>OX637495.1:17500-5565243 GCA_951800055.1 Cenopis cana
CCCCCCCGTGTCAGGTTATCGGTAGCATCAGCAGGCGATCACTTAGGGTTCACTAAATGATCACCTGCCGTTGCCTCCAGGGCGCACCGGCCTGGGCTCTTCCCTTTCCCGCGGATCAACCGGATCAAGGGGAATTGGTAGAGCCCAGACACTCGAGGAGGTTACCTGACATAGCGCCCCAACCTAACCTAACCTAACCTAACCTAACCTAACCTAACCTAACCTAACCTAACCTAACCTAACCTAACCTAACCTAACCTAACCTAACCTAACCTAACCTAACCTAACCTAACCTAACCTAACCTAACCTAACCTAACCTAACCTAACCTAACCTAACCTAACCTTTTTTTTTTTTTTTTTTTTGACCCAGAGAAATGCATGAAACTGCATACCAATACGTAACCTAAGGCTCCGGGGGAGAACCAGAAATTACGCATTGGTTATGTGGGGCTCTCCAGTCCAGAAGGGACTAGCCTACCCACTAAAACTCTGGGATGCTGCCCTCTCGTGCCTTAGTGGTGATGCCGTGGGATCGTACATTCTACCACGACATCACCGGCACCTTCGCCCTCGGGCGAACCCTCACCGAAAAAGCACACTGCAGCATGGACAGCGTGCTTTCCCTCACTGGCGTCCCTAATACACCCCCGGGGAGGCCCGGGACCGGCACCAGACACACGGTGTTCCGGTCCCACCCTCAAGGCACCGGGAGGGCAAATACCCCTACCCCGGTGCAACACCGCTACGGGAGGACATACGCCCCTACCCCGTAGCACCCCTCAAGAGGCCGCGGGAGGACAAATGCCCCTACCCCGCAACCACGCCGCATCCGATCCGGTTCTAGGCCCTCTGCCAACCGGAATCGGAGCAGCCACCTCGCAACGGCACAGGTCCCTAGTTACCCTGTCCGCAGTGCCCCCCAAACAGGCTACGGGAGGACAAACGCCCCTACCCCGCCTGTCCCTCGCCGCCGCACCTGGGGAGCCTTGCGACTCCCTGATGCGGAACCCCCCATCCCCCCCGTGTCAGGTTATCGGTAGCATCAGCAGGCGATCACTTAGGGTTCACTAAATGATCACCTGCCGTTGCCTCCAGGGCGCACCGGCCTGGGCTCTTCCCTTTCCCGCGGATCAACCGGATCAAGGGGAATTGGTAGAGCCCAGACACTCGAGGAGGTTACCTGACATAGCGCCCCAACCTAACCTAACCTAACCTAACCTAACCTAACCTAACCTAACCTAACCTAACCTAACCTAACCTAACCTAACCTAACCTAACCTAACCTAACCTAACCTAACCTAACCTAACCTAACCTAACCTAACCTAACCTAACCTAACCTAACCTAACCTAACCTAACCTAACCTAACCTAACCTAACCTAACCTAACCTAACCTAACCTAACCTGGCTGGAAAGACCTAGGCTGAGCTGCAGTCGGAGGTCTATTGGCGCCTGTTAGAGGCTAGGAGAGGCGGGAATTGGCCGGCACCGCGGGAGGTGCGCCAGTGGCGGGAAGAGGCACGTGTTGTCCTCCTACAAAAGTGGTCGGTGCGCCTGGAGAACCCGGATGCTAGTCATGGTTTGGTGGCTGCCTTGCGTCCGGTTCTTAAGGAGTGGGTGGAGCGGCAGCATGGTGCTCCTTCTTACCATCTCACACAGCTCTTGACGGGGCACGGTTGTTTTGGCAGGTATCTGTGTGAGGTGGTCGGTAGGGAGCCATCGACGGAGTGTCACCATTGTGGTGTGGGAGCCGTGGACACGGCGAAGCACACGCTGGAGGAGTGCCCCGCGTGGGCAGGTCCTCGCGCTGCTTTGTCCGCGGTGGTTGGAGTGGATCTCTCGCTGTCGGCTTTGGCTAGGCAGATGATGGGTGGGGAGGAGGCATGGGTGGCGGTGGCTGCTTTCAGTAAGGCGGTCCTACTGCAGAAGGAGGCAGCGGAGCGAGAGCGTGAGGACGATATCAATTCGGCTCCTCAGCGCCGTAGAAGGCCAGGGAGGCGGCGGAGGGCCTACGCAGGCCGCTTGCAGCCACCCTGACGAGGGCCTGCAGGTGATGGTCGGGAGTTCCGTCACCTGCCTAGATAAGGCCCAGGGCTGGTAGGCCCCCATGGTGTTCTGGGGTGCTGACAGCGGAGGGGTGGATTAGCTGCAATTTTTTGGAGGGCCGTATGGGCAGCGCTGGCAGAGCTCCGGAAGAGTACGGTTGCGTTCCCGGGCCTCTGTCGTAAGGCGAAGGGTGGAACACCCCAGGGGTTTTAGTCCGTGGGAGTCGGACATACCCACTCGGCTTCTCCCGGGTCGAGTGGGATCCATAAAGGATTTCCCCTGGGTCAACAAAAAAAAAAAAAAAGGTTAGGTTTACGGTAGCGTTCCCGGGCCTCTGTCGTAAGGCGAAGGGTGGAACACCCCAGGGGTTTTAGTCCGTGGGAGTCGGACATACCCACTCGGCTTCTCCCGGGTCGAGTGGGATCCATAAAGGATTTCCCCTGGGTCAACAAAAAAAAAAAAAAAGGTTAGGTTAGGTTAGGTTTCAACACCCTGCCCTGGGAAACTATTAAGGAGGCATTGAGGTACCACAATGTGCCGGTCTACTTGCAAAAGGTTGTGGCGGATTACTTTGTGAGCAGGGCGGTTACTTACCCGACGAAGGAGGGGTGGCGTGTTAGGAGGATGTCGTGCGGTGTTCCACAGGGGTCGGTTTTGGGCCCGCTCCTGTGGAACATCGGGTACGACTGGGTGCTGCGGGGGGCCATGCTGCGCGGTGTCAGCATCACCTGCTATGCTGACGACACCCTTGTGTTGGCCTGTGGCCGGAACCACCGGGAGGCTGCGTGCGTAGCCACTGCTGGCGTGGCTCATGTGGTGGAGCGTATCCGGGCGCTGGGGTTAGAGGTGGCGCTCCACAAGACTGAGGCGTTGGTTTTCCATGGTCCTCGCAATGCGCCTCAGGCGGGGGCGATGCTGGCTGTTGGAGGTACTTCTGTCGCGGTGGGGTCGGCGATGAAGTATCTTGGGCTCGTCCTCGACAGTCGGTGGAGGTTTGAGGAGCATTTCCGGCGTTTGTCTCCGAAGGTGGTGGCTGCGGCTGGGGCTCTCGGGCGGATCCTTCCCAACTTGCGGGGGCCAGGTGGTGCGTGCCGGCGTTTGTATGTCACCGTGCTGCGCTCTATGGCGCTTTATGGGGCGCCTATTTGGGCGGGGACCCTGAGCGCTCAGTGTATAGCTCTTTTGCGTCGTCCGCAGCGAGTTATAGCACTCAGGGTGGCTAGGGCGTATCGCACGGTGTCGTGTACTGCGGCGTGCTTAATTGCTGGTAGTCCACCGTGGGACCTGGAGGCTGAGCTGCAGTCGGAGGTCTATTGGCGGCTGTTAGAGGCTAGGAGAGGCGGGAATTGGCCAGCACCGCGGGAGGTGCGCCAGTGGCGGGAAGAGGCACGTGTTGTCCTCCTACAAAAGTGGTCGTTGCGCCTGGAGAACCCGGATGCTAGTCGTGGTTTGGTGGCTGCCTTGCGTCCGGTTCTTAAGGAGTGGGTGGAACGGCAGCATGGTGCTCCTTCTTACCATCTCACACAGCTCTTGACGGGGCACGGTTGTTTTGGCAGGTATCTGTGTGAGGTGGTCGGTAGGGAGCCATCGACGGAGTGTCACCATTGTGGTGTGGGAGCCGTGGACACGGCGAAGCACACGCTGGAGGAGTGCCCCGCGTGGGCAGGTCCTCGCGCTGCTTTGTCCGCGGTGGTTGGAGTGGATCTCTCGCTGTCGGCTTTGGCTAGGCAGATGGTGGGTGGGGAGGAGGCATGGGTGGCGGTGGCTGCTTTCGGTAAGGCGGTCCTACTGCAGAAGGAGGCGGCGGAGCGAGAGCGTGAGGACGATGTCAATTCGGCTCCTCAGCGCCGTAGAAGGCCAGGGAGGCGGCGGAGGGCCTACGCAGGCCGCTTGCAGCCACCCTGACGAGGGCCTGCAGGTGATGGTCGGGAGTTCCATCACCTGCCTAGATAAGGCCCGGGGCTGGTAGGCCCCCATGGTGTTCTGGGGTGCTGACAGCGGAGGGGTGGATTAGCCGCAAGTTTTGGAGGGCCGTATGGGCAGCGCTGGCAGAGCTCCGGAAGAGTACGGTAGCGTTCCCGGGCCTCTGTCGTAAGGCGAAGGGTGGAACACCCCAGGGGTTTTAGTCCGTGGGAGTCGGACATACCCACTCGGCTTCTCCCGGGTCGAGTGGGATCCATAAAGGATTTCCCCTGGGTCAACAAAAAAAAAAAAAAAAAAGGTTAGGTTAGGTTAGGTTAGGTTTTTTTTTTTTTTTTTTTTTTTTTTTTTTTTTTTTTTTTTTTTTTTTTTTTTTCTATTCTGCCTCCAACAGTATCGGAGTCTATGCTAAGCTGTATTCATTCATTCCAGTTCTCGCTATTGTGCTTCTCGTACTGCCATGCTTCATACATATCTTTCTGTCATTCATCTTCTTTCATTCTTTTATGGGTGGGACTCCCATCTATTTATTCCTATTTTTAAACTAACTACTTCTCTTTCTTTATTTATTTCACAAGGGGGAAATGAAACAAAGGAATTTTTATTTGTCTGGCCAGTAGTAGGGGTTGACAATTCTTTTTCCTTATTACTATCTTAATTATATACAGTTGGTTTTTGAACTTTGCAGTAGTACATCTCTATTCTTATACTAATAATATTTACATAGTCTTTTTGTTCTTTATGTTTATACTAATATACTTATTATATTATAAAACATAATTTACTTATTCCGTTTAATAACAGTTTCTGCTATACGAGTACAATATTTTAGAAATGTTTCCCTGTCTTTTCCTGCTACGAGTTCTTTTATTTGGTCTACTGATAGGGTTATGTTAAGGATTTGCTCTAGGTTGAAGCGTTCTTTTGCATGGATAGGGCAATCTAAAAGGATGTGCAGGACGGTTTCCTCAGTTTCCGGGTCACAGATGCATGATGGACTCTCTTTGCACTTAAAACGACTTAAGTACTCAGAGAATCCACCATGCCCTGTCATGATTTGGGTTCTTACTGACGTCGGTTCAAACTTTCTTATTATCCTGTACGCTGTGATAGCGCTCGGGAAGAACAATTTTGTGACTTTCGCTGTGTTACCGTCTACGTATCTCTTGTTCCATTCGTCAAGCGTCGCTATTCGTATAGTCCGCTTGACGAATGAAACTGGGCACTGGTCGTATTCTGGTTTCCGCTTGGAGTTTGTTGCCGCTTCCTTCGCCAATATGTCGGCCCTCTCATTACCCTCCAACCCTGCATGCGCCTTGATCCAATGAAGGACAACCGTCTTGCCCTGGAGGGTCGAAGATTTTAGGTTGATCCGCGCTTGTACTGCCAAGGGGTGGACCAAACCACGACTAGCATCCGGGTTCTCCAGGCGCAACGACCACTTTTGTAGGAGGACAACACGTGCCTCTTCCCGCCACTGGCGCACCTCCCGCGGTGCTGGCCAATTCCCGCCTCTCCTAGCCTCTAACAGCCGCCAATAGACCTCCGACTGCAGCTCAGCCTCCAGGTCCCACGGTGGACTACCAGCAATTAAGCACGCCGCAGTACACGACACCGTGCGATACGCCCTAGCCACCCTGAGTGCTATAACTCGCTGCGGACGACGCAAAAGAGCTATACACTGAGCGCTCAGGGTCCCCGCCCAAATAGGCGCCCCATAAAGCGCCATAGAGCGCAGCACGGTGACATACAAACGCCGGCACGCACCACCTGGCCCCCGCAAGTTGGGAAGGATCCGCCCGAGAGCCCCAGCCGCAGCCACCACCTTCGGAGACAAACGCCGGAAATGCTCCTCAAACCTCCACCGACTGTCGAGGACGAGCCCAAGATACTTCATCGCCGACCCCACCGCGACAGAAGTACCTCCAACAGCCAGCATCGCCCCCGCCTGAGGCGCATTGCGAGGACCATGGAAAACCAACGCCTCAGTCTTGTGGAGCGCCACCTCTAACCCCAGCGCCCGGATACGCTCCACCACATGAGCCACGCCAGCAGTGGCTACGCACGCAGCCTCCCGGTGGTTCCGGCCACAGGCCAACACAAGGGTGTCGTCAGCATAGCAGGTGATGCTGACACCGCGCAGCATGGCCCCCCGCAGCACCCAGTCGTACCCGATGTTCCACAGGAGCGGGCCCAAAACCGACCCCTGTGGAACACCGCACGACATCCTCCTAACACGCCACCCCTCCTTCGTCGGGTAAGTAACCGCCCTGCTCACAAAGTAATCCGCCACAACCTTTTGCAAGTAGACCGGCACATTGTGGTACCTCAATGCCTCCTTAATAGTTTCCCAGGGCAGGGTGTTGAAACCTAACCTAACCTAACCTTTTTTTTTTTTTTTTGTTGACCCAGGGGAAATCCTTTATGGATCCCACTCGACCCGGGAGAAGCCGAGTGGGTATGTCCGACTCCCACGGACTAAAACCCCTGGGGTGTTCCACCCTTCGCCTTACGACAGAGGCCCGGGAACGCTACCGTAAACCTAACCTTTTTTTTTTTTTTTTGTTGACCCAGGGGAAATCCTTTATGGATCCCACTCGACCCGGGAGAAGCCGAGTGGGTATGTCCGACTCCCACGGACTAAAACCCCTGGGGTGTTCCACCCTTCGCCTTACGACAGAGGCCCGGGAACGCAACCGTACTCTTCCGGAGCTCTGCCAGCGCTGCCCATACGGCCCTCCAAAAAATTGCAGCTAATCCACCCCTCCGCTGTCAGCACCCCAGAACACCATGGGGGCCTACCAGCCCTGGGCCTTATCTAGGCAGGTGACGGAACTCCCGACCATCACCTGCAGGCCCTCGTCAGGGTGGCTGCAAGCGGCCTGCGTAGGCCCTCCGCCGCCTCCCTGGCCTTCTACGGCGCTGAGGAGCCGAATTGATATCGTCCTCACGCTCTCGCTCCGCTGCCTCCTTCTGCAGTAGGACCGCCTTACTGAAAGCAGCCACCGCCACCCATGCCTCCTCCCCACCCACCATCTGCCTAGCCAAAGCCGACAGCGAGAGATCCACTCCAACCACCGCGGACAAAGCAGCGCGAGGACCTGCCCACGCGGGGCACTCCTCCAGCGTGTGCTTCGCCGTGTCCACGGCTCCCACACCACAATGGTGACACTCCGTCGATGGCTCCCTACCGACCACCTCACACAGATACCTGCCAAAACAACCGTGCCCCGTCAAGAGCTGTGTGAGATGGTAAGAAGGAGCACCATGCTGCCGCTCCACCCACTCCTTAAGAACCGGACGCAAGGCAGCCACCAAACCATGACTAGCATCCGGGTTCTCCAGGCGCACCGACCACTTTTGTAGGAGGACAACACGTGCCTCTTCCCGCCACTGGCGCACCTCCCGCGGTGCCGGCCAATTCCCGCCTCTCCTAGCCTCTAACAGGCGCCAATAGACCTCCGACTGCAGCTCAGCCTCCAGGTCCCACGGTGGACTACCAGCAATTAAGCACGCCGCAGTGCACGACACCGTGCGATACGCCCTAGCCACCCTGAGCGCTATAACTCGCTGCGGACGACGCAAAAGAGCTATACACTGAGCGCTCAGGGTCTCCGCCCAAATAGGCGCCCCATAAAGCGCCATTGAGCGCAGCACGGTGACATACAAACGCCGGCACGCACCACCTGGCCCCCGCAAGTTGGGAAGGATCCGCCCGAGAGCTCCAGCCGCAGCCACCACCTTCGGAGACAAACGACGGAAATGCTCCTCAAACCTCCACCGACTGTCGAGGACGAGCCCAAGATACTTCATCGCCGACCCCACCGCGACAGAAATACCTCCAACAGCCAGCATCGCCCCCGCCTGAGGCGCATTGCGACGACCATGGAAGACCAACGCCTCAGTCTTGTGGAGTGCCACCTCTAACCCCAGCGCCCGGATACGCTCCACCACATGAGCCACGCCAGCAGTGGCTACGCACGCAGCCTCCCGGTGGTTCCGGCCACAGGCCAACACAAGGGTGTCGTCAGCATAGCAGGTGATGCTGACACCGCGCAGCATGGCCCCCCGCAGCACCCAGTCGTACCCGATGTTCCACAGGAGCGGGCCCAAAACCGACCCCTGTGGAACACCGCACGACATCCTCCTAACACGCCACCCCTGCTTCGTCGGGTAAGTAACCGCCCTGCTCACAAAGTAATCCGCCACAATCTTCTGCAAGTAGACCGGCACATTGTGGTACCTCAATGCCTCCTTAATAGTTTCCCAGGGCAGGGTGTTGAAAGCATTGGTGATATCCAAAGACACAGCCATTACCACCCCACCCCTCGAGACCCCCACAGTCGCGATATCCCTTACCCGAGCAATCGCATCCAGCGTCGAGCGGTGGGGGCGGAACCCAAACTGCCACTCGCACAAGCCCGGATCCATGCTGCTGATGAGACGCACTGCGAGCACACGCTACCGTAAACCTAACCTAACCTAACCTAACCTAACCTAACCTAACCTAACCTAACCTAACCTAACCTAACCTAACCTAACCTAACCTAACCTAACCTAACCTTTTTTTTTTTTTTTTTTTTTTTTTTTTTTTTTTTTTTTTTTTTTTTTTTTTTTTTTTTTTTTTTTTTGCGTGGGGAAATGCTTTTACGCATTCCGCCTGGCTGGGGAGGCCAGGACGGATATGTCGGACTCCCGGGAACCGCCCGGACTACCGACTAAAACCCCACGGTGTTCGTCTCGCTGCATATCGGCGGGGTCGCGGGAACTGGTACGCGTCCGCAACCCCGTCAGCAGCTGCCCCGTTTGGGCCCAACTCGGGAGGACTGTGCTCCCCAGACAACACTTATGGGCGTGTCCGAACACGTGACACGCCCTCCGACTCGAGGACCTCCTTCCTATGGGTGACAGACGCCCCCGTGACTGTCACCCGGAGATCCTCGTTATGGCGGCAAGCGCCGATTGTGCGCGGCACGCCTTCGCCCTATTCTGCGGCGGCGCATTGGGTCGGCTTCGGCACTGACCTCCCGCTCAACCTAACCTAACCTAACCTAACCTAACCTAACCTAACCTAACCTAACCTAACCTAACCTAACCAGTCACGTGCCTCCCTGCGTCGCAGCAACATCGTTTTCGTTGAGCTCCGCACTTAAAAATTCATAAAAGTGGCAATTATAGTCCGATCGCTGTGAAACAAGTGTCAGTGTGTGCATCTTGTTGAGTACCATAAAGTGGAATACAGTGTATCAGCAGTGGAGTGCAGTGTGAACTACAAAACCCGAAAAACCTCGAAGTTTGAGGTTAAATACACATAAAACGGTGTATGCTGTGTGACTGGTAGTCGCAATCAACAAGTGCGATACGTCGTTTGAAGCGTCTCGTTGAGCCCTATACAACGACGTATTACACGCGCCCGTACGAGTCACCGTCGAGGCGCAATCAGCAAAAAAACAAGAACCACGTGGTGGCGTGGTCACAGATCCAGCTGCGTGCGACTGCAGTTCTCGACGCAGGATTAAGCTCCACACCATAAGGAACAGTACGGTACTTTGTTTTGAATTTTTGGACCCACAGTTTGGAAAATATAAACATTTAAACATTCAAACTTCACCAGTGAATATCTCAAAAACTTCAGGCAGACCATATACTTTTTAAAATCAATTCTGCTGCGCGCTAGACTAGTGTACAAGTGTATAAAATTTCAGACTTCAGCCTGTGAAATTCAGCGAGACAGAACACTTTTTGTGAAAAAACTGAAAAACTGAAATTATTTATAGAAATTGAACTCCCTTTTGTGTGTTAGAATAAGTATATTGTAGCCCTGTATTTATTGGTATTTAAGCAATTTTTTGTGTATTTTTAGGTTGTTCGGTTACGGAGACATCGAATTTTAAGTGCTTTTCGTGTATAAACTGAAAAATAATAATAATAGTGTCATTTTCATAGTGTATATAGTCTTAGTATAGTAGTTTTAGTTGGACGAACCCAAAACCAGGGTCACCTAGCGCTTAAAACAACGAGATACCGATTTTCCGCCATTTTGTATTTTGTGGTATCAAAATTAAAGTGTAAATATCTCCCGACCCGATCGACCTAGAGATTTGGGATTTTCACCAGGGAACACGTTAATACTGTCCCTTTGAGCTGTGTGTGGTCTCGGTCAAATATCTCAACAAAATTTTGACAGTGTCGAGACATATCTCATTCGACAGAGGAAGTCAGGCCACACACCACAGAGAAAGTCCGGTCTTCGTGGGACATCTGGTTGCTGAGAAACAGACCATCAAAGTCAAGGTTTGACAGTTCGGCGGCCATCTTGTTTCTCTTAGAGTCGCTATATCTCGGAAACCAGAGGACCTAGAAAACCGCGGTTTTCGCAAAGGACATCAGGACCTGACCTAGTATCCCTCCCCACCGTCAAAATTGACGTAGCGACCCACAAAAACCGTGACTCCAAAACCACCTCTATTGAATAGACAAGGTCCATATTTATAGTGCTGGTCAAAACCCCGACTTTCTGCGGCCACGGGGAGCGGAGTAATCAGGAGTCAAACATAAAGTTTGACAGTTCGGCCGCCATTTTGAAAATTTTTAAAAGCTCCTTACTCCGAAACCGCTAGCCGTAGCGAGCTGGGATTTTCACTACAGACACAAGGGGCTCAAGCGCTGTATTTTAGATTGGACCCCAGAAAGTTTCAGACATTTTCAGCTGTCAAAAAATTCACTTCCTGAAAACGTCACTGGAAGGTGCAGCTCGAAGAGCCCGAAAGAACGAGCCTAAGCACGGGCAATTTGGCCCAGCGGGTGCGGAGATACGACCAGATACCCGATCCGGATACCGGTTTTTTGGCGGATACCAGATCCTCTAAGTTGGAATATCTCCGGAACCCTTTGACATAGCTAGGTCGTGTTTGGGTTCATTTAAAAGGGCTCGGAGAGAGCCACCATTTGGTGTCAACAAATCGGCTCTACATAGAGTCAAAAATTTTGGACCTTAAGATCTGGAGTCTTTTGACGGCTGGAAGTGCCCCAGCTTTATTATACGTGTAATTAGAATTAGATTAAGTGATAATAGAGTCTGCGACTCTACATTAAGAAATTTTATATTGACTTTACTCTTAGCTACGCTTAACTATAACACTACCTCCACTTTACAGAGGTGGTATATTATACAATAAAACTAAGATAAGACCAGAGCTCCAGGTAGAGCCAATCATAGAATAAGTGACCGGTCCCTATTGACCAACATAGTTGACTACCTCCGACAATGATGTCCGGCATTAGGACCCCCGTGACCCATAAACGGTCGGGCAGCCAATCGCCCACTAGAACAAAGAAAACACCGGAACAAAACGTGAGAAAGAGTATAGGAGAGTGGGAAGCTGCGTGTGCAGACTCTACCCCCACTCTCACGCCCACCGCTGCCCCAATGACTGAACAGGCGGGCCCTGCAAAGCCGAAGATACCATCGTCGCAGGATAATAAAATAACTACCGCGCGAAAGCCACTGCAGAGCCCGTCTGGCAGAAAGGTCTATGCCACCAAAACGGCAGAAGCAAGAGCCTACCATGACAAGGCAAAGACCAGTTTAAACACGGGGAGAAACATCAGAGCGGATATAAGAAAGGACGTGACTGAAGCCCTGGACAGGCTGTATCAGCTCGTGAAGGAGACTGAAATAGAGGCAAGGAAGGAGAAGCCAGGGGTCAGCATGGGGGCACCTAAGGAAAAGACGGGAGCCAACACCACTTTCGTGTTGGACGTGCATTCCGATCCTATCGTGTCCAAGATTGAAGAACAAACGGCAATGATCCAGGAAAACTGCCATCGGCTGGAAGAACTAAAAGCCGCAATGGAGAATCAAAAACAAATACTGGAAAGAGTGGCAGCGACGGCGACATACGCGAGCGTAGCGGCGGTGCCCTCACACGCGCCATCAAATGAAACCAAGAGTGCCAAACCCACTTACAAGAGAACCACACTACACTCCGTCGTTGTCACCTCGAAGGAGGACACAGATAGCGGTGAGGAAGTATTAGACAAAATAAGAAAAGCAGTCGATGCGAAAGAAGGATGGGTAAAAGTAGAGAGAGTACGAAAAGCCAAAGACCGGAAGGTAATAATGGGCTTCCAGACGGCAGAAGACCGTGACAGGTTCCAACAGCGAATGGGAAACAGAAAAGTCGATCTCACCATAGAGGAGGTGAAAAACAAGGACCCGCTCCTTATCCTCAAAAACGTCCTCTCCATTAATTCGGAAGAAGACATACTCAAAGGCCTCCGGAACCAAAACCGGAACGTCTTTCAAGATCTTGGTGAGGGAGACGATAGAGTTGAAATAAAATATAGACGCAAGACAAGAAACCCCCACACGTGCCACGTGGTGATCGGAGTTTCTCCAAAAATTTGGCAAAGGGCGACCGACAGTGGAAAAGTGCACATCGATCTTCAACGTATCACTGTAGAAGACCAAACACCGCTATTGCAGTGCACGCGATGCCTGGGCTTTGGGCACGGGAAACGCTTTTGCACTGAGGCGGTGGACCTGTGCGGCCACTGCGGAGGACCACACATGAAATCGGAATGCGAGGACTGGCTAGCTGCAGTACCGCCAAAATGCCGAAACTGCTCGAAAGCCAATCTGGAGAAGACCGATCACAACTCGTTTAGTCAGACTTGTCCGGTACGGCGTAAATGGGATGACTTGGCTAGATCAACAGTAGCCTATTGCTAAGGGCACCCCAACAGAATCAATACCCTATCGGGTAGTGCAAGCAAACCTCCAACGTAAGAAGCTAGCCACAGACGAACTCCTCCTCGAAGCGCAAAAACAAAAAATTGCAGTGGCGCTTATTCAAGAACCCTATGTAGGTGGAGCTAAAGAAATGAGGAGTCATAGGGGCGTGCGAATCTACCAGAACTCTGGTGTCGAAGAGGGCACTGTCAAGGCGGCTATCGCAGTCTTCGATAGCAGCCTAGACGTTATACAGTACCCAAAACTTACCACAAATAACTTCGCAGTGGTAGGGATCCGCACAAAAACCTGGGAGATAGCACTGGTCTCCCTTTATTTTGAGCCAGACCAACAAGCGGAAATGTATCAAGAACACCTAAAGCACCTGCATAGGATCAAAATGGGTAAAGGATCAAAGAGCTGGCTAGTTGGAGGCGATGCAAATGCAAAGAGCACGTGGTGGGGAAGCCCGGAGGAAGACCTCAGAGGACTCGATCTGTCTGGTGCTCTGGAAGAGCTGGAACTGAACATCCTAAATCAAGGGAAAATTCCAACCTTCGACACCATCAGGGGAGGCAAAAGGTATACCAGCTTTGTAGACATAACAGCATGCTCCACCGATATACTGGACCTGGTAGACGACTGGAGAGTAGACGAAGGTCTCACGAGCTCGGACCACAACGGCATACACTTTAGCATACATCTAAAAAGAGCACCTGGAATAAATATACAAAGAACTACTGGAATCTTCAACACTAAGAAAGCCAATTGGACTGAATTTTGTGAAAAACTAAGCCAATTGATGCTGGAACAAAAATTACAAAAACCAGACTTAGAACTAATCCATAACACTAATCAAATAGACGACGCAGTAGATAAACTAAATACAATCATAACAGATACATGCAACGCGACCATACCCAAAAAGAAAAGCCAGGAAAAACTTACCTTGCCGTGGTGGTCCGAGGAACTCGCCGAGATGAAGAAGAATGTCGCTACCAGAAAACGGAGAATAAGAAATGCTGCCCCCGTCCGAAGGCAAAAGGTTGTCGAAGAGTACCTAAAAGCAAAAGAAGAATACGAGTTGAAAGCAGCCAAAGCCCAGACGGACAGTTGGAAGGAGTTCTGCGGGAAACAGGATAAGGAGGGGTTGTGGGAGGGCATCTACAGGGTTATAGGTAGAACGAGGAAAAGGGAAGAGGATCTGCCGCTGGAAAAAGATGGAAAGTCGCTGAATACAATGGAATCGGTCAAACTGCTCGCACAGACCTTTTACCCAGGGGATTCCATCGACAGCGATACAAAACATCATCGCCAAACAAGATTGAAGGCCGAAACCGTGAATGCTGAGGAACAAGCTGAGCTGTGTGAACCACCATTCACGATGGAGGAACTCATATGGGCCAGCGATTCCTTCAACCCAAAGAAGGCCCCGGGGGCAGACGGATTCACAGCCGATATATGTCGGCAAGTCATTGGAGCAAACCCCGAGGCTTTCTTAGAGCTCCTCAACAAGTGCCAGTCACTCCACCACTTCCCAAAGACCTGGAAAGAGGCAACAGTCGTTGTATTAAGGAAACCGGGTAAAACGACATATGCCAGCCCGAAATCCTACCGCCCGATAGGACTCCTCCCAATATTGGGGAAAGTACTCGAAAAAATGCTGGTAGCCCGTTTGAAGCACCACCTAATCCCAAGGACAAGTAGGCGTCAGTATGGCTTCATGCCACAGAGGAGCACTGAAGACTCCCTCTATACCTTAATGCAGCATATTCGCATAAAATTGAGTGAAAAGAAAATCATCACAATAGTATCACTGGATATAGAGGGAGCCTTCGATAACGCCTGGTGGCCGGCCATACGAGTTCGCCTCGCAGAAGAAAAATGTCCAATTAGTCTAAGGAAGATTCTCGACAGTTACCTTAATGACAGAACAGTCAGAGTGAGGTACGCAGGTGAGGAATTTAGCACAAAAACGGGCAAAGGCTGCGTTCAAGGCTCAATCGGCGGACCGATCCTCTGGAATCTCCTGCTAGACCCACTCCTGAAAAGTCTGGAAGCTATGGAAGTATACTGTCAGGCATTCGCAGACGATGTGGTGCTGATTTTCGATGGCAAAACAGCACTGGACATTGAGGAACGTGCAAATGCCGCTCTCGCGCATGTTCGTGAATGGGGCATCCACAACAAACTGAACTTCGCAGCGCACAAAACCAACGCTATGGTTATTACCAAAAAGTTAAAATACGATGCTCCACGACTGAGCATGGGCGGGACTGACATAGCAATGTCCAACGAAATAAAAATGCTGGGAGTTACAATAGACGAAAAGCTAACCTTCAACTCCCACGTCTCGAATGTCTGCAGGAAGGCCATAGCTATCCACAAACAACTCATAAGGGCAGCAAAGGCGAGTTGGGGACTCCATCCCGAGGTAATCCGCACTATATATATGGCAACTGTAGAGCCCATAATCCTGTACGCCGCCAGCGCATGGGCACCAGCAGCGAAAAAACTGGGAGTTAAAAAACAGTTAGGAGCAGTACAGCGGGTAATCGCCCAGAGGCTCTGCAAAGCCTACCGCACCGTCTCACTGGATTCAGCACTGGTGTTGGCTGGAATACTCCCCCTCGATCTTCGAATCCAAGAGGCAGCATCATTGTATGAAGCCAAGAAGGGAGTACTCCAGCCCGCACTGGGAGATAGGACAGTCGAACGGATGGCATCACCAACTGAAACCCCTCACCCGGCAATGCGCAGCGCCATCAAAATTGAGAAACTGGTAGATCAAGAACAAGTGGACCTACACAGCGGCTATGAAGTTCGCATTTACACCGACGGCAGCAAGATAGAGAATAAGGTAGGAGCAGCGCTCTCCATATGGAAAGGAGAGACCGAAACCAGAGTCCTCAAGCTCGCGCTGTCAAATTATTGTACAGTCTACCAGGCAGAGCTCTTGGCGCTGTGCAAAGCATCCAGGGAAGTGAAGAAGATGACAGCAAAGTCGATTGGAATCTACAGTGACTCTATGGCCGCCCTCCAAACTGTCATAAATTACTCATGCCTCCATCCCCTGGCTGTCGAGACGCGAGAAAACCTACAAGCTGTTTCTCTCCAAGGCAAAATAGTACGCTTGCACTGGATAAAGGCTCACGCAGGATTGGAGGGAAATGAAAGGGCGGACACACTGGCGAAGGAGGCGGCTGTAGGTTCCAAACGGAAACCGGATTACGATCTGTACCCGGTCTCAGGCGTCAGGCGTAGCCTTAGAATGGCTACGCTTGACGAATGGAACCGGAGATACACCACCGGTGAAACGGCATCCATCACAAAACTTTTCTTCCCAGACGCGATGAAGGCGTACAAAACTGTTAGGAAGCTGCAAACATCTTATCTAGGGACGCAAATAATGACAGGGCATGGTGGGTTCTCGGAGTACTTGCACCGGTTCAAGCGCAAAGAAAACCCATCATGCATATGTGACCCCACGAAAGAAGAGACAGTGCCACACATCATACTTGAGTGCCCCGTACATGAGATAGACAGATACACGATTGAGCAAAAACTAGATGTGAAACTAAGTAAAGATAAAATACATGAAATAGTTGCTGGAAATAATAGAGACATATTTTTAAAATACTGTGAAAAATTAGCCTTACAAGTGGTAAATAGGAACAAGGTATAAAAATTATGCTTTCATAATATATTTGTATATTAACGATAAGCATATCTGTGGTTAACAATGTATAAAGTGTGTCTAGAATAAGCCAATAAAAAAAGCGATGTAAATAGATTTAAGTAAAACACAAAAATTGTTAATAGCGCAATAAGCTCAATATTGTGATTGTAATAAAACCTGCCACCCGTGTACAATTATTCCATCCCTAAAATAAGACAAAGTAAGAAAATAAATAAAAAGTGCAGAGTAGCAAAATAGCATAGGTGGGAATCCCACCCACATGAGAAAGAAAGGTGAAGAATGATAGAAAGACAATGTATGAAGTATGAAAGTACGAGAGGAATAAACGTGAGAACTGGAACGAAAGAGAAACCGTAGACATAGGCTCCGATACTGTTGGAGGTAGAATAGAAAAAAAAAAAAAAAAAAAAAAAAAAAAAACCTAACCTAACCTAACTTAATGGTTTTGGTTTCGCTGGTGCCTTCCCATATGGACAGTGCCGCGCCTACCTTGCTCTCAATTTTGCTGCCGTCTGTGTATATTCGCATTTGTAGGCTTTCACATTCCTGGTATTGCTCTTCACTGCATATGCTCTCGAAGGTAAGTTCTTCTCGTTCTGCCGGATGTGGTGCTTTTACAGCTGGTGTCATAGTCACGATCTCTCTGTCCTCTAGCGCTGCCGGAGCTCGGACTCCCTTCTTGGTTTCATATAATGAAGCCACCTCACGGACTCGCAGGTCCAGAGGGAGCAGTCCGGACAGCAGCAGCGCTGAGTTCAGGGAGACTGTTCGGTATGCTTTGCACAATTTTTGTGCAAAACCCCTTTGTACCGCGTTCAATTGTTTTATGACTCCCAGTTTTCTCACGGCTGGAGCCCATGCGCTCGCTGCATACAAGATGGTGGGCTCTATTGCTGCAGTATATATTAACCTTATAATTTCCGGATGCAGTCCCCATCCCACTCGGGCAGTTCTAGCCAGCATTTTATACCTATTTAGTGCCTTGCTACAGATGGTTGCGACGTGCTTATTAAAAGTCAGTTTTTCGTCGATGGTGAGACCTAGAATTTTAATGTCCCTGGACATCGCGATGCTAACTCCCCCCATACCAGTGGCGTGCACAGAGTTTTTTGACAGAGTAGGCAAAAAAATTTGAGCTATGAGTATTGACTTACCAAAATTATTGCATTGCGTAATTTACTCGTATAAGGAAAGAAAGTTTTGAAACGTATTATCTTTTATTTTTAGCACGCACACACCATACTTTCACAATGAAAATTATCAATTTTTCCATCATAATCTATCACTTCACACTTTGAACCGAACACTAACACTCAACACAACAAACAAACAATTACATTTTTATTTATGCAAACAATGGCCACCAAGAAGAAAAGTAAACAAACTTTGTCATTCGAATATATCCAGAAAAAACGAAATGGTTACCGTATTTATCGTTTTTTGCACAAATTATTTGACCAATGCAACTTTTTCAAATAGCCGTATAATCTCGCTCGTCGTAGGCGCTCGGGATGAGGCACTGTCTACCCGTGCGTTTGTGTGCGTGAGTTTTGCTGCTGTATGCCTCGTGCTATAGAGGTGTACACTACAGTGAATCCGCGTCGCTACACACCCACACATAGATAAATGTAGCCTAATCTAGGCAGAAATAGTTTGTGCCTTCACCGCAGACGGCGGCACGGCGGCGCTAGTGCAGCGTGATAATGTATTAGTCCGCATCGCGTTGGAATAACAGAAATTTTACTTTGAAGAGTCAATAGATGGCGTTAACGGTAATTTATGGTTTTGTGATTAAATTTATCCATTGAACATTGATTATAAATTATAAAGCCTAGGTAAATATAAATGACTGTTACAATGTCAGGGTAGGCAATGTCTTTTTGTCTTTATGGACTGCACGCCACTGCCCCATACTCAGGCGTGGTTCGTCGTAAACTAGTCTTCTGGTTATCACCATAGCGCACGTTTTTAAGGGTGCGAACTTAAGTTTGTTCTCGACACCCCACGCCAATGCACGGTCGAGCGCAGCATTTGCGCTCGTCTCGATTTCCAGTGCTGTCTCACCGTCGAACACCATGACCACATCGTCTGCAAACGCCTGGCAGTATACGCGTTTCTCGTCGAGCTGTTTCAGTAGTGGATCCAAGAGGAGGTTTCATAAAATGGGTCCTCCAATGGATCCCTGTACGCATCCCTTGCTGGTTTCCCTCTGGTACTCTTCCCCTGCGTACCTTACTCCTACCGATCTGTCCTCGAGATAGCTATCGATGACCCTTCTCAGATTCACCGGTACTTTTTCATCAGCTAGTCTGACACGTATTGCTGGCCACCAGGCACTGTCGAAGGCTCCCTCTATATCCAAGGACACCAGTGTCACTATCTTCTTTTTGTCTAATCCGCTCCTTATGTGTTTTATCAGGGTATAGAGGGAGTCTTCGGTGCTCTTCTGTGGAACGAATCCGTACTGGTGCACGCTGGTCTTTGGCAGCTGTCGGAAATGCTCCCCAAAGTCCCACTTCCGGTCCAGGATCAGGCCCAGGTATTTAATATGGGCTTTCACCTGTACCGCTTCTCCTCCCACCGGTAAAGACTCGTCAGCGCGCAATCGCCACCCTCTTCCTCCGAACACCACCGCATCCGATTTGGCCACGGCCACTCTGAGACCCAGGAGGCTGATTCGGCCCACTGTGAGCTCCGTGGCCACTGCCGCCCTTCTTAATGTTTCCCTCAATTCTTTTCCCCGCACGGCCACCATCGTGTCATCTGCATAGCAGATGGTGATCATGCGGGGAAGTTGCGCACCTCTTATCGCCCAGTCATACCCGATGTTCCAGAGCAGGGGTCCCAACACCGACCCCTGCGGAACACCGGCCTCCATCCTCCTGACCAGGCGACCATTACTGCCGTCGTAAAGCACCACCCTGCCCGTCAGGTAGTGCCCCACGACAGTCCTCAAATAAGGGGGCACCCCATGATAGCGGAGTGCCTCCTTAATTACCTCATAAGGGAGGGAGCCAAAAGCGTTAGCAATGTCCAGTGACACCGCTATGGCCCCCTCCCCTCTTCCCGCAGCTAGGTCACTGAACTCCTTTAGAGTGCCCACCGCGTCAATTGTAGACCGCCCCTCCCGGAACCCAAACTGTCTGTCACTGATGTCCGGGCCTGTGTCCTCCAGGTGCTTGATGATGCGACGGGCAATGATCCTCTCTAAGCGTGCAGCACCCATCAGGAGAGCAAAAGTAGTCCATGAATACCTAGAGGCCAAAAAGACCTATGAAACTGCGGCAGAAAAGGCACAAATAAACAGCTGGAAGGAATTCTGTGGTAAACAAGACCGCGAAAGCATGTGGGACGGTATATACAGGGTAATAGGACGAACGCTAAAAAGGCAAGAAGACCAACCATTAGTAAGAGACGGACAGACAATGACCCCGAAGGAGTCTGTAAAAATTTTAGCGGATACCTTCTACCCAGCGGACCTTGAGGAGGGAGAAAACGAGAACCACCGGCAAATTAGAGAAGCAGCAAACCGAGCAAACGATCAGGACCATGATGATAACCATGACCCCCCCGTTTACAAGGGAAGAGCTAAGAAGTGCGGTGGAAAGCTTCAACCCCAAAAAGGCACCTGGCTCTGACGGCCTAACAGCCGATATATGTAACAAGGCCATAGCCCTTGAGCCAGAAATATACCTCACGTTAGCAAATAAATGCCTGCAGCAAGGTTATTTCCCCGCCATCTGGAAGCAGGCCACAGTGGTAGTCCTGAGGAAACCCAATAAAGCAGACTACACAAACCCGAAATCCTATAGACCAATAGGCTTGCTCCCAGTTCTAGGAAAGATCTTCGAAAAAATGGTAGTTGGAAGATTAAAGTGGTACCTCACGCCACGCCTCAGCGAAAGACAGTATGGATTCTTACCACAAAGGAGCACAGAAGACGCACTCTATGTACTAGTGAACCACATCCGAGAGAAGTTAGTCGAGAAGAAAATCGTGGTCATGGTGTCCCTGGACATAGAGGGCGCCTTTGATAGTGCATGGTGGCCATCAATAAGGCTGAGACTGGCCGAAGAAAAATGCCCCCTCAATCTCAGGAAAGTCATCGACAGTTACCTCCAAGACAGAAAAGTCAATGTGCGATATGCTGGAGAGGAATACAGTAAAGAAACAAACAAGGGATGTGTCCAGGGATCCATCGGAGGACCGATTTTATGGGACCTCCTACTGGACCCACTGCTAAAAGGACTCCAGCAACGTGGAGACTACTGTCAGGCATTCGCGGACGACGTGGTGATGATCTTTGATGGAGAAACAGCGCTTGAAATACAAACAAAAGCCAATACTGCCCTCGCCTATGCCATGGAGTGGGGAGTCAGAAATAAATTGAAATTTGCTGCACACAAAACGAATGCAATGCTTATAACACGCAAGTTAAAGTACGACACCCCTCTCCTGAGCATGGGCGGAATTGACATCAACATGTCAAGAGATATTAAACTGCTAGGACTCAGAATAGACGAGAAACTTACCTTTAATGCACACGCAGCTGATGTCTGTCGAAAGGCCTTGTCAATTTACAAACAACTGTCTAGAGCTGCAAAAATCAACTGGGGCCTAGGCCCTGAAATCGTAAAGACTATCTACACGGCAGTTATTGAACCGATAATTATGTATGCAGCAAGCGCATGGGCATCGGCGACACATAAGATCTGCATCAAAAAGCAACTTGACGTGGTGCAGCGGGGCTTTGTGCAAAAGATAATTAAAGCCTACAGAACAGTCTCACTCAATTCGGCTCTTGTCCTTGCCGGTCTGCTACCTCTGGATATAAGAATAAGAGAAGCAGCATCCCTCTATGAAGCAAAGAAAGGCTACTCCAGGACACAAACAGGAGATCGGGACATTGAACTTAAACCACCTTACACCAGAACACCACACCCAGCTAAGCAAATACATATACAGTACACAAGCCTGACGAACGGAGCAGAAGTGGAACAGTATAACAACCACGACCTAAAAATCTTTACTGACGGCAGTAAAATACAGGGGAAAGTCGGAGCCGCATTATCCATATGGAATAATGAGACTGAGGTAAAGACCCGAAAATTAAAACTGGACCACTGCTGCACCGTATACCAGGCCGAATTATTGGCGTTGTTTGAAGCCACAAACTATGCCCTTAAGGCTAACAGAAACAAATGTAATATATATAGTGACTCTAGAGCTGCACTAGATACCGTAGCCAACAACGTTTCCCTCCACCCCTTAGCAGTACAAGCAAGAAATAACATCACCTTAATGCGTAAGCACTCTAAAACAATTGAATTGTTTTGGATTAAAGCACATGCTGGGTTGGAGGGAAACGAAAGGGCGGACAAATTGGCAAAGGAAGCCGCCTTAAATACGAAAACAAGACCGGAATACGACAGTTGTCCGGTTTCATTCGTGAAGCGACAGATCCGTTCTGAGTCGCTCCAGGAATGGAACCACCGTTTTAAGACCGCGGAGACTGGCTCCGATGACTAAAATGTTCTTTCCAGATGCAATAGAATCATATAGAATAGTCCAAAAGTTAAAACCAACTGGAACACTAACACAGGTAATGACCGGACACGGAGGGTTCTCCGAGTATTTACATCGTTTTAAATGCAAGGACAACCCCTCATGTGTCTGCGAACCCGGCACAGCTGAAAGCATACAACATATATTGATCGAATGCCCTGCGTTTGGCCTGGATAGAATAGATATAGAGCAAAGAATAGACACTAAATTATGTATAGAAAATTTACCGCAAATAATAAGTGACAATAGCATAAGGAAAGATTTTATAAAATATTGTATAAAAGTAGCAAACATAGTAATAAATAGAAATAAATAAGATAAATAAAATATGAGGCGCACATATTTGTATAATATGTAAAACCTACATAAATAAAACTATGTAAAAAATGTAATGATAAAGAAATAAAAACAACTAACAATGTATAAAGTCAAAATGCAAACATGTCAGTGTATAAACAGTCACAATATAAGCATTGTAAAATAGATATAAGATACAACTGTCAAGCACGTGGATAATAAAACCGAAGTGTACACCATTCATTTAAACCCGTAGTAATAGTAAAATAAAAGTAGTAGCCATGGGAGTCCCACCCATACTTAAGAAGCGTAAGATATGATGGATGAAAGAAAGAACAGTATGAAGCATGAAAGTGCGAGAGGCATAAATGCGAGAACTGGTATGAAAGAATTAACGTAGATAATAAAAAAGACTCCGATTCCTGTTGGAGGTATTTGAAAAAAAAAAAAAAAAACCTAACCTAACCAATGGCGGCGCTACAGGCCACAGCAAACCCCAACTCTCGCCATCCTCTGGCAGTGGAAAGCAGAGAAATGATTCGACTTTGTAAAGTCCAAACTAAAAATCTTTCACTGTTTTGGATCAGGGCACACGCCGGACTGCCGGGGAATGAGCGAGCAGATGAACTCGCGAAAGAAGCTGCTTTGAGATTAAAGAAAAGACCGGACTACGACATGTGTCCTGTATCCTTTGCAAAACGAAACATTCGCCTCGAAACGATGGAAATGTGGAACCAAAGATACGTCTCAGGTGAAACCGCCTCCGTGACGAAAATTTTCTTTCCGGATGCACGAGCGGCGTATGGGGTAATCAGGAGGATGGGCATAGGTAGCGAAACTACCCAAGTTATGACGGGGCATGGTGGGTTCTCCTCATACTTATATCGATTTAAGTGTAAGGACAACCCATCATGCATCTGCGAGCCAGGGGTGGAGGAGTCGGTGCAACACCTCATCATCGAATGTCCGATCTTTGCCAGGGAACGTTTCACCACACAGCAACAATTAAAAACTGACCTAAACATAAACACTATAGCCAACATTATGATGAGTAACGATAGAAAAAAGTTTATAGCGTTCTGTAAGCAAATTGTAAAAATAGTAAATAAAAGAAATAAATAGCATAAGAAAATATGATAGCCATATATTGTGTGTAATATAGTGTAGCTATCATAAAATAGATAAGATAAGTAAAAAACAAGTAAATGTAAGAAAACTTCATATGTATTATTAAAAACAGAAAGTTATAAATTGTTTAATAAGTAGCATAATAGTGTACATAGACTAAAACTAAAATAAGTAAAAGTGTAATAAGGAAACTTAATAAAGAACTGTGTCTGAGTTAATTAAATACCCAAACAATAAGAAAATGTAGTCAAAACAAAGAGTAGGCACGGATAGATAGATGGGAGTCCCACAGAAAAGAAGACGATGAATGATAGAAAGATATAGAATGCGGAATGAAAGTACGAGAGGCATAATAGCGAGAACTGGTCTGAATGAAAACAAGACGCGTCGCATAGGCTCCAATCATGTTGGAGGTAGAACTGAAAAAAAAAAA
This sequence comes from Cenopis cana, assembly GCA_951800055.1. Lineage (NCBI taxonomy): Eukaryota > Metazoa > Arthropoda > Insecta > Lepidoptera > Tortricidae > Cenopis > Cenopis cana. The sequence goes on from OX637495.1 coordinate 41,324, forward strand.
AAAAAAAAAACCTAACCTAACCTAACCTAACCTAACCTAACTCTGACTCTGATGTTAAGGTCAGTAGGTACCTACTCTCAAGCGGTCTTGCGGCGGAAGGTTTTTAAGGCGCATAAAAATAAAATACCTCACGACCTAACTGATGTTAAGGCGAGGTAGGTAGGTTGTTAGGTTTTTTTTTTTATGCGCCTTAAAAAACCTTCCGCCGCAATACCGACTCTGATGTTAAGGTCAGTAGGTACTCTCAAGCGGTCTTGCGGCGGAAGGTTTTTAAGGCGCATAAAAAAAAATACCTCACGACCTACCGGATGTTAAGGCGAGGTAATAGGTTGTTAGGTTTTTTTTTTATGCGCCTTAAAAAACCTTCCGCCGACTCTGATGTTAAGGTCAGTAGGTATACCTACTCTCATGCGGTCTTGCGGCGGAAGGTTTTTAAGGCGCATAAAAAAAAATACCTCACGACCTACCTGATGTTAAGGCGGGATAAGTTCGCCTTTGTACCAAAATGTCCTTATTTGTTTGTATTGTTTGTGTTTTTTTTTTGTGTACAATAAAGTTATTACATACATACATACGTCAACTAGATTAAGGGGGTGGCTATATCTCCGGAACTATTAGAGATATCTAAAAACTGAATTCACTTTCGAAATGACCACATTTAGTGCTCTGTGAGTGTGTTGTTGTTTTTTTGAAGTTGACAAAAAATCTCTTTTGACCCTATTCAACCCGGCCCTAAAATTTTTGTTTGTGCACGTAGAGAGATGAAAAAAATACACATATATGCGGAATTAAAAATCAATATGACAAATCTAACACGAAATTCACGTGGGTTTTATACTTTTCGAGTAAAAAAATAAAAACGGTGATAAATTCAACAATTTCACTTTCAAGTTTTCAACCCTCTATTACTACCCGAATGGAGGTATTGGAGGGCCAACAATGTTTAAGGAAAATATGGACCACATCATGTAGAACGCGTGTACCAAGTTTAGAAAAAATACCATAGAAAAATATAATATAGCATGTACGTAAAAACCAGCCAAGTCAAAATCTTGACCTTGAATTACATCTCAAGTTTCCGGATTTTCTACGCCAAACTTGGCACCCATATAGATATCAATTATTTTGTTGGCGAAGTCAATAACGACGCATATTCTTAATATTGAACTTGGCTCTCATTTCACATTTATGTTTTGATAGGATCTGTACTTACTGTATCTTATGCAAATAAATAATTTCTGATTTCCATCGCTCGCTGACAAATCTTGAGTTTGGACTTCTGAGCCTCAGTCAAATTTTTATTATGCATTTTGCAAAAGAAAAAAGAATGGGAGCGTTTACGTAATCTGCAAGGCATGGACCATAGTCGAAACTAAATAGTCTTAAATAAAAAAGTAAATTTTAAAAGCTAAAAGACCCGCCTGCATTAAAAACAATACATTAATTAAATAAAAAACAAAAACCCGCCGGCGTAAAAGAAAATACAAGTCCACTAAAAAGACCGAAACAAGCAATAAAAGAATTTGAAATAAAGACCAGTACCAAATAAATACACATCAATATCATCGAAATTTATAGCACAAAGATAACAGGCAGTCGGAGGCATGTAATTGGCCGACAACTCTCATATAATGCTACTCCATCTCTGTTCCATTCAAAGGCCAATATTTTATAAAACACATACGATTTTGAACCTTCGAGCATGTTAGATGAAGAAAGAAGTCGCTTCTTGTACGGATTACCTACTCGGACACAACATGCTGGCCAACTCAATTACTGATAAGTGTTATCGAAAATATTTTATGTTTATAGCTTTTATAAATATAAAAGTAGCACTCACAGTTAGAATTTCGTCATGTCGATAACAATCAGAAACAGCACTTGAACATAATGTCGTAAACTTGTGGTGACGCCGAACAGTTCTCTGGAGCTGTTGGGTGTTCGTACGGGATTATTCTGTTTTCTCATGGTGACCTCCAATGTGTTTCTCCATTTGACAGTGTTGTGTTGTTTCCACTCGGCGCGAGCCCTGTTTCAGCTGCCCCCGGACATCACGCTAGCCACCGAGGTGTTGAGTCGAGTGACCGAACAAATAGTTGCAGGGGACGATTCAAAGTTACAAGAGTTTGCAGAAATCTTTAACTATTTCGTGAATCTTACTCAGTTAGAGAATGAAGGTCGAGAAGAAGTGAACAGATTAACTGCAACCAATTCTACTACAGGAGATGATGATGATGTGCTTGAAACTGGTAAAATACTTACATCATTTGTGTACTAAATAATGAGAGCACTTAACTAAAGAATTAGGTACTAGTAATGATCTAATGATACAGAGCGGAACGGGAGATTGTATAATTTCTTTTTCGGGTTCCGTTAGTGCACAACCATACATAAGAACTTAGCTAAAAATCCTAACAAAGCTTGTAAAATACCAGTAAGTACATACAGTACACTCCTGGCACCTCCTGGACTGTGTGGAGTGGGTGGAGTATGTGAGTCATCCGAGTCAGTCATCCTCATATTAGCGTTTGACTTACAAATGCAAGGATGCTATGCGAGGAACGCTATGGGGGGTCTACATATGATGGCCGCGTGATAGCGCGATAAACGACAAGGCATATGTCACTTTCTATCGAGTGGTATCAAAAAGTGTGTTGTCGTTTATCACGTTATCGCGCGACCATCGTAGACCCCCAGGATTCCATTCCGGGATGAGCTTTGAGTACCGAATCCCAAGTTTTGGTTACGTAAGCCACTGGGTAGCACAAGTACCTTCCAAACCAGTGCGAAAAGTCGAACTTGTTCCATCGAGACCGGTTCCTCCCTTTCGATGTTTTTCCTTAATCTCAAAGTTGTCAATGATACAAATACAATACAAATTGTTTATTTGTAAACATAGGTTGACAGGGTCTTACAATAAATTATCTATGTTTAGCCGTTCGGCATACAAATATTATATTCCAGAGTCCAGATACTCCAGATATTGACATGCTTGTAACTAAAAATAATTAAAGGCCAGGCAGTCCACTGCAAACGTCCCGCTCTAACACGCACGAGTGTACACTTTTACCATCCCGGTCTCTACGGAACTCTGCGCGTAGTTTTGCGTGAATATTTAGTACATTTTGATTGATTTTTGGAATACTATTTCTTTGATACTATTTCGTACAACAATTTATGTTATAAGTAAAACCTTTTGATTTCATCAGCTATAAATGATGCGTGGGCCGATGAAAACATAACAACAGAATGGTCCGGATCCAATGAAACGTTGACGAAGAAAGTGGTAGAATACATCGAAGCCTTCGTCAGCAAGCCGGAAGAGCTCAAGAAGTCGTACCTCTACAACTTGACGGTCTCCAGAACGGATGATCAATTCGGGAGTAGTGCTAGTTCTGACTCGGAAGGAGGGTCGACTGAATCTGACTCCAACCCATTTTGGGGTACGTAGTACTGAATCTTCTCATTCTTGGCATTATTTTATCTAGATTATCTTTATGTTCTACAAGTGTTCCACTCTCACTATATATATAAGTAAGGTGCATAATATAATCTACGTATACGTATAGTTGAACTAGCTATGGCATACTCATTAATTTTATTAAGGGACGAGACATTGTATACTCTTTGGTGGTCCTCTTTATTTGGTCGTCCTCGGGTGAATAAAAGGCAAACGCTAGTTGTAGTCCCAAACGTCCCCGGCCTACTTACAGTTCCCGTTTATTATGATACCCGTACTGCACTTGTGTTATATGACGTACCGCAGACATAAACGTGACGCGACGCGTCTTCGGCGGCCAGCGCAGGAAGATCAAAGAGTTCCCGTTCGTGGCGAGCGTGCTCATGTTCAACACGTTCGCCTGCGCGGGCGCCATCATCAAGTCCGACCTCGTTATCACCGCCGCCTCCTGCCTGCAGATGTACGTCACCACACCACACCACACCACCCAACACTACACATAATATAGACTATGACTATGTATGACTATAGCACCACCTACGAGTACTTTCTTACTTGCGTAGCGAAAGAGTCAAGTTTGGGAACAGCATTGAAATGTATTGGAGGTTATCTGATATAACTTCTCAACAACATCACATTTTTAAGTATAATGTTTCCTCAAAGTGTTACAATGTCAATGTTTTACAGAAAGTTTAGAAAACTGAACTCTTGTTAATTATTTAAGGTTCTGAAGGACGAGTACCTATTTCACATGTCTTATTAACTTGTGGTCTGGAATCTGGTCTACTTAGTGGTCGATTGTGTAAAATCGGATCCTTGTGTCAGCTGGAACTGGTTGGTTGGTTGCAGAGTGCACAACAACCGCTTCTTCCGCGAGAACCCCTCGTTCCTGTCGGTGCGCGTGGGCTCGCCGTACTTCAGTATCGGCGGCGACGTGGTGCACGTCATCGAGGTGTACTTCCATCCCTCCTACGAGCCGCTCACGCTGCGCAACAACCTCGCCGTCATGCGGCTGCGCAGGCTGCTCAACTTCAAGTTCAGGAAGGTGAAGAAGATCAACTTCGACAGACACGCGTCCGCCTTGCCGCTAGACACTCCCGGGATCACCATCGTCGGATGGGGCTCTAAGATGGTAAATTACGAACGAATCGAGTAGTTTAGATAGTTTATTAGTAATTCTATTATACTACGTTCCATGTGAAGGAAACTGTTATGATTATGATAAACAAAATTCAGATACTTTCTCAGTGATTACATTATTACTAGCAAAATTATGAAACAATACATATGTCCTGAAGGAGACTGTTATGAAAAACAAAATTATGAGTTCAGACATGTTCCTTGTAATTAAATTATCAACAAAAATGTGTGACAACTGACCGTTAGGACTTCGTTTGTTAGTAATAGCAATTTATGAACAAAAAAGTATTAAATAGTACGAACCACAGGTACGAACTTTATGAAGAGGTGATCATTCGGAGTAGGAGTACTAATTTTAAGTGACACCATCTGATTCATCAGTATTCGCGTTGATTTTTAATTGGTGAATCAATATAGCCACCTAATTCAGTAATCGATGGCATGCAATTACGATTAGCTAGTAATTACCAAAAACAATCAACAACAACAAATACTCTTTATTGCATAACCTCAACAAAAGTAACAAACTCCTTTTTTTCTTGATTAAAATTTTATCGGGAATTTACATTCAATTTCAAAATAATGGTCACCTTACCCGTGGTTTAGCGTGATTAAAACCTTGTGCAAAAGATTAAGTAACTTAAGGAGTAATAAGACTAATAAGTTATCAATTATCACATGGTTTTTGGGTTCCATAGCCAGAATGGCTAAAACGGAACCCTTATAGTTTCTGTCTGTCCGTATGTCACAGCCGATTTACTCGGAGACTATAAGTACTACAATTATGAAATTTGGTAGGAAGATGTATTCTACAAACCGCTACATACGTAAATGTGATGTGAACATTGGAAAAGAAAAACATACTTAGGGGTTCACCCCATACATGTAACATTTTTTCTAATGCAAGTAGTTGTGAGGAGTATTTTTGGATAGGACTTTAAAAATAATATCGAGGTTAATAAGAAAGTTTTCCATTTAAGTCAATCGTTGGTGAGATATTTAGCTGCCAAAGTTGTACAAAATGTGCCCCCCCCCCCCTCTAATTTCCAAACTATGAAGATTAAAATTTTGAAAAAAATTGAGGTGGTGTAACTACAATGTAATCATAAATAATTTCAACGAATTTTGGTTTAAACAAGATGGGATTAAGGGTTTTTTGAGTTTTCACTGAAAAACTCTCTTGCCCAAACAAAAGAAAGAAAATACGTTTATTTAACATCAACATCATAATTACATTAAAAGAGTGCCGTGACTTTCCTATGAAGATACGACCTTTTTTGATTCAAGGTATTAAATAGTGTTTTTAAAAGTGGACTGCTAGGTGTCGGTACGGAACCCTTCGTTGTGCGTGATCTGACACGCACTTGACCGGTTTTTTAACATAGGCCTATCAAATTTCCCGCCACGACACAGAAAGACAATTGACATTGTGCACGCACACACTTAAAGAAATGTGGGATGATGATCATATTACGTTTAGTAGATAGGTAATTATTATTAATTTAATTCATTAAGCAGCGATATAAACTGCGTCTGCATGAGATTTCGCCCATTAGAATCTTAAGCACTCAGAGCACTCTTCTAATCTAATTATCAACAAATTTCAAGTTCATAGGTCAACGAAAAGTTAAAAAGTCTACGAAGTGATGAAACATGTTTGTAGAAATTGAGTCAAAACTTGTACTACAGCTACTAATAGGTACTATCAAGGGGCTTGCAGTGGGTGGCGCGCGTCGCTTTAAGAGGAGGGGTAGGGCAAGCTCTCTCCATACAAACTTTGTGCAGGATTTTCTCCGTTTGTGTTTGCATTAAAGTTATGATTTTTGGTCAGTATGCTTATTTTTCTGTTAGCTATTTTGTGATGTATTTTTTTTTTCATAAATATTATTTTCAAATTTTTTCATTGTTTTGAAATATTTGAAAATTTCCACATCACTTTCTTCGCATATCTAATATTTACATCCAAAAAAAATATTACGTTCGTTAGTGCCAAAACCTACGAATAAAACGTGCACAGTTTGTATGGAGAATGCCTTGCCCACCCCTGCGCCTTAAACGCCTACCGCTCGCTCGGCCCGGGGCCGGCCGCGGGCCGTCAGTCGAGGGCCGCCCGCCGCCGCGCGAACGCGTCTATTATGCACGTTACCGCTGCCGCCGCAGACTAGAACGCGACGAGCGACGAGTCAATAGCCCTAGCGCTACACGTGCCGCGTGTGAATGAATACAAGTTATATGATAGACAAAGACGCACAGAGTAGGCATGTTTTTTATGCCTAAACGCCGTTTTTGTTAGAAAGTGAAGCTTCTGTACTTGTAATATTACTTATTCTGTGGTACTATGTTCACAGATGAACAATGAAATCACTGCTCAACAAAGGTTACACATGGCAGAACTCGACTATTACGACTTTGATTCGTGCAGAGAAATATATGGGAAGTGAGTAAATTAAATACCATGGTTTATGAAAGGCTGAGACTACACAAAGTGACAGTGACACAAAATTAGCAGAACGGTTGAATAAAAAAATGAATAAAATGAACTTTATTCTGTAAGTAGGCCGCAATGGCACTTTTACAAGTCAACCCCTACTATATAGGTTATAGATCATAATATATGATATATTAATAATTAGATATATGTTAATATAGGTAATTAAATTGAGTACATAACAGAAAACACAATTATTTTTATACTGATATATCTACTGATACACTGGATACTTGGACTTATATAGACTACACTGCACTGACTTATAGTGAGATGATTCCTTCTCGTACTGTTTGAAAAAACTAAATTCAAAATATTTGAATTTATCCAAAATCATTTCATAAACATTTTTTTTGCGCAACGACGCCGGTAGATAATACCTATGAATGATTTTTATTATTGGAGTTGTCTGCGCCAGGGGTAAGAAACTTAAGACCTAATTTCACGTAGAAAGTGCTGCCGCCTGGTACATTTTGGCGACGTTAATTGTGACACTCCGTCACAAGCATGTTTCGTTTTAATTTTGTGTCCGGATTTTGCTCGTCGCCGCGTTGGTCAACACACGTGCTCTCGGCGCGACGACTAGCAGAATCCAAGAGTCGTTTTCAAAACAGGTGTACATTTTCCCTATTTTGTCTGTCCCCTTTAGAAAATATTATGTTGTAAATAAATGCGAGCTTTTGAGATCGATTTGCTCGGTTAATATTATTATTTATACTTAAGACAAATAGTTTAAATCATTTTTGGACGTCAATTATAATTATTTATAAAATAATCAGCACCGAAACAAATCCAAACTTAAGCGCTCCATACAAAATACCGTTGTCCCGCTAGCACCCTGGCAAGTTTGAATACTCTTAATGCCTATATTTATTTCAATTTATATATTTATTGATAAAACATTGTATTTTACAGGTCAATAATTATTACAACAGTAGGTATATATAACAGATTATTACATTATTATGTCAATTTTATACAATATACATATTGTTATTATTTAAGTGTATATATATATATACACAGTTATTTAGGTACCTATTCTGGGTTTTAACATCCGCTTCCGACGAACTCATCAATGCTATAATACGCTTGGTCTATTAATAGCGTTTTAAGTTTGTTTTCAAACAATCTATTGTTATCTATATCAGATATTCCTGGTGGGAGAGCATTATATAATGTAACCCCTATGACACTGAGAGACTTCCGGGATTTGGCGGATATCAGTATATTACGCCTGCGAGTGCTCCTACCGTGGGCGTGGGACGTGTCGAAGCTGCGTAGATTCGCCCTTACAATACTTACACGCAGCTAAGATGTACACTCCCGGCAGTGTTAGTATTTTTGACTCGCTGAACAGATGTTTCGCGGGGTGGTCGTAAGGTTTGCGTGTTACAACCCTTATTGCTCTTTTTTGCATTTTGAATGCCTTGTCGCGATCAGCCGCTGTCTGTTCCCCTAGGCCTTTTTCATGTTTTCATGTGATAAGGCTGAAGCAAGTTTAGACACCGCAAAGCATACTGATGCCAGCTTATCACACAGTGTCTGAATGTGTGGAGACCATGTGAGACATATAATTGTCACTGAACATGACGCCTGATAGAGTGTTTTATTAAAAATACAAGGTATTATTCATATAACTTTATTAATGACACCAAAAATCTAATTTAATTACATGTCCCCTTTTTTTATTCCTTTGTGTTACTTTTGTGTGTGACGACGATAATAATTAAATTCGAGTAATTTGGAACGCATTTATTTATTTTTTGGTCTAGCAACTCTGCAAGTTACTACCAACGTAACAAATGATAGCGTAGCCATATTGGTTTCGGTGACATTCATGCAAACGTGTTGTGGTCCGGTTTTGTCGCGTAAATTATTTTTGTGTGTAACGTGGATTTCACTGGCAAGTAAACCTGTAGCTCTAGTATAAGTTTTTTCGAAACATTCACTAATTCGAACGCGTTTGCGTTTTGTCTCAAAATGTATGAAAACGCTCTCACCGAGTTTGAAATACGCGCGTTCATCGGTTAGCAACAAATGTTATACTCGCTGTTTTAGTTTCCACTAGTGACCACCAGAGGCGCTGTTCACGTTTTCATACCACTTTCATACATTTTGAGACAAAACTCAAACGCGTTCGAATTAGTTAATGTTTCGAAAAAACTTATACTAGAGCTACTGAAAAGTGTATTTGTGTTATTCGATTTTTGCTGGTTGTAACGTAATATTAATAAAAGTAAACAGCTATCTAGTTTTCTGCAACTTCTTGAAAGACATGTTGTAGCCGCAATATAACTGTTCTTTTGTGTGACACTGAGTGTAACACAAAAATATGTGTTACGCTGTGTGACGTAACACAAAAGATAAGGCTGTATTATATTGCAAAAAGCTGTGTTTCACATCTGCATTTTGCCTTGAGAAAATAATTATCAGTTATGATAAGACCTATCTCTGCTCCTTGTTTTAATGTTCTGTAATATCGTTGGTTTATAATTACCAGTTTTTAAAAAAATAATAGACAACTATCCTTTGTTTTTAGATTTATCACAGGTAGAAAAATCTAAATGATCAACTGACCCTTATAAAATCCTATGTGTGACAAATTTACTTTTGTGTTATGTAAACACAATTTTCGTTTGAGTTACGTACATTTCTTTTGAAAACGACTCCCGAATAAAACCAGTTGCCTACTGTCATGGCGTCGTTACCGAACAACGTCTTTTTACACGTGGTTGGCGAAATCATCATAAATTTGATGGAAAGCCATTCTTGTTCTTAAACAAAAAAAAAATATGTCCAAAAACAAATAATCAAAGCTCAACGAGAAAAGAAACGTAATGTATTAATGACAGTCGGCCTCCTTCAACTCACAACAATTTGCAATCATGTTATTTGAAATTATCCTTAATTTATGGCCCAAGCTTTTTTTATCATTTTCAATTAATTCATAATTTAAAATTATAATACAATTATTTTTGGTAACGGCTCATGCCCGCAACTTTGACATTATTTAAAGTATTCGGGTTCTACCCGTATCTGTACCCTACAAAGTATCTTCTCGGCTCCCTCGGGTACAATTCCTTGGAGGTGAGGCGAAACTATCAACTCTTGACCACGGCATGTCGAGCCTTGCGTGGTGAGTCAGACTGTCCCGAACTGATAGAGCGTCTCGTGCGACTGTTTGTCCCGGATGTCCCGAGAATCCCCCTCAGACCACGCCTACGTGACCTGTTGGCCGTACCGCCGGCGCGCACCGTCTCCTGCAGGAACTCTCCGCTGCCCCGCGCACTTTTACAGCTCAATGCGCTCCTGGCATCAACACCTGAGTGCGATCTGTTTGCGTGGCGATGGGCGGCAGTGTGTCGTGAATGCTTAAGATTTTGCGAGGCGATGGATACAAGGTGCTCAACTGTTCCTATTTAATGTAAATTGTTTTTTAATTGTCATCTTTTATCTTATCTGTTATTGTTTGTTAATTGTTTATTGTTAGTCTAAGTTTCGTGACGCACTGGTTATAATAATACTGTAATGTCATGTAAACACTGTTATCAATAAATAAATAAATAATTTATTGTCGTGAAAAGTAACGTTTATTGTTAATGAGGGTAGTTTTAATTTCTTCTCTTTATAATATTGAACTGTAATTTCTTTTATAGTGCGTCAGAAAGGTATTTATTTTTTGTTGTGTTATGAAGCGAGCTAAAATTCAAATGGAGTTGGGCAGGACATATCAATGCCAGACAGGGTGATGGCAGGTGGATCAGAATGTTGACAGATTGGTGGCCACTTATAGGCAAAAGAAGCGTCGGTCGTCCATCGGCACGATGGGTTGACGACATTAAAACGATCGCGGGTCACTCCTGGATGAGATTAGCACAAGTACAAGAAGGGAGGCCTATGCTCAGCAGTGGGCGATTGCAGGCTGAAGATGATGATGATGAAGCGAGCTTTAAATATGAGCAAAAATAGGCGTTGTGTCTTCGGATGATAGTGATTTCGTTTAATTTATCTAGAAGTGTACTTATACTTAATGTAACGTGTGTATTTAATAAATAAACAATAACATCATTAAAAACTTGTTTTTACTACTCTCAACTCAACACATCACCAGGCGAGTTCCGACCAAACGAAGATCAAATTGCCGGATTTGTGCAAGAATGGCAGTATGTAGGCTTGCAAGGAAGCACGTTGAAGACATCCGACAAGCCTACAAAATTAGTACCAACTAAAACTGCTTGGAGCGCTTTTGTAGACTTGTTTCCAATCTAGGGCGTGAGATGGCTCTCTTTTCCCAACATTTATTATACTCTTTGGTCTGCGCTCCAGAATAACATGAATAACCTGTCCATATGATTTACTTATTGTTCGTTACTAAATATATTCAATAAGTAAGATGAACCCGTTCTCCAAAAATTTAAATCGATGTTTTCTTTTTTCAGGAAATTCGTAACAAGGACGAATTTTTGCGCCGGTTTCATCAGCAAAGGAGCAGGCGCTTGCAATGTAAGCGAGAGCGAGACGAACGAAGACGCCAGATTGTCGTTATATTACAGAATTTTTAGCTACTTGGCAGGGCTCACATTTTTTTTTTAAATATTTGTGGACAATCTTACACAAATCAACCTAGTCCCAAACTAAGCTAAGCTTGTACTATGGGAACTAAGCGACGATCTACATACTTATATAGATAAATAGATACTTAAATACATAGAAAACATCCAAGACCCAAGAACAAATATTCGTGCTCATCACACAAATAAATGCCCCGGCCGGGATTCGAACCCGGGACCTCCAGCTTCGTAGGCAGGGTCACTACCACCTAAGCTAAGCGGACGTCAAACGGTATAGCTACTCATGCCATAAAAATGTGTGATATATGTGCTACTTCTCTGTTATGTACCCTCTGTTCTGTCGCGTGGTCAGTGGTGTTGTGTGATGGATGTCCCTGGCTTATGGCTGTGTTGTGTTGACAGCGCGACCTGGGCGACCCGGGCGTGGCCGGCAACGTGTTGGTGGGAGTGACCAGCTTCGGCTCCCCGCTGTGCGGGAAGGTGGACACGCCCACCGTCTTCACCAAGCTCGGCTACTACACCGACTGGATCGAAGAAATCATGGAACTGGTACTTCTTTTTTCACTATATGAATATGTACACTTCGTGGAGGGTAGATACCGCACCACCAATACGCAAACAAAAATATTTGATTTAGTTTTGTGGCCCCCGTCAATGTATTACTAGTGGTAATAAAAACTAATAATTTAATATTTATTTCAGGAAGTACCGATGATGAGCAAAAGTACTACTACTCAAGCACCCATGTGGTTAAAACATAAAGAAGTAAAATTATATGGAGTCTCCGATGAGCTCAAACCCATCCCTTTACTCCGTGAGTATCAAGATGTTAAAAACAAGTCCGTCCAAGAAGAACCTACGCAGGAGCAGCCAGTACTCAGAGACGACACCAGTCGTGAAGTGGACCCGGCTATAGATGCAGACCCTGAAATAACATACGACAAGCCTGACAAAGAAAGTCTTCGAATACAACCTCCGACCATTATAGAGACTGAAAATGCAGTGGTGGATTATAATAATATTCAGTCTGAAGAAGACAGTGAGGATGAAGCAACCACGGAGCCAGTAGAAAGTACAACTTCAATCGTTGACTTCGAGCCGACTCAACTCGACGCCGACACAGATGTAGAGAGCGTCGCTAGGACAGTGAAATCTGCTGAAATGAATTACAAGATGGATGCTGCACCAATGGTCGATAATTCGGATGCTGATGATTCGACCAAAAGACCCGTGACTGGTATGGTTAATCATGATCTAGAAAAAACCATGTCGAACTTGAGTCCAGAAATGGAAGTTAATTCCGCTGATGACCAGACTACACCCAGTATAAATGACGATCAGAACGCCTGGGATGACTTAGAAAATCATACAACCAATGATAAGTTAGCTACGACAAGTTCGGATGAAAATCAGGATATGTTGGTTAACAAAGAAAATGAAACGGTTATGAGAAAAAAACATCATATGCCCCCAGTAGACAGACAGATCGAAGATACAAATTTTCCAAATCTAACAGATAATCAACATGAGCAAAATAATAATAGCGTATCTGCAACAATTGATGAAAACAATCAATCGGCAGAACATCGAGAAATCCGTGAAAAAAATGAAGAAATTCGTAGTAATGTTCTCGATCATCATAGCCCACCTGAAAATGTAGAAGTAATCGAACCTGAGCAATCCAAATTCCAAGAAGAAATTGCAGACGATATGATTAAAAGCGAAATCCAGAAATTAATAACACAGTTAGAAATAAGCAGTGAGACGAGTCCCAACCAGACCGAGGAGCGCAGATACACCAACAACACCCAACTACGGCACATGGTGAACAACGTGGCTGCGGACCAAGCAAAAACCCGGAACCCGGAAGCTGTATTGACTTTCCTTTATGTGACAGATAACGAGAAACAAATCAACCCAAGAGCATCTGCAGTTTCAGTGGAGGAGGAAGGCCTGAGTATAGACCCCGCACCATTTCAGGGAAACATGCACATGCGTAGTGAATTACTGGGTAAAAGTGAAATATACGAAATCTTCGCTAAAGTTATGGAAACTGTAGTTAATAAAACAACGGGGTAATGACAGGATTACTTGATTAATTTTTGTTCATAATAATATGATTAATAGCACGAAGGGCAGCTTGTAGGGAGTGGAGAATATTCCAGAGGGCCCGTTTATCCGGCCCTCGTCTCTGTGATTGCCTTAGGCCTTATTTACACACTTACGAGACTCGTATGCGAGTTTCATTACATTGCGGGTTACCGAGGTATCACGAGGTATAAATAATTCAATCAATCGATCAAACCGCGCAATGTAGTGAAAATTTCATGCGAGGTCTCGTGCGTGTGTATATAAGGCCTTAGGCGGCCGCCCCGAGTAGAGTGCACTAAATAGCGGAACCTATGGTCCAGGTTGGAAGTGTAAAATGTCATAACGCCGGCGGCCTGCTGACCGGATTACCGGGATCTGGCTACCGCAGACTCACATCTCGTCTACACAGCCACAACCATACAGCCGCTCGAAGGGATGTTGCCCTATTGTCGCACTGTGCGTGCGATAACACAACCCATTACAAAGCAATAGCCCCATGACCATGACCTTACTTCAGATGGCAGCCAAAGTGTTGCACTCCTCATTCAGTATCCATTCAGTATTAAGTAAATTGTAGTCATTTTAGTTCAAATTTACGAACGAATTAAACAAAAAGCTGGCTTAATCCGTTAATCGTTAATTAACTGAGTATATAAGTAACGGATTAACTTTAACACAAATAGTAAATTGCGGCAAAACGAAATCACTCCTCATTTCATTAGAATTTTATCTTCTATTTCTACGGTTAGGTATATATATCTGGTTTACCTTGGTAAATATATTTGGCTAATATTTATTGAGGCACAAACCTACTTTCATTTCTGAGGGACACTATAATAGGTAATCCCATCAAAAACATTACATGTAAAAAGATGCCAGTCTCGCAACACAGTTCTTCTACAACAAAAAAGTAATGATATGTAATGTTAAACCAAGTCGGTTATATTTTAGTCAATAGCACCGGAGGGGTGTCCACAGAACAAGATTTCCACCGACTTGCATCGTCGGCATTACTTTATTTTTTTAAATATATAGAATGACTTGGCCATCGCACACAACCCTTTACTTATACATGTGTATCGCTCAAACTCGCTCAAGCTGCATGTCATTAGGGCGCTATGTTTAATTAGGAATATTTTAATAATCAGCTGACGATTGTTCTTTTGCCATTATGTAGCCGTGCGATGGCCAAGCCATTTTATATATTTAAAAAAATAAAGTAATGCCGACGATGCAAGTCGGTGGAAATCTTGTTCTGTGGACACCCCTCCGGTGCTATTGACTAAAATATAACCGACTTGGTTTAACATTACATATCATTACTTTTTTGTTGTAGAAGAACTGTGTTGCGAGACTGGCATCTTTTTACATGTAATGTTTTTGATGGGATCTCATCTCTTTTTGTAGGCAGTCCTTCTTTTTTTTTTCAGGTAAGACTTCTTGTAACGAACATTCAAACTGCAAAAGTAACTTTGTAATCGCATGTATTTTGTATAGAATTACAAACTTACTTATGCAGTTTGTGTTTCTTGTCAGGGTCACCAGGTACTCCAGATTTTATAGTTTTGCATTTATGTGGCCATTAAACCCTAACTCTGGTCCAAATTTCAGCTCTCTGAGTTTATGGGAAGTACTAGTTCTATTCTTATGATTATGAGTGTGTGAGTTTCGAAAATGCGAAACTTTGCTTTCGCTTAACTTCGGAACTAAATGACCTACAGACTTGAAATTTTGGATTTTAAGTATGTGATTATAGCTTACTGGATGTCGAAAATTTCTGCGTTCTGGTCTTATCCAGAGGTTCTCAAATAGGGGCTTGAAAATGCGGCGAAATGGTTCCAGTAAAGGATGGTACGGCAGTGTTTGCTTCGCGCTCGACTTGGCGGGGGCACTGCCGTGCCCCCAGATTAACGAACCTGTCTGGGGAAAAAAACTGATGTTCTGTGAAAACTTCCTTCGGGTGAAACAAAAAGACTTTCAATAAGTAGTTACAGGGGTTCAGCACATAGGTACCTTTCCACCCTTGGACCCTGGGACTTAATGGGTCTGGCTGGGGTCAATAATGTCCCGGTCCTTTGGGAGGCGTACGCGGAGCCGAAGTACCGAGGCATCGAAGTACCAACGCCGAGTACCACATACGTAGCATCGATTGCACCGAACTACATCTAGTGCACTAACTTGTGGAGGGGAGTTAAAGCATTTCACTCATTAGAGCGAGATAGTTTAACTCCCCTCCACCAGTTAGTGCACTAGATGTAGTTCGGGGTAATCGATGCTATAGCCAACACGGAGAGGCCCTTTTGACAAATAAATGAAATGCAAGGGGTAGGTAGTAGGTACACCGTGCGGATGTTGTCCTTGCCGTTGGACTTTTATTATTATCTGTATGTCTTTCCCGTTCACGGGACAACGGTATACCGGACCTTTGGGAGGCGTGCGTGGAGCCGAAGTACCGGGGCACCCAAGTACCACCAGTACCACATAGCCAACAAGTAGAGGCCCATTTGACACTTTAATTAAAAGCAAGGGATATACCGAGCGGATAGCCTGCCCGTGTCATGGGACGCACACAGAGACAGCACCCGCCAGGGTGTACACGTACAGGGACTATTGCTGATTGATGGAGCCTAAATGAACTGGGTTATTGGGTTAATATGATGGACTAATTACTGGACTATTGGGTGAGACAATAACGGACGCCTGCCTAATAAAACTGTCTCACATTTTATTTCCGGCAGACGGTAACTTGCTCTCTGCTAGATGGGCCCCCATAAAATAGCGACATCATAAAATGGCTTAAGGGCAACACCGGTCTGAGAGCTGGGGGTGGAGAGGTGGACTTTAAACATATAGCCAACTCGCCACTTAGGTGACCACATCCACCCTCTAGCGACAGCTCTTGCTACTCCACTCTGGACGGCCGGGTAAGGCAAGCCAGAGGCGGTGGGGGGGCCACCAACCCACAGGCCACCCCCAGGAGCACTCAGGTACGTAGGGTCGCTACTCCTTTAACAGCCCGCCACAAGCTGCCTATAGCTGCCTACTCAAAGCCCTGCCTGCAGGGCCCTGCTTGCAGTGCCACTGCCAATCGTATTGTGTGTAGGCATGCAGGGCCGATTTTATTATCTATAATATCAGCCAGAACAGATAAAAAATCGGCCCTGTATGCCTACACACAATACGATTGGCAGTGGCACTGCAAACAGGGACCCTGCGGGCAGGGCTTTGAGTAGGCGGCTTTACGTTGACTGATTGCACCGGAAAACCAGTGGGCGATGGGATTGTCAAATCCCTACGCCTTACTATTATTATTATTATGTTTATTAGTAACAACATTTTAACAAGCAACATACAAGAAAAATGTGCGTCCAAAATGGAAAAATCGCAAAAAATCGTTTATAAAAAGTTTATTTTTATCGGGTCGCTAGTTCCATATAAAAACATAGCTTCGCTGAACCCGTTTCCACCCTCCACCAGAGCTATGCTATGTGAACCAACGAATGTGATTGGTGGATTTCAAATGAATCCATAGCAACAGCGTTAGCGTTTCGTGGCAAAATTCGTTTTTGTAATGTCCTGTTTGTAAGTGTTTTGTTTAACATCACTCATGTAAGAACTTTATATAGTTTATTTATTTATTTATTTTGTTTGTCACGAATAAATGTTTCTATTCTTTCTTTTTCTTTCTTTCTTTCATAGCTCTAATGGAACGGCACCCTAAACCCCCATTACCGATATCACTAAAATCAGGGCTGTAACCGCGAATTGTCCACACGTAAACGAAAACGAAAACGAAGTACGATCGAACGTTAGAAGTGTCACTTACCGCGAGGCACTTTCGTTCACCGGCTTTACGTATCGTTTCCATAGACAACTTGCGGACTTGCTATCGTGAATGGAAAGAACGAATGAATTAGTAAAGTGATTTCACACGACGCGATAAAAAACCGGTAAATTGATATTTGACTAAAAATAAGCTTGAAAGGTTGATAAATGAGATATATTTCGCATATACAACGTTTATTGGCATTATAAACACTTGTAAAACTCGTTATAATGCTATTTTTGATGTTTTTTGTTAACATTTTGAAAATGTCAAGT
Organism: Cenopis cana; assembly: GCA_951800055.1. Lineage (NCBI taxonomy): Eukaryota > Metazoa > Arthropoda > Insecta > Lepidoptera > Tortricidae > Cenopis > Cenopis cana. The sequence goes on from OX637495.1 coordinate 59,178, forward strand.
CCGCGACTATACGTTTTGGCGGGAATTTTAACTTAGCGGACCGCCTTTTGAAGTGTAGCTTTATGTTAATACTTATTTAATTGCTTTGCTAATGTTTTTGAACTTAGTATGAAATACGTTTGTTAATACTATATCATTTGATATAATTAACGAACATTTCAACATTTAAAACAAATAAAAAAATCAGTTTCAGATGTGATTGATCGCTACTTGTGAAAATTTGGGGATAAACCTTTCCCCTAACACAAGACAAGATTCACTTTGCATGGAATAAGTATGTTATCTCTAGCTATATAGTCGATGCTTATACAGACTTAAAGAACCTTACTTTGTAAACTATCAATAAGACTCACTTACCGTTTAAAAGCTTATAATTCCCTCGACCTCGGGATAATGCGAAGGTCAGTGCAGGGGCGAGAATTTATTTAGTTGCTGTCTGGTCCTCGAGACCTGTCTGGCTTTACAGTGTTGGCGATGAAATGAGAAGGGGACAAGAACAAAATATTTATCCATGTGACTGACAGATAATGTGAAACCAAAATGGAGTGCATGTTGTAGATAAATTAGGTGTTCCTCCCACCGATTACATTGTAATCGCATTAACTGACATTAGTAATTTCCTAAACTTTCATATATGAATAGTTTATTGAGAATCTATTCACTTCTCAGTACTGCTGTAAAACAAACCTATGTAATCTAATTCTTACGGGTTCCTCCAGATAATAGGTATCTTAAAAGAGTCAGTGTATTAGAAAATAATACCTTCAGATTATAGGACAGGAATTACTTATTTGGGGAAACGAAAATTCTAATCATAATTATATATTCATATACAGGGGAGAGAAAAAAATTAAACAGTTGTTAACAAATTATAAAATCATTTATTTTTGTCATAAGTCTTCATTTTTAATGCTTTGGAACTTCGAGTAACCCACTCATGTTATGATATTAAAGAATTCTATGACATACCCAATAATTCATGATCATTATATCTATTCCTTAAGCGGGTATTACACTGTCCTGAATCAGGCGTCCTAACTAGTGGAGGGGAGTTGAAGCATCTCGCTCTAACGTATAGGTCGGAACCCTTCTAAGTGTCCTGAATCCAGGACAGTGTAATACCCGCTTAATAATGATAATGAATGATTTCTGTAATTTGAATTACTATACTCTCTAATTAAACTTAATAACAATGACATGTAACCATCCATCAATCCTCCTAGCGTTATCCCAGTACAGTTGCATCCTGAAGGATGCCTGGGGTCCGCTACCTAATCCCAAGATTTGGCGTAGGCACTAGTTTTTACGAAAGCGACTGCCATCTGACCTTCCAACCCCGAGGGGAAACTAGACCTTATTGGGATTAGGCTTTGTCAAGTGAGTGGGCAACTTGACTGTTAGAAGTTCTCAAGCCGCCCGAAGGCCTCCAACTTGGCTTAACGACTGCTGCCATATACAGCAACCGGGATCAACGGCTTAACGTGCCTTCCAAATCACGGGAGCGCTCAGTTAGTAACCACTCAAAGCGGTCACCCATCCAAGTCCTGACCGCTGCCCACGTTGCTTAACTTTGAATAACGCTTGCGGCACGCAGGCGCCGCTGGGCCACGAGCAATGACATGTAAAATTATTAATAAATGAACATGACCATATGGCATTTTATCATGTGGATTTGTTTGGGTAGATTTTTACCAACTCAAGGTATAGTGCATTCCAGAATTATATATGCGGCTGTTCCTTCAATGTCTCCTGTTCTGCAATTTGTAACACTTAAAGCGAAAAAGTCCTGAATTAGTGTACACATACAATGTATATTTAATTAGCAACTTAAGTTGGCATATTCGGAGATTTCAAAAAACCGGCATATAAAATATCACCTATGACTGAATAATCCTGTAATCATACGTCATAGGTGGAAGGAAATAGAAATCACCAATATATTTCTGTAAATAGAATTCAGAATCTTACAGATCTTAAAAGGTATCTAAATATTGCAAATATAAATATAATACGTATAGGAGTATACGAGTTCTATTGCTACATTATAACAATATATCGAGGATGAAAAAATTAAGTTAAAACGAACATGGGGGTGATATTGGATTTATCACGATAAAACGAACCAGTCTTTCATAAAAACATGCCCGGAAGAATAATATAGTTATTACTGATTTATGAAACGTCATAGTGAAATAATTTATTTTAGTTTCCTGATTCAGATAGGTACAATGTTAACGTAGTCACTAGTCATGTCCGCGCAAACATCGTCAGAGAGCGTTTTTCGTGGCGGGGTACAATATTCGTCTGGCCTAATAGCTGAGTTTCTTGCTGGACTCTTCTCAGCGGTTTAAGCGTGAAGAAGTAACAGAAAAACAGACACACTTTCGAATTCAGGATTATTTAAATTTTAAGAATATTTGGTATTAGTAAGTAAGTAATTTATTATAACATATACATTTATATAATAAGGAATTACTGGTACCTAATTGACACGTTGTTATTAGTTAATAAGTTTGAGTTGGTAAACTCATACCAAATATTTGTATGCTTGCATGCATGCTGAATACGAGGATAGTCCGCAACACTACTTCAAAACCAACCAGGATTCTTCAAACTAGCGTAGGTTTAGTGAACCAGCGACAAAAGTCCCAGTAGCTCAATTCCACTGACACACTTCAGTTCGGTTAAAAGCGCTCAACCAAGCTCACTGGAGCGCAAACTGTTAGAGTAATCAAGTGTTTAAACCGCCAGCGTGGTCGTCTCGGAGGTTTCCCCTGGACTTTCCCTAGGCCACCCTCCAACCGCGCACTCTTATCGCTTTAATGGGCCCGGCCAATCAAGCCACAGTCAGGTTCAAAAAATAAAATTATCGGAAACTCACATATATAAATATACATGGCAAATATCCCGTTATTAATCGTAATTCTAATGTAAATGAACAAGTGAGCTTAAAATCTTATAAAGTTAAAAAGAAAAACACCAACAGAATTCTAACACCTATGTAACAACATGAGTGCAATAAATACTTGAAACTTGAAAAAAAAATTTTCTTGAAGTTAACTTAAAGGATAATCCGTTACTCATTATGTTGACTTAAGAAATGATTAACGGATTTACAGTATTGTACCCAGCTTTGCAAACGATTTGCCGTAGCTAGTCGTTCGATCAAATCAAATGATTCGTTTTCAGATCTAAAGTATGTATGTAAGTGACATAGTCTGGTGCCGAGACATAGGTTAGAGTTAGCATTAGGTTACAAATTTACAATAGCACCTAGTTCCATTGTGATAAGGTGTAAAACTGGTAGCTAATTTCTGCTAACGCCTTTACTCTTGAATAGCCTGCGTTCCGTCTTCTTCTTGCGTGGACGATCTGCCATTCATATTCATACGCCTGGAACAGCAATAGAACACTTTAAACTAAAACATACGAAATAGTGCGTCTGAGCTCACCCAGTATAGCCTGACAAGATTTTATTTTAGAGAGAGAGAGAGATCATTTATTTGTGAGACATAGGTACAAAAATGTGAAGATCTTAAATAAAATAACAAATAGTTTCACTATGCCCATGCTTAGGTTCGCCTTATTTGACTAGCAAGAAGACATTCGATGACTTTCAACAGCCATTGAAAGTCATCGAATGTCACCGATGTAAACCAAAAAGACCTCTCGCTGTCAACACAGTGCAGTGCAGTATTTCGTGAGGACTCGCTAGGCTGGGCCCGAGGACAGGGCCGCGCCGCGCCGAACTAATATGAAAATCGAACGTACTTGTACTGGCCACCACATGCTGAACAACAGAAGCCGCGAATGTTACAAGATGCTGTACTGTACAGAGTAAAACTTAGTCCAGTAGATTTTGACGTCAAAATTGCAAAGCATGATGTAGTTCTGCAGCTTTAATATGTTGTATAGATCAGTTAGGGCAGTTTGAATCTAGATTTGCAACTTCGAAAAAACTGAAGCTTGCTGAGCAACACGCGGAAAATATACATCATGCTTTGCCATTTTAGCCTTTTTTATTATTACACGACTGCTCAAAAAAAGGAGTGTAATGTTTTCAGGTTTCATGTATGGATGTATGTATGTACCTATGTGAACTTTTTTGTTCCCCCAGAACTTCTCAACGCCTTAAGGCGCAGGGTAGGGCAAGGCCTTCCCCATACAAACTTTGTGCAGGTTTTATTCGTCGGTTTTGGCACTAACAAATATAATATTTTTTTGGTTGTAAATATTAGACATGCGAAGATCGTGATGTGAAAATTATCAATAATTTCAAAAAAAATCAAAATTAAAAAATTTAAATAAAAAATTACATCACGAAATAGCTATGAGAAAAATAAGCATACTGACCAAAAATCATAACTTTAATGCAAACACAAACGAAGTAAATCCTGCACAAAGTTTGTATGGAGAGAGCTTGCCCTACCCCTCCTCTTAACCGATTTAGATATGTGAGGTATCGTTGGAATCCTTACGTCATCCCGGGTGACATAGGATATGTGACGTTGCAATAAAAATAATATGGCGGACTGTAGACTCCATTTTGAGAGTTCCGTAAAAAAAATTCTGTCCTAGCAAGCGAAGTATCAAAATTAAGCATTTGAAGAGACGATTCCAAAAATATATATTATGCATATGTTTCTAGCAAAAAAAGTTCGAAATAAAATAATAATTATAAAAAATATTTTTATCTTTTTAATGCAGTCGTGTTCATAATTTTTATAATTATTATTTTTAGTGTCGAATCCTACTGCGTTATAAAGTGGGTCTGTCGGTCGGGACGGTCGGTTTGCTATTTTTTAACGCTAAAACCGCTGAACAGATTTAGATGAAATTTGGTATGGATATAGTCTGAGTACTTGAGTAGTCATCATGATGAAGGAAATAGGATACATTTTATCCCGGAAATTATCACCTAAGGATATGGAATCGTATGGAAGATCGGCAAATAGGTAAGCGCCTTATAAAAAAGAATAACAATCAAATACTAAGGCGATGAACGAGTTATAAGTAAGCTGTTTGTCGCGCGCGCACTAGCGCGTCATCCACGCCGACGCGCCGCGCCCCTCCACCGCCCGTTCCGTACAATTGCGCATAGATTAGTGTGAGATGCGCTGTGGAGGAGTGCGTCGTCGTGGATGGCGCGCACTATAGCGACACTATTTCAGGGACAAATAGAATCTTAATTTCCAATTAAAGTGAAAAATTCAAAAACACAGGTGGGATTTCAACTCACGACATCTAATTAAGCCTTAGGAAGGCCCGTAGCGGCATCCGCGAAGTTATTACAACTTTTACAGCACTAACGTTTCAAATTGTATCGAAAATCCCCATACTCAAATTAATTTGTCAAGCGGATGCATCCGAAAAATCAACGCCACAGGTGGGATTTAACCGACGACGACCTCTGGAATCCGTCCGTTGATTTTTTCTAATTTTTACTTTAAACTGGAAACGGTAATTTCGTAAGCGGACACATCCGCTTGACAAAATATAATTCAAATAGAATCTTGTCTGGCAGTCCGCTACCTGTGATTGGGATCCCCGGGTATTTTGCTGGTAGCGGACGGCTGTGGATTGACCTACAGTTTTAATACATGTAATAAAACTTTAGTTTTTTCCCGCGACTTTGTCCGCGTGGAACTCGTTTATCGCGATACAATTTAAGTGCTATTTTTTATATCAGGCGCTTACCTAGTTATCTCGTTTATCGCGATACAATTTAAGTGCTATTTCTTTATATCAGGCGCTTACCTAGTTAGTTCATTCAAAACCTATCCTATGTCCTTCCCTGGGACTCTATCTCCATGCTAAATTTCATCTAAATCGGTTCAGCAGTTTAAGCGTGAAGAGGTAACAGACAGAAAGATACACTTTCGCATTTGTAATATTATACTAGCTTTTGCCCCTCGAATTTGTCCGCGTGGAACTTGTTCATCGTGATAGAATTTAATTGCTATTATTTTTACGTCAGGCGCTTACCTAGTTATCGCTCTTCCATACAAACTTCCACTCCCTTAAGGGATGTTTTCTGGGATAAAAACTATCCTATGTCCTTACTACTCTGAGTATTCAAGAGTATAAACCGCCCACGTGGTCATGTCGAGTTTTCCCCTGGATTTTAAACAGGCTACTCTCCATTTATAGATGTCACAGGCCAATATAGATGATGACTCTCCAACCGCCCATTTCTATCGCTTTATTGGGCCCGGCCTTTAAAGCCAGTTTTCCCTCTGGGTTGAAGTCAGTCGCTTTTGCAAAATTAGTGCCTACACTAAATCTTGGAATTAAGTTTCAAAGCGGACCGCGAGCTGCTTGGGGCACAATCCGGAAAACGCTAGGAGGGTGATGATGATCACCATCATTCATCATCAGTTTATCACAATTTTAAATCATGTGCTACATACAGAGTGTAACGTTTTGATATCCATACTAATATTATAAATGCGAAAGTGAGCTGTCTGTTACCTCTTCACGCTTAAACCGCTGAACCGATTTGTATGAAATTTGGTATGGAGATAGATTGGGGAGGGACATAAGATATTTTTTTTTCCCGGAAATCATCCCTTAAAGGGGAGAAGATTGTATATAAGAGCTCTATTACTAGGTAAACGCCTGATATAAGCAAATAGCAATTACTTAAATTCTATCGCGATGAACCAGTTCCATGCGGATGATATCGCTCGCAAATAACTAGTTAAGTTATAATAGAAGTACTTATTAGGTACCTTTTTCTTCCTAGTACTCGTACAGCCAAAGGTGTAAAACTGTCAGCTTATTTCTGCAGTATCACTGGCTGGACATCTGCTTGAATTTCATGCGTTTCCTCCTCTACTTCAGTGCGCGAACAATTCGGGACCTAAAAGAATGAAAAATAACACTTCAAACTGATGTATGTGTTTCAAGCAAAAAAAAGTTCGAAATACTTAAAATAATAATTATAAAAATTAAAAACACGACTGCATGAAAAAGATAAAAACAAGTTTCCTAATAAAGAACTCAAGCAAAAAAACAGAAACAATGTATGTCATTGACCGAGTGAAACGAAGGTCTCAGTTTTAGCTTCGACAAAAATGCTTTCGTATGTCCGGATTTCCGCCTGTCCCCGTCTACAGGTCGTTTTTGTCAACCGATTCTCGTGAACTTTTGTGAGCAGGTACGAAAAAAAAAAAGAATGTTTTTTGTCGAGTCAGTTTTTGGAAATTTAAAAAAACAAACTTTTCACTTCTCATGCTCGAAAAGTGTGTCATATTAGACTTGTAAAGCGGGGCTAAAGTAGTACATTTAAGCCCTAGGGAAAATATGGATACATATTTATGATTCACTAAACATTTTAATTTGACCAATCAAAATACTTCACCTATTAAATCCACCAATCACAGAACAGTAATTTGACAGATTAAAAAATATTTGGTAAAAATATCAACCAACCAGAATACAGCTGTACTAAAATCGACCAATCAGGAAAGACCTTTTTCAGTTCTTTAAAGATTAAGCGGTGTCTATGGTCAAAGGACTTGTGTCTCTTAAAAGAAAAAAAAAAGCGCGTGTTGCATCTCCTTCTTTAATATAGCAAAAGAAAGGGAAGCGAATACGTAAATGCCTTATCACACTACTCTACCGATAGGGTAGTGTGATAAGGCTTTTAAGCGAACACGCATAGCGAGGCGGCGAGGCATGGTACTGGCCTAAGAAAAAAAAACATGCTGTCAAATTAGACATACGCCCGCCAAGAGTTAAATTATTCATTGAAGGTGGATAATTTGTGTTTAATGTGTTTTCTCGCAATCGAATCGAAGTGAAAAGTAGAGTGTATAACTCGGATCTAAAAGCCATATTACCACTCGAACAATTTCCCCTCACTACGTTCGGGAAAATAACCATCTCGTGGTAATATGGCTTACTTTAGCCCCTTGTCAAACAATCTACTATTTTGTCAATGATTTCGTAGTTTTCTGCGGCCGTTTTTTCCTCTACAGGTCGCATTTCTCAACCGATTCTCGTGAAATTTTGTGAGCAGGTTCTGACTACATAGATTTTTTTGGTCAAGTAAAGTTTGTAAATTTTCAAATTATTTTTTTGTCAATGGTTTGTCTTCCTCTAAAGGTCGCATTTCTAAACCGATTCTCGTGAAATTTTGTGAACAGGTTCGGTAATTTTATAGATTTTTTTATCGAGTCACTTTTTGGTAATTGAAAAAAAAAACACATTTGTTATGAATGATTTTGTGTTTCTGCGGCCGAATTTCGATTTGTTCACCTCTAAGGGTCGCATTTCACAACCGATTCTCTTGAAGTATTGTGAGCAGGTGCTTTGATTATTAGTTATTACACAGAATATTTTCGTCGAGTAATTAAAAAAAACAATAGTTTGTCCTCCTCTATAGCGTTACTCCTAAGAAAATCCAATGGTCAAAGAGTGCGCGCAGGTTCAAGGCATTGGCTATCGTGCCTATGCACAGAACCGCAGCTTTCCGAGGCAGTTTCAGGTTTGCGGCGTCTAAGTGCTGGAATGACCTCCCTCCTCCTATCCAGGGGGCGCCTAGCAAGTATTCCTTTAAGCGTAAGCTTAATAGTACATTATTGCCGTGGCCGGGAAGGGAGCAATTGCAGGCTGAGTATTTGTTTAAACGGACGAGCTTGCGAGTCCGTTTAATTATAATACGAAGCCTGCAATTGCCATTCCGGCCGAGGCTAATATAGTGCTTTTCTCAAAAATGGGGAAAATACGACAAAAATTTAATTAAGATTTGATAAACATAACCTTAAAACGTCAAAAACATCATGTTTTCCCGCCGTTTATTTTTTTTAACAGAATCGCAAGTGTATTTTTCCACCGAAAAACGTAAATTAATCGAGACACATAAAAAAACGTCGCGTTTTCAACAGAAAAATACGAGCTGAATTGGCTGCATACGACCTGTGCCTCCTTTTATATGACAGTTTCTACATTTTAAAAAGTTTATAACTCGACAAATAAAGGAATTTATATGTGACATTGCAGGCCATATATGTGGCCTGCAATGTTTTTTACTTTTTAATTTGGATCTGACCTTAAACTATACACTTTACCTTCCAATATGTAGCCACTAAAGTCCAGTTTGCGGGCCATTTTTGAGAAAAGGTTATTTGTTGACGCTCCAAAAATCCCAATCCTAATCCAGCACAGCAGCAGAAAATATACCAACCTATTTAATTTTTAGTTCTTTTGTTTTTGTACCCTAGATTCTGTATGTAGACAAGCAGTAATTGTAGTTTTTATCTTATTTATGTATTGTTTTATTTTTATTTTTTATTAATCTATTGCAGTTAATTTTATTTTATTTCCTGCTATTATATATATTGTATGCCGGTCCGTGAGTCACCGACGTACTGGCTGAAAATCAGCGCTGTAGGTGTTTAACACCTCAGCATAATGCTGAGCCAGTGTCCGTTTCACTGCCTCGGGGACACACGTGTGCTTTTGTGTATGTTTTTCTTCTTTTGTTTTCTTGTAATATTGTGTGTTTTCTGTGGCAATGAATAAATGTTTCTATCTATCTTACTCAATCGATTCTTGTGAAATTTTGTGAGCTGTGGCGCTGCTGGTTTGGAAATTTAAAAAAACACGAGGTCTACAGCTCTCAGAGCCACTAGTCTTTAACTAGGACCAGGAGGCACTCACCATTATTCATATTGTTAGCACCAAGAGTGAGAGAGCAAGCCAGATTGAACATCGGCATCGCGAGCGCGTTGTCGACTTCTGGTGGTGAAGATTTGGACTTCTTGATATCAGCATGTTAAGCACTGAAATAGTTTTTCACAATATTGAACACACACTGCCACAGCAATTTAACCACATGTTTCCTGCATGTTTCACACATTTCGCCTAAATACTTATATTTAGTAAATGTCGGCAACTACAAACAGATATGGCAATTTATAATTAGGATCATTTACGTGCACACGTTTGCACAGGCGTTTGTTTATTATTCAGCAGCAGTAATGTGCCTGTGTTATTGTGTATGTACCTTTACTATCTGTTTCTGTTATTGATCGAGTGAAACGAAGGTCTCTGTTTCAGATTTGACAAAGATGCTTTCGTATATCCGAATTTCCGGTTGTTCTCCTCTCCTCTACATTTCTTAACCGATACTCGTGAAATTTTGTGGGCAGGTTCGAAAATTATATTATCAAGTCAGTGTTCGGAAATTTTAAAATACAAACTTCTCATCAATGTTTTCGTACGTTCCTTCGGTCGATTTCGGTTTATTCTCCTCTACAAGTTGCATTTCTCAACAGATTCTCGTGTTTGTGTGCAGGTTTTATGATTATATAGAATTTCTAGCGTCTATCATCAAATTTAGATCTAATGCTATAGTAATATTATATGAAGACCATTTACAATGTCTTCGTCGTAGTCGCTCAAAGTATATCTTGAACGAAGTATCTTAACGCTACCCATGAAACACAAACTTAAGAGTTTTCTATGACCATCCGTGAATTTTTTCATCAGTTGTTTATACAACGACGGAGGCAAACAAGCGCACGGTCCATCTGATATTATGCGAAAACCGCAGCCTATAGACTCACTTTGTTGTCACAGATGGGACAAATGCAGACGGAGTTTCAGTTCACCACATTCTACTTTCTGAATGCAAATGCTTAATTTGTTACCGTGATAAGTAAAATCGCTATACTCTTGAAGTTCCCTAAATCCCTCATGGCTTCATATCGCAGAACAGAACTTTGGTAACAACGGGATGAAACCAATCTGGAAGCATATCCTTCAAACAAACAAATATCTGTCTAATACGGTTCTTAAGTCTAGTCAGTAAGTCGAGTCGGACTTCGCACATTTAGGGTTTCAAACCGACCGCAAAATCAAGTTGGTTTTTATGGGAAAAATAAGGAAATATTAAAGAAAAAATGTGATTTATCAATATTTTAATATTTTTTGGTAAAATATACGCATCGAAGGTCATAGGTCAAAACATTTCACGGAACATTTTTTTAAATCTAACTTTGGTCACTTTGGTGGCTTCTCGTTCTTTTGTTATAAAAAAAATTATAACATAAAATACATTATTTATCTACTCAACGAGATCCAAATTAATAACGATATCGATCGATGGGATGCGTCGAAAAAATGAAAGCCCCCCTTAAAAACATTTAAAAGTTAATTTTGTGAAAATTGGAATACAATAGGGTAGGGTGGGGTAGGGTTTCGTACAAAACTGTAATGCCAAGTGCTGTCAAATTAACGCAAGCAAAAATCTACCTAACAGTCAGAACTCTAAGTCGCGATTTGCTTGCATTGGTTTGACAGAATTTGGCCTTAGAGTTGTGTACGAACTAATATACACACATATTTTGGCAGAACGGGCGGACGGACGGGAGAGTGTCAGCAATAGGGTTCCTTTTGGACCCTTTGAGTACGGAACCCTAAAAACACAGTCAAATAATCTTTTGAAGTCGGTGGAAAAACTTAGTGTCATGATCACAGTTAACTGACCATTCTTAGACCTTCTGCCGTTGTAATAAGGTTTACCAATGATCAGTTAATTCTGTCAAAACAATCAGGTAAGCTGTTACCGTTGTGATCTCTGTGTCTCGCGATCGACGCGTAGGACCCGGTGCCGATCACGGCCCGAAGCGTAGGCCAAGCCGCATATCCAGACTTCTGTTATGTTATGCCTGTAAATTAGTATTGTTGATGCTGAGCGATTGTATTCAATACAATTAATACAAATACTCTTTATTGCACACCTCACTTAAAGGACACAGAACAGTACAAAATCACATTAAGTAGAGGCAAATAACAGGCGGTCTTATCGCTAAAGAGCGATTTCTTCCAGACAACCTTGGGGTAGCGGAAACTAACTCTAATCATAACGATTGATAGTAGGTGGTACAGAGATAATATATGAAACCTCCTAATAATTACAGCAATCAACCCGCGGGGGCAGCTTGTGGCGTGCTGACGGTGAGTGGCGACACCGCGGACCCCTATTCCAGAGGGTTCGGTTATCCGGCCCTCGCCTCTGCGCTTGCCTTTATGCCTTAACCGGCCGGCCGGAGTGGAGTCGCAAGAGCGGAACCTATGCTCCAGGTTGGAAGTGTGAAATGTCATAACGCCGGCGGCCTGCTGAACGGATTACCGGGATCTGGCTACCGCAGACTCACCTCTCGACAACCTTAGCCGCTCAAAGGGATGTTGCCCCATTGTCGCACTGTGCGTGCGACTGTTTTGTGGGGCCCACTCAGCGAGCAGGCAAATCACCGCCTGCCTTTTTACAATTTTGAAACTAATTGTCAGGGCAGGTGTCCGCTAGTCTCAACCCATAAGTCGCTGTTGAAGTTCTGTATGAAATGGTATTTTTTGTAGTTGCATACACGTTAGATCTCGTATGGATTACCACTTCATGCATGGATTTTGAGCCAGTATACATATATTAAAACAGCTGGAATAGTATAGATGAGTACAGTTCAAGACAGAGGACATTGGGCGTCTTTGGAAGAGTCTTTCACCCACGGAGGGGTTTTTGTAGATATAATACGACCGCTTAGTTGGTAGTGACCCTGCCTACGAAGCTGGAGGTCCTGGGTTCGAATCCCGTCCGGGGCCGGGGCATTTATTTGTGTGATGGCAGTGATGGCACGAATATTTGTTCTTGGGTCATGGATGTTTTCTATGTATTTAAGTGTCTATATATCTATATATGTGTTACCTTTGTGGTCTCTGTCTCGCGGTCGACGCGTAGGTCCCGGTGCCGATCACGCCCGAAGCGTGGGACAGGCCGCATATCCAGACTTCTTTTATGCCTGTAAATTAATATTTATATTATTTATTTATCGTATGGCATTTATTTCGAACCGTGAGATCTTCGAGAAGACAGTAGACAGTACGGTTGCCAGTTTTTGTTGCACTTTTAGAACCACCCAGGGGTCACGTGTAGGGTAGCGGTGGGTACTTTCCCTATACGGACGTGGTGCAACTTCGACCTCCCTTTGTCAAGTGAGTGGGCAACTTGACTGTTAGAAGTTTTCAAGCCACCCGAAGGCCTCCAACTTGGCTTAATGACTGCTGCCATAGACAGCAGCCGGGATCAACGGCTTAACGTGCCTTCCAAAGCACGGGAGTGCTCAGTTAGTAACCACTCAAAGCGGTCAACCATCCATGTACTGACCGCGGCCCACGTTGCTTAACTTTGCATAACGCTTGCGGCACGCAGGCGCCGCTGGGCCACGAGCGCTCCTATATTTATATTGATGTTGAGCGATTGTATAAGACTTCATTTAAAAAAAACTGGCTAAAGCAGAAATTTGGCGGGAAGAGCGTGCATAACCTCAACTGTATACTGTATTACATCGTAAAGGCAAAGCATAAATGTACCTACTAATATTTATAAATGCGACAGTTTAGATGTTTCTTACTCAATCCCTCCTGCTCGGGCTCTATACTAGCGACGAGTGCGTCATCTTGCGATCTTGCCTAGATATTTATATGTGCCATATATCTCGGACTGTATCTTTATATATATAATTCTTCTGTGTGTGTTCTGTGTATATATTTGAGTTGGTCCCTGGAAGGTTTGAAAATACGATTGGACCCGGTAGGTGGCGCTGGTTCGCCGGGCAGGACGACGTCTGCCGGGTCCGCTAGTTAAGTAGAATATAATTACTTAATAAATACATATGTAGGGATTGTAGGATTGAAGTCAAGTGCAGAGACTGCAGAGTGCAGTGAGAGTTAGTGTTTTAATTTCATAAGAGGTGCGAGGTATTTACCTAGTGAAAATGTCACTAGGTAAACACTGCATTTTCATAGAAAACCGGAAATACGTCGTAAAGGCAAGGCATAATAAAAAAAAAGGCATAATGTACACATCCTACTTATATTATATAAATGCGAAAGTTTAGATGTTAGTTACTCAACCACGCAAAAATAACTAAACGGTTTGTGATGGAACTTGGTATAGGTACAGTCAAGGGCACTAATATGTATACCCTTTTTACCTTACTCCATTAAAATAAGGTCCAAAAATGTATACATTTTAATGCCCTTGACTGTACAACGAGTTTATAGTCTGGATTAACATATAGGATACTTTACACCCCGAAAATAATACCCTGGAGGGATGAAACAGGGAGTGAAACTTTACGCGGACGAAAGCTAGTTGCTTAAGGTGCTAAATTATCTTATCAGATTAATAGCCGACGATATTAAACACGAGCCTAATTTTGTAAAATTCAAAGACCACCTGAAAGCGTTGTTGCTGAAGAAGGGTTATTATTCCACACAAGAATTCTTAACGGACTGTCTTTGATAGATATGAAAGCCCGCATGCATTTTCGTTTGTTTAAATATACTTATTCTTATGTAATGTAAGCTGTAATTATTGATGTAAATTTGGTATGCACGTGATATCTGACAACGTAAATTGTATTGTTATTTTATTATACAAAACTAATATGTGACATCTTCTGTATATTTAGTTAAGTAACCAAATGTAATATTAATCCATTTTATTAACCAAGTTTGACATTGTAATAAATTATGACATTATTCTTAATAAGATTGCTATGCCCTTGCAGGGTTCATGTTTCTGGACATACCTTAAATGTAACACCATGTAAACAACATGACTTAGCAATAAATGAATTGAATTGAATTGAATAGTTAACCAAATGAATAGGTAACTACCTACTACTTTTGTTTGATAAGATGCGGCTTACAACTGTAAGCCCCTGTGCCCCCTTCCACGGCCAATTTTGTTTGCATATTTTAGTAATATGCAAACAAAATTGGCCGTAAATATTCAGAATTTTAATTATATGATATCTAACAACCACATAAATATATGTATTAGTTAAATATAACTATATTATGGATTAGTATAAATGAGTACCTACAGTTCAAGACATAGAACACAGGGCGTCTTTGGAAGAGGCTTTCACCCGAGGAAGGGTTCTTGTATTATATTATGTATTGTATTGTATTATCCTTATATTATATCTTATATCTTTAAACGAACAATTCGAACAATATTAATTTATTTCGGGAATCTTGGAAACGGATTTAACGACTTTGATGAAATTTGATATGTGGGGGTTTTCGGGGGCGAGCAATCGATCTAGATAGGTCTCATGCCCAGGAAAACGCCGAGCAAAGCTAGGTCGCCCAGATATTATAAGAATTAACTTTCTCACAGCTTCAAGGGACTTAAGTATATGGTTATAATACGGTATTTTACTCATAGTCAAATCAGCAACTTTTTATTAAATGTCAAAAACGATTTGTTAATATGAAGTTTGTAGGGAAATACTGTCTTAGTGACGTCACTAAGTCAGTGTGAATTGGTATGTTCAAATCAGCGTCCTTTTTAAATCTGTATGCTTATAAAATCTTTCAATTAGCTAAAATAAATTAATAATTGATGTTTTCCGAGTATTTTCGTTAGATTTTTTATTAGTCAAGTCAAAAATAATTTATTTTTACCTTAGTTTAATACCCTATTTCAACTCTATAACTACACGCGTTGCCGACATAATGTTTTTTGACAGAAAGACAGACAGATGGACAACAAAGGGATCCTATAACGGTTCCGAAAAATTTTACATTTATTGTTGAACATTGTAGGCAGGTGTTGTAATATTTGAAGTAGCCATCCAAAGAAAATGCCTTAAGGTCACGAAATGACAATGGAACCCACTACAAAAATTATAATACCTACCTACATTGGTCAACATGAAATGTGAATTCTTAGAGCCATTAGAAGTTAAGCAATAACTTTTTACTTTTTAGGGTGTACAGCGATAAACGATTTGTATTTGTGTTTTTTGGAATCGGTTTTTAATTTTTATAAAATAAATTACTAGTTCCACACTTTTTACTATTAGAGTGTATCTCATCTCATCATGACTATTCCAATGTGCCCAAACACAGCTAAGTTACACTATTTTATTTTATTACGGAGTTCCGTTGCCTACTTTCCGGCTTCAAATACCAGATCAGATTGATGGTAACATTACTTCAATTTTGATGGTAACATTACTTCAATTTTTGTTACCAAAAAAACTGATGTACCTACGAGTTATCATTTAAGATTTTACAGTAGTTTATCGGCTAATGAAAACGTCGTGTGGAAACTGGTATAATCCTTACAAGATCTATTTTCCCCTCTGGGTTGGGAGATCCTACGTCAAATTACAACTGGGAAAAGGCTAGGGGGATGATTATCAATAATATATTTTTTTAGAATAAAATCATGTAAATAAGTACCACATCGGCAGATGAGCGATTCATTCATGCTTCTTCCCTGCGCCGGCCATGGTGCTGGGTAGTCTCTCCTGCGTCTTGCGTTGCTCGAATGCCCGATATTGCTTATTGTGAGACGGAGATCTGCTATGAGATCAGGTCTAAGCTGTCGCCCGGCGCGGCTGACGACCCCGCCGTCACGTTGGTTCGGAACACTGCTCCTGTATTTCTGCTGTATAAGTACAAAAAGGAAGGTCAGATGGTAATCGCTTCCATAAAAACATCTGTTTTTTTGTTTTATAAAATACTAGATTTTTTATTTTAAGATTTTTCTCGTAACTTCGTCCGCGTGGAACTCGTTTATCGCGATAGAATTTAATTGCTTAATAAAGGATAAAAGTATCCTATGTTTTCCCCGGGACTCAAAATATCTCCATGCCAAATTTAATCTAAATCGGTTCAGCGGTTTAAGTGTGAAGAGGTAACAGACAGACAGAGAGTATGGATTGGAAAACACAGGAATGAGAAGTCACTAAAGACAGTTTTTTTTTGTTCAAAAAGTGTTCTTATTTTTTTCTTTAACTTCTCATCGACATGAATATTGATGATAATGTTTATTATTACGAATATATTTACCAACAAATACTATAATATACTGATAAATCAGATTCAGAAATTTCCTTAATATTGCGGTTGGTTGCAGTATAAGTGAGCATAGTCCGACACGTACTTCGAAGGTCTTTATATTACTGTGGTGCTATTGAGGGCGTTCGCGACGTGGTTACCATGTGATGTGACCTCTTAAGTGAACAGCCTTGCCGGGGAAACATTTCCGCCTCGTCGAAGACCACAGCCATAAATATGGCACCATTTACTTTTTTTAATTACCACACCGGTAGCAAACAAGCTTTCGGCTAGCCTGGTGATAAGTGGTCACCGCAACCTATGGACCCTTGCAACTCGAGAGGTATCAAATGCGAAAGCTTATGAAAATTTCAAAAAATTATGTACAGTCATTTCTTGAAGAACTCCATACTTAGCCACTCGGGAAAATCTCAGCAGGGAGCTCATTTCACAACCAGAGCGTCCGAGGGAGGAATACATATGAGTTGTTGAGAGCGAGAGCGACGTTTAGGGCGATTTGTTTCTTCTACTTTCATATGGTCAATACAGTAAATCTTCAAACCTATAAAGGGTCGGCAACGCGCACATGAGTTCTTTTTATTGGTGGGCGTCTATAGGCTGCGGTGTCCACTTATCACCAGTTAGACCGTAAGCTTGTTTGCAACCGTCGTTGTATAAAAAGATATGTACCTACTTCAAAATTTCTGAGAATTATACATTTTTTGTTATTATCTAAGATTAAATTAAGAAGTACCAAGATAGTACTATAGGAAGTCCTGCAATATACTCATTTTTCTGTACCGTGGTAGCATGGGACTTCAAAATTGAAATTAGTTTTGAACATTTTCAGTGGCCTGGGCTATATGGTGGTGGTGGTTTCAGTGGCTGGTGGTCAAATGCAAAAATATGTATCGAATGAATCCTCTCATAAATATGTACCGAAACCTTAATTCACCGACATTAGGAACTATGGGACATATTTTTGAGCAAGTTGTATGTACCCATATTTTTGGACTTCACTGTACTTCGACTCTCATTTTTGTCTTTTGTGTTGCTCTAATTATAGTTGATTATATCCACTTTAAAAACTGATTTAAATTGCATCATAAAAAGACTAGGCAATCTAGCCGTACATTTATCATATTTATTAATTTAATGGTACCATCAGCCTCATAAGTAGCAGGTCACTTTGATAATTTGTCCTTTCATCCGTGAAGGAATGTCAGTTCAAATATGAGGTTAAAGTCACAAGGTACAAGTCTTAAGCCCCTTGTAAGGCTTACTATACCTACACAGTATAAAATAACAGCACAATGCATTATCAGATTATATTGACATACAACATTCAGTCTGAAATTTAGCTATAGGCTTCATAAGACACCTAATAAATTGGAAAATGTTTTTATATCTAATTATGTAAAAAAAATATTATTACTGCTTATTACAAAGTTCTAGATAGCAATGGATCTATTTTTTTTTATTGTGTGCAAATATAAAGTGGATATAACAATATTGTAACTTCAAATTTGTGGTTTTGAAAATATATTTGTTAAAATAGTTATGTTTTAACATTATTAGACTGCATTAGTCCTACTAGATAGTAATGAAGAAAAATGGCTATGTATGTGTCAATTCACACAGAAAACAGCCTAAACAGATAAGACATAAGTTTTAATTTGTGTATTCATACTTACTGCCGTTGGCTACCGGTGACTGGGATCCCTGTCCGGATAGCAAAAGATTGTTTTGTTTATTTTTTTCGCTTGGAGAGGACGCGTTATTCTCTGTCATATTTATTTCACATTTGTAAAGTAGGGTTCACTTGAAGAACCTGCAAAATATAAAATCAATTAAATAATATAAAAATAATATCCCGTTTCTCCATATGGGTACTATAGGATAGGGCTATAAATAAGTCTTGGGATTTTTGCGTAATTTGTAATTACTGAGATCTCAGTGTTCCAAGTTGGATTGACTTCTAATCCCCAAACTTTCACTTGGTAAACAACAAATATAAATTTGGGAAAATCTACTTAGCTAGTGGCTACCCTTAGAGATAGTAAAACTCAACAATGGGATAGGAATATGTCACTGCAAAGTTTAAATGCAGCAACAACCTACAATAGCTAGAAATGTAACTGAAATTTAACTACATGTGTTCTGACTAACCTATTTAAGCATACAGGCGTAAGTTTGTGTTTATAAATAACATCAGCCACAAAACTTGGTAGACTGATGAATATTTCTTTGTATAATGTCACTTCATAGTTCGAGAAAAGGAACAATAAGTAAAAATCAAATAATTACCTTTTAGTGGCTAGAATAATTCCTTCGTAGGCCAATTATTTCTCCAGTTGAGAAAATGTGTAGTAGTGTAGTACTATAATTCACGGCGCCGTTGAGTAGCTATGAATGTTTATTTTTAATAACCTATTTCGTGGAGACCCACATCTATATTTGAAGTTCAAAATGGATTTAGCTTAAGACAAAGCCTTTTAAACATGTTTCAATTCACTTTGCGTGCGGATTTAACACATTTAAAGAAAAAAATATTGTTGACAAAGGCAACTTGTTGACGTTTCACTTTATTAATCACACAAAAGCACCACAAAAGTGAGACGGAATGATCGATGAGAGAAAAAGAAGGCATATAAAAATGGCCGAATTTACGAAAAACGATAGCTATTTAGCTATCGTTAAATTTTGACGTTTCTCGCGAAAATAGTCCTGTCAAAATCTTCGAAAATACGGAGTTGCCGGTAAGGTTTTTACGATATCATTCACTCTTACGAACTTCGTTTAACGATTTGGCGTTTGACAGCTGTTTGACAGATGTTGCCGGTTGCATTTGGTCAAAAACGAAGAACGAAACTACGATTGGCCCACTCGCGGTTGAGCCCCAGGGCTGTAACCGCGAATTGTCCACACGTAAACGAAAACGAAAACGAAGTACGATCGAACGTTAGAAGTGTCACTTACCGCGAGGCACTTTCGTTCACCGGCTTTACGTATCGTTTCCATAGACAACTTGCGGACTTGCTATCGTGAATGGAAAGAACGAATGAATTAGTAAAGTGATTTCACACGACGCGATAAAAAACCGGTAAATTGATATTTGACTAAAAATAAGCTTGAAAGGTTGATAAATGAGATATATTTCGCATATACAACGTTTATTGGCATTATAAACACTTGTAAAACTCGTTATAATGCTATTTTTGATGTTTTTTGTTAACATTTTGAAAATGTCAAGTCCGCGACTATACGTTTTGGCGGGAATTTTAACTTAGCGGACCGCCTTTTGAAGTGTAGCTTTATGTTAATACTTATTTAATTGCTTTGCTAATGTTTTTGAACTTAGTATGAAATACGTTTGTTAATACTATATCATTTGATATAATTAACGAACATTTCAACATTTAAAACAAATAAAAAAATCAGTTTCAGATGTGATTGATCGCTACTTGTGAAAATTTGGGGATAAACCTTTCCCCTAACACAAGACAAGATTCACTTTGCATGGAATAAGTATGTTATCTCTAGCTATATAGTCGATGCTTATACAGACTTAAAGAACCTTACTTTGTAAACTATCAATAAGACTCACTTACCGTTCAAAAGCTTATAATTCCCTCGACCTCGGGATAATGCGAAGGTCAGTGCAGGGGCGAGAATTTATTTAGTTGCTGTCTGGTCCTCGAGACCTGTCTGGCTTTACAGTGTTGGCGATGAAATGAGAAGGGGACAAGAACAAAATATTTATCCATGTGACTGACAGATAATGTGAAACCAAAATGGAGTGCATGTTGTAGATAAATTAGGTGTTCCTCCCACCGATTACATTGTAATCGCATTAACTGACATTAGTAATTTCCTAAACTTTCATATATGAATAGTTTATTGAGAATCTATTCACTTCTCAGTACTGCTGTAAAACAAACCTATGTAATCTAATTCTTACGGGTTCCTCCAGATAATAGGTATCTTAAAAGAGTCAGTGTATTAGAAAATAATACCTTCAGATTATAGGACAGGAATTACTTATTTGGGGAAACGAAAATTCTAATCATAATTATATATTCATATACAGGGGAGAGAAAAAAATTAAACAGTTGTTAACAAATTATAAAATCATTTATTTTTGTCATAAGTCTTCATTTTTAATGCTTTGGAACTTCGAGTAACCCACTCATGTTATGATATTAAAGAATTCTATGACATACCCAATAATTCATGATCATTATATCTATTCCTTAAGCGGGTATTACACTGTCCTGAATCAGGCGTCCTAACTAGTGGAGGGGAGTTGAAGCATCTCGCTCTAACGTATAGGTCGGAACCCTTCTAAGTGTCCTGAATCCAGGACAGTGTAATACCCGCTTAATAATGATAATGAATGATTTCTGTAATTTGAATTACTATACTCTCTAATTAAACTTAATAACAATGACATGTAACCATCCATCAATCCTCCTAGCGTTATCCCAGTACAGTTGCATCCTGAAGGATGCCTGGGGTCCGCTACCTAATCCCAAGATTTGGCGTAGGCACTAGTTTTTACGAAAGCGACTGCCATCTGACCTTCCAACCCCGAGGGGAAACTAGACCTTATTGGGATTAGGCTTTGTCAAGTGAGTGGGCAACTTGACTGTTAGAAGTTCTCAAGCCGCCCGAAGGCCTCCAACTTGGCTTAACGACTGCTGCCATATACAGCAACCGGGATCAACGGCTTAACGTGCCTTCCAAATCACGGGAGCGCTCAGTTAGTAACCACTCAAAGCGGTCACCCATCCAAGTCCTGACCGCTGCCCACGTTGCTTAACTTTGAATAACGCTTGCGGCACGCAGGCGCCGCTGGGCCACGAGCAATGACATGTAAAATTATTAATAAATGAACATGACCATATGGCATTTTATCATGTGGATTTGTTTGGGTAGATTTTTACCAACTCAAGGTATAGTGCATTCCAGAATTATATATGCGGCTGTTCCTTCAATGTCTCCTGTTCTGCAATTTGTAACACTTAAAGCGAAAAAGTCCTGAATTAGTGTACACATACAATGTATATTTAATTAGCAACTTAAGTTGGCATATTCGGAGATTTCAAAAAACCGGCATATAAAATATCACCTATGACTGAATAATCCTGTAATCATACGTCATAGGTGGAAGGAAATAGAAATCACCAATATATTTCTGTAAATAGAATTCAGAATCTTACAGATCTTAAAAGGTATCTAAATATTGCAAATATAAATATAATACGTATAGGAGTATACGAGTTCTATTGCTACATTATAACAATATATCGAGGATGAAAAAATTAAGTTAAAACGAACATGGGGGTGATATTGGATTTATCACGATAAAACGAACCAGTCTTTCATAAAAACATGCCCGGAAGAATAATATAGTTATTACTGATTTATGAAACGTCATAGTGAAATAATTTATTTTAGTTTCCTGATTCAGATAGGTACAATGTTAACGTAGTCACTAGTCATGTCCGCGCAAACATCGTCAGAGAGCGTTTTTCGTGGCGGGGTACAATATTCGTCTGGCCTAATAGCTGAGTTTCTTGCTGGACTCTTCTCAGCGGTTTAAGCGTGAAGAAGTAACAGAAAAACAGACACACTTTCGAATTCAGGATTATTTAAATTTTAAGAATATTTGGTATTAGTAAGTAAGTAATTTATTATAACATATACATTTATATAATAAGGAATTACTGGTACCTAATTGACACGTTGTTATTAGTTAATAAGTTTGAGTTGGTAAACTCATACCAAATATTTGTATGCTTGCATGCATGCTGAATACGAGGATAGTCCGCAACACTACTTCAAAACCAACCAGGATTCTTCAAACTAGCGTAGGTTTAGTGAACCAGCGACAAAAGTCCCAGTAGCTCAATTCCACTGACACACTTCAGTTCGGTTAAAAGCGCTCAACCAAGCTCACTGGAGCGCAAACTGTTAGAGTAATCAAGTGTTTAAACCGCCAGCGTGGTCGTCTCGGAGGTTTCCCCTGGACTTTCCCTAGGCCACCCTCCAACCGCGCACTCTTATCGCTTTAATGGGCCCGGCCAATCAAGCCACAGTCAGGTTCAAAAAATAAAATTATCGGAAACTCACATATATAAATATACATGGCAAATATCCCGTTATTAATCGTAATTCTAATGTAAATGAACAAGTGAGCTTAAAATCTTATAAAGTTAAAAAGAAAAACACCAACAGAATTCTAACACCTATGTAACAACATGAGTGCAATAAATACTTGAAACTTGAAAAAAAAATTTTCTTGAAGTTAACTTAAAGGATAATCCGTTACTCATTATGTTGACTTAAGAAATGATTAACGGATTTACAGTATTGTACCCAGCTTTGCAAACGATTTGCCGTAGCTAGTCGTTCGATCAAATCAAATGATTCGTTTTCAGATCTAAAGTATGTATGTAAGTGACATAGTCTGGTGCCGAGACATAGGTTAGAGTTAGCATTAGGTTACAAATTTACAATAGCACCTAGTTCCATTGTGATAAGGTGTAAAACTGGTAGCTAATTTCTGCTAACGCCTTTACTCTTGAATAGCCTGCGTTCCGTCTTCTTCTTGCGTGGACGATCTGCCATTCATATTCATACGCCTGGAACAGCAATAGAACACTTTAAACTAAAACATACGAAATAGTGCGTCTGAGCTCACCCAGTATAGCCTGACAAGATTTTATTTTAGAGAGAGAGAGAGATCATTTATTTGTGAGACATAGGTACAAAAATGTGAAGATCTTAAATAAAATAACAAATAGTTTCACTATGCCCATGCTTAGGTTCGCCTTATTTGACTAGCAAGAAGACATTCGATGACTTTCAACAGCCATTGAAAGTCATCGAATGTCACCGATGTAAACCAAAAAGACCTCTCGCTGTCAACACAGTGCAGTGCAGTATTTCGTGAGGACTCGCTAGGCTGGGCCCGAGGACAGGGCCGCGCCGCGCCGAACTAATATGAAAATCGAACGTACTTGTACTGGCCACCACATGCTGAACAACAGAAGCCGCGAATGTTACAAGATGCTGTACTGTACAGAGTAAAACTTAGTCCAGTAGATTTTGACGTCAAAATTGCAAAGCATGATGTAGTTCTGCAGCTTTAATATGTTGTATAGATCAGTTAGGGCAGTTTGAATCTAGATTTGCAACTTCGAAAAAACTGAAGCTTGCTGAGCAACACGCGGAAAATATACATCATGCTTTGCCATTTTAGCCTTTTTTATTATTACACGACTGCTCAAAAAAAGGAGTGTAATGTTTTCAGGTTTCATGTATGGATGTATGTATGTACCTATGTGAACTTTTTTGTTCCCCCAGAACTTCTCAACGCCTTAAGGCGCAGGGTAGGGCAAGGCCTTCCCCATACAAACTTTGTGCAGGTTTTATTCGTCGGTTTTGGCACTAACAAATATAATATTTTTTTGGTTGTAAATATTAGACATGCGAAGATCGTGATGTGAAAATTATCAATAATTTCAAAAAAAATCAAAATTAAAAAATTTAAATAAAAAATTACATCACGAAATAGCTATGAGAAAAATAAGCATACTGACCAAAAATCATAACTTTAATGCAAACACAAACGAAGTAAATCCTGCACAAAGTTTGTATGGAGAGAGCTTGCCCTACCCCTCCTCTTAACCGATTTAGATATGTGAGGTATCGTTGGAATCCTTACGTCATCCCGGGTGACATAGGATATGTGACGTTGCAATAAAAATAATATGGCGGACTGTAGACTCCATTTTGAGAGTTCCGTAAAAAAAATTCTGTCCTAGCAAGCGAAGTATCAAAATTAAGCATTTGAAGAGACGATTCCAAAAATATATATTATGCATATGTTTCTAGCAAAAAAAGTTCGAAATAAAATAATAATTATAAAAAATATTTTTATCTTTTTAATGCAGTCGTGTTCATAATTTTTATAATTATTATTTTTAGTGTCGAATCCTACTGCGTTATAAAGTGGGTCTGTCGGTCGGGACGGTCGGTTTGCTATTTTTTAACGCTAAAACCGCTGAACAGATTTAGATGAAATTTGGTATGGATATAGTCTGAGTACTTGAGTAGTCATCATGATGAAGGAAATAGGATACATTTTATCCCGGAAATTATCACCTAAGGATATGGAATCGTATGGAAGATCGGCAAATAGGTAAGCGCCTTATAAAAAAGAATAACAATCAAATACTAAGGCGATGAACGAGTTATAAGTAAGCTGTTTGTCGCGCGCGCACTAGCGCGTCATCCACGCCGACGCGCCGCGCCCCTCCACCGCCCGTTCCGTACAATTGCGCATAGATTAGTGTGAGATGCGCTGTGGAGGAGTGCGTCGTCGTGGATGGCGCGCACTATAGCGACACTATTTCAGGGACAAATAGAATCTTAATTTCCAATTAAAGTGAAAAATTCAAAAACACAGGTGGGATTTCAACTCACGACATCTAATTAAGCCTTAGGAAGGCCCGTAGCGGCATCCGCGAAGTTATTACAACTTTTACAGCACTAACGTTTCAAATTGTATCGAAAATCCCCATACTCAAATTAATTTGTCAAGCGGATGCATCCGAAAAATCAACGCCACAGGTGGGATTTAACCGACGACGACCTCTGGAATCCGTCCGTTGATTTTTTCTAATTTTTACTTTAAACTGGAAACGGTAATTTCGTAAGCGGACACATCCGCTTGACAAAATATAATTCAAATAGAATCTTGTCTGGCAGTCCGCTACCTGTGATTGGGATCCCCGGGTATTTTGCTGGTAGCGGACGGCTGTGGATTGACCTACAGTTTTAATACATGTAATAAAACTTTAGTTTTTTCCCGCGACTTTGTCCGCGTGGAACTCGTTTATCGCGATACAATTTAAGTGCTATTTTTTATATCAGGCGCTTACCTAGTTATCTCGTTTATCGCGATACAATTTAAGTGCTATTTCTTTATATCAGGCGCTTACCTAGTTAGTTCATTCAAAACCTATCCTATGTCCTTCCCTGGGACTCTATCTCCATGCTAAATTTCATCTAAATCGGTTCAGCAGTTTAAGCGTGAAGAGGTAACAGACAGAAAGATACACTTTCGCATTTGTAATATTATACTAGCTTTTGCCCCTCGAATTTGTCCGCGTGGAACTTGTTCATCGTGATAGAATTTAATTGCTATTATTTTTACGTCAGGCGCTTACCTAGTTATCGCTCTTCCATACAAACTTCCACTCCCTTAAGGGATGTTTTCTGGGATAAAAACTATCCTATGTCCTT
This sequence comes from Cenopis cana, assembly GCA_951800055.1. Lineage (NCBI taxonomy): Eukaryota > Metazoa > Arthropoda > Insecta > Lepidoptera > Tortricidae > Cenopis > Cenopis cana. The sequence goes on from OX637495.1 coordinate 85,359, forward strand.
ACTACTCTGAGTATTCAAGAGTATAAACCGCCCACGTGGTCATGTCGAGTTTTCCCCTGGATTTTAAACAGGCTACTCTCCATTTATAGATGTCACAGGCCAATATAGATGATGACTCTCCAACCGCCCATTTCTATCGCTTTATTGGGCCCGGCCTTTAAAGCCAGTTTTCCCTCTGGGTTGAAGTCAGTCGCTTTTGCAAAATTAGTGCCTACACTAAATCTTGGAATTAAGTTTCAAAGCGGACCGCGAGCTGCTTGGGGCACAATCCGGAAAACGCTAGGAGGGTGATGATGATCACCATCATTCATCATCAGTTTATCACAATTTTAAATCATGTGCTACATACAGAGTGTAACGTTTTGATATCCATACTAATATTATAAATGCGAAAGTGAGCTGTCTGTTACCTCTTCACGCTTAAACCGCTGAACCGATTTGTATGAAATTTGGTATGGAGATAGATTGGGGAGGGACATAAGATATTTTTTTTTCCCGGAAATCATCCCTTAAAGGGGAGAAGATTGTATATAAGAGCTCTATTACTAGGTAAACGCCTGATATAAGCAAATAGCAATTACTTAAATTCTATCGCGATGAACCAGTTCCATGCGGATGATATCGCTCGCAAATAACTAGTTAAGTTATAATAGAAGTACTTATTAGGTACCTTTTTCTTCCTAGTACTCGTACAGCCAAAGGTGTAAAACTGTCAGCTTATTTCTGCAGTATCACTGGCTGGACATCTGCTTGAATTTCATGCGTTTCCTCCTCTACTTCAGTGCGCGAACAATTCGGGACCTAAAAGAATGAAAAATAACACTTCAAACTGATGTATGTGTTTCAAGCAAAAAAAAGTTCGAAATACTTAAAATAATAATTATAAAAATTAAAAACACGACTGCATGAAAAAGATAAAAACAAGTTTCCTAATAAAGAACTCAAGCAAAAAAACAGAAACAATGTATGTCATTGACCGAGTGAAACGAAGGTCTCAGTTTTAGCTTCGACAAAAATGCTTTCGTATGTCCGGATTTCCGCCTGTCCCCGTCTACAGGTCGTTTTTGTCAACCGATTCTCGTGAACTTTTGTGAGCAGGTACGAAAAAAAAAAAGAATGTTTTTTGTCGAGTCAGTTTTTGGAAATTTAAAAAAACAAACTTTTCACTTCTCATGCTCGAAAAGTGTGTCATATTAGACTTGTAAAGCGGGGCTAAAGTAGTACATTTAAGCCCTAGGGAAAATATGGATACATATTTATGATTCACTAAACATTTTAATTTGACCAATCAAAATACTTCACCTATTAAATCCACCAATCACAGAACAGTAATTTGACAGATTAAAAAATATTTGGTAAAAATATCAACCAACCAGAATACAGCTGTACTAAAATCGACCAATCAGGAAAGACCTTTTTCAGTTCTTTAAAGATTAAGCGGTGTCTATGGTCAAAGGACTTGTGTCTCTTAAAAGAAAAAAAAAAGCGCGTGTTGCATCTCCTTCTTTAATATAGCAAAAGAAAGGGAAGCGAATACGTAAATGCCTTATCACACTACTCTACCGATAGGGTAGTGTGATAAGGCTTTTAAGCGAACACGCATAGCGAGGCGGCGAGGCATGGTACTGGCCTAAGAAAAAAAAACATGCTGTCAAATTAGACATACGCCCGCCAAGAGTTAAATTATTCATTGAAGGTGGATAATTTGTGTTTAATGTGTTTTCTCGCAATCGAATCGAAGTGAAAAGTAGAGTGTATAACTCGGATCTAAAAGCCATATTACCACTCGAACAATTTCCCCTCACTACGTTCGGGAAAATAACCATCTCGTGGTAATATGGCTTACTTTAGCCCCTTGTCAAACAATCTACTATTTTGTCAATGATTTCGTAGTTTTCTGCGGCCGTTTTTTCCTCTACAGGTCGCATTTCTCAACCGATTCTCGTGAAATTTTGTGAGCAGGTTCTGACTACATAGATTTTTTTGGTCAAGTAAAGTTTGTAAATTTTCAAATTATTTTTTTGTCAATGGTTTGTCTTCCTCTAAAGGTCGCATTTCTAAACCGATTCTCGTGAAATTTTGTGAACAGGTTCGGTAATTTTATAGATTTTTTTATCGAGTCACTTTTTGGTAATTGAAAAAAAAAACACATTTGTTATGAATGATTTTGTGTTTCTGCGGCCGAATTTCGATTTGTTCACCTCTAAGGGTCGCATTTCACAACCGATTCTCTTGAAGTATTGTGAGCAGGTGCTTTGATTATTAGTTATTACACAGAATATTTTCGTCGAGTAATTAAAAAAAACAATAGTTTGTCCTCCTCTATAGCGTTACTCCTAAGAAAATCCAATGGTCAAAGAGTGCGCGCAGGTTCAAGGCATTGGCTATCGTGCCTATGCACAGAACCGCAGCTTTCCGAGGCAGTTTCAGGTTTGCGGCGTCTAAGTGCTGGAATGACCTCCCTCCTCCTATCCAGGGGGCGCCTAGCAAGTATTCCTTTAAGCGTAAGCTTAATAGTACATTATTGCCGTGGCCGGGAAGGGAGCAATTGCAGGCTGAGTATTTGTTTAAACGGACGAGCTTGCGAGTCCGTTTAATTATAATACGAAGCCTGCAATTGCCATTCCGGCCGAGGCTAATATAGTGCTTTTCTCAAAAATGGGGAAAATACGACAAAAATTTAATTAAGATTTGATAAACATAACCTTAAAACGTCAAAAACATCATGTTTTCCCGCCGTTTATTTTTTTTAACAGAATCGCAAGTGTATTTTTCCACCGAAAAACGTAAATTAATCGAGACACATAAAAAAACGTCGCGTTTTCAACAGAAAAATACGAGCTGAATTGGCTGCATACGACCTGTGCCTCCTTTTATATGACAGTTTCTACATTTTAAAAAGTTTATAACTCGACAAATAAAGGAATTTATATGTGACATTGCAGGCCATATATGTGGCCTGCAATGTTTTTTACTTTTTAATTTGGATCTGACCTTAAACTATACACTTTACCTTCCAATATGTAGCCACTAAAGTCCAGTTTGCGGGCCATTTTTGAGAAAAGGTTATTTGTTGACGCTCCAAAAATCCCAATCCTAATCCAGCACAGCAGCAGAAAATATACCAACCTATTTAATTTTTAGTTCTTTTGTTTTTGTACCCTAGATTCTGTATGTAGACAAGCAGTAATTGTAGTTTTTATCTTATTTATGTATTGTTTTATTTTTATTTTTTATTAATCTATTGCAGTTAATTTTATTTTATTTCCTGCTATTATATATATTGTATGCCGGTCCGTGAGTCACCGACGTACTGGCTGAAAATCAGCGCTGTAGGTGTTTAACACCTCAGCATAATGCTGAGCCAGTGTCCGTTTCACTGCCTCGGGGACACACGTGTGCTTTTGTGTATGTTTTTCTTCTTTTGTTTTCTTGTAATATTGTGTGTTTTCTGTGGCAATGAATAAATGTTTCTATCTATCTTACTCAATCGATTCTTGTGAAATTTTGTGAGCTGTGGCGCTGCTGGTTTGGAAATTTAAAAAAACACGAGGTCTACAGCTCTCAGAGCCACTAGTCTTTAACTAGGACCAGGAGGCACTCACCATTATTCATATTGTTAGCACCAAGAGTGAGAGAGCAAGCCAGATTGAACATCGGCATCGCGAGCGCGTTGTCGACTTCTGGTGGTGAAGATTTGGACTTCTTGATATCAGCATGTTAAGCACTGAAATAGTTTTTCACAATATTGAACACACACTGCCACAGCAATTTAACCACATGTTTCCTGCATGTTTCACACATTTCGCCTAAATACTTATATTTAGTAAATGTCGGCAACTACAAACAGATATGGCAATTTATAATTAGGATCATTTACGTGCACACGTTTGCACAGGCGTTTGTTTATTATTCAGCAGCAGTAATGTGCCTGTGTTATTGTGTATGTACCTTTACTATCTGTTTCTGTTATTGATCGAGTGAAACGAAGGTCTCTGTTTCAGATTTGACAAAGATGCTTTCGTATATCCGAATTTCCGGTTGTTCTCCTCTCCTCTACATTTCTTAACCGATACTCGTGAAATTTTGTGGGCAGGTTCGAAAATTATATTATCAAGTCAGTGTTCGGAAATTTTAAAATACAAACTTCTCATCAATGTTTTCGTACGTTCCTTCGGTCGATTTCGGTTTATTCTCCTCTACAAGTTGCATTTCTCAACAGATTCTCGTGTTTGTGTGCAGGTTTTATGATTATATAGAATTTCTAGCGTCTATCATCAAATTTAGATCTAATGCTATAGTAATATTATATGAAGACCATTTACAATGTCTTCGTCGTAGTCGCTCAAAGTATATCTTGAACGAAGTATCTTAACGCTACCCATGAAACACAAACTTAAGAGTTTTCTATGACCATCCGTGAATTTTTTCATCAGTTGTTTATACAACGACGGAGGCAAACAAGCGCACGGTCCATCTGATATTATGCGAAAACCGCAGCCTATAGACTCACTTTGTTGTCACAGATGGGACAAATGCAGACGGAGTTTCAGTTCACCACATTCTACTTTCTGAATGCAAATGCTTAATTTGTTACCGTGATAAGTAAAATCGCTATACTCTTGAAGTTCCCTAAATCCCTCATGGCTTCATATCGCAGAACAGAACTTTGGTAACAACGGGATGAAACCAATCTGGAAGCATATCCTTCAAACAAACAAATATCTGTCTAATACGGTTCTTAAGTCTAGTCAGTAAGTCGAGTCGGACTTCGCACATTTAGGGTTTCAAACCGACCGCAAAATCAAGTTGGTTTTTATGGGAAAAATAAGGAAATATTAAAGAAAAAATGTGATTTATCAATATTTTAATATTTTTTGGTAAAATATACGCATCGAAGGTCATAGGTCAAAACATTTCACGGAACATTTTTTTAAATCTAACTTTGGTCACTTTGGTGGCTTCTCGTTCTTTTGTTATAAAAAAAATTATAACATAAAATACATTATTTATCTACTCAACGAGATCCAAATTAATAACGATATCGATCGATGGGATGCGTCGAAAAAATGAAAGCCCCCCTTAAAAACATTTAAAAGTTAATTTTGTGAAAATTGGAATACAATAGGGTAGGGTGGGGTAGGGTTTCGTACAAAACTGTAATGCCAAGTGCTGTCAAATTAACGCAAGCAAAAATCTACCTAACAGTCAGAACTCTAAGTCGCGATTTGCTTGCATTGGTTTGACAGAATTTGGCCTTAGAGTTGTGTACGAACTAATATACACACATATTTTGGCAGAACGGGCGGACGGACGGGAGAGTGTCAGCAATAGGGTTCCTTTTGGACCCTTTGAGTACGGAACCCTAAAAACACAGTCAAATAATCTTTTGAAGTCGGTGGAAAAACTTAGTGTCATGATCACAGTTAACTGACCATTCTTAGACCTTCTGCCGTTGTAATAAGGTTTACCAATGATCAGTTAATTCTGTCAAAACAATCAGGTAAGCTGTTACCGTTGTGATCTCTGTGTCTCGCGATCGACGCGTAGGACCCGGTGCCGATCACGGCCCGAAGCGTAGGCCAAGCCGCATATCCAGACTTCTGTTATGTTATGCCTGTAAATTAGTATTGTTGATGCTGAGCGATTGTATTCAATACAATTAATACAAATACTCTTTATTGCACACCTCACTTAAAGGACACAGAACAGTACAAAATCACATTAAGTAGAGGCAAATAACAGGCGGTCTTATCGCTAAAGAGCGATTTCTTCCAGACAACCTTGGGGTAGCGGAAACTAACTCTAATCATAACGATTGATAGTAGGTGGTACAGAGATAATATATGAAACCTCCTAATAATTACAGCAATCAACCCGCGGGGGCAGCTTGTGGCGTGCTGACGGTGAGTGGCGACACCGCGGACCCCTATTCCAGAGGGTTCGGTTATCCGGCCCTCGCCTCTGCGCTTGCCTTTATGCCTTAACCGGCCGGCCGGAGTGGAGTCGCAAGAGCGGAACCTATGCTCCAGGTTGGAAGTGTGAAATGTCATAACGCCGGCGGCCTGCTGAACGGATTACCGGGATCTGGCTACCGCAGACTCACCTCTCGACAACCTTAGCCGCTCAAAGGGATGTTGCCCCATTGTCGCACTGTGCGTGCGACTGTTTTGTGGGGCCCACTCAGCGAGCAGGCAAATCACCGCCTGCCTTTTTACAATTTTGAAACTAATTGTCAGGGCAGGTGTCCGCTAGTCTCAACCCATAAGTCGCTGTTGAAGTTCTGTATGAAATGGTATTTTTTGTAGTTGCATACACGTTAGATCTCGTATGGATTACCACTTCATGCATGGATTTTGAGCCAGTATACATATATTAAAACAGCTGGAATAGTATAGATGAGTACAGTTCAAGACAGAGGACATTGGGCGTCTTTGGAAGAGTCTTTCACCCACGGAGGGGTTTTTGTAGATATAATACGACCGCTTAGTTGGTAGTGACCCTGCCTACGAAGCTGGAGGTCCTGGGTTCGAATCCCGTCCGGGGCCGGGGCATTTATTTGTGTGATGGCAGTGATGGCACGAATATTTGTTCTTGGGTCATGGATGTTTTCTATGTATTTAAGTGTCTATATATCTATATATGTGTTACCTTTGTGGTCTCTGTCTCGCGGTCGACGCGTAGGTCCCGGTGCCGATCACGCCCGAAGCGTGGGACAGGCCGCATATCCAGACTTCTTTTATGCCTGTAAATTAATATTTATATTATTTATTTATCGTATGGCATTTATTTCGAACCGTGAGATCTTCGAGAAGACAGTAGACAGTACGGTTGCCAGTTTTTGTTGCACTTTTAGAACCACCCAGGGGTCACGTGTAGGGTAGCGGTGGGTACTTTCCCTATACGGACGTGGTGCAACTTCGACCTCCCTTTGTCAAGTGAGTGGGCAACTTGACTGTTAGAAGTTTTCAAGCCACCCGAAGGCCTCCAACTTGGCTTAATGACTGCTGCCATAGACAGCAGCCGGGATCAACGGCTTAACGTGCCTTCCAAAGCACGGGAGTGCTCAGTTAGTAACCACTCAAAGCGGTCAACCATCCATGTACTGACCGCGGCCCACGTTGCTTAACTTTGCATAACGCTTGCGGCACGCAGGCGCCGCTGGGCCACGAGCGCTCCTATATTTATATTGATGTTGAGCGATTGTATAAGACTTCATTTAAAAAAAACTGGCTAAAGCAGAAATTTGGCGGGAAGAGCGTGCATAACCTCAACTGTATACTGTATTACATCGTAAAGGCAAAGCATAAATGTACCTACTAATATTTATAAATGCGACAGTTTAGATGTTTCTTACTCAATCCCTCCTGCTCGGGCTCTATACTAGCGACGAGTGCGTCATCTTGCGATCTTGCCTAGATATTTATATGTGCCATATATCTCGGACTGTATCTTTATATATATAATTCTTCTGTGTGTGTTCTGTGTATATATTTGAGTTGGTCCCTGGAAGGTTTGAAAATACGATTGGACCCGGTAGGTGGCGCTGGTTCGCCGGGCAGGACGACGTCTGCCGGGTCCGCTAGTTAAGTAGAATATAATTACTTAATAAATACATATGTAGGGATTGTAGGATTGAAGTCAAGTGCAGAGACTGCAGAGTGCAGTGAGAGTTAGTGTTTTAATTTCATAAGAGGTGCGAGGTATTTACCTAGTGAAAATGTCACTAGGTAAACACTGCATTTTCATAGAAAACCGGAAATACGTCGTAAAGGCAAGGCATAATAAAAAAAAAGGCATAATGTACACATCCTACTTATATTATATAAATGCGAAAGTTTAGATGTTAGTTACTCAACCACGCAAAAATAACTAAACGGTTTGTGATGGAACTTGGTATAGGTACAGTCAAGGGCACTAATATGTATACCCTTTTTACCTTACTCCATTAAAATAAGGTCCAAAAATGTATACATTTTAATGCCCTTGACTGTACAACGAGTTTATAGTCTGGATTAACATATAGGATACTTTACACCCCGAAAATAATACCCTGGAGGGATGAAACAGGGAGTGAAACTTTACGCGGACGAAAGCTAGTTGCTTAAGGTGCTAAATTATCTTATCAGATTAATAGCCGACGATATTAAACACGAGCCTAATTTTGTAAAATTCAAAGACCACCTGAAAGCGTTGTTGCTGAAGAAGGGTTATTATTCCACACAAGAATTCTTAACGGACTGTCTTTGATAGATATGAAAGCCCGCATGCATTTTCGTTTGTTTAAATATACTTATTCTTATGTAATGTAAGCTGTAATTATTGATGTAAATTTGGTATGCACGTGATATCTGACAACGTAAATTGTATTGTTATTTTATTATACAAAACTAATATGTGACATCTTCTGTATATTTAGTTAAGTAACCAAATGTAATATTAATCCATTTTATTAACCAAGTTTGACATTGTAATAAATTATGACATTATTCTTAATAAGATTGCTATGCCCTTGCAGGGTTCATGTTTCTGGACATACCTTAAATGTAACACCATGTAAACAACATGACTTAGCAATAAATGAATTGAATTGAATTGAATAGTTAACCAAATGAATAGGTAACTACCTACTACTTTTGTTTGATAAGATGCGGCTTACAACTGTAAGCCCCTGTGCCCCCTTCCACGGCCAATTTTGTTTGCATATTTTAGTAATATGCAAACAAAATTGGCCGTAAATATTCAGAATTTTAATTATATGATATCTAACAACCACATAAATATATGTATTAGTTAAATATAACTATATTATGGATTAGTATAAATGAGTACCTACAGTTCAAGACATAGAACACAGGGCGTCTTTGGAAGAGGCTTTCACCCGAGGAAGGGTTCTTGTATTATATTATGTATTGTATTGTATTATCCTTATATTATATCTTATATCTTTAAACGAACAATTCGAACAATATTAATTTATTTCGGGAATCTTGGAAACGGATTTAACGACTTTGATGAAATTTGATATGTGGGGGTTTTCGGGGGCGAGCAATCGATCTAGATAGGTCTCATGCCCAGGAAAACGCCGAGCAAAGCTAGGTCGCCCAGATATTATAAGAATTAACTTTCTCACAGCTTCAAGGGACTTAAGTATATGGTTATAATACGGTATTTTACTCATAGTCAAATCAGCAACTTTTTATTAAATGTCAAAAACGATTTGTTAATATGAAGTTTGTAGGGAAATACTGTCTTAGTGACGTCACTAAGTCAGTGTGAATTGGTATGTTCAAATCAGCGTCCTTTTTAAATCTGTATGCTTATAAAATCTTTCAATTAGCTAAAATAAATTAATAATTGATGTTTTCCGAGTATTTTCGTTAGATTTTTTATTAGTCAAGTCAAAAATAATTTATTTTTACCTTAGTTTAATACCCTATTTCAACTCTATAACTACACGCGTTGCCGACATAATGTTTTTTGACAGAAAGACAGACAGATGGACAACAAAGGGATCCTATAACGGTTCCGAAAAATTTTACATTTATTGTTGAACATTGTAGGCAGGTGTTGTAATATTTGAAGTAGCCATCCAAAGAAAATGCCTTAAGGTCACGAAATGACAATGGAACCCACTACAAAAATTATAATACCTACCTACATTGGTCAACATGAAATGTGAATTCTTAGAGCCATTAGAAGTTAAGCAATAACTTTTTACTTTTTAGGGTGTACAGCGATAAACGATTTGTATTTGTGTTTTTTGGAATCGGTTTTTAATTTTTATAAAATAAATTACTAGTTCCACACTTTTTACTATTAGAGTGTATCTCATCTCATCATGACTATTCCAATGTGCCCAAACACAGCTAAGTTACACTATTTTATTTTATTACGGAGTTCCGTTGCCTACTTTCCGGCTTCAAATACCAGATCAGATTGATGGTAACATTACTTCAATTTTGATGGTAACATTACTTCAATTTTAGTTACCAAAAAAACTGATGTACCTACGAGTTATCATTTAAGATTTTACAGTAGTTTATCGGCTAATGAAAACGTCGTGTGGAAACTGGTATAATCCTTACAAGATCTATTTTCCCCTCTGGGTTGGGAGATCCTACGTCAAATTACAACTGGGAAAAGGCTAGGGGGATGATTATCAATAATATATTTTTTTAGAATAAAATCATGTAAATAAGTACCACATCGGCAGATGAGCGATTCATTCATGCTTCTTCCCTGCGCCGGCCATGGTGCTGGGTAGTCTCTCCTGCGTCTTGCGTTGCTCGAATGCCCGATATTGCTTATTGTGAGACGGAGATCTGCTATGAGATCAGGTCTAAGCTGTCGCCCGGCGCGGCTGACGACCCCGCCGTCACGTTGGTTCGGAACACTGCTCCTGTATTTCTGCTGTATAAGTACAAAAAGGAAGGTCAGATGGTAATCGCTTCCATAAAAACATCTGTTTTTTTGTTTTATAAAATACTAGATTTTTTATTTTAAGATTTTTCTCGTAACTTCGTCCGCGTGGAACTCGTTTATCGCGATAGAATTTAATTGCTTAATAAAGGATAAAAGTATCCTATGTTTTCCCCGGGACTCAAAATATCTCCATGCCAAATTTAATCTAAATCGGTTCAGCGGTTTAAGTGTGAAGAGGTAACAGACAGACAGAGAGTATGGATTGGAAAACACAGGAATGAGAAGTCACTAAAGACAGTTTTTTTTTGTTCAAAAAGTGTTCTTATTTTTTTCTTTAACTTCTCATCGACATGAATATTGATGATAATGTTTATTATTACGAATATATTTACCAACAAATACTATAATATACTGATAAATCAGATTCAGAAATTTCCTTAATATTGCGGTTGGTTGCAGTATAAGTGAGCATAGTCCGACACGTACTTCGAAGGTCTTTATATTACTGTGGTGCTATTGAGGGCGTTCGCGACGTGGTTACCATGTGATGTGACCTCTTAAGTGAACAGCCTTGCCGGGGAAACATTTCCGCCTCGTCGAAGACCACAGCCATAAATATGGCACCATTTACTTTTTTTAATTACCACACCGGTAGCAAACAAGCTTTCGGCTAGCCTGGTGATAAGTGGTCACCGCAACCTATGGACCCTTGCAACTCGAGAGGTATCAAATGCGAAAGCTTATGAAAATTTCAAAAAATTATGTACAGTCATTTCTTGAAGAACTCCATACTTAGCCACTCGGGAAAATCTCAGCAGGGAGCTCATTTCACAACCAGAGCGTCCGAGGGAGGAATACATATGAGTTGTTGAGAGCGAGAGCGACGTTTAGGGCGATTTGTTTCTTCTACTTTCATATGGTCAATACAGTAAATCTTCAAACCTATAAAGGGTCGGCAACGCGCACATGAGTTCTTTTTATTGGTGGGCGTCTATAGGCTGCGGTGTCCACTTATCACCAGTTAGACCGTAAGCTTGTTTGCAACCGTCGTTGTATAAAAAGATATGTACCTACTTCAAAATTTCTGAGAATTATACATTTTTTGTTATTATCTAAGATTAAATTAAGAAGTACCAAGATAGTACTATAGGAAGTCCTGCAATATACTCATTTTTCTGTACCGTGGTAGCATGGGACTTCAAAATTGAAATTAGTTTTGAACATTTTCAGTGGCCTGGGCTATATGGTGGTGGTGGTTTCAGTGGCTGGTGGTCAAATGCAAAAATATGTATCGAATGAATCCTCTCATAAATATGTACCGAAACCTTAATTCACCGACATTAGGAACTATGGGACATATTTTTGAGCAAGTTGTATGTACCCATATTTTTGGACTTCACTGTACTTCGACTCTCATTTTTGTCTTTTGTGTTGCTCTAATTATAGTTGATTATATCCACTTTAAAAACTGATTTAAATTGCATCATAAAAAGACTAGGCAATCTAGCCGTACATTTATCATATTTATTAATTTAATGGTACCATCAGCCTCATAAGTAGCAGGTCACTTTGATAATTTGTCCTTTCATCCGTGAAGGAATGTCAGTTCAAATATGAGGTTAAAGTCACAAGGTACAAGTCTTAAGCCCCTTGTAAGGCTTACTATACCTACACAGTATAAAATAACAGCACAATGCATTATCAGATTATATTGACATACAACATTCAGTCTGAAATTTAGCTATAGGCTTCATAAGACACCTAATAAATTGGAAAATGTTTTTATATCTAATTATGTAAAAAAAATATTATTACTGCTTATTACAAAGTTCTAGATAGCAATGGATCTATTTTTTTTTATTGTGTGCAAATATAAAGTGGATATAACAATATTGTAACTTCAAATTTGTGGTTTTGAAAATATATTTGTTAAAATAGTTATGTTTTAACATTATTAGACTGCATTAGTCCTACTAGATAGTAATGAAGAAAAATGGCTATGTATGTGTCAATTCACACAGAAAACAGCCTAAACAGATAAGACATAAGTTTTAATTTGTGTATTCATACTTACTGCCGTTGGCTACCGGTGACTGGGATCCCTGTCCGGATAGCAAAAGATTGTTTTGTTTATTTTTTTCGCTTGGAGAGGACGCGTTATTCTCTGTCATATTTATTTCACATTTGTAAAGTAGGGTTCACTTGAAGAACCTGCAAAATATAAAATCAATTAAATAATATAAAAATAATATCCCGTTTCTCCATATGGGTACTATAGGATAGGGCTATAAATAAGTCTTGGGATTTTTGCGTAATTTGTAATTACTGAGATCTCAGTGTTCCAAGTTGGATTGACTTCTAATCCCCAAACTTTCACTTGGTAAACAACAAATATAAATTTGGGAAAATCTACTTAGCTAGTGGCTACCCTTAGAGATAGTAAAACTCAACAATGGGATAGGAATATGTCACTGCAAAGTTTAAATGCAGCAACAACCTACAATAGCTAGAAATGTAACTGAAATTTAACTACATGTGTTCTGACTAACCTATTTAAGCATACAGGCGTAAGTTTGTGTTTATAAATAACATCAGCCACAAAACTTGGTAGACTGATGAATATTTCTTTGTATAATGTCACTTCATAGTTCGAGAAAAGGAACAATAAGTAAAAATCAAATAATTACCTTTTAGTGGCTAGAATAATTCCTTCGTAGGCCAATTATTTCTCCAGTTGAGAAAATGTGTAGTAGTGTAGTACTATAATTCACGGCGCCGTTGAGTAGCTATGAATGTTTATTTTTAATAACCTATTTCGTGGAGACCCACATCTATATTTGAAGTTCAAAATGGATTTAGCTTAAGACAAAGCCTTTTAAACATGTTTCAATTCACTTTGCGTGCGGATTTAACACATTTAAAGAAAAAAATATTGTTGACAAAGGCAACTTGTTGACGTTTCACTTTATTAATCACACAAAAGCACCACAAAAGTGAGACGGAATGATCGATGAGAGAAAAAGAAGGCATATAAAAATGGCCGAATTTACGAAAAACGATAGCTATTTAGCTATCGTTAAATTTTGACGTTTCTCGCGAAAATAGTCCTGTCAAAATCTTCGAAAATACGGAGTTGCCGGTAAGGTTTTTACGATATCATTCACTCTTACGAACTTCGTTTAACGATTTGGCGTTTGACAGCTGTTTGACAGATGTTGCCGGTTGCATTTGGTCAAAAACGAAGAACGAAACTACGATTGGCCCACTCGCGGTTGAGCCCCAGGATTATTCAGTCATAGGTGATATTTTATATGCCGGTTTTTTGAAATCTCCGAATATGCCAACTTAAGTTGCTAATTAAATATACATTGTATGTGTACACTAATTCAGGACTTTTTCGCTTTAAGTGTTACAAATTGCAGAACAGGAGACATTGAAGGAACAGCCGCATATATAATTCTGGAATGCACTATACCTTGAGTTGGTAAAAATCTACCCAAACAAATCCACATGATAAAATGCCATATGGTTAGTGATGGGAAATTGCAGAGAATATTTCCATTTGAGAGAATATTCTCGGAAACATTGCGGGAATATTCCCAATTGTGGCAATTTACATGAAAACATGTTTTAATTGTATGAAAACCATTTTTTTACTAATAACGAAATATTGAAGTAATATAACGTTTTTTATAATAATGCATATTTGGATTAATTTAATTGTTATTTTATCCTTTATTTCCGTATTTTTCCATAAATTCTCTTAAATTTCCTAAGAAATTTCCTGAGAAATTTCCTTGAAAAAATACGCTTTGTGCGAAATAATGAATTTCAAGGATGTTGGGATAGAATAAAACGTAAAAAGTTCATTTCCGCATCAAACATGTTTTATTAAATGCTAATAATAAACAAAATGCCAGCCATTAGTCCATCAGATTCACCCAATAGCCCAGTTCATTTAGACTCCATCAATCAGCAATAGTTCCTATACACCCTGGCGGGTGCTGTCTCTGTGTGCGTCCTATGACACGGGCAGGGACAGCATCCGCTCGGTGTATCCCTTGCATTTCATTAAATTGTCAAAAGGGCCTCTACGTGTTGGCTATGTGGTACTCGTTGGCACTTCGGTGCCTCGGTACTTCGGCTCCGCGCACGCCTCCCAAAGGTCCGGGACACCATTGTCCCGTGAACGGGAAAGACAAACAAAATTTTAATAATCAACAGCAAGAACGCTTCAGTAACTTTGCACTGAGATCAAACATAATTAGATATATGAATTCACAATTTAAGACGCAACAATCAACAATAAAAAATATAATATGTTATAATAATCAACAGAAATATTTTCAAATTCACATGTCAATATAAAAAAAAAAAAAATTACAATTTGACACAACAATCAACAGTAAGGAATATCGATATGTTAATAATAATCAACAGAAATAATCTTAAAATCAATTTTAGTAAACATAAAAAACTTAAGTTAAAGATATAAATTTCGGACCCTTAATTAAAACTACACATCTTCAGTTTCATCTTCACTGGTAGCTTCTGCCTCAGAACCAGAAGAATCGGACGAATCATCATCATATAAATCTGAATCGTTGCCAGATTCAGATCCCATTAGCAACAAGTCGCTTAAACGGCCGATAACCGGTATGTTTACCCTATATTAAATAAAATGGTTCTGAATTGTTCTATAAAAACAATAATGTGCGTGACTGTGTCAACTAAATGGGTTAAAAACCATAAACGGTGAGAAAAGGTAAAAAAAGGTAAATATTTATAAAAAATCGTGCACAGGCAAATTATTAACAAAGACTGGGGGTAAAATAATCTCAATTCCCTTATATTTAATTTAAATTTCTGGTCTTAGTAAAAAAATTCAAGGTAAGTTTCTCGGTAACTTAAGAGAATTTACGGAAATTTATGGAAATATTCTCCTTACTTTTTAATGCATTGTAGGAATGATTTGTTTTTTATGTATATTATGGACCGTGTAATTTGGCAAGTATACGGACTGCATTAAATTGAATTCTCGTATAAAAAAATATAAATTTCCCTATATTTCGTGTTATGGAAATATTTCGGAAATATTCTCGGTAAATTTCGTTTCCGAAAGATTCCAATTTTGGAAACTTTCCGATTGCCCATCACTACATATGGTCATGTTCATTTATTAATAATTTTACATGTCATTGCTCGTGGCCCAGCGGCGCCTGCGTGCCGCAAGCGTTATTCAAAGTTAAGCAACGTGGGCAGCGGTCAGGACTTGGATGGGTGACCGCTTTGAGTGGTTACTAACTGAGCGCTCCCGTGATTTGGAAGGCACGTTAAGCCGTTGATCCCGGTTGCTGTATATGGCAGCAGTCGTTAAGCCAAGTTGGAGGCCTTCGGGCGGCTTGAGAACTTCTAACAGTCAAGTTGCCCACTCACTTGACAAAGCCTAATCCCAATAAGGTCTAGTTTCCCCTCGGGGTTGGAAGGTCAGATGGCAGTCGCTTTCGTAAAAACTAGTGCCTACGCCAAATCTTGGGATTAGGTAGCGGACCCCAGGCATCCTTCAGGATGCAACTGTACTGGGATAACGCTAGGAGGATTGATGGATGGTTACATGTCATTGTTATTAAGTTTAATTAGAGAGTATAGTAATTCAAATTACAGAAATCATTCATTATCATTATTAAGCGGGTATTACACTGTCCTGGATTCAGGACACTTAGAAGGGTTCCGACCTATACGTTAGAGCGAGATGCTTCAACTCCCCTCCACTAGTTAGGACGCCTGATTCAGGACAGTGTAATACCCGCTTAAGGAATAGATATAATGATCATGAATTATTGGGTATGTCATAGAATTCTTTAATATCATAACATGAGTGGGTTACTCGAAGTTCCAAAGCATTAAAAATGAAGACTTATGACAAAAATAAATGATTTTATAATTTGTTAACAACTGTTTAATTTTTTTCTCTCCCCTGTATATGAATATATAATTATGATTAGAATTTTCGTTTCCCCAAATAAGTAATTCCTGTCCTATAATCTGAAGGTATTATTTTCTAATACACTGACTCTTTTAAGATACCTATTATCTGGAGGAACCCGTAAGAATTAGATTACATAGGTTTGTTTTACAGCAGTACTGAGAAGTGAATAGATTCTCAATAAACTATTCATATATGAAAGTTTAGGAAATTACTAATGTCAGTTAATGCGATTACAATGTAATCGGTGGGAGGAACACCTAATTTATCTACAACATGCACTCCATTTTGGTTTCACATTATCTGTCAGTCACATGGATAAATATTTTGTTCTTGTCCCCTTCTCATTTCATCGCCAACACTGTAAAGCCAGACAGGTCTCGAGGACCAGACAGCAACTAAATAAATTCTCGCCCCTGCACTGACCTTCGCATTATCCCGAGGTCGAGGGAATTATAAGCTTTTAAACGGTAAGTGAGTCTTATTGATAGTTTACAAAGTAAGGTTCTTTAAGTCTGTATAAGCATCGACTATATAGCTAGAGATAACATACTTATTCCATGCAAAGTGAATCTTGTCTTGTGTTAGGGGAAAGGTTTATCCCCAAATTTTCACAAGTAGCGATCAATCACATCTGAAACTGATTTTTTTATTTGTTTTAAATGTTGAAATGTTCGTTAATTATATCAAATGATATAGTATTAACAAACGTATTTCATACTAAGTTCAAAAACATTAGCAAAGCAATTAAATAAGTATTAACATAAAGCTACACTTCAAAAGGCGGTCCGCTAAGTTAAAATTCCCGCCAAAACGTATAGTCGCGGACTTGACATTTTCAAAATGTTAACAAAAAACATCAAAAATAGCATTATAACGAGTTTTACAAGTGTTTATAATGCCAATAAACGTTGTATATGCGAAATATATCTCATTTATCAACCTTTCAAGCTTATTTTTAGTCAAATATCAATTTACCGGTTTTTTATCGCGTCGTGTGAAATCACTTTACTAATTCATTCGTTCTTTCCATTCACGATAGCAAGTCCGCAAGTTGTCTATGGAAACGATACGTAAAGCCGGTGAACGAAAGTGCCTCGCGGTAAGTGACACTTCTAACGTTCGATCGTACTTCGTTTTCGTTTTCGTTTACGTGTGGACAATTCGCGGTTACAGCCCTGGGGCTCAACCGCGAGTGGGCCAATCGTAGTTTCGTTCTTCGTTTTTGACCAAATGCAACCGGCAACATCTGTCAAACAGCTGTCAAACGCCAAATCGTTAAACGAAGTTCGTAAGAGTGAATGATATCGTAAAAACCTTACCGGCAACTCCGTATTTTCGAAGATTTTGACAGGACTATTTTCGCGAGAAACGTCAAAATTTAACGATAGCTAAATAGCTATCGTTTTTCGTAAATTCGGCCATTTTTATATGCCTTCTTTTTCTCTCATCGATCATTCCGTCTCACTTTTGTGGTGCTTTTGTGTGATTAATAAAGTGAAACGTCAACAAGTTGCCTTTGTCAACAATATTTTTTTCTTTAAATGTGTTAAATCCGCACGCAAAGTGAATTGAAACATGTTTAAAAGGCTTTGTCTTAAGCTAAATCCATTTTGAACTTCAAATATAGATGTGGGTCTCCACGAAATAGGTTATTAAAAATAAACATTCATAGCTACTCAACGGCGCCGTGAATTATAGTACTACACTACTACACATTTTCTCAACTGGAGAAATAATTGGCCTACGAAGGAATTATTCTAGCCACTAAAAGGTAATTATTTGATTTTTACTTATTGTTCCTTTTCTCGAACTATGAAGTGACATTATACAAAGAAATATTCATCAGTCTACCAAGTTTTGTGGCTGATGTTATTTATAAACACAAACTTACGCCTGTATGCTTAAATAGGTTAGTCAGAACACATGTAGTTAAATTTCAGTTACATTTCTAGCTATTGTAGGTTGTTGCTGCATTTAAACTTTGCAGTGACATATTCCTATCCCATTGTTGAGTTTTACTATCTCTAAGGGTAGCCACTAGCTAAGTAGATTTTCCCAAATTTATATTTGTTGTTTACCAAGTGAAAGTTTGGGGATTAGAAGTCAATCCAACTTGGAACACTGAGATCTCAGTAATTACAAATTACGCAAAAATCCCAAGACTTATTTATAGCCCTATCCTATAGTACCCATATGGAGAAACGGGATATTATTTTTATATTATTTAATTGATTTTATATTTTGCAGGTTCTTCAAGTGAACCCTACTTTACAAATGTGAAATAAATATGACAGAGAATAACGCGTCCTCTCCAAGCGAAAAAAATAAACAAAACAATCTTTTGCTATCCGGACAGGGATCCCAGTCACCGGTAGCCAACGGCAGTAAGTATGAATACACAAATTAAAACTTATGTCTTATCTGTTTAGGCTGTTTTCTGTGTGAATTGACACATACATAGCCATTTTTCTTCATTACTATCTAGTAGGACTAATGCAGTCTAATAATGTTAAAACATAACTATTTTAACAAATATATTTTCAAAACCACAAATTTGAAGTTACAATATTGTTATATCCACTTTATATTTGCACACAATAAAAAAAAATAGATCCATTGCTATCTAGAACTTTGTAATAAGCAGTAATAATATTTTTTTTACATAATTAGATATAAAAACATTTTCCAATTTATTAGGTGTCTTATGAAGCCTATAGCTAAATTTCAGACTGAATGTTGTATGTCAATATAATCTGATAATGCATTGTGCTGTTATTTTATACTGTGTAGGTATAGTAAGCCTTACAAGGGGCTTAAGACTTGTACCTTGTGACTTTAACCTCATATTTGAACTGACATTCCTTCACGGATGAAAGGACAAATTATCAAAGTGACCTGCTACTTATGAGGCTGATGGTACCATTAAATTAATAAATATGATAAATGTACGGCTAGATTGCCTAGTCTTTTTATGATGCAATTTAAATCAGTTTTTAAAGTGGATATAATCAACTATAATTAGAGCAACACAAAAGACAAAAATGAGAGTCGAAGTACAGTGAAGTCCAAAAATATGGGTACATACAACTTGCTCAAAAATATGTCCCATAGTTCCTAATGTCGGTGAATTAAGGTTTCGGTACATATTTATGAGAGGATTCATTCGATACATATTTTTGCATTTGACCACCAGCCACTGAAACCACCACCACCATATAGCCCAGGCCACTGAAAATGTTCAAAACTAATTTCAATTTTGAAGTCCCATGCTACCACGGTACAGAAAAATGAGTATATTGCAGGACTTCCTATAGTACTATCTTGGTACTTCTTAATTTAATCTTAGATAATAACAAAAAATGTATAATTCTCAGAAATTTTGAAGTAGGTACATATCTTTTTATACAACGACGGTTGCAAACAAGCTTACGGTCTAACTGGTGATAAGTGGACACCGCAGCCTATAGACGCCCACCAATAAAAAGAACTCATGTGCGCGTTGCCGACCCTTTATAGGTTTGAAGATTTACTGTATTGACCATATGAAAGTAGAAGAAACAAATCGCCCTAAACGTCGCTCTCGCTCTCAACAACTCATATGTATTCCTCCCTCGGACGCTCTGGTTGTGAAATGAGCTCCCTGCTGAGATTTTCCCGAGTGGCTAAGTATGGAGTTCTTCAAGAAATGACTGTACATAATTTTTTGAAATTTTCATAAGCTTTCGCATTTGATACCTCTCGAGTTGCAAGGGTCCATAGGTTGCGGTGACCACTTATCACCAGGCTAGCCGAAAGCTTGTTTGCTACCGGTGTGGTAATTAAAAAAAGTAAATGGTGCCATATTTATGGCTGTGGTCTTCGACGAGGCGGAAATGTTTCCCCGGCAAGGCTGTTCACTTAAGAGGTCACATCACATGGTAACCACGTCGCGAACGCCCTCAATAGCACCACAGTAATATAAAGACCTTCGAAGTACGTGTCGGACTATGCTCACTTATACTGCAACCAACCGCAATATTAAGGAAATTTCTGAATCTGATTTATCAGTATATTATAGTATTTGTTGGTAAATATATTCGTAATAATAAACATTATCATCAATATTCATGTCGATGAGAAGTTAAAGAAAAAAATAAGAACACTTTTTGAACAAAAAAAAACTGTCTTTAGTGACTTCTCATTCCTGTGTTTTCCAATCCATACTCTCTGTCTGTCTGTTACCTCTTCACACTTAAACCGCTGAACCGATTTAGATTAAATTTGGCATGGAGATATTTTGAGTCCCGGGGAAAACATAGGATACTTTTATCCTTTATTAAGCAATTAAATTCTATCGCGATAAACGAGTTCCACGCGGACGAAGTTACGAGAAAAATCTTAAAATAAAAAATCTAGTATTTTATAAAACAAAAAAACAGATGTTTTTATGGAAGCGATTACCATCTGACCTTCCTTTTTGTACTTATACAGCAGAAATACAGGAGCAGTGTTCCGAACCAACGTGACGGCGGGGTCGTCAGCCGCGCCGGGCGACAGCTTAGACCTGATCTCATAGCAGATCTCCGTCTCACAATAAGCAATATCGGGCATTCGAGCAACGCAAGACGCAGGAGAGACTACCCAGCACCATGGCCGGCGCAGGGAAGAAGCATGAATGAATCGCTCATCTGCCGATGTGGTACTTATTTACATGATTTTATTCTAAAAAAATATATTATTGATAATCATCCCCCTAGCCTTTTCCCAGTTGTAATTTGACGTAGGATCTCCCAACCCAGAGGGGAAAATAGATCTTGTAAGGATTATACCAGTTTCCACACGACGTTTTCATTAGCCGATAAACTACTGTAAAATCTTAAATGATAACTCGTAGGTACATCAGTTTTTTTGGTAACTAAAATTGAAGTAATGTTACCATCAAAATTGAAGTAATGTTACCATCAATCTGATCTGGTATTTGAAGCCGGAAAGTAGGCAACGGAACTCCGTAATAAAATAAAATAGTGTAACTTAGCTGTGTTTGGGCACATTGGAATAGTCATGATGAGATGAGATACACTCTAATAGTAAAAAGTGTGGAACTAGTAATTTATTTTATAAAAATTAAAAACCGATTCCAAAAAACACAAATACAAATCGTTTATCGCTGTACACCCTAAAAAGTAAAAAGTTATTGCTTAACTTCTAATGGCTCTAAGAATTCACATTTCATGTTGACCAATGTAGGTAGGTATTATAATTTTTGTAGTGGGTTCCATTGTCATTTCGTGACCTTAAGGCATTTTCTTTGGATGGCTACTTCAAATATTACAACACCTGCCTACAATGTTCAACAATAAATGTAAAATTTTTCGGAACCGTTATAGGATCCCTTTGTTGTCCATCTGTCTGTCTTTCTGTCAAAAAACATTATGTCGGCAACGCGTGTAGTTATAGAGTTGAAATAGGGTATTAAACTAAGGTAAAAATAAATTATTTTTGACTTGACTAATAAAAAATCTAACGAAAATACTCGGAAAACATCAATTATTAATTTATTTTAGCTAATTGAAAGATTTTATAAGCATACAGATTTAAAAAGGACGCTGATTTGAACATACCAATTCACACTGACTTAGTGACGTCACTAAGACAGTATTTCCCTACAAACTTCATATTAACAAATCGTTTTTGACATTTAATAAAAAGTTGCTGATTTGACTATGAGTAAAATACCGTATTATAACCATATACTTAAGTCCCTTGAAGCTGTGAGAAAGTTAATTCTTATAATATCTGGGCGACCTAGCTTTGCTCGGCGTTTTCCTGGGCATGAGACCTATCTAGATCGATTGCTCGCCCCCGAAAACCCCCACATATCAAATTTCATCAAAGTCGTTAAATCCGTTTCCAAGATTCCCGAAATAAATTAATATTGTTCGAATTGTTCGTTTAAAGATATAAGATATAATATAAGGATAATACAATACAATACATAATATAATACAAGAACCCTTCCTCGGGTGAAAGCCTCTTCCAAAGACGCCCTGTGTTCTATGTCTTGAACTGTAGGTACTCATTTATACTAATCCATAATATAGTTATATTTAACTAATACATATATTTATGTGGTTGTTAGATATCATATAATTAAAATTCTGAATATTTACGGCCAATTTTGTTTGCATATTACTAAAATATGCAAACAAAATTGGCCGTGGAAGGGGGCACAGGGGCTTACAGTTGTAAGCCGCATCTTATCAAACAAAAGTAGTAGGTAGTTACCTATTCATTTGGTTAACTATTCAATTCAATTCAATTCATTTATTGCTAAGTCATGTTGTTTACATGGTGTTACATTTAAGGTATGTCCAGAAACATGAACCCTGCAAGGGCATAGCAATCTTATTAAGAATAATGTCATAATTTATTACAATGTCAAACTTGGTTAATAAAATGGATTAATATTACATTTGGTTACTTAACTAAATATACAGAAGATGTCACATATTAGTTTTGTATAATAAAATAACAATACAATTTACGTTGTCAGATATCACGTGCATACCAAATTTACATCAATAATTACAGCTTACATTACATAAGAATAAGTATATTTAAACAAACGAAAATGCATGCGGGCTTTCATATCTATCAAAGACAGTCCGTTAAGAATTCTTGTGTGGAATAATAACCCTTCTTCAGCAACAACGCTTTCAGGTGGTCTTTGAATTTTACAAAATTAGGCTCGTGTTTAATATCGTCGGCTATTAATCTGATAAGATAATTTAGCACCTTAAGCAACTAGCTTTCGTCCGCGTAAAGTTTCACTCCCTGTTTCATCCCTCCAGGGTATTATTTTCGGGGTGTAAAGTATCCTATATGTTAATCCAGACTATAAACTCGTTGTACAGTCAAGGGCATTAAAATGTATACATTTTTGGACCTTATTTTAATGGAGTAAGGTAAAAAGGGTATACATATTAGTGCCCTTGACTGTACCTATACCAAGTTCCATCACAAACCGTTTAGTTATTTTTGCGTGGTTGAGTAACTAACATCTAAACTTTCGCATTTATATAATATAAGTAGGATGTGTACATTATGCCTTTTTTTTTATTATGCCTTGCCTTTACGACGTATTTCCGGTTTTCTATGAAAATGCAGTGTTTACCTAGTGACATTTTCACTAGGTAAATACCTCGCACCTCTTATGAAATTAAAACACTAACTCTCACTGCACTCTGCAGTCTCTGCACTTGACTTCAATCCTACAATCCCTACATATGTATTTATTAAGTAATTATATTCTACTTAACTAGCGGACCCGGCAGACGTCGTCCTGCCCGGCGAACCAGCGCCACCTACCGGGTCCAATCGTATTTTCAAACCTTCCAGGGACCAACTCAAATATATACACAGAACACACACAGAAGAATTATATATATAAAGATACAGTCCGAGATATATGGCACATATAAATATCTAGGCAAGATCGCAAGATGACGCACTCGTCGCTAGTATAGAGCCCGAGCAGGAGGGATTGAGTAAGAAACATCTAAACTGTCGCATTTATAAATATTAGTAGGTACATTTATGCTTTGCCTTTACGATGTAATACAGTATACAGTTGAGGTTATGCACGCTCTTCCCGCCAAATTTCTGCTTTAGCCAGTTTTTTTTAAATGAAGTCTTATACAATCGCTCAACATCAATATAAATATAGGAGCGCTCGTGGCCCAGCGGCGCCTGCGTGCCGCAAGCGTTATGCAAAGTTAAGCAACGTGGGCCGCGGTCAGTACATGGATGGTTGACCGCTTTGAGTGGTTACTAACTGAGCACTCCCGTGCTTTGGAAGGCACGTTAAGCCGTTGATCCCGGCTGCTGTCTATGGCAGCAGTCATTAAGCCAAGTTGGAGGCCTTCGGGTGGCTTGAAAACTTCTAACAGTCAAGTTGCCCACTCACTTGACAAAGGGAGGTCGAAGTTGCACCACGTCCGTATAGGGAAAGTACCCACCGCTACCCTACACGTGACCCCTGGGTGGTTCTAAAAGTGCAACAAAAACTGGCAACCGTACTGTCTACTGTCTTCTCGAAGATCTCACGGTTCGAAATAAATGCCATACGATAAATAAATAATATAAATATTAATTTACAGGCATAAAAGAAGTCTGGATATGCGGCCTGTCCCACGCTTCGGGCGTGATCGGCACCGGGACCTACGCGTCGACCGCGAGACAGAGACCACAAAGGTAACACATATATAGATATATAGACACTTAAATACATAGAAAACATCCATGACCCAAGAACAAATATTCGTGCCATCACTGCCATCACACAAATAAATGCCCCGGCCCCGGACGGGATTCGAACCCAGGACCTCCAGCTTCGTAGGCAGGGTCACTACCAACTAAGCGGTCGTATTATATCTACAAAAACCCCTCCGTGGGTGAAAGACTCTTCCAAAGACGCCCAATGTCCTCTGTCTTGAACTGTACTCATCTATACTATTCCAGCTGTTTTAATATATGTATACTGGCTCAAAATCCATGCATGAAGTGGTAATCCATACGAGATCTAACGTGTATGCAACTACAAAAAATACCATTTCATACAGAACTTCAACAGCGACTTATGGGTTGAGACTAGCGGACACCTGCCCTGACAATTAGTTTCAAAATTGTAAAAAGGCAGGCGGTGATTTGCCTGCTCGCTGAGTGGGCCCCACAAAACAGTCGCACGCACAGTGCGACAATGGGGCAACATCCCTTTGAGCGGCTAAGGTTGTCGAGAGGTGAGTCTGCGGTAGCCAGATCCCGGTAATCCGTTCAGCAGGCCGCCGGCGTTATGACATTTCACACTTCCAACCTGGAGCATAGGTTCCGCTCTTGCGACTCCACTCCGGCCGGCCGGTTAAGGCATAAAGGCAAGCGCAGAGGCGAGGGCCGGATAACCGAACCCTCTGGAATAGGGGTCCGCGGTGTCGCCACTCACCGTCAGCACGCCACAAGCTGCCCCCGCGGGTT
The DNA here is from genome assembly GCA_951800055.1 of Cenopis cana. Lineage (NCBI taxonomy): Eukaryota > Metazoa > Arthropoda > Insecta > Lepidoptera > Tortricidae > Cenopis > Cenopis cana. The sequence continues at coordinate 110,782 of OX637495.1, forward strand.
GATTGCTGTAATTATTAGGAGGTTTCATATATTATCTCTGTACCACCTACTATCAATCGTTATGATTAGAGTTAGTTTCCGCTACCCCAAGGTTGTCTGGAAGAAATCGCTCTTTAGCGATAAGACCGCCTGTTATTTGCCTCTACTTAATGTGATTTTGTACTGTTCTGTGTCCTTTAAGTGAGGTGTGCAATAAAGAGTATTTGTATTAATTGTATTGAATACAATCGCTCAGCATCAACAATACTAATTTACAGGCATAACATAACAGAAGTCTGGATATGCGGCTTGGCCTACGCTTCGGGCCGTGATCGGCACCGGGTCCTACGCGTCGATCGCGAGACACAGAGATCACAACGGTAACAGCTTACCTGATTGTTTTGACAGAATTAACTGATCATTGGTAAACCTTATTACAACGGCAGAAGGTCTAAGAATGGTCAGTTAACTGTGATCATGACACTAAGTTTTTCCACCGACTTCAAAAGATTATTTGACTGTGTTTTTAGGGTTCCGTACTCAAAGGGTCCAAAAGGAACCCTATTGCTGACACTCTCCCGTCCGTCCGCCCGTTCTGCCAAAATATGTGTGTATATTAGTTCGTACACAACTCTAAGGCCAAATTCTGTCAAACCAATGCAAGCAAATCGCGACTTAGAGTTCTGACTGTTAGGTAGATTTTTGCTTGCGTTAATTTGACAGCACTTGGCATTACAGTTTTGTACGAAACCCTACCCCACCCTACCCTATTGTATTCCAATTTTCACAAAATTAACTTTTAAATGTTTTTAAGGGGGGCTTTCATTTTTTCGACGCATCCCATCGATCGATATCGTTATTAATTTGGATCTCGTTGAGTAGATAAATAATGTATTTTATGTTATAATTTTTTTTATAACAAAAGAACGAGAAGCCACCAAAGTGACCAAAGTTAGATTTAAAAAAATGTTCCGTGAAATGTTTTGACCTATGACCTTCGATGCGTATATTTTACCAAAAAATATTAAAATATTGATAAATCACATTTTTTCTTTAATATTTCCTTATTTTTCCCATAAAAACCAACTTGATTTTGCGGTCGGTTTGAAACCCTAAATGTGCGAAGTCCGACTCGACTTACTGACTAGACTTAAGAACCGTATTAGACAGATATTTGTTTGTTTGAAGGATATGCTTCCAGATTGGTTTCATCCCGTTGTTACCAAAGTTCTGTTCTGCGATATGAAGCCATGAGGGATTTAGGGAACTTCAAGAGTATAGCGATTTTACTTATCACGGTAACAAATTAAGCATTTGCATTCAGAAAGTAGAATGTGGTGAACTGAAACTCCGTCTGCATTTGTCCCATCTGTGACAACAAAGTGAGTCTATAGGCTGCGGTTTTCGCATAATATCAGATGGACCGTGCGCTTGTTTGCCTCCGTCGTTGTATAAACAACTGATGAAAAAATTCACGGATGCTCATAGAAAACTCTTAAGTTTGTGTTTCATGGGTAGCGTTAAGATACTTCGTTCAAGATATACTTTGAGCGACTACGACGAAGACATTGTAAATGGTCTTCATATAATATTACTATAGCATTAGATCTAAATTTGATGATAGACGCTAGAAATTCTATATAATCATAAAACCTGCACACAAACACGAGAATCTGTTGAGAAATGCAACTTGTAGAGGAGAATAAACCGAAATCGACCGAAGGAACGTACGAAAACATTGATGAGAAGTTTGTATTTTAAAATTTCCGAACACTGACTTGATAATATAATTTTCGAACCTGCCCACAAAATTTCACGAGTATCGGTTAAGAAATGTAGAGGAGAGGAGAACAACCGGAAATTCGGATATACGAAAGCATCTTTGTCAAATCTGAAACAGAGACCTTCGTTTCACTCGATCAATAACAGAAACAGATAGTAAAGGTACATACACAATAACACAGGCACATTACTGCTGCTGAATAATAAACAAACGCCTGTGCAAACGTGTGCACGTAAATGATCCTAATTATAAATTGCCATATCTGTTTGTAGTTGCCGACATTTACTAAATATAAGTATTTAGGCGAAATGTGTGAAACATGCAGGAAACATGTGGTTAAATTGCTGTGGCAGTGTGTGTTCAATATTGTGAAAAACTATTTCAGTGCTTAACATGCTGATATCAAGAAGTCCAAATCTTCACCACCAGAAGTCGACAACGCGCTCGCGATGCCGATGTTCAATCTGGCTTGCTCTCTCACTCTTGGTGCTAACAATATGAATAATGGTGAGTGCCTCCTGGTCCTAGTTAAAGACTAGTGGCTCTGAGAGCTGTAGACCTCGTGTTTTTTTAAATTTCCAAACCAGCAGCGCCACAGCTCACAAAATTTCACAAGAATCGATTGAGTAAGATAGATAGAAACATTTATTCATTGCCACAGAAAACACACAATATTACAAGAAAACAAAAGAAGAAAAACATACACAAAAGCACACGTGTGTCCCCGAGGCAGTGAAACGGACACTGGCTCAGCATTATGCTGAGGTGTTAAACACCTACAGCGCTGATTTTCAGCCAGTACGTCGGTGACTCACGGACCGGCATACAATATATATAATAGCAGGAAATAAAATAAAATTAACTGCAATAGATTAATAAAAAATAAAAATAAAACAATACATAAATAAGATAAAAACTACAATTACTGCTTGTCTACATACAGAATCTAGGGTACAAAAACAAAAGAACTAAAAATTAAATAGGTTGGTATATTTTCTGCTGCTGTGCTGGATTAGGATTGGGATTTTTGGAGCGTCAACAAATAACCTTTTCTCAAAAATGGCCCGCAAACTGGACTTTAGTGGCTACATATTGGAAGGTAAAGTGTATAGTTTAAGGTCAGATCCAAATTAAAAAGTAAAAAACATTGCAGGCCACATATATGGCCTGCAATGTCACATATAAATTCCTTTATTTGTCGAGTTATAAACTTTTTAAAATGTAGAAACTGTCATATAAAAGGAGGCACAGGTCGTATGCAGCCAATTCAGCTCGTATTTTTCTGTTGAAAACGCGACGTTTTTTTATGTGTCTCGATTAATTTACGTTTTTCGGTGGAAAAATACACTTGCGATTCTGTTAAAAAAAATAAACGGCGGGAAAACATGATGTTTTTGACGTTTTAAGGTTATGTTTATCAAATCTTAATTAAATTTTTGTCGTATTTTCCCCATTTTTGAGAAAAGCACTATATTAGCCTCGGCCGGAATGGCAATTGCAGGCTTCGTATTATAATTAAACGGACTCGCAAGCTCGTCCGTTTAAACAAATACTCAGCCTGCAATTGCTCCCTTCCCGGCCACGGCAATAATGTACTATTAAGCTTACGCTTAAAGGAATACTTGCTAGGCGCCCCCTGGATAGGAGGAGGGAGGTCATTCCAGCACTTAGACGCCGCAAACCTGAAACTGCCTCGGAAAGCTGCGGTTCTGTGCATAGGCACGATAGCCAATGCCTTGAACCTGCGCGCACTCTTTGACCATTGGATTTTCTTAGGAGTAACGCTATAGAGGAGGACAAACTATTGTTTTTTTTAATTACTCGACGAAAATATTCTGTGTAATAACTAATAATCAAAGCACCTGCTCACAATACTTCAAGAGAATCGGTTGTGAAATGCGACCCTTAGAGGTGAACAAATCGAAATTCGGCCGCAGAAACACAAAATCATTCATAACAAATGTGTTTTTTTTTTCAATTACCAAAAAGTGACTCGATAAAAAAATCTATAAAATTACCGAACCTGTTCACAAAATTTCACGAGAATCGGTTTAGAAATGCGACCTTTAGAGGAAGACAAACCATTGACAAAAAAATAATTTGAAAATTTACAAACTTTACTTGACCAAAAAAATCTATGTAGTCAGAACCTGCTCACAAAATTTCACGAGAATCGGTTGAGAAATGCGACCTGTAGAGGAAAAAACGGCCGCAGAAAACTACGAAATCATTGACAAAATAGTAGATTGTTTGACAAGGGGCTAAAGTAAGCCATATTACCACGAGATGGTTATTTTCCCGAACGTAGTGAGGGGAAATTGTTCGAGTGGTAATATGGCTTTTAGATCCGAGTTATACACTCTACTTTTCACTTCGATTCGATTGCGAGAAAACACATTAAACACAAATTATCCACCTTCAATGAATAATTTAACTCTTGGCGGGCGTATGTCTAATTTGACAGCATGTTTTTTTTTCTTAGGCCAGTACCATGCCTCGCCGCCTCGCTATGCGTGTTCGCTTAAAAGCCTTATCACACTACCCTATCGGTAGAGTAGTGTGATAAGGCATTTACGTATTCGCTTCCCTTTCTTTTGCTATATTAAAGAAGGAGATGCAACACGCGCTTTTTTTTTTCTTTTAAGAGACACAAGTCCTTTGACCATAGACACCGCTTAATCTTTAAAGAACTGAAAAAGGTCTTTCCTGATTGGTCGATTTTAGTACAGCTGTATTCTGGTTGGTTGATATTTTTACCAAATATTTTTTAATCTGTCAAATTACTGTTCTGTGATTGGTGGATTTAATAGGTGAAGTATTTTGATTGGTCAAATTAAAATGTTTAGTGAATCATAAATATGTATCCATATTTTCCCTAGGGCTTAAATGTACTACTTTAGCCCCGCTTTACAAGTCTAATATGACACACTTTTCGAGCATGAGAAGTGAAAAGTTTGTTTTTTTAAATTTCCAAAAACTGACTCGACAAAAAACATTCTTTTTTTTTTTCGTACCTGCTCACAAAAGTTCACGAGAATCGGTTGACAAAAACGACCTGTAGACGGGGACAGGCGGAAATCCGGACATACGAAAGCATTTTTGTCGAAGCTAAAACTGAGACCTTCGTTTCACTCGGTCAATGACATACATTGTTTCTGTTTTTTTGCTTGAGTTCTTTATTAGGAAACTTGTTTTTATCTTTTTCATGCAGTCGTGTTTTTAATTTTTATAATTATTATTTTAAGTATTTCGAACTTTTTTTTGCTTGAAACACATACATCAGTTTGAAGTGTTATTTTTCATTCTTTTAGGTCCCGAATTGTTCGCGCACTGAAGTAGAGGAGGAAACGCATGAAATTCAAGCAGATGTCCAGCCAGTGATACTGCAGAAATAAGCTGACAGTTTTACACCTTTGGCTGTACGAGTACTAGGAAGAAAAAGGTACCTAATAAGTACTTCTATTATAACTTAACTAGTTATTTGCGAGCGATATCATCCGCATGGAACTGGTTCATCGCGATAGAATTTAAGTAATTGCTATTTGCTTATATCAGGCGTTTACCTAGTAATAGAGCTCTTATATACAATCTTCTCCCCTTTAAGGGATGATTTCCGGGAAAAAAAAATATCTTATGTCCCTCCCCAATCTATCTCCATACCAAATTTCATACAAATCGGTTCAGCGGTTTAAGCGTGAAGAGGTAACAGACAGCTCACTTTCGCATTTATAATATTAGTATGGATATCAAAACGTTACACTCTGTATGTAGCACATGATTTAAAATTGTGATAAACTGATGATGAATGATGGTGATCATCATCACCCTCCTAGCGTTTTCCGGATTGTGCCCCAAGCAGCTCGCGGTCCGCTTTGAAACTTAATTCCAAGATTTAGTGTAGGCACTAATTTTGCAAAAGCGACTGACTTCAACCCAGAGGGAAAACTGGCTTTAAAGGCCGGGCCCAATAAAGCGATAGAAATGGGCGGTTGGAGAGTCATCATCTATATTGGCCTGTGACATCTATAAATGGAGAGTAGCCTGTTTAAAATCCAGGGGAAAACTCGACATGACCACGTGGGCGGTTTATACTCTTGAATACTCAGAGTAGTAAGGACATAGGATAGTTTTTATCCCAGAAAACATCCCTTAAGGGAGTGGAAGTTTGTATGGAAGAGCGATAACTAGGTAAGCGCCTGACGTAAAAATAATAGCAATTAAATTCTATCACGATGAACAAGTTCCACGCGGACAAATTCGAGGGGCAAAAGCTAGTATAATATTACAAATGCGAAAGTGTATCTTTCTGTCTGTTACCTCTTCACGCTTAAACTGCTGAACCGATTTAGATGAAATTTAGCATGGAGATAGAGTCCCAGGGAAGGACATAGGATAGGTTTTGAATGAACTAACTAGGTAAGCGCCTGATATAAAGAAATAGCACTTAAATTGTATCGCGATAAACGAGATAACTAGGTAAGCGCCTGATATAAAAAATAGCACTTAAATTGTATCGCGATAAACGAGTTCCACGCGGACAAAGTCGCGGGAAAAAACTAAAGTTTTATTACATGTATTAAAACTGTAGGTCAATCCACAGCCGTCCGCTACCAGCAAAATACCCGGGGATCCCAATCACAGGTAGCGGACTGCCAGACAAGATTCTATTTGAATTATATTTTGTCAAGCGGATGTGTCCGCTTACGAAATTACCGTTTCCAGTTTAAAGTAAAAATTAGAAAAAATCAACGGACGGATTCCAGAGGTCGTCGTCGGTTAAATCCCACCTGTGGCGTTGATTTTTCGGATGCATCCGCTTGACAAATTAATTTGAGTATGGGGATTTTCGATACAATTTGAAACGTTAGTGCTGTAAAAGTTGTAATAACTTCGCGGATGCCGCTACGGGCCTTCCTAAGGCTTAATTAGATGTCGTGAGTTGAAATCCCACCTGTGTTTTTGAATTTTTCACTTTAATTGGAAATTAAGATTCTATTTGTCCCTGAAATAGTGTCGCTATAGTGCGCGCCATCCACGACGACGCACTCCTCCACAGCGCATCTCACACTAATCTATGCGCAATTGTACGGAACGGGCGGTGGAGGGGCGCGGCGCGTCGGCGTGGATGACGCGCTAGTGCGCGCGCGACAAACAGCTTACTTATAACTCGTTCATCGCCTTAGTATTTGATTGTTATTCTTTTTTATAAGGCGCTTACCTATTTGCCGATCTTCCATACGATTCCATATCCTTAGGTGATAATTTCCGGGATAAAATGTATCCTATTTCCTTCATCATGATGACTACTCAAGTACTCAGACTATATCCATACCAAATTTCATCTAAATCTGTTCAGCGGTTTTAGCGTTAAAAAATAGCAAACCGACCGTCCCGACCGACAGACCCACTTTATAACGCAGTAGGATTCGACACTAAAAATAATAATTATAAAAATTATGAACACGACTGCATTAAAAAGATAAAAATATTTTTTATAATTATTATTTTATTTCGAACTTTTTTTGCTAGAAACATATGCATAATATATATTTTTGGAATCGTCTCTTCAAATGCTTAATTTTGATACTTCGCTTGCTAGGACAGAATTTTTTTTACGGAACTCTCAAAATGGAGTCTACAGTCCGCCATATTATTTTTATTGCAACGTCACATATCCTATGTCACCCGGGATGACGTAAGGATTCCAACGATACCTCACATATCTAAATCGGTTAAGAGGAGGGGTAGGGCAAGCTCTCTCCATACAAACTTTGTGCAGGATTTACTTCGTTTGTGTTTGCATTAAAGTTATGATTTTTGGTCAGTATGCTTATTTTTCTCATAGCTATTTCGTGATGTAATTTTTTATTTAAATTTTTTAATTTTGATTTTTTTTGAAATTATTGATAATTTTCACATCACGATCTTCGCATGTCTAATATTTACAACCAAAAAAATATTATATTTGTTAGTGCCAAAACCGACGAATAAAACCTGCACAAAGTTTGTATGGGGAAGGCCTTGCCCTACCCTGCGCCTTAAGGCGTTGAGAAGTTCTGGGGGAACAAAAAAGTTCACATAGGTACATACATACATCCATACATGAAACCTGAAAACATTACACTCCTTTTTTTGAGCAGTCGTGTAATAATAAAAAAGGCTAAAATGGCAAAGCATGATGTATATTTTCCGCGTGTTGCTCAGCAAGCTTCAGTTTTTTCGAAGTTGCAAATCTAGATTCAAACTGCCCTAACTGATCTATACAACATATTAAAGCTGCAGAACTACATCATGCTTTGCAATTTTGACGTCAAAATCTACTGGACTAAGTTTTACTCTGTACAGTACAGCATCTTGTAACATTCGCGGCTTCTGTTGTTCAGCATGTGGTGGCCAGTACAAGTACGTTCGATTTTCATATTAGTTCGGCGCGGCGCGGCCCTGTCCTCGGGCCCAGCCTAGCGAGTCCTCACGAAATACTGCACTGCACTGTGTTGACAGCGAGAGGTCTTTTTGGTTTACATCGGTGACATTCGATGACTTTCAATGGCTGTTGAAAGTCATCGAATGTCTTCTTGCTAGTCAAATAAGGCGAACCTAAGCATGGGCATAGTGAAACTATTTGTTATTTTATTTAAGATCTTCACATTTTTGTACCTATGTCTCACAAATAAATGATCTCTCTCTCTCTCTAAAATAAAATCTTGTCAGGCTATACTGGGTGAGCTCAGACGCACTATTTCGTATGTTTTAGTTTAAAGTGTTCTATTGCTGTTCCAGGCGTATGAATATGAATGGCAGATCGTCCACGCAAGAAGAAGACGGAACGCAGGCTATTCAAGAGTAAAGGCGTTAGCAGAAATTAGCTACCAGTTTTACACCTTATCACAATGGAACTAGGTGCTATTGTAAATTTGTAACCTAATGCTAACTCTAACCTATGTCTCGGCACCAGACTATGTCACTTACATACATACTTTAGATCTGAAAACGAATCATTTGATTTGATCGAACGACTAGCTACGGCAAATCGTTTGCAAAGCTGGGTACAATACTGTAAATCCGTTAATCATTTCTTAAGTCAACATAATGAGTAACGGATTATCCTTTAAGTTAACTTCAAGAAAATTTTTTTTTCAAGTTTCAAGTATTTATTGCACTCATGTTGTTACATAGGTGTTAGAATTCTGTTGGTGTTTTTCTTTTTAACTTTATAAGATTTTAAGCTCACTTGTTCATTTACATTAGAATTACGATTAATAACGGGATATTTGCCATGTATATTTATATATGTGAGTTTCCGATAATTTTATTTTTTGAACCTGACTGTGGCTTGATTGGCCGGGCCCATTAAAGCGATAAGAGTGCGCGGTTGGAGGGTGGCCTAGGGAAAGTCCAGGGGAAACCTCCGAGACGACCACGCTGGCGGTTTAAACACTTGATTACTCTAACAGTTTGCGCTCCAGTGAGCTTGGTTGAGCGCTTTTAACCGAACTGAAGTGTGTCAGTGGAATTGAGCTACTGGGACTTTTGTCGCTGGTTCACTAAACCTACGCTAGTTTGAAGAATCCTGGTTGGTTTTGAAGTAGTGTTGCGGACTATCCTCGTATTCAGCATGCATGCAAGCATACAAATATTTGGTATGAGTTTACCAACTCAAACTTATTAACTAATAACAACGTGTCAATTAGGTACCAGTAATTCCTTATTATATAAATGTATATGTTATAATAAATTACTTACTTACTAATACCAAATATTCTTAAAATTTAAATAATCCTGAATTCGAAAGTGTGTCTGTTTTTCTGTTACTTCTTCACGCTTAAACCGCTGAGAAGAGTCCAGCAAGAAACTCAGCTATTAGGCCAGACGAATATTGTACCCCGCCACGAAAAACGCTCTCTGACGATGTTTGCGCGGACATGACTAGTGACTACGTTAACATTGTACCTATCTGAATCAGGAAACTAAAATAAATTATTTCACTATGACGTTTCATAAATCAGTAATAACTATATTATTCTTCCGGGCATGTTTTTATGAAAGACTGGTTCGTTTTATCGTGATAAATCCAATATCACCCCCATGTTCGTTTTAACTTAATTTTTTCATCCTCGATATATTGTTATAATGTAGCAATAGAACTCGTATACTCCTATACGTATTATATTTATATTTGCAATATTTAGATACCTTTTAAGATCTGTAAGATTCTGAATTCTATTTACAGAAATATATTGGTGATTTCTATTTCCTTCCACCTATGACGTATGATTACAGGATTATTCAGTCATAGGTGATATTTTATATGCCGGTTTTTTGAAATCTCCGAATATGCCAACTTAAGTTGCTAATTAAATATACATTGTATGTGTACACTAATTCAGGACTTTTTCGCTTTAAGTGTTACAAATTGCAGAACAGGAGACATTGAAGGAACAGCCGCATATATAATTCTGGAATGCACTATACCTTGAGTTGGTAAAAATCTACCCAAACAAATCCACATGATAAAATGCCATATGGTCATGTTCATTTATTAATAATTTTACATGTCATTGCTCGTGGCCCAGCGGCGCCTGCGTGCCGCAAGCGTTATTCAAAGTTAAGCAACGTGGGCAGCGGTCAGGACTTGGATGGGTGACCGCTTTGAGTGGTTACTAACTGAGCGCTCCCGTGATTTGGAAGGCACGTTAAGCCGTTGATCCCGGTTGCTGTATATGGCAGCAGTCGTTAAGCCAAGTTGGAGGCCTTCGGGCGGCTTGAGAACTTCTAACAGTCAAGTTGCCCACTCACTTGACAAAGCCTAATCCCAATAAGGTCTAGTTTCCCCTCGGGGTTGGAAGGTCAGATGGCAGTCGCTTTCGTAAAAACTAGTGCCTACGCCAAATCTTGGGATTAGGTAGCGGACCCCAGGCATCCTTCAGGATGCAACTGTACTGGGATAACGCTAGGAGGATTGATGGATGGTTACATGTCATTGTTATTAAGTTTAATTAGAGAGTATAGTAATTCAAATTACAGAAATCATTCATTATCATTATTAAGCGGGTATTACACTGTCCTGGATTCAGGACACTTAGAAGGGTTCCGACCTATACGTTAGAGCGAGATGCTTCAACTCCCCTCCACTAGTTAGGACGCCTGATTCAGGACAGTGTAATACCCGCTTAAGGAATAGATATAATGATCATGAATTATTGGGTATGTCATAGAATTCTTTAATATCATAACATGAGTGGGTTACTCGAAGTTCCAAAGCATTAAAAATGAAGACTTATGACAAAAATAAATGATTTTATAATTTGTTAACAACTGTTTAATTTTTTTCTCTCCCCTGTATATGAATATATAATTATGATTAGAATTTTCGTTTCCCCAAATAAGTAATTCCTGTCCTATAATCTGAAGGTATTATTTTCTAATACACTGACTCTTTTAAGATACCTATTATCTGGAGGAACCCGTAAGAATTAGATTACATAGGTTTGTTTTACAGCAGTACTGAGAAGTGAATAGATTCTCAATAAACTATTCATATATGAAAGTTTAGGAAATTACTAATGTCAGTTAATGCGATTACAATGTAATCGGTGGGAGGAACACCTAATTTATCTACAACATGCACTCCATTTTGGTTTCACATTATCTGTCAGTCACATGGATAAATATTTTGTTCTTGTCCCCTTCTCATTTCATCGCCAACACTGTAAAGCCAGACAGGTCTCGAGGACCAGACAGCAACTAAATAAATTCTCGCCCCTGCACTGACCTTCGCATTATCCCGAGGTCGAGGGAATTATAAGCTTTTAAACGGTAAGTGAGTCTTATTGATAGTTTACAAAGTAAGGTTCTTTAAGTCTGTATAAGCATCGACTATATAGCTAGAGATAACATACTTATTCCATGCAAAGTGAATCTTGTCTTGTGTTAGGGGAAAGGTTTATCCCCAAATTTTCACAAGTAGCGATCAATCACATCTGAAACTGATTTTTTTATTTGTTTTAAATGTTGAAATGTTCGTTAATTATATCAAATGATATAGTATTAACAAACGTATTTCATACTAAGTTCAAAAACATTAGCAAAGCAATTAAATAAGTATTAACATAAAGCTACACTTCAAAAGGCGGTCCGCTAAGTTAAAATTCCCGCCAAAACGTATAGTCGCGGACTTGACATTTTCAAAATGTTAACAAAAAACATCAAAAATAGCATTATAACGAGTTTTACAAGTGTTTATAATGCCAATAAACGTTGTATATGCGAAATATATCTCATTTATCAACCTTTCAAGCTTATTTTTAGTCAAATATCAATTTACCGGTTTTTTATCGCGTCGTGTGAAATCACTTTACTAATTCATTCGTTCTTTCCATTCACGATAGCAAGTCCGCAAGTTGTCTATGGAAACGATACGTAAAGCCGGTGAACGAAAGTGCCTCGCGGTAAGTGACACTTCTAACGTTCGATCGTACTTCGTTTTCGTTTTCGTTTACGTGTGGACAATTCGCGGTTACAGCCCTGTAATCATACGTCATAGGTGGAAGGAAATAGAAATCACCAATATATTTCTGTAAATAGAATTCAGAATCTTACAGATCTTAAAAGGTATCTAAATATTGCAAATATAAATATAATACGTATAGGAGTATACGAGTTCTATTGCTACATTATAACAATATATCGAGGATGAAAAAATTAAGTTAAAACGAACATGGGGGTGATATTGGATTTATCACGATAAAACGAACCAGTCTTTCATAAAAACATGCCCGGAAGAATAATATAGTTATTACTGATTTATGAAACGTCATAGTGAAATAATTTATTTTAGTTTCCTGATTCAGATAGGTACAATGTTAACGTAGTCACTAGTCATGTCCGCGCAAACATCGTCAGAGAGCGTTTTTCGTGGCGGGGTACAATATTCGTCTGGCCTAATAGCTGAGTTTCTTGCTGGACTCTTCTCAGCGGTTTAAGCGTGAAGAAGTAACAGAAAAACAGACACACTTTCGAATTCAGGATTATTTAAATTTTAAGAATATTTGGTATTAGTAAGTAAGTAATTTATTATAACATATACATTTATATAATAAGGAATTACTGGTACCTAATTGACACGTTGTTATTAGTTAATAAGTTTGAGTTGGTAAACTCATACCAAATATTTGTATGCTTGCATGCATGCTGAATACGAGGATAGTCCGCAACACTACTTCAAAACCAACCAGGATTCTTCAAACTAGCGTAGGTTTAGTGAACCAGCGACAAAAGTCCCAGTAGCTCAATTCCACTGACACACTTCAGTTCGGTTAAAAGCGCTCAACCAAGCTCACTGGAGCGCAAACTGTTAGAGTAATCAAGTGTTTAAACCGCCAGCGTGGTCGTCTCGGAGGTTTCCCCTGGACTTTCCCTAGGCCACCCTCCAACCGCGCACTCTTATCGCTTTAATGGGCCCGGCCAATCAAGCCACAGTCAGGTTCAAAAAATAAAATTATCGGAAACTCACATATATAAATATACATGGCAAATATCCCGTTATTAATCGTAATTCTAATGTAAATGAACAAGTGAGCTTAAAATCTTATAAAGTTAAAAAGAAAAACACCAACAGAATTCTAACACCTATGTAACAACATGAGTGCAATAAATACTTGAAACTTGAAAAAAAAATTTTCTTGAAGTTAACTTAAAGGATAATCCGTTACTCATTATGTTGACTTAAGAAATGATTAACGGATTTACAGTATTGTACCCAGCTTTGCAAACGATTTGCCGTAGCTAGTCGTTCGATCAAATCAAATGATTCGTTTTCAGATCTAAAGTATGTATGTAAGTGACATAGTCTGGTGCCGAGACATAGGTTAGAGTTAGCATTAGGTTACAAATTTACAATAGCACCTAGTTCCATTGTGATAAGGTGTAAAACTGGTAGCTAATTTCTGCTAACGCCTTTACTCTTGAATAGCCTGCGTTCCGTCTTCTTCTTGCGTGGACGATCTGCCATTCATATTCATACGCCTGGAACAGCAATAGAACACTTTAAACTAAAACATACGAAATAGTGCGTCTGAGCTCACCCAGTATAGCCTGACAAGATTTTATTTTAGAGAGAGAGAGAGATCATTTATTTGTGAGACATAGGTACAAAAATGTGAAGATCTTAAATAAAATAACAAATAGTTTCACTATGCCCATGCTTAGGTTCGCCTTATTTGACTAGCAAGAAGACATTCGATGACTTTCAACAGCCATTGAAAGTCATCGAATGTCACCGATGTAAACCAAAAAGACCTCTCGCTGTCAACACAGTGCAGTGCAGTATTTCGTGAGGACTCGCTAGGCTGGGCCCGAGGACAGGGCCGCGCCGCGCCGAACTAATATGAAAATCGAACGTACTTGTACTGGCCACCACATGCTGAACAACAGAAGCCGCGAATGTTACAAGATGCTGTACTGTACAGAGTAAAACTTAGTCCAGTAGATTTTGACGTCAAAATTGCAAAGCATGATGTAGTTCTGCAGCTTTAATATGTTGTATAGATCAGTTAGGGCAGTTTGAATCTAGATTTGCAACTTCGAAAAAACTGAAGCTTGCTGAGCAACACGCGGAAAATATACATCATGCTTTGCCATTTTAGCCTTTTTTATTATTACACGACTGCTCAAAAAAAGGAGTGTAATGTTTTCAGGTTTCATGTATGGATGTATGTATGTACCTATGTGAACTTTTTTGTTCCCCCAGAACTTCTCAACGCCTTAAGGCGCAGGGTAGGGCAAGGCCTTCCCCATACAAACTTTGTGCAGGTTTTATTCGTCGGTTTTGGCACTAACAAATATAATATTTTTTTGGTTGTAAATATTAGACATGCGAAGATCGTGATGTGAAAATTATCAATAATTTCAAAAAAAATCAAAATTAAAAAATTTAAATAAAAAATTACATCACGAAATAGCTATGAGAAAAATAAGCATACTGACCAAAAATCATAACTTTAATGCAAACACAAACGAAGTAAATCCTGCACAAAGTTTGTATGGAGAGAGCTTGCCCTACCCCTCCTCTTAACCGATTTAGATATGTGAGGTATCGTTGGAATCCTTACGTCATCCCGGGTGACATAGGATATGTGACGTTGCAATAAAAATAATATGGCGGACTGTAGACTCCATTTTGAGAGTTCCGTAAAAAAAATTCTGTCCTAGCAAGCGAAGTATCAAAATTAAGCATTTGAAGAGACGATTCCAAAAATATATATTATGCATATGTTTCTAGCAAAAAAAGTTCGAAATAAAATAATAATTATAAAAAATATTTTTATCTTTTTAATGCAGTCGTGTTCATAATTTTTATAATTATTATTTTTAGTGTCGAATCCTACTGCGTTATAAAGTGGGTCTGTCGGTCGGGACGGTCGGTTTGCTATTTTTTAACGCTAAAACCGCTGAACAGATTTAGATGAAATTTGGTATGGATATAGTCTGAGTACTTGAGTAGTCATCATGATGAAGGAAATAGGATACATTTTATCCCGGAAATTATCACCTAAGGATATGGAATCGTATGGAAGATCGGCAAATAGGTAAGCGCCTTATAAAAAAGAATAACAATCAAATACTAAGGCGATGAACGAGTTATAAGTAAGCTGTTTGTCGCGCGCGCACTAGCGCGTCATCCACGCCGACGCGCCGCGCCCCTCCACCGCCCGTTCCGTACAATTGCGCATAGATTAGTGTGAGATGCGCTGTGGAGGAGTGCGTCGTCGTGGATGGCGCGCACTATAGCGACACTATTTCAGGGACAAATAGAATCTTAATTTCCAATTAAAGTGAAAAATTCAAAAACACAGGTGGGATTTCAACTCACGACATCTAATTAAGCCTTAGGAAGGCCCGTAGCGGCATCCGCGAAGTTATTACAACTTTTACAGCACTAACGTTTCAAATTGTATCGAAAATCCCCATACTCAAATTAATTTGTCAAGCGGATGCATCCGAAAAATCAACGCCACAGGTGGGATTTAACCGACGACGACCTCTGGAATCCGTCCGTTGATTTTTTCTAATTTTTACTTTAAACTGGAAACGGTAATTTCGTAAGCGGACACATCCGCTTGACAAAATATAATTCAAATAGAATCTTGTCTGGCAGTCCGCTACCTGTGATTGGGATCCCCGGGTATTTTGCTGGTAGCGGACGGCTGTGGATTGACCTACAGTTTTAATACATGTAATAAAACTTTAGTTTTTTCCCGCGACTTTGTCCGCGTGGAACTCGTTTATCGCGATACAATTTAAGTGCTATTTTTTATATCAGGCGCTTACCTAGTTATCTCGTTTATCGCGATACAATTTAAGTGCTATTTCTTTATATCAGGCGCTTACCTAGTTAGTTCATTCAAAACCTATCCTATGTCCTTCCCTGGGACTCTATCTCCATGCTAAATTTCATCTAAATCGGTTCAGCAGTTTAAGCGTGAAGAGGTAACAGACAGAAAGATACACTTTCGCATTTGTAATATTATACTAGCTTTTGCCCCTCGAATTTGTCCGCGTGGAACTTGTTCATCGTGATAGAATTTAATTGCTATTATTTTTACGTCAGGCGCTTACCTAGTTATCGCTCTTCCATACAAACTTCCACTCCCTTAAGGGATGTTTTCTGGGATAAAAACTATCCTATGTCCTTACTACTCTGAGTATTCAAGAGTATAAACCGCCCACGTGGTCATGTCGAGTTTTCCCCTGGATTTTAAACAGGCTACTCTCCATTTATAGATGTCACAGGCCAATATAGATGATGACTCTCCAACCGCCCATTTCTATCGCTTTATTGGGCCCGGCCTTTAAAGCCAGTTTTCCCTCTGGGTTGAAGTCAGTCGCTTTTGCAAAATTAGTGCCTACACTAAATCTTGGAATTAAGTTTCAAAGCGGACCGCGAGCTGCTTGGGGCACAATCCGGAAAACGCTAGGAGGGTGATGATGATCACCATCATTCATCATCAGTTTATCACAATTTTAAATCATGTGCTACATACAGAGTGTAACGTTTTGATATCCATACTAATATTATAAATGCGAAAGTGAGCTGTCTGTTACCTCTTCACGCTTAAACCGCTGAACCGATTTGTATGAAATTTGGTATGGAGATAGATTGGGGAGGGACATAAGATATTTTTTTTTCCCGGAAATCATCCCTTAAAGGGGAGAAGATTGTATATAAGAGCTCTATTACTAGGTAAACGCCTGATATAAGCAAATAGCAATTACTTAAATTCTATCGCGATGAACCAGTTCCATGCGGATGATATCGCTCGCAAATAACTAGTTAAGTTATAATAGAAGTACTTATTAGGTACCTTTTTCTTCCTAGTACTCGTACAGCCAAAGGTGTAAAACTGTCAGCTTATTTCTGCAGTATCACTGGCTGGACATCTGCTTGAATTTCATGCGTTTCCTCCTCTACTTCAGTGCGCGAACAATTCGGGACCTAAAAGAATGAAAAATAACACTTCAAACTGATGTATGTGTTTCAAGCAAAAAAAAGTTCGAAATACTTAAAATAATAATTATAAAAATTAAAAACACGACTGCATGAAAAAGATAAAAACAAGTTTCCTAATAAAGAACTCAAGCAAAAAAACAGAAACAATGTATGTCATTGACCGAGTGAAACGAAGGTCTCAGTTTTAGCTTCGACAAAAATGCTTTCGTATGTCCGGATTTCCGCCTGTCCCCGTCTACAGGTCGTTTTTGTCAACCGATTCTCGTGAACTTTTGTGAGCAGGTACGAAAAAAAAAAAGAATGTTTTTTGTCGAGTCAGTTTTTGGAAATTTAAAAAAACAAACTTTTCACTTCTCATGCTCGAAAAGTGTGTCATATTAGACTTGTAAAGCGGGGCTAAAGTAGTACATTTAAGCCCTAGGGAAAATATGGATACATATTTATGATTCACTAAACATTTTAATTTGACCAATCAAAATACTTCACCTATTAAATCCACCAATCACAGAACAGTAATTTGACAGATTAAAAAATATTTGGTAAAAATATCAACCAACCAGAATACAGCTGTACTAAAATCGACCAATCAGGAAAGACCTTTTTCAGTTCTTTAAAGATTAAGCGGTGTCTATGGTCAAAGGACTTGTGTCTCTTAAAAGAAAAAAAAAAGCGCGTGTTGCATCTCCTTCTTTAATATAGCAAAAGAAAGGGAAGCGAATACGTAAATGCCTTATCACACTACTCTACCGATAGGGTAGTGTGATAAGGCTTTTAAGCGAACACGCATAGCGAGGCGGCGAGGCATGGTACTGGCCTAAGAAAAAAAAACATGCTGTCAAATTAGACATACGCCCGCCAAGAGTTAAATTATTCATTGAAGGTGGATAATTTGTGTTTAATGTGTTTTCTCGCAATCGAATCGAAGTGAAAAGTAGAGTGTATAACTCGGATCTAAAAGCCATATTACCACTCGAACAATTTCCCCTCACTACGTTCGGGAAAATAACCATCTCGTGGTAATATGGCTTACTTTAGCCCCTTGTCAAACAATCTACTATTTTGTCAATGATTTCGTAGTTTTCTGCGGCCGTTTTTTCCTCTACAGGTCGCATTTCTCAACCGATTCTCGTGAAATTTTGTGAGCAGGTTCTGACTACATAGATTTTTTTGGTCAAGTAAAGTTTGTAAATTTTCAAATTATTTTTTTGTCAATGGTTTGTCTTCCTCTAAAGGTCGCATTTCTAAACCGATTCTCGTGAAATTTTGTGAACAGGTTCGGTAATTTTATAGATTTTTTTATCGAGTCACTTTTTGGTAATTGAAAAAAAAAACACATTTGTTATGAATGATTTTGTGTTTCTGCGGCCGAATTTCGATTTGTTCACCTCTAAGGGTCGCATTTCACAACCGATTCTCTTGAAGTATTGTGAGCAGGTGCTTTGATTATTAGTTATTACACAGAATATTTTCGTCGAGTAATTAAAAAAAACAATAGTTTGTCCTCCTCTATAGCGTTACTCCTAAGAAAATCCAATGGTCAAAGAGTGCGCGCAGGTTCAAGGCATTGGCTATCGTGCCTATGCACAGAACCGCAGCTTTCCGAGGCAGTTTCAGGTTTGCGGCGTCTAAGTGCTGGAATGACCTCCCTCCTCCTATCCAGGGGGCGCCTAGCAAGTATTCCTTTAAGCGTAAGCTTAATAGTACATTATTGCCGTGGCCGGGAAGGGAGCAATTGCAGGCTGAGTATTTGTTTAAACGGACGAGCTTGCGAGTCCGTTTAATTATAATACGAAGCCTGCAATTGCCATTCCGGCCGAGGCTAATATAGTGCTTTTCTCAAAAATGGGGAAAATACGACAAAAATTTAATTAAGATTTGATAAACATAACCTTAAAACGTCAAAAACATCATGTTTTCCCGCCGTTTATTTTTTTTAACAGAATCGCAAGTGTATTTTTCCACCGAAAAACGTAAATTAATCGAGACACATAAAAAAACGTCGCGTTTTCAACAGAAAAATACGAGCTGAATTGGCTGCATACGACCTGTGCCTCCTTTTATATGACAGTTTCTACATTTTAAAAAGTTTATAACTCGACAAATAAAGGAATTTATATGTGACATTGCAGGCCATATATGTGGCCTGCAATGTTTTTTACTTTTTAATTTGGATCTGACCTTAAACTATACACTTTACCTTCCAATATGTAGCCACTAAAGTCCAGTTTGCGGGCCATTTTTGAGAAAAGGTTATTTGTTGACGCTCCAAAAATCCCAATCCTAATCCAGCACAGCAGCAGAAAATATACCAACCTATTTAATTTTTAGTTCTTTTGTTTTTGTACCCTAGATTCTGTATGTAGACAAGCAGTAATTGTAGTTTTTATCTTATTTATGTATTGTTTTATTTTTATTTTTTATTAATCTATTGCAGTTAATTTTATTTTATTTCCTGCTATTATATATATTGTATGCCGGTCCGTGAGTCACCGACGTACTGGCTGAAAATCAGCGCTGTAGGTGTTTAACACCTCAGCATAATGCTGAGCCAGTGTCCGTTTCACTGCCTCGGGGACACACGTGTGCTTTTGTGTATGTTTTTCTTCTTTTGTTTTCTTGTAATATTGTGTGTTTTCTGTGGCAATGAATAAATGTTTCTATCTATCTTACTCAATCGATTCTTGTGAAATTTTGTGAGCTGTGGCGCTGCTGGTTTGGAAATTTAAAAAAACACGAGGTCTACAGCTCTCAGAGCCACTAGTCTTTAACTAGGACCAGGAGGCACTCACCATTATTCATATTGTTAGCACCAAGAGTGAGAGAGCAAGCCAGATTGAACATCGGCATCGCGAGCGCGTTGTCGACTTCTGGTGGTGAAGATTTGGACTTCTTGATATCAGCATGTTAAGCACTGAAATAGTTTTTCACAATATTGAACACACACTGCCACAGCAATTTAACCACATGTTTCCTGCATGTTTCACACATTTCGCCTAAATACTTATATTTAGTAAATGTCGGCAACTACAAACAGATATGGCAATTTATAATTAGGATCATTTACGTGCACACGTTTGCACAGGCGTTTGTTTATTATTCAGCAGCAGTAATGTGCCTGTGTTATTGTGTATGTACCTTTACTATCTGTTTCTGTTATTGATCGAGTGAAACGAAGGTCTCTGTTTCAGATTTGACAAAGATGCTTTCGTATATCCGAATTTCCGGTTGTTCTCCTCTCCTCTACATTTCTTAACCGATACTCGTGAAATTTTGTGGGCAGGTTCGAAAATTATATTATCAAGTCAGTGTTCGGAAATTTTAAAATACAAACTTCTCATCAATGTTTTCGTACGTTCCTTCGGTCGATTTCGGTTTATTCTCCTCTACAAGTTGCATTTCTCAACAGATTCTCGTGTTTGTGTGCAGGTTTTATGATTATATAGAATTTCTAGCGTCTATCATCAAATTTAGATCTAATGCTATAGTAATATTATATGAAGACCATTTACAATGTCTTCGTCGTAGTCGCTCAAAGTATATCTTGAACGAAGTATCTTAACGCTACCCATGAAACACAAACTTAAGAGTTTTCTATGACCATCCGTGAATTTTTTCATCAGTTGTTTATACAACGACGGAGGCAAACAAGCGCACGGTCCATCTGATATTATGCGAAAACCGCAGCCTATAGACTCACTTTGTTGTCACAGATGGGACAAATGCAGACGGAGTTTCAGTTCACCACATTCTACTTTCTGAATGCAAATGCTTAATTTGTTACCGTGATAAGTAAAATCGCTATACTCTTGAAGTTCCCTAAATCCCTCATGGCTTCATATCGCAGAACAGAACTTTGGTAACAACGGGATGAAACCAATCTGGAAGCATATCCTTCAAACAAACAAATATCTGTCTAATACGGTTCTTAAGTCTAGTCAGTAAGTCGAGTCGGACTTCGCACATTTAGGGTTTCAAACCGACCGCAAAATCAAGTTGGTTTTTATGGGAAAAATAAGGAAATATTAAAGAAAAAATGTGATTTATCAATATTTTAATATTTTTTGGTAAAATATACGCATCGAAGGTCATAGGTCAAAACATTTCACGGAACATTTTTTTAAATCTAACTTTGGTCACTTTGGTGGCTTCTCGTTCTTTTGTTATAAAAAAAATTATAACATAAAATACATTATTTATCTACTCAACGAGATCCAAATTAATAACGATATCGATCGATGGGATGCGTCGAAAAAATGAAAGCCCCCCTTAAAAACATTTAAAAGTTAATTTTGTGAAAATTGGAATACAATAGGGTAGGGTGGGGTAGGGTTTCGTACAAAACTGTAATGCCAAGTGCTGTCAAATTAACGCAAGCAAAAATCTACCTAACAGTCAGAACTCTAAGTCGCGATTTGCTTGCATTGGTTTGACAGAATTTGGCCTTAGAGTTGTGTACGAACTAATATACACACATATTTTGGCAGAACGGGCGGACGGACGGGAGAGTGTCAGCAATAGGGTTCCTTTTGGACCCTTTGAGTACGGAACCCTAAAAACACAGTCAAATAATCTTTTGAAGTCGGTGGAAAAACTTAGTGTCATGATCACAGTTAACTGACCATTCTTAGACCTTCTGCCGTTGTAATAAGGTTTACCAATGATCAGTTAATTCTGTCAAAACAATCAGGTAAGCTGTTACCGTTGTGATCTCTGTGTCTCGCGATCGACGCGTAGGACCCGGTGCCGATCACGGCCCGAAGCGTAGGCCAAGCCGCATATCCAGACTTCTGTTATGTTATGCCTGTAAATTAGTATTGTTGATGCTGAGCGATTGTATTCAATACAATTAATACAAATACTCTTTATTGCACACCTCACTTAAAGGACACAGAACAGTACAAAATCACATTAAGTAGAGGCAAATAACAGGCGGTCTTATCGCTAAAGAGCGATTTCTTCCAGACAACCTTGGGGTAGCGGAAACTAACTCTAATCATAACGATTGATAGTAGGTGGTACAGAGATAATATATGAAACCTCCTAATAATTACAGCAATCAACCCGCGGGGGCAGCTTGTGGCGTGCTGACGGTGAGTGGCGACACCGCGGACCCCTATTCCAGAGGGTTCGGTTATCCGGCCCTCGCCTCTGCGCTTGCCTTTATGCCTTAACCGGCCGGCCGGAGTGGAGTCGCAAGAGCGGAACCTATGCTCCAGGTTGGAAGTGTGAAATGTCATAACGCCGGCGGCCTGCTGAACGGATTACCGGGATCTGGCTACCGCAGACTCACCTCTCGACAACCTTAGCCGCTCAAAGGGATGTTGCCCCATTGTCGCACTGTGCGTGCGACTGTTTTGTGGGGCCCACTCAGCGAGCAGGCAAATCACCGCCTGCCTTTTTACAATTTTGAAACTAATTGTCAGGGCAGGTGTCCGCTAGTCTCAACCCATAAGTCGCTGTTGAAGTTCTGTATGAAATGGTATTTTTTGTAGTTGCATACACGTTAGATCTCGTATGGATTACCACTTCATGCATGGATTTTGAGCCAGTATACATATATTAAAACAGCTGGAATAGTATAGATGAGTACAGTTCAAGACAGAGGACATTGGGCGTCTTTGGAAGAGTCTTTCACCCACGGAGGGGTTTTTGTAGATATAATACGACCGCTTAGTTGGTAGTGACCCTGCCTACGAAGCTGGAGGTCCTGGGTTCGAATCCCGTCCGGGGCCGGGGCATTTATTTGTGTGATGGCAGTGATGGCACGAATATTTGTTCTTGGGTCATGGATGTTTTCTATGTATTTAAGTGTCTATATATCTATATATGTGTTACCTTTGTGGTCTCTGTCTCGCGGTCGACGCGTAGGTCCCGGTGCCGATCACGCCCGAAGCGTGGGACAGGCCGCATATCCAGACTTCTTTTATGCCTGTAAATTAATATTTATATTATTTATTTATCGTATGGCATTTATTTCGAACCGTGAGATCTTCGAGAAGACAGTAGACAGTACGGTTGCCAGTTTTTGTTGCACTTTTAGAACCACCCAGGGGTCACGTGTAGGGTAGCGGTGGGTACTTTCCCTATACGGACGTGGTGCAACTTCGACCTCCCTTTGTCAAGTGAGTGGGCAACTTGACTGTTAGAAGTTTTCAAGCCACCCGAAGGCCTCCAACTTGGCTTAATGACTGCTGCCATAGACAGCAGCCGGGATCAACGGCTTAACGTGCCTTCCAAAGCACGGGAGTGCTCAGTTAGTAACCACTCAAAGCGGTCAACCATCCATGTACTGACCGCGGCCCACGTTGCTTAACTTTGCATAACGCTTGCGGCACGCAGGCGCCGCTGGGCCACGAGCGCTCCTATATTTATATTGATGTTGAGCGATTGTATAAGACTTCATTTAAAAAAAACTGGCTAAAGCAGAAATTTGGCGGGAAGAGCGTGCATAACCTCAACTGTATACTGTATTACATCGTAAAGGCAAAGCATAAATGTACCTACTAATATTTATAAATGCGACAGTTTAGATGTTTCTTACTCAATCCCTCCTGCTCGGGCTCTATACTAGCGACGAGTGCGTCATCTTGCGATCTTGCCTAGATATTTATATGTGCCATATATCTCGGACTGTATCTTTATATATATAATTCTTCTGTGTGTGTTCTGTGTATATATTTGAGTTGGTCCCTGGAAGGTTTGAAAATACGATTGGACCCGGTAGGTGGCGCTGGTTCGCCGGGCAGGACGACGTCTGCCGGGTCCGCTAGTTAAGTAGAATATAATTACTTAATAAATACATATGTAGGGATTGTAGGATTGAAGTCAAGTGCAGAGACTGCAGAGTGCAGTGAGAGTTAGTGTTTTAATTTCATAAGAGGTGCGAGGTATTTACCTAGTGAAAATGTCACTAGGTAAACACTGCATTTTCATAGAAAACCGGAAATACGTCGTAAAGGCAAGGCATAATAAAAAAAAAGGCATAATGTACACATCCTACTTATATTATATAAATGCGAAAGTTTAGATGTTAGTTACTCAACCACGCAAAAATAACTAAACGGTTTGTGATGGAACTTGGTATAGGTACAGTCAAGGGCACTAATATGTATACCCTTTTTACCTTACTCCATTAAAATAAGGTCCAAAAATGTATACATTTTAATGCCCTTGACTGTACAACGAGTTTATAGTCTGGATTAACATATAGGATACTTTACACCCCGAAAATAATACCCTGGAGGGATGAAACAGGGAGTGAAACTTTACGCGGACGAAAGCTAGTTGCTTAAGGTGCTAAATTATCTTATCAGATTAATAGCCGACGATATTAAACACGAGCCTAATTTTGTAAAATTCAAAGACCACCTGAAAGCGTTGTTGCTGAAGAAGGGTTATTATTCCACACAAGAATTCTTAACGGACTGTCTTTGATAGATATGAAAGCCCGCATGCATTTTCGTTTGTTTAAATATACTTATTCTTATGTAATGTAAGCTGTAATTATTGATGTAAATTTGGTATGCACGTGATATCTGACAACGTAAATTGTATTGTTATTTTATTATACAAAACTAATATGTGACATCTTCTGTATATTTAGTTAAGTAACCAAATGTAATATTAATCCATTTTATTAACCAAGTTTGACATTGTAATAAATTATGACATTATTCTTAATAAGATTGCTATGCCCTTGCAGGGTTCATGTTTCTGGACATACCTTAAATGTAACACCATGTAAACAACATGACTTAGCAATAAATGAATTGAATTGAATTGAATAGTTAACCAAATGAATAGGTAACTACCTACTACTTTTGTTTGATAAGATGCGGCTTACAACTGTAAGCCCCTGTGCCCCCTTCCACGGCCAATTTTGTTTGCATATTTTAGTAATATGCAAACAAAATTGGCCGTAAATATTCAGAATTTTAATTATATGATATCTAACAACCACATAAATATATGTATTAGTTAAATATAACTATATTATGGATTAGTATAAATGAGTACCTACAGTTCAAGACATAGAACACAGGGCGTCTTTGGAAGAGGCTTTCACCCGAGGAAGGGTTCTTGTATTATATTATGTATTGTATTGTATTATCCTTATATTATATCTTATATCTTTAAACGAACAATTCGAACAATATTAATTTATTTCGGGAATCTTGGAAACGGATTTAACGACTTTGATGAAATTTGATATGTGGGGGTTTTCGGGGGCGAGCAATCGATCTAGATAGGTCTCATGCCCAGGAAAACGCCGAGCAAAGCTAGGTCGCCCAGATATTATAAGAATTAACTTTCTCACAGCTTCAAGGGACTTAAGTATATGGTTATAATACGGTATTTTACTCATAGTCAAATCAGCAACTTTTTATTAAATGTCAAAAACGATTTGTTAATATGAAGTTTGTAGGGAAATACTGTCTTAGTGACGTCACTAAGTCAGTGTGAATTGGTATGTTCAAATCAGCGTCCTTTTTAAATCTGTATGCTTATAAAATCTTTCAATTAGCTAAAATAAATTAATAATTGATGTTTTCCGAGTATTTTCGTTAGATTTTTTATTAGTCAAGTCAAAAATAATTTATTTTTACCTTAGTTTAATACCCTATTTCAACTCTATAACTACACGCGTTGCCGACATAATGTTTTTTGACAGAAAGACAGACAGATGGACAACAAAGGGATCCTATAACGGTTCCGAAAAATTTTACATTTATTGTTGAACATTGTAGGCAGGTGTTGTAATATTTGAAGTAGCCATCCAAAGAAAATGCCTTAAGGTCACGAAATGACAATGGAACCCACTACAAAAATTATAATACCTACCTACATTGGTCAACATGAAATGTGAATTCTTAGAGCCATTAGAAGTTAAGCAATAACTTTTTACTTTTTAGGGTGTACAGCGATAAACGATTTGTATTTGTGTTTTTTGGAATCGGTTTTTAATTTTTATAAAATAAATTACTAGTTCCACACTTTTTACTATTAGAGTGTATCTCATCTCATCATGACTATTCCAATGTGCCCAAACACAGCTAAGTTACACTATTTTATTTTATTACGGAGTTCCGTTGCCTACTTTCCGGCTTCAAATACCAGATCAGATTGATGGTAACATTACTTCAATTTTGATGGTAACATTACTTCAATTTTAGTTACCAAAAAAACTGATGTACCTACGAGTTATCATTTAAGATTTTACAGTAGTTTATCGGCTAATGAAAACGTCGTGTGGAAACTGGTATAATCCTTACAAGATCTATTTTCCCCTCTGGGTTGGGAGATCCTACGTCAAATTACAACTGGGAAAAGGCTAGGGGGATGATTATCAATAATATATTTTTTTAGAATAAAATCATGTAAATAAGTACCACATCGGCAGATGAGCGATTCATTCATGCTTCTTCCCTGCGCCGGCCATGGTGCTGGGTAGTCTCTCCTGCGTCTTGCGTTGCTCGAATGCCCGATATTGCTTATTGTGAGACGGAGATCTGCTATGAGATCAGGTCTAAGCTGTCGCCCGGCGCGGCTGACGACCCCGCCGTCACGTTGGTTCGGAACACTGCTCCTGTATTTCTGCTGTATAAGTACAAAAAGGAAGGTCAGATGGTAATCGCTTCCATAAAAACATCTGTTTTTTTGTTTTATAAAATACTAGATTTTTTATTTTAAGATTTTTCTCGTAACTTCGTCCGCGTGGAACTCGTTTATCGCGATAGAATTTAATTGCTTAATAAAGGATAAAAGTATCCTATGTTTTCCCCGGGACTCAAAATATCTCCATGCCAAATTTAATCTAAATCGGTTCAGCGGTTTAAGTGTGAAGAGGTAACAGACAGACAGAGAGTATGGATTGGAAAACACAGGAATGAGAAGTCACTAAAGACAGTTTTTTTTTGTTCAAAAAGTGTTCTTATTTTTTTCTTTAACTTCTCATCGACATGAATATTGATGATAATGTTTATTATTACGAATATATTTACCAACAAATACTATAATATACTGATAAATCAGATTCAGAAATTTCCTTAATATTGCGGTTGGTTGCAGTATAAGTGAGCATAGTCCGACACGTACTTCGAAGGTCTTTATATTACTGTGGTGCTATTGAGGGCGTTCGCGACGTGGTTACCATGTGATGTGACCTCTTAAGTGAACAGCCTTGCCGGGGAAACATTTCCGCCTCGTCGAAGACCACAGCCATAAATATGGCACCATTTACTTTTTTTAATTACCACACCGGTAGCAAACAAGCTTTCGGCTAGCCTGGTGATAAGTGGTCACCGCAACCTATGGACCCTTGCAACTCGAGAGGTATCAAATGCGAAAGCTTATGAAAATTTCAAAAAATTATGTACAGTCATTTCTTGAAGAACTCCATACTTAGCCACTCGGGAAAATCTCAGCAGGGAGCTCATTTCACAACCAGAGCGTCCGAGGGAGGAATACATATGAGTTGTTGAGAGCGAGAGCGACGTTTAGGGCGATTTGTTTCTTCTACTTTCATATGGTCAATACAGTAAATCTTCAAACCTATAAAGGGTCGGCAACGCGCACATGAGTTCTTTTTATTGGTGGGCGTCTATAGGCTGCGGTGTCCACTTATCACCAGTTAGACCGTAAGCTTGTTTGCAACCGTCGTTGTATAAAAAGATATGTACCTACTTCAAAATTTCTGAGAATTATACATTTTTTGTTATTATCTAAGATTAAATTAAGAAGTACCAAGATAGTACTATAGGAAGTCCTGCAATATACTCATTTTTCTGTACCGTGGTAGCATGGGACTTCAAAATTGAAATTAGTTTTGAACATTTTCAGTGGCCTGGGCTATATGGTGGTGGTGGTTTCAGTGGCTGGTGGTCAAATGCAAAAATATGTATCGAATGAATCCTCTCATAAATATGTACCGAAACCTTAATTCACCGACATTAGGAACTATGGGACATATTTTTGAGCAAGTTGTATGTACCCATATTTTTGGACTTCACTGTACTTCGACTCTCATTTTTGTCTTTTGTGTTGCTCTAATTATAGTTGATTATATCCACTTTAAAAACTGATTTAAATTGCATCATAAAAAGACTAGGCAATCTAGCCGTACATTTATCATATTTATTAATTTAATGGTACCATCAGCCTCATAAGTAGCAGGTCACTTTGATAATTTGTCCTTTCATCCGTGAAGGAATGTCAGTTCAAATATGAGGTTAAAGTCACAAGGTACAAGTCTTAAGCCCCTTGTAAGGCTTACTATACCTACACAGTATAAAATAACAGCACAATGCATTATCAGATTATATTGACATACAACATTCAGTCTGAAATTTAGCTATAGGCTTCATAAGACACCTAATAAATTGGAAAATGTTTTTATATCTAATTATGTAAAAAAAATATTATTACTGCTTATTACAAAGTTCTAGATAGCAATGGATCTATTTTTTTTTATTGTGTGCAAATATAAAGTGGATATAACAATATTGTAACTTCAAATTTGTGGTTTTGAAAATATATTTGTTAAAATAGTTATGTTTTAACATTATTAGACTGCATTAGTCCTACTAGATAGTAATGAAGAAAAATGGCTATGTATGTGTCAATTCACACAGAAAACAGCCTAAACAGATAAGACATAAGTTTTAATTTGTGTATTCATACTTACTGCCGTTGGCTACCGGTGACTGGGATCCCTGTCCGGATAGCAAAAGATTGTTTTGTTTATTTTTTTCGCTTGGAGAGGACGCGTTATTCTCTGTCATATTTATTTCACATTTGTAAAGTAGGGTTCACTTGAAGAACCTGCAAAATATAAAATCAATTAAATAATATAAAAATAATATCCCGTTTCTCCATATGGGTACTATAGGATAGGGCTATAAATAAGTCTTGGGATTTTTGCGTAATTTGTAATTACTGAGATCTCAGTGTTCCAAGTTGGATTGACTTCTAATCCCCAAACTTTCACTTGGTAAACAACAAATATAAATTTGGGAAAATCTACTTAGCTAGTGGCTACCCTTAGAGATAGTAAAACTCAACAATGGGATAGGAATATGTCACTGCAAAGTTTAAATGCAGCAACAACCTACAATAGCTAGAAATGTAACTGAAATTTAACTACATGTGTTCTGACTAACCTATTTAAGCATACAGGCGTAAGTTTGTGTTTATAAATAACATCAGCCACAAAACTTGGTAGACTGATGAATATTTCTTTGTATAATGTCACTTCATAGTTCGAGAAAAGGAACAATAAGTAAAAATCAAATAATTACCTTTTAGTGGCTAGAATAATTCCTTCGTAGGCCAATTATTTCTCCAGTTGAGAAAATGTGTAGTAGTGTAGTACTATAATTCACGGCGCCGTTGAGTAGCTATGAATGTTTATTTTTAATAACCTATTTCGTGGAGACCCACATCTATATTTGAAGTTCAAAATGGATTTAGCTTAAGACAAAGCCTTTTAAACATGTTTCAATTCACTTTGCGTGCGGATTTAACACATTTAAAGAAAAAAATATTGTTGACAAAGGCAACTTGTTGACGTTTCACTTTATTAATCACACAAAAGCACCACAAAAGTGAGACGGAATGATCGATGAGAGAAAAAGAAGGCATATAAAAATGGCCGAATTTACGAAAAACGATAGCTATTTAGCTATCGTTAAATTTTGACGTTTCTCGCGAAAATAGTCCTGTCAAAATCTTCGAAAATACGGAGTTGCCGGTAAGGTTTTTACGATATCATTCACTCTTACGAACTTCGTTTAACGATTTGGCGTTTGACAGCTGTTTGACAGATGTTGCCGGTTGCATTTGGTCAAAAACGAAGAACGAAACTACGATTGGCCCACTCGCGGTTGAGCCCCAGCACATCACTATTGGACTATTATTATGTCAAACCTGACAGTTACTCCCACAGAGTGTGATTTGTGAAAATTTCACAAAATTTGCACTACAGTGGCGCCAAAACGTAACATTTGAAGACCTGACAAAAGTGACCGTCGCATCATGGTCTGAGGTGCTACCGCGAACCACAAACGGAATTTTCTGTCTCTGTCGCACTCGCAAGTATATACGTAAGTGTGACAGAGAGGGAAAACTTCGTTTGTGGTTCGCGGTAGCGCCCCCGGTAACACTCTTCGCTATGCTATATGTGTGTTGTGTGTTCGCGTTGCGTATTTGCCTTCCTTTTCTTTATCGATATTAAAGAAAGAGATGCAACACGAATATTTGCACAAACACGGCGAAGTGTGGTGCTAGCATAATAGTGCTATTTATTTACAATAAAAATATGAAATATAAATAGTCTGTTTTCGTATTGGAAACTTTATAACGTAAAGTCAATTATTAATTTATTTGGGTATATTGCGTGAAACAGATCGTCGTTATTTCTTAAAAGATCCGTCAGATGTCACTTGAATTTTTCAGTCATATTGGGTGGTGATAAAATATTTCACGTGAAAAGAAACTAAATTTTCCAGGTAATTTTTGAGTTATTTCCCTTATTTCCTTTTGTAACGTGATGAGTGTTTATTTTTGATAGTTTGGACGTAGATTTTGGTTTGAAAAGGCATGTACGTAACTATATTTGACAGTCGACAAGTGCCGATTGAAATTTGGAACTTTATTTAATTCCTATCCATTAGTGTTGTTCTTTTGTTTTTCAATTAGTTTAGAGTAGTTTTCTATCAATTATGAATGTTCCTATTGAAAGCAGAATGGTTTTAAATTGACTTTTCACAGCATTTCCCGTTATGTAACCCATGCTATCGGTTGTCATAACGTAACCTTATCGTCTGGTAAATAGCTATCTATAACCTAGTTTAGATATTTCTAAATCCATTTTAGCTCAAGAATAAAGTCATGAATGTTCTAACTAAAGCCCATCACCAAAAATTACCTTCAAATTAAAATTTTCTACAGTAAGTATAACATGTTTACAGAGAGTTTTCCTTGTACAGTCAAGGGCATACATATGTATACACTTTTGGACCTTATTTCAATGGAATAAGGTGAAAGAGTGTATACATATTGGTGCCCTTGACTGTACGTACCTATCATGCATTTAATAGTCTTATTGAATAACAGCGTTGTTGAGGTTCAGGGTAATTCAAGTAGCTCAAAGACATATACTTACACAAGCATTGTCTCTACAGATCGCTTGACGATCACAACTACAAAAGGAGCTGTACATGTTTAGTATGCATAGTAAATGTGAATATGTCGCGGGAGAGCGGTCCAACCTGTTAAATCGGGATGGTTTTTGAAATATGAAACCAACATCTGGAGCTCATGGTTCTATTTTCGAAAGACCTTTATACAAGTTAATACCATACCAATATACCACAAATTTAAGGTGAAAAAAATAAAATTATTTTTCTAATAAAAAACACAAAATTATGTACAACTATGACCTGGCAGAGCAGAGACTTACCCGAAACACTGTTGCTAAAGATCTCGGAATGTGGTTCGATGAACAACTTAATTTTAAATATCACTATGAGGTTATTACAAAAAAAGCCAATCAAATGCTAGGATTTATTCTTCAGGTGACCATGGATTTTAAGAGACCAAACAGCCTACTTAGCCTCTTCCAAAGTCTAGTGCGTAGTGTACTCGAGTATGGCTGTATTGTTTGGTCTCCGTATTACTTTGTTCACTCTAACAATATAGAACGAGTTCAGAAAAGATGCCTTAAAATAATGTCGTATTGATACAAGCATACTCTCATACATCAAACTTACGACCAGAGACTGCGTTCATTTGGTATCAACTCCCTAGAATCGCGTCGTCTATTGCATGACTTATTATTCCTTCACAAGCTAATTCATTCCAAAATCGACTCACCTGAAATCCTGTCCCTTGTTACATTTAATACACCCAGGTTTAGAACCCGTGTTCCGAAAACGTTTTGCACTTCAACTATACAGAAATGACACTTCTTTTTACAATGCCATTGTAAGGATTTGTCGTCAATATAACGACCTTGTTTCAAGGCATGCTGATGTTGATATTTTCAATTCACGACTTGCGGTTTTCAGGAGGTAGGTAACTAAAGTTCTCTGTCAAAGTGCTCAGTCATCATAAACTCCAAATTTGCATTTTGTCATATCATTTATTTGTAACAAAATCTAGTTAAGTTGCTCATCTATATTGCTTTTGTTTCATATTTTGGGGTAAATTACTTAGGATAGGTTTCGCTCATTATTTGTAGGTAATCATGCTGTGCATGCATGTTTTGGGTGGCGTTCCATTCCAGAACCTTTCAATCATGTTATTGGTGCTACATAATGAATGTTACCTGTTTTGTGTGCCTATTAAATAAAATAAAAATAAAATAAAATAAATTTCAATTTGGCGATATAATTATTTTTTAATTTTGTACTTGTCTTAATACATTGGACACCGACGAGGCAATTACCCTTACAAAACACACGAGTTCATGTCACTAGCTCTGAATGTGTTTAACAATTCCAGGATGCATCTTAAATCCAAGAATGAATTTTATTAGTAAGTACTTTATGAAAAAATAGCCTGTAAATTTAATTTGTAATACTTAGTCTATTGTTGGCTAGTCTAACTAAAGAATACTGAGATAATCCTGTCCTGATAATATTAATGAACCCTTTACCCGGATTGTTTATTTTGTTAAAAAATATTAATTTTTCAGTATGGCCAACTACCTGATGCGCCGAGCGCTGCTAGACGCGGTGCGCGTCCCCGCCGGCGCGCGCGCCATGAGCGAGCTGTCCAAGGTAACGTCACGCCACTCAGATATATTCACCTGACCCGTCCCCGCCGGCGCGCGCGCCATGAGCGAGCTGTCCAAGGTAACGTCACGCCACTCAGATATATTCACCTGACCCGTCCCCGCCGGCGCGCGCGCCATGAGCGAGCTGTCCAAGGTAACGTCACGCCACTCAGATATATTCACCTGACCCGTCCCCGCCGGCGCGCGCGCCATGAGCGAGCTGTCCAAGGTAACGTCACGCCACTCAGATATATTCACCTGACCCGTCCCCGCCGGCGCGCGCGCCATGAGCGAGCTCTCCAAGGTAACGTCACGCCACTCAGATATATTCACCTGACCCGTCCCCGCCGGCGCGCGCGCCATGTGCGAGCTGTCCAAGGTAACGTCACGCCACTCAGATATATTCACCTGACCCGTCCCCGCCGGCGCGCGCGCCATGAGCGAGCTCTCCAAGGTAACGTCACGCCACTCAGATATATTCACCTGACCCGTCCCCGCCGGCGCGCGCGCCATGAGCGAGCTCTCCAAGGTAACGTCACGCCACTCAGATATATTCACCTGACCCGTCCCCGCCGGCGCGCGCGCCATGAGCGAGCTCTCCAAGGTAACGTCACGCCACTCAGATATATTCACCTGACCCGTCCCCGCCGGCGCGCGCGCCATGAGCTAGCTCTCCAAGGTAACGTCACGCCACTCAGATATATTCACGTGACCCGTCCCCGCCGGCGCGCGCGCCATGAGCGAGCTCTCCAAGGTAACGTCACGCCACTCAGATATATTCACCTGACCCGTCCCCGCCGGCGCGCGCGCCATGAGCGAGCTCTCCAAGGTAACGTCACGCCACTCAGATATATTCACCTGACCCGTCCCCGCCGGCGCGCGCGCCATGAGCGAGCTCTCCAAGGTAACGTCACGCCACTCAGATATATTCACCTGACCCGTCCCCGCCGGCGCGCGCGCCATGAGCGAGCTGTCCAAGGTAACGTCACGCCACTCAGATATATTCACCTGACCCGTCCCCGCCGGCGCGCGCGCCATGAGCGAGCTGTCCAAGGTAACGTCACGCCACTCAGATATATTCACCTGACCCGTCCCCGCCGGCGCGCACGCCATGAGCGAGCTCTCCAAGGTAACGTCACGCCACTCAGATATATTCACCTGACCCGTCCCCGCCGGCGCGCGCGCCATGAGCGAGCTGTCCAAGGTAACGTCACGCCACTCAGATATATTCACCTGACCCGTCCCCGCCGGCGCGCGCGCCATGAGCGAGCTGTCCAAGGTAACGTCACGCCACTCAGATATATTCACCTGACCCGTCCCCGCCGGCGCGCGCGCCATGAGCGAGCTGTCCAAGGTAACGTCACGCCACTCAGATATATTCACCTGACCCGTCCCCGCCGGCGCGCGCGCCATGAGCGAGCTGTCCAAGGTAACGTCACGCCACTCAGATATATTCACCTGACCCGTCCCCGCCGGCGCGCGCGCCATGAGCGAGCTGTCCAAGGTAACGTCACGCCACTCAGATATATTCACCTGACCCGTCCCCGCCGGCGCGCGCGCCATGAGCGAGCTGTCCAAGGTAACGTCACGCCACTCAGATATATTCACCTGACCCGTCCCCGCCGGCGCGCGCGCCATGAGCGAGCTGTCCAAGGTAACGTCACGCCACTCAGATATATTCACCTGACCCGTCCCCGCCGGCGCGCGCGCCATGAGCGAGCTGTC
Source organism: Cenopis cana (assembly GCA_951800055.1). Lineage (NCBI taxonomy): Eukaryota > Metazoa > Arthropoda > Insecta > Lepidoptera > Tortricidae > Cenopis > Cenopis cana. The sequence goes on from OX637495.1 coordinate 145,552, forward strand.
CAAGGTAACGTCACGCCACTCAGATATATTCACCTTACCCGTTCCCGCCGGCGCGCGCGCCATGAGCGAGCTCTCCAAGGTAACGTCACGCCACTCAGATATATTCACCTGACCCGTCCCCGCCGGCGCGCGCGCCATGAGCGAGCTCTCCAAGGTAACGTCACGCCACTCAGATATATTCACCTGACCCGTCCCCGCCGGCGCGCGCGCCATGAGCTAGCTCTCCAAGGTAACGTCACGCCACTCAGATATATTCACGTGACCCGTCCCCGCCGGCGCGCGCGCCATGAGCGAGCTCTCCAAGGTAACGTCACGCCACTCAGATATATTTACCTGACCCGTCCCCGCCGGCGCGCGCGCCATGAGCGAGCTCTCCAAGGTAACGTCACGCCACTCAGATATATTCACCTGACCCGTCCCCGCCGGCGCGCGCGCCATGAGCGAGCTCTCCAAGGTAACGTCACGCCACTCAGATATATTCACCTGACCCGTCCCCGCCGGCGCGCGCGCCATGAGCGAGCTGTCCAAGGTAACGTCACGCCACTCAGATATATTCACCTGACCCGTCCCCGCCGGCGCGCGCGCCATGAGCGAGCTGTCCAAGGTAACGTCACGCCACTCAGATATATTCACCTGACCCGTCCCCGCCGGCGCGCGCGCCATGAGCGAGCTGTCCAAGGTAACGTCACGCCACTCAGATATATTCACCTGACCCGTCCCCGCCGGCGCGCGCGCCATGAGCGAGCTCTCCAAGGTAACGTCACGCCACTCAGATATATTCACCTGACCCGTCCCCGCCGGCGCGCGCGCCATGAGCGAGCTGTCCAAGGTAACGTCACGCCACTCAGATATATTCACCTGACCCGTCCCCGCCGGCGCGCGCGCCATGAGCGAGCTCTCCAAGGTAACGTCACGCCACTCAGATATATTCACCTGACCCGTCCCCGCCGGCGCGCGCGCCATGAGCGAGCTGTCCAAGGTAACGTCACGCCACTCAGATATATTCACCTGACCCGTCCCCGCCGGCGCGCGCGCCATGAGCGAGCTGTCCAAGGTAACGTCACGCCACTCAGATATATTCACCTGACCCGTCCCCGCCGGCGCGCGCGCCATGAGCGAGCTGTCCAAGGTAACGTCACGCCACTCAGATATATTCACCTGACCCGTCCCCGCCGGCGCGCGCGCCATGAGCGAGCTGTCCAAGGTAACGTCACGCCACTCAGATATATTCACCTGACCCGTCCCCGCCGGCGCGCGCGCCATGAGCGAGCTCTCCAAGGTAACGTCACGCCACTCAGATATATTCACCTGACCCGTCCCCGCCGGCGCGCGCGCCATGAGCGAGCTGTCCAAGGTAACGTCACGCCACTCAGATATATTCACCTGACCCGTCCCCGCCGGCGCGCGCGCCATGAGCGAGCTCTCCAAGGTAACGTCACGCCACTCAGATATATTCACCTGACCCGTCCCCGCCGGCGCGCGCGCCATGAGCGAGCTCTCCAAGGTAACGTCACGCCACTCAGATATATTCACCTTACCCGTTCCCGCCGGCGCGCGCGCCATGAGCGAGCTCTCCAAGGTAACGTCACGCCACTCAGATATATTCACCTGACCCGTCCCCGCCGGCGCGCGCGCCATGAGCGAGCTCTCCAAGGTAACGTCACGCCACTCAGATATATTCACCTGACCCGTCCCCGCCGGCGCGCGCGCCATGAGCGAGCTCTCCAAGGTAACGTCACGCCACTCAGATATATTCACCTGCCCCGTCCCCGCCGGCGCGCGCGCCATGAGCGAGCTCTCCAAGGTAACGTCACGCCACTCAGATATATTCACCTTACCCGTTCCCGCCGGCGCGCGCGCCATGAGCGAGCTCTCCAAGGTAACGTCACGCCACTCAGATATATTAAATATTGAAATTAAAATACGGACATGTTTACTGATCGCCGTTTATTTCGCAGAGTCCAACTATAGAACCGTTACAATGACAATTCGATATTAGAATATAAATAGGTATTAACCATTAAGGTTCGATCACACAGTGAGGGCAGCACTTTCTCAACACCCCCCCTCAAGTTTACAACGATACATAAGTTATATAACTTGATCACAAAACATATCACACATAAGTGACACAAAAAAAATATAAAAGAAACATTATCAACTTCAGTGATAACTTCACACTATAACTAGATACCTAATACAACTAGAAACTTGTATGAATATGCGCACCTACATAGCCCTACGACCTAAGTCTTGGTATCGGTATCAAACCACTACGTAAGAGGTACATCACTACTCATGAGTACTACGGCATACATATTTATGCAATAAGATTTAATTTGTTAGTAAAATACACATGTTTTATAGCTGGCAAAGACTTCGTGAAAAAATCAGATACATTTTCATTAGTTGGAACATACGAGATAGTTATAAGCTTCTTATTGACAATATCTTTAATGTAATGGTACTTAATCTCGATGTGTTTAGAGGCTTTGCTATTAATCTGGTTGTTAATTAATTTTATGGTACTTTGATTGTCCATTAGCACAGATATGGGAACATTTGTTTCCTTGTTTGAGAAATCTGACAGTACACCCTTAACATGCATAAGTTCGCTTACAGCATGAGCGCCAGCGACAAATTCAGCCTCCGCTGTTGATAGGGCTGTGCATGTCTGCTTACGAGAGAACCACGATATTATATTCTCACCATGATAGATGACACATCCACTGGTGCTTTTACGGTCTGTCTTGTCAGCAGCCCAGTCTGCATCTGAATAGGCCAGGAGGACAGGATCCTTAGACTTCCTGTACAGCAGCCCAGTCTCAGATGTTCCTTTGAGATAACGTAAGATGCGCTTACCTGCTTTCCATAAGTCCTCTGTAGGCTTGTCTAGAAATCTACTTAAATAAGATGTAGCATATGTTATATCTGGTCGACTGTTTGTTGAAATATAGAGCAATGACCCAACTAATTCTTTGAAAGGAACATTAATTACCTCTGTGTCAGTATTCGCACTATAGTTAACAACCATTGGAGTATTAATTTTCTTACAATCCTGCATGCTGAATTTCTCTAATAGCCTCTGTATCATTTCAGTTTGCCTAATTTCCATCATTCCCTTCTTTCTTGTAATTTCTAATCCTAAATAGTTCTTCACTTCTCCCAAGTCTTTTACTTTGAATTCCTTTTTTAATTGACTGAATATTTCATCGTACTTTCCAAGTAATAGGATGTCATCTACATATAGTAGAAGCCAGGTATTTCCTTTTCGGTATAGGCAGGAGTCGTATTTCGATTGAACATATCCTTTTTCTGTAACAAATTCATGAAACCTTGTATTCCAGCATTTGGGCGCTTCCTTTAATCCATATAATGACTTCTTCAATTTTATTTATTTATTTATTTATTTATTTAAACTTTATTGCACAAAATACACAGAATTGTACAAATGGCGGGCTTAATGCCAAATGGCATTCTCTACCAGCCAACCATTGGGCTAAACAGAGATTTTATAAAAGGTGCAAAGTAAAAAGTATGAAAACGGACTACACGGAACACTAAAACAAATTAATTGCAAATACACTACATAAATATATACAATACACAAATACATACATATTGCAATATATATACTACTACATATTTAATACATACTATTGATATAAGGATGGATTCTATACGAATTCTTGTTTAAGCAGGTGCTTACGTAGCATCCGCTTGAAAGCAAACTTGCTTGGGGCTTGTCTGATGGTGAGAGGGAGTGAATTCCAGAGACGGCTTGCCTGCACGGCGAAGGAATGAGTCATGAAGCTAGTATGGTGGAAAGGTACAGATAATTTGAGAACACGGGAAGTACGCAGCTCACGTCCTGGGCGAGGGGTATCAAAAACAAATTTACTTTTGAGATATCCTGGAGCAGAAGGCTCAAACAGGATTGAAAAAAGGGTGCAAAGGATTCTAAGGGACCTACGGCGACGAATGGAGAGCCAATTGAGCTGACGGCGGAAGAAGGAAACGTGGTCATATTTACGAAGGCCGAAAATGAAGCGTATACAATTATTAAGGAGACGGTCCAGTTTATTGAGGGATTGTTGAGTGAGATTGGTAGTGCACACATCACCGTAATCGATAATTGGCAGCACCAGCGCTTGAACCAGTAACTTCTTCGTACTAACCGGAAGGAAATTCTTAAATTTATAGAGGGTTCGCAGCGTTCCGGTGACCTTGCGACTTATTTCAGAAAGCTGACCATTCCAGGAGACGTTCGAATCTAAAACTAATCCAAGGTTTTTGACCTGTGTGCTTAGGGGAATGTCAACGTTATCAAACCGGATCGGTGCAACAGAAACTGAACCAAGTTTCGAAAGTTGCTGCTGGCTACCTAAAACTATAGCTTGGCACTTAGCAGGGTTGACACAAATGCCGAAACTATTAGACCATTCAGCGATGTGATCCAAATCTGCGTTAATTAAGGAAACGGCACTGTTAATATTATTGACGTCAGCTTGAGCGTACAGTTGCAGATCGTCTGCATACAAATGGTAAGAGCTTTGAATCTTAGCGGTAATGAGGTTGATAAATACTGAGAAGAGGAAAGGAGAAAGAATACCACCTTGTGGCACTCCGGTACTCAGTTCACACCATTCGGACAATGTGCGGAATTTTAGTACTTTTCCTTCCTCTATCTTTAAACCTTTTGGGCACTTTATATAAACTTCTTCATCCAGGTTTCCATTTAAGAATGCAGTTGGCACGTCTAACTGTTTCAAAGGCTGATCTCGTTGAACTGCAACACTTAGCATAAGTCTTAATGTTGATAATTTAGCGACTGGAGCATAATTATTGTACGAGTTATGTTGTTGAAAGCCTTTCGCCACGAGTCGAGCTTTCTTTGTTCCATCTTGTTTAGTCCTGAAAATCCATTTGGTATCTATGGCTTTACATCCTCTAGGTAATGTCGCTTCTTCCCATGTTTCTAACTTCTTTTGAGAATCCAACTCTTTCTTAATTGCTATTTCCCATTCTTCACTCTTTATGGCTTCGTCAAATTCTTGGGGATCCCCCGATAATAGGCAATATGCTGTATAGTTTAGTTCATAATCTTCAAGTTCCTTCGGTTTTCTTACTTCTCGTCCGGATCGTGTCTTAATTGGTTCGGTTTCTTGACTATTTTCTTCGTTACTCTCTTCATCAGTTCCTGTGTCATATCTGGACGTATCTCCTTGGTTATCTTGTAACATTTCTTCATTTCTGTCATTTTCTTCATCTTGTTCAATTTCTTCTTCCCTATTGTTGCCATCATTTTGATCTGGTTTCATAACTTCTTCTTCATCTTGATATCTATATATTACTTCTTTTGGTTTCACATATTTTATTTGTGACTCTTCAAATCTAACATCTCTTGCTATTACTATTTGATCTGTTTCAGGATTCCACACGCGATATCCGTTCGGTGCATAGCCTACAAACCTCATTGTTTTTGCTCTTTCTTGGAGTTTGTCCTGTTTTGGCAGGATATGAACCCACACCTTCGCTCCAAATACTCGCAACCTAGATAAATCCCGATTACCAAACATCATCTCCGCCGGTGTTTTGAATCCAATTGCAGAAGATGGACATCTATTTATTTGATAAACGGAGCATCTTACTGCTTCACCCCACAATGTCTTTGGTAACCCGTTTTCAACTAATAAGGTTCTGGTGCGATTGTATATCGTTAAGTTCATCCGTTCTGCGACACCGTTCGATTTTGGGCTGTATGGAATCGTATATTGCAGTATAATACCATTCTTCTTGCAGAAATTTTGTATCACTTCATTCTTAAATTCACCTCCATTGTCACTTCTAATCTTCTTTACTTTATATCCTGTCTGTCTCTCCATTCTGTTTACATATTCAATAATCTTTTCAGTAGCTTCACTTTTTCTCTTCAATAGATGCACTTCACTAAAATGGGTAAAATCATCTATAATAGTTTGATAGTAAACCTCACCATTAGCTGTAGGTGTACTCACGGGTCCAGAAATATCGGTATGTATCAGCTCACCAATATGACAGGAGCGTGGCTTCTGAGTAGGATAGAAAGGTAACCTAGTGGACTTACCTTGCATGCATGGTTCACATGGTGTCTCCGAGTAAGGCAGCTTCATTATTCTCAGGTGCTTCCTATTAGCGTGACCTAGTCGCCTATGCCACAAGTCATCATCAGCAGCTGTTAAACATTGATTTAAATTCAAGTGCATGGGTATTACATACAGATTTCCAACCAAGTTTCCAACAATGTTGTGTGTTTTATTTTTGATTGACACATTATTTTTATTGAACTCTACATTAAAGCCTTTTTCGAGTAATTTTCTTACTGAAAGTAAATTGTGTGACAGATTAGACACTATCAACCCTTCAATGTTCACGGACACATCATTATACATTAAATTCAATTTACCTCTCTTATTACTTGTCAAGTATTGACCATTAGCAACAAATATTTTAATTTCCTTGTCTAGCTTAACTATATCTGTCATATTTTGTTCATATTCGGACCTAAGAAGATTTTCCGTAGCTCCCGAATCAACAATAAATTGTAGATAATCGCTACTTACATTTAAGCACTTTTCATCTTTATCATTAAATGCTGTAAATGACACAATACCGCATTCATCCTCCACCTGCTCTGTGCTGTGGGCATAGCCTCGCGTTCCATATCGCCGACGACCTGCACCACTCCGAAATCTCGAAGATCCACGATATCCTCTTGAACTTCTTCCTCGGTTCACGTATGGCTCCATCTGTTCTCTGCAGTCTTTGATCACGTGACCTCGTTTTCTACATCTATAGCATATCAGAAATGCAGTTTCTTCGCTTGTGCTCTCTTGACTTATCTTCAATTCAGCATCTAAAAGTCTTGCTTTGATCGCCTCAATCTCTATGTTATTATCAGTTATCATTGTCTCTATGGATGTAACTACATTATCATACGATGGTGGCATACTCGAGAGTAGGTAGCACACCTGGTCCATTTTATCGACCGCGCATCCTATAGCGCTTAATTCTCCTACTAAGGAATCGAATTTCAGGAAGTAATCCTGTAGTTTTTCATTGTTACTGCATTTGAGCATGATCATTTTGCGTTTTAATCTTAATTTGTTGCATGTCGTTTTCCTTTCGAAAATTTCCTCAAGTTTCGTCAACATGGCCTCGGCCGTTTTACAATTTTTTACGATTTCAATATATCTGTCAGTTAATGCTTGAACTATTACTGACCTCGCCTTGGCATCCTGGACTGCGGTCGCTGCAGTCTCACTTTTTTCTATACAGTGCAGTACTCCTTTCTCCTCAAGGATTAATTTTATTATAAATTTCCAGATGCCGAAATTGCAATTTTCTGTTAGTCTCGGGAAATGATAATCTTGAGCCATTTTCTCCGTTTTTCTTATTTTTGCCTTTACCTTACACTTTTTCCTTTATTTTGGCTTGCATTTATTGCATATTAGCGCAGTGGAAGCGTATTAAATATTGAAATTAAAATACGGACATGTTTACTGATCGCCGTTTATTTCGCAGAGTCCAACTATAGAACCGTTACAATGACAATTCGATATTAGAATATAAATAGGTATTAACCATTAAGGTTCGATCACACAGTGAGGGCAGCACTTTCTCAACAAGATATATTCACCTGACCCGTCCCCGCCGGCGCGCGCGCCATGAGCGAGCTCTCCAAGGTAACGTCACGCCACTCAGATATATTCACCTGACCCGTCCCCGCCGGCGCGCGCGCCATGAGCTAGTTCTCCAAGGTAACGTCACGCCACTCAGATATATTCACGTGACCCGTCCCCGCCGGCGCGCGCGCCATGAGCGAGCTCTCCAAGGTAACGTCACGCCACTCAGATATATTCACCTGACCCGTCCCCGCCGGCGCGCGCGCCATGAGCGAGCTCTCCAAGGTAACGTCACGCCACTCAGATATATTCACCTGACCCGTCCCCGCCGGCGCGCGCGCCATGAGCGAGCTCTCCAAGGTAACGTCACGCCACTCAGATATATTCACCTGACCCGTCCCCGCCGGCGCGCGCGCCATGAGCGAGCTCTCCAAGGTAACGTCACGCCACTCAAATATATTCACCTGACCCGTCCCCGCCGGCGCGCGCGCCATGAGCGAGCTGTCCAAGGTAACGTCACGCCACTCAGATATATTCACCTGACCCGTCCCCGCCGGCGCGCGCGCCATGAGCGAGCTGTCCAAGGTAACGTCACGCCACTCAGATATATTCACCTGACCCGTCCCCGCCGGCGCGCGCGCCATGAGCGAGCTCTCCAAGGTAACGTCACGCCACTCAGATATATTCACCTGACCCGTCCCCGCCGGCGCGCGCGCCATGAGCGAGCTGTCCAAGGTAACGTCACGCCACTCAGATATATTCACCTGACCCGTCCCCGCCGGCGCGCGCGCCATGAGCGAGCTGTCCAAGGTAACGTCACGCCACTCAGATATATTCACCTGACCCGTCCCCGCCGGCGCGCGCGCCATGAGCGAGCTGTCCAAGGTAACGTCACGCCACTCAGATATATTCACCTGACCCGTCCCCGCCGGCGCGCGCGCCATGAGCGAGCTGTCCAAGGTAACGTCACGCCACTCAGATATATTCACCTGACCCCCCTGCAGCTCTTTGAGCCACCGCCACCCAGTGAGAATATGCTGCACTTGCGATGCCCTAACGGGGCTCATTTTTGATGCCCTATAAGTATAGAATTTATTTATTTACTGCCAACATTTTAAGTGTCTAATATTGTAACCTGTAAGTGACATGTTAAAGCTTGTGGTAGTACGCCGCGCCGCGTGAGGTGCGTAGGTACTATGTGTGAACAGACGACGTAGTAAGTAGTAACGCTCGGGTTGTGTTTAGATCGGCAGCCGCGAGTGGGTGGGCTACGGCTTCAACGGGCAGCCCAACTACGTGGACCGGCCCGACTTCCCGCTGCCCGCCGTGCGCTTCCGCCCCGACACGCCCGACATCAAGGTCCTGCGCGAGAAGGAGCGCGGCGACTGGAAGAAGCTGACGGTGGAGGAGAAGAAGGCGCTGTACCGCGCCTCGTTCTGCCAGACATTCGCCGAGTTCCAGGCGCCCACGGGCGAGTGGAAGGGCATCCTGGGCTGGGGGCTCATCATCGCCTCCTTCTCCGTCTGGGTCTACATGGGCATGAAGCTGTTCGGTGAGTGACACCCCTCACCTCACCTCACCTCACCTCACCACACCACACGACACAACAGTGGCGGAGCGTCCATACAACTCGTTTCCCACCGGCTTGCCTAACTTCCAGCCACACCAGTACATTTAGTACGGCTCATGAAGAATAAGAAAGGCCAATTAACTATTTCCGGCTTGCCTAAGAATATTTTTGACGCGCCGCCACTGCGACACAAGCAACTTGTACTGCATATTGGGGAGTGGCTTCACAACATCTCACAAAGAGCACATTATTTAAATACATTATATATATAAATAAATAAATAATAATAAATAAACTTAGTAGTTAAAACTTAAAAGTAGTATCTGGTCGGTTCCTGTCGAACACACCGAGGGCGACTGGATCGATGTTGTCGAGCGTGAGTGTGAATCCATCGAACCCATGGGGCCAGTGACCATCAGCCCCGAAGACGTAAGTTGCGCCATCCGTACGGCCCCGAACTGGAAAAGTCCGGGTCCGGACGGATTGCACAACTTTTGGCTGAAGTGGATTCGGTGCTCACACGAACGCTTGGCAGCGCAGTTCCAGCAAGCCCTCGAGCTCGGTTCCCTGCCACCTTCCTTAACAACAGGTGTAACCTCCCTGCTCTACAAGTCCGGTAGTACCACTGAAGCGATGAACTACAGACCCATCACGTGCTTGCCTACGCTGTACAATCCTTACATCCATTTTGAGAGCAAAAATTAACGCGCACATTGTTGCGAACAATATTTTGGCCCCAGCTCAAAATGGATGTAGGGTTGGGTCGCGTGGTACTAAAGAGCTCCTCCTCATAGACATCACCATTTGCCAACGAGTCCGGGGGAATAGAGGGACCCTCTCGGCCGCTTGGGTTGACTATAAGAAGGCCTATGATTCGGTGCCCCATTCTTGGCTGAGGAGGATCTTAGAGCTGTATAAAGTTGATGCAGCTTTAAGATCTTTCTTAAGTGCTTGCATGGGACAGTGGATCACAGTCCTTCGTCAACCGGGTGGACGAGATGACCCTTCTGGTCCGCAGGGCTCTATCAGGATTGAGCGAGGCATCTTCCAGGGCGACAGTCTGAGCCCCCTATGGTTCTGCCTAGCTCTGAATCCGCTCAGCACTTTGCTGAAGGATTCAGGGCTAGGTTGTCAGCTCCGGAGAGAGGGTGAGGTCATTTCTCACCTGCTCTACATGGATGACCTTAAGCTTTTTGCTCCAAATACACGGGATCTGTTGACGCTACTGAAAACGACAGAAGCTTTCAGTAGTGTTACATACTGGCTGTATGTGTCAAATGAGTTTTCTATTTGTCTATTGTATGATTGTCTATTATTACTGATTCAACTGGCTTCCAATAAACATGTCTAGCTAAAACATCTTTTCCTTGCCTTCGAATATAAAATATGGTGTCAGAAGTGGTCTCGGAAGAAAAATAAAGTCGGGAAATGAGTGACGAAGATGAGAAGCACCAAGAAAATATAATAGTCGGTTCCATCAAACCACTAAAAGTCGACAGCAACGTAACGGAAAAATGGCGTACGTGGAAACAAAAATTCGAAATTTACGTCGAAGCCAACAATCTTTTGGACCTTCCCGAATCAAGAAAAGTCGCAATATTTCTAAATTTAATCGGCGACAGAGGCCTAGACATATTTAATTCATTCTCCATCGAGCGCAAGACTGCCACACTGAAAGAAATCATCGAACGGTTTGATTCAAAATTCAATCCTCTGAAAAACATAACGGTCGAGAGGTATAATTTCTTTTCTCGTCAGCAAAACCCAGACGAAGAATTTGAGGAATATGTCACTGCCATCACCAACCTCAGTACCTCATGCGAATTTGGCACATTGCGTGACAGCTTAATAAAAGACAAATTCGTGATTGGAATTCTTGACAAGAATGTCAAACAACGTCTTTTGCAAGAAGAAAATCTCAACATCGAAAAATGTCTCAAGATCGCGAAAAGCATGAAACTTTCTCATGAAAGATCATCAAAGTTAAACCACAATGTCGAGTCTCAAGAAACTATCAACGCGGTGTCCCAGTCTTATCAAAATCGCCGTGCGAGGTCTACAACGAGAAACTTCAGTCCAGCACCACCAAGGAGTGAGTCGCGCACATCGTTGCATAGATCTACGCGTAATCAAGATCATCGAAATTTTCGTCGACAAGATCATCGCAGTCCTAGTGAAACATGTCAACGCTGTGGTCAAATCCATCGTTTCAGATGCCCAGCCAAAGGAGTCAAATGCAAGAATTGCAATCGTCGGAATCACTACGAGAAATATTGTTTCTTTAATACTAATAAAGGTCGTGTAAACATGGTAAGCGACAATAGCGATACTTACATAATTTCGTCTATAGATAACCAGTCACCAATAAATAACAATTGGATACTGAATATTAAAGTCCATGACACAAATGTAGAATGTCAAATTGATACAGGAGCTGAAATTAATGTCATATCGAAATATACCTTAGATAGTCTCAATCAAAATGTCCCAATACTATTTGCAAGACATAAACTTTGTTCCTTTACAGGTAACACAATACCAGTTGTTGGAGGGTGCTACTTAAACTGTACATTTTCCAACAATGTTTCTGCAAATATCTATTTTGCTGTAGCAAATACTCCATGTCGTACAATAATTGGCCAAAGAACATGTGAAGACTGTGGAATAGTAAAACGGATTCTAAGTATCAAAGAGGAAAGTCAGGAAAGTAACAATCCTAAGAAATCATGTCTTAAGTCAAGGTCAGTAAATATTGTCAATAAATATGCTGATTTATTCGAAGGTTTAGGATGTTTACCTATTAAAGCTCACTTGGATGTTGATCCCAGTGTCAAACCAAAAATTAGTGCCACACGAAGAATACCTTTTGCTTTACAGTCTCGTTTGAAGACTGAACTTGAAAATATGGAAAAATTAAAGGTCATTGAAAAAATTGAAAAACCGACTGATTGGGTTAATTCAATTGTTCTAGTCGAAAAAGCAAATGGTTCACTTCGAGTATGTTTAGATCCACGTAACTTGAACGAGGCAATAAGGAGACCTCATTATACATTCCCTACATTTGACGACTTACGATCAAACATAGCTGGTTCAACAGTTTTTAGCAAACTTGATGCTACTTCAGGATTTTGGACAATACCTCTAGATGAAGAGAGTAGTGACTTATGCACATTTAATACTCCTTTCGGTAGGTATAAATTCTTACGTCTACCTTTCGGAATTAATTCTAGTAGTGAAATCTTTCACAGAAGCATGGTACAATTATTTGATGATTTACCAGGCATTCAGATTTTCATAGATGACATATTAGTTTACGGAAAGTCACAAGCTGAACATGATGAACGTCTACATAATCTTTTCAAAAGAGCTCGAGAAGTCAATATTCGATTTAATAAGTCAAAATGTCAATTTAACATGTCAGAAGTATATTATGTAGGTCACATGTTCAACAAGGAAGGTATTTTCCATGATAAGTCTAAAGTTAAGGCTATTATGGATATGCCTAGTCCCACAAATGTCAAGGAACTACAAAGATTCCTCGGGATGATTAACTATTTAGGTCAGTACATACCTAATTTATCTGATGAAACCAGTATTCTTAGAGATTTGATTAAAAAACAGAATATGTGGCAATGGTCTGAGTCACATGAGAAACAACTAACTAGATTAAAGTCACTAATATGCAAAGCACCTGTTCTTACTCACTTTGATCTCAAGAAGCCAATAAGAATGTCTGTTGATAGCTCAAAGTCAGCGGTCGGCGCCGTAATATTTCACGGAAAGAATCCTATAGCTTTTGCATCACAATCTTTATCAAAGTCACAAGTAAACTATGCTCAAATTGAGAAAGAACTTTATGCTATATTGTTTGGAGCTAAAAAATTCCATCAATACTTATATGGTAACATTGTCCATGTTGAGACAGATCATCAACCACTTGTAACCTTATTCAAAAAACCATTATGTGAAGTTCCCACAAGATTACAAAGAATGATGATTAGTTTACAACCTTATCACTTGAGTGTCACATATACAAAGGGCTCAGAGATGTATGTGTCTGATACTTTATCTAGAGCACCTGTGCAAGATATCCCTGATAATTGTCAATTTAATTTTGATGATTTAGAAGAGGATGTAGAAATCCATGTCAATCTATTAATTTCACACTTAGCTATCACTAAAGAGAAACTTGATAAAATTCTTGAACACACTAATAAAGATGAATCTTTACAGAAATTAAAGTTTTATTTTCAAAATGGATGGCCTAACTCTAAAACCCAAGTCGATCCTATTGTTTCCCCATACTGGAACATTAGAGATGAAATTCATGTCATTAATAACTTACTTTTCAAAGGTGAGAGTGTTATAATTCCCATGTCATTAAGGTCTGAAATTCTATCCATTTTACATGAAGGTCATTTAGGCATAGAAAAAACAAAAGCTCAAGCCAGAGGTACAGTTTATTGGCCGAATATTAACAATGATATTGAGTCTAAAATAAAACAATGTGAATATTGTCTAATGTATATGAATAACAAGCCTAAAGATCCAATTATGTCACATGAGCAACCTATTTATCCTTGGGAAAAAGTTGCCGTAGATTTATTTGACTATAAATCTAGAAAATATTTACTCATAGTAGATTTTTATTCTAACTACATTGAAGTTGTTCATTTGTCTAAGGGCAGCGACAGCAATGCTGTAATTGCTAACTTAAAGTCTATATTTGCCAGACACGGTATTCCATTACAATTGCTTAGTGATAATGGCCCACCTTTTAATTCTCAAGCATTCAAGCTATTTTCATTAAATTGGGATTTTCAACACATAACTTCTAGTCCATACTTACCTAGATCCAATGGTCTCGCTGAAGTGTCAGTGAAAGTTGTCAAGAACATTTTCAGAAAATGTGAGGAGTCAGGAACAGATCCTTATATTGGTTTACTTAACTATAGGAATTCCCCAAGAGGAAATCTTAGCTCTCCTGCTCAGTTACTTATGTCACGACAATTGAGAACTAAATTACCAATTAAAACTACTAACTTAAAGCCTAAAGTTGTGAATTTCAAACTTTATTCTGAAAATAAGAGCCATAACTTTGAAAAAACTAGATTTTACTATAATCAACATGCAAAACAGTCAGATACTTTGAAACCCAATGATTTTGTTTATTTCAAAAAGAAACCTACTGATAATTTTTGGAATAAAGGCACTATAGTTTCAAAGACTGACTATCCACGTTCATACATAATTAAAGACAGCAATGATGTTTTATATCGGAGAAATCAGCAATTTATTTTTCGCCCCCGAGAAAGGGAAGGCATGAATGACAATATTACGTCTCATGACTATTATAATTCGTATCCTTTCGGTACTCCTACTAATAGTCCTCGTACAGTTCTTTCGCCAACTCCTAATGTAAATAGAACTACACCAGATACTGTTGTGCGTAGGCCAGCTAGTGGTAACTACGTAACTAGGGCTGGTAGAACAATTAATAAGCCAAGAAGATTGGATTTATAAGTTTAATGTAAATATTTCTTTAACATTTTGTATCAACAATGTAACTTGCAGCTTCCAATGTCTATGTTATGATATTGCACAATTTCACTTATCACTGGTTGTTGATATTATCACAACATAACTGCCGAACTTATTTTCACTGCACATCCTAACATAAACATTATTTCACATAAAAATAAGTAATTTGTTTTGTTAATTTTTCACAATTTCTGTTGACAGTGTCCGGAATGTCATGTGCCACTTTGACTTTTAAGAGTTGTATTTTTCTTTCAAAAAAGGGGCATGTTACATACTGGCTGTATGTGTCAAATGAGTTTTCTATTTGTCTATTGTATGATTGTCTATTATTACTGATTCAACTGGCTTCCAATAAACATGTCTAGCTAAAACATCTTTTCCTTGCCTTCGAATATAAAATAAGTAGCGCCATCAAAATGGAATTTGGAGTCGATAAGTGTGCGGTCATGCATGTACAGCGGGGGAAAGTTGTAAATTCTACAAATTTACAGCTCTCTGAGACAATGTCACTCAAATCTCTCTCCGAAGCAGAAACCTATAAATATCTTGGTATGTCACAGTCTTTGGGTATTGAGGGTGAGGACGTAAAGCGGGCGGTGAAGGAGCGTTTCTTCTGTCGCCTGACAAAAGTATATAATAGCTTTTTGTCAGGCGGCAACAGGGTGCGCGCCTTCAACGCCTGGGTGATGCTCTTACTCATATACTCCTTTGGCATACTAAGTTGGACTCAGACCGAGCTGGACGCCCTGGACCGAAGGGTGCGTGTACTGCTTACTGCGCACCGCATGCTGCACCCGCGCTCGTCTGTTATGAGACTGTACATCCCGCGGAAGTGCGGAGGACGCGGCTTTTTATTATTTATTTTATTTTATTGTTATAAAATCCACAGCACAGTTTACAACATTTTTAGAAAAGAACGCACGTCTAGAAAGAACGTTTTTTAAACGCGAAAGACCTCCACAACCGCGAGGTGTGCAGTCTCAGGGATTATTTCCTAAACAGCGAGTGCGGGATGCACCGGGACGTAGTTGCAGTAGACGCATCTTACACCCCGCTCTTCATGGCAAAATAGAACTGGCGCAGACTAAAAGTAATGAGTACCGAGGACCGCAAGGCCGTATGGAAGAGTAAGGAGCTACACGGGAGGTTCTACAGGGCCCTTACGGGACCCGATGTAGACCTGCTCGCGTCGGTGAACTGGCTACGTTTCGGGGATCTCTTCGGGGAAACCGAAGGTTTTGTCTGTGCAATTGCGGACGAAGTTATCATGACGAACAACTACCGGAAGTATATCCTGAAGGACGGTACGGTCGACATTTGTCGGGCATGCCGCCGTCCCGGAGAGTCACTCAGGCATATTATTTCCGGTTGTGGTCATCTTGCGAACGGCGAGTACTTGCACAGACATAACCTTGTAGCCAGGATCATTCACCAGCAACTTGCTCTTCTATACGGTCTTGTGGACGTCGAAGTGCCGTACTATAAGTACACACCTGCGCCAGTTCTCGAAAATGGTCGTGCCACGCTCTATTGGGATCGATCTGTCATCACGGACAGGACTATTGTAGCCAATAAGCCTGATATCGTGCTGATAGATCGATCGAAACGCCAGGCAGTGCTCGTTGACATCACCATCCCCCATGACGAGAACCTCGTGAAGGCCGAGAAGGACAAACTCAGCAAGTACCTAGACTTGGCCCACGAGGTAACCGCCATGTGGGATGTTGATTCAACGACCATTGTCCCGATAGTTGTTTCTGCGAACGGTCTAATAGCGAAGAGTCTCGACCAACACCTCAAGAGACTCTCGCTAGATGGCTGGGTCAAGGGTCAGATTCAGAAGGCGGTACTCCTGGACACGGCGCGGATAGTCAGGAGGTTCCTCTCTCTGTCGCCCTAACCGCCGGTAGCTTAGGCCCTGCCCCGCTGCCGGCGGCTCCCTAGGTTAGGTTTTTATAATATTTTTATGTTTTGTAAGTGTATTTTTATATTTTACTTTTTATAAAGATATTATATCAACCTAGCCTAAGTTTCTAAATGAATAAAGAGATAATAAACTTTATTGCCAAAACATGAAATGGGTACAGAACAAGAAAATACATCGGTATCGGTGTAGGACCTCTTCTAAAAAAAACCAAAAAACCGTCCGTCCGTCCGTCTTCGTTAAATATTCTCTCTCTGTCTATCTATACAAGAAGTACTGACGGTGACTGCTACGTCACCCCTTTCTAGCTTGCCATCTATGGCGTTATCTATAAAAGCGTCATGTTGTACATAATAAATATACAATAATAATGTGGACCACTTGAACCAGTCATTTTCTCTCTCCTATTCTCAATAATTTTCAAAAGTTATTTTCTTTTCTCAACAAATGTATGTATGTGTGAGTGTAGTAATGTATAGGTGTGGTGTGGTGTGGTGTGGTGTTTGTTGCAGTGTACAGCCCGCTGCCGGAGTCGTTCAGCGAGGAGGCGCAGAAGGCGCAGCTGAAGCGCATGCTGGACCTCAAGGTCAACCCCGTGGACGGGCTGGCCTCCAAGTGGGACTACGAGAACAACCGCTGGAAGTAGACCGGCCCGGCCTGCAGGTGAGGATGCTCCTGCTCCTGGTCCTGTCTCTGTCTGTACTGTACTGCACCACGGATCCGCCCGGGTCCGCGTAACCGCCAGCGCCAGGCCAGGGGTCCACTTAACCCATCATAATGCATGCAATGGGTCCGCGGGCTCTACGATATTTGAAAACGGTCCACGGCTAGAAGTCCAACCCCTGGGACCCATGCTCCCGACATGAACGCTACGGCGCAGCAGCATTATTCCGTCTTGTATCGGAACGGAACGTACCTACGTACTTGTACGTAGACCGTGACGCATAGGTGTTACGTCGATCGACATGGGTGTTGAACCTCATTATTGATGTTTAATCATTATTTATGTCCTGTTTCAGTGGCGTGGTGCTATGGAGCGGCTCGGGCGGTAGCGTAGACAAATATAACATAAGAACTATAACTCTGTAAGATAATAAATTGTGATTCCAATCAAACTAAAAACTCTTTCATTGTCGTCCTACGTTGTTTTGCCTCAGGAATGCGGTCTTCGCAACAAGTACTAGAAAAGCCTGCCTGTTAAAAGTCTTGTTAAATCTTTCCTGCTACCCAAAGGTTGTCTGGAAGAGATCGCTTTAAAGCGATAAGACCGCCTGTTGTAACCATTATTAAAATTACCTAATATTTTATATGTACTCCTTTATTACTGGTGCAATAAAGAATATTACTACTACTACCAGAGACACCCGCGCCGTGACGTCGCACCGACCAACACCAACTAGGTAGTACGGGACGCAGTGTCATGAGGTATAGTTCGGACACAACTCTAAGGCTAAATTCTGTCAAACGAACGCAAGCAAACCTAGACTTAGAGCTCTGACAGTAAGGTAGATTTTTGCTTGCATTAATTTGACAGCACATGGCCTTACAGTTTTGTACGAACTATACAAATTTTGGTATCAAATGAATTCAGTTGGCACTAGGTGTAATATACGTAAATCTAAGTTAATTCAGCCCGGTAGCCATCCGCCACCCCCGGGGGGGTGATAAGGCGGTGGCGTTGAAAGTCCAATTTTTCGGTTTTTTAGGGTTCCGTAGTAAAAACAAGGAACCCTTATAGTTTCGCTATGTCCGTCCGTCCGTCTGTCCCCCGTTTTTCTGAGTAACCGTTAGTACTAGAAAGCTGTAATTTGGCATGAGTTGAGTATACATATCAAAGACGCCGACAAAACGGTAGTGTACCTCCCCTACATGTAAAGTGGTGGTGCAAGTTTTTTTTCTTCCAAACCCCATCTTGTGGGGTATCGTTGGATAGCTCTTTCAAAAATATTATAAGGTTTCTAAAAGCATTTTTTGATTAAAGAATAGGTTGGCGTGATATTAAGCTTTGAAGTGATAATTTTTGTTATGGTCAAGTGTCCCCCCCTGCCAGCTAAACGGTGGCTGCCAGGCATGTGAAAAAAATCATGGTAGTAGTATATACGATGAATTTAAAAGGAAAACTATCACAGCCAAGTAGACATTACTAGTTAACGAGTAATAGTCGAACTTCAGAAATAAGCAAACTTTCGTACAATTTCCATTGTTGATGTTGTTAATTCTGTCAAAAACATAGTAAATATAAGTTTGTGAACTTTTTAGTTCACATAATGTAACGGGTAGCCGACTACGGAACCCTACCTTGCGCGTGGCCCGACAAGCACTTGGCCGGTTTCATAAAAAACTCATAACATAAACGATGGCCCATAGCAAAAAACGTTCTTACGGATAAGTAAAGTAATTAGTGTAAGTATGTAGGCGACGCGGGGCCACAGTAGTATCACTTTGATAGCTCACGCGAGCGTAGGCTGCACTGATTTATTTACACTGATTACTTACAGACTGAACATATATACAAGGCACTGTGGTTAACACTAGGCTAGGCACTGTAACTAGGCACTAACAATTAACTTACTGTATTTACAATAATATCACACTTTACACCGAGCACTATTTGCTATTTTTCTTCCCTTGTTCTTCTTTTCCACTTTTACGGTACCGCTTATAATCAGAAACTAACTCCAGGGGGCACATTTGCTCGTTTTTATACCAAGAAAATCGAGATTTCTAGATAATCGAAAAATCAAGAAAAGTTAGAAAAGGACAGCATGATCTCTGTCTTAAACTTCGAGAACTTTCGAATTCCGGCGGGCTTTCTAGTACAAAGCTTATTCTACTCGCCACCAGATGGCACTACTTAGTGTCGGTTTTCATAACCAATTTGCAGTTTAACAAATGTCCCCCTAGATGTCGCTGTTACTTCTGCAAACTGACTAACGGCGTTTTGTCCTAAATAACATAAGTGCGATGAGGCTTCCTAAGAACCTTTTTGCTCGTTTCTCACTTAAACCACATGTGCACGCATTTTAGGTGGCTGTCCGTAACAAAGTAGTTGAGTGTGTTGCTATTTGAAAGAAATAAATGACCGAATTAATGAATGTTACCAATAAAAACTTAGTTTTTGGATGGAATATACCTAATAAATCAATATGAATGGCCAACATTTAAAAAAAGCTTCTATTAAGTTATCTAAGTAGGTACTATTGTGAAGTTAGTTTTCGATTTTTGGCACGATTCTCTTTCTACATTTTGTAGTACTTATAGTAAGATGTGGAGGTGCATGCTGGTGCTCCACTAAACAGCAACATTATTTTGGGGTCACGCTGGTGATCCGACCAGTGGCATCGCACATCACTTGCCACCACACACACACGCCACACCACATCACGGTAATTCCTCGGGTTATTTGGGGTTTGTGTACTCGTATAGGGACATATGACTCCAATCTATCGCACCCAATGTGTATGGCATTCCGAAATTGTCCGGGAACTCCTGCATAGCCTTCTCTTTCTCCAGGCAGGTCACTAGGAACAGTATAGGAACTTAATCCACTGCGCCTTCTTTGGGGTAACTTTGTACTATCTTTCTAGTATTATTAGGACAAACAGCTGCCAGATTGCGGCTTTCTGTAGGTTGACTTGGAGCCAGGATATTAACTTCTGAAGGACTTCAGGAGTTTGGTACCTGCCGTGGGCAAAAAAGTGCAAGGTACTTAAATAGTACATTGCTTAACAAGGGCGGTAAAACAAAGAATGTCTCAGATCGCAGGTATTTGACGCCCGAGCCGAAGGCAAGGGCGATAAATATGCGATCTGAGGCTTTCTTTATTACCGCCCGTGTTAAGTACAAAATTAAATGTCACCCTCTGGCCAGGAAGTGGGATTTTCCGCGCGCGGAGCGTGCGGTAATGCCGCTTTATGGCCAGGTGTGACATAAAATGTTTAATTAAATATGTGGGACCGTCCCCGATCAAAGCGCATAAGTACCCTTCACACAAAGTGTCCACCACGGGTCGGCCCATGTCCCACGACAACCTAAAACATTTTCTAAACTTCCGCTCGTATCGTACCGATCGAATAGGCTGGGCTGGATTGGTCGCGTAATCACTAAATTTATTTTTTCTACGAAATGCGATTAAAGTAAGGTTTATTAAAGTTAGTTTGCTTAGAGCGCTCGTGGCCCAGCGGCGCCTGCGTGCCGCGTGCGATAGCAATGTCGGCCGCGGTCAGTATATGGATGGGTGACCGCTTTGAGTGGTTACTAACTGAGCGCTCCCGTGCTTTGGAAGGCACGTTAAGCCGTTGATCCCGGCTGCTGTCTATGGCAGCAGCCGTTAAGCCAAGTTGAAGGCCTTCGGGCGGCTTGAGAACTTCTAACAGTCAAGTTGCCCACTCACTTGGTCACTTGACAAAGGGGGGTCGAAGTTACACCACGTCCGTAGGGAAAGTACCCACCCTACACGTGACCCCTGGGTGGTGCTAAACTAAAAGTGCAACAAAAACTGGCAACCGTACTGTCTTCTCGAAGATTTCACGGTTCGAAATAATTGCCATACGATAAATAAATAAATATAGGGTATATTATTTCTAGTCTAGGATTATTTGTATATATTCCTTTTCTTGGGAATCACAAAGTTATTTTAATTTTTTCTTTACGCCTTTGGGAGGCTGCTGCTCCTCAACCCACTAACGGAATGGTGGCAGACGTCCACAGTAATTTTTATATATATATATATCTCTCTTAACCACTTAACAACTTGCTAGTTTTCATGCGAGATGTAACTATAATGACTGACGATTTTAGCGCCTGGCCCGCGGTCTAAGGTTTCTTTCATGTTGTTCTTTCAGGTTTCATAATTATAATTGTTATAAAACAACCCAAATCGTAACTAGGTATAATCTTTTGATAAAGTTTTGGAATAAAATTCCAGCATTTTGATTGGTAGGTACCTAACTAATTTAGTAAAAACCTTAGTTATGGGCAAATTGTGCATGGATTGTGCAATGTTTGCACTTCAAGTGGTTTTCCTTTTACGACATTGTTTCAGCTACCTAACTTATTGAATTTTGCCCGATATTTCAAAACCTTTTGCCGGTTGTTAAATTTCATGCGCTGCTTGGGCAATGCAATTAAAATAACACATTGAAGTAAATAACTGAAATTGATAAAATCATAGGTAACTACCTACTTAAAACAATGCCAATTAATAGACCAGGTAACTACTTACCAAAATACCCCCCCATTCCTAATCGTAGGTATAAAACGTATACAATAAAGAACGGGTAGCATTTAACGAACCACCAAATTAGTTGCCGAATGATGCTCTAAAAAATTACATTGATTACCAAAAATACTAGATTCGCACCAAATTTTCAACTCCTCTTAAATATAAAGTGCAACTCAAAGAAGTAACATGTCGATAACCTATTAAATTTAATTGTTACCAAATAAATTAGTCACTACCCAAAAATACTTAATGATCACCTAATTTCAAACACCAAATTTCATATAATTTACATCCAAATATTACAGGGCTCGTAATCCTATTAAAATTATTTACACCCAAATAATTCTTTCGATACCCAGAAATACTACATGATCACCAAATTTCACGCGGCAATTGTTTTTCAACGCCCCACGCGCAAAGCAGTTCCAATCTAGTCTAACCTCATTGCTAGCACACTGAATGCGGTTTGGTTTTCCATACGGTCCGTCTCGCTCGCACGTCGCACCGCGTGCGAGCAAGACAGCGCTAAATTATTTTATTTTATAGAAGCTTCAAAATTTCTGTAATTTTAATGAGACACGTACATAACATTAATTTAATTTAATATCTTTTCAACAGTGCTTTCCGTACTGGTCGCATACAGCTATTTGTTCTCAGATGTTTTTGCCTCTACTCTATTCGCTGATAATCGTCAATTTGCCTAGGTAGTAGTATTTTTCTATGACATCTATTTTTATTTCAAACTAGTGGACATTGGAACAGTATTGACGGATCTCCGCTGGCGCGGAGCTCCTATTTTGAGTTATTTTGGCCCTTCGGGCCGATGCAAAACTAACATAACCTAAACCTACCTATACCTATTTCTACCTATTAACTACCTTTAAATTTTAATTAATTAATAAAGTAAACTCATTTGAGGACCTTTATCCATTTTCATAACAAACTAACAATTTAATAAATCAACAAAACTCATTTTCAAATAAAAGTTTTCAATCAAACGCGCTCACGTCAACGCATTAAAAAAATAATAATAAAACTTTTTGCAGTTTGTAAACCATCAGCAATAGGTAGTTAGAATGAAACAGCAATAGGTACCTTTCACTCTAACGACAATTTGTATTTGATTGAGTGAGATAGCAGTATACGTGTTATTATTTCACACAGCCACATTGCGCGTTGTTTTTTAAATTAATTTAGAATTTTACTATTTTTTTGGAAATGACTAAAATATTTATAGTGAAACAATTAATTTGTTACTGTTTACTAAAATGTAGCATGCGATGTGTATAATATTTGGATGTAATTCTAATGAAAAAAGGTGCATGAGATTAGGTGGTAGTTTAGTGTTTTTGGTGGTACTTGACAATTTTTTTGATGCGGTTATAAATTTATAGGAACGCAATAAGTAAAATAGGTGCAAGTGCTGCAAAAATAGGTAGAATATTTTTGGTGACTCGGAATTGCTGATCGATAAATTTTTTTGAGTGTTCAACCTTATTTTAGGGTTCGAAAATTTGATGATATCAAAAGTTATTTAGGTGATCATTTTATTTGTTCCCATAAAGAACTACATACAGGCCCAGAATAGTATAATAGTATTAGGTACATCTACGTATACAGAACGGAAACGAACCCCCCCGCACCGAGGTCAGTTACCTCGTCCCTGACAGGCCCAGGATGACAGGCCGGGTTACGATCGGGTTACCGTCACGTCTCGCGATTCGTCCGCGCCATGCGCTACGCACTCGCGCAAAAAATTGACGCGTGTACCGACAGCGCGCACACACACACATACTTACCCACAGCGCTTACTTTCCTTCGCGTGTCACCCCCGTGATACAGGCTAAGTACTAAACGCATAACACTGTTTTTTTAGGGTTCCCTACCCGAAAGTCCAACCCTATTGTTGTCGCTCAGGCGACCGTCCGTCCGTCCGTACGTCATCTGTCACACAGGTTATAGTCAAACGGTTGGAGCTAACACTATTACCATGACGATCGGACAATAATCACTCTAGCTATTGATGATTCTTAAAAAAATAAAAATATCTTCTACAAAAATTTTCACTACACTCAGGATTCAATTTTAATTCCCGAGCGAATCAAATGTTCACAATACCTATAGGAAAGTAAGCATCTTGTTGACCCAAAGACAAATAGTCAAAAAATATTTTTATTTGTTTTTAAGTAACTACTCTCTCATAAAAAGTATGTTGGGATAAGATCGGATCATCGGACTAATTTTCGATACCTTGGAAAGCACTCGGAATTATTTATTTTTTTGACTAACTTATCTATCGATTCCTTGAATTGTTATCGTTTGTTATAAATAAGTATGAAATATATTTGAAACCTATATTTTTAATTTCCTGACATATGCAACCGTTTTTATTTAACATACGTTTAAAGATACTATTTGAATTTTTTTCGTCGGGAAACATCGGACGTAAACGGGTAACATCGGACTATGTTGAAAAATGAACTCTGTGCAGCGCGTATGGTTCGTTTAAAAAAATAATCCGGTCTTTTCCTGTCAAAACTACAAAAAAACACTTATTTTATATTTCACGCTGTCACAGACAACCTGTCGCTTTAAATCAACACACGCGGCTGACTGAGGTGTGGGGCGTAACAATAATGCGGTAGGCAGGTCTGTTGTCAAATCGAACATCTCTTCTAGTTTAGTAGAAAATCGAATTATCCGATCTTGACCCGATACGATCTTACCCTAACATAGGGTTTATCCAGAAATCACGCGAGGTTTTTTGGGCCACTTTTAGACGTAGAGTAGAGTAGTGAGGTTTTCGTAACCCCCTCTCCCCCTTTGGAACCTCGCATGATTTCTGGATAAGCCCATACCTTACAGCTAAACAAAAAATAAAAAAATCTTTTGACCTACCCCATCGAGTGGGGTATCGTTGTTTAGAGCTTAATTGAGTAGATAAATATTAAGGCTTGGTCACACTGCGTTGCGCGACGTCCGCGCGACGCGACCGCTGCGCGCCGGAACGTATGCTAACAGGTTAGCGACGTCACACAGGTTGCGCGACGCGAGCGGGACGGTTTCATACATTTTGGCGCGCAGCGCAGCGTCCCGCTTGCGTCGCGCAAGTGGTGTGACCAAGCCTTTATATTTTTTGTTTTTTAAAATATTGTTAAACAAAAGAATGAAATGCCAACAAAGTCAGCTTTTTTACAAAATTTTGAACCGAAGAATATTTTTTACTTCTCATTAACCCATAAACTTGAAATTTTTAACCAAAGTGAAAATTGAGATTTCGCTAGCGGACGCATCCGCTTGTCATCATTTAACTTGAAGTTTGGTGGTAATGTTTATTATTACGTATATTTTACCAACAAATACTAATATGTTGATAAATCAGATATTTTCATTGAAATTTCCTTTAAATTATTCCTTTTACTTAAAACCAACTTAATTTTGCGGTTGGTTCGGAACCCTAAATGTGCGGAGTCCGACTCGCACTTGGCCAGTTTTTTTAATGAGATTGGTAGGTTTAAACTATAAGCCGCCCGCTTCTCCGCTAAGCGGTTGACCTGTAGCACCCTGTAGCAATATTTCCTGCATTGGGTACGAAATGTAAGGTTTCTATGGATGCGTTTGAAATCTACCAATTACATTAGTTGCTTCACATAGCATAGCACTGGTGGAAAAGAGTTCAGCTAATCTATGTTTTTTATATGGGATGGGAAGATGCGTGCTACGGATGCGTGCTACGCTACGGATGCGTGCTATGGATGCGAGCTGTGGATGCATGCTGCGGATGCGTGCTATGGATGCGTAGGTCGCGAGTGTGTTCAGTCAGAAGGCGCGTGTTTGTCAACGAAAGTAGACATAGGTACCATCATGGAAGCAAAAAGTTATTTTTTTCAAAAAGTTTTAATGTGTATTTTTCTATAATTCATGTTTTTATGTTGTTTAAAAATGAAAGGGAAGTGATATTCGGAACTGCAATTTGATATGTATACCTCATTTAACATGTCGTTCGATGAGCCCAAAACATGTTAAGTACTCGATGAGTACGAAACATGTCGCTGAATGACCAGTCCAAAACATATCGCGTGATCCAAAAAATGTCGCGTGTGAGTCCGAAACATGTCGCTTGTGAATCCGAAACATGTCGTGTGTGATTCCGAAACATGTCGCGTGTTAGTCCGAAACATGTCGCGTGTGAATCCAAAACATGTCGCGTGTCAGTACCGAAACATGTCGCTAGATGAGTCCAAAAAATGTCGCGTGGGAGTCCGAAACAAGTTGCGTGCGAGTCCGAAACATGACGCTTGCGCACCGTACGTTGGGGCATTATAGCCATTGCGTGATTTGCGTATATCCGGCATTACACTACATTACTGTGAAACTATTAAAAAAAAACGCTTGAAATTAGGTGATCATTTAGGATTTATTTGGGTGTACGCAATACGCATAGCTCGAGCTGCGCATCTTCCTCGCAAAGCTGACAAAGCTCATAGCGTAGCTTTAGTGGAAACGGTCGCATAGCTCGTAGCGCATCCTCGCAGCATAGCTCTAGTGGAAAACCAGCCTAAAGCGAAGATAAAATTGCTTACGAAAAGTGTCAGGCGTTTACTAGTTACCTATTTTCAAAATATGTACATAAATACTAATAGGTAATAAAATAAAAATAGGATTGCTATCCATTAATTTAAGTTGTGACTATCTCCACGGGGCCAGGGGAGTCGCGAACAGAACCAACCTAAATCTGTGTGTCCCAAACTGCAGACCGGTGTGTGATGGAGGAAACCTCGCATCGCATGTAACATTATAAACACGGGCATGATTACCTATATCTTAAATTGAATAGGCACTTATAGGAATTATTACGAATGGGCTATAAAAAACAACTTTAGTAGAAGTTGTTTATTTCATTGGATTGTAGCTTAACCGTAGACAATACTTGCAGATTTAGTCTTACTTTTCTAATTATTATAAAACATGACTAAACTAAAAGTGATCCTCTTGTTCGTTGTTTACTTGAAAACAAACGCCGTAACTGCGTGTCCGCGCCGCGCAGACGTGGACACGCCTGCGCCTGCGCCTGCGCCTCCCCTGTCTCACCACAACAACGACACAATACTCAAGATCGTCGAAGACTTATTCATTTCCTTGAAAATCGGCAAAAGTTACACAATTTCAAAATACGCAGAAGAATATATGTCCAGGCACAGCCTCATACAAAATGCAATCTGTAGCAACCATAAAATATATAAATCAGTCCACGATATAAGCAAAACAAAAATTAGCAATAAAATAGCTTTTTACATTTTGAATATTAACAAAGCAATTGAAGAAATGATAAGAAGTGAAGTTGTTAAGAATGTTCGGAACGATACTGGACTATATTATACATTGGATGATGAACGTGTCCACGGTTTCCTTAAGTTAGCGAGAAGGTTTCATTTAAAATTGAAAACAATTGCACCAATAAGTAGTGTACCTAAGTTAAATGGTGAGTAGGTATTTATTTACACCCACTTAATTAATGTATTATTAATTATTTACTTATTTATCTATTGATAAAAAAGTATACATGACATTTCGGTAATATCAATGCGTCACGAGTCACCACGAAACATATACAAACAATTAAAAAACAATATTTAACTAATTTAACAATAAAACTATTAAAAAAAAATAACAATATACAAACAAACAATTGTCACTGGAACAGTTGAGGGCCTGGCATCCATCGCCTCACAAAATCTCAAGCATTCACTACACAATGCCGCCCATCGCCATTCAAACAAGTCGCACTCAGTGCTCAGGTGTCGATGCCAGGGGGCCCGATTTTTGAGTGTCGAACGCTCGACTTTTCACTCGAGATCTGTCATAAAACTATGACGTTTTAACAGATGTCGAGTGAAAAGTCGAGCGTTCGACATTCAAAAATCAGCTCCCCGGGAGTGCATTAAGCGTGTTCTGAGGGGGATCCTCAGGACATCCGGGACAGAGATCTAGTTAAGATGTAACTTATTGATCATAAATATCGGCTCCGCCGGATTAGCTCTCTGACTGCTTCATCGAATCTCTTACATATTTAGGTACGAGTAGGTAGGTACGAAGTTACGAACGGACCTTTTCGCGGAGACCTTTATCCAGTGGGCTTTCTTCTACTATCATGGCTTTATAAATAGACCAGCCCCAATAAAGTTATAGTCCAGTCCGCAGTAGGAGGGTAGCCTGGGGAAAACCCAGAGGAATTCTCCGGTTACACAGTAGGTACCTAATTTGTTTGATGTATTTTAGTGTCAAAGGGTAATGAGCAGGAGGAAGGGCGGCGCATCTTCGCGGGCAGCAGCGCGGGCATCGCCAAGTACCCGTTCATGGCCAGCGTGCACGTGGCCGGCCGCTTCGTGTGCGCGGGCTCGCTGCTGACCGACAGCCTGGCGCTCAGCGCGGCCTCCTGCCTCATGCGGTGAGCACGTTCATGTTGACCTGCGCCGGCCGGTGCGAGATGGTCTTTGGGCGCCCTTTGGTTTGAATTTTTTCGACGTTGCCGGTTTGGCGCCCATTGACATCCCGCGCTTGGCGTCCATTGACATCCGGCGCCTGGCGCGGCCGCCCCATTCGCCCCACCCTTGTGCCAGCCCTGATATTAAAGACAGATTAAATAAAACTCCAATCAATTCCAACACCGATGAAAATGTCTGCTCCCAATGATACGTTGTGTTGCGAGGCAGGGTACTGCGAATATTAGCGATCCTCGAGCCAATAAAGGGATGGTAACGCGCTTATTCCTCTGGAATCTGAAGTGTCCATAGGCCTAGGCATACTTTAGTTGTTGTATTAATAAAAAAGTTTAGTGTTCTGTAGGTACCACAATTGGTTTTGATCACACTCACCATTGAGTGCTCCGCGAGACCCACATGACCAGTTTTTTGAAGATTTATCTATTTATCGTATGGCATGGCATTCTAGTCACTGGATTCAATATAGATAAAATTAAATTCACAATAAAAATACAGATAATATTAAATTAAAGATTGAGATGAGTCCTCCTCAGGAACTCAACAGCAAGAGGGGTAAGGTTCTTGAAATTCTCTTTCTGTCCCGAAAATTTGGTAACCGCCGGGCATTCCAGAACCATATGGTTGATTGTCTGGTCTGGGGTTGCACGCGCTGTGACGAGTCGGATCAGCCCCATTTGTACCCGTGGTGGGCGCAGTTTCCAATGCCTGTTCTTAAGCGGTTCAATTGGCACCACACTTTGCGCGGTTGGTCGAAGCCACCTGGCCGCATCTTTGGATTGAACGAAAACAGATGTTCATCCGGTTGCTGTTGTCCATTCCATTCAGTCTTCCACGCTTCTTGTAGGTTCCACTGGCTGTCCAGGTTAATCATGTTGAGGGCTGGTGGGTTACGCGACTTGAGTCTTTTTACTCTATAGTCGGTGATGTCTTGATGGATAGGCAGCTCCGAATGGTGTTTTGTTTTTAACGCCTCTCGGATTAAGCACTTTTTCCGACGCAGGTGTGCAGGTTCTATTGCGCTGAGAGCAGGAAGCCAGTTTGAAGGGGTGGGTTTAAGAGGAGGGGTAGGGCAAGCTCTCTCCATAAGAACTTTGTGCAGGATTTACTTCGTTTGTGTTTGCATTAAAGTTATGATTTTTGGTCAGCATGCTTATCTTTCTCATAACTATTTCGTGATATAATTTTTTTTTAATAATTTTTTTTTTTAATTTATTAATTTTGATTTTTTTTGAAATATTTGAAAATTTTCACATCACGATCTTCGCATATCTAATATTTACAACCAAAAAAAATATTATATTTGTTAGTGCCAAAACCGACGAATAAAACCTGCACAACGTTTGTATGGGGTAGGCCTTGCCCTACCCTGCACCTTAAGGCAGCCAGTAACAAAAGTCACATGGTTTCGTTTAGTTGTATATCCACGGAAGGAGCACTGGCGCTGTTCATCCAAACGGGCGCGCAGTACTCTGCCGTTGAATAGACCAGAGCCAGTGCGGTAGTTCGTAGGCAAGATGCAGAGGCTCCCCAAGTGGTTCCGGTTAGTTTTTGGACGATATTGTTTCTTGCCTTAATTTTATGTTTTAGTTAATGGATGTGGTAACTGTAAGTTAAGTTTCTGTCCAGTGTAACACCAAAGTACTTGGGGAAGTTGTTGTGTTTTAGGGTTGTGCCTCGAAACCTTACACTCTTATGTCTTTCTTGCGAGCTTGTTGCATAGGTGGAAGCAGCACACCTCGGTCTTTGAGGGGTTTGGGCACAGTCGCCAGCGGGTAAAATAGTCATCCAAAGTTACCCAGGTCTATCTCCAGTGCGGGCTCAGTGGCTTCCATGATCCGGTGTTGGGCAACGATTGCGAGATCATCAGCGTATCCAAATTTACGTGATATGGTGGGTGGCATGTGATGCACGTATAAGTTAAATAATAATGGAGCTAGGACTGAGCCCTGTGGGAGCCCGTTATTGAGCATCCTAATTTTACTGGGGGATTCACCCAAGAACACCTGAAAAGTTCTGTTTGTGAGTGTGTCCTCTATTAGCCTATATAGCTTGATACAGGGTATGATCTTAATTAACTTATAGAGAAGACCCTGCTTCCAAACTGTATCGTAGGCTGCCGTAAGGTCAATGAACGCTGATGATGACTAAGTTTTTATTGTAACCGTTTTCAATATGGGTAGTGAGCGCCAGCACCTGGTCGCAGCAGTTGCGATTTGGTCTAAACCCTGCTTGCTCTGGTGGTATTGCTGCACTGATTGTATCCTGAATGCGGTTGTAGATAATCCGTTCGGTCTGTAACTGTCTGCTTTATCTTCCGGTTTTTCTGGTTTTAACATGGCAATTACTTTCGACCGCTTAAGAGACGGCGGAATCTTGCCCGTGTCGATTATTGTTGAGTAAAACTTCGACAGCCATACTCGGGTTCTTGGGCCGCTATGTTTTAGGAATTCGGGATATATTTCGTCCTTACCGCTTGCTTTGTTAGTAGCAATGTCGTCGATAGCCTTCGATAGTACGTCTGGAGAGACGGGGCCGCAGTAAGCACCGTTTGGGCTAGCATTGGCTTTTAGTGCAGTTAGTTCTTTCTTAACGCTACGCGTGTGTAATTTGTGGCTTAGAGCCTTCGATAGTTTCACTAGCCTGTCTGCTATGGCGTTTGGGCGAACCTAGTAGGTTGGCCTTTTGGAGTGGTGGTACCTGTAGTGAGTCTTCTGACTAGGTGCCATGCTGTCTTGCTGGAGTGCGTGAAATTCATTCCCTGGACGGTTTCTTCCCATTTTTGTCTCCTAGCGTCATCTAGTGACTCTATTAGTTCGTGGGCACAGTCAGGGTCTCCCGTTCTTTGAAAATCTCTCCATTTGCCTTCGGTAACTTCATTTCAATTCCAACCCGGTATGTAGTGCTTGCGGTATCCTCTGGAGATAGACTTTTTAGCAGTAGCTATGATCAGTTTCCTAAAACGTTCGTAGTTCGTCGGATTGGGTGTTATCCATCTAATGGAATCTGAAGATTTGAACTTTGTTTCTATTTTTCCGCAGTACTGTCGACACAAAGCCCCACATCCAAATCCGCGTGGCGAGCGACTACGTCAGCAAAATGGGGTCACTTGTGAACATTGAAGAACTCATCTTCCACCCGGAGTTCGACCGCGCGTCTCTTGAGAACAACCTGGTGCTGCTCCGAGTCAGGAAGGTAGGCGTAACACCTCATATTAGTGGGGCAGATTGCTAGAACAAATGGTCGTAAATGTGGACACGCTGGACAAAAGCACCAAATTTCTACCAGGGTCTAGTTAGGTCCATAGCTTTTGTCAACAAAATCATTAACAGCCTTAAAAAATTTAATAACACAAGTCCAAATCCCAATAGCTTTCCGTTTCATTTACAAAATATAAACAAAATATAACTTAATGTCATATTCTTACAGTAAAATATATTCCAAGTTGTAATATTATAAAAGATTAAGGAACAAAGTTCGCCCGTATTCCTCGCGGGGTCTTTGGATCTAAAAATAAAGTTCAATTAAAAAAAAAAAAAAAAAAAGATAGGAACCAACTCCTCCGTCGGCCATCTTTAATTTTATATGGGTGGAAAGTTTGTATGGAGAAAAAAATTTCTTAAGATAGAAACTTGTATATTCGCTAATAGACTAAGCATTTAAATGGAAGAAAACTAAATTTCAGCGTTTGCTGCAAAACATGCAACCGTGGGTGTATTGGGTGTAATACCTATGTACCACTAAGTATCATCTATATGATTACCCCATACAAAATGTGGTTGGTTAATGGATGATGAGGCTTTGAGGGTATCAACTTCTGCGATGTATATACTATATGTATAACGTACTATACAGATTACTTAGTTGTATACCGTCTCGCGTCGCGTGCTACGTGTGGTATTGAATGAAATTAAGGAAAGGTTACCTTAGCACTCGAAACACATTGAAGTTCCCCAATTAATGACGTCATTTTCATGCTAATAATATAACGTTTTAAGGCGCTACGATTCCGGCCGCAACTGGTGATGGCGGTCCGCTACGACCGCGCGAACGGCAGCGCGCTGCCGCCGGCAGCCGGCGTGGGCGACCTCGTCATGCTGGGCTGGGGGAAGCGAAGGGTGAGTGGCTGAGTGATCGTGATGGAGGTCCGCTACGACCGCGCGAACGGCAGCGCGCTGCCGCCGGCAGCCGGCGTGGGCGACCTCGTCATGCTGGGCTGGGGGAAGCGAAGGGTGAGTGGCTGAGTGATCGTGATGGCGGTCCGCTACGACCGCGCGAACGGCAGCGCGCTGCCGCCGGCAGCCGGCGTGGGCGACCTCGTCATGCTGGGCTGGGGGAAGCGAAGGGTGAGTGGCTGAGTGATCGTGATGGAGGTCCGCTACGACCGCGCGAACGGCAGCGCGCTGCCGCCGGCAGCCGGCGTGGGCGACCTCGTCATGCTGGGCTGGGGGAAGCGAAGGGTGAGTGGCTGAGTGATCGTGATGGAGGTCCGCTACGACCGCGCGAACGGCAGCGCGCTGCCGCCGGCAGCCGGCGTGGGCGACCTCGTCATGCTGGGCTGGGGGAAGCGAAGGGTGAGTGGCTGAGTGATCGTGATGGAGGTCCGCTACGACCGCGCGAACGGCAGCGCGCTGCCGCCGGCAGCCGGCGTGGGCGACCTCGTCATGCTGGGCTGGGGGAAGCGAAGGGTGAGTGGCTGAGTGATCGTGATGGCGGTCCGCTACGACCGCGCGAACGGCAGCGCGCTGCCGCCGGCAGCCGGCGTGGGCGACCTCGTCATGCTGGGCTGGGGGAAGCGAAGGGTGAGTGGCTGAGTGATCGTGATGGAGGTCAGCGAGTAGCGAGACCTAGTCTCCAACTAAGAGGCGCCCGTCTCGGAAGAAACCACTCTATTAATAATCGCTAGTACCTATACTCATTTATGTACGTTCAAACTTTGTGAAAAAACCGGTGTTTTTTCACTCGTAAATTGCATCATATTGCTCTGTGCGAACGGAACGACAGGACTATCTGTTCAGCGGTGTCAGCTACTTTCGGGTGAATATGCACCTCGGAGGTGTGAGAGAGCCAAGTTTAGCCAAAGTGCTAAGAGGGATCGGCTTGCCCAGAGACAGCATACCGCGTTGCCCTAATGAGTTCTATCCCTATCTACGTGCATGAGCGTTCCACACTATTTGTTGCACAAAAGAAATCTTACCGTACAAAAGGCGGACTAAATACGGTATGGTATGGCATTCTCTACCAGTCAACCTTACCTTATCACGTTTTCTCATACGCGTAGCAGGATACCTACTCTGAGGTGTGAATGTATGATTACCAATAAAATATGAGTATGAGTATGAGTAGGTACTCCACGCTACATAGCTAGTAGTTTCCAGACCCCTCCTTGTGCAGATGGACGGGTGGGACGTGCGCGACGAGGACCGCCCGCTGTCGGAGGGGCATCTCCAGCTGTACGACTTCGCCGCCTGCCAGTACATCTACACCAGGTGTTCTGTATATCTACTTGTCAATACACTCGATGAGTATTCAGTATCAGTATTACACGTATTCAGATGCCGGCGATGACCAGCGCTGGAGGCCAATTCTCGGGCCGCTCGAGATGATGTCTATTCGAGATGATCTCGATTGACGCAATGTCTATCGAAAAATCTCACCAAAATGTCGAACACAGCTAAATTTCTTATTCTGGGGCACGATCGAGATTATGTCGAACGATGATCTCGATGTCTATTGCAATACGCGTTCCGTTTTTTTCGATTGTGTTAGTTTACAATCGAGTGTAAATCAATAAATTATTTTATAAGGTTTTCCACTTAATTAAATATCTCTTATATCAAAAACATAAGCGTTATTCATTTACAATAATCTAATAAATAAATATGGTGATTTAACATATCAAATATATTTAAGTATATTTGCTCTTTTATATACTTACGTGAAATCAAACGCATAATAACTTTGACTACTTTCTTTCAATAGGTATATTTGTAAGCTGTCAATTCAATACAATATTTTCCACCAACTTAATTCGGTAATTTAATTTAGAGCAAGGCCCTTCGAAAGCCTGAAATTTTTTACAAGCGCGGTGTCCTGCGTTTCAAACGCGTTTTCGCGCCACTGTATGCCTCGCCTTGCACCCCGCGCTGCATCTTCGGCCGCTAAAACTTCTGCGACGTCCACAGCGTTGGCGATTAAATTATTTAAATAGATTGACATATTTTTCGTTAATTTTTGCTGCTTTAAACGCACTTAAAGTTGTCAATATTGTAGTTTAGTAAATCAAATTCCACATTTCTATACAATACTGTCTGTATTACATTATCTGAAATAGTCGATCTTGTACAACAATTATACTTATTCTAATAATATTTACAACATTACAACAACCATTTTTTACCGATCGATAATTATGCCAACTGCTTCCTTAACTTTTTAATTTTCCCGTCAGACAGGAGGCCGCGGTAATAGATTAGTTACCCATATCGGCCACCACCGCGGCGCCACTGTCTACGTCATCGGTATCGCCATCGCTACAATTATAAAATGATTAAGGCTGGTTTTCCACTAGAGCTATGCTAAGCAGCTATGCTGCGAGGATGCGCTACGAGCTATGCGACCGTTTCCACTAAAGCTACGCTATGTAGCTGTGCGAGGAAGATGCGCTATGAAGATGTGCTATGCTACGTAGCTGTGCGAGGCAATGCCGGTTACACGCAATGACTATGATGCCCCTACGTACGGAGCGCAAGCGTCATGCTTCGGACTCATCGAGCAACATGTTTCGGACTGACACGCGACATGTTTCGGACTCATCGAGTAACAGTTTCAGATTCACACGCGACATGTTTCGGATTCACCGAGTAACAGTTTCAGATTCACACGCGACATGTTTCGGATTCACACGCGACATGTTTCGGACATACACGCGACATGTTTCGGACTCACACGCGACATGTTTCGGATTCACACCCGACTTGTTTCGGACTGACACGCGACATGTTTCGGATTCACACCCGACTTGTTTCGGACTGACACGCGACATGTTTCGGACTCATCGAGTAACAGTTTCGGATTCACACGTGACATGTTTTGGAATTCATACGCGACATGTTTCGGACTCGCACGCGACAATTTGTTCGTATATTGGGTTAATACCTAGAATTCTAACTAGCCCTATTTAACGTGACGCTAACAATATTTCCCGCCATTGACAGATCAAATGTGAAAAATATAGTGATGAAATCATCTCGATCGCTACTGACCACTCGATGTATCTCGAACGCTGGGAGTAGACATATCTCGAGTGTGAGATTTCGAGAATACGCAAAATTGGTTTTCGATCGACATCCGCCATTTTTTTTCGAGATATGTCGAATAGACATCATCTCGAGCGGCCCGAGAATTGGCCTCCTGGACTGACATGAAATTATAAATTTACGAGTATATGGCGCCAGTGTTTTGTCAGCTTTGATATCCAGTGAGATTGGTAGGTTAGGTACCCTTCACCAAAGACAATACAATCGAACCACAGGTATCTACTTAAGCCTCCTCATCTGGGCCGAACGGATGGGAACTAGAGTTCGATATTTTTGATTGTAGTTAAGTCCTTAATAGCAGAACTCTCTCAGAAAATATAATTATCTACTCGAAGGTCTCGAAGCTTTCAAAGGTGCCAACAAAGGGTGCCAAGATCACTATCTTTGTGATTTCTTACTTCAAATATTTGACACATGAGATGAGACATTTGAGTCATCGAAATTATATATAAAACTACTGGGATTCCAAATCGACAGCAGTCTTACTTGGGAGTACCACATTGACGAAATCTGTTCCAAGTTGGGCCGAGCCTGCTTTGCTTGTCGCTCCCGCGCCAGTCGTGTCGTCTCTGTTATTTTTATTAAAATAACGCTATAATTATGGCCAAATCCACTATAGAAAGTCTTGAAAAAGTGATACAGAAGTACCTAGCTCCTATTGAATCTAAAATACTATGTGTTGAAAGAAAAAGTTGAAAATTTGGTGCAAAAGAATACGTGTTCACAGTGTAAAGGACGGTGCATCGACAACTCGCGTAATACGCCACAGAATTATGACCCGAACGCACCAAGCGACGCGACCGCTGCGAGAAAAAATGCCATGACTCACCCGGTCAACACTTTACGTCCAACCGCCACGACTCAGGTTAACAAAAAAATACCTAGTAACCCTCGATCTGCAACCACCGAAGCCCGGAATCCAACTGGATCGCTTCCTTCAAATCCAGGGAAAAACATACGAACGCTGAGTAAAAACGACGAGACTCCTCAGCATGAAACGCCAACAACTGC
Source organism: Cenopis cana (assembly GCA_951800055.1). Classification (NCBI taxonomy): domain Eukaryota; kingdom Metazoa; phylum Arthropoda; class Insecta; order Lepidoptera; family Tortricidae; genus Cenopis; species Cenopis cana. Next base: position 182,305 of record OX637495.1, read on the forward strand.
ATCACCATCGCCGACGCCGGCGAGCTGCGCCGAGACGAGCCTCATGCAAACTGGGACGGAGAAGGTCGTAATTGTCGAGGACAACAACAACGAAGCGGAAGGCCAGTGGGAACAGGTGTCGTACAGAAAACGGAATCAACATCGTGCACAGCGACGCGCCCGTGTTACCGTGACAGGCACAGGACCGGCGGACGAGATGTTGCAAACAACTGAACGACCGAAAAAAATACACGCCTGTTTTTTTAAAACCAATACGCAAGCAGAATCAATTAAATCTTACATGGAGAAAAAGAAACCAGGTGACCACTACGACGTCCAAAAACTGAAATTAAGACATGAATATTACGCCTCATTCGCAATCACAGTTCCTGTAAGTAAATTTGACTTTTTTATGTTGCCTGAAAACTGGCCTCCTGGTACTGAGGTCAGTGAATGGTTTCGTGGCGGCGCCGGGCGCGGAGGCGCGCCCCGCAGGAGCCGTCGCGGCGCTCCGGAGCACGACCGGCAGCGACACTAGCGCATCGATATACACACGGCCCCCGCGGACCTCGACCGACCCCATCACGGTGTGCCACCAAAATATCAGATGCCTTAATAACAAAACCAAATCGGTTGAAGTGCTCCTATGTAACGATTTAAAATGTGACGTGCTCGTGCTTACCGAGCACTGGCTCCGTAGCAGTGAAATTGTGTCTGTAACATTACATAATTACGATCTCGTATCATATTACTGTAGGCCTTCCATTTTACACGGAGGAAGTTGCATCTTTGTGCGTTCAGGTGTCAGAGCCGTAAACAGGCCTGATATTAACAATATGTCCGTGCAACAGGTTTTTGATGTTTGTGCGATCCACCTCTTAGACGACGACATATTAATTGTAGGCATCTACCATTCCAACTGTACTAGCGACTCGCAGTTTCTGGTGCTGTTAGATAAACTATTATCAAAAATAAATTCAGAAAACCTCAATGCCATAGTAATGGGTGATATTAACATTGACTTTTTCACTAACACACCTTGTAAAAAACAAGTGTCAGATATTCTGTCATGTCACAATTTCAATCAACATGTCAATTTCCCAACTCGAATTTGCAGTAATACTAACACGTCCACATTATTAGATCACGCTTATTCAAATATCTGTCCCGACCGTGTGTATGCCGAATGCGTCACCACCCGCCTGAGCGATCACTCAGCGCAAAAGATAAGTATTGTAAACAAGTTGCGGGATTGGCGGTTGAGTGTCGATACCGGGCGGTCGTCGTTTTTTGTTTATTAAGTGTTTTGCGTGAATATTTGGCATAATCCTGGTCAAAGTGTCGCGTAATTAGTTGCTATTCCTTTTCATTACATCGGGTGGTGAGTACTAATAAGTAGTTAGTTGGTTTTGGTGTAATAGTTTTTCTTTCCCTAAGAGGGTAGTTGTCGTCAGCGTCCTCATGAGTGAGGATGCTGACTTGGAGGATCCCGGGGATGGAAATTTCCGCCCTGTTTTAAGGAATGTTAGTCTATCTCAACACGAATTTTTTGAGAACACACAGACGGAAAATTTCACTCCCGCAATGAGTAAGAATAAAAAACAAAAACTTAGGAAAAAAAATCTCGAGCGTGAACAAAATAATAGCCGAAATAATGATAGGTCCCGATCTAGATCCCCATCAAGAGAAGATCGTCTCCTTGCTCGCAAAGAGAAGGTAGGGCCTCAGAGTCAAGTGATTATGGACACTCAAATACCTCCAGGCCAAGCTCGCGAAGAGAATGTAGCATCCCAGAGTCAGGAGTTCAAGGACACGCAAATACCTCCAGGCCAAAATCCAATGTCCCAGTCTCAGGTAAATGTAACTCCACCGGCATATTTGGTTGCTTCGCCGCCAGGTGAACCCTCTAGCCAAACTCCCCCCTCGCCGTTTACCCCTGTCGGGAGAGGTAGATATAACGCGATAGACCAAGGACCATTCATAGTTCACGTAGAAAAGGAAGAATTGACGCCTAATTCTGGAACGATTTTGCACCCGGTCGCCTTTGGACTATTTATACAAAATAGAATACGAGAATTCCCTAATGTGGTGGAGGGAAGCATTAAGCGTATTGGACGTAACCGAGCATCCCTTAATTTCCATTCCGCGAACGACGCAAATATGTTTATGGACTCTCCAACATTGGCCAATAATAAATATAGAGCCTATATACCGTCTTTTAACCTCACTCGAATGGGTTTGGTGCGGGGAGTCCCCGCTGAGTGGACCCCCGATGAAGTACTAGGTCATATTCAGGTACCTGAAAACTCGGGTGCCACTGCCGTAAAAATCAGACGCTTAAATTTTAAAAAGTCAAATCCCGATGGAACGTACCGCTGGCTCCCATCAGAGTCCGTTGTAATTACTTTTGACGGCCAGAGCCTCCCTAAAAGAGTTTACATGTGCTTTAACTCCCTGCCAGTCGAACAGTATCAGTACCCAACGGTACAATGTTACAAATGTTGCCGATTCGGGCACACTAAGGAAAAGTGTCGGTCCCTCCCCCGCTGCTACCGATGCGGCGGAGCTCATACGGGGGACTCTTGCGAAATAGATGTCCATGAGCCTTTTTGTTGCAACTGCCCTCGCGAAGTAGCTAGAGGACATTTGGCTAATAGTAAGTCTTGTCCTGAATACATCCGACAAATTGCTATAAAGAAAACCATGTCTGACCAAAATATTTCATACGTCGAGGCATCTAATCTACATGCCAAAGTCAGCCGTAAATCATATGCAAACGTAGCTGCTCCGTCCGCTCCTTCTCCTTCTCAAGGTTCATTCTCGTATAGGAAGACTGTTTTTCGAGAACCACGTTCACCACCTCGCATGAGTAAAGGGTATGATAGAGCCGCCCACGAGGCTATAATTAGGGAGCCGGTTGTTGAATCCAGGCCTGTATACGAAGAACAGCTTCCTCCTAAAGACAACTCAATTGACCAAATACTTAATTTGCTCGCCGCGGTTGTTAAGTTCTTGGCTCCTTCTAGCCCCCTAGCCAACCCTGCACTGTTATCCCACGTAGCTCCTGTTATTTCTTCCCTCCTCCAATCATTTAATAATGGATCAAGTAGTTCTCCAGTGGAATTCTCGTAGTTTGACAAATAAAAAACATGATTTACTGTTTTTAATTAATAAATATAATCCTTTTGTATTAGCCATTTCGGAAATTTGGCTTAAGAGTGATTCCAACTTTCATCTGCCAAGGTATACGTCTCTGATGGATTGTAGATCTGATGGACGAGCCGGGTGTGCTCTGTTCATCAGAGAGCACATTTCTTTTTCTCCCATTCAAATCCCACTACATAATTGTGATTTTCACGTAACTGGTGCAAGTGTGGAAGGAATTACTTTTTTATCGATACATATACCTAGCCCTTCCTTTCCGATTTTTCGAGAACTAAAACATATTATTGAGAACCTTCCACAGCCGATCATTATATTGGGTGACTTTAATGTTCATCATCATCTATGGGGTTGTTATAATATTGACGCCCTTGGGGAGCATCTCTTGGAAATCTTAGACGCGACAAATCTTTGTATTTTGAATACGGGATCGCCAACGCTACGCACCTCACCCGAACAAAGGGCTAGTGCAGTGGATTTATCCCTTTCGTCACCTGTTCTTGCCTCCCAAATTGCGTGGGAAGTCTTAGATAGCACCTATGGCAGCGATCATTTCCCTATTCTCCTCAGTTTTCCGTCTGCATCGCCTCCCCGAAAAAGGCCAAATACTGTTCAGCCTCTTTTAGCTTATAATATCAATGGAGGTGATTGGGATAGCTATTCTAAATTCCTTAACACAGAAACTAAGCATTTACCTCCAATCAACTGTAAGTCCATTGAAACTTGCTCTCGTGTTATGATTTCAGCTATAAAATCTGCTGCTGATAAGGTGTTCCCCCTTAAGAATACAGTTTTAGGTAAACTTCCGTCCCCCCCGTGGTGGGATAAGGATTGCACTAACGCAGTGAGAGAAAGAAAGAAAGCTGAACGCATATACTCGTCAAATATGTCCCATGAAAATTATGAAGCTTTAATAAAAACTATGGGAGAAACAAAATCTACACTTTACAATAAAAAATCAGAGGGCTGGAAATCTTTTTGCTCCTCATTAAGCCCTTCTACCCCTGATACAGTAGTCTGGAACAACATACGCAGATTTAGAAGATCATATAATCCTCGCAGTTGCCCTTTCCCTCTATCGCTGCATTGGGCGGAATCATTTTTAGATATTATAGCTCCCTCATATGTCCCGAACGTACTAGACTCCCCTATAGGCCTACTTAATAATAATTCAATCGATCCCTTAGATCAACCATTTACTCTTACAGAACTTAAAAATGTAATTAGATCTGTGAAAGACTCCGCCCCAGGATATGATGGAATCACATATTCCTTCATAGCTAAGGCAAGTGAGCCATTTCTTAAATATTTTTTGGAATTGTTGAATTGCATACTCCTTTCGGGCCACCCCCCGACTGCTTGGAAGGCTCAGCTGATTATGCCTATATTAAAGCCTTCTAAAGATCCAAACAATCCTAGATCATACCGTCCTATTGCCCTTTCCTCGGTGCTGTTGAAGATTCTTGAACATCTCATAAAAAACCGAATGGAGTGGTTCATAGAAAACCATGAGATACTTGGAAATTCCCAGTTCGGTTTTAGGAAGGGCAAGAGCACAATAGATAGTTTAGGTATTTTCACTTCGGATGTTAGACTCGCTTTTTCTAAATCTGCGTCAGTAGTAGCTGTATTTCTGGATGTCGAGGCTGCATACGACAACGTCCAGCTCCCTATTCTCAGGGAAAAATTCCGCAATCTGAGAATACCGGTGAGGCTGGGCACCCTTGTCGGCAATCTGCTTTCTGAGCGGCAAATTACGTTTCGTGGGAGCGATCATACTATATGTCCATCGAGAACAGTCTGGCGGGGCTTACCTCAAGGTTCTGTGCTGAGCCCTTTGTTGTACAACCTCTACACCTACGACTTGGAGAGATCTGTTAACGGATGCCAAATTCTGCAATATGCGGACGACTTGCTCCTATACTGTTCTAATAAAAATATTGAATCTGCGTGCGAGACGTTAAATTCTTCCTTACAAGCTCTTAATCGCTGGCTTAATGTTAACGGGCTGTCTCTTTCTCCGAGTAAGAGCTGTGCTGTGATCTATTCACGTAGGAGAGTTTTACCCGACATTACAATTTCAATTAATAACATGAGAATCCCGGTTAGTACATCGTATAAATTCTTAGGAGTATTCCTGGACTCTAAATTGAATGGAAACCTTCACATCGATTACTTGATTAAAAAGTGTGAACGTGGCCTCAACACTCTGAGATGTCTTGCAGGGGTTTGGTGGGGCGCTCATCCTACCTCCCTTAGGTTACTATATAATGCCACTATTAGGAGTGTATTAGATTACGGCACATTTCTTTTACAGCCGGGGAGCCTGACTGGTTTTAAAAAACTCGATCTTATCCAATTCAAAGCGTTGAGAATTATCGCAGGGGCAATGAGATCCAGTCCAACCAATGCTTTACAGGTGGAATGCGCCGACCCGCCTTTACAACTACGTAGGCAATTCTTGTCTGATAGCTATTTTTTCCGTTCTCTCCAGTATTCTGATCACCCCATTATCCACCGAATCTACGATTTAAAAAATGTTTCTTGGTCGATCCACAAGGGCCCTCCATGCTTGATTAACAGTTTAGTGAAATTCCAATCTATCAAAGACCCAATTTACCATTCTCAAAGACTCCCTCTTTATGAATTTGATTACGAAACTATTATTTACCAGCCTCGTGTGATTCTAAATTTCGACATTTGCCACGATGACCCTCATGCTGACGAGTACCTTCGCCAGATACTGTCTCGCGAGTGGCACGATTGGAATACAATTTATTGCGACGCTTCTAAATTATCTGAAGTCGGCTGCGTGGGGGTGGGCGTCTTCCACTCGCAGCAGGATGCATCCCTTAAAATTAAGTACCCCCCGGAGACCTCTGTATTCACGGGTGAATGCATCGGTGTCCTGGAAAGTGTAAAATATATCCTGCAATGTAATTTAAGTAAAACAATAATTTTTTCTGACTCTCGTAGCAGTCTACAAGCGCTAATGACTAACCCCTTCGCTGTCAAAGTCCAAAATTCAATTCTTTATGAAATTAAGGATAAACTTTTAGCCTGTAAAAGAAAAGGTTACGAAGTTGCACTTGTGTGGATCCCTGGCCATTCGGGAGTGGGTGGTAACGAAACGGTTGATAGAATAGCTAAGGAGGCGGTGGTGAGTGGAAATAAAATTTCCTTTATAAATTATTGCCATGATTTGGTCCCCCTGGCGTCGAAGCTATTATTTCGGGCCTGGGCCTCTTCCTGGTCCAGGTCTAGCAAATCCCGTGGAAGACTATTCTCTCTGGTCCAACCTACAGTCGCAAGAAAACCTTGGTTCTCAAAAATTTTCATCCCAAAACAATTTTGTTCGACTATTATACGTATGAGACTGGGTCACTGCTGTTCCCCTTCTCATTTAGCAAAAATTCATGTCCGAGATTCCTCTTTATGTGAATGTGGGTTGGACGAGGGGGACCTCAATCATATATTTCTTGCTTGTCCCATGTACAATAATACATATTTATATAAAGAACTAATAAGATTAAACATTGCATTGCCAACTCGTATTATAGATTTGGTTAGGTGCAAGGACAAGGAAATTTTTATGGCGTTGGGTTTATTTTGTGAATTAAATAAACTAAAACTCTGAACGTATGGCTAAATATGTACTTTTTTTAATAATTTTAGAGTAAATTAAAATATGGGCAAACTTATAATCTGTAGTTGTATTTAGTCTCATTAACCCTATATAGATGTGTGTGTGTGTCTGTGTATTTACAGGTATAGCAACTACTGTCTCTCTCGTGTCGTACCTATACAAAAATTTTTTCCACATAAATCGACATGACACTGGCTAATCAATTGGCATAGCCATTAAAAAAAAAAAAAAAAAAAAAAAAAAAAAACAAGTTGCGCGCACAACGTACACCCACCGCATTTTTAATACTGTAAACAAAAATTATTTCTTTTCTGCTCTAGAATCAATCGACTGGCCTGAGGTTGTTGCAAACAGTCACAAAGATTGTAAATCGCTATCTGTCACATTGCTAAATATACTAACTAATAAATTTGAGACGTGTTTTCCTAAAAAAATACCTAAGGCAAATACACGTAAATGTCCCTGGATAGATAATGAAGTATGGAACACAAAACTCCTTCTTGACGATATCACGGACCTAAAAGATAAGTTCCCTTCCAATAATCAAATTTCAGATATGTTGCTTAGCACCGCATCTAAATACAGTTACATGTTAAAACGTAAGCGCACCGACTACTACAGCGCGCAAATTAAGAACGCATCCAATAAATGCAAACGTATGTGGGAAGTAATAAACAAAGAATTAGGTCGAAACTGTCGCGAACGCGCGGACTATACAGATGTCATAAAGGATAGTCACGGTCTAGCTTTTGCCTCAAAAAAACACGCTGTCGACCAACTTAATTCTGAATTTATAACTGCTGCTTTAGTATGCGGTGCCCCGAAACCGGACATACAGGGCTCATTGACAGCTATATCAATCAATATCCCCGAATGTGACTGTTCTTTGAGACTAAAACCTTTTACTTGTCTCGAAGTTGAAACAATACTCCAGAAGCACATCGCACCGAAGAACAGTACCGATATATACGACCTGTCGGCCAGTGTCCTTCGATTTGTAGGTCCAGCGCTATCCTTTGTTTTGTCAGAGTTGTTTAATTACTGCATACGACAGGGTGTAGTCCCAGAAAGTCTCAAAAAAGTTAAAATCACCCCATTGTACAAGGGAAAAGGTTCCAAGGCGGCCTTGAAGTCTTATCGACCTATTTCATTAGTACCGGCAATCAGTAAAATCTTAGAAGTAGGTATTAACCTTAGAATATTATCCTTCTGGTTCCCCCAACAAACGATATCTGAGAGACAATACGCATACCGTCAGGGCCGCTCGACAACGGACCTGGTACGCGAAGTGGTGTGGCATACGTTAAGCGCGCGAGAGGCCGGGATGCAGGTGGCGATGGTATGCTGCGACCTCTCGCGCGCGTTCGATACCGCCAACCACGGACTTATCGCGCAAAAACTTAGTCACTACGGTATTCGGGGTCCTGCACTATCATTGTTAATATCATTTATGTCGAACAGGAGTCAAGTTGTCGTGGGGGATGGTGGCCGCATCAGGTCTGATGAGATGAGAAACCGACTTGGAGTACCGCAAGGATCCTGCCTCTCGAATACCCTATTCAGCATACTCCTTAACGATCTCCCACAAATAGTTAAAGGATGTAACATTTTTATGTATGCGGATGACGTGACAGCTGTAGTCACCGGCTCGTCCCATTCACAGCTGGAAACAAACGTTAATTATACGCTTAAACAGCTTTGTGAGTGGTTTAAAACAAATGGCTTAGCCCTCAATAAAGAAAAAACCTTTGTTATGAAATTTAACTTAAATGGCCACACATCTAGGCCCATGACCACGTACGCCGGGGACGACGCTGTCCATCAAGTAGCGAACATCAAGCTACTGGGTTTCTCCATCGATAGTGGCTTAAGGTGGAACGCACACATCGACCACCTGTGTGCGAGGCTGGGCAGCGCATGCTACGCATTAAGGCGCCTCGCCAGTACTGCGACCAGGGACGTCGTCCGGAGTTGCTATTTCGCGACTGTGCACGCGCTCATCTTGTATGGCACTGAGCTCTGGGCCGGAGCCGCGGAATGGCGTCGGGTCTTCACATTACAAAAACGCGCCGTACGCGCAATGGCGTGTGTTCCGGACGACGTGTCTGCTCGTCAGTACTTCACACAATACGAGATATTAACACTGCCATGCGTACATATCCAACAGGTAGCGATCTTCACCCACTCCAACCGCGACAGGTTTACTGCCAAACAGGCAAATCCAAATCGCCATCTGCGTAGTAACAAGAACGCGGGCTGCCTAGCACCTGTGTCCCACAAGTTAGCAAAAAGCGGACGATCAGTATATATACTCGGCCCACGTATATATAATCACCTACCAAAAAGTATTAAGGATGCACCTTCCTCTCATAATTTTAAAATAAGATTAAAAAAATGGCTTGTAAAATCAACGTTTTATGACCTAGATGAATATTTTCGCAATGACATAAAATGATGTATAAAATTGTATAATAATGTATAATGATGTATATTAATAATGACTAGCAAGTGACTAGTAAGTAATTAATAATTTATATATTGTATACAAATATACAAAATGTAGTGACAAACAAACATGACCTGTAACGAATGTTACCAATAAATATTTTCTTTTCTTTTCTTTTCTTTTCTTTGCACTCCGTCGGCTCGCTGGCACCGCATCTCGCAGTGTAGTATTGTCATGCTATTTCGCGACCGTCCACAGCCTCATCACGTACGGGGTGGAGCTGTGGGCGCGAGCGGCGGACGCCGAGCGAGCCTTCAGAATGCAAAAACGCGCCGTACGCGCTATTGTGGGCGTACCCGACGATGAGTCATGCAGAGAGCTATTTAAGATGTTAAATATTATGCCTCTTCCCTGCGAACTCATCTACCAGGTCGCCCTTTTCACACACAACAACTTGGACGCATTTCGGCAGCGAGGTATCAACACATCCCATATGATGCGCAGCAATAAACTCGCCCACCTCCTCGTCACGCCCTCACACAAGCTGCGTAAGTCGGAGAGGTCGGTCTATATCATGGGGCCGTCAATATATAATAGGCTACCGGACACTATTACAAAAGATGCAACTTCCATAGTGGTATTTAGGTTAAGATTGCGTAAATGGCTCCTTGACCATACATTTTACTCTATACATGAGTTCTATGAGCTCCCCATTCAATGAGTTTATACTTAAGTATATATACATTATAATACTTCTAGTCAAATAGCGATTAGCAACTAAAAAACTGTATTTAATCAAAAAGTTAATGAAATGCATTGACTTATAATATAGAAATAGACACACAATGCCGAACAAAAATGACGGAAAATGTGGCACTGATTGGCAGTGTCAGTTGCATACACGCTTTGTCACTGTCACTGTCTGCCGTCAACACGAAAGTACCGCACCGCGGTACATTTAAGGGTGCCATTTTTTTCGCCTGACTGTGTATCTAGTTCTTTTATAGTACATCTATGATGAAATGTAAATGATTGCAATTGTTTACACCGTTACTATGCACACTCACCTGGTTACCAATCAAATATGACGACAAGACGGCTCTGTCTTAAGGAATTTGTATCAAACAACCGTTATCTAGTTTCTGTTAAGCACAGCGCCATCTAGTGGTCCATAAGTAAGAAATCGTCTTAAACATACTCCCGCCCAAATGACAGAAAGTCATTTGATAAACAAAATAAACTTGAACATAACTGTCTGAACTTCCACTTCACTAAACTAAATTGTCTATTATTAGCACCACTGTCTGCATTATTCGTCCACATGGCTCAATAAAGGACACAATTTTGAAATTGCGCGTCTCAACACTCCTGAAGAGGTGCGCACATCATAAGTTCGGGTAAGTTGGTCTTTGCCAGGGTATTTCTTAATAATTCGTCCCATAGGCCAACGAACAGGTGGGAATCTTTGGTCCTTTATAATAACCAAGTCTCCTTCATCAAATTCTTGTTTGGATTGTCTCCATTTAGGTCTCTGTTGCATTTGAGTCAAATACTCAGATTGCCATCTATTCCAAAAGTCTTGGACCATTCTGGTTGTCAATTGCCAACGATCGAGTCTATTTATTTTTTCATATTGTAGGTCATCACATGGCATAACAATCGTGGGCTCTCCGATCAGGAGATGACCAGGTGTCAATGGCTCCAAATCTCCTGGATGGTCACTAATTGTAATTGGTGAAAGGGGGCGTGAATTCAGACAAGCTTCAATCTCGGCTAGTACAGTACTCAACTCTTCAAATGTTAATGTAGTGTTTCCAACTATGCGTTTCAAGTGGTACTTAGTTGATTTCACTCCTGCCTCCCATAATCCGCCAAAATTGGGAGCTCCAGGGGGGATATATTTCCATTTTGTCCCTTCTTTATCCAGCATTGAGGCAAACTCGTCAGGAATACTGGACTTTCCTTGTTTCCACATCTCTATTAACTCTTTCTCTGCGCCGATGAATGAAGTTCCATGATCGCTCCACATTTCTGCCACGTATCCTCGTCTTGACACGAATCTTTTAAAGGCGGCCAGGAATGTCTGAGTTGTCATGTCACTAACAAGTTCTATATGCAGTGCTTTCGTGCACATACAAACAAATAGGCATATGTATGCTTTGTAAGATTTTGCTCCTCTTCCTTTGCTCATTCTGACATTTAAGGGTCCCGCGAAATCTACGCCGGTGACCAGAAACGGTCTGGAGGATTTTACTCTATTGCTAGGTAAATCTCCCATCTTCTGTTCTCTATTCTTCGCACTCTGTCTCAAACATATGACACACTCCCGCACAAAACGTTTAACGCTGTTCGCTGCGTTAATTAGCCAATATTTGCCACGCAAATAAGTAATCATCATTTGTGGAGGGCCATGAAGAGTCTTGGTGTGAGCTTCTCTCAAAAGCAATGGTAGCAGTGCGTTGTTTCTCGAAATAATAACCGGGTGTTTCTTTGCAAACTCCATGTCGGCAAATTTCAGTCGACCTCCAACTCTTAACACGTTTTCCTTATCAAGAAAAGGTGAGAGAGATAGTAAGTTGCTCTTCCTTTTTAAGTCTCTATTATTTTTCAGATCTTCAATCTCTTCAAAGTGTTCTACTTCTTGTGATAGTCTAATGCAGTGCTTCATTTCTTTCTTGGTATATCAGGTAAGATGGTAAATCTTTATTATTCTTGTCCAGGATTCGTAACCAACGTCTGCAGTATGCAACTACACGTGTAAGTTTTTCTAGCGACGAGTATTTTTTCAGCAAGGTAAGTTTCTCTTCATTTTCATTTGTCACTAGAATTGTAACTATATTCTTCCTTTTCTCTAAAGCTGTGTTTAATGGTATTCCTTTTTCTAATCTGACTTCTTTCTCTTTCAGCATTTCAGGTCCGTTCCACCAAATATCTGTTGTGATAAGTTTTGCTGGCATCACTCCTCTCGAAGCAGGATCAGCAGGATTCTCTTTAGTGTTGACGTAGAACCAATGATTAGCGTCGAAAGTTTCTGTGATTTCAACTACTCTATTCTTCACAAACGGTTTCCATTTCATCGGGTCTCCGTGTATCCAAGCCAAAACTACTTGACTGTCTGACCAAGCGTATATTTTATTTGGCTGCACTTCCAAAGCGTTGGCTACTTGTTTGAGAAGCTTAGTCAACAAAGTAGCGGCCAGTAGTTCTAACCGGGGTAAAGATACCGTCTTGATTGGTGAGACCTTTGTCTTTGCTGTGATGAGTGACACATGACCTGCTTCATCTGCGTTAATTATTCTGGCGTATACGACACCTGCGTACGCTGAAGCTGAAGCGTCTGCAAATCCATGCAATTCTAGACTGGATGTCTTCGTCGTGTGCATCCAACGATCTAAGCTGATGTCTTTCAAAGCTGGTAGTTCTCTTCTATACTGTAACCACTCTTTCTGTAGTTCTTCTGAAAGTCTATCATCCCATGATATACCCTCTTTCCATAGTCGTTGCATGAAGATCTTGGCTATAATGACGCTTGGCGCTATCCATCCCATTGGGTCGAATAGTGATGCTATCTCGGATAGTACGGCTCTTTTAGTCATGGGTGTACTGTCGGAGTTCTTAATTTGACTGGGTAATGAGATTTTGTCACTTTTAACTTCCCATGTGATTCCCAATGTTTTCACACTTTCTTTACTTTTAATCTCAACCTTTTGTGTGTCTTCTCGTTTCTGTTGCAAATCTAACGCTTTCATGAAGTCTTCGCTATTTGAACACCACTTCTTTAATGGAAATCCTCCGGAACATAGAATTTTGGTAACTTGTTTTTGTATTTCTATGGCTTCTTCTTCTTTATCTGTGCCAGATAGCAAATCATCCATGTAGAAATCTCGTAAGATCATTTTCTTTGCTTCGGGGTAGTCAGATCCTTCATCTGTCGCTGTTTGTCTCAGAGTTTTTATGGCTAAATATAGAGCACAGGCTGTCCCAAATGTAACTGTCAAAAGCTTGTAATCTTCGATTGGGCCATTTGGATCTGGTCTCCACACAATTCTTTGATAGTTCGCATGTTCCTCGTTCACTCGTATTTGTCTATACATCTTCTCTACGTCTGCTACGAAAGCTATCTTGTACTTTCTCCATCTCATGAGAATTGCTCGTAGATCTTCTAACAATGGGGGTCCGATAAGTAACTCGTCATTTAAGGATATCCCATTGGTTCCTTTGCAAGAAGCATGAAAAACCACTCTCACTTTGCTGGTTTCTCGCTCCATTTTTACGACTGCGAAGTGAGGGAGGTACACGCCTTCTTTTGTTTCTTTTGTTTCTTTTTCTTCTATTTTCTTCATGTGGTTAAGTGTGATATATTCTTCTAAGACTTTGTTGTACTCTTTCATTAACTCTGGTTTACTCTTAAGTCTGTTCTCAGTAGACTTCCAGCGGCTCAATGCTATCTCTCGGCTGTTAAGTGGTAGAATCGGTGGCTCATGTCTGAACGGCAAGTCTACTACATAACGTCCATCGTCGTCTCTTTTGGTGGTTTTCTCGTATAGTTCTTCTACTTTAATATCTTCCGCTTTCAGCTTCTGTGTTTCTTCCTCGATTGTCTCTATCTCCCAGAACTTCTTTAACATTTGGTTCAACTCGACGTTTAAATGCATACTTATGAATGGTTTCTTCTCTTGCTCTCTTTCTGGCTCGACTGCAATTTTTCCTGATATTATCCAGCCCAGGTGTGTGTGTAATGCTATGGGAGAACCTGGAACGCCTTTAATCAGACCAGGTTGTATCATTTCGTTGTAAACTTCTACTCCCAGTTGAACGTTGGTTGGTAATAAGTCGGGTCAGCTAGTTGTAGTTCTCTCAGATGTACCCAGTTCTCAATTGTTAGTTTCTCGGAAGGCATGATGCTAGTTACTCGCTTTACTAGGTAGGTGGTGATATTCATCTTCTTGTCTGGATTATATCGTGAGGAAATTTCAATATCTGCTGCAAATCTGATGGGAGTGCACATCTGACCAAGACCAGATACGTGTCCATTCACGTGCTTTCTCTTCAGTCCCATAGTTTGAGCTGCAGATTCGCTGATGAAAGATTCCTGAGAACACGGATCCAATAAAGCTCTTAGTACGAATTCTCTTCCTTGTTCATTCATCACGTTAATCCAGGCTGTGGATAACAAAGCTGTCATGTTGCCTGTGGTTAGATGGGTTACAATTTCTTTCTCGCGTTTAGTATCTTGTTTCGTCTCTCTATCTCGTTTGTATATTTGAATCTTGTTCTCTCTCTCTTGTTTTGCGTCTTCTTGGTTTTCTTTCTCTTGGGATTGGTACGGTGTGTTTCTGTGCAATAGTGAGTGGTGTCTTCTTCCACACTTCTGACATGAGAACTTGCTTTTGCAGAATTTGACTGGATGTCCAGGAATCAAACAGTTGAAACATAATTGATGGTTTTGTATGAAATCTGTTTTCTTTTCTAGCGTCAGTTCTTGAAATTCTCTACATTGGGTAATACGATGGTTGTGCTTGCAAAATGCACACTTGATTGCTGGTTCAATGTGAAATGTTCTCGACTCGACATCAACAGTGAAATGTGGTTCTCTTTGGGAGTTCTTGTTAGCACTCTTGTAGATGTTCATGTTCATGGATTGGTTTGGTTGCATCATTTCTAAAAGTCGGAATCTCTTCTCTAAAAACTGCTTGAACATGGACATGGTTGGTAAATCAGAAATATTCAAGATGCTCGCTTCTTCTTCCCACTCTTTGTGTGTTTCATTATCTAGCTTCTCTACTATGATGTAAATAATTAGCGTATCCCATGAACTGGTGCTAATGTTTTGAACTTTTAACTTGTTTAAACACTCCATTGTAGTATCCAGTATCTCTCGAATCGCTTTTGCTGTGCCGGTAAGAATTTTCTTTTGATTCATCAACTTGTTCAGTATAGCGTTTACTATGACTCTCTTGTTATTGTATCTATTTTGTAGTGTGAGCCATGCCACTTCATAGTTGCACTCTGTGACTGCCAGATGATCTAATAGCTGGGCAGGTTCTCCAGACAAATAACTCTTCAGATAATGCATTTTTTGAACACTGCTCAGGTTTTGTTTATTTTGGATGAGTGATGCGAACATGTCGTGAAACGATGTCCACTCTTGATAACTGCCTGTAAATTTCGGGATATCGATTTTCGGCAGCCTCACATCATCGCTGCACACTATTTCCTGGCATTAGGGCTAAACTCGTTCGAGTTGCACAGGTTACAGAACCTTCTAGCATATCTGTCATCTCTGCTTTCAACTCGATGAACATTTCTTCACACGCGGAATACACATCATCTTTAAAGTATTCGAGGGTTATTTTATCCTCGGGCTTCGCTATCTTTATCAAGGTTCGATTGTTACCCACAAAATGACTCCAATATTCTTCCAAAGATTCTTTTCTCGTTTTGACGTATCCCTTTGTTAATCGAGCTTTCGGGGTTTTCTTGAAATTCATTTTCGCCTTGAGTATCA
Organism: Cenopis cana; assembly: GCA_951800055.1. NCBI lineage: Eukaryota > Metazoa > Arthropoda > Insecta > Lepidoptera > Tortricidae > Cenopis > Cenopis cana. The sequence continues at coordinate 198,046 of OX637495.1, forward strand.
TTGAACACGTATTTTCTTGCTCTGCTAATAAATTTCTCAATTCTTCCGACATTTTGAATCTGTTTTATTAAAAACCACGCAAAATTGATATAATCACTTCGAAATATTGAATAATACTGTTTAGCAAAATAAATATTATCCAAAATAAATTTTCGTGTAGCAAATGTAAACGTCAAAATGAAAAATTTTCTGTCTTTTCTTTTGTTCTACACTATTTTTCAAATTTTGACAAGTCTCTTTAGTCACTCTCACTGGTTTGACAACTATTTATTTTCTTTGAAATATTCTAAGTGTTTTTTGTCACTAAATTTTTCTAAGTCCACTGAATAAATTTTTGAAATTGTACAAGTCTTTCAACTATGTCCGAATGTACTCAACTGACGTTTCACTTCTATTTCTAACACTTCTAAGGTTCACTTTTCACTTCACTGTCACTTACTTCACTTATCCGGCTCGAAGGACCACTTTGTTTACACCGTTACTATGCACACTCACCTGGTTACCAATCAAATATGACGACAAGACGACTCTGCCTTAAGGAATTTGTATCAAACAACCGTTATCTAGTTTCTGTTAAGCACAGCGCCATCTAGTGGTCCATAAGTAAGAAATCGTCTTAAACAGCAATTAATTTAATGAATTGAATGTGTATATAATGGATATAATGTACCGATGTTTTAGTAGGTACTTACCCCTGACATGTAACTTGGCGTTATTAATAAAGTATTTGTATTTGTATTTGTAAAATCACGTAATAATAAACTCTCAAGTAAATAAAAATATAATTTTACTTTTCTCAGACATAATTTAACCAACGTTACATTTTTTTCAGATCATAGTTGTTGAGTATTTTACGATAATAATTCACCACGCCAACTGTTGGTAAAGAAAGTTACGTGATATGTCTTCTTATTTTTAACCAAGCCAAAGTGTGTCGTTTCGATTCAGATAACATTTCCGTAATTTCATAAAAATCGATTATATAAACGATAAATTTATAACAAAACAAAATATCCCCGTTTTCTCGTGGTCCCATTGTTTCGTCCCATCAATGGGACCACGAGGGAGACTTGTTTCTCGTAGTCCCATTATATTATGAGGTCAATTCAAAAATGTCTTGAATACCAATTTGATGTAAGGAAAGGAATCACAAAGTTATATAGGTTAGGTATACATGTAAGTACCGGTTGATGGCCGTTTAGATACACTACTATAGGTACGTAGAGGACTGATAGGAGACATGTTTCAGGGAGTTCGTAACCAACAAGAGTTTCTGCGCCGGGTTCGCGGACCGCGGCGCGGGCGCCTGCAACGTTAGTATCTAATCGCCTTAATCGCCTTTATTCAAATAATGCAATCAGAGTAGGCAAAGTATTGTGAGGGATAACCCCTCACCTATATCACTGCTCAGAGCTCGTTTTCTACTTAAATACCTACAATATTTACAGGAGAATTGAATGCCGTGAATAGAAATATAAGGCTGGAGAGTGGCCTGGGGAAAATCCAGGAGAAACCTCCGACGCGACCACGTGGGCGGTTTAAACACTGGAATACTCTGAGAATTTGCGCTCCAGTAAGATTGGTTGAGCGGTTTCATTCAGCCGAATCTGAGGTGTGTTAGTGGAATCGAGCGACTGGGAGTTTTGTCGCTGGTTCACGTGAGTCGATGAGTGTGTGTGTGTGTGTGCAGCACGATGCAGGCGGGCCGGCACTGGTGGCCGACACGCTGGTGGGGGTGATCAGCTTCGGCTCGGCGCGCTGCGGTGCCGCCGACGCGCCCACCGTGCTCACGCGCATCGCGCCGCACGCACCCTGGATCGACGCCGTGTTGCGCAGCCTTGCTCAGGTACCACCTTCACCACTTTCTATGTCTTACTTTATTTACTTTATATGTCACGTTTGCGTAGAACTGGTTTGAAATGGAGCGCCGGTCTAGAAACGTCTTCAAGAGATTAGGCGAAATACGCTTTAGCTAATTTATTTGTGCCGCAGCCAACGGAACTGCCACTCTTGAAGAGTCGCTTCCGCGGCGACTTTACTCGTTACGCCACTATGGTAGGTATACTGCGGTTTTTAGTAAGGAGGAGCTACTTCCCTAGTTAGAATGCTCCAAATATGAGCAAGATAACATTTCGATGCTGTATAAGGTACCACTCCCACCTTACTCTCCTTGGGTTATCGACTTATCGCTCTCTTAAGAACTTAGAGCGTACTTGATAATCATAATCATTGCTATATTATATACTTAGCTTGGTTTTTACTCGTAATGTTCTGTACAGTCATATTGTTTCCACAGAATCAAGAAAGCAAATCCGAAGAACAGATTAACAATTCAATTGAGGGAAGGGAAGAAGCCAACTTAGAGCAAGCCGTCAGGGATGTATACAGAGACAACTTTAATGTGGACGAGGTGCTGTACGGGCCGATAGACCCGTACGACGGAGAAATGGGTAATATGTCAACATTTCCATTAGTGAGAGAGTTCCCGACCGATCCCAACATGTTTCCCAACCCGCAGCTCGTGGGCAACGTGCCCAGCGCCAAACCACTCCAGCTGATCGCAGCCGAGCCTCCGCCCGGATTCTGGAAGGACTCCTCCATAGAACAGACAAACGAAGATTATAAACCACCTGCAAGCCAGCTTGGTAGTGACTCGAGTACCTTACAGTACTCTAGTCCTTACCAAACCACAGATCAAGCCGGTACTGATATGGTAGACAGCATATATGGTCCACTGGATATTTACGCTGATAACGATGAAACTTTTACAACGGAAGAATCTGTTTACGCCAACAAAAACACTGAAATAAATGTAATTCCTCAGTCATATGATCCTGAACACGACGTGTACATGAAAGGTGGACCTCAAAAAACCAAGAAAGATTCCGTACTTTGCGGAGTGAACTGTTACAGTACTCGGTTATCACCACCACCTGGAAACGCAGGGGCGTACGAACCAGTCCAACGAAAACAAACTGGTACAGCTAAAGTGGAGAATGCGGAAGCAAATGAGAAAGCAGTCATTGTGCTGGGGGACTCCGGCACCACTCAAATAATTGAACTGAATAAAAACGATCCCTTTTATGAGGGAGGATTTAAGAGGTTGGCGGCTCAAATAACGCTAAATAAAGTGGGTAAATAACGACGGTGTTATTTTGGTTTTATTTGTATAACAAGCACTATTAATAGAGTCTGGAATTTTGTATAACCCTTAGACAAATATGATCCTAATCCCCACCCAAACGGTAGTATACGTCGTATACCCAATAAGTATATTCATGTAATCCCCAAGACAAGCGTGGCGGTCCTGCAAGGTATAAGACGGCGATTAAAGTATGTAATACCACGTAATACGAAACCTTTTAGCTTGCAGAACTACCATTGTTCGCCCGTATGGCCTGGCCACGACATTGGTCTAAGGCGACCGCGGGCGCGGCGAGCGGGGCGGCGAAAACGGTCTAAGCTGTGAGCATGCCACGACAACGCAGTTGTCTTAGCGGCATTGAGCGAATGGGACGTACTCAAAGGACGCAAAATGTCATTATCAAAAGTGGCCCTTCACAATAAACCATATGTTTTTGCTTATTTAATCATCACACTTCTAGGTAGTATTAACTTATTTACTAATCATTACAGTCAGTTAACAATCAACCATATGTCTCTGCTTATTTAATCATCACAGTTAGGTAGGTAATACTTATTTACTTATCATTACAGTCGGTTAACAATCAACCATATGTTTTTGCTTATATTTGCTTATAATTTCACTGATAAACGCCTCTGTGTCCAACATCGCGGAGCGAATAAAACAAAATATTTTGTTTTTTAAAACTCCGCCCGATCCGCGCCGCTGCTAAGACCGTTCGCGCCGCTCTGACTCGTGGCATGGCTCTTTCCGCCAGTGCCTTTATTCTCGCCGCTCGCCGCGCCGCTCGCCGCTGCAGCCGGTCGCGCGAGTAAATTCGCGCGCGATTTAGCCCACAGCGAATTCTCGTGGCATGCTTCTTTAGCGGTCTTGATTTTGTTTAATTCGCTCGCCGCTGGTCGCCTTAGCCAGTCGCCTTATGGCCTGGCCACGACATTGGTCTAAGGCGACCGCGGGCGCGGCGAGCGGGGCGGCGAAAACGGTCTAAGCTGTGAGCATGCCACGACAACGCAGTTGTCTTAGCGGCATTGAGCGAATGGGACGTACTCAAAGGACGCAAAATGTCATTATCAAAAGCGGCCCTTCACAATAAACCATATGTTTTTGATTATTTAATCATCACACTTCTAGGTAGTATTAACTTATTTACTAATCATTACAGTCAGTTAACAATCAACCATATGTCTTTGCTTATTTAATCATCACAGTTAGGTAGGTAATACTTATTTACTAATCATTACAGTCAGTTAACAATCAACCATATGTTTTTGCTTATAATTTCACTGATAAACGCCTCTGTGTCCAACATCGCGGAGCGAATAAAACAAAATATTTTGTTTTTTAAAACTCCGCCCGATCCGCGCCGCTGCTAAGACCGTTCGCGCCGCTCTGACTCGTGGCATGGCTCTTTCCGCCAGTGCCTTTGTTCTCGCCGCTCGCCGCGCCGCTCGCCGCTGCAGCCGGTCGCGCGAGTAAATTCGCGCGCGATTTAGCCCACAGCGAATTCTCGTGGCATGCTTCTTTAGCGGTCTTGATTTTGTTTAATTCGCTCGCCGCTGGTCGCCTTAGCCAGTCGCCTTAGACCAATGTCGTGGCCAGGCCATTAGACCAATGTCGTGGCCAGGCCATAATACCTAATTAATACAAATCATCCAGTGTTCCGCGTTCAACTTGCGGCTCCCACACTAACACCTATTCCAACTACCTAGTTAGTAATCATAATACACTACCTTTTAATCGCTAAAATGAATATATTCTAAAATGTTTCTATAATATATATTTAAATTTAACATAACATTCAGGCAATAACTGGTGAATATTGAACTCCGAACGTCCCACCTTATTTCTGAAACAATATATTTTTTATTAATATAATAGTATTAAGTAGTAGTAACGTTCTATCTATACTTAACCTTAGCTTAATCACCCTTCTCTGTTTGAAGGCTTGTTACATTTACCAGCGAGTTTTACCCTCAAGCCTATTAGCATATTTTTATTAAAATGGGATCGCTCTTGGCCAGTATCTAGCCAGGGGGCAAAGATGAGGCTGACGATGAAGCGAGCTCACCCAGATGCCTATTCACTCGTGGCTTAAAAAGGTCTCTATAGGTTATATGAGCTGGGAAACACAAACGCCGGCAGTGAATTCCAAACCTTAGCCTAGCAAAACGCTTGGTTCGAATAAGAAGAATTTCGACCAGGTAAGGCCATGGTAGCAAAAACAATAATTACAGTAAAATAAAGTTATTATTACAACAATTATTATAATAAAATAACTTTTACATTAAGTTACTGCTAAAAATTGTATTATTTAAAATTTCATAATCATAATACTTTAGCCATAGGTATTCATAGGTAGGTATTACTTCAAATGCAAGAAATAAAAGGCTTTTTATTATTATTATTTATTAAGAGGAATGCCTAGCTGCGATTTTCCCATGCAAACGCTCTCGACTGTTTTCTCCCTGGTTTTTAAACCTAGAGCAATGATTATTTCAAATAAGATCAATATCATCAATATCTATGCCGCTACGTTTTGTATTTTTGGATCTTTTTATTTTAAAGAAACTTACAGCGCCTCAAAAATCGCAAAAACGGCTTAATTGAATTGGCTGCTAAAACAGGCTCAGTATACAAATATGACAACAAATATCCAAAAAATCAAATCGTAGCGGCATAGATTATTTCTTGCACTTGCAGTTTCCAAAATTTTATAATGATTACGTTTTGGAGAAGGAAACAGTCGAGAACGAAACCTCGATTTTTGAGTTGTTTGCATGGGAATTTTAGTCCGAGCTGCAGTTGTCCTTATCGCACGAATTCTTGGCGGAGTCAGTTTCTAAATATACGTACACAGATGGAATAGGGATGGGCAACAGTCGTTGACATATATTGTCGATACGCTTAGTGGTGGAAAATTATCGATAAATCATATTACCTACCAGAAAAGTTATTAATCAAAAGAAGAAGCCAGGAGTCACAATGGAGGAATATAGAATAGAAAGGTGACCTGGGAACACTTGTCTTTGATAAAGCTCAAATTGGGCTCTAAATACATAGGCAACTACTTTTCGCCATTTTTGTCACGACTGGCGAGGGGATATATATGTATGTATGATACTTTATTGCACATAATAGGAACATTAACAAGAAATTACAAAATATAAAGTACAAAGGCGAACTTATCCCTCTGTGGGATCTCTTCCAGCTAACCTTCGAGAAAATGAGAAAAATGAATATAACGCACGAAGGCCTCAGACAAATTAAATGTGCACAAACATGAACACTTAGTAGCTACGGTAGCTTAGTGGTTCAAGCGTGCGGCTGTCAAGCGGCGGTCGTGGGTTCGAATCCCGGCTCGTACCAATGAGTCTTTCGGAAATTATGTACGGAATATCATTTGATATTTACCGTTGGCTTTTCGGCGAAGCATCTGCATACCTACATCCGCGAAGAAATTCAAAGTTGTATGTGAAGTCCCCAACCCGCTCTGAGCCAGCGTGGGGACTACTGCCCAAGCCCCCTCATCTATGAGAGGAGGCCTGTGCCCGTGCATAAGGCTTTCCTTCTTCTCTATACCTACGTCCCTACCTAGTCACCCGGCGAGCCCTTCTTTCTCGGGGTCTGCAGTAATGTACTAGGTATTATTTTTAACCGACTTCAAGATTTCAAATGACCTTAAAATATAGGTACAATTTTACCATCCAATACAAGCGAGTAATGTTCATTTTGCGGGCCATTTTTGAGAAAAGTCTTATTCCTGTGTACAACGCCGGGCAACAAACGTACCTACAGACAGCCCCTTACTCGTATACTACTTAATTAATCGTATGCTGGGTCAGTCAGTAAATTCGCTGGCGATGTCAACACCTGACGCGCCTGTGTGCGTGCGCTCACACATAGACAGCGCCCGCTCCCGCTCCCAGCAGCGCGACAGAAACATTATGTCAAAAATTCGAGATTTGAAAAGTTGTTCAGCTAGGCATTCCTCTTAAGGATGGTAGCCAGCAGTACATATGGATGTCCGAAGGAAGAAGGGGGAAATCTGTTAAAAAAAAAACCGGCCAAGTGCGTGTCGGATCACGCACAACGAAGGGTTCCGTACCCGACACCTAGCAGTCCACTTTTAAAAACAATATTTAATACCTTGAATCTAAAAAGGCCGTATCTTCATAGGGAAGCCACGGCACTTACGTCCTTTTGTTTGGTGCCAGTTTTTCAGTGAAAACTCAAAAAACCTTAATCCCATCTTGTTCAAACCAAAATTCGTTGAAAGTATTTATTATTGTACATCACCTCAATTTTTTTCAGAATTTTAATCTTCAAAGTTTGGAAATTAGAGGGGGGGGGGACACATTTTGTACAACAGTGGAAGCTAATATCTCACCAACGATTGACTTAACTAAATGAAATGGCCTATTCAAAAATACCCCTCAGAACTAGGTACTTGCAATGAAAAAAATTTTTTCGTCCCCCGGTTACATGTATGGAGCCCCCTAAATTTTTTTTTTCAGATTTTCACATTACTTTTATCACAAAATAGTATAATCTTTTATGTAGCGGTTTATAGGATACATCTTCCTACCAAATTTCATAATTGTAGTACTTATAGTCTCCGAGTAAATCGGCTGTGACATACGGACAGACAGACAGACAGACAGACAGACCGAAACTATAAGGGTTCCGTTTCAGCCATTCTGGCTACGGGAACCCTAAAAACAATATCAACTTGTCAACACAAATAATCGCACGTCATCACCTCCGGCAGTCATGTCCATAATCCCACTTCAAGGAAGGACTGTCGACCGGCCGGCTGCACGGGGTGCACGGGTGCACGGCTGCACGCGGCAGCGCCCTCTACATTGCACGTTTACCGGAAGCCGTCCGCCTGGACAACACACAGTACAACACCACACGTTCACATTCCAGGATGGGCAGCGCGCGGATCTCCGCATTCCCGGCACTAGACAACACACTACACTACCCGCGTACCTTCCAGCAGTCGTTGTCGTAGTCCCACTTGCTGGACAGCCCGTCGATGGGCTGCGCGCGGATCTCCGCATGCCCGGCACTAGACAACACACTACACTACCCGCGTACCTTCCAGCAGTCGTTGTCATAGTCCCACTTGCTGGACAGCCCGTCGATGGGCTGCGCGCGGATCTCCGCATGCCCGGCACTAGACAACACACTACACTACCCGCGTACCTTCCAGCAGTCGTTGTCATAGTCCCACTTGCTGGACAGCCCGTCGATGGGCTGCGCGCGGATCTCCGCATGCCCGGCACTAGACAACACACTACACTACCCGCGTACCTTCCAGCAGTCGTTGTCATAGTCCCACTTGCTGGACAGCCCGTCGATGGGCTGCGCGCGGATCTCCGCATGCCCGGCACTAGACAACACACTACACTACCCGCGTACCTTCCAGCAGTCGTTGTCATAGTCCCACTTGCTGGACAGCCCGTCGATGGGCTGCGCGCGGATCTCCGCATGCCCGGCACTAGACAACACACTACACTACCCGCGTACCTTCCAGCAGTCGTTGTCATAGTCCCACTTGCTGGACAGCCCGTCGATGGGCTGCGCGCGGATCTCCGCATGCCCGGCACTAGACAACACACTACACTACCCGCGTACCTTCCAGCAGTCGTTGTCATAGTCCCACTTGCTGGACAGCCCGTCGATGGGCTGCGCGCGGATCTCCGCATTCCCGGCACTAGACAACACACTACACTACCCGCGTACCTTCCAGCAGTCGTTGTCATAGTCCCACTTGCTGGACAGCCCGTCGATGGGCTGCGCGCGGATCTCCGCATGCCCGGCACTAGACAACACACTACACTACCCGCGTACCTTCCAGCAGTCGTTGTCATAGTCCCACTTGCTGGACAGCCCGTCGATGGGCTGCGCGCGGATCTCCGCATGCCCGGCACTAGACAACACACTACACTACCCGCGTACCTTCCAGCAGTCGTTGTCATAGTCCCACTTGCTGGACAGCCCGTCGATGGGCTGCGCGCGGATCTCCGCATGCCCGGCACTAGACAACACACTACACTACCCGCGTACCTTCCAGCAGTCGTTGTCGTAGTCCCACTTGCTGGACAGCCCGTCGATGGGCTGCGCGCGGATCTCCGCATGCCCGGCACTAGACAACACACTACACTACCCGCGTACCTTCCAGCAGTCGTTGTCGTAGTCCCACTTGCTGGACAGCCCGTCGATGGGCTGCGCGCGGATCTCCGCATGCCCGGCACTAGACAACACACTACACTACCCGCGTACCTTCCAGCAGTCGTTGTCGTAGTCCCACTTGCTGGACAGCCCGTCTATGGGCTGCGCGCGGATCTCCGCATGCCCGGCACTAGACATCACACTACACTACCCGCGTACCTTCCAGCAGTCGTTGTCGTAGTCCCACTTGCTGGACAGCCCGTCGATGGGCAGGGCGCGGATCTCCGCATGCCCGGCACTAGACAACACACTACACTACCCGCGTACCTTCCAGCAGTCGTTGTCATAGTCCCACTTGCTGGACAGCCCGTCGATGGGCTGCGCGCGGATCTCCGCATGCCCGGCACTAGACAACACACTACACTACCCGCGTACCTTCCAGCAGTCGTTGTCATAGTCCCACTTGCTGGACAGCCCGTCGATGGGCTGCGCGCGGATCTCCGCATGCCCGGCACTAGACAACACACTACACTACCCGCGTACCTTCCAGCAGTCGTTGTCATAGTCCCACTTGCTGGACAGCCCGTCGATGGGCTGCGCGCGGATCTCCGCATGCCCGGCACTAGACAACACACTACACTACCCGCGTACCTTCCAGCAGTCGTTGTCGTAGTCCCACTTGCTGGACAGCCCGTCGATGGGCTGCGCGCGGATCTCCGCATGCCCGGCACTAGACGACACACTACACTACCCGCGTACCTTCCAGCAGTCGTTGTCGTAGTCCCACTTGCTGGACAGCCCGTCGATGGGCTGCGCGCGGATCTCCGCATGCCCGGCACTAGACAACACACTACACTACCCGCGTACCTTCCAGCAGTCGTTGTCGTAGTCCCACTTGCTGGACAGCCCGTCGATGGGCTGCGCGCGGATCTCCGCATGCCCGGCACTAGACAACACACTACACTACCCGCGTACCTTCCAGCAGTCGTTGTCGTAGTCCCACTTGTTGGACAGCCCGTCTATGGGCTGCGCGCGGATCTCCGCATGCCCGGCACTAGACATCACACTACACTACCCGCGTACCTTCCAGCAGTCGTTGTCGTAGTCCCACTTGCTGGACAGCCCGTCGATGGGCTGCGCGCGGATCTCCGCATGCCCGGCACTAGACAACACACTACACTACCCGCGTACCTTCCAGCAGTCGTTGTCGTAGTCCCACTGGCTGGCCAGCCCGTCGACGGCGTTCACGCGCAGCTCCAGCATGCGTCGGAGTTGCGCCATGCGAGACTCCAGCGAGTACGAGGCCGGTAGCTCCGGCTCCTTGACTGAAACACATACTCACTTGACAAACCGAACTGGATACAAAACTTATCTTAATGGTCGCTTTTATACTTTACCGTGAACGTCCAGGGCACGATAAATCTCCATGGTTTCATTTATAATTAGTCTATAGGTCTATGGTCTATTTATGAATGAAACCATAGAGTATTACCACAAAAGGGTGCAACATATCTTACACACCTCTATTTCTAGAAATTAGTCGAGAGGCCCCCCAATAAGTAAAACAAGTACCTACTGCAGCATTTTTTCTGCATGAACAAAAGAAGGCAACTATTAAACTATTATAATACAAACTTGGGAAAAAATATAATAATACAATCGACTATGCTGAATTTAAACTACTTAGAAAAAGAGAAAAGAAACTTAATACCGATTGTTATAACAAATATATTGCCCTCAGTGAAAAGAAAATTACTTCCTCTCCTAAATATTTTTGGAGCTTTATAAAATCAAAATTTTCTACAAATGAAGTATCATCGAACATGTATCTTGATGACAACTGTTCCTCTGATGGCGAAGTTATTTGTGATCTTTTTAATAGTTATTTCAGTTCTGTTTTTGTGACTAGTAGTAATCAAAATCAATCACAATTTTCTTCGCCTCAGTCATCTTCGTCCATTGATATCTCTAGTATTAATATTACTGATGAATTAGTATATAGATATTTAAAATGTATATGTGTTAATAAGGGTGCGGGGTTTGACAACATTCATCCATTTTTTGTTTCCGAACTTTATGCAGAGCTGGCGATTCCCTTGGCTAAACTTTTCAGAAAGTCACTTAGTGAAGGCACTGTCCCTTGCATCTGGAAGCGAGCTATCATTACACCTGTGCATAAGGGCGGTGATAAGCAGAATGTAAAGCTTTATCGACCAATTTCGAAACTCTGCATTTTCGCTAAGGTATTTGAAAAAATAGTGACTAACGAAATGACTGCTCAAAGGTTAACTGGAAGAGATCCCTTTTAGGGATAAGTTCGCCTTTGTACCAAAATGTCCTTATTTGTTTGTATTTTTTGTGTTTTTTTTTGTGTACAATAAAGTTATTACATACATACATACATACTGCTGTGGTGTCTCGACACATATCTACTCACCAACATGGTTTTTTCCGAGGTAGAAGCGTGGACACGAACCTGATCACTTATACGGACCATATTATTAATGCTTTGGATGCCGGGTTTCAGGTGGACGCCGTGTATACTGATTTTTCTAAATGCTTCGATAAAATAGATAATTTTATTTTACTTCAGAAGCTATCTGATATCGGTATACACGGTGATCTCTTTAGATGGTTAATGTCTTATATTAATAATAGAAGTCAGGCGGTTGCGCTTAAAGGGCTATAGGTCGAAGTTTCTACCCATTCCCTCGGGGGTACCCCAGGGCTCGCACCTGGGACCTTTTCTATTTATCTTATATGTTAATGATATTGGTACTTGCTTTCGGTCTTCCTCTCATATACTTTATGCTGATGACACTAAAATATACAAGGTAATTAGGAATTATGATGATTGTGTAGCGTTACAGTCTGATTTGTCACGTTTTGAGGACTACTGTCAGCGAAATCACTTAATTCTAAATTCTGATAAATGCTATACTATATCTTTTTCCCGTAAAAAGAATCCCATTACTTACTATTATAAATTGGCTGGTAACAGTGTCTCACGTGTGTCATCAATTCGAGACTTAGGCATTATTCTGGACAGTAAACTCTCCTTCAATGAGCATATAGATATTATTATTGCAAGAGCATATAAAAAATTAGGAATGATTCTACGTTTAAGTAAACCTTTTAAAAATACATTTACTTTAAAAGTCTTGTATTACTCTTTCGTGCGGAGTATATTGGAGTTTGGCAGTGTTGTGTGGCCCCCCACATTATGATGTCCATAAGTCTCGAATTCAAAGGATTCAGAAAATTTTCTGCAAGTCCCTTGATTATGAAATTGGTAGCTATAACCGTGACTATTTTTCGTCGGCAACCAGGCATAGTCTGTAGTCTCCCTTCCTTAGAAAAGAGAAGAATCTATCTTGATGTTTTATTTTTATTTAAAGTTATTAGAAATTATATAGATTCTAACGAATTATTAGGGAAAATTTCCTTTAAAATTTCTCGTTTCCACACACATTCTAAGCCTACTTTCTCTATCTCATCCTGTAGTACAAGGTATGCCAAAAATTCTTTCTTTAAGCGCACTTGTAATGTCTATAACGAAATGCATAATGACATAGATGTTTTTGATCATAGTTTGTCCTCTTTCAAAAATAATGTTCGGCATGGTTTGTTTTCTAGACAATAAGTGAGGGATAACATTGTTTTATAAAATATTTCTTTTACTTATACTTTTTTTGTTAAAATACTTTGCATGAGTACACAACTAAATAGATTGGTAATCATAGCAATATACCCGTAACTTCTTAGTTAGTAACAGTTATATAGTAATATATGAAACTTTAGGCCTAATTGGCGTCCATTTTTGTATGCGTTTTTTGTACATGGCTGTTTGTTTTCTAAATAAACTTAAAAAAAACTAAAAAACTAAAGTAAACTATTAAGTGTAGGTAGGCACATAAGGTAAGTATACGGAATTACGGAGTATTAAGGCATTTTTGACTTTGTAAGCTATTTGCAGCAAAACCTGACATCTTAGCCAATTGAAATTGGTTCACTGGTAAAGACTGTTTAAGAATATAGAATGTTATTTATCAACTTTAAATTAAACTGCATTTTGAAAAGTAAAAGTAATTTAGTCAAATGTCCGTTATTACGGATTAAAAATAGCCTCAGTCTGTTAGTCCATTAAACTTCTGTTAAACCATTTAATTCCGGAATTCCATACATTTATAGCCTGGCAAAATAGTCTAGAAACGAGGAAATTAATGAATAAACTAGGTCTTGAGCTAGGTTATCTAAACACGTTAGGTCACAGCGTTGACGCAAACGAGACCAGATATCTAGTCTAACTAGAGGACAGAACTGAACACGTGCTTTTCGGTATAGTGGGATTATTCAGTGCTAGGTATGCACTTAGTGAAGTGGCGGTGGATGATCTGGTTCCCGAACATCCACGACATCAAAAACAGCCCGCCGCCGAGCATGATCTTCCAGTAGTGCGTGGGATGCTGGAACTCGGAGTAGGTCTGGCAGAACGACGCGCGGTACAGCGCCTGCTACTGTACTCACTGAAGTGCCAGTAGATCATCTGGTTCCAGAACACCCACGAGAGCACGAACAGCCCGCCGCCGAGCACGATCTTCCAGTAGTGCGTGGGATGCTGGAACTCGGAGTAGGTCTGGCAGAACGACGCGCGGTACAGCGCCTGCTACTGTACTCACTGAAGTGCCAGTAGATCATCTGGTTCCAGAACACCCACGAGAGCACGAACAGCCCGCCGCCGAGCACGATCTTCCAGTAGTGCGTGGGATGCTGGAACTCGGAGTAGGTCTGGCAGAACGACGCGCGGTACAGCGCCTGCTACTGTACTCACTGAAGTGCCAGTAGATCATCTGGTTCCAGAACACCCACGAGAGCACGAACAGCCCGCCGCCGAGCACGATCTTCCAGTGGTGCGTGGGGTGCTGGAACTCGGAGTAGGTCTGGCAGAACGACGCGCGGTACAGCGCCTTCTACTGTACTCACTGAAGTGCCAGTAGATCATCTGGTTTCAGAACACCCACGAGAGCACGAACAGCCCGCCGCCGAGCACGATCTTCCAGTGGTGCGTGGGGTGCTGGAACTCGGAGTAGGTCTGGCAGAACGACGCGCGGTACAGCGCCTGCTACTGTACTCACTGAAGTGCCAGTAGATCATCTGGTTCCAGAACACCCACGAGAGCACGAACAGCCCGCCGCCGAGCACGATCTTCCAGTAGTGCGTGGGATGCTGGAACTCGGAGTAGGTCTGGCAGAACGACGCGCGGTACAGCGCCTGCTACTGTACTCACTGAAGTGCCAGTAGATCATCTGGTTCCAGAACACCCACGAGAGCACGAACAGCCCGCCGCCGAGCACGATCTTCCAGTGGTGCGTGGGGTGCTGGAACTCGGAGTAGGTCTGGCAGAACGACGCGCGGTACAGCGCCTTCTACTGTACTCACTGAAGTGCCAGTAGATCATCTGGTTTCAGAACACCCACGAGAGCACGAACAGCCCGCCGCCGAGCACGATCTTCCAGTGGTGCGTGGGGTGCTGGAACTCGGAGTAGGTCTGGCAGAACGACGCGCGGTACAGCGCCTTCTACTGTACTCACTGAAGTGCCAGTAGATCATCTGGTTTCAGAACACCCACGAGACCATGAACAGCCCGCCGCCGAGCACGATCTTCCAGTGGTGCGTGGGGTGCTGGAACTCGGAGTAGGTCTGGCAGAACGACGCGCGGTACAGCGCCTTCTACTGTACTCACTGAAGTTGTAGTAGATCATCTGCACCCAGAACGCACCCGAGACCATGAACAGCACGCCGCCGAGCACGATCTTCCAGTGGTGCGTGGGGTGCTGGAACTCGGAGTAGGTCTGGCAGAACGACGCGCGGTACAGCGCCTTCTACTGTACTCACTGAAGTTGTAGTAGATCATCTGCACCCAGAACGCACCCGAGACCATGAACAGCCCGCCGCCGAGCACGATCTTCCAATGGTGCGTGGGATGCTGGAACTCGGAGTAGGTCTGGCAGAACGACGCGCGGTACAGCGCCTTCTACTGTACTCACTGAAGTTGTAGTAGATCATCTGCACCCAGAACGCACCCGAGACCATGAACAGCACGCCGCCGATCACGATCTTCCAGTGGTGCGTGGGGTGCTGGAACTCGGAGTAGGTCTGGCAGAACGACGCGCGGTACAGCGCCTTCTTCTCCTCGCAGCACAGCTGCTTCCAGTCGCCACACTCCTTCTGACGAAGAGCCTGCAATTGTATTGTGTTCCCAAAAACATAAAAAGATAAAGATAAGATAAAAAGTATTTATTGCACAGAAAAGAAAGAGATACAAAAGGAATTACAAAACAGGCATTTGGTGCATGACATTCTGTTTGTACAGAGATTCCAGGGGTCCCCGCACTAGGCTAGGCCTGTATCGCGGGAGACCAGCTAAATATTTAAATGTCATGCGCAAGTTTAATACAAAGTTAACTTAGCAACTATGATTAACAATTCTAGTTATAATGTAATTATTGGAGGCGTATCTTAAAGAACTAACTTTAAATTTTTGATACAATTAATAATCTTATACTAATTTTAAGAGTAAGGTCTCAGTCTCTATGTAACTCAGCGAGGTTAACCACTTATAGATTAACTTCTTGGTCTCACTAACTGAGCTATGTATAATTGTATGTTGTTGCCTCACAGCAATGTTATAAAGTGTGATACCAAGGACATCGCCAAAGCGTCTGCCGAAAGTAGTATTAACTCTAGGTTTAGGAAACACAAAAACTCTCTTCGTTAACAGGTTGGCGTAATTTTCCATTTTTAAGCTATTTCTGTGAACCGTAATGCAAACTTTATAAATGAAGAGCTGACGAACTGTGAGGACAAGAGCATATAACACATGTAGTTTCAACATAATTGTAATTTTCTGCGAATTTTATTAGTTTACTAGCTTTTGCCCGCAACTTCGTCTGCGTAGAGCTCGGTCATCGCGTTAGAATTTTATCGCTGTTCTTTTATTTCAGGTGGTTACCTAGTTATCTCTGTTCCATACAAACTTCTACTTCCGGGATGGGATGAAAACTATCCTATGTCCTTTCCTCGGACTCGAACTAACTATATTCGCACCAAATTTCATCTAAATCAGTTCAGCAGTTTAAGCGTGAAGGGGTTACAGAGAGACAGAGTTATGCTAGGCCTATAAACAAAGTTCCAAGTCTCATTGAAAATAAAATTTGTTTTCATCCCTTCAGAAAGCGAATTTTGAAAATCTCTGAAATCTGTTTTTTTTTTAAATATTGATGTTTAGTCAGGAAGTTTTAAAGTTTCTATCTTAAAAATAATTTTGTTCTCCATACAAAATGACCAAGAGGTCATTTAGGGAGTTAAAAGATTAACTAAGTTTCACAGAAACCCTTTTTTAAGACATTTAGGGATGAACTTCGAAAAACGCTGAAATTTGTTTTGTTGTATTTAAACAGAGACTCTGTAAAAAAATTGAAGTCTTTCACTTAAAAAAATGTTGTTAAAAAAATTTGCTCCCCATACAAACTTTGAACCCCTTTTTAACCCCTTTCGGGGATGAATTTCGAAAAACGCTGCAATTACTTTTTTTGTATTATTATAAGAAACTTTCATACAAAGTTTGAAGACTATCACTATAAAAAAAATTGCTCCCCATACAAACTTTGAATCCCTTTTAACCCCTTTAGGGGATGAATTTTTAAAAACGCTGAAATTACTTTTTTTCCATCATTATAAGAAAGTTTTACACAAAGTTTGAAGACTCTCACTTTAAAAAAAAATTGCTCCCCATACAATATTTCACCCCCATTTTCAACCCTTTAGGAGACGAAAATTTTGAAAACGCAGATATAACTTTCATTTTCTATTTTAAGGAGTCTTTGTACAAAGTTTCAAGTCTGGACCTTAAAAAAATTATTGTCCCCCATACAAACTTTGCACCCCTGTTTTACCCCCTTAGGGGTGGAATTTCCAAAAATCCCGTCTTATCCCTTGCCTCCGTTATATAACCTAACTATAGTGTAAATTTCAAATTTCTAGGACCGGCAGTTTCGGCGGGGCGGTGATTAATCAGTCACCCATCAACTTTATAGATATATATATATATATAAAGGTTGTCTGGAAGAGATCGCTCTTTAGCGATAAGACCGCCTTTTGTTCTACCTCTGTATCCCTGTTTCTTTGTTTTTCTTTTGTATGTGTGTTTATGTGAGGTGTGCAATAAAGAGTATTTGTTGTTGTTGTTGTTGTATATAGATTACTTAGGGCGTTTTTATTAGTTTATTAAAATTTCCTATTTTTTTGTTATTTTTTACACCATTTCGCGCTGAACTACACTACAATACAACTGTAGGTATCTGTATGTAACCGCGCACGTTTGTATGCGAATGGAAATCAATGTAACAATATTGAATATGCAATAAACGCTCACACTTTACCTTAATTTTTTTCCCATAATGCCTGGGGCGACACGCCGTAGCCTATGGATGCTAGCTTCAGAACAATCAACATGCACAAAACAACCTTCTCTCTCCGCGCCTCCGATTTTGGCATTGCTCTCTAGGGGTAGGACAGACCATCAAGACCAAGTGGATAGTGGGGTGCCCTGATTTTAAGTCCAATATCTCGGTAATTATTTATTGAAGAAAAAAGTTATTCAAATTAAACATGTTTATTTTAACGTATTCTATAAGACATAAGACGCAATCACAAAAATAAAGTGTCAATTACCCTTTACTACCTACACCCCAACCCTTCGTGACCTTACCTTACCACTAGACTTACCCCCTTATTCATAAAACTTAACAAACCTCTGCTAACTAAAATGTTGTTTGTCCCTTTCTCACAAACCTAAGTGTCAAATTGACAGATAAGGACGAACGAACTTTAGCGGCTTGTTAACTAATATAGGTTTGATGGGCGTTTATGAATAAGGGGGTATGACTACGCACCAAATACCTAAAGGCCCAGTACATATTTGAGGAGGTGTACCTACTTCCCCAGTAGGACTCGTCCAAATTGATCAAAATGACGTTACCTCTCTCTCTTAAGGTGGCGTTAACTTACCAAAACATCCTTAGTGTTCTCTTTGAACCGGATCGCCGGGAAGGGCAAGAGCGGGTCATCTTTGTAGTTGTAACTCCCGTTGTGTCCGTAGCCCACGACGTCCCGGGTGCCGATCCGACACCGGTTGTGAACCCGGGCGTGCCGGACGGCGGCCGCCCACGGCAGGAGCGACGATCTCTGCATCGCCATATCTACTTACTTCACAACTGGCAACAACGTCTTATAATACCAATATAATACTGACAATAAAACGTAGTGATTTCTCGCGATTTGAACTGACGTTTTCGATTTTTGACGTGTTAGTGGCCGGTAACTTATAATAGGTAGGTAACATGTAGTTACTAGTTATTACGATAGGTTTAAATAATGGTTGAATATGACAAAAAGATCCTATACTTAGGTAATACAAGCAACATCAAAACATCATATTTTAATTATTGAAATTTTGCAACACTCTTTCAGGGTCTCATAACTTGGACTGATTTATATAAGTCAGTCCAAGTTATGCAAAGTAAGTAATTGCTACTGCTACTGCACTGAAAGTGGCTTATTGCCATAATACTAGGTATTAGGTACTGCACAGGCCTCCTCTCCTCTCATGATGATAGGGATTGGACAGCAGTCACCACCAAGTCCCCACGCTTAGATATCAAAAAAACATTAAAACTAACGCTGGCAATGATATAAATACGAGGCCTGGCGAGGGCGGCGTCGTCTACTTAACTAAACTACCGGTCGTCAGGTCAGGGCGACAGCGAGAGGAACTTCCGGACTATCGCTGACAAGACGTGATAGAATCTGACCCACGGAGGTGTAACAGCCAGCCATCTAGCGAGCCACTTGTGATGTTAGCTATAATAAGCATGTAAGTAATAAGTTATTATTATTACTATTTATCCAAACATCCGTCAATGACGCAACATTTATATAAGAAACAAACATAATCGCTTTCAGGGCTACGTACCAGCGCCAGCGCGCCTGACGTAACTTGGGAAGCGGATTGCAGCGGGATGCAATTACTTACTGCCGAAAATTAGGAATGCTAATGCTGTGCAAATGCGAGAGTCGTGCGCCGGCCGGCCGGCCATCACCTCTGCACCGCCACCGCGGCGCGGGAGCCGGCCGCCGGAGGTTTTTAAATAAGTACTAGGTAGATTGTATCAAAAGGGAATATATTTCGCCGGGGGTAGCGCCTTGAATCGTAACAGGCCGTCTATGATGGTTTATCATTTGCCGTTTGTCATTTATCATTAATCGTTTATCACTATCGTATTTTTATCGTATGCTATAATATGGTTATGTCGTGCTGTCTATTGTCGCGTCGATTAAATGACATTTAGTCCTTTATCCAAGGGAAACGTCATCCAACGAATATGGCCGATGGTTTTTGTCATCATTTAGTATTTTAAACACGAAATACGGAACAATCCGAATTATGGCGATATATGTTGTCGAGTCAAAACTCTTATTTTTTCACGAACTTTTATTTACGATGGGTCTCGATCGGATCTGCCGTAGCACTCGACGGACTATTAATATCAAATTAATATAGATAACACACTATCTACTTTTGACAGCGAGAATTGATAAACGACAACCACTGACGTTTATACATAACATGGGCGCTCGATAAATAGATAAACTATCGTGAATTGACGTTTAAACTCAGATAATTTTATCGTCGTCCTTAGGGGGTGACGTGGTACGGTGTACGTGTTTGCAAATCTCACTTAGAAATAAATATAGTACTATATCTGCATTCTCCAATACGAATGTAATTTTTTTTTGGATGTAAATCTATCTATCTATACATATAATAAAGCAGAAGAGGGTCGAAAATCTGTACATTGAAGATATTAGTAAAAAAATCGATGGAGGGGTCTAAGAATCGATAACAGAACACGTTTCAACTGTTTTTAGAATTCATGTCTGTTTGTCTGTTTGTCTGTTTGTCTGTCTGTTTATATGTCTAACTATCACGCGAAAACTAGCGAATGGATTTTAATACAGCCTTCACTAATATGTTTATTGGATCTCCGGCCAGGTTATAGGCTATAAAAATCATACAGGTTAGGGATGAAAGGGGGTGAAAAGAGGGGTTAAACTTTGTATGAGAAGTCTTTCAGTTCATGATTTACAGGCTTGAAAGTTGATAAGTATATACATGGACGCAAAGTAAATAGAACCTCATTCAAACATTGTATAATAAACAGATAGTATTTGAAAAAATGGGGGGTGAAATAACAATACCTCTGCCTATCAAGGCTATAGACAAAAATACAAAAGTCCCTCAAATCATATTAACTGTTTGAAATGAGAGATCTAATTATGTTGGTCAGTCAGTCGCTATCAATATTCACAAACCTTACTACGCAACCTCGGTTTTTTTTGTTTTCGATGGAGGGTACTTTACCTACGCAGAGCGGCGGGCTCTCGGTTGCATGGTAGCACTTGCGACATGTACTACCTATATATTAAGTATGCGCATTTTTGTATAAAATATTGTTTTTTGAGGTGCTCATTACAAGAATGATACTTATCCATTTTCAAATTGAAGATGGCGGACATTTACTTATTTACTTTTCTTAATACTCGATATGAGTTTCATCTTTGAGGTTCTTCGAGGTGCCGATTAGTTGCGTTTTCCGTCAGCAAAATGTATAAAATATGTTCAGCGCGTAACAGACATAAATTTTGGGTATATAATTGGTATGCGTTATTAAAACATACATACCTACGTAACAATAAACATCAAGTATGACCAAATTGGAACAGGCGGATTGGAAAGCAAAAAAAACCGGCCAAGTGCGAGTCGGACTTCGCACATTTAGGGTTCCGAACCGACCGCAAAGTTAAGTTGGTTTTTATAGGAAAAATAAGGAAATTTCAAAGAAAAAAATCTAATTTATCAATATATTAGTATTTGTTGGTAAAAAATACGTAATAACAATCATTATTACCAAATTTTAAATTCATCGGAACATTCGGAACAAAATTTCGTAAATTCCAATAATTTATGAACAAAAAAAATATCTATTCAACTACCTCTTTACAAAGCCACTTAATAGGTCAACAAATTTTTTTTGTTCAATATTTCGCGCTCGCTGCTCTCGCGTTTTCATCTACATTGCTTGATGCGTATGAAGTATTTTCTGTACCTGCATAATAATGTTCGTTTCATTGCGCACTAGCTTTTTTTAACTACATTACTTGACGCGTAGGAATTATTTTCCGTAACTGCATCATAATGTTCGAAAAATTTCGCGCTCGCTGCGCTTGCGTTTTCATGTGCATAACTTCATGAGAATGAAGTATTTCCCGCACCTGCATCATAATGTTCGAAAATTTTCGCGCGCCGTACGCTCGCGTTTTCATCTACATTACCTATAGTTAATGCGAATGATGTCTTTTCCGCACCTGCATCAGAATGTTCGAATCATTTCGCGCTCGCTGCGCTCGCGTTTTCATCTACATTACTTGATGAGCATTTTCCGCACCTACATCATAATGTTCGATAATTCTCGCGCGCCCTACACTCGCGTTTTCATCTGCATTATAGTTGATGCTTATGAAGTCTTTCCGCACCTGCATCATAATGTTCGAAACATTTGGCGCTCACTACGCTCGCGATCTCATCTTCATTTCTTGATGCGTATGAAGTATTTTCCGCACCTGCATAATAATGTTCGAAAAATTTCGCGTTCGCTATGCTTGCGTTTTCATCTGCATGACTTGATGCGTATGAATTATTTACCGCACCGGCATCACAATGTTCGAAATATTTCGCGCTCGCTGCGCTCGCGTTTTCATACACATTACTCGATGAGTGTGAAGTATTTTCCGCACCTGCATCATAATGTTCGAAAAATTTCGCGCTCGCTGCGTTTGCGTTTTCTTCTATTTTGATTGAAGCATTACTTGATGAGCATTTTCCGCACAACCTACATCATAATGTTCGAAAATTTTCGCGCGCCGTACGCTCGCGTTGTCATCTACATTACTTGATGAGTATTTTCCGCACCTACATCATAATGTTCGTAAAAATTTCGCGTTCGCTACGCTCGCGTTTTCATCTGCATGACTTGATGCGTATGAATTATTTTCCGCACCGGCATCATAATGTTCGAAATATTTCGAGCTCGCTGCGCTCGCGCTTTCATACACATTACTTGAGGAGTGTAAAGTATTTTCCGCACCTGCATCATAATGTTCGAAAAATTTCGCGCTCGCTGCATTCGCGTTTTCTTCTACATTACTTGATGAGCATTTTCCACACTTACATCATAACGTTCAAAAAATTTTCGCGCGCCGTACGCTCGCGTTTTCATCTACATTATAGTTGATGCGTATGAAGTCTTTTCCGCGCCTGCATCAGAATGTTCGAAAAATTTCGCGCTCGCTACGCTCGCGTTTTCATCTACATTACTTGGTGCGTATGAAGTCTTTTCCACACCTGCATCAATGTTCGAAACATTTCGCGCTCGCTGCGCTCGCGTTTTCATCTACACTATTTGATACGTATGAAGTATTTTCCGCACCTACATCGTAATGTTTGAAAGAATTCGCGCTCGCTGCGCTCGCGTTTTGCATTGCATTACTTGATGCGTATGAAGTATTTTCCACACCCGTATCAGAATATCCGAAAAGTTTCGCGCTCACTTCGCTCGCGAGCGTTTTCATCTACATCTATAATAAGTTAATAACATATATTTAGTCCTCTGTCATGTTTCATGTGGGCGCATTGAGCCGGCGTGCGCAATGTTTGGCGAGACAACCCGGCGAAATACGGTGTAGAAGCACAGAATAAGTAATAGTAGAAGTTGATATGGATAATGGATATTCACGCGAATGAATTCGCGGGCGAAAGCTTAGATAAATAAATTTAAAACTGGACTACCCGTGCGAAACTGGGGCGGGTTATAAATGCGAAAGTAACTCTGTCTGCCTGTTTCCTCTTAAAATGCTCAACCGATTTAGATGGATATAGTTTGAGTCCTAGGGAAGGACATAGGATACTTTTATCCCGGAAATCATCCCTTAACGGGGTTTAAGTTAGAATGGATGAGAGATAACTAGGTAAGCGCATGAAATAGAAGAATGAAATAACATTCTAACGCGATGACGCGAGTTCTACGCAGACGAAGTCGCGGGCAAAAGCTAGTCTATACATATAATAAAGCAGAAGAGGGTCAAAAATCTGTACATTTAAGATATAAGAAAAAAAATCGATTGAAGGGTCTTAGAATCGATAACAGAACACATTTCAACGGTTTTTAGAATTCATGTCTTTTTGTCTGTTTGTCTGTTTGTCTGTCTGTTTATTTGTCTAACTATCACGTGAAAACTAGCGAATGGATTTTAATACAGCCTTCAATAATATATTTATTGGATCTTCGGCGAGGTTATAGGCTATAAAAATCATACAGATTGGGGATGAAAAGGGGTGAAAACAGGGGTTGAACTTTGTATGGGAAATCCTTCAATTCGTAATTTAAAGGCTTGAAAATTGGTAAGCAGCAACTTGGAAGCAAAGTAAAAAGAACCCCATTCAAACATTGTGCAATAAACAGATAATATTTGAAAAAACGGGGGACGAAATATACTTGAGAGGCCAAAGACAAAAAACAAAAGTCCCTCAAACCATATTAACTATTTGATATGAGAGATCTAATCATGTTGGACAGCCGGTCCCTATCAATATTCACAAACCTAGGTACATACCAATCTTACTATGCAAGCTCGATGTTTTTTTTTTTGTTTTCGATGGATGGTACCTCTACCTACCTACGCAGAGCAGCGGGCTCTCGGTTGCATGGTAAGACTTGCGGCACGTATGCGCATGATTGAAATAATTTGAGTTTTCCGAGTTGCATCAACTTTATTTGTTTAAAAAGCTATTTTACTGTTTAAATAATAAGGTTCAAAATGTATAAATTTAAATATTAATATTTTTGTATAAAATCTTTTTTTTGGGGTGCTGATTACAACAATGATATCCATTTTCAAATGCAAGATGGCGGACATTTATTTTCTTAATAATCGTTATGGGATATGTTTGAGGTTCTTCGGGGTACGGGGATATCACAGGTGGGGGTTCACTGACCATTCTCAAAGCCAGAAAATAAACGATCCACAAACGAAGTTTTCCATTTCTGTCGCACTTTAGTACAGACTTGCAAGTGCGACAGAGAGGGAAAACTTCGTTTGTGGTTCGTGGTACCCCCCCCCCCCCCCCCCCCTGTTCCACAAGTCAGCAAAATTCATAAAATACGTTTTTTGATGTAATTAATTCGATACAAATTAAGCATAATTGCAGGTCTATAAGCCTAAGCTATGGCCCTTAAAAAATGGCCCTATTTGATGTTCTCCCGGTTCGCAGTTCGCACCCAAGTAAAGTTTGTCAAAGTTGCAAATTTGGGAACTAACTGATCCATACAACATACCGAAGACCGGCCGGCTCAGACTTTTCACATTTAGGGTATATAGGTATTTGTTAGTAAAATATAGGTATGTAACAATAAACATTAAGTATGACCAAATTCGAAATTCATAGGCCGATAGGAAACAAAAACTCAATCTCAGAAAATCACACATCTCCCAGGAACAACCAGGGTGGGTGCGCTTTCAACCTGGGCCTCTACTCCACCTTTGAATGTGAAAGAACAAACAAAGTTAGTAAGGTTCTCCAATAATTTTTAAACAAAAAAATATGAATTCAAACACCGACAACTAATTTTGTTTCTTAAAAATTTTGCGCTCGCTGCGCTCGCGTTTACATCTATATTCCTTAATGCGTAAGAAGTCTTTTCCGCACCCTGCATCACAATATTCTAAAAGTTTCACGCTCGCTTCGCTCGAGTTTTCATCTACATGACTTGATGCGTATAAAGTCTTTTCCACACATGCATTACAATGTTCGAAAAAATATGCGCTCGCGTTTTCATCTATTTTACTCGATGAATATGGAGTATTTTCCGCACCTGCATCATAATGTTCGAAAATTTTCGCGCGCGCTACGCTCCCTAGATTACTTAATGCGTGTGAAAAATATTCCGCATCTTTTTTTTTCCTCACCTGTATGATAATGTTCCAAATAATTCGCGCTCGCTTCGCTCGCCTTTTTAACCACCTGCATCATTATGTCCGAAAATTTTCGCGCTCGCTTCGCTCGCGTTTCCATTTACACAGCTTGATACGTTTAAAGTATTTTCCGCACTTACATCGTAATGTTCGAAAGATTTCGCGCTCGCTACGCTCACGTTTTCATCTGCATAACTTAATGCGTATGAATATTTACCGCACCTGTATCATAATGTTCCAAAAATTTCACGCTCGCTTCGCTCGCGTTTTCATACATTACTTAATGCGTATGAAGTCTTTTCCGCACCTGCATCATTATGTCCGAAAATTTTCGGGCTCGCTTCTCTCGCGTTTTCATTTACATAACTTGATGCGTGTAAAGTATTTTCCGCACCTATATCGTAATATTCGTAATGTTTGAAAGATTTCGCGCTCGCTACGCTCGCGTTTTCATCTACATGACTTAATGCGTATGAAGTATTTTCCACACCTGTATTATAATGTTCCAAATAAATTGCGCTCGCTTCGCTCGCCTTTTTAACTACATTACTTGATGCATAATTAAGTCTTTTTCGCACTGCATCATTATGTCCGAAAATGTTCGCGCTCGCTTCGCTCGCGTTTTCATTTACATGACTTGATACGTGTAAAGTATTTTCCACATCTACATCGTAATGTTCGAAAGATTTCGCGCTCACTACGCTCGCGTTTTCATATGCATAACTTAATGCGTATGAATATTTTCCGCACCTGTATCATAATGTTCCAAACATTTCGCGCTCGCTTCGCTTGCCTTTTTAACTACATTACTTGATGCATATAAAGTCTTTACTGCACCTGCATCATTATGTACGAAAATTTTCGCGCTCGCTACGCTCGCGTTTTCGTTTACATGACTTAATGCGTATGAATATTTTCCGCACCTGTATCATAATGTTCCAAACATTTCGCGCTCGCTTCGCTTGCCTTTTTAACTACATTACTTGATGCATATAAAGTCTTTACTGCACCTGCATCATTATGTACGAAAATTTTCGCGCTCGCTACGCTCGCGTTTTCGTTTACATGACTTAATGCGTATGAAGTATTTTCCATGCCTGTATCATTATGTTCCAAATAATTCGCGCTCGCTTCGCTCGCCTTCTTAACTACATTACTTGATGCG
This sequence comes from Cenopis cana, assembly GCA_951800055.1. Taxonomy (NCBI): domain Eukaryota; kingdom Metazoa; phylum Arthropoda; class Insecta; order Lepidoptera; family Tortricidae; genus Cenopis; species Cenopis cana. The sequence goes on from OX637495.1 coordinate 224,682, forward strand.
TATGAAGTCTTTTACACGCCTGCATCATAATGTTCGAAACGTTCTACGCTGACGCGTCGCGGGCAAAAGCTAGTATTAGATATGCGAAGAAAGTGATGTGGAAATTTACAATTATTTCAACTGGTTTGTAACCGTTAGTATATAATCTCCTTGTCCTGGGATTTACTAAAACTTACTAATATTTTTTTTTTTCGCTCAGTGTACCTCTCATCTTAAATTGAATATTATAATTATAATAGCGCACCGTCAGCGTGAGCTCCCGGCCCGGCCCGGCACATGCGATGCGATAGTTCACAAAGGATGCACTCTTGGCCGCCGGAGCGTGACGCGCGCTGGACGCTGCGTATAAAGCCTGCGCGGGCGCCGGACTGCAGCAGTTCTGTTCTCAGTTCACATACATCTTGGAAACATGAAGTGCGCGGTAAGTGACGGTAAAGGGACTTGACTTGAGGTCGTGAGACCGGTGAATCTGAATAGGTACTTGCAGAATTCATATATGTGAGAGTTGTTGGGGTTGTTCACCCCTTTACACCGGATTTACACAATTGTGAGCTCGTATTACATTAAACTGTCATTTGGTTTCGCGTTTTCTCGGTTGTACAGGGTTATAATAAGTACTCGTGCAGACCCCATATAATATTTAGGGGGTGAATTCATGGGTGAATTCCGAGGTAAAAACTATCCTATATGTCCTCCCTCGGAATACCAACTATCTCCACGCCCAATTTAATCTTCAAATGAAGAGGTAACAAATAGAGTTGTTAGTCGTTCGTTTCTAGATATGTGTCCATCAATTCATTGTCTTACTGTGCGGTTTTACTACCTCATTATGGCCCGTCACAAAACATAAGCATACGGTAGATAAAGACTGCATTGTGCATTAAAATTTTACCGGATTTTCAACTCAAGGTCCTTTATCAAAAGTTTAAACTGGCTTAACAATCAATCATGCACACCTAGCACCCTAAGCGTTACCATTCAATGGTGGCGTAAACAAGCGCACGGTCCGCCGCCGCCGGTCGGTGCTCGTCTAGACAACTAGACGAGCGTCTAGTTGTCTAGACTCTAGACAACTACACGCGGCAACACCTTTAAAATTTGAATCCAGATTCCCATGTATCTCGCCCCGCAAGGCTCAAGTTCCAAGCGATCAAGGCTACCTATAAGGTAAATAGTAATAGTGCGCTAAATGAGTTGTGTTCGGCAGGTGGCAATCGTCCTGGCCCTCGTCGGAGCGGTGGCGGCCAACCCCGTGGGCTGGGGCGGCCTCGGTGAGTGTCACGATGCGACGAACTACTTACCCAGTTCCAATAGGGATGTTGACACCAAATAAGAAAATCAATGAATCCGAATTATCTCGAAAAAGGATCAAATTCTCTATCAAATAGTGAAAAAAGTAATCCAAAAGAATAAATAATAACATAATTATAAGTCTTCAAAGTTTTAGGAGGGGGCATTTTCTGTCCCTTTTCCGCAAAACGCCCCGTTGTATTGAACGATCGTCATTTACTATGTCGCTCGAGGTCAGTGACGTCACTGACCTGTAGCGTTTTCTCTCTCTAACTAAAAACATTCAAACGGTTGTAGTTTCGTTATTTTTTGAGATATTTGAATAGGATTTTCACTTTTTGGCATAGTTATATGTATTCTTTCGTATGGAGTATTGAAAAAATTTGAATCAACATCCCTATTGAACCGAAAAGATGGGCATGTATACGTTATAAAAGTGGGGACTTAACGTAACTCGGATCTCGCAGGTCGGTGCAGTAGTACACGTGCTTCACGGCTCCGCGGACCATATATTACCTATACTTATAACAGTTATAACTGAATTATCGAACTTCCTTTCAGCAACAAACATTGTGATTGAATTCTCACATCGTCGAAAAGATAAAGAATTATGCTTTATCTCTGTTATCAAGTAGGTAAGTACCTATGTTGTAGTCGCCCAGAAGATGTTGTAAGAAATGCATATTATTATAATAGGAATCAATTGACAATATTTCATAATTTCCAAAAGTCTTATTCGAAAACCATTTCGGTAAAAACGTGTGAAGTACACAAAAAACATTTTTTTAGATTTTTTTTCTCCGTTAATTTTGGAAAAAATCGCAAATTACTGTAAACCGAAAGTTGACGTCATCTTCCTCGCTTCCCCTTAGTACAAAGTACAGACAATCGCTGCTCTGGAGTGGCTCTGGATTCTTGTTGGGAAGATGACGTCATATTTTACTTACGCCCTTTTGGAATGGCCTACTTTTCAACGTGTTTTTTTTGTATGAAATAATGAGTTAAATTAAAAAAGAAAAAATACGGGTGGCTTAAATTTTTACCTATTTTCTAACTAGTTCATAAAACAAAGTAGTTAAAAATATGAAATGTTGTCAAAGCGATGATTAGGTAACTGAAAATATTTTTTTATGATTTTATTATTTCATACTTCCCATCAGTTAGGCTAAATTAAATGAATACTTCCAGTTTAGTGAAATTGGATCGGCTCATATTGTGCTATGGCAAACAATAACTGATTTCTATCTTTTTAAAAGTCCAGGATTGATGCTGGTAGAGGAAGCGGAACTCGCCCAGCCAACCCCCTTGGAGACGGGCTCAATGGTATTATGTGTTTTAATTTAACCGTGTGCCTATACCATCCCTCAGGCCCAGTCGTGCTTCCAAGCGCCGTGTCGGTGAGCTCGAGCGTCATCAACCACGGACTGTCACTGCCCGTCGTCAAGCCCATCATCACCGCCCCCATCATCACGGCGCCCATCATCAGGACCCCCATCATCCCCGCCCCCATCATCAAGGTCCCCGTCGTGTCGTCTCTCGGCCTGGGCGGTCTCGGCTGGAACGGCCTGGGCCTGAGCGGCCTCGGCCTGAGCGGCCTCGGCCTGAGCGGCGTCGGCCTCGGCAAGGGCTGGCACTGAAGTGTCGACATCTCTCAATATTGAAAAGATATTGCCTTTCTGAGTCTGTTATATTGGAAATATAATCAATTGTTTTATCGATTCGTTTTATTGTGTTCAGTGTAGATTGCAGCGTGGTGGGTAAGGTTAGTGGTTTACATGGGCTGTACTGTAATATAGTTTAGATTGAATAAGAAATACACTACTACTTGGACTATTACAATGTTAAACAAGTCAATAACATATAAATTTCGAAGCCGCGTCAATTAACGTTACCGACATACTTATTTCACTTGTTGAAAGGTTCATTCCTATATTCGTGACATCTACGAGTTATTAACTAAAACCAAGCTCTAATTAACAGAACGCCGCTCTTTCAATCCAGTATTTCTGCTCGCATGTACCTAACGCAAGCATATATATATAGGTCACGCGTTCATAACAACTAGGAATAAGTAAACAAATTGGCGTTATTGCAGCATGGCCGTCGCGCGTCCGTCGATTTCTCGTACTACAAAACGGGCCGGCCCGGACACGGAACGGTCTAGCGTGAATCATCCTTAAATCTATATCTATACAAATACAACGTACACTGTTGACTTTAAGGGTACAAGATGGCGTATCATTACAAAATGGCGCTGATTTTAGTGCTGGCGGCGAGCGCGCTCGGCCGGCGCAAGCACGACCACCGGGACGAGGACGATGGTAAGTCCTACGGTACGGTGATGCTCACTTCCAATAAAGATCGAAGTGGATACAAGGGTGACTTCACAGCTTGAGGAGAAGACCTTAGTTCTCTTAAGTGTACAGTCAGCATGAAAAGTAAAAAATGACAAAAGTCTTTGTTACAAGAGAATAACTTTTGACCGATTTCATATGACAAGCAACTTTTGATGATGACTGTACTTCTATAACTTCTACTTAGCCGTCCTCACCCAGAGAACAAAACAATACAAAACATTGTTTTGTTATATGCGAAAAGGCTTCGCGTTTAACATTTAAATCATAGAATTTAAAAAAAGTCAGATGTGTTTTTTTAATGCTACCTATGTTATGTTGTTAGTTAGCCAGCCCGCAACTGACTTTCAAAGCAATAGTTTTTATATTTATAAGATTACCAACTATTTTCGACTGAATGTATCATCACTTTTTAGCCAGGATGTAGGTACTTAAGTTGAGTTGTGTTCGTGTGGAGAAGCAGAGGCTTGGCACTGTTATCATCGATCCATGGTAACTTTTTAGGGTTCCGTAGTAAACAAGGAACCCTTATGGTTTCGCCATGTCCGTCCGTCCGTCCGTCCGTCCGACCCCCGTTTTTCTCAGTAACCGTTAGTGCTAGAAAGCTGTAATTTGGCATGAGTATACATATCAATGACGCCGACAAAACGGTAGAATAAAATCTTTAAAAAAATTTTTTTTTAGGGTACCTCCCCTCAGTGGCGGCGCGTCAAAAATATTCTTAGGCAAGCCGGAAATAATTAGCCTTTCTTATTCTTCATTAGTCGTAGTAAAAGAACGGGACTGGCTGAAAATAAGGCAAGCCGGTGGGAATCGAGTTGTATGAACGCGCCGCCACTGCCTCCCCTACATGTAAAGTGGTGGTGCAATTTTTTTTTCTGCCAAACCCCATCGTGTGTGGTATCGTTGGATAGCTCTTTTAAAAATATTATAAGGTTTCTAAAAGCATTTTTTGATTAAAGAATTGGTTAGCGTGATATTAAGCTTTGAATTGATAATTTTTGCTATGGTCAAGTGTCCCCCCCCCCCCCCCCCCCCCTGCCAGCTAAACGGTGGCTACTAGGCATGTGAAAAAAAACAAGGTAGTAGTATATACGATGAATTTAAAAGGAAAACTATCACAGCTAAGTAGACATTACTAGTTAACGAGTAATAGTCGAACTTTAGAAATGTAGCAAACTTTCGTACAATTTCCATTGATACCTTATATAATGTTGTTAATTCTTTCAAAAACATAGTAAATATAAGTTTCCGAACTTTTTAGTCCATATAATGTAACGGGTGGACGACTACGGAACCCTACCTTGCGCGTGGCCCGACACGCACTTGGCCGGTTTTTTTTATAACTGAAAGTAATAAAAGGGTTCTTTGATTACTTAAACTCCTTCTATTTAATAATCCATACCCTGCTCGTCACTTTTAGGTACTGCTGCTTAAAATTAAAGATGCTAGCCCAGTTAGAAACTGGGGCGCTGTCGAGCACCGAGACACGAGACAATACTATTAATTCTATTCAGTGCCGCTGTACCTAGTACCTGGGTATACAATAATCTTGTACCTACACAAACTACATAAATATAATAATGTTTTAGGTGTTGTAAAAAAGATATCCCGACGACAGTGGCAATACGAGGGTATACCAGTGGAGGCAATAGCGAGGAGACACTCGGCGAGGAGACATCGATCTAGTGAGTGACACAATATCTAAACCACACCTCGTAGGTGCGGCTGGTGCGGGCGTTGCAGAGACCTATTTAATACCTAATGAATTCAATAGATCTATCAAATCCAACCTCGCACTTGCAAGCCATCCGTGCACGTGTGGTGTAGCTGTAGATCCGTTATGACAGTCGAACATGTCTGTAGAGACAACATGTATTTGAAGCCGATTAAACTCACAGGCACTACCACCGCCGAGTCGACAACACCGACCACGACCTCTGCCTCAACGGAGATGGCGAAGACAACGACCACCACGCCCAAGGCCCCCACAACCAAGCCCCCCACAACCAAGGCCCCGATAACCAAGGTCCCTACCCCTACCACCACGACCGAACCGGCGCCCGTGCTGCCGCCGCTGTCCAGGCGGTACCGGCGCATCTACAACGCGGACGAGACGGCGAGGATCGAGGACCACCCGTACTTGGCGGCCATTCTGATGAACAACCAGTTGTGGTGCGGCGGCGCTATCATCAGCGCGGACCTAGTGATGACCGCGGCGCACTGCCTGCAGCTGTGAGTGGCTAGTGTGGGTGGGTGTGACTGTCGCTCCGCTCGAGCGGGGCGAGGCAAGCGCCACCGCCGCCCCGCCGCACGCTCGCAGCGAGGCAGGCACTCACGCCCTGTACCTGTACTGTAGGTACACGATAGGTATACCTGTGTTACTTTCATTATACGCGGGCTTCAGTCGATTCCACTCCACCGATTTATTTAATTTAATACCTGCGCCTACTTAAATGTATATAAATGCTGGTGGCATTTCGTCGTCAATATCATCGTCATGAAGTTCATTCATGGAATTCCATATGGGTATTAGGAATCGTCAGTAGTCAGGTTCTCCACGCAGACCCATAACTTGTTCAATAAGTATCAATGATACGATACGGATGTCAAAGAGTAGGTATCAACGGATATTATGGTCATTGGACTTTATGTATTTGTTATAATTTGACTTATTTGAAGTTATGGGTCTTTATTTGGGCGTGTTTCAAATCACTTTCGTAGTAAATCTCTATAACAATATCCGCTATTCCTCTTACAGAACGTGTAGGTAGCCTAATACTTAGGTCTATTATAGTGATGCTGAGATGAGACGAGAACAGATATGACTTGACACGACCATAATGAGCCCTCTAAATTGAGGTAAAGATCTGTTGCCCTTAGATAAGGCAATTTAGTCCTTTTCTTTGTGTCTCGCCCCAGAGCTAAAACCAAACAAATAGGTATATACCTATAAATATAATATATAACTATATGGCTTGACAGGCAGTACAACAACCGGTTCTTCCGCGAGTACGTGAAGATGCTGTCGGTGCGCATCGGGTCGAGCAACGCGACGGCGGGCGGAGAGGTCCTCCGCGTCGACGAAATCTTCTTCCACCCCAACTACAAGCCCGCCACGCTCGCCTTCAACTACGCCGTCATCCGACTGCACAAGAACCTCACCTTCTGGACCAACGTCACCAAGATCGAGTACTCCAGGAGAAAGGATGTCACCATCGATAAGACCATTACGTTCTTAGGGTGGGGCTCGGTGCTGGTAAGTTTTGGGATCTTTAGTACCCTCGAAGTTGTACACGATAATACCTATATTCTTGCATTGCGCGTTTCTTTCCGTCATCAGCTTCTCTTATACGGTAGAAAACGGCAGTATCTTTTTCTTTCTGCTAATTAATGCTGATTTTTGATGCGTTGACGTACTCGATGTGGTGATTTTTCAAGGGGATGGGCGACAAAGGCGGAGCAGTGTTGCTTCAGAAAGTGAAGCTTCCCGTCTACGACAAGGCGGACTGCGCAGATGTTTACGGAAAGTAAGTACGACTTGCAGACGGATCTACGCTACCCTATGTATAGTACCCAACAAGACATTTGCTACTTGCTACTTAACAGTGACGAGAGAATGCTAGACTAGAATTCACCAGGATTTATGAGCAGGAAACATTATTAAGCACGGCGCGCCGGTATCTAGCATCTCATAGAAACCTGTTACCTATTAAACCTCCCATAATTTACAGTTAGAGTTTACCTAATACGGTTTGAACTTTGAACATGGTTTGAACCAACCTAGCAATGGCTGCTTTTCCGATAGACGTAAAACCATGCTTTATCTATAACAACCAAGCTATTTGAAACTTGTAAGGTAAATTTAGCTAGGGCTCGTTCCACGAAGCTACAAGGCCTAGAAGTTACAATTTTTTCAAGTCTAAACTGCCAATACCTGCTGAGGCGTTTGTCCAAAAACGACCGGCCAGTTAACCAATGTTTTGCCGGACCAGAGACTTGTTACATTGTAATTTGTTCGTGGAACGAGTCACTGATGGTAGCAGCAGTCCGACTGTACCTAGGTACCTCTTTATTCTTCCCAGGGACTTGGTGTCGGTGAGCACGTTCTGCGCCGGTTACATCAGCAAGATCAAGAATGTCTGCAACGTACGTAACCTGTCCGTTCGTGGATAGTAGGTACCTACTTCATACTTCCAATTACCATGTGCTCGCTCGCCACCTTCGGGAACCGGACGGCGGCCTTACTCGCTGGGCAACGAGCAACGAAGCACCACATACCTATACACATACTACATATTAATATATTTCCCAGTTGAGCTGCTCCAAATATGTAGAATACACCATCATCGCATCGGGATCCATCATCAACTCCGATCCGCTACTGATAAAGTAGTACCTATTTACCTACTAAATTATGCAAACAATCCTGGCCATCCCTATAGTAGGTAGGTACTCCGATTGCTTACGAATCATTATGTTTCAAATCAAAGACCTGCTTAGGTAATGAAGCCCACACAGGCGTACCTAATCTCATAGCTGTGTTCGTTTCCAGCACGACGCGGGCGGGCCGGCGATCATGGACGGGCAGCTGATCGGCATCCTGTCGTTCTCGGCCAAGCGCTGCGACGAGGCGGACAAGCCGGCCGTGTTCGCGGGCACCGGCGCGGCCGCCGAATGGCTCGACACCATCCCCGACATACGCCGGAAGAGGTACACCAGACTAAACAATAGTACGGACAAGCTGGCCGTGTTCGCGGGCACCGGCGCGGCCGCCGACTGGCTCGACACCATCCCCGACATACGCCGGAAGAGGTACACCAGACTAAACAATAGTGCGGACAAGCCGGCCGTGTTCGCGGGCACCGGCGCGGCCGCCGACTGGCTCGACAGCTCGACACCATCCGCGACATACGCCGGAAGAGGTACACCAGACTAAACAATAGTACGGACAAGCCGGCCGTGTTCGCGGGCACCGGCGCGGCCGCCGACTGGCTCGACACCATCCCCGACATACGCCGGAAGAGGTACACCAGACTAAACAATAGTACGGACAAGCCGGCCGTGTTCGCGGGCACCGGCGCGGCCGCCGACTGGCTCGACACCATTCCCGACATACGCCGGAAGAGGTACACCAGACTAAACAATTACTCGCCAATAAACGTTGTGTTTGGCGAACTTATATGAATGTAAAACTGTATCTAACTATTTTTGGTAAATAAATTTAAAAAAAAATTAGTACGGACACTACGGACAAACCGGCCGTGTTCGCGGGCACTGGTGCCACACATGGTATATCCCGTTCTACTACTTTAACTATATCTAAGTAAAACGCTGGCGCTCTTTCGTCTATACAAGTAATATAGCAGTCAATACATGCACCTCAGAGGTGCGCATGAAGTGGTGTGTGACACAGAACTGGCCACACTTCCAAGCTCTGGGACATTATATTAGCAATAAAAACTCGCCTCACTTTTCCGTTTGAATTTGAATATGCGCTGTCAAAGTAACCTGCATAAATTCAAGTAGAGTTCAGATTTGCTTTGCATTCTTGTGAAGAAAAACTTGAGAGTAGTTTTAATTACACAACGTACAGTCAAGTGCAAAAATATGGGTGCATACAACTTGCTTAAAAAGATCCCATAGCTCTTATGTCGGTGAATTAAGGTTTCGGTACATATTTACGAGAGGATTCATTCGATACATATTTTTGCACTTGACTGTACCTATCGAGCTTAGGTACAATGGGACTAGTTTGATTAGTTGGTTCTTTTTATGCGACCCTACATTTTAACTAACGAACCTATCGTGCTAGCTAGATGGACAGATAAGAAGTCAACCCTGAAAGAAGTATAGTTCTCAGCTGGGGACAGTCCCCGGTTTGAGGATACAAAAAACTTACTTACAAACCTACTTATAAAACACCGCCCCTTTAAGTTTAAACTATAAATGTGATTCTTTTTCTTTTGCAGCGACGAACTCGTACACGGCTGGATGAACGAAGTGCAATGAAACAATAATAAACGTAAATCAATATATTTGCTCTAATACTGTACAGGCCAGTTTCCATTCCACTACACAAAAATCAAAAATCCATTTACTTTAACAGTATATATTTCTAAATAACATACAACATTGAAAAGACATGGGAAGTTCGTAGCGGATCTTCGTAAATATTTCATGGAATGATATCGAGCTGATTCCAAACACTAACTTCAATATTATGTTCATTTTAAATACGTAAACCCAAGCATTGTATATACAGCGGCAGCCATTATTATTACGAAGATGGCGGCTGGCAGATTGACAGCTGTCAGATAAACAAGATAGCGGCTGCTTGTGACAGCTGACGGAAAAATGGCGGGTAACTGATTGGCGCTCGCGTAGTAATCATAATTTATGCGATAACTTTATTTTTAACGTAGAACGGTAGTAGCCTATTACTTAAGGCGGTAGTTGACGTGCAGCTCGGGCTTGATGTCGTACACCAGGCTGAGGATGTCCTTGATCACCTGCAAAATTAAAACCAAAATGATAAGTAAAGTTTAGATCGGTCAGTTCACCACGAGAAACCCTACCTACCTAGCATAGAAAGTTTGTTTTGTAGCGCTTCTTCTTACACAGATCTTAGAATTACATTACATTGAAGCCTGAAAGATCGATATCGATTCAATCTTAATTGTGACATTGTCAGACAAAACGTACCTCTTTATTGGTAGTCAACAAGGCTCTATTGGTGTCAGGCGGGCTGTCTGGTTGGTTGTTTGCCATCAACGAGGTATTTAATTTAAAATGTTGTCGAGCGAATGCGTCCGCTAAATTGTAATTTTCAATCAAAGTGAAGTTAGTGAGGTGTGGTGAGTTGAGAGCCAAGTATAACAGATTAAATAAATTAAATTTCAAATAGTCTTTATTCACCACCGTTAAAGCGGTAACTTTTGCCTGGAAAACACATTTAATTTTCTATATTAAAGCTCGAGATCTTTAAAACGAGCATTAGCATTATTACATATTATAGCATTACATATTATTCAAAACCCTATTTAAAAAAAAAAAAATGTATGTATGTAGCTGTACATTTATGTATGTATAGTATAGTGTATGATACTGACCTCATCCTGCTGGGTTTTGACCATTTTGTTCATCTCTTCGATCTTGACCTTGGTCTCGGCGTCGATCTTGGCGGCCACGCCCTCCCGGGTGCCCATGTGCTGCAACAAATGATGCCCAACTCACTACTACTGCACTTAAGAGGCTGACAAGACCTAAAAAAAAGTCCTGCTCTAACACGCGTGAGTTTCCAATTAACCATTCCGCTCTTTACGGAAGCTCTGCGCGTAGAATGACAAATAAATACTATACTAATATTGAAATAAAAAAAGTATGGATTATTTGTGAAATATGACTCGTTGGCGAGTTAGGTATGAATATGTTGACTTCATGTTTTTAAAGAACCGTTTAATGATGATTTTAAGACCAATCTTTGCAATTATTTTATATCGAGCCGATTTCGTCCAATTATGTATCGAGTCCGTACACGGTCTTTGAAATGTGATGAATATTGACCTATTTTTTTTTTGATGTGCTAGAACAAATAGTTTTTCTTAAATAACTGCTTAAATAACATCAATTTCAACAAAAATAGGTCTTTTCAGCCTCTTAATCTAACTTCACCAAGGTGGTGATATTGAATCAGATGAGCAGTTACAGCTTCCTCCTGTGTGTGATGTATAAAAGCTGCCAAACTCACAGCTCTACACTACATATGATGCCATACTCATGCAAAGAGTACCAAATACATTATTCATTTCAAATTTCGTTATATCAAAATTCAAAAGTTCAAAATTCAAACATTTATTCTGCAAATAGGCCACAAGGGCCCCTTTTTTTAATGTCATAATGTTAAGATTTACAATTTAATAAAGTCTGACAATAACATAGTACATATATCAACATATTCATATACTCAGCCTGCAATTGCGTCCTTCCCGGCCACTAGTGGCATCTGTACGGAACAAGAAAAGGGAAAATACGGCGTTTAATGAACAAAAGATTTCCTTTGGCAGGATTGATATCTATAGTCTAAAGATGCATTTACGAAGTAGAGCCCCCCGGATTTTTCACGTGGTAAGAAATGGGAGGGGTCCAAACATAGCAGCCGACCTGTACATTTCAAACTAAGCTGACTCCTTTCTAATATCTACTAAGGCAAGTTTGGTATCGTTTTCGTATAAAAGGAATACACCGACATCATTTCTGATCGTACATTTTACTATTTTGGAACAATTTTCTGACTAAAATCGCAAATTTATACATTTTTAATTTTTACTTTTTGATTCAGCGCTCTGATATTTGATGTAAAAAGTTGATTTAAATAATGAAATAAATACTATAAGAAAGCTCGTTTTATGCAGATTCTAAATATATAAATATCAATATAGCTCTGCCTACAAAATTATGACAGAAAAAAATATCATGGGTCGCAAGACGGCTGCGCGGGCGGGTCGGTAAGTACCGAAATACGTTACTAGCTACTGGGTACAGTAACCGAATTGAAATGTTTTCCACTTTTAAGAGTAAAAATAACTAATAGAGAATCTTACCTGACTATACCGACGTGTCTGACTAATAACAATGATAGTTCCTCTAAGTTATTTTCAGGTTTTAAAACGATGACTGTGATAAAAATTACACTGTAATATTTTATGGATTTTAGTTTCAGTATGCATGCGCTTAGGGCAGCCTATCAAGCAGGTCACTTGTGGGGACAAACTTTAAATGACACACAATATATACCCTCCCTAACAAACGAGCGGATAAAAGGTGGAATAGTGGCAGCCCGTATGGACAATCCAACACAAAATCTGGAATGCGGCACGAGAACTTAGCTGCAAGAACAGCTGCAGAGGCCACTGTCCTTGAAAGCGAGAATGAATGCCATGCACGCTGCTTCAAGACCTGTGGGTAGTCGCAAATGCGATTACTAATGGTTTTAAATGTGTGTCCAGTGTGGACCAGGGGTTTCAGCAAAGATGACGTCGAGGAGGCCGAAGAAGGAGAGTACAACATCTTTATCAGTTTATACTGGTCCTGGGTTTAAAAAATCAAAACTAACTTCAAAAAAGATGAGGTCCTGTGTTCGACTGTAAATATTTTTTAGATATGTTCACAAATATCTTTGCTAGTTTAAGACCGATTTCGCGTTTTTTTTTTTTGGTTTGGAAGGGGCTGCCTCAATGATGTTTTCTTTTAAATTTGGTCAAGATCTGATAATGGGATCCATGAGAAAATGGACACTCTTCAATTTACAAAGGTATCTCCGCGGTATATGAATGCTAATTATTACTTACAAGGTGGACCAATATCATTTTTTTATTATTATTAATAAGGCTGTACTTTTAGGGTGATCCAATATTATTTTGGACAGGATCCGTTAATGTTAGTTGGCATTTTTTTTAAATTTAGCCGTTATCCATATAATTCATGGAGTTCCAATTTGTACTATCGTTTATAGGGGCCTATCTTTAGAAGTAATCAAACGATTTTAAAAATTCTTTCTGTAATAAAAACCTACATTAGTCCTTAATAACATAAGCTAAGACTTTTTGTAAATCGTTAACTCGTACGAAGCAGGGCGGCTCTCTAAAATTTGATAAATTTTTACGAGATATTTTAGGGCGAAATTGATATATTTCATTGTTTTTTTAATATTTTAAGACGTATATTGGCATGAAATATGTTTTTATTGAGTTAATAAACCCACCACTACGATTCCAAGATCCCAAACTATGTTTTTTAATTAATTTGATTTTTTGTTCTATCTTTTAATTTTTAATTTTTTTAATACTTCCACAGTAGGTATATTTTTGAAATATATATTTTTGAATATGATATTAACAGGGTTTTCTGAAGACCTATTTTTTTTCCAAAATGTGTAGGTGTTTTTTAAAGTTACGGCCATTTTTCTGGTTTCAGTATGAATGAAAAATTACCAATTTTTTGTTATTTTTCGAAAATTTTGTATGGAATGGTACAAAAATAATTCCAGAAATGAATTTAGGATCCTTGATTTACTCGAAATTGACACCCAACTTGACCCAGTAGCTTAACTGGCGCAGATATCAAGATTAACATGGACACACCCCCCCCTCAAAAATTTGACATAAAAAATTTCGAGGGCTCTACTTCGAAAATCCATCTCTGGGTCCTAAAGGACCTACCCTGATACAGGAAATCTTTTGTTCACGAAATGCCGTATAAGTCCTCTTACCGAGGCCACTACACGGCAATAATGTACTATTTCATGTCAAAATATTAATAATCCGTTATAAATATTACAATATCAAAATTAATATATAAATAACCTTATAATATTCTAGTGACAATGCCATAAGAACAACAATAGTATTTGGCACAGCTACAATTCATGTGCATAGATAGATAGAGTAACTTGTGTAACAGACAAGGTTTGATAAGTATGGGATGGAATGGCTCACCTTGGCTTCGAACTCCTTGAACTGCCGCTCGCGCTCCTGTCTGTACTTCTCCACCTCGTCCTGGGCCTCATCCTTGGCCTGCTTTAGGCGTTTCGCTTTTCCTGTAAACAATAAACAATGCCTAATATTATTTATATGTCAATTTTTATATATAGAATATTTCTGAGAGTTTCAGACATTAAAATGTAATTAAACGGGTCACTGCGGGGCTAGCAGAACCGTCACTGCAATGTGACTTGAGTAGAGAAAATCTACCCTCTCCTTTCTAATTCGCACGCTTCGAGTGGGACAGAAATAACAGAGTCGCGCGAGATACGACTTGGGTGGGAGCAAGTTGTGCTAGCCCACCTGGTGTCTTTATGGTCGAATACGTTTAGGCAGTGCTAAACGTGAGTGCTCATGGTTATTATTATTTATCGTATGGCAATTATTACGAACCGTGATATCTCCGAGAAAACAGTACGGTTGCCAGTTTCGATTAAGCACCACATACCAGTTTGAAACATGTATCGACTATCGAGCTATGTTTCACCTTAAAGACATGTGGACCCATTTCATTTTTGCAAAGACATCTCGAGGTAAGTCTACTCGCAACCAATGATCTTGCAATAGTTGCAATATCTAGTAATAATGATGTGTGTACAATGTGAAAGTTTAAAGGTCAACGTGCCGTGTGTCCTGGTGCCTCCGGGGCTGTGCCGCACTGATGGGGAAAAGGCCAGACGGTCTGACATTGGTTCCATAGCAGAAGGGCCGGTGTCTCTTGTGGGACGCTACGTGTGTGAGCACGTTTGCACCGTCCCATTTGAGTCGCACCGTCAGATCCGCGGGGTCGGCTGCAGATTCGGCGGCCCGGGCCAAACATGTTAAGTACCTACTCTGCCTTGGAACCAATGTATGACTTCGTGCCAGTAGCGGTGGAGACTGCGGGACCGTGGGGCGCGGAGGCCAGGGACTGTGCGGGATTTGGGTCGACGGGAGAGGGGGTGCAATCCTCGGTCCGGACGTTCGTGGGTCAACAGATTTCGCTGACCATTCAGCCGCCATGTATTATGGGGACTTTTGACCCATCTACGATCCGGGGCGGTCCTCTATATTAAGTTCATTTGACGAAGCCTGTTGCGGATCTCATCTCTGGTGTAGCTCTGTTTTGTTTTAGATTATTTGTTTATGTGCGCACCTGACGAAGCCTGTGTTGCGGTTTTGAATTTGTGGACTCTGTATTTACTTAGTTTGAATATATAAAAGCTTCCAATTTCTTAATATGAATGACTTCTTGTTTCGTGAACGCAAGGCTGGTTTTTCATTAGAGCTATGCTACGCAGCTATGCTGCGAGGATGTGAAACCTACGCTTCGAAACTATGTGACCGTTTCCACTAATGCTATGCTATGTAGCTAGGGTTGCCAACCGTCCCGCCTCAGGCGGGACGTCCCGTTTCCAGTACCCTAGACGATACGTCCCGCAAAGGATGCGTGCGGGACGCCAATTGTCCCGCTTTCAAGCCTTGGCAGAATTATAGGAACTGGAGCGAACATTTTGTTTCATTTCAGGAAAGAGTGCACAACTGCGATAAATGAAAATAAGTAATTTGTATCCCGCTCCCGGAGCACCACACTCGTAATAAGATAATTTTAGCTCGGAAATCATCCACTAAGAACATATATCTCGCGGGAATAAATTCCTACATCACAATTATACGTTAACAATATTGATACGAGTGCGTGAGTCCCGCATTTTTTAGCCAAGTCCTGCAATTCTACAACAAATGTCCCGCAAATCGGAGCACATAAGTTGGCAACCCTATATGTAGCTGTGCGAGGAAGATGCGCAGCTCAAGCTATGCGATATATCGACAGCGGGCGCGGGGAGCGGCAGCGCGGTGAGGGGGGAAGCGCTCACGCATCCGTAGCGCGCATCCGTAGCACCACAGGTAGCACGCATCCACAGCACGTATCCATAGCACGCATCCGCAGCTCGCATCTCTCCATATAAAAACATAGCTGAACCATTTTCCACCAAAGCTATGCTATGTGAACAAAGGAATGTGATTGCATAGCATAGCTCTAGTCTAGTGGACAACCAGCCTAACGCAGACTCCATATTTTACTCCCGTGCGGAAGTTTAAAACAATGTCTAAAAGATGTCAAGCTCAAACAATGCCACCTCCCACATCATTTGCATTGATAACTATTGAAATATGAACTGATTCTATTAAAATATGTTATAGAATATGGAAGAATGCCAATCAGTTATCTTCCATGACATTGAAACATTTTTTCATATTTAATAATTCAGTTATTCATATTCAAAACCATAGGTACAATCAATTTAAGAAACTCATTATAGTCATTATATAAAGCATAAGTTATAACCATAACTGTGTGTACCTAAAGTGTAATGTGAACAAAGACATTATTTAGAGTTTAATTTCATTTTGCTGATACTGGCCACATTTGCTGAAATGCCTTTATTACTTACTAGCTTTTGCCCGCGACTTCGTCTGCGTAGAACTCGGTCATCACGTTAGAATGTTATTTCATTCTTCTATTTCTTGCGCTTACCTACTTATCTCTCTTCCATTCTAACTTAAACCCCGTTAAGGGATGATTTCCGGGATGAAAGTATCCTATGTCCTTCCCTAGGACTCAAACTATATCCATACCAAATTTCATCTAAATCGGTTGAGCATTCTAAGGGGAAACCGGCAGACAGAGTTACTTTCGCATTTATAACCCGCCCCGGTTTCGCACGGGTAGTCCAGTTTTAAAATTTATCTGAGCTTTTGCCCGCGACTTCATTCGCGTGAATATCCATATCAACTTCTACACCGTATTTCGCCGGGCTGTCTCGCCAAACATTGCGCACGCCGGCTCAATGCGCCCACATGAAACACATGACAGAAGACTAAATACCTATATATTATTAACGAAGTAGATGAAATTTTTCGGATATTCCGATACGGGTGTGGAAAATACTTCATACACATCAATTAATGAAGATGAAAACGCGAGCGCAGCGAGCACGAATTCTTTCAAACATTACGATGCAGGTGCGGAAAATACTTCATACGCATCAAATAGTTTAGATAAAAACGCGAGCGCAGCGAGCGCGAAATGTTTCGAACATTATGATGCAGGTTTGCAAAAGACTTCATACGCACCAAGTAATGTAGATGAAAACGCGAGCGTAGCGAGCGCAAAACGAAAAAAAGAACATTGTGATGCAGGTGCGGAAAATACTTCATACGCATCAAGTAATGAAGATAAAAACGCGAGCGTAGTGAGTGCGAAATGTTTCGAAAATTATGATGCAGGCACGGAAAAGATTTCACACGCATCAACTAATGTAGATGAAAACGCGAGCGTAGGGCGCGTGAAAATTTTCGAACATTATGATGTAGGTGCGGAAAATACTTTATACGCATCAAGAAATGAAGATGAAATCGCGAGCGTAGTGAGCGCGAAATGTTTTGATGCAGGTGCGGATAATACTTCATACACATCAACTATAATGTAGATGAAAACGCGAGCGTAGGGCGCGCGAAAATTATCGAACATTATGACGTATGTGCGGAAAATACTCATCAAGTTTGTAGAAGAAAACGCGAGCGCAGCGAGCGCGAAATTTTTCGAACATTCTCATGCAGGGGCCGAAAAGACTTCATACGCATCAACTATAATGTAGATGAAAACGCGAGCGTACGGCGCGCGAAAATTTCCGAACATTATGATGTAGGTGCGGAAAATGCTCATCAAGTAATGTAGAAGAAAACGCGAACGCAGCGAGCGCGAAATTTTTCGAACATTATGATGCAGGTGCGGAAAAGACTTCATACGCATCAACTATAATGTACATGAAAACGCGAGCGTACGGCGCGCGAAAATTTTCGAACATTATGATGTAGGTGCGGAAAATGCTCATCAAGTAATGTAGAAGAAAACGCGAGCGCAGCGAGCGCGAAATTTTTCGAATATTATGATGCAGGTGCGGAAAATACTTCACACTCATTAAGTAATGTATATGAGAACGCGAGCGCAGCGAGCGTGAAATGATTCGAACATTCTGATGCAGGTGCGGAAAAGACTTCATACGCATCAACTATAATGTAGATGAAAACGCGAGCGTACGGCGCGCGAAAATTTTCGAACATTATGATGTAGGTGCGGAAAATGCTCATCAAGTAATGTAGAAGAAAACGCGAGCGCAGCGAGCGCGAAATTTTTCGAAGATTATGATGCAGGTGCGGAAAATACTTCATACTCATCAAGTAATGTGTATGAAAACGCGAGCGTAGCGAGCGCGAAATATTTCGAACATTATGATGCCGGTGCGGAAAATATTTCATAGGCATCAAGTCATGCAGATGAAAACGCGAGCGTAGCGAACGCAAAATTTTTACGAACATTATGATGCCTGTGCGGAAAAGACTTCAAACGCATCAAGTAATGTAGATGAAAAAGCGAGCGTAGCGCGCGCTAAAGTTTTTGAACATTATGATGCAGGTGCGGAAAATACTTCATACTCATGGAGTTATGCACATGAAAACGCGAGCGCAGCGAGCGCGAAATTTTTTCTAACATTATGATGCAGTTACGGAAAATAATTTCTACGCGTCAAGTAATGTAGATAAAAAAGCGAGTGCGAAATGATTCGAACATTATGATGCAGGTACGGAAAAAACTTCATACGCATCAAGCAATGTATATGAAAACGCGAGCGTAGCGAGCGCGAAATACTGAACAAAAATAAATTGTTGACCTATCAAATGGCTTTGTAAAGAGGTGGTTGAATAGGTATTTTTTTGTTCATAAATTAGTGGAATACCTTTCAAAGTTCAAAGTGCTTTATTGTAAAACATAGGTATAACTGAATACCTACTTTGGTCTGTTCTTTCACTTTCGAAGATGGAGTAGAGACTTTGGTGTTGATAGCGCACCCACCCTGGTTGCTTCTAAGAGGTATGTGATTTTCTGAGAATTGTTTTTTTTGCATCCTATCCGCCTATAACTTTCGAATTTGGTCATACTTGATGTTTATTGTTACGTAGGTATATTTTACTAACAAATACCAATAAACCCTAAATTTATGTCTGTTACGCGCTGAACGTATTTTATACATTTTGCTGACGGAAAACGCAACTAATCGGCACCTCGAAGAACCTCAATGACACCCATATCGATTATTAAGAAAGGTAAATAAGTAAATGTCCGCCATCTTCGATTTGAAAATGGATATCATTCTTGTAATGAGCGCCTCAAAAAACAATATTTTATACAAAAATGCGAATACCTAATATATAGGTGCATGTCGCAAGTGCTACCATGCAACCGAGAGCCCGCCGCTCTGCGTAGGGACCCTCCATCGAAAACAAAAAAACCGAGGTTTCGTAGTAAGGTTTGTGAATATTGATAGCGACTGACTGACCAATATAATTAGATCTCTCATTTCAAACAGTTAATATGGTTTGAGGGACTTTTGTATTTTTGTCTTTAGCCTTGAGAGGCAGAGGTATTGTTATTTCACCCCCCATATTTTCAAATACTATCTGTTTATTATACAATGTTTGAATGGGGTTCTATTTACTTTGCGTCCATGTATATATTTACCAATTTTCAAGCCTGTAAATCATGAACTGAAAGACTTCGCATACAAAGTTTAACCCCTCTTTTCACCCCCTTTCATCCCCAACCTGTATGATTTTTATAGCCTATAACCTGGCCGAAGATCCAATAAACATATTAGTGAAGGCTGTATTAAAATCCATTCGCTAGTTTTCGCGTGATAGTTAGACAAATAAACAGACAGACAAACAGACACGAATTCTAAAAACAGTTGAAACGTGTTCTGTTGTCGACTCTTAGACCCCTCAATCGATTTTTTTTCTTATATCTTCAATGTACAGATTTTTGACCCTCTTCTGCTTTATTATATGTATAGATATTAACTGTTTTGTATTAAGGGGCTCCACGCGCTATTCGTCGATTTTTGAGTTGATATTCCTCCGTCAAATCTATATATTTATGGCACAAACGGTTATTGGTTCATCAATCCTTTATCTACATTAGCAAGAGCCGAATTTTGAAAATAATAATTCTTATTATTTTATGACTTATTCAAACATGGTCCAAAAAAGCTCTGTTTTCGATATATATATGTCGTTGCCGCACTTATTTATATGAAGTCTACATGTTACTGTTCCTTATTGACGTCTCTAACAACTCTAGAGAGATTTTTATTTTTAACTCATTATCACAAAAGTTATGTCCAAAAAACTGGTTTTTTGGCCTAAAATTGCCGAAGTTTGATGCCATATATCTCGACAGTGAGTTTTAAAGTAAGTATGGGATACTGTTTCAGTAAACCTCATTGTTGTTAATACAATAAGCCATATAAAATACGAGAAAACGAAGTTACAGATCGAAGGTCGTTGGGAGCTAGGAGCCCCTTAATTGTCTATTTAATATAAAATATAATAATAATAAACTATAAGTAAGCAAAAAATACCTAATATGTACGGAAAAAAAAACCGGTTAAGCGGTTATTACACTGTCCTGATTTCAGGACGTTATAAGGGTTCAGACCTATATGTTAGAGCGAGATGGTTCAACTCCCCTCCACTAGTCAGGATTCTGAATTCAGGACAGTGTAATACCCGCTTTAATACAAATTCTAACAAATCTAAATAATAATTTGAGGAACCTTGTCATGTAAAAAGCAGTTTTTTTAAAATACACTGTAGGAATTAAAAATACCTAATACTTTTCCTTAAATTATAAAGCTGCATGTTACCTGTCTCGGGCTGCTATCCGTCCGGGTTTTCCCGGATTTGTCCTAGTTTGGAGGCCGTCCGGGGGCCGTCCGGGCGGGGTGTCAAGAAGTGTCCGGGGAAAACCCGGACACTTATCATGTAAGGAAGCACCTCACTGAATTTAAAGGGCTTGTTTTTTTAAAATATTATTTTCGGACTCGTCCGGGGAAAAAATGCGATTTACGCCAAATGTCCGGGTTTTTTTGAATCTTTGTCCGGGTTTGGCAAAATTCGAGATGGCAGCCCTACCTATGTCAAATAGAAAATACATATATCCATTCCACTGAAGTTTATAAAACTAAAGACAGCTCACATTATTCTTCAGCCAATAGAAGAACATTCATAGCATAGTGGTCCTTATGACAAGGCATGCAGGCCTGGAACGGGATTTACAGTTTCATGCCTAAGAAGGGTGTACGAGTAACTCTGAAGAAGACAGATATGATTCATTTTCATCTATTTAGATCAATTATAGCTATTTGTCCACTCAATGAACAAGAAAATCGTTATCTGGCAATAGTACTACAACTCAGGGTCACGTAACCAAAGCTTTGATATTAAACGAAATC
Organism: Cenopis cana; assembly: GCA_951800055.1. Classification (NCBI taxonomy): domain Eukaryota; kingdom Metazoa; phylum Arthropoda; class Insecta; order Lepidoptera; family Tortricidae; genus Cenopis; species Cenopis cana. The sequence goes on from OX637495.1 coordinate 246,201, forward strand.
ATGTGATTCGTGATTCAGTGTGTTAAGTAAGGTATACCAAACACATTAATTCATCTGAACACTAATCAGCAATTAAACCATAGTTATATATAAGTACCGTACCAATATCACACGAAGGCGGGGACGTACAGCAGCGAACACCCAAATACTTAGTAAAGTTAGACAATAAATCATTATTTTAACTTACGCTTTCTCGCCTCTGATACTTTCTCGGCCGCCCGCTTCTCAGCAGCCAACAATTGCTGGATCCCCTGGGTCTGACTCGCCATTTCTGCCGATATACAAAAACTATGTCGAGTAGGAATCAAGACCAAGATGAGAATCAATAGACGCAGAACGGGGAGATGTGACGAAAGTCATATGATTACTTTAGTTCTACCATGTTGTCACGATTGGCGTTGTCATCGGCTCGTGGTTTGTCACACACGCGTAAAATGGAATGGCTCTTACCTAAAGTTAACTTTGTTAAGCCGAAATTACAAACAACGTAATTTAAATTTTTAGCACACAAGTTCAGTCATTAAAATACGCTATATGAAGTTGTATTTATTGTGAACTACATTTCTTGAACATATATCGTTGCAGAGTATGTGACAGACAATTTGCGTAAAATGGACTAGAGATTCTTAGTTTTAGACAATAGTATACTAGATGGCAGTAACATGGCAGTAATAAAAATTGAGCAAATGAGATTATTATTAGATTGAGATTAATAATTATGTATTTGCAATAAAATTTATGTTACTGTTTATTCAAAATATTTTTTGGTTTAGTTGTTAGATGTTTACCATAGACTGCGAAGCTCAAGGACATAGCTGTCAACTAAGGCTGTCAAATATTTATAACTCTTCTATTCAATAATGATCTTTATAACCATGCTATTCAGTCACATTTTTCCAGTACATAATACAATATAACGCGCGCAAATTTTTAATAGAGAGATTGCCCGCAAAGCTTGAAATGTAATTTGGGTTCAGAACCCAAACCTACTTTAGAATCTGCGTTTTAGAGCTTGTACATAGTTTCTCGATATGAATTATGAACATCGTTGTAACTGTTGAGAAATGATTAGTAGCAACTTTACATAAGTAGGGAAACCGTTGGCCTCAGTGTAGCCATCTCTCTCACACTTAGCACAAATAACGAAACAACAAACTGAATCCATTCCACTCCCCTCGATATGACACGTTGTGTTTTGTTGTTTGAATCGGATATTTCGTTATGCAATGAGTGTATTACTCCTTGCGAACTATAATGTGTCGCACTAGAGCGGCAATGGATCGGTAATGGATATTTAAACGAGTGCTCGTTTGGCCAAAGTCCAAGACCGCTCCCTCGCTGGGCGTCACGTCACGTCACCGCTTCTTTCTTTATCATTGTGAAGGCAAACTTAACATAGTATGGCCGTCATTTGGAAGTATTCACAGTTTTACTTCCACAAAGAATACGCGATAAACATTACACAGAGCGAAATAAAAAAGACATTTTTAAATAAATTTTATACGCGAGTGACATAAACATTGAAAGAACAGTGAAATATTAATAATTGTTTTTAATTCCGTTGCCTTCTGTCTTCTAATTTTTCACGGATTTCTATGATTTTATCCAAAATGTGGCTAATTAGTCAACCCAACGGAGTGATCCAGGAGGTGAAGGCGGACCCCAATGCCATTGGCCAGCAGTGCCTGGAAAAAGTAAGTGATTTTTATCTTCATTCTTCAAAAACATCAATTTGATTATTTGCATATTTTTGCACGAGCACTTGTCTTGTCAACAAGAGTTTTCTAATACAGACAGATGTTGGTGAAGGCATCGAGTGAAGGTGATTTTTAGTTATTAAGCTTTGAACCGTTATTTGAAGCCTAAATAACGACACGAACGACGACGACGAATAATAGTGAATAAAAATTGTGCAACAAACGGAACTCAAACGTACAAGTATTAGGATTTAAAGTGACCAATTACTGGTTTTATGGGGCTGGTGAAGTACCATTTATGAAGATTGTGCGTCAATTTATTTAAGTAAGGTACAATGATAGTGTACCTAGTGTAGAAACACGTAGCGACGTCAGTCAACTTACCTGGCGGAGGCGGACTTTGGACCCGGCTGCGATCACGCTCTCTCACCGTGCCGCCACCGCCACCGCCACCAAACTTTACATAAACTTTACATAGTTTTAACTTTAACTTTACATAGTTTTTCTATTAGTTTAATTTTAATTTATGTATTGCAATGCTCGGAAGAGCTCATGTAGAACTACACCTAACTTTAAGACCTGATTGTTACATGAATGCAATAAAGAATCTGAATCTGAATCTGAATCTGTTTCCTAGTGTTGAAATATTTTTATTTTAACTTCAATAATGATGAAGTTGTTGACGATAATATTTTTGTATGTGGTTTATAAAAGGTACTTAACCCCACTTACCTACCTACCATGTGTTTGTTAATTCAGCAAGTACCTACACTTCAACAATGTAACTGAAATACCTCAACACTTAGGGACATTCTGGGCCACAAGTCTACTTACCCATTTTACTAATCAGAACCAGCAAAGGCTAGAGCGCATATGAAGGTACCTACCTACTTACTATAGTTAAAAGGAGGACAAGTTGGTATCTATAACTAGGTATATACTGATTTGATCTGTACCTACCCTGTTATATAGGTACCTGCCTATCTTGCAAAGATCCTTCCTAGCATCAGGAGGCTTAAGCGGGTATTACACTGTCCTGAATCAGGCGTCCTAACTAGTGGAGGGGAGTTAAAGCATCTCGCTCTAACGTATAGGTCGGAACACTCGGAACCCTTCTAAGTGTACTGAATTCAGGACAGTGTAATACCCGCTTTAAGCCTCCTTATTACCTATCCAGCAGGTAGTCTGAAGACCTTTTTTTTTTTTTTTTCACGATGTGGAAATGCTTTATGCATACCCCCTGGTCTGGGAAACCTGATGGGGGTTATGTGGGACTCACTCGAGGGCATACCCACTAAAACCACACCGGCGTTTCCCTCTTTGCCGTTGACGGGGATGTCATGGGATCGCTTACATTCTACCATGACACCCCCGAGGTAGTCTGAAGACCTGCCTACCTGTCCCGGTTACGTCTGACTCGCACTTACTTGCTGGCTAGAGGGAGGAATGCTACAATGTCCATTGTACTGCTAGTGCTAGCTAGCCTGACTGAGGGCCCAAGAAGTTAGCTTCGCCCAAAGTACCGTGATTGTTTTGTTATGATCGCTCCAACCTAGATATTTGGTAGTAAATTCCGTGAAGTCCTCATACGGCGCCAAAACGGTTTGTCTTCGCTGGCGCGCGTCCAAATCAAATTGATATTACACACACACACTTTGAATTTAGGTCGATTTCCAGGGATTTATTTCTGTGTTGAAATCGACTACTTGCACTAGATAGGTATATTCATCTCTTTCAGTTTTCCATCTCAAAAAATGCCATCTTCTTAATAAACATGCAGTTGGTATTCCACAGATACCTAGGTATCCTATCCACCTAGGTATTTTGCGATCCAGAACCCGCCTCGTCTGTCCGCGCCGCTGTAGGGACCTGGCCCTGGAGGCCTGGACTCGTCACAACTACACGTAACGTAGGCGCAGGCGCGGTGTGACAACGAGCGATGCTCTTTGTTAGGAGACCAGCTCTGTAGGAGTCGAAGGCGGGGTTCAAAAACGTGACCCGAACTTACCAACGTGCATAATCAATTAACTGATTATCACCAATCAATCACCTTTTTTCTCAAATAGTATACCCACTGTCGTATGTATTCGTATGTATATAGAAGTTAAATTGCTATTAATATACATTGAAACATACAAACACGATACCCGGGTGTGAGTAACATACATATTGAAATGATGTGGATTTGTAGAAATAAAAACACGTGCTAATCCATTCCAGGAAAACCCCAATGATCACGATTCCAACATTTGCACTTGCTTTATCCTTCCCAGTATTCCAGTGCACAAACTCTATTTAACTTCCTTAAGCGGGTATTACACTATCCTGAATTCGGGTGTCCTAACTAGGACGCAAGGGAGGGGATAGGAAGGAAGCTTCTGATTACACTACACTGAATTCACTCTCTGAATCAGTTCGTTTCCACTGCTCGACGGAGAGAGACGTTGTAGCGATGCCGCCGATATTGTCAAAAAACCAGAAAGTTGGCCTTGGACTAGCATTGGCACTATTAGCAGTGGCAACCATGCCAATAAAGAAAAAAAAACTATATAGCCCTCCTCACGCACACCTATTATTCATGTAATTGTTCTAGGGTTCCGTACGGGAGGGGTCAACCCTATTGCTGTCACTCACTCACGCGTCCGTCCGTCCGTCGTCTGTCACTCGGGTTTTACAGCCAAATAGTTGGAGCTATAGTTTTCAAATTTTCACAGTATAAGCATCTAGTTGACCCAAAGTTTTGACAATTTGCCATACAAATTCTCCCATAAAGCTAAAGGGGGTGCGAAAAATTTTTTTATCCACTTTCCACCCCATTGAGTGGGGTATAGAGCTCATTGAGTACATAAATACACAATTTATTGTTTAAAAATTATATAGGGAAAAAATCAATGAGAAGCCATCACTCAACTATTTTTACAAAATCCTGTTCCTTAGAATTTTTTCATTTCCCATTGACTTATAATTTGAAATTTGGTGATAATGTTTATTATTACCCATAATTTACCAACAAATACATATTAATAAATCAGATTTTTTTCTTTGATATTTCCTTATTTTTTCCTATAAAAACCAACGTGCTTCGTTCATTGCACGCGACCTACACGTACGTACGCTGTCGCTGGCGCGAGCCGACTGATTTGGCTAAATATTATTACACTGTCCTAAACAGCTTCCTAGCTAGGATACTTGGTCATTCAGTTCGTCCGGAGCCATCCTGACGTCCTAGGTAGGATACTTTTTAGGATCCTTGCTTCCTGAATGCGATTACACGTTTCTGAATCTGCTTCCTAGCTCATTCAGGATTCTGAATTCGGGATAGTGTAATAACCGCTTTACCGTCCTAAGCTTTAAAATAACCCAAGGTACAGCAGAAGGCTATAATGGTGTAATTTTTCACCTGAGTCATACGCCTTTCTGCCCCGCGGCCGCCGCGCCGCGCCGCGCCGGCGATTGTGATTGTGCGTCGGTCCAAAGTCCGCCAGCTGGGGCTCACGTGCCCGCTGCGTGAAACCGTGGAACCAAACCGTTCTCTAAGCCATTCCAAATACGAACAGTTTCAGAGACGTTTTTCTGCGAATGACTGACTTTAAAGGTCAAGATTCTGTTTCTGTCTAGCTCTAGCTCCTCGAATCTACCAGACTGTTCGAATGAATTTAACCTTTTGAACCTAGGTAGGTAAAGATTTGACTCGTAAATTATCCAAATTTTTGCAGAGAAACTCATGAACTCTGTCTATTACTAGGTATGTAAATAAAATACCAATATACCTAAGTATTAATACAAAAATTGCAAAACGCATACCTACATTTTAGAAGTACCTACATTTTAGTAGTTTTTAGGTCAAACGACTAATGATTCCCGGCTGGAAATATTTTATGACATAATCGCAAGAGTAATTGAACTGCATAGGTATATCCAGACCGGTATTCCAGGCTTGGTCTTACTTAGAGAAGTAGTTGAACAGGTTTGCTAGCACGGGTTAGGACCTAGCCAACAAAGGCCCTAATGAATGAATGATAAAGCAATCAGACTCTTAGAATGATCAAATTTCACTTTCATTGGACTCACAAAGGGTTTCTTCTACAGTGTCAAATTTTTAGAAAGTATCAACCGCCGCGATGAACGACAAAGAGCTCTCAGTTAAAAGGGATACAGTCTGAATTGCCTTAATTAATGCATTTAACCTTACTCGACGTGAACACGCCTAGCCGAGTCCAAAGTCCGACCCGAGCGGTATATTTAACTCAATTCGACAATGTCTCACTGCCATCATTAGATACAATACAAGGGTTACTGGTTAGTATAGGTATTTAGTGCACGTTGAAACTGCACTGCCCTACATTCACGAATAGGTAAAGAAAACAAACGAATTGTAAGCAGTTTCACAATCGACCAACGTCAAATAGCTGTTGCGAAATTGCATTGACATCGGAATATCGGAAATCAGAAAATTGCGTGATACACACATAAACAACCTAAATTATATATTTTTTAGTTTTTCACGCTTTCCGTGCTGACAAATCTCTATAGGGGCAGTTCTAGCTAGAACCTTCGATGCCTTCGAATTTTTCATACTAGACAATTGGTAATTGAAAGTAGGTATTGAAACGGCTTTGCTGGTGAGTTTTCCAATCAGGCACGGTGCGGTGGACTCTGGCCTGTGACGTCAGCCGGCCTTCTGTTGTAACCGCATTGTTTGTCACAATATCCTTCTTCCATTATGATTGCCTGGTATGCCACCGGTACAAAGGTAAATATCGATCTTAACAGTACTTAGGAATGATACCCGTTTTTCAGTTAGATGAAGTATGAAATGTAGGAACTATATTCGTTATAAAGTCATGTCATGTGGAGCTAAATCTATCGACTCCTGTTCGATGGTCGATAAACGTCGTATTCCACTGGTCGACCATATTAAAGGTTGTAATGCCATACAAAGCACTCTTCTAATTCTCAAACAAATATAAAAAAAATCGTATTATACTTATAAGGAAGCAGCCTTTATCTTAAATTGCACGCTACGAACCCATCTTGGCGTGTTAACTTTCACTCACATTAGTCATTCGAAACAAAACTTGCTTTACACATGTTACGTGACTTCAGGCAGGTCCTCATTAAGCATGTAGGTATGCAAAACCTGAGGCTGCTGTATGGATCTGAGTGGAATTATCCAATAAAATATTATTGGGTTAGGATCATCGTTCATTCATAGGCATAGGCAACTGCGCGAGCGCGTAAGACCCGCCAAAGACGAATTAAGATCATAATTGTTATATCAAATATAAATATACTGCGACTGCGACCGACAAAACTGACTAACCATAGCAAAAACATGTCTCGAAAAATTGCGCATTACATAGTAATCTAATCGGTTGAGCAACATCCGATTCTACAAAGCATTTTATGTATATTTACTTAAGTATATCAGCAATTCAGAAACAACAATTCTGCGTTATTAATATACAGACCTACATTACTATTAAAACATATGTAAGTAATAAGAATAGTTGGAAAACTTGGAAACCTACTAAAAAGTATACGTTAAAAACCGCACCGCGCTTGATGAACGATCATGCACACTTCTCACTTCTCAGTGGGTTTTATTCTCAGTCATGAAGCTTCAAAGATTCTTGGAAAACCTTTTCCTCATTGAATACTTTTATCAATGTCTAATAATGTAACAAACAATACATCCACCCACATGTTTGCACTTGACTGTACAAGGATTGGTATCATTGGTATAATTTGTTGAATATGCTCATCGTTTGCGGAAGAATTGGCTGATTTGTAATTTCGTGCACTGAGACTGAAAACGAAGTTCGTTCGTGTATTTCTGCCTCTGTTGCAAGAATCTGCAAATGCGACGACACACACTCACACACACGAATTAAGTTTTCGGTTCGCGGTACGAGTATACAAATAGGCCTTCTGATCCTTTTCACACCATGCTTATTTTTAGGACATTGAAGTGTTCGGAAAAGGAAGTCTGTAGTCTGTGGGTATAAAGTGAATTATTGGGCACTACGTGAGTTAGAGCACGAGTTGGCGGCGCGGCGTGGAACCTTGGCTCACATAGCCATAGCCACCGTCTTACCTTATTGTCACGAGCTCACCGCAAACTATGGGAATGTACCTACACATTGCGAGAATCTTTGCAATGAAGTATTCGAAAAGGAATATTATCGGGACGCTCATGCATATAAAATGCAATTCTCTGAAGCATTACATCGTCACCGGGGCATCTATATGTGCCACAAAAATGCATATAAATATCTGATGCCAACTTTTCTAGGGTAGGTATTTAAGATTAGCGGTCGCTTATGGGAAAACGGGATGGCTTTATTTCGATGCCTGTTAGAGGTACAGTGGATAGAAAATAAAATAAAAGCTCGATAATGAAAGCTGCACTAAGTGTACGTAGTGTTAGTGTACCTATTTCGGGCATTTAGTGATCTTACAATCTATGGTAAAATATTGATAAATAGTAAAGATATATACTGTTTATCACATGCGTCACTAGGCATCGGTATCCTGATAGTGTATCATGAGTATCACGATGAACTTGCATCAGCTGTGTGACGTTACGTCGAGTTATCGCTAATTAATGCTGTAACCAAGCACCGATAACTCCCAAGATACTACGAGTAGTACCTTGTCGCTTTGACCCCGTGTGTAAACAGTCGTACGAAACGGGGAGATAACTTACTTGGATACAGTTCTTTAAAAAAACACATCGAAATAACTTGATTGTAATGGTTAAATAAGCAACTCGATCGTTTACGACATAGAGTTCAAAATTACGGAACTGTCTCGTCATTCATTGACTGCAAAGCTATTTAATGGGTTCATGTAAACAAAAGAAGATAAACGAATGGCAGATTCGTTGAATTATTGAAATAGGCAAATGTGGACACTATAATCTTCGCTTTAAAGGCTAAATTTGGTAATGGGGTGCTTGGTGCTTTTAACAACTGTAACCGATAAGACGGGTCAGAAGCAAGTCATCGCCATTATGATAACCGGATACTTGCAAATGCCAATAGTTTGTAAAAATTGGCGATAAGCTGTTTCCTTTAATTTAGATAATTTCTCAGCAATTAGCAACAATACTGATAGGCAGATAGGTATTAATATTCAGGTTCAAGTGAACTGAAAGTCCAATGTGGACGTGAAGACACGGGCCATCATTAAGATGTTGTATACGGCGCGGCGGTAATAAAGTATTAGCTTTACAATGTTTAATTATGCGTCGAGGAAACAATTCCCATGTATATTACTTAGGTACAACATTAAAAACGCCGACAGTTAAATACTGCTATAATATAGCTTATGTTTTTTTGTTTAGGACTTAGGTGGTACTTCTACTTATCATATTAGGTATATCATGTTTACACATTAACAAACCCTATAATTTCTTAGTGTATTGGCTGTTTGAATGTAAAGTTGGAAATAGGCGATGGCCGATTGACTTCGGAAGTCAAATTGACAAAATATTTGTTGGCCCGGCTGGCTTAGTTAATGACGTCACAATGAAATGTTAGCCTTTTTTGTCATTAATCTTATAATCGAATTGGGGATTATATTCGACCCGGATCTTATTATCGTTGGTGGTCGATAAGATCGGTACTTTGTAAGTCAAAGCGATTTATTTGTAAACATAGGTATTTATTTCATTGATTATAAACGTGTATCGTGTATCCATGCGATTCATTGATAACATATTGAAATAGAATAGGAACTTAATCATAGTGCCCGGTCTACATTACTATGGAGAGCACAAGATCATTCAGTATGTGGAGAATTTCAAAATCTTCAGAAAAATATGAAATTGGTAAAACAGTTAATACTTTACCTCACATTCAAAAGTAGCGAAACCTTGCTTTAAAAATGTACACAATAAATATACTAAAATCAGTATCCTCGATAAATCGGAAAAGGCGCAAGGGTGTAATGTGACCCGAATAGAGACGGTAGAGTTCCATTTTCCACAAACAGTTATCGGGGACTGGGCGCAGTAGAGTGGGACCCTCGCACGCGGCGCCGCTCACGTACGCAACTCCCGCGCACCTTGAGCGAGCACAACCGAGCGAGTCCACGAGTCGAGCTAGGTGTATGGCTTCTCGACCGAGCCAGCTGTCTTCCGCGCTTGGTCGGCTTGTGTTGTAGGACACGCAACTAAATCAGAGTGTAGACGATTATGAGTTTACTTGTAAATTAAATGGATACTGAATCACACTGTTTCTTCGTAAAAGGATAAAAACAAAAGTTTACAATTTCAACTTTTTAAAATATGACTTAAGTAATATATGGATATGACATATTTACAATTTTACAGATATACCATCCCCATGATCAATACATTAGTAAGGATTGTTTCTGTCAGGACCAAATTGTTGTTACCTGAGGTAATTTACCTCTTAACTAAACCATCGAGTAGCTAGAAGACTCAAACGTTAGGTGGTCAAAGAACTATATTTCTTTTATATTAAAAGTGACAAACCTGCTCTTTGTCCACTTTACCTATACTATAATGGCAGGAATAAATTACGGTTTCGGACCACGCTGTTTGCACTCAGGCGATTTGTAAATCAATAGCGCCTCGGTCGGTACTACTGCGTAGGCAGTTATTGATCGATAATATTGGTATTCGGTATTGTAAACACATAAATTCGAGTCGGGAAACTGTAAACATTGAGTTACTTTAGAGTTTTAGACGTTATGTGCTTTAGTCAATGTATTTGCTCTACCTCTTTTAAAAATAGTTTGCTTTATTATTATTATGCTTTGTTAGGTTTAAAATCGCGAGCTTACGAACAGTCGCCAAGGATGTAGTCTTTCTCTTTTTCTAATTCTATATACTGTGACGTTTTATGTCCCTTTGGTTGTATATAATTAACACTACTATTCAGTTTCTAAATTTAACTTTTTTTGCATAATCCTGCATAACTGACCTTTTTTTTTTTATTCGTACGTAGCTTTAGAGTAGGGGAATCTCTATTCGCTAGAAAAGTGACCCGGGGCGCTCCCAAGGAGCGCCCCGGGGAATAGCATAACTGACCTACACCGTGTGAGTCCGCACTAAAAATTAAAATAGATTTCACTGTGCAAGCTCTACGAATGCTTTTTCAGATTGGCGCAATACCAAGAATCTAGTATGATTGTATGGGAAGATACAGTTCTATTTTCCATGCATAAGAGCTTAAATGTTTGTCACTTTTGGACTCTATTTCTATTGTAATAGAGTCCAAAACAAAATTAAAAAACAAACGTTAAAATTCCTCGACTGTAATTACATTAATTGTGTAGGTTTTAATATCCGTATTATAATAGTCGGAAATGGTATTAAGGTCATACTTCTTTAACATTAAGCTACTTCCCGTACTATATTAAATTGACTTGCAAGCTAAAACAATCGACCAAATACTGTTTAAGAAAAATAGCAATCTACACTTCACATCAAAAAACGTACGTAAGTATACTTCGTTAGAAAATTCAATTCATGGTTTACAATTTAATTTAGTCTTTAGTGTTCTTTATTTCAGTTCAGCTGTACCTACAGGATAATAAATTGATTTAAATGCTAACAATGAGGAAGGATAACTATTAACAATTATCGGTAACACATAATTAATATGACCACAAGGAAACATTGTTATAGTTGTGCCTACTTGCATTGTTTGTTTTTACCTTTTCACACAAAGTGGGTATTTAATTCTACGTCATTAACTTCGACCTTACCTTAGAATTCAAAAATGCAAAATAAAGGCAATGCGTTCATCTGTGTAAAACCCAGGGTGTGACCGTGTTAAAGTTATCTACCTATATAGCTGAAACATGATAAGCATTTGGCTAAATAAGTTATTTGCACAAGTTCTACAATACCAAGATGGTGGCTTTGCGCGCATATTTCACGGACCCGGTCGCGAAGGCCGCGCCATGAATAGTATACAAATCTTTATTATTTTTGCCATATTTGTACAAGTTTAATTGTTTTAGTTGGCAGCTTTGTCGAAGTGTTATAATTATACTCATGAAGTTTTTAAAATTTCGCTTTCGTTCATGAATTCTGTTGACTTAAACTAGTAGATACTAATTAACTTTGTAATAAATCAGGATGAGCAGTGTTAAAATTCACAGACAGTAAGATAAAGCCATGTCTCTCGCGGTAACTATTCTTGGAGTCTAGCCAATGTTGCCGAATCCAAAGATGATTTGAAATAAAATCAGGTGTTTAGAACTTTACAAAAGGTAACCTGTTCCGAAGCAATTAGAATTTTTAAATGTTCAATCAGAAACCTGTCCATAGTTTTTTCGTGTTTTTTTACACCGGCATGACATGTAAGTAGGTACTCATGAGTCGGCAAATTCTAACAGTAAGAAGACCAATATGTATATATTGGTCTTCATTATTATGTTTGCTCAGCCTATTAAGGCTCGCTATTCGATAGAATTTTGTGGAACATTAACAATCCAAAGTACACTCTTGGTTGCGTTGCGTGGTTGCGTATCATGTTGATTTCTCGTGAGTAGCACACAACTTCCAGCAGAGCGTATGTAAACAGTGAGTCAAGTACGGCCTGCAGTTTACATTATCCTTTTCAAATGAGAAGTTGGCTTTGTTGATAAAAATAACCGCTAACATTCCAGAATGGCGAACGAAACAAGACAATTTGTAGGTACTCATGTCTGTTTCTCGGTGGAGTCGGAGGGGTGAGCAGACATCACGGTGTCCCATGTTGTTGCGATGTGAGCAGACATCACGGTGTCCCATGTTGTTGCGATGTGAGCAGACATCACGGTGTCCCATGTTGTTGCGATGTGAGCAGACATCACGGTGTCCCATGTTGTTGCGATGTGAGCAGACATCACGGTTGCGATCGACATAGTTCTTTCGTTTCGTTCACTTCGTAACATTTCTCGCACACGCTTGTCGATAGTATATAATAGTATCTTTCATAAAATACGTCGAAAATTCCTAGTGGTCTCATTATATCATGCGTAGTAGTAGTAGTACCGACACTTCCCAGCCAGTGTGCGGCGCATCATAGGTGTACCTAAACTACCTAATAAAGTAACGGATTAGCTGATAAGTAGTTCAAAATAGGTCGAACTACAATAACAACCTGAATTATTATTATTATTTACATACATATTAGATGCTCGACAATTTCCTTGTTATTAAGTGGATGAAAACAACTGATATGAAACTGCGCACTACACCTGTTTTGGTGTCATGGCTGACGTGACGCCCCCCGCGAAGCTAGCTTATCTTTAAAAAATACCGACTAGTTATCGAGTTCATTTCATTTCTTTATAAATTAAACATGCCTTTTATCGGATGTTTAGGTTGATAGTTGTAAAGCTCATGTATTTATTATTCGGAGGATGTATAGTCTACTGATTGTGGTCAGTCAGACTACGTGACCAGAATCGTGTGTCTATTTAATTACTATAACTATTAGTGTAGATATAATATTAATATTACAAAGTTCGATATGTTTGAAGTGGCTGGTTTCGTTACGGGGAGCAAAGATACAAACTATTATATACGTCAATAAAGCAGACTGTTTAATTAAACCATTAAAATCGCCAATCTTTGTATTTTTGGAGGCTTACCGCAAAATTTTGCACCACATATTGTCAGTTGTGTCTATTTATTAACAACACCGTATAGCAGATATACAAAATCATTTAGAAAACGAGTGAAACGGGTTTACATATGTATGAATGTATGTAAGACGCGTCGCGACCTATGTAGCCATTATCATAAAAGCAAATGTTATCATGTCATTTAGCGGTGCAAACAAGCGAGATGAGAATAACATCGATTGGCAAATAGCAACATGGCGCTTAATCCTGCTTGAATCCTGCGCAAATACGGCCTTTGTTTACGATCGGTCCAACATGGCTTGGTTACGTGATAACTAATCCTTAATAAGGAAGCCGCTACTAACTGCCCACGCTTATAGAACGCCTTAGTAGAAAGGACTAGCTCAAAACTTGATAGAACTGTTTTTGCAAATCAATCAGGCACGTCTGTTAGCGCGGTGCTGGTGCGGTATTTATGATTGATTCGAGTTTAAACGCTTTTAAATTAGTCCCGCTGGGTATAATTCAAATAATCCCGACACTTCGTTTCACCTTCACGTGACACCAGTGACACCACGGTAGCAAGTTAGCAACGTCGCGAATATAGCCGGTGATGTAATGGTGCTAAGTAGGGATATAAAAACTTGCGTTGTCAGGGCAATCAAATTTTATTGACATTTGTAGTTATACAAATCGAGTTCAGAGATTTTGAACCCACTTAGCTAGTGTAATTCGACTTAATGCCTTTTTCTGAATTTATTTAGGTTGGCATTGGCATTTGATAACCTATTACGTGAAAAAATCCGTATCTAAATAAACGGCTTTGTTTTAGAACCTTGGCAACATAAAGTATTATTATTACTGTCTTTGTTCTTGATCAAGGCGTCTAAAATACAGTGACCTCAACGCGTCCATAAGACCGTTTAAAGCCATTTTCGCCGTGGGCTTGATTCCCGCATAAGTTTCCTTGTCTTGTGCACAATCAAAAAAGAAAGATATGGCCTGTCAAGATAGACGAGACGCGATGGGTTTATTATCCAAGGACCGGTGCGGAGCAGCTACTATTTAATAAGCACTTTAGGGTTGACCACTTAAGCCTGATCAAGGTCTATGCATCAGTATCAGTAATGAATCTCGGTGTCATTAGTCATTATATACCGAGCTTAAGTTCACAGTTGATTCGAGGCTTGCTTATTCTCTACATGCAAGTTCCCTTGTAATGCGTCATCGTTGTCGATTGTAGTTTGCAATTGCAACAAGCTGCCCGCATTTGTTACGGATTTATCAGTGTACCCTCTCCAACTATCCTAAAGTAATATAAGTATTCGTAACTAGGAATATTAAGGTCTCTGGTCAGGATCGCTTGATATTGTGCAACGCAACATTTCTGATTGCAGTAGCCATTATTAGCTATTTTAATAATGGTTGCTTTCATTTAGCTTGCACGTGCCTCGCTTCAATTTAGCCCAAGTTGACACATCCGGCCAAAAATAGGTCTCCAACGCAAAGTACGTTCACCCTACACAAGTACAGCGCATAGGACTCCAGACCAGATAACGGAGATGATTACTTTTGATCTTGCTAACATCTTTAAAGTTGTTTGAAACTCAGTAGGTATCTGAACTGAACTTGGATATATGTAAATGATCTGTGTGTCCATATATCCTTTTAGATGTTTTCTTTCTTTTAGATTTGATGTGATCTATGTATGGTGGAATGGTATATCCAATGTAATTGGAAACTCGATAAACCAGTTGTTATACGTCTTTGTTATTCGCTTTTGATATCAAATTCAAATGTTCGTCCGTGACTACGAACCAGTTCTTTAGCGTACACGGCTGGCCAGTTATTTTAAGATTTTATGAGATTCAAATAAGACCGAGGTAAAGCGAAAACAGAATAATATTTCACAAATTGACTTGTAAAAACGTGAGGGTGCCGCAAGGCAAGCTACTAGGTAAAGTTTAGTAATTTCGAACAATGGTAGAAAAAATTGCATCTTAACAAAATCAAGAATATACATGTTATACAGATTTGGCAGCTGCAATAATTTGCTTCGCCTCAAATTGAAACGGACTAGTCGAGCGATTGTTACAACGCTGCTATGTGAATGGCATACGAATTAGTGTGTTACCCGATTTGTTGGTCGACTGATCTCGAGCACGTGGCGAGGACGTGATGCGTGGGAGAGAAAACCGTGTGCAGGAGCGGGACGGAGAGAAAACATCTGGGACGCTTTGCTTTTAGTCATCGAGGTTTTTTTTGTTTAGTCTCTTCGTTGGCGTTAAATCTAGAGAGTAGGTCTGGTATAATGTGGATAACGCGATCGGGAAAGCCATTATAAATGAATCAGTGAGTCGTTATCGTTATGTAGTACACAAAATGGTTTTAGACATTACAGACGTATCAGTTTTGTCCTACATTTGTGCAAGATTGTTTACAAGTTAGACAAGTACGTGACTGGGACGTTTTAAAATAATGTAGGCTGACATCTCTTTCCTTGTAAAAATAGATATACAAAATGTATGGATCAGCTATATTAGGTAGGTATATCAAGAATGGTTTGCCCCATATAGATACAGCCGTAGCGACTCCTTTAAAAAAATGGTTTCTATGAGTGTTTGAGTGTGTTGAGTGAAACACGCCGGATAATACTGAATGTACTATACCTGAACTAGTATAAATAGTACTTAGGTACACGTAATATAGGCAGTAGAGTGTGGGCTGGAATTGGCAACCAGTCCCAGGCAGCGCAGGCGCAGGGCAACGACCGCGAGGATACTCTGTAGTTCTGAACCACGTGCCGAGCCTACAAATATGAAACAAAATGGCCGCGGATTTTCACTTTTTATAATGGCGTCCTAACTAACCACAGACAGACAACTTGTGAGTTGAAATTTGGGCTAGCGCGTTAAAATCCGTCGATCGTTTCAATTTAATAGCTTGATACGCATGTTTTTACCATCGAAAACAAAGTGAGTTTGCAAAAAAAACCTGTTTCATATGCGCTCTATTCTATGATACTTATTTATACATACAAAAGGAGTCGACGATCCTTGCCTCAAGACACATAATGACGAGATTGTCAGCGAAACCTGTATGACAGGTACAATACAACGTTAAGAGTTTCAACGTATGCACCTCTATATCAAAAGTGATTACCGGGCACCTAAAAAAGTCTCATAAACAGAATTATATCGGCACGTGGCGTTAAAACGCACGTTGTTTTCCAATTTCAAGTGTTCTTTAACGACCTTTAACATTTTGTGGCTTCCGGGCTTTCAAATGAACTTACTCACCTACTTTACCATTCTACTCATCCAAATTTTAAAGTTTATTCTTTAACTGGTAAGTAAAAGAAACCTCTTTTTTCGACTATTATATTAAAGACGGCCATTTTATATTTAACTACGCCGCCATCTTGTGTTGGTTTGGTATTGACGCCATTTTCGGAAACCGCATAAATTTGACCGTCGAATTGATGTCAGGAAAGGTTAATGTTTAACTTTATTCCACATGAATCATTATCCCTTTAGCTGCGATTTAAATGAATTATTTATTGTGCTATTAACTACCTCAATTTCCGAGTGAATCATCATGTTTTAATTAGTATCCCAAAATGTAGTAGAATGGTTTAACTTTTAGCAGTTTATAGTTCTTCGCTTTATTATTATTATTTATACAACGACGGTGGCAAACAAGAGTGCGGTCCACCTGATGATAAACGGACACCGCAGCCTATAGACGCTCGCAACTCAAGGAGTCACGTGCGCGTTGCCAACCCTATATGTAAAGTACGTAATGAGGCGTAATAAATAGGTACATATCTACAACATACCTATTATTTATGTCGCATATTCTGAAACGAGCATATTCTTGGTAAGGACTGATGTAATTAAATGATATACATAATGTTGTTTATATTACCTATTTACAACCTACAATGTTCATTTCACAAGGTCATGATTGCAATATACAAGCATGCTTGTTCTAATCTAACCACCACTCCCGCACACTTTACCTTTGGACATGCATAAACATAATGATGCAAACTAGAATTTATGCCTTTATTACACAGTCACAAAGACGAGAGTCGCACTGAACCGCACCACGCCGCTAGATCGTGTTAGTTTATGTTAGTTCTTAATAGGCACCCTAGTTTACATTTTATTGAAGCCACGTGAGTTCAATTGAAACAACGTAGTATTTGGAAAAAAAAACGACTAATTATTTTTCTGTTAGTGCCATTGGTCACTTCCAATTCATCGTTATTAAGTATGTATATATATTCCGAAAACAGAATTAGGACATATATTTGCGTAATCGTAGGTAAGGTAGTGTAGTACCTATATACCTCACGTTACTACGAACGATGCCGGAGTTCGACACAAGTATGTCAGCATTACATCGATTAGTACAATCGGTATGTACAATGTCGATGCCGTTTAATGCTGAGGATTGTTTACAATTTACAGCCTTGATAAGAACCATAACAATTCGATGACCATTCACAAAAAAACAAAAATATTTATCAGAAACAGAATAAATTTATTGTAAAAACTGTTATTTATTTATAGTACAGTCGAGGGCATAAATATGTATACATTTTTGGACCTTATTTCAATTGAATAAGGTGAAAAAGTGTAAACATATTGGTGCCCTTGACTGTACCAGTGAAGATCTTTTGTCTGAATATTCTTGCCGTATAAAAGCAAAATCCAATGATGTGACCACGGACACTGCCATTTGAATTCTTCGTTGTTATTCAATATTCATAAGAAAACAATAGTTTCGGTTTATATAAACAAACTGCAAAGAATAATATCGCGTTACTTGAAACGCCTTCTGACGAGATTAGGAATCGATAAGGACTGATTGTCAGATATATGATTCTTGACTATATAATTGACAACATTTCATATTTTTAACTACTTTATTTTATGAACTAGTTAGAAAATAGGTAAAATTTTAAGCCACCCGTATTTTTTCTTTTTCAATTTAACTCATTATTTCATACAAAAAAAAAACACGTTGAAAAGTAGGTCATTCCAAAAGGGCGTAAGTAAAATATGACGTCATCTTCCCAACAAGAATCCAGAGCCACTCCAGAGCAGCGATTGTCTGTAGTCTGTACTAAGGTCTCCCTGAATACAGCGAGGAAGATGACGTCAACTTTCGGTTTACAGTAATTTGCGATTTTTTCCAAAATTAACGGAGAAAAAATCTAAAAAGATGTTTTTTGTGTACTTCACACGTTTTTACCGAAATGGTTTTCGAATGAAGACTTTTGGAAATTATGAAATATTGTCAATTGTTTCTCCGTTTAGACCGAAAATTATTTGCTTTTAACTTTTCTCGATAGAAAAAAGACCCAAAGTTGAGTTTTCATTTTCCTCTTTGTCCTCAACCTACTGAAACAATACAATAAACGACACAATATCTATGAGATACTATACTGTATACTCAAAGTCGTAATTTTCAGACTACTTAATATGTAAAAGCAAAACAAAATTGAAAATAATAAGTAGGCAGTTAAATAGAACAATGTTTATCGTGGGTATGCTTAGTCTCCTTGAATGAGATCTGCTCATTGAAATAAGAGCCGTGTTCTTAGGTTACCCCACAAGCCGCATGCAGTAGCCGTAGGTAAATATTTGTCACAGTACCCAGAGAATCGGTTGACACGCCTTAATTGACCACTGCTGCGTAAAAATAGGATTTGCTGCGTATACGTTTAATTTAACTTGAATATACATAATTAACCTATACCATTTGTTTTTCTTGTGAACTGCGACACATTCAAATGAGTTGTTTAGCTGCCGACATTTATTCCACTGAATAACAAATATACGCGTTTCGGTGAACGGTTTTGTGTAAATAAATGGAGCGATACTGATAACTTTCCTTTGTAATAATATGGCTGCTATGTTACCCGCTGTATATCAGTAGGTATCACGTTCGTAAAAAATGGCAGACATCACACGCTCGGCTCGCCTGTTGCAAACTATTTATAAATGCTAATTTGACATGTCTGCCATAGACGTGAAATACCAAATCGCCGACTAATAATAGGTTTAGGGAGCCAGATTGCTTTCACTCCACGATCGCGTGGCTTCGTTTGGCAAAACATGTTCTTAAATCAACATCTAACTACAACCTCTGCAATTTTGTAAGACTGGCTGGGTTGCACCAAACCACAGAATAAGTAATAGTACAAGTCCAACCAAACCGTCTGTAGTCGTAAACGGTGTTCGTCAAATCTGATTGTATGGAAAGTTTGACTAGTTTGTATGGGATGACAGCTGCCGGCGCCATATTTGACGATGACCGGTCTGCATGTGTTCGTACCTACGTTGGTGCAATTGGCACTAATAGATAAGTCTAAAAGTTACCAAGGTTGGGGCGTCTAGGTAATAATTTAGGCTTACGCAATTCTAACCAGACAGTTTGGTAGAGCTAACGTTAAATTAAATTGTTCCAGTTATGCGAGAAGCTGGAGATCGGCGCGGAGTCGGACTACTTCGGTCTGCGCGTGAGCCCCGCGGGCGGCCCCGGCCGCTGGCTGAACCTGCGCAACCCGCTCGACCCGCACCGCGTGCCCGGCGGTCGGCTCGACCTGCGCGTCAAGTTCTGGGTGCCCCCGCACCTGCTCATCAACGAGCCCACGCGCCACCAGTTCTACCTGCACGCCAAGCTCGACCTCACCGAGGGCCGGCTCGTCGTCGCCGACCAGGAGGTCGCCCGCCGCATCATCGCGTACATCGCGCAGGCCGAGGCCGGCGACTGCGACGCCGACCTGCCGCCGACGGACATATACGACGAGTGCGACAAGATCGGCCCTCAGGGCGAGAAGCCCGACGATCACTTGGAGAAGATCATCGAGTACCACTGCGAAATAGCCGGCATGCGCGCCTCGCAAGCGGAATACAGGCTTCTTAAAGAGATCTCCAAACTGGAATCGTTCGGGGAGGAGCTGTTCTTCTGCAAGCCGGTGACGGCGGCGAACAACGCGCACAACCTGTACAGCCACCTGCTGTACCACGCGGCGCGTGCGGGCGCCGAGGAGCCGACGCGTGACGAGCAGGACATCGACGGTGGCGGCACGGTGGGCTGCCTCGCCACGGGGCAGGCCGGCGCCGGCTGCGGCTGCCGGCTCAGCACGTGCGTGGGCGTGGGCCCGCACGGCATCGTAGTCTACCGGCCCGCGTGCAACGGCGAACAGGAGATCGGGGTCGAGAAACAAAGGTACGTCTCCATCGATGCCTGCCTATTCGCTGTTCAATACCTACCTACAATACACACACTCTATATTGCACACCCCAAAAAGAACACAGTACAGAACATTAGGATTAAAGTAGAGGTAAAAACAGGCGGTCTTATCGCTAAAGAGCGATCTCTTCCAGACAACCGCAGTTTTTGGTAGCGGAGATAATGCAACATTATATATTGTAGAGTAGTTGGCAAACCGATATATGGATTTTAAGTAAATACCATGCGTTCAATATAATCTTGATAATAAAAATAGGTAGATGCAGCGGTTAATTTGTACCAATTGTTCTCTAATCCTTATCGGTGGATTATAGCGGAATGTCCTGTTTTTTATGAAATTGAAGTAAATATTCAAACATAATCATTAAGCTGTGTTATCGACTGGTACAGTATATCGGTTAATAGTGCTCTAAAAGACTTAACATTAACATATTAATTTATCTGTTTAACAAGCCCAGTGGTATAGGTACTTAAGTCACGCGATAGTGATTTTTTATCTATTGTAGCGAGCAGGTAGATCACTCGAGTAGTGCGTGCCTTTCATGTTGAAAAAAAGTAGCC
Source organism: Cenopis cana (assembly GCA_951800055.1). Taxonomy (NCBI): domain Eukaryota; kingdom Metazoa; phylum Arthropoda; class Insecta; order Lepidoptera; family Tortricidae; genus Cenopis; species Cenopis cana. Next base: position 267,320 of record OX637495.1, read on the forward strand.
GAGCAATTACAAGTGGAAATATTTACGTCATTTTTTGCGTCAATAAGTTATTTTAAATGTAAATAGAGAACGGTACCTACATATTTTGACGCAACATATTGTGATACATACTTCTGTCCCCAGAGAACGAACTCGAGAATTATATTACCTATTCTTGTTGCCAAAGAACAAATACCAAATAAAAAATGTGTATCGTTAACAAATTATTCTAGAATCTATTTTAAGACATCAGATTTTTGCACAAGTCATAGTTATTCAAACAATAAATCATCTCTTCAGTTAATTATCTTGCTTCGTCTGTTGTTATTGCGATAGCCGACGCTCCAAATAGATAAAGTATGAAAACAAATCTTCATAGTTGTTCTCGAAAAAGTAGAACAAAGAAATTGGTCTTGTTTGCCAAAATATATTTTACGTACTAAAGGCTTACCCCACTGAGACCGCCCATTTTACGGGAGCGTGGACAAAAACCTAATCCAGCTTTTATTTTACCACTTTACTTTACCTACTCGACTTGGGTATACAAAGACAGATAAAGCTAAGGGTGCACGCTCACAATGCCGTTATAACAGTCATGTTGAAACTTTCGCTCGGCTATTTCTGCTGCTGATTTACATCCAAGAGGTAACAATACAATAGAACTCTTTATTGCACACCTCAATGCAATTCTCTATAATAGTTTATTACCTGGAGGTACTCTCCATTCGAAAACCAAATAAGACTGATCTCTATCCCGTCTAGTCTCCCATTCATAGAAGTCCCAGCTCGGCCCCGCCCTAGTCTAGTGTAGTATCCAACAAGCAAGCAAGCAAGTAGTGACGTAGGGTACGTATGTGTTGCAGCATCCCGTACACGGCGATCCACCGCGCGTCGCCGCTGCGGCGCAACTTCCAGCTCGCGTACGTGACGGGCGACGGGCACGAGGCCACGCTGCACGTCAAGATGGCCACGTCGGGGCAGGCCGGCGCCGTGTACCGCGCGGTCACCGAGCGACACGCCTTCTACTGCTGCGAGACCGTGCGCACGGACGTCACCGAGCAGTTCATCCGGGACCTCAAGGTACTTGTTGTAGTTTGTACTGTAGCTCACCCGACTCCACTCGCTAACGCCCGTGCCCGCGCCAGACGGCCGCCGACAAGTCCCTTTATTCTTAGTGGTTGACATTTGCAAGAATAAATACATAATTTAAAATATTTTCAATGACGCATCTTTATTCATCCTGTGGGTTGACGGCGAAAAAAACACAACAAAACAATGTTTTTGTTTACTTGACTTGTAATCGCGTAACCGATAGACATGAGGTTAACGAGTAACTTGTACAATAAACATTGAGCTAGGTCGCATGAAATGTGATGTTGTCCACACTGTGGCAACTGCCCGCTCAGCGTTGCGACATCGGTCGAGCAGCGGCATCTTCACGCGATCATACGGATCTTTAGTACTTGTGGTTTTCAGGTTGGAGTGTGTAATTCAGTCAATTGAACAGCATAGAGAATATTGAAATTCCGAAACGTTTTTGAAAACTACCTTTTAGATAGATTGTTTTCATTCTCACAAGTTTAAATAGTATTTTCTATATTTAAAAAGTTCATTTCGCGTTGTTATTCGGGCCAAAGCAAATGACATACCGAAATGTATAATCGGTGATTAATTAAAAACCAATTAACGCTTCATTGTCAAGCGAACTTTGCACCCATTAATATTCGGGGAGGTGTGTTTGATTTTTTCACGATTGTTCGGTCAAACATTTGTAATGTGATTGAATACCTACAGAACATTGTTCTTGCTTAAATCATTATATAAATCTCTTTCAAATTAATCATTCTCTTTTGGCCGGACCCATAGGGATTAGGGAGCAGAAACGCATTGACGAATTTTGACCACATTCGAGTAGTGGATTCATCACCTGGGCGTCACGGCCCTTCTGGGTGGGATCGCGCTTCGGGACATTATTTTAAAAAAATTAAATATGGTATTTCTATTGGCCGGCATCTAGCCAGGGGGGCAAAGATGAGGCCGAGGGATCTGTGTGCGTTTGAAGTCCTGGCTGACCGCTCCCTCCTCCCCGCAGGGCACGATCGCGTCCATCTTCAACGACTCGACGACGCTGGGCCGCCGCTACGTGTTCGACATCCGGCGCACGTGCCGCGAGGTGCACGACCGCGCGCGCCGCGCCGCGCACGCGCACGCCATGCAGACCGCGCACACCGCGCACGCGCAGCACGCCGGCCTGCGCCAGCACGAGCCGCGCACCAGGCGCCGCTCCACCGGGACAGAACGCAAGGTACACCGACACACCTCACTAGCCCCACGTCCCCCGTTCTTACGTCCCACCTTCCGACACAATCGGAAAAAAACTATTTAAAAGCGTGGTGGCGCTCAGTTTATCAAAAGCTTTCTTCCGTCAGTCAACCGCCTGAGCCGGCATCGCCAACCTCTCGGATCAGTGATGATCCACTTATTAACTCATCCGACCTATTTACTTGACCGAATCCCGACAAGATATAGTTTTCCCTTTGGCATCGTCGGAAGGTCGGAAAACTTTCATAATATTAGTTCCTTCCTCCTCCGAATGAGATTAGAAGCCGAAGCAAACTTGTGAGTTCTGAAACCATTGGCCGGCTCCTCATGTACCGTGAGCGTGACTAACCGTCGCTTCCCCCCGCAGGAGTCCCGCGCGCGGTCGGGCAGTGCGGGCCCGCTGGCGTGCCGCGTGTGCATGGACGCCGCCATGGACGCGCTGTTCCTGCCGTGCCGACACGTCGTGTGCTGCGGTCTCTGCGCGCCCAGGTACTACTACACTACACTACACCCTACACACTACACTACACAACACAACACACCCGCCTAGCCTAGCTCATGCCCCACCCCACCCTCCAGCGGAGCGGTACACTATGAATAGCCTAGCATTCATTCAGACCCCCGCGGCCTCGATTGTCGTAGTGTCAACTGAACAGCCCGCTGAGAGTGTGTAATAATAGGCTAACGATCTGCCGGCCTGCCTGCTGCCGACCAGAAGCTTGTAACTCCAGAAGAATCACGAGACTCGCTGTTGACCCTTTATTGTCTCGAAGATTCGTTGTTGTTATTTTTTCTCCGTAATAAATCACAATTGTTATTTTTTTCTCCCTAATAAATCACAATTGTTATTTTTTTCCTCCGTAATAAATCACAATATCACAATGGAGGTATTGTGCAACAACAAAGGAGTGTGCAATAAAAGCTGTCCCCCCATAATTTCCTAAATGCAAATTTAGTCATTGCAATTTGATGAGACGTATCTTACCGCCCGTTCCTCTCCAAATCCACATATGAATCTGAACGAAATTTATTCCTAAAACTAAAAGTTTGTTTACTACACTCTAAAATGTAGTAGATAGTTTTCAAACTTGACAGGTAGAACACTTGAAAAAAAATACAGTATTCAAGAGGCCAATGATTGGAGGGGGGCCATTACTATATACAGCTTACCCTAGTTATAATTGGTATTGTAACCTATGTTAAAAGTGTCTGTGTGTGTTCGTCAGGTGCGAGCGCTGCCCGCTGTGCCGCGGCGCGGTGGACAGCATCATGCACATCTACCTGCCCGTGGAGTACGAGCGCGAGCGCGAGCGGGGCGACCCCCTCGACCTCGACAAATGAGCTGAGCATAACTAACATTTTGCACAAAATGTGACGGTTGTCGACAGCCCGGCGGCGCCCGTGTGTGTGTCTAGTCAGCGTGGTGACTTGTGGCCCCTCGAATGTGACGAACTCTTCATTTGTTGACCGTCGAGAAGAAAGAAACCTCTGCAAATGCTTTGGAAACACTGGTGGGAGTGTGTTGTCGGAATGAGTGTTGGTCTACAAAAGTGCATTTTATACCTTACAATTAAGTTGTAATGTTCGAAGTTCGCCTGTAAGGGATCGTACTTAAGTTAACACTACTGTAACCCTAGTTTACTTATATTTTTGTCCCTTCGTTTTAGAAGGGTGAAACTGAAAAAAAAGTAAAAGGATTGAAAATCTAAGCAAAAATTTCGTAGAATTAACTATGTGATAATTGAATAGCAATAATATCTTTATTATTTTCCATGACTTCGCACCGAGTGGGATTGTATTGTATAATGACTGGATGTTGAAACGAGAATTACCCTAAACTGCATTTTGTAAATTCTTGCCTTTACGTTATTGGACTACTTTGGATTTTTTGATTTTCCTTACTTTTTAAAGTTTAATTATTTAAGTTAATTAAAAACGTAAGACCTGTGGTCTGTAAGATATAACAAATAAAAAGAAAATAAACAATAATTATGTTAAAACTACGATGTGGTTTTATTGAAATCTCCGCAAGTTTCGCAACGGTTCCGGACCTGAACACTGGTGCCTAGCTGGTGCTGCATGTTTACTGAACAGCAGAGTGTACATAGGAAGTCTGTAGTCTCTGTACTTGGTTGGGTTACAACAAGTGTACTGAAATAATTCAAATAAAGTTGATACACAGTAGCCAAATATAAATAAATAAATAAATAAATATTTGTGGACAATCTTACACAAATCAACCTAGTCCCAAACTAAGCAAAGCTTGTACTATGGGTACTAAGTGACGATATAAATACTTATATAGATAAATATATACTTAAATACATAGAAAACATCCAAGACCCAAGAACAAGTATTCGTGCTATTCACACAAATAAATGCCCCGGCCGGGATTCGAACCCGGGACCTCCAGCTTCGTAAGCAGGGTCACTACCAACTGAGCTAAAGCGGTCGTCATCTCAATATAATATTACGCTTTATAGAAAAAGAAACTTGTCGGTAGGTACAGAACTTAGACATTGACAGGACCAATCCATTATGGAATACTGGTTGTTATATATGCAAAATTATGGTACCAACAAGATGTTCTAATGATGGAGGCGCAGACCCCGTTCGGTAGAATCGTCGACGACTACAATAAAAGCATAGGGGCCGATTTTTGAGTGTCGAACGCTCGACTTTTCACTCGAGATCTGTCAAAAAACTATGACGTTTACAGATGTCGAGTGAACACTCAAAAATCGGCCCCATAGTCCATAGTCCGTCTTAGACGTGTGCGCCGATTTAAAAATGATCGGCGGCGGCGTTTGCCAAAAAATCGGCGGCGGCGGCGTACTTTCGGCGTGAAATCGGCGTGAAGGTCACGTAAATAAAAATGCGAAATAATTCGTTTTTTTTTTTAAATCGAGATCAAAGCAATAAATCTGTATTCATAGTATTCATACAAGTAAACCACATCCCTATATAACAAAAATGCGGTAGAAACATGGACAATACTAGTTAGGGAGCGACAAAGAATTCTATATGCGGTACTGGAGGCGAATGCTGGGGATACCCTGGACAGCCAAACGGACCATGACCCAGCTCGGTATCAAGACACGGTTATCCACTGTTTGTCGGCAGTGGCTGCTTTCATACTTTGGACAAGTAATGCGCAGTGGTGCTGATAGTCTGGAGAAACTGGTCGTGGTTAGTGGAATGGAAGGCAAAAGGGCTAGGGGACGCTCATCAACTACATGGACAGATCAGGTTAAGGAAGCCACATCTTCAAGCAAATTTCACCAAGCGATGAGGGCTACGTTGGATCGAGACCGATGGAGACATTGGAGACAAGTCCTCAGGGCGGCGAAATCCAGAAGTGATCACGATCCTCAGGAATGAGGGACCGACTTAAGAGAGACAGATATAGCTAACAAAAATATCCAGTCTAAAAGCTCCGCCTGGGGCATGGTCCCCATAACGCTAGCGCGTTACCCCTCTGTATTGCCAGATAAATTCTCTGTGGAAGGAAAGTGTCAGGTCCCCGAGGTACCGACCAGTCGCCACAACAAAGCTCTCATGAATGTCTTCATGTCAGCCGGCCAGGGTCCAGAGCCCACTGCAAGCATTGCAAACTCGCAGAGTTACTTACACAATAAAGACTAGTGTTTGCGGTGCTTGAGAGCTTCGTCAGCTCCAGCACTGGCCTGGGAGCGAGTTGCGTGGAAGCGGTTGCGTTTGCGTTCCATGGGATTGCGCACATGCGGTGTTTCACACCAGAGCCCTCCCTAGTTTCCACGGCTCCAACGTGACTCCATCAGGATGGTTACCATCGTCTTATGCCATACGCCATTAGTTCTGTTGTCCCAGCACGACACACACCAAGCTCACCGGGCCTCCTTCAGGCACGCCATATCGCGTCAGTTTCCGAATGAGACAACCACTAAAGGAGGGGGAGGGGGACATTATATAAGATTTATGAATCGATTATTCCCAAAGTAAAAAAAGTCTTTGAAAAATTCTTAATAGTTTCTGAGTAAAAGGATTGTGACATTAAAGGACATACGTACAGACAGACGGATATAACGAAGCTATAAGAGTTTGTTTTTGCTATTATTATTTGGCTATACATGCCTACTTATACGATTTTCTTAGCCGGATTTCCATACTCAGGCGCCCAATGTAGTTCAGACTGCTGTTGTGTATGTCACACCCTAATAACTCAGCTGATCACAGCTGATACACATCTGATGGAAACTTAACTAATATTAACCTTTGTACTTTTTCCCAGAACTAAGGAATGCAAGAGACCTTGATATTGATTCCAAGAAAATAGTATTAAATAAATTACCATATCTTATATCTTTAAACGAGCAATTCTTGTATATTTATTTATTTATATATTTATTTCGAGGATCTCGGAATCGGCTCTAACGATTTTGATGAAATTTGGTATGTGGGGGTTTTCTGGGACGAGCAATCGATCTAGCTAGGTTTCATGCCCGGGAAAACGCCGAGCAAAGCTCGGCCGCCCAGATATTGTTCTATTAAGCATACCAAACCTTTAGTATAAAAGCAGTGTAATTGTTACTCAATAAATCAGTATTAAATCAGTATTACTTCAGTATTTCCTCGAGTCTCGTCTTACTATTATAACCCGTAACGCTCCACATCTCACTGCTCTGATAGTATATATAAACTAAGAAAAATATTTATTGTCACACAACAAATTTAATATAAGAAGTGTACCACTGTACATACATTAAAACAATAGCAAAGCAATACAAAAGTTAAACAAAAATGTTAGTTATACTCTTTTATCTAATAAAAAGACTCTTTGGCATTCAGTCAAGGTTACGCCGATTTCACGCCGATCATTTTATCGGCGGCGGCGGCGTGGCAAAAAGGCCGGCGGCGGCGGCGCGCCGGCGCGGCGCACACGTCTAGTCCGTCTTTTGGTCTCTACTCCATAGCATATTTGTTGACGGGAACTTTTTTTGAGTGATATAAGAAAACTAAGATTGAACAGTGGGTAAATATGATATAAAACAGCAGAAAAAATTCTGGTTTCCACCAAAGAGTAAATACAATTAGGAAGTTTAAACTGTCATGTAGGTAAAGGTATTGTCAAATACCTACCTACTTACTCAAAAACCTCAGAACTAGTATATACCAGACAATCAGACATTTTGAGAACAACTTTTAGTTCAAATCAGCGCCGCATTTTAGAGTGGCGCTAGAGTCTGTCAAGCCAAGCGAATGGCCAGTATCGTGACCAAAGACATACATAATGATAGTATATACTGATCGTGAGCGTGACCACGACCACGTTAAAATTAAATAACATGGCTACGAGGTATTGAAACTTGCACTATATTTAACTTGTAAGAAGTCTCAATCGTAGCGCAGAATAGCCTTTTCACCATTATTCTGTTCTTCGATGAATTGCGGTATGATATGAGCTGCTTCCGCTTCTCTAAGAGTCATTGCTGGCCATTTGCTGGCATAGGCTGGACCTGTATAGCACAAGATCGAGAGACATGGCAAAAGCTGGAGGAGCCCTTTACCCGTGAGGGGATAAAGAGTGAAGATAATTGAAAAAAAAAAATATATAAGTACAAAAAATGGTACAAAAGTTAAATGTTATATATCGATTATGTTTATAGTAGTAGATATTAAGTTAGCGCAAGTATGTACATGCATCACCACGTAAAAAAAAGTTATATTCGGCGTAGTGTTGTTGACACCTGCAGATTTTTCAATTTGCCGCGTTTTTCTAGAGACACGACTCGCATGAACGACTCTATTGGACTCTATTATATTATAGATGTCATGGCTTAGTATCAATAAAAATAATAGTTTTTTTTTCTAGACCCTTCCAACAATTTCCTATATTTTAGTTATCTTTTACATATTAAGTTAATTAGCAAATTTATAAACTATAATCACTTGAAAAAGTTTTGTCCAGTTGGCTGTATGACGTTTTCTATTACTGTTCAAAAGTATAAAAAATTGTCTATGGTGGACGCGAGTGTTGCCAGGTGAATTATTGCTCCTGCATTTTAGGGTGAATTTAAAAATAGCACAGATAACACTAATTAACTAAGGACGATGCAAATATTGGTTGTAACTGGTAAAGTAAAGTATTCGTATTTCTATTTGATTGCGCTAGTATGATGTGTCAAATGTCACTGTTAGTGGGTTATTATCTAATTAGAATAACATTGTGTCTATTTTGAAATATCTGATTGTGGCAATTATGAGTCACGCCGGGCAATGAATTTCAGTATTTTGTAACATTTCATCTTTCGTCAACTTATGTCTTCCTTTTCAGGGTTCCGTAGTAACCAAGGAACCCTTATAGTTTCGCTATTTCCATCCGTCGGAAAGCAATTTTTTAGGGTACCTCCCCTTCTCTCCTACACGTAAAGTGGTGGTATTGGTATAATTGTTTTTCTTTAAAAACCTTATCGTTTGGGTTATAGTTGGATAGCTCTTTCAAAAATATTGTAAGGTTTTTACAACCATTTTTGATTCCAAGAGTCTGTTGGCGTGATAGCTGAAGCTGAAGCTTTAGACTGATGATTTTTGTTATGCTCAAGGGTGTGTGATCGATACAATCATCACCACCTCATCACTGCTTCCGACTCTGACTGCACGTCATATCCGATCCGATTTTTTTTCGGGCGTGTATTGTATGCATGTAAGTACTTTATTTTACACATTAACAGTTTAAATCGAAAGTATAGATATAAAACGTAGTACAAAGGTGAATTATTCCCTATAAGGGATCTCTTCCAGCTAAACTTTGAGAAATTGAGTGAAAGGTAGGTAGAATGAAATAGATTCGTTTATATAAAAAATGACAACTATTGCAAGTCATTGATATAAAAAAAAAGTTTTCTCAAAAGTGTAATTTACGCATCATTTGTAATTATTGAATTGTTTATTATTTACGAAATCGGGAGAAAAATAGAATAAACTGGCAACATTCATTTTCCATTCCATTTCGCACGATCGCAAGATGGCTGCCAATTTATGTGAATGCAAGGACAAGTAGTTAAGTGATATTCTAGACTAGTGTAATAATACACTATGTATGTGATTTTAGCGTTATAAATATATTACCAATATAGTGTTAACGCTTCGTTAATGTTTTCGTGCAATTTTTTATAAGTTATATATGTTAAATCGTGAGTGCAATATTGCGTTGGATTTGTGGCATTAATAATGTTCTGTGTTGATTCGTGATTATTAATACAGTGCCAGCCTTTTTGGGCTGATATGATGCTTGTTATTGGATGATACAGGGAGTTCCACGTGAGTACCGACAGTTATATGCTTCAGTTTTGTAATTCTTTTGATGTTTGTCGTACCTACTGTTTCGTCAGTAACCTAATTGACTATATCAGGGTTTTAAGTTTATAGTGGCGTGGTGGCGCCCGGCTGCCGGCTGCCGAGCAGCTGTTGTGTTCTCACAGACGCCAGCCGAAACTTGGGCTAGTATAGACCTGCATAGCGCCTGTACGTTTCGAACAAAGTTAGCTGGAAAGTTATCTAGGAACAGATGTTTTAGTTCTTTGTTTGACAGTCGATTATGATACTTTGCGAGCGTCACGATCGGTTCATAAGTGGTTTGGTGGCTAACTATGATGTATTGTTTCGATTTTATCAAGAACCGGCGGATTCCTTTATAATCGATGTAGCTTACGACTCTCTCTTGACGCTCAAATTTCGTTGAACCTTTTTCACCCACTAATGTTCTATGCGCTGAGAATACGTCGTTTATCAGACTTAGGTGGGAGGTTATCATAAATTTTAATGTTTAGTATTAAGCATTGATCTTTGATCTGTTTATTGTACCCATTTTAGACCCAGGTTTGCTTTGAATGTTTCATGTATTAAAATTATTTGACTAAACTTAACCGCACCACAATATCACACTAAAATAATTATGTACAGTCAGTAGCAATGATTGCTACGCGGGCGAGGTGTTCAAAATGATCTACACACGCTCTTATTCCCTTGTAATAAAGATGTGTGATGATAATTTTGAGCACCTCGCCCGCATAGTGTAGCAACCATTGCTGCTGACTGTATATGAAATACATATCTCATGTCAGGAGACTGTAACAGTCTTATGTTATGAATGAATGCTATTTAATACATACCAAGTCTGCCATTTGTAGATTTAATTGTACAATAAAGTAAAAAAAAAAACAGCCATGTTTTAATTATCACAGTTACTCATGCATTTGCATTCTGCTCTTCCTTTCATTCATAACAATCTCATTATGTATGGATTGATAATATTTATTGTATGGTATTATAGTGGTTTATTTAGCTTAGTTCAGGTCCGGGATGGATGGCATACTGCAAAGAGCCTATGCTTAGCAGTGTACATTTACGTGCTGAAAATGTTGATGATAAAATGGTGTTCTTTTTCAATAATTATTGAACTACTAATATAATTTTCTGTTCCACTAATAATTTGCGGAAATTTTGTGGCTAATTCATAAAACAATAGGCTTGTTATATGGATGTGAGTTATGTCTGATTCTTAGAAAAATCAAATCTAAATCTCGAATAGATTTTCTCATCTGTTTGATTATACAACAAGTTAAGTCCATTACTCATTCATTATGGTTGAAGAAGTCAATACTATTGTTTTTTTAATGAAACCTAACCTGGGCTTGTTATTGACATCATAGTATGATTTAGGTATTTAAAAAGTCATTGTTTTAAATCCTCATGTGACATGGTTTAATTATTATGAAGTCATAATAAATCAACTCTGCAGTATCTCATCACATATTTACCTCCTTATACGACACTACTGCTGTATCTATATGCCAAAATATCATTATGCTACAAACACATAGTGACATTAAATTTAAAAATGTTACCGGAAAGAATTTACAATGTCAACAATTGTGTGTTCAGTTTGCTGTGAACAGTTTGCATTTAGCAAACCTTAAAAACAGGTCTTTGTTTATTCAAATATTGACTTTTTGGCCTTTTGTGAACAGGCAGGTTCAGTTGTCAAGTAAACATTTCTGTCTAGTACATGGTACATGGCTATACTATTTATCTGTGTTCAGGGGTAAATGTTATAGTGAACATTCCATGCTGATGTTTTTCCAACTATGTGGCTTAATTATTAAACAATGATTAATTATATATCATTTTGTTTTGAAACACAAGACCAATACAATACTTAAGAATAGGAAAAAACAATTTAAAACTAAATATAACTAAAATTATTACAAAATAAAAAAAAGAAATAATATTATCCCCCAGCGGCATGGTGCCAAAGATGCTGGGCAGCATTTCTCTGCTGTATAGCAATGCTGATGCGCTGTGCGAGGAAGCTGCCAGCCCTTTGGTCACCGGTGGTGTCCACTTGTCTCTTTATTTTTAAATCCTATAGATTGTCTGATGGCTGGGCTAAAGCTTCCCCTTTCATTTCTACTTGACACGGTTCTGAGAAATTTATAACAAATTGTTGCGATGTGCATCCAGGTTGCCGTGCCATCTCCGCTCCAATGAAAATTGATTGAGTGTTTCAAATAACATTATAGGTTGCTGGTACTGTATATTAACATTAAGGCATGAACTGTCATAGTCGGTTCATACCTGCAACCATCGTCACAATATTAATTTATTATTATAGCTTTTTTCCACTTATTTGTCTGTTTTTCAAAGTTATTTCTTTTCACTTTTTATTTGTGGTCCCTATAAGGGTGAAAGCCTCCCCCATCTTCTTCCATTTTTCTCTATCGTGAGTTTTGTCCATCCAGTTTTGACCAGCTACCTCCACTATATCGTCCACCCATCTCTTCCTCTGTCGTCCTACACTCCTCTTCCCTAGGGGGCCAGTCCATTCTGTGGTCGACTTAGTCCATCTCTTATCCTGGTACCTTGAAACATGGCCTGCCCAATTCCACTTTAGTTTTAAGGCATGTTGGAGGGCATCTGTTAATTTTGTTTTATTTCTTATGTCTACATTCCTTGTTTTTTGAATTTTTCTTAATTTCAAGATGCTCCTCTCCATGGCATGTTGGCAGCTCATAATTTTGTTTCTTATTCTATTAGTGAACACCCAAGTCTGGCATGCATAAGTTAGTGTAGGTAGGATGCATGAGTCCATTATCGTTTTTTTAATGTTTAGGCTGTAGTCTCCTTTGAGGATTTCTTTTTGACTCCAGTACTTTTTCCATGCAGTGTTTATTCTTCTTTCAACCTCTTCTTCGTTGCTGTTGGTCTTAAAGGAAATTCCTTTAATAATTTCCTTTAATATTAATTTAATAAGTACTAATTTGATATTTTTATTTAAAATTCATTTATTTCGAATACCAGGATTCATATTTTTTTACATTGCAAACAGCTTAATTATAATAATACAAAATTTTTGGAAACTTGATAAAATTAACAAGGATATGGAAAGGAAGTATGAACGAAATTCAACGGAAAAACACGGAAGTACCCGTCATTTGTAATTCTGCCACTGTAACTGACCTTTCCCAAACAATTACCTAAAATGGAATAATTTGGAATAAATGTTTCATAATGCGCAGTCGGCCGGAGTGCGGCGGAAGCGGGGCGCCTGCGCTTGTTAACATTGCACTTGTTTAAATAAAACTGATGCCTAAGCATACTTCCTAAGATGCATACTTTAACTTTAGATGATGGGGATCCTCGAAGACTCGAGTTTGTAAAATACTTAAAGTTAATGATATACAGTATGGTTTTATTAACATTCCCGAGAAATCCAAAACCAGTACAAACGAAACCAATCTCATTTAAGTCAATAAATAGTATATTAACATACTGATTTAAAAAAAAATTACATATTATTACACCTGTCGCTTTGGGGGAGGCCTAAGTCTAGCAGTGGACGTCTTTCGGCTGATATGATGATAATGATGTTTATTTATTAGATTTATTGACAAAACACCGTAAATCCTTGTTTTATAAATAACTGATAGATGAGAAGAAAAAACCTTTACGCCCACGAGCGTATTACATGCTATTATTGCTCTGTAACACTGTATGTCTGCACCTTATAAAGCCCTTTACGAGCAAGTGATGAAAAAGAAAATTATTCGTATGAAAGGAGTACTACAAAGTAACCTTTGCCACACGCAGGCTCGTGGCGTGGCTTACGGCTTTAATTGGCGTCTATCAATCAATTTACTGTTATCAATTATACCTAAAGTTTGTTAAGCCCCCCTACACACCGCTAATGAAAGGGGGGTTAAGCATCGAAACGAGCCAGGTGCCCGGCAGGTGGGAACACCCCTTTACACGTGCCTTGCAGACATGTTTTAATAGTTACTTACATGTTTAGTTTGTTTCTGATTCGTTATAAACGAGCCCTAATGGATGTATTTTACAAACAAGTATTTACATTCTTTTAACATGCACTGTTTGTATGTATGTAACGTGTCCTCAAAATTAGCAATCCTTTTTTTCACCCTCTTGTACGAGCAGTTGATGACTGTAAAAAACTGTAAAGGCGGCAATAAAAGCTTGTACCAAAAGTAAATGAAATAAATGAACTTTATTCTGTAAGTAGGCCGCAATGGCACTTTTACAAGTCAAACCCTACTAGCGTTTCACAGAGGCCACTGCCGAGAAGAAACGCCGAAAGAAACTCGACAGTCAGCCATTTTCAAAAGTCAAATTCATGTCCGAAACTTGTCTTGACTGTTGACTACTAGCCTATTACGTTTTCGACGCAGTAAAAGTAAAAACTCACTGGACAACTTTACAAAACGTGGAGCGACCTTTTTCATGACAAATGACAACGAAAGATTAGTTGATAATCCGCACCTGACTCGGCTAGGCTAGCGTGATCTAGGCAACCGCCATGTGACGTGACGGTTTAGTACATTTATTCCATATAACATGCCGTAAACCTCTGCTAAGCTTCTTGGGCTATTGTCGGCCTAGGTTAGAATGAAATGATCAATTATTCTATGTCTATATTTAGGCACTTAGTTTTGGCCTCAGTGTGATATCCTCTGTGGCTGTAATGATAGACTAAAAATTTTTAAAGAGAAATATTCTTTATGGTTTACCAAGAAGAAATAAAACAATCACGCAAAAACGGCTTGACGGATTGTGGTGAAACTGATATACTATACAACGAGTTTACAGCAAGCACACGACAAGTTTACAGGAGAAAATGGTATTGTAATATTCGCTAGAAACTTAAGCTCTGAAACAGTAGACAATTGGAGGTCTTCGGTAATGAGCGATCTCTTCCAGACAAACTTTGGGTAATGGAAATTATAGACTGATTGTGATCTTAAAATGAACCCTTCACTCCCTTCAGTATGATGTTAAAACAACATACCAATCGATCGATCAACAATGTAATGCAAACGATAAATACAAAATTGGTCGCAAGAGGATGTTTGTGCCTCGTGTGGCGGGACTGGCGGGCGAAATAGACATGTTACAAACACTGTAGCCTGTGGACGTCAGCAAAATAAACACATTACCGACCACATGCCGTATGTCGGTCACATCAAGGGGACAATTACCTAACTAGTTATAATAAAATGTTTCCCAGTCGTTAAGGCACTCACGGGCAGCGATATATTTAATGTCAATAAAGTATCTCAGACCCACACCCATTGATACTATCAAAGAAGAGTCATATAAAAATGAAGTGATTACTGAATTTGTGTCTCTCGCTGCACCTGTCTAAGCAATGACCTAACAGTGTTTTTAACTTAACTATAATGGATTTATTGTGTAGAGTAGATTCATTCAGAGTATTCAGACACGCAATGTCCTGTTGTTTGGTCACACCTATTCCATTATGCGTTGATATTGTTGGTGTTCCACATGTCATTTGATTCGCACATTCGCTAATAAGCGGCTCATATATCGCGAATATCGCGATACAATTCGCCACATTATCGCAGCACTGAAAAGCAATAACTCATAACAAAATGACAGTCCAATTCAACAACGTATAGTCCTAAGTTTTGAAGGATAAGGTTTAAAATAGTGTACATTGTTAGAGGTAGCCACCAGTCGCTTGCGCCCGTTGAGGCTGCGAGGACGAGGTATGATGTATCGGGTCCGCGGCGCGGGCGATTCATCAAATGCCGACACTGACGGATTACCAGCCGCGTTGCCGTTACGTGGCGATAATGCTAGCGACATGGTAAATTCGTTGCAATCGCGTCGAGTGTGAAATGAACACCTTAATGCCTGTGATTGTTTGATAGCCATGTCTGCGGGGCTAAGATGGTCGCTTATATGTCAGACATGTAACATTCGTCCCCTGTTAAGTATGTAAGTGCGAGAGGGACGAATGCTATATGTCCGACATATAAGTGATCATCTTAGCCCCTCTGAAAAATACGAGTTATACCTGACTTTCCCTCGGACCTCCACAAGCTAAGGTAGATTAAGGTAAACTAAGGTAGATGAAGTCCACGTTAACAATAATATCTTGTTATATGTAGATTAAGTTCCTGAAACTGCGAAAACATGCGGCATGCAACCTGACGAAACGTTGCCGTGGAAACTTTTACATTGCTAGTTCTTTGAATGTAATGAATATGAATCAACATACAGATTTGTCTCCTAATAAGCTCTTAATAAATATAGCGTCCGATTAGCATATTTCGATCATTACCAGTTAACTCGTCTCGATCCTAATGATTATAAAACGGTTTTAAATCAGACATCCGACATCCATCTTGTGTTGGTGGAACTGGAACAATTTGTAAAATTATATTAGTAATATGATTCGTGTTGCGAGTTTCATCAACAATTCTAAGGGATCTTCCTAATACAACGCGATGATCGCGCGATCGCGCAAGTGAAATTAGTGAATATATTGAACTCGAATTATAGGTGTCCTAAAGGGATCGTCCTAAAACAAACGCGACTACGCGATTATCGCGCGAATTCGCGACTTTTACTAGTAAATATGCTAAGTTAAAGTCGCGCGATCGCGAGATCATCGCGCCATCGCGCGCCAATTAGGACGATCCCTAAATTACGCCAGGTTTCGAGCAAATGCCTTAACATTTCATGAAGTGATTTATTCGTGCCATTCGTGACCGTTTCTTGTACGTGACTCCTAATAATATACTCTTAACAATACACCAAAACGGACTATTCCTATTGCCACTAAGTTAGGTTAGAAGCCGTCAAAGTCAGGTTGATTTCTTTTATAGCCTAAGTGTTCGAAGCTGGCTATTATTAGTCAGCAACAGCAGCCCTTAAATCTGACCCGCGGCCTGCAGGCCGGCGGCATCGTAATGGCGAATCGAATTAATTATTCAGTGGGCCTGATATGGGCTGGGTCAACTCGACCTGATGGATGCTGACCTGGCTGTTCTCGAGGAAATACTAAATTAGACCTCTTCTCTGTCCTGCGTATCCGTGTTATCTTCCAAATAAATTTTCGAATTGGTGGTCATTTTAATTCCAACCCACCTTTCGGCGAAAGACTAACTTTTCTGAATGCATAGGTTGCGTGGTTTCTTTTTCCTTGAAATTTAAAGTTGCAAAGGGCTTGGATACTTCTAGAAGAAGGCATGCCATGCGTCTTGTAGATTAGCTGTACTCGGCTCCGGCAGACACTGGCACATTTTTAGATTTTTTGGGTATTATATTGTACTAAATCAAAATACACTGAAAGGCTACAGCTGTGCCCGGGGGTCAGGCCAACAAGCCGGCCCGAATTGAAATAATAATGAAATGATGCCAATGCCGGCCCTTTATTCCGCCGTTCGCCAATAAGTTCGTTTTATTTTATACATCGACGGTTGCAAACAAGCTTACGGGCTCTGAATGTAAATTCCACATTGCCAACCTTTTATTGAGTACATGTTGATGTTGCCTGGAGATGTCCAGCCGGGAGCGGGCGGGTATACGGGCAGTCAATCAACGCGACATCAACATAAATTAAAGATATGTTGCTCCTTCACTCTGAACACAGCGTATGGCGACCCAGTATGCACTCTACCATCATCTTAGCCGTATTATGTGCTAACATAACAGACATGGCAGTTTAATGGCAGTGACTGTATTTTTCAATGCAATACTGACCAGTATAGTAAAATTGTGAAAATGTTCGTGGTTGTGTTGGATTTTTTCCCGGAATTTAAAAACTAGTGTTGAATTTGACGACGCCAGTTTTAAGTACGCCACATGTTTTGGTAATAAAGCTCGACTTGTTAAGCGACAAATCCTGTTTTTTTTTTAATTAGTACAATGCACGAGTAACTGTGATGATATATATCACGCGACACGCGATTGGTATGGCAACGTTGTGTAGTGACTGCAATATGTATAATACGCTGAGTAGTGACATAAGGCCGTATTTAATAACAAGTACATTTGAGATGTGGGCGTATTGCACTGGACCATATGTGGACGTGCGTGTGCGTGACATTCCAAGGGGCGCATCGGCCATAATCCAAAAACATGGCAATGGAAAGTCAATTCAACGCGACGCATGGCACCCTGCGTGTCCATAACCCACCACGACGACAATTGTCATGTGACAATGACATTCGATGTGTCATGTTGGTGAAATAAGGGGTAGTTTAACATGGTCTATAAAGCCCGATTTACAAATTTACAATTTGGCAAGCACTTGCATGCGGCATACCGAGGTGAGATGAATACGATCAAACCCTGCAATCTAAAGAAGGTTCACTGACAATTGCACCGCGCTGAAGAAAGCAAGGTCTGACAATCCGTATCGTTACACGAGTGACGTCACGGCCGACGACACAGTCACACTTACGCCGCATAATACCATCGATAGGCTGATGCCATAGCTTGTGTCGCTCACGCTACTTACCGATGTACCGGCGGATTGCCATACCGCGCATTATATTATTGTATCATGATTCATGAGTTATAGTATATCGTCCCCGGTTTGTACTTGGTAAAGCATGCTTGGACTGGCATGGTTGATTGAAAGCTCGTGTTTACAGCACTGTAATTGTAATTACCTTCCTGCAACACTGCGCACGTTAATAGTGGATGTTTAGGGGTAATTGTCCTTTGACACACTCCGAGCGTGCGGGCACTGTCTTAAGGCTTGGTCACACCGCTTGCGCGACGCAAGCGGGACGCTGCGCTGCGCGCCAAAATGTATGAAGCCGTCCCGCTCGCGTCGCGCAACCTGTGTGACGTCGCTAACCTGTTAGCATACGTTCCGGCGCGCAGCGGTCGCGTCGCGCGGACGTCGCGCAACGCAGTGTGGCCAAGCCTTTAGGGCGGTGCTACACAGGAGGTAAAACAACATTCCTGCTGTCCGTCGAATTGTCGGCTTTGCTTATGATCGATTATGATCGCAAGCGTCGGTAGGCTACGTGGCGGGAGTCGCAGTATAAAATTACCTATACATAGTCTGATTGCTACCAGTGGTTGAGTTTTGCCCGTTGAAACTGAAGTAAGTAAGAGTGGCCACTCATAATTTTGCGTTTCCGAGCATAGTATTCGACGGTCGAGAATCGCGGGCCCTACTAGCCGTACGTACTCGTAAAACGCGCTACCTACAAGCATGGTTCGAACGACGGCTGGAATGCAATGTAGTCGCGACAAGACCGACCGACGACGCGTAAAGCGTGCGGTCGGCGACGTCCTGCTGCGGCGACACAACTGTGCATGCGGCAGACCGCATCAACAGTTGCAGTCAGCCGCAACAATTCGGCTACGCCTCTAAAACGCATATTAGAAGGAAATTCAAATCATATGGTGGTGGATCATGGTTTTGTAACTAAAGCAACGCCGTGTGTTATCCGCCTTACGTAGCGGGTATTATCGAGCTACTGTGCTCCCACCAGCCTGTAAACCCGGCGATCCGAATGTGTAATGAGGCTCGTTTATTATTCATTGATTATTTGTGTTGCTGTCTACGCTTTACGGCAGAATCAAACTGCTTTACGTATTATAGTCTCCATCTCCCGAGGGCTGTTATGGCATTTTGGTTTTACACAGGATATACCTTGACGGTATGGTTTTTTTGTCCTTTGAATATTTGATGGCAGTCAACAAAACGTCAACGATAAAAGTATTATATTTAAGTCGTAAATGCTCGTAAATACGAATATCTACATTGTAGAGCAAATCGCTCTAAATAGGGTGTTTGGACCAGCATGTGGTTACTAATCGGAGATAACGGGCAAGTATTGACCTTCGGCGCAAACGAGGTGTATTCTAAGTTTAACACGTGTGTCTCTCTTTGACATCGTAGTCGTAGCTCCCAAACGGATGCACCAAATCGTCAGAGTAACAGGCGAGTTCAGCGAGATAAAATAACATAAGCGTCAATCGATACAAGCTAAGCGATAAGATATATAATTCAGCATTATAATGTTTTGGAAGCCATCTAGAATGTGAACATTGTTTCTTAGATTTCTTACATCAGTGTCAAAAATGTCGGCTATGGATATCACACTAACATACAAATAAATAATTATTTTAATCTCATACACATCATTACGTTTATCTTGAATGAACTATTTGATTTGTTTGGTTCCCTGGGATCCATATAGGTCATGCATGTGCGGTGGTATATCCTGCTTACTTACCAATTTATACCACTATCATAAATGTCATAATCACCTTCAGTGTCGTGTAATGGAGTGTTTTCTACACGCTACATGTTTGCACAAGTAATGTGTCAAAGTCATGCCCATTCGCCGAATCCGAGGGTGTGTCTGACGTGGAACGCTTCGTACATTCAGTTACGGTCACGACTTGTGGACTTGTTCATTAACATCGTTTGAATTCGCATGTTGTCAAGTCATGTATGTTGGCAACACCAGTGCGCCATTTCATGCCAGATCATGCACAGATCGTCCTTACACGTCGAAAAAGAGGTACATTGGGGTGGCTAGTAGGGTTTGCCTTGTAAAAGTGCCATTGCGGCCTACTTACAGAATAAAGTTCATTTATTTCATTTATTTATTACATTTTGCTCGAAAATAAAACAAATGAATAATTTGCGATATTTTCATACTCTCACATATACATAGCTAGTTGGCGAATTTAATATGTTGAGGGAATAGTTCTTAATTCTTTAATCACTAAAATATAGATGAATGTAACTACAAAACATGATTTTGTTTCTGTGTTTCACCTTGCAATGTTCACATTTCCATTTTATATCTTTTTAAATTATTTGGACATTAAGTTCCTGTCGATTTGAGGCCCCTTTATTGTGAGACTAGGATCTATTACGTACATTATTTGTATTTCGTCTCTCGTGTTTAGCATCACGACAAGCAAATAATCGTACAAACATATTTTGCAAGTGCGCGATGACCTCAATCCTATAACAGAACGAAGCCGATCTGAAGTTATGTAAAGGCTGATGATGTATTGTACTGGTTTCTGGGAATTCTCTCCATTGTTATCGATTCGCTAATGTCGCCTCAACTCAACGCGTGCAGTGCAGTCATAAATAATGCTAACTGTCCGATGGTTCTTAAATAACCTAATCGCACATCGCACATACGGCATAGATATATATACAAGGTGGGGCACAGCGCAGCAGCGCCACGGCAACGAATCCTCGGTTGGGCCTTTCAAGAACCTAACTAACTTGGCGTTGATCCTGAACTTGGCGTTGTGTTGTAGAGGTGGGTGATAAATAACTTCACGATGAAAAAATCACGGTGATCCGCCGTTAAAAAGTAACAGTGTGACTTGTCACGAAGTAACAACGTTACAAAATAACGTTGTTACTTAGCGACGATATCACTGGAACAGTGTGTAAGCGACGCGTCGCGTGGGCGTCGTGCCTCGTGACCGCTGTTACTAACTGTGGCTGTGACTGCGGTGCGTTGTCACAAAGTAACATCAGTTGTTACAAAAATATGAGTAACTGCCGGGAATGATCGACACGCAAATGTCGTGACACGAAATAACCGAAGTGACAAAGTCACTGTGATTTTTCAATGTGATTTTTTTGGAACGGGAATAACAATAACGGTGATCGAAAAGTAACGTTTTTCCCCATGTCTATGTGTTGACGGGGATGGACCTTATATGGCCTAATTATGTTATCCACACAGGTCTTCCTCATAACTTTCTAGCTCTCTATTGGTAGGCTGCTATGGGTATAAAGCGGAAAACGCATATTGTCTTAATTAATTTTGCATTTAACAGTATCTCTTGTAATGCAAACTACAAATTTCTAAAAGGATTTTTTTTGAAATGTAAGTTCCCAGCAGCTTCTGGCATTCGCGGTCAGTCGCTCTAGCCAGTAGCCACTGAGCTACGGGAGCAATCATGCTCGGCCTCCAAATTCCTCAACCGTTCCCTTCTACAACTTCTTGGGGAGGCGTACAGCGACATCTACCGAGAAGACTCAGGAAGGATTCCTTAACGGTGTACGGTCCTGTCCGAAGTCCGAAATCCAATTCTTTAAAATGTTGTCATTTTTACATATTTTCTGCTACGGCTATGAATCTGCGTATCGTGCGTGTTAGCTTAAAGCCCGCGCGTGATATAAGGACCTTGACGTGCGGGTGCGAGAAAAAGGTAATTTTTGACAAACTTTTTTTTATGCAAATCGATCGGATTCCTGCCCAGGATCACAAGTTTGTTTACTACGGATCCCTAAAAAGACATTCATGGCAAATGAGATATGGATACTAACAAATCAGACAGAACATGAGTAAATTGTGTGTCGAGTGAGTAGGTAAGGTAGGTACATCACATATCGTCGGTTGACAACGAAAACTCCTCAGCAAATCTGTCATACTCGTACAAACCGCGTATACCTCACCCTCAGTACAGAAACGATGCCGATTGGTTTAGGTAGATATTTGTTACTTAGTGAGGTTTGGTTGTCAATCGACTATGTTACGAGTATGTTGTGCCTTCTACGATTCACAAAAGTTATGTCTCAGCGAAGGCGGTTTAAAATCATTCTAGATTCATTTGATGTTTAGAGGCTTCTTGGCCCTATTTTACAAAACTGGAGTAAAGGTTTATGCTAACTGCCAAGATTAATCGTAGAAATTTTGGAATGAGTTAATTCCAAAATTAGTCCTTACCAAGTAGGCATTCTTGACTTGACCCCTCATATTAGTATTGCGTTAGATGTGAAATATGTCTGTCGCGGGCTCCGTCTGTTCTTTGGTCTGACTGAATGAACGGCCTTTTGACTGCCGATACCAAGTATGCATCATTATCGTTAACATTTGACTCCCTTGTGCAGTGATTGCATATCGCTCGTCTTGACCTTAATGAGACCAATGCACTCCCCACGTGACCCCCTTATCGGGCTATTGTTAAAAACTCCACCGCATATAATCCTAAACAGTAAGCTGTGAAATAAGCTGCAAAATATCTCATTAGCCATAGCCAGTTCGGTCGCTTATTGGAAAATATATATTATTTGCTTAGTTTGGGACTAGGTTGATTTGTGTAAGATTGTCCACAAAATATTTATTTATAATAATTGAAAAAAAGTTTGCTTTGTTCCCTTATTTTTCAGCCGACTCCCAAAATGGCAGGAAGGTCTCGATTATGATTGTGGCTCGTTTACACTGGGGTGACAGACTAAATCGACGGTTAAATATGTATTTCGGCACGCTGCTCGTGCGTGATCTTGAGGCGCCCGCCCGCGGTGGGCAGTTTACTCACAGAATACTTACGTATAGGTTTTCTGTTCCCATTCCCATATTAGTCAACGTTAAAACACAAAACATGGCATCCTGCTACCTTGATCTCGTCGCAAAGGACGCTTTTTTTCGTTTTTTTATCTACTATATCGTCACCCCGACGTCGTGCGAGAGCCGAGTCAAGAGGAACGCTTGGTTTAGTTGTTCTGAGAAGCGTATACGCCCCGCCCGCGCGATTTGTAGCGCTGGCCGCCTGAGCCCAGATTGGGACCGTTCACTAAATATCAACACGATTTTAAGCATAACATCGCGTTAATTACTAAAGGCACATTAAATTATCTCAGCCCAGCGCTAGTAAACAATAAAAATAAACAATTTTACGATCGCGACATTTTTATGGCCCGATCAAATTTATCGCGACCGAGTTTGCTCTTTATTTATGTCCTCCGTATAGAACATAAATGTATGGGTGTTTCATCCACGTGTATTATGTATCACGCGGTGTGACATTAATTTGTCGTTTTTTAAGAACTTTATTTTAGTTTCTGACGCTGTGATTTAGTGCAGTATCATTGCAAATCTGCACATCACGTGCTTGCTAAAATCATCTTAAAACCGCTCCGCTTAAAATACAATCTTAAAGTGACTGCATAAGGAACATAAAAATAATTTAATATTAAAAAAAAAAAACTCAAATTTTGTACTCCATGCCACATGGAAAGAACTGCTTCCTGGTATCCAAATGCGGAAAAGAAAATGGGACTTAAGGAGTTCCGTCGGTCCCATAAGGTTTCCGTACTTTCGGTACCTCATCAGTTCCCCTTATTGTCATCAGGTATCCACATCCGGCCGGTCGCACGCGGCACAGTAATGTAGGTTGCACTGCACAGTACATCGTATCAGTAGGCGCTCCGCAAGTGGTTTCTTGACCAAATGATAAGGTCCGAGTCCGTTCCTCGCCCCCGTGAGACCGGATGTGGTTTAGGTCTTCTCTCCAGGATGTCACTTCAACTTCAAGTTCATTTTAGCTGCGTATTTTCAGAATTATAATATGATAATACTTTAACATGTCCATTGTTCGTTACGTTCATTTGCTTTGACATTTACGGATTTAAGCTTAAGCCACACAGAGAGCGGGCGGGCGGTTGCGGCGCGGGCGCGGGCGGCGGCGGCCCGGGCGCGGGCGGCGGCGGCGCGGGCGGCGGCGGCGCGGGCGCGGGCGGCGGCGGCGCGGGAGCCGCCTTTGTCGGTGGCGGCTGCCGCCAAAGGCCGCTGCCGCCCGCGCCCGCGCCGCCGCCGCCCGCGCCCGCGCCGCCGCCGCCCGCACCCGCGCCGCCGCCGCCCGCGCCCGCGCCGCCACCGCCCGCCCGCTCTCTGTGTGGCTTGAGCTTTAGTTAGTTGTTAAATAGCTTAGTTTAGCTGTCGTTTATTAGGTATTGTTATTGGATTTACCAGTTTTGTGAGTCTCGTTTCTTCTTGTTTCATAATTGTGTTGTGACATGTTCATCTTGAAGGGGTTTCATGCCCCAATTTATTTATTAACCCTATACTATAACCGCCGAATGACAATAAAGTTACACTTTATTTTCAACTCTGTCAAAAATGTAATAGTTGTCATTTACATTGTCACTTTGTCTGATATATCAGACGGTGGCGACTAAAGGGTTAAGCACGGAGTGTTGTCCCTAAAAATGTATTCCGCCTTTATCAATAAATAACATTTGATACAGGGTTGCATAACATGCTGGCAAATACCGCAGCAAAGTTTAATTACATTTTCGTAGTTCAACAATCAATGCAAATAAATCAACAATTGCAGTATTTTGGATTAAAATAATCCATATGTGCATTATGCATATTAACTATTGCTCATTGCAGTAGGATTAATTCAAACCCACATTGATCATGTCGAACGTCGAACCCGTTTAGCGAAAAGCTTTTATATTATGCAAATATTTTAATTAAGCCCGACGGAAGCATTAAAATAAAATAACGGACTATTTAAATTTTATACGCTGACCCAAATTTGAAGGAAAACTACGCAGGTCCGAGCTGTGATTGGATATTGATTTATTTTAGACATTGTTTAAACACAGCGGGTATTTGTTGCTGCAGCAATATTTATCTGTCGAATTGGTTTCACCTGTTTCGAGGTTTAGTTTGGATATAGGAGAGTTCTATTGGAACCGTTCGGTTTCGTTGTTAAGGTACTACTTTCATGTCCAGTTCCGAAACGATAAGGAAGGTTTATTGGGAATACGATTTATAACACCATTACAAATAGTAAAATGATTCTTTATAGAGGTAAATTACAAATGCAAAGAAAAATATGTCTCAGCAGGATTCGAACCTGCGACATCCTGGAATATAATTTTTAATTTTTTCCCTTAAATTGATTAAAATTATTTTTTATCAATAAACAAATACATCACGCTTTGCTATCGTCAAGATTTTTAAATACGTCCATCGTCAAAAATAGTGTACAGTCGAGGGCATAAATATGTATACATTTGTGGACCTTATTTCAATGGAATAAGGTAAAAAAATGTATACATATTGGTGCCCTTGACTATACCTACACACATTTTGTTTTATTAAAAATAGCTGATTTGAATATCAATCATCATCCCTATTCGAAAAGCAGTGGCAGACGTAGGTAATTATAAGTATTGTAAATGTTCATTGACATCGGGTTAAGGGGGGTGAATCGTTATTAGGGTATTCACAAACCTTTTGGGGGGTGTATTGGCCAAAGTGTAAAAATGTCCAAGCGGTCATGTCATAATATCCAAGTGACAGAATTTCCAAGGGGTCGTAATGTCCAGACGATAGAACGTCCACTTGCCATTATGTCGAAGTGTTCACAATTATCAATTGGAAGTGCCCTACAGTACCCATTATACAAGTCTAGTTATTCTATATCGTGTAAGAAATCAAATAACCATTTGTTTTGCCTAATTATTAGCGAATCATGTGGTTAATGAGGTGCACGAGTGCGCGCCTGAATAGCTGCGCGATCCTCCACATACCTGAGTGTGAACAAGTGAACATCGCCCGCACGTGGCCCACGTGCTCCCTGCATGTTTATTTATTTATTTATCGTATGGCAATTATTTTGAACAGTGAGATCTTCGAGAAGACAGTTCCCTGCATGTCAATGCCGACATGCTTTTTAATCTAGGTAGGTAACGGCCGAAAACTAACCTTGAAACATTTTTATATACAACTACGGTGGCAAACAAGCCTGCCTGATACTAAGCAGACACGGCCTGCCTGATACTAAGTTAGACACCTAAGTAGTACTATGGACGCAGGAGAATCACAAGCGCACCGCCTACTCTTTATTGACTTGAGAAGTCGGTGTGCTGATAGCTAGAAAGAGGCTTGATTTTGACACCCCAGATTCTATTCAACTGAAGCCGCTCAACCAATCTCATTAGAGCGCAAACTATATTAGAGTATTTCAGTGTTTACCCCGCCCGCGTGTTCATGTCGCAGTTTTCCCATGGATTTGGTCCAGGCCACTCTCCACTCCTATCGCTTTATTGGACCCAGCCTCTATACAGCTACAGTCAGGTTAAAAAAAAGTGGCCCCTTTATCACCAACTTGACCGATGAAATGTCGTTCCGGGTAGACAAATTATTATAGTACTCGGAGTGACCACCATTTACTATGCGATGCTGGCATGTTTAAATTTCCAAGTCCAATAAGTTCAGCAACTGTTGAGTGGAAGAAGTCCTGAGCACGTTTCGTAGAAGTTTTTAAACCGTCGTAAAGCACAAATGTCGCAGTTTACTCAGAAAATCAATTCCAGGACGGAACGAGAATAAGTCGCTCCTGAAAATACAGTAAAACGGCACTAACAGTTTTAAATGGCTCTTTTAATGGTAGCCCTTGTACTGTATCCATGTAGGTTTGGCGACTGGCACTTGGCGCCGTTTCGCGCAACATTCATACCTAAGTACCTTTTTACGCATACATTTACGGTTCAATTTGGGGTGCGGCGGTACGTGCAGTTGTCGTATGCTGTCGGCTGCGGAATCGAACCTTTAAGCACTCGGGAGACGCTGAACGACCGCTGCTGGGCTTCACATTGCGCCGGTTTCCGCGCGGTTGCCAAATAACTTTGTTCGGGGCGAGTGGGTTTCACAAAATTCCGACTGGGGTTAAAAACGTTGCTGAGCACTCGGGAACTTTCCAGTGCAGCGGTGAAATATGGGATTGTTGTCCAAAATTTGCGTCGTTGTTTATGGGTTTAGTTTGCTTTGCTCCACGTACTACCTCCATGTACTACCAGTACATGTATATTTTACAGGGGCAGTCAAACCTATATACAGATTTAGTTATGACTTGTATGCTTTGCTTGTAATAGACATACGGGCTTTTAAAACCAATCCTAACCTAATAAACTATTATAAAACCTCGACGCGAAGCGAGCGCCATGTTTTTAAAAGTTATAAACAAATTGCAATATATAAACGATAATTTCAACGAAAACTTGTTAAAGTTGTCAAATGTCCAAAATGTATTGAGTTCTGTTATAATGTTATAAATTACTGTACAATTTTACAACGCGTTCAGTTCCGCAATAGCAGTAGCAGAAAGCCGTAATTGTATAATTTTCAAGAGCAATAAAATTACCTCAAAGGAACGTTTCAATTTGCAGCCACCATTCGAGTCGGCGTTTCAGACACAAAGTGAACAAGTTCTCTAATGAAATGCACCGTTTACTTGACAGAAACGTAATGCACCTTATGTCGCCCGATCGAATCGAAATTGAACTGGAAATTGACGAGAAACCTTCGCTAACCAGAAAAAGGAAAATAAACATTCATTGGACATTAATAACTCCAACCGTTCCGAATCGACATCCCCCGTCAAATAATACACAAGCACTCGCCCCTTTCAGTGGGGGCGACCCCCGAAACACCCCCTTTTATCCAAAACATTGAGAGGCTTCGTCCAATATTATTTCTGTCAATACCCATTTAATGCTGGAGGTTATCAAAATGTATGTTGGTTTAAGGCGACTGGTAAAGGAAGGGGAATATTAACAACGTATAAAACACGTGGAATTGCTGGTTCTTCGCTTTTTTGTCGTACCTGGAATTGTTTCGCCGCATTGCGTCGTTTAAACCGTCTATCGAGAAATTGGTCTACCACTTTGCTTTTTTACTCTATTCTGGTTCAAAACGAGTATATAGACGCTATTTTAAATAGACTTCAACTCTCGTGAGTCTCAGACATATTGAAATGTAACAAACGGGTCACTCACGTCTTTAAGGTCGTCGCGGCAGGTTCTCATGATTAAGGGCCACGTATTGGTCCGAAACATGTCGAGCGATATCCCACTTTAAAGACGAGTGACCGGTTTATTACAAAGCAATGCGTTTAAAGCTTCCTTCAAGATGAAAATTACCTGATGATGGTGATTGTTCAATGATGATGGTGATTGTTCAAAATTGGTAGACCAAGACTAGACCAATTTCTCGGCTTTGCTTGTACGTGAATACTAAATTGTAAGATACTATTAAATATAGGTCAAGCTTTATTCAATTTTCTCTTGAAGTCTTCGTTTTCATTTCATCTTCCAATCACGCTTACGGAAAAAACTGTGAAATGTTTGCCAGGAATGTTACAATGTCTGTAACTTTCACGGTCCTTGTAAACTGGAGCTTGGGTTACTTAATCTGTTCGGAATGGAGGCCAAGGGCGGACTAGCGCCCGCTGGGATGTGGCTTGACCGAACTATATAGTGGAGATACGAAGTATGCTGCTGGCCGATATCTTATATAACTGTTATTCCATTTTGAATCTTCCAGTGTGAAAACCTAAGTCGCTTTTTCTACGGATTGCTTGTAAACAATTCGGTCAATTCAAATAATCTTAAATATACTGTAGGTTAAGTATTTCCT
The DNA here is from genome assembly GCA_951800055.1 of Cenopis cana. Classification (NCBI taxonomy): domain Eukaryota; kingdom Metazoa; phylum Arthropoda; class Insecta; order Lepidoptera; family Tortricidae; genus Cenopis; species Cenopis cana. The sequence continues at coordinate 296,143 of OX637495.1, forward strand.
TGAGCTGCCACGCGTCTGACAGGGCCCAGGATCAGGATGCAAGGAAGTTGATCAGTGTTACAACTAATTGACCGATTGTTAATCGATAAAAACGTATTATATTGTATAATCAATTAATCACTTCGACACGGTTAATTTTCGGGAGTAATACAATAATATTGAGTTTAGATTGAATATTTATAGCGTGTTCTAGAGGGCTTATGGGTGGATTTCAAAATCAGGCGAAAAGTTATGTTTCGGTCATTATAAAAAAAAGTTAACAAGTTTCAGATATAGAAACTTTTTTATTCATTGGCTAGTACTTATATATTAATAGTGCTTCAATCAAAACCACCAATAATTAAACAGTTTTCTTGGAGGAAAATATTTTATATGTTCAAAATCATCACCGTCGTGTGAAAAAATCCAAGTCTTTATGTTTGTAGTGAAAAATATCGCGTACGCAACGTACGATTCCGAAATTTTCGTCAGTTACAGTTTTTCCATGTTGCCTTTTTACATATAAAAAAATATTAAATAATTCGTTCATCAAATAAGTACAAATAAAATTATTTAAAAATTTAGTACCGAAATTCGTCAACACCGTCAGCGTATTATCAAAGTCGAAGTAGTTTTGTATATCCGCGGTGAAACACATCGTGGGTGTCCCCTTCTGCTCCCTGAATTCGATTCGAACATCGAAAATGAGTGGACGTTTACATATAGGCGCACTGAACAGAAAAAATCAAAAAAGTGTTTTTGGGAGAAATGATTAGCCATGATTCGCGTCATAACCATCCAGGAGCCGTTAAAAGTAAGTACTTATATGATATTAAAACAAATTACCTAAGAAACCGTAACTCCAAATGAAGATTAATGACGTGACAGTGGCTTAGCAATAATACTTAGCGTTCAAGAATAATCTTCAAAAAGTTTGCAAATTGTCAACACCATGCCTGTCATCACCGGTTTTCAAGCAATGGACGGTTATGATTCCATATGTATGGTGATGACGATTTCCTTTATTTATTTATTTGGTTTTGCGTATTATGCACTACGAGTTGTAAATATTTAACAAATTAATAAACTCCATGCTTATGTTTGGTGACGCGCGTTCGAAAAATATGTTATTACCCTGTTGGTGTTACGATTTTCACGTTTTAAATGATATTTTTGCCGCATTTTAGATTTGGACTCATAATATAGATTTTCTTCTTTTCAGATCGTCGGAGCGAAAATTAAATCAAATATGATACTAATATTAACGTCCTCGATAAAAAACCATACACACTTTGGCTGTCAAGTATTACAAAAATATAAGATTATTAAGAAGTGGTGTACTTATAAGAGATGCGCCGAATATTCGGTTTTCAGCATATTCTATTTGATATACGTCGAATTTTCGGTTATTTTTCGGTATTCGGCGGATTCTATTAGAAATGCGCCGAATATTCGGTTATTATTCGGTATTTGGCATATTCTATTAGAAATACGCTGAATATTCGGTTATCCGGTATTCGGCATATAAAGAATAATAACCGATTCGGCATGTTTTGGAATGTTCGGTCTTCAGCCGAATTATTCGGTTTAATTGCCGAATATTTAACAAATATTTTTGAGTGGAATTTGTTACAAGTTTCAAGAATATATGAAAAATGGCCTTCCTCACCGAGTGGGGTATATCGACGAGTAGAGCTCATTGAGTGCAAAAATATAGTATTTTTTTGTTTTTAAAAATATTCAAAAACAAAGGAATGAGAAGCCACTTATATTATCATAAAATTGTACATTCCCCCTTTATTATCTCATTAAATGTTAATCCTAGCGGAAAAGTGTATAGAACCTTTTTTGTAGATAATTTTATGTAGATCATTTATGCCTCAGAAAGTTTTTTTGCTATGGGCCACCGTTGACAAGATTTTTATGAAAAACCGAAAAATTGAACCTTGAACGGCCGAGTATTCGTATTCGGTGAAAAACGTATTCGGCGCATCACTAGTACTTATTATTGATTTATCAAATAAAAAATATGTTAATTTGCTTTTCTGTGGTTTATTTTATACCTACCTTTATACCAGCAACTAGTCATTACCATACAAGTGATATCATCACCGTCTATTAAAAAATCATCGCCGGACCACATTCGTCAACACCATCTCATGGTTCAATGTTACGAATCTTATAACTTCGAAAATACGCATTAAATGCTTGGCTAAATACTATTAAATTACTCAGAAAACATTCCTACATCATTTAGAATAGTTTTTGTCCCATTTGAAAGAAATAAAATAAAAAATATTTTTTTGTATGGTGAAAAATTTCTCGTTGAAATCCACCCTTATACACTCTACTTACATACCCAGATACTGGTAACAACGAACGACAAAATACCAATCCACATAGTTACAGAGAGAAAGATACCGGTTTAGAGGCGCTATCAGTTAATCGCTATGCAAATTGTCGGTGTTCCGAATGCTCCGATACAATAGATCACGTGGGCGGCTCATTAAACTCTCGTAAACACGAACTAGACGCGACCGGTTTCGCTTTCGACGGGCGTCTGTCACACCGCGCCGCGCCCCCCGGCTCACCTTAAAGTTAAGGTCCGACCGAGAACACCTTTTTTGTCTCAGCCGAGACCGAGACCGAGAATAAATTAAATTCTCGACCGAGAACGAGAATTTAAAAATGTGAGAGAAATATTCAAATTTGTAATTTTTTATTTATTTAGTAGGCAATAAAAATCAAATACATCGATGTTTTGAGTTTTGAGATAAAACTCGCAATAATTCCGCGTTGTGCATATTGTGCGCAGTGCCCACTGAGATTGTGGCTACGCTCTTCGTCTGCGATTGCGGCAGTATCATAATTGGTTTGAAAAGTTAATACGTAACCAATCAACATGACGAAAATCAATGGCGAACAAAACTACCAGCCAATAGATCACCTCTTACGGCCCCACAGGTGTGTGGCAAATTCAAATTCACCAATCTTAAATCGTTGCATAGTCTCGGCTGCGGCCGATAATCCCGGCTCGTTTTGAGCGAGACCGAGACCGAGTTCTCGGTTCGAATTTTGGCCGAGAATAGCCGAGACCGATATCTCGGTCGGGTCGGACCTTACCTTAAAAAGGCTTGGTCAGTGGTCACACAACGTTGCGCGACGTCCGCGCGACGCGACCGCTGCGCGCTGCTAGGCTATGCGGAACATATAAAATGTAAATGGTGAATGGTGGAGTGGAGCCATATGGTCGCCCAAGTATATCTCGACACCTGTCCTCGTTATAACGTAACGTACGTTAACCGGTTAGCGACGCCACACAGGCTGTGCGACGCGACCGGGACGGTTTCATACATTTTGGCGCGCAGCGCAGCGACCCGCTTGAGTCGCGCAAGCTGTGTGACCAAGCCTTTAAAGGCTTGGTCACACTGCGTTGCGCGACGTCCGCGCGACGCGACCGTTGCGCGCCGAAACGTATGCTAACAGGTTAGCGACGTCACACAGGCAGCGCGACGCGAGCGGGACGGTTTCATACATTTTGGCGCGCAGCGCAGCGTCCCGCTTGCGTCGCGCAAGCGGTGTGACTAAGCCTTAATGCACGCAGCCGGTGTGGCGAAGCCTTAACGACTCTGTCACGTAGCGCGTCATGCAGACTTCGAGATGCTTTGGTTGATACAATACTTCAGAGATCAGACTTAAATCGAATCAAATAATCAAATTTCGAATTAAATTCAAACGGGCTTTTATTTAATATTTTAATTATATGGACTATATTTTTTATGCGTCATAGAATAATATAATGGGAGGCAAATGCCGCGTGAGATTCTAAGACAGTGTATGGAAAAGTCTGGGATGTCCCATTCATCTCACAAATGTGATCGAGTTGAAACGCATCCAATGACGAGGCGGTGTTATGTCATCCTGCGAGCTGTGAAGTATGCGGCGTAATCGCGTAATGCAATTAAAACTGTATAATTGATTTCTATAAATGGATAAGGTCGGTTTCTGCTATATGAAATTTTAATTTACCTAACAGTGACTCATACATTTTGTGTACACACAACATACTTATCTTGGCAGCTCGACCGGTAAAGATTTGAATTAATCTATTTGACACTCAATTTCTATATCATGTTGGATTTTAGTGAATAACTATATTAGGCAGGTCTGCTTAAACGCATTGCCCCAACGTTAAAAAAACAGGTCTGTGCAGTAATCGGCTAGTAAATTTCTTATCAATTATTAACAAAATAAGGCGAAGAAACACAGATAAAAAGGTTTCAGTTACGCATTCGTATAAATACAAATTAAGTATACGGTTCGGTTTCGTCGATTCTATCTGGTCTGGTATTCAATGACATATTCAGTATTTTTGGAATGGATGCTCCCATAGTATTGGAAATCCAAGCAAATTCATACCGCGTTTCTTGTGCCATCGCGTCGCGTGGCATACCGAAATCAAGGTACAAACGAGGTTAATTTAGCCGATTCAATTTCTTGTATACCTCGTTCATAACAGCTGCTCTTAACAATAACATACCATATAGGTACGTTCCGGACATATGTTATACGTATTAGTGTACATGTACAGGCATAGGGCACAAAGGCTCGGCAATTAGTGCCCGCACGACACATTGCGTACGTATGTGCCGAGTATAGTACGTATTTGCGTAATGCGTATGTAGTACAGTGCGGCCGACGCTGTGGGGAATCGGGGAAATCGATTTAGACTAGGGTAGATGAGGGATACTGAGGTAGAACTGGGCGATGTATAAACTTCTGGTAATATTAGATATATGAAAAAAACTTCCACCTGGACGAATACCTCTTTCTTTGTGCTAAAAACCACTGGACTATCGATGTGTTGATTTTTTAACACACGATTGTCATTCTATCCATACAATACATTTTAGGAGTGTAGCGGTCATTCATACCCAAGCGTATTGCCTTCCAACACGCAGAGAAATTGGTGACAAACAGAACTACTGAATCGAATAGTTAAATTAGGTTACAACAATTCTAGTTTGAAATACTTGGTCCTTGTTATCTCTACGACTAATTATTCACTCCTACTAATCGTAAGTTTCATTATATTAATTGATTGATGTAGCTAACCAAAAAATGTTATTGAACTAAAACATCAATAATTATTGCATCTTAAACGATAATTATGTTAATATGTATATAATGTATTGTATGTACTAAGAAACAGGGATTCGCATTTACTAAATGATCTAGTTCCAGTTAATGATTTACAATGTTATTGGTGGACTACGAGTGTGTCTGTAATCAAAACAATAATATTTTTATTACAACTACATTATTGTTTGCGGTACATATTGTTCTTAGTGTCGTTTAATATTCGTATAGTTTGGTTTACTTTTACGTAGTGTTATGGTTTTACAAGAATATTATAGTAAATTTCACCCGATAAACAGTAAACCGTACAATATATGTATTAAACTGTGCAAGTCTGTTATCGTGTTTGAAAATATTTAAAATAATAATGTTACAATAACGATCGAGGTGGTATTCATAGCTAAGTATCTTGTTCTGTTCATTTAAAACTGTGTTTTTGTAAACAATCATAAAACTTGCATAACAAAACGATCAGTTGACAGTACCTACGCGCCGCGAGTCCCCCGCGCCCCCCCTCGCCCGCAACTGACACTTGCCAGCAGTGTTGCCAGGTCTCCTGTTTTTACAGGAGATCTACTGTTTTTGGGGTGAGTCTACTGTTCTACTGTTTTTCCCAAAAAATCTACTGTATTTTGGAAATTTCTACTGGATTTCCCAAAAATTCTACTGGATTTTGTAATTTCACTTATTCAACTTCAATTATCAAGAAGAAAACAATAACATACTCGTACATATAACTTGTTAAGTTTCTTAAAGCGAGAGTAGTAGGGGTAGTGGGAGGAAATGCGCAGCGTCAAACAGAATGGCGCTCTACTGTTCATTCATACAAAAGTGAACTTTTTTTGAACAGCAGCGTTTGTAAAACCTGGATGCGACGCTGCCTATCCGCAAAACTCGGCCAAAGATCTGCTACACGTATACCTACAAGTTCGCGGAACAGGTGCACCATGTAACCGCATATTCTGAACTAAATTTGGCTTTGCTAGCCACTAATAACTGACGGAGTCGCTATCGGCGGACACGGCGAGGAGGACTATATATCTATAGTGAGCAAGCAGCCATGGTCATCAAATAAATAGTCATTATTTGATGTGACAGATGAGATGAGATTTTTTTTATGAAATGGCTCTGTGGAGTGTGGCAGTTAATACTTACTATTATATTATCACTTAAATCACTATGAAATATGCATTTAGGTAAATTTTATGGAATAAATTTTGTCTACTGTTTTTTTTTCGAATCTCCTGTTTTTTAGGGCATGTAGCTACTGTTTTTTTCAAATTGGACCTGGCAACACTGCTTGCCAGCCAGCCGCCATTGTGTTGTGTTTTCGACCGGCGCGCGCTCAGGCTCAGTGAATATATTTTGATGTACGCAGTGTTTTGTAATTATTTAACGTCATGTCTGATGACATTGATGGAGATATTCCACAGTTATTGCAGCAGTGGGGTTTACCTCAATATATTGATACTTTTGAAGGTAAGTTGGTACCTTTTTATAGTGATTTGATTGATGTTGCCCCGGCTGTTTTCGGCCATGGCAACTGCTTATCTCCGGGTCTGTTGGCGTTCTTGTACTCGCATGTGGCTGATGTAGCCTGCACGTCCAACGTCACGTCCACCGGCACGACATCGGGGACGCAAAAATGTATGAACGTATATGGGGTTTGTTGCCCGTGGTACTACCAGTCGTACTGGCACGCTTTTCCACTTGCCGGCGGATGCCAGCCGGCTTCGTCATACCACTGGCCGATATCGGTGCCGGTGCTGGTGGACGTGACGTTGCCGTGCCGGCAAGTCGAAAAGCGCCCATTGCCGAGTCAGCTCTGATTGTTTTTAGATCATAGCAAAAGAAGCAAGCAATGCCTTCAAATTAGCATACGATTTAAACACGGAAGATAGTATAATGTAATGTGACCTTAAGTAAGTGGGTACATAATGACTATGTTTCCAGTAAAAATCTTGAAGTTATTCTTGGAATTTCAAAACCGTGATAAAGTAGATATGTATTTTAGATACTTTTTTTTGACACATACATGTCGTTTCAGTGTGTTTTATACTACTCGAGATTTACCAGAAATTAATTTCCATAACCGAACTATAAATGATCCTCGCAATGAAGATTTCGCAAGAATCGTGGCGTTTGAATTTGAACGCTTGCCTGAAAACATGCGAACTATAGCTTATGGACCAATATTTAACACAATTCAATCATTAAAAACTGAAATGACAGCTGAGGATTTGCATCCTATTACGAGTGATAACATTAATAAGCATGATGATTTGAGTGAAACACCAAATAAAAAGAATATACAGCAAAGAATCCTTAAAAACATAGAAAAGATGTACGGTAATACCGTCTTAAGGTTTTAGGTCTAAGGTCCCACTATTATAGTCCATATTTTGTTTAGGTACTTAAATAGAGGTAAACAATCTTGATATGTTTTTTAATCAAAAAATACATTTTTAATAAGCTAAGGTTAATAGCAAAAGTAATTCATTATGACATCTGTTATTTCATTTTGTTTTATCGATTTGCTTTTTAATGGCTATAAATTGTCTATAGTTATGTACATTTATGTAGTTTTCAGCCCTGTAGATAACTCATTTCCGCCATAAAGGTCCCTTTTGATTTGGACGACTAGACCACATATAAGATTTTGCGTTATTTAGTACTTCTAGTCCTTTTTATTTTGTATGAAACTGAAACTTTATTGTTGACCCTTAATGGTTTCAAAAGATAGGTAGTGTTTTCGCACTTTTCTTTTTTTTTGTTATTGTTAGTAATAAATGATCAACGTTAATACAACTTAAAAATAACTTACAAATTATTTTATTAAATAAATTTATAATTAAGTACCTAGTATATGAGTTTTATGACTTTATGTATCTTTCCAGAAGGTGGTACAGAGGAAGATATCCAGTGGCTCCAAAACTGTACGGAACCATGGCATTTAGTGGAAGAGAAGTGGCATAAAACTGCCAAATATAGATTAAAGGAATTAGAAACTTCTGAAAATATGACCATCGAGAAATACATGAATCCAGTATTAAAAACGCCACGTGGGCATGACCTTCTAACTGATGATTTTCGGGTTTTATACCCATCGGCAGAAAATAAAATATATGAAACCTTCCCAACTATAAAGAGAAAAATTTTCAAATTGGCTCTATCTAAAAGCCATGTACCTGAAGTAAAAGACATACTAGAACTACTTCAGCTTCTAAACAAAGGTGAGTACCTACTAGGGGTACTTTTATTATTATTAATAGTACTTTTATACATATAAATGTAAATTACGTATTACTAATAATTACTTTGTCTACTTGTTTCTAATCCATATCCATACTGATGTGAATAAATGTGAAATTAACTATCTGTCCGTCTGTTACCTTTTCACGCTTAAACCGCTGAACCGATTTAGCTGAAATTTGACATGGATATAGTTTGAGACCCTGGGAAGGTTTTTATAGATAAAGGTACGGAACCCTTCGTGCGCCAGTCTGACTCGCACTTGGCTAGTTTTATTTCATGACTTGATAGACAGTAAGTACGTAATAAAATGTACGACTTAATTGAAATTATGGCTATTACTTAATGTATTTTTTTCTTTTTAGATAATGAAAATTACGAAGAAATCGAATCAATATTAGCATTCATGCTTTTGCCACTGCTTCTGGGAAACCAAACACACAGGACGAAAAAACAAGTATGGCGGCCATCCAAAGCTGAAGTGAAGGATGGCTTCATAACACACGTGCTGAGACCAATGGACGTGCAGGTCGCAATAGCCCACCGGCGTAAGAAATATTTAAAATACAACTTAACGCTCCAACCGGTAATTGTGATTGTTGGTCCGTCTTATATGGACATACAAAAATACTATGTCGTAGTAAACGACTTATTTTTCGAAACGGATTCCATTTTAAAAACAGTGGATACATGTTTTAAAATTTTCTACTCTCTGCACTGTCAATATCCGACAGAGAGTATGTGCGTGTGGAACTTTATACAGCAAGGACTATACCAGTTAAAAACGAAGTGGGACAAAAACTATAGCACTGTTAATGCTTTCATAACTGATCTGGACATTGATCTGACAACTTAAAAAAATAACAATGCCTAAATGTTTTGTTATGTCAATTACAGTTAGAGTCGACAAGTTTATATAAATGTAATTGGGTCCAAGTTAACGGAATTAAGTACACTGCTAATATGACTTTAACGTTAGATTTTTATGAAGACAAATTATTACCTAAGTTTGGCTTGATTGAAAATATTTTTATAACCGATGATTATGTTGTTATTTTTGAGTGTTCTTTGTTTGATACGTTGTGTTTTAATGAACATTTGTATTGTTTTGATGTAGAATTATTAAGTGATAGAAATACTTATGTCTTAGGAAATATTGTTAGTTACGTGCCAAATAATTTGACACTTAGTGTTGATGGTAAACATTATTATGTTACGCCACGATCTTCAATTTAGATATTTAATTGATCTCGATTTAATTTAAGATTAAATTAAGCTACAACCCAGATGACTGTATCAAGAAAAATGCTTACTCACAGTCACAATTTAGAAATAGTTATAAATTATGTTAATCTTACGTTTAAAACATTGTTATCTATCTATAAATAGTATTGGTGAAAACGCTCATTAGAATAGTTCTAAGAACAAGATATGTAGGAATGATACATCTTGCACTAATGATTGCGATGATTATAAAATAAATATCATTTTTCAATATACTTAATATTTTTATTTTTGATTCCAGGAAACCTAAACCTGCCTATGGAGTCATAGCGAGTGCGACGTCTTAACAAAAATGCAGATAATCTCAATTTCTATGATTCTAACACCTGTGTTATTATGATACTAGATAGTCTGAGTCTTTGGATATTGTAATAAAAAAGGCATTTTTTTAAAGACGTCACACTTACTGATGGCTCTATGGACTGCGTTTAGATGGAGCGCCTGCAATCCAGTGGACTGACAGCACCAACGGATCCCTTAAGAGCCTACCAGCCGCACACAAGAACCACTTTTGAAAAAATCGTTAGGTACTGGCTAAAAAAACATTCAATCAAAAACCGGTCTTGTTGAATTTGTGTCCTGTAGTAATTATTTGGAAAATTGCTAAATACGGCCGTTTTTATTAACAATCTTATAAATAATGACTGCAGGGCACTATATTTTGATGAATTTAAATGTTGTAAATAAAGATAGCACCAGTTGTAGAATTCAACAAGACCTGTTTTTGACTGAATGTTTTTTTAGCGAGTAACGATTTTTTTTCAAATGTGGTTCTGGTATGCGGCTGGTAGGCCCTTAAGGGATCCGTTGGTGCTGTCAGTCCACTGGATTGTAGGCTTCATCTAAACCAGTAGGTACTGCATACGAAATAGTAACCGTAACAATACTTAAAATGCTAGAGTTACTGTGTGTATGGTACTTGTTGCAAAAAACATAAAGCTAGCGTTGCGATACGAATAGTTATCCTTAAAGTTCACGTCGCTATGTTAAACAAATTCATTAGTAGACACAGCAAAATATTTCGTAAAGCCAAATAAAAAGTTGTTTATATTTACCAGAATGTATAGTAGTCCTACCTTATCGATTTAGTAATGTCTACTTGACGTATGGTTACAATTACATCGGTATTGTTAGAGGCGCGTTATTTACCTCGTAGTGAGTATTATATTGTTTGGTCAGTTACACTAAACATCTAGTTGTCATTACTAAACCGACAGGTAAAATAATACAAGAATTGTTTTTGTAAATTCAACTCGCGAGTCTTGCTGTCACTGTTGCAAACAGAAGTTCTAGTTACAGTAGCGTTTTTTCTCGTATAGGTAGCCAGATATTTCTCTGCGTGAAGGAAAGTAAATGGTGTTAGACCCCTTGCTGGCCTGGTTAGATAGGTTAACACAACACCATAGTTTAAGTACACTGTCGCCTTATATACCGTCGTGGGGGTTGATTTTTCGTGGGCCCCAAGAAGTCTACTATCCAGTTTTATTAACATACCGAAAAGGCCATATACCTAGTAGAAGAGACGTGTCGCTAACATGACAACACACACAGACATCACTTACTGTCCATCCGGGCATTTCGCTAACACCCCAAAACGTACCGCAACACTGCTTTATTGATTGGTCTGTCTGTCCGTCGTGTCATATATCTCGATTATAGTATACAGCCCGGATTTGCATGCAGGGAGGCTTTGTGCGTCGTACAGCATGTATGCGCGTCACGTGTGTAGGTATATGAAATGCTATTAGGCCGTACAAAGGAATAATGCGGGATTAGCGACGCCGGCGCGCAGACGGGATTGTCTGTCACAGTGTCGACTAGTTGTTTTGTCTAAAGCCTTCCAGTGTCCCTACTCGACCTAACTTAGCAAAAAAAAAAAACGGAATTTGACAATTTGCCATTCATTTTGGCGTTTGTTTTTTACAAATGTGAATGTAGCTGACAGTGCCGAATGTGATAGCGGCATTATCGAAGCTCATATACAATCGCTGGACGCTCGAGTGCTTCCGTTATCGCGGCGCCGGCACCCCAAAAACAGATAGCTGCAAACATTTTCTGTTCAATTTTATATGGAAAACTCCCGTCTCCGATCCGCGTCGCCTCACCGAGGACGCACCTTACGATATTACCCAAATTTTAATACAATATTAAAAAATTGTAAAATATACGGACTGTATAATTAAATATACGGACATTCAGTGTTTTAAGGCGCTTAAGTTCCTTTTGGTTAGTTTGATTTTGATTAGGCTACCGAATGAATCAATATCTTATTAAAATCCTTATCGGGTATATCTGACGCACGACATATTTAGATTACGTCGATTTTGGTTGATACGTTTCACCTGTTCAGTTCACTGCGTAGCAGTGGCGGTGCGTCCATACAACTCGATTCCCACCGGATTACCCAGTTTTCAACCAGGCCAGTTCTTTTACTACGGCTCATGAAGAATAAGAAAGGGAAATGATTTCCGGCTTTCCTAAGAATATTTTTGACGCGCCGCTACTGCTGCGTAGGTATTTCATAATTACACTCGGCAGTAGGTGCTAAGCTAACCTTAACTAGCACTTGATTCAACTACGGTCTGCGGTGAACAATTTAAGTACTGCTTACTTTTGCCCGTGACAGATTCGAGGGATGCATTTCAGGATAAGAAGTGTCCAATATGTTAATCTAGGCTATAGTCTCTTCGTATACGAAGTTTCATCATAATCCAGCGCCGCATCATGTCTCCTTAACTCCCTTTTTCTATCTCTTCATATAGGAAGTCTCTTCTCGCTATTCACATACGTACCTAAAAACTCTTCTTATCGCATGGCCTTTTCTCTCCCTGTCACAAGCTTAAACGAACCATTCGATTAGCTTCCATGCAATGTAACGCTTAGTGACGCAGTAATAATGTCTTATATCTTTCTATGCTGTTCCCTTTAGCTAATAATAGCTTGAATCACGCTTGAATCGATAAATTGTCACGCCAATCTGACATTAACTTGTATCACTCGCGGCAGTAACCTAGGTGTATAGGATTAATATTTTAAAAAAGCTTTCATCAAGTCGTGACAGAAAGTGATACATGATGCTTTATCTTGTAGTTTATCATAAGATAAACGAGAACATCATAGACCCCAGGTGTTACAAACATACACTACGTGACCGCCTATCAGGTGGACGGGACGTGGTATAAAAAAAACTTCTTTTATCTACACACATATCATAAATCCTCTAATATGCGTTCGGAAACCGTAGAAAATGACTCTCATTTCAACATTCAATGAATTTATGGCAATTTTCTTATCTGTGGCTAAGGCTACAGCAGTAATAAAATATTTCATTTTAATCTCATATATGATGTTAAAATATTACGTCAAACAAAACTGTCAAAATTTAAATGTCAAAGTTGACATGTCCCTATTCTAGTATCACTGAAAAATTCAAATTCAGTCGATGCGAAATGTCAGCTCGGTGTTTTTTTAGTATATATCGCACGAAATTTGAGCTAGAACGACATGATCACATCAGAATAAGGACTCTTTACTTTTTAAAATAACATTCAGGTATCTGTTGCCAGTTCTGATTTCGATATTTCCGCAACCGTGCAAAAAAGGTTGTATCAACACAATTATTGTATTTATTTACTACGGTTTCTGAACCCATCTTAGAGTAATTAATTATAATATGTGTGTAGATAAAGTAATGTATGCAACTGTACATAATTGGGCATTAAAACACTCGTGTGACCTTATTATGAAACTCGCCTTCGGCTCGTTTCATAAAACACACTCGTGTTTTAATGCCCCTCATTATGTACCAGTTGCATAAACTACTATTTTGAGAGGTTTGTCGTTTTGTATAAATAATCAATCGACTTTGGCACAACTACTTACTTGAATGTTTTGTCCTCCGTGCGTTACATCAGCCTAAAAGGTTCCAAACCCATTTGCCACAGCGAACAGCACTCTGGCACCTCTCCATTCCCGAATAAGGCTCGACACGACTACACAGCCAACTAACTAACCTCGCCAAGCTCGTATCTCTATTGCGCATTTCGGTCCTATTTGAACTTTAGCGCGCAGCTATTAGAGATGAATTTCGAAAATATTAAGAAAAATGAGTATTATATATTTCGACTTAGACAAAGTGTAGTATCTATGGCGTCCCTATCGACATGCGACATTGTTAGTAAATGGTACCTAGCGTTGAGTCCAGGCACGCGATAACTGGTGCATTAGCCTAATCGGCCGTCGCTTCGGATCTCAATTAAATATTCATTAAACGCGTCGCCTCGGGAGATCCGCAGCCAAACGAGCTCGTTCATGTTTAGGTTTAGTGGTAGGTACCTACAGTTAAAACGTCTTAAACTAAATCAAAATTAAAAAATATATATAATGGGTCGGCAACGCGCACGTTACTCCTTTGGAGTTGCGAGCGTATATAGGCTGCGGTGTCCGCTTACCATCAGGTGGACAGCACGCGTGTTTGCCACCGTTGTTGTATAAAAAAAACCTAGGTATACAGGAGAAGTTGGTTTTACGATTGGTTTCACTCCATTGGTTAGGATGACGGTTGAATAAAAAAGTAGACTACAGAGAGACTGCTGGCGCCGTCATATGTTGAGTCCTAAGCCAGAGCAAACATGTCATATACTTTCTATAGGCTCTCTGATTTATACAAGCCGGGCGGTATCAATTTCTATCTATAGGCTCTCTGATTTATACAAGCCGGGCGGTATCAATTTCTACTTATAGTTCTATCGTTAAATAATTTCGAGCAAATAGCATGCTTCAAATAGGCATTTCATCACCCCTCTAAATACTTAGTCTAGATACGAGACCTAGTACCTAAACTTGGACTAATAAGATGATGTTGTATCCAGCAGGGAGGATGGAGAAGGCGAAGGCGTACATAAAGAGCTCGCTGAGCGCGTCGCGGCCGGCGTCCCCGCGCGACAAGGTGGCGCCCGCTGACGATGCGCGCGTGTGCTTCGTGTGCGGCGGCGCCGGCTTCAGCGACCAGTACACCGTGCGAGTCAAGCCCGAGCCACAGGTCAGTTCAGTACACATACATAAAGAGCTCGCTGAGCGCGTCGCGGCCGGCGTCGACGAGGATACATTGAAATAGAGGTGTCCTTGAGGGAAAGGTGGCATGCACCGGGCACAGCTCTCGCAGACCGCCGGGGCGTTCAGTCACCTCAACGCGGCTGACACCGTCGGCTAGGGTCGGCAAAATTTTAGCCAAAGAACCAAATTTAGTAAAAATCAATTTTCAGGAACCTCAGAGTGTCGCAACAAATACCTATTTCAGGTTTTTCGCTAAGATACCCCAGGCATCCTTCAGGATGCAACTGTACTGGGATAATGCTAGGAGGATGATGATGAGGTTTTTCGCTAAGATATTTTTAAGGAGAAGAGACCTCGAAGAGCTCCAACTGGCCCTTCTAAGAGCCGCATGCGGCTCGCGAGCCGCGGTTTTACCGGCCTACCCGCTTTGTTTTTTTTTATAAGGAAGGACGCCTGCTCTCAATGTGTGCTCTGGTGCGTATTGTGGATGCGTGTTATCAATGCACGCGAGTGCTCAAGCTGCGCATCTCCCTCACACAGCTATTCTCGCGGCTATGCATCTTCATAGCGCATCTTCCTCGAACGCCTACGTAGTTTAGCATTAGTGGAAACGGTCACATAATTTCGTAGCGTAGATTTCATCCTTGCAGCATAGTTGCATAACACATCTCTGATGAAAAGGCACCCTAACTAGACGACACGGACACGGTGATAACAAACACAATACTCTGGAACGACAGTCACATTGAAGATATGATTCCAGCATAAAATACTATTGTTGTCATTCTAACTGTAAATAAAGGGTCAGAACTTCCTGAATTGAAAAATAAAACCCCACTGAGCAATCCGAGCATGGCATGGCTGCATTGAGTATTCTTGGCGTGTGTTTTTATTATGGAAACTGAACAATACCCTGCACGTGTCACGCTTCTACTCCGTCGACTGGGTTTATCTAGTCTAGTAGGTTTTTTTTATATTAGTATAATTGCTAGCAGACAACAAAATACAGGGTGGATTTTCTTTTTGGGTCAGTGAGGGCAGCTACCGGATTAACCGGATGTCATGCTGCTACGTGAAAATGGTTTTAGAAGACCTTCCTTTGATTTTGAATTAATGAAAAATGGCGTGTTCAGATTTTGGAAAAAACATACAGGTTGCGAGAAAAAGGTAATTTTCGACAAACTTTTTTTTGATGCTTTCGATCCCATTCCTATTCAGGATCAAAAGCTTGTATGGGGCCAAAAAAAATTCCGACTAGAAAAGCCACAAATCAAGGAAAACTTTTCCCATACAACTTGCATGAAAATGAAAACTTTTATTTTTCACATGCTATTTTTTATCATATCCAGTATCAATAGTTTCCAAGGGATCAACTTACGGTAATGTATTAAAAAGCCAAAAAAAAAAAAAAAAAATTCCCATACATTTACTAAGGAGAAAGAATATTTTTTTATTCACATTTTTCTATCTAGCTTATCAGTCTTGCTACGTTTAAGTAACGTGATATTGTATGAAAACATAACATTAAAAGCATTCAAAATGTCAAGAAACGGGAATTTTGGAATTTCACTATTTCTTCATAGTAAATGTATGGGAAAAGTTTTCCTCGATTTATGGCTTTTCTAGTTGGAATTTTTTTTTGGTCCAATACAAGCTTTTGATCCTGAATAGGAACACGATCGATTGGCATCAAAAAAAAAATTGTCAAAAATGACCTTTTTCTCGCACCCTGTATGTTTTTTCCAAAATCTGAAAACGCCATTTTTCATTAATTCAAAATCAAAGGAAGGTCTTCTAAGACAATTTCCATGTAGCTGCATGGGATCTGGTAGCTGCCCTCACTGACTCAAAAAGAAAATCCACCCTGTATAACGAATTAATTACCTACTAACGATTTCTCAATGTAATATTTTTACCGTTATCAATCTGTAGTTGATTTATTTACATTGATGAGAGGGTTCAAGCATGAACAGTGTGATAGCTGATAATGAAGTTTATTTTATTTATCACATGCGGAAGAAAATGTTCTATCTACGTCAAACGTCAATAAACTGCGCGTGAATCAATTATCCACCCAAACATTTAGAAATCACTCAATCAAACCACTTGACCATTCAATGTCATCATTTCGTCGACGACAAATTAAGTATGGCTGAACCGGTTCGTACCGGCGTCCCGTCGGCGAGACGCGTAAAACGATTGACATTAGACACGAAGCAATTGACACCGGGGACGGCTCGGTTGCGTTGCGACGCCGCTGGTATAAATAGTAATTACACCACGTATAAGGGTCCGTCAGCTGCGGCTGTCATGCGTTGCTTACATTACATGCCATGCCGACTATGATGCAATCTATGGATTCGGGAACAAGAAAGCTTGGGTTGACGACGCGACTATTTCATGTTTGTACGTCGTTTTGGGAGATACCATGATGTAAATGACTGCCTCAATGGATACGCAGGTCGTTGAACATCGAGGCGTGTCGGATTTTACCCTTCCATGTGTGAATAATACCTATGTCGGTCGCGTGTTTTAACTTTAGTGCGAACGGCTTCGTGCTCTGAAATAAGGCCTGCAGGTGCTTGCGACTTGCGACTACAATTAAATCGCAGTCAACATAGTATTGTAATGTTCGACTTAAGAGCATGATGTAACACAAGTAGGTAACTTCAGTTAATAACAATTGATATTGAATAGTATACTGAAGTTACCTACTTACTTGCTTGAGGAGAAAAATTTTGGCACATCGTTAAGACATTTAACATACCTATATCTTAATTTTCTGTTATGACACGAAAGTTACTCATATAAAATGTTCATGACAAATTTTCGTGTCACAAGGGAAAATTAAAATGTAGGTATATTAAATGCCTTAACGATGTGCCAAAATTTTATGCATTTATATGGAAACGCTGCGATTGCCGGATTCTGAGCTTTAACCCTTTAACCGCCCAGTCTGATATATCACAGACAAATTGACAGTGTGAATGATACCTTCCTGATTTACGACAGAGTTGAAATTGCGAGTTACTTTTTTGACGTGCAGCGGTTAAAGGGTTAAGGTGTAAATAGTTGTTGTATCTGCATCAGCGGGTAAGATTGATACAGATATAGTTACTCGGTAAACGTTTCAAATCAACCAACACAAAGCCATCAATCGGCGAATTATTCGCAAGACAAACCATGGTCCTAAAGTCCTAACCAAACAGCAGCTCGTTAACAGAGTGTAAAAATATCGCAGGTACCAAACCTGTGCTGCGAGGGATAGGGTTAACCTTTAGCGAGGTACAGTCAAGGGCACCAATATGTATACACTTTTTCACCTTATTCCATTGAAATAAAGTCGAAAAATGTATACATATTTATGCCCTCGACTGTACTGACCTAAACCGACTTTTGATAAAACAATTAGCTGTTAGCCCTAAGCCGCTCGTTTGTCGTATGCGTCAAACGCATGCGTTCCATATAAATACGTTGCGTCAAACGCATTGCGTTGAATGGATTTATATGGAAACGCATGCGCAAACGAGCGCCTAATACACAAACTCGCATGCGCGTTTGACAACATTGCGCGCGGTTATATAGAGCGATTGAAGTCGGTAAACCTCCGTGAGTGACCCGCAGTGTTAATGAAACTCGCATGCTAGTCTCGTACGTGTGTAAATAAGGCACTCCTTCATCACACTGATCGTTGCTAAAAGAGTGAGCTTGCATACTTTTTAGCCTTTTAATTTAGCTCACCTCCCCTGTCCCATATAGAATGTTCGGTTCGGGTTCGAAAATTCGGACGTTATTGTCTATACCTAACTCTTGTTTCGTCAAGACGAGCCAAGCGAAGAAGCCACATATTTTGACTAAGGGTGTAGAGTTTATGAAGTTACGGCTTGTACGGATATATAGAAGCTTGACTCTACATGAGATCTGATAACTTTTTGACAGTGCGAGCCATATGATCTCGTCTTGGCAACATTTTACATGACTATGTTTTTGGGCAGATTTATTTTTTAAGTTTGTCTCGAGGTATAAATGTTTGAATCTGACTTCTTTAAAAATCTGTCCCTCTTTTGTGAAAGTTTACAGATTTACAGGAATCTCTCTGTACTCTATCTAGAGCGAAACTAGCTACAGTTTTATGAGGACATCACGTAGAAATTGACAATCTTTATAATTACGTTGAAACTCGTAACTTCGCTTATGACGCCTAATATCTTTTTCTGGTTTCATTTTCATTCAAAGGTACAGTCCCGTTATTACTTCACCTGTGCTGCCTATTATCTTCGGTAGATTTCGAAGTTGAGTTGAAAGATTTGAAAGTTGGCGCGTGGTAGTCGCGGTGCTTGTAGGCAAATATAGGCACCATTGGCGACGTTATACGAGGTTTAACGACCTATGTATAGATATAACGTTAATGTAAAAAGATTAGTAAAAAAAATGGCAAATTACTTAAAAGTACCAAATGACTAGAATGAGTAGGTCGCACAGTCATGCCCCCGACGTGATAAGAGTCACGTAAATTGAACACCGAAGCATTCCGTGAATTCTTTAATGGGGACATAGCTGCGCGCACTCGACCCACGTGCAGCGACACATGCCTGTAACGCTAATTGCGTTTTTCTGTATAACTTTCAATGCAGCGACTTATACAGTTCGGCTTGTGGAAAAGCAGCCTAGGCTGCAAGCAGTCCAAGATGCGTGCATTTCCAGCGATGTTCATATAAGGTTCATCAAACTTGTTACATACTGCTGTGTATTTAATGACGCATCGTGGACAGATACAGTGTATAAAGGTTCGACCACACCGCAGAATCCCATGACTGCCCAAGCGTTCGTATCTAAAAAAATAATTCCAACAGCACCGAGAACTCATCTTAATCCAACTCTCCATTTTTCAATTAACATATCTCTTCTCTTCCATACTTCCATGTGTGCGGTTACTGCGGTATAGTCTGTGCGTTGTCTGTCAGTACCTCAATCATTTCACGGAACTGTTCCATATTATGTGTAGGTAATTGTGCACCGTGGGATCAATGTATCAATAACGGCGGTTCCCAGATGAAAAACGCCTTAACGTCACCGCTTCGTAGAAAGCCATTAAATTAACGCGAAGAATTTTCCCATAAAGTTTTCTCATGACTCCCCCTTGATGATGATAACGGCGGAACAGGACCTCAGATCAGGTTTCATGTGTTCCAGGTATCTACAGTAGCCATCGCAAATATGCCGCACACTTTATCATTTAGTCTCTTTAACAATTAATGGACGTTAAGTGACGAGGACTTGTCAGACAAGCTCGTGATTACCATCGATACATTCGACAACTACGGAAGCTATAAAATATGGCATTTCCCGGCATGTCCAACCTTCATCTCTGTCATTTCAAATGGTTGCAATTTGCAAACCATTTTCTTGGAAGCGAAATAAGCATATAAAATTTTCTTAACGTTTATAATCGGGATCCATTTATAAACGTACATCGTTTTCGTGAAGTAGATTTAAAATGTTCCTCCCCAGACTCAATTGGGCCGTTTACCAATTATTCATAACTCGGCACGTTTGGCGGTAGCCCTTTGTAGATGTAAAACAAGAACTCGCAATTTCGACTCCCAAATTGGACTGTGCCATTTATATGGGTGCTCTGCTCGTGTAATGCTGTGTACAGAGTACAGACAGACTGGCAAGCGCTGAGGATTGGCTTTAAGTTCTCAACTTGTTCGTAAGTATATACCACTGCTCGTTTCTGCTGAGTGTGTTGAGTGCCTGTCAAGGGAAACTTCAGCTCCTTCTCATCTCTACGCTTGGGCAATTTTGTTGGTGGTGGAATTTAGTTTTTTTTTCATCACACATAGCGCGTTCATCTCTCGCAAAGAGATGACAATCACGCCTCATAGAACATGTCTGTGGAATATGAATTGCAAAAAAAAATACATCGCGATGATGAACAAACCCTGCAATCTAATGAAAACTCACTAAACATTGCACGTAAGTTCTTGCTAGTCTAAATTGTGCTTAAAAGACTTCGTCAGTGTGTATTTTTTAATGCTCCGTGTTGAGGTGTATACGCCGCTTTATGCGCACAGCCATAATCTAGTTTTTCGGTTGTTCGCAGTAGTACACCAACCGACGATTTCACGATTCGGTAATAAAATTGGCCCTCCTGACGCGTTCACTCGGTGACTGCCCGTCTGTCACAGGTCACAGGCAGATTTATCAAAACTAGAATGGGTATTTGTTTATCCCTTTTTGTATTTGTTTTTTTCAGGGGGTACGTTTTTCCGCCAAGTACAGTCCCATTACATCAATGTCTTGTTGTAGGTACTTACCTATATACTTATTCCATTTACCGTGACGAAGTTCTGTGCAGTTTGTGTGGTTGCATCATGCTTAGCTGGGTCCATTTCGTGGCAACTTCGCGCCCTATTTAAGTCGCATTTTTCCGTCCTTATTTGTTTTCGGCATGGTATTTAATTGACATTGTCGTAATTTATAATGTCAACTGCTTCCTTTATTGGAGTGCGGTCAGATTTATTTACTTAACGATATTGAGTCTTATTTCACGGGCATAAGTTCGGAAACGTGTACATATTTATAGACGTGGCTACACGAGGAACCTGTCGAATGCGTCACTGGCCCGTTACCCCGTGAGTCAACTTTTACCGCTGCTGCCCTTAAATTTTGAGTGATATCAGCTAATGAGCTCAGGCGGTCGAATTCGCCAAAAAGAGCGGTTTCATAATGATGTGCAATTTATACTGTTATTTGCGGAATGGAGGTTGGCTTTCTACTACCGAATATCTGTGAATGTATTCTATGGTTTGAAATTTACAAAAATAATGAGATTACAATATTAATACGTCAAAGAATCCGTATTGGTTAGACATGGTGATTATGTACCTTCACCATTTATCAAAAACTTACAAGTGAAGTGGATTATATTTCGGCTTACCTGTTGTTGCCTGGCGAACAAAAAACAAATAATAACAATAGAGGAAAAGAGGGGAGGCCTTTGCCCAGCAGTGGGACACAAATACAGGCTAGTAAAAAAAAAACATTGTTTCGTTCTTCGAGATCTCCGGGCTTCGGGAGTAACAAGTAGGTTGTTGTGGGTAAACGGTGAATTATCACTTTCATGTCAATCTTGGAGTGTGGCAGAAGCTAGCCCTAAACTGATATTTAAATTAATTATGACTTATTGCAGAGCACCGAGCCGTACTTCCCGTTCCTGGGTGCGCACGCGCCGCCGGCCGGCTACGTCGCCGCGGGGGACGAGGAGGGCACCGTGCGCTGCTGCTGCGTGTGCTACACCTTCCTGCGCCAGCAGTGGGAGCAGTACGACCGCGAGAACAAGCCGCACAGCCAGCGGTTCTACTGGATGAAGAGGCTCGACGGGAAACCGTTCATTGGTGAGTGCTGCTCGAATTTTAGGCTAAGTTCAGATGAACGAGCGGCGACGCGCGGTTGGCTCGGCGCGCGGTTTAAGATTGTAACAAATCAATGTTGTTGTGTACATGACCGCGCGTTACCGCGCGTGACGGCGCGCACCGCAACGCACCGCACGCAAGATCTTTATGACGCTTGATGGCGATTGGCGATATTTATCGCTAAATAACGTCGGCGCGGCGACACAATCTGGAATTGCGGTTTATATGGTGATGATACGGTAATAGAACGTTTTCTTTATAAAACGATGGTAGCAAACAAGCGTACGGTCCACCTGATGGTAAGTGGACACCGCAGCCTAGGTATAGACGCCCGCAACTCCAAAGCAGTCACGTGCGCGTTGCCGACCCTTTATAAAATTTGAAGATTCACTGCTTCCGTATGCCGCATTGTTGATCCGTCGATACCTGAATTGTCATATATTATGGCAATTGCCGTCTCAGAAAGGAGATTTTAACTTAGTGGTTGACAATTTGACCGACCATACTTGCGCATTGACGAGGAGGGCGGTGCCTTTACAAGGCCTAACGGCCCTCGATATCGTGCCCGATATTTATGCGAGCTTTGTTGTGGCAGATATTCAAGTTGGTGACTCTAAGCCAGAGGGTAGTGTATTAGTCCGACACAAAACGGGAGTTGTCTAAATGAGATTACGCACTTTAAAAGTACCTTTTTGCCGCACTTTTTTGTTAAAGTAGCTACTATTGCTAGCCTCTACTAAGCTACATCAGTGATTATATGAAGCTCTGGCAGAGAATTTTATCACTACCCTAGTTCAGTCTGCCACCATAGCTTGGCACGTTGTTTCACAACGTATATGGCACTAATGTATTCACCTAATAGCTCACAAGCAAAGCCAGGCTTTATCTAACCGCTCTCAGAGTTGTTTTTAACATGCTTTGTTTCGATAGGATCTGGTCTTAGATTTTTGCGATACTAAATGGGCCAGCGCATTGCTATAGGAAATGAGGATTTACTTCCTAAAGTAATTATCGTAAGATTTGTGGTTGCTTGGTGCGCTGTTGGGCTGGGGCGGTTCCTGTAGCATTAGGTACTCGGGTAAAGTTTTACCGACTGTGTATGTTATATTTACAGTCAGATTTAAAAGGAAATCACAGATTGCGCCTAGTTATGAAAGGCTTTGTATTTTATAAGCCCGAGTACGAGTAGAGTAGTCAGAATCCTGTACGTGTTTGTCCATGTTGCTGGACCTAAATAATTTAAACTGATTCTTCTGTATAATATAGACATGTATGTATAATGTATTTCTAGTCTACAAATGCTATGGAATATGGATACTGTTAGGTGCGGGTTTGGGTAATATGTTCGGCTCGGCTATTAATCGCCACCACGCGAATAGTTGAACCTTCACACGCGATTGACAACTTTTTTAGCAGACAGGTCACGTGAACAAAAGGCAGTATATGTGCAGTTCCCCCACGACCTGCGCCTTACGTTACGACCTTTTAAACAGTATAGGGACACATCAGCGAGCATTATGGTGGCACAATACATATGTGTCACGACACGAAAAAAGCGCCAGTGTTTGATTGCAGCCCATTGTGGCGGCCGCCATTGTCTGATTGTAACTGTTATTTAGGCTTACTTCCTTGGCCTATAATCTTTTCTGTGTTTGTCACTATTATTGTCTAATACGGTTGTTTATTACATGAATTATCGATTGGGGACTTTTGTCCATCGGTATACCGTGACTTCGAATATTTTCAAGCCTATAATGCGTTTCTTGTGGCCGATTGCTAGCCCATAGGCATCGCCCACAACTCGAGTCTCACTTAAATCACACACTATTTCCTCTATTCTTAAATCCCTGTCATACGTTGTCAACGTGATTCAATATCTCATCGTAAATAA
Organism: Cenopis cana; assembly: GCA_951800055.1. Classification (NCBI taxonomy): domain Eukaryota; kingdom Metazoa; phylum Arthropoda; class Insecta; order Lepidoptera; family Tortricidae; genus Cenopis; species Cenopis cana. The sequence continues at coordinate 320,161 of OX637495.1, forward strand.
ACATTGAGTATAAATTGTGTTGCGGCCGGACGCGGCGTGGGCTGAGATTGCGAGTGCTCCTACAATGTTGCTGGAACGTGCGCCGGCGACGATATTCCGCGAACCCGATGTTTCATTAGGGGCAATGTTGATTGCTAAATTTCAAAAGGAAACTGGTTTTGCCGTTTTCTTTCTCTCTTTACGATGGTGGTAATTATCTTAAGACCGCCCTGATGGTAAACGAACACCGTAGCCTATGAAGGTTTTCCACTACAGATTATAAAACCAGGTCGTCGGGCCTTTATGATTTTGAGGATTCGTTGCGTTGCGAGTGAAGACAACTGCAGGTCCCTCGCTGTCAACACAGCGCAGCTTTAGTAGGTAACCTTACAATGCAACCAGGAACACAACACCACATACATACTGTTGTATACTCCGATTCAGCTCCGGAGCTTGCCTGAATAGATTCCGGAGTTTTCACTGATTTCTCTCAACTTTACTACAGCGTTGTCGACCTCCAAAAGTGACGAATCTTTTCATTCTGTACCTGCATCTAGTGTCTGTTCTTAACATTTTCTGTCCCAAATAAAAATATGTGAAAACAATAGGCCAGTTGCCCGTAGCCTTGAGTGGGGCCAGTAATTATAGAGTGTACAGTCGCCATCAAATATATCTGTACTCTTCAGGGTGCGTAACGCCTTGACAATAGAGTCGTGTTTAGATGTGTGTGAGCACCTCGTTCGTCCCGCTATATCTGATGACGACTGTATGTATGTACATAAATAAAGTAGCACTATACGTAGGTACTTATAAGAAATTGACTTGACATATTACCTCCAACATAACTTTATTCTACCTCGTACCGTACCCCTTTATGGACCCGCAAGTTGGATACGCGCACGATATCGTCCCGCTCGGTTTAATATGTATGTGGTGTGGGATCGAAGCTGGATTTATGCGCGCCACTATAAATCCGATGCAACAATGTTGGCATCGCGATGAATGCGCCGGGTCGCCGTCGCCGCGGATGTATTCTCGTGTCGCGCCGGTAACTAACGGTTTGAGGGGAGCCTTAAGGAACTCGACTGTTGATCAATATCAGGAGACAATCGTGTTTTTCAAAATGGCTCATTTCTATTATTAACTATTTTCGGGAAATCGAGAAAACATAAATCCGCGGTGTTATATTTTTAAGTGTATTTATAAGGAAGAAATAGGCTCTATATTATCGAAGACTTACGTAATTTTCCGTTGTATATACCTATGAATAAAATAAAAATAGGCCTTTTTAAAAAGACACTCCTCAAACGTGCTTGTAGGATTGACATCAATTCAACAGTCCGGAGTCCGCGCACGCCTTTTTATATAAACCTCAAAAATAATCCGGTATAATATACTCACCGGCAGAAAATTTGGCCCAAATTAGAAAAATGCATTTTTATATATTAAACGTTATTTAATTTATTCAATTTACAGTTTGAAATCACGAAAAGTTTTGGCCCAAATTTTCTACCGGTGAGTGTATAATATTAATCACAGTTTTGGGCCAAATTTTCTGCCGGTGAGTGTATAATATTGATTGACACCCGTTCAACTCCCCGCCCCCGCTACACTACGCGTGTATATGAATGTAAAATTACTTCCACAAATAAACTGCCGCAAGCAATGCAATGTGTTACCTATATGAACAACAGACTAAAACACAATACATGGCCCCATAATCCTACACGGCCACGTGCCCGGTCTCGTCAAACATTTCGCGATATAATTAATCCCTTGGTGTGTAAACACGAGAGACGTCCAGTAAGCCTAGGAATCGGTCTACCACTTTTCGCCTATTAGAGCTTGGTAGACTTTCAGACCCTAGTAGCTCAGATTTCCAAGGCATGCGTAGGTTGTAAATAATTCTCGCGGACATTTGATTCCTTCGCCAAATACTGTTAATAAAGAGAGACAACCTTTCCAAAGAGTCGGACATTCAAAGGGATGCGCATCAAGAAAGCTTTATCTTTTAAAACTGTGCTACAAATCCCCGGTGAATTTCCCATAATTTTCTCGTTTTATGTATGTATGTATGTAAATACTTTATTGTACACAAGACAAGAGAAAGAAACAATACAGACAAAATAGATTATACATGTACAAAGGCGAACTTATCCCTGTAAGGGATCTCTTCCAGTTAACCTTTGAGCAATTGAGTGGAGAATAGGAACCAAACGATAGACAAACCAACACGTGTACAAATATATATTTATACTACACATAAATAAACAAATATATATATATATATATATATACATACTATATATATATAAATATAAATATACTTACCCAAAATTAAATACATAAATATACCTATAAATATTGTATCCATATAATTCACAAGTTATTGGATAGCCAAAATTCATTCAACTTGGTCTTGAGCGATGCTACAGACTGGGACTGTCTTAAGGACAACGGTAACTTATTCCACAATTTTACAGCGTACACTGAGAAACACTTTGAATATGCACGGTGAGTATGCGACGGTATAGCCAGAGTGAGGTTCGCACTCGACCGCAAACGGTGACCACTACCATCTGCCATGTAAATAAACCTTTCTGATAGGTAAGGAGGGGAAGCTGGATTAAAAAGGACGTTAAAAAGCAGCGACTCGTTTTTAACGTTGGAAGTTTTATTTTTTGCACATTCTGCACGATGAGAACTCTGTATGTGTCCGTACCGTACCTTACCTAGTCGAGACTACGAATTATACCCGAAATATTGTGACCATTTTTTGGGTTCCGTACCCGAAGGGTCCAAACGGAACCCTATTGCTGTCACTCGCGCGTCCGTCACAAAATATTTTTTTAACTTTTATTGACCTGAACTTGAAATTTGGTGATAATGTTTATAATTACGTATATTTTACCAAAAAATATTGATATATCAAAGCTTTTTTTTGAAATTTCCTTATAATTCCTATTAAAACCAACTTAAGGGGAGGTATCCCCAACGCAAATGTCCCGCTCTAACACGCGTGAGTTTACAATTAACCATCCCGCTCTCGACGCAAGCTTTGCGCGCAGTTTTGTAAATATTTAGCTATAGTCATTAAGCCAATCATTTTATCAAAGCAAACCCTGCGAAAGTGTCTATAACTATTTACGATCTTTAATTGAGTACAAAAATTAAATGTTAAATATCAGTAATATAGCCGTAGTATTGAAAATACATTCCAAAAAGGGGCAACTTCGCGATTTTTTTCTATCGAGTGAAATTCGTCAGGTCATGTAACTGACTGCGATTTTGACTAGACAGGATCCTTATGTAGAACATTTTTTTTTTTTTGATTTTAAGACACTATATTCTATGTCTCAGATGGTTTTTAAAAACTCAAAAGTGGTAATACACGGCCTTAAGATTGCGGTGCGAACCCTAAATGTGCGAGGTCCGACGCGGTTTTTTTATTCCTTTTATACCACGTCGGTGGCAAACAAGCGCACGGTCCGCCTGATGGTAAGCGGACCACTGCCCACCATCACCTTACCACTGGATTGTACGAAAAGCAACGTCCCAAGTCTCAAATAATTTTGACATTTGATCTTCTTGTAACAGTTGTAACGTACTCCGTACAATGTTATATCGGAGCTATGATCAGTACTCGAAAAGGAGATTATTATGTTGGCCACTCGTGATGTAGGTATGCATGCTGTCAGACAAGCGTTATTTAAAGCTCAAGCCACACAGAGAGCGGGCGGGCGGTGGCGGCGCGGGCGGCGGCGGCGCGGGAGCTGCTTTTGGCGGTGGCGGCTGCCGCCAAAGGCCGCTGCCGCCCGCGCCCGCGCCGCTGCCGCCCGCGCCCGCGCCCGCGCCGCCGCCGCCCGCGCCCGCGCCGCCGCCGCCCGCCCGCTCTCTGTGTGGCTTAAGCTTTAGGCCCGTGCACACCGCTTGCGCGACGCAAGCGGGACACTGCGCTGCGCGCCAAAATGTATGAAACCGTCCCGCTCGCGTCGCACAACCTGTGTGACGTCGCTAACCTGTTAGCATACGTTCTGGCGCGCAACGGTCGCGACGCGCAGACGTCGCGCAACGCAATGTGACCAAGCCTTTAGGCCTTGGTCGTTCTGACGCCGTCGCCGGCTGCGTGCAGCGGCCCGTCGCACGCGACATCTGAATGGTATGTTCGGGCGCGGTCGTTCTCGCCCGCCGCGAGCGACGTCCAAACGCGAACATTTTTCAGACGTCGCGTGCGACGGGCCGCTGCACGCAGCCGGCGACGGCGTCAGAACGACCAAGGCCTTACAGAGGAAGCTAAATCGACAGACTCGGATAGCACGTAACTAACAGTTAACTTTCCCACTCGCTTGACAGATTGCCCCAAGAAGGTCTAGTCTCTCCCCAGTTCAGAGAGCAGTCGCTTCCACAAAAGCTAGTTCCATTATCTGAGGCGGACCATCGATACGATATGAAAGGGTAAAACGGGACCCGTCTGTCCGTCTGTCACCAGGCTGTATCTCATGAACCGTGATATACCTATAACAACAAATACTAAAAATTAGAATAAAATAAATATTTAGGGGGGCTCCTATACAACAGGCATAATTTTTTAGCAGTTTTTATTAATAATGGTACGGAACCCTTCGTGCGCTAGTCCGACTCGCACTTGGCCGTTTTTTTTTTTAATTTATATATTTGAAATAATAATTACGAGATGGTTTTTCGTTGAATTCTGAATGTCGCTTTTCAGCGCTGTGCACGTGCAGCATTGCACCATCTATATTGCCTCAACGGAGACACTCGCTGATTTCCAATAAAATGCAACAGTAACAGCACAGTTTAAAAGAACTACCAGTAAGACTGTGGTAACAGCGCATTCGTGCAATAGTTGGAGCGCTCGTAATCCGCGCTGCGGGGACGGAGCGGCGCTTAGCGGAAGACGAATGGATCCCGTTTCTCATCCCACACGGCACAGACGAACACATTTATCTCTTAAACCCTCTGATTGCCAGATTAAGAAAAGTATTCCACTTGGAATATACTTAATTTAAATTTGACGTATGTATATGTGAAGGATAAACATTTTCTTTCACACTAGTTTCAGGTAGCTCTTAAGACCTTACCAACGTATGCAATCCCAAGATACCGATTGCGTTGCCATCTCTGATGCGGATTTAAGAGTGTCCTAATTATCTGACGTCATGCTTTCTGATGCGCTCTGACGCCTCAAGTGGTAGTACACTTGTGAGTCGGGATACTCGGGATGGGATCGTTCGCAGCTCGATTTTTTTTTGCGAGAGATGCTTAGAATTTACGAGACGATGCAGATATTTATATTTGTATTTTAAACCTGCCTCAGCCTTCCGCGTCTAACAGCCATTATAAATCGAACGTCGATTTGACACGGGCATCCTCTCCGCATTTCAAATGCCCTCTCGACGTCCGTCAGCCGCGACGTTTTAGAATTTTCCAGCAGCCCAATGTTTTGGTAAACGTCCGCGGGACGCACGGAACAATACGCCTTGTTTTGTACTTACTGTAACGTTTGGAATGGCGTGTCGTGTTCCCGATTGATTTGTGTCTCTGTTATGACAAGCCAGCTATCTGTTGGCGTTTTTTTTCCTTGTAAATATTTACGAGTATGCCGTGGTATTGTATTTTAAAGGATTGAGGCTATGAGTTGCTTAATAATATACATGGACCAAATTCACATTTTATCAAATCCAATGGGAGTGGGAGTATATGTGTTACAAAATTATTATTTTCCAAAAGAGCCGCGCGTGTCATGCGTGTATGTCGGAGAAACACATTACAAAAAATACATAACTGTTTATGGAAATTAGCAGTTTATTTAAAATTCTCAATGTCGTGAATTTTCACTCTTCAATTTATATATACGTTTTTGTCGTGTTTTGTAATACGAGGTCGGGGGATCGTGCCCCAGGCGGTGACTGTTCAGTCACATTTGTCTATAAGGTCAAGGTTGAGGTTCCGCGGAAACCTGCCTATCCTTTTGGTAAGCGTCCATGGATCCCATGTCCCAATTTGCTCGTGTCGTCACTGGACTACTGTAGTCTCGTCAAATCCTCACGGATCCTGTTTGTGTGTGAATTAAAGTGTGTGTTATTTTTGGTCAGCATTAAAGAATATTTGTATTATATGGTATGCACAGTCTCAATTCTATTCTAATCTAAACATGAGGTTACGCTCTTCCTACATATTGAAGAGCTATTGATGGAATTTGGAATTGTGTGAGCGAGTTGACGGGACCATTCAAGACACATCCATCCCACACAAAATATCCCGCTTATAAGTACTACTTTTCTCCACAGATCAAATGTGGCAAAAGGCTGCGAGCCTTTGAAGAAAATACAGAGGGGTCGCTAGCAGAGAATTCGCTGTGATTAGGTAGTGGTCTGGGTGGCCTAGCTAGGGGTAAGAACGCCGCTGGTCCGGCAAACCAGAGGCGCGGGGTCGATTTCCGTCTCGGGCTGCGTGCGAGATCATTATTTTTTGTATGTTTAGTCGTACCGTATTGAAAATTGAAAATACGCGATTTTGGGTGGAACCAACTTTAGTAGGTATCTAGAAACTCACTTTTAATATTATTTATTCGTCGCCATGTAACTGAGAATCCTGTGAAGTGACGAGACGTCTTTACAAATAATTTTACTTAGAAGGATAATTTTCGTGTTCTATTGTACATACAAACTAGACAGGCTTCCTGTGACCTCGTTTTCACATTCAAGTCACCTTTATTTCTCTAGTGTCGGTGATTTTCCAACCATTTACTTATCCATACTTAAGGTGGTTCGATTTCCATTTAGCGGCGTGATATTTTAAGAAACTTATGTAGTTGTAGGTACCTAACAAACTTTCATGAATTGGCTTTCCGTTTGCGCTAAGTTCGCCCTTTCCTAGGAACCCCTAGAATAAACTTGTATAAACTAGAATAATTTGAGAGATTTGATTTTAACGTGACGTGATTTTTTTCATGGAAATCTTCCCACCTTAATATGTATGCGAAAGTGTGTCTGTCTGTCTGTCCGTTACTTTTTCACGCTTAAACCGCTTGACGGATTTTGATGGAGATAGTTTGAGTTCCGGGGAAGAACATAGGATTCTTTTTATCCCGGAAATCATCCTTTAAAGTGGTGGAAATTTGTATGGAAGAGCGATAACTAAGTAAGCGCCTGATATAAAATAAATAGCAATTAAATTCTATCGCTATAAACTAGTTCTACGAGAACGAAGTCGCGGGATAAAACTAGTATTTAATAAATATGACTATACCCTATGGACTTCTTCAAGATCTATCCTAGATCGGTAAAAGAATTGGTTGAAATCGGACTAACTCACAAACAACCTCTTATTACTCGTACTAATAAAGTGCTTACATACAGTACATGTACATACATACATACATACTAATATACCTGCAATCTTCATTAAGTGTAAGTATATAAACCTTCGTCAATTTGCATTTATCATAATCATCATTGGCATTGTTATCTATAAAAAGTTGATTTATGCACGGTCTACGTTATGGTGGCGCGGCACTTGCGTACTTGACACATCAGTCCGATACGGGAACGACGCTACGACCGCATACATCTAGTCCCATGTACTTACACCAGGTATACTTATATTAATATTGGCGCAACTCCCTAGTATGCCTACGAGATCTGAGCTCATACAAGTACCGGTTCGCTGGAGATGCGTGGTGCGTGGTCGGTAAGCGTTGTGATAGTGAATGGCAGGCCGGCTGTGATCGTGCCGTCGTGCGTCACTTATTGTCATGCGCATAATCTGCGCGGGAGAGCAGAGGACTGACTGGACTATACGGTTTTAATGATGTATTATCGATATCGGCTTTTACAATTTGGATGTACGGTGATTGAAAATTGAAGTAGCTCGAGCTGAATTTCGAAAGCATTTAAGGTCTAGGTATGTACCTACCATAAAATGCCAAAGCGCCTAGCTTAACAATTCACTACCGCCTACTATAGTTTCGAAAAACCTCGGCACAGGTCGAGGCGCGTGAGTCAGTGTTTGCGGCTCTCGGGATCACGGGGTTACTGTGATGTAAGACGACCCAGATGCGGACCGAACCGGTTACCGACACTGTGGGTTATTGTTTCAAACACCAATTAAGAGGAGACACAAGTAGTAACAGCATGGAGCATCTTTCTTTCCTGGACACTCTTCTAGGAATATTCTAATTTCAGGAAGATGCTGCGCATTGCGGCGCGTTCCGGGGCGCTGCGCTCGTGTGGTGCAGACAGGGGTAATCATCACTGCGGGGGGCATGTTCCCAACCCCATCTTCCAGCTCTCGCTACCTGGCCGTGACAAAGCGCGATTGAGAGGATATTCCGATGGCATTTCCGTACTTTTCGTTCCGTACGTTTATTTCTTGCTGCATTATAAAAACTGTATCTATTCACGAAATTGTATCTTCTAATAGATTTTTTTCCATGATCCAGCCTAGTTGGAATATTTCTAAGGAACCATGATGATTATATTGTCTAGTCTCTCGTTTCTTTTTGACCTAAAAATGAGGCAGCTACGCACAAAGGGTTCCAAGTAAAATTTGCAGGGTCAGCGCTCACGATGTGACGGCTCAGTCGATCACTACGGAATTATGCGCATATGAAGTAGTAAGGAATATACATCGACTCGGGGCGTCTGTTGAAATTCAGTGATAGGCCAAGGCTAGCACGCTCTTATCGCTGCCATAGCTTGTTGCGGGTATACCGCGTGTCTTAGACGACTTTCTGATTTGTCGGTGTGGAGGCGGTACGGTATCAGTAAATAGTATCAACTGTCAGTCGAGTCAGTACAGATTCTTTACTGCGCGGTCCTCAGCTTGGGTTAAAGCTCCGCTCAACCAATCTCACTGGAGCGCACACTCAATGAGTATTCCTGTGTTTAAACTGCCCGCGTGGTCGTGTCAGATGTTTTCCTTGTATTTTCGCCAGGCCTCTCTCCAACCTTGCACTCATATTGCTTTATTGGGCCCGGCCTATATAAAGCCACAGTCAGGTTCAATAAAAAAAAAGGGAATCAGCTCGATCTCGACAGTCGACACACTCTCGGATCGTGTAGCGCGCTGCAAGCCTCTAGTTAGTTAAGACCACGTTATTCCAAATCATAGTATTTTTCATTCAATTTTAAACCATTAAATACTCACTTTATTGATGGGATATTTAGATATGTTATAGTTTAAGAGTCGGTCTAGTGTATTTTAAGGCTGAAAACACGATATTTGAAACTTCGCTCGATGATCTCACATCGCAAAAACAGGTAAATTTTGATCTTATTGTGAGTCGTATATAAAATATATCCAACTCAGACTCGAGTAAAATATATCAATAGATAGGAAACGATGTGAAGAAGTGTATTTTACGGCTAATTTTTTTTTAAATGTTTTTATATTTAACAAAACTCAAAAATATCAGAAAAGCAAACTGCGCGCTTCATTTTAGTAGACAGATGGCCGTTGGGCCTCGAGCTGGACGGACGTCTGTCGCACTTTTTGCAGTTTGACATTTATAAAAATCGCATATTTAATACCAGTAACTAGATGATATTAACATTTTCAGGGTAAATTACTGGTGAGTCATATCGACGAATAAACATTTAAAATAGTTTTCCTGGTACTTTTACTATTCGAGATAGTGGAAAACATAAAATGTGACTAATAAAGCTTATCATTATATCATTTTTTTCCTTTTTAAACCCTCTCTTATTACAAAAGGTTTCATTGAGTATTTTTAGAATGTGGATTTTTTTTCCATTATACGGGTCACACTCCTTCATATAGCATATTGTATATTTTATGTCTATGTGTGAGTATATTCATAGCCCCTGACACATAGTTTGACATCTGACATTAGCAAATTAAATTCAAGCTTGGTATTTCAAATACAATATTTTAAATTATTAAATATATTGAGCTTCGTATTGTAACAAAATAAATATGCCCAAACGGACCGTAATCCTGCCAAAGTTTTGATGCTATTCGACTTCAATTTGCTCTGCAGTTCAATGTAAAGCAGAATGACATCAGTATTACGATGAAAGTGATATTATTGCATTGTGTAATTATTCCAATATACCTATCAACGTAAACGATAAAAAAAGAATAATACAAATTTAAATGAAAAGATGCCTCTGGTAATATATATCTGAAATAGAACGGGCCCAAAGCTCTGAGGAATTCTGGCCGCTTACGGCTAGTATGTGGGGGAGCATATCTGGTGACGACGTCGCGGTCTCAGATCTATGATCAGCGGCTTCGGTGAACTTCACTTCATAGCCACATCATGCGCAAATGTTTACGTCAATTTACTGGACGAAGTGATGCTGCAAATTGTTCTACTGACTTTCCTGACTTTATTCAAGATAATTGCCCCATACAGCACGGGTCACTTGGGAATGGTTTACTCTACAGCTACATCCAGGCATAAATGTAATGATGTAATGCCATCGCCTGAAATTTGAACCCGATTGAGAATCTTTGGGGTTTAATGGTTCAACAGTGGGATCATCGCCATGAAAGAACCAAAGAAGCAATTCAAGCAATAGATACTGCAATGAAATATGGGAGGAAATGCGGGGAACTGACATAATTATCAACGTCTTCTCAGCTTATTGAGAGACAGGCTACAAACTGTTATAGACGCACTGTGGTTGCACGCATTATAATCCCTCAGTCTTATGTTTTATGTTTATAATAAATTATATAATAAATCTTGAATTTTATTTAAGATGGATTTATGAACCGTACTGTATTCTCGAAGATCTCACGGTTCGAAATAAAGGCCATATGATAAATAAAGAATAATAAAGAACTAAGTAATAAATAAAGTTGTAAGCTTTTATTAGCAGGGCAAAATATTTATGTTGAATCTTTTTCTAAATAAATAAAAAAAGTACAAAATATTTATTTACCAAAATAACGCTCAATAATTATTTATGCTCTAAAAATTACGGTTGTTTAAATAAAACACAAAAAAAACACTTGCTCTTGCCTGAGATTCGAACCTGTGACCTGTGCTTTAGAGAGCAAGCGATTACTAATTACACCACAATGTACTTGGCTTAGAGGTTGAAATTAAGCTACTTATTTGTGGCTTGCAACTTTGACTTTTTGTGTCGAGTCGTGATAAAATTTAGCCCTTATTTAGTTAAGTGAAATCTGTCAAAACTGCGCAACAGAGACAGAGATATGCCATGACAAGTCTACACTCTTTTGCGTGAATGTCATAACAATCTGTTCTTAATTTAAATGGTTGACAACCTAATTATCACGTGCGCCACTCTGGCTAATTCTGGTTAATTTGACAAAGAAGGTCTGTCAAATACTCAAATTCTAAGTTACAGCAATCATTAAAAAAAACGAGGTCAGTGACCTGTCACAGTAAAGTGAGATAGTGTGTGTAAAATGTAATTGTGTTTGTTACTGGGGAGAATTACGATAATGTTGCGCCGCCTAGCGGATTTTTTGTGTCGCGTTTGTAGTTTCGCTGCAATAAGAAAGCCTTAACATATCGTCACTTGCGTGCGTTCTTTGCCAATTGAACATACTTAAATGTAATGTAGTGCGCTGTATGCAGAGGTAGGTAAAACCCGTAACCATTAGCATTTTAGGTAACCGGAACACTAACCTCGAATAAGCACAACTTGATTTACGCTATCACTACCAACCAAACTTGGCACTGAAACTTCGTGCGCTCGTGTGCATCCATACTCGTATAATATGAATGCCGAAATCTGGCTGCCAGCTTTTCATCGATTTGATGTTTGGTTCGGAGATAGTTAGTCCTAAGGCGGGCATAAGAGACTATATTCTGGAAACGCTCCCCTGAAGGTGTAACGGTAAGCGAGCCGTCATCTTTCTTGACATGTCCCAGGATCAATATTTATACGCATGCAAATAAGGTTTTCTATTACCTACTAGCTATGAGCGCCGCGCCGGCGCGCCGCCGCCGCCGATGAAAACTTCGCGCCGCCGCCGCCGATGTGGCGCAACCGGCGTGGCATCGGCGCGGCATTCTTAATACCCGCGCACGTTGTAGCCCATATACAATAGTGGCTCTGTGAGCTGTAGACCTCGCGAACATTGTTTACGTTAAAAACCTTAGCAGTGCGCATACTAAAAGATAATCAAAAGCGCTTTGTTCGTATAAGAGGAATTTCTCTCCGTCTGGATGTCCGATGGAAGAAGGGGGAAGGCGGTATGAGCTTATGGAGCTCCTAAGCACACTCGGCTTGTAGAAGACGCACAGATAGACAGGCAACTTTGCCTCTATGTGCTAGGTTCTGCACCTTGTTTCTTTTTACTACCGTACAGCCGCCAATGAGCCTCCTGGCTCTGCGATCCACTGAGCCGAATGCAGCAAGTTAGCACTTACCACGAGGTCCGAGGAGCAGCCATCGGTGACTACTCGGATTGACTGCTCACTTAGGAAATCTGAAATCCAACTACAAAGGCCAAAACTGACGGGATATGCAGGAAGCTTGCGTAGCAGATTACAAACCCTGTCAAAAGCCTTCGAAATGTCAGGAGACGGCAAGAGCCTCACCGTGTTTCACGATTGCCTCGCACCAGTAGTGCGTGCTGCGTGACATACACAAGAAGATCCTCAGTGGAACGGCGCTGGCGAAAGCCATATTGCCGATCACTGATGAGGTCTTTAGTTTCAAGCTAAGCCAGCAGCATACTGTTCAGAATTCACTACATAACCTTACTATGGACCTTAACCTTAGTATGGAGTTGATGTAGATATGTCGAATATTATACGGATCGGCATGACTACACTTGTTAGGCACTGGTTGCACATTGGCAAGCAAGGGTGCCGGAACAAGTGTGTAAAAACAGGAGACAACTCGGGAACACAGTGCTTACAGAACCCTAGCAGGTATACCATAAGGCCCACTAGCGTTGGTCAAGTCTAGACTGAAGTGTTTCGACATTGAGGTATTGACGGTGGTATGTATGTACGTTCAAAACTGTAAGGCCTAATGCTGTCAAATTAACGCAAGCAAGAATCTACCTTACTGTCAGAGCTCTTAGCCGTTTTTTGCTTGCGTTCGTTTGACAGAATTTGACCTTAGAGTTTTGTACGAACTATACGTGAATTACTGGCAAACAGAGAGGCGAAGCGATTGTACTTCTCTAATGCGGTGAAAGCCAGCGAGACATCAGACTTCTGCATAGGAGGAAGTATCAGACGACAGAAATTGGTTTCGACCGATTTGGATACCTAAAGACCAGAACTGCTTACTGCCAGGAGGGTAGGCTACTAATTAGGTCTCTATACTTTTGATGTGGTCAAAACGAGCCATATGGATCATTTCAAGTTTACTGCAAGGCTTGGCGGCGAAATTAAATGCCCTCATCTTAGAGCGAACCCTTCGAGCTCGAAGTTTGCGGGCACGACCTTGAACTCAGGCCTGGCAGGCACTCTTTGCGGAAGTCTGCCTACCTATTGTACCATAAAGCATTGCAATTTATAGAGACGATTATTTTATTTATGTTCCCGCACCAGCTACGATCCCGGGCGGTCCTTTTAATTAAAAGTTATTAGTTTTTATAAACAACAAGGGCTTTCAAGGCCACGCCGCCGATACGCCGCCGCCGCCGACCGATTTTGACCGGCGCGCCGCCGCCGACCAAACCCCTATCGGCGCTCATATCTATTACCTACTAACAGCTGAGCTAAGCTGCGGACGGACAGATGGGTATGGCGGAACTATAAGGGTTTCTTGTTAACTACGGAACCCTCAAAAAGGGCTTCGCTAATTTTTTCTCTTCTCGAGGTTTTTTTTTTTTATTATTAAAAATGGGATCGCTCTTGGCCAGCATCTAGCCAGGGGGCAAAGATGAGGCCGACGATGAAGCGAGCTCACCCAGAAGAGGCCTACTACTACTAAGCACTACTAGCGCTACTAGCTACTACTAGGTCTACTAAGCCGCAGGCACAGCGTCGTAGACAATAATTTGATGATGTGAAGCCGCCTGATCATTGTCAGTGCATTAGCCCCACTTAAATAACGCGATCTGCCGTCCTGTTTAGCGGATTCATCAAAGTATTTCCGATTCTCGTATAAAATGGCCGCGCTTAAATATCAACAGTATCAACACTGATTCGTGCTAATATCAAAAAGTCGTAACGACGCACTCGCATCTATCTACCATTGCCAAACCCGTCTTTTATCGAGGAAAGGAATATGAGAAAAGACAGTAAAGACGGCGCGCGTGCGTCGCTATAAATAACATCAAAGAGTTGCGAAGGGGATCCTATACATGTATGTAGCAGTGTTCTACTCGCCTGCCATGGAGCTAGTTCTATTGTGACACTTGCCTATTAATATTTATCTACACACATATCATAAATCCTCTAATATGCGTTCGGAAACCGTAGAAAATGACTCTCATTTCAACATTCAATGAATTTATGGCAATTTTTTTATCTGTGGCTAAGGCTACAGCAGTAATAAAATATTTCATTTTAATCTCATATATGATGTTAAAATATTACGTCAAACAAAACTGTCAAAATTTAAATGTCAAAGTTGACATGTCCCTATTCTAGTATCACTGAAAATTCAAATTCAGTCGATGCGAAATGTCAGCTCGATGTTTTTTTAGTATATATCGCACGAAATTTGAGCTAGAACGACATGATCACATCAGAATAAGGACTCTTTACTTTTTAAAATAACATTCAGGTATCTGTTGCCAGTTCTGATTTCGATATTTCCGCAACCGTGCAAAAAAGGTTGTATTAACACAATTATTGTATTTATTTACTACGGGTTTCTGAACCCATCTTAGAGTAATTATAATATGTGTGTAGATAAAGTAATGTATGCAACTGTACATAATTAGGCATTAAAACACTCGTGTGACCTTATTATGAAACTCGCCTTCGGCTCGTTTCATAAAACACACTCGTGTTTTAATGCCCCTCATTATGTACCAGTTGCATAAACTACTATTAAATATCCTATTGTGGTAGACCTCTGTCAAACTAATCCTGTAACTTGCATAATGTATACGTAATTGTATTATTTTGTCGATGACAGTGAGTTCTAATTGCGTCAATATAGAAACAGCGACTTATTGACGCCGCTTTAGGCATTTCGTGTGGATGTAGGTGGAAAATTTAACCATCGATATTATATTATATGGATTTAACAGTGAAATGACCTTGATATAACGAGGTGTGGGCACTGGTTTCTTCAGACGTCGGTGCATGTGAGACTCCACTGATGGATATTACTTTAATGATATTACAGACTAGGTTTATTATTACTAACAATACTAACTGGATAACTAATAAAGCTTTCATTAAACTTGTTAGACGCGACCTTCAGTATACAATTTAATCTTGTTTACAACTAGATAGACTTTCGAGGCGTAAATAATTGGATAGTCCCTAAACAAACTTATTAATTGGACGCCCTTCCACGAAGGAGGATAATCGTGCCAACGATAACTTTTTACTAATCGTAATCGCAATTTCGTCTTATGATTCCATATCAACTTTCATCTCCTTTCTTGTTTATGGTTTGGTTTCTGTCTTTATGGTTTGAAGCAAACGTCAAGTCACTACGTGTAGGAACTCGAACAGCTCCAGAAGTTAGTGAAGACCTTAAAGCAACAATCAGCGAGTAGGAGTTTCGGAAGTGCAGCGGCATTTTTTAGAAAAATGGATATGGATCGTTCTTCTTTTTTACCGACAATGCCATACATTTTTTATCTCGGGGGATAATATATCGTATGAAATAAGTATTCTGGTGAATAAACATATTATGTTTGATGATATTTATCACTTTTTATCGCGCTCGCAGAGAGTCTTTAATTCCTATTTGTGTCTGATAAAATGCACATCTTTACCGAAAGCGACTGCGCGCCGAAGATTGCAGCCGGTCCGATAGCGACAAGTGGGTCAAAGCCGTGTTGCGAGAGTTATTCACACAATTGTTACGTTACGCAGGTCAAGTTCGATTAAGCTTGCGTAAAATATTAATCTCATTAGTGAAAAACCCACTGAGATTAACTCGAGCAAACAGTTTCAGGATTTAGTACTTACTGTTTTATCTTATCTTTCCTTACTCATATTTGTTACAGTTGCTTGTGCTAAAATTACTCTTACAAATACCTACTGGTTCGCCAAATTCCCAAAACCTCTACTACTTATCTCGAACGCGGAATTCAAATAAGAATCGAATCGGTTCAATCGATATGTCCTACCCCGCAATGTAGAGAAACTCGCATGCCAGTCTTACCGTGTGCAAATAGGGCTTGAGCCATGAAGTGTTGTGCACGACCCGCACATCGACATACCTACTGCATTCTGTCCTATTACGGTAGGTACGGTAAGTTGTGCGCGTCACTCCCGCGCCCGCGCAACGAGGGCAGCGGGTCAGATGTTATAACAGCGGCGCGCGCGCCGGCGAAAGTGGACGAACAGCTGACGGGCGCTCCCGCGGACTAGCGCGCTCACTGACTCACTGTAGCGCTCCGCTCGGTTACCATTCAAGCGATATTCAATAATTAAGCCGTCCTCTCCCGGCGAAAAAAATATACAATGCCATTCTTTTGTTATCTGCCCTGGGATCCCAGGGACTGGTAGACGATAAATCGCTGCCCGTATACAAAATGTAGGATTCGAAATTCGAACTTCGGTAAATGACATTGAATTTCGATAATACGTTCAGCAAGATAGATAATACTTATCTTTCACTATATCACAAAACGTACGTTTTGACTTCTCAATTATAAATCGTGTATTGTATACTATGATGGTAGCAGATAAGCCACTTGCGACTCCACGCATTATAGCCACTTGCGACTCCACGAGAATCACAAGCGCGTTGCCAAACCTTTATTGATTTGAGGATCGAGAGAGATTCACTTTCAACACATCCTATTTTTAGGAGCTCTGCCTTCCTTAACCTTACAATACCATAATGAGATGTTAGGTTACATTTCAGGAATGTTGTTAGAATCATCAATGGATACACCATACATTTACTAACGTACATACATATTTACAATACAATTACTCTTTATTGCACACCTCAATTAAAGGACACAGTACAATACAAAAACACATTAAGTAGAGGCAAACAACAGGCGGTCTTATCGCTAAAGAGCTGATAATTACTTAGCAACCTGACAAAGTAATGAAGTACCTACTTAATTGAAGGTTGAGTTGAGACGAACACGGCACTGACCTATCACAAGAAACCTCCGTATCATTGCGATCTATAGGTAGGTGACTCGAGTTGTCGTAACTAATTAACAACCAAGAAACCACATGTTGGGAAGAATTTGTGCGTTAAATAAAATTTTTAAAAATGTCTATTGTCATCATAACATAATGATAAACACATGTTAGGCACCTACGGACCTCTCACCCTGGATTTCACTATGATTTCACTATGATCTAGACATTGTTTGACGTAACCTTTTCGCTGAGCGACCTCGCCTACGCTGTTACAGGTTGTATGAATTGAAATTAAAATACAAGTAAGAATTGTAAGTTTAAAATAAAATAAATAAATAAATATTTGTGGACAATCGTAAGATCAACCTAGTCCCAAACTAAGCAAAGCTTGTACTATGGGTACTAAGCGACGATATACATACTTATATAGATAAATAAATACTTAAATACATAGAAAACATCCAAGACCCAAGAACAAATATTCGTGCTCATCACACAAATAAATGCCCCGGCCGGGATTCGAACCCGGGACCTCCAGCTTCGTAGGCAGGGTCACTACCATCTAAGCTAAAGCGGTCGTCAACACCATACGTTTCATTTGAATACATTTTCAAATACCAAAATATTAAATTTCAATGATGACGCACAGTTCCTTCCCATTTCAGCTCGATGTATTCCTTTTCAATACCACGGAGGACATGAAAGATTCAATGCAACGTGGGTTACAATCGTACGTTTAGGGTGGGTCGCATCAAACCGTCTATTGTTTTGTAAAGCCAGCCACCCACAAGCCACATGCAAGCGTCAAGCAAACTTGACAGTTGAATTGATCGTGGGTGGCTGGCTTAAGCGGTGTTCGTTGAAATCGGATCAGGAGAGCAACGCACCACCTTACTGTAAATAGTACAATCTGTGAATCAAGTGAACCCGTGTCTGTATGTTCCAGGTGCGGACATGTCGTTCCAGGGCGAGTACGCGGCGTCGGTGCTGGGTCTGGGCGGCGAGGCGGCGCGCGAGGAGCCGGCCCTGTCCCCGCGGCCCCTGTCCCGGCCCGCGTCGCGGCCCGCGTCCCGGCCCGCCTCGCGCGCGCTCTACCCGCCCGACGCGCCCGCGCCGCCGCCCGCGCCCGCGCACCGCCCGGACAACAACGTGAGTCTGTCTGTTCACAGCCACACAGGGCGTGCCAGTGCAGCCACGAATACTTCTCACTTGCTTTGAACAGGGCCGTAGTTGTAGTTCAAAGGGACCAATAATCGAAGCGCGTTACGATTCTATAATAGCTCGCTAGGCACTTAAACTCGGCTCCAGACTGATTCTGACACGGATTTACGACTCGCTGTACGGTCGTATAAATCAACTGTGCCGCTCGTATATTATAACAGTCCGAAGCACATTGTCGGAGTCGTAATATACGATGTCGCCATAAGACTGCTCCGTCAAAAGACGTCTGGCAAGAGTAGTATCTTAAGAATGAGCGGTAACAACAACGATTTTGGGCAACACAGTTCTAACCATTTCCCAGCTGGTTTTGGATTCCGGAAGTGACCCAAGGATCACGTTTGGCCATACGACAGAACAATAAACGACCTAATCTAGGAGTTAAGATCTTCTCAGTAGGAGACGAATTATGTCATTACTTAAGGAATGAAATATTTGAAAATTTAACAGTTACTACTACATGTGGTTCGGGCATGATGCAGTTAGCTGATGAGTGGTGTGTGCGGTTCCAGGTTCGGTTCCCGCTGGCGGCGACGAACGGCGCCGCGGCGGAGGAGGAGGGCGTGCTGGACCTGCGCGCGCGCGACCCCTCCGTCATCTCCGTCGGCTCGCAGCACTCCGGCGCCTCCGAGACACAGGGCTACCTCGACGCCGTGCGGTGAGCACCTCCACCTCTGTAGCGGGGCCGGTACAGCTGACACAGGAGCACGACCCCTCCGTCATCTCCGTCGGCTCGCAGCACTCCGGCGCCTCCGAGACACAGGGCTACCTCGACGCCGTGCGGTGAGCACCTCCACCTCTGTAGCGGGGCCGGTACAGCTGACACAGGAGCACGACCCCTCCGTCATCTCCGTCGGCTCGCAGCACTCCGGCGCCTCCGAGACACAGGGCTACCTCGACGCCGTGCGGTGAGCACCTCCACCTCTGTAGCGGGGCCGGTACAGCTGACACAGGAGCACGACCCCTCCGTCATCTCCGTCGGCTCGCAGCACTCCGGCGCCTCCGAGACACAGGGCTACCTCGACGCCGTGCGGTGAGCACCTCCACCTCTGTAGCGGGGCCGGTACAGCTGACACAGGAGCACGACCCCTCCGTCATCTCCGTCGGCTCGCAGCACTCCGGCGCCTCCGAGACACAGGGCTACCTCGACGCCGTGCGGTGAGCACCTCCACCTCTGTAGCGGGGCCGGTACAGCTGACACAGGAGCACGACCCCTCCGTCATCTCCGTCGGCTCGCAGCACTCCGGCGCCTCCGAGACACAGGGCTACCTCGACGCCGTGCGGTGAGCACCTCCACCTCTGTAGCGGGGCCGGTACAGCTGACACAGGAGCACGACCCCTCCGTCATCTCCGTCGGCTCGCAGCACTCCGGCGCCTCCGAGACACAGGGCTACCTCGACGCCGTGCGGTGAGCACCTCCACCTCTGTAGCGGGGCCGGTACAGCTGACACAGGAGCACGACCCCTCCGTCATCTCCGTCGGCTCGCAGCACTCCGGCGCCTCCGAGACACAGGGCTACCTCGACGCCGTGCGGTGAGCACCTCCACCTCTGTAGCGGGGCCGGTACAGCTGACACAGGAGCACGACCCCTCCGTCATCTCCGTCGGCTCGCAGCACTCCGGCGCCTCCGAGACACAGGGCTACCTCGACGCCGTGCGGTGAGCACCTCCACCTCTGTAGCGGGGCCGGTACAGCTGACACAGGAGCACGACCCCTCTGTCATCTCCGCCATCTTCTCCGCCAGACTGAGTGACATCACAATGCCTGACTCTCTGCCCACATGCTGCGCAGATTAAGGTGAAACGTCACGTACGATTTTCATACAATTTTCCGGTCGACTACATGCGAAATCTATTGATGTCACGGACTTGAAATTGTAATTTTTAGATAATATACGAACCTCTTCTCCCGCAGTTTGAAAAATAAGACGTAATAACGTCTAATTATTTAAATATAACCGTTTAAAAAATCATCAATTTTCACTCGGTGCCATGTATGTGTGAGTGAGTTTTATACTGTCCATGTAAAGAAAATGGCCGCGGTTTATGACAGATCGTTGTCCAAAACCTCCAATAGATGGCTCGGATGTCAATTTTAAGCTGTTGTTGACAGTTAGCTATAACAGTAGGTAGTACTTATTGACTTTATAGGTGGCGACACTTTCTTTGCAAACACTTTTATTTTGTGATGAAAGAGAAGGCATTCATTTTATCATACTGCGCTCCTCATTTTGGTAGTGACGTAACAGCCATGTCATTTGTTTTCTGATAGAACGAATTTCAAACTGTTAATGAAGGTGAAACGAAACTGAACACTTTATTGTTGCTTTATTGGGATTGCCTTATAAGGCACAGTAGTAAGACTCGACGTGAAAGGTAATAACGCTTTATTACAAAGGAATAAGGTGCATAAAAATTGCGAAAATGTCTATAACAGTCATGTAACAGTAACACACATTATTATTATATTATATTATAGATGATTGAGTTTCTTTTGAGATTATAATTGAGAAGTTTTACGATTTGTGTTTTAATACAGTTTTAAAGAAGTAAGGCGCCTACTCCGTACGAGTATACGCACGATTGGATTATATGGATAATTATTGTTTTTGAAGTGAATACAAAACCCCGACAACGAAGTACCTATTCACTTCAAATAATCAAAACTTTTTCATCTCCACCTTTTGCAAGGTAATGTATGGAGTTCTATGGAGGCGAATCTCCTAAAATAAATTGATTATACCGACTTGCATAAATGACATGTATTTTTGCTCAAGATGAAACACAACCATTTGTACTCGGACAACTATCTGCCTACATGCAAATTAAAAGTGTCCATGGGCTACGGTTGTCCATTGATAAAAAATAGCTCTACGGTGTCAATCGAATGTTAAGAACGACCATAGGCTACGGTGTTTATTGAAAATCAACAGAGACGATAGGCTACGAAGTAACGGAATAGTCTAATGGGCTACGGTGTTAATAGGATGTAACAGGGTCCATAGGCTATGGTGATAATTGGATATAACAACATCAGTAACTACTTTTCTAATCCCGTTATTACAAAGTCTGAAGCTTCTGTGGACGTTAGGTCAACCAATTTGATTTCTGGGCAACTTCGTACCTTGTCACAGTAACATCAATACGAGATTTCTAGCGGCTTTCATATAGATTTTCACTGTGACAAGGTAAGAAGTGGCCCAGAAATCAAAATTGGTTGCCGGTACATCCCACCGTGCCATGAGTTGATGAATGAGCATTTTTTTTAATACCACGGCGGTGGCAATCAACCTTATGGTTTGTTACCATCGTAAGTAGACAGCATAGCCTATGGACGATTGTGACTCAACAAAATATTCGATAGCGGTTTGTGCGACCCATTTTTTAGATCTACAGAACTCGTCGTGGTGTCCTTCTTAGTGTGTTGTACTTTCGAGATCTGAAATCAGTGTCGTCATTCTCATCCAAGCATGCATTTTGGGAATATACAGGGTGGATTTTCTTTATGCGTCAGTTAGGACAGCTACCAGATCCCGTGCTGCTACGCGAAAATGGTCTCAGAAGACCCTCCCTTAATTTTTAATCAATGAAGATTGGCGTTTACAGATTTTGAAAAAAAAACATACAGGATGCGAGAAAAATGTCATTTTTCACTAACTTTTTTTATGCCACTCGATCCCCTCGAGTCCTAACCAGGATCAAAGCTTGTATCTTGTATGGGACCAAATCTAGTTATGCTACCTAATTTTTTGAATTTTGAAATAAATTATGGCCTATGCCCTATTCTGATGTCTAAAGTTTCATAGAGATCCGTTCAGTAGTTTTTGAGATTAAACGGAACGTACATCCATACATCCGCACAAACTTACACGTTTATAATATTATTAGGATTAGGATTAGGATATTAGGAATTAGGATGTAAATGGATTATGCGAATATGAATATGAATATGAATATGAATATGAATATGAATATGAATATGAATATGCATATGAATATGAATATGAATATGGTTATGGATATGGATATGGATATGGATATGGATATGGGTATGGATATGGATATAGATATGGATACGAATACGAATACGAATATGAATACGGATACCGATACGGATACCGATACGGATACCGATACCGATACGGATACCGATACGGATACGGATACGGATATGAATATCTTTGTTATTTACTTTCTTAATGACATAAAAAAAACAACGGGTTGCACTCCGGAAGTGCCGGCAGAAGTGAAAACTCAATAAAGGAAGTAAAATAACAAAGATATTCATATCCGAATCCGTATCGGTATCGGTATCCGTATCCGTATTCACTCATATTCATATTAAGTAATACTCATATTCATACTCATATTCGCATAATCCATTTACATATACATAAATATCCCGAGTATCATTGTGTCTTACGCATCGTGTAACCAGCTGAGTTTAGCTGAGTAGACCCCTCCTAACATCGCAATCACGATACTAGGAGGGGTCAACTAGCTAGTCTTACGAATCGTCGCGAGTTTAACTATTTTCTCCCATCACAAAAAGTGCTCAGCGCCGCTAAAGAAGTTTTAACTTCAAAAAAGTTTATCAAAAATTACCTTTTTCTCGCACCCTGTATGTTTTTTCCAAAATCTGAAAACGCCAATCTTAATTAATTTGAAATCGAGGGAAGGTTTTCTAAGACCATTTTCACGTAGCAACACGGGATCTAGTAACTGGGCAGCTACTGCTGAGGGCTCACTGACCCAAAAAAAAATCACCCTGTATAATATAATGAATTTCACTACGTAGACACACAGACACGCAGACATTACTAGAACTAGAACTTAACAAAAGTACTTTGCAAAAACAAACTTTCGTACAATTTCCATTGACATATTAGATAATATTGTTAATTCTGTCAAAAACGTTGTATGGCAAAAGTTTTCTTTAATTAGTGTCTTTTTAGTACATTTACCTTAAGAAATTATTGATGTTGGATAGGAATGGAATCGATGGGCATAAAAAAATAGTAAGTGAAAAATAAAAGAAAAATCCACCCTGTATACTAGGTACTTATCATCATCATGATCATACAAACTTTTGATCCTGGATAGAAATGGGATCGATTGGCATCAAAAAAAAGTTTGTCCAAAATGACCTTTTTCTCCCACCCTGTATGTTTTATTTTTCAAAATCTGAAAAGGTCAAACTTCATTAATTCAAAATCA
Source organism: Cenopis cana (assembly GCA_951800055.1). NCBI lineage: Eukaryota > Metazoa > Arthropoda > Insecta > Lepidoptera > Tortricidae > Cenopis > Cenopis cana. The sequence continues at coordinate 343,798 of OX637495.1, forward strand.
AAGGAAAGTCTTCTTAGATCATTTTCGCGTAGCAGCACGGGATCTGGTAGCTGCCATTGCCATCACTGACCGGAAAATAAAAACCACCCTGTATAAATAAATATTTGACGCCAATCTTTAAAAATCGACCTAGACCCAAAATAAGCATGTATGTACTATCGAACCAACTGAATCGTGCGTGACCCACCGTGGAACCTTGTCACAGAAAATGTCATAGTGACATCGTACTGCCTGACAACGAAAATCATTATGACACTTTCTGTGACAAGGTTCCACGGTGGGTCACGATTCAGTTGGTTCGATAGTACCTAAAGCTTGTACTATAGACGACGGTATTTATATAAATGTAATAAGAAGAACCAACATGGCATAGCGACGTTGCCATACTGTCCCAAGTGCGACCTGACAACGATGCACGAACGCATTCAAGAATTTTCAAGGGCTCACGGGCATAATACAAAATATGTTGTGAAAATCATTTCATTTTTTGGTTGACGATTCCATGCCACTCTTCTTAGTGAATTTGTACAGATATTATGTGCTTTGATATTATTTATTTCCTACGGAATTTCATAAAATAATTCGGCCACTGTAGTATTTATTAATAAAAGAAACAAAGGTACATTTATTTCGTAGTAGGATATATATTCATATATATGAGCGTTCGTATTTTACTTCACCTAGCAAGTACCTATATAATAAAATATAAGAAAACGCAAAACGATAGATTAGATTATGTATGATATAAATAAATTGCAGTACAATTTTGTGTTTATAAGAATTTACATCGTGATCTTTAAAAATGTATGATAATTGCAGTACAATTTTGCGTCTAATAGAATTTACATCACGATCTTTTAAAAAAATGCTGTATAACGTAATAACAACTAACTAACTAACTATAACTATATTAAAAAATAATAAATGAACTTCGAAGAAAAATAAAAATACAAAAAGACTATGGTACCCGACCAAGGCTCGAACGTGGGTCTCTAGCGATACTGCGAATAAATCTGCAAAAGCGTAAACCACAGGACTATCCCATGTCTTCAAGAAGAGTGCGAAAATGTAGTTCTATTTATGTCCGCCTTATTTACGTTCGTCGCACATTTGTAATTTTGTAAACGTGAGCTACTTCCTTGATTTATTATTACGCCCTCTATATTCAACTTGCGTACTGCTTGACAATGACTGACATTCCCTGTGACATTAGGTACGCACGTGTGCGTGAATGGACGAAATTGCAAATATTTCGCTTTCGGTCGAATACACGTAAAAAATAAGCACTGTTTAGTGCAGGTAGATCTCGATTCATACGTACGATTTTTTGCTTCATCCGCAGTTTGAAAATCATCATATGTACTTTAGCGGTTTCGCAGAAAACCTTGAAAAACCCCCTAAATTCCAACGTGCTGCCATCTATTGACAGAACATCGACAGGAACCCGTAACGTTTCACCTTAAACTCTGATCACGCGCGCCGCCGACAATACGAGTAGACCCATCGACCTAAGAACGAAAGATCGCTTGCTGTTCGGCGGCATAATAAGTTTCTAGGACAAGTTTCGTTTGCAATATTTCCTATAAGAAATATTGTTTCAAGAGATGCCATCAACTCCCATGATTAAATGGAATAACGTGTTACCGAAATTAAATCGCCCTGTCTACGACCGTTGAGAATACAAGCGTGCGTTTGTGCAACGTACATACAAGCCCATTAGCCCACGCATACGCAAACATACATTTGTATAAGTGGCACTGAAAAAAATGGAGTTCCTTACCCATCTGCTTTGGGGACACGGATGTGAATTAGTGTAAAGGTCGGTTTACATTGGCAAGAACTTGCATGCATATTTCTTTACATTGCGGGGCTGCGCTCTACCGAGGTAAGATGATACGATCAAACCCTGCAATGTAAAGAGAATTCACTGGAAATTGCACGCGAGTTCTTGCTAATGTAAACTGCTCTTTATGTTTGTTAATATAAATATTGGGGTGTTCCAGATCGACGGTGTCCGTGTACTCGGGCAACTCCAACTCGAGCTCGGACCGCGACATCCTGGACCTCTCCATGCCGGACAAGAACTCCATGACGGAGGTGTGCTACGTGTGCGGCGACGAGTACAAGCGCGGCACGCTCTGCAACCTGCACACCAAGGAGCCCAAGGACAAGAACGTGAGTACATCCTGGAGGTATTCCAGTGTTTAAACCATCCTCTGGACGCGGGTGGTTTAAACCTCCAGGTTTCCCCCGAACTTTCCCCAGGCCACCCTCCACTCCTTCTCCACAACTCCACCGCGCACTCCTATCGCTTGAATGGGCCCGGCCTATAAACCCACAGTCAGGTTTAAAAAAACCTGCAGCTGTCTCAGCCGGACAAATACTGAAGGTGTTCGGATCAGAACAAGAAGGTTTTATATGTTTGTGTCATAGCCTGGCATAGAAGAAAAGAAAAAAGTTAAAGAGAGAGAACAGATAGAGTTGATGACGTGAGTTGAGTTGTGAGTTGTTACAATTGAAATAAAATAAGTTGATGAGATAAAGTGAGTTGTTTTATGTTCAAACACAATAATAAGAAGAAAGGCAGTGTTTGTAAGAGGAGACAAGCGCGGTCCGTCTGGTGAGTACACACTACCCGGACCCGGCCTTCAGAGCTATGCTATGCAGCTATTTTTTCTTTTTTTAATTTATTTAAGAACACAAACAGTCGCGTATACAAATAACAAATGTTGTACACGTAGTGTACTAAATAACGTTAGTACAAAGACCTGGAGGTTCAGCTATGCTGCGAGGATGTGAGCTTTCCGTTTTCTCCAGTTCTGTGCTATGACCCAAGAATATGTTTGGTGGATAGCGGCACAGCTCTGACGGAAAGACCCCCTCACGGTGTCCCCCGTCAGCTTCCATCTCCAATTTCATACTCTTTCGCGGATTCCTCCCTAAAAAGGATAAGCGATCCGGGGCTCGCGAGTTAAAAAATATTCTATAGGTATTTTGGGTGACTGAAAATTGTGTGAAAATGAAAATAGGTGAAAGCTAAGCGAATAGTCTTCGATGGCTTGGCCACCCCGAAAGGGTGGGAGAAGTTCGACAGCTGAAGAGAGCATACCTGGGCCGACGGACCGGACGACGTGCTGTGGCTCACTGTGTCACTCTCCAGCAAAAGCGTGCCTTGTGGCGGCGTCGGTAAGGCGACGTTTCCTCAGCGATGCAATTACAAATCATCCTTACATACTCGTACATCGCTAATATGGGGCACATTATTTTGCCGTTCAAATTCGGTAGGACTTAATCTCTCTTGTCGCATCACTTGTAAAGCATCAATCTCGGTTGCATCACTTGGCCTGCACCAACTCCACCACATGAACATCCGTTCAGTGTTCCACAAATATTAGGGTGCCCGACCGAACATTTTGGACCAACATTTCTTACACCTGAAATAAGTGACAACGTCACTTCGTCACGTCTGTCACTTACCGTCGCCGCTGACTAACGATAACGTTTCGTCGGTACTTTCGAACCAAAGTTATTTCCAAGAGAAGCCCCACGCACCCTCGAGACAGGCAAGACGCCTGTCCGAAAGACATGAGAGAGGTCGCGTCGATGCGTGCACGCGCACGCAACACGCTGGTGACACGCTGGACGCTCAACTTGTGTTGGTGCGCAAAAGTTGTGTCGACACTGCACTTGCGCTGGCAGGACGCTAGTGTGGGGTCTCTCTAAATGTCGCGTCGCCTTTTCTTAATATATAACTCAATGATCACGGTGATTTAATTGTCTATGTATCTAGTTTAGTACTCTCGCGCTCCTAAAAGTTCCGCTGTTTTCCACTAGGTGGCGCGAACGGTCACAGTTTTAGAGACTTCTTTAATTGCCGCGGTCATACGAAATTGCAGCTGCAGTCTTATCTTAGTGTTGATTGCAACTTTGTCATGCGTCTAGTATGTCTGCAGTAGTAAACGAGTGTGTGGATTGTAGTAAGCACAGGCACAGATAATGTAGCCCGTCACTTCGCGTGTGTAAAATAGTCAAGTAGTGATCTTGATCTCATTTGGATATTCGTATCTTCAATCTATTGCAAGTAAGGGGCTTTGTTAACAGGTTGGCGGCCATGAGCATCATCGGTGGGATCAAAAGCTCATAATTTTACAGGGTGGGCAGCCAACGTGTTAATAAAGTCTGTCTAACGAAAATTGAGCCTGAAATTTATTTAAAACTGCTTAAATCGTAACTACGTCAATTAATTGTCGTGCCACGTCCACGTAAACAGATGATCTGTTAACAGAGAAGCTTCTGTACGCAGTAACTACTATTATATTATATTACTTAATCTGTGACCATGTTCTGTTGTTACTTGTTATAAGTCAAAATTACAGTGCTTGGTTTTGTGTGGTCCCGTGACTAGTTACAACTAGATATGTAACCGGTTACACAACCGATTACGATAAGCGTACTACATCCGGATGCTGTAGTGAGTGGCGTGTGGCGTGTGATACAAAATGCTTATTCAGAGGTCGTTGTATTTATGTTATTTATAAGTTTGTATAGTATTTGTGAATGAGATTGGCAAGGGACCGGGACGGGTGGCGTACAAGAAGAGAGGCCTATGCTCAGCAGTGGGCGATTACGGGCTGAAGATGATTATGATGATACTATTTGTAGATGCAGATGCACCTCCCTGAATTTAATCCTGGCGGCACCCATGCCCCGGGGCCCCGAAGGAGCCTGGCTCGAAAGACATCATGACAAAAAAGTATTACATATTTATTGCACTAGATCGTGTTGGCGGCTCATTAGGTTATTGAGCAGCGGGATCCGTGTACTATCTGTCCCACGAAGACACGAGCGACCCGCGACCCGCGACCCGCGATAGCGGCCGACCCCGACCCCGACCCCGACCCGGTGTTTGCGACGAGCGCGCCCTGCGGAGGGACAAGTCGACTCACTTTGTTTATTGCTGCCATACAGGGTGGGCTAGTTTTTCTTCCGGCTAGGCTACCAGACTAATTCGGTACGTCGACAAAACATGCTAACACGACGAATGTAAAGAGCGTGACGTCCATATAAATTTGTTACTTGGGGATGTACATATATTTGTGACTTTGTTCAAGAATAATGTGAAAAAATCACAGTACAAATACTTAAGTCCAAGTTTCATCAATATTATTGAGTGGCTTGCTCAGATGAATATCTGAATCAACTGCGGCTTCTTTAGATAGAAATATCATATAAATTGGCTCGTAAGTCGGTTTTTACTGTGGGTGTTGAGTTGACTACAATTGAGCAGATGCTCAATATTTAAAGCCGGATCCATACTTAACTGGAATGACGCTCTCCGATGTGCTCTAGTGCCTGACACAGCATGAGTCGTCACTTCATAGCGATCCAGCTGACCGTTCCAAATGTATGTATCCGCTTTTTTCATGCCGATCTTGACAATACTAGTCCGGCAAATATGAATCCGGCTTCATACAGATAACACGCAGTCAGTAGTCCCGTAGTCGGGCTTTACGGTCACGTCACGTGACTCAACGAGAGCCGCCCCACATCCCACTATCCAAAGGTCATTTTGCGCAATAACTGCCTAACTTGCCTAATCAATAACTTCTTTAAATCTCGACTTTGTTGCATTAAGTTGGCAGTGGAGTGGGTGTGATTTCGGTAACCTTTATTTAGACTGACGATGACGCACTATCAAGCAAATCGCATTTTAGTTACGCGACGGTCCGGCGTGGTTTTTACGCGTGTACTGCATACCATCCGATCATAATAACTGTGACGTCACTGCGGAGCTTGCGTGGCGCCGCTCGGGAGTTGCACAAATACTGTGTCCGGGTAATACTGCGTACCATTTTGGTTTTGTAAACAAATACCTACGGGAAAAGGAAGTGTAATTATGCATACTATACATGTTTGCATTATATTATAATACTTTGGCTTGGATAGGTACGGTGTTTACTGGCAATTACCTGACATCTTAGTATTATTAATATACGTATAGCTATTTTAAAAGATTTGGAGTTGATTCAAATTTACTTTTGTGTGGGGAATTTTAGTGCGGCTGGTAAACTTGAACAAGACTTGAAAATTGATTTAACATATTTGCTAACGGCATTTTCCTTTGCAAATACAATTCGACACCACTTATCGGCACCGGTCATCGCTTAGTACTAATTATGTACACAGATGAGTGCTCTTTTCTTACGACATGTGCAGTTATAAAACGGATAAAGTGTAAAAATGGTCACACTAGCAGTTTGAAGAATAGTCAATGACAAATAAGAACGGAGCTATCTGATTCACATTAGTCCATGGTTACATTCTAGGGAACGGAGTAACCGTTTTTATTCCGGTTGCGGCGTTTAAAACTACAGGTTGGTCCATAAGTAAGTTCACATTTGAATTAGCTACTACGTCTATTTGAGCGGAAAGCGGGGAGTGGTGGATATGTCAAATGAAAGAGCGGCTATTAGGCATTTAGTTCCATGGCGTCATTCAATGGAGAACAACGTGTATTTTGTGTACGCGAATATTACCCAAACCACTTTTTTGCAACCGAGGAGAAGAGAAAATGTTGTTATCATTATGTTGCATGATGGTAGTATTGCCCCCTCTGTTCGTATAATAAAAAATGGATTTAGAAGTTCGAAACGAAGGGTTTGACATTAAATATGCCATGATCCCGCCGGCCAAGGACGTCACATGCCCTTGAAAACGTAGATCATGTTTGAGCGTCTGTTCGAGGTCAACTGGGTTTTCAACGAGATTAAGTGACAACGTCTGATAAACTGAAAATGTAGTGCGTTATGTCGAATTGCTGCAGATTTTTTTCCATTGCACTTCAAACCTTTAAGGGCTACACAACAAACTCACTGAATTTCAGCAAGATCGTGCATTTTGTCACATGTTTAATGACGCTATTGCTGCCGTCCGGGGAATTTTCCGAGAAAAAGTGACTTCCAAAAGAATTAACATAATCTGGCCATCTCGAAGCCCAGCTTTATCCCCAATAGATTTTTATCTTTGGGGATATATCAAAAGTAAAATTTATATCAGTAACCCAAGCTCCACCGAAAATTAATAAAAAAATAATGGCGACGAAATGCAAGGAGTTCCCCATAACACTCTACGCGCACTGATGCGAAATTTCCGATCCAGGTTGCATCGGTGCTAGGATAGGAAAGAGCTACATTTAGTTTAGATAATGTTACTACTAAAAAATAAAATCCCCTTGTGTCTACTTTCATTCTAAAGAAACGTTTTTATACTGTGCATTTGTTAAATTGTTCATAATGACATTTTAAATGTGAACTGACTTTTGGTCCACCCTGTAGTTACGGTCGAGCTTCAAATGTAAACTAAACCCTACTTCTACTAATGAAGGTATTTACTACGATTGTTGGATGTCAGAAGCCAAAGATAATCTTGGTCTTTGACACAAGAGAACTCTTCCCTATTCTGCGCCATTTCACGTCCGTTATTCTATTGGTCGAGAGACGATCGTTTAACTGCCCTGAGCTCGCTCGAATATACAAGTGCGACAGAGTGGCAGATATATCTTGTTCGGTTCGCGCTAAATAAGCCCTCTGTGGGGCTAGCATAACATGCATCTCGTCCCTACTCGCGCGCGAGATAGGCTACCTGTCACTGTCTGATTAATGCTGTCAAAAAGTGACAGGTAGCTTATCTCGCGCGCGAGTAGATACGGAATGCATGTTGTGCTAGAGGGGCTGGACTCATTGAAGCCTGACATACTAACCTTTATTTAACATATTTCGTCATCATCCTCCTAGCGTTTTTGTTGGTCTTAAAAAGGCGTTCCCCCAATGTAAAAAAAATGTTGACGAGATCAACTACCGTCGGACTTGTGTAGGGAAACTAGAGCTCGTCGGTTACAATACAATACAAATATTCTTTATTGTGCACCAAACACAGTAAACTTAAGAAAACAGCTATTTAATTACACACAAACAATGGTAGACAACGGGCGGTGTTATCGCTACCGAGCGATCTCTTCCAGCCAACCTGTAACAAGTGTCGTGAACATTAGTCTGAGAGGTTCGTGGCGTGTTTGCAGAACAAGCAGCCGTACTTCCCGATCTTCGGCGAGCAGCACCCGCGGCCGCCGCGCTCGCGGCCCAAGGACGCGCTCGGCACCGTGCGCGCCTGCGCCGCCTGCCACCAACACCTGTTACAGCAGTGGAGTGCACACCAGGTACCTCCCGCTACATGACTACACCACTACACCACACACGAGCAGCACCCGCGGCCGCCGCGCTCGCGGCCCAAGGACGCGCTCGGCACCGTGCGCGCCTGCGCCGCCTGCCACCAACACCTGTTACAGCAGTGGAGTGCACACCAGGTACCTCCCGCTACATGACTACACCACTACACCACACACGAGCAGCACCCGCGGCCGCCGCGCTCGCGGCCCAAGGACGCGCTCGGCACCGTGCGCGCCTGCGCCGCCTGCCACCAACACCTGTTACAGCAGTGGAGTGCACACCAGGTACCTCCCGCTACATGACTACACCACTACACCACACACGAGCAGCACCCGCGGCCGCCGCGCTCGCGGCCCAAGGACGCGCTCGGCACCGTGCGCGCCTGCGCCGCCTGCCACCAACACCTGTTACAGCAGTGGAGTGCACACCAGGTACCTCCCGCTACATGACTACACCACTACACCACACACGAGCAGCACCCGCGGCCGCCGCGCTCGCGGCCCAAGGACGCGCTCGGCACCGTGCGCGCCTGCGCCGCCTGCCACCAACACCTGTTACAGCAGTGGAGCGCTCACCAGGTACCTACCTCCCGCTTACATCACCATCACCATACACGAGCCGCGTTAACGTTACAGCCCGCCCCCGACTTTACGCGAATTGCGGCGCGGCAAGCGTTTTATGTGTCCATTGCACGGTCGAGACGCGAAACGTCCTGCAGTTAGTTGGGATCACACGCAATGAATTAGGATAACCGCTCCCGCCGCCGCCGTCGCTCGAAGTCGTGGCACGACCGTAATGTCACCGTGGTATGTTATTATTCTTGCCGACCGTTGCCGGGTTAGGTGGAGTTCCAATTTATCGACCATAGTCAATTCGTCTACAATTGAATTGATGCCGTTGTTGTGAAACGAAAGTTAGCCATGGCGGAATCAATTGAAATAGCCTTAAGGATGTTTCTGTGTGTAAGTTCACAGCTGCAGTTGAGGAAACGTATCACGCGCACGTTACGAGTTATTTTTCAGCTGATAGATATGTCACCGTCAGATTGTAATAACCGTTAGTTTATAATCTAACGTAGCGAGATCTCGCGAGATTGTAAACTGTCGAAAGTTTATAATCTACCAAAAATAATGCGTTAAATTGGAAACTGTATGTCACGGTTCACATCTTTCGACGTGAAACTTGCAACTTAGGTTAGGTTCGTTCGTTTTCTTGTGTTCCTCAGAGCGGAAATAGAAGCCCCGCGCAGCGGGTCTTCGTCGACTTGCCGGATGCAAGCACAAAAAAAATCGGTTCACAATATTTCGATAGTTTACAATCTCGCTAGTTAGATTATAAACTAAGGGTGTTTACAATTTTACGGTGACAAATACACAATCTGTCAATGTCTATGTAGTTTTTAAAGCGACTTGTATCAAGAACCAGACCTTCAGTAGTTGATACTCCAACTTCGATGTTTACTGATTTCTACAATTAGATAAGTAATTATTATTTATAGAATTATCCTATTAATAATCATTATAACGAGCAATATTTCCATGATTATCACGTGCTAATCTGTAACTTTCCTATGAAAACATTATTATACCTACATGATGTTGATGATATGTTTAATTTCGTCATTATTTTTCCGTTATCTCACATTCCCCGCCAACCTCTCGGTGGCTCGACGCGTGTCGCCGATGACGTGGTTTCATTGTGAATATTCGCCACGAACAGTCAATGTACGTTATTTAAAAGATCCGGAATGGATTAGGTAGCCTTTGCAATTCGCTATTTGACAGTTGTAAAGATAAAATAATTAATGTGTTGGATACAGTAGCTTATAGGTTTACAATACTCTGCAATAGGTTTTGTGCTTTAAAATTAATTGAAAACATTTTATATTTGAAAAATAAATTAACAGTTTTTTTATCTGTGGATTACAAAAACCGAAACGCGTGTGACGTCACATTTCAAAGTTAAGGTTTAATTCCGCAACAGACCGCAACTGCACTTACTGCATGTTATGTTTCTCCGCACTCCAAATTGAACCGTAACGGTATTCGTAAAAAGCTCTATTTAAAATGAGCGGATAAGTGTCGCAACAGCACAAGTTACTGTACAATTATTTGGAGTGCGGTGTAACATGCAGTTGCCGTCTGCTGTCGGCTGCGGAAGTAAACCTTTAGTTGTTTATCAAGTGCGACGTCACAGTACACACAGTCACGTGATCGGCTGTTTTCGCGCGAAATTCAAATTACTTTAAGAAAAAATATTTTTTTTTGAAAGAAATTAAGCTCTTTGGGGGAAAAAGATAATTGTTACAGGTATAAAATAAACCTACGTATAATTTAAAATACATTTCCGAAAAATGTCAAGTAGCCAATTGTGTTCAAAAAGGGCGTATAAATCACGTGAAACTGTATATGAATGCCTTAATGATAAAATATATGTAATCGCTCTATTTATGGATATGTCGAAGGCTTTCGACTACGTTTGCCATAAAACACTATTAATGAAGCTTCACAAATATGGAATACGGGGAATTGCATTCGACTGGCTAAATTCGTATTTGTCAAATCGGACACAATATGTGGAAATTCAGAATACGAATCACAAATATAAAACCCAGAATAAATTTCAATCCAGCCAAAAACACATTAGGTCAGGTGTGCCACAGGGCAGCATTTTAGGCCCACTCCTATTTTTGCTGTACATAAATGATTTGCCTAAAAGTATTAAACATCAAATGGTACTTTTTGCCGACGATAGCACTATATTATTGAAAGGGAAAGACAAAGAAAACCTCAAAGACAACATAATTAGTAGTTTAAAAAGTATTAAAAGTTGGATGGATAATAATAAGCTAGTTCTTAATTTTGAAAAAACAAAGCTGATGCAGTTTTATTTTCCACAAAGTAAACCTAATAAACTCCAAATTAAATTTGAGGGGCATACAATTGAAGAGGTAAACGAATATAAATTTCTTGGTGTAACTATAGACAGTAACTGCAATTGGAAAGCCCATATCCTTAGCCTTAATAATAAAATAAATAAATTTATATACGCACTGAGACGACTTAAGAAAGTTTCATCAATTGGAACAGCAATTACAGCTTTCCATGCATATGTACAGTCAAATATGCGCTACGGTTTAATGTTTTGGGGAAACTCAACTAATAAAGAGCTGTGTTTCAGGGCGCAAAAGAAGTGTATGAGAGCAATTTTTGGACTAAGACAAATTGATACATGTAAACCATATTTCATTAAGCATAACATACTTCCATTACCATCACTGTATATTTTTGAAGCGTGCAATTTCATTAAAAATAATATGCATTATTATAAAACCAAAGACGCAGCGAAAGAACGATCACGCTATAAATTCAATGTATGTTACACAGGTCCAAAAACAAGCACATATAGGAAAAGTGCATTTCACATACCCTTAGTTATATACAATCACCTACCAAATAAGTTCAAACAGTTGCCACAAAATGCATTTAAGTGTAAGCTATTTCAAATGTTATCTCAGCAATGTTTTTATTCAGTGGACGAATATTTGAAGCATAGATTCGACTAACTTTTCTATCATAACAGGAATGAAGAATGTTTTAGATTTAGATTTAGTACATAAATTTGCATGCCTAATTGGTAAGTTACACAGCGACTATGTACCCATAATTTAATAACTTGTATACTTGTAACTGCAAATAAATTATTTGAATTTGAATTGAATTTGAGCTTTGATCATTATACTCTCGGCTCCCTAACCGCCCATAATTGACAACATTTCATATTTTTAACTACTTTATTTTATGAACTAGTTAGAAAATAGGTAAAAATTTAAGCCACCTGTATTTTTTCTTTTTCAATTTAACTCATTATTTCATACAAAAAAAACACCTTTAAAAGTAGGTCATTCCAAAAGGGCGTAAGTAAAATATGACGTCATCTTCCCAACAAGAATCCAGAGCCACTCCAGAGCAGCGATTGTCTGTACTCTGTACTAAGGTCTCCCTGAATACAGCGAGGAAGATGACGTCAACTTTCGGTTTACAGTAATTTGCGATTTTTTTCAAAATAAACCGAGAAAAAATCTAAAAAAATGTTTTTTGTGTACTTCACACGTTTTTACCGAAATGGTTTTCGAATTAAGACTTTTGGAAATTATGAAATATTGTCAATTCCGCTTCGAGTGTAATGATACTAACGATAATGATCAATATCGACTTACTTGAAAAAAAAAAACATTCACATGAAAGGGCTCTTTGAGGCGATTCTAAAAATATACCACATCTGTACCGTATCTGCACTAAAATTCCATAACTCACGTAAAATAGGTATTGAAGTAGAACCGTGTCACTTAGTAATATTGAAAAATTAAAAAAAAAAACTTAATGAAAATCATTTCAAAATTGCTTTTTTGAGGTTAGATATGAGGATATAACGTATCATTTTTGGTATATTGAACAAAATAAAAATCAGCCTTATCGTGTCTGGAGGACTTCAAACTTGGTATGTTTCGAAAATTATTTTTGATTTAATTAAAAAAATGGCTTAAATGTAATGATATGGTATATTTTTAGAATCGCCTCAAAAAGCCCTTTCATATGATACCACACACGATAGGTTACTAAAAAAAATATTTTTTTTTTTCATACAAAAAAAAGAATGTCTCGGAACTGCGGGTCAAAAATTTTGTTTTCACCTCTAGTATGCGTGTGCCAAACGGCTAAACTGTACATCGATTTGCGGTTTTTTAATCGTACGGCTACCACTATAAGTACAATAATATAGACACATACATATGAAAAATGTAGGCTTCTGAATACTTTATACATATGCTAATTTGCGCCTTTGAAAGCTGGTTACATAAATATATATTTAAATTATTGTTAATACATATAATCCCGCGCTGATAACTAGTCTGATTGCTCCATTCCCAAAAACCCGTTATCACTCACCAGTACCTATACTTTACCTTCCTTCCATTAGTCCGTAGGTACTCGAATCATATCCCTACTAATCAAACTAGTTCTAACTAGTCTCTCCTGGTTGCGACTTATGTATTTACACTGTGTACCAATTATTTTTACTAGTAATTATAAATATTTGAAGACAATGATCGCCCTTGTAATATGGACTGTAAGGCATCGTGTTAGGGTTGAATAGAAATAGTCATTCGAATTATTCCATTTTCGTTTCGAATGGGAGTACTAATACAATCTATATTGAACTATAATTCGTTGGTTTTTCAATTATAATCGGGGTCATAAATCTTGACGTAGTTAAATATGGCACGCACTGCGTGCTAGTCACGTATCTATCCAATGAGCTCTTACGTCACAGTGCTATCTACAGTTGTACGGAGATGGGCGTATATGTCATCGCGGGTCACCGCCCCCCACTACGATTAACAACTTCAAATTTATACGCTGAAGGTGCATTTTTGTGTGTACAATGTTATGAATAGTTTATCTCGGAGTCGTCTGGGGTCGCTTTGTGTAAGGGCAGGATCAGTGTTAACTGTCCCGATACTGTTTATTATTGTTTGAACTTTGATAAAAGGTTATCAACTTTATATGCTTAATCATAAGACTTGAAGTTGAATGGGTGCTCTTAATTAGTTTGTTGTTTGTGTTTATTTTTAAATTGTGTCGAGCAATAAGGTCTTAATCAATTATAAACATTATTTATTGATCAAAACAAGTACTTACTGGAAAATGACACAAAACAACACAAACCAAAGGCATTGCCGAGCGAGCTGTGCTTACGAAACACTGTTCATTTTGTTTACTTTTCCTGTTGGTACCTAATTCAATTCAACACAAGCACTTATTGCCGGCAACGCATATACGCGTTCGATTATATCCCTAGGGGGCGTGGTCTGGCAGCGTTTGATATTTATATCGGAAATATGGATACAATAAAAGTAAACTTTCATTATTTAATTTTCATCAATGTTTATTGTGCAAATGACTATTATATAGAACAGTTTTAGAACGGTATTTTTAGGGACTTCAAGCGTTTCGTCTCAATAGATTTCCAACTGTCAGCTAGTTGAGTTTATCCGTACGCATTACCAGAGTCTAGCCAACTATATAGACTGGCAATGACTCCACTATGGAGACGCAGTGGTATGAGACCCCTGTAGCGTTCAATTAGTATGACACTTAGATCTCTGCTTAACATATTGGCGCTATTTATTATGAGCTTTTTATTGTAAGTAAAGAAAGTAAGGGGTTGCTTGAAAAGGTGGTTGGCTGGGCGAGGCTTCAGTAGCAAGCTCCAAACCTGCTTTTGCCAAGGTTGAGTGCTTTTCGCAAACATTGTAAGGGAATAGCAAAGGCATTTCAAAAAACCATTTTGTGACGTACCCTAATAAACACGGTCATAATACTCATAATTTGACTTTGATTTAGCTGAAAGCACTATTTCTACGACATCTTTCACACTGGCAATTACAGTTTTAAAGATGGAGAAAATGTGACATTGTAGTGGCTAGCTCGTCGCCCACAAACACTCTTCAACCCGGTTCTCATAGTCGACTCTTACGACACCCACAGGAAGAAAGGGGGTGGTGCTATTCTAAATTTTAACCCGGCACCACACGGGAAAAGTCATACAGTAGCGACAAAATACTGTCATTGTGCTTTTTTGTGTGTAAGTAGAAATAGTTGAATATCAACAGGCAGGCAGACATAATTGTAATGGTGTGTTAATAAAATGTATGTCGCTAAATTAAAAACCCGGTGGTATCGTTTGTTTTATACATTTACCGATACCGTAAATTGAATTGATGTAAAATGTAAATTCAAAGAGTACATCAGAATGACTGTCAAATTAGACCAACTTGACAGGACTGGCTTCCCACGTGGCGGCTTGACCTATCGCAGTGTTGCATACCACAGTCAAACTGTTTTGTACGACAGCGCCCGTAGCACATGATGCGCTCGAGAGTATCTCGGCTTATCTCGAGCTACGCGTCTTTTTCTGATTGACGCTGTTAGAAAGTGACGGATACCTCGAGATACGCCGACATACTCTCGAGCGAAACACGTGCTAGGCCTACAGACGCTAATTGTAAATTTGTACCTCTTTTATAATAATTAACCAAAAAAAATGAAGCACTTCTTTGCTCACCGTCTTAATTAAAAAGTAAGTCAAATTACACCCGTGCCAGCTCACTCACTCTCGCTGGAAAATAAAATATGTCGGTCGTTCATGTAGCTTCTAAAAGTAAGGGGATAACCAATAACATGTTAGTATTGGAACTGACTTAGCGCACATAGTGATAATCAATCGATAAAAACCTAAAAAGGACACGTTTAAATTACCACACACCCGTGAATATTCTTTCCAAACATTTCAAAATCCAAATAAACCGAGTACATAACGTTAAGTAGTTTCGTCGTCATTACTGCGAGTACCGTGCGCCGGCAGTCTCCTTGCCGCGCGCGTCCGTAGCCCACGCGCGGTCGCCGCACGGTCCACGACCACGCCTGCTCACAACGTAACGTAAGTGACACACTATCGCCACTTATCACCGATAGCGGATAACGGCACCCGACCGGCCAGCCCCTCAGTGCCATCCAAATATTCCACCTGTGATTATGTGTAGTGTTCGTAATGTGGTTCCAAGGGAAATTTATGATACCGGTGCTCACCGAGGTATATCCTAGTTGGTGTGAAGTGTTGTGTTTTGGTCGAGTGTGTAATGTGGTTTTGGTCTGAAGCAGGTTGGAAAACGGAATGGAGAGGCCATGTGCGGGAAACAGGAGAAAACTCTCGATGGCAAGGTACTTGTTTACTACTTACAGACACAATAATATTACAGGCACAGGGCGGAAATATACGGCTTTTTAAATGCATTTTAATTTACAATTAAATTATATACGATAGGTTATTTATTTATACAGAGACGATAAAATATAACAACACAAACTTATGAAATGAATAAACTTATAAATATTCCCCAAGTCGCCTTCGTGAGATAATAGTACATTATTGCCGTGGCCGGGAACGAGGCAATTACAAGTTGATCATTAGCTCCTCCGTTTATTTATAATACGAAGCCTGCAATTGCCATTCCGGCCGAGGCTAATATAGTGCTTTTTCGCAAAAATGGTGCAATCTAGCCGAAATATCAATTAAGGTTTGTAAAGATCACCTCAAAGCGTCAAAAACTTAATGCGTTCTGACTTTTTATTTACAGAATCGCAATTGTATTGCTTGCATAAATTTAACAAAATTTTCTCATTTGTCCACCGGGCGGGCCTTCACTTACTCGTAACCTGTTTTTATTTTGAGGAGCTTTATTTCCCTATTGATAATTTCCCTAGCAACTAAGACCAAGCAATAACGTCGCCAAAAATATTGAAACAAATTACAATTCTTATTATAATTTATTGACAGAAGGCACTAGGCATAATCTAAATAAATTTTATGTTTTTATACCCTGATTATTAAATAAATAAATAATAATAATATAAATATGTGTGGACAATATTACACAAATCAACCTAGTCCCAAACTAAGCAAAGCTTACTATGTACTATGTGATGGGCACTAAGCGACGATATATGTACATGCTTATATAAATAAATAAATACTTAAATACATAGAAAACATCCAAGACCCAAGAACAAATATTCGTGCTCATCACACAAATAAATGCCCCGGCCGGGATTCGAACCCGGGTCCTCCAGCTTTGTAGGCAGGGTCACTACCAACTAAGCTAAAGCGGTCGTCGCTAATACTACTACTGTCATGATGATTGTTTACTTACAAATTGACTGACGTCAAAATTTGCTGATCTTGTCGGTTATTTTAGAAAATTTGCCCCAACTTTGTGCCAAGGCCTGCATTTGCACCGCACTTACACCTCGTTTCTGTAAACCGCTGAGATGTATTGGATCTGTTTATTTTCGCACTCGGAGCAATGCCTTTCATAATAGAGTAGTGAAAGGTGCATAAGATTAAATACAAAAATCTGAATTACTACCTTAATTGAGATTTTTGTTTTCTAAACTTATAAGGTGTCCCATAGCTGGGCAAAGGCCTACTAAGCCTGTAACTTGCCCCGATGCTGGGCAAAGGCCATTTCTGGACTAGTCTAGTAAATTATGTTTTTTTTTGTAAATAGAACATATCCCGACATGATGTAGGACGTAGGACATTACCCTATACAAATATACCTTTTAAAGCTTGTGAAAACAAACGTATACGAAAACTATTGAGGCCGGCCCGGTGTACTCAGGTGGTCGCTGTGACGCAAATGTGAACAATTGTTTCTACAACGTCTGCCCACTGTTAACCTCGCCAAGAATTATTTAAAATGGGCCTTATTCTTGATGAAATACGGGCGACATGTCCTACTATATTTAGCGTTACACATGTGCAGCGTGCTCGTATGACAGTTACTACGGGGTGGTCCAAAAATATATTTAACTTGTTTTTTGGTAGTATAGTATATACGGTTACTTCTGTCGATTGGCTGTCCTCGCAGTACAATGTAACCTCGGCAAGTTCCACCTCGCTAAAGTCAATCATGCTGCATAACCTTAGAAGGTCAAGCAGGGATCACCGTGCTGTCACCGTGCCCAATCTATAGTAAAAGCACAATAGTGCGTCTGCATCGATTGTCTCATGTTACATATGTATGTATATCCATTAATAGATACTATATATCTATCCGGCTATTAATGGTAGGCACCGAGCGAAGTCTCATTGAAGTGTAAAATTTGGTACCTAATCTATATGATAAAATCATATCTATCCATTGACCTGTTGATATCGTGGCTGAAATCAATATATGTAAACCTTTGATCCGGTATAAAAGTATATTTGTGATACTGTTAACGATAATATTATAGTTTTATGTAGATATTATTATACTCGGAGGTCGGAATTTTCTCGGCAAAACATAAGACTATCTGACTAGTGTTAGAAACATTTTTATATCGATATCCATAGTTCTTAAGTAGCAGAAAAGACGGTGCACTAAATGAGAAAACATATTTCATAGAAAAACTGACAAATGTCATTATGGCTGTGGTATTTCGCAAGGCGGAGGTATTTCCTCAGTCGGGGCCCCCGTTCCCTAACCCTAAAAAAAATCTTCGTGAGCCGTAGAATATTATATAGAAGCAGATGCAGTTTCATCTTCGCAGCCCACGTCAGTATACATAGCACATGATATTTTGTTTGTTTTGTTATAAAAATAAATATTTAACCATGGATTGCTTAAGAGGAATGCCTAGCTGACCAACTTTTCAAATCTTGAAATTTTGACATAATGTTTCTGTCGCGCTGCTGGGAGCGGGAGCGGGCGCTGTCTATGTGTGAGCGCACGCACACAGGCGCGAGACGCGAGCCCGCGAATTTACTTACTGACCCAGCATACGATAAATTAGGCTGTAGGTTGCTGTAGGTACAGATCGCACCATAGAAAAAGTTCCCCCTTGAGCACTTTATGAAAACTGTACAATAATTTCGTCCACTAAAATGAATCCACTTTAGCTCAGACGTTAACATGGTTGACACGCAATCAAGAGGTTCATGGTTCAAATCCAGAGATTGACAGAACTTTTTGCTTTTTATTTTTTTACCAAGTAAATTAATGTAATGCTTTTATAATAAATGTTTATTTACGTTTATGAAATAAAATAACGCCTAAACTTTTTTTTACTTTATTAACTTGAAATACTTAGCAATATCATATTGAATAATAGCGTTTTATCTTGGCATAAAAATATGTATATATCTCTCTTTATTTTACACATCTAAACAAAATAATAAACAGAAATAAGAACAAATAACAATATTGGTTTTTTTTTGGTTAGCTAAAATTGTGGTATATTTATTTGGCTGCCCTGCCATAATATTATCTATACATATTATAAAACTTGCGTTACTTAGACAACTATTGACAGACAGTGCACAGCCTAAACCGCTGAAGATATAACCATGAAATTTGGAACATATATTCTTTAGGGTACGTAGACGTGTACTAAGAAAGGATTTTTCGAAATTCAACCCCTAAGGGGGTGAAACAGGGGTTGAACCGTTGTATGGAAATCGTTCATTTGGAAAATCTTAGACTTGAAACTTTGTACAAAGGTTACTTATTAAAAAACAAGATAAATTATATAGGGTTGGTATAAAAATTCATCCCCTAAAGGGTTCAAAAAAGAGATGAAAGTTTGTATGAGAAAAATGTTGTTTTTTAAGTAAGAAGTTTGAAACTTCGGTCACAAGCTTCTTATGTATAGTGAAAAACATTGATAATGGCATTTTATTCATCCCCTAAAGGGTTTAAGCGAGGGTTGAAAGTTCACGTGCGCAATGTGTGATTCTTTTATAGTATGGGTTTCTTTTGAACCCATTTCAGGATTTCAAAAGAAGAGGTTCTCAATTCGGTTCATCAAAATGCAGATCTGATGATTGGATCCATGAGGAATCGAGGGAACTCCTCAAATCTTATAGGCAAACATACAGTGATTTTTGTGTTTTTATCAACAAATCAAGCATTTTCATACAAAAATGTGACATTTGATGAAGTGGGACTGCTGATGATGATCAGAACAGAACTCTTCAACGACGCATAGTTCACGTTTGGCGAATTGTCCTCTTTGCTGTGTTTGTTAAGCAAGTTAGATTTTCAAGACAATCATTTGTCAAGCTCGAGTTCTGATGATGGGATCCATGAGGAATCGAGGGAACTCCTCAAATGTTAAAGCCATACATAAGTTACATTACACATTTTAGTATTTTAACAAACAAATCAGGCATTTACATTTAAATAAGTTGACATTTGATGAAGTGGAACTGTATGTATATGAAGATCAGAATGGAACTCTTCAACCACGTATATTTTTGTTTTTTACATTTTTGTCAAACTTGAGTTCTGGTGTTGGATTCCATGATGAATTGAGCGTATACTTACTCTTCTACCATTATAAACATACTTATAGCCATTTTTAGGGTTCCGTACCCAAAGAATAAAACGGGACCCTATTACTAATGCTCCGCTGTCCGTCTGTCACCAGGCTATATCTCGAGAACCGTGGTAGTTAGACAGTTGAAATTTTCACAGATGATGTATTTCTGTTGCCGCTATATAACAACAAATACTAAAAAACAGAATAGAATAAATATTTAAGGGGGCTCCCATACAACAAACATATTTTTTTTTATTGCCGTTTTTATAGATAATGGTACGGAACCCTTCGTGCGCAAGTCCGACTCGCACTTGGCCGGTTTTTATTTCATTGTATGGAATCCAAGAGTGCACCATCTAAGTATAATCAATCATCTTTCACCGGTCTCCCCGATTGAAGTCGGTTTTTTTTTTATTATATAGGTAATATGTAGATTTTTATTTCATTGTATGGAATTTAAGAGTGCACCATCTAAGTATAATCATCTTTCACCGGTCTCCCCCATTGAAGTCAGTTTTTTTTTTTTTATTATATAATATGTAGATCTATAAAAAAAAATTAGGTTTATTTCTATTACATGTCATTTTTCTTACTCTTAATCACCACGAGTTCTACGCGGACGAAGTCGCGGGCAAAAGCTAGTGGGTTATAAAAACCTATGATTCGTTAATAACTTTACCACTAACTAAGTAGCATTTATTCCTATATCAAAGACAAGGGTTCCCAGGTCACCTTTCTATTCAATATTCTTCCATTGTGGCTCAGGGTTCTTCTTGTGATTAATAACTTTTCTGGTAATAAGATTTATCGATAATTTTTCACCACTAGCGTATCGACAATATATGTCAACGACTGTTGCCCATCCCTATTCCTTCTGTGTACGTATATTTAGAAACTGACTCCGCCACGAATTCGTGCGATAAGGACAACTGCAGCTCGGACTAAAATTCCCTTGCAAAAAACTGAAAAATCGAGGTTTCGTTCTCGACTGTTTCCTCCTCCAAAACGCAACCAATCATTATAAAATTTTGGAAACTGCAAGAGCAAGAACTAATCTTTGCCGCTACGTTTTGATTTTTTGGATATTTGTTGTCATATTTGTATACTGCGCCTTTTTATGGAGCCAATTCAACTAAGCCGTTTTTGCGATTTTTGGAGGACTGTAACTTTCTTTAAAATAAAAATATCCAAAAAAACAAAACGTAGCGGCATAGATATTGATGATATTGATCTTATTTGAAAAAATCATTGCTCTAAGTTCAAAAACCAGGGAGGTAACAGTCGAGAGCGTTTGTATGGGAAAATCGCAGCTAGGCATTCCTCTTAATATTGTCTGGGGTTAGTCAGTCTCGTTTTTCCTAGTAAAAGTTACTTGTAGTATAAAGTTATACTTCTACATAAAATCTCTAGTTCGCCTGCAAATCAAATCTGCAAATCAATAGGTATGTTATGTATTTAATAGCGATAAGTAACCATTATTCAACTTTTTTGAAAAATAAACATTCTTCAACCTGAAATAACCTGTCACGGATTAGTCGCTTCACTATTTGCCCGTTGACCCATAACGTGGCAGCATTCGACTCGTATACTCTTCTATAGACAATTAGACATACCTATGCTTTAGTGATATTGGTATTATACCTAAAGATAAGTTACAGATTAGTATAATTGTCTTTTATGGTTTTTACGTGATATCGCGGTTCGGTTCTAGAAATGAGCTTACTAGTCTAATGCATAGGTAGTCATTCATCAGGATTATCGGAGATAAGAATCGATATATCAAGCTGCCAGGTTTAGTCGAATTGCCTACCTATACTATAGATATCACTGTGGAGTGGAGTAAGGGATCGTCCTAATACAATGCGATGACCGCGCGATCGCGCAAGTGAAATTCGCGAATATATTGAACTCGAATAGGTGTCCTAAAGGGTTTGTTAGATGTTTTACTCGAAATCGTTATTTCATTGTAGCAAAATTTCGGATCGCATTTTTCCTCGATCGTGAATTTTTGCAGTCGTTTATATTATTCGGCTACTATATTAACACAAGTTTTTTTCATTAGTCGCGTTTTTCCGCGAGTTGCCTTTTTCTTTACAGTTTTTTTAACAGAGTTGTATTTTAATGTATCAAAATTTCGTGCAGTTTTTTTTCCATTGCTTGTTATTTTTTATAGAAGCAAGTTTTCTTAGTAGATTATTTTCATACCTTCATTTATCCACAATTTATATACGGATAAGATCTACATGAAACAATAATGTATTGAATTGTGTTGTACCTGAGCCTCTGTCATGAATAACATTAAACTTTACTTAGTACCTAATATTTTTATAATGCGGAAGTGATAAGGTACCGCCGACATAAAGCTCCGTCCGTCAGCGTAGGAGCTATGAGTTCATGTTGTCTATATGTCACAACTACAACAATGGCCAACCCGCGCTCGTGAGATACAAGTATGTATACACAGTACCCGGCGATAAGTATTGCACATCGATCTTTGGAAAGAAACTCTGCTAATTTCGGCTTAATCAAGCGTTGTCTCACACGACATACTCGTACCTACGTGACATTTGTCAGAAACTAAGTTTACATGTCTTCGATTTGACGTGAACTAATCGGATAGTCAGTCCGACCCAGGTCGGGCCTAGCTGAGTTTCTGGCTGGACTCTTCTCAGCTAGGCTAATAGGTTTAGTGAACCAGCGTCAAAACTCCCAGTAGCTCGATTCCACTGACACCTCAGATTCGGTTGAAACCGCTCAACCAACCTCATTGGTGCGCAAACTTTTAGAGTATTCCAGTGTTTAAGATCCGCGTGGTCGTGTCGTAGGTTTCCCCTGGATTTTTCCTAGGCTACTCTCCAACCGCGCAGTCCCATCGCTTTAATGGGCCCGGCCTATAAAGCCACAGGTTAAAAAAAAGCCCATAAAGTGCAGTATTTCTTTGATATTAAAGTTCAGTTAATAATTAAGATGTTTGATGGATGGTCGCCGGTGTTCGGAAATCGTCGTAAACAGCTAATTGTCTCTGTCGTGCAAATACTTATTTATTGTCGGGTACTATACATACAAGAAATTTCAATGTATCATCGTTTACGTTTTCATGTAGATATTGTCTGTAAAAATGTGGAGGACTGAGAGTATGAAAATGATCTACTAAGAAAACTTCCTTCTATTAAAAATTAAGCCATGGAAAAATCTGCGCAGAATTTCGATACGCGAAAATCAACTCTGGTAAAAAAAAGCTGTAAAGTAAATGGTGATTCGCGGAAAAACGCGACTAATGAAAAAAACTTGTGTTAAAATAGTAGCCGAATAATTTAAACGACTGCAAAATTCACGATCGAGGAAAAATGCGATCCGAAATTTTGCTACAATGAAATAACGATTTCGAGAAAAACATCTAACAAACCTCCTAAAGGGATCGTCCTAAAACAAACGCGACTACACGATTATCGCGCGAATTCGCGACTTTTACTAGTAAATATTCTAAATTAAAGTCGCGCGATCGCGCGATCATCGCGTAGTCGCACGCCAATTAGGACGATCCCTATCTCATCATCAGAAAAGTTTTATAAGTTTGTTTCAAAAATCTCATTTTTGGTACAAACTTTTATAGCTGACTGTACTTTTTGTTAGGTTAGGTTTGGCTAGCAGGTCCTTATGGCTTTACATTTGGAAGACTCTAAGATCCAATCCAAACACGTTGTGTTTATCGGTTGTAGTCCGGGAGTCATTTCTATCCGCGTCATCAAACCACCTAAATGGCATAATATTGTTCCACTTCTGATTTATACTCTCCATTTAATTTTGTCGGTCAAATTTAAATGCTTGACAAGATATATTAATTCATGTAGCCATATATATTAGCGGGGCAAGAGAAACATGATTTGTCTAAATACGATAAAAGTAAATACCTGGATTTATTTTTTTAGCGCAATGTTTTGTATATTTATCGCACATAATTAACTAATTTGAGATTTATACTGTGTGATAATGTGCGATATCACATTTCATCCGATTATTACAATCACATAAGATACAGGTAACAAAAAATAGATAATTGGTAATACGAGATAGGCAATTCTAAAGTCTGAAATTGTGCCTCGTTATCAAATACATAGATTAGATAGCAAATAAAATGCCTTGGACCTGGTAACCGCTCAACATTTCAATTTAAGCCGGATTCATATTTATTAGGCGTGACAGATTAATATAGTTGTCATACATTTAGTATGGTAAGATTCACATTCGTGTAGTGTGGTCTGGTGGGCCAACCCACAGTGGGGGTCAGTCAGGCGCTAGTCCCACCGGCGAGCAGCGAGACTTAGGGTAGAATTACTATGAGCTCACGTCAGATGAGTATGAATGCGACTTTACATACGATGTTCTATAAAAATAGAAACGAATGCAATAAAAATAGGTTGTACACTAATATGACCCCAGGCTCGAGTGCAGCGGCCGCCGGCCTCGTTAATAATGTGTTTGATTACAATAAACATTAAATATAATACATGAGCGTGATTACAGTAAGTCGTCTCCGGTTCAAGCTATCGCGAGTCACAGGTCCGGGGCATGTTTTTATTATAGACGCTGCCGTCGGAGCATCGGTATATTCCACCGCGCCATGTGACCCCTGACTACGTGTAACATTATTGGGATGTTGATTATAATAAAAACAAATTAGTCTTACAATATAAAACGCACGAATATATACTCGCATAACTTAACAGTTTAATTTTTTTCTGATATTTAAAACATTATTAAATGTATAAAAATGTATAAATGGACGCTGTTTGTACACAGAAAAGTGGTGACGTCACACTCACAAACTTCGTACTAACAACGCATTTTTAACATTTCATAAAAAGTATAGTTGATTTGACTATCAGGCAACATCACTATTGATAGTGAGGGACATATGTCTGACATAAACGCGAGCTAGGCTGGTGATGGTAGATGGTCTAGAGAAGAAATAACTTGTTTCACAGCACATACAATGTGGGCAGTATTAAGCACACGCATCTGTCTAGTCCCAAAGACAATTAGGCTTGAACTATCGTCCCCCCTCGCCTTTGTACTTGACTTCTTGTTTTGTAAAATGTCTGTAAATTTTTGTACAATAAAGAGTTTTACTACTCGTACTACTACTACTATGGGCATTAAAGGGCGATATAGTTAACCCCTGTTCATACCATCTATGTAATACGTTTAAACCATAATGTTTTTCTTTTCTATGCTATTCACATAAAAGTAGGCACTTAACTAATACTCAAGAACTATTTCGTGTTTAGAAATAAAGGAAAAGTTGAAAAATGTAGGCACTGAGCAGGATTCGAACCTGCGACCTCCTGGCATTCGCGGCCAGTCGCTCTAGCCAACTGAGCTATTAGCTATGTGGGACCCACACCCGGCCCCAAATTCTTCAACCGTTCCTTCATTCCATTTTATTTTTCCTTTATTTGTAAATTCAAAATTTAAACATTTATTCTGCAAGTAGGCCGCAAGGGCTCTTTTACATGTCACAAAATTACAATACAGTTACAATTATATCATTTAGTTTAGTGACATGTATATTATAGCAACATCAACCAACCGATAAATACCTGGGCACAATTTACTGGACTTATCCTATAATACAGAGATGTAAAGGGTCCCCATTCGCTTGCCCTTTTCCCATTTATTTGAGGTCGGCGCAGCATGTCTTTTTCTTCCATACATCTCTGTCGCCCGTCATCTCTACATTCACATCCTTCTTATTCATATCGTCTTTCACACAATCCATCCACCTTTTCTTTGGCCTACCTCGTTTCTTGCGTCCATCCACACTCATATCTAACACTCTTCTTGTTACATGCCTTTCATCCCTCCTCATTACATGGCCGTACCACGCCAGGCGATTGGCTCTTAGTTTTTCCGTAATGGGTGCAACTTTCAGGCTTCCTCTTATATACTCATTCCTAATCCGGTCCATTCTTGTCACACCACACATCCATCTCAACATCCTCATCTCTGTAACATGCATTCTCGTTTCATCCGTCACCTTTGAGGCCCAACATTCCGATCCATACATGACGACAGGTCTTATTACGGTCTTGTAGATTTTACCCTTCAATTTAAGGGGCATTCGGGCATCACAAGTTGTCCCCGAGACCTGTCGCCACTTCATCCACCCAGCGCTAATTCGGTTCTTCACGTCGCGGTCGATATCGCCATCGCATTGTATTAGCGAACCGAGGTACTTAAAGTCGGAGCAGACCGGGAGCGTAACGCCGTCCAGTTGTATGGGCGTAAAACTGGAGAGACCGCCGAAATCGCAGAACAAATGCTCTGTCTTGGATCTGCTGATCTTCAGGCCAACATTCTCCAGTCTACTTCGCCACTTCTCCAGCCTGCTCTGTACCTCGTAACCGTCTTCACCGACAAGAGCAATGTCGTCGGCGAAGAGCATACACCAGGGTGCCTCCTCCTGTATGTCCGACGTCAACGCGTCCATAATTAAGACGAAGAGGTAGGGACTTAGTGCCGAACCCTGGTGTAAGCCCACCGTGACGCTGAACCTGTCGGTAGTGCCAGCCGCTGACCGGACGCGAGTACAACATCTGTTATACATAGACCGAATTAGCTCCACATACTTTCCAGGCATACTTTTCCCTTTCAAGGCCCACCACAAAACCTCCCGCGGAACTCGGTCATATGCCTTCTCGAGATCCACGAACACCATGTGCAAGTTTTTATGTGCATTTCTGTATTTTTCGCACAGTTGGCGAAGAGCAAAAATGGCGTCCGTAGTACCCCGACCAGGCATAAAACCGAATTGGTTTTGCGTTATAACACTCTCTTCTCTCATTCGTCTCTCTATCACTTTCTCCCATACTTTCATACTGTGTGACATGAGCTTTATTCCGCGGTAGTTGTTGCAGTCCTGGATATCTCCTTTATTTTTAAAAATGGGCACCAGTAAACTGTCGCACCATTCCTCGGGGATAGTTTCTTCATGCAACAACTTATTGAAGAATAAAGTCAGCCACTTGCATCCATCCTCACTCAATAACTTCCACACTTCTACTGGTATACCATCTGGCCCTACAGACTTGCCACTTTTCATACTTCTCACAGCCTTTCTTACTTCATCCATACCTATTTCCCTTACTACACCCATGTTTGCGGGGTGGTTTTCGAGCTCCGTGTTCCAGGGATTTTCTTCATTCATCAACCTTTCAAAGTAGCCTTTCCAGCGCTCTTTTATAGCATCATCTTTCACCAATACCTTTCCTGCATCGTCTTTTACACATTTAATATGACAAATATCCCTTGCATTTTTCTCTCTCATTTTCGCTAAGCGATACAGCTGTTTTTCACCTTTTGGACTGTCCAGTGAATCGTATAATGTGTCCTGTGCTACTGCTCTTGCAATTGCAACCGCTCGCTTAGCGCCTTTTTTGCACTCCTTATATACATTTTTCTTCACTTCCTTCTCACTTTCATTTCCATTTTCCACACTTTGCCATTCTTTAAACGCTTGCTTCTTTTGTTTCAGCTTTACTTGCACTTCTTCATTCCACCACCACGTTTCCTTCTCTATCATACGTTTTCCTTTCGATTCCCCTAATATATTCCTCGCTACTGTTCGTATACAATTCGCCATCTCATTCCAGCATTCATCTACATTCATTCCCTCCATATCCTTCATATCAATCATTTTGTTAACCACGCATTCTTTAAATTTAGTTGCATACTCTCTTTTTTCTAGCATATGCCATTTGGTTTTGGGAGGGGGTCGGTCTTTTATAATGTTTGACTGCACTTTTATATTCACTTCAATAACTAATAGTCTGTGCTGGGAAACTAAATGTTCACCCG
Source organism: Cenopis cana (assembly GCA_951800055.1). NCBI lineage: Eukaryota > Metazoa > Arthropoda > Insecta > Lepidoptera > Tortricidae > Cenopis > Cenopis cana. The sequence continues at coordinate 371,807 of OX637495.1, forward strand.
GGATAATCTTACAATCTTTGACGCAGTTGATTTTTTTCCTTTTAATGAGGAAATAATCAATCTGCGTCGCATGGTGACCACTTTTATAAGTTATGAGGTGTTCTTCTCTCTTTTTAAACCAAGTATTTGTGATTGCTAAGTCAAACGCGGAAGCGGTTTGTAATAAGGCATCTCCCTCTTTATTACGGTTTCCGTACCCCCAACCCCCATGCACTCTTTCATATCCTACATTCATTCTTCCCACATGTCCATTAAACTCTCCACCCACATATATCTCTTCGTTTTCTGGAATATCCATCATTACCGTATCAAAATCCTCCCAGAACTTCTCTTTCGAAGCATCATCACATCCACTCTGTGGTGCATACACACTTATAAAATTTAGTATTACATTTTCCAGCATAACTTTCATGGCTATTACCCTATCACTCCTCCTATTGACATTCGTTACATTCTGTTTCAAATTATTATCTAGCACTATACCCACACCATTGCGTTTACCATCACTCCCACAATAATAGAATTTATATCCCTCCCCAATCTCCCTTGCCTTTGCACCCTTCCACTTCGTCTCTTGCAAAAAAGCTACATTTATCCTTCGTCTTTTCAATACATCTGCTAACTCTCTTCCCTTACCAGACATCGTCCCTACATTCCAACTCGCATACCTCAATCTCACATACCTTGGTTCCCGGGCTCGCTTCTTACGTCGCCCCCACCCGGGCTGGTGCGACAACCCTAACCCATTTCCCACAGGAGCCGGGTGCTGCCCCTGCGCGTCGCCTGCGGGGTACGCCCTAGCCCTGATAGAGATGTAAAGGGTCCCCATAGTCAAGTAATTTTAGAGGTGTAAAAGCACTCTAAAGTTGTAGTTTGCATTAGCAGCGTTACTGTTTTATACAAAATTAATTTATTTCGTGTTTGCCAAACGAATGTGTCCAACTAAACACGATATCTTAAAAGATATAGCTTATTAGTGAACTGGAAATCGCGAATCATATTTCTTATCTTAGACAGAGTTCACACCAAACTAATTAACTTGGAGATGTACAGCCGCCGCCACTGTGACGTCAACGAAAAAAAAAGAGCTGAGAAGTCTCATAGAGGTCATCATTCGACCGACGTGACGACGGAGGAGACAGTGCACGTTCTTATATTCGGCGATTTCGTCAATTTGCTGTTATATCGTGAACTTTGTAGACCAATGCTATCGCTAAGTTTTATAAGCAATGATCCGGGACCTCTAGCTTCGTAGCAGGGGCACTACCAACTAGGCTAAAGTGGAAAACTTTTTGCTGGGATCAATATTAAATGAGATATTAAAGTGGGAAAGTTTTGTCATTTATTACATTAGATAAGAAGTTTTAAAGGGTGTCTTCCACGTGTTGTATCGATTAATGCCAAGCCACGGCCAACGGCTATCATTCACGTAAAGTGAACTCGAAGTGGTCATCTTCTTGTCATGGTGCCTGGGTTTCAACCAACCCTGTCGTCTTAAGTCAATACTTAATCGAGCTCTTAGCAATAATCCAGTATTCACGCAATATGTTTTTGGTGTGATGTCATCAGATGTTATTATTTGATTATTTATTAGATACGCGCAATCTATATGATGGGCAGTTATCTAGCGGCGTGTTGTGAAGTGAAACTGGCAGGTGGTGGTACTTACCTGCGCGTTATCGCGCGCCGGCCGGTTATTTGTCGCGAATAAATAAATGCTGCTACTAACTGCTGGCTACTTTTTTTTTGTCAAAAATCTACCACCAGTTCGTAAAAAAAGAAACTCTGCCTCGAGAAGAACCGGCGTAAGAAACTCGGCGAGGTGTCATTTTTTCAAAACATAATTAATTTCGCTCTTGCGCAGTCACTCATGTTTCCACTCGTGCTGTCACTGGCTGTCACTATCACCGCATTTGGGTGAATTAGCACCCCGGGGGTGTGTGAGAACTGAGTTTAGCCGATGTGGTAAGAAGAACACCCTGATATGAAATATAAGTGATACACATGCTGCGTAGGTAACGTAGGTTGTGATCGGCATTGAATCCGCACGGGTTATCCTTCGGCTAATCTCGACCCTCGCCGTGTCAGCGGGTCACCGTCTAATAATAAGTAGGTAGGTACGGCGAGCCGGGTTATCGGCGGGGCGCAGGTTATCGGCGGCCCGACCACATGGCTGACGCGTAGTGCGGTAGGACAGCCGGTTTAATATGTGCCTAACTGTTCTAGTATTACCATGTAAGTACTCGTACTTGCAGTTTGGCGCGCAGTCCGACATGTGTTCCCACACATACGTAAATTACCTGCTACTAGTAGGTACGAGTATGTGTTTTGTCGATAGCGTATTAGTAGGTTGTGTAGGCGATTCTTCACAAATTCAACGACCATAAATTGTTGTGATTTTAATTACAATCCTGCTTACTATATAATGGCTTAGGCTTACACTTTACATATTATAGCCTAGCGACACACACCCGTTCGCGTCGATAGTGCGGGTTTGCAACGCAGTCTACGGCCAGTTGCCGTCACAAGAGTCACAAGCGGCTTATCACCTTTATAAAATAGAATGTCGCTTTATCGTTATGTTTAAACTGCTATAGCTATACAAATTTTCCAAAGGGTGAAAGCGACAAATTGCCAAAGAATCCAGCTATTTACCTACGTCTTCGACGTACGTTAAGTACTTGGGATTGCACAATAGGAACTCATCTATCGATAAAATTTCGATCTTATTGTTAGAACGTGATAAATTAAACAGATAGTATAGATGAATCAATAATCTTCATGTTTCGGCTTTATCATCTGGTGTTTCAACAGCTCTTATCAGCTTTTTTTGCGAATGACATCCGAACAGAACAGCGCTATCAGTAGTATTCTTCGATTGTGTAATAAAGAGGGTTTGGGTGTCTACAGCGAGACTTAAGTGTCAATGAGTTCTCAGCGCCATATTCATCATCATCATCATCATATCAGCCGAAAGACGTCCACTGCTGGACATAGGCCTCCCCCAAAGAGTGCCACAATGACCGGTCTTGCGCCACCCGCATCCAGCGGACTCCCGCGACCTTTACCAGGTCATCAGTCCACCTTGTGGGGGGTCTACCCACGCTGCGCCTTCCGGTCCGTGGTCGCCACTCGAGAACCTTTCGGCCCCAACGGCCATCGGTTCTACGTGCAATGTGCCCCGCCCACTGCCACTTAAGTTTAGCGATTCGAAAGGCTATATCGGTTACTTTGGTTCTGCTACGGATGGCCTCATTTCTGATGCGATCACGCAGAGAAACTCCCAGCATAGCCCTCTCCATTGCCCTCTGAGTGACTTTGAGCCTTCTTATGAGGCCCATGGTGAGCGACCACGTTTCCGTACCATATGTCATCACTGGCAACACACACTGGTCAAAGACTCTCGTCTTGAGACACTGCGGAATATTGGACGAAAAGATATGCCGTAGCTTCCCGAACGCTGCCCAGCCGAGTCGGTTTCGACGATTGACCTCTCAGCGCCATATTACGTATACTTATATGGAATTTGGATCTCATTAAAATATATATAGCCAGTTCCACACCTATTTGCATCCATCAAGCATGATAATCACGTTAGATACCTACCTAAAATGTACCTAGCTTACCGGCAAAACTTGACAATTTCGGCCATGCCGTGATAACTAGTTTTTATGTTTATCTAATCGAATATTTGTACAATTTATTAAACGGGTCATTAGCGATACGGATTTATCGCCACGTGATACGAATTTGATCTAACCACCCCAATAGTTGGCATGGTTGCATTTATGTGATTCACGTTGATAATGGCTTAATAAAAAAATAAAAAATTTTTTTTTTGTGGACAATCTTACACAAATCAGCCTAGTCTCAAACTAAGCAAAGCTTGTACTATGGGTACTAAGCGATGTTTCAACTAACTGATCGAACTCCAAACGGGTTATCTCGACTTTCTCGTGATATCACCATATCAAAAAGCACCTAGATGTGTCATTGTCAGATTTAGGGGCGTGTCTTTTCGGTGGACAAGGTTAAGGGCTACAAAGCTTAATTTTGGATTTGTCTAGTAACCGTGTCTCTGTTACTATAAATTCATGTAATAAAAAAAATACTTACATGCACATAAGCCGTTAACTATTGACCGCCGGATGGACAAGTTTTGTTTTATGAACGGACAATGAGCCAGATATGACGTCGGAGGTGTTTGTTCGCAGATGCGCGGCGTGGCGGCGCACGAGCGCGTGTACACGCTGCGCACGCGGCCGCCGTCCCTGCTGCCGCCGTCGCCGCTGAGCCTGGCCAGCTCGGGCGACAAGTCTCTGGCGGCGGCCACGCACTCGCACGAGCACTCGCCGTCGCTGGAGCGCGAGTCGGCCGTGGCCGCCGCGTGCGCTGCCACGGCTAGCTTCGTGTGCTACGTGTGCGGCGTCAGCGCGCCCTCCTCGCAGCTGCGGCTGGTGTACTGCTGCGCCAACCCGGAGCGCGAGCCCTACTACCCGTTCATCACCTCGCTCAAACCGCATCCCGACGCTAGTCCTATTAGTCCGCAGGGTGAGTTGGCCGGCGGCGGCACCTTGTTCACTGATGGTGACGTATCATGTGAGGCATCATCGACTCCGTCATTTTATACCCGTTAAATTGGTAGCGTATATAATATTGCACAATTTTTTAGTAGATTTTTTGCATTTTTTGCTCTACAGAGCGTCAATATAAGGGTTAAGAAAGACTGGGTCCAGCTCCGACTTCCAGGTAAACCTCCCTTCGTGCCTCACAAGAACATAGTTGAGGAGGCCCGTCCATGCGCACGGGTGAACAGGCGTTGTGTTCACAACGTGGTACGAGCGCAGGTCCAACAGAGCGCATCCTTAATAGCTCTAGCGACTTTACCACTAGGAACACGACACGACACATGTACATCTTGCTCTACCCATTTATACATGTACGACAATCGCGTGCAAATATAACTAGCCATATTGCGTGTTACCGATATGTAAAGAGTTCAATCGATCATTCAATGTACGAATAGGTAGTTAAAGTTGCATGCGATGCTCGCACGAGTGTAAAGCTCGATTTAAACTAGCAAAAATTTGCGTGTAATTTTCAGTAAATTTTCGTTAGATTGCAGAGTGTGATAGTGCTCATCATACCTCGGTAGCCCGCAGCTCAGCAATGTAAAGAAACATGCGTGCAAGTTGCAATGTAAACCGGCCATAAAGCCGCTTTGTTGACCTTGGAGCGTGTGTCGCAGGGATGGTGCAGATCTGCGCGTCGTGCAACAAGAGCATCCCGCACAAGTACCCGGCGTACGGCGAGCCCGAGCCGCTCGCCGCGCACAACCACGCCAACAACAACAATGCGCACACCAACAACATTAGGTACGTGCCTTTATAGCTCAGTGGTGCGCGCTGGTGAGTCCTGTCCCGGTCGCCAAATGAAAAAAATACAAGAATTTATCTATCTACTTGGAGAACCAAATCAACTTTACTTCTTCATCATTTATTTTAGCGTGACGGTTTACAGCAAATCGAAATAGAACAATCTTTAAATATTAAAATTTACAAATATATGTGAAAACACCATAAACCACACCAGATTCCAACAGACTTCCACACACCTTAGTTTTTTTTAACTATATCAATAAGTGTGTAACATTCTAATAACATAAACAATTCTATTTTCATCCCGATAATATAACATTACAATCAATCAATCAATCAATCAAAATTTTTATTTCGTCATCATAGGTAGTTTATGTACAGGTGGTAGGTATAGGTAACAGTGGAACCGCTATGATGTACCTATCGGCGTACGATCAATTAAATACAATATATTAAATACAAATGTCACAAACTTAATCTTAAAAACTTATATGTGATATCAAATTGACTCCCTGGCCTTGCGTAGAGATGTAGCCTCGCTCTGCATTTTCTATCGCTTGTATCACGGGGAGTGCTCGGAGGAATTGTTCGGACTCATCCCTTCCGCATCTTTTCGCCATCGTCCTACGCGTCAGAACTTCCATCCTCACCACTTAGATGGTTGGCAGTCCACGACTGTGCGTTTCTCAAGAAATTTCCTGCCCCGCACAACCAAACTATGGAATGAACTGTCGCCTGCGGTATTTCCGGACCGATGCGACCTTCAAACCTTCAAGAAGAGAGCGTACTCCTTTCTTAAAGGCCGGCAACGCACTTGTGGCACCTCTGGTGTTGCAGGTGTCTATGGGCGACGGTGATCGCTTACCATCAGGCGATCCGTTTGCTCGTTTGCCCCCTATAACATAAAAAAAAAAAAAAAAAAAAAAAAATAGTGAGCATGCAAGCTACAAACAAACAGAATTAATTTGCGGAGATATGAGGTAAATTATATTATTATTGCATGTCATATATTATAATTAGTTAAAAATAAAAGTCAATTAATATTAATGTCAATGTCAAATACAAGATTCACAAGAGAGAATAGTATCAAGAATTGTAACAGATGACCTACCAATTCACAAAACCTTCCATCCTCGAGAGACACTGGCTGCCGCAGAATTGGTAAATCAGGATCTGGTTCGTATCGTTGACTGGTCCCTGGTAAGGTAAGGTAAATGTCCCTGTGCTCGACACTGACCCAATACATGGCACTTTCAATCTTATGTCATAACGACTAGGTGTTATCTATTGCGCATTAACATGTCGAGCATAGGGACTTTTACATTACCCCTTTTAAACATTCAGATTCTCCACTCCTCCGACTAGAGAACTCGGCAGAGATGCTGCAGGTCAGCAGCATTTCGTGGCAGTTTTCACTACTCTGCTACGAAATGCTTTAAAAACATACCCCCTCCTATTCGTAACTCAAAAACTTTATTCACGTTTAAACTTAAGTTCAGGAAATATCTTGTGTGTTTTGAGATCTTTATGTATTCTCTACACTCCGTTGTCTACCGGTGACGGGGATCCCCGTCATGTAAACAAAAGATTGGTTTGTTTTTTTCGCCGTCAAGCATCAGGTAATAAGTTAATACAATAAAGTAATTTTGTTTGTGTAATATTTTATTTTCTTGTGGTGCTGTGTCTTTCAATAAATGTTTTTCTATTCTATTTTATAACATCATCCTGGGGCAACGGAATAGATTAAGGATTACAATTACGAACTCTATTTTTGCGATATATTATTATGAGCTTCGCGACTTCATTTAAAAAGCAGCATGCTTTAAAGTTGTCCCGGAGGAGAGTAGCTGGATTCTAGATTCTAGACAAATCTGGGGCTCTATGATGGTCTCTTGTATCGCATGATAAACGACAAGATAAAGCATTATCACTTTCTGTAACGACTCGATAGTAAGTGACGTTATATTTATTGTCTGAACTCAACTCATACGTTACGTGGTAACTACGAGCATAATACGTAGCCTGCAAACTGAAAATACAAGAGTCTACTCGAAAGATGAAAACTCAAAGTAAGTAAAACGAAACCTTGTGGTGTTACAGAAGTAAAAAACGCGTTATAATTAAAAGAATATTCTCTAAAGCTGGTTATCGCAGGTTGTTGTGTCTGGCTCGTTACTGCGCGAGCACTTAATTCGCTCATTATTAAACGGGTCAAATATTTGCTTGTGAGTGGTTCTTACCGGTTCAGATTTTTACACGCACGTTATCACTGCATTTACGATAATTATTGACAAAATGATAATATCGAGTAGTACTATATTACGGGACAAGGCTGCGGGATAGCTCGGCGAGTATTTTAAGTGTTTAACCGGGGAACGATAATACCTCTGTCGGGATGTCGGGAAATAGTACTTAAATAGATTGGTTTAATAAATGTATTGCTTTTCATTGAAAATTCCAGCACCATGTTTTGCCATTTATGACGATTACTTAATTATAAACGTACAAAAACTTGAAATGGCCACGTCCAATGTAGAATCGGTACAGTCGGCTGCAGAGGAACGGGGCCTCTCACAAGAGAAGGGTCACGATGTGAGCGTCGTTGTGCAGGTTCAAGCCGTACGACATGAAGACGTCGAGCGTGAAGCGGCCCGGCGCGCCGCCGCCCTCGCCGCTCGGCCAGCTCGTCGCCGGCGAGAACGGCATGGGGCTCTACAGGTCGGTACACGACACACACCACACACACACACCATGACACAAATACACATGAAGACACGAGAGCGAGGCCAGGCGGCCCGGCGCCTGGGTGCCTACCCATTACACTTTAATGCTGAGCGACTTATGCGAAAAAGTTTTTGTCTTGGGAGACGCCGCTTCGATTTCACGCGTCAACTATTCTGTATCGTTGCCGCTCGATCGCAGGTGGGGCCGGACGTGATCCACACCTGATGAATTTGTATAGGTCAGGTAGGAGGCGGTCCTTCTAAATGAGTTTCGAATGGTTTGCAGGTGCTACGTGTGCTGCGGGCTGTTCCCCCAGCAGTCGATGGAGTGGCTGTCGACGACGGCGGAATACATGAACTCGCACGCGATGCACTTCCCGTGCTTGGCGGGCGGGGGCGGGGGCGGGGGCGGTGGCGGGGGCGGCGGGGGTGGCAGCGCGGCGCGCGGCGGGCGCGTGCTGGCGTGCTCGCGCTGCGTGCGTCACCTGGCGCGACAGTGGGAGCTCATGGACGCCGAGCGCGTGCCGCTCGAACACCGCAGGTACACAGGAGCCTAGGCCTGCTTACCACTCCAGAACATTGACGACCGCGTTGTCGACCGACGACTTGAGGATTCATTGCGTTTATAACTAGAGAAAGGAACTCTAGCGACTTTCCTCTCACCTGGAATACACCACGACAATTGGCGTTGTTTGAAGGACGTCGCAGAAAAGTAACATATACATAAACTATATTCAGTAAATAACTACCAATATGTAGCTAAACTCCGGTGGTCTCACCTTGTTCTTCTTCGCGTGTCGATGATTTCTTTCTCTGGTTAAATGGTACGGGGCCAGAAGCTGGCGGTCTCGCCTTAACCCTTCCCACGCCCTGGTCACAAGTAGTGGTGTGTTGCAGGTACAACATCCCGTCGCCGCTGCCGTCCAACTCTTCACTGAACGGCGAGCGCGTCATCCCTACACCCCCCTCCACCACCTCCGACCGCACCGTGGCCAGCAACAGCGGTGAGTGTACAGTAGGTTAGCGGCGGAACGTCCATACAACTCGATTCCCACCGGCTTGCCTAATTCTCACCCAGTCCAGTTCTTTACAAAAATGACTAGAAGGAAGGATTGATGAAGGAAGGATTGACAAATTTCAAGCCGGGTAGCAATCGTACCTATAACTCAGTTGGCTAGAGCGACTGGCCGCGAGTGCCGGGAGGTCGCAGGTTCGAATCCTGCTTGGTGCCTAAGTTTTTCAATTTTTCCTTTGTTTCTAAAAAAGACTAGGCTATTAAAGCATACATTATAGTTTTTCTCAAAAATGGCCCGCAAACTGGACTTTAGTCGCTACATATTGGAAGGTAAAGTGTATAGTTTAAGGTCAGATCCAAATTAAAAAGTAAAAAACATTGCAGGCCACATATATGGCCTGCAATGTCACATATAAATTACTTTATTTGTCGAGTTATAAACTTTTTAAAAAGTAGAAACTGTCATATAAAAGGAGGCACAGATCGTATTCTGCCAATTCAGCTCGTATTTTTCTGTTGGAAACGCGACGTTTTTTTATGTGTCTCGAATAATTTGCGTTTTTCGGTAGAAAAATACACTTGCGATTGTGTCAAAAATAAATAAACGGCGGGAAAGCATGATGTTTTTAACTTTTTAAGGTTATGTTTATCAAATCTTGTTCAAATTTTGTATTATTTTCCCCATTTTTGAGAAAAGCACTATATTAGCCTCGGCCGGAATGGCAATTGCAGGCTTCGTATTATAATTAAACGGACTCGCAAGCTCGTCCGTTTAAACAAATACTCAGCCTGCAATTGCTTCCTTCCCGGCCACGGCAATAATGTACTATTAATGGTTTGTTGTGTATATAAGAAGTGAATGTTGTGTGCAGCGTGCACGTCGATCTACTGCTTCCTGTGCGGGCTGCACTCGGACTTCACGCTGGCGCGCATCCTGTACGGACAGCCGCAGGGGAACGCGCCCTACTTCCCCTGTCTACTCACGCACCAGGTACTTACCGTTTCTATCTCACATCCGGACATAAAATGACAAATATCGCACCTCCTAGCCAGGGGTTGACATCAAATTGTGTATTTACCACGAGCGGTAATAAAGAAAGACTCAGATCGCATATTTATTAGCCTTGCCTTCGGCTCGGGCGTCAAACACCTACGATCTGAGAAATTCTTTATTGTACAGTCCGTAATAAGTAACGTTATATTGTAACATTTAAATAACTAACTGACATTACTATAATTCAACATTCTAATATCAAGAACCATAGCACACAAGACTGATTGCAACAATACTATAAACTTAAAGGCTAAGCCATGACTTCAGAGCTTGTAACTCCTGTGTAAGTGTCATGACAGCTTCAAGTGTAATGACACACAATAACAACAACAACAACAAATACTCTTTATCTACACCCATATAGTAAATCCTCTTTTATAAGTTCAAATACCGTAGATAAGACCCCGCTTTATAATATACTGTGCGGCTGTTGCGTGCGTCCCCTATTAGATCACGAAATATAACACTTTAACGATATCACGTACAAAATTATATAAGGCGCGGGCCGGCCTGTCGATGCAAACATGGCGCACGCCGGCGAGAAGTGCCCACACGAAACACATGAAAGAGGATTTAATATATGGATGTAGATAAACTAGTGTATGCAACTGTACATAATTAGGCATTAAAACATGAGTGTGACCTTATTATGAAATAATGCCCCTCATTATGTACCAGTTGCATAAACTACTATTATTGCACACCTCAATTAAACGACACAGTACAATACAAAAAGACACAATAAGTAGAGGCAAACAACAGGCGGTCTTATAATACATAAGAGCGAGGCATCGATTCGCTTTCATTCTCACGCGTTGCTGTCACTCCCGCTCGTAATTGTGGCCAAATCTTAAGTGCCTCTGTATAGCTTCACCATCTATGGAAATGCACGACTTTCAGGTGACAAAGATGGCATGATTACATCATTGCAAATAGTCTCTGTGCAACATGAGCTGTCTTGTGTCTCGCCCGGAGCCTCCCTGTTGATCCTCGGTGTGTGTGTGTGTGTGTGTTGCAGAGTTTACCGAACGCCGAGCAGCTGCGGGACAACGGCTCGGCGCTGGTGTGCACGTTTTGCTACCACTCGCTACTTAGTCAATGGAGGAGGTACCCACAACTTTATTTACCTTATGAACCTTATGTTATGATTATTTTCTAATGCGAAACTTTTCATCATCATCATCATCATAATGAGCCTGCAGACGTCCACTGCTGGACATAGGCCTCCCCAGAGAGCGGCACAACACAACCACAACGATCGGTCCCAGGCTGTCCGCGTCCAACGGACCCCCGCCACCTTAACCAGGTCATCAGCGCACCTCGTGGGGGGGGGGGGGGGCTTCCAACACTGCGTCGTCCGGTCCGGTACGTGGTCGCCACTCGACAACTAGCTGGCCCAGGCCATCGGTCCTCCGGGCAATGTGGCCTGCCCCCTGCCACTTAAGTTTGCCAATTCTTTGGGCTACGTCTACTTTGGTTCTTCTGCGGATTTCATCATTTCTGATTCGATCGAGGGTGACTCCAAGCATAGCCCTCTCCATTGCTCTTTGAGTGACCTTGAGCCTCCTTATGAGGGCCATAGTGAGCGACCACGTTTCACAGCCGTAGGTCATCACGAAACTTTTGCCAAACATTAATCTGTAACATCAGTTACTTCACCACGAGTGTTACTTTTTTTATACTCAGTAAGTTTAAGGTATGTTCCTAATGGTATAATGTAGCCAGTGGGAGTAGCATCTAACAGTTTGGTGACGTGTGTGTGTGTGTCACGGTGTGTGTGGTGGCAGGTACGAGGCGCTGGGCGGCGTGGGCGCGGACCGGCGCGTGTACAACACGCACGACTACCACTGCCACCTGTGCGGCATAAAGACCTACCGCAAGCGAGTGCGGGCCCTACCCATTAAGGTACACGACACGATCCCTCACTTATACGCACCATCGTGCCATTTCACAAGCTAACTTTTGCTTTTGGAGTTTTATGATTATGATTGGTAAAATTTACAATAAATTCATAGTTTCGTGACTATTTTATACATTAACTATTACAATTTAATACCAAAAAACAATGTAGGTATAATTTGTACAAAACTGTAAGGCCAAGTGCTGTCAAATTAACGCAAGCAAAAATCTACCTTACAGTGAAGAGCTCTAAGTCTAGTTTTGCTTGTAGTAGTAGTAGTAAAACGCTTTATTGTACACAATAAAACACATGAAAAAAAATACAAAAGGAAATGGTATGTACAAAAGCGAACTTATCCCTTTAATGGATCTCGCTCGCTTGTGTTCGTTAGACATAATTTAGCTTTAGAGTTGTGTCCGAACACTCCGAACATAATTTGCGTGTTTTTTGATTCATTCAAAATTCAAATGATTTGATTTATTGTATTGTAGTCGATCGGAGCAAGTGTTGGTTTTCAATATTTACAGTGTACTTATTATGTGGTTTGTTTCAGGAATTCCCATTTTTAATGCAGAGGCGGACTGAAAATTCTTTATTATTAGAAAACGGCGATTACGCCGTTGTATGTTTAGACTGTTATGAGAGTTTAAGGTGAGATCTGGTTAATTAATTATTTAATTTTTGATTACTAACTTGGACAATTAGATTCTCAGAAGGCCTAGTTAGGAGGGTAAACTGGAATAGTAGTTTATGCAACTGGTACATAATGAGGGGCATTAAAACACGAGTGTGTTTTATGAAACGAGCCGAAGGCGAGTTTCATAATAAGGTCACACGAGTGTTTTAATGCCTAATTATGTACAGTTGCATACACTACTTTATCTACATCCATATATGAAATCCTCTTTCATGTGTTTCGTGTGGGCACTTCTCGCCGGCGTGCGCCATGTTTGCGTCGACAGGCCGGCCCGCGCCCGCAGCTGTGTCCTTATATAATTTTGTACGTGATCTCGTTAAAGTGTTATATTTCGTGATCTAATAGGGGACGCGCGCAGCAGCCGCACAGTATGTTATAAAGCGGGGTCTTATCTACGGTATTTGAACTTATAAAAGAGGATTTATTATATGGGTGTAGATAAAGTCTAGTTTACTTTCAGTTTCAGTAGAAATTAAAGTTTGATTTCTTAGAGGTTTTTTAATTTATTTCATTGCATGTTTGAGAAAATCTCTATATTTTTACCTCTATACCTCGGCGTGAAAAGGGCTTGCCAACCGAGTACATAGTATATGGACGGCCGAGCGGAGCGAGCATTACTTCCCGACCTCAGTAGTAATGTACTATACAGTCCCGGCGGGAGCGCGGGGCGCGCGCGCCGGCTGTCGCGACTTCCATTAATGCTGTATTTGGCAGTTTATTGTCGCAAACGTAAAGTGTACAGTTTCCATTGTTGAGGGTGTGTTCGTGTGTTTGGGTGGTGCAGAACGCAGGCGCAGGACTACGAGCGGCGCGGCGTGCCCGTCGACAAGCGCGAGTACAACTGGCTACAGCAGCCGCCGCCGCCCGAGGACAGCGCCGACGTCACCATCGCGAGGTTACCGTCCGGCGACCGCTCCGACAAGCTGGTAACGTACCCGACCTGGCCGTCCTGTCCTCCCTGTCCCCGCTGTCGTGTCGGCCGTCGCTCGTAACGCGCGCTTCTGTCCGCAGCTCTCGCACCAGTCGCTCGTCGTGTCCCGCGCCGGCAAGCGCAGCAACAGCAGCCCCAAGCACCACGCGCCGCCGCCCGACCGCCGGCACACGCCCAAGCCCGACAAGGAACAAGGTACGCAAGCGCCCTCCTGTCTTAACTGTATAAACGTTCAAAGGTAAAGTTTGCGAAATGGCTCATAAAATAACAAGCGGGACCGTACACACTCTTGCGATTATCCGGCTCGAAGGACCATGTTTTATCTCTAAATTCTGACTCCTCTAATTAGAGGTATGTATGTTCAAAATATGCTCGCCGCGTAATTGAATAACGTTAAAAATGTAGGTGTCTTTTCTTTAACCTTCGAACGTCAAAAACGTTACTCGCAATTTTCAACAGTCGTCAAATTCAATCAGGATTGTGTCACTTAGGCTGGGTTGCACCAAACCATCTGTAATCGTAAGCGGTGTTCGTCAAATCTGATTGTATGGAAAGTTTGACAAGTTTCTAGGGGATGACAGCTGCCGGCGCCATATTTGACGATGACCGGCCTGTGTTCGTATGTTGGTGCAACCGACCCTTACACTGTTACTTCTGACGTTCCTGTTACTTGAATATTAGAATATATCAGAAACTGGCAAATAAGGAGTCAACACTTTCAGGCAAAACATTGGCTGGATGAAATGCGCTTAAAATAATACCCAAACAGACTCCTCTCCGATAACAACCACAAAGTTGTTAATACTGTTAATAGCGTCGATAGTTTTGCTGACTGTATTTTCCTTCTAACTTGTTAACCTATGTCTCTAAACTAGTTTATCATAGCTATTTTCATAGTGTTATGTCGTATGGTATCCTGGTTTGGGGTAAAGCAGCTGACATACAGACAATTTTTGTGTTACAAAAAAGAGCCATTCGCTCCATATATAACCTAGGCTCACGTGAATCTTTAAGAGAACTCTTTAAAGAAATCAACATTTTAACTGTAGCGTCCCAGTACATCTATGAGAATATTGTTTATGTCCTTAAGAACATAGACTCCTTCTGTAAAAATTCTGATATACATAATTTTAATACTAGAAATAAAAATAAAATTGCCACTAAAAAATTTCGTGTCCGTAAAGTATACAAATCTTTTGTAGGTCAATGTGTCCGTTTTTATAATAAGTTACCTGATGAAGTTTTGAATTTACCTTTTCCAGCTCTTAAAAAGTACTTGAAAAAATCATTGATGTCGAAGGCTAATTACAAGGTTGAGGACTATCTAACAGACAGAAAAGCATGGCCCAAACCAGATACTTAAATAGAGTAAAGATTCATATATTGTGTATTTTTTAATTTTATCTAGTTGACGCAGTTCTTGCAAGAAAACATATCAAAAGATTTATAACTAAATTTATAGTCTAAAGGATTCAATTTTTTTTTCCTAAATAGAATTTGATAATGCTGTATATCTAAGGTATACAGTTTCGAAATGTTTTCTTGCAGAATTACACACTGTCATAACTGGTTTTTTTCCTCATTTTATTCTTTGTTTTTGTGTTGCTTTATATAGATACTTAGATTTCTTGATCTTAAGTAGGTTAAGTATTATCATTTTCATTTATCATTGTAATAAGCATATTTTTGTGAGAAAATGGCTGACTGTCGAGTTTCTTTCGGCGTTTCTTCTCGGCAGTGGCCTCTGTGAAACGCTAGTAGGGTTTGACTTGTAAAAGTGCCATTGCGGCCTACTTACAGAATAAAGTTCATTTTACTATATCGAAACTTAATATGACAAGTTCTCTATCGAATATAGTGAGTAGTGTGCGGGCTCGACCCTCCCCCGAGTTATTAGCGGGCGCCCCGCGTCGCGAGCTCGTTTCTCAGCGAACGGAACCACCTGTGGAGGCCCGAGCGCCTCCCGAGACGCGCGCAAACAATACAAGGGGCAAGCACGTGCTCCGTTGCTGCCTAAGGGTAGCCAGCCTCACAGAAGCTGCTACGTAACGCTCGACAATAAAGATATAATAGAATATATCTTCCGTCTATGTTAGGATTTTTTATAATAAGTAATTAACCGCCGCGGGACTGGTACCACATTTCGTTTCATGCAATATTTTAAACACTAAACCCAGACACTCTTAACTGTAGTCTGCTGCTGTATGCTTATATTTAATGCCACTTGTCACGGGTGTAACGCGTAGTGCGCTAGTAACCGCGTCGCCCCCGCGGCTACCGATTGTTATACCGTGTATAATTTTGACACGCTCACTGATAAATTCTTCGCTGGCACTGCGCTCGTAGTATATGCTCTTTTTTTCCCGTTTTATAGACAAAACTAGTGGGTTCTTAGCTGTAAACTATTATAGTGTAAAGTTTCGATGCACTTTTCATACCAACGAATAAATTTGTACGATGGTAACAAATTTACTATTTTGAGCGTCTATACGCTGCGATGTCCGCCTACCATCTGGCCCCTATTTCACCAATTTGATAATTGTCACCTGAAAATGACAATTCCAAGTACACTTCTGAGTCGTCACGTAAAGATGGTCGTTGGATAGCATCGATACTTACCGGCCCGGCAATGTAAATCGAATTGTCATTGTAAGGGGCCTGGTGAACCGTACGCTTGTTTGCCACCGACATAGTAACTAAATCTCAATGTACGGTGTCGCGTCTACGCCCTGTGTCCCCCCGTCCGCGGTAACGCGACACTGTAAGTGCGCCGCCTCCGCCCTCGCCTACAAATGGATCCGCTGCGAGCCCTATTGATTGGACTAAAGCCGGATTGCCACACCGTAATAATATTCTTTTTACTCGTAGACATGTTTCTTTGTCACGTTTTGCAGCTTAACGATATAAGGGATTTAATCTTCAGTATAACATAGGACTGGACCACACTGTCCATATCATAAATGTGAAACTAACTACTCCGTCTATTTTCTCCTCTCGCTTAAACCACTGACCAGATTTAGATGAATTTTTGGCACGTAGATATTTTGAGACCCTGGGGAGGAAGAAGAGTAATTTTAATATTTGGGATGTGGAACGTTGTATGGGAAAGCGATATATTTATCCCTGCGCCTAAAATAAGTTAATAGCAATTATTTCTCTAAGACGACGTAGACTCGAAGTAGGTACAATATTGGGTGCTCGGCAGGCTGAATAACTTGGCGGAATCTACCTATGACGTACTCGTAGAATCGTCTTGTCTTGTGAGAGTAAGATGAGATATATGTATATTATACTCGTAGATATGCCTTTTCCTATAGAAGTATAAAGTAAAGATAATTTCTATCTTTCTACTAAAAAGGATCTCGATAAACAAACCCGCGTACTTATTGAGCCGGGACTAGAGCCGCAGCGGAACCAATAACAGGATATGAAGCGGCCTGTTTGGCAAACAATCCTAGCTCGAATATCGAATAACAGCTCCAACGCTCCGGTACACATTCAATCGGACATTGCTTTTTGGGAATCAAATTTAATATTTATACTCAAAATCAAATATGCAAAGTGCTTCAGTGTGGCGTTACGATCCCACCTAAACAGTTTACGAAAATAACCCGTTTTCATATGAGTTTAGTGTCGAGTTTTGCACGCCGGATGATGGCTGATGCGCTCTTTGGGCCAGGAGGGGTGGTTTTGATGAGAGGATGCCCGAGTATTGGAATGTATCGCGTTTCGCTACATATTGGCGCGGATCGATTGTGATTATGTGCGCAAGTTGAGCGATCAGAGCGTTTCATACCAGTTCCTTTTGTATTTTTTACATGCTTTTTTCGTATGTTAGCAAACAAACTTCCATCCATTTACTGGTATCCGATTGAGCTGTAACTTGGCAATGCAATATTATGGTACGATGGAGCTAGTCTGATAATGGAGACAAAAGGTGGGCATATGAACTCCACGATTACATAAGATAAACTCGTCGTTATTGAATCCTCTCAGTGAGTAGTTGATCAATAGGCATACACAGTAGATACAATGGGAAAGTAAGGCTTGTCAAAAATGAACTAACTTTTAGAGCAGATGCACGCTGTTTGATTACCGGCTTGTTAAAAGCCAGAGATCCACAATCTTCGGAGACTAACATCATGGTGCACTATAAGATGTAAATAAATAATAAATAAGTAAGTGTAACCGCCGCTGCTCGCCCCAGAGACCCCGCGCTCGGAAGCGAGCGACGCCGATGGCTGCGTCCGATATCGGAATTGATTCGTGTCACAGTTTATTGTGCTCGCTTTGTGCACCCGCCGTCAATACCCACCTACAACTATCTGACAGCACACCGTCTGCCGTCACTGAATTACTAAAATGTTACTACATTTCTCCTACAAAAGGACATGCTATTAATGAAAATATAGGACTCTTTTTGGAGTTCTAAAGTACTGTGATGGCCACTCATACGTTTTTATTTCATCTTGTAGTTCTTTTGATTGTGACATGACATGATGGATGGTGGATGTGCATTCAAGGGAATACACCTACACCCAAAAGATTCCGTTTTTTAATCATACTGATCGTAATTGATTTTGATTTTGGGATTATTCCCGGTAAATGGCGCTACACTAGACAAGAGCGAATAATGTCCGTATGTATAATTTCCTCATCTTCATTGTAACTTTTTGTCAGTTTGCTATGAAATTCTTGGTTTTTATCTGCCATTGAAAGGGCATAGCTGTCATATCTGAAAAGATGATCGTATTTGATGATATTGTTGTTAACATTGTGAAACGTACACCTCGGAGGGTCCCGAAGGACCAGACATACACTCCGAAAAACATTGCCACCCTTGTTCACCAGCCCAGTAAGTAAATACTTAACAAATCTGACCTCGCTTACCGGCCTTACTCCCGACTATATATCTACGCCGTGAGAGCCCATTTGCCACGTAACGTGGATTATTGGGAAGCCGTTTTGCGGCGACGGACCGGACAAAGGAGCGGATCATGAGGGGTCCGCGGCTACGGGAGCTCGGATGATAATGACATGGCATTGTTGTCACAACAATCTAATAAGTCTCGTAGGTTGCTACACGGCGGTATAGTGGACTTAATTATTTGTTCATACCACGTCAATGGCAAACAAGCCTGCGGCCCGCCTGGTGTTAAGTAGTCGCAAAGCGCGTGACCGACCTTTAAAAAAAAAACGTTAACGGCTTTCTTGAAGAACCTCATACAGAAGCCCCACGGGAAAACCTAGGCAGAGTCCTTATTCCACAACCGGAGCGGTTAGTTTTATAGTTCATTCGTAAATAAACTTCGGTGTTGTCCTTACAACTTGGCAATACAATATAAATACCTATTGCACACGTCAAACAAATGAATCGGTTACAAAGAGAAACAAAACAGTAGCATGTAGTTAGAAGTAGACAAGAGGCGGTCTTATAGCTGAAGGGCGATCGCTCCCAGACAACCTTTGGATAGTGGAAAAAAGAAAATAGATGACGTAACAACGCAGGTTTAGAAAAAAACTCCGCTTATCTGAACGCAAAGATGATAATTTTTACAGTACGGCCGTTGTTGGCAGAGGGAGGAGGGTTAATTAAAGTCAGACATCGAGATTACTAGACTGTGTCCTCTCCCGTGCCCGCCGTGCACACAGCGGGGCCCTGCCCGGAAAAAAGACGTAGTATCGTTGAAGCTGTCGTGCACTCCCGCTCGCTCAGCCCGGGGCAGAGCGGAGGCGCCGATTTAATGCGCTGGCTTCTCGTCGTTGGGGGTCAGTTGTTGGCGCCCAACGTGGGGCCACTTTGATAGAGGGTTGACTTTTTTCTGTGATTTTTATCTAACTGTATCCGATATTAGAATATTTTTTTGCAAAATATGATGGTAATTTCTTCATTGGATCGCTCCAATGTCTATTGAGAGAAGTACCTATCACTGACTCAGTGGCGGCGGGTGAAAAATATACTTAGGGAGGCCGGAAATAATTTGCCTTTCTTATTCTTCATGAGCCGTAGTAAAAAAACGGGACTGGCTGAAAATTAGGCAAGCCGGTGGGAATCGTATTGTATGGACGCTCCGCCACTGGCCCTATCCTATTCATTTCGCCCCTAAATATATTTATGTCACACCTAGCCATAAAGCGGCAATTACCGCACGCTCCGCGCGCGGAAAATCCCACTTCCTGGCCAGGGGGTGACATAAAATTTTGTACTTAACACGGGCCTTAGATCGCAGCGATCTGAGACATTATTTGTTTTACCGCCCTTGTTAAGTAAAGTACTATTATGTTCCCATTGTTACTACGCAATAGGCATAATAATTTGATAAGTAACAACATTAGCGAAAACACTTTGCGTGTTCAATGGACTCCAGCTAAAACTCCAAATCGCCGACATTTTAACCGCCGTCTCTTTCACACGCCCCGTTTGCGCTGAGAGGGCGATACGACTCGAGATGGATGCGGCATACTAATGGACCTTACTTTACTTAATTGGCTATTGGTTTGAAACGTATGGTCTAGTAATGATGCGGTAATGGGGCAATTACTTGTTTATGTAACAATAAATATCAAGAAAATGGGCCTTCATCATTCATGCTTCTAAAAGCCTTTGTGACGGAGGAAACGATTCTCGCGGCGTACATATTCTTCTTCTTAAGTAGTTTGACATTTAGGGTGGGTTTTCACCAAACCGTCAGTAAAAATAAGGTTGTATGGCAAACTTGACAAGGTTCTATGGGATGACAGCTCCATGTTGACCCGCGCCATGTTTAACGTTGATCCGCCTGTAAGCGTAAAGTGCTGCCCGGCTTTAGCGTTTCCTTAACAAAGCGGCCGCATTCCACGTCCTTTGTTTCCATAAAAGTGGTCTCTGCGTATACTATAGCAACTTGCTACCAACGAACTTGCAACTGAAATCCAATCAGATTTATACAAAAAGCTACGCCGTACCGCAGGCACACGCTACTTCATAGAGATGCCCCAACTCGCATAGCAAACACAAACAAGTAAGTGGAAACCTAGGCTAGGATATTAGTCGGGCGGCATTCGCGCCGCGTGCGACGGTAATCAAGTTTGTCGACTCTTTGTGCTGGAGTTGAGCAATTGCTGCTTGCGGAATGGCGCTCGCTCGAGGGGTGAGCATTGCTCGATAACAGCGCGAAATTTTTCGTTTGAAAGGCGATTTTCGTTAAATTTCGCGTCTGCGGTCTACGAGAGGAAGACGAGTACGATCTAACCCTGCAGTTTCGAAAATATCATGCAATTCCTGCATCACAAAAATTGGGATTTAAGCTCGCTTTGGATGCTATTTTATTGAAGGAATATCGCGAAGGTATTATTCCTAAATCAGTTTTTTTATAGTAGGAATTGATGTTAAGGCCATATATCGATTGAAAGAGACATCCTTTGTTTTTCGCTTACGACAAAACGGGATGCAACCCTCTCCGAGAAAGGCTTTTTAGACAAATCTCGTTAAATATCCGACTGTGTGCAGGTTTATTAAATTTCCTCTTGTCAGTACCTAGATGATGTAAAATACCATCATATTAACTTAATCGTGTCTTTTAATAATGCGTTGTTTTAGTAGGCTGAGGAAAAAAAATAAAATATAGACTCGACTTTGGATTTATTTTCTATCGAGAAAATTTTAAGCAATCATGTTTCGCTATTGTCAGTACCACAATCATATAGTCAATTACTGTTTGCTAGTCTGGGCAGGACACAGCGTTTCAAAGTCTCCATATTTCTCAATGTAGAGGGGCTGGTAAACAGAAATGAAGAGGTTTACGCAACCCTAGGTGTCCTGCCGAGAGGACGTGGCGCGACTGGCGTAGCTGCCGTCGCGTCGTAAAACTTATAGACGGGACGTGGCAACAGATTTTATTAAAGCAATTCTCGGTGAAAGGTACAAGTTTTTTCCTTTATGTTTTACAATCGCAACTTTCTATTTCCCAGTCCTTCATTGCAAACATTTGCAAGTAAAGAAAGTTCAATTGCAGTATTATTTACCCTTGGCAACGACTAATTTCTGATATGATGACTTTATAAAACACTTACGCACAGTCGACCAAGAAAGTGTTTTACCACTTTCAAACCTTAGTAAACAAGTAATAAAACTGAAATGTGGTCAACCAATTTTTTGGCTTATACTGTCTTTTAAAAACCTATATCTTGTGTGACGGCCGCGATGCCTAACAAGAACAACAAAGACCCCGCATGTTTTCCATCCCTTTGTGGCGAGGGCTCTCGGCAGCGATACCACTCCGCCGCCCTTTGTCTCGGCGCGACGATGACGAGTAAGCAAAGTCTCCGCTACACTCGAACACAGCAAGAGCCTATAGCTACAAGCCTATAGCTGTAGCGATTTTGTATCATTTTTGCACAAATGTGGCTGAATTTTGTGAATACGGCGTTGAAACCCGATTCCTTAATGCATTAGTGGTTGTGGGCTTATTGGCATAGACTTTTGACTTCAAATAACCCCATAAAAGAAATCTAATGATGTTAATCACATGACGTAGGGGGCCACATTTTGAACTTTCGAAATTTGCGAACTGTCGCAGCCAAACTTTCATAATTTTTACACGACTACCAAAAAAAGGTGCTCCATTTTTAATAACCCTAAACTGTCAACTTTCAAATTGTTGTAATTTTTAGTGGTTAGTTATTTTTAGTACTTTTCCGTACAAAAGGAAATTCAAATCTTGCGTAAATTTTGGGACACCCAGTATATTCACAAGAGAGCTTTATCCGAGTGACGACTCCCTCCAATTTGACTCACGATGATGAGATATTCACGCAGAAGTAGTTTTATTTGCTTGGAGTATTCTAAACTTGTAAATAATTTCCCACGAGCAATGAAATTCCGGACCCACGTTGGGCGCCAATTAAAGTCCCCTCAGTGTTGACTTTAGTCGCTTTGATTCGCGACCGCGCGCCGTGTGCACCAAGGCCCGCCGCGGCGCGCATGCCCGGAGCGGGTTGGAGAGCTATTTGTCGGCGACTCTCACCCCGTCGCCCCGCGGTCGCAAGCGGGGAGAGCGCGGCGGTTTCACTCAATATAACACGACAAGAATGACGTCGATACCCTATAGTCTGTAGTGTTATCAAAGAAGCCTGTTATAGACATGTAATGGAGCACGTGCGCACATTCAAGACGGAACACTTGCATTCAGAAACGTCCATTGATTAAAACCAATAACCGTCGGATTGGTCAAGTTTATTAATTATATTTTTTGCCATGTCAGATTTCAAAATATAAATAAATAAATATTTGTGGACAATCTTACACAAATCAGCCTAGAACAACAGCCTATTAATTAACATTAATATCTGGGCGACCGAGCTTTGTTAGGCGTTTTCCCTTGGCATGAGACCTAGCTAGATCGATTGCTCGTCCCCGAAAACCCCCACATATCACCCCCAAATCGTTAGAGACGTTTCCGAGATACACAAGAATTGCTCGTTTAAATATATAAGATCGGTCGCTATTAGGTTTTACTTAGGGACTTGTGGTTGTAGTATGTTGTCGGATCGCTTCTCTCTGGGCCACCCCCGCTTGTTTATTTTTACCCTCCCCCGCGAACATATTGTCCCCCGCCGCCGGAGCTTTAAATAATCGCGCGGCACTACACGCCACCACGGATTTCTATTTAGGACCGGTGCAATATATGGCTCCGTGATCGTGGTTAGATACCAGTTTCAACCACCTCTTTATAGGGAAGTACATTCTCATTTGTAGATTATACTCTTAGTATCTATCGAATCGAATTTAATTCGTCGTTTCCACGTGCAATTAGTCTAAAGAGCAAAGATTTTGTCAAAATTATAAACTGACTTCAATAAAATTGTAGTTTTTTTTATTGCGAATCGCCAGTAACACGAGGCCGTAGATGGTGCGAGCTCACCCAGGAGGTGCCTATTTACTCGAGCTTTCCAAAGAGGATTTGAATAGGATCTATACCTAGACTAGAGTGCACGCAAAATAAGCTTCGAGAATCTTGAGTCTGGCAGAGATGTTACATTTCCTTCGATTTTCATCCCCCGATCAATAACGATGTGTCGTAAACATACAAGCCTGTACTCAACATGAAATGAAGTAATCGTGTTCACATAACCCCACTTGTCGGTCGTGAAATAGTCCCTGCTCGGTATTCCGGCCACGCCCGGCCGTGTGCCGGCGTCGCACCAGTCCCTCTAGTATAAGTTTTTTCGAAACAAAACACTAACGAACACGTTTGCGTCTAGTCTTATTTAATTGAAAAAAAAAAAATAGTTACCACACAAGGCCACAGAGGGCGCTGCCTTACAAAATGAGACTAAACGCAAACGCGTTGGTTTGTGTTTTGTTTCGAAAAAACCTACGAGTATACCTACTAGAGGTAGAGGTATATCACTCGCAGTTGTTAGTGGTGTGACGGTCGAGATTGTGCCGACGACTCGGAAACTTGGAGCGGCTGTACCATAATGCCGGGGTAATTTGGCTGCGCGTTTATGAACAACTGTTGCCATTATCTTTGAAATTATTCCTGAGTTATATTGGAATATAAAAAACGGGGCACAAACGTGTAAAGTTAAAATTGTAGAACATGTTAAAAGATCTAATTAAGTTCATAATTTCAACAGCTTGATCGGGCAAGCTTTTACTACATTAAAACCACTTTATCCGGCAGCGAGGCTTCAAACTTATTACCCTCCTCTTACAGGGGGGTAATAAGCCTCACAAAACCCCTCCTTACATGAGTTACATCTACCCCTCCTTACAGGAGTTACAACTACTAAAGACGGGTTGCATCAACCACACTTAATATGCCGGTAAACGTTTAATATGGCGCGTTCAGCTGCCATCCGACAGAAAACTGACAAACTTCCCATTCAGTCAGATTTTAACGGGCGTTACTTACGATTAGCAATTTAAATCTAGAAAGATAGGAATTAGGGATAGGAATTATTAATTATTCTTAAGCGTAACAACTTTAGAAACTACTGATTCTTATTAGTTACATATAGTAACATGGTAACTCACGTGAAGTAACATTCAAGAACGAAAAGTGAGACACATGTTTGAAATTACTTTTACACACTTTATAGTTTATAGCGTTATTTTATTAAAATAAATCAATAGAAAAGTAGCAAATTTAGCGAACAACATTAACCATTCTGAATGTATAGAGGGTAAGAAACAAATTTTCTATTTTTTCCGACTTCGATCTGCGCGATATCGATGTGGGACACAAAATTATAGTATGAACGCAAAAATCAACCCTTCAAAAAAATTATATAATCACAAGAAACGTTAACCAACTTAAATTAAATTTTCATATGCGTAAAACATTGGTTCCGTGGGTCAGATATGTCTTTCCATGTTATTATAAAACAGTAATATACGAAAGTTATAATTATTTAAATGAGAGGGACATTGCCTTTTTTCAAATGTACAATTTTTGCTGGCCATACCCACATACCTTATTCGAGTACGCATTTTTTATTCGAGTATTCCACATTTTAGACATCTTGTGTAATCTCTCAAAGCGTGAAACTTAGTTCTAAGTAATTACTTATCTGGGTTCGCTAGTGCTGAGAGCGCTGTAGACTAGCACCCTAACGCAAGTCGCGGCAGCCCTGATGCGAGTAGGTAATCCCGCAGTGCCGTATCCACACTCCGCTCCATTAGAGCTCATTGTGCGCCCAGCGTAGCAAGCCACGCCGCTCATTAGTCGCCTCGCTGCTGCGTTGTAGTTATAGGTAGCTATGGGCCTCCACACGAGCCAGAACTACCGCACAAAATAATGACGAACGATTTTAATTATGGAGTGAAAGAAATATGTAGTTGGGTTTAGGTTCATCGCAGGATAGATGTGTTTAAGTAGTAGGTATTGTAAGCAAATAGTATTGTATATGTATGTCGTGTCGTTATCTGTTGGCTAGTTTGTCAAAATTAGTTCTAAATAACCCGACACTCGCCCGCCCTTAGCGTTTACCCTGCCAACTTAGTAAGTAGGCGCCGTACGGCGAGCTCTCTCTTAAATGGATGTGTCATGCAAACGCTGAAATACAACCGGGGCGCGAATGTACCTCCCCGCGCCTTATCCCGGCGGGGCAAGGGCGGTTTTGGCGCGGTCGGCTGGCAGCGGAATCGGAATTGCTATCAAGACGTTATTGCCGTGCTACCCCCTTTTTACGGGCGCTTAACCCCCGGGTCCTGCATATAGTCCCCGGCTCGTGTCCACGGCCGACGCCGGTACGGCGAAAGAGTACGTACGTTATCGAAATCTCTGTAAGAAAATGTTCTCTCGATTTGATCTAATTGGATCTTAAAGCATACGATTTAATTTGTAGTACCTTCAACTCCATAGTGGCTTGCGCGACTGGCGTGACTGCCGTGAGAGGCCAATGTAAACGTTTTCCCTGCGAGAGCTCTGGGATAACGCTTGTCTTGTGTCATTTGACTGCCATGTTATGAATCATTTTTTTACAAATCAGCTAGATTTACTAGGAGTAAGAATTTCGCAAGCCTGGAAGTTCTTTACTTTTTAACATAATAGTTTTAATTAACTTTTCAACTAGTGTACGTTCATAAAAGTTTACCGTGTCGTGTCGTGTCGTGTCGTATCGTGTCGTGTCGTCCGAAACCTCGTGAACCGGGTCCCGCAGAGCGCAGGCGCGGCGGCAATGCGGCCGTGGGGCGCGGGCCACTGTCGCCGCCGATATTATGCGGCGCTGCCATTCTCACTACCTACACCTACCCTCCACACGCCACAGCGACGCAACATCGCAACCTCCACCCAACAACACACACGTTGCTCCCTTGCCGCTATGTCTTCTAAGAAAAACGCACGCGGTCTTGTAAGCATTCTCTTTCAAGTTTAAACGTTTGAACGGAGAAATGTCGCAACTTTGAAGGCATCGCCGGGACATTAGCGCGGTTCCCCCGCAGGACGACACGTGACACGGGCGTCGATTAGGGGCGGAACGTGATCCCGGACAAGGAATTTGAAACGTGCCAAATGGAATGAAGTTCGGTTATGATGGTTACGAGCCTGCAAATTTGCCAGATCGAAGAGCTCGGCGCGGCGGTTTGGGGAGATCTACGAGTATATACTCTATATAAAATAATTAAATAATAATATTTAATGCTGTATTTCGGAATACTAGGTATTTTAATAATAAGAAATTAGTAACATACAGCTAGGTTAGGTTAGAGAAAAAAATACTATATATGTCTCAAAAAGCATGCCACGTATGTGCTCTGCTTGATCCAGTGATAAATATAATGAACTGCGACAAAACGCTTATGTAGTGAATCGAAAGGCTATTATTGCTTTTATCCGCTTGCCTTATTACTTTGGCCTTACTTATTACGATGAAACAAACAAATTTCTTCGTGATTAGGTGTGATGTGATTTATTTTCCTGTGAAAATATAAGATATGAAATGCGACACTTACTCACTGCAGAAAAAACTTTCCTTATTCCAACGCAATTCTTTATTCGAACGGACAAGAAATTAGCTTCTTATATTTCCATCTTGAAAGCTACAGCCAGAAGTTTTTGAATAAGGTAGGTATCCGATGAGGCTACATTTATCATGGAGCAAAAACTTGAGCAATTTTTTGCATACTTAATAGAAAATAGCTTCGCGCGGAGTTAATAAAGTGGGTGAGGAGCGAACAGGTTGAAATACGAGGGTCGCGGTCGGGTTTATTTAATGCGGGTCATTTTCCGGCCCCGGGGCGAGTGCGGCTGGCATTCACTCCACCTACTCTCCAGGTGGCCTTCAATATTATAATCTGCATTTTGAATAGGATTTTTGCTGATTTAAATGTTTTCATCGGTTTTATTTTGGCACGGTACTGTAATATTTGTGTAAATGTTGATATACGAGTATAATAGGTAGATATACATAAAATTTTAAGAACGTGTCACATTTTCAAACTCGGCTGACCTATTTCTCACACGGAACAATATATTAGCAGTCGGAAAGCGAGCAGCTTTGCGAGCAATCCTCTTATCAGTTATGACTTCCCATGCTTGCTGGTGTCGGGGGCTCGACTCTACTTCGACTCTGCTCCGTTCAGCTTACCGTCTCTAGTGCAGGGCGCACTGAATAAATGTTTTTCTATTTCTATTGCATCTGTTGGGATTAGGAACACTGCTATATGTCGATATATTTAATGTCAATGCCGATTACCCATTGCACAACCATCCTAAAATATGGCGTCTAGTCGGTACAAGTAAAGTTAAATGTCGTTATTATTGTCAAAATAACGCTCTTTCAATTCAATTCAATTATTTATTAATAAAATATTGCATTTTACATGTTGCAATGTTGCTTTGGATGTAGCTTATTATTTTGATTCGTACAGAGGGGCTTTTAACTTGCTATGGCTAACCTGCGTAAACTTCTGTTTACACAATGTTGGTTAACTTACTCTTGATCTAACGCCCCTCTGTAATTTACTCACCTTTCTTGACCCAAAACCTTTGCCGAAGACTTCCCCTTCTAAATACATATTTAAATGTAATACATATATTTAGAAAAACCTTAACGAAAATCTTCGCAAATCCCCAACCTGATCAGTCAAAGCACTCCGTAAGGCTTAAGCCGGGAGTGCCCCGCTCCGTCGACCGTGAACCGCCCCCGCTCACGAGTTTGTACATGTCACTGATTGTGTTATTTACATATCTCCCGTACGACTGGAGAGAGGCTTCGAGGGAGGCGTGTGGTATGGATCACTACTTATTTTTTAACTTTGTGAGCGCTAAACGCTACGCTGAGGCCAGATCTGCTGCACCAGCTACGATCCGGGACGAGGATCGCGCCCCCTATCCCTCAGTCGTCGACCCAACCCCTTAACGAACTCCAAGGCCCCGCCGTTTCAACCGCGCGGTCAATCAAATTCAAGCTTTAAACTAAATTCGATTTCTTGTGATATTCCGCAAGTGGATTAAGCGCAATAAGAAACAAAGTAGTTAAAGGTAGTAGTGGTATACGTTATAAGCCAATCGATCGGTAACATTTCAACCGACTTTTGCTCGCTCTTCAGCCAACAAAGTAGTTTATAAATACCTCGAGACTTCGACTCTTGATGAAGACGTTCCGAATACGCAAGTGAAAACTTGAACTGCGGCTAACTTTTAAGTATGGATCTAGAGAGCATGCATAAGACCGAGTTGCTGCATACTTTGAGAGTGCTTTCCCAAGCCGGTACTGTCTGCCAATAAACGTGAGACAGCAAGGTAGGAGTATCAACAGAAAAACCGTATTATTCGGATACATTTTCAGCAGAAAAATTGGGTTTCAGAATATTGGAAAATTCGTAATTTTTTGCTCACGTTCTAACGTTGGGTGACGGGTGTAACAACGATTTTCTATGGTTTTACCTGGAGACAGTGTGACTCCTACATCCTACATCAGAGGTCAGAAAAACGAGACAACATTTTCTGATAGAAAAGCATTCCTATTTCTTTCAACTCAAAGGATCTTTATTCTACTGATTTCGTACAACAAACATAATCCTAACCGTACGATTATATGTACCCCGTTTGTCTGAGTATCAAGTACTACTCAGCCTCGTACACTGGTGCCTCACAGCAAATTTTATAAACATGCGCGTCAAGCCGAAACACCAGTCCACGGCGCGCAAACAGCGGATAAAACCCAAGAAGGCTGGATAAATAATTTATTTAAAGGCAACACAGTTGGCGGCGGGGTCGGAATTATTCACGGCGGCCGCTGCCGGCCTGCGTTCTAACTGGTGCCTCCCTCTAGTGCTGCCCCGGTGTCGATGCGCCGTGCCGTACTTACATGACGCATTTGACCCTGCGGACCTCACTTACGTTCTGTCGTTTGGGCCCGAGTCCCGACAACCAGCTACAGCCGAACTGGTTACTGGATAGAACCGTCCAAAAAACCAGTGTAGTAATCGATCTCATTAACTTGCTTAAAGAAAGAAAAGAAACATTTATTCGTGACAAACAAAACACTTACAAACGGGACATTACAAAACCGAATTTTGCCACGAAATGGTCACAACTCAGCGTTATGCTGGCAGAGCCAGCGCTGGTCTTCCGTTGTGACCATTTGGTGAAACCACGGCGCGGTGACGAAACAAACACACAAAACAACAAGAAACAATACAAATATACACAAATAAAAACATTAATAATAATAAAAAAATGCTTCTTGCGCTGTCACCGGTAACAAGGTTGGTGTGAGAGTTAGCTTAGTGTTTAAGGTTAGCTTTATCATTACTATAACTTTTACAATAAGTTACACAAAGAAGACAATACCTAATCTTGTAGCGGATTAATCTCGCCCACAACGCAGTGTTTTCAGTCTAGATCTCGCCACGTCTGTAATGAAGTGAATGTATATCCGTTGACGTATCCATCGCGGTTGTATCGACAAAAGCCCGCCTCTAGGTGGGGGCGCAAACATCCGTGTGATTAGCAGCCGCGCGGCGCGTACGTACCGCGCTATCGCCGGCTCGGCTGCGGGAATAGTGATGAAGAGACGACAGGTGGGATTGTACGAGTAGGATATCTAGTCAGTTCAGAGCGGTACTCATCTGTGAACCATTATCCCATATTTTACCCGTGGCTCTCGGAAGATTGACGTAGTTATGGCATGCGCTGGCACATCCAGTCTTGCACTGATGCATGTGTATATTCACGTATAGTCCTATACTCGATAAAACAATTCCAAACTTCAAGCCTAATCAAATGATATTATTATTGGGGAACGGGACTTAATCGCGCACAATGAACGTCGAACAAAAACCTTAAAAAAGGTAAATTAGTTATAATTGTACGCGATTAAGTCCCGTTCCCCAATAATAATGTGTGAAAATCGTGTAAGTTTAAATCAATATAATCAAATGATGATGATTAATGATTAAAGCGGCAATTACCGCACGCTCCGCGCGCGGGAAATCCCACTTCCTTGCCAGGGGGTGACATAAAACTTTGTACTTAACACGGGCGGTAATCGCATATTTATCGCCCTTGCCTTCGGCTCGGGCGTCAAATACCTGCGATCTGAGACATTCTTTGTTTTACCGCCCTTGTTAAGTAATGTACTAATACGTATCACCGTTTGATTATCCGTTAAAGATGTCTCATTATTGAACTATCGTGGAATGGCGTTTATAGGTTGAACAGCTCCGCCGTTGCGTCGCGCCCTAATCAGGCTTGTGGTTATCGGGCCCGCTCCGGGCTTCACGGTACGGCATACACACAGTTAACACAGTGTATCGCTCGAACCATGTCACTTTAAATTAACTTCTCGATACCTACTGTATAAAGTCCCTTGATATTATTAGGCAGTGTTAATATAGTACATTACTTAACAAGGCGGTAAAACAAAGAATGTCTCAGATCGCAGGTATTTGACGCCCGAGCCGAAGGCAAGGGCGATAAATATGCGATCTGAGGCTTTCTTTATTACCGCCCGTGTTAAGTACAACATTTTATGTCGCCTCCAGGCCAGGAAGTGGGTTTTTTCGCGCGCGGAGCGTGCGATAATCGCCGCTTTATGGCCAGGTGTGACATAAAGATTATTATCATAACAAAGATAAGCAAATTAGGCTAACACGCATCGACATCATATGATTACAGTCTAGAGGGATTATATAAAGCTCATAATACTACGAAAGGAATATATGGACCGGAAACCTAGGCCCAGCGGGTTTGATCCGGTCTGTTCTGCTTGTATTTGTGTTTTCTTCTTTGTATCATAAAACTGAACGGTGATAGTACCAACTAGCGCAGTTGCGATACTTGCGATGTGTCGCGGTAATCGATCTAATGATACGAATCACGATACTCCCACTGTCTTCTGGCCATGCGAGATATGTAACATACACATATGCATGTAGGTACATATACACTCGCATATCAATATCCTGTGATCACATCGCAAGTGGACGCAAACGTCTGTAACAGTCAGGTACTATCGAGAGTAGCAACCGGCTATTGCGACGTGTCGCCTCGCCAGCTCCTACCGACACGAGCCTCCATGTCTGCCCCCTGTCACTTAATGCCATCCCGATAATATACAGGCGCTATATCAACACGGTATGATTGCTATCTCGAGTGGTCGCACTCGCGCCTAGTGTAGCGAGCGTGGCTCAGACACGACGCGACGCGACGCCACGCCACGGGCGGAGCGTTACCAATGCGATAGACCCGTCACATTGCATTTTATATAACCTCTACGACGTTGTACGCTTGTACGGTTCATCTACGTCGCACCGTACTTTAGTCAAGAGCAAATAAAAAGGGGTACATGTACATACTTCGTATCTAATTTCCGTACAAACTGACACGTTTGAATTGGTCCCGTGAAACCGCTAAAAAGGGTCTACAAAATGTGTATGTCGTAAACATAGGTATATGTTTACGATTTAAACTTGCGACCTGTGATTGTAAAAATATGTTTCGTGTTATAATTAGTTGCTTGAAATTAGATGTTTTAAATTAATCACAGTTATTATTTTCTGTTACAGGTAAGTCATCGAAAATTATCACCAAATCGGTGAGTTGATGTTCAATTTCCAGCGTGACTTTAACCTTTTATATAAGGTACACAATTTTTTTACCCTATAAACCTATAAGCCACCAACGAGGCTTGAACACACGTTTTTTATATAATTCCTGAAATAAAGGTTTATAGGCGGGCAGTTGTTGCATTTCGTTAGGTCTGCGCTCTCCCGGTGCGCATGCGTCCACCGCAGTGGTTAGTAGGTTTAACAGGCATGCACTACACTACAGATATGTCGGGTATACCGGGGTACGAATCAGTCGGCGAGGGAAGCGACACAACCTTATCGATGTCGATGGATATTCATTCTATCGATAGGTTTATGATTCATCATTATATGTAGACTTGTAAAATCAGCTGTTCATATTACATAATAGTCTTGTATGGGCTGTATGGCTATTTGTTAACCGCGTTTGGGAAATATTTATGATTGACAAATAATTAGGGGTCTGGATAGGATCAATGGAAGTCGGTTCCCGGTTGTGTGTTCCCGTGGGACAGGCAGTGCCCCGTGGTAGAGGTAGGATGCATGTAGTAAGGGCCCGATTATGGCGAAGACCACAAAGCGTTTCAATTAAATTGTTGCCTATTTTATATTTTATCGGAAAATAAGTGCCTTCGATATTGATATCACTTGTATTGTAACGTATTTACGGTAATCTCTCCGCTCTCCCCAACCCCAATAACCGACGAGTTCCCAATAGCACAAAGACGAATCCTATACGTAGCCGCAGTAGCCATTTGTAGTCCACCGGGCTTATATTGGGTCGGCTATGACATGACTTACTTACCTAATCTCAGCGTAGCACTCGCAGTATTGGCACAGGTGCGTTGCCGGATGCTGGTATGCTATATACATGGGACGTTGATAATAATTTACTTTGTTTCACAGACTATAATATAATGATCTATTGGATCTATTGGACTGAAATTAATTTGGAACGACTATTAATTTTATCATAACCTCCGATCGTTAACTGTAATTACTTTGCCTCTATACTTGTACAGCTCATTACGGCGCGAGAAGCGACGGGGTGGTACTGCGGCCGATGCAGACGTAATAGCGTTACCGATGCACCTCGCCGGCGAATCCCGTATTTAATCCAGCAAATAATATTAGCGGGCAATTTCTCCGCCATATTTATTAATCTTCGTTTAGCTTCCTTGTGGTGGCTTGCAAGACTTGTTTTAGGTATTGGCGTACAAGTTTAAAAGTTCAAGGAAAGAGATGTTTATTGTTGTTTTTGAATTACTTTCGTAGTAATTAGTAGCTTTTCGTTTTAGGAGTTGTTGCTACAAACGGTCGGTGATCGTAAACTACATCCGTGTTTTATATGTGCGTAGTTGACACAATGTTAACTCACATCTGTCATATTGTGTTGACGCAACGAGAGCTCAGTACACTCAGCCATAACTCCGCCAGTGGCCAGCCCTCCCGGTCGATAGGAGGATGTTTTTCTCTGTTTGTCGACTCCCTCCTGACCTCCCGGCTCGCGTGCTCGCGCCAAACGCGCGCTAATTGATGGGGGCCCTACACCGGGCCGCTTTCACGGTTATGTCGCCATCAAACATCCCGAGAGCGACTGCTATTGGATGTGTTCCTCATGCGGCGTGGGCAGACAAACCCGGGCCCGGATCACGGACCTACAAGTACAATACTGAGGCGTATGATATGCGCTTGATCAATAACGATGGGGCATATCACCCGTGTTGCCGATGGAGGCTTGTAACCTGAAGCTTCGTGAAACGAGCCCCAAGGCACGTCGGCTGGCAATACATGACTGTCATGACTGTGACAAATTCAATCGGGACGGGATGTTCTTTTAGTTTATTCAATCTCAGCAGTTTCGGTCTTCGATTTCCCCGATATCTTTATATAAAAGACAAATAGCATGATATTTTTCAGTAGTGTAACTTTCTACCATCGTAAATCTATTTCATTAGCCGCACATGTCGATGATGGCTCTATTTATACGTTGAAGTGTAACGTGTGAGGCCGCCAGCTGAGGCGTATCACCGCTTGGGATATTAGTTATTTACAATCGACGATTCTTGGTATTTTCTAACCGACGCTTATGTGCTGTGC
This sequence comes from Cenopis cana, assembly GCA_951800055.1. Taxonomy (NCBI): domain Eukaryota; kingdom Metazoa; phylum Arthropoda; class Insecta; order Lepidoptera; family Tortricidae; genus Cenopis; species Cenopis cana. The sequence continues at coordinate 406,128 of OX637495.1, forward strand.
TGGCTTGGCTTGCCTGTAAAGATGGAACATTTCTTGTCATTATCGAACTGATTGAAAATTTACCGCTACAAAGATTTGATATGACAGTTGTCATCTGTTGTAATACTGGATGCATTGTCTTCTAGTTCCATGCTTATCAAACAATTGAAGTGCGCTCCGAATGTGTATTCCTGTCTTCACAAGCGTTAGGTATTTTTCAGTTAAACAAACATAAAAATAACGATATTTCTAGTATTCTATATTCAGTAATAATATAACACATAAATCTACCTATAGAAATATGCTAGAATATCCGATGCTTATATTGTCTTTTTATCATTGCGATCAGTGTTCTGAATCGTACAAAATAAAGTAAAAGTTCCTAAACTCATAGGACACTCCCCTCCCGGTTGTCACGCGTCGTCAGAGGAGCTAAGTGCTGGGGCGCGGGGATGCAGCGTAATCGCGCCGCCGATGCACGTCCTCGGGCCAAATCTCATTTTTATTAGGGAAGTAATGTGGAAAGAGTGGAAATGACACTGTACCGTCGACTTCCGACCCCTACCAGCATATACAGGTGTCTGTAACCGTTGTCAAACCAAACTCAACCCTATCCTTTGGCGTTGAACTTGCACTTTAGATCGGCTTTTGTATAATATTTTGACGCATGCGCGACAGTCACAGACGCTTGTGTATTCAGTCGGCTACCGCGCGCCGCCCCCGGTGAACGCACGTCGCCGCGAAATGTCACCGGACTAGTGATGTGTTGCATCAAAACATCGATGGCTGTTTATATGTAATAGTGATGTGAGTGTTATATCGATGTGGGTGTTCATTAAAATGGACGTGTTTCGATAATTATATTTGGTGTGTGGGCATTTAATTATTTATAAATACTGAATGATGTTTGTAGAAGTGGATTTGAAATGACTTTGAAGATGAACCAGACGGATAAAAAAACGTTGATAATTTTAAGTATCAAAAACATTCGTTTGTGTAGCTTCTCTATACATATCGAATAAAAGTGAATCCTCAAATGTTATAAAGAGTCGGCAACGCGCACGTGATTCCTTTGAAGTTGTAAGCGTCTATAGGCTGCGGTGTCCGCTTACCACCAGGTGGACCGCACGCTTGGTTGCCACCGTCGTTGTGTAAAATAACAGGTTTGAATTCTGTGGAAGTTTCATAATTTGACGTTTCTATTCCTGAAACATCAATAAGATTATGGAAGCTATCAGAAACGTCTAACATGTGTTACGGATCTGTGAGTCTGTCTGTGGCATCGAAGCTCCCAAACAGATCAACCGATTTGAAGAGGTTTTTTTTAAATCGCAAGTCGAGATGGTTCTCAGTTATGTTCGTTGTGTGGGGGTGTTTTCGTTTTTGTTTATCTATAACAATTGACAGGTTTTTCTTGTAGTCGATTGTAAGTCATCATCATCAAATTCAATACATTAAAAAGGTACCCAAATTATTTACTCGACTGAATACTCAACCCAACCCAACCCAACTTAGTACTCAAATTATTTATATGACTGAATGTAAATTTCAAAGAAGCCCCACAAAGGTCCATTTCAAAAGCAAGAGTAATAAAACTCAAGTTTTAAAGGCATAATCTCATTAGCGCCACAAATACACCGACACATTAGCCCCCTTCAGAACCGTCTCAATTGACCCCCGTGCTCCCGCCAGACATTCCCAGAGTCGTCCGTGAGACCTCCAGCGTAACTTGGCACCGATCCCCTGAACAACTCGTTACGCAACTAATGCCAATCTTAAACTGGCTCTCTTGTGGTAATGCGCTCTGTTAACGTGAACAGCCCTGCTCTGCTCATTTATACAAATGTTGTATTTAAATAGGATAGAAACGTTTTTACTCCGTTTTATGTGCGAGCGTCAGATTCAGATTCATTTATTCACAATATACGATTACATTATAAATTACATGTCAATTTACAAGAGTCTCTATTGTGATCGTCAATATCGCATCGTCCGCGTCGCATCTACTCCTGTTTGTAAATACGGTTCCGGCGGATTACACGGATTTGGATCTTCGGTGGTTCTTGTCCCATGATTGGCACGGTCCTTACTTACGTTGATAACGTGGATATATATGTTTAATGGATTTTCATCTCATGTAAATTTTAATCAGTTGATAATATCTAATCGATTTGACAGCAACATCAGGCGTCAGTTGACAGGTTTATATCGCTGTTCAATTTCGCAAAGTATAAAGACGATCCGTCATCAATGGCGCCAGTTTTAATTTCATGGTGGTACAACTTGTATAAGGTCTGTTGAAATTGAAGGAAGGAATGTTTGTCGTGTCGCGTCGCAATCGTGTCGTGGCATGGGTCCATACGGGAGTCGAGTAGATACATAGACAAACTCTAGCCCGTGGGCATGCGCCGTGCCAGTCGCACTTTTTTAATACTTTCCATGAAACATGCAATCGAAGAAGTTTATATTGGAATTAGTTTTTGCTAAACTCCCTCCGCCTTTAGCCTCGCTTCTGAATTCTCCGTCTCTCCTCAGTTAAGCTGGGCACTAGTCTCAGTTAAGCGGCTTCAGTTCTTCTAGCAGGAGTTCATCTTTGTTTACGCATTGCCTCAAAAATCTTAGTTGCTATTCCGCGCTATGTTACCAGTCTCATCCACTGCTAAATAGAAGGACACCCCAACTGGCGCACTAACTTTTCCATATATCTTTGGCGCCGAAAATACTAATCTTGTTGGCGGATTGAAGGTGTGATAGGGTTTCCATTTAATCAAGACTTGTTACTACGTCCGAGGATTTCTAACAATTTCTTTAATTTTCAACTTTAATGTGGGTATTTTTACAAATCGCGAGAGTTAGATAGATGTTGTACGACTTTTGTTTCCATTTCATTATGGAATTTTGGAACTGACAGACCAGACCAGAGAGCCTGCTGCCCTACTGAATACCATGTCCTCCACAAATATATTATTGCTTAATTCCCGCGGTGCGTATGATTTATCCCACGTTATCCTTTTTCCTAATAGGCGGTCGTTCATTTCCATTCCGCTTCGTTAAAAACACAATGAGCGTTGTTTTAATCGATTCGATAAAAATGAGTCGGGCCGGTCCCCCGCAAGAGCAGAAAGTCGCGAGTGTCTAGCGCGTCGAGAACTGTTACACCTTTCCGACAGTGGGCAGGCTGCTTCAGTCGTAGGAACCATAAAGGTGTATGTGCACTAGCGCCACGATGGCTCTCAGGTCCTTTCAATATTGTGGTGAATCAGCACGGCTTTTTGCCGCCATGACCCCGGATTTGCGGCAGCTGCTCACATTTTTTCAATTAAACCGGCCGAATCACTGGCTTTTCATGACTGTTTATCCCGAAATCCCGAACACACATCATTTACTGTATTTTCCCAAATGGTTTTCCATGTTCCTGTAGCTTTTATTTTGCAAGGCACAGCTGCGGCGCTGTCCGTATCTCTACTGAACTTTAGGATATTCATCGGATCATCAGGGTCATCACAATTGCGATTAAACATAGAAATTCTTAGGAATACGAGATAATGGAATATGAGAATGACACTTATTCAAAGAGTTTTGGTCGCATTTGCTTCGTACATTTGTAACAACTTAAAATCTAGGGAATTGGAAATGAGAAATAAACACCTTCATTCTCTACGCTCGATAGATGTAGCTTACATGTTAAAAGTCTTACGCTTAAAAGTGTTACCAACTGTATCGAAGCATTGTACGGTAGCACAAGTTTTGTCATCCTTGTTATTGGCATTATGCAGCGCGGCGTCGGCCGGCGGCGGGCATTCTCCTCCACTCGTACATCGCACTCATAAATAATCGAATGGACAGGTGAATCGAGCGGCCGCTTCGCTAATTACCCCATCTGCTTCTAGTTTTCTAGGACATAATTTCCTTTCTAATTTGCCCCGACAGCAATAACTTTACGATTTTGAATGATATTCCATTTTCAGTGATACAAAAACTCAACGAACTCTAAAGCTTTCCTCCGACTTTGTACCAAATGTGTAATGTATGCAATGATGACGTTGCGAGTGCACAGATAGTGTCGTGATGTGTTGAACTGTGATGTGTTCAGTGTAGTGCAGGATGGATTACCGCGCACCGCATCCTATGAGCGTCGGCGCGCCGTACTTCAACCATCCAGGTGCGTAAAACCGATTTAAACCCATGCCGTTGAAACCTACGGCGTGTGGCAGAGAGCTTTATACCTTTCGTCGTCATCATCATCAGCCGAAACACGTCCACTGCTGGACATAGGCCTCCCCCAGAGAGCGCCACAACGATCGGTCATGGGCTGCCCGCAGCCCCGCATCAGGATGTGATGCTTTTCGTAATTAATGCATTATGCAGTAGGTACTTGATTTTGTGGTTTCTTTTACGAATTCTACTCGTCAGACTCAATTACTTTAAGAATGCCTCTGTTCATTGTTTGCTTACGAAGACGGAGCTCGTAAATTTGCTTGAAGAGCCTGCCAAGTGCCAACACATTTTAATATCATAATGGAAGATGGTAATGCAATATCTGTCAGGAAACACTCCAGCCTATACTCCCTGCCCCCAGCAGGTAATCATCCCAACACCCGGTATAATCCAACGTGAAAGGTCAAACGGTCTTAATCCCGAGCCGGCGTGACGTCGCGGTGACAGCGTGATTGATGACGTCACCGGCTCAGCGATGGAGACGCCGTGACGTCATTAACTCGAGTCCACCTCCCCCACGAGAGCGGGCGCGGTGGATTAGTTCCGTAAAATTTGGAGCACCACCCACTTCAGATCATAGGTACACGATAATCAGAGTAGTTTACGTAAACATACTGAAATTCACCGGCTTTGCTGTAATTGGTTAGAGATACTTTACAGTTCCTCATGATTCCCTTGCCCTTTCGTATTCATTTGGGATCCGTATAGCATGTCTTTTTCTTCCGTACATTTATCACGCATCCCACGCGTCATCTTGTCTTGACATCCTTCCCATTTATATCGTCTTTGACACCATCCACCTTTTCTTTCATCTACTTTTACCATACCATACCATTCATACTTATTGCCTACAGAATTAAATTATATCATCTGATCGGATGATTATGTTGGAACTGGGAAGTTGCCACCACTAGAATATGTTCTAGCATGACCTGTCTTGTTAAATGGTCCGATTTATCTTTATAAAAATGGATTAATACAATCGTCTACGGTACTTCCGACTTTCCGCCATCTCATTCGGGATCACAATACAGATGTATCAACTTGACTATAAACACAATAGGCGAGTTGAGGCGGGGTCACTCGTGGATAATCGTCCCCTCGGCGCCGCGGCGCGGCGGTCGCGATGCCCGTGACAGATGGTTGGCCGCTTGACGAGGGACATCTTTGCACTACATGACAAATTGAACGAAGCTAATCTCTTTACACGGTTTCTTTTGGTATTTGATTTCTTCTGGGGCTTTACTACGCATGAACTTGAACTAGTATTTTGACTGAAACGATCGACACTAGTTATGAAACGGATGGGAACTAATGGTCCCTTCATCACTGGCCCAGTATTTCTTTTGTTGCTGTCATCTTGCTGTAATCTAACTTATTTTAGAGGTGCTTAAAAAGCTTCAGTGAAAACACTCATAGGACCTCGTTAAAAAACAAACATCTCCAAAGTTGCGCCGCTAATAGAGACAAGGTTTATTATTAAAAATATTCATAAAGTGCTTCCACAGTGTAGTGCACTTCCCCTAAATGGCCCGTTTTATGGACGACCTCTTGCCGCTGATGTACCGCCGCGCCGGCCGCGCTCGTAAACCCGGCCTGTAGGGCGGGTTTATCCGTCGACTAGTCCTCTTCCGCCCTTCTATAGCTCTAAGAATAGCTCTCGTTAACAGAGACAATCTGAAGAGAGTTCTGCACGGTTCCTTGAGAGAATAAAATTTAATATCACAAGCCCACAAGCAAGCTGAAGAACTTCCTACTCGTATAGAACTTCCTATGGCAGAAGAAAAATCTCCTATGATGCCTGTCTTTTGTCTGAAAGAAAGCTGGAGAATGGTTTGTTCTAATATCAAGGCTGACTTCTAAAAAATTGACTTCCATTGCGGCACGATTACCTCCAGATTATCTACTCGGCAAGTGCCGATTTCCTCAAGGACCGTTTTATCGTCCTGGCAGCAGCCATCATCAATATCGCGGTAACCCCATTGCGAAATGATTGTCACCGAGGCCACGAGAGCGATTTAAAGCGCAATCGGGAGCGATAGTGATCAATCAGCCCCGAATAAGTCTCGGTGTTTTATCGGGAGCCGGTTCGTGGCGCTACATCGTTGTCACCCTACCGAGCTGCGCGCGCAGGCTCGCGCCCCGACGCCTCCCGAGCGCGGTACAAGCGACGCGAGTACAGAGATTCCGCTATACTGTTTTAGTATTTTTTGGCAAACAAGCTCACGGCCTTTCTGAAGGCAAGCATACACAGTAGCCTTTTAGGCTTGTCACTACAGAAGAATCAAAATCGCGTTGCTGACCCTTTATTGCGTAGTTTCTATTAGTGAGTCCTTCATAGTATTTAATAGGTAGGTAGTACGGAAGTGTTCTCGTATTAAACTCAAGGTATTTTTTGAACTCCCTTCCTGTCTGGTCTGCATTCTCTGGATGTTTGGATGCATACTCCGGACCTCCGGCTCCCTTCTCACCAAGAGGAATACATCACCAAACCATCTAATAACTCCAGATTATGATTCTGATCCTTCCTCATTTCGATAACTCTATACTTGTTTCACGTCTCCGCGAGGCATTGTGGAGATAGTGGCTGGAAATATGCCTTGTCCTTCGTCTACTTGAAGCAAAGTTGGTTAGGAACATCTCATTGTCACTAAAAGATATAACTCGAGACGTAGATGTGCGTGTACGTCAATTGGCGCAATAACAAGAGAATACGGTTCTATAGTTATCTTCATCATTTACATATTTACGTTCTCGTGCGGAGTCGCTCCCTTGTGCCGCACTAACCCCAGCCTCGCTATACTATACACACGTAGAGCGCCCCGGCCGGAAATGGCCGTCAGATTTGTCGCGGCCCGGCGCGCCAATTACCGCCCGACGCTATCTGCTCCCGGGTAATTTATACCCCGTACCTGGGAGTTTACCCCGCAATCGGGGAGTTTTCCGGCCGAGCCGACGATGAGGGTTTTTCGAGGGTTTGCGGTTGTAATGTTTTCGTGTGTTGTGTTATGTTCCATTCATTTTCAATTTACCAGGGTGAAGAAATAAACACCTCTGCTTAATCAAAGAATTGTTTAGAAGTTTTGGGTCAAATATGGGATACCTAAGCGAGAGTAATGCCAAACCGATGATATGTCATTTCAGGAGTGTTACTTTGTAATCCAGAAGCGTAGCCGCGCGAGTTGTAGCGTTGGCCCTGAAGGTTTATGTACTAGAAAAGATTTCGATTAAAAGACAGGGCTTATACACTGCTGAGTGTACTGCGGAGACTGCAGGAGGAGCCGATTAGTAACGTAAATCCAAGGGGATGAATCAGGATTCATGATCTCAAGATTCTCAAGCCCCGGCTTACACTGAGCGCGCTGAGCAACGGCTATGTTAAGTTAAAGGGATTCAGCTCAGTATCGGCCCGCGGGCGGTTACTGCGTTACTCCAACGACGCGGGACGCTGCAGGAGATGCGTGCCAGACGTAGCGTCGTTAATAAGGCATGTTACACGCGTCTCGTCGGTGGCTGTATATTCCTACTGTTCAAGCGCCTACAGAAATAAGAGAGGCAATATCACCAACGCCGCGTCTATCCATCATACGTGCTCCAAGGAGCCTTTTTAAAAATCATAATTGCATGTCATGCGAGCTCACTTCACTGCTCGTTACTGTAAACGATTACACGTATATTTTTTTTGGAAATTCTAGTCTTTCCGTTATTCATCCCGCCGATACCTAAACATGGTCCTTCGAACCGGATGTGGATTAAATCGAGGAATTATAAAAAATAATCAGAGGAACAATTAAATATTTATTAAAATACCGGAGTTGAGGGCAAGTGAAGAAGAACAAAGGATTTACCTGGGCAAGCTCAAGAATCTCAAGAAAAGTACAAATTAATAAATATTTATGGATTTCTCGATAGTGAACCCACCACTCTTTTAATTTTGTAAGTAAGTAATTGGTAACTTGAGGAAGAAACAAGGTTAGTACAGAATTCCATTGTGTAATTTACAGTTAGGTTAACGTCGATTGAACAAAGAATCCATTTCAAATGTTATGATAGATTGCAAATAAACTTAAAAATTTAATTATATTATGTATAACTTAGTCCTATGTTAAAAAATAATTAGACTTCTTTGTTCACCACATAAATTGCAACGCTTTACGACGTACCGTTATAAACCAAAGGGTTAACTTGAGCAGGAGGTCAAATTTGTAAGTGTATTTTACAACAAAGGAAGGATTTACTCATTTTAGATTTAATGTATTGTGAGCATTGTACAAATATTATGTTTAATGAGATTTTTACACCATTTTATTGTTACGTTTTATGAAATCGAATTTATTACATTTTAATTCTTTTATTTTAATCTATATTGTTGGTAACGGTCGTTAAATCTGTACCTTATGAATGATTATTGAGAATTCCATTGCAATATAATCAATTTAAATCAAATATCTAGTAAGTAGAATAGTCTCATTGTGATTTGTCTAGTCAAATTGAATGTTACTTTATACTTGCAATTATTTAATGTGCAATTTTAATTCTATTTATTAATCGTTATATTGGATTAATTTATTGAAATTTACAATTTATAACACATTCTCATAGGTTAACGCCAACCACAAGTATTCATAAGTAACTTATTACTGCAGATAACTATATCTCATAAATTTGTACCTATTCAACTTAATAGAAAGTTGTATACATTAAAGATATCCTTTATTTTAAGGTTAATTTGTAATTATTTACATTCAAGGTCGATTCATTAGTGGCACAGCTTCCCAAATGGCAGATGACAAGGAGCTTATTAGGAAAAGGGCGAGTTACAAGGGCCAGCTAACCAGTTTCAATTCATTTGTGAGTACATTGGATCCAGCTTCGGTAACTGAAGCTCAGGCCAATCAATTGCAATTACGAATTGGTAAGTTAGAGTCGTTGTATCAACAATATGATGAGGTACAGTTAAGGTTGGAATGTTCCACCGAGGACGTTGATTCTAAGATAGCAGAGCGTAGCGAATTCGAGACATTATACTATTCATCGCTTTCTAATGCTCAGCTATTGCTAAATAGCATAAATAAAAAGCGTGAGGACTTTGCATCCTGCAGTGACCGCCAGTCACATAGTAGCCAGCATCGGAAGCTTGTCAAACTCCCAACCATTAATTTACCTAAGTACAGTGGCTCATATGATAATTGGTTAGAATTTCACGACACTTTTACCAGTCTGATACATTCCAACGATGAAATTGATAATATTAATAAGTTTCATTACCTTAGGGCGTCGTTGGAGGGTTCAGCAGCAGTGGTCATTAAGTCACTTGAATTCTCAGCTAGCAATTATGACGAAGCGTGGACCCTCTTGTGTGAGAGATTTAATAACAAACGATTACTTCTACAGAATCACGTATCTGCGTTGTTTAACATCGAACCGGTCACACGAGAGTCTTCTGCCCAACTCAAGCGTGTTATCGACCAAGTAAATAAAAACCTAAGATCATTAAAATCACTAAAGGAACCCGTTGAACACTGGGGCACCCTTCTTATACACATAATTTCTCACAAATTAGACAGTAAGACTTTCCGCGAATGGGAAACTCATAAGGGCACATTTGATAAAAACACTGCACCATCATTCGACTCATTTCTCAGTTTTATGCGTAATCGAGCTGACTTAATTGAAACTCTCGAGTTGTCGAGCGCACCAGCCGCCGGTCATGTTAGTCAGACGACTCATAAACCCACGCATCTAAAACACCGAACGATGATAGTTGCACACGAAAATAAACAATCTAAACCGTGTCCGAAGTGCAATGGAGACCATAATCTAAGTAATTGTTCGCTTTTTCTCGCATTAAGCAATGTTGAACGGCTCCAATCACTTCCTGAGTATAAAGTATGCTACAATTGCTTCCGTACTGGACATTACGCAAACCGTTGTAAAAAGCCGGGGTGCAAAACATGCAAGCGTAAGCACAACTCATTAATTCATATCTCGGAGCCACACCGCAAAGCTGAGCATCACGAGTGCACGTCCGCACGCAGCGCCGACCGCGCGACGACTGGAGGTGGGGTGGCGCCTGCGCCACCGCCGCCGGGAGCTCATCCTGTGACGTTATCGGCTAGGGCCGGCGCTCCGGCCGCCTCGCTTCAACAGGAAGTATTGCTTTCCACAGCCTTAATAAAATTGTACGATGCTAATAACTGTGAGCACATCGCACGTGCAATACTTGATAGTGGGAGTACGTCGTGTATTATGACGGAAAGGATGTGCAAACTCTTAAAATTAAGCACTGACTGTGTTGATAAATCTATTATAGGTATTAATAATATCGCGTCGCACGTAGGCAAACTCTGTAGGGTATCAATGAAATCATTGAATGAAAATTACGCCGCTACATTAAACTGTTTCGTTTTGCCATCTATCACGGACGACGTACCGAGCCAGCAATTAGATTTATCAAGTTTGTGCATACCAGATGACCTGTGTCTCGCTGATCCTCATTTTCAAACGCCTGCAGCTGTCGATATTATAATAGGCGCTGATCTGTTCTGGGACTTATTAGGGTCACAAAAAATTAGGCTCGGAGAAGGACAACCGATCTTATATGAAACCAGGCTTGGTTGGTTGGTTTCTGGTCCAATTAACAGTTGTTATGAATCGGTCCTGTCTCGTAACCTCAAATGTAATTTCACGACCGTTTTAAATCCTAAATGCAACGAGTCGCTTAACAATGACGTTCAGAGCTTTCTTCCGCGATTCTGGCAACTCGAAGAGGTTCAGACTCAGTCATCTGATTATTCAATGGAGGAGAAGCTCTGTGAGGAGCACTTCATAAACAATACGTCGCGACTTCCAAATGGTCGCTTTTGTGTGCGGCTGCCTCTAAAGGAGGACCCCAATGTATTAGGGGACTCCATCACTCGAGCAAAACATTGTTTTTTGTCACTAGAGCGCAGGATTGCACGTCAACCTGAATATAAAAAATTATACAAGGATTTCATGGCAGAATACCAATCATTGGGTCATATGACTGAGTGCGAACGTCTTGATCCCAACAGTACGTACATCCCACATCATGGAATAATGCGCGACAGCACAACAACGAAATTAAGGGTCGTGTTCAACGCTAGTAGCCTCACAAGCTCAGGGCGCTCGTTGAATGAACTTCAAATGGTGGGACCCACGGTGCAGGATGACCTTCTGTCAATACTGCTTCGATTTAGGCAGCACAAATACGTCATCTCGGCTGACGTGGAAAAAATGTACAGACAAATAGCTGTTCATCCTGACAACCGATATTTGCAACAGATCATCTGGCGAGATGACCCATCCGACCGCCTTAGGGCATTTACCCTCAACGTCGTTACGTATGGAACAGCCAGCGCTCCGTATCTTGCCACACGATGTCTCAAACAAATAGGGCTTGAGTGTACTGACGACGCCATCCGTGAAATTATCATTCACGACTTCTACGTCGATGACTTATTGACTGGTGGAGATGACTTTAATGAGGTTTCATTCATGCGAGAACAGGTGACATCAGCCCTTTCCTCTGCATGTATGAATCTCCGTAAATGGAAGTCAAATGACCCTCGGTTATTACCAGATTCGCGTCACGACTCGTTGAATTTAAACATGGGAACTACGGAACCGTGTAAAACCTTGGGCCTTGGTTGGCAGCCTAGCTCAGATGAGCTATGGTTTAAAGTAGGTAAGTTATCGCCAGGTACTACCAAACGTGATGTTCTCTCAGCAATCGCGCAAATTTTTGATCCGTTAGGCTTATTGTCACCTTGTGTGGTTCTAATGAAAATGCTGCTGCAACGGTTGTGGTTATGCAAAATGGCGTGGGATGAACAGCTATCGCCTGACATAATTTCTCGATGGGCGAACATTCTGCATGGGCTACCCGCTCTCAATACATTACGCGTGCCGCGACACGTTATGTGCGATTCACATCAAGAGGTCACCTGTCATATTTTCTGCGACGCCTCTGAGCGAGCTTATGGCGCGTGCGTGTATCTGCGAAGTACAAATCCGAACGGTGACGTTAAGGTTCGTTTACTGTTCGCTAAAAGTCGAGTAGCACCAATAAAACCTACTACAATACCAAGGCTCGAGCTCTGTGGCGCACTAGTTGCTGCTCGTCTTTATGAGAAGGTCATAAGTTCATTACGGATTAAAATTAAAGGTACCACCTTTTGGATGGACTCAACCATCGTTTTGGGATGGCTAAAAATGTTACCCAACAAACTACAACCGTTTGTCCGTAATCGAACAGCTGAGATCCTGGAAAAAACTGCAAACTGTACATGGAGACACGTCCCTACAGATCAGAATCCAGCAGATCATATCTCACGCGGAGCAACGGCAGATATTCTGCCTACTCTTGATATATGGTGGTTAGGGCCAACATTTCTTCAGCTTGATAAACCTAACTGGCCCTCAAACCCAACATTGTCACATTCCTTGCCTGAGACTAAACCTGAGATCGCACTGCATGCTGCCTCTCAGGATAAAAATGATGAAATATTTATTAACTTTAACCGCTTCTCTAATTTTTTGCGTTTAAAGCGTGCGGTTGCTTACGTCCTACGTTTTATAAAAGCATGCAAGAAGCAGCCATTGCCTAGCTACATAACTGACACAGAGTTACAGGATGCGACAACCGTCCTTGTTAGGTTGTCTCAACAGGATTCATTCCCAGAGTACCAGTTATTGCTCGCTGGCAAATCACTGCCTAAAAATAATCATTTACTCAAACTTAACGTATTTTTGGACGACAAAAAGTTGATACGTGTCGGAGGTCGCCTCGTAAACTCTGAGTTTCCCTATGAGAAGAAACACCCGGCTCTAATACATTCCACACACAGGTTCACACAGTTACTTTTTCATCACGAACACAAAAAACTGATGCATGCTGCGCCAAAATTATTACTTACAGCTATTAGGGACAACTATTGGCCCATTGGAGGCAACAACTTAGCCAAACACTGCTTCCAGCAATGCGTGCTTTGCACCCGCCTTAGGGGTCAAATAGTGAAGCCTATTATGGGCAATTTGCCTAAGCACCGTCTATCACCAAGCTTCGTATTTGATAATGTAGGTGTCGACTATGCAGGCCCTGTCAATGCAGTTAGTCGTCAGGGGCGGGGTAGCAGACTGGTAAAAGTTTACATTGCGATCTTCATATGCTTCACAACGAAAGCCATCCATTTGGAATTGGTGGGAGATCTGACAAGCAACTGTTTCTTATCAGCACTCAGACGTTTTGTGTCTCGTAGGGGAAAACCCAGCAACATATACTCCGATAACGGTACCTCATTCGTTGGTGCGTGCAACGACCTATCAAAATTTCTTAAGACTAATTGCAGTTCATTGGCTGAGAGCGCAGCTAACGAGGAAATAAATTTCCATTTTATCCCCGCCTACTCCCCTCACTTCGGAGGTCTTTGGGAAGCTGGGGTCAAATCATGTAAATACCATTTACAAAGAGTGCTGGGACATTGTCATTTAAATTACGAGGAATTTATAACTGTACTGGCGCAAATTGAAGCCATCCTCAACTCTCGGCCTCTCACACCACTTTCTACGTCTCCAGAAGATTATATGCCCTTGACTCCTGGTCATTTTCTCATTGGACGTCCTCTGAAGTCGCTGCCAGGACCATCAGACTTGACGGAGAAGTCTTATACACACCTGACGCGCTATCAACGCATCGAGCAACTCCGCCAACACTTTTGGAACAGATGGAGCAAAGAATATGTGTCTGAGCTCCAGGTCAGAACAAAATGGCGCAAATCGGAAGGCAGTTTAAAAATGAATTCCCTAGTCCTGCTCAAAGAAGATCAACTGCCCCCAATGAAATGGAGACTCGGTCGAATCGTCGCCATCCATCCCGGGTCAGACGGCATCTCCAGGGTTGCAGATGTGAAGACCACAGCTGGCACTGTTCGACGGTCATTCAGCAGAATATGTCCACTACCGGAAATATCTAATGTCGGTTGAAGCCAACGCCTTCAACGCCCGGGGGCATGTTCAAGCGCCTACAGAAATAAGAGAGGCAATATCACCAACGCCGCGTCTATCCATCATACGTGCTCCAAGGAGCCTTTTTAAAAATCATAATTGCATGTCATGCGAGCTCACTTCACTGCTCGTTACTGTAAACGATTACACGTATATTTTTTTTGGAAATTCTAGTCTTTCCGTTATTCATCCCGCCGATACCTAGTAAGCGCTTGTACGTGTACTAGTCTGTAGGCGCTTGAACACCTACTAAAACATACATGTTGAATTGTTGAGCCTATATACGCTCTATGTCATGTCACTTTCAATGTCTTTCCTGCATATTTATATTCGCTGAGAGAAGTTGTGAACCTCATCTCTGGGTATGCCTATGCGGTGTGGTGTGTCATGCCGAGTACTCCATGATCTCGTATTGAGCACTGGAGCCCTCCTCACACGTCTCTTTGGCTCGTGTGATGCTTAACTTGAAACAGCCTATCTAATCTCTGAGGCGAAACCTATCTAATATATAATTAGCACTCCAAGCATCTTCCAAACACTCGATGGGAAAGTTAATTGTGAGAACCATCCAACAACAACGAGCACTGAGACCCGAGGGGACGACAAGAGCGCGCAAACCAAACCACAGTCTAATTAGCAACTACCAGTATACAATCTTACCGAAACCGCGCGTGGTTATATAGTTGAAAAAATCTGAAGGCGCATCAAAAGAGAATCATTAATAAATGTTTATTCCAGCTACCTGTTTAGTTATTGTTTGGGGCCAATCACTTGCAGAAATATGGAATTTAATGAACCTTATCTTAAATATGTATCGAAACGTGAAATTCACCGACGTAACATACAATGTAGGTATGTTAATGGGAAATATTTTTAGGTTAGGATAGGTATACAGTTAAGTGCAAAAATATGGGTGTATGCACTAACTTAAAAATATGTCCCATAACATACTGACTCTTCGAGATTAGATGTTAAACAAACACAAATGCTTATGAAACGTAACATCTCCAATAGGTACCTACACCCTACACCACGAACTTTTTAGAACTCTACCTCACTTTATATCATTGTTAATTTATTTGCACATGAGTGTTATTGTTTTGAAATTAACCGTGTTAAGAAAGCTTTTATGACGGGTACGTTACGTAATCATATTCTCTATCGCCACCATCAAGCTCACTTGTTTCTGTCTCTTCTGTTAGCTTCGTTCTTGCATGTAATATGCTGGTTGACATATTTCCATTGTGCAGTCAGCTCCAGTACACGCCCCGGTGAATATTTAATAACTTGTCTCCGTGAAAACGCTTCCTTTGTTGAAGCAACAATACTGCGCCGGGGAACAGGGTTGTAACCACGTATAAACGACGTACGCACTTAGAACCTTGTTCCGTTCACTGGCCACAAAGGCGCGCATCCCGCGGATGCTTTGTATTTTTAATATCCTTGAGCGTCGGAGCGACTACTGAAACGTGTTATTCGTTACTCGGAGACTGCGGCTAGAAATGTGCAACGGACAGATCTTACGTTGAATACTCTTACTACTACTATACTCGTATTAGTAGGTTACGAAGCTTGGTATAAGTAAGCATTTAACTTGCAAAACTCATCACGCCTATCGTAAATCATCATGCGTATCGTTCGGCGGCGGAAACAAGAATATATAGCCGTGTATAATAGTATATTAGGACTGTTAGGCCTTGGTCTCCTATAAACGCCATCGGCCGCTTACAGCGTCACGCCGTACGCTGCGTCACAATGCTTACTATAGAGATGTACCTACTGTTAGGCCCTGACAGACCTGTGAGAACATAACAGTACATCTCTATAGTGTAATAAGGTTTATTTTTACAATTAAATAAAAGGCCAGGATGCTAGGACACACGTTTATTCTATTCCCAGTTTAGGTCCACACCTTATCTCATAGATATCCTCCGGCCTCTCTCCTTACATTAATTACACTATTTACTTAACTTATTGGGTTTGGTATGTGCAATTGGTCCTAGTTATACTAAAGTACGCAGCCTGAGACGTGGGCCTGTCTCCCCGACTAGCTCAGTTTCGCGCCTAAGCCAGCCCGGGCCACAAGCTTCCGCACAAGCATGCTCGCGACACCCCTCATAAAGAAAATGCAATTTGTACCTTCAGCACAGCAAACCTGTGCCCAATCCTAACAGCCGGCCTGCGTAGCCGGAGAACACTGTTTCGCGTCACTGTCCACCGACGCCGCAGGAACCGTCCGCTAACACCGGAACACTGTCACCGACATTTCCCATCTGCAGCAGCCGGACATGACACCCGACGATGGCCCCGGGTAAGACGCCTCCTACAAACACAATGTCTACAATTAACCGAGTTACCGGGACACATGCCACATGGCATGCGCATACCTACGTGCCAGCAGGTACTACATCCAAGTTTGCCTACCCGGAGAGAATGCAGGGCACACTAAATGGCCGCTTCGTTGCCAAGCTGACAATCCCCGGAGAGGCGTCAAGAGGCTATCATTGGAGCCTCAGCACTGCATGCAGCGCACCCTTGAGCCGGGGTCGTCCACCGCGCCGCCACAACCAACAACTGAAATAGATCAAAACCTCGATATAAAACGATGCCTCAAACGCAAAGCTAATCGCTCCAGACCATTTCGTTAACATTAAGCGGGTTTACTTACCCAAAATTTCAGGAGAAAACCACGCCCGCTTGCGATGTCGACAGTTCTATATGTGAAATGGCGTGGATGAGCCAGAGAGTCACTTCCCTCTCTTTGTTTTTTTTAAATGTCCCGAGCACACTCGAAATACGACCATAGACAACATTTTCGGCACGGATCTTTCCAAATGCAATAAAATTGTTTCTATTTTAAGAAACACGAAGAAGTTTATTTTAATCAATAACATTAAATAATAATGTATATATGTAAAATTACAACCATTATAAAGACATCACACGGTTGCGTTAAAATATCTGGCTCAAACAGCTTGACAGCTTGACAAGAATGACAGCTGTCCGCAGCTGAGCGACCACAACATTACACCCCCCTAACCAGATGAATTTCCCGGGAAAGCGGGAAATTCCAGCTGGCCCCCAGCTGTAAAGACACTCCTGAAACAACTAAATCAAAATGTATGTCGTAGCAAAAATATTACAACATATACCTATTTACCTATGACATCACAAACCCATAACCGTAACGACACTAGACAACGCTAAAAGGAAAAAAATAAAACGGCGCTAAAAGGGGAAAAAAAAAATGAGAACCCCACGATGGAGGAAGGGCAATGAGATGTATCCACATCCATCAGTCGAAAAAATAAATCTTATTTTTTTTATGAACCTATAACATCCAGACAATAACATCAGTACTAAAACTATAGCATTCCGGCAATCCAAACAGTAAATGTTTAACTAGCTATCATTATTTAACTATAACAACTCATTACGAAAGCTTGCAGACTCGTATTAAACACTCCTTAACCTTTTCACTACAACGGACAGTAGTGTTGAAAAGGTTAATCCAACCGCCAGGACAGATGATCAGCATACTACAATAATCTCCACTAGACCGGGTAAAATAACGGTGGTGTGGCGAGTGTACGACCCTCGCGGCACCTGACTTCCAATGTCTTCCCCATACTACACAACTATACATATAAATAGTCACAATACTATATTGCGGCAATGACAACCATAGGCAAGGCATTGCTCAATCCTACCACAAAACTACGAGGGTGGTTGACGTCGGCGGCACGGAGACTGCGAGCGGTCAACACGGTCCGCGCGTCCGGCGTCCACCGATCCCTTAAAACACAAATGTAATAACTTTAAAATAAGTTTGTAAAAGTTGTAAATACTAATACTTAGGTGGTTGTAAAAGGTATATACATAATAAAAACGTGTTTTCTTCCGATTTCTGTCGAGTTCTGTATATATCTTACACTAAACCTATGCTGCTAACACACGTTGGCATGCCATTCGAAATCTTATTTTTACACAAAGTACAGTTTGAGATAAATTTCGCAGTATCCAGATACATTTCAGGCCAATAATAATTTAATTTTAACTTTTGGAAGTTTTTTCTTACTCCCAAATGAAAATCTGAATGACTCGCATCTATAATCGCCCTCCTTGAGTCATGGGGAATCACCTACTTCCAACTTAATTTTGATCCAAAGCATTTTGTATTCCTATATAATTTATAATTTAATATTTGATAGTTAAGACAACTACTAGGTTTCTCACTGCAACGTTTATACATATCGTTGTACCACTGATCCGAGGTGGCCGGTTTAATCGTAGACTCTGGCACTACCTTAGTGAGTGTGTCAGAGACAACAGTATCCGTCTCACTTCGGTGTTTCGCGGCCATACTTCGCAGCAGTGAGGAGCCGGTCGGTGCTGAAACTGTATTAATATTTGTGGTGTAAGTGTTAGGCGGAGTAGAACCGTCAGCCTCTGTGTCTAAGATGACGGGACCACGCCCCCTACCTGTACGAGATTTAACTGTACTGTTACGTACCATTTCGTCCAACTGACGATCAAGTTCTCTTAAATGTTGTGTTGACATTCTGTAATGTCGATTTTTAATCGGAATGGCACCCCTAGTGTTACAGGCTTGTGTTATGGAATTTGTCCTATTACGTAACTCATCAATCTCATGATCCCTCAGTCCCTCACTCATACACGTCACCTCAATCCCCATTTCCTGATGCCGCGACGAGCAGTCAAGATTAAATAATAATGTATATATGTAAAATTACAACCATTATAAAGACATCACACGGTTGCGTTAAAATATCTGGCTCAAACAGCTTGACAAGAATGACAGCTGTCCGCAGCTGAGCGACCACAACATTACAATAGTAAGCATTGTGACGCAGCGTACGGCGTGACACTGTAAGCGGCCGATGGCGTTTATAGGAGACCAGGGCCTTAGAGTATTAGGTACCTACAAGTATTACGCCTGTTCAAACTCGCTTCACGCGCTCCTCTAGTTCTTCTCTGCTCGCTTATTAATTCTGATGAAATATAGAATCTCATACATGCAAACATGAACCTTGAAAACATCATTGTTTGTTTGGTCATCATCATCAAAATTTAAGAGCTCGGCTCTTGTCGGTGGAGTTGGCGCCAGTTCTCACGGTCCTCGGCCAAGTTCTTTAGGTCCCGGTAAGACTCGACATTTACTTTTACTTTTTCCTTCAATTGCTTCATTTTTGGTAGTAGTGTAAAAAAGAGATTCCGGATAATCGTCCGGCGTGCGCTCAGATCATGGTCACCCGACGCCGGCGCGGGTCGCCGTGTAAAATGGCGCGGATGTGCTCACCCGCGGCCGGCACAAAAACTACCCCTCACCCGAGGCAGGCTGGGGGAGGAGGGGAGGGAACCACTAAGCGGGGAAACTTCAGCGTCGCAAGGTTGTTATTCACGACTTGGGGATTCTCTTTTTTCCCTTTGCAGGGTTCAGTTGGTTAGTTTGGTAATTAGTGAGGGTTGACGGGGACTTTTATGTTTTTTTGAGCTGTCGCGGAGGATTTTTAGACTTTATGTTTATGTATTTGGTCTACTCGAGGAACTAAAGGTTTTTACAAATATGTATAACGCATAGCATTTTCTAGTGATTTAATTGATAAGGTTTCGTATGAATAGAAATAAAAATATTTATTCGGGACAAGAACAACAACAACAATTAGCTTCTTACAAACATACTAATCCATATCTTGCCAGTCCTAAGGAAAACGCAGTGCTCTTTTTGTTAAGAGGAGGGGTAGGGCAAGCTCTCTCCATACAAACTTTGTGCAGGATTTACTTCGTTTGTGTTTGCATTAAAGTTATGATTTTTGGTCAGTATGCTTATTTTTCTCATAGCTATTTCGTGATGTAATTTTTTTTTTATTAATATATTTTTTAAATTTTTTTATTTTGGTTTTTTTGAAATATTTGAAAATTTTCACATCACGATCTTCGCATATCTAATATTTACAACAAAAAAAAAATTATATTTGTTAGTGCCAAAACCGACGAATAAAACCTGCACAAAGTTTGTATGGGGAAGGCCTTGCCCTACCTTGCGCCTTAATAAACACCTTTACAGATAACTCCCCAAATTATAAGCGGAACAAATTGGCACAATCAGAGCTCATCATTGACGCGCTGAAATCCGGCAACCGCCACCAGAACAAGCAATTAAATTAAACCAAAGCATGAGCGGAGCGCGCCTCCGCCAGCGCTCCCCGAACCGAACGTGAAACTTTAATTAAAAGTTGACGAGCCGCGACCGGCTGCCGCGCGGATTATCAACCCCCCGCCGCTAAACCCAAGCCAAAGCAGCTCTTATCCCTAACTAAATAAAGCCCCCAGCCGCGCTCGCAAATCACGTATTACCACAACAAATAGCCGGCGATATCCTCAAATTGACGTCACAGTAAATTATGCTTTATTACGATCGCGGCAGATTTCGCTTTTCAACGCGCGCCCTCCTGAAATTGATTCGCCGCGGACTGTAACGGTGTAAGTTTTCGGCGGCCATTTTCGTTAGAGATCGGGAAGGATGGAGCGCTCACCCGCGATCGTGTGCGCTGCCCGGCTCACGGGGGTCGAGGGAGGCCAAGTGGCACTGGTTCCGGACTGTCCCAGTCCTTATACAATACACCAGCGAACGTACGCTCGGAAAGTAATCGCCTTGATCGCGATGAAGTTGGTAACGGAGTGCCATGCCATGCCCTTCGCATTATGAAAATGTGTAAAAGAAACAGATTAATTTTGTCGAATCGTTTCTTCGCGTGATGTGTTAATAAAGGGGGCTTTATGCCTTTTTGAGCCTGGTACGAGCAGAGCTTGTGTGTATCCGGGGAATGCCCACTTGTAGGTAGGTACTTTTATGTGCTTTAGGACTTTGAGGAGAAATTTCGAAGAACCATGACCATATAATTGTCGTTGACCAGTTTGGCTATTTTCTATTACCTTTGAACAAACCTCAGTCTTTGCTTATGTTGTCATCACGTGTAACGAGGACATTACACGAGTTAGATCCTTAGCAAACCTCAAGCGCCGCTCCCCACGGGCCGGCGTCGAACGACGCGATACATTTACAGTTCATGCACTTCCTGCAGTACACTTCCTTTGCGACAAAGTTCCTGCCTATTTCTCTTAACTCTAAATACAGTGAAAGACACGGCTAAGGACAATAAATTTAGTAAATAATTAACCACCGCACCGTGTAGGAAAACAATGTGTATACATGTCATGTCAAGGTGGGCAAACGATCTGGTCATGATCGCGGGGAACCGTTGGATGAGGTCGTCGTGGAGATTCTTGGTCCCCTAAGGCTTTTTCCAGCGGTGGACGTCTTTAGGTTGATATGATGATAAATCATTGGCGACCGACAGTTATATTTTTTGTGCCACTTGGCATGTGTGCACTTGTACAGTGAATGTCTGAGGTTTTGTGAGAGGATGGATGATAAAATGTAAAAATTGAGTCTTGGGTAATTTTAATGTAATTTATTTTAATGGCGCAATAGTTATACACTACACTCAATGTAGTGCCATGTGAACGTGATTTCAACAAATATAATAAATAAATGTGTCGGGCATCAAATTCAAAGCGACTGCTCTGTTTCTTCTATGACTCCCCAAAAATCCGTGAGCCGTTGCTCTGCTGACTGGGTGTTTCCTGAAGTACGGATATAGATACCACAAGTCTACAATGTAAGTAACTCTCACATACACATAAAATGGAGCTTTCCTACTTCTGTCTCCTACACACAAATGGGGGAACATAAAATGCCTATTTAAAGCGCGCAGTGGAAACACGTGCCCCTTAATCGGCTATAAAGCGGTTAATAATGCACGTCCACAACTACCTCGGCAGTATGCATCCCGTTTCCACCCAGCAGTGCAGCCATTAAGCTGGAGAGACGGCAAGTTCGTTTCCAAATTTAAAGTCCGCAGTGCGTGCTTTGGATGACACGGTCATAAATGAAATGTTTTAAACCAGATATCGATAATGGTTATTAGACAGACAGATGAAATTACTAATGAGGCCTGTACCTATCGAATGTGTCTAAAATAAATATGTTGTTGTTCTTAATCAATTCAACCCATTTGAGCCTACCGCTGATGCCAACCACTAGTCGAGTCATAATTTTAATATATTCTAAACCTCATTGCAACTGAAATTATCTCTAGTTTTAGTTCAGTTGCGTCCAATTATAAGTTCAGTGCCATGTTGACTCGCGGCCCGAATTAGCGCTTCAGACTGAATTAATTAGAGTTCACCGCTTCATCGACGACCCTAGTCGTAGGGTTGGCACGCTAACTGCATAAATTGGGCAAAAAGGGTACACGTAAAAGGATAACTGCGTGAAAAGTACCCTCAGGGTATAACCTATGCAATCTATTTTATGTCTGAGTAAATAATCAAGAGCGACTTTCTACCTACCTATTTTTATACTGATTAGATGTATATTTTCGACTAAGTAGTAAACTTGTATAATTACCAAGTCAGTAACTATCTTTATAACTGTATGCTGTTGTGGGAAATAATTACGGGAGCTGGATATTTTCAACTCGGCGTCCAATTATAAGTTAGTTCTGCATCAATGAAGTAGTCGCGTTCGCGGCTCGCAGCGCACCCGAGTTAGCGCTTCAGACTGAATTAATTAGCACTCGCTTCGGTGACAACCCTCGCTATAGGGTTGCCACGCTACCGACGTCGATCGCCCTAGGGATCACTGCGATACAGCACCCGTTTGGATAGAGAATTCCGAGTGTAAGATAAAATATGAACCAATGCTGAAAATATGTGTACAATTTCTTGCATTTTATTTGATATAGGTACTATTCTGAGGTTTGCACATCAAATTAACCCCGAATAAACAGTAACTGAAATTATAAGGTCACAGTTAATACAATAACAATAGAAATGATTCCATGGAATACATTCCCTAATAGGATGAAAACGTTACCTTGCATTAGCATATTCATGAGCCTCACAGCGGTATTGGGGCAATATTGAATTTGTGCCGGCCCTGACGCTGCCGGAGCGTCGCGAGCGCCGCCCGCGCCGCTTGTGCGTGTAATTGAGCCCTCGCGTACGTAGTCTTTTATCGTAAGGGCTTTCGACCGCTTTTGCGTAGGTGCTTCTGAAGCCGACGGTAAGTGTCGTGACGACAATCATGTATAAAATGTTCGCCTTATTCCGGCGGAGTAAGATGCATTATCTGTTTATACATTTGCCGTCGACTGTACAGTTGACCAAAAAGTACACTGTTGTGCACATTTCAACTAAATTATTTGTGGGTTAAGGTCCAAAAGTAGTAAGCAAGTTTCTTATCTGTACATGCGTTCTGTACCATCGGATTATAGAAAGATAAATTTGTGACACCCCTACGAGACGTCGGCTTCTCTTAAAACTGCCATCCATTCTCTATTAATAAAATTATCAATCTTTGCAATTTATTGGTCACTTTCAAGTAAAACTGCACAACGTCAATTACGATAATGAACTCGTGAATTATTTATACCCGATCAATGATCGCACCTATTTAAATAAACATCGTTCCCTCAATTCTCAATGGGTAAATATTGCTCTCCACAATCGATATCAGGATCGTGCGACCATTTTGTGGTTGTGCAAATGTTTGTGCGTCAACCATGTGTAACCCGACGCACGGCGCAGCCCTCTATTAAGTTAATTAAAATGACACACACATGCATACCGGATTCAGATTCGTAACTGGGGTGGTTGACATTACGCAACCATGGTGACTAAGTGACTATTTACTTGTTTAAGCTGCTCGCTGATGCGCGCAACTAAAATCTGTGAGACTAATGATTGTTTTTTTTATTGTTTCAGGTAAGCACGTACACCAGGTTATGATAAGGCGTCTAGAACTAAGCCGTAAGTAACGAAGGTAACCAGAAGAATATGAATAGGGGTTCAGGTGTACATTGGACATTATTTTATTTTTTTCTTCACCTTCTTTTTTTAGAACCTCTCCCTCCGCTCCTACCCTAGGGCCGGCCCCGGGCCCTAGGGAGGATTTGTTGTGTTAAGAGGAGGGGTAGGGCAAGCTCTCTCCATACAAACTTTGTGCAGGATTTACTTCGTTTGTGTTTGCATTAAAGTTACGATTTTTGGTCAGTATTATGCTTATTTTTCTGATATTTTTCATATTTTTTTTTGAAATTTTTGAAAATTTTCACATCACTATCTTCGCATATCTAATATTTACAACCAAAAAAAATATTATATTCGTTAGTGCCAAAACCTACGAATAAAACGTACACAGAGTTTGTATGGAGAAGGCCTTGCCCACCCCTGCGCCTTAAGGGCTTGGGACAAACGCAGGTCGGTCGCTCACTCGCAACTAAAGAGCAAATATGTTACTTCGCCGTAAGGTGGAGGTACTTTCCTCTGTTGAGCTGCAAAATTATATTGACAGTGACAGTTTAATTGCATGTCATTTCAGACAATCGATAACTCCCTTTGGACAATTGCACACTAAGGTAAATTTATCCTCTCCGACGGGGAGGTGTCTACATGTGGTACAGCCGTCGTCAAATATATCTGTACTTCAGGGTGCTCAATAATATCTGATGATACACTTGACTTGAGCGCCCGGACAATACTGTTAAATAGAGGCGTGCCCAGATATTTATGAGCACCCGGTTTGATGCGATATTTACGATGGTGACTGTACAAGCTTCTATACTGAGTAACTCATTGCAGGAAGAGTCATTGTATCGACTGATGAGTTAACGACATCAATGAATAAAACGGGCCGTGACTCGAGGATTCCAACCAGATTATTTATTACAGAGTGTACGCTCCGCTCCGTACTAAATAACTAGATTAATTGCCGTTGAAAACAAAATGTAAAAGGTAAATTGTAAAAAACCATGATGCAGCACTGCCACTTGCAAGGGAAAAGTTTTCGATGAACACCTATTAAATGTATTGATTATGCATCGAAAGGACGTGAACTAGGAACACAACACAATACCCACATATACTTTGTAAGTTTGTGGTAGTGGTAGTGAGTAAGGTCGCCAGTGTGCTGAGAGAGAGAGGGCACCTGCATTTGTTTCTAGCGAGAAAAATTGTTAACCAAGGGTTGTTTCGTAAATAAATGTATTATTTATTATTATTTATTTTATTTATAAGTGATTGCTCTGTAGCCGTAAGCATCTATAGACTACGGTATATCTGTTTACCAGCAGGCAAATCATAAGAAAATCTAGATTCTCTCATTCTTACCGATATCTCATGTAGCCCTTACGCTGTCCTGCGAGACAGACTGCAGACAAGGACGGACTTATCAGTAAAAATGAGAGACATAATTCCATGATTCTGAGTCAAGTTTAGGTCTGAGTAGATTCGAACTCTCTACACCATTTACTCTGGTCTGGAATCGAGACGCGGCCTGTTTAGTAACATGACGTGAGTCAACACGCGGGTCAATTGAGCCCGGAGCGCGGGTCAATAGGGATGTTGAATCAAAAATTATTATTACTCCATACGAAAGAATACATAAAACTATGCCAAATAGTGAAATTTCCATTCAAATATCTTAAAAAATAACGAAACTACAACCGTTAGAATGTCTTTAGTTCGAGAGAGAAAGCGCTACAGATCAGTGACGTCACTGACCTCGAGCGCCATAGTAAATGACGATCGTTCAATACAGAGGTGCGTTTTGCGGAACAGGGACAGAAAATGCCCCCTCCTAAAACTTTGAAGACTTATAATTATGTAATTATTTATTCTTTTGAATTACTTTTTTCGCTATTTGATTGAGAATTTGATCCTTTTTCGAGAAAATACGGATACATTTATTTTCTTATTTGGTGTCAACATCCCTATTGGCGACCCCGCCAGTAACGCGGTTAACGCGCCGCGCTCGCCTGACGGATGGCTGGCCGGCCAGGAATGTACGGTTGTTAACCATCCTCGCCCCGTTTCAGCAATGGTACTATACTTCGTTTTAGGCACTGGGTACTTCTTCTGACCAAATGAAATCCGCTGTAGGAAACCGCGTGCGCCCTGACTGCGCCAAACAGGGAGAGATGGCGGGAGATCGTGCGGAGATAGGGAATGCAATCTCGCACCAAGATTGGCGATTCGAGATCTCGCGTAAGAAATCAGAGGTCGAGATTTGGAATTCGAGATCTCGTCGGAAAAACAGACCTCGTATAATCTCGTCGATATCGAGATTCAACATATTTTTATAAATATACGCTTTTTCTATAAAGATACATTAATTCAATGGCTGTTCCCTACTCAGGGTAGTACTGGTATTAAAAAAAAGCTCACGCGTGAGTTTACAATTAACCTCCGTTATCGAATATCCGTAAATTGAAATGAAATAAGTAAATTATTTAAGTAAATATTTCCTTTACCGTTAACAATTCAATGCAGGAAAATAATGAACGGATTCTAGAAACTTTTGATATTGCGCTCAATTCGCGTGTTCCGTTCCGCTGACTTTCCAATGTAACTGCATAGTTGTTGAAATAAAAATATCATTTTAAAAGTAATAAAGCCAAACGCCACGGTTAGCTTTTTGTATTTAATCATGACGGTTTTTTTAAACCGAATTAAAAAACACAATTATACTAGTTATTAGTTCGGACGTGGGGCGGAACTGTAAAATTTGACAGCTGCAGGGTTAACGAGGCGGGACGGGTTAACCACAACACGGTACACGAACGTATATACAATACAGAAATGTATTAAATTTGACAACTGCCCTAACAATGAAATATATAGGTACTGTAACCCTCGAATGTGCAACGGCTGCGGCGGGGCGGAACCGCACAATTTGTCAGCAGCGGGTTAATGAGGCGGACATAACGCGTATGACAGGACGGGTTAACGTGCAGCACCGAACACGCTACGCAGATTGGGGTTCACCAAGCTTTTAGCTAACTGAAATATCGGTTTCACGTAATACACACAGCGGCGGACTTACCAATACGAGAAGGCTCAGGAGGCTGCAGCCTGGGGCGGGCGATTTTTAGGGCAAATTTGCAGCTAAAATGTCTTTTACGTGGACTCTATCTCTAGTGTGATAGTCACGACCAAGTAGATTTATTACGATATAAATAGAGTCTACAAGTGACAATCATTCAAATTCCCCGACTGTACATAAATAGATGAGCGTTTCCAAGTTTTCCAACTGACAAGGATAACCTGAGAACTACATATAACGTTTTGAGAAACCAGTCATGTAAAGATTTATTTCATACGGAATGAAGCCAAAATCTAAGAAATAAATCTTTACAGTTTACACTATTATAGTTTTCAGATTTCGGTTTACCACATATTGTTGGTGTTTGAACATCGTAGAACCTGGACTAGAGTATTGCTTTGTCAGAATCCCCTTACCCAAATGTCACGCTGAAGTACCCGTGTTAATAGCGCGCAGCGGCCATATCGGGCCCATCTGCGGGTAATTGTGGGAAGTACAGTCCGCATCACACGCAGCTACCCACATGAAAATGTCAAGTCTTTATTACAAGGGAATAAGAGCTTTTGAGCAATTCGCCTGCGTGGCAACTATTGCCGCTGACTGTACAGGATCGCGTGTAGCACACCAGGTGTGTCGACGTGTATCAGCGCCCTCTGTTCGGCTATCTTATCATATTATCGTGGCCACTTGTGATCGACGAGACGGGTCATTGACGGGAATTCACAAAGCCCAATTTTGCGGTTAGACTTCTTACTAATGTACAAGAAATCCCAAATTTGGTGAGATAGAACTAACAGGAAACACCACCCATGAGTCTGGGCGTGTCGCAATAATGAACATTGTATTTCATGTTACCAATATAATCGAGTTGTCATACACAGGCAGGGGATGTGTATTACACGCGGGCTCTGTCGGTCCCTATAGTAGGTAAGGTACATTACATTATATTTCACTATGCCGTTGTTTCGTCCACGAAAAGTTTATACCGCCGTTCGGTGCACAATACTTATTACATTTTTTTTTGTGTTAAGCAGTAACGCTGCTGACGCAAACTACAAATTTCTAGGAAAAAATTAAAAATTTAGGCTCCGATTCAAAAAAATTGCCATGCCTTCATATGTAGGCAAATACTAAAATGCTAATCGCGATGAAAATGAAGAAACACACACTTGTTCATTACCGAGCGAGCATTAGTGGTGCCAGTGGCTTAACAATTCATAATATTGTCCACGTTCGCCGGAACGCAGGGTCACGCGAGCGAACATATTTGTGAATAAAATATGCTTTTCTTGACGAGCTTCATGTATGCTACCACGGGAGCCGGCGCTACATTTATTTCTTCAAAATATTAGGCTAATTTGTCAGTATACTATTGTAAGGCTTTAAAACTGTTTATATGATTATGTAGTTCTGTTGCTGACTGAACGAATCTGTGCGGATTGAAACAATATTGAATGATAGCTAGTGGGAATGTTTTTATCATCCGTGTCTTTAGTGTCGGCAATTTGGAACTATTTTCCCTCTAGTACGCAGCGCAGTGTAACCAAAAGTGCGATGCGAAATGATACTGAGTTATAAACAACTACCACTTATTTATTTATTATAATTAACTGCCGACTTTAAACACTGTGGGTACTTATAAATTTGGGTATATATGTTATCATATCGCACACTCGTGAGCTATCTTAAAATAAAATATGCTCAATACCAGTCGTGTAAAAAAGAATTGCGTCCAAATAACCCCTCATTGCGTATTACGTCACAGCGCTACGCTGATGGTGCTACGTGCTACGACGGAGCACGCCTCTGTGTCGCACCGTCAAACAGTTTCAAACAATTAAACATTTACAAAGAAAGAGATATAATAATAAATCATTTAGCTGAGGAGGACTAGTATTTGGAAATAAATTTAAATGATATTTGTAAATAAAATCCTACACACATGACCAACATTGAACATAATGCTAGTTGAGGGGCTGCCGCCTCACGGCGCGCCGCCGGCGCCGGCGCTCTCGGTTCGGCTCGGGGCGAGCGCGCGCGGGTTACAAATGACTTCATTGCATATTTACCTCCCAGACGCTCGCGCTCGTTATCTATTCCGCTGTTACACTTTCAACCCTTTAACCGCTTCAACGCCAACCTACTTTATATTGAATATACACATATTGGAGGGCAGAGTCACACAAATCGGATTAGCATCATAGTAAGCTCGATAAAGAGTGTTTTGGGTACCTACTAGACGATGATGATATATTATATTTAATATATATATCATCATCAAAACTTAAGAGCTTCGCTCTTGTCTGTGAGTAACCGCCACTCGTCTCTATTCATTCCCAGTCTCTTGACTTCCCCATACGACTCGGCAGCCACTTCCTGCCCCACTTGTAATTAAAAACAGAAATATAGGTAGATCTTGAACTCTTGTTGGCGATGTCATGCAACTACTCTATTGTGCATTATAATTCATATTGACAAAGCTATACACAAACACACTCCTGCCATTATAATCATTATTTATTGCCAGTTTTTGTTGCACCTTTTAGCACCACCCATCAGGGGTCACGTGTAGGGTAACGGTGGGTACTCCCTATGGACGTGGTGCAACTTAGACCCCCCTTATTATAATTATCAACATTTACTAAGCTCCCGCTCCGCGGGTAGGTACCCCCGCTGCCGACGGCGCCGGACCAACAAAGTGTGAACAAAATTGCGGAGGGTCCCCCACAATGAGGTTTTTAATAACCCGCCCCGGCTGGCGTCGCCATATTTTCATAATTGTTACAAAAATAAGCTGTCAGCGACACGGCCAGGGGCTCAGGGAAACGCTAACTTGTCAGCGTGACCTTAACACGTTTCTGTTTAATCGGAATTTGTACTTTATTCAATTGGATGTAGTCGGATTTTGTATACGTTGATTGATAGGTTGTTATTTGGTTGTAATGCACAATGGACGCCTTTATACTATATCGTCGACGGCCACGGCAGGGTAAAGCTCTATGGTTTTATTCATTTTTTTATTTACATACTTTAAAAATTCTTATTTTAGGTTACACAGAGAAGTGTCGTTAAACCCTGTCGGGTTTGTATCGACACAGCATTCGCGGACAATAAATTTAGTATGAATTGATTACAAAAATGAGCTATAAAAGTTGTGTATACCACATTAATACAGAAAAAAAAGGAAAATGATTTTCTATTAGGTACATATAGATTACATTAGGAGGTAGTACTAATAAATAGACCATAGACTTATGGACTTTAATTATGAATGTAACCATAGAGTTTTATCGTGCTCTGGACATCCATACACATACATATAAAAGCGCCCAGCTTTAATTTAATTGTGTCCATTGTTTATATTGCGGTAGAATAAAACCAATATTGAACTGATCTCACACCTGACATAAGAATACCTATAGGTGCATTACACATAACATAAGTAGCAATGTCTATTATTACTCTGCTTTATTTGCTCAGATCTTATCTAATTTTATTTATTTATTGTTTCTGAATACCGTTCCCATGGATAAATCTCAATAGTAAAATACACTACCAACGTCCTGCATTAGAATTGGGTACGAGGCGTGTGCCGTGGTCCTTCGAGCCGGACCGGGGCGGGGACGGCGTTCGCACGCACTGTGGGAAGCTGGGAACGCGGCCGCAACGTCGTGCGGTCACCTGTTGCTGCGGTCCCGGCCTGCCATCAAATACATGACCACCTGTCACAGAGTTCATGGAATCGCGTTTATGTGCTTTAACTACTGTTTAAACCCACACGTTACGTAGGTTATACAAAGCCAACTGAACCTTTTTTGTATTCGTCTATGTACCGATATTTAAATAGCACTTGAGTCGCTGCTATAAGACCCTATAAAACAATACGAAACAAATACTCTCATGAATACAGCAGAAACCTGAAGAAACCACTGACACCATTAAAAAAATACTAGGTATTCTCTTCTTGTAAGGTTCTATAGCCAAAATAGTTGTACATCTGGTCATCGACACTAAACCCCCCTTTTCCTCTTTGCAGGTGGCAGCGCGAACAAAATAGCCAAACGCACGGAGCTGGCTCCCAACAAAGGCGGGCCGTTCGCGGCCGCGCTCCGCACGCTCGCCAAGAACGCGGGTCCCGACGCCAAGGACGGTGAGTCGCTAGCGTAGCCCCCGCGAAGCTGACCCTAGTGAGACCCACTCTTACCTTACTACTGACAAAAAAAAACATAACAGCCGCCTTTGACTGGCAATCTGGCCAGTAATTCATTGCGACGCTTAGCGCGGCCTTAGGCCAAAAACGTATCATATCTCTTTTAAGAAAGTACGCCTCACGGGGTTGACTAGTGCTGGCAGCAGCACGCACGATGACTAGAGAATTATTTGCCTGCATTTGCTTGAGTACCAAATGCAGGCGGCTCGGCATCATTACACCGCGGCCTCGAGAGTTCTGATGATGTTGACTTACTAGTTACTACTTCCCCATTCAATAAATCTTGCTTACCAAGATACCGGCTTAATATTGAATTGTAATATTTCAAAGTTTCCGCTCGATCTAGCAACCAAATTTTTAAAATTCTGATGTCCATTCTGTATGCACCGCGGATATTAGTCGATAGTTTGTGTTGTATTATTATAAATATGATATGACAGTACAGACATGACAGTATTTCACAAACACTCATCCCCTGGATTACCTACTGCTAGTTCTAAAAATGCCGGTTTACACCAGCAGAGACTGTTTATATAAAACATACTATTGTTAGTATTATAATCGTAAAGAGACGGGCGCGCTAGGGCCAGCATTTCCCCATCTTCCCTTTTTTGTTTTTTTTTCTACTCTACAACCGGAATGCCAACGCACACTTGTTCGGTTTTGTGTCCTCGCGTAGGGACTTCTTTAGGGACCAAGGAACTTGGTTAAAGTGATATTCAGCTAAAAATAAATGTTAAATAATGTAATACGTGTAGTATCTGTTTCTGTAAAGATTGGCCAAAGTGATGCAGCGATGGGTTCCAGTATCAGGCTGCTGCCATTGCCGTGAGGATGAGGGGTCTACTTTCTACCACATCCAATAAAGATTATCCATCTATATTTAAAATAGTTACAGAAAAATAATGTTAAAACTCACTTTGGTCATTCTAGAAGTATCTTTGTATAGATATAATTTAATACAAATATATTATACATGTTTATGATTCTATATGGTATGACACTAACTGTATTCGACACGTCTCGCTCTGAATAATTTACCACTAATATGTAGAATAACGGTACCTAATAATATTTGGATAATGATGGAGATGAGGTCCATGTTTTGTAACAGCGCACCCAAAACGTAACAAGTCAGTAAGATGACGAGCTCTTATTACATCCAGATTATATCAAACGGTATCTGGGGCACAAATCACACTTAAAATAAAACTCATTAGGTACTGCGCAAAAGCGCAAATCTTTACAGCTGCGATCCTGAAGAACCCCTAATAGTTCGGAACATGTCGCCAAACAAAAAAGAAAGTATAATTCGAAAGTATACTTCTAATATTACTTACAATTAATATTAAATTTGTCTGTACAAAAGTACAAATTCAACATTTGGTGTATTCCAGAAAATTTGCAAGCTTACTACCTATAGTGAACCTTAATTCTGTTCCTATATCATAGACATTAGGCAACTATTTGTAACTAGAACTCGTCGTCTCCTGACTGGAAGGTCATCCGATGTGAAGTGGTATTTATTGTAAAGTGTCAACCGATAACCACATCCAGTAAAGCTTCCGCTCACTTCTAGAAAGTCTTCGTTTCTAACTTTTTATGTATATCAATCTGTTTATCTTGTCATTCAGGACGTATTCAAAAATAAATATGTCTGGTGTATGTATTGGTCTCGATTTCGCATATATATATCCAGAAAAATCAAATAAAATCATGCTAAATCTCACAAAGTGTACGTCGGGGAATGCAAGTAACACAATATTTTGTTTCCTCTTAATGAACAGGTGGAAGCTTTACCCGAGGATGTTTTTACCCATGTCACACGTCACTAGTGACAACAGGTGTTTTTTGCCCCAAACGCTCAGTGATTATATTAAGCCAGATTCATATTTGTCTGACGTTACGAATCGTGACTCATTAGAACGTTATCGACATTCATTTAGTGCACACTGACATGACGATCCATAAGTGTAGAACCTGAGTGGACGCTCGAGCGTTGCGTCCAGCGGGGCGTGCATGTCAAACAATTGAAACTCATACTGGTGTCCTGAGTCGCCGCCTCACAAACAGTATGGACGCTCGGCCGCAACGCTGGACGCTTCCCTCCGAGCGTCCACTCAGGCCTTACACTAAGAGCGCATTAGAGAGCATCTCGTCACGTAAATACGAGTCTGGTGTCAGAGCACCGTCTCACTGGTGACGTGTAGAGTTGTGGTGGGTGTGGTGTGTGTGTGTCGGTAGCGAGCTGGTGTTTGACCGCGCAAGGTTGCAGGCTCGGGGTCGGGCGAGAAGGAGAAGCCGGCGGCCGCGGCGCCCGCCAAGCGCGCGTCGCCGCACCACCTCCCCTCCAGCGGGTTCCAGCCCTACAGGCCTGACGACCGGTGAGTACCTTACCTACCCGCCCTTATCTTATTTGAGTGAGGGCCCTTGCGGATGCACTTCGACCCAGTGGGATCTTTTGTGCAATTGCCCCCCTCCTTTATACCTACCCGCCCTACTCGCTGTTAGGGTAAGCTGTAGTAATATAGCCCCACCAATCATTGGCCTATTGAATGATAATTCAATGTATTACGCACAATCCTTCAATACAAGGTAGAAAGTAAATTTCATATTTTTCTTTGTTTACTACACTCAAAATTCTAAAATGTAGTAGATAGGTTTCAAACTTGGCAGGTAGAACACTTGAAAAAAATACAGCATTCAAGAGACCAATGATTGTAAGGTGGCGGTCATTAGTGAAGCTTACCCTACATTCACGGACACATTTTACAAAGGCGTATAACTTATGATACGATTTTTTATTCCACGTTGGTGGCCACGAGCGTACGTAACCCGTCACCGTTACCTACGGACGCTTGCAAATCCATACATATCACTTGTGCATTGCCGATCTTTCAAAATGTATACACTCCTATTTTGAAGAACTCCCTACCGTAGTGTAGTCTCTCGGTAAAACCTGACCGCTCCGGGACCTCGCCGAGGACCGTTCGGGGGCGGAAATTCCTCTGAAGCCGTGAGGCGAGGTTAGGTTTTACTTGGGGGTAAGGCCTGAGTCCGACAGCGGACGTTTTTCAGCTGATACGATGACGATGATGAGGTTTTTCTAATACGAGTAAATGTAGTTGGAAAGGATTTTGTAAATTAAGCTTTCTGATCACTTCAATTAATTTGGCTTATTACCGTAAATGAAGAAGTTACAGAAAATACTCGTTTCCATATAGTTCAATTGAAATTGAAGTTACGATATCCCGCGATCTCATTTGTACGAACAAACCATAATTCGGAACCTCGTTTTCCGGTTTCAATGTTGTTTCGATCGGCTGAAGTTTTTTATACCACGACTCATCGCCGCATAACATGTTCATACCGACGTCTCGCCAGAACATCCTTGTAGGGAATGGGGTCCTTGCAGGACACAGGGTGAATTTTCTCAGTCAGGGAGGGCAGCTCCAAGATCCCGTGCTGCTGCCCGAAAATGGTCGAAGAAGACCTTCCCTCGATTTAAAATTAATGAAAAGTTCAAATTTGTGAAAAAAACATACAGCATGCGAAAAGTATTTTTCACTTCTCATGCTCTAAAAGTGTGTCATATTAGACTTGTGAAGCGGGGCTAAAGTAGTACATTTAAGCCCTAGGGAAAATATGTATACATATTTATGATTTACAAAACATTTTAATTTGACCAATCAAAATACTTCACCGATTAAATCCACCAATCACAGAAAAGTAATTTGACAGATTAAAACATATATGGTAAAAATATCAACCAACCAGAACACAGCTGTACTAAAATCGACCAATCAGGAAAGACGTTTTTCAGTTATTTAAAGATTAAGCTGTGTCTATGGTCAAAGCAATTACTCCTCTTAAAAGAAAAAAAAGCGCATGGTTCATCTCTTTCTTTAATATAGCAAAAGAAAGGGAGGTGAATACGCAAAGCAAACACGCATAGCGAGGCATATGGTGCTGGCCTTAGAAAAAAAAACATGCTGTCAAATTAGACATACGCCCGCCAAGAGTTAAATTATTCATTTAAGATGGATAATTGGTGTTTGTGTGTTTTCTCGCAATCGAAGTGAAAAGTAGAGTGTATAACTCGGGCCTAAAAGCCATATTACCACTCGAATAATTTTCCCTCTCTACGTTCGGGAAAATAATCATCTCGTGGTAATATGGCTTACTTTAGACCCTTGTCAAACAATCTACTATTTTGACGATCTTTTGTTTTTGATACCAATCGATCCCATTCTTATATCATTTTCGCGGAGCAGCACGGGACAGCAAAGCTCGCCCTCCCTGACTCAAAAAGAAAATCCACCCCGTATAGTCCCAGGCCCGCCCACGCCCCGACAGTCTGGTACAGAGTGTGTGTTGCAGGCTGGCGCACCCTGCGGCGGCGCCCTTCCCGCTACTGGAGCCGGCGGCCTACGCGCCCTACGCGCACCCCGGCCTCTACTCCAGCGCCGCGCTGCAGTACAGGTACCACCACCCCCACCACCACTACTGAGGCGTCCTCCGCTACTGGAGCCGGCAGTACAGGTACCACCACCCCCACCACCACTACTGAGGCGTCCTCCGCTACTGGAGCCGGCGGCCTACGCGCCCTACGCGCACCCCGGCCTCTACTCCAGCGCCGCGCTGCAGTACAGGTACCACCACCCCCACCACCACTACTGAGGCGTCCTCCGCTACTGGAGCCGGCAGTACAGGTACCACCACCCCCACCACCACTACTGAGGCGTCCTCCGCTACTGGAGCCGGCGGCCTACGCGCCCTACGCGCACCCCGGCCTCTACTCCAGCGCCGCGCTGCAGTACAGGTATGACTCACATCGCCCGGAGTATAGCAGGTATCACGTTGGGCTGTAGGTCAGCGAGTTGTCGAGTGGCGGCCGCGTCCCGGACGACGCAGCGTCGGAAGCTCCCCCCGGGGTGGGCCGATGACTTGGGTAAAGTCGCGAGGATCCGCTGGATGCGCGGTCCGGGACCGAGCATTGAGGCAGTTTCTAGGGAAGGCCTATGTCCAGCAGTAGAAGTCTTTCGGCCTGATGATGAATTGCCAGTAATACAGTCCTGTCACTTTAAACCGTGGACTGGTTCTGAACTGTCGGTTGTGTGTCCGGCAGGCTAGCGGCGGAGGAGCAAATGTACCTGGAGCGCGTGTTTCGCGGCGGCGTGGGCGTGGGCTGGCTGCCGCCCTACGCGCTGTACCCGCCCATCGCGCCGCACCTGCCGCTCGTGCCGCCCGCGCCGCACGGCCCGCACACGCCGCACGCAGCGCACACGCCGCACGGTCCCCACACGCCGCACGGCCCACACACGCCGCACGCGCCGCCCGCGCATCACCTGCACGACGAGCGCGAGCGGGAGCGGGACCTGGCGCTGCAGCGGGAGCGGGAAAGAGAACGGTGAGTCTTGTGCTTAAAATTTCGTCTCGCGGCACGTCTATAACTATGTTCCGAGCACGAGGAAATGAGTTGCAACACGGCTGAGAATAACGTCATCATTGACGAGCAGTTGAGCTTTAGATCCACGCGCTCGTGCGTCCGACAGGTGCACCGCGTCCCGGAGCACGTGCTGGACGGTTTCTCTCGTTTCTAGGGGCTGAGAACCGGTGCGATCTTTCTCGACGTGGCGAAAGCCTTCGACAAGGTCTGGCATAACGAGCTCATATACAAGTTATATCCGCTCGGTATGCCTGACAGACTCGTCCTCACCATACGAGATTTTCTCGGGAATCGAAGCTTTCGATACAGACTGGGGGGGGCGTACTCGAACCCACAGTCCATCCGGGCCGGAGTCCCGCAAGGTTCCGGTCTCTCTCCCATTCTTTATACGTTATTCACGAACGACTTTCTCAGGAACCCTAAAGCGTAACTGGGATTGTTTGCGGACGCGACGAGCTCTTTACGATTCATTGTAAATACGCTCTTATCCTACTACTAACTACGTTGGTTTAATTTATGTCGTATCGAAGTTAATCCGGAAAGAAGTAATGCGGTAGTCTTCCACTCTTCGGACCGCGTTAGCACGGAAAGGCGGGTGGTTGCGATCCAGATGTTTGACAGGCTCATCCCCTGGGCCAACCAAGTCAGATATCTGGGAGTGACTCGTCAGCAAATTGGCTTTCCGGAGCCACATCAGTAGAGTACGCAACTGGGCGTTGTTCGTGTTAGGAAGGCTCGGGCCGTTGGTTAACAAGTTTAGCAACATGTCACTTAGAAATAAGCTGACAGTTGACACTTTACAAAACTTGTGTTCGTCCAATCACGTCTTATGCAAGTGTGATTGGACGAGCAGAACCTGAATGTGACTTATTTGCATGGAGATGGGTATCTGTGTGCTGCGAATGTCTGAGGTTCTGTGAGTTGATGGATAATAGGAATATTAGTACTTGTATATGATATGTTGCATTATTAATTAGTTTAGTTTCTCGGTGTATTGGTGTAATACTGTCATGCCGTGTAAACATATTTGTAATAAAAAAAAGTAGTTTTTGCTCACGGGCCTATGGCATCGCTCGAGCCGCTTCAGGTCATTCAGAATCGTTTCTTCCGGAGGGCGACTGGGGCCCCGGGGTACCAGTCGAAACTCAGTCTGCCCCACGACACGGGGATTAGCACCATGTATGGTTTTTAGCCAGACGTTATTTTGACAACGTTTCTCATCATAGTTAGGAAGGCCGTCGACTACGTTCCTATTCCTCCCCCCTTTGGTGGAACTCGGCGATTACTGATGAGGGGCCGGAAGGGTTGGTATTGGAGGCGTACACTCCCGGACCCGAATGACGTAATTACAGCGTCCGTCGAAAGATGGAACTCGGGGCTTACGGCGTCCAACTCAGAATCGGACACTTGGGCGTTTCCGCCGGCGGGGACGGGCAGGAAATGGCGACCCGGGGCCCGTCGCCAATTTCTATCATTTGTATTATATCTGTAATGTTTCGGTTTCCAGGGAGCGCGAGCGCGAGCGGGAACAGCGGGAGAAGGATTTGCGCGAGCGCGAGCGGCTGCAGCGCGAGAAGGAGGCGCGCGCGCGGGACGCGCTCCGTGACGAGCACGCGCACCACGCGCGGCTCATGCAGGCGCAGGCGCAGGCGCACGCGCAGGCGCAGGCACACGCGCACGCGCACCACGCGCCGCACCTGCTGCCGCCCGCCGGCTACCGGCCGCTGCTGCCGCCGCCGCTGCTCTACCGCCCCTACCGACCCTACCCCGCGCCTGCGCTACAAGACGCGCGCGACAAGCCGCCCGAGCCGGAGCGGGAGGAGCCTCCGCCCGCGCCCGCGCCCGGAGCCGCCCCCGCCGCCTCCCCCGCGCCCGCCCCGGCCCCCACCGCCCCCTCGCCCGCCCCCGCCCCCGCAGGTGAGGCGGCCGAGCCGCAGCCCGTCTGACCTCGAGCTGCACCCGCCGCCTGAAGCGGCCGCCCGGATCCTTCTCATCCGACCGAAGTATTGTTCTGGCGCGAGCGACGAGGCCCGGAGCCCGAGACCTAACACTCCTTATATTATAAGCACGTCTCGATGCGCTCTTTAAATAGATGAACCGGAGGACCGAACTGAGCAATTTCATAATGATTTCCTTGTTTAAAAATGACGATAATAGTACATTACTTCCCGAGGACAGTAAAACAAATAATGCCTCAGATCGCAAGTATTTGACGATAAATTTACAATCTGAAGCATTCTTTTTTTACCGTCCGTGGTAAATACAAAATTTTATGTCACCCCCTGGCCAGCGAGTAGTATTTTCCGCACACCGAGTGTGCGGTAATTACCACTTTATATCCAG
The DNA here is from genome assembly GCA_951800055.1 of Cenopis cana. NCBI lineage: Eukaryota > Metazoa > Arthropoda > Insecta > Lepidoptera > Tortricidae > Cenopis > Cenopis cana. The sequence continues at coordinate 445,323 of OX637495.1, forward strand.
GTGTGACATGAAACAATTTATAGAAAAGTCCTCCGAACAATTATTTATATAAGTATTATGTTCCTAATTTACGCAGAATGACCCGAAATGTAATTTAAACTGTCCAAACGCAATCTATTTTGTTACTACCTGAAAATGTATTCCTCGCTTGGGACTTATCGATAGCGACATTGTACCTAATGTTATAATAAGTCGAGCATAAGTGCCGCGTCGTTCCCGCCCGAACAATACCTAGGTGTAGTTATCGTTAATTCTAGCCCCTGATAGGTGTTCAATATTTTTCAGATCGTTTTTTTATCGCTCGCAGCATTTAGTCGGCCCCGGCCGGGTCGTGTAAACGTGTAAATAGTATATTTAATGATAGGTAGACTCGTCCGGACAATACCTAACAAGAAGTGGTGAAACGATTTTATTGAAATACATTCGATGGAATTGACGCGCGCATGCTACCCCCGGGCCGGCTCCCGAGGGACAAGGCCCGGGGGGGGTTTATTTTATTTTATCCCCTCCCTCCCTCCCAAAGCTTGCAGTTAGCGCATGTAGTTAGATGTGCCGTGTGTTGTTTAGGTGGCTGAAATGGCGACAGAACTGAGCGAGCTGAATAAATCATCAAAATAGTTTATTTTATGTCCAACTGTTTCTCATGATGGCGGGCGTCGGTCATGTAGCAATCGTGCCTTCCTAGCGAATAAGTCGGTGAAGGAGAAGGACAAATGCTATATGTCGGACATAAACACGAGACAGATTGCTGTTTCGTGAATTTGCAGTGAAAATAAAATTATTGAATTCTTAGATTTGACAATTCACAAAAACTAAGTTGTTGGCTGAATTCGACAAATAGATAACCGATGGATGATTTGAATTCCTAACTATGCAACCATAATTCCTAACTATGCAAACATAATTCCTAACTATGCAACCATAATTCCTAACAATCTATCGCGCTACTAAAGGTGCCTATGAATATAGGTAAGTATATCTTTTGGATCACACTGAATAAAATAAATGCATAACATTTATGGAAACTACGTAAATTCGGTAATATTTTTAAGGAGGTTATGGACATGACAGACACATTCAATGCAATTTATTGTATCTGCTTAGGAATAACATTAATACACTCACCGGCAGAAATTTTTTTTGGGTATTTTTTTTTGACGTTTAGTATATATTTTTAAAATATTGGATACACGAAAAATGACAAGGAAAATTAAAAAAAAAATTAAAAAATACAAAATTTAAAATATTTAAAATAAATTTCTTGAGGTTCTGGCTAACATAGAAATAAGTATACTGACAAAAAATCATAAGTGTAATGCAAACACAAGCAAAGAAAAACTTGCATAAAGTTTGTTTGGAGAGTGCTGTTAGGCTACAACGGCCGTCCCAGAGTTTCGTTGGATGGACCGGGCACCGACCGACCACCGGGTCACGACCGGGTACTTGAATTCACTTCTTTAAAAAAATGGCTTCTGTATTATTTGGACGTGTTGTATGGGCGTGATGGCAGGCGGCTTATATTAATTTATTTAAATAGGAGTAACAGGAGAACAAATCAAACGCAGCCATGTCTCAAGCAAAAGTCTTTTTTTTATTTAATTCATAGACACTCTTAGGTTTGTTTTATCATAGACAATATATAATTGTGCAGCTTCCATCAAATTTATGATGATTTCGCCAATATCACGTGTTCAGTGACGTTGTTCGGTAACGACGCCATGACAGTAGATAGGTATTGTACGGTAATGTAATGGATTCTGCTCGTCGTCGCCCCGGGCACGTGTGCTCACCAACGCGGCGACGACCAAAATCCACAAACTACTAAGGAGATACTAACGTATCCAAAATCCGACCGGGTACTTGTGTTGTATGGAATGTTTGACAAGCAAGAATGACAAGAACACAGATTAAGACAGATAAGTGACATTTAATTGAACGATTTGTCATATAGTTGTCTCTTAAGATTCTTATGGTTAACCAAGATGAGTTAGAGTGGGACAAATAATGCGACATTTTTCGGCTATCCCCGAGTTGTCCCCCATTTGAACGAAAACCAAAGTTGTCAAATCACTGAAGTTGTCAAACGGAAAACCACTTATGTCACTACAAAACGGCACCAAGGACGGTTTTTCGCAATATTATATTAATATTTAAAGGAAAGTAAAGTTTTGTGCGGGTGTTATTAGTACTCCTGTCTAGGCATAATATACTGAGCAGTGCCGCAGTGCCGGATCACGTTTAAATAGGCGAGGAAGTCTGAAGAAAGTACCAGTTTTCATCGGTAAGAAACTATTGCTATTATTTTAAAAATTACAAGTTCAATATGCAATGTTATAGTCTCAGATTAACTTAAGATGCTTATTAGTATGAAATAAGTACCCTTTACTTAGTAACAAGTTGATTTTAGAACGTTAATTGGTATAAAATGAAACTTTCGTAAACCAGCTAGTGTTGTAATAAATATGTCGACAAATTATCGATAAGAATTATTTATGTGGGATTGGAGACAAAATGACCATGCTACAGGGGGGCATTTAAGAATGTAATTTATATTTAGATTTCCGGAAAACAATCTTCGTCAAACATGGATTGACGCGGCAGGGCTCAGAAATTGGATGCCGAGCAAACACCACCGGACAGACAGAAGAGGGGCTAAGATGATGGTTTAGCTTATACAGTGATGTTTTCATACATTTTGGCCATGTAACGGGACGGTATAGACTATCGTGCTAATGCGCAAGGTGGCTATAGTAATTCCTAAATTACTCAAGATAAACTCGTTGTGCTTGGGCCCATTAGAACCAAGTCAACAAGTAGTTGAAGACTATGGAAAAAAATGTACGTACAGTTGTAATAAAAGCTTGTATCAAAAATTTTAATTTTCATAGAAAATTATTTTACAAAGAGACGATTATTACTTTACACTTTGTTAAAATATCTTTTAACATATACAAAATTGGGTACTTGTTAAGATAACCAGCCTAACATAAAACTGATCAATAAAAGTCAAGGAGCTTCTGTAAATAATTAAATATGTATAAACAAATGTTTGGTATTTCATTTCACTATTTGTCCTTTTTTATAACATTTGCAGATGGGTCTTTAATTAGTCAACCCTAAGGGTTTAAAATCAGTCAACCCTAAAAATTATAACTTTTGATATAGATGAAATTATTTAAAATGTCTGAGATTTATATAAAACTGTCGTTGGATGTTAAACTTTCTAGCCTGGACGGTAAAGTCGCTTTTGGAACGGACTAATTCGATACAACTCTGACAGTTCAAATAATTTTAAGTTACAGGTAAATTACTTTTAAGTTTACCCCTTAAAAGTAATTTACCTGTACCTGTTACGAATATCAACAGTTGGTAAATATCGATGTCGATATTTTTTAAAGAATTTATCTGCCGCCGCACTAACTCTCGCCACGAAGTGATCAAAAGCGGGGACAGTGACAGATGAAGACCTGTCAGATAGCATGCGAACTATCTCCTTCTTACTCACTGACAAGTACGTTAGTGAGAATAGATCAGAAGTATAGAAAACGTTCAATTAAATGGCACTTATCTGTTAGTTCTGATATCTGTGGACAAGAACTAAACACGGCGAGCATTGCTATCTTGAGGGCAAGTATCTCCCTCGCTGTCGCTCAATCAGCAAGTGCGACAGAGAGGGATATATTAGAACTTCGTTAGTTTTCAGTTCGTGGCAGGCCTAGCACGTGTTGCGCTCGAGATAGAGTATGCCGGCGTATCTCGAGCTGTCCGTCACTTTCTAACAGCGCCAATCAGAAAAAGACGCGTAACTCGAGATACCCTCGTCTCGAGCGCAACATGTGCTACAGGCGCTGCAAGCCATAAAATAAAGAGCGAGAAAACAAATGCATTCAACTTCTCTATCTCGCTCCATCTTACAGCGTGTAGGCCTGCAAACTTGCCAACGGGTCATAAACAGATTTTAGGTTCGCCTCTTTCCTGTGGGTGTGGACATATCGAAAGTGAAGGGCTACAAAGCTAAAGCTTAAGCCACACAGAGAGCGGAAGGGCGGTAGCGGCGCGGGAGCGGGCGGTAGCGGGACGTGAGCAGGACGGGAGCGGGCGGTAGCGGCGCGGGAGCGCCTACCTATCCCGCGCCGCTCCCGTCCCGCTACCGCCCTCCCGCTCTCTGTGTGGCTTAAGCTTTAATTTTGCATTGGATTATTGACCCGCGTCGCGTGAACAGCACGCCACGTCTCTATATCCATGTGATAAAATCATAACTTACATGCACATAAGTCGTTAACTAATGACCACATGAGGGACGACTTTTATTTTATCAAGTGTTTATGACCCCAACCGAGGATAAAGCTAGGCGTCCACAGTTCGGCACCGTACGCATCGCACGCAATATTTTGTACTGATTCGCACCGTACGTAGTTGCGTCAGTGGACGCACTTGAGTGACTTTCTATACAAAGAATACCAAAATCCGTTGCGTGTGATGTGATGCTTGCGTTGCGGAACTGTGGACGCCTATGTGTACATGTACCTATCCCAGAAATTGTATACTTATACCTCAGACTTACACAAACTTTTGATTCACCCATGACTAGGGTTGCCAACTTATGTGCTCCGATTTGCGGGACATTTGTTGTAGAATTGCGGGACTTGGCTAAAAAATTCGGGACTCGCGCACTCGTATCAATATTGTGAACGTATAATTGTGATGTAGGATACATTATTTTATTCCCGCGAGATATACATTCTTAGTGGATGATTTCCGAACTAAAATTATCTTATTACGAGTACGATCATCCGGGAGCGGGATACGATACAAATTACTTATTTTCATTTATGGAAGTTGTGTACTCTTTCCTGAAATGAAACAAAATGTTCGCTCCAGTTCCTATAATTCTGCCGAGGCTTGAAAGCGGGACAATTGGCGTCCCGCACGCATCCTTTGCGGGACGCATCGTCTAGGGTGCTGGAAACGGGACGTCCCGCCTGAGGCGGGACGTTTGGCAACCCTACCCATGACCGTGGCCAAAACCTGTTTACCAACATTAAAAACGAACTGACTCAGAAATCCTCTCAATATCCTCTCCGCACCGCACTGCACCGACTCGCACTGTCTAAGTGACATCTATCAAAAAAATCAAGCAATTTTTTTATACGAAACCAATTTCTACGTAAAATCGTAAAACAACAAAGCGGGTCAGCAATTCTTTATTTAAAGCTCTTCAGTAGAGCCAGGCGATGCCCCATGTCCAGACCCATCCCGGATCTGCGGGACGTGTCCAAACTTGTCGAGGACGAGCCGAAACTTGTCCAGAACGAGCCCAAAGACAAATCCTACATCGACATCACCCTAGAGAAGATATCGAGGAACCGCTCCAGCCGGAACCTGGTCCTGGGCACGCTGTGCGGCTGGATGACGGGCGGGGCGGTGATGCGCGTCGGCAAGGTAGCCGCGTTTGGTTTAGGCGGGGGCGTGCTGCTCCTCCATTTCGCGTGTGAATGGGGGTACATCAACGTGAACTGGGAGCGTGTGAAGGAGGGCGTAAGGCAGGGGCAGGAGGCAGCGGACGCCGCGCTCGGCTTCGTGCGCCGGAACAGCTGCTACTCCGTCGGTTTCATCGGCGGGTTCTTCTTCGGCGTGGCGTCCACGTGACTAGATTTCTTGAACTTTTGGATAAGCATCTTACGTGTTCGAAGCTTTTAGGCAGGTTTACTTACATTTTGCTAGCGCATTGAAACATGACTCTTAGAAATAAAGTTTAGAATTTAACAAGAAGTTAGTGTATTTATAATTATCGATATGGATATTATGGATAAACGTGAAAGCTGTGAAATCAAAGAAAAAATATTACCAGCAAGAAGTGTTATGGGTAGGTACAGATACAGAATTACAGACTAGTGTTATTAAACAGTGTGATAATCCACCTTGAAAAGGACCTTATGGCGGCCGGCACTTACGCCTTTATTGTCGTTGTTGGAATACAATAGTGAATCGGTGCGACGGAAGCGCCTACCGCCATGAAGGTCCATTTCAATGTGGACTATCACAACTAATCTAAAAAAAGTACCTACTGAGCTATACTTCGTTTCAGGTTAGATGACGAAAAGTTCTAATAGAATAGTATGCGAACTTTTCGTCATCTTATCTGGAACGAAATATACTACATCATCCGCCCGTGTATAGTTAAGTATGGATACGGCCGTGGCCAACAGAATAAAATCGCCAGACCTATACAGGTGGATTTTCTTTTTAGGTCAGTGTTGGCAGCTACCAGATTCCGTGGTGCTACGCGAGAATGGTCTTAGAATACCTACCTATTCTCTCGATTTAGAATTAATGAAGAACTACGTTCCGAATCCACCCTGTTGTTACCACCAGTTGATATCTTTAAGTTGTTATTATTAGTGACAAATTAATAAGTAGGTAGGTATGTATCATAGAATTCTTGAGCGGAGCGCCGATCTTCATGTAGGTAGGTTACCTATAGTACCTTTCTAACTACGAAGCAAAAATATTTTTTGAAAATATAAGTAGTTACCCTAGCTGGATTCTTGATATTTTACATTTCGCTCACTCGCTAAAGCATGTACCTACCCTGAATGCTTCAGTTACTGACAAGAGAGAGAGAGAGAGAGGCAGCAATAGGTTGTAAGTAATGAGTGGAAAGTTAACGTCGCATACCGACGTACATACATGTATGTGTGCCTAAGAACATTCCTATCGTCAGTTAAAAAAAGTGTAACAAGAACCTAAGGACTGGCACCTCCGGCCTCCGGCTGTTGATTGAGATGAGATGCTGCCATCTCTGGCGCAACGAGTAGGTACTTAATAAGGCGATTTATATGGTACGCATGCGTTTGACGCATAAAACAACCGAGCGCCATAATACTAAGTTAAGGTGAAGGTATGATTCCGTTGCCGACTGCATTACAGCAACAGCACGTTCCGCCGCACTCCAAATTGAAATTCCCAATTTAGATTGATCGGCGTATGCTGTTCCGACACTTCTCCGCTCATTTCAAATTGAGCTTTTTACGCATACCGTTACGGATCAATTTGGAGTGCCGCGAAAAGTGCTGTTGCTTTATGCAGTCGGCGACGGAATCATACCTTAAGGCGATATATCGATTGAAACGAGACACCCTTTGTTTTTCGCTCACGATAAAACGGGATGCAACCGTCTCCGAGAATGGCTTTTTAGAGTGAATTTCACCAAACGGGCATTTTTGTCCAATTCCCATGGAATTTAGAAATACCAATAATACATAGAAAATTCTATGCTGATAATTTGATAAAAAAATTAATAAACACAAATTTTCTTACGGGGTACTTATACTTATAAAATTACGGAAGTTATTACAATTTGAAAATTTGACCTGGGCACGGGAATTTATCTGTCCATGGGAATTGCCTTTTCTTAGAAAAAATTGTATTAAAATTATTATTTACCATCTAATTTATCAAGAATTATAAAGTTCAGTTGTATCGAAGTTATTTAGCCTAATTTTACCAATCATGGGTCACTCTTTTCAAATATTTAAGAAGCTAAGTGTAATTGTAGCAGTTGGCCTGTTTTCTTTAAATAAACGCATAAACTATAACTCTAATCGTTATACTTAGTACAAATTATATTTATTTATGCATTTCATCCATAATTATTGTTATTAAATGAGGTTTATTAACAAAATAAGTCACCATTCCCAATTCCCGTGTCCCAAAATCAGCTGTTTTGGGTAAACAAGCTATGGGAATTAGGACACGGGAATTGGAAATCTATATAAAAAAAATCATAAAAAATTCAAATCGCATGTTAATAATATTTTAAGTTATCGTTTATATAGAGACACCAAAGTGCTTTATAATGCATACATATGTTAATGATTACTTATGTAAAATTTGAATTTCTAAGGGCCACCGAAATTGCAAGCAAAAGCAAAAAAATTGTCGCCCACCCAGAAACCGAAGTACTTAGGTGGTTTACTCGAACTTAATGCGGTTTTCTATATATACATTTTTTATATATAATAGCTGACATTTGAGAGCACATGTGAAGCAGGACGCGAAGCTGATCAAATGTAAACGATGACTGCCAGGGACCTTTGAATTTTGCCGACAAAATTTAACTCTCGCGCTCGGACGATTTTTAAACATCAATTACAAGTTATTCACCACAGTGAAGTGAATAGTGTCTGTGCTCAGTGATAGTAAATATAATCGAGTTAAAGTTTTTGACACGAAATCAGTGATTCTAATGTACAGTTTTTGATAGGAATTTTTGATTGATTCAAAACTCGATGCCGGACAGGGCACGGAGTCTTAATTTGAGCGTTTAGGTATTTTTTAATGCATTTTAAAAACAAATTAGTCCGTGAATTTGAGTGGACCTCAACGTGGAAACATGTATTCTTTATGAAAAAAAATAAATGGTACGTATTATCTCATGCTACACTACGATTTTCAGCTCGGACACAAAAAAAATCGAGTATAGAAAATGACCCTTTAGACAAATCTCGTTAAATATCTGATTGTGTGCAGGTTTATTAAATTTCCTCTTGTCAGTGCCTACTCTAGATGAGGTAAAATACAATCATATTAACTTAATCGTGTCTTTTAATAATGCGTTGTTTTAGTAGGCTGAGGAAAAAAAGGAAAATATAGACTCGACTTTGGATTTATTTTCTATCGAGAAAATTTTAAGCAATCATTTTTCGCTATTGTCAGTACTACAATCATATAGTCAAGAATCATATATCTGAAAATCAGCCCCTACTGTTTGCTAGTCTGGGCAGGACAGCGTTTCAAAGTCTCCAAATTTCTCAGTGTAGCGCCTTAAGGCTGCGATCACGCACAGGCGGCATTTTGACAGTCGCATGACAGCCACGCGTCGGATTGCGATGCATGTAGCCTCTACGTGGACACGGCCTTAATAGTGTTATAGTTAGTGCTGTTACAATGCATACCTACCTTCTAGATCTAGGGAAATTCAGAGACCAGCAGTGATGTGGCGTCTATACAACTCGATTGATTACCAATGGCTTGTCAATTCGAATATCTACCTATATACTTACGTATACTATTCCGTAAGTACTAGTTATATTGTTATTGAAGAAAATATCAAACCAAATCGTGACGAATATATTTGTCGAACCGTACAAGCAAATAGATGAAAGTACAGTGGGCCAACGAAAATGTTGAGCACTTTAGTACTTTGTCAAATTAAAGAGGTTTCAAATTTTATGACGTTTCAGTCTAAATATTTCTTAGATTTCAATGTGACAAGGTTCTAAGTATGCTCAACATTTTCATTGGCTTACTGTACCTAGGTATTACAGGTAACTCAGGGTCGTTTTTAAACTGTTGGGACTTTTGAGAACATAACTAAGTAAGTATGATGATGAGTTTCTGTTATGCCTCGTTAAGTAGGTATGCTCTACAAAAATCTCCAACACTAATTAAAATAGGACGAAGACAAATAGGGGCATTCCCGCAGGGTCATTTTTTTTAACCTGACTGTGACTATGACTATAGGCCGGGCCCAATAAAGCGGTAATTTTTTTTTTTTTTTATTTATAACAAATGAATACAAATCGTGTACTTGAGCTAAAGTTTCGCCAAACTGCGAAGCAGGTAGGAGTGCGCAGTTGGAGAGCTAGGGTCTGGTCTGGTGAAAATCCAGGGGAAACTTCCGACATGACCACGTGGGCGGTTTAAACACTGGAATATTCTAAGATTTTGCGCTCAAGTGAGATTGGTTGAGCGGTTTTAACCGAATCTGAGGTGTAGCAGTGGAAACGAGCTACTGGGAGTTTTGTCGCTGGTTCACTAAACCTAGCCTAGCTGAGAAGAGAGCAGCGTCACTGAAACCGCATTTACGAACCGGCGATGTGCTGCGCAACACCACGCGCGACGTGTCCGGCGAGCGGATGCGGAGGCGGGAAACGCCACATCTACTTACAGAACAAGTAGAGTTGTTATTACGGTTGCTATTTTTACAAGGTGGATAGTAGGGTACTTAACGCATTCACTGCCACCCTCTTTTTCTGGACATTCGGCAGGTGCTGCACATTGCTATGTGCCCCAAGCGCACATGTGAGTTCAACCGACTATTCTAAGTTTAAGGCACTAAGGCACAGGTTGAAAGTCACTAAATATTATCCTTTGTTCAAACTAAACTGAGTATAAATACTAGAGAGGTACCTAATACAGTACAGTTGCATCCTTAAGGATGCCTGGAGTCCGCTAACTAATCCCAAAATTTGGCGTAGGCACTAGTTTTTACGGAAGCGACTGCTATTCGACCTTCCAACCCCGAGGGGAAACCAGACCTTATTGGCATTCTGATTAGGCTTGTCAAGCCTCCAACTTAGCTTAACGACTGCTGCCATAGACAACATTAAAGAACCGCCGTTTACAAATGATTGATCAGCCCAGCCTAGCTCGTAGCAAAATGGCGTTTATGTCGGTTGCAATAGCATTCGTCCCTCTCGCACTTACAATATTGTCTAATAAAGGACTAATGTTATGTCCGACATATACAGTAGCATTAAGCAGAATGTGTCTAGTACGGTCTTTGAGCGTCAAAATCAAAGTAAATCAGAGAAATGACCGAGAATAGAGAGGGACCTGGTGAATTTACGGACAAAACAATGTAGGTAGGTAAGGTACCTACAGCACAACAATACGAGTCCATGGATTGTTGAGATTATTACTCTGAACAAACTAACAAACTTTAGTATTTTCTCATTTAGCGCGATCTCATATAAAAAAATGTAATTTTCTAATATGTCCGAAAAGCCATAAAACGATTATCGTTAGCACTTCAAAACGAAAGGAAGTATGAATAAAGAAATGAACTTTATTCTGTAAGTAGGCCGCAATGGCACTTTTACAAGTCAAACCCTACTAGCGTTTCACAGAGGCCACTGCCGAGAAGAAACGCCGAAAGAAACTCGACAGTCAGCCATTTTCTCACAAAAATATGCTTATTACAATGAAAAAAGATTATCCGCACAAATACCTACATTCCGTTCCACATGATAAGGTTCAAATTGTAGTGACTTAGCAGTAAAACAGTAGCAGTCTTTGTTACGCCGGCCGACTACCTGCGCAAGCTCCGACCACCAACTGTTTTATTGCCAAGTCACTACAACTTGAACTTTATCATCTAGAACGGAAGGTACGGATAATCTTTTTTCATACTTCCTTTCGTTTTGAAGTGTTAACGATAAGCGTTTCATGGCTTTTCGGACACATTAGAAAATTACCACTATACCTACCTATATCCACACCGCGGAGGTGTACGAGACTCCATTTGAGCCGAAGTGACAAGAGGAAGAGGCCTGACTTAGTGACTATATTTATAAGCGAACATGCCATAAATAAATACATGTAATAAAGTTTATTGACAAGGGCTTAAGAGCGTACAGACTATTACGTGTTGCAGGTTAACACTTGGAGAATTGTGATTTCGCGTAACGGGCCACTGCCACTGCTGATAGGTAGAGAGTTATAGGGTTTTTGTCATGTAGTGGTTGGCAGTCGATGACAACTTGCCCGACCAGTTGATGACATGTTGATCGAGGGGGAGTGCAGCAAGTGTGAAAGAGGGGCCTATGAAAGTCCACACTCCGTGATAGACTCCGAAGTACTGGGGCATCTATGAACGTTGTACTATACTATCTACTAGCCCATTTCTGCCGCCGCAAGAAGAACCATAAGTGAATACGATTTTAGGAGTACCTTAATTTCCTTATGGTCTTTCTTTCAGATTTAGGATCGACGCTTTGTAGTGGCTTGTAGTAAACTGTAGTATGCCATTCCTCTCCCTTTTGCATGTTTTTGTTTAATATTAGATAAATAATATATAAATCAACTGCGGTGTATCTATAGTTCGTAGTTCGTACAAAACTCTGATGCCAAATTCTGCATTTGGCTTTAAAGTTTTGTACGAATTATACTTTACGTATTTCTTAAGATCTTTTCGATACAAGTGTTCTTCCTTCCGCAGGAAGACCGGGCCACCCTGCCGCCACGCCCCCGCCAGACCCCACGCAAATTCCCCCGGAGCCACCTCCCAAACCCACAGAACCCTTTAAAAAGGACGACATTTTTTTAGAAAAACCTTTCCTTCCATCGAAGCCCATCTCCCACTCGCCAAAGATATCACCATCGTCTATTCCAAACCCCAGCCCTAGCGTGACTACAACGAAGCAAGTGGAGCCAGGGTATCCCAGTTATGGAGGATACCTTTATTCCATTCCTGGGTATTCTGCCTTCCAGCCAGTCTCCTACCAAGGCATCATGCAACCGAGTCAGCATCCGCCACAAGCTCCGACAGACTACTCTTTTCCGCCAACAACCCCTAAAGAATCTACCGAAGAGAAGGGCGAAGTGAAACCTGATGAACCGACCAAAGTCGAGGCGTCCAAAGAACAAGACTTTGAAGACCATTTTACACCAGAAATTATACCAGCAGTATCCAAATCTGATCCTAAGACATCAGTGGAGGCCAAAATGAGTATAACTTCGCTGGCGCAGGGATCTGGAGCCACAGTGACCATCCCGTCACACACGTCCACCAAAGACACCAAAAAGAAGACTCCAGAAAGGTTCAGCCTCAAAACTAGCATTCCTATTAGTAAGATTGATATGAAATGTGTCAGTAACCCTCCAGATGCGATATTTCAAAACACGGTCAGTAAGAAAATGCAAGCCCCATTTAATCCAGCTTTCCAAAATACTAAAGACAACACGAGGCTTGAAATACAAAGTAATGTAGTCATCAAAAATGCACAGAAAGAGCCTGAAGCAAAACCTGAACCTCCCAAGCCCAATAGCAATAGTCCGCATCCCAATGTGACGCATACCAGTACCAATAATATCAGCGCTCTTTTAAACGCAGCCGAAACCATTAACAAAACAGATAAACAATTTTGGAATCCGGAATCCAAGCCAGACTCGCCACCTGAAGTAAAAGAGCTGCCACCATTCACACCACAAGTTCCTGTGACCGCAGCAAAAACTGTGTATAGTCCCGTCACTACAGAAACTAATAAGTTGAGTTTCGCTAACAAACCGCCTGATACCTCGTACGGGGAACAAAAAAACCAGATTCTGTTCATACAAAATAAAAACACGTCCAATCCCAAAATGCTGTTAACGATCCAGCAGCAGAACCCGCAGGTTTTGCTACAGAGAAGTAATTACGAGTCAAAAAACCTGCAAGCTCCTTCACGACTAACTGGTCAAATAAAGAAATGTAAAGACGAACACATGAGCGAGAACGGAACCTCGTCGAAGGTCGTGGCCCTGAAGCGGCTGCACCAGGAGAACTGCGACGAGAACGATTTCGAGAACTTGATCACCGAGAACCAGATATACGGTAACAAAATAGTCGTGAAGGAGAAGTCAGGAACAGTTCAAGAACAAGATTTGAAAAAGAATAAAGACAAACCGGTACAAGAAACAAAGAATGTCGTGTTACAACCTAACTTTTTATACTTGAGCAACGTACAATTTCCAGCTAATTTGATGATGATAAAGAATAATAAAATCAGTCAAACGGCTGATGTGAAACCCAGTAAGATGACAGTTAATGAAAATAAAGTAAATGATGCTAATACGACAGTTAACGGCACGGAAACAGGTACCAAAAGCCAAAAAAGTTCGACCACTAGCAAAGAAATTCATGTACTCAAGTCAAGTAACAACGTATTACAAACATTAGCAAATAAAACTAATAAAGCAGATCTAGTTTTTCAAACATCCAACCAAAAAGTAATAATGAATCCGCAAATAGTTTACCAAGTGCCGATGATTGTGGACGCTGATAACAAAATTAATCAGCCATTCATCAACAGAGAATATCCTAAATTCGTAGCACAAAATAAGAAAGAATTTCCTAAATCCCTCGACACGAGCAAGTCAAGTGACAAATTATTTATAGCATGCCCGTATCAGATGGATTCCAAATTACAACCAAAAATTGTCATAACCAATATCAGACCCAAAATTACGAAAGTGGAAGAAGTCAGCTCTTTGGATGTCTACGAGAAGCGAAGACGAATGCGTCGACTGAAGTACCTGTCCAACCGGGACACCAAAGAAACACAAAAGTCTGATTTAAAAAAACACTTGGAGAAATCGGACATTCTTAAAAACATCATAACACCAGATAAAATGAAGGGCGAAATTTTTAAGGAATTTGCAAACACCAAAATTAGGATAGAAGAAGACAGCAGCGATAGTGACAGCGACTACGGAGAGAATGAATTAAAAGAATATGACTCCATAATAGAACAGTTTAGCAAACCGAGTCAAGTTGATGAGTCTGCATCTGGCAAGATTGAGTTTTTGGCAAATTTTCGCTTGGCGACACAAGACGCTTACAAAGGTAAATCTAAATTAGTTTCTATTACTATCGAGCCGATTGCTTGCCGTGTTACTGGAGAAAACGACGAAAATATGACTTATCTAGATCGATTTTTCGCGCTTGTATTGTAAATCTCATCAAAATCGTTGTAGGTAATCGCTTTCGAGCACCCAATTACAAACAAATATAAAGATATTTTTCGTTTCATCCCACTATACTATAGAATTTTACTATTTTGGAAAATAAAGTTTCCAATTTTCGTAAATAGCGCATTTTAATGTACGTACTTAACTGAAGACCCTAAATTACCTAAATTAAAATGAAATGATGAAGTAGGTACCTAAATTAAAGTTTTAAGTCAACACAGTCTCGAGAAACAGGATATATGCCTAATTTTAGATAGGATTCAGGATAAATCAAGAATTCGCTTTTCAGAAAAGCAACTAGACCGCGAAGAGCGGAGTTTGAGCCGCGACGCGGTGGCTGCGGCGTACATCACGGCTGGGCGGCTGGACCGATTGTGCCGCGGCCGCGAGGCGGCGCCCGCGCCGACGCCGCCGCCCGCCGCGCCTGCGCCGCCGCCGCGCGCCGACGAGCGTCACCCCGCACACAAACAGCTGTTCCTTACGCAGCTGCAGCTTACACAAGTGCCTCCCAAATATAAAGAGGGTGAGCATTCTAATTTTCTTTCCCTCAGCGCACTCAATACATTATTAAAGAACAGCCTCAAGTTAAAAAGACTGTCTGTTAGTCTCAGAAGGAAGTCATATTGAATTGCATTAAAATTTACAAATTCAGATATTTATCGAAATCCGTCCATAAAAACTCTATCGGAGAGTGTTGTAGGTACTTATTTCGTTTCTCGTAAGTGAAATGCATAAACGTGTCTTTCATGGGGGGCGTGGCTTACTAAGAATCGAGGAAGACCCTTAATCCATAATCCATAATCCATTTATTCATAAAAACATTTACACGTCGTATTTAGACGTGTGCGCCGCGCCGGCGCGCCGCCGCCGCCGGCCTTTTTGCCACGCCGCCGCCGCCGACAAAATGATCGGCGTGAAATCGGCGTAACCTTGACTGAATGCCAAAGAGTCTTTTTTATTGTTTTAATATATGTACAGTGGCACACTTGTTATATTACATTTGTTGTGTGACAATAAATATTTTTCTTAGTTTATATATACTATCAGAGCAGTCTGAACTACATTGAGCGCCTGAGTATGGAAATCCGAATGAGAAAATCGTATTGGTAGGCATCTATAGCCAAATAATGATAGCTTCGTCATATCCGTCTGTCTGTACGTATGTCCTGTAATGTCACAATCCTTTTCATATTGAAAAACTTTCATTCAGAAACGATTAACAATTTTTCAAAGACATTTTTTTACTTTGGGAATAATCGATTCATAAATCTAATATAATGTCCCCCTCCCCCACCTCTAGTAGTTGTCTCATTCGGAAATTTCCTGACAACGATATGGCGTGCCTGTGCGCGTGTTTCGTGCTGGGACAACAGAACTGGTGGGTAAGGCATAAGACGATGGCAAGCATCCTGATGGAGTCACGTTGGAGCCGTGGAAACTAGGGAGGGCTCTGGTGTGAAACACCGCATGTGCGCAATCCCACTTCCACGCAACTCGCTCCCAGACCAGTGCTGGAGCTGACGAAGCTCTCAAGCACCGCAAACACTCGTCTTTATTGTGTAACTCTACGAGTTTGCAATGCTTGCAGTGGACTGTGGACCCTGGCCGGCTGACATGAAGACATTCATGGGAGCTTTGTTGTGGCGACTGGTCGGTACCTTGGGGGACCTGACACTCTCCTTTCACAGAGAATTTCTCTGGCAATACAGAGGGGTAACGCGGCTAGCGTTATGGGGACCATGCCCCAGGCGGAGATTTTAGACTGGATATTTTTGTTAGCTATATCTGTCTCTCTTGAGTCGGTCCCTCATTCCTGAGGATCGTGATCACTTCTGGATTTCGCCGCCCTGATGACTTATCTCCAATGTCTCCATCGGTCTCGATCCAACGTAGCCCTCATCGCTTGATGAAATTTGCTTGAGGATGTGGCTTTCTTAACCTGATCTGTCCATGTAGTTGATGAAATAAATCATAAGTGTACGCGATTAAGTCCCGTTTTCCAATAATAATGTGTAGTTGATGAGCGTCCCCTAGCCCTCTTGCCTTCCATTCCACCAACCACGACCAGTTTCTCCAGACTATCAGCACCACTGCGCATTACTTGTCCAAAGTATGACGGCAGCCACTGCCGACAAACAGTGGATAACCGTGTCTTGATACCGAGCTGGGTCATTGGTCCGTTTGGCTGTCCAGGGTATCCTGAGCATTCGCCTGCAGTACCGCATATCGAATGCGTCTATTCTTTGTCGCTCCCTAACCAGTATTGTCAAGTCAATGTTTCTACCGCATTTTTGTTATATAGGGATGTGGTTTACTTGTATGAATACAGATTTATTGCATTGATCTCGATTTAAAAAAAAAGAATACGAATTATTTCGCATTTTTATTTACGTGACCTTCACGCCGATTTCACGCCGAAAGTACGCCGCCGCAGCCGATTTTTTGGCAAACGCCGCCGCCGATCATTTTTAAATCGGCGCACACGTCTAGTCGTATTCAAATATTAAAGTGTCATAAAAAATATTATAAGTTAAAATGTCAATATCAATTAAAAATAAATAAGTACAATTTCATTACAATCAGTAACAATCATTCATAAATAATAAAATAAAATCACGTAATTAAATAACATTTTTATACCGCATAAATTCGTTAATAGTGTAGAACGAGTGCTCGACAAGCCACATTTTTAAACGGCGTTTAAAGCTGCTCAAACTAGGAGCGTCAATTATATGTTGCGGTAACTTATTATATACCGCGGGTCCCAGCACATGTGTAAGTCTGTTGGATTTGACGAGCTTGCGACCAATGACTGCAAGTTTTCCGGCGTTGCGAGTGTTAAAGTTATGGATCATCCCGTTTGTTTTGTAATCCGCTAAATTCGTTCTAACAAAGATCGCAACTTGCATAATAATTATAGCAGGCAATGTGAGAATACCTAATTTGTTAAATAATTCCTTTGCGGGAGTATCAGGCGGAACTCGAGCTACAGTTCTAACTGCACGTTTCTGTAGGCGAAACACTCTCTCCCACTGTGCACAGAGACCCCAGAGTTCAGCGCCGTACTGTATCAGAGAGTGTACGGTGGCAAAGTAACAGGCGCGAGCTACATCTGGCGTCACAGTTTTCGCCACCCGACCCAGAGCAAAGCAAGCACTTCCAATTCTTCCGCAGAGTTTATCGACATGCTTGTCCCATTTGAGACCATTGTCGATCTCAAAACCCAGGAAAGTAGTGGAAGTAACTTGCTCTAGCAATTTGCCCTCCAGCTGTACTACCAGTGGTAGGTACCATATAACGGCCCATACAACCTTAATATCGTCATCTATGAAACGCTGTTTAAAATGATCCGTTTCCGATTTCCAGGGTACGAGAAAGCGTGGCAAGAGATATTGAAAGAAAGAAAACGCAGGTACGGAGCGATACAAGAGGCCCCGGCGAAGAAACTGCGCCCACGCAGCGACGCAGAGCTCGACCCGAGCGGGCAGCTGCTACTGCTGACAGAGATCAAGAAGTGCGTCAATGAGAACAACAACCTGATCAAGAAACGCCTGGACTCGTCCTGCGACGACACTGAAGGCGACATCCACGCCCTGGCTGAAAAAAACTTCTCCGAACTTGACAGGCTGTCCAAAATGGCCGACCGAAGCGTCAAGCTGTACAGCGGCGTCGACTCGCGGAAACGAGACCTAAACCCCGGCTTCGACAGCGAGAACATCCAAAAACGTCTAACAAAATTCGAGCAGCCGTACCAGAACTATCCTAAGATTAACATACCTAATATATCTAAGATAATATCTCTGAAGAGCGCACAGGAGCCGTCGGCGGGCACGTCGAGCCCGGCTACGTCCATGGACGAGCCCGTGAGCTCGGCCGCGGGCTCGGAGCGGGCCGCGAGGCCGAGGGAGGCCGGCGCGGGGCCGAGGGGGGCCGGCGCGGGGCCGAGGGAGGCCGCCTGCCAGGCCGACGAGCCCGGATGGCCGGGCGTCGAAGCTCTCATACAAAACTATAAAGAGTTTGAAGCTGGTAATTATTTTAATTTTAATATAAATCAAAATATGATTGGAACTTGGAACTAAGCCTCATCATCATCATCATCATCATCAGCCCACTGCAGTCCACTGCTGAACATAGGCCTCCCCCAAGGCACGCCACAAAGCCCGGTTCTCTGCTTTCCGCATCCAGTCGACTCCCGCCCTCTTAGATATGTCGTCCCGCCACCTGGCCGGCGGACGACCGACACTACGCTTGCCGAGACGCGGTCTCCACTCTAGAACACGCTTACACCAGCGGTTATCGGTTCTACGACACATGTGGCCAACCGCCAACTAAGCCTAACCGCCATATATACCGGCGTGCAACATTTAATACGAGTAGTTAGACTTTGCTGTTTATCGCAGGTAAACTGAGTTTTTCATTAAAACTTTTTAAAGGCATTTTAGACTGGCACGGCCATTACCATTATATCCACAATTCTCAAGCGGCCCTTACGCAGAAAAATATTTCTTCTTTGAGAATGAGAATAAACATTTCTATTTTCTACTAGAGGACCTATACGTATCGCGAGTGTTGTTTTCGGTTCGGACATTAATTTATTCGAAATCTTTTGCAGCGCGCAAGAAGGAGATCTCGTCGCTCCACCGGCGCAACACCGCGCTGCGCGTGGAGTGCGCGCAGACGACGCGCGCGGCCGCGGCGGAGGCGGAGCGTGCGCGCGCGCTGCTCGCCGAGCGGCGCGCGCTCGCGCGGGAGGAGGCCGGCGCGCGCGCCGCGCTGCAGCGCCTCGCGCGCGCGCTCGACGCCGTGCGCGCCGCGGGCCACGGCTGACGGAGCCGAAAGCCGAACAATGTACGGCCGCGATAACTCACGACCGAAATAATTGTACAGCCCGATAATCTGCGCCCGCTGTCTCCAAAGATTATTGGGCCGCGCATTGCATTATTACCACTCCTAGTCCGGTCCGCACGAGCGCTTTTTCAACGCGCGTTAAAAAAACGTAGAAATGACAGAAATTGACAACCATGTATTTATTGACACGAAGGCGGTTTTAAAGCGCGGCGTTTTTTATCGAGCACTGTTCGATTTTCGACGTTGGGCGTTGGACGTTAAATCGAATTAAGCTTACGGAACCGAAAGAACAGAGATGAAACCATAGAGTTTACCGTGGACGTGGACGTCCACGATAAAGTATAAAAGCGACCATTAAAGCCGTCAGACAGGCTGAATTGGCCACCGGATCTGTCTGTCTGTCTGTGGCAGGGCCATACCTAGCCTACCTACACACAATCATTAACAGCCACTTTTTTATTACGCGGCCGAATCATGCCTACATATTTATGATGCCGGAGCCAAACAATAACTAGACTTTGATGGCGCAGGATAAGGACGCAGCTATGCGGTGGAATGAGATGCAAATGTCTTTCTTTCTTTAACTTATAACTGCGTCCTGTACGTTGGGCCATCATGGTCCATCGTGTGGACTGTGGATCCAGCATGACCGAGTGTCAAAACATGGTCAAAATAAACTTACCAGCCAGCATTTCAACGTCGCCTGCCAGATCCGTTCTGGTGGACGCGACTTTATTTTGTTTATTATATGCAAGTCTAGCTTTTAACCTTATGTAAATATTATGAGAACCACGTCCTAGCTAGGATGATCGCGTGTAAGGTCTATTCATCCTTATGTGTCCTATCATATAAACAAATTATTTTTAGAGAACGTTAATTATTATCACACTTTTCTCTAAAATTGCAATAGTTTGAGAGCCTCTTTAAGTATTTTCATTCAACATTTTAAGTGATGACTATTGTGTAATCCTAGAGAAAAGGGTATAATAATAATGAATGTCTTCAAGAGAGTACTTATGTTAACATGATAAGACACGTAAGAATGAACAGACTGTATGTGGGACATTTAGCATTATATCTTCCCTCTCCCTCTCACATACTCGCTTGCCGTAGTCATGCTAGTTAGGCAGTTGTATGTAAAATACGTATTTGAATAGCGAAGAAGACTCCCAAAGAGTATAAGTATATTTGTATATGTACCTTTGTCTTTAATACATTGAGATTTCGTTCGGGAGCTACCTAATACCAGTGCTCCGTAACAGACGATACATTAAAAAAAATATAGGTATGGATTCTGGTTCCCCAGAAGCCACGTGTAAAATTTATATCTATAGTTAATATATTTTTTATATTTTGCAAGAAATATTATTTCCAGTGCCTATTTATTTGTAATTCAATGAGATGGTGATACATATGGACGTGCAATATTTATAGAAACATTTAGACGCAATAAGTAGTTGTAGATATAAAATGGAAAATATTAAACTATATCCAATCATGAACAGATTTATGTTTTATTTATCTGCATACAGGTAAATTCCTTTAAGTATGAAACTGGCTGCTCTTATTCCATTGGATATTTGACTTTAACACTATTGTAATAGAGTTCCTATTACAGTACACCCTGTCTAAAAATCGTAAGTTTGTTAGCTTCTGACACATAGTGTCCACACTACTACACACTGTGTGCTAACACGACTGTAGTTGTAAGGAGACATCAATACAACTATTAGCTGCGTCTCTGTCGGTTGTCGTGACTAATTGGATAGTGATGGCCTTAACGGATGTCTCGACCGCAAGTTTGTTAATCGACCTGGTCCCAGCAACACAGCGCGGTGCCCGCCACTATAAGCGCTATGCCCACAATCGAGCCTGAAACCAAACAGAGAAAATGTTAAGGGACTCGATCCTAGCTCTCAATGACCTTCGATCTGTAACTCTCCGTTTTCTCGTATTTTTTAAGCTTAAGCCACACAGAGAGCGGGGGGGCGGTAGCGGCGCGGGCGCGGGCGGCGGCGGCTCGGGCGCGGGCGGCAGCGGCGCGGGAGCTGCTTTTGGCGGTGGCGGCACTTCAAAGCAGCTCCCGCGCCGCTGCCGCCCGCGCCGCTGCCGCCCGCGCCGCTGCCGCCCGCGCCGCTGCCGCCCGCGCCGCTGCCGCCCGCGCCCGCGCCGCTACCGCCCGCCCGCTCTCTGTGTGGCTTAAGCTTTATGGCTTATCGTATTAACAAGAACGAGGTTTACCGAAATATTATCCCATACTTACTTTAAAACTCACTGTCTTCCAGATATGGCATCATACGTTGGCAATTTTAGGCAAAAAAAAAACAGTTTTTTGGACGTAGGTAACTTTTGTGAAAATGATTTTAAAATAAAAATCTCTTGCGTTATTAGAGACGTCATGCTTGAACAAATCATCAAAAAAATAAGTATTCATTCTTTTCAAAATACGGCTCTTGCAAATGTAGATAAAGGGTTGAAGAACCAATAACCGCTTGTGCCATAAATATGTCTATAGTTTTGACTGAGGAATATCAACTCAAAACTCGCGTAGTAAATAGCGCGTGGAGCCCCTTAAAACCTAATAAGATTAATAAGATAATAAATAAAGCCAATAACTTAAGAAGGTACGCGAGCGAGTAAATTTAACCTATGAGCTCAAAAATAAAGCTGCCGTTTTATTTTTGAGCTCGTAGATTAAATTTAAATAATCACAATTATTCACAAGTGGCGCTAGTGGACTCGTCACTTAAATACTGACATTAGGCAATACAATTAAAATCGTAGACCTAGACCATAGGCTGCGGTGTCCGCTTACCATCAGGTGGACCGTATCCACTAGTTGGCCACCGTCGTTGTATAAAAAAATAGTTACCGCTATCGAGGGGTCGGTCGCCGAGCGCGGCGCCGGTGGCGGCAGTGGCGGCGAACGCCAGCCCGTTGGCAGCTGGCACCGCCAGCGCCAGCGGCGCGCGTTGCACCGCCAGCAAGTACGACAGCGAACCCAGCTGGTTCACCAGCCACGGCGCCACGTACTGCAACAACTCGCTCGTTCATCATCATCATCAGCCGAAAGACGCGGTGGCTATTAATGCACGACTAAATAATTTCCAGCCACGTAATTACCGGCCACGTAATTCGCATGCACTGTCCAGCCCAGTAATCCACGTTCAAAATGTACATGGATGCGGATTACGTAGTCGGTAATTACGTGGCTGTGGGAATTATTTGGTCGTGCATTAATAGCCACCGAAAGACGCGTTCACTGCTGCACATAGGCCTCCCCCAAAGAATGCGACAATGACCGGTCTTACGCCACCCGAATCCAGCGGACTCCCGCGACCTTTACCAGGTCATCAGTCCACCTTGTGGGAGTTGTGGGGGTCTACCCACGCTGCGCTTTCCGGTCCGTACCTACTTCTTGCACTTCCCACGTCACTCGACTAAGTGTTGCAGAGGGGCTAAGATTATCGCTTAAATGTCAGACATATTAGCATTCATCCCTCTCGCACTTACATACTTGACGGTAAGGGACGAATGCTATATGTCCGACATATACTTAAGCGATCATCTTAGCCTCTCAGGTGTATATATCTTTCTAAAACAGCCTGGCAGATGCAAGTACACGTACCCTCCAGTTGCCGAGCAGGAAGGCGAGCTCCGCTCGCGCCTGCGCGGGCCAGCTGCGCGCGCGCACCTCGCGCAGGCCGCGCGTGCCGCGCCGGATCAGGGGGTTGGTGCAGCCCCACAGCAGCCCCGTCAGCACGAGCAGACCTGAACACCATTATTCGCTTTCGCTACTTAGGGCAAGCTGTAGTAATGATGATGTAGAAATTTATAACATGGTGTCACTTTACGTATAGTAAACCATCAAAATATCACAATGAATTGAAAATTATAAACTACATATTTAATTACCAAAACAAGAAAAGATACATGAATCGGAAAATTATGTTTTTTTTATCGTCCAAAAGTCAAATAAATGGTAACAATAGAATTCTTATATAAAAATAAAAAGTTGTACGGCAACTATCTACCTAAGCCCATTATTTCACGGCTATAACAGCAAAGCACTTATTTTCCCATACAACCGTTAGGTAGTTCGATGTGCGTGTGACGCACTTGTGACGTCATTTGCCCGTACCAATTTCTAGGAGCCTTTTGGCCACTATCGTCGAGCTAGTTTGTTCCTAATTTTTGCCCTTTATTGTGGTTTACTTGTAGTTGGTCGAAAAAAAAAACCAGCTGTAAAACTCTGTTTTATTGTATTGAAATGAGTCATTTGACAGTAAACACTAAATATATATAATCATCATGGGAAAAATCTCAAGTTTGCTTATTAAGGCCATCACAAATGCAGCAATTGGTCATTATGTATAGATTCAATGCCTTACAGACCACAATTACATGGTCTTTCAAAATTCCTTCTTCTTAGAGTGGCTATTTCTTGTATATAACAATGCTTAAAAGGCTTTACATATACATAGATGTACCAAACTAATCATTTAACATCATAATTCGAAATTAATTATTTAAATAATGTAAACCAGCTATTGTCAGATACTGCGGCAAAGTGGCCACAGACCACATGAATTGCACAAGATCATCATCAACTTAAGTAAATTTATTGTTATTTTATTATTATTGTATTTTAATTTATATTAAAGTATTTTTTTCTTAACTTACATATTTAAATATCATAATTGATTAAACCTAATTTAAAAAAAGCTCTCAAATTAGGCAGTGGTGTGTATAAAAATCTTCACAGCCAATATCAGTCAGAACAAAATTATAAATAAAGTGCATTAAGTAGGTATAAAACATTTCAAGAAGCACATAAAATTATTATAAAATAAATTCTCATGGGTACTGATGTACTTAAATATCAAATATATAGAAAAATATACAAATTTAGCTCTTGCAAATTTGTATGTTATACACATTGCCAAAATACTTTTACACAACTTTAACAGTTAAAACATACTACAAATGCACCACAACATGTTGACAACAATATGACTGGCATATTTACATACAAGTAGACTCACACACATGATATCATGACCTAGTTAAAAAATAGAAAAGTTCACACTTAGGCTATGTATGCACATATTGGTTTCTAGGAACCAATCTTTATTCCAGGGGTCATTGGACACACTGTAGAAAATGGACGATGATTGGTGTCTGCGTCCACCCATAACACAAATTCCTTGGAAAGTGCTACAGCAACCTCCAACGCCAGCATACAGTCAGTCTCCGCTCGGTGAGCATCCGCAGCCGGGCGGCCCAGCAGTCTCTCATACACGTCGGGGAGTTTGTAACTTTCTTTTAGCCTCTTTTCCGAGCTAAATGGTAGCCTCTGCTTAGCATTTCCAGAGTGATGGGGACGTTTGAGCACTGCCTTCACCTGTTTAGGTGTTGTTTCATTTACGGATCTCATAGACAAGCAATTTTCAGCAGACAGATCAACCTCATCCAATGCAGTTTCCGAGACGGTAGCAACAGATTTCCTTTCTTCCAAAATATCGCGAAAGGCATCCAATGAATCAGCACACATGACGTCATCAGACAACTTCACACCAAGCATCTCCAACTGTCTTTTAAGTATGGGGAAGTCAAAGTTATGCCCGTTATGAGCGATCAGGCATACAGGCTTCGTCAAAGTATTCAGAAAATTGTTGATCATTTCGAAACTGTTTGCGTCGAAATAATTCTCGTGTTCTAAAAGGAAGTTGTCGAGGCCGGTGAGCTCGGAGCTGCGCTCTGCGATCGCCCTGCCCGGGTTGAAGCACCGCGTCAGCTTGTGGAGCACCCTGGGCACGCGGCCAGCCGGAGTTTCCTCCACATGTTCGCGCTTCACGGCAACCAAACTCAACTCGGTAATTTTAGTTTTGTTAAATTCCTCACTGGGAAGACCGGTTGTTTCGAGATCAAAGAACACGTACGTAGCTATCGGAGGCATGGTTGTAAGTGAAACAGTGTGTCTTACCTATTGTGTCCAACATATCCAGTGAGTCATGGACGTACTGATAACACCGCACGTTTCGATCAACTTAAACCAGTTTTTAGTTGCGATATTTGCTATCGTTAAAAGAAAGTGTTCTCGTTAGCCTCGTCTAGTAGTAAATTCACGACAATCATTCATTAAATAAAAAATTAAACATACAAACACAGTAAACAACATCAAAAAACTTTGCAAACAATGACCATACAATACATGAATACAATGATAATAGCATAGAAATATAGAAATTAGAAAGTCTGACAGTGACACTATGAATGGTGACACTGACAGATGGTAAGGTTAGGTTAGCTAGAGTTTAGTTCAGTGTTGCCAGATCTACTGGTTTTCCAGTAGATCTACTGGTTTTGGGGTATGTCTACTGGTCTACTGGTTTTGCAAGAGAATCTACTGGATTTTATGTGTTTTAAAGTTTATTCTGATTTATAACTATACCCGCCTTAAAATGGACAACGACTTGTATTTTTGAAGCAAGTGTAAGGCGGATTTAAGTTCATCGTCAAACTTCTAACATGATTTTTATAAAAATACGAAAACAGTGCTTTCTTTGGAGGGAATGATGAGAAAAAAACAATAGGCTAACGAACCACGACGATACCATACCCAATACATCGTGTGATTATGTAAGTTTCTTTTTCTACAAAATCAATTGACGTTAGAATCATCAAAATCGATAACACGTTTGGCTTTGGTCAAAGTTTTAAGAGTGGATATGGACTGATAATAAACACGTTACGCTTCTTTGCGTCGCGCAGTCGGGTAAAGAGAAACAAAACTTGCGATTTGGTATGTTTAGGGGCATAAAATTCATCTACTGTTTTTTCCCCCCAATCTACTGGATTTTGGTTACATGTCTCCTGTTTTTTTCAAATTCGGTCTGGCAACACTGGTTTAGTTTTAGACCGCGGGCCAGCAACAAGTCACGATGACCAACTTCCTCTCGCATGAAAACTTGTACAACAGCACAGTGGTTAAGAAAGATGTATAAAAAATAATGTGGACATCTGCCACGATTCCGTTGGCGGGTTGAGACGTAAAAACATTATTAAATTCAGTCATTTCCTCTCGACTGAAACTAGGTTTAAATTATAGTTAAGAAAATACCTTATGGGAAGCAAACAAAATCAATGCATGTGGGGTATCCATTGATAGGTCTTTAAAAATTATATAGGAGTTTCTAAGAAACTTTTCCATTTATGCCAACCGTTGCCGAGGTATTCGCGATCAGTCTTAAAAAGTGCATCCCCCCCTCTCAAATTTACAAACTTTCAAAAATCTTCGGTTTGAATAAATTACGTCAAACTGTTTTTGAAAGTATATATTAATTTACATCCTCTCGATGTTTGTTCAGAATTTTTGACCTCATTAATTTATAAATTGAGGGGGATGCACTTTTTAAGACTGACCGCGAATATTTCGGCAACGGTTGGCTTTAATGGAAAAGTTTCTTAGAAACCCCTATATAATTTTTAAAGACCAGGACCATTTTTTATACATCTTTCTTAACCACCGTACAAGTTTTCGTGCGAGAGGAAATGACTAACGATTTTGGCGCCTGGCTCACTGACTGCACTGTACCTACTATCACATAGGAAATATAAATTCAAATTGTAAAAGTAAAATAAGTTTCTTTATAACACATTTATTGATAAAAAACAATTTACAATCTCTGTTGGGAACCCGTGGAGTACAAAAATAAATACAAATGTGCTGTGCACAATCACAATGTACAGAACATTAGGACCAAGTGAAACCTACACGATGTTAAGTTAATAATTATAAATACAAGTTTTTCTACTATCTACAAATACCTATTCTCTTCATTTGACAGTAACTGGGTGACCGAGCTTGGCCTGGCATCTTTCATTGGTTTTCCAGATAAAACCATTTTTTCGAAGATGGATTTCTCTGATTGGGGACATAATGACAAGAATTAAGTATAGTATAGTTAATAAAAAAATGGAATACAAATTCAGTATGAAACTCAAGTCACTAAAATTACACTAATCTGTGCTCAAGTCTTACGATTACAATGAGTGACATCTTTTAACTTATAATTTATAATAATGAATCCCATTAAACATAAAATATAAAATAAACAGCAGCCATTACAACAACCAACACTGATGTCAAAGGAATCCAATATTTTTGTAGCATATTCCGATCATCTCTATTAGTCACAACCTTCTTCTCTTTGTATTTCTTCTTCTTTCCACTCAATTTCCATTCATATTCTGCGAGCTCCTTGCGGTTTTTCTCTTCCTCAATCTCTTTCCGTCTCTTTTCTTCTTTTTCTCGTTCTAATTGGGTTGCAATACGTTTCTCTTCACATGTAGCATCACAGGCAGGTCTCCCTTCCCCATTCCTTACAAGGTTACATGGAGCGTCTTTCTTTAAGTTTCCACACGGGCAGTAAACCTTGGTTTTCTTGGTGCAGACTTGCTGACTGCAGATGCCCGAGTGGCATAGGTTCCTGCATCTATGTCCGCACTCCAAATTCTTAGGGCATTGCTGCTTGCATGACAGCATTTCTTCCGTAGCAGCGCTGAGCTCACGGCATCGTAAGTATAGCTCAGTAACTCCACAGTGGCATGGTACTCTTTCCATGACTTCACAGAGCGGGCAGGCGCCCGGGTGGCAAACACCTTTAGCACACTTATGACTACATTTCTCTGGCCTAGGTACTAGGCATTCTCTATTACATGGTTCGCATGAGGAAGGAACATTTGGGTAATCAGCATCAGGTGCGTGCAAATGGCAGAGCAGTTTACACTTGTGTTTGGTGCAAGGAAGTGTCTGGCCACACTCCCGTCCGCAGGGACGGCGCGCCGCCGAGTGACACGGCTGGTCTGCTGTCTCATGTTCCCCGAAGCAAACAATGGGGACGGGAATCTCACATGGCGGACATTCTAAAGTCATGACTTTGGTCTTTGGTGGTTGCACCTCCCAGGGTGTAGCAGGTTTCTCAACCTGTTTAAAAACGACTGTAACGAAAGCATGGCAAACAGCTTTGCAGTCATGCTCACATTTCTCATACTGCTTGTGGCATATTGCTTTACAGGGTGGGCAGTCACCAAAATGGCAGGAATGTTTGTTTTCTTCCACATGGCCACATTTATATTTAAGCTTGCATAGCAGCCTACACTTTGGTGGTTTAGTATGCTTCTCTCTACCACATGGGACAGTTACATAGGTTTCTTTGCAGCGGCAAGTTACTTTGGATTCTAGGGGGCAAGGATAGCAGGGACCGTGGTGGCAGACCATTGTGCACTTGTGGCGACCACACTGAAGTGGTTTGTCACAGATCTTCTCACATGGGGGACAGTTTCCATTGCAGCACTTTCGTGAACAGCCATGTTTCCCGCATGGCCTAATACCTCGACATTTTGTTTCACATTTATACTCTTTACTGCATGGTAAAGACCTCACATGTGTGCCGCATTGACACTTCTTTTCGATCAGCACTTGACATGGAGGACAAGGTCCTTTATGGCATTTCTCTGGACAAGTATGTTCACAGTAGTCCTGGCTCTTCCCGCAGGTCCCCATACAGGTCTCCATGACATCAGGACACTGGACAAAGCGCTGATTGGCACCACAAGGGCATGCCCGCATGCCGGAGTTGGGACAATCTCCACATTCCCCGGAATGACATATTTCTTCACATTTATGATAACCACATGAAAATGGTTTGTTACAAGGCTTCTGGCATCGCCATAGAGGATCATTGCAGGGCCTTTTGACCTTTTCCGCACCACACAGACATGCCTGGACACTTGTGTAGGTGCATGGAGGACAGGCATCTTGATGACAAACATTTTCACATTTGTGGGATTTGCAGGAGAGTAACTTTTTGCACTGCTGGCCACAAGACCATTTGGCAGCACTGCAGCGAACTCGCTTCCGTTCCTTCTCGCAGAAGCACACTCTATTAACAGTCTGTGGGCACGGCGGGCACGGTCCAGGGTGGCACAGCAACAGACATTTGTGCTTGCAATTATCACCTGTTGACAACCTTTTCTCACACACTTCTCCACAGGAATGTGGTATCAACCATGGATGGAATGGAGGATCATCAGTCTTGCTACAGAAGCAGCGGTATTTGCGAGGTATTTCCTCTTTACTATACGATTGTCGGCATTTTGGGCAGCACCATTCGATTTTCTTAGGCACAAACACTGCAATAGGGCCGTGGTTTTCTTCGCTCCGGAGGCTAATGCTGTCGTTTGACCACTTTTGGATGCAGGAGAGGTGGAAGTACGAGTGGCAGTGGTCACAGGCCCAGATGGGATGAGCTCTCTTGATGGAGCCTATACAAATGAGGCAGGTTACTGGACGGCCGCTTATCGCTTCTTCCAGCATGTTCTTCGTGCGATTAAGCATGTGAGTGTCGCCGCCGCCATTTCTGTAGCTCTGCAGCACGCCCTCAAGAACGCTGGACTCGTACGGCGCCTCATCTTCAGAAGAAGAAAGCTCTTTCATTCCCTTTAAATGTTTTTGAACATTTTGATGCAGTTTTGCAGCTGCATCGTGGTATCGCCTGGCCATGGCGTGAGATAAACGCACGGCCGGTGGTGAAATCTGCTAACGTTTAGTAGTTTTCAGTTTATTTTTATTCATTTTCCTCGCCGCACGTAAAATAGAGGAAATCAGCGAGCGATTTTCTCCAAATCGGCATGAATTTACCATGACGTTGACTGAAAGTATTTTATTAGGCAGTTATGTTGTCGCTGCATTTTTTTTTCGTTGATTTTTTATTTTCTGATGATCACATTTTACCGATGAAAAAAAAGGTCAATCTGAGGCACTATTTTAAAATGATTATTTTTAAGCAAATTTATTAACGTTGTTGAATAATAAATATGATCGATATTTTCTATGAAATATAAATTATAATACCTATAACTCTATGCGACCTAATAAAACACCCAGTTGAGATGAAATTGCGTTTACGGAGTTAGCTTAAAGTTATGTTTTGTGAATTTACCGCGTATATTTGGGCTTGCAAGATTAAGGGGAGATATCGTGGAGATATCCTCAACGCAAATGTCCCGCTCTAATCTAACACGCCTGAGTTTACAAATAACCATTTTTTCTATCGAGTGAAATTCATCATGTAAGAGATTGGCTTGGCCCACATCGTTGAATTCTGCTTGCAGCAATTTGTAGATTTTGTAGTCAAAAACATTGCCATTATGAGCAACAAGGCACACTGGTTTTTCTAGCTCTTCTAGAAATGCCACTAAGCTTTTTGTTTTCTGTCTAAAAGTGGGTGCATATTCCAGTAATTTGTTGGTAAAGCCAGTTAGCTCCGTAACTTTCGATTGCAAAGGCCTTTGCGGGTTGAAGACTAATGTTAGCTTACTAACCGGGGGTATATCTCCGTAACTGCACTTTTCTATTTCCTTTCTTGAAGTAGCAACGAAGGAGAGTTCTATAATCTTTGTCCTGTTCTGCTCCAGATGCGGTAGGCCTGTAGTTTCCAGGTCGAAAAAGACGTAGGTCGCGATGCGAGGCATTAGTAGAAGAGCCGGTGACACTGAACCTAGTATGATAAGATTTGCGCTTATCATACTGCTGCCACTGACAAGGCCAGTCAGGAGGGCTTGCAGCACTGCACTATCGTATAGTCCTACCCCTCCCCTGTTTCGAGGAACAAACGTAACTTGGGAATCTTATCATACTAGAAACCGGATTTTTCATCATTTTTCAATTTTAATTTTCAATGGCTTCGCCAGGTTTTTCGCATTGCAGCATCGCCGTTTCGTGTTCCCCGACTAATGACGCACCTAATTATATATATGCCATCTGGGAATCTTATCATACTAGGTTCAGTGTCTCCGGCTCTTAAACTATGACTGCGAATTTGACTAGACAAAATCCTTATGTATCCATATGTATCACATATATTTTTTTTAGATTTTAATTTTCCATGTCTCAGATGGTTTTTAAAAACTCAAAAGTCGTAATACCCAGCCTTAAACTAACGATCTTAGCTCACGATGAATGAAAATTGTACCTAGTTAAAATTTTATAATTATATCTAATAGTAATATGGTAGGTATCAATGACAAGTAAGACAACGCAATTTGGTTTTGAGACATGTATTTTTTATACCATGATCATTTTTTGGGACATAAATAATTAAATAAATGTAGTAATAATTGCTTATTAATTATTAATAATGTAGCCCAGAGGCAGTCAAATGTTATAAAAACATGCAATAAGACAATCTAATACTTAAACACTATGTAACATACATAATTTAAACATGTTATACAAAACAAAACATAATATAATCTTACAAAACAAATCTCTCAAGGCCTTGCCTCGCCTTGTACACATAAAATTATTTATAAAAATAGTAATTTGTAAAATATGATGACATGATTACGTATGGTTATAAAAAAAACGTATTCTGAAGTATCTTAACGCCGTTTCAGTGGCTCAATTTCAGTCAACATTTTGCAGGAATCATCCATCCATGGCAGAAAGTCATTCTTCAGAGCCACTACACAATACAGTAACATAAAACAGTCAGCTTCTGCTCTATGAGCATTTTGTTCTTCTCGATTCAGAAGTCTTTTATACAGCGATGACAATGCAAAAGATTCTCTGTTAGATCTAGGTTTTTTATCCATCACTCTTTTTATTGCCTCAGTTTTTTTGTTCCTTAAACTTTCTGTGTTGGATTTAATTTTTGTTTCTTTATCAGGTTCATCTATATCTTCACAAGATATGTCAGACAATGACAGGCATATTTCGTCAATCTCTTGCCAGTCTTCTGAGCTCACGTTGATGTCAGGCCATTCATCCTCATCATCTGTAATTAAATCTTCTTGCTGACGCAACACCTCCAAAGTTTTGTAGTTAATAGTTGTTCCTTTCAAGATTTTCCTAAATCCAATGATGGAGTCTACACAAAGCAGGTCTCTTGGAAGAGTTTGGCCCACATCGTTGAATTCTGCTTGCAGCAATTTGTAGTCAAAAATATTGCCATTATGAGCAACAAGGCACACTGGTTTTTCTAGCTCTTCTAGAAATGCCACTAAGCTTTTTGTTTTCTGTCTAAAAGTGGGTGCATATTCCAGTAATTTGTTGGTAAAGCCAGTTAGCTCCGTAACTTTCGATTGCAAAGGCCTTTGCGGGTTGAAGACTAATGTTAGCTTACTAACCGGGGGTATATCTCCGTAACTGCACTTTTCTATTTCCTTTCTTGAAGTAGCAACGAAGGAAAGTTCTATAATCTTTGTCCTGTTCTGCTCCAGATGCGGTAGGCCTGTAGTTTCCAGGTCGAAAAAGACGTAGGTCGCGATGCGAGACATATTGTGTTATTTTTAGTGGTTCCTCAGTGAGTCACGGTTGGCACCCTAACTGTAACTGATGAAGTGATGGCACTGTTGACTCATATTCTATAGGCTTCATGAATCATCGAGTTTCGATTTGGCTTACGAATTATGTTTAACTATAAAACATAAATTAAGATATCATATCCGTAATTATCTGTCAAGTGTCAACAAAAATAAACAAGGAGAGTATGACGTTTGACGTTGACGTTTGCTTGGATTTCATTCGACTTGCATTTGACATTGAACCACGTAGTGATTTATATTCTCTTTGATTGAACCTAGAAGCATTATGCAGTACTCACTTACGAGTTAAGCAAAATATACTTTCTCGTATAAATAAAAAAAGGAGACTACTATAAAAAAAAATTACAACTATTCAAGTACTAATCATATTTAGCAATAAGCGACATCTAGTGACAAATAGCAATAACAAATACATCTGTCATCTAGTGTAGGATAGCGATACTTTTTTTATACATGTGCTGCCACCTGCTGACTAATAAAAGTAACAAATCAGTTACTAGCTACTGCACACGAGATGGCGTTATTCTTAATTTTAACATTATTATTTTGCTCGCTTCACTTCAACTAAGAAATTGGTTTACCAATTTTCGACTATAATTTGGAAATAAAGTGCGATAGTGGTAGGCCAAGTTTTAGACTTACTGTACGTACTGGATTGCAAGGGTTGACAACGAATATGTGCATCAGAAGTTTCAAACATCCATCGGCTGCCTACCATATTCCAGTGGTAGGTATAAAAAAATCTAATATTTAAACGTTTCGCCCCTAAGTATTGAATCGATAATCGATATAAAGAAGAGCCGATGTAACTTGTAAACTATGCAAAGACAACCTGTGGGCTATCAGCCTATCAAGTAAGGTCTATTTTTACTCTCTTCTGAGATAAACTTTGTCGTGTGAGTTAACGTAAAGCGGCGAAAAGTTTAATTAAGAGTATTGTAATCTATCATATGGCAAAAATGCCTATTTGTGTTTGTCTGGGAGCGGAAGGAGTCTACCTACTCGTTCTCTTTTTCTAAGTCGTTTTAAGACAAATTGATTACGTGTAACTCCCAAAGTTAAAGAGAGAGAGATGATGCTTTTTGTCTTCATCTCGAAACCATTATCGTATCTCAGGCCTAGTTGGTAATAATAGGCGAAAAAAAAAAAAAAACAATATTAATTAGACAAAGTTTTTATTACATTATTGGATATTTTTGTCTCCGTTCTTTAATGTACAGTCATATTTAAAATATTATTATTATAAATCCTATTAAAAAGCGTAGTTAAAAATATCAGTAGCAAAATAAATCACATAAAAATATTTCATTAAACTTAATATCGAAACTATTAGTACGAAGCGCGTTAAAACAATGAAATAAATGACTAAAGTCACCCCATGAAAGAATATAGTTTATATTCACCCCCTTACCCTTAAATGTAAAAAAAAAAGATTAATCTACATTGCAGGCAATTTTGTAGACATCTGGTAACGTTGACAAGACACGTCAATGGCACTCTTGGGTTAGTTAGACTCTGTCATTGTCATTGTATGTAAAATCGTGTAAAATATAGAATGAAGGCAATATCAATATAGCACCATAGTGTTAAGAAAGTATCTAATATCTAAATATTTTAACGCATGTAAATTTTTGTCAGTTTTGACATTCAGGTTAGTGTAGGTACCAATTTGTTAACAAAGCCAGTAGATGATAAGATCATCGTTCATTATCATGTATTGTCATGTCACTTAGTTACTGTGTAAATCTGTGAACTCACGGCATTTTATCATAGTTTTGTAAACTACTGGTATACGTAAGTTTTAAGATAAATTGTGTTAGCGGACTCTAGTAGTCTCCTGTTTCTTTTTATTCGACAATTTGAACCAGCCAGCCTTCTTGTCATCCTTTGGCATGGAAATGGACCTCGAAACCCTATCTCTATTCAGAATCTCACTGGACTGACTCCGTTTCTCGTCCCGGCGGACAGTCGCGTCCTTCCTCTCCGGTTTCCTGTGAAGAGTTGTGCTTGAGCTCGTCAGCCTATTGTTGACCGGCCGTCGAGTTAACGTCGATTGGCTGTAAGACTTGTTCTTCTGCAACGTCGCCGGTTTGTCGAGCTTTTTGGTCTCTCTTTGCTTTGGTCGCTGCGCGTAGTGGAGGTCGTGGGTGTCGCTGGGGTGGCGCGGGGTCCACGGGGCGAATAGGGAGAAGCTTTTGGTAGTGTTGCGGATCTGGAGGTTGGAGGAGTTGACGGAAGACACGTCGTCCCGGGAGCGGTTGCGGGCCCGCCCTGGGTCCGGGATGTCCCCCACTGCAACAATAAACATACAATCAAGTGTTTTATAGGTACGATTGCCTGCTAGTGAGCAGATGCCTGCCTGCGGACGCTTGCAGGCTAATCACAAATGCGCTGCAGAACCTTCTGTGATATAAGGATTAGTTGTATTTATAGTTAGAGTCAAATGCAGGTCCCATCACTCACTCTCAACACAGTTCATACTTGTACCCCTGGTGGCTCCCGCGCGAAGAGGCTGCTTATGCCCAAGTGTGGAACTGCTCTAACTTATAGTGTAGTAATTGTAGTTAGGTAATTTCTCTTTGTTGTAAGTAACTGCTCTCGTAGGGAATCTCGTCAGCGGTGGCGTGCATATATAGTTACTTATTGCACGTCTATTTAAACTTTAAACTAAGTACACTCTTACACTGCGCTGGCGGCTGGAGGCGCTGTGCTGTGGTCTCGTTCACACGTGGTGATGTAACACAACACAACAGTGACACCGGTTTCTGAGGAGTGCTGGGACAGTACATACCGGTGGTGGCGTGCAGGTAGACCACGCTGCGCTGCGACTGGTGGCTGCTGGAGTCTCCCTCCGTGCTGCTAGTGCGCTGTCTCCCGGTCCCTGGTCTCCTGGTCTCCTGGTGTACATACCGGTGGTGACGTGCAGGTAGACGACGCTACGCTGCGACTGGTGGCTGGAGTCTCCCTCCGTGCTGCTAGTGCGCTGTCTCCCGGTCCCTGGTCTCCTGGTCTCCTGGTGTACATACCGGTGGTGGCGTGCAGGTAGACCACGCTGCGCTGCGACTGGTGGCTGCTGGAGTCTCCCTCCGTGCTGCTAGTGCGCTGTCTCCCGGTCCCTGGTCTCCTGGTCTCCTGGTGTACATACCGGTGGTGGCGTGCAGGTAGACCACGCTGCGCTGCGACTGGTGGCTGCTGGAGTCTCCCTCCGTGCTGCTAGTGCGCTGTCTCCCGGTCCCTGGTCTCCTGGTCTCCTGGTGTACATACCGGTGGTGGCGTGCAGGTAGACCACGCTGCGCTGCGACTGGTGGCTGCTGGAGTCTCCCTCCGTGCTGCTAGTGCGCTGTCTCCCGGTCCCTGGTCTCCTGGTCTCCTGGTGTACATACCGGTGGTGGCGTGCAGGTAGACGACGCTACGCTGCGACTGGTGGCTGGAGTCTCCTTCCGTGCTGCTAGTGCGCTGTCTCCCGGTCCCTGGTCTCCTGGTCTCCTGGTGTACATACCGGTGGTGGCGTGCAGGTAGACCACGCTACGCTGCGACTGGTGGCTGGAGTCTCCCTCCGTGCTGCTAGTGCGCTGTCTCCCGGTCCCTGGTCTCCTGGTCTCCTGGTGTACATACCGGTGGTGGCGTGCAGGTAGACCACGCTACGCTGCGACTGGTGGCTGGAGTCTCCCTCCGTGCTGCTAGTGCGCTGTCTCCCGGTCCCTGGTCTCCTGGTCTCCTGGTGTACATACCGGTGGTGGCGTGCAGGTAGACGACGCTACGCTGCGACTGGTGGCTGGAGTCTCCCTCCGTGCTGCTAGTGCGCTGTCTCCCGGTCCCTGGTCTCCTGGTCTCCTGGTGTACATACCGGTGGTGGCGTGCAGGTAGACCACGCTGCGTTGCGACTGGTGGCTGGAGTCTCCCTCCGTGCTGCTAGTGCGCTGTCTCCCGGTCCCTGGTCTCCTGGTCTCCTGGTGTACATACCGGTGGTGGCGTGCAGGTAGACCACGCTGCGTTGCGACTGGTGGCTGGAGTCTGCCTCCGTGCTGCTAGTGCGCTGTCTCCCGGTCCCTGGTCTCCTGGTGTACATACCGGTGGTGGCGTGCAGGTAGACCACGCTGCGTTGCGACTGGTGGCTGGAGTCTCCCTCCGTGCTGCTAGTGCGCTGTCTCCCGGTCCCTGGTCTCCTGGTCTCCTGGTGTACATACCGGTGGTGGCGTGCAGGTAGACCACGCTGCGTTGCGACTGGTGGCTGGAGTCTCCCTCCGTGCTGCTAGTGCGCTGTCTCCCGGTCCCTGGTCTCCTGGTCTCCTGGTGTACATACCGGTGGTGGCGTGCAGGTAGACCACGCTGCGTTGCGACTGGTGGCTGGAGTCTCCCTCCGTGCTGCTAGTGCGCTGTCTCCCGGTCCCTGGTCTCCTGGTCTCCTGGTGTACATACCGGTGGTGGCGTGCAGGTAGACCACGCTGCGCTGCGACTGGTGGCTGCTGGAGTCTCCCTCCGTGCTGCTAGTGCGCTGTCTCCCGGTCCCTGGTCTCCTGGTCTCCTGGTGTACATACCGGTGGTGACGTGCAGGTAGACGACGCTACGCTGCGACTGGTGGCTGGAGTCTCCCTCCGTGCTGCTAGTGCGCTGTCTCCCGGTCCCTGGTCTCCTGGTCTCCTGGTGTACATACCGGTGGTGGCGTGCAGGTAGACGACGCTACGCTGCGACTGGTGGCTGGAGTCTGCCTCCGTGCTGCTAGTGCGCTGTCTCCCGGTCCCTGGTCTCCTGGTGTACATACCGGTGGTGGCGTGCAGGTAGACCACGCTGCGTTGCGACTGGTGGCTGGAGTCTCCCTCCGTGCTGCTA
Source organism: Cenopis cana (assembly GCA_951800055.1). Taxonomy (NCBI): domain Eukaryota; kingdom Metazoa; phylum Arthropoda; class Insecta; order Lepidoptera; family Tortricidae; genus Cenopis; species Cenopis cana. The sequence continues at coordinate 482,907 of OX637495.1, forward strand.
GTGCGCTGTCTCCCGGTCCCTGGTCTCCTGGTCTCCTGGTGTACATACCGGTGGTGGCGTGCAGGTAGACCACGCTGCGTTGCGACTGGTGGCTGGAGTCTCCCTCCGTGCTGCTAGTGCGCTGTCTCCCGGTCCCTGGTCTCCTGGTCTCCTGGTGTACATACCGGTGGTGGCGTGCAGGTAGACCACGCTGCGTTGCGACTGGTGGCTGGAGTCTCCCTCCGTGCTGCTAGTGCGCTGTCTCCCGGTCCCTGGTCTCCTGGTCTCCTGGTGTACATACCGGTGGTGGCGTGCAGGTAGACCACGCTGCGTTGCGACTGGTGGCTGGAGTCTCCCTCCGTGCTGCTAGTGCGCTGTCTCCCGGTCCCTGGTCTCCTGGTCTCCTGGTGTACATACCGGTGGTGGCGTGCAGGTAGACCACGCTGCGCTGCGACTGGTGGCTGGAGTCTCCCTCCGTGCTGCTCTCGCCGGAGTGCGCGGGCGTGCGACGGCGGTACCTGCGCAAGACACATGATTAGCATCACAATAGTATTACCCAGATAACGCAATATCCTTACTTTATGCACCCTCAGAACAACAAGTAAGCTTGCTGAGCCACGTTGGATGCAATCAATTGATTCGGGATATGTTCGACATGGTAATCGATTTAACTATTATCTATGAAATGATGAGCAGTGGTACGTATACATACCTATATTAAGTCTATGCGCGCACAAGGCAACTTTGTCTCCGCGACAGTATGTCTGCCTCTGTCGCACTTACCTACTGTAAGTAAAGAGCAGAGTGTCTCGTGCGCGCCAAGGGTAAGTAGGTAGTTGATTGAGAGAAGGCCTAAACCTAAAAAACAAATGGTACTGTGATTGACTCACTTGTAATCTCTATTGAGTTCTTGCTTGCTGCTCCTCAGTTCCGACGAGCTGCCCCTCTCCCTCCGGCCCCTAAGCGTCTTCGAGCTGCTGTGACTCCTGGAGCGGTCGTACGGGCTCATTGGCGGCTTCAGACTCCGCTGCTCTTCCGGCTGAATCTCGGAAATGTTGTGTAAATTCCGCTTATAATACTTCTTGTCGGTCTTATCCAGATTGGATAGAGAGTAGCTTTTATTCAGCTCAGCGTGATCAACTTCGTCGAGCCCTGAGGTGGAATTGGAGACGGTTTTCCGCAGGGTCCCGTGTTGCTTGACGGTACTGTGCTTGGCGTCGGATTCGGCGTCTGTGTCGCCAAAGAAACGCAGGTTTTTCGCTGGAGAGTTGAGCTTGGGCTTGTAGCTCCTGTCTTCTGACGTGATTTCTTTTTCCGTCTGTGAATAGGTGGCCGAAAAGATTAGGGAGGTTAAAATGGTATAGCTACCACAATGGCCATCAATGATTTATTACAGACTATACATGCAGTGTCAAGTAGAGAAACTAAGAAGACCAAGACCGGTTTATCAAACGTGTATCCTTACAAGGGTAAGTGGCTAAAGCCAAAAACAAGAGTACCAGGGTGCACGATTTTATTTTTAATTCAATTGAAGCATGTCCCGAGCAAGATAACTATTATGCTTATCGGGTAACGAACTCAGCAAATGTCGACTATAGACCGTGAAACTAACTTAAGGCTGTGCATTTCAGTCAGGTTAGGTAGATATAATAAGATAATAATATATAAGTAAGATAGGGACGAAGGATGGTACGGATTCTGCGAATATGCCCTATTAGGTAGCATGAAAACAAGTGATCTTATCAAGTGTTGCCAGAGCGGTTTGGAGAATAGGTCTACAAAAAACCGGCCAAGTGCGAGTCAGAACATAGGGTCTTCGAACCAACCGCAAAATTAAATTTAAAACATTTTAAAATAAGTTTTGATTATTTGTATGCCTTTGGGCCTCCAAGATGATTAATGTTTAGGTATACTGTGAAATATTTTAAGACTGTAGATCCTGCCGTTTGGCTGTAAACACATGTGTGACAGACGACGGACGGAAGTCGCGTGAGTGACAGCAAAAGATTGAAAAGAACGATGGCGGGGTGAAAGAGTGTGTTGTTTAGGCCTCCCCCAGAGAGCGCCACAACGATCGGTCATGGGCTGCCCGCATCCAGCGGACTCCCGCGACCTTAACCAGGCCTCTCTGGCTCAGTGGATGTCTTTCGGCTGATTATGATGATGTAGTTTAGGAATGAGTTGCAGTGATCACCTTGACGTTCTTCTTCCTGGAGAGACGGTCGAGGGACTTGAACCAGCTCTGCGCGCGCGGCGGTGACGGCGTGGGGCTCGGAGTCGCGAGGCGACGCCGCTCGCGATAGCGCTGCGCCTGCGCAAACCAACACAATCAGTCAACTATTCGACATCTATGAAGGGTTCGGATTTGAAAAGTCCGAATCTTTTCTCGGGTTAACAGCTAAGTGGCAACATACGCTTGAAAGACCCTAATCCCAATGAGGGTTATTTCTTTTCTGGGTTTTACAACGTCAGATCCGCATCAAATGGTATTTGTTTTTTTAATACTACCATTTGTAATCTTACCAAATAACACGGTTAATAATCTACCTATTATTTAGGTCTGAGTGTTGCGTTGAAAGGCTCCAAAGGAAGCGGAACTACAGACAAAACAAAATACATATAGCGATGTACAAAAGACTACACCTACATACATATTGCGTCATTTTTTTAAACATAGAAAACAAAAGAGATTGAAATAGACCATCTTTAGACTTATTATGAATGAAACCATAGAGTTTTACCGTGCCGTGGGTGTCGATGATAAAGTATAAAGCATCCATTTCGGGAAATAAGGCGTTTTCAGACTGATTTCACTGATCTAGGCGCTGGCGCCAATAGGCCGTGCGCGCCAACGCCAACAACGCTATAATGGAATTGTGCCTACTGTTTACATGGATCCAGTCACGCTGGACGGAGATATATTTACATTTACATGGCTCCAGAACCTGGGAACACCAAGCGAAGAAACTTTGAAGAGTGAGGGCAGCATTGTAAGGTTTGGCACGTTCGAAGCTGAGTAACGTTTTGTGTTGAGAAAGGAAGAAAGGCTGGGACATAAATAAGATATTTGTAGGGCTTCAAGAAAATACATGAATGAGCGGAAAACAGCAAGTAGCGCATCGCATAGCAGAGCCCACGGTTCGGTCTGTACGCCGGGAGGCAGGAAAGACCATGAGGAGGTGGAAGGCTCCAGAACCTGGATACATCTAGAAGCGCTTTTAAGTGACGATTATCGTCCCGCGGCGCTCGCGCGCCCAATCATGCGCCGCCACAGCCTAAACTAAACAAGTGCTCGGTGACGTCATCACAGGCCGTTCACCCCGACACTTCGCGAACTCCTCTATTCAATTTGGCCATTTATCACAAGAATAAGACTGTAGGGTAACGTGGCCGTTGCCGTTACGAGTCGCGACGCCGTCGGTTTCTTTTCTTTTTTTTGAACCTGACTGTGGCTTAAAAGCCGGGCCCAATAAAGAGATGAGTGGCCGGTTGGAGGGTGGCCTGGGGGAAAATCCAAGGGAAACCTCCGACACGACCACGCGGGCGGTTTTAACACTGGAATACTCTAAGAGTTTGCGCTCCAGTGAGATTTGTTGAGTGGCTTTAACCGAATCTGAGGTGCGACGTCGTCGGTAGTTCGGTAACTGGTACGTACCGGTTTGTCAGTGTTCCGAACCTAAATATTTACACTAATGACTTATGTACGAAAGTTACGTAATCTAAGGCGACTTTTCCTTGGCGGGGTGCGAGCGGTATGGGAAACGAGACGGGCATCTCATACGCGTTGTTGATGCTTTAAAAATTATGCACTCCTTTTTGAAACGCTCATATTTATGTAAAACCTAAATATGAGCTCTTAAAAAAAGCAAGCAAGTGGACAGAGAAGTCTGGAAGTTTTCTGAAACCGACCGTTTAGGCTTTCCAATTGATTGCTCCAACTACATGTAAGAATAGCCGCTTCTTTAGTCTTCACCGGTTGTTAATTAATACCCAGACCCACGCATGCCCAACATTTTGACATATCCACAAACAAGTAGGTATGAAAGCTATATGGCATTAAAATAGCTTTATAGTTATCATCTCCCACATATCTACCTACTGTGTATAATTAACAGATGCTTCCTAAGTGTTTATGACTGTCTTTGTCTGTTTATTACACTAGAAACAGTTGGGGTACAACGTAAAGCTCGCGCGGTGTCTTGCGCTAGCGCAAGCACGGCACGGCTAGCCGTGGAGATTGAGAATCGTGTGGCAGCCAAGACGCGGTTATAGTGGCCGCATAGAACCTTCTAAATAAATAAATGAAATAGGGATGATGACACTATAAAAGAAAATCAATAAATCCAATTTTTCTAAGTACATAAAGGCTCAAATTCTCAATCAAATGGCGAAAAAAGTAATTAAAGAAAATAAATAATTACGTAATTATAAGTCTTCAAAGTTTTAAGAGTGGGTATTTTCTGTCGCTTTTCCGCAAAACGCACCTTTGTATTGAACGATCGTCATTTACTATGGCGCTACTCAACGGTGACGTCACTGTTGAGTAGCACTTTCTCTCTCTAACTACGAACATTCTAACCGTTGTAGCTTCATTATTTTTTGAGATATTTGAAGGGTAGCATTTAACGAACCACCAAATTAGTGGCCGAATGATGCTCTAAAAAATTACATTGATTACCAAAAATACTACATTCGCACCAAATATTCAACTCCATTTAAATATAAAGTGCAACTCAAAGAAGTAACATGTCGATAACCTATTAAATTTAATTGTTACCAAATAAATTAGTCACTACCCAAAAATACTTAATGATCACCTAATTTCAAACACCAAATTTCATATAATTTACATCCAAATATTACAGGGCTCGTAGTCCTATTAAAATTATTCACACCCAAATAATTCTTTCGATACCCAGAAATACTACATGATCACCAAATTTCACGCGGCAATTGTTTTTTAACGCCCCACGCGCAAAGCAGTTCCAATCTAGTCTAACCTCATTGCTAGCACACTGATGCGGTTTTCCATACGGTCCGTCTCGCTCGCACGTCGCACCGCGTGCGAGCAAGACAGCGCTAAATGATTTTATTTTATAGAAGCTTCAAAATTTCTGTAATTTTAATGAGACACGTACATAACATAATTTAATTTAATATCTTTTCAACAGTGCTTTCCGTACTGGTCGCATACAGCTATTTGTTCTCAGATGTTTTTGCCTCTAGGTACTCTATTCGCTAATAATCGTCAATTTGCCTAGGTAGTAGTATTTTTCTATGACATCTATTAGGGTTCCGTACCAAAAAGGTAAAAAAGGAACCCTATTGGTTTCACTTTGTCTGTCTGTCTGTCTGTCTGTCTGTCTGTCACATCGCTAAATATCTCAGGAACTACTTATCCTATCGATTTGAAATTTGGAATAGTTATAAACAAGGGTAACCCAGATACATAGAAGATGGTTTTTTAAATTTTTATTTTTATTTTCTGTGAATAATGACAGATAAAAGGGGGTTCAAAATTTTAAAGTCTGGCAAATATGTCAAGTGGGGTATCATATGAAAGCGCTTGACTTGTACATTCTGAAACAATTTTTAGTTTTTTTTTTCGTTGGTGAAATTTCGATTTACGCGGGAAAATGTAAAAAAAAATTACCATTCCCCCCCTTATCTCCGAAGTTTACGAAGAAAAAAAATTGAAATTATTACACAACATTAATATGCATGTATATTTTACAGGAAAAATATAGCCATAGCCCTATCTAGTTTTTCTTTTTTTTAATCATCAAAAAACTCTTCTATACTAAGTTTGTAATTTAATCACCTTTGTATATATTTTTGTTTTATATTTAAATTTACAAAATTACGTTAAAAATACCTTCTTTCAAATAAAAAAACAATTATTGAAATCGGTTGATGTGATAAAGAATTATCCTTGAAAAACCAACATACGTACTAAGTTATTCAGTCGCGCAAATTAGTAACACAATGCGCCGATGGTGCTGTCATGTTTTTTTAAGATTGTTCCTGAATTAATGGGGTCGGGACGGGAATGGGGACAACTACATATACAAGAACTGTTTACGGAACCCTCGGTGCGCGAGTCGGACTCGCACTTGACCGGTTTTTTTTATTTCAAACTAGTGGACATTGGAACAGTATTGACGGATCTCCGCTGGCGCGGAGCTCCTATTTTGAGTTATTTTGGCCCTTCGGGCCGATGCAAAACTAACATAACCTAAACCTACCTATACCTATTTCTACCTATTAACTACCTTTAATTTTTCCATGAAAGTCTATCTAAATTAATAAAGTAAACTCATTTGAGGACCTTTATCTATTTTCATAACAAACTAAGAATTTAATAAATCAACAAAACTCATTTTCAAATAAAAGTTTTCAATCAAACGCGCTCACGTCAACGCATTAAAAAATTAATAATAAAACTTTTTGCAGTTTGTAAACCATCAGCAATAGGTAGTTAGAATGAAACAGCAATAGGTACCTTTCACTCTAACGACAATTTGTATTTGATTGAGTGAGATAGCAGTATACGTGTTATTATTTCACACAGCCACATTGCGCGTTGTTTTTTAAATTAATTTAGAATTTTACTTTCTAATTTATAACATTTTGGAAATGACTAAAATATTTATAGTGCTAAAAACAATTAATTTGTAACTGTTTACTAAAATGTAGCATGCGATGTGTATAATATTTGGATGTAATTCTAATGAAAAAAGGTGCATGAGATTAGGTGGTAGTTTAGTGTTTTTGGTGGTACTTGACAATATTTTTGATGCGATTATAAATTTATAGGAACGCAATAAGTAAAATAGGTGCAAGTGCTGCAAAAATAGGTAGAATATTTTTGGTGACTCGGAATTGCTGATCGATAAATTTTTTTGAGTGTTCAACCTTATTTTAGGGTTCGAAAATTTGATGATATCAAAAGTTATTTAGGTGATCATTTTATTTGTTCCCATATTTGAATAGGATTTTCACTATTTGGCATAGTTTTATGTCTTCTTTCTATTGAAGTAATATTTTTTTTGAGTCAACATTCCTATTACCGACAAATGCTAGAGCTTCTGTTTAAGTTCAAAAACATAAATATCAATTTAGGATTGTTTTAATGGACATAGCCACAAATAAAGAAATTGTCAAGGACAGTGTCTGCGACACAAATCCAAGAAAGGTCACTCGCCATATGGTCGTCGGCCTCGCCAGTCCGCGCCATGAGCCCTCAACTTCAACACTCTTAATACTATCTATATTGGATCCAAAATCGCGTAGCAATCTCGCTTGCACCGTATTTCGATCACCTTCAGAACTTCTATTTTTGACAAGACTTGTTTGGGGCTGAACGTCGCAATTACTACGTTTTGTTGGAATCCCGGGTTTCTATAAGAACTTGAAACAATAATGAGTTAATAAATAAGAAATTATATAAAATACAAGCAATTGACAATATTTCATAATTTCCTAAGACTGCACCGAGCAAATTTCGGAATAATTGCGATGGTTGGATCACTTGCTGTATTATTATTACTAAAGCTTGAATTCTGTAATTCCTATATATGATATTTAAGGATACACTCTACACGTCATGTGTTTCAGAAACACAATTACTTATAGTTTTCTTCATAAAAATTCAATCCAAAGTTAGCTCTACTAAAGGAAATAAACGCAAACTACAACGTTAATACTTTATGAAAGGTCTTCAATTTTTGAATAGTAACAAAACTACATGTTATCTAGGTCGTATGTGTTTAACATTTGCAAAATGTGGAGATTTTTTTAACAATGCAAAGGAAATTCCGAAAATTGGACCGGCCGCCGTAGTTTTCTTGCCGGCAGATGGGCTCCGGCCCTCAATGGGAGCAGACGTATGCTGCTTTTCTCAGTTTGACATCTCATAAAAACACGCTTTTTGACAGCTTGCTCGTATACAAATACAAAATGTATACCACACACAAAGATTGCATTAATTGAAGTAGGGTAAATAAATGTTGACGTGTGGCTATTGAAGATTCTTTTAACATGGAATTTTTAGTATTAGCCATTCGTTATAACATAAAAATGCAATCTTTGGTCCCCAATGTATACTAATGCAACTAAATTATAATGATTTCCTTTACGAAAAGGCATTTTAAACGCAAAAAGGTTACCGATGTATTTCAGTTCAAAGTAATTTACTTTTTATAAATTGGCCACCCAGAACGGAACGTTATGACATTTATGTCACTCATCATATTTCAAATTAAAATTTGTAAACAAATTGTATTTTTATATTTCAATAATTTAACGAATCTAATGTTATATTTTATGTGTATATGTACGGCGCTTTCACGTCAAACAATGATTACCTAAATATATCGCAGAATCTGCATAAACAAAACATATCCCAGAATCTGTACAAACAGGCACAATTATTATGGTGCTTTGAACAGAAGTTTATAAAATATCAGCGTTATACCAAGAAACAGATCTAGAGTGCTCTCTTGCAGCGGGACCAGAAGAAAGAATATCGGAGTTTCTTCGCCAGTTTGAGTGATGTGGATTTAAATTGTGTAGTGTCTAAGCCGCCTGGTCATAATATAATTATACCTAGAATGAAAATAATAAACCTATGTTTCATTTATAAATAATAAACCAAGTAGTTGTTGGGGATGTGGTGACAATGACGATGTCTAACAAACAAATATGCAGTAATTACTTATAATATTAAACTGCGCTAGTTTCTATCTAAAGCTTTCATGCGTTGGAAATCCCGTTGCTTTGATTTTGTACAAGTAAGTACTTATGTCGCATCGCAATAATTGTCTCGACGTTATAGTAAACGAATAGGAAATAATAATAATTGCTATTTATTATTGATGAAAATAGACGCAATGTTAACCATTATTGAACCTTATCTCGTTGCAATAAGGTTCACGGATGTTCAGTTAAGTGTCATCGACGGCACGACTGTATAAAAGTTAATTTGTCAGAGCTGATACAGTAGTGGTCCGGCCAAGTTCCACAATTGCAGAATGTTACAATGACTTTCTTGATGATATTTGTTATATCATTAGGTTTTACGATAACGACGATGCGCAGGGAATGTCATACTATTCTATGCGCAATTCTGCGGATTGGGTTACGACGGGAGGTCGTGAATAACAAGAACTACCTATAAGGTTAGGTACTGGTTCCTCAAATACAAAGTTGATTTACAATATTGCTGCAGTTATCCCGTGCCGTATAAAGAGTTTCAGTAGTTATTATATATATTGTAATAAAACTACCGCTTCTTCTCTTAAAACTTGCATTAAATCAGTGTCCATTTTAGAGTTAACCAACTGATAAACAAAAAATAATCAATTTATGAAAAGTTTTGCTTAAAATAATCTATTTAAGGTACAACATATACTCGTATCATGAAAATCACCACGTAAACTCTCAAAATAAGTACCTAAGTCATAAACATAAAACAGTCATAACATGCACGAACCGATTAGGAAAAGCCTTTCTCTGTTTTAAGTTGTATAAAAATGAGTCTGTGAGGAAAGGGCAAAACAAAATACATTTTACAAAACAGGGGTTCAAAGTTTTATTTTATAAACAAGGAACTGAGTATTTTACTACCACAAATTCCAAATTCAAGACATTTTCAGATACAACTAATACTTGAGTTTTGGTTACAGATCAGAACTTGGACGATTTTTGTTACACTTCTCTTATGCACCAAGAAACCTTGAAATATTCAAAATCTATATTGTCATAAGTTGGCACAAACATGGGTCAATGACCCGACCCAGCAAAATGAGGTAGTGTGCGTGAATAATGCATGTGTGGGTTAATTGGGTAAATTATTTAAAAAATTGAAATTTGACAGGCGCTGAGAATTTACCCCGCACGATAGGCCCTTAATTCGATAACCATTTCGGTAAAACCGTGTGAAGTACACAAAAAACATTTTTTTAGATTTTTTCTCCGTTAATTTTGGAAAAAATCGCAAATTACTGTAAACCGAAAGTTGACGTCATCTTCCTCGCTGTATTCAGGGAGACCTTAGTACAGAGTACAGACAATCGCTGCTCTGGAGTGGCTCTGGATTCTTGTTGGGAAGATGACGTCATATTTTACTTACGCCCTTTTGGAATGATCTACTTTTCAACGTGTTTTTTTTGTATGAAATAATGAGTTAAATTGAAAAAGAAAAAATACGGGTGGCTTAAATTTTTACCTATTTTCTAACTAGTTCATAAAATAAAGTAGTTTAAAATATGAAATGTTGTCAATTAATAGCTGATAAACTAAAGCCCTGACCCTGAACCTAAATGCATCCTTAGTTAAACTTAGTTAGTATAAACTTATATAAAGGTTACTCTTTAAAAAGATTAGATACAAGTCAAAGGTTAATTGCACTGTATAATGCTTCTATGATGGTCTGTCTGGGTCTATGATGGCCGCGTGATAACGTGATAAACAACAAGATAAAGCATCTGAAACTTTCTCATTCACTCGTCCTCATCATCTCCTTATGATTTTCGTAATAAGGACTAAACAAGTAAACACGGCCTCAACGTGAAAATGTAAAGTGAGTACATTTGCTTATAAAAACCGGCCAAGTGCGAGTCGGACTCGCGCACGAAGGGTTCCGTCCCATTAACTTTAAAAACGGGGAAAAAACACGTTTGTTGTATGGGAGCCCCCTTAAATATTTATTTTATTTTGTGTTTTAGTATTTGTTGTTATAGCGGCAACAGAAATACATAACCTGTGAAAAATTCAACTGTCTATAGTGCGCGCCATCCACGACGACGCGCCCCTCTACCGCCCGTTTCATACAATTGTGCATAGATTAGTATGAAATAAGAAGAAATAAGAAATAAGAAATATTTATTCGGGACAAAACAACTAACAAATAAGAAAGCAAAAATTAAAATACACAAAAACAGGAAAGTTGTGTTGTCAACTTGTCACGAAACGGTTCCATCTCAGCATAATGCGGGCAAATGCCAGCGCTGGTCTTCCGATGGAACCGTCGAGTGAGTTCACGGTGAGTAACACGAAAACCGAAATGAGATGCGCTGTGGAGGGGCGCATCGTCGTGGATGGCGCGCACTATATAACTATCATGGTTTTTGAGATACAGCCTGGTGACAGACGGACAGACGGACAGACGGACAGCGGAGTCTTAGTAATAGGACTAATAGGGTCCCGTTTTACCCTTTGGGTACGGAACCCTAAAAACGACTGTTTTCCATACCTAAAAATGTATTAGGTAAGTAAATCATGTATTTATATAAAGGTGGTGCTTTTCCTCCTAAATGTCAAAGTAATTTATTTCCAAATTGCTGCCCGGCCCGACTTTTACAGCTGTTTGTAGTTCATTATTGATATTACAGAGGACACGACACAATTCAACAATTTCTGTCGTTATAATTTGAGGTTGGACGGAGTTTTGATGGGATTTATCATATTTTGAGAGTGTACATGTGTTAACTGTGCTACCTACTTATTGGCGCCAAACATAGGCATCGCACATGCGCCGGCGCCGACGGCCAAACATAGAGAGTGATGTAGGCTGTAGGCAGCACTATGTAGCACTTGCTACGTAAGCTTGCCTTTTTGTCTCAGCCTTATGAAGCGTTAAAAATATCCATGCTGTCATTCTACATTTTAAGACCACTTTAGCAAGTTAACTGGGTTATAGACAGACCAAAAACCAAAGTAGTCGCGACGCCTATTAGACGTTGTAAATCTGTACGGGGTAATTGATATAAGGAGAAGTCGCCTTAAGTCAATTATCCTAGGATTTGCTTAAACATCTGCTTCGCTTCATATTGCGATATTGCGATACAGTATATACTGGTCATAGTTATGCCAAGATTTCGTACACTACATCAAAATAATATCCTTTAACCTAAAACTATTTTATTGCATGTTAAGAAATTGTAATTCAGTGTAAACCAAATTTAATTATGTTTATGGTAAATAAATGAATTGAATTGAATTGAAATGAAAAGGTCTTTAGTCATAGGTACTTCAAATGCAAGAAATAAAAGGCTTTTTTTTTTTTTTTTTTTTTTATTTAACTTAAAGGTACGGAAGCCCATCTACCTTGCCTTATCAGTAAAATGACAGTTGGACCACAGAATATTAAGTAATAGTACAAGTACAGAAGCTTCACTTTCTAACAAAAACGGCGTTTAGGCATAAAAAACATGCCTACTCTGTGCATCTCTGTCTATCGTATAACTTGTATTCATTCACACGCGGCACGTGTAGCGCTAGGGCTATCGACTCGTCGCTCGTCGCGTTCTAGTCTGCGGCGGCAGCGGTAACGTGCATATAGACGCGTTCGCGCGGCGGCGGGCGGCCCTCGACTGACGGCCGGCCCCGGGCCGAGCGAGCGGTAGGCATTTAAAGCGACGCGCGCCTCCAACTGCAAGCCCCTTGGTTGGACTATTCTTAGTGCATTTGTATCCTAACGGCCCACAGTCGTGATGGTAACTGATACCTACCTACGCAGCAGACGCACTGTATATATTAAGTTACCTTGAAGTTAACACTTAATTCGTATGTGGCTAGACTTATAGCGGATTGATGCTATACAAGTATATTAAACTCCACCGCGACTAAGGGCACGTCTTACCACGGGGGATCAACTTGTAGGGTTGTAGGCAATAACCTCAGAATTATTGGGACCTGGTTTTGCTCGCGTCTTCGTTCTCTTGTCGTACTGCTTAGTGCTTATTGTGCCGAGGATGCTGGCGGCATTTCCTCGCTGTATCGCAATGCTGGTTACGTTGTGCGAGGAAGTCGCGCCTTCTTCGGTCACAATGTTACCTACGTCAACCAGACGTTTCGCGATTTCAGCAAATAAAAAAAATTAAAATCAAAGTAGTGAGACCGAAATTCAATTAGTTAGGTATGATTTTTAAAGTTGTCCTCGCTTGTCGTTCGTAGCTCCTCGACCGCGGCCTTAAGTTGCCAAAAACGCTTTTTGCGCGTCATCCGATGAGCTGTTTGTTATCTTTTTATTTTTTTATCTGTAATTGTATACCGTATGTACGCATTATGTACGTGGTGGTAGGCGAGGTAATGCCGCCGCAAAAACTTGTATTGTTTGCTTCGATTAATTTTCGGAGGGTTCAGTTTAGTTTTTAATTCAGCTGTCTGTGGTGTGGATAGTCGTCCTAGTGTACTCCCGAGTAACACCGTAATGTTCCATAAGTTCCGATTACTTTCCAGCTACTCCCACCTTGTTACGACATACCGACAGGATTATTTCGTTTTTGAACTATTTAGTTGAAATGCACATGTACTTACAGTCGGAATCGGAGACATTCCAACGCTTGACTTTAAACACGAGATCCGTCAAAAAACTATGACGTTTTGACAGATGGCGAGTGAAAAGTCGAGCGTTCGACAGTCAAAAATCGGCCTCCTGTTCATTTTTGAAGTCGGTATAAAAATAAATGAAAATGCGCTTTAATGCGTTTATTATAGAGTCGTGTTCAAATTGTAAGCACATTGTCCGCTCTTATGTATCTGACACGTTTTCTACATGACGGTGGCGAAAGAGTATACGGCCTATTTGACTGTAAAGGTTCACTTCAGTCAACTACTCCGATCAAGCCGCGAGCTTTTTTTAACACTAGTTTTAGCTCGCGATTTCGTCCGAGTTGAACTCTTTGTCATTTTTCCACACAGTGCGTCCTCATTTTTGAATTCATCTCTAAAAAGATTCAAAAAACGGTTGATGATTTAAATGGGTAATGATTAATTATTGGAGCGTGATAATAGAAACTTTATGATTAGACTAAATCATAAATAAAACATTAACAAGAAAATAATTTAAACGTTTTTGGAATTTCATCCCTCAGAGGGGTTAAAGATGGGTTCAACAATAATTTAAAAGGGCTAGACCACCCGTACCAAGCCGGGGCGGGTCGCTAGTATTGAACGATTAAGACGCGATATCAACCGAATGCCCCCTACATTGTATCTGCTTGATAAAGAAGCGTAGATCTTAATCAATCGATATACAATGGGAAAACAATGTGGTTCGCGGCTCCTGCGCATCTCTGGTGTGATTTATAATATTTGCGGATGGGTCAGTGACCTCGCTGACAGCTCTGTATAACCCAAACAATAAAGGCCATGGCACACGAGAGGAGGATGCGGAGAAGTGATAATTATTGTGTAACTAGCTTTTGCCCGCGACTTCGTCTGCGTAGAAGTCGGTCATCGCGTTACAAGTTACAATGTTATTCTATCTATTCTTCTATTTCAGGCGCTAACCTAGTTATCTCTCTTCCATTCTTTCAACCGCGTTAAGGGATGATTTCCGGGATATATAAAGAGTATCCGATCCTACATCCTTCCCTGGGACTCCTGGGTCTAGGCACTATTACTTATTCTGTGGCCTGGGACATTTATTTATTGCAAACAAAACATATACAGCATTACAGTCGACATGAACCCTGGACTTCGCAATTGAGGTATGTGAGCAAGGGACATGACCTAAGACCATTGTCTAATTCCTTGTGTTAATTCCCCATTTTAAACAGAAAGCATTTCTGCCCAAGCGGAAACGGAGACCTTTCGTGTCACTCGGTCAAATACCGCGTGTATTTTTGATACAACCTCAAACTTTACAAGGTCTTAGTATAGGCCCTAAAGAATATGTTTTTCTATAAGTTCAGTTATGGAAGGCTCACTGGGCTCGAGGCTCGGCGTAGAGGCAAAAACTTTGGTTCGACAAGATACCAAAAGCAGCGGCAGTCAACGGTGGTAAGTGACAGTTGTTGTCAGTGTACTTTAGGTACTTTTATCTCATGAGCGCGGGTTAAGCATAATTGTACACTGAGCGAAAAAAATACTAATTATTAGTAAGTTTTAGTGAATCCCAGGACAAGGAAATTATATACTAACGGTTACAAAACAGTTTTTGGTAATAGTAAGTAGTTATTTACTAATACCAAAAGATTAGTCCTTGTAACTACTAATTACTACTATAAACTGTTTTGTAACCGTTAGTTAGTATATAATCTCCTTGTCCTGGGATTCACTAAAACTTACTAATAATTAGTATTTTTTTCGCTCAGTGTAGTTGTGATGTGACACATACGAACACATAGACATTGTGATCTCATAGCTCCTACGCTGACGCACACATAGACAATGTGCATGTATAGCTCAGCACACAACCATGGCTCACTCGCGCTCGTGAAATAAAAGTACTGGGTAAGCAATTTTAATTCAAAATGTTCAGCCCGACCTGTTACTTTTGAAATCATTGAGTTTAGGTACATGCAGGTATATGTAGGTATGTAACCCTTTGTACGAGTATCTGCCCCAGAGTTCAATAAACTAAGATATTCGATGCACCAAAATCACATTCAAGTTCAAAGAACTCATTACTGTGCGACTTTTTTCTAAATTCGATCTTGAATTTTCATAAGGAAAGTTCACTTTAGAAGACCTCTGTGAATCGATATATATAACTGACTAAAGGTTGTAAAAAGATGACCATTTTATGAAGGTTTTTATGTATTTTGTGAATTATTGCAGGTTGCAAATGTGGAAGGTTCTTGCCTGACATCAAAAGGATTTAATAACTTTGGCGACTCTAAAGTCGTACTCGTACTTATACTTTTTTGTAAACGTACAATATTGCAATTAATTTGTTGCAAATAAGGTGGAAAACTGACATAAGGAAAAAATCGTTATAACTATACACCATAATATTCATAATTTATATCGTCCTTTAAAAAAAAACTGTCCCCTCAGAGTATAACCTACATGCCAATTTTTGAAAATTATGTAGGTACGACGATTAAACGAAGTGATTAAACATCGTTTTTCAAAATAGATAGATCATCATCCTCCTAGCGTTATCCCAGTACAGTTGCATCCTGAAGGATGCCTGGGGTCCGCTACCTAATCCCAAGATTTGGCGTAGGCACTAGTTTTTACGGAAGCGACTGCCATCTGACCTTTCAAAATAGATAGATAGATGTGATAGATCCACGTCGAACGATCAGTCACTCCAATCATAAGGAATCCACATTCCCCGATTCGCCGATTGCAATCAAGCGGCCGCTAATCATGCGTGTCACGGCGTGCGGTGGTCGCATGACTCCCATGATCGACGCGCCGATCGAATCTGAATCTAGTACACTCCTGCGCATCGCTAGATTTTATTTATTCAATTCATATATTTTATTTCAAGTTTGAACCCATAAATGTTAGTAAAACATAGTAAATCGTGATCAATCATCATCATAGGGGTAGTAGGGCAGTGGCGGAGCGCCCATACAACTGGATTCCCACCGGCTTGCCTAATTTTCAGCCAGTCCAGTTCTTTTATTACGGCTCATGAAGTATAAGAAAGGCTAATTATTTCCGGCTTCCCTAAGAATATTTTTGACGCGCCGCCGCTGTAGTAGGGTTTATACTATGAATAACACAACACCTCACCTCAATGCTTCATATGTACGACGATTGGGCACGGACTGATAGCTGTCATTTAACTGTCACAAGGTAACTTAAAGTGTTGTGTTCTGGTGGTGAAGAAGGTGATGGCCAGAACTCCCGCGAGAACGCATTGTGTTTAGAGTGGCTAGATGTAAGTTTTTCACTTCCAACACAACGAATTTTCAAGCCAATATAGGCGCGGCAACGCTTGATGGTAGGTACCATAATATTACATTGTCATCCAAACTTAACGTGTCACGAACAGTAAAAACTAATGCCAACGCCAAATATTGGGATTAGGTAGCGGATTCCAGGCAACCTTCAGGATGCAACTGTACTGGGATAACGCTAGGAGAATGATGATGGTTTACAAAATTTCAGCTCAATCGGTTGAAGATATCTGCTTTAAAATTTAATTGCAAGATTCCACCCGAAGAAACATAGTTAGGTACATACAACATTGCAAGTTAAATAAAAGCTTGTAACAATTGGCGCGGAGTGTACCTGCGCGGGGGCACCTGACGAACGGCGCTCACGCTCCGCCTGCACTTTGCTAGACACATGTATGTAATATATGCCTGGCTATTGTTTGCATACGAGCTATTTTGACCGCCTTTTGCTAATGTCTATGTTCATGCATACATTATCAAACACTGCCGTGGCTCATTGAAGTATTATGACAGTTCAAGATCAGTTTAAACCGCCATTTTATAGGTAATGATATCCCAAACCCCCTCGAATGTGATCAACTCGGGGAATACTATTTAGTGGGAAATACTCGTGTGTATCGATAGACAGGTTAGCCCAATTACATACTAGTGCTTTACTAGGTAATACTATTACGAATACAATCTTGACCTTGGCTTTTTCCCTGCTGTTACTTTGTCCCAAAATTAGTAACAATAACAACTAAACTAACCATACATTTACTGTTCCGTTCGTTTACTGAGTTGTAATTACACGAGTTTGTAATCTACAATATGGATCGACTTACAGCTTACTGACAAGTATAAATTGAGTCTAAAGTTCTTAGTGTAGTATAGACTCGTATCTAGTTCTGTTACTATCGGTAAATCAGCGATGTTTTCGCGACATTGCTTAACACACGCGGTTACATCACAGAGCGGACAGGTTGCACTTTGTTATTCAAATCTCTCGTCCTCAATAGATGTTGAGTTGTAGAAAATACATGTTTGTATGGCATTTGTTGGCAATAAAAGAACACTTGGCTCTTTGGATGTCGCATTATGGATTGACCCCGTAGAATGAGGGTCAAGATTCAATGATGCAGCAATTACTCGAGACGATTGAGATGCTGATGTAGAAATGATGTAGGGAGCTCATTCCACAACCTGAGGAGGGAGGGTTCCGTAGAAAGCCGTACCAGATATGATCATTTACATTCTAGAATGAAGGTGTGAAGATGAATGCCCTAACATGGTAATTACTAATTACGTAATTACCTAAAGGCACAGAATAAACAGGAGTACCTACTTTTTACCACCGCTCCGCTCACCGTCGGCACTTCGGCAGGGCATACAAAATCATACAGCCTCAAAGGGTTTAATACAAAAATTACAATGATATATCATTAACTGACATGAAAAAAGTCACTATAGAACCGTAGGAAGTTCTTCTAGTGAACGCTGCCTGGTGGAATGAGGCCGAGGTTTTCCCGAGGGACTATAATATGGGGTTCTTCAAACGCATAAATGGTGTTACCGTTTCTATACATAATATTTAAAAATATAACTTCCTTGATAAGCCGTTAAATTTAAACTCTTCATATTACCTAGTTACTTTTCATGCTGACTGTAATACCTTTGTTTTTTGACAGTTACTGGACCCACAAATGTAGAGGTATGATGATGAGTTTTTAGTAAGTGCTGAGAACTGCGAAATAATACGTTTTGTATATAATCCCACCATAATGTCATAATCCCACCCACCGCAGCTTTGTAACAGTGAGGTAAACGAGCCGACAGTAGGCGGGTGTAGGCCCAGGACCACATTCTACATTACTTTTTCACTGTTTGTGATATCGCTAATCGTGAGAACCGGCCGTATAAAATTCTACACATGTTCAGTTAGACTTTGTACATAAAACTCACACATAATTATGCTCCAAAAACTGGAGACGGGGCATATGAAATTGAAATATATTGTGCTTCTAGCAAATAGCAATTGCAGGATTTGCAGGTAGACATGGCGAAAATGAGACATTTCAGTGACAGGTTGTTGGTCCATGGCCGCAACAAACTAGAGCCACGAGAAGAAAAAGAGTAAGTTATGGACAGCACTATTTCTCAACTGACACCACACGGTATCTGTATGACATGATTTGACATGACTCTGAATAATAAAATAAAATATACCTAAGTTCGCCATTTTTCACGGTAGAGAGGTTTGCAATGGCAGCTCTTATTAAAACAAGTTGAATAGGTCCTGATTAACATCATCATTGTTTTTATTCAATTAGCATTTTTGTTCCTGGCGAAAATCCCGTCTAGGTGCTATAAAGCATCTAGACTACAGCCTGGTGACAGACGGACAGCGGAGTCGTCTTAGTAATAGGGTTTTACCCTTTGGGTACGGAACCCTAAAAACTGGCCAAGTGCAAGTCAGACTTCGCAAAAGGGTTCCCAACCAACCGCAAAATTTAGTTGGTTTTTGGTTTGATTTCGCATCCTATTTAGCTGCAATGGTCCTTCAAAACATTGAAAAAATAAATTTTGACTATTTGTATGGCTTCGGGCCACCAAGATGCTTATACTGTGAACATTTTGGAACGTTTGGCTGTAAACCTGTGTGACAGACGACGGACGGACGGACGCGTGAGTGACAGCAATAGAGTTCCGTTTTGACCAACAAAATTTACCTTGTAAATAGTAATTGTAAATTTTGTAAGATAGGCCGTAGCCTGAACCGGCCGGCAGTGAAAGTAAGCGAGGGCTGGCATGCCGCCGCCGCGGGCTGACTCCAGCCTGCACGGTTTCATACTAGTTTCTAGTCTCCATAGCATAAGATCTCACATGCAAATTCCGATTGCTTTAAGTACCTACAGTCCCGGTGGATGTGCACCCTTATATAGTGCGTATCATCCACGACAACGCGTCCCTTAGGTGGAGAGCGGCGTGTCCGTACTTTATCACGAAAAACTTTTTCACGAACGTCTTTGCCACGAAAAACTTTATTACGAATAGATTTTATCACGAATAACTTTACCACGAAAATTTTATCACTAAAGACTTTATCACGAAAACTTTATCACGAATAGACTATATCACGAAAAGACTTTATCACGAAAACTATATCACGAAAACTTGTAGTTTTCGTATCACGTAAACTTTCACGAAAGACTTTATCACGAAAACTTTATCACGAAAGACTTTATCACGAAAACTTTATCACGAAAGACTTTATCACGAAAACTTTATCACGAAAATGTTATCACTAAAGACTTTATCACGAAAACGAGTACGCCTCCTTAGCTCGAAATACGGTCCCATCTGGCAGAAAGCATTAAGGTACTATCATCCGCAGCGGGTGTCGCAAATTTTCTAACCACGATGAAATGCACACTGGTGAGGTGACCCATAAAAGTGATGCTGAGTCCGAATGTAATGGTCTGCCAAGGCGGAACTTGCCGAAAGTAACAAAAAACGGTCACTTCCGGTGCGAAAAAGGGGGTGTCATTTAACCCATTTCATACCGAAATAATACATACCTACATCCCCGCTGACGACCGCTTTAGCTTAGTTGGTAGTGACCCTGCCTTCGAAGCTGGAGGTCCCGGGTTCGAATCCCGGCCAGGGCATTTATTTGTGTGATGAGCATGAATGTTTGTTCTTGGGTCTTGGATGTTTTCTATGTATTTAAGTATATATTTATCTATATAAGTATGTATATCGTCGCTTAGTATCCATAGTACAAGCTTTGCTTAGTTTGGGACTAGGTTGATTTGTGTAAGATTGTCCACAAATATTTATTTATTTATTTATTTTACATACTAACCTATGCACAATTGTATGGAACTACGGATTGGGCTGTGGAGGGGCGTCCCTTCATGGATGATTCAGACGTTTATGTGGTTTATCACTTGTCAGCTTTATTATTATTTGATTATCAGCTTCTTTAAGCGGTAGATCAGTTTCTTGGATACAAAAAAAACTACAAAAAGTGGACCTTATGCTACATGGCATTCTCTACCATTGAAAGCAATAAAATTATGGCGGTGCAACTAAATATAAATGAAATTAAATTAAACTCTTTTGTGAGACCTGTAGCTCTAGGATAAGTTTTTTCGTAACATTAACTAATTCGAACGCGTTTGCGTTTTGTCTCAAAATGTATGAAAGTGGTATGAAAACGTGAACAGCGCCTCTGGTCACTAGTGGAAACTAAAACAGTGAGTATAACATTTGTTGCTAACCAATGAACGCGCGTATTTCAAACTCGGTGAGAGCGTTTTCATACATTTTGAGACAAAAGGCAAACGCGTTCGAATTAGTTAATGTTTCGAAAAAACTTATACTAGAGCTACTGTTCCTGTTGCCGCTTCGATGCTATGCGGTGAGCGCGTGCGAGTGGGATACCATGACTAGCTGTCAAACATCGGTTTTGTTGTACAGAAAACCTTCTGTACGTAAGTACTATTAAATGTTCTGTGCTTTTGTATAACCAAAAGTGATAGTTTACTCTAACTGCCAACCTGTTGACGTTTAGCCTGAGTTATGGCTGGGAAGTGGTAGTGCACCGTTGGTGCGAATGGTCGCTTGCGAAACCGAATCTAAAGAGGCTGTGGTTGCAGCGTTACCATTGGTATTATACTCGTATAGTACTTTTATCAGTTTTATTTCACTAGCGCGGGTTGCCCATTGTTGTAGTTATGATACATACAAACACATAGACAACGTGAGCTTATAGCTGGGGGGTAATCATGTAACGATATGTACTACAGTTCGTACGTATTTAATGTCAGTTTTAGTATGGGATTTGACATTTAAATCTATCGTACTAACGGTCGAAAACGTTACGTGATTACCGCGCTTCTCTACGCTGGCGCACACACAGACAATGTGTATTTATAGCTCAACACACAACCATGGCGCACCCGCGCTCGTGAGATAAAAGTGCTCAAACATAAAGTAGGACATATTATTTAAGGCCTTTATCATTTGCAGGCGCGGGTTGAAAAACAGCCCCTAGCATATTGATAGATAAAACTTTGTAAGAAGAGATTTTTATGTACTCGCCTTATGACTCTGTCTGTAGTGTGTGTAAGGCTTAATTTGTGTAAGGTGCGCAATAAAGAGTAGGTATTTTTATTGTATTGTATGTATATTGTATGAGTTAGGTATTTCCTTGATTATGAAATTTATGAATCATAAAATACCTGGTTTGTGCAATGTATCTCACTGTTAGCAAAACATGTGACTGTCTGATAAGTAGCGACTGTTTCCATTGAATTTATATATCGGTCAAAAACCTTTCGTAACATACTTTCTGGAAACACTATTAGCAATTATTTACTTAACAGTGCAATGTCCTGAGATTAACAGTGTTCAAATTGTAAAGCTAGATTGCTTATCGCATGCACACACTTTCATTCATATAACTAAACTAATATAACTAGTATTGTAAAGCGATTTTGGTGCGAGTATCGGTAGTGGCACCGCAACCTATAGATATAGGCACAGGTCGGCGAGAGAGCGCTAGGAATGTTCTCGATGGGAAATTTCTGGGTTTCGCTGATGGCTTGTGTATCAATGCCCAGTTGTAGATAATTTTATTTAGATTTGCTTTAAAATACATACCTACCTAAAAAACAAAAAAGTGGGTAATTATTTCGCAAAGCCGAAACAAAGTATTATTCCGATAACAACAAATGCAAGTAAGCTGGCTGGTAATGCTGAGACGAGTGAGACGTGTACACAAGTCAATCGCAGAAACGCTCGTGTGGCACCTGACAAGATGTCATTGTTATTGCGATCCTCAATCAGTGTTCATGACAATCATGACTTAGCAGATCGCCTCCCGAGAAAACCCAAAATTAAATTACTGGAACATGATGCTGTAGAATTTGGCAATCAGATACTAAGTAATCACTGACTTTGTTTGGTTGATTTGTTTTGATTGCGAACTTGTTGCTTACTGCTTCGTAAGTACCAGGATTTCATATATCTAAGGAATTACCACTTACCAATGCCGGCGAGTCGGGGGGCGGAGCTGTCCTGGACTTGGTCCGCCTGCGGTCGTCGTCGGAAGGCCGCAGCTCGCTCTCTCTGTCTGACGAGTTGTACCGCCTGGCTTCTCTACGCTCCTGGTACTTTCTTTCTTCTTTTGTTCGTTCGTATCTACTGCAATAGAGGAAATTTGATTAAGCTCTTAGTACAGCGAATATCATTATCAATTTTTCACCAGCTCCGCTGCCCACAGCAGGGCTCAATATACCGCCCTCAGCGTAAATCATTTTACTCCTTTGAGACACAATCTACTATTGCATATGAATTACCTCCTCCCCAGTTCGGTTTCCTTGTACTTTCGCTCAGGATCGCTGTCTCGAAGCTCCGATGGGCGATAGCGGTCCAACTTCTCACGAGATCCTCTATATGGTTCCTTGTCGTATCTCCTGTCATCTTTAGGCTCGTATCTCCTCTCTTCTTTTGGCTCATAATCTCTCTTCCTGACGTCAATGTCGCTGGGTTCAGGGTCTGTATATCTGGAAGGAATTATTTAAATAGTCAATCATGGCTAACGAAATATAATTTCATCGGTTGACAGCTAGAAAAACTCAAAAATGTCATCCCGTTTTATCGTATCGCATGTGCTCTTTTCATCCTTATCGTTTCTAAATCATTTTATAAAGGACTAAGTATATTACTGTTTGCGTGACATCATCGTGGCACAATGACAGGCGCGGTACGATCAATGTAACTTTTACTGTCAATGGAATTCGGGCGAAATGCACTCGAATCGCATAGCCAAGTTTAACAGAGAAAGAGAAAGAGAGAGGCAGGGCAAGAGGAACAGACCAGTAACTTCATGGTTAAACCGCGTGTACGTCTGCATTAAGTATACTTACCTTCTGTAGTCGGAGTCGTCTCCAGCAAGATGTTCCGGGCTCTTGAGCACCCTGGTGCGTGGCTTCGGCTGGACCTCTTTCTCCTTCTTGCTCTTCTTGGAAGAGTCGCGAGAGAACAGCTGTTTCACCTACAACATAGAAATACTGGTGTTCTTAAGAGGCAAATTTTGCCGAAAAAATGAATAAAGACACAAACTTATTTCAATAATAAACTAAAATAAATACTCGTAGTTAAAGTAAATAATGGATACTATATTTTACCTTCTCCAGTCCAGATAGTTTCTTCGTAACTTTAGGCGGCTTTGCACTAACTTTGTCATCACGGTTGGTACTCTTTTCGTACCTCTCGCTGCGGGGCTCGAAGTGCGACCCGTCGTCAGCACTCCTCTCTCTGGGTATGTAGCCATCTTTCCGATACCCATCAGGCCTATAGTCTTCGAAGCGAGCCATGTATTCACCGTTGGCATATATCTGTTCACTGGGATAGTTATCTTCAGTATGCTGTCGTTCGCTGGCTAAAAGCAACGATGTGTTACGTACATCATCCATGCTATCATGTTTTCTAGATCTGTGTATTTCACCACAGGAATCTTTACGGAAATCGTTTTCGATTCCGGAATCGACTAGCCGATTATCAACTTCAAATCGACGCGGAGTTTCTTCGCGATAATAATCACGACTATCGCCAGAATCGTGCCGACGTATCGCGTAGTCTTCCTTGTAGTATTTATCTTTATTTTTCATCCTACGGAGAGAATTGTGGTAGGACTCTGCATGTTTGGCGTCGTAACGAATATTCGCGTATTCTTCTTCCCTTTCTTGAGCGATTTCCGGATTAGAAGCGTAATGTCCTTTCCTTTTACCGAAGCCATCGTCTTTCCTATACTTATGACCGCTCTGTAGAACGTCGTGACTAGAAGTCATTTGTTTTCTAATCCTATATTTCTGCTCCTTATACTCGTCGGGAGTGAGCACTGGTTTTCCAGCATTAAATTCTAAGCTTGGAGGTTCGTATTCCGGTTCTGGCGGAAATCCATTTCTATTCTCTGCAATTTTCTTGGGCTCGAATTTATCGATAAATTCACGCCTATCAAGATCATTTTTGGAAACTTTGTGAAAAGTCCTAGATTCTGTGTTATATTTACGGTTGAGATTATCGGAATCGTATTTATTATAATCTTCAGTAACGCTACTCTCAGCAAAGCCGTCCCGTTCGACGGTGTGCCGGTAATACTTCGCCGTTTCATTGACGTATTTCTCAGTGGCTAGCCTGCGTTTTTCGGCTTCGTAGATCGGATCAGTTTCGACTAGATATTTTGTTATCGGCTCACCTACGTTGAATCTTTCGCGATCGTACCTCCGAGCATTTAATCTCGATTCTAACAATTGCCGTCTATGACTCAATTCATTAAAATCTAAATCAACCTTATCTTCACTCTCTAATGGTTTTCTTTTTGTATCCATACCGTCAGCTTGTCCTCTGGAAGATTCTATAAAGTTCCTTGGTTTGTCCTCTTTTACAGGATACTCGTTGGCGTAGGTCGGTTCAATATCTTCAAAACTTGTCAATTTATATTCTCTAAACCTTGGCCTTATTGGGGAATCAATAATTTTATAAGTTTCAGTTTTTTTGTGTGCGGTATTATTTTTATAGTCCGACTCGTAAGAACGGTTATTAGAGTATTTATACCTCTCCTCGTACCCAAGTCCTTCATCCTCATCAGAGTGAGGACCGTAACGATCTCTAGGAGGGGTAAAGGTTTTGTGGACAGTTTGTTTGGTAACATTGTTAGACTTAGTGTCTCCGAGATCTCTCACAACGTGAGCATAGACAACTCCTCTATCCGTCATTTTATTAACAGGTGAAGGCACTCTATCTGGACTAGTATTTCTGACAAACAAATTAGGATCAGGACTTACACTAGGCTTAGTGTATGAAAATGGTTGATTTATATTGGTTCCGTTAGGTGGAGCTATCAAATGTGTTTTTGGAGGAGGAACTTGCTGGTCCTCCTTAAGTAGCTTTACCATATGATCCACAGTGTTCCCTCTAGTCAGCGGAGGCTTATCCGGAGGCTGCTGACTACTGTGTATCATATCTTTACCAGCATAAACGTTTTCTTCGATCTTTCTGATACTGTCCTTGATTCTATCTTTAAGTTCTACAGGGTTTATATCTTTAGCTTTGATAGAATCAATTTCATCAACTAAAAGTGACTTTTTGATTTCTGTTTTTCTTTTAGGTGTTTCTTTTATGGGCGGTGATTTTTCTCTGTCATCTTCAACAGACTTGCCCCGTTTAGTTCTAGCTGGTGGTTTAGGCTCTTTTTTCTCAGGTGTCTTATATCTCGGAGGTTTTTCAATTGGGTTAACTTTAGAGCTTTCGCTAGGAGTTTGTTCTTCAGACTTTACACTATCCTTCTGGGACAGTTTTTGTTTTTGGAACACTTCTAGCGGCGGGGTTTTCTTAAAGTAATCTTCTCTCGGCGAACTCTCAATGATTGGCGACAGTTGACTCTTTTTGTTTCTTAGTGATTTTAAGAACTCTTCTGATTCACTGCCAGATCTTTTACGAATAGGTTTAGGCTGTGTATTCAAATTGGTGTCTTTTGATTTAAGGTCCGACACATCACTCTTACTTCTTTTCACTATAACGGTAGGTTTAGTAGTCACTACTATGGGGACATCAGGACTTTTAACTTTTTGTTCCTTAGCTCGTCTAAACAGCGTTGAAATTGACGTACGTTCTTTCTTCTTTTTGGAACCTACATCGCTGATAGATCTTTCTAAGGGTGGCTTTGTTTTGTCGCTGTTGTCATCGCTGTTCCTCCTGCTTCTGTCCTCTTTTTTCCGCCTGTGTGGGAGTGAGAAGAACTTCTCGGGGTTGTCGGAGGTGCAGGTGACGCTGTCGGCCTGCGCGCGCACTCTGTTGGCCTCGTCGATAAGTTCTTGCTCGGAGAGATGTGTGAAAGGTTCTTTTCGCACTGACGGCGGTGGTTCCTTTGAGGTTCCCCGCTCGCGAGGCTTGCCTGTGGAACATTAATAACTTTATACATATATTGCCGATGCTGTGCTGTCTCTAGTATCTAATTTTGACAGAAAGATCTCAAACTCAGCCGAACGCGTATTGATGATTTTATCGAGTTTGATCTTAGTATTATTTACACATTCATTGCCGACGAATGCAACGCGCTACACGATTTTTCCGCTTTGTAGTGAAAACTGTTTATGAGCGGAGATCCCGATTCGGATCAAATTAACATATTTCAAAATTCTCAAATTAACATATAACATATCAAATTAACACATTCAGCGCCTAGCTGAATGTGTTAATTTGATACGTATTATAAGATCCAATAATTAGCTTGGTAAATTTTTACAAAAAAAATAAAGGTGAATATTGGTGTCGATTAGACGATTAGTGAGACGTTTACCTTATTATAAACTCAATAAGTCTATTTATTTAAAATGTGGTTAATTAATCCCAAACAAAGATTAATTATACAACAGAAAAAGTTATTAGCTTTAGTCCATGCAACATGATAAGTTAGATTCAACCTTACAAAAACTAGAGGATTACATTTACTAAATAACGCGTTGTAAAATAGGTAATTAATTAGGTTCCGCTAAGGAATACGTTTTATTTATAAAAAGTTAGGTAAAAACGTGTGGGACTGTACCTAACTTGATTTTGATTTGAACAAACATGTTATTACTCTTATTGGAAAACCTGCTTTAGATGGAGCCAGTTTAACCGTTGAATGACGGATGTATATTTTGCAAGCGGATATGTTACCTGTGGTGGCTGTGTGCGCAATGTCCTGTCGCATTCATAAATATATGCACATAGTTACATTCCCAAAGTTTAAAAAATATCTGAGCAATTTCCTACTGTTAACAATAAAGCCGTGCTCACATATTTCGAGACAGTGTCGACTTGTTGAGGGATACATTCGCCTAATTGTAGTTTAGGAGTAGTAGTAAATTTATTTATCCTGAAAACAGCCTTATTCCAGGATATTTTTTGACATGGTATTTAATGTTCTACAGAAAAATAACATATGTTTTTTTCTGATTTTTTCAGAGCCTTAGCGTTTCAAAATCTATCATCTGGGGCATACCTTGGCCGTAAACGCGGTGGTCGGCTCTTACGCATCTATGCTATTGCCGTTGCAAAATCTCATCAAAAGGTCTGCAAAATCACTTGACAGTTTGTTACGGTAAAGCTTTGATTCATACAAATACATTAGTTTTTGTTTCATTCAAAAATACCAAGTAGTTTTGATTTTACAGGCATTTAAAGTGAGTCCCGCTAACCGCGTGTGACGTCATTTTGCAACGCTAGTCTTCTCGTAGTACGGAATCGCGCGAACGGAGTGAGCGCGTGTATGGCGAGTGTTGCACTGTGACGTCCCGACAGGAGGGAAGGTCGCGCATTACTTTAAAATTCAATATCTTGGAAACTAATGGACGTATCGAAATAATTCTTTCACATATATTTTTTTATTGTCAACAGAGAATATAGAAAAATGGAATTCTAAATTAGTTAACATTCTCCATTCTCTCAGACAGTAATTTATGCTTTGACTTGGACAGTGCCCGACGCCAGCCTGCAGGTGACAACGACCGGATTAATACCTAGAGCGCCTTAGAAACCCTTATTTAGGCCCTTTTCTGTTTAATTGATCGAAGATACGTGATTTTGACATTTTCTCAATGTTACTATCTGTAACAGAGACCTAAAGACATAAATTTCAAATTTATTAATAACAACAATAATTAAACAATAAACAATATTAAACAATATTTAATTTTTTAATAATGACATGTAATTTTTTATATTTTATGAATAAATGAGTATGAGTACCTATGAGTATTTTTTGCATTTGTCGTTGAGAAATATCGTTTCAAACATACCAAATCATTCCAATCGACAATTTTCGAGCTAAAAACTGCTTTTTCCGCTTAAATTCTACTACACACAATAAATCTCTCTCTCTGAAACTATAATATATAAATTATTTCATTTTCATTTTCATACTTCATAATAAAATGATCTTATCCTTTAATCACTTTCTTGGTATTTGTCAAAATTTGAAATCAAAATATTTTAAATTTTGTAAGGCTTCTTAAGGCTTCTCTGAAACTGTCCAAAAATAGCCGTGAGCGCAGGATGACGTCATCCATAATGCCGTAAACACAGCTCTGCAAACACGAAGACACAGAGACGCAGATATTGGATAATGAAACGTGTACTGATAGTAATAAGGTTGGGAATGGTATAGAGATTGAAATCGATCATTGTTTAATATGGCAGGTTGTCGTATTGTGATCGTATATTGGATTTTACATACTAAAGACAATTAAGGCGAGGTTCTTCCATTGCAAATGTCCCGCTCTAACACGCGTGAGTTTGCAATTGACCATCCCACTCTCTACGGAACTGTGCGCGTAATTTTCGTAAATTTTTAGTACATTTTTGGGTGAGAAAAATACATGGCTTACTATATTAACAATATTAATCCCGATTCCCGACATCCCTCATACCATCAAATACGTTTATTTTAGTATTATTTTCTACTCATCATGTTACCTAAGATTGAAATAAAATGAGTTTTAAGATAGAAAATAGAGGTATGTTTGGAATTTTTTTCTATCGAACAAAGTTTTGCAAATTGTGTAACGGACATCCGACGGCACTAGATAAAGGTCTCAAATATAACATCGTATTTTTTTTACATTTTTAATATGTAGTATTTCGAAATAAAACCGTTTACCAAATCAGATTTTTACTATAACCCGGCCTTAAGGGGAAATATCGATTCGCTCGACCACGCCCCCCGCGTGAAAGTCGCGCTTATGTTTTTCACTCCCGACAAAACGGGATGCAACACTCTTCGGGAATGGCTATTTTAGATAAATCTCGATAAATAAGTGTCTGACGTGTGCAGTTCTATTAAATTTTCTCTTGACAGAGTTAAGATGAGGTAATATACGATCATATTAACTTAATCGTGTCTTTAAAGAATGCGTTGTTTTAGTAGGTTGCGTAAAAAAAGGAAAATATAAAGAAAGAAAGAAAACATTTATTCACTGCACAAAGGACACAGAGATATAAAAAAATAAAATAAAAACAAAAATAAATATAGACAACTTTGGATTTTATTCTATCGAGAAAATTTTAAGCAATCATGTTTCGGCTATTGTCAGAAACACAATCATATAGTCCAGAATCATATATCCTCGTCTATCAGAATCGTTTCCTCGTCTGGGCAGAACAGCGTTTCAAATACCGCGATATTTCTCGTTGTAGCGCCTTAAAAAAACAATAATATATTTATTTAATAATTCTACTCATTTTCTCATTGAAGCGAGTAGAATAACTATGAAAGTACTCGCTACTCGTCGTCGGTGGGACTAGTGCCCTAGGGCAGAACCAGGAAAAAGCTAGAGGTCCCCATGACTCCCATGAGCACCACGCCACACAATCCCGGCTCACACTTGACCGTTACTCAAGTCACGATTCGATGCGGCACATGAGTTTTTATGTCTTCGCATAACTTTGACTTTTAATTAACGATTCCATTATTTGAATACGAAGAAAAAATATTTAATTACTTTTAGTTTATTAACAATGGAGAATTTACTATTAACGCGTATTTTACTGTTACCGGGTAGTTATTATTATTAATCACTGATACGTGGCAATAAATCTGAAATTGAAGTGTGTCTGTATGTAATTCTGTGATGAAGTGTAGATGTAGATAGGAGTGATTGTGGCCCAGCGGCGCCCGCGTACCGCGTGCGGTATGCAAGACTAAGCAACGTTTTGAGGGGTTTTTTCACTGAGTGCTCCCGTGGAAGGCACAATAAGCCGTTGAACCCGGCAGCAGCCAAGTTCCTTCGGAAGGCTTTAGAACAGCTGTCAAGTTAGGTACCTATTCAATTAACAAGCCTAATCTCAGTAAGGTCTAGTTTCCCCTTAGTTTAAAAGGTCAAATGGCAGTCGCTTCCGTAAAAAGTAGTGCCTACGCCAAGTCTTGGGATTAGGTAGCGGACCCCGAACATCCTTCAGGTCAGGATGCAACACTACTAGGATAACGCTAGGAGGATGCAAGATGTGTCACAGTAAACTCTGAAACAGTAACGTAGTAAAACGGAACTTTAGCGAAAATAGGTCAACGATATGATATGATTATAAGATTTATAAGGTGAATGTTCGAGTGCGTGACACAGACCCAATACCTTATTTAAACAGGGTATGTAAACGACAGAATGTGGAAGAAAGAGAAAGAAGACTCACTGGTCGAGTAGACATGGACAAACAAATTAACAAAAACCTTTGCCCTTTGCCACGTGTAAACTCAGACGCAATCAAAAAGTTTCACGCCTTAATAACCCGATTTCAATGGAAAATCAATTACTATCATTGGCCATATCACGCACCCGAATCGTTCAGAGCTACAATTTACAACAAAAACGTTTATTTCTACTCCGTTAGTGATCAAAACTTAATGGCATCGATTGAGAACTAAACGCAATAATTCAGTAGGAGCCTTACGTGTCTAAATACTTTTTTCCTCTGCATCGGGGCAAGTGACCGTAAAATCAATGCTTCCGTGCATTCTACGTAGTTCAGTTATCGGGCTTTTTGGTGATTAAGGCTGTTCTGGCTAGCCATGACCTTAGACTCAAATAAGGCACGCTCAGCGAAGGCATTTGTCCTCCGTGCATGCTTGTAAAAGGTTGTTTATGGAAACCAAGTGACATTTTCTTTATTTTTAGATAAGCTAGCCAAGAGCAATCCCATATTAAATAAAAATGAATATGAAAATATATAGCTCTCACTAATTAACTCACTAGAACTTTTAGTGATAAATAAAATGTAAAATACTATAATATAATAAAAACAAATGAGGTTATTTTCTATGTAAAATTCGTTAATGCGTTTAAACTACGTGATATTTTGACCGCTCTTTCAGGAAAAGAACCAGGACATTAAATTTGAAACTTGTTGCGGATTTTATATATATACGAGTATCTTTGTGTATACCCAGTGTTATGTTTTAGACGAAAACTGCGTTATGGACATTTCCAGCATTAATGTACCTATATGTTTAACTGAAGAATTAATTTTTATATCTCATATTCATTGTTAATGTTTTCTAAACCATGACCCGCCTCATAATAGTACATTACTTAACAAGGGCGGTAAAACAAAGAATGTCTCAGATCGCAGGTATTTGACGCGATAAATATTATGTCACCCCCTGGCCAGGAAGTGGGATTTCCCGCGCGCGGAGCGTGCAGTAATTGCCGCTTTATGGCCAGGTGTGACATAAATGTATTTTATGTCACACCTGGCCATAAAGTGGCCATTATCGCACGCTCCGCGCGCGAAAAAACCCACTTCCTGGCCAGGGGGTGACATAAAATTTTGTACTTACCACGGGCGATAATAAAGAAAGCCTCAGATCGCATATTTATCGCCCTTGCCTTCGGCTCGGGTGGTAAAATACCTGCGATCTGAGACATTCTTTGTTTTATCGCCCTTGGTAAGTAATGTACTATAATTGCGCAAGTCATACATGAAAACGCGCCCCTCCACAGTGAATCTCATACTAATCTATATGCGCATGCGCAATGTACGGATTAGGCTGTGGAGGGGCGCGTCGTTGCGGATGACACGCACTCACTGCACGCACTATATTCATATTTTTTAGCTGTATTTTATAATTTTGTACCTGTCAAACACAAGGTATTTAACTATTCTGTGCTATCAGTCAACACCCCTGTTGAATGAATACAAACATCCGACTATGTATTTGGCTCCGCGGTAGATAGGTACCTAGGACTATACAAGGCATGACGACACCGCGCAGTATCGAGGTCCGTGTTATTGACACTAGTAGTCGTCGCGAGAACGTGTCAGGTCTAAAAGTTAAACTGGATTCTCGACCAAAAACGGCATACGTATTTTACGGATATTGAAGTAACGCTGAAAACACGGCGTATTAAGGTTTTGACGCATTGTGGTTTTGAAAATGTTTCAATTGAATTATGTTTTAAGTTTCTTTTTTTAAACTACTAGTGTAATATTGGGATAAATTACCAATCCCGACTCAATTCTCCTTTATGAACTAGAAAAACTCTAGGTGGCTATGAGTTATCTTTCACACAACACAATAGGTTGATGTTAACAGGCCAGGAACAGGATAGTCTGGAGAAACTGGTCATGGTTGGTGGAGTATAGAGGATATAGGTACAAGGGAGGTATAGAGGACGCTCACCAACTAAATGGACGAGATCCCTCATAGGGTTCGCCTCAGTATTTTACACAGACAAAGATTTAAAAGTGCTCGTTTCTAGGCATATTTGAATAAAGAATATTTTGAGTTTGAGTTTGAAAGCTGCGAAATCCTAAAGTGATCACGATCGTCAGGAATGAGGGACCAATACCTATACCTAGCTGTCAACTCGTTGTGTCTCGGTTTCACACTCACTCGGTCCACAACTGGTGTCATGTTGAGTGTTAATGGCTGCTCGGCCATTGTTTGCACGTCGTGATTGATTCTAACAGTCCGCCTACAGGCGCCTGAATCACTGAACGTTCATTGACTGATCCTCTCCACTTTTTAGAGTTCCTTTGCCTTTACAAGCTTTAGATAAAGTCAGAGAATAGCAAGCAATGCGAATCCTCATAATATATTTAAAAACCGGCCAAGTGCGTGTCGGGCCACGCGCAAGGTAGGGTTCCGTAGTCGTCTACCCTTTACATTATATGGACTAAAAAGTTCGAAAACTTATATTTACTATGTTTTTGAAAGAATTAACAACATTATCTAAGGTATCAATGGAAATTGTACGAACGTTTGCTTTTGCAAAGTACATTTCTGAAGTTCGACTATTACTCGTTAACTAGTAATGTCTACTTAGCTGTGATAGTTTTCCTTTTAAATTCATCGTATATACTACTACCATGATTTTTTTCACATGCCTAGTAGCCACCGTTTAGCTGGCAGGGGGGGGGGGACACTTGACCATAGCAAAAATTATCACTTCAAAGCTATCACGCTAACCAATTCTTTAATCAAAAAATGCTTCAAGAAACCTTATAATATTTTTAAAAGAGCTATCCAACGGTACTCCACACGATGGGGTTTGGCAGAAAAAAAATTTGCAGCACCACTTTACATGTAGGGGAGGTACCCTGAAAAAAATTTTTTTTAAAGATTTTATTCCACCGTTTTGTCGGCGTCATTGATATGTATACTCATGCCAAATTACAGCTTTCTAGCACTAACGGTTACTGAGAAAAACGGGGGTCGGACGGACGGACGGACGGACGGACGGACGGACAGACGGACGGACATGGCGAAACTATAAGGTTTCCTTGTTTACTACGGAACCCTAAAAAAAAGCCAGCAGCGTCCTTAGGCAATGTGTCTGCTTACCATTAGGCAGGCTATAGGTAGGTATGCTGGTTTGCCACTATCGCAGTAAGTAGGTGTATATGAAGTAAAGCTTAAAACACACACAGAGCGGGCGGGCGTGAGGTGCGCGGGCGCGGGTGTGTGGCGGGCGGGCGTGTGGCGTTCGGGCGTGAGGCGGGCGGGTGTGTGGCGGGCGGGCGCGTGCCAACGCGCTGCAGTGTGAAACCTCTGCGGTGCGGCGGACCCAAAGGCAGTCTGTTTGCGACAACTTGAAACAGACTCCCTTTAGGTCCGCCGCACCGCCGAGGCCACGCGCCCGCCCGCCACACGCCCGCCCGCCACACGCCCGCGCCCGCGCGCCTCACGCCCGCCCGCTCTGTGTGTGTTTTTAAGCTTAAAACATTTGGTATAAATGAAGTTTTTTCTTTATATTGATAGGTACTAAATATGTTAGTCTATATACAGCAAGGAAATGCTGTCAGCATTTTCGGAGCCAATCCTCGGGAAACTCTAATTTTAAAGTAATTTTATTTTATAGTCCTAAGTTTTTGTTTCTGTCCTTAATTTATTATCTGAATACTCTGAATAAATTATACATAAGTATCTTAGTCTGTAAGGTACGAGTGTCTGATACCACGACACAAATAAGTAAATAAAGAATATATAAAACGGACCCAGCTGTTTTTCCCGCCTGTCACTTGTTTATTTTTTGTCGCGCGCGGGGTGACTAGCACGCGTGGGCGCGTTCATTAGCGATTCTTTGTAAACGCATCCGCCATTAGATATGTACGAATGACCACTCGTAAACCTTATTACAACGGGATAAAACCTACTAACAGTCAGTGTAGCGTTTTTTGTATACCTTAGGAGAGGATCGACGCAAGTCATTAATAGTGACTGCAGCTATATGTATGTGGGATGGAGGCGTAACGAAATCCAATCTGAATATTAAAATAGATGTATTCTTGCGAAATATAAGAAATTACACCATATCGTCTTCAGCGTTTACTTTAATCTCAAAAATGTAAGTAGTCCGCTTTCTATTAAAAATTTCAGGCACTCTGTACGTCCCTCCCTCTTTCCTACTGGCAAATACTACTGATACAATTATATACTGCGCCAGGTATGGCAATCCGGTACATGGTTAGTAGTGTGGGTGACACAAGCTGCTATCGAGTCAATCGATGGTATACGGTCGTAAGTATGACGTCACTTCTGTCAGGATCCGGATTGTCAGAACTTATTTTCTTAGAACATGACTCCGGGCCGCTAGTGTTTGTTTGTATGTGTTCAGACTGTGTTTATCTATATAATTCATACCAATCCATTATGCCTGCTAAGTAGCTGTCACATCTACCGTTTTTGGCCTAGAATGCAGTTTTATTTAGATAGCGAATTAACATTAAAGCTCTCAAGTTCTCGTTTTATAGTTGACAGGTAAACTAGTAATTTGCTTACAAATTATTTGAATAATAGGTCCTGTCCATATACACGTTCATCGCCATATAATCAGAACCTCTACTTAGTATAACTTTTTTTGAAACAATAACACAAACGAACGCGTATGCGTTTAGACGTTTAGTCCCATTTTGTAGGGCAACGTGAGCAGCGCCACTGGTAAGAAACCGAAATAAGATAGGCAAACGCGTTCGTTTGTGTTTCGTTTCAAAAAAACTTATACTAGAGGTACGGTCACTTATTTCAGCAAATGTAGATGGCGTGGATGATTCAGAAAATATGCGATAAATGTCAAATGTAGCGGAAACCTTGAAGAGTTGTGTGTGTTCTTGAATATAATAAATAGTAGTATGCCCACTTGTAAAAACATCTGCGCGTGTATTGACTTTGACGACGAACTACATGGTGGGTGTTGTTTTTACAACTACGACGTAATTGTCGAGTTTAAAATGAACGATTGTTTGATTATGTTTAAGTACCTGGGAGACCGAGATTTGCTCGGCGTTAATTTAAAATAAGTTGGTATATCTATCTAGATGGAATTTTCGTCCCCGTAATCCCCAGCAATCATCGTCAAATATCTCTTAGACAATACAGTGACAAAATATGCGAAAATGATTAAATGACCGGGCGTAATGGCGTGCAGATCTTTTTGGTCGCTTTTAGGATGACATATAT
This sequence comes from Cenopis cana, assembly GCA_951800055.1. Lineage (NCBI taxonomy): Eukaryota > Metazoa > Arthropoda > Insecta > Lepidoptera > Tortricidae > Cenopis > Cenopis cana. Next base: position 519,012 of record OX637495.1, read on the forward strand.
GCCTTTGACTGTACATAACATAACATATATCATAAGCATTGAAATCGTTTGAGCAGTATACGTGACTGTATTAGGATATAAGAGCATTAGGTATGTTGGGTTCGCTAGGCAGCTTCATATGGCCTAAGGGCTCGTCCCGAAGTAGTCCCGAACTATGATAAAGTGTGATACTCATACTCATACTCATACTCATTTATTTGCAATGTATCATATACATTACACGTCAGGAACAATGATAATAGGTCAAGGTACAAATGATTTACAAATTATGTTAACTGTCACAGTAAAGTTTCAATTAAATTAGAATTATAAAAATTACTATAAAATAAACATATTATTTAATATTTACATGTCGCATAATTCAGTTACGTTATAATAGGCATTTTCAACGAGCCATGATTTTAGTTTGTTATAAAAGGAATTCCCGTTTAGTTTAATACTGTTTGGGATGGCGTTATATATTTTTGGACCAATTATGCGGGTAGTTTTGGTAGACTTGGTTAGTTTGCACCTAGTTGTAACAAGTTTGCCGCTATGGTTGCTCCGCAGATTTCGTGAGCTCTCCGCTCTTTGGGGAAAGGATTCAATATTGTTTCTCACAAATTTTACAATATTGAAGATGTACAGGGATGGTATTGTCAGTATACCCAGGGAGGTAAAGAGCTGTCGAGCTGGTGAGCCGGGCGGGGCCTGAGCTATGTTTCTCACTGCTCTTTTCTGCAGCACGAAAACGCGGTGCCAGTCAGCGGCATAATGATAATGATGATGTGAGTGTGATAAAGTGTGATAATGATTAACGTCTTTAAAAAGAGTTTGTTTACATGATAGGACACATAAGAATGAATATCTGTATGACTGCTTATTGCGAAAATGTAACAAATCGATTTCAAAGTCAAGACCTTAACGCCTTTGTAACAGATGATACACATGTTGTCAGGTGCTAACGAGACCTCGCATGGGTGTGAAGATCACTCATTAAAGATGGACCTTGACGATTTCCTGCATTTAAGGGCATGCAATGGATAAGATAGTGTTTTTGAAAAGCCGTTTTGAACAGAAGATGAAACAATAAGGACTGATTGTTCCATTCCGATTCTTGGCTAAGATATGATTGTTTCCATGACTAAAGGCGACATATTTTCCTTTTTTTCTCAGCCTACTGGTCAAACAATGAGTTATTTAACAACACAATATTTATTATAACTAAAATCAGATAGGAGGAAATATGAACAGAGTTGGATATTTGTCGAAATTAGACCAAAAAGACTGTCGAGAGACTCGAATGCCTGCCTGCCTGTCCACTGCTGAGCTCAGGCCTCTCCTATGCTGAGCAATAGACAGGCTGAAAATGAGTCCAAAAAGATATTCTGGAAGAGCATCACATGATTTACAGCATCAAGACAGCCCCTATTCCACTTAATAGTGCCAGTGTTAGTAAAACTGTAATCAAGTAGATACCACATGACAAGAGTGAACTTAGATATCACAAAAGTAGACCTTAAACTAAAAGCCACAAAATCTACTACTTTATAACAGGACTTTGTAGACTTGTTAAATGTTAACACGTCACCGCAAAGCCGGTTTTCATATTAAATAGGTAAGTAAATCAAGATGACACGAATATCACGGATCTTCGGATGCTTCCGAATGCTTCTCAATGTAAAGACGATGTCTAACGCTGTCAAATGCCTTGCTAACAATTAATAGATTTTAAACTGGCGGCCACTCTTGTGTTATATTTTATTGATTGCTCACGCTGCCATTTATGTCTGTACCTGTACAGTACAAATTACAATGTCTTATATTCAATTCAAATTTGGTTCTGTTTCAAACTTTGTCATCGTGAATGTACTTTTGTTTGTGCTTACCCTTTGGATGAGTTCTTCAAGTAGGTACACACTAACAACAAATTCAAACGATTCAATTGTTAAATTAACTGAGATATTTAAGCTACAGATATTTATTTTTTCAGAATATTTAGTCGTTCATTATCAGATACTTACTATCCTTAGGCCCTCAAAATCACTTTTAACCGGACCAAACGAAAGATATAACATCTTTAGAGTAATTTACATTTTGCAAGAAATGGCAGCGCGGTTTTCAGTAAGTACATAGCACGATTTGATCGAACTAGTCTTACCTCGAGAGCCCGCGGCCCCGAACATGAAACTAATGAAAGTCTCAGGCACTGCATCATGTAAAATTGTAAATGGACCTTTAAGTTGAAAACTGGCGCTCTTACCGCCCTCGTACTGGTGATAAAGAAAATGACGTTCGAAACAATGCCCTGCTTGCGTACGCGCATACAACCAGCTGTCAAGGTCACGCGCCGCGCGCTTGCGCCGGGGCCCGTAGGTCAACATCGTACTTTCTATTCATATCATATCATAATTTTGTTTATTGCATAAAGTTTTCCTTTTTTATACTACTACGACGGCGGCTGTATGTTTGTAAAGAGCAGTCGCATTATTAAATAAAAAAAAGTTGTAATAAACATATTTCTGGGAAAAAAATACCGACTGTTGAGTGTCGAGTTTCTTTCGGCGTTTCTTCTCGGCAGTGGTATTTGAGAAACGCTAGTAGTTTTTGACCTGTAAAAGTGCCATTGCGGCCTACTTACAGAATAAAGTTCATTTTATCATTTATTTTTAAACGAAAAACCACTAAAACGGTCTTAGTTTCTGTAAAAAAAAAACATTTTTGTACGAGTTTTTATGGCCTACTGTATTTTTTTCCACAGTCATCAACTACTTGTTGAGACAGTTCCAATTACATTTCCTTAAAAATGACGGGTTATCTTGTGTGGTTTAGGAATTGCTATGGTCGCCTTTTTATACACAATCATGGCAGATCAGCTCGGTGCTACTACAATATTACATTGTCACCGAATTAATGACAATTTTCAGTTCAATCGAATAAGGATAGGCTTTAAAACTTAGTTGCAAGATTTGACCGGAACATAGAAACATATTGCAAGTAAACTCTTATAAAATGAAGCCCTCTTAAACCTACCTATCAGCCCCCGAAATGGAGTTATACGATTCTTTACATGTGTGTAAATCTGGCGTAACGATATGAAACTTTGTGGGAGGGTTCTCATCGCCCGGCGGAACTCTAATAGCGAATGTTAGGAACCTGTTCATACAAATAATCGCAGTGCGGTGCACCCACGTGCGGCTCCTCGTGGGCTTGACTCGCACTCGACGAGAATGCGAAGGACGGAACGTTACCGCATAATATAATGACGATCATCCGCCGCCATCGACAATTAGTTCACAAACATTATTGGATTACTTCATAACGTGGGGGAGGAAAGGTTGTGTTGTGGAAGAAAAATATTGAAAAAAGGCCTAATAAGAGTAATAAGGACTTGACCGATAGACACCTAACCCACCCTCCTGGATTCACGCCTGTTTCATAAGCTATTGGATTAGACGTTTCGACGTCATGAAATAATTTGTTAGTGATATAAATATTACTTTTCTACACATTTCTACATTTTCTACTAATCTGACGACCGTTTTACCGTCTGCTAAGCTGACGATTCTGGGTTCAAATTCCGGTAGAGGTTTGTTTAGTTGTTTCTGTGTCTCAGAGGTTTTCTATGTAATTGAGTATTTATATCTATTATTTATTAAAAATTCTATCCGTCGTATATTTAATCTATTTATTAACAAATAAAATTTAAGTATAAGAGTTTTCGTGAATCTAAACTAAATATAAAAAGTGGCGTTTGCGCAGAACTCTAATGATTCACTCATAACAAAGAATTGAAATATTCTTAGATACCAGATAATAATTGCCTTTGGCTACTAATTGAATGAAGGTAATTAGATCGTTTATAAAGTTTTATGAGCCTTGAAACGTTGGAATGAATTCATATATAATGATCGTAGGTAGCCATAATCAACAAAAAGTTAACTCTGTTTACCTATACATTTTTTGAGTATCTGATTATCTTTAGTTAATACTACTAAGTACCAGCGGAACATTAATATTATCTACTTAAATGAGGCTGTAACATTTGAAGCCACAATCGACGTTAAATTACTAATTAAATCAATAAAAGGTCGCAGATTGCCACCCTGTGGCACTCTCCTTCGTTGCGCGGGCGTTCCAAGTTTCTTGTTACTCAGACTTTACCAAAAACGTCCGCGATGACGTTACGCGACACACATCGACTACAAACTTTGCATGAATCCCATCTTACGTTAGAATAAAAGTTGTAAAATTAACCTTCCTCCTTGGATACAGAGTCCAAAGTTGAAGTAAAATCAAAAAATCATGTAGTTACAAATCTTAAGCTTTTACACGTATGCTGTCTTGGCATTGACCTGCGCAGGATTCCTTTTCTGGTCATCGTTGCAAAAGCACCGGACAGATCTCGACGATCATGATCGACCATATATTATACATTCGCTATGATTGCGATCTTACAATTAATCAGTTAAGGAATTGAATTTTGGCAATGTTTCTGGGTCATTGAAATATTTAATGTATAGTTGCGAATTAAGTTGTGATTTATTCGCGCCATTAGGAGACACATGGGTGTCTAATGAATTCCATTAATTACAGCAATCAATTGAGTGGATCCAAATATTCATACTTTAGGTTAGTTGGCACCGTTGTGGGAGTGAGTAGATAAATTATTGAGTAAGTAAGTGTAATATCTACTACAATCAATTATTATTTAACAAACTATTTCTAAATCGTTAATAGGTTCTAAAATGTCCAATTGGGGGTGCTAGCCCATATTACCGTCTACATTATATTTTAACGTTTCCAAACTAGTTCAATAGTGCTATATCCACTCGTAGCAGCCTACAATCATATAATTATGTCTAACCTGTCTAATGATGTCATAATTTTGAATGATCCCTCAATAGAGTTGTTATATGTTATGATAGCCATTGAAAAAATTGACAAGGCTTTTTGCGATTGATGTTTTAACTGACGTTATCAGATATGGATGAAACATGTCTTTATTGGGCGTAAAATTAAAACCAGTTATGAAGTATATTTAGACGATAAAAAAGTGAACTAAAGAACTAGTATCGTTAACTACGAGCTCCACTGTAACAAGTAGTAATCCACAATGACAGAAGTTAAATAATCAGAGAATACCACATTACCGTCAAGCGAACCGGTTCAAACAGCATCAGAGCCTGGGCCATCACATTTAGTAAAGATATTTTGAAAAATAACTCTCTTTGGCCGATAAGAAGTTTGTTCTGTTCTTTGCTCAATATTCAGGCAACAACGTGCTGAACAAGTTGCCTTCTGATCTCAGTGACTTAATTGTACATTATCTTGTATTATATCCGTATAACCCTTAGGTTTAATGTTAGGCACTTTACAATCCTAAGGTATTGTTGCAACTCTGTTGAACCAAGTCGATGACATAACCGTAATAGCCGACTGACTCTTGACATGGAAAAGCCTCGCAAATATCACGATGGTATTTAACTTGCACTTTGCTGCCGTAATAATTGGATAGTGGAGCGTTGGCACCGAACTCTTTGACCCGAGCCTCAAGCTTCACACGTCTCGTCTTTTGTTTGTTATAAATTTCGTGTTACTGTCAATCTTTACTAATAATTATTATAGTTTAGGACATATATCATTAACTAAACTTCAAATCAACGTGTCGTTTTCACAAAAAATTGCACCTGTGATTTTTTTTTTCAGAATTTGGATAGTTTTTGATTTTCTGATTTAGAATCACGTGTACCGTGTAATTTTGATATGAAAAGTACAATTTTGCTTAAAAACGCCCACCGACCCGAAGATAATATTTGACATGAGTTGTCACCACTTGTCCCTTACTTGGACATTCCAAAATCTTCTCATATTTTTGGCTGAATCAACCTTGAACTCCGCTTTCTGATCTCACAGGTAATTTATTTACGATCGCAATAAATCTTCTCTAATGATGCGGCACGAAATTCGACATCATTTGTCCTTATTTCACGCAGCAGTTTTGAGAGAGCCAGGGCAAAGGATCGAATTTCGTCTTCAATTAACCATGACACGGTGCGGTGAGGTAGACGGCAAAAACGGATCCGGTTGTAGCTCTAATGGAAAACGAAGTAAGTATATAATAAGGGTAAATACATTTGATGCCTTTCCTAGTGACGAGAGAGAATTGATCGTAGGAACGGGCTCCGATCGTATCGCGAAATATATTGCCACAAAATAACAAGATTGGCTAATTAGCTAATTTAGCTATACGTTACATTAATCATTCCATCCTCAATCCGCAACATTAAACCGGGCAGAATATGCAATTCTAAAATAAATTTTCAACTACTTTCTGGTCCCGCATATGCTTTATTATGTCGTCTTTCACGCAAAAATATGACCAATAGAATATACCCCCTGTATCCGATTAAGATGAAATTTGATATATTTATTATTTTTTCAACTAAATAAGGCAACCATGCATCTACCATGCAATATTAGGATGCGATCTAGCTGATCTGATGACGCAACGTGACCTTAAGCATTCCTGAATTGCGTTATAAATTCCGCCTGTTAGCCCCTCGTTAACATCGTTTATACTTGGAGTCTCAAGCTAAACTTATAATATCGAAATCGATTATCCTAGCCTATTTTTGTCGTGTCGTCGTGTTTTCACAAGTCTTCACATTTTTTACAATTAACTATTGCCTCTTGCGTAACTCGGAACATTTTGATCATCAACGCAAAAAGTTCTTCCTCAGCGAGACATTGTCTCGTTTTTTGCAGACAATTGAGTGTTTGAGTTGTTATCTGTGTTTTTGCGGACAAATTAGCCTACACGCCCGACCGGTTTGACGGCAAATATTTTTATACGCCAAGTTTGGTATCCTGGCCATATACATATGGTATACATAACTAAAGTGCACATATTTAGTATGTTTAACGCTTGTAAAAACGATGGTTTGAGTTTAGAATCACGTAGTTATCTTATTAAGACTCCCAAAACAGCCTGTTTTAAGTTTCTCGATGTAGGACGAATTTTAGTTTTATTATTTAATGTTATAATACGACGACGCATAAACGTTGCACGCCGAAGACGGCAGAGCACGTTGGAACTATTAATGTCAGCAACTAACAACCTGTACCAGCCACCCATGTTCAGCAATAAAATATTTTCATTTTCATTTAGGAGTATTGAATTCCTCAATTAAATAAACTTGAGCGACCAAATGGGAAGATTAGCAACATTCGAACTCAGTAGGTGAACATTATAATAAAATCAGAATTAACAACATTATCTAAGGTATCAGTGGAAATTGTACAAAAGTTTGCTTTTGCAAAACATTTTCATCGCAACATTCGCAACGTAGAATATGAAAATACAAAAAAACAATTTCCAATACTAAGTATACTAACTACAACTACTTACTACGATAGTCAACGCGTTCTCAGCAGTCGACCTTGTCTTTACGTATCGTTCTTATTCAGTCAGTATCAATCAGCTAGTCTACAAAACTAATTATTTTCCTGCAGCAAAAAATATATATTTACTCTGAAGTAATACCGTAAAATTGTGGCAAGTCAGTAACGTTCAGCGTCACTCGTGCCCGTTTTGACCTTGTTTTGTTTCGGATCCGTTAACAATGGGATCTTTATCTCCATCTGCATCGGATACACCTACTGTCTGCCCCAGATCGACAATATCCGCAATGATATCAGGTATTAATGGACCTGCTTTATTGATAACATCGCGGTTTCCAAATGCAAAAGAATTGACTATAGACAAATAAATATATTTAACCTAATTAAGCCGTAGGTATAAATAATCTGATCTTGTTAAATTTAAGTTACGTAGTAGTATTGTTCAGTACAAAAACACGATTTGCTCGCAAATTGATTGCTTCCTTTGGTTTGGAATGAGTCAGCTGCGTTCGTCCGTTAATTGTTAGCACAAAGATAGAGACGTGCAATATAGACTTTAAACTAACTTAAATTTAAGGAAGTATAATGTTGCCTCCATTATTTTAGTTTCCTGATATTTTAATTTGTTGCAATTGGTTCCTGTAGTATTTCTCTTAACTATTGTTGAAAAAATATTCGTATATTCGCATGTTTGTACCAAATTAGCTTGAAGTAGTGCCATAGCACTACTTCATGTCATCAACGACTGATGTAAAATTCTGCGGACTCTTTATATTTTCCGTATGGTGCATCATACGATGTTATTGACTCGAGAAGAATTACGGACATGGTATTGTAAGGCACTGGAGTTCATTATAATACAATGTATTCTAAAATTATAAAAGTTGAGGAAAGATCAGTGCTTGGTGTTATTTAAGCTAAGGTTTCCACAGACATACCGGTTAGATGTGAGCGTTAATCGAAAATTAGTATGTTAACAATCCGTTATTGTCTTTCAGTAAATGTGAGTGGTTAATAGACAGACGTAGAACTACTGGGTACTCTTGAACACGTCATTTATATCTGCGAATAAGATCAACTTAAGATATTGATGAATATATTTTATAATGTTTTCAACTGCGACCACTGACGGTGAATTCCTTAGTCCAAATGGGACAACGTCAAACTTAACAAGTAATTTCTCATTGTTAAACATGCACATTGAGGAGAAATTACAAATACCTACTACAAAATATAAACGAATTCATTAATTTTAAACTTTTATGGATATGGTATGGTATGGCTATATCGTCTTCGAATTAGTGATATTATTTAATAACTAAATCAGAATAGCAATAAATTTTATCAAAAAATCGGAAAAGAAGAACAAATTTTCACACAATAGGATAGTCACTTGATATACAGACATGGATATTGCATGAAGTTTTAACTTTATTTTTTTTATGCTCCCTTTAAAGAACTTAAGTAGTAATTAAGTATTTTGAACAGTTTAAATCTTTATATTCACGATACAAATGGGCGTGTTCAAGAGTGTGGCCAGCCCGAGACTCACCGAATCTCTTCACGTGTACGTCTCTGTTAAATGAAACGGTTCTCTTCGGTTCTTTCGGTTCGTTTTCGGTTTTTACGTGATCGCCATCTTCGGGTTTGTCTGTGGCGCCGGTTTCATCTGTCATTTGTTTATTGGCACCGTTTTTCACGGTGTTGTCTGTTATTATTATTGAAGTTTCGTTATCATCGGTATTATCTGTAAACATGTGGCAATTTATTGACATGAAAATGATCATAATTCTCAAATTTAGTGTGTTCTTTTCTTAAGTATATATTTTCGGTGTTATCTGCCTTTCCAAATGTCAGATATAACTTTAAATTACACAAATTATGCATGAAGCAGTGCAGAATATATTGCAAATCTTATGTAGCCCTGTCCTTAACATATATATAGGTATCATAATTGCCATGAGTGCCGTCACGACCTATTGTGTATGTTTTTTAGTACTTTGTCGCAATTATGATATTTAGTATGTAAAAAATAATTCAAGCGAAGGTATTATTAATAAAAACTGAATGTTTCTAAAAAAGTATTATCAAAGTTAAATAATTTAATATACTTGGATTATTTTTACTCCATAAAGCATAACCAGGTTTTAAATACTCCTATGATATCAATTAAATCAGTGACTGGCTAAATTATAGACATGGATCTAAAATAACAAGAGTTGTTCATTTGTAAAATTACGTTCGTAATCTAGTTTAAGTTAATCATGTTAGTTAATTATCAGATTTACCTGGTTACGTCTGCGGTGGCATCAGTTACGTGCTACGCCTTCTTTATTGGTAACTTCAGTCTCATCTTGCGATGCCCTGAAACAAGAAATACAACAAAGGATAAATAAAATGTGGTTATAATAATATTGTTTACAATAAATAAATAATAATTAAAAACAAAACTTACAACTACCTATTCTAATATAACAACCCACCCCGAGTCATATTACCTGGTGCAAAGGTGCCCAAAACGCTTGCAGCGTATAATAATATTTTCTAAAATTACAAACATTTGTATAGGTACGTTACATTACAAATTACAACATATTCAGCCCAATGGCCCATTCAATTTTATTACTATCATCTATTTTACGAATACATAAAACATATGATAGTAATAATTGAAAACCGCGACACACACAGCTAAGAACCATCTCCATAGACTTAAGATATAAAAAAAACATATAGACAAACACTTGTTTGAGTCGGGGTCTAGTAATATGTAGATAAACCTCCGTAATACCTACTGACGTGTTTAGTGGACCAATCTGGATGCTGACCGATGCCTCAAAAAACCGTGATGTTCCATAACATGACACAAAGGTCCATCAGATAGCGATCTGCTGTCGGGTCATCAGTTGCAAAACTGCGGTCATAGACCGCGGGATGTGTGCGAACATTGTTGCTGAAATTGTGGTGAGGTTTGTGAAGGACCGTGCGGTAATGGAGAAAGTTAATTGACGCAAAAAAGCCAGTTTCCAGTTTCCTTTCCAATAAACTAAATTAAATATGCTCACCGGCAGAAAATTTGGCCCAAATTAGAAAAATGCATTTTATATATTAAACATTATTTAATTTATTCAATTTATAGTTTGAAATCACGAAAAGTTTTGGGCCAAATTTTCTGCCGGTGAGTGTAGATGGAACACATGAGAGTGTATCCTAGCTACCCTGTAAACTACAATTTATAGTAATGTGAATCTCCCTCCTCGTAAATTTAGCATGTCGACGATTGAGGCTGTACATTAACATCCTGTACCATAATCTTAAGCATATTATAGCAAATAAAACAATTCTATTATATTCTACTCGTACTCCGGCAATCAGTTTGCTTAGTCACGCTTTATTCTCAATGAGCGTTAGCGTTGAAGTTGCTCGAATTGGCTATTAGATGCCTTAGATGGAGATTTATCATCTGCGTTAATTCTAAATCGCGATAGGTAATAGGTATAAGGAATGCAATTACGAGCTATGGGTTATTGATTCTTGTCCATGTTTAATAGAGCACATTTCCTGTGCTTAAAATTAATCCAATGTGTTATCAAGTAAGAGTATATTGGGCATCAAACCCTCTGAACATCCGTGTTCCAATAATCCATTGGATACAATACATACAATTTAAATAAAGTCGTAATGACTGTGGTCAATAGTCATGCGCATTTTTTTCTAACCCTAGCACGCTCTATATTAATAGCTAAATTTGTGTCCCTATCAACCAATGATTCAATTTGGAAAAAAATTTGTTAAACTTTGTTGTATTATTAAACTTATTTTAGCCAAGTCATTGACGTAAATCACCTGTTAGAACTACTTACTTAATCGGAAATCACTCTGCTGACCACTGGACTCTTCAATGTCGCAATACAAATAGATTGTTATGATGACATATTTAAACAACCACGTGGGTGCCCCCAAGTTGCATCAGTGTCCGACTGTCCGTCAAGCCGCCGGCCATCTTGCCTAAGTGCATTTACATCTACATGTTGATCACACGCATTGATTAAAACGTACAGGGGATTTGTTGCAAATTCAAATGGATAAATTACCTAAGCTATTACGCAGTTATCTACTGGTAACTACGAACTACTGCTTGGTTACATGCCAGTGCCACGGTGTAGGTAACTAGAAATTGACAAATATCGCAACGCTTTCCTGCACTCTTGGTCACAACTATATAGATATGTTGTTATATACTTACCTCGGAAATTCCGTTGGAACTCTACAGACTCTTAGGATTGAGATGTGTCGATCATACCTAGTTCAGATTTGTTTTTGTATGGTATTGTAAAATGCAGTGTCTCGTCGTGGGGAAACGGGTCTATTTTATCTAATTCAATCACAAGATCTAGTTTTCGGTTGGCTGAAGTCGCGTTTGTAAAACAAGTGCCTACGTCAAGTGTTTACTTCATCGTCGGCCTCATTTTTCTCCTGGCTAAATGCTGGCCAAGAGCACTCCTTAAAAATGTTAAGAAAAAAAAGATCAGCGGGAAAACGCATGGGGGGATGATTACACTGGAGGGTTTACAATGTATTAGCGAAGATTACGAAGGTCCATGATTCCATATTTAACTACGTAGACTAGGATCTCTTTAATATACTTGGTATTTACCAACTGTAGGTAAAGTTTGATTCGCCTTAATAACCGTCAACGAAGCGCTGCTACTTATAGCCTGTTTTTTATGGCGCGTTCATTTGTTTCTTGTCAATTCTTGCATAGAATAGCTTTCAAGTGATTTGAATAAACAAGTTTCTATTTTTTTTAACAAACTGCTAACAGCATCTAGATTCTGGGTCCTAAACTGTAACGGGTATGTTTCGCACTCAACACTAATTCTCAACATTCCTTGGCACGGCTCCAAAACAGGTGTATTTCGGTATCCAAAATTATACCAAAACTTGTTAACGATATCCTTAACTAGTTGTTATAATCTTACAGCCTGATAATCGTGACTCATTTAGTAAATATTAATTCTTAATGCCAATATAATGTAGCATTTCGCTGTGGGTGGACGTAGGAAGGCGCGCCAAGGCGCTACTGTCCTTAGCTTGCCATCCTCTGCACTTCTGGTTTCCTGGTACTCTGTATATTTTAAGGTTATTTGAATTGCAGAAAGCAAGTAACGTCGCCGCTACCGGTTACGGCAGATGTACGGGCATGTCGTAAAAGATTAGCAACATAATAATTATACTCAAAAATATGTCCATGGCTCGTTGTTGTTGTTATGTTGGCGAATTATGGTTTAATTATACATTAAGTAGAGGATTCATTTGATACTTTTTTAATTATTGACCTATGCACTTAAGTGTACATACTACATATCAACTTTAAAGAGTATGTGAATGTGAACTGAATGTACGGGCTCTATGATGGTCGCGTGATAAATAAACGACTTGTTTTATCTTGATAAAGCATCTGTTACCTTAATTCTGATACCACTGAACATAAGTGACAGATGATTTATTTTGTCGTTTATCACGTTATCGCGCGACCATATTCTGTAGATGTGGAAGACATAGTTAGATACTTACTGTACAAATAATGAACGTCATATATATAAGGCAAAATGTGTCAAATTAAAATTTGAAATCGTGATGACCAATATCGAATCGACGACATTGTCAAAGCTGTGCATGTAATCAAAAATCGCGGCAAGAACGCAATTAAGAAAGAAGAAGAAGAATATTTATTACATATGAGTGGTTAGCTAAAAATGAACCAAATGTTCGATCACAACATTCTCTACATTATAGATAGAGCATCGTAGAGGTATGTTTTTGTGAGAGCTATTTAGAAACTAAGTGCATGCTTAGTCCGTGATGTGTTCCTAGCTTATTAAGTTATTATGTACACTTGTTTCTGTTATCCAATAAAAAAAACCGTTTGTCCGATTCCATGTCATGACACCTACTAGCAGAAAAGCGGAGGCTACTGTCACTGCATATGGACTTATGGACAGGTGTGACGTCACTCAGGAATGACGTCATTAGTGGGCGCTCGATATGGGGCTAGTGTGACGGCTGGCATGTTTTTGTTACCCACGTAGTGGTAAATGGTTAAACAAACAACATTATTATAGTACGTATCGTGTCGACCACCTATTACGGTACCCTGGTGGTTTAAACATGCTCTGCAGCGATTGTGGGTCAGATTTCCAGGCCGTAAATATGAGCAGAGCTGTGAAGTTATTACTTAGGGTCAGTTCCACCAAATCGTCTGTTATTGTAAGCGGTGTTTGTTAAAATCTGATTGTATGGAAAATTTGTAAAAAATATTTTGACGACCGCTTTAGCCTAGTTGGTAGAGACCCTTGCCTACGAAGCTAGAGGTTCTGGGTTCAAATCCCAGTCAGGGCATTTATTTGTGTGATGAGCACGAATATTTGTTCTATATAATCTTAGTACTCGTAGTACTTGCTAGCTGTAGCTGTGCTTAGTTTGTGACTATGTAGATTTGTAATCTGTAAGATTGTCCACAAATTGTATGAGATGGTAGCTGCCGGCGCCGTCGATTGGTCTGTAATGGTAAGTTGGTGCACTCGACACTTAAATTCTCGTTTCGTCTATTTCGCGGGCGAGGACTTCCGTGCCTCCGTTTCGACTTTCGACGAGCTGCCAATCAGTGTGAAGCATAGTACTTACAGATTCCTTGCGTCACTAAATTGTAATAAGTCCTGATTGGCGCGGGAGGGTCAACCCCGCTTTTGACGGTAATGCAATAATACTTATATTAATTATTCCGCTAGCCCAGCGACCCAGTGTGTTTTGGCCTCCAATACGAGTAATATATTACGACTGCGCAAATTATACCGATACAGATACGAATATTGCCAAATAGTCCTCCCTGCGTACTTTCTTCGAGCCCATATTAGGTTATATAGTAACTGGGGTATCTAGTGCTCCGTTCGCCGACAGTAGAATGTAGCCCTGCGTCTCTGGGCCGCAAGGACGCGGCCTTTTACGGGCTGCGCGGGCGCCGGTTAGCTCGCCGCGGAGGGTGTTGCCAACTTGCCATTGCCACACGCTCCGTAATCGATGGCTTGATCGATCGAGGGTACAGCTGGGATCGAAAATATCGTTTTTTTTTTTATACAACGACATTTTATACGCGTACGGTCTACCTGATGGTAAGCGGACAACGCAGCCTATAGACGCTCGCAACTCCAAGGGAGTCACGTGCGCATTGCCGACCCTTTATAGCATTTGAGGTGTGACTGTGTTGACAGCATAAGGGACTAATTTAGGTCCCTCGATCTCATCACAATTCATCCTCGGGAGCTCTGGCAACCTTGCTCACCTCCAGGAACAAGGCAGGCACTCCATACTTGTGGAAATACAGATGCCGGCAGGGAATTCCAAACCTTAGCAGTGCGCATTACAAAAGATGATGAAAAGCGCTTGGTTCGAGTAAGAAGAATTTCAATCAGGTAAGGATGGTAACCAGCCTTACGTCTGGATGTCCGATGGAAGAAGGGGGAAGGCGGGGAGGGGGGAATGCAATTTACCACACTTGCGTTTTAAAATAACAAAGAGTTTAACGGAGCCGAACCAGGAGAACTCTTTTTTAAAAAGGAGTAAAAAGCCGCGCCGGTGACGTATAAACGCGGTTAAGATCGCGCGATAATTAAAAGTTAAGATTTATGCGCCTGCGCCGCGGGCCGCTCGTTACGCGCCAGCACAACCGGGAGCAAATAGGACACTCATAATTGGGTATTTGACACATGTTACAATAAATTCATAACGTGGTGTCACTTTTTGGATAGTAAACCATCAAAATATCACAATAAATTGTAAATTATTAAATTTTACCAAAACTTTATAAGTACCTATTATTTATCGTTCTAATCTAAAGGCAAATAAAAGATATCAATACAATGCTTATATGTAAACGCATTATTTCACGGACCAAACAGCAAAATGTATAATTTCCCTGTCTGAGGAGTGAGCAGGAGTGACAGTCAAGTTGCCCAATCAATTGAACGCACCTAATTGTAATAACCTTTTTCAAAACGGCTATCTAACTCGAACAAACTCGCCGGCAAACACTAGTTATAATTATGAAATACATGTTTGAATCCGTATCGATCGATGCATCGCCTAGCCCGCACTTGTTGCCCATCCATTCACAATGCAGCGTGTATCGTATGTGAGCTCTCATATTAACTTGGCCCTTGGAACTTTATCAAGGAACTTTATCAACCTAGGATGATCGTGTGTATATGACGAACATAATGCATTCGTCCCACTCGCACTTACTTACTTGACAGGTAAGGGACGAATGTTATATGTCCAACATATACGCGATAATCCTAGCTAGACTCTTGCAGTCAGGCTCATAATCTCATTTACCAAAATAACAATTATCTAATACTATTCTAGCATTTTTGTCTGAAGATAAGGTCGAAATCTTGTACATGTTTATGCTGACGAGTGACGACGGACCAGAGGTCAGATTGGGAAGAGAGAGGCACAGACAGGACACAGAGCGGACTCTACTTGCTCGTAAGTATTTGCAGCAGCCCAAATGGGCAAGAACTTTCACCTTTCAGAAGATCTCGCCCTAACAAGACTACTACTTGCTCTGCAGTTATATGTGGTATTGTTATGACTGAATTTGCATCCTCAAATCACTAAAAGGTCGGCAGACATACCTTTGATTCTGATAGGTTACAAATACCTACTATCAGATCAGCATAATTAGTTTTTGTAACTCTTACTTTGTATACTTACTCACATGTAGATATTTAGTTTTTAAGTCACGGGAATAACAGCGTCTAACACAATCTACCTTTTCAATTGTTTTGTATACTTGTTCATTATGCCATAGTATGTAAGTTACCTTGTGTACAAACTTTGAATTGCCTACTATTTACCCCGGGTTGATGCAGCTGCATTCTGGCTCATCTTTAGTGAGGTTCCAGTCTTGTGAATAGCAGAGTTGTCCGATAGCGCATGACGTATGATGCGTACGCGCACCTTGTTTTGAAATTAACGCCAATCGCCGTCGAGTTATGTTGACACTTCAGGCGGCAGACCGCTTAAATGGCTTTTAGATATTTTTATGGGAAAAATATTTAAATTTTAATATAGGTACTTTCAATGACTACTGCTCTTAAGTAAAAATAAATAAAAAAGATTTTTCACATTTAACGCGCTGTTATTTTAATTTCAGTAGTTAACTAAATCATGAATATTCATGTAATTAATATTCAAATACACAACCCATTTGAGTCTTTGGAGGGGCGAAGATCTAGTTTATCTTGTTTCAAGTTGGAGTGTACCTTTCGAAACACGATCGGAAAGTCTGGAAGCGAAGGCGAGGCCTCTGTTAAGACGGAATATTCACAATATTAACTTAAAATTGTAAATACTTAATATTATGGTAAAATGAGGCGTTTCTGAAATCAGACTACCTTTCCCACAGCGGGCGAGACCTCCTAACGAGTTTCTTCTATTCGTATTCCATTGAATTATTGCCAAAATCCCGAACAAAGGTTTATTAAAATTCCGCTCGTGCGGCCGACATAATCATAATGGGCGGAGCTGGTAGTGTGCACAATCGATCGCATTTGATCACGAAACTGATTATGGCTCCTAAACTCCTAACTCCTAACTCCTAAATATAACATAGATAGCTTCCTATAAGAGGCGGGGGGAAGGTTCGATCTTCACGATATCATTTTGATAGGTGTTAGCTATGAAACTGGACCTATGCGTGCGTTTATTGGGTATATGATGGCACTATTATGAATAAGTACTTATTAATGAAATAAAAAGGGTAACGTAAACGTCCCGGTGCTCGACACCTTGTTGCCCAATAGATAACACCTATTAAGGCGCTACACTGAGAAATTTGGAGACTTTGAAACACTGTCCTGCCCAGACTAATAACAAACAGTACCTAGGGGCTGATTTTCAGATATATGATTCTTGGCTATATGATTGATGGCTACTGACAATAGAGAAACATGATTGCTTAAAATTTTCTCGATAGAAAATAAATCCAAAGTCGAGTCTATACTTTCCTTTTTTTCCTCAGCCTACCAAAACAACGCATTATTAAAAGACACGATTAAGTTAATATGATGGTATTTTACCTCATCTAATACTGACAAGAAGAAATTTAATAAACCTGCACACAGTCAGATATTTAACGAGATTTGTCTAAAAAGCCATTCTCGGAGAGGGTTGCATCCCGTTTTGTCGTGAGCGAAAAACAAAGGGTGTCTCTTTCAATCGATATATCGCCTTAATAACCTCCTGTCCTCATGACATAAGATTGAAAGTGCCATGTCCTTTACCTTGCATTGTAAATTACAGAGTTAAATTACAATTAGATCGTCGTATACTTTCAAAAGTAGTAGGTCGAACTTTGTAACACTATGTAAAAAACCTCAAAATGTGGTTTTGCACAACAAAAGCGTGTACAGAATACGTGAGTTTAGAGGCATTGCAAGAGATTTACATAATATCGGCGCGCGCATCTTGATCGCGCATTTCGGATGCGCTAACGCATTCAAATGCAATCGCGAAAATCTTTCCAATATCTCCATCTCTATCGCACCTGCCTTGAGTGATAGAGACACAGTTATACGAATTGTCATCTTCGGGTACGTATTACGGTAATAGGGTTGTGGTAGACTTGTAGTCGAAAAAGGGTTAAAACAATAAATAAAACATGAGCAGAGAATAATAGGGAATTAAATTTTGTAATCGAAAATCGAGAAAGTTTGAATCAAAATGCGACCATTTCGCTTGGGTGGTACAGGCGCATCATCCGATGCATTGTTAAATCTACATTTCAGTCAGGTTTCGTTCTTGCCTGGAACTCATCATCATCTTTACCCGATGTATCCGAAAGGAGCCAGGGGTCAGCTTTGGCAACTAGGTTTGGCGTAGGCACTAGTTTTACGGAATGTCTTCTGACCTTCCAACCCAAAGGGAAAACTGGACCTGGGATTAGACCGTTTTCCTCGCCATGCTTTTCTAAACCGAAAAGCAAATAATATTTCGTAGGTTAGGTACATAAGGTTTTTGAAAAATCTAGCCGAGGGGTCCAATAGAAAATTGAAATTTGCGTGCCTTTTACAGCTTAAATTCGCATGGAACAAATTTGTCATTTATCAAAAATGTAAAGGTTTTCGTCACCGGTCGGCCTTTGTAAGGTACTGGGCCTTTGGACCTTGCACGGCCATTTAGGGTTGCGTCGGTGACAATGACAGTTTGCAGCGTGGGCTGTCATGACCGCGAGGCGTCATTCGGTGAGGTAACGATGACCCGTGCGTGCACATTCTGTGAGATGTTGCTTCGTCAGCCGCCCAGGACCGCCGATAGAAATGATGAATGTGAAAATGCATGCCTATATAAAATTATAAAGGCGCCGTTGATGGGCCGGAATGATCAAATCACTACACTACACCCTAATTAGTGGCCGGAGCATTGTCTGTGGTTATGATTATGACATAAGTAGCTTCGGGGCACCCACTTAACAAATCACCCGTCTCGTCCCGTCACCCAAGTAGAATACCGTTATTAGCCACACAAGCACACAAGCGACGATTTGAAATAAACATTAAGCTTTTCATATTGATTTCAAACTTTATCGGCGCGAGAAAGCAAACGATCGAATTTGGATTGTGAAACCCCACATCAAATAGATTACCATGTACCAGGATAACATAATGATATAGAAGGCTAATTTGTTTGTTATTCCACGAAGGACATTATCTCACTCATTTAGGCTTCGCGTGGCTGTAATCGCCTTGCATGTCGGAATGCCAAATGCAATGCATACTTAAATTTATGTATTAAATATTAATGAGCTGGAACAGCGAATTTAGGTTTTAAACAAGCTGTGACCCGTTAGTTGGGAGTTAAAATGGCGTGTACTTAAATATAATTGGTTTGTTTCCTAGTTAAGTATGATGTCAAATGCTAGACGAGTAACTATACGTCATGGGCGCGCAAGCCAATTACCTCTACAAATTGATACAACATAATTTTGCCAAACATAGGATAGGACAACATAACATAGAATAGTCCGGGGCTTGAGGGCCGGAGAGCCATTAGGCAGCCAGTTGTGGTAGCTCCCCTGATATCTATAGATTGCGGTACAACAGCATCTTCATCATTAATATTACGTCATAATTAACTACGCTTCTGTCGGTGTAATCGCCAGTCTTCCCGGTTCTCTGCCAGTATTATGACCTCCTGATACGACGCGGCACCAATTTTATCCTTCACTTGGTTAAAGTATGTCAATATGGACATCTGGAGATACCTACGACATATAAAAAAAAAAAAAAATATATATATATATATATATATAAATATTTGTGGACAATCTTACACAAATCAACCTAGTCCCAAACTAAGCAAAGCTTATACTATGGGTACTAAGCGACGATATACATACTTATATCGATAAATAAATACTTAAATACATAGAAAACATCCAAGACCCAAGAACAAATATTTGTGCTCATCACACAAATAAATGCCCCGGCCGGGATTCGAACCCGGGACCTCCAGCTTCGTAGGCAGGGTCACTACCAACTAAGCTAAAGCGGTCGTCAATCCAGTAAAATTCCCTATTTTACCATACGGGTTTTTATTCAACCTAATAACTGTATTAACCGTTATCAAGACTAATGACGCAGTCTTCGTGAAAACTGCTCGGCCTCGCCTCAAGGATCGTTTCTGCATAACCAAACATGCGCGCCGTAAATTGAAGGCAATTTTAAATAGTTTACTGCACTGTTCCTGCCAAGGATTTTTGGATGGAGGAAAACAATGCACTATTGTAGTCAGAATGCGTTCATGCGTTGTAGGTTTACAACTTGTCTTGAATTTCCTCTCCACCAGTTAAAGTTTGCCTGGAGATTCATAACATGTGTAGCTTAAGGTCACACCACACCACACTTGTATATTTGCCGGAGGCGAGTTACCGGTAAGTATAGTGAAATCCCTAACCCGCACAGGGCGAGCTTGGAGGACTACTGCACACTTCTTATCCATGAGAGGAGCCGTGTGCCCTTTAGTGGGACGTTTCCAATCCTTGATGATTCCAATCTGCGGTAGCATGGCATGCGCATGCGCCGCCAATCGCTTTAGCCAACTAGGCTAATATCGGAAGTATCGGAACACGGGAACAATCAGCTAACACACAATTTCATCACAACACAATTGCACACATTTTCTCTATTTGTGTGAAAGTATGATTGTCAGTTTTTTAGGGTTCCGTAGTAAACAAGGAACGCTTATAGTTTCGCCATGTCCGTCCGTCCGTCCGTCCGACCCCCGTTTTTCTCAGTAACCGTTAGTACTAGAAAGCTGTAATTTGGTATGAGTATACATATCAATGACGCCGACAAAACGGTAGAATAAAATCTTTAAAAAAATTTTTTTTAGGGTACCTCCCCTACATGTAAAGTGGTGGTGCATTTTTTTCTTCTGCTAAACCCCATCGTGTGGGTATTGTTGGCTAGCTGTTTTAAATATATTATAAGGTTTCTAAAAGCATTTTTTGATTAAAGAATGGGTTAGCGTAATATTAAGCTTTGAAGTGATAATTTTCGTTATTTATTTAATCATTTATTTCAGGCATCTCGGGCCCATGATAAGCTAAGTAGACATTACTAGTTAACGAGTAATAGTCGAACTTCAGAAATGTAGTTACTTTGCAAAAGCAAAGTTTCGTACAATTTCCATTGATACCTTAGATAATGTTGTTAATTCTGTCAAAAACATAGTAAATATAAGTTTGCGAACTTTTTAGTCCACATAATGTAACGGGTGGACGACTACGGAACCCTACCTTGCGCGTGGCCCGACACGCACTTGGCCGGTTTTTATTATTTGAAGAAATTGAAGATAAGAAATGCGTGGGCGCAGTAACCCCTTACTTAAATGTGTCATTTTCAAACAAAGCAAAAAGTCATGACATCATTTGTTGCAATTTCCGTACAAATTTAATAATAATAGTTTTTGACGTTTTATAAAAGTTACTAATTTGAGTATCAGTCAATATCCGAATAGTTTCTTATCAATATAATTCGCTCTCGTTATGTAATACACTGTTATACTGTTCTGTGGTTTCGTCCAGTCACAGAATA
The DNA here is from genome assembly GCA_951800055.1 of Cenopis cana. Lineage (NCBI taxonomy): Eukaryota > Metazoa > Arthropoda > Insecta > Lepidoptera > Tortricidae > Cenopis > Cenopis cana. Next base: position 540,554 of record OX637495.1, read on the forward strand.
CCTACTATAATTACATAATATCTGGGCGACCGAGCCTTGCTCGGCGTTTTCCCGTCATGAGACCTAGCTAGATCGATTGCTCGTCCCCGAAAACCCCCACATACCAAATTTCATCAAAATCGTTAGAGCCGTTTCCGAGATCCCCGAAATAAATATATATATAAATAAATAAATATACAAGAATTGCTCGTTTAAAGATATAAGATATAAATAAATAAATATACAAGAATTGCTCGTTTAAAGATATAAGATAATAATTGGTCCAGTGGAGCTGTTGACTTCAAGTTGACTCGCTCTAACTGTCTATTATGTCTATACCTCGCGTGTCAGTGGCGGCTTGCCTTGACACTAGCGCGTAATTACAAGTCGTTACTGTCACTGTTGTAAAAATTATTTACGTTTTATAACAATCTAATTACGCTAGTTAAATTTAACTAAAGTTTAAACTAAATAAGGATTTTAAAATGGATTCGATTTGGTTCGAAATTCGATAATCAAACTTTGGCATCAATCCAAGACTGAGACATAAGCATAATATAATACCGCGTTTCAATGTGGTTTCATATGCTAGTCTAGCAGATTCGTACCTCTAAAATCGCCCACAAGATGCTGTTGTTTACCTGAAAAAACAAAACCATTTTATTATAATGACTAGCTTTTGCCCGCGACTTCGTCTGCGTAGAACTCGGTCATCACGTTAGAATGTTATTTCATTCTTCTATTTCTTGCGCTTACCTACTTATCTCTCTTCCATTCTAACTTAAACCCCGTTAAGGGATGATTTCCGGGATGAAAGTATCCTCTATGTCCTTCCCTAGGACTCAAACTATATCCATACCAAATTTCATCTAAATCGGTTGAGCATTTTAAGGGGAAACCGGCAGACAGAGTTACTTTCGCATTTATAACCCGCCCCGGTTTCGCACGGGTAGTCCAGTTTTAAATTTATTTATCTGAGCTTTTGCCCGCGACTTCATTCGCGTGAATATCCATATCAACTTCTACACCGTATTTCGCCGGGCTGTCTCGCCAAACATTGCGCACGCCGGCTCAATGCGCCCACATGAAACACATGACAGAGGACTAAATACCTATATATTATTAACGAAGCAGATGAAATTTTTCGAATATTCCGATACGGGTGTGGAAAATACTTCATACACATCAATTAATGAAGATGAAAACGCGAGCGCAGCGAGCGCGAATTCTTTCAAACATTACGATGCAGGTGCGGAAAATACTTCATACGCATCAAATAGTTTAGATAAAAACGCGAGCGCAGCGAGCGCGAAATGTTTCGAACATTATGATGCAGGTTTGCAAAAGACTTCATACGCACCAAGTAATGTAGATGAAAACGCGAGCGTAGCGAGCGCAAAATGAAAAAAAGAACATTGTGATGCAGGTGCGGAAAATACTTCATACGCATCAAGTAATGAAGATAAAAACGCGAGCGTAGTGAGTGCGAAATGTTTCGAAAATTATGATGCAGGCACGGAAAAGATTTCACACGCATCAACTAATGTAGATGAAAACGCGAGCGTAGGGCGCGTGAAAATTTTCGAACATTATGATGTAGGTGCGGAAAATACTTTATACGCATCAAGAAATGAAGATGAAATCGCGAGCGTAGTGAGCGCGAAATGTTTTGATGCAGGTGCGGATAATACTTCATACGCATCAACTATAATGTAGATGAAAACGCGAGCGTAGGGCGCGCGAAAATTATCGAACATTATGACGTATGTGCGGAAAATACTCATCAAGTTTGTAGATGAAAACGCGAGCGCAGCGAGCGCGAAATTTTTCGAACATTCTCATGCAGGTGCCGAAAAGACTTCATACGCATCAACTATAATGTAGATGAAAACGCGAGCGTACGGCGCGCGAAAATTTCCGAACATTATGATGTAGGTGCGGAAAATGCTCATCAAGTAATGTAGAAGAAAACGCGAACGCAGCGAGCGCGAAATTTTTCGAACATTATGATGCAGGTGCGGAAAAGACTTCATACGCATCAACTATAATGTACATGAAAACGCGAGCGTACGGCGCGCGAAAATTTTCGAACATTATGATGTAAGTGCGGAAAATGCTCATCAAGTAATGTAGAAGAAAACGCGAGCGCAGCGAGCGCGAAATTTTTAGAATATTATGATGCAGGTGCGGAAAATACTTCACACTCATTAAGTAATGTATATGAGAACGCGAGCGCAGCGAGCGTGAAATGATTCGAACATTCTGATGCAGGTGCGGAAAAGACTTCATACGCATCAACTATAATGTACATGAAAACGCGAGCGTACGGCGCGCGAAAATTTTCGAACATTATGATGTAGGTGCGGAAAATGCTCATCAAGTATTGTAGAAGAAAACGCGAGCGCAGCGAGCGCGAAATTTTTCGAAGATTATGATGCAGGTGCGGAAAATACTTCATACTCATCAAGTAATGTGTATGAAAACGCGAGCGTAGCAAGCGCGAAATATTTCGAACATTATGATGCCGGTGCGGAAAATATTTCATAGGCATCAAGTCATGCAGATGAAAACGCGAGCGTAGCGAACGCAAAATTTTTACGAACATTATGATGCCTGTGCGGAAAAGACTTCAAACGCATCAAGTAATGTAGATGAAAAAGCGAGCGTAGCGCGCGCTAAAGTTTTTGAACATTATGATGCAGGTGCGGAAAATACTTCTTACTCATGGAGTTATGCACATGAAAACGCGAGCGCAGCGAGCGCGAAATTTTTCGAACATTATGATGCAGTTAGGGAAAATAATTTCTACGCGTCAAGTAATGTAGATAAAAAAGCGACTGCGAAATGATTCGAACATTATGATGCAGGTACGGAAAAAACTTCATACGCATCAAGCAATGTATATGAAAACGCGAGCGCAGCGAGCGCGAAATACTGAACAAAAATAAATTGTTGACCTATCAAATGGCTTTATAAAGAGGTGGTTGAATAGGTATTTTTTTGTTCATAAATTAGTGGAATACCTTTCAAAGTTCAAAGTGCTTTATTGTAAAACATAGGTATAACTGAATACCTACTTTGGTCTGTTCTTTCACTTTCGAAGATGGAGTAGAGGCCTAGGTTGATAGCGCACCCACCCTGGTTGCTTCTAAGAGGTATGTGATTTTCTGAGAATTGTTTTTTTTGCTTCCTATCCGCCTATAACTTTCGAATTTGGTCATACTTGATGTTTATTGTTACGTAGGTATATTTTACTAACAAATACCAATAAACCCTAAATTTATGTCTGTTACGCGCTGAACGTATTTTATACATTTTGCTGACGGAAAACGCAACTAATCGGCACCTCGAAGAACCTCAATGACACCCATATCGATTATTAAGAAATGTAAATAAGTAAATGTCCGCCATCTTCGATTTGAAAATGGATATCATTCTTGTAATCAGCGCCTCAAAAAACAATATTTTATACAAACATGCGAATACCTAATATATAGGTACATGTCGCAAGTGCTACCATGCAACCGAGAGCCCGCCGCTCTGCGTAGGGACCCTCCATCGAAAACAAAAAAACCGAGGTTTCGTAGTAAGGTTTGTGAATATTGATAGCGACTGACTGACCAACATAATTAGATCTCTCATTTCAAACAGTTAATATGGTTTGAGGGACTTTTGTATTTTTGTCTTTAGCCTTGAGAGGCAGAGGTATTGTTATTTCGACCCCCATATTTTCAAATACTATCTGTTTATTATACAATGTTTGAATGGGGTTCTATTTACTTTGCGTCCATGTATATACTTACTAATTTTCAAGCCTGTAAATCATGAACTGAAAGACTTCGCATACAAAGTTTAACCCCTCTTTTCACCCCCTTTCATCCCCAACCGGTATGATTTTTATAGCCTATAACCTGGCCGAAGATCCAATAAACATATTAGTGAAGGCTGTATTAAAATCCATTCGCTAGTTTTCGCGTGATAGTTAGACAAATAAACAGACAGACAAACAGACAAACAGACAAACAGACACGAATTCTAAAAACAGTTGAAACGTGTTCTGTTATCGACTCTTAGACCCCTCAATCGATTTTTTTTCTTATATCTTCAATGTACAGATTTTTGACCCTCTTCTGCTTTATTATATGTATAGATTACATAAGTGCGTACCATTCATTATCATGAAAGATGTCACGAAATCGAGTACGTCGTGACGTGTAACTTACAAATTCGGAAACCGCCTTAACATGTCAATCTAGTTGACACTGCAAGAGATATGTGACCTCTGTGTGCACTTGAACTGTACTAGATCACCTCTGGCCCGGCCACGGTAATTAGGGTGGACCGCCTGAAAGCCACGCGTTGCCGCCTGCCGATAGTGCCGTTGCCGGTTTCGCGTTGCCGTGACGCGTTCAAATATTATGCCTTGGTCACACGTACCGAGTAAAACGGCGAGACAGTAAAACTAGTATGGAAGTTTAGTCGGCCGAGTAAAACTTCCATACTAATTTTACTGTCTCGCCGTTTTACTCGGTACGTGTGATCCTGGCATTAGTCATTTGATGATACGATAGCTCAGTGTGTTTCAATCATTTCCATACCACGAGCCCTTAGAAATTTCGCTTGCATTCGCGACTGCTAGCACATGTTGGCGCGCGAGCTATCTCGCGGCTAGATAAAACTACCCAGCTGTTATACTGCGTTGTACTAATTAAAAATAAGCGGATAGTCTATCTCGCGGCGAGATGTAGCCGATAGATGTGCTAGCCGTGTAGGTATTCATAAATTAACTTTATTTGTACGCAGTTAACTCCCGTTAATATGCGAGAATCGTGCGAGTTTAAATAGAATCAATGTAAGGTACTTAATGAAACAAAATTCAAATTAAGTAGGTATTGCTTATCTTTGTATATAGTCCTCCACATCGGTTTCGATGACGGCGACTCTAGCCATTACTGCATTCTCCTTCTACGAGCTTTCTATCTATGTAGTTCGTACACAGTACAATTTCTATCTTCAAGTATCTCATCGGGCCTTTTCCTGCTATTTCATTGTACTTGACTCCAGCATGTTAGAAGCCGCTTCAAGTAGAGTAACCGCACGACAAGGCCGAGCGTGCGGTCACGTCAAGTGTCACCTTACAATACCCACTGAAGCCGACAAATGACGAACAACATTGTGCATTTTGCTTATTTACATACGTCGTCACAGAATAAGCGTTATCCCAGTACAGTTGCATCCTAAAGGATGCCTGGCCTGGGGTCCGCTACCTAATCCCAAGATTTGGCGTAGGCACTAGTTTTTACGAAAGCGACTGCCATCTGACCTTCCAACCCCGAGGGAAAACTAGACGGTAGAAGTGAGTGGGTAACTTGACTGTTACTAGAAGTTCTCAAGCCGCCCGAAGGCCTCCAACTTGGCTTAACGACTGCTGCCATAGACAGAAACCCCAAGCTCGATTCCACTACCTCGGATTCGGTTCAAGCCGCTCAACCAATCTCATTGTAGCGCAAACTCTTAGAGTATTCCAGTGTTAAAACCGCCCGCGTGGTCGTGTCGGAAGTTTCCCCTGGATCATTCCCAGTCTACTCTCTATTAACACATAGACAACGTGAACACATAGTTAAGTTTGTTTTCCTTGTATGTACTTGATTTGTGCAATAAAGTGTTTACTAACTACTACTACATAGCTCCTACCATGACGCACACATAGATAATGTGCATGTATAGTTCAACACACAACCATGGCTCACCCGCGCTCGTGAGATAAAAGTACTCTCTACTCTACCTACATAGTTGCATAAAATAGTCTTAGCTAATACCAGAGTCGTGTCGCGCGCGACATCGTTACACGGCTTATTGATCCACGATTTAAATAAAAATCTATATGCTAATACATCATGGCCCATTATCTTTAACAATTCAGTACTAATATGCCATTGTATGAGCATGCCTTTGTAATATACAAAGAGTTTATGAAGTGGCCTTGCTCGTGTAGTGATCTAGAATAATATTCTAGATTGAAAAGGATTCAAATGTGATTTTTCAATCAATGTGAAAAATTTAAAAATTCATCACCACAGGTGGGATATATTAACCCACGACCTCTGTAATCCGTCTGAGCTACTGTGGGTATCCCTTGTGGTAATGAATATTTCAACCATTACATTCTTCAATTGTGCCTACGCAATCTTGGAATTTGGTAGGAGCGGGGGACAGATGCATTCCTCTTGCATCCTCCAGGAGGATTCCACCGCTATGCTACAGATTGCAATAGAAGGAGTATTTATTGCAATTTGACTGAAGCCATTCCATTCCCGAAGAGTTGCATGTTGTTTTATTTTATGCGGAAAACACATACCACAGAATAAGTAATAGTACTAGAGCTAGAAACATTATACTACCTATGTAGGCGTAGGTAGGTAGTTAGGTACCTACTTTATCTCCCTCCATGCACTAAAAACACTAAATGTGGAACAAAATGTAGACTAAATAGTACTTAGTTACTAATATGGAGTTCCGCTAACGCGGCTATGGAGCCTAATAAGGAAAATTGCGTTTTTATCATTCTGCTGAACGGAGCCAACGACGAAGCAACTGAAGTGACTATTTTGAGCCTTATTGGATTGAGATAAAGTCTCTCATTTATGTATACTTAAGATAGTTCAGATATCGCATCCTTTGCAGCCGTAGCTTGTAATTGCTTAGATACCTACCAGTAAATATGATAATTATGTTGTGTAGAAGTAACTACGCAGAAAAACTGCTCTAGAGGATCTTAATGAAATCATCTTTTGACTGCGGATAGACAGAAAACAGAGCATTGAATAGACAAACATGTACGAAACCCTAAACATTGAATTTATAAACAGTCTTTATAGGTATATACATATTTATTTATATTAGTTACGTGTGAGCAAGAGAAAACGTCTAGCGTTTTTGTTTGTGGCGTTAGAATTGTTTTTGCTTTGGTCACATTACGCCTTGTTTGGTGCAGTAACTGAAAAAGAAAAAACATTATGACAAGTTATGACAGCTGTGACAGGCCTGTTCCACTTGTCGCCTAGTCCTTGACACTGACAACGAAATGAAATGAAGTCAATTCCAATTATTTATAGGTACTTATACATACATACATACATACATATTAATACATACACATACATACATACATACATACATACATACATACACACACATACACACATACACATTAATACAATATTATTATTATATGGGTACATTTCATACATATTAATTATTATAGGCTATAATAGTACATTATTGCCGTGGCCGGGAAGGAAGCAATTGCAGGCTGAGTATTTGTTTAAACGGACGAGCTTGCGAGTCCGTTTAATTATAATACGAAGCCTGCAATTGCCATTCCGGCCGAGGCTAATATAGTGCTTTTCTCAAAAATGGGGGAAATACGACAAAAATTTAGTTAGGATTTGATAAACATAACCTTAAAACGTCAAAAACATCATGCTTTCCCGCCGTTAATTTTTTTTAACAGAATAGCAAATGTATTTTTCCACCGAAAAACGCAAATTATTCGAGACACATAAAAAAACGTCGCGTTTCCAACAGAAAAAAAAATACGAGCTGAATTGGCTGAATACGACCTGTGCCTCCTTCTATATGACAGTTTCTACTTTTTAAAAAGTTTATAAATCGACAAATAAAGGAATTAAGGAATTTATATGTGACATTGCAGGCCAATTGCAGGCGGCCTGCAATGTTTTTTACTTTTTAATTTGGATCTGACCTTAAACTATACACTTTACCTTCCAATATGTAGCGACTAAAGTCCAGTTTGCGGGCCATTTTTGAGAAAAATATAATAACAACCTCTTATGTCACATTAATATAGGTGAACCGTAGGTGCCAACTATTGAGTATTCGGCCAGGCGCGCACCACGATTTTTAGTCGCGCGATAATTTTGTCGCAGAAATGTAACGTATGGCTTTATATGAGAGTGCGCGCACCATGATTATCATGAACCCATACATTTATTTCTGCGACCAAATTGTCCATTGTCGTCTGTCGTCCATTGGCACGTTTTCTATGATTGTAATCCCAAGTCTTTCTCCATAAAGTTAATTACCTCCCTGACTTGTATTGTGGCATAGAAAGGGGCTAGTCAAAAATGTCAAAATCATAATCCAGCTGAACGTCAATGCACATTCCGCCCACCGTGGACCACCAAGCGGGTTCATTACCACACAAGACCCTCATTACCTTACTGGAGACTTGAAGCCCTGGACCCTATTACGAAGAGCAGAGGGGTGAGTATGGCTTGACAGATGGATGGGACTTAAATAGGTGGTTAAGGCGAGGTTGTAGATTATGTGATGACAAGCTGAGAGGCTACTATGTTAACAGAATGTGTGGGTTCATAAGTAAATCGTCAGCTACATTTTTTGGAATACTCCATCGTATATTTAGGTCTGGATGGATTTTTAAGGATACCTAATCGAATCCAGCATCTTACACTTATTTTATACATTGACGGTGGCAAACAAGCCCACGGTTTGCCTGAAGATAAACAGACGATGAAGCCTATGGGCGCTTGCGTCCATGTCCTTATTATTCACTGTGTCATTATAATATTACCATTAATAAGATTTCGATAAACAGACCTATTACGGTTGAGATAAACACACTCTGACTTCAACCAGTTTCAAAGTTATTTCTGGTAAGTATTTACTGTATGCGGAAAAGAGCAATTGGATTCATCTCATTATCACTAATAGACCTACATGCTTTATTAGCGATATAGCAATATTGATTGTTGTATATATCACCGTCAGATTGTAATAACCGTTCGTTTATAATCTAACGTAGCGAGATCTCGCGAGATTGTAAACTGTCGAAAGTTTATAATCTACCGAAAAATAATGCGTTAAATTGTAAACTGTATGTCACGGTTCACATCTTTCGACGTGAAACTTGCAACTTAGGTTCGTTCGTTTTCTTGTGTTCCTCAGAGCGGAAATAGAAGCCCCGCGCAGCGGGGCTTCGTCGACTTTCCGGATGCAAGCACAAAAAAAATCGGTTCACAATATTTCGATACTTTACAATCTCGCTAGTTAGATTATAAACTAACGGTGTTTACAATTTTACGGTGACATATATATAGAACGAGTACCTAACAGTAAGATAATTTACAATAACCATCATTATATAATCCACAATTCGCTGCCACGTTCCTTGCAATTCGTCAGTACTTCATACGACAAGTTTCTTTGCATATGCAAATAATTCACATACTAATTATTTAGCAGCATGCTGCGCATATGTGAGGAAAACATGTCTCTAGGTATCTTCATTGTAATGTTAGAACCTGTTCTACCTACTGTACCTTTACAGTCTGAAGCTGAAGTAGCTAAGCAAAATAAAACACACTTAGAATGATCTACACTACACGGACCCTTATTCTCTTGCCATTAGAGTTCGTGTGTAGATAATGTTGTGCACTAGGTCCGCGCAGCCAAGTACTTCTGCTGCCGACTGTACTTGACCGTGTCGTCAAATACTGTCATAGAAATATATATGATCAACAGTACCTGATGATGTAAACCGTGCAAACAAGAAAATATTGAAAATGGCGGCCACTCTCAAACTGTCTCGCTCACACTTCACTCTTTAAAAAAGGCGTTCCATCAAATTTATGATGAATTCGCCAATCAATACCTGTTCAAAGACGTTGTTCGGTAACGACGCCATGACAGTAGGCAACTGATTTTGTTCGGTAGTGGATTCAGCCCGTCGCCGCGAAGAGCACGTGTGTTCACCAACGCGGCAACGGGCCGAACCCCCACGCTTCTATCTGTATTACTGTTTAATTCCAATGAAATGTCATATAAAGACTGAACCTGGACGTTCTTCTTGAGAATGACCTTCAGTAACGTTGTATGCACAAGCTGTTCACAGCTCATCATTTATATCGAAGCAGTGCACCTACAGGTACGATCTCCAAACGCAAAGCGGCGTAACTCTAGTGGGTGGACCGTGAAAATACACCTTTTAGCGCACAACGTAAGCGTGGGTGACAATTACAAGGCGACGCGTGACGTCATCTGCACACGAGTTATAGTAATAACTTTAAGTGTAATTTATGTTATAAATAATCGTGCGATAAACTTGGATATGATGGAACAATGGCTGTGGCTAAGTATGACCATGTCATAGATAATTCGGTACGGTCACGTCAGTACGGTATCGATTTGTATCAAACCCGACAAACATACCCAGCTAAGATCCGTCTCTACAAATAAGACTTTGTAAAACAATCGCATTCAAAGATGTTCATCCGTTTGGGAACTTCGATGCCACAGTTAAACACACAGACAAGCACCTAAACTTATAACACCCCTCTTTTGCTCCAGGGGTTAAAATAAATAAGTAAATATTTGTGGACAATCTTACACAAATCAACCTAGGCCCAAACTAAGCAAAGCTTGTACTATGGGTACTAAGCGACGATATACATACTTATATAAAAAAGGAATCCCTCGCATAGAAAGAAAGGAAATCTTTGCTTGAATTTGTCTTGTATGATCGGCGGCTTCACGTCATTTAACACATTCAGTGCTGGTGACAAGATATCGTGTCATTTTGTATGGATAATTACCTTGAGAGTCAAACGTGTTAAGGTAAGTATCCCAATACTCGACACTGACCGAATACCTACTTGCCACATTATTCAATGCCATGTTGTACTATAATAATAGGGTCGAACAATAGGTGCAACTATAACATTGGCACGTTTACCCTATCACTCTCTCACTTGCAGCGAGCTAGCTGCCGTCCGCTTTTTAAGACTTTAAACTTTTCGACGCCAACGACGTATTCTACGCACACCATCGTCCATCTGTTCCATCGGCGTCCAATGCGATATCAACATATCACAAAATAAGTAGTTACCTATAATAGATAGGACAATTAGTAATAGTACTATGTACAGTCAATCAATTTGATTTCTGAGCCACTTTGTACCTTACAGTCAACCAATTTGATTTCTGAGCCACTTTGTACCTTATCATAGTGAGAATCAATATGAATGCCGCTAGAGATCTCATATAAATGTCACTGTGACAAGGTACAAGGTACAAGGTAGGTGTGTGTACGAAATGGCCCAGAAATCAAATTGGTTGACCGTACCTACATCTACATTCTACACGGAAATTTCCGTTCACTGCTTCTAAAGGATTCAACTTCGCGTTTGACATTCCCATGTCAAACTTAGCGTGTCAGTAACAGCGTTTATATTTGACAGAGCACTGAAAAGGTTAAGATGCCCGTTGTCTATTCATAACAATGTAAATTGCATCTGTTGAACAACTGGATAGCTTTAAAGGCTGTGACAAGCTGACCACGACCAATGCGGAATCCGGAAATCAGCCGATGACTGAGTGGTGACTGGTGACTCCATTGTAAGATGGCGCCGTGTTGAATATTCATACTTAAGTCATTAACTCCGTTGTACAACTGGTTGCTCATTCATTTAATTTAGTTTATGGTCTGGATATTTGAAGCCTTATTTAACTCACTTTATCGATCCCCGTCTCAATCAATGATTTCAAAAGTAAGAAAGGAAGTAAAGTTCTGTCACGGTCGCCATAATATTACGAATGAGAAAAGCGTGTCTGCAAAGTACAACATACGTCTACGTCGCAGAAGGGACCGGAGGGGTAATCACGTAACTTTTGGAACGTACGGTAGGCATATTTTAATGTCATTTTTAGTATCGGAATTGACATTTAGATCGACCTTACGAAAGGTCGAAAACGTTCCGTAATTGCACCGCGGATTGTAATGTCGGGAAAAGCTTTGCATGGGAGAAAAATTTACGGTCTCTACACGGATGAAGTCACGGACAAAAGCTAGTTAAGATCTTTTTTTGCGGAACATAACGTCGATTTGCAAAACAAATAAAACACAGTATATACTTCCTCGAGCAAAAAGTGCGAAAACATTTAGATTATTGCAAAAAACAAATACAGGCGCGTGGGCAAGCCAAGGTGACACCATCGGCCAATTGCAGCGCAGATATCGCGTGACGTCACTACACCACGAGCGCCCGCGCACTTGTTGTCGATAATCTATAAACGTCTTGTGTGTAGAGTTCATAAATATATATACACGACTTTCCACCTTATAGCCTTGACTCTTTAGATAAAACAAAAACATGTAGACATATTTGTGGCTGTTCTGCACATTGCTATATAGGTACTTCATTGCTACAGCGCCGCTTTAAGAAATTTACTTAGTGACACGAAGATAGACAAAATACCATAAAATAAATAAAAATTTGATTCAGTGATAAAATTTTCCAAAAATTTAATTGACAAGAAATCTAAATAAGAACTGAGTTATCGAAATGGCTGTCAAAATTTCACGAGAATCGGTTGAGAAATGCGAGATTAGAACAGCGAATGTACAGAAGAACAGCAACAACAGAACAGAACAGAACGGACATGCGGAAATTGCAAAAGCATTTTTGCCCAAGCTAAAATGGAGACGAAGCTTCGCTCGCTTACCTGGCTCGGTCAAAAACATCTACGCACACTGGTGGATATTCACTCATAACAGCCAGAGAAGGCTAACTTAAAAATCTTTTCAATCATTGAGATGCCCTGAAGACCTTGAAAAGAACCTTCGAGATTCGCGTGCAACGGTTTTCCCTGATGCGGCCGGTTTTGCAAGGCCGAGATAAAATGTTAAAGCAGAGGATAAAAGAACTTTATAACGATTACAAAATCAGTATCAATTAAAAGTTGCGTATTTTCATCATCTCAAATAATTGATTGAATGAGGCGTTACTTTGCGGAATTCCATGATAAATCCGACAATATTCCTTTGCTATTCCGCTGAATGAACCTGTAAGTCTATCAGGGATAATAAGATACACTCACTAGCTTGTTATTGCATGCAGTTAATGCACCCACACTGGGTGGCATGACCTACCTACACGTTCTTTCAGCGATAGCAAATAGCAAAGGTTTGTTGGATTCATCATCTCAGTTTCAAAGAACAAGAATTGTTAAATATTCTACAAGGTAGGCAGAACCATTTAAAGTTAACCAAACCGTATACTTTCGTATTCCGTCCCATGGATTTTCCGAATATTCTCGTCAACAGGTAGCATTTGTCAACAGATTCTAGTGAAATTTCGTGAGCTAGTTCGATAATTCTTTAGGCAGGTACTCAAACAGGACTGCAAACAAAATAGATATACTTAAGTTCTTTATTTTGAAACGAAAAATACAAATGCAAATTAAGCGTTAATTTTTCTCTAAATTACAACTAAACTAAACTTTAAACTTGTTTTTATCATTTTAGTTAAAGCATTACCAAGCATTACGCAACTGATTCTCTTCTCGTGAAAATTTGTGAGCAAGTTTGATACCTATAATATTTTAGGCAGGTTCTCAAATAATGAGCTACGGTCACCATATCAGTTCTGTTCCGATCATAAATACTCCAGTTAACTTCAAACTGAGATTCTCCTTCCGTTTTTGAAGTTAAACCACAGTTACACTCTATTTGACAAGTACCGAAATATTAGACTTGATTTGACAGCCGTCATATTACTTGACTTTACGAACCTGTAATTTTACTCTAACATAAAAACTAGATCACCGTCCAACACAACATTTCCCAACGACAAATCATCAACTTGACTAATTGTCAACATAAACATCGACACTTGACGGCCGCGGTGCAAACATCTCACAAACATACATCCTTATGCGCTCCGATAAGCTTTTTTACAATACAACTTCACAGTATCACCAGGCGCAAATACAACATGGTTTTACAACACTGTTTTTGCAGATGTTAAACCTTGGTTTGTTACGAATAGTTAAGATTGATTCTGTATGCGGACCGCAAATAGGTTGGTGTGTTGAGCAATTGGTCTAAATGCTTAATGGAGATGTTCGGAACACGAAGTGTGTCAGTCAGCCATTGATGATTTAGTTAAAGTTAATGTGTGTTGTCATGTAAGTCTCGCAATCTCTGTTGATAAGTATCTATCTACTTAGGCTCAGCACTTACATAAGTGTACCTAATTAGACATGGATGAAATATTTTAGGACATACAATCAATTAATTAGTGGCTCTGTGAGCTAGATTTTGCGAGTGTTTCCATTATATCCCCTTTTCTATTCTCTTTTATATACCATAGTCTATACCTACCCCCAAGACTCAAACACCACAATGTCAACCATTATGAATTAATTTCCAAAAACTGAATCAACATAAATATTCTACATCATTATCGAACCGGGGGCCGATTTTTGAGTGTCGAACGCTCGACTTTTCATTCGAGATCTGTCAAAACTAGGGGTTGCAATATCGGACGGTTTTCCAATTCCGGAATTGTATCCGATATTGGGCTCCAATTCCGGAATTCCGGAACTGGTTCCGGAATTGGGAAATTTACCTTTTTCAACTAAATTTATGTCACAAAAATGTACTAAAAATATAATCATTATCGTTTTATAGGCAATATCCAGATAAGGTAGCCTATATTTTAAATTTTAGTAAAAATATTAAGGTATTTCGTACTTTCAATTTACTTTTTCACTTTACCTACTGAATTAACGGCTTTCCGGGATCAAATAAGCAGAGTGCTAAATGTGATTCATTAGTAGTCATATATGGTCATTAATTCATTATCAGCACTAAACTCGTGATTTTCGAAAAAAATGCACAAAGTAGGCTAGGTACGTAAGCCACACTAGAGCACACGAACGCAGTTAACGGCGGAGTTTAGTGATCGTCGTATCCAAAATACGGACAGGAGGAGTATACTATACGTGATGGAATACCAATACCAGTTTGAAATCTATTCACAAAATGTTTATGAATCTGGTGATAGGCGAACAATTCCTTAGTTTTACATTGTGAAATTTAAGAATAAACAAACAAAATACTCTATTTTCTCTCTCTAAATTCATCAAATCCAATTTCGGAATTTCCGATATTTCGAGTGTACCAATTCCGGAATTGTAATATCGGAAAAATTGGCCGAGATTCCGGAATTTCGAGATTCCGGAATTCCGGAATGCAAGCCCTAGTCAAAACATCATAGTTTTTTGACAGATCTCGAGTGAAAAGTCGAGCGTTCGTCATTCAAAAATCGGCCCCTGCTCACAAAATTTCAAGGAAATCGGTTGAGAAATGCGATGCGACAGAGGCCATCAGCCGGATCCGGACATACAAAAGCGTAAATATTTGCAAAAGCTGAAACCACGCTGAAACGGAGAGGCTGTGATGCCTGTGATCGCTCGGTCAATAATTGAAATATAAAATTAACGCGGATCTTCTATAGTAAACATTTGTTAAATGTGTGAATATTATGTGTGTCAGTGTGCTTATTAATGTGTTTGTATGCTTACTGCAGTACCTATTGCTTATGTCAGATATGAGCGGAACCACAATGGGCTGTTAAGTTTAAGATTGGTTTCGACTTTGTTTCTATAATTTGTTCCACACGGTTTAAACATGGTCGTCACGGTAACGCGCGGTGTTATGATTATGACAACTGGGTCAGTAGTCATAAGATCACTATGTCTAGTTCCCGAGTGACATAGTTAACCGACTTCAAAAATGGAAAGAATCTATCAAATTTCGCTTTGTTATTTCGGAGTTCGAGATGAGAAAACAATCTGTCTCTCATCCCCTCATTTTCATCCCCGACCCCGATGCTATTATTTTGTTAATGTAGATTGAGCTAGCCTGGAGAACTTCTAACAGTCAAGTTGCCCACTCACTTGACAAGCCTAATCCCAATAAGGTCTAGTTTCCCCTCGGGTTAGAAGGTCTCTCAAATGTAGTGCCTACGCTAAATCTTGGGATTAGATAGCGGACCCAAGGCATCCTTCAGACTGCAAATGTACTGGGATAACGCTAGGAGGATAATGATGATTGTTAAAATTAGAAAATAGTAGTAGTCTATAGGTCATATCCCTTGCTCATATACCTCAATTGCTATGTCCAGGGTTCATGTCGCACCTCTCTCACCACACACACGGATTGACACGCGAGGCAACACTTTAAGTATATGTAGTCACAGGCAGGAGCGACATACCTACACCTTATTCGAATGCAAGCCAAGTTAGCCAAGGGTCCTCTGTCTGCCAAACGTCATTAGAAGCGCGATGCGCCCCGGGTGCGAGGAGGGGGTACATGGCACTTAAATTGTTTATTGAACAATGATGATTATTGAGCTACTGAAACCGAACGGTAAGGCTAACGCGACGCGGCGTAGTGGATTCAATTCAAACCCGTTCCACCAACCACTGGGTTTCTTCTAACTTTTGTACCTACGTAATGTCATTTGATTTTTAACAGTAGTTTTTCGGCGAAGAAGACGTCGTGAGGAAACCGTTCTAATCCCAAAAAGGTCTGTTAAGCCCCTTAGGAATTCCATCGTAGATATTTAATACGTTTTGACATTTAATAGTGTCTAGTTTAGTGGATCAGACTTGTCTGGCAACTACCCAATGTGATGTTCACAGGAAGGACTTTAGCTACTATGACAAATGACTGCATCTGGTTATAATACGATTACTTCCATGCCCGCTCTAGTGTACTCAAAAATAATTTGAATTGGCCAGCTTGTATTAAATTAGTTCGTTCAAAAACCGCCTTTACTATCCAAGCTAGAAGACTCTAAACTCAACGGCAATTTTATAAAATGTTGGACATTTATTAGCACAATAAATAATTGGCGACTATGCCTCAAGCAGAACAAGTTTGTTACTAAACTAACGTCATACGGTCAACTAACGTTATATAACAAGTGGGTACCTATATAGTAATCGTGATTTATTACTTTCAGTTGTGGCCCAGTGATTGGTTACATGGCTAAGCTTGTATTAGCGACACCAAAACATGATCTTATTCAACGATTAATAACACAGCATTTTGGAGGGCAAAATTGATGGAAGAAGGGGTAGAGATAGACCCAGATTGACATACTTTAACTTGGTGCAACAGACTTCAAGGAGGTCAACAGACTGGCAGGGAACCGGGAAGACTGGCGATTTACTTCACCGACAGGAGTGTAGCTCTTAAGTCTAATGATGATTAAGCTGCCTTTCCACCAGTGCTATGCTACATGAACCAATGAATATGATTGGTGGAAATCAACGCCTCCATAGCAACGTAGCATAGCACAGCCCTAATGGAAAGGCATCCTTATGATGAATATATACTTATATATACATACCTAGTCCGCCTGCTCGATCGCTCTAATCAATGAGAGGAGGCGTGTGCTCTGCAATCGAACGTATAGGCTGATGATAATATATATGCCAAAAAGGGTGTAGGCAGAGAACATTAAATTCACTTCCAATTTCGCAAGTTGTCCGTGCAAGAAAAGCACAACATACCGAACCACCACTACAGCTAATAATTTGGGAGCAGCACGCACCTAAAACCTTATTTAATACACGAACCGTATTCTCATTTTCACCAATCCCAAAGTTCTGACACCTTTGGACTCGTGCCGAATGCGTTTCGCACTTGTACTTATCAATATGTAGCACATTCAATTCGATCAAAAGCTTTTAGCATTTCATCCGATTCCGTTTCGAAATGACCAGAGCAGGACAGGTCCGAACCGAAGGCCTCGTGAGGCAATCAGTCACTCCACATGCCGTTTCGACACCTGTGTGTGCGCTTTGGTTAACTGCGACAGTTTTCGTTCGCCGAGGGTCGGACTATTGATCTGTTTGACTGTTACAATTTGGTTACACTTGTTGCACATTGTTTGACATTATTGGAGCGATGTCTGCTATTTTTAACCATTTGAACGCCATTATTTAAGTACGTATCATGTGCAAATAAAACTAATGGATAAGGACTTTAGTAAGGTCGTTAATATATAATGAAAAGAGTAATGGCGAGAGGACGCTTCCTTGAGGAACCCCACATCTGTTTGCTTTATATGGAGATTTGTAGCTGACGAGGGAGCGAGGGAGAAGAAGAACTTCTCTTACTATTTCCGTGCATTGGGACCTACAGCATAGTACATTTCCTCTTACACCGTATAGTTCCAGTTTGTTTAGAAGCATATTGTGACAAACCAAATCGAAAGCTTTAGACATGTCTAAGAAAAGTACGCTTGCAGGCATCCCTTTGTCTACATAAAGAAATATATCTTTGACCAACGAAATAGTCGCAATAGAAGTATATTTGTTTTTTTTCAATCAATCAATCAATCAATCAATCAAATATTTATTTGCATAGAACACAGTATTAAAAGGGATGTTACAATATTATGTATAGTGTCATGTATTCAGCCGGTGTAGGCGTGCAAATATTCATTATAATCTAATCATTAAATTCATATATTAATTACACATATTGAAGTCAAATATGAAATATGTCAAATTTATGTCAAACATGTCAAATATAAATAATAATATAATCAAATAGTCAATACAATATTTAAGTCTTTAACTAAACAATCTTATATTTCTCCAGAAAAGAACGAACACTATAAAAACATTCGTCTAACAACCAGCTATTTAATTTAGACTTAAATAAATTACCATCCAACGTTTTTATTTCCTCGGGCAGCCGGTTGTGGATGGCAAGACACATATTATATGCATTCCGCTTGTAAATGTCTTTGTAACATTGCGGTTTCAGCAACAGGTTCTTCCCTTTAAGTCTGGTCTGCCTTTGCGAATTTTCCCCGCGTTTATTAAAATAGTATTCGTTCTGAAACCATGTTGGTATTCGTGGCGGAGAGAGGGTTTGTTGGAAAAATTGGTAAGTCTTTCTAGCATTACTTTTTCGAAGATTTTTGAAATAACAGAGTTCAGTGCTATGGGCCTGTAATGGTTTATATCAATTCTCTTTCCTTTTTTGCACAATGGCTTAATTGGCTTAGTTAATTTCTGATTTTTAAGGCGATCCGGGAATGTACCTTCTTCTATCGACAGGTTCGGTATATATGCATATATATATATAGATATAGAGATATTGCATTTGCATATTGTTTTAAAATCTTTGAATTGATTTCGTCGTAGCCAGATGATCTAGTGTTTTTGAGTGACATTATATATTAATATACTCTAGTCACTTTGAAGCTGACTAAATAAAATAAAAATTGGTTGGAAATGTTTTCTAGACGCGTGTAATCTATGTCCATACAATTTGATACAGTATTTGACAGCCGTCTGGCAAGCGTGCGAGAACTTTCAACACTTGCTAATTAAAACTATATTAAAGGTCAAGTTAACAACAAGAACATAATAATTAAACACACTTAATAATTTACCATTTTGCTAACACCGCCAGTGTAAAGTAGTGTAGACTGTGGGTGTAGATCTGTAGATAAGCCACGTACAATGGCGGGTGTTTAGCAAGAACAATAACTGTCAAGTGTAGACGACATTGACGATCGACGTCAAAAGCTTGTCCACTGTCAAAATGGTTTTAAACTTAGGGTCACTGGCCACGGTGCATTGTTTGAACTGTGGGACCGCAGCCCAGTTTGTGATGATTGAATCTTTATTGAAAATGAAATTGTTTTTAAACTCACCTTGGGTAAAATTGTACAAAGTCCGGAAAGGAAGGGATTGCCTACCGAGTGTATTATAAACGATGGAGTGAATAATATAAAGCTTTAACAGATACAAAAATCGGCCCTGCATGCATACACACAATACGATTTGGCAGTGGCACTGCAAGCAGGGCCCTGCAGGGCTGCAGGCAGGGCTTTGAGTAGGCAGCTTAAGAGGATTGTGTAGCAAATTTTTTCCATACAAAACGCGGCAACGTTTTCCATCCCCTAATCCTGAACCGATTTGCATGATTTTTGGAAATATTGAAGTATCATTAAATACTAGGTGTATACGTTTTGATTTTTTGGAAATATTGCATACAATTGAAAACATGAACCCTTAAAGTTTAGATTTTATGACACGAAAACTTCGTCCTAGTTGTTTGCTATTATATCATAAACTAGAAAGAATAACGAAAAAAGCAAAACGTGTTAAGGATGTAAGGAAGCGATCAAGTCCCAATTGCTAATTGTCTCATTTGATAAAGGTTTAATAGGTGGAAAACGTTGCCGCCCGAAGGTATAGAAAAAAAGAAAGAAAAGAAACATTTATTCGTGACAAACAAAACACTTACGAACAGGACATTACAAAACCGAATTTTGCCACGAAATGGTCACAACTCAGCGTTATGCTGGCAGAGCCAGCGCTGGTCTTCCGTTATAGGGTGGATATCCACCCTACACCGTCCTATTCTTGTGTTGTGACATATTGAAATCACGCAGCTTTCTCCGTGGCGCCGCAAAAACGCGTAAGCGCGGCCGCACGCTCTGCTTTATGGCTATACAATGGCTTTACTAGGTGTAAAAAGTTTATGAGTACCTAGGTAAGGTAGGTACCTACGTCCTACGTCTCAATTATTGACACTATTCCACGTAGTATTATACCAAGTCCCAAACTAAGCAAAGCTATAGTTGACGAAATATAAGCTGCACCGATTCCTCGACCAACTTGTATGGCGAATCGGTGCAGCTTATATTTCGTCAACCATACTATATACATACGAGTACTTGCATAGATAACAGTGGCGGCGCGTCAAAAATATTCTTAGGGAAGCCGGAAATACTTGGCTTTTCCTATTCTTCATGAGCCGTAGTAAAAGAACTGGACTGGCTGGAAATTAGGCAAGCCGGTGGTAATCGAGTTGTATGGACGCTCCGCCACTGATAGATAAATAGATTCTGAAATACATAGAAAACATGCTGATCACACAAATAAACGCCCGGCCGGGATTTGATCCCCGGACCTTCTGCTTCCAACATGAGTAGTTCACGAATGAATGATTCAAATGAAGTACTTACTTCACCTCGAGTAACTCTTTCATTCACTAGTTCAGTTCGGTTCGGATTCATATACTTCAAAGGTACTTCAGTTCGTTCAGTTCATGATTCATATCTTTTACCTACTCATTCGCTCCGAGAGTAACAATGACGACATGATTGAATGAATGACTGATATTTTTACCCAATCTATATCGTAGATGAATCTGTTGAGCTACTGAACGAAACTGAACTAGTGAACTAAATGAGTGATATACTTCACAGTTAGGGCTGCCATCTCGAATTTCGCCAAACCCGGACAAAGATTTAAAAAACCCGCTTCCTTACTTGACCCCCCCCCGGCCTCCAAACTAGGACAAATCCGGGAAAACCCGGACGGATGGCAGCCCTATTCACAGTGAAGGAATGAAGTATATCACTCTTTTCTTTTTAGTGACACATTTTGTGCATGTCTACTTCCAAGGCATTACCAACTAAGCTAAAGCGGTCGTCAAAAAAGCAATGAACTTGAACATGACATGGTGGTGAGACATGTAATAGAATTCGCTCGTGTCGACAATGGGTGACGCGCGCCGCGGAAAGCTGTAAAAAAACTATGATATTGATGGTAATGACCTGAGACGCCGCGTGCGCACTGCTAGCTCACGACGGTGGTTAACGAGCATACGGCCTGGTAAGTACACACCGTAGCCTATGGAGGATTGTGGTTTTAGTTTGGAACAATCACAAGAAAGTTACCGACACTTTTGGGATATAATTAATATAATTTGTCTTGCTTTGCCTTAAGGTGCTTAGCGCATAGACGCAAAGTAGCGTGTCTATGCGTCTTCTACAAATTGTACTTCGGTGAGGGTGCTCAGGAGCTCCATGAGCTCATACCGCCTTCCCCCTTCTTCCATCGGACATCCAGACGTACGGCTGGCTACCATCCTTACCTGGTTGAGATTCCCCTTACTCGAACCAAGCGATTTTCCTCATCTTTTATATACACTGCTAAGGTGTATATAAAAGTGAGCGCTCGTGGCCCAGCGGCGCCTGCGTGCCGCAAGCGATACGCAAGGTTAAGCAATGTCAGGCGCGGTCAGTACATGGATGGGTGACCGCTTTGAGTGGTTACTAACTGAGCGCTCCCGTGCTTTGGAAGGCACGTTAAACCGTTGATCCCGGCTGCTGTCTATGACAGCAGTCGTTAAGCCAAGTTGGAGGCCTTCGGGCGGCTGCGGCCGCGGCGGCCTATAGCTGTCAATTGGCTGACCAGACTGTTTAACACCATCCTGACTACAAAGAAAATCCCAAAATCATGGCGTCAGAGCTATCTGCTTCCATTTTATAAAAACAAGGGAGATGTGGCTGAGTGCGAAAACTACAGAGGAATTAAACTCACCTCACATACGCTGAAGATATGAGAACGAATTTTAAATAACCGCCTCTCGTCTCCAACCGCTATCTCCCCAAATCAGTTTGGGTTCACGGCATCCAAATCGACTACGGATGCTATACAGGCTGTCAGAATCCTGATGGAAAAACATCGGATCAACAAAAAAGACCTACACCTTGCGTTCATTGACCTTGAAAAGGCCTTTGATAGGGTGCCGCGTAAACTGGTGTGGCAGGCTCTTAGGGCGCAGAAAGTGCCAGAATCCTATATAGGTCTAATACAAGACATGTACAGCGAAGTCAGTACAAGAGTCAAAACCCTAGCAGGCTTGAGTGATGCGTTCGAGGTCAAGGTGGGCGTACATCAGGGATCTGCACTGAGCCCGTTCCTGTTCAATCTCGTGATGGACTACCTCACAAACCACATTCCGGCACCATTACCGTGGACGATGCTATATGCCGACGATATAGTACTGGCGACTAATACTGCACAAGATCTGCAAGCACTTTTAAATACCTGGACATATTCTCTTGAGAAGTACGGACTCCGAGTGAGCAGGAGCAAGACAGAGTATCTAAAGTGTCCATTCAGCGGTAGCACAACCCCTGAAACAATCGGTATCGGATCAACACCCATTCCTACTGTCAACAGGTTTAAATACCTGGGCTCCATGCTTACGGCGGATGCCAATATAGATGCCGATGTTACGCACCGAATTAATGTAGCGTGGCAAAAATGGCGGACACTCACTGGAGTATTATGTGACCCCCGAATGCCTATAAAAACAAAGGGCAAAGTCTATAAGACAGCGGTCCGCCCGGCACTACTATACGGATCGGAATGCTGGACAGTAAAGAAGGCACACGAACAAAAAGTCCACGTAAACGAGATGAAGATGCTGCGGTGGGCGGGAGGGGTGACAAGGGTGGACAGGGTGCGCAACGAGTACATACGGGGCAGTTTTAAGGTTGCGCCTATCACAGACAAAATGTCAGAGCTTCGCCTTAGATGGTATGGCCATGTAATGAGACGCAGTGAAGAACATGTGGTAAAAACCGCTCTAAACTTAACAGAAAACCAGAGAGGTAGAGGCCGCCCGCCATCGAGCTGGTGGTCTAACATCGAGAGAGACCTTAAGAAAGCCCAATTGCCAAAACCGACAATCCGGGACCGACAGGCCTGGCGCAGAAGTGTGAGGAGACCCGACCCCAGATAATGGGAGCAGGGACGGACGAAGAAGAAGGAGGCCTTCGGGCGGCTTGAGAACTTCTAACAGTCAAGTTGCCCACTCACTTGACAAAGGGGGGTCGAAGTTGCACCACGTCCGTAGGGAAAGTACCCACCGCTACCCTACACGTGACCCCTGGGTGGTTCTAAAAGTGCTACAAAAACTGGCAACCGTACTGTCTTCTAGAAGATCTCACGGTTCGAAATAAATGCCATACGATAAATAACTGCTAAGGTTTGGAATTCCCTGCCGCCGTCTGTATTTCCGAGTTCATATAACCTGGACCTATTTAAGGCAAGAGTGAATAGGCATTTTCTGGGTGAGCTCGCTTCATCGTCGGCCTCATCTTTGGCCCCTGGCTAGATGCTGGGCGATTTAAATATTCTGTATTATATCTAGTTTTAAATATTCTGTATTGTCCGATTCGCCCTAAGGTTGACTGGTAGAAAATGCTTCTGGCATGAAGTCCGCCTTTTGCACGGTAAGTTTTACTTTTGTGCAATAAAGATTAGGTAAATAAACAAAAAAAAAAAAAAAACAAATGGATAAGACGAAGATCATGTCAAATGCCCATGTAGCACCAACTCCCGTTACAATCGGACACTTTACGCTCGAAGTTGTAGACGATTATGTATACCTAGGACAGACTGTCCAGTTAGGTAGGTCCAACTTTGAGAAAGAGGTCAATCGTCGAATCCGACTCGGCTGGGCAGCGTTCGGGAAGCTACGGCATATCTTTTCGTCCAATATTCCGCAGTGTCTCAAGACGAGAGTCTTTGACCAGTGTGTGTTGCCAGTGATGACATATGGTACGGAAACGTGGTCGCTCACCATGGGCCTCATAAGAAGGCTCAAAGTCACTCAGAGGGCAATGGAGAGGGCTATGCTGGGAGTTTCTCTGCGTGATCGCATCAGAAATGAGGCCATCCGTAGCAGAACCAAAGTAACCGATATAGCCTTTCGAATCGCTAAACTTAAGTGGCAGTGGGCGGGGCACATTGCACGTAGAAGTGATGGCCGTTGGGGCCGAAAGGTTCTCGAGTGGCGACCACGGACCGGAAGGCGCAGCGTGGGTAGACCCCCCACAAGGTGGACTGATGACCTGGTAAAGGTCGCGGGAGTCCGCTGGATGCGGGTGGCGCAAGACCGGTCATTGTGGCACTCTTTGGGGGAGGCCTATGTCCAGCAGTGCACGTCTTTCGGCTGATATGATGATGATGATGAAATAAACAAATAGCCTTTTATTATTTGTTGTTATAGCGGCAATACATAGTACGTTACATATTGCTGTCCATAAGATACAGCCCCCTGATAGACGGACGGACAAACTTCTGGTCAAAACGGACGGACAGCGGAGACTTATGTAACGAGCACTTTTGAGTTTCGGAATCCTAATAAGAATCATGATTTTAATAAGCCGATAACCCGTTCTAGAATGAATACTTGGAATAAATTAAAATTAAACCTAATTACTCTATTGTGACCGAGCCTTTGGAATGGTCAAAAGTGACAAGTCACGTGAACAAATGACTGTTCCTTATGGTTTTATAAGTTTTTACATATGAGCTTTAGTGTGGGAAGATGACATTACGAAATAACTTTGGGTATTTCATTATTATAATTAATTTATTATAATGCATTAGTTTTCGGGTTCAATTTGTGAGCATTATAATACTTCTAAGCTTATAATTATATTATAAAGGTATTCGTTTTTTCAATTCAGTTGGCATTAATGACTTAATGATACGACTAAAATGTATTTCGGCACTTGTTGCATAAATAACTATTACATACAATTCGTAGTCCCGAAGGAACTCGTTGATGTCTTTTCTTTGAACATGAAACCAAATATGAAGGAACAAAATAGTACATTACTTACCAAGGGCGGTAAAACAAAGAATGTCTCAGATCGCAGGTATTTGACGCCCGAGCCGAAGTCAAGGGCGATAAATATGCGATCTGAGGCTTTCTTTATTACCGCCCGTGGTAAGTACAAAATTTTATGTCACCCCCTGGCCAGGAAGTGGGATTTTCCGCGAACAAAGCGTGCGGTAATTTCCACTTTATGGCCAGATGTGGCATAAAAATCATTATTACATACCTAAATAATCCGACATAATTAATTAAAAGCTATATAGGTGTATATCCCAAGTGGCGGAGCGTCCATACAACTCGATTCCCAACGGCTTGCCTAATTTAGCCACACCAGTTCTTTTAGTACGGCTCATGAAGAATAAGAAAGGCAAACTATTTCCGGCTTCCCTAAGAATATTTTTGACGCGCCGCCACTGTATCCTATATGTAAATAGTAGGTATTTTTTTAAATCATCAACAATATTTTTTTTTATTTCATCTTACATAGTAACATAGGTAATAAGTAGGTTTATATACATAAAGTAAGGAGCAAAGATCATGGACAATACATTATCGTCTTTGGTAAAGAGTGTTTTTTGTGTTCGCCACCAAAGTGGTACGTGAACCCGACCCGACTCGCACTTAACTGGTAAAATTCCATTTTACTGACAGAGCGAGCGAAGCGCTCGAGTTTCATTTTGGGCATGAATCCTCTTACTACTACAGGTCTTATTTCTCTACTGATTCTCGTGAATGTTTGTGAGCAGGTTAGATAATAATACAGTTTTTTTTTTAATTTCAACTATTAAAATTTAAAAAAAACATTGGTTGGCAACTGTTGGTTACTAGTTTCTGTGAAACATGACATGGCTTGTTTTGACGAATAGGGTATTAAACTAAGGTAAAAATAAATTATTTTTTACTTGACTAATAAAAGATCTAACGAAAATACTCAAAAAACATCAATTATTAATTTATTTTAGCTAATTGAAAGATTTTATAAGCACAAAGATTTAAAAAGGACGCTGATTTGAACAAACCTACTCGCACTGTCTTAGTGACGTCACTAAGACAGTATTTCCCTACAAACTTCATATTAACAAATTGTTTTTGACATTTAATAAAAAGTTGCTGATTTGACTAGGGGTTTAATACCGTATTGTACCAGGAGCTCACGACTTCCAAGGAGGTATACGTGAGGTGATTGTCAAGAGGCTTTGCCTGTCGAGTGACGTCACCACGCAAAACGGACCCAATCGTGGCAGTCCAAGTGAAAAATTATTCACTGGATTCCAACCTCCGAACTCCTTGATATTAATATTATAAATGCGAAAGTACCTTGACATTTTATAAGTTTGGGAAATATATATTATTATTTATATATTTTACAATTGATGTATAAAATACAAATATCTGGGCGACCGAGCTTTGCTCGGCGTTTTCCCGGGCATGAGACCCAGCTAGATCGATTGCTCGTCCCCGAAAACCCCCACATACCAAATTTCATCAAAATCGTTAGAGCCGTTTCCGAGATCCCCGAAATAAATATATAAATAAATAAATATACAAGAATTGCTCGTTTAAAGATATAAGATAATAATAAAATAACAATAAATTAACTTTATGTCACACCTGGCCATAAAGTGGCAATTACCGCACGCTCCGCGCGCGGGAAATCCCACTTCCTGGCCAGGGGGTGACATAAAATTTTGTACTTAACACGGGCGGTAATAAAGAAAGCCTCAGATCGCATATTTATCGCCCTTGCCTTCGGCTCGGGCGTAAAATACCTGCGATCTGAGACATTCTTTGTTTTATCGCCCTTGTTAAGTAATGTACTATTATTGCAACCACAAATAAAGGACACAGTACCAGTCAGTATTAGTGGTAGCCGTACAAGCCCAATTTCAAAGAAAAACCGCAAATCGATGTACAGTTTAGCCATTTGGCACATGCATACTAGAGGTCAAAACAAAATTTTTGACCCGCAGTTCCTAAAAAAATTTCCCTTAGGAGGGGAGTGCGGGGACTTTTCTTTTTTTGTATGGAAAAAAAAAATTTTTTTTCAGAAACCTATCGTGTGTGGTATCATATGAAAGGGCATTTTGAGACGATTCTAAAAATATACCACATCATTACATTTCAAGCATTCTTTTTTAATTATCACAGAAATAATTTTCGAAACATGCCAAGTTTGGGCTCCTCCAGACACGATATGGCTGATTTTTTTTTTGTACAATATACCACAAATGATACTTGATATCCTCATATCTAACCTTAGGAAAGCAATTTGGAAAATAATTTCAGTAAGTATTTTTTATTTATTTTTAAAGATTACTAAGTGACACAGTTCTACTTCAATACCTATTTTACGAGACTTATGGAACTGTACTGAAGATACAGTACATATTAATCATAAAATGATACGTAGTATCCATATATCCAACGGGAAATACCTCTTTAACCCTTTAACTGCGTCTTTTCATCAGTTGGTATAGTTGTTGTGGTAGATACTGACTTATAAAGTGGCTGAAAGTTGAATGAAAAATGTTTATTCCTGTTGTTTTTATTTACATTGCACTAGCCACTCACTTGCTTTTGACGTTTAGAAAACATGGCCTAAATTGGCCCATAGAGAACTACCTACACAGATAAAAAACAAAAATATTCTACCCAACTGATTGAATAGTTTTCATACCGTTGTCATCTGTGTTTCTTAATCAATTAATACTAGGTATTAATAGAGTCTTCCACAGATTAAAAAAAAAATGTTTTGTTTTTTATTTTACTTTATTATTAGGCTTGCGGCCAGTGCTTGTTTATTACTTAGAAAGAGGTTCATACATTTTAAACATGCCACGGGCTGAGGACTGTTGCGTCACTTTGTAATATTGAAAAATAAAAAATAAATACTTAATGAAATTATTTTCAAAATTGCTTTTTTGAGGTTAGATATGAGGATATTACGTATCATTTGTGGTATATTGTATAAAAAAAATCAGCCATATCGTGTCTGGAGGACCTCAAACTTGGTATGTGTCGAAAATTATTTTTGTTTAAGATAAAGATGCAGTTAAAGGGTTAAAGAGGTATTTCCCGTAGGATATATGGATACTACGTATCATTTTATGATTAATGTACATATTAATCATAAATAGTACATATTAATTTAGGCCATGTTTTCTAAATGTCAAAAGCAAGTGAGTGGCTAGTGCAATGTAAATAAAAACAACAGGAATAAACATTTTTCATTCAACTTTCAGCCACTTTATAAGTCAGTATCTACCACAACAACTATACCAACTGATGAAAAGACGCAGTTAAAGGGTTAAAGAGGTATTTCCCGTTGGATATATGGATACTACGTATCATTTTATGATTAATATGTACTGTATCTTCAGTACAGTTCCATAAGTCTCGTAAAATAGGTATTGAAGTAGAACTGTGTCACTTAGTAATCTTGAAAAATAAAAATAAAATACTTACTGAAATTATTTTCCAAATTGCTTTCTTGAGGTTAGATATGAGGATATCAAGTATCATTTGTGGTATATTGTACAAAAAAAAAATCAGCCATATCGTGTCTGGAGGAGCCCAAACTTGGCATGTTTCGAAAATTATTTCTGTGATAATTAAAAAAAAATGCCTGAAATGTAATAATGTGGTATATTTTTAGAATCGTCTCAAAATGCCCTTTCATATGATACCACACACGATAGGTTTCTGAAAAAAATTTTTTTTTTTTTCATACAAAAAAAGAAAAGTCCCCGCACTCCCCTCCTAAGGGAAATTTTTTTAGGAACTGCGGGTCAAAAATTTTGTTTTGGCCTCTAGTATGCGTGTACCAAACGGCTAAACTGTACATCGATTTGCGGTTTTTTTAATCGTACGGCTACCACTATATGTACAACATCACAATAACAATAGTTTATAACAACTTTACGTTAGGTATCTCCAAAACTACTCAACACTCCATAACGTTTCACCGAGTTTGAAATACGCGCGTTCATCGGTTAGCAACAAATGTTATACTCGCTGTTTTAGTTTCCATTAGTGACCACCAGAGGCGCTGTTCACGTTTTCATATCACTTTCATACATTTTGAGACAAAACGCAAACGCGTTTGAATTAGTTAATGTTTCGAAAAAACTTATACTAGAGCTACTGACCCAAAAGCTCAATGAAACTTGAGACTTCCAATCATATTACCTAGAGTCCTAGACTTTTGAGAGTTTTGAGTAAGGACTCTATTTTGTCCCACGGATCCGTGCGGTTAGATACATCAGCGAAGACAGCCTTTATATAGGGTAGTGACACCACCAATAATGGACACCTCAACCCTTATTCAAAGATCAAACGGTTTAAATGTTCTATAAAAATGAATGACTCTTATTTTCTTTTACATAAGAGTTAATGTACATCATTGGGCCTTGTCCATTACTGGTGGTGTCACCCTAGCAAAGATGTCCCCAGTCCCAGTTTTAGATTAAACCTTAGTAAATTCAATTCATAATTGAAAATGCCAAAACCGGCCCATAGAACCCTCAAATTTAATAAAGGGTCCGCAACTCGCACGTGACTCTTTTGGAGTTCCGAGCGTCTATAGGCTGCGGTGTCAGCTTACCATCAGGTGGGTCGTACGCTTGTTTGCCACCGTCGTAGTCCAAATAGTGGCCAGAACCGGCCATCTTCCCTACATATTATGGCGAAAAGTACCAGGGACCTATGAATCGCAAGTAGTCATTAGCTCGAGGCTCGAAGCTCCAGTGCGGGGGCGAAGTGACGTCACCGCGTCAACAGGTCCGTGACAAATTGAACAAATACTTAATGGCACAGGGCCTTAAGGCTCCGTATAACATATTCTGACGATTTGGCTAAGATTGATGAGGTTGTATCTCATAATCTATTAGTATTTATCTACATTTTATTACAGATTATGAAAGATCATTTCATTCTGAATGGAATAAGTGTGCTACTTTCTAAATTTTCTTATTTAGTTTCGAATAATCTTGCTTAACCTAACAGCTGTTTCCTCGATTTGCGCTTGAAGAGGCTTTAAAAACGACCTAGTTAAGCTATATATTGGTGCCAAACCGGCTTGAAAAAAATATGCACATGTGCAATAGATACTCCTCTTAGGGATGAGTGCAAGGGTTTTTACAAGTTTCATACAAAAATGTTATAAAAACAGAATATTAAAATTGGTAAATTTTCTGAAAAACTTCAAACTTCATTGCATCTTTTAGTAATATTAAAGCTAATAAAAAGGTTTTTGATCATATGAATATGATAAAATAACTTCTATTTTATGACTTGAGATAATAAAAAGTAGCAACTAAGATAGAAATATAATAATTCTATTTGATTGACACAACATGCCTTTTTCACGACATTTTCATTGACACGGTCATAGTGACTCAGTACCGGCCGAGCGGCCGTCGGAGGAGGATGTATATACCGTTTTTTTGTGGCTATTCACAAAGCTTACCACAACCCCCTCAAACAAACCAATACAAATTGTGACCTCCCATTATGTGTATTTATTATGAAAGTCGCAGTCAAAGTATACTAGGAACGTAATTGTGAACTAAATCGAGACAACTTATGAATCACATAGCTGATAACACAGTTGTCAATTGATTTTCAAGTACTGTCCTTGATACTTGGTAGATTTATTTGTCTACTCGTGACTTTTTTTTATTTAGAAAAATGCTTTAGGTATTTTGATGAGCATTTCATTATGATTAAAGTCAGCGATCAGCATCTAGTGGCTTAACCTGGAAGGTAATCATTTAGCAACTAGCCATTTGTCAAAGTAAAAAACTGTAAGGCCAAGTGCTGTCAAATTAACGCAAGCAAAAATCTACCTAACAGTCAGAGCTCTAAGTCAAGTTTTGCTTGCGTTCGTTTGACAGAATTTAGCCTTAGAGTTGTGTCCGAACTATACCTAGTTATACGATGTAGTTCTGCGAAATATTGTCTCTCAGAATGCTACAATAAGCATCTGATAAAGTATGTAGATGCTCAAAAATTCGTAGTCGCACGTACAAAATTCGGCCGCAGAAAAACACAAAAACTGACTCGACAAATAAATTTATTTTTATTTTCGAACCTGTTCACCAAATTTCACGAGAATCGGTTTAAAAATGCGACCTGTAGATGCGGACGACCGAAAATCCGGACATACGAAAGCATTTATCTGGAAGCTAAATAGTCCATGGGCCACCCAAGAAATCGGTATAATTTGGGGGTACTAAGTTTCCTTTTTACAGGAGTTAGATAGGTTTATTACGATGTTAAAAAACCATGATTGCCATCTCAAAATGGTAGCTAACAAAAATGGCCGCCAATCCAAGATGGCGGATATTGAGTATTACAAAATCAATTATAACTTAAAAAGTATTCGTCTGATTTCATTCTTCTTTTTTTTAAACCATAGTTCTATATCCATCTTGTATTGGCCGCCATTTCTATTAGCTACTACTTTGAGATGGCAATCATGGTTTTTTCACATCATAATAAGCCTGTCTAACTACTGTAAGAAGGAAACTTAGTACCCCCAAATTATACCATTTTCTAAAATTTGGCTAGCTGGCCCATAGCCTAAAAACAGAGACCTTCGTTTCACTCGGTTAAAAAAGAAATACTTCCCGGGCTAGGCCCTCAATTTTGTACGAAATTTATTTACAGTTCTCTCGGGTTATTCCGCCTGAAACGTTATACTTTGAATCCTGTTATAAAACGCACGTAATGACGACAGTTCATTGCAGGTGTGAGAAATAGTACATTACTACAGAGGCCGAGAAGTAAGGGGTCGCCGGCCGGATATTTACGAGGCTGGCAACCCCTTTTCACACCGAGGTATATGTATAGTGCTTCTCTCAAACATGCAATGAAATAAATCAAAAAAGCTCCTAGAAATCAAACTTTAATTTCTATAGCAACTGAAAGTAAACTAGAAAAAAATTAAACTGACACATATATTACTATTTATTTGTCGACTTCTAAACTTTATTAATAGTAGAAACAGGCGTATAAAAGAAAGAGTGTCTACTCCGAAATCTATACTTTGCACATGCCGTCCCTTTCACTCTCGCGTGAAAGGGAAGCCACGAATACCAAGTACGGATTTCGAATATCAGAGTACAGGCCCGGTCATTCATTCATTCATTCATCATCAGCCTATATACGTCCCACTGCTGGGCACAGGCCTCCTCTCATACATGAGAGAGATTGGGCAGTAGTCCCCACGCTGGCCCAGAGCGGGTTGGGGACTTCACATACAACTTTGAATTTCTTCGCGGATGTATGCAGGTTTCCTCACGATGTTTTCCTTCACCGAAAAGCTAACGGTAAATATCAAATGATATTCCGTACGTAAGTTCCGAAAAACTCATTGGTACGAGCTGGGATTCGAACCCACGACCGCCGCTTGACATGACTTGTATTTTTCTGTTGGAAACGCTACGTTTTTGTATGTGTCTTAAATAATTTCCGTTTTTCGGTGCAAAAATACACTAGCGATTCTGTTAAAAAAATGAACGGCGGGAATGGGAAAGCATGAACTTTTTGACGTTTCAATACCTTTGGTGTATGTTTATCAAATCTTAATTCAAATTCCGTCTTATTATATATCCGTCTCATTTCCGTTCCGTCTTATTTTGAGAAATTGTTTTTTTTTTTTAGTTAATGGTAGTGGCAGAATGTCTTAACGAACTAAAAATCAATTATTGCTTATAGTTTTCTTCATAGCTGAACGCCGTGATGCTGAGTCACAAATGAATGAGGAATGAAAATTTTAAAATGAATTTTAATGAATAACTATAGGGATTGTTTTTTAAATATTTTTATGTATTCATCACAGATATAAATAAATCAAACTACATATTTTTTAAAATAAAACGTACAGGATATGACCACGTTCCATATGTATACATATTTTCGAATCAAAATGGGCATTTTATTTACTTGTACAACAACTAATATTATTTCATACAAAGTAATATTATTTTTTAAGTAAACAAAACGATCAAGATTTTTACGCCAGGCAGTAGGTTACTTAGGTAATTAAGTAATATTCTGCAACGCTTTGACCTCACCGTAGGAGAACCAATGCTTCAGACCTCCGATTGCGTGTAGTTATTAAGTGTCCTAGGGTCAAGATATACTAGGGGTAACTGTTGAGGTTATCGATGCTTGGCTATTGTAAATAGCTCGCCAACGCCATCTATCGAGTAAGATTTCGTGAAAATGATGAAAGCGCAAAACTTGACGGCCTCTTAAGTGGGTGATGATGAAGAACTAACTATTAATTATTATACATTATTATACTTTGCGAATACGACTACACCGTTAACTATTCGGTGAAGCAAAACCCCGCGACAACCTGCACATATCTGCGAAGAAATGAAAATGTTTACTCGTACCTACTCACGTAAAGTCCCCAAATGTAAGCTGATGATGACAGTAAGAAAAGAAAGAAAGACATACATGTAACCATTCTGATTCCAACATATAAATAATTCGTTCGTGGAAAAACATTTTTTTCGTGGATAAAAGACAGTACAAAACATCACAATATACAACACAGTCACGAAATGCCCCCAAACCATCATGATGATGAATCAGGTCTACTATTAGGTACCTATCCTTTGGGGAATTTCAAAGTAATACATTTCTACGTGTCTTTGTTTTCGGAGACTCTGACTAATTTCCTATTGTTTCAATACCTACATGATTCAACCTGACTCGAAGTCGAAACACCCGCGGAAAACGGTTTCCTAGTAAACACATAATAAGTCGGTTCTAGAAAAAAATATGAATTAGTTATTCCTAAATAAGGCAATTCAACACAGCCCATAATTGCTATAAAGGATCTTTATAAGTGAGCGTGATTAATAACCTTTGTTCTTGGCTAAGCAATTATGCAGATCGCATTATTAATAAGTTAATTTAATCATATAGTTATAAGATAATAGAAGCGTTACTTTTAATAATTAAAGTAAATATTAAAAGAAGATCAAGTATTTTGGTTACAATTTTTAAATTTCCTCTGTCTGTCTCCATGTTTATACAAATTGAAAAACGTCAGATAGCGGAAAAAATTGGGTAGCCTAGTTTTCTTTATCGAGAGTGATTCTTAGCAGAGCATCAAAAATTTCCAAATTCTGAGAAGTACAATCTTTATTAGAATATAATTACAAGAATTTAAAGGTATATAAAATAACGAAACAAATATAAATAATAACATGAAATCACTTAAAACTACGAACATATCAATCTTGAATGAAACACCCTAAGTACAGTCAAGTGCAAAAATATAGGTGCATACAACTTGCTCAAAAATATGTCCCGTAGCTCTTATGTCGGTGAATTAAGGTTTTAGTACCATATTTATGAAAGGATACACTCGATACCTATTTTTGCACTTGACCGTATACATAATGCAGTGAGTATGTTTCTTCGAGTCGCACAACACAACAATATATACAGACAACATAACAATATATATATATATATATATATATATATATATATATATATAACAAGTAAATAAAAGCTTAATTGTAGGTACTTATTGGTACTCATTATGTGCAATTCAATGTTATTCATTAGCTGTTATTATATCCCTTGTAATATAATAACAGATCAAAATAGTACATTACTTACCAAGGGCGATAAAACAAAGAATGTCTGATCGCAGGTATTTTACGCCCGAGCCGAAGGCAAGGGCGATAAATATGCGATCTGAGGCTTTCTTTATTATCGCCCATGGTAAGTACAACATTTTATGTCACCCCCTGGCCAGGAAGTGGGTTTTTTCGCGCGCGGAGCGTGCGATAATGGCCACTTTATGGCTAGGTGTGACATAAAACTATTTATTTTTGTACCTTACTATGGCTTTTTAGGCCTGCCTGATCCAATAAAGCGATATGAGTGCGCGATTGGAGAGTGGCCTGGGGAAAATCCAAGATAAACCTCCAACACGACCACGCGGGCGGTTTAAACACTGGAATACTCTAAGAGTTTGCGCTCCAGTGAGATTGGTTGAGCGGTTTTAACCGAATCTGAGGTCGTCAAACATCATCACTCCAATTGCCCTTGATAACGTAATTGGGCATGATTCCAAATTCAAAATTAGACCCCATTTGCTTGCATGATGGGCTCGCCCGGGGCATAATGACGAATGCCCAAACCATTTTTTCCGTTAAAAACTAAAAGTTTATAGCGCTAGGGATGTAGCTAATCAAGGCGTTCGACAATTTATCGGTGTATCGATTACTGTATCTTTTTTTGGTATTTTGTGAAATACAAGGCATAATAACAAGTGTTACATGATTCGCTACGTTAGGTACACAGTACATAGGTTAAACAGTTTCCACTTATGACTATAGTACTTCTGTTGCTCTAAACAACATTTAACCTCAAAATATTAATAAATAGTTCTAAAAATTAAAACCTGCCATTACAAAAATTTTGAGTTATTTATAATAAAAAGTGAAAATGCATGTTTAAAATTGATGTTTTACAATACATAATTACGAATTAAGGATGATTCACAGTAGACCGTTCCGTATCCGGGCCGGCCCGTTTTGTAATACACGACGCGCGACGGCCGTCGATTTCTTGTACTAGAAAACGGGTCGGCCCGGACACGGAACGGTCTAGCGTGAATTATCCTTAAATCTTCTACAATATCGTATATATTACTAAACTTAGTAACACTTAGAATGCTACATATACCTACTCATTATTATTCCTTTGGAATAACTTGTGTTGCTCGTGTGTTAAACTAGGATCTACGCGAGCAATGTAAGATTATATATCAGTTTTTTGCTGTGATATAGCTGGGCCTAGTTTAAGGTGGTTCGCTTTCCATACAAAACGACTTTTGACATTCGCAGGGTAGCGGCGTGATATTTCAAGAAACTTGTGTAACAAACATTCATAAATTGGCGATTAATTTGCGTGAAATAAACTTGTACAAACTAGAATAATTAGTTTGTCACGTGAGTATCACGTGACATCATTTTTTTGGAAAGCCAATTTATGAAAGTCTGTTACTTAAGTTTCTTAAAATATCACTCCGCTAGCCTGCGAATGTCAAAAGACGTTTTGTATGGAAAGCGAACCACCTTAAGGAAGAGGATCATTCCCACATTTTATTAAAATAAGAACGTTCTGGCTAAAATAAAAGTCATGCATTTCAATAGCGATCTCTAGCGGGTTGGATCTTTTTAAACTACGTCCAATAGGCATTCAAAAGTCATTGCAAGGAATGGTAAAACAATATTTATTTTTTATCCAACAGTGTAGGCCCCCGTCTCTACACCCGCAGCTTTTGAAAGCTCCACGAGTCGACCTAAACTGTTCCCCGAGCAGGTTGTGTAACGCAATGATAGATACGAAGTTTGCGCAACTTTTACGAGCTTTTAGTCCATATTATTGAGCGTTTGTGAAGTAAATCATAGAAGTAATGGAACCATCGTTACTTGCTTTTGAGAACGGTTTCGTTTAATTACTTGTAACATATAGTAACAAGTACTAGTAAGAAAGAGACAAGCGTAACAATTTTTTCTTAGTAGACACTGTATCGTCTTATATGAAGTGAAATGTACATTCTTTAAATGCTTGTTTAGGGGACTAGTTTAACGGTTGAGTTTAACAAATCAAAAAACATCGCTATCCAGTCTATCCACCATATAGTTTTTCTAAAATAAAGTTCATTCAAGAATCATTTAGCATATCCGTCCGTCCCGCAAAAAAAATACTTGTAGCATGACCTCCTAAATCTAGACATAATCCCTGAAAGATTCAAAGATTTAAAACTTTCGTTTGTTTTATTTATATCAGTGTACAAACCTCGTCAATCTGTTTGATATTAAAGTACGGCATAACTTTTAATAAACGCAATATTAAACTGGACCGGACCTAAAAATATTTCATATTAATTCCAATAAAATTACAAGTATGACCTTGCAATGCGCAAAACTTGGTAAACGACGTGGCACATACTATCGACTGTTCGGTCAGGTTTTTAAATATATTACCTATATGCAATTTTTCACCTTGTCCCGTTGAAACAAAGTAACAAATGTAAATATAATCAGCTCGGCTGTCCAAGGTTTTTAATAACAAAACGAGAGTAACAATCGCCGTCAAATTAATAGCAGCATTTATCTTTGAGGTTATTTATAAAGCGTTTAAAAGCTTTGCGATGTAAGTGATATCTTGTTTGTTGCAAGTTTCTTTTACTTAGTTCAGTAGCCAGCGAAGTGTGACAGGTGTCATCCCAGCTCAATACTTAGTAGTCCGGATTAATATAAAAACACGGTTTCCGTTTAAAACCGGTCCTTCGATGTCACGAATAAATTTGCAATCCCTAATTAACACTTCGATAATATGTCGTGTGCTGACATAAAATCTGTAAAAAATAGCTTTAAAGAACGTCACATTTTTATATTTGATACCAGTTATATTACTAGTGGCTCTGCATACTGCAGCCCTAACGAGGGATATTTTTCACGTTTTCAAAACCGCCATTTATTAAAAAAACAACTGTCAAAAAAACAAATGAATACACTAGGTAAATCAAAGCGGAGGAACTCAATTGCAAGTAGTACTAAGTTACTTTATTAATATAATTGCTACATTAATCTTTCAAAGTTGTTGTATACCTATAGCGTGACATTAGGCATGCATAAAGTAGGATTAAATTAAACGTAACAAGCCGTCGTTGTTAGCGAGCCATAAGAAAACACATAGGTAGAAAAAAATAAGTGTTAATAGTATAATATAACATTAACTTATTTAGTCTTATCTACTATCCGAGAACAGCAATTTTATTAGGTTTGGGGCCGATATTGACCATACCTTTAAATATAAATCATATATTTTATATATGTATAATCAGCCTAGAAAATGTTTTACCACATTTGTACACAAAAAAAAAACAAAAAATGAGTTGCAAAGTGGTAGACCACTTCCTTCATCCTTAGCTTATGATACATTTCCCACTTTTTCTTTGAATTTCTATACAGTTTGATGGGACTGTCAACAGTGTCAACCTTAAGGGGGTGTCAAATAAAAATTAAATTCGTGACTGTACATAGTCATTATACTGCCCTCCTAAGCCAAATGGTGGTATCTCAAATAAAATACCATAAAATAATAAACATACTGAAAACGACAAAATCGATAGCAAGGGCAGAGCAGAAAGGAAAACCAAGCAGACGTTCAGCAGGAAAAGTATTTAATTCACAACTGGTAAAATTGTACAACAAAATACAAAATAAAATCCATAAAAAAGAGATGACAGGAGTCAGGTGTAAAAAGGATAAATATATAAAAAGGTTGCAATCGCAACACATACAATTATACGTAGGTATATATGCATATAACCACTTTATATTAGCAGTCTTGGAATCAGAAAACGCAATAAAACTCTTGCTCTTTATTCTTCTGCTCGAGTGTCATGAACATTTACATTTATTCTTTATTCCAACCAGGAACTCTAAACGACCTTGTCATTTTATGACAAATGTCGATTATACCTTTATGTGATAATGATAAGATCTTAATTCGTTCCTAGATTTAAAAGGAAAAGAAAACCTGTTCGTGTAGTTTTGATTTAAAGTTTAGATACAGATTAAAAGACGTACAGACAGAATAACGGTTATTACCTGTATCTAACTCTAAGCAAAAAAAGATAAATAAATGTCAAACTAAAACCAGATGCAGACATTAACATTAGCATATCAACCGTTTCTTATAAGAACGGCAAATAACAGTACGAAATTCGATTAATATTCACTCACCTTGAATGTCCTGTTGAAATTGCTTTTTTTTTAACACAAACCACAAACACCGATAACACTCACAAACCGCACTCGGATCGCGGCACAGCACTATTTTCGCGCGAAGCTTGACAACGAAGATGGCGACCGCTCAGAAGCGCGCTCGAGGTCGACTGAATGTCTGAATGAGCGTCTCGGCGAGAGGCTGCGACGCTGTTGACTATTTTGCGAACGCGAAGGAAAGCAACTTTTTAGGGAGATAAATGGTATCATTTTACCTTTGTAAATATGTAGACGAATTTGAAAGGACGTACCTACATTTTCTATTTTAGTAGAGGCGGAAAAACTTTACCAATAATACACTAAAGAGCAAATAAAACTACAATTTGTATGGAAATTTCATGAAAAGTGTATCCGTTGTATTTAAACTTGAGCATACAATTTTCATCATGGGTATTCTCTCCAGTTTGAATAGTAGTAGTAGAAATATTCTTTTTCACATCACCTATTCGGATAAGGGCTTTTTCTTCCCTGCTAGGAGGGATCAAAATAGCACTTTTCTTCCCTGCTACGAGGGATCAAAGTGGCACTTTTCTGTAACGAGTAATTGTATTGTATCGATTTTGATAGTTAAGTATTGTATCGATTTTGATAAAATAAATGCACAACCATTGTTATTTCAGATCTTTTATTATTCTCAATAGGTGATGTGAAAAGCAGTATGTGTCACATGGAAGCAAAATTATTTCCACCTTGGGCGTTAATTCTTGAATCCCTCACTACGCTCAGGATTCTATTTTAGAATCCCTCGCTACGCTCGGGATTCTATTATATAATCCTTCGCTTCGTTCAGGATTCAATTTACGCCCACGCCGTAAATATGTCATTTTGCTCCCTTGTGATGTGACACAATCTACTATTGTAAAGCTATTTACGTGTTTAATTATGACAATGATAAAGCTGAGAGATAGCCGTCACCCAGAGCTTGGTAAACCGTTTTGTGAACCAATAGGTATAAAGTTAATTAACTTCCAATATACCTCTACGCTTTAATTGAAAAATAACAAAACGCGCAGAACGGGCTTTACAAAAACCGGTAAAATATAAATACTTACCTCATCCCTATTTTCTTTACTTGTTAGTTGTTATACTTATGTTGGATACTTCGTTAATCCATTTAATTTTATTTACATTGCTGGAAAAAACTGGACGGTTAATAATTAAATAGTAGATTGTTTGACAAGGGTCTAAAGTAAGCCTTATATGGGTAATATGGCTTTTAGGCCCGAGTTATACACTCAAAAATTCAAAAAATTCAAATTAAAAACATTTATTCTGCAAATAGGCCTCAAGGGCACTTTTACAAGTCAAAATCTATCTGTATCAACAGAAAATATCTGTAATGTTCAAATAAAACTAATTACATATCATATCATCTCTCCACTTTTCACTTCGATTGCGAGAAAACACATAATAGTAGATTGTGTCACAAGGGAGCAAAATGACATATTTACGGCGTGGGCGTAAATTGAATCCTGAACGAAGCGAAGGATTATATAATAGAATCCCGAGCGTAGCGAGGGATTCTATTATAGAATCCTAAGCGTAGTGAGGGATTCAAGAATTAACGCCCAAGGTGGAAATAATTTTGCTTCCATGTGACACATACTGCTTTTCACATCACCTATTGAGGATAATAAAAGATCTGAAATAATAATGGTTGTGCATTTATTTTATCAAAATCGATACAATACTTACCTATCAAAATCGATACAATACAATTACTCGTTACAGAAAAGTGCCACTTTGATCCCTCGTAGCAGGGAAGAAAAGTGCCATTTTGATCCCTCCTAGCAGGGAAGAAAAAGCCCTTATCCGAATAGGTGATGTGAAAACACATATTATCCACCTTAAATGAATAATTTAACTCTTGGCGGGCGTATGTCTAATTTGACAGCATGTTTTTTTTCTAAGGCCTCCCTCTCTTTTGCCATATTAAAGAAAGAGATGCAACATGCGCTTTTATTTCTTTTAAGAGGAGTAATTGCTTTGACCATAGACACCGCTTAATCTTTAGAGAACTGAAAAACGGCTTTCCTGATTCGTCGATTTTAGTACAGCTGTGTTCTGGTTGGTTGTTATTTTTACCAAATATTTTTTAATCTGTCAAATTACTGTTCTGTGATTGGAGGAATTGAATAGGATTGAATAGGGGAAGTATTTTGATTGGTCAAATTAAAATGTTTTGTAAATCATAAATATGTATACATATTTTCCCTAGGGCTTAAATGTACCTACTACTTTAGCCCCGCTTCACAAGTCTAATATGACACACTTTTCGAGCATGAGAAGTGAAAAAAACTTTGTCATTGGGGTGTCTCCCGTGATAGATATTGCCAAGGCTCCTCGCACGTTCTAACTAAGTATAGAAAAATTAACGTGACTTAAACGTGCTTTTAAATGTCACAATGTACTATATCGGTAAAGCAGTAACGCCTATTGCTTTGATAAGATTGTCCATAGCCGTTATAGCAGGAATGGGCAATATTGGTAGGCGGAGGCGGAGGCCGCTACGCCCGTTGCTTGTAACATTATGAAAATGGTGGCTTACGGCTCAAAATATATGTCGGAAGTAGCTAAATTAATAGACACGCTATATAATATAATGTTAGTTATATACTGGTTACGACGGAGCTCTGAGGTCAATGGTAACTGGGCATGTACCTATAGCGTAGGTACCGTATATTTACTGCAATTGATATGTATGTATGTATAATTCTTTATTGTACATGAGTAAACATAGCATAAAAATACAAGAACAGTTGACATGCATGTACAAAGGCGAGCTTATCCCTATAAGGGATTTCTTCCAGCTAACCTTTGAGCAATTGAGTGGAGATTGAGACTAATAGGCAAACCGAAAAACATGTACAATACGAATAATTATCTTAATAACATGACAACACTTCATACAGTCGTCGTATCACTTACAGGTGTTTATAAAATCTAACCAGAGGAAATTGACATAGGTAGAACTCCCTGCGAAGGTGCTGAATTAGGCCTCTTTTATCTGCAGCGTAATTGCGCAACTTGTTGAACGCGCTTTAGGAAGATATCAACCGCCATGTTCGCAATAAAAAAATGACTGCAGGTGAATATATCCTAACGTGCGTTCGAATAATTGCGCAATTACCCTGCTAAGACTCCTGGCAAACTGGCACCCACCGTAAGTCTGCTTAAATGGGGACACGCCTTAAGGGTACCAGGGACGGCGTGGGCGGAGGCGGGACGCCTGTTGCGTGTTGCTGCTCCGAGGCTCCCG
The DNA here is from genome assembly GCA_951800055.1 of Cenopis cana. NCBI lineage: Eukaryota > Metazoa > Arthropoda > Insecta > Lepidoptera > Tortricidae > Cenopis > Cenopis cana. Next base: position 582,978 of record OX637495.1, read on the forward strand.
TAGCGTCGGCAGAACAAGTGCTTCGAGTGTGATGCCGGACCACACAATGGGCCGTGATGACCCGACAACTACGTAAACGACGCATACTGTGTGTGGTGGAATGAGATGAAAATGTCTTTGTCCCTTTAACGCATACCTAACTGCTTTCTGTATGTTGGGCCATTGTGTAGCTCAGGGGGGCGATTTTTGAGTGTAGAATGCTCGACATTTCACTCGAGGTCTGTCAAAAAACAGCTGATGTCTGGCATTTCTCTTCTACAGGTCGCATTTCTCAACCGATTCTCGTGAAATTTTGTGAGCAGGTTCCATATTATACGGAAATTTTAAGTCGATGTAGTTTTGATCAAAAAAGCGGAGCCATTGGCGTCGAAAACTAAAAAAATATATACATATATTTTCCGTTCTGTAATCGCGTTCTATATTCTTCTATTTCATCGCGAGTGTGCAAAGAGACACAGTTTATATTACACCTGGCCATAAAGCGGCAATTACATCATAATATCCCACTCCTGACCAGGGCAAGACATAAAATTGTGTACTTACCACGGGCGGTAATAAAGAAAGCCTCAGATCACATATTTATCGCCCTTGCCTTTGGCTCGGGAGTCAAATACCTGCGACCTGAGACATTCTTTGTTTCATGGCCCTGGGGGCCGATTTTTAAGTGTCGAACGCTCGAATTTACGCTCGACATCTGTCGAAACGTCATAGTTTTTTGACAGATCTCGAGTGAAAAGCCGAGCGTTCGATACTCAAAAATCGGCCCCCTGGGCCGAAAGGTTCTCGAGTGGCGACCACGGACCGGAAGGCGCAGCGTGGGTAGACCCCCCACAAGGTGGACTGATGACCTGGTAAAGGTCGCGGGAGTCCGCTGGTACAGGGATTCGGGTGGCGCACTGGCGCAGGACCGGTCATTGTGGCACTCTTTGGAGGAGGCCTATGTCTAGCACGTAGACGTCTTTCGGCTGATATGATGATGATGGTAAATAATGTAATAGCTTTCGCGCGCGACCGTACTCCACCCCCAGAGAACCAATCCCCATTAAGCCAACTGCGGACCCCTGACGCTAACACCGGCGTTAATAAGCAAAGATTGCGGAACTGATATTATCTTACGTATTGCCCATAACCTATCTACAGCTTATGTTTGTTAAGTACATGTGCCTAGAGATAGGTGGGTGAATAAAATGTCGCGAAAAATATTCAATGAAATAATCCATAATTTAATTATGTGATTATCTCCTAGGCTGTTAGATAATTAGGCGATCTTTCAAGACGTGATTGCCGTGAAGTAAATTGTTGAAGACATTATACACTCTCAATGACTTGTTACGAATTGGTTGAATATAACATTTATTTATTGTATATATTTGTGATAATTATGTATTATATATATTATCAATCACAGAATCATTTATTTCAAGTATCATAGACCTTTTAAAAAACATGTGTACAGTAATTGAACTTACGTAGATCAAAATAAATTTATACAATGTTTCTCGTTTTTCATTTCAGCAGCGACCATTTTAGTTGCTCCTTAGCTGATTGTAAAACTTTTGCTGCTCTGGCGTTTAGAGGATCCGGTCTTCATAGGATTCCTGCTCCATCTTCACATCCAAATGGTCTTAATGTGTCTTCTCGAGCCTCTCACCCTTATTGAGACCGCTCTTATAATTATTGCTTTATTACTACTAACTACCTACTACTACTATATTTTATTGTTTTAGATACACACTATCATTTTCCTGTACGTGTACGTACACGATGTAAAAAAATAATAATTCATAAATTACATTCTTAATTTATTTTAGGTAAGTTTGTCTGTCTCATTGGCATTGCTAATTGTCTACCAACCTTCCACTCAATTGCTCAACGGTTAGGTGGAAGAGATCCCTGATAGGGATAAGTTCGCCTCTGTACTTCAATTTTTTGCGATTTGTAGGTACGCTTGTTAATGTGTACAATAAAGTGCTTACAAACACAGAGCCAGGACATCATATAGCTAGGAAATCTTACTTATGAATAAATACATAAGTCAAACCAAAAAAATACTAAAATAGGATTAATAACAAAATAATATGTTTAAAATCTGTAAGTAATAGATATCTAATATAAGTATTCATTCGCTGACATCATCAAGATTTCAACAAAGGAGCGAGTCTTAAGCGGAAGAGCACAGAATATTATTCTGGAAATGTATCATTCATTCCGCAAAATAATAATATCAGTATCATAATATGATATTATTATTATTTATGTTGACCCTTACTTATATTATTTTTGACCTTCATTATTTTATTATCACCTTTTTGCTGCCATCTAGTAAACCGCCATAGCAACTAAAGTGACAGAGACATCTAGCGTTGAGTAGCTGTACTTCTATAAACCTCAACGAGGTACTTGTCACCGCGCATAAACCTGCTAATTCAAGAAGTATCCCAATATCACCGCGCTTGATTTAGAATGACTACATTACATTTTAGTCGGTTGAAATTTGTTATGACCGCATTGACATTTTTGCGTCAAAAAATACTTGTTCCCGAAATGTGACCCAATTATTGAATAAAAACAATAGTGTACAAATGTACAAATTATAATATAACATACGATTTTAAAATAGTACAAAAAGCTTTCCAAATGATTATACGAAACGTTTAATTCATGAACATTGTGTTTGTGTAAAACATCTGTGATAGTTGTTAATTTAATAAAAATGCATTGGTTTTTAAAGTTTATTTAATTAAAAAACGGCAATAAGTGTTTAATATTAAAATTGTTGATACTATTTTACGAATCATATTTTTCTTGTTATATTCTTCGTTAAGTATATTTTATGGTTTGTGACCTATAGTATAAAAAAATACAATAAATAATTACAATTATTGAGCAGAATAATAGCAACTACAATGTCGTTTGTTAAGTGCTGTTTTGAAGCGGGGGAAGGCCACGATTTTTTGGACTCCTTTGTTCAAAAATGTACGGATACAGGATGTAAGTATATAATCATGTTTTTTAAAATATTTATCTATGAAACGTTATTGGTGTTGGCCACTGTCATGCAACGCCATTAAAGCAAAGTATAGTGATTAACTTATTGATACATTTGACACAGTTCCATACGCTACATAGCCGATATTCAATTCAGTGTTTTATTTGTGTAGATCGACATTATTGATTACATTCTATGAATGCCGCCAAGTTCAGTCAACTTCCGCTACCACTTCCGGTCTACGCTGCGTTCCGATTTTAAGATATTTCATATTCAAAAGGCGAATAATGGTTTTGTCCTCACGCATTCAAATCAAATGGCCATTATAAAGTAAATATTTAAATAAATAATTATTGATAAAAGTGTACATACAGGAATTTGTATAAGAATTCACGGAGACTTAATTCCATAAATAGTTGAACGCATCCTTAATGCATAGTGATGTGGTTTTAAAAAAATATCGATTTGGATGCCATGGAAGTTTGTACTTTCACCCTTTCACCATGTTTTTGCTTTATTTTTTCAAAGAAAATCAAGTAATAAATCTTCAATCAGTGGTTCATTTAAAATGCTGCTTTCACATAAAACTATGCTACAAAAAAAATGAATATTGGCGTTTGGCTAGGCAATCGAAGAAAATGTAAAACAGGGTTTTGGGGACAGGGACATTAGTAGTTTGAATTGTCACATACCGTGAACAAGAAGTGAATAAGAACACTGTGAACGTACGATACGTTCACAGTGTTCTTATTAAGCAAACAAGGAACGCAAAGTATTAGTGTGGTAATTATTTTGAAGGATGAGAAAGATATTCTTTATTTGTTGTCTCTAAAGCGGTTTCACTGATGTGGTTTTCAGACACCGGTGCGATTTGCAAGCGGGACATCGCTATAGACACGCATAACGCTGTCTCGCTCACACTGCGGAAACCGAATCAGTGTGAAGGCCTCCATAATTGTAGCCCTCTATTTTCGGATGTTGAAAGGGTCGCTTTTAAGCCGGCTACACAAAGCCCTGCCTGCAGGGCCCTGCTTGCAGTGCCACTCAGTCCGTCGACACTTCATAGTAAGATAACTCAGGAACGTACTTTTATACCAACGTTGAGGCATAGAAATAATATTACCGAATTAAAATGACTGCTGCTGCATTTTGGTATCAAATACCATAGTTCCTTTCGAATATAGACGTATTATACTTTTCTTTGGGTTGGTACGATTGATTAAAACGTCAGCCGTCGTTTCTCGGGGGTATTTGAAATCGTCTGAAATATTTGTAATTTATTGTGTTTTTGGCAAAATAACGTAGCTGTTTTTGAAATGGGGGGCAAATCCTTAAGGAAATGTGAAGTTTGCGGTGTTAGACGTGTGCGAAGATTAACTTCTGATGTATTTTTGCCCAGATTTCCACTAGATCCGGACAGGTCGGTAAATTGATTTCTTAATGTGATTTATCAATAATTCTTGACTTTTAGTCGTGAACAGTTAATAATTTAATTAGTTCGAAGTACATAAAATCATGGATTGAACGAACATTCTGAGAATAAAGTTATTCTTGACAAAAAATAGGTAAATTGAAATAAGACGAATAAGACTAGTGCGCGAACAAAATTATCGATAATCCTCTTGTTTCAGATGTCGGTTATGGGTAAAATTAGCAGGAAATGAGGATCTGGCATATTTACCTATACCGTCGTCTGTCACACAGGTTTTACAGCCAAACGGTTGGAGCTAAATACATTCATTGAATACAACTGACCTAGTTTTATTTTATGATAGTAGTATAGCGATTAGCGCGTCATCCACGACAACGCGCCCATCCACAGCGAATCCCATATTAATTGTGATTAATTGTACGGATGGGACTGTAGCGGGGCGCACCTTCGTGGAAGACTAGCACTTTATCTCGAAATACTCAAAATTTAGTGGTAGGTACCTACAGTACAGCAGCACGTATCGATTCATCGATATCGATAAATGTCAGGTAAAGGAGGTGTCAAGCCCTAGCTCTCCTTTTTTATGTTGGCATTATTGGCATTTAGTGGTAGTTTGGCACAAAGTACGTTCACAATTCGGTACAAGCCTTCTTAGAGAGTGCCGACTCTTAAAAACGTAGTATTATATTCTCTTTGGTGCCACTGCCAAATCGTATCGTGTGTAGGCATGCAGGGCCGATTTAACAGATAAAAAAATCGGCCCTGCATGCCTACACACAATACGATTTGGCAGTGGCACTGCAAGCAGGGCCCTGCAGGCAGGGCTTTGTGTAGCCGGCTTTATACTTTACGTGCACGTCCACGGCAAACACATTGGTTTCATTCATATTTAGTCTAAAGTTTTATTTATAACATTATAGTCTATGGTCTATTTATGAATGAAACTATAGTTTATTGAGAACGTGCACGACTGCCTGCACGCACGCACAGTCCGTACACGGTAAAGTATAAAAGCGTCCATGACGACGATTATCTAGAATAATTTCGATTGCGTGAACATATACACACTTGTCAACACTTGAAGTACTTTAGTATGTTGATTGTTTTTATGTTTTACTTCATATACGAATATTGTGCAGACCTAATCTGCAAAGGAAAAAAAATAAAGAAAAGGCTTAGTAGAGGAAAGGGTAACGTCTACGTAAGGTTCGATTGTAAGTCCATTTAAGTCGATACTTTTATTACGTTAAGTAATGTACATCACTAAAATGTATCGATTGAGTCATGTATGTCCTTTCTAATCCGTCCACGAATGTTGAAAAGTGTAATTACCTCAGAAAGACGTCTAGAAAATAGTTTGAAATATCAACAATGGCACAGGGTAAGTTATTGTCGCGTAGATTTATTATAGCTCCCTAAAATGTATTCCCGAAACTTGTTTACAAGTTCCCGTTTGACGTTTGACCCGTTTTGTGTGGCGCCATCTTGGTTTCTGTCATTCTTGTTACGAGCGCGTTTTCTGTTGATTACATTCGTTTTTGCCAAAGTGAACTGTTAATTGTGACAAATTGACAATAAATACCATCGAAATGGCGTAAAAACTTGAAGTGCATCTAGAGGTGCACGTTTTTTGTGATATTTCGCAAGATTTAAGTGGGACGCGTTGTCGAAACTTTGCAACATGTCCGCTGTGCAAACGCAAAGTAAAACCAGCAGTACCACGGCTGCGAAGCCTCAGAAAAACTATGGGAAGATAATTCTGACGCTCTACAACTGCCTGCTGCCTGAAACCGTGTTTAAGGAGACGCCATCACAGGCAGATGGCCTCGACATCGAAACCGAGACTGACCTACGCATCCTGGGCTGCGAACTCATCCAGACCGCTGGTATCCTGCTCAAAATGCCTCAAGTCGCCATGGCTACAGGTCAGATATATCTCCAAAGGTTTTACTACTCGAAATCCTTTGTCAGATACCCCATGGAAACCATGGCCATGGGAAGTATTTACCTAGCCTCTAAAGTGGAAGAGAAACCTTGTAGGATACGGGATGTTATCAATGTATTTCACCACATCAAGCAAGTGAGGGCCCAGAAAACTATATCACCCCTAATAGTCGACCAGAACTACATAGAATTGAAAAACCAAGTCATAAAGGCTGAGCGGAGAATACTTAAGGAGCTGGGTTTTTGTGTCCATGTTAAGCACCCACACAAACTGATTGTAGTCTATTTGCAGCTCCTACAATATGAGAAGAATCGTCAGCTCATGCAGATGGCATGGAATTACATGAACGATGCCCTACGGACTGATGTCTTCATGAGATTCCCTCCGGAGACCATTGCCTGTGCTTGCATCTACTTGACCGCTAGGAAAATCGGTTTACCTCTACCAAATAATCCGCACTGGTTCTTGCTCTTCAAAGTATCTGAAGAGGACATCCGTGAAGTCAGCACAAGGATCCTACAACTCTACAAACGAACTAAAGTGAACTCCGAAGAGTTGGAGAAGAAAGTTGATGCATTACGCAAGATCTATCAAGCTAACAAACATTCGCAAGCTCAAAAAGAGCGCGAAGCGAATGCCGAGGAAAAGAAGGTAGAATCCCCAACCGCATCCACATCTAAGGATACAAAACGAGACTCAAAGAAGGACAAATCCCCGAAGACCCCACCACTATTCAATAAATACCACAGCAATCATAAGTCAAAGAGAGAGCGGAGATCTCGCTCCCCATACGAAAGGAAGCGGGAATATTCTAGTAAGAGACACAAGTCCCGATCAAGGGACAGGGAGACAGATCGCTCAAGGGAGAGGAGGTCTGATGACAAGAGGAGTCGTGGGAGCGGCTCCCGGAAGTATGATGACTATGAGAGATCCAAGTCAAGCAGAGACGGTCGGGATGACAAGAGGAAATATTGAATGTAAAATAAATAGTTTTGAATAATTATTGTTGTTTTACTAGATATTTAACCTTGAAATGACTGTCAGCCTATGCTTAGAAACTACTGGGTCATAGGTCAGGTATGGCTTATGTAATTACAGTTGACTGTGTAGGAAATCAACATCAAAATGTGCTAGTGCTAGCAAGCTAGCATTTATCACCAAAACTGGTCTTCCTTTTAGTCAATATAAATTGATGGAAGGTGGTTTCATGGCTCTTGTTTTTTCTGAATTATGTATAAAAAAACATGCACACTATAGTTTAACTTAGGTACTTCATATATTAGTTCCAGTTGTCCCATGCAAGTACTACGACGGAAAATGTTGTCCCCTATTGGACAACTCAATTCGACTAGTGGGATAGTCAGCAAATAAATATGTCGGCTATCGAATTGGGATTTGTACATAGTTTTTATACAACAACGGTGGCCAACAAGCCTGATGGTAGGCAGACATCGTAGACTATAGATGCTTGCCGCTCCACAAAAATCACAAGCGCGTTGCCAACCCTTTATTGACTTGAGGATTCGTTGTGTCAACAACAAACAACAGCTAGATACATTATCGCAGGTCGCTAACTCTCAATATAGCGCATTCTTGGGAGCTCTGGCTAACACAATATAAAAAAATAGGAAAATAAATGTCGAAATTTTAATAAATAACACTCGACGTCATTGTATTCAGTGACGTCACCTGTCTAGCTAGGCTATGATATTGTCGAAGTGAATAATGAATCGATATAAATCATCTAACAATAGCATTAATCGACTTATTTATACACGTGGCGATATAAATACGCACCCAGGCCATGCGTGCCGCGCCGCAATCGAATCGGTACTTAAAGTGGATCGAATGGATGGACCACACCTAGCCATCTGTAGGTAATAGTACATTACTTAACAAGGGCGGTAAAACAAAGAATGTCTCAGATCGCAGGTATTTGACGCCCGAGCCGAAGGGAAGGGCGATAAATACGCGATCTGAGGCTTTCTTTATTACCGCCCGTGTTAAGTACAAAGTTTTATGTCACCCCCTGGCCAGGAAGTGGGATTTCCCGCGCGCGGAGCGTGCGGTAATTGCCGCTTTATGGCCAGGTGTGACATAATGTTAGTTATAATATGATCTCCATCTGACCTTCCAATGCAGAGGGAAAGCTAGATTTTGTTAGGTTTAGACCAGTTTCCTCACTATACAAATATTCTTTATTGTTCACCAAAAAAAAAAACCTACAAAGGAAAAACAAAATTATAATGTTCATGTGCCTCGCGACGTTCTCATTCACCGGAAAGCCACTGTTAAATATCAATTGGCCTATTAAGCTGTCTAGGATTAGGATAAATAAATATTAGAAGGATAAACCTTACACTGATCGATGGCTTGTGCTTGGGAATAAATTATTAGGATTTCTTCTCCGCTAACAGGCTGTTTGGCTTAAAGCGGGTTTCGCCAACGTACGAACAGAGACCGATTTTAGGCTGCGTTTCCACCAGAGATGTGCGAGGATGCGTTTTCATACATTTGACACCTCGCAACGCGCCGAGCGAGGTGTCAAATATATGAAAACACATCCTTGACACGTTTAACACGTTTAGCGCCGAGGACCCGATAGTCGGATCGCCGTTCGTAGACAGTTTTCGCTACAATGCGGAAAAACCCTGTTATCAGCTAGCTAGAGTAGCGCGTAGCACTCGTCAGCAATAAATAACTAACTTTAAATATGGCGCCAAAATCTTTCATCTCATAGAAACTTGGTCAAACTTTCCACTCGTACACAGCTTACTATTAGCAGACAGTTTGGTGCAACCCACCCCTTTTACGTGGGTTGTATTCAGATCATTCAATCTGCCGTAGGTAGTAGATAAGATATGTGTGTGGGGTGGCGGGATTAAATGCGTGGGCGTTAGACGACGGGTAGAAATACTGTGGGTGTTTACTGATCACTTGAAGCCACTGTTGCCAACGGCAACCCATGCGACGTTCAGCCACGTAGGTTAGGACCTCGGCTCGACAGAGGTTTTTCGAAAAAAACTTGTGTACGGTCAACCATTTGATTTCTGGGTCACTTCGTACCTAGTCACAGTGGCATCAATATATTATCTCTATCGGCTTTCATATAAGATTTTCACTGTGACAAGGTACGAAGTGGCCCAGAAATCAAATTGGTTGACTGTGCAGCACTTTTATCTGAAGACCGCGGGTTAGCCATATATGTAGTTGTGGACACAATACGAACACACAGACAATGTGAACTCATAGCTCCTACGCTGACGCACACATAGACAGCGTGCATGTGTATCTCAACACACAACCGTGGCGTGGCTCACCCGCGTTCGTGAGATAAAAAGTATTCTACGTAAATACGTGATATGATATCATTAGATATACTATACTATACAAATACTCTTTATGTCACACCTAGCCATAAAGTGGCCATTATCGCACGATCCGCGCGCGAAAAAACCCACTTCCTGGCCAGGGGGTGACATAAAATGTTGTACTTACCACGGGCGATAATAAGGGAAGCCTCAGATCGCATATTTATCGCCCTTGCCTTCGGCTCGGGCGTAAAATACCTGCGATCTGAGACATTCTTTGTTTTATCGCCCTTGGTAAGTAATGTACTATTATTGCATACCTCACAAAGAACACAGTACAGAACATTAGAGGTTAACATTAACATTAGAAAGAAATAAGAAAGAATTTATTGCCAAACAAAGAACAAAAATACAATTATTAGAGCGATCTCTTCCAGACAACCAGCCAGATTAGATATTTTCGATGTATGAAACATCGTTAGGAAACCGCTCTTCGATCGCTTCGCTCACTCGGTCAATTCTAGTCGCAGCGTCGCTATAGTGTGCGCCATCCACGACGATGCGCCCCTCCACAGCGAATCTCATACTAATCTGTGCGCAGTTTGTACGGCGCGGGCTGTGCACTATATAGTGCACGCCATCCAAGAAGGCGCGCCCCTCCACAGCCCATGCCGTACAACTAGGGTTGCCAACCGTCCCGCCTCAGGCGGGACGTCCCGTTTCCAGCACCCTAAACGATGTGTCCCGCAAAGGATGCGTGCGGGACGCCAATTGTCCCGCTTTCAAGCCTCGGCAGAATTATAAGAACTGGCGCGAACATTTTGTTTCATTTCAGGTAAGAATGCACAACTTCGATAAATGAAAATAAGTAATTTGTATCCCGCTCCCGGAAGACCGTACTCGTAATAGGATAATTTTAGCTCGGAAATCATCCACTAAGAACGTATATTTCGCGGGAATAAATAATGTATTCTACATCACAATTATACGTTAACAATATTGATAGAGTGCGCGAGTTCCGCATTTTTTAGCCAAGTCCCGCAATTCTACGTACAACAAATGTCCCGCAAATCGGAGCACATAAGTTGGCAACCCTACGTACAACTGCGCACAGATTAGTATGACTAGTATGAGATTCGCTGTGGAGGGGCGCGTCGTCGTGGATGGCGGATGGCGCGCAATATAGTCGTTACCAGGTTACGGATGAGAGTTTCTTGGAATATATCTGTCATAGTTAAATGTATGTTAAGCACTTCCGCGCCACAGCCCTAGTGTCGCACGACAAACCTATTTCAGGCGGGTAAGATAAATATAGCGCTCGACGTTCAGTCTTTACTCGCCGGCCGCCCTGTGCGCCCTTATTTTGTACCTACTATACACGTAACAATCGTGAATGTGAAGTGAAACGTTACGTCTTTATTCCGGTTGATAATAAGGTTTAATTTCGCCTGGCGCGTGAGGTGTTCAAACAATGAATGGGTGATTTAGCGTTCATGAAAAAGGGATGCTGAAGCTTTTCTGAATAGTGTTCCTAAAAATCGTTGACTGAGAAAATTAATCTTTATGACATTGATGAAAGGTTTAAATTTGCAAGGCTTGTGAGGAGCGCAAACAATGAGTGATTTAGCGTTTTTGAAATGCAGATAGTCTACTTGTTTTTTTTTTATCTTATCTACTTCTTTCATTAAGGTCAGGAAAAGGCACAAAGTCGCCCACTTTACAAAGACCCCCGAACTATATACAAATGGAGAAAGTAGTTTCGTATTCTTGCTTGTATTTTTTTCATAGAATGTCTAAGTTTTTGTACAGTCAACTGCAAAAATGTGGGTGATGCTTAGAACTTACTCTAAATTATGTGCCATGGCCCTTATTTATTCAATTACATATTTCGAGAACCATCAGCCTATACTTATTTTGCCGAATTAAATACAGACATAACTACTAAAGAATTTTATACCTAAAATAATTATTTAGGCTCCAAATAATCATTTTAATTATTGTTCAAAACATTCTTCAGTATGATAAATATGATAATATTTAATATCAAATAATTTATAGTTGCGATTATCTCGCTGTCTTACCTAACCTACACGTGATTCAGTCTAGTTAGTCTAGTTTAAATTAACATTCAAAAGACTCACGCAAATATCACACTTATCGTCGTAACAACAAGGATGATAGCGTCTTGTAACGAGAAAAGCAATTTTAACCGTAATTTCTTGCCCGGGGTTATTCTCAGTTTATCAGCTGTCAAGTACTTTATCAATCGTTATCAATTTCGTAGTACTAGGATATCATCAGTGCGATACAGCCGTGGACGGAACAACAGTGTTTTGTGACTTTTATTAGTGTTTTTTTAATTATTTCGCTATTTAGTTCTGAAATAACTAAGTAATTATAAATTTATATGTTTTCCTTGTATAGTGACGATAAAACGGTAAATGACACAAGCAAATATTAAAGTATTCTTGCATTACCAATTAGTAATATCTACTCGTGAAAATATTTGGAAAATATGAAACTTCAACTTTATTTACGAGTAAAGCGTTAAACAATTGTTTGACCATCACAAAACGCTGCGACACTGTTTTGAAAATTCCCACAAATTTCATACTCTGTTAGTATGAAATTTGTTTACATTTTATACTGTACAGTATACAATGACCTAAGTCAGTTGACCAACTATTGGTGATATCATTGCAGGATAATCGTGGGCTCTTGAGAACATAATTGCATTGTAATCATTATTAAAGACACTATCATATCATAGCTGTTGCTGAACGAGTAATGCATCCAGTTAATCACAGATCAATATATTACTCAGAATGATTTGAATGAATAGTGTTCGATTCGGTGTAATATGCTAAGTGAACTCTAAGTGTAAAGTGAGAGTTTTAGTGTAAAGTGAGATTCGTAAAAGTGATAAATAAAATGATGCCGATAAGCAAGATCGCTCACCGCACATGCTTCGTAGTGAGCAGGACTGTTTATATGACATGTAAGTTTAATACAAATAAAACACTCACGATAAAATACAAATACTCTCATAAACAAAATAATGAGATGTAGTTAATTAAGGTAAGTTAGAGGCTGACATTTAAATTATAATGACTACTTATATATAGCTAAAGCTTAAGCCACACAGAGAGCGGGAGGGCGGTAGCGGCGCGGGAGCGGGCGGTAGCGGGACGTGAGCTGGACGTGAGCGGGACGGGAGCGGGCGGTAGCGGCGCGGGAGTGGGCGGGAGCGCCTACCTATCCCGTGCCGCTCCCGTCCCGCTCACGTCCCGCTCACGTCCCGCTACCGCCCGCTCCCGCGCCGCCACCGCCCTCCCGCTCTCTGTGTGGCTTAAGCTTAAAGGTAATAGGTTCGATTAAAACTATTGAGGTACAATATATATTTTTGTAGATATGTATTTGAATAATACATGTGATGACTGCCTGCTAGAACGTAAGGGTAGTTCTCCTCTGGACCACGAGTGCTGTATAGAATTCGAAACACTGCCTTCCTAAATGTTGGGGAAACCTTTTGGAGAGCGGCTTGCAAGAGTATCTCTTTTTAGGGTTCCGTAGTAAACAAGGAACCCTTATAGTTTCGCCATGTCCGTCCGTCCGTCCGTCCGTCCGACCCCCGTTTTTCTCAGTAACCGTTAGTACTAGAAAGCTGTAATTTGGCATGAGTATACAAAACAATGACGCCGACAAAACGGTAGAATAAAATCTACATGTTAAGTGGTGGTGCAATTTTTTTTTTGCCAAACCCCATCGTGTGGGGTGTCGTTGGATAGCTCTTTAGCAAGCTTTTAAAGCATTTTTTGATTAAAGAATAGGTTGGCGTGATATTAAGCTTTGAAGTGATAATTTTTGTTATGGTCAAGTGTCCCCCCCCCCTGCCAGCTAAACGGTGGCTACTAGGCACGTGAAAAAAATCATGGTAGTAGTAAATACGATGAATTTAAAAGGAAAACTATCACAGCTGAGTAGACATTGCTAGTTAACGAGTAATAGTCGAACTTCAGAAATGTACTTTCGTACAATTTCCATTAATACCTTAGATAATACGTATTGTTAATTCTGTCAAAAACATAGTAAATACAAGCTTGCGAACTTTTTAGTCCACATAATGTAACGGGTGGACTACTGCGGAACCCTACCTTGCGCGTGGCCCGACACGCACTTGGCCGGTTTTTTTATGTGACCTTAGTCTCACCTGACGGAAAGCGATGACCAGGTCTAAGATGTAGCTCGCTGGTTCAGTAATAGCCGATTCACTCTTGCCTTGAAGATGCTTAGATTATAATTGTCCAGAAATACAGAAGTTCGCCGGTTCGCATTAGAAAAAGGGAAGCAAAGCGCGTCTCGCGAATAAACGGAAGTTTAACAACGTGTTAGCAACATAAATGAGTAAATAATAATCGCAGAAAAATGAGAATGGACCCCTGGCGTCTGGAGCTACAGATCGAATCGAAACACAGTAATAAAATTTTAATTAACTACCGGTCGTTTTAAAATTCCTTCGAGGTACACTCCATCCGTACGATTACGAGAAAAGGTCACATCTATATACGTATACAACCCACGCCAACTGAAAGGTCGGAGGCTACGGCTACGATGTTACATAAATCGTATCTGGTTACTTATTCATTTATTATCCCTCGACGTAAACGAGGGGCGTTATATGTTTAAAATCTGTGTTTGCCTGGCAACGAAGCTCCAAAACTTATGGACCGATTTGAGCGTGTTTTTTAAATCGAATGTTTTGTCTGTAGAGATGGCTCTTACGCTATGTTTATATGAAAGCCTATTATGTCAATTGAATCCTCAAGTTAATATTACGGTCGGGAACGCGTTTGTGGCTTACCGCCAGGCAGGCCGTAAGCTTGTTTGCCTCCATTGTTGTATAAAAAAAATCCGACAGAAAAACGATTTTCAGACCAAACCTCAACCTTATTTAGGTTTTTGCTTACGTTTGGGCCGAAACTGGGGGCCGATTTTTGAGTGTCGAACGCTCGACTTTTCACTCGACATCTGCCAAGACATCATAGTTTTTTGACAGTTCTCGAGTGAAAAGTCGAACGTTCGTCACTCAAAAATCGGCCCACTGAAACTAGATATTGGTTGAAACTAATCGAAACGAAACCGAAACTTCGGTCAGATTATCATCTTCAATGGTATCTTCAATGGTATTTATCTTTAAAATTATATCTGAACTGACTACTATTAATTGGTCCATGGTCTGACACTGAATACACTCAACTCTCAACACAGTATACAGGCTTCAAAACTACACATTACAGACATCGAGTACTGCATGTTAAAGGTAAGAAAACCATTTTGAAGCTGTTGGTAATCCTCTTTCTTACTCCCGTTATGGCTGTTTCTCGTGTGTATGATAAAATATCGTATCTCCCAACCCTTTATCCATGGGTACCTTAAACCTAATGAACGAAATCGATAATTCGTATAAGATTAAATGCCATATCCTATCATACCCTGAGGAATGTTGCGAGATTATCTCTAAATTTAATTTAAAAATATTGAACGTCAATATTCGAAGTATTCAAAAGAACTTCAACAGCTTTCTTGTAGTGTTGAGGCGGACCGGCATTGAGTTCGACGCGATTGTACTCTGTGAATGCTGGATAAATGAACATTCCACTATTCATCAAATTCAGGGTTATTCCTCTTTCAGCACTTCCAAGTTTATAAATAAGTCTGGTGGGGTGGTAATTTACGTCAACAACAAATGGTCCCCGGTTTGTTCAGAGTTAGAGGTCAATGATGCTAATTGCCTACTTATAGAAGTCCCAAACAATTTCCAGGTCATAGGGGTCTACAGATCCCCTAGTTTCCAAAATATTGAACCATTTATCTCGTCCCTCGACTCTGCCCTGAAATCTATTCACTCGTGCCCCTGTCTTATTCTCGCCGGAGACCTAAATATAGACATCTTAGATATGGGTGAAAACAACACTCAGATATCCGATTATCTTTGTCTCTTGGCAGAGTATGGTTTCCACTCTTGCATTGACACTGTAACTCATGGTAAAACTTGCCTGGATCATATTTTCGTTACAGGAAACCATCGGGCTGAATCCGTTGTCTGTTCTGCTGATCTTACTGATCACGATATCACCATGGTAGGGATCTCGCTCAAAACACATGAACATAAGAACTATAACCGTACTAAATCTTCTATTGATTATGTTTCATTAAGGTCAGAGTTAACGGCAGTCGACTGGACTCCTATCCTGCGTAGCTCTAGTCTTGATGACGCTGTAGAAATGTTCTCCGCAAGGGTCTCCACTGCATTGTCCAATAACTCCAGGGTCATAAAACTAAGCCGATCTAAACACGTTTTTCAGCCCTGGATGACCCCGGGGTTGGTAAAGTGTTCTAAGCATAAAGACAAGCTTCATTTGGAATCACGTAAAGACCCTAAAAATGAGATCAAGAAATTAGTCTACAGTCGTTACAGAAACTTTTATATAACTCTTCTCAGAAATCTTAAGTCCGATCACGATCGGAAAGAACTAGCACAGCATATAGATGAACCAAAAAAACTGTGGAATTCAATTAGACGTATCGTATTACACACAGTGTCCGTCCTACTAAATCAGCCGATGATCTACTTAATACAAAACCAAATGCTCTAGAGTCCCTTGATGAGTGCAACACCTACTTCTCGACAGTAGGCTCTAAACTTGCAGAGAAAATATTACTCAAAATAAACAAAACTCAAGAAGATTTAGCTAAGAAAGTTGTAACTGCGAAACAAAATAGTTTCCCCGGATCCTTCTGCATCGAACCGACAGATCCCGACGAAGTTCTAAGTCTTATAAATGGGTTAGACCTAAATAGTGCCCCCGGTCATGATGGAGTAAGCAATAGACTTTTGAAGGCAATCGGTGATCTCATATCGCATCCACTTGCAGCCATATTCAACCTGAGTTTTGCTTCGGGCTCATTCCCGCAGGAATGGAAAACTGCTGCCGTAGTCCCTATACACAAAGGAGGTCCCACTGACGAGCCTAGTAATTATCGCCCCATTTCACTTCTTGGAGCTTATTCCAAATTACTTGAACGACTAGTCAATAAGCGTCTTGTTCGTTTCATAGAAAAATATCAGCTCCTCTCAGACCGTCAATTTGGCTTTCGCCAGGGTAAGTCCACGGAGGATGCCGTCAAATTGTTAACAGACTCTGTCGTTTCTCACCTTGATGGAAGTGTCGCATGTATCGGTGTCTTCCTCGACTTGGCCAAAGCGTTTGACACGGTGTCGATTCCTATCTTGCTCAGAAAATTGGAGGCTTTCGGCATTCGAGGAACATCTTTGAACTGGTTCTCCAGTTATCTAACTGGTAGAAATCAGCGACTCAGAATAGGTAACATGACAAGTGCCTCAAAACCTGTATCGTTCGGCGTACCACAGGGCAGTATACTCGGCCCTACGCTATTCATAGCGTACATTAATGACATCATGTCTCTGAAGCTAAGAAATAGTGAAGTCTTGTGTTACGCCGACGATACAGCTTTTGTGTTTCACGGGAACACTAGGCAAGATGCACACGATGCAGCTGAATCAGGGCTGCAACAGGTATTCCAGTGGTTAAACGAAAATCTTCTAACTTTAAATGTGGAGAAATCCAAATTTATATGTTTTCATAAAACAGTGGCTTCCAGTCCTCCCTCCGCATTGTCAGATCTTAAGGTCCATAGTGATGCATGCGTCACTCCGCCGAACTCTCAACCATCTGTATGCCCCTGTGTCTTTGTAAAAAGAACCAGCTCTCTCAAATATTTGGGCGTTATAATTGACGAGAAGCTTAACTTTAAAAGTCACATCGCGGCAACTGCTGGCAGGGTTCGTAAACTTATTTACACCATGAAACTTTTAAGAGAAGCTACTGATGGTCATCTGCTTAGATCCGTGTATTTAGCCCTCTGTCAATCTATCATAGGTTATTGTATTCTTGCTTGGGGTGGTTGTGCAAAATCTACTATGATAATTTTAGAGCGGGCACAAAGAGCGGTTTTGAAAGTCTCTTTGAGAAAGCCCCGCCGATATCCCACTATTGAACTCTTCAAAGATGCTAAAGTCTTAAGTGTTCGAAGACTGTTTTTGCTGCGCGCTACCACATATGTACACAATCTGTTGTGGCGACGGCCCGGACATCACACTATGACACAAAGAAGAGTATATAGAATTTTCAAGCCACGTGTTAACACAGCTTTTGCAAAGAGATTCTCGGCATTTCTGTTTCCACACGTATATAATAAATTGGCAAAAATATGTGATATAAGACACTGTAATCCTGTTGAGTCAAAAATGCGCATCCAGATTTTATTACTATCCTGGAATTATAATGAGTCTGAGGACTTGTTGAAATGTTCTTAGTTGTAGTGGACGACAATTTTATTGCGTCTGATCCCAAGAGATTATATAACTCGTAGGGCTACTCCTCTTTCATCTCTGCAGTATTCACACCCTCCCACACACAGCCATACACTGACACACACATACAAAACACTCACTCACTCGCGCACACTTAACACACACACACACACACACACACGCACACACACTCACTCTCAAAGACCTGTAAGTAATCCCTGTGTTTATCCATTGTTAGTTATATTAGCATGCCGTATGAAAATTGTTAAGTTAACCTATTACCTAGTTGTTGTTAAACTTATATCTATTAACCTAACAGCCGCATTAATCTGGCAATTCTCTTAGATTTGGATCCCCACGTGACAGGCTATGCCTAGTGTGGGAATCACTGTAATGTTTTTCATGTATCGTGTTCAATCTGGTAATAAAAATATTTTGATTTTTGATTTTTGATTTTTGAATTTTGGACTTGACAATTATGCTAACCTAGTTATAATAGCAAATCGACATTCTGTTAAACTGATCCTGTATTAAAAGTTAAAAGCATGCTATAATTAATTATGTCTACATTTAATTATAAGATAAATTGAAATTATGTTTGAATAATTAGTATGACTGTTCGAATAATTATGGTTAACTTCAAATTTAAACCTAAATCAATTTTCACATGCCTTACGGCTGAACATATCAAGGGTCAAATTTATGTATAAGAACTAATGTATATACCATATGTTCTGTGAATAAACTTTCATTCATTCATATCTGGTTTGGTTATCAAGTAGGGTTTGCAAGATCCGTTGATTTTAAGGATCCGGATAATTCGGATCTTAAAATTCGTAGGATCCGGATATCCGGATATTTCGGATAAAACGGATCCATTTCAATATTAACACCTTATCGATTAACAACTGCTTTTTTAAGTAAGTAGCTGCTGTATACTTGCTTAAAAAGTGAAACTAGTAGTTAAAATTTTAATAATTGACATATTTATGAAATAATCATATCAATCGAAATAACAATCATCAATCAATCAGTCACGCACGCAGGAACACTGACTCCTGAAGGCGGGCGAAAAGCTAATCCTTAGGTCGCTTCAAGCTTTTCGATTCCGCCATACTAGGCAGAAAGCCAAATGCATAGAACAGGAGTGTGGTGATGTTGTTCTTCAAAAAGAGAGATAACACCATGCTGAAGAATTATAGGCCCATCTCACTTCTGAACCATGTCTACAAGTTGTTCTCGAGTCTCACAGGCAGGTTTGACGATTTCCATCCTTCCGAACAAGGCGGTTTCAGGAAATGCTTCAGTATCGTAGACCACATACATACGCTTCGTCAGATTTATTATACATTAGACTGAGGAGTATAATCTGCCCCTCTGCTTAGCGTATAATGTGGACTACGAAAGAGCCTTTGATTCGATCGTGACGGGCTGTGCTATGTTACTTGCTCTCCAGCGGTACCAATTAGGCTACCTACCGGTATATCGAAGTGCTAAAGTGTACGAGATACGAGAACGCCACTATGTCAGTCTGTCTCCAGGAACAAAACTCTAAACCAATACCATTGCATCGGGGAGTTAGGTGAGGAGATAATCATCCCTCCGAAACTATGAATTCTCTGCTGCACTGGAAGATGTGTTCAAGGTTCTGGACTGAAGGGGGCTCGGCATCAACATAAATGGCGAGTATATCACTCACCTTCGGTTTGCCGACGATATAGTGGTTATGGCTGAGACCATGGAGAACTTAGGTACTAAGCTCGATGGACTCGATGATCTGAGTTGTGTAGGTCCTCTGAGGTCTTAAGATGAACATGCCGAACATGGACAAAACGCCGAAGATCATGTTTAACGTCCATGTAGTACTAACTCCAGTTAAGAAATTAGTGAGACTACGCTCGTTAACTCGTTTATGATGAATATGTGTATCTGGGACAAACGGTCCAGTTGGGCAGGTCATCATCATCATCATCATATCAGCCGAAAGACGTCCACTGCTGGACATAGGCCTCCCCCAAAGAGTGCCATAATGACCGGTCTTGCGCCACCCGCATCCAGCGGACTCCCGTGACCTTTACCAGGTCATCAGTCCACCTTGTGGGGGGTCTACCCACGCTGCGCCTTCCGGTCCGTGGTCGCCACTCGAGAACCTTTCGGCCCCAACGGCCATCGGTTCTACGTGCAATGTGCCCCGCCCACTGCCACTTAAGTTTAGCGATTCGAAAGGCTATATCGGTTGGGCAGGTGTAGGAGATTAATCGTCGAATCTGTCTTGGCTGGGCGACTAAGCTGATCTGATGCTGGAGGCCATAGCAACTCCTAAACTATACACAAGATACACACGTCGTGTTTGGGCTCGTTATATCTAAACTCGTACCAAAAATGAAGTTTAAGCCAGAAACTTATTTATTTTGTATTTTTGTTAAATAATATAGTTTCTATTTAGATTCACCATTTAAAAATAGATAATTAAAGCTTTCTTTTAGTTCATTATCATATTTTTAATAAAATTTTTAAAGATCCGTTAGATCCGAAATATCCGGATCCTGAGAGCCGTAGGATCCGGATCCAAAAAACGGCGGATATCCGGATATTTCGGATATCCGGATATCCGGATTGCAAACCCTATTATCAAGTTATCATGCAACCTAAAAAACTCATTGTAATCGAGTCTTAAATAATTATGACTTGCCGTGAACACATTTACAAAGTAGATGTTTCTGTACCGCTAATTTAAACCTTATAACTATAACCATACGGTTGTTCCATTGTACTGCGGCTGCTGCTCGGCATTAACACAGTAGATGTTTCTGTTCCGCTAATTTAAACCATATAACCATAGCCATACGGTTGTTCCATTCAGTTGCGGCTGCTACTCGGCATTAACACAGCAGATGTTTCCGTTCCGCTAATTTAAACCTTATAACCATAGCCGTACGGTTGTTGCAGGCTGCTGTGGTTGCTGCTCCGCGCTCCGGCCGCGCTACAAGCGGCTGGTGGACAACATCTTCCCCGCTTCTCCGCAAGAGGGCCTGGTGAAGTCAAACATGGAGAAGCTCACGTTCTACTCGCTGTCGAGCCCGGAGAAGCTGGATAGGATTGGAGAATATTTGTTTCAGAAGGCCAGTCGGGATATTTATCGGAGGAGGCATGGGTGAGTTCGAGGTCTTGTTAATCATCTTCATCATACACTGAGCGAAAAAAATACTAATTATTAGTAAGTTTTAGTGAATCCCAAGACAAGGAGATTATATACTAACAATTCACTAAAACTTACTAATAATTAGTATTTTTTTTCGTTCAGTGTACTTCTAGCGTTTTTGCCCAAGGTCCATTTTGGTGTCTTATTGAAAAATTTGGAGGAACTGGTTGTAGAGAAGCAACTAGCATCTGACCTTTCAATCCAGAGGGAAAACTAGGCATTGTTGGGGTTACACTGGTTTCCTCACGGTATATTGCGACCTGCGGATTAAAAGTCGCGTTACAGTGGTTACACCGAACCCAGCATGATACCTAAATGCTTGGTCATAGCGTGCGCGGTGCGTTGAGAGCGTACACCGGAATGTACGGTAGCAGGCTAGCGACGCCACACAGGCTGCGCGACGCGAGCGGGACGTTATCATACATTTCAGCGCAACGCGCAGCGCGAGCGTTGCGCGTTGCGCGGCGTCCCGCTTGCGTCGCACAGGCTGAACCCTTTGAGCGCAAAGCATCAGACACCGCGAAATCAAACTTTACGCAATCGCGCATGTTTTCACTTCTGTCTGCGAAACAAAGTACAACCCCGTAGCACTCATTGGCGTCCGTGGCACGGTTGTCCGTAATTTGAGTATTCACTGTGTTGACAGAATTTAGGTCCCTCGCAGCATCACACAGTGCATCCTCGGGAGCTCTGGCTACCTCGCTCACCTCCAGGAACACAACACTGCATACTTGTATAGTAAATTATGTTATTATGGCTGTGGTCTTCTGCAATGGGGAAGTCATTTTGGGTTGCTCCCAATTCGAGCAAGATGATATTTTGATGTGCCCTAACTCTCCTAAAAAGTCCGTCTATCCAGGTTCGTGGTGATAGCGATGGAGGCGATGGACCAGCTCCTCCTGGCGTGCCACTCGCAGACCCTCAACCTGTTCGTGGAGAGCTTCCTCAAGATGGTGCAGAAGCTGCTGGAGTCCACAGACCCCGAGCTGCAGACCCTGGCCACGCAGAGTGTGAGTAATGTCACTAGCGGCTTTTCTTATCAATATATGACTTGTATGTATGTGTAATAAGTGCGAGCGCTCGTGGCCCAGCGGCGCCTGCGTACCGCTTGCGGTATCTAAGGTTATAAGCAACGTGGGCAGCGGTCAGGACTTGGATGGGTGACCGCTTTGAGTGGTTATACTAACTGAGCGCTCCCGTGCTTCGGAAGGCACGTTAAGCCGTTGATCCCGGTTGCTGTTTATGGCAGCAGTCGTTAAGCCAAGTCGGAGGCCTTCGGGCGGCTTGAGAACTTCTAACAGTCAAGTTGCCTACTCACTTGACAAAGCCTAATTCCAATAAGGTCTAGTTTCCCCTCGGGGTTGGAAGGTCAGATGGCAGTCGCTTCGTAAAAACTAGTGCCTACGCCAAATCTTGGGATTAGGTAGCGGACCCCAGGCATCCTTTAGGATGCAACTGTACTGGGATAACGCTAGGAGGATGATGATGATATGACTTGTAAATATGATTTTCTTTCAATCAATATCAGTCAATCAGGCAATCTTCAAAAGGCAAACTCCAAACGCATAAATACGCGTTAAATCCGCTCAAATAATTTTATGTCACACCTAGCCATAAAGTGGCCATTATCGCACGCTCCGCGCGCGAAAAAACCCACTTCCTGGCCAGGGAGTGACATAAAATGTTGTACTTACCACGGGCGATAATAAAGAAAGCCTCAGATCGCATATTTATCGCCCTTGCCTTCGGCTCGGGCGTAAAATACCTGCGATCTGAGACATTCTTTGTTTTATCGCCCTTGGTAAGTAATGTACTATTATCCTATGAGTGATAATAGTACATTACTTACCAAGGGCGATAAAACGAAGAATGTCTCAGATCGCAGGTATTTTACGCCCGAGCCGAAGGCAAGGGCGATAAATATGCGATCTGAGGCTTTCTTTATTATCGCCCGTGGCAAGTACAAAATTTTATGTCACCCCCTGGCCAGGAAGTGGGTTTTTTCGCGCGCGGAGCGTGCGATAATGGCCACTTTTTGGCCAGGTGTGACATAAATTAAATTTCATATGCTTTGCCTAAAACTTTATTCCTCAAAATTAGAGGTGAGACGTACTAGGCAAAACGCGTACTGGGTCTTGCGAGTACGCGTCCACAAAAAGACTAGATCCAAAGACTAGGTCCAAATACGCACTAAACCGACCCCGACCCGAGGTGCCCCGAAAGAATCCGAACGCGCAGACGAATACGAATAGCGCGGAACGTAAAGACTCTTAGACGTTTCGAGTCTTCAGAGTCGTCGTACGCCTAGTACTCGATACGCTAAAAAACGCGCGAGCGGGATCGCGTACTTACGCGTCCATGCCAAAACCTATTCCAAAAACCTGTTCCCGTAAATACGTCTCACTTCTACTCAAAATTGACTATGTGTAAATTTTAAGTGACATTGTATATTTAGAAAAAAATGAACCAAATCAAATATACCTCTTTTGGGGATACAGGCGTGAATTCATGTGTACGTGTGTTATGCCCACAGTTCGTCCGCTTCGCAAACATAGAAGAGGACACGCCGTCTTACCACAGACGGTACGACTTCTTCGTGTCGAAGTTCTCAGCGATGTGCCACAGCAACCACAGCGACAAGGCCATGAGGGACAAGATACGGCTCGCCGGGATACAGGGGCTGCAGGTAACTGTTGCGATGTTATGGTTGCCTGGTAAAGTCACCAGCACCTATATCTGCCATAACAAAGGTGGCATAAATATCTGACACGTCCTTTACGGCCTTACAAATAGAGACGTGTAAGATATTTATGCTGCCTTCGTTTTGGTAGATATTAATGCTGGTGACTGTATCTCTTCACTGTTATGGTTGCCTGGTACAGTCAGCATCAAAAGTAACTACGCATATGAAGAGTTCAAGTCTTTATTGTAATGGAAAAATAACTTTTGACCTCTTGATTTACATATTACTTTTGATGCTGACTGTACACAGAGTATTCCGGCGATGTGACACAGCCAGTAGTGAAATCTGCAAGTCTTCTCTTTGCGTCATTGGAAACGCAACGTAAGCCTTTTCATAGCATTGTATAGATTCTTCTTCTATGGTACAATTAAACTTTTTGCGTTTTGTTTCAGGGCGTGATAAGAAAGACAGTATCTGACGACTTAGTGGAGAACATATGGGAGGCCCAGCACATGGATAAAATAGTGCCCTCTCTGCTCTATAATATGCAGGTAATGACTTTTGGAAATATTTGTTAAATTGTAAACACTCTGGGTAAGGAATACCTGTCGGTTTTTTCACGATATTTTGTTCCACCCAACAACTCTTATATGTCAAATATTTATTGAATACGATTTTTTTACCACTTCGCACTTCGCACCACGCTGCCATTATAGGGGCTTGTTAAAAGTAAGCTCTCTCTTTCAGAGCAGACATGAATAGTTCAGGAAACTTTTTCATTCACTAATTCAGTTCGGATTCATATACTTAAATACTTCATCAGTTAGATCCACATTTTGCGCATGTCTATTTCAGAGTGCAGAGAAATACGAGACGCTATCATGTATGGACACGGACACACAGGACGGAGTGGAGGACACTCCGCCGAGACTGGCCGAGGCATGTTTGAGGGAGCTGGTGGGGCGCGCGTCCTTCGGACACATCCGCAGCATCCTGCGGCCGGTGCTCACGTGAGTACTCGCGGTGTCATATTGTCCTGTCTGGTACAATGTCAACAACAACATACATCGGAAGGAACAAGGCCAGACGCTAGGATATGGCCCCTATGCCACAAAAGTTTACAAGTACAATTGTACAATTTTCGACAGAAAAAGTTGTCGAACTGTACGCTTGTATAAACCTCTGGGGCCTGTACCACAAAACTTTTTATGGGAAACTGTACAATTTTGTCAAGTTGTAGACTTGTAAAGTTTTGTGGTATAGGGGCCTGGTCTTTAGCTTTCACTTTAGTCTGATCTGGACATTCTCCTCATTCCCGTAGCGTGACTTGAGTGTTTCTTATCTATATTTGTTGTTGATTTTTTATTAATTTACTAATCTTTTTCCAGGCACTTCGATCGACACGAACTTTGGGTCCCGAACGACTTCGCCGTACACACTTTCAAGATAATCATGTTTTCTATACAAGTGAGTGTTTTATAAATTAATGTCGAT
Organism: Cenopis cana; assembly: GCA_951800055.1. Classification (NCBI taxonomy): domain Eukaryota; kingdom Metazoa; phylum Arthropoda; class Insecta; order Lepidoptera; family Tortricidae; genus Cenopis; species Cenopis cana. The sequence continues at coordinate 608,429 of OX637495.1, forward strand.
TCATAGATTAGTTAGAACATGCAAGAATGTAAATAAGCTCAAGGTATTTTTATATTTCTGACAGCTATTTAGGTGTCACTCGTAGAAAGGAAACATAGATTCCCAAATTTTTTGTGGATGCTCACTTTTTATCATTATCATTTCAAAAGACGCTTATAAGCTGAACTTAAAATTATTGACAGTGTTACGGCCAAGTTACCGATAGATTATAAGACTCCTTTTCTTACTAATTCATGCATTTATTGCGTTTAAATATACAATAATAAAATTATAACATCATTTTCTTCTTTGACAATCAAATTATTGAAAGAACATTTTTCTTGTGACAGTTTCTAAAACTGTATAAAAATCGAACGCCGAAGACTCGGCGGCCAGCGACTACGTCATCGCGCCGCGATACGAAGAGGCGTTAACATTCTCCCCCCCCCTCGAGGAGGTAGAGCCTCGAGGATGAAGAACGCTCCTTGAGGTTTAGGTAGGGCACACAGCCTGTGAACAGCTCGCCGTATTGTGCCACGCGCCGTCGAGATGTCCGCCACTCTAGCCACGTCGTCATCTCCTGGATAAAGTTTGAGTATGCGCCCTAAGCGCCACTTCATCGGTGGAACATTATTTTCCTTTATGACGACAACGTCGTTGATCTGCAGGCCATCTGTATTGACCTTCCATTTGTTCCTTTGTTGTAATTCAGAAAGGAATTCTTTATGCCAGCGATTCCAGAATTGTTGTCGCATTTGTTCAATGTGCTGATATCTGCTCAGTCGATTCGTATTCACGTCCAGAAGATTGGGAGAAGGCAACGAAGTTAACGACTGGCCGACCAAGAAATGTCCTGGTGTCAATGCTTCCATATCATTAGGATCAGCAGACAAACTGGTCAGAGGTCGAGAATTCAATATCGCCTCGATCTGGGTAAACAACGTCGATAGCTCTTCGTAGGTCATGTGGGTGTTTCCCAATACTCTTGTCAGGTGGAATTTCGCTGACTTGACCCCGGCTTCCCAAACCCCTCCGAAATGTGGAGAGTAAGCCGGCGAGAACACGAACTTTATACCCTCATTAGCCCCCCAAGAAGCTACAGGATCATTACTGGATCTTAAAAGGGTGGCGAGTTCTTTGCTCGCACCTACAAAATTAGTGCCGTTATCGCAGTGTATCACTTGTGGATACCCACGACGAGAAATAAACCTTCTTAGACATTGAATGAAGGCCTCCGTCGAAAGACTACTGACTAATTCCAAATGTAAAGCCCTTGTCGAGAAACAAACGAAAAGAGCTAAGTAAGCCTTCGTAATCTTGCAGCCGCGTCCCTTTCTATCTGTTATTAAAAAAGGCCCCGCGAAGTCGACCCCACAAACCTTGAAAGGTGGACTTGGAGTGACCCTGGTTTCAGGTAAGTTTCCCATAATAGGACTTATAGTTTTTGCCTTCATTATCCAGCATGTCTTGCATTTATTAACTGTACTCCTAGCTAAAACTCTACCACTTACTGGCCAGAATTGATTGCGTAAATTATTAAGTATTAACTGCGGAGGACCGTGTAAAGTTTTAAAATGTTCACGTCGAAAAAGCAGTTTTGTAAACGCGTGCTTAGCATCCAGTAATGCTGGGTGTTTTTGAGTGTAGTTAACAGAAGAATTCTGGATACGGCCACCTACACGCAGCAGTCCATCCTCATCTAAAAACGGAGTCAGTTTAAGTATTCTCGACTTTAAAGGAAGGGGTTTACCCTTTTGCAATACAGTCAGATCATCACCGAATGACTCTAACTGAGATTGCTTAATCAAATAGTTTAGGGATGATTTCAATTCATCTGTAGTTAAATAGCCACTACGCTTAGAATGAGGATTCATTAAATTAAAGACGAATCTTTTTACATATGCAAAAACTCTTTGCAGGGTCGTCAACTTTGAATAGCGTTCAAAGTCCACAACACCGCAACTTGAATCCTCATTACTAATAACATGAGCCAATGCTCTCATTTCCGATGTACAATCGGTATTGTTGACAGACTGATTCAGTTGTGGCCAGCTTGACATATCTTGGTACAAGAAGGAGGGACCCTGCCACCATATTTCTGCATTACATAAATGTTGAGGGTCAACTCCTCTAGAAGCTAAATCTGCAGGATTCATCTCCCCTGGCACATGCCTCCATAAACCGTGTGGAGACAGCTCTTGCATCTCTCCTATACGATTTGCTACAAATGTTTTCAAACTCCTAGGTTCTGCTTCAAGCCACCTTAGAACAACAGCTGAATCAGTCCAGTGAAAAATGTGCGCGATATTACAACGAAGCGCTTTCTGAACCTTTACGGTCAGGCGAACAGACAATAAGGCACCTAAGAGTTCCAATCGTGGAATTGTGGTCGGCTTTAGAGGCGCAACCTTCGCCTTTGCGCACAGTAGACGCGTTAGTATATTGCCCTGATTATCTTTCGAAGTTAAGTAGATACACGCAGCATATGCATCCTGAGATGCATCTGAGAATGAATGCAACGTAATAGTTGCCGGATTGTCACATAAAACATACCTAGGTATCTGTATAGTAGTCAAGTGTTCTAGCTTGTCTACGAATTCAGTCCATTTATTAGACAGCTCAGCAGGGATAGGATCATCCCAATCCAATTTTGAAAGCCACAACCGTTGTAGAATGACTTTAGGTGTAATTGTCACCGCACTTAATAAACCAAGAGGATCGAATATTTTTGCTGAGTTGGACAAGATAGATCGCTTTGTCACTGGTGGTTTAGATTCAATCTCCACTGAGAATTGCAAACAATCGGGTGCTGGTTGCCATTTCAGACCTAAGACACTCGACTGACCAGTCACATCCAAATTCTTTGGTATCATGGCACTTAAGCTATTTTTGACGACCGCAGGAGCATTCGTGTGAAACTTGCGAAGAGGTAAGCATGCTCCGTTTAATATATCTGTGACTGATTCGCAGATGTTGCCTAACTCATCTTCTGTCTGCGCACCAGTCAAAAGATCGTCCATATAAAAATCATGCTGTATAATTTCAGCAATAGATTGGTTCTCACACTCCTTAGCTAACTGCAGCAAACATCGCGTGCTTAGAAAGGGTGCAGAAGCAGTGCCATATGTAATAGTGTTTAACTGCAATATGCGTATGCTCAGAAACACTTGGTCCTTCCAAAGAATCTGCTGATATTTTCGTTGGCTGGGTTCTACTAGAATCTGCCTATACATTTTCTCTATATCCGCTGTAACTATGTATCTATGCTGCCTAAATCTAAGCAAAATAGACAACAAGTCGTCCTGCACTACAGGTCCGACATATTGGATGTCATTTAGAGACTTCCCTGACGTAGTTTTCGCCGATGCATCGAATACCACCCGTAATTTCGTAGTTTCGCTTTGTTCCCTGAGTACAGCGCAATGAGGAAGGAACTGACTACCTGCTTCAGCTTCCCTGACTTCTGTCAGATGCCCAAGGTCCTCATATTCTTTAATAAATTCAGAATAGCCTTTTTTAAGTTTAGGATTCTTAGACATTCTCCTTTCAATGCCAAGAAGTCTCCTTTCCGCCATTTTATACGAATCACCTAGGGCATCTGGCGATTCTCGAAAAGGAATCCTCACTACATATCTTCCATCACTGTTACGGTAAGTGGTTTCATTAAAGAGCTTCTCACAATAATTATCCTCCGGTGAGAGCACAGCCTTAGGGTTAGGCAACTCTTCAAGCTCCCAGAACTTTGACAGTTGCTCTTTAATTTCTTGCGAAAAGTTGCAGCGGATATTTTGGGAACTCGAAGAGTCCCTGGGCCTCCCCCCCGTAGGACCAGCCACTATCCATCCTAGCTCTGTTTCAGTTAAAACAGGTTGGCATTTCCCCAGCTTAATCTGGTTAGACCCAACTAAGTCCCAGAATATGTCAGCACCTAATAATATATCGACTTCTGCAGGGGAATAAAACTTTGGATCCGCTAGGGGTAAATTATTGGGTATATTTAATTTTGTTTGTAACTTCAACGAAGGAAGCTTATCAGTGACAGTTGGCACTATATAGCACCTCACTGAACCTTTAAAAGGTGTGTGTAATGAGTTCAACTCAAGGTCACAGCACGCATTTATTTTTAACAAGGCGTTGTTTATGCCCGAAACTGAGCGATTTACCCTAGTTGTATTGCAGTCGATCCTTTGTTTAGCCTTTTCCGTTAAAAATGAGGACTGACTGCCACTATCCAGCAAGGCGCGTAAAACAAACCTATTTCCGTTGTTTGAGACTTCAACAAGCGCGGTAGAAAGTAAAACTTGTTGACTGTCGGCTGCTGTCATCGTGACACTAGTATTTGACAAGATCGCTGATTCGGATTCAACAGTCAAGCCTGAAGAAGAAGGAGCTGCTGATGTCTGTTGACGTTGGACGTTGTTGCTAGGTGCAGCAGCTGCTTCCTCATCATTCTGGTGCTGATCAGGCATTTGTTTGTGCAGTAAAGTACTGTGTCTTTTATTACAGGTCCTACACCCATTGGCGCGGCACTGATATGTAAGGTGGCCAGGGCGCAAACAATTTTTACATAATCGCCACTGGCTGACTTGTCGGTAGCGCTCATCCACGGATAGAGTATTAAATTTGGGACAATCAATTAGCCTATGATTTTGTTTGCAAGACACGCATGGATATGACGTAGCATTAGCCGAGGGCGAGGATGACGATGGCAGGTCTGAAGCAATGAAGGATTTTGTTTTGGAAATGGTTTGACGTTTATTTTGAGTATCCATATCAGTATGACGTTTGTCATTTCTCGAACCGAAAACGGTTTCCAAAACATCGGCCTTATTACGCAAAAATTTATAAAAATCCTGCAATGTTGGAGACCTTATATCACTCCTAAACTCCTCCCACTTCCTAGCGGTGGCGCTGTCCAGCTTCGATGAGGCTATATATATAATTAATGTGTCCCACTTGTCCGTGGGTTCTCCGAGAGAATTAAGCGCCTGCAAGTTTTTAGATAAGTTGTCAATTAATTGACGTATACCCTTATCGCTTTCCCTCGACAAGGGCTCTATACCGAACAGGCTTTTGAGATGTTGATTAATCAACAGACGCGTGTTGTCGTACCTTTCGCACAAAAGCGACCAGGCGATACGATAAGATTCAGCCGAGACGGGTACAGATTTTATGACTAGGCTAGCATCACCTTCGAGGTATGATTTTAAGTAGTGAAACTTACATATATCATCAACATCATCATTATTATGGATTAAAGACAGATAAAGGTCCCTGAACTCCAACCATTTATCTGTCTTTCCATCAAAGGGAAGAAGACGCAGCTGCGGCAGCTTGATATTCTTCAAACCTCCGCGCGTGGTGTAGAATTCGTCCCCTTGATGGGGATCATCCTTAAAGGTGGCAATGAAATCTTGCGCCTGAGCCATTAAACTGAAAAAATCATTTTCTGTATCCTCTCTCTGATTCTGTTCGTCTAAAGAATTATCTTGCAATTCAATGTTCGATTGAATTTCCTCGAAACCATTGTAAGATTCCTGAATTTTTGCCAATCTCAGCGCACATTCGTTTACATTTACTTGAGTTGGCTTTTTTTGCTCTAATAATGGCACTAAGAACTTTTTAAAGAGGGTTAAACGGGTACGGATCGTCCCTCTCTGGCGTCTGAGTTCGGCTAAATTCATTTTGTAGGTGCGAGATTATTTAAACCGATATATATGACACTTGCATTTATAGCGTTAAAGTGAAAGTACTTACAGTAATAATCCCGCGTAGTAAATCCCAATTACGTACTTACGTAGACATCAATACTTATTAATGGGTACCAGCGACGGTAAATCCTTTTTCTCGCCGGCTTAAACTCACAACATATTCGTCTCGTAAATGGGATATTTTCTTCTTGCGTGTGCAATCACGATGAGGTCACCAAAGCTTGTTACGGCCAAGTTACCGATAGATTATAAGACTCCTTTTCTTACTAATTCATGCATTTATTGCGTTTAAATATACAATAATAAAATTATAACATCATTTTCTTCTTTGACAATCAAATTATTGAAAGAACATTTTTCTTGTGACAGTTTCTAAAACTGTATAAAAATCGAACGCCGAAGACTCGGCGGCCAGCGACTACGTCATCGCGCCGCGATACGAAGAGGCGTTAACAGACAGATTATTGATTAGTTAAAAATGGCCTTCGACTACGGTGTTCGTTGTTTAACTTTTTCGTTGCCGACAACGGATATATCCGCATCAACGGTTAAACGCCAACTACGGGATATATATAGGGTGTTATAGATTGCGTTTGACATTTCATGTCGTGGCGTGTGAGTGACGGCTTTTGTATTTGACAGAACATTGAAAAGGTGACAACCTTGTATATGTGTGCAGGCGCAGTATTCGTACAGCGTGGTGGAAGCTCTGATGCAGCACCTGGACGCTGCAGGTGGGGCCGGGACGGACTCCCGGCTCAGGACCAGGGTCCGGGCTGCCAGGGCAGGCGTGCTCAGCAACATCGTGGCCATCGCCGCCGGGGACAGCGTCGGTACGTGCCGGCATCATCATCATCCGCCCCCTGCAGTCCCCTGCTGAACATAGGCCTCCCGCAAGGCGCTCCACAAAGCCACAGAATAAGTAATAGTACAAGTACAGAAGCTTCACTTTCTAACAAAAACGGCGTTTAGGCATAAAAAACATGCCTACTCTGTGCATCTCTGTCTATCGTATAACTTGTATTCATACACACGCGGCACGTGTAGCGCTAGGGCTGCAGGTACTTAAATAAAATGATCGGTTCGTCGCTCGTCGCGTTCTAGTCTGCGGCGGCAAGGTAACGTGCATGTAGCTACACGTTCGCGCGGCGGCGGGCGGCCCTCGACTGACGGCCGGCCCCAGGCCGAGCGAGCGGTAGGCATTTAAAGCGACGCGCGCCACTCAGTGCAAGCCCCTTGACAAAGCCCGGTTCTCCGCTTCCCGCATCCAGTCGCCACCCGCCCTGTTACATATGTCGTCCCGCCGCCTGGCCGACGGACGACCCACACTACGCTTGCCGAGACGCGCTCTCCACTCCAGAACACGCTTACACCAGCAGCCGGGGGTCGATTTTTGGAACATCATAGTTTTTTGACAGATCTCGTGTGAAAAGTCGAGAGTTCGACACTCAAAAATCGGCCCCCAGTTCTGCGACAGATGTGACATTATCATACCGGTTCTCTAATGTTTGCCATGATTGCCTTAAAAATTATCTGCCATACATACTTAAATTCGCGAACTTAAACGCCCGTCTGTCACGGGCCTAATCTTGACACTTGTCAAATGAGCTGTCTATGCCTATATTTTTTAAATCGGAGCTGTCGGGAGGTGACTAAAGGGATGTGTCGATCAGTGGCGGAGCGTCCATACAACTCGATTCCCACCGGCTTGCCTCATTTTCAGCCAGTCCAAGTCTTTTACTACGGCTCATGATGCTCATGAAGAATAAGAAAGGCAAATTGTTTCCGGCTTCCCTAAGAATATTTTTGACGCGCCGCCACTGGTGTCGATTCGGGCATAGAACTGGATTATAAGATTACAGGATTCAAAAAATGATATTAAATTAAATATGAGGCCCACGAAAGATTTAAAACCGTTGGCGTGTTCCTCTTTTCAAGCAGAATAGAGGAAAGTAATAACATTGTAGGCTGAGAAATATGAAATGTTGTCAATTGAAGACAAGTTTACAAAAACAGCATAACTGCTTAGACTGGTTGGCACTCTGCCAAGAACAATTGAAATGACACCAGATGTCGACCAGTCTAAAAAACCCGCCTTTTGTTCTACCTCTGTATCCCTGTTTCTTTGTTTTTCTTTTGTATGTGTGTTTATGTGAGGTGTGCAATAAAGAGTATTTGTTGTTGTTGTTGTTGTTGTCTAATCAGTTATGTTGTTTTTGTAAACATCCCTTCAAAATTCAGTTGTTATAAAAAGTTATCAAAAAGAAAATGTTCCGGTTTCAAACAAAACTACTCGTATGGCAACCATTTTGGCAAATACATGTTATAGCAAATGAAATTATGGAATATGAAGGTATTCCCATCATATCAGCCGAAAGACGTCCACTGCTGAATAGGCCTTCCCTAAAGAGTGCCACAGTGACCGGTCCTGCGCCACCCGCATCCAGCGGACTCCCGCGACCTTTACCAGGTCATCAGTCCACCTTGTGCGGGTCTACACACTCCATGGTGCTGTACAGTTGTTCCCGGGAGGGACCTGGCTGGGAGCCGTGTCCTGGGGCCGAGACCATGCAGGCCACAATGTTCTCGGTCGCTGACTCCCTGGTACGTATCATCATCATATCAGCCGAAAGACCTTCCTTGCTGGACATAGGCCTCCCCCAAAGAGTGCCACAATGACCGGTCCTACGCCACCCGCATCCAGCGGACTCCCGCGACCTTTACCAGGTCATCAGGTACGGTAGGTTACAGTCACCTCACTGTTCACCAAACGACCAGTTCTAGCCCCTTGCTGTATGCATCTTGTTTTGACTACGTGTTCTTTTCACAGGTCCGTCCGTTTTGGAAATCATCAACAACCTTCTCACTAACCTGAGGGCATCAGTCGCTAGAGATTCCGAGGTAATTGATTCTAAAATCTATATCGTACACAACTGTAAGGCCAAGTACTGTCAAATTGACTCAAGCAAAAATCTACCTAACAGTCAGAGCTCTAAGTCGAGTTTTGCTTGCGTTCGTTTGACAGAATTTGGCCTACGAAATATACCATCGTCGTTTAGTCTTCTAAGAGATACTTGAAAAGTTTTTTTAAAGAAATAACTCCAACCATAGTGTTTTGCATAGCCTATCATTTTCCAGAAGTTCATTCGACTTGAATTTTGTTTATTTGTGTAAGTCAGATAATATAAGTTAATCTGATGAGGGAACTCCTAAACTACACCATTAGAATTCTCAATGAATAATTAATTACTGCGTATGAAAGTATTTAGTCAGCATTTTCAATAATTAACAGTCTACAGCCAATCGCCTGGCGTGGTACGGCCATGTAATGAGGAGGGATGAAAGGCATGTAACAAGAAGAGTGTTAGATATGAGTGTGGATGGATGCAAGAAACGAGGTAGGCCAAAAAAAACGTGGATGGATTGTGTGAAAGACGATATGAATAAGAAGGATGTGAATGTAGAGATGACGGGCGACAGAGATAGATGTATGGAAGAAAAAGACATGCTGCGCCGACCCCAAATAAATGGGAAAAGGGCAAGCGAATGATGAACAATCTACAGCCGTAAGGATCTTTTTGACATAAATTTAAATTTTACAGAAAGAGACCGACGAGAAATTGTACCAAGAAGCGTTGATCAACGCACTTGGAGAGTTCGCGGACCACCTGCCAGACTTCCAGAAGATAGACATCATGATGTTCATCGTGAGCAAGATCCCGAGCATCCAGCGCCAGGGCAAGTGCAGCAAAGCGGACGCCATGCTGCAGAGCATCCTGCTCAAGTCGCTGCTCAAGGTAACTGTCGGATCCCGGGGGTCCACTGATGGATCCCAAGCATCCAGCGCCAGGGCAAGTGCAGCAAAGCGGACGCCATGTTGCAGAGCATCCTGCTCAAGTCGCTGCTCAAGGTAACTGTCGGATCCCGGGGGATCCATGATGTCCACTAATAGATCCCGAGCATGCAGCGCTGCAGAGCATCCTGCTCAAGTCGCTGCTCAAGGTAACTGTCGGATCCCGGGGGATCCACGATGTCCACTAATAGATCCCGAGCATGCAGCGCTGCAGAGCATTCTGCTCAAGTCGCTGCTCAAGGTAACTGTCGGATCCCGGGGGATCCATGATGTCCACTGATAGACCCCGAGCAAAGTAACTTATTGCTGGCTTTGGTAATGAAATTTCATACTGAATTGAAGGCCTAGGCTCAATTTAGTATGAACTTTCATTCAGATCTCTTATCGTCTTATCCAAAACATATTTTAACGAACACAATCTCAATATTCTGGTATTCGGTATGAAAATATTAAAAAAAAACTATACTTTAATTTTATGCATGTTTGAGAGGTGGACTGATGACCTGGTAAAGGTCGCGGGAGTCCGCTGGATGCGGGTGGCGCAGGACCGCGCATTATGGCACTCTTTGGGGGAGGCCTATGTCCAGCAGGGGACGTCTTTCGTCTTTCGGTTTATGTTATAACATTTATGTCACACCTGGCCATAAAGCGCGCGCGGGAAATCCCACTTCCTGGCCAGGGGGTGACATAAAATTTTGTACTTAACACGGGCGGTAATAAAGAAAGCCTCAGATCGCATATTTATCGCCCTTGCCTTCGGCTCGGGCGTCAAATACCTGCGATCTGAGACATTCTTTGTTTTACCGCCCTTGTTAAGTAATGTACTATTATAATAAACTCACATTTGTAAATTAATCAAATAGCTAACCTAAAACAGTAATGTAAAGAAAGGGAGCTTATTTCTGCCAACAAACTGTTATACAGTTTGGCGGAGGTTAATATAAGTTGGAAAAGAGTACTGTTTTCGTGAATAAATGCTTTTTTTTTTTTGATATGATGATGATGATGAAGTTTGATAGTTTAGTTGGTCGCCAGGTGGGAACAACGTACAAGACGAGCGAGCTGAGCAAGGCGTTCCCGGCTGCGTTTCTGGAGTCGCTGCTGCGGCTGTCGGGCGCCGCCGAGCCGGACACTAGAGCCCTACTGCAGCGTATCCTGCACACGCTGCTCGACCGCAGGCACAACGCACCCAACCTGCGCACGCCTACGTGAGTGTCGAGAGAGGGAGCAAACAGGAATTTCATCCCACTTATATTCCATGTCACCCCGCACATATTCCATGTCATATCGCTCATATTCCATGTAATCTAGATCATATTCCTTGTCATATCGCACATATTCCATGTCATATAACTCATATTCCATGTCATCTCGCCCATATTCCACGAATATCGCTCATATTCCATGTCATCTAGATCATATTCCATGTCATATCGCACATATTCCATGTCATATAGCTCATGTTCCATGTCATCTCGCTCGTATTCGATTTATTCTCGCTCTCATTCCGTGTCATCTCGCTCATATTCCAAACGATCCTGCTGATATTCCACATCATCTGGCTCATATTCCATTTCATCCCGCTCATATTCAAGGTCATCTCGCCCAGTGCCTTTATGAGATGTACTATTTTTTTAAATTATATTATTAGACAATTACCTATACTAGTGAAATAATTTGCTACAACTAAAGACTCTTGTACGAAACTCCTCGATATATAAAACCTTGTGATGTAGGTATATAATATGTAAGTGCATGCATTATACGATTGTATGTTACATGTATTTAAGTTTATGTTCTTGTGAATAAATCCATTCTATCATTCATTAATATTGTGTATGGCAGGCTGGCGTACGCGGAGTTGGGTCTGACGGTGGAGAAGTGCTCGCGGCCGGATCTCATATTCATCAGCAAGCATGGCTACGCCATCTTCAGCTCTCTCTACGACGGTGAGTCTCAAGTCCCACAGAGATGTGGACACCTCATCATCATCATCATATCAGCCGCAAGACGTCCCCTGCTGGACATAGGCCTCCCCCAAAGAGTGCCACAATGACCGGTCCTGCGCCACCCGCATCCAGCGGACTCCCGCGACCTTTACCAGGTCATCAGTCCACCTTGTGGGGGTCTACCCACGCTGCGCCGCACGCTCCGTGGTCGCCGCTCGAGAACCTTTCGGCCCCAACGGCCATCGGTTCTACGCGCAATGTGCCCCGCCCACTGCAACTTAAGTTTAGCGATTCGATAGGCTATATCGGTTACTTGTTCTGCTCATGGCCTCATTTCTGATGCGATCACGCAGAGAAACTCCCAGCATAGCATTTGGACACCTGTCAGATGGGTAACCACTCCTACCCTACTTATTACAGGCCAATACAGGGTGACTTCTTGGTCGTGTATCACGAATCAGGTAGATGATCAGGCCCATGAAACTGACCATTTTTTCCCAATAATAAAATTAGAAATCAACTTTCATATCAAGTGGCTGGTTACGTAGCTAATCGACCATGTGAAGTAGGTTTATGTTTTCGACCTATATTCCTAGGGGAAAGTAGTAATACACGACCCAGAAGTCACCCTGTATACATTTCTATTTTCCTTAGTAACGATTATTTTGTTATTCTGCTATATTTAATTTAAATGCCTATTTGCGGAATAAGGGTCAGTTGCACCAGCATACGAACACAGACCGGTCATCGTCAAATATGGCGCCGGCAGCTGTCATCCCATAGAAACTTGTCAAACTTTCCATACAATCAGATTTGACGAACACCGCTTACGATTACAGACGGTTTGGTGCAACCCAGTCTAAATATTTCATTTTAATTTTGTTAACTAAGTACCTAGATATCGAATGTATGGAAGAACAATACAGTATCTTATCCAGAGATACGCAGCCTTACTGCTCCGTAACAAAATTGCATTGGCTTGTTGTTTTTAAAAGAGTACTAAAGAGAGTGAAATACCAGTTTATCTCTTCTACCTACTTATCCGATTTTAAAATCATGTCACTATCATATACGCAAATGAATTTAGTGTATATTTTATCCCTTGATTCTGCTTACGTACTTCGTAACATGCTACAATATTAGAAATACTGAAGCGCTGTTTATGTGCAGGTCTGCAGCTAGAGTCGAACACGGTAGAGAACGTAGAGGCGATCTACACGACTCTAGCGCTGCTAATCATAGAGCTCGGTTCCGAGGAGACCATTTGTGACTTCTTGCAGCTCATACTGGCGTGAGTATATTACAATATATATCGAATTCACATAATATAATATATCTTTATTGCTTTAAAACCTAACGTTACATTTCTATATTAACAACAAGAAACATGTGTTTAGGTTTGTGACAAGTTTACCGAGGGTGAGCCTCTGTTTCCCGAACTAGGTTCAAACCTGTGACTCGGGAGTCAGTGATTCCTCCGAGGTATTCGCTCACAAGATGGACACAATAATATGAGCAATGTGAATTAAGTACTTAAGTATAAGAAGTTAACATGACAAAATGACAAATGATTAAAAGGGAAGAGCCAGCGAGCACTATAACACAAAACTTATATAAACTTATATGTAAATTCAGTAAATAGAAGAAGAAGAAATACATTTATTTGGTGTAAATGAAGAAATACAATACAAAATAGTAGGTTATACACCAAAAAGGTTGCCACTCGGCATATGCCACGACTGATGTGTCGTGACGCTGATTTTCAGGACTACCAAAAAATTATTATAATATACTTAATCTAATTATGCTATTCAAATCTAGATGGTGACATCACGACCAGTTTTTCTAAATTAAACTAAATTTTCTAAATTATAATAGGGATGTTGACACAATAAGAAAATCAAAAAGTTCGTATTTTTTCGAAAGTTCGTGAAGTTACGAACATCGATCTTTTTCTCTCCCTAACTAGCAAACATTAAAACGGTTGTAGGTGATTATTTTTTGAGATATTTCAGATATTTGTTAGTCAACATTCAGTAGTTAATAATAAAATTAAAAACACGACAGCAATAAAAAGATAAAAACAAGTTTCATAATAAAGAACTCAAGGAAATCTTTCGCCACATAAAAAATTTTGTCCACAGTCCGCCATATTGTATTTATTGCAACGTCACATATTCAGTGTCATTTGGGATGACGTAAGGATTCCAACGATACCTCACACATCTCAATCGGTTTGCGTTGAAAAGTTCTGCGGGAACAAAGAAACTCACATACATACACATGAAACCTGAAAACATTACACTCCTTTTTTGGGCAGTTGTGTAATTAGCGTCTGTATTAAGATGTTATCGACAGTAATCCATATTAATATTATAAATGCGAAAGTGTGTCTGTCTGTCTGTTACCTCTTCAAGCTTAAACCGCTAAACCGATTTACATGAAATTTGGTACGGATATTAGATTGACTCCCAGGGAAGGACATAGGATACTTTTTATCCCGGAATTCATCTCTTAAGGGGGTGGAAATTTGTATGAAAGAGCGATGACTAGGTAAGCGCCTGATATAAGTTAATAGCAATTACTTAAATTCTATTGCGATAAATGAGTTCCACGCGGACGAAGTCGCGGGCAATAACTAGAGCCGTGTTCCGAATCACGCTAAAATTGCTCGGAGCGCTTACAGTGCTTACGGCCGGTCCAAATCAAATAGCGCGCTCAAGGCCGCGTGAGAAGTATGTTGTTTCGGACCTGTTTTCTCTTGAGCGCGCTTACAATCGGACCGATTCACGCTCATAGCCCGTGTTCACAATCATTTTCATAATATATCAAACGTCAACTTGACGTTTGGCTCAAGGTGCTTACGGCTGGGAGTGTGAGCATCGTAAACGCCAACATGGCGTCGTCCATGACGTCATCAATGACGTCACGATATCTCATGTAAGCGCTATAAGCGCGAATCGGTCCGATCGTAAGCGCGCTTTGAGCGCTGTAAGCGTGATTCGGAACTTGCCTTAGTTATGTCAGAGACTAGGAATTATATAGACTGCCAATGCCTATACATGTGGAGTAATTTTAAAATAATGGGCCTGCTGTAGCTAGTTTCACTATGGAGAGATCACTTTACCATTTAATTCGTATGCCACTAAGACCTCTGCTTAACACATAGCGCCATCTGTTGGGGGGCTTCTTTGTTGTGTTCATAGATGGCGCTATTGTGTTAAGCAGAGGTCTTAGTGGCATACGAATTAAATGGTAAAGTGATCTCTCCATAGTGAAACTAGCTAAAGCATGTAATATTTTGCAGTATCCAGCAGTCAGCTGTAACCAACCCGGTGCTGACAGTGGCCCAGCAGTGCCACCTGCACGCCGTGGCCATCTCGCTGGGCCTGCTGCTGCCCCGGACCCGCGCACACGATTACCTGCTTAAGGTCAGTGCCGACACATCACACCACAGCAGCCGACAGACGCCGTCGGCTGGACGTACGCCTCCCACAAACAGTGCCGTGGACCGGTCTTGCGCCACCCGCATGCAGCTCTATATAAATAGTACATTGTGTAATTAGCCAGTCACTTGCTTTTGGCAACCCTGGTTGCCAGGCATAACCCTTATTTTCTAGGGAATAGAGTTCAACTCAAAATACAAAGGAAGCAAGTGGGGAGGTAAGCAGGTTATTACCAACGAAAGTCATAGAAGCCCGATGCCGAAGGCGGAGGGCTTTTATTGACTTGAGTTTGTAATAGCCAATTACATATTGCACCATAAGGAAGACCGCTGACTCAGCTCACACGCGCCACCGACCGACGACACGAGGCGCGACCTCAGCAAAACAAGCGTTTACCTTATTAAATCAAATCCATTCTTTTATTCACTTTTGATTCATACTTCGAACGATTGTCACCGTACTTAAGCTATAATTTTGTATTACCTATTTTAATTAAATTAATTATAAAAGTTTTTGGTTTTTTTTCGGGCCTCCGATTGCAGCTATCATAATTGGCGCAGTCGGTAGGATACTCGCGGGTCGTTTTCGCGAATAAATTCGGGACCTCCAAAATCGAGACCGCGCGTTCGCGAGCCACCCGGGTTGGCTATCAAGCACCGCTGCCGAGTATCCAGAATCTACGAGCTGCAGACCGGAGGCGAATCCAGCAATCGATTCACGAGGAAGACCAGAAATGAACCACATAATTCTTTTGCTGCTGACGATCCCCCTGACGCAATGCTCCGAGGTAAAACTTGAGAGCCTGGATGATGGACCCGGACTTCTACCCTACAAACTTGGACCCATGCGACTCACGACCCATTACCATACCTACCTGCAATACATACAGCTTGACGAAATAAGAGAAAAAATTAGCTTAACTTCTGGACAACTACAGACATACAAGATTAGGTTAGTTAATGACACGTACCTACTGTACGAACATCAAATAAATTATTTAATAAATAAATTAGGAAAGGTAGCAAACCAGCTAGAAACCCTGGAACCGACACGAACTAAGAGAGGTCTCGTGGACGGACTTGGGACAATCATTAAAAGTATCAGCGGTAACCTAGATCAGTCAGATGCCATTAACTATAATAATCTTATAAAAAATTTACAGCTCAACCAGAACAAAATAGTATCAGAATTAAATAGTCACGTGAGCCTAAGCAAAGATTGGGCAAGTCGCCAAGGCAGCATACTAGATACCCTAGTGGAGAATCAAAGAAGAATTAATTCCACCTTAGAAGTAATCTTAGATAATAATGCTTATAGAGAGGATAGTTTGATTAAATATGCAAAGTTCGCTCAACTCCTTCTGATCTTGAGCGACAACGTAGAAGATCTGAGCCAAGAGCTTTTAAGGATAGAAAATAGTATAGCGTTTATTCGTAGTTCTACTGCTCATCATTCCATGATAGAGATTAGCGTCCTAAGAAACATGTTAGATAAATTAAGAATGTTATACGGTAACGATAGGATATTAGACTTAGAGTTGCGAGAATATTATGACATAATACGCCCGGGATCCTATTACACAGACAAAGAAATAGTAATTACATTTCAATTTCCTATAATAACGCCAGAAGTTTTCGACTTGTTTAAATTATCTATTGTACCCAATAAAAATAAAGAAGCCCTGATTCCACCCTATCCCTTCCTAGCAACGCATGAGAATTCATTCATGTACATGGAGGCAGAATGCCCGAAGTTCAGCCGCCATTACGTCTGCCAAAAGGAAATAAGCTTGCAACTTCGTAGTACATCGGATTGCATACACAAACTTATCAGAAATGAAGACCCGAAAGCATCGTGCCAACCCACTACAGTGTCCCTGTCAAGACCAGCCATGGAAAAACTCGATG
Source organism: Cenopis cana (assembly GCA_951800055.1). NCBI lineage: Eukaryota > Metazoa > Arthropoda > Insecta > Lepidoptera > Tortricidae > Cenopis > Cenopis cana. The sequence continues at coordinate 625,274 of OX637495.1, forward strand.
ACCAGCACTACATCATTTCACTTCCGCAACCAACGAAAATACAGCTGTCCTGTAACGGGGAGGACTACAGCACGCTACAAGGAAGCTACCTAGTTATCATCCCACGCAATTGCTACCTGCGAACAACGGAGTTTACGATCACCAATGATAAGGACGAAATACGAGGCCACCCCCTAAAACTGGCCGAGATCCCCCACGACGCCGATAAACAAACTACATCCTCCGCCCACGTCAGTCTAAAATCCATAGACCTCAAAGGACTACACGACGCCGAAAGCAACCTCATCTTCGAGTCTCCCGTCCAATTAGATGCAAGCCTGAAAAACACGCTGTACCACACAACGATACCACTGTACATCATCCTAATAATAGGTGCAGGCGCACTTACGTTCGCAATCTTAAGAAAACTCTACTTCAACCGCAATTCAAATGAAAGCATTCCAGAGCCAAGCAGTAAGACCCCTGAAAACGAGGACCTAAGGAATATTGAAACCCGACAAGCCCAGGATAGACTCCCGGCGATTTTTTCACTAAACGTGGGAAAATAATCGCCGATCTGCGGGTGGACGAATTACATATTGCACCATAAGGAAGACCGCTGACTCAGCTCACACGCGCCACCGACCGACGACACGAGGCGCGACCTCAGCAAAACAAGCGTTTACCTTATTAAATCAAATCCATTCTTTTATTCACTTTTGATTCATACTTCGAACGATTGTCACCGTACTTAAGCTATAATTTTGTATTACCTATTTTAATTAAATTAATTATAAAAGTTTTTGGTTTTTTTTCGGGCCTCCGATTGCAGCTATCATAATTAGCCCTTACCTCCCGTGATACACACAATGTTTTTCATCACATTTGCGAAGAAATAAATAACTACAAAAAAAAACCATGTTTCATACAACCAAACCAATCAAAAATTGACGAGCTTGACAACTTCATCTCCAGTATCACTGCGAGAGGAGCGCAACGCGCAACCAATCACAGAGCAATATTCGTGCGGCGCGCGGCCAATTAATTTTTTTTAAACCAATCAGATCACACACAAACTCATAACTCCCACGGGAGTTATAAAATTCTATAACTTCCGCGGGAGGTAAATCGGCTATAGCTGCTTTATACGCACGCGTCCAATAACACACTTTACGAGCAAGTGTGATGAAAATAAAATGAACTTTATTCTGTAAGTAGGCCGCAATGGCACTTTTACAAGTCAAACCTTACTAGCTGCCGAGAAGACCCAAAGAAAGTCGACAGTCAGCCATTTTCTCCCAAAAATATGCTTATTACAATGATAACTACGGTTATGAAGTCGGAAGTGGCCGCCATTTCTAATTTTTTTATTGAGGATGTTGGTGGTGTTGCAAATGCCAAAAACAAATCCGGATGTGAAGATCAGCCGTGTACAGCATCCACACAGCCACGAGCACTCTGACAAGAGTGTCACGACTGAGAAGTTGGTGGTGTTGACAGGTAGTGGGCGCGCGCCGCGAGGACGCGCCGCACCTGCTGCCGCCGCTGCTGGAGCAGTACGACATCACGCCGGCCAAGATGCCCAACAAGTTCCCCTACCTCATGATCGATCAGGTACTTACAGCGTTATTAACAATAATATTTTTTTGGATCAGGATTTTCTTTTTGGGTCAGTGAGGGCCCCAGATCCCGTGCTGCTACGAGAAAATGGTCTTAAAAAGGTTGTACTTTCTTTCGCAGAAAGAAGTTACATAGAATTATTGTTTCGAAGAATTATAATTTCATTGAATTTTATTTTCACGAATTGGTCGTATTCGCATCCAGTGAGCGCGCTCCCGTAGTACATTCAAGGTCGGGATCGTTCGCGCGGCTTCGTGCGTGTTCGAACGAATATATTACGTACGAAAGCTTGTCCAATGTGCGACCGGCCTAAGGGTACGTTCAGATGACAAGCGTTCAACGCGCGTTGAACGCACGCTAAATTGTTGTATAGTGTTCACATGACACGCGCTTGCCAGGCGTTGAGCGCGCGTTGCCGCGACCGCCATGGTTCAGTCAGTTATCTTACATTTGTTGAAGATGGACGTAGAAACAGTTTTAACGGTGATATTATACCGACGATTGAAACGACGCGCCAGAAGACGGAGATATTGGGTCCACCCAATTTTGTCAACCAGGCTGACTGAAAGCCAGTACATAATCTTGTATCCTAAATTAAGGCAATTCGGACCCAAATTTTATAAATAATTCAGTATTAAAAGCTTCGGTTTTCATTTCGGACGTTTTCTGGACGACCCGATGAACCCTAAAATACGTACATCCGCGTCGAAAGCGCGCGCTCAACTGAACGGAAATATGGAAAACCAATGATCTCTAAGCGCGCGTTGACGCGCGCTGACAACAGTCGAGCGCTAGCGCAGCGTTCAACGCGCTTATTAATAAAACGCGCGTCAGCATGTGTACAGCCTGAATAAGTTGTTATGTAGTTGTAAACGCGCGTTATAAAAACGCGCGACGAGCGCTTGTCATCTGAACATGCTCTAAGGCAGTCTCGCGAAACCAGTGACTTATTTCTGTCATGTGTCGTTAGATGGAGCTGTGTGAGTGCCTGTCGTCGTCGGGTATAGACGCGGCGCGGCTGCAGGCGCCGGCGCCCTACGCGGCCGGAGCACCCGGCGCTCCGCACAGACACTCCTGGCTCGAGGCAGGTCCGTACCCTCACACACCACCACACCATCACACACACCACCACCATTACCTACTGCCTGTCGTCGTCGGGTATAGACGCGGCGCGGCTGCAGGCGCCGGCGCCCTACGCGGCCGGAGCACCCGGCGCTCCGCACAGACACTCCTGGCTCGAGGCAGGTCCGTACCCTCACACACCACCACACCATCACACACACCACCACCATTACCTACTGCCTGTCGTCGTCGGGTATAGACGCGGCGCGGCTGCAGGCGCCGGCGCCCTACGCGGCCGGAGCACCCGGCGCTCCGCACAGACACTCCTGGCTCGAGGCAGGTCCGTACCCTCACACACCACCACACCATCACACACACCACCACCATTACCTACTGCCTGTCGTCGTCGGGTATAGACGCGGCGCGGCTGCAGGCGCCGGCGCCCTACGCGGCCGGAGCACCCGGCGCTCCGCACAGACACTCCTGGCTCGAGGCAGGTCCGTACCCTCACACACCACCACACCATCACACACACCACCACCATTACCTACTGCCTGTCGTCGTCGGGTATAGACGCGGCGCGGCTGCAGGCGCCGGCGCCCTACGCGGCCGGAGCACCCGGCGCTCCGCACAGACACTCCTGGCTCGAGGCAGGTCCGTACCCTCACACACCACCACACCATCACACACACCACCACCATTACCTACTGCCTGTCGTCGTCGGGTATAGACGCGGCGCGGCTGCAGGCGCCGGCGCCCTACGCGGCCGGAGCACCCGGCGCTCCGCACAGACACTCCTGGCTCGAGGCAGGTCCGTACCCTCACACACCACCACACCATCACACACACCACCACCATTACCTACTGCCTGTCGTCGTCGGGTATAGACGCGGCGCGGCTGCAGGCGCCGGCGCCCTACGCGGCCGGAGCACCCGGCGCTCCGCACAGACACTCCTGGCTCGAGGCAGGTCCGTACCCTCACACACCACCACACCATCACACACACCACCACCATTACCTACTGCCTGTCGTCGTCGGGTATAGACGCGGCGCGGCTGCAGGCGCCGGCGCCCTACGCGGCCGGAGCACCCGGCGCTCCGCACAGACACTCCTGGCTCGAGGCAGGTCCGTACCCTCACACACCACCACACCATCACACACACCACCACCATTACCTACTGCCTGTCGTCGTCGGGTATAGACGCGGCGCGGCTGCAGGCGCCGGCGCCCTACGCGGCCGGAGCACCCGGCGCTCCGCACAGACACTCCTGGCTCGAGGCAGGTCCGTACCCTCACACACCACCACACCATCACACACACCACCACCATTACCTACTGCCTGTCGTCGTCGGGTATAGACGCGGCGCGGCTGCAGGCGCCGGCGCCCTACGCGGCCGGAGCACCCGGCGCTCCGCACAGACACTCCTGGCTCGAGGCAGGTCCGTACCCTCACACACCACCACACCATCACACACACCACCACCATTACCTACTGCCTGTCGTCGTCGGGTATAGACGCGGCGCGGCTGCAGGCGCCGGCGCCCTACGCGGCCGGAGCACCCGGCGCTCCGCACAGACACTCCTGGCTCGAGGCAGGTCCGTACCCTCACACACCACCACACCATCACACACACCACCACCATTACCTACTGCCTGTCGTCGTCGGGTATAGACGCGGCGCGGCTGCAGGCGCCGGCGCCCTACGCGGCCGGAGCACCCGGCGCTCCGCACAGACACTCCTGGCTCGAGGCAGGTCCGTACCCTCACACACCACCACACCATCACACACACCACCACCATTACCTACTGCCTGTCGTCGTCGGGTATAGACGCGGCGCGGCTGCAGGCGCCGGCGCCCTACGCGGCCGGAGCACCCGGCGCTCCGCACAGACACTCCTGGCTCGAGGCAGGTCCGTACCCTCACACACCACCACACCATCACACACACCACCACCATTACCTACTGCCTGTCGTCGTCGGGTATAGACGCGGCGCGGCTGCAGGCGCCGGCGCCCTACGCGGCCGGAGCACCCGGCGCTCCGCACAGACACTCCTGGCTCGAGGCAGGTCCGTACCCTCACACACCACCACACCATCACACACACCACCACCATTACCTACTGCCTGTCGTCGTCGGGTATAGACGCGGCGCGGCTGCAGGCGCCGGCGCCCTACGCGGCCGGAGCACCCGGCGCTCCGCACAGACACTCCTGGCTCGAGGCAGGTCCGTACCCTCACACACCACCACACCATCACACACACCACCACCATTACCTACTGCCTGTCGTCGTCGGGTATAGACGCGGCGCGGCTGCAGGCGCCGGCGCCCTACGCGGCCGGAGCACCCGGCGCTCCGCACAGACACTCCTGGCTCGAGGCAGGTCCGTACCCTCACACACCACCACACCATCACACACACCACCACCATTACCTACTGCCTGTCGTCGTCGGGTATAGACGCGGCGCGGCTGCAGGCGCCGGCGCCCTACGCGGCCGGAGCACCCGGCGCTCCGCACAGACACTCCTGGCTCGAGGCAGGTCCGTACCCTCACACACCACCACACCATCACACACACCACCACCATTACCTACTGCCTGTCGTCGTCGGGTATAGACGCGGCGCGGCTGCAGGCGCCGGCGCCCTACGCGGCCGGAGCACCCGGCGCTCCGCACAGACACTCCTGGCTCGAGGCAGGTCCGTACCCTCACACACCACCACACCATCACACACACCACCACCATTACCTACTGCCTGTCGTCGTCGGGTATAGACGCGGCGCGGCTGCAGGCGCCGGCGCCCTACGCGGCCGGAGCACCCGGCGCTCCGCACAGACACTCCTGGCTCGAGGCAGGTCCGTACCCTCACACACCACCACACCATCACACACACCACCACCATTACCTACTGCCTGTCGTCGTCGGGTATAGACGCGGCGCGGCTGCAGGCGCCGGCGCCCTACGCGGCCGGAGCACCCGGCGCTCCGCACAGACACTCCTGGCTCGAGGCAGGTCCGTACCCTCACACACCACCACACCATCACACACACCACCACCATTACCTACTGCCTGTCGTCGTCGGGTATAGACGCGGCGCGGCTGCAGGCGCCGGCGCCCTACGCGGCCGGAGCACCCGGCGCTCCGCACAGACACTCCTGGCTCGAGGCAGGTCCGTACCCTCACACACCACCACACCATCACACACACCACCACCATTACCTACTGCCTGTCGTCGTCGGGTATAGACGCGGCGCGGCTGCAGGCGCCGGCGCCCTACGCGGCCGGAGCACCCGGCGCTCCGCACAGACACTCCTGGCTCGAGGCAGGTCCGTACCCTCACACACCACCACACCATCACACACCACCAGCCATCCCACACCACACCACGCCTTCTTAGGGTCTCCCCACACCTATCCTATATTAGGTACTTTATGTGAATAATGTGGAGTAAAACACTCGACTTATGCCGACTCCGCGTTGGGTTTGGGGAGACCCTTTACGGACGTCGCGTGCAAGCCGGCTGTAAAGTGTAAACCGACCCTCCTAGAACATTTGCTAACTGTTCCTAAAGCATTTTGCCATATAGAATCCGAGATCAGTTTTAAAAAAGTGGCAGTGCCATTTTGTCGATAGATCGCGATTTGTTTACGGCCCGATTTAGTTTAAAACTAATCTGAGAATCCAAAGAGATGACTTAATATGAATCTGAGGTCAGATTAAGTCACATCTTCGACCATTAGGTATGGAAATTCGAAGATATCGGACCGTAAATAATAAAGTGAAAAATAAGACATGCTCTCTTACAATCTTACCTTGGAAAAATATAAAATGCTTTTTACAATCTGACCTTAGATTTCGATTAAGGGCCTTCCTGACACCTCAGATACCGACAAAAAAATTAAAGTGACTTTTTCAAATCTAACCACAGATTCGTTTTAAAATACCTTGTAGACACACACAAAGCTTTAGTTCGAAATCGGACCGTCAATAAAAAAAGTTGAAATGGCCGCCACTTTTATTCATATAACCCCTTATTTTTACTCGTTGTGATCACAAATTATGCCCAAATTGTGTCGCGTTAGGATGTAAGTTCATTAGAGACGTGCTGAGCTGTGTATTCATATATTTGATACCTCGCATACTTCACAGCTAGGTGTAATCTGTATGGGAACAGAGGTTAGCACGTGTAGTGGAGTGAAGACTGCATAAAACTGGACTGGACTGGACTGAATTTATTCTGAAATAAATTATTTGAATTGAATTGAATAAAGAGTAGAGTAATGTATTGAGCAGGTCGGCGGGTGTCAGTAGTGTTCCCCCTGCCCGCAGGCGCGGCGCGCGACAGCGTGGCCGACATCGCCGCGCCCACCGACCTCGACAGCGCCAACAGCTCGCCCGGCGTGCAGCGGGTGAGTACAGGACGGGAAAAACTGGAGCAGGCTGGGGTTAGTAGTGTGTGGCCAATATCACCGTGCTCACCGACATCGACAGCCAGCTCGCCCGGGGTAAACCGGCTGAGTAAAGTACCTACCTAGTGCACTAGTGTCAGTCCCTGCCCGCAGTAGGGTTGCCAGATGGTCGGGATACGCCTGGATTCTCCCGACATTTCATATCATCTCTCGACTCCCGCTAAAATATAAAATCTCCCGAGTAAATTTAAAACGGAACGAAACAGCCATTAGTTTATTTCTCCTGACAGAAATTCGAAAATCCCAATATTTAAAAAAAGTTGTCCCGATGTTTTGATCCACCGATCTGGCAACCCTAGCCCGCAGTCTGGCGGACTCGACAGACCTTGTCCTGTCCAATAGCAGCGTCGCCTACCAGGTCCAAATTTGAATCTAAATTTGACCTGATACATACCCAAATATTTCACAACAGTCGATCCACCGATTTAGGGGAAATTCTGTACGGCACAATTATATCGGAGAGGCAAAGTTGCTTTCTGCGCCCTCTATTAAATACAACCTGACTTCGGTAGGCATTAAAAAAATGGCACTTGAAGATTTTTTTTAAACCTAGCTTTTTTCGGAGGCCAAGACTCACTTTGGGTCGTCGTATCAGCTCGGTTAGTTAGCTTATTTCATTTTTATTCTCATGTCCTTAAACCCATTTCCCTCACCACCACCTTTCCCCCCTTTTTAACAGCAGTACGACGCGCTGGACGAGGAATACCGCATGTTCATCGAGAAGTACAACCACAACTACCGGCCCGCGATGCCGCATTTCGCTGCCTACGTAATGCTCATTATAACTATACTATTGCCGCCATCATACTTCAGGCACATGTCAAACGTTATATTTCATACAATACATCCTGACAAACGCGCATTCACTATCTTACACTCTGACAAGCGCGTATTTACTACCATACACTGACAAGCTGTATGGACATGTCATCCGCAACGAAAGGTCAATTGAGCGACTAGTAGTGCAGGGGAGAGTGGAGGGGCAACGTTCTCGCGGTCGGTCACCTACAAGATGGACAGGTCTCATAAAATCCATGACAAGATGTTCCCTGACAGAGTGTGCACGCAATGCTACAAATAGAGAAAAGCCTGCAATTCATTCAGAAGAAGCCAACCCATAACCACGACCACTCTGACAAGAGTGCACGGCACGACTAAGAAGAAGAACTGACAAGCACGCATTTACATTCTGACAAGCGCGTTTTTACTACCAAATTTATCTTTAAGGCACGAACGAATAGGCATCTTCTGAGTGACTAGACCAGAGCCGGATCTAGGGGGGGGGGGGGTCAAGCCGGGGTCCATGCCCCGGGCGGCAAGTTTAGGGGGCGGCAGGGGGGCGGAAATTCGAACTTCTTGACAGGCCAAAATACGTCTTAACAGGACAAAAAATTTCGAGCTCGCTGCGCTCGCGGTTTTTTATGACTTGATGCGTATGAAGTATTTTCCGCATCTGCATCATGATGTTTGAAAATTTTCGCGCTCGCTGCGCTCGCGTTTTCATCTTAGATGTGTCACGACTTTATGACCCGACCCCCCTTAGAGTAGATAACTAGTAGCTACTTTCACTGTTCTGAAATGGTAGAGGTAACAATTTGTAAGACAATATATGCAGACGGGGGCGGCATTTTGTAGTTTTTGCCCCCCTTCGAAAAATTTAGACTAGATGCTAGACAAGAGCAATCCCATTTTTAATTAAATAAAATTCAACTGGCAAGCGTGTATTTACTACCATACAATCTGACAAGCGCGTATTTACTACCATACACTAACCACCATACTTTATGTAGCCTAAAGGAAGAGCGGCACCATCCAACGCAGGCTTTTTTGCTTACCGGATGGCTCCATTACCTTAGATTAAACCAAATAAAGTATTCTAGATTTATTTTAGATCCACTCTGACAAGCGCGAATTTACTACCATACACTCTGACAAGTGCGTATTTATTACCATACACTGACAAATACGTATTTACTACCATACACTCTGACAAGCGCGTATGTCGGGATGATTTAACACATGATGTACAATATACGTGATTAAATCCATCTAAATAGTTTTGTTTAATTAACTTTTAATAATTAATTGAAATGATGATAATTAAACCACCTGCCCAAAAGTGTCATTGTCAACCTTTCACAACTGTAGCCTATTTCACGAAGCTACAAGTTACAATTTAACAAGTCTAACTAAATAGTCGCCTGTGAAGTAAACAGACTACATTAAACTGCAATAGATGGGCTATTTATCACACGCAAACATAACACAGGCGAAGAGAGGTAGGGCACAGCAAAATGTCATTTTGCTCGAATTTGGAGCAGCCCAACTGGGGAAGTACCTCCGCCTTGTAGAAGACCACAGCCATAATAACTTTATTAACTATTTATACAGGTATATAGTGTTGTGTTCCTAGAGGTGAGCAAGGTTGCCAGAGCTCCCGAGGATGCACTGTGTTGAGAGCGATGGACCTAAATTTGTCCCTTCTACTGTCGATTTTATAAAGGGTCGGCAACGCGCACATGACTCCTTTGAACTTACGAGCGTCTATAGGCTGCGGTGTCCGCTAACCATGGACCGTACGCTTGTTTGTCACCGTCGTTGTTTAAAAAAAGGCGGCTGTTAGAGCGAATGGAGGTTTTACACAAAACTTTATTGCACAAAACAAAATACAGTGTGCAAACGGCGGACTTAATGCCAAATGGCGTTCTCTACCAGTCAACCACAGGGCCAAATAGAGACAATCAAAGCGGTGCAGGAAAATATAGAAACTTGCGCTTCAGCGCAGATTGTACAAAACGCAAAATGGTCACGCAGATTGTACAAAACCACACCGGTCAAATGCCCAGTCGCTAATAGGTCTGACTAAACTAACTTTAAACCGATCCAACATGTTGTCAGTTTAAACTTGTAGAATTGTAACTTGTTTCATGAATCGGGGTCCAGTCGGGGGTTTCTTGAATAAATGATTTCCATTCTATTCCTGTCCTAACCTGTCCCAACCTGTTTGCACCTGTCCTTCCCCACCAGCGCTGCGACAACGACTTCTGGTGCTGGAGCCACGAGATGCCTCCCGCGGCGGACGACATGTTTCGCGTGAAGCTCAAGCCACCCGTTTGTATCCCCTATTCCCAATCATCTTAGTGTTATCTTGGTGAAACCCTAGAACCAGTCACGTAGCTGGATCATTGTCAGATTTATGTCGGTGGACATAACAAAATTTAAGAGCTACACAGCTTAATTTTGGATTGGTCTAGTAACTCGCATTAACTGTGTCGCCGTTTCTATAAATCCATATAATAAACACATTAAGCCTTTAACTTTTGTCCACCGGATGGACAACTTTTGTTTTATCAACCGACAATGCTAAGGAGACAGGCATCTTCAATAAAGGTGACAGTCAACACCCGGGTACTTGACCCTCAAATCGTGATGAAAACAGGCCTAATCTGTTGGGAGTGGGAGAGGGCTGCGGCGCCACTGGGTAGTATTTAGGATTTCCGCATGGTGACACCCATTCTACCTAAAGCCGGGTCCGTCCGTAGTATAAGTAGGTGCTAACTTTTGAGGAAGCAGGCAGACGGCAGGCCTTCCAAACCAGAGGTAACTAGACCTTGTTGGCAATAGACTGGTTTATTCCCGATGTTTTCCTATCGAAAGTAGTTCGTACGTTTCTAGAATACAATAAGGGATGATGACATTATAAAAGAAAATTATTTTATTCTTATTGTTACTATTTGCGACATGTTTCGGACTGCAATTGATTGGTTGAAGTGACAACCGTGTTGTTCTTATTGAGTGTAAGGATGTGTCACGTTAGTGTAAATTTATAGAATGACATATATTGCAGCACCCTATTGCGCCTGAGAGCGTGAGCCTGGAGGCATTGAGGCGCGCAGCGACGGGCCCGAGCGAGGCCGAGCGGCGCGAGGCCGAGCGACGCCGCGCCTCGCTCAACAGCGCCTTCCGCACCGCGCCCTTCGACCACCTGCTCAGCCTCACGCAGCCCAAGGTCAGTATACAGTACCACCCACAGTAGATTGGAGGCGACGGACCGAGCGAGGCGAGGCCGAGCATCGCCGCGCCTTCCGCACCGCCCAAGGTCAGTTATACATATACAGGGTGGAAAAAATCTATGGGCCCTGGAGGGTAAAAGAAACATTATTTTATTTTTAAAAAGAAACAAAACGGCATTAAAATATTTTTTTAATTTTTCTAAGATTTTCTAAGAAGTTTCAACTCAGTATTTGATTTTATAGATATCTGTATCGACTTGTGAAGATAGTGAAGAATTTTTTCGACGGAAACCCTTAACGACACATACTAGCGGAAACAGTTTTATACAAAGCACTGCTGAACATTAAAAAGTTGACCGAATTTACGTATTTATGTTACCTCGGAACCTAACTCAATTTCCCTTGCGATTCAGACAGATGATAAAGCAAGTTTTGTCGTGTCCACAGTATGAGCTGAAGGACAAACTGGAAGAGATCTTCAGCTCGATCCAGTCGGAGCCGCTCCTGCCGCGCTCCGCCTGCTCGCCCTCCAGCCACCAGGGCAACCTGCAGCACAACAAGTACTTCCCCGAGCTGTTCCTCTACTAGGTATGTCCATGAAAAAACACTGGCTGTGTCCACGGACTCTGTTCACAGGAACTAGGTATGTCCACTGGCTCTGTACCTACTAGGTATGTCCATAAAAAAACACTGGCTGTGTCCACGGACTCTGTTCCTGTACTAGGTATGTCCACTGGCTCTGTTACTGTACCTACTAGGTATGTCCATAAAAAACACTGGCTGTGTCCACGGACTCCGTTCCTGTATTAGGTATGTCCACTGGTTCTGTTACTGTGCCTACTAGGTATGTCCATAAAAACACTGGCTGTGTCCACTGGCTACAGAGCCAGTACAGTAACAGAACCAGTAGACATACCTAGTACAGGAACAGTCCTGTACTAGGTATGTCTACTGGTTCTGTTACTGTACTGGGTATGTCCACTGGCTCTGTTACTGTACCTACTAGGTATGTCCATAAAAACCACTGGCTGTGTCCACGGACTCCGTTCCTGTACTAGGTATGTCCACTGGTTCTGTTACTGTACCTACTATACTAGGTATGTCCATAAAAAACACTGGCTGTGTCCACTGGCTACAGAGCCAGTACAGTAACAGAACCAGTAGACATACCTAGTACAGGAACAGTCCTGTACTAGGTATGTTCACTGGCTCTGTTCCTGTACTAGGTATGTCCACTGGCTGTGTTCCTGTACTAGGTATGTCCACTGGCTCTGCTCCAGTACTAGGTATGTCCACTGGCTCTGCTCCAGTACTAGGTATGTCCACTGGCTCTGCTCCAGTACTAGGTATGTCCACTGGCTCTGCTCCAGTACTAGGTATGTCCACTGGCTGTGTCCACTGACTCTGTTTCTGTACTAGGTATGTCCACTGGCTCTGCTCCAGTACTAGGTATGTCCACTGGCTCTGCTCCAGTACTAGGTATGTCCACTGGCTCTGCTCCAGTACTAGGTATGTCCACTGGCTCTGCTCCAGTACTAGGTATGTCCACTGGCTCTGCTCCAGTACTAGGTATGTCCACTGGCTGTGTCCACTGACTCTGTTTCTGTACTAGGTATGTCCACTGGCTCTGCTCCAGTACTAGGTATGTCCACTGGCTCTGCTCCAGTACTAGGTATGTCCACTGGCTCTGCTCCAGTACTAGGTATGTCCACTGGCTCTGCTCCAGTACTAGGTATGTCCACTGGCTGTGTCCACTGACTCTGTTTCTGTACTAGGTATGTCCACTGGCTCTGCTCCAGTACTAGGTATGTCCACTGGCTCTGCTCCAGTACTAGGTATGTCCACTGGCTCTGCTCCAGTACTAGGTATGTCCACTGGCTCGGACATAAAATAAATTACGAAGATTTGTTCCAAAACATAATTTTACACCTTAATATAAAAAATGTTTAAAGCCAGTACAATATTTTTGTACGCATCAAGACATGTAAGCAGTGATACAGAACCAAAATCTGACGCCTTGTACTACCTATGTTAGACTAATAAATGTGTGTTAATAAATCTTCGAATCCAGTTTCCTTCATATGATAATCCGGGCAAAACTTACTTTTAAAAGAGAAAATCAATATATTCTACATCATTTATTTTACTAAACGGTTAAAACTCACGTATTAATTGTCACTTCGGGCGACATGTTTCGAACTCTTTGGGAGTTCTTCCTCAGGATGAGTGCGTCTGCGACCCGCGCCGATTGCACACTGTCGAACTACCCGCCGCCCGCCGCAAGGCACGTGACGCACGCGCAGACGCACTCATCCTGAAGAAGAACTCCCGACGAGTTCGAAACATGTCGCCCGAAGTGACAATTAATACGTGAGTTTCAACCGTTTAGTAAAATAAAGTTATAACATGTCTCACGAAAGTTTAAATTCAAGTATTCTATACCATTATTATTTCTTTTACCATATCTAAAAAAACAAAGAAGTAAGTATCATCTAATCGTCCACTTTACTTTTTCAGGTAACATTCAAGATCAAGAAATTATCTCCAATGTAATCATAATGTTAATGTTGAAACCTTATCGTATCTCTGACACTGACAGTAAATTTTTGACAAATAATTATTAATAATATACGTCAATATATGCTTTTAATCTTGCTCAAAATAGCCTGAAGAATAAGTTATCTCGTGGAATGTAACCCTTCCATGACTTGTAGCAACACTAGAAATATTGTGCAACCTTTTAACTGCCGAATGTCATAATAGTTACACGCAATTTTCAACTTTGTCAATATATCACGAAGCTGTCATTTATATTGCCACTTTGTCTGACATATACGACGATGGCGGTTAAATGGTTAAGGGCAGGTTGCACCAAAGCGTTTGTAACCGTAAGCTATGTTCGTTAAAATTTGATTATATTCATAGAATAATTACGTTAATAATTACAGAAGGTTATCTGTAAAACAAAATCGACGTTTTACAGCTTAGAAGGTCTTCTAAGACCATTTTCGCGTAGCAGCACGGGATCTGGTAGCTGCCCTCACTGACCCAAAAAGAAAATCCACCCTGTATAGTATAAGTTTTTTCGAAACAAAACACATGAACGCGTTTGCGTTTAGTCCCATTTTGTAGGGCAACGCGAGCGCTGCTGGTGGCCTTTGATGGTAACTATGAAATAAATGAACTTTATTCTGTAAGAAGGCCGCAATGGCACTTTTACAAGTCAAACCCTACTAGCGTTTCACAGAGGCCACTGCCGAGAAGAAACGCCGAAAGAAACTCGACAGTCAGCCATTTTCTCACAAAAATATGCTTGTTACAATGATAATACTTAACCTACTTAAGATCAAGAAATCTAAGTATCTATATAAAGCAACACAAAAACAAAGAATAAAACGAGGAGAAAAAAAAACAGTTATGTACAGTGTGTAATTCTGCAAGAAAACATTTCGAAACTGTATACCTAAGCATTATCAAATTCTATTTAAGAAAAAAAAAATGGAATCCTTTAGACTACAAATTTAGTTATAAATCTTTTGATATGTTTTCTTGCAAGAACAACTATAAATTTAGTTATAAATCTTTTGATATGTTTTCTTGCAAGAACTGTGTATTTTTTCCTATATAAATTAAGACTACACGCAAACGTGTTGGTTTGTGTTTTGTTTCGAAAAAAAATTCTCAGATGGAAAAAGGTAACATTATAGAACTAAATTCACAATAAGCTGAAAAAATGGCCCCCGTAAAAGTACCGCCCGCACGACTCGGGCGGTACATTCGTGTTGGTATTTGTGTTTACAAATTTGACACTTGAGACTAACAGCTGTAAGTCTTTTTTTGTACGAAACTATTGGAATGTAACTGACAGTATCAAATTGGGCCACATTTTCCGCCATTTCGGTTCGGCATTGTGTGTCTATTTATATACAGTCGACCAAAAATGTGGTCTACCACTTTTCGACTCTTATGTGTATGTTAAAGTCCAAAAGTGGTAGAGGACTTTATATGCTGACTGTACAGGCCTGTTATATGGCAATTTGAGCCATATTTAATGTTGATTGGGTTGTAAAGTTAGTACAATCCGCCCTAAGTGTTATATTTGCTTAAAGCGACTCTCACATTCCACGTATGCGAATCTCGTGCTTTTATTAACTATGAATTATATATTTTTTTTACATTTTTATTTGCTTAAGGTGCAGGGGTGGGCAAGGCATTCTCCATACAAACTCTGTGCACGTTTTATTCGTAGGTTTTGGCACTAACGAATGTAATTTTTTTTTGGATGTAAATATTACATATGCTAAGAAAGTGATGTGGAAATTTTCAAATATTTCAAAAAAATGAAAAATGAAAATATTTAAAAATAATACCAAAAATAAATTACATTACGAAATAGCTAACAGAAAAATAAGCATACTAACCAAAAATCATAACTTTAATGCAAACACAAACGAAGAAAATCCTGCACAAAGTTTGTATGGAGAGAGCTTGCCCTACCCCTCCTAAGTGAAGCGCATGTATGGAAGTTTTCAGTATTTATGGCAGTTACAAGAAAAAAGGTACCATTTGGCATATATTGTCCATGTCATGCCATTTCCTTTATTGACGCGGTTTATCAATGGCGTTTACGAACAGGGACCTTTTTTTTAGATTGCCATGTTTTATGTTAGGCTGCCTTTCCATTAGAGCTATGCTGCGAGGATGCGAAAGCTACGCTACGAAACTGTGACCGTTTCCACTAATGCTATGCTACGTAGCTGTGCGAGGAAGATGCGCAGCTCGAGCTATGCGATGTATCGACAGCGGGCGCGGGGAGCGGCAGCGCGGTGAGGGGGGAAGCGGAGCGCATCCACAGCACGCATCTTTCCATATAAAAACATAGCTGAACCCTTTTCCACTAGAGCTATGCTATGTGAACCAACGAATGTGATTGGTGGATCCATAGCAACGTAGCATAGCATAGCTCTAATGGAAAGGCACCCTTAAACAGAAAGCTCTGTCCCATTTTTTCTTAAGCTTCAGTGACGGCCTTTCATAATTTGGCCAAGTTAGGTTTATGTCAAATGTATTTAATTTATTTTTATATACCAATATATTTATTTCAACTGGTGATAAGTACAGTAGGCGGGATAAAAATAATCTTGACATTTGTGACTTTATGTCACACCTGGCCATAAAGCGGCAATTAACGAACGCTCCGCGCGCGGGAAATCCCACTTCCTGGCCAGGGGGTGGCATAAAATTTTGTACTTAACACGGGCGGTAATAAAGAAAGCTTCAGATCGCATATTTATCGCAAATACTGCGATCTGAGACATTCTTTGTTTTACCGCCCTTGTTAAGTAATGTACTATTATGTATCGGATTAATTGTAGGTTTATAATTATTATCTGTCATTTACAATAACGCAATAATAATATACTGCCATGTTTCGTAATCAAATAGCCTAATTTATTATAAGACCGCGATTCCTTTGGTGAATATCTGTCAATTCATGTACAGTCAACCAATTTGATTTCTGGGTCACTTCGTACCTTTGTCACAGTGACTTTATTATGAGATTTCTAGCGGCTTTCTTATAGATTGTCACTGTGACAAGGTACGAAGTGGCCCAGAAATCAATTTGGTTGACCGTACAAGTCACCTCTACACTGCCCTCCTAACTAAAAGTGCAATAACTAGGTTCAAGCTACTTTCGAGAAAATGGCGCGCAAAAATTTAAATATTGTTTTGTTTGTATCTCCATTATTACGCATGCTATCGACTTGAAACTTTGACTAAAATATAGACAATATTATGAAGCTGATTTGTACGTACATATTTTTTATAAATCTATTTATTTAAACAGTTAAAAATCAGAAAGCGCGGTTATGTTTAGTTAACTTAACGTATAAATTATATATTTACTAGGCATAACTGCAATAAGTAGACTACTTATTGCAGTTATCGCTAGGAAAATAAGATATTGCGTTTTTGTGTAGGAAGCATGGCTATACTTACTACATCAAAATGCAATATCTTATTACTACTACACAAAAGTGCAATATCTTATTGACATTTCATGCAGTGTCTTTTCTTTGGTTGTACGTTGTTTTATAGAGAATTGTTTTAAATAATTTCGTTTCAAAGAAAATGTTTGATATATTATCATTTCACATAATAATTACAACGTATAGTCACTTTGTACAAATTCAAGTCATACATTTTTGATACCAATATTTGTTAATATTTCGATATTCATGTTCATAGAATTACAAGTCAAATAATAATTATTAATATATATGTATTATTTAGTTTAGTTAAACTTATTACGAAGACCGGAGGTTTATAGAATTTTGTTTCTCATAAAAATAAATCTCATATTATTATTTCATTGAATAATCAATTCGCAAAGTACTTACTTGATGGAAATTTTTATCATAGTTTTTTGTTACAAAGAAAATTAATATTTCGATATTTTCTATAACTTAAATTATTATAGTTAATATATTAAATTAGTTAACTAGGGAAAACATTTTATCGAGTTACGATTTTTCAAGGCACATAAAAAAATACCTAACACCAGAAGACTAAGGCGCCTTAGTCTTTTGAACCTAACCTAACGGAGTCGGTTTTGTTCCGGAAGGTTTTGCTCGCTCGCTTCGCTCGCTCGCCCGATAGCCAAGTTTGAATGTAGATACAAGTCGGACTTTCAGACAGGTATTGTGCTTTGCTTGTGACACGTTTTTAACAATTTCGTTGAAATTGAAATATCGATGGAGCCCCGCTTTGCGCAATCTCGCATGCATGCATGCATGCTAGCAAGCAAGCAAGCACTTACCTATGCATGTATGCATGCATGCAAGCAAGCAAGTAAGCATCAAGCACGTATGCATTCAGGCAAACAAGCAAGCAAGCAAGCACGATTTTTCGAGACACATAAAAAAAACCTAACACCAGAAGACTTAAGCTTCGCTTCGCTCCCGCCTTAGTCTTCTGAACCTAACCTAACCTAACAGAGTCGGTTTTGCTCGCTCGCTTCGCTCTCTCGCCCGATAGTTTGGATGTAGATATAAGATACGGACTTTCAGGCAGGAATTTTGCTTTGCTTGTGACACGTTTTTAACAATTTCGGTTAAATGAAAACACCGAACTAACAATGTTAGTGAAACACATTATTCTAATATTTGATAAGCTGATTAAATGTATGATTTAAAAAAATAGATTTTTTTAAATTCACTGTATTGCGTCTCAGTGAAATATGTTTAATTAAAGTAAATTAGGCGTTGATACAAAAATATTCGAAATAAAAATATAAGGACCAAATACTATTTTATATAAGTTTCTAATAAACGAAATCCTTTAAAATTTCTGTCTGCGAAACTAAGGAAACACCAAACATAATTCTACTATTTGATATGTGTATTTAATAAAAAAATATTTTATATCATTATTTGAATTGTGTTTCTGTGAAATATTTTTCATTCAAGTAAATAGTCATGGTAATAACAATAATATTCGAAGTAAAAATACAAGGACCAAATATTACATGAAACATTTTCTGCGAACCAAAATTTTATGAAATTTCTGTCTGCGAAACAAGGGACCACCATGTACATAACTCAATTTGACCCAAAACTCGAGTTATTGCACTTTAAGTTAGGAGGGCAGTACCCCTCGCCCCGCAGTTACTAGGTGCTTTACTACGCATAAGTGCAATAACTTGAAAACATTTGCAATTTGTTTGGTATAGCCAAATTGTATTTCCCTGCTCTTCCTACGAATAAACGCAATAACTCTACTTATTTCCTTAAAGTCAAGTATACTATTAAGGACGAATAATAAGAATCCTTAACAAAAACGCAATAACTAAAGTTATTGCGTTTATAATTAGAACATTAATATAAACCAATAATGAATTCTACCAATTATAAATGCGATAACTATACTTATTGCAGTTATTGTTAGGAATTGTTCATAATTTCGCTTAAAATATTTTTCAACCGAGTCATAAGTAGAGTTATGACGTTCTTTATAAGTAAACCTAAATTCACTTCCTTAGATATTGCACTTTCTCTTAGTAAAAAGGTGTCAAATCTAAAAGATACGTAAAAACTGTCTAAGAACAAAATATAGAACTTTTCTTTCTGATTCCGAATATGTACATAACTCAATTTCACCCAAAACTCGAGTTATTGCACTTTAAGTTAGGAGGGCAGTACAGTTAAGATTGCTGAAACCGGTGTGTATGTAAAATAAACTCTATTACACTAGTGTTAAAGTAGGATATCCAATGAAATAAGCGCATATGTGCAAGGTTGTACTTTGTTTCGCAAACAAAAGTTTCATAGATGTATTGTTTCGCCGAATTTTCATTTCATATCCATACTAATATTATTAATGCGAAAGTGTGTCTGTCTGTCTGTTAACTCTTCAAGTTTAAACAGCTGAACCGATTTAGATGAGGCATGGAGATAGTTTGAGTCTCGGGGAAGGATATAGGATACTTTTTATCCCGGAAATCATCTCTTAAGGGAGTGGAAATTTGTATGGAAGAGCGATAACTAGGTAAGCGCCTGATATAAAAATAATAGGAATTAAATCCTATCGCGATGACCGAGTTCCACGCGGAAGATGTCGCGGGCAAAAACTAGTATAAAACATATTTTTACAAAAGGGTCGAAGGGTCTACACAATGGCATTTAAGCTGTACCTAAAAAGTTAAAGAGCTCGAATAAAAAAAGTTTCTATGAAACGAATATTCTACGAAACAAAACATTCTGTGAAACATTTTTTTGTAAAACAAGAGTACACTTAGGCTGGGTTGCACCAAACCGTCTGTAATCGTAAGCGGTGTTCGTCAAATCTGATTGTATGGAAAGTTTGACAAGTTTCTATGGGATGACAGCTGCCGGCGCCATATTTGACGATGACCGGTCTGTGTTCGTATGCTGGTGCAACTGGCACTTAGTGTCAAACTTCAAGTTTACCATTTCACGGAAAGTGGTACACTCGACTTTTTTTTAATTTGGATAAGATCGGGTTTTTTCTACTCAGAATCGAAAGCACTTTCGAACCTAATAGGAGAAAAAAATTGTCCCAAATTTTTCATACAATTCCCAGTTTTTCCATTCCGTTAGGCATACAAGCATTACAAGATTAGTATGAAAACGGTAACGGAATGGTATACAAAAAATAGGGACACTTTTTTTTCCCTTATATCATTCGAAAGTGCTTTCGATTCTGAGTAGAAAAAACCCGATTTTATCCAAATTAAAAAAAAAAGTCGAGTGTAGAACTTTCCGTAAAATGGCCCATTTACTTGTAATCTCATTGTAATCGCGGTAGTATAATTTTGAGTCTCTTATAATATAATCTATGTATTCCCATGTCAATATTGTCAATTTTTCCCTTGTATGTATATTTAAGATTATATTGTTTATAAGAAGTTGGAATAAATTATACTTAATTGTGAAGATGTTGATATCTATAATGATTGGTAGAAAGTAAAAGTATTACAATCGTACTTTCGTGGTCATAGCCATTAATGTATTCCAATCTCAAGGAAAAGTGAGCCTTTCGGCTGCGTAAATAAGGGCTATTTCTCTACAACTAGCACAAATTGCTGCCAAGTCGTACCTCGCGCGACCCCCGTGACCTATTTCGCTCTAACTGTGTGAATTAGAAAGAGGAGGGTAGATATTTCTCGCGCCGCGTCGTAGTGGCTGCTGACGCAATGAGAAATAGTCCTTATTGTCATGGGTGAAGAGGCGTGTTTTGCTTGAGAGCGCCGCAGTTGATTATTATTGATAAGGTTGTTGGATCCTGGAAGTTGAGCACTTGAATAAGTAAGTTGAATTTGTAATGGTTGTTAGTAAAGTCTTGCCAGGAAGTTGTGTCGCCTTTATTTGTCTTGAGTTCTTCCGCCGTATATGTTGCAAGTACCTTTTGAATTTTTAAAAACTTAATTCAAATGTATAAATTAATTTATGTTACACCTGGCCATAAAGCGGCAATTTCCGCACGCTCCGCGCGCGGAATATCCGACTTCTTGGCCAGGGGGTGCCATAAAATGTTGTACTCAACACGGGCGGTAATAAAAAAAGCCTCAGATCGCATATTTATCGCCCTTGCCTTCGGCTCGGGCGTCAAATACCTGCGATCTGAGACATTCTTTGTTTTACCGCCCTTGTTAAGTAATGTACTATTTTGTATTAAGCAGTAATGCTGCTAACGCAAACTACACAACAAACTACAGCGCCCGTAGCACATGTTGCGCTCGAGAGTATCTCGACTTATCTCGAGCTACGCGTCTTTTTCTGATTAACGCTGTTAGAAAGTGACGGATAGCTCGAGATACGCCGACATACTCTCGAGCGCAACACGTGCTAGGCCTACTGGTTTCTCAACATAATTTGAGACGTTAGTACCCTTAAGGAAGTCTGAGTCTTCTAGGTAGATGTCGCTGTGCGCTTTCCTAAGGCGTTTGTATAAGGGGACAGTTGAGGAATTTTGGGGCCAGGTTCGATTGCTCCCTTAGCTCAGTGGCTAGTGATTGGCCGCGAATGGTCGCAGATTCGAATCGTGCCCGGAGCCTACATTTATCAATTTTCCTTTATATTTTTTTAGAAATATAATTGACACGCACACGCAACTTATTATTTTACCAACAATAAGAATATTGTGTGGGCAATTTTTGAATAGGGATGTTGACTCAAAATTTATTATTACTCCATACGAAAGAATTCATAAAACTATGCCAAAAAGTGAAAATCCTATTCAAATATCTCAAAAAATAACGAAACTACAACCGTTAGAATGTTTTTATTTGGAGAGAGAAAACGCTACAGGTCAGTGACGTCACTGACCTAGAGCGCCATACTAAATGACGATCGTTCAATACAACTAGGAGTTTTGCGGAAAAGGGACAGAAAATGCCCCCTCCTAAGACTTTGAAGACTTATAATTATGTAATTATTTATTCTTTTGGATTACTTTTTTCACTATTTGATTGAGAATTTGATCCTTTTTCGAGAAAATTCGGATTCATTGATGTTCTTATTTGGTGTCAACATCCCTATTCACGACAAAGTGATACGACTTCCTGGCCCCTATTTCACCAACTCGACAATTGTCAGCTGACAATGACAATTCCATGTACACTTCCGAGTCGTCACGTAACGTCAAGATGGTCGTTATTAATGTTATTATATTATATAGCATCGATACTTACCAGCCCGACAATGTAAACCGATTTGTCAATGTCATTGTTGACACATGTTAAAATTTATAATACAATGTCACTTTTTGGATAGTTAGCCATCAAAATATCACAATAAATCGTAAATTATGAAATTTTACCAAAATCATAAAAAGATATGAATCATCAAAAACTCAGAAAATTATGTAATTTTTTTACCGCCCAAAATTCAAATAAAAGTTATCAATAGAATGCTTATGTAAAAATAAAAAATAAATTGTATGACAACTATGTACCTAAACGCATTATTTTACGACTAAAACAGCAAAATACAATTTTTCCCATACAACGGTTGGTCGAATGCCGCTATGTAGGAGCCTTTTTGACGGCCGCTAGCGGCGAGCTAGGTTTGTCCCTAATTTTAGCCCTTTATTGTGCTCTAATTGTTGTTGGTCCCATATAGACATTTGATGGTCTCTAAAAACTGGTTCGATTGGTATTATAATTTTTTTTTGTCAAATAGCGTATTGTCAAGTTGGTGAAATAGGGCCCGGTAGACTTTGTTGGTTGGTCGGTTTAGGTGACAAGTTGTATTAGAAAGTACTGGATATTATTGTTGTGAGGGTCTTTTGTTCAGGTCAGGGCGATACCTTTTTTGCTTATGTTTAGCAATAATTGCTGTCAGCCTTGTGGTTAGTATTATATCTGCAGTTATTCAAAGATATTGTTATTTTGTTCGTACTTATAAATATATGTGCGGTGGAATGTGTGACGGTTAATAATATATGTGTTTTGGACCTATTTGCAGTTTTATTTTTCTCTCCATATATTTACCTAACGGACAACAGCTATGTACAGTCAGCAACAATGGTTGCTACGCGAGCGAGGTGTTCAAAATGATCTACACACGCTCTTATTCCCTTATAATAAAGATGCGCCTGCGTAGCAACCATTACTGCTGACTATCCTTTCTTTCAGAAATTTAGTTTCTAAGATTTTCTTAGCCGATGCTCCTCGTCTGAGTAAACGTTTACTATTCAAATTGTAAACGCCCCGGCCGGGATTCGAACCCGGGACCACCAGCTTCGTAGGCAGGGTCACTACCAACTAAGCTAAAGCGGACCCCAACCAACCTACAGGAATGTTCTTCTTTTTATCTCCATCGAGAGTTACACGTAAAATTGAGTCTTTAACTCCTAATATTACAAACTAGTTTCGATTGACGTTAGTTGTGTGATGGCATCGCATGGCCAGTTTTCCTGTTGAATCACATTTCTGGCGGCCAGTCTGACACAAAGAAAAAGATTGACCCGACCCCGCAGGCGGTTTAAACACTGGAATAAGAGTTTGCGCTCCAGTGATATTCAGCCGAACCGAACCTGAGGTGTCAGTGGAATCGAGCTGCTGGGAGTTTCGTACCTAGGTACGTGTTCATGGATGCAGAGAGTAGACACCACCATATTAAATAGGTACAAAAAAAAAGGACATGTGGTAAAAACAACGTCATGATAAAAAACAACAATTTTAATATTCAAAATATCTATACATATAGTCTATCTACTATACAATTTATCTACTTAATGATATTTTTAGGTACAATAGAGCCGGTAGGTATAAAACGTCGTTTATAGACGGGCCACCCGTACAAAACACGTGCAATAATGTACACGGGTGAGCTTCTCAAACTCGTAGCACGCATCGCTTACGCGTCGCTCGTCCATAAATGGCGCGTATAATAGTACATTACTTACCAAGGGCGATAAAACAAAGAATGTCTCAGATCGCAGGTATTTTACGCCCGAGCCGAAGGCAAGGGCGATAAATATGCGATCTGAGGCTTTCTTTATTATCGCCCGTGGTAAGTACAATATTTTATGTCACCCCCTGGCCAGGAAGTGGGTTTTTTCGCGCGCGGAGCGTGCGATAATGGCCACTTTATGGCCAGGTGTGACATAAAATTTAATAAACCTTCAACATCGTCTTCGGCCTACAGATAGCACAGAGAACAAAAGTCGCAAAAAACGGACAAATATTAGTTGAGTCACGAAGGAACTTAACTTTTTTTATACAATGACGGTGGCAAACATGCTAACGTCCCGCCTGTAATTGGTCTTGATTTTTCTGTGAAGGGAGAGGGCTTGATCCATCAGCAACGAGACACGTTAAAGGCTTATAAAAAGGCAATCTGTAAACGTGAAACCTATCTTGTTAATTTATGTCCGTTCTTTGTGATATCTGAGGGTCGGGACAGCTTCTCCGACTGTCACGCCTAGCTGGCATGACTGGGTAAGGGACGGAGTGGGATAGAAACGTGGCTGTCTCACTCCATCAGACGGCCGCGTCCACCAATCACTTAGCGGCCAGCACAGAGCCGCTCAAAAAAACCGAAGTATAAAATCTGTTGTGACATGTTATCATGGACATAATATCATTTCTTAAGGCGCAGGGTAGGGCAAGGCCTTCCCCATACAAACTTTGTGCACGTTTTATTCGTCGGTTTTGGCACTAACAAATATAATATTTTTTTTGGTTGCAAATATTAGATATGCGAAGATCGTGATGTGAAAATTATCAAATATTTCAAAAAAATTCAAAATTCAAAAAAAAGTTAATAAAAAAAAAATTACATCACGAAATAGCTATCAGGAAAATAAGCATACTGACCAAAAATCATAACTTTAATGCAAACACAAACGAAGTAAATCCTGCACAAAGTTTGTATGGAGAGAGCTTGCCCTACCCCTCCTCTTACGAGGGGTGATCCAAAAGTAATGATAATGAAATACTTTCAGTGGCTGAAAAAAGCAAAAAGAGGTTTTATTTTTTAAGGCAGTTCTTGGCCAGTAAATTAAAAAAAAAATATGTAAAAAAATTGATATCTGTCACTGAAATAAATTTATTTATTCGTGAGTTGTCGGAATAAATGCGTGGAAATGGAAAAATCTGAAGTGAGAGCCGTTATTAAGTACTTCTGTTTGAAAAAAATGTGTACTAAAGATATACATGTTGAATTGGTGGGAACATTAGGGGACTCTGCTCCTCCGTATTCTACAGTTGCACACTGGTGCAAGGAGTTTAACTTGGGTAGAACATCTTGTAAAGACGAACACCGCGAGGGCTGGCCTTCCATCGTCCGCACTGAGAAGAATGTCAAAAAAATAGAAGATTTAGTTTAACTGATAGAAGAGTGACAATCAGACATTTAAATGAGGTCACAGGGATCTCGTATGGCAGCATTCAAAGAATCTTAACCCAAGAATTGCACATGAATAAAGTATCCGCTTGTTGGGTGCCTAGAATGTTCCACCCAGACAACAACGGACCTCCTCATAAGGCCAGGTGTTGCAATGGCTGCAATCCGGGATGCGGGTTTCGAATTGGTGGAACACCCCCCTATTCGCCAGACCTAACCCCCAGCTACTTTTATCTGTTGCCACGGCTGAAGGAAAATCTCCGAGTCAAAATTTTTTTTAATGACAGTGAGGTTATGGCCGCTGTGGAGGCTTATTTGGAGAGTCCAAACAAAGATTTTTTTTTAAATGGAATTCGTAGTCTGGAGAAAAGATGGCATAGGTGTGTAGACTTGTTAGGAGACTACGTTAAGAAATAAATTTAGTTTTTGAACACATGTGTTGTTTTACATACTCGTTATCATTACTTTTGGATCACCCCTCGTAAGTTAAAAACGTTGTTTTAAAATTAGAATAAGTTAAACTTCCTAGTCCACTTGAATAAACGTACACAATTTTATATTATTACAATTATAACGAGACTAAAAATTACAGGTTCTTAACTACTATTTTCATGATTTATTGTCAAATTAATTAGGTACGTTTGGAGTTACTGGTACTTTTAACGCAATTCATCATGCATGCAATTTAACGCAATTAATTATATTCCGTGTAACCACTTCTGCAGCTGATTGTACTAAATTAATTGGCAGTTTAACACGTTAACGCATTCACTGCCACCAACGCATATATGCGTTTCCGTTACTTTCACACAGTGCCTTGAACGCACAGACGCGTTAGTCGCGTATTTAGTGACTTTCACCCTGTGCCTTAGTACCTTAGACTTAGAATAGTTGGTTGAACTCACATGTGCGTTTGGGGCACACAGCAAAGTGCGGCACCAGCCGAATGTCCAGCAAAAGAGGGTGGCAGTGAATGCGTTAAGCTGACGAATGACGATCCATTTATCTGAGACGCCATATTTACAGTAAAATATACCAAAAATATGTTTAATTGTTAAACAATATTACAGCAAAACTACTTATTTTAATAAAGTTGTGTATAAGAAATATAATAGGTACTATTACAGTTACAGAGGTATCGGAATTCACAGGACGCGTTCAAATTAAGTTAAACATCAAGCAAATACAATAACTCTATCTTCCATCCTTTTCTAATACGCCATTACTAGTGTCTCGCTCTTTTTCTCAGGCCTTACTTAAGGCGCAGGGTAGGGCAAGGCCTTCCCCATACAAACTTTGTGCACGTTTTATTCGTCGGTTTTGGCACTAACAAATATAATTTTTTTTTTGGTTGTAAATATTAGATATGCGAGGATCGTGATGTGTAAATTTTAAAATATTTCAACAAAATTCAAAATTAAAAAAATTAAAAAAAAAATATAATAAAAAAATTACATCACGAAATAGCTATCAGAAAAATAAGCATACTGACCAAAAATCATAACTTTAATGCAAACACAAACGAAGTAAATCCTGCACAAAGTTTGTATGGAGAGTTGGAGAGAGCTTGCCCTATCCCTCCTCTTAAGTCGAAAAACAATTCTATTTTCTTCGCCACTTGATTAAAATTACACAGATTTTTTTCTGGTCGGCGTTACGAATATATGCAGGTTTGGTAATTTATAACGTGTCTCTTACATTTGAATATTAATATCTACAATATATTATAATTTCTATCTCAATTTCGATAAAACTTTGGTATTTACAAATATACATCAAAAACATCATTTTTAT
Organism: Cenopis cana; assembly: GCA_951800055.1. NCBI lineage: Eukaryota > Metazoa > Arthropoda > Insecta > Lepidoptera > Tortricidae > Cenopis > Cenopis cana. Next base: position 652,580 of record OX637495.1, read on the forward strand.
TAATTCCTACATGTATAAATTATTTTAGTTAACATATGGCAGAAGTAGGTTGTATATATCAAATCCTTTCAGTTAAACTTTATTCATATAATACTTACAAAATATCCCAATGTATACTTTGGAAAATTGACAATAAGTTATCAAACCTTATATTGTTGCAATGAAATATAGTTAGAAAACTAAAGGTGAACCATTTAAAACTTTAGTATCGGTGAATTTTAATAATAATTAGCAAAGGCGGTATTTTGGTGTAAAACAGTAAGTTCTTATATGTATACAAAAATAGTATAAGCCTAAATATAAGTCGTTAAAGATCTCCTTCAACAGATTTGCTTGATGGTACCAGATAATTTGTATATTCATACAATCATACATACTTGCAGTTTCAAACCGATACAACCAATGGACGAGGGTGAAAACCGACTTGCAACATTTGATTAAACTTGAAATCATTTCAGTTGAACGAATTGCACTAAAGCAATTCCTTCAAAAAGCTACTTTATCGTTCAAACAATAAGGTTCAAAATCCAATAACATTTTAATAGCAATACGTTCAACATAAACAATTTCAACCATACATTGATACATACTTAGTTAGCATTAAAACAAAGTGATTCCGTAGCAATATCTTTTTGGGTTTTTTATATTCGCTTGTTGAACCGAATATATCAATAAGAGATTAAATGAACCTTAGTTTAAACCAGGAAGGAGGAGACTAAGAGATTGTAAGTCATAACACCTTTAGTCGTTATTGACGACGCGTACAACGCGCACGCCTTTAGGCGTTTTGGATCTTACAGGAACCGAAACATTCGATCAAATATGAAATATTATAAAGTGCCGAATATATTCGGCGCACCTATCGCTCACTTGTTAAGGATCGGTATCGACGGGTACCAGGGCCACATAGCTGCAAGGAGCCTACGGGGACCTGATGACACCTTTAATCATACAGGCTCACTTTTTAAGGATCGGTGTGAATGGGTACCAGGGCAGCATAGCCGTGAGGAGCCTACGGGAACCTGATGACGGTGGTGCCCAGCGCGTCCTCGCTGCACGCGTGCGCCAGCGCCGCCTCGAAGTCTTGCGGGAGATACACCTATGTGGAGAAAAAACATAATGAAAAAACGGACATAAATGGGTCATTGTCAGATTTAGGTGCGATGGTGTGGTGAGCAAAATTAGCTGCATCAGTGTGCCAACGGCCCAATAAAAAATAGATTTCAAAATGGCGGCTTGCACAGTCACCAACCAATCTGCCAAAACACGCTGCGCATAAATATCTTAAACGCCTCTATTACTACTAACAGTCACTGATCTTTCTTTATTTATTAGGTCCACCAATCTGGCCTAAATGCTAATATTATAAATAAGAAAGTTTAGATGTTTGTTACCCAATTATGAGAAAACGGCCGAACGGATTTTTTTATTTTATTTTATTTAAAAGGCACACAAAACAGGTAACATTCGTTATGTAGCAACAATATATATGATTGAAAGGTTCTGGAATGGAACGCCACCCAAAACATGCATGCACAGCATGATTACAAATAATGAGCGAATCCTATCCTAAGTAATTTACAACAAAGTATGAAACAAAAGCAATATATATGAGCAACTTAACTAGATTTTGTTACAAATAAACGATATGACAATATACAAATTTGGAGTTTATGATGACTGAGCACTTTGACAGGAATATAATGAAACTAGGTTAAGAGTCTATAGCCTAGGTCAACATGCATCTAGGTGACTTTTTATCCCGAAAATCATCTCTAAGAAAATGAATGAAATAGCGAGTAGAGGTTACGCGAACGAAGTCGCGGGCAAAAGCTAGTACCAGGAGAGTGTAGCTGTAAGGAGGAGAGGTAAGGAGGAGGAGGTACCAGGAGAGCATAGCTGTAAGGACGCTAGGACACGATGAGCACCCACCTGTTCGCCCTGCTGGCGTCGAGTCTGCGGCCTTAAGGATTGGTACGAACGGGTACCAGGAGAGCATAGCTGTAAGGAGGAGAGGTAAGGAAGGAGGAGGTACCAGGAGAGCATAGCTGGAAGGACGCTAGGACAAGATGAGCACTCACCTGTTCGCCCTGCTGGCGTCGAGTCTGCGGCCTTAAGGATTGGTACGAACGGGTACCAGGAGAGCATAGCTGTAAGGACAGGTAAGGAGAAGGAGGTACCAGGACTACCAGGAGAGCATATCTGTAAGGAGGCTAGGGGAACCCACCTTGTCGAGCACGGGCCGCAGCGTGCCGTGGTCCACGAGTGTGGCCAGCTCCGCCAGCCCGGCCGCCAGCCGCTGGCGAGGCTCCAGCCAGTCCGTGTGCGTGCCGCAGCCCGCCATCCACTGCACACACCAAACATTGCATACATATTACACCCTTCGGGTACGAAACCCTAAAAATAGGTCGTTCGTTGAAACCTTCCCCTTCGTTGAAAGTTTTTGTTGGATTTGTTTGTACAGACAAACCCCCGACAAAGAAGTATTCACATCAAAAAATAAATAAAAGGTTAATGCATGTAGATCTAGCTATCAAACTATCAATGCAAAATGGGTGTCTCTCAGTATTAAGAGGAGGGGTAGGGCAAGCTCTCTCCATACAAACTTTGTGCAGGATTTACTTCGTTTGTGTTTGCATTAAAGTTATGATTTTTGGTCAGTATGCTTATTTTTCTGATAGCTATTTCGTGATGTAATTTTTTATCTCTTTATTTATTGTCTTTCTTAGGTTAGATTTTATAATATTTCCATAAAAAGTAAAATATAAAAATACACTTACAAAACATAAAACTATTATAAAACCTAACCTAGGGTGCCGCCGGCAGCGGGGCAGGGCCTAAGCAATAATGTACTATTATGTCACACCTAGCCATAAAGTGGCCATTATCGCACGCTCCGCGCGCGAAAAAACCCACTTCCTGGCCAGGGGGTGACATAAAATTTTGTACTTACCACGGGCGATAATAAAGAAAGCCTCAGATCGCATATTTATCGCCCTTGCCTTCGGCTCGGGCGTAAAATACCTGCGATCTGAGACATTCTTTGTTTTATCGCCCTTGGTAAGTAATGTACTATTACAAAGCCCCCGCGCTGTCTGCGCGTGCGTCACGTGCCTTGCGGCGGGCGGCGGGTAGTTCGACAGTGTGCAATCGGCGCGGGTCGCAGACGCACTCATGTGAGGAAGAACTCCCGAAGAGTTCGAAACATGTCGCCCGAAGTGACAATTAATACGTGAGTTTTAACTGTTTAGTAAAATAAAGTGTACACTTGTTACTGCACTTACCCTCAGAAGTCTAAATGTGTAGAAGGACGCGGCGAACATAATCGCCACGGGGGTGGGCAGCCGGTCCGTGACCAGCGGCTGCGGGCGCAGCTCCACCACCGCGTCGCGCGCCGCCGTCGCTCTGCAACACAACACACCGTCCGCTCTGTCACACCACACTCAGCGCGCACGAGGAGGAGTGAACGGAATAGACACACTTTTATACGTTAAGGGCTGATTTTTCAATCCCCAGATAAAATTGTCCGTCGGTTATAAACACTTCAAAATTTATAATGATGCCTAAATCGAAAACCATTTCGGTAAATATGCTACCCGAACGTAATAAAATAGTTTTTCTGAAGTTAAATGAAAGAAAAAGACAGAGCTTACATTTATCTGACAGACACTTTTATCCGGAGATTGAAAATCGGCCCTAAGTCGGTTTCGTTCGCGCTTCGGTGATGCTGTTAGTGAGCGAGAGTGAGTGAGATGAAAAATGCTTTCACTAGTCATTTTATGACGAGGTCGTAACGAAAGTGTGCTGAAGGTCGGCCAGGACGGCTTAAGGAGTTGGATATTCTGACGCCGTGAGGAAATGTACCCTACTTTTTTAATTGAGAGAGCTTCCGAGTCGCGCGCGAGTATATTTGGCAGTGAGTAGTGCTAGTTGACTTCAAGTTTGGACATGGAACGTAGTATAGTTGAATTAGTTGCCATGTGGTTTATCTGTACTCTGCAGGCTAGCGCGTCGATTCACTGGGTCAGTCGCGCGCATCCCGCCGGTGTCGGGTACCAGGAGCACATAAAGCATAGAGAGCACTAACTTGAGCGCGGCTTTAGCGGGCGCGGCGTCCGCGGCGGGCACGCCGGCGCCGGCGCACGCCAGCACGGCGTCCCAGGGCCCCGCGCGCGCGCCGTGCTGCGCCAGCGCCGCCCACGACGCCGCCGCGTGGCTGTTGCTGTCCAGCTCCACGAACTCGTGCGCTCCTGCGAGTATTCAACACATGGACATTGAGTTGATTACCGACCGATCAATCGAATGATAACGGTCTTAGTTTGCCGAGTAAGGTTCAAATCGTTTTTCTGCGCGCGGAGCGTGCCGTAATTGCCACTTTATGGCCAGGTGTGATATAAAATAAAGATTATTGCTCTAGGAATCTATAACAGCGGAATAACGCTGGAATCCGCCAATGAGTAAAAGCTGGCTTACCCAAGTCCCGGAGCGCAGGGTGTGTTTTGCGTGGTGCCAGCACCGACACGTGCGCGCCGCGCGCCGCCAACAGTTGCACCAGCGCCGCGCCCTCCCCGCTCGCCGCGCCGCACACCGCCATGCTGCGCAACACAAGGTCAACATGAGTACAGCCCAGCCGCCATCAGATGTACGAACGGGCAAGGACATTATCTGACCGCGAAGACGACGCGTTCCTGTGCATGTTCAGATGTTTTTGAGCACGCTCAAGAGTATTGAGACTGTATTGAGCAAAAAAATAATAATAAAACCCCCAACATAACAAATGTAGCTAAAAAAAAGATCAGTTCCAATTTAAAAAGTCACACTCTAATCGGTTTAAGTCTCCTAAGATGCCACAAACAAATACACAGATACACACACACGCACGCACAGCACACGAGTGTAACTATTTCCAACTTCTAGAGCCCCATGACTCCTTCCCACAGCAAGGCAACGTCAGCAGTCTCTATACCCCTCCAAGTGAACCAAGTACCAGGAACACAGAAAAAGTGAGGCAGTTCCCTCCGGCTACCGTTTCCCCCTACATTCCAGCGCGCAGCGGAGCCACTCCAATACCTGAAAACCGGCTCCTGTCGTCAGCAGTCATCCGCTAGACCCCACTATTCGACCAAGTACCAGGGACACAGAACAAACGAGGCAGTTCCCTACGCGCCTATCGTTTCCCGTTATATTTCAACGTCTAACTAAAAGCCCTAGGCCCCCCCCCTGTCGGCAGCAGTCCTTCGCTAGACCCCGCTAAGTGTACCAAGTACCAGGGACACAGAACAAACGAGGTAGTTCCCTACCGTTTCCCCTTACATTCCAACACCTAGCCCTAAGGCGCCCGTTGGCAGTAGTCCTCCGTTAACCAAGTACCAGGGACACAGAACAGACGAGGTAGTTTCCTACCGTTTCCGCTTACATTCCAACACCTAGCCCTAAGGCGCCCGTTGGCAGCAGTCCTCCGTTAACCAAGTACCAGGGACACAGAACAGACGAGGCAGTTCCCTACGCGCCTACCGTTTCCCCTTACATTCCAACACCTAGCCCTAAGGCGCCCGTTGGCAGCAGTCCTCCGTTAACCAAGTACCAGGGACACAGAACAGACGAGGTAGTTTCCTACCGTTTCCGCTTACATTCCAACACCTAGCCCTAAGGCGCCCGTTGGCAGTAGTCCTCCGTTAACCAAGTACCAGGGACACAGAACAGACGAGGTAGTTTCCTACCGTTTCCGCTTACATTCCAACACCTAGCCCTAAGGCGCCCGTTGGCAGCAGTCCTCCGTTAACCAAGTACCAGGGACACAGAACAGACGAGGTAGTTTCCTACCGTTTCCGCTTACATTCCAACACCTAGCCCTAATAGTTTAAGAGCCGGTGACACTGAACCTAGTATGATAAGATTCCCAGATGGCATATATATAGTTAGGTGCGTCATTAGTCGGGGAACACGAAACGGCGATGCTGCAATGCGAAAAACCTGGCGAAGCCATTGAAAATTAAAATTGAAAAATGATGAAAAATCCGGTTTCTAGTATGATAAGATTCCCAAGTTTCGTTTGTTCCTCGAAACAGGGGAGGGGTAGGACTATACGATAGTGCAGTGCTGCAAGCCCTCCTGACTGGCCTTGTCAGTGGCAGCAGTATGATAAGCGACCACTTTTCTGAGGTATCTAGTATGATCGGATTCCTGAAAAAAACAGGGCTCATCTGAAAGATCAGCACTTTCTGTGTAATAAAAACCACTGCTGCATTTTCCAAACAGTGGATAAGGTGGTTGCTGCAGCGATTAAAGGAGCCGACAACACTGAACCTATTTCGATAGATTCCCAGATGATATATATATATAATTAGTCGCGGCATTAATGGGTGTACACGAAATGGCGATGCTGCAAAGCAAATGAGCACGCAAACCTATTAAAAATCAAATTTAAAAAAATAAAAAATAAAGGGTTTCTAGTATGATAAGATTCCCAAGTTTCGTTTGTTCCTCGAAATAGGGGAGGGGTAGGACTATACGATAGTGCAGTGCTGCAAGCCCTCCTGACTGGCCTTGTCAGTGGCAGCAGTATGATAAGCGACCACTTTTCTGAGGTATCTAGTATGATCGGATTCCTGAAAAAAACAGGGCTCATCTGAAAGATCAGCACTTTCTGTGTAAGAAAAACCACTGCTGCATTTTCCAAACAGTGGAGAAGGTGGTTGCTGCAGCGGTTAAAGGAGCCGACAACACTGAACCTATTTCGATAGATTCCCAGATGATATATATATATAATTAGTCGCGGCATTAATGGGGGACACGAAATGGCGATGCTGCAAAGCCAATGAGCACGCAAACCTATTAAAAATCAAATTTAAAAAAATAAAAAATAAACGGTTTCTAGTATGATAATATTCCCAAGTTTCGTTTGTTCCTCGAAATAGGGGAGGGGTATGACTATACGGACTATGCTGTAATGCAAAAAAGCAGACAAACTATTAAAAATAAATTTTGAAAACATAAAAAAACCGGTTTCTAGTATGATAAGATTCTCAAGTTTCGTTTGTTCCTCGAAACTGAAACTGACAAGGCCATTCAGGAGGGCTTGCAGCACTGCACTATCGTATAGTCCTACCCCTTCCCTGTTTCGAGGAACAAACGAAACTTGAGAATCTTATCATCCTCGAAACCAGTTTTTTTATGTATTAAAATTTTCTTTTTAATAGCTTTGTCTGCTTTTTTGCATTGCAGCATCGCCATTTCGTGTCCCCCATTAATGCCGCAACTAATTATATATATATTTTATCTGGGAATCTATCGAAATAGGTTCAGTGTTGTCGGCTCCTTCAATCGCTGCAGCAACCACCTTCTCCACTGTTTGGAAAATGCAGCAGTGGTTTTTCTTACACAGAAAGAGCTGATCTTTCAGATGAGCCCTGTTTTTTTCAGGAATCCGATCGTACTAGATACCTCAGAAAAGTGGTCGCTTATCATACTGCTGCCACTGACAAGGCCAGTCAGGAGGGCTTGCAGCACTGCACTATCGTATAGTCCTACCCCTCCCCTATTTCGAGGAACAAACGAAACTTGGGAATCTTATCATACTAGAAACCCTTTATTTTTTATTTTTTTAAATTTGATTTTTAATAGGTTTGCGTGCTCATTGGCTTTGCAGCATCGCCATTTCGTGTACCCCCATTAATGCCGCGACTAATTATATTGTTGCGACGGAGGTATAAACAGTTCGGTTGTCATGGAGATTACAAGTCATCAAGGGATTCGAATATTCGCCGATTCTATTAACAGTCCCCGTGGCCCAGTGGTATAGCGCATTGGGTACAGAGTCATTGTGACCCGGTTCGAATCCCGTCGGCGATGCACTTTTTGTAAGTTATTTCAAAATGTTAAGTGATAATTTTCATTAGGCTGAGTAGCATGGAAGATTCTAGAAGAAGTGGCTGAACAGAAAATTCCATGCTATAGAAAATAAACGACAAATGTATGGGGTTGGAACATTCGAGAATCGACGTTAAGTTACAGGTTTCGGGAATAGTGTACGCTACTCGAAACAGATGAATAACGAAAAGACAACCGTAATGACTATCGAAATGAAGATCGACATTATCGTCTAGAATATTCGATAGGGGTATATAAAGGGAACAAGTTCCCGGCGCAGGGCAGTATTAAAGTGAGTGAGTACCGGAGCGGAACGGAGAGAGAAATAGTGGTACAGTGGAAAAGTGAAGTGATAGTAGTGAGTACAGTGAAGTGTTAGTAGTGCTAGTGAAGTGAAGTATACTGTGTCAGTACTAGCAGGCGCGGACTCTAAGGACTTGTGCAAGTAAGTCGAGTCAGTGTACTAGTGCGTGTAGACTCAGTGAACTTATCCGGCGGTTTCTAAGTCGCTAAATAAAACCATAGTTGCGCCTAACAGGTGTTTAACTCTATCCCGTACCCCACGCTCGTAACATTTGGTGTCAGAAGTGGGATAGAGAATTAAAATGGTTATAGAACGTGACGACAGAACAGGAGTCACGACGCGCAGTCAAGCGGGTGCTTCGACGTCTAGCCAAGGTGCCGTCGAAGTAGAAGTGACTCAACAAGCCGGCACAGAATCTGGGCAAACTGACGTTGCGGCGATGTTTGCGTCATTGCAGCTGATGATAGCGCAACAGGCCCAAGAGCAAGCAGAGACTCGCCGCTCTTTGGAACTACAGCTAGAGCAACAAGAGGAACGGCAGGCCAAACGGCTAGAACAACAGACTCGCCGCCTTTTGGAGGAACAGTCCCAGGAGCAGTCTAAATTATTAGTTAAAGATTTAACTGCAGCCGTGCAACAACAGCTTGGTGCAATTCAAGAGCAAGTCCAGACGCATGAAACCCATATTAATAGACTGCAGGCAGAGGTGGACGGCGTTGTAGAGAAGGTGGACCACGTTACTGAGAAAATGGACGACGTGGTTGGAAAGGTAGACCAGGTCACGAAAGAAATACTTGATTTAAAGACCAAGGGTGTTGTCAGTATACCAACCATATCAACTTCAGTGGAAAAGTTCAAAGTGCCACAGTTCGACGGACGTTCATCCTGGGCTGCCTATAGACTTCAGTTCCAGAAAGTTGTTGAAGTCAATGGGTGGAGCGACGAACAAGCCGCGACTGCTTTGACTCTCGGACTCCGTGATCAGGCTTTGTCTGTATTAGAAGCTGTCGGTCAAGGAGCAACTTATGACCGATTGTTGGAGGCATTGGAGACGCGATATGGAGACAAGCATCTAGAGCATGCCTACCGAGCACAGTTGAAGGAACGCAAGCAGCGACATGGTGAAAACCTGCAGCAGTGGGCGATTGAGGCTGAGAAACTGGTTAGAAAGGCATACCAGACGCAAGCCAATGTCGACTGCATGTTGGTAGAGACATTTGTCGACGGCATCCGTGATGGTGAAGTTAGGGCTGCGGTACGGTTGGGTCACCATGCCATGTTGAAGGAAGCTCTGGCTCATGCGTTGGAGGTGGAAGCGGTGCGCCAAGATTTGAATGCTCACCGACTGAGGGAGGTTGTATCACCCACTCGGACATCTACAAGACGATTCTTTGGTCCGAGATGTTATGAGTGTGGAGAGCGCGGCCACTTTCGAGCCAGATGTCCGAAGCTTAATGCTCCAGAAGACGCTCGACGGGATGATGGCGCTCCAATAAGACCGGTTGACACAAGCGTCAACCGAGAGCAGTCGGAAAACTAAATACAGCCGGGGCTGTGGGGTGGGCGCTGGCTGGTAGCTGTACAACCCCGTATACAAGAATTATGATCTCCCAGGCATCGGATGGGAACAGTTTAATCATACCTGGTCGAGTTAACGGTAAATCATGTCATCTGACGATAGATACTGGTGCATCAAGAACCGTTATTCATTCGGAACTCTTACATGAGAATGGCAAGCCGAGGATGAGTAACCTTCAACTTCTAACGGCTACTGGTCAGCGCATACCTGTCCGGGGTGAAAAGAAAATTGCTATTCAAATAGGAGAGGAAATTTACTGGCAGGAAGCGGTTGTGGCCGATATTATGGACGACTGTATCATCGGTTTGGACTTCCTGAAAAATCATCAGTGCAATATTGATGTTACGAAAGGAGTTCTGAAATGTGGTAACGAACAGATTCCAATGGAAGGAGGGAAGCTCGGAAAGGTATACAGCTTAACTGAAGTAAGACTTCCACCGAAATCACAGACATTGGTACATGTCAAGCTGTCAGGTAAAGCTAAGGGATCGCCACGCACTATTCTGGTAGAAAGGTTAAATGATGAGCAGCGATGGATCGTAGCCAGAACATTGATTGTTACCAAACAGAAGGCGATGGTACCTGTATTGAATTTAAGTAATAATGAACAAATCATCAAGAAAGGTACTCCGATTGGAAAATGTGATGAGTTATCTTGGATACGTGAATGCCGTGCCGATGCCAAGAAAGACTCTAACGTAGACAGGGTGTTCCTGAATAAACTACTGAACGAGTGTGATGATTTAACGAAGGTGGAGAAGATGAAAGTGAGAAATTTATTTCAACGCTATTCAGATACTTTTTCGACTGGTGATGGGGACATCGGGAAAACTGGGCTTGTAAAACATAAAATAAATACTGGAGACGAGATACCAATTAGACAACGGCCTCGTAGAGTCCCGTTAGCCCGTGAATCAGAGGTTGAGAAAATGATCCAAGACATGAAAGACAACGACGTTATAGAACCTTCTTCAAGTCCCTGGTGTTCTCCGGTGGTTCTAGTGAAGAAAAAGGACGGATCAACACGATTTTGTGTAGACTATCGTCGATTAAATGACGTAACGAAAAAGGACAGCTATCCTTTACCGAGAATAGACGACACTTTGGATACCCTGAGTGGTATGAAGTGGTTTTCAACTCTGGATTTGAAAAGTGGCTATTGGCAAGTAGAACTAGATCCGGCAGATAAAGAAAAGACTGCGTTTTCAACAGGTAAAGGGCTTTGGCAATTTAAAGTAATGCCGTTTGGATTATGCAATGCGCCAGCAACTTTCGAACGATTAATGGAACAAGTCCTGGCAGGCCTTTTAGGGGAAACTTGTTTGGTATATCTTGATGACATCATTATAGTCGGAAAAGACTTCGACGATCATCTACAGAAATTGGAGAAGGTGTTCGAAAAATTACGGGCAGCGAATCTAAAACTAAGTCCCAAAAAATGCAGCTTCTTCAAAAGACAAGTGAATTATTTAGGGCATGTTGTTTCTGAGAACGGCGTTCAGACAGATCCTGCAAAGACCACAGCTGTAAAGGATTGGCCAGTTCCAAAAAACAAGACGGAAGTTCGGGCATTTTTGGGCCTATGCTCGTATTATAGACGGTTTGTTAAAGGCTTCTCTGACATCGCAAAGCCTTTGCATCGACTAACTGAGGAGAAGCGATCATTTGTCTGGAACGAGGAATGTAACGATGCGTTCGAAAAACTTAAAAAGAGCTTATGCGACACGCCTGTTTTGGGTTACCCTGATGCAAAAGGAGAGTTTATAGTCGATACCGATGCAAGTAATATTGGATTGGGAGGGGTTCTTTCGCAAAAACAGGGCGACCAGGAAGTTGTCATCGCTTACTACAGTAAATCTTTGTCTAAACCGCAAAGAAATTACTGCGTGACTCGCCGAGAACTTCTGGCTATCGTAAAAACTCTACAACATTTTAGAAAATATTTGTTAGGACGTAAGTTTGAGCTAAGAACTGATCATGCGGCATTGCGATGGTTACTGAATTTCAAAAACCCAGAAGGACAAGTAGCACGCTGGATTGAGCAGCTACAGGAATATGAATTTGAAATTAAACATCGTGGGGGAAGGATTCATGGCAATGCAGATGGGCTATCCAGGCGACCATGTACAGACACGTGTAAGCATTGCAATAGACAAGAACAAAAAGAAAATGCAGCAGCAAGAGTTATAAGAACTGATAATGCTAGCATAGAATGGAGTGATGACGCAATGAGGGCGGCACAGGAGAGTGACGGAGACTTGAAACCGCTAATACAATTAATGAAGGATGGTGCAACCCGACCTCGATGGGACCAAGTAGCTAACTACAGTAGCGTGACCAAGTGTTACTGGGCACAATGGGATAGCCTAGTAATACAGAACGGGCTTCTTTATCGAAAATGGGAATCAACGAATGGAAATGATATTCATTTGCAAGTGGTTGTACCCAGGTCTAAGGTGAACGAGATTATAAGCGCGTTCCATGATGGAGTTTCGGGTGGGCATCTTGGAACCAAGAGGACACTTATGAAGATAAAGCAAAGGTTTTACTGGATACATTGCAGAGACGATGTCGAAGATTGGTGCCGTAAATGTACCAAGTGTGCGGCAGTAAAGGGACCTCAGACAAGAAGCAGAGGGGCGTTGAAGTTGTACAATGTTGGAGCACCGTGGGAACGCATAGCACTTGACATTGCGGGACCATTTCCAATCACTGACAGGGGAAACCGTTACATACTGGTGGTGATGGATTACTTTTCAAAATGGCCCGAAGTGTTTGCGTTACCTAATCAAGAGGCAATAACAGTAGCGAAAAGATTAGTGGATGATGTTTTCTCACGGTTTGGACTGCCGCTAGAGCTCCACAGCGATCAGGGGAGGAATTTCGAGTCCACTGTTTTTCAAGAAACTTGTAAAATACTTGGAATTCATAAAACACGAACTAGTTCGTACCACCCTCAATCCGACGGAATGGTAGAGCGGTTTAATCAGACCTTAGAGCGTCATTTAGCAAAGTTAGTCGATAGTCATCAGAAAGATTGGGACGAATACATACCACTTTTTCTGTTAGCATATAGAACGGCAGTTCACGAGAGCACGACGGTAACACCGGCATATATAAACTTCGGAAGGGAGTTAAGGCTGCCAGCGGACCTACTGTCCGGTTGTCCCCCTGACACTCCTCGGAGTGTAACTGACTATGTAAATGACCTTAGAAAAAGGATGATGGATGTTCACACACAAGTAAGGGAAGCTGGTTTACAAGCAAGTGAAAGGATGAAGACTCGGTACGACCGCAATGCCAACAGGAGAGGGTTTGAAGAAGGAACGCTGGTGTGGCTTCATAATCCAGTACGACGAAAAGGGAAGTCACCTAAGCTTCAACCGAGCTGGGAGGGTCCTTATATGGTGGTAACAAAATTAAACGATGTTACCTACCGAATTCGCCGTACCGCTCGAAGCCCAGCCAAGATCGTTCATGTTGACAGGTTGGCCCGGTATCATGGGTCGAATGATGCTCGGGACGAGCATGACTTAGCGGAGGGCAATGTTGCGACGGAGGTATAAACAGTTCGGTTGTCATGGAGATTACAAGTCATCAAGGGATTCGAATATTCGCCGATTCTATTAACAGTCCCCGTGGCCCAGTGGTATAGCGCATTGGGTACAGAGTCATTGTGACCCGGTTCGAATCCCGTCGGCGATGCACTTTTTGTAAGTTATTTCAAAATGTTAAGTGATAATTTTCATTAGGCTGAGTAGCATGGAAGATTCTAGAAGAAGTGGCTGAACAGAAAATTCCATGCTATAGAAAATAAACGACAAATGTATGGGGTTGGAACATTCGAGAATCGACGTTAAGTTACAGGTTTCGGGAATAGTGTACGCTACTCGAAACAGATGAATAACGAAAAGACAACCGTAATGACTATCGAAATGAAGATCGACATTATCGTCTAGAATATTCGATAGGGGTATATAAAGGGAACAAGTTCCCGGCGCAGGGCAGTATTAAAGTGAGTGAGTACCGGAGCGGAACGGAGAGAGAAATAGTGGTACAGTGGAAAAGTGAAGTGATAGTAGTGAGTACAGTGAAGTGTTAGTAGTGCTAGTGAAGTGAAGTATACTGTGTCAGTACTAGCAGGCGCGGACTCTAAGGACTTGTGCAAGTAAGTCGAGTCAGTGTACTAGTGCGTGTAGACTCAGTGAACTTATCCGGCGGTTTCTAAGTCGCTAAATAAAACCATAGTTGCGCCTAACAGGTGTTTAACTCTATCCCGTACCCCACGCTCGTAACAATATATATATCATCTGGGAATCTATCGAAATAGGTTCAGTGTTGTCGGCTCCTTTAATCGCTGCAGCAACCACCTTCTCCACTGTTCGGAAAATGCAGCAGTGGTTTTTCTTACACAGAAAGTGCTGATCTTTCAGATGAGCCCTGTTTTTTTCAGGAATCCGATCATACTAGATACCTCAGAAAAGTGGTCGCTTATCATACTGCTGCCACTGACAAGGCCAGTCAGGAGGGCTTGCAGCACTGCACTATCGTATAGTCCTACCCCTCCCCTATTTCGAGGAACAAACGAAACTTGGGAATCTTATCATACTAGAAACCGGATTTTTCATCATTTTTCAATTTTAATTTTCAATGGCTTCGCCAGATTTTTCGCATTGCAGCATCGCCGTTTCGTGTTCCCCGACTAATGACGCACCTAATTATATATATGCCATCTGGGAATCTTATCATACTAGGTTCAGTGTCACCGGCTCTTCTACTATAAGGCGCCCGTTGGCAGCAGTCCTCCGTTAACCAAGTACCAGGGACACAGAACAGACGAGGTAGTTTCCTACCGTTTCCGCTTACATTCCAACACCTAGCCCTAAGGCGCCCGTTGGCAGCAGTCCTCCGTTAACCAAGTACCAGGGACACAGAACAGACGAGGTAGTTTCCTACCGTTTCCGCTTACATTCCAACACCTAGCCCTAAGGCGCCCGTTGGCAGCAGTCCTCCGTTAACCAAGTACCAGGGACACAGAACAGACGAGGTAGTTTCCTACCGTTTCCGCTTACATTCCAACACCTAGCCCTAAGGCGCCCGTTGGCAGCAGTCCTCCGTTAACCAAGTACCAGGGACACAGAACAGACGAGGCAGTTCCCTACGCGCCTACCGTTTCCCCTTACATTCCAGCGCGCAGCGGAGCCGCTCCAACGCCTGGAGCGCCAGGGCGCCCGCCCACGGCAACGACGCCGCCGTGTCCGCCGCCAAGCCCCGGGGCCGTTTGCTCACACGGGTACTGTAAAAAAAAATCTCATCAATACTGATACAGGTGAAACCAACATCTGCTAGTAAGAAATAATAACATGAGGCGAATATCATCGCGTTCACATATTCATACTTTAATAGCATGTGGGGAACTGTTTCCGCCTTACAGAAGACCGCGGTATTATTTGGTCATCTTCACTTTAAAGTGCACCCCCTACTTTTTTTCGGATCTAGTTAATTTTGGGCCACCGCACCACTCGCTGACGCGGCCCCCCACCTCGCTAGGGTAGGGCTCCGGTACCTGCGCACGGTGAGCAGCTCGCTAGCGGCGCCACCGCTCCACTCGCTGACGCAGCCCCACACTTCGTCACCAAGCTCTAGCTCTCCCACTCCGTGCCCCACATCTAGCACCACGCCTGCAACCACAACCACAGAATAAGTAAACTTCGTATACCCACGTACAGAAATCCCACTGTTATCGAATCCCGAATTTACAATCCCAAATTATAATAGACTATCAAACGTTGACCATACCAAGCGAATGATACGACGACGCGACCAATAGGGATGTTGACTCAAAATTTGTTATTACTCCATACGAAATAATACATAAAACTATGCCAAAAAGTGAAAATCCTATTCAAATATCGCAAAAAATTACGAAACTACAACCGTTAGAATGTTTTTAGCTAGAGAGAGAAAGCGCTACAGATCAGTGACGTCACTGACCTAGACACTGACATTGACAAGCACCTGAATTGGAAGAGTCACATCGATGAAGTATGTGCAGGCCTAAATCGATTTGTTTTTGCCTTAAAAAGACTGCGGGATACAGTCTCGCCGGAAGCTGCGCTCACAGCCTACCACGGGTACGTATCTTCGGTGTTACTCTATGGCTTGATTCTGTGGGGCAATTCGGTGGACATAGATAGAGTTTTCAGGATTCAGAAGAAATGTGTCAGAGTCATTAGCAATGCGTGGTCGGATGATAGCTGTGTCCCATTATTTAAGAAATTGCGCATTCTGCCTTTGCCCTGCTTATATCTCAGAGAAGTATGTGTATTTGTGAAAAATAACGAATACTATTTTAATAAACGCGGGGAAAATTCGCAAAGGCAGACCAGACTTAAAGGGAAGAACCTGTTGCTGAAACCGCAATGTTACAAAGACATTTACAAGCGGAATGCATATAATATGTGTCTTGCCATCCACAACCGGCTGCCCGAGGAAATAAAAACGTTGGATGGTAATTTATTTAAGTCTAAATTAAATAGCTGGTTGTTAGACGAATGTTTTTATAGTGTTCGTTCTTTTCTGGAGAAATATAAGATTGTTTAGTTAAAGACTTAAATATTGTATTGACTATTTGATTATATTATTATTTATATTTGACATGTTTGACATAAATTTGACATATTTCATATTTGACTTCAATATGTGTAATTAATATATGAATTTAATGATTAGATTATAATGAATATTTGCACGCCTACACCGGCTGAATACATGACACTATACATAATATTGTAACATCCCTTTTAATACTGTGTTCTATGCAAATAAATATTTGATTGATTGATTGATAGAGCGCCATAGTAAATGATGATCGTTCAATACAACGGGGCGTTTTGCGGAAAAGGGACAGAAAATGCGCCCTCCTAAAACTTTGAAGACCCTCTGCCACAATAACAAGGCTGAGTGAGGTGGGCGCGTGCTGAGCTGACCAATCAAATTACTTCGTACAGTGCTTTTTTCTGCTTCGATTTAAGGTGCGATCACACTGCTCCGTAACGGTGCGTTAAAGCAGTGACGAGGGGTATAGACTTATGAATTAAAAACGTTACGTCACATAGGCACGTCCCTGCGATTCTCTAACCGTCACCGTATTTCGAGCAGCGATGTGGTCGCAGCTTTAATGGACTCGTTTGATTGGTCAGCTTTCGCGTCTCCGTTTTGTTCCACCTCAGTCGTTAACGCATTTTTAAATTGTTTCTATACGATATTAGCGTCTACTACGATACCCGTATCGTGTTATTGGATTTTCCGTAAAGTATATCTCGTCACGTAATAGATAAATAGAGGAAAATGGTTGCAATAGGTATTTTAAGGGTTTTAAGGGGGTATATAAAGATACGTTTTTAGAACGGAACCCTATAAAGTACTGACCGGCGAACCCGCGGCCGACGACGGGCTGCGCCCGGCCACACAGCGCGCGCAGCCCCGCGCCGCGCCCGCGCAGCGCCGCTCTGTCCCGCTCGCACACGCTGAACGCCTGCACGCGCACCAGCACCTCGCCCGCTCCCACCGCTGCAACACACACATCATCATCGTATCATCAGCCAAAAGACATAAGCGTATTACTTTCATAGGGTGCGTGGTTGACTTCTGGCACAGAATAGTATAATAGTATTACATACAGAACGGACACGAACCCCCCGCACCGAGGTCAGTTACCTCGTCCCTGAGAGATCCGCCTGGTTACGATCAGGGTACCGTTTCGTCTCGCGATTCGTCCGCGCCATGCGCTACGCACTCGCGCAAACAATTGACGCGTGTACCGACAGCGCACGCACACATACTTACCCACAGTGCTTACTTTCCTTGGCGTGTCACCCCCGGTGCTTCTGGACCACTTCGTACCGTGTCACAGTGACATTCATTTAATATGTAGCCACTTTCACGTTGATTTTCACTGTGACAAGGTACAAAGTGGCCGAAAAGAAAGTGTTTGACTGTACACACCCGGTGCCACGGCGTCCTCGACGAGGATGACGCTCTGGTCGTGCTGCGCCACGAGCGCGCGCGCGGTAGGGCCGGCGGGGGCGCGCAGCCCCACGCGCAGCCCCAGCGCCAGCCCGCAGCCGCCGCCGAGCGCGAATCCGCACGCAAAGATCACCATGCTGCGCCGCCACACTAAGCAACCACCAATAACATCATTATCATATCAGTCGAAAGACGTCCCCTGCTGGACATGGGCCTCCCCCAAACAGTGCCACAATGACCGTTCTTGCGCCTCCAGCGGACTCCCGCGACCTTTACCAGGTCATCAAACCACCTTGTGGGGGGTTTGCTAGCTACGTTGCGCCTTCCGGTCCGTGGTCGCCACTCGACCACCAACAAATCACTAAGTACTAATCGTACTAGGAACGGTGTAAAGAGACGTACGATTAAATAATAGTACATTACTTAACAAGGGCGGTAAAACAAAGAATGTCTCAGGTCGCAGGTATTTGACGCCCGAGCCGAAGGCAAGGGCGATAAATATGCGATCTGAGGCTTTCTTTATTACCGCCCGTGTTAAGTACAAAATTTTATGTCACCCCCTGGCCAGGAAGTGGGATTTCCCGCGCGCGGAGCGTGCGGTAATTACCGCTTTATGGCCAGGTGTGACATAAAGTTGTAATGTGATTCGCGCTAACTTCCACTGGAACCCGTAAAGAGTTGAGCCCCATTTATTTGTCGTATAGCTATCATTTCGAACCGTGAGATCTTCGAGAAGACAGTACGGTTGCCAGTTTATTTTGCGCTTTTAGCCCTAATGTGTCGCAAATTGTACGCCTATGTGATTGCATAGACAATAGTACATTACTTACCAAGGGCGATAAAACTAAGAATGTCTCAGATCGCAGGTATTTTACGCCCGAGCCGAAGGCAAGGGCGATAAATATGCGATCTGAGGCTTTCTTTATTATCGCCCGTGGTAAGTACAAAATTTTATGTCACCCCCTGGCCAGGAAGTGGTTTTTTTCGCGCGCGGAGCGTGCGATAATGGCCACTTTATGGACAGGTGTGACATAAAAATGATTTCCGAACCGAATGGGTTAACTTAGCTATTTAGTAGGTACTACTGAAATATTATAGGATTTATAAGGACTTATTTTTTCGTCCGTACAAGGTAGGTCCCATAGTAAAAGTGGTTCAGGATCATGGATATACGAGTAATCATATTTTGCTATTTTGTATCACGACTTATGTGTCACCCAGTATTTAAAGTATACCTCGATCTTTAAAGAGCGCGACCAACTCCTCGTACAGCAGGAGCGGGGAGAGGGGTGGGGCGCCCTCGCGCACGCGCGCCGCCGCGTCGCGCGCCCACGCCGCGATGCGCGCGCGCCCCTCCGCGATCATTACAAGTATACCTCGGTCCTTGAAGAGCGCGACCAACTCCTCGTACAGCAGGAGCGGGGAGAGGGGCGGGGCGCCCTCGCGCACGCGCGCCGCCGCGTCGCGCGCCCACGCCGCGATGCGCGCGCGCCCCTCCGCGATCAGCTCGTGGTGCCAGATGTCGTTGAACGCTTCCCGGACCTGCACACCAGAACGTCTAGTGTAAGTTTTTTCGAAACAAAACACAGGATAACATAGCTCCTGAGTTCTTGGTAGGCTAGCACAACTTGTTGCCAAATTATATCGCACGTGACTCAGCGATTCCTGTCTCGCACTAACCGTGAGAATTAAAAAGAGGAGGGTAGATTTTTCTCTACTCGCGTCGCATCGCAGACACGACCACATGGGCGGTTTAAAGTTAAACAGTGGAATACTCTAAGCAGTGAGATTGGTTGAGCGGCTTCAATCGAACCTGAGATGCGAGTGGAACTTTCGTGCAGGAGCAGAGGACCAGGGCAACAGGGCAGGTGGAGAAGGAGAAGGAGGTACCTGCCTCTTATCGTGATGCATACCTTATTGAGGACCTCCACAGTATGGGTGACAGCATCCTCGACACGGGACCTGCTGCTGCCAGCGGCTGACTTTGCTGCTTCCTGCAAAATTATGATACAAGTAATTTTGTAAGTACAGAGTTTCAGACATCTTAAAATTTAATGTAACTGGTCACTCACATTGTGAAGGTTATATGTTTAAGGGAAGGCCAGTTCATGAATTGACGAAAATATTGAACTTTGACCTTCCAATGTGAAGAAATAACACAAAAATTACTGTAGACTGGAAACGAAACAAAGTAACACAATAACCGAACAAAATTTTGAAAAGTGCGTTAGTAAATCTGCTATATAAATTTACGACAACAGCGGTGGTAAACAAGCGTATGGTCCACCTGACCACCACCTGATGAAGAAAAAGTGTACAATCAAAAACTGCAACTTGACACATTCCTGAGAAAATGATTCTTGGCAGACTTACTACAAAAGGACCCTATGTTCGAGATATGCTATAAAAAACTATATTTAGACAACCTCTCAGCCTAGTTGGTTGTGACCCTGCCTATGAAGCTGGAGGTCCTGGGTTCGAATCCTGGTCAGGGCATTAATTTATGTGATGACCATGAATATTTATTCCTGAATACTTATTTTAGGATAGAATTTATTCGTAAAATAAGGGGCTATTCATAAATTACGTCATTTCAAATTTGGGGGGGGGGGTCATAACATTGGATGATGGTAGTATGACGAAGGAGGGGAGGGGGGTCAATCCCAAGATGACACCATCTCTCGCATCTTTAAAAAGTGCTTTAATGAGTAAAAAAGGAATGAAATTCGTGTTTCTATAAACTGTTAAAGCTATTAAAAATTACCTACTAAACTTGAATCAACAATAAATTCAGAACTTGGAGGAGTGGGTGAAGTCCCCGTGGGAAATGAATAAAAATTGTTATTTGATATTTAGAGTTGATTGTTAATTTGTTGTTTTGTTGATTGTTTTAACTTTAAAGAAATAATAACAACTACCTAAATCATTTTAAATAGTTTTTTATTGAAAAAATAAGCTAAGAACGCATTTTTTAGAAATGACATCATTTTATTTGATGGGGGGGGGGGGGTCATTCGAATTATGATGGTTGGATGATTTTAGGGGGGGGGGGGGTCAAAAATCGTCAAAAATAGATGACGTAATTTATGAATAGCCCCTAAGTAAACAATTTACAAGTCATAATATTGAACTTTTTAAAACCTGTGACATTTCAAATGAATATTAAAATTACATGATATTATTAACATTGATGATACTGGGTCAATGATCCTTTGGTATTTGTAGCAATGTGAGTTTGTTTTTAAATAATTTGTTCTTTCTGAGTCCTTTATGGTGGTACTACTGAGTTGAAGATAGCCCGTAATATACTCTATACTTGATCTAACACACATTAGTCTAACACAGTTTTTATCAGACTCTGCTACGATTAATTAAGTATTACATAAGTCCAGGGTCATGCAACCACGAAAATTAGATTAAAGTCATTTGAGAGTCAAACCGCAACAATACTCTCCACTAGAAGAATGCGGTATTGTCTCGTTTCACGCATTCTAAGCAAACAAACAAGTTTGTACACATTAAAATTACCGGGGATGCATAAATCAGTAGGATGTACTTACGTGTAAAGCTCCGATCTTTTCGCCAGCTTTCAGCTTCAGTTCGTCCATAATACGGCACCACGAGATGATGGAGGGTCAGTCTAAACCATACAAATGTTTAAAGCACATCCAGGCCTTAACCTTTGGACTAAAATCGGCCTAAATAACTGCACACCCAAAATAGATCGACATTGGCAAAACATACGCTACTAGTGTTATATTATGATAGAAATGGTAACGTTGTTGCTTTTATATCATTACTGCCACATGATACGACACATAATTTTAGTTATTTCATCATAAAATATGCTATTTTCATTACCTTAAACAAACATAACCCCTACTGTGTTTTCCTTTTCCGTGTTTTTGACAGCTGATCATTTGACAAACATGTGACGTTTGCTCTGTTTTGACTGTTAGAGACAATGTTAAAAACGTTTGTTTTTACAAATACTTTATTTATTTATTTATTTATTCATATAATAATGGCGAAATTTTTGTGAGAAATGTTAACCGTTACCCGAGCCGCAAGATTGCATATCTATATATATATATTGAGGACCCCATTACATTTACAAGTGACCTCTATGGTGAAAGGATAGGTTATATATTGGATCAATTGGATGGCGCTAAAATTAACTTATTTACTGACACCTAGCGGGGAGAAGCTAAACTATAATAGTTTGTTTGTTGGTCAATAGATGACGCTAAAACTAATCATTGCCCTGGCATCTAGTGGTGAAAAGCCAAAATATTTAATTGATTAATTGGTCAACAGATGGCGTTAAAAGTTAACATGCTGTGCATGTTACATGCTGGCATTTAGTGGTGAAAAGCTAATTGGTATAGTTTGTTAATTAGTAACTAGATGGTGCTTAAATTATATTGAAAGGTACAAAAAGCTACCATCAAACAGAATCAGCTGTGGATTTTTTTTAATACCACGGTGTACGGCCCGCTTGATGGTAACCGTTCACCCTATTACACTCTTATCTAGGCTAATGGACGCTTACAACTCCAGAGGTGTCACATGCGCGTGCCGACCTTTTAAAATTTATACACGCCTCTCTTGAAGAGCCCCATAAATAAAAAAAAATAAAAACAATGAAAAGTTACTCTGAAACCATAATATCTGAGCACACTTGATTTGGCTATTGAGCACATCTAACTTTTTGGATGCCAGCTTGGACGATTCAGCGACAGAGCTCGGTCACACTTACCATGGGTTAAGTCAGGAAAATAATACATACACAACAAATCGAAATGTAACATTTATTGTAAAATGCTTCTTTCACTATCACCTCCTCAATTCATTCTCAATTTCCTCCACACTCTTCGCCCTCGTCTCGGGCACAAGTACCAGGAGCACAGCGATGCCGAGAAGGTAGACGCCCGCGCAGAGGTAGAAGTACGTGTACATGCCAAGGCCAGCGCTGATGGGCGCGAAGGTCGCCAGCTGCGTGAAGTTAGTCAGCCACGCCTGTGTCGTTACCAGGCCCATGAGCTTGGCACGGATCTGGAAATACAAACTGAGTTATGAAGTCAATAATATAGGTGTTTTATTTCTTTATTAGGATTCACCAATTCCATGTTTATCGGTCGATAACATGGAATCGGTGAATTATGTTTGATGAACTGAAAGGATATTTTCTCGTTTTTTAGGGTTCCGTACCCATAGGGTATACCGGGACCCTATTACTAGGACTCCGCTGTCCGTCTGTCCGTCCGTCTGTCACCGGGCTGTATCTCATGAACCGTGATAGTTACAGTTGAAATTTTCACAGATGATGTATTTCGGTTGCCGCTATAACAACAAATACTAAAGAACGGGATACAATAAATATTTAAGTAATGGGTGTATGTGAGCCACATACAACAAACATTATTTTTTTGCCGTTTTTATAGATAATGGTACGGAACCCTTCGTGCGCGAGTCCGACTCGCACTTGGCCGGTTTTTTTACACTATCCCTTTCAACAGCTAGCTACCAATTTAAATGCATACGACTCACTGTTTCTTTAGGGCATGTAAACATGCAAATATCTTTAACTGAAAAAACTTCTTTCTTCAGTCAGCATGAAACCGGCTTTCCTCGGTGTTTATCGCCAGTTCAAGATCTAGGCTATAATTCATATCAATATTGCTTCGGTTTCCTGTTATGCTATTACCTTGCTTACCCTAGTCCTTGCCCTAGTCACACCTGTGACACGCGAAAGAACGTAGGCGCTGTGCGTGCGCTGTCGCTACACGCGTCAATTGTTTGCGCACCCGCGTAGCGCGTGGCGCAGACAAATCGCGACGGCACACGATCAGCACCAGACGGGTCTCTCAGGGACGAGGTAACTGACCTCGATGCGGGAGGTTCGTGGCCGTTCTGTATGTAATACTATTATACTATTCTGTGCCCAGTAGTTCAGCCTCACCTGAATGTTAAACATCTCGGCCATGACGATGTACGGCGCCGGCAACACGGCCAGCGCGTACACGAACATGGAAGCCATGATGGCCAGGAGTGGGAGCCAGCTCGGCGCGCCTCCCGGCAGCAGCAGGACGGTCGCTAGGCTGGCCAGAGATACCGCAGACACAACGTAGGAGAACAGCAACAGTGTCTGTTGGACTTATTAAATAGATCAGTACCCTCTAGTATAAATTAAGTAAGTTTTTCAAAACAAAACACACACGAACGTGTTTGCGATTAGTCTCATTTTGTAAGGCAACGCGAGCAGTGCCTCTGGTGGCCTTAGGTGGAAACTATTTTTTGCTATACGAATTTAAGACCAAACGCAAACGTATCCGTTTGTGTTTTGTTTCGTAAACACTTATACTAGAGGTACAAATCATAATCAGGGTTTGAGAACTGGTTTGATGAATTTGAGGTAGAATCAACTGGCTTAAAGATTGGTTGAAGTAGACGGTAGATGTTTCACGTCCGCGCCCTAGCAGCTCATTGTTTCAACGCCTAGGAGACGAAAATTGCCGCGGGTAGCATTGTATAGGGTAAAATGGGACTAGCCCTAGGTCAACGAACACCCAAGCTTACTTGCTTAGGTAGTCGTTTCGAATCGCTAAACTTTAGTGGCAGTGGGCGGGGCACTTTAGGCGTAGAACCGATGGTCGTTGGGGCCGAAAGGTTCTCGAGTGGCGACCACGGACCGGAAGGCGCAGCGTGGGTAGACCCCCCCACAAGGACTGATGACCTGGCAAAGGTCGCGGGAGTCCGCTGGATGCGGGTGGCGCAGGACAGGTCATTGTGGCACTCTCTGGGGGAGGCCTATGTCCAGCAGTGGACGTCTTGCGCCTGATATGATGATGATGATAAATATCGTACCTTCCTGTTGACTCGTTCCATGATGCACACGGACACGACGGACCCCAGCATCATGACGGCGGGGAAGCTGAGCGTCTGCAGTCCAGGGTCCAGTTCCGCGGCCGCCACGATGCTGGACCCGTACGTGATCAGCGCGAAGTTGCCGCTCAGCGCCTGCACTGATATCAACAGCGAGCTCACTATGTAAGCCTTGCGCCACGCCTTGTCCTTCACTGAAACAAAAACAAATGGGCATTTCACAGAGTGTTTCAACCGCTATGTATAATTTCGGTAGTCGCATTATTGAAGAGAGCAGAACAGAGCGGGAGACCATATCAGGCTGTAGTATACCAGGCGGGGAGAGCTAATCATAATCATAATCATAATAATCATAATAATTTATTTATAAAACCAATTTACACGTCATAAAAATAATCATAAAAATAATCATAATGATATGGTAGTAACTAGTGATTTTACTACAATATAAATAATGTCAAATTGCTTAATTTCATAGGGTGTTATAACAATAGTTAATGATAACATAAATAAGGTATGTTTAAAGTAACAGTAAATTATTGTGCCTTATATGCAATAAACTCGTCATAGCTATAAAACGATTGCTCGATAAGCCACTGCTTTAGGCGGAATTTAAAGCTGCCCAAGCTTGGAGCATCGGTTATGTGTTTAGGCAACTTATTGTAGACAGTGGGACCCATGACGTGAGTGAGTTTAGATGACTTGGTCAACTTCCGGCTTATACCCGCAATCTTATCTGCGTTCCGCGTTTCATACGAGCTTAACATTCTAAATGATTTAAATGACGACAGATTCACTCTCACATATAAAGAAACATTCAGAATAACTATTGCTGGCAATGTTAATATGCCTAGTTTAGTAAAAAGAGGCTTCGCGTGGGTATCGTGGGGAACTCGAGCGATAATTCTCACTGCGCGTTTCTGGAGGCGGAACACCCGTTCCCACTCTGCACAGCGACCCCAGAGCTCGGCGCCATACTGCAGCAGTGAGTGCACCGTGGCGAAATAGCAGGTGCGCGCCGCCTCTGCAGACACCGCCCTCGCCACCCGGCCCAGTGCGAAGCACGCACTCCCTAATTTTCCACACAGCTTGTCCACGTGCTGATTCCAAGCTAGGCACGCGTCAATCTCAAAGCCTAAGAAGGTAGTATTGCTGGCTATCATCCTTTTCAAAATTGACGAGCACCAAAATCTCACTTACAAATAACTAGCAACGACAGATTTGGAAGCGTCTTGTAGTACTCATCCTGCTTTTTCATGTTGTCCATCTCACTCTGCAGAGTTTTATCGTTGACAGGCAGACCTCTGAGGCACGACAAACTTTTGGCAGCTTCCTGTAAAAGTAAACCATTAATTCAATCATAGAGTTCTGTGCTTCAAAAGAAGAAAGTAATAGGGTCACTTCTTTTTCGGTCTGTCCATCCGTCAAGACTATGTCATTAAGAACAAAGTACTTCATAACCAGGTCCATCTGAAGTTCACAGGTGGACTGATGACCTGGTAAAGGTCACGGGAGTCCGCTGGATGCGAGTGGCGCAGCATTGCGGCACTCTTTGGGGGAGGCCTATGTTCAGCAGTGGACGTCTTTCGGCTGATATGATGATGTATGTTAACTTTGAGTTTGTGTAACATGATCACCCCACCACTTACATCGAAGCGGCCTGTTTTGACCAAGTACCCTGGCGACTCGGGACAGCTCAGCATTCCCAGGAACGTCAGCGCTGGTATCCCGGTCACGATGTACAGCACCGTGTAGTAGTCCAGGTACGCCCCCAGGGCATACATTGCTAGGATACCTGGAATTTGAAACTTTTTGAGACACGCTTTTATTGTACTATCGACGTCAATGTTAAGTGACCATAAGTAGGCCTTATCTCGTTGCAATAAAGCTCACGGACGGTCAGTTAACTGTGTCTTCGATAGTACGTGGCCTTGTTTAGATAGAAAGCCAAATATTTAGTCATGGACTTCTGTGGAGTATGACCGCGGTACGTAGTTACAGCCTGTATGCAGCGTTACCCCTATTCGTCGCGGTACCGGTAGAGTCAGTCCGACCCAGGTCGGGCCTAGCTGAGTTTCTTGCTGGACTCTTCTCAACTAGGCTAGGTTTAGTGAACCAGCGACAAATTCGCAGTAGCTCGATTCCACTGACACTTGAGATTCGGTTGAAGCCACTCAACCAATCTCACTGGAGCGCAAACTCTTAGTGTTTAAATCGCCCGCGTGGTCGTGTCGGAGGTTTCCTCGGGATTTTCCCCAGGCCTTCGTCCAACCACGCACTTCTACCGCTTTATTGGGCCTGGCCCAAGCCACAGTCAGGTTCAAAAAATATGCAGCGCTACACGCCGCACGCGGGCTATGACGCCGCGCCGGTCATAGTCGACTGAACGGTCGCGTCAGTGGGGCATCCAGGATTTTGGTTTGGAATCTTGGCTTTTGGCTCCGTTTTGGGGGACTCGCGACCCCTATATCCTCCCTCTCCATCCACTAGTGCGCAGCGTGTATGGCAGGATCTAGCTTAACAAAGTTTCCCTAAACCCTTAGGCTGTGTTGTAAATAACCTCAAATTCCTTTGTCTGGCATCGGCTCATGATAAAGCGGCGATCCTATTATAGTACTTTTATTTCATGAGCGCCGGTTGGCCACATGGTTCTAGTTGTGACACATACGTACGAACACATAGACAACGTGAACTCATAGCTCCTACGCTGACGCACACATAGACAATGTGCATATACATTGTACAGCTCAAGACACAACCATGGCTCACCTGCGCCACAGAATAGTATAATAGTATTACATACAGAACGGACACGAAGTACACGAACCCCCCGCACTGAGGTCAGTTACCTCGTCCCTGACAAGCCCAGGCTGACAGGCCGGGTTACGACGGGGTTACCGTCGCGTCTCGCGATTCGCCCGCGCTACGCACTCGCGCAAACAATTGACGCGTGTACGTACCAACAGCGCACGCACACATACTTACCCACAGCGCTTACGTTCCTTCGCGTGTCACCCCTTTGCCCGCGCTCGTGAGATAAAAGTACTACGTGGGCCACACTGAGAGTTTTTAGAAACGGTTACATAGAAACCATACATTAAAAAACTCAAAATGTCGTTTTGAAGTGGAACTCTTTGGCAACCGTATGGAGTATCTAGGTATTACATTCGTCTGTCGGTTGTTTATATCATTTGGCGTCAAATTGAAAATTGTTTGCTTCACGTTAAGATGAATTTAAAGTGAGAAATTTTGGTCGATATTTTTTTATGCCTTTCTATTGCAATGAAATCAACAATATAGTTATGAAAGACTTTTCGATGGGCCCTTGATGATGAAGCTACATCCTTTAAGACTATTTACAACTAGTTGAACAGGTTCAAATGTCATCGCATCAATGACACTGATGATCTTCGTGAGGGACGTCACTTTATGGCGATTACTGAAAAAAAAAACATCAGTGCTGGGCGGCTCATGATAGAGACTGATAAGAGATTAATTGACCTATCTGTTTATTGGCTATCCTGACTTGTGGATGCTGAATATGAACTCCAGGTTACTTAGTTATAGCTTTAATAAATACTTTTACATAATGTAATACGGAGCCGAGTCGCGGCCGCGATGGTAGATAGGTAAGTCACGTGATCACTTGACTGCCGCCCCCTGCTGTCACCTCACCCCGTGGTCGCCCCGCTGGAGTGGTTAGCGACATGCCGGCGGACCTTGAAGTGTCGTCTTCAACAGGTGAGTCGATGGGTAAGGGACAAATCTTGCTGAAGTCCCTACGCAGCAGTCCAGTGGCGGTTTGGATTTCCGCTACACGAGTAATGCCGTCGCGCCCTGGGAAGACACGGCGTATTCTCCCAAGGAGCCATTTGATTGGTGGTTGCTGTTTGTCCTTTATTAAGACGAGAGTCCCAATCGCCAACTCTCCGTTCGTCGATTGCTTCCATTTAGTTCGGATCTGAAGCTCGCTGATGTACTCGAGCTGCCACCGTGCCCAGAAGTGCTGGCGTAGCTGCTGTATCTTCTGGTATCTGTCCACTAGTCTCGTATGTGAAGTGAGATCTCGTTCAGGGATCGCTGTCATGCTTCGACCAATGATGAAATCGCCAGGAGTTAATGGTAAGAAATCATTTTCATCCGAGCTAAGTGGGGTCAAGGGTCGGGAATTTAATAGTGCCTCTATTTGCGTGAGTGTGGTGTACAAATCCTCATATGTTAAATGTGCCGAACCTAGTACGCGGCGCAAATGATGCTTTACGGATCGTACGCCTGCTTCATGCAAGCCACCGAAATGTGGTGCGTATGGAGGCAAAAAATGAAAGTTAATTGACTCAGAAGCCATGGCATCTGAAATATCAGAGGCGTTATTGCTGATGAAAGATTTGAGCTCATTTGATGCGCCTACGAAGTTGGAACCATTGTCGCAGAATATGTCTACAGGTTTTCCTCTGCGAGCAATAAACCTCTTGAGAGCGGCAATAAAGTTAGCCGTACTCAAATCACCCACCAGCTCGATATGAATGGCCTTAGTTTTACAGCAGACAAAGATACATATGTAAGCCTTTATCATACGACAACCACGCCCTCTACGATTTGCCATTAAAACTGGGCCAGCATAGTCGACATTGAGCAGATGCAGGCAACCTTAGGCATCAGTATGAGTCAAGTGCAGAAAATCGTTCATGACTATTTAGCTGTTAGGATACTCTGAACTCGTTGGGCACCTCATAATTTGGCCGAAACTCAAAAACGCCGTAGAACCGAGCTATAAGAACGAGTGGGCAAATCGTTTTTCTCAGAGGCTCCATCGAATTCAGTGATATATTGATGTAATCGTACAATAGTCCATGAAACAAAATTACAATAAATAACTTGCTAGTTAGCTTAGTTTTTGTTTTTCTAAAAACTTTCAGTGTGACCTACGTATATCGGGTACTTACTTACCTAGGTTGATAAAGAAGACCAGCATGGACCCTATGCGGCCTCGTATGTTGTCCTGTGCGATCTCCTTGTTGTACATGGGTACAGCGCTGAAGCAACCGGCGGCGGCGATGCCGAAGAGTATTCTGGCTGCGATTAAATACGACAAGTGTGACGCGAACAGCTTTAGAAGCCAGCAACCCTGAAACGAAAATGTACATTAATGCCCACATTACACGACTACCCTATCGGTAGGGCCCTAACTGGGAGAGGGGATTTAGAAGGAAGAAAGGAAAGAAGATGAAGAAAACCATTTATTCATGACGAGATAAACAAATACAAAATAATACAAATATTTAAAAAATAAAAACACACGGAGTCGTCACGAAAAGGTCTCGCCTCAGCATAATGAAAGCATCCGCCGAAAGCATCTCACTCATTAGAGCGCGATAGTTTAATTTAATTCCCCTCCCCTCCCCCAGTTAGGGCCCTACCGATAGGGTAGTGTGATGACTGTGATGTGGGCATAAATTAGTTGACACTAGTAGGTAGATAACGTGAATCCGGCTAGACAGACGCGATTTCCTAATTTACGGGAAATTAAAATTCGGGACAAGTCATTGATTGATTTTTTTCTTTATTCTTAAAATCAAAATATTGTCAAAGAATATTACATTGCTTTGTTTGTTTAGTTGAATTTTACTACTGACAGAGTACGGAAAAGTTGTATTGGTTTTAGGTACTGATACTGCAGATGGATATCAATTTAGGACAATGATCTGACCCAAATTGAATTCATCGAATTGCGGGACATTATCAAACAACGCTGAAAATCGACAAAGACATCTGACAAGATAAAGCATCTGTCACTTTTCGATACCACTCAATAGAAAGTGGGATTTTGATCGTCGCCACGTTGGTGAGCACACGTGCCCGGGGCGACGACGAGCAGAATCCATTTACCGTACAAAACCTTATCTACTGTCATGGCGTCGTTACCGAACAACGTCATTGAACACGTGACATTGGCGAAATCATCATAAATTTTTTGGAAGCCATTTTTTAAAGAATTGAATTGAAATAGAAAGTGACACAGATGCTTTATCTTGTCTACCATCATATTATAGACATTAGACACCCGGGGGGCGATTTTTGAGTGTCGAGCGTTCGACTTTTCACTCGACATCTGTCAAAACATCATAGTTTTTAGACATATCTCGAGTGAAAAGTCGAGCGCTCGACAATCAAAAGTCGGCCCCTTAATAACACTCTATGGCCTAATACAACCTCCACTCACCAACTGCGGCACAGTCATGATCAATATGCTCTTCTTCCTCCCGATCCTATCAGCCAGGAAGGCGAACAGAGGCACAAACAGCATGGCAGTGATGGGCATGAGGCTGCCTAGCCAGCCGAGGGTCGCGGCTGACAGCGGTGCACCAGCAGGCGAGGACCAGGACTGCAGCAGCCTGGCGGAGGGAGACAGCCAGCCCGCCTGCAGTCCGTAGGTGAACATGGTGGAGTTGGCTGGAATAAGTCTTATTCATTACTGGTGCAGTGAGTTAATGCCGCAATACAGTCAATACACACGGAAGATTGCGCGTTTCATAGAGCGATAGAACTCGGTATAGATACCTCCCCGGAGGTGTAATGAGTATCCACGGAGCTCCGTGAGCCGCATTGTAATGAAGAGAGGTAGGGCACAGCATAATGTCATCTCTTGCTCGAATTTTGAGCAGCCCAACTGGGGAAGTACCTCCGCCTTGCAGAATACCACAGCCATAGGTATAACATTATTTGCTATACAAGTATGTAGTGTTGTGTTCCTGGAGATGAGCAAGGTTGCCAGAGCTTACGAGGATGCACTGTGTTCAGAGCCAAGGACCTTTTGTGCCTTCTCAACTCAGTGAACCCTCAAATTTTATAAAGGGTCGGCAACGCGCACGTGACTCTTTTGGAGTTGGAGTCTATAGGCTGCGGTGTCCGCTTACCATCAGGTGGACCGTACGCTTGTTTGCAACCGTCGTAGTATAAAAAGAAACTCGCATGCGAGTCTCGTAGTCCGTACTCTTCTTTTAAATTTTTCTTTCTTTCATATTTTAAATCAACACCAAATGTCGAATAGGTAATAATTAACTCAGTAAACAGTACTAGGCAGTTGTTTAGTTTTATTTTAAACAGTAGCCAGTATGAGAATGGAATACTTAGTTTGCATTTGAAGTGGCCACATTTCCAATAAACTCACCAACGATACCAGAAATCCACTGTACGTACGTGTGTCCTTTAGCAACATCTTTTTCACGGTTATTTTCTGTCCCCATTATTACTAATATTTATTTATATATTACATTTATTAATTAAGATTCAAATCACAGCCAGCGTTCCGCAGCTTGTATTACTTAACATCAATAAAGAGACATTATTCAATGATAAGGAGAGACTGCCAGTGTAACAATATATTTGCAGAAGCCATAAGACAGATAGGAGAATAATTAGATAGCGTCTGATACAGGTTGTCCATGAAACAACACATCTTAATATTTATCAAGTTTGACTGTACTGTAGTTGATATTTACCGTTAGCTTTTCGGTGAAGGAAAACATCGTGAGGAAACCTGCATACATCCGCGAAGAAATTCAAAGTTGTATGTGAAGTCCCCAACCCGCTCTGGGCCAGCGTGGGGACTACTGCCCAATCCCTCTCATCTATGAGAGGAGGCCTGTGCCCAGCAGTGGGACGTAGATAGGTTGATGATGATGATGATGACTGTTACCAAAACTGTTACTATCTAATCTAATATTATTTATTCTTCTTAAGTTTGAGTGATACTAAGTATCTAGATACTTTTTTAGGACACGAACGAAAACATCACGGATGTCAGAAACATAATATAGTTATTAAGTATTATTGTAAATCAATAGTCAGAAATAAAGGCTTATTTTATTTATTTATTTATAAGTATCTAGCTTTTTTAAGCACGTCATCCACATCAGCCAACGATGGTGGCAAACAAGCGGACGGTTTCCTCATGGTAAGCGGACGCCGTAGCTATGGACGCTCAGAACTCCAATGGAGTTACATGCGCATTGCCGACCCTTTATTAAATTTGAGGATTCACTGGAGGACGGAACGGACAAATATAAGGAAAGAACGACGAAGAAGGGACGAAAGGAAGGAAGGGAAGGGACGTAATTTATGGATGGCGCCTGAGGACTTTCTTCTGTAGGTGTGGGATTAGAATAAAACCAGCGGATGAATTAACTAAGTTTATTCGTAGTCATGTACTGGAATGATGTTGTCGTTGCTGTCCACACTTTCTTGCTCCGAGGCGACGCGGACGGGCGCCGTGTGCAGAACTGTGTCCAGCCACACTCGGCTGTAGGATACCTACGGAAATTTGCTCATTAGGATGCGGGGTTGAGAATCTGGTACCCTGGGCACCCAAAAAGCATTTAAGTACAGCCCAGCCGGAGTTTTACGGTCACGTGTGTCGCCACTCACTCTCGCCACAAGCTGCCACGGCATCGGTCTAATTTGGGCATAATAGTAGATTGTGTCTAAATGGAGCAAAATTTAATATTTACTGCTACACACATATTATAATTACTCTAAGATGGGTTCAGAAACCGTAGTAAATAAATACAATAATTGTGTTAATACAACCTTTTTTGCACGGTTGCGGAAATATCGAAATCAGAACTGGCAACCGATACCTGAATGTTATTTTAAAAAGTAAAGAGTCCTTATTCTGATGTGATCATGTCGTTCTAGCTCAAATTTCGTGCGATATATACTAAAAAAACATCGAGCTGACATTTCGCATCGACTGAATTTGAATTTTCAGTGATACTAGAATAGGGACATGTCAACTTTGACATTTAAATTTTGACAGTTTTGTTTGACGTAATATTTTAACATCATATATAAGATTAAAATGAAATATTTTATTACTGCTGTAGCCTTAGCCACAGATAAGAAAATTGCCATAAATTCATTGAATGTTGAAATGAGAGTCATTTTCTACGGTTTCCGAACGCATATTAGAGGATTTATGATATGTGTGTAGATAAATGATATTATGTTGCAGCACGTACCAGGACCAGGGTAACAGAATCGTAACGCTTAAGTATTGAACACAGCGTTCCACTGACCTTAGCGTAGATTCCTGGCTTGGACTTGTTGGTGCACTCTTCGGTGCCGGAGAAGAGCGCGATGCCGTAAAGTACGCCGGCCTTGGTGGCGCCACTGAAGTGCACCGCCGGGTCGCCCGTGTCGCCCTGGTAACAGCCAGTCATGTTCATCATAAACATGTATACATTCGAGAACTTTATTGCTAAGAGATAAAGTTCGAAAAGTGTATATTAGTGTGTAGTTTCTAATATCACATAATGACATTTTGAAGTCGAATATACTTAGCGCCTCAGTCGGGTATACGCGTCATCGGTAAATCGTGCTATGAACGCCAATAGCCTGGCCAAAGCAGTTGCGATCTATGCGCGATTGTGTAAGGTTCAATTTCGCGTTGAACAATGCGATGGTGTGGCGTCAGCGATGCGTCATTTGTGTCTGATGCTTGACGTTCAAAAGGTCAATAAAGCTCCTCCCTTCCCACCAAACCTAAATACCTGATGGAGCCAACGGATCTACTGTCAGCTGGAAACAGTAAATTTTTGAATCTATTGAAATTTAATTAAGGCCGTGTATTACCACTTTTGAGTTTTTAAAAACCATCTGAGACATAGAATATGAGGGTCTTAAAATCTAAAAAATATATATGTGTTACATAAGGATCTTGTCTAGTCAAAACCGCAGTCAGTTACATGACCTGATGAATTTCACTCGATAGAAAAAAATCGCGAAGTTACCCCTTTTTGGAATGTATTTTCAATACTACGGCTATATTGCTGATATTTAACGTTTTATTTTTGTACTCAATTAAAGATCGTAAATAGTTATAGACAAATACGCAGGGTTTGCTTTAATAGAATGATTGGCTTAATGACTATAGCTATATATTTACAAAACTGCGCGCAGAGCTTGCGTAGAGAGCGGGATGGTTAATTATAAACTCACGCGTGTTAGAGCGGGACATTTGCGTTGGGGATACCTCCCCTTAAGGTGGAAACTTACAGCACACAAAGCGATGCCCTGGACCGTGCTCTGTAAGCACATGTGGTCCATCTGCAGCCGGTACTCGTTGCCGTAGAGCAGGCGGCATGACGCGCGCGGCACGTCCGCCGCTATCATCCTTCTGAGCTCCTGGTTCTGGCCCTCTCGGATCTGCCCGGATATCTGCAACAGCGAGAATATTGAACGGGGGAAATGAGCGAAGCTCTCCGAGTGTACTGGTGTAATCCGTAGGTTGTATGGTCGAGGCGAGCCAAATCGGTCAAGGGTTTGCTGAGATAAAGGGGCCCATGGGCGCCTGCCAACCGCAGGCAGAGACTGGAGTTCACAGCGCGCGACCATTTTATTTAGTTATGTTAAAATGTATCAGCATGAACGCTTGGCAGACGACGTGTCCACGCTTGTACGCATGAACAGTCCCAGGCAACGTCATATGTTAGGCGACTTCATGACTTGTCGGTGTAGAGGCATTTACGATGTCAGAAAGCTGTCAGTGTCGATTGTCTGCCGACTCACAAGGTTACTACGCTTCGTTACACACCTGAAGATACTTACGGAGCCATAACCCGTGACTACGATGTGTCCGTACCTCGTGGGTACTTCGGCTGCCGGCGCGGCCAGCTCCACCGGCTGCACGCGGCTGCCCAGCGATACTTGTAAGTTCAACTGTAGAATAAATTAAACTTTTAGCTGTCAAATAGGGTAAAACTGGTCACGCATGGCTTATTGAGATGCCTTCTTCACCAGAAAACCCGCCCAGTATAAATTCTGTCTGATGGCAAGCATGTACCGTATTCTACAACCGCTTGCGAATGAAGAACTATTATACAAACGCGCAGCCGACCCTTCTTTGCTGAGGATTCGTTGTATTGACAGCTAGATAAAAATAATCCTCGGGGGCTCCGGAAACCTTATTCATCACCAGGAACAACATCATATCTAAAGTGCGTGCCATCCGCGACGACGCACGACGCGCACCTCCATAGCGAATCTCATACTTATCTGTGCGCAGTTGTACGGCTTGGGCTGTGGACTGTGGAGGGGCGCGCCTTCGTGGATGGCGCGCACTATACATACAGAGCAGTGGTGTTATTATGACTGTTGTTTTTTGTGCTGCCCAATAATAAATATGAGGTCCATTTCTTGCTTAGTAACTTGTGTTTCATCTGTCATTACCTTGACCAAAGCCAGGTTGTGTTCCGGATAGTACTGGTCCATCCGGTACGCCGGATGCCGGACGATCTCCTTGGCGGCGAATATTTTGCCGCCGAAGTCCCGGAACACGGAACCCGTCCGGATTGACACCTCCTCTTTGGTGACGCTGTAGAAGTATAAAATACAATAGAATAGAAACCAATACTGTTTATAGCAAACCTTACATAATAAAGCACCAAATAAATACAAAGATACAAGTAGAATAAATTAAACTTTTAGCTGTCAAATGGGGTAAAACCGGTCACGCATGGCTGATGGCAAGAAATACAAGATTAAAGGAGACAGAGGTAGAATAACAGGTGGTATTGACTCTAGTATAATCCCTTTCAGCGAATGGTTTGAATTCTATTTTTTATACAACGACTGTGCCAAATAGGCGTATGATCCACCTGATGGCAAGTGGACACTGCAGACTATAGACGCTCGCAACTCCAAAGGAGTCACGTGCACGTTACCGACCCTTTACAAAATTTGATGATTCACCGTGTTGACAACAGAAAGGACAAATTTAAATCCCTCTCAACACAGCGCATCTCTGCTCACCTCCAGGAACACCAATACTATATACTTGTATAGTGAATAATGTTTAGCTGTGGTCTTCTGCAATTTGAGGATTCAAATGTATAGTATATATATATATATATATATAGATATGTATAGGCCTCCTCATCGATTTTGTTGGACTGGCCATCAGAATATGTTTTAAATATGACATGAGTTTGAAATCTGTTATTGGTGTTATAGATTGACGTGAATAAAATATGGTTTGGGAATATTTGTTTTATTAGGTTATGGGCCCAGCACGCTTCCACTGACGGCGACCCTGACAAACTACGTATTTGCCCTAATGTAGAATGTTCTGGTCTGGAAGCAATACATACATTGCTATTGCTAAATAGAGTACTCACTAGTCGAAGCACTGCGCTGCGGTGAGCACAAACTCTTTGCTAACCAGCGCACCGCCACACCAATGTTTCCCGTGTAACCTGTAACCAAACACACAATACTTAGGGCGAGTTGGAGAGTAGAATGGAAGAAGCTGATGTGGAAGGCCGCCGGACAGTAACCATAAGCTTCCCGACTTCAAGGGAATCAGGATTTTGATCGTCGCCGCGTTGGTGAGCACACGTGCCCGGAGCGACGACGAGCAGAATCCATTTACCGTACAAAACCTTATCTACTGTCATGGCGTCGTTACCGAACAACGTCATTGAACACGTGACATTGGCGAAATCATCATAAATTTGATGGAAGCCATTTTTAAAAGAATTGATGATTGAAGGGAATCAGGCTGAATGATTCTGAACGTCATAGTTTTTTGACAGATCTCTAGTGAGAAGTCGAGCGTTCGACACTCAAAAATCGCCCCCCCTGTGATCCACAGCCAGCCACAGCAGTAAGTAACATCTAGGGTCAGTTGCACTAAATGGTGTTCGTTAAAATCTGATTGATAGTTTGAATAGTTTGACAAGTTTATATGGAATATCAGCAATATTTATTTGACACAGATCGCCCTGTAATCGTAAGTTGGTGCCATCGCCGGCCCTGACTTAAATAAGGAGGCCAAGTGGCTAATTAAAAGTCCATTGGTACGAACAGACGCATACCAACAAGCAGTGTCGTGGGATTCAGTGACATCTCCCGGGTATGAAAGGCGCGGTTGTCGCTCTCCATTAATAGTGTTTGCGGGGATAAATATGACGTCACAAAGATGGTGGTTGGTGGTATCAAGTTTTATCAATTATCTCTCTAACTATTTTACCCTGATCAGTGGTGCGGTTTATTGCACACCAGTCAAAAGGCACCTCCAAAATTATTATACTATATTATATTAAATATTAAAATTAATAGTAAACCTCTAGAATATGTGGAAGAGTATACATACCTGGGTCAAGTCATATCTACAGAAGATCAAATGTTTAAAGAAATTAACCTCAGGATAGCAAAAAGTTGGAAAAAATACTGGTCGTTAAAAGAAATTAT
The DNA here is from genome assembly GCA_951800055.1 of Cenopis cana. Lineage (NCBI taxonomy): Eukaryota > Metazoa > Arthropoda > Insecta > Lepidoptera > Tortricidae > Cenopis > Cenopis cana. The sequence goes on from OX637495.1 coordinate 690,493, forward strand.
GAAGTCTAATGATTTAAGCATGTCAATAAAAAGAAGAACATTTAATACCTGCATATTACCTTGCCTGACCTACGGCTGTGAAACCTGGACGCTCACGAAAGCACTTAGAGAGAAACTAGCTGTAGCACAAAGAGCTATGGAGAGAAGTATGACTGGTTACAAAAGACAGGACAGGATAAGAAACACCGAACTAAGGAATATTACAAAACTCACCGATGTACTAGAACGTATTGACCAACAGAAGTGGAGATGGGCAGGACACATGATGCGTGATACGACAGGGAAGTGGAGCAAGAGAGTCACGGAATGGTACCCAAGGGATGGCAAAAGAAAACGAGGAAGACAGCACACCAGGTGGGAAGACGAAATCAAATTAACAGCTGGAGCTAACTGGAGAAGGGTTACCCAGGACAGGCAACAATGGAGGTCGTTGGAGGAGGCCTATGCCAAGCGGCACGCCGAACTAAGAGATATTTTGTGAATGTGCACTTTATGAACTCTATGAACTCTTAGTACGGAATAAAAGGGCTCTTATTATTATATTATATTAAATTATATAAAGATGGAAAAAATTATTTGATTGCCCACCAAAAATTGTAAATCAAAAGCATCATGTTAGTGTGATGATTGTAGGGTAGGACAAACATCACACTAACATGACGCTTTTTAGTCCTCGAGACAGACGAGCGCGTTGTCCGTAGTGAGCCGCTTACGAGGTGCGTGAGGTCCTAAACTTACTACGTCCTAAACTAGCTACAGAAGACGCCGCACCTTACGGAGACGGTGTAGGGGTAGTCCTCGAGGCAGACGAGCCCATTGTCCGTAGTGAGCTGCTTGCGAGGTGCGTGAGGTCCTGAACTGTCAGCCAGCATGCTACAGGATACACACCTGACGGAGACGGTGTAGGGGTAGTCCTTGAGGCAGACGAGCCCGTTGTCTGTGGCGAGCCGCTTCCGCCGTAGATGCGTGAGGTCTTCGGACTATCAGCCAGCATGCTACAGGAGACACACCTGACGGAGACAGTGTAGGGGTAGCCTCGAGGCAGACGAGCCCGTTGTCTGTGGCGAGCCGCTTCCGCCGTAGATGCGTGAGGTCTTCGGACTATCAGCCAGCATGCTACAGGAGACACACCTGACGGAGACAGTGTAGGGGTAGTCCTCGAGGCAGACCAGCCCGTTGTCTGTGGTGAGCCGCTTCCGCCGTAGATGCGTGAGGTCCTCCTCGAACTTGGGAGGGAACTCGCACTCCTGCTCGCTTTGTTGTAGTTGTTGTACTTTCACTGGAATATTGATAACAAATGAACTTTTTTCTGCACACACTGCAAATTCAGCGCTCTATGTCAGATCCTTTAATTGGCTCTGCTGTTACTGTTTAAGGATCATTCACGCTAGACCGTTCCGTGTCCGGGCCGGTCCGTTTTATAGTACATGAGCTCCTGAGGATACACCTGGTTGATAATGGGGTCCTGCAGTTTTTTCATGTATGACTGAACAGCGATTGACCTTAGTCTCACGAAGAAAGCGACGACAAGGCCTAAGATGCACCTAGCTCGTTGGTTCAGTTCAGTAAAAGCCTATTCACTCTTCCTTTGAAGAGGCTTAGATTATGATTGTCCGGAAATACGGAAGACGGGAGAAAGTTCCACTACTTTGCTGTTCGCATAAGGAAAGAGGAAGCAAATCGCTTCGTGCGAATAAACGGAAGAACGGACGGAATATAAGGATGACACTGCTCCTTCGTTTGGACGTCCGCAGATGGAACGGAGAAGGCGGAATTTAGACGATCTAAATTCAGCCTTCTCCTGTGCACACTTTCCAAAATGTATCCGCTAAAATACCTACTCGGCGGCGGTGTTCCAAGCTTTGCAACCTCCTGGTTAAAAGTCGCTTGTAACACTGGCTTATGGATTAGTCAATGCCAAGTGAATTGTCTATTATAGTTGGTGACTTTAATAGTAGGCTAGCATAAGACGTCAATAAGCAATAACTTAACAGGTCAACTAAAAAAACAACTTACCACAATCTATATCACCATAACTTATCATAATAACTAAGCCTAAAAAACTATTTAAAAATCTGCGCCACATGTTAACACCGTTTCACTATAAAATAAACTATCGCACATTTAGAGCAGGTATTTCATGATATTAAAAAAGGGCAAACTCCTTTAGACTTGAACATTTTCAACCGTTCGGTTATAGACTTGGAAATGATGTAACAATGTTTCAAAAATTCGATAGCGCGAATGTTTAGGAAACTAACCGGAACAATGGAGTAATGTGTTAGACAAACAATCAACATCGCATTAATAGCGCATTATTTAAACGGACTAGGTGGAAAACTAAGGGCACGAGAGTGCCTCCGCCAAGTAGCATGGCTGTGGGTGATCAACTATTATGACACGGGCACGATATTGAATCTTAAAAAAAATTGAAAGTACCTAACGAAGGACTCCGGATTTTAGCTGAGTTAATTGGCTACTTGACAGTTTTCGGAAATGTATTTTTAATTATACGTAGGTTTATTTTATACCTGTAACAATTATCTTTTTTCCCCCAAAGAGCTTAATTTCTTAAAAAAATATATTTTTTCTTTAGTAATTTGAATTTCGCGCGAAAACAGCCGATCACGTGACTGTGAGTACTGTGACGTCGCACTTGATAAACAACTAAAGGTTTACTTCCGCAGCCGACAGCAGACGGCAACTGCATGTTACACCGCACTCCAAATTGTACAGTAACTTGTGCTGTTGCGACACTTCTCCGCTCATTTTAAATAGAGCTTTTTACGAATACCGTTACGGTTCAATTTGGAGTGCGGAGAAACATAGCGTGCAGTAAGTGCAGTTGCGGTCTGTTGCGGAATTAAACCTTAACTTTGAAATGTGACGTCACACGCGTTTCGGTTTTTGTAATCCACAGATTAAAAAACTTTTAATTTATTTTTCAAAAATAAAATGTTTTCAATTAATTTAAAAGCACAAAAGCTATTGTATGAGTATTGTAAACCTATAAGCTACTGTATCCAACACATTAATTATTTTATCTTTACAACTGTCAAATAGCGAATTCCCGACCGAAGCGAGGATGTAACGAGTTAATCATAACTGAGTCCTGAGTGTATTGAGGGATTTAAGCGCACCCAAGACAAAAACAGCTTTATCCCTGAGAAGTAAGTATAGTCTACTTTTCTCACTTCTTGTGAGACAATAAAAAAAACCAAGGCTACTACAGATGGAATCAGTCAGTCAAAGCGAAATCACTTTCGATCCGGGTCTTGTAACATTCGAGGCTTTTGTTTTTAAATGTGTTCCATTCAGCTTCATAGCGAACCACAAACGAAGTTTTCCGTCTCTGTCGCACTTACGTACACACTTGCAAGTGCGACAGAGAGGGAAAACTTCGTTTGTGGTTCGCGGTAGCAACCATGTACCTGTTTCAAACGTCGGAGGACCCCATCGAATTGTACTTTTACTTTTTTTTATTATTATTATACTTTGCTGTAATAAACTTGTTATATATCAAAGAAATTTGGCGTTTGAAATGCTCTGCACACCGTAACAACCGAAGAAAACTAGGAACTAGTCTCATAGTGATAATGACATATGGATTGGTGCAATCCAACCTTAATAGGGATGTTGACTCAAAATTTATTATTACTCCATACGAAAGAATACATAAAACTATGCCAAAAAGTGAAAATCCTATGCAAATATCTCAAAAAATAACGAAACTACAACCGTTAGAATGTTTTTAGTTAGAGAGAGAAAACGCTACAGGTCAGTGACGTCACTGACCTAGAGCGCCATAGTAAACGACGGTCGTTTAATACAACGGGGTGTTTTGCAGAAAAGGGACAGAAAATGCCCCCTCCTAAAACTTTGACGACTTATAATTATGTAATTATTTATTCTTTTGGATTACTTTTTTCACTATTTGATTGAGAATTTGATCCTTTTTCGAGAAAATTCGGTTTCATTGATTTTCTTATTTGGTGTCAACATCCCTATTCCTAGATCATACCATCCATTTTTTTGATACCCATGTCAAAAAAAAAATCAATTTTCTACCTTTAACTATACGAAAGGGAAATCTTAATTTATTTAGTAAAACTACAAGTACCAAATACGTTTACCTGTTAAAAATAAAACTAATTACTTATAAAATTAAAACCTAAATATAATAACTAAATGAAATCTAAAAATGGCCCCCGCGGCTTCGTGCCGAAGATACTGGCAGCATTTCCTCTCTGAATAGCCAAACTACATAATTCGTTGGCCGAGGTAGCTGTCAGCTCTTCAATCACCTGTCGCATCAATAAGCCTCTTCGCCAAATCTATGAAGAGGCTTAGAGCGCCAGGACCCCACGGACCTCTGTCCGTGGGGTCCTGGCGCTCTAAGCCTCGAGGCCGAAAGGGCTGAAAAAGTATTCGGCGCCGAGACCGCTGTATTTTCCAGTTTAAGCTCGTTCGACCGCCTAAATCACTTATATATAGACTGCTAATTATATATATTGAGGAGTAACTAACTACATAAAAAATAATGAGCCTGATGTAACTATATTTTCACTATGGACTGGGCGTAAGTTATCAGTTACACACGGTAAGTTTCCGAACTTGGCTGGCCTCACTAGGTAGTGTACTTACGTAAGTTCTTTATATGACGTATATTACGATTAGAACAATATTTACAAACAAACAGGATTGCTACAGAGCGACAACTAAGTAGGTATTGTAGGGATCTGACCGGTTTCCTCACGGTGTTTTCCTTCACCTAAAATCCACTGTTAAATATCAAATGATATATCCTAGTTACTATAATTATAAATGCGAAAGTTATGTTTACATGTTTGTGAACACGATGGAACTTGGTAGGTACTTAATCCGAAAATCATCCTTCGAAGGTATGGAAAGTGGGGGTGGAAGTTTACGGACGAAGTTGCAGGCAAAAGCTAGTCATACAATAAGTATCTCGAAAACCCCAGGTACGAACTGGAGTTCGAACCTACGACTCTGACTCGCCATTCCGACTACAATGTCTATAGGTAGCATGATAATAGAAAATTAGAAACATGATAAATACCCAAAAAGATGCTGACCCAAAAGATTACAACCGCGTGCACTGATAGGACAATAGAAACGCAGCTGGCCTTCGCTATCGACTTCTAGACACATAAACAACCATTGTAGGTACTATGTATATCAATTGTTCCAACCCACAACAATGAACTGTTTATTTTTCTCCTTTATCTAAACCAAAGATTTATTTGATGTTCCTTCAGTCAATAGACAGTTTTAGTACAACACGTTTGGAACAACACGTAGACAAATATTGAAATTGCAAGTGATATTTACAATCATTTATACAATGATTAAATATCTTGCAATTCTGTTGTTCTTAAAGATTACAGTGGCCGAAGATTTCCATTACAAATATGATGAGTATTCAAATGAGTATACGAGTTGGGAGGCACCAGCACCAGCAGCGCCGGTACTCAATAAGACGGAAAAGCCGAAACCAAAAAGAGTGAACGAATATTTACTTAATAATGTTATTGATGACGCCGATGAAGTAGGGGTGAACAATACACCCAAAGTAGGACCATCAAACCAAGGTTTGTAGTTTGTATAAGTAGAGTAGTAGTAGTTTATGCAACTGCTACATATTTTATGTACAGTTGCATACACTACTCGTACTAATTACTTTATCTACATCCATCTATTTATAGTAACGAAATCCTTAACGGACTAACTTTTAAGTTAACTCCAAAAGTTAACTCCGCAGCTGCCGTCTACTACGAAGACTCTTACGCGTCTGCCGAACAAACTGCTTCATCTGCACAAACCCTCGGGCCCGTAGAACGGTAGCTTCGACAGAAGATCCCGGTGCCTAGGCTAGCCCCACTCAAACGCCTTTGCTAACTCCAAGTTGACCGCTAAAACCCTGACCTAATTAGAATAGAGATTGATTTGTAATTGAATTAGTCTGATCTATTGCCCTATGGTATCGTGATTACCAAAAAAAAAATTGCTAACGGACACATTTAACTTCCGTTAACTCTCCATAAGTCCGTTAATAGTTAATCAAATACCTATACATTCGCCGGTATTGTACTGTGCCGCCAAAGCTTTTCTGACTATTCTGTGCTAGGACGTCCAATCGGGTGATGAAAATCCGTGGTCGTTATGGCGTGGATGACACGTTCTGCTCGTATATATATACTGTATATATTACTGCCTATCTAGCACAATAGGTTTTATGGTTGTGTTTAGTAGTTTTGGCCGTAAAACATGACCATAAAACCGGCCAATAGATTCGGAGATCTTCGCTCACTCATTTAATGAAACTGCACCATCTGCTGCTGTTTTTGCACCATCTAAAGAGGGCTTTGCACAATATTTCAGCGACAACAACTGAACATCGCCTGCCAATATACTTCAAGAGATGGAAGAGATGGTGCAACTTCACCGATGAAATGGATGCCATGAACAACCCAGTGCCAGACGTGCGGGACAACATATCCACGTATCCGTTCGCCGCGTCGGTGCTGCGCAAGGGCTCCCACTACGCTTCTGGTGTCCTGGTAAACAGGCAGTGGGTGCTGAGCGCAGCTGGAGTGTTTTACAAGTATGTCTATATTTGAATGCTTATGCTTCATTGAGAGCTGTCATCCGTGTACATGGATGCTATGAACACAGTTTTTGATGCCGACTATAATTTTGCGCAGTCATCAATTACTCGTAATAAGCATGTTGCATGTAAAATTCTACATGACATTTGTATACCTTCTGGTCAGGCATAGTGATACATACTTACCAAACTGTAACACCTATCTGTACTTAACCTGTGTCATACAAATAAATAATTTGAGTTTGAGTTTGAGTTTGAGTTTTTAATTTTTTTGAAATATTTGAAAATTTCTATATATTACGTCCAAAAAATATATTACGTTCGTTAGTGCCAAAAACTACGAATAAAACGTGCACAGAGTTTGTATGGAGAATGCCTTGCCCACCCCTGCGCCTTAAGATTTAATATCCCTTATTGTTTCAGCGTCCAAGAATCCATAAAGTTGTTTGGAGTGCGACTAGGATCCGTGAATTGCAAGAGAGGTGGCATCCTGCTGCCGCTTCAACGGATCGTGATCCACCCGGGGTACATGCCCGGGAAGCCCGAGAACGACCTGGCGTTGCTGAGGCTGGCCGAGCCTACGAAGATCACGGAGACCGTACACCCGGTCGGTCTGACGGAGAGGAAGGGGAAGATTGAAATCGGCAGGTTCTTGACGATGTACTGGCCAAGGCTGGTGGTAAGTCTTGCTTACTTTCTTTTTTCGTTTTTCCTTGTTATACTGAACGAATGCAGGCTGAGGATGAGCATGATGATGACACTAGAACGGTGGACGAATAGTTGCGACGAATGAAAAGCCTTCACTGTCCTAAAAATTTGATCCTCATTCAAAACATGTCCTAAGTTTCATAATGGTATTATTAATAATAATTACATATTTTCGCCAGGTGGACGGCAAGACCCTCCCATCGTCAGCCAAAGAGCGCCAACAGCACACCAATATGCGCGTGTCCACGCAGCGGGTGATTCCGTGGAAGCACTGCTGGCGGGAGATGACCTATCGCAAGCAAATCCTCTCGGAAAACAGCTTCTGCTTACGCCCCCTGAAGCAGTTCCACTCCATTTGCCTGGTAATTACCTCCTTTGATACCGTATATTCCTAAGACTGTGATCACTTTGATTGAAAGTTACACAAATGCAACTTAAAAACACCCTGATGAATGTCCTCTCAACAGCCCGACATCGGCGCGCCGGTGTTGTCCGAGGATGGGTTGTGGGGCATCATCTCCGGCTGGGTGGGCCAGCCGTGTTCCTTCGCCGAACCCAGCCCTGTGCTGGTCTCCCGCGTGTCCCCGCTGGAGGTACGGTACTGGCTGGAGTCGCAGGTCGAGCTTGAAGACTAGGTGTGTCCCAGGACGGCGAGCCGTGCACTTTTAGTGTGAGGATGATTGTACTGCCAACGGCGAGCGGTGCGATTTCAGAATGCGGCCGTGGGCATCCCAATGCCCTCTCTCTGAGATGGAAAAGGCTGTATCTTGGAACTGTGGGCCCACAGTCTACGTCTCTGTTTTAGCGGTGAACGTGCATACTTAATGTTTCTTGGGGAGGTTGAACCGGACTGGACTATCCTGGCTCACCGACTCTGTGGAGCGGTCTCGATTTTGGACACTTTGTTCGCGACTGTCTAACAGAGAGGAACGAGGAATTTTGGCACGGCCCGTATAAGCATCCCGAGTGCTGTCATCTGCATAACAATGGATAGACAGCATGTTATTGATATGCAGCAAAAACAGCGTTGGGGATAGCACAGAGCCTTGTGGGACGCCAGCGTTAATGTCCATGCTTTCGGAGCAGTTGCCATCTACTATGGCTCTTACGCGTCTGCTGAACAGACAGCTTCATCTGCACAAATCCTCGGGCCCGTAGAACGGTAGCTTCGACAGAAGACCGCGGTGCCTAGGCTAGCCCCACTCAAATGCCTTTGCTAACTCTAAGCTGACCGCTAAAGCCCTGACCTAATTAGAATAGAGATTGATTTGTAATTGAATTGGTCTGATCTATCGCCCTATGCTATCGTGCTTAGCAATTTTATTATATTGCATTACTAATAAGAAAAACTCACGAAATACTCTGTTACGCGTAAGTCAGAAGATATAAAGAGAGTGCCTTAATCTTATCTAGAAGAGGGCCCTTGCGAATGCAGTTCGACCCATTGGGATCTTTTTGTGCAATTGCTCCCTCCTTTATACAGTAGTTAGGTAGTCAAAGCTGCTTTTCAACATTTCCACAAACCGGGTGATGGAGCTCAGCAGGAGTACTCTCAATTCAGGATAACCATTGTCAAAGCCTAATGCCGAATTCTCTGTCTGGCAAGCGAGTGCCTACGACAAATCTTAGGATTATGTGCCAAGGTGACCCTGGGCTCCTACGCTAGAAGCATGATGATAACTGGAGAACAAAAAGCAAAGGATAATAATCGTGTCTTCGCTGTATGTACAGTTACTTATAAAATTGATCGACCAATTTTATACTTTTTTAAACATTAATGTCCAAAAGGTAAAACCACTTAGGCCGGGTTTTATAAAAATCGCTCAGACCAAATATCAGATTTTATTAATCAGTGCATTTTGTACATAACTTACCACTGAAATAAAGTTTAACGGATCTTTATCAAACCGAGCCTTACCTAACTGTATTCAACTGTCTGATATGTTGACTTGGATGCCATACGATTAAATAAATAAACTATCTGAAAGTTAAGCAAACAAGATAAGATACCAAATAAAATATGTATATATGAAGGAGGAAAGGAGGATAGCTATTTATAATTACGCGACAGATAAGGACAAAGCTCGTCTCAGCAAGTTTGTTTTATATAATGTAAACATGTAGGAGTACATAGAAACAAAGATAATTAGCCTAAGAATTAGATGTTTGATAACAATAATAACGTATGTATTAGAGCCAGATAAAGCGTGGCATTTTTTAATAAAATTATATGTAAGTACGCAGTTTTTTTATTTACCTACTTATTTTATTTTATGAAACACATTTAGAATCCAATCTCTCTAATTTACTAATTTCTAAGAATAGTTTCTATTTCTGCAACACTTTTGCCCATTGTCTCTGGCATGAGTACCAGGACAAAATAGACGCCGAAGAGGTTGACCGTTGCGAAGACGTAGAAGGTGGTGTACATGCCAAACGCGCTCGTGATCGGCGCGAAGGCGGCCAGTTGGATGAATGTCAGAAGGCACGCCTGTGCCACTATCATACTTAGTAGTTTTGCTCTAACCTGTTCAAAATAAATTTATCCTTAGAAACTGCATGATAAATAATTATGTAATAGTTTCAAGCGTCTTTGACGTCTCGGCATAGCCTCTAAAATTTAGCTGATTCGTTAAGTTATTTACCCATTGCCTCGCGGCTAAAAATTAACAAACATTATTTTAATATGTGCCCGGAGATTTCAGGGCCCGGATCGAAGGACATTAGGACCCCATAAGTCAACTCGACACCGAACGACTTCGAGACTTCAGCCTGATTTCGAGAAAGTCCGTTATGTCAGAAACGTACGCACCTGAATGTTAAATACCTCCGTCATAAAAATGTACGGGACGGGCAGCACCCCAAATGCGTACACGAACATTGTCGCGATTATGGCCAGCAGCGGCAACCACTCCGGCGCGCTGTAGCCCTGGTATTGTAGCAGCAGCACCGTAGCCAGGCACGCTTGCGAAATCGCGGACACGGCAAACGATGAGCCGAGTATCACCTGATAAGGAAATAAAAATGTTGACATTAGGTATTTTAAGCCACATTGATGCCAAAGGGTCAAGAGGCCTGCCCGATTCAGTTGGAACGGATGAACGTTTGTAATTCTAAAGGAGTCGAGCGCATTGTCGACCATTTTGGTTTGAGAATTGTATCATGTCATCAATCTCATCTATATTGAAAAGGTAGTTCCCTATTCGGGGTGTTCTTAACGAGCAAGATGACTTTCAGAGATGCCTTTTCTCTCTGTGTGGCTTAAACTACGATTTACAGAATTTGACTCTGTTGTCTCCCTACGCAAAATTTTTACCCGTCTGCCTATCCGCTCCATGACTAGTATAGATACGGTGGAGCCGACCAGCATGATGCCAGGGAAGCTGATGGCCAGCATTTCCACGTCCAGCCGCGAGCCCGCCGCCGCCAGGATCGAGGAACCGTACGTCACAACAGCAAAGTTGCCGCAGAACGTCTGCGTAGCCATCAGAACCGCCGCTAAAATGTAGCCCTTGCGCCAGGCCTGATCCTTCACTGGAATGATAATAAAGTACTACAAAGGGCTGAAGGAAGGAATTGTTTGGCGAGTGTGTGACACATATTCCCAAATAAAGACAGTTGACGGAGTCGCTGCCACCGGATTCGGATATACTTATAATTTTCTAATTACTAAGGATAGTTCGCCTAGTTTTTCTATCCCTTCTATCATTCCCTCATAAGTCATACCCTCTCACAAAATTTGGTATACATTTAACTTCACAGACTCGTAAGGAGGACGGAAGATTAAAAGTCTAGGTATATTATAATCTGCCTTAGAAACTTTAATTATAGTTATATTAAAGGTCTTACATATGAATAGTATAGACAAGGATGGCAATGTCTTGTAATATTCCTCCTCTTTCCGCATCGCTTCGGCTTCGTTTTGGACGGATTTGTCATTTGGGCTGAGGTCGCGAAGACTCGCTATCACTTTAACAGCTTCCTGGAAGTTAACAAGAACTGCACCTAGTTTAACTGCAATAAAGGAAGCCGAGAGGTAAGGCACGTGACGTGACTTATTATATGGAGGTCGTGAGTTCGAACCCCAGCTTATACCGCGTCTCATAAGTAGGGTTTCCCAAATAACTCACAACATCAACAGCATTCGCCTGAGTTCACCTATGTACGAAACATATTTTGATAGGTAGCTTTTAAGTGACGAAAGACATAGTGAGGGAACCAGTCTAATCCCTAAGAAGAAGAAGAAAAAAATCCCAACAAGATGCTGGCCAAGAGCAATCCCATTATTAATAAAAACAAGGTCTAATTTTCCATCTGGGGTGGAAGGTCAGATGGCAGTCACTTAGATTAGGTGCTAAAGCAGACCCCAAGTTTTTTTTAATGCAACCGAGAAAATGCAAGGTGAATGATAATCTAACTGCAATAATGGCAATCTAAGAGAGTTGTATATTTCTTACCACAATACTACAAAATATGTTCACTTACGTCAAACTTTCCCATCTTCACGAGGAATCCAGGAGACTCAGGGCACATCGCCATAGCCAGGCACGACAGGAAGGGTCCTCCGAGCACTATGTACAACACCGAGTAGTAGTCCAGGTAAGCCCCCAGCACGTACGCGAGGAAGATGCCCAGGTTGTGGAAGTAGATCAGCAGCGAGCCGAGCAGGCCGCGCACGCTGTCCTGGCTGATCTCCTTGGTATACATGGGGATGACGTTGAAGCAGCCGCCGGCAGCTATGCCGCTGCACACTCTCGCTATTATAAGAGTCGTCGTGCTGGGACAACATAGTTTGAGTAACCAGGAAATCTGAAGAGAATAAGTTTGGCGTAAGAGGAAATTCGCACTTCTTAATCCTGTTTTAAGAGAGTGCGCAGCGGAAAGTCATCAGCTCATATTTTTGGAGCAACCGACTGGGAGATACTTCCTTATGGAAAACCGTAGCCGTTAACACCACTACTTAAGTATGTATGTGATGTTGTTTTTCTGATGGTGAGCAAAGTCACCAGAGCTCTTGAGGATGCATTATAAATGGCGTGATTCTGATAAGTCAATGAAGTCACTGCAACGTGCTTCGCAATCATCCATACGCTACGGTATCTCATCAGGTAGGCCGTAAGGCAAAAGCAACTTACCGCATGCGGAACAGTGATACACATTATTCCCGCCTTCCTCCCGTACTTGTCAGCTATGAAGACGAATATTGGCACCGTCATCAAGGCACTGATCGGCATCAGACTGCCCACCAGTCCCATGGTGCTGTCGGAGAGCGGCTCGCCAGCTGGTGAGGCTGCGGACTGCAGCACTTTGGTCATGGGTGAGATCCAGCCCGCTTGCAGCCCGTACGTCAGGAGAGAGGAGTTGGCTGCAAATGCTCTTGGTCAGTATGATGCCTTGGTACAATCGGGGACTTTAATTGTTGATCCATTTAGAGCTCAGTTTATACTGGACCCTTCATAGCAACTATGAATGTCCATTATAAATAAACTGAGCTCCAAATGGCTCATCAATTAAAGTCCCCGAGTGTACATCGAGACCTAAGAACACTCTCCTATTTAGGTACCTATTTATAAGTACGAGTAGATTTGTAATTATTCTGGCTGTAGCCTGTCGGGATTTTTGTCGTTTAATTTATTTATGGGTCATTGGTCATTGGTGAGATAAAATAAAAATAAATAAATAAATAAATATTTGTGGACAATCTTACACAAATCAACCTAGTCCCAAACTAAGCAAAGCTTGTACTATGGGTACTAAGCGACGATATACATACTTATATAGATAAATAAATACTTAAATACATAGAAAACATCCAAGACCCAAGAACAAATATTCGCGCTCATCACACAAATAAATGCCCCGGCCGGGATTCGAACCCGGGACCTCCAGCTTCGCTCCAGCCCGCTTTACGTCAGGAGAGACGAGTTGGCTACAATACAAAATACTCTCGGCTATTTATGGTGTCCTGGTACCTTAGACGTTAATTATGAGTAAGTATACTGATAGGCGGCTCTTAGAAAATTGCACAATCTCCATTAGAAACATGACATGACATGACTGCACAAACATATGAGCGCCCTGAAAAGGAACAGATATACATGAGTCATATGAATATGATGCCGACGGTACTACATAATACATCCCTGGACTTTTGTGTTGCTAGCTTTCACCCGCGACTTCGTCTGCGTGGGATATACTCATTCATCGCGTTAGAATTTAATTGCTATTCTTTTATTTCAGGCGCTTACCTAGTTGTCATTTTCATACGCCACCTTAAGGAATGATTTGCGGGATAAAAAGTATCCTCCTTCCCCGGGTTTATCACATGTATATAAGCGGAACTTACGAACTTGGCATTTTTTACCCGACTGCAAGGCAGGGTTATGTGTTTCGCGCGTATCTTGTCACATTTATGTTTTTAATGGGATTATAATTTACCAATAATTGCTACAGTCCATTGTTTGGAGGTGCGCCCTCCCCTCGCTTGGACTTCAGATTTTTCTTTCAATTCCATTCTTCACTTAATAAAAAAAACCGAGGCAGTCTTTAAGAACTGCGGAGCTACTAATTTAAATATTAGTAACATACAATTATCGCTACATTTCAGTGTAAGCCTTTGTGAAGCATATTAAATGTTAAGTAAATTTAAATAGGCCACCTAGAAACACATGTACATATAATAACTAAGTAAATACATAAAGGATGTTGTTCCAGGGTTATTCAACACGACGTACAATATACGCTCGTATTTTGTTTAGGAAAGGTGAGTGAGTCTCTGTGAGCTGTGGACTCTAGTGTTTTTTTTTTACTGAATAAGTATATAAAAAAATCTATAAGTACCTATAGTTAAAGAACCCTGCTGACAAAATTTCACGAGAATTCAAAGAGAAAACCGCTTATCCCCAACTACAAGTAGGATTCAAAGTACTTAAGGTGCAGCGGGGCAATCTAGACTGCGGGAAATTAAAACTAATCGAAAATATCTGCCGTGTTTAACATCATTTTACTAGAGTGCTATCTATGCCCGGATAGTGAAAAAGCCCTTCTACAATTTCACCTAGACGGCTCCTCGCCTCGGCCCTCTTCCTCGCCTCGGCCCTCAAGGTCCTCGCCTCGGCCCTCAAGGTCGAGGCGAGAGAAGTACCAAAAATAAGTACCTACTGGGTCATTGTCAGATTTAGGTGCGCGTCTTTTCGGTGGACATTCCAAAAGTTAAGGGCTACAAAGCTTAATTTTCGATCGATCTGATAACCCGCATAATCTGTAATTCCGTGTCTATAAATCCATGTAATAAAAACGTAAATTACATGCACACAAGCCGTTAACTATTGACCACCGAATGGACAACTTTTGTTTTTCCGACTACTGACAATGACCCAACTGGTCCCGCAGGAGGCCAAACTTGGGAAAAACAATAAAAAAAAACCAAGACGGCACTCTAGGAAATGATGTAAAACACCGAAAATATTTCGATTTGTTTTAATTTCCCGCAGTCTAGATTGCCCCGCTGCACCTTACTAATTATCTTTCTGGGTAGTGAGGTCAGATGGCAGTCGCTTTTCGTAAAACTAGTGCCGCCGCTAAAATGCCAAAGCGGGCCCCAGACTCGTATAGGGTACAACCAGGCCCCTATACCACAACCTTTACAAGTCTACAATTCGACAAAATTGTATAATATTCCGTAGAAAAAGTTAATTTTATATTAAGGCCGGGTTATAGTAAAAATCTGATTAGGTAAACGGTTTTATTTCGAAATACTACATGTAAAAAAAATACGATGTTATATTTGAGACCTTTATCTAGTGCCGTCGGATGTCCGTTACACAATTTGCAAAACTTTGTTCGATAGAAAAAAATGCCAAACATAGGTACCTCTATTTTCTATCTTAAAACTCATTTTATTTCAATCTTAGGTAACATGATGAGTAAAAAATAACACCAAAATAAACGTCTTTGATGGTATGAGCGATGTCGGGATTAATATTGTTAATATAGTAAGCCATGTATTTTTCTCACCCAAAAATGTACTAAAAATTTACGAAAATTACGCGCACAGTTCCGTAGAGAGTGGGATGGTCAATTGCAAACTCACGCGTGTTAGAGCGGGACATTTGCAATGGAAGAACCTCGCCTTAAGCAGTAACGCTGCTAACGCAAACTACAAACACGGCGTTTGTATAAATAATGGAACGGTTGAAGAATTTGGGGACCGGGTGTGGGTTGCCTATAGCTCAGTTGGCTAGAGCGACTGGCCGCGAATGCCAGGAGGTCGCAGGTTCGAATCTTGCTGGGTGCCTACATTTTTCAATCTTTACTTTATTTCTTCTTTTTTTTTCGACATATCTAAGGAGCGGGAGTCGACTGGATGCCTTGGGGAAGGCCTATGTTCAGCAGTGGACTGCAGTGGGCTGATGATGATGATGATGATGACTTTATTTCTTAAATTTATAGAAAAAGTTGACAATTATCTAATTGTTCGCTTGTAAAGATTTGTGGTATAGAATGATGATACTCGTACATGCCTCTATAGTGACGGGTGTATATAAATTTTAACTTAGATATCTAATGATAAGAAACCATTGTTACCGTGAATATTTAAAATCAATATGTGTTCTTGCGCCGAGATTGTGACGTGATGACGATATGTGTGTGTTTTATATATTTCATGTAAATTATACAATTTTAGCATAGCCTGGACTAATATAAATCAAAATTATTCTGAAGCATAATATACGAAGACCCTGTGTTATTTTTGAAGTGTGCAGGAATTTTCTCCCAGAAATGTCACCTAGGAGCTTCTTACTACGAGTACTTTTTTCACAATCAAATCATTGTTAACCTTTTCGACGCTACCGACGGATATATCCGCACTCCGCACCATCGGCTCAACGCTAACGACGGATATATATCCGTCACGGCGTCCAGTGCGATATCAACCTACGTGCATTTCTATAAGGTTCAACTTCGCGTTTGGCGATGAAAAGGTTCAGTGTGAGGATTCTTATAAATCCACAACAAAAGGAATACGACAACGGGATTATCACGCCTAGTTCAGGAGTTGCTATTTAATAAAGAAACATACCTACATACATCAGAAGGTAATCAAAAATAATCAGTTTGTGCTCCGTATTAACTGTCAATATTGTGCATAACAATTTGTTCGTAACTAATTAAGTGTTTGGACAATTATATTGCACAAGGGCGATTTTTTCGCCTGCCAGACGGACAGCCGGTTTGGTGCCACAGACGTAAAGCACCTAGACACGACATCTGCCTTGCGTGCACACATATCAACTCGAATTCCATTATGCAATATCGACACTAGACTTGGTATGTATGTAGGTACAATATAAGACACAATAAGTAACTAAAATAACTAAACTAAATAGTTACAAAGCATTATAATAAAACTTACCTACAAATTAGTAAATTTGGCCCAAATTGCTATGAATGGCAGTGTGCCCAGAAGGCAGGCTTCATTACCACGCTGGATATGCTTATTCGCTGAGCGAAACATTGACCAGCCTTCTGCTTTTGTACTTCATAATTTTTATTAGGAGCTACTTATCAGTGGCGGCGCGTCAAGAATATTCTTAGCGAAGCCGGAAATAATTTTCCTTTCTTATTATTCATGAGCCGTAGTAAAGGAACTGGACTGGCTGAAAATTAGGCAAGCCGGTGGAAATCGAGTTGTATGGACGCTTCGCCACTGCTACTTATGTATTTTCGGCGAAGGAAAACATCGTGAGGATGTATTTTCGGCGAAGGAAAACATCGTCAGGAAATCGAATCTCTAGTTTTCCCTCTATGTTGAAAGGTCAGTCACTTTCGAAAACATAGTTCCTACGCCAAACCTTGGGATTAGGTTTCAAAGACTCCGGATTTCTTAGGGCACAACCTTATGCTGATAAATGTATTTTCTAAATACCTAAGTAAATAACCGGAAATGTTTGGAGGACTGTAGAAGTGTAATTTGCACTCCTATGTATAAGGAATAATGTACAGGGTTGGATATATACAGGAAAGGGATATCTACAAACTAAAGGGACTAAACTAAACTAAAAAACTAAGGAATTAATATCAAATATACAATAGATAGGAAACACAGGAAGAAACGACAATAGAGAGATCTCTCAGGGACCGAAATCCAATGAGAGTTAGTTGGAAGTTGTATTTATGCAACTGACTTTAGAAACTTCGATAGCGCGTTGCAGAACATGTCAGATTTGACAGTTGCCTAGCGACTTTTTTTTTTTTTTAACGGGTTTTCTTTAAGTTTGGCCTCTTCAAGGGCCAGTAACTTTTTCAGGCGAGCCGCTCGTCAGGGCCTATGGGGCCATGATGAGGTCAAGAGGGAAAAGAAAAGGAAATAAAAGAAATAGAGAGAAGAAGAAATAAGGAAAGAAGACAGGAAGAAAAGGGAAGATAAGTGGTTTGGATTTCTTAAAACTAGATGGTGCTGGAAAAGGATGTAGTTGCCTAGCGACGCCACAGGATGAATATGAGGCCGGTGATCTGTCTAGTCGACCGATAAATCTGTGGACAGTGCGTAATCGCGATAAACACGCCATACACTGGTCAAGCCAGTTATGTTCGGAACAAAACATTATAGTTCATCTCCGAAACAGTGCGAGGTCCGCGCGGAAGCCTTCTAGCGCATATCTATAGACAATCGGTCGTCTCTGTATTTAATAATGGAGTGTATTTCGCCTAGGTAGTAACTCACAGTATTTCGGAAAATTGTCCGTATTATCGTGGTTTTAGCTGTAGGCATATATAGTAGGTGTGAATCCCCATATAAATGGATCTTGGGAGTTAGGTACAAGTCATGATAAAGTTTGGCCTCACGATGGAAACTGTTAATTCCTTAGGCTACTTGTAACTTATACTGAGCGAGGACAAACTATTAAAAACATAATTCTCATACAAAGTTTTGGTGTAGCACGAAGCATTTTTGAGTTCTAAAAAAAATTAAAAAAATTGGAAACTAAAATAGCCGCCATTTTGATTTTTTTTCGTGGATAGTTTGTCCTCGCTCGGTATAAGTTACAAGTAGCCTAAGGAACAGTTTCCATCGTGAGGCCAAACTTTATCACGACTTGTAACTCCCACTTAAGGATTCATACCTACTATATAGAAACGCTCGGCCGGTTACGCGGCCTATGTCAGTTTGTGGCCGCCTGGAACGAAGTTTTTTCAATTAAATATACCTATTTACATTTCTACATGTCCTAAAGTGAGTCTTTTGCATTTTAATTTGTAGCTATTGAATGGGAATATATTTAAAAAGAAACGACAAAATATCCTTATCCAAGTGGCCACAAACCGGCGTATCAAATTAGCTGGCCGCATACCCGCCAACCTATTGGCCCTTTGTGAATTTAAACTTTCGTCAGTCATGTCATATATATGTATTATTAACTATATTTTACTAAACAACAAACAAACAGTTAAAACTCACGTGCTAGTGTTTAGTTTTGCCACTCCGCGCGACATGTTTCGAACTTTTCGGGAGTTCTTCCCCAGGATGAACTAGTGCGTTTGTAACCTGGGCTGCTACCGCAAACCACAAACGAAGTTTTTCCTCTCTGTCGCACTTATGTGCAAACTTGCAAGTACGACAGAGAGGGAAGTTTCGAATGCCGTTCGCGGTATAGTGCGCGCCATCCACGAAAGCGCGCCCCTCCACAGCCCTAGCAAGATTCGCTGTGGAGGGGCGCGTCGTCGTGGATGGCGCGCACTATAGCAGCTCTGCACGCTGTGTATATTGACAATTATTAACACACGTGAGTTTCAACAATTTAGTAAAATACTTATAGTTGTCGGCATATACATACTTTTTAGGGTTCCGTAGTAAACAAGGAACCCTCATAGTTTCGCCGTGTCCGTCCGTCCGTCCGTCCGACCCCCATTTTTCTCAGTAACCGTTAGTACTAGAAAGCTGTAATTTGGCATGAGTATACATATCAATGACGCCGACAAAACAGTAGAATAAAAATGTTTAAAAAAAATTTTTTTTAGGGTACCTCCCGTACATGTAAAGTGGTGGTGAAACTTTTTTTTCTTCCAAACCTCATCGTGTGGGGTATCGTTGGATAGCTCTTTTAAAAATCTTATAAGGTTTCTAAAAGCATTTTTTGATTAAAGAATTGGTTAGCGTGATATTAAGCTTTGAAGTGATAATTTTTGTTTGGTCAAGTGTCCCCCCCCCCCCCCCCCACACCTCTGCCAGTTAAACGGTGGCTACTAGGCATGTGAAAAAAATCATGGTAGTAGTATATACGATGAATTTAAAAGGAAAACTATCACAGCTAAGTAGACATTACTAGTTAACGAGTAATAGTCGAACTTCAGAAATGTACTTTGCAAAAGCAAACTTTCGTACAATTTCAATTGATGCCTTAGATAATGTTGTTAATTCTTTCAAAAACATAGTAAATATAAGTTTTCGAACTTTTTAGTCCATATAATGTAACGGGTGGACGACTACGGAACCCTACCTTGCGCGTGGCCCGACACGCACTTGGCCGGTTTTTTTAACCTGGCTGTGGCTTTATATGCCGGGCCCAATAAAGCGATAGAAGTGCACGACTGGAGAGTGGCCTGGGGAAAATCCAACGGAGATCTCCGACACGACCACGCGCGCGGTTTAAACTTTAAACACTGGAATACTCTAAGAGCTTGCGCTCCAGTGAGATTGGTTGAGCGGTTTCAACCAAATCTGGTGTGTCAGTGGAATCGAGCTACTGGGAGATTTGTCGCTGGTTCACTAAACCTAGCCTAGCTGAGAAGAGTCCAGCAAGAAACTCAGCTAGGCCCGACCTGGGTAGGACTGACTCTACGGTATGCGGCGGTACCGGGACGAATAGGGACTACCTATTTATGTTTGTGTTGTCGCGATCACGCCGTGGACGTCCCCGCCGGCGGGAACGCCTAAGTGTACGCGTCGTGTCGTGTCGCAGTCTATCGATCGATATCATTATTAGTTTAATAAAAATAAAGAAAATACTATTAGTTAGCGTGCATACACACCAGCTACCTACTTACGCCTCCATTATAAATGGTCAGTTGCGCTTGCGCAGTAAGGAGTGATTAGATTATTAGGGATCGTCCACGCGATGATCACGCGATTGAAATTCGCGAATATATTGAACTCGAATAGGTTACCTAAAGGGATCGTCCTAACACAAACGCGAATACGCGATTATCGCGCGAATTCGCGACTTTTACTAGTAAATATATTTTAAGTTAAAATCGCGTAGTCGCGCGCCAATTAGGATGATCCCTTATGGATGAAAATACAGAAACAAACGAAAAATCGAGTCGATTAAAAATAATTTATAAAGACGTAATGAAAATAGAATCGCATGTCGGCAAATTGAATAAATATTTACTCGTATTTTGCACAACATGTCTGTGACAATGTTTTCCTTAATTTACGTAAATTTGCTATCTAAGTTCGTATTTGCATTATGTCCATCACAATTAAATAAATATCTATTAAATAGGGATGTATTATCATAATTTAAACTAAATTAGGTTCTTACTCCTTTTTAGACGGCCAAGAGCGATCCCATTTTTAATAATAAGAGAATATCCAGGTTTCCTCGTGGCTGAAATTTTATCAGACCAGACGCAGAACGCTTTTTTGACAAAAGAAGACTTCTGAACCCTTGTAACTCAGTCTGGTTAGCAAGAATATGACCTACCTACCTAATGTCACAATCCTATATTACTGGGACGACTAAGGGTGGCAATGAGGATTGCGGATATCGACGACTGACATCAAGGAGGTGGGCATCGGAATGTCCTTTCGCATAGAGAAGGCCAACCGGGGAAGTACTTTCACTTCACATGGTCTCTGTAGAAGTGAGTTTCCATTTCCACTTTCGGATACACCATATCTAGACACCTAATCTAATGAATAACAATTAAGTAAGAATATTTTTAATATCGCGTTGAACAGCCCTGGAACTAGAACATGTAGGTATGTATGTATATATAACACGTGAACATACACAACATCACTCCGGAGTTGACATGCCGTGATGTAGCAACAGTAGTCTAAAAGTAGTTTTGGTTCATAGTTTGATAGATTTGATACAGTTAGGTACTGGTTCACTGTTGGCTTAAGGAAAAAAGTGCACCATGGTGATTAAACTGAAAGCCCCAATTGAAACAAGAAAAGGACATATTTACAAACAATGGATTGCAGCAGCCATAGGTAAAAATTTAATCTGATAAGTTGGTTGAATCACAATACGTAGTTATGTTAAGGACTTCTCTATATTTCACTCCACTGCATGTACGTAAGTAAGTATGGTGAAAATGCATCAAACGCATACTTACATAATTTGTAGCCTGTTCGGAATGAGAGAAGCGTAGGATTGAGGGCGCCCATCATTCCGAACAGACTAGCGGCTAAAGTAGGTTTTCGGTATAACATAAAAAGAACGAAATGATGGCTGAAACTTGCTGATGACTTTTCAAAACATTCAACTTACTAACTACAATAAGTTAGTCAGTAGTTTTTTAATATAGTTAACTAACAACAATAATACCTCAATCAGAATACTTGTAAATCTACTTATAAGTAGGTCTAATAGGATCGTTCTGAGGTCTCGATGTACCAAGACATCATACTGACCAAGAGTATTTTGCAGCCAACTCGTCTCTTCTGACGTACGGCCTGCATTTACTATATAATTATTTGTGAGCACTATCTTTACTCCGATGTTTCTAATGGCGATTGTGCAATTAACTAAAAGACGCACATTAGACTCATCATTAACGTCTAAGGTACCAGGACAACATAAACAGACGAGAGTATTTTGCAGCCAACTCGTCTCTCCTGACATACGGCCTCCAAGCGGGCTGGATCTCACCCATGACCAAAGTGCTGCAGTCTCCGGCCTCGCCGGCCGGCGAGCCGCTCTCCGACCACACCATGGGACTGATTGCCAGTCTCATGCCGATTAGTGCCATGCTAGCAGTGCCCATATTTGCCTTCATAGCCGACAAGTACGGCAGGAAGGCGGGGATAATGTGCATCACAGTGCCGCATGCGGTGAGTTCCGCTAAAATAGTAAAGCCCCTCCTTAGTTTGAGTACACGAGTTATAGAAGAAGCGTAGAATATATGACGGCGCCCTTATATCTTACGCTTCTTCTTATTCCGAACAGAGTATGAAAAACGTGCATGAAATTGAAAATAAGATGTCATAGATTTTCTGAATAGTCTTTGGTAATCTTCATTTGTCTTCACCACGAATGACTTTATGAACTGAGACTAATAAGAACCAATTTTTCAATTCCCAGATATAATCTGCCAGATGATTGTTAGCTCTGTGCATTCTTTTATTTGACTTCAAAAAAGGCAAGTCATAATTTTACCGATATTTTTATCTTGGGATTGTAAATCTTCCCTAAGTTAAGAATATCACTTTGTCTTCAGATGTCTTGGCTGCTAAAACTATGGCCCAGCACGACGACTCTAATAATAGCGAGAGTGTGCAGCGGCATAGCTGCCGGCGGCTGCTTCAACGTCATCCCCATGTATACCAAGGAGATCAGCCAGGACAGCGTGCGCGGTCTGCTCGGCTCGCTGCTGATCTACTTCCACAACCTGGGCATCTTCCTCGCGTACGTCCTGGGGGCTTACTTGGACTACTACTCGGTGCTGTACATCGTGCTCGGAGGACCCTTCCTGTCGTGCCTGGCTATGGTGATGTGCCCTGAGTCTCCTGGATTCCTCGTGAAGACGGGAAAGTTTGACGTAAGTGGATATTGTTACTTTTCAGTAAGTAGTTAGTTATGGTATAGAAGATTAAGGGTCTCCCCAAACTTATCGACAGGTTTGGGGAGACTCTAGTATATGAACAGTATCTGCTTACTTGCAGCAAGCTGTGGAGGTGATAGCAAGTCTCAGAGGCCTCGGCACAGATGACAGATCCGTCCAGCAAGAGGTCGACGCGATGAGGAAGGAAGAGGAATACTATAAGACGCTGCCGTCTCTATCCATGTTAGTTATATGTGAGTGATGCCATTTATTTTGACGTTAGACGCACTTAACGCATGCCTGTATTATTTCTAGGGATGTCGGGAACTTATACCTTACACTCGTTCATAACACATGCATTTATGTAGCGTCACATGTATCCATGATTAAGTATTAGTCAGCGAATAAAAAAATATTAGTATCATAAGATACGAGTACACCAACTTCTTCCTTCGTCCCAGTTTTATTCCTAAACGGAACAGATATTAGTATTAAAGACTCAGTGTAGCTTCTCTAGGGCGTAATGTTATCAATCTTATTGGTCAGCAGTGCGCTGGCTCTTTCAATTGAGCTGTGGCTCATTTAAGGATGATTCACAGTAGACCGTTCCGTGTCCGGGCCGGCCCGTTTTCTAATACAGGACGCGCGACGGCCGTCGATTTCTTGTACTGGAAAACAAGCCAGCCCGGACACAGAATGGTCTAGCGTGAAGCGTGAATCATCCTTTAAGGAGATGATCGGAGGTTGAAAACAGTCCGAATGTTCCAGTGAAGGACCGGGCATGGCGCAAGGGCTACGTCCTCGCGATGCTACTCACCTCGGCGCAGACGTTCAGCGGCGCCTTCGCGGTGGTGACGTACGGCTCGACTATCCTGGCGGCCACGGGCTCGCGGCTCGACGCACAGCTCCTGGCCATCAGCTTCCCTGGCATCATGATGGTCGGCTCCACCGTGTCTATGGTGGTCATAGAGCGGATTAATAGACGGGTAAAGTATTCCAAGTTCAGGTTCCTCCAAAGAGTGCCACAATGACCGGTCCTGCGTCACCAGCATACAGCGGACTCCCGCGACCTTTACCAGGTCACCAGCAAGTGTTCCCCGTTTACTGCCACTTGAGTTTAGCGATTCGGAGGTCTAATATTGGTTATCTACTTTGGTTCTGCTGCGGATGGACTCATTTACCAGACGCGATCACGCAGAGAAACTCCCAGCTCCCAGCATAGCCTTCTCGATTGCCCTCGATAGTTCAGCA
Organism: Cenopis cana; assembly: GCA_951800055.1. Taxonomy (NCBI): domain Eukaryota; kingdom Metazoa; phylum Arthropoda; class Insecta; order Lepidoptera; family Tortricidae; genus Cenopis; species Cenopis cana. The sequence continues at coordinate 714,857 of OX637495.1, forward strand.
ATAATTCTTAACTGGTTACTACATTCATATTGGTATATGTATTAAACTAAGAACATTGCTATAATTGTTTATCTACATCCACACCCATATAGTAAACCCTCTTTAATAAGTTCAAAAACCGTAGATAAGACCCCGCTTTATAATATACCGTGCAGGAAGCTTCCCGGGGCTGAGCGAGCGCTGAGAAACGACACCAAATATAATACCATTACGAGATCACGTACAACCTTAATGCCACAGCTGCGGGCGGGCCGGCCTGTCGCGGCAAACATGGCGTAAGTGCGCCGGCTCAACGTGCTCACACGAAACATGACATGAAAGAGGATTTAATATAATAATATGGATGTAGATAAAGTAGTGCAAGTATGCAACTGTACTTAAATGTGCCGCGCAAGGCACGTGTATGCATGTTGCATTTGACATTTTCCTTTGTGTATTGGCCTGGATACTAACTAGCTAGATATGTTACTAGTATTGTAGGTGACAAGAAAAGGCACCCAAAGAATGATGCAAGTGGCAGCGCCGGCCCTAGCCCTAAATCCGGGTGGTTCGAGATGGTCATTGGGCGCCCTTTGATTTAATTTTTTTCACGTTGCCAGTTTGGCGCCCCTTGACATCCGGAGTTTGGCGCAGCCGCGCCACCCGCCCACTCTTGGCTTGGGCAGGCCTTGGCGAGGGGCGGCGAGCCGCCTTGGGCCATGGCCCCCTCGGCCCTAGGGTAAATACACCCCTGATCTTGTAGTTTATCACGCGGTAACTGCCACCATAATACGGGGTCAACTCCTAAGATTTACCTGAGCCGGGCAGTGTGATGTTGACTTCCTTCTACGATCGGCAGGTGATCCTCGGCACGTCGTGGGCTGTGTCTGCGGTTTCACAAGCGTGCCTGGCGACGGTGCTGATCCTGCAGTACCAGGGCTACAGCGTCCCGGAGTGGTTGGCGCTGCTGGCTATAGTCGCGACTATGTTCATGTATGCGTTCGGGATGCTGCCCGTCCCGTACATTGTCATGACGGAGATGTTCAACATTCAGGCGAGTAAAATAGAATCAGCTTATTGCGACTTCGTCACCGTTCGTCTTCGTTACGTTAACATTAGGATGTTACATTCCCGTTGCGGACCCTAGGAGTAGGTACCTATTCTATTTCGGTCATAAACACTTGAAAAAACAAAAGTCGTCCCTCCTGTTGGTCAATAGTTAACGGCTTATGTGCATGTAAGTAATGCTTTTATCATATAGGTTTATAGTAACGGTAACACTGTCTATGCGGGTTACTAGACCAATTCAATCCAAAATAAAGGTATCCCTTAACTTTTGATATGTCCACAGGAAAGACGCGAACCTAATTCAGTTTATGACCCATTTACCTAGGAGGTTAAAACGTACCTATAAACTCTTTTCTTGAAGTAATCTATTACAACAGTCTTTCGGAAAAATGTCAGCAAGGAGCTTCATGTGAATCTGAAGCAAAATCGTAACGTACCACATTGTTCCTAGAAACAGGGGTTATACCTACAACCAATTTTATTTTCAACAGATCAGAGCAAAGCTACTAAGCATGATAGTGGCACAGTCCTGGCTTATGACTTTCATTCAGCTGGCCGCCTTCGCACCGATCACCAGTGCATTCGGCCTTTACACCACCTTCTACATATTCGCGGCAGTCAACTTCTTCGGTGCTTCTGTGGTCCTGGTACTCATGCCAGAGACGAGAGGCAAAAGCGTCGACGAAATAGAAAATAAACTAAGATGTAAATAAATAAGCATGTCTTTAATTTTCGCGAGCTTAGACCTGTAGTCTAGTATAAGTTTTTTCGAAACAAAACACAAACGAGCGCGTTTGTGGTTAATCTTAATTCGTAAGGCACGCGAGCAGCGCCTCTGGTGGCCTTAGGTGGTAACTATTTTTTGCTTTAAAAATTAAGACTAAACGCAAACGGTTCGTTTGTGTTGCGTTTCGAAAAACCTTGTACTGTAGTGCTGGGTCAGATCTTACTCCCAGAAGTCCGGTGGCGGAACTAGTGACTTTTTTCCCAGTAGTTCCGTTGCTAATGTTCGAGTTTGGCGCTTCACCGGCCGCTGTCGCGCCACGCTGGCTTCGCTCTCTCGGCTGGCGCGCTGTAGAGTAGCGAGTAGCAGTCGTTTGACTTTTACCTCAGAATAAGTAATAGTACTACGTACAGAAGCCTCACTGTTAACAAATCCCCGCGCGGCAAGCCAAACGTGCCTACGCTTGGCCATCTCCTATCGCACGCGCATCACTCGCTACATCACTTTCTATCGCATTGAAAGTCACCCGGCGGGGGACCTTTGAGCGACGCAATGACGTCACTCGAAGTGAGTCGCCTCTGCTTTTACACACAAATTAAAAGCCAATAAAATAAATTAAAGGGGCTTTATTTTACGAAAGTATTTAAAAAAGTAACACTGAACGTGATTCATCTGAGCCGGTTCTTTGACGAAACGCTTCAGTCCTTAAGCGGTACGGCGTGCACGACCTGATGTATCCCGTGTTGTTTGGCGAGGTGCGTGCGCAGGCAGAAGGGCTGCGTGTACGCAGCGTCGCAGTGCGCACACTTGTACGGGCGCTCGCCGGTGTGCGTGTACATGTGCTGACGCAGAGTTCTATTGACCTGAAATTAACAAAAAATACTTTTATCTACACCCATATAGTAAATCCTCTTTTATAAGTTCAAATACCGTAGATAAGACCCCGCTTTATAATATACTGTGCGGCTGTTGCGTGCGTCCCCTATTAGATCACGAAATATAACACTTTAACGAGATCACGTACAAAATTATATAAGGACACAGCTGCGGGCGCGGGCCGGCCTGTCGACGCAAACATGGCGCACGCCGGCGAGAAGTGCCCACACGAAACACATGAAAGAGGATTTAATATATGGATGTAGATAAAGTAGTGTATGCAACTGTACATAATTAGGCATTAAAACACTCGTGCGACCTTATTATGAAACTCGCCTTCGGCTCGTTTCATAAAACACACTCGTGTTTTAATGCCCCTCATTATGTACCAGTTGCATAAACTACTATTTCACGCCACTGCTCGGTAATATGGCTATAGATGGCGAGAATTGGGGCGTCCAAATTAACAATTTTGACGCCCCTTTAGAGCTTAAGTCCCCTTTAGGGCTTTGTAGCCTTTTAAAACTTAAGTTGCCAAATTGTTTTATTTACCTTTGGAAAACAATAAAGAATATTATTATTGTAAACTCATGAACCTAAACCACACCTTTTATAGCTGTAGTGGTTATAGTAGTACTATCGTCCAATCGAAAGACGCCCGTACTTCATATGACACAAAATAAATCAATGACAACTCGAAAAAATTAGGTATTTTTAGTGTCGCCGATTATGTTACGAATTACGAAAAAGAAGGGTATTAATAGGCGTTGTTAAGACTTTTATGTCACACCTGGCCATAAAGTGGCCATTATCGCACGCTCCGCGCGCGAAAATACCCACTTCCTGGCCAGGGGGTGACATAAAATTTTGTACTTACCACGGGCGATAATACAGAATTATGTATTAAAATTTTCTTTTTAATAGCTTTGTCTGCTTTTTTGCATTGCAGCATCGCCATTTCGTGTCCCCCATTAATGCCGCGACTAATTATATATATTTTTTATCTGGGAATCTATCGAAATAGGTTCAGTGTTGTCGGCTCCTTTAATCGCTGCAGCAACCACCTTCTCCACTGTTTGGAAAATGCAGCAGTGGTTTTTCTTACACAGAAAGTGCTGATCTTTCAGATGAGCCCTGTTTTTTTCAGGAATCCGATCATACTAGATACCTCAGAAAAGTGGTCGCTTATCATACTGCTGCCACTGACAAGGCCAGTCAGGAGGGCTTGCAGCACTGCACTATCGTATAGTCCTACCCCTCCCCTATTTCGAGGAACAAACGAAACTTGGGAATCTTATCATACTAGAAACCGGATTTTTCATCATTTTTCAATTTTAATTTTCAATGGCTTCGCCAGATTTTTCGCATTGCAGCATCGCCGTTTCGTGTTCCCCGACTAATGACGCACCTAATTATATATATGCCATCTGGGAATCTTATCATACTAGGTTCAGTGTCACCGGCTCTTCTACTATTAGGTATTATTAATATTTTTCACATCACCTATTCGGATAAGGGCTTTTTCTTCCCTGCTAGGAGGGATCAAAATGGCACTTTTCTTCCCTGCTACGAGGGATCAAAGTGGCACTTTTCTGTAACGAGTAATTGTATTGTATCGATTTTGATAGTTAAGTATTGTATCGATTTTGATAAAATAAATGCACAACCATTGTTATTTCAGATCTTTTATTATTCTCAATAGGTGATGTGAAAAGCAGTATGTGTCACATGGAAGCAAAATTATTTCCACCTTGGGCGTTAATTCTTGAATCCCTCACTACGCTCAGGATTCTATTTTAGAATCCCTCGCTACGCTCGGGATTCTATTATATAATCCTTCGCTTCGTTCAGGATTCAATTTACGCCCACGCCGTAAATATGTCATTTTGCTCCTTTGTGACACAATCTACTATTGACGCTCAGAGACCATTTACACCTTTGGGATACTATATTAAATTTTGTTATTCAGACTGAGGCCTTATACATCTCTTACTATACTGATATTGTAATAATTGTAATAGATAATTAGTATTTTGACATGAAAAATTTATTATATTCTTATTGTCATTATTTCTTAAATTGTAAATTAATTTTTCTCATGAAAAATGTAGCATATGCTTGTATAGTCAGACTTTATTACGAGTAAATTGTAAATTGACATGTAAAAGTGCCCTTGTGGCCTATTTGCAGAATAAATTTTTGAATTTTGAATTTTTGAATTTCATAAATAATGGAACAGAGTCCCGTTTTACCCTTTGGTTACGGAACCCTAAAAAAGAGGGGGCAGTTGAACCTGTAAAGTAGGGTTTGCAATATCGGACGGTTTTCCAATTCCGGAATTGCTTCCGATATTGGCCTCCAATTCCGGAATTCCGGTACTGGTTCCGGAATTGGGATTTACCTTTTTCAACTAAATTTATGTCACAAAAATGTACTAAAAATGTAATGATTATCGTTTTATAGGCAATATCCAGATAGGGTATTATAGCCTGTATTTTAAAAATTAGTAAAAAAATAAAGATATTTCGTACTTTGCCTTTACCTCATGGTCATTTTCAATTTACTTTTTCACTTTACTAAATTAACGGCTTTCCGGGATTAAATGAGCTGAGTACTAAATGTCGTTCATTAGTAGTCATATATGGCCATTATCAGCACTAAACTCGCGATTTTCGGAAAAACTGCACCAATTTGCATGGGGGGTAAATTCCGTCTTACTGGAAGGGGGAACGCTGAATCAATCAATCAATGTTTTATTTGCATAAGACACTCGATTGCGAAAGCATAAAACACAGGCGAGGTGGCGCGGGCGCTGTTCTTCAAGAATGGTGACAACACAATATATCGATTGAAACTTACACGATTTTCACACATTATTATTGGCAACACACTACTGAACATCTACCGAACCGAACCATCACGCTCTCTGGTGGCTAGTCTGGTGAAAGGCGAACAATTCCTCAGTTTTAAATTGTGAACTTTAAGAATAAACATACAAAACACTCTATTTTCTCTCTCTAAATTCATCAAATCCAATTCCGGAATTTCCGATATTTCGAGTGTGCCACTTCCGGAATACGGTATTAAACCCCTAGTCAAATCAGCAACTTTTTATTAAATGTCAAAAACGATTTTTTAATATGAAGTTTGTAGGGAAATACTGTCTTAGTGACGTCACTAAGGCAGTGTGAGTAGGTTTGTTCAAATCAGCGTCCTTTTTAAATATTTATGCTTATAAAATCTGTCAATTAGCTAAAATAAATTAATAATTGATGTTTTTGGAGTATTTTCGTTAGATCTTTTATTAGTCAAGTAAAAAATAAATTATTTTTAACCTTAGTTTAATACCCTATTATAATATCGGAAAAATTGCCCGAGATTCCGGAATTTCGAGATTCCGGAATTCCGGGATTCCGGAATGCAAGCCCTACTGTAAAGTATAAGCCCTGCTTACCCTGAACATGCGCCCGCACATGGGGCACGGCTTGGTCTTCGGCAGTTTTATGTTGAAATGCGTCGAGTTCACGTGATTAGTCATCGCAGACCTCTTGGAGAAATACTGAAATAAAACACCACGGGTTAACACTACAAGAAATCAATGCCAATACATATCATCATCATCATCATCAGCCTATATACGTCCCACTGCTGGACACAGGCCTCCTCTCATAGATGAGACGGATTGGGCAGTAGTCCCCACGCTGGCCCAGAGCGGGTTGGGGACTTCACATACAACTTTGAATTTCTTCGCGGATGTATGCAGGTTTCCTCACGATGTTTTCCTTCACCGAAAAGCTAACGGTAAATATCAAATGATATTCCGTACATAAGTTCCGAAAAACTCATTGGTACGAGCTGGGATTCGAACCCACGACCGCCGCTTGACAGCCGCCAATACATATAAATATAAATAAATAATAATAAATATTTGCGGAGAATCTTACACAAATCAACCTAGTCCCAAACTAAGCGACGATATACATGGGTACCAGTGGCGGAGCGTCCATACAACTCGATTCCCACCGGCTTGCCTTATTTTCAGCCAGTCCAGTTCTTTTACTACGGCTCATGAAGAATAAGATAGGCAAATTATTTCCGGCTTCCCTTAGAATATTTTTGACGCGCCGCCACTGATGGGTACTTATATATAGATAAATACTTAAATACATAGAAGACATCCAAGACCCAATAATTCGTGCTCATCACACAAATAAATGCTCCGGCCGGGATTCGAACCCGGAACCTCCAGCTTCGTAGGCAGGGTCACTACCAACTAAGCTAAAGCGGTCGTCAAATATCTGATCTGATGTACAATTTTCCAAGTGAAAAATTTAAAAATTAAACGCCACAGGTGGGTTTTAAACCCACGACCTCTGGAAGTTGTAATAACTTCGCGGTAGATGTCGCTACGGGCTTAATTAGCAGAGTGTAATGATGGAAATATTCACCACCAGAATAGATACCCACGATAGCTCAGTTGGTTAAGAGCAATGGACGGATTCCAGAGGTCGCGGGTTAAAATCCCACCTGTGGCGTTTAATTTTTAATTTTTTCACTTTAATTGAAACTTATAAGTAAATTAAGTAGACCCCCCAGATGGGAACCCTGGGGGAGGTTACAACCCATAAGGCTGGCTGTCTTACTCCACTGGATCAAAGAAGATATATACTAACGTAATAAGAAGCGTCACCGAAGCATTATTATTATTATTTATTTTAAACTTTATTGCACATAAAAATTAGTACAAAGGGCGGACTTAATGCCATGAGGCATTCTCTACCAGTCAACCGTAGGGCCAAACAGAAACTTGCAAATGTGGGTGCAGTGAAAAAAATTTAATTCATAATAACTTAAATAATATCAAAAGGATAAACATACATTCCTTATTTAGTAATATATACATAAATATATTAATAATAGTTACATATATACATATATAAAAACATATATTTATACTACTGCATAAGTGCTGGGGACACAACTAACTAATTTTCGCTAGACTTGTTCTAGCAGGTGCTTGTGTAGCATGTGTTTGAAAGCAAACTTACTTGGGGCTTGTCTTATTGTTAGGGGGAGCGCATTCCAGAGACGGATAGCTTGCACAGCGAAAGAAGATGAGATAAAACCAGTATGGTGTGGAAGAACGGAGAGTTTAAGGGAGCGGGAAGAACGTAGTTCACACCCTGGACGGGGGGTAACGAAATTAAATTTGCATTTGAGATATGCCGGAGCAGAAGGATCGAAAAGGATGGAAAAGAGTGTACAGAGAATTCGGAGAGAACGACGTTGACGAATAGGGAGCCAATTTAGCTGGCGACGATAGTAAGAGATGTGGTCGTATTTGCGCAATCCGAAGATAAAACGAATGCCATTGTTGAGAAGACGATCGAGTTTGTTGAGGGAGTTTTGCGAAATATTTGTGGTGCACACATCCGCATAGTCAATAAGTGGTACTACTAGCGCCTGCACCAGTAGCTTCTTAGTGGTCACGGGGAGAAAGTTTTTGAACCGGTAGAGTGCGCGAAGGGTACCGATAACCTTTCGACTGACCTCAGAGAGTTGTCCGTCCCACAGGAGATGCTTGTCAATAATGACACCTAGATCCTTTACTTGGCTAGACACTGGGATAACAGAGCCCTCAAACGTGATCGGTGCAACAGAGCCTGTGTCTAACTTTGCGAGTTGACGGGGGCTCCCTACAATGATGGCCTGGCATTTTGTTGGGTTGACAGAAATTCCAAAGCTACTGGACCAATCACTGATATGCTCGAGGTCATCATTGATAGTAGAAATCGCGACATTTACATCCCCTACGTCAGCTTGGGCATATAACTGCAAGTCGTCCGCATACAGGTGGTAAGCGCTCTTGATTTTATCAGTGATTAGGTTAATGAATACTGAAAAAAGGAGAGGAGAGAGAATACCACCCTGCGGTACACCGGCCTGCAGTTCACACCAGTCCGAGTAGCACGCATGTGTGCTGTAAACCCGTCTCGCGGCTATGTGTGCGTGTGTGGACGCGAGCGGGGGCGCGCGAGGGTGGCGCGGTGTGTGGAAAACACTCCTCGGACGGCCAAAGTAGCTAAATCCCGGCCCGGGGTTCAAATCCCGGCCGGGGCATTTATTTGTGTGATGAGCACGAATATATGATATTGGGTATTGGATGTTTTCTTTTTATTTAAGTATCTATTTATCTATATAAGTATGTATATCGTCGCTTAGTACCCATAGTACAAGCTTTGCTTAGTTTGGGACTAGGTTGATTTGTGTAAGATTGTCCACAAATATGTATTTATGTATGTATTTATTACTTAGAATCGTAGCGTTCCAAGGTCACCGACACTCGGTTCACACCGATATAGACCCGTGTCGCGCCTTTGACTAGATGGGCAAGGAACGAGCCAGCCCTACGGTCCCCGGATACTTCGACTAAACATTTTGAGATTTGTCCAATAAGTTTGTTTCGAAAGGAAAGGCCTGACTGATCTAGGACTATGTAGCTAACAGTTAAAACATACTTATGGCAAAGAATAGTATAATAGTATTACATACAGAATGGCCACGAACCCTCCGCACTGAGGTCAGTTACCTCGTCCCTGAGAGACCCACCTTACGATGGGGTGCCGTCGCGCCTCGCGATTCGTCCGCGCCACGCGCTACGCACCCGCGCAAACAATTGACGCGTGTACCGACAGCGCACGCACACATACTTACCCACAGCGCTTACGTTCCTTCGCGTGTCACAGGTGTGCTTGTACCCACAAGCATGACCTCTCCAATTAGCACATTTCAACTATCGATGATATTGGTACTGGTGTCTATATGGAAAAGTAGTAATGTTCTGTATAGTGACCTTCCCGCAGATGTGGCAGCGGTACTGCGTCTGGCCGGCGTGGAAGAGCGCGCAGTGGTTCCTCAGGGTGATGTTATTGGTACTGGTGTCTATATTGAAAAGTAGTAATGTTCTGTATAGTGACCTTACTGCAGATGTGGCAGCGGTACTGCGTCTGGCCGGCGTGGAAGAGCGCGCAGTGGTTCCTCAGGGTGATGTTATTGGTACTGGTGTCTATATTGAAAAGTAGTAATGTTCTGTATAGTGACCTTCCCGCAGATGTGGCAGCGGTACTGCGTCTGGCCGGCGTGGAAGAGCGCGCAGTGGTTCCTCAGGGTGATGTTATTGGTACTGGTGTCTATATTGAAAAGTAGTAATGTTCTGTATAGTGACCTTGCTGCAGATGTGGCAGCGGTACTGCGTCTGGCCGGCGTGGAAGAGCGCGCAGTGGTTCCTCGGGGTCGTCTTATTGGTACTGGTGTCTATATGGAAAAGTAGTAATGTTCTGTATAGTGACCTTCCCGCAGATGTGGCAGCGGTACTGCGTCTGGCCGGTGTGGACGAGCGCGTAGTGGTTCCTCAGGTTGGTCTTATTGGCGAGCACGCGACCGCACTCGGTGCACGGGTACCTGATATAATCAAACAATCTCTAATTCATCATCAATCGTCTACCACATTTTAAGAGGGCGTAGATGTCATTGCAAAAGTCCCGCTCTTACATGCGTGAGTTTCCAATTAACCATCCCGCTCTATACGGAAGCTCAGCGCGTATTTTTCGTAAATAATTGATGTTTATTCTAAAGGTGTACATTTATAAGGATAATCTTTTTTCTTTCCAAGGTATCACTGGATCGACGAAGTCCAAAAAGACCTGTGCCAGCTTCAAACGGCCGACTTTGATTGGCGACAAGCTTGTGACCTCTGACCTTAAATTACTTACGAAGCATGCATAAGATTTTTTGGGATTTTTGCGGCAGCTCATAGAACGCTAAAATGAAGATGGATACAAGTTTTCAGCTTATCTCTCATTCCAAGGTTGAACCCCTAAAATGACTCGATTATTACTTCCTCTGGGCCGCCGGGCTGTGTTTATCATATCTACATATTTGCGGCAATTTCTTCGAAACTTCTGTAGTCCTGGTACTAATGCCAGAGACGCGAGGCAAGTGTCGATGAAATACGCCTCTGAGCAAAGCTACTAACTTTCTCTGTGCCGCCTCGCTGTGTTTATTGTGGAAGTGAATCTGCCGCCGGGAGATGGTGGGATAAGTGACGTCACACTCAACGCAGTAGCGTAGCTCGGCCGGCTCGGGCTGCTGACGTCACTGGATGTGCTAAAAGAGCATACCTTCCACATATTCGCGGCAGTCACCTTCTTCGGCGTTTCTGTGACCCTGGTACTTATGACAGAGACGCGATGCAAAAGTGTCGATGAAATACGCCTCTGAGCAAAGCTACTAACTTTCTCTGTGCCGCCTCGCTGTGTTTATTGTGGAAGTGAATCTGCAGCCGGGAGATGGTGGGATAAGTGACGTCACACTCGACGCAGTAGCGTAGCTCGGCCGGTTCGGTCTCCAAGTGACGTCGCTGTATGTGCTTTTGTAGGGCGCTGGCGTGGACGTACGAGCGGTCGCAGTGCGGACACTGCTGCGGCAGGACCGGCCTGAGGTTTCGGTGGGCCTTCCTGAAATACGAATAACTATTATTATATACAATTCCACATTTAAAAAAATATAATTGCATCAATACATTGCTCTGAATATGATGATGTATGGATGATAATGAATGGTTTTCGGGGACGAGCAATCGATCTAGCTAGGTCTCATGACCGGGAAAACACGGAGCAAAGCTCGGTTGCCCAGATATTTTATATTTAAATAAAGAAAAAGATAGACGTCGTGTCGTATCGAGAAGACAAAGAACTGGCGTTAAGACTGTACGAACAAAAAGTTGGTATTTTAGAAAATATACGGTTTTTTCTAACGTCGTATCTTTGTTCAAGTGACTACATTGTTAAAGTAAACTTCTGTTTTGTATAGATAAACTCTTATTCTAGACCATAGCGTTGCTAAACTTTTATTTCTATGTACGATTATTTAAAACAGTCAGGTTTTCGTCGGAGTGTTTTGCAAAAATACGCGTCAGAGCTATCTTTCAGGTACAATATTTCCATTTTAAATTGTCAAAAACGATTGGATGTTTATCTTTTACAATAGGATGTATAGTCTTTTAGTACATAGCGATCGCACTAGTTCTGAAATATTGGTTTTTACTATCTAAAAAAAATACTACAAAATGTCTAAATCGGTTTGTTTAAACATTTTTTTCCTCACATGTTTTATAATATTTTGGAAAAAAAACTTATTATTATAAAACTACAGGTTTTGCTTGATATTTCATATTTTTTTTAACGCTTATGGATAACCTACTTAATTTAGACGAATTTTTAAAAACCACTATAATTCACAATATAACAGCGCGCGACAACGTTGTTCGATTCATTACGCGCCGGGCCTTCCCAAGGAACGCACGTGTCGCTCTCCTCGGTGCGTTAAGGTCGGTGACCAAGCTCACACCGACACTGCTATTCTGTAGATGTAGCGCGTCCGCTACAGATTAATAATTTGATACTTGGTAAGTAAGTTAACATGCTAAATTTATTTATTTTATTTCTTCTCAAAGCACTAAAGTGATATGATTTTTTACAGAAATGGGCAATAAACGTAAATTGTTTGGGATGAAAAAATCCAACAGTACTACGGCCACACAAGTTAAAAGGTAAAGGTACGATTCCGCTGCCGACTGCATACAGCAACTGCACGTTCCGCCGCACTCCAAATTGAACCGTAATGGTATGCGTAAAAAGCTCAATTTGAAATGAGCGGAGAAGTGTCGGAACAGCACACGCCGCTCACTCTAAATTGGGACTTTTAGTCTTATGATTACAGTTCAATTTGGAGTGCGGCGGAAGGTGCAGTTGTTGTATGCAGTCGGCAGCGGAATCATACCGTAAGGCACCATGTTACCTATTACCTATTGCTGCTAGTGATATTTCTATGTCTGGATATGTGCTTCTATGTTCTTGACGTTCTGTGAACATTTCGGATCTTTCCTTTAATTGTAAAATTCAAACTCTAATATTTTTTTATTCTTAACGAGCGCCCGATAATTTATGATTGCGTTGTTTGAACTAGTTATCGAATTATATGTATGTGCAATTTCAGATTTTTAAGCCAAGTAGTTTCTGTGGAAAGTAATTTAAAGTAAAACTAGTCCCCGAAACACGTGGACTCCACGTAATTATCATTCTAAATTTGACTTTTTTCCTGACAAACTTATTCCAATTTTGTTGATTATTTCATGTTCATGCACCTCTAAAAATAGTTTGTATAGTCTCCCAACATATGTTTACTGGTTATCTTTTGTGTAAATTTTCTGTCATATTAATAATAATAATAATAAGGGCGTAGGGATGTGACGACCCCATCGCCCACTGGTTTTCCAGTGCAATCAGTCAACGTAAGGCAGCCTGTGGCGGGCTGTTAGGGAGTAACGACCCTACGTACCTGAGTGCTCCTGGGGGTGGCCTGTGGGTCGGTGGTACAGGCCCCTCCGACTCTGGCTTGCCTTAACCGGCCGTCCAGAGTGGAGTCGCAAGAGCTGTCGCTCGAGGGTGGATGTGGTCACCTAAGTGGCGAGTTGGCTATATGTTTAAAGTCCAGTGCCACCTCTCCACCCCCAGCTCTCTGACCGGTGTTGCCCTTAGGCCATTTTATAATGTCGCTATTTTATGGGGGCCCATCTAGCAGAGAGCGAGTCACCGTCTGCCGGAAATAAAATCTGAGACAGTTTTATTAGGCAGGCGTCCGTTGTCTCGCCCAATAGCCCAGCCATTAGTCCATCAGATTCACCCAATAGCCCAGTTCATTTAGACTCCATCAATCAGCAATAGTTCCTATACACCCTGGCGGGTGCTGTCTCTGTGTGCGTCCCATGACACGGGCAGGGACAGCATCCGCTCGGTGTATCCCTTGCATTTCATTAAATTGTCAAAAGGGCCTCTACGTGTTGGCTATGTGGTACTCGTTGGTACTTCTGTGCCTCGGTACTTCGGCTCCGCGCACGCCTCCTAAAGGTCCGGGACACCATTGTCCCGTGAACGGGAAAGACATACAAATAATAATAATAAATATTCTTTATTGCACCATAAATGAGTGATTAACATATATACATATATTTTTTTATTCTTAACGAGCGCCCGATAATTTATGATTGCGTTGTTTGAACTGGTTATCGAATTATATGTATGTGCAATTTCAAATTTTTAGGCCAAGTAGTTTCTGTGGAAAGTAGTTTAAAGTACCAGGCCGAACGTCACAATGTACATGACAGTTATCACGTTCCCAAACGTAAAATTTATAAAAAATTAACGTTGTTTTTTGCGTAATTTCTGTATGAATCACAGGTTTTTTATTAATTTCACGAAAATGAATAGTCAGAAGTAAATAGATTAACACATATTTAAGTATTAATAATGTGTAATGAGATAATAAATGTCGATCGTTTTTTGTATGAAAATCGAACCACCTTAATAAGTGCGTAGGTACGTAATGTTAATAAAATAAAAACATTTAAAACTCACCACATTTTTTTCCTACCTCACTCTAACTCTATAACAATGATCAAGACTTGTCAGTTCAACCGGCAGCACTCGAACCGCACGCACACAGTAATCGTTTTAGTGTGTAGCTAAACATGGCCGCTCGCAGTGAGATCGCGGCTAGGATGAGTTGGAGCGAAATGTTCGTACCCTCTTAAGAGGCCTCACAAGTTTTAGAATATTTTGATTTCTAATTTCGTCAACAGTATTGATTATACCAATAAAGTAGTTAAAGGATACGATGATTTTATAAAAGTTTTAGATAGTAACATCAATATTCTTTGATTTTATTGTGTGTAGTAGAATTTAAGAGGAAAATTTTTGCTCGAAAATGGTCGAATCAGAGTAATGTTAAAATATCTTTTATTCAGCACAACACCAAATATATCAACATAATAAGAACTAAAATAATATTATAACTAAATAAAAACATTATTTCTAATCGAAAAATCGTTCGACACTCAAAAATCGGCCCCCAGGTTTGCATTCCCAATTTTCCCTTTGCTACTTTTCTCCGCCTTCCACTTACTGTACGTGGTACTCCAGCCTAGATTTAGTCCTCTTGCGCACCCCGCACGTGTCACAGAAGAACTGCTTATGCATCTCGTTCCAGTGCTCCACAAGTTCCTGCTTTAGCCTGTAATTAATAAATACCTATTTCACACAAACACTTCGTTCTTTGTTCATCTAACAAAATTCCAATATTATAGTGGTAGCCGTACACAAGCCCAATTTCAAAGAAAACCCGCAAATCGATGTACAGTTTAGCCATTTGGCACACGCATACTAGAGGTCAAAACAAAATTTTTGACCCGCAGTTCCTAAAAAAAATCCCTTAGGAGGGGAGTGCAGGCAGAGACATTCTTTGTATGAAAAAAAAAATTTTTTTTCAGAATCCTATCGTGTGTAGTATCATATGAAAGGGCGTTCAGAGGCGAATCTAAAAATATACCACATCATTACATTTCAGCCATTTTTTCAAAATTAAATCAAAAATTCTCGAAATATACCAAGTTTGATACCAAAGCCATACCAAGGAAAAAGTTAGTGTAACGACGTATCAGTAGCTCAAGACAGTGGCAGAGAAAAGAATGGAATGGCAATTTCTCCACCGACAAGAGCCCAGCTCTTAAATTTATGATGATGACCAAGTTTGAGGTCCTCCAGATACGATATCCTTTAATGAATCCATTTTATTTTATTTTAATGTAAAATAATAATGTTATTTTCTAAAGGAAATAAATGAATCTATCTATCTATCTATCTATATGGCTGATTATTATTTTATAAAATATACCAGGCTCACACAACCAC
The DNA here is from genome assembly GCA_951800055.1 of Cenopis cana. Lineage (NCBI taxonomy): Eukaryota > Metazoa > Arthropoda > Insecta > Lepidoptera > Tortricidae > Cenopis > Cenopis cana. The sequence goes on from OX637495.1 coordinate 730,310, forward strand.
TAGTATTAGTGCTGAATAAATCGAAAGTCGACAAGTTTTTATGAACCTAATTATATTTGCGGGCGCCATATTGAAAAATCGATTGAAAATGAAAATGAAAATATTTTTATTAGGTATCAATACATCAGCTTGTGTTGGCTTACAAACGTACAAAGGGAACACTTATTATTAGATAAGCCTAGGAACGGTGTCCTGTGCCCTAAACTAGGTACCTAAAACCTGTCTTATAGGGAACAGGGGTATTCCGATGCTCATTGTGAGATCGCTACATACATTAATTAATCAATGCAAGAGGTAGATGGTGGAAATAGCCTAGTTAGATGTACATCAATTTACATAAAAGAAAGTAGGCATATAAAACGAGAGAGAAAATAAATAAATAAATATTTAGTGTCTACGTATCTATCTATGCATATGCTTGTGTAGGTAGGTATGTGTGGTATGTGGATGAGTGTGTGTTTGTGTGTGTGTGTGTGTGTGTGTGTGTGTGTGTGTGTGTGTGTGTGTGTGTGTGTGTGTGAGAGAGAGAGTGAGATTGGGAAGGAATTTATTTTTATTTTATTCAGTTAATACATTATAAGTTTACAGTACATGATACCAAAGCACTTACATGTTAGGCAAAATCGGGAATTTAAGATTATTATTATAAAAGAAAATTAAAATCTATGTCGAACACATTACAACCAAGTTAGAAATGTCAAAGCACAAATACAACAATGTCAGCAATGATTAAAATCTACCCATATAAACACGTCAAATGAATTAAGAAATGTCAATATACAAAAAAATACAAGTATGTTAGTCAATTAATAAATTAAAAATTAAAATTAAAATATGATAATGACATTATTAGTTAACATATATTATTTAAAAACAATCTAGCTATATTACATAAACAAGTTACATGATCAGCAAACAAGTCAGAATTCTCGTGCTGAGTGAACATCGAGTGCAGCAGTGCAATTGCGCGCGCAGTGGGTGCGTGCCTCGCGTAGCGTGTCCGCGTGACAGGCCGCCCCAGCAGGCACGGCCGCCGGCGCGGCGCCACTGCCCCCGCCAGGTCTTGAGGGACTCTCCTCGGCACCACCAACCCAAACCTCTCCAACACTTCGGGACTGTCTACACGGTGGTGCACGACTGACAAATAGTGGACCAGCAGCAAAAGCTTTCTCCTCAGACCAAGCGTGTCAAGCTCGACCATCCCGGAGACAAATATAGAGGGATAAAGGTACGGGTAGTACCCATACGCTTTTTTATAGAGCCAGCGAGCGAATTTACGCTGTATTTTTTCTACCATCAGAGAGTATTTGTCCTCGCAGGGATCCCAAACAATAGCTCCGTACTCCAACTTGCTACGAACATAAGCGTTATAGAGAACCCTAGCGACCCCAACATGAAACTGTTTAGATACCCTCATAACGAAGCCTAAAGTTTTACTAGCCCGTTTGCAAATATTGATGACATGTTTGTGGAAGTCAAATTTGTCATCCAATACTACGCCTAAGTCACGGATATCACTGACTCTGTCCAAAGTAGTGTCAACTAAACGGTAATCAGTACGGGATGGTGACCGCTTGCGCGAGAAAGTTATCACCTTGCATTTAACTGTGTTGAAAGGCAGACGATTTGTGATACTCCACTCGGCCGCAGCATCAATGGCACCCTGCAACGCTGCACTGTCTGATATATCGCTAATTCCTCGGAACAGTTTTAGGTCATCCGCAAAAAGCAGACACTCAGCAGTGCGAATTGTTTCCGGCAAATCGTTGATCATGAGGAGAAATAGCGTCGGCCCGAGTGTACTACCCTGACTTACCCCAGACAGAGTGTAGTAATCGCTTGATTCGAAGCCCCTCACCCTGACGTACTGCTGCCTGTTAGACATATAGAGCCTAAGAGCCTCAAAAGTTTTGGCGTGAAACCCGCTACCGCCAATTTTCCCAGCAAGATGTCATTATCGACCAGGTCAAATGCCTTCCTGAAGTCGAAATATGCGGCATCCGCTTGGTGTCCAGCATCCATCTCCTTGCAGACATAATCAGCAAGGGCGATGAGATTCGTGGTGGTAGAACGGGCTTTACGGAAACCATGTTGGCTGGAGTGCATACGATCAGCTACTTGTATACTTATGTGGCGGTTAAGGATCACCTCAAAGATTTTACCAAATACCGGAAGAACTGCTATCGGCCTGAAAGAGGTAACATCCATATCAGAACCTCCCTTAGGAACTGGCGTCACTCTTGACGTTTTCCAACGATTTGGATAGATCGATTGGGAAATTGAGAGGTTAAAAAGGTATACTAATGCCGGCATTAAAGCAGAAGCACAATCTTTGGCTAAAAATACAGGTATTCCATCGGGTCCCCCAGAGGAGGACGGTTTAAGTTTCCGAATCGCCGCCTTAAAGTCTGACTCGCAGACAGAGGGGATCGAGACGGACCTAGAATCGCCCGAGGAATGGGCCACACGCGCCGCAGCTGCAACGTCAAGGCGCGGCCTGTCCTGCTGGAACACCGAGCTGAAGTACCTAGCAAAGCTGTCCGCAGCGCACTGCCCTGTCACCAACTTACCTTCAAAGCGGAAAAACTCGTCACGATGCCTATCACTTTTCTTATCCTTGACGTAAGTCCAAAACTTTGCCGGGCAAGTAATAATATCACTCTGGATATTGTGCATGTGTTTTATATACGCTTTATCGATCAGGAGTTTTACCTGGGTTCTGTAGTATTTAAACATCTGCCTGTTGAAATCCTTCCCCTCAGATCTAAACCTCTTTAAGTGGAAGTATTTGTTTTTAATACTACGTATTATCTCAGCTGTGTACCATTTTGGGTAAACGTACTTAGAGTTATATCTAAATTGTTTTTTTAGGGGTACAAACTGATTGATGCATGAGTAGAGTTTCTGGTACAAGATTTCGGTAGCTGTGTCAACCTCAGTAGCTGCCAGGAGTTCAGTCCAGTCGATAGCGGCTAAGGCCGCATAGAGCCCTGGGTAGTCTGCCTTACGCCAGTCCCAGTCCGGGCAGGAGCCGGCGCGCCGACGCGGCGCCGCTGCCGAGGGGGGAGGCAGACCACGCGGCAATGACGCCGACACCTCGAGGGGCGGATGGTACGCGTCCGGGGGCACCAAGTCCACAGCACTACCGAGCACTGACAACTTTTCCCTGTTAAGATCACTCAGCACAAGATCCAACATACCTCCATGGTCATTAACAATTTTATTATATTGGTCTAATTTACAAAAATTACAAAAAATATCAAAGTTAATTTTTACGTTTTTACTACATGAATTAATATTAAAGTCACCAAGCAATATGAAGTTTAGATCTGGATATGCACATACTGCACTCTCAATGCACAACAATACACTCATATACTGATCATCATTATAACAAGGAGGCAGATACACAACACAACACAAAAATTTCAAATTTTTAAAAGTGATAATAGCAAATAATAATTCCTTGTCTGGAGTGAGACCGTCAATGTCAGTGAGCACCCGCATAGAGTAGGGCTCGCGCACGGCCAGCAGCACCCCGCCCCAGCCAGCGTCGCCCACGCGGTCGCGGCGCGCCACACGCCACCCGCCGGGGAACAACTCACCGTCACACACGGAGCTTGTCAAGAAGGTCTCAGTTAAGGCAATAATGTCATAATTGCAAACACTAACATTCACATAAAACATATCTGTCTTCGATCGTAGCCCACGTACATTTTGGTAATAGAACTGAACTGTTTTAAGCCGGGGATGAACCGCTGACACGCCTGTCCCCCCGGCTAGCACGAAATTTCTGCCGCCAGGGTTTGACACAGATACCCTCAGCCCAGTTATCAGGGGAGAGTATTAGTTCAATATACTTAGTCGGCACTCCGAGCTTAAAAGACGAATAGTTACCGCGTGATTTTAAAACCTCAGCACTGCACACGTCACTGCCACAGATTGTGGTTAGATGATCGCGCACTTGATCCGCTGTCGTACCTTCCTGTACATAATAAAGGTGCAGATAACGAAGGCGCTCCGCAGCGAACAGCGGAGTAGCGCCAGGCGGAGCCGTACCGCGCCGCACGCCGCCGACGTCGCTCACGCCTACTCCTCGTTCCCGCTCGACATCATAACCGCTTTCACCGCCAAGGCTATGTCCACGGTTACCGCTGGCACCACCACCACCACCGCTCCTACGCTCCACACAAAAGCCTTGATGTTCTCGAGCTTCGGCGGCCGGTGCGTTGGATAGCCGTCCTCTCCTGTATACCACCTTCGTCTCAAGTGGCGCAGGATTTGCAGTATTTGTAGAATGTAACTCCATCAATGACTTCTCACTGCCTACGGTCGACTTCACATCTGTAGAAGTTGGCACCGACCCTGAAGTTGACGACGAATCCATGCCTAGATACAGGCCAACTTTTCCACAGCCACCGGTAGCTTTAGCAACCTCCTGTATTTGTTGTAGGAATGCAATGATGATTGAATGATTGGTCTATATTTTCGCAATTGTTCCTATCGATTAATTTATATTGTAAATTTATTCCAAGTTATTTATAATTTGATAATGTTCTTGACAATGTATGGTCAATACAAACAATGATATTCTATTCTAATCTATAGTCTATACTCGTAAATGGGACTAAAATCTTTTGACTCACCAAAATATCTTCGTAGACCATTCACACCCGTCGCCATTGCAGAAGTATCGGGTGAGATGGTTTTCTTTCATGTGCGCCAGCACATGCGTTCTTCGCAACAGCTTAGAGCAGACATTGCAGCGGCACAGATAACGCTCCTCTGGCATGGCAGGCGGTGGATTACAATAGCCACCTTTTTTGAATAGCTGAGGGTGCTAGAACAGCCACAAATTTGAATAGTTTAATAGTATTGGGGGGTAAAGGGTTAAAGAGGTATTTCTCGTTGGATATATGGATACTACGTATCATTTTATGATTAATATGTAACGTATCTGCACTAAAATTCCATGAATCACGTAAAATAGGTATTGAAGTAGCACCGTGTCACTTAGTAATATTGAAAAATTAAGAAAAAAATACTTAATGAAAATCCTTTCCAGATTACTTTTTTGAGGTTAGATACGAGGATATCACGTATCATTTGTGATATACTGTATCAAATAAAAATCAGCCATGTCGTGTTTGGAGTTCCTCAAACTTGGTATGTTTCGATAATTATTTTTGATTTAATTTAAAAAAAATAGCTGAAATGTAATGATGTGGTATATTTTTAGAATCGCCTCAAAAAGCCCTTTCATATGATACTACACACGATAGGTTTCTGAAGAAAAAAAAAATTTTTCCATACAAAAAATAGAATGTCTCGGCACTCCCCTCCTAAGGGAATTTTTTTTAGGAACTGCGGGTCAAAAACTTTGTTTTGACCTCTAGTATGCGTGTGCCAAATGGCTAAACTGTACATCGATTTGCGGTTTTTCTTTGAAATTGGGCCTGTACGGCTACCACTAGTGGGCTAGAAATCACGATATCACCGCACGGCACGGCGCTGTCATTTAAATATGGAATATAAGTACTCTTTAGAAGGTTCAAACTACTTCAAATCTAGCTAGTAAGATTAATTTAAAAACAATCTTTTGTAAAAGTAATACTTACAGATTTTCTGTGCGTGCGTAAACCATGGTGACGCAAATGTCTGTGCAGTATAAAATGATGACCGCATAAGTTACATTTAATCGGTCTCTTTTCATCAACAATTGCATCCTCCTTCTCTAAAATACTTTTTATATCGTCTACACTCATTTCGATTTCAGTAAAACACGACAAAGTATCATTAATATGTTTGTATGTGTTAATCGCTCTCTTATACCTTTTTGGTGTCTTTCTTTTCCCATTCTCATCCAATTTTTCCTCTCGGACCTTTCGATCTTTTCCTTCAGTTTCACTGACACTTTCCTCATCTTCTTCTGCACTGAAATCAGGATCTGACTCAGGTTTATTTCCTTTATATTTTTCACGATCGCGTTTGTAAGCAGAGGCTTCCAATTCAGAGCATTCCTCTGCACTGCTTTCCGAATCATCTTGATCATCACTGTCACTATCATTTTTAAATTCTGTCATATCCTTTGACAACCCTGCATTCTTTGTTTTACTTTCTGTAGAATCTTTTTTTCGCTTCTTTTTTTTAGGCGTGTGTACCTCAGTAGACTCCCTTTTTGGTTTCTTTTGTTTCGGAGTTTTCTGGGTAGCTGTTGCATTATTTTTTGCATTTTGCATAAATTTTTGTAGTTCCAACTCCAGTTTTGCTATTAAGGGAGTTTTTATAATAGGAGCAAGTTTTACGTTATTTGTCATTACTTTGTTCGTACGTATGACTTTATATTGTGGTTCAGATTTCGTTTTAGATTTTTCATCATTCAAATTTGTCCGTTTGAATATTTTTACATCTTCTGATATTTTTTGAGGAGTTATTCTTCTTATAGTTAATTCAGGCTCAGGTGAGCTGGAATCTCTATCTTTGGTATTAAAATTTTCATAATGATCACTATCGTCAATTTCAGAATCACTATTACAGTCAAGCTTTGTTGGAATACTATTGCTTGTAAGCAAAGATGTATCTTTTAAGATTTTTTCATCCTTCTCTGTAACTAAAGCTTTGTATTTTGTGGGTATGACAATTTTATCATAAGTAATATCAAGCACTTTCGTTTTAAAAAATAATGGCTGATCATTTGGTTCAGTTTCTTCAAAGACAGCATCATATTTTGATTTGTGTTGGATAGTCAGTGATGACAATTTAGCTTTTTCGGGCTAAAAGCAATAACAATATATGCTAAAATTAGAATTATTACAATATTATACAGTCTTAACAAAACTCTGGCAGAATCACTCAAATCAAACTATTTACCAGATAATGTATGTAATTTTCCATCAAACTGAAAAATTAAATGACATAGGTGGGATTTCAACCCACAACCTCTGGAATCACATGTCTTGATTTAAACTCACACGTGAAAATCGTGTGAGTTTAAATCAATATATGTATTTTGGAATCTGGACTAGTCTAAAATTTTAAAATACTTACAGGAAGCCCTAACATTTCTTCCAGTATTGTGTGGGCCCGTTGAACTTGTGCTTGAAAGATCCGGGCCCGGCGAAGTATTCCCTTACATTCCCAACATAAGTCTATGCCCGGTGTTGTAAGCGCCTGGAAGAATTCGTAATATTTAACTGTTGTCCTTGGCGAAATCCTACACTATAAATAATAAATAAAAAAAACCCCTTTCCACAGAGCTCCCGAGGATGCACTGTGTTGAGAGTGAGGAACCTAAATTTGTCCCTTCTGCTGTTGACGCAAATGTGAAACAAATTTTATAAATATTATATTTATATATTTTTTTATTTTATTTTTACTTGTAGTGTGTTTATGTGCTAGTTTTTAAGTATTTTATAGATATGTATGTTAGTCTGTAAGGTATATATGGGGCTGTAAATATGGGCCTTGTTGCATGATTCAAATAAATAAATAAAATAAATAAAGGGTTGGCAACATGCACTTGACACCATTGTGGCCAGCGTCTATAGGCTGCGGTGTCTGCTTACTCAGGTAGACCGTACGCTCGCTTGCCACCGTCATAGTATACAAAAGACATGGACCAATAAAAGACATTATACTGCATTATACGGATACCGTTGCATTAAGGCTTAAGAGGCTGCCAGTTACAATAACTGTGTTGGCAATGGTACTTACATCCGGTTTTCTGTCATCCGCCAAAAGAGTATAATACAACATTAAATCACCAGCAGTTATACAAGTCAGCTTCCTGTCCGAACTGAGACATCCCCGGCACAATTTTGTGTCTTTTGCTTCAAACATTGTTTGCAGACAAATTACCTACTACACATTTCACGACACGAATATAAGCTAAGCTTATTACTTTAAGATTATATAATTTGTACAATTTATCAATTATAAAATCCTCACGCGATGAAAGAAAACTAAGACACTCTTATAATTATCAATATTAAAATATTGAGAAAATTATATTCAGCCTGGGCTATAGTATATTATTATACTCTTTGGCTATAGTGCGTACGTCCAGTGTTGCCAGGTCCAATCTGAAAAAAACAGTAGCTACATGCCCTAAAAAACAGGAGATTTGAAAAAAAAACAGTAGACAAAATTTATTCCATAAAATTTACCTAAATGCGTGTTTCATAGTGTTTTAAGTGACAATATAAAAATAAGTACTAACTGCCACACTCCGAGAAGTTTCATAATTACTAAGAAAATCTCATTTCATCTGTCACTTCAAGTTCAACTAACCATAACCAAGTAATGCCGGTCGGATCCACTCCAAGGGTCATGATGGCCCATCAGACAATGACCATTGTCGTGGAGGCCATGGCTGCTGTTTGCTTGCTCATGTCATGTATTGTGGCTAATGTGGCTCGCAAAGACAAATTTAGTTTTGAATGTGCGGTTACAGGCTGGGCAGTGCAGTGGAGCTGTCCCGTGAAGTTGTAGGTATACGTGTAGCAGGGCTTTGGCCGAGCCTTGCGGATATGCCGCTTCACGTCCAGGTTTTCCAAACGCCGCTCTTCAAAAAAAGTTTACTTTTGTATGAACAGTAGAGCCGTTCCGCCATTCCGTTCGACGCTGCGCACTTTCCTTGCACTACCCCTACACTCGCTTTAAGAAATTTGACAAGTTATATGTATGTTATTGATTTTTTTCTTGATAATTGAATTTGGACAAGTGAAATTCTAAAATCCAGTAGATTTTTAGAAAAAACAGTAGACGTTTCTAAAATACAGTAGATTTTTCGGGAAAAACAGTAGAACAGTAGACACACCCCGAAAACAGTAGATCTCCTGTAAAAACAGGAGACCTGGCAACACTGCGTACGTCAAACGTCAAACGAAAGAAATTTTTGGTGTCACCGCTATTCAGAGTGTTGGTGTCAATTTGGCGTTGGCGTTGTTGCCAAACAAGTTTTATTGTGTGTACTGGTGTGTACCGAGACCTTGACCGAGACTGATGATACATGTGATTAGCTGACGTGAACTTGAAGTAAATTAATAATATGTACAAAAGTGAATTGTTTCAAAGTTTAATTTATAACATCCTTAATATATAAAAGCCTATTTAAAAAAATGAGAGTTAAAAGAGTAATGAAATCTGAGCGCTCTCCGACTGTCAGAATGACAAAAGACAATCGCTTCGCTACGCTACGCTGACACTGACAGTCGCCAGTCGGCTCTAGATTAGATTTGATGGGCTTGTTTCGTTTCGGGTTATTTCAGTATTTATCTCTTATTCTTCTTGATAGTTTTGTATTAAACATCTCTCCACTGTTACAGCATTTATCGATACATTGATAACAATTAAATATTAGCGCTAAAGCGCTGTAAATTCTCCCAAAATGGGTTTGTTATCAGACCCAGAATACAGGTCCGTTAAATGGGTGCGAGTGCTGAAGAGGGTCCACGCGCCGCTGTGTTTCTTGCTGTACGTGGGGGCTCTGGCTTGGTTCGTGCTACTGGGCAACAGGGAGTTTAACAATGAGACGTATTTCTCGGAGAACGCTCTGCTGCCCGGACTCGTCACGACCGAGTTTAACGGAGAGCATGCTGCCAAACAGTTTCATGATGAGCTTCAGCATGAGATCATGGTAAAGTTAATAAGTCATTGGCTTAGAATTCGTGTAGAGTATTGACTTCATACAAAAAATGCAATGGAATTTGTACCAAGTTATTCAGATAAGTTTTTATGTCACACCTGGCCACAAAGCGGCAATTACCGCACGCTCCGCGCGCGGGAAATCCCACTTCCTGGCCAGGGGGTGACATAAAATGTTGTACTTAACACGGGCGGTAATAAAGAAAGCCTCAGATCGCATATTTATCGTGTCAAATACCTGCGATCTGAGACATTCTTTGTTTTACCGCCCTTGTTAAGTAATGTACTATTATGTTCATTTGTTCTAAAATGGTACTAAAACCATACAAATGCACAATAATACAACTCTAAAGTCATTGTTGCCTGTGGCAAGCAAGGTGCTCTTGAGATGCAACTGTATAGCTTATCCTTTGGCAGAAAGAATAGAATAGAACGGAGATTGTAATTGTATATGGTTGTATGGTTCGGACACAACTCTAAGGCTAAATTCTGTCAAACGAACGCAAGCAAAACTAGACTCTGAGGTAGATTTTTGCTTGTGTTAATTTGACAGCACTTTCTTTGTCTTTTGGCGGCACTTGGCCTTATAGTTTAATGAAATATAATTAAAATGATGATTGTTTTGTGAAGAGTATTGATGTAGAACCATTATTAAACACTCAAGGTAAGTGTTTCAAAGACTGCATTTCTTTAAAATTGTGTTTTTATTTGAATAGTACAAGTTGGAGGATGCAGAGCAGATGCCGGTAGCGTGGCTGGTGGCCAAAATGTCGCAGCTGCACTTGGAAGTGTACACACACAACTTCACTCTCGACTACCCGCTGGGGAAGGGCCAGGTTTGTATAATAACTTTAGTGTACTGTATGTATTATATACGAACTGGTCCAAAATGTATCATCTTTAGGTTGGAAAAATCATTAGAGCTCTCTGAAATAACAATTTTATATTACAAACCTTCTTGTAGGTCCTAAAAGGAGTCTAAATTGACAAAATTTCATTTTATCTTAGCGGCTTGAAGCAAAACTCCGTTTAGAGATATGGGATGGGCTTGCTGAGCATATATGAAAAATATAGGACTTTTATATTTGATAGTTCTCGAAAAATAAAATAAAACTGACCAGTCATGTGTCTCCCTTAGGAACTAAAATGAAATTGACCAATCACAACATTCCGTTAGTGAAATAAAGTAAAATTGACCAATCACGTGACGTCGCGGAAATCGAACAGAATACATCAACGAGCGCCTTACCCATATACCTAAACATTGGTTCCGCAGTTTCTTTAATTAATTTCGGTTGAAAAGGTAAATTAGTTATAATTGTACGCGATTAAATCTCGTTCCCAAATAATAATGTGTGAAAATCGTGTTAGTTTAAATCAATATAATTTCGATTGACTTGTAAAAAATGCAAATAGTAGGGTAATTTTGAGAATTTGGAGTTCTACTCCCATTCAAGGTGTACCACGGCACGAACGTGTACGGTATCCTGCGCGCGCCGCGCACCGCGTCCCTGGAGGCGCTCGTGCTGACGGCGCCGCACCGCGCGGCCGGCACGCACCAGAAGGAGACGGCGGCCGGCGTCGCGCTCATGCTCGCCTTCGCGCAGTTCGCGCGCCGTGAGTACTACCCCGTGTTCCAAATCACGGTAACAACGCTCACAGTGCTTATATACAGTGCTGAAGGCCGGTCCGAATCAGATAGCACGCTCAAAGCCGCGTGAGTGGTGTTTTGTTTCAGACCGGGCATTGCTTACAGGACACAATGGTCGCGTACGGTACGGTTTAAGAGGAATTTCCTCCCTCGCACGCTCCGGTTGTGGAATGAGCTACCTGCCGAGGTTTGCCCGAGGGACTACAATAGGGGGGTCTTCAAGAAAGGAGTGTATAAATTTTTAAAAGGGTCGGCAACGCGCATTTGTCGTCCCTGGGGTTGCAAGCGTCCATAGGCTGCGGTGACCGCTTACCATCAGGCGGGCCGGAAGCTTGTTTCCCACCGACGTTGTATAAAAAAAAAAGGCTGTGAGCGTGAATCGGTCCGATCGTGAACGCGCTTTGAGCGCTGTAAGCGTGATTCGGAACATATCCCTAGTGTTGTGTGTGTCACCGCGTCACTAGAGGTGCTCTGTTCTCGCGGCCGCATCGGTGATTCGCGTGAACGCTCATCCTAAAAATAAAACCCATCTGGTGGGCTAGCATAACTTGCTGTCAAGTCGTATCTCGCGCGACATAGCGAATCCTATCTCGCTCGAACTGTGTGAATTAGAGAGGGCAGGGTATATTTTTCTCTATTCGTGTCGCGTCGCAGCTGCTGTTATGCTAGTTCTCTTGGTTTCTAATCATATCGCCCGTCGTGATAACACGGTAAACTGGTTTTGGTAACGTAATAACCTGAAATATTTGATTTCAGCACAAAAATACTGGGCGAAAGACATAATCTTCCTAGTAACTGAACACGAGCAACTAGGAATGCAGGCGTGGCTAGAAGCGTACCACGGCATCCAGCGGGACTCCCACACGTTTTACACGAGCCTCGGCGGTTTCTGGCGCCCTGGTACTCCGAGCCTGGACTTGGGGTCCTTGGGCATGGGTTTCCAACACAAGAAATGTTTGAACCCAGGGAAGTTGACGGGCAGGTCTGGGTCCATTCAAGCGGCGATCAATTTGGAGATTCATACACCTAAAATTAGTAAGTTTCATCTTTATCTATTTCATACAACCTTCCCCCCTTTTAATTTAAGAGATGATTTCCGTTAAAAGAAGTATCCTATGTCCTTTCCCGGGATCTCAAACATTCTCTATACCAAATTTCATTTAAATCTGTTCAGCGGTTTAAACGTTAAGAGGTAACAGACACACTTTCGCAATTATAATATAAGTATGGATATAAAGTGGTAATTACCGCACGCTACGCGTGTGGATAATCCCACTACCTGGCCAGACATCTAATTTTGGCCTGGCCGGCTTACCACGGGCAATCGTAAAGTAATCCTCAGATCAGATCGCATATTTATTGCCCTTACCTTCGGCTCGAGCAAAAACTAGCTGCGATCTGAGATTGTCTTTGTTTTACCGCCCTATTTAATTTACCATTAATTTCACTTCATTGAAATTACATTAGAATTGTCGGACCAATGTGTGGAGTCAGTGCCAAAGATGTGTCACATTTCAGAATACATTGAAGTGAAAGTGGAAGGCCTGAATGGACAACTGCCTAACTTGGACCTCGGTAACTTGGTACATAAGCTCTGTGTCAAGTCGGGCATACACCATTCTTACAAAAACAGGTAATTAATTCTCCCTTTGAATTAATTTTGAATGTATGTATGACACTATTGCTCATAAGAAAAACATTTACAAAAACAAGATTATAAAATAAAAAGTACAAAGACATTTTTAGGGTTCCATACCCGAAGGCACAGAATAAGTAATAGCACAAGTACAGAAGTTTCTCTGTTAACAAATCCCCCGTTTAGGTATGCCAAACGTGCCTAAACGTGGCCATCTCTTTATATCGCACGCAACGCGCTCTTTCGAGGCCCCGCCCTCAGCGCTAGGGTTACCACCAGCGAGAACCTATTTTAATATATGTACTTTATTATTATTAGTAGTGTTGTTTACAATACAATTACGAATAGTACTTTTAAGGTTCCGTAGCCAAAATGGTGAAAACGAAACCCGTCCGTCCATCTATTTTTCTGTATGTGACAGCCGACGCACTCGGAGACTATAAGCACTACAAATAAAATTAAAACATTTAGCAGGAAGGTGTGTTCTACTCGTATGAACCGCTACGTAAAAGTGATGTGATTTGACGAAAAAATATTAAAGTAGGGGGAGGGGGGCACTCCATACATGTAACAAGCGGGGTAATCGTGTGAGCCGGCGGCCGCATGTACTTTGCGCGGCGCGATGACGTCACGGTAGTAAACCCCTCCTGCCGAAGGGTCAAAACGGAACCATATTACTGTCACTCACGCGTCTGTCCGTCCATCCGTCCGTCGTATGTCACACAGGTTTACAGCCAAACGGTTGGAGCTAAGTCTTAAAATTTGGTGTCCCAAAGCCTTATAAATAGTCAAAACTTATTTTTAAATGTTTTAAGGCGATATATCGATTGAAAGAGACGCCCTTATGTTTTTCGCTCACGACAAAACGGGATGCAACACTCTCCGAGAATGGCTTTTTACACAAATCTTGTTAAATATCTGACTGTGTGCCGGTTTATTAAATTTCCTCTTGAGAGAGTTTAGATCATTTGTGTTGACATTTAGACACATGCCAATGACGAGTTTAACCGTAAAGCAATAAGGTCGGTTTTGCTTCAGCTATTCGTGGATGCGCAGCCGTAACACAGTGGACGAGTGGACTAACGGAGTGTACACGCTGCTCGGGCAGGTGGTCACGCAGATTGCGGGGGTGAGTGTACTTTTTGTAGGGTTCCGTAGTAAACAAGGAACTCTTATAGTTTCGCCATGACCGTCCGTCCGGCCCCGGCTTGGTTCAGTAACCGTTAGTATAAGACTAAGGTCAAGTGCTGTCAAATTAACGCAAGCAAAAATCTACCTTACAGTAAGAGCTCTAAGTTAGTTTTGCTTGCGTTCATCATCATCATCATCATCATATCAGTCGAAAGACGTCCACTGCTGGACATAGGCCTCCCCCAAAGAGTGCCACAATGCGCGGTCCTGCGCCACCCGCATCCAGCGGACTCCCGCGACCTTTACCAGGTCATCAGTCCACCTGCTTGCGTTCGTTTGACAGAATTTAGCCTTTGAGTAAAGTTGTGTCCGAACTATACTAGAAAGCAGTAATTTGGCATGAGTAACGAGTAGACGCCGACAAAACGGTAGATTAAAATATAGGAAAAATATTTTTTGGGTACCTCCCCTACACGTAAAGTGGTGGTCATTTTTTTATATATACAACGAACTGTGGCAAACAAATGTACCTACGGTCTTGTACGCTCGGTGGCCGTCCTCTGGACTCAAACTATCTCCATACCAAATTTCATCTAAATCGGTTCAGCGATTGAAGCGTGAAGAAATAACGGACGGACACACTTTCATATTTATAATATTAGTACCTATGGATTGAAATGTGTCAATCGACTTGCTTGTAGTTCGTTACTATGGTCAGGTCTCCTGGGTCACTTTAAAATTGTGATTTTACAGACTTTAATCCTACTAGACATGATTTTTAGATGGTTGAAACTCATTCTGACTAGGGTCAACTGTTAAGCATGGTTGAAGTCTATATTATAAAAAAAAATTCTAAGAAACTCTGTTACTGTTGTCTCCTGGTTGGCGGGACAGAATATAAATATTTGTGGACAATCTTACACAAATCAACCTAGTCCCAAACTAAGCCAAGCTTGTAATATGAGTACTAAGCGATGACATACACACTTATGTAAATAAATAGATACTTAAATACATAGACTACAGAAACATAGACTATACAGAAAGTGATCCCTTACAGGGATAAGTTCGCCTTTGTACATGTATAGTCTGTTTTGGCTTTTTTTTCCTTTTGTCTTGTTACAATAAAGTGAACATACAGAAAAAACATACACAGAATAACAACTAGGAAAAAGTGGATTGACCCAAATATACTCGCATCCCAGGTGCCGAACGGCAACCACGGGCTGTTCCACCGCTTCGGCATCGAGGCCGTGACCCTGGAGGGTCGCGACGCGAGCGACCCCGCCGGCGCGCCGCCCAAGGTCAACGCCCTCACCTCCGCCAACTTCTACCGGCTCGGGGTCGCGCTCGAGAGCATCCTGAGGTCCTTGAACAACTTGCTGGAGAGGTTCCATCAGAGCTACTTCTTCTACATGATGGTGGCGACCAACAGATTCGTTTCCATCGGTGAGTGTCTTTTAACAAACTTCTGTCAAATTCTGAGGCCCTGGTACCGCGCTAGAACATCCTACGCTTGCTCAACGGCGACCAACTTCCATCGGTGAGTGGTCACTTTTAATAAACTTTTGTGATAGTCTGAGGTCTTGGTACCGCGCTCGAGAGCTTCCTGAGGTCCTTGAACAATCTGTTGGAAAGGTTTCATCAAAGCTATTTCTTCTATATGATTGTGGCGACCAACATATTTGTTTCCATCGGTGAGTGTCTTTTAACAAACTTCTGTCAAATCCTGTTACCCTGGTACCGCGCTAGAGAGTATCTTGCGCTTGAGGTTCCATTAGAGCTAATTCTAAATAATGGCGGCAACCAAGTTTTGTTTCAATCGGTGAGTGCTCACTACTGTGATATTCTGAGGCCCTGGTACCGCGCTCGAGATCATCTTACGCTCGCTCAACGCCGATTGACAGATTTGTTTCCATCGGTGAGTGCTCACTTTTAACGAACTTCTGTCAACTCCTGAGACCCCGGTAGTGCGCTCGAGACCACCCTACGCTTGCTCGTCAACCTGCTAAGTTTAGTGGTAGCCGTACAGGCCCAATTTCAAAGAAAAACCGCAAATCGATGTACAGTTTAGCCGTTTGGCACACGCATACTAGAGGTCAAAACAAAATTTTTGACCCGCAGTTCCTAAAAAAATTTCCCTTAGGGGGGGAGAGCCGAGACATTCTTTTTTTTGTATGAAAAAAACAATTTTTTTTTTCAGAAACCTATCGTGTGTAGTATCATATGAAAGAGCTTTTTGAGGCGATTCTGAAAATATACCACATCATTACATTTCAGCTATTTTTTTTAAATTAAATCAAAAATAATTTTCGAAACATACCAAGTTTGAGGTCCTCCAGACACGATACGGCTAATTTTTATTTTGTACAATATACCACAAATGATACTTAATATCCTCATATCTAACCTCAAAAAAGCAATTTCGAAATGATTTTCGGTAAGTATTTTTTTTTTAATTTTTGAATATTACTAAGTGACACGGTTCTACTTTAATACCAATTTTACGTGATTTATGGAACTTTAGTGCAGATACGTTACATATTAATCATAAAATGATACGTAGTATCCATATATCCAACGGAAAATACCTCTTTAACCCTTTACCCCCCCACCACCCACCCACCACCTACCCACTATACCAACTGATGACAAGGTGCAGTTAAAGGGTTAAAGAGGTATTTTCCGTTGGATATATGGATACTACGTATCATTTTATGATGAATATGTAACGTATCTGCACTAAAGTTCCATAAATCACGTAAAATTGGTATTAAAGTAGAACCGTGTCACTTAGTAATATTCAAAAATTAAAAAAAAATACTTACCGAAAATCATTTCGAAATTGCTTTTTTGAGGTTAGATATGAGGATATTAAGTATCATTTGTGGTATATTGTACAAAATAAAAATTAGCCGTATCGTGTCTGGAGGACCTCAAACTTGGTATGTTTCGAAAATTATTTTTGATTTAATTTAAAAAAAATAGCTGAAATGTAATGATGTGGTATATTTTCAGAATCGCCTCAAAAAGTTCTTTCATATGATACTACACACGATAGGTTTCTGAAAAAAAAAATTGTTTCTTTCATACAAAAAAAAGAATGTCTCGGCTCTCCCCCCCTAAGGGAAATTTTTTTAAGAACTCCGGGTCAAACATTTTGTTTTGACCTCTAGTATGCGTGTGCCAAACGGCTAAACTGTACATCGATTTGCGGTTTTTTTAATCGTACGGTGTACACTAGTTATACAGTTTCCATCAGAATTCTTCTATATGATGGCCGCGAACAACAGAGTCTCCATCGGTGAGTGCTCACTTTTAATAAATTTCTGTTAAGTTATGAGACCCTGGTACCGCACTCGAGAGCATCCTGAGATCGTTAAACAATCTGCTAGAAAGTTTCCATCAGAGTTACTTCTTCTATATGATGATGGCGACCAACAGATTTGTTTCCATTGGTCCACTTTTAACGAACTTCTAATTCTGAGGCCTTGGTGCCGCGCTAGAGACAAACTAAAGTCGCTTCATAATCTGTTCGTAAAAAATGTGTTTCCCTCCCTACCGACACGGCGGATTCTCCGGAGAACACCGAACACAACAGCATATGCCTACAAAGTATTTAGCGGAGCTGCTGATTTTCATTTTCAGACTTTGCTAACGTCTGCCGGAAAGTCTTAACTTAGACTTTACCCGCCATCTTGCGAACCCGGAGATTACCGCCCGCTTTACAAAAAGTAAGACGAAACGGTTTTAAAAAAACTTCCATAATCAATGTAAGGTTACTTTGCCCTCAGGCCAGTACATGCCTTCCCTGTGTCTCCTGTGCGTCGCCATGCTTGTCCGCGCGCTGTCCCTCTGGGTATCTACCCAGCAAGACAACGAGGAAGACACCCCAAGCAAGCCTACACGCAAAACATCAGTCAATGTACTAGGAGACGAGAAAACTGCAGAGGTGAAAGAAAGTGGAACGGGCGTTCGGAACAGGAAACATTCCCAAGAGAATCTAGAGTGTGATGAGTCAAAGGAATTAAAAGACAAATTCAAGTCAGAGCTAGGAAAAGAACGGAAGCATAAAGGACATAAGAAAACTAAAGATATTAGGAAGGATGAGTCTACGATGAGTGTTGTCAATATTGGAGCTAATTATTTGTTGGTGCATTTGCTGGGATACGCTGTTATGAATTCACCTATAATTTTAAGTCAGATTGGTAAGTGAGCGAATTGACAACATTTCATATTTTTAACTACTTTATTTTATGAACTAGTTAGAAAATAGGTAAAAATTTAAGCCACCCGTATTTTTTCTTTTTCAATTTAACTCATTATTTCATACAAAAAAACACGTTGAAAAGTAGGTCATTCCAAAAGGGCGTAAGTAAAATATGACGTCATCTTCCCAACAAGAATCCAGAGCCACTCCAGAGCAGCGATTGTCTGTACTCTGTACTAAGGTCTCCCTGAATACAGCGAGGAAGATGACGTCAACTTTCGGTTTACAGTAATTTGCGATTTTTTCCAAAATTAACGGAGAAAAAAAAAAAAAATGTTTTTTGTGTACTTCACACGTTTTTACCAAAATGGTTTTCGAATTATGACTTTTGGAAATTATGAAATATTGTCAATTATCTATTGCTAATGAAAATTTAAATATAAATGTATGTTACAATACTTTTTTAAGGCCCTTGTTAATGACCAGCTATTCAATACACACGTGTGATCTTATTATGAGACTCGCCTTCGGCTCGTTTCGTAAAACCACACTCGTGTTTTAATGCCTCTCAATATGTAGTAGTTTCATTAAATACTATACCGGGTGTACAATCCAAATGGGTCAGTATGGTGAAGTCGGAAACTATGAGAGATAGCGAGATCTGTTCTTAGGAACCATGACTTCGATTTTTAGATTTAATAATAATTACATTCAAACTATAAACAATAATTTATTCTAGTAAACAAGATTCCATTAGTGTTGTGCTTCTTGCGACTTGCAGAATTTATACACATTGATTTTGACCAGGTTCGATTCCCGGTTATGTATGAGAGTTAATAAAAAAGTTAAGCATTAAGCACACTCGATGTTGCTCTATTAGAGTTTTGTCCCATACTAATATTATAAATGCGAATGTAACTGTCTATCTGCAGGTGCCTTCTACGATCACCCTTCAGAAGTCTCCGTTTACTACGGCCTTATCGCCATATCAGTCCTTCTGACCCTGATATCGCCCTTCCTCCCTCGCCTGGTCCGCAAGGGCCGCATGAGCCACGAGGAGCTCTCGCTAGTGAACATCCTGCTGCTGGTGGAGCTGGCGACGGTGTGTCTGTCCGTGGGCATGCACAACTACCCGCTCGGGCTGGCCATCGCTGTCTTCTACACTCCTGTGGCCCTGGTAGTTGGAGTGGTGACTAGAGGCGGTGGGAAGAGGAGGTGAGTTTAAGCCACATTATTTTAGAAGTAACATACACTCCTGTACACTCGTGTGGCCCTGGTAGTGGCGGCGGTGACTAGAGGCGGTGGGAAAAAGAGATAACTTTGCCACATTATTTCAGTAGTAATCATAATCATTTATTCAAAAATCCTGCAGGCTACATTCCTGCAGGTGGGAAGAGGTAGGTGAGTTTAACTTTAAAGTTATGTCGTAACATACACTCCTGTAAACTTTCTACTGTGGCCCTGGTAGTCTGGGTGGTCAAGTCACTAGAAGCCAGAACTCGCTCGCAGTTTCCTATAAAATTTATCCCCATTACGTCCGATTATCGACCGATTTGTAGATTCGCGGGGCACGGCATCGATTGATTTCGCAGTTCGCGTTATCGAATGTAAGTCGTACTTTTCGGAGCATGTTTGAGAAAACTAAATTCACCACTCCTACCCAATCTTTATGGACCCTTTATTAACCCCCGAAGCGCAACGCAAAAGAGGAGTTTTCCAAGTTTAATGCGTGTGTGTTTTCGCGTCGTAGCTCCCTAGCGGATGAACCGATTTGTGCGATTTTTTTAATCGAATAAGGTTCTTACTTATAGATAGATAGATAGATATACTCTTTATTGCGCACTACAAAGTGGAAATATTACAAACAAAACTTATGTTCTATGTCGGAGGTTTTCTAATATTTTTTTAATACTACGTCGGAGTCAAACAAAATGACAGCCCGCCTGATGGTAAGTGGTTACTGCCGCCTATAGACGCTTGCAACACCAGAGGCGTCACTCACGCGTTGCCGACCCATAAGAACCCTTTTTCACGCCTTTTTTGAAGAGCCCCATGCTGTAGCCCATTGGGAATACCTCGGCAGTAAGTTCAGCTCGAAATTAACTTTTGTTAAAAATGGCCCACAAACTGGACTTTAGTCGCTACATATTGGAAGGTAAAGTGTATAGTTTAAGGTCAGATCCAAATTAAAAAGTAAAAAACATTGCAGGCCGCCTGCAATGTCACATATAAATTCCTTTATTTGTCGAGTTATAAACTTTTTAAAAGTAGAAACTGTCATATAAAAGGAGGCACAGGTCGTATCCAGCCAATTCAGCTCGTATTAGGGTTCCGTAGTAAACAAGGAACCCTTATAGTTTCGCCATGTCCGTCCGTCCGTCCGTCCGTCCGTCCGTCCGTCCGTCCGTCCGTCCGTCCGTCCGTCCGTCCGTCCGACCCCCGTTTTTCTCAGTAACCGTTAGTGCTAGAAAGCTGTAATTTGGCATGAGTATACATATCAATAACGCCGACAAAACGGTAGAATAAAATCTTTAAAAAAAATTTTTTTTAGGGTACCTCCCCTGCATGTAAAGTGGCGGTGCAATTTTTTTTTCTGCCAAACCCCATCGTGTGTGGTATCGTTGGATAGCTCTTTCAAAAATATTATAAGGTTTCTAAAAGCGTTTTTTGATTAAAGAATTGGTTAGCGTGATATTAAGCTTTGAAGTGATAATTTTTGCTATGGTCAAGTGTCCCCCCCCCCCCCCCTGCCAGCTAAACGGTGGCTACTAGGCATGTGAAAAAAATCATGGTAGTAGTATATACGATGAATTTAAAAGGAAAACTATCACAGCTAAGTAGACATTACTAGTTAACGAGTAATAGTCGAACTTCAGAAATGTAGTTTGCAAAAGCAAACATTCGTACAATTTCCATTGATACCTTAAATAATGTTGTTAATTCTTTCAAAAACATAGTAAATATAAGTTTGCGAACTTTTTAGTCCATATAATGTAACGGGTGGACGACTACGGAACCCTACCTTGCGCGTGGCCCGACACGCACTTGGCCGGTTTTTTTCTGTTAGAAACGCGACGTTTTTTTATGTCTCGAATAATTTGCGTTTTTAGGTGGAAAAATACACTTGTGATTCTGTTAAAAAAAATAAACGGCGGGAAAGCATGATGTTTTTGACGTTTTAAGGTTATGTTTATCAAATCTTAATTAAATTTTTGTCGTATTTCCCCCATTTTTGAGAAAAGCACTATAATAGCCTCGGCCGGAATGGCAATTGCAGGCTTCGTATTATAATTAAACGGGCTCGCAAGCTCGTCCGTTTAAACAAATACTCAGCCTGCAATTGCTCCCTTCGCGGCCACGGCAATAATGCACTATTAAAAACTTGTTTCCAGTGCGGTCTCGCTATTCCTGAAGCGTGTCTTCTGCCTCCTTCTGCACCCGCTCTCCGCCGTGACTCTCTCCATGATGCTGTACAGCCGGACTCTGTTCCCGGAGGAGAGCTGGCTGGGAGCCGCGTCCAGGGGACGAGACGCGGCCATGCAGGCCACCATGTTCTCGGTCGCTGACTCCCTGGTACGTGCCATCATCATATCAGCCGAAAGACGTCCACTGCTGAACATAGGCCTCCCCCAAAGAGTGCCACAGTGACCGGTCCTGCGCCACCCGCATCCAGCGGACTCTTTACCGGGTCATCAGTCCACCTTATGCGGGATTACACCCTCCATGGTGCTGTACAGTTGTTCCCGGAGGAGAGCTGGCTGGGAGCCGTGTCCTGGGGCCGAGACCATGCAGGCCACAATGTTCTCGGTCGCTGCCTCCCTGGTACGTGCCATCATCATATCAGCCGAAAGACGTCCACTGCTGGACATAGGCTTCCCCAAAGAGTGCCACAATGGCAGGTCCTGCGCCACCCGCATCCAGCGGACTCCCGCGACCTTTACCGGGTCATCAGTCCACCTTGTGCGGGTCTACACGCTCCATGGTGCTGTACAGTTGTTCCCGGGGGAGAGCTAGCTGGGAGCCGTGTCCTGGGGAAGAGACGCGGCCATGCAGGCCACCATGTTCTCGGTCGCTGACTCCCTGGTACGTGCCATCATCATATCAGCCGAAAGACGTCCACTGCTGAACATAGGCCTCCCCCAAAGAGTGCCACAGTGACCGGTCCTGCGCCACCCGCATCCAGCGGACTCTTTACCGGGTCATCAGTCCACCTTATGCGGGATTACACCCTCCATGGTGCTGTACAGTTGTTCCCGGAGGAGAGCTGGCTGGGAGCCGTGTCCTGGGGCCGAGACCATGCAGGCCACAATGTTCTCGGTCGCTGCCTCCCTGGTACGTGCCATCATCATATCAGCCGAAAGACGTCCACTGCTGGACATAGGCTTCCCCAAAGAGTGCCACAATGGCAGGTCCTGCGCCACCCGCATCCAGCGGACTCCCGCGACCTTTACCGGGTCATCAGTCCACCTTGTGCGGGTCTACACGCTCCATGGTGCTGTACAGTTGTTCCCGGGGGAGAGCTAGCTGGGAGCCGTGTCCTGGGGAAGAGACGCGGCCATGCAGGCCACCATGTTCTCGGTCGCTGACTCCCTGGTACGTGCCATCATCATATCAGCCGAAAGACGTCCACTGCTGAACATAGGCCTCCCCCAAAGAGTGCCACAGTGACCGGTCCTGCGCCACCTGCATCCAGCGGACTCCCGCGACCTTTACCAGGTCATCAGTCCACCTTGTGCGGGTCTACACGCTCCATGGTGCTGTACAGTTGTTCCCGGGGGAGAGCTGGCTGGGAGCCGTGTCCTGGGGAAGAGACGCGGCCATGCAGGCCACCATGTTCTCGGTCGTTGACTGACTCCCTGGTACGTACCATCATCATATCAGTCTCTAATGTAATGTTGTCTGGAAGAGATCGCGCTGTTGTGTACCTACATACATGTTGCTATTTTGTTAGGCTGGTATACAGATGTGCAAGTTGCGAAAAGTTTCCAAAAAGTTGGAAAAGTTCTCGGAAATTTCTTGAGAATTTCATAGAAATAAGAAATTTCAGAAACTTTTCCATGTGGAAAACTTCGAAATTTTGGAAACTTTCCGACGGCACACCTCTAGGCTGGTACCTATTCCACTAGAGCTATGCTATGCTACGTTGCTATGGATGCATTTGGAATCCACCAATCACATTCCTTTATTCACATAGCATAGCTCTGGTGGAAAAGGGTTCAGCTAAGCTATGTTTTTTATATGGAAAGATGCGAGCTGCGGATGCGTGCTACGGATGCGCGCTGTGGATGCGTGCTACGGATGCGCGCTGTGGATGCGTGCTACGGATGCGCGCTGTGGATGCGTGCTACGGATGCGCGCTGTGGATGCGTGCTACGGATGCGCGCTGTGGATGCGTGCTACGGATGCGCGCTGTGGATGCGTGCTACGGATGCGCGCTGTGGATGCGTGCTACGGATGCGCGCTGTGGATGCGTGCTACGGATGCGCGCAGTGGATACGCGCTACGGATGCGCTCACGCTTCCCCCCTCACCGCGCTGCCGCTTCCCGCGCCCGCTGTCGATACATCGCATAGCTCGAGCTGCGCATCTTCATAGCGCATCTACCTCGCGTACCTACATAGCGTAGCTTTAGTGGAAACGGTCGCATAACTTGTAGCGCATCCTCGCAGCATAGCTGCGTAGCATAGCTCTAGTGGAAAACCAGCCTTATTCTGTGTGGAACTCGTACAGTATCCATTTGTGTGAGGAGTGCAAAAAAGAGTAGGTATTTGTATTGTATTGTGTCTTCGATGATTTTAATCGATTAATGTGTGTTTTTTTTAGATTTACGGCAACTGGTTGTTCAACGTGGCTTCGACGACCATCCTGCCCATCTGGATAATATTCTGGCAGATCATCTGCAACAAAGTGGATGCCCCGGTGTAGGACAGTATTAGCTGCTCACTTATTTATAGTTTATTTATATTATAATAAATATATCTTATAGCAGAGACTAGGAATTATATAGACTGCCAATGCCTATATATTGTGGCGTAATTTTAAAATAATGGGCCTGCTGTAGCTAGTTTCACTATGGAGAGATCACTTTACCATTCAATTCGTATGCGAATAAGACCTCTGCTTAAAACATAGCGCCATCTGTTGGGAGCTTCTACGTTGTGTTCATAGATGGCGCTATGTGTTAAGCAGAGGTCTTAGATACGAATTAAATGGTAAAGTGCTCTCTCCATAGTGAAACTAGCTACAGCAGGGCCATTATTTTAAAATTACGCCACAATGTATAGGCATTGGCAGTCTATATAATTCCTAGTCTCTGCTTATAGTAATATGCCTCTATACATGAACAAAACAGTCATTCCAAAGACTTGATGAATAAATGAATAAGTTTTGTACTATAAGTTGTTTCATGATTCCCATAAATATTCCCATACCCTCGTGCCACAATGACACCCTCTTAAGAGAAGGGGTCGGCAATGCGCATGTGACACCCCTGGAGTTGCACGCGTCCATAGGCTGCGGTGACCGCTTACCATCAGGCGGGCCGTACGCTTGTTTGCCACCGGCGTAGTATATACCTACATGGACTCAAACTGTCTTCATACCAAATTTAATGTAAATCGGTTCAGTGCACAGTGGTTTAAGCGTGAAGAGTTAACAGACAGACAAACGGACTGACACTTTCGCGTTTATAATATAAGTATGGATATGGATAATCTCAATCTTCTTCTTCTTCTCTATCCCGTTACCCTCTGCTTTCCTCCACAGTCCAGTCCCATATTCTGAGTTTTTATGGCCACATCGCGGCGGGGCGATGACTATCGAGCGTCTCGTGGTGCAGGGTAGGGTTGAGGGCACGAGAGCACGCGGCAGATCACCTATGAGATAGACTGACCAAATCAGGGCCGCGGTAGACGCACCCTTGCATTTGTGCACTAGGCAAGCGGCCTTGAGAGACGAGTGGCGACGGATTGTCAAGCTTGCCACTAAACCGATATGACGACCACGACCACTCTGCCAAGAGCGAAGCGGCTAAGAAGAAGAGGGGTGTACGGCTCGAACCAACTCCCTCCATTTGCTTCGGTCTTGGGCAATTCTGATTACTTCTTCTCAGTTCGTCCCCAGAGAGCCCAACTCGACTATCCACGGAACGCCGCCAAGTTGTTCTGGGCGACTTTTTTCCGCTGGCCGAAAATGTCAATAAAACAAACAATTAAAAACAGCTTTATTTCTTCACTCGGGACACTCGCGACTCTTTCTTCTTACTGAACAGTGTTTGTATTACATCCACGGGCAGCCCCTTGGTCTCCGGTAAGTAGAAGTAGCAGAACACAACAGTGCTGAAGCAGACTGCCGCGAACAGGTAGAACATCTGGCCGAGGCCGATGGCCAGCTCCAGCGGTTTGAAGCTGAACAGGATGATGAAGCTGCAGAGCCACGTCCACTCGATAACCAACATGGAGAGGACGCCTTTCACCTGGAAGACATACCAGATAAACTTCTGTATTACCGAAATCTAAGCATCGCCCACAACACTACTCAGTCAAAGACTCGGAAACTTACCCGTCCTCTCCCAGCGAAAAAAACAAAACAAAATATTACCTATATTGTTATGTGGCCGAGGATTCCCGTCACCGGGAGACGACGGCTTAATATGGTCGCATTTATTTATCCTCAAACTTCACGCATCAGATAGAATCACGTCAAACAAGCATGAGTTCGGCTTCTAAGAAGGATACTTCGTAGAGGCAGGCGGCGGCGAGATCGGCAGTGTACGTGGCGAGCTCGTCGCGGATGCACTCTGATTAAGAACTCCCGAAGAGTTCGGAGCATGTCACCCGGAGTGACGATTATAATACCTGAGTTTGAGCCGTTTAGTAAAATAGGAGCGCTCGTGGCCCAGCGGTTGCGGTATCTAAGGTTAAGCAACGTGGGCAGCGGTCAGGACTTGGATGGGTGACCGCTTTGAGTGGTTACTAACTGAGCGCTCCCGTGCTTTGGGAGGCACGTTAAGCCGTTCACCCCGGTTGCTGTCTATGGCAGCAGTAGTTAAGCCAAGTTGGAGGCCTTCGGGCGGCTTGAGAACTTCTAACAGTCAAGTTGCCCACTCACTTGACAAAGCCTAATCCCAATAAGGTCTAGTTTCCCCTCGGGTTGGAAGGTCAGATGGCAGTCGCTTTCGTAAAAAACTAGTTCCTAACGCCAAATCTTGGGATTAGGTAGCGGACCCCAGGCATCCTTCAGGATGCAACTGTACTGGGATAACGCTAGGAGGATGAATGAGCCGTTCAGTAAAGTATAGTTTAAGGCAGAAACCCTTTACTCACCTCAGGCAAGAACAGCTCAGCGGCCAACACAAACGGGATGGTCCCGGCGCCGAGCGAGTACGATATGCAGAAGGAATAGATGATGACCGCGGTGACGGCTGGCGGCGCCCAGGCAGCGTGGATCTGCGAGCCCAGCAGTAGGCAGCACGCGCCAGAGCCCAGGGAAGAGTACATCATCAGGGGCTGGCGAACAGAAGTCACTTCAGAACGAGTAGATGACACTTATCCAGAAATGTTGAATCATTGGAAAGGCTAGTAGTACAGGGTCAGGTCGAAGGGTAAAGATCCAGAGGCGAACTCCTGCCCGTTGGACGGATCTTTTAAAAACAGTCCGGAGTCGAGTGCACGCGCAATGCTTGCAGCCGTCAGAAATGGTGAGACATCGCAAGGGAAAGTCTAATGTTCAATGCCAAAAACAAATCCGGACGTGAAGATCAGCCGTGTGCAGGGTCCAAACGGCAACGACCACTCTGACAAGAGTGTTACGACTGAGAAGAGAGATGATGACGGCGGGTGGCGCCCAGGTAGCGTGGATCTGCGCGCCCAGTAGCATGCAGCACGCACCCGAGCCACAGAACAAGTAATAGTGGCGGAAGGTCATGTTACGTTACGCTGACCGTACATACAAGCACGCCAACTTCGTTCGCTTCAGAACATGGATTTCGCTTCCTATGCCTATAATATAGATTTTACGATTGAATATTTATATAACATAGTGCGGGACGTGAGTTTGTACGGAAAAACTTGCGGCGCGGTTCGTGACGTGAAATTACGCCTATGCCTAAAGCGGGTATTACATTGTCCTGAATTTAGAACCTTTACAGTGAGATGTACATACATGTTAGAGGCGTTAGAGCGAGATAATTGAAGCCTTCATCTGCCCTCCCATATTCAGGGTGCTAAATTCAGGACAATGTAGTTCTTCAGTATCCAGGATCGTAGTACCCTTCCGTACCTTTCTCCCGGCCACGTCCGTCAAGTAAGCAGCAACCAAGCCAGAAGCCAGCGTGATAATGGAGAAAATAATACTAGAGATGGTAGCAGACATGTTGGGGATGGCCTTGGAGAACAGGTCGACGGCGTTGACCTGCACCACCACCAGACCTTGGAACACGGAGGCTGTGGTCAGGACCAAGCACACGAGCAGCGCGCGCCGGGTGGAGTAGGATTTCTCTGGATTTAAAGGTTTTTTTTAAAATATATTGGCCAAAATAATTGTCAACAAAGAATGATAAACATTGTTCCAACAACGGAAACCTCGGGGGTTTATATGCCGGTGAACAGGTAGGCTTACTAATAAACTGGAAAGTTGAAAACTTCTGCACTGTCTGTTCAGGATGTAGTTTGAGCTCTTCAGGAGGTATTTCTGCAATCAGAAACAATAAATCCATATAGTTAAAGGAAGTAGGTAATTAGTGTTTTTAACTCTCTAACTAAGAACTAAGAAAGAAGACAGATCTCACCTGACCCTTCCAATCTCCCTGCATCTAGGATGCGGCGGATTGTGTCAAGTTCTTGTTGAACAACCTTGGCAGTCACTTTTGCAGCTCTGTAGAACGCTATCGACTTTGCAGCTTCCTGAAAAGAACAGTTTTTTATTTGAACGGAAATAACATGGCTTGTCCTATAAAATTTTAAATCCAATTTGCACCTTTTGTCCAACCAAGCTGTCTTTCATTGGTCTGAGGTTTAGTCATATTTTCTCCCTGTACCCTTCATTCAAGTAGTAGGTAGTAGGTATAATAAGTCCTTCATTTATGACTTCTTAAATTGCCTATTCTTATATAGTCATGACTACAAAAGGAACTACGTATATGAAGACGTCGAAAGTCTTTAAATACGGGAATAAGATCTTTGAAGCTTAAGCGACACAGAGAGCGGGCGGGCGGTAGCGGGCGGTAGCGGCGCAGGAGCGGGCGGTAGCTCCCGCGCGGATCCCGCCCGCTCCCGCGCGCCTCCCGCGCCGCTACCGCCCACTCCCGCGCCGCTACCGCCCTTTTCCGCGCCGCTACCGCCCGCCCGCTCTCTGTGTGGCTTAAGCTTGATGGTGAGTTTACCTACTTATAATTTGCACCCATTGACGTACGTAAGGCAATTAAAATTACTAACCTACTTATGTGGTCGAAAACCGCCCTTTTTAGCGGCTTTTAAAGCATCAAACGTTGGATTTAGCGTAAATTTTTGATTAACTATAATTAAAATTGTTCGAAAGATAGGTAATACCTAAGCCGTTTTAAATCATTTGGCTAGCATACAAATTAAAATTGCAGAAATCAGGCTGTATAGGAACTCTTGGATCCTCCTTGATTGCGAACTGCAAATGCATAAGTTACTAGTATTTTGGCAGATCGATATGAAAATAATTAGTTAACACAGGTAACCTTATCAAACTACAATTTACCTGATCCCTCCCCCTCTTCATCAAAAACATAGGCGATTCCTTCAATAAACTCAGCAGCAAAACACCAGCAACAGCTATTGATAGGCACGTGTATATCATCGGGTAGTAGTCCACATATCCTCCTAGAGCGTACGAAACTATCATCCCCACGGCGTAGAAGATCACGGAGCCAGAAGTCATGCCGCCTCTTATGGACTCTTGGCAGAACTCGCTGACGAACAGGGGAACCACCAGGCCACCACCGCCGCCTACGCCAGATATGAAGATAGCGGTGAGGAGGGCCTCGACGCGATTTGAGACTATTATCATGGTCCAAGCCACCTGAAACAATTTACAAGGTTCATAATGCTCCCAGTTGTGTATTACTTACTAAATTACTAAGGAGCCAGGGTTCCAGTTTGGCACCATCCCAGTATATGGCGTAGGAACACTAGACCTAGTTCTAAGAAAGTGACTGCCATCTGTTACAACCCAGGTTAAACCGGTTTACAGGGTACCCGAACGTTTTACGTTTGTTTATGACGTTTAATCATTGGTCTTTCTCAGACGTTCTTCGTTCGTTCGCAGTCGTTCGTTCTTTGTCAGACGATTTAAGCAGTTTCTTGCAGGCCTACCATGCCACCACCACCATAGTAACACAACCACCATAGTAAACATGGTAGTTCCTACCATGTTTTACTGTATAATTTGTTTTTCTTTCTTTTTGCTGTGTGTGTTGTGTATTGTCACGAATAAATAATTGATTCTGATTCTGATTCTGATGCAGGCTATAGCCTGTACGGGAGCGGGATTGTTTCCCGCAGAGGTGGAAGGATAACTGAGGATTAGGGGGTGGCGGGGTCAACTACCAAAATGTATTAAAATAGAACTGTGTCTATTGAACTTTAGGTCTTTTTCATCTAAAACTAAGAGTAGTCAGTCTCTCCACACAGCGTACATCCTCGGGACCTGGCGACCAAAAATATACATCATGACATCACATACATACAGATCAAGTATAGTGGTGTTATTATGGTTGGGCATTTCGGTGAGGTGGAGTTAGGCTTCTTCATAGACCATTTCATGGTCTGTGGACTTCTCCATGTATGAGCGGAATGCCTTACCTCTTTAAAGAATGATCATGCTTTTCTTGATGTAACGAAAAACAAAGCTATTGTCTAATTGCTTCATCTCACACAATATTTGACAATTATCTAATGTCGTCATGAGATAACTAAGATAACGCTAACACCTGCCAATAAATAGATCTTAGTCATAAACTTATTTATCTCAACTGGCTCGGTAATCTCGCGTCGCTGTTTACTTACATTATAGGGTAAACGCCCCAATTCTCGACACCTTGATGCCCAGATGACACTATCGTACACCTCTATCACTATGACATAAGGTTGAAAGTCCCATGTCAGGGACGTTTGCCTTACTTTTATTGAGTAACTGACTGTATTAATATTGTCGCCATGCCCTTAACCTACAGGAATATGGATCGACTACCTAATTCTTGTATTGTAGTAGGATCTGTTACTAACTTCTGTAAATTCATTCCGCTATAAAGAAATTTTGAAATAATATAATCAGTGTGGTTTAGTTATGATGCTTTTTTTAACTCAATAAAACAAAAGGAGTGCGTGGTTAAAGAGTGACCTGGGGAAAATCTAGTGAAATCTTCGACACGAACACCAGGGCGGATTAAGACTGGAATACTCTAGGAGTTTGCGCTCCAGTTGGATTGGTTGTGCGGCTTCCACCGAATCTAAGGTGTGAGTGGAATCGAGCTACTAGGAATTTAGTCGCTGTTTCACTAAACCAAAGGGGTGACACGCGAAGGAACATTAAGCGCTGTGGGTAAATATGTGTGCGTGCGCTGTCGGTACACGCGTCAATTGTTTGCGCGAGTGCGTAGCGCGAACGAATCGCGAGGCGCGACGGTAACCCGATCGTAACCCGGCCTGTCAGACTGGGCCTGTCAGGGACGAGGTAACTCATCTCGGTGCGGGGGGGGGGGGGGGTTTCGTGTCCGTTCTGTATGTAATACTATTATACTATTCTGTGACTAAACCTAAAGTAATATGATGATTAAAGTGCTCTATTGCCTATTGCGTGCCATTCGACCAGTGTAAATAAAGTGAGTGATTTTAATTAGTGGTTTCATTAGAGGATTCTCGCTCCTGTAAGTAATAGTGTGTGTCTGATGAGATGAGCTGTCAGAGCGTTGCCGGTAATTCCTCGGGGAGACTCAGAACTTGGTTAGACGTGACCGCGTTTCCTCGAGACGTGTCGATGGATTGGCTCGCGTCGTCTACATTAAAAAAACTCACCACATGCATTAACGAAAACATGATCGCGCAGTATTTCCGTCCAACGACATCAAGCAAGATGGCGGCTGCTGGAGTGGCGACGAGCGCGCCGATGGAGGAGAGGCTGGTGAAGAGAGCCTGCTCGCCCTCCGTCATGGGGCGGTGCAGCGTGGTGTTGGCGCCACTGAAGAGTGCCAGCGTCGAGGAGGGCCACGTGAAGGTCAAGCCGATGCTCATGCCGAGGTAGCATACTGCACATGCAGATAGAAAATTTGCATCAGTTTCCATATTAACCAGGGCCTTATTAGGTTCAAAATCGCTCGAAAGGCAATAGAAAGGGTTGTGCTGGCAGTGTCTCTATGCGATTGCATAAGAATTTAAGCAGCCAGCATCCGCAGCAGAATCATGGTAACAGACTTGCGGCCGTCGCGCGTCCGTCGATTTCTTGTTAGAGGTGAGACGTACTAGGCAAAACGCGTACTGAGTCTTGCGAGTACGCGTCCACAAAAAGACTAGATCCAAAGACTAGGTCCAAATACGCGCTAAACCGACCCCGACCCGAGGTGCCCCGAAAGAATCCGAACGCGCAGACGAATACGAATAGCGCGGAACACAAAGACTCTTAGACGTTTCGAGTCTTCAGAGTCGTCGTACGCCTAGTACTCGATACGCTAAAAGACGCGCAAGCGGGATCGCGTACTTACGCGTCCATGCCAAAACCTATTCCAAAAACCTGTTCCCGTAAATACGTCTCACATCTATTTCTTGTACTACTAAAATGGGCTGGCCCGGACACGGAATTAACGGTCTAGCGTGAATCATCCTTTATTATTCCGAATCGCAGTGAGCGGGGCATACAATGCATGTAGAAAGGCGCAGCGCGGGTAGACCTTCCAGTCCTTCCACTCAAGGTGGACTGACTGAGGCACTAAATGCTAGACCCGGGTACGACTTCGAGCGAGAGAACCTAAAAGGAAAGTACTGCTCTAGCTGTCGCTCGAATATGCAGGGGCGAGGGATAGGGAGATAGTGGATAGAGGGTGTGCTCAGGAGCTGCATGAGCTCATATACTGCCACACCCCTTCTTCCATCGGACATCCAGAGGTACGGCAGGTTTACTATCCATCCATACCTAGTCGAAATTCCACCAATTACTCGAACCAAGCAAGGGGTTTTTTCAATAGGGATGTTGACACGAAATAAGAAAATCAATGTATCCGAATTTTCTCGAAAAAGGATCAAATTCTCTATCAAATAGTGAAAAAAGTAATCCAAAAGAATAAATAATTACATAATTAT
The DNA here is from genome assembly GCA_951800055.1 of Cenopis cana. Taxonomy (NCBI): domain Eukaryota; kingdom Metazoa; phylum Arthropoda; class Insecta; order Lepidoptera; family Tortricidae; genus Cenopis; species Cenopis cana. The sequence goes on from OX637495.1 coordinate 762,900, forward strand.
AAGTCTTCAAAGTTTTAGGAGGGGGCATTTTCTGTCCCTTTTCCGCAAAACGCCCCGTTGTATTGAACGATCGTCATTTAGTATGGAGCTCGAGGTCAGTGACGTCACTGACCTGTAGCGTTTTCTCTCTCTAACTAAAACATTCTAACGGTTGTAGTTTCGTTATTTTTTGAAATATTTGAATAGGATTTTCACTTTTTGGCATAGGTAGTTATGTGTATTCTTTCGTATGGAGTATTAATAAATTTTGAGTCAATGTCGTATCAGGAGCTCAAAGCATTGGCAGAGAACAGAACGGAATGGCGATTACTCCACCGACAAGAGCTAGGCTCTTAAATATATGATGATGATCCCTATTCATATAACCTGGATCTCTTTAAGGCACGAGTGAATAGGCCTTTTTTGTGTGAATTCGCTTCACTGTCGGCCCCATCTTTGCCCTTTGGCTAGATGCTGTCCAAGAGGCAATAGCAAGAAAAAGAGAACCAAAAACGAAGGTACCACGGAGAGGGAGATAGTTCCAGTTAGGGCCTCGGATTGCGACCTCATACACAGAATAAGTAATCCTTATACTCCTTTTGTAAAGCCTATCACACACTGCAGCGGCCTCCGGTGGCGGTCAGTTGTATACTATGACTATCCTAACATTCATTCAGACACGCGGCCTAGATTATCATAGTGTCAATTAGGTCATACTAGGTAGGTATCAGTGGCGGCGCGTCAAAAATATTCTTAGGGAAGCCGGAAATAATTAGCCTTTCTTATTCTTCATGAGCCGTAGTAAAAGCCCAGCACTGGCTGAAGATTAGGCAAGCCGGTGGGAATCGAGTTGTATGGACGCTCCGCCACTGGTAGGTATATCCATCCATACCAAATGTCATCTAAATAGGTTCAGCGGTTTTAGCGTGAAGAGGTAACAGTAAGACACGTTCAAATTTATAATATTAGTATGGTATTAGTATGGGTATCTTAACAATTAAGTAAGTACCTACACAAATGACAGGACAACTTTCTCGCTTTAGCAATTATAACTTGTCCTTATTTTTAATTATTTGTCAATAAGTAATTACCACCCATTGTTCATAACATAAAGTGCAGTCAATTAATATTAAAACAAAAAGTCACTATTGTCTTGGTAATTGCTTAAAGGTATAGGTCTAAAATTAATGGCGCACTTACTTATTCCCGTGCAAAGTATTTGTCGCACTAACGACATTTTTAGTTTTACTTAGTTATCAATCCCAGTGTCGCCGTTGTCACCTTCTTCTAACAGTTTGATTAAGACTGCTAAAGATTTCATCTTCAACGACTTTAGGCATAAATAGACAAGGCAAACACGGATGGATTACAAGAGTAATTGAAGGATTTCAAAGCCAAACATGCTACAATTATGTTGCAGCTCTAAGGAAGTACACAGAAAGAGTACAATATTTTGTTCATAGTGAATTCCATGTATGTAACTTTCAACACATACATTTGAAAGTTCAATTTCACGAGATATGGCTACTGGCTACGTAGGTAGTGATAATATGGATATGATCCCTCGGGTGGTGAATGTTTTTTGTCTAAAAGTGCTACATTCTTAAACGAGTAAATAATGAATCGTTCTTTAAGATTACACGTCAAGACCATAATATTAAGGCGCAGGGGTGGGCATGCTCTCTCCATAGAAACTTTGTGCAAGTTTTTCTTGCTTATGATTTTTGGCCACCTATGCTTATTTTTCTGTTAGCCAGAACCTGGAGAATTCTTTTAAATTTTGTTTCATCCTCATCATCATCAGCCTATATACGTCCCACTGCTGGGCACAGGCCTCCTCTCATAGATGAGAGGGATTGGGCAGTAGTCCCCACGCTGGCCCAGAGCGAGTTGGGGACTTCACATACAACTTTGAATTTATTTGCGGATGTATGCAGGTTTCCTCACGATGTTTTCCTTCACCGAAAAGCTAACGGTAAATATCAAATGATATTCCGTACATAAGTTCCGAAAAACTCATTGGTACGAGCTGGGATTCGATTCCACGACTGCCGCTTGATTACTATTTTTTTAATTTTCGTTTTTGATTTTTTTTCCTTGACATTCTTCGTATTTAAGGTGCAGCGGGGCAATCTAAACTGCGAGAAATTTAAACTAATTTCAATATCTTCCGTGTTTTACATCATTTAGTAGTGTCATGTCACCTATGCACGGATAGCGGAAAAGCGCTTTCATAATTTTACCAGAGAATGGCGTTTATAGACCGAATGCTCTATGATGGCACTTGGCCGGATTTTTCCACACAACGGTAGTACCTACGAGGCAATCATCAGTAAGTATGGAACATTTTAATTATTCGTATGTTCGTCCGCTATTTCTGTACTTTGCCTCTCGTTTTTATACTTTTTGAGTATCTCTAATTTTAGGTGGTTCAATACAAACATTTGATCGTCTCTAAAAACTGGTTTGAATGGCACGAGGAAAAAATAATCATGCTTATTCAACGAAAGTAAAACCTTAAGTAACAACGTTTGTGTTGTTAATCCCTAATAATAATTTAAATTGTTTGTTTTGGCTTTTAACTATCTCGTACTGTCAGAAATGTAGTAATCCACATCAGTGGCGAGAAAGCCAGGCTGGAGAAAGGAGTGTAGAGTGAAGAAGAGTCATTAATTATATTTTTAAATTTAGTAATAATACGAATAATGACTCTTCTTAGGCAGCTGTTATGCACTGGAGTGGGTGAGTACACTACCGTTTACAGTAGGATTGGTTGTCTTATACATAAACAAATTTAGGTTCCTGTGGACATTTCACAAGTTAAGGGATCATGTCTGTTAACCCGCATAAACAGTGTTTCCGTTTCTATAAATCCACGTGATAAAAGCATAACTTACATGCACCTAAGCCGTTAATGACCACAGGAGGGACGACTTTTGTTTTTTCAAGTGTTTATGACCAGATTATACTTAAAAGAAAAAAGAAAAGAAAAGAAACATTTATTCGTGACAAACAAAACACTTACGAACAGGACATTACAAAACCGAATAAAAAATAATAAAAATAAAAGATCTGTCAACACGGGTCTAACGCGATATTTATTTACCGTATTATTTCCAACGCTTTGATATGAGTTGCAAAGGTCATGGTTATGGCAGTACTAGTGTCCCAGCAAGTTGTCAATGTAGAATTACACACATACTGTAAGTAGGTACTAATATTATAAGAAGTTAAGATTTTAAGTAGGTATGTAAGCTTGTGCGGCTGTTTCTTGAGGCTGAGATTTCCTCAGCCAGCTGGCCTCATATCAGCCGAAAGAGTCCACTGCTGGACATCGGCCTTTCGCCAGAGAGTGTGATAATGACTGGGCCTGCACGAAATGAATCTAGCGGACTCCAACGACGTGTGGCGTTCGGTATGTGGTCGCCATTGGAGAACGTTTTTCCGTCCCAACGGCAATCAATTCTATTTGCAATATATGCCACACTGCGATTCGGAGGAATATGTCGGTTACCTTGGTTCTGCTGCGGACAGCCTCATTTCTGATGCAATCACACAGAGACATCTCTCTCTCCTTCTCTGTTGCTGGAGTCCGCTGTTGAAGGTTAGTGGAGTCCACTGGATGCGGGTGGTGCAGGCCCGGTCATTGTCGCACTCTCTGCGGAAGGCCGCAATATCCACTCCCAGATCAACCCTCTCAATTGACAATATTTCATAATTTCCAAAAGTCTTAATTCGAAAACCATTTCGGTAAAAACGTGTGAAGTACACAAAAAACATTTTTTTTGATTTTTTTCTCCGTTAATTTTGGAAAAAATCGCAAATTACTGTAAACCGAAACTTAACGTCATCTTCCTCGCTGTATTCAGGGAGACCTTAGTACAGAGTACAGACAATCGCTGCTCTGGAGTGGCTCTGGATTCTTGTTGGGAAGATGACGCCATATTTTACTTACGCCCTTTTGGAATGACCTGCTTATCAACGTGTTTTTTTTGTATGAAATAATGAGTTAAATTGAAAAAGAAAAAATACGGGTGGCTTAAATTTTTACCTACTTTCTAACTAGTTCATAAAATAAAGTAGTTAAAAATATGAAATGTTGTCAATTACCTTTTGTGTGACTTTGAGCCCTATGTGGCTCTGGTTCTAAGGAAACTAATGCAAATTTTATCTGCATGTGCAGTATGTTACATGTGCATGAGTATGGGTGTGACCTTCACGTGGCCCTCCTCGACGCTGGCACTCTTCAGTGGCGCCAACACCACGCTGCACCGCCCCATGACGGAGGGCGAGCAGGCTCTCTTCACCAGCCTCTCCTCCATCGGCGCGCTCGTCGCCACGCCCGCCGCTGGCCTCTTGCTCGACGTTATCGGACGGAGATACTGCGCGATCATGTTTTCCTTAATGCATGTGGTACGTTATCATACAAAGAAACGACAAGACCAAAGGGTCATCATACGCCTGTACCTGTGCGGCACATGGATCATTAAACATTTTTGGGGTGCTGGTACTACTTTCCATTCTTGTGCAAGGCGTTCTCCATACAAACTCTGTGCACGTTTTATTCGTAGGTTTTGGCACTAACGAATATAATATTTTGTTTTGGTTGTAAATATTAGATATGCGAAGATAGTGATGTGAAAATTTTCAAATATGGCAAAAAAATAAAAAATAAAAAAAGAACAAAAAAAATTACATCACGAAATAGCTATCAGAAAAATAAGAATACTGACCAAAAATCGTATCTTTAATGCAAACACAAAGTTTGTATGGAGAGAGCTTGCCCTATCCCTCCTCTTAAAGCTCTACAACGAGAAACATCGCGTTCTTTGAAACGCTGTTCTGTCCTGACGAGGAAACAATGGGGATTGATTTTCACATATATGATTCTTGACTATATGAGTGTGTTTCTGACAAAAACCGAAAAATTACTCGATAGAAAAAAATCTAAAGTTGAGTTTTTATTTTCCTTTTTTACTCATCCGACTAAAACAACGCATTATTAAAAGACACGATTAAGTTAATATTGGTATTTTGTCTCATCTAAACTCTGTCAAGAGGAAATTTAATAAAACTTCTCACAGTCATATATTTTACCAGATTTGTCTAAAAAAGCCATTTCCGAAGATTCATGCATCCCGTTTTGTCGTGAGCGAAAAACATAAGCGCGTCTCATTCACGGGTGGCGTGTCGCGAATCGAAGAATTCCCTTAAGGCTCTCGCCCCGAAAAACTTTGACGGACATGTGTCGTACACCCTGCATATTCCAGTTTCAAACAGACATACGTCTTTCTGCAGGTGTGCTGGGCAATGATTATCGTCTCAAACCGAGTGGAAGTGCTCCTGACGGCCATCTTCATATCAGGCATCGGCGGTGCCGCCTTCCTGGTTGTCCCAGTGTACATCAGCGAGTTTTGCGAGGCTTCGATCCGAGGCGGCATGACCTCTGGTTCCATGATCTTCTATGCTGTGGGCATGATCGTCTCCTACTCTATAGGAGGATTTATGGACTACTATCCTATGGTGTACACTTGCCAGGCCATTTCGGTGGTTGGCATCGTGTTGCTGAGTCTGCTAAAGGAGTCACCTTTGTTCTTGATGATGAAGGGTAGGGAGGAGGTAAATATTACAAGCTTTTAATATATGTACATTGTATTAATTATGTCGCTCCTACAAAATGTTTGCACGCCTGCATACAGGCTGAATGCACTGGACTTTCTTTTATTTTTAACATCTTATGTATAACATGCGTTCTGAACAAATAAATCTTTGAATCCTACTGTAATTCAAAAATAACTAAAACATATATTTTTGAATCATTCTTCGTCATAAGTTTGTGTTGTGCCTAACCTTATGTTCTATGTAGGTACTCACTTTGTTTTTGGTTTTCAGGAAGCCAGAGCGTCTCTGGTCTTCTACAGAAATTCGAATAGTGTCACAAAAGCAATTTTAGCAGAGATCGAAGCCATTCGACGAACACTGAACCCCGAGTTAGATTCTCCAGGTGGGTAATGTTGATACACATATCTATTTATTTCGTGACAATTAACTAGCTTTTGCCCACGACTTCGTTGGCGTAGAAGTCGTAATTGGGTCATAAACAGATTTAGGTTCGCGTCTTTCCTGTGGACATATCAAAATTTAAGGGCTATAAAGCTTAAGGCCAGGCCAGTTCACGAATCGTCGAAAATATTAAAGTTTGAGGTTAGAAATTGAAGAACAAAACATAGAATAACACTACACAAAAATTACTCTAGATTGAGAAAGAAGAAAGTAACACAATACCGAACAAAATATTGAAAAATGCTTTGGTAACTCTGTAAAAAAATACTAAATAGGGTCAAGGAACCAAAAGATGAACACACCCCAATAGTTGAACATTCGACCGAAAAACTGAAATAAAAAAATCCTGATAAATTTTACCCTTTCGGAATATTTTTTTTCTAACGCGGCAATCCTTTGTCGAGGCTGGTAATTAAACTCCCAGGCTGTAACCGTACACACGTGGCTATAAGCCGCTGTTGAATCTAGGCCTCGCGCCAAAAACTCCGTTTGTATGGAGATCTTACTAAGGATAGCGCTCTCAAATTTAAGCATTAAATTACGTATAAAATTGAATATAACGTATACTTACAAGGTTTTGAGTGAAATAGATTCTTGATTAATGCCTTTACATTTTTATATATTAGATAAATATTTTTTTTTAATAATTTGGGAGATATTTGCTGTTCAAGTTATGGTTCCAATTTTGTGTACCTGAGCTAATAGTTGAACGGCGTTCAACTTTCGGGCAGGGTGTCGTTTTTTCAAACATCGATTTAACATCCTACTGAAAAGATAATAAGAACCTCTATAGCTTAAATTAATCGTTTCTTTGTCGTTGATTTTTCAACCAAAAGTTGAACGCAACTTTCTATTGACAAAACGTTTATTTTGGAGTTTGTTTTACTATGAAAAATACCATTGTTCAACATAGAACCTGAGGCCAGAACTTGAACGAATAAAATTAACTAGTTCAACTTCTGGCTACTATTCCAATATGTGAACACTTTGTTGATTTTGGTTCGTTCATTTCACAGCTATCGTGTCCAAAACTTGAACTAACATAATTTAGTCGTTCATGATTTAGGCAGTGGTTAGTAAATGAACGTCTTTACTCCAAAGTTACTAATTAGCATAAAACCTGGCAACTTTACCCTTCCTTAGCTTTCATCTTCTCTAGTTTACTGTATTATTTTGGTAAATATTATTTATAGTATTATGTAAGTTCGCACATTATTTTTTTTGCTTATAAATGCCCGGACAATGCATAGGTAAATAAATATGTTTGCTCATTTTACACTAATATTTCATTCATCTTTATTAACATACACCGTTATCAATGGAGTAAATTGGTGCGAAAGTGTTCGTTCATCTAATGGTGTCAAAGTGTTCAGAATTAGGGCACACTGTTCAACTTCTGGGCAAATTGGCATACTTTTGCTTAGATTATTTTTTAAAAAATACTCTATTATAATAGGATGATTTAAAATATTGGAATTCAATCTCGATTATATACCGATTCATAGAAAAAAATGAAACCTGTATATAGTAGGTTACAACACCCCGAAAAAAAATCCTAAAGTTGGGTTAGTCGCTTAAGTGTTCATCTTTTGGTTCCTTGACCCTATCATCGTAAAAATAAACTTTCATGCTGATTATTTCGTAATTGTCATCGGCAATGATACGTTTTTCTTTACAAAAGGGTAGCTTTTTTATTGTTCTAACACAATAACCGGATAGATTTTTGATAAATGATCCAGTATTTCAAAAATCCATCAAAATGTACTTAATATTCACGAAAATTGCGCGCAGATTTCTGTAGAGAGCGGGATGGTTAATTGTAAACTCACGCGTGTTAGAGCGGGACGTCTGCAGTGGGACTGCCTTGCCTTAATTTTGGATTGGTCTAGTAATAACCCGCATAAACGGCGTCTCCGGTTCTATAAATATAATAAGCCGTTAACTATATTGACCACAGGAGGGACGACTTATTGTTTTTGCAAGTGGTTTATGACCCAATTGTCATATACAGAAACAATTACCAATTAGTTCAGGCGCAGGCTCAATTAACGCTCTCCCATACGACCCCATACAAAATTCCACTAGTCTTTTCGCTCCCCAAGGGATAATTTCCGGGATAGAAACAATCCTACGTCCTTCCCGGGGTCTCCACTTGCAAACTGTCTACATACCAATCTTCATCTAAACCCGTTCAGCGATTTAAGTTTCGAATTTACAAAATTTAGTATGAATAAGTATGGATATTACGTTTGTTTATTTAAGAGGATTGTGTAACAATTTCCATACAATAACGTGCTCCGGGCGCCAACGTTTTCCACCCTTAAACCTGGGGGCCGATTTTTGAGAGTCGAACGCTCGACTTTTCACTCGACATCTGTCAAAAAATCATAGTTTTTTGACAGATCTCGAGTGAAAAGTCGAGCGTCGACACTCAACAATTGGATTTGCGTGATTTTTGGTAATGATGTAAGTATCATTAAATACTAGGTTTATTATACGTTTTGATTTCTTGGAAATAAGTATTGCATAAAATTGAAAACATGAACCCTTAAGCATGATTTACGCTAGACCGTCCCGTGTCCGGGCCGGCCCGTTTTGTAGTACAAGAAATCGAGGGACGCGCGACGGCAGTCGATTTCTTGTACTACCTACAAAACGGGCCGGCCCGGACACGGGACGGTCTAGCGTAAATCATCCTTTAAAGTTTTTTATTTTTTGGCACGAAAACTTCGTCCTTTGTTTTTGTTATTACTATTTCATAAACTAGATAGAATTACGGAAAGAGCAAGCCGTATAAACCTAGTTAAGGATGTGAGGAATCGACCAAGGCCAAAAGTGTCTAATTTGATAAAGGTTTAAGGGGTGGAAAACGTTGGCGCCCGAAGCACTAATTCTGCTTGAAAGGACTACTGTCTCTATCGTACGCAAGGATATTCCGGAATGCCTGTTCTCGCTCGCACGATAGTTTCACAAATTTCACAATAGTCTAACACTTTGATTGAGCGTGTGTGCGTATTTTTAGCCGGGAATTCCATTTACATTTACAGTGTAAAAAGAATAAAGATAACTACAGACAGACTGATATTAGTGGTAAAGATAAACTAAATAACATCAGTAATGTTTGCTTTGGTTGACGCTCATTGTAAAAATTATGGCATGACTATAAAGATTTAAATCGCATAATACTCGTAATTGCATATACCTACGTCACAAGTCGAAAGCAGATTTTTCCGAATAGCCGGAGGGCTGACAACGGAAATTAGTTTGCAATGTATGGAGATTTTTATAGACGTGTTTTTTTTAGTGTTCCAAAAACTGACTCGCTAAATAATAATTCTATATAATTGTCTAATGTGCTCACATAATTTCACGAGAGTCATCTGCGAAATGCGACATTTAGAGGAGAACAAACCGAAATCCGCCGCAGAAAACTAAAAGTTCCACAAAACTAACTTGAATAAAAAATCGAGTGAGTGAGTGTCGAACGCTCGACTTTTCATAGTCAAAGTAAACATCATAGTTTTTGGACAGATCTCGAGTGAAAAGTCGAGCGTTCGACGCTCAAAAATCGCCCCCCTGCTCACAGCGACACAAGCGGACGTACATTCGAAAGCATTTTAGTCGAACCTGAAGCAGAAAATAATAATGTAATTTCTATTAAACCGCCAAATGTCTCCAGCCAGTACAGTCAGCGTCATATAGTATGTAGCAGCCAAAGTGGCCAAATAGTTCGGTAAGCCATATATTTTGTATGGTGTACTGTACCGAACTATTAGGCCACTTTGACCGCTACATACTTCCCAGCTAGCAAAGTAGTCATATAAGATTGGGCTTATTCAGCTAATAAATCATATAAAAGTCATGTAAACGTGAATTTTACAGCACCTGTCGTATAAAGCCAGCTTATGCAGCTTTTTAGTTACTCAGCATATTAGTCATACTATGGTGCTGAGTAAACGTTTACTCGACTTGCTTATATGACTAATAAGTCATATAAGAAATGCAGAATAAGTCACTTTTATACGAGGCTTATATGACTATTTAGTCGAGTAACAGTCACTTATATATCTGACTTACGACATGTCAAGTGCAGTCGAGTAAAAGCAATGTAGTTTGCTATTATATGACATCATGTATCTTATACAGCACAATAGCTGTAAATGTTACATGCTGTCATATAAAAGTTAATTATAGAACATGTTATATATGAGTATCTTATTCAGCGATTTGGTGTCATATAGTCTTCTTTTCTTAAAGACCGGCCAAGTGCGAGTCGGACTCGCGCACGAAGGGTTCCGCACCATTATCTATAAAACCGGCAAAAAAGTCATGTTAAATATTTATTTTATTCTGCTTTTTAGTATTTGTTGTTATAGCGTCAGCAGAAATACATCCTCTGTGAAAATTTCAAGTGTCTAACTATAACGATTTTTGAGATACAGCCTGGTGACAGACGGACAGACGGACAGCGGAGTCTTAGTAACAGGGTCCCGTTTTACCCTTTGGGTACGGAACCCTAAAAACAGCCCACATCAGCTACAATGACCATATTTTATGGTTCTACTTGTCTCTAGAAGTAAAATACAAAAATCTGTTAAAAGGTTTTTTCAGAAACTCTAACGAACCCTAAAATATGTCCGACAAATGTATAATGGCGCTTGGACCGCTAAACTTGCTATATAAGATGCGATTATATAGCTTAATAGCTGGATAAATGCAGTATAACCGCGGCGTTCAAGACAATCAACACTATTAATTAAATTTATATTTAATTAACTAAGAATTACAGTTGGGCATTAAATATTTACTATGAAACATAGTTTACTTCATCAATAAACTTAGCTTCGCAATACATTTCTACCATACGCCGAAGTTATGAGCATTCTTAATAAAAACATGTAACATCATGGCGGATAAAAAAAATACTTACCGTCATCCAATGCAAACCAATTAAATTCCTTTTTCAACAAACGCGCTTGTAGTATCGAGTTATATTCTGTTTAGTTGCCAATGATGCAATTACTCCACAAATATGTCATATAAGTGGAAGTTATAGATCAAATCAGTCATATAAAAGTCATATGAGTTGCTAATATACAGCTAAATTGTAATAAGATAGTCACGTCGGTGATTATTATAAGATCTATAAGTGCCGGTAGTTGCAGTTATACAACTTTTATATGACTGAAATGCTGAATAAAATGGGCCCAAATCGCGTTATATACACGTTCTGATTACGTTTCTATGACTAATAGTAAGAGCTAAAAGGTTGCCGCAGAAACGTTGCCGCAACCATTATATGACGAAATTTTGCTAGTTGGGTTACTATATGACGCTGACTGTACAGTATCTCCCTCCCTGTTGTTCGAATATGCAAGTGGGACAGAGAGGCAAATATTTAGTTTTCGGTTCACGGAAGACCCCCTAAACCTCGTTAGTCTCGTTACTAACCAATACTTACCTATAATATCTTGTAATTTCAGAAACTCCTGAAGAAGTAAAACTGAAGCCTAATCTAGAACAGAAGGAGAAGCTGTCGACTCTTCAGTTTATTAGTAAGATTTTTTATGGATTTTTTGTATTCAAAATAGTTTTATCAAATACGTCGAAAATACCTACACACTTTGTCACTTGAAGTACTTATGGTAATTCAAGTCAACAAGACGTTCAGGTGGGACGCTTTCCATACAAAACGTATTTTGACATTCGCATCAGGCTAACGGCGTGATATTTTAAGAACCTTATATAACAAACCTTGTATGGGAAAGCGTCCCACCATACAGTATACTCCTTTTTGGGCGACTGCCCGACTGCGACTGCTACACGACTGTGTAAAAAGCGACTGGGTACCCTTGCGATGCGAGGCATACTGTACAGTTTCCAGTCCCTCCCTGTTGGCTGTCCCTCCCTGTTGGTTGACCCTCCCTGTTGGTTGTCCCTCCCTGTTGGTTGTCCCTCCCTGTTGGTTTTTTTTTTTTTTTAAATCTTTATTTATTTAGGAAAAAAGGCCTTCGTCGCTGAGCGATGATGCCGGCCTAATAGGAGTTACATGATTTACTGCCTACAGTTCATTAATTTAATCATTAATTGATACAATTGTATGGCCAGTTTAGATGTAGGGTCAGATAATATTATGTTACATATACCTAAGTCTGTTAATTTAAGTTTGGCATGTGTTTCAAATGTTCTGCGGTCTGCTCCGATCCGAGCACATTCCACCAATGCGTGGTAAGTATCTTCTCTCACGGCACACATCGAACAATTTGGAGAATCTACCACCCTCATCAAATGCCCGAACACATTCAGTGGCATATGCCCGGAGCGCAGTCGCATACTGGTAACAACTTGTTGTCTGTTTAGTCGAGACTCGCAGAACCAAGGAATTTTCGGCGGTTCACTGACCATAGTTTTATACCATATACCTTTTTCTATCGACCTCTCATCAAAGTAGGTATTCCACATGTTGAAACATTTTTTTTTTGATTCCCTTAGTAGGTCGGTATAGAAAGGCATAAGGTTTACATATATCCCCTCTTCGGCTGCAAATTTGGCTAACTGATCTGCCACTTCATTGCCTGCAAGATTTATATGTGATGGAACCCATTGGAATTTAATATTTCTGCCACTGCTTTGTAGCTTTAAATATAAGTCCAAAATGTTATAAGCTACAGGAAGCCCTCGTTCACACGAGGTGCACCGTGCTAAATGCTGTAGTGCGCTCTTCGAGTCACTAAGCACTACGAAATTCGTCCCATCACAAGACTGTATGTATGATAAGCATTCGAGGATAGCATATAATTCTGCTGACATGACGGACAATTTGTTATTTAGTTTGAAGGCTGCCTTGACATTCGATTGTCGGTCAAAAAACGCTGCCCCGACGCCTTCATCCACTTTGGACCCATCAGTATAAATATGCTGAAACTCGTCGTACTTTTTATTGATGGTTTCTATAGACTTTCGGAGCAGGCTCTCCGAGCTATACGACTTTTTTGGCCCTTCGACATTATTTATGCTTAAGTCTATATGAGTTTTAATATCTATATTTGTCATCCACGTTGACAATGAAAACATTTCCAGTCTGCGCGAGGAATGCATAGGTTGATCAGATATTTCATTATGAACTATAACCAACAGCGGTATTTTTTTGTTGTTCCAGTATGAATTATAGTCACATAAAGCTGCAAGCTCCGATATACTGGAAATGATTTCACTGCCCTCGATAGACCTAGCTTTCAAAAAGAATTTAGACGCCAAGTACTTTCTTCGTACAACCAATGGAGGGAGGCTTAATTCGGATTCCATGACATGTATTGGACTAGTCTTAATAAAACCTCCGACCACTCGCATAGCTTGGTTTTGGACTTTATCTAGCTTAGTAACGTTCGTTTTAGGGCCGTTATCAAAGAGAAAACATCCATATTCTAGCCTGCTGCGTATGATTGCAATATATAACCTCCTTAAGTGTAAAGGGTGAACTCCCCAAGATGAACCTGCCAATACATGAAATACATTTAAAAATTTCCTCGACTTCTCACACATTTCATTAATATGCTTGCCCCATCGCAAAGATTGATCCATCCATAATCCTAAGTATTTAACTGTAGTTACATTTTCTAACGCAACTTCTCCAATTTTTACGCTTACTTGACGCTGAACCCTACCCCTTGAAAAAATACAAATTTTGCTTTTATTTGGTGATAAAACCAAACCTAAATTAATCAACAGAGACGATAGCCTATCCAAAGCCGTTTGAAGTGTTAATGACATAAACCTTAGATTTTGACCTGATATGTACATAACAAAATCGTCTGCATATTGTGATATGTATATGTTATCTATCTTATCACATATATCTGTAGTTACTATATTAAATAGAATTGGAGAGAGTGGGTCGCCCTGAGCTAAGCCAATCCCGGTCTGCCTCGTGATCAGACTATTTCGACTAGACTCCATAACAGATAAGTGTCTTTCCTTTAAAAATTCCCATAGGTATTTACATATGGTGGAGCCCACTCCCTGTTCATCTAATTTTTTAACGACTGTCAGAACATTAACATTATTATAAGCGCTATCTATGTCGACGAAACAGCCTAATGTTTGTTGTTTATTAGTAAACCCTATTTGAATGTGAGTAATAAGCCTAACCAAATTATCTAGGCATGATTGTGTTCTACGGAATCCCACTGTATGCTTAGAAAGTAAATCCTTACTTTCGAAATACCATTCTAATCGCCTAGTAATGATCGTGTGCAAAATTTTACAAAAACAAGATATGAGCGATATAGGTCTTAATGATGATATGTCGTTCCGATCTCGGCCCGGTTTCGGTATTGCGATTACTTTAATATCCCGCCACTGCTGAGGTACGCGTCCCTGAGTCAAAATCATATTAAACATGTCTACTAAGATCTGTTTATCGGGGAAATTATGAATCATGGAGTATGAGATGTCGTCAGCTCCGGGTGCAGTGTCTTTTTTCTTAATAGTGTTATTGAGTTCTTGTATCGAAATAGGAGCCTCCAGCTGCATGTTACTAGACTTAAATGTCGGATCCTGTGGCGAAACATAGTCAGGCGTCAATTGCGTGAGAAACTCTTCAGTTCTTTCGTAATCTAGAGGATTTCGAACTATCTTGTATCCCTTTAACCATTTCATTTTGTTCCATAGGTGGCTACTTGATACTGTTATATCAATACTGTCACAAAATTGTTTGAACGATGCCGACCATGCCTTTCTAATTAGACACTGCGCTTCAGCAGTTTTTCGTTTATAGATGCTGAGATTTACAGGAGTAGGATTCCGTCTAAGTTGAGCTAACGCCTGTCTACGCATCGCCACAGCTCTCGACAAGTCTGAACACCAGTATGGCTTTGGTTTAAACGTACATGTGGGATCCGTGCTCAACTTAATCATCGGAATAGATTCCTTAGCTGCCGCATAAATCCACTGTAACACATCGTTATACACTTGTTGAGGATCACCTGAAAGTTTAATATTCTTAGTAAGATCTATCAAACATTCCCTATACTTTACCCAGTCAGCCTTCTTAAAGTTTCTTTTTTGTATAGTAGGGTTGGTAGATACCATTTCTGTAGATATAAAAATCATTAAGTGATCACTGGCCAAATTCTCGTTGAAAACGGTCCAAGAAAATCTAAGCGCTACATCTGGGTCATTTTCTATACTCGATTTTTTTTGTGTCCGAGCTGAAAATCGTATGGTAGCATGAGATAATACGTACCGTTTATTTTTTTTCATAAAGAATACATGTTTCCACGTTGAGGTCCACTCAAATTCACGGACTAATTTGTTTTTAAAATACATTAAAAAATACCTAAACGCTCAAATTAAGACTCCGTGCCCTGTCCGGCATCGAGTTTTGAATCAATCAAAAATTCCTATCAAAAACTGTACATTAGAATCACTGATTTCGTGTCAAAAACTTTAACTCGATTATATTTACTATCACTGAGCACAGACACTATTCACTTCACTGTGGTGAATAACTTGTAATTGATGTTTAAAAATCGTCCGAGCGCGAGAGTTAAATTTTGTCGGCAAAATTCAAAGGTCCCTGGCAGCCATCGTTTACATTTGATCAGCTTCGCGTCCTGCTTCACATGTACTCTCAAATGTCAGCTATTATATATAAAAAATCTATATATAGCAAACCGCATTAAGTTCGAGTAAACCACCTAAGTACTTCGGTTTCTGGGTGGGCGACATTTTTTTTGCTTTTGCTTGCAATTTCGGTGGCCCTTAGAAATTCAAATTTTACATAAGTAATCATTAACATATGTATGCATTATAAAGCACTTTGGTGTCTCTATATAAACGATAACTTAAAATATTATTAACATGCGATTTGAATTTTTTATGATTTTTTTATATAGATTTCCAATTCCCGTGTCCTAATTCCCATAGCTTGTTTACCCAAAACAGCTGATTTTGGGACACGGGAATTGGGAAGGATGACTTATTTTGTTAATAAACCTCATTTAATAACAATAATTATGGATGAAATGCATAAATAAATATAATTTGTACTAAGTATATCGATTAGAGTTATAGTTTATGCGTTTATTTAAAGAAAACAGGCCGACTGCTACAATTACACTTAGTTTCTTAAATATTTGAAAAGAGTGACCCATGATTGGTAAAATTAGGCTAAATAACTTCGATACAACTGAACTTTATAATTCTTGATAAATTAGATGGTAAATAATAATTTTAATACAATTTTTTCTAAGAAAAGGCAATTCCCATGGACAGATAAATTCCCGTGCCCAGGTCAAATTTTCAAATTGTAATAACTTCCGTAATTTTATAAGTATAAGTACCCCGTAAGAAAATTTGTGTTTATTAATTTTTTTATCAAATTATCAGCATAGAATTTTCTATGTATTATTGGTATTTCTAAATTCCATGGGAATTGGACAAAAATGCCCGTTTGGTGAAATTCACTCATCTGATGACACAAATGTAATATCAGGTGAAGTTTTCTGCCAATTGTCCAAAACCAATCTACACCTGGTAGGCTCGCCGGTGTTAAGCGATACGTAATTGTAATCAGTAGCTGCGTCATATATTTGTAACCCCCTACTAGTACTCTTACACGACCAATTGGGATGGTGGCCATTAAAATCACCGCACACTAAAGTTTTACTAGGCCATAATGAGAATAACATTTTCCAATCGTCAGTAGTAGTGTTTACATTAGGCGGGCAGTATACAGCAATAATATTTTGCAGATTAGAACAATTGAAAACCTTAATGCATAGAACTTGTATGCTACTGTGACGTCTAGGTCACTTGAGGTAAGTCTTACGGACGGACGCAGGAGGTAAGTAATAGAAACACAATATAGCATTTGGACATCGCCAACGGGAGTGCGTCCGCCCGGGCCGAGTGACGGCTGCAGAGTGCCCTCGGCACCGGGTGGCCCACTACCGGTCGCCATGACAGTTTAATCGTCACATCTCTTCCTTTCCGACAAGTTTAATATTAATTAAATATGTCATTATTTGAAACACAAATCGATGCATAACCTAGCTTATAAGTATACACCAACATTAGATTAATATACACCAAGATTAAGAGTAACATGTTATCAACTTTTAAATATGACACATAAGTATTATCCACACGAATTGTATAATTATAAATTACATTTCTTTACAGACAGAATATAAAGGCTCGACCATATTTTTAGAAACATTCTTTAAAATCTGTTAACTATCGTTCGTATCGTTATGCGCCGATTATCACAATCAACATCATGGTAATTTACAAAATTATCGAGTTTATTTGTATAGTTACATAATAATCAGGTTAATTCACTCTACAGCTTCAGTGGTTTCATTGAATATTGTAAATATTGCATGACTTAAATTAATTACTGTACAATACTTATTTACAGAGACTTCTTGGTTCAAAACACCGAACCTATTGACTGACTATAAGATAGCCAGCATCGTCATCAAGCATTATACCCCGGTAACGTCTTATCCTTGTTTCCAGTCCCTTTTTTTTCTCTTTTTTTTTAATATTGAGCTAATTGATGGCTATTAATAACCAATTAAATACATTATTTGAGGTACCAGATTTCGAAAAGGGTCTATGACGGTCATTCATATTGATAAATGACTCGTGCTCTGAGACACTACAATTTTTAAGAAAGGGAATAAAAATTTATAATTTTAACTGCTCGGTCATTCTGATATTTAAATATATGAGTGAATTGGCAGTTTTTATTTTATTGTAACATAATTAGTTTAAGTTGATCGCGTTTAATACCAAAATACCTTTTGACTAGATGAATCTACCAGCGCTTCGGAAAATCAGGCATCTGAAAAGACGACACACCGCAAGAAGCTCTCCAAGTAGTTATTAAACTTAAAGTCTCAATATAAGTATTTACTTTTAGATTGTTC
Organism: Cenopis cana; assembly: GCA_951800055.1. Classification (NCBI taxonomy): domain Eukaryota; kingdom Metazoa; phylum Arthropoda; class Insecta; order Lepidoptera; family Tortricidae; genus Cenopis; species Cenopis cana. Next base: position 780,878 of record OX637495.1, read on the forward strand.
TCATTGAAAAGATTTTATCTGATACTCGCGCAATATAATTTATTTGCGCATTATTATACATAAATGTCGCGTTTTGTTTGTTATGATTTATTTTACTTGAAAATATAATTAAACTGATTTTTATTTTATTTACTTTTTAATATACCATTATAGTTTTATTAGAACTTTAGTTTTATTTGCATTTGAACATAATTCTAAAGTGTCTTTCAACATAACTTGTGTTATTTGGCAGGTATAATGGTTTATTGTTTTTCCAAATGAATGGAAAGCTTTATTTTTAAAAGATAGGTGTAGGGGTACACCACTTAATATTGGAAACAATTCCGGTTTTTATGAAAGTAATATTCCAAGACGCATTCTTCATTAATTTATCGTATGGCATTTATTTCGAACCGTGACATCTTCGAGAAGGCAATACAGCTGCCATTTGCTGTACTCACCCAGTACACGCATCCTGAGTGGTAATGACTAAACACCCATTTAAATGTGATGAGCCATAACTCATCGGGTACAGTTACCAGAAAACATGGCAAATAACTAAACTTTACCATATTTTGTAATTCTACATTGATTTTATCGTTCTGCATCCCAAGTTAAGAGTCCTGTGCGTAATTTTCCCAATTACTTTTCCTGCCTAAATTTAGTAGGTAGGTAGGATCGGAACCCAAGATTATCTAGGACATAATTATAATATTGTACTGTCTCCAGTACGTTGTAAACAATACAACCCTTCAAATTACCAATCCCGTTCAGGGGCTTTGTTTTAAGGATTTTGATCTTAATCTAGGCATCCATATCTCGGTATCGACAGCATTCCTTTCCGAGTTACAACGCCTTGAGTTGCATTTACTGTTCCAAAATAACCAACATAGGTATCGCTATTTGGTTCTCAACCAACCCTAAAGAGACACCTCATTAGAGCAGGAACATGATGAAATTTGCGAGTACCTACATAAAATGCTAATTTCCTGACATTCTTGGCATTTCGGCTGACCCGGCTGTCGCGCACATAAAATGTCATCCGGAATTTTTAGTGACTCTAGTAATAATTGTTAGTGACACTCATCGTGCCTACGATGATAAGTAACAGGCAAGCCGCAACTTGACGACTCGTAAACAGCTGAGATATAACGCTCTAACGGCAGACTATGATTGCCGTGTTCTAGTTGTCAACATTGGTTTTGTTAGGCAGGAAACACCTTGCATTTACTAATTACTATACCAAACCCGCTCTACATCTTGACTCTACATCTTGAGTCTACATCATGACTCTACATAATGACTCTACATCATGACTCTACATCATGACTCTACATCATGACTCTACATCATGACTCTACATCATGACTCTACATCGTGACTACATCATGACTCTCCAGGTACTACGATAACCAATTATTCTGTAGTTATAGTTTTTAACATTTATTCCTGATTCGTGCATTTTTGTAAGCAATAATCCTTGTTACCACATTGCCTGACGCCAGATCTTGGGGTCAGGAACCAAATGATACGGACCCCAGGCTCAGGCTAAGAAACTCCAGGAAAATTACTATTATTACTGTATTAACTCACATGTTTTGTATTTCCAGTTCATTTTACGTGGTTTAATTTAAATTATTTGCATGTGCTTCAGTTTAGTTAGGCACATCCGTCTTATATTTCATATGTGCAATAAACTGAACAGGATTAAATTTGTTTTATTTTTATTGTTGCTAATATCCTCCTGGTATACTAGAGTTCGATATACTAAAGTATTCCAGTCCCTAGCCCATATAAATCATCAGTAACATAAATAATATGTACCTGCACTTTGGTGCTCAACCCTAGCTAGAACTTGACCAATCGTTCCGGTATGGAGCAGTCCACATCGAAAATATACTATTATACAAAACATGCGAGCATGACTTTTGAAAAGATTGTGAAAGCGTTCAAATACTTTTGTCAATTCGGGAACTTACATACATTTATGCCTTTAACTAACATATCCAGTTTCAGACACGACTTTGTTAATTTTCATCAAGTACCTTTTCTAAGATTTTTTTTAAATTAAAATTCCTTGAAAGGCAAGTTTTGAACTATTGGACTGAGCAGCCAATACAATTTTATTTTTAGTACCAACCAACGCTCGGCGCATAAGTTTACTAATATATATTTCTTTTGTTTGTAAGTACCAGTTGAACATACAACTTACTTCTTGTTTGTTAGTACCGACCGACCCTTAGGGTCTCAGTCTACTAATTTATTTTACCACTTTTCCCTATTTTGTATCGTAAGTAGGTACCTGGCACCTTATTAGGTACAAATTAATTTCATAGGTACGCTCTCCCTTTATTTACTTTGAGTTACAGGAAAAAGCAAATTCACTGGAAGTCTTATGTAATACCGCATCGTTCGGTACTTCCAGCAAAAATCTACGGGTAACTGACCTAACGAAAGCCTACCCGCTGAAAATCAGTCATATGTATTCCTTGTGTCGATGTATGGGAATATAATATAATTGACATTATTCATTTCATAACAATACAACATTGTATTGCACAACAACTACAGAATAAGTAATAGTACATCAATTACAGTGTAAAATATTTATTATTAAATGAAATATTTAGAATTAACATTTAATATTTAGATTTATCGTTTTTATTTTGGCAATTATTATTCGATATTGACAATTTATTTAGTTATTTCACATACTTAATTAGTGCAAGAAAGCACGACATACACAGACACACATAATAAGTGTAGTGTGTATAAGTGTAGTAATATCATAAATGCTATTGTAAATTCGTATTCAAATATTTCTATTATTTATAATATATAGTCGTCACATATAATATAGTGACATGAAGAAATCTAAAGCCAAATTAGAAAGTACCAAGTGCAGCATATTTATTTAATCTTTATTTCGGACACCGGTAGGTGTCACGCAGATTTCCTGGTGCCTAGGTATAGAGTAACCCGAAGACAACAATAAGGTTACATTGCACTCTGATTTCCTTAACTTTCCTTTAACGTTCGGGCCGGTGTGGACATCAATTGACTTTAAAGATGAGAATCATTCATTCATTTATTTATTGATAAAACATTGTCATATCACTCAGGTGATGTAATCAACCCGGAAATTCTGTATTTCTCTCGACAGATCTGTGGCATAAGTAAACTACCTGTGATTCTCAGCAGGTCTGTTCTTTTCTTTGCCACTTATTAATACCGTTGTAATTTGTGTGGAAGCTATACCTTGTTTATTTTATAATTAGAAGTTAGGCAAATAACAGTAGTGATTGTAAACACACACTGAATTGGCACGGAGGATCTAGATCCAGACAAGTAGCAGTTGTTGAATATTAGAAATAACATTCTAAAAACAAACCGGTATCTCACAAACTATGCTTTTTTGGGTTTCTATTGTACAATGTACAACTTAGATGAATGATCCGAAACGGCGAAACAAAATTAATATTTTCGTTACCAATTAAAAATGTATTAAGTAAATATATAATACAACCCGTATTCTCTTATTTATGAATAACGAAAACTAATTAATTTTGGCATGAAATAAAACCGTTTTATAATAGTAAACCCGATGACTAGTACACTATTTCATCGCTAAACGTGCCTGATAAAAATATCGTGAATAGTTTTTGTGCCATTCTTCTTAATGCTAAAACAAAACAAGGTATATGGCATGTCAGCGTTTTGTCGCTTCTTGTTGGTACCAGTCTGTACAGACTTACCACTCATTGTTAGTACCGGTCTATATTAGACCTACTTCTCATTGTTAGTACCGGTCTATGGAGACAGACCTACTACTCATTGTTAGTACCGGTCTATGGAGACAGACCTACTACTCAAATTCACCATAAATATATATTCTATACCATACCATTTGGTGTATGCTGTTTCTTTATTTTAGTACCAGCCCAGTCGGACTTACTACTCGATCCGTTAGGACTTAGGAGTGCTTACCAATATTATTTAATGCGTAGTTCACGTGTCTACCCGCACAGTAAAAGAATACATCTTTGTCATGGAAATGATTTCGTCTCCATTTAATCAAACATTTTACTAACGGAATCAAAATAACAAAATTGAAATAGGCCACAATTGAACCAAATCAGTATTGTTATATTTTAATTAACACCGGCAAAGTAAAGACATATCACAATACATCGCTCCACAAAACTAGTTTTTCAGTTTGATTGTGGAGATCTTAATTGATTATGGTTTATTATTGTCATTTGTAGGTGATAGATCACGCATGGGAATTGAATTTATAATCCGACATGACAACGTTTGTACAATATATTAAAGGACCATTTTTTTTTTTACTTTTGATACATTTCATCCATTCCACTGATGAAATATCCAAAATATGAATGTAAATAATAAGTAAAATGCAAGAATATTTTTAACTGCACTGTGTTGGTAGCACGTAACACTCGGCATTTCCGTTATCATGGAACTGGTTCCCATTCTTTCACTCCTCCTTTTTCCAAATAGGTTGACGACTTACCCATAAACTCGTCGCCACTTGTGACGTCTAGGTCACTTGAGGTAAGTCTTACGGACGGACGCAGGAGGTAAGTAATAGAAACACAATATAGCATTTGGACATCGCCAACGGGAGTGCGTCCGCCCGGGCCGAGTGACGGCTGCAGAGTGCCCTCGGCACCGGGTGGCCCACTACCGGTCGCCATGACAGTTTAATCGTCACAGCTACTATTACGTAATCTAACATGGTTAATTTGTGAACGAATAGAAGGATGTGTTATAATCGCGACCCCCCCATAAGAGTCCTTTCGGTCCTGTCTGTAAACATTGTAAGTTCCAATTTTTAAATGACTATTTGGCTCGAGCCAAGTTTCAGATATAATACACACATGAACCTTTTTCTGCAATAATACATTTTCGAGCGCAACAACTTTCGGTCTTAAACTTTGTGAATTCCACTGTAAAATGTTCAATTTGATAACTTTACGATTACGACTATTTTCCATTATAAATTAACATCTCAAAAATACTTTTTAAAATAGGCCACTCAGACATAAAATCTACCGCTACTAGAACGAACCATTCAATACAGCATTTAATTATATTTTTAATTTTGTCATTCATATTAATATTTTTCAGAAATATTATATCTTTTAAGCGACCTAATAGCTCACTAAAATGCACTCCGCGCGAGTTGTTTACTTGATCGGTCTCGTCCTTATCAGCTGACGACTCAGGAATGCGGTCCGGCGGGCGCTGGTATTGTTGTCGCTCATTTTTGCTGACGCTGCTATTTGTGTTTCTAGCGGCGGTTTTAGGGCGTTTCGGCGTAAACAATTGTGCAAATGTAGGTGATATCGGTGCATATTTATGGATATTAATTTCTTCCCGGTCTAAGTCGGCAAAACTATTATGCGTATTTAATTGAAATGTCAAGTTCTCCGATATTTTATTTTGGCTAGGTGTTTCATAATGTCGTTCTGGTTGGACATACATGTTACAAGCGACACGGTACGTACAATTGAACTCCGCCATTAGCTCTCGTAACTTTTTCTCTCTCACAAATACTGGACACGATCTGTTCAGAGCCATATGGTCCCCCTTGCAGTTAACACACCTAAATATCTGAATATCACAGTTTTCGTGTAATCCACCACATTTAGGACATATTACGTTACGAGAAGAGCACCTGGTCTTGGTATGTCCGAATTTCCAGCACTTCGAGCATTGGGTAGCAGGAAAGATAAAAGGTTCGACCTGGACACGTAGGCTGTCTATATTTACGTATGCTGGCAGTTGTGAGCCGGCAAATACTACTCGAGCTACCTCACTGGGTACCCATTTATTGTCACCATCTCGTTTTTGTAACCGTTTTGCGGATACGATGTGAACATCGCTTGGGCTTGAAATACCCCGCAATATGTCTTCGTCGGTTAAGTCCAAGTCAACACCTCGTATAATGCCATAAGACATGGCTACGTCCGTCACACGCAGAATTTTCCAGTCTTGCCTTTTGAACTCCTCACAATCAATCACTTTATCTGCGTACTCCTCGTTAGGCACCTCCAATTTTAGTTTGTATGGATTTAAATATTTAATCTTCTTGATGTTGTGTAGTCCTGCAACTGTAAATAATTTGGCTATGGCAAACTGCTTAGGTAACTTTTCCTTGCTCGTAATAAATAATTCAATTTTTTCCATTTTATGTTTTTTATTTTGCCCAACGGTAATCCAGGTTCTCTTGTCTTCTTCCTCTCTTTGACGTTTAAATGATCTATCCATCGTATCTTCTTTTCCTTTATCTTCTCCTTCTTCTTTAATATCATTCTTATCTTCCGTGGGTGTCAGGGACCCCTGCGAGGCTTGCTCCAACTCCACATCTCGCTCTCCGTCAGGTGATTCGGTCTCCATATTGTTAACTGAATCACCCACCAAACGATAACCTGCTTAATAGCAGGTACCGTGCGTCGTAAACAGTATGCCGTAAACAATTATTGACCGTCGCGTGCAATCAACACGAGTGCCGTGACAAGACTGTCCCTGTTGGTTGTCCCTCCCTGTTGGCTGTCCCTCCCTGTTAGTTGTCCCTCCCTGTTGGCCCATCTGGCCACAGGAAGAGGTTATCCCACCCTATAACAGGAAACCAATTTAAAAAAAAAGTACAGTTTCTGATATTAATGGGCGCCCGCGCCCGCACAAACAAAAGCTAGTCCGACCTCACGGTTTTAGAACAAACGAGGTGGGATTGGCGAAAAATATGATTTTTACCGCTATTTATACAACTTGTTTTATTTTTGAGAAAAGCACTATACATGCCTCGACCATAAGTGCCATCCTGGCCTCGTATTATAGCCGGACCTCGCCTTCGGCTCGGCCGGCTAACTCATACTCGTCCAGGATGGCTTACTTACTGGTCTCTGCAGTAATGTACTATTAAACAACCCTCTACTTATCTCTACCTATACCTATAAAGTCGTTGGTTGAATGCTTTTTCCAGAGAAATCCTCATCGACCCGGCGCGCTCTCTTCGTGGTGCTCGTGCTGGTGACCTGCTCGGTCTTCCAGGGGCTCGTGGTGGTGCAGGTGTACGCGGAATCGCTCTTCAGCAAGGCCGTCCCCACTATGTCAGCTACCGTGAGCTGCATGCTGGCGTCCATCATCACGGTGCTCGCCGGCTTCGCGACGGCTTACCTCACGGACTTGGTTGGCAGGAAGGTAAGTCAGCAAGGCCACGGGGGTGACACGCGAAGGAAATTATGCGCTGTGGGTAAGTATGTGTGCGTGCGCTGTTTGTACACGCGTCAATTGTTTGCGCGAGTGCGTAGTGCGTCGGGCGGGCGAATCGCGAGACGCGACGGTACCCGATCGTAACCCGGCCTGTCAGCCTGGGCCTGTCAGGGACGAGGTAACTGACCTCGGTGCGGGGGGTTCGTGTCCGTTCTGTATGTAATACTATTATACTATTCTGTGGCAAGGCCGTCCCCACCATGTCAGCTACCGTGAGCTGCATGCTGGCGTCCATCATCACGGTGCTCGCCGGCTTCGCGACGGCTTACCTCACGGACTTGGTTGGCAGGAAGGTAAGTCAGCAAGGCCACGGGGGTGACACGCAAAGGAAACTAAGCGCTGTGGGTAAGTATGTGCGCGTGCGCTGTCGGTACACGCGTCAATTGTTTGCGCGAGTGCGTAGGGCGTCGCGCAGGCGAATCGCGAGACGCCACGGTACCCGATCGTAACCCGGCCTGTCAGCCTGGGCCTGTAAGGTACGAGGTAACTGACCTCGGTGCGGGGGGTTCGTGTCCGTTCTGTATGTAATACTATTATACTATCCTGTGGCAAGGCCGTCCTTACCATGTCAGCTACCGTGAGCTGCATGCTGGCGTCCATCATCACGGTGCTCGCCGGTTCGCCATGGCTTACCTCACGGACTTGGTTGGCAGGAAGGTAAGTCAGCAAGGCCATCACCCACCATGTCAGCTACCGTGAGCTGCATGCTGGCGTCCATCATCACGGTGCTCGCCGGCTTCGCGACGGCTTACCGCACGGACTTGGTTGGCAGAAAGGTAAGTCAGCCATGCCATCCCACCATGTCAGCTACCGTGAGCTGCATGCTGGCGTCCATCATCACTGTGCTCGCCGGCTTCGCGACGGCTTACCTCACGGACTTGGTTGGCAGAAAGGTAAGTCAGCCATGCCATCCCCACCATGTCAGCTACCGTGAGCTGCATGCTGGCGTCCAGCATCACGGTGCTCGCCGGCTTCGCGACGGCTTACCGCACGGACTTGGTTGGCAGAAAGGTAAGTCAGCCATGCCATCCCCACCATGTCAGCTACCGTGAGCTGCATGCTGGCGTCCAGCATCACGGTGCTCGCCGGCTTCGCGACGGCTTACCTCACGGACTTGGTTGGCAGAAAGGTAAGTCTTCAAAAAGTCTTGTGAATGAAAAGGTTTTTGTCTCCGCTATCACAATTCTTTATTTCCCTCTCTGCTGCAGGGGAGGTTGTTCACTCGTCTAATGTGTAATTGGCCGCATAGCAGGCCAAACAGGAATAAGAAGAAACAATGTCGCAATTCAAGTTTATCGTGAATAAAACACCCATCGTTTTATTTTGAAAAATGGCCAGACGGCGCTTTTTTGGTCGAATTGCGATGTCATTTTTTGTGCAAGACCGTCCGTTGGCCAGTTGAGCGGCAGTTTTTGACGCTTACCCCAAACCACTTTGCTTACTACTGGATGTTGTCCCGCAGCCCCTCTTGGTGTACTTTTCGCTCGCTTCGTGCGCCTGCTGTTTGCTGCTGGGCTCGCAGCTCCACGTGCACTGGGCGCCGCACGCCGCCACGGCGGTCTTCATCTATATGTTCTGCATCGTGTATACGTTCGGAGCGGGCACTATACCCTTCGTGGTGAGCGCTGAAGTGTTCCTGCCAGAGGTTTGTTCCTGTTTATTTACCAGTGGCTCTGTGATCTGTAGACCTCGTGAGTGTTTTTTTTAGAGAGATAGATAGATAGAGAGAAATTTATTCATTACCACAGAAGACACACAATATTACAAGAAAACAAAAGAAGAAAAACATACACAAAAGCACACGTGTGTCCCCGCGGCAGTGAAACGGACACTGGCTCAGCATTATGCTGAGTTTGGCTGAGGTGTTAGCACCTACAGCGCTGATTTTCAGCCAGTACTGTCGGCGACTCACGGACCGGCATACAATATATATAATAGCAGGAAATAAAATAAAATGAACTAAATTAAACTAATTAACAACAACAACAAACAACAAATACTCTTTATGTCACACCTGGCCATAAAGCGGCAATTACCGCACGCTCCGCGCGCGGGAAATCCCACTTCCTGGCCAGGGAGTGACATAAAATGTTGTACTTAACACGGGCGGTAATAAAGAAAGCCTCAGATCGCATATTTATCGCCCTTGCCTTCGGCTCGGGCGTCAAATACCTGCGATCTGAGACATTCTTTGTTTTACCGCCCTTGTTAAGTAATGTACTATTATTGCACACCTCACATAAACACACATACAAAAGAAAAACAAAGAAACAGGGATACAGAGGTAGAACAAAAGGCGGTCTTATCGCTAAAGAGCGATCTCTTCCAGACAACCTTTGGGTAGTGGAGTAAAGAAGTATAAAACAGAGTAGTAGGTAGTAATTAACTTAATTAATTAAATTAAATTGCGAGAAACTATATTATCGAACCGGTTCACAAAATTTTCACAAGAAACGGTTGAGAAATGATATCTGTAGATGAGAACAAATCAATGAATAAATTATTTTTTTGAAATTTTCCAAGAAATACTCGACTAAAACATTGTATGTAATCATATAGAACCTGTAGAGGAGAATAAACGGAAGTACATAAAGCATTTTTGTCGAAACTGAAGCAGAGACCTTCGTTTCACTCGGTCAATGACTAGACTAGCTTCTGCCCGCGATTTTGTGTGTGGTTTTTGTAGCATTGTTGGTCCTTGCAAGTACCTACTTCTGTATTTCTATATAGTATTAACACGTTCAGTTCGGGAGCTAGTTTAAAGGACTTAACCTCGGTGCATTATATACCATAAGTGACCTGTAACTAAGTTACTTGTAGTGCTATATACAAAGCTATGAAGACCTGTAAGTAGGTGCTTACATTTTACCTAAATTATAGTTATGGAACGTATGTATTTTGATTTTTATGACTGAAATACTTAATTAACTAGTTATTGTACAACATACTACCTTCGCCGCATAATGTGACAATTCGTTGAATATTTATAGGAAAATTAATTAACAAGTCAATTTTGACTTGTATCGCACCAGCAAAAAGGACACACGTACTTAAAACTGTCGATGATATTTTAGTGAAGTGGAAGATAAACAAGGAAATATATCGATATTACAATCAACAAGTAAAGCTACTTGTGACAAAAATAGCAAATTTGAGTGGTTTTTATTTTCAAAAACCAATCATGTGCTTTTTTGGCACTCTTCACACATGTACCTAAAAACATTTTTCACTTTTTTATCGACTTCTCGACTGCTCATTGTTGACTGTACCTTGTAGCAATACATATGGACTTTTTTATTAAACTAATCCTTTTTAGAGTGTGTGAATTTGTTTTGACAATGTTGAGCTGTTTATTTTTGTAGCTATAGCAAATTAAAATTTGTGCATCGAATCGATGACAGTACTAAGGTATGTTGGGGCAAGTTTCAAATACTATCTTTAAACGTATGTTAAATAAAAACGGTTGCATATATGAGGAAAGAAAAATATAGGTTGAAAACATATTTCATACTTATTTATAACAAAGGATAACAATTCAAGGAATCGATAGATAAGTTAGTCAAAAAAAAATTCCGAGTGCTTACCAATGTATCGAAAATTAGTCCGATCTTACCCCAACATACCTTACTTCATTATGCCATCGCCGGCAGTGCTATACAGGGCGGTAGTTTACAGGTCATATGTGTCCAGTAGCTCCAGTATAAGTTTTTTCGAAACATTAACTAATTCGATCGCGTTTGCGTTTTGTCTCAAAATGTATGTCAAACGCTCTCACCGAGTTTGAAATACGCGCGTTCATCGGTTAGCAACAAATGTTACACTCGCTTTTTTAGTTTCCACTAGTGACCACCAGAGGCGCTGTTCACGTTTTCATACCACATTCTTACATTTTGAGACAAAACGCAAACGCGTTCAAATTAGTTAATGTTTCGAAAAAACTTATACTAGAGCTACTGGACAAAATTGACCTGTGCCGCAATGAAAACATTTCATATTTTTAACTACTTTATTTTATGAACTAGTTAGAAAATAGGTAAAAATTTAAGCCACCCGTATCTTTTCTTTTTCAATTTAACTCATTATTTCATACAAAAAAAAACACGTTGAAAAGTAGGTCATTCCAAAAGGGCGTAAGTAAAATATGACGTCATCTTCCCAACAAGAATCCAGAGCCACTCCAGAGCAGCGATTGTCTGTACTCTGTACTAAGGTCTCCCTGAATACAGCGAGGAAGATGACGTCAACTTTCGGTTTACAGTTAATTTGCGATTTTTTCCAAAATTAACGAAGAAAAAAATCTAAAAAAATGTTTTTTGTGTACTTCACACGTTTTTACCGAAATGGTTTTCGAATTAAGACTTTTGGAAATTATGAAATATTGTCAATTATTTTTTGTAAACAGGTGAAAAGCTTCGTTTCCATGCTGGTAATCGAATGGACGTGGCTATGCAACTTCATTATCCTGCTGATCTTCAATCCCATCGTGAAGGTGATCGGTCTCGGCCCGGTATTTTACCTCTTCGCCGTGGTGTGCTTCGCTACTTCTGTCTTCTGTCAGTTCTTCCTGCCTGAGACGAAAGGGCTGCCTGCAGATGCTGTGCAGGCGCTGTTCAGCAAGAAGAAAAGTCCGTCTCATGCGTAGAATACAATTTTAGAAATGAACGCATTTGATTTATGTTACCCTAGTAGTTACCCTGGGTTAAACACCCAATGAATTTCAATTATGACTGTTAAGGCGCTACACTGAGAAATTTGGAGACTTTGAAACGCTGTCCTGCCCAGAATAGCAAACGGTAGGGGCTGATTTTCAGATATATGGTTCTTGACTATATGATTATGGTACTGACAATAGCGAAACATAATTGCTTAACATTTTCTCGATAGAAAATAAATCCAAAGTCGAGTCTATATTTTCCTTTTTTTCCTCAGCCTACTAAAACAACGCATTATTAAAAGACACGATTATGTTAATATGATGGTATTTTACCTCATCTAGGTACTGACAAGAGGAAATTTAATAAACCTGCACACAGATATTTAACGAGATTTGTCTAAAAAGCCATTCTCGGAGAGGGTTGCATGAGTTGCATCCCGTAAAATCGTGAGCGAAAAACAAAGGGTGTCTCTTTCAATCGATATATCGCCTTAAACACAGTTTCATGCGCTCGTACCTTTACAAAAAAGATTGGGTACATTAAGTCACCTCATAGCGCACCAAAGAGTGGAACAATAGTAATGCCTAATAACCAAAACCTAGAATAGGTACATAGTCGCTGAGGCCGAAATCGGTCAGATGCTCATCATCATCATCACTAAATAATAATTATAATTACTATGTTAGTTTAATAGACAAACATAAATAAAGTTTTAAGTTTGAATTACAAATTTATTGAATCAGTGCTCATAACCTTGACATATGTATAATAGTAGATTAGTTTGATTTTATCACTGACTTATGCCACCTTATTCAATTCAATTCAATCATTTTATTTCAGATAATATATAATCCATGCAATTGCATTTATGCACTTGTTTCGTCAATCCATTTCAATTTCTACTTTAGCACTACTTAATGCAATATTGCAAACGATTATTAGGCAGTGTGTCCCGTAATTGATACTTTGTTACATTAGAGTTAAAGTTGAGTATCCAATGTAATAAAAGTGTATGTCAGTGTCAATAGTGTTATAATTTTAGTACTTTACTAATTTATCTTTACTAGCGGTTATTAAATGAACCGTTACTTGCAGCCAATTCAAGCGCCTAATCATGTCAGTTTAGCAAAGTTCCAAGCAGTAGTAAGTCACAGAATGAATACAAAATCTACTTATGTTTGAAGTTTGTTTAGATAATTGAGAGATGTAATGGATTACTTATAAATTTAGAAAATACATTATATACAACTTAAATTATATAAAATAATAAGCTAATTAATTTTATTTTAATACAAAATTATAGGTATAAGTTACTATTCTTTCCAAATATCAAAATGACTTGTACATGTACAGCCTACTTATTTAGGAACATTAACAATTAGGTACCTAAGTACTAACAATGTATTAGTATTTTTTTTTAATGCTCTTAGTGATAGAGTCGTGTTCAGGTATATATGAGCACCTTGTTCGCATCGATAAATATGATGGCGATTGTTAGGTATGGTTAACCAGTTCTATTTCTAGACCACTTCTTACCTTGTCACAGTGAAATTAGTATGAAATCTCTAGCGGCTACGAAGGCACGAAATGGGGTAGAAATCAAATTGGTTGACTGTACCACAGAATAAGTAATAGTACTACGTACAGAAGTTGCACTGTTAACAAATCGCCAACTTACAACCCCAAATTATAATATACTTAGGTACCTATTATATATATATATATACTTATAATAACAAACAACATATTACCTATAATAACAAATATTGACCACACCAAGCGAATGACGACGCGACCGTCCGGTAGCAATTCGCGGCCGCCACTGAATGAGTACCACCTGGGGATGTACTTGCAGCGGCGCGGCGAACTGACGGAGTGAACGCCCCCTGACTCCGTATCTACTTAAAAAATTGCATAACAACTTATCGCTTTCATAACATAACTACTACATTTATAAGTGACTGGTAGCGTTAATTCTTATCGTACCTACGTATTGCATCAAGTGCATGTGGCGTACCTACCACACTAAACATTACATTATTGCTCGGAGCTTGTCAGCGGAGTCTGCATTAACGAGTTACGACCCGAGATTCCTGTTATACCGGGGTAGTGACGCGCACGTTATTATTAACGGTTATTAAATTAACGTTATAACTACAATTGCGCCCAAGCACTGTAGCTCTAGTATAAGTTTTATTCGAAACATTAACTAATTCGAACGCGTTTGCGTTTTGTCTCAAAATGTATGAAAGTGGTATGAAAACGTGAACAGCGCCTCTGGTGGTCACTAGTGGAAACTAAAACAGCGAGTATAACATTTGTTGCTAACCGATGAACGCGCGTATTTCAAACTCGGTGAGAGCGTTTTCATAAATTTTGAGACAAAACGCAAACGCGTTCGAATTAGTTAATGTTTCGAAAAAACTTATACTAGAGCTACTGGAGCCGGCCGGCGCGAGGAGTCACTAAGCTCCGCCAAAATCTACCCTCTTTGTTCCGGAATAAAGGGGCACAAAATGCGCATAGTAGCAGCGCATACTTCATAAATTAATTTTAAGTTTATATAAGTTTTCTCAAATAAGCGAATTAATATAATTCTTTTGAGAAATAAATATGTTTTTTTTTTTAATTAAAAATGGGATCGTTCTTGGCCAGCATCTAGCCAGGGGGCAAAGATGGGGCCGACGATGAAGCGAGCTCACCCAGAAGATGCCTATTCACTCGTGCCTTAAAAAGTGCTGTTTGAACCTATAATTGCAAGACCACGTGAGTTGCATGCGAGCTGCGATGCTCGGTTGGCCGCATAAGCAGGACGCAATGAGCATGTAGACCAATTTATAAAACAAATTAAAAACTGCAAAAAATAACGAAAGAAAAACCCAACCAAAAGGTTCCGTAGCCAAAGAATAAAACGGGTCCCGTATTACTAAGACTCCGCTGTCCGTCTGTCACCAGGCTTTATCTCAAAAACCGTGATAGTTAGACAATTAAAATTCTCACAGATGATGTATTCCTGTTGCCGCTATAACATAAAATACAGAATAAAATAAATATTTAAGGGGGCTCCCATACAACAAACGTGATTTTTTTGCCGCTTTTAAAGTTAATGGGACGGAACCCTTCGTGCGCGAGTCCGACTCGCACTTGGCCGGTTTTTTATAGCCTTTATTGTGTTCCACTAAGGTTAATCATTTAATATTCTACCCACTAAAAATAACACCCAATCTCGGTCACCTCCCGCAACGATATTCACAGGCGGTCCCAGCCCAGTTTCACACCTCACCACACCACCATTAGTATTAAAATCACTTCGGTTAGTCGGAGGTCAAGAAGATTAGATACATTCGGGCGATAACCCCGGGGCTTAACCCCCCGGGGATAACCAACCCGATTTTGTTAATTTCATCACGCATACATGGCAATTCGGTGAGTTGAATATCGTAGGGGTTGTTTATTATATTATTGTTTGCAGGGGCTATGTTGCTAGAAGTACTTAATATTTGGTTGGCCAGTACCTACGCTACCTATCGTTGAAAAATACAGATTAAAATGCTCACATATCTGTTTTTTATCTGCAATTATTTTACTGTTCATTATTAATTTGGCGGGTCCCGTATCACATGATTTAATTTTATTATTTGCTAGGGTGTTAATTAGATTCCACATGGCCTTTGGTATACTTTTAACACATTTCTAAAAAGGACCATAATAGTATTTGTTTTTGGCTGAGGTTATAGATGCAAATATTTGTTTCGCTCCTTTTTAAATGCAACTTTCAAATTCTCATGCTCAGGGTCGCTCTTAAGGGTTTTCCACGATATGTTTCTTCTTGTTATTCCAGCAATAATTTCCTTATTTATCCAGTCATCTTGTGGCAGATTTTGTATTTTCTTCTTTATAATTAAACCTCTGTTAACTTTTGAAAATATATTTAGTAAGATTACTACTTGATAAGTTTTTGTAAAGGTTGTGGTTTAGATTAGACTTAGATTTATTTATTTCATAATATAAATACTGCGAATATTTGCATAAAAAAGATTTAAAGAAGGCGAAGTACTCGGCAGACGAGTGTAATCACTACGTAGTAACTTGGTGGAGTACTAACTTTGCCTCTTGTAAAAGTAAGTCACCTACGTGCGGTCTCCAAGACTGCCGCTTTGGCCGGCACTGAGAGCCCCCCGGGGAAAGGTACAAGGCCGTAGAGGTCGGTACTCCGAGGTCACGTCAAATTATTAACATTTTTAATCTTGAAAGTCTGAGAGACCGCACGTAGGCGGTAGCCGTCCACTCCCGGCGAAAAAAATAAACAATGCCATTCTTTTGTTATCTGCCCTGGGATCCCAGGGACTGGTAGACGACGGGTTCACATAACCACTGAATGCATCGCGAGGAACCCCAAACGCCGCGCTGCACTGGATGTGATAATCGTTATCGCTTACCGCGCACAGGGTTGAAGAAGCGTAAGATTGTGTCACCGTCACGAGCAAAACTCAATCTTATCACTGTGAGTTTAGTTACCGAATATAGTTACAAAATAGAGTGCGCTTTATTTAAAGTAATGATTAACATTTTTAGAACCGGGTACACGTCCGTCTCGGAGCGTATGCGTGCGCATTTTTTTTGTGTATAAATCGTTGTTTTGTGTATAGTTCGAATATAATATTGCCAGTTGTATTGGTTTGGGAAAAACAAAAAGTAAGCCAGTCGAAGTTCAAGCACGCACCTTGGATTTGACGATGACTTGGCAGTTGTCACTACTTTTTCCCCAACCAAAATAAAACACTTCTAACGTTCCAACAATACTACTAAATAGACTCCGGGTATAGACATACAGAAGTCTATATCAGATTTCATAGGGCCAGCCGTTAAACTAAAACTACGTTATTATAACGTTATTTTAGTAACGATAACGTCATTCGTTCTAACGCCTCAGCCTAACGTTACCATAATCATGGGCCAGTGATTCTTATTTATGGACCAGTGTGTTTCTAACTTTCATTGCGTGTGCTCGCGCCCGGTTATAATTTAAACTTACATACGCTTAATTGTTACAAAAGTTTAGTTTGCGATTTCTTTAAGGTAAGTTTTTGATTGTTTCTCTATATTTTCTACCTGTTTCGTCTGTTATTTGATTAATGTATACATTAAAGGAGTTTATTGACAGAAGCTGTTTGTTTACAAGTGTGGTGATAACAATTTAGTGATTGCGTTTCATAGCTACCTATAGTTTTTGCTTTCCGTTGTCATTTTGTTTACGTTTTAAGCCGTCCTGTCCCGGCGAAAAAAATATACAATGCCATTCTTTTGTTATCTGCCCTGGGATCCCAGGGACTGGCAGACGACGGGTTTGGTGAAGTCATAATAGTACATTACTTACCAAGGGCGATAAAACAAAGAATGTCTCAGATCGCAGGTATTTTACGCCCGAGCCGAAGGCAAGGGCGATAAATATGCGATCTGAGGCTTTCTTTATTATCGCCCGTGGTAAGTACAAAATTTTATGTCACCCCCTGGCCAGGAAGTGGGTTTTTTCGCGCGCGGAGCGTGCGATAATGGCCGCTTTATGGCTAGGTGTGACATAAATAAATTTATGTCACACCTGGCCATAAAGTGGCCATTATCGCATCGCATTTACTCATATTGCTGTTAACATTTAAGAGGAGGGGTAGGGCAAGCTCTCTCCATACAAACTTTGTGCAGGATTTAATTCGTTTGTGTTTGCATTAAAGTTATGATTTTTGGTCAGTATGCTTAAAAAAAAAATTATATTTGTTAGTGCCAAAACCGACGAATAAAACGTGCACAAGGTTTGTATGGGGAAGGCCTTGCCCTACCCTGCGCCTGTAGGTACCTAGACTGAGTAAGCAATAAGCATGTTGCACGTAAAATTCTACATGACATTTGTATACCTTCTGGTCAGGCATAGTGATACATAATATTTACCAAACTGTAACACCTATCTGTACTTAACCTGTGTCATACAAATAAATAATTTCAGTTTGAGTTTGAGTTTGAGCATCTGTGAAAATGTCAACTGTCTAACTAACAGACAGACGGACGGACGGACGGATAGCGGAGTCTTAATCCCGGTCCCGTTTTACCCTACTGGTACGGAACCCTAAAAAATGCGAATGCTATGTAGGTACTGTGTTTTGTATGTACCTTTTGAATACATCAAAGCAGTTTTACCTTCACGTCATAAATAAATTTATTCTAAAAGCGACCACAAACAACAATATATAAAGACTCTTAATGTCCTTGACATTAAATTCATGTTCGCATAAATAAGTAGTAGTACGATCTAATACCCAAGTGCCAAAGTTGACATAGATAGTACCTACTACCGGTATCTCAGTTGACTGACCATTATATAACAGACTTTATCACGTAGCAATAAGGTTCAGGTCAGGAATGTTTAACTGTAACAAATCCAACGTTTTGGCTTCCTCCGTTGGTTGTCAACAAGGTGACCCACTTGGTCCAGCAATTTTCAGCCTCGCCATACATCCCATAATTAAGAATCTAAATTCAAAGTTAAATATATGGTACTTAGATGACGGAACCCTGGGCGGTGAAGCAATTTCAGTGCTCAGTGATTTGGAAAAATTAACAACTGAACTTAATGCAGTCGGCCTTACTCTTAACTTCTCCAAATGTGAACTGTTCATTACTGAGTTGTGCCCAAACGCAGAACGTGTAATAGAACAGTTCAGACAGCTAGCTCCGGGTATTAAAATTATTAATAAAGATTCGCTTCACCTCCTTGGTTGCCCCATCCTGGACCAATCTTTCGAAAATTTCATTAATACAAAAATTCAAAAGTTCAAGGCATCATCATATCGTTTGGCCAAGATTAATATACATTCGGCATATTGCATAATTAAACATTGTTTATTTGTGCCAAAATTCACATACATTCTCCGCGGATCGCATTTTTGGAAACACCCCACATTGATTTCAAATTTGGACAATTTGGTTTTAGAAACCCTCACCTCCATTTTTAACATCACTTTTGGCGAAAGAGCATGGACCCAGGCTAGCCTACCCATTAGGTTTGGCGGTCTGGGCATCCGCAAAATTTCCAGCGTGGCGCTACCAGCTTTCTTGGCTTCGGTACACGGTGCTCAGACCCTCATCGGGAAAATTTTAGCCCCTAGTATTGGGGTCCTGGAGGCTGCGCACTGTACCGAGGCCAAGAACGTATGGTCGTTAACATGCCCCAACACGGACCCACCTGCCAACCCATGTTCGCAAAGGCAATGGGACGAGCCCCTCTGTCGCCTAACAAGGGATAGCCTCCTAGATTCCGCACCTAGTCCGACAGACCGAGCCCGTCTCATTGCCACCGCAGAGTGGGAGTCGGGTCTGTGGTTACAGACGCTTCCATCTCCAGCCATAGGCACATTGCTGGACAACAATACTTTCCGGTTGGCCACATGCCTTAGAATAGGGGCATCAACAAATATGCCGCACAGATGCCAGTGCGGAGCAATGGTGGAGAGTCTGGGCCACCATGGCCTCTCATGCAGCCGCAGTGCTGGGAGGATCCCTCGGCATGCCAGCATCAACGACGTCATCCGTAGGGCTCTTGTCAGTGCCAAGGTGCCGGCAGTCCTCGAGCCCAACGGCCTGACAAGGGACGACGGCAAGAGGCCTGACGGAATGACGTTGGTGCCTTGGAGTATGGGACGGCCTCTCGTCTGGGACGCTACTTGTGTAGATACCCTGGCACCGTCCCATATTCCAGTCACCAAAACTGATGCTGGCGCAGCTGCCTCCTCGGCAGAAAACCTCAAGCGTCGCAAATATGCTACTCTCGGCAGTAGCTACTTGTTTGCGGCGTTTGGGGTTGAGACCCTGGGGCCATGGGGTCCAAGTGCTCGGCGCCTCTATAAGGACATCTCGACGCGCCTTATAGAAGCGTCTGGTGACCAGAGGGCTGGCCACTATTTCGCACAACGGATTAGCATTGCTATCCAGCGTGGCAATGCGGCCAGCCTTCTGGGAACCCTACCGTGCACCGAGGACCTGGGGCAAATTTTTTATTTAGTATAAGTTTTTATTTAGTATAAGTTTTCGTTTATATTATTTTCTTCCCTTTTATATACATTGTAATTATCATATTTCTAATAAAGAATACTGTTATGGTGAACATCATTTTTCTCTTCCTTGCATTAGGTAAATACTAAATACCTACCTTTGCTAGCGGTAAGGACATTTTTAATAAATGGTTTCTAGTTGTGGGGTGGTTGTAGGTTTTAAACTGTATATATTTAGGGTTCCGTTGGAAGGAAAACAAGGAACCCTTATAGTTGCATAGTAGGTACGTATAAAATGTTCATGAATAAAGTAGTATGGGGCTCTTCGAGAAAGGAGTGTAAGTATATTTTTTTAAAGGGTCGTCAACGCGCATGTGACACCCCTGGAGTTCCAAGCTGCGGTGACCATTCAGGCGGGCCGTACGCTTGTTTGCCACCGATGTGGTAAAAAAAGATATAGTGGAAATTCGATTTTACTAGGTACAGTTAGCATCAAAAATAGCTTGACAAAATGAAGATGTCAATAGTTCTTATTCCTTTGACGCCTTCATATGTGTCGCTACTTTTGGTGCTGACTGTACATACGTTACTGTGCTTTCATTGGAAACTTGATTTCCAATGAAAGCAACGACTTTGGAATAACAACTCTCACCCAAAGCCAAAGGGCTCCCAATAGTTTGGCCGTCATCAGATATGCCAGGGCTAGATAAAGTACCAGCGGATTTCGATTTCAGCGGTTTTACAATACTAGGTATATTCATAACTAGTTTTAGCTCGTTCTTGGGTTAGAGTAATTGAGTACTATTGCCTATGTGAACGAAGAGTACATTTACAATTCCAATGGCTCTGCCAAGTCTGCCATTTTGAAAAGAATCCAAAAACTTAATCGATAACAATAGCCTAAGTATAATTATCGAACCTCACAACATTAGACGCGAATCAGTTAAGAACTGCGCCTAAGAGGACAGCCCTGAAATCCTATCCTATCAAAGAAACTTTACCTAAGTTTCTTGTTACTTTTTAGGGTTTCGTACCCAAAGGTTAAAACGGGACCCTATTATTAAGGCTCCGCTGTCCGTCTGTCACCAGGCTATATCTCATGAACCGTGATAGTTAGACAGTTTAAATTTTCACAGGAGATGTATTTCTGTTGCCGCTATAACAACAAATACCAAAAAATAGAATAATATAAATATTTAAGGGGGCTCCCATCCCATACAACAAACGTGATTTTTTCCCAGTTTTTATAGATAATGGTACGGAAACCTTCGCGCGCGAGTCCGACTCGCACTTAGCCGGTTTTTTAGATTTAATATGAATCCTTTATTAACAAATTGGGCTAGGACTCCTTTCGAGTAAAGGCTCTGGCTTCTGCCATATGATTCTGTTTTGTACTGTTTGGCCAGTGGGTGCAGTGGCAACTGCAGAGATCATCGGACCACCGGGCATTAGACCTTCCAATACTTTTTTCACCTGGGCTTGCGCACAGAGTTACTGTCTTTGTCCATCTGTTTGCGTGCGTTCTAGCTACATGCC
Organism: Cenopis cana; assembly: GCA_951800055.1. Lineage (NCBI taxonomy): Eukaryota > Metazoa > Arthropoda > Insecta > Lepidoptera > Tortricidae > Cenopis > Cenopis cana. The sequence continues at coordinate 802,386 of OX637495.1, forward strand.
CAGCCCATTTTCTACTTGGATTTTAAGCTATATTCCAAAAAGTAACAAAATTGACAGAAGACCACAGTCATAATTAACATCAATTACTATACATTATGCATGCCTGTTAATGTGTTCCTGGAGGTGAGCAAGGTTGCCAGAGCTCCCGAGGATGCACTGTGTTGAGAGCGAGGGACCTAAATTTGTCCCTTCTGCTGTCAACACAGTGATGAATACTCAAATTTTATAAAGGATTGGCAATGCGCACTGACTCCTTTGGAGTTGCGAGCGTCTATAGGCTGCTTACCATCAGGAGGACCGTACGCTTGTTTGTCAGCTTCGTTATATAAAAAAAAGAACCAAGATCTCACGGTTCGAAATAATTGCCAGACTATAAATAAATGGAAGACTTATCAGTACCCTTACCATGAGTTTGCAATGTTTGCATTACCGTACTCGCTAGCGACTGCGTTAACGATTTAGTATGGCGATTTTTAGTTCTATTGCGTAACCGCCAGAGGCGCTGTACTTTTGTCCATACTAAATCGTTTACGCAGTCGCTAGCGAGTACGGTAATGCAAACATTGTAAACTCATGGTAAGGGTACAGTCATCCCTATTCGGTTTGTTACAGAACTAGTTTACTATGCACACGTAAAGCTACCAGGATGACAGAAAAAACAGAGGTTCGCTTCGAGGAAGCGGAACGGGAGAAGACCAGCATACTCACTTGTATTGCCGCCATCGGCGCGGCACTTGGATGGCTAGCGTGGGGTTCCACGGTGGCGGTGGCGGCTGTGGCCCTGGTCACCACGTATCTGATGACCGGGGACAGATACCAGTGGATATACATTTGGCAGAAGACTTACTACAGGGATCTGTTGTAAGTTTCCATCGGACAGTATGTTACGGTCTTATCCAAATAAGTCGTATATATCGTTTTTTTTTTCCATTTCTGGGTGTCCGTTTGCCGGGCGGCAAAGGCCTCCTCCAATCTTCTCCACTCTTTTCTTTCTATAGCCACTCTTCCCCAAGTCTTTCCCGCTACCTGTCTGATATCATCTTCCCAACGCTTCTGTGGTCTTCCTCTCTTCCTTTTCCCGTCTCTTGGGTACCACTGGGTGACAATTTTACTCCATTTCTCTCTACCCCTTATCAAGTGTCCAGCCCACTTCCATTTTTGCCTTTTTATTTTTAAGGTTACGTCCTGGTCCCAATTTTATGTGATACGGAGTATATATACTGACAAACGATTAAATTAGAATGGGTTGTGCAGTCAGCATCAAAAAAGCGTCAGCTTGGCATCTTACAAGAGAAATCGCTATTACTCTAATAATCTTGTAACTTCGGCTAAACTCTGCTGTCTCACATCTTCGGGAATTGGGATGTTGATATAGATAGGTACAGTGATATTTTTAATTCGAGTGCAAAAACTGACGTGTTTACGGGCGCACATCCGACGTGCGTTATTATTTAAAGTACTTACATTATTTATTATGAATGAAAGTTATATAACCGGTTACCTACATGTATTTTTAACCCCCGACGCAAAAAGAGGGGTGTTATAAGTTTAACGTGTCTGTCTGTGTATCTGTGTTTCGTCTGTGCGGTATCGTAGCGGCCAAACGGATGAACCGATTTTCATTTAGATTTTTTCGTGTCATAGATAATTTTATCCCGAGTGTTCTTAGCCATGTTTCATGAAAATCTGTTCAGCGGTTTGAAGATTATCAGCTCTTTTCTAATTGATGAGGGGACCCGACTAACTTCTTTATGTCCGATCGATACGAAATTTGGTACCGTGTTACTTCAATGATATTGAAAGTATAATGTATAACCATGACCTGATCAGTCGTTTGAAGATCATCAGCTCTTTTCTAGTTGATGAGGGGATCTGACTAACTTTCTTATGCTCGATCGATCTGCTCTGTCGGGGGATTTTTAAAATTCAAAATTTTGTATTATTAGTTATGTATATTTTTGTAGAATGATGTCTAAATTACGAAATATTCGTACGGACAGTCAGTATACGGATCCGAATTAGAAATATCACTGTAGAGTAGAATATAGATAGGATCGAAAGAGCGCGAGTAAGGTGAAGTTACCAATGTCTAACAGCATAATATCCAATAGTTGACGTTGACATAAATTTTTGCTCCTGTTATTATGACCTACGGTTGAAAATCGTAATAAATAAATAAAAATCGTTTACCAAAAAAAAATCGTTTAATAAGTATTGACCAGAGTCGAGCACTGGGTCTTCCATTACTCTGTCTATGGTTTGGGTCAGATTCCGAATTTATAGAATTATTCAAGTTTCTTGCTCCACATAACTATCGGGGGTCAGAGGTCGCGGACAATGCCGCAGTGTCGCGTACCGCCATTCAATCCGCGGCTCGCTGTCAACAGATCAAAGTCCGCTATTCTTGCGGTTATGCATTCCTGGTATCGTTTACTCGTAGTCGTATGTATGTCGGCATGTAATAAGAAATTTTACGATTAAACTTTACGAGATTCGAGAATTTTCGTAATAAAACATTTTATTTCGCAAATCAAGTGGGTACGGTCGATATCAGATATATTTTTGCGAACGAAATGGTGACAAATATCTGAACACAAGTCTCTTGTTAACGTTACAGTGCATGCTCGGTTATTTATGAGCACCCAGACTACTGCTAACGACTACGGCTACTAAGAACTGTACTTAGCAGAAAAAATACACATTTTCAATCTTAATTAATGACAATAGAGGTGTCAGTAGGTCAATTATTGGGCAGTAATTCGTATAGCATTGGGTCATTTTAAATGTTTACCTAACATGACATGTCGTTTTAAATTCCTACCAAGCGGACTCATCCGTTAACGAAATTATTATACCGAAGTAAAAAAATAGAAATAGGTAATACATCTGCCGAGATTTTCTAGATTCCACCAATCCCCTCCGATAAGAATGCCGTACCATGTGCTAGCGAGCGCCCGCATCAATTGTTGAATCGTAATTGGTGCATCCGGAGCGGTCACACCATACTACGCGTAACTGATGAGCTCCTGGTAGTTTTCCTATCGATCGTTACAAAACTTTTGACACCTAAGGATATCAAAGTCACAGTTTAAGCACTGGGGTCTTGTCGGTGAAGTACTTGATCGCCATTCCATTATTTTCTTTGACACTGCCAACTGCACTGCCACTGTCTGCTTTCGCGCCTGATACCAAAGAGTACATTATCCTGATACGACCTTTCAATGGTCGCTTTTATACTTTACCATGGACGTCCACGGGACGATAAAACTATGGTTTAATTCATAAATAGTCTAAATTCTATAGCCTATGGTCTATTTATGATGAAACCATAGAGTTTCACCGTGCCGTGCCGTGGCCGTTGACGATAAAGTATAAAAGCGTCCATTGACCTGGCCCGTGTACCACAAAACTTTACAAGTCTACAATTCGACAAAATTGTACAATTTTCCATAGAAAAAGTTGACAAATTCGTCTAATTGTACGCTTGTAAAGTTTTGTGGTACAGGCCCCTGGTGGGTGGATTGAAGGGTCATTAACTTGTAAAATAAATAATAGAGAATACCTACATATATACGTAAATGCTTTGATAATACTTGCATAATTCATACTCCCCTGGTCAAAGGTCACTATACCTATTTATAAATTTTATTATAATGAATAATAGGGCTGTTAGATATTCACAAACCGACTCGTCCTCACTTACCTGACTCACCCGTTTTTATAAAAACTGGAAACTGTCAAAAAGTGAGAAATGATACTTGGATATGAAAATATTACAACCAGCCAGGAAAATAGGAGGATGAAGATTGACCGAAAGATGTGAGCTGTTCGAGCGTGCGTAAGGTACCAAGTAGAGATGGGTGAAAATAAGGTCACGATTAAATAATCACTGCGACTAGTCAGATGTCATGAATGAACAACGTTACAGAATCACATATATCTTAGTTATCTCTGGAACCGATTGTGTTCACAGCAGTTCTAGCGATTTTAAGTTGTAACTTTACTTTAGTGAATGTGTTTTATTTTTTTGGAAAGGGAACTACGTACTTTTACCATGTCTACCTAGTAGGTAACTAGGTACCATGCGTAAGTTTGACATGTTACGCAATCAATTTCTGTTTACACGCCAATCTATTGCATGACAAATTAATCGGAGTTGTCAAAGAGAACCTATTTATTGCACTTTGCACACACACTTCAAATCAAATTGAATCTCCTATAACAAGACCAATTTGTGAATTAGCTACGGTCGGACCACAAGGGGCTTCACAGTCTTCACAGCTATGTACCATGTCGATTTAACGCAGGGGTCTGCCACGTTCTAGCAGCCTAGCTAACAAAATTTTCGCGTGTCGCACGTGTTAATAATTTGTGACCTCTATCAGGCAAAAGATGTCACATTGTCGGTTGTCGGTGGGTTTTAACGCAATGTTTAAACTGTCCTAAGATCTTGTAAACAACATGACGCCAATAAATAACTTGAACTTGAACTTGTCATACTAAATTTCCAACGGATGAACGCTATCAATGTACAGCCACCTATGGCGCACACTGTCACATATGTGTGGTTTGTCCTTTATCACACCTCTGTGCTAACCTTTATCCTAACCCTAATTTCCATACATTCATCTTTAATTACATTCGCTCACTCAGCCGTAATCCTATATCGATATGAATGCAGTACTGCCACTGCCCCATCTCTGCATAGGATTTACAACTGCGCAAATGTAAATACTGAAAGTATCTCGTCAAGTGATGAAATCCATGTGAGCTTACGTTAAAGGACAAAATTCCGCCAAATCAAGAAGTACCTAAAGTAGCCTTATTGAGTAAACGGGGAGAGATTTTAAATAAACCGTAATCTTACTGACTGAGCGTAAACTTTCTTAAACATCATTCATCATTGCCGAATCGAAAGACGTCCCTACGTGTTAATACCGACAAAACAACATCCGTTCGGCACCTGGCCTATCATCCAATCGCGCTGGTACCAGGCAGTCAGGAGAGGCCAAGGTCCAGCAATTGAGCGAGCGCGACACCTTGCGGTGATAAACGTAATCGCTTCGTCCGCCGGGGATGAATGAACCGCACAACTGGAATTCGCTATGCGTTTCAAGTGATTAATCCAAAGGAATGTCAACTCTATGTCGCTAGTAATTAGTCTTAGACTTGATTGATGAACTCGCAAGTCATAACTGCCCTCGACGAGTTCTTAAGTGAACTTAATCAAATATCTTCTGTAGCCGAGCGGTAATGCACGCGATTTCAATAGGTCGTGGGTTCTAATTCCGGCTCGAACCACAGGGTATTTCAAACGTTAGGGAAAACTTTAGGAGAATGATGACTGTCAGACGTCATAGTGCGGGCTTAGCACTTTATTCATAAAACTTATCAAATATCTGCTACATAACTTGTCTTTTGTAACTGTCTCGCAAGCATATGTGTCAAAGTGATAAACACAAGTGATAAATAGGACAAACGAATTTCAGGGTATTGTTATTCTGATTACTGTCTCTTTGCACCCAAAGACTACAATGTATATACTAAAGTTTGCACCATGATATATTTTTTTGAATATTTATGTCAGTTATGTCACCAGACTATTTTATGTTGGACATACATATAGCATTCGCCATCACTCTCGCACTTAATTAACATTATGGGACGAATATATACCCGACATATACGCGATCATCTTAGCTAGGCAGCTGCATTGCATTGCAGTATCGCTTTCGCAGTGCTAAGTTCCATAATTTCTATAGGTTAGTTTTCCGCAACTCGACGTCATATATGCGCCTATTTTGCGTTATGGGTTGTCAACGCCTCCATACAAGCTCTGCAGAGAGGGCTATCTATAACACCTACCTTCCACTATTTGCCAAGGGTATTTCCAAAGACTTCCTGCAGACACCCTCCTCCACTGTCTGAAAAGAGTCAATTGTTCCAGAGGTCTCCGTGTGCTCCTGGTCACCATGTTCAAGATCTGGGTGTGGGAGAGGCGCGGCACCACCGTGGTGTCCCGCTGGGCGGAGGTGGCGCGATGGGCGCCCGACAAGAAGGCGTTCGTCATGGGTGACCGCCATCTCACGTTCCGCCAGGTCAGATAAGATAACTTACTTATTCCGCTGCCCCAGTGACCCACAGTGCGTATTGATTGTCCTCCAATACGAGTACGTTAGATCCCGATCTTCTACTATTATCTTTCCACGACTTAGCTTGAAGCTCAAGATCATCATTTAATTCCAGGGCGACGAATTCAGCAACCGCATAGCCTGGTATTTCAAGCGCCAAGGTTTCAAGAGTGGTGAAGTGATAGCCCTCTTCATGGAAACGCAGCCAGAATACGTGTTCATCTGGTTGGGACTGGCCAAGCTACGGGTCACTACTGCCCTGGTCAACACCAATCTTCGAGGAGCACAGCTGACTCACTGTCTGAAGATAGCTGGATGCAAGGCGCTGGTGTTCGGGGATGAGATGGCCGACGGTAAGTATTCTCTTTGGCTATGCACTCCTAGTAATCTTTTACTTGATCAAGTTCGTAAAGTTACCAGCGAGCTCTGCGCCCTTTTCCTCATCGGTTGATCACACGAAACGGTTGCAAACAATCGGTTCAATATATTTTCTGGGATAACCTGTCGCAAATTTTATCGTCTACAATTTTGTAAAGATGTCAACATCATTTGACCTGTAGAAATGAAGATTATCCGATTCTTTTGACATTTGACCTTGAATAACTTCTGACTCAGAAGCGAGATTTTATGTGACTTTTGAGACAACTTTTAAAACGCAACAATCAGGCTGTATCTTTGAGTTTCCAGCTTATTATCTCTCCAAGGTGAAACCCTTAAAATGACTTATCATTTTGCAAATGTTCAAGTACCTAGTGTAAGTCAACCTTTGACTGGAAGTAGCTAGCATATTTTGGTAGAATAAATAAATTCTATCTTTGTGCTGCTGGTATAGGTAACCTAACCTAATGAGCAATATGTACGAGTATATATATACGTATCATAGATCTATATTTTGCCTACGCACAAGATATGATTAATCCTAACATACTTAAAATGTTTTATATAATAACTCAATGGCATTTTTCTTTTACAGCCGTCAAAGAAATCCGGAGCGAAATCCGTGACATACCTCTCTTCCAGTTCAACTCCCCCGACCGTTCCGGTACAACACTCCAGAGTCCAGCTACAACGCTGCAAAGTCCGGCTACAACGCTGCAGAGTACTACAACGCTTCAGGATGCCGCGCCCCTCGCCTCAGAGCTTACGGAGATGAGTGCGGAGTCATTTAACGAGGCGGGCACGGCCAGTCCTCGCGACACTCTCATGTATATTTACACCAGTGGGACTACCGGCTTCCCTAAGGCTGCCGTTATTACTAATATAAGGTGAGGCTTACAATTGAACAAATCAAGTTTTAGGAAAGAGACTGCCTTCTGATTTTCTAAACCGTAGGGAATACTGTACCTTGTTTTCATTTGTGTACCTACTATTTTGACTAAAACTGGTCGAAAATTCAGTAAAAAGATTTGTCTCACATACACAGACATACCTACTGATAGGGCAGGACAAACTCTTGTAAGAAAACAATCGAGCTCTAAAGTAAGGACTCTAAACAACATTCTGATACAAGTTCCATCTTTGGATGCTCGGCGCTCGCTACCTAGCCTATTCTCAAAATTTGGCGCAGAAAATCGCGACCGCCATCTGACCATTGAACCCAAGGGGAAACAAGTCCTTATTTGGCTTTACTACACTCGAAAATGTAGTAGATAGTTTTCAAACTTGACAGGTAGAACACTTGAAAAGAAGCTTCATCATCATCAGTCGCTCCCCCAATGCTGTGGATCGTGACATTATGTCCCATTGTTGCTGACCAGACTCCTCCATTGGCTCTTGTCACCCAATGTTGTGTTGTGAAAAGAAGCTTATTCTCCCTATAATCATTCCAGATACCTCCTGATCCCGCTAGGCGTGCACACCTCGGCCCGGCTATCCGCGCACGACGTGGTGTACGACCCACTACCCCTCCACCACACGGCGGGCGGCGTGCTGGGCGCGGGGCAGGCGCTGGTGCTGGGCAGTACCGTGGTGCTGAGGAAGAAGTTCTCCGCCTCCAACTACTGGAGCGACGTCGCCAAGCACGGGTGCACTGTGAGTTGTACATTACTGCACACTACTGGAGCGACGTGGCCAAGCACGCGTGCATTGTGAGTTGTAGAGGTACATTTTGCAAACTACTGGAGCGACTTCGCCAAGCACGGGAGCACTGTGAGTTGTATTGTACATTACTGCACACTACTGAGGCGACGTCGCCAAGAACGGGTGCACTGTGAGTTGTACATTACTGTATCTACACTACTGGAGCGACGTCGCTAAGAACGGGTGCACTGTGAGTTGTACATTACAGTACACTACTGAGGCGACGTCGCCAAGAACAGGTGCACTGTGAGTTGTACATTACTGCACATTACTGGAGCGACGTCGCCAAGAACGGGTGCACTGTGTGTTGTACAATTGGACATTACTGCACACTACTGGAGCGACGTCGCCAAAAACGGGTGCACTGTGAGTTGTACATTACTGCACACTACTGGAGCGACTTCGCCAAGCACGGGTGCACTGTTAGTGTTTACTACTCGCTTGCATTGAATTTTGAGTTGATAATTCCCTGTTCTAATGAGTGAGATTAAGAAACCTAGCCTAGTAGAGATGAGTACAGAAAGAAACTCAGCTAGGCCCGACCTGGTCAGCCGTGTAGACTCGGACTAGAATAGGTCTACGGTCTCCCCCGCCTGTCGTAAAAGGCGACTAAAGGGGGTCATCGGGGTTGTAAGTGCTTAATGCGGTGGGGGCCGAAGCACTTACTTATCAGCCCCAGGGAGGGTGGCCCAAGGCAAAAGGCGAATAAGCGCGAGGGGGGCTCCAGTGCGTTCAGTATGAGATCCCGGAGTCCTCCGCATGAGAGCGCAGATGGCGGTCGCCGTGGAGTTTTTAGTGGCTAGAAATACCACATAACCCAGGCATCCCCCCATGCCTGGGTACCTGATTCGCAGGTTTTCTCCACGTAAAAAAAAAAAAAAAGGCCCGACCTGGTTCGGACTGACTCTACCCGGTATGCGGCGGTACCGTGACGAATAGGGGCTATATGTGTCTATTGTCGCGATCACGCGGTGGACGTCCCCGCCGGCAGGAACGCCTTAAGCTGCAAACACACTGACAGCGGTAGCGGCGCGGTGCGGAGGCGGTACCAGTTGTAATATTCGAACTAATATGAAAGGGTCTGCACAGAACGCTTTCTTATTACTTCGAATATTACAACCGGTACCGCCTCCGCACCGCGACGCCCCACCCCGCTACCGCTGTCAGTGCGTTTCGAGCTTAAGTGTACCATGTTTCATTAATCCCTGTATACCTACTCCAGGCAGCCCAGTACATCGGTGAGATCTGCCGCTACCTCCTGGCGGTGCCTCCGTCGGCGTCCGACCGGGCGCACGGGGTCCGCGTCATCATGGGCAACGGACTAAGGCCGCAGATCTGGCAGGAGTTTGTCGAGCGGTTCGGGGTCGAGAGAGTTCTGGAGTTCTATGGAGCTACTGAGGGGAACAGTAATTTGAGTAAGTTATAGAACTATTAGGTACATTCTAATGAGGGGATGTCTCACTAGACTTCGGGTCTTTAGGCTGCGTTTCCACCAGAGATGTGCGAGGATGCGTTTTCATACATTTGACACCTCGCAACGCGCCGAGCGATGTCTCTGGTGGAAACGCAGCCTAAAAGTAGAATGTCGCTCGAAACCCGTGCGCGGTTTTTAATCATGAGCCTTCGCATTCTCGGTACACCTACCTACTGTTGGCGATAAAAGTGCACCTAAGAACGCCGCGAGCCCCGTATACTTAAAATCATTTCAGTTGAACGAATTGCTCCAAAGCGATTTCTTCAAAAAGCTACTTTACCATTCAAACAATAAGGTTCTAAATACAATAACATTTTAATAGAAATACGTTCAATGTACATTTTAATAGAAATACAAATACGTTTTGATATTTACCGTTAGCTTTTCGGTGAAGGAAAACATCGTGAGGAAACCTGCATACATCCGCGAAGAAATTCAAAGTTGTATGTGAAGTCCCCAACCCGCTCTGGGCCAGCGTGGGGACTACTGCCCAATCCCCCTCATCTATGAGAGGAGGCCTGTGCCCAGCAGTGGGACGTATATAGGCTGATGATGATGATGATGACGTTCAACAAAAATAATTTCAACCATACCTGTTCGAAACGTGCCGAGCTATAGTCGATAAAAACGTCACCAGTGACCAATTTATAGCATAAAAAAAATGAAATATTTATATGGGTTACATTTTCATTATATTTTGAAAAATCCACTACTTATTACGAGTCGGGATTTCAACCCACACGACCTCCTATCAAGTATCGTGCGGCCCCTTTTAATCTCGTGTTATACCACAGAATAGTATAATAGTATTACATACAGAACGGACACGAACCCCCCGCACCGAGGTCAGTTACCTCGTCCCTGAGAGACCCGCCTGGTTACGATCAGGGTACCGTCGCGTCTCGCGTTTCGTCCGCGCCACGCGCTGCGCACCCGCGCAAACAAATGACAATATTTCATAATTTCCAAAAGTCTTAATTCGAAAACCATTTCGGTAAAAACGTGTGAAGTACACAAAAAACATTTTTTTAGATTTTTTTTCCCGTTAATTTTGGAAAAAATCGCAAATTACTGTAAACCGAAAGTTGACGTCATCTTCCTCGCTGTATTCAGGGAGACCTTAGTACAGAGTACAGACAATCGCTGCTCTGGAGTGGCTCTGGATTCTTGTTGGGAAGATGACGTCATATTTTACTTACGCCCTTTTGGAATGACCTACTTTTCAACGTGTTTTTTTGTATGAAATAATGAGTTAAATTGAAAAAGAAAAAATACGGGTGGCTTAAATTTTTACCTATTTTCTAACTAGTTCATAAAATAAAGTAGTTAAAAATATGAAATGTTGTCAATTGACGCGTGTACCGACAGCGCACGCACACATACTTACCCACAGCGCTTACTTTCCTTCGCGTGTCACCCCCGTGGTTATACACTTCATGTATTATGTTATCTGTTCGCAGTTAACTTGGACTCAAAAGTCGGAGCTATTGGTTTTTTGAGCCGACTTGTGTCATCGATATATCCTCTAACTCTAGTCAAGTAAGTATTGCATTCATACTGACCAAACCCTACATAGAATATGAGTTGTAACACAATAGGGATGTTGACTCAAAAATTATTATTACTCCATATGAAAGAATACATAAAACTATGCCAAACAGTGCAACAATCCTATTCAAATATCTCAAAAAATAACGAAACTACAACCGTTAGAATATCTTTAGTTCGAGAGAGAAAGCGCTACAGATCAGTGACGTCACTGACCTCGAGCGCCATAGTAAATGACGATCGTTCGATACAGAGATGCGTTTTGCGGAACAGGGATAGAAAATGCCGCCTCCTAAAACTGTGAAGACTTATAATTATGTAATTATTTATTCTTATGAATCACTTTTTTCGCTATTTCATTGAGGATTTGATCCTTTTTCGAGAAAATTCGGATTCATTGATTTTCTTATTTGGTGTCAACATCCCTATTCGTTCAAATGTTTAGCACACATCCGCGCCTTAAGACTAGGAGGACGTTTTGACTAGGGGCTACCTACCCAGTCCAAACTCCAAACGGTATCTAGGATTGCTTGACTAAGCACAATGAGCTCAGTCTTTAGTGCGGCCACATCCCAAAGTTTTCAGAGTAAATTTGACGCCAGTAAGGGCATTTCTACGCTGAGTGGTATAGAATTAATTATCAAATGAATTTATTAGTAGTTGTAAGGGGAAGATCGTAGTGGGCGAAATTATCTAATTAGTAAATTCTGCGTGACTCCGCTCCGCTCCACCTAAGACTAAGCAAAGAGCAGCCTGGCCCCTATACCACAAAACTTTACAAGTCTACAATTCGACAAAATTGTACAGTTTTCCATAGAAAAACTTGGCAAATTGTATGCTTGTAAAGTTTTGTGGTACAGGGGGCTGGTCCTTGCGTCGCTTGAGTCGCATGATTGAGCAAAAGACGCCTTGTTTCTAATCTTGACTCATGTAAACAATGAAATTATAACTTTCATATTAGAGGAAAAAAAAGTAAGCTCGGAGCTGGATTTATAGTTTGCGTCAGGAAAATTAATGAAATCATACTCGTATGTAGTTAATTTTAGTTTTTTCTCGTTTTGTCTGATGAGACTGAGTTCCAGTTAGTTTCGAAGTTTTGCATTAACTGACCACGTAATGTTTTGTTCTAGATGCGATGAAATTACCGGGGAAATACTGAGGAACAGCGACGGCCGATGTATAAGCTGCGGTCCCCACGAACCTGGTAAGTAATTAACTTTGAACTTGTCTCATGTTGTACTAAACCAGGCCCCTGTACCACAAAACTTTACAAGTCTACAATTTGATAAAAATTTGCAATTTCCCATAGAAAAAGTTGACAAATTTGTCATAAGTCATAAGTCATAAGTCATTTATTCGTAAAGCTAATTTACACGTTAAAATACAGACCATATTTACAAAATAAATATGTCGTTAAATCATTCAATTCAATCTGTCGAATTGTACGCTTGTAAAGTTTTGTGGTACAGGCACCTGGAGCGGGGTAAAACACAAATTAGAAACTTATGGGTTTATTGCCTGAAAAAAAAAACATCTATTAATTCAAATCTCATGTACTCTGCCTAATTGCCTACCATTCTTAGTAATATGTTAATTCCGATTTCAGGGCTTCTACTCGGCAAGATAGACCCCAAGAAGGCCATCCTAACGTTCGCCGGCTACGCGGACAAGACCGCCTCGGACAAAAAGATGGTCCGAAACGTCAAGAAAGAAGGGGACTGCTACTTTAACACGGGGGACATCTTGGTCATGGACCACTTCGGGTATTTCTACTTTAAGGACCGGACTGGAGACACGTTCAGGTAATTACGTCATTAGTTTTTAATGTGTTAAAACACTAGTTACACACACTCTAGTTATGGACCATTTCGGGTGACACTTTGGGGACATAATCGCCTCGGACAAGAAGGTGGTCCGAAACGTCAAGAAAAAAGGGGGCTGCTTCTTTAACACGGGGGACATCTTGGACCACTTCGGGTATTTCTACTTTAAGGATCGGACCGAGGACACGTTCAGGTAATTACGTCATTAGTTTTGAATGTGTTAAAACACTCTGGTTACACACACCCTAGTTATGGACCATTTTGGGTGACACTTTGGGGACATAATCGCCTCGGACAAGAAGGTGGTCCGAAACGTCAAGAAAGAAGGGGGCTGCTTCTTTAACACGGGGACATCTTGGACCACTTCGGGTATTTCTACTTTAAGGACCGGACCGGAGACACGTTCAGGTAATTACCTAAGTCATCAGTTCTAATTATGGACATAGGGACCACTTTAGGTAGTTCTTTAAGGACCGAACTGGGATCATGTTCAGTTCAGGTATTTATGTCATGAACTCATAAGATTTTATTGTGTTACCAAAATGTTTTCCGGGTTCCGCTCCTAAAAGGTACAAAAGGGACTCTTATACTGAGAATCTATTCTTCTTCACATAGCCAAGTATTTCAAGACGAACGTATGCCATCGATTGGAAATTCGGAATGGTTTTGAGTAAAGCTAACCGAAGTGTATAAAATATATAATTAATACTAGAGGTTAAAATGGCCCGGTAACGGCACAAGTAGTTTGACATTTTAAGCTGATAAGTTCTATTCATGATCAGACGGTTTTAATTTTTTAGGGAAGAATCATTTATTAACCAAATATGGAGAAGTAACACATAGACAAATCCAAATCCGCTACGCAGGCTTCGTCAGGTGGATCTAAATTAATTATTGCATATTTATATTATTTATGTATATTGCATATTCAGTAAGTAATGAGTATTGTGTTGTGTCCTAATCCATTATTGGTCCTCTATTGAAAGTTAAATTTCGTGTGCTCTGCCTATTCTTGTTTAAACACAGGCATGAGTTTATGTGTGTTTGTGTTTGCATTCAGATGGCGAGGCGAGAACGTGTCGACGGCAGAAGTGGAGGGAGTCATCAGCACGCTCGTCGGGCTGAAGGATGCCATAGTCTATGGAGTCTCGGTAAGATCTGTCTCACTTTTGTCTCGATGCTATAGTGAATAGTCTAGGAGTCTCGGTAAAATTTGTCTCACTTTTGTCTCAATGTCAGGACTCCTCTTCTTGCATAGTATTTCCGCGACGTTAAAAAATAAACGTCCTTCCCTCTTCTGCTAAACTCAGCTTTCTACAGCAAAGTTTGTAAAGAACTATCAATTTTCTATAAGTAGGCATCCTTCTTTTGGTTTTGAGTCTCTAAATAGACTAAATCTAAAAAACGATGCTAGCTCTAAAACATGACCATGTAAAACTTACAAGAAAATATAATATACTTATTTATATGGTACTGGTCCCACCGTCGGCGAGCAGCGAGTACCTACTCTCATAGTGATTCTACTCGTTTTCTCGCTCAAGCGAGTAGAACTACTATAAGAGAACTCGCTACTCATCGGCGGTCGAACGAGTGCCAAAAAAAACTTTTTTTTGACTAAACTTTAACTCGTTGGCTACCGGTGTCGCCGATGTACGATTTTATAACAAAAGATTGTTTTGTTTTGTTTTTTTCGCCGTCAACCCACAACAAAAATACTTACAAATACAAATGCTTTATTTGGCAAAAACTGAAGTGTTTACAAAATGGGAACTTATCTATCAGACTCCAAACTAGGCTGAGCCTGTATTTTGGACGTCTGCGAGAGCTGAAGCTGAGCTTATTTACCGAGTAATATCATAAGATTCATAAGTTTAGTTACTTTAGTAAATGACACGCAAAATAAATTGTAACTATTGGGTATTATGATGGCAGACGTTGTGGCGTTCACCTAATTTTTTTTAAATTTAACTGATAAGACCGATTTTCTATCAACCTTTGTAATTTCAGATACCGAATGTAGAAGGCAAAGCGGGAATGGCGGCCATAGCAGACCCAGAGAAGAAACTCGACATACCCTTCCTCAGTAAAGGCATGCGGTCTTCCCTCCCCGCCTTCTGCAGACCACTCTTCCTCAGGGTACTCCCAGAACCTCCTCTCACCTCCACCTTCAAGCTTCGGAAAAAGGACCTCATAGCACAAGGTTACACTCTTGGTCTACATGCGGACCCCATGTATTTCCTAGACCAGAAGAGTGGGGAGTATGTTCCCTTGACGCAGAAACTATATGAAGACATTGTGAAAGGTGTTGTAAGACTGTGATTCTTGCCATATTCGGGGTTCTGCAAACCCTTGCTCCTATTTAGCTTAGTTGGAATGACGAATTAAAAAGGATAAGTTTAGTTTGGCAACAAATCATGATGGATGATCAGAAAGGCTCCCATTTAAAGACGACTCAAATAAAAAAAAAATCACAGTCTTTTAGACTGCTGCTGATTTGTCAGCAAAAATACTAATTCTACGTCAAAACCGCGTGCTGTGCAATCAGTATTTTTGCTGTGCAAATCAGTGTACTTTTGATGCGCAGTCAGTATTTTTTTGATGTGCAGTTAAATATATCCCGTTTAGAAATGACGTAACTGAAGAAGAGTAAAAGCGGAAATTGTGTATTTGTAAGATATATTATTAGCAGAGGGAGTGGTAATCAAGCGGTTAATTCCATTTATGTCAGCTGACTGTCAAATTTTACATCAGAAAAATCTTTTACTTACATCTAATTTTATGATGTAAGAAAATGATTTTTCACGAAATCATAACGCTCGATGTATTATAAGTGGTTAAGTGGTACATAATGCCAATTGTCCGGTCATATTCCAGGTAATACAGAATTTTGTTGTAATTACGAAAGGCAGCTTCAGATGCTCGCCCATGGGCCTGTACCACAAAACTTTACAAGCGTACAATTCGACAAATTTGTGAACTTTTTCTATGGAAAATTGTACAATATTGTCAAATTGTAGACTTGTAAAGTTTTGTGGTATAGGGGCCAGAAATAGGAGCACCGCTGTTTAGCGGGGCTCTGTCGAAAAAACTAGTTATAAATTATTTTGTCGATAAGTATAGTGGAGTCCATTAGGTCAGGGCAACTGACTGAGGGCTGGCAGCAAAGCATTAAATTTCAGGTTAAAATAAATCCTAAAGTATATTTAATTGACAAGAAAATTGAAAAGAAAAAGAACACAACAATGAAGAACCTTAATTATATTAAAACTAACAGGCCCTTGAGGAATGTACCGAAGATGCTGGCGGCATAGACAAAAAAACACATTCTGATGGAATGAGGAAGCTGACATAACTGGAATAAGCCATATCATGTGACAACTAATTAGCCCTGTCATTTGTGAATACATTTTGTGATAGAAATGTGATAATTTATACCAAAATTTAATATCTTTGAGCAGAGCAGCCATTGTTATAATCTCATCTTCATAATGTAAGTAAGATAGAGCGTTATTCTTATAATATTTATTATTAAATTATTTATATACAGTAAATCACTGTTTTTCTCGACGCTTCTATTTTTGGTACAGTCGACTAAAATGAGATGTATCTACTTCTGTACCTAATTATTATAGAATGGCATAAGGTAATAAGGTGCACACATCTCTTTGAAGTTGACTGTACAGTGTAGTTTATCACGTTAAGTCAACACAACTCATCGTAGTGAATAATTAACTTAAATTATTCATTCGTGTAGTTACTTTGATGTTGAGAACAGTTGCGGATCCAGGGGGGGGAGAAAATATGGGGTTTCAAGGATTCGAAGGGGGGCGAGTACCCCTCAGCCTCCAGTCCTGGTACAAATGTTATCCCATCATCATCAGCCTATATACGTCCCACTGCTGGGCACACAGGCCTCCTTTCATAGATGAGAGGGATTGGGCAGTAGTCCCCACGCTGGCCCAGAGCGGGTTGGGGACTTCACATACAACTTTGAATTTCTTCGCGGATGTATGAAGGTTTCCTCACGATATTTTCCTTCACCGAAAAGCTAACGGTAAATATGAAATGATATTCCATACATAAGTTCCGAAAAACTCATTGGTACGAGCTGGGATTCGAACCCACGACCGCCGCTTGACAGCCGCATGCTTGAACCACTGGGCTACCGTAGCTTCATTCTTATCTACTTACACTAAAATCTCACTTCAGTATGGTCAAGTCTCTTAAAGGAGTTAAGAGTCCCCAAACCAAATTTCTTAATCCACCACTGGTAAATTATTTTCCACGTAGGATTTTTACGTCAGCATGACGTCCATCTCATGTCCTGCGAAGTAGGGGACGTCATTTTATATCTATCATATTCTATTCACAAATTCCAATCTTTAAGATAGCTTATTTCTGCTCATTCCTTGGACTCGCCCACCGTCGTCCTTCTTTGATCCTCTGCGCAAACATCTCCTCTATGACATAGGGGTTCATTCCCTTGGTCTCTGGCATCAGGTAGTGCGTCAGCAGGGTACAGGAGAAAGCGCAGCCGGCGAAGAAGAAGAAGACCACAGTCATCCCGAGGTACTCCACAGCCGGCACAAAGACCAGTAGCAAGATGAAGTTGACTATGTACAGCCACAGCATCATGATGGATTGAGAGAAACCTTTCACCTGTAAAATATGATGATGTAGTTTTAATGCAATCGGAAGACGCAGCGTGGGCAGAATGGACTGATGACCTGGTAAAAGTCGCGGGAGTCCGCTGGATGTAGGTGGCGTCATGCCGGTCAATGTATGTTGGTCATTGTCAATAAGGATCAGAATGGTTTGAAATAAATGATTTTATGTCACACCTGGCCATAAACTGGCCATTTTCGCACGCTCCGCGCGTGAAAAAACCCACTTCCTGGCCAGGGGGTGACATCAAATTTTGTACTTACCACGGGCGATAGTAAAGAAAGCCTCAGATCGCATATTTATCGCCCTTGCCTTCGGCTCGGGCGTAAAATACCTGCGATCTAAGACATTCTTTGTTTTATCGCCCTTGGTAAGTAATGTACTATTTATTTTATTTTAGTGGCATTCTTTGGGGGAACTATTATGTCCAGCAGTGGACGTCTTGATGATTGATGATGATGAGTTTAAACGCCGATTGACACGGTGCAAGTACTTGACTGCAATTTTCATTACATTGCGGTGCGGTAAGGAATGTAATGAAAATCCCATCCAATTTTTTGCACCATGTAAAATGGAGCCTAATGCAATATTTGACCGAGCGAGCGAAGCGATCAAAGGTCTCCGTTTCAGCTTAGGCATTAATCCTTTCGTATGTCCGGCGGATTTCCAGCTATTCTTCTCTACAGGTCGTAAAATGCTCATTCGTTTCTAGTAAAGTTTTGTAAGCAGGTTCGATAACATTACGGATATTTTATGTCGATGCAGTTTTTGAATTTTTCTATAAATTGTGGAGCCAAGGGGGTTAACTTAAAAAGGTCTACAGCTCACAGAGCCAATAGTTAGTCGTAACTTACCTCAGGCACAAATACTTCAGCCAACAGCACGTACGGTATCATGCCGCCGCCGAGGTTGAAGACGAAGCAGAAGACCAGGATAACGACCGGCACCAGCCACTCGGGGCCCCACGACCAGCCCACCATGACGGCCAGTAGCACCATGCACACGCCGTTCACTGAGGCTGCTGACATCAGGAGAACCTGAAATGTTTTCATGAATATTTTTTAAATAAAAATAACTAATAGTTGCGTTAAGGGCGCCGGCACGATAAAAATGCATATCATGAACATATCTCCAAATCATCAGATATTAGAATGTCTTTCATCCTTTCAATAAAGTTCCTGGCATGGATATTAAAATGTCCTTCCTTGTAGATGTCATCCAAATTCTGGTGACTATACTTAGGCCAAGGTATATGAACAAGCTCAAGAAGCTGTCTGAATTTTATGGAAGTTTTCAATAATCAGGTTTAAGTCGTCATCTACGGATCACGAAGATCTCCGACCACATGGTATTGCTACTCGTATGTTACTGTTTTTTTTGCGAGTACCTAGACAACAGGTTAAACGGATCCAGATTTGCAAGAACCCACCCTCCTTCCAAACAAATCCGTAAACGCTGCTCCACAGATGGATCCCACCATCAAGATGGATGCCATCAGCACAGCGCATAAGTCAGGTGATAGTGACGGAGCGGCCTTGAGGAACAGCGTACCGCCGTAGACTTGGATGGAGACGACGCCGGTCAGGATCGACAGGGTCATGAGAATGGTGACCACTAGGAACGACCAGCGAGCAGCCGGCGAGATGCCTGAAAGAGTTTTTTTTATATAATGATGGTAGCAAACCAGCGGTCCACCTGATTGTAAGCAGACACCGCAGCCTATAGGTGCTCGCAACTCCAAAGAATCACGTGCTCGTTGCCGACCCTTTATAAAATTTGAGGATTCACTATGTTGACAGCAGAATAAACAGAGGCCTCTCGCTCTCAACACAGTGCATCATCGGGAGATCCGGAAACGTTGCTCACCTCCAGGAACACAACACTAAGATATATTTGTATACTAAATAATGTTATTATGGCTGTGGTCTTCTGCAAGGCGGAGATACTTCCCCAGTTTGGGGTGCTCTAAATTCGACCAAGAGGACATTTTGCTGTGCCCTACCTGTCTTAAAACATTCTAAGAGATTCTAAGAGTAAAAAATTAACCTTTGTGAGCACCAAACATCGGACACAAATAACGCATCGTAGATGCCAGACCAACTGCTGTTTTGTTTTGACTAAGCTGTCGGCTGTAACCGTCGTTGGCGTCCATGGCATGATTCCGATGGCGTTTTCGTGTGACGTTTGTGTGGTATAGTCAATAGGTTAACTACAACCTTGGAAGCTACGGGCGATGCGTTAGTAGTAAGGGTTTTGATAGAACGTGGGAGGTGAAAGGTAAAGTTTGGTTGATGTTGGCAGAATTTACATGCTTCTGTTATTGGTACCTACTACACCCCAACAACGTATATAGTTGCAAGAAGATATTTTTAAATAGCTGCGTTTTTCAATTTCTGAGTCACGACTGTTTGTAGTATAGTAAGCCTTTGAAGAGAGTCGTAAAAAATAACAACAAACTAAAATTAAAATTACAACAAACTAAAATTAAAGACAGTTTTAAGATAAAGGTGGCTGAAATTTTACCTCTCTTAAAAACAAAGCTAAAGAATAGACGTGTTGAAACACTTACGGAAATATTGTAGCGCTGTGACTTTGACAGGTGGGACGAATTCCTCCTTCGCCAGATATTGTTTCTCAGGATCCTGACTCACAGGTTCTGGAAAAATTTGAGTATTTTGAGGTTATCAGTCGGTTCATGCTTAATTTCAGCTACCAGTAGGTTGCGCCTTTTTGGGCCATTTTACGGAAAGTTGTACACCCGACTTTTTTTTAATTTAGATAAATCCGGACCGGACGTTTTCCACTGGGCGCCCCGGTTGGTCGTCCCAGATACCGCTGGAATGACGAAGCCCTCAAGGACCTGGCCAGCCTCGGTATACCCAACTGGCGTGAGGTCGCGCACAACAGGGAAGAGTGGCGTTCTCTTGTGTCACGAGGCCAAGATCCTCTTTGGGTCGTCTAGCCAGCGTAGTAAGTAAGTAAGTAAGATAAATCCAGGATTCTACTCAGAATCGAACATTCCCGCAAATGGCCTTTTTACGCTTTTTCTCCAAGATATGTTATTGAAATATGTGCGAGGTTTGGGTTTTTGTTTATTTTGTGGTTTTAATATGTGCTTTTAATTTAATTTGCGAAATTTTAGATCGCCCATCCAGTATGGGCATGATTCTGGATTAACAAATAGTCTGAGTCTTTTAATCTGAATGTCTGTTTGTATCTACTAGCTGGCACTTATAGTTTTACCTTCAGTCGGCACTATTGCTACAGATTGTTGTTTCTTGTCCTGGTTGGCCTTAATCTCCGCCATTTCGTCGAGAACTGCCTTGTCTCTGATCGTGGATGCGCGATAGAAGGACAGCGATTTTAGTGCTTCCTAGAAGATGTAGGAATTTATTATTCTTCGTTTACAGAAGCACAGAATAGTATAATAGTATTACATACAGAACGGACACGAACCCTCGCACCGAGGTCAGTTACCTCGTCCCTGAGAGACCCGCCTAGTGTCGATCGGGTGCCGGCGCGCCTCGCGATTCGTCCGTGCGACGCGCTACGCACCCGCGCAAACAATTGACGCGTGTGCAGACAGCGCACGCACATACTTACCCACAGCGCTTACGTTCCTCCGCGTGTCACAGGTGTGGCAGAAGTTCAAAGTAATTTTTTAGTGACATAGTGCCAAATAGGAGCCGTTAGGAGGCGTTTCTTAGTTCGCTAGCAACGAGCGGAACTTCTCCCTTTTTAGCCTTTTTTGTGTCCCAATCCCAATTGTATTTGGTATCGTATAGACGTTTGTTTTGATCCTCTAAAAAACTGGCTCGAATGGCACCAAAAAAAAGTTTGAGTAGCCGATTGCGAAAGGAAATATAAAACTAAAAATACTAATTCAAATCAAAACTAAATTTATATGTGCATTTAAGTATACTTTAGCTGTGCAAAACAGTTTTAGGTTAATTGTTACGTTTTTAGCCTTGAGAAAATATCGATTGGGATTACACTAAGCGGGGCCGATTTTTGAATGTCGAACGCTCGAATTTTTGACAGATATCGTGTGAAAAGTCGAGCGTTCGACACTCAAAAATCGGTTCCCTGTACTTACATCATACTTCCCAATCAAGCAAAGATATACTGGACTCTCAGGCAGCACAAACATGGTGAATGCATTGCCGACCGCCAGTCCGAAGTTTATATACGCTATGATATGGTACGTGGTCACCCAGCCCAGGATAATGGAGACCAGGGCACCAAGAGCGTACATGACCGAAGGCATCGAGGACATGAAACCGCGGCAGGCGTCTTCGGACACTTCCGCTGTGAACGACCACGCGACCTGTGGAATAACTCTTTATAGGTTATGGTATTCTGGTCAGCTATTTTGAAGTCGGTATTGGTAATCCTTGTTATAAATTAATAAAAAAGAGGCTTGAGAACTTCTAACAGTCGAATGCCCACTCACTTGACAAAGGGGGGTGGAAGTTGCACTACGTCCGTAGAGTGTACCCACCGCTATCCTACACGTGACCCCTGGGTGGTGCTAAAAGTGCAACACAACTGGCAACCGTACTGTCTTATCGAAGATCTCACTGTTCGAAATAATTGTCATACGATAAATAAATAAATTCTTAATCTAGGAACAACAAAACAGCGTTGTGGCTTACATATGTTGTTGGAGACCCATCTCTGCCTTCAACTTGATGATCGCCTTTGAGGATATTGCTAATAATTTCTTGCAGGAGTAGTCTAGGTAGTCTCTCTCCCGTTGAAACCTCAACCTTCCATTTTACGGGGAAGGATACATCCACAGGACACATCTCAAGCTATCTCCATAGCAAATTTCACCAAAAACGGATCAGAGGTTTAAGTGTGAAAAAATAATAGACAGACAGGATTCAAATACGTTTACGTTTTCCATTGTAATTTCGTACTTATATTACCACACACAGTCGCACACCATGCAAGCAAAAACGTCAGAATGGGAAACGAAAGTATTTGATGCACTCGTACAGTCAAAGGACACCAACATGTATACACTTTTTCACCTTATTCCATTGAAATAAGGTCCAAAAATGTATACATTTCTATGCCCTTGACTGTACGTATATTACATATACGTAAATAGCATTACCTGCATCAGTAAGCCGCCACTCACACCGAATAGACACCTTCCAACTAATAGCGTAAACGTATCCGTCCCATAGATGACAAATACCCACGATACCTGCAAGTTAAAACGTAGCATTAATAAATGGGAACAAATAAAATGATCACCTAAATAACTTTTGATATCACCAAATTTTCGAACCCTAAAATAAGGCTGAACACTCAAAAAAATGTATCGACCATCAATTTCAGGTCACCTAAACACTCATACCTATTATTCCAGCAGTAGCAGCTATTTTACTTATTGCGTTCCCTGAAATTTTATAATCGCATCAAAAAATTGTCAAGTACCACCAAAAATACTAAACTACCACCTAATCTCGTGCATCATTTGTTATTAGAATTACATCCAAATATTATACACATTACGAGCTATATTGTAGTTAATACATACAAATTAAAAAATGTGTTCAGAAACCGTAGAAACTCGCATAATAAAATTCAATGTTCTTACGTGTGGAGAAGGTTACAGCAGTAACATAATGATTATTATGAATTAAAATTGTTCATTATGTTATTAAATATAATAACAATTTTTTTTTTAATTTTTTACGAAAAATCGTCATTATACTCGATTTCGACTAATTTGGGGATAAGGATTTCAAATTTTACATTTATTTCTAATTTTAAGTAAAAAAAATTTTTTTTACGTAAAATCGTCATTATACTCGATTTCGACTAATTCAGGGGTAAGGATTTCAAATTTTACATTTATTTTGAATTTTAAGTAAAAAAAAAAATTTTTTACGTAAAATCGTCATTATACTCGATTTCGACTAATTCGGGGATAAGGATTTCAAATTTTACATTTATTTTGAATTTCAAGTAAAAAATATTTTTTTTTTACGTAAAATCGTCATTATACTCGATTTCGACTAATTTGGGGATAAGGATTTCAAATTTTACATTTATTTCTAATTTTAAGTAAAAAAATTTTTTTTACGTAAAATCGTCATTATACTCGATTTCGACTAATTCAGGGGTAAGGATTTCAAATTTTACATTTATTTTGAATTTTAAGTAAAAAAAAATTTTTTTACGTAAAATCTTCATTATACTCGATTTCGACTAATTCGGGGATAAGGATTTCAAATTTTACATTTATTTTGAAATTTTAAGTAAAAAAAAATTTTTTTTACGTAAAATCGTCATTATACTCGATTTCGACTAATTCAGGGGTAAGGATTTCAAATTTTACATTTATTTTGAATTTTAAGTAAAAAAAAAAAATTTTTACGTAAAATCGTCATTATACTCGATTTCGACTAATTCGGGGATAAGGATTTCAAATTTTACATTTATTTTGAAATTTTAAGTAAAAAAAAATTTTTTTTACGTAAAATCGTCATTATACTCGATTTCGACTAATTCAGGGGTAAGGATTTCAAATTTTACAATTATTTCAACAGACAAAGGTTTTAATACAATTCAACGATTACTTTGAATTGTAACTTTAAAAAAAAAAATGTGTATTAAAACACTCGTGTTTTAATGCCCGAACATGTCGCGTGTTAGTCCGAAACATGTCGCATAACCCTAAAAAAACACTCGTGTGACCCTATTATGAATCTCGCCTTCGGCTCGTTTTATAAAACTCACACTCGTGTTTTAATGCCCCTCATTATGTACCGGTTGCATAAACTACTATTATGTCACACCTGGCTATAAAGAGGCAGTTACCGCACGCTCCGCGCGCGGGAAATCCCACTTCCTGGCCAGGGGGTGACATAAAATTTTGTACTTAACACGGGCGGTAATAAAGAAAGCCTCAGATCGCATATTTATCGCCCTTGCCTTCGGCTCGGGCGTCAAATACCTGCGATCTGAGACATTCTTTGTTTTACCGCCCTTGTTAAGTAATGTACTATTAGCATTGAATTATAAGTTAAACTTCCAATTAAGGTAAACGTCGCAATGTTTGACACCTTATGTTGATATTGTTGATACCCAAGACTCAAACGTTAGCGTGTGTATATAATATACATATATATATATATATATAACAACGCGCGAGCCGAGCGAGCGAAGCGAGCGTGCCGCGGCAGCGGCCGGCGAAGCGCCAGAACCAACACATGTTGAGTCCGAAACATGTCGCTGGGTGAGTCCGAAACATGTCCCTGGATGCGTCCGAAACATGTCGCTTGATGAGCCCGAACATGTCGCGTGTTAGTCCGAAACATTGTAGCATAACCCTAAAAAACACTCGTGTGACCCTATTATGAATGTCGCGTGTTAGTCCGAAACATGTCGCTCGGTAACCCTAACATGTCGCGTGTGAGTCCGAAACATGTCGCTCGATGAGCCCGAATATGTCGCGTGTGAGTCCAAAACATGTCGCTCGATGACCCCAACATGCCGCGTGTGAGTCCGAAACATGTCGCTCGATTAGCCCGAACATGTCGCGTGTGGGTCCGACACAATATGTCGCTCGATCAATCCGAAACATGTCGCTTGCGTTCCTTACATTGCGCCATAATGTCCATTGCGTAGATTCGGCATCAGACTAGATATTAAGAGGAATGCCTAGCTGCGATTTTCCCATACAAACGTTCTCGACTGTTTCCTCCCTGGTTTTTGAACCTAGAGCAATGATTTTTTCAAATAAGATCAATATCATCAATATCTATGCCGCTACGTTTTGTTTTTTTGGATATTTTTATTTTAAAGAAAGTTACAGCCCTCCAAAAATCGCAAAAACGGCTTAGTTGAATTGGCTTCATAAAAAGGCGCAGTATACAAATATGACAACAAATTTCCAAAAAATCAAAACGTAGCGGCATAGATTAGTTCTTGCTCTTGTAGTTTCCAAAATTTTATAATGATTGGTAGCGTTTTGGATGAGGAAACAGTCGAGAACGAAACCTCGATTTTTCAGTTTTTTGCAAGGGAATTTTAGTCCGAGCTGCAGTTGTCCTTATCGCACGAATTCGTGGCGGAGTCAGTTTCTAAATATACGTACACATAAGGAATAGGGATGGGCAACAGTCGTTGACATATATTGTCGATACGCTAGTGGTGAAAAATTATCGATAAATCATTATTACCAGAAAAGTTATTAATCACAAGAAAAACCCTGAGTCACAATGGAAGAATATTGAATAGAAAGGTGACCTGGGAACCCTTGTTCTTGATATAGGAATAAATGCTACTTAGTTAGTGGTAAAGTTATTAACGAATCATAGGTTTTTATAACCCACTAGCTTTTGCCCGCGACTTCGTCCGCGTAGAACTCGTGGCGATTAAGAGTAAGAAAAATGTCATGTAATAGAAATAAACCT
The DNA here is from genome assembly GCA_951800055.1 of Cenopis cana. Lineage (NCBI taxonomy): Eukaryota > Metazoa > Arthropoda > Insecta > Lepidoptera > Tortricidae > Cenopis > Cenopis cana. Next base: position 828,541 of record OX637495.1, read on the forward strand.
ATTTTTTTTTATAGATCTACATATTATATAATAAAAAAAAACTGACTTAAATGGGGGAGACCGGTGAAAGATGATTATACTTAGATTGTGCACTCTTAAATTCCATACAATGAAATAAAAATCTACATATTACCTATAGTTTTATAATATGTATAGATAATATTATGGCAGGGCAGCCAAATAAATATAAGTACCACAATTGACAATATTTCATAATTTCCAAAAGTCTTAATTCGAAAACCATTTCGGTAAAAACGTGTGAAGTACACAAAAAACATTTTTTTAGATTTTTTTCTCCGTTAATTTTGGAAAACATCGCAAATTACTGTAAACCGAAAGTTGACGTCATCTTCCTCGCTGTATTCAGGGAGACCTTAGTACAGAGTACAGACAATCGCTGCTCTGCAGTGGCTCTGGATTCTTGTTGGGAAGATGACGTCATATTTTACTTACGCCCTTTTGGAATGACCTACTTTTCAACGTGTTTTTTTTGTATGAAATAATGAGTTAAATTGAAAAAGAAAAAATACGGGTGGCTTAAATTTTTACCTATTTTCTAACTAGTTCATCAAATAAAGTAGTTAAAAATATGAAATGTTGTCAATTTTAGCTAACCAAAAAAAAACAATATTGTTATTTGTTCTTATTTCTGTTTATTATTTTGTTTAGATGTGTAAATAATAAAGATATACATATTTTTATGCCAAGATAAAACGCTATTATTTTCAATATGATATTGCTAAGTATTTCAAGTTAATAAAGTTTATATACTCCTTTTTTTTCCTATTAATATATTGACGTAAATAAACATTTATTATAAAAGCATTACATTAATTTACTTGGTAAGAAAAATAAAAAGCAAAAAGTTCTGTCAATCTCTGGATTTGAACCATGAACCTCTTGATTGCGTGTCAACCATGTTAACGTCTGAGCTAAAGTGGATTCATTTTAGTTGACGAAATTATTGTACAGTTTTCATAAAGTGCTCAAGGGGGGACTTTTTCTATGGTGCGATCTGTACCTACAGCCTAATTTATCGTATGCTGGATCAGTAAGTAAATTCGCGGGCTCGCGTCTCGCGCCTGTGTGCGTGCGCTCACACATAGACAGCGCCCGCTCCCGCTCCCAGCAGCGCGACAGAAACATTATGTCAAAAATTCAAGATTTGAAAAGTTGGTCAGCTAGGCATTCCTCTTAAATTGATTAAACAAATGACGCTTGAAATTAGGTGATCATGTAGTATTTCTGGGTATCGAAAGAATTATTTGGGTGTAATTAATTTTAATAGGATTACGAGCCCTGTAATATTTGGATGTAAATTATATGAACTTTGATGTTTGAAATTAGGTGATCATTAAGTATTTTTGGGTAGCGACTAATTTATTTGGTAACAATTTAATTTAATAGGTTATCGACATGTTACTTTTTTGAGTTGCACTTTATATTTAAAAGGAGTTGAAAATTTGGTGCGAATCTAGTATTTTTGGTAATCAATGTAATTTTTTAGAGCATCATTCGGCAACTAATTTGGTGGTTCGTTAAATGCTACCCTTAATAAATGGCACAAGTGGTGAATAGGCATTTTCTGGGTTAGCTAGCTTCACCGTCGGTCTCGTCTGGCTAGATTCTGGCCAAAAGCAATCCTGGATAAATTAATTCATATTTTTTAGATGATGTTATTATTAAAGATCATTAATTTTGAAACTTATTTCGTTTTAAATTCGTACATTACCTATGATTAATGATACGCGTTAGTTTGAAAAAAAAAACCTGTTTCATACTAAGGTTAAAAAACTCAATTAAGGCCTGATTTGTGTGTTTGTAGCGTGTTCGATTAGACATTACACATTAAAATTTTGGAACACAAAAACAAATGCCTACTACATACATACTTGCATAGAGGACCTTTACGAACCGGTGGTACGGTATGGGGTTACTTTGAGTTTGTCTTTAACTTGATTTTTTTCCATTGTACAGTATACTTTAATGTTAGTGTAATACAGTTTTTATTATAAAAACACTGTCTAAAGATGATTTGTTGAGGATTTGTAATAGAAACTCTTTTACATTAGGTAGCGTTAAAGTACCTAGACAATCCAATGGAACAAGAACTAAGTGTCAAACTCAGTCATCGTACTGTAGTTTATTGAAATTCATAGGCGTTATTCAAAGTTAAGGCGATATATCGATTGAAAGAGACACCCTTTGTTTTTCGCTCACGACAAAACGGGATGCAACCCTCTCCGAGAATGGCTTTTTAGACAAATCTCGTTAAATATCTGACTGTGTGCAGGTTTATTAAATTTCCTCTTGTCAGTACCTAGATGAGGTACAATACCATCATATTAACTTAATCGTGTCTTTTAATAATGCGTTGTTTTAGTAGGCTGAGGAAAAAAAGGAAAATATAGACTCGACTTTGGATTTATTTTCTATCGAGAAAATTTTAAGCAATCATGTTTCGCTATTATCAGTACCACAATCATATAGTCAAGAATCATATATCTGAAAATCAGCCCCTATTACTGTTTGCTAGTCTGGGCAGGACAGCGATTCAAAGTCTCCAAGTTTCTCAGTGTAGCGCCTTAAGCAACGAAGGCCGCGGTCAGTACATGGATGGGTGACCGCTTTGAGTGGTTACTAACTGAGCGCTCCCGTGCTTTGGAAGGCACGTTAAGCCGTTGATCCCGGCTGCTGTCAATGGCAGCAGTCGTTAAGCCAAGTTGGAGACCTTCGGGCGGCTTGAAAACTTCTAATAGTCAAGTTGCCCACTCACTTGACAAAGGGCGGGATCGAAGTTGCACCACGTCCGTAGGGAAAGTACCCACCGCTACTCTACACGTGACCCCTGGGTGGTTCTAAAAGTGCAACAAAAACTCAGCAAAAACTGGCAACCGTACTGTCTTCTCGAAGATCTCTGGGTTCGAAATAAATGCCATACGATAAATAAATAAAATAGGTAAGTACTTGGAATATATGTCTAAATTGAAATATAAACAACTTTGCCATTGACTTAAGTCTCACCTGAGGGTCCAGAAAATCCAGTTTTTATGCCGTGATTTAGTTTTTATTTTGGTTAGTCTGGGGTCGGTGGCATATCTACTATCGTAAACTTACTAACTATTTACTCCACTGAATCAAATTAAACATAGTTACGATAGTTATTATTATATTAGTGTTCTAAATCTATCAAAGTAGTCCCATTTTTTCTAAAGTAACCGGTTTACGGTACGTAGGTACCTCTAACCATAATGTTTCGCTTAAGTTTGCAAAAACCTCTCATAATACCTGCCTATGTTAACTTCCTTGTCATGTACGTTTTCATACAAAAAAGATAGTTTTTATCAACAAAAGTAATAAATAATAACACTTCTAACACAGTAAAAACAAGATAAGTAAGTATGGCCATTATATTGCTTTTTTATCTGAACAAGTAATAATGTAATCTGTTCGGGAGGTAAGTCGTTCAATTTTGGCAAAAACATTTAGATATTATATCGTGAATTAACAGTCTATGTTTACGACATATATATCTTTATCTACATACATTCGCTTTCTTCTTCTTCGGTTCATCAAAAGCATTTATAAGGTAAACGATTACATTGGATATGGTAGCTTTGTTCCTGCACGAGTAATCTAAAGCAAAAATAAGTTTACTATATACTATAGCATTGTAAGTAGGTAATTTTGTTGTAATATGACATAACGTTAAATAAATAATAGTAAATATTTGTGGACAATTTTACACAAATCAACCTAGTCCCAAACTAAGCAAAGCTTGTACTATGGGTACTAAGCGACGATATACATACTTATATAGATAAATAGATACTTAAATACATAGAAAACATCCAAGACCCAAGAACAAATATTCGTGCTCATCACACAAATAAATGCCCCGGTCGGGATTCGAACCCGGGACCTCCAGCTTCGTAGGCAGGGTCACTACCGACTAAGCTAAAGCGGTCGTCAAATTAATTTTAAAACATTTTATAGTTTAGAAAGAAAACATTTTATAGTTTAGAAAGATAATACTTTGCCTAGTTTTTTTATGCCCGTTTTTTTCAAGGCAGAGGTTTGTTTTCAGACGCTGTGGTATTTAATTGACATTCATACGCATGTAATAATCTGTCTAAATTAAAGAATGAATGAAAACATTTTGACTTTCGTTAGGTAAGTCCAATTTTCCTTAGTAGAGACGCAAACGTAATGTTATTAGTTTTTTTTACCTGACTGAGGCTGTTTAGCGATAGGAGTGCGCAGTTGGAGAGTATAACCAGGGAAAAATCCAGTGCAAACCTACAAATTTGAGGTTTGGGGTGGAATCGTGCTACTGCCAGTTTTGTCGCTGGCTCACTAAACCTAGCCTAGCTGAGAAAAGAGCATAGCAAGAAACTGGGCCCGACCTGAGTCGGACTGTTAATGTTAAATACTGTATCAATAATGAAAATTAGCTCCCGAGGATGCATTTTGTTGAGAGCGGGGGACCTAAATTTGTCCCTTCTCTGCTGTAAAAACAGTGAATCCTGAAATTTTCTAAATGGTTGGCAATTCGCACGTAACTCCTTTGGAGTTGAAAGCATCTTGTGCCATTGGGTGCACTGTACGCCTGTTTGCCACCGTTAGGTATTTCTTAAAAATAATGAAAACTCACCGCAACAATACTATTAGTAAGTATGCCGCTCCACCGCCGCCCTATCTTGTCCACGATGAGCCCTCCGAAGGGCGACATGAATATACTGGACACGTAGGGCAGGCTGCCCATTAGGGCCTCTTGGAGGAGGGTGATACGTTCTGGGAGGGGGGAGGCTGAGCCCTGCAGAATGATCAGCGCGTACGATGGCCACACTGTGCCAGACCCTAGGAGGAACTTCGGGAAAGACACTGGAACAATATAAAATTAAATTAATGAAACTAAACTAAAATATATGTAGAAAATTGGGCCCACCGTGGCATGGTACCGAAGATGCTGGCAGCATTTCCTCGCTGTAGGTATTGCAATACTAATGCGTTGAGCGAGGAAGCTGCCAGCTCTTCGGTCACCAGTAGCCAGTTTTAAATTAGAGATAGGTATAATTTCATTTTCAAGTCTAGTTTTTTTTTGTGTAATGTTTTTAGAAAACGGTCCCCGCGAAGGATACGGGCGGCTGAATTCACTATTCCTATTATTTAAAAAAAAATCTTAATGAACGATTTCTAATGTTCTAATACCTATGCGTGATTCTATGCATGTGAGGAAATGAGGTTGATGGGATGGGATTGATGCGATGGTGGGTGAACTGTGGGCCGAACTATGTTCCGTAAAACTTTTTAAGACTGTTTATGGTGGTGGTGGGAATCTTGCAAATTTGGCTATTGTGGTTTCTTTTCTAATGAGGTCTTGCAGGTCAAGTTTTAGTTGATTACTTTTATTGCATTCTTGTACTTTTTTCCATGAATAAATACTATTGTTTAGATATAAATTATACAGTACAATACAAATATTATTTATTGTTCACCAAAAAATACTAATAGAAAGAAAACAAGTTAAAGAAATTATGATAGTGGGACAATCTTACATACTTAAATGGACCTAGTCCATATAAAATTTTGGAGACGTACATATTTTGTATATATACTCGTACATACGGTAAATTGTAGTAGATTTTTTTCTGGGTTTTTAGCATATTTAATGAGAGTAAATTAGTAACATCGTGATTTTCTGTCATTTCAAACCACTAGGCTTAAGCTAGTCTTAAGTTTATTGTTTTATGACGATGTATATTATTATTGAATAAAAGAAGATTTTCCCTGTGCTTTAAATGTTTTTATCACTTGAAACGTAATGGTAATATTACAATAAGCTATTTATGGTGTAATATTGTGTAATTAATATTAAATTCAAGGTTAGCTCTGATTAACTGTGTTATTATGGTTTCGAGTGATAAATTGGAGTGGTTTCACGGGGGGAAAGAAGATTAAATATTGAAGGTATTATACTGAAAACAGACTTCATTTTATTTTCATCAATAATTGATACTGCTTGAAAAATTTCGTACGTTCAATGTTACGTTTGTTAAATCATACGTTCTATAATTATGACTAAATTGTTATTATTGTATTAATTGTTTCAATGTATTGAATTGTTGTAATATTTTACAAATAAAATTAAGTAAATAAAAGCTTTTAAAAATACTCACTAATAATTGCTCCCAGGCACTGACGCAAAAAGCTTTGGATCCTCATCTTGAATTCTTTTACAACTTAAACTAAAATAATATATATTTTTTTAATCCTATACTCCCGTAACTAGTACCAGGGGCACATAAGAGTTACGGAGCCACCTCGACACCCGTGCGGCAACTCGGGCGCAAGCCTTCGAATGTGAGTCTATTGGAGTCTATGAAGCCCGGAAGCCAACTTTTTGCAACATACGTTATCTGTAAGGCTAATAGCCTGGTGGTCTTTTCAGTCTATCTCTCTTCCACCCACGATTCGGCAAAACCGTTTAACTTTAGTGATTAGTGGCCGGCAAGGGGGTTTAGTGGTTATCGGATAAAATTTCCACACACGATTGCCCGGTACCTACCAATATCTCTGCACCTTGTGACGTCATTATTGCGATGCGTACGGATATTATGACCGATTACCTACGAGTACTATAAGTACTATTCGATCGTTCATGCTGCACTCAATGCTAAATTGGCCTTGTTTATATGGCAAACACTTTACGTTACTTTTAATAGCCTATCTTCTACTTACTACTATTATGGTTCTGCAATAAATTACTCACTTGTGTGTATGCTTTTTAGGGTTCCGTAGTAAACAAGGGACCCTTATAGTTTCGCCATGTCCGTCCGTCCGTACGTCCGTCCGTCCGTCCGTACGTCTGTCCCCCGTTTTTCTCAGTAACCGTTAGTACTAGAAAGCTGTAATTTGTCATGAGTATACATATCAATGACGGTAGAATATAAACTTAAAAAAAAAATTTTTGTAGGATACCTCTCCTACATGTAAAGCGGTGGTGCAATTTATTTTTCTTCCAAACCCCATCGTGTGGGGTATCGTTGGATAGCTCTTCCAAAAATATTTTAATTTCTAAGTGCATTTTTTGATTAAAGAATTGGTTGGCGTGATATTAAGCTTTGAAGTGATAATTTTTGTTATGGTCAAGTGTCCCCCCGGTCCTGCCAGTTAACGGTAGCTATTAGGCATGTGAAAAAATCATGGTAGTAGTATATACGATGAATTTAAAAGGAAAACTATCACAGCTAAGTAGACATTACTAGTTAACGAGTAATAGTCGAACTTCAGAAATGTACTTTGCAAAAGCAAACTATCGTACAATTTCCATTGATACCTTAGAAAATGTTGTTAATTCTGTCAAAAACATAATAAATATAAGTTTGTGAACTTTTTAGTCCACATAACGTAACGGGTCGACGACTACGGAACCCTACCTTGCGCGTGGCCCGACACGCACTTGGCCGGTTTTTTAATACAAATAGGTGGTATACTTAGATCAGGCACAGCAAGTGGGAGCATTTAATTGCCACCCCCCCTGAATAGAAAGTACTAGAGAGTCTTCTAACATAATAAAAGAAGAAGAAAAACAGAAGTCATCAATAAGGTTCAACATGAGAGATGGTATGTTACTCTGTCAATGCAATTTTGAAATGCTCCAAACGTCTTTCGAGAGCTATTGTTTCCTCTTAACTTTCTCTATCCTAGGCAAATTTTTCATCTCTCTCATACCCCTCCAATCAGATGTAATAGTTCTGCACAAGGACATCCCCGATCTCCGACCCGCGTCATTCCAGTAATATGAGTAATTGATGGCACACATACACCATTCACAAAGCATACCAATCTATTTACTGCTGCTGTGGACCAGTTTATTTCAAGCCATAAAAGTACTTATACTTACAGTTCCCTGACAGAACCTACAGCTAGTACTGTCAGCAGTGGCATCGAGACGGGTTAGAAGCTACCGTTGGTTAGGGAACTTCCAGGCCGGAGTATAGGGTTTGTCGTCCACGACGATGCGCCCCTCCACACCGAATCTCAAGCTAATGTATGCGCTATTGTACGGATTCGGCTGGCGCGCCCCTGCCTATGAAGGCATGAAGATGACACGCATTATATGTATAGGTATACTGCTGGTGACGCAGCCATCTCGCGAGAGTCTCTTGAGGTTTTGGTCGAGACTCTTCGCTATTAGACCGTTCGCAGAGATAACTATCAGGGCTATAAGTCTCGGGGCAATTTATGAAAGACGAGCTAATAATCGAGTATATGAAGTGTCGTGAAGAGAAACGTAGCACATGCGGTTATTCTTATCGACAACTGAATCAATAAGTCGCGTGACTGTTATTTGCGGAGACAGATTTTTTCAGCAGTAACCATACAATTTTTGAATTGAATAAACACTACCTCTACTCGCCATAGGCAACTATTTTTAGTTGCAAAACGCAATAAAAGCCTTAAAACTTTGTTGTGGGCGAAACTGCAGTTGAAGTGTGTTGGGCCATAGACTAGCCCATCACTAAAATAACACATTTTCTCCGTCTTTAAATCTAGTACAGCGCTGTTTTCAGTACAGAGACACGCTTTGTTTTTCGCTCACGACAAAACGGGATGCAACCCTCTCCGAGAATGGCTTTTTAGACAAATCTCGTTAAATATCTGACTGTGTGCAGGTTTATTAAATTTCCTCTTGTCAGTACCTAGATGGGTCATTTTCTAAACTCGATTTTTTTTGTGTCCGAGCTGAAAATCGTAGTGTAGCATGAGATAATACGTACCATTTATTTTTTTTCATAAAGAATACATGTTTCCACGTTGAGGTCCACTCAAATTCACTGACTTATTTGTTTTTAAAATACATTAAAAAATACCTAAACGCTCAAATTAAGACTCCGTGCCCTGTCCGGCATCGAGTTTTGAATCAATCAAAAATTCCTATCAGAAACTGTACATTAGAATCACTGATTTCGTGTCAAAAACTTTAACTCGATTATATTTACTATCACTGAGCACAGACACTATTCACTTCACTGTGGTGAATAAATTGTAATTGATGTTTAAAAATCGTCCGAGCGCGAGAGTTAAATTTTGCCGGCAAAATTCAAAGGTCCCTGGCAGCCATCGTTTACATTTGATCAGCTTCGCGTCCTGCTTCACATGTGCTCTCAAATGTCAGCTATTATATATAAAAAAGTTATATATAGCAAACCGCAATAAGTTCGAGTAAACCACCTAAGTACTTCGGTTTCTGGGTGGGCGACAATTTTTTTGCTTTTGCTTGCAATTTCGGTGGCCCTTAGAAATTCAAATTCTTACATAAGTAATCATTAACATATGTATGCATTATAAAGCACTTTGGTGTCTCTATATAAACTATAACTTAAAATATTATTAACATGTGATTTGTTTTTTTTTATGATTTTTTTATATCGATTTCCAATTCCCGTGTCCTAATTCCCATAGCTTGTTTACCCAAAACAGCTGATTTTGGGGCACGGGAATTGGGAAGGGTCACTTATTTTGTTAATAAACCGCATTTAATAACAATAATTATGGATGAAATGCATAAATAAATATAATTTGTACTAAGTATATCGATTAGAGTTGTAGTTTATGCGTTTATTTAAAAAAAAACAGGCCAACTGCTACAATTACACTTAGCTTCTTAAATATTTGAAAAGAATCAATAAACAAAGTCAATGAACATTATGTACATAAAATCATGTAGGTATATATCGATACATACGCATTTTATATACAACGACGGTGGCAAACAAGTAAGCGGACATCTCAAATTTTATAAAAGGTCAGCAACGCGCCCGTGTCGCTTTTGGAGTTGCGAGCGTCTATATGTGCATCTGCATTTAGTGATAGTTTTAAATATTATTACTTGTATGATTTTCTGCAAAGAAGTTGATATGTGATTGTATAAAGAGAAATTTAACTTAAAATATAGATTTTTGGTTAATATAAATTTCCTCGGTCGAAACTTGAACCCATGATTGGTAAAATTAGGCTAAATAACTACGATACAATTGAACTTTATAATTCTTGATAAATTAGATGGTAAATAATAATTTTAATACAATTTTTTCTAAGAAAAGGCAATTCCCATGGACAGATAAATTCCCGTGCCCAGGTCAAATTTTCAAATTGCAATAACTTCCGTAATTTTATATGTATAAGTACCCCGTAAGAAAATTTGTGTTTATTAATTTTTTTATCAAATTATCAGCATAAAATTTTCTATATATTATTGGTATTTCAAAATTCCATGGGAATTTGACAAAAATGCCCGTTTGGTGAAATTGACTCAGATGAGGTAAAATACCATCATATTAACTTAATCGTATCTTTTAATAATGCGTTGTTTTAGTAGGCTGAGGAAAAAAAGGAAAATATAGACTCGACTTTAGATTTATTTTCTATCAAGAAAATTTTAAGCAATCATGTTTCGCTATTGTCAGTACCACAAGAATCATATATCTGAAAATCAGCCTCTACTGTTTACTAGTCTGGGGCAGGATAGCGTTTCAAAGTCTCCAAATTTCTCAGTGTAGCGCCTTAAGTACCTTGGCGTTCAAGGGGTTAAGTATCTTCGTAGATGTACCATGCAGGTTTCCTAACGATGTTTTGACAAAAAAAATAAAGCCGGCTATTGAGAAGAAAATTACATTCCATTATGCTCTGCCTACTTCTTCTGTGGACACAGTAACTCATTTATGTTACGTTGTCATTTCGATATTTTGAATATTTGTATGACAGCCGATTTTAATGTTTTCTTCTCAATTGGTCACAAGGCGTTTATTATTGTTTGCATTCGTCACGTCAATAATTCTCAGGCGCAGTGAAAAACAATCGCATTTTAAACCTTGATGTAGGACAATAAAGTGTACATTATGTTGCACGCCATTAAACGACCTACATAGGACCGTAATCACTAGGGTGAATATTCATCGGGGAGATTGTGGCTGTAAAAAGCCACATGAAGTATCTGGGGCTAGTTCTAGATGGACGGTGGCACTTCGGAGCACACTTTACCAATCTTGCTCCGAAGTTAATTTCAACAGCCGCCGCCCTCAGCCGACTGCTCCCTAACATCGGTGAGCCCAATGCTACGTGTAGGCTCCTCTACTCCAGGGTCATACGGAGCATGGCTTTATATGGGGCCCCCATATGGATCGACGCTCTCTCTGCTACAAACAAGACCCTACTCCGCAGACCTCAGAGGGCAATCTCGATAAGGGCCGCACGAGGATATCGCTCTATATTCTTTTCAGCGGCAACGATCTTGGCTGCAGACCCTCCTTGGGATCTTCAAGCACAAGTGCTCGCTGAGGTTCACCGACATAGGGCTGCTAAAAGAGCGGCAGGAGAGTTTCCCGATCGGCAGCAGTTGGAACGCGTTCGTACATTGGCCCGAAACGAATCGCTCCGCCAGTGGAAAGAGGAGTTGGGGTCTGCGGACTACGGATTGGTGACGGTGGGGGCTATACTGCCTCATTTAGAGCGCTGGGCTGATAGGCGGCACGGAACTTTGACGTTCCACATGGTGCAGATGCTTACTAACCATGGATGTTTTGGTAAGTATCTGCATCGTATAGGGCGGGAATCCTCCCCTTGCTGTCATGAGTGTGATGCGCCCGTGGATACGGCGCGTCACACTCTAGAAGAGTGTACTGCTTTCGGACCTCAGCGGGCTGCCTTACAAGCAGTAATAGGACCCGACCTCTCGTTGTCAAGTGTTGTTGGTGCCATGCTTGACAGCAAGGAGGCATGGAAGGCGATGGCCTCCTTCTGTCAACACGCTATGTCTCAGAAGGAGGCCTCGGAGCGGGAACGCGAGAATAATCCTCTCGCGGATCCGCTACGCCGGCGACGGGCTGGAGGCAGAGCCAGGCGCTATGCGCATTTACTGCCTCCACCGTAGTGGGATCGTGCGGGGGTCAGGGGATACCCTGCAAAGAAGATCCCACAGAATTCAATGCGCCCGTTCCACTGGCGCGTAAAGGTTTGCGGCCCATTACCCTGGGCTGCCCGCCGGGACGCACGCGGTCGAATGCCAATAGTGATCCTGCGGCGTCCCACTTATCTAGGCGTAGCCGGCATTCGTTGGGGTTTTAGACGGTAGTCCAAGGTGTATGCCGCGGTTAGTCCGTCATACCCGCCCTGGTCCCCCAACCAGGCGGGATGCGTAAATGCATTTCCCCAACGTTAAAAAAAAAAAAGGGTGAATATTCATATTTGTTCTCGAGATATGGAGTAATATTTATGTATAATGCGGTGATTGCATGATGTTGCATTTCCTCACTTGCCGGGGCGATGCTACCTACTCTGCAAATCTAACTCAAATGTGGAAATAAACAAAATAAAAATATCTCACTGGACCCGCCCTGCCAAGTCACGAAATCATCTTAGTGTTTCTGACAGCTCATAAATATGACCGTGGTCACTTTGGCTAAGCCCGAAGTGCACCTATAAGCGACATCTATTGAATAATAACTATATACAGTTGGTTTATTGGTCCCTAGATGGCGTTAAAATTAACAACCGTGCTGTCATCTAGCGGTGAAAAGTCAAACTATTTAGTCAATTTATTAGACACTAGATGGCGCTAATATTAATGTATATGTCCTGACATCTAGCGGTGAAAAGCCTAACTATTTATTTGATTTATTAGTCACGAGATGGCGCTATAATTAATATATATACTGACATCTAGTGGTGAAAAGTCACGCTATTTAGTTAAATTAATTCTCACGAGATGGCGCTAACATTAATTTAGGTGGTGTTCCACACTGTCTCTAGATAAAATCGGGTTTTTTCTACTCAGAATCGAAAGCACATTCGAACCTAATTAGGAGAAGAAAAGAGGCTAGATGCTGGCCAAGAGCAATCCCATTATTAAAAAAAAGGCCCTTCACATACAATTTTCAAATTTTGCGTTACCACCGTACAAGCATATTTAACAAGCTTAGTATGAAAACGGTAACGGAATGGAATAAAAAAATCTTGGGACACTCTATTTTTCCCTATATCATTCGAAAGTACTTTTGATTCTAAGAAGAAAAACAGATTTTATCTAAATTAAAAAAAAAGTCGAGTGTACAAGTTTCCGTGAAATGGCCCAATTATTAAGCTGAATTCGGCATAAGATGGATTTTTAGCCTTTTTAATAATTATTAAATATGCGAATAATAATTAAGCGGTCAAACTATAGTTACTTATAATGAAAACCAAATCAGTAGGTAACTAGGTTTTGTAAAATTATACGATAGATGCACTCGTTTGGCTCTTTTTTTTTAATAATACAAGTTGCATGTGGTGCGGAATAATCCGTAATAATCTAATATCTTTATTGGGTATTAAGATTGTATCATTTGATTATTGTTTATCGCCGCAATAAAACGCGTTTGAACCATATCGGTGTTCAGTGTAAACAACTTTTTCCAAGCCTTCAGAGGTCTAACTGAAACACATTAGAATTGTGCTAGAATTATTACGCGCATCCTGGTAAACTAAGGAATTTAAGTCTGTTATTTAAAAGTAACCACTACCTTTCCGCCTCGTCTGTCTGTACGTCTGTGGGTACACCTAACATGCAGTACCCGGCGATTAGTATTGTACATCGGCTTTAGGAAACACAGGCTAATGTCGGCTATCTTCTTCTTCTTTGGCGTTACACTCTTGACGGAGTGGTCGTGGTGGTCACGTTGTTTTAGTGGCCTGCTTGACAATGCGACGCCATTCTTCGCGAACTGCCGCCCTGCTGGAACATTCGTGAATTTATTCATAATCTTTGGTGAAGGGGACTATCGACGGCGGCTTTTATTTGGTCCGCCCACCTCACGTGGTCAGTAGCTCTAGTATAAGTTTTTTCGAAACATTAACTAATTCGAACGCGTTTTGCGTTTTGTCTCAAAATGTATGAAAGTGGTATGAAAACGTGAACAGCGCCTCTGGTGGTCACTAGAGGAAACTAAAACAGCGAGTATAACATGTTGCTAACCGAAGAACGCGCGTATTTCAAAATTGGTGAGAGCGTTTTCATACATTTTGAGACAAAACGCAAACGCGTTCGAATTAGTTAATGTTTCGAAAAAACTTATACTAGAGCTACTGTAGCTCTAGTATAAGTTTTTACGAAACATTAACTAATTCGAACGCGTTTTGCGTTTTGTCTCAAAATGTATGAAAGTGGTATGAAAACGTGAACAGCGCCTCTGGTGGTCACTAGAGGAAACTAAAACAGCGAGTATAAAATTTATTGCTAACCGAAGAACGCGCGTATTTCAAAATTGGTGAGAGCGTTTTCATACATTTTGAGACAAAACGCAAACGCGTTCGAATTAGTTAATGTTTCGAAAAAACTTATACTAGAGCTACTGTAGCTCTAGTATAAGTTTTTACGAAACATTAACTAATTCGAACGCGTTTTGCGTTTTGTCTCAAAATGTATGAAAGTGGTATGAAAACGTGAACAGCGCCTCTGGTGGTCACTAGAGGAAACTAAAACAGCGAGTATAAAATTTATTGCTAACCGAAGAACGCGCGTATTTCAAAATTGGTGAGAGCGTTTTCATACATTTTGAGACAAAACGCAAACGCGTTCGAATTAGTTAATGTTTCGAAAAAACTTATACTAGAGCTACTGTAGCTCTAGTATAAGTTTTTACGAAACATTAACTAATTCGAACGCGTTTTGCGTTTTGTCTCAAAATGTATGAAAGTGGTATGAAAACGTGAACAGCGCCTCTGGTGGTCACTAGAGGAAACTAAAACAGCGAGTATAAAATTTATTGCTAACCGAAGAACGCGCGTATTTCAAAATTGGTGAGAGCGTTTTCATACATTTTGAGACAAAACGCAAACGCGTTCGAATTAGTTAATGTTTCGAAAAAACTTATACTAGAGCTACTGGTGCCCTCGACTTTGCCTTGCACTTCTAGGCGTTCGACAGATTCGTTTCGGCTATATAGAGTGGAAAAAAATATGGGCCTTGGAGGGAAACTACCTACCTTAAATCCTTAATATAGATCATTTTACTCTAACATTTGTGGCGTCGCTATAGGCAACCGTCAAATCTGACATGTTCTGCAACGCGCTATCGAAGTTTCTTAAGTCAGTTGCGTAAGTATATACCTAGAACTTCCAACCAAATCTCATTGGACTTCCCCCTGTCCCTGAGAGATCTCTGTGTCTCTTCTCTTTCTTCCTGTGTCTCCTATTGTATATTTGTAGTGTATAGTTTGTAGATATTCCCCTTATCCTGTATATGTGAACCCTGTATATTATCCTGTATAGGAGTCCATTTATATTCTACACATTTTTTATTTTTAAAAAGAAACAAAACTGCATTCAATTATTTCCTGAAATTTTAGACCTAGGCGTTCGACTCGACAGATTCGTTTCGGCTAATACAGAGTGGAAAAAAATATGGACCTTGGAGGGAAACTACCTTAAATTCTTAAAATAGCTCAATTTTACTATATAAGGTTTTTTTTTTAATTTTTAAACCCAGCCGGGGCAATGATGAGGCGACACCCAGGAGATGCCTTTTATACGTAAATTAATTCAACTGTACTCGTACATACGCTATCGGCTCACATGCAGGCGAGATAAGCTGCGCACGAATATTTTTATTGCCAATCACCGATAAATGACCATAAACTGTCATTATTGACAGTAATCCCTGTACAAGTGTCCTTGTTAATTGCGTCATGTAATCAGATAGAAAGTTTTATATTGTACTGCGACGGTGGTAAATAAGGGTTGTAGTCTTGGTCATTAATATGTATACACTTTTTTACCTAATCGAATGCGTTTGCTTACATATTGCAGGCAACCGCATTCGCTTAGGTTAAAAAGTGTATACATATATTAATGACCTCGACTGTACTTTATTTCGCAGACAGAAGTTGCATCGAAAATTTTCATTTCACAGAAAACATTTATTCTCAAAAGTAAAGTAAAATTAATATACAGATACGTAGGCTATGGATGGAACACCTCGTTTTTTTAGGGTTCCGAATTCAAAATGGTGAAAACAGAATTTTAATTACGAAAAAATATGAAATTTGGCATACGAGTTTCGTATGTATGTCAATAAGGCTTTATGGATTTAATATGGCGCCGCGGTAGCTTCAGCTATACAAACTTATCATAGTTTCTTATCAGAATTTGGTGAACAAACTACGAAAAAATATTAAATTTGGCATACGAGTTTCGTATGTATGTCAATTAGGCTTTATGGATTTAATATGGCGCCGCGGTAACTTCAGCTATACAAACTTATCATAGTTTCTTATCAGAATTTGGTGAAAAAATTACGAAAAAATATTAAATTTGGCATACGAGTTTCGTATGTATGTCAATAAGGCTTTATGGATTTAAAATGGCGCCGCGGTAGCTTCAGCTATACAAACTTATCATAGTTTCTTATCAGAATTTGGTGAAAAAATTACGAAAAAATATTAAATTTGGCATACGAGTTTCGTATGTATGTCAATAAGGCTCTAGTTTCTATACATTCATAACTAAGGATTTTAACTAACACCGCTCACGATTACGGACAGTTAAGTGCAGTCTTCCCTTACTTTGTCTTTTTAAATACCTACGATGATGACTTTCCAGAAAGGTAATGTAATAAAACAGATGACATAGTTTGAACACTTTGTAATTTATTTGTTACATCCACCATCCATGACATACAAACATGCAAAAAATACACGCAATCCTTTAATCTCTACCACCTTGATTTGGCAAAACCAATTTCAAACTGACCACCACCCGTGTGTTTATCCAACACATTAGAAAATCTTCTAAAAATTGAAGTCTTTATTCATAAAATTTCAACAAACTAGTTTTAGCTAAAATGCCGTTTCGTTTGTCTTATCTGTCACTTTGACTATGGTGTTTGTGAGAAAGGGACGAAACACATTTTCGTTCCTATAAAAGGAAATAGAAATTCCCCCCTGTTGGCCCTTCCGGCCGCCGAGAGGTATCCATAATAGGCATGATGACTCAAAAAAAATTATTACTTCAATAGAAAGAAGACATAAAACTATGCCAAATAGTGAAAATCCTATTCAAATATCTCAAAAAATAACGAAGCAACAACGGTTAGAATGTTCGTAGTTAGAGAGAGAAAGTGCTACTCGACCGTGACGTCACCTTTGAGTAGCGCCATAGTAAATGACAATCGTTCAATACAAAGGTGCGTTTTGCGGAAAAGCGACAGAAAATACCCACTTTTAAAACTTTGAAGACTTATAATTACGTAATTACCTATTTATTTTTTTGAATTACTTTTTTTGCCATTTGATTGAGAATTTGAGTCATTATGTAAAATATTTGGATTTATTGATTTTCTTTTATAGTGTCATCATCCCTATTATATCTGTGACTGGCCGCTAAATGCAGACCAAAACAGGGGCGCATTATTATAAAAAAAAACATGTTTTTTCTTTATAACGACCGAGCCTTTTTTCGTGGTCGGGTTATTATAGGCACAGGCAACTTCCATAAGCAATAATAGGTACATTGGACATGCATCCGGTCAAATTGCGTTGTACAAATTTTATATGAATATTCTTTCCCATACCCTCGGTCGCTCGGTGTCGTGTCTATAACTAAGTACTACCTATGTTTTCGTTGGGTTTTTAAATTTTTATGAATATGGGGGTAAATCCACAAACTCAATTATATACTCTTTGCACAAACTTATAAATTGAAACAACGTCGTAGAGGGGCGCTCATTTTAATATTGGTTTTACCCTATTAACTAATCAATAAGGCAACTTCCGCATTTGGCGGAGAGGATTCAGTATACGACATTTTGTACTTTACCGAGAGACTCATGTCGCCTTACTTGCCAGTATTATATTTGCGCATTATATAGCGTTCAAACACTCATTTTTTTTAATGTTGACAACAGATACCGTACCGACTCCGTACTGCCAAATGCCGATGTAGCATTTTTCCCAGCTGAGCTCGTTTGTTTATTAAATTGACTCTAATGTGGGTATGTTCGATATAACATTTTCTAATCCAACTAATGGTTGACTGGATTATTATTATTATCGGTTATATTACACATTAATGTTATTTATGTAATTAGTGATGTGCCATTTAATACGGACAAAATTCCCGAACTGGGAAAACACACACAAAATGGGAATACATATTTACTGTGCGGGCACATCACTTGTAACCATTAATTTGTAATCATAGTTGTAATCATTAATTTCAGTTACGTATCTGATTCAATAAAACGCCTGGAGGGAAAATTGAGCTTATAATAGTACATTACTTACCAAGGGCGATAAAACAAAGAATGTCTCAGATCGCCGGTATTTTACGCCCGAGCCGAAGGCAAGGGCGATAAATATGCGATCTGAGGCTTTCTTTATTATCGCCCGTGGTAAGTACAAAATTGTATGTCACCCCCTGGCCAGGAAGTGGGATTTCCAACGCGCGGAGCGTGCGGTAATTGCCGCTTTATGGCCAGGTGTGACATAAAGTATTTTTTTCAGAAGTGCCTATTTGAAGTAGGTACTTATAGCAATTTTAGCGACTAAATAAAACTAAACAAACCAAAAAGCTTAGTATCTCCTTGAAAGCGTGGATTTTAGAAGCTATATTTTTAACACAGCATTTTTACCAAATAATTGTAATAACCAACTCTGGCGGGAGTTACTATACAGGGTGGTCCAAACCTTAACGTCCATAAATATTTTTTTGCTTCCTCAGGTTGTGGGCTATCAGAATGTACCCCATGTATGTTGGCCGATTTTTCGTAATTTTCGAGTTATGAATTTTTAAAGTTTTCTTTGCTAAGAAATTCTGACATGAGGAAATTTACTTATTAAAACAAAAAAAAATAACTTTTTTGAATGTTTGTGACAGTCAGTGACAGTTGCTCGATGCTATCGTCAGATTCGCATGTATTGCTACTGTGTTGTTATGAAGAACAGGATTTTTTTTTAATTACTAATTAGGGAACTTTTCAGGATTACATACCCACTTTTAATACTATAACACTGAGCATTATTAAAATACATTCTAACTACTTCATTAAATTACAGATGCACTAAGAAATAACTTACAGATCCTATAATCAGTAAGGGTTAGTTCTAAATGTTCTAATAATTAAACCAAATAATTGACTAATAGTGAAAATATCGGACTGATATGATTTCGAAAGTCTTAAATAGTATTTCAGCACAAAATAATTTTATTACAGCAGGAAAATCTAGATGTAACATTTACCTACTTAAAAACGTACAACAAAATTATTATTTAAATACTAACCGAATAGTGGGACGCTATTCCATCCACTATATTTTGGCCGAAGGAAACTAGGTATATCCTCTTGATGACTTTGTCATTTGAATTTTGAAAGATATGAAAGTCTCATGAATCTCATGACATGTCTCCTTCTGCCTAATATTACAGGTTTAATGCCGGCTTAAGGTCTTTTTCACTCCCTAGATCAAATTATTCGTCGATTAAAATTATGACTGTCTCTTTCCGAAGTCAAATGGAAGAAAAAGGGCAGAGCTAACATATATCTGACATCTGGGTATTGAACATTGGCCCAAGTCAATTTAAACACGACGTAACAAAACAACAACAAATGTATGGTATAAGAAATTGAAGTTGTGTATAAAGCTTTTCAATTCAAATTACCTAATTATTATTGTCATTTACTTAGTTAATCTTAATTGGTGCATCTGTAAGTTAATTTTAGACATGAATACCGTACATTTAGATGACTATCTACTTAACAGTATTAAACATCGAAAGCGTTAATTACATTAAAAAATATAACGATCACATTCTCATATCGTAATAAAATTTGGCTCTTGACTAATCAATCTCTTCGCTTGACTAATCTGGTATACTTTCCTAAACATATGTTATAACATTTTTCATGATTTAAAGTATTTAAACTACTCTAGGCAACGGGATCAACGAGAAGACGACATAACTTCATGCTTGTTTCATACATTTATCTCTCGTGTTTTAAGTTATTTTTTAAATTAAAAATGGGATTGCTCTTGGCCAGCATCTAGCCAGGGGACAAAGATGAGGCCGCTGGTAAAGCGAGCTCACCCAGAAAATTCCTATTCACTCGTAGGTTATATGAACTCGAAAATACAACGCCGGCAGGGCTTTCAGTTATGCCGTCTCGGTTGGCTTTTCTATACACAACAAATGTTTTGCTCATGTGACTAGCATTTTTAAGGTTAATGACTCATACTTATATCTGGTGTGTTCCTCTTTGGTGCGCTCTAACGTCTGACACAGCATGAGCCGTCCAGAAAGAATCAGATGTTAAGTATTGCACATCGATCTTTGACAAGAGATTCGAATAATTTCAGCTTCGTAAAGCGTTAATGTCTCACATGACCTATGTGACGTTTGTCGGAAACTATAGATATCCAAAGTTTAGTGTTACTGATTTGGCGTAAACTATGACGACCATAAAATGCAGTACCTAACTTATTGTTATGCAACGTCCATTAATAAATAAGATGATTGATGGACGTTCGCAAAGTGTTCGGAAAATGTCGTAAACAGCCAATTATTCAAAGACCGACGTACAATGTATATTGCCGGGTACTGTAAGTAAACGTAGTTTTACAATACGTCACCTCATATAATTATGAATCAGACTTTACTTATGTAAAATACCAGTCTCAATGGTTTGTTTTTGTGAAAACACTAGTACTTAATTTGGGTGTTACTAAATCTACTTTACGACTTACAACAAATAGTGTCGATACCTATGGTAAGTTGGTAATTCTGACAATTCGCGTTTAGTATTCCATTCTACAAGAAGGCAATAGTTGCCAAAATCGGTTAAGATGTTTGAGCTGGGAATCTTTTTGCATGAGCCTCCTTATAGCCCTTGGAAGATGATTATTATGAATACTATTCCTAACTTATCGATACTTCCTTTTTGATTTCATCTAACCCATAGGGGTTGGGTGGAATTCGTTAGGATACCTTTCGGGCTCGCTATTACTCCAAAATAATTCTACGGATATTAATCTTAGTATCTTGGTTACCTAAGTCACTTGATTTGTGCGGATTGATTTTTTAATCTTTATATTATATGTAGCTGCTTTTGAAATCAACATTGTGGTCAAAAATATACTCATACGATTTCTATAAAGTGCTATTTTGACTCTTGCAATTCTCATAATTATGCTAAACAGGTACTTCGGAAGAATTGATAAATATATCTGATAAAAAGAAACCCCCGGCACAAAACATACCTAAGAACTATTTCCACCATCAATATTTTCGATTAAAAAAACTACACTCCAATGAGTTAATCCATTCCTACGATGCGACAGACACACATATACACAAAATAACACCCCTCTTTTGCGCGTCGTGGGTTATTTTAAGACGACATTGTAAGGTCTTTTTATAAGTCAACAGTTTCATTCTCCCTCATACTTCCTTTCCATGCATATGTGGCGATGATGGCCCTGGATTTTTCATAAATCTCCCAATATTCAAAACACCGAAACGCGACTCTCGGTCAAATCCGAAGATCAAGTCTCATTCGTCTTGCGTTTCCTCTTCAAGTGCACCAGTAGCGGCCCATTCAATAAGTCGTCTATTTGCTTCTGATTCTTTCCCTTGGTCTCTGGCAGCATGAAGTAGATGTACCCGGAGATCAGGAGAGTGACGGAGGCGCCGATGTAGTACGTGCCATGAAGGCCGACAGCGAGAGCGAGAGAGCTGAAGTAGCGGAGCGCGAAGAAACTGCTGAGCCACATCCAGGATATGAGCAAGCTAGATGCGAGGCTGCGAACCTAGTAACAGAAATTAGTAGTCTAAAATATGTATAAAGCCTTTAAGCCTAATGTTCTCTAGTGTGTTCTTTTTGAAATGTGCAATAAAGATATTGTACTGTACATAAATCTAAAATAGCCTAAAATCATGAAGAACTTGAAGTTCTCAAGTTCTTCATGATCCTTCGTTCTATTCAAGTCGGTTCATAAAAATAATAATTGGTTTATAATGAAGATTATAAAATAGTCTACGAAATGTCTACCTAAAGCCACTAAACTCTGGATAAAGCCTAAGTAAGTCATATCATAAGGCTATGGATGATTCATGATACATGAATGTTTTAGGCCGCCGCCACACTTCGCTATGCGTGTTCGAGTTGCGTATTCGCTTCCCTTTATTTTGCGATATTCAAGAAAGAGATCATCATCATCATCATCATATCAGCCGAAAGACGTCCACTGCTGGACATAGGCCTCCCCCAAAGAGTGCCACAATGACCGGTCTTGCGCCACCCGCATCCAGCGGACTCCCGCGACCTTTACCAGGTCATCAGTCCACCTTGTGGGGGGTCTACCCACGCTGCGCCTTCCGGTTCGTGGTCGCCACTCGAGAACCTTAGAAGAAAGAGATACAATACGAATATTTGAACAATACGGCGAAGTGTGGTGGCGGCCTTACAATAGACACAGGATTCCAGTACTTACATTGATTGCAAATAGTTCCGAAATCAACACATAAGGCACGGATCCCAAACCTATGTTGTATAAGAACACAACCATGGACAGTAGTATCACAGGCGGCCATACTGAAACCTCTTGATGTTTCGCCGTTGTGTCTTGACCAACTTCCACAGACAGTCTGCCTTCTACGCTGTTATTGACTTCGATTCCTGTTGTTTTGATACTCATTTCAGCCACAGTTTCATTTTCTAAACTTGTTTTATGAAATAACTCTGTATTACTTATGTTTTTTAAAGTGTCTTTAGCCATATTTTCAATCGTGAAGTTACTGTGGGTTTTTTCTTTAACAACGCCAGGTTTTCTATAAGGCCACAGTCGGTGTGGATACCAGGAGTGCATATGCGTGCGAGGGTCGCAGTAGAAGCCGAGGATGGTGAGACAGAATGCTATGCCGATGCAGGAAATAAGCAGGAGCACCTGAAATACCAAGTTAAAATGATAAATTGCAAATATAGAATTTCTAATTAGATTTCATTGCAATCTACCTACTTGAACTTCAGACTTCAGACGCACGTTAAAAGAGAAGTTTGTCGGTAAAAAATCCCCTATCATGAAAATGTGTCTAAAATATAGGACCTTACGTGGTGGGCGCAAACACAGACCTAAGTATCTTTATCTTAAATCCTTTACCAATATAGGAGCAACATGTTCTTTAAGTAGGTTTTCTTGAAAACGCGGTACAGAAATTCGTTGCACAAGCGTTCCTAGGCCATAACTTACACCGTTAGGTCAGAAGTTCAGAACCAGTAGAACCTGTGTACCTTCCGACCCAGCCGATCGACAGTGAGCGTGGCGACGGCTGCGCCTAGCACGAGCGCAGTACCGCAGAGCACCGATCCCGTCTCCGAAGTCTGTCGCCAGCCGCGGGACATGCTTCTGAGAAGACAATGGTAGTCTTAGTCTTATACAGTTGAGGTCGCAAGCCATAAGGCCAAGCCAGCCAAGGCTGGCCTATGGGTGGGTGGGGCGGATGGGGCGGCCGCGCCAGGGGCCGGTTGTCAATGGGCACCAAGCGCGGGATGTCAAGGGGCGCCAAACTGGTAACGTCAAAAAAAATTCAAACCAAAGGGCGCCCAAAGCCCATCTCGCACTACCCGGATCTAGGGCTAGGCGCTGAAGCCAGCCATAAGATTGCTTAGAAATTTTTGAACTTTTGAGAGCGTCGTAGTTTAGCAAAAACGATCTAGCACACAAGAGATCAGATCACCATTGAAATGTTGACATCAGTTACTCGTCGTTGCACACTGCACAGTCAGATGCAGAGAAACGTGTTGCCCCATCCCCCTCCTGCATAGAAGCTTGTATGCATAGTGGGTCAGAATTCTCTGCAGCTGACAGTACACCGAAAGTTAGATTCAAAGCGGGCAATGCGTGCGCGCAATGCCCGAGCACGGTGGCGATGACCCATCACGGGCTGTAAGTTTGACGTGGTGTAACTCACCCGTTGTACACAGTGAAGTTGTACGCGGTGAGGTTGAGCGCGGGCAGCTGGCGGCCGGAGTGCGCGAGGACGGCGCCGGCGAAGCTGCTGACTGCGCCCGCGCCGCTGCCGGCCGCCGCCGCCAGCAGCAGACCGCACGACGCCAGCGCGCGCCAGGTGCGGCGGTGCCGGACTGGAATATAGCATTGCTACATTTACATGCTAGGGCGTCCGCAAAGACCAACGATTGGATGCCATTTACCAACATGTTAGCGAGTGCGTTAGTATATTCGGGACAGGCAAGCGTAGCACACTTTGATCGACGTCGAACTTGTGTCGGCATTTAGCTTGACATTAAACGCGTCAACGTGTCTAGCATATAGTTCGTAACGCTGATAATAGAATGCTAAACGACTTGTTTCCAAGCGTCGCTATCGCTAATTTAGAGGTCAGTAATGGTATTTGTATAGGAAATTGCATTCGCGGATCATTGCGGATCATCACCTCCTGTTGCTCGATGGCATCCGTCAGGTCCTCGCGGAAGTGACTACGATGGTATGGGCATGTTATGCGGAGGGAAGAATGTCGTGTGATAAGAAAGGTATCAGGGATAAAATGTGGAGGAATGTAAAGGAATAGGCCAAGTAAAAGTTGGATGGACTTCGCAAGAGACGATAGACAGAGAAGAAGGATGTACTCGTATGGTTGACGAAATATAAGCAGCACCGATTGGCCATACAAGTTGTTCGAGGAATCCGTGAAGAGGCATGGAAGAGAAAAAAATACTGCGCCGACCCCGAGTAAACGGGAAAAGGGCAATTGAATGATGGATACTTGGATAGTGGTCCCGGTACTAGGAGTTCAGAAGTGACAAAGTGTCTTACACAGATCCCTGCACACGGACGGGTCAGTGCCCTCGCTGGTGGCCTCACTACGGCTGCGCCGGAGCATCGGCTGCAGTGCGTCGGATCCTCGCCGCGGCTCCGTGCGGATCATCACCTCCTGTTGCTCGATGGTGTCTGTCAGGTCCTCGCGGAAGTCTGAGCCGTCCAGCCAGCATATCACTCGAGCTGCGTCCTGGGAACAAGAAGTTCAGTCATGTTAAAACTTATAATGTGGTGTCGCTATAGATGTATGCGCTGGAGGGTGCAGGATGCCTTGGCTCCGAAATATCAGAGAGTGGACAGGGATTAAGACCGTTGAGCAAGTTAAAGCTAAAAAGCTAACTGCTAACATGCTGCAGTAATGGAGAGGTACATGAAGAAGAAGAAGGTATTTACTTATTTCTCTAATACAGAGAAATAAGTCAAAGACAAAATGAACCGTGAATGCAGTTTAAGGATCTCTGGTTTGCCGGACGCGCCTTTATGCCTAAGCTACCCAAGGCCACTACGTCATCACAGCGAATCTTTGCCTTGCCTTATAAGCTGCTACTCTACTACTAGCGATCCTTCTGTATTTTCTTTAAAGGCTCAAAGCCCAAAGGCCTACAGCATAGGTGTTCACGTTAACCGTCAAATTATCACAAAAAAGAGTGAGCTACACAAGTTTGATCGGCGGTTTCTGTTTTCGGGCAGAGAATATGAGTCAGATTGATTCTTAGCCCCGTAAAGCCGTTTATTACATACAAAGTATCTGCTCTAAAAATGTGCATTAAAGAATCAAACTGTACTCGATTCTTTCGTGACATTGCATTCACATTTTACGATCAACCAAATCGATGTAGACGCTTAAAATGCTTACTTTATGTGTCGATGTCGTAAACGGATCGTTCAGATCACATGCGATGCGGATATAACGTGTTTGCTGTCACGAACTACTCAGCGTTTGGTGGAAGGTACGGTACGCTTTGACATTGTATATCAAAGACCTCACATATTATACAAAAACAAACAGGTTCCAAACAAAATTGGAGTTTTGATATCGCGTTGCCATTCGTCTTCATTTTCAAGGTCGACCCCACGCTTACGTGTTCCCGGTCTTAGAGTCAGCTTTCGATACAACTAGAAGACCTTTGAGATACTCGTATCTCAACTTTCCAATTTGTTTTAATACAACGACGGTTACAAACAAGCTTACGGCCCACCTGATGGTAAGCGGACACCGCAGCCCATAGACGCTCGCAACTCCAAAGGAGTCACATGTATGTTGCCGACCCTTCATAAAATTTGAGAATTCACTTTATTGACAGCAGAAGGGACAAATTCAGGTCCCTTGCTCTCTACACAGTGCATCCTCGGGAGCTCTGTTACCTTACTCACCTCCAGGAACACAACACTACGTACTTCTGCAGTAAATAATTTTATTATGTCTGTGGTCTTCTGCAAGGCTTCCCCAGTTGGGCTGCTCCAAATTTGGGCAAGATTACATTTTGCTGTGCCCTACCTCAGTCCTCTCCGACTTTCAAATCAATAGCATAAGTCGTTTTCGAGATAGACAAACAGTCGCATCATAAGAGTCATCTTTTTAGAACCCTAAAATTGATTAGGTACCTGCATTCGTCCGACGCTAATGAGAAAAGAAGGCGTCTCTGGCAGCCAGACGAGGGACACCAGCAGCACAGCTGGAGGTGCCGCCATGGACAGGGACAGCGCGTGTGCTGACAGTATACCGCCAGCTACGAATGCGAAAAGGATGCCGCAACTGAAATTGAAAAGAAAATCTCCATACAGTTATAATAGTAGATTGTTTCTCAAGGGAGCAAAATAAATATATTGAATCCTGAGAGAAGCGAAATATTCAACAATAGAATCCTGAGCCTAGCGACACTCTAGACAGAATTAATTTGCCTTCAAATGAGGGTAGAAAAGTACGACTTTGCTCCCTCATGGGCGACAATGCCTCTTTTCTAAATAGCAGGAGTGAATTCATTTTTCAGTACCTAAACCTGCATCTTCATGGCGTCAACTAGAGTGACAAGGATTTGTTATACTTTCATAAACAATAAATATTTATTGCATACATTGCAGTTCATTTGTCCTCATAGGAAACCTGTCACATTCATCATCATCGAAACATTCACGTACCAGGAGCCCAGAAGTATCAAGGAGTACCTGATAGCGAGTGCAGGCATGGCCGCAAGTCCTTTAGTCCTCGGGGAGATTTCGGCGCAGTACAGCGGGGCCAGCGCCAATGCCCCCGCGCCCCCTGCACCCGCGGCCACCCTGGCTGCCCAGACGCCGCGCGGACCACAAAATGCTGCTAGCGACCAGCTGACCTGCAAACAATAATTTATCCAAGGTTCAGATATTGGGGTAAATGTGGTTTACCTCAGGCCCTCCTCCTCCTAACGTTATCCCAGTACAGTTGCATCCTGAAGGATGCCTGGGGTCCACTACCTAACCCCAAGATTTGGCGTAGGCACTACTTTTTACGAAAGCGACTGCCATCTGACCTTCCAACCCCGAGGGGAAACTAGACCTTATTGGGATTAGGCTTTGTCAAGTGAGTGGGCAACTTGACTGTTAGAAGTTCTCAAGCCGCCCGAAGGCCTCTAACTTGGCATAACGACTGCTGCCATAGACAGCAGCCGGGATCAACGGCTTAACGTGCCTTCCAAAGCACGGGAGCGCTCAGTTAGCAACCACTCAAAGCGGTCACCCATCTAAAGCGGGTATTACACTGCCCTGAATTCAGAATCCTGACTAGTGGAGGGGAGTTGGAACCATCTCGCTCTAACGTATAGTTCCGAACCCTTCTAAACGTCCTGAATTCTGGACAGTGTAATAACCGCTCAAGTCCTGACCGCTGCCCACATTGCTTAACCTTAGATACCGCAAGCGGTACGCAGGCGCCGCTGGGCCACGAGTGCTCCTTGAGGTTTACCTCAGGCTTTAAAACAAAAATAATGCTACTCGAATTAGAGATCATCGTCATCATCAGTCGAAAGACGTCCGTTTCTGGTCATTAGCCTCCCCTAAAGAAAGCCACAACGATCGGTCATGAGCTGCCCGCATCCAACGGATACGCGGTCGCCACTCAAGAACTCACTAGCCCCACCGGCCATCGGTTCTCCGGGCAACTTGGCCTGCCCACGGTAGTTAATCCCATTCCAAACCCGGAACCTATCATCGGAAAGTCCTGTTACTGTTCTCCATTTGAAATGCTTTCCCCAATACTCACAATAAAAGAGAGGCAGATGCACACCGCCCCAGCCTTCCTCCCCTTCGCGTCAGCCAGGAACGCGAAGAATGGCGCCGTGGGCAGCGCGACGAGGCACGGGAGCGCCGCGAGCCACGCACCTCCTGCCAGCGCCTCGCGCCCTAGTACCCCGGACACCCACCCAGTGCTGCAGCCGTGGGTGAAGCATGATAGGTTGACTGTGAAGAAGGTTAGTTTTGTCATCTGAGGCTTGTGTCAAATATTTACGCGATGGGATACAGGAGTGCCGCGATTCAGGGACCTCCTCATAGCGCCTCGCGCCCTAGTACTCCGGACACCCAACCGGTGCTGCAGCTGTGTGTGAAGCATGATAGGTTGACGGTGGAAGGTTAGTTTAAGCCTTGTGTCAAATATTAATTATGAACCAGCAAAGCGCACGGTTGTTTTATACGACAATCGTAGCGTTCTGTTGCGCGTACTTGATTTGGGAGGCATTGTGTTGAATGCATGAATTTATATTGAAACGCTAGGGATTTACACAACTATTCATCATATTCAAGGGCGTCAAGCCTGCCGTGTAGTCTAAGGTACAGTCAAATGTCGAAATCGATGGTTATTTCTTCAAGGATCCTCATTCGATAGCATATCTTTTAATATTGGAAAAAGCTTCTAAATTGAAATGAGTTTATAAAAATTTTATGTAACCTCTAGCTATTCATGCAGTATGTTCAGGATGCATTTTAAGAAAGCACACGTACTGCCAGCATTTTATGTGAATGTGGGCGTCGTAAATAATTGATCTTTGCTAAAAGTTATTCTGACTGCAAAATATACTTCCGGCAGTTCTGATCCTCATGACACCCGCACTTCCTCCGAAATACCTGCTCGCAATAGGAATAAAAGAGCAAGTGCGGTGAGGAGGTGCGAGCGGGATGCCATGATATGAATTTTCTAGCAATCAAACATTGGTTTTGTTAGAATGAATACCTTCTGTAGGTAAGTATTATTTCTATGATTTAGGGGACAATAAAACTAATTTGAGAGTGTTTGTTTGAGAGTGAGAGTTGTTGTTGTTCTGGCCCAGCTCCAAGAGCTAATTCAAAATTACAGTAAGATTTAATTTTAATTATCAAACAAGTCACAAATCAACAAGCAAAGGTGTGCCTGATTAATGAAAGGGCAGCCACGATAAACGCTAACTCATGAAAACATTGCAAACTCCCGTATTAAAGTACCAGGCTGCCATAACTCATGAGAAAATAATAAGCAGGTGCAACACTCACAGACGGCGGCCGACACAATTCGCCGCACGGAACCTCGCCATCGCTTCGACGCGGTTCTCTCGATGCGATTTCTGAAACAAAAGTTGGAATTACTCTCATTTGTTTTATAGGGCTCTTGGTTGCTCATGGTTTCCGTATACCTTCGCTCGAGTTATTGAAATGAGTTTTCAAGGAAAATTAACATAAATCTCTTTTCCGTGAACTCTTGTCGATTATAAAACTGAGATAATGGGATTCAAAGTAAAATACGCGAAGGTAAAATAAACGGAAACGTGCAAATGAATGGTATTCGATTTGTGGAATTTTGACGAATTCCTGATCGAATACACAAACAGGGCAAACAATCGACATAAGCCCAAATAATTTGAATATTTCATTATTTCAAAGCTTACTGTTTGGTGAGATAAATGTATATTATATGCCTATTGTAATTTATATACTTATTATTGAGTTAAATAAAAAAGCAGATGTTCCGTAAACAAGAATTCGTATAGAATCCATCATTATACGAGTAACTATAGTATGTATATTTTTTTGAACTTTTTTATACTTTTTACTTTGCATCTTTTATAAAATCTCTTTTTAGTTGACTGTAGATAATGCCATTTGGCAATAGGGATGTTGACTCAAAAATTATTATTACTCCATACATAAAACTATGCCAAACAGTGAAAATCCTTTTCAAATATCTTAAAGAATAACGAAACTACAACCGTCATAATATCTTTAGTTCGAGAGAGAAAGTGACGTCACTGACCTCGAACGCCATAGTAAATGACGATCGTTCAATACAGAGATGCGTTTTGCGGAACAGGGACAGAAAATGCCCCCTCCTAAAACTTTGAAGACTTATAATTATGTAATTATTTATTCTTTTGAATCACTTTTTTCGCTATTTCATTGAGAATTTGATCCTTTTTCGAGAAAATTCGGATTCTTTGATTTTCTTATTTGGTGTCAACATCCCTATTAGCCCACCATATTAATTAGCCACAATAATGTATTTTTGTGCAATAAAGTTTAAATCAATATTTCAATCCGTGGGCAGCGAGAGAGGCAGAGCGATATTTTCCATTCCTCATACTCTGAAAGTAGGTCATATTTAACAGCTTCAGGACAGCGCATAAAACTCATTAAAATTTTTAACAATGGTAAACTTAGTGCCATTGAATTGTAGTAATTTGTGATGCCAATTCAATTAAATAATGGACAAACAATAAAATAATAACTTAGGTAACCAAACGCAGTAAAACTTAAAAGTTTTTTTTTCTGAAGTCGCCGACAGTGGTTGTGTAGAGTGCCCAGAAGGCTGATAGGCATAGGTATTGGTTCTTTATTAATCACGTGATTGCCCAAAAAAGGAGTCTAATGTTATCAGGTTACATGTATTTATGTATGTGAGTTTCTTTGTTCCCCCAGAATTTCTCAACGCCTTAATTTAGTTTAAGAAAAAGACATTATAAAAAATGCATTTCAATCAATTATAAGAATTCTTTTCAATATAACGCCTTCAGAATTGATAACACAAACGGGTCATAAACACTTGCAAAAACAAAAGTCGTCTCTCCTGTGGTCAATAGTTAACGGCTTATGAGCATGTGAGTTATGATTTTATTACATGGATTTATAGAACCGGAGACGCGGTTTATGCGGGTTACTAGACCAATCCAAAATTAAGTTTTTATATGTCCACAGGAAAGACGCGTACCCAAATCTGTTAATGACCCAAACACTATTAATATTTTCCAAGCCAACGACGGTTGTATCCCTCACGGCGTGCATTGCGATATCACCTACATACCTACATGCATTTATAGAAAAAAAGAAAACTTTTGTATTTGCAAAAAGAGCAGTATGCATAATAAAGAGTATGAGTATGAGTATGAGTATGAAACTCAACAGGGCTTTAAAAACCGTAATGTACAGGGTGTTCGGTACATGGACCGTCAAAATTTTTTGGGGTGCTGGTTAGGTTAACTGCTACCTTTCCACCCTTGGACCCTGGGTCTAAGAGTCACGGTCGTGGGGAGGTACGATTTTTTTAAATGATTTTTCCAAAATTACCCGAAATCTGACATTCGAAGGTCCATAACTTTTTTGTGTATGCTTTTAATGCGTAATTTATTTAAATGTCTTTCGGCTACGTACCTACATGTGTTTAAAGAATCTTCATATAAAATGTATACCTACTACGCAATATGACCGGTTTGCATGTCCAATGTCTTGCTTAGGCGACTTCCTGACTTGGCGGGGCGGGATCGATATGTGACATCTTCTTCTTTGACCTAAACTTACTGACGTCGCTAAGATTCCCACTTGACGGAATACTGTCAGTATTACATTTGCGCAGTAGTAATATTATGCGCGGAAACGGACCAGTACTGCCTTCGTATCGTCCCGCTTCCACGCATCCCGCGCCAGTCAGGAAGCACTCATTTAAATGTAAGGGCACAGTAAAAAGTAGTACTGCGTTGACTGACAGTTGACACTGACATTTGACAGTTTTCTCATATCGTACCGACAAATCAGGAAGTCGCAAGTGTGCCTGTGGCTATAACCCGACCATAAAAAAACGCTTGGTCGGTGATAGAGACGAAACATTGCACTCTTTTCTATTTCCTCTTATAGGAATCGCAATAACGCTATCTTTTTCTATCAAAGCATGTCAGGCCCTTGTGGAACACAGCTGTAATGGACAGCATCCGAGCTACGTTACAACTCTCCAAGCGATATCGTACAACTCTACAAGCCAACTCAAAGGAACTTGCGGTGACAGCCACTCAAGCGCCGAGCGCTAGGGTTGTCACTCGCACACAACTTATTAACTTTAACCTTTTATGATACGAGAGAAAGAAAAAATAGAAACATTTATTCACAGACACAGAAGACACACATATATGATAAAAATTGAAAAAACAAAAAACCTACATAGAAACCACATAACATGTGTGTCCCCGTGGCAGCGAAACGGACACTGGCTCAGCAGTACGGTTGCCAGTTTTTGTTGCACTTTTAGAACCACCCAGGGGTCACGTGTAGGGTAGCGGTGGGTACTTTCCCTACGGACGTGGTGCAACTTCGACCGCCCTTTGTCAAGTGAGTGGGCAACTTGACTGTTAGAAGTTCTCAAGCCGCCCGAAGGCCTCCAACTTGGCTTAACGACTGCTTCCATAGACAGCAGCCGGGATCAACGGCTTAACGTGCCTTCCAAAGCACGGGAGCGCACAGTTAGTCACCACTTAAAGCGGTCACCCATCCATGGACTGACCCCGCCCGACATTGCTTAACCTTGCATACCGCTTGCGGTACGCAGGCGCCGCTCGGCCACGAGCGCTCCAAATAGTACTATCGGCGACTCACGGAACGCCATACGTGTAGTCTAGGAGGTTTAAATCACAGGGTTATCGATGTATAAAGTTTTGACGGTTAAGTAGCTAATTGACAACATTTCATATTTTTACTTTATTTTATGAACTAGTTAGAAAATAGGTAAAAATTTAAGCCACCCGTATTTTTTCTTTTTCAATTTAACTCATTATTTCATACAAAAAAAACACGTTGAAAAGTAGGTCATTCCAAAAGGGCGTAAGTAAAATATGACATCATCTTCCCAACAAAAATCCAGAGCCACTCCAGAGCAGCGATTGTCTGTACTCTGTACTAAGGTCTCCCTGAATACAGCGAGGAAGATGACGTCAACTTTCGGTTTACAGTAATTTGCGATTTTTTCCAAAATTAACGGAGAAAAAAATCTAAAAAAATGTTTTTTGTGTACTTCACACGTTTTTACCGAAATGGTTTTCGAATTAAGACTTTTGGAAATTATGAAATATTGTCAATTGTATTCTAATAAACTGAAATCCATGACTTACTTTTCGACTGAAGGTGTATGTACCTATGCATGACACTTTAATGCACAATCATAAAGTGCTAACGCAAACTTATCCCTCTAATGGATCTCTTCCAGGGTGTAATGTAACTGTTGTGTAAAATAGGGGTACCTATGTAGGTGACATCAGTGACTTTTCACAGAAAAATGTTTCGCGGAATTTTCATTTCATAGCAACTTTTTTTTTCTGAAACCGTTAATTTTTAGGTACAATTGAAATGACATTGTGTAGAACATAAATACTGCTCAAACGACCCAAAAACATTGGCGGCGTTTCCGCGCTGGATAGGTACCTACAGGTACTCTGGATAGTGAGATGCATATCTCGCTGATGTTGGTTTTTTTATTTTTATTATTATTATTTGTTATTTATCCTCCTCGCTTCCCATGGCGTATCGCGCCTCGATTATACCTTGGATGCGAAGTCCATATGACGTAACGTTTACTATTATTTCTTAGTGTTTATACCCACTTATTCACAATGTATGTAATGTACAACACAATACATCACTAGTTTTTTCCCGCGATTTCGTCCGCGTGGGACTAGTTGATACTTTAAGGCCGTGTATTACCACTTTTGAGTTTTTAAAAACCATCTGAGACATAGAATATAGTGTCTTAAAATCTAAAAAAAATATATGTGTTACATAAGGATCTTGTCTAGTCAAAATCGCAGTCAGTTACATGACCTGATGAATTTCACTTGATAGAAAAAAATCGCGAAGTTACCCCTTTTTGGAATGTATTTTCAATACTACGGCTATATTACTGATATTTAACGTTTTATTTTTGTAAATCGCAGGGGATATCTCCCCTTAAATAAATAAACATTGATCCAAATCAATAAAAGTTGTATATTTTCAATTCTACTCGTTATATAAGGAGAGGTGATAGAAATTCTCAAGGGACGTAACTTGCCTTCTTCGACACTGTGGCCCACAAATTTTACTCAGTACAAACTTCTACCCAAACTTCTACCTCGTGTCTCGCGTGCCAAAGGTGAATAAACCTTATCACCTTTGACATAAAGTTGATATTACAGCGACGAGATGGAGTTACGTTTGATATATTTTCCGCCATCGCTTGGGACGGCGCGGCGCGTGTCGCAATATCAAATGTTTCGAAAATAAGATTTCTCAATATTTTATTGAATTGACGCGCATGGCAACCCTATTTTGCTTTCACAAAAGATGCCACGGCAATGGAGGAGCGATGCGTTTACGACGTTCTACATACAATATCTGGGCGGCCGAGCTTTGCTCGGCGTTTTCCCGGTCATGAAACCTAGCTAGATCGATTGCTCGTCCCAAATTTCATCACAATCGTTAGAGCCGTTTCCGAGATCCCCGAAATAAATAAATAAATATTATACATAAACTCACGCCCGTATCCCATTGGGGTAAAAAGAGACCAAAGAAAGTCAAGTACTAAGGTCCTTACATACGTCTTTTGCTTCAACCACATCCATACATCTCCTCATAGAAGCTCGTCGGTTGCGGGAACTTCTTACCTGGCCTTCTATCAGTACATCATCA
Source organism: Cenopis cana (assembly GCA_951800055.1). Lineage (NCBI taxonomy): Eukaryota > Metazoa > Arthropoda > Insecta > Lepidoptera > Tortricidae > Cenopis > Cenopis cana. The sequence goes on from OX637495.1 coordinate 863,328, forward strand.
TCCTCCTAGCGTTATCCCAGTACAGTTGCATCCTGAAGGATGCCTGGGGTCCGCTACCTAATCCCAAGATTTGGCGTAGGTACTAGTTTTTACGAAAGCGACTGCCATCTGACCTTCCAACCCCGAGGGGAAACTAGACCTTATTGGGATTAGGCTTTGTCAAGTGAGTGGGCAACTTGACTGTTAGTAGTTCTCAAGCCGCCCGAAGGCCTCCAACTTGGCTTAACGACTGCTGCCATAGACAGCAACCGGGATCAACGGCTTAACGTGCCTTCCAAAGCACGGGAGCGCTCAGTTAGTAACCACTCAAAGCGGTCACCCATCCAAGTCCTGACCGCTGCCCACGTTGCTTAACCTTAGATACCGCAAGCGGTACGCAGGCGCCGCTGGGCCACGAGCGCTCTTCAGTACCTATCGCAGAAATTTGATCAAGATATCGTCGCCTTGGTCGCCCCGTTCTGACCCTTTTGTTTCAGCCATCTTCTGACCATAAATCTTCGATACGACGTTCTAAAGCAACATTAATTTGTTCAGTTTGGAAATTAAGTTAGAGGTAACTAAATATTTGAGCATTTTCACTATTAGTTAATTTTTTGACGACCGCTTTAGCTTAGTTGGTAGTGACCCTGCCTACGAAGCTGGAGGTCCCGGGTTCGAATCCCGGCCGGGGCATTTATTTGTGTGATGAGCATGAATATTTGTTCTTGGGTCTTGGATGTTTTCTATGTATTTAAGTATTTGTTTATCTATATAAGTATGTATATCGTCGCTTAGTACCCATAGTACAAGCTTTGTTTAGTTTGGGACTAGGTTGATTTGTGTGATCCCCAAATATTTATTTATTTATTTTATTTTATTTTTTAATTTAATTTAATCTTTAATTCGGACTTACAATCCATATATTGTTAGTAATTTCTTAATCGAGGCATGTGATTTTTGGTTTTCTTACTCAGAAACACGAGATCTGGTTTTGATTATCATAATTGATAAAAAAAATGACCCTATTTTCAATTAAATTTTCGTGTCAATGTCAGTTTTCTGTTGAGCCATATTAATTGTATGAAAAAAAAATCACGATACCGATTCTCTTTTTACTTTTGTATGGACACTTTGTTCGAGTGTAAATGAATCTAAAATCTTTACAGAAATTAATAGTAGTACTCATGATTACGAGACATGACACCCCGCAATAGGGATGTCGACTCAAAAAAATTTATTACTTCAATAGAAAGAAGACATAAAACTATGCCAAATAGTGCAAATCCTATTCAAATATCTCAAAAAATAACGAAGCTACAACGGTTAGAATGTTCGTAGTTAGAGAGAGAAAGTGCTACCTAACCGTGACGTCACTGTTAAGTAGCGCCATAGTAAATGACGATCGTTCAATACAAAGGTGCGTTTTGCGGAAAAGGGACAGAACATACCCACTCTTAAAACTTTGAAGACTTATAATTACGTAATTATTTATTTTTTTGAATTACTTTTTTCGCCATTTGATTGAGAATTTGAGCCTTTATCTAGAAAATTTGGATTTATTGATTTTCTTTTATAGTGTCGTCATCCCTATTACTTAATGTAAACTTACCTAATATTAAAATTAGCCACAAAATCAAGATAAAGCATTATGCAACTTCTTTTCGTGCCGGGAGTTGCATCAACATGACTTAATTACATTCGCCTGCACAAAAACGGAGGGAAATCCGGCGCTGAAAATACAGAGTTGGCATCCTCGCCGCGCGCTAACATTTACATGGAATATATTTGGGATAATATTATAAAAACTTTGGCCTTTAAAAACTATGCAGGTTATGGGTTGGCCAAATTCACCGCTGAAGTTCAAGATAGACAGGAAAAAGTTAAACTCGGCTCGATGAAATAATTGACTGTATACAAGGCAAAGAAAAAATGTACAGATAAAACTGATACATGTATAAAATAACCTTTCCCTTAAAATAACTTTTTCTTTCAATTAACAATTTCGTGCAAAGCAATTCGTAGCGCTACGCATTTTCTCTACATACGAGAAACGGCATGTTATCGGCTTCACGTCTACGTAGGGAATTACTTGACACTGAATGTTTAATCATAGAAATTTGTCTTGGTATTATAACATTTTGACTTAGATTAGGGGCATAAAGGCCTTTATTATTATGTTGCAAACTATGTGGCTACATTTATACCGTAAAGCCGCCTTTGGGAATGTGTTTACCGGTATACTATAAGGTATGTTGCCAAAAATTACATTAGGTTGCATGCAGGTAATTCCATAATTAATCAGGATACGGCCGCAAGATTTATATATCCAGCAGTAGGCCTAGCACGTGTTGCGCTCGAGAGTATGTCGGCGTATCTCGAGCTATCCGTCACTTTCTAACAGCGCCAATCAGAAAAAGACGCGTAGCTCGAGATAAGTCGAGATACTCTCGAGCGCAAAATGTGTTACGGGCGCTGATATATATAGAGCACGGAGAGAGGCCATTATTGGCCATTATTTTTGGTTTAGTCCATTATTTTATTTATTGCATGGCAATTATTTCGAACCGTGAGATCTTCGAGAAGACAGTAGCATTGGGTACACTTCGACCCCCCCTTTGTCGAGTGGGCAACTTGACTGTTAGCAGTTCTCAAGCCGCCCGAAGGCCTCCAACTTGGCTTAACGCCTGCTGCCATAGGCAGACGGGCTCACCGGCTTAACTTGCCTTCCAAAGCACGGGAGTGCTCAGTTAGTAACCACTCAAAGCGGTCACCCATCCTAATACTGACCGCGGCCGACATTGCTTAACCCCGCATAACGCACGAGGCACTAACTCCACGAGATAAGATAAGATCTCATAATTTACCAAGTAGGTATCTAGGCAATAACTCAGAGGGTACGAAGGGCCATCGAGCGGATCAACCCAAGTGGAACGAAAACACATCCTCCACCAGGAATAAAATACACAGCGCCTTATAACCAAAACGCATTAACTACGAAAGTCCAATCCGATTTGAATCTTATCACTTGTCATTTAGGTTGAAACTTACAATAGCTCATGGCGTTTAGGCCCTTTATTCCACGGTGCGATCTACCGCAATCGAGTTCCTTCGAGGATTAAATTGCGTTGTGTTTATCAAATAGGATTTTTTAGCAAAGTCGTATCATTCTAAAATAAAATCTATTAAAGTAAAAGTTATCTTAGAGAGAACGCGCCTTCTTATTTTCCCCATTCTATTTATGCATTTTCATAAATTCTGTTTTATAGTAGGTACTTTTATCCTAAGGCGAGGCCAGTTCATGAATCGACGTATATTAAAGTTTGAAGGTTAGAGTGTGAAGAAATAATGTAGAATTACACTACACAAAAATTACTGTAGATTGAAAAAGAAAGAAAGTAAGAAAAACCGAACAAAATATTGAAAAATGCTTTGGTAACTCTTTGAAAAAATCCTAAATATATCATCGTAAAAATAAACTTTCATGCTGATTATTTCGTAATTGTCAACGGCAGCGATAATGTTTTTTTACAAAAAGGGTAGCTTTTTTATTGTTTTACCAAAATAACACGATACATTTTTGATAAACTTATCCAGTATTCCAAAAACCAATCAAAATGTACTAAATATTCACGAAAACTATGCGTAGTTCCGTAGAGAGCGGGATGGTTAACTGTAAACTCACGTGTTAGAGCGGGACGTTTGCACTTGCAGTGGGACTGCCTTGCCTTAAACTGCGCAGCGCAGTAAAGAATATTCACTTCAAAGTTATCTGACCTTTATCTAATAAATAGATTTGTATAAAACCCGGCTTGAGTGGGTAACAATTACCACGAAAAAAAGCCAAAACGGACTACATAAAACGGTTCCATGTAATGGTTATTCAACGATAAGTACCAGGCAGTTAGGACCGACCAGGTGGTTTTGAATTAATAATACACCGCGCCGCGGTCGATAACATAGTGCGAGCACCTTTGGGCCCTAAATAAACACGTACGACAAATTATAAAATTATGTTTATTTATAGCTTTGATTGTCTTTAGTGCTGTGGTAGCACTGGAAATAATATTAATAGTATGTCTTTCACTACTTCCGGGACAATGATTCCAAACGAGCGTACGACCTGCCTGATCATCTGCATGCATTATAAAATTAACACAATATGAACGTTGAGGTGAGATGACGTCACCCGTCACAGCTCACCCAAGCTCACCACTAGTATATCTTGATACTGGGCCGGGCCTCGTAATAGGGACAAATACAGCAGGCATAGCTCACTCTCAACAGCGCATCCTCAGGAGCTCTGGTGGCTTTAGCACCAGGAACACAACACCTACACCAGAGCAAGTAGATGGCTGTGGTCTTCTTTAATTACTGCCCCAGTTGTCCTGCTCTTTGATCGTTCTGATGCCCTGGTAGCTCTTGTAGTAATTATAGTAGATATACTTTTTTTATGAACTTCTGTGGCTTTATTTGCCTGGGTCCAATAAAGCGTTAGGAGAGCGCGGTTGGAGAAGTTCCAAGGGAAACCTTCGACCACGCGGGCTGTTTAAACTCTGGAATACTCTTAGAATTTGCGCTCCGGTGAGATTGGTTTGGTTCTTGTGGTGGTTGGAATCTGAGGTGTCAGTGAATACGAGCTACTGGGAGTTTTGTCGCTGGCTCTCTAAACCTAGCCTAGCTGAGAAGAGTCCAGCAAGAAACTCAGCTAGGCCCGACCTGGGTCGGACTGACTTTACCCGGTATGCGGCCGTACCGGAACGAATAGATGCTATATGTGCCTATGTTGTCGAGTTCGTGCGGTGGATGTCCCATATACAATTGACAATATTTCATAATTTCCAAAAGTCTTAATTCGAAAACCATTTCGGTAAAAACGTGTGAAGTACACAAAAAACATTTTTTTAGATTTTTTTCTCCGTTAATTTTGGAAAAAATCGTAAATTACTGTAAACCGAAAGTTGACGTCATCTTCCTCGCTGTATTCAGGGAGACCTTAGTACAGAGTACAGACAATCGCTGCTCTGGAGTGGCTCTGGATTCTTGTTAGGAAGATGACGTCATATTTTACTTACGCCCTTTTGGAATGACCTACTTTTCAACGTGTTTTTTTTGTATGAAATAATGAGTCAAATTGAAAAAGAAAAAATACGGGTGGCTTAAATTTTTACCTATTTTCTAACTAGTTCATAAAATAAAGTAGTTAAAAATATGAAATGTTGTCAATTTAGATAATATCTACAGAAACAGATGTTTACCCTACACGTGCTTCGCACGGTCTAATTATAGTGTATAGCACTAGTGTCGAGCACACATAAGTAGGTATTCATAATAAAACCACCCCAGAGGATTGAGTTGAGACTTTCCACATGTTTTGATATGGAGGTAAACCATAAAAATGTCACAATCTATTTTAAATTGTAACGTCCACTTTAGCCTAGTTGATGTGACCTAGTGACCCTGACTACGGAGCTGGGTGGTTCCGCGTTCGAATCCCAGTCAGGGCATTTATCGGATACTGGAAAATGGCTGAAAAAAGGATTGCATATTTTCAGTTTAGCCTAGTTGGTAGTGACCCTGACTACGGAGCTGGTGGTTCCGTGTTCGAATCCCAGGGCATTTATCGGATACCGGAAAATGGCTGAAAAAACGTTTGCATATTTTGAGGATAACTTACTTTTAAAGTGTGATTCATGCTAGACCGTTCCGTGTCCGGGCCGGCCCATTTTCTAGTACAACAAACTCACATGGTCATTTACATGAGAATTACGATTCATGCAAGCCATATTTCATAAAGCATAAAATATTGACTCTCCCTGTCTGTACGTGTACGAAATATCAATGTATGTCAAATATAACATTAATAAATTTCCTAGATTTAATAGCTTACGGCATCAGGCGAAAATTAACTATATGTCTTCAAAAACCGCTTTTCTATCAAAAAGTGTGTTTGGCATGGCACCCCGAATTTTTAATAAACTACCAGCAAAGATTTTAAAATTAGAAAGCGATAAAGAATTTAAAACTGCATTATATAATTTTTTAGCATCTAAGGCCTATTATTCCATTCAAGAATATTTAAAAGACATTGTTTCTTAGTATATAAGTAAATTATGCATGCGATACACATGACATTCCTTAAATATTTGCATGTCCTTGTGACCAAACATGTAGTTCTTTATATTGTTCGATAATTACCTATTTTGTACCATGTTTTAGCAAATAAATGACTGATTACTGATTACTGATTAGTAACAGGATATTTACTATGTATGTTTATGTCAAACACAATTTGTGTTTTTGTGTGAACGGCGTCGAAATATCGGGACCTCAAAAACACAAATATAGGTAAGTACATGGTAAATATTGCGTTACAAAAACGTAATTCTAATGATAACTATGAACCATTCAATTATCCCTTAGTAGGTACCTACTGCATTTTTTGACCTTCTGAAGAATCCGGTTTTTTGAAGAATTTGAATGCGAAAACTTTGCAGCGTGTGGAAAAATGAGAACGGAATTCAATGTGGTGAAATCGTTGCATTTGTGTAGAATTACGAATAGTAAACGCATTTGTGTAGGTAATGCTGCCATAATTCCACTCAAATAGCCGTGATTAAATCTATTGTGCAAATAGTGCAAATTCATTAGACTCTCACAAACAAAACAAAAGCCCACATAAAAAATACCACCCATTAGGTCCCTCTGCAATGCAATATGAACTTAATCTTCAAGTCAAAGAGTCGATTTTCCATCGTCACAATTTTCAATATACGAGTTTACCGAACTGCACCCGCCGCTTTGCGAATTGCGAACTGATTATTTGCGGGGCTCTGTGTGCATTGCGTGACCGCATGTAACATGTTGCATGCTGAAATTGCATGTTCGCTCTCATTGTTCTGACCTAGGCGATATTGCCAGCCTTGAGACCTAAACGGTGTGCTAATTCTAAACAGCTGTATGTACCGGGTTTTAATGGGTTTATAGTGCGTTTAAAATTGCTGAGTCGCGAAGGCGTAACATACGTTATTCAAGATAGTACTCCTAGTTTCGTAGTTTTTAAACTAATTAAGCTTCCGTGCAAAGTTAATTTTGTATTAAGGCGCAGGGGTGGTCAAGCTCTCTCCATACAAACTTTGTGCAAGTTTTTCTTGGCTTGTGTTTGCACTACACTTATGATCTTTTGTCAGTATGCTTATTTTTCTGTTAGCCATAACCTGGAGTTCTTCTTTAAATTGTTTGTATATTTTGATTTTATTTTTTTTTGAAATTTTTGATTTGTTTTTTCTTGAGGTTCTTCGTTTCCAAACAAGCAAAAAAATAAAATAAACAAGCAAAAAAAAAATTTTCGGGAATGCCAAAACCAACGAATAAAACATGCACAGAGTTTGAATGGAGAAAATGACCGATAAAATTCCATAAAATTCTTATCTTTAAAAAACGGGGTACAGTCACGAGTTTTAATTTCGAACCCACTTAAGGTTGCCAGTCTTGTCAAAATGTATAGAAATTCAAAGGAAAAGTTTGCGAAACGGGTCATAAATTAAAGCGCGCGACCGTACCTATAGACTAAGAAAAACAGGCGATAACTAACATCTCCGCTATCGACACAGAGTTTCAACAATAGTGTAGGACTTGTAGGAGGCTATGAGGATAAATGCTTCAGTTCAGTTTCAAACACAGTCTTAAATTATACATCATTTTGCTGATTATTAAGTATATTGCGTCTTCAATCTGTAATTCCCGAGCTATACGCCAGGTTTGTGCAAATCATACATTATTAGGTTCGCAATAAATATGCAGAATCGGCAGCCATTTATTAGGGCACGTTCTTACGCCGCGCGCCGTCAGAATATTAATGGCCTGTTACGCGTATGAACAGCTATTTTAGTAGCCGAGGTAGGTTTGCGATTTTCTCGAGGTTGCGGTTCCAAGCCCGGCTCTTCATCATCATCATCATATCAGCCGAAAGACGTCCACTGATACACATAGGCCTCCCCCAAAGAGTGCCACAATGACCGGTCCTGCGCCACCCACATCCAGCGGACTCCCACGACCTTTACTAGGTCATCAGTCCACCTTGTGGGGGGTCTACCCACGCTGCGCCTTCCGGTCCGTGGTCGCCACTCGAAAACCTTTCGGCCCCAACGGCCATCGGTTCTACGTGCAATGTGCCCGCTCACTGCAACCCGGTTCTTAGTGTTCTTACCATCCTCCTAGCGTTATCCCAGTACATTTGCATCCTGAAGGATGCCTGGGGTCCGCTACCTAAACCCAAGATTTGGCGTAGGCACTAGTTTTTACGGAAGCGACTGCCATCTGACCTTCCAACCCCGAGGGGAAACTAAACCTTATTGGGATTAGGCTTTGTCAAGTGAGTGGGCAACTTGACTGTTAGAAGTTCTCAAACCGCCCAAAGGCCTCCAACTTGGCTTAACGACTGCTGCCATAGACAGCAACCGGGATCAACGGCTTAACGTGCCTTCCAAAGCACGGGAGCACTCATTTAGTAACCACTCAAAGCGGTCACTGACCGCTGCCCACAGCGGTACGCAGGCGCCGCTGGGCCACGAGCGCTCCATAGCGCGAACCCGGTTCTTACCATTTGGGTAAAAAAAACTTGTACAAAATACGAATATCATTTGATATTTAAAAGTAGCTTTAGCTAGAGAGGTTGGGCACAGGAAAATGTCATCTTGCTTGAATTTGGAGAAGCCCAACTGGGGAAGTACCTACCTCCACCTTGCAGAAAACCACAGCCATTTATTTAAGTTATTTACTATACAGATGTAGTGTTGTATTCCTGGAGGTGAGCAAGGTTACCAGAGCTTCCGAGGATGCACTGTGTAGAGAGCGAGGGACCTAAATTGGTCCCTTCTGCTGTCAACACAGAGAACCGTCAAAAAAATTATAAAGGGCAACGCGCACGTGACTAGACATGGGGAAAAGCATTACTTTTCGATCACCGTTATTGTTATTCCCGTTCCAAAAAATCACATTGAAAAATCACCGTGACTTTGTCACTTCGGTTATTTCGTGTCACGACATTTGCGTGTCGATCGTTCCCGACAGTTACTGATATTTTTGTAACAACTGATGTTACTCTGTGACGGCGCACCGCAGTCACACACAGTCAGTAACAGCGGTCACGAGGCACGAGGCGACGCGTCGCTTACACACTGTTCCAGTGATATCGTCGCTAAGTAACAACGTTATTTTGTTAAGTAACAACGTTACTTATTTATTGTTAAGAGTACTCCAGTGAAGTTTCGAATAAAATAGTCTGACTAATCTTGTTTCCCCATACAAACTTTGGACCCCTATTTCACCCCTTAGAGGATGAATTTTGAAAAATCCTTCCTTAGTGTAACCCTAGCTAGACCTTATAAGGAACCTACGTGCCAAATTTGGAATCTCTAGAACCAGCGATTTGGGCTGTGCGTTGATATGTCAGTCAGTCAGTCATTTTCTCCTTTTATATATTTAGATAAAGAATGTTCATTTCTACAATATTAAATCTTAAAATCGATACCGTTTTCGTAATTGACGTCCGAAAACTGCTGTTACTTTTTAACGGCGGATCACCGTGATTTTTTCATCGTGAAGTTATTTATCACCCACCTCTACACGTGACTACTTTGGAGTTGCGGGTGTCTATAGTCTGCGGTGTCCACATACCATCAGGTGGACCGTACGCTTGTTTGCCACCGTAATTGTATAAAAATGTGTTAAAAACGTGAGAGTTTAAATTGATAAGATATATATAACGTTTGCGTAACTGTTATGTCTCCACCACCCAAAGGTTGTCTGGAAGAGATCGCTTCTAAGCGATAAGACCGCTTGTTGTCTACCATCAACATGTGCAATTGTAATTTTGTTTTTCTTTGTAGTTTGTTGAGCATTATAGAATTTCTATTGTAATGCAAATGATGTGAAATTTCGATGAAAGCGTTCAGGCAAGCTGTTCGAATATTAACTTACAAGTTAAAGTACGTTTAAAGTTAATACCGATTCAGAAACAACAGGAACACTATGTTCAAAGTTTCGATGGCAAAGTTTTGAGAAGGTTTGCCACAGAATACAGAGTATAAATTGTACAGCGAAGTCACAGCTGAGTGAACACTCTTCGGCGCAATTATATTTTCCCGAGGGACTACAGTATGGGGCTCCTCAAGAAAGGAGTGTATAATTTTTTAAAGGGTCGGCAACGCGCATGTTTAGGGGTGAGATGATGGGTCCTTGATAAAAACTCCAAATTCAAAAAAGAGACGTGTAATCCGTGACAAAGGGTACGGAGCTAATGAATAAGTGACATGCAAATTTTGATATGTGTTTGTTTCTCCTATAATATGGAATGATTGCGATGATACAGACAGCGCATTGCAGAGTGGATTTACGTAGGCGCTGCATACGCTTACATTGCGCGAACATGCCCCCGGGCGTTGAAAGACTCCCTTTCAACCAGATTCGTGTGACTCAGGCAGCGGACAGATGTTGCTGAAGAACCGCCGGATCAGTCCAGTCGCGGTCCTGATCTCTGCAACTCTGGTGACACCGTCGGACCTTGGCTGGATGGCAGCAACACGACCCAGTATCCACTTTAAAGGGAGAAGGTTGACCTCCTTGGCGAGCACCAGAGCGTTCAGCTTCAGCGCTTCATGATGCTTGCGATGGTCCTTACTTGGAGCTCCGACACATACTCCGTGCTCCATCTGGCCCAGAACTGCTGTCTGATTTGTTCCACTCCCTGGTACCGGGTGAGGTAGCTGAAGGAGCAGCGGTCTCTGATGTCCCGAACTGACAGCGAAGTAAGGGGACGAGTTCCGGAGAGAGTGGCAGCATATCTGCCGGATCCGAGGATATGGCGAGGATGTGGAGAGTTCAACACCGCTTCGATGTGGACCAAAACAGTGTTGAGTTCTTCGTGAGTGTACAATACAACCTCCCAGCACTCTTAAATTGTATTTGGTAGATATTACCCCAGCTTCCCAATGACCTCCTGAATGTGGAGAGTAGGCAGGAATAAAATTTAAGTTAATATTTTCGTGAACCACGGCTTCAGCCAGCGAACTACAGTTGCCCATTAAAAACTTGGATGATTCATTGCATGAACCTACAAATGATGTATCGTTGTCGGAGTTAATTTTGGATGATAAGCCTCTCTGAGATACAAGGCGACGCAATGCTGACAAGTAGTCGTTACTGGTTAAACCACCCACCAGCTCTAATTGTACTGCTTTAGTGGTGGAGCATACGAAAATGGCTGCATACAAGTACACATTCACAAGTCTACCTCCACTGCCCTGACGACTGGCAGAGGTCTGAGGGCCCGCATAATCTACACAAACGGTTTTAAACATCATGTTTGGGGTAAGACGGGATTTAGGAAAGTTTCCTATTAATGGTGGCGCCATTACTTGGCCCTTCATGCGAACACAAATAAAATATTTACGGAAGCATGCCTTGACTAAATTAGTGCTTCCAAGTGGCCAGTATTTATCCTTGATGGACGATAGCACCAATTGCGGCCTTGCATTCGTCAATCTATTGCGTTCAAGTTGAATTAATAATTTCGCAAATTTGTGTTTAGCATGAATGACCACGGGACTGACGGGATGCTTCTTCCCGTGCGAAGAATTAGAGTTATCGAGCCGGTCACCTACACGTATAACTTTATTTTCATCTAGAAACACGTTAAACCTGATCAATGAGCCTTTATTGGTTACAGTATGACTATCTAGACGTAAGTTGTATTCGGAAAATGATTCTCTTTGGGATATTGTAATAACACTAAGTGCAGTTCTCAATTCTGAATAATTTAGGTAACCTGTTAACGGTACTTGCTTTCCACACAAGCTCACACACCGCAGCACATAAGCGACTGCGCGATTAAGCCGTGACAGGTTGGAGAACTTAGAGAATCCACACTCAATCTCACTATGTGAGTCACCTAAAACTATCCGCGGGATTCGTATATTGTTAAGGCAAGGTACAACATGTACCATATCCTCCCAGACGCTAGTAGTTTCAGATAGTAAATGTTCATCCGAAGATAGTCGAAGTAACCATAGCTTCTGCAATAACAATAATATTTTCATCAGGATGAAGTGAGGTGCCAATAAACCGATGGGATTAAATATTTGTGCAATCGCTGGCAGCAAATCTCGTTTGGTGTCGCCGCCAAGCGAACAACTATCAACCGAGAAACACAAATGATCGCAATCTGGCTGCCAACTAAGACCCAAGGTTTTACCGGACTCGGTACCTACAATGTCTAACTTTAATTGAGCGACATCAGAATTCTCTACGAGTTTAGGTTCAATTGGTTTACATTTTATTAAATTCATGCAAGCAGATGCCTGAGCAGAAGAAACTTCGTTTTCACTCGACAGCACTTGCTGCAACCCATCCCCACCAGTGAGTAGATCATCGACGTGCAAGTCATGAGAGATGATCTCACGAACGACCTCAGCGTCACAATCGAGACCTGTCTGCAGCAGGCATCTCGTTGGCAGAAATGGTGCACTGGCAGCACGCTGTAATGGCAAAAAACACTGCGAAGCATGATAAATAGAAGCACCTATAGTAGGCTCTTCTTTTAGTGGTAAGCGCACACTAAAACGCCCGTCCTCCAGCCTAGTGAAATTCTTAGTGAAATGCTTTTCACATAATTTCTCCTCGGGAGAATAATGAGGATTTTTAGGGCAAACTTCCTCAAGCTGCCTAAAACGCGCAAGTTGGTTTTGAACCTCATTGATAAGCATTCCAGTACTAGAGCTAGACGTGACATTCACAAAATTACAATTAACTGCACGCGATGGTGTCGATACTTGACCGCTGTTTATCGGGCCTGAGACTAGCCAACCAAGCCGAGTCTCACATAGTATCGGCTTTCCAATACCTAATTTAATTTTATGCGATCCTAACAAGTCCCAAAAGAGATCAGCACCAATGATGAAATCAATTGCAGATGGTGTATGAAAGTTAGGATCGGCCAAACAAAGATCAGCCGGAATATTTAATCTCGATAGATCTATTTGACGAGAGGGCATGGTGTGAGTTATTGATGGCAAAACTAAACAGTGCAGATGGGCCGAGTAGGTATTATTCAACGACTTCATTGATACTTGGCACATCTCACCTACGGGGGATACCGTGTTGTTTATGCCTACAACCGATTTATCTACACGTTCGGTATGTAAATTTAACTTTTGACACATTCCCTGAGTCATAATACACGCAGTGCTACCACTGTCTAAAACTGCTCGCGCAATATACTCACGATTATCTCGATCGTAAACTTTAATTAATGCAGTGGACAGTAGTACCACTTCTTGTTGTAATGCATTTGAATGCGGCGTTGCTAAGCTAGCTGATAACGTAACGGGTGCGGTCGCCGGCGCCGGCGCAGTATTGACCTTGGAGGCGTCCCGCTCGGACGGATAATCTAATCCCGTGTTATGCCTATTCTCAGCAACATGAACGAGTGTATTGTGCTTCCGCTTACATATTTTACAACCTGGCTTTTTACAATGGTTTGCATAATGACCGCTACGGAAGCAATTAAAACAAACCTTATAATTCGGTAGCAATTGAAGACGTTCTGCATTACTAAGTGCTAGAAACTGGGAACAGGTATTCAGGCCATGTTCCCCACTACATTTCGGACACAGTTTAGGTGGTGAAGTGACACAGTGCTTAGTGTTTTGTGTAGAAAGCATAGTCCTATGTTTTGATGCGGTTTTAGCCGGCTGACTCGATTGTCCGGCGACTGGAGCGCTCGATAACTCTAAAGTTTCAATCAAATCTGCACGATTACGCATAAAGTGATAAAAATATCAAATGAAATGAAGAAGAAGAAGAAGAAGAAGAAACATTTATTTGCTGCACAAAAGACACACAGATACAAAAAATAATAGACGTACAAAACTCAGAACATATAAAATAATGTGTGTCTTCGCGGCAGCAAATCGGTTGCTGTCTCAGCATTATGCTGAGGTGTTAAACACCTGCAGCGCTGGTTTTCAGACAGCACCGTACGTGACCCACGGAACGCAATACAACATAATATACAATACAAAGAGATAAATATCATTAAAAAAAAGGCAAAACAGGGCAAAGTAGTATGAGACATGAACAATTTACAAATTATTAACTCAACCTCAGGCTAAAATGAATAAAAAGTAATAAAAAAAAATAAAAAAAAAAAAACAGCTACAGTACAATAATGTAGACAGACATTAACAATATATAAAAGAGAAAAGAGACATAGGTAGTTGGGATATTTTAGGTGCTGGATGGGTTAGGGATGGGATCTTTGGAGCGTCAACAAATAGCCCTTAAGCTTGCGCTTAAAGGTATACCTGCTAGAAGCTCCTTGGATAGGTGGAGGGAGATCATTCCAGCACTTGGACGCCGCAAATCTGAAACTACCTCGAAACGCCGCGGTCCGATGCTTAGGCATCAGAATCATTGCCTTACACCTGCGCACACTCTTGGGCCATACAAGTCTACTCAGCAAATATTCCGGGACCCCAGACTGTACTATTCCAAAAAGAAGAGTGGCGAGGTGCAGGCGTCTGCGTGCAGGCATGTTCAGCAGACCAGCGGCGTTCAAGTAGGGAGTGATGTGGGAACGGGGAGGAACTCGGAAGCAGAAACGAGTGCATGCGTTTTGCACTCGTTGTATAAGCTTTTTTGTACGCCCAGTAATGCAGCCACCATACACAATATCACAATAGTTTAATCTAGACAATATCAGCGATTCACAAAGGTTGATACGCAAATCCACACTTAAGTAATCGCGAATATTGTAAAGAACTTTAAGGCGGTAGAAGCAGTTACTCACAACTTTAAGTATGTGGTTTTCGAAGCGCAGCTTGCCATCCATGAGGAGGCCAAGGTTGTTTGCTTCTACCACCCTCTCTATTGGCTTGCCCATGATGGCAACATTCCTGGCAGTGAAAGCGTCGAGGTTATTGACAGTATTACGGATTTGATGCTCTGAACCAAACACTATATATTTCGACTTGTCCGGATTAAGAACAAGGCTGTTCTTTTCCGACCAAGCAGAAATACGATCAAGGTCCTCGTTTAGAGTTTTGACCGCAGCAGACACTTCCGATGGTAAGCTGGAGACGTAAAGCTGGAGGTCGTCAGCGTAAACATGGTATTTGCTGCCCCGTATATTGTGAATGATGTCAGCACTATACAATATGAAAAGCAGGGGGCCTAATATTGAACCCTGCGGTACACCTCTCAACACAGGACAAAGAGCAGACCGCAAAATAACACCATCCATCCTACGCAACGCAACCGTCTGCGTACGGCCGGAGAGATAACTTTGAAACCACTTCACGGCAGCAACATCAAATCCGTAATATGACATCTTCGATAATAACAAGGGGACGCTAATGCAGTCGAAAGCCCTGGAAAAATCTAAGAGGACGAGTATGGTACTCTCTCCGACATCCCGAGCCTGTAAGATATTGTCAACTACATCGAGTAACGCAGTAACTGTCGATCGACCCTTGCGAAAACCCGATTGTAGTTCAGGTAGGATGCTATTTTTCTCCAGGTATTCCGAGAGCTGATCGCAGATCACCCTTTCTATTACCTTCGATGCGCAGGGAAGGATACTTATAGGACGGAGTTCGGAGAGGTTAACTGGATTGGGCTTTTTTGGTAATGGGGTCACTTGAGCGAGTTTCCAGTCGTCGGGGAAAGTCATAGTCTGTATACTCTTGTTAATAATGTGAGTCAGTAGGTCAGCAGTCCTCGGTAGCGTCATAAGTAGCATGTCTATCGCAATCATGTCGAGTCCCGTAGCAGTTGTCTTAATTGATGTCAATATTTTGGTGACAGCTGTAACAGTCGTAGGTACAATGGTGAAAGTACTATTACAGTGCCTGTCAAACTCATACAAGGTCATGTCTGATATTGTTACGTCTTGTTTGCCTGGTATATTCAGAAAATGTCTGTTTATTAAGTCAGCGTCGTCAAAGTGATGCGGAAGTTCCGTTTGTGTCCGAGAATCTGGAATAACTGTCCGCTTTAAGTTAGTCCAAAGGGTCTTTGAGTCGGTTACATTGTTAATCTCGTGTTGGAAGAAGGCACGCTTCTCGTTGTAAATGGCTTCGATGACAAGATGCTTCAGGTCCATGTAATATTGCTTATGTGCAGCTTTCCCCGTCTGCTTAAATTTAGCATGGGCTGCGTTCCTGAGATGCATCATAAGCTTAACATTACAGGTCAGCCACGGCTTTGGTGCCTCCCTCACAACAATTGTCCTCTCTGGTGCATGTATGTCAAACAGTCCTAGTAAAAGCTCATTAAATCGTCTAACCATGTCGTTTACGTCCTGCAGTAAGAAAATTTGGTCCCAGTCTATAGCGTCAAGGTCACTGTTGAAGTCGTTTAAGTTAATGTCCTTAATCGGTCGGTAGGTAATACGTTTTGGCGTCGGTTTTCTTTTTTTAATGTCTATCTCGGCTGTAATAAAAGCATGTCTACCCAGGTCTGGAATATGCCTCACGTCCACGGACAAAACGCGAGCGTCAGTACAAACCAGGTCTATCGTAGTCTCGCTGTGGTCTGTGAAGTGCGTCGGTTCGCTCACGTGCTGGGTCAAGTCAAGTGTTGTCAAAAATTGCGTCAAGTGATAAAATTTTGTGTCAGTTTTGTTACAAAAGTTTATATTAAAATCTCCAAGTAAGATCAAGCGGTCGTAATGAGTAAAAGAAGTAATCGAGTCGGTAATCGCGTCAAAAAAGGTCTCCACATTAAGCCACGGGGGACGATATGCGGTTCCTATGACTAAACGTTTCGAATTTATATTAATCGACAGCCATAATTGTTCCACGAGCGTCGCAGGCGGGTGCGGCATGGTGCGCGCGGTTAAAGCTGCCTACACAAAGCCCTGCCTGCAGGGCCCTGCTTGCAGTGCCACTGCCAAATCGTATTGTGTGTAGGCATGCAGGGCCGATTTAACAGATAAAAAAATCGGCCCTGCATGCCTACACACAATACGATTTGGCAGTGGCACTGCAAGCAGGGCCCTGCAGGCAGGGCTTTGTGTAGCCGGCTTAAGCCCCGACGCAGAAAAAATGCTACTCCACCTCCCCTCCCCGCGCGGACGTCGGGTGGTCTGGGCACGTGGCGCAGTCTATAGCCAGGAACGGTCGGAGCGCGACCTTCCTCGCCGGCGCGGAGCCAGGTCTCGTTTATGGCAATAACGTCAGCTTCGGTCTGTAAAATTGTCATAATCAACTCGTCGTGGCCAGTTCCAAGGGATCCCGCGTTAAATAATCCAACTTTAAAGTTTTTAAGACGAGGCATCACTAAAAGAAATAGAAACAAGAATAAGATAACAACTCCAATCGCCTACATGTTTACCTGTAAGTATTACGCAATCATTACAACTGAATGAAATATCGAATATATATAATAAATAGTGTGTGCATATATTGATATAAGTGGCATAAATAAATAAGATGTTAAATGTTGTTTTGTTCCAGGCTGAATCACTATACGGGCCCTGAGTAATAATAATGCAATATCGATTTGCTCCCGCGACGACACACAAACACGTAACAAACAAAGAGGCCATAACAACACGGTAAGGAAAGCTGTATACATTTTGACGCGAACACAACATTACAACAAAAACAAACAATAACAGAAGCTTATTATTTCTAGGTCTAAACAGCGGAAACATCAGGTTTGCGAAAAATATCCAAATCGGACAGTTGGCGTATTCGCTGGCTAGGCCGGCCGTCCACACGCCGGGCAAAGATCCTGCCGTCCCGCGTCCAGACGTAACGCCAGCCAGCGTCGCGAGCAGCTTCGCGTGCGCGCTGGAACAGCTGCCGGTTGGAGCTCGTCAGCCGCTCGTTCACGTAGAACTTCTGCGGCGGCGAGGCCAACCCCAGGCCCTCGGTGGTGGCGCCGCGGCGTGAACGCGCGGCGCGCAGCAAGTCATCCCGGACGACGCGGCGCGCCAGGCGCAGCACCAGCGGGCGCGGGCGGCCCGGCTCGCGTGCGCGACCCACGCGATGTACGAACACTACGTCGCGCACATCCAGCTCGACGCCCAGCTTAGCGCACACCCGCGTCGCCAGGCCGGCGGGGCTCTCGGCCGGCTCCTCCGGCACGTTGGACAGCTGCACGTCGTTGGACAACAGCTCCTGGTCCCGCTCGTGCAGCTCCAGTTGGAGGACAGCGATGGTTTCCTCCAGCGCCCTGTTAGCCGCCGTGATGGTGCTATCGGCGACAGCTTTTTCGACAGTGTCGACGCGGCTCTCCAGTGAGTCGAGCCTGTCAATGACCGCCCCCAAGCGTGCCCTATCATCATGAAACTCCTGCCGGAAGTCCTTGATCTCCTGTCTCACCGCTTGGAGCTCCGCCCTAAAGAGACGTATCTCAGAACCTAACGCCGATTCGATGCTATCATCAGCGGGGATTGGGGGCTCGGGGGGGCCCGCCGTAAGCACAGGAGGCTGATCGCCTGGCGGCTGAGAAGTAGTGGGTGAAGCAGGAACGGAACCGGAATCGGAGGGCTGGCCGACGAGACTCTTCACCGGCGTGTCGGCGCGGTATAGGTTATTTCTAGGAAATAGGTTTATTCTTATCCAGGCTTCCTTTGTGTTCTTCCCACTCGCGAAATGTTTTAGTGTCTAGTTTATTACTAATAATATGAATAAGAAGTGTGTCCCATTGCTTGACAGGTTCACCTAGGGATTCTAAACATCTTAAGTTCTTGTTTACTTGGTCAATAACCCGTTTTAAATGCACTGACGACTCTTTTGTGATTGGCTCAATGTTAAATAATGCAGAAACATGATTTTGCAACAATAATCTTTTGTTGTTGAACCTGTCACACAAGAGTTTCCATGCCACTTCATAATTACTCCCAGAAAATTCAATTGAATGAATGACTAAGGCAGCAGAACCCTCCAACGACGCTCTTAGGTAGTGAAATTTATTTATATTATCCATCTCGTCGTTAGAATGGATGAGACTTGTGAAAGTGTCATGAAAACCAAGCCAGTCCTCGTACTTTCCGCTATATTTAGGTAACGAAATCGTTGGGAGTTTAACCAGTTTGTGATTGTTCGGACTACGCTTGCTACATGACTCAAAATCCTCGAATTTCTTATTAAAGGTACCAAGTATCTCCTGGGCTCGTGAGAGGGCTGCAAAGTAGTTACCTTGAAATTCCTCTCTGTCTACCATAAGCATATCCAAGTTTTCGGTCTTGCATTCTAACTGTGTTTGTACATCATCATAAAGTCCATACAATGCCTCCAGCTTACCTATACGCAACTGTAGTTGGTTAGCTTCAACCTGTGTTAATGAAGATTCCTTCAATGTGCCTAGGTATGTGGTAAACAGAGTTAATTGACCTTTGTAGCTGCCTCTTTTGCGAGTTAATTCCTTCTCGTCACTCATTTTGGGAAGCTGGTGTAGACCTTGAATGTAAACAATTAATAGATTTAAGTTTGATTATAATGTAAATAATTAAATTATTAATATCACAACTTGTTTTCGGTTTAGTCAATAAGCTAAAATAGTTTAGTTCATAAGTTATGTGTATAAATTGTATATAATATTAAATTGAACAAAATTAAGAATATAAATTGATTTGAATACAATTAAAATTACTAAACTATTATCCTATTGTACCTACTAACGAAGGTTGTATATAATTTCATAAAATAATTATCATTCGTATAAATTAATTAAACAATTTGATTCACAATATAGCAATTATTATTTAAAACCCCTATTTTCCGTGTAAAATTAATCCACAATGTCACAAAATACAATAATAAAATCTCATGTGAATACCGACACCGTACGTACACGAATAACGGTAAATTTTAACGGCCGTCTTATGTTGACAAAGTTAGTTATTTTACTGCTTTAAACGAGTAAATTACAATAAATTAAATGTGCACAAAATAATTTAAGAGTTGACTAGATAAATATCACATTAATAACATAAAACTAACTTATATCAAGATGAATTAACGGCTTAACTAACGGTACTTTTTAAAACTAAAAGGTATTCACTAACCTGGAGTTTCCACTATAAGTAAACCCTACTTATTTACTACACCTGAATAAGAGTGCTGGACCCTAACTTTCCTTTTCCACTCAACACTGATAGGTTCCAAGGTCCTTGTGGTCTTCTTCAGCAGATCCTTGACTCTCACCGTAGAAATAAGTATCTCGCCAGTATTTCCTTCGATTTTAGGTATTTTCCTCTTAATTCATTGTGGTTCATCGTCATTCGGTTCTAATGGACCATGTTTAGGGGTGAGATGATGGGTCCTTGATAAAAACTCCAAATTCAAAAAAGAGACGTGTAATCCGTGACAAAGGGTACGGAGCTAATGAATAAGTGACATGCAAATTTTGATATGTGTTTGTTTCTCCTATAATATGGAATGATTGCGACGATACAGACAGCGCATTGCAGAGTGGATTTACGTAGGCGCTGCATACGCTTACATTGCGCGAACAGCGCATGTGACGCTCCTGGAGTTATAAGCGTCTATAGGCTGCAGTGACCGCTTGCCATCTGGCGGGCCGTACGCTTGTTTGCCACCGAAGTGGTATTTAAAAAAATTGTATTCAGTTTCGTTTGTAAATACGTGATTCGTTCTGATTTTGCGCTAGTAAACTACTTTCTTCCATTCATGACATTCTGCAAAAAGTCTGTCAAACGCCAAACCACATATATTTTGACTAAGGTGTATAGAGTTCATGAAATTACCTGACGTCACAGAATAGTATAATAGTATTACATACAGAACGGACACGAACCCCCCCGCACCGAGGTCAGTTACCTCGTCCCTGACAGGCCAGGATGACAAGCCGGGTTACGATCGGGTTACCGTCGCGGCTCGCGATTCGTCCATGCCACGCGCTACGCACTCGCGCAAACAATTGACGCGTATACCGATAGCGCACGCACACACACTTACCCGCAGCGCTTGCTTTCCTTCGCGTGTCACCCCCGTGCTGACGTGTAGGGTTCGAACGAAGCTTGACTCTACATGAGAACGGATAAATTTTTGGTAGTGCGAGCCATATAATGTTTACATCTTAGCAACGTTTTACATGAAGCAATCCGGGGGTGCGTTAAAGCCGAGTAGGTATAATGTGAATCCTTTGTTTCTCTACTCTGGCTTTGATAGCAAAGTACGAACCATCAATATCCATTGAAAACGTAATCTAGTTTACAATTACGGCCCGATGCGGCTTGGGGGTGCTTCAGCCGATCGAGTGGCCTGCGGTCTTTAGCCAGCTCGTGAATAAAGTAACCAGAGTCTGGCTAATGAAACCTAAGACTAAAATTTATCTCAAACTTTTTAAATAGCAACTGGACTTACCACGCCAAAATGTGTCAAACGTCAATTCACGTCAAAATGTGTCAAACGTCACTTAATTGTTGAGTCGCTGGAGAAAAACATTGCTTGATCCTTTACGGGTTAAAAAGCGGATACCTATAGTAAATCGCATCATAACATTCAAATATCATAAACCTTCTTTGGACAGTTTTATTGCATAATATGAACTGAACTCTGAAGCACTAAAAGTTTATTTGATTGCCCAAGTATCATGATTGTTTTGTCACATTATACACAGTGTTGCAACACGTAGTTTTTTTTTTAATTTTCCGTATTTTTCTAGTCTCAGCTTTCATTAGCCAGACTTTAGTCGTAAAATCTTCGTGTATGTATAAAGACATACATAATGACAGACAAACATACATGTCTACAGTTAGCAGTAGATGCTCGTTCACGCTCTCAACACAATGTATAGGTTATATTAGGGATTAAAGTGTCGAATATTGGGACATTAATCTTAAATACCTATCAATGAACATTGAATTACAATAACCCGAAAATTAGGCCCAGCATGTTGCCTGCAGTGGACACTCGTCTAAACATAAGCGATTCATCCATTGAAGCAAACCCTCTTTACTCAAGTCTCAAGATCGAACACTGAATAGACCGGCCTTTGGTATAGGTACTTAACAACCTCTTAGTGCACATGAGTGCCTGGTAGCTCTACAAAAGTCGGGGCGGAAATCTCGTCAGTGCGACGGTTTTTGTGAGGTTATCTCAAAAGACATTATCACCTGTCTTTGATGTCTTCTCCATTAATGTATTTCTACTACACAGTGTATTTCTTATGTTACATTTAGGCGACTTCCTGACTTGGCGGGGCGGTATCGATATGCGACATTTTCTTCTTTAACGTAAACTTAATGACGTCGCAAAGATTCTCACTTGACATAATACTGTCAGTATTACGTTTGCGCAGTAGTAATATCATGCGCAGAAGCGGAGCAGTAGGTTTTCGCCTTCGCATCGTCCCGCTACCGCGCATCCCGCGCCAGTCAGGAAGCACTCATTTAAGTGTAGGGGCGCAGTAAAAAGTAGTACTGAATTGACTGACAGTTGACACTGACATTTGACAGTTTTCTCATATCGTACCGCCTCCGCACTGACATGACCTGGCGGGGCGGGATCGATATGTGACATTTTCTTCTTTGACGTAAACTTAATGACGTCGCAAAGATTCTCACTTGACATAATTCTGTCAGTATTACATTTGCGCAGTAGTAATATCATGCGCAGAAACGGAGCAGTAGGTACCGCCTTCGCATCGTCCCGCTACCGCGCATCCCGCGCCAGTCAGGAAGCACTCATTTAAATGTAGGGGTGTAGTAAAAAATGGTATCGCGTCGACTGACAGCTGACACTGACATTTCACACTTTTCTCATATTGTACTGCCTCCGCACCGACAAATCAGGAAGTCGCCTTACAGGAATAGATTGTGAATGGATATAGTAAAAAGTAAGTAAGTCGTACCAACTTAAAATTTTGAATAAAATAGTAGATTGAAAGAAATAGGTAAGATACCAAGCGAGGAGGAAAATATATTTTATGTTACACCTGGCCATAAAGCGGCAATTACCGCACGCTCCGCGCGCGGATTATCGCACTTCCTGGCCAGGGGGTGACATAAAATTTTGTACTTAACACGGGCGGTAATAAAGAAAGCCTCAGATTGCATATTTATCGCCCTTGCCTTCGGCTCGGGCGTCAAATACCTGCGATCTGAGACATTCTTTGTTTTACCGCCCTTGTTAAGTAATGTACTAGTATGCGAAGTTTAATGATAGTGTAATCACCGCACATGAGTTTAATATCTTGAATGGCTGCGTAATTTGACAAATTATCAGACTGGCATAACTAAATCTACGGTTGTGTAAGATGTGGGGTTAAATTAGACCCCCTCCCCTTCCCAACCCTGTCTTCCCGTGGCTGTCATAAGAGTCGACGTGCAATCTAAAAATGGAAATTCTCATATTACATTATTGGATTCACGATTGCACTGCACGTCGTAACTCTAAAATTGGGACAGGAATTAAAATTTATGTGCTCTACCTACCTGTTTTCGATCAATCCTTGAGTAGTACGTAATATTTAGAAACCAAAATGGAGGTTACTGAAATACTCTTCAATTTTGCCGCCGAGTGATCAAATACCCATTAGCAGCCAAACTGGATGGTTAAAATTGTAATCATCTGGTTATTTACTCCTACGCAAAATTACATGTGGAGTTTGACGGCAAATATTTTTCGTAGGCAAACGGATACACTAGCTGCATTAGTGAATAATTGTGATTTTTACGATAGATATTTAAACAAAGGGGAATGCTATGTATGTACCTACTGCATTTTGTACCTAATTAAGTACCTTTTGCATCCATCAAACTAGTTTTTACGTTGCTAGATTCGTCGACTGTGGCTTTATAAAATGAAACGGCTGTTTATATATCTCGATTGAAAGAGACGCCCTTATGTTTTTCGCTCACGACAAAAGGGGATGCAACACTCTTCGAAAATGGCTTTTTTTGACAAATCTCGTTAAATATGTGACTGTGTGCAGGTTTATTAAATTTCCCCTTGACAGAGTTTAGATGAGGTAAAATACCATCATATTAGCTTAATCGTGTCTTTATAATGCGTTGTTTTTGTAGGCTGAGTAAAAAAATTAAAATATATAGACTTTGGATTTTTTCCTATCGAGAAAACTTTAAGCAATCATGTTATGGCTATTGTCAGAAACACAATCACATATCAGTCCCTATTGCTTCCTCGCCTAGGCAGAACAGCGTTTCAAAGTTTCTAAATTTCTCGTTGTAGCGCCTTAATTCGTAGATCGACCAAAGCTACCAATAGTTACAAACCAAGTGGAATAAAGTCCGTGCTATTGATGTTTCCAAGTATATTTAGTTCTAGGGTTCTAGCATATTCTTGGAGTGGCTATTCTGGTATTTAGCACAGTCTGGATAGTTTTGAATGTTTCATTGCTCTTAAGTTGTTGACGTTTTCGATAGCTCAGTGGAATAATGGTCGGAAAGAAAGTGTTAAATCCCCAAGGAAAGTAACCAAGGCGATTATCAAGAGAAATTAGCAATCCACTCACCTTGTGAACCTCAATGGCGGCAACTCGCGTCTTGGCGGATGCCCAGCTCCTTTTCCTTTCTGCTATGCCTTAAGGTCTTACAAGCCTCGATGTTGGATAAGCACAGCACAGCGTATAACAGCACAGAAAGCAGTGAAAGTAACCACAAAAGCACTGTGGTATGTCTAAGCGGCATGAAGGGATGCGCTCGCGACGACAGCTCCGTACAGACTCGTTATGATGGCGAATGTTCTTTAGGGAGTGGTTCAGTAAGGGCCAAATTCGCATAGCATTGAAGGAGCCTTCAGTGATGGACTACTGTTCGCCCCTGACAAAAGCCTGTGGTTACTGAATCCTAAACATACTCCCCCCCCGCTGCGAAATTGCGATTTCCAGAAAGCGTAGGGTATTAGAACACGAAACCAGTAGGATTGGTGCAATGACAGACTATTGAATAGCATTCCTCTTACAATAGCTTCAGTATATATATATGTATATTTTACGGTTACATAAAGATTAAAACAGACTATAAGTATACTAGATAAACACTCTCGATGCAACAGATATATAACGAACAGTTTAATAAAAAAAATTAACAGCAAATAACGTAGAGGACGTTTGTATTATAAACTAGTTATCGTTGACAGGAAGGACACAAAGCTTGACGACGGGTCGTTTAAAGTCTTTCGTACGCGAATCAGCATCTGCTGTGCGAACAGTTGCCACCCGTACTATCCCGTCCTGGCCCGGGTGCACGTCGACGACCGTGTCCGTACTTTATCACGAAAAACTTTTTCACGAACACTTTTTCACGAACGACTTTGCCACGAAAAACTTTATCACGAATAGATTTTATCACGAAAAGACTTTATCACGAAAACTTTACCACGAAAATTTTATCACTAAAGACTTTATCACGAAAACTTTATCACGAATAGACTATATCACGAAAAGACTTTATCACGAAAAGACTTTATCACGAAAAGACTTTATCACGAAAACTATATCACGAAAACTATATCACGAGAACTTTATCACGAAAGACTTTATCACGAAAACTTTATCACGAAAGACTTTATCACGAAAACTTTATCACGAAAATTTTATCACTAAAGACTTTATCACGAAAACGAGTACGCCTCCTTAGCTCGAAATACGGTCCCATCTGGCAGAAAGCATAAGGTACTATCATCCGCAGCGGGTGTGCGCTTACAAATTATTTAAAAGCTAATTTATATTAAATTTTACTACTAGACCTGATGTCGAGGGTCTGATGATGCAGCCGGAGGAGAGGCACTGGAACTGCCTAACGAAAAATGATAAAGAAGTCGAGTTTGGGCTTGTTTGTTTTGTTTTCTTAAGTACTTACCACTAGACCTGATGTCGAGGGTCTGATGATGGAGCCGGAAGAGAGGCACTGGAACTGCCTAACAGAAAGTGCTACGGTACTCGAGCTTGGGCTTGTTTGTTTTGTTATCTTGAGTACTTACCACTAGACCTGATGTCGAGGGTCTGATGATGCAGCCGTAAGAGAGGCACTGGAACTGCCTAACGAAAAGTGATAATGTCGTTGAGTGTGGGCTTGTTTGTTTTGTTGTCTTGAGTACTTACTACTAGACCTGATGTCGAGGGTCTGATGATGGAGCCGGAAGAGAGGCACTGGAACTGTCTAACTAAAAGCGACAAAGTAGTCGAGTTTGGGCTTGTTGGTTTGTTGTCTTGAGTACTTACCACTAGACCTGATGTCGAGGGTCTGATGATGCAGCCGGAGGAGAGGCACTGGAACTGCCTAACGAAAAATGATAAAGAAGTCGAGTTTGGGCTTGTTTGTTTTGTTTTCTTAAGTACTTACCACTAGACCTGATGTCGAGGGTCTGATGATGGAGCCGGAAGAGAGGCACTGGAACTGCCTAACAGAAAGTGCTACGGTACTCGAGCTTGGGCTTGTTTGTTTTGTTATCTTGAGTACTTACCACTAGACCTGATGTCGAGGGTCTGATGATGCAGCCGTAAGAGAGGCACTGGAACTGCCTAACGAAAAGTGATAATGTCGTTGAGTGTGGGCTTGTTTGTTTTGTTGTCTTGAGTACTTACTACTAGACCTGATGTCGAGGGTCTGATGATGGAGCCGGAAGAGAGGCACTGGAACTGCCTAACAGAAAGTGCTACGGTACTCGAGCTTGGGCTTGTTTGTTTAGTTATATTGAGTACTTACCACTAGACCTGATGTCGAGGGTCTGATGATGCAACCGAAAGAGAGGCACTGGAACTGCCTAACGAAAAGTGATAAAGTAGTCGAGTTTGGGCTTGTTTGTTTTGTTGTCTTGAGTACTTACCACTAGACCAGATGTCGAGGGTCTGATGATGCAGCCGGAAGACAGGCACTGGAACTGCCTAACGAAGAGTGATAATGTCGTTGAGTTTGGGCTTGTTTATTTTGTTGTCAATTGCCACTAAACCCGATGTCGAGGGTCTGATGATGCAGCCGGAAGAGAGGCACTGGAACTGCCTAACGAAAAGTGATAAAGTAGTCTAGTTTGGGCTTGTTGGTTTTGTTGTCTTGAGTACTTACCACTTGACCTGATGTCGAGGGTCTGATGATGCAGCCGGAAGAGAGGCACTGGAACTGGCTAACAGAAAGTGCTACGGTACTCGAGCTTGGGCTTGTTTGTTTTGTTCTCTTGAGTACTTACCACTAGACCTAATGTCGAGGGTCTGATGATGCAGCCGGAAGAAGGGCACTGGAACTGTCTAATGAAAAGTGATAGGGTCGTCGAGTTTGGGCTTGTTTGTTTTGTTGGCTTGGGTACTTCCCTCTGGACCTGATGTCGAGGGTATGATGATGCAGCCGCAAGAGACGCACTGGAACTGTCTAACGAAAAGTCATTAAGTAGTCGAGTTTGGGCTTCTTTCTTTTGTGATCTTGAGTACTTACCACTAGACCTGATGTCGAGGGTCTGATGATGCAGCCGGAAGAAATGCACTGGAACTGTCTACGGAAAGGTGAGAAAGTCGTCGAGTTAGGGCTTGTTTGTTTTGTTGTCGCGAGTACTTACCACTAGACCTGATGTCGAGGGTCTGATGATGCAGCCGGAAGAGATGCACTGGAACTGCATAACGAAAAGTGGTAAGTAGCCGAGTTTGGGCTTATATGTTTTGTTGCCTTGAGTCTTGAGTCCTGTCCACTAGACATGATGTCAAGGGTCTGATGATGCAGCCGGAAGAGAGGCACTGGAAATGCCTAACGAAAAGTGATAAAGTAGTCGAAGTTGGGCTTGTTTGTTTTGTTGTCTTAAGTACTTACCAGTACCACTAGACCTGATGTCGAGGGTCTGATGAGGCAACTCGACTACTTACCACTTTTCGTTAGCATGCATCTCTTCCGGCTGCATCATCAGATCCTCGACATCAGGTCTAGTGGTAAGTACTCAAGACAACAAAACAACAAGCCCTAACTCGACGACTTTATCACTTTTCTTTAGGCAGTCCCAGTGCCTCTCTTCCGGCTGCATCATCAGATCCTCGACATCAGGTCTAGTGATAAGTATAAGTACTCAAGATAAGAAAACAAACAAGCCCAAGCTCGACTACCGTAGCACTTTCTGTTAGGCAGTTCCAATGCCTCTCTTCCAGCTGCATTATCAGACCCTAGACATCAGGTCTAGTGGTAAGTACTCAAGACAACAAAACAAACAAGCCCAAACTCGACTACTTTATCACTTTTCGCTAGGCAGTTCCAGTGCCTCTCTTCCGGCTGCATCATCAGACCCTCGACATCGGGTCTAGTTGTAAGTACTCAAGACAACAAAACAAACAAGCCCAATCTCGACTACTTTATGACTTTTCGTTACGCAGTTCCAGTTCCAGTGCCTCTCTTCCGGCTGCATCATCAGACCCTCGACATCAGGCCTAGTGGTAAGTACTCAAGATAACAAAACAAACAAGCCCAAGCTCGACTACCGTAGCACTTTCTGTTAGGCAGTTCCAATGCCTCTCTTCCGGCTGCATCATCAGACCCTCGACGTCAGGTCTAGTGGTAAGTACTCAAGACAACAAACCAACAAGCCCAAACTCGACTACTTTGTCACTTTTAGTCAGACAGTACCAGTGCCTCTCTTCCGCTTGCATCATCAGACCCTCGACATCAGGTCTAGTGATAAATACTCAAGATAACAAAACATTCAAGCCCAAGCTCAACTACCGTAGCACTTTCTGTTAGGCAGTTCCAGTACCTCTCTTCCGGCTGCATCATTAGACCCTCGACATCATGTCTAGTAGTAAGTACTCAAGACAACAAAACAAACAAGCCCAAACTAGACTACTTTATCACTTTTCGTTAGGCAGTTCCAGTGCCTCTCTTCCGGCTGCATCATCAGACCCTCGATGTCAGGTCTAGTGGTAAGTACTCAAGACAACAAACCAACAGGCCGAAACTCGACTTCTTTGTCACTTTTCGTTAGACAGTTCCAGTGCCTCTCTTCCGGCTGCATCATCAGACCCTCGACATCATGTCTAGTGGTAAGTACACAAGACAACAAAACAAACAAGCCCAAACTAGACTACTGTATCACTTTTCGTTAGGCAGTTCCAGTGCCTCTCTTCCGGCTGCATCATCAGACCCTCGATGTCAGGTCTAGTAGTAAGTACTCAAGACAACAAACCAACAGGCCGAAACTCGACTTCTTTGTCACTTTTCGTTAGACAGTTCCAGTGCCTCTCTTCCGGCTGCATCATCAGATCCTCGACATCAGATCTAGTGGTAAGTACTTAAGATATCAAAACAAACAAGCCCAAGCTCGAGTACCGTACCGTAGCACTTTCTGTTAGGCAGTTCCAGTGCCTCTATTCCGGCTGCATCATCAGACCCTCGACGTCAGGTCTAGTGGTAAGTACCCAAGACAACAAACCAACAAGCCCAAACTCGACTACTTTGTCACTTTTAGTTAGACAGTTCCAGTGCCTCTCTTTCGGCTGCATCATCAGACCCTCGACATCAGGTCTAGTGGTAAGTAATCAAGATAACAAAACAAACAAGCCCAAGCTCAACTACCGTAGCACTTTCTGTTAGGCAGTTCCAGTGCCTCTCTTCCGGCTGCATCATCAGACCCTTGACATCATGTCTAGTAGTAAGTACTCAAGACAACAAAACAAACAAGCCCAAACTAGACTACTTTATCACTTTTCGTTAGGCAGTTCCAGTGCCTCTCTTCCGGCTGCATCATCAGACCCTCGATGTCAGGTCTAGTAGTAAGTACTCAAGGCAACAAACCAACAGGCCGAAACTCGACTTCTTTGTCACTTTTCGTTAGACAGTTCCAGTGCCTCTCTTCCGGCTCCATCATCAGACCCTCGACATCAGGTCTAGTGGTAAGTACTTAAGATAACAAAACAAACAAGCCAAAGCTCGAGTACCGTAGCACTTTCTGTTAGGCAGTTCCAGTGCCTCTATTCCGGCTGCATCATCAGACCCTCGACATCAGGTCTAGTAGTAGAATTTAATATGAATTAGCTTTTAAATAATTTGTAAGCGCACACCCGCTGCGGATGATAGTACCTTATGCTTTCTGCCAGATGGGACCGTATTTCGAGCTAAGGAGGCGTACTCGTTTTCGTGATAAAGTCTTTAGTGATAAAATTTTCGTGATAAAGTTTTCGTGATAAAGTCTTTCGTGATAAAGTTTTCGTGATAAAGTCTTTCGTGATAAAGTTTTCGTGATATAGTTTTCGTGAAAAAGTTTTCGTGATAAAGTTTTCGTGATAAAGTCTTTTCGTGATAAAGTCTTTTCGTGATAAAGTCTTTTCGTGATATAGTCTATTCGTGAAATAATCTATTCGTGATAAAGTTTTCGTGATAAAGTCTTTAGTGGTAATGTTTTCGTGATAAAGTTTTCGTGATAAAGTCTATTCGTGATAAAAAAATTCGTGATAAAGTTTTCGTGATAAAGTCGTTCGTGATATAGTTTTTCGTGATTTAGTACTAGCGCCGTCGACGACGCGTGCCACTGACCATAGCAACGGTCGAAGGTTGTCGTCCTTAATGAGGACTAAGTCACCAATTCTCACAGAACGAGAATTGTCTGTCCATTTGTTTCTCTGGGTTAGGGTATTTAAGTAGTCGCGGTGCCAACGGTTCCAAAAATCAGCGTGTAAGCGCTGTAGCAACTGCCAACGGTTCAACAGTGAAAGTTTAGTCGTTTCATCGTTATCATCCGGAACAGAAGTTAAAGGAGACAGCGTTAAAAAGTGCCCTGGCGTCAACACGGAAAAGTCATTGGCATCGTTACTGATGGCACATAAAGGACGTGAGTTCAGTACCGCCTCTATTTGCACTATCACCGTATGAAACTCCTCCAAGGTCAGAAGGTGACTCCCCACTACCCTGGCAAGATGTCCCTTCACTGAGCGTACGCCAGCCTCCCAAACTCCACCAAAGTGAGGCGAAGAGGGTGGAACAGTCCTAAATTCAATAGTTTGTGATGCAGCGGCAGCTTTCATAAGCCCCGCCAACTGATTCTTGGCACCGACAAAGTTTGTCCCACAGTCGCTAAGTATCAAAGAGCACCGACCTCTACGCGCGATAAAGCGTCGTAAGGTGGCAATGAAAGATTCCGTAGTAAGGTCCTGGGCAATCTCTAGATGTAGAGCTTTGCTTGATAAACATACAAAAAGGCAAAGATATACTTTGTCAGCACGGGCTCCTCGGCGTCGGCGGCCAAGGATCACGTGGAAAGGACCAGCGTAGTCACAGCCCACGCGCTGAAAAGCTTTTACCGCAGTAACTCGAACGCGAGGAAGGTCCCCCATGATGGGTTGTGACGGTACTGGCTTAGCCCGAAAGCACGGGACACACCGAGAAAGACGTCTCGCAATAGCACGGCGAGCAGAAAGAACCCAAAAGTTTTGAGTCAACATGAAATGCACCATTTGTGCACCTCCATGCAACGATTTTGCATGTACATCATCAATAATCAAAGACGAAAGCCGATGATTTGAAGGCAGAATAGCGGGATGCTTAGCATCATACTCCAAGTCTGAGTGTCGAAGTCTCCCTCCGACCCTCAATACATTGTCCTCTGAAAGGAAAGGGCTCAATTTTTTGAAAGGCTTTGGTAAAGGCTTGTTTTCTTTGAGACAACGTATCTCATTAACAAAGCAATCTTGCTGGCATGATCTTACGAGAGTAAGAAGAGCTTGGTTAAGCTCTTGTTCACATATTGGACCAGAATATGTTCTCTGCTTTCGCAAAAGACTCAGGAACCTAAGCACAGTCGCAGTCACTCGCAGGATTTTCTTCAAAGAAGAGAACCGGAGTAAAAGCTGCTGTATCCAGTCAGTGTCGTCTGTAGCAACGAACGCTGACTTCTTCTCTTCTTGACGCAATTCCGTTGTTGCGTCGGTTGACAGTGGAAGAGTTTCTAACCGAGGCCAATGATCGGATGAGAGGGACAGAAAGTCCGGACCATTCCAGCAAAGTGGATGCTCCAACAGTGCATTTGGTAGCAATCCTCTCGAGGCGACATCAGCCGGGTTATTATGGGTGCTTACGTAGTTCCATTGTGCTGCGGGCAATTTCCGTTGAATCTTTGCGACACGATTGCCAACGAAAATTTTCCATTTAGATGGATGAGATGCGATCCACGAAAGAGTAATAGTCGAATCAGACCAAGCAAAGACGTTCTTGATTACGATCAAAGATGAGAGATGCGGAAGTATCGAGTGTACTAAATCTGCCAGCAAGACAGCCGCACACAGTTCTAGTCGCGGAAGACTAATCCGTTTTGTGGGGGAAACACGCGATTTCCCACACACCAGATGGGTAGAAAAGGTCCCATCATGTAGTTCTGCCTGTAAATAGACGGCACTGGCATATCCTGCCAGAGATGCATCTGCAAACGCGTGCAGGTGATAGGCAACTGCACGCGAGTGTGTGATCTGGC
This sequence comes from Cenopis cana, assembly GCA_951800055.1. Taxonomy (NCBI): domain Eukaryota; kingdom Metazoa; phylum Arthropoda; class Insecta; order Lepidoptera; family Tortricidae; genus Cenopis; species Cenopis cana. The sequence continues at coordinate 895,730 of OX637495.1, forward strand.
GCGGCACAGCATAATCAGACACACTATTCAATTGGACAGAAAGTTGACGCCAAACAGCTACTACATCTTCGGGCGGCTCTTGGTCCCAATCTAAACCCAAGAGCCAAAGACGCTGAATTAAACCCTTTGCCAAAAAAAATACAGGACACAGTAGCCCCAACGGATCGAACACACGAGCGAGCTCCGACAGTATATGTCGCTTCGTGCATTGATTTTGAGACAGATTAACTTTATACTTAAACTGATCAGACGCCGAGTCCCAGTTTAAGCCAAGAACTTTTACAACCGCTTGAGAATCGGCATCAAAAGACGAAGAGGCCTGAGTCACACAATGCTCAGGTGGAAGATGGCTTAGCAACTCCGAACGGTTGCTTGCCCACTTACGGAGTTCAAACCCTCCTCTGGATAACAGCTCGATAAAACGGCGCACAGCGATAGATCGCATGTTGCGGAAAGTGGGCTCACCCGATTTAAACGGTAACTCAACAATGAATTTTCCACAGTCGTCACGTTTGTAGGTAGAAAGGAAATTCTCCTCACAAGCAGTATCTTCCGGCGAATATATTTTTTCGGGGGTGCTCACATCCTCCATCTCCCACAATCGTTTTAAATCATTTTCTAATTCGCTATGTGACGCGTGAAGCGTTTGAACAGATGAAAGGTTTGAATACAAAGAAGGTATATTCTCAAGGCAACGAGAACGACCTAAAAAGACCCAGCCGAAAATAGTGTTTAGGCCCACAGGAGAATCATTCCCACCCGGAATCATACCCTGCAGGAATATCTCGTTCCAAAGTTCGGAACCAAGAAGGAGATCGATTGGTCCCGGTACGTGAAAGGACGGGTCCGCCAGCTTGAGGAACCCTAAGTTTTTCAAAAAACTCGTTTCCACCGTGACTGACGGCATGTCGTGACAGATTCGCGGTATCACAATTGCTTCGAAAGATAGGTCATTGCCCTGATGATTTTCAGGACGGATAGTGCACTGGACGGTACCTAATACAGGCGTAGACGCGTTGCCTAAACCAAAAACAGACGGCGCGTCACCGCAGACAGGTAGACCCAGTCGGTTGGCTAGGCCTTGAGAGATATAGTTGGCTTGACTGCCCGAGTCAATCAACACACGCACGGCGTGAAAGGAACGCCATTTATCCAAAATATCTACTCGAGCTGTTGACAGCAGGACAGTTTTATTGGTCGTAGTATTTGTGGAAAGCCCCTGGACCCCTAAAGCATTTGAGGTCGCGCTGAGGTTGGAAGGTCGCAATTTATTTTCATTATTTCCATTGTTGTCCTGATAATGTAGTAACGAGTGGTGACGGCGACCACAAGTTCGACACGAACCTTTCGAAGGACAGTTTGAAACAATATGTCCTAAGCGTAAACAGTTAAAACAGAGCTGCTTGTCACCGACCACTTGTGACCGGTGCGTAACACTTAAGTGTTGAAAGTCAGGACAGTGTGCTAGAAAATGCTTCTTCGAGCAGAACTGACAGGGCGGCGGTAGCGGCAGCGCCGACGATGACGCTTGATTCCCCACTAAGGTCGTTTGCTTAAAGCGGCGTGGCGGCGCCGTGAGGTGCTCGGATCGCATCGTGTTGACCACGGCAGGTCGTGGGTATCCGCTGTGAGCTGAACTCGTACTAGCGCCGGCGTGCTCTACTGCCTTACAGTAGTTCTCTAAAAATTTCTCCAACGATTGATAGGTCGGGATGTCCTCCGACGTGACGGTCATTTCAAATTCTTTACGAACAGACGGTTCCAATTTCGATAACAGCGTATAGAAAATGATAAAGTCCCATTTATCGACGGGCAAATTCAAGGACTTCAAAATGGCCAAGTTTTCTTGAAAAGAGTCAAGAAGAAACCGAAAGGCTTGCGCTGAGTTATTTTGCAATTTACCGGTTATAATAGACTGCCAGGCTAAAAAGGCTAGCTGGCGTTTATTTTGATAGCGCTTTACTAAAGTTTCATACGCCATATCGTAATTGTCAGCCGAGATAGGAAATGCTTTTATCAGGTTTAAAGGTTCTCCCTTTAACGACGAGACTAAATATTGAAACTTTTCAATTTTCGAAAACTCATTTTTTTCATGTACCAAAGTTCGGTACAAATCATAGAACGTTATCCACGTTTTATAGCCACCCTCGAAAGTAGGTATATGGATGGGCGGCATGCGAATATGACCCGTATTGCCGCTGGGGGCACTCCCATGTGCGGCCGAAGCAGCACTAGGTACTTCAGGTTTTTCCTCTGGAAATAACTGCGATTGAATGGCTAAAATGTCTATCACCGTCTCATCGAAGCTCTGTCTTATTTCCTCATTGTCAGCGATATCCTGGGGGTCTGTTAAAGAAGCCACTATCTTCGTATGATTCGTCTCAAACAATATTTCTAAACCTTCCAATCTGGTTAAATGAACCTTAAGTCGCGGTTTCATTTCCGGGTTCGTTAAACATCTCTTTGCACATAAATAGGCATCATTAAGTCGCTTAAGTGCTAAAGTACGACGGCATTTTTCTAGTTCATTCATTTTTAAACTACAACAGGTGCAAGCGATAACAGATTTATCAAAACACTATCCCAACTCGTATGTTAGGTATTCGAAAAAAGGCAACAATTAATTTTCAACCTTAAGTCTCAGAGATAAGGAACAAAATAGCTAACATAGAAAATACCTATTGCATTACCTAACTTACTTCTCAATAACACAGGACGGAACAAAAGAAGGTCCCGTACAATACAACTTTGTTCAAAATTGTCTAATAATCTTTTAATAATGCACAAGTATCACAAAAGTGTTAATGTAATAATTATTAATTTCATCAACTTCAATATGTTACGCGTAATGCGCGCTAAGGAATGCGTAACAACCAAAATCTACCCGGCGACGGGAACTTTTAAAATATGAATATGATGAAATTTTTGATAATTCTTATTGAAACAGCTAGTTTTACATTACAGTACACAATTTGATGTGTAATTAGAACTTACACTAAAAAATATATTAGTTACGACCACAAAATAACTCAATTCAATTCGTAAACAACTTCTTGTTCGGATGAAAGGTCGTAAGTCCCTACGAAACACCAGGCGGTTACGTCGTTTTTAATTCTTAATAATATTCTTGTACACAATTTAATAGAAATCAATGATAAATGTTAATGTTTGCTAATAAAGAATGCTATTCATATAGTTTGCACTGTAATCCATATAGAAAACAATAGTTCGAATTAATATATCCGGTTCGAAGGACCACAACTTATGTTGACGTTTTCGATAGCTCAGTGGAATAATGGTCGGAAAGAAAGTGTTAAATCCCCAAGGAAAGTAACCAAGGCGATTATCAAGAGAAATTAGCAATCCACTCACCTTGTGAACCTCAATGGCGGCAACTCGCGTCTTGGCGGATGCCCAGCTCCTTTTCCTTTCTGCTATGCCTTAAGGTCTTACAAGCCTCGATGTTGGATAAGCACAGCACAGCGTATAACAGCACAGAAAGCAGTGAAAGTAACCACAAAAGCACTGTGGTATGTCTAAGCGGCATGAAGGGATGCGCTCGCGACGACAGCTCCGTACAGACTCGTTATGATGGCGAATGTTCTTTAGGGAGTGGTTCAGTAAGGGCCAAATTCGCATAGCATTGAAGGAGCCTTCAGTGATGGACTACTGTTCGCCCCTGACAAAAGCCTGTGGTTACTGAATCCTAAACATAAGTGGTCTCAGAAATGTTTGAATGTTTTGAACTCCTTGACCACAGACTCTGGACACTCAAATATTGCCATTCAATTATTTAAAAATAGTATAATAAAATAGCTACAAGTATTACAAGGTAAAAATGTTCCTTTTAGGCCCGGTTTTATAAAGATCCGTTAGACCTTATGTCCATAGAACCGATGGCCCATTGCACGTAGCACGTAGAACCGATGGCCGTTGGGGCCGAAAGGTTCTCGAGTGGCGACCACGGACCGGAAGGCGCAGCGTGGGTAGACCCCCCACAAGGTGGACTGATGACCTGGTAAAGGTCGCGGGGGTCCGCTGGATGCGGGTGGCGCAAGACCGGTCATTGTGGCACTCTTTGGGGGAGGCCTATGTCCAGCAGTGGACGTCTTTCGGCTGATATGATGATGATGATGATGATGATGAGACCTTATGTCGGTATGTTATGTCAAAAAATGTACTGAGTTATTAATGGAATTTGATCTGACATTTGGTCTAACGGATCTTTATAAAACCCGGCATTAGTTAATTAAATCCTGACCCAGCGGCGCCGGGTACCGCTTGCGGTATATATCTAAGGTTAAGGACTTGGATGGGTGACCGCTTTGAGTGGTTACTAACTGAGCACTCCCGTGCTTTGGAAGGCACGCTAAGCCGTTGATCCCGGTTGCTGTCTATGGCAGCAGTCGTTAAGCCAAGTTGGAGGCCTTTGGGCGGTTTGAGAACTTCTAACAGTCAAGTTGCCCACTCACTTGACAAAGCCTAATCCCAATAAGGTCTAGTTTCCCCTCGGGGTTGGAAGGTCAGATGGCAGTCGCTTTCGTAAAAACTAGTGCCTACGCCTAATCTTGGAATTAGGTAGCGGACCCCAGGCATCCTTCAGGATGCAACTGTACTGGGATAACGCTAGGAGGATGATGATGACCGATAGGTACCTACCATAATATGTGCCAAATAAAGAAGTTTGATTGTTGTATTCCAGTAAACTTAACTCAAATTATGACAATAAACGGATGAATAAAGGTTGTTTTTATTGAATGTAGTAGAATAATACCGTGAAAAAACTGTTTAGTGACGTTTGAAAATATATATTGCTGAGCATAGGCCTCTCTTCGAGTACGCCACTCGTACCTGTCTTGAACCAGTCTTGGTTCGGAAATTTGACAAATTATCTGACTGAATTTTATCTTGGCTGTATCAGACGTGGAATTCGAATAGATTTAGGTACTAAGATATTTTAGGCGGCAATAGCGGGATATACCAGATAGTAAAGAAGATAAAATGTAGGTAACGATTTTAGTTTCACCTCGTTTGTTTCGAGCTTTACTGCTTCCTACATACATTACATAGCTGACGTCACGAACAGCCCTGTAATTTGGTCTGAAAGGCTTATGATAACATCGCAACGCCAAATGCTCAAATCGTGACAAGAATCTGACCTGTACATCTAGTATAAGTATTATCGAAACAAAACACAAACGTGTATGACAACGCGAGCGCCTCTGGCCTGGCGGCCTTTTGTGGTAACTATTTTTTGCCATAAGATAAGATGTTTATTTGTAAAGTCATGTACATGAGATGGCACCCTGTCAGGGCACACAAATGTCTTATATTATATAACTTAGATCTAAATTCCAGGTCATGCTATAGTTTAATTAGTGTAGGTATATTGGATAATTGAACAAATATTAGTGTGTTTTAATGTCAAGGTAAGTCTATATTATTCGATTACAATTTATCATTTATTTTAATAGTTATTTTACCTATTCTTATGATACTTATGTCAAGGTTTCGTCATTTAAGAGCTCCACCACTGAATAATAATATTTGTTAATGAGCAAAGATTTAAATTTTTTGTAGAACTGCTTGTCGTTTGTTTCCAATTTGATCTCGTTAGGTATTTTGTTTACTACTCGGATACATACAGAATGAGGACCGCTTCTTTGGATAGCTAGTTTAGAGTTTGTTATTTTAAGTTTGTTTCTATACTGGCTTCTGGTATTATACGAGTATGTATTTAGTTTAGCTTTTTTTTTATACTACTTCGGAGGCGAACTAGCTGACAGCCCACCTGATGGTAAGTGGTTACTGCCGCCTATAGACGCTTGCAACACCAGAGGCGTCACACTTTTCCTGCTGAACGTGCCGCTTGGTTTGCCTCTCTACTCCCTCTCAGCTCCCGTGCTATCGATTTCGTCGTTTTAACTTGGTCGAATAGGTCGGGGTGTTACCAATTGATACTAAACGCAAACGCGTAACTATTGAGAACAGAAGAGGAAAGATGTTTGGGCACCTGTTACGACACGACGAATTCATAAAGCATATTGTGGAAGGGAAGGTAGAAGGAAGGCGGAAGAGAGGGAGACCAAGAAGAACGTACATGGACCAACTTAAGGAAAAAGTAAACGTCGTGTCATATCAGGTGGTCAAACGAAAGGCTCAAGAAAGAGATACATGGAAATTGCTCCACCGACAAGAGCTTGGCTCTTAAATTGATGATGATGAGAGGCATGATGACGTGACAAGCCAGTACGGTAAATATGTAGAAAAATTTACCACGGCAGCGCGAGCAAAGCTTCTTTTTTTTTGAGATGTCTATTTGCTAGCCGGGCCTCGCAGGACGAGCGAAGCTTCGCTGTTTTGGCACCCTTATAAAGGTGTGTTGTGGTGTTGAATTTTTCAATCTTCACTTTGAATAAATAAAAAAAAATGAGATTTTCGCTAGCGGACGCATCCGCTTATCAAACATATTAAAAACCCTTATAAAGGTTTCGTAGCCTGTACAGCGGCGTGTTTAAAGTGCTACTAGATAATATATACGATTCGCGTGCTTTTAACCCAGCTACGTGATCTGGTAGCAGAAAAGTTTTTACCACAAGATGGATAGTTTCCCGGCTATTACGCCCACGTACTGATTTAGGATTAGGACCTTCTGAGTAGGCAGCGTTATAAATATGTATACAATTTTGAACCTTATTTGTAATATCAATAAAGTCATAGAATGTATCATGCTGACCGAAAAGTTTTGTCTTGAAACCTTACATATTTATATGTTGCTAGGATTTGCCTGCGTGTGGAATTATCCCATTAAGGAAGGATATATATATTATATAATTTTACGTGACCAATAAATATATCTGTTATATAAACTCTATTGTATAATCTTTATAATATTATAAAGAATCCTTTTTTATGCCTCATATAATACCGTATTTGTGGCTGTAACGAGTATGGTAAACACCCTTTTGCAGCCCATTATCCAATTTATGAGCACTCATATTTCTTTTCATAGCATTTCTAACGAAGGGGAGTTTCTGTATATGCTTAATAAGCGACTTCCTGACTTGGCGGGGCGGGATCGATATGTGACATTTTCTTCTTTGACGTAAACTTACTGACGTCGCAAAGATTCCCACTTGACGAAATACTGTCAGTATTACATTTGCGCAGTAGTAATATCATGCGCAGAAGCGGAGCAGTACTGCCTTCGCATCGTCCCGCTACCGCGCATCCCGCGCCAGTCAGGAAGCACTCATTAAACTCATTTATTTATTTATCTAAACTTTATTGCACAAAATACACAGAGTTGTACAAATGGCGGCATTTAAATGTAGAGGCGCAGTAAAAAGTAGTACTGAGTTGACTGACAGTTGACACTGACATTTGACAGTTTTCTCATATCGCACCGACAAATCAGGAAGTCGCCTTAACAGAAACTGGTTTTAAATACAGATTTAACTTTTAAAATGTTCAAGATTTATTTGTTCTAAGAGTTTCGCAATGTTCGCAAATCGACAAGCTACTTTTTATTTTTATCCATAAAAAATCTCCGTACGTGTGACCCAGAATTCTCCGTAGGTCGACTAAAAGCTCGCTTTAATTCTATTTGTCGCCGGCCGTAAATTGTGAACATCATTTATGGAATACGAGAGAGTTCGTGCGAGCATTGGGAATATTTTCGGTACCTTGCCAGTGATGTTATTAAGGCGACTTCCTGATTTGTCGGTGCGGAGGCAGTACGATATGAGAAAAGTGTCAAATGTCAGTGTCAGCTGTCAGTCGACTCTGTGGCATTTTTTACTGCGCCCCTACATTTAAATGAGTGCTTCCTGACTGGCGCGGGATGCGCGGTAGTGGGACGATGTGAAGGCGGTACTGCTCCGCTTCTGCGCATGATATTACTACTGCGCAAGCGCAAACGTAATACTGACAGTATTATGTCCATCCATGACCCATCCAAGTCCTGACCGCTGCCCACGTTGCTTAACCTTTAGATACCGCAAGCGGTACGCAGGCGCCGCTGGGCCACGAGCGCTCCCTAACATGTGCCCCAACAACCAAAAGGAATTTAATTTTCATGTATAAAACGGACCTTTTGTTACTGAACCCTTCATTTTTTGTAATCTGTCATGCTTCAGACTGGTTTTTTCAAGGTGATTAATGGTTAGTACGGTGGACATATGACCTAGTGATGGTCGCAAGAATCCTCTGAATGTGGGCAGCCTATGACTGATTATTATGGTATTCTCTGAGGGAGGCCTATGTCCAGCAGTGGACATCGTTTGGTTCATGATTGCGCAAAAATAGGCTTTCTCATTACCAGCCTTATTTTTTTAATTGTAAATGGGATTGATCTTGGCCAGCATCTAGTCAGGGGGCAAAGATAAGGCCGACGGTGAAGCGAGCTCACCCAGAAAATGCCTATTCACTCGTGCCTTAAAGAGGTCCAGGTTATACTTTTATTCCTTTTTGAAGAACGGGTCTTATCTTAAGAACCCATCGGTCCAACAAAGGCATTGTTTAGCCACGTGCCATAAATGCTTCGAAATGAAAAAGACATATTTCATAAATACTTTACTCGAATAGTAACTCTATTGTTAAAGTAGCAAGTTTAAAAATAAAACGAAGGGGATATGGGTATTAAAACTTTTTATTAGTAGTTGCAACTTTATTAGTCGTCCTACGCTGCTCTACGGACACTACTGCTGGTTTAAATACAAAAGGTCAGCAATGATAAGTCGTATTTCTTAATATGAACCTTCCTTCCTTGTACGTAAAGCCGTCTTTTGGCTGAAAGTGTTTACGTTTACTTCGTTTAGTTTACAGTATCAATTAGTGGTTAGCTCAACAATCATCATCATCATCATCATATCAGCCGAAAGACGTCCACTGCTGGACATAGGCCTCCCCCAAAGAGTGCCACAATGACCGGTCTTGCGCCACCCGCATCCAGCGGACTCCCGCGACCTTTACCAGGTCATCAGTCCACCTTGTGGGGGGTCTACCCACGCTGCGCCTTCCGGTCCGTGGTCGCCACTCGAGAACCTTTCGGCCCCAACGGCCATCGGCTCAACAATACCATTGTTAAAAGGCACAAAGAGAAGGATAATTCGTTCTACAATAAGGATTACAAGTATATATTATTGGATCCGAAGTCTTTAAGACAGCCTTAAACAGCTCCACTGACAGCCGCCTGTCAGTTTGCGCGGCAATAGCTCATTGACATTAGATTGACATCTCGATGTAAGCTTGGATAGATGGCTAGGCGCGTTGATTCTTGCTTTCGTATTGATGAATTGTTAATTTTAATGTTGATTCCTTGAATTTATGTAAAAACAGCGATTACAGTTTGTCATTCATTGATTTAGGCGTTTCATTGCCAAAATCAGAAGTGAGATACGTTTATCTAACTGCCCACCAAGTCGAAGTCTAGCGTGGCCAAGTCGCCATGTTTTCTTGTTTTTGTAATGGCTGTTAATTGTTTCAAGTAATGAATCAATCGTATTCATAATCAGTTGAAAATATCGATACGTAAGCACCAATGACGATATTTAAGAAACGAAGCCGAAACAGATCTTGTGGAATTGCAAGCGCTGTCACTTGCACTGCGCACTCGCCGGTATCGTATTTAGCTGGAATTGTATTTTGCTGGTGTTGGGTTTGTATCACGGCAGAAATAAAATCATCTCGTAAAGAAAACGTGTTTGTAACTATAAGCGGTGTTGCAACACTTCACGATCGAAGTCAATGCTGCATTGACACGAAATGACGTAGTAGCTACAAAGCTTTAAAAACTTGTGGAACAATTGGTTCCATGGTGATGTTTAGTGTTCACAGGTCAGATATTCATCGGAAAGGTGAAGTAAGAGCTGCCTTGCAATGGTGCGGTACACAAGCCCTACAGTATGCAGTTCCAAGTTTTAAATGCATGACATGTCATCGGGTATATAAATGTGGGGATCAGTGAAATGTTCATATACAGCGAGCGGCAAGTGTCATTGTCTGTAGCTTGTGTGGATACTGCAGGTTTCTATTGTCATACAAGGAGTAATGTACAAGCTGGTAACTATTTGCCCATAGTCAGCGCTCATAGGCTGTCTTCATTACACACAGGTAACCTAACAAACAGACTTTGTAATCAATGAGGAAATAAAGTTTTGCATAACTAAGTATGGTAGTTATGATGTGACTGTGTTAGTTTCTAGTAAAGTGCAGTATGGTGCTGTCTGATTCAGTACTTCCAGACTGTTATTGTGACATCTTAGAGAGATTGAGATACAAAATCAAACAAATACCTATTAGGTAATGTGGTAAGTCTTAGAATGTAACAACTTATGTATAGTTGTTATGCATTTTGATGTCAAGAAGTGTACTAGGAAACATACAAAGCCGGTGGGTAAACTGGGTAAGGTAACAGTTGTGACTGTTATTTGATGTATTTTATGATCATTGAATGTCACATCTAAGTTGATACTAGCTTACAGTTTATTTTAATTCTTTGAGTGAACACCTAATAGATGTACAAAAGAAAAAAAAAGAAATTAGTTTGCAAGTTGTATTTCAAGTACACAATGATGAAAGATGTAAATGGTAACATGTCACATATGACATTTTCCATGTAAGTGGTTGTGGTTATTTTCTAAACACCTTGCACATTGAGTTTGATTTCAGAGACTGAGTTGCACTATAGATACAGCATAGTTAGAATTTATGAGCAATGGTCAGGTGGTCAAAAGAAAGGCTTAAGAAATACATGAAAGTTGCTCCACCGACAAGAGCTTGGCTCTTAAACTAATGATGATGATGATGGTACAAGTCATGGATGCTGTTGGGATTAGTGAGTAAGGTCCAGAGTGAGTAGCGAGTGAATGCTAAGTTGGATCGACACATCTCATGTTAAGTTGCAATGTAAATGATAGCGCTGTGCTCTGCAACATTATTTAATTAGTAAGTATGAAAAGTGTATAGCTAAGTGCCACATAGTATGTGTTGCGCACTGTTGTGATCAGTAGCATGTAATTTACCTGGAACTTAATTTTGAATTTCATACTTAGGCAGTGTCTACTATAGGGTAGACAGAGATCCTATTTGGGAACCTGCTTTTGATCATTTATGTATGTGTACATGGGATGCATTGATGACATATAGTGTAACCACACTCTAGATGATGGTGGTTCAAATTGGGTTGAAATAAAACTGCTCAACCAAGATCACTAGATCGCAAACTCTTAGGGTATTTCAGTGTTTAAACTGCCCGCGTGGTCGTGTCGGAGGTTTCCCCTGGATTTTCCCCAGGCCACCCTCGAACAAGCTTATGACACTGAATGTGAAATTAATGACTGGTTGAGGCTGAAATTCTTGAGACAAAGTAAGAAGCTTTGACTGATGTTTTTTTTCATGTCATAAATTACATTGGACTTTATCGATGAAAGATTGTTCTGTTCTTTAGTACTTTTGTGGGAAAGTTTTACTACATGCAAGTCTTTATTGTTCATGTGTAATGTTTCTTTACTTATGTGTATGTGTGTTGGCTTGTTTGAGACAAGTTTGCAGGTCAGGACTTGCCAAATTCCTGAGGACCAATGAGAAATAAAGTTATGGGTACCGGTATTGGTTGGATGACATGGAATGTGTGGTGCCATGGTGTGGTACCATGGGACTGGCCTTATGTTGAATATGGATGGTAGCCATAGTTTAATCGTTTACACATGATGGCCTGGTTGACTTGGAAATTGATGGAGTTACATTGATGAGTAATTGATAGCTGTGTACAGTCGGCAATGTAAGCTCATACAAAAGGTGAAGTTTGGAAACTTATTTTATCTTTGTTTTGTGTATGTCAACTTAGAAGTTTTGACCTCACATATGAATCAAAAGGTGCAGCATAATATTAATGCAATGGACGAGGTAATATTTTGGATTTGATGAGATGACAATGCAATGTGTCATGAAAACCACTGTATTTAACATGCCTGAAAATACCTACCCTGTATTTAACTACTTCTTGAATTTCTTTAACTTGGCATTTAGTAATTTGCATTTGTATGTGTCAATTTTAAATGCTATTCTGCATAATGCTATTTTGGACAACTTGTATGTTAATGATTGAACACTTGTAGCAAAAGCCTTGTTGATCTTAACTTATTGGTCATGACATGAGTCAAATGTGATATGGAGTTGTTTTAGTGAACTGAACTCTTTTAGTGTGTTCCTGAGTTGTAAATTGCAGACTGGTGGCCCTGTGATCTGCGACTATAGCTGCGACTTCACATGCTTCAATAGTGTGAATGAATAAAGGTCATCATCAAGGGCTTATTTGTTGATCTGCCTATTTGATGGACATCTTATGACTCATGGGAAATGATTATTTGGAAGAGATTTATTTGGCTTGATAAAAAGTAGCATTGGTTTAATTACTTGTGTTGTGTTTGTGTCTGTGTGTTACAGTGAAGCTTTTGCCCAGTGGAGGTGCCAGTATGGACTGGAGGCCTAGAAATGTTTAAATGAGTCAGTGAAGGCCGAACGGGGCAAAAAGAAGAGACAATACTTAGCAGAAATGGCATTGCATTATGGTTTATGATGTACAACTATGTTTTACTAGAATTGTTGGACGGTAAGCGTAGTGTGCTCTTTTGGCTAGGTGGAGCCAAGATTTGTGAAAGGTAACTGACAAAAGCTTGATGGGACAAGCTAAAGGCACGGTGAAATTGGTGCGTATTAGCTTATGTCCAGCAGTGGACTAACAGACTGATGTTGTGACAATGATGTTCACTTTATTTTATGTGAATTGGTTTTAAAAAAGGGTCAATAGATGGTGACTCACTGTAATGAGTGTAATCATGATTTTGACTTGTTTGTGTTTGCTCTGTGCAGTTATGGTTTACTGTGTGAAGAGGACGCTGCGCTGTGAGCTGCGGCTGACATGCGGGTCCTATGGAGAGCCAGACAATCTGCTTTCGTGTGCTGTCGAGTTGCTGCTGCTGCGGCGCAGTGAAGAGAAGAGTGGTGCCGGGGGTCATGCACTGCTTTCCGGACCCTATCCTATGCTGTGAAGACGGAAGCGATGCCTTGAGGCATGCGCTACTTGCTGGAGCGGTCAGACGCTATGAGCTGCGGTTCATGAGCGATTTCCAGTCTATGGTGATGTTGAGAGGATAGTGGTTAGTCATACGCTGCTTTCATTATTGCACCTAAGGGTTGTGATTCAGTTTATCATAAAACTAAATCCCCACTTTGTATTTCGATTAAGTCAGACACAATCTAGTCCCCCTCATAGTTTCTCTTAGGGTCTCCCTGTAATAGGATCATGGAAGTTAGCTCGACATACACTTACCGTTACTGACTGACTTACATTTCTTTTATGGTGAAACGAATCACGGCAGGGCGTAATGTTAGTAGATGTGTGTGCAGGTTAGCAAGCTACTGAGATGCCTCTGCTGACGTTTACTTTGAGTAGTGAGAATAGATAGCAGGGTGCTGAGGTGCCTTTCTTGACATTTACTTTGAGCAGGTTAGCGGGGTGCTGATGTGCCTTTGCTAGCGTTTACGTTGAGCTGGTTAGCAGGGTACTGTGGTGCCTCTGTTGACGTTGTACTTTGAACTGATTGACACGCTACTGATGACGTTTTACTCTTAGCTGACTGACATGCATGTCTCTGTCGATGTTTTACTTTGAGCAGGTTGACACGCTAACTTTGGTGCCTCTGTCAACGTTTACATGGTGTGAGTTAACAAACACTTCTCGTGTATGCGGTTTAGCAGGTTGTTGTGACAGCTCTGTTAACGTTTTACATGGTGCTGGTTAACAAGCATTTTTCATGTATGCAGGTTAACATGTGGTTGCGATCCTTGTTAACAGAAGACGGGATGTAGGGACGCCTACTCCGTAGCAGACGGGAATGGAGGACGCTTCTACCCGTAGTGACGAAGTGGGAGCTGCGGTTCTCATCTTTCGTCTGCAGACGGGTTCTGCCCGTGGTTGACCAAGTGGGAACAGGTGGTTCTTATCTTGTGTCTGCAGACGGGTCGTGAGGGTTACCTCTGCCCGTACGCAGGAGTTGTGTATCCTGCTAAGGCCATGGCAATGCAAATGTAAATTTAAAGGTTTGAATAGCGCTACTACTATGTTAGGGGCTGATGAATGATCGCATGATGGTTGAGTGAATTATGATGTTACCGATTTATACTGTGGTTGTACTCATTCACGTCACGCCTCATCTTTTATGGATGACTGAGCTATGAAGAGGTAATGCGATGTTGAATGGAGACGTTTGATCATTGTGAACGTTTGATTGAACGGCGATGGCAATTACGGTTGTATTGAACGAGTGATAGAATGGAGGTACAAAAAAAGGTTCCTCTTGTGCCTGTTGGTACGGAACCTTAGAAAAAGTTTTCAGATGATTGAGATTGAGAAAGTTGTTGCAGATACGAGACGTGTCTTGCTGCTGGTTCTCAGCAGGTCACCGAGCGCGAGCAACGAGCATCAGGGCTGGTGCCGGAGCTCGAGGGAGCTGTCGACCCTCCCGCGACGCAGCTGTCTTCTGGCGCCGCGTGAGGACGGGCGTTGCTGATGAAGATCGGAAGATGCAGTCGAGGACGATGCAGCGTCAGGAACGGCCGTATTGGATCCGAAGTCTTTAAGACAGCCTTAAACAGCTCCACTGACAGCCGCCTGTCAGTTTGCGCGGCAATAGCTCATTGACATTAGATTGACATCTCGATGTAAGCTTGGATAGATGGCTAGGCGCGTTGATTCTTGCTTTCGTATTGATGAATTGTTAATTTTAATGTTGATTCCTTGAATTTATGTAAAAACAGCGATTACAGTTTGTCATTCATTGATTTAGGCGTTTCATTGCCAAAAATATGTATTCGGAAATACAGATGCCGGTAGGGAATCTTCGTCTTCGTCGTTAGTTAGTGAATGTCTTTTGGCCAAAATTATAATGCATTCATGGTAACAGTAATCAGCGAGAGTGCCAGACATTTGGCTCCTAGTTTTGGCAATGTTGTCATAAATACGACAGTGAAACCGTTTAATAAGCTAGAACTGTCAATAGTTGGAAAGACGCCAAGAATTGGGTTGTTTACACCAATATATGATTGATGCTCAAATTATTATAAAATTTAAAAAAACCGCGACCGTGTCGCTTAAGTCTAGATATAATTAATGTAGAACGATGTAAGTAACTCCCCTTACCAAGAAGAGGACCTTTTCAAGAAGAGGGTGAATATGCACTATCTAGGTACTTACGCATGTAGGCCCTCAGCCCCATCATCACTTATCAACAGATGAGTCAAATGCTTACCTTAAGGCGATATATCGATTGAAAGAGACACCCTTTGTTTTTCGCTCACGACAAAACGGGATGCAACCCTCTCCGAGAATGGCTTTTTAGACAAATCTCGTTAAATATCTGACTGTGTGCAGGTTTATTAAATTTCCTCTTGTCAGTACCTAGATGAGGTAAAATACCATCATATTAAATTAATCGTGTCTTTTAATAATGCGTTGTTTTAGTAGGCTGAGGAAAAAAAGGAAAATATAGACTCAACTTTGGATTTATTTTCTATCGAGAAAATTTTAAGCAATCATGTTTCGCTATTTTCAGTACCACAATCATATAGTCGAGTATCATATATCTGAAAATCAGCCCCTACTGTTACTTGCTAGTCTGGGCAGGACAGCGTTTCAAAGTCTCCAAATTTCTCAGTGTAGCGCCTTAAAACAATCATACAAAGAAAATTGATAATTACCACCTGACCAGTAGTGTTTTCAGGGTTCACGTTGACACCAGCATGTATATTGAAATTCACGTCACTTTCTGATCAGTACCTCTAGTATAAGTTTTTTCGAAACAAAACACAAACGAACGCGTTTGCGTTTAGAACAATTAATTGTTTACCATATATGAATTGCTTAATACGCTTCAACGTATCTGATGGCAAGGAAGTTCATCATATCTGATGGCAAGGAAGTTTGCGTTTAGACTTTAGTCTCATTTTTGAGCCGCTGCTCGCGTTGCGTTACAAAATGAGAATAGTTACCTTACTATCTAAGGCCCCTAGAGGCGCTCCTATTTTTTGCTATGCAAATATATGTGTTAGTGTGGGTGTTGTATGTATTGACGTGGATTTATTATTATATAAGTAATCTTCTCTTTTTATTTGGTGGACCGTTTTTTTTCTATAAAAAAATGTTTGTAACATTAGAGAGATAGCGCCAGTCTTTTGTTTTGCCGCGAAAAGTCAGGGCTCTGATAATCAATGTCATATGATGACTGAGCGTTACTAATACATAATATAGTATGGTATCGACTGTTTCCAATATACGAGTAGAGTTGAGCGATTTTATTTCAATAATTCAGGTGGCCACTCTTCGGTCGATACCGCTGTGATACCAGGGTATCAGGACCTGTTTTTTTTATTTCCTTGATATTATTAGACATAAAATATGACCTATGTAAAATATACGGTGAGAAAAAACATTAAAAATATACCTCAGTCAATATCGTTATATACACGGTGTTAACCTAAGCACTGTATAAAAAAGACCTATGTAAAATATTGTGTGAAAATGTTAGGGGTTCGAAAATGCATAATAGACAAAATAAGTAAAATTTAAAATTAAGCTTTCAAGGTTTAAAAAGCTCCCAAAACGTCAATAGAAACTGAAACAAATATTTCATGTTTTAGCATTCGAATTTTTCTCGTCTGGTGGTCGGGTTTTTCTCGTCTGGTGGTAGTATGAACGAATCGTTAGAAAGGACGAGTATTAACTAACCTATACTAACCTAGTAGCCCTATATAGGTACATATATCAGATGAAATTTAACTCCCTACATAAGCCGCCCTTATGTAGGAAGTAATATTTCATTTGAGTGCCCCTTGAGACCAAAATCTCGAGTAACTTTAGACCCCTAAGTAGTAATCTTGTTAAGTTTAAGTGGCTTCGGTTTGCATAAAATTATAGCTACAGTTTACATCAATACATAGCGCGCCAATGAGATTGGTTGAGCAGCTTCAATAGAATCTGAGGTGTCAGTGGAATCGAGTTTTTTTTTGTCTTATAAGTTCCTCTACCTAATTTCACGAAATCAGAAAATTTAGCGATACCTACTCGAGTCGTTGAACTAACATTTATACATACATAGAAACGTCGGTTTGTTAAAAGCTTTGGGTCATAAACAGATTTAGGTTCGCGTCTTTCTTGTGGACAAATCAAAAGTTAAGGGCTACAAAGCTTAATTTTGGATAGGTCTCGTAACCCGCATAAACGGCATCTCCGTTTCTATAAACCCATGTAATAAAATCATAACTTACATGCTCATAAGCCGTTAACTATTGAAAACAGGAGGGACGACTTTTGTTTTTCAAGTGTTTATGACCCTTTTAGGTTTTCCCATGACTTTTATTGAACTACCTTTGATCGAAACAGAAAATCCACCCTGCCCCTTCAAGCTTTGCTTTGTGAACGAAATCACAAATATTACACATAGAGAGTAATACCTACATAATCATAACCTTATATCGAAGCAATATGAATCATAATCGTGTGACATGATTGAATCCGAAAAACACAGCTCATTTTGGTTCGGTATTCGAATGTGGATAACAAAAGACGAGCGCCACAAAGGCGTCTTTGAAGTACATCGTATGATATTCTGCACTGATTTTCAGGGTTTCGTCACAGAATAGTATAGATATAGGTAGCGGGGTCCGCTTCGACACCGAATCCCAAGAATGCGACTGCCATAATACTTTTAACGCAGAGGGGAAACTATACCTTGGGCACAGACCAGCTTCCTCACAATGTTTTCCTTCGCCAGAAAACTACTCAGTGATTAGGTAGAAAGTTGAAATATAATTTAGCTTAGCTTTTAATTTTTGAGAAAATATTGCAGGATTCGTATTAAAAGCGAAGCTAAATTATATTTCGACTTTTTTGAGAAAATATTGCAGGATTCGTATTAGCCTAATCCCAATAAGGTCTAGTTTCCCCTCGGGGTTGGAAGGTCAGATGGCAGTCGCTTTCATAAAAACTGGTGCTTACGCCAAATCTTGGGATTAGGTGCGGACCCCAGGCATCCTTCAGGATGCAATTGTACTGGGATAACGCTAGGAGGATGATGATGATTGCAGGATTCGTATTTATTAAACGGAGTGCCCAGATCGTCTACTTAAAATGAACACTCGGCAATTACCTGCTTCCATACTTCAGCAATAATGTACTATTGGTACGCGTCAGTCACCGGATTAATTAAATAATAGATACTTATAATAATTATATACTCTGTAGTTATAGATGCGCCAATGAGCGACCGGGGCTATGTCTTTTTCATATTTCCTCATATTCATCCAAAATTCGACTACGCAATTTGGCCGGTTTGCATGTCCAATATATTGCATATGGAAGTTTGCCTTTGCCTATAACCCGACCATGAAAAAATGTTCGGTCGGTGATAGGGACAAAACATACCACTCTTTTCTATTTCCTCTTATAGGAATCGCAATAAGACTATCTTTCTCTATCAAGGCGTGTAGGCTGAATTAAATAGATGTACCTACTTACTTAAACAGCGATGTTCTTCAATACTTTGAAATCCCGTTACTTAACTTACTCGCTCAACCCAAATCACAGTTGACCTACAAAGTAAAGTAAATCTCTAACAGAATTCCTTTATTTCGTGTCACCAGAAAATCCTCGCTTAATCTCAGCGAGTTGATGAAAAATAAACTCGATGTCCTCGTTT
The DNA here is from genome assembly GCA_951800055.1 of Cenopis cana. Taxonomy (NCBI): domain Eukaryota; kingdom Metazoa; phylum Arthropoda; class Insecta; order Lepidoptera; family Tortricidae; genus Cenopis; species Cenopis cana. The sequence goes on from OX637495.1 coordinate 914,485, forward strand.
ATAAAGACCAAATTAATTTGACTTGAAGCCGTTCAGAGATTTAGCTTTAATCTGTTTCCATCCAATAACATTTTAAATTGAAGATCGTGTAAACCACGTTCCTGGTTCATGGAAATAGGATTTAAGACGACTATAGTTCCCATTTTTTAGGGTTCCGTACCAGAAGGGTCCAAAAGGAACTCTATTGCTGTCACTCACTGGTCCAACCGTCCGTCGTCTGTCACAAAATTTTATTCCGAAGATTTTTTTAACTTCCCATTGACCTATGAACTTGAAATTTGGTGATAATGTTTATTATTACGTATATTTTTACCTTATTTTGTCAGGTTAAAACCAACTTAATTTTGCGGTTGGTTCGGAACCCCAAATGTGCGAAGCCCGACAGGCACTTAGCCCGTTTTTTATTAGCTCACTTTCTAGTGGTAGCTCGATATGACACTACAGCATATAAATTAGGCCACAGGACAGAGCCCTGCGGGACTCCAATAAAGCTGGCTGCGATCCCCAATTGAACGACTATAGGTACGATTTTTGTAATGTTGAGATGGATATTACTACCAATTATAATCTTAACATAACAGATGATTTATTCTAATCAGATCACGAAATTAATTTAAAATATTTGTCTAAAAATGTAATACCAGTACTAAAAATACAAGACCATAAATGAATATTACAGAAAAACTACTTAAGATAAATAAATTATTAATAAACTAACTAACCCTACCTAAGTATAACCTATAAAAAGTAAATGCCCCCCAAGTCCCCATCACTGCATATACCTAGTGCCCAGAAGGCTGTGGCGTTACTTAAAAACATTCATCATCATCATCATCATCATATCAGCCGAAAGACGTCCACTGCTGGACATAGGCCTCCCCCCAAAGAGTGCCACAATGACCGGTCTTGCGCCACCCGCATCCAGCGGACTCCCGCGACCTTTACCAGGTCATCAGTCCACCTTGTGGGGGGTCTACCCACGCTGCGCCTTCCGGTCCGTGGTCGCCAGTCGAGAACCTTTCGGCCCCAACGGCCATCGGTTCTACGTGCAATCCCACTGCCACTTAAGTTTAGCGATTCGAAAGGCTATATCGGTTACTTTGGTTCTGGTTTGGTTAAAAACATTAAGTATTAGAAATAGAAATATTTATTTCACCAAAAACATGTTGACACGGGATACAGGTTTTAAAGAGATAATGTCATTATCATGAGAAATAAGTAAAGAATTATAGTTCACAAGAAATAAATTATAGAGATTATATGTATAGAGTACCAAAAAGTTAAGATTTAATTAGGCATAAGACTGCAGAAAGTTAAGTTCTTAAAGCATCTGCATTTCTTTGTAGTTGTTTGAGTATTGTTCGTGAGCCGAATGCCTGTTTGAAGTGACTCCAAGCAATATCATCCAATAGCCCGGACTACTTTAGTGACCTAATAAAAGCTCTTAGCGAGGCGCGGACGTTCAGCAAAGCTACCCGGTCATAGGGCTGCCATCTCGAAGTTCGCCAAACCCGGACAAAGATTTAAAAAAACCCGGACATTTGGCGTAAATCGCATTTTTTCCCCGGACGAGTAACAAAATAATATTTTTAAAAAAACAAGACCTTTAAATTCAATGAGGTGCTTCCTTACATGAAAAGTGTCCGGGTTTTCCCCGGACACTTCTTGACACCCCCCGGACGGCCCCCGGACGGCCTCCAAACTAGGACAAATCCGGGAAAACCCGGACGGATGGCAGCCCTACCCGGTCACAACATCTATATGTGCATGTGCACCGTGCACCTCACAGAACAACGGAACTCGCTTATCTGGAGCAGCCCAACTGGGGAAGTACCTTCAAGATGTAGAAGACCGCTGCCATGACATAGTAACACTGCTATTTGATTTTTAAGTACCTGGGTAAGCCCGTAGATTTTGGCACTTAGTAACACAGAGTAACATATATACTTCTATGTTACGGTAACGTAGAAGTAACACGAAAGTAACGAGTTCAGAGCAACTTAATTGTTGCTGGCGTGTACGATATTGGAACATTTTTTTAAGTAACGCTTTATTTACACAACCTGTGGTGCAATAGAAGAGGGAAAATGATTAGGCATTTGATACGGCACGACCAGTTCCGACCATTTTGGAAGGAAAGATAGAAGGAAGGCGAGGCAGGGGACGACCAAGGCGTAGTTACATTTTTTTTATACTACGTCGGAGGCAAACAAGCTGACAGCCCACCTGATGGTAAGTGGTTACTGCCGCCTATAGCCGCTTGCAACACCAGAGGCGTCACTCACGCGTTGCCAACCCATAAGAACCCTTTTCACGCCTTTTTTGAAGAGCCCCATGCTGTAGCCCATTGGGAATACCTCGGCAGGAAGCTCATTCCACAACCTAAGTGTTCTCGGTATAAAGCACCCCAGACCACGTAAGTTAGATGGACCAAATAAAAAAAAACAGTGGCTTAATGTTGTATCAAGATGTCAAAAGGCTGGCTTGCGAGAGGGCCAAACCCATACAAATAGTCAAAACTTATTTTTAAATGTTTTAAGGGGGCTCCCATACAGCTAAACTAGGTAAAGGGGACGCGAAAACAAACTTAATTTTGCAGTTGGTTCGGAACCCTAAATGTGCGAAGTCTGAGTCGCACTTTTGTCCTATTTATTTCACACTTATGTTCACGAGTGCACATATATCGTGACCGGGTAGTAACTAGGGACGTAAGATATTGCTTTCAGCTCACTTCGCGCCGGCTTTGCTCCTGGCGTCTTGAATTTAAGAGGAGTGTCTCACTGAAGGGATAAATCTCGAGGAAACCGGCATAATCCTAATTTTCCCTCTAAACTAGGAGCGTTCGTAGCCCAGCGGCGCCTGCGTATCGCTTGCGGTATCTAAGGTTAAGCAAGGCGTGCGTGTGGTTAAGCAGCGTTCAGGATTTGCAAGGGTGATCGCTTTGAGTGGTTACTAACTGAGCGCTCCCGTGCTTTGGAAGGCACGTTAAGCCGTTGATCCCGGTTGCTGTCTATGTCAGCAGTCGTTAAGCCAAGTTGGAGGCCTTCGGGCGGCTTGCGAACTTCTAACAGTCAAGTTGCCCACTCACTTGACAAAGCCTAATCCCAATAAGGTCTAGTTTCCCCTCGGGGTTGGAAGGTCAGATGGCAGTTTTCGTAAAAACTAGTGCCTACGCCAAATCCTGGGATTAGGTAGCGGACCCCAGGCATCCTACAGGATGCAACTGTACTGGGATAACGCTAGGAGGACGATGATAGGTTACGAACTCATCGGCCAGATCACAGTTTTACTCGGTTCCCATCGACTACTATAGCCATAGGAAGAATGATTTGGAGCTATTCTAGCCCATTAAAACTTGAAATTTTGTAGAATCCAAAATAAATATCTTTAGCCAGTTTTCATTAAAATTTGCTACTAATTCCGAGCTACATGACATGTGATACATTAAACGGTTCTTTCGAAAAGGGATTGGTAAGTAATTTCAATATTCATTTGTTTTGATGATTTGTGGTTGGTTGCGCGGGCGAAGAGTATAGCATATCGAGCTGCCACTAGCGAGCGAGCAAGACAAACCTAGGGAGCCACAGGCGCTTTAATAAAGTGCATGCTAAATAAAATAACTTTATTGCGCATGTAATGCTTAATCAGGTTGCAAAACAGCACTTTATGCTTGCAACGAATTTAATCAAACCATAAAGGCATTTGCATAACATAAACTCGTATTAACTCCTACCTACGTTTATAGCTGTTGTTGTTTGGTTGCAATTTTTAGGGTTCCGTACCCGAATGGTGCAAACGGAACCCTATTGTCGTCACTCACGCGTCCGTCCGTCCCTCGTTTGTCAAAAAATATGGCTCTTGACATTGTACTAGAATAGCAAGCGTCCATAAGTTACAGTGTCTCCTTACCACCCGTATGTCTTTTTGCCTTCGTTGTATTTAGGTAGAATACATCGTTGTATTAAGATAACATAAGTAACAGTTTTGGCAGAAATTCTGTTTGATTTCGGCTGAAAGTTGTCTTTCACTCGGACACTAAATTGATCGGTAGAGAACGCCTTAAGGTATTAAGTCCGCCATTTGTACTTTCTAGTATTGTACAATAAAGTTTAAATAAATTACTAAAACTACATAATATAAATTTAAATACATATACCTACTATCCTCTACCTACTGTCTACCTATTTTAAGTTTTGATGTTTGTTACTCAATAACGTAAAAACGGCTGAACGCATTATGATGAAACTTTGTATACAACGACCTTATAGCCTGGATTAACACAGTATAATACTTATTACTCGCAAAATAATCTTTCGAAATGATGACACAAGGAGTGAAAATATACTCACCGGCAGAAAATTATGGCCCAAATTAGAAAAATGCATTTTTATATATTAAACATTATCTTGCCCGGCGTGCCCGTACTCCTGCTCCGAGCAAGATCTTCGTGACGCAACAGACAGGGCTCTAGCTGTAGCCAGCTTCTGGTCCCGTACGATTTAACCAGAGAAGAAACCATCGACACGAGAAGAAGAAGAATTTATAGTTTGAAATCAAGGAAAAATTTTTGGCCAAATTTTCTGCCGGTGAGTGTATATGAAAATTCACGTGGACGAAGGCAAAAGTTAATTTTATACTTATAATTAAATCTATGGCCGTCACAAAACGTATACGTTACAGAAATTGAAGCAGGAATTGAATTCTTGAAAGCGAAGCGTATCGCACAGTCTGTCGCTTTTGATACGCGCCCTAATTAAGATAGTACGGACTTCAATTGGCACTGGCAGGCTATTCAGTGATTGAACAAAAGCTACGGTTTGCGGTGGGTAGGGAGGTATCTTAGTGTGGGTTGTCCATTGGTTTTCATTTGCATATAGGGTAATAGACATAGATATATTATACTAATGTTTGTTAAAAATAATCCTGCAAATTTCAAAAAGATTAATACCAGTGGCAGGTCCTTACGACAAAAACGCAGAGAGGACCTGTACACAGTAGCTACAAAAACAGCCTTAATGCGCAAAAGTGTGTATTCCGTAGCAATCAAGCTCTTCAACAAATTGCCGTCAGAACTGAAGCTGTCTCCGTTACCGGTTTTGAAACGTAAACTCATGACGTTACTTTTAAATAAATGTTATTATTCTATTTCTAATTATTTAAATGATGACCTCGAATGAATTGATATAACTATAATGAATTTTATTTTATTTTGAATCATATGACATAGAATTTTTATAATATAATGTAATGTAATAAGAATATAATATAATGTTATTAAAATTATAATGTAATGGAATAGTATAGTAGTGCTACTTGCTCAATGTTTTTGTATGCCAACTGGCAAAACATAGTGATACCCTATATGTATTTTAACACCCCTGTATTCAGTTATACCTATGTTTTACAATAAAGCACTTTGTACTTTGAACTCAGAAAATTTAGCCCAAATTAGAAAAATGCATTTTTATATGTTAAAAATTATTTAATTTATTCAATTTATAGTTTGAAATCACGAAAAGTGTTTGGGCCAAATTTTCTGCCGGTAAGTGTAGTAAATTAGTAAATAAGTTTTTTTTTTTCAAAAAATTACAATTTTAAACCTCGCCAAACTGACAAGACAGTTTGTGGGCGAGACCAAACAAGAAAGACAAGTAGTTTGGATTTTGATCGTCGCCGCGTTGGTGAGCACACGTGCCCGGGGCGACGACGGGCAGAATCCATTTACCGTACAAAACCTTATCTACTGTCATGGCGTCGTTACCGAACAACGTCATTGAACACGACGTGACATTGGATTGGCGAAATCATCATAAATTTGATGGAAGCCATTTTTTAAAGAATTGAATTGAAATTGACAAGTAGTTATCTAGATGCGCCACGGAGCTACCCGGTGTATCCTCCTGGCGTTATACCAGTACCCTTACCATTAATTACCGTACGCTCGCTAGCGACTGCGTAAACGATTTAGTATGGACAAAAGTACAGCGCCTCTGACGGTTACGCAATAGAACTAAGAATCGCCATACTAAATCGTTTACGCAGTCGCTAGCGAGTACGGTAATGCAAACATTGCAAACTCATGGTAACGGGTGTACAGAGCAGATAGCCGAGTATGCAATGTTTGTGTTGTAGTGAGGCATTTTCACTTTAAAGTGTACCCCCTACTTTTTTTTCGGATCTCGGTGATTTTGGGTATTCTGACTCAGAATCACGAGTAATATTGATTCAGATGAAGGAAAAAAATGTCCTTGATTTTCCATACAAATTTTCTGTGTCAGTTTTGTGACGAGCCATATAAACTGTATAAAAAAAGCGTCACAAAACTGATTTTTCACTTCTCATGCTCGAAAAGTGTGTCATATTAGACTTGTGAAGCGGGGCTAAAGTAGTACATTTAAGCCCTAGGGAAAATATGTATACATATTTATGATTCACTAAACATTTTAATTTGACCAATCAAAATACTTCACCTATTAAATCCACCAATCACAGAACAGTAATTTGACAGATTAAAAAATATTTGGTAAAAATATCAACCAACCAGAATACAGCTGTACTAAAATCGACCAATCAGGAAAGACCTTTTTCAGTTCTTTAAAGATTAAGCGGTGTCTATGGTCAAAGGACTTGCGTCTCTTAAAAGAAAAAAAAAGCGCGTGTTGCATCTCCTTCTTTAATATAGCAAAAGAAAGGGAGGCGAATACGTAAAAGCCTTATCACACTACCCTACCGATAGGGTAGTGTGATAAGGCTTTTAATCGAACACGCATAGCGAGGCATGGTACTGGCCTAAGAAAAAAAAACATGCTGTCAAATTAGACATACGCCCGCCAAGAGTTAAATTATTCATTGAAGGTGGATAATTTGTGTTTAATGTGTTTTCTCGCAATCGAAGTGAAAAGTAGCGTGTATAACTCGGGTCTAAAAGCCATATTACCACTCGAACAATTTCCCCTCACTACGTTCGGGGAAATAACCATCTCGTGGTAATATGGCTTACTTTAGCCCCTTGTCAAACAATCTACTATTTTTGGTGGGACACTTTTTTTCTTCGCCGAAATGGATAGTAATCGTGATTCTGAGTCAGAATACTCAAAATCACCGAGACCCGAAAAAAAAGTAGGGGGTACACTTTAAAGTGAAAATGCCCAGTTTGCATTATTTGTAACTATTTCAATGTATGTAACCCTCAATTTTACTTGGCTTAGTAATGTGGCCTTATTTTTTCTTTTTGCACTCTTGTTATGAAGTAGTAGTGTTCACATGGTGCGAAAGTGTGTCATTATACTAAATTTGTTTTTAAAACACTTTTTATTTTGTTTCTATCTGTGAGTACCTTTAATTGGTTTTGTATCGCTACCTGAGACTATATCATGTTGTTGATTGCTGTTGGTACTCCAAGTATAAATATAAATATAATCGCACTGGTACAGTCTATAACCATTGTGCGGAGGGTTAGGGATTGTCCTAATAAGGTGCGCGACTACGCGATGATCGCGCGATCGCGCGACTTTAACTTAGAATATTTACTAGTAAAAGTCGCGAATTCGCGCGATAATCGCGTAGTCGCGTTTGTTTTAGGACGATCCCTTTATAGTGGTAGCGGTACAGACCCAATTTCAATGAAAAACCGCAAATCGATGTACAGTTTAGCCGTTTGGCACACGCATACTAGAGGTCAAAACAAAATTTTTGCCCCGCAGTTCTTAAAAAAAATCCCTTAGGGGGGGAGTGCCAAGACATTCTTTATTTTGTATGGAAAAAAAATATTTTTTTCAGAAACCTATCGTGTGTGGTATCATATGAAAGGGCTTTTTGAGGCGATTCTAAAAATGTACCACATCATTACATTTCAGCCATTTTTTTTGGTTTTTTTAATCGTACGGCTTTGGTACACTATTAGGACACCTATTCGAGTTCAATATATTCGCGGATTTCACTCGGGCGATTGCGCGATCATCGCGTAATCGCGCTGTATTAGGATGATCCCTTACACATTCACTGTTAGGAACCATCCTAGCGGGAGCTCTGCTCGTAGATGCGTAGCGTTTCCCGTGTGTAGAAATTTCCTAGCGTGACGAAAAGCTTCGCAGCGAAACTGTTAAAACTGTAAAAGTAGGTAGAATTAGGGTAGTCACGTGACATTAATTCCGCAGTATAAGTAAATGCCCCCGTTATCGTGGGACATGTCCCCAAGGAGTGGTGTGGGTGTAATGGTCCTCTTACGCAAAGGTTGCGAGTAACTGTTTCATAATGTGTGGGCTGAAAGCCGAGTTTTCAAACGTATAGATCTATATATTATGAAGTAGTGTGGTGAGTGACCCAAAGTGGGCTTCTTTTCTCAAATGTTTTTGATCTAACTTTGTATACATTTGTATTCTGGTAGATTCATATTTATAGATGTTTAGTTTTTGTAGTATTTTCTATAAAACTAAATAAGGGACTCATGATGAACAGTTACTTGTGTTTTTTTTAATCGCCATTTATCTTAGTTGACAGGAGCGGCTAGTATTTTTCCCCCAAAAACTCCATCAGTCCTAATAAAATTGCTCGGTAAACAACGCTCCCTAATTGGGCTTGTTCATACATCAATTAAGGACTAAGCTAACTCGTTTAGTGCAATTTTATGTACAAATCATGTACGTTTACATTGTGGAAGTTATATTGCAAATTATCTTTATCTACACACATATCATAAATCCTCTAATATGCGTTCGGAAACCCTAGAAAATGACTCTCATTTCAACATTCAATGAATTTATGGCAATTTTCTTATCTGTGGGTAAGGCTACAGCAGTAATAAAATATTTCATTTTAATCTCATATATGATGTTAAAATATTACGTCAAACAAAACTGTCAAAATTTAAATGTCAAAGTTGACATGTCCCTATTCTAGTATCACTGAAAATTCAAATTCAGTCAATGCGAAATGTCAGCTCGATGTTTTTTTAGTATATATCGCACGAAATTTGAGCTAGAACGACATGATCACATCAGAATAGGGACTCTTTACTTTTTAAAATAACATTCAGGTATCTGTTGCCAGTTCTGATTTCGATATTTCCGCAACCGTGCAAAAAAGGTTGTATTAACACAATTATTGTATTTATTTACTACGGTTTCTGAACCCATCTTAGAGTAATTATAATATGTGTGTAGATAAAGTAATGTATGCAACTGTACATAATTAGGCATTAAAACACTCGTGTGACCTTATTATGAAACTCGCCTTCGGCTCGTTTCATAAAACACACTCGTGTTTTAATGCCCCTCATTATGTACCAGTTGCATAAACTACTATTTCAGTTGTACTGTGTGTAATTAAAGTATTAAAAGTTGTCTGGTAGATAGCTCATTAGCGATAAGAACGATAAGAACGAAAATTATCTTACCTATTTAATAATTTGATATTACAGTGACAGATTGTTATCCCATAGCACACAACACTCTTCAATAGGGTGGGCCGATTTTCAAAATTTTGGAATTTCGTAATACGCTGTATGATTTTTTGTAGATTAGGGAAAAAAATGGCATATACTTTTAGCCCTCTACCGACGATTAAATGTCAGAAAACTAAAAAAAAAAATCTTATATTTTAAATTTATTTAAACTTTATTATTAATTAAATAACATCTTTTGGTATCAATTATACTTGTTTTTGGTTATTATTTATTATCAGAAGATTTTTTTTGTGACCCACTTAGACGATGTAAATGGGGTTTTTCAAAAAAGGCTTTGATCTATTAAATATATCCAAATTGGTGCTTAAAGTATTCGTCAGAGCTGTCGTGGATTAAACACATTACATAAAGCATAAAAATGATAAGGATTAAAGCAAAAATATGGCCATAATTACGTGGCAACATGCCCGGAAAAGTGCGAAATAGGACCTTTGACCGTCTATTTAAACCATTAAAAAGTTATATATTTTCTATTAAACCCTGCTTTATTTTAATATTAACATTCGTACTTTTGTATGAGATTACATTTGAAAAATATGTAGTACGATTTTTTTATAATACAGTACATCGGTCGTTTAATGGTATTTTTTTAATTACAAAAATATTTGGGATATTTTTAATATTGATTATATTAAAAAAGAAATGAATACTATTGATGATTTTCTATTATATTAACATTCGTCTTTAATTTACAAAAATAAACGGGCTAAATACTCGTACTACTAATATTATATCTTTAAATAATTATCAAATATTACCCTAATTTCAAATTTTTGGCACCTGGTAGAGGGCTAAAAGTAGTATATATTTTTAAATTTGATATTATCACCATAATCTACTTATTAAACTGCAACTTTTTATTCCTATTACACTTCGAATTTGGAACTTTTAATTTTGCCCATACAACAACGGCCCACCCTACCTCTTCAACACGGTTCCCATGATAAGAAAGGAAGAGTAAACCTACCAAAACCAGCCAGCGCCAAAATACAAATACTAGGGGTACTGAATGGGAGCCCATCATTCGAATCTACTGTTGAAATCATAAATATAATCTACGCTCTTAAAGGTTCAAAATATCAACCTTACCCCCTTATCATTTAGTACCTCAATTCAAATTCTCACATTTTATGAATAAATGAGTATGAGTAGGTACCTACACGTTGTCATTTTTGAACTCGACTGTACTGATACTGATGCATCTGTTTCATCCATAACTGAATCAAGGCGCAATGAAGCTCGATTTGCATTTCAATTTCCGGTTACGAGACGTAATACCTATATAAACAAATCAAATTTCTAGAACGTTCGAGAGTTTATCTGCAAGTAGGTACATAGAGTCTTATGTTATAGATATGTTGATGTAAGTACTGTGTAACCAACTGACAAGGCCCCCTTCGGGGGCCGACTAAGTGCCAGTTGCACCAACGTACGAACACAGACCGGTCATCGTCAAATATGGCGCCGGCAGCTGTCATCCCATAGAAACTTGTCAAACTTTCCATACACTCTGATTTGACGAACACCGCTTACAGACGGTTTGGTGCAACCCAGCCTTAGAAAGCAATGTTAAAAAAAAACGAACCAACTGAATCGTGACCCACCGTGGAACCTTGTCATAGAAAATACCATAGTGACGTCGTACTGCCTGGCAAGGAAAATCATTATGAGACTTTCTGTGACAAGGTTCCACGGTGGGTCACGATTCAGTTGGTTCGATAGTACCTACATAAATACGCATTGACCGAGTGAGCGATGCACCTGCTTCAGCTTGAGTAAACCTTGGTTAAAATAGAATAGAATTGTTTATTGCGTGTCACATTTAGTGATGCTGATGTGCCGTCCTAGTGGGGGAAGTAGTGTCAAGTGTATTGAACCTTTTATGTAGATAATTTTATTTAGATTACTTATGCCTAAGAACGTTTTTCGCTATGGGTCACCGTTTATGAGCTTTTCATGAAAAACCGAAAAATGGGACTTTCAACGCCCCCCCCCCCCCCCCCCCCCCCCCCTTCCTACCCCCAGGGGGTGGCGGATGGCTACCGGGTTAAATTAACTTATATTTACGTATATTACATCTGTGCCAAGTGAATTCATCCGATATCAAAATGTGGACCTCCCATACATTGGGTGGCACTACTTCCCGTACTATCCGCAGTGAACTATGATAAGGGTTTAGGGGTGGTGGCAGTGATAGTCACAAGTACCTAGATGTCCTAGATGCTGTATAATGAATGCTTTATTAATTTAGATACCTTATTTTATAGTCTATATTTTCCTTTTTTTATTCAGCCTACTAAAACAACGCATTATTAAAAGACACGATTAAGGCCGGGTTGCACCAAACCGTCTGTAATCGTAAGCGGTGTTCGTCAAATCTGATTGTATGGAAAGTTTGACAAGTTTCTATGGGATGACAGCTGCCGGCGACATATTTGACGATGACCGGTCTGTGTTCGTACGTTGGTGCAACTGGCACGAAGTTAATATGATGGTATTTTACCTCATCTATACTCTGACAAGAGGAAATTTAATAAACCTGCTCACAGTCAGATATTTATCGAGATTTATCTAATAAAGCCATTCCCGAAGAGTGTTGCATCCCGTTTTGTCGTGAACGAAAAACATTATTATTTAATCGTCTGGCATAATACAGTGAAGGAAATTAAAATACAACTATGATATCATACCAACCTCGGTATACCCAACTGGCGTGAGGTGGCGCACAACAGGGAAGAGTGGCGTTCTCTTGTGTCAGAGGCGAAGATCCTCTTTGGGTCATCTAGCCAGCGTAGCAAGCAAGTATGATATCATAAGTTTAACGAAAAACATACGCGCGTCTCTTTCAATCAATATATCGCCTATTCTGTAAGTAGGCCGCAATGGCACTTTTACAAGTCAAAGTTTTACGCCGAAAGAAACTCGACAGTCAGCCATTACCTCACAAAAATATGCTTATTACAATGATAATACTTAACCTACTTAAGATCAAGAAATCTAAGTATCTATATAAAGCAACACAAAAACAAAGAATAAAATGAGGTTATATTATCCGCAGAATATACTTAAAAGGTTTGTTTTAACGGGTCTAACGCGATATTTATGTATTTACCTTTTTTTATCCGCAGAATGTCAAAATGGTTACTCGTAATTTTCAACTTTGTCAATATATAATCACGATGCTGCCATTTACATTGTCACTTTGTCTGATACAACAACAACAACAAATACTCTTTATGTCACACCTGGCCATAAAGCGGCCATTATCGCACGCTCCGCGCGCGAAAAAACCCACTTCCTGGCCAGGGGGTGACATAAAATTTTGTACTTACCACGGGCGATAAAAAAGAAAGCCTCAGATCGCATATTTATCGCCCTTGCCTTCGGCTCGGGCGTAAAATACCTGCGATCTGAGACATTCTTTGTTATATCGCCCTTGGTAAGTAATGTACTATTATTGCACACCTCAATTAAATGACACAGTACAATACAAAAAAACACAATAAGTAGAGGCAAACAACAGGCGGTCTTATCGCTAAAGAGCGATTTCTTCCAGACAACCGTGGGTGTAACGGAAATGAAATCTAATAAATTGATAGTAGGTTGTTTTTTTTTTATACTACGACGGTGGCAAACAAGCGTACGGTCCACCTGATGGTAAGCGGACGCCGCAGCCTATAGACGCTCGCAACTCCAAAAGAGTCACGTGCGCGTTGCCGACCCTTTGTAAAATTTGAGGATTCACTGTGTTGACAGCAGAAGGGATAAAAGGTCCCTCGCTCTCAACACAGTGCATCCTCGGGAGCTCTGGCAACCTTGCTCACCTCCAGGAACACAACACTACATACTTGTATAGTAAATAATGCTATTATGGCTGTGGTCTTCTGCAAGGCGGAGGTACTTCCCCATTTGGGCTGCTCCAATTCGAGCAAGAGATGAAATTTTGCTGTGCCCTACCTCTCTAGGTAGGTGGTGCAGAGTTAATATAAGAAACCTACTAATAATTACAACTATTTTACTAAATTAAGAAGAATATACATACATAAATACAATATTCAAATAAACATACATAAACATATACAGTCAGCCACAAAGTCAAAAGATAGCATGGGGTTGCGGGGTTAAAGAGAATATAAAACAAAAGAGATAGGACATGACAGTTACCGTACGACGAACGACGAAAACGGATACGGAGCCACTTGAGCTGATATATAAGGCGATGGCGGTTAAAAGGTTAAAGCTTAGATTTACTCTACAAGAACCCACACTATCGGCATCAATTAGATCAATCAGATTGTAACAACCGAAGTGGCCAAATAATTATGTCGTTGACGCTACGAGCATCTACGAATAGGTACCTATATATTTGACAACTTTAACTATCTAACTAATGCTGACTATACCAACACATAATGAACTAATTTATCACACTAGGTTGGTATTTAAGAAAGATTTAACTAAAACACTTTTCAACATACCAATGAATTTCATATTTACATTTTGATTAATAGTTGAATTTGTCTGATAGATATAAAATGTTATCTACTTAAATTAGAATTCTGAGTTATTTCGTGAATTTGTAGTAGCACTGTAGTCTCCATTAAAAACATCTATTCCTATCAAAATGTAAAACCGGGCGAATTTGAATCATGATTTAACTGCAAAATTATACACGTTCAACGCCTGCTATTAAAATAGCTTCCAAACGATATTTAAGTCTACAAATTGCTACATAAAAATATCTAGGCACCAAGAGCTCATAAAACACGGGAATCGAATAAATATTGCCCCAGATGAGACAAACAGGACAAACGAGGTGAAAGGGCATTTAACACGAGCCAATACCGAAAGGCATCTATTGCGAGAACATCCTTAGTGGTCCTGCGAGCCTAGTACCACTATTAAAAAACACCAGGCGCTCAGAAACGATAAGCGGTAAATTGTAACGTTTTTATGCAAGTTTTAATTGTAGGTATTATTTATCTTTTTCCTACCTGGGCATATCCCGCGTGTGTGAATGCGATAGCGACACGTCACGTCGCTGAGCCGGCCGGGGGTATACTGAAGCCTGTTGGTTGTGAGGGGCGGTTTCGGGATCTCTATAGAGCTGTAACGAACGAGGGACTTTGAGGAAAATTTAGTAGGGATAGGGATGGGAGAATGTTGAATGAAACGATGAACTACCTATGTAAATAGTACTTTGGGATGTACAATTCTATGTGCGAAAGGTTGTTCAATCACAGCATTTGTCGGTTTGTAATCTAGTAAAATATTTACTAAGTATTTTTTTATAAATATGACGTAGGCACAGTGATATTTATTTTTTACAAAAAGGGAAGGGAAGCTTTTTTATTGTGGATAGATTTTTGATAAATGATCCAGTATTCCAAAAATCAATGAAAATGTACTAAATGTTCACGAAAACTACGCGCAGAGTTCCGTAGAGAGCGGGATGGTTAATTGTAAACTCACGCGTTTTAGGGAGCAAGTGTTGTTTGTCCCTTGTCCCTTTCTCACAAACGTAAATGTTAAAGTGACATATAAGTTCAGATAAGTTATTCGTCTGTATATAAATAAATTATGTGTATGTACTCATTTGTATACCTTAATTTTATTGACGTCTGTTTTACACTTTCTACGTTTCTATATTTTCTTGCACCGCTTTGAGTGTCTCTGTTTGGCCCTGTGGTTGACTGGTAGAGAATGTCATTTGGCATTAAGTCCGCCATTTGTACACTGTATTTTATTTTGTGCTATAAAGTTTGAATAAATAAATAAGTAAATAAGAGATAAAGGGCAAACGAACTTTAGCGGCTTGTTAACTAACATAGGTTTATTAGACGTTATAAGGGGGTTAGCATTTAAAATCTATCGCGATGAACAAGTTCCACGCAGACGAAGTCGCAAGCAAAAACTACTGGAATATATTAATGATTTTTCATTTCAAATAGGGATGACGACACTATAAAAGAAAATCAATAAATTCAAATTTTCTACATAAAGGCTCAAATTCTCAATCAAATGGCGAAATAACAAATTCAAAAAAATAATATTTACGTAATTATAAGTCTTCAAAGTTTTAAAAGTGGGTATGTTCTGTCCCTTTTCCGTAAAACGCACCTTTGTATTGAACGATCGTCATTTACTATGGCGCTACTTAACAGTGACGTCACGGTTAGGTAGCACTTTCTCTCTCTAACTACGAACATTCTAACCGTTGTAGCTTCGTTATTTTTTGAGATATTTGAATAGGATTTTCACTATTTGGCATAGTTTAATGTCTTCTTTCTATTGAAGTAATATTTTTTTTTGAGTCGACATCCCTATTCCCAATGGAGATCGTTTTATCATCTCCAAGAGTGTCCCGGCTCGGCGCGCGGCTACCCAGCAACAGTTGCTAACAGTGTTGCCAGCGGGGAAACTAATTAATCCGCTAAACGAGTTGCGGAATATAACTGGCTGGTTAGTTTGCGTAGTTTAGTCTGGCTTATGGTTTTATCTTGCTTAATTACTTTTTTAGACCTGGCCCCTATTTCACCACGTTGACAATTGTAAGAAACTCAGCGCTTAATTAGGTACCCGTAGGCAAACAATGTACTAAAACCGGCCAAGTGCGAGTCATGGGTGTTAGGTCAAAGGGAAGTTGATAAAATCTTCGGAAGTACCAAATTTTGTGACAGACGACGGACGGACGGACGCATGAGTGACATCAATAGGGTTCCGTTTAAATTACGATAATTTTTTGCAAATCAAGACAGTAAATTTTCTGCCGAAAAATCCCCAAAATAAAGAAAAAGGCGTAAATGTGGCAACACAACCCGCAGACGTTTGTCACTCGACCAATTCGGGAATGCCATCGCGTCACATGAAATTCTAAAACCAAACCCGCCTTTCATATTTGGATGGATAAAATAGGATGCTGCGGTATTACAAAGATTTCGATTACATTGGTTTACACAAAGTTGAACCTTGTAATGAGAGTGGTACGGTTGATCATGATCACATATTTAATTGTGTTTTGACCTACATGATATTGTATGCGTTTCTATCTGATTGATTGACGTCACTAGCCATCACATTGTATTGTATTCACTTGTTTTTTTTTTTTTTTATACCACGTCGGTGGCAAACAAGCGTGCGGCCCGCCTGATGGTAAGCGGTCACCGCAGCCTATGGACGCTTGCAACCCCAAGGGAGACCCTTTTAAAAATTTATACACTCCTTTCTTGAAGACCCCCATATTGTACAGTCATCATCATCCTACTAGCGTTATCCCAGTACAGTTGCATCCTAAAAATTTGGCGTAGGCACTAGTTTTTACGAACGCGACTGCCATCTGACCTTCCAACCCCAAGGCTTTGTCAAGTGAGTGGGCAACTTGACTGTTAAAAGTTCTGAAGCCGCCCGAAGGCCTCCAATTTGGCTTAATGACTGCTGCCATATACAGCAACCGGGATCAACAGCTTAACGTGCCTTCCAAAGTACGGGAGCGCTCAGTTAGTAACCACTTTAAGCGGTCACCCATCCAAGTCCTGACCGCTGCCCACGTTGCTTAACCTTAGATACCGCAAGCGGAACGCACACGCAGGCGCCGCTGGGCCACGAGCGATGTCCCATAGCTATTATGTCGGTGAATTAAGGTTTTGTTACATATTTATGAGAGGATTCATTCGATACATATTTTTGCACTTGACCGTACCCCGGTACCCGTCGCTAATTAAAATAGGGAACAAATAAAATGATCACCTAAATAACTTTTGATATCATCAAATTTTCGAACCCTAAAATAAGGTGTAACACTCAAAAAAATTTATCGATCAGCAATTCCGAGTCACCAAAAAAATTCTACCTATTTTTGCAGCACTTGCACCTATTTTACTTATTGCGTTCCTATAAATTTATAATCGCATCAAAAAAATTGTCAAGTACCACCAAAAACACTAAACTACCACCTAATCTCATGCACCTTTTTTCATTAGAATAACATCCAAATATTATACACATCGCATGCTACATTTTAGTTAACAATTACAAATTAATTGTTTTTAGCACTATAAATATTTTAGTCATTTCCAAAATGTTATAAATTAGAAAGTAAAATTCTAAATTAATTTAAAAAGCAACGCGCAATGTGGCTGTGTGAAATAATAACACGTATACTGCTATCTCACTCAATCAAATACAAAGAATTGTCTGAAGCATAAAACCTATTGATATGTCGTTAGAGTGAAAGGTACCTATTGCTGTTTCATTCTAACTACCTATTGCTGATGGTTTACAAACTGCAAGAAGTTTTATTATTAATTTTTTAATGCGTTGACGTGAGCGCGTTTGAATGAAAACTTTTATTTGAAAATGAGTTTTGTTGATTTATTAAATTGTTAGTTTGTTATGAAAATGGATAAAGGTCCTCAAATGAGTTTACTTTATTAATTTAGATAGACTTTCATGGAAAAATTAATGGAAGTTAATAGGTAGAAATAGGTATAGGTAGGTTTAGGTTATGTTAGTTTTGCATCGGCCCGAAGGGCCAAAACAACTCAAAATAGGAGCTCCGCGCCAGCGGAGATCCGTCAATACTTACTGTTCTAATATCCACTAGTTTGAAATAAAAATAGACGTCATAGAAAAATACTACTACCTAGGCAAATTGACGATTATCAGCGAATAGAGGCAAAAACATCTGAGAACAAATAGCTGTATGCGACCAGTAAGGAAAGCAAAGCACTGTTGAAAATATATTAAATTAAATTATGTTATGTACGTGTCGCATTAAAGTTACAGAAATTTTGAAGCTTCTATAAAATAAAATCATTTAGCGCTGTCTTGCTCGCACGCGGTGCGTCGTGCGAGCGAGACGGACCGTATGGAAAACCGCATCAGGTGCTAGCAATGAGGTTAGACTAGATTGGAACTGCTTTTCGCGTCGGGCGTTAAAAAACAATTGCCGCGTGAAATTTGGTGATCATGTAGTATTTCTGGGTATCGAAAGAATTATTTGGGTGTAAATAATTTTAATAGGATTACGAGCCCTGTAATATTTGGTTGTAAATTATATGAAATTTGGTGTTTGAAATTAGGTGATCATTAAGTATTTTTGGGTAGTGACTAATTTATTTGGTAACAATTTAATTTAATAGGTTATCGACATGTTACTTCTTTGAGTTGCACTTTATATTTAAAAGGAGTTGAAAATTTGGTGCGAATCTAGTATTTTTGGTAATCAATGTAATTTTTTAGAGCATCATTCGGCAACTAATTTGGTGGTTCGTTAAATGCCACCCATTAAAATATCTGAACTTGCACTATCATAGTTGCAGAGCCTACCGCATACACCCCACGTAACCCCGAAAAGTAATCCACATCGCATGCAAGCTCTTGCACCATGTAAAGTTTAATTTGAGAGCAAATGTTGCTTTAAAATTACCAAGATATTGTTTAAAGTACTTACCTTTAACGAGCCTTTAACCAGATGGGCCAAATGAAACCTGAAAAGTAACCAAATGCACACAAAGAGGATTAAAAAGAAAACGCGGACGTCAAAGAAAACGATGTTCTCAAAAAGGGCTGGACCAAGATCACGCCTGTGACACGCCTAGGAACATCAGCAGTGTCGCACACATTGACGCGTGTACCGACAGCTCACACATACACATTGACGCATGTACCGACAGCTCACACATACACATTAATGCGGTGTACCGACAGCGCACGCACACGTCCTACCGACACTGTGTGCGTGTCGTGTCACAGAAATAAGCAGTGCGCTTCGACCACATCTGTCACCCGTTTTTATATGAAAACTGTCAAATGTAATTTGTCACTTTTGACAGTTTCCATACAAAAACGCATAGATTTAGGATTGGCGCGGATTTTGATCGTCGCCGCGTTGGTGAGCACACGTGCCCGGGGCGACGACGGGCAGAATCCATTTACCGTACAAAACCTTATCTACTGTCATGGCGTCGTTACCGAACAACGTCATTGAACTCGTGACATTGGCGAAATCATCATAAATTTGATGGAAGCCATTTTTTAAAGAATTGATTGATTGAGGATTGGCGCGATAGATAATTAATATATTGTCATGAAAATTTATTGTCATATTTCTTAAATTGTAAATTAATTTTTCTCATGAAAAATGTATCATAATCATATGCTTATATTGTCTGACTTTATTAAATTGTAAATTGACATTATGACATGTAAAAGTGCCCTTGTGGCCTATTTGCAGTATAAGTGTTTGAATTTTGAATTTTTTGGCGCTTTTGGCCACTTCTTTCAAACAAATGTCAAAGTGACACATAAGGACATAACTAATTTCATAACTTGCAATTTAACTAAAAAAAAGCTTGAATGAATTGCTCTTTCTCACGTTATTTTGGCGCAGGGAAACAAGCTCACGAAAAATATTGTTATCAAGTTTCAATGCGATACGTGAGTGCTTCATCGACCCCCAGTACCTAATGAATTAACAATATTACACGGCTGTCCCTAATGGATGTTGCTCGAGTTCCCTTTTAATGCAAAATCGATTATACAAACGGAGGAATTTCATACTCTTGAACTGTTTTCTTAACTCCATATAGAAAAATATCTCGCGTCCAAGGGTTCCGTACCGGTACTTCCAGCTTAGTAGCTAGGTGTAGCGTGCTCCCGTCACAAAGTATTTACCAGCGATTTGGTGTTATGTGACTATGGGCTGTGGTGTGTTATGTGTTTATAATGTAATCGTATATTGTGAAAAAATGAATCTGAATCTGAATCTGGGAATAGGTTCGAGATGTGTTGTGGCCAAGGCGCTAGCAACCTTGTATTGTATATCATATGTGTGCGTGTGTTGTTTTAATCTACACTTAAAAATTAAACTCCACATAAATATGTGACTTTGTTTCACAGGTATCAGGGCCAATTTATTTGGCGTTGTAGTTTTTTTTTATTTCTTAGAATAGCATGAAAATTGGTAGGTGGAAGAGCTCCTAATTCTGAACAATATGTGCATTGTGCACTATTTCCTACACTGTCCCACATTTTTTTTCCATTGAGTGACAAAACGTATGGGATTTTCGTAACTCAGTGGAAAAAATGTATAGGAAAAAAATTTTTTTCGACGCCATGTTGTCATATTTTTTTTACTTTTACAGAATCAGGAGCTCTTCCAACCTACCAATTTTCATGCAATTCTAAGAAATAAAAAAACTGCAACGCCAAAAAAATTGGCCCATCAGCGAATGTAATGGACAATTACCCCGCTAATTAAAACAATCAAAATTATGTCATGTAATGCAAATCCACTCACATAATTGACGCGCTACACCTACCAGGTCATCATAAAATTGAAAGCGTCAATTACGTAGGTTCGCCTGTCCCTTGTGGCCGGTATCTATTACCTAGTCGCGATTATAATGGGATTAGAGGTGACAGTTTTGCCCAGTTTTTCCATTTATTTATTTATTTATCGTATGGCATTTATTTCGAACCGTGAGATCTTCTAGAAGACAGTACGGTTGCCAGTTTTTTGTTGCACTTTTAGAACTACCCAGGGGTCACGTGTAGGGTAGCGGTGGGTACTTTCCCTACGGACGTGATGCAACTTCGACCCCCCTTTGTCAAGTGAGTGGGCAACTTGACTATTAGAAGTTTTCAAGCCGCCCGAAGGCCACCAACTTGGCTTAACGACTGCTGCCATAGACAGCAGCCGGGATCAACGGCTTAACGTGCCTTCCAAAGCACGGGAGCGCTCAGTTAGTAACCACTCAAAGCGGTCACCCATCCATGTACTGACCGCGGCCCACATTGCTTAACTTTGAATAACGCTTGCGGCACGCAGGCGCCGCTGGGCCACGAGCGTTCCATAATATTACGTCAAAGCACGTCAAAGTGTATATGAACTAGGGTGATAATAGGGTCCTATGTCCTATATTTGGGTGGTGGGCTGAATTTGCCAATTTGCAACCTATTATTACGGGCCAGTCAACGTTCAATTCGCTTTAAAATATGGCTTCCATCAAATTTATGATGATTTCGCCAATGTCACGTGTTCAATGACGTTGTTCGGTAACGACGCCATGACAGTAGATAAGGTTTTGTACGGTAAATGGATTCTGTAGCTCTAGTATAAGTTTTTTCGAAACATTAACTAATTCGAACGCGTTTGCGTTTTGTCTCAAAATGTATGAAACCGCTCTCACCGAGTTTGAAATAGGCGCGTTCATCGGTTAGCAACAAATGTTATACTCGCTGTTTTAGTTTCCATTAGTGACCACCAGAGGCGCTGTTCACATTTTCATACCACTTTCATACATTTTGAGACAAAACGCAAACGCGTTCGAATTAGTTAATGTTTCGAAAAAACTTATACTTAGAGCTACTGCTCGTCGTTGCCCCGGGCACGTGTGCTCACCAACGCGGCGACGATCAAAATCCCCCAGTCAATGTTAAGGTGGGACGCTTTCCATACAAAACGTATTTTGACATTCGTAGGCTAGCGGCGTGATAATTTAAGAAACTTATGTAACAAACTTTCATAAATTGGCTTTCCATTTTCGCAAAATTCCCCCTTTCCTAGAATAAACTTGTATAAACTAGAATAATTTGAAAAAAAACTGATGTCACGTGATACTCACGTGACAAACTAATTTCTCAAATTATTCTAGTTTATACAAGTTTATTCTAAGAAATGGGGCATTTCGCGCAAATGGAAAGCCAATTTATGAAAGTTTGTTACATAAGTTTCTTAAATTCAATTCAATTCTTTAAAAAATGGCTTCCATCAAATTTATGATGATTTCGCCAATGTCACGTGTTCAATGACGTTGTTCGGTAACGACGCCATGACAGTAGATAAGGTTTTGTACGGTAAATGGATTCTGCTCTTCGTCGCCCCGGGCACGTGTGCTCACCAACGCGGTGACGACCAAAATCCTAAGTTTCTTAAAATATCACGCCGTTAGCCTGCGAATGTCAAAATACGTCTTGTATGGAAAGCGTCCCGCCTTAAATGCGCCCGCAGCAGAGCTGTCATCCCATAGAAGTCTGTCAAACTTTCCATACAATCAGATTTTAACGAATGCAATTACTGATATTCAACTAAGAATGTGACCAATTTTGAATCTTAAACCCACAAGTAATAGTGTCTAAATAGTAGTTTATGTCACACCTAGCCATAAAGTGGCCATTATCGCACGCTCCGCGCGCGAAAAAACCCACTTCCTGGCCAGGGGGTGACATAAAATTTTGTACTTACCACGGGCGATAATAAAGAAAGCCTCAGATCGCATATTTATCGCCCTTGCCTTCGGCTCGGGCGTAAAATACCTGCGATCTGAGACATTCTTTGTTTTATCGCCCTTGGTAAGTAATGTACTATTATGCAACTGATACATAATGAGGGTTCATAAAACACGAGTGTTGGTTTGGTATACTCACCTACGGCTCGTTTCATAATAGGATAACACGAGTGTTTTAAGACCTAATTATGTATAAATACAGGCATATACTACGTGCATATTAGTGGTAGCCGTACGATTAAAAAAACCGCAAATCGATGTACAGTTTAGCCGTTTGGTACACGCATACTAGAGGCCAAAACAAAATTTTTGACCCGCAGTTCCTAAAAAAAAATCCCTTAGGAGGGGAGTGCGGGGACATTTCTTTTTTTGGATGGAAAAAAAAAATTTTTTTTTCAGAAACCTATCGTGTGTGGTATCATATGAAAGGGCATTTTGAGACGATTCTAAAAACCACATCATTACATTTCAGGCATTTTTTTGCTTTCTTGAGGTTAGATATGAGGATATCAAGTATCATTTGTGGTATATTGTACAAAAAAAAATCAGCCATATCGTGTCTGGAGGAGCCCAAACTTGGCATGTTTCGAAAATTATTTCTGTGATAATTAAAAAAGAATGCCTCAAATGTAATGATATGGTATATTTTTAGAATCGTCTCAAAATGCCCTTTCATATGATACCACACACAATAGGTTTCTGAAAAAAAATTTTTTTTTTCCATACAAAAAAAGAAAAGTCCCCGCACTCCCCTCCTAAGGGAAATTTTTTTAGGAACTGCGGGTCAAAAATTTTGTTTTGACCTCTAGTATGCATGTGCCAAATGGCTAAACTGTACATCGATTTGCGGTTTTTCTTTGAAATTGGGCTTGTACGGCTACCACTATATCCATAAATCTATCATGTGCTCAGGAACTATTGCTTGAAACGCAATAGTTCCTGTTCAATACAACAGTGGTGCGCGTTGATGTCTTTTCTAAGCAAACATTACCTTACTACTTTTCTCATTATGAAATCGCTTGATCAAATTATTTATTTAGTATTGTAACGGCGGCTGCCCAATCCCTCTCATCTATGAGAGGAGGCCTGTGCCCAGCAGTGGGACGTATATAGGCTGATGATGATGATGATTGTAACGGTGGTCATTTGGTAATCATACCTGAACACAATATACTTAGAGGATTTACGATATGGATGTATTATAGTGCTTTAAAAAAATGTGATTGCTCTTCGCCAGCATCTAACCAGGGGGCAAAGATGATGCCGACGATGAAGCGAGCTCACCCAGAAGATGCCTATTCGCCCGTCCCTTAAAAGGTTATATGAACTCGTAACTGGGGGTTAACAGTAATTAGTAAATGTCTCTGGACGTTAATGAATGTTGGTCATTAAGTGAAAGAGCAATATGAACAGAATACCAAATGGCGGACGGAAATTAATGGGGTCGCTTTCAACGGAGATAAGGTAGGTATATAAGATATAAAAGAATGTAATCCGAGAATGATACCTACTGTGGTCTCTCAGAAAAACCTAGGGAAGGTCTACTGATATATATATATATATATATAAAATAAACGATCAACTCGTACAGTCAGCATCAAAAGTAGCGCCACATATGAAGAGGTCAAAAGTTCTTATTCCTTTGTAATAAAGACTTTTGACGTCGTCATATGTGGCGCTACTTATAATGCTGACTGTAATACACACACACATCACATGTCTAGCGATATTCGACGTTAAAGCCGTGAGTGACCCGTTTATTATATTACAATATATTATATTATTATAGACTCACGGAAGTTTTCAATTTAAGGCGCTACACTGAGAAATTCGGAGATTTTGAAACGCTGTCCTGCCCAGACTAGCAAACAGTAGGGGCTGATTTTCAGATATATGATTCTTGACTATATGATTGTGGTACTGACAATAGCGAAACATGATTGCTTAAAATTTTCTCGATAGAAAATAAATCCAAATTCGAGTCTATATTTTCCTTTTTTTCTTCAGCCCACTAAAACAACGCATTATTAAAAGACACGATTAATTTAATATGATGGTATTTTACCTCATCTAGGTACTGACAAGAGGAAATTTAATAAACCTGCACACAGTCAGATATTTAACGAGATTTGTCTAAAAAGCCATTCTCGGAGAGGGTTGCATCCCGTCTTGTCGTGAGCGAAAAACAAAGGGTGTCTCTTTCAATCGATATATCCATATATCGCCTTAAAACTCAGCAAAGTCGTTTAAAGAATTAAAAACAAAGCATTGACGATAAAATACGTGAATATTTACTTTATTTCTATTCACTTATAACAATCCTGTATTTTATTTATATTCACTGCAATTACAAGACTTACAAAACTCAGCAATTTTAACACAACACCAGTAAATAATTCAATAGTTTCCACTCTTTGACTCGGCTCGTAGCACAGCAAATTGAAGCCAAGTACATTGTTTAAAAAGTTCATCATGTCCTCTGCATGTTGCAACATCTGCAACTGAAACCCGTTCCAGACATACATCATCGAAAATTCTAGAAGCAATAGCGCGACTGGTATCTGAAATCAGTTTTGGGTTTGTTAGTTATAGACCAAGTTTCATACAAACCCGGACATTGATAATTACTAATTGAAACCTTTTGGGATATGTTCGGACACCTTTCGGATGACGCTCATGAAAGTCCCTAGACCTCCCAAGTGGGATAGCCGAGATAATGGCGTCATCTTTTTTTGTATGGGGAAAAAACAAAAATTGTCCTGAAACCTATCGTGTGGTATCAGTGAAAGGGCTACCACACACGATAGGTTTCAGGACAATTCTTGATTTTTCCCCATACAAAAAAAGACGACGTCATTATCCGATCCGTCAGTCCGTTCTTATCCCAACACACCTTACGTATTCTTTCTCTATCTGTACCTACCTCTCCATTACTAAAGGGTGACAGTCAGCTTTTTAATTTGGTCTCTGTCACGTGCCAATCCTGCCAGTTGCTCAAACGGTCTTACGCGTTGTCCTTGGTGAGCCAACTAGACGCGAACGGACGCGAACGAACGCGAAGCGAAGCGACGCAGTGACAATACAGAATGCGGTGCGAAGCGGTTCGCTCACGTAGGACACTCCAATGGGTATTGTGTGTTTTTTCGCTTCGCTTCGCGTTCGCGTCTAGTTCGCCCACCTAGGATAACGCGTTAGGCATGATCTCACCGCCGGCGAACAGCGAGTAGGTACACTCTCATAGTAATTCAACTCGTTTTCTCGCTCAAGCGAGTAAAATTTCTACTCTAGAGTACTCGCTAGTCGCCAGCGCTAGGACCAGTGCCTCAATCCCTGTCCACTTCCTGATAATACGTCCTCCAGGCTGTTACATAAATTTATGAAAGTTAATTACCTCAAAAAAGCAGGTTAATGGCTGGAAAGTATTCTTCAGTGGGAAAAAGGTGAGTTTCTTCAGAAATACGCAATTACTGCACAAATACACCAGGTTTGCCGGCCAATTCTTTGTAAATAGCAAAGCACCCGCTGAAACCACACAGAGAATGCGTAATTAAAGTTAGGAGGACTAAGGCCCGTCTAACACGGGGCTACTCCTAAGCGATTTGTGTTTCATCATCATCCTCCTAGCATTATCCCAGTAGGAGTTGCATCCTGAAGGATGCCTGGGGTCCGCTACCTAATCCCAAGATTTGGCGTAGGCACTAGTTTTTACGAAAGCGACTGCCATCTGACCTTCCAAACCCAAGGGGAAACTAGACCTTATTGGGATTAGGCTTTGTCAAGTGAGTGGGCAACTTGACTGTTAGAAGTTCTCAAGCCGCCCGAAGGCCTCCAACTTGGCTTAACGACTGCTGCCATAGACAGCAACCGGGATCAACGGCTTAACGTGCCTTTCAAAGCACGGGAGCGCTCAGTTAGTAACCACTCAAAGCGGTCACCCATCCAAGTCCTGACCGCTGCCCAAGCGCAAGCGGTACGCAGGCGCCGCTGGGCCACGTGTATTCTACGGGTATTCTACGCGTTGCTTGTGAAGTTGTGAGTCGCCTCCATAATTTACGTCGACGACGCGTCTCGTCGTGTACGAAACGAAGCGAATATGCAGTTTCGTTGCTATGGATGCGTTGATATCAATAAATAAATAAATAAATATTTGTGGACAATCTTACACAAATCAACCTAGTCCCAAACTAAGCAAAGCTTGTACTATGGGTACTAAGTGACGATATAAATACTTATATAGATAAATATATACTTAAATACATAGAACACATCCAAGACCCAAGAACAAATATTCTTGGTATTCACACAAATAAATGCCCCGGCCGGGATCGAACCCAGGACCTCCAGCTTCGTAGGCAGGGTCACTACCAACTAAGCTAAAGCGGTCGTCATAATCATATTCATTGATTCACATAGCATAAGTACTGGTGGAAACGGAAAGCTATCACATCCTCGTAGCATAGCTGCATAGCTGAGCATAGCTCTGGTGGAAGGGCAGCGTTTCTTGAATGTACGATAGAAACCGATGTAGCGACCTATCTAGCTATAGCAACAGCCCGTGTGGCGCTAAATGGTTCTCCGGAATCTGAGAAAAGTTACGCAGCACTCCAGGCGGGTTCTTGGCAGTGAAATTGTTGTGAATATGTGTGTTTTACCTTGTGAGTCTGACTGTAAAGATATTTCGTTTAGCAAGAATATCACGCTGATGACAATGGCTACAGTACTCGTCATAGCGTAGCATGTTTGATGGATGTGTATTTGATGAATATTTCTAAATTTCACCGAATACGTGCAAGGATATGACGTGTGTCATGTTATAGTGATAGATGGAGATGAGACGACACTTGGTAGCTAAGCGACACCGTAAATGGTAAGCAAAACCACAGCAAAACAAGTTTAATATATTTATTTGTTTTTAATCTGAACTTTACTTTGTACAAAGGTTGTCATTTAATTGTTCACGCTTCGCAGTTGAGTTTATGTGTAAGATAGGTATATGGAGGTTTGGTTTGGATTGTAGTATATTTGAGGTGCTTTAACGCATTCACTGCCACCCTCTTTTCCTGGACATTCGGCAGGTGCCGCACTTTGCTGTGTGCCCCAAACGCACATGTGAGTTCAACCGACTATTTTAAGTCTAAGGCACTAAGGCACAGGGTACAAGTGTCAAATATTATGAACGCGTCTGTGCGTCGAAGGCACTGCGTGAAAGTCACGGTGACGCATATATGCGGCGGTGGCAGTGAATGCGTTAAGTCTTTTTAGACGAGGCCGGCGAGGTTCTACGTTCCACTGTATGCTAAATTATCTAAACTATTATAAGATTTACATAATCAAAAAAATAATTGACCGAGTGAAACCTAGGCTTCGGGTTCCACAAAAATGCTTTCATATGTACTTCCGTCTGTCCTACTCTACATTTCTCAACCGATTCTCATGAAATTTTGTGAGCAGGTTCTATGTCTACGTAGAATTAATTTCTACAGTTATTTTTTTTTATTTTCAATTATATTTATTTTTCCAATGGTTTGTTTTCTTCCACAGGTCGCATCTCTCAACCGATGCTCGTGAAATTTTCAAAAAACACACTCGCAAGGTCTACAGCTCACAGAGCCTAGCCTATAGAGAGAAATAGTAAATATAAGAAAAGCATTCATCATCATCATATCAGCCGAAAGACGTCCACTGCTGGACATAGGCTTCTCCCAAAGAGTGCCACAATGAAATTGCAATGAACCAGCAAACAATTGAAAAATAAGAAGAAAAATAAATAAAAAACTACCCTTATAATGATTATGTACATTTATCATTAACATTATATACATTTTATTTACGTTAAATTATTATTATATTTTTTTAATTTCCACTCCTAATAAATTTAAGATGGCCGACGGAGGAGTTGGGTTCCTATCAAAAACATTAAAACTGATGTGCACCTACTTAAGTAGACTCTGCAAAAAAATGGTTTTGTCCAGCCTGTCCACATTTACGACAATTTGTTCCAGCAAGCTGCCCCACTAACATTACAATGATAACGTACATAAATTATAATTCGTGACATTCATTCAAAGCATTTTCTTTTATTTTTCATTTTATTTTATCGATAAAAACGTTTGCATGACATTACAGAGTAACACAATGCGTCACTAAACATAGACAAACAAATAAAAAACAACATTAAACTAATTTAACAATACTATTACAATTTATACAAAGAAACAATTTATACTGGAACAGTTGAGGTTGAGGGCCTAGCATCCATCGCCTCGCAAAATCGCATTCACTACACAATGCCGCCCGTCGCCATGCAACATTAAGTACCTGTACCTTATTCCAAGCCTAACAAATTGAGATGGCGACATCCGTTTCCGCTGGCAACCTGCCATGTTCCGAGTGACGTTTACCGGTTTTATCCCCACCCTTAGGAACCAAGCGGCGCTATGGCTGCGGACCTAGCAGCCGTCATTGGCGTTCTGTTTTTTGCAGAGGCAACACATAAAGTACTTGCTCCGGCGGTACTTGATTCTGCCTTTTTAACGGAAAATAATTCGAAATTTTCTGATCAAGTTCCATGATAGTGACGAATTAGATAGTTGGATCCTGGTAAACTACGTGCAGGGTGATGGTGCTCCACCCATAGACTGCTGAAGAGCGAGGATTCTTCATGTCTGACCACGGACGATGGAATTTAAAATAATCGTGAGTAGCTCTCAGCGGGGCTGGAGGTAAGGTCTTTACAAGTTTTTTAGTAAATTTGCGTACCCGATGATGTCTGTTCATGCAGTTCCTTCCGCCACGGTCCACCCGTGCTGCTTTTTTCGTGAAGGATAACCATTTCACTTTTGCAAACTACCCTCAAATCATCTGGTATCGCAATTGTGGAGCACATCAGTATTTACCATATTACGGTTTTAGGATTATTAATTCCGGTCATTATAATGCATGCTAATCGAACCGAACCTCTGGAGTTTAGCTTATGGCTATAGCTCAATAGCTAGCTGCCGTAAGTGTCGATTTAAACTTAAGTAAATACAAAATTACGTTCTGATTATTTTCCGGTTTAACGAGGTAGCGCGTAACGCGCTTCATATTACTAGACATTTCTGCGCAGGGAGTTGTTACCATGCGTGCGTGAATTAAGTTTATAAAATCATACGAGTCGTTTATTATAGTTTCGAGATGAAATTTCGGCAAGTGTAATTTTGGTAACATAATTATTTCTTGATGATGATCGGGTTGTGCCAGGGGGTACCCAATATAAAATATTGGGTCCTGACGCTTCGCCAGCCGCTGCCGCGGCATGCTCCGCTCGCGGCTTGCGCGCTGTAGGGTGGCAGTTCTACCTAGCTCTCCTAATCGCTTCGGTCGTCGTCATACCTTACGGAAACTTTCCCTGAAATAAATAAGGTAAGTAACCTTATCTGAGTACCCTCAATCTTATTTTAAAAATAAACGTTTGTCTATTTTTAACCCCCGACGGAAAAAGAGGGGTGTTATAAGTTTAACGTATCTGTCGGTGTATCTGTCTATCTTTATAATTTATAAGTTGTAAGTAGTTGCGCAAACTCAAGGTACTTTGGCTAAGATATAGGTATTAAGTGTTTATACCGAATACGTGTGGCTTATTTTTAGTCAGATTGTTTGCTTCGCCCGTCGCACGGTCCGAGAGATGCTTACATGTATAAGCCAGTTAATAGCATACATGACGGAATATTTAACAAAGTGTCTGATGGTGGTATCTTAAGTTTGTGGCAATATTATATCTATACAATACAATACAAATACTCTTTATTGCATCTATAATTACTGTTACGCAGTGAACACGGGTTCGACTCCCGACATTTTTCATACTTTGGGAAATCTATAGGATATTTCTATGCCTACGCACGCTTGCGGAAGATGATGCTGCAAACCTCTCGGCACGGTCACTCCTGCGCAAGGAGTTATTACCAACCGTTGATCAAAGTCACTCCTGCGCAAGGAGAAGATACTAGTCAAACTTTTGCGTAAATAGTTACAAACAAAGCACTTTAAGAAGACTTGGTTTAACACAACCTCGTCGCAACTTCTGGGCAATACAGATACGCATTTCAGTCTACAATTGCTTGGTTAACTGTGTTCGAGCTCCTCCTTTAGCTCGAATCTCCACTACTTTTGGCAAAGTAGGAGGTACGCAGGATGAAGCAGCTGCTACAGAGGCAAATAGGGTAAGTGTGCTTAGCAGTTAAGGCTACGGTGCTGTCTCTCATGACTAGAACAGGCTGCATAATAATTGTCTAGATACTGGATAATCTTCATCTGTGCAAATTACCCAGTTATTGACAAAAGGATGTTGAGAAGACTTATTAGTTTGAGAATGCTTTTTATTTCCATGTTACTTTCTGTCTGTTTACTTTTGCAAGGTACACGACTTGTGACATGACTGGCTGGAGAAACAGGGCATTACTTGCGATTGCGACGTTTCCAGATTCTCGCCGGTGTTCAGCAGATGATATTACCTATAGCCTTGCTTCGCTTTTCATCCAGCTGGCCTAGCACAATTTCCTGCCAAGTCGTATCTAGCGCGACTAGGCGGTTCCTGACCTGTCGCACTCGAATTTAGGAGTTGGAATCAGAGGGTAGATTTATCTCTACTCGCGTAGCGTCGCAACGGCAGTTTTGTTAGGCCCTCGGATAAACGTCCTTTAGATCTGGTACGGATAAAGTAACCATTTTGTTATCTATGCACACCAGAGTCAAGGGTGCGTACCTAGTTTAGGGTGCGTACCTAGTTTAGTGCTTCTCTAGTTTAATCATTTAGGCTTGACGATAAATTATATACAAATGAACACTGGTCGTCTAGCAATCATTGTACCTACTCCTTGGGACTGCAGTGAGATCCTGGGCTTAAAATCACTTTCAGCTGGAAGGATTTCCACAAAATTTCCTCCCTTCCCTTCGGTAACTGACACACTGACATGACATGCTGCATGCTAAATAAAAGACGTGCGTCCAGTACAACCATTTATTGCGAGACTGCCATGACATTTAGATCTACCCTTATTATACATATACAACACCTCCACCCTTATTTAAGATATATATTAACTAATATTATAAATTAAAGTTACTTAACAAAGAAAAATATTAACACAATAGCTCTAAGAAGTTTCAAATCCAAAACGGACTGGCGGCTTTCTTTCCCTTAATGGGAACCTACGAGCCGAAGAAACAATAACATTCCCCTCTCCACTGACCGCCGGCACATTCAGCGTCACTGGCGAGCTAGCGGGGGCTGCCGCTTCCTTGCTAAGTGACGACCTACTCTCACTGCTCTCCCCCAAAGATCCCCCGTCTTGGCCGGGTTTCTCACTTCCGGCCAAGGGGAAGCTTAAAGACTTGCGCGACTTGTCGTAAAGTATAGAATCTGCTATTACTTTAGCGTGAGGGGAGGTATCACCCCCGTTTCGAATAACCCTTTGCCTTAGCTGATCAACGTGCCTATGAATTTCTGTTCCAAAGTTAGATCTCACACAGTAATCGGTATCACCTAATTTTTTAATGATCGTCCCCGGAAGCCATTTATCCGTATATTTATTACCAGAGTATTCCCGATACCACACTAGCGCGCCCGGCTGCAGCTGGCGGTTCGCGCCGCCCGCGGCCTGCTCGCTGCGCAGCTGCCGCGCAGCAACTCGCGACTCCCGCTCCGGCCTTAAATTATCTAACCTCATACGAAGCTTGCGCCCTTGCAATATATTGGAGGGGCTTTCCCCCGTTGTGGCATGCTCCGTATTTCTATAAGCTAATAAAAACCTACTTAACGCGACATCTGGATCCAAATTTTGTTTCATTGATTTTTTTATGACTCGTTTGCACGTTTTAACCGCATTTTCCGCGGCGCCGTTGGATGCAGGGTGGTACGGCGCTGTAAAAATTTGTTCGATGCCGTTATGACATAGAAAATTTTTGAAGTCTGAACTCGAAAACGGGGGCCCATTGTCGCTGACAATTTGTTTGGGAAGACCGAATTTAGCCCAGAGGTCCCTTAACACCGGTATCATGGCCTGTGAGGTGGTACGTGCCATTCGTATCGCTTCTATCCATTTGGAACAAGAGTCTACTATAACCAGATACGTTAACCCGGCTATGGGCCCCAAGAGATCTAAATGCAGCCTAGACCACGGACGAGTCGGCCAGGGCCATGAGTGGGGAGCCTGCTTGGGCGGCGCGTCGGCCACGGCGGCGCACACCTCGCACGCGCGGCACTCCTGCTCCACGGCCTCATCGATCCCCGGCCACCATACGTAGCTACGCGCTAAGGCTTTGGTCTTAACTATCCCCATGTGGCAATCATGCAATTCCGCAATTACCTTTCGTCTACAAGCCTCCGGGATGACAATCCTATGCCCCCACATGATACATCCTAATTCGGCGTATAGTTCACTTTTTCTATTGAAGTACGGTTTAAGCTCCCTGATTTCGAAGTCCGACGGCCAACCATCGTTTACATAGCTTAAAACACGGCTCAAGATTGAATCGCAGCGGGTTTCATTTTTAAGAACTTTATAATCTAGTAACAAAGCCTCTGTGGAGAAATGCAAGTAGGTCTGTTCCGGTAGGCAATCTTCTTCAGACACTACCTCATTTCTCTGTGCTCGGATCAAGCGAGAGAGAACATCCGCCGTATTTTTATCTGTCCGTACATATTCTATAATAAAATCATACGCCGACAGCTTGATCGCCCACCGTTGTAAACGGCTGGCTGCGGCGCTAGGTATACCTATATTTGGCCCAAAAATGCTAACGAGGGGCTTGTGGTCTGTACGTAGCACGAATTCCCTACCGTACAAGTACTGGTGGAATTTGTCCACTGCAAAAATAATTGCCAGCGCTTCCTTATCTATTTGGCTATAATGCCGTTCACAAGTAGTGAGAGAGCGCGAGGCGTACGCCACGACGCGCTCGTCCGCGGCGTCGGTGCTGCCGCTGCGGCCGCCCGGCGTGCGCTGGGCCAGCACCGCGCCCAGGCCGTGCGCGCTGGCGTCAACCGTCAGAACCGACTCCGCAGCCATATCAAAGTGCGCCAGTGTGTTAGTATCCCCCAAGAAGTTCTTGACCTTTGTGAAAGCACGGTCCTGTTCCATGCCCCACTTCCAATGCCTTCCTTTCTTTAATAGCTCGTACAGCGGTGATAAATGTGAACTTAAATTTTCTATAAATTTACCGTAAAAATTTACCATTCCGAGGAAGGATTTTAATTCGGTGACATTGTTTGGGTGGGGCATGGTGGTGATTGCTTTCACTTTATCTGCGTCTACTTGCACTCCATTTTCATTTACGATAAACCCTAGATATTTCACTTCGTTTGTTAAAAATTCGCATTTTGATTTATTAATTTTCAACCCGTGCACTTGTAAAGTTTGCAATACCTCTTCTATGGCCCTCAAATGAGTCTCTAAGTCCCTACTTTTAATCAAAATATCATCATAAAACACCACGACACTCGGCATATTCTTAAACAAATTAACCATTATCTTTTGGAAGAGTGCCGGTGATGAAGCCAAACCATATACCAAACGCGCATATTTAAATAAACCCCTATGCGTATTAATCACCGTGAAGTCTTTAGAACCCTCTGATAATAATATCTGGTTATAGGCCTGGGAAAGATCGAGCTTCGTAAAAAATTTGTTACCGCTAAGGTCACTAAATAAATCATCCATCTTTGGAACAGGAAAACGTTCAACAGCTAAGACACGATTAAGGGTTACCTTGTAGTCGGCACAAATCCTTAATCCTCCATTGGCTTTGCGCACCACGACCAAAGGCGTGGCCCAGTCGGACCGGTCCACCGGCTCGATGACGCCGGCGCGCAGCATGGCATCGAGCTCGGCATCCACTCGCGAGCGCAAGGCGTACGGCAGCGGCCGCGCACGACAAAATATCGGTTGCGCGCCCTCACGCACGCACAGCTCGGCGCAGCCCCCAGTATATTTACCCAATGTGCCGTCGAACAGTGCTTCATGTCTAGAAATAATATCATTTATTATTTTCTTTTTGTCGGATGAACAGTCTACAATACAACTATGGCATTGCTCGGTATTAAGCTTAGGTATACGGATAGGTATGTTAAGTTCGGACAACCACTGCCGACCTAATAAATTTGTACATCCTTTAACTATAACATACAAATCCAACGTTCGAACTATCCCTTTGTACTCGACTAAAGTTTCTATGTAACCCAAAGGTTTAACAATTGAGCCATCATAAAATTTTAAATTCAAAGCGCATGGATTTAAATACAACTCGCTAAATAGATCATCATAAACTTGTTTACTAATACATGATATAGCGGAGCCCGTATCCACCTCCATATTGAGCGAGCGATTTTGAACCTTAACAGTGATACACACCGGTTTATATTTGCCTAGAGACATTTGGTACATAGGCTCTTCTTCGGAATCCTCGACGTCATCCTTGTCATTGTCGTCGAAACACGGCTCGTCTTGCTGTTCCAGCAAGTGCACTGCAGCCCGAGTCCGGCCGCCCCGCGCCCCGCCGCGCGCCCCGCGCCGCGCACGCCAACCCGCGCCGCGACCGGCCGCCGATCCGCGGGTACTCCCGCGCGCGAAATTATCGTTGTAGCTGTCACTACCGGCCGTTCCCGCCGGCTCACCCCGTCTCGCCTGGTTGTGATCCACATCCCTGGATCCTGCCTTAGGACACATCCTTCTCAAGTGACCGATTTGATGACATCCACTGCACGCATAGTCCTTGTAGCCGCACTCATTGGCTGTGTGCCTTTTACTACCGCATCTAGGACATTCGCCGAAATGTAATTTATGTAACCCTTCAGACACTTCGCTCCTGAGTTCCACAGCCATCGCGTCCCGTTCTGCGGCCTCCAACGATAACGCCAGCTGTACGACCCGGTTATATGTCAAATTATCCTCAGCAAACAGCCTTTGCCGAATCGTTTCGCTCTTAATTCCACAAACTATCTGGTCACGCATATTTTCATCTAACGTTGTTTGGAACGCGCAATGTCTAGATAGTTTTTTCAACTCTGTTACATAATCGGCGATAGATTCGTTAGCTAGCTGCCGCCTCTGTCGAAATTTGTATCTCTCCGCCAACTCCGAGGGTTTAGGTTGTAAATGGGCACTTAGTAACTCCACTGCTGCTTTGTAAGTTAAAGACGATGGTTTCGCGGGACTGGCTAACGTAGATAAAAGTTCATAAGCGTTTTCACCCATAACTGATATCAATGTCGGTAGCTTTAAGTCGTCCGTAACCTTGTTCACTAAAAAGTACATTTCAATTCTCTCCACGTAACCCGACCAATTACCAGTTTGTATATCGAATTCACGCATTTGTCCAACCGACATATTGAACACTTATAAATCCCAGTTCCTTGATGCACAAAAACCACTTTAAGTACTTTTTTTTCTCCGCGTACGCCACTGCTAAATAAAAGACGTGCGTCCAGTACAACCATTTATTGCGAGACTGCCATGACATTTAGATCTACCCTTATTATACATATACAACACTGCATATACATGTTTATAAAGCTTCTATATCGCAGACATTCGCCTGTTTTATTGAAATTATACGATATGAGCTAATTAAATAAAAGCTGTTTACGATTTTAATTCCCGAACAAAATGGCCTCATTATGATCATTGATATTATTCTTTGTTGTATTTACTAGCTTCGGCCTCGTTGGTTAGGAGGGTCTATACCTTTACTTTTATATTTCGGGTATGATCAAAATCATTAATGTACGCACTGACAGTAACCAGTAAGAGACCAGAGTAGCACATATTCAGCGTTTTTAAGACTAACTATATTGTAGTCCATGCGAAATCAGGGTCGAATAATTGTAGAACATTCTCTCCCCTGTAAGGTACTCTATACATAATTATTATGGGGTATACCTACCCTACCTATACTTAATCAGTCAGGTCTCCTCGCAACTTGGAAAGCTTACGTAGTTTCGACATCGCAGATGATCCAGCTAACTGCAGTATTTGTCGTTGGTTGTTGTTAGTAAGTTCGTCGCTACTATCGGACG
Source organism: Cenopis cana (assembly GCA_951800055.1). Lineage (NCBI taxonomy): Eukaryota > Metazoa > Arthropoda > Insecta > Lepidoptera > Tortricidae > Cenopis > Cenopis cana. The sequence continues at coordinate 951,293 of OX637495.1, forward strand.
GTAGATATTGATAGCGTCGACATTTATTTTTCTTTGTTCAGCGCGTTCTTTCTCCTTTGTATACGCATGATACAGGAGGGTTCCCGTTTATAACTATGTATCTACCAGGTTTTACCTAGTGCCCCTATCGATATGTTAACAATTTAGCGTTATAATTTAGCGACCAGGAGAATGAGGCCCTATCCATGGAAATCGAGATTCATAGTATTTAGTCTTGGATAGTAAAAAATCTCTTACCATTGTCTAGTTCTATAGCTGTGTGGCTGATGACTGGTGGCCCACTTCAGTTTATTTATTAGCCGTAGGCGAAGGTCTTTTATGGCGTCTTATAATCATCCTGGCTAAGACTACAAGCATATTTGGGATAGGACGTAATGCGTAAGTCAATTCGAGTAGATAATTCCTCGCATTTTAGGCTGTTTATGTATAAAACTACGATTTGAACACTGTTCTGTAAACGGACCCATAGCTTGATTCAGTTCAAAGAGAAGATAATCACTACCGTTGTTCAGTTCAGTACATTTTGTCAGCCGGATAGGCATTTATGGATTCCACGTACTATTACTCATTCTGTGATCCCACGTTAAAGGACGTGCACAGGATTTTTACACTACATTTGTTTTAAATTTTGAAAAGCTGCTAATATTGAAGCTAGTTCAATTAAATGTCGGTCCGATATTGCCTACCAATGAATTACACATTCAAATTGTTTGGCTTATAGTTCTAATCCAAATGTTGATCCACTGACCTTTACTTATTTATTGGATATCATTAGGTTTTGTTCTGTAACCGAGAGGAAAGTATAAAAGCTTCGTGGTTAACTGGTGAAATCTATTCTGTGGATTGCTACGGTGTGAACAATATTCGCAATTGCTAAGCTGACAATTGTTAATAAAGATGACATATTTATAACGTAGAAACACGTAAGTGACTATAGCTGGTGCTACTAGGTTTTTCAAACAAGTAGATACTATTATGTAGTTTGATATATGGTGAAGGAGTAATTATGGATTACGTAGGTGTAAGTGACTAGCTGGTCTACTAGGTATTTCAAAAAATGTTCATTTTAAATCTGTAGGCGTTTTGGACACTAGTAGAGCCTGTTATGTAGTTTAATATATGGTGAAGGAGTGATTATGATATTTATATTACTTGTATGTGTTAAGTATAAAAGTTTTCACTCCTCTACAATGCTTTATTCTATTCTTCACATTGGCGTTCTAATTAAACTATTTAGTTTCGATTAATCCTTATGAACCAGCAGCCGATAACAAACACTTCTCAATTTGTTAGGCTTGGAATAAGGTACAGGTACTTAATAGACAAATTTTACCTGAAAATAAAATTTATATTAAGTTACTTACCTTATTCCAAGCCTAATTTTATTGCTGTCTGCTGGCGTGTGCTTAAACACCATTTCATTTTTATTAACATTCACTTGCATGTATTAGAATCTAAGCTTATTTTTCAGCTAAAAACTTAGTTTTAAGCTTGTTTTTCAGGAACAATTTAGTACTTACGCTCTTTTTCAGCTGTACTAGTTAATCATCAGATCTTATTTAAGCATAAACAAATCAACTACCTACCCTTAGTTCGTGCTTTGTTTACATAACGCAGTGCCACCGGTCTACCTACCGTGGCTACATTTGCCACCTGTCTATCTGCAGTGGCTATCTACCGTCCACTTATATCATATTGGACGGTAGATCAAATTGAGAATCCAATGACGGCTGCTAGGTCCGCAGCCATAGCGCCGCTTGGTTCCTAAGGGTGGGGATAAAACCGGTAAACGTCACTCGGAACATGGCAGGTTGCCAGCGGAAACGGATGTCGCCATCTCAATTTGTTAGGCTTGGAATAAGGTAAGTAACTTAATATAAATTTTATTTTCAGGTAAAATTTGTCTATTACATTACAATTCACATGCTGAACCACAATTTTAATAAGTCAAGTACTAATCATTTAAAATCAGGATCAACAACCTTTTATCATCGCTGGGTGCGAAGTAGGTGGTGGGGGAACCACGAATCGATCGCAGCGCGCACCGTGGCCAAAAAAGGAACTTGCCGCGGACCAACTGTCACTTTTTACTAGCGAAATTTACGTATCCGTGCATTTTAAGTAAAAATAAATAAACATGCGTTACGAAACCAGCTGCGTAGTTAACTGCAAGAAGAATGGCATAACAGTGATCATAAATTCTATAAATTTCCACCACTAAGTTGGAAACGAGCACAACAAATGAAATGGATAATCGTTGTCAAGAGGAAAAGTAAGGAAGCTAACCTATAAAGCATGATTTTTAATATTATATTTTGTATGCTGTAGGAAGTAACGGTTAAGTTACTATAATTTATTTGTTGCTTTATTTCAGTGCCGATCGATCGCCATGGTACACAAAGCCACATGACAGGATTTGCAGTGCGCACTTCATTGGAGTTTTTATAATTAATTTAGCCATATTTACCTGAAAATGCACAAAAAGTCTGCATTATTTACGACACTACAGTCATAAATGATCGTCTACAATGTATATGCAATGCTTTATTCAATTATATTTGTTTATTTCTTTACTTATTTCTCGTGAAGTCAGCCATGAGAAAGTCCGTGTAGGTACACCTGAAATTTATTGATTTAGCCATTTTAGGCGTGAAATAGACATAAGCTTTACGTGATCGAATAGAATCTATGAAAATTACGATATTTCATTAAAATTGTTTGTTTGTTTTCCTTCTTTTCGTAATGATAACCAGCCACTGGATATCTTTAAGTCCGCCGTAATTGTGACCGCTAGTTGGCGCTGCCATCGCGCACCCAGCCAATACTGGCTAACAAAGTTGTCGCGGCACGCACGTGTAATAATTTGTGACTGTAATCAAACGCCGTGGACTCATCTTAAGTAACAACGCACCATAAAATGAATCAATGCACATAAAACTGCAATACAATCAGACTCAATTATTTCTTCCAATTAAATTCGCCAAGCTTGATTCGACATTGATAACTTTCATGATGGATTTCTGACTAAAATGATCACTAACTTAGGATTAGGTCTTCTTTTGTTTTTAAGTAATAGTGTTTTAAGTGATCACTATGTTGGGGGAAGGAAAGGGATTTACATTGCGTATGTACCGCCTCAGTCGGCGTCAGGTCAGGGACAGAAAGAGGAACCAGTGATAAAAATGAGACGACAGGAGAGCAATGAAGAAATCAAGGCGATTCTAGAAGAAAACTACAGATTCAAGAATGATGAGTTGGCTACGCGGTTCAAAGTTGCTACAGAAAAGAAAGAAGGTAAAGTTAATTCCGCGTTCGGCGGTACAGTACCAGTAAGCTACCTATCAGTGTAAAAGTTAGAACAGTCAGTACAAATTGTTTACTGCGCCGTCCACTGCCACGCCTCTGCGTAGGTAATATAATATTTTCCTGTGCAATGTCTTGCTTACTGGGAATAAATCGATAAGTATTGAAATCTAGACGATGTCAGTATGCTCTCGGGGAAGAAGAAAACACCGCTTACCGCGCTGCTTGCGCCCCGCAAACACCAGAAGTAGTCTGAGTGATTGTGAAGGTACTGTTTGAAGTGTCCTCTTTGCTTTCAATCAGTCTGCATTGATAAAAATTGTGACTTCATCAAGTTGGTTGTAACGTAAAAACGTTACAATACATTCGTTTTTTAAGAACTAAGTACTTAAATTAATAATAAAAATAAATAAACATTAAATATAATTAAAATCCTAATAAAAACACTTACCTAACTAATAACTTATTAACTATACCTATAGGATTAAATAAAATTACAATAAAATAAGCGTTTATACATTGCGGCACTTATTTTTCTGGCGCACTGTACCTTGCTCGCAACTCCATTGTTCTCCCCGGCTGGGCGCGCGGCGGCTTCCCTGCCTCCCGCGCCGCTCCCGCGAGGGCCAGCGGCGCGCGGCCGCGGCCAGACAGATTTTGCTACCAACGCAGGCGCACGTACACTTGTTCCAGTGTCGTCTCACGTCGCGCCGGCGTAATGATTAAACTTTAAATATTTTTATGGGCATAAGATGGCCCTAAGTTCAGTTACTCGTCTAGTAACCTTTTAAAATCAGTGTACAACCCCTATATTGGGTAAGTGTTGAATATTTAACGTGTTTTTAGTTGTAAGTAGGTAGATTTAAGGGCGTTCCCAACGGCTATACCGTTATAACGTTCTTTGCCTAATTTTAGCTTGCTAATTGAGCTTTAATGCTAAGCCGCTCATCTCTTCTTTTCCAAATTAATTTTATTACGCATCATTAATGTTAAAATATGTAAACAAAGTAAATTCAGTATGTTTTATTACCAAATTTCATCTTGCTTTGTAAACTCCGTCTGACTGTGACATCCGCACTTCATCAAGCCATTTTACCTTCACCATCACGCAGTACCTTCTCTTCTCTTCTGCTTCTGCTACTGCTTATGCCGGTCACAGTCAACGGAGATAAATACGGAGCGATTTATATTTACACGGCGGACGTAAATTCCAGGGTGCTACCTTACGGCTCGAGCCCACACCACTTTCACCCAGTACCAGTGCTGCCTGGCTGACGTCCCTCAGCCCGTTCCATCTCCACGGCATCTCCGAGTTCCAGGGGAGTACTAGCGTGGTGGCAGCAATATAACCAGAGAGTGGAAATCAGACCGGCCTTTAGACCTACCCCCTACGATCTTTTATCGTGTGCTCGCGCGTTTGGGAGGATTCAGTACATAAAATAAATCATTAATTTCAATATTCTAGTTTGTTTTAATCACTCCCAACCTAAACGTAGCACTGGCGCCCTTACCGTGGTATACTTAAGGTCTGATTTCGCTCTCAGGTGGGTCGTGGTTTGTGTGTGCTTGATGTTTTTATTTTTGGTTTTGTGAAACGTTTTTCAGTTTTTTATTTTGGTTGCAAGCAACTAGGGTGTACGGATTACTTATTTGTCAATTATTGTTTGTAAAATAAATAAATATAATAAATTTTATTGTAAAAATAGTTCTCTGGTACAGTCGGACACATTTGTGAATTTTATTTCGATATTTTTAGCTGATATTTTAAATTGTTTGCTGTGATAAACGTGTATACTTAGAAATTGTCCGCTGGTACAGTCAGCCGAATTTATTTGAATTTATTTTTTATTTATAATTAATATTGTATTTTTTTTTTTCAACAGTAACAATATACATTGCTGTTGTTTTGTGTCCGTACACAGTAGTTGCATTTATTCGCTTTGTTTTCGTTTTTTATTTTTGTGAACGTTTATTTTATTTTTTCGTTTGTGCTTATTTCTGCTTTTTATTCTGCCATTCGCATCGGTGCTAAGAAAAACAACCAAACGTTCTTAATTCATTGTTTTTGTAACAGACGGAGTATTTTGTTGTTTTTTTTAAACGTTTTATTCAACACTTACCAAATTCATCTGTAATTTTTTTTTGTCTATCGGTTTGAATACTTCTAATATGGCTGGGCCAATTAAATTCTTGTCGCTCCAAAAAACCGAATTAGAATATGAGGTTGCTATACGCGGCGAAAAACCAGCGTCCACAGTACAGGACCTGCGTAGGCAAATTGCTAAATGTGGGCCCCTATTTCCATCAGAGGACATCCTTACGAGTCCTTTCGACCCAACAGAGGATATAGATGGCGTTGTAGAGGTGCTCGAGAAAGTTAGTACATCCTTAGACTCCAATCCTCTGGACAAAAGCACTTTGCTACGGGCACAAAATCTATTACACCATCTATACTATCGACTCAACCGTATCACTTGTGAGGATGAAGATGATAAGGAGTCCTACGCCCAGTGCATAACTAAATTTAAGTTTTGCTCCGATCGTGTTAATTTGCTTAAGGATGGTAATATATTAGATCCTCTTGGTTCTTCCTCCAATGACCCCCAGGCTTCTCCTGCCACTTCTGCGTCTCCGCTTAACATCACTGTGACTTGTGACGCCGGCAATGCGAACCAACTGTCAAAGTTGAGATACGATGGCAAAACCTGTGTGAGGGCGTTCATTCAACGCGTCTCCGAATTTTGTGAGGCAAAAAATATCCCTACCAGCAAAATTTTACATAACGCTACCGACATATTTACGGGCGATGCGATTCATTGGTACAGAAGCGTCAGGGAAAAAGTGAAAACCTGGGAAGAGCTGGTTGTGCTTTTGAGGCAGGATTTCGGCCAGGCTGATTTTGATTACAGGCTGCTATCCGAAATCAGGTCTCGCACTCAGGGAGAAACGGAAAACATAGTGATCTATCTGTCGGTCATGTCCGGCTTATTTTCGCGTCTCTCAAACACCTTATCCGAGAACGACAAGCTCGAGATCCTCCTCCATAACATTCGACCGTGTTACGCGAGTACTCTGTCTTCCGTTTCCCAGATTACAACCATTGAGGAATTAAAAACATTATGTAGGAATTATGAACATATACAGTCGCGTCTTTGCCAGTTCAAAGAACCTCCGCGACCAAATTCAGACACTCTGGCACCCGAGTTTGCTTATATGGGTAGCTCTGGGAGTAGGTCAAATTATAATAATAATAATTCAAATCATAATAATGCGCAATTTAATTATAATAAATATAAATACAATAATAATAATAATTACAAATCATATTCGAATAATAATAATCAGCATGTGTCTAATAAATCCAATACTAATTACGTCGAGGCTATCGCTCCTTCGACATCCAAGACACGTTTTTGTCCGAGATGTCGAGTAGATTCCCACAATCTGCGGCAGTGCACGGCAAACAAAGATAACATTGTTTGTTTTGTTTGCGGACGCAAAAATGTCAAAACGCCTGACTGTCCAGATTGTAAGAAGAATAGGAAACAACAGCCAAAAAACTAATTAGTCAGAATTGTGTCAATAATAGTAATCAAAATAAATTTGATAATGATGATTGGCAAAAGTGGTTACATACAGTTAATTTGTTTTTTAATGCATACAAAATTGACACAATTCTGAAAGAACAAAATGAAAATGATAACAGACCTTACGTCTCTGTAAAAATTAATGATATTACCATGTCTGGTTTACTGGATTCTGGCTCGGCAGTGACTATTCTAGGCAATGGTGCTCATTCAGTACTTATTGATTCCGGACTGAAAGTAGTTAGAGGTGAATTTATTTCAGTCACAGCCGCAGGAGGTCAAATGTTACAGAGTGAGGGTTACATTGACATCCCCATACACTTTGACGGCAACTTTCACATTTTGAAAGCTTTTATAGTGCCAGGTATTCAAAATAACCTCATATTAGGAGTCGATTTCTGGCGCGCGTTTCAAATCTGTCCTAAATACCTCAGCAGCCTTGTCCTTAACAATAAACATAATGACATTTTGCCTAAACCGGACACATTTATTCAAGGCTATGATAAGTTGGACGATTCACAGAAACAAGTAGCTGACAACGTCGTAAAACAATTTGAGGACATTTCTTTTGAACGCAAGGGTCTAGGTGTCACTAATTTAATTACACACCGTATTGATACCGGCGACGCTAGTCCAATCCGCCAACGTTACTATCGCTTGTCACCAGAGAAGCAGCGTATTCTGGTTGAACAAGTGGACGAAATGCTTGCTCTTGGCGTGATTGAGAAATCTGAGAGTAGTTGGTCATCGCCGGTTCTGCTTGTCAACAAGAAGAACGGACAACCACGGTTCTGTCTCGATAGCCGTAAGTTAAACTCAGTAACAAAACGTGACGCGTATAACCTGCCGTACATATCCGAGATTTTGGACAACCTCAGGGATGCTCGTTACCTGACCAGCATCGACTTGTCCAAAGCCTTTTGGCAAATTGAAATTGCTCCGGAGGACAGACACAAGACTTCTTTTTATGTGCCAACCAGGGGGACTTATCACTTTAAACGAACCGCCTTCGGTCTGACCAACGCTCCTGCTACTCAACAAAGATTAGTGGACCTGTTGTTCTCAGAGTTCGACCTTAAGGTTTTCGCCTACCTGGATGACATTATCATCGTCTCCGAGGATTTCAATAGTCACGTCTCTTTACTCTTACGCGTCTTAGACAAACTCAAGCAGGCCAACCTCACCGTTAACTTGGACAAGTGTCGTTTTTTCAGTAGCCAACTTAAGTACCTCGGTTACGTCGTCGATAGCTCAGGCTTACGTACCGACCCTGGAAAAGTAGAGGCTATTCTTAATTACCCCACGCCGACGTCTCGTAAAGACGTTAAGCGATTCCTAGGTACTGCGACATGGTATCGACGTTTCGTACCAAATTTTAGTACCATCGCAGCACCGTTAAATAAATTGACATCATCAAAAAAAGGTTCACCTCCCTTTAAATGGACCCCTGAAGCTGATGCTGCCTTCCAGCAACTTAAAGAGCGATTAGTATCTGCTCCCGTTCTCCGTTGTCCGGACTACTCCAAACCGTTCGAGGTGCATACTGATGCCAGTAATTATGGAATAGGCGCTATGCTGACTCAGACCATCGATGGTAAGGAGCACCCGATCGCGTACATGTCTAGGAGCTTGTCACCGGCCGAGAGAAATTATAGTATTACGGAGCGGGAGACATTATCGGTTGTCACGGCTCTCGAGTATTGGCGTTGCTACATAGAAAATGGACAGCCCTTCACGGTCTACACAGACCACAGTGCGCTCAAGTGGTTCCTGTCCATTAGCAACCCAACTGGTAGATTGGCTCGGTGGGGCGTTCGCTTGTCAGGGTTTAACATGGTTCTCAAACATCGTCGTGGCGTTGATAATGTCATCCCTGATGCCTTGTCGCGAGTTCCCGTCAGTGAAATTTGTACCTCCAACTGTCATCTGAACTCTGGGGACACCTGGTACACTAATATCTACAACGGTTGTCTCCATAACCCAATTGATTTTCCAAATTACATGATTAAAAATGATTCCTTGTACCGATTGTCCAAAAATAAGCACGAACTTACATCCGAATTCTCATGGAAATTGGTTGTTCCCGCCGAATTACGTAAAACGGCAATTGATGAAAACCACTCGGAGCCTACTGCAGGGCACTTGGGCATTTTTAAAACCTACCGCAGACTTGCTTTGCGATTTTATTGGCCTGGTATGTACCAGGATGTGGTCGAGTTCATTGGATCTTGCGAGAAGTGTTTGTCGTATAAGGCCCAAAACCATCAAACCTTAGGGGAAATGGGAAGGCCAAAACAATGCTCTCGTCCGTTCCAAATGATCTCGATCGATTTGATGGGCCCTTTGCCAACTACCAGGAAAAGAAACAACTACATTCTAGTCATCACATGTTGCTTTTCCAAGTACTGTTTAATATTTCCCATTAAAAATGCCACTGCAGAGGTTATAGCCCAAATTTTATCAGAATCGGTTTTCTTGGTACATGGAATACCACAAACTATTTTAATGGACAATGGCACACAGTTCACAGGAAGGGTTATGGACAATTTATTTAAACAATACAACATCCCTAATGTCTACTACAGTCCTAAATACACTCCTCAGGTAAATTTAGTGGAGCGCTTTAATCGCACAATAATTTCTTGCATATCTACCTTTGTAGATGATGATCACAGGTCCTGGGACGTATATATTCCTAGAGTACAGTTCGCGATTAATAGCTCTGTCAACGAAGCCACAGGTTTTACACCTGCGTTCTTGGTGTATGGTAGAGAATTGGTTCCTTGTGGGACACACTACACCGATAACGATTTAGGGGAGGACGTGTTGTTTTTACCTCGTGACATCTACGCCGAAAACTTGGGTTGTCTGTCCTCGATTTTTGATGACGTGCAGAAAAGGCTTTGGCATGCCCATGTTAAAAACACGTCACATTACAATCTTAAACGTAAGCCGGCTGAATTTAAGGTAGGCGACATTGTAATGAAACGCACTTACTTCTTAAGTGACAAGAGCAAGCAATTCTCCAAAAAGTTGGCACCAAAATTTATCAAGGCTAGAATCGTCACTAAAAAGTCTCCATTAGTTTATGTGCTTCAGGATTTAGCTGGTAAAGACCTCGGCACCTGGCACATAAAAGATCTCAAACTGGTCGGTTTAAATAAATAAGTAAATTAATTAAGCTTTCATATAATGAAATTTTACACGGTCTTAGTTCACTAGCGTCTTAACATCCTTAAGCACTTGTATCTGTAGGTTTCAAGTTCATGTAACGAGTTACCTCATCATTTTCTGATATTAAGCGTCAGTAATTAAATAACAATTGCTGACGTAAACATGTAAGCGTGAAGTATGAAAGAAGAAGTATGTCATTGTCTATACAGGTACTACAACAGTGCGGATTTTATTATATATAGATATAATAAAATCCTTGACGACGCGCGGGCGTACTGTAACGTAAAAACGTTACAATACATTCGTTTTTTAAGAACTAAGTACTTAAATTAATAATAAAAATAAATAAACATTAAATATAATTAAAATCCTAATAAAAACACTTACCTAACTAATAACTTATTAACTATACCTATAGGATTAAATAAAATTACAATAAAATAAGCGTTTATACATTGCGGCACTTATTTTTCTGGCGCACTGTACCTTGCTCGCAACTCCATTGTTCTCCCCGGCTGGGCGCGCGGCGGCTTCCCTGCCTCCCGCGCCGCTCCCGCGAGGGCCAGCGGCGCGCGGCCGCGGCCAGACAGATTTTGCTACCAACGCAGGCGCACGTACACTTGTTCCAGTGTCGTCTCACGTCGCGCCGGCGTAATGATTAAACTTTAAATATTTTTATGGGCATAAGATGGCCCTAAGTTCAGTTACTCGTCTAGTAACCTTTTAAAATCAGTGTACAACCCCTATATTGGGTAAGTGTTGAATATTTAACGTGTTTTTAGTTGTAAGTAGGTAGATTTAAGGGCGTTCCCAACGGCTATACCGTTATAACGTTCTTTGCCTAATTTTAGCTTGCTAATTGAGCTTTAATGCTAAGCCGCTCATCTCTTCTTTTCCAAATTAATTTTATTACGCATCATTAATGTTAAAATATGTAAACAAAGTAAATTCAGTATGTTTTATTACCAAATTTCATCTTGCTTTGTAAACTCCGTCTGACTGTGACATCCGCACTTCATCAAGCCATTTTACCTTCACCATCACGCAGTACCTTCTCTTCTCTTCTGCTTCTGCTACTGCTTATGCCGGTCACAGTCAACGGAGATAAATACGGAGCGATTTATATTTACACGGCGGACGTAAATTCTAGGGTGCTACCTTACGGCTCGAGCCCACACCACTTTCACCCAGTACCAGTGCTGCCTGGCTGACGTCCCTCAGCCCGTTCCATCTCCACGGCATCTCCGAGTTCCAGGGGAGTACTAGCGTGGTGGCAGCAATATAACCAGAGAGTGGAAATCAGACCGGCCTTTAGACCTACCCCCTACGATCTTTTATCGTGTGCTCGCGCGTTTGGGAGGATTCAGTACATAAAATAAATCATTAATTTCAATATTCTAGTTTGTTTTAATCACTCCCAACCTAAACGTAGCATGGTAAACAGTATCAATTCAATTCAATTCTTTAAATAAATTAATAGTTTAAAAACACTACAAAAACACGCTTTGCGTGTTAATTGAAACCTGATCGTGTTCAAAGTCCATTACGTGACCTTTCTCACAAGTGCAAACACGACTATGATACGATATTCCATCATGGAATGCCAGTGCCTATCTTCCGGCTTCATCATCAGACCTTGAAACCTAATCGTGGTCAAAGTTCATTACAAGACTTTCTAACAAATCCAAACACAGCTACGATACGATGTTCCATCATGAAGTTCCAGTTCATATCTTCCGGCTCCATCATCAGATCAGTTCGACAGTACCATATTATTGTATTGTCATCAGAACTACATACAGCTGCTAATTTTCATGACGCTACGATCCTTGGAAAATGGTTAAACTAGTTACCTTAGATTCCATTACATAGTTAGTTACATACAGGTCGACCTATCAGACCTTGAAACCTAATCATGGTCAAAGATCATTGCAAGACCTTTCTAACAAATCCAAACACAACTTTGATACGATGTTCCATCATGAAGTTCCAGTTCATATCTTCCGGCTCCATCATCAGATCAGATCGACAGTACCATATTATTGTATTGTCATCAGAACTACATACAGCTGCCAATTTTCATAACGCTACGATACTTGGAAGATGGTTAAATTAGTTACATTAGATTCCATTACATAGTTACATACAGGGTCGACCTAATAAAAGCGTGTTAAAAAAAATGGCTTCCATCAAATTTATGATGATTTCGCCAATGTCACGTGTTCAATTACTTTGTTCGGTAACGACGCCATGACAGTAGTAAGGTTTTGTACGGTAAATGGATTCTGCCCGTCGTCGTCCCGGGCACGTGTGCTCAGCAACGCGGCGACGATCAAAATTCGTAAACAGTATCCTTTTTCAGGGGATCTGATCGGTTGTCAGTTGCATTTGTGAATAATTCAAAACACTTCGATGTGAATCAATAAAATATAACTCAGCATGATCGACCTTCTATTTAAAAGCAGCGTCATTAATCATCTTTTCAATGCGCGTTAGATAAAAGTTTAATGCCGGAACCATACAAGGGGCCATGATGGTCCAACGTAGGGGACGCAGTTATGCGGTGGAATGAGACGAAAATATATATTTCACACATCTTCAGAAAAGACTCATTGTCACATGTCTCCCATCCTCATAGAAGGCGTGAAAATCCATATGTGCCACTCGCTAGTATTTATTTCATTCATGTTTTTAGCAGTGGGTCTCATTAGCGGTGTGAAAAGGAGTATGTGTCACAACGGTAGCAAAATTATTTGTGTCTTGGGCGTAAACACATGAATCCCTTGCTACGCTCAAGATTCTACTTTAGAATCCCTCGCTACGCTCAGCATTATATTGTACAATCTGTGCTGGGTATGGATGTATGCACTGTACGTTAGTGTGAGTGCGGCCGGCCGCCGCCCACATAGCCAGTAATAAACGAGCTATCATTCGAGACGCGTGTTTCCTTGTGTTGTGTACCTATAACCTAAACCTAACGTATATCTACCAATCTAGCGCTTCACTCACGATTCAATTTACTGCCGAAAATATATCATTTTTCTCCCTTGATACACAATGTACACAATCTACTGATTACTTCAGAGAAGCTGTCCGACGAGAAGGGAACGATGTCCTGGGTGTTCCGTTCGTTCGCCGTGCGACGCATCGTCGGCGGCATGGAGACGAGCATCAGCATGTACCCATACAACGTGGCCATCTCGCGCAACGGCCGCCATTGGTGCGGCGGGTCCATCGTCGACGAGCAGTGGGTGTTGACGGCTGGCCACTGCTTCGAGTCGTAAGTATGATATCCTGGTACCTGACATGATTAGGTACAGTGTACATCGTGGCGAGCTCGTGCAACGGCCGCCACTGGTGCGGCAGGTCCATCATCGACGAGCAGTGGGTGTTGACGGCTGGCTACTGCTTCGAGTCGTATGATGTCCTGGTACTTGACATGATTACAATACTACGTTTCTATGTATGTCAGTAAATTCTGACGACTGGCCACTGATTTTAAGTGGTAAGTAAGTGTCTGCATCATTCTCATTTTCTGGATGAACATTTTATTGAGTGAACCTTTGTTCACAGAGCACACGACAACGACAAGAAGAAACTGGCGGCTTTCATAATACGCGCTGGAAGTTCATTCCACAACCGAGGAGGATACCAGGCCAGGGTCAACAAGGCAAGTGACGTAGCTGTAATAGTTTTACTTTTAAATTCATTTTACATACTACAACCGTGATTTTTTTCACAGTAAGTAGTAGGTATAGCTGCAGACCTCGCAAACATTTTTTACGTTTTCAACCTCAATGGCTCCGCCATTTTGAAGAACTGAGCAAAGAGACTAAGGATCCGACATGTAACTAAATTACCAAACCCATTCGCAATATTTCTCGAGAATCGGTAGAAAAATGCGTCTAGAAGAGAACAGACTGATAAACATCTGGAAACTCGACCGCTGGACATAGGTACGAAAGCATTTTTGTCCAAGCTGCCACCTCTACAGTACCTACAATAACCTATTAACCTACAGCTGCTAAAAGTGGCACTGGAATTTAATTTTATGTGCTCTGCCTACCCCTTTTGGGAATGCAGGCGTGAGTTTATGTATGTATGTGTGAAACGTAGACCTTCGTTTCACTCGATCATTAACTTCATCTCATCTTAACAGCCGAAAGACGTCCACTGCTGGACATAGGCCTGGCCCAAACGGCCATCGGTTCTACCCCACCCACTGCCACTTAAGAATCGAATCAATTACTTAAACTATTAAAATTTCAGGCGTTCTTCCCAGGGAAGTACGCTCCGGGGAACGCAGACTACGATTTCTCGCTGGTCCGCCTGGACCGGCCCATGCCCATCGGACGGAACATCGCTGTGTTGAACCTGCCGTCCAAGGACTACCTCATCAAGCCGGGGGACATGCTCATTGTCACCGGATGGGGCAGTACTCATGTAAGGAGATGCTTTTAACCGCTTCAATTGATGGAGAGCATTTAGTTAATCCTTATTGACTTTTTACGTCTCGTCATCATCATATCAGCCGACAGACGTGACATTTGGGTAGTTTACTCTTTGGAGTACCACTCGTTCGTTCTACACGCACCCAGCGGAATCCTGGAAGTTTTAATAATTATTTTACCATTTTGTGAGGAAGCCGGATTTATACCAGCAAAGTCCAGTTTTCCCAGTCCAGTGATTTTCTGTAGTGGGTAGGAACCACTGCATTTGCTACTGCATAGGTTCATGTGCTTAATTCTGGTACATTCTATAATATCAATCCAGGAGACGGGTGCAGGCCACATCCCGGATCGTCTCCGCTTCGTTCCCGTGCCAGCGATGAAGCTCTCCGAGTGCCAGTCTGCGTACCGGTTCTACATTACTCCTCGAATGATGTGCGCCGGGTATGCCACCGGTGGAAAAGACGCATGCAACGTATGTTGGTCCCTTTTTGACTTTCGAGCCTATTAGGGTATGATAAGGATGATAACATGAACGGGGGCTTCTGCTGTGCTAAGATTGGTACGGTTGCGTATCAAGTGTCACATCACTTGGATTTACTGGCCGTCCGAGTAACCTAGCATAATCATTATCCACTTGCTCTTTGGCAAAAAAATAATAATGCGCAGCAAAATAAACTAGCATAAAACCCATTCGTGGCAACACCACACTAGTCGCTAGGCATACTGAGACGTAGAGGCATAAATCAAACAAGTTGTTTGGCGATTTAGCACAGGGTTCTGATTTTCTGAGACAAACTCTTCTAATCTAAGCACTAGTTAAGGAAAAAAAAGGAATTAGACATAAGGAATTTTTATTCGTTATTATCCGTATTCTGAAGAGGTTGAAAAACTGGCATAGAACCGAGAAGACTAGTGATTATTCCACCGTAAAGAGCGTTAAGATAGAGGTCATTTATTTCAAAATTGCAGTGTCATAATATACCAGGGGTTTCCCCACTAGACTGCGTCTGTATCGCGGGTAACGAATTACAATATAAATATCAGATTAATGATGATAACTATGGAATCTACTGAACC
Source organism: Cenopis cana (assembly GCA_951800055.1). Taxonomy (NCBI): domain Eukaryota; kingdom Metazoa; phylum Arthropoda; class Insecta; order Lepidoptera; family Tortricidae; genus Cenopis; species Cenopis cana. Next base: position 966,885 of record OX637495.1, read on the forward strand.
CACAGCATGACTCCGGCGGGCCGGCAGTCCGCGACGGCGTCCTCCTCGGCATCGTCTCGTTCGGAGGCAAGCAGTGCGGCGACCCGCACTCGCCTGGCGTGTACAGCCGCGTGTCGGAGATGACGTCGTGGGTGGAGCAGACAGTCGCCAGCAATGAGGCCAACGCCGTGCCCGAGCTGCAGGAGAAGATCAGGCGGGCGAGGGAGCGTGAGCAGGACTTGCAGAGGTGAGTGAAGGAGTGAGACAAGTCAATAAAGGGTTGGTAACGCGTTTGTAATTCTTCTGGAGTCTATAACAGTAAATTTGCTGAAGTGAGAGTACTAGGAGGACATGACACAAGGAGATGTAGTGCGGCGACTGGGTGGAGCAGACAGTCGCCGGCAATGAGGCCAGATCCGTGAAGAAAGTAGAAAAGAGCAGGAATCAGGTGGACCGTACGCTTGATTGCCACCGTCGTAGTATAAAAAAAATTGCAGAGGTGAGTGAAGGGAGTGAGACATAGATGAGTCTACAGCTGCCAAACCAAGTCAATAAAGGGTTAGTAACGCGTTTTCGATTCTTCTGAAGTCTGTAACGGTAAGCTTGTTGAGGTGAGAATACTAGGAGGACATGATACTGGAGAGACGGGAATGGCGTAGAAAATGTAGATAACCAACAACAACGTCGCTAGGACCGTACCCGAACTACAGGATAAGATCAAACGCGTATAGGGGCGAGAACAGGACTTCCAGTGGCGAGTGAGACATGCATATGTCTAGCTGCCAACAAAAGGAATCCTCAAGTCAATAAAGGGTTAGTAAGGCGTTAATGAATCTTCTGGAGCCAGTAGGATACGTTGTAGATAGTGCAAAAAAAACTTTCTGAGGTGAAAGTAATTTTCTTTTGCAGATTTAAAGCCCGCGTGGAAGACAAGAAGAATCAAATCAAAAATTGGCTGCGAGAAACCCTGAAATCGCCGAGTTTCATAGAACTAGCCAAAAAGAAGTTAGGCGAGGCGCAAGTAATGCGTAGAAGTTTCTCTTCTTCCCTCTCAGAAGACCAAGACTTGGCGGCAGCAGATGATTCTGTCATGGACGATATCAACCTGTCAAATTTAATACACGACAGAATATTACAAGGCGAGGAAGGTAACGAAGATGATAATATGCTTAGTACTTTGGCCCTGAGGGATATCATGTTGAATGAGAGCAAAGATTTGACGAAATCTAAGGACGGTTTTGAGGAATTACTTGCTTTTGTATCGAGGGATGACCCAGGGCCACCTCTTGGAAATATTACGAAACATTGAGCGGCGTTCGTGCGCAAACGTGTGACGTGCTTTTGCTATCTGACGCTAGGTGGCGGTGTTTTCAATAATAAATTACTTGAAAGAAAAATATTAATTTATTTTAGTGTCTACACAACAGAGACCCTGATGTTATTAAATATTAATTCTAAATTAATATTTTAAATACCTACTTATAACTGTACATGTAATAAAATGTATGATATAATGGGCTATAATATAATATTGTTAAATCTTAACAACAACGCCATCTACTCAATACTAGGGACACTACCTTGTACCTACTACTACTAACAACGTAATGCTGCGACACACGCACACGGTCCACCCAGAGTCCAAATGATGCTGAAACTATAGTTGTTAGCCGCTAGATGTCACGGGCTACCACGTTGCTATTGAGCTAAACTATAATCGGCATTACTATAAAACGATACTCCGTTTTTTTAGGGTTCATAGCCGAAGGGTTCATACGGAACCCTATTACTGTCACTCACGCGTCCGTCCGTCCGTCCGTCCGTCGTCTGTCACACAGGTTTTACAGCCAAACGGTTGGAGATAATATAGAGGCTTCAAATTTACACAGTAATTAATAAGCATCTTGATGACCCAAAGCCATACAAATAGTCAAAACTTATTTTTAAATGTTTTTAAGGGGGCTCCCATACACCTAAAGGGGGGCGCGAATTTTTTTTTTATCCTACCCTATCGAGTAGGGTATCGTTGTTCAGAGCTCATTGAGTAAATAATTACTATATTTTTAATAAAAAAATATATTGGAAAACAAGGGAATGAGAAGCCACCAAAGTCAGCTTTTTTTACGAAATTTGGTTCCGAATAATTTTTTAATTTCCCAAATACCTATAAACTTAAAATATTTTGGTAATAATGTTTCTCATTACGTATATTTTACCAATAAATACTAATATATTGATAAATTAGATTTTTTCTTTGAATTTTCCTTATTTTTCCTAATATAAAAACCAACTTAACTTTGCGGTCGTTTCGGACCCTAAAAGTCCGACTCGCACTTGGCCGGTTTTTTAAGATTAGAATGTTTACGATCATTTCGTCGTTTCCCTAAGATATCAGAGGACAATTTATTGTGCTTATTTCACATATTTCAGTAGATTATCTTATCACGTCTTAAGATTTAAGATATATAACTTACCGCATATTTTTCTACGAGTCAACCGAAATTAACTAGTCCTGCGGAACCAATGTTTAGGCATATGAGTCGGGCGCTCGTTAGTGTCTTTTGTTCTATGTCCTCGGCGTCACGTGATTGGTCAATCTTATTTTAGTTCACTTGAAGAGAGAAAAGTACGTGATATTAAGCGCGGTTTAGACTAGCAGGAACGTTGCGTGCGATTTACAGTGAATTTTCATTACATTGCAGGGTTTGACCGTATACATGTTACCTCGATAGCCTGCAGCCCCGCAATGTAAAGAAACTTGTATGCAAGATCTTGCTAATGTAAATCGGCCTTTAGTTTTGTTTATGATCAGTATGATCTCTTAACTCAAATCTTATCTTTAAACGAGCAATTCTTGTATATTTATTTATTTATTTCGGGGATCTCGGAAACGGCTCTAACAATTTCGATGAAATTTGGTATGTGGGGGTTTTCGGGGACGAGCAATCGATCTAGCTAGGTCTCAGGCCCGGGAAAACGCCGAGCTAAGCTCGGTCGCCCATATATTCTTATATCTTTAAACGAGCAATTCTTGTATATTTATTTATTTATTTATATGTATATTTATTTCGGGGATCTCGGAAACGGCTCTAACGATTTTGATGAAATTTGGTATGTGGGGGATTTCGGGGACGAGCAATCGATCTAGCTAGGTCTCATACACGGGAAAACGCCGAGCAAGGTTCGGTCGCCCAGATATTTATATATTAAATTCGACGAGTAGAAAAATACATTAACGTGCCGGCCATGTTAGAGCCGAACGGTAAGTATCGCACGTGACGATGGCAAGCGTCCTGATCCTAACGGCATGACGCTCATTCCGTGGAAGCTGGGGAGGACACTTGTGTGGGACGCCACTTGTGTTGACACGCTGGCGCTGTCCCACCTCCAAGCGACCTCCTCTAAGGCTGGAGCTGCGGCCGCCACGGCGGAGCAAAACAAGCGGCGCAAATATGCCGTCCTCACCGAGGTCTACATGTATGTATGTATGTAATAACTTTATTGTACACAAAAAAAACACATAAAAAATACAAACAAATACATGGTACATGTCGCACCATTTGGCGTCGAAACCTTGGGGCCATGGGGTCCAGGCGCGAAGGCGTTCTACAAAGAACTAGCGGAGCGGCTAGTTGAAATGTCGGGCGACCAGAGGGCTGGCAGCTACTTTGGCCAAAGGATCAGTTTAGCCATCCAAAGGGGCAACGCTGCCAGCCTTCTGGGCACCATAGCCAGCGATGGGGACTTGGGGGGCATTTACTTTTTATAGGTTTAGCTAGTTTATTAATAGCGTTGTAGTTTTTTTTATTTCTCAGAATTGCATGAAAATTGGTAGCTTGGAAGAGCTCCTGATTCTATACAAGTAATAAAAATATGACAACATGGCCTCGAAAAAAAAAATTTTTCCCATACATTTTTTCGACTGAGTTACGAAAATCCCATACGTTTTGTCACTCAATGGAAAAAAATCGTGGGACAGTGTAGGAAATCGTGCACATATTGTTCAGAATCAGGAGCTTTTCCAACCTACCAATTTTCATGCAATTCTGAGAAATAAGAAAAAACTACAACGCCAAAAAAATTGGCCCAGTTTTACGTTTTTCTTTTTTTTCTTTTTTCTTTGTTATTGATTTGAATAATCAAATTAAAAATATTCCTCAGAAGATGGTAGGCAATAAAAGCACAAGTAGTGTCAACATACTTTTTTTATTTACTGAGCATCGCCTGTATCTCCCCGCTGGACTTCCCCTTGGTCTCTGGCACGCATGCGCACGAGAACAGCGCGTTGGCTGCGCCCACGCACGCGAAACCGTAGCACGCGCCGTGCATGCCTACCAGCGACACCACGAACGGGAACACGGCGATCAGAAGGAAGCTGGAGAACCAGATGCATTCCACTATGATCGTGGAGGCGATGCTTTGTACCTGCACATACCACATAGTCAGTTAAGAGAGGTAGGGCACAGCAATACGAGTATGTCATCTCTTGCTCGAATTTTGAGCAACCCAACTGCGCAAGAACCTTCGCCTTGCAGAAGACCACAGCCATAAAAACATTATTTACTATACAAGTACGTAGTGTTGTATTCCTGGAGATAAGCAAGGTTGCCAGAACTTCCGAGAATGCACTGCGATGAGAGCGAGGTACCTAAATTTGTCCCTTCTGCTGTCAACACAGTAAATCCTCAAATTTCATAAAGGGTCGACAATGCGCATGTGACTGTTTTGGAGTTGCGAGCATATATAGCATAGATAAGAGTGTAATGACTGGAAATAGATAGCTAACTTCACGCATATTGTGATCCCGACTAAAGCGCCATCAAGTGCCAAAGTTTGTAACTATTATCTTGGATCCTTACACATGAAAAAACATACAAAAAGTGCATCAGCCGCTGGAGACCCGGGGGTACATTGACTCTAAAGGCAGTATACTTTACCACAGGGCCACGGGAGGCATCGAATTTTTGAATACCTTTCTAACAGGCCACATTTAGAAGACAATTCGTGCAAGTTTAATAACCTTAAGACTAGGTGGCACTATTATTAATTCCATCAGCTTTCTTCTAAGATAGACAACCAGATATATAGGCTGCGGTGTCCGCTTACCATCAGGCGGAACGTACGCTTGTTTGCCACCGTTGTAGTATAAAAAAAGTCATTAAAGGTTTCAGTTGTCAGGGACCGGTGCTTTGCGGACGCTCAGAAACCATGCTCACATGTCGGACAGCCCGCATAGTGATAAGGGGTTTGATGATAAGGGTCATCCACGATGACGCGCCCCTCCACAGCGAACCTCATACTAATCTATACGCAATTGTACGGATTGGGCTGGGCTGCGCGCCTTCCTGACACGCCCTATAAGAGTGTACAGATATTTATGTCTTTGACTGTAGAACTCCGGGCATCATGAGTCCATAGGAGATACAAAAAAGTGCGACCAAAAGAGTATGGAAATTCCTGGAGGCAACAAGAACTAGGGCTCTCAATCAATAACTAATCGATGCCAATCGAGCCCGGGCGAGAGTTATTGGTTTATTGTGGTATGGAACGGCCACGATAAACCAATACTAACTTACATACTTTATCGACGCAGTGACCCACAGAGGATCTTGGCCTCCGAAACGAGAGCACGCCACCTTTTACGGTCCTACGCAGTTTTCTGACAGTCTTCAACCTGAAGCTGACGTAGATCCGTCCACACTGTCTTCCCAGCGATACCTGGGCCGGTCAACCGGGCGACCATTTGTTCGTCCCAAGCTCTCTTGACGGCTCTATCCTCTCCAAATCTCAGTAGATGACCTAACCAGCGAAGTCTATATGCGACCAATAATAAAATAGTAAAAATACCTCCGGCGACTGCGCTGGCTTGACCACCTGGAGAGGATGGGGGACGATCGTGCAGTGAAGAAGGCGTAAGTGAGGCGGCCCAGTGGAAAACGTCCGGTTGGTCGTCCCAGATACCGCTGGAATGACGAAGCCCTCAAAGAACTAGCCAACCTCGGTATACCCAACTGGCGTGAGGTGGCGCACAACAGGGAAGAGAGGCGTTCTCTTGTGTCGGAGGCCAAGATCCTCTTTGAGTCGTCTAGCCAGCGTAGTAAGTAGTGTGTCCAAAGCACATAGTCTTCGCTGGCTTGACCACCTGGACAGGATGGAGGACGATCGTGCAGTGAAGAAGGCGTATGTGGGGCGGCCCAATGGAAAACGTCCGGTTGGTCGTCCCAGATACCGCTGCCTTGTGTCAGAGGCAAAGATCCTCTTTGGGTCGTCTAGCCAGCGTAGTAAGTAAGTAAGTAAAAATACCTCCGGACTGAAGACCTCTGCTAACAGCACATAAGGAACTGCGCCCGCACCGTAGGTGAACACGAAGCAGAATACGAGGATAGTGCCGGCGGCGAGCGCAGGCGGCGCGCCCACTTGTAACTGCACCCCCAAGCTGACCATGCACAGCGCCGCCAGGATTGATGATGATATTATGAGCACCTGCACAATTCGGTATTTAACCATTGTTTATCTACACCCATATAGTAAATCCTCTTTAATAAGTTCAAGAACCATAGATATGACCCCGCGCTTTATAATATACTGTGCAGGAAGCTTCCTGGGGCTGAGCGCGCGCGGAGGAATGACACTAGTGTTTTAATGCTGATGATGATGAGCTCCTGGCCGATTTCGACCTCAGCGACTGTATATTCTAGGTTTTGGTTAATAGGCATTACTTAGGTACTGGAGTGTCGTTGTTCCACTCTTTGGTGCGCTCTTACGTGACTTAAGTATGTACCCGATCTTTTTTCTAAGGCGACTTCCTGACTTGGCGGGGCGGGATCGATATATGACATTTTTTTCTTTGTCGTAAACTTACTGACGTCGCAAAGATTCCAACTTGATGGAATACTGTCAGTATTACAATTGCGCAGTAGTAATATCATGCGCAGAAATAGACCAGTACTGCGTTCGTATCGTCCCGCTACCGCGCATCCCGCGCCAGTCAGGAAGCACACATTTAAATGTAGGGGCGTAGTAAAAAGCGGTACTGAGTTGACTGACAGTTGACACTGACATTTGACAGTTTTCTCATATCGTACCGCCTCCGCACCGACAAATCAGGAAGTCGCCTAAAGGTACGAGCACATTTTATACCAGTTGCATAACCTATTATTATGGGACCAACTACAATTAGAAATTTGTCCCTTCTTCTGTCAACACAGTGAATCCTCAAATTTTATACAGGGTCGGTAACGCGCATGTGACTCCCTTGGAGTTGCACGCATACTTACCGACACCGATTACTTTACTAGGCGTGTCAGAGGTGTGGCCCATCATCACTAGGGATCGGAGTTTTCGTTGCACGGTAAGACTAATAGCAAGGTGTGGAGTCGACATTTGCCATAAATTTAAACTCCTATTCATACTCATACTCGTACTCATTTATTTAATTAGTTAGTTTTTTTTATAATGAAGGACAACAACGTTGACGAGTTTAGAAACGATTATTTAATGTTATCTTTGGAATATAAATAATACAATAAAAAACAATTACTATTTTTTACTGATTTAATTACGAAAATTCACAAACAAGAGAAACATTAAAACACCTAAAATATAGGTATATAAAAATAGGAGAACATGTTGGGCCAGGCTCAATATATAGTTAAGTAATGGTTCATCAGATCCTCAATGGGTAAGTATGTTACTTTTTAGTAAGTTATTTAGAAAACCCAACGTTAGATGTTAAAGTACATTTTATATTTTTCTTTATTTAACAGATAAGAGACATGCATTTTATGTTTTCATCATTAAAATTACCGAAGATTATTTTAATAAAACTTTACACTGACGCAATGTGGGGTTGGAGAATACCAATTCAGTTAGGAATAACACCCTCATCAATTTGTGCTAACTGTAAGCAGCCAAATAACATTCACTTAAGAAGTGAAGTGGATTTTATTGATTTATTTTGTGATGTTTGCCTTTTTTGCTTAGTTTAAAGGCTTTTAAGGTACTCAGGCACCTACTAAGAAAATAGATAAAATGATTTGCAATCTCTAAAGTCGATTATGCCAAAAGACTTTAAAAAATAATTCGACCCCGATCTTTTTTTTAAAAGTTAATAAAATAGTTGAAGTTATGAATTCATAATCTAATAGAAAATATATATTTTGTATAATTTGACTAAGATACACGACCGACCGGTCTAAACTAAAGGCATTTTAAGATAAATTAAATAAATGAGTATGAGTATGAATAAGAGTTTAGATTTATGGCAAATGTCGACTCCACACCTTGCTATTAGTCTTACCGTGCGACGAAAACTCCGATCCCTAATCATCACCTAAGACCGGGAATAAACGGACATCTAGAAGGGAACAGGTAGTAATTGCTTGAACATATACCCTCCTGCCGGCCATGTCAGCGATGGCGGCAGTGACACCAGCGCCTGCGCAGCACAGCACCGCGACCAGCACCGAGCAGAAGTTTGCCGACAGCCCCGGCGCAGCCTTAGAGAACAGCGCCCCGGCATACACCTGCACCGCGCTAATACCCATCATCACCTGCGACAGGAAACAGATTTAACATAACATAACATAAACACTACACAAATATACAGTCTTTACAACTGTCCTACGCGTTTATTAGCGGCATTTCGGATGACACAGGGGCAGTGTACAACATAATAGTGTAACAAAAATAATAAAATATGTATGTAGGTACCTGCATAGTCATCAAAATGAAAACTACAAAGAAGCCTCTTTGATTGGATGGAGTTGTGACTGAAACAAAAGATTTTTTTATTAGAAGTGTCTACATACTCGTACATGTACTGGAAAAGTAGCTGCACCTTAGAGAAGATCGCAGCCATAAAAATACTACTACTTGTAGTGTAGTTGAAGTACCTAATATTGTCGCTGGTAGTTCAGGATTGAAACATCACATCCATTTGAATAATCATGTTAATTATATATCTTATTAGTTTCACACAAATCCACAGTTTAACAGTAAATTCAGGCTTATACAAGATCTTGACACTTCAACCGCTCTTAATCGAATGCGCTAGTCCCCGCTTGTGAGTCTGGCCAGCCTTTTTATCCCTTCCAATCCATCCCCTCCAATAGGTTCGTTAAACAAGTCACGCCACTGACGGCGTGACTTTTCAAACAGATCAATTGACAATCTTTTAATAAGTGAAATGTTTTAATAGCAATAAGAATTATGTCTTTAAGAAGGGCAATTATATTTCAAAAATATTATTACCCTTACAGCTCGGCCATCCTACACATAGCGAGTCCCTTCGCTATAATAAAATAATTAATGTAATTTAAATTTCACACTACTTATTACAATGTAGATAGGTTTATTTAATCAATTTAATTAAATCAATTTAGCTGATCTAAGTTTCGTTACTTACAGTCTTTTTTTATCGATTTTCTGTAAATGCATTTTTTTTGTAAGTAACAAAACTTGTACATGTATGATATCCATAGCTAGAATGTCTTTTAATATATTTCTCAATGTACAAATCTACATGCATTGGGTATACATTTTCGAGAGTTTCATAGAATAATATATTAAGTTAGTTTACACGACCGGTAACAGTGAGTGCAAGAAATGAATTACCCATGATAAAGTCTATGTGACAGTCCTTCCCCTCGACTGTTTGCATAGCCTCCATCATCCTCCAATGTATCATCCTTTCCGTAGCCCTTACCCTCGGGCAATCCATGATAAAGTCTATGTGACAGTCCTCCCCCTCAACTGTTTGCATAGCCTCCATCATCCTCCAATCCATCATCCTTTCCTTAGCCCTTACCCTCGGGCAATCCATGATAAAGTCTATGTGACAGTCCTCCCCCTCAACTGTTTGCATAGCCTCCATCATCCTCCAATCCATCATCCTTTCCTTAGCCCTTACCCTCGGGCAATCCATGATAAAGTCTATGTGACAGTCCTCCCCCTCAACTGTTTGCATAGCCTCCATCATCCTCCAATGTATCATCCTTTCCGTAGCCCTTACCCTCGGGCAATCCATGATAAAGTCTATGTGACAGTCCTCCCCCTCAACTGTTTGCATAGCCTCCATCATCCTCCAATGTATCATCCTTTCCGTAGCCCTTACCCTCGGGCAATCCATGATAAAGTCTATGTGACAGTCCTCCCCCTCAACTGTTTGCATAGCCTCCATCATCCTCCAAACGAGTACTGCACCCATTCCTCGGGCCAGTCTCGCTGGCCATGTTCAATGTGTTTATCTGAAACTTACACCATAAGCTTAGAACCTCATAAAGTTAAGTACTTGAAATTCAACAGATAAGGGAAGAAAAACAATTAAGTAATTGTATATTCATGAAAAAGCCCAGTTGATGTTCAAAGTAAACATAAAAAGGGAAGCCATAGCAGAATGATATATATATTACATACATATGGCCATTAAATCAATCAAGTTTATTTTAATTTTATATGTAAGCTAAGAGTGCTAAGAGCCCTTTTCCCTTCTAAAAAGCCCTATGCCCTGATGAGGGATATCAACATCATCACTATCATCATCATCACAATCATCACCAATATCACCATCATCATCACCATCACCACCATCATCACCGCCATCATCATCATGTAAGCTAGGAAGGTTTATATTGCATGCATAGACCGTTTCACAACAACGGGGTCATCCCTTATAAAACTTATAAACAGAGGTTTAAAACACGTATAAGTTTGAATATTAGGGTCAAGTTTTTAGGTTCCAAAACAATGCGTCACTCAGTACCATATGTGGCCATTTATACATTTTCATTTAATTGGAACATGTCAAAATGAAATTTCAGGATGAAAGTAATTGTTACGTAAAACATCCTAACTATAGCCCACCCGTTATTTGCCTCAACTTTATAGTAGTATGTATGGGGTGAAATGCCATTAACTCATTTAGTTAACTATTTACCTTACATTAGCCAAAAATGTGATCAAGAAGGGAAAATAAAAATAAGTAAAGAATTGATATAGTCATTTTCTTAATAGGGACGGTTAATAAGAATCAGTAGCTAAATAGGTACAGTTGCTCATTATCAAATAGTAATTATTAGCGATTGTGTTTGTATAAATCCTTTTCAATATTTCCTTTGATAAAATTAAATTCCATCAGATTTAATTTAGATCAACCGCCACCATAGCACCGCGGCATAAAAAGTTGTGTTTTCTAGCTAATTATGAGCCAAAATATCAAACATGTTCATCTCCAGGGAGTACCCTGGCAAGATTAACATGCATGACTAACCATATAAGCCTCCGGAATGTCTCCGTTACGGTAAATACAGTTCGGATCCTTAACGATTAGATATCACAAAGTCAAACATGTCCATCTCCAGGGAGTGCCCTGGCAAGATAACCATGAATGCTTAACCATATAAACCTCCGGAAAGCCTCCGTTACGGTAAATACAGTTTGCAGTTTTATCCAATTACGGTTCACGTAAATGAGGGTAAAAGCAGTAAATGTCTAATAATCATATCATCGTTAATTTCAAAAATTAAGTATTTTACTTACGTTTTTCCGAGCCGTGGACGAGGTTAAGGTTATTTTTAGTGTAAAAACCTTTTCGATCCCACTTGCTGACCTATTGTCGCTGGTAGTTCAGGATTGAAACATCACATCCATTTGAATAATCATGTTAATTATATATCTTATTAGTTTCACACAAATCCACAGTTTAACAGTAAATTCAGGCTTATACAAGATCTTGACACTTCAACCGCTCTTAATCGAATGCGCTAGTCCCCGCTTGTGAGTCTGGCCAGCCTTTTTATCCCTTCCAATCCATCCCCTCCAATAGGTTCGTTAAACAAGTCACGCCACTGACGGCGTGACTTTTCAAACAGATCAATTGACAATCTTTTAATAAGTGAAATGTTTTAATAGCAATAAGAATTATGTCTTTAAGAAGGGCAATTATATTTCAAAAATATTATTACCCTTACACTAAGTATGTGATGTTTTTGTTCTTGGTGGTTAGGAACTTCCGCATCAGAGTCAAAGCACCTGAAGATGCGCAGTCTACAGAGTGAGGTGCCTGAATAATGTCTGTCGACAGAACAAATCCCCAGGTTCTTCTGTACTCACTTACCTAATTATTTTACCATCAGGAAGACTAGATTTGTTCGCCACCGTAGTGGTTTAAAAAATAACTGGCTTTATAATTATTAATGTAGAACTTACACAATAGTTTCCATGAGGGCACTTTGGGCGGCACCATAATATCTTCGTTACCAACATTTAACATCTCTTTTTCGGCTTCCTCCATTTTTGGATCTGCAAATAGGTAGAATGTCATGTAATTTATAAGAAGACACAGTTGGCGAAGTAAACGAAGTGATACTCCATTGGCTCGATAACTTGCATATGATGGGAGCGGAGTGAAAAGAGAGTATGTAGGTGGGTACAAATGAAAATGTCCATTTGGTCGTCCAAATACCACTGGAACGAAAAGGTCCTTAACAATTTTGCTAACCTGGGAATACCCAACTGGCGTGAGGTGGCACAGAATAGGGAAAAATGGTGTTCTCTTATTTTTCATGTGTCAGAGGCTAAGATCCTTTGTGAGTCATCGACCCAGTGTAGTAGGTATTTTATTTATGGTGGGTTTTACTTTTTGTCTACTTTTAGTTTAAGGACCAAACGAACAATCTTAGGGTAGCTTATATTTTAAAATCTATCCCCGAAATGGATACAACTGGCATCTCTCCAAGTTGAGGGTGATTTCGGCACTTAGAGTAGAGCACTGGTTCAGTATATGTATGTCTAACGTGGGTTAGAATCCGGGCTCGTAAAAATAAGATTTTTGCAACTTATGTACGGAATACATTTTGTTTTTCAAGGAATACATCGTGATTAACCCTGCACCTGCGAAGAAATTTATCGGAGAATTTTAAGTCATGTCGTCCATGTCCACGTCAGGAGCTTGGGTCCAGCTGTAGGACCCATATAGGTAGATGATGATAATAAAACGTGCCTGCGTAGACATTGATCAGCTCAACTGGCGACAACAGCTGCTGCTTCATCGCCGAAAACTCCTCCTGGATGCTCTTGGATGAGGTCGAGCCGTCCCTGAAGTATGCTAGTGCCTTCAGCGCCGCCTGTCCACAGAAAAACGTTCCACTGACACTCATCATCATTCACTTAAGAGCTAAGGCTCTCGTCTGTAGAGTATTCTCCATGAAGCTGCTGCTGTAAGGCAGCTTGGTCTGATAGAAAATAGTCTCTAGATTCTTTTCTCTTGTCTCTAAATAGGGAATTACGGAAGCCGAGAACATGCAGCGAAGCAAACATGCTCGGCCTCCACATTCCTCAACCGTTGCCAGAAAGTCGCAGGTACGAATCCTGGGGCCGATTTTTGAGTGTCGAACTCTCGACTTTTCACTCGATATCTGTCACCATAGTTTTATTGACGCTTCTCGAGTGAAAAGTCGAGCGTTCCACATTCAAAAATCGGCCCCCTGCTCGGACCCAAAAATTTTCATTTAATTTTAAATTTTTAGTTTACGTTAGCAGCCTTACCTACGGGGCGGTATGTTTGCATGGCAACAAACCCCTTATGACCTTTAAAATTTAAAAATCTCATGATATTTTCAGCCACCTATTTTTACGTAGTACGTAAGTACACTTTTAAGTAGAACACGATTAAAAAGCTCTTAACAAATTCGAGCAACATAGGAGTTTTTTTTTTACTAACCTGATCCTTATTTTGCCTGAGAAGGAACATAGGGCTTTCCTCTACCAGCGAGAGGAGAATGAGATTCAGGGCGCAATGAGCCAGGTTCACCCAAATGATCGTTCCATATGATAAGAACCACCCGTTCATGTACGATACGAGCACACCCAGAAAGTATAATATTACGGTTACTGTAAAAAAAAATTATTATTTCCAATGTCCATGACTCCTCTTTAGAGTCTGGCTAATGCTATCACATGTGATCAATTCTCAGTTACATTACTTAAAGTCTGTGTTGATCGGCCTTTTCGCTCATAAATCGTGCAGATTTTAATTACTTTGCAATAAATAATATATTCAATTGTATTATATTTAGTACCTGAAGCTACGGCTCCCCTGATGGAAGCCTCGCATATCTCTGATATGTAAATCGGCGCGTAGACGACGTACGCCCCGCCGGCAATCCCGCCGATGAACCGAGCAAATATGATTGGAGTCGCGGACGAAGAGAACTCTATGATAACCCAGTGGACCTAGAAAGGAGAGTCATCATCATCATCATATTCGACTTGGCGACCGCTTTAGCTTAGTTGGTAGTGACCCTGCCTACGAAGCTGGAGGTCCCGGGTTCGAATCCCGGCCGGGGCATTTATTTGTGTGAATAGCACGAATATTTGTTCTTGGGTCTTGGATGTTTTCTATGTATTTAAGTATATATTTATCTATATAAGTATTTATATCGTCACTTAGTACCCATAGTACAAGCTTTGCTTAGTTTGGGACTAGGTTGATTTGTGTAAGATTGTCCACAAATATTTATTTATTTATTTATTTATTTATATCAGCCGAAAGACGTCCACTGCTGGACATAGGCCTCCCCCGAAGAGCGGCACAATGATCGGTCGTGCGCTGCCACCCGCATCCAGCGGACTCACGCCACCTTTCCCAGGCATCAGCCTTCTCTCTCTCTCTCTCATCTGAGCGATTTTCCCGGTTGCCCCTCAGCTGTTGCTTCGGGGCCCAGGGTCCGCTTTCCTGCTTTTTCTCCTCCACTTCGCTCGGTCTTCGGCATCCTCCTTTGTGAGACCATTGGCACGCATGTTATCCCTCACAACATCCAGCCAGCACTTCCAGGCCTTTCCCCTTTTCCCGGGCCCAGGCCGAGGCGGCATAGCCAGACATTTGTTACCCACGTAACTTGCCGGTTTTCGCAAGACGTCCCAGGCATCAGCCTTCTCGCCGATCAACTCAAGAACCTTTTCGCCCCAACGGTCATCGAATGTGCATAGGCATATCCTGTTAGCATCTCCTGATGATGCCTCGGAGAGAGTCGAAACACGTGTCGAGGTTTTTGTCGATATATCTTTTTTATTAAAAATGGGATCGCTCTTGGCCAGCATCTAGCCAGGGGGCAAAGATGGTTGGTGGTGGTTTGTTGTATTTAGCTTGCATGTTGTTATGCGAGGGTGGGTGCATTAACGACATGCAAAAATGAGTAAATCACTAATAGACCTACACATTCTTTCAGAGGAATAGCGAAGGAATATTGTTAAATTGACTATGGAATTCCGCGAAATGATTTAATCACAAAAAACATTAATCACAAATTAGTTTGCGGAATTCCATGATACATTTAACAACGACGCTATTCCTTTGAAAGAACGTGTAGTACGCAGATCTCTTGAGAATCATATAGGAAATATGTACAACAGCAATTTTAAGGGGTCGGAAACTAGCATGTGACTCCAGAGTTGCAAGTGTCTGTAAGCTACGGTTACCCCCCATCAGGCGCCTTCCTGACTTGGCGGAGCGGGATCGATATATGTGACATTTTCTTCTTTGACGTACACTTACTGACGTCGTAAAGATTCCCACTTGACGGAATACTGTCAGTATTACATTTGCGCACTAGTAATATTATGCGCAGAAGCGGGCCAGTACTGCCTTCGCGTCGTCCCGCTTCCGCGCATCCCGCGCCAGTCAGGAAGCACTCATTTAAATGTAGGGGCGCAGTAAAAAGTAGTACTGAGTTGACTGACAGTTGACACTGACATTTGACAGTTTTCTCATATCGTACCGCCTCCGCACCGACAAATCAGGAAGTCGCCTCAGGCGAACCGAGCGTATTAAAAAACTATTAAACTTACGATATATGGCAACACTAGTAGAATAGCTCCCCTTTTTCTTCCAAAAACATTGATGGCAACACCGGCTATGATCGTTCCCAGCATCGCGCCCAGAGACGGAAGACTGCTCACTAAAGACGCCTCTAACTCGGTCATGGGCGCCGACAGGACGGTGGTGTTTTGAGAAGTATACAGCTCGAGGGTGTACGACGGCCAGACGGTTAAGGAACCCATTATCATGGCGGAAAATGATGCTGAAAATATGCCTTGCGTTAGAAAATGATTTTCACCCCAAATAAAATATTCCAGTTGAAATTAAAGTAAAAAATCTTAATGAATTTGAATAATAATGAAATGGTGAATCATTAATTAGCGACAGTTTTGTGAGACCCCGTTAATTTTATGTTTTTATACCCTGATTATTAAATAAATAAATAATAATAATAATAAATGCTTTTATTCTATAAAACGTTTTTTTAATGATATTCATTATAACAACTGAGTTTCTTGTTTTTGATACATAAATGAGTATAGATATATGCTACTCGTAATTATTGTCGACATCGTTGGCTAAGTATTAACTTTTTTTGACATGATTAGAAATTGTCATGAATTTTACGAACGGGCATGATTTGAAAAACTGCCATGTCCTAACGAAAGGACGTAAGTGCCGTGGGTTTCCAATAAAGATACTTTTTCTCACAGCATAGGAAACTGCATTTGGTAAAAAAATATCTATGAACTTAAACTGTTTAATTATAAACTAGTGGTAGTTGTACAGAATCCTTCATTGTGCGTGACCCGATAGGCAATTGGCCGGTTTTAGTAAACCAACCTCTTCTTTCTTTTTCTTTTGTACCTCTTTAAGGCACCAGTTAATAGGCTTCTGGGTGAGCTCGCTTCACCGTCGGCCTCATCTTTGCCCCCTGGCTAGATGCTGGCCAAAAGAAATCCCATTTCTAAAAAAAAAACTGGACTTACCCGCCATTCCTGTTAGTACTTGGTGTGCTTTTCCCATATTTGTTTGTCTTAACACTAGTATCAAAGTAGCGCGATCGCGCGTTCAAACATATTGAACGCGAACAGGGGGCCGATTTTTGAGTTTCGAAAGCTCGACTTTTCACTCGACATCTGTCAAAACGTCATAGTTTTTTGGCAGATCTCGAGTGAAAATTCGAGCGTTCGTCACTCAAAAATCGCCCCCCTGGTGTCCTAATTGCGATGATCGCGTAGTCGCGTTGTATTAGGACGATCCCTACTACCGTTTAGCATTTAAAGTTGCCTTTATTTAAGATTTCTTTTTCCGATAAAGTAAAACTACAACACCAAATTCGGCCACCTACTCGTATCTAAACACTTTGATACATTATGAAAATCCGATGCAAATACTGTTTATCGAATCGTATCGTCAATGAAATCTGTTTCCGTAAGATAATGGTGTAAGTAGTTGTCAAGTACAGAGAGGCGTTATCAGCGGTTATCATGTAGGTATCTGTACTTTTGGGCGTTATTAGTGCTAGAATACTTATATCTCAAGAGCGCGGGTGAGCCATGGTTGTGTGTTGACCTATGTTATGCACATTGATTATGTGTGCGTCAGCGTAGGAGCTACGAGTTGACGTTGTCTATGTGTTCGTATATGTCACAACTACAACAATGGCCAACCCCCGCTCGTGAGATAAAAGTACTACTTATATCTGTACTTTTAGGCGTTTAGTGCTACTCTACTACTTCATGGGTCATTGTACTTTCTTCTTAAATACGATTATATTGTTTATCTACACCCATATAGTAAATCCTCTCGAATAAGTTCAAAAACCGTAGATAAGACCCCGCTTTATAATATACTGTGCAGCGGTTGCGCGCGACCCCTATAAGAACACCAAATAGAATACTCTTATGAGATCACATACAACCTTAAGGACACAGCTGCGGGCTGGCGGCGGCGCGCGGGCCGGCCTGTCGAGGCAAACATCCAGCCGGCCGTGCCCACACGAAACACATGAAAGAGGATTTAATATATGAATGTAGATAAAGTAGTGTATGCAACTGTACATAATTAGTTATTAAAACACTCGTGTTTAATGCCCCTCATTATGTACCAGTTGCATAAACTACTATTAGCTTACAGGCATTTAATGTAAAATGGTGTATTGAACCAAAACGGAAGCGAAACAGCTTTTTGGTAGTCATACCACTTTTACATTTTGCAATTATTTGTATCAATGACAGAACAGGGAAAGTGGAACTTTTATGTTCTTACTTTACGTTCTTCTAAGCTACTTTTTCGATTCTAATCTAACTAGAAATTATACTAATTCCTTGTTCGAGCGCGAAGATTGTTATAAGTAATGATTTTTGATCGCATTTTTTCGTATTTCTGTTGTTGATGGCTTTTATTACACACGCCCCAACAAAGGATTGAAGAACAAACTGCACAGCATAGTATTTAGCGATGTCCCAAACGGTGCTACTAGAGCGATCTGGCCCCTATACCACAAAACTTTACAAGTATACATTTCGACAAAATCTACAATTTTCCATAGAAAAAAATGGGATTGCTTTTAGCCTGCATCTAGCCAGGGGAAAAAGATGAGGCCGAGGGTGAAGCGAGCTCACCCAGAAGATGTCTATTCACTCGTGTCTTAAAAAGATCTAGGTTATATGAACTTGGAAATAAAGACGCCGGCAGACTCGGCGGACCAGATTGATATAGTAGACTCCGAAAACTTTGCTTACTAGTTCAAATAGAGGTTTCTTCCAAAAATTCGGAAGTCATTCTTAGGTATATTGCTTGTAATAGAAACAAGTTTTTCAGTTCTGCAATTATTGAGATTCCTCTGCCCGCTATGTTCAGTACGTAGTGTGTTTGGTTAACTTTAATTGAATTACGAGGAGTTCAACCGCCCGCGGCCGCGCGAAATTGGATAAAGTTTCCACTGAATAGTTCGCAAAGCTCGATTAGTTGCTGCTCAGATTGTCGGTTTAGTTACTTGGTTCTGTTGTTGTTTTGATTTTCACGGGCCAGCAGCAGTACATGTGGTGCGATTTCATCCTTTCCTACTGACTGGCTCTGATTTAGTTGGCCCATTTCATCTATTCCTATTGCCTGCCTCTGATTAAGTCGGCCCTATTTTCCAGGTTTTACAGTATCTTACAGCCAACCAATATATCTGTACACTTTGGGACGTTCAAAATTATAAAAGCATGTGCCAGGAATACACGTGGAGCAATTTTATCCTTTCAGATTGCCTACCTCCGATTAAGTTGGCCCTATTTTACTAATGGAGCGATTTCATCCTTCCAGATTACCTGCCTCCGTTTGAGTCAGCCCTATTTTCCAGATTTTGCTGTAATGTACACACAGTCAAAATTGTAGAGTTCACATCACTATGAATGCGAAACATCCTTAGTTCTATAAGTGTCACTTTTGACAGCTACTTTGATATGGCGAAAGAGTCGGTGTTATTTACTGATTGTAATAGTTAAATCTAGTTAGTTAGTTGTGTTAGTTGAGGATTGCGGTGAAAGTCACAATAAATAAGTACAGTCAACGCAAGCTTGTTTAATTTGGAAACCATACAAAAATCACATTTATCTCTACACGCTCAAAATTATATGAAGCATGGAATAAATGTGGAGCGATTTTATCCTTTCAGATTGTCTACCTAGTCACGATGGAAGACCAGCGCTGGCTCTGCCAGCATAACGCTGAGTTGTGACCATTTCGTGGCAAAATTCGGTTTTGTAATGTCCTGTTCGTAAGTGTTTTGTTTGTCACGAATAAAGGTTTTTTTTCTTTTCTTTTCTTTTTTTACCTCCGATTTATTTGGCCCTATTTTCCAGGGTTTGCAGTGATGTACAGCAGCCGCTATCACACTAATTTGCACATTTGAACATGCGTTCTATTCTAACGCATTGGCAACGTAGTTCAAGCCAGTGACAAAATAAGATTGAAATTCAACCCCATTGTTTTAAAGACAAAGTCATGGAAAAACTTTTATAACTCTATCTGTAAACTTCAAATGTTATCATTAACGAACTAATCAAAATGTTGCCTATTTATGGAATTCGCACAAAAGTACCTAATATCTTTCTAATAAGTAGAAAATTTGCCAATCCCTGAGTTCAATGAACATATGAATAACCTCAAACGCACATACGAGTACCAGGAGCGCATAGCAACGCAGAAACTCCACCCACTGACATAACCACAACCGCCACTACCACCCGAACACCTAAGTATAGCCGAGGTGTCAAACATTTCGTTCGGACCACAGCACTCAGCACCCAGAGCGCGTCAATTCGAAAACGCTTAGAAAACAGCGAACACTCGGACTCCTCATTAACCCAGAAAATGGTAGCCGGCGGATACCAAACGGCCCGAGATGTGGTACCGTATGCTGGGACGGCTCACTGGGGAGACGCTGGTACCACGGCTGTACCAGTGAAAGACGAAAGAAACTAGTATGCGAGATATATTAGCCGGGCCGGTGGGTCCGCGGCCAGTGGCTCTACAACCGCCGTTGGCGTCACACGTCCGTCCGCGCGCGGTCAAACTTGCGTCCGATTTTCGAAAAAAAATTCGTGTGCTGTGGTTTTTCGGAGTCCTGTGATTTTGGAACTGTTTTGAGTAAGTTTTTGATTTAATTTAATTTATGTGTAGCAGTCCCATTTGGATTACACCTAGATACACACATTAAACTTGGTTAAGCTACATTTATCGCAATAATTCCAGCGTGTTTTGACTGGGGGATAAATTATTCTCTTCAGGTATTTCATTCTTGACTGCGCAAGAAAGTTTATATAAATTTGTTCTGGATTAAAGCTAAGTTAAAACGAGTTAGTTAATACCAAAATGACCTGAATACATGTATTAGTGCTCGGTACCTGGCTTTATTATAGTTACAGTTAAATTATTAATTCAAAATACTCATATCTCGTTTGAAACATCCGGCAATTGACTTATGAAAGCTTTTATAATAACATTTCATTTTGATCAAATATTACTTAAAACCCTGATTACTGACACTAGAAGTGCATTTGTGAATTACACAGGTAAAGTTGAAGTAAGTCGGATTTAAGTTTGTATTGGCCGACGGGCTTGCAACCTATTAACCTACAATCGTTAAAAGTGACTCTGAATTTAAATTTGTTGTGATCTGCTTATTCCTGTAGAGAATTAAGGCTTCAGTTTATATCTTTATTCCTGTGTATTATTAGGTAGAGATGAAAAAATGTGACATAACATTTTTGCATCTCTCATTATTATTGCGAAACGGGACTTAAACGCGTACAATTATAACTAATTTACCCTTTTTAAGGTTTGCTCGACGTTTCGAACGTATCACAACACTCGTGGTCGCGAGCGAGCTTCACATTGCTTCATTTTGCATCTCTATTATAAGCTATTGTGATCAGCTTCCAAAAAGTTTAACTAAACTTTCTTAATTAATCTGATTTGATCATCCATCTCGGATTTGCGACGGGGTCAGGTAGTGTTGTCTTGGTCTTGTAAAAGGCTTAACTAATGCGAAAATCGGCTTAATATTAAAATATAAGCAATAAAACGAATAAATTAAAAATGCATCGAAACTTATCATCAATTCGATCCGGAACAGACTTTCATCATCATCATCATCTTAAGAGCCGAGCTCTTGTCGGTGCAGCTTGATGCAGTTCTCTCCATCTTTGTCGGTCCGAGGCCAGCCTCTTGACGTCCTGATACGACACGACATCCACATCCTCCTTTATCTGGTTCATATAACTTTTCCTTGGTCTTCCTCTTCCTCTTTTCCCATTTATTTTCCCTTCTATAAGAACAGACTTTAAGTAATCTATATTAAACTGGTTAATTTTTCATGGAATTGTATGACTGAATTGTCTCTTCGCCATTCCGCCATCATGGGACTATAGGAGAGAAAAAGAGAACTACCTACTGTTGAAGAATATGTGTGAAAATTTGCGAACCAACTTTTTTTAATACAACGACGGTGGCAAACAAGGTTCCGCTTACCATCAGGTGGAACCCTGATTGTAAACGGACACCGCAGCCTATAGATGCTCGCAACTCTAAAGGAGTCACGTGCGCATTGCTGAACCTTTATAAAATTTGAGGATTCACTGTTGACAGCAGAAGGGACAAATTTAGATCCCTCGCTCTCAACACAATGCATCCTCAGGAGCTCTGGCAACCTAGCTCACCACCAGAACCCCAACACTACATCCTAGTATAATAAATATTGTTATCATGGCTGTGGTGTTCTTTAAGGCGGGTTTCAAAAGTTGGTCTGCTCCAAATTCGATTATTATCACATTTTGATGTGCCCTACCTCTCTTGGTGGATTCCAATCATTTGAGGATCGACAATGCCCTTGAATTTATTTTAGAGTCGCAAGTATCCATAATCTACCATATCAACCATCAGACAGCCTATATGCTGCTTTGCACCGTCATAGTATTAAAAAAACCCTGAAAACAACGACGCACGAAAGATGCTTCTTCCAGTTTCCAGAGGATCTCTACGGAGCCACTCTTTTAGCAAATCTTTTTGTCCAGAACCAATTAAATTCAGGATCTGGGTCCAAATAAAAGTTAAAGGGTAATAAGGTATACATAGACTGTTATAAAGCAGTAACTTCAAATCATGAGTGAAAAGTTCAAAAGGAGAAAAATACTGGGACAAATCGAGGGAAAGTCCACCAGAAGACGCAATATCAAAAAACTTGTTTGTTCCTCGTTTAGAGCAGCTCTCATGGCCCTCGACGATGATGATGTGATTGGGCCCTCAAGATATCCTCAAAATGAATCAGATCAGATGATCCTCAGTCATTACATACCCTTGTCTTTAAAGTCCTTTTCCTTGGGCGTTAAAGTTGAGAAAATTAATAATGTCAAATCGATGCTAATTTAGATAATGTTATACAAATTGTAATGGTAATTTGATGTTATTGGCCTATACTAACAGTGGGGCATAACGCGACGTGCAGTGAAGACTAATTGAGTGCATATTAATGTAGAGTGAGTTTGTTTGTTTAACATTAAGGTGGTTAAATATACTTTTTGGCGTAAGATTGGACTGCACATAGATATGCATATAGAGAATAATAATTAAAAAAAAAACATATAATATGAAAGGCGTTCTTATGTGGATTGTATTAAAGATTTGAATACTGTGTTCACTTTCACACAGCGCACTCTCGGAAGCTCTGGCAACCTTACTCACCAGCACAAACGCAACACCACATATATACCGAAGTAGAAAAAACTAGTGTCCGACCGAAACATGTTTTTTGCCGAAACCGAAACCGTAACCGAAGGTTCGGTTTTGGCTGTAGTTTCGGCCGAAACCGAAACTTTTACAGACGTGTTTAAATCGTTGAATAAAACGCCTTTTCAGATATATGAAAAACATCAGATAACAACATCAGACATATGATAATTCGTGAAACTGGTATAGTACAAACAATTTTAGTAAGAAGATATTAAAACAAGTGATATTTTTGCCCGAGTTACAACGGAGACGCTTTGCTCGCTTCGTTCGCGCGGTCAACGATGTAAGTTTCGGGGTCGCCGAAACCGAACCTTCGACCGAAACATGATTTCTATGCCGAAACCCGCCGAAACTGAAACTTCGCTCGGACACTAAAAAAATCTATATATAAATAAATAAATAAATAATAAATAAATATTTGTGGACAATCTTACACAAATCAACCTAGTCCCAAACTAAGCAAAGCTTGTACTATGTGTACTAAGCGACGATATACATACTTATATAGATAAATAAATAGTTAAATACATAGAAGACATCCAAGACCCAAGAACAAAATATCCGTGCTCATCACACAAATAAATCCCCCGTCCGGGGTTAGAACCAGGGACCTCCAGCTTCGTAGGCAGGGTCACTACCAACTAAGCTAAAGCGGTCGTCGCGATATATGTCGGTTAGCAACCTCCAATCACACATTGGCTAAGCTATACAGTGATTAGATTACCTTTCGCCAGAATAAGGTTACGAGACACAATAATGCAGGAGCCGCATTCAATACAAACGGTGTCAGATCGAATTCAAAGATGACTCGACGATCGGCTATTGGTAAACTAATTCAATTTGATGATATGGACAAGAGTGAGCTTTCAGTTTTCTTTTTTAAGCTTAACTAGCAATTGATGTTCGGTTTGATAAAAAAAGGTGTCGATTTCACCGAAATTCAGCAGTCAGAATGACGTGGAGACTATTTATAGGTCGCTTTAGGTTTATCTCTTAATCATACTGTCGGTTTCCATGAAGAAACAAGGTTTTTTCTGTGTCAGAAATAATTGTAACATGATTCTGTGCAGGAATAACAAAAAAAATTGATTTAAAAACATGAAGATACTTAAGTATCTTTGTACACTCTAAAGTGGAACCCTTGGAATTTTTGAACTACTCGTAGTTTCTTCGTGTGCGTTGGTATTATGTGTAATGATGTTATTTAGGTAATATTCATCACATAATACTTCTGTCCTCATTTCTCCCCCCCCCCCCCTGATGGGATGTTTTTTAAGCTTTAAACTTTCCTGTGCCCTTTGTTCTCGAACTACATCAATGACTTTCATTTAAACCTTTTCATTGTCCTGGTAAAGTAACATACAGACATGGTTATTTTCGCATTTGGGCATTTCTCAGAGTGTTTCAACAGCCGTGACTTCGGTATTGTTTACGATGTCCTTAAGTTTCCGTGGTCCATTTGGAAAAGGATAATAGCCACCCTCGTCTGCTATACTACAGCCTGCAGCCTCTGCAGTGATATCTTCAATAATGCGACCACCGAAGTCACGGCAGTTGAAACACTCTGAGAAATTCCCATTTATAAGTTATATATTAGTACGGATAAGTATGGATAGTCAGTAACATGATCGTAACGGTAAGCTCAGCGATACGACTGGTACAATAGAACTGTTGTCGGTGTTACAAACCGCCATTGTAGTTTTCATCTTAATGAGATCTTGATACGATTTACAAGTTGCATTAAAGTGTTATTCGATTATATTCCTGTTAACTGTTCTGACACCAATGATGTTTTAGGATTCGAAAGGAAAATAAGCCTTAATATCACTTCGTTGTCCGTCTGTTATCTACAAATATGTCGACTAGGAAGAATCATTTTTGTTTTACAACGTAATTGTCATACAAACAATTGTAACAAAATTCCTGTCATGTTTATATGCATTTCTATAGAAAATTATTTTCAAAATTGTTACGCTTGACAATTATCACTCGACATAAGTCACTGACAATTGTCTACGTGGTGAAATAGGACCCGTCTTAAAGTAAGTAGGTGGCATAGTACTCATACTAGAAATTATAATGCCAAAATATTTACAATTGAAATCGCAATTCATACCACGCGTAGCTATAGCGTCTCTAAGACGAACAAAAACTGGATGCAAGTAGATGCTGACCCTAATCCCACTATTGGGGTCAAAAGCCCAGTAATTGCTCACATTGGTTGTTAAGAATTAATTTAAATGGTTATTGGTACCAATCGGATTCCTGTCGATTGAAAGTGACAGTCATTAGTGGGTGTCAATCGAAGTATTGACACTTTCACGCTTTTTTGTGACTGTTGTGTGGAGCATTTGAGAGTTTTTCTGATGTAGATTGAGATGGGAACATTTTTTTTGAAGTCACGTGTAATTGGTTATGCATATTCATATTTATTGTACGGAAGTTTGTCTGAACAGAAGTAATTCTGATATATTACATTCGTTACTAGTGCTTTGTTCCCAAGTGTGAACTTTCTATCTATTATTAAAAAAAAAAAACTGGTGGCAGTTCTTTCTTTCTTTCCCTTCCCTAGATTTCGCCAGCCTATTGATCGATTTGGCTCATATTCAACTATAAAAAAGTATGTCCTTAATTTGTTCTGATCAACAAATACTTGAGTAATCGTCGATCAAATATTTATATATTCAAGGCCAGTTTGTTCCAGTAGAGTAAATCCATTCAAAGATCAGACAGGGGGACGGACAGAGTCGCACCAACAAGGTTCTATTTATACCGGTTTGATACGGAACCCTAAAACACCTCCAAGTAGTCAATTTCTTCGAATCTTTCATGCTTCTCAGTACAACTTGTTTTGACAAGTTGTTTTATTCGAGTAGGTACGCTGCTGTCTAGTAGAAATTATTTTAAATGTCAGATATTTTATAAAACTGTCATTATATTTTCTACCGTATACCTGGACACTGTAGTCCCTTTTTAAAAGAACTTATTTGATACAATTCGGCCAGTTCAATGATTTTAAGTGTATAGTTGTTCTATAGTTGGTTTCATCCAGACACAATCGGACCCACATTATCAGCGCGCATACAGCGCGACGGTCTGTGGATATGTATGTAATTTATGCGTTCCTGTATCATCAACTGTGAGTTACTAAGTATGAATGATTTTGCGACGGCAACCATTTGGGTGTGGATACAATCAAAGCTGTAAATCTTTTTCAAATACAAAAATATTTTATACGCTCTTGTCAGTTAGTCAAAAAATCATGTGATTTTCACTTTTGATTTTTATTTATACACTCTTATTATTTAAAAAGTCGCCTAGTAGTACCTAGTCGTTTTTTACTGAATATCTGAATAGCGATTAGCCTTAGTATCACCTAGAAAGCGATGACAAGGCCTAAAATTAAGCTCGCTGGTTCAGAACTAGCCTATACGTTTGTTGAAGCTTATATATATTTAATAATGTTTTTATGTGCTTAATCAAATTTTAATATTATATACTTTATTTCTTTGACATGTAATTTCATATTTTATCAATAAATGTGTATGAGTAGGTATTCACTCTTGCCTTGAAGAGGCTTAGATTATAATTTTAATTCTAATATCTAATTTTAGAAAATTAATATAAACGGTTTACTTATACATGTAGATGGACAGTATGTTTTTCTTAAATAATTTTATATGACCGTCAATGTATAATCGGCGTTAAAACTCATCGCATCTTCAACTCTAATTACTGCACCTGTTTTTTCACCGATCATGCCCAATTACTGTAAAAAGTGGTCAGTTTTTGCGAGAGGTCACTGACCGCGTGGAGACAAAGGTTGAGTGACGACTTGTACGTCTGTGCTCATTTATTCCCCATTAAAAAGCCCGTTGGGCTACCTGTCTTCTTCTTTTTGAATACCACGTCGATGGCAAACAAGCGTGCGGCCCGACTGTGGTATTATGCGGTCACCGCAGCCGGCACTTTAAAAGTTTATACACTCCTTTCTTGAAGAGCCCCATATTGTAGTCCCTCGGGAAAACCTCGGCAGGGAGCTCATTCCACAACCGGAGCGTGCGAGGGAGGAAATTCCTCTGAAACCGTACCGTACGCGACCATTTACATTAAGTATTTTGGTAAAAAAAAAAAACAAACAAAGAAGACACGTCACGTCGTAAAAGCAAATCGAGCGGAGATTACCTCTTTGCGCACGCGTCGATGATTCCGTTGCAAGTCGTAAAGCGTTGGACGTTATTGACTGTCAATTGTCAATAGCAAAAGTAGCGGTGATTTGGTGTCGATATCGCCAAAATCTACGAAGTTAATTTTACATTGATCTTGTAATCAAATCTTGTAGTTATACATACATGCCATACAATTACATACATGTTATTTCAATAAATGGTTACATGCTATACTTATACTAAATCAGAATTATAACCCGAATCATCCGCCATCCTCCTCCTAGGGTTATGCCAGTACAGTTGCATCCTGAAGGATGCCTGGTGTCCGCTACCTAATCCCAAGGTTTTGGCGTAGGCACTAGTTTTTACGAAAGCAACTGCCATCTGACCTTCCAACCCCGAGGGGAAACTAGACCTTATTGGGATTAGGCTTTGTCAAGTGAGTGGGCAACTTGACTGTTAGAAGTTCTCAAGCTGCCCGAAGGCCTCCAACTTGGCTTAACGACTGCTGCCATATACAGCAACCGGGATCAACGGCTTAACGTGCCTTCCAAAGCACGCGAGCGCTCAGTTAGTAAGTTAGTAACCACTTAAAGCGGTCACCCATCCAAGTCCTGACCGCTGCCCACGTTGCTTAACCTTAGATACTGCAAGCGGTACCCGGCGCCGCTGAGTCACGAGCGCTGAATTATAACTTTATAACCCCAATCCTGGGACCGAAAATAAGGTATTTTCCAAATATTCCTTCGCAATTTTTTGATCAAAGTGAAAATTTAAAAACTCAACACCACAGGTGGGATTTGAACCCACGACCTGTGGTGTTGAAACATTTAAAGTTTTATTCCTTCGCTATTCCGCCGAAAGAATAGTTTTCAGCGGAAAATTGTTAGATTTATCATCGAATTCCGCAAAGTAACGCCTTATTCAATCAATAACCATAAGACGAAGTTATTAAGAGTACGTATACATGTACACTCAGATTTCTACTGTCCCTACATTGATATTCTGCACCTCAATGTTTACAATTTCGCTCTCTAGTAAAACAGATGTACAAATTGACGGCCAAACACACGTGGCTCGTATGCAAACACCGAATGACCTAGTTCGGTGCGGCCCTGCAAGTTGTGTACAAACCTATTAGTTGTAATAGAGTAGGTTTACTTTATCAAATGACAGGTTCTGGTAAAAGCCCCAATGCATAATAAAAGGTGGTATTTCAGAAGTCTTGAGACTCTTGAGTTCGAATCCCACCCGGGGCTATAAATATTTAAAAAAATCACTTCGATTGAAAAATTTTAATTTTTAAAAAGAGGATTGTTTTTACCCACGATGGAACGAAGAACTATTGCATCAAGTTACTATGAAAGACCGACCAACTTTACTTGTCAATGTGGCGATGTCGTCGGCAGCTTCTTCTCCTTCTTTCGTGTCGAGGTTCCTCAAACAAGGCAGCTGAAAACTGAAATAGCAGCTGAAAAAATAAAAACGGTTCGATATTGTTAAGTATTTGCTTGGGCGGGGCACATTGCACGTAGAACCGATGGCCGTTGGGGCTGACAGTTCTCGAGTGGCGGGCGACCACGGACCGGAAGGCGCAGCGTGGGTAGACCCACCACAAGGTGGACTGATGACCTGGTAAAGGTCCTGGAATCCGCTGGATGCGGATGGCGCAGGGCCGTCCATTGTGGCACTCTTCGGGGGAGGCCTTCCAGCAGTGGACGTCTTTCGGCTGATATGATGATGATGATATGCTTTTGAGGAGGGAGGGAGGCGGTGTGTTCGCTCGCAGTCGGTTAAAGAAGAATTTTGACGGTTATATTTCTTTGTCAGTCAGACAAAAATGCGCCGATTGCATTTAGGTACATCCACCCGTCTCGGCTCAATAAACGAGACTATTGTAATAGCTTCATGGAAACCGTGTAATTTTCGTTATTAAATTTACTACACACATAAAAAGCCGGCATTAAAATATCCATCTTCTAGTATTCTGCGACGAAAAGGGCCTAACCGCTGTGATTTTACAACAAGTTTACAATCTTCTGTTAACTATAGCTACTTGCTACTTGCTATAGTAACTTTAATGACGCCGGCGCCTGGGCGTCATGTTAACCAGTTTTACTGAAGATTATTTCTTGATTTATTAATACAATAATATTTCTACTGTTCGTAACAAGTGCTTAGGAACGCACAGCGTGCGTACGTGTTAAATTTCCAAACGCATTTTTGCAATCTTTTGCAAACCTCTCAGAAACACATCTACAAAGGCTACTCCACGTTAGTAGGCGCAGAATTTTTACATATTACTTATACAAATTACTTGCGTATTTTGTATACAGCCACCCTCTCTCGAACGCGGAAATATGCAAGAAGGTAAATACAACAAACCACCACCAATAATGAAAACTTCAAAAAAAAATCAAATACTTGTGTAATTTTTTTATTTGTTGTCGAACACAGCCTACATATGGCTTGTCTCCCTTGACCTTAGCCAATATAATGGCAGGTCCAGCCTTTAGTCACAGACCAAATAATTTCTGTGCCTTTAGTGTAATCCAAAAAACCAATCCAAAAAATAATCGAAAACAGTGGACCATATCGCAAGTCTAACAATCATGCTCAAACTTTCGTTTAAAAGCCCCAAGTAATGTCAAATAAGCGATTGTACCTATTTTGTTTTCAATTTGTTGCCCAATTATAGCAACATAATGCATTACGTAATATCTTTTTAGCTCTAAAGATATTATATACGGAATGAGTAGAAGAATCCAAAACGGCGAATTATCATATTTGCATTGTCTAACAATTTGTGCACAAACTTTCTTTTAAAAGCGAAATTAAATAAACTCTTGCAAAACTTTAATTGTTGTCTAAATACAGCAAGATAATTTTCTCAAAAATGGCCCGCAAACTGGACTTTAGTCGCTACATATTGGAAGGTAAAGTGTATAGTTTAAGGTCAGATCCAAATTAAAAAGTAAAAAACATTGCAGGCCACATATATGGCCTGCAATGTCACATATAAATTCCTTTATTTGTCGAGTTATAAACTTTTTAAAATGTAGAAACTGTCATATAAAAGGAGGCACAGGTCGTATTCAGCCAATTCAGCTCGTATTTTTCTGTTGAAAACGCGACGTTTTTTTATGTGTCTCGAATAATTTGCGTTTTTCGGTGGAAAAATACACTTGTGATTCTGTTAAAAAAAAAACGGAGGGAAAACATGATGTTTTTGACGTTTTAAGGTTATGTTTATCAAATCTTAATTAAATTTTTGTCGTATTTTCCCCATTTTTGAGAAAAGCACTATATTAGCCTCGGCCGGAATGGCAATTGCAGGCTTCGTATTATAATTAAACGGACTGCCACGGCAATAATGTACTATTATTTTATTTAATCATTTATTTCAGGCATCTGTGGCCCATAATACAAATACATAATAATGGGATACCGGAACCTATAGATACCTATGAACGCAGTCACATACGCGTTGCTGATCCTTCATAAAATTTGAGACCCCCCTTTATAAAACTATGAACTTAGGAATGCGTAGAAATCCAAAAACTGTCGCAAAACAGTACCAATTAAAGACGAGCGTCTAGCTGGGTGCACCGCGGCCGTTGACCCCGGGTAATTGATTCAAGCACAAACTTATCGAAGCGCTAAATCGCACCGCTGTACGGCGCGCGCGCCGCTGCGCCTGCGCCCACGGCCCGGTGATCGCGTTCTGCCCTTTTACAGTTGAAAAATTGCATGTACAGTACTTCTAGTATAGGTTTTATCGAAACAAAATATAAACAAACGCGTTTGATTCAAACAAGCGATACGAATATAAAGAGCTATCTCTTCCAGACTTCACTATCTCTTGTTCAGCATTTATTTGCGTCCACTTGGAAAGAATGCCTCTTCCATGGGTTTCCTTTCCATTCTGGCCGTAGCAGTTCTGGCCCAGGTTGGCCCTGCCGTCATTTTGATGTCCTCTGACCACTGGCTTGCGGCCTTCCCACCCTCGCCGCTCGACGTCTCCAGGGCAGAACTCGTTTTCTCCTTTCGGTCGTCATCTTCACTATAAGCTGATGATAAAGAGTACACAACAAGAATGGGTGGGGGCGTCTTCGAAAATTGAAACTAACAACCCTATAAAATTTGCTCTAGTCATACAATTCGGCGGGAAATACAGTAATTTTGGCAAGCAACTAGATCTAGTTCAAACGTGGATAGGAGCTGAATTTTAAATGCACTCTCTGTGGCCTAGAATCCGGACTTTCTAGCAGCTACAAATGTGTATATCCAAGTTTCCTTAAATTCTAACAACAGATTTTGATGGTTCCAATCTTATTCAATAAACTAGAGTACCTATTATTTAATTTAACGTATGGCAATTATTTCGATCCGTGAGATTTTCGAGTAGACAGTACGGTTGCCAGTTTTGTTGCACTTTTAACACCACCCAGAGTACCTATTACAAGCAGATATAAGGATGATTCACGCTAGACCGTTCCGTGTCCGGGCCGGCCCGTTTTGTAGTACAAGAAATCGACGGACGCGCGACGGCCGTCGATTTCTTGTGCTAGAAAACGGGCCGGCCCGGACACGGAACGGTCTAGCGTGAATCATCCTATAGCTGGGCCATTTTACGGAAAAATGTACACTCGACTTTTTTTTTAATTTGGATAAAAACGGGTTTTTTCTACTCAGAATCGAAAGCACTTTCGAACCTAATAGGAGAAAAAAAGTGTCCCAAATTTTTCATACAATTTCCAGTTTTTCCATTCCGTTACCACCATACAAGCAATACAAGATGAGTATGAAAACGGTAACGGAGTGGAATAAAAAAAAATGGACACTTTTTTCCCCGTATATCATTCGAAAGTGCTTTCGATTCTGAGTAGAAAAAACCCGATTTTATCCAAATTAAAAAAAAGTCGAATGTACAACTTTCCGTAAAATGGCCCAGCTAGGTATTTAATTATAATTACACATAATTTTTTTTTTTTTTAGGTTTGCCTAATATCACTTTGTTTGTCAACTATTACTAGGCTTTTGCTATCTGCCGATGTCAAGTTTGTAAGTTTGTGTGAAGGACTAATGTCCTGAAAGTCCTGAACAACTGACACGTTTTCAATAATTCTTACAACTGTGTATACGAGGGGTGATCCAAAAGTAATGATAATGAAATACTTTCAGTGGCTGAAAAAAGCAAAAAGAGGTTTTATTTTTAAGGCAGTTCTTGGCCAGTAAATTAAAAAAATATTTGTAAAAAAATTGATATCCGTCACTGAAATAAATTTATTTATTCGTGAGTTGTCGGAATAAATGCGTGGAAATGGAAAAATCTGAAGTGAGAGCCGTTATTAAGTACTTCTGTTTGAAAAAAATGTGTACTAAAGATATACATGTTGAATTGGTGGGAACATTAGGGGACTCTGCTCCTCCGTATTCTACATTTGCACACTGGTGTAAGGAGTTTAACTTGGGTAGAACATCTTGTAAAGACGAATACCGCGAGGGCTGGCCTTCCATCGTCCGCACTGAGAAGAATGTCAAAAAAATAGAAGATTTAGTTTAACTGATAGAAGAGTGACAATCAGACATTTAAATGAGGTCACAGGGATCTCGTATGGCAGCATTCAAAGAATCTTAACCCAAGAATTGCACATGAATAAAGTATCCGCGCGTTGGGTGCCTAGAATGTTCCACCCAGACAACAACGGACCTCCTCATAAGGCCAGGTGTTGCAATGGCTGCAATCCGGGATGCGGGTTTCGAATTGGTGGAACACCCCCCTATTCGCCAGACCTAACCCCCAGCTACTTTTATCTGTTTCCACGGCTGAAGGAAAATCTCCGAGTCAATTTTTTTTTGAATGACAGTGAGGTTATGGCCGCTGTGGAGGCTTATTTGGAGAGTCCAAACAAAGATTTTTTTTTAAATGGAATTCGTAGTCTGGAGAAAAGATGGCAAAGGTGTGTAGACTTGTTAGGAGACTACGTTAAGAAATAAATTTAGTTTTTGAACACATGTGTTGTTTTACATACTCGTTATCATTACTTTTGGATCACCCCTCGTAAGTTAGAACTTCAATTCAAATACATTCAGTAGGGCTATATTCTATCCTCTTTCTTTCTAAATAGAAGCTTCTAATAGACATTGCCGAGCTTTTTAGTCAACATAAACCCAACACTATAAGCAACAGTACGAATCCTCGAGTCAACAAAGGGTCGCTTAGTGACAAGCGTTCATAGGCTGAGGTGTCTGCTTAATATCAAGCAGCCCGTAAGTGTGTTTCCTTCCGTCGTTGCATATACGACACGGATGTAATAAAGTGCCACCAATATCCCAACGTTTTATTTGTAATGGAAAATTTTTACTCAACATTCATTTCCCGCTAAGCTCAAGCACTTGCTATTTCAACCTGGCAATGGCCCAGCGTCCTGTAAAAAGTCCGGCTGTGGTCTGGTCTGGAATCGGATAATGCAGCGATCCATCCGCCATTTTTGCTGAATTACCATTGAATTGTGCTCTTATTGCCACCTCTTAGCCACACTGTGCCCATTGTGCGCTTAATAGACTGATTTGCAACTTGCATTGTGCGGGAATTTACTTAGCCCGTCTCGGATGGTTCTAGAAAATACGAAGTTGCCTCGGTTGGTGCTTCATTAAATATATTATATTCAGCCTAATATGTCCCATTGCTGGGCGAAGGCCTCTTTTTTTCCATTCCTCGCGGCCTTGTGCAATATTTAGTCTTTTAAAAAGGAGTCCAAGTTATCTTGCCACCGTGGGCGAGATCCACCACGTCTCCGTTTTGAGTCGTGGAGAGTCCACTTAGTGGTTTTCTTGGCCCACAGCTCATTCGGCATCCGGTAGACGGGTCCAGCCTAGTCCCACATTTGCTGGGCTGTTTTCCGAGCTACGTTAATTATTAGAGTCTTGGAGCGCAGTGTGGTGTTCCGGATTCGATCCATAAATGTAGGTAGGTACCTTACCTACTTATCAGTGTCAACTTTAGTATGGTCTTTTTATAATTTTATCTACACATATATCATAAATCCTTTAAAATGCATTTAAAAAACCTTCGGCTCGTTTCATAAAACCAACATACGTGCTTTAATGCCTCTCATTATGTACCAGTTGCATAAATAGAAAAAGAAAGAAATAGAAAAATAATAATTTGATAACAACAACAATACATAACATTACATAATGGTTTGCACTATTATAATTCAATTATCAAAACTAATTTTAAACTCATATCTATCATTCACTCGCTGTATTATAAACTACTCGAGAGTAGATATATGTTTTTATGCTTGAATTTCATTCTAGACCAGTTTAACCGACGCAATAAACAAACCCCATAAGAATGCTGCCACCTCGGAGCGTTTTTCAATATCCTATGGCATGTATAACCGCCCAGTTCAGTTTCAAGAGAGCTCTCGACTTGGGCCGACTTAATATCAAGGAAAGGGTTGTCATGGTTCAAGAATAGTTGTGTGTGGATGCAGTGCCGGAGTTATTGGTTGGATGAGCGACACATAATGAAATAGTTGGCGCATTGTCGGCGTTTTGAAGAGTTATTCGAATTTCCCCTAGATGTCCCTGTTAAAATGTGAAGTGGTGGGCAAAGCTAGGTTTAAAGGGCAAAGTCGTCAGGTTTTATGGTAATGAAATATTGTAGTTGGCGTATTGTACGCGTTTTGAAGCGTTGTTCTAATTTCCCTCTAGATGGCGCTGTAACGTCTGCGTCGATTACTGAATCGCGCCGTTAGGATTTTTGAACTGTGTAGCAACGTTTACGTAACCCACTACTTGCTTTTGGTGTGTTATTTTCCTGGTAAGTAAAAGTAAATTAAATTAGGTCACATGAGCTCCCGAAGATGCGCTGTGATGAGAATGAGGGTCCTCAATAAATTCTCAAGTTGTCAACACATCGAATCCTCAAGTCAACTAAGTGTCTCCAACGCTATTGTGATTCTTCTGAAATCGCAAACGTCTATTCTACGGGTCCAGGCGGTCAGTGATGGTCGCGCGATTGATAAACGACAAGTGAATGCATCTGTCACTTTCTAATACTACTCCATAGAAAGTGACAGATACTTTACCTTGTCGTTTATCGCGCTATCATGTGACTATTATACGAGGACAGGCCGTAAGCTTGTTTGCCACCGTAGTTGTAAAAAAAAGTTAAATAAACTAGTGAAACAAAATTTGCAAGCTCTTCACCGATGATTACTTGCTCAAGATCGATCGCAATTTACACTAGACCTTTATTTTTATTGTTTGATTGATGTACTTCAGTTTATGGTTCATGCGGCGCAAGTGAAGAGTGTTTGCGTAATATAAGATAAACAAACCATAAGCCTACCAGGGAGCGCTCGTGGCCCAGCGGCGCCGGGTACCTAAGGTTAAGCAACGTGGGCAGCGGTCAGGACTTGGATGGGTGACCGCTTTTAGTGGTTACTAACTGAGCGCTCCCGTGCTTTGGAAGGCACGTTAAGCCGTTGATCCCTGTTGCTGTCTATGGCAGCAGTCGTTAAGCCTTCGGGCGGTTTGAGAACTTCTAACAGTCAAGTTGCCCACTCACTTGACAAAGCCTAATCCCAATAAGGTCTAGTTTCCCCTCGGGGTTGGAAGGTCAGATGGCAGTCGCTTCCGTAAAAACTAGTGCCTACGCCAAATCTTGGGATTAGGTAGCGGACCCCAGGCATCCTTCAGGATGCAACTGTACGTTGGGATAACGCTAGGAGGATGATGATGATGAAACCATGAGCCTACCATTTAACTCTTTCAACGCCGCTGTCAGTCAACCTTGTATATTTGACACACGATTGACTGACAGACGGCGTTGAAAGTGTTAAGAAACGGTGACGTCAAATATCGCATAAAGCGGCAATTACACTTCGTCGTTCACCTAATGCGGTCGCCGAATTGATTTTAAACTACTTAGGTGAACGAACGTCATCTTTACACTAGTCTGTCCGCCTACTACGGCGACTAGGCAGCTGTCGATCGCCGAATGCGGCCGACGACTAACGTGTTCTTTACACTTTCACGGTCGTCGCATGCAGCATGCGGCGAACGACGAAGTGTAATTGCCTCTTAAGGCGCAGGGTAGGGCAAGGCCTTCCCCATACAAACTTTGTGCACGTTTTATTCGTCGGTTTTGGCACTAACAAATATAATTTTTTTTTGGTTGTAAATATTAGATATGCGAAGATCGTGATGTGAAAATTTTCAAATATTTAAAAAAAAAAACAAAATTAAAAAATTCAAAAAAAAATTTATAAAATAAAATTTACATCACGAAGTAGCTATGAGAAAAATTAGCATACTGACCAAAAATCATAACTTTAATGCAAACACAAACGAAGTAAATCCTGCACAAAGTTTGTATGGAGAGAGCTTGCCCTACCCCTCCCCTTAAGAGGGGTGAGGGCTGGGTTAGGTAAGCTAAAAAGCGCCAACCTTTGACGTCGGAATAACCATCTATATATGTAGCAGTGAAGAGGTAGAGACTATTGGACGAGGTCGGTCGTGGGCAAAAAAGTTAGTTAAGAGTATTGAAAATGAAGAATGTACATCGTATTATATTTAAAAAAACGCCGGTGGCAAACAAGCGTACGGTCCACCTGATGGTAAGCGGACACCGCAGCCTATAGACCCTCGCAACTACAAAGGAGGAAAAAGAATTCTAGAACAATTCAATTGTAATTGTAATCACGTGCGTTGCCGACCCATAAAGAAAAACCTCATAAATCTAATCAAAAAAGCTCAATGGGAAATCAAACAATTGATTCAGTTAATGAATAAAAAAATGCTTTGAAAATACGCCGCTACAACGCCCGTTACTTGCACTGTGGTCAACTTGACTAGTCTCGGCTATTTCGGTCCCAGTTATTTACAACCAACGTAATTGTGCACTGTGCAGCCTGTAAACCCGAAGGAAAAAAAAAAAACAACGGGTTGCACTCCGGGAGTGCCGGCAGAAGTGAAAACTCAATAAAGATAGTAAATGGGTCATTGTCAGATTTAGGTGCGCGTCTTTTCGGTGGACAGGACATGCCAAAAGTTAAGGGCTACAAAGCTTAATTTTCGATTGATCTGATAACCCGCATAATCTGTAATTCCGTGTCTATAAATCCATATAATAAAAACGTAAATTACATGCACACAAGCCGTTAACTATTGTCCACCGAATGGACAACTTTTGTTTTTCCGACTGACAATGACCCAAATAACAAAGATATTCATATCGGTATCGGTATCCGTATCGGTATCCGTATCTGTACTGTACTCATACTCATGTTCATATTCGCATAATCCATTTACATAATATGTCCCGAGTATCATTGTGTCTTACGCATCTAAGACCAGGAACCTGTACCACAATACTTTACAAGCGTACAATTCGACAAATTTGTGAACTTTTTCTATGGAAAATTGTGCAATTTTGTCAAATTGTAGACTTGTAAAGTTTTGTGGTATAGGGGCCAGCTGAGTTTAGCTGAGTTGACACCTCCTAACATCGCAATCACGATTACTAGGAGCGGTCAACTAGCTGGTCTTAGAATCTTAGAATCTGTCGCGAGTTCAACAAATTTTCCCCAGTACAAAAGTGCTCAGAGCCGCTAAAGAAGTTTTCACTTCAAAAATTGTAAGCAATACTACCTATTTCCCATTTTTATTTCCTTAGATTCGTTGAGTGTGCTCAGGAACTCCATGAGCTCATACCGCCTTCCCCCTTCTTCCATCAGATATCCAGACGACGTACGACTGGCTACTTTCATTACCTGGTCAAAATCATCTTTTTTTATAATGTTTACTGGTTTGGTATTCGAATGGCGTATGTAGGTACTTCCGAGTTCAAATAACCTGGACCTTTTTAAGGTACGAGTGAATCTTCTGGGTGAGCTCGCATAAGCGTCGGCCTCATTTTCAATTTAAAAAAAAATATATGACTGGTTAGAATTAGGCGTTTATTTAAGAAAATTTAATTTAGCTGTTTGCTCTAAGGAAGAACCCAAATTTGGTGTATTTTAAAAATTAATTTTATTTTTTAGGAAATATTATATTATTAATATCTATTCATTTAATGTGACTCGTTTACTTTCTTTGTCTATTCTAACAGAATCGTGCTCTATCAAGGTCATAGGGGCCCTATTACCCTAATGTGCCCAGGGCCTCAAATTGGTTAAAGACGGCCCGGCCCTGTGCGTTTCCGTTACTGTCACCCGGGGAGGTACCCTAAAAAAAATTTTTTTTAAAGATTTTATTCTACCGTTTTCTCCGCGTCATCGATATGTATACTCATGCCAAATTACAGCTTTTTAGTACTAACGGTTACTGAGAAAAACGGGGGTCGGACGGACGGACGGACGGACATGGCGAAACTATAAGGGTTCCTTGTTTACTACGGAACCCTAAAAACTGAAAAAATCAAATTACTTGAATTTCCCGAAACGTGGGGTAATCTTTAGGGGATTTTTTTATTATTTGTTGGTATCCCGAAATCGAATTATAAACCGACTGAATGATGGGACATCAATTCTAAGCTGGCTTCTATGGTAGATTTATACTACGCGATTTGATCGGTTTATATGTGAAATGTTTGGAGGTTATTTTTGAATTAATTTACATATTTTTCCTATTTCATCAAGTGTCTCATGATATAACTTATGATTTAGCTCAGTAACTTGGTACCGGTGAGATTTTAGAAATAAACACGGGTCCAAAATGCAAAGAAAATGTACTTACGCAAATTACGCATGGAATGTAACATCCGCCTTTTTTCGGTCGAGTTTGCTTTTACAGCCCAACACTGAACACCCCACCATGTTTGCACTGAACACCCAAACACTACGGATCTGATAATTGGTAAATTATTATTCATTTAAACCAAACTTATCATTAATTCTCCATTTATAAAATGCACTACCAAATATTACCAATTTGTTTTGCAATCTTCTTGACACAAAACTTTGACACAAATACAAAATTTTTCGATCGGTGATAAGGGCAAAACATCGCACTATTTTCTACTTCCTCTCATAGGAATCGCAATAAGGCTATCTTTCTCTTACAAAGCGTGTCAGGCCCTTGGTATTTTATCCATCACTCTTGGCCACTAGGTATTTTGAAGGGAACTGTCACCGTATTTAGGGACAATAAGAACTACTTTCCATGAGAATTTATTTGAAATATGATCTTTACGGAAATCGGTCAGTCTGGCTATCCGATATTGGACTTTGGAAACGCTTTTTTAGAGACAATAAGAGCTACTTTCCATGAGAATTTATTTGAAATATGATCTTTATGGAAAATCTTAGGATTGTCTTAAAACAGTTAGAACCTTGGCTTTCTAAGAAGACCAGCTGGGGACCCCTCGTAACATAGCAATCACGATACTAGGAGGGGTCAACTAACCTGGTCTTGGAATTTATCGCGAGTTTATACATTTTTCCCCAGTACAAAAGTGCTCAGCGCCGCTAAAGAAGTTTTCACTTCAAAAATACGCAATAAAAGTTAATGAAGGCACTGTTTAATTTAACACATGTCATAGTCTATTTTATGTGACTCTTTTATGTTGTTATTAGCTCAATTTAATGACTTTAATTCTAAAGTCAATTCATATTTTATCACGCTCCAAATCGTTAAAAAATATTGCAAATGTCGGACTTATTTTGATGTTACTCCGTCCGGTAAAATAAAGGTGACAGAGCTGCATATAAATTATTCATAATACTTACCTGTTTTGTGTACATACATACATAGGTACTTAAGTACTTACTCCTGCTGCTAGCATGATTGCGTAACGACAAACAATGGAATATGTAATTTAGATCAATGTTACGCATATCAGTAACTAATCACTCATTCAACAGGCTTAGGATAGTTATACGAATTACACAAAAAGTGTTTTGAATGAATTTAAATCCTAATAAAATAATAGCCCTACCAATATTTCTTAAAAAAAACTTGGTATAAATACACATATTGTATAAAACAAACAATATCCTAAATACGAAAGTTTAGACGTTTGGATGTTTAGATGTTTGGGTGTTTGTTCCTCAATCACGCAAAAACGACTGAACGGGTTGTAATGAAACTTGGCAAAGGAACGAGTTTATAGCCTCGAAAATCATAAATCGAAGTCATGGGGAGTGAAAGTTTAAATAATTTTCGAGGAGAAAAGTTATGGCAAGACCAAAAAGATAATACCTACTGATTAAAAACGGCATATTTACCATGTATAAATTGTTATACATGGTATTTTTAAGTTTATATTTAAGTTAATAATTAAGTTTATTTTTAAGTTTATTTTTAAGTTTATTTTTAAGTTTATTTTTAAGTTTATTTTTAAGTTTATTTTTAAGTTTATTTTTAAGTTTATTTTTAAATTTATTTTTAAGTTTATTATAAGTTTGTTAGTAGTTTTTTCTTGTCTCGAAATAAAAATGAATTATTAATTGTTATATGTATTGAGTTTCCGTTGTTTCCACTGTTCTGTTGTGTTGTTCTGTGTTGTTTATTCTAAGATAAATGACCATATTGACCATGTGAGCATCTTAGGCGATTTTCTGACTTGGCGGGCGGGATCGATATGTGACATTTTCTTCTTTGACGTAAACTTACTGACGTTGCAAAGATTCTCACTAGACGGAATACTGTCAGTATTACATTTGCGCAGTACTAATATCATGCGCAGCAGTGGACCAGTACTGTCTTCGTATCATCCCGCTACCGCGCATCCCGCGCCAGTCAGGAAGCACACATTTAAATGTAGGTGCGTAGTAAAAAGCGTTACTGAGTTGACTGACAGTTGACACTGACATTTGACGGTTTTCTCATATCGTACCGCCTCCGCACTGACAAATCAGGAAGTCGGCTTATAAGATAATATACTGGCTCTAAATCGTTTTATAACTTAAACTAAAACATAGACTTTCATTGGCCTACGATAAACTCCCGGGCAACTTTAAAACAATTCTCAGTTCTCATTACTTGCGTTCATTTAAAAAAACGATACAAAAAGCTTTACGGTCTGCCTCTATCATTGTCCTTCCTTCCTCTCATTGTTTGTGGTTTTACTTTTTTAATTTTTTTCCGAGGCCCTGTCATTAAACTACTTGTTTATTTCCAGCCAACATTTTGGCAGAAGAATGTAGTGCGAAAAAACCGCTTTTTTATTAAAAAGAGGTAATAAAGTGGACATAATATCTCATTGTAGTTGACTGTACCATATCGTATTAAAACTTTTTTTTGACTGTCATTCTATTATTTATATTTTGTATTTTTTTTTGTATTTTTTTATCTTAACGGGTGAAAACGCGGAAGTATAGTCAGCGTCATATAGTACGTAGCAGCCAGTGTCCAAATACTTCGGCACACCATATAAAATATATGGTGTACCGAACTATTTGGCCACTTTGGCTGCTACATATTATATGACGCTGACTGTACTAAAGTGTCCAGCTACTCATGGGACCGACTGTACGACCAACGATGGCCCATACACATGTAATTAGAGTCCCGCATTAAATCCGGTAATCAGGCGTAATGCCCCGGCAGCCGTGCTAATGTTTTCGGTTTAAAAACAAATTAACTAGCAATTTGTTTAATGACTTCATCTTGCCCGTTAATTGCAGTTGTCAGAGATACATATTTTAAACTTTACGTATTAATCATTGTACCTCTACATTCACGTGCAAAAATATGTACCTACCAAACATAATTTTCTGACATAAGAGCTAATAGGATATACAGAATGACTCCAAAATCGATACAAAATAACAAAAATCGGATTCAACGAGTATCCATGATCATGAATCAATCGAAATATATGAATTTATGAAGAAGCTGATTTTTTAGCTGAGCCATAGAATAGAATAGAATATAATAGAATGGAATAGAATAGAATAGTAGTTTGTATGTTGAGCTTTTCATGCACATTAATCAATGTGTGCGTCAGCGTAGGAGCGCGAAAATTTTCGGACATAATGATGCAGGTGCGAAAAAGACTTAATTATGCATCAAGTAATGTAGTTAAAAAGGCGAGCGAAGCGAGCGCGAATTATTTGGAACATTATGATACAGGTGTGGAAAATACTTCATATGCATTAAGTCATGTAGATGAAAACGCGAGCGTAGCGAGCGCGAAAATTTTCGGACATAATGATGCAGGTGCGGTAAAGACTTTATATGTATCAAGTAATGTATTTACCACTATGGTAATCGGTGTCACCAGCGATGGGATCGCACTATCGCATTATGACTTGATTTTCTCTATGTGTTCGTATGGTCACAACGACTACTACTCTATGGTGTTACATTACACCGAATACAGCCTCCATCCCTGAAGCGGGGATCCACGCCAATTTGAACCTATTGTTTCACATCTTAATGTGAGTATTTGGTTAGACAATTTTGACATGCTCATATGAGGGGTTAAGATCTCGCAGACTGCATTACTTAACCTTTTCAGCGCTCTTTCAAATACTTACGCTGCAGTGACTCACACGCCATACATATAGGAATGTCAAAAGCGAAGTTAAACCGTCTAGAAACGCGTGTAGGTTTATATGGCATTGGACGCCGTGACGGATATATGCGTCGTTGGCGTGGAATCGATGGTGCTCTTTTATACGTCGTCGGCGACGAAAAGTTTAATAAAGCGGGTATTACGTTGTCCTGAATTTAGCATACTGAACAGGTAAGGGGAGTTGAAGCATCTCTCTCTAACACATATGTACGTCCCGCTCTGAAGGTTCTGAATTCAGGAAGGTGTAATACCCGCTTAAAAAACTTTAATGTTGTCAAAAGATACGCAATTACGACGTAACACTAGTCGCGTAGGCAAATTATCTGGACCACATAGCCCCTCAGCCAATCAAACGAAATCGAAAGTTTAACGGCCGTCACTTTCTCCCGTCATTTAACAATGAGCTGTCAAAACAATCGTTAGCGAGTCTGACTGACGTTTGATTTGCTTTAATAACACGTGTCTATGCACACACGGACACACGGCCGCGCCAAGGCGAGAGCAAATCTACTAGCAAAGCTGGCTTTCTGGTATTTTATAATAACTGGTACTGGTACTGGTATGTTAACTTTGTAACTGTGTTGTATTCATATGGACTTGGTCTGAAATAAAGAATTATGATTATGATTACGAATACAATTCAATACACTCTTTATTTCACGACTCACACAAATGAATCAGTTACACACAGATCCAAACAGCATCATGCAGGTAGATGTAGACAACAGGCGGTCTTGGGCAGTGTTCAATAAACAATTTAAATGTCCCACCCCCTCCTCGCACCCCCGGGCGCATAGCGCTTCTAATGACGATTGACCGACGGATGGCCCTTGGCTTGCATTCGAATAAAGCGTATGTCGCTCCTGCCTGTGACTTCACATAGTTAGGTACCTAAAGTATTGCCTCGCGTGTGAATACTGTGAATCCTTGTGAGTGTGTGTGTGTGTATGCGACATGAACCCTGGACTTCGCAATGGAGGTATAACGAGTTCAATCACTCTATAAAACCACGCAATT
This sequence comes from Cenopis cana, assembly GCA_951800055.1. Taxonomy (NCBI): domain Eukaryota; kingdom Metazoa; phylum Arthropoda; class Insecta; order Lepidoptera; family Tortricidae; genus Cenopis; species Cenopis cana. The sequence continues at coordinate 1,010,686 of OX637495.1, forward strand.
TCGAGTCTTGTACGTGTGTGTATCTCTGCCCTTTTGACGGTTGCCATACCAACTCGAGATACGTGAAATATGACATTCATTGGACTGGGATGACAGCGGTTAATAATCTAAGATATTGTTTACAGCACAACTAAATATCGTTATGGACTGAACATGGAACCGGCCAGTTAAATGAGACTTACGTTAGGTAGATCTTCTCAGATGTAATTATAAGTATGTAAATTGACATATAGATCAAACTAAAGCACCCTCAAAATCGTTACGTAGCCCCTCAGGGCAATATGTTACATGAAATAGGGATAATTTAGGTCAGAAGACACAAGGGTGAACATAAAGTCACTACTACTGAAACTGAAATTTAACCGTCACGAACATCGCGCACACTGAATGTGAACTTGTGAACCATAGACTGGAGCAGCGATAAACCGCACCGCCCGAAAGCGCAATGTCATCGGTAATTTAACGTCATCAACAGCCAGTGAAAATGACTCTTGCTTGCTTTACACTGGGCCCGTCCGTGTGTCTCGCGTGAAATGAAAGCCACCGGCTTTTGTTGAGCTTTTTTTCTGCAACAAGTATACCCTATTCAAGCTTTCCCATTAGCTGGCGAGCTTCAGCGAGCTTGCAGCTCGCAATTAAGCCCCGATTATGAGGTAGCTATTCAAATACGATGACTTGATATAGTCGGCGTCTAAGTTACTGCTATTTTATTGTTTTGAGAGCAGTAGAATTTTACTATTCCTGATCTTTGATGAATGTAGCGTAATTGTTCTTTCCTTCCTGTGGCCAATGTCAAGAATATAATTATGATACATAAAACAACGATTGTCTTTTGTTGCTGCTAATTTAACCTCTTACGGTCTTAATGCAATCCATCTTGATAAATGTGGAGATAAAATTGGTTCAATGGAGGGACCACCGTTGTCTGCCAACTCACTTCTTTAAAAAAAATGGCTTCCATCAAATTTATGATGATTTCGCCAATATCACGTGTTCGGTAACGACGCCATGACAGTCGATAGGTATTGTACGGTAATGTAATGGATTCTGCTCGTCGTCGCCCAGGGCACGTGTGCTCACCAACGCGGCGAACGACCAAAATCCGTTGTCTGCCAACGATATAAAACTATTCCATTGACAGATGTCATAACATTACAATGCATGTCATATTTTTGACGTTTCTTGTACCTACTTGGATTAGAGCTGTCAAAAGAACAGGCTTAAATCTCGTAGTAAATGAGACTATTCGAATATTTGATTCCGGCTACTCGCAGAAATCGCTAACAATATGTTAATATGGTAATCGATTCGTATTAGCCACATCACTATTTTTGTAATAGGGATGTTGACACCAAATAAGAAAATCAATGAATCCGAATTTTCTCGAAAAAGGATCAAATTCTCAATCAAATAGCGAAAAAAGTAATTAAAAAGAATAAATAATGACATAATTATAAATCATCAAAGTTTTAGGAGGGGGCATTTTCTGTCCCTTTTCCGCAAAACACCCCTGTGTATTGAACGATCGTCATTTACTATGGCGCTCCAGGTCAGTGACGTCACTGACCTGTAGCGCTTTCTCTCTCAAACTAAAAACATTTTAACGGTTGTAGTTTCGTTATTTTTTGAGATATTCGAATAGGATTTTCACTGATTGGCATAGTTTTAGGTATTCTTTCGTATGGAGTAATAATAAATTTTGAGTCAACATCCCTATTTTACATGTTAAAAATGACTTCTTAACAGCAAAAGCTCTATAGAGTAGAGTTATTAGACTTTTATGAATCATATTTTTTGTGGATTTTGATCGTCCGCGTTGGTGAGCACACGTGCCCGGGGCGACGACGGGCAGAATCCATTTACCGTACAAAACCTTATCTACTGTCATGGCGTCGTTACCGAACAACGTCATTGAACACGTGACATTGGCGAAATCATCATAAATTTGATGGAAGCCATTTTTTAAAGAATTGAATTGAATTGAATATTTTTTGTGGTATAGTGCTCAAACCTGCTTGCTGTAGCACTGTTTTTTATTAATAAGGATAATTTTGTACGGTCTGATTTTTTATTGTTAACAATTGAAATTTTAATTCGATCTCAAAATGCTATTAAAGACTCACATTACATCGTAATTATTTGAAAGAAAGTTAGCAATATAGTAGCGATGACAATTTTAACCAATTTTAAAATACTTATCCGTGTCCCATCAAATACACATTACTGGCCACCCTGGCGCGCAGTTACGGGACGTACTTAATGAGCGTGTCCCGCACTAACAGTAAATTATTGTCTCCACTTTTCACCAATATCATCATATAATGAGTCTATACATATCAAGCCACTGTACTCACTGTACAATACAATATAACAACTCGTTATAATGCATGTGCTCAAAAAATGCGTTTTCTAAGCAGCCAAACTGTGCGGAAAACATCACTTTTCTGCACTAGTGCTTTTTACTTTTTTTATTCTGTCGCATACCTACGTTTAGTACTATTACTATACTAATTAACTCTCTACTCTTCAAAGGAATTTGTTGCAAAATCTTTGTGAGACTTTTACCATAAAATGTTTTTAATGGTAACCGTTATATAGTCGCTTACCTAACGGTTCGCTAATGATGTAACTATAATTATTAATGACTTTGCCTGCTTAATGTCAACCGATGTGCCGTCGCGTCGACCTTAAAAGAAACCACAGAGTAACCGGGAATCCTAATGTCAAGTGCAACAGTCCGCGTTCAGTTGAAATGCACTTCGAAGGTGCGCAGACGCATAGTCTCCAAGCGGGATTTTTTTCCCTTATTGGCTGTGTATGCATGCAATAATGATCTACTGGTATTTCGGCAATACTTTTCCAACAAATTTCACTTTCCAAAACTTATTTCAGTATATTTAATTGGCAACACAATCGTTGGCACATTTAGATTAGGATAAATAAATAAAAATGAATAAATATTTTTTGGACAGTCTTACACAAATCAACCTAGTCCCAAATTAAGCAAAGCTTGTACTATGGGTACTAGGCGACAATATATATACTTATATAGATAAATAGATCGATAAAGATTAAATGACCGTAATTGTAAATAACCAATAAATACTTAAATACATATACTTATATTATATTTTTATTTGGTCGAATTCAAATTAGGTAAACTATTATTTTACTAAAGCATATAAATAAACAAATGTTCCATTAAACCTAAAAATGTACTGACAAGTAATGTTTCATCAAAATTTTATTTAGCAAAAAACAAAACAGCATAAAAACAAAAATAGAAAATTGTTGATACCTACCTACTAAAATCTCATATCACTTGCATATTTTTTTAAATGTAAAAGTGCCTGTTAAATGTAAAACATACAAACTTGGCTACCGGGCGAGCGAGCGAAACCTTCCAGAGCAAAACCGACTCTAATGTTGATAGGTTCTGGGTTAGGTATGTTTTAATGCGCCTTGAAAAATAATGATTGATTGCATGCATGCGACAATGCCATGTTATGCGCAGTATCAAGTGACATATTGTCGGGAATACCCACGTGCACCCGCATGGCTGCGGATATTGCACTTGCGATGCAAATCCGTTGGCAACGTATACACCTACAGCAAGCCAAGAAAGGCACCAGTTTTTAGGGTTCCGTAGTATTGACTGAAATATTACGCTTTCCCTTTTTGCTGCGACTATGCTTGGCTAATTAGCATGATACCATGTCTTTCTATCTCTGTCGCATTTGCAAGTCTGTACCTACGTAAATGCGACAGAGAGGGAAATAAATAAAAGTAAAAACTATCCATGTCACACTATTATGTAACAAATTAACAGTATAAAACGAATTTTAATAAAAATGAAAATTTAGGTTCCGAGCAGGATTTGAACCTGCTTTTCGATTCGAGGCATTATGTCATTGGCAAAGATCTCAAAGTACTCAAAGTATTCAAAATAAAGAGTAGAGGAACTTGAAAAGAAAACGTTCTACTAAAATTCGCACTATTTAGTGGCAAATGACATATGCGTAATTAACAATTTATTTTAAACAATGGAAGAAAGTTATGTATGACACGAGCTGTGATCTAAAACTTTTAAAATAACTAATTTTCACAACGCAAAGGACCTTAACAGTCCGCTCCGGCCGTCTCTCACAAGCTTACTGACTAAATGCGACATCGACATGACATCCACCAATTCCTCGAAACCTTAAAAAACTTCACCGTTACACACTAAACGGCTCTTATTTAATATGTTACGGAAATCTGACAAATTGGCCGACAATGTACTGTTTTTGCGGCGCGGCAAAAACGGCGCTCTGTGAAAAATGAGGCATGATTATTATGAAGTTCATTCATGAGCAGACTTTTTTTGTTAGGATCTTGAGACAAGTAACCGTAAGTGGATAGTGTGATAAAGCTTCTGTTATTAATCAGAACTCGATAAAAAACTCGAATGTAGAACTCAATAAAAAAAAATTAGGTTCTTTACCAGAAGACGTTTTAGCTCCGTTTTCGGATAGAAAGTGGAAGAGTAACGCGCTGTGTCGAGAGTTTTGATTAGTCTCAGTAAATTTTTTTCACCGAAAATTGTTGAAAGATGCATCCTTCTATAATAGCAATAGAAAAGAAAATTTTACAAATAGTGTTATTTATAAATAAATCAGAATATAATTGAGTCATCACTGTCATCAGATCAGCCAAGCAATGACATTCCGTGCGTTGCGTCTGCCGTGTTGGTATGTGTAGGAAATCAATTGCAACGGGAGGCTAGTGTAATCATAGCTTTATGTATCTGGTCACCGGTCTACACTCGGCTTAATGACCGTATTATTGTTTGAGTGGACGAAATTGTTTTAAGATTATTGCAGGAAATGGGATTATTCAGGCCTAATTAGGTTAATTTGATTGTAAAAGGATTGTAGATTTTGTTTTGATAACGATGTGTTTTTTGGATATTATTTTTGATTTAATGATATGGGTACCTATGTGACTCGATTTAATATGTATTTAAAAGTAAAATCTGTGAACCTTTACAATAAAATTAAATGAACTATAATAGTACTTCACTGGCTGACTAAAATAACTCATGATTGACTTCACTGGCTGACTAGGCTGGACTACAAACTGTCGATCGATTATTTTCATACAAAGCTGTCAACGTGAGTTCGTAACATTTCTCAAATTTACCATCAATGGTTTTTTGACCTTCTCAAATTAAATGACCGAGAATTGAGATTGTCCACAGGAAATCTGCATCTAACCATGCGCACGGCATCCAATGTACCAGGCGAACAGAGGCCGCGAGAAAGTCCGTCTACTTTCCTCGTCGTGCCGTACTCTTCCGGGTCACAGGTCACGCCTATAAAGCGGGCTCAAGGTTGTGCGGCGTGACCTCTTTTGTCGCCTGGTGCCCTGGTGGTGCGATACGTATAGTGAGGTCAAAGGTCGTTTGCAAAACTGCTAAATGACCCATGGTGAATACGGCGTTTGTAGTACCGTGACGAGGATTGTTTGAAAAGACCAAAATACCTTTTGGGTTTACGGTGCGCTATATTTTTTTTAACTGTACTTATATACGTTTATTCTACCAGAAACAGTAGCTATTAGCATCCCAATAATCTAAGTGAACTTTTATTTAGTTACTTCATACAGATTACGTTAACTATAAAATTAAAATTAGATAAAATCATGATGGGTTTCATTTTAAATTTGCGATAAATGCCTCATTAATAAATCACTAAATCAGTACAACTGTAAACACAAATAGGTCGCAGAAAGTCAACAAAACTGACGGTCACGATTGGTTTTTTCTGCAATCATGATAATCAGTGGGTACATGCTTGTGCTTTGACAGCTAATCTGCCAAGGATGGACGGATGAAAAAGTGGAATAACGGTGTATCAAATGGAGGGTTAACACGCGTCATGTAACGGTAGTGCGCTCACTCGCCGATTCGTCAAAGGGACATAAATAAATAATGGAACACGCAACTTTGTAATCCCTCTGTTACATACCTACATTGACTGGTTGTATGCACTGGAACGTGTAAGTGATTATTAAATTGACTGTAGTTCGCAAATTTTTATCTTGATGGCATGTGCTAGTGGACTCATTCGTACCCTCTTAATAAGAAACGAAGTAAATTACAATAAAGTACCAGACAAGCATAAAGCAACAGCAGATCAACGATGAAAGTCTGCAAGAGGGTCAGTGAAAACTAAACAATACCATAGTCTGGCCCGTAAGATTCACAGACAATGCTAAAAGCTAGGCTTAATAAGCAGTGTTTTAGGGCTTCCCACGGCCAAAATTTACTTACCAACTTACAGTTTCTAAATTCGAATTTATCGTAAAATAAACACTTATTTCTAAAGCATGATATGTATAACTTATAAGGTAACGATGCATGGATATGAATGTTGGTTTGGCAGTGAGAGCGCCCTGCGCTATTTATCGCAAAAAATAGAATTTCTACTGTAGTATTGCAATTGTTTAGTACAGCTATATTGCACATAGTTACGATAATAGCTTTTTAATTTAACTTCATAGAAAATCCTGGTTGAACTTCCTCTGAGTCGAACCAAGCGCTTTTCATCATCTTTTATAATGCGCACTGCTATTAAGGATTGGAACTGCCACTGATTGAACTGACTTGATTGGACTGCCGGCATTTGTATTTCCGAGGTCATATAACCTGGACCTGTTTAAGACACGAGTAAATAGGTAGGCATTTCCTGAGTGAGCTCGCTTCACCGTCGGCCGCATCTTTCATTACTCGCAGGTACTGGCCAAGAGCAATCCTATTTCTTATTTTAAAAAAAAGCATCAGAGATATCCCCGTGTCGTTCTGGGTTTGAATAGAACTATCCTTTAAGAGGCCTTACAAGTTTTAATTTTTTTTATTACAAATTTTGACAACAGTGTTAAAATACCTATAAATGGAAGGATACGATGATTTTATTAAAGTTTTAGATTACATTCCCCTTTTTTGATTTTCTTGGGCGTAATTAGGTAGCTTTTATGCGGAAAAAAGCCGTTTTTGGCTCGAAAATGGTCGATTTAGAGTGATGTTTGAAACAATAATTCTGAATGAAAAATCCAAAAAATACATTTAATTACATCGCAATAGTCCTGTTCTAGATAGTAACATTGACGAAATGTCAGAATATGCCTCAATTAAACAGAGAATGGCCTAAATAGATGAGCGTGTTTTACCTTTTTTAAGGACTCTTTTTAAGTACATGGGTGTCGAAAGAGAGGCGTTGATATATAAAAGTTTCACTGGAAATAAATTACGTGGGTGCTCTGCCTGCATCCTTTAGAAATATAGGCGTAAACGAATGCATTATAATAGAAAACTCCATCACGGAAGCCACTTTTAACAAATAAGCCAAGTGATTCTTGCATAGAAAGGTAAACAACAGGCCGTCTTATCGCTAGACAGCAATCTCATTCAGATAATCTTAAGCTCAGCTTTGTAAAATCCCGTTACTTTAAACTTTAAATGTTAGATCAAATGTCTCGTCTCGTCAACGGGTTTTGACAGTACTGGCGGCCGAATTTTGAGTGTCGAACGCTCGACTTTTCACTCGAGATCTGTCAAAAAAATATGATTTTTTGACAGATGTCGAGTGAAAAGTCGAGCGTTCGACACTCAAAAATCGGCCCCTGGTACATTTCTAGTTTCTACTTTTAACCACATTTATACGTAGGACGTTATTTGAAGATCCCTATGACACTTGCAGTGACAGTTCATTTATATAACCTTGGAACAGCGTCGATGTCACATCGAAATGTTAATAAGCATCTTTTGGGAATGTAGCTAATTAATTTATTTAGGATTGTAACATTTACATAATAACAATATGAAAGAAACTTGAATTGTCCCTTATTTCCCAGAAATATGCTTAACGGAATATACACGGTGACGTACTGCAAATGTTATATCGTTGGTCTGTGTCGACTAAGGAAGCGGTGCTGTCGATAACAGATGTCGATAATTGAAGTGATAATAATAAAACGTGTCTTATATTTCATTTAAATTGTTACGTGACTGTGTAAAAATAAAACAACGTTAAATTACATATTTATTTATTATTTAACACGTTCACTGCGGCACAGGTCATTTTTGACCTGTAGGTACTGGTCTTTCTTCTGGTGCGGCGTAAGAATACGTTATGTCCAAATTTATGTCAATAGGTCAAAGGGAAGTTGAAAACATCTTCGAAAAATATTTTTGTGACAGACGACCGACGGAAGCACGCATGAGTGACAACAATAAGGTTCCGTTTGGACCATTCGGAAACGGAACCCTAAAAATGGCGGTTTAGTAGCCAGAAACGTCTTTTACACGATAACCGCATTTGAGGTTTAAATTAATGTACGTGAGAGGACGCTGATAAGAACCGCCACAGATAATAAAACAATTGAAGTATCGACACATGCACATCACTATATGGTATGTCACTGCAAGTGTCATAGGGATCTTCAAATAACGTCCTACGTATAGAAAAAAATATAACTACAAAATTTTGTAGGGATTGTATAATTAAGAGTTATAACTTTGTTGCTTGTTGTCATACTGAGTTATACAAAACGTATTACGATTTATCATTCGATAATTAATAAGGGACATATTTAACTGCACATCAAAAAATATTGACTGCGCATCAAATAAATACTGTTTTGCACAGCAAAACGCAGTTTTGATGCGAAAATTTTTGGTGTGCTAATCCGCAGTTTTAGGTTGGGAGTTCTTCTTGTAAAATACGCAGACATGATAATGTAAAACTAAATAAAAATTCTGTGACACCGGAATGTGACACGAAATAAGGAAAACCTCTATGGGAGTGGGGTAACAGTACCTATTGTTGTCCTGAACCGCTCCGAAGCGGCTTGCGGTGGGGTAACTGCGAGTAATGAACGGTGACTCCGCCAGTTGCCTGCGGTCATTCTATTTGTATGCTGATTCTGAATGTGCACGCAATTTTGAGTCTTCTGCGCTTGACATAGATCCGTAATTATATAAATATTTGTAGGCTTTACTGTACCAGTCTGCGGCCGGATAGCAACGTGTTGACGGTTCTGATTTATGGTAGAGATACCTAGTATTTACCTGGTATGTGAGTTTAACCGGTCACAGATATATCACATACCTAACGATAAAACGAACGAGCTAAGATTACCGAGTCTACTGGAACAATCGAGTTCGTTTCGTTCGTACTCAAAAATTTAAATATATCCGAGGGTTCACAAGGGTCCTGTCGGTCAAACGTCATTAGAAGCGTGATGCGCCCGGGGTGCGAGGAGGGGGTAGGGCATTTAAATTGTTTATTTAACACCTTATGCGTTTAACAATAAAGTCGTTATCCATTTAATAGTGTAGGTATTTTTATCATGTGACACTTCTGGCCTTCAGGGCTGTTATTCACAAACCAACTCGTCATTACCTGTCACCTCAACTTCACCTGTTTTTATCTGGAAAATTTGAAAAATGACAAAAAGTAACAAATGACATTCGCCAGTTTGCATTTCGATTAATGAATCGCATCGCATGCCTGGTAATGAAGGAGTGTCTATGGGCGACGGGAATCATCAAAGAAAAATACTCCCTGTAATAATTTACTATCAGGCAATCTGTCTTCTCGTTTGCCCTCTATACAAAAAAAGAAACCGATTACGAGTATTTCACAGAGACATACGAAAGTACCTACATATGAAAACAGAACCTCCACCACCTGTTTTTATATAATCGTCCGCAAAAGCTGTTAAAGAACATACTTACAAGCGTTAATCTTAAACATGATTGTTACATTTCGTCGTATATAACAAATACCGCTACCCGACGCGCATAAATCCACCGGTATTCAGAATTAAGACAACAATCTCTGTGAGCTTTCTCCCGGTTTCCCTTTTACCTGCCTTTCACACAAAATGCCAGGCTAGACTACGCTACAACTATGCTAACTATTAACTTTAGTAACTACTAGTTATGGAACGTCTTTAATACGTAGTAGTAAGTTTCGAGAGAGTTTTACGAGGGAAGAGATTATGTGGATGTAATTTCGTGTTTTCGAAAAGCCAATAGCCGAACGATAAAGCACACAGTCAATCTGACATCGCACATTTAGGGGCATTTTCACTTTAAAGTGTACCCCCTACTTTTTTGTTTCGGATCTCGGTGATTTTGGGTATTCTGACTCAGAATCACGAGTACTATCCATTTCCGCGAAGACAAAAAGTGTACCACCAAAAGAAGTCAGTTTTGAGACGCTTTTTCATACAGTTTATATGGCTCGTCACATTTTTTTCTTCATCTGAATCGTGATTCTGAGTCAGAATACCCAAAATCACCGAGATTAAGAAAAGGGGTACACTTTAAAGTGAAAATGCCCTTAGGGTACCGAACTAACCGCGAAATTAAGTTGATTTTAATAAACTTAATTATAAGGAAATTTCAATATAGTATTTGTGGGCAAAATATACGTAGTAATAAACATGATCACCAAATTTCAATTTCATAGGTCAATGGGAAGTTTAAAAAAATGAATGAATAGCGCATTCGATTGTGCTCAATTGAAAAGCAAATATATCTCCAATTTCATGTGTGAGGAAGACTATCCAATCTTCTTAAATGGCATCCCAACTAATTCACTTCTATGTTCAAAAACTAAAAAATAACTCCATCAAAACTTCAAACGGGCGAAAGCTTGATTTAAAGACCAACTTCTATCAAACTTAATTCGCTAGAAAGTTTCGCACCTATTCATTAGATATAGGATAGCTAAAAAGGCAATCAGCGCGTTAAACCAATCAATGATCAATCAAATCAGTTTATCGCGCGTAAACAGAAGCGTGGGAAACCGGTGTTATGTTACACTGGACAGTCTAGTTATATGTATTTATCTAATGTACAGTTGGCCTCATAAATAGCTGGGCTCTTTGGAGCTGTGTCGCTTTTACCCCTTGGAAATTTAGGATGACTGTTTAAACATTAAGTTAAATTGACAGGGTAGAAATGTGATAAGGATCCTGTGAAGCGACCACACTTAAATGTAAAACCCCTGAGACCTACTTGTAGTTCATATAACTTAGACCCATTTATGGCACGAGTGAATAGGCATCTTCTGGGTGAGCTCGCTTCGCCGTCGGCCTCGTCTTTGCCCCCTGGCTAGATGCTTAATAGAAAAAAGGCCGTAACCTTGTTTACCACCGCCATTGTATAAAAATAAACAGTTCATTCAGGGAACAATAAAGAATACACTTATATGCAATAAATAAACTTGAAACGATTACCATCACTTAAGTGCATTTTCTCGGCGTTGTCTTAAGTTTTACCTTAAACTGGCGTATGAAAATAAACTTTACATCTCAATAATACATTTCGAATTCGATTGACAGCGTGACGGCTCGTTAAAGATGCGCCTTCACGTAGTGCAAGTCGTTAGTGCATTTTGAAAAAACTGCGCACAGCTGCGGAATCGATAATCGATCGTGATGTGTCAAGAATACAGCGCGATTTGAAAGTGCGGATGTACGATCAGTTAAAGACTAAGGCGACTTCCTGACTTGGCGAGGCGGGATCGATATGTGATATTTTCTTCTTTGACGTAAACTTACTGACGTCGCAAAGATTCTCACTTGACATAATACTGTCAGTATTACGTTTGCGCAGTAGTAATATCATGCGCAGAAGCGGAGCAGTACCGCCTTCGCATCATCCCGCTACCGCGCATCCCGCGCCTAAGTGCACAATAGGTACATAAGGTAAATGTCCCAGAGTTGACACTGACCCAATATTTGACACTTTCAATCTTAAATCGTGATCATAGACGTGATTAATAGTTGTCAACGATTGGGTATTAAGACTGTGTATTAAGATGTCAAATATAAGGACGTTTTCTTTAAAAAAACAGCTATTAGGTATGACAAAGCAAATAAAAAAAAATAACCTAAAACTGCTGGTTTGAATTGAATTGAATTGAATCACATTTATTCAGGTAAACACATCATCAATAAAAAGAAAAACACATTAACAAAGACATCGAGGAAGTAGACAATAAGAGTGAGAAAAATAAAACAAAACAGGTGCCTAGATCAGAATGTGAACCTGAAATGGCCTCCACTCAGCATATGCAGTTGGCACGGCTAGCGTGGTCAACGGCGTTGGTAGGTATTCTGTGGAGCCAGCGGAGCGGAGCGGGGTGTGCGGGACAGCGTGCTGTGCGACATGCGTCAGATGATATAAATAAGATATTAGTATTATAGTTAAATATATATGTTAATACAACAATAAGACAATAACAACAATGGTGATAATTTGATATATTATATTAGGCTAATAATATTTTGGATATCCTACCCTTAGGCCGCAATAGCTTGTTGAGCTGTGCTTTTTTTTAATTTGGACTTGAAACCGCTAACAGTAATGCTCTCTTTAATAGGTGGTGGAAGGTTATTCCAGCATTTCGTGGCAGCATAACGAAAGCTGCCACGAAATGCAGCGGATTTGTGCCTTGGACAAACCAGTCGTGAAATACGCCTGGCTCGCCACGGGTAGAATATCGACTTACTATGCAAATACGCGGGTTTTTTATTATGGAAAATACCGAATAATAGCGTGGCAAAGTGAAGTGTACGTCGACCACTCATATTTAAAAGTTTATTAGTATTGAGATACGGGGTAATATGGGACCGTGGCGGTATTGGGAAGCAAAAACGTGTGCATGCATTTTGTAACACAGCTAACATAGTGATTGCACATCATAATGATATTTTTATGTGCGATTTAATTAATATTTTAGTTGTGCAAGTCACTTTTTTTTTTGATGCGCAGTCCAGTCAGTATGTTTTGATAAGCAATATAACTAACGATTAAATGTTTCGTTGTTACAGACCCCAACATGGACGACTGACTGGCCGCAGCAACAGTGAATGAATAAATAAGTGAAACAAGTGAACGAAACAACGACAGTGATATAATATTTAATTGAAAAGTGACAAGAATGGCGTTCGCGACACATCTTCTAGCGACGGTGGCCTTCGTTATCATTGGTAAGATTTTTTTAAGGGTAATACCCATCATCACCTCTACCGTATATCTATCATGTAACAGTTTTGATCATGTATTTAACTGATTCGTTTATGTGAGGTGTGCAATAATAGTAGATTGTTTGACAAGGGTCTAAAGTAAGATGGATATTTTCCCGAACGTAGACAGGGAAAATTGTTCGAGTGGTAATATGGCTTTTAGGCCCGAGTTATACACTCTACTTTTCACTTCGATTGCGAGAAAACACATAAACACAAATTATCCATCTTAAATGAATAATTTAACTCTTGGCGGGTGTATGTCTAATTTGACAGCATGTTTTTTTTCTAAGGCCAGCACCATATGCCTCGCTATGCGTGTTTGCTTGGCGTATTCGCCTCCCTTTCTTTTGCTATATCAAAGAAAGAGATGCATCATGCGCTTTTTTTTTCTTTTAAGAGGAGTAATTGCTTTGACCATAGACACCGCTTAATCTTTAAAGAACTGAAAAAGTCTTTCCTGATTGGTCGATTTTAGTACAGCTGGGTTCTGGTTGGTTGATATTTTTACCAAATATGTTTTAATCTGTCAAATTACTTTTCTGTGATTGGTGGATTTAATCGGTGAAGTATTTAGATTGGTCAAATTAAAATGTTTTGTAAAACATAAATGTACATATTTTCCCTAGGGCTTAAATGTTCTACTTTAGCCCCGATTCACAAGTCTAATATGACACACTTTTCGAGCATGAGAAGTGAAATAGTTATTTACGATACAAGGGTTGTAAAACAAAGAAAGGCCGATATCGCAGATGTTTGGGGCCCGAGCCGCAGGCGAGGGTCTCAAATATGCGAGAGAGGGCTTTCTGTTTTACGACCCGTGTTTTGTACACAATTTTACGTCACCACTTGGCCAAAAAGTGGGTTTTTCTGATCGCGCAGCGTGCAGAAAAACGCGCTTTTTGGCAAGGTGTGGTGTAAAGATATTTGTATCATCTTCATCATCATCAGACTGATATAGTCTGCGATAGTAGGTATAGGTACGTCCCTCTGGGCCCAGGCCTCTTTTCGTGGATGTGGGGGAACGGCTGTCCCGTACGGGTTGGCTATTTCCCATTCGTTTATTCATAAAACATAAAAGTTACTCCTACATAGTGTTGTGTCAATTATAATTGCTTGTCAGAAATTGGTGAGTAGTAGCCACTAGTTTTGTGTTATGTACCATACATTCAAAGTTATAAATATATGTATTTTCTTAAACCACTGACATTCACTGTTTAATGTATAACGAAAAATGTATGAACAAAAATTTGTACTCCATTACACTCCCATTAAATACATGCCCGCATATTTGGCTGCGTTATATTTTCGATGTTGATTTTACTGTCGGGGGCATAAATATGTAAACATTTTTAGACCTTATTTTAAAGGAATAAGATGAAAAAATGTATACATTGGCCTTGGCTAAATGCCATATTCTTAATTACAGAAGCTGCTCAAGCATGCAATTAAAGTAATGTTTCGTTGAACAATAAATCAATGTAAGTGTTAATAAATGGACAGATACGTTCCCATTTAGTTTTTGCATACAAATGCCAAACGGAATGAGTCCATTGGCCGTAGTTAAAATTTTATCTCTTAATGAGTCGGTCGGTAGTGACAATCAAGCAAGCTTTCTCTCAGCGTTTCAATGCAACACTGGTTCCATAATAACACTTGCAATCATATTTTTAGGGAAATATTTAACCGCGCATCAAAAAATAGTCTTTTTCACAGCAAAATACGGTTTTGGTGTGAAATTAGTATTTTTTCTGTGCAAATCTACAGTTTTAGGTTGGTAGGTTTTTGATACGCATATTCTGAAAAACAGTGTGAAATATAGAATAGGATAGAATAGAAAAACATTTATTCACGACACAAAACATTAGGTACATAGGAAATAAGAGATAACAAGTAAGTAAAAAATATACCTATATATATTATGTATATATATAGGGTACCTTTAAGTTTTTTTTTTATACCACGTCGGTGGCACGCAAGCGTGCGGCCCGCCTGACGGTAAGCGGTCACCGCAGCCTATGCACGCTTGCAACCCCAAGGGAGTCACACGCGCGTTGCCGACCCTTTTAAAAATTTATACACTCCTTTCTTGAAGACCCCCATATTGTAGTCTCAAGTATTCTTTGGTATTCTTTATTCAGAAAGCATGATCCATTCCAAGCGAGTGGCGACCACGGACCGGAAGGCGCAGCGTGGGTAGACCCCCCACAAGGTGGACTGATGACCTGGTAAAGGTCGCGGGAGTCCGCTGGATGCGGTCATTGTGGCACTCTTTGGGGGAGGCCTATGTCCAGCAGTGGACGTCTTTCGGCTGATATGATGATGATGATAATGATGATCCATTATTTGTTTGCTAAATCCTATAAATGTTAGCAAATAGTAGCTAGAGAAAGAGTATTCTTGAGTCCTAAGGTTTTTTTAAACTCAAATGATTTTTTGCCTTAAGTATAGGTATACATTTGTGTTAGGTGTTTCAATTGCCACATAAGTATTCTGGTTCAGAGCAATACCATATTTTTTCGCAACACAGCCGCATAGCTGTCCTCGCGCTTCAGTGAACCTGGTGGATGCCCTACAGAAACGGGGCAAACCCATAGGCGCGCTGTACCTCTAGTTTTTTTTTTAACTTAAACGCAAACTAACGGGTTTTCGTTTAGTCTCAATTTGTATACCAACAAATAGTTACCACTACAGGCCATCAGCGGTGGTGTTCTGAGTAGTGGTAACACCGAACTAATCTAATCTATGGTCAATATAGCGGCAGAAGCCGTTATTTTTGTCAGTCCGATGTCGCAATGGTTCGGAGTGAAATGGGTCACTTTCTTTGCGGAGCACATTTTTTGAGATTTCAAGGTAAGTGTTGAATTAATATCTGTTATTGTTCTTGCGGCATATTAAGTAAGGTGAGCGTGATCTTTCAAGGTTAAATTCACTTCAAAACATAGTCAATTTACTGAGTAATTGTCGATTTTATTTGCGCTATGTCGCGCAACGGTCACGCAACGATCACGCAAATGTCGCGTAACGATCACGCAAAATGGATGCGTTATCGTTTTGCGTCAATCTGCGCGACCATCTCGGAGAATATTTTGCGCGACCGACTCGTAGTAAAGTGGCAAAATCTACGGCCTGACCCATACGGTTTGGAGACTAATCACATGCGCGTTCAAAAAAAAAATTACTAGAGGTAAAGGCGTGAATATTGGTGAATTAGATATGTACTTTTTTTAGATCGCTCACGTTTCTTCGTTTCCCTATGTTATCAGGATAATATTGTACAAATATCACTTATTTCAGTAGCTTATCAGGTTACAATGACAGCACAACAAAAATTTCCCCGTTTAAAAAAAAAAAACAAAATATAGACCCGCGCTCACAGATAGGAGGTTACCTGTGCTTGCGATTGACCGTTTTTTGCCGCGCTCCGGTTGTCTCTCATTAAGAATATTAATTGTAACCGGTTGAGCGATTGTATGAACCGCCATGTGAGAAGTGGCGCCGGCTTGTTTTAACTCGGTTAAGGTGTTACGAGTAGTACCTACCGTCGGGGATTGCGCGTGATTGACAGTGTATGTATGTATGTATGTAAGCACTTTATTGTACACAAAACAGGTTAAAACAATCAAAAATCAAAAAAAAATCAAATCAAAATAACTTTATTGAGCTAATTACTTAGTACATATCAATAATACCAATAACACAATATACATGTCACATAAGATTAAAGTACAAAGACCAACTTATCCCTATGAGGGATCTCTTCCAGCTAACCTTTGAGGGACACCTATGAGGGTTCGAACAATTACGAGCAAGCTAGCGCTACCAGTGCATAATTGTGATGATTTAAACTTAAAGATAGATCATCATCCTCCTAGCGTTATCCCAGTACAGTTGCATCCTGAAGGATGCCTGGGGTCCGCTACCTAATCCCAAGATTTGGCGTAGGCACTAGTTTTTACGAAAGCGACTGCCATCTGACCTTCCAACCTCAAGGGCAAACTAGACCTTTTTGGGATCAGGCTTTGTCAAGTGAGTGGGCAACTTGACTGTTAGAAGTTCTCAAAGCCGCCCGAAGGCCTCCAACTTGGCTTAACGACTGCTGCCATAGACAGCAACCGGGATCCGTTGCTTAACGTCCCTTCCAAAGCACGGGAGCGCTCAGTTAGTAACCACTCAAAGCGGTCACCCATCTAAGTCCTGACCGCTGCCCACGTTGCTTTTAGCAAGCGCAAGCGGTACGCAGGCGCCGCTGGGCCACGAGCGCTCCTCCAAATATAGATATTTAAAAAAGGCGAATGCTTTGTACTGTAATTTTTATTTAAGTGCCTTTTGAATACATCAAACTAGTTTTGACGTTGCTAGATTTGTCGATCTAAGAACTAAAAAACGGCCGGTTTATTTTATAAAGCCACAGTCGTCATTCACGAGTAGCGCTAGTCGATTCGTTCGTACCCTCTTAGCAAGCAAAACACATATATTGTAACCCTCACTCAGGGGAATATCCATATTAAGATTATGAAAAATCTCGGAAAATTGCACTGTCAAAACCAATCACGGGTATAGGTGAAAAACTTAAGTAAATGACCTGTTGTATGTGTGAGTAACGTGTGCGAATAGATATTACATTTTTGAATTTTGTAATATAACGTATGGTTTGCAAACTCATTATTTGCTTCTCATTAAAACTATAGACGACGCATGACAAACAACCTAATGAAGCTATCAAAAACCAACCTTTTTGATTGAGATTACCATTATTCCAAGATTAAGTTAAAGGTGAGTTAAGCACCTTCAAATTGCATTTTTTTGATATTCCTACGAATAAGAATATTTTAAATGAAAAATAGAACATTGACTAAGTTACACTTAATATGGCTTGTAATTACTGGTTGTAGTAGACTGCTTATCAGTAATAAATTACAAATAACTGACTTTATGTTTGTTAAAGCTACTCCGCCACTGACACGGTTGGTAGGTGGGCACGGTTGATGTAACGTTAAAAATTACCCCAATTATGGGGACTTTTTCCTTCCAGTGGCCACACTCACATTCACACATCTTTAAAAAAGTGGCTTCATTTTGTTGTTCGTGACGTTCCGTCTATATTTTTTATTTGGACTGAGATTTGCTTTTGCGTTTTTTTGCAAACTGTACACAACTACATACAACAGGTCATTTACTTAAATTTTTCACCTATAATAAGGTGAAGTTTGTATCTTTGACGACTATGTACTATCGAACCAACTGAATCGTGACCCACCGTGGAACCTTGTCATAGAAAGTGTCATAATGATTTTCCTTGTCAGGCAGTACGATGTCACAATGATATTCTCTGTGACAAGGTTCTACGGTGGGTCACGATTCTGTTAGTTCGATAGTACATTACAAAAACCTCTTCACACAGTTTCTATTAAATACATTCTGCTTAAGAGGCTGACAAGACCTATTTTGTTTAAATTGATGTTATTTAAGAAAAACTATTTGTGTTCTAGCACATCAAAAAAAATATGTTAATATTCATCATATTTCAAAGACCGTGTACGGACTCGATACATAATTGGACGAAATCGGCTCGATACTCGTAGAAAATAATTGCAAAGATTGGTCTTAAAATCATCATTAAACGGTTATATGTCTTTATTTTTATTACGTATACCTAAACCGTCCTAACCTAACCTAAACCGTCAACGAGTTTACGAGTCATATTTACGAATAATCCACACTTTTTTATTTCAATATTATTATAGTATTTATTTGGTATTCTACGCGCAGAGCTTCCGTAAAGAGCGGGATGGTTAATTGGAAACTCACGCGTGTTAGACCGGGACTTTTTTTAGGTCTTGTCAGCCCCTTACCGACCGCAGCTATTACGTAGTTACAAATTTATAAGTCTAAACTGGTGGAAGCCTTTGCCCAGCAGTGGGACACAACAGGTTCCCAATAATATTAATATAGTAAAAACCGGCCAAGTGCGAGTTGGACACGAAGGGTCCCGTACCATTATCTATAAAAACGGCAAAAAAAACATGCAGTTTGTTGTTTGGGAGCCCCCTTAAATATTTATTTTATTAAATTTTTATAGTATTTGTTGTTATAGCGGCAACAGAAATACATCATCTGTGAAAATTTCAACTATCTAACTATCACAGTTCATGAGATACAGCCTGGTAATAGACGGACATACAGGCAGACGGACAGCGGAGTCTTAGTAATAGGGTCCCGTTTTACCCTGTGGGTACGGAACCCTAAAAAACAAGCGACACTGTGCACTGGTAAATTGGTCAGTTGTCATGCACGTATTTGTTTAAAAATGACAATACAAATGACCAAAACAGTAAGCGGCCTGTATTTATCTGTAGATCTTTATCGCGCTAATGATCTATGGATCAATGATCGATGGCGCGCGTGCGCTGTCAATGACCGTTAACGTGACAACTTTGATTAATTATGATAGTGGTGTCTCTGATTTAACACCAAGTTACGGTGTAGGGTTCCGTGAATATGTAATAGCCTTTTCTACTGTCGCAGATTGATTTTCAATTGACGTCATTTTTTATTACACGACTGCCCAAAAAAGGAGTATAATGTTTTTCGGGGTTCTTGTATTGTACGTATCTGCCATTCAGAAAAGAGTCATTATTGCCCTAGAACACGTCTTGGGCGTAAACAATTGAATCCCCTCGCCACGCTCAAGATTCTACATTAGAATCCCTTGCTACGCTCAGGATTCTATTGTAGAATGTTTTGCTTGACTCATCAGGATTCAATATCCCGCCCTCACCGTAAATATATCATTTTACTCGCTTGAGATACAATCTACTATTTGTGTTACGTCTCCATATTTTGTTTTGTGTTACTTCTCCATATTGTGTTAATAGCTTGTGTTACTTAAGTGTAGCTTTATCACTTTCATTTGTTATTTCAACCTATTATATTAGTTACATTTGCTTCCGTTAAAAAAATCTACTATTCTTACATTCCTCCTCATTGAAACCAAATTCCGTCTGCTTTTCAGAAGATACTGCCATAAAGCTATAAAATTAGGCATTTGCGGTCATTAGGATTCTCATCAAAGGTAAGTTTATTGAATCATTTAGAACTATAAGACAAGCTTGTACTGAGTTTATTTGATTCTTCGATTTTATGTCTTCCTGGTAATATAACCGGGATAGTAGTGTAGATAATTGATTTACGGAATGCCCTATAACAGGCACACTGAATCCTAATGACTACAGTAAATTCCTTATACAAGCTGCGTAAATTATGTACTGTGTACGTACCCTACGCATGTCTTTGTCCACACGTAACTAAATAAATATTTGTGGACAGTCTTACACAAATCATTCTAGCCCCAAGTTAATTTAATTAGCGTGTAAAACCTAGCACGGAACCCGTCTTTGCTCACAACGTTGTAACTTACCTAACTCTCGACGAAACATATATTTATTCATGTCGCATATAATTATTTCGTGACAGTACTAATGAATAGCTTCATTTAAAAACGGTCAACTTGCTCTGGTGACACCTGAAGTATCGGTAATAGTATGTTTTCACACGGCCGTGCGAATTAACTATTATGTGTTTTGCGAAACAATTATTTTTTAGTGTTCCGTATCACGAAATTGGTCGGAACACTTGATACTCGGTGTCTGGTCGTCCGTCTGTCACAGCTAGTTGGTCTCAAAGACCACTTGACATTGCTGAAATTTGGTATAGATAATAAAGAAATGGCATGACAGTTGATGGCCTGATGGTTACTTCGACACATGTTTTGTCTCTCTACTGGGGGCCGATTTTTGAGTGTCGAACGCTCGACTTTTCACTCGAGATCTGTCAAAAAACTATGACGTTCTGACAGATGTCGAGTGGAAAGTCGAGCGTTCGACACTCAAAAATCGGCCCACAGGTCATCACAGGAGATTCTGACAGGCGGGATGCTTGCTGTCAGTCAGCAAGCATCACGCCTGTCAGAATCTCTAAGGCTACCAGTGTATTGAGCTAAAGGGTGATGAAATTTTGAGGGATACTTGAGCCTTAATACGGTCTGAATCTATGTGAAATGTAAAATCTGTGTCTCTAGAATAATAATACAAAATCTAAAAACCTGTGCTAAAAATCACTCTGTTAGATCCGGATCTTGTTGCACATTATTAAGTTGTATACAAGTAATATGTACTTAATTGTTGAGCCTGGACATTAATTAAACAAAATTAGTTTGACACCTAAATAACTTTCTCGATAATTAAAGTCTTGAGTGATGCCTCGTAGGTACATACTCTCTAACAAGACTACTAAATCCGATTTAATGAATGGACTTTCCGTTGTCTGGCTAATTGGCGATGGAAGGCGGTCAAGTGAGTAATCCCAGTAACTCACGGTGAGCGGAACTGAATGATTGCTTTACGCTGTTACACTTCTTTTATTTTATTTATTACTAAAGGTACACTTAAGGCGATATATCGATTGAAAGAGACACCCTTTGTTTTTCGCTCACGACAAAACGGGATGCAAGTCTCTCCGAGAATGGGTTTTTAGACAAATCTCGTTAAATATCTGACTGTGTGCAGATTTATTAAATTTCCTCTTGTCAGTACCTAGATGAGGTAAAATACCATCATATTAACTTAATCGTGTCTTTTAATAATGCGTTGTTTTAGTAGGCTGAGGAAAAAAAGGAAAATATAGACTCAACTTTGGATTTATTTCCTATCGAGAAAATTTTAAGCAATCATGTTTCGCTATTGTCAGTACCACAATTATATAGTCAAGAATCATATATCTGAAAATCAGCCCCTACTGTTTGCTAGTCTGGGCAGGACAGCGTTCCAAAGTCTCCAAATTTCTCAGTGTAGCGCGTTAACAGATATCACACAATAAAACATAGTTAAGTTTACAAATAATCAATGATAGTTTATCAAAACCGCGTTTTGATGTGCAATTAATATTTAATATTTTAACGTTCATCACAAAGAAAGTTTAGATATTTTGATGGTTTCTTTTTAATTTCTTTAACTCTCCATTTCTCCACTCTGTCAACTGCAAACGTCCACCTTTCATCGGCCAGAAATTCCGGTCAGCGGCAACGTATTATTGTTGTGCACCCATTTGATTTCGTGAGCTATGCGCGTCTGTGTTACATTAAACTTAGTTTTTTGCGCGGTTAGCGGTATATCCTCGTACAGGGTGTTGCTAACACCGACTAATCTTTCGCTAAGCTTTAGCGTATTTTGGTTTGGTCAGTGTAATTTTATGACAGTCTTCATACATCAGCGAATTAGTTCAAAGGTGTTATAAAAAGTCATCGTCTATCTTGATGATGATGTTGAGTTTATGTCCAATTTGTATAATCAGTAGTCTAATTTTTTTATATAACTAAGGTGGCAATCAAGTGTTCCAACTGATGGTTAGCGGACACCGCACTCTTTAGACGCTCGTAACACCAAAGGAGTAAAACCTTAGTAAATGTTTTTTGCAAATAAGTTGGATAGTCGACTTATTTATAGGCGGCGCAGGCGGCAGGAGCCACATTTATAGGCGGCGTTTAGTCGGCGGCTAGTCGGCAAAAGAGATCGACTATTCGGCACTTAATGAGTTCCTTTAAACTTTCTTTTTTTAAATAAAACAAATAATCAGCTTAGAAATATAACTTTTTATTTTGATCATAGACTAATTAAATAAATTTGAGTAGAGATATGCCAACTAGTCAAAAAAGCCGACTATTCGGCCACATTCATAGTCGGCTATTAGTCGGCAACTAGTCGGCCACTAGTCGGCCACCTCAGCACCGATTAGTCGGCTACTCAACTAGTCAGCAAAATCCATAGTCAGCCCATCTCTAAGACTAATATTTCGCCAAGACAAAAACAATCACGATGTATGTGTATTTACGTCTGCTTAGCGCCGGCCCACATTTTTTACGCGCCCGCGCACAAGGCCACGTACGCAGATCAAACGCATGAGCATTGTACTTGACAGGGTACCGTGGGCAACGATCGATGTGTTCGCGCGATCGTGACAACATGTACATGTAATCCCGGTACCACCGCATCCCGTGTAGTCAGTCCGATCCATTTCGGGCCTAGCTGAGTTTCTTGCTGGACTCTTCTCAGCTAGGTTCTTCTTAGTCGCTTCACTCTTGGCAGAGTGGTCGTGGTCGTCATGTTGGTTTAGTGGCAAGCTTGACAATCCGTCGCCAGCTCGCCACTCATCTCTCAAGGCCGCTTTCCTAGTGCACAAATGCAAGGGTGCGTCTACCGCGGCCCTGATTTGGTCAGTCCATCTCATAGGTGATCTGCCGCGTGCTCTCTCAGCTAGGTTAGGTTTAGTTAACCAGCGACAAAATTACCAGTAGCTCGATTCCATACACCTCAGATTTGGTTGAAGCCGCTCATCCAATCTCACTGGAGCGCAAACTTTCAGAGTATTCCAGTGTTTAAACCACCCGCGCAGTCGTGTCGGAGGTTTCCTCTGGTTTTTCACCAATTCACTTTCCAAACGCGCACTCCTATCGCTTTATTGAGCCCGGCAAATAGAGCCACAGTCAGATAAAAAAAAAAACATATTCATATCGGTTAACATAGCTTAGCTAGCACTGGTGGGAAAGGAAAGCTATCACATCCTCGCAGCATAGCTGCATAGCATAGCTCTGGTGGAAAAGCAGCCAAAAGCGGGTATTACACTGTCCTGAATTCAGAATCCTGACTAGGGGAGGGGAGTTCAAGCATCTCGCTCTAACATATAGGTATACGTACCGCTCTAAATGTTCTGAATTCAGGACAGTGTAATACCCGCTTTAGCTTGTAGACGGTAGCCTTTCGGTGAAGGAAAACACTGTGAGAAAACCGGTCTAATGTCAACAAAAAGTTCGACTTTGAACCTTCATTCGAGGGCAACAAATGCAACAACGACTTTTTTTGAAAAGTAGGTGTGAAAACATATTTTACGTCTGATCAGGCTACGGAACCCCTATGTCTCGCATTCCTTCACGCACTCTCGCGGCACTTTTTATATCGCCTTTCGAGTTTTTGCGGCTCACTGGCGGGTTTACTGTCATTCACTGCAAAATATGTAAAACGAGGCTTAATGCGACACTTGAATAAAAAACAGTGAAGCACTTAACAGTAAATAGGATTATTTACGTTTTTTAGTCACATTTAAGTACGCGGTTGATATACAGGGCGTCGACGATTATCCGACTTGGAGGGAAAGTGCTTTTATTATTGAAGATTAAAGTTAAGTGGATTAAAAAAAATTAAATGTCTTTGTGTATCATATTATCAATGCTGAAGGTAGGTAAGTACTTTCCATGGCGTCCGGTACCGGTGACTGGAATCCCCGGCCAGATTACAAAAGATTGTTTTGTTTTGTTTTTTTTTTCGCTGGGAGAGGACGGGTTAATTTATTGGTTATATAAATTAATTTATATATTTTTTTTACTAGAATATTACTATTACTTGTTCTGTGCTAAAATCAAAGTCAAACGCTATTTTATCAAAAACTATATTGTAAAGTCGTCATCGACTACTTTATTGTTGCCACGTAGGCCACATAATGTATCATGGGGACTTGGAAAATTGGCGGTTTTTATTGTTGGAGGCCAAAATCCACTTCAGGTCGTTGCGCCACAGCATGTAAGTAAGATAACTGTTCTTAATCTGAAACGGAGAAAGTGAAACACAATTATCTTACTCATTAAATAATTATGATTTATTCCTTCAATCCGAATGCGGAAAACATGACCAATTAATCTGATCTGATTTTAAATATATTGGCCAGATTAGTGAACCAGTTTCTGTGTCGATGATTAATCTCTAATAGGTACAGATTTAAGCGAGGCTATCACATATACGAGTAGGTAATTTAAGTTTATGTCAGTTTGGTATTCGAATGTTATTAGTTACTTTAGCTACGGAACATCTTTTCGTCCGATATTTATCCCGCAGTGTCTTAAGACCGTGTATTACCACTTTTGAGTTTTTAAAAACCATCTGAGACATAGAATATAGTGTCTTAAAATCTAAAAAAAATATATGTGTTACATAAGGATGTGGAAAAAAATATATGTGTCTAGTCAAAATCGCAGTCAGTTACATGACCTGATGAATTTCACTCGATAGAAAAAAATCGCGAAGTTACCCCTTTTTGGAATGTTTTTTCAATACTACGGCTATATTACTGATATTTAACATTTAATTTTTGTACTCAATTAAAGATCGTAAATAGTTATAGACAAATTCGCAGGGTTTGCTTTGATAAAATGATTGGCTTAATGACTATAGCTAAATATTTACAAAACTGCGCGCAGAGCTTGCGTAGAGAACGGGATGGTCAATTGTAAACTCACGCGTGTTAGAGCGGGACATTTGCGTTGGGGATACCTCCCCTTAAGACGAGAGTCTTTGACCCAGTGTGCCAGTGATGACATATGGCACTGAAACGTGGTCACTCACTATGGGTCTTATAAGAAGGCTCATAGTCACTTAGAGGGCAATGGAGAGGGCTATGCTGGGAGGTTTCTCTGCGTGATCGCATCAGAAATGAAGCCATCCGTAACAGATCCGAAGCCATTCGAAACATTAACTAATTTGAATGCGTTTGCGTTTGTTTCGTTTTGCCCAGCGCAAATAAATATTTAAGGAGATCTCCCAGCGCCTCACAGATACCTCGGGTGACCAGAGGGCTGGCAGCTACTTCGGCCAGAGATTAAGTCTGGCCATCCAAAGGGGTAACGCTGCCAGCCTTCTGGGCACCATAACCCACGAAGGTGACCTGGGGCACATATTTTATTTATAAGTCTATTTTTAAGTTTATTTTTAAGTTTATTTTTAAGTTTATTTTTAAGTTTATTTTTAAGTTTATTTTTAAGTTTATTTTTAAGTTTATTTTTAAGTTTAATTTTAAGTTTATTTTTAAGTTTATTTTTAAGTTTATTTTTAAGTTTATTATAAGTTTGTTAGTAGTTTTTCTTGTCTTGAAATGTACTGTTGTTTTCTTTTGTTTGTTCCACAATATAGTAAATTGTAAATATTTTAACAAATTGAATATAAAACTAAAACTTGTTATCCTTATAACATTTGCATTTTAATTCTGAATATTTCTAATTTATCTTTTCCGAATCACATAGCTCATATTGATAATCCCCAGTCGGTATAAATCGCTGGTCTGAGCTAGAAAGCTGATTACCACTTTCTAATACCAGATCATTTGCTCTAACATTATTTACGACATGTGGCCGATGACAAAACGTTTTATGTTAAGGTGACTTCCTGATTTGTCGGTGCGGAGGCGGTACGATATGAGAAAAGTGTCAAATGTCAGTCTACTCAGTACTACTTTTTACTGCGCCCCTACATTTAAATGAGTGCTTCCTGACTGGCGCGGGATGCGCGGAAGCGGGACGATGCGGAGGCAGTACTGGTCCGCTTCTGCGCATAATATTACTACTGCGCAAATGTAATACTGACAGTATTCTGTCAAGTGGGAATTTTTGCGACGTCAGTAAGTTTACGTCAAAGAAGAAAATGTCACATATCGATCCCGCCCCGCCATGTCAGGAAGTCGCCTAACCATAAATAAAGTTATACATGCTTATTGCGAATGTAATATTAGATTCATATCCGTGTTCATTTTGAAATATACACCGTGCACCGTGGAGGTGTGGACTCGAATAATATGACAGATTTTAGGCATGTTTTTCAATCTGTCAGATCATAAGAAAAGCTAGATTCCACTGACACTTCAGATTCGGTTGCAGCCGCTCAACCAATCTCACTAGAGCGCAAACTGAGAGTATTCCAGTGTTTATACCGCCCCCGTGGTCGTGTCGCAGGTTTCCTCTGGATTTCCCCCAGGCTACTCTCCAACCGCGCACTCTTATCGCTTTATTGGGGACGGCCTATAAAGCAACAGCCTAGTTCAACAAATAAAAAAAAGTTAAATTTACTAACTTACGTCCGTTTAATTTTTGGTGTTTGGTATTAGAACATAAAGTATAAATTTTCATTTTGTGACCTTATTAGTGAACTATCTAAGTCTTTTTTCGAGTAACCATGAGTTCCGGCAATGATATCTGAATCTGTTGAATTCCGGGATAAATGTCTATCCCTGAGATGTTGTCTCAAAATCTATGTTGGGGCGTGGTTTCACTAGTAGGTAGTAATGTGTGAAAGAGTCAGAGAACACGAAGATGCACTGAGCGAGGGACCTAAATATTTCATATTAAGGGTTGGCAACGAAAGAAAAGGGAAATGTCACAATCGAATCGAATCGAAAGCGCTTTTACACATAGTTAGGTACCTACGACATAAAATCGTTTACATAAAAATCAGCAGAATCGAGCAGAAATATCTCTGTAAGTATCCAAATTTGGTTAGGAATACTCAGTTGAAGTTTGTCGGGTTTCGGGTACACAGTGTATAGTGGTACTTTTCCTATAAATTTCTATACATTTTGACAGGACTGTCAACCTTAAGTGGGTACGAAATTAAAACTCGTGACTGTACCTTCCAGTGGCGGAGCGTCCATACAACTCGATTCCCACCGGCTTACCTAATTTTCAGCCAGTACAGTTCTTTTACTACGGCTCATGAAGTATAAGAAAGGCAAATTATTTCCGGCTTTCCTAAGAATATTTTTGACGCGCCGCCACTGGTACCTTCTGGCATCCATAGATCAGCAGGATAATAATTCCATAACATTAAGTTACTAGAAGTTCTCAATTAAATTTTCTCATTCTGCAAAATCTAAATCCTTCATCGGTGCATGTGTTGTGTTAGTATGTTACCGCTAAGTATGTTAATACCGGGCAAATTAAAACGATTGCCATTCTGGACTTCCAGGAAGCCACTGATTGGTTTGACGTAAACCATGAGAACGGATACTGGGTGGCTAATGATCGCTGTTTGTAATTGATTTATTTAGGACCACACTTAGCAGCTATGTTTTTATAATAGAGTAAATTTTGTACATATATTTTTTATGTTACCACTAAAGTTGGTTTTGTTAATAGTTTTCTTTGTTTGTATTGTATTCCTGTTGATTCCCCAAATCTGCAGTTAGTTAGGGCGATATATCGATTGAAAGAGACGCCCTTATGTTTTTCGCTCACGGCAAAACGGGATGCAACACTCTCCGAGAATGGCTTTTTTAGACAAAACTCGATAGATATCTGACTGTGTGCAGGTTTATTAAATTTCCTCTTGACAGAGTTTAGATGAGGTAAAATACCATCATATTAACTTAATTGTGTCTTTTAATAATGCGTTGTTTTAGTAGGCTGGGTAAAAAAAGGAAAATATAGACTCAACTTTGTATTTTTTTCTATCGAGAAAATTTTAAGCAATCATGTTGAAGCTATTGTCAGTACCACAATCATAAATAGTCAAGAATCATATATCTGAAAATCAGCCCCTATTGTTTGCTAGCCCGGGCAGGACAGCGTTACAAAGTTTCTAAATTTCTCGTTGTAGCGCCTTAGGATTACCCCCAATCCCACAATGTATTCGTCCCGGTACCGCCTCATACCGGGTAGAGTCAGTCCGACCTACGTCGGGCCTAGCCAAGTTTCTTGCTGGATCTCAGCTAGGCTAGGTTAAGTGAACCAGCGACAAAATTCCCAGTAGCTCGATTCCACTGACACCACAGATTCGGTTGACGCCGCTCAACCAATCTCACTGGAGCGCAAACTCTTAGAATATTCCAGTGTTTAAACCGCCCGCGTGGTCGTGTCGGAGATTTCCGCACTCTAACAGCGCACTCCTATCGCTTTATTGGGCCCAGCCTTTAAAGCCACAGTCAGGTACAAAAAAAAAACACGATATATTAAGAAGTCGTAGCCGGACTTCCCCACTTGGGCTGCTCCAAATATGGACAAGATGACATTACGCTCTAATTTAAACACCAGGTACACATTATCGCCTTCGTTTGTGTGGTCTTATCTTGGAACCCGCTTAAAAGTAACGATAATACTTAATCTTGTTTTATCACCTCTAAACACAAACCACTGCCCATAACATATAAACATGACGACATAAGCCGCTTAACAAAACCAGCATAAAGTTTCCGCGAAGATTGATACAGTTATGGCATAAACCCTGCTCTACATACAGGCAAGTTATTTTAAGAGGGCATAGATGCCATTGCAAAAGTCCCGCTCTAACATGCGTGAGTTTTCAATTAACCATCCCGCTCTTTACGGAAGCTCAGCGCGTATTTTTCGTAAATATTGATGTTTATTCTAAACGTGTACATTTATAAGGATACTCTTTTTTATCAGGTTTGAGAACTTATCATTTTGCAACTATTAAACCAAAAATCATTGTTAAAGGTGGGAGGGTTTTAAAGGTCCAACCAAAAACATCGAAAAAAAAAAGTTTGAAAAATAAAACTATCGAGAAAATTTTAGCAAATCGTGTTTTCACTATTAGCAGACTGGAGGAAAATAGTTCAAGATTAATATACTGAAAGGACAGATATTTAATCACTATAGATGTTGAGATTTATGTCGATAAACATTGGCAAAAGTACATATGTGGACTCTTTAGTATGACACCGACATGCTTATTCCATTGGATAATCGTCTTTAAAACTAATGTAGTAGAGTTTCTATTACATACACACTGTGTCATCATCCTCCTAGCATTATCCCAGTACAGTTGCATCCTGAAGGATTCCTGGGGTCCGCTACACACAGGCTAAAAATCATATTTTTATATTGATTTAAAATTACACGATTGTCACACATTATTATTGAGAAACGGGACTAAATCGCGTACAATTATAGTTTATTTACCTTTAAAGGTTTCCGTCGTTTCGGATTCGGGGGTGACTTTAAAAATCCAGTTTTCTGCCGTGTTTTAGTTTTTATTTGGTTAACCTGGGGTTTTCTAACTACATATTTACTAAACTGAATCAAACTTTGATAATCACTGAATGAAAATACTTAGTGATGATTATAATAAATATTCTAAAACTATCAAAGTGGTCCTGTAGCTCTAGTATAAGTTTTTTCGAAACATTAACTAATTCGAACGCGTTTGCGTTTTGTCTCAAAATGTATGAAAGTGGTATGAAAACGTGAACAGCGTTTCCTCTGGTGGAAACTAAAACAGCGAGTATAACATTTGTTGCTAACCGATGAACGCGCGTATTTCAAACTCGGTGAGAGCGTTTTCATACATTTTGAGACAAAGCGCAAACGCGTTGGAATTAGTTAATGTTTCGAAAAAACTTATACTTAGAGCTACCGTTTTTCCTAAAGTCACCCCAGTTTACGGTATCATAACTCATAACATTCGTGATCGTGAGCTGTGTTGTGATACATTCGAAATGTAGGGCAAACCAAAAGGTAAATTAATTATAATTGTATATAGTACGCGATTAAGTCCCGTTTACCAATAATAATGTAATCATATTTTTTGTAATGGCAACTCTATAACATCAGCGTTAAAATATACTATCCAATGAAATAAGAGCATATGTCAGAGTCAAACTAAAAGTATTTTATGTCACACCTGGCCATAAAGTGGCCATTATCGCACGCTCCGCGCGCGAAAAAACCCACTTCCTGGCCAGGGGGTGACATAAAATTTTGTACTTACCACGGGCGATAATAAAGAAAGCCTCAGATCGCATATTTATCGCCCTTGCCTTCGGCTCGGGCGTAAAATACCTGCGATCTGAGACATTCTTTGTTTTATCGCCCTTGGTAAGTAATGTACTATTATTTATTTATTTATTTATATTCAAAAAAACTTAGGTTGGTATACAGCAAATTTCGCCAAACTAAGGGCAGTTTGTTGGTGAATAGTGCGCTCACAGATTAAACAATGTTACGTGCCGGCCGTGCCGCTCGTAGTGTTACGTGCCGCTGTGCCGCTCCCGGCGATGTTTACTTAAAATTGCCTACTGGGAACCGAATCTGGGACGAACGGTACCACGGTTATTATATTACCAGTCTTATAACTTCCTAGATGTAAAAATTGAGTGCAGGTACTATACGTATCTGCCTAGGTCCCTGTGTTGATGACTAACTAGAACCCTTTTTAATGGGAACATTTCACAGTATTTTTAACCCAGTTTTTTCATTAAGAAACATAGACAAACATAACAAAATTGAAATAATATATAAGTATTTAAATAAAAAACTAGGTCCTTTAATTTTAATTACATTGCCCCAAATCGCCTTCTGAGGGCAGGCCCGCAAGGCTGGTAGCATTGCCACGTTGTATAGCAAATGTATTTAAATAAAAACTAGGTCCTTTAATTTTAATTACATTGCCCCAAATCGCCTTCTGAGGGCAGGCCCGCAAGGCTGGCAGCATTGCCACATTGTATAGCAAATGTATTTAAATAAAAACTAGGTCCTTTAATTTTAATTACATTGCCCCAAATCGCCTTCTGAGGGCAGGCCCGCAAGGCTGGTAGCATTGCCACGTCGTATAGCAATTGTATTTAAATAAAAACGAGGTCCTTTAATTTTAATTACATTGCCCCAAATCGCCTTCTGAGGGCAGGCCCGCAAGGCTGGCAGCATTGCCACGTTGTATAGCAAATGTATTTAAATAAAAACTAGGTCCTTTAATTTTAATTACATTGCCCCAAATCGCCTTCTGAGGGCAGGCCCGCAAGGCTGGCAGCATTGCCACGTTGTATAGCAAATGTATTTAAATAAAAATTAGGTCCTTTAATTTTAATTACATTGCCCCAAATCGCCTTCTGAGGGCAGGCCCGCAAGGCTGGCGGCATTGCCACGTTGTATAGCAATGCTGGTCCTTTGTGTTAGACGCGATCCAGCCTTCTGGTCACGCGTTACCGGAGCTAGGCGTTTGGAGCATTTTTTAAATAAACTATGGGCGCTTTGACATGTGTATCTGTGTATATGTGTGTCTGTATATGGTATCGTAGCTCCCTAACAGATGAACGGATTTGAGTGCGGTTATTTTGATCGAGTCTTGATGGCAAAGATGGTTCTTAGCTATGTTTTTTAGTCGGGTATTAATTATTTTTTTTAATTTAATAAACTTCAATAACCGTACGTTTGGGCGACAAATAATGCCAATAAGAAAGGGAAAAGTGAATGTTTCCTAAGGTATAATTAAATTTTCTATCTTGGAGCTTTCATCTGAATCATACACTAAAATAATAACACATAGTTGTGAATTGTACAGAAATGCAGCTGCAACTTTCCAATGCCTTACTTTATGAACTTATTGAAGACGAACGAACGCTTTAGGCGACTTCCTGACTTGGCGGGGCGGGATCGATATGTGACATTTTCTTCTTTGACGTAAACTTACTGACGTCGCAAAGATTCTCACTTGACATAATACTGTCAGTATTCCATTTGCGCAGTTACAGTTAGGGGTTGCAATATCGGACGGTTTTCCAATTCCGGAATTGTATCCGATATTGGGCTCCAATTCCGGAATTCCGGAACTGGTTCCGGAATTGGGATTTTACCTATTTCAACTAAAGTAATGTCACAAAAATGTACTAAAAATATAATCATTATCGTTTTATAGGCAATATCCAGATAGGGTAGCCTGTATTTTAAATTTTAGTATAAATATTAAGATATTTCTTACTTTTAATTTACTTTTTCACTTTACCTACTGAATTAACGGCTTTCCGGGATCAAATAAGCTGAGTGCTAAATGTGATCTATTAGTCAGTATATATGGTCATTAATTCATTATCAGCACTAAACTCGTGATTTTCGAAAAAAATGCACATAAGTTTCATGTGGGTAAATTCCGTCTTACTGGAAGGGGGAACGCCAAAAGCATAAAACACAGGCGAGGTGGCGCTGTTCTTCAAGAATGGTGACAACCCTGACAAGTGACAACACACTACTGAACAACTACCGAACCATCACGCTTTTGAGCCATGTCTACAAGCTGTTTCCAAGAGTCATTGTCATTACGAGCCATCTCGCACGCAGGCTAGATGAATTCCAGCCTCCCGAAAAAGCCGGTTTCCGAAGAGGCTTTAGTACCATAGACCACATCCATAGGCTCCGTTAAGTTATACAGAAGACTGAAGATTACCACTTGTCCCTCTGTTTGTGGGTGATTCGATCGAAACCTGGGTGATACTACAAAACTTTTATGTCATTATGTTTATGGTGTGCTCACGTACCCACTCCGTGGCCTCCGTGCAGTGCACGGGTCTTCGTGGATAAGAACGGCTAGGTACGTAAGCCACACTAGAGCACACGAACGCAGCTAACGGCGGAGTGATGGAATACCAATACCAGTTTGAAATCTATTCAGAAAATGTTTATGAATCTGGTGATAGCCGAACAATTCCTCAGTTTTACGTTGTGAAAGTTAAGAATAAACATACAAAACACTCTATTTTCTCTCTCTAAATTCATCAAATCCAATTCCGGAATTTCCGATATTTTGAGTGTACCAATTCCGGAATTGTAATATCGGAAAAATTGGCCGAGATTCCGGAATTTCGAGATTCCGGAATTCCGGAATGCAAGCCCTAGTTACAGTACCGCCTTCGCATCGTCCCGCTACCGCGCATCCCGCGCCAGTCAGGAAGCACTATCAAAATGCCTCATATTAAATATTGTCTTTATGTCACAGAACTATTGCGTGACCGGTCGCAAGTTGTGGCAGGGGATGGAGGGCAAACCAAATCGGACCGGCTGGCAACATCAATAGGAGTAGCACAGGGCTCGTCAGTTTCCAACATCCTGTTTTCCTTGCTGCTGAACGACCTACCGGAAGCAATCGCAGCTGCCGACATATTAATGTATGCAGATGATGTTGCTGGCATTATATCCGCCCCAAATGTTGACAGTCTGGAGACCCGTCTCGTCGACGCTATAAACCAGTTGTCTCGATGGTTTAGTCTGAATGGCCTGGCTCTAAACCTAACCAAAACACATTTCCTCCATTTCTATGTCGGCGGACGCACACCGAGGTCGTTGAAGGTTAGGGCCGACAAAGTGTGTTTGGAACAGGTGGACGCTACTACCTTTTTAGGTTACAGAATAGATCGCAAACTAACATGGTCAACACATATAGACCAGCTATGTGGTAAATTGGCTAGCGCATGCTTCGCGCTGCGCCGGCTGGCTCGAGTAGTACCACGGCACGTTGTGAGAACATGTTACTTTGCGACCATCCACTCACTCCTGCAGTACGGTGCCGAGATGTGGGGACGCGCCGCAGACTGGCAGCGCGCCTTTCGTTTACAGAAAAGGGCCGTTCGGTGTGTGGTGCAGGTAGCCCAGGATACATCCGTGCGACCTTACTTTCAGGAATTAGGCATACTTACCTTGCCATCGTTGGTAATTTCACAGATTGCTATTTATACCCACATAAATCTGTGTAATTATAAAAAACGAGCAGATTCGGCCCGCTCACTGCGAGACCCAAACAGACTTCTGCCGGTAAAACGACGTCTAGCGAAGTCCGGAAAGTTATCACAAGTGATGGGTCCGACTATCTATAATAAATTACCAGCAGATGTCACCTCAGCCTCCTCTTTGCATTGTTTTAAAACTAATCTGAAGGCTTGGCTTGTCGAGCACGCATTTTATAATTTTGACGAATTTTTAAATCTTAAGTTAAGTAAATAGTAGGTAGGTATTTAACACAAAATGTTTACTTACACTTAATTCGTTATTTATTAACCAATTATAAGTGGTTATTTATTATACTGAGATATATTGTTATTATTTAAATTATTGAAATTGACATGTAATATGAAGGATATTATAAATAAATGACTATGACTATGACTATGACTATGACTATTATTGTTGACATGTTTAATCTTGTTTTTCTTTTGTATTTTTTCGCCAACAATAAAGAAAATTTGTATTAACTATATTGTGGTATTGTTAACTTTTTTTAAAACTACACAGTATCCAGTCAATTGAGGTAATTTGTGCGAAATCAGTAAGCTCAAATCAAAGAACAAATTACTATATACCGATACCGCTCTACCAAGTCAAGACGTCGCCTTATTAGTAACTGTAGAAAGCTACTTTGCAGGGTTCATTCTCTTTTGTTTACCTCGTAAAATCACGCAAATTGAGTTTCTCCTGCTATACGTCTTACAAATTGGTGTTTGTGTTTATTATAAACTTGGTACCTCGCTCGTGAGCTATCAAAGTGATACTACTGTGGCCCCGCGTCGTCTACAGCAAGTTTGGTCCTTCGAACCGGATCAGGACCGGACCGGATCGAGTGAAGTGATCCAGAACCCCGTGTCGGTATCGGGACAGTGAACCTCCGTGCGCGGAGATTGTGAAGTGAATTTTAAACCTATATATACCTACATTTGCCATCAATATCTATAATTTACTCTTCTTCTTCCTGACACTATCTTGTGCTAGCTTTTCTCAAATTTGCAAGATCCGATATTCATATTCTACACGCATTTATGTCCAAAACCCATACGTAAAGACCAACTTTTTAATATACAATGTACTACATGCTCAAGATAACGTCATAGACTCATAGCACCTCATAGTAAACAAAACGCTTAGGGCTGTCATTTGTACTGAGTTGTCAATTTACTTTGCAGTACATTGCTGGCAATAAAATTTTTGTTAGCAAATAAGTGAAGTCGAAATTTTGGTCGAAATAAGTTCATGGTTAGGTTAAGAAACTACGTTTAAATACCCAACTTAAATAAAAGCCCGCTTGCCGGTAACACACTGTACAAATCATAGCATAAATCGATATCGAATATAAATAAAACACAGCGATGTTTCGACGAGTGCACATGATGGCTCTTTCTCTCGATCCTGAGGGATCTCTGGCGGCTAATTGTACCTAAATCTCTGACGGTAAGGATGTGCGTAATTCGCAGACAAAAGATGTAACTATTAGCTTAACAAATGTGTAACAAACGCGATAAGGTAATCCAGCTATAGATGTATTGCAAAATGATTTTCTTTCGAGATTTTCTTATGAGTGACGTTTTCATATCCATTATTTTATTATGGATCTTTATTGTTAAGTGTCAAATGTCAAAGTGAAAAATGTCAGTGTCAAAGTTACCCCTACGGCTGTAAGATGGGTACTGAAGCTAATTGAGAGACAGGGATCGGAACCGGTTTCCAAATACCGGTATTATTTTGTTCCTAAACCGGTTTGATTTCGTTCTTACATAATACCGGTTTATCAAAATACCTGTTAGTGAAAGAACGAATTATTTCGGTTATCAGTATTCTAGGAGAACGGAATTTTAACGTTCCGTGGAACTTTATTAAACCGGTTTAAAATGTCACGACTGTCACTTTCTCACTTTTGAAAGCGTTGTCGTCAGGTATTAAATACCATCACCCGCGGGCCCCGCGGCGCGTGTGCTCTTATAATATTTAGATTAGAAGCTAATTTATAATGATGCCGCCGGAACGGAAGACAGCCACTGGAACTTCCTAACGGAAAGTGCTACGGTAGTCGAGATTGGGCTCGTTTGTTTTGTTGTCTTGAGTACTTACCACTGGACCTGATGTCAAGGGTCTGATGATGCAGCCGGAGGAGAGTCACTGGAACTGCCTAACGGAAAGTGATAAAGTAGTCGAGTTTGGGCTTGTTTGTTTTGTTGTCTTGAGTACTTACCACTGGACCTGATGTCGAGGGTCTGATGATGCAGCCGGAAGAGAGTCACTGGAACTGCCTAACGGAAAGTGATAAAGTAGTCGAGTTTGGGCTTGTTTGTTTTGTTGTCTTGAGTACTTACCACTGGACCGATGTCGAGGGTCTGATGATGCAGCCGGAAGAGAGGCACTGGAACTGCCTAACGGAAAGTAATAAAGTAGTCGAGTTTGGGCTTGTTTGTTTTGTTGTCTTGAGTACTTACCACTGGACCGATGTCGAGGGTCTGATGATGCAGCCGGAAGAGAGGCACTGGAACTGCCTAACGGAAAGTAATAAAGTAGTCGAGTTTGGGCTTGTTTGTTTTGTTGTATTGAGTACTTACCACTGGACCTGATGTCGAGGGTCTGATGATGCAGCCGGAAGAGAGCCACTGGAACTGCCTAACGGAAAGTGATAAAGTAGTCGAGTTTGGGCTTGTTTGTTTTGTTGTCTTGAGTACTTACCACTGGACCTGATGTCGAGGGTCTGATGATGCAGCAGGAAGAGAGCCACTGGAACTGCAAAACGGAAAGTGATAAAGTAGTCGAGTTTGGGCTTGTTTGTTTTACTGTCTTAAGTACTTACCACTGGACCTGATGTCGAGGGTCTGATGATGCAGCCGGAAGAGAGTCACTGGAACTGCCTAACGGAAAGTGATAAAGTAGTCGAGTTTGGGCTTGTTTGTTTTGTTGTCTTGAGTAATTACCACTGGACCTGATGTCGAGGGTCTGCTGATGCAGCCGGAAGACAGCCACTCGAACTGCCTAACGGAATGTGATAAAGTTGTCGAGTTTGGGCTTGTTTGATTTCTTATCTTGAGTACTTATCACTGGATTTGATGTCGAGGGTCTGATGATGCAGCCGGAAGAGAGCCACCGGAACTGCCAAACGGAAAGTGCTACGGTAGTCGAGTTTGGGCTTGTTTGTTTTGTTATCTTAAGCACTTACCACTGGACCTGATGTTGTGGGTCTGATGATGCAGCCGGAAGAGAGCCACTGGAACTGCCCAACGGTAAGTGATAAAGTAGTCCGTTCCGTCAGTTTGGCAGTTCCGGAGGCTCTCTTCCGGCTGCATCATAAGACCCTCGACATCAGGTCTAGTGCTAAGTATTCAAGACAACAAAACAAACAAGCCCAAACTCGACTACTTTATCACTTTCCGTTAGGCAGTTCCAGTGCCTTTCTTCCGGCTGCATTATCAGACCCTCGACATCAGATCTAGTGGTAAGTACTCAAGAAAACAAAACAAACAAGCCCAAACTCGACTAGTTAATCACTTTCTGTTAGACAGTTCCAGTGCCTCTCTTTCAGCTGCATCATCAGACCCTCGACATCAGATCTAGTGGTAAGTACTCAAGACAACAAAACAAACAAGCCCAAACTCGACTACTTTATCACTTTCCGTTAGGCAGTTCCAGTGCCTCTCTTCCGGCTGCATCATCAGACCCTCGACATCATGTCCAGTGGTAAGTACTCAAGACAACAAAACAAACAAGCCCAAACTCGACTACTTTATCACTTTCCGTTAGGCAGTTCCAGTGCCTCTCTTCCGGCTGCATCATCAGACCCTCGACATCAGGTCCAGTGGTAAGTACTCAAGACAACAAAACAAACAAGCCCAAACTCGACTACTTTATCACTTTCCGTTAGACAGTTCCAGTGCCTCTCTTCCGGCTGCAACATCAGACCCTCGATATCAGGTCTAGTGGTAAGTACTCAAGACAACAAAACAAACAAGCCCTAACTCGACTACTTTATCACTTTCCGTTAGGCAGTTCCAGTGGCTCTCTTCCGGCTGCATCATCAGACCCTCGATATCAGGTCCAGTGGTAAGTACTCAAGACAACAAAACAAACAAGCCCAAACTCGACTACTTTATCACTTTCCGTTAGACAGTTCCAGTGCCTCTCTTCCGGCTGCATCATCAGACCCTCGATATCAGGTCTAGTGGTAAGTACTCAAGACAACAAAACAAACAAGCCCAAACTCGACTATCGTAGCACTGTCCTTTAGGCAGTTCCAGTGCCTCTCTTCCGACTGCATCATCAGACCCTCGACATCAGGTCCAGTGGTAAGTAATCAAGACAACAAAACAAACAAGCCCAAACTCGATTACTTTATCACTTTCCGTTAGGCAGTTCCAGTGCCTCTCTTCCGGGTGCATCATCAGACCCTCGACATCAGGTCCATTGGTAAGTAATCAAGATAACAAAACAAACAAGCCCAAACTCGACTACTTTATCACTTTCCGTTAGGCAGTTCCAGTACCTCTCTTCCGATTGCATCATCAGACCCTCGACATCAGGTCCAGTGGTAAGTACTCAAGACAACAAAACAAACAAGCCCAAACTCGACTACCGTAGCACTGTCCTTTAGGCAGTTCCAGTGGCTCTCTTCCGGCTGCATCATCAGACCCTCGACATCAGGTCCATTGGTAAGTAATCAAGACAACAAAACAAACAAGCCCAAACTCGACTACTTTATCACTTTCCGTTAGGCAGTTCCAGTACCTCTCTTCCGATTGCATCATCAGACCCTCGACATCAGGTCCAGTGGTAAGTACTCAAGACAACAAAACAAACAAGCCCAAACTCGACTACCGTAGCACTGTCCTTTAGGCAGTTCCAGTGGCTCTCTTCCGGCAGCATCATCAGACCCTCGACATTAGGTCCAGTGGTATGTACCCAAGACAACAAAACAAACAAGCCCAAACTCGACTACTTTATCACTTTCCGTTAGGCAGTTCCAGTGGCTCTCTTCTGGCTGCATGATCAGACCCTCGACATCAGGTCCATTGGTAAGTACTCAAGACAACAAAACAAACAAGCCCAAACTCGACTACTCTATCACTTTCCGTTAGGCAGTTCCAGTACCTCTCTTCCGATTGCATCATCAGACCCTCGACATCAGGTCCAGTGGTAAGTACTCAAGACAACTAAACAAACAAGCCCAAACTCGACTACCGTAGCACTGTCCTTTAGGCAGTTCCAGTGGCTCTCTTCCGGCAGCATCATCAGACCCTCGACATTAGGTCCAGTGGTATGTACCCAAGACAAGAAAACAAACAAGCCCAAACTCGATTACTTTATCACTTTCCGCTAGGCAGTTCCAGTTCCTCTCTTCCGGCTGCATCATCAGACCCTCGACATCAGGTCCAGGAGTAAGTACTCAAGACAACAAAACAAACAAGCCCAAACTCGACTACTTTATCACTTTCCGTTAGGCAGTTCCAGTGGCTCTCTTCTGGCTGCATCATCAGACCCTCGACATCAGGTCCATTGGTAAGTACTCAAGACAACAAAACAAACAAGCCCAAACTCGACTACTTTATTACTTTCCGTTAGGCAGTTCCGTGGCTCTCTTCCGGCTGCATCATCAGACCCTCGACATCAGGTCCAGTGGTAAGTACTCAAGACAACAAAACAAACAAACCCAAACTCGACTACTTTATCAGTTTCCGTTAGGCAGTTCCAGTGACTCTCTTCCGGCTGCATCATCAGACCCTCGACATCAGGTCCAGTGGTAAGTACTCAAGACAACAAAACAAACAAGCCCAAACTCGACTACTTTATCAGTTTCCGTTAGGCAGTTCCAGTGCCTCTCTTCCGGTTGCATCATCAGACCCTCAACATCGGTCCAGTGGTAAGTACTCAAGACAACAAAACAAACAAGCCCAAACTCGACTACTTTATTACTTTCCGTTAGGCAGTTCCGTGGCTCTCTTCCGGTTGCATCATCAGACCCTCGACATCAGGTCCAGTGGTAAGTACTCAAGACAACAAAACAAACAAGCCCAACCTCGACTACTTTATCAGTTTCCGTTAGGCAGTTCCAGTGACTCTCTTTCGGCTGCATCATCAGACCCTCGACATCAGGTCCAGTGGTAAGTACTCAAGGCAACAAAACAAACAAGCCCAAACTCGACTACTTTATCAGTTTCCGTTAGGCAGTTCCAGTGACTCTCTTCCGGCTGCATCATCAGACCCTCGACATCAGGTCCAGTGGTAAGTACTCAAGACACCAAAACAAACAAGCCCAAACTCGACTACTTTATCAGTTTCCGTTAGGCAGTTCCAGTGCCTCTCTTCCGGCTGCATCATCAGACCCTCGACATCAGGTCCAGGGGTAAGTACTCAAGACAACAAAACAAACAAGCCCAAACTCGACTACTTTATCACTTTCCGTTAGGCAGTTCCAGTGGCTCTCTTCTGGCTGCATCATCAGACCCTCGACATCAGGTCCATTGGTAAGTACTCAAGACAACAAAACAAACAAGCCCAAACTCGACTACTTTATCACTTTCCGTTAGGCAGTTCCAGTGCCTCTCTTCCGGCTGCATCATCAGACCCTCGACATCAGGTGCAGTGGTAAAATTTAATATAAAATTATAAATTAGCTTTTAAATAAATTGTAAGCGCACTCCCGCTGCGGATAATAGTCACCCTTGGCGGCCTCTGTCAAAAATTCGAGTTAAGACTGGTTGCCTCCGTCGAAAACCGGTTAATTTCGTTCCACGGAAACGAAATTGGGCCCAGAACAGTTCCTTCACTAACCGGTTTTGAGTGCCGAAAACCAGAAACAAGAACGAAACCACAAACGCTA
This sequence comes from Cenopis cana, assembly GCA_951800055.1. NCBI lineage: Eukaryota > Metazoa > Arthropoda > Insecta > Lepidoptera > Tortricidae > Cenopis > Cenopis cana. Next base: position 1,051,980 of record OX637495.1, read on the forward strand.
TTCATTTCGGTTTGGGGTCAATGGCCGAAACCGGTTTGAAAATAATACCGGTATCCGATCCCTGGAGAGAACACGATAAATACGAACTTTTCCGATAAAGTACGAAGGAAAATCATTTTGCAATACCTACATCTGTACATACTTTCATTTAGGTAAACACACGTTACTACAAATAAAAGGTTAATATACTTATGCTATCTTAATGTAATACTGGTTACAGTCTGGTACTGGAGTCCGGTCGTTCATGCTTGCAAGGACATACTAACTACTTTAATACTATAGTGTCATCTCTTGGAGATTGACGACAGACATCACCCTGTTATGGATTAGTTTATGTTGACATTGACTCTGAGGGACACCTCTATATTAAATTGTTTTTTTTTCCTTCAATATGTAAATCTTATTATTTTTATTTTGACGCTTTAAGACCATGTACATCTCAAAGCACGTTAGAAAAGTCATTATTAAGAATATTTTGACGCTCAGAGACCATTCACATCTTTGAGATATTATATTAAATTTTGTTATTCAGACTGAGACCTTATACATCTCTCAACTTTACTATTATTGTAATATTTGTAATAGATAATTAATAGTTTGACATGAAAAATTTATTAAACTCTTATTGATATATTTCTTAAATTGTAAATTAATATTTTCTCATGAAAAATCTATCATATGTATATATTGTCAGACTTTTTTAAATTGTACATTAACACTATGACATGTGAAAGTGCCCTTGTGGCCTATTTGCAGAATAAATGTTTGAATTTTGAATTTTTTGAATTTTTACAAATTGCAATATGTTTTGTCTGTGACACATATTTAGAAAATATGAGTGTATATCATACTTTATCTAATTAAATTAGAGTCATTGCTAATTTCTACACTCACAAACATAACACACACATCATTATACATTAGTGTTATTCACAAATAGTCTACGGAAACACACAAAAGGTGCGTTTAGATTAGACTGGCTTAAGGGCTTAAGTTTACATTTCCAGATTCTCAAAAATACCAGGTTCTATGTTACAATTTGCGAGTTTCCATCTTTTGTTATTTATCGTTTATGCCACATCTAAACGCAAGCTATTAAAACACAATGTAAACATACCTATTTCCATAGCCATTAAGCTGTGAACACACTGCGTGGGCGGAATCGTGATGTGTATTGTAATTTATATCATAACCCTCAGAGCATAGGCATAACAGCCAATGTACAGTCAGGCCATGAAAATGTTGAGCATACTTAGAACCTTGTCACATCGAAATCTAAGAAATATTTAGACTGAAACGTCATAAAATTTGAAACCTCTTTAATTTGACAAAGTACAAAAGTGCTCAACATTTTCGTTGGCCCACTGTACAGTACTCGTATCTCACGAGCAAAAGTTGAGCTTTGAGCAAACGTTGCCAGTGTTTTTAGTAACCAAATAGCGACTATAAGTACTCCGTTTTTTTTTTTCAGAATAGAAAAATCGTGCGATTGTCGTCTTGCGATTTTATGGAAAACAATCGTGAAACGGGAAAATATGCGGCGTGCAATCTTTGACACGTGATAAGCTACTGAAATAAGTGAAATTTGTACAATATTACCCTCTGATGTCTCAGGGAAACAAAGAATTGTAGGCGGAAATTACCGTTTAGATTCTATCGTCAAAAAAAACGGGGTATAGGCTCGGTTTTATAAGGATAGATTATAGGGCTTGCATTCCGGAATTCCGGAATCTCGAAATTCCGGAATCTCGGCCAATTTTTCCGATATTACAATTCCGGAATTGGTACACTCAAAATATCGGAAATTCCGGAATTGGATTTGATGAATTTAGAGAGAGAAAATAGAGTGTTTTGTATGTTTATTCTTAACTTTCACAACGTAAAACTGAGGAATTGTTCGGCTATCACCAGATTCATAAACATTTTCTGAATAGATTTCAAACTGGTATTGGTATTCCATCACTCCGCCGTTAGCTGCGTTCGTGTGCTCTAGTGTGGCTTACGTACCTAGCCGTTCTTATCCACGAAGACCCGTGCACTGCACGGAGGCCACGGAGTGGGTACGTGAGCACACCATAAACATAATGACATAAAAGTTTTGTAGTATCACCCAGGTTTCGATCGAATCACCCACAAACAGAGGGACAAGTGGTAATCTTCAGTCTTCTGTATAACTTAACGGAGCCTATGGATGTGGTCTATGGTACTAAAGCCTCTTCGGAAACCGGCTTTTTCGGGAGGCTGGAATTCATCTAGCCTGCGTGCGAGATGGCTCGTAATGACAATGACTCTTGGAAACAGCTTGTAGACATGGCTCAAAAGCGTGATGGTTCGGTAGTTGTTCAGTAGTGTGTTGTCACTTGTCAGGGTTGTCACCATTCTTGAAGAACAGCGCCACCTCGCCTGTGTTTTATGCTTTTGGCGTTCCCCCTTCCAGTAAGACGGAATTTACCCACATGAAACTTATGTGCATTTTTTTCGAAAATCACGAGTTTAGTGCTGATAATGAATTAATGACCATATATACTGACTAATAGATCACATTTAGCACTCAGCTTATTTGATCCCGGAAAGCCGTTAATTCAGTAGGTAAAGTGAAAAAGTAAATTAAAAGTAAGAAATATCTTAATATTTATACTAAAATTTAAAATACAGGCTACCCTATCTGGATATTGCCTATAAAACGATAATGATTATATTTTTAGTACATTTTTGTGACATTACTTTAGTTGAAATAGGTAAAATCCCAATTCCGGAACCAGTTCCGGAATTCCGGAATTGGAGCCCAATATCGGATACAATTCCGGAATTGGAAAACCGTCCGATATTGCAACCCCTAATAGATTAGACCTTAATGTTATGTCAAAAATGTACAGTTACCAAAATTTTATCCGACATTTAGTCTAACAGATCCTTATAAAAACAGGCCTTATTAACGGTGCCAAAAGTTACCCTTTTGCTAGAATGACACTTTTTAGGGTTCCGTACTTAAAGGGTAAAACGGGACCCTATTACTAAGACTTCGCTGTCCGTCCGTCTGTCACCAGACTTTATCTCATGAACCGTAATAGTTAGACAGCTGAAATTTTTACAGATGATGTATTTCGGTTGCCGCTATAACAACAAATACTAAAAATCGGGATACAGTAAATATTTAAGGGGGCTCCCATACAAAAACATTTTTAGACCCAGCGTCTCTGATGAACACAAAGAACAAAGTTTTTTAAAAGTACCTACTTTGCTCGTTGCCTTCATTCTCAAAATGTATGGGAAAATTAAAATCCGACTCGCACTTGACCAAAATTCTACTTGATATTAATTTAAAAAAAAGTTTTGTTTTATAAATAATGGTACGGAACCCTTCGTGCACGAGTCCGACTCGCACCTACCTACTCTTTCAGATTGGCCAGTTTCTTGCTCCGGGTATTCGCGATTCCCGGAATTCCCATCAGAATGACACAATTCGCAGTATAACACGCGCCTAACCATTGTTTGTGGGTTTGTGAGTCGGGCAATGATACACGGGCAGGACAGCGAATTAAGATAATGACGAGATAACGCCGTCATTTGTATTCCGCGCGAGATCCTATGAATATTTAATTCTTGACCACAATAGGGGAATGATTTTACTTGGGAAATTGTTTGCAGCCTAGTGAATGTTGTACCCATAAAGATTCATTTAATTTTTAAGGGGATATATCGATTCGCTCTACCACGCCCCCGCGAAAGAGACGAGCTTATGTTTTTCGCCCACGACAAAACGGGACCAGCACTCTTCGGGAATGGCGTTTTTAGACAAAATATCTCGATAAATATCTGACTGTGTGCAAATTTCCTCTTGACATAGACTAGATGAGGTAAAATACTATCATAAAATCGTGTCTTTTAATAATGTGTTGTTTTAGTAGGATGAGTAAAAAAAGGAAAATATAGACTCAACTTTGGATTTTTTGTATGGAGAAAAAATTATGCAATCATGTTTCGGCTATTGTCAGAACCACGATTATATAGCCAAGAATCATATATCTGAAAATCAGCCCCTATTGTTTCCTCGTCTGGGCAGAACAGCGTAATATAGAACGCGATATTTCTCGTTGTAGCGCCTTAAAGTTAAGAGCTACGCTCTTGTAGGTGGTGTGATCGCCAGTCTTCCCGGTTCTCTGTCTGCCTTTTAGTCTCCTGTAGCTCTAGTAACTATAAGTTTTTTCGAAACATTTACTAATTCGAACGCGTCTGCGTTTTGTCTCAAAATGTATGAAAGTGGTATGAAAACGTGAACAGCGCCTCTGGTGGTCACTAGTGGAAACTAAAACAGCGAGTATAACATTCGTTGCTAACCGATGAACGCGCGTATTTCAAACTCGGTGAGAGCGTTTTCATACATTGTGAGACAAAACGCAAACGCGTTCGAATTAGTTAATGTTTCGAAAAAACTTGTACTGGAGCTACTGATACGACTCGGCATAATTTCATCAACGTGACACTAAATCTATTCCATTTAATTTTATTTTCATTCTAAAACGTAAAATGTACCAAAGACATACACACTTTCCACTTTAAATATCTAACAGAATAGTAAATAGAATAACAATGTGGCTCTGAAAGCAACCCGGAACATGTCTCCACGATCTGATTGTGTATCTCTAGAACAATTCACTACGGAGCCACAGGAATATAGGCTTTGTGCTTGGGAAAATAAGGACTCGTGTCACGTGTAACGAGTAACATTATCCTTGCATTAAATAGAACGTCGGTTTACGCTTGGCGGAGACGCGACGACAACGATGCGACAAAAAACCGGACAAGCACGAGTCTGACTCAAACGTCGAGGATTCCGTACGTTGTTGTCTTAGGTTCATAAATATGGATATCTTTCCTGTAATACATCAATATTTAATTAAGGTACCAAATAAGTTTAAATATTTCGCTCGCAAAACTACGGTGATAAGGATTTTCGTACTATAACGCAACCCGCACGTGACCGCTTTGGAGTTGCGGGCGTCTATAGGCTATGGTGTCCACTTACCAGGTGGACCGTACGCTTATTTGCCACCGTTGTTGTACAAAAATATTCAAAAGGTGTTACAAAATCTACTACTCAAGCCCTTTCGTCTATTCCCTGGTCTCATTTATCGCTTGATAAACGATAAGATAAAGCATACTATCACTTTCTGTCACGACTTGATAGAAAATGACGTAATTTATCTTTTCATTTATCAAATTGTCACGTTATAGTTACGAGCATAATACGTGGCTAGTGGGGTGTGTGGGCCACGACTTTGAATTTTTGCCCATGATCGTAATCAAATCGTAATTAAGAAAAAAGAAAATTATTCAATTTTTGAGAATTATTCAAAGAAAGAGAAGATACATTTCTTATTAGTTAGTGTTATTTACAACAAGTCCTAATTTCAAATCGATAGCATTCATAGTTGAGATACATATCTATTATATCTTCACGTATCCGGTAGTTTGTGGTAATTAATTAATAACACTCACTATTGAATAACGTACTAATTTATTTTATATTATTTAAAATACACGGACGACATTGTTACAAGTCCAAGACTGAGAACAAGAGAGTGAACCACCGAATGAATGAAAGTGAGTTAGAACTGAATGTATAACACTCTTCCCCGCATGCATAATAAAAGTTACAAGCTATTATAAGTGGCATGGTGTACTGAACAACATAACATTCATTCTATACATTTTTAGAAATATATATTTTTAACAATTTTCTTCTATTGTTATAAACTTAAAATATAATGAATTAATAACTAATCTACATTGTTTTTTATTAATCAACTTGACTACAAGTTAACATTTGGTTGACATGTCGCTTCCACCTCAACCCATCAACATCAATATAATATGTGGTTCCAGGAATGGATTCTTCAATAATGGTCCCCTGAACCCATGGATTCTGACCCCTTCTATAATCTCGGGTCATGACCTTTTGACCCACTTGGAAGTTCACATTCCTAGATCCCTCACATGCATCCACTACCTTATTCTGTTTTAAAAGTAAATCTTGAAATATAGGAGTTGGTCTCAAAAGTGATAAGCGGCTCCTAATCTCTCTCTGCAACATGAGTCTGGCTGGTGATACGCCAGTAGCCTTATGTGGTGTGGTACGGTAATCAGAAAGAAATATGCCTATTGCATAATTAAGTGATTGCCCACTATCCACTATCTTGGTAATGTTTGACTTGAATGTTTCTACAAACCGTTCCGCTGCACCATTCGTCGCTGGGTGGTGGGGCGGTGTAAAAGTGTGATTAATGCCACGGTTTTTACAAAAGGTTTTAAAGTCATGGCTTGTGAATGATGTACCATTATCTGTCACCAGATGTATAGGGTACCCATATCTCAAAAAGATATCATCAAGTTTTTGCATAGTTAAGGTACTTCCAATGTTTGCCATTTGAAAAACCTCTGGCCATTTACTATAGCTATCAACCACAATTAAAAACATTTTTCCAAACAATGGCCCTAAATAATCAGCGTGAATACGATACCATGGTGATGGTGGTATTGGCCATGGCTTTAAATTTGTTTTTGGGGGTGCATTTCTGTAAGCTAAGCAATTAATACAAGTTTTTGTAATATTTGTAATTTCTTCATTTAATTTTGGCCACCAAAAATACGATTTAGCCATGTCAATCATCCTGCTACTACCAAAATGGCTTTTATGAAGCTCATTTAAAACTCTATCTTGAATAGAATGAGGTATTATGATTCTATGTCCCCAAAACAGGCAATTTCTGTCAATACTAATTTCATTTCTTTTCATGAAAAATGGCTTTAAATCTGTCTCAATTAATTTTACATCTGGCCAACCGTCATAGCAATATCTAATTATTTTTGACAATAATATATCTTTCTTTGTCTCTTTCTGAATTATTTCCCAATTTATGATTTCAGAAGTGGAACTGTCAATGTAATTAACACTAACCTTAAACTTTTCCTCTAAGTTTTCGCCTTTTTTGTCATCCAATGGGACCCTAGACAAATAATCAGCTGGATTCTTGTATGTTGGTATATGTCTGATTTTATAAGTAAAAGCAGACAGAAATATGGCATAGTGTTGTAAGCGTTTGGCTGCCATCCTTGGAATCCCCTTGTATGGTCCGAAAATTCTTACCAGAGCCGCATTATCTGTTTCTAGCTCGAATTGCCGGCCATACAGAAAGTTATAAAACTTTGTTATTCCAAAGACAATAGCCATCGCCTCTTTATCCAAAGCACTATACTTCCTTTCTCTATCATTGAGCTTTTTACTGGCAAATGCTATTGGTTTAATCACATTGTCAGTCCCACGATTTGATAAAATTGCACTTATACCTTCTGATGATGCGTCACAAGACAATATTATTGGTAATGATTGGTCATAATGACTTACACCTTGTGCTGTTGACAACTTTTTTTTTATCAAGTTAAAGCAATGTTGACATTCATCTGTCCATTTAAATTTATCGTTTTTAACACAGTCATATAGTGGAGCTATGACTGTAGCCATATCCTTCAAAAATCGGGAGTAATAATTAATTTTTCCAAGAAACGATCTGAGCATCGTTAAATTTTCTGGTGGTGGTAGCTCCAATATTGGCTGTATGTTTTCTTTGATTACACTTATTCCATCTTTATTTATGTTATATCCAAAAACCTCAATACTTTTTCTGAAAAATTTACATTTTTCAGGTTTGATTTTTAACCCTGACTCTTTTAACACTGTTAGAACAGACTCCAAAGTTTTATTCATGTCACTTAAGTTCTGACCACACATATAAATGTTGTCTATAAAAACAATAGTGTTAGGTACGTGGCTTAATTTCATGCTCATTAACCGCTGAAAGGAACCAGGCCCTGTCCCGACCCCGTAAGGTAAATACAAGTATTTGAATATACCAAATTCAGTATTGATAACAGTTAACATCTGTGAATCAGAATCTAATGGTGCTTGCAAGTATGCTTCTTTGAGATCAAGCTCACAATAGTATTCAGCTCCTTTCAGGGTTTGAAATATAGTCTCAATATGTGGAAGTGGATAGTGATCCGTTTCTAAGTAAGGATTAAGTGTGACTTTGTAATCACCACATAATCTTACTGACCCATCTGGTTTCATAATGGGAACAACGGGTGTACCCCACTCACTATATTTAACTGGTTCAATTCTTTTATTATCTAACAGCCTTTTAATCTCATTTTTAACTTTATCTTTCAGAGCAAAAGGGATTTGTCTAACAGGCATAAATTTAGGTTTTGCATCCTCTTTTAATTTTAATGTGATGCATTCCCCCTTAAAATCACCCCACCCTGGAGTGAATACTTCCATGAACTTATTTTTAATTACTTTCACAGGATCACAAGTTTCATTTATCTTTTGGTCACAAACTGTTCCATTTAATTCCAATGGCCACTGTTTAAAAATGCTAAGCCAGCTCCTACCTAAAATTCTAGGTTTGTCATTACTAACAATATACACATCGGCTTGTTTTTCCATGTTATTCCAATTTACATTCAAGTTTTTTATTATACCCATTGGCTGTGATAAACTTTGGTCAAAGTTTTTGAATGTTATATTGGTTTTATCCATAGTTTTATGAGGAAATAGTTTATTCCTATCATCAATGGTTAAAGTACTAACTTCTGAGCCTGTATCTAATTCAAATTCAACAGGTTGCCCTTCAACTAAGACACTTATGTATTGTGGAGGCACTTTTCTATCTACAGAAGCATTATAAAAATACATACAGTACTCTGCCTTGTTGTCGGTGTTAAATAAGTTTTGAATGTCCTCTTCTATGTTTTCTTCGCCAATCACATCCACAGTTTTTGTTTGCCGCACACGACACACGCGAAAGATGTGACCTTGCTTGCCACATTCCGAACAAAACTTGTTTTTTAACGAACACTCAGACCTTAGGTGATTGTCTTTACCACAAACATAACACAATACACTATTTTTCTTCATCGCTGGTTTTGTTTGCTTTTTCCAATGCTGCATCTGTGATTTTCCTTGGGATGTGGATGGAGTATTTCTCTGGCTGGCATAGAACATTTCCTTTGCTTCATGTGATGAATCCGTATGTACATGTTCTACGTTTGACTGTTTAATAGCGGCTTCTACCGTCCTGGCCAAAATAATCAGCTTCTCCAAAGTTGCATCCCCATTTTTCAGCAATTCAAATTTAATTAGAGGTTTTTGCACACCATCAATGAACTTTTCTTTCACCTGATCTTCCATATCTTTGAAGTTGCATCTTTTAGCAAGTTTTTTTAGTTCTATAATGTAATCTTCAATACATTCACTGTCTAATTGATTTCTGGAACGAAACGCCGTTCTATCTAATACTGTGGAGGTTGACCTTGCGTATCTGTTCTCTAATAAGGTTATTAAGTCTTTGAAGTCTTTCTTTATGGGTTTATCAGGCGCACATAAATGATTTAAGGTTTCTAAGACCTTTGATGTCAAATTCGTAATCAACAATGGCGTTTGTTTGGTTTTGGGAACATCATTTAATGTAATAATGCACTCCAATTGTTGCTCAAATAACTCGAAGTTATTTCCGTTGAATGGTTCGATTCGCCCATAATTAGTGTTCATGTTCATTTGTGGTACTGGTATTTCTGATGGGGTTTCAAACTGATCGCTTCCACTATCGATATCACTTAGTTGCGGCTGTTTCGAGACCAAGGTTTTCCATAAATCTCCACTTTTGGTTAAGTTTCTGAGTGTTTTTCGTAAATCTTCTAGGCTTTGATTATCAGTATCCGGTACTTCTAGTTCTTGAAAAATGCCAATTAGTTCTTCCTTCTTCAAATTTTGAATCCAACTAGTTTTATTTTCTTTAATTTCTTCTATAAAATTTTCTAACGACATGAGTAAAATTTCCAACTGTCATTTGTAAACAACACCGATACCATAGACCAGAGTCTGGTCACCAGACAAGGCAGAAACGAATGAATGAACGAATGATTTTTATGGAGTTGAGTGAGTGATCGGTAATTTCAAAATGGCCGTGTTAATTTTTTCTCAACGGTGCACTCGCAATTTTCCAAAGCTAATATTCTTGTAATCCATTGTCCTTCGTCGCCAATTATTATATCTTCACGTATCCGGTAGTTTGTGGTAATTAATTAATAACACTCACTATTGAATAACGTACTAATTTATTTTATATTATTTAAAATACACGGACGACATTGTTACAAGTCCAAGACTGAGAACAAGAGAGTGAACCACCGAATGAATGAAAGTGAGTTAGAACTGAATGTATAACAATATCGTTGCGACAACAGGCAAAGTCGCACAATAAGGTTCTTTGTTATGTTTTTTAAACCCGGCCACTTTCAGCGAAAAAAACAAAACAAAACATTGTTTTGTTATCTGGCCGGGGATCCCAGTTACCGGGAGCGGACGGCAACGGAACCCAAATTACTTACATGTAGGTATCATGTAATGTCTGTGTATAAAAACGTAGGTATGTCGTGTGTCGTGTCGTCCCCGTGCCTTGTCCGTCTCGTCTAAACGTACGCAATTGTTCGTTGTGAGGGACAGCGTACAATTGCGAACACCAGAATGGCGTAAATTACAAATTACCATGTTTGCCGACAATGAACAGGTCGTTGACCCGGCGCGTGCGACGCATGCCGAGTGCCACTGCATCAGATCGAAACCTGATTGCATGCACTATTAAAAAAACTGGTCAAGCTCGAGTCTGACTCGCTCGCTGGGAGTTCCGTAAATAAAGAGAAATTGTTGATTTTGTATGAAAACGATTTTATGTTTTAACGACGAGTCTCGACATAGTTTTGAGCCAACATCACTCCCGAAACCCATCGTTACTCCGACTACAATATTCTTAACACCATAAACTCAAAAAAACCTAACCTACATATGTATACCAAACTACCCGGGGCCTACTATAGTGTTTCTTTTTTTTCCTTCTTATAACCTCACACGTACATGGTCCAATCTGTTATTTGGACCCTTCAGGCGGGTCGGGAGAGATTCGAATTGAGTACGATTCTAATCAGGGAGCCGATTTTTAAGTGTCGAACGCTCGACTTTTCACTCAAGATCTGTCAAAAAACTAGGTATGGTATTTTGACAGATCTCGAGCGAAAAGTCGAGCGTTCGACACTCAAAAATCGGCCCCCTCAGGTCGGATTTGTCATAGGTTCGTTTCCATAGTATTTATGAACGAGCTCTTACAATCAAGCAAGTACAATTAAATAACACAACTTCCTCCTGCCGGAAGAGTTAAGAGAGTTTGAGACACAGTAGGTACATGCAAACTCCAGACGCGAACCGTTTTAAATTCACCATGTTTACATTGGCAAACGCTTTCCCTATCTTAGAAATCGCTGTCAAGTGCTCCCGCGCACCTGACGACAAGTTTCACTTTCTTTGGACATGTCACATGTTTAGCACCGTCATGTCAATTAGGTATTGCAATTATGTGCGCAATGTGTAGCATTAAAAGCTGTAGCACGGGTTTCCCGTGTCGTATTAAAGTGCTGTGACGGCATTATTTACATGCAAACGTTTTGAAGAATGCATAATAGTACATTACTTAACAAGGGCGGTAAAACAAAGAATGTCTCAGATCGCAGGTATTTGACACCCGAGCCGAAGGCAAGGGCGATAAATATGCGATCTGAGGCTTTCTTTATTACCACCCGTGTTAAGTACAAAATTTGATGTCACCTGCTGGCCGGGAAGTGGGATTTCCCGCGCGCGGAGCGTGCGGTAATTGCCGCTTTATTGCCAGGTGTGACATAATATTCTTTATGTCACCTGCTGGCCGGGAAGTGGGATTTCCCGCGCGCGGAGCGTGCGGTAATTGCCGCTTTATTGCCAGGTGTGACATAATATTCTTTATGTCACACCTGGCACATAAAGAATATTATGTCACACCTGGCCATAAAGCGGCAATTACCGCACGCTCCGCGCGCGGGAAATCCCACTTCCCGGCCAGCAGGTGACATCAAATTTTGTACTTAACACGGGTGGTAATAAAGAAAGCCTCAGATCGCATATTTATCGCCCTTGCCTTCGGCTCGGGCGTCAAATACCCGCGATCTGAGACATTCTTTGTTTTACCGCCCTTGTTAAGTAATGTACTATTAATTGCATAAAATTATATGTTATGTTATTTTTGCTAAGAGTGTGACATAAAAAAGAACTCATTGTTTTTTGTGTTTTTCCTTTTAAGGCGACTTCCTGATTTGTTGGTATGGAGGCGGTACGATATGAGAGAACTGTCAAATGTCAGTGTCAGCTGTCAGTCAACTCAGTACTACTTTTTACTGTGCCCTTACATTTAAATGAGCGCTTCCTGACTGGCGCGGGATGCGCGGTAGCGGGACGATGCGAAGGCAGTACTGGTCCGCTTCTGCGCATAATATTACTATTGCGCAAATGTAATATATACTGACAGTATTCTGTCAGAGTCGGAATCTTTGCGACGTCAGTAAGCTTACGTCAAAGAAGAAAATATCACATGTCGATCCCGCCCCGCCAAGTCAGTAAGTCGCCGTACATGATCACATTTACCCAGCTGAATAAGTAATTTTGATGTTTAAAATTATACCAACAAAACCTCATCCATGACGTCACTACGTGAGAAATTACTAGTAACCTCTACTCCTGGCATGCAGGGGGCAGCAATCGGCACCTATCGTATTTGGGTCACATCCCAATTGAGCTTGATCTTGGTCGCATTGTTGCATGACTGCACTCACTACATACCTTAGAATTAGATCGACATTGTGTATTAAACGGATTCCTCGATTCTGTCAACCACGCCCGTGAAACTTAGGCTGGGTTGCACCAAACCGTCTGTAATCGTAAGCGGTGCTCGTCAAATCTCATTGTATGGAAAGTTTGACAAGTTTCTATGGGCTGACAGCTGCCGGCGCCATATTTGACGATGACCGGTCTGTGTTCGTACGTTGGTGCAACTGGCACTTAGTTATGAAATTGATGGAATCAAGCGTTACTTTGCAAAAATATTCCTTTGCTATTCCGCTAAAAGAACTTATAGGTCTTTAACTTAATTATGTCCTTATTTATACAATGATATTGGCAAACAAGCTTACGGTTCCCCTGATGTTTCATCGACTGATGAATTGGCCCCCGCCTATAAAGCCACAGACAGTTTCAAAAAAGTGCTTACATTATTGTCGCAGAGCACTACGCTCGTAGCCGCGATAACATGGTTTTCTGCTTTGTAGCGAAAACTGTGTCCTCGGCGCTGTGTTAAATATATCATACTAAGTCGCCCTTGGCTGATAAAAGGTTGTCAATCCTTGCTTTACAACATTAGACCCGTCGATACAGTGTAGGTATATAGTTGTATGTATGTATGTAGGTATAAGAGCAAAAGTTCGCCACGGCTAATGGAGTTCCCTAGTCGCAGGCCGCAAGCTATTCCGTTACTCTCGGCCGCAAAAACATATCACTATTTACGCGTTCAAATATATCATAATATCTTCACAAAAGACGTTAAAATTATAAATATAAACAAAGTCTGATTTTTAATATCCAGTGCCAGCATAATAAGCCTTTATTTTAAGGTACACTTTTGTTTTTTTAATTGATTAGAATTAGAATTTTGAATATAGGCAGGGCTACTTACTACTTATTAGTTCAAGATTAATGCCCTTAGTCTTAAATCTACATCTAATTAACCTACTTTAGCTAAAATGTCGTTATAACTCATTTGTCTCTCTCTTTCTTCCTCTGTCTCTTTGATATTGGTGTCGGTGGGAAAGAGACAAAAACACATTTGAGTTAACATGAAATTGTTGTCGTCTCAATAAGGAATTTTTAAATATGAAATACCTAGTAGATTGTGTTTCAAGGGAGCAAAATTATCTATTCACAGCGATGTCGGTAGGTAGGCATATTAAATCCTGCTTGAAGTGACAGTTTCTACAATAGAATCCTTCGCTACACTCAAAAGTAGAATCTTGAGTGTAGCGAGGGATTCAAGTGTACGCCCAAGACACACACCGTAGCCTATGGATCCTTGCGACTGCATATAACGACTACAAGCACATTGCACACACATTTTTGATATTAGGATTTGTCGTATATCGATTTAAACTGACACGAATTCACATATTATTATTGGAAAACGGAACTTAATCGCGTACACTTATAATTTATTTACCTTTTGTAAAGATTTGTCGTACCCCGATTTTTCCTCTATAATAGATGAATATTCTACCCCTGCTTAGCAACAAAGTACCTAAATCGGCCGCGTACTAAACCTGGAGTTAATGGAAGTTCCTCGTAGTACCGCGGTCGCCGGCGCAGGCGCAGATAACAGCAGGCCGGGTCAGCTCCACGTGACATTAATGATTAAATATAAAATTGGATAGGTGCGAAAGGATAAAGGAATAATACCTAAGAGTGTCTGCCTTGGACCTGTATAGTAATTTTTTATTTATTTTATTTATTGGTAATATAGTATACTATTTATAGTACTTTTGTAGACTCTGTATACTACTTTTCTGAGTGAAGTATCTCACAAGCGCGGGTTGGTCATTGTTGTACGTAAATATGACACTTATGACAGATACGATACGAACGCATCTAGACAACGTGAACACATAGCTTCTACGCTGACGCATACATAGATAATGTGCATGTATAGGTCAACACACAACCATGGCTCACCCACGCTCGTGAGACATAAGTTCTCTATTAAGTAGAAAACTTCCTCAATTTGACATAATATTTATATATACACATCATCCTAGCATTTACCCAGTACAGTTGCATCCTGAAGGATGCCCAGGGCCCGCTACTCAGCGTAGGCACCAGTTTTTACGGAAGCGAATGCCTTTTGACCTTCCAATCCAAAGAAAAACGCAACCCCTAACCCAAGGGAAGCTATTAACATAATTTAAAAAAATATATAGAAAAATAGGAGAGGAAATAGGAGGAGAAGGAATAGTGCGAGAGAAAGGTTTCGATATATTTTCTATAGAATATTAGATTACTTATAGTTTCTTCATCGATTTAGGCGACTCCCTGATTTGTCGGTGCGGAGGCAGTACGATATGAGAAAAAAGACAGTGTCAGCTGTCAGTCGACGCGATACCATTTTTTACTACGCCCCTACATTTAAATGAGTGCTTCCTGACTGGCGCGGGATGCGCGGTAGCGGGACGATGCGAAGGCGGTACTGCTCCGCTTCTGCGCATGATATTACTACTGCGCAAACGTAATACTGACAGTATTACGTCAAGTGAGAATCTTTGCGACGTCAGTAAGATTACGTCAAAGAAGAAAATGTCACATATCGATCCCGCCCCGCCAAGTCAGGAAATCGACTTAGGCTTTCAAAAATCACCTCTAGAGCATACGGCGTGGACCATGTAACGCCTTAACTTGTGGTGTGGGCTATTTATCCTGCTGTATTTCTCTATCTGCTGCTATCTTGTTGTCCAGATAGTAATCTTAGATTTCAGATTATCGTCGATATGCAGCCTAGCGATAAAGTATGCTACATGCTTCTTTAAAAATCAACTGGAGGCACTTTTAGTTTCGCTGTAGAGCGCGGACAGGCCGTAAATCTTGCCGAGATAAAACAAGATACTTTGTTGCAAGCTCAAAATAGGTTGAGATGCAAAATAAATAGGCACAGAGCTAATCACAGGAATAAAAACAGAAAATTTACTTAGTATGAACGCGCGTTCAACAAATTGATAGTGGGCGACCGATGAAGGATGGTCATAATTTTTATTCTATCAAAAACATTTCGCTACGTTACGCTAATAAAATAAGCTATTTCAAAGCTTCTTAGATCACAGTGTCTGTCATGCAAAACGTTCTTCAATTTGCCTTTGTTGCTTTTCAATAGTGCGATTTGGCATTGTATAGGCAATAAGACGATGAACATAACATTTACTAACAAGTATATGTATAATACACAAATATATATAAATGTTATTCGTATTTTCTTTTATTAGCGAAATCGTTTACGAAGTAGGGAGTTTTTCAAATCTTGTTATGTATTTTATCGGCTTATTTCGCCCGTACTTTTCCCTCTAACTAAAAAGAAAAATAGATAAGTCAATCATAATAAAAATAATACCTACCTACTTTCATTTAGACTGTAATTAAAGCCTTATTAACATACAACTTTTTCATTAAGCATCACATTAATAGGGTACGTGTTAAAAACTTAAAACTTAAAAAAGAAAACAATCGAACTAACATTAGGTAAACCTACAGTGAACTACGAGTATTATACTTATCTGTTTTGTTCAGTAAAAGATAATAGGTACAGTCAGCTGCAAAAGTAAATAGGTAAACGATAATATAATTTGGCAAAAGTAAAGCTAAAGTGAACTATCTGTCCTGTTAGGTAAGCAGCCACGTCTGCGATTTATCGCCTTGTTCCCTGAACCACGGTTGATGTGGAAGATATATATACAGTTTCTTAGAACCTGCGAATAATTAGGTGTCTACTTATTTCTATTGTGCTTTAGTGATCTTGTATGAGATGATTGTATAAGTACGGGATGTTTTAATCAGGGGGGAAGGGTATTTTAATCTTCTTTTCTTTTGTAGTTTTAGTGAACTATAAAGAGTGTTTGTATTGTATTGCACAGTTTTTTATGAGAAGTTTTTTTGGATCATAAATACGTTCGTTTCTTTAGGCGACTTGCTGATTTGTCGGTGCGGAGGCAGTACGATATGAGAAAAGTGTCAAATGTCAGTGTCAGCTGTCAGTCGACGCGATACCATTTTTTACTACGCTCCTACATTTAAATGAGTGCTTCCTGACTGGCGCGGGATGCGCGGTACCGGGACGATGCGAAGGCGGTACTGCTCCGCTTCTACGCATGATATTAGAGAGAGAGAGAGAGAGAGATAGAGAGATAATCATTTATTTCACAAAATACTACTACTGCGCAAACGTCGTCAGTAAGTTTACGTCAAAGAAGAAAATGTCACATATCGATCCCGCCCCGCCAAGTCAGGAAGTCGCCATAATTATAACTGCAAATGTTGCTTATGTAAATATTACGAGTATATGAAGTGAACTCTCGCTTTGTTTGTATCTCAGAATGTTTGTGACTCGCTTCACAACACTGGTTAATCTTACTTTTATTACAAGACGCTTGTATTTCTGTACAAATAAATATCAACTTTATTATTATAATATAGGATGGTATATATAGATACCTAAGTCCATTGTTCTATAAACCGGTAATATATATAATTGTGTAAAGATTTTTGTCGTTTTAGAATTTCCCTAAAAATTTGTAATTAAATGAAGATGATTTATTTTGAAATAGGTACATTGAATTGTGGAATGAACTGTCGGTCGTGTCGCATACGGTATTTCCGGACCCATATAATAAAATAAAATAAATAATAAATATTTGTGGACAATCTTACACAAATCAACCTAGTCCCAAACTAAGCAAAGCTTGTACTATGGGTACTAAGTGACAGCAAGATAAATACTTATATAGATAAATATATACTTAAATACATAGAAAACATCCAAGACCCAAGAACAAATATTCGTGCTATTCACACAAATAAATGCCCCGGCCGGGATTCGAACCCGGGACCTCCAGCTTCGTAAGCAGGGTCACTACCAACTAAGCTAAAGCGGTCGTCCTATGACCTTCAAACGTTCAAGAAAAGAGCGCACTCCCATCTGATAGGCTGGCAACGCACTTGTAACTCCGCTGGTGTTGCGGATGTCTATAGGCGACGGTAATCTAATCGCTTACCATAAGGCGACTTCCTGATTTATCGGTGCGGAGGCGGTACGATATGGGAAAACTGTCAAATGTCAGTGTCAACTTTCAGTCAACTCAGTACTACTTTTTACTGCGCCCCTACATTTAAATTAGTGTCTCCTGACTGGCGCGGGATGCGCGGAAGCGGGACGATGCGAAGGCAGTACTGGCCCGCTTCTGCGCATAATATTACTACTGCGCAAATGACACTACTGACAGTATTCTGTCAAGTGGGAATCTTTGCGATGTCAGTAAGTATACGTCAAAGAAGAAAAAGTCACATATCGATCCCGCCCCGCCAAGTCAGGAAGTCGCCTAAGGCGAATGTCAGGCTGGTCCTAGGGTTAGGGTTGTAAAATTAAAATCTGGTTCAAGACTAGGGATATATTCAAAGTTCACTATTCGGACCCGCACTGAACGTAAGTAGAGATTTGGGGTCGTGAGTCGTTGGCGGTTGGTTGGAGCAAAAGCCTTCAATAAATAATACGGACAAAAATAATATGGACCGAAAACCTTTTCGTGGCGAACTGTCGCCACGTTACTACTGAGTAACAGTCGCAATTCGCAATCTTCCGCGCACAGTGGATGACGCAAATTTTAGGACGACGAGGTTGTATACGCCTTAAGGGGAGGTATCCCCAACGCAAATGTCCCGCTCTAACACGCGTGAGTTTACAATTAACCATCCCGCTCTCTACGCAAGCTCTGCGCGGAGTTTTGTAAATATTTAGCTATAGTGATTAAGCCAATCATTTTATCAAAGCAAACCCTGCGAATTTGTCTATAACTATTTACGATCTTTAATTGAGTACAAAAATTAAATGTTAAATATCAGTAATGTAGCCGTAGTATTGAAAAAAACATTCCAAAAAGAGGTTACTTCGCGATTTTTTTCTATCGAGTGAAATTCATCAAGTCATGTAACTGACTGCGATTTTGACTAGACAAGATCCTTATGTAACACATATATTTTTTTTAGATTTTAAGACACTATATTCTATGTCTCAGATGGTTTTTAAAAACTCAAAAGTGGTAATACACGGCCTTAACTAACCTATTGTTATTGTCTACAGCTTTATCCTGGGGCGAAGCAGCTCGCGACGCATCGTGCCCTCGGATCTGCGGGCCCGCGCTGCAGGGCGAGCCAGTATGTGCCACTGACGGGTACATTTACCCCTCCCTCTGCGAGATGAGGAAGAAGACTTGCGGGAAAGGTATTACCTTAAAACAACATTCAACAATTTATCATACGGTTTATCTAAAAGTTATATATACTCGTAAAGTTAATAATATAACCACAAGGTGCTAATAAATTAGTTACCTACCTACCAATATTTCCAGAGCTCAATCTACTCATCAAAACAAGTCACTTTGTCTTACTTTTTAAAATTCGAGTTAGTACCGTAATTGGCAGGCAGGAGCAAAAAGATACTGCAATAGAGATCTCTGGAACCGAATTCTCGCAATATATGCAACCGATTTAAGAAACTTCGATAGCGTGATTCAGAACACGTCAGATTTGACATTTGACAGTCGTGACGTCACAAATTCCAGGTGTTCGCCTGGCTCAGGAGCAGGGCGCGTGCTCGCGGGCGCAGGGCTCCAAGTGCGACCACCGCTGCACGTCCGAACGGGACCCCGTGTGCGGTACCGACGGGCGCACTTACCTCAACCGGTGCATGCTGCAGGTCGAAATATGCAGGTATAATTGTAGCAGCTGTAAACTGTCTCAAAATTTTGTCAAGCGAATGCGTCCGCTTCCGAAATTATAATTTTCAATCAAAGTGAAAAATTAGTAGTGGGATTTCAAGTTTTCAACCGACCTCTAGAATCCGCGCTCCTAACCAACTGAGCTACTAAGGATCCTCAATACAATTTGAGACGTTGGTGCCGTTTGTGAAGTTGGAATAACTTCGCGGTAGATGTCGCGACGGGCTTCCCTATATTAATAAAGCTTGTAAAGAAGTCTGTTCTGTAAAGTAGTCTGAAATCGCGAAAAACGTGCCAATCTCCCAAAAATTTCTTCGAATCTTCTCTCTGTACCCGTATTTCTCCATCTTCCAGGGTAGGCATCGGCTTGTCTCACCTCGGTGCCTGCAGCAACGTCAGCGCCCACCGCGAGAACTGCCCAGTGGACTGCTCTCAGGCGCCCCTGGACGGGCCCATCTGCGGCTCCGACGGCAACGTGTACAAGAACACGTGCCAGATGAAGCTGCTGACTTGCGGGTGAGTTATGGTCGCCTGGTACTTCTACACTGCTCGTAGGTGCCTCTGGACGGGCCCATCTGCGGCTCCGAGAACACGTGCCAGATGAAGCTGTTGACTTGCGAGTAAGTTATGATCGCCTAGTACTTACTCCGCTTTCACCACCTTCCAGCGATACTTGGGGCGATCCACATGACGTCGTCCGGTCAGTCTGCGTGGGCTCGGAATCGGTGCAAGCTGCCAAGAAATTGCACTGGACCGAGCAAATCGGACTGGAGAGGAAAAAATTGGAGGGCCGTCGTGCCAGCCCAGTTAGTTACTTCGTAGGGTCGACGCCATAGATACATACATATTTTACACTTTTGCACTTTTATAAGGTGAAAAAGTGTAAATGTATCTATGGCGTCGACTGTAATTGGTGGTTCGCTGGTACGTCGTGGTACTGCCCCGTGGACTGATCCCAGGCGCCCTTGGACGGGCCCATCTGCAACTCCGACGGAAATGTCGTACAAGAACACGTGCCAGATGAAGCTGCTAACCTGCGGGTGAGTTATGGACGCCTGGTACTTGGTAGCTTGCTAGCACGCCGTGGTACTGCCCCGTGGACTGCTCCCAGGCGCCTCTGAACGGCATCTGCGGCTCCGACAGCAAGAAGAACTCATATCAGATCCAGCTGATGACCTGCGAGTGAGTTATGGTCGCCTGGTACTTAGTGATGCGCTGGTTTGGGGTACTGGCCAGTTAGGCTGAAAAGGCCCAGAAGTAGCATAGCATTAAAGTGTCGAAAAGCTTTGTTGCCACCACCGAATTGGTTTAACTCTAATCTTGATAAAGTTCCCAATTTTTAGTCTGCTCTATGATGGCCCACGGCTATGCCACATGGAGGGGGGAAGTGTAGAAAATTAGACATTTTACTTAGAGAAAACTTCATTTCATTTAGAAAAAAAATTAGAACTCCTACCACAGTTTAAAAAAATGACGGAATCCCGGGCTCCTAAAAATAAGTTGTTTTGAGGTTTTTGTGCGCTAGTAGGTAGCAAAGATGTATTCTATTTAATGGCGACTGTACATTAAGTCAACCAACATCCGACTAAAGTCAACGAAGCACAACATATGACGGTAATGATTTAACAACTGTAAGTGGCAGCAAGATTAACAATTATTACGTTATGCCGCAAATAGTTCATGCACTGCCGCTGAATTGCGTGTATGAACTACACGCAGCATCGTAGTCCTTAAAGCGAAACAATAAGGTTCAAAGTGATTTACCGAAACGGAAACGATTGAGCACCGTAAAGTGCGGTAGCGGATTTCTAGAAATAGTTATGACTTGGTTTATGTGATGCGCTAGACATCATTACCACGAAAAAACTATCTACGGTACGGTAAAAGTGATTTGCAAATTATAGGTAAATCATAATTATCAGTCTTCCATTTGCCGCCGTGCCGTGTTATGTTTGCGGATTCAACAATGTCAAACGATTTCCGAATAATTGTTAAAATGTTCAAGGAAGTTAAAGTATAGGTAGTTAAAAAAATCCGATATTTAATAAAACTGTTATTAGACTTTGAATTTTCTTGCATGTGAAATAAAGTCGACTTTTGTACTGATTACTTTGACACAACTCGGCCATCTCAAATATACCTTGTCCACAGACAAGGAGTAGTGCGTACGAGCAAGAAGCATTGCCAGACGACGCGGCACTGCCGCGAGTCGTGCTGGCGCGTCGCGCGCCCAACTTGCGGTTCCGACGGCAAGCTCTACGCCAACGCGTGCCGGATGAAGGCAACAAACTGCGGGTATGTGTCCACACTACCAGGCTACCAGCACGGAGCACTGCCGGATGACGCGCCTGCCGCGAGTCGTGCTGGCGCGTCGCGCGCCCAACTTGCGGTTCCGACGGCAAGCTCTACGCCAACGCGTGCCGGATGAAGGCAACAAACTGCGGGTAGGAGTCCACACTACCAGGCTACCAGCACGGAGCACTGCCGGATGACGCGCTACCGCGAGTCGTGCCACCGCGTCGCGCGTCACACCAACAGCGGGTAGGCTATACGATACGGTATGGAGATAATATGCCGTCCGTATGGGAAACGAAGTGTTTCGTTGAGCCATTGAGCGTGGGTAAAGAACATGATCACGATAGTCACAACCAATTTTTTCGGTCCTGTCTCAAATGTGCACGGTGTAACGTCCCTCTGGAAGAAACTTGCATTAAGTGAACGCATCATAAGCTAGCTCGCGATGATGCGCTGTGAGAGAGGGGATCTGCATTTGTATAGACTCGGGAGCGTCTAAAGGCTACAGTGTCTGCTTACCATCAGGCTGGCCGTATTCTTATTTTATCATCATCATCCTCAGCCTGCAGCCGTCCACTGCTGGACATAGGCCTTCCCTAATTCACGCCACCACACCCAGTCCTCGTCAGCTCTCTGCTTCCAACCGCTTCCCGTCACTCTTTTCAGGTCGTTGGTCTACCAGCCGGCCACCATCCAATGAACCAATTATATATTTGAAATGGAAAGTCTAATTACGATTTATTATCAAATTCCAGCAAGCACGTGTTCGAAGTGCCGATGGCGTTCTGCGTGTCGCAGGAACGCACGTCGGGCGGCGAGGCGTGCGCCACAGACTGCTCGGGCCAGAAAGAGAAGGTCGTATGCGGCTCCGACGAGAACGTGTACAGGAACGAGTGCGAGATGAAGATGCTTAACTGCGGGTGAGTTATGGTCGCCTGGTACTTGGACATCGTCTGTAGCCTTGTTGGCAAAATGAAAATGACTGGTTAGTGTGCGGGTTAAGATGCTTAAAGACAGACAGGTGCTTAGACATCGATTATAGGTTGTACACTTCACAATTGTCACACGACAATTTGCCATACATATGGCTTAACAACTTCCACCTTTACATTACCATCTAGCAATGTACCCGGAAATACTACCAGTGGATTTTTTCGCCAGTCTTTCAACAACTATAATCACACAACTACAACAACAACTACTATAACAACAACAACTATAATCACGTAAACAATAACAGAGACTTCCTCGACCAATACCGCAAGAGACTCTCGCTAGATGACTGGGTCAAGGGTAAGATAGAAGGCGGTACTCCTGGATACAGCGCGAATAGTCGGGAGGTTCCTTCTCTGTCGCCCTAACTGCCAGGAGCTTAGGCCCCGCCTCGTTACTGGCAGCACCCTAGACTAGGTGTTTCTATATTTTACTTTATATACAAATGTAGTCCCTAAACCAATGCCTTAAACCTAGTCCCTAAATAAACACAGAGACATCCTTTCGCAGAGTGAGCAACAGGAAGATAGTGAAGAAGGTTGACATGGACAAATGCCGAGCGAAGATGAACAAGTGCCTGAAGGTGAAGTGCCCGAGCGAGTACGATCCAGTATGTGGCACTGACGCCAACGTATACACCAACCCCTGCCACCTCAAAGTCGCCACGTGCCTGTAAGTTTGAATACCTACGTACTTCCATACTAATATTACTAGTAGCTCTGTGAGCTGAGGGTCTACCACGAACCGAAAACGAAATATCTACCTCTCTGTCGCACTTGCGTATTGGAGCAACAGAGGGATACTTCGTTTCCGGTTCCCGGTAGGCCCCTGTAGGCTTCGCGAAAGCTTCATCATCATCATCATCATCAGTCTATCTACGTCCCACTGCTGGGCACAGGCCTCCTCTCATAGATGAGAGGGATTGGGCAGTAGTCCCCACGCTGGCCCAGAGCGGGTTGGGGACTTCACATACAACTTTGAATTTCTTCGCGGATGTATGCAGGTTTCCTCACGATGTTTTCCTTCACCGAAAAGCTAACGGTAAATATCAAATGATATTCCGTACATAAGTTCCGAAAAACTCATTGGTACGAGCTGGGATTCGAACCCACGACCGCCGCTTGACAGCCGCACGCTTGAACCACTGGGCTACCGTAGCTTAAGCTCGCGAAAGCTTATTATTTATTATTATAGAAAACACAAACAAACAACAGACCCTTGGGTCTTGGTCTTAACCAAGAGAAGAATAAGCGATCTATATTAATTACTTGACCTATTTCGAAGCCATGCACCCATAGTAGTAAGGTCAATACGACTTGTTTCCTTGCCACAGCAAAGGAGTCCAGCTAGCGCACTTCGGCAACTGCACGCTCCTGCCCCGCCTGGAGATCGACTGCCCGGAGAGCTGTGACAACGCCGTGGAACAGCCCGTCTGTGGTTCTGACGGAAATGTTTACAAGTAAGTGAAAAGAGCTCCCGCACCTCCTGACAACGAGCTCAGACACTCAAAAACCTATAGGTACTCGCATTAGGTATAACGCTGACATACAGTGGTGAATAGTCACACTATTTAGTTGGTTTATTGGTCACTAGATGGCGCTAAAATTAGTTATCATGGTGACATCTAGTGGTGAATAGTCAAATTATTTAGTGGGTTTATTGGTCACAGGCGCTATAATTAATTTACGTACTGACATCTAGCAGTCAAAAGCCAAGCTGTACAGTTGGTCCATTGGTCACTAGATAGTGTTTATAATGTCGTTTATCATATGATAAATACGAGCATTACCTGTCCAGGGGGCCAATTTTTAAGTGTCAAACGCTCGACTTTTCACTCGAGATCTGTCTAAAAACTATGATGTTTTGACAGATGTCGAGTGAAAAGTCGAAGATTCGACACTCAAAAATCGGCCCCCACCCCCAGGCCCCATATTATGGTGATCATCATCATTGGTCTGTAACACACATAAAAGATGATTTAAACAGCGTCCATTAAATTAAATCTACCACTCACATTACGTATCCAGGTCAGAATGCGAGCTCCGGCGGCTGACGTGCGGTCAGCACGTGGTTGCCGTGTCGGCAGCGCACTGCCGCACCACGGCACTGTGCCACGAGTCCTGCCCCGACACTCCCGCCTTCGTCTGCGGCTCAGACAACCGCTTCTACAAGAACGAGTGCATCATGAAGAAGGAGAACTGCGGGTTGGTATCTTGATCAATGTAATACTGTAATTCTTGTCGACCACTCGCTACAAAGAACGATAGTTTACTTACTGACACCGAGTCATCGACTCGAGCTGCACGGCGCGGGCGACATCGCCTTTCGCGCGGACAACGGAGATCATCACTAATTTGCTCTCGTGACGTCACAGTAGGTAGCAAAACAGTGACACGGTTGGGTCTCGTACAAATTGAGGTGTTTAGGTCATCTCGTTAAATTTATGGTCGATGACGTGCGGTTAGCACGTGGTTGCCGTGTCAGCCTCCCACTGCCGCACCACGGCGCCGTGTCGCGAGTCCTGCCCCGACACTCCCGCTTTCGTCTGCGGCTCAGACAATCGCTTCTACAAGAACGAGTGCATCATGAAGGAGAACTACGGGTCGGTATCTTGATATTGTTCACCAAAAAATACTGAAAAGTTAGGCAAAGGTAGACTGTTGCCTGGCGCTCTTGTTGCTAAAAGCGATATTTCCCAGACAATATTTAGTTGTCGGAGACGACACAAAATGATCCACTGATCATCGTGGTAAACAGCCGCAGTTTCTATAGAAAAGCAGTTCATGTAGTGAAGTGCATCGGATATTATTTACTTACTGTTAAAATAAAACACTCTTTCTTTAAAACCACATGAACCAGGACCAGGAGTACCAGGAGTGCATAACTGACCAGCATCCTTTCCACAGCAAGCACGTGTTCGTTGTACCGCTGAAGCGCTGCCTCGCGCGCTTCCAATACTCCGGCTGCGCGCGCGTCTGCCCGCCCGAGTACGACCCGGTGTGCGGCACTGACGACAAGACCTACTCCAACAAGTGCTTCCTCGAGATGGAGAACTGCCGGTCTAGGTACGCCTTCGATTTATGCTAGCCTGGTACTTACAGTGCGATTACTTTCAGTTTCACTTTGGATAGTTTAACAGAGTAATCCATCCTCATCCGACGAAAAAAATAAACAATGGCATTGTTTTGTTATGTGCCGGGAGATCTCCGAGGCTAGACTCGGGAGATGATGGCCGAAACTCATCGACCGAAACTACTTCAACTTTACTAGAGTTTCTATAAGAAAAGTGCGAGTTATAGACAGTATGAAGGTGTAAAAGAAGGTACAGATTTGTAAAACTTGATCATTTTATTTCAGGAGTTTAGTGACATTGAAGTACCTGGGCACTTGCAGCGAGCCCATAGCTGAGGAGCCGAAGAACTACCTTTATCGATAGAATATCAACTATCGATATAACCAGTCACATCGATACTTCCCTTCCAACCTATATCGTTACGTATCAAATACTCCAGTTTACATTAGTGCCAACTCTATATTATTAAGTAAACAAAATCGTAACTTTGGTGGAATAAAGACCAGCCAGCGATAAAAAAAAGTCTTATTTAATCAAAATTACGATGTCTATATTGGTGGCATAGAGGTTGCATGGTACACGGGAGTTTGAACCGTAAAATTGTTGATATAATGCATATTTTTATCAGAATCATTGGAATTAGACAGCGGGTAGACATGCTGTGGACGAATGTTTATCAGATGACATGATATTTTTGTCAAGTTTGATAAACTTAGTCGGGTTTTCCCATATTCATGTAATAAACACTTACATGCATAAATAGGCTGATAGTTATAGACCACGTGAATAACGATTATTCACACCTGCTATTCAGAAAAGAGCCAATATTGCCCTCGAATGAGGTATAAAAAATCGTACTTTTCTTCCTTCGTTTGTGGGTAATAATGACTCTTTTCCTCATAGAAGCTGTGAAAAACAGTATGTGCCAGTCGTTAGCAAAATTATTTGTAAGATATTTAATGTTTTAAGCAGCGGACCTCATAGACGGTGTGAAAAGCAGTATGTATCACACGGTGGCAAATTTATTTCCGTCTTGGGCGTAAACACTCGAATTCCTCGCTACGCTCAAGATTCTACTTTGAACCCCTCGCTATGCTCAGGATTTTATGATCTTTCGCTTTACTCAAGATTCAATATACCGCCCCCACAATCTAAATCCCAATGAATTCCCGTCTCATGATTAAGAACCGCATGCCGGTTCGAAACATGTCGAGTCTTAGAAACATGAGTGACCCTTTTCATTATAATTTAAAGATGATTTTAGTTTTCTCAAGTGTATATCAGCCAAATAAGACCCATCAGTAAAGAAAATACGGTTCAAATTCTTTTACAAGCATGCAATTATTCTAAGGCTTACCATATAATAGCGACCAACGCAACGTAATTTCGTCTTCCATTTTTATCGTAACCATTATCTTTAAATTTCAATGTAAAATAAATAAGTACAAACATACCACGAGTTACATAAGTGACACGATTCCACCTTGCTATTTACAAAAGATTTACATCTCCAATGTCTAAATTGTCAGATTAAATTATCTTATAAGTGATCATAATATTAAGAACTAAGTTTGGACTGTTTAATTTATTTTTCTATTTATTTTCTAATCGTAGTATAAGATTTTGTAAATATTTAGTGAATTCTGTAACATTTATTTATTTTATTTATAACTTTATTGTAACGCTACATTTCAGTAAATTAAAATTAAATGTTGTTAGACAGAAGGTAATGTTAAATATAGAACCTGACCACAAATATTAATGTAACCACAAACGCAAGTTAATTGCGTTATTTTTCCGACCAAATTAGCAAATAATAGCAACTATCATTTTCACATTAAAAACAAGACAAACCTGAACCTCCTAATTGAATTATTATATTTAAGTCCAAAAATATATTTTCTAACATAAAAATCCCTATCAATTGTAATTTAACATGTGTATTTGGCCTTAAAGCTATTAAATTATTTGAACTACATTTTCAATAAAAAATAGTTCAGTCTTCAGTTAGGCCGCAATGGCACTTTTACAAGTCAAAATCTACTAGCGTTTCCCAAAAGATCACTGCCGAGAAGAAACGCCGAAAGAAACTCGACAGTCAGTCATTTTCTCCCAAAAATATATATAATTTTACAAAATATTTTACACACCAAAAGAAAACACGTTTTTGCCATATAATCATATATTACTGGTCAGGTTTCTATTGAAATTGTTCGACATTAGAGGTACATTAGAAAGCAGTGTAAAATAATACCACCAAAACTTCAGTTTGCTGAGCTAATCTTTTTTTAAGTTCAGGAATAAAAAGTTTTGTCGACAGTCATATCATTGGGTTTACCCCTTATTTCTTCGACAAAAGTTTTTAAAGTAATGTTTCGCAGAATTTTCGTTTCAAGGAAATGTTTTTATTTTCATAGTCCGTTTACTTTTTATATACCTACTTACAGCTTAAAAGTCATTGTGTAGAAACCATTAGGTTTACCAGAAAAATATTTTAGGTTAGGTCAGTACTACGACCATTTGTGAACAAAACTGTTTCCTATGAAATGAAAATTCTGCGTAACTTAAATTCGAGATTGTGTTTTGATAATTCTATATTATCGTCACAGTTATCAAGTAACTG
Organism: Cenopis cana; assembly: GCA_951800055.1. Taxonomy (NCBI): domain Eukaryota; kingdom Metazoa; phylum Arthropoda; class Insecta; order Lepidoptera; family Tortricidae; genus Cenopis; species Cenopis cana. The sequence continues at coordinate 1,080,458 of OX637495.1, forward strand.
TAAATAAGTAGACCTTAATCTGGTTACAATAAGGACCACGAGTGGTCAGTTGTGTGCCGTTGATGCATTGTCACTGCCCAATTTGCTGTGTTCGTAAAATCATTATTTACTATGAAAATATATCATTAGTACTGAAATGCTTATCTTAATAATAATCTGTATACGCTCAAGTTTTACTGTTTAAAATAACACGAACCGATTATTAAATTAAAATGATTATTTTATGTTTTTTACTGTACCTAATTCCTTTTTATTAGCAAATAGTGGTGTCTTGGCCGCCCTAGGCCCCAGGCCATGTAGTAAGCACCAGCCGCAGCCGCCCCCTTTCTCAGGACTCAGCTAGAATTTTTGTCGCGATTGGCCGCCCCTAGTACCTGGCCGCCCCTAGTACCTGGCCGCCCTAGGCCCAGGCCATGTCGTAATTAAGTACTAGCCGCCCCCTTTCTCAGGACTCAGCTAGAATTTTTGTCGCGATTGGCCGCCCCTAGTACCTGGCCGCCCTAGGCCCAGGCCATGTCGTAATTAAGTACTAGCCGCCCCCTTTCTCAGGACTCAGCTAGAATTTTTGTCGCGATTGGCCGCCCCTAGTACCTGGCCGCCCTAGGCCCAGGCCATGTCGTAATTAAGTACTAGCCGCCCCCTTTCTCAGGACTCAGCTAGAATTTTTGTCACGATTGGCCGCCCCTAGTACCTGGCCGCCCTAGGCCCAGGCCATGTCGTAATAAAGTACTAGCCGCCCCCTTTCTCAGGACTCAGCTAGAATTTTTGTCGCGATTGGCCGCCCCTAGTACCTGGCCGCCCTAGGCCCAGGCCTAATTGGGCCTTAGGGTAAATCCGCCATTGATTGTGGCTATAGTCTTCTGTAAGGTGGAGGTACTTCCCCAGATGGGCTACTCCAATTATGAGCAAAAGAACGTTCTGCTATGCCTTTCTCTACCGTTTAAGTTTATTCAAAAATCTAAATTTAAATCAAATAGTTATTCTGCATATGGGCCACAGGGGTAACTTTGGCACTAGTACCACCGCCGAGCAGCGAGTATTCTCATAGTAATTCTGCCGGTTTTCTCGCTCAAGAATAGAATTACTATAAAACTCGCTACTCGCCGGCGCGGCGGTGGGACTAGTGCTCTTACATGTCAATCGGTGAATTAAAAAAATGTTTTTTCACTTCTCATGCTCGAAAAGTGTGTCATATTAGACTTGTGAAGCGGGGCTAAAGTAGTACATTTAAGCCCTAGGGAAAAAATGTATACATATTTATGATTTACAAAACATTTCAATATGACCAATCAAAATACTTCACCTATTAAATCCACCAATGACAGAACAGTAATTTGACAGATAAAAAAATATTTGGTAAAAATATCAACCAACCAGAATACAGCTGTACTAAAATCGACCAATCAGGAAAGACGTTTTTCAGTTCTCTAAAGATTAAGCGGTGTCTATGGTCAAAGCAAATGCGCCTCTTAAAAGAAAAAAAAATGTATGTTGCATCTCTTTCCTTAATATAGCAAAAGAAAGGGAGGCGAATACGCAAAGCGAACACGCACAGTCATGGTGCTGGCCTTAGAAAAAAAACATGCTGTCAAATTAGACATACGCCCGCTAAGAGTTAAATTATTCATTTTAGGTAGATGATTTGTGTTTATGTGTTTTCTCGCAATTGAAGTGAAAAGTAGAGTGTATAACTCGGGCCTAAAAGCCATATTACCACTCGAACAATTTTCCCTCACTGCGTTCGGGAAAATAACTATCTCGTGGTAATATGGCTTACTTTAATAGACCCTTGTCAAACAATCTACTATTGAGAAGATAGCAGAATTCAGCCTAATCATCCTCCTAGCGTTATCCCAGCTACCTAATCCCAATTGACCTAGGCACTATTTTTTACGGAAGCGACTACTATCTGACCTTCCAACCCTAGGGGAAAGAAAGGCTTTATCAAGTTGCCCACGCAAATTGACTGTTAGAAGTTCTAAAGCCGCCCGAAGGCCTCTAACTTGTCTCAATGACTGCTATTATAGACAGGAGCCTGGATCAACGGCTGAACGTGCCTTCCAAAGCACGGGAGCGCTCAGTTAATATAATAACCAGTCCAAGATAAATCCCAAAAAAATATAGATGTAATAAGATACCGTATTACATCTCATACTCACATCACAGTCAAAATTAACATAAATATATGAAATTAATTTAAAATATCACCGAGATGTACAGTCAAAATCAAAAGTAGCTACACATCTGAATACGTCAAAAGATCTTATTCCCTTGTAATAAAGGCTTTTGACGTCTTCATATGCGCAGTTATTTTTGATGCTGACTGTCCCTACAAGGTCTCGTATGGAAGCGACAAGTGTTGTGTTAGATAAAATCGAATTCTTTTACGAATTTGTTTTACTCTTGTAAACTACTGCCATTCTGTTATCTATTTCTGATAATATCTTCTTATTTATGATAATATCTTCAAATAAATCTTACTGGTCTCCGTTATTTAACGAGACAAGTTGATCTATCAGTTTGCTTACTTAATTCTTATTTCCGTAAAAGATACTACATCTAACAAATATAAGTACCTACGCAAATTGTAGACAAATATGGGAAACTCCAATTTCACATGCGTTTTAAAAATCGTATATAATTTTTATGTCAGACACGAGTCATGCTTTCAGTATTTGCAGAACTAAATGCCTTATGTTAAGGCACAGAATAATTTCTAATGGCTCTGTAAGCAGTAGATGTCCAAAAACAGACTCGACAAAAAATTCTACCTAACTAATTAAGCTGCTTGTACGGTCAACCAATTTGATTTCTGGGCCACTTCGTACCTGTCACAGTGACATTGATATAAGATCTCTAGCAGCTTTCATATTGATTTTCACTGTGACAAGGCACGAAGTGGCCTAGAAATCGAATTGGTTGACTGTACATAAATACCTGACCTGACCTGACCTGTCGGAAACCTGTCGCGTGTGAGATCTGTCGGAAATATAGGTACTATGTGTTATTATCACGAAATAAAGAAATGAAGTTTCTTGTTTATGGCTCCCTAAGAAAAAAACACTATTGTCCACTGCCCTGCCCTAACTTTTTAAATTTGCTTACTAAGCCCGCGCCAGACGGTCACCGATAAGTCCCTAGGACGGTGCGAACTTGGTCCGCAAAGACCGATTACAAAGGAAAATCTTGCTGGAAACAACTGTCTTCTTGACCTTGGTGCTCGAATAGCTTGTTCAGATGGCATGTTTAAAAAATAAAAAAAGCGGCAAATTAAACAATGTTTTTCATCATCATCATCATCATATCAGCCGAAAGACGTCCACTGCTGGACATAGGCCTCCCCCAAAGAGTGCCACAATGGCCGGTCTTGCGCCACCCGCATCCAGCGGAATCCCGCGACCTTTACCAGGTCATCAGTCCACCTTGTGGGGGGTCTACCCACGCTGCGCCTTCCGGTCCGTGGTCGCCACTCGAGAACCTTTCGGCCCCAACGGCCATCGGTTCTACGTGCAATGTGCCACGCCCACTGCCACTTAAGTTTAGCGATTCGAAAGGCTATATCGGTTACTTTGGTTCTGCTACGGATGGCCTCATTTCTGATGCGATCACGCAGAGAAACTCCCAGCATAGCCCTCTCCATTGCCCTCTGAGTGACTTTGAGCGTTCTTATGAGGCCCATGGTGAGCGACCACGTTTCCGTACCATATGTAATCACTGGCAACACACACATGTTTTTTCTAATAAACTATTATTTACTGCTTCTGCCAACAAACTGTCCTGCAGTTTGGCAGAAGAAACAAAATTGTTTACCAAGGGTTGTTTCGTAAATATATTTATTATTATTTGTATGTCTTTCCCGTTCACGGGACAATGGTGTCCCGGACCTTTGGGAGGCGTGCGCGGAGCCGAAGTACCGAGGCACCGAAATGCCAACGAGTACCACATAGCCAACGCGTAGAGGCCCTTTTGACAATTTAATGAAATGCAAGGGATACACCGATAGGATGCTGTCCCTGCCCGTGTCATGGGACGCACACAGAGACAGCACCCGCCAGGGTGTATAGGAACTATTGCTGATTGATGGAGTCTAAATGAACTGGGCTATTGGGTGAATATGATGGACTAATGGCTGGGCTATTGGGTGAGACAACGGACGCCTGCCTAATAAAACTGTCTCAGATTTTTATTTCCGGCAGACGGTGACACGCTCTCTGCTAGATGGGCCCCCATAGAATAGCGACATTATAAAATGGCCTAAGGGCAACACCACAGGAATTGCAGGACTCGTTTTATCCGTCTACCCCATGCTTGTCCAGCAATCCCTTAATTCACGACCTCTGCAGGGGTTGTAAGTGCCAGAGGGACGAATGCTATATGTGCGACATAGGTATACGGGATCACCTTATCCCCTCAGTAACAAGCGATCGAGCAAAAATTTAGGAGCACCACTGGCCTTAAGACCTTCGAGTATAGAGCACTCACATTAATGCGTGCAAACAGTCACCTGACTAATGTTTAATATATTAGGATCCTAATTATATTAGCGGCAACGCTGTCAAGCAACCAGTAGCATCATGGGTACCGACGGCGCAGGGCGTTGAGTCACTGACAGAAAAATCTTTCAAAGATTCCACGTACATTTGTACTATTGTCATACTCACGCGTCACCAGTATAATACTTATCAGTTTGTGTATAAATTTTAATTAATTTAATTAAGACGTATCAAAATGAAGAAGTATTATTTTCTGTTTGGGGAAGGAAGTAAAGTTAACCAAATAATATGTGCGGTGTTAAGTAAGTATTAAGTTTTAATTTAATTTTACGCAATTAATTAAACATACCTGAAATAATACAAATATTTATATAAAATTATGTTTATTTAATAAATGAAAATAAAATATAAATAACATTATAAAATCAGACTAAACTAACTATAAACTAAAATAAAACTAAATATTTACAATATAAACTGGCCCCAGGATTTATATAAAATAAAAAATATAAATAAACCTAAATAAACTCAGCCCAGCAGGCAGAGAATAAAATTAAAGACCCCATCTAGCTGTTCAGTTTTAATTTTTTGTGTATTTTCTATGACTTTTTTTTTTTTTTTTTTTAATTTATTTATAACAAAAGAATACAAATCGTGTACTTGAGCTAAAGTTTCGCCAAACTGCGAAGCAGTTTGTTGGCGATGACTTGAATTCATAGTTTTTCAATTATGAATCATTTTAAAAATATTATGTTGAAGTGCTTCCTAAAATTTGAGCTGGATTTTAGTGAAAGGTTTTTCATTGAATTTAACGTTTGTTTTGGATTTATCTAAAATATTGTAAGGGGTGTAAAAATATATCTACAATTACAATTTGCAAGAACTTGCATTCAATTTTATTACATTACCCGAACTTATGGTCCTTTGAACCGGATATGAACCAGTGACCTATGGCTACGTATAAATTTCATAAATCCCGTAAGATCAAAATGATTTTATACGTTATGCGAACGAACTTGCAAACATTAAACGAGTTTTACCATTTAAAAAACAAAAAAAATCTACAATGGTGTTCGCGTACAATGGCTAACAGTTTACTAATACTAATACTAATATAGCACACCGGCAAATGCGATAGTTAAGTATAGGATGGAAAAAATGTATCGGCCCTGGATAACTATCTTAAATCCTTAAGGCGACTTCCTGATTTGTCGATGCGGAGGCCGTCCGATATGAGAAAAGTGTCAAATGTCAGTGTCAGCTGTCAGTGGTATTACGTTTGCGCAGTAGCAATATCATGCGCAGAAGCGCAGCAGTGCCGTCTTCACATCGTCCCGCTACCGCGCATCCCGCGCCAGTCAGGAAGCACTCATTTAAATGTAGGGGCGCAGTAAAAAATGCTACCAAGTCGACTGACAGCTGACACTGACATTTGACACTTTTCTCATATCGTACTGCGTCCGCACCGACAAATCAGGAAGTTGCCTTAGTTTACGTCAAAAAAGAAAATGTCACATATCGATCCCGCCCCGCCAAGTCAGGAAGTCGTCTAACGCAGTTAAAAATCTCTATTAAATACTCATACAAAGTGATTTGTTCTATGCGTCAATCTATCAATATACTTTCATTAGAACCTATTGGCATCATTTAAAGAGACAAGCGTAAATTCATTGTCAACGTCATTTGTTTTGATGATTTATTATACTCGAGTGTGGAATTAGAAGTGAAAAATGTAAACACACAACTATCGAAATAACTTTGTAGAGGTACAAGATTTTTTTAAATAGTACTTTTTGCATTTAGGGAGGTAAGTAGAGTATTACTAACGAAAGTCTAACCACAGAATAAGTAATAGTACTACGTACAGAAGCCTCACTGTTAACAAATCCCCGCGAGGCAAGCCAAACGTGCAATTTTTTTTTACATGGAGAAAATCTGCGAAACAGGTACCCAGGCATGGGGGGAATGCCGGGGTTATGTGGTATTTCTAGCCACTAAAAACTCCACGGCGACCGACATCTTCGCTCTCATGCGGGAGACTCCGGGATCTCATACTGAACGCACTGGAGCCCCCCTCGCGCTTTTCCACCTTTCGGCTTGGGCCACCCTCCCTGGGGCTGATAAGTAAGCGCTGCGGCCTCCACCGCATTAAGCACTTGCAACCCCGATGACCCCCTTTAGTCGCCTTTTACGACAGGCGGGGGAGACCGTAGACCTATTCTAGTCCGAGTCTACACGGCTAAGCCAAACGTGCCTAGGCGTGGCCATCTCCTTCTATCGCACGCGCATCACTCGCTACATCACTTTCTATCGCATTGAAAAGGCCCCCGGCGGGGGACCTCTGAGCGGCGCGATGACGCCACGTGAGTGAGCAGCCCCTGGTCTAACTAATAGAAGCCGAAGACGGAGGGTCCTTCGTCCCTCGGAAGATGTGAAGATGCCAAGGCGTCGACGCACGTGGCATCCCACACTAGAGGTCGTTCCAGTAGTAGTAGGTAGGGGGAGGTAGTTCCAGGGAATGAGCGTCATTCCGTCGGGCCTCCATCCGTCGTCTCGAGTCAAACCAGTAGGTTCGAAGACTGCAAGGGCACCGGCGCTGACGAAGGCCCGGCGGATAAGGTCTTTACTAAGTAACATTAATTAGAACCACTAACGAAGCAGAATGCGCAATTCCATACAGATTATAATTATTTCCCAATAATAAATAAAAAATAAATAAATAAATAAATATTGTCAAAACAACAAAGTTACATAATATGTATAATAACCTAAACTAAAAATAAACTAAACTGAAAACTAAATAAATAGATTTATAGGTAAAAAATGGGCTCAAGCTCGGAGCTCGGCGGTAGATGCTCAGAAGGCTGGCAAAAATAAAAATCATTTATTTCGGACCACATTAAAAATCCATATGAGGTTAGTATTAGTACGTATAATGCTATGTTAAATCTTAAAACTCATATTTAACTAAGGAGCGGTGTATTGCTGACAATAGCGACTGAGTTAGTAATAGTCTGTGGCACCAGTGTTATTTAAATTAACTTCAGAATTTTTCAGAATACTACTCTATTGATACCAAAGACAATAAGACAAGAACGAGACGGTTACCGTTAGAGGTCCTATTATGTGCTCGTAGGTAGTGATGCTAGCTGAAAGCATATTTATTTGCGTTATAAAATACCGTTTATTAAACATTATTAACAACATAAAAAGTGTAGAAAATAATATAAACAAAAACTTATACTAAATAAAAACTTATACTAAATAAAAAAATTGCCCCAGGTCCTCGGTACACGGTAGGGTTCCCAGAAGGCTGGCCGCATTGCCACGCTGGATAGTAATGCTAATCCGTTGTGCGAAATAGTGGCCAGCCCTCTGGTCACCAGACGCTTCTTAAGGCGCGTCGAGATGTCCTTATAGAGGAGGCGCCGAGCACTTGGACCCCATGGCCCCAGGGTCTCAACCCCAAACGCCGCAAACAAGTAGCTACTGCCTAGAGTAGCATATTTGCGACGCTTGAGTTTTTAGTAGGTAGTAGGTACCGTAGTTGTAGGTCGCATTCCCCCGACAACGTAAAGTCAAAAAATATTATTTTAGTTGCAATGAGAGTGGGAGACATGCAATTATGTCTCTAGGTACACTAACACAACGAATCCTCATATATCAGAAAAACTGTGATTGTTATACAGGCACATGATAGATAGACTACAGTGTCTTGGCTTCTCATATGCCCGTTTACCACAAACGTAAAAATAGATATAGATATCCATAATTTTCCGTAGCAGTCCGCAGAGAATTTTCCTCGCGATAGAGTGAGGTAACGCGGTTAGCGTATTAGGCACAATGCTGAAGCTCTAGTATAAGTTTTTTCGAAACATTAACTAATTCGAACGCGTTTGCGTTTTGTCTCAAAATGTATGAAAGTGGTATGAAAACGTGAACAGCGCCTCTGCTGGTCACTAGTGGAAACTAAAACAGCGAGTATAACATTTGTTGCTAACCGATGAACGCGCGTATTTCAAACTCGGTGAGAGCGTTTTCATACATACATTGATCTTAAGTAGGTTAAGTATTATCATTTATCATTGTAATAAGCTTATTTTTGTGAGAAAATGGCTGACTGTCGAGTTTCTTTCGGCGTTTCTTCTCGGCAGTGGCCTCTGTGAAACGCTAGTAGGGTTTGACTTGTAAAAGTGCCATTGCGGCCTACTTACAGAATAAAGTTCATTTTATTCATTTTATTTTATTTTATACATTTTGAGACAAAACGCAAACGCGTTCGAATTAGTTAATGTTTCGAAAAAACTTATACTAGAGCTACTGTAGGCAGAACTTCTAAACGGCTTATTATTTTTGTAATGGGGTAGTTTTTTTTTTGGTTTAGATAGGTAAAATTTAAGTTATTGTTTGGTTCGTTTATGTTTTTCACGTATTTTTTTTAAGCCAACGACTTATTCCGCAGTAAACTTCCCTGTGTTCGTGTACGGAGCGAGCATCGGCTGGATGTCCCCAATGACGCTGCTGCTGCAGTCGGAGGACTCGCCCAGAGGGACCCCGCTCTCCGACAGTGAAGTGAGTACACCCCATCCTTAGTTACAGGCTCCCTCAAACGTAGTTGCAACCGACAATCCACCATCATGCCAGTCACCCTCAAACTTAGTCTTAATCGACAACTCACTACCTTACAGTCACCCTTAAACTTAGTCGTAATCGACTACTCACTACCATACAGTCACCCTCAAACGTAGTCGTAATCGATAACTCACTACCATACAGTCACCCTCAAACGTAGTCGTAATCGATAACTCACTACCTTACAGTCACCCTTAAACTTAGTCGTAATCGTCAACTCCCTACCATACAGTCACCCTTAAACTTAGTCGTAATCGACAACTCACTGCCATACAGTCACCCTCAAACTTAGTCGTAATCGTCAACTCCCTACCATACAGTCACCCTTAAACTTAGTCGTAATCGTCAACTCACTACCATACAGTCACCCTCAAACTTAGTCGTAATCGACAACTCACTACCATACAGTCACCCTCAAACTTAGTCGTAATCGACAACTCACTACCATACAGTCACCCTCAAACTTAGTCGTAATCGACAACTCACTGCCATACAGTCACCCTTAAACTTAGTCGTAATTGACAACTCACTACCAGACAGTCACCCTTAAACTTAGTCGTAATCGACAACTCACTAGCATACAGTCACCCTTAAACTTAGTTGTAATCGACAACTCACTAGCATACAGTCACCCTCAAACTTAGTCGTAATTGACAACTCACTACCCTCAAACATAGTCGTAATCGACGACTCACTACCATACAGTCACCCTCAAACATAGTCGTAATTGACAACTCACTACCCTCAAACATAGTCGTAATCGACGACTCACTACCATACAGTCACCCTCAAACTTAGTCGTAATTGACAACTCACTACCCTCAAACATAGTCGTAATCGACGACTCACTACCATACAGTCACCCTCAAACATAGTCGTAATTGACAACTCACTACCATACAGTCACCCTCAAACTTAGTAAATAGAAATAGAAAAACATATAGTCGTAAACTGTGGCTCTGGTACCAGTCACCTATCAATAAAGAAAATTCAGTCGTAAATTTATGTAATAAACTAAACATTTCAGGTGTCATGGATGGCAGCCGTGTCCTACTTAGTATGCGTGGGCGCCGACTTCGGCATGGCATTCATGGGCGACCGGATAGGAAGAAAGTGGACACTTCTCTTTATGTCTGCCATGAGCGGGGTAAGTTATGTGAGGGTCAGTAATCATGCAGTTTAAAATGCTCACTATTAGACGGTTTCTTTTTTCATTAAGAAATATCGTTTCGAGCATCACTCCAAATTGACTTTCTACGAAAAAAATATGTTTTTTCTCCTTAAAGTTCGTGACGTATAGATAACAATACATCAGAGGATTCAGAGGATAGGTAGATAGCATTACTCGTTGACGTTCAAGCAACATGCACAGCACACACACTTTATTTTGTAATGAACTTTAATTGTTTTTATGTCACACCTAGCCATAAAGTGGCCATTATCGCACGCTCCGCGCGCGAAAAAACCCACTTCCTGGCCAGGGGGTGACATAAAATTTTGTACTTACCACGGGCGATAATAAAGAAAGCCTCAGATCGCATATTTATCGCCCTTGCCTTCGGCTCGGGCGTAAAATACCTGCGATCTAAGACATTCTTTGTTTTATCGCCCTTGGTAAGTAATGTACTATTAATAAATTATGTAGTCGCTCGCACCGCGCCGTTGGTAGCTACTTAGCTAGCGTCGAATCCGCGGCCGATTAGTCTGACTTAGCAACTCGGTAGCAATCCAACTATATAACACCAATATTGCAGGTCTGCTGGATAATAAAACTGTCGTCGATGAAGACCTGGGCCTTCATCCTGGCGCGGGCGACGGTGGGCGTCACCATGGGCGGCGCATACGTCACCTGCCCGCTCTACACCAAGGAGATCAGCGAAGACAGCATACGAGGAGTCTTGGGGACGCTGGTAACTTGCCTCTTTATACTACTTTTTTAGGGTTCCGTACCCGAAGGGTCAAAACGGAACCCTATTGGTGTCGCCCAGGCGTCCGTCCGTCGTCTGTCACAAAATTTGTTCCGAAGAATTTTTTGACTTTCCTATGAACTTGAAATTTGGTGACAATGTTCATTATTACGTATATTTTAACAACAAATACTAATATATTGATAAATCATATTTTTGAGGTTGGTTCGGAACCCTAAATGTGCGAAGTCCGACTCGCACTTGGCCGGTTTTTTTTAAATGGGATTGCTTTTGGCCAGCATCGGTACACCATATATTTTGTATGGTGTACCGAACTATTTGGCTACTTTGACTGCTACTATATGACGCTGACTGTACCTCGACATCATAGATACATTACAATTTGCGCCTTATTCAATTGTAACACTGTGCAAAAGTGTAAATGTCTATGACGTCGACTGTAATTTGTTTCGCAGAAGTTTCATAGAATGTATTGTTTCGCAGAATTATCATTTCTTATAAAAAACATTTTTTTTTTCAAAAGGTTTGTTCTAGTCCAACCAAACCTACTTTTCTGGTAGATTTAATTGGGTTCTATACAATGGCATTTTAGCTGTACCTAAAAAGATAACCGTTTCTGAAAAAAGAGTTTTTATGCAATGAAAATTGGAAATTCTATGAAACATTTAGCTGCAAAACAAGGGGACACCGTAAATAATCATACGTTCTGTCTGATGTAAGTAACTCCGAACCGAACCCTATGGACGCTTGCGACAGCAATACAATTAGGAGCATGCGCGCTGCCCACCCTTTTTAGGGTTCCGTACCCGAAGGGTCCAAACGGAACCCTAGGTATTGCTGTCGCTCAGGCGTCCGTCCGTACGTCCGTCGTCTGTCACACATGCTTTATAGCCAAGCGGTTGGAGCTACATACAATCTTCAAATTTTCACAGTATAAGAATCTTGTTGACCCAAAGCTTGTTTTTAAGGGGGCCTCTCATACAGCTAAATGGGGCGCGTAGAAAAACTTTTGACCTACCCCATCGATTCCCCTTATTGAGTAAATAAATACTATATTTTATGTTTTTAAAAATATTTTAAAACAAAAGAATGAAAAGCCACCAAAAACAGTTTTTTTTTACAAAAAATTTAAACTTTCTTCCCAGGTAATCCTATTCCACACTACCGGCAACCTGTTCCTCTACGTCATAGGAGACTTCCTGAGCTACAACACAATCCTGTGGGTCTGTCTGTCCCTGCCCACGGTACACCTGGTGCTGTTCATGATGATGCCAGAGTCACCTTCCTATTTAGTTCGAACAGGAAGACCCGAGGTAAGACCACTATTTTTAGCCCTTAATTTTTTTCTGATCTTGAAAAAACTAGACTAATCCTAACAAGGATTTCCCTCTGGGTTGGTCAGATGGCACTCGCTTTCGTAAAAACTAGTTCCTACGCCAAAGTTGTGTTCTAGGTACGCTTCTTAGAGCACAACCGCAAAACCCTAGGAAGATAAATAATTTATAGAGAATCGTTTCTTCAAGTAGATATCGTGATTTATTTAGGCTACTATAGTGACTTCGTAATAGCTTATGCCAGCGACTTTGTGCGCGAATACTAGTGATCGATTAAAAACGCCAAGGTAAAATATAACAGTGAATATTTAAAATCAACCATCAGGAAGCCCAGCGGGTCCTCGCCTGGTTGCGCTGCCGCAGCGAAGATGACGCGAAAGTGAGCCGCGAGCTGCAGCAGATCAAAGACGAACAGACCAAAGATGAGAAGAGCAGCAACTTTGTTCTCAGGGCAGTATGTGAGTACTTCTCCCATTTCATGCTCTCCTGGTAGCCTTATGATTATTACGAACAGACCAAAGGCAGGTAGACCAGCAATTTCGTGCTCAAGGCAGTCTGTGAGTACTTCTCCTATTTCATGCTTTCCTGGTATCCTCATGATTGTTACGAATACACCAAAGACAGGTAGACCAGCAACTTCATACTCAAGGCAGTCTGTGAGTACTTCTCCCATTTTATGCTCTCCTGGTAGTCTCACGATTGTTAGTAAGGAAGACCAGCAAGGTAGTCTGTAAGTATTTCTCCCATTGTCTATGCTCTCCGTATTGTTATATTTTTGTTGTAATTATTTTGTATACAATAACAATAACAGATTGAAGCTAACGTTTGAGGCATTGAGTGGAAAGTGGGACAATGAGAAAGATAAACTTACACCTTGTACAACACTTATTGAAGTAAAGGTAATTTGTAGACACTTTAAGTGGGTATTTTGTGTACCTATAATTAATTGAAACCTTACAAAAAGTCTTATTTCTCTAAAAGTTTGAGCCGCCCGATTGACATATATATAGTTAGGTGAACGGTGACGCATTAGTCTAATATTTTCAGTGAAATACTAAGGCCTTCTTTTCATTCTATTATTATCTGTTTCTGTTACATCATTCGACTTTCAGGGCAAATATAAAGCTGGGTAATATACACATAAGTAATAAAGATGTGATGTAATCATTTTAACATCTTAATAATTGGTACATAATTAAAACCCACAGTAACACCTTTTATCACAATTTATTTACTTTACTAACATATGGCACCTAGTTGTTTACTATCTGGATATAATTCTGAAGCCGTTCTGTCAGATATTGTTATATTTATGGCAGTTAATGTTCCTAATCAAATAGATACAACTATTATGATAACAAGCCAAGGAACAGTTATTAGTTATAAGGTAGTAGTGATTGTCATATTACAAGGTTGTTATAGTATTAGGTTTTTATGCATGGTCTAAGAAAACAATGCCTGCCACTTCGTCGTGACACAAGATAGCAATGCCATACTTGGCGCAGCCGATATATAATTGTATCATGGTTTTTAGGGTTCCGTACCCGAAGGGTCCAAACGGAACCCCATTGCTGTGACTATGCGTCCGTGCGTTCGTCGTCTGTCACTACAGAGCCAAAGGTTAGGTTTTGCAGCCAAAGATTGGAGCTACAGTCTTAAATTTTTTACAGTATAAGCATATTGTTGGTCTAAAGCCATACACTTGCTCCATGCATCCGACTCACACTTGGCCGGTTTTTATGGCGCATTAAATAATGCTAGAATTTCTGTGACCACCTTTAACGAATTAACTCTTTTTATTTCCAGTATCAGACAAGATCCTGTTCCGAGCCTTCCGCATAGCGATGGTGGTGGCTCTCTCTCGAGAGGTTTGCGGCGCTGTACCGGTGCTGAACTTCGCGGGGGATATCTTCAATATGGCTTCAAAGGGCACAGGGCTGGTGCTGACGCCGAACCAGCAGGCGATGCTGCTGGGTGCTGTTCAAGTGGCCGGCTCAGCGGTGGCCTCAAGCATCGTGGAGAAGACTGGGAGAAAGGTTAGTAATGCTGAACTTCGCGGGAGACATCTTCAACATAGCTTCAAAGGTCACAGGGCTGGGGCTAACACCATACTAGCAGGCTGCTGGGGGCTGTTGAGTTTGCCAGCTTAGCGGTACCTTCCGGCATCGTAACTCCAAAAACTAACTGGACTGGGCAAACAGTGAGTTGCGTGGCCAGAAGTTAGTGATAAAACTGTGCGTAGTAGGACATGTTGCTCGGCTCGGTGCAGGTAGCCGACTCAGCTATGGCCTCTAGCATTGGGAGAGAGGTGAGAAATGCTGAATTTTGCGGAGGACAACTTCAGCAAGGTTTTGAAGGGCACTGGGCTGTTCTGACACCGAACCAGCAGGCGATGCTGTGAAGTGTGCAGGTGACCGGCTCAGCAGTAGCCTCTACTGGGAGAACCGTGGGTTTCACATTGAATTTAAGAGCTGATGTGTTTCTGATTAACATTTAGGTTCATTAACGCGTGGTACGTGTGTGAGTTTAATTTAACCAGTCTTATTACAGTTAGAAAATATGTAGTAGTAATCACTGGAAGAATAGCTTGCGTGTGTATTATGAAAGTTTAGCAATTCCATTTTAACATCGGTGATTATTCTGCTACTTGCCTACGCCAAATCTTGGAGTTAGCGAAGGATCCAGGATGCAACTCTACTGGGATGACGCTTGAAGGATGAATAATGAGAAGCGTACGTCCAACTCAATTTTTTATTTATTTACAGCCACTTCTCTTCTCGACATCGTTGGTGTCGGGCATCAGCATGTGCGGACTTGCCACCTACTTCTTAGCCAAGAGTTACGGGTTCTACGCTCCAGACTGGCTGCCTATATTCACACTGTGCCTGTGCATCTTCTGCGACGCTGCCGGCCTTCAGCCAGTCTCGGTTATACTTGGCAGCGAAATTTTCTCATTTAAGGTACGTTACAATGATTTGACAGCTTCACGATTATATTAAGATTAAAACTATATCTCATCAGTAATGAAAAGGTGTTCTAATCAAATCGTGAGATGATTTTCCAATTTTGATTTGATTTGTGATAAATTTTGATAAATCTGGAACAAACCTCTGCAGACGATTACACCACCAAATGACATGAATTCAAGGCTCTTATTTGCGGACCCCGAAGATTCCCGACGACATATCTATTCATAAAATAATCATAATGGTTCCATTAGTATTTCCATTTTAAACGAATGGTTAATTACTGTTAGTGGGATTCATGGATTCTTGGAGACTTTTATTAATAAGTAAATACAAATATTTGCCTACTTATATTTTTTTTGAAAACAAACTGATACAAGTTTACATAATAACTTAATAATCTAGCTACACACAGACTTACCATGCACGTATTTGCTAAATAGCTCTCAATGAAATTTATTAGGATATAATTACATTTTTTTATTGGTTACGATATTAACCTTCAACGTGGGAATTAGAATTTCAATTATCTGCTTTCGAAAATTAGGCTTTTTCACTTGAAAATATCAATGGACGTGTACATAATCTATTATAAGTAGTACAAAGACGCCGAATGAGTGTTCGAACCCTAGCATTGCCAGAAGATGTGGGAATAGAGAAAAATGCTGTCGAGCGCGAGCTGCAAGAGCCGCACTGTATAGCGGATGCACTCCAAGAGGTCCATATTGTTATAATGCCATCTGCAGATATTCCACGAAGTCACTGCGTCTGTACATTTGTGTCTTATCCACAATTTTGTTTCAGAACCGAGGCACGGTCATGGCCACAACAATGGCAACATCGTCACTAGCAGACTTTCTCCAAATGCTCTTCTTTAAACCCCTGGCTACCCTGGTGGGAGTGCACGTAGCGTTCTACTTCTTCGGATTCATCTGCTTAATCAGCTCCGTTTATGTGCTCCTAGTCATCCCGGAGACGAAGGCAAGAAGCTTGGAAGAAATATACTTAGACCTCAGGACGAAGAAGGAGAAGGCATTAGAAGACTCAAAAGATATAAAACAGTTAGAAGCGTGAACAATTAAACAGGTTGTTGATGCTAGGATATTCAGTATTTTTATTTCTGAAACCACAAACAAACAGCTACGATGATCGCAATTGCGGTATCTGAAAATGTAGCACGCAAGACACGACCATACAAATATATTTATTGCCTGTCACAATAGGGTATTTTCATCCCTCAAAACCTAAGTTGTATAACAGATATGAAAGAAAAAGTGTAGCAACGAAAATCAAGTTATCTCTTTGATTTTTTTCAATCCATTAGTATTGTGGAATATTCTAAAAACCTTTCTGCATCTTAATAACTAGCTGCGCATATCTGCCCGAATTTAGGTACTATACTTATGCGTAACGTAACGCACATTATTACACTAGACACACTGTAAAACACAGCGTCAGTCAATTCATATTTAAATTTAATTTCACTCCATGAATCTGGAAGAAAGTCGTTGAAAAGTACATTTTCAATATCCGTAAGAACTATAACAACAACACCCAATATTAAATGAATATTTTCCCGTGTTCCATTCGGAGTGACAAATGTTCCTCCAAATTTCGGTTGACAGTAAAGTAATTGCCCTGTCTAGGGCATTGTCCTAAGAAGACTGAATGAAACACTGGTTTTAATTCCCTACAGTAAGGTTCATTCCACTTTAGATGACGAAAATGCATTTAACGTAGGGTTTTAAATATGAAAGGATAAGATAACAAAGAGTGGCCATAAAAGTAACGGACGGCTAACCGATGCGGCACGTGTACTGTATTGTAAACATATTTGAACAATACATGCCTACAACCCTACTTGAAGATAACAACTAAACAAGTGATGCTGGTAATGGTGGGTTTTAAGTACCTACTTTTCGTTATCTAAAGTGGTATTACGAACTTTACTACAAGTCATTTGAAAATTGATGTTGAGCATGCCATAATGATGACAACCAAGCCACGCCATTAAAGTAACTGATATTATTGGAATAAACAAACAGTGAGTTGGGAGTTTTCAATATACTTACATAATTGTTTTGAGTAGAAATTACGACGGTAAGAAAATATATTGAATTAAAGTAATTGAACAAACAGTTCGCGGGAACAATAAATAATTAGTGACCTTTAGAAGGCTTTTTGATATAATTGATAATGTAGATGCTCCGCTACGCCTCACTCAATCATTAAAAGGAATGGTAGAAGTACATATGTAACTTCTTGTTCACAATAAACAATAATTTATTTAAAAACCTGTTGAAAGCTGTCACAACCGATATTATGATTAATATCCATAAGCAACTGGTCAATTTTAGTATTGCTTAAGTTGAAAACGGAATCATGACAAACTCGCCCCACGAATACTTGCTTCACAACTATTTGGATAAAGAGTTCCAAAAGATGCTGCAACCCCTAAATCTACTGCAAAAAATAATATTTCAGTCTAAGTTCAAAATACTACATGGATTTGTAACACCTAATAATGTATTTGATTATTGTCTGTGTATTTTTGGGGCAGGCTTAATCGTTCTCGCCTACCTCGTTAGAGGTATCATCAACATCCGGGAGTACACTATCAAACCAATTCCAGTTAAAGAACTCAATGAGCTTTACAAGTTTTCATATGTTATGGATTTACTGATTTATGGCATTTTCAGTATTATAATTTCCATTGCGAATATACAAGCGAGCTGCAGAAATGTTGAACTTATCTTAAGAGTACAACGTGCGTACATAGTTTTACGAGAGGATGATAAAGGAATGATACAATTTCGTAAAAACAATTGGATGTATCTTATATTACTGTTTGTTGCATATGGGCTGATATTGCTTAACTATGCAATTTTTGTGAGTTACAGAGATATTATAATTTGGTTTTTGGTTTTAATGTACTTTGATGCTAATATACTGTTTGGTATAAGAATAATAGCGTTACTGGTTTACGAATTGAAAATGCTGAAGAAAGAAATAGAACGTTTTGGAACGGTTGGCTTGGAGGGCAATTCCGATCGAATTAGGATGAGCAGTGATATCAGTGAACATGGAAAAAAACTATTTAGATCATATCTGGATATAAGAAAAGCTTTTCAGCTCACGGATAAAGGCATTCAAGCGTCGGTAAGCAAACAATAACTTACTTTAACATGCTTTCTGTTGACTCTAATTTAATGTACCATTATAAATCAGCTATATACTCGTATATTAAAAAAAAACACAACACAATTTATAAAATGGGTAATTATTCTTTTTTACCGACAATGCCATACATTTTGATCGAAGGATATTTTTATTCACGAGTCTCAGTCCCAATAAAAGAAAGTTTATTATGTGATACTTCCTTTAATGCAAATAAATTATTTTTCCTTTTAGTTAATGGGCATTTTCACTTTAAAGTGTACCCCCTATTTTTTTCGGATCTCGGTGATTTTGGGTATTCTTACTCAGAATCACGAGTACTATCCATTTCCGCGAAGAAAAGAAGTGTCCCACCAAAAAAAGTCAGATTTGTGACGCTTTTTTCATACAGTTTATAAGGCTCGTCACAAAACTGACACAAAAATTTTGTATGGAAAATCAAGGACATTTTTTCTTCATCTGAATCAAAAGTACTCGTGATTCTGAGTCAGAATACCAAAACTCACCGAGATCCGAAAAAAAAGTAGGGGGTACACTTTAAAGTGAAAATGCCCTAATTTGAGAAAAGGCTGTGTAGAGTGCCCCGTGGACAGCACGTCGACTTACCACCCTATCACAGTATTCTACAAGAAAATATAAATTTATAAATGTCATACAGGTTAGAGAAAATGAAGAATTTTGCGGTACACTCGGGGACTTCAATTGTTGGGCCATTTAGAGGTCAGTTTATACTGGACCTTCATAGTCGGTATGAAGTGTCCAGTATAGATTAAGATCTAAATGGCTCAAACTCAAAATATTCTTTATTCAAATAGGCCTAGCAACAAGCACTTTTAAATCGTCAGTTTTATATTACAGAGTTTGAATTGAATTATTCAGAGCAATTTATTGATGTAATTATATTTTTTTTCTAAGTTGAATTGCTGTAATCTATGTCAAACAGAATATAACAAATTCACAAAAAGATCGTCAATAAGTAAAATAAAAACATATAAAATATGGAATAATCTAGACAGTTTCTAGAATAAAATCTCAGCAATTGAAGTCAGCAAGAAGAAGAGGAACAACGAGGTACATTTATTAATAAAACTTAATAACCAATACTCTAATGACTCTCAAAATATGGGTAAGGACAGGGTATTGTCGGCAAAAAAGAAGAACGACCCAAATAACAAATTACAATTGAAAGTGTTGAACCGGAGCCAGGGTAGTAGTGTTGTGAATTTACTTTGTGTTTCGTCCATGGCGGTAGGTGTGAACGTAAGGCGACTTCCTGACATTTTCTTCTTTGACGTAAACTTACTGACGTCGCAAAGATTTCCACTTGACGGAATTCTGTCAGTATTACATTTGTAATACATACAGTAGTAATATTATGCGCAGAAGCGAACCAGTACTGCCTTCGCATCGTCCCGCTTCCGCGCATCCCGCGCCAGTCAGGAAGCACTCATTTAAATGTAGGGGCGCAGTAAAAAGTAGTACTGAGTTGATTGGCAGTTGACACTGACATTTGACAGTTTTATCATATCGTACCGCCTCAGCACCGACAAATCAGGAAGTCGCCTAAGATTCACGTTCACACCAAATTGTATATTTGAATTTACATAACATTTCTTTTTTATTGCAGGTCCTCTTCCTTAACACTGAAATCTTTATTCATTTTCTATATTCCGTCCAAAATATTATATCAATACAACTGGGGTTTCACCTTTTGGACGAGATCTCGGTAAGATCATTATTGGCTAAAGCTAAAACAGATTTTCGGAGCATTTCTGCCCAGACCCCGAAAAAAATTGTTGGTCAGGTATGCCTCACTTAGAGGCTACTCAAGCAATTAGATGAGGTAGAAAAAGTTTGTTGGCAGGAGCGCTCGTGGCCCAGCGGCGCCGGGTACCGCTTGCGGTATCTAAGGTTAAGCAACGTGGGCAGCGGTCAGGACTTGGATGGGTGACCGCTTTGAGTGGTTATACTAACTGAGCGCTCCCGTGCTTTGGAAGGCACGTTAAGCCGTTGATCCCGGTTGCTGTTTATGGCAGCAATCGTTAAGCCAAGTTGGAGGCCTTCGGGCGGCTTGAGAACTTCTAACACCCACTGCCCACTCACTTGACAAAGCCTAATCCCAATAAGGTCTAGTTTCCCCTCGGGGTTAGAAGGTCAGTTGGCAGTCGCTTTCGTAAAAACTAGTGCCTAGGCCAAATCTTGGGATTAGGTAGCGGACCCCAGGCATCTTTCAGGATGCAACTGTACTGGGATAACGCTAGGAGGATGGTGAGAAAAAGTTTGTCGGCAGAAAGTTAGCGAAGCTTACTATATATATATATATATTATATTTACGGAAAAAAATTGTATTGATCATTAATTTCAGGTGATTGGAGTGTACATTATATTGTTGAGCTGTTCTTGGAGTGTAAAGAACTTCGTGTTGCTGATCTGCCTATGTGCCGTGTGTCAGCAGTTCTACCAGGCTGCTGCGGACGTGGACGCGGCCTGTACCGTGTTGCTTAATCAGGATAATGGAACACCGAATTGTGGTGTGTACCGAATGATTTTCTGCAGAGGAATTTCGTCTCCTGCTAGGTACCTTAAATGCAGAGAAATTTAATTTTCTCTGTAGCTAAATTAACAATTTAAAGCGACTGCCTGCTTTGTCAGCGCGGAGGTGGTACTGTATGAGAAAACTATCAGCGTCAGTGTCAGCTGTCGGTTTGTAACTGCGTTATATCAATGAGAATTGAGCCATAACACTAAAAATAATTTGTAAATTTTTGTGCGGAAAGTTCGCAATGGGAAAAATAGTGGACATTGCACTTTGCAGACGTAAAGCACTTAAATGATAAGTTCTAATTACGTCAACTATGGAGAAATTTGTTTTTTATTCTAACTGAAAAACACATGAATATAATTCACAACGTTGTCATACAAAATTAAGAAATAAAATTGATCGGCCCAAAATCCTTGCGAAGCACCTTGCCTTCTCTGCACTTTGGCGACCACTGACCATAGAATAGGGTTTTGACCTGACATATTTTTTTGAAGAAATATAAAAATTGGTGCGGAGGCGGTACGATATGAGAAAACTGTCAAATGTCAATGACAAGTGTTAGTCAACTCAGTACTACTTTTTACTGCTCCCCTACATTTAAATGAGTGCTTTCTGACTGGCGCGGGATGCGCGGAAGCGGGGCGATGCGAAGGCAGTACTGGTCCGCTTCTGCGCATAATATTACTACTGCGCAAATGTAATAGGGTATTAAACTAAGGTAAAAATAAATTATTCTTTACTTTACTAATAAAAGATCTAACGAAAATACTCGAAAAACATCAATTATTAATTTATTTTAGCTAATTGAAAGATTTTATAAGCATAAAGATTTAAAAAGGACGCTGATTTGAACAAACCTACTCACACTGTCTTAGTGACGTCACTAAGACAGTATTTCCCTACAAACTTCATATTAACAAATCGTTTTTGACATTTAATAAAAAGTTGCTGATTTGACCATGGGTTTAATACCGTATTACTGACAGTATTCCGTCAAGTGGGAATCTTTGCGACGTCAGTAAGTTTACGTCAAAGAAGAATGTCACATATCGATCCCGCCCCGCCAAGTCAGGAAGTCGCCTTACACTGCTTAAAAAGCATCCCAGTGTTATGATGTAGTTTTTGATGTAGAATTTTGTTTTTAGAATGTCTAGTATTTTTCCCATTGTCGAATTAAGGGTTAATGTCCATGATACCATATTTAATGAAATTAGTTAATTGCCATAACATTTGCAGTGCGTCATCTCTGCAAAAACGTGCATCGTGCGTCGCCCTGTCGCAGCGTGCTGCAAGCCGGCGGCCTGATCCAGGTGTGCGCGGCGTTGCCGCTCCATCAACTTCAGCTACTCGCCACCTACACGGTTGTACTCCTTCAATTCGCTTTTCTGTAGTGACACAATTTTTATAGTCCGACGTCTTAATAATTCCTTGTTTGCGAAGGGACATGGGTGGACGTCAAATGGTAGCGGACAGGAAGAGGAGGAAGTTCCCTGCCTCCCGCTACCCTTCCACGCGGATTCAATTAGATAATGATTTAGTTTTAAGTATATAATTGTATGTATGTTAGCTATAAAATATGTATGTATGGGCCCTTGTTGCCTGAAATAAATGAATAAATAAATAATAACACAAATAAAATAAATAAATAATAGTCGCGGACAGAGTGGATGGCGCCTTCCTGCAAGCCTGGAATGGCTTACATTTGTCACATAGGATAAGTTACATGTAATACTAACATAGTTTTTAATGTTCTTTGTTACTAATACGATATGGACATTATCGAAATAAATTATTATTGATTGAATAATAATAAATATATACAGTTCTAAGTAGAAATAAAAATACCAATGACAGTATTTTTTATTAAGTAGGTACACTATATTAAACATTGAGTAGTTACTCGTTCTAAGAAAGCCTTTCTTGAAATATTGCTTTGTATCATGACATTAAAATTTTCAGTATAAAGAGATTGCTATGCTCAATAGAGCTCATGTTTGTACTCTTTACCTAGCTTAAGATCTTATTGTACTAACAAGAAACGAAATAAATGATTGAATAAAAAAATATTCTGTTCTCTAAAGCAGTACCATTACCAGTGTCCTACACCGTCGTGCTCCTCCAATTCGCGTTCTCGCAAAGCGTCGGTTAAGGCGATATATCTATTGAAAGAGACACCCTTTGTTTTTCACTCGCGACAAAACGGGATGCAACCCTCTCCGAGAATGGCTTTTTGGACAAACCTCGTTAAATATCTGACTGTGTGCAGGTTTATTAAATTTCCTCTTGTCAGTACCTAGATGAGGCAAAATACCATCATATTAACTTAATCGTGTCTTTTAATAATGCGTTGTTTTAGTAGGCTGAGGAAAAAAAGGAAAATATAGACTCGACTTTGGATTTATTTTCTATCGAGAAAATTTTAAGCAATCATGTTTCGCTATTGTCAGTACCACAATCATATAGTCAAGAATCATATATCTGAAAATCAGCCCCTACTGTTTGCTAGTCTGGGCAGGACAGCGTTTCAAAATCTCCAAATTTCTCAGTAGCGCCTTAAGTCATTAGTAAATAAAACAGGTGAAATAAATGAAAGAAACCCAGTTTGTACCATTTATTTTGACATGGGTTAGGCTATCGATTTTGTATCACACGAGCTTCTACTTGATAAATGTAACAAATACAACAGGTGCATATAGCCCTGGTCTAGATCAGAAGTTATTTAAATATCAAAAATATCGATAGCATAAATGTTACAGTTCGTTCGATCCGAACATCAAACAAATAGTGAAGGTGTTCCGCAAGGGAGTGTACTAGGACTTCTGTTATATTTATTATTTATTTATTTTAACAAAATACACACAGTATTACAGATAATTCTAAGGCATCTTGGAATTTATAAATCCATACTCCATACTAATATTATAAATGCGAAAGTGTGTCTGTCTGTCTGTTACCTCTTCACGCTTAAACGACTGAACCGATTTAGATGGGCATGGAGATAGTTTGAGTCCCGGGGAAGGACACAGGATACTTTTCATCCCGAAAATCATACCTTAAGGGAGTGGAATATTGTATGGAAGAGCGATAACTAGGTAAGCGAATGATATAAAAAAATAGTAATTAAACTCTATCGCGATAAACGAATTCCACGCGGACGAAGACGCGGGAAAAAACTAGTGAATAATATAATAACAGAATAATACTAACATGCACAATCCGCACAATAAGTGGAACATCAGTCATTACATGATCAAAATTATCAATTATGTAGGTATTGTAACCGCAATGGTTACAGTACTTGATTATTGTCTGATATAGTTATTTATATTATTTAATACAATTGCCTAAAAAATGTTCCCACGACAAGCTCTCTTTAAAATATAATCAACAAAAACACTGTGGCAATAAATTTCATAGTTTATGTTTGGACTGAAGTGGTTAGGCTGAAGGACTTGATATACGTTTCTCACATTGCTAAGCTCGGCGTGTCCACTTGACAAAAATAGGGTTTTAAACACAAAAAGAGCCTATGTTAACCGTTGATAATATAACACTTACGCTCATTAGTTAAAATTATTAATAATTTGGAAGCCAGAATGACGTATCTTAATATGAAATATAAGGTAATTACTACATTTGAATATGCATGTAAATTCATGTTAGATATTGTTTTAAAAACACCAGGGCAGTCGAGTTACGGGAGGCCTAGCGACAGGTTAAAAATCAGTCCGATAGAATCTCCTTTAAGATTAATTAAATAATTGATATTTATTTAAAATTATGTGTGCGCGTTCGCGGTTTTAATTATAAATTAGTGGTCCATTAATTCAGTTTTATGTGTTATTTATACAAAGACATTCTGACTTTTGTAGTGAACAATTAAGTAGTTTTATTGTAGGGAAATACGTAGTTATAGTGAAAATTGACAATGAACGATATGTGTAATGACTCTAAGTGTTTAATTATTATTATTTTTAATTTATTAAGTGTAAATTATAATTGTTAATAGAGTCAGTGTAACAGGTAGTACAATAAAATTATTATGTATTACAAATGATAGGTATTAAGGTTGTTCCTTCATATTTTTAGGTCACCTCGACGGGCATTTCACTGGTTCTAGAGTTCTGCAAGCAGTTTAAAAAAATCGTTGTTGTTTTCACGGCAACATTATTGGCTATGTTAGATCGTTTCTGCATATCAATTGAGCTGACGGAGCGTTCCAGAGAAGATTTATTAGGGACCACTAGGGTCAACATTAAATTCTATATACATAATATATCTTTATTACGTCATGGAATGAAAGTGCAATTTAAAATAGTAGTTTATATTTTCATGAACATTATTTTAAATTAAAATTGCATGAATTAAGTGTTGACATTGCGAAGTACTTGATTTTTTAGGAGAGAGTTATTGCTACACACATCTAATATTTTTATTAACTCTTTCCAACATTTTGAGGGCGTTGCAGTGTCAAACATTTGATTGCTTTTGATCCTATTATTTGTGACAAGATAGTGAACTTACAACAAAAAACTATTACACACAACCATTGTATTCCATGGCATAGCCTGGCTATAATGAGCACACTCTCTCGTACACACCACACACACACTAACACACACTAGCTGACACACCACATGATTAGTCAATTTGCATACACACATTTAGGTACACTCGGCAGAAGGTATCTTGGCTGATATTAGATCCTGGGATTACTGGAGCTGAATCAGGCTCTTACCTAAAGAATCTGACGGGTCAGTTCTTTAGAAGTTAGGAGCCGTTACACTTCACGTTAGGTACTCAAGCAAGGCCTGAGTCGTTCATATGACTGTAACATAATCTCTGCATTCTCTGGGGCGTAATCTCTCGACATAAGCTAACCCCTGGTATCGGAGCCGTGTGTGAAGGCAGAGAGCTCTGCGTCGCATTTTAAGGAGTTTGCAGTACAGAGTGTGTTGTAGCATATAAATGATATTCAGATTACCTTGTACATAATCGACAACAATCACTAACTTTGTCACAAATACCGCGGCTGCATGACGGATTAGGGAAGCGTAAATTCAGCAGCGCGTAAAGCTTAGCGTAACTTTAAATAAAATAAATAAAACTAGTTATTTGGCATTCTGCGTAAAGTACTTTCTATTAAAAAAATGTACGAGAGATTGATGAGGAATGAATAAATAGGAGGGATGGTTTGAACTGTGTAGTTAAGGGATAGATAGGTTGTTCATGACGGATTTGCTGGATGGTAGGGGGTGTAGGGTGTAGGGAGCCCCCTCAATGTCAAAGATATAACATAGGATTAGGTCCCCTTTTAAGACCTAAAGGTCTGAATTCCTAAGGTCCCCTTGTAGTCTGGTTTTTACAGGTCGTCGTTGTTATGCATCGTGTTGGAGCATATATTATCATAGTATAACTTTAGTTAGTTTTAAGTGAAACATGTTTGTATTTTTTATTTATTAATAATAATTCACATATTGTAATTATTTAATTGAATCAATTATCTTTGTTCGAGCTGTTGCTGAATCGGGTGAGTCGCATGTTCACTTATGTAGTTAGATTATTATTGCTTTGACGAATGCAGATTATTCTGATTTAATTCTTCATTATTGTTTTATTGCGGATTAAATTAATCATTGTGGATTACTATGATTTTTATCACTTGATAAAAATTGCGGGCGATAAAATTTATCTTCGGTCATTATTTTGAAATATTGATTTTAAGTATCGACATTTATTTCAGACTTGTTTTATTAACGGCTTTTTATTAATTGCGTTAATTGTGTTTTTATTATAACACAATTTAAGAGTTATTATTTTAACGGTTTATTTTCATTATGATTTTAACACAACGTAAAGGGTCCTATTCGTATTGTTTGAACTAGACGATCACAAAATTTATTGATGGCCAATGTTTTCGATAACGTATTAAATTATATTTAATTTAGGTAGGGTCTGTTGAGTCTTTCTACAGTATTAATCACCTACAGGATATAACAGAATATCAATGCATTTTCTTTTCGTCGGTAACATTCTCTATTTTTAAAAACATCATCATCAGACAGCATCGTACGTGCGTGACTCACGGAACTCAACACAACATACTTAATATTTTTTATAATATAAGTGATACTTTCCGCATTTGGCTGTTTAGAAAACGTACTTTTCGAGCACGTGCATTATTAAAGTTTATTTAAGGAACATTCCATGTATTCCCATGGCTTTGCCATATCTGTATATTATTTCTTGGTGCTTGTTCTAGGAAGTATCGTCCCGACGTTCTACAAGAAGGCAATCTGCAGCAATACGACGGTGTAGGACACGAGCCCGCTCAGCAGCCGCAGCGGAAACGCTGCGTCCAGTTCGAACACACCGAACGCTGAGACCTTCTGCATGAGAGCGCCGTTCAGCCGCAGCACGTTTTTGCATGTACTGCGCATGCCTGCCGAATCGAAAGTAATTTTTTCAGTGTCGTCACTCCTTCTTATACACAACAGTTACAACAGTATATAGCAATACAGCATTAAGAAGAATAATTACTTGTTACAAGCTATCGGTAAACTTATTTATATTTTTTCATTTATTTAGGCGACTTCCTGACTTGGCGGGGCGGGATCGATAAGTGACATTTTCTTCTTTGACGTGAACTTACTGATGTCGCAAAGATTCTCACTTGACACAATACTGTCAGTATTACGTTTGCGCAGTAGTAATATCATGCGCAGAAGCGGAGCAGTACCGCCTTCGCATCATCCCGCTACCGCGCATCCCGCGCCAGTCAGGAAGCACTCATTTAAATGTAGGGGCGTAGTAAAAAATGGTATCGCGTCGACTGACAGCTGACACTGACATTTGACACTTTTCTCATATCGTACTGCCGCCGCACCGACAAATCAGGAAGTCGCCTTATTTACATTTTACCAACTCACCTGTACTTGCATCAACATTTAAAATCTGAGCACAATTACTCTCGGCTATTTTGACATTTGTATAGAAATTCTGACAGGCGATGCTCAATGTTGCCATTAAGGTAACGTTCTTTAAATTGAAAAGGACGGATACAATTTTCAATGTCCAAGATTGAAACTGCGGAGGGAAAACAATATTTACAATAAAACACATTTTATGTCACACCTGGCCATAAAGTGGCCATTATCGCACGCTCCGCGCGCGAAAAAACCCACTTCCTGACCAGGGGGTGACTTAAAATGTTGTACTTACCACGGGCGATAATAAAGAAAGCCTCAGATCGCATATTTATCGCCCTTGCCTTCGGCTCGGGCGTAAAATACCTGCGAGCTGAGCCATTCTTTGTTTTATCGCCCTTTGTAAGTAATGTACTATTATTGAACAGCGAAAATTAAATTTTACAACAAACGAATGCACCAGGAATGAGCTCCCATACTTACAAAGTTATCTTCAGGACTCGACTTGCCGAGCTCGATCAGCGATTCCAAACTAAGTAATATGTACACGAAAGTTTGAAATGCGTAGAAAGCAAACTGGAAATATATTATTGATGAGGATAGTTCATTTTACAGGATTTATCCATAAATTGACATATAAATGGTAACGGTAAGGCGACTTCCTGACTTGGCGCGGCGGGATCGATATGTGACATTCTCTTCTTTGACGTAAACTTACTGGCGTCGCAAAGATTCCCGCTTGACGGAATACTGTCAGTATTACATTTGCGCAGTAGTAAATATTATGCGCAGAAGCGGACCAGTACTGCCTTCGCATCGTCCCGCTTCCGCGCATCCCGCGCCAGTCAGGAAGCACCCGTTTAAATGTAGGGGCGCAGTTAAAAGTAGTACCGAGTTTGTCATTTTTCTCATATCGTACCGCCTCCGCACCGACAAATCAGGAAGTCGCCTAAAGGAGTTGTGCAACAGTCACGGTGGCTGTCAAATCTAAGCTATTAAGTATAACAATATTAGGTACAATAGTAGGTAGGTACAGTAGGTAGTAAAAAAAACTTTTATTAATTAGAATGAAGCGAAATGTTTTGTTTTGTGTTGAGTCTTGACAAAGTACACAATGAAACAAATTAAGAACTCCTGACAGCTTACAATCTGTTTACGTTAGAGCTAGTCAATTATACAACTAAGTATAGAATATTAAAATACTTCAACTTACCGAAAACTCATACACCTTATTGCACAAACGGAATGACTTAATCATATCAGAATATGCACCAAACATAGCCTTTTCTGACAAATCGTTATTACTTATTTCTTCGTCAGTTTTAATGTTATTTTTCTTACATTCTTGCATGGCATGAGTCCAGGCCACTAACAAGTTTTTTATCATTACGACGGTACGAGTAACATTAACTATGTTTATGTCAAAAATCAACGTACATGTCGCCAAAGGCAAATCAATCAACAAAGTAAATAACCCTAAATCTGGACTGGAACACAACCATAATACCATATAAATACTAAGAAGAGAAAGAGTGCTTAGCCAATTTTCGACCTTGTGTTTTAAATAAAATGCTTTCTTGTCGAAATTTATACAGTTAATTACTTTCTGCAGTCTAATAACTAGCTCAACAACGTTGTCTCGTTTCAATGCACTATCAATGTAGATGGGTCATTTTCTAAACTCGATTTTTTTTGTGTCCGAGCTGAAAATCGTAGTGTAGCATGAGATAATACGTACCATTTATTTTTTTTCATAAAGAATACATGTTTCCACGTTGAGGTCCACTCAAATTCACTGACTTATTTGTTTTTAAAATACATTAAAAAATACCTAATCGCTCAAATTAAGACTCCGTGCCCTGTCCGGCATCTAGTTTTGAATCAATCAAAAATTCCTATCAAAAACTGTACATTAGAATCACTGATTTCGTGTCAAAAACTTTAACTCGATTATATTTACTATCACTGAGCACAGACACTATTCACTTCACTGTGGTGAATAACTTGTAATTGATGTTTAAAAATCGTCCGAGCGCGAGAGTTAAATTTTGTCGGCAAAATTCAAAGGTCCCTGGCAGCCATCGTTTACATTTGATCAGCTTCGCGTCCTGCTTCACATGTGCTCTCAAATGTCAGCTATTATAGATAAAAAAATTATATATAGCAAACCGCATTAAGTTCGAGTAAACCACCTAAGTACATCGGTTTCTGGGTGGGCGACAATTTTTTTGCTTTTGCTTGCAATTTCGGTGGCCCTTAGAAATTCAAATTCTTACATAAGTAATCATTAACGTATGTATGCATTACAAAGCACTTTGGTGTCTCTATATAAACGATAACTTAAAATATTATTAACATGTGATTTGATTTTTTTATGATTTTTTTATATCGATTTCCAATTCCCGTGTCCTAATTCCCATAGCTTGTTTACCCAAAACAGCTGATTTTGGGGCACGGGAATTGGGAAGGGTCACTTATTTTGTTAATAAACCGCATTTAATAACAATAATTATGGATGAAATGCATAAATAAATATAATTTGTACTAAGTATATCGATTAGAGTTGTAGTTTATGCGTTTATTTAAAAAAAACAGGCCAACTTCTACAATTACACTTAGCTTCTTAAATATTTGAAAAGAATCAATAAACAAAGTCAATGAACATTATGTACATAAAATCATGTAGGTATATATCGATATATACGCATTTTATATACAACGACGGTGGCAAACAAGTAAGCGGACATCTCAAATTTTATAAAAGGTCAGCAACGTACCCGTGACTTTTTTGGAGTTGCGAGCGTCTATATGTACATCTGCATTTAGTGATAGTTTTAAATATTAATACTTGTATGATTTTCTGCAAACGAGTTGCTATGTGATTGTATAAAGATAAATTTAACTTAAAATATAGATTTTTGGTTAATATAAATTTCCTCGGTTGAAACTTGAACCCATGATTGGTAAAATTAGGCTAAATAACTTCGATACAATTGAACTTTATAATTCTTGATAAATTAGATGGTAAATAATAATTTTAATACAATTTTTTCTAAGAAAAGGAAATTCCCATGGACAGATAAATTCCCGTGCCCTGGTCAAATTTTCAAATTGCAATAACTTCCGTAATTTTATATGTATAAGTACCCCGTAAGAAAATTTGTGTTTATTAATTTTTTTATCAAATTATCAGCATACAATTTTCTATATATTATTGGTATTTCAAAATTCCATGGGAATTTGACAAAAATGCCCGTTTGGTGAAATTGACTCAGATCATAACTGAAACTAAAAAGAAATAAAAAAGATTGAAATACATTAAAAAAGTTATAACACCGCTAGCAAAATCTTTTACATATTGATTATAAAATAGGTGACGCGTGACGTACGTCACCAATAAAATCGTACATCCAGTCACAGATTTGATAAAGAATGTTAAATTGCGCTCAGGAGTTATGAAATTGTTAAGAACATTATACTTAAATATCAAGTGGAAGGATTCAAGCAGTTTCAATGGAAACAACACGGCTTGAAAGTCTTTATCGATGATGTTGTTTAGCAAGTACTCAGTAGGGACGTGCATATTGATCTTCTCTTGTATCTTTTGTTGGGCCTGATTTCAAATTTTTTGGTGTTTTCCCATACTCTTCATCAAAACGTTTTATTTAAGAAATATTTTCGTAATAAAAGCGAGACACGTTATTATTGCTTCGCAGTAAAAGTATGATTGAAGCACTCATTCCATTAAAAACACATTACATAATAGAACTGATGTTGGTAGACTATGTAAATGTTTATACGATCAAATGATAGTAGCTGTACCTACTGCTATAATACTGTAATGCCGTTCTTCTTGTAGACATTGTTTCAAGTTTATTCTGGCTTTATATTGCGATATCTGAAAATCGAAAAATCTGAAAACCATCGTTGACATACAAATAAATATAATTAGGTAACTATCACAATTGATAGTATAGACCGCACCCATTACCATTACCTCTAGAAGCAGACAGCTGAGCATCTCATGCATTCGCACAGCAGCGCCAAAGTCCCCGCATATAACCGCGGCCGCGCAGCCATTTCACTCTCTTCTATCTAACCCTACTAGTATTATAGACGTCCCAGTGTTCGACATTGTCCCAAAACTTGACACTTCTAAATTGCCAAGATATCGAATGTTATAGAAGATATTAAATGT
This sequence comes from Cenopis cana, assembly GCA_951800055.1. Taxonomy (NCBI): domain Eukaryota; kingdom Metazoa; phylum Arthropoda; class Insecta; order Lepidoptera; family Tortricidae; genus Cenopis; species Cenopis cana. Next base: position 1,112,654 of record OX637495.1, read on the forward strand.
TAGGTGGATTGATTGTCTTAATGTGTGACAATAATTTGAAGAACCTCAATTTATATGTTATCTAAATAATCAATTTTAATATTTCAATCAATTACGGTAAGTGAAAGACAAGGAGACTTAATAAACAAAGCACTTAGCATCTAATACAATTAACATAGACCAATATGTATGACATTATTTATGTCTTAGCAAATATTACTTTGAAACCTATCTATTAGAGTATCCTGAAAGTCAGTCTAATAGTTTACCTTAATAGTGAAAGCTACTTGTATCTAATTGCAATTCTTAATAACACAATATTCAGAATCCGAAACCATGGATGATGATGCTGAATTTCTGGATGTAGTCAAGCCTTTTTATATGTTAAGCTCCTTATTTTGCGTACGCAAGTACTCCATACGCGGTGCAACAGTTTTCACCGTTGGTCCAATAGAAATGAGTTTTACATTATGTGCTAATTGCTTATTAGTTTATTTATTTTACGTCATTCAAAGTACTGAGTTCGCGGATTTAACCTTGAAACTGTATTATAACGTTATATACGGTCAACATCTCATTACTTTCATTGTGATTAGTTACTACAACATGAGGTTGAGTAAACTGTATGTCGCGTTGATGAAAAGTCTTCAAGAGATTTATTGTTTCGAACGAGGTCAGCTTTCGTCAAAGGCTCTGAAAAAGAGATTGAAGATAGCTTGCGGAGTTTTAATGTACTTATTCATTGTAGTCATTATACCGAAGCTTGCTTTGGACCCCTACTGGAATTGGGCCCGAGCTGTGTCTTTAGGAATCACCATCATTGTAGATTTTGAGCTAGTGTTTATAATATTTGTTATTAAACTGTTGGCGCTAAAATTCAAAGTCTGGTCTGAGGTAACCAACAATCTTTCAACGGAGACAAATAATACCAGTGACGCTGATGATACTGATAGTCATAGAAATACGGAAAGCATAATAGATTTAGAGAACATAGACGATTCAGCTGAACTAGCAGAAGTCCACGATATAGAAGAATGCCGAGATGAAGATATACAAGTGGATAACAGCGATAAAGCTGAGAAACTATTCGTAGTTTTTAACAAATTAGTAAATAGCACTAGTCTTATGAAGTCAGCATTCCAGTTCACGGTTTGTATGTTTCTATTTATTACTAGGCAACAACTAGATTCGATGAAAACTATTTAAATAACTAAATTAAATCACGTCTCCACCTAACAGACATTGCTTCAATGTGTGAATTAAACAACGAGTTTTCATTAAACATCAGTATCTTGTATTCCTCATTCGTTGTTTGTCGACACTGTTGTTTTTATTACGAGTTTTCAAATTTGATAAACGTTTTTTAAAAGATGTTTTAACATATGCTTATTAATTCTGTTTTTCAGATATTTTATCATGCATTAACACTCTTTATACAATCATTATTGTATATCGGCGTCCTCATTATGTGGAATAAGTTCGCTGAAGTAAGTACCTCTGCAATTTATCTAGGTTCCATCTTTTTCCTTTTATGGGTGTATACAACTTGCTCAAAAATATGTACCATAGCTCTTATGTCGGTGAGTTAAGGTTTTGGTACTTATTTATGAGAGGATCCATTCGATACATAGTTTTTCACTTGACTGTACCGTGTATTACCAGTATTATCACTTCACTGCTAGTAAAATGTAATAATGAACACACCTCCAATATGTTAACGTCTTTAATCAATCTCTTGATTAATTAAGTATAATTTAAGATTAGTTAGTTACAGGTTATTTATAGACTTTTATTTTTATTGTCAGATTATGTTTTTAAATTTACGTAAACACTTGACACCCTGACTACGAAATACGAATACGATAGTATACTTGAAATCTTTTGAGTCGGCTGACTTTCATCAAATACTTGATTTAAAAAGCTATTTTATTTTCACACAATAAGGTTTCAAATCCAATAATTGTTATATAGAAATACAGGCAACAAATAGAAATTGAACAAACCTGTTTTTTTTTTGTTTTTTTCAGCACGATGTTCGTCTGGGGAAGGATGTTTTGCTGAGTCACTCGACCGGCGTTATAATGTGGATCGCGAAAGCCCTGGTCCTACAGGCGCTGGTAGGCAGTTCTATGGAGGGGCTCTACTCAGCAACACGGGATTCCAGATCAGCAGCTTGTGTCCTGATCGCGAGACAAGATGGTAAGCAAACAAAAAAAAACAACGGGTTGCACTCCGGAAGTGCCGGCAGGAGTAAAAACTCAATGACATTGTAACAGTTTTTCGGGATTTTGATCGTCGCCGCATTGGTGAGCACACGTGCCCGGGGCGACGACGGGCAGAATCCATTTACCGTACAAAACCTTATCTACTGTCATGGCGTCGTTACCGAACAACGTCATTGAACACGTGACATTGGCGAATCATCATAAATTTGATGGAAGCCATTTTTTAAAGAATTGAATTGAATTGAACAGTTTTTCGATCGTCACGTGTCCGTCTTATCTTTATCGATAATTTGATCGATCTAATAAACAAAACTAAACCCCAACAGACACGAATCTGTCGATCTGTCGCGAGCTTAAAAAAATTTCCCCATCACAAAAAGTGCACAGCGCCGCTAAAGAAGATTTCACTTCATAAACTAGATGATTAGATTACCTACGTAACGAGTGACCTAATCCTAAGATTTGGCTAGGAACAAGATTGTCGAAAGCGACTTCTATCTGACCTTCCTACGCAAGGGAAAAACTAGACCTTGCTAGGATAAGACCTTCCCTCACGATGTATGATTCCTTCACCGAAAATAATGCCGTAAACAATGTATTAGAAGTTTAAAATTAGATAGGCTGCTTCGTGCGTCGCGATTTTGACGCATATCCTCTAAATCTGATGTTTTAATATAGTTACGTTGAAGCACGCACATTACGCACATAGTTGGGCCATTTTACGGAAAGTTGTACACTCGACTTTTTTTTTTAATTTGGATAAAATTGGGTTTTTTCTACTCAGAATCGAAAGCACTTTCGAATGATATAGGGGAAAAAAAGTGTCCCAAATTTTTTTTATTCCTTTCCGTTACCGTTTTCATACTAAGTTTGTAATTTTGTATGGTGGTAACGGAATGGAAAAACTGAAAATTGTATGAAAAATTTGGGACACTTTTTTTCTCCTATTAGGTTCGAAAGTGCTTTCGATTCCGAGTAGAAAAAACCCGATTTTATCCAAATTAAAAAAAAAAGTCGAGTGTACAACTTTCCGTAAAATGGCCCAGTTACGCTGCGCGCCAGAATATATGACACCGTCCCGCTCGCGTCACACAGCCTGTGTGGCGTCGCTAACCTGATACCTAGCATACGTTCCGGCGCGCAGCGGTCGCGTCGCGCGGACTTCGCGCAACGCTGTGTGAGTTGTGTGACCAAGCCTTAAATTATTCGATAATGACCTCGACCTGATTCTCACAAACAATAAATGCCTATGATATGACTTATGACTTTATAAATTTCGCAGTGGCAACGACTCGCTACGCCAAGAACGCACTGCGGGTATCCGCCAGCAAACTTCACCGCTTCACGGCCGTCGGCGCGCTGCGCGTGGACGCTGCGTTACCGTTGCGGCTGGCAGCGCTCGTCGGCTCCTATACTGTCGTTTTGTTGCAATTCGTATTTCTTTAAGAGGAATAGTAACGCTGTGTTGCCTGGTGTGCTCCTTGTAGGATAATGCACAATGGTGAATAAATGTAAGAAAGGTTTTTCCACAGATGACGAGTATATTAAGTAATACAATAGACACAGGGAGAAACGACAATAGAAAGATCTTTCAGGGACTGAAGTCCCATGTTAGTTGTTTGCTTGGAAGAAGTGATGAGTGATGATAATGATGATTTAGGTAAAGAATCATTGTCACAAATTCATGTGAAGTACAAACGTTAAAGAAGTTGTTTGTTCAATTACTTTAATTTAATTCGATATATTTTTTCACCGTCGTAATTTCTACTCAAAACAATTATATATATTGAAAAACTCGTGATAGTTGCAACTGACTGTTTATTTATTCCAATAACATCAATTACTTAGTGTTGTGGCTTTGTTGTTATCTTTACGACATGCTCTACATCAATTTTCAAATGACTTGTAGTAGTTGTAGTGTTACTGTCGGGAATTAAAACTAGTGTTTCATTAATTCTTCATAGTCTAGTTCTTAAACTTTACTTGTCGGTATTCCTTAATTAACCTGCAATAAACATCGCTTAGAAATGTTACTGGATAACACCCTAGACAAGAATTTCCAAATGATGCTTAAACCTTTGAATATCTTGCAAATACTTTACTGTCAACCAAAATTTCATATTGGTCGAGCATTTGTCACTCCGAATGGAAAGTGGGAAATTATTCATTTGATATTGGGTGTTGTTGTTATAGTTCTTACGAATGTTGGAAATGCATTTTTCAGTGACTTTCTTCCAGACGATTCTTTGAATGACGTCAAATTTAAATATGAATTAACTGACGCTGTGTTTTACAGTGTGTCTAGTGTCATAATGTGCGTTACGCATATATTACAATCAGGCAAATATGTGCAGCTAGTTATTAAGATGCAGAAAGCATTTAGAATATTCCACGATATTAATGGATTGAAAAAGTTTCAGAGAGATAACTGGATTTTCGTTGCTACACTTTTTCTTACATATCTGTTATACAATTTAAGTTATGCGGTCTTCAATATTTATACAATGACGCATTTCATATATAACATGATTTTGTTTTATTTCGATGTGAGTGTTATTGTGGCTGTAAGAATAGTGAAGTTTTTGCAGTACGAGCTGATACTCTGGAGGAAGGAACTGAACAGATTTCTAGAAACTTGCTCGAAGACGGATCATGAGCAGCTTGTTAAATATTTGGTTGACGTTGGTGAAGAACAGAGACGACTTTTTAGCGCTTACAGAAATATAATAGAAGCTTTCATGCTTTTTCCTTGCGTTTTTGGCATGCCGGTAAGTACTTCCCTAGTTTATTGCGTACTTGTATTCTGCTGATGATTCTCTGGTAAGGAACTGGGAAGAAGAAACCCAAATTGCCCAAGACCGTAGCAAATGGAGGGAGTTGATTCGAGTCCTACGAGATGTAACATAAAGTCTACATCGTAGAGTTAGTATAGCAGCAAAAGTGTGTAAAGGTTGCGTAAAAACCAACTCTTCGATCTGTGTGCAATCTCTTTCGGTTTTTGATGTCTATAGGTAGTATGGTTAGTCAGACCTTAGCCCTTTCCCAGGAGCGACTAGTATAGGGTGACACCACCAATGATGGACACTTTAAGCTGACAAGCACCAGTAATGGACACTTCAATCCTAATTCAAAGAGCATACGGTTTTAAATCAATTGTGCTATAACCCTTTGCGGCCGGGAAAGTGATTTTGCAAAAACTCATGAAAAATGCATTTGGATCGTTCAAATTTGTTGTAAAACACATTTTAAAAATAATAAAAAAAATCATTTTGTCCTTTATCATTAAAAAAATCGCATGCACAAAAGTGACGTTCAGGAACTATTCGTAAATGCACGAACGTGCAAATTCGTTTAGAATAGACGAAGAATATGCATAAAACGCAAAATTTGATATAATTAAACTATCTATAATAATTAGTATTAAATTTTACATATTTGTCACAATTTTCTTGCTTGAAAATTATCATAGCTATTAGATATAATGGACACAGGGTGCTTCCGAACTTTCGTGGCCTCACAGGTGTATCATAGTTTGAAACGTCACTCAGGAATGCTTCACTACGCCGTTTTCTTGGTGCTTTAACCAGCGTTTCAAAGATTTCTAAGCGAAAATCGAGTAAATCCCTCCATACGTTCATCATCATCATCATAATCAGCCGAAAGACGTCCACTGCTAGACATAGGCCTCCCCTGTGGCCTCCCCCAATGAGCGCCACAGCGATCGGTCATGGGCTGCCCGCATCCAGCGGACCCCCGCAACCTTAACCAGGTCATCAGCTCATCTCGTTTCCAACGAGGGCTTCTACAGCTGCGTCGTCCGGTACATGGTGGTCACCACTCGAGAACTCACTGGCCCCACCAGCCATAGGTTCTCCAGACAATGTGGCCTGCTTACATCACATAAGTTTGGCAATTCATCGGGCTATGCCGGTTACTTTGGTTCTTCTGCGGATTTCATCATTTCTGATTCGATCTCGCAGAGTAACTCCAAGCATAGCCTTCTCCATTGCTCTTTGAGTGAATTTGAGCCACCTTATGACGCCCATAGTGAGCGACCACGTTTCAGAGCCGTAGGCAACACACGCTGCGGGACATTGGATGAGATGATATTGCGTAATCTCCCAAAACCCCGCCCAGCCGAGACAGATTCGACGATGGATCTTCTCGATGTTGGAACTGCGCCATTAGATCGTTTGTCCCAGGTAACCATATTCGTCGACAAGATCGAGCATAGTGCCTCTGATCTTAACTGGAGTTACTACGTTAAACATGATTTTTGTTTTGTCCATGTTCATCTTATAAGACCAACCTCTTCAAAGGCCCTACTCAGATCATCGAGCATAGTACTTAGGTTCTCCATCGTCTCAGCCATAACTACTATATCGTCGGCAAATCGAAGGGTGAATGGTATACTCGCCATTTATGTTGATGCCTCCTGCCTGCCTGTTCGAAAAACAGCTGACCCACCTCCAACTGCTCTGAAATATTATCTGATTCTTGGCTGTCGTTATCAAGTCATTCAAAAAGCGAATAAGGGGATTCCTCGAGTTCATCATCAAATTATTCAATATCTGATTGCCTAAAATTTAAAAGAATTGGTGCATCTTTTAATGGACGCCCTAAAAATATAAACCCATCATTACTAAATGAAATGTGTTATAAAACCGCCAAAATATAGGACTATCTCTTTTGATTTCATTTTTCACGCATAGGCCGAATAAGCATTAACTTGCAAAATCGATTTACGGGCTACGGCCGAACCCCCAAATTTGTGCACTTCGTTATTACGGGCAAGTAATTTGCACTAAATTACTTGGTTTTAGTGTAATTAGTGACAAATAAACACGTTTAACTCTTTTACTGTAATAATCAAGCGTAAAATAGCAATTTATATACCAAAAATGTACGAAATTTTGAACTTACGTGTGCCACTACTCTCATCAAAATAAGCCGCCATCTTCAACGCTGCCTCGCGACCGACTGATTCGACCGGCCGCCGGTATTTTACTACTCAAACGTGGCGTTAGTGTCTGCAGATTCGATCGGTATAGGTTTGAGCCCGAAAAGACAACTTACTTGGGGACAGGATTTTTTCAAAGTGATTTGCAGGATTATATCGAACCGGTCGTAAAGGGATAAAAAATGCATGACTCTTCTTTTCTTTTACATGAGTCAATGTACATCATTGGGCCTTTTCCATTACTGGTGGTGTCACCCTATAACAATCCGGTTTTTCAGATATTGGTGCTGATGGTTGAGGGCTTCGGACATCCTCTGGTCTACATCCAATTCGTTATAGAAATCAGCTCAACGGGAGGGTTCCAAGTAAGATATTCCATGGTATCTGATTGAGAATTGTTATGTATTGTAATTTGTTTTTAACATATTTACCTAACGTAAATACCCTGCCTTACTACTCCGGCTCGCTTCATAAAATCATACTCATATTTTACCTAATTATGCAACATTGGCATTATAAACTACGAAGTATAAAAGTAGACTTAGACCTCATTCATTTTACGCCATTTGACGTTTCAGGTCGCCTCCGGGCTGAGTCTCCTGGTGTCTTTGTGCTGGATACTGAAGACGTTCATGCTAGTGAGCTGCCTATGCGTCAGCTGTCAGCAGTTGTACCTGGCCGTGGCTGACGTGGATGCAGCCTGCGCGGTCATACTAGCAGATGATCGATGCTTGGGTATTATCTTATTTTCACTTACTAAAGTCAAGTCACAGTTCGGATCGGTATCTTGTGATAACACGACGTGCCGCTTGCTGAGCCTCATTTATTAGTGCATTTATAAAAACTTGTTTGTTATCGCGCCGGCCGGTGGCCCGGTCTGCGCGCATCTATTGTGTGCGCTCGAGTCGTTAATGACCTTAGGCAAATATGAGTGAAAACGGTTCTGTGAAGGATTTAAATGTCGATGAATGTAGTAATTTGTTGAATGAGAGTAGCGAGATTTGTCCGAAGATGGATGTAATATTACAGGATTCAGTCGAGAAGGAGAATTCCTCTCAAGCTACGAGTCAACGACAGGATAAAAGATCTAGAAATTCTAGTGATGACACAGATGATCCCGATGGGCAGGGACATTTCACTAAAGTGGAAAGGAAAAATAGAAGAGCGAAACGTATGCATAAAAGTCTGTCCCAGAATAACTTGTCAGATATGACGCAGATCAATGATATGGAATTAATTGGGCGGGCATGTGAAGTGTGTGTCACATCTAAAGAAGACTTGCCTAAACAAGTGGGTTTGGCTAAACTATTAAGAGCAGAAGGGATACAAAATATAACGAAAATATCGTACAAAAACTCGTGCAAGGTACTGATTAAATTTAATAGCAAATATGACGCAGAGAAGCTGTTACAATGTAAAAAATTCTCTGATTTAGAGTATAAATGTCAACTGACTAGCGAGTTGAATTTCTGTTATGGAATTTTACGACACATAGAATTGGATGTCACTGAAGATGAGATTAAGAACGACTTTGAATGTGTGTATAAAATTGTTTCGGCTAAAAGACTAAAGCGCCTTGATGAACACGGATCATGGGTTGACAGTGAGACAGTAAGAGTATGCTTCCAGTCGTCCACCTTACCCCCATATGTATATGCATATGGCTATGGAATAAAGGTGGAACTGAATTACTTCCCTGTCACCCAGTGCTCAGGATGCTGGAAGTTTGGTCATTTTGTTAGAATATGTCCAATTAAGAAGAAACTATGCCCTAAATGTGGGGGTACTCATGTTAACTGCGAAACCAAAGTCTTTGTATGTGTTAATTGTAAAGGCAATCACATGGCACTTGATAAAAGCTGCCCAGCATTCCTTAAAGAAAGGAACATTCGGATGGTTATGGCTAAGGAAAATTGTCCGTATCGCATAGCATTACAGAAGATAACTATTAATGGGAAAGAGAACGTCACTAAATCAGTTCCTAAAGAAAACGATGTCGTGAATGAACAGATTCATGAAACGATAATTCCCAGCACGTCCTCAACAAGTTATCGAGACGCACTTCAAGGAACTTTACACACACAAAGTTCAGAATCGGACATGGAACAGGATACAATTGAAAATGTAGACAAATCAGAGATGAATCAAGGGAGTGACGCAAGACCAAAACTGAAGAAAGTGAAAACTATAAAGAAGAACAAAACGCAACATGTTTCAGTGACAGATTGGGAAAAAGAGATTGGAAATACAACAGGAAATAATAGATTGGAGGATAATATTGACTCGAATAATGACCACGGAAAGAGGGATCGGTTTTCGTGGGTCTTATTCTTGAAGAAGGTTAAAGATATTATGATGGCAGAAGCTTCAATGGAAGAAAAGATAAAAATTGGACTAAACTTACTTTTGGAAGAGATAACAAAATTTGTAGTGAATATCGTGAGAAAGGGAGATTTTTTTGAGTAGTTTATTTTCTAGTTTCTATAATGGATAAGGATTTCGTTTTAAATTTTATACAATGGAACGCACAAAGCCTACGACCTAAACGTGTACAGTTTGAAGCTATTTTGATGCAAGAGAAAATTCATATTGCTATCTTAAGTGAAACGTGGCTGGAAGGTGAATCGGATCTGAACTTTAGTGGGTATAATATATATCGCTGCGATCGATATGATGCCTATGGGGGAGTAGCTATCATAGTTCATAAGTCAATCCAGTCGTACCGGACACCCTGTGCTACTAGTAATCCAGGAATTGAAATTCTACATATTAAAATCCTAAATTGTAAGTACTTGAAAAACATTTTCTCAATTTAAGGATGATTCACGCTAGACCGTTCCGTGTCCGGGCCGGCCCGTTTCCGAGGGCGACCGTCGCCCGGCCGGGCCCGGCCGGGCGACGGTGACGCTCGGGCACGGGCCGGCCCGGACACGGAACGGTCGCTCTATCAACAATGCATCCGTTTGACGGCCGTCAAGCGACGGCCGGCCTCGGAAGCGCGACGGTGGCCCTCGGAAACGGGCCGGCCCGGACACGGAACGTTGACTTAGAACAATGCACCGTCGACGGGCGCGGCGAGGACGGGGCACGGGCATATACGTCAAAAATACGTAGGTTGTAAACCGTCAAATATTAATACGTGAAATATGGAAGACCATTCAACCTTGCATTTAGTCGGTTTATATTAGCTGCTGGATGGCTGCCGGGCTAGGATGATAGTCAAATGACATTATTTATGGTCACGTTTTACCGTCAAATTTGGGTAAAAGATATACGTGAATTTTTAAATATAATACCCAGACATATAAGTTAGTTTTAATTTTATTTAAGTTATTATTGTATTCTACTATATATTTTCTTGTAAATAAATGATTAATAACTGTCGGACGTTCAATCGTATATTTGTCAAATCAATGCTAAATTATTGACATAAACTTATATGTCACTCGGGAGGCCCCTTATGATTGAACACTATACACATTTTCGTGTCATTATTATCAACATCAGCATATACAGGCTGGATTTTCTTTTGGGTCAGTGAGGTTAGCTACCAGATCCCGTGCTGCTACGTGAAAATTGTCTTAGAAGACCTTCCTTTGATTTTGAACTAATGAAAAATGGCGTTGTCAGATTTTGGAAAAAACATACAGGGTGCGAGAAAAAGGCCATTTTTGACAACCTTTTTTTTGATGCCAATCGATCGTGTCAAAAAAAAATATTCCGGCTAGAAAAGCCACAAATCGAGGAAAACTTTTCCCATACATTTACTATGGAGAAATAGTGAAATTCAAAATTCCCGTTTTTGGACATTTTGAATGCTTTTAATGTTATGTTTTCATACAATATCATGTTCCTTAAACGTAGTAAGACTGATAAGCAAGATAGAAAAATGTGAAAAAATTTATTTTTTCTCCATAGTAAATGTATTGGAAAAGTTTTCTTAAATTTTTGGCTTTTTAGTACATTACCGGAAGTTGACCCCTTGGAAACTATTGATATTGGATAGCAATGGAATCGATTGGCATAAAAAAAAGTTTGTCAAAAATGACCTTTTTCTCGAACACTAGATGTTTTTTCCAAAATCTGAAAACGCCATTTTTCATTAATTCAACATCTTCTAAAACCATTTTCACGTAGCAGCAAGGGATCTGGTAGCTGCCCTCACTGACCCAAAAAGAAAATCCACCCTGTATACCGTCCCACTGCTGGGCACAGGCCTTCTCTCATAGATGTCTCTCGTTTTATGTATGGAGATAAATTAACGTTGCAATATTAACATGACACTATTTGAGATAAAGTCTCCGCCGCACTTAGAATTATCTCAGGATCTCAGGTTATATGTCGGAGCATATATTTGGTCCGGATTTTCATGCTAGCCGGGCTGGGGTTCGCACGGTGTTTAGCGCATAAAAAAAGAATCGGCACACAAATTCATAAGGACGTAGATATACTGACTGACAATGGTTTTAAGGACTGTTCTGCACGATTGTGATTGTAAGTACATAATTTTGTTTTCTATATAAGGTATTGTATGGCATCGGTTACACGGTCAATATTATCACGCGATACCGCGATACAGTATTCACCTCTCTCTCACTTACATGAAAGTGACAGAGAGGCCAATACTGTATCGCTTGATAATATTGACCGTGTAACTGACGCCTACAAGCATCGTGCGATCCCAAAATAAGTTTTTAATAAAATGAAAATTCAATAAAAATACTAAAAAACACAAATAATACCCACAAGTAATTTATAATGTGATGTAATAATATGAAATAAATTAATATCAATAATATTTAATAATAATAATTACAATTTGAATCGCCCGTCCTCAATTCCTCCTAGTGTTGCCCGAGGCATCGTTCCCAGGACGCTCGCTGCGTTGCCTTGCTAGTTTAAGAGCCGGTGACACTGAACCTAGTATGATAAGATTCCCAGATGGCATATATATAATTAGGTGCGTCATTAGTCGGGGAACACGAAACGGCGATGCTGCAATGCGAAAAACCTGGCGAAGCCATTGAAAATTAAAATTGATAAATGATGAAAAATCCGGTTTCTAGTATGATAAGATTCCCAAGTTTCGTTTGTTCCTCGAAACAGGGGAGGGGTAGGACTATACGATAGTGCAGTGCTGCAAGCCCTCCTGGCTGGCCTTGTCAGTGGCAGCAGTATGATAAACGACCACTTTTCTGAGGTATCTAGTATGATCGGATTCCTGAAAAAAACAGGGCTCATCTGAAAGATCAGCACTTTCTGTGTAAGAAAAACCACTGCTGCATTTTCCAAACAGTGGAGAAGGTGGTTGCTGCAGCGATTAAAGGAGCCGACAACACTGAACCTATTTCGATAGATTACCAGATGATATATATATAATTAGTCGCGGCATTAATGGGGGTACACGAAATGGCGATGCTGCAAAGCAAATGAGCAGGCAAACCTATTAAAAATCAAATTTAAAAAAATAAAAAATAAACGGTTTCTAGTATGATAAGATTCCCAAGTTTCGTTTGTTCCTCGAAATAGGGGAGGGGTAGGACTATACGATAGTGCAGTGCTGCAAGCCCTCCTGACTGGCCTTGTCAGTGGCATCAGTATGATAAGCGACCACTTTTCTGAGGTATCTAGTATGATCGGATTCCTGAAAAAAACAGGGCTCATCTGAAAGATCAGCACTTTCTGTGTAAGAAAAACCACTGCTGCATTTTCCAAACAGTGGAGAAGGTGGTTGCTGCAGCGATTAAAGGAGCCGACAACACTGAACCTATTTCGATAGATTCTCAGATGATATATATATAATTAGTCGTGGCATTAATGGGGGTACACGAAATGGCGATGCTGCAAAGCAAATGAGCAGGCAAAGCTATTAAAAAGAAATTTTGAAAACATAAAAAAACCGGTTTCTAGTATGATAAGATTCTCAAGTTTCGTTTGCAGCAACCACCTTCTCCACTGTTTGGAAAATGCAGCAGTGGTTTTTCTTACACAGAAAGAGCTGATCTTTCAGATGAGCCCTGTTTTTTTCAGGAATCCGATCATACTAAATACCTCAGAAAAGTGGTCGCTTATCATACTGCTGCCACTGACAAGGCCAGTTAGGAGGGCTTGCAGCACTGCACTATCGTATAGTCCTACCCCTCCCCTATTTCGAGGAACAAACGAAACTTGGGAATCTTATCATACTAGAAACCGTTTATTTTTTATTTTTTTAAATTTGATTTTTAATAGGTTTGCCTGCTCATTTGCTTTGCAGCATCGCCATTTCGTGTACCCCCATTAATGCCGCGACTAATTATATATATATCATCTGGGAATCTATCGAAATAGGTTCAGTGTTGTCGGCTCCTTTAATCGCTGCAGCAACCACCTTCTCCACTGTTTGGAAAATGCAGCAGTGGTTTTTCTTACACAGAAAGTGCTGATCTTTCAGATGAGCCCTGTTTTTTTCAGGAATCCGATCATACTAGATACCTCAGAAAAGTGGTCGCTTATCATACTGCTGCCACTGACAAGGCCAGCCAGGAGGGCTTGCAGCACTGCACTATCGTATAGTCCTACCCCTCCCCTGTTTCGAGGAACAAACGAAACTTGGGAATCTTATCATACTAGAAACCGGATTTTTCATCATTTTTCAATTTTAATTTTCAATGGCTTCGCCAGGTTTTTCGCATTGCAGCATCGCCGTTTCGTGTTCCCCGACTAATGACGCACCTAATTATATATATGCCATCTGGGAATCTTATCATACTAGGTTCAGTGTCACCGGCTCTTCTACTATGCTGAATGGCCAGGCTCAGCCGCACGGCGAAGTAAGAGCCCAGCCCTGATCAGTTTTTGAAAAACTTTTTGACTAATTCTTTAGTATCTGTCGACCAGGGTACCAGGGTCTCTACTGCAAGTGCCGAAAATATGTAATTATATGTTAAGAAAGCGTATTTACGACACTTGACAGTAAAGTTTGGGCATCGTTAGCGGCTGAGCCCGGCGTATTGGCAGAGCGCTGGACATGGGACGGGGCCAACGTGTCCACGCAGGTCACATCCCATGCCAAAGGTCGACATAGATGTCACGGTACTATTGTGCACCCGTCAGGTCTTTTGCCATCAGCAGCGGACAGACCTACTGGCTCCAGAGTTGATGGGATAGCTGCGGAGCCGAGAGCCCGGTGGATGAGGTCGTTGACCGATCGGCACTTGACTGGCAGTATAGGCCGTGGCGACCGAGCCACCGCAGCGGCTGCAGGAATGTGGCTTGCAGACTTTGAGCCCTAGTGTAAGGCACGGACACTGCCAGTAATCGAGCGCGCTCGGTTGGGATAAGGTTCTGTTCTAAAAGACTTTTGTGGATAGATTTGACTTTTAAAATGTCCCAGGCAGCTTGGCTCGCTTTTTCAGCAGGTGGGCTCTTACCAGGATTCCCGATCTCCTAAGTTGACTCTGCATCGGCCAAGCAGCGGGATTGGAAACATTAAGAATTCCACTGATGAGCGTGGCGGTGCTGTGTACAGATGACAGAAAAGCAGCAAGAGCCAGGTCACCAGTACAGCGGATACCTAATCCGCCATATTTTATTGGCAGAGTTGCCTGGGACCAAGTATGAAAATCGAGGGAAACGTTTAGGATTTTACTGATTGATTCTTTTAATGTGTTATCTATTAATGATGTCAATAGAGGGAATTTCCATAACGGTCAGTTTATTTAACGACCGAGGCCTTAGATAGCATACCGCATGAGGCATGTCTGGCGTTCAAAGCGTGATGGAGTTGATAAAATTAAATTACACAATGCATGAACCTGCCTTATCCCATTATCGAAACATTAAAAGAATTATCCAAAATGTTCCTGTGATATGAGTGTACATCTTATATCTTTAAACGAGCAGTTTTTGTACATATATTTATTTCGGGGTTCTCAGAAATGGCTGTAACGATTTTGAATAAATTTCGTATGTGGGGGTTTTCGGGGGTGAACAATCGATCTAGATAGGTCTCATATGTACGGGAAACGCCGAGCAAAGCTCGGTCACCCAGATATTATTTATTAAAGCAGGTAGCGAGACATTATTAAACCTGTATTGAGTACTGACGACAGTGAAAAGAACGACTATAATTTGTGGCAAGTAACCATCAAGTAACACGTCGGCAATCTTTAATTTCCATAGTTTTCTAATAAAGAAACAGGCTATAAATATGGTTTATTACATCTATGTTTAAGGAATTAAAGTTAGGAGGACGTATCGAAATATTGTTATGTTCTTCTGGGTGTGCCGACGCGGTGTGACAATTTCAACGTTGCAAAGAAGACTGTCGCAAGCCGTAAGTTGACGAAGATAAACTTCTGTTTGTAGTTTTTAGGCATTCCTGAAAAAAAAAAAGATTTTACAATCCGATAGATGCTATCACGGAAAATCATCATAGTAGGTAATATGTAAATTAACGCACGTAATGTACGAGGCGTAAGTCAATTATTAAGTTATTTGGAGCAGTCGAACTGGAAACGTATTTTGTTATCTACCTTACAGTCATAGAAGACTGCTGCAGTCATAGTAACGATGCACTGAATGTGTAGGTATGGTGTTGCATTACTGGTGGTCATTAAGGCCTCCAGAACTCCCGAAAATGGGCTGTGTTGAAAGTGAAGGACTTAAATTTGCCTCTAGCAGTAGCAGTCAACACTAAGAATCCTCAATCGCTTGCCATCAGACAGGTCCAATACCTAAGCTAAGCTCGTTCACAAATATTTTTTAAGAAAAAAAAACCGACTTCAATGTGGGAGGCCGGTGAAAGATTATTATACTTAGATGGTGCACTCTTAGATTCCATACAATACATACTTAATTCGTCATGGAATCCACCATCAGAACTCAAGCTTGACAAAAATGTGTCTTGAAAACCTAGCTTGCTTGACAAACATAACGAAGAGAACAAATCGCCAAACGTGAACTATGCGTCGTTGAAGAATTCCATTCTGATCATCATCAGCAGTTCCACTTCATCAAATGTCACTTATTTAAATGTAAATGCTCGATTTGTTTATGAAAATACTAAAATCACTATAAGTATGTATGCCTTTAACATTTGAGGAGTTCCCTCGATTTCTCATGGATCCCATCATCAGAACTCGAGCTTGACAAATGATTGTCTTGTAAATCTAACTTGCTTAACAAACACAGCAAAGAGAATAAATCGCCAAACGTGAACTATGCGTCGTTGAATTCGCTATTTGACAGTTGTAAAGATAAAATAATTAATGTGTTGGATACAGTAGCTATTATAGGTTTACAATACTCATACAATAGGTTTTGTGTTTTAAAATTAATTGAAAACATTTTTTTTTTAAATAAATTCAGAGATTTTTTATCTGTGGATTACAAAAACCGAAACGCGTGTGACGTCACATTTCAAAGTTAAGGTTTAATTCCGCAACAGACCGCAACTGCACTTACTGCACGTTATGTTTCTCCGCACTCCAAATTGAACCGTAACGGTATTCGTAAAAAGCTCTTTTTAAAATGAGCAGAGAAGTGTCGCAACAGCACAAGTTACTGTACAATTTGGAGTGCGGTGTAACATGCAGTTGCAGGCTGCTGTCGGCTGCGGAAGTAAACCTTTAGTTGTTTATCAAGTGCGACGTCACAGTACTCACAGTCACGTGATCGGCTGTTTTCGCGCGAAATTCAAATTACTTAAAAAAAAAATATATTTTATGATAGAAATTAAGCTCTGGGGAAAACGATAATTGTTACAGGTATAAAACAAACCTACGTATAATTTAAAATACATTTCCGAAAACTGTCAAGTAGCCAATTCTGATCATCATCATCAGTTTCCCTTCATCAAATGTCATCAAATGCTTAATTAGTTGATGAAAATACTAAAATGCCTGTGCCTTTCACATTTGAGGAGTTGCCTCGATTGCTCATGGATCCCATCATCAGAACTTGAGCATGACAAAAATTAGTCGTGAAAATAGAATTTGCTTAACAAACACAGCTAGGACGACAAATCGCCAAACGTGAACTTTTCGTCGTTGAAGAGGAAATCCGGACATATGAAAGTATTTTTGTCGAAGCTGAAGCGGAGACCTTCATTTCATTTGATCGGCTCTGCAAAAACAAGACAATAATCACATTATTACTCTCTGTGTATGGTTGATGAGAAATGAATTGAAATCTAATCTGTAGTTCTGGAGATTAACCCTTATATACTCATTAAGGTGAAACAAGGTACCAATTATTAAGAAAATAAAAGGTTCGATTATCTCGGAAACCTAGGGACTCTTACTAAACCTGAATGTCCATTTTCTGGACCAGCCTCAGAAGCTCTATCAGTGGTTAGAAGTTTGTCCATTAATTACTGGACACCCTGTATAAACATACAATATCTGGGCGGCCGAGCTTTGCTCGGCGTTTTCCCAGGCATGAGACCTAGCTAGATAGATTGCTCGTCCCCGAAAACCCCTACATACCAAATTTCATCAAAATCGTTAGAGCTGTTTCCGAGATCCCGGAAATAAAGAAATATAGATATATAGATATAAACAAGAATTGCTCCTTTAAAGATATAAGATTTCCGAGATCCCGGAAATATAGATATATAGAAATATATATAGATATAAACAAGAATTGCTCGTTTAAAGATATAAGATAATCCTTTAGTTTATGTCAAATTTCAAAAAACTTATACTTACTAGTGTTTGACACAAACTTTACGTAGATAATAGGAAAAAACCGGCCAAGTGCGAGTCGGATTTCGCACATTTAGGGTTCCGAACCAACGTCAATAAATGTGATTTATCCATATATTAGTATTTGTTTTGTAAAATATACGTAATAACCAAATCATCATCATTATCACCAAATTTCAAGTTTATAGGTAGGGAAGTTGAAAAATTATTTGGAAAAAAAATTGTGACAGACGACGGACGGACGTGGACGGACGGATGGACGGACGGACGGAAGCATGAGTGACAACAATAGGATTCTGTTTGGACCCTTCGGGTACGAAACCCTAAAAAGCCCAAAAAATATGTTTTCCAAGATTTCAATCTACCATTTTGTTAGTGTATGTAAATTTATTTAGAACTATGTATTTAATTAACGGATACTGAGCTAAGCCGAGGACAGACGCACAGACGGACGGACAGACGGTCTGACATACGGACTTATGGACGGACATAAGTCCGTAAAGGGAAAATAGGGTTTTTGTTAAGCATGATATGAAATGCTGCTAAAAGCGATACGTAATTTTTATTTATTAATGCTAGTTTTTGACCGCGACTTCGTTCGCGAGGAACTCGTTCATCGCGATAGAATGTAATTGCTATTATATCAGGCGCTTACCAAGTTATCGCTCTTCCATACAAGCTTCCACTCCTTTAAGGTATGATTTCCGGAATATAAAGTATCCTATGTCCTTCCCCGGGACTCAAAATAGCTCCATGCACAATTTCATCCAAATCGGTCTAGCGGCTTAAGGGTGAAGAGGTATCAGACAGACAGACAGACAGACTTTCACATTTATAATATTAGTATGGATGAGAGGAAAAGTCATTACATTTCTCATACCACCATTTCGTGGTTATAGGGATCCATTCAGCACACTGAATTTAATCCGCACATTTATATGAGGATAGGTATCGCGACACGTGGGTGCTATTCAATACTTACTTACATACATACCTACATAACATTGGTACCTACATATACTCAAGCCCCTTAATGCCGTTGGCGTGGGTAGAGACCATATAATGCCAAATACTGAGTACCTACTGCTAATGGCAAATGGCAGTCGCTTTCGTAAAAACTAGTGCCTACGTCAAATCTTGGGATTAGGTAGCGGACCCCGCGGAACTGTACTGGGATAACGCTAGGAGGATGATGATGATGTTGATGGCGGGCTTAATGCCAAATGGCATTCTCTACCAGCCAACCATGAATTCTTACTTCTACTCTTATTTTTTCTTTCTTTATTATTTCTTTCTTTTTTCTTTCTTATTCAGGCTCAGTAAATAATAATGCTTGGTCTTGGGTGGGGTCTGGGGCCAAAAAAAAAGTACTTATTTATTAGCCCTTACCGTAGTTGATTTAATTTGATGCTGCTTAGATTTTTGGTGTAAGTCCTCGATAACATGATGATTGTCGCTGATACAAGACGTACGATTATTGTTACGGAACTTGCAAACTTTTCATTTTCTTTTTTCTATCGTCTGAAAATAAGAATTGCCATGTAGAAACTTGCGTAGAATCAAGTTTAATATGAGGAGACGGAATGTCACATGACATGACTGTCGTCCCTCGCTGTTTGACGGTGATGTTGAAATACCTACTGTAAGTTCGGTGACTGTTATATCACTGTAAATTGCACGAATGGATTGCATCCTACAGAAAAAATATATACTTACACTAGCGGACCCGGCAGACGTCGTCCTGCCCGGAAAAGCAGTGCCACCTACCTGGTCGAATTGGTTTGTTAGATGTTTTACTCGAAATCGTTATTTAAGATCCGCGTGGTCGTGTCGTAGGTTTCCCCTGGATTTTCCCTAGGCCACTCTCCAACCGCGCAGTCCCATCGCTTTAATGGGCCCGCCTATAAAGCCACAGGTTAAAAAAAGTCCATAAAGTGCAGTATTTCTTTGATATTAAAGTTCAGTTAATAATTAAGATGTTTGATGGATGGTCGCGAGTGTTCGGAAATCGTCGTAAACAGCTAATTGTCTCTGTTCAAAGACCAATGTGCAAATACTTATTTATTGTCGGGTACTATACATACAAGAAATTTCAATGTATCATCGTTTACGTTTTCATGTAGATATTGTCTGTACAAATGTGGAGGACTGAGAGTATGAAAATAATCTAGTAAGGAAACTTGCTTGTATTTTAAAAAAAAAACCGGTCAAGTGCGAGTCCGACTCGCGCACCGAGGGTTCCGTACACAGTTCTTGTATATGTAGTTGTGTACCCGTCCCGACCCCATTAATTCAGGAACAATCTTAAAATAAAAAAACATGACAGCACCATCTATCGGCGCATTGTGTTACTAATTTGCGCGACTGAATAACTTAGTACGTATGTTGGTTTTTCAAGGATAATTCTTTATCACATCAACCGATTTCAATAATTGTTTTTTTATTTGAAAGAAAGTATTTTCAACGTAATTTTGTAAAATTAAATATAAAACAAAAATATATACAAAGGTGATTAAATTACAAACTTAGTATAGAAGAGTTTTTTGATGATTAAAAAAAATAAAAACTAGATAGGGCTATGGCTATAATTTTCCTATAAAATATACATGCATATTAATGTTGTGTAATAATTTCAAATTTTTTTCTTCGTAAACTTCGGAGATAAGGGGGGGGGAATGGTATTTTTTTTTACATTTTCCCTCGTAAATCGAAATTTCCCCAACGAAAAAAAAAAACTAAAAATTGTTTCGGAATGTACAAGTCAAGCCCTTTCATATGATACCCCACTTGACATAGTTGCCAGACTTTAAAATTTTGAACCCCCTTTTATCTGTCATTATTCACAGAAAATAAAATAAAATAATTTAAAAAACCATCTTCTATGTATCTGGGTTACCCTTGTTTATAACTATTCCAAATTTCAAATCGATAGGATAAGTAGTTCCTGAGATATTTAGCGATGTGACAGACAGACAGACAGACAGACAGACAGACAAAGTGAAACCAATAGGGTTCCTTTTTTACCTTTTTGGTACGGAACCCTAATTAAGCAATGGAAAAATCTGCGCAGAATTTCGATACACGAAAATCAACTCTGGTAAAAAAAAAAGCTGTAAAGTAAATGGTAATTCGCGGAAAAACGCGACTAATGAAAAAAACTTGTGTTAAAATAGTAGCCGAATAATTTAAACGACTGCAAAATTCACGATCGAGGAAAAATGCGATCCGAAATTTTGCTACAATGAAATAACGATTTCGAGAAAAACATCTAACAAACCGTCGAATTGTATTATGAAACCATGCAGGATTTATGCGCTCGTGAGATAAAAATACTGGGCTGTTATTCATAAGGCTGGAAGCCGCTCAACCAATCTCAGTGAAGCGCAAACTCTTAGGGTATTTCCGGCGTGGTCGTGTCGGAGGTTTCCTCTGGATTTTCCCTAGGCCACTCACCTAGCGCGCGCCCCTATCACTCTATTGGGCCCTGCCTATAAAGCCAAAGTCAGGTTAAAAAAAAACACTGTCTTTGTCCAAGTACTTGCCGTTAGGATGATGATCACAACCGAAAATGATATGCCTGAGTGACACTCCTGGACGGCGGCATGCCCGACAAATGTCGATAGTAGGTACCGCTTTTACGATTTATTTCCAGTAATTCTTCGTCATGCACGATAACGTCGTCTGCGATTGCACAGACAAAACCTTCGGTTTCCCCGCAACGTACCCAGTTCACAGACGCGAGCAGTCTATGTCGGGCCCCGTACGGGCCCCGTTGAAGCGCCTGTGTAGCTCTTTAGGCACAGTCATTAATATGTATACACTTTTTTACCTAATCGAATGCTTTTGCTTTCAAATTGTAGGCGACCGCATTCGATTAGGTAAAAAAGTGTATACTTACCTTTATATCAATGAACTCGACTGTATCTTCCACTCCGCCTTGTGGTAGTCTAGTCAGTGCTCAATACTTTGAAGACTGTGCCAGTTTTCGGATTCTCTGGCGCACCTGTCTTTGCCTTAAAGTGTGAGGCCGAAGAAGGCCGTATGTAATACGTAATGTATTTAAGCCGTTGTGTGGATTGTGTGGTAATTTGGTCACTTACACTTGCATTTTCCCGTAAACCTTATTTCTGCATTCATATTTGTTCGCCGCGTGTAAACTGCTTACAGTTCGAGTTTCGTGTGTGACGACCAATATTTCCACAACATATTACGTTTTATGTTTATGTATTGAAGCTTTTTACTGATTTTATAATTCAAGAGTTATTTATATATTAAATTGCCTTACGTCCACTCTACCATAATTTTACAATAATAAATAAATATCGCTTACTCCCATTTGTTTGATGGAAATGTCAGTGAAGCAAGTGACTTCGCATGTCTTATTCCGTCAAATGCCAAAGAGTTTGTTCTACGCTATCTATGATACACAAATGTTCAGCACATCCGTTTTTTAACGAAAACACGAAAACGACGCCACCTGCCGGGTCCAATTGTCTGAATTGACCTTTCCGGGACCAACACAAATATACACACAAAATTCATCCCAATCGGTGCAGCCGTTTAGGAGGAGATATGAGCCTAACACACGTACAGAAGAATTAAATATATATAAAAAAAAAATAATAGTTTAAAAACACTACAAAAACACGCTTTGCATGTTAATTGAAACCTGATCGTGTTCAAAGTCCATTACGTGACCTTTCTCACAAGTGCAAACACGACTATGATACGATATTCCATCACGGAATACCAGTGCCTATCTTCCGGCTTCATCATCAGACCTTGAAACCTAATCGTGGTCAAAGTTCATTACAAGACTTTTCTAACAAATCCAAACACAGCTACGATACGATGTTCCATCATGAAGTTCCAGTTCATATCTTCCGGCTCCATCATCAGATCAGTTCGACAGTACCATATTATTGTATTGTCATCAGAACTACATACTGCTGCTAATTTTCATGACGCTACGATCCTTGAAAAATGGTTAAACTAGTTACCTTAGATTCCATTACATAGTTAGTTACATACAGGTCAACCTATCAGACCTTGAAACCTAATCATGGTCAAAGATCATTGCAAGACTTTTCTAACAAATCCAAACACAGCTTTGATAAGATGTTCCATCATGAAGTTCCAGTTCATATCTTCCGGCTCCATCATCAGATCAGTTCGACAGTACCATATTATTGTATTGTCATCAGAACTACATACAGCTGCCAATTTTCATGACGCTACGATGCTTGGAAGATGGTTAAATTAGTTACATTAGATTCCATTACATAGTTACATACAGGTCGACCTAATAAAAGCGTGTTAAAAAGACAAAATTTCATCCCAATCGGTGCAGCCGTTTAGGAGGAGATATGAGCCTAACATACGTACAGAAGAATTTTATATTTAAAGATAGTAGAAAGGTAAATGTTTTAATTAGCTGTCTGTGCTCTTTAAGAAAACTACGTGTAACCTGTAACAGACGGACAAATACTAAGTTTTTTTTAAGGTCAAGTAAAATGTCACCTACTTTATCACAGACATAGACAATTCGCAGACATACCGCAATTAAACATTTTTGTTCTTTTAAAATTCATAAAATTGAAACACGTAGTTTATTTTCGATAAAATGAACAATCGCAGTTAATATCGAGTGAAATTCGTTGTTTAATATTGTATTTCGCCATTTTAAGGCTATTTGTAGTGCTAGTTCGACATGGATCGAATGCTTGGGGCTTTTTTTATTTCTCTTTCTAACTCATTAAGAATATTAAGACAAATACGCCACGGTCAAAAATAAAATATGTTCAATCAGTCACCAAATAGCACAAAGTATAATAAGTATATTTATGAACAAATAGCCACGGTTACTAAAAGTACTCAGTCAGTGTCACTTAATGGTAATACCAGTTAGTTGTCTTCTATGATTCGGCGGATGTTTTTGAAGTTATGGTGATGTGTGAGTGTAAATTAAGCGATTACCTACTTTATTTTGAAAGAAAAGAAAGAAAGAAAAGAAAGGAAGAAAAAGAAAGAAAGAAAAGAAACATTTATTCGTGACTGGAGAAGCTATTGGTCCATGAAACATCTTATGAAGGGAGACCTACCCTTATCACTGAAACGTAGACTCATGGACATGTGCATACTTCCAGTTCTCACCTACGGCGCACAGACTTGGTCTTTGACACAAGCTCAGAAGTTCAAACTCGGGGTTTGCCAGCGCGCTATGGAGCGCAGTATATTGGGTGTTAAGCTGTATGAACGTATCCGGAACACCACGCTGCGCTCACAAACTAAAATAATAGACGTAACTCAGAAAGCAGCCAAGTTAAAATGGGACTGGGCTGGTCACGTCTCCCGCATGCCCAGTGAGTTATGGGCAAAGACCACTACGGAATGGAAGCCTCAGAACTCGAGGAGACGTGGCAGACCCCATCGGCGATGGCGGGATGAACTGGACTCATTTTTAAAGGAGTGGACAGATGAAGCAAAAAACCGTCATAACTGGAAAAAGAGAAGGGAGGTCTTTGCCCAGCAGTGGGACACATTAGGCTCTAAATAAATAAATATAAATAAACAAAACACTTACGAACAGGACATTACGAAACCGAATTTTGCCACGAAATGGTCACAACTCAGCGTTATGCTGGCAGAGCCAGCGCTGGTCTTCCGTTTTTCGCTTTAATTAGTAGCTACTTAAAATATTTTAGGTTTATTTTTGCTGTGATTAATTATATTATGTGAGCAATGCTGCCAAATAACTATTTTAATTTAATTGGAAGTAAGATTGTTGACTATTAAACGAATTATCAAAAAAACAAAGATTTTAAATGAAAAATCACCAAAATACCGAAACATCGGTATTAATACCGAAATCCCGGGATTGAGATTTGAATACCGAAACTCAATCCCGGTATTGAGTATGGTCCGGTATTGTATGCTCTACTCGCAAATTTAACTTTTTTACAAAATTGCTGTCGCTCCCGTATCGGCCTTACAAGCCAGTTAGATAAGTGCCGCACCTCTTCATACGCATACGGAAGCTGCTTAAATCATCTTTTCATGGATGAACAAGGCCAATGATGATTATGTACAACTATAAAAAATATAAATAGGAGTCGGCGAATGATTTCCTGTAGTTGTAAACGTTTATAGGTTACGGTAGCAGGCCATTACGGCAGCATGACAGTCATCAACTAGTCATTCAGAAGCTTCTAATGAGCCCAGACACGACGAGTATAGCTTGTGCAGTTTAGTAGTTGCTATGGTCACCTCCTCTCAGTATCAGATCATATAAATTTATAATATTGCGCATTTACAAACTTTACCATTCTTTACTCTTTCCATAGATATGGTTGGCTAGAAGAGATGGCTTGACATACAGTTTTGATTATTTTGAATGAATCCCCCGTCAGGAATAGTCAGGAATCTGGAAATAAAGTGGGCAACCGCATGTTGAGTTTAAAATTAATAAATATTAAATAATGATGTAAGCTACTTAGGTGATATAACTAGGTGGGTTTTTTGATTTAACTAATTCACATACATATAGTTATATATTCATGTAGATACCTCAACCAACAACTCCAAGCAAATTACTGGCACCTAATATTAACAACATCAGGCTTGCTCTCATGAATCGCACTTTGCCACTTCTCGGCTTGGAACAGTTCCCTTATTTATACCTTTCAATTTTTTCGCAAATACACATATTGCTTAACTAACTACTACACACAAGTTTCGAAGAACGAATTATTAATATATTAGATTATAGTCAGGATTCGAACCCACAACCTTTGTAAGTAATAAATCCATGTATGCGCTTTACTCGCCACTAAATTGTAATACTTTTAATGAAGGAAGAGGAAATGATACGGCTTAGGTAACACTCAATTTGTATTTTTTTTTATTATTACCTATCGATAATCATCAGCCTCAGACCTGGCTGCTGCCCGTTAACTAGTCGTTGTTCGGTGGGTTTAGGCCTCCGAAGATTATTTAATAGCACGGGAAAAAACTTGACATGAGAAAATAAATAATTGCTTCATTTACCCCATGAGAGCGCCAAAGCGGATGCATACCAAACTATCGCAGAGAACATTTTGCCTCTTCTTCTTCAATGAATCATCTCCACCATCACCAGATGTTATATTATATATTAAGTATTCACTTTATCACTGCTTGACCATTCTTGCGATACGTATGACAATCTTGTAATGACATGACATATGCCATGCCTGACACGCCGGCCGCTCGCTAGTTGCTACGCAACTCACAAAACGGCCCGGCCCGGGCACGGGCCGGTCATGCCCGGAGACGCGACGTTAGCATACGGAAGAGCCCGGTGGCCGAGCGACGGGCTCGGCACGGGCCGGCCCGTGCTCGGGCCGGCCCGGACGCGGAACGTGTAGCATATTGACACACAAAAAAGCTCGGCGACGGGCCGGCCCGGGCACGGGCCGGCCCGGACACGGAACGGTCTAGCGTGAATCATCCTTTATTGTCCGTCATCTGTGCATACTACACGCCTTGATTGGGATGGTATTTTTTCGAAATTTCCAAGATTATCATTGATAGCGGGTGATTTCAATGGACACAATACTAACTGGTCTTATAAAAATGATAGTAGGGGTATACAGCTGGCTGAGGCATCACTAGAGCATGGATATATCTCATTGAACGACTGTAGTCCTACTAGAATAAAGTTGGTTAATAACGTATTACAGGAATCGGCACCAGACATCACGTTCGCCTCCACTGATATAGCTATCTACTTTAACTGGAAAGTTACTAATGAAAACCTAGGCAGTGATCATCTGATAGTTAAATATTCTATGAGGTTTAAATGTGAGCTATCTTTTAGTTCTAAACGTAATTTTAAAAGCGCTAATTGGAAGGCATACTCTGATTACATCGAAGAACAGATTCACTTGTTATTACCAACTAGTACTGATGTTCAATTAAGGTATAATTCATTTTTAGAGCTAGTAAATGAATCAGCAAACAAACATATTCCGACAATTAAAATATGTAAAAACCCCTTGCAACGATTTACGCCAAAACGCTACTGGTGTCCTGAACTATCTAGAATAGTTGCCCAAAGACGGTTAGCTCTTAAAGAATTCCGACATAATCCAACACCACAAAATCTAAGTGCATTGGAAAAAATTGGTATAGAAAGTAAAATTATGATAAGCCGAGCTAAAGCTGAGGGGTGGCATAAGTTTTGTGACAATTTAAGTGAATCTATCACCGCGTCAGATGTATGGAAGAAAATGCGCTGGGCTAAAGGCGTTGGAGGCAATACTTTTAACGTATCTAATGATAAAAAAAGAGAATTACTCCATAGCTTGACACCTGATTCAGTAACACCTCCAAAGCCTACTTTTATATCAGAAAATTCGCATTTGGAACAAGAATTTAATATCAATGAATTATTGTCTTGTATTAAAAAGAAAGATACTGCGCCTGGTGAAGATGGAATAACCTATTCAATGATATATAACTTACCTCTAGTCGCTAAGAAATATTTATTAAAATTATATAATACCATTTTTGCCAATGCCTCTATCCCAAGTCAGTGGCGACAAATACAGGTGATACCTATTCCAAAACCAGGAAATCGGAACGATACTGATGTTAAGCTACGTCCTATTTCTTTAATATCCTGTATATGTAAAATATTTCATACAATGATAACAAGACGGTTGGAATGGTTTGTTGAGAAGAATAAAATATTTTCCGAGTCTGTCACAGGTTTTAGGAGAGGACAGTCTTGCATTGATGCCTTGGTCCGCTTAATTACATACATACAAATAGGTTTTTCTGAAAGAATGCCAACCATTGCGTGTTTTCTAGATATAGACAATGCATACAATAACGTGCTGATAGAAAAAGTTGTTACTGCGTTGGACAATTTGTCGGTAGGTTCAAAATTTTGTAATTATCTTTGGGAATTCCTTATTAGTAGACAGCTTAAAATTAAAAGTGAAAGTGCAGATAGTTTAGTAAGGTGGTGCAGGAAGGGTCTCGCTCAAGGAGATCCTCTGTCGCCCTTAATGTTTAATATAGTCACGCATAAAATAGCTCAGCTCACTGAAAATGTAATATTGTCTCAGTACGCTGACGACATAGTATTATACAAGAGATCACGTGACCTAGGGGAATGTATAACATGTGTTCAATTGTCACTCAATGAAATAACAAATATTTTAGGAAATTTAGGTCTAGAAATATCCTCCAGTAAAACAAAAGCATGTTTATTTACAAGGGGGCGTAGGACAACAAATATAAATTTAACTCATGGAAATACCCATATTCTTTTGGTGGACAGAGTCAAATATTTAGGTTTCTGGTTAGATAAGGCGTTACTTTTCAACATCCATATTAATGAAACCGCAGTTAAAATATCTAAATATATAAATATATTGAAAATGTTGACAGGACCAACGTGGGGAGTACACCCGTTACATTTAAGGAGATTGTACATAGCGTTGATCCGCAGCAGACTAGATTATGCATGCTTTTTGTACGATTGTAGCGCCAAGTCTCATGTAACAAAATTAGATAGGCTACAAAATCAGGCCTTAAGAGTAATTGGTGGCTTTATTAAAACTACACCAATTCATGTGATGGAGGCAGAATTGGCTATACTACCTTTACATCTCCGTAGATCCTTTTTAGCGTACAAATATAGCCTTAAATGTTTGACATGGACTAATAATAAAACAATAGATCTTTTGAAAGCATTAAAACTATCTGTAGAATGTCGGTACTGGAGGAAAAAGAAGATACCGCTTTTGGCAGCAACTTACAATGACATCAAAGATGAAAAATTATCGGCATCAAATCCCCTTAAAATGTTTAGTTTGAATATCTGGGTCTCTTTTATTAATGTCAAAGATATTATTGTTACCAATCTAGATCTAATGAGTCGACCCAAGAAGCTGTATGATCCTCATGATATAAGAAATAATCTGCTATTGGAACTAAATGAGAAATATGGCGACTGGCATAAAATAATATATACAGACGGGTCAAAGAACAAAACTAGTATAGGAGCTGCTTACCTCGACTCGTTACGTAAAATCAATAGTTGTTATAGTATAAGATCAGATATTTGTATCATGTCAGCGGAATTGTTTGCAATTTCAGAGGCAATAACTTATGCAGTTAGCTTGAAACGTAAAAAAGTTGTCATATTCACGGATAGCAAAAGTGCCTTACAGCATGTGACTCGCTGCGCCTCTGGAAACAGATGCACAGCGTTAGCCTACTCTGTATTAGATAAATTAAATACCTTACCAGATGGCATGACGTTGAAATTGCAATGGATACCCGCACATATAGGGATAAGAGGAAATGAGGAGGTTGACATATTAGCAAAAGATGCCTGCACAAAAGGGGCGCATGTTTACGTTTCACCCGATTTTACAGAAACAGTGCATAAATATAATAGAAAAATACATTGTTTGTGGAAAGAATATTTTGATGAGCGCTGTAAGGAGAAGGGTGTGTGGTACAAAACAATGCAAAGTGAACCTCCTCATATTCCTTGGTTTATAAATATTAGGCTAAGTAGGAAATTAATTAAAATAAGTTTAAGACTACGTTCCGGGCACATTCCGTTAAGAAAATTTGCTTTTTTAATGAAAAAAGTACCATCACCAAACTGTGAAGTTTGCAACAGAGTAGAAGATGTTCAGCATATACTGACGGAATGTGCACGGAACGAAAGTCAGAGGCAAACATTGATCAAATCAATTAATATTAACAAGTTCGATGTAGGTGCATTTCAATCTATGTTAGCGGCACCGATCTCAGAAGAAGCTAAGTTGATTTATTTGTTTGTGCAGGAATACCTTACTCAGTATTGCTGAGTGAGGTGTTCTTGTACAAATAGATAAATTAGTACGTACGTAGTTAGTTTAGAATGTTTAGATGTAGGTAGTGGTAGTAACTAAGGTTAAGGTACGATGGAACTGACGTAATCTTAAGTGATTAAATGTTCCTTAAACAATAAAGAGAAAAAAAAAAAAAAAAAGTCAAGTAATAATAAGTCATCATCATCAATCTTCTTGAAATTTTAAGATGGTTCGTGTTCTTAACCATATTTTTTAGCCTTTTTACCTCTCTTAGAATTTTCCCTAGCAAAGTTGCCTAGTACTTATGAGAAAAAATGTATTGAGCAAGTCTTATACTTGTATGTACATTTTCATTTTATTCATTACCTATGTATAATCTTATATCTTTAAATGAGCAATTCTTGTATATATATTTATTTATTTCGGGGATCTCAGAAACGGCTCTAACGATTTCGATGAAATTTGGTATGTGGGAGTTTTCGGGGACGAGCAATCGATCTAGCTAGGTCTCATGCCCGGGAAAACGCCGAGCAAAGCTCGGCCGCCCAGATATTATATCTTTATATATGTTGCGTTCCTTGGGTCACGTACGGTGCTGTCTGAAAACCAGCGCTGCGTGTCTAACACGTCGGCGTAATGCCGAGACAGCAACCGATTCACTCTGCCACGAAGATACACGTTATTTATGGGTTCAATATTTTCTAGAAGAATATATTTTCCGAGACTGTGAGAGCAGTTTGGTCAATAGGAAACTGTATGTATCTCTTCCTATTTCTAACAAAGCAGAGTTTTTATATAATTTATTAGAAACTAGCTTTTGCCCGCGACTTCGTCTGCGTAGAACTCGCGTCATCGCGTTAGAATGTTATTTCATTCTTCTATTTCATGCGCTTACCTAGTTATCTCTCTTCCATTCTAACTTAAACCCCGTTAAGGGATGATTTCCGGGATAAAAGTATCCTATGTCCTTCCCTAGGACTCAAACTATATCCATAACAAATTTCATCTAAATCGGTTGAGCATTTTAAGAGGAAACAGGCAGACAGAGTTACTTTCGCATTTATAACCCGCCCCAGTTTCGCACGGGTAGTCCAGTTTTAAATTTATTTATCTAAGCTTTTGCCCGCGACTTCATTCGCGTGAATATCCATTATCCATATCAACTTCTACACCGTATTTCGCCGGGTTGTCTCGCCAAACATTGCGCACGCCGGCTCAATGCGCCCACATGAAACATGACAGAGGACTAAATATATGTTATTAACTTATTATAGATGTAGATGAAAACGCTCGCGAGCGAAGTGAGCGCGAAACTTTTCGGATATTCTGATACGGGTGTGGAAAATACTTCATACGCATCAAGTAACGAAGATAAAAACGCGAGCGCGAATTCTTTCAAACATTACGATGTAGGTGCGGAAAATACTTCATACGTATCAAATAGTGTAGATGAAAACGCGAGCGCAGCGAGCGCGAAATGTTTCGAACATTGATGCAGGTGTGGAAAAGACTTCATACGCACCAAGTAATGAAGATAAAACGCGAGCGTAGTGAGTGCGAAATGTTTCGAACATATGCAGGTGCGGAAAATACTCATCAAGTAATGTAGATGAAAACGCGAGCGCAGCGAGCGCGAAATTTTTCGAACATTCTGATGCAGGCGCTGAAAAGACTTCATACGCATCAACTATAATGTAGATGAAAACGCGAGCGTACGGCGCGCGAAATTTTTTTGAACGTTATGACGTAAGTGCGGAAAATGCTCATCAAGTAATGTAGAAGAAAACGCGAACGCAGCGAGCGCGAAATTTTTCGAACATTATGATGCAGGTGCGGAAAATACTTTACACTCATCAAGTAATGTGTATGAAAGCGCGAGCGCAGCGAGCTCGAAATATTTCGAACATTATGATGCCGGTGCAGAAAATAATTCATACGCATCAAGTCATGCAGATGAAAACGCGAGCGTAGCGAACGCGAAATTTTTACGAACATTATGATGTAGGTGCGGAAAATACTCATCAAGTAATGTAGATGAAAACGCGAGCGTACGGCGCGCGAAAATTTTCGAACATTATGATGTAGGTTGTGCGGAAAATGCTCATCAAGTAATGCTTCAATCAAAATAGAAGAAAACGCAAACGCAGCGAGCGCGAAATTTTTCGAACATTATGATGCAGGTGCGGAAGATACTTCACACTCATCGAGTAATGTGTATGAAAACGCGAGCGCAGCGAGCGCGAAATATTTCGAACATTGTGATGCCGGTGCGGTAAATAATTCATACGCATCAAGTCATGCAGATGAAAACGCAAGCATAGCGAACGCGAAATTTTTACGAACATTATGATGCAGGTGCGGAAAAGACTTCAAACGCATCTGTAATTTAGATGAAAAAGCGATCGTAGCGGGCGCTAAAGTTTAGTAAAGTGCGGAAAATAGTTTATATTCATGAAATTATGTAGATGAAAACGCGAGCGCAGCGAGCGCGAAATTTTTCGAACATTATTATGCAGGTGCGGAAAATACTTCATACGCATCAAGAAATGAAGATGAGATCGCGAGCGTAGTGAGCGCGAAATGTTTCGAACATTATGATGCAGGTGCGGAAAAGACTTCATAAGCATCAACTATAATGCAGATGAAAACGCGAGTGTAGGGCGCGCGAGAATTATCGAACATTATGATGTAGGTGCGGAAAATGCTCATCAAGTAATGTAGATGAAAACGCGAGCGCAGCGAGCGCGAAATTTTTCAAACATTATGATGCAGGTGCGGAAAATACTTCACACTCATTAAGTAATGTATATGAAACGCGAGCGCAGCGAGCGCGAAATGATTCGAACATTCTGATGCAGGTGCGGAAAAGACATCATTCGCATTAACTATAACGTAGATGAAAACGCGAGCGTACGGCGCGCGAAAATTCTCGAACATTATGATGCAGGTGCGGGAAATACTTCATTCTCATGAAGTTATGCACATGAAAACGCGAGCGCAGCGAGCGCAAAATTTTTCGAACATTATGATGCAGTTACGGAAAATAATTCCTACGCGTCAAGTAATGTAGATAAAAAAGCTAGTGCGAAATGATTCGAACATTATGATTCAGGTACAGAAAATACTTCATACGCATCAAGCAATGTAGATGAAAAAGCGAGAGCAGCGAGCGCGAAATATTGAACAAAAAAAATTTGTTGACCTATTAAGTGGCTTTGTAAAGAGGTAGTTGAATAGATATTTTTTTTGTTCATAAATTATTGGAATTTACGAAATTTTGTTCCGATGAATTTAAAATTTGGTAATAATGATTGTTATTACGTATTTTTTACCAACAAATACTAATATATTGATAAATTAGATTTTTTTCTTTGAAATTTCCTTATTTTTCCTATAAAAACCAACTTAACTTTGCGGTCGGTTCGGAACCCTAAATGTGCGAAGTCCGACTCGCACTTGGCCGGTTTTTTTTGCTTTCCAATCCGCCTGTTCGAATTTGGTCATACTTGATGTTTATTGTTACGTAGGTATGTATGTTTTAATAACGAATACCAATTATATACCCTAAATTTATGTCTGTTACGCGCTGAACATATTTTATACATTTTGCTGACGGAAAACGCAACTAATCGGCACCTCGAAGAACCTCAAAGATGAAACTCATATCGAGTATTAAGAAAAGTAAATAAGTAAATGTCCACCATCTTCAATTTGAAAATGGATAAGTATCATTCTTGTAATGAGCACCTCAAAAAACAATATTTTATACAAAAATGCGCATACTTAATATATAGGTAGTACATGTCGCAAGTGCTCGCTCTGCGTAGGTAAAGTACCCTCCATCGAAAACAAAAAAAAACCGAGGTTGCGTAGTAAGGTTTGTGAATATTGATAGCGACTGACTGACCAACATAATTAGATCTCTCATTTCAAACAGTTAATATGATTTGAGGGACTTTTGTATTTTTGTCTATAGCCTTGATAGGCAGAGGTATTGTTATTTCACCCCCCATTTTTTCAAATACTATCTGTTTATTATACAATGTTTGAATGAGGTTCTATTTACTTTGCGTCCATGTATATACTTACCAACTTTCAAGCCTGTAAATCATGAACTGAAAGACTTCTCATACAAAGTTTAACCCCTCTTTTCACCCCCTTTCATCCCTAACCTGTATGATTTTTATAGCCTATAACCTGGCCGGAGATCCAATAAACATATTAGTGAAGGCTGTATTAAAATCCATTCGCTAGTTTTCGCGTGATAGTTAGACATATAAACAGACAGACAAACAGACAAACAGACAAACAGACAAACAGACAAACAGACAAACAGACAAACAGACAAACAGACATGAATTCTAAAAACAGTTGAAACGTGTTCTGTTATCGATTCTTAGACCCCTCCATCGATTTTTTTACTAATATCTTCAATGTACAGATTTTCGACCCTCTTCTGCTTTATTATATGTACTAGCTTTTGCCCGCGACTTCGTCTGCGTAGAACTCGCGTCATCGCGTTAGAATGTTATTTCATTCTTCTATTTCATGCGCTTACCTAGTTATCTCTTTTCCATTCTAACTTAAACCCCGTTAAGGGATGATTTCCGGGATAAAAGTATCCTATGTCCTTCCCTAGGACTCAAACTATATCCATAACGAATTTCATCTAAATCGGTTGAGCATTTTAAGAGGAAACAGGCAGACAGAGTTACTTTCGCATTTATAACCCGCCCCAGTTTCGCACGGGTAGTCCAGTTTTAAATTTATTTATCTAAGCTTTTGCCCGCGACTTCATTCGCGTGAATATCCATTATCCATATCAACTTCTACACCGTATTTCGCCGGGTTGTCTCGCCAAACATTGCGCACGCCGGCTCAATGCGCCCACATGAAACATGACAGAGGACTAAATATATGTTATTAACTTATTATAGATGTAGATGAAAACGCTCGCGAGCGAAGTGAGCGCGAAACTTTTCGGATATTCTGATACGGGTGTGGAAAATACTTCATACGCATCAAGTAATGAAGATGAAAACGCGAGCGCAGCGAGCGCGAATTCTTTCAAACATTACGATGTAGGTGCGGAAAATACTTCATACGCATCAAATAGTGTAGATGAAAACGCGAGCGCAGCGAGCGCGAAATGTTTCGAACATTGATGCAGGTGTGGAAAAGACTTCATACGCACCAAGTAATGAAGATAAAAACGCGAGCGTAGTGAATGCGAAATGTTTCGAACATTATGATGCAGGTGCGGAAAATACTCATCAAGTAATGTAAATGAGAACGCGAGCGTAGCGAGCGCGAAATTTTTAGAACATTCTGATGCAGGCGCGGTAAAGACTTCATACGCATCAACTATAATGTAGATGAAAACGCGAGCGTACGGCGCGCGAAAATTTTTTGAACGTTATGATGTAAGTGCGGAAAATGCTCATCAAGTAATGTAGAAGAAAACGCGAACGCAGCGAGCGCGAAATTTTTCGAACATTATGATGCAGGTGCGGAAAATACTTTACACTCATCAAGTAATGTGTATGAAAACGCGAGCGCAGCGAGCTCGAAATATTTCGAACATTATGATGCCGGTGCGGAAAATAATTCATACGCATCAAGTCATGCAGATGAAAACGTGAGCGTAGCGAACGCGAAATTTTTACGAACATTATGATGTAGGTGCGGAAAATACTCATCAAGTAATGTAAATGAAAACGCGAGCGTAGCGAGCGCGAAATTTTTCGAACATTCTGATGCAGGCGCGGAAAAGACTTCATACGTATCAACATCAACTATAATGTAGATGAAAACGCGAGCGTACGGCGCGCGAAAATTTCCGAACATTATGATGTAGGTTGTGCGGAAAATGCTCATCAAGTAATGTAGAAGAAAACGCAAACGCAGCGAGCGCGAAGTTTTTCGAACATTATGATGCAGGTGCGGAAAATACTTCACACTCATCGAGTAATGTGTATGAAAACGCGAGCGCAGCGAGCGCGAAATATTTCGAACATTGTGATGCCGGTGCGGTAAATAATTCATACGCATCAAGTCATGCAGATGAAAACGCAAGCATAGCGAACGCGAAATTTTTACGAACATTATGATGCAGGTGAGGAAAAGACTTCAAACGCATCTGTAATTTAGATGAAAAAGCGATCGTAGCGGGCGCTAAAGTTTAGTAAAGTGCGGAAAATAGTTCATACTCATGAAGTTATGTAGATGAAACCGCGAGCGCAGCGAGCGCGAAATTTTTCGAACATTATTATGCAGGTGCGGAAAAGACTTCATAAGCATCAACTATAATGCAGATGAAAACGCGAGTGTAGGGCGCGCGAGAATTATCGAACATTATGATGTAGGTGCGGAAAATGCTCATCAAGTAATGTAGATGAAAACGCGAGCGCTGCGAGCGCGAAATTTTTCAAACATTATGATGCAGGTGTGGAAAATACTTCACACTCATTAAGTAATGTATATGAAACGCGAGCGCAGCGAGCGCGAAATGATTCGAACATTCTGATGCAGGTGCGGAAAA
The DNA here is from genome assembly GCA_951800055.1 of Cenopis cana. NCBI lineage: Eukaryota > Metazoa > Arthropoda > Insecta > Lepidoptera > Tortricidae > Cenopis > Cenopis cana. The sequence goes on from OX637495.1 coordinate 1,148,905, forward strand.
GACATCATTCGCATTAACTATAATGTAGATGAAAACGCGAGCGTACGGCGCGCGAAAATTTTCGAACATTATGATGCAGGTGCGGGATATATTTCATTCTCATGAAGTTATGCACATGAAAACGCGAGCGCAGCGAGCGCGAAATTTTTCGAACATTATGATGCAGTTACGGAAAATAATTCCTACGCGTCAAGTAATGTAGATAAAAAAGCTAGTGCGAAATGATTCGAACATTATGATGCAGGTACAGAAAATACTTCATACGCATCAAGCAATGTAGATGAAAACGCGAGAGCAGCGAGCGCGAAATATTGAACAAAAAAAATCTGTTGACCTAATTAAGTGGCTTTGTAAAGAGATAGTTGAATAGATATTTTTTTTGTTCATAAATTATTGGAATTTACGAAATTTTGTTCCGATGAATTTAAAATTTGGTAATAATGATTGTTATTACGTATATTTTACCAAAAAATTATTGATAAATTAGATTTTTTTCTTTGAAATTTCCTTATTTTTCCTATAAAAAACAACTTAACTTTGCGGTCGGTTCGGAACCCTAAATGTGCGAAGTCCGACTCGCACTTGGCTGGTTTTTTTTGCTTTCCAATCCGCCTGTTCGAATTTGGTCATACTTGATGTTTATTGTTACGTAGGTATGTATGTTTTAATAAAGAATACCAATATACCCTAAATTTATGTCTGTTACGCGCTGAACGTAATTTTGCTGACGGAAAACGCAACTAATCGGCACCTCGAAGAACCTCAAAGATGAAACTCATATCGATTATTAAGAAAAGTAAATAAGTAAATGTCCGCCATCTTCAATTTGAAAATGGATAAGTATCATTCTTGTAATGAGCACCTCAAGAAACAATATTTTATACATAAATGCGCATACTTAATATATAGGTAGTACATGTCGCAAGTGCTACCATGCAACCGAGAGCCCACCGCTCTGCGTAGGTAAAGTACCCTCCATCGAAAACAAAAAAAAACCGAGGTTGCGTAGTAAGGTTTGTGAATATTGATAGCGACTGACTGACCAACATAATTAGATCTCTCATTTCAAACAGTTAATATGGTTTGAGGGACTTTTGTTTTTTTGTCTATAGCCTTGAGATGCAGAGGTATTGTTATTTCACCCCCCATTTTTTCAAATACTATCTGTTTATTATACAATGTTTGAATGAGGTTCTATTTACTTTGCGTCCATGTATATACTTACCAACTTTCAAGCCTGTAAATCATGAACTGAAAGACTTCTCATACAAAGTTTAACCCCTCTTTTCACCCCCTTTCATCCCTAACCTGTATGATTTTTATAGCCTATAACCTGGCCGAAGATCCAATAAACATATTAGTGAAGGCTGTATTAAAATCCATTCGCTAGTTTTCGCGTGATAGTTAGACATATAAACAGACAGACAAACAGACAAACAGACAAACAGACAAACAGACAAACAGACAAACAGACATGAATTCTAAAAACAGTTGAAACGTGTTCTGTTATCGATTCTTAGACCCCTCCATCGATTTTTTTACTAATATCTTCAATGTACAGATTTTCGACCCTCTTCTGCTTTATTATATGTATAGATAGATAGGTTTAAAAATCTTGACTTAAAGTTTTTTGTTTGTTTTTGTACCTACAGGTTTGTTGTGATTACGAGGCGATATATTCGCTTGGCAACAAGCCTCTTTTTGTTCTTAAATAAAAAAATGTGTCCAAAGTTTTATGCGTTGTGCATTTATTCCTTATGCAATATGCATGTGTGTCTTTCGTGCAGTTGAATTTGTTGAATAAATGTTATCTTAACTTCTTTATCAGTTTGCGTGCAGCGGCTCTCGAAGAACGTGCTCCGCCACAGCGCATGCGCGGGCGCAGGACGCGCGATGCGCGCGGGCAAACTCGTCTCCATCTGCGCAGGCACGCCTCTGCAACTGCTCATGCTGCTGGGAACTTATACTGTAGTGCTTCTGCAGTTCGCTTTTCTGTAAAAAAACTTAAGGGGGGGGGGGGGGGTTAGCCCATTGCAAATGTACCTCTCCAACACGCGTGAGTTTGCAATTAACCATCCCGCTCTGTACGGGAGCTCTGCGCGTAGTTTTCGTAATAGTATTTTATGCAATGGTTGTATAAAATGGACCCAAAAATGTGAATGGTGGGGGCTGTGATGTGAGCCTTGGCGAACATCGCAAGTAAAGACACCACTAGCCTTTTTCGACCGTTATAGTTTATATATTTCGATAGTTATACACCGTTGCATATTAGTACATTACTTAACAAGGGCGGTAAAACAAAGAATGCCTCAGATCGCAGGCATTTGACGCCCGAGCCGAAGGCAAGGGCGATATATATGCGATCTGAGGCTTTCTTTATTACCGCCCGTGTTAAGTACAAAATTTTATGTCACCCCCTGGCCAGGAAGTGGGATTTCCCGCGCGCGGAGCGTGCGGCAATTGCCGCTTTATGGTCAGGTGTGACATAAAATACTTTTTCTACGACTCATTTCAAATAAATAGCAAGTATTTGTTAGACAAAATTTATCATTGTCATTTTATCGTCATAAGCTTGAGGCTAATTAAATAAAAATACATATTTTTCACATTCTTAAAACATTATATTTAAAAGTAATTATGTATTTATATATAAGGTACTTATAGAAAATAAATTATTATTTATATCTAAACTAAAGCAGTTTGATTGTTCTCAATGGTATACAGTAATTGTTTAATTGTAACTTCACGCTACTGGACTCATATCTAGTTCTACATACTATCTATTCTACTTATACGTAAACGGGTTAATTTACACTTTATCAAGCTGCAAAAACAGTACTTTAGAATAGGGATTGTCCGCCTCGTATACTACACACACAAAACAGTCTTGTATACGCTCGGCCGTCTATACTCCACTCGTCAGGCAATTCCTTTCTACCCGGCCTTGTAGAAATGTTATATTGTACCTAGTCTTAAAAAAATCGTCATTGGTTTCTGAAAAGCTCCCGTTAGGGCGCTTCCTGCTCATAACACCTGGTTGACACTGGCCCGATATTAGTTATTTTCAATAGTTTGTTTTATTAATAGTTGCGTCATAACTTTTCCTAGTGCCGCAGCAAAAGTCTTAGGGATCGCGTTTAATTATATATAAGAACGTGGCGTGCTGTGACACTATACGTCTGTAGACGTAACGGATGTGCCCGAGCTGCCACAAGAGTAAAGTTTTAGTTTGTATGGAATTACTTACATCTTTGGTGGCACGATATTTGATAAAACAATGATGTGGCAGCCAGCCCAATCCGCCCATGACAGTAAAAATTGTATGAAGAAGGTAAGTGTCATATCAGATTTTTGGAATGATGCTGTATCCGTGAACGTTAAACATTCGTCTGCACAGCGACACAGCTGACGATCTTGAAGTGGCGTCCGAAAAGTTCCCCATCACCCAGGGTCTGAGGCAGCGGCTGGTTGAGTGTCTCCGGAAGGAACAGTGATGTGACTCCAGCCTGCACCCCGAGAATGCCGAGGATTGTCAGCGGGAGTGCTCTTGAATACACAGCCTGGAAAATAAAGTTGGTTTGTCTATTACAGCAAAATAAACAAGTATAACACTACAAAATAACAGCACTGCCGTATACTTTTTTCTCGTGGTGAAAACTAAAAAAAGATTTTGATTATGGCTAGTGGTCCAGCGGCGCCCGCATTCCGACGGTATACGAGTTCAAGCAGCTTTGGCCCGGGTTAACTCTTGGATTCATGACAAGGCTTGTCAAGCGAGTGGGCAACTTGACTGTTAGAAGTTCTCAAGCCGCCCGTAACCCTCTATAACTTAACGACTGCTATCATAGATAATGTCAACAGCTTAACGTGCGTTCCAAATCACATAATAACTCACCAAGTGCACGATGTTGGGGCACGCCAGTAGCTCGAGGCCGGCAAATAACGGATGACGACAGCACAAGTCAATGAAGGCACCGCAACACTGTGATTCTTCTGGTGCCCGCTGTAACCTTGTTTACCACCCTCGTTTTTAATAACTCAACAAGAGCACGATGTAGGCCCATGGCCCCAAAAGCTGGCAATACGCTTATGGTTGTTCTGGAGCCGCCCCACCATCACCAGCGCTACCGTGATCCAGTGCCACGAATGCGCGCGCCTCCACTTTCCAATCCGTACCATAAGTATGAGATTCGCTGTTGACGGGCGCGTCTTCGTGGATGACATGCACTATATTAAGTATAACTCACCAAGTGCACGATGTAGGGGCACGCCAGCAGCCCCAGGCCGGCGAGGAAGCTGGCGGCGCCCATGGCCTGCGCGCGCAGCACGGTGGGCAGCAGCTCACCCAGCTGCACGTAGAACACTGCGAACGAGGCCGCGCTGCACAGCCGCCCTACCATCGCCAGCGCCACCGTGATCCAGGGCCAGTCTGGATGCAAAGAGAAAAACAAAGAAATTGTAATTCGATGAGGGTGGGTGCTCAGGAGCTCCATGAGCTCATACTGCCTTCCCCCTTTTTCCATCAGACATCCAGAAGTACGGCAGGTTACCATCCTTACCTGGTTGAAATTCCTCTTTCATAATACGATGATGCCTCGGAGAGAGGCGAAATATGTGTCGAGGTTTTTGTCAATATTATTGGATGTGGTATGTTGTATTTACTTGCATGGGAAGGTTGGTGCATTCCACGCATGCAAAAGTAAGCAGGTGAATGCGATCGACCTATAGTTTTCAGTCTATTACTGCCCTTTATTGATACCAATGGACATTTGTTTCTTGCTGTCGTCACTACGACCGAAACCTTAAATCAATGCGACTCTTCTGGATTTCCAAACATCCATAGAGTTGCTGTCTGCTATAAAGCAGGTCATACGCTAGTTTGCCACAATAAAAAGGCACGACGTTACCTACCTTCAGGTACAAACACGCAGCACAGGCAGGCCAGCCCGCCGACGCAGCTGAACAGGCAAAGCACCCAGCGTCGCCCGAAACGCTCCATACAACGCCACGCCAGGAAGTACGAGGGCACCTCGACCGCGCCGCCTGGAAAAACCGCTTAGTCATCATCATCATCGTCATCAGCCGAAAGACGTCCACTGCTGGACATAGGCCTCCCCCAGAGAGCGCCACAAAGATCTGTCATGGGCTACCCGTATCCAGCGGACCCCCGCAACCTTAGCTTATTGTCTCATCATAATCCATACTTTCATACTAATATTATAAATGCAAAATGCGTGTCTGTCTGTTACCTATTCGAGCTTAAAGCGCTGAACCTATTTAAGTAGATGAAATTTGGTATAGATTTATAGGATACTTTTTATACCGGAAAATTTTGAGGGTGTGGAAGTGTGTATGGAAGAGCGATGACTAGACTGTACTGGCTTGACTTTCATCCGATGTGCTCTGAATCACAGAGTATTACGTCCACACTCACCGACAAATGAGAAGTTACAAAGATTCAAAATAATAAAGTAACACTTACCAATGAAAAATGCCAAATAATCATCCACTCCTAAATTAGGCGTATTATAACTTAAACTATTATACACAACACCCAGAGACACCCAATTAAAAGTTAACAGAATAAACTTCTTTCTGATGTTCGGATATCTAAAAATATCTATAGGAGATGCTTTGCAATCTCCTTCAGAGTTTTGTTCGTCAATGATCTTATTTTCCGGATTTGGACATTCTTTAAACATTCTGTTAACAAGTTGTACTGATTTCTTTCTTATAGTTAAAGGCGAGTTTTTGTAAGTTTCTGTTTGTGTTATTTTAGTTAAGCCTTCTTCTACATTAAAAGGTTCAACTTCATCATGGATTGTAGCATCTTCTACAGCTTCAGTGGTGTCTGAGTTCTTAAGTCTGGTTTTTCTATTTACAATCTCAGCTACTTCTAAGGCAATTATTCTTTCTAGATTGTCTGGTTTGGGTGTCTCTTCTGGGGGTTTTGCATTGGGTTTGAAAGTTAGCATATTACTGATACGTCTGTTTATGAATTCCTCTTTCTCTGTTAGCAAAGGGAAGCCCGTTATATGTCCATTGGCATTAGATAGGATTGTCGCTTCTACATCTTCTTGTTCTTTGATTTTTCTCTGGAAAATAAGTACAAACATTAAATAGTTACGTAATTATGTCATAAAAAGTTCCGGAGCCTAAGGTCGTTCACGTGACGACGCTACAACTGTCAATTTTACAATACTAAACTGTCAACCAGGTCAAATGGCCACTCGTTATTGGTAGAGCGCCTAGAGTTGCTAGTTTTGACTTGTAAAGTTGTCACTTGATGCTTCGTGAAACAGGACCCCGAGTTTCCATCAATGCGGAAATAATTTGTGTATAAGCGAATTTTGTCATAGCTGTAGGTAAAGATGACCTAAACAACATACTAAAAGTACTGGTGGATGGGAGTGGATCTAACGAGTAAAGGGGGGTGGTAAAGTGTACTGGAGCGCTCAGTTAGTAACCACTCAAAGCGGTCACCCATCCTAAAACTGACCGCGGCCGACATTGCCTATAGGAATACTCACATGTAACTCGAGTAGGAATCCCCTGGGCAGCGTGATGCCGTTCCTCCTCGCGAGGTTGATGAGCACTCGTTCCGCCTCGGCCACTCGACCGCGCCCCACCAGCCACCGCGGCGACTCCGGGGTTATCCAGAAGAATCTGCAGGTCAATACAACATCCATACTAATACTAATATACTACCTAATTCTAATATACTAATACTAATTATTATACTAATTATACTAATATACTACGTATTACTAATATACTAATTGCTCATTACTAATAATATACTAATCCCAAGATCCTCTTTGGGTCGTCTAGCCAGCGTAGTAAGTAGTAAGTAAGTAATAATATACTAATAATACTAATACTAATTACAAATATACAAATTTACTAATATTTACCAATTACTAATATACTAATACTAAAATACTAATTACTAATATTAGTATATTACTAATATTACTAATCCATACTAATATTATAAATGCGAAAGTGTGTCTGTCTGTCTGTCTGTCTGTCTGTCTGTCTGTCTGTCTGTTACCTCTTCACGCTTAAACCGCTGAACAGATTTAGATGAAATTTGGTATGGACATAGTTTGAGACCCGGGGAAGGACATAGGATACTTTTTATCCTGGAAATAATCCCTCAAACTGATAAATTAGATTCAACTTCCAATCTATGAACCGGACCCATGTTAGGTATTTACAATGCCCACGAAAATTCGTCTCGGCAGAACCAGTGAAAGCCTGACCTCCGAACATACTCACAGTTTTCACGAATCTCAGGTTCAAGATACAATTGGGACGTATGGTGAGGTGAGTCTAGACATTTGTAAATGTTACGATATTATTTGACGTTTGACATGTCAGAGATGTCAAGTGTCAATATACAGATCATAGATATAATATAAACTCTTTAGTTATAGATGCGCCAACGTGCGACCGGTGCTATGTCTTTCTCATACTTGCTAATTTTCATACATAATTTGTACTACGCAATTTGGCCGGTTTGCATGTCCAATGTATTTGCTTATGGAAGTTTGCGTTTTGCCTATAACCCGACCATGAAAAAATGTTCGGTCGGTGATAGGGACAAAACCTGCCACTCTTTTCTTTTTTCTCTTATAGGAATCGCAATAAGACTCTCTTTCTCTAGCAAAGCGTGTCAGCCCCTTGGTCAGTATACAGATGCCATTCGTTAAAGTTGAAGGAAGCTAATGTAGAACTACACTTGCACAATTTACTAATTTGAGTCTTAAAGTGGCAAGATAAAATAGGTATTTGCATAATTTAGATATTATTTATTTATTCTTTCCACCGTAGTTATAAACTGAGTAATTTCGCCACCACTTGATTATGATGAGCTATTAAGATTGTCGACAAAGACAAGAAAAAGAGGTCGATAGGAGGACAGTAAACGCCTGGAAGAGCTATTGGTCTATGAATCACCCAATGAAAGGCGACCTACCTCTTTCACTTAAACGTAGGCTCATGGACATGAGCATACTTCCAGTTCTCACCTACGGTGCACAAACTTGGTCTTTGACAGAAGCCCAGGAATCCATACTCGGGGTTTGCCAGCGAGCCATGGAGCGCAGCATATTAGGTGTAAAGTTGGTGGATCGAATCCGGAACACCACACTGCGCTCCAAAACTCAAATAGTTGACGTAGCTCGGAAAACAACCCAATTAAAGTGGGGCTGGGCTGGACACGTCTACCGGATGCCGAATGAGCTGTGGGTCAAAAAGACCACAGAGTAGATGCCCCACGACTCAAAACGGAGACGCGGTAGACCACGCCGGCGGTGGCGTGATAATTTGGACTCTTTAAAAAGGAGACTGGGCAGATAAACAAGACCGCGAGCAATGGAAAAAGAGGGGGGAGGCCTTTTCCCAGCAGTGGGACATTTTAGGTTCAATAAAATATAATAATTAAGGTTGTCGCACACATAAAGGCTCGGCACCAGACCGGCGCCGCCCCAATTCTTTGTTAGAAACTTCATACTGCAACGCACAGTTAAGGTTTTGGCAAACCAGATGAGTGCGGATGCAGCGGTGTGCTCCAGCCATTATCCACTACGTAACGGCATCGCCCCTGCTCGGGACAGGACCACCAGCCATGGTGAACAGACGCAGGCGAAACGGCCTACTTCAAACGTAAAAAGCCCTCAACCAGTGGACACCTCGCGGCATGCGCGGCACCGCCACGCGGCCACCTCGGCGCTGCTGAGGCACGATGCGGTTCCGTGCTTGCGTTGGATTTACGTGAGGTGAGGCAGCGCCGGTCTGGTGCCGAGCTTTAACTATGTGTGTGTCAACCTTTATTATGACAGATTTAGTTCGAATGTCTGTTACTCTTAGAGCAATTAATAGGTACTATAAATTGCGTATAAAATAAAATAAAATTAAAATACTTTGGCACTTAGAAATATTTATATGCTAAGATAGCTTTCAAAGTTGTTACTTAAAAATACCAGATATGGTACTACAGTCTATCTAACCTGTAAGCAGGCTTGCAAATGATTAAAAATTATTTACATTCGTGCTACATTACTTGATGGAATTTTCAGCACCTGCATCATAATGTTCGAAACATTTCACGCTCGCTATGCTCGCGTTTTCGTCTTTTTTTCATCTTTTACTTAATGCGTATGAAGTCTTTTCAGCACTTGCGTCATAACGTTCGAAATTATTTCATCTACGCTACTTAATACGTATCAAGTATTTTCCACACCTTCATCGTAATGTTCGAAATATTTCGTGCTCGCTACGCTCGCGTTTTCATCTACCTACACTTGAGGCGTATGAAGTCTCTTCCGCACGTGCATCATAATTTTCGAAACATTTCGCGCTCGCTACACTCGCGTTTTCGTTTCCATACTTGATGCGTATGAAGTTTTTTCCGCACCTGCATCATATTAATTTTCATCTACGTTACTTGATCTACATCCATATATTAAATCCTCTGTCATGTGTTTCATGCGGGCGCGTTGAGCCGGCGTGCGCAATGTTTAGTGAGATTGCCCGGCCCACAGTACCTGGTGACGGCGAAATACGGTATAGAAGTTGATATGGACCGAGTTCTACGCAGACGAAGTCGCGGGCAAAAGCTAGTTACTAATATACTAACATACTAATATAATATTATAAATGCGAAAGTGTGTGTCTGTTACCTCTTCACGCTAAAACCGCTGAACCGATTGAGATGAAATTTGGCATGGAGATAGATTGAGTCCCGGGGAAGGACATAGGATACTTTTTATCCCGAAATCAACCCTTATTAGAGTGGAAGTTTCTATGGAAGAGCGATAGCTTGGTAAGCGCCTGATATAAAAAATAGCAATGAAATTCTATCGCGATAAACGAGTTCCACGCAGACGCAGTCGCGGGAAAAAACTAATAAGTAAATAAATAAACATTTGTGGACAATCGTACACAAATCAACCTAGTATCAAACTAAGCAAAGCTTGTACCTACTCTGGTGGTGTATTGCCATTTCACTCACCCATAGAGCACGATGAACGGCAAACTGGTGAGCAGAGAGAGATAGAACCAGTCCCGCACAGCGTACGCTAGCAGCGATAGCAAGCACATGCCAGCCGCGAACATCATACCCACAACAATACCTGTAACAGATAGAAGTAATTCAATAACTTCTTAAGCATTTAATACTACTACGGTGGCAAACGAGTGTACGGTAAGCGGACACCGCAGCCTATAGACGCTCGCAACTACAAAAGAGTCACGTGCCGGCCGCCGACTCTTTATAAAATTTGAGGATTGACAGCTGAAGGGACAAAAGGTCCCAAAGGCCCTCTCTCAACACAATGCATCCTCGGGAGCTCTGGCAACCTTGCTCACCTCCAGGAACACAACACTAAGTTACTCGTAATAATGTTTTTATGGCTGTGGTATTTATTTATTTTTATTAAAAATGGGATCGCTTTTGGCCAGCATCTAGCCAGGGGGCAAAGATGAGGTCGACGATGAAGCGAGCTCACCCAGAAGATGCCTATTCAATCGTGCCTTAAAAAGGTCTAGGGTATATGAGCTCGGAAACACAAACGCCGGCAGAGAATTCCAAACCTTCAGCAGGTCAGGGAGGTGCGGCAGGTCTTCTGCAGGGTGGAGGTACTTCCCCAGTTGGGCTGCTTCAAATTCGAGCAATAGATGCCATTTTGCTGTACCCTACCTCTCTTATTAAATTCAATAACCTATCAAGCATAACTAATCGGTGATCGCATTTAAAAAAAGAATTCATGAAATTATTTTTATTCACACAAAAATAAAGAGCCGAGGCCACGCCGAGGCACCAAAAGTAAGTATGTATGTATGTATGTATAATTCTTTATTGTACATGAGTAAACATAGCATAAAAATACAAGAACAGTTGACATAGTAAGTATTGCCTGACGAGGTAAGTAATTGGCAGGGCAAGGCTTTGTCGAGGCTTGTTAAGGCGCGGGGTAAGGTAAGGCCTTCTCCATCCATACAAACTCTGTTCAAGTTTTATTCGTCGGTTTTGTTACCCCCGAATTTTTTTTTGCTTGTTAATATCGGATATACGAAGAATGTCAAGAAAAAAAATCAAAAATTTCAAAAAAAAATTAATTAAAAAAAAAACCAGGTTCTGGCTAACAGAAACATAAGCATACTAACCAAAAATCATACTTGCACAAAGTTTGTATGGAGAGAGCTTGCCCACCCCTGCTCCAGTCAGGCCAGTTTCCGCCAAAAGCAAATATTTATATTGATTTAAACTTACACGATTTTCACATCATATTGGGGAACGGGACTAGGGGCGACCACGGATGTTGTGATACATTCAAAACGTCGGGCAAAACCTTAAAAAAGGTAAATTAGTTATAATTGTACGCGATTAAGTCCTGTTCCCCAATAATAAAGGAAATATTTGTTCATTTTGTGATTTTCAAGTTTTCTCAAACAATGTGAGGAAATATTACAAAGATCCTATCACCTTCTTAGTCACTTTGTGATGATAGATAAAACAGCATTTTTTTTATGAAACGGTAGAAACGCTCCGTTGATGTGAAGTTTGTATAGAACTGAACAACCTTTCGGTCTTCAAGGCGAGACCACTTTTATCTAGGGGCGAAAGTGAATCGGTAAGCGCGTTCCATCATAGACTATATCGCTCACCAATCTCACCATCAGGTTATTTGTGGTCAAGCGCAAACCTATTTAGAATTTAAAAAATATATATATATGTATTTTTTTTTTAATTTATTCATATAAATAAATAAATAAATACATTAAAAACACGATTGAGACGCGTTACAAAACCTGTTTAAAGGTTTATACGTACCGCGAATGCATTGCTTAACTCACAACTTATCTTTAACTAAACAGGTAAACATGGATAATTTCTTGAACATAATTTCAATGGGATAAGGTGAAAAAGTGTATACATATCCCTCGACTGTAGGTAGGTATCGATGACATATATATATCGGATGACATCATTAATTAATTTGGTAATTAAATACTCGAGCCTTCATTGTTATTGTTTTGTCTAATGACACCAATCTACATATTAATGACACCTGAACCCCTGTATCATATCAAGTTCCGTGAACTTAATAAATTTAATAACATATTTACCCCGTTTTATTACAATCAGCATTAAACCATATTTCCAATACACTAAAGTTCTTATCAACCGCAACGTTAAGATGGTATAACAAACTTGTTTTTACCGCTATGTTGACCCATGTTGGTTATTATTGTTATTACTTTAATCAGTTTACGAGCTGTATTTGCGATTGTTTTTTAATGACTTAAGGATAAATTGATCTGAATTTTAATCACAGTATACAGGTAATATTCACTTAATACTTTCAGTAATAAGACTCAAATCGTATTGCCCTCTAATCTAACATATAACCTTAATATAGCGTAATAATCTTGCGGTTCTGTGCAAAATAAAACAGGTTTAGTAGAGCTGGGTCGTTGCGACTTTTAAGTGTAACGAAACGTAACAGCTTTTCATTATCTGGAAACAGTTTCACGAAACAGTTTCAAAAGTAACTAGTTTTTTTCACTGCGGCGCCAGACAAATCGAAACGAACGAAAGAAATATTTATGAATGAATTTTCAAAATTAAGCCTTAATGTCTTGCGAATAGAGCGCATTTTTGTCAATCAACACAAAAATTTTTTGGCACAAAGCGCGCCCACCCGAACAAAGCAAAGTTTTGTTTCGTTTCGTCGTTTCGATCGCTACATCAATGAAACAGTTATAGGTTATAGTTTGAGTTATGTCAGTTTCTTTTCTATTTTCATGTAGTGTAGTTTCATTGTTGCGTTGCAGCTTTGGTGGTCATTTTTATAAAAACTGTTTTTTGTTCTCATAAGAAACTGTTATTCCGTTACTGTAAGCGAAAGCGTTTTACGAAACGCTTATTGAAAAAAACGCTCAGCTCTAAGGTTTAGTGGTATGTGTATTTTAATACAGGAAAGACGTTTTGTTGGTCTTGAATAATGTAAAAATGTTCGTTTTAGACTATAGTTGACTAATCATAGTAGATAAATAGCCCTATGGCATAATCTTTGCGGTATTGTCGTCAATATTGTGTAGTAAGTTGAAAGAAACGCAATTTAAGGGATTTGTGGTATGGACTGTGGCAAAACTGTGTCATCAAGTGTTGTAAACAAATAAACAAGTAAGTATTCAATAAATATTATCGTTTTTTATTCATATTTATTGACGCGACGTACCGTATGTTACGAATTGTTTATTAAATTTGTGAAGAGAGATGTTACTTTTCTTCTTTTAACAGTTTTCACCTAAGCCTAAGTAGGTGAGTTAGCAAATTAAGTAGGTAGACTAGGTAGGTAAGTTTTCTGTAAAGTACCCACTTCCCCAGTTGGCTATTTTGAGAAAAAAAAGTAATATTATTATAATACCGATATAGCCTTTCGAATCGCTAAACTTAAGAGGAGGGGTAGAGCAAGCTCTCCATACAAACTTTGTGCAGGATTTACATCGTTTGTGTTTGCATTAAAGTTATGATTTTTGGTCAGTATGCTTATTTTTCTCATAGCTATTTCGTGATGTAATTTTTTTTTTTTTTTTTTTTTTTTGATTTTTTTTGAAATATTTGAAAAATTTCACATCACGATCTTCGCATATCTAATATTTACAACAAAAAAAAAAAAGATATTTGTTAGTGCCAAAACCGACGAATAAAACCTGCACAAAGTTTGTATGGGGAAGGCCTTGCCCTACCCTGCGCCTTAAGTGGCAGTGGGCGGGGCACATTGCACGAAGAACCGATGGCCGTTGGGGCCGAAAGGTTCTCGAGTGGCGACCACGGACCGGAAGGCGCAGCGTGGCTAGACCCCCCACAACTCCCACAAGGTGGACTGATCGGGTCGCGGGAGTCCGCTGGATGCGGGTGGCGCAAGACCGGTCATTGTGGCACTCTTTGGGGGAGGCCTATGTCCAGCAGTGGACGTCTTTCGGCTGATATGATGATGATGATGATAATGATGATTATAATATTATAATACCTACACAACGGCATACCTGGTCAGGCGATAATATATGTGAAATATATGATATTATTAAACACGGACTACAAATTGCCGTCTGACCGCTTGGTCGGTAGAATTGTTTTTTTTTTAAACCTGATTGTGGCTTTTTAGGCCGGGCCCATTAAAGCGATAGGAATGCGCGGTTGGAGGCTGGCCTGGGGAAAGTCCAGGAGAAACCTCCGACACGACCACGCGGGCGGTTTACATACAGGGGCCTGTACCACAAAACTTAACAAGTCTACAATTCAACAAAATTGTACAATTTTCCATAGAAAAAGTTGACAAATTTGTCGAATTGTATGCTTGTAAAGTTTTGTGGTACAGGCCCCTGGAGTTTGCGCTCCATTAAGCTTGGTTGAGCGGTTTCAACACAACTGATTGTGTATCAGTGGAATCGAGGTACTGGGAGTTTTGTCACTGGTTCACTAAACCCAGTCTAGCTGAGAAGATTCCAGCAAGAAACTCAGCTAGGCCCGACCTGGGTCGGACTGACGCTTGTTTACTTACCGAATAGGACGCGTAAGAATGATAAGACTGTATACAACGGGATTGGTCTATTTTGCAATGCGGCATCGCATCGCAGTTTTGTAGCCGCACCCTAAATCCCACTTAAAGCCTGTCACACACTGCAGCGACCTGCGGTGGCGGCCGCGGTTGCGGTCAGTTGTATACATACTATGAAACTCCTAACATTCATTCAGACAGTAGCCACCGCGGCCGCCACCGGCCAAGGCCGCTGCTGTGTGTGACACGCTTAACTTTACTGTTCCAGCTATGAAGCTGCGTTATGTAGCAGTGCTGAGCGCGTGCGTGGCGCTAGCGGCTGCGACGCGCGTGCGTCGCGCGGATGACGACGATCCCATCGACCTCTCACCCATCGGCAGTACGTTTCCTAAGGGCCCTAATACACACATACGAGCAGAGATGGGCAAAATTTATTCGAATAACTAATAAGAATATCAAAATTATTCGCGAATGACGAATAAAATGTAAATAATGTACCTCCAGGTCTACTCGTATTGTTTATTTTTGTATAGGTACATTTCATGAATTGTCAATTTGGATACCTTTACGTGACTGTTTGCGTTCTAAATAAATAAATAAAAAAAATATCGAATGAATATTCTTATTCGAAGAATTTATTCGTGAAATTATTCATTCGCGAATAATTTATTCGTGAAATTAATTGGCACGAATAAAATTACGTATCGATTTGAATACCTGACGGGTATGTTTTTGTTTATTCATAAAAGTGTATTGATCAACATTTTTCTATTCCACCTTATTCAACAAAATGTATAAAAGTAACACTTGGATAAAGATAAAAAAATTACACTATTACTAAATATATCTAATAAAACTCCCCCAATCTTTCCACTGGACTTTTGAATTTAGTCGAAAAAGAAAAACTAAAAGTAAGTAAGTAATGGACTAAGATTTTTGCCCTTCTATTTCTCGTTTAGGTACTGAATAAAATTACGAATAATTCATTCGTCATTTGTAAAGCGGTTGATTGATTATTTCGCGAATAATTAAATTATTCGTGAATAAATTATTCGCAATAAATTATTCGTGATTAATAAAATTATGAATTATTGTTCATTCGAATAATTATTAGGATAAAAAATTATTCGAATATTGCTCATCTCTACGTACGAGAGTCGTATGCGATTGGAGTGCGCGGTTGGAGAGTGGCCTGGGGAAAATCCAGGGGAAAACACCGACACGACCACGCGGGCGCTTTAAACACTGGAATACTGTGAGTTTGCGCTCCAGTGAGATTGTTTGAGCGGCTTCAACCGCGTCTGAGGTTTCAGTGGAATCGAGCTACTGGGAGTTTTGTCGCTAATTCACTAAACCTAGCCTAGTTTCACCTCTGTTTCATCTTAAGTAGGTATTGTACCTACATTTGAAAGGACCTCTGCCTGCGTCAGCGTCAACCTTTACCTTGATTTTATGGGGCTCATAATTTTAAAACTGGTTTCTGTTGAACGGCTGCATTGCAACACAAAAAAAGTTCAACTGACCCATCAAGTGATGTTAAAGTTGCAAAAGAAATAATGTTTCAAATCTCAAATCCGATTTCAAGAAATCTTTAATTTGTAATCTTGATCTTTGAGACGTAAGGATATAAGATAATAATAAACACAAGCGATTTGCTCTCTGTCACCCTTACGCCCGTAGCTCATATAATTATAACGTTATTTAAATATCTTTTTGTAAAGCGAATAGTCCATAGCCCGTCCTAACCTACGCCGCCCAAACATGGTCACTCACGGAGAGTCAAAAGTCCAAATTGAAGGTTTGCCAACGGGCTATGGAGCGGAGCATTTTAGGTGGAGGATGGATCGCATCCGGAACACCACGCTGCGCTCCAAAACACGCATAGCTGATGTAGGCGAAAAGACTGCTAGGCTCAAATGGGACTGGGCGGGTAGTAGCTACCAAGTGGATGCCACAAGGGCGACGCAGACGGGGCCGGCCCAAACGGAGATGGCGGGACGACTTGAACGGCTTCCTCATCAACTCGCAGACAACACCCTGTATATATAGTTGTTTTCAGAGAACAGGGCGTGCAAAACGTGGGACAGCCGAGACGGAATGTGCGTACACGAGAGCATGTGTACGGAGGACCATGTATTCCGGCCGGGCGGCATCATCGACGAAAGCGAGATCAGGTCAGCTCAAAATACGACAGTACTGCTGAAGACTTAAGACTGGCTTTACAGTGACGGTCCAGGTCATGATACAATATACCTGCGCCCGGTATTGCAATCCAGTACATCAGAGGCGACTTCCTGATTTGTCGGTGCGATATGAGAAAAGTGTCAAATGTCAGTGTCAGCTGTCAGTCGACGCGATACCATTTTTTACTACGCCCCTACATTTAAATGAGTGCTTCCTGACTGGCCCAGGATGCGCGGTAGCGGGACGATGCGAAGGCGGTACTGCTTCGCTTCTGCGGAGTTCTGCGCATGGTATTACTACTGCGCAAACGTAATACTGACAGTATTATATCAATTATATCTTTGCGACGTCAGTAAGTTTACGTCGAAGAAGAAAATGTCACATATCAATCCCGCCCCGCCAAGTCAGGAAGTCGCCTTAATCTTCTTCTTCTTTATCCCGTTACCCAACCATGACAGTGAATTGTTATCGCATGATTTTATCATTGTTATTTTTTATGCAATTTATTTTATGGATTTCGAATGGCATATAATTTTATGGATTGCAGTAATATTTAATAACCTAATAATACTGATTTTGTAAAATATTCACATTAATTTAAATTCAATAAATTTTGTACCTGAAAAGATAGTCTTGGTGAAACGATGTGTAAAATTACAATATATATATAAGTAAAAAAAAACGATGAAATGATGATGTAATGTAGAGTGTGTATATGTAAAATTGTTTATGCAATGTAACTCAATTCTCCCAAACAATAAATTCTTTTGACTTTTTGACTTTGACCCTCTGCTGGGGTGTAGGGCTCGAATCAACTCTCTCCATTTTTGTTTCGGTCAAAACAAGACCGAACCTACCTAGTTCATCCCCAGAGAGCCCAACTGATCCACGGAACATCACCAAGTTGTTCTGGAGCGACCTTTTTTCCGCTTGCCGGGTACCTATCTGCGAATTCAGGGCCTTCTTGGACAAGTGGGAGTTCGGTTTACGAATGAAATGAAATGACCAGTCCAGTGCCATTTCGTAGTAATATGTTGGCCCGCAGGTTCGCTGCTGAAAGCAACTCTATTCAAAGCGTATTGCCATTCGTTTTACTCTAGCGGCCTGTGGTTTCGATATACGAAACAAGCTTCTAACGCCCTCCGCATTCAATACAATAACGCCTTCAGAATTCTGTTGAGACTAGGTACCAAGATGGTGTAGGGAGGGGAGGGCCTCCGGAATATTCACGGACGCTCATACGGACGGGTTTCATCTCATCAGGTCTTGTTTTCTTTTGTATTTTTGGTGAGCAATAAATAAAATTTTTATTCTATCTTCAGGAGTGGCAGCTGCACAGGCAAGTGGGACTGGTGCTGTGTGTTCCCAAACATGACAACTCCGAATTCCACAGAGATCACGAACCGGGCCTCAGGTGGGTACCTTAGGCGACTTCCTGATTTGTCGGTGCGGAGGCAGTACGATATGAGAAAAGTGTCAAATGTCAGTTTCAGCTGTCAGTCGACTCGGTACCATTTTTTACTGCGCCCCTATATTTAAATGAGTGCTTCCTGACTGGCGCGGGATGCGCGGTAGCGGGACGATGCGAAGGCGGTACTGCTCCGTTTCTGCGCATGATATTACTACTGCGCAAAAGTAAAAGTGACAGTGTTCTGTCAAGTGAGAATCTTTGCGCCGTGAGTAAATTTATGTCAAAGAAGAAAATGTCACATATCGATCCCACCCCGCCAAGTCAGGAAGTCGCCTACAGTAGAGGTAGAAGATACATTAGCTAGACCAGTGTCACCAGTCACCAACATCACAGTCTCATAAGACCTTTTTGGCATTGCTATTGTGCTGGCTTAAGTTTTTCTATTAAGTTTCTGTACGGCCACGGGCAAAACATAGTGTAACTTAGGTATTATATGTTCCAACACTGATGTGACAGTTTGACAATAAAACACTGAACTTTGTTGTCCACGACGACGCGCCCCTGCACATTGGAACTGTTACTAATCCGGGTTGGGCAGTGGAGGGGCGCGCCTTCTCAACTCAACTCATCTTGGTGCGGGACTTTATTTGTGTGTGCGCAAACTCACGCCCACAAATATAAGCAGTGGGGGGGAGGGGGGTGTAAGAACATGCTTGGTACTGCCGTTGTGTAAGGGCGCTCGTAACTACGACTATCGTGTGTTACTGCATCCATATCAGATCAGATTTGCATAGGTCCAAGCACTCATAAACAGCGGCTCACTAAAATGACTGGAATCATCCGTATTGAAACTTGCGCGACTTGAAACGGCAGATAAACGGGTTATTTAAGAAAATTTCACTGTGTTTTCAGGATGCAGCGCTGGGGCAAAGGACTCTTGTCCCTGGTGCGTTGGACTATACCGGTAAGTGTTTTCACGCCCTTGTCAGACAAAGAATGAACGATTTTGGCAATGGCTATCCAGAAACAAAGAAATACGGAGTACTCCCACAGATCCCCATTATCCGGTTTGTGGAAAGGTTAGAGATCAGCTTGGAGTAGGTATAAAGGAGAGGTCAATTGCATAAGTAGTTATGTAAGACATGCTAACAAACTATGGATCGTTTTGGTCTGCAATAAAGATGATTGATTGATTGATTGATTGATTGATAAAAGATCCCGTTGGGTCCTCGTGCATCCGCAAGGGCCCTCATCTAGATAATATAAGTGTTTTCGCAATGGCTTGCATAAAACTAGTTTCTACTCTCCTTGTATTGTCTTTCTAGTTTCCTTGTCTTGGAATTAAGTGTCAAAGCGGACCCGGCGGGGTAATCACAACTTTTCGAACGTACGGTAAGCATATATTAATGTCATTTTTAGTATGGGATTTGACATTTAGACCTTATTACGAACGGTCGAAAACGTTCCATCGCACCGCCAGTCTCGATGATTATTTTACTATTTAACCCTTAGAATCTTTTTTGTTTTAATTTGGCGATGTCTCAACTGAAATCCATCATATCAGCTACAATACAAGAATAGGTACAATTTCATAGCCGCACGATGAATATCTAGCATTCATTTTGACGTAAGCTACAAAACATTGACTTAAATTCCAGAGACGGCGGTAATCCTCGCACCAAGGCCCCCTCAGGCCTCTACTGTGGCGGCGCGGTCATCGGATCCAGACTAGTCTTGACCTCAGCCTCATGCGTGTTGTCCGGGAAAGGATCCACGCTGTGGGTGCAGCTGCCGGGGTCCGACAAGCGCTACGCTGTCAATAGCACTGCGAAGAATACGCAATTCAACTCTGGTAAGATTAATTTGACAAAAATAGCATACCAAAGTCGGCGAGACGATGACACTGAATCATCATCATCATCACATCAGCCGAAAGACTGTCCACTGCTGGACATAGGCCTCCCTCAAAGAGTTCCACAATGACCGGTCATGCGCAACCCGTATCCAGAGCTCTCGCGACCTTTACCAGATCATCGGTCCACCGGTCCGTGGTCGCCAATCGAGAACCTTTCTGCCCCAACTGCCATTGGTGTAATGTGCCCCGCCCACTGCCACATAAGTTTAGCGATTCGAAGGGCTATATCGGTTACTATGGTTCTGCTACGGATGGCCTGATTTCTGATGTAGATAAACTCCCAGCATAGCCCTCTCCAATACCCTCTGAGTGACTTTGAGCCTTCTTATGAGGCGCATGGTGAGCGACCACGTTTCAAACGCTGAATAGTCCGAACAAAAAGGGTTTAGGTCGGCCAGCCCAGATTCGAATTTAGCCAGTTGAGCTGGTAGGTTATAATCTGATTTAGTACGATCCTGATTAGGTCGGATTTGTCATAGGTTCGTTTCTAATTGAGACAGTTTCAGGATACGTCTTATGAAGTGGAAATTGTTTTCTATTCAAGTCAGTTTCTGAGTAGTAGGTTTTGTTTCAGGTACACGAGAGCACGACACAGCGCTTCTGGCGCTAAGCGAAGACGTGCCGTGGGCCAACCAGCAGGCGGGGGCGTGTCTGGGACTCAAGACGCCGCTGGCAGGCGACTGCGTGGCCATCGGCTTCGACAGCAAGGACCAGCTGGTCTTCGTAAGTGCAAAAGTTTGTTGACAATCTTACACAAATTGACCTAGTTCAGTCCCAAACTAAGCAAAGCTCGTACTATGGGTACTAGGCGACAATATACATACTTACATAGATAAATAGATACGTAAATACATAGAAAACCTCCAAGAGTCTGGAACAAATATTTTGTGCTTATCACACACTATTCTCTATAGTCCCTAAACTTTGCTTTTATTTGCGATATTTCCAGACGGCTATGGCAGTGACGGCTGGCAGCTGTTCCGAACAAGGCTCCGTCTACGACGCCGCCTGCGGGCGCGCCGGTGCCGCCTGCTCAGTGGCCTCCGGGTCACCGGTTCTGTGCCCGTCTGATGTAAGTTCATTTTTTTTAACCTGGCTGTAGTTTTATACGCTGGGCCCAATAAAGCGTGATGTACTCGTAAGTTTTGGACCGTTCGTGTAGATGCAATAATCCCATTCTTATATATAAAAAAATAAGGCTCTAGAATCGTCCTTTTACACACGTATCAGACCCATGATGTCGTGTTATGTTTGGGAACACAGGCAGATAAAAGGCAGATACCCTTGATAATTATAGCCTAATATTCTTTACAAAAACAATATAACTATTAACTATATATGTATACGCTGCTTGGAAACACTGGCATAGCGCACGTCAGACTGAATTTATGTAAATCCAATGCTTTGGGCGCGATGTCACTTGTGCCCAATAATTTCAATAGTTGAATCAAATGAACGTCACCTATAGATTGACCACCTTAATGAGTCCTCGCCTGTGATTGGATGGGAGTTAAGGGGGAGACGTCAAAGGGTAGCGGGGGCAGGGAACCGCCGCTTCAGCACAGTCTCAGGTAAGGGGTCGACTTATAGACACAAGTGTTGTTTTTAGATCGAAGGACTGATCGTCGTGGGAGTTGTTCGTCAGACGTGCGTCTCCGGGGCAGCAGTGCTGGGGGCGTTGACCCCGTCCGCTGACTGGATCCGGGAGGAACTCACCAAACACGCCATAGCTGCCAACCGGTACAGCCTTGTCCGATAGTGGTTCCATGCATGGAATGTGAAGAATACTCGATGATTATTAAGTTTAAGAAATCAAGGAGATACCATTAATAGGTACTACCTCTAGTGGAATAAAAATTGTTGTCATAATCATCATAATCATAATCATAATTCTTTATTTCAGACCAAGTCCATATGAATACAACACAGTTCATAGTTTCGATTGTCATAACTCATTTCTCATAAGGTTGTTGTTCATAACAGTCTTTTGTCATAAATGATTCTGCGCATAGTAATATTTTCATTATCTTAGGTTAATAATTTTATTATAAGTGATACTAACAATGATTGATCCAAGTTGGTCTTTAAATAAATGAAATTGAATTGAATTGAATTATCATAACTGTACTATGTCATATTTTTTAAGCCATTTTATTGAAGATCATAATTATTTGTATAGTCACAAGAATTGCAGTGCATAATAATATATTATGACAATAGACGATAAGGAAGTTGAGTAGGTTTAGAAGCGGCAAAGATAGAAATTCTCGACTTTTACATATCCTACTCTAAGGCAGGTCGATGTAGGTATGACGACGAGCGAAGCGAGGTGGAGTGTTAGGTCGAAGGACAGATCGTCGTGGGAGTTGTTGGACAGACGTGCGACTCCGGGGCAGCAGTGCTGGGGGCGTTGACCCCGTCTGCTGACTGGATCCGGGCGGAAATCACCAAACACGCCATAGCTCCCAACCGGTAAAACATTATTCGATAGTTGTTCGATGCATGGAATGTAAAGAATACTCGTTAAGTTTCCGGGGACCGTAGGCCTGGCTCGTTCCTTGCTCAGAACTGGCATAGCCATCCAGCGGGGGAACGCAACCAGACTTATGGGCATCCCCAAGGTTCCGATCTGGGGGATCTAATTTAGTTGCTGTGTGTATTGTGTTGTTTTCCTTTTCCATACTCGTATGATAAATAAATTTAAGAAATAAAGGAGATACGAATAATAACTAACTTTTTTTTCAAACATGCTTGGAACTTAAGCTTTCGTTAGTCATGTTCGAAACTATATTATACTAAACGGTTAAAACTCACGTATTTATTGTCATTCCGATTAATACGTGAGTTTTATCCGTTTAGTAAAATGCCTAATGCCTAATTCTTACCTTGGCTGTAACAAGGATTGCCTTTACGATTTTTGTATTGGATTTTTTAATCTAGCTTTCTTTTATAGAATATTTGTAAGTATTGTATTGATTGCCTCTCTCATATAAATAGACGGCCTGGGATTCTGTAACAGTCTGTAATAGACTCAGCAACCAATCCCGTTCCTTCCGAACTTTGATAATGAACTCACATGTACCAGGAGAACATAACTTACCTGCAGACGGTTCTAATAAAGTCACAAGTACCAGGAGAACATAACTTACCTGCAGACGGTTCTAATAAACTCACAAGTACCAGGAGAACATAACTTACCTGCAGACGGTTCTAATAAACTCACAAGTACCAGGAGAACATAACTTACCTGCAGACGGTTCTAATAAACTCACAAGTACCAGGATAACATAACTTACCTGCAGACGGTTCTAATAAACTCACAAGTACCAGGAGAACATAACTTACCTGCAGACGTCCGTTTCGCCGGTGGCATCAGCTCCAGTGCCAATATAAATGGCTGCTGGTACAACGCGGGGAAAAACAACCCGCCAGCTACCCGCAGAGCCGTGTAGCCCCAGTAACTAGTACTGAATGACGCTGCGATCGCCAGTGGGACTTCTAGGAAAATCATTAGGAGGATTGTTGGTCGCCGACCGTACCTGAAAGAAGATATCAAAGAGAATAGGTATGACCACTACGTTTTAGTAGATACTAGCGACCCGCCCCGGCTTCGCACGGGTGCAAATTATACATATAAACCTTCCTCAAGAATCACTCTATCTATTACAAAAAACCGGCCAAGTGCGAGACGGACTTCGCAAAAAATATACGTAATAACAAACATTATTACCAAATTTTAAGTTTATAGGTATTTGGGAAGTTAAAAAATTCTTCGGAACAAAAACTTCATAGGTTAAAAAAAATTTTATGTCACACCTGGCCATAAAGTAGCCATTATCGCACGCTCCGAGCGCGAAAAAACCCACTTCCTGGCCAGGGGATAACATAAAATGTTGTACTTACCACGGGCGATAATAAAGAAAGCCTCAGATCGCATATTTATCGCCCTTGCCTTCGGCTCGGGCGTAAAATACCTGCGATCTGAGACATTCTTTGTATTATCGCCCTTGGTAAGTAATGTACTATTTCGCGCCCCCCTTTAGCTGTATGGGAGCACCCCTTAAAAACATTTAAAAATAAGTTTTGACTATGTGTATGCCTACGGGCCAACAAGATGCTTATACTGTGTAAGTACAGACGACGGACGGACGGACGGACGGACGTCTGGGCGTCACCAATAAGATTCCGTTTTGACCATTCGGGTTCGGAACCCTAAAATCCGCATCAAAATCTGTTGCGTAGTTTTAAAGATCTAAGCATACAACGGGACAGACAGCAGGAAGCGACTTTGTATTATACTTTATAGTAATAGTCAAGAGATACACTTTGCAATTGCAACGTATTTCCTTACAAACTGACCCATTTTCATTGCTTCCAAGTGTAATTTCCTAGATTTTTACGTGCACATTACGATTCGGTCTCCGAATCTGTTAGCTTATTCGAAGACCTTAAGTGGATTAATGGGAGTCAACCTCATCCAGTTCAAGCTCCAACCCACCAATTATTATGATGCTAGTATCAACTAAAAACTTGCTTAGACTTGACGAGTTTAGGACTCTGTCGTATTTTTGATAACTCGTCGAAGTTTCGGTAACATCTCTCTACAAAATGAGGCAAAGAGAACTAACCTATCAGACATCCATCCGAAGAAGAGGTTGCCGAAGATGGATCCAACCCAGAACAGCGTATTGCTGGTCCGGGGCAACCAGTCGTTCTCGCACACCAGCCCAAACTGAAACACACAATAGTTGTTACAAATTACCATAGTTGTTACAAATTACCATAGTTGTTACAAATTACCATAGTTGTTATAACAAATTACCATAGTTCTCAGCTAGGCTAGGTTTAGTGAACCAGCACTCCCAATAGCTCGATTCCAAGCACACTTGTTGTAGCTGCTCAACCAATCTCATCTCATAACGCAAACTCTTAGGCGACTTCCTGACTTGGCGGGGCGGGATCGATATGTGATATTTTCTTCTTTCACGTAAGCTTACTGACGTCGCAAAGATTCTCACTTGACATAATACTGTCAGTATTACGTTTGCGCAGTAGTAATATCATGCGCAGAAGCGCAGCAGTACCGCCTTCGCATCGTCCCGCTACCGCGCATCCGGCGCCAGTCAGGAAGCACTCATTTAAATATAGGGGCGTAGTAAAAAATGGTATCGCGTCGACTGACAGCTGACACTGACATTTGACACTTTTCTCATATCGTACTGCGTTCGCACCGACAAATCAGTAAATCGCCTTAGAGTATTCCGATGTTTAAACCACCCGCGTGGTCGTATCGAAAGTTTCCCTGGATATTCGCCACGCTACTCTCTAACCGGACACTCCTATTGCTTTATTAGGCTCGGCCTACAAAGCCACAGTAAGGTTTAAAAAAAAGTACAATAAGGCAAAACTGTTACGCCATGTGACTTTAGTACCTTCGTAAGGCGACTTCGTGACTTGGCGGGGCGGGATCGATATGTGTCATTTTTTTCTTTGACGTAAACTTACTGACGTCGCAAAGACTCCCACTTGACGGAATACTGTCACTTTTACTTTTGCGCAGTAGTAATATCATGCGCAGAAGCGGAGCAGTACCGCCTTCGCATCGTCCCGCTACCGCGCATCCCGCGCCAGTCAGGAAGCACTCATTTAAATGTAGGGGCGCAGTAAAAAGTAGTACTGAGTTGACTGACAGTTGACACTGACATTTGACAGTTTCCTCATATCGTACCGCCTCCGCACCGACAAATCAGGAAGTCGCCTGTATGCCCTGTATAGGGATTGCGATTCGACCAATTATTCTTCTTGTTTGAAATTGAAAGTCTTCCTATAAAATGATCTTGGATTTTAAACCTTATTGTTTAAACGGCGACATAGCTTTTTGAACGAGTTGCTCTAATGCAACTGATCAAATGAATAGCGATGTTGACTCAAAAAAATATTACTTCAATAATAATATAAAGAAGACATAAAACTATGCCAAATAGTGAAAATCCTATTCAAATATCTCGAAAAATAACGAAGCTACAACGGTTAGAATGTTCGTAGTTAGAGAGAGAAAGTGCTACTCAACAGTGACGTCACTGTTGAGTAGCGCCATAGTAAATGACGATCGTTCAATACAAATGTGCGTTTTGCTGAAAAGCCACAGAACATACCCACTCTTAAAACTTTGAAGACTTCTAATTACGTAATTATTTATTTTTTGAATTACTTTTTTCGCCATTTGATTGAGAATTTGAGCCTTTATGTAGAAAATTTGGATTTATTGATTTTCTTTTATAGTGTCGCCATCCCTATTAAAGTAGTACGTACTCTAGTAACGAGGGTGCTCTCATAGTGGTCGGTGCTAAACCGCCATCCGTTACTGCACGCTGTTGGCTCCGTCCTTAGCTTCAAGATGGCTTCTGTCACCTTCGCAATCTGAAAATGTAATTTAAGATACAATATTTTTAATAGTACGGTTTTGCCGTAGCTGGGTAGGAGGCAGTTGCGGGCTGAATATTTGTTTTAATTATAATACGAAAACAAAATCGCAAGTGTACTTAATTTTCTTTCGATTTTTGCATTTAAATCATGGGGACTAGCACAACTGCAGCTACGACGCGAAAAATCTACCCTCCTATTTCTAATTCACACAGTTCGAGTGAGATAGGAATATCTATGACGCACAAGATACGACTTGGCAGCAAGTTGTGCTAGCCCACCACCTGTACACGACTTGTGCCTCTCATTTTATGGCCACCTTTTCACTTGCTTTTTTAAAAGTTGGGTACCGGACTTTTAATGGCATTTATTTATTCACACTGATTCATTCAAATGCTTAAAAGAGGCTCCAACTTAGACTACGAGTATGTGTAACAATCAAATGCTAGTGAATAAATGATTTTTATTTTTATTTTATTTTTTTACACTATGAATGTATCGAAACCGAACGCGAACGATGCATTTGTTATTATTTCGGCGCGTGTATACGATATACCTGAAAATATGTAAGTTTTCGAAATAATAAATAATATCAAGTACCTAACAAACCAGCGCGGTAATCACGTAACGTTTTCGACCGTTAGTACGATAGATTTAAATGTCAAATCCCATACTAAAACTGACATTAAAGTACGTCGTTACGTGATTACCCCGCTGTTTTATTAACCTAAGGCTATTTCCTGACTTGGCGGGGCGGGATCGATATGTGATATTTTCTTCTTTGACGTAAACTTACTGACGACGCAAGGATTCTCAATTGACAAAATACTGCCAGTATTACGTTCGCGCAGTAGTAATATCATGCGCAGAAGCGGAGCAGTACCGCCTTCGCATCGTCCCGCAACCGCGCATCCCGCGCCAGTCAGGAAGCACTCATTTAAATGTAGGGGCGCAGTAAAAAATGGTACCGAGTCGACTGACAGCTGACACTGACATTTGACACTTTTCTCATATCGTACTGCCTCCGCACCGACAAATCAGGAAGTCGCCTAACGAAGTTCGATGAATGATTTCAAAGTGATAATATAATTCTGCTAATAGTGTTACAGAAATTGTTACCTATATGTGGTAAAATGATGGATTCCCATTGAAAGATATCTCTTTCAAGGATAGGTAAAGTAGGCTGTAAAGTAACCGAACCCAACCAAACCAACCAAAAACAAAACGAACTGAGCCATTCTATCGTTTTTCTGGCCCGTGTCTTTTGACACTAGATTTTGACGCAGGAACTAGTTTTACCTGCTCTTTCCTTTCCGTTTCCCCTTCAGCAGGAACCAGCTGTCTTGTAGTGACTTGTCGCATCACACCGCCTTCACGGATAATTTCTGTTCTGTTTAAAATTAAACCCGTATTAGGTAAATTAATTTACACCTGCTATTTAGAAAAGAGTCATTGTTATGTTGTCGAGTCATTGGAATAAAGTTGTATTTTTCTTCATTTGAGAGCAATGACGTCTCTCTTCCTCCTAGGTGTGAAAATGAAAAACAAAAAATTATTTAAGTCGTGAGCACACCTGAATCCCTCGCTACGCTCGAGATACTACTTTAGGATCCCTCGCTTCACTCAGGATTCAATATACCGCCCTCGCCGTAAATATATAATTATGCTCCCTTGAGCGCTACTGTATCGACTGACATACCAACATACCTTTCATCTACGTAGTCGTTCAATATAACGAACAACGTCTGCGGATCCACGGTATACGCGCGGCAACTCTCGTACGCTCCATGCTCGCCTGGTAGCGTCAGGGACTTCACGAGCTGTTCGGGCAAATCTAGACCTTCGAGCTCAGGTGACAGTGCACACCAGTGCGCGGGTGTAGCGTTGGTGAACACCTGGAAATGTATTCTTGCATTTATGCTGTCCTGGTACTTTTGGGTAACATGCCTTCTAATAATCAGCTTATCAGCCTAGATACGGCCAACTGGCACGTTAAGGGCGCCCACAAACGGGTCCACCAGCGCCACTCGTGAATAATTGTGATAATTTAAATTTAACGATAGTTATTTATTTATCAATATATTTACAATGAAAAATTTACAAATTAATTAAAAAAATAAATTAAACTAAAATTACATGCCCAGCAGCCCCCGGTCATAAGAAAAATACCCCGCCTAGTAGTTCCGTCTGCGGCATGGTGCCCATAACGCTGGCGGCGTTACCTCTCTGTGTTGCCAAGGAAATTTGGTTGGGAGAGGTAAGCGCCAGCCCTATGGTCCCCTGAAGCGTCGACGAGTCATTTAGACAGAGCCCTCATAAAAGATGTTGCGTCAGCTGACCAGGGACCCAACGTTTCAACAGCAAGCGCCGCAAACTCGATAGTCTTTGATAAGCCGTCCTCTCCCGGCGAAAAAAATAAACAATGCCATTCTTTTGTTATCTGCCCTGGTTTCCCAGGGACTGGTAGACGAATATTTGCGGCGCTTCAAAATCTGGGCCTGGTCAGCTGCAGCGCCGGCTTGTGAGTGGGTCACCTGGATGTGGGACTGTGCGAACGTCGCACACAAAGGGTCTACCCAACCTCCACGGCACTAAAGTTGTTTGTATTTAAGTACTCTTTGAATAGGTAAGTTACATCAAACTAGTCTTTACGTTGCTAGATTCGTCGTTCTATGACTCCAAAAAAAAAGCGGCTGTAATCGAATCCACTACAACAACAACAAACAACAAATATTCTTTATTGTTCACCAAATAATGTACACTAAAAACAAATAACAGAAACAAATTTCACAATGGTAGACAACAGGCGGTCTTATCGCTAACAAGCGATCTCTTCCAGACAACCTTTGGGTAGTGGAAACGATGCAAGAAAAGTTAAAACTTGAGTAGGTGAAACAGGAAAATAGAGTATGAACAACCTAAAATAATAATTATGACTATGAGAAGCATAAACTTACATAAATACACTACGTAACTAGTAAGGCAAAAACTAGTTTGATATTTTCAAAAGCTCATAGCATTCTCCTCTTTTAAATTAAAATAATGTGTGTGGCCAAGTTAGCCCACTACACAAGCTACGGTAGCCCAGTGGTTCAAGCATGCGGCTGTCAAGCGGCGGTCGTGGGTTCGAATCCCAGCTCGTACCAATGAGTTTTTCGGAACTTATGTACGGAATATCATTTGATATTTACCGTTAGCTTTTCGGTGAAGGAAAACATCGTGAGGAAACCTGCATACATCCGCGAAGAAATTCAAAGTTGTATGTGAACTCCCCAACCCGCTCTGGGCCAGCGTGGGGACTACTGCCCAATCCCTCTCATCTATGAGAGGAGGCCTGTGCCCAGCAGTGGGACGTATGTAGGCTGATGATGATGATGATGATGGCCAAGTTAGCGCGCTTTGTTTTTTTATACCACGTTTATGGCAGAAAAGCGTAAGGCTCCCTGATGGTGAGCTATCACCATAGATTATAGATAGTCATTTGCAAATCCAAGGGCGGCACATGCGCAATGCCGAACCTTCATAAATGTCTATCACACACAGCGGCCTGCGGTGGCGACCGCGGTGGCGGTCAGTTGACAGTATGAAAATCCAGGCCGCGTGTGTCTGAATGAATGTTAGGAAAGTCATAGTATACAACTACGCCACCGCAGGCCGCTGCAGTGTATTTTCTTGAAGAGTTTAGATTCTACATAGGGTGTGAGGATGAAAACCTGCCGATGTCATGTGGCGTGGTACTAGAAAGTATGTCTATCTAACATTTCTTCAGAATACAATACAATTAACTGTTATTTTCTTTAACATATTTAAACATAGGTAGTTAGTCGACGAGTAAGTCATTTGCGTTCACGTTATGCTATTGACAACATGGAATGTCGCCATGCATTGAAGCATGTCGTTCAAATCCACGCTCCCTTACACTATGTCACGACTCTGCATGCATTGTCTATCGACGCCATTCATATTTAGATGTGTACAATCAAACAAGAAATTTTAAACCTTTAGAACCACAATGAACAAGTGGTTGAGCTATTTCTTGGCCCATTTTTCTGGCTTACTGTACCAGTTTTTATAACTGCTACAAATCACTCAACTCAGAATCAATACGACTTAATGGGCACTTAATGGGATTTTGGGGCCATTTCGTGGCTATGTTCTGTATTGTGGTTTTATGTTTATTTGTACTGTTTTTTGCCACGAATAAATGTTTTTTCTTTCTTTCTTTAATAACGAATCTTTAAAAACGAACGACACTTGACTTTTTCAATGATATACAAAATATGTTAGTTTCGTAGAATTTTGACCACATTAAACTACACATTATGTTGTGGCCTACTCCACATACACATACAAAACTAACAATAAAAAGTTCGCAAATTAAATGTTACGACCTTATGCGCGTGGACCTCTAACGCGGCGCCCGCGCTTATCGAACACGCAACGTTGCGCGCGAGCTGACAACGTAGCGCTCGCGCCGGCTGCCGCCGCCGCGTCCCTTTAGTGTTCCCTACGGCATCAACGCGCGCGCACGTTACTCAGAGCGATTAAGTTGACTAACTCGGTGACGCGGTGATGTGAGAGTGTGATAATTAATCCTTGAGTGACTATACGTACTGTGCGTGTTTAATATTAACCAAAGTGTGCTTGAACGAAAGCTACCGCAATTAACAATAACTGTAATCTTATCTACCAATAAACAATTGTTAAATTTACGTGTTGTGTATTATTATTAGTGCCACGTAGGGATACACTAAACTGGTGACCCCGATAGCAAGAAGATGAACGGCAATAACAATGGCGAAGGTGAAAACCAAAGCGATGAAAACCACGCAAACCCCACGGGACTCGAAGGCCTCGGGCCCGCCCCCGCGCCGGTCGCACCCGGCGTAATTCCAGGAGCTGCGAACACCCCGCTGCATAGCAACGTCGTACAGCCTATCCCGCTCCCGCACGCGCCGCAAAGTAATATGCCCGCCTCGCTCCCGCACAGCGCGACGCCCGCCACGTTCCCGCTCAACGAATTTACGGCCCAGCCGAATAAGGTCGCAGCTGAGTTTTTTCCCCAACACCCGAGTTTATTCCGAGTGGGAATTAAGGTGCCGCCTTTTTGGACGGACAAACCAGCTGTATGGTTTGCCCAATTAGAAGGACAGTTCCAACTGGCGGGAATAACTTCCGACACTACCAAATTTTACCACGCCATGGCACACTTGGACCATCAGATCGCCGCAGAAGTGGAAGACGTAATAACAAATCCGCCACACGAACACAAGTACTTAACTTTAAAATCTGAACTGATACGCAGACTATCTGTATCTCAAGAACAAAAGGAGAAACAATTGCTAATGCATGAAGAACTAGGCAGTAGAAAACCATCACAATTTCTACGTCACCTACTCCACCTCGCGGGGCCTAATAAATTACCTGACAGCTTCATACGCACAGTCTGGTCCAGTCGATTACCAATCCATCTGCAAACGATCGTGGCTTCTCATCCTGATATGCCACTAATTAAGCTCTCCGAATTAGCTGACCATGTACACGAAATTGCATCACCCAGTTACCGGATCGCAGAAGTTTCACCGCCTGCCACTTCCACGCAAGCTACGTCTTCTTCGTCGCTTAACCCGTTCAACCCGCCGCAGACCTACTCGCCCGTCGCTTCAGCGACGCCTTCTACGTCGTCAGCGCTCACACCGTTCACCGCGCCGCAGCTGCACTCGCCCTTAGAGACGATGTCCTTGCAGATCGCCGAACTCACTCGCCAAATGGCAGCACTCACAAGCCACGTGTTCGCAGAACGCTCGCGATCTCAATCCAGATCCTTCAATCGGAATAACCGTAGTCGTTCCAAGTCAGGTGCACGATCCCAGGTACGTAACGGCTTATGTTGGTACCATCGCAGATTTGGTGCAGATGCGACAAGGTGCACACATCCCTGCGAGTACAAGGCGGAAAACTAGTGAGGCAGCCTGAAGTGGCCGAAAACGACTGCCTCACGCGAACCGGCCGCCTATTTGTAACGGACAAGCACACCAAGGTTCAATTTCTTATTGACACGGGAAGCGATCTTTGCGTTTACCCACGATCAGAAGTTAAAGGTCGTCGATCCAAAACCGACTTTCAGCTATACGCCGCAAACGGTTCAACCATCGAAACCTACGGCTACGCACACCTGGAATTGGATCTGGGACTTCGGCGGTGCTATCGATGGCGGTTCATTATTGCTGATGTCACCAAGGCAATAATTGGCGTCGATTTCTTGTCCCACTACAATCTCGTGGTCGACTGCCGTAATCAACGTCTGATAGACAGCTTAACGTCACTGCAATCACCAGCGCAGCCTGTCCCACCCACAGATATGATATCGTCAATCAAGACTCTCATGGGAGAATCAAGATACCACGATATCTTGCGTGACTTCCCTGACCTCACTCGACCAGCTGGTACTCACCGTGTGATTAACCATAGCACTGTGCATCACATACGGACGACACCAGGCCCTCCAGTCGTTAGCTCACCACGCCGCCTGGCACCTGATAAGCTGAAGATTGCAAAGGCGGAATTCCAGTCGATGCTCGAGAGCGGAACAGCTCGACCTTCTGAAAGCCCATGGTCTTCACCTTTGCACCTCGCACCAAAGAAGGACAATGGATGGCGTCCGTGCGGCGACTACAGAATGCTCAACTCCCGTACTATACCTGACCGCTACCCTATCCGCCACATCCATGACTTCACACAAAGCATTGCTGGCTGCAAAATATTCTCTACCATAGACTTAGTAAAGGCCTACAACCAGATCCCGGTTAACGAACAAGACATTCCAAAGACTGCTATTACTACGCCCTTTGGTATGTACGAGTTCCCTTATATGACTTTTGGCCTAAGAAACGCTGGCCAGACGTTTCAGAGGTTCGTCGACGAGATGACACGAGGACTGGACTTTTGCTACACATATCTTGACGACTTTCTGGTATACTCTGCGTGTCAAAAGGAGCACGAAGACCATCTCCGTCAACTGTTTGCCAGACTCCAGCAATATGGTATGGTTATAAATACATCCAAGTGTGTCTTCGGGGAGCCACAAGTCACCTTCCTCGGCTACAGCATCTCGGCAGATGGCATCAAACCACTGGATGCCAAAGTCAAAGCCATTAGAGATTACCCAATACCTAAGACGGTCAAGGAGCTAAGAAGGTTCTTGGGCATGCTTAATTTCTACCGTCGGCTCATTCCTCAGGCAGCTCATCTCCAAGCACCTCTCAACGATTTTTTGACTGGTTCTGTGAAAGGCTCGCATCCAGTGGTCATATCTGGCAACTCACTCAAGGCATTTGAAGATTGTAAGCGAAGCGTGTGTGAAGCTGCCCTTCTAGCACACCCAGACTGCAATTGCCAGCTGTCCCTGGTCACAGATGCATCTGACACATCGATTGGCGCAGCTATACATCAACTTAAGAACGGAGAATGGCAACCTCTAGCATTCTTTTCACGGAAGCTAAACACGGCGCAACAAAAATACTCTCCATACGACCGAGAGCTCTTAGCTATCTACGAGTCCATACGTCACTTCAGACATATGCTAGAGGCAAGAGACTTCGCTGTGTTTACAGATCATAAACCTATTACCTTCGCATTCACCACAAGACGCGACCAATGCTCACCTCGACAGTATCGATATCTGGACTACATTGCCCAATTTACCACAGATATTCGTCACATATCAGGCAAAGACAATTCGGTTGCCGACGCACTTTCACGCATAGCCTCTATCGCAGTAGCCATAGACTACGAGGCTCTTGCAGCGGATCAGAATTCAGATTCTGAACTGCAAGACCTGCTGAAAAATGGTTCTTCTCTG
Source organism: Cenopis cana (assembly GCA_951800055.1). NCBI lineage: Eukaryota > Metazoa > Arthropoda > Insecta > Lepidoptera > Tortricidae > Cenopis > Cenopis cana. The sequence goes on from OX637495.1 coordinate 1,183,272, forward strand.
CGACTGAACAAAGTCATCACGAAAGGAGCAAGCATATACTGCGACCAGTCACTTGAAAAACCGAGACCCTATGTCACCCCATCGTTCCGTAAGAAAGTTTTCGACAGCCTCCACAATTTAAGTCATCCAGGAGCAGCAGCATCAGCCAAACTTATAGCTGATAGATACGTTTGGCCTGGCGTTCGTCGCGATTGCAAGACCTGGGCGCGGAACTGCCCAGACTGCCAGCGCAGTAAAATTCATCGCCACACATCTGCACCTCTTGTCTCTATAACTACTCCTTCTGACCGTTTTTCTCACGTACACATGGACCTCATTGGTCCTCTTCCACTCTCTTCCGGATACAGATATTGCCTTACCGTCATCGACCGGTTCACAAGATGGCCTGAGGTATATCCACTACCAGACATGACGGCAGAGACTTGCGCTAAAGCATTTGTCTTCGGCTGGGTAGCGCGCTTCGGCTGCCCAAACAAAATAACGACTGATCGCGGAAGACAGTTTGAGTCACAGTTGTTCCAGAGCATCACAGTTCTTCTCGGCTCAAACCACTGTCCCACTACAGCGTACCACCCTGAGTGCAACGGCATGATCGAGCGTCTCCACCGACAGTTGAAGACCGCTATCATGTGCCATGACAATCCCCAATGGTCGGAGATACTACCACTTGTACTCCTGGGAATACGGAGTGCCTGGAAGGACGACCTTAAAACCTCAGCAGCTGAACTGGTCTACGGCGAGCCTCTTAGACTACCAGGCGAATTTTTCAACCCTTCCACTAATACCGATATCGACGTGACGGACTTCGCATCTCGCCTCCGTAAACATATGGCAAATCTCAGTCCAGTTCCAGCGTCATGGCACACAGCAAGGACCTTCTATATACCAAAAGATCTGCTGTCTTCAGAGTACGTATATCTTCGCCAGGGACCGGCACGCAGATCCCTCGAACCCCCTTATTCTGGTCCGTATAAAGTCCTGGAAAAAGGTCAGAAAACGTTTAAACTGGACGTGCAAGGCAAGGAGTCAACAGTTACTATTGACCGACTTAAGCCAGCTTACTTGCTTCGCACCTCCACCGGCCAGTCGCAACCACCAGAGCAAGTCAGTGAAAAACGAACCAGAAGCGGCAGAGTAGTCAGATTTCCAGCTCACTATCGCCCGTGATACGGTCTCGGCGGGGGAGTGTTGTGGCCTACTCCACATACACATACAAAACTAACAATAAAAAGTTCGCAAATTAAATGTTACGACCTTATGCGCGTGGACCTCTAACGCGGCGCCCGCGCTTATCGAACACGCAACGTTGCGCGCGAGCTGACAACGTAGCGCTCGCGCCGGCTGCCGCCGCCGCGTCCCTTTAGTGTTCCCTACGGCATCAACGCGCGCGCACGTTACTCAGAGCGATTAAGTTGACTAACTCGGTGACGCGGTGATGTGAGAGTGTGATAATTAATCCTTGAGTGACTATACGTACTGTGCGTGTTTAATATTAACCAAAGTGTGCTTGAACGAAAGCTACCGCAATTAACAATAACTGTAATCTTATCTACCAATAAACAATTGTTAAATTTACGTGTTGTGTATTATTATTAGTGCCACGTAGGGATACACTAAAATGTGTTTACAGTTTATTCATCCTTAAACCGTGTGTCAATAGAAAATGGAAATGATGTAAACAGATTACTTCGTAATCACGCACTTTTAAAGAACGAACACAGTCTTACCAACATTTATAGACATAATCCTTGTATTTGCATTCATTTTAAGCTATAATATCTTTTAATTATTCATATTTCAATAAAAACAATTTTCGTTTACAATGATTAGCAGTATTTCATCATTGGCCTTGATCATCTATGAAAAGATGATTTAAGCAGCGTCAGTATTAGAGGTGCGGCACTTATGTAAGTGGCTTGTAAGACCGATACGGGAGCGACAGCCACGACCGCATAGTTGACAGATAAAATATCCCACCCGAAGATGAAAGAGGCTGAGCAGCGCGCTGATGTCTAAATTCGCGCCTGCGGGATAAAAGATCAAACCAAGTTTGGTCGTGCTCCACCATTCCATTTCGTAGGGTCTCCCTCCACTGATTAGTTATGTGACAATAGCTTGTCAATTTTTTTTACTCGTAAAAATGCTATGAATCTAAGTATATTGTCATTGAAAAAAAGTTCGTTTAAATTATGGGAATATCAGTATATCGAAAAAGTTTAATGTCATTATAGATTTAATTACAAATAACCTCACTTGTCATCATTTTCCATATACTTTGTTATGAATTTTCATTGCCCATTTATTTTTATTTGCTGCCATGAAGTTAAGCCACAAATACTCGCAATGAATATTGAATAAAATAATTTCTCGAGTGTCAAGTGGATTGCTTAATTATTTTTATAGACTTTCCTCATGACTATTTTACAACAAATCCATAGACGACAAATGAATTGTCAGTCAGACATATTTGTTTACATAATTTTCATTTTCTATTGACGCACGGTATACGTATCCTATCGCTATCATGTAAACAAACTATTTTGGAAGACGTTAAACATTGCCAGTTAAAAATTAATGCCTTCAAGAGACTTTATTTACATGATTGGACAATTAAGGATGAATACTCTAGAGGTATGATGTGCTCCAATTTATTAATTTCTACGTATTCTCACTGAGCGAAAAAAAATACTAATTATTAGTAAGTTTTAGTAATCCTAGGACAAGGAGATTATATACTAACGGTTACAAAACAGTTTTTGATAATAGTAGTTAATTACTAATACCAAAAAATTGTCCTTGTAACTACTAATTACTAGTAAACTGTTTTGTAACCGTTAGTATATAATCTCCTTGTCCTGAAAACTTACTAATAATTAGTATTTTTTTCGCTCAGTGCTCTTGTCAACATCCGACTAATAAGTACTTACCTGGGAAAAAATCAAGAAGGAGGTAGGTATAGCGGCTAGCGCACAGAGCAGATAGAAGAGCACCACATGCCAGCAGCCAGCCTTGGTCGCCAGCTCCGCCGCCTCATCCAGCTCCTTGGTCCACGACGTCATGCCGCCATCTTACGTCACAGCATTACACCGCTGCTGTACCCTCAATCGTCACACCGCCACAGTTCCCTCGATTGTCAGTATTGTCACTACACCGCGGTACCCTTAATCGTAACACCACCACGGCACCTTCGATTGTCACTAGACCACGACACCTTCGATTGTCACTACACAACTGTACCCTCGATTGTCACTACACCGCGGTACCCTTTATCCTAACACCAATACAGCACCTGCGATTAGCACTTTACAAGGATACTCTCGATTTTAACACTGCCATGATACCCCCATAGTCGGCACACTGCGGTATCCTGGATTGTCACACCACCTGGGTATATTCGATTGTCGATTCACCACGGTACCTTCGATTGTCACATCACCACGGCTCCCTCGATTGTCACTCCACCACGGCTCCCACGATTGTCACTCCACCACGGTACCATCGATTGTCACACCACCACGGTAGGTACCTTCGATTGTGTCACGTGATCGAAGTTAAAAGTGAAGCTACACAGTAATATATTGTTTGTAATAAATTTCACTATATCTGATTTCCTGCAGAAAATAGTAGGAAAATAATCATTTTTACATTAATTACGATCACTGGCACAAGTATAGTTCATTTCAATAAAAAAAAAACTAATAAATTAGACAAACACTTTGCCCCCTAGCTAAATGCTGGCCAGGAGCAAGATCCCTTTTATCATAAAAAAACACGCATCCAAATATATTTTATCTCAATTAAAAAAAACTAATTTCAATAAACACTGCACTTCGCACATACGATGTTAAATCGCAACTGCACTGATTAACTCATACTTTACTCATTTGTTTTTGTTATCTTTTTTCATTAAATAAATTTTTTACTAACACTACTGTTAATATTGTTTACTAATATTGTCGAACGGCATTTGTTTATACTGTTTACGTATTGTTAGCACACACTGGCATCTGAGCCAGTCGCGGCGCGCAACTGTCTCAAGCGAGCTCGCAAACATCACAGCTACTGAGCTACTGGCAGACAGTAAGCCCTGTTTACACTGTTTAGTGATTAGAGCGAGTCCATACAAAATCTACTCGCAAAAAATAACACTCCGGTTGTATGAATCCTATGCTATGTACTAAAACGTTACATAAAATCTGACGGTAAACCAGGGTCGAAATACCTCTGTTACGAACCAAGCGCTTTTCATCATTTAATATCTGGGCGACCGAGCTTTGCTCGGCGTTTTCCCGTGCATGAGACCTAGCTAGATCGATTGCTCGTCCCCGAAAACCCCCACATACCAAATTTCATCAAAATCGTTAGAGCCGTTTCCGAGATCCCCGAAATAAATATATAAATAAATAAATATACAAGAATTGCTCGTTTAAAGATATAAGATAAGATAATTCGTACTGTAGTCCAGTAACCTTGTCGCCTGAAAGTACGGAGTAGTTTGCATCAAATCCGGTAGTTCTGATTTTTTGCAGACTTGTTCCAATGAATAAGTTTGTGACCACGGCGAGCGCCGAACGCAACTTTGTCAAAAAAAATTTTTTCAGCCCTAAAGAACTAGTTGCTGATAATACTTTATAAAGTACGTTTATATAAAGTAGGTAGACTAAATATGCTTCAATGTGAGCTAGAATTGTCGGTGTAGAATTAATAGTTTCCGAGATAAATCCTTTCAAAGTTTAAGAAGCTCGAAAAAATTATGAACTTTGAAATGTAGATACAGTACATTTCAATTTTCAATGTACCAATGGTGTGATTTTCTCTAATATGCAATTTATAGAGACGCCTTGCTTACGCCAGGATGTGAGTGGTAACACTGGAGGCGTGTTCAGTTTAAGACTCGTACAAAATTAGATAGATATTACCGTTTTAATAGCGTCTCCAACAAAGAATAAACAGTATTACCTACTTAATTGTTATCGGCAAGTATTTATTTAGGTTGGGTTATCTTCGTCCAAACGGTGTCACCAGTCACTTGCCTTTGGCAACTCTGGTTGCCAGGCTTCATCCTTATTTCCTAGGGAATAGAGTTCAACTCAAAAAACAAAGCAAGCAAGTGGGTAGTCAGTTTTACTCGTTTGTTTACTGTTTTACGCACTCATAGTTCCTTACATACCTACACTAGTGGCTCTGTGAGCTGTAGACCTCGTGGGTGTTTTTTTTTTTAATTTCCAAAACTATGTTAGATATCGAGCTCACAAAATCGGTAGAGAATCGCTGCAGAGGAAAACAAATTTTTTGTCGAGTAATTTAAAAAAAAATTGTTACTCGACAAAAATATTCTATATGTAATCAAAGAACCTGCTCACAATACTTCACGAGAATCTGTTGTGAAATGCGACCCTTAGAGGTGAACAAATCGAAATCCGGCCGCAGAAACACAAAATCATTGATAAAAAAATGTTTTTTTAAATTTCCGAAAAGTGACTCGATAAAAAAATTCTATGGAGTTACCGAACCTGCTCACAAAATTTCACGAGAATCGGTTGAGAAATGCGACCTGTAGAGGAGAACATACCAGTGACAATTTTTTTTTTTCAAAATGTACAAAAATTTACTTTACGGCAAAATTCTATTTAGTCATAAAACCTGCTCACAAAATTTCACGAGAATCTGTTGAGAAATGCGACCTGTAGAAGAAAAAACGGCCGCAAAAAAATACGCAATAATTGATAAAAAGTTTGTTTTTTTAAATTTCCAAAAATTGACTCGACAAAAACTTTCTTTTAATTTTCGTACCTGCTCACAAAACTTCACGAGAATCGGTTAAGAAATGCGACCTGTAGAGGAGAACAACCGGAAACCCGGACATACGAAAGCATTTTTGCCGAAGCTAAAACAGAGACCTTCGTTTCACTCGGTCAATAAGGTCCCAACACACACGCACGACGTTTGCGTTTAGTCTTAATTTTATGGCAAAAAAGTAGTTACCACCTAAGGCCACCGGAGACGCTGCTTGCGTTGCCTTGCAAGGAGACTACACGCAAACGTGTTCGTTTGTGTTTTGTTTCGAAAAAACTTATACTAGAGGTACTATTCTTCAACGTAACGTCTCCTTGACCGCCTCACACCTCTGGTGCCCTAATCCGTTCGGCAAGCACGTCCGGATGTTTAAATATGTCTCCGAGACAATTGACCTATTACGGACCCTAGTACTACGTAAGGTTGGTTATAAGATGTGTAATCTTCTATCTACTTGCACCCCACTTACAGGCTATTTTAAGAACGAAATGGTCCTTCTATGGATTAAAAAAAAATTCATTAGTTAGGAAGTGCGAGTTAAATTCAGGAGTATAAGTTTTTTCGAAACATTAACTAATTCGAACGCGTTTGCGTTTTGTCTCAAAATGTATGAAAACGCTCTCACCGATTTTGAAATACGCGCGTTCATTTAGCGGTTAGCAACAAATGTTATACTCGCTGTTTTAGTTTCCACTAGTGACCACCAGAGGCGCTGTTCACGTTTTTCATACCACTTTCATACATTTTGAGACAAAACGCAAACGCGTTCGAATTAGTTAATGTTTCGAAAAAACTTATACTAGAGCTACAGGTAGACCGCTTGCTTGTTTACCACTGCGTTGGATAAAAAATAAATACATATAGTTCCGAAACTGAGGGAGCTTCACAATTTTTACGATATCATACTAAATTATTTCAATCGGGGTATGTGTAAATATAACTTGCTGCCAGGCAGCGTCTCCGGCACACTGCCGCACCGCGCGGGGGGCATGTTTAGAAATAGTTTAATATTATTTTATAGGCCCATGCCTTCTATTATTAGGTATGTCTTTGTTATAATATTTTGTTTTCGTTTATTTGTTTCGCAACAAATATTATATAACAAATTTAGAAACAAAGGAAAAATTGAAAAATTTAAGCACCGAGCAGGATTCGGACCTGCGACCTCCCGGCACTCGCGGCCAGTCGCTCTAGCCAAGAGCCGCCTATAGTAAATATAGGTAATGAATTACTGCCAGGTGTCATGGTGTCACACATGCGTGTACGCATGATTGCGCCCAACAAACGCCCTCGCACGCTCCGCCGCCTTCTCTGCACTAGCAATCGGTAGCATATACTTATGTATACAGTACCTACCTCTAGTCTAGTATAAGTTTTTTCGAAATAAAAACACAAATTATCGCGTTTGCGTTTAGTCTCATTTTGTAAGGCAACGCGAGCAGCGCCTCTGGTGGCTTTAGGTTAAACAATTTTTTGCCATACAATATTGAAACAAAACACAAAATATAACGCCATACGAATATCCAACACTTATTTTTTAATGTTTGAAGGGGCCCTTATACAGCTAAAGGGGGCGTGAAAACAAACCAACTTAATTTTGCGGTTGGTTCTGAACCCTAGATGTACAGTCTGATTCGCACTTGGCCAGTTTTTTTTGTGATATATTAGTGTCTTCTGTATCTGAGAATAAATGTTTCTTTCTTTCTTAAATAGAAACAGGGGACGATATACTTAGATAATTAAATTCATAGAAAACTTCCAAGACTAAAGAAAACATCGATGGGGCAGACGAATTCTGGAGTGGAGACCGCGAACGACTCGGCCTGTGGGTGGACCGACGACCTGAAGAGACTGGCGGGAAGCGGTTGGATGCGGAGAGCTGAGGACCGGGTGTGGTGGCGCGCATTCGAGAAGGCCTATGTCCAGCAGTGGACGACTACAGGCCGAGGATGATGATGATCCAAGACTCAGGAACAAATATTCGTGCTCATCACAAAAATGAATGCCCTGACCGGGATCCAAACTCGGGATCGCTTCATAGGCAGGGTCACTACCAACTAGGTTAAAGTAGTCATTTGTTCGAAGGTCCCTTCCCCATGACCAGGGAACCAGGAATCGCAACTAGTTGCTAGATTGCCAACGTCATCTCGTCAACTGGCAATTAAACAATTGAGCGAATCGAAGCGCATACGCGGAACCGGCTGCAAAGGTCGCCAGTGCATCGTGTCAATAAAGACATGCCGACAAACGATTATAGCGGTTTAGGTAATTTTTATAATAATATGATGACATCTAAAAGTTATTATATGTTTGTGTTTTGTTTTTTAACTACTCGGGTAAGTATCTATTCTTATTTTAAACAGGTTATTATCATTGTAATAAGCCTAAGCAGATACTTTTGGGAGAAATATTATCGAGTTTCTTTCGGCGTTTCTTCTAGGTAGTGGTCTTCTCTTGAGAAACGCTAGTAGATTTTGACTTTTAATATAAAGAATTAAAGTTCATTTATTTCTATTATTCTACTCATACATAGGGTAAATCGCCAGTAACTGGCCACCCCCCAATAACTGGCCACTTAGCAAAAATATACTTTAGTTGAAGGCGGTCTTCACTGCACAAATTCCGTGGCTAGTAACTGAATGACATTTTCATAAGTGGCCAGTTACTGGTGACTTACCCTACTAGACTATACTAATACTTATTAAATATTATAAATGCGATCGTAACTTTGTCTGTCTGTTATTTAACCTCTTCATGTGGCACTACGAATATAGTTTTTATCCGAGAAATCATCCCCTAGGGGTTAGATCGGGACGAAAGTTTGAATGGAGGTACGATAGTACCTAAACGACGCTGACGAAGTCGCGGGCAAAAGCTTGTATAAACCGCTGAACCGGTTGAGATGTTTGCTATGGTGATAGATCCCTGCTGTAGCGTCGCGTCGCGTAGCGTCGCGTCGCCTAGTGCGGTCTTACCTTTAGTATGGACAAAGGTACAGCACAGCGCCTCTGGCGGTTAACTAAGAATCGCCATACTAAATCGTTTTACGCAGTCGCTAGCGAGTACGGTAATGCAAACATTGCAAATTACATTATTTTATTTTTGTAGTCTGTATGTTATCATTTTATACCAAATAAATTCTCATTCATTCATTCATTCTTCAAACTCATGGTACCTAAGGGTACAGTACACCGGTGTAGTATTATCAGGCATCAGGCTGAATCTTAGGTTTCATGCCGTCACTGCTACGTCACCGTGACGCAGATGACAGGTGACACTTCTCGGACGCAAGTCCGTATTAACGAGGCCTCGGGGCTCGAACAAATAGACGTCAACTTCACTTGTTTAAGCGATCGTGGTGGGTTGGGTGACTGTGCCGTGGTTTCACCAAATGGTCACAACGGAAGACCAGCGCTGGCTCTGCCAGCATAACGCTGAGTTGTGACCATTTCGTGGCAAAATTCTGTTTTGTAATGTCCTATTTGTAAGTGTTTTGATTGTCACGAATAAATGTTTCTTTTCTTTTCTTTTTTCTTTCTTTCCTCATGTCATGACGTATACACACAGTGGGCCATTATAAATAAATATATAATTTTCTGAATGCCAGATCGCTATTTTTAGAAATTATAGAGCTCATGTTCAGGGCTCGGAAACCGGTTAATTTTTCAAACCGTTATGATATACTTGCAGCAAAACCCTTATATTTTGGTTTCGGTACAAAAACCGCTATTTTTAAACCGGTTTACGGAGGAGCTTTATATAAAGGTTTCGTTCGATTAACCGGTTTAGAACGATATAATACGGTTAAAACGAACCCACGATTACCTACCTATCGGATATACCCAAGCCGTTTGCATTTGTGTGTGTTCATTCATATTAACGGAACTTCGCTTTCGGGACCGACGTTTACGTTTGATAAATAACATTGCATGAAATAGTACCTTACCAAAATTAGTACGACTCCTTAGCTCGAAAATATGACGAATACGGTCCCATCTGACAGAAAGCATGAAACTGGGCATGCAGGTAGCTTTCATATTTGTGCTTCAAAAATGTTAGGGAAACACGTTGACAGACCTTTGTTTCCCCCCCTACCCCCACTTTTGTGTGCCGAATTACAGTTTTTTTTTTAATTTTATTGAAAACGGCTGAAGCTACGAGAAAACCGTCAAAGAGAAAAATGTTCCTTATAAAATTATCTACAAGTCATTCTTTGGATGTATTTCGATAGGACCTATATTTTTCAAAATCTACGAGCTGAATAGGATAAGTACAGCAGAAAAGATGCTCGAGGGCAGATTACTAACATTTCTGTGGGCATCGGGCTACAAGCATGAAATTTGTACCAAAGATAAACTGTTCCGCGGTGATTCTTTTCAGATGTGGAGATTAGTTAGATTCGTCCCCTGTGCGAGGGGAGAGCGGGGTGAATTGGACCAAGCACACCTCTTTTTAGTCTTTTTCTCACTGATCAGTTAAGGCTACTATGGCTTGCGGGGTATCGTTTTCATGTAAAACAGACATCAGGAATTCATTTTTAGGACTCCAAGCGGAATCCTATTTTTGTCAGTCATAAGTCCGTCCGTCGTCTGTTTTACAGGTTTTACAGCCAAACGATTTAGGCTACAGGCTTAAAATTTTCACAGTATTAAGCATATTGTAGACCCAAAGCCACACCAATTGTCAGATTTTTTTTAAATATTTTTAAGAGGGTCTCCCATATAGCTGAAGGGGTGCGAAAAAAGAAATTTTTTACCCACCCCAACGAGAGGGATATCGTTATTTAGAGCTAATTAAAAAGATAAAAACTTTATTTTGTGTTTAAAAAAATATTTAAAAACAAGGGCGTGAGAAGTCACTAAAGTCCGCTATTTTACAAAATTTGTTCCTAATATTTTTTATACTTCTCATTGACCTACGAACTTTCAATTTGGTTATAATATTTAATATTACGTCCCTTTTACCAACAAATACAAAAAAAAGAAAAATATTTTTTACAAGATTTTTTTTTTACAAAAGATGGTTTCATTATTTTTGTGTTTGTTAGTAAAATATACACCATAATAGACATTACTACCAAATATCAAATTCACAGGTCAATGGGAAGCTTAAAAAATCTTAGGAACAAATTTTCTAAAATAGTGGATTTTAGTGACTTCTCACGCCCTTGTTTTTATGAAGGACACCTTATTGAATCAGTTAAAGTAAAAAAAATTTTAGGACTCACTATAGATCACAAGTTAGCTGTCATGGAAGCCTCATATGGAGGAAGTTTGTAAAAAGCTCAACAAATATGCATATGCGCTTTACAAGCTATCGAAGCAAGTCAGTATTGAGGCGGTTATATCAGCATATCACGGATGTATTGGATCATCCCTTTGCTATGGTCTTATTTATTGGGGGAATTCTACCAATACAGATCTCATCTCTCATGTTTATCTTTAATATCATGTAATTTAAAAATGAATTTGTATGCCTAACGACGAAACATAGAGCACATATTTTGTACCTAGCGCCATATATTGTATTACCTATGTTTACAAATAAATCACTTTGACTTTGACTTTAAATATTTTGTTAAACAAAAAATACAGTATTTATTTACTCAATTAGCTCTAAATAACGATATCACACTCGAAGGGGTGGGTAAAAAAAAATTTCACCCCCCTTCAGCTCTATGGGAGACCCCCTTTAAAAATTATTTATGTCACACCTGGCCATAAAGCGGCAATTACCGCACGCTCCGCGCGCGGGAAATCCCACTTCCTGGCCAGGGGGTGACATAAAATTTTGTACTTAACACGGGCGGTAATAAAGAAAGCCTCAGATCGCATATTTATCGCCCTTGCCTTCGGCTCGGGCGTCAAATACCTGCGATCTGAGACATTCTTTGTTTTACCGCCCTTGTTAAGTAATGTAATATTATTTATTTATCATATGGCATTTATTTCGAACCGTGAGATCTTAAAAATTATTAAAAAAAATTGTTTACAATTGTTGTGGCTTTGCGTCAACAAGATCACGTTTGACTGTAAAACCTGTAAAACACACGACGGACGGATTTATGACTGACAAAAATAGGCTTCCGCTTGGAGCTTTTGGGTACGGAGCCCTAAAAATGAATTCCTGATGTCTGGTTTACACGAAAACGAAACCCCGCAAGCCACAGTAGCCTTAACTGATTAATGAGAAAAAGACTAAAAAGAGGTATTCTTGATCCAATTCACCCCGCTTTCCCTTTCCCCAGGGGACGAATCTAACTAATTTCCACATCCGAAAAGAATCACCGCGGAACACTTTGTCTATGGTACAAATTTCATGCTTGTAGCCCGATGCGCACAAAAATGTTAGTAATCTGCCCTCTAGCATCTTTTCTGCTGTATTTACCCTAATGAATGCTCTTATATTTTGAAAGCTATAGGTCCTATCGAAACACATCCAAAGAATAACTTGTAGATAATTTTATAAGGAACATTTTTTCCTTTGACGGTTTTCTCCTAGCTTCAGCCGTTTTCAATAAAATAAAATAAAACTGTAATTTGGCACACAAAAGTGGGGGGAAAGGTCTGTCTCTGTCAACGTGTTTCCCTAAAATTTTTGAAGCACAAATATGAAAGCTACTACTACTACTAAGCTTCATGCTTTCTGCCAGATGGGACCGTATTTCGAGCTAAGGAGCCGTACTCCAACTCGCACGCGTCTACAAAAAATATAAAAATTACCCGACAAGTTGCAATGCGTGCTTGTGTGTGTGTACGTAAGTACCTACCGACACCGACCCCCGCCAGGGGCCCGGCCGGGTCGCCGCGGTCGCGCCACTCGTGGAATAAACCGGTTTATATAAAGTTCTTAAAACGTTCGCGCTCTCAATAAAGTTCGGAGCTAAACCCAAATAAACCGGTTTTAACCGGTTAAAAAAAAACCGGTTCCGAGCCCTGCTCATGTTATACTGGTCAATTCATAGCTTAACTATGGAGTGTCCGGTATAAAATAAGCTCTACGATAGCTCAACATTTATAGTCGTGTACTATCTATCTTTCATTCCATTATTAGGACTAGGTACTAGGTATATGGTACCTACTCTCCTTAAAACTACTATAAGTACTCAATAGATATAGGTACTTAGCCCTATCTTTATTTACTACGTACAGTCAACCAATTTGATTTCTGGGCCACTTCGTACCTTGTCACAGTGAAAATCAATATGAAACCCGTAAGACATCTTGTATGAATGTCACAGTGACAAGGTACGAAGTGGCCCAGAAATAAAATTGGTTGACCGTACGTAAAGATTAGAATTAGAATAATTTTAGAACGTAGGTAATAAACCAGTTTACACATATATACGTACATTTCGAGACGTTTTTGCATTTGTAGCAATATTTGTATATTTACAGGGATTCTATATTTAAATTTACACACACTTAAAAAAAAATACACACATTTAAATTTTGTCCGTACACAACTACAAATGCAAAAACGTCTCGAAGTGGTCTCGAAAGTATGTAATTTACCTGTATACAACCAAAGACAACCCATTGAAGGACGTTATGCAAACATTCTAAGATTATAATATATAATTTGAACCACAGAGGTATCCGTTTCCGTGGTGTAGCGGTTATCACATCTGCCTAACACGCAGAAGGCCCCCGGTTCGATCCCGGGCGGAAACATATCGTTTTGCTATATTAATTAAATCTTGATTTCATTGTAAAGCAAACTTGACAATACTTTAATATTTTTTTTGTTAATAATTACGTTTAAATTAAGAGTCAACTGCGCAATGAATTTATTTTATTTATACCTCTGAACATTTCCAAACAAATCAAACGGGCGTCTTAAGTTTTTCACTTATACCAGCGTACAGATATTTTTTGTCGTTGTTGGGAACTTATCACAGAATATTAATATCTATAACGGTCCCCAAGTGCAAGCTAACTCATATTAAACTAGGTACTAGCGCCACCTATCGACCAGTAGCAATACTACATGGACTATCAGAAAGGCAACGCGTTTGAATTGCCTAAAACTGCTACTTGTCGCTAGATGTCGCTACAAGAAAAAAACTGCTATATTTATTAATCTGAATTCTTTGCATAACATAACATAACGTAACAAACATGCTATTACAATATGAATAAAAATGCTTATTAAATACACACTTGGTTTATGATATATGTATCATTTTAATAGATTCAGAATTTCTTACAAATGTGTCATCATCATTAAAGTGGCGCTTTTTAACCGACTTAAAAAAAAGGTTCTCAGTTTGACCTGATGTTTGTCCGCGTTTATCCCGCGTTTGGCTGAACCTATTTTGATGCGGTTTTCAGAAAAGCAATTTTACATTCTGGAGAAGATTTTGGTGTACAATATGAAGTCGGTTCCTTTTTTTACTAATTATGGAATCGCTCTTGGCCAGCATCTAGCAAAAGGCAGGCAACTTTGCCTTCTTTGCCATCTTTAGATGAGGCCGACAGTGAAGTAAGCTCACCCAGAATACGCCTTTTCACTCTAGTTCCTCCTGTTCTAGCGCTATCCCGTTTGTGCCCTAAGGAGGGCGGGGTCCGCTTTGATAACTAAATCCCTTTTGGCGTAAAAAAAGGGGACGAAACCGACTGCCATCTGACTTTTGACAATCCACAGGAAAACTAGACCTTGTTGGTATTAGACCGGTGTCGACAAAAATTGCAAAAGTCCATAATTCACGTGCTGAATACTACAAACATAGAAACGAATTTCCATTTTCCTTTACGCAAAGATTTAAACCCCATACAAAATGTGAGTTTCTGAAACTTTTCTCATGTGGAAAACTTCGCAATTTTGGAAAGTTTCCGACGGCACATTAGTACTTCAACTATACAGTGGCTTCCACTTCAACTTCCCAGCACAAAATACCAGCAAATGCCTTTCGGTTAGCAAAATCTTGTCAAATCGTCACTTCGGTTTATGATCGACATGTCCGTCTATGTCGTTAAGTATCGAATATCGCGGGAGTCAGCTACCGAATCCCAAATTAGTGTAGACATCTACCTAGACTCTGTTTTTTTATTATTATGTGTAACTGTAAAGTACTAGCCTATACGTACAAATTCTTTGCAAGAATTCGCAAGAAACAAATGAATGCGCCATACATTTTACGGCAACGGCATACTTTCATCATCCTCCTAGCGTTATCCCAGTACAGTTGCATCCCGAAGGATGCCTGAGGTCCGCTACCTAATCCCAAGATTTGGTGTAGGCACTAGTTTTTTTGGAAGCGACTTTCATATGACCTTCCAATCCGAGGGGAAACTAGACCTTATTAGGATTAGGCTTGTCAAGTGATGCCCACTCACTTGACAAGCCTAATCCTAATAAGGTCTAGTTTCCTTGGTGTGTATGGCTTGTGGCTTAGGTACCTACTATGGCAGTACATACTATATACTTAGATAAAAAAACAGGGTACGATAAATAACCAGTTAAATGCGGAATAAACAGTTTATAAGCCAATATTTTCACGCATAAACTTGTGCAAACACTGCTTATCCTTATCAATGCATTCGCAGTTCGTAGGAAAAATGCTGAAGATGAACGCACGATAAAAAAATGATAACAGTATTAAAATACGGGACACTGCACTTTACAGTTTGATGCACTTCAGAAATGAAGCAAAAATTGCAATGTACAATATATTTTATGAAATGATTCGTAGGTACTCTATTATGGGATGAAACATAGGTAAATAATATACTTTTCACATCACCTATTCGGATAAGGGCTTTTTCTTCCTTGCTAGGAGGGATCAAAATGGCACTTTTCTTCCCTGCTAGAAGGGATCAAAGTGGCACTTTTCTGTAACGAGTAATAACTTAATGAGTTATTGTATCGATTTTGATAAAATAAATGCACAACTATTGTTATTTCAGATCTTTCATTATCCTCAATAGGTGATGTGAAAAGCAGTATGTGTCACATGGAAGCAAAACTATTTCCACCTTGGGCGTTAATTCTTGAATCCCTCACTACACTCAGGATTCTATTTTAGAATCCCTCGCTACGCTCAGGATTCTGTTATATAATCCTTCGCTTCGTTTAGGATTCAATTTACGCCCACGCCGTAAATATGTCATTTTGCTCCCTTGTGACACAAACTACTATTCTTAACTAGGTCAATATTAATAGGTAGATATGTAAGTAATTGGAAGCAAAGATAATAGAGTATAGAAGTGAGACTAGACTTCCAAAGGGAGACCAATGTATACTTCTAGGGAATAAGAGGCATGAAAGACCCAGTTAAGTAAATCGAACAAAAAAATACAGTTCCAATTAAGTGTGCAACGAAACCTATTTTCTAAAAAATAATATTTATTTATTAGATTATAGACAAAAAAAGGAAGTGAAATATATATGCATCTTCCTACCAAATTTCATAATTGTAGTACTTATAGTATCCGAGTAAACCGGCTGTGACATACGGACGGACAGAGAGACAGACAGACATGATGAAACTATAAGGGTTCCGTTTTGGCCATTCTGGCTACGGAACCCTACAAAGGGTATTTTTTGCTAGTTGGACACACATAGGTGTTGAAAGAGCCACCAAAAGTTATGAAAGAGTGGTTGTTGACCTGCAATCGTTCACAGCTTCAGGCGCTGCCCTCAGAGTCAACATGCGATAAAATGCAGGTACGTGTTCCACAAGGGTCGGTACTCGGACTTAAATAATAGGTACTGAACATGCAAAGGTTCTTAGGCCCTTATCAGTTAAACACTCATCTAAGGCGAGAATTAACACGTTATTGAGATTTGTCTATTCAACCCTTATGTACAAGTGTGGTAGTAGTGGCTTTGATTCAATCAATCAATCAATCAATCAAATATTTATTTGCATAGAACACAGTATTAAAAGGGATGTTACAATATTATATATAGTGTCATGTATTCATCCGGTGTAGGCGTGCAAATATTCATTATAATCTAATCATTAAATTCATATATTAATTACACATATTGCTGAAGTCAAATATGAAATATGTCAAATTTATGTCAAACATGTCAAATATAAATAATAATATAATCAAATAGTCAATACAATATTTAAGTCTATAACTAAACAATCTTTTTATTCTCCAGAAAAGAACGAACACTATAAAAACATTCGACTAACAACCAGCTATTTAATTTAGACTTAAATAAATTACCATCCAACGTTTTTATTTCCTCGGGCAGCCGGTTGTGGTTGGCAAGACACATATTATATGCATTCCGCTTGTAAATGTCTTTGTAACATTGCGGTTTCAGCAACAGGTTCTTCCCTTTAAGTCAAAGTGCAAAGATTTAAATGAAATGTTGTCAATATTTTATGGAGTACTTAGAGATGGTATCAAGTTGTTCATTCCGTTTTCCAAAAAACATAATTCCAATAAATATCCTATCTGGTTTAATCGTACCCTTATAAGGCTACTAAAAGAGAAAAATAATGTCAGATTGCGCTACAAAAAATATAAAAACCCCAGAGACCATATTGAATTCAAACTGTTAAAAAAAAGGTGTAACACATTTGCAGTAACTAGTTATAATTCATATATTACTTATATAGAAAACAACATCCCCAAAAACCCAAAATTATTTTGGTCTTTCATTAAAGCAAAACGAGGAGGCTCGAGTGGCTTTCCGGCATCTATGACGGATGGGGATTCTGAAAGTTCAGAAGGGTCAGTGATATGTAACTTATTTGCTCAATACTTTTCGTCTGTTTATAGTGAGGACACTGATATAAACATTAGATCTTCTGTCGTGCGTTCATCCGAATGTATTACTAGCATAACCTTAGACTACGATACAATCCACAAAAAACTAAAACATCTAGATACTTCCAAAGGAGCTGGTCCTGATGACATCCCTGCAGTTTTTATATGTAATTGCGCCGATTCGTTGACATACCCACTTTATATAATATACAATTATTCCCTCATGACCGGAGTATTCCCAACCATGTGGAAAAAGGCTAAAGTAGTACCAATACATAAGGCCGATGATGTTAGTGTAGTTAAAAATTATAGGCCTATTTCCATACTCAGCACTTTCGCCAAGATCTTAGAATCGCTCATCTGTCCTATTATCCAATCTCACTTCAAACAATACATGACTATCCACCAACATGGATTTGTTCCTGCACGATCTATTTCTACCAATCTAGTCTCGTTTTCTGAGTTTGTCACTGATGCTGTAGATGAAAATAAACAGATTGACATTATTTATACAGATTTCAGTAAGGCTTTTGACCGTGTATCACATAGGGTTTTAATTCAGAAGCTGTCGACATATGGTATCGCGGATCCCTTACTAAGATGGATTACATGTTATCTCTCTAAAAGATCGTTTTATGTGGTCGCAAATGGTTTTGCATCTGATTCTTTCAATATCCCTTCCGGCGTGCCACAGGGCTCGCACCTCGGACCATTATTATTTAACATTTTTATCAACGATTTGCCTGATCAATTTATTCACTCCACTCCTTTTATGTATGCCGACGATCTCAAATTTGCTAGAGTTATAACATCTCCCAACGACGCCGTTCTTCTGCAAGATGATCTGAACCGGGTAAGCAATTGGTGTGTAGAGAATTGTATGACCCTGAATGCAAAGAAATGTTCGTTTATAACTATCACACGTAAAATTAACTCCATTCCATCATCTTACAATATTTCCGGCGATGATCTTCCCAAAGTCAGCACTGTGCGTGACCTGGGAATTGTTTTCGACACAAAACTTACTTTTATTCCTCACATCGATTCAGCAATTAAGAAAGCGTCAAAAATGTTAGGGTTTATTATAAGGAATGGCAAGGCATTTCGAAGGTTTAAGACAAAAAAAATGTTATACTACAGCCTAGTACGTAGCCACCTAGAGTACGGTAGTATAGTCTGGCGACCACATTACGCAACTCACTGTCTTCGCATCGAGAGGCTGCAAAAAAGATTTATGTGGCATTTGGCTCGCTCTGCAGGCCTTGCGAGAAGATCTTTCTCCTACGTGGACAGGCTAAAATATTTTAAAATGATATCCTTAGAGAGTCGTAGAGATCTCCTGGACCTATTATTTCTATTTAAAATCGTTAGGAATAAGATTGATTGTCCACAGCTCCTTAGTAAGCTTCGATTTTCAGTGCCTCGTGGAATACCACGCTTTGCTGCCAAGCCGTTGTCTTATCCCCTGTGTCGAACTGTATTAGGTGCATCCTCCCCTTTACCACGACTGAGCAAATTACTCAACAAATATAGTAATTTAATAGACATAAACTTTGACTCAATAACTCAAATTAGAAACTTATTTATATAGATTGTTAACCAACGTTGTTTGACTTTGATAACCTTATTTAAATTCTATGTTTTATTATTAAAAGTCCTTGTTTAGATTGCCAAGCTGTGTTTACCTGTAAGTAGTTATACATTAAGCATAAGACACATTGTTCAAAACTATTTGCAAGTATGAATGTAATAACTGTTGGTGAACCTTCAATAAAAATAAATAAATAAATAAAGTCTGGTCTGCCTTTGCGAATTTTCCCCGCGTTTATTAAAATAGTATTCGTTATTTTTCACAAATACACATACTTCTCTGAGATATATTCTTTTTTTGTATTTTTAGGGTTCCGAAAAGTTAGATATTTTGTCAACTAATTTTTTGGATTCTTTTCTAAATGGCGCCATGGGGTTTGATGACGTAAAAAATGACACTCGCCAGGTCTCCAGCTTTAGCACTAGTAATTTGCGAAAATTATCAAGTCACGTTCGACTGCACTAATTTTGATACTTGACAATAACGACAGACGTTATGTAACTGCCAGCAGGCCGGAACGAAACACTTTCGATATTCGCAACGCAACGCGACCGAAGATATCCGATACCTAGTGATAGTTCGACCTGAGCCCCTTATCTATACATATTATAATCCTTAATATAAAATTAATAAAATGAACTTTTCATTCCTCATACTCTGAAAGTGGGTCATATTTGACCTAAGGAGCGGGTTGAAAGTGGGCCATTGCGCCCCACGGGCTAACATGTATACATATTTTTGATTCCAAAACATTTAAAATTAACCAATGCAAATGCTTCACCACATTGAATCCACCAATCACAAAACACGTCAACAGTTAAATCAGCCAATGCCAACCAGGATTTCCAATTTTATATTAATTTTAAATTTTGAGTAAAAAAAAAAAGAAAAAAAATGTTTGCTAAAAATCGTCATTATACTCGATTTCGACTAATTCAGGGGTAAGGATTTCAAATTTTATGTTTATTTTGAATTTTAAGTAAAAAAAGATTTTTTTGTGATAAATCATCATTATACTCGATTTCGACTAATTCGGGGATGAGGATTTCAAATTTTATGTTAATTTTGAATTTTAAATTAAAAAAAAATTTTTTGCTAAAAATCGTCATTATACTCGATTTCGACTAATTCAGGGGTAAGGATTTCAAATTTGATGTTTATTTTGAATTTTAAGTAAAAAAAGTTTTTTTTTGTGAAAAATCGTCATTATACTCGATTTCGACTAATTCAGGGATAACGATTTCAAATTTGATGTTTATTTTTAATTTAATGGCAAAAAAAAATTTTTTGGGAAAAATCGTCATTATACTCGATTTCGACTAATTCAGGGGTAAGGATTTCAAATTTTATGTTTATTTTGAATTTAAAGGAAAAAAAAGATTTTTTTGTGAAAAATCATCATTATACTCGATTTAAACTAATTCAGGGGTAAGGATTTCAAATTTGATGTTTATTTTGAATTTTACGTAAAAAAAGATTTTTTTTGTGAAAAATCGTCATTATACTCGATTTCGACTAATTCAGGGAGAAGGATTTCAAATTTGACATTTATTTATTTTTTGAATGTTATGGCAAAAAAAAAATTTTTGTGAAAAATCCTCATTATACTCGATTTCGACTAATTCAGGGATGAGGGTTTCAAATTTTATATTAATTATGAATTAAACTTTAAAATTTTTTTTTTTCGAAAAATCGTCATTATACTCGATTTCGACTAACTCTATAAGGATTTCAAATTTTACATTAATTTTGAATTGTAAGTAAAAAATTATTATTTTTTGCGGAAAATCATTATTGATTTCGACTAATTAGGGATAAGGATTTCAAATTTTATATTAATTTTGAATTTTAAGTAAAAAAATTTTTTTTTAGTTTCCTCGTATTCGGAATGAAAAGCAGAGTGTTTAACTCGGGTGAAACCACCCATTTCAGCCTCGAACTATTGGCGCTCTCACTACGTTCGAGCGCCAAAATATCTCGTCTGAAATGGGTCGCTTTCAACCCTTGGTTAACAATCTACTATTATTCTGTAAGTAGGCCGCAATGGCACTTTTACAAGTCAAAAAATGCTAGCATTTCTCAAAGACCACTGGCAAGAAGAAACGCCGACAGAAACTCGACAGTCAGTCAGTCAGTTTTGTAACCGTTAGTATATAATCTCCTTGTCCTGGGATTCACTAGAACTTACTAATAATTAGTATTTTTTTCGCTCAGTGTAGTTCACTCGGTTCACTATAGTAGTACAAATTTTGTAAACGAATCACATTTCAGTACTTTTAAGGGACACCGTCAAGTTAATATAAGAAAGAAAGACAATTACTTAACGAGAATGTTTGAATACATTATCGATGGGTTTATAGATTACGTCATTATCGTATAATACGTGCGGATACTTTAACTCTTAACCCGATATCAATACTAGTCATTCAAAATTGTCATTAAAAAAATGGTAGCGATGCGATGGTAATTGAATTGGCATCATAATCATAATTATTAGTAATATTAAAAATGTACATGTCCAATTGTCCATTCATACATTAAATGAAAATGTAGGTTGGAAGGCCTACCTCATGTATACCTCTATATAGTCACAGATTTCATGTACTTATAATTTATAATATTGTAAAAATTACATATATCTTTATTTCAGACAAAAATATCCATATTATGTTATTAAGACATCAATTAATGTTAGTACTTTTTTTTATAATATAGCGTGTTATTTCCAGATGCACTAGAAATTACTACAAAAATAACTGTTTGTTATCATAAAACTTAAACTTAACTAAAACATTGTAATTTGTTCTGTCACTGTAAATTCTGTGTTCTTAATTTATTATTTATTAAAAGGATTGTAATTGATTATTTTTATTATTTTTATGTATGATAAAATTGACATGTATTTTCAAACACAATTTATATTGCTAAATGAAATAAATAAATTAATAATAACAAATAATAATAATAATTTAAAAAAAAAATGAAATGCCCCTGTGTGTCGCCCGCTCGAATTTTCATTCGACATCTGTCAAAACTTCATAGTTTTTTGACAGATCTCGAGTGAAAATTCGAGCGTTCGAAACTCAAAAATCGGCCCCCTGATTGTATGGAAAGTTTGACAAGTTTCTATGGGATGTCAGCTCCCGGCGCCATATTTGACGATGACCGGCCTGTGTTCGTACGTTGGTGCAACTGACCCTAAGCTACCACCGATCGGTTTTCGGATGTGCTGTCCGACGTTTCGCCGGCACGGCATCGGCATCGAAAGTGTTCCGTTCCGGGCCGCTGCCGGTTACGTAAGTGCTCCAGATACCATGCCGCGCTGACTCCAAGCAACGCTAACTTAGACGAGGTGAGGTAAATATTTGTGACGTGTGACAACCGATCCTTTTTAAGCGGCCTACACACACATATGATTATCGTATACGATTTACCTACACACGAGGCGATCTAGGGAGCAATCTAGGGTGCTCCCCACCACTCTCCCGACATTGCCTCTGATTTTAGGGCTGAAACAAAACACATAATTCACACACGAGCACGAATATTTGTTCTTGGGTCTTGGATGTCTTCTATGTATTTAAGTATTTATTTATCTATATAAGTATGTATATCGTCGCTTAGTACCCATAGTACAAGCTTTGCTTAGTTTGGGACTAGGTTGATTTGTGTAAGATTGTCCACAAATATTTATTTATTTATTTAATTCATATTCATTGATAATATCCGGAGCGCTCGTGGCCCAGCGGCGCCTGCGTACCGCTTGCGGTATCTAAGGTTAAGCAACGTGGGCAGCGGTCAGGACTTGGATGGGTGACCGCTTTGAGTGGTTACTAACTGAGCGCTCCCGTGCTTTGGAAGGCACGTTAAGCCGTTGATCCCGGTTGCTGTCTATGGCAGCAGTCGTTAAGCCAAGTTGGAGGCCTTCGGGCGGCTTGAGAACTTCTAACAGTCAAGTTGCCCACTCACTTGACAAAGCCTAATCCCAATAAGGTCTAGTTTCCCCTTGGGGCTGGAAGGTCAGATGGCAGTCGCTTTCGTAAAAACTAGTGCCTACGCCAAATCTTGGGATTAGGTAGCGGACCCCAGGCATCCTTCAGGATGCAACTGTACTGGGATAATGCTAGGAGGATGATGATATTCATTGATAATATCCAATTAGTTACATATCAGTTTTTTTTCAATTCAGGTCACTTAATTATTATTATAATACCATAAATTAATAATATAACTTTCTATGACTATAGAAAGCCGGCTCGAGAAGCCATTTTTTAAATTTGTATTTAAATATTGGACCGTTTTGTGAAGCGGTAGTGTCACTTGGCAGGTGATTATAGGCCTTACGACCCATGACGTGGCTCAGTTTCGAGATTTTGCGAGTTTGCAGGGCACAATCGAACACGTAATGCGTTTAGTCTTAATTTATATGGGAAAAACAGTTACCACCTAAGGCCACCAGAGGCGCTGCTCGCGTTGCCTTGCAAAATGAGACTAAATATAAACGTGTTCGTTTGTTTCGAAAAAACTTATACTAGAGCTACGAAAACCGGAAACACACTAAAATACAAAAGTAGGTACAATAGTATATTATTGACGAGGCACGGAAAGTAAAGGTAATTTTAGCAGGAAATATGTATTTCTTTGGATTATCCCCAAGTCCGATCCTGCATGGAATATTGTAGTCACCTTTGGGATGGCTCAGCTAAGTACCAACTTGACGCACTCGACTCGGTGGATCGCAGAGCCAGGAGGCTCATTGGCGGCAGTAGGGAAGTAGGATCTAAGCTGCAGAGCCTAGCACATAGACGCAAAGTAGCGTGCCTATGCGTCTTCTACAAATTGTACTTTGGTGAGTGTGCTCAGGAGCTCCATGAGCTCATACCGCCTTCCCCCTTCTTCCATCGGACATCCAGACGGCGGGTTCCGTACGGCGGGCTACCATCCCTACCTGGTTCAAATTCCTCTTACTCGAACCAAGCGCTTTTCGTCGTCTTTTATAATGCGCACTGCTAAGGTTTGGAATTCCCTGCCGTCATCTGTATTTCCGAGTTCATATAACCTGGACCTATTTAAGGCAAGAGTGAATAGGCATCTTCTGGGTGAGCTCGCTTCATCGTCGGCCTCATCTTTGCCCCCTGGGTAGATGCTGGCCAAGAGCAATCCCATTATTAATAAATATATATATATATATTTATTTATAACGAGTGAATCGGTAATCGATCTATTTGAAAATGTTTCCTGAACGATACAATTTTAGGTACAAAGGGCGGGCTTAAAGCCATGAGACATTCTCTATCTGTCAACCTTAGGGCCAAACATAATGCAAATGTTAGTTCTGAGTTAGTCGGGTTTCCCTATGAAAAATGTGGCAAATTCCTTAATTAAATCAACAAAGTTTCCACCGAAAACTACCAGGAGAGCATAACCAGCGGGTGGTCACTAATGACTAATTTACACAGAACACATTCCGCAGAAGGTTCATTCGTTCGCGTCCATTGTTCAATACGCTGCGTCGGCACCCATTCACGGCACCTGTGTCCGTTCGGTGTCATAATGTTTTATAAATACTCTGAAATTTATCATTATATGGCGTTTTGGAATAAGATTGTTTCATTGGCGGCGCGCTCCGGTTTCAATGAGATGGTATAAGCGAAAATGTTCCCGTACAATATCGACATTTTAGAAAGAATGAGGGATATTTAATTTGTATTATTGTCTCTCAAAATTTAATTGTCGTTTATTGGGACAAATATTCGTTTACGTAAGCTATTATAGAATTATGTTTCCGCTCTGTATGATATTTTTACGTTATTAGTTGGTTATTAGATAATAAAAAAAACAGGAAATATATACCTACATATAAAATAGGAAAAAACAGACAAACAGACGCGCGAGTAACAGTAATAAGGCACCGTTTGGACCCTTCGGGTACGGAACCCTAAAAACCCAATTCTTTAAAGAATACACCGTTAAATTTCTCGTACTAACATGGAGACTTCCATTTACTTCATGTGTGGTCATCAGCGAATGCTCGAAGTTATAATATGACTTATGAGCGAAGGCTCTCAAGTATCCGACCTACTGAGGAAGTGCCTTCGTCAAAAATAAAAATAAATCCGTCACATTGGGTTCCTGATGATAAAATGGCAATAAACTTCCACAACTTCCAGCATTGATTGCGAAGTAACGGTGAACTGTTTTTTTATTATTATTTTATTTAGAAAACAAACAGCTATGTACAAAATAATACATACAAAAATGGACGCCAATTAGGCCTAAAGTTTCATAAAAATCTCTTTTACTTATATCTTTTGCAAAAGATATAAGTAAAAGAGATTTTTCAAACTGATATCGCTGTACCGGCCGTGCGAATCCTGAATCACGCTTACGGTATGTCGATGTAGCATGTATGAGAGGTTGACAGGACTTTTTTCTATTATTACAGGCTTTTTACGTCACTGGTGGGAACTAGGAAGGACTTGGATGGGTGACCGCTTTGAGTGGTTACTAACTGAGCGCTCCCGTGCTTTGGAAGGCACGTTAAGCCGTTGATCCCGGTTGCTGTCTATGGCAGCAGTCGTTAAGCCAAGTTGGAGGCCTTCGGGCGGTTTGAGAACATCTAACAGTCAAGTTGCCCACTCACTTGACAAAGCCTAATCCCAATAAGGTCTAGTTTCCCCTCGGGGTTGGAAGGTCAGATGGCAGTCGCTTCCGTAAAAACTAGTGCCTTATCTTGGGATTAGGTAGCGGACCCCAGGCATCTTTCAGGATGCAACTGTACTGGGATAACGCTAGGAGGATGATGATGATAAAGGCGCCCTTTTTGAACAAGTAAGCCGTATGCTCGTTTGCCGCCGCTGTAGCATCAAAGGTCCCGGCGCGACACAGGCTGCGCGGGAGTCGGTCGCCGACCTGCGCGCGGCTACACGTGCGTGCACTGCGCACCGACCGTTGGTTCCAATACACTTAGACTAAATGTCAGAGGTTCGAAACTCGAACTTCATATCGTGCCGTCCCTTTCACTGTATACTCGTATAGCGTATAATACGAAAGCGAAAGGGACGGCACGACACGAAATTCGAATTACGGAATTTCCTCGCTTCGCTCAGGAATTAAGTCATTACTGACTCGCTCCGCTCGGGAGTCAAATTTGGAGTCCTTCGTTACGTTTGGGAGTCAATATCGCACCCGTGACGTAAAACAGTGCTTTATCCCCTCGGTGTATAATATACTATTACCTATTATATACTGTGATCATCATCATCAGCTCATGTACGTCCCACTGCTGGGCACAGGCCTCCTCTCATAGATGAGAGGGATTGGGCAGTAGTCCCCACGCTGGCCCAGAGCGGGTTGGGGACTTCACATACAATTTTGAATTTCTTCGCGGATGTATGCAGGCCTCACGATATTTTCCTTCACCGAAAAGCTAACGGTAAATATCAAATGATATTCCGTACATAAGTTCCGAAAAACTCATTGGTACGAGCTGGGATTCGAATTCGAAACCACGACCGCCGCTTGACAGCCGCAGGCTTGAACCACTGGGCTACCGTAGCTTTCAACATCCTCTGATCAACTCTGTTAAAATCTATCGGGTATTCGGGTCCAGGGTGTATGCATTAATATTTCGTGATAACATGAGGTTAAAATTGGGCTATAACCACTTCCCTCAGCGGGTGTGCTGCGTGCATTGACACCGTTCTATCGTTCTATGCAGTTTTCGGTGGTCGAGCTTTGACTTTGATGCACAATTGCACACGGTAACAACCAGTACACAGCGCATAGAAACAATTTTGACAGTTTCCATATAAACCACACCACCATTGTACCATATTTTATTGCAAATAAAGATTTATCTTATCTTATCTTATCTTAAAAACGGGTGAGGGGTGAGGTGACGGGTGAGGAAGAAATCTGTTTGCAGTTGTTGTCGGTTTAGAAATTAACCGACCATAATAGTAGTTTATGCAACTGGTACATAATAAGGGGCATTAAAACACGAGTGTGTTTTATGAAACGAGCCAAAGGCGAGTTTCATAACAAGGTCACATGAGTGTTTTAATGCCTAATTATGTACAGTTGCATACATTACTTTATCTACACACATATTATAACTACTCTAAGATGGGTTCAGAAACCGTAGTAAATAAATACAATAATTGTGTTAATACAACCTTTTTTGCACCGTTGCCGAAATATCGAAATCAGAACTGGCAACCGATACCTGAATGTTATTTTAAAAAGTAAAGAGTCCCTATTCTGATGTGATCATGTCGTCTAGCTCAAATTTCGTGCGATGTATACTAAAAAAACATCGAGCTGACATTTCGCATCAACTGAATTTGAATTTTCAGTGATATTAGAATAGGGACATGTCAACTTTGACATTTAAATTTTGACAGTTTTGTTTGACGTTTAATATTTTAACATCATATGTGAGATTAAAATTAAAAATTATATTACTGCTGTAGCCTTAGCCACAGATAAGAAAATTGCCATAAATTCATTGAATGTTGAAATGAGAGTCATTTTCTACGGTTTCCGAACGCATATTAGAGGATTTATGATATGTGTGTAGATGAACATTTTTTTTACAATGTACAATAGATACCGATTTTCAATTAAGTATAGGATACAGAGAACAAATATACAAAGGAAAAATTAACCGTGATCACGCACGCAGCCTCAGACGGCACGGCACGGCACGGGAATCGAACCCGTGCCGTGCCGTGCCATGTGCGTGGTTTTGTTCTGTATCATATTTATAATTGTAAATTTGATCGTGGTAACGAGGCCTTACAAGTTGTAAAATTTTTTGATCAAACATTTTGACAAAAGTATTGATAACACCAATACGGTGATTAAAGGATACGGTGAATTTATTAAAGTTTTAGATAGTAACATCGCGCTTTTATGATTTTATTGTGTGTAGTAGAATTTAAGCGGAAAAAAGCTGTTTTTAGCTCGAAAATTGTCGATTTGGAGTGATGTTTGAATCAATATTTCTTAATGAAAAACCCAAAATATACATTTAAAATATATGTCAATATGTCGCAACAGTCCTGTTCTAGATAGTAACATTGATAAAATGTCAAAATACTTGTCAATTAAACAGAAAATCGCCTAAATAGATGCGCCTTTTTGAACTAATAAGGACCCTTAAAACGAATCAAAACAATTTGATTCGTAACAAGAGTGATATACCGATTTTATTTATGACACGTCAGAGACAAGCATACAGCCTGCCTGATGATAAACACAGTAGCAGATGAACGCTGGCTCCAGAGGAGTAACCAGCGCGTTGCCGACCATGTTGGATTGAGGATTCGTTGTGTCCACAACAAGAGACAAATTCATGTCTCTCTTTCCAAACGCAGCGCATCCTTGGCAGCTCTGACGTCCTTTCTTACATACTTAGGTTGGGTTGCACCAACGTACGAACACAGGCCGGTCATCGTCAAATATGGCGCCGGCAGCTGTCACCCCATAGAAACTTGTCAAACTCTCCATACAATCAGATTTGACGAACACCGCTTACGATTACAGACGGTTTGGTGCAACCCAGCCTTAGAGTAAACTAGTAATGTTATAAATAAAATCGGTAGTTTATTTTTTATTGTACCTTTTGTGGGTAATTGTCAGATTTAGGTGCGCGTCTTTTCGGTGGACATGTCCAAAGTTAAGGGCTACAAAGCTTAATTTTCGATTGATAACCCGCATAATCTGTAATTCCGTGTCTATAAATCCATGTAATAAAAACGTAAATTACATGCACACAAGCCGTTAACTATTGACCACCGAATGGACAACTTATGTTTTTCCGACTGACAATGACCCTTTTGGCGTCTAAACTCTAGGTCCATGGGGTCCGAGCACGCAAGTTAATTACTGAAATCGAGAAGCGTCTGGTTGGCGTAATAGTATACATTTTGAGACAAAACGCAAACGCGTTCGAATTAGTTAATGTTTCGAAAAAACTTATACTCGAGCTACTGGTGATTGAAAGCTGGCGCTGACGTAGGTATCAGTGGCGGAGCGTCCATACAACTCGATTCCCACCGGCTTGCCTAATTTTCAGCCAGTCCAGTTCGCTTACTACGGCTAATGAAGAATAAGAAAGGCAGAATATTTCCGGCTTCCCTAAGTATATTTTTGAAGTGCCGCCACTGCAACGTATCAGCAATGCGATACAGGGAGGAAATGCCGCCAACATCCTCGGTACAATGCATCAAGGGACTGTTTAAAACTTAAGTTAGCTTTAATATTGTTTAAGTTATTGTTAAATATATTTTCTTGAAAATAAATGATTATTTCAACCCGTCGTCTACCAGTCCCTGGGATCCCAGGGCAGATAACAAAAGAATGGCATTGTATATTTTTTCGCCGGGAGAGGACGGCCTTAATGTTTTTCCACCAACGTACGGACATACTCCAGTGACGTCAAATAAAAATTCCAACCTTTACACACACTTTACTCATAGCCATATTAAACTTTGACTTTCAATATTCCGCATCAATCATTCCCGTAGACAGGTGGTCCCGAGGGCCACGAGGCCCCATAGTCCTTCGAGCCGGGTTTTCGCGTACTACCCGCTGGGGGCATCGGCCTCTCCGGGCCTTCACCTCGGAGAAAGTAGGAGCTGGGAGCATCTCGCCTATTTAGTTCGTTCACTCCGGGACAGAGTAATGGAGCGGCCACCTGTTTATTAAGTTTACAATTATTGACCCATCAGATTAGTTTTAATTATTTGCATGCTAGTATTATTTTTGTAATACCTATAGCAGAATATGTTCTCTAATTTTATTTTATCATCTATGTAATTAATTATTCTATGCAAATAAAGAAGTTTGAAGTTTGAAGTTTACTATAGAGATAAAAAAAGAAAAGAAAACATTTATTCACTGCACGAAACGAAAGACACACAGATACACTGAGCGAAAAAAAATACTAATTTTTAGTAAGTTTCAGTGAATCCCAAGACAAGGAGATTATATACTAACGGTTACAAAACAGTTTTTGATAATAGTATAGATATTTACTAATACCAAAAAAATTGTCCTTGTAACTACTAATTACTACTAAACTGTTTTGTAACCGTTAGTATATAATCTCCTTGTCTTGGGATTCACTAAAACTTACTAATAATTAGTATTTTTTTCGGTCAGTATACAAAAGCAATAAACGCACCACATTGAGCACATAAATAACGTATGCCGAGGTGTTAGACCTTACTTCATTATTACATTGGTATACATATGTGTACAGCAGAGCCTTCACTGCACTATATAATTTGGATTTTGTGTAAAACTTCTTGTAAGGTTAGGTTTTTCTTAGTTGGTTATGTACACTGAGCGAAAAAAATACTAATTATTAGTAAGTTTTAGTGAATCCTAGAGTGAAGTTTAGATTATATACTAACGGTTACAAAACAGTTTAGTTGTTAAAAGGGCAACAGTTTAGTTGTTAGTAAATAACTAATATTATCAAAAACTGGTTTGTAACCGTTAGTACATAATCTCCTTGTCCTGGGATTCACTAAAACTTACTAATAATTAGTATTTTTTTTTCGCTCAGTGTATGTACTCAGATCATTTATATTATCTGTGTGTACATATTTGAATACTTTATTCAAGACAAAATAAAGGTAAACGTGTATTGTAACAGGCACATAGGAAAATTTTGAACATTTTCTAGGCGTCTCCACAGCGCTCCTGTCCCAAAATCCCAAGGCTTCGCGGAAGAAAGCTCAGAAAGCGATAGTGGAATGCCCCGGCGATGCGCGTGTCTCCCCTCCGCAGAGAAGGGGGGAGTGAACGCCCCGGGGTTACCATTTCTCTTTTATAGTGGGAAATGGTGGGAAAAGTATACAGAGTTTAGATAGCGTTGTCACCCCGGCTGTTGCATGATTTGCCCCTTGCATTTTTTAGAGACGCCTTTTCCAATTCTGTTCCTGCTCTATTATAAGTTAATTAATTCTCACATAAGTGAAGTTTGTAATATCTTCTTGTTGAGAAATAAAGTTCTTAAACCCGGAGTTTAGAGGATTGGGACAACTATTAAGGTTTTTTTATTACGAATACGAAGGTGGCAACATGGCAAGGTGGAAAACTGCCTGATGGTAAGCCGACACCATAGCCTACGCACATGGCGACGCATATTGCGAGTGGAGTACATTGACATTAACAATAAGCGCGCTACCGAACCTTTTTTAGATGAAAGGAATGTTTTTTGAAAGTCCAAAGCTATTATAAGTTAAAAAAATACTTGACGATTATTTACTTCCTATTTCGGGACAAGTTTTTGGGTGGCACCCAAATGAAAATTAAAATCAAAAATTTACTTGGTTTATAAGTGGTTCCATAATTAAATTAAATATTTCGTTTATTTTTGTACAGTTTCACTTATTTCGATCAGTAATTATAATTACTTCTCAAACATATAAATGATTACGAGTAGTAACATAACGTAAGAATTATTATGTTGCTGGCTTATATTCATCTTCATATTTAATAACAAAGTTATTAACATCTCTAACTTATTCCTAACTATTAGTAAAATATATAGTACAGTCGCCATCAGATATATTGGAGCGAACGAGGTGCTCACAAATATCTGGACACGACTCTATTGTCAAGGCGTTAGATTGCATGTTCAGATATTTTTGAGCACCTTGAAGTGTACAGATATATTTGATGGCGACTGTACATACTAAAGACCGCCAGCGCCAAAAAATAAAAAAACTATAGGTACTCTGTTTTTTTACTTAAAGGTAAAGTTCTAAGCAAGAATTGGCAAGAAACAAATGAACGCGACATACTCTTTACTATGGCAGTACAGCAGTGGCGGCGCGTCAAAAATATTCTTAGGGAAGCCGGAAATAATTAGCCTTTCTTAATCATCCTGAGCCGTAGTAAAAGAAGTGGACTGGCTGAAAATTAGGCAAGCTGGTGGGAATCGAGTTGTATGGACGCTCCGCCAATGCAGTACAGGTAAATTACTTTCGAGACGTTTTTGCATTTGTAATTGTGTATGGACAACATTTAAATGTGTGTAAATTATTTTTGAAGTGTGTGTAAATTCAAATGTAGAATCCCTGTAAATATACAAATATGTACTACTACAAATGCAAAAAAGTCTCGAAAGTAATTTACCTGTACTTAATAGATAAAAAACAGGCTATAGACGGCTTAGCAGGTATTTTTTTAAATTATACCTTTTAAGCCTCCTATTTCCCAAAGAAAGTATAAACCCTGATATCCGCATGTACCAGGAACGCATAATATCTCAGGAGCAAACTCGTTCGCCATGAAAGTGATCCCATCCATCTTCCAGAGAACTTTCTCCCGCGGTCAAGGAACCTCATATAGTCACTTCATTCTCGCCTCGTTTGCCCTTCTGGGGGTTCAAAGCCCTGCTTAGTTCCTAATAAACTTGACTCGTTAACACTTTGGAAATAAAGGGCTTTTGAGGAAGAAAATAACAGGCTAAATGCGTGTCGGACTTTGCATTAGGGTTATCAACAATATTAAGTTTGTTTTAATATGAAAAATAAGGAAACTTCGAAGAAAATATGTGTTTCCATTATTAGGCATTTTAAGTCCGCCAATTGTACTTTTATTTTTGTATCTGTGCAATAAAGTTTATATAAATAAAAATAATTTAATTAATTTGAAAATATCTTAAATTTTTATCAATAGATAAAACAGATATTTTCTTTGAAATTTCCTTAATTTATTAATAAAAAAAACGTACTTGATAATATACATTTATCACCAAATTTCAAGTTTATATGTCATTGGCAAGTTCAGAAGATCTTCGGAACAAAATTTTGTGACATACCTACTACGGATGGATGGACGAATGGACGGGCAGACGGACGGACGTACGCCTGAGTGACGGCAATAGGGTTCCGTTTAGACCCTTCGGGTACGGAACCCTAAATAATAATATGCACTTTTTTAAAGATTAGAATAATTGTGCGTTATCCGTCTTGCAATTTCAAAGAAAACAATCTTGAAAGGAAAAATATGCGACGTGATATTTTTGAATCGTGATAAACTACTGAAAGATGTCAAATTAGTAGGTACAATATTATTATCCTCAGATGTACCAAGGAATCGAAGAATTATTTGCAAAAATACCCGTTGAATATCTAATGCAAAAAAAAAATGTAATAGGTACAGTCACAATCATTATAGTGTTTAGTTGCATTAGCCTCTTAAATAATCTTAAGTAAACTAACTCGTTTTGTTTCCGCTCGTCTATCAGCGAGCTTTATATCTTGAACTGTCTTTAAGCAGACGCTTGATTGATTTTTTACAGAAAACGCTTACTGTTGCCGCTGTGAAGTATAGTTACAATTGCCACCTTTTAGCAGAAATTAAAGATATGCACGTGGCCGGTTTTATGAAGTTGCTGACATTCATCATCAGAAAAGCCCTATATTAGCCTCGGAAGTAATGACAATTGCAGGCTTCGTATTATAATTAAACGGACTCGTAAGCTCGTCCGCTTAAAGGCTGACTATTATTCCATTTTTAAATGGCAACGATTATTAAATGCCATTGATTAGTCTCATTTGCATGGATACCGCGATACAATAGAACTACAAGCAATTACAACAAAAAGAAACATTTAATGATTTCAATTAGGTAATGACTAGGAAGTGCTTCATCCTTGGATAAGGAAGGAATCCAAGAAAAGACTAAATATAATCATAGTATCATTAAAAACAAACAAAATCTTCCCTTAGTATATCCTTCTTTAGTATAGAAAATACCCAAATCACAATTTGTGCACCCGAATTATGTTTTTAAGGCGCTACACTGAGAAATTTGGAGACTTTGAAACGCTGTCCTGCCCAGACTAGCAAACAGTAGGGGCTGATTTCCAGATATATGATTCTTGACTATATGATTGTAGTACTGACAATAGCGAAACATGATTGCTTAAAATTTTCTCGATAGAAAATAAATCCAAAGTTGAGTCTATATTTTCCTTTTTTTCCTCAGCCTACTAAAACAACGCATTATTAAAAGACACGATTAAGTTAATAAAATGGTATTTTACCTCATCTAGGTACTGACAAGAGGAAATTGAATAAACCTGCACACAGTCAGATATTTAACGAGATTTGTCTAAAAAGCCATTCTCGGAGAGGGTTGCATCCCGTTTTGTCGTGAGCGAAAAACAAAGGGTGTCTCTTTCAATCGATATATCGCCTTAAGTCATGTAATTCACATGCAGTTTATGAATTTTTATTCAAAAAATATCGGTTAAATGTTGATGTAGTGTCAAGTTTACATTTATTAATATGAGTGCTTCCTAACTGGCGCGGGATACGCGAAGGCAGTACTGTCTCTTACCAGGAGACCAGGAGTTTGCAATGTTTGCATTACCGTACTCGCTAGCGTCTGCGTAAACGATTTAGTATAGCGATTCTTAGTCCTATTGCGTAACCGCCAGAGGCGCTGTACTTTTTTCCATACTAAATCATTTACGCAGTCGCTAGAGAGTACGGTAATGCAAACACTGCAAACTCATGGTAAGGGTACTGGTCTGCTTAGGCGGATGATATTAACAACTGCGCAAATGTACTGACAGTATTCCGTCAAGGGAGAATGTTTGCGACGTGCTTAAAGTCCCATTTATTACTTTTATTTCCGTTAGATCGCGGTGTTCGATCGTTCTCGGTAGCCCGCGCCCCCCAAAGTAATCAAAGTTGCATACAAGTTCTTGCATCATGTAAATCAGCTTTAACAGTTACTATACAAAACATGTGAACACGCACAACACCGTAAACAAAGTTACGTGAGAAGTCGCGTAATCGGTCGACGCATCCACTCGCGCGCAGCCGACCTTGGTCATGATCCAACCAGACATAACACTTTAGCTCTGTGAGCCGTACACCTCGCATGTTCAATTTTACGTTACATCCCCCATTTTTTACGTTGTCAACACCCATTTTACGCTCTCAACCCCATTTTTTACGTTTTTATCTACATGTTTACGTTTTCAACCCCCATTTTAAGTTTTCGACCCCCACTGCACCGCCATTTAAAAAAACTCAAAACGGAACTGACAAAAGTCGCATACAATTATCGAACATGGTCACAAAATTCCACGAGATCTATAGAGGAGAACAGACGGACATACAGTCAAGTGGACATACTAAAGCATTTCTGCCTTAACTGAAACGGAGGGTGTTACTCGTTCGGACAATTAATCGAGTTCTGTAGCTCTAGTATAAGTTTTTTCGAAACATTAACTAATTCGAACGCGTTTGCGTTTTATCTCAAAATGTATGAAAACGCTCTCACCGAGTTTAAAATACGCGCGTTCATCGGTTAGCAACAAATGTTATATTCGCTGTTTTAGTTTCCACTAGTGACCACCAGAGGCGCTGTTCACGTTTTCATACCACTTTCATACATTTTGAGACAAAACGCAGACGCGTTCGAATTAGTTAATGTTTCGAAAAAACTTATACTAGAGCTACTAGTATAAGTTTTTTCGAAACATTAACTAATTCGAACGCGTTGCGTTTTGTCTCAAAATGTATGAAAACGCTCTCACCGAGTTTGAAATACGCGCGTTCATCGGTTAGCAACAAATTTTATACTCGCTGTTTTAGTTTCTACTAGTGACCACCAGAGGCGCTGTTCACGTTTTCATACCACTTTCATACATTTTGAGACAAAACGCAAACGCGTTCGAATTAGTTAATGTTTCGAAAAAACTTATACTAGAGCTACTGAGACTTAACTAGCAGGCAAAATATTAAAGTCGTGCCTTGTGTGTGTACATTTATATGAGAGTACGAAGTACCTATTTTTAATTTATTTAATTAAACTTACGGCTCATAATAATATAGAAAAAGATAAACATCTGATTAAAAACATTAGCTAACAGTTTCCACTAAAAATTAATCACTGTGGCTGGCGTAAAGATGGCTCTTGGATGCCCATTCTAGATCCTAGATCCTAATCATAATCACGGTCCTATATTTATATTCGTATTTTCCGTTCCGTTCCGGTGACTCATCCAGCCAGCAGTTCTGCTGCAAGGACGCGGAGGCGTTGGTCACACCCGGGAGGGAGGGTCGAAGAGGCTTGACGACCTTGCTCAAATGATCGCACTGGCACCGCACAGACAGTCGGCCGGAGGTGCATAGGAACTTTAGCAGCCTCTATCCGTAGCTGCAAGTGCTGTGACAGAGCGAGCGTTCGGACCCTTTTGCTAGGTCCTCTACGTCTTCTGCCGCCCTGGTGTCTCCAACTGACCCTCCTGTCCGAGACACCGGAGAGCCAATAAGTACAGGAGGGGAGTGTAGGGCTTTTGCAGTCGGGAGGTGGATTGAAGGTATAGATACAACCAGACCGAATACCAGCATCGTGCCCAGTAAAAGGAAGAATAAATAAATACGTGTGTCAATATGTATGAAGGGAGAATGACTGCTGTTACTCAGATTTGTGAGTTGGAGGGTGGCCTTCGTGGCTTTCATCCTGTTGTTGTTCGACCTCGTCTAGTTCAGATTCAGTGTCCGTTTCAAGTAATATTGGTCGCCCAACCTTCCGCTTGCTCTGTCTGTTTACGATATAGTTAAGACTTTATTGTCACTAGCAGCTGCGACGGCAATCCGGTGCAATGTCGATTGGTATCCGAAGACGATCTTAATATTTACATTATTGTCTTCGGTTGCTTTTGTGTGTTGTTTTCTAAAGCGGCACTGCGGCATTGTTAGATTTGTAGTTACTTGAGTACTCCAGGTTGGGTGAGAGGGTTTTATGACGCCCTTTTCTGCTCTTACGGTTAGCACAAAGCGGATTAATATTTAGTACTACTTACACTATAATTAGGTACACCTTATTAGCTAGTTACACATAAAAATTAAAAAGTTAAATACACATTTGCCACTCTTAGAAATGCACACAGAATATCAACATATCACCATCACACTAGATAAGTAACACAGTTTTATCACAAAATTAATGATTTATGTGTTAATTGCGTCATAACTTCAATGTTGAATCTTCAGAATAGTTTTCGGCAGGGTGGGTGAGTCTTAACCAATTCTGGTTAGTGCTTGATTGAGCCCTCACGTGGCCCTCACTAAGTGTTGTCTTCGTGTGTAGAAAGTGAGTGCTTCAATGCTTTACGCTCCATCTTGGAGAAGTCGTCTTGTTGAGGTTCTTATTCTTCTTAGTTAATTCCTTCCTTCGAATCTGATAGCTGCGTCTTCATAGCTTTGATTTGAGTGTTATGATATATACCTTCGGGTAGCCCTAGTGTGCTTTTTGTTTTTCTTACTAAAAGATTTGAGTTGGTAGTAGGTAACTTTTAATGTTAAGGGATGATATGACATGTAGGTACTCTCACGGACCTTATGGTTGTAAGACATTCCATGTCAGGTAGCATGCCTATCGTTGTGACTCGCACTATTCTTTTAGTTTTAAAGTTTTTATTTTCTCCATTAAGTCATTGTTGGCGACTTCTTTCGCTGCAGTTGCGTAGCAGATGTCAGGGACACGAGTTTCTTTGAAAATATCTCGGGTGCGTTTTTTTTTTTTTGGCTTGGCATTATGTTCAGTTATTAAGCAATGTTTTATGGTAGAATTTTAAAATAATGATTTTATAACCGGTATCGACTATGAATGTGCAGTTATACCTAATGTTTTTGTCATCACGTAACGGTGCCGTTTAATTGAGACAGGTCTTTGATTACCTCTTGTTAGAGCCGAGAATCCTAGGTACTAAATTTTAGCAATACAGATTCAAAGAAATGACGATAGTTAGTAGACACCCAGGTATTTATTATCTGTTCTGTGTGCATACTTCAACCATTTTTCTTGTGTACTTTAAGGCATTCACATACATACATACATACAAAAGAAGGTACCGCCGCGTTATTCAGTTGTCAGGCGTTTACTTTTAGTTAATGCTTTTACATATTTATCTTTATGTTATTTCCGGGGTTGTGAGTATCAACTTACTCGCCTAGATTATATAATATTACGATTATGCTTAAGGGACCACTACACGACCGTGGTGCCTGAGTAGATCTGACTGTTACCTACATTGTGGACCCTATGCGAATGTGTTTCAAACGAATCATTAATTTTAAAAGAAATGTGAAGAGTTTAAACTGGAAAGAGCTCACCAATTCGCAGGGTTTGCATTGAGTATTATCCCAGCTGTCGTGCATGGGACGGACGGGACGAGGTTGTCGCTCACATTAAATACACATGTATACACTCACTATTTATCTAAATACTATATAAGACACTGCACTGCATATTTTGAACTGGCGTCGGCATTTTAAGTATGAGGTAGAGAATCGCGCGAAGTTTGGTTGACCGGTTGGACGAAGAGTACCGCGGCGGTCCTTGCAGAACACGTGTTTCTATTGTTTCGCGAAGGCCTATTGTTAATTGCCGAGTTTTTATGGATGTTTTGGGCTGCGGATGGACGCGTCCGTACCCTATCGTGTCTCAAACAAGACTCTCCGTCCTATATTTATATTCGTATTTTGTATCAATATTTGTATTATTTAAGGTATGTTTTTTTTTAATATGTTTAACAAAATTCTCCCTTTTCCAACCTTTGATCTGAAAAATATAAGTAGTAGAGATATATATATATTACAGTAATTAATCTAAACGGAATAATGATGTTCTTATTCATATTATGATTCATGAAACAATGATTCCGCATCAGATCGGTCACCTTGCGATGATTATTAACAGCTGTCATTGTATTAATATACCTTGAACTAAGGGCAATATTAACGATAGCCATCTTAAAAGGTAAAACCTTGTTAGATCTCATTGTACAGCAGTGGCGGAGCGTCCATACAACTCGATTCCCACCGGCTTACCTAATTTTCAGCCAGTGCAGTTCTTTTACTACGGCTCATGAAGTATAAGAAAGGCAAATTATTTCCGGCTTTCCTAAGAATATTTTTGACGCGCCGCCACTGTTGTACAGAGACTACTTAAGTATAATTTCACCAAATTGGAGTAAGGACGCGTTTGGAGCGTTCGTGGCACAACCACGCCTGGGTACCGCGTGCGGTATGCGGGAAGCGACGTGGGGCCAGGGCAACTCTTGGATGGATAACCCCTTTGAGTCTAAACTTCACACTCACTTCGGTTTCTATTTAAAACCGCTTAGAGGGCTTACTTACTGAGCGCTCTCGTGCTTTAGCTTTAGAAAACACGTTAAACCGTTGATCTACGATCCCAATGTCTTGGGTTGGAAGTTCAGATGGCAGTCGCTTCCGTAAAAATTAGTTCCTACGACAAATCATGGGATTAGGTGTCAAAGCTGCGCATGCGCAGAATGCGCGTAAGCGAGGCTATACGAAGTATACTAACTCCACTTCTGTGCATGATGTTTGAGTACTTTTATCTCACGAGCGCGGGTAAGCCATGGTTGTTGTTGAGCTATACATGCACATTGTCTATGTGTGCGTCAGCGTATTAGGCGCTATAAGTTTACGTTGTCTGTGTTCGTATGTGTCACAACTACAACAATGGCCAACCCGCGCACGTGAGATAAACGCGCTATACTGATTTACGATTTTGCGCGAATGTAGTTTTTTTTACGTGTGGTACGCCATTTGATGGCTCCTTTACAAATGAGTTTAAGGTAAATTTCTCAAATGGAAATTTGATATACTGAATATATTCGAAGATAATTGATCCGAAAGGAACATAAAATGGATTATCTTCGAATGGCCTTTCCCTGGCCTGAGCCTTGTTTGTAGATTTGCTGATGGGTCTAATTTGTTGCAAATTTTATTAACTTTCAAAACGTAGTACTTACATGTTGTTGAAAGATGCACAGTTCATAAGTTTTAGGACATTAAGTGAAAAATGTCCCAAAATCTCGCAGTTTTGCACGTGTTGCTCAGCAAACTCCAGTTTGTTGAACACACTACCCTAAATGATCCATACAACCTATTCAAAAGGCAGAACTACATTATTATCTGCGATTTTAGCCTTTTCTACTGAATTGAACTGCGTTAATATATCTCTAAAAGAAAACGTAGCACTAAATAAAAATCAGCACAAAGCTGAATTGTTTAACTGTGAGTAATGAAGGTATTACTGGTATTGGTTGTATGTTCATTTCTCATACAAAATGACTACCTACTCGCTCTTCTACCATCAGCAAACCTTCGTGATCCCTCGGCCGTCACGGATCATTGTAAAAATCATTAAAAAATAATCATCCTTCCGTGAGAACAATGGATAGATCTTGTAGCAAACATTTCCTGAGTGAACCAGATACCTATTAGTAATAAATTAGTATTAATGGTTTACCTAGGTAATAGGCTATTACCTAGATTAACCTTTAATATATGACCATCGCCAAAAATCTGATTTATATGGCAACTGGTCCATTGTCATCTTGACTTCTTTACCTGTCAGCTCTTATGTTAATTTTGAAATGTTTTGTATATACTATTATCATAAATACTATTCTATGTCCTTCCCGGGATCTCAAACTATCTCCATACAAAATTTCATTTAAATTGGTTCAGCGGTCTAAGCCTGATAATGTAACAAACAGACGGAGAGTCACTTTCGCGATCATAATACGACTTGTAGCTGTGAGCTGTGTACCTTGTGAATGTTTTTTTTTTAATTTCCAATAACAATATTATCGAACCTGCTCACGAAATTTCACGAGAATTGTTTGAGAAATGCGAGCTGTAGAAAGAGAAGAGGAATCTTTGAAAAAAAAAATTAATTTCTAATAAAATCTCGACATACGAATTTCGAGAAAATAACCGAAATCCGGCAGCAGAAACATACGACACCGTCGATAAAAAAATTGTTGTTTAAAAATATCCAAAAACTGACTGGACAAAAAACTCTTTTAATTTTAGAATCAGCTCGCAA
Source organism: Cenopis cana (assembly GCA_951800055.1). Taxonomy (NCBI): domain Eukaryota; kingdom Metazoa; phylum Arthropoda; class Insecta; order Lepidoptera; family Tortricidae; genus Cenopis; species Cenopis cana. The sequence continues at coordinate 1,224,303 of OX637495.1, forward strand.
AATTTCACGAGAATCGGTTGAGAAATGCGACATGTACAGGAGAACAAACGGTACATACGAAAGCATTTTGTAGCTCTAGTATAAGTTTTTTCGAAACATTAACTAATTCGAACGCGTTTGCCTTTTGTCTCAAAATGTATGAAAACGCTCTCACCGAGTTTTAAAATACGCGCATTCATCAGTTAGCAACAAATGTTATACTCGCTGTTTTAGATTCCACTAGTGACCACCAGAGGCACTGTTCACGTTTTCATACCACTTTCATACATTTTGAGACAAAACGCAAACGCGTTCGAATTAGTTAAAGTTTCGAAAAAACTTATATTAGAGCTACAGAGCCTATTATATTATACTATTCTGTGGCAGAGCCCTTCGTTTCACTCGGTCAATTACTAATGGATGTGTTCAAATAGTTGACAAGTGCTCAGTCCGTAAGTCTTCAGGGAAATAAGTAAGTGCAGACAACCTGATTAGAATTTTCTCCAGACAGTAAATTAGAATTGAACTAACCGCATATACAACTTCATTTATAAATACAGTGACCGATTTAATTGATTCATTTTAATTTAAGACTTATTCCGATCAGTTTAGAATTTGTTTTTGAACGCGGAGTTTAAAGACGGGTTATGTAAGCGAGCGTTTGCTTTCGCTCCTTGGGATAGAATGTACCTAATCAATTTGATATAAGTTAATGCTTAGGCGATAAATCCATTTTCCTGGTATTTCTTTCGGTTCTATTGAATGAACACTATTAAAAAGTCATTTACTTAGTTAAAAACCTACATCAGGATTCTTGGGCCATTTTACGGAAAGTTGTACACTCGTTTTTTTTTTTTTAATTTTGATAAAATCGGGTTTTTTTCTACTCAGAATCGAAAGCACATTCGAACCTAATGGGAGAAAAAAAGTGTCCCAAATTTTTCATACAATTTTCAGTTTTTCCATTCCGTTACCACCATACAAGCATTACAAACTTAGTATGAAAACGGTAACGAAATGGAATAAAAAAAAATTGGGACACTTTTTTCCCCTATATCATTCGAAAGTGCTTTCGATTCTGAGTAGAAAAAACCCAATTTTATCCAAATTTAAAAAAAAAGTCGAGTGTACAACTTTCCGTAAAATGGCCCAGTTAATGCTTAGGCGATGAATCCATTTTCCTGGTATTTCTCTCGGTTCTATTGAATGAACACTATTAAAAAGTCATTTACTTAGTTAAAAACCTACATCAGGATTCTTATGTTTTAATATACAAATACTTGTATGACAACATTGACAACCATGTCAAATTCAAATTTGCATGCAACACGGCTCCACGGCAAATCTCATACTAATCTATGCGCAATTGTACAGATTGGGATGTGGAGAGAGTGCCATCGTGGATGAGACGTCGCACTATAAAATAAATGTCAGTTGTAATTCTAATATATAAGTGAGCTGTCGATATATTTCACGTTTTCAACCCCCCATCGGTCCGCCATTTTGGAAAATTTCCTTAAAACTGAATAAGACGTGCAGTACCGTACCGGTACCGGTTTCCATACAAAATCCCGGGAATTCCCGGAATTTCCCGGGAAATTGTATGCCCTAAAACTGAACCTACAAAAAGACCTCGTTAAGCATTTTTCCCAAGCCGATTCGGAGGTAAATAAATAAATAATAAATAAAAATAAATATTTGTAAACAATCTTACACAAATCAACCTAGTCCCAAACTAAGCAAAGCTTGTATTATGGGTAGATACTAAGCGACGAATATACATACTTAATTACTTATATAGATAAATAGATACTTAAATATATAGAAAACATCCAAGACCCAGGAACAAATATTCGTGCTCATCACACAAATAAATGCCCTGACCGGGATTCGAACCCGGGACCTCCAGCTTCGTAGGCAGGGTCACTACCAACTATGCTGATGTTTTCTATCACGATCTGGGGCCTATTTCATAATTAATTGGAACTAATATTACAAGCGGAAGTGGTGACGTTTTTGTTCTTTGTTTGTTTTACGTAGATACTCAGATTTATTCATCTTAAGTAGGTTAAGTATTATCATTATAATAAGCTTAAAACAGACTGTCTAGTTGCTTTCGGCGTATCTTCTCGGCAGTGGTCTTTTGAGAAACGCCAGTAGATTTAGACTTGTAAAAGTTCCATTGCCGCCTACTTAAATAATAACTTATATTAGTTACTTACAAGTCATTATGCAATATTTCCCTGGTTCAGAACTTCAGTTATTGAGCGCTGTTATACAGAATACTTTATCGTTGACCTCTACGGCACGATAATAACTATGGTTTCATTCATAATTAGTCTAAATTCTATACCTAGCCTATTATATATGTATTTATGAAACCATACAGTTTTACGGTACCGTGGCCGTCGACGATAAAGTAGAAACGCGTCCATCGGATAAGGTACCTAGGTAATCTTAAGCGGCTTACGTTACGTACATCTCATTTACAACGAAAAACTATTAGTGCGTCCTGTAAACTTTCATTAAAACCCAAGAACGTTATGATAAATGCTAGAACGTGCTTTGGGTCATCAAACGCCAAAATCCGCATTTACATTCTGTTCGACTCACGCGCAGCGCCCCCCACCGCCCGCCGCGGGCACACTTTCACTTTCCGTTCAGTAGGGCAAACCACTCACCACACAACAACGCCAAGTTACACAACCAAAACAATCAAATATCAACCCTGTACATACCAATGCACAGTCTAAATTGAACCGACAATTTTTATCCTGGAGGAACTTTGTCAAAGTATAACAAATGGGTGACAAAAGCCGAAAGTGATGATGCTCGCGTGAAACCAAATGATACTCTTTCTAGATGTCCTTAAGGGTTGGACTCGCTTGAAATTGACGATGTGTTAGGCTTTATTTGACTGATAGATGGACTCTAAGTTGTTCCGCTAAGAGAGATTCAGAGCCTTATGACGGATCCACGTTTAGGAGCGTTATGAAATCGATTGACACGAACCTTTGTATGGACTTAGGTATCGAGAATGGATAGGTGTGATGGGTTTTTTCTCGGGGCACCTATTTGTCGTGATTTTGTTGAATAAGCGTGATTTGATTATGCAACGATTTCAACTGTTTTATGTTTCAGATTTTAGTCACTGAAGTTGATCGTCTTCTCGCTTGAATCATCGGGTCCAAATATCAATTGATCCTCCGAATTTAAAGCCAAACTATCATCGTGTTTCGTTCGTTTAGCACTTTTTTAGAATAGAATAGAATAGAATAGAAAGATATTTATTCGAATAACACAAACACAAAATTACAGGAAAGAAAATTACACCTTAAAAATAAACTAACAAACATGAATGTGCTACCGAAAAGGTCTCCACTCAGCAATGCAGTAGACACAGCAGTGCCAACGGCGCTGGTCTTCCGTGGATCCAATGAGGTGTGCGGGACAGCATACCGCATACTGCGCGACTCGTATTTGGGCCATTTTACGGAAAGTTGTACACTCGACTTTTTTTTTTAATTTGGATAAAATCGGGTTTTTTCTACTCAGAATCGAAAGCACATTCGAACCTAATGGGAGAAAAAAAGTGTCCCAAATTTTTCATACAATTTTCAGTTTTTCCATTCCGTTACCACCATACAAGCATTACAAACTTAGTATGAAAACGGTAACGGAATGGAATAAAAAAAATTGGGACACTTTTTTTCCCCTATATCATTCGAAAGTGCTTTCGATTCTGAGTAGAAAAAACCCACAGAAATATATCAAGATAGAAGGAACGAGTGTATGTACCTCGCGTGGCGAAATTACGTCCCGGAGACACAACTGCTCGCCGCAAACTTCAGTGTGCTCCCGATCGCGTTATGCGTGCGACGCCAGGTTTTAAAAACAAAATGGTTCGTTGCGCAATAATTAATTGTTCAAACACTTCCAAGAAAGTTGGAGCTGTTAATCGAGGTATTTCCTTTCATTGGTAAGTACAATTTGTCCTTAAATATCTGTTAATAATTAAAAAACGAAATATTTTATTATTTTCATCATAACGGTAGCGGGCGATTGTGTGTCAACGCTAGCTTTCCATTGCGGCTTTAATTTGACGAGCCAGACTTGGCGTGCGTTCAAATCCGGCAATGTAAAAATAAGCTATTCAAACTGTCGAGTCACGTTCAAGGTCGATAGTCATTTTTTCTGTCAAAACTAAAGAATAGTGCTGTGCACTGCGATTTTCTTACTCGATTATTAAAATTGAATTTGAAAACAGACGAAATAATAATTACGTTCTTATATTATTATGCAGCTATATAATGTACGTAGTGCAAAACAAATATTATTAATCGCTTTCCTCTTAGCTTCTAATATTTCTTCGCGGGACGTCTTTGATTTTTCCATGGTCTGTAACAAAGAATATATAAAAAACCGGCCAAGTGCGGGTCAGACTCGCGCACGAAGGGTTCCGTACCATTATCTATAAAAAGGGCAATAAAAATTATATCTTTTGTATGGGAGCCCCCTTAAATATTTATTTTATTCTTATGCATATTAAATTAATATGCATGCATGTGTTGTTATAGCGGCATCAGAAAAACATCATCTGTGAAAATTTCAACTGTCTATCACTTTTCATGAGATACAGTCTGGTGACAAACGGACGGACAGCGGAGTCTTAGTAATATGGTCCCGTTTTACCCTTAGGGTACGGAACCCTGAAAATGGTACACGTTTATAGGTACTTAGTTAATAACTGGAGCGGCTAATATGTACAAATTACTAAAATGTAACGCAATTTATTGGTTATTAGGTAGGTACCTACCTACATTTATATTTTTCGATTTAAATTCTGAGCTTACTCATTTCCTCTGTCAAAACATTTCTTCTGTCGAAAAAAAAATCATTTCCTCTGTCGGTTTTCTTATCGATATTTTAAATCGATGCATAGAATCGGTGCCGAGTTCTAATACTTCTAATCGATCCTTTTGAATCGTTTTCGCGCGGCTTATGTTTCTCATCACTAAATTACGCTCGTGACGTCAAAGTACCTACGCAAAATGTTACACGCTCGGTCTCCCTACAAATTGCCGAACTCTTTCCTTCTATCTTGATATATTTCTGTGAAAAAACCCAATTTTATCCAAATTAAAAAAAAAAGTCGAGTGTACAACTTTCCGTAAAATGGCCCATTTAAAGCATATAAATAAATACTATTAAGATATATATAGATAAATACAAATAATATTAAGATATATATATTGGGGAGTATCAATAGATAATGTTTGGCAAACTAATACTACATATTTGATAGGTATTTAAATAAGAAACTGACTTTTATTATTGAGTTACTTCCTAGGCATCAGAACTTGGGTCCAGAAGATGTTTTTCGGACTGAAACTTAAACCTTGCCTGTAGTGCGTAGAGTTTTTGAGTTCCTCTTATGTAACGTTTCAAAATGGTGTACTGTTGTCCAAGTCCATGGGCTTCTGCTAGAAAGAGTGCATTTTTTCTTTAAGGATTATTCACAGTAGCCCGTTCCGGGCCGGCCCGTTTTCTAATACAGGACGCGCGACGGCCGTCGATTTCTTGTACTAGAAAATGGGCCGTCCCGGACACGGAACGGTCTACCGTGAATCATCCTTTAAGCGTTGTTTCAAGTATTACGCAAAAATAGAAAAGATTGCGTTGAATTGAGAACCTCCTGTTTAAGTCTGGTTATCATCCTGTAAGGTACAGTAAACAGTTTCCTATGAATGATCCAGCTTCGTAGGTAGGGTCACTACCAACTAGGCTGAAGTTGTTGTCAAATTAATCGGAAATTATTCAAGAAAGCCGTGTTGACCCCTTTTTGTACCTACAGCTTCAGCCGGACTAGAGAAGCGACTTAACTCATGAAATATTAAAAATATGTATATAGACTGAAAAACTGCAGCTGTGCCCAACTTCTTAAACTAAGACGATTTTCCGGGGCCTCAGTCACGTCAGTATGTTTACGACAAAGAAGAAAATGTCACATATCGATCCCGCCCCGCCTAGTCAGGAAGTCACCTTACAGTTACCCAAATCGTCCACAAGATAATTATTTTACACGTTTTTATTCTGCCAAACACTAATTAATACAATTGACTATATTAGGTAAGACTATTTGCGAAACGAACAATTTTACATCTAAGTGATGCCCAAGTAGGGCTGCCATCCGTCCGGGTTTTCCCGGATTTGTCCTAGTTTGGAGGCCGTCCGGGGGCTGTCCTGGGAATGTGTCAAGAAGTGTCCGGGGAAAACCCGGACACTTTTCATATAAGGAAGCACCTCATTGAATTTAAAGGTCTTGTTTTTTAAAAATGTTATTTTCGGACTCGTCCGGGGAAAAAATGCGATTTAAAAATGGGATCGCTCTTGGCCAGCATCTAGCCAGGGGGCAAAGATGAGGCCGACGATGAAGCGAGCTCAACCAGAAGATGCCTATTCACTCGTGCCTTAAAAAGGTCTAGGTCTAGGTCCCTATGCCCAAGTGCATAGTGTTATTGCATAATTGTAACTAAGATTACAAACGGAAGTCTCTTTTCAAGCCCTTTTATTTGAAAGAGACTTCCGCTGGTAATACTCTATGTTACTAGACATTGTGCAATAAGGCCCAGTTTGATTTGAGAAAACGGTCAGCCGTCAGTTTCGACTGTCATTTGAGTCAGTACCTACCGTCTTTAGGCTGGTTTTCCACTATAGCTATGCTATGCTATGTGCAGCTCGAGCTACGTGTCAAATGTATGGAAACATAGCATAGCATAGCTCTAGTGGAAAACCAGCCTTACTGCTCTCCTACATATTTTGAGTGTCACCTGGCTGGCGCGGGGTGACAGCATTTTTTTGTCGATTCAGTTACGATTCAGGAATTTTTTCAAAATTGGCGGAGCTATGGGGGCCAGAAACGTAAAAACCTTCACTCATGTCATGAGAGGCACTAGTTATCTTGTGACAAGATAGCCTCACAATGTTTTCAGCCAATTTCGAATTAGTAAACACTCACTATTCTTGCTAGATTCTACACCAATTGACTATGTCGAAGACTACATTTATTTAGGCCATACAATTTCCTTTAAATTGTGTACCGAAAAAGAAGTTGAAAGACGAACAAAAAGCACATGGAGTAAATATTGGTCCTTGAAGGAAGTTTTTAAAAGCAAAATGCCTACCAAATTAAAAACAAAAGCTATGAACATCTGTCTACTTCCATGTCTCACTTATGCATGCCAAACCTGGCCTCTAACTAAAAAAGTACTGAACAAACTGAATATATGTCAGAGAGGAATAGAGAGAAGCTATCTTGGGCTGAAACTTAGAGACAAAGTCAAAAACAAAACAATTAGAAAAATAACCAAAGCCACAGATGTAGCCAAACAAGCATTGCGACTCAAATGGAGGTGGGCAGGGCATACACAAAGAGTGACGGATGAAAGATGGACAAAGATTGTTACAAACTGGTACCCCAGAGACCATACGCGACGGAAAGGAAGACCACTCTCAAGATGGAGTGACGACATTAAAGGTAGCAGGATGCTGCTGGACCAGAGCAGCAAAAAACAGGGAAACCTGGAAAGCTTTGGAGGAGGCTTTCACCGCTCAAGGCGGTCCTTATACAGAACAAGAAGAAGAAGAAGAATAGTGATAGTGATATATTGTGATTTATAAAAAAGACATTTATTTACAACACATCTATTTAAAATAAATGTATAACTTAGATTGTACAAAGAAACCTGTTAAAGGAAATAAAAGCTCATCTTATCTTAATCTTACTGGAATCATGATATCCCAGCTCGTAACCAGGACACGATAAATATACCACTAAAAAGCGTGTCACGGTCAGTTATTAAGAGAAATGAAAGAAAGTGCACAAACGAAAGCAAAAGGAACGCATCCCGGATCCGGCAGAAATCCGCGTGCGGCCGAAATTACACCGAACGTGCCTATGTCAGCCTCAGGGATCGTCCTAATAGGTGCGCTACTACGCGATTATCGCACGAGTAAGCGATGCGACCATACATTTTACTATGGTCGCATCGCTTACTCGCGCGATAATCGCCTTAGACATGGGGAAAAACGTTACTTTTCGACCACCGTTATTGTTATTCCCGTTCCAAAAAAATCACATTGAAAAATCACCGTGACTTTGTCACTTCGGTTATTTCGTGTCACGACATTTGCGTGTCGATCGTTCCCGGCAGTTACTGATATTTTTGTAACAACTGATGTTACTCTGTGACAGCGCACCGCAGTCACAGTCACAGTTAGTAACAGCGGTCACGAGGCACCACGCGACGCGTCGCTTACACACTGTTCCAGTGATATCGTCGCTAAGTAACAACGTTATTTTGTAACGTTGTTATTTCGTGACAAGTCACACTGTTACTTTTTAACGGCGGATCACCGTGATTTTTTCATCGTGAAGTTATTTATCTCCCACCTTTATCGCCTATTAGGACGATCCCTCAAAAGTACAGTATAGTGCGTCGTCATCGACGAAGGCGCGCCCCTACACAACCCAATCCGTATATTGCCCATAGATTAGTATATTCGCTTTTCATCATCATCATCATCATATCAGCCGAAAGACGTCCACTGCTGGACATAGGCCTCCCCCAGAGTCCCCCAGAGTGCCACAATGACCGGTCTTGCGCCACCCGCATCCAGCGGACCCCCGCGACCTTTACCAGGTCATCAGTCCACCTTGTGGGGGGTCTACCCACGCTGCGCCTTCCGGTCCGTGGTCGCCACTCGAGAACCTTTCGGCCCCAACGGCCATCGGTTCTACGTGCAATGTATGAGAATGAGTATTCGCTTTTAGAACGAACTAATTTTGATATACCTCAGATTCAGATTCAGATAATAAGCAATGGGCCATGTCAAAGATAAGAAGTTATGGTCATCTTCATAAAGTAAACTGGCAATGTACTCGTGAAACCGTCGAGCGCATCTAGTAGCGTTTAGAAACCATATTTCCAACATATTTAAGCAATCCTTAGAGGTACGTTTAAGCTTAAGCCACACAGAGAGCGGGCGGGCGGTAGCGGCGCGGGCGCGGGCGGCAGCGGCGCGGGCGCGGGCGCCCGCGACGCTACCGCCCGCCCGCTCTCTGTGTGGCTTAATCTTTAAGTTCTTTTATTTTAGATATAGTACAGGGTCGTGTGTCAATACAATAATATAAATATTTTGTAAGCAATCCTTTTACCAATTTGCCTCAAGTGCGAAGTTATAAATTGTGACTCATTATTTCAGCTGCCAAATATCACGAAATTCCGATCAACAATACGATATTCAATTTTAATTGAAACCTACAACTAAAACAAGTTGCGAATCAGAACGTTAAGAATGTTTTTCCTCGTTTTGAATATATCCTTAATAAGGACTACTATACTCTGCCAGTCAACCACGGTAGATCATAATTAGCTGTAATATTTTCAGTGTTCGGTGTAAGTGGTAGCCACCCATAACGGGTTCCTTTCTGAGTCACCCCCAAACTGAAGTGGGGCACTTTCCGAGATCTCGCCCGTGGACCGCCGGTGAGCAACACGATCATTTATGTATTTTATGCAATCCGTGATCTTTGCCTACCCTTTCTGGGAACAGGCGGTATTATACTGTGTCATCTCGATCTCGATGTCAGGACGATTTCTAAAGGTGTTAAGGAAATAGCACCATTACTTGCTCAATTAGTTATGGGTAACAGCTTTTTTGGTTATTAACTGAGCTCCCGTGCTTTGGAAGACACGTTAAGCTGTTGATTCCGGCTGCTGTCCATGATAGCAATCGATAAGCCAAGTTAGAGGCCTACGAGCGGCTTGAGAACTAACAGTCAAGTTGCGCACTCACTTGACAAAGCCTAATCCCAATAAGGTCTAGTTTACCCTCGGGTTGGAAGGTCAGATGGCAGTCCCTTTCGTAAAAACTAGTGCCGACGCCGAATCTTAGGATTAGGTAGCGGACCCCAGGCATCCTTCAGAAAGCAACTGTACTGGGATAACGCTAGGAGGATGACTTCCTTCCGGCTCCATTCCCTGCGGTATCTGTATTTTCGAGTTCATTTAAAACTTCTTATTAGGCATCTTCTGGGTGAAATCGCTTCACCGTCGGCGTCATCTTTTCCCCCTGGCTACATAGTGGCCAAGAGTTATTCCGTTTTTAAATAAAAATAAATAGAAAAGTACGTTACTGCTTACTACAGAATCGTTTCAACTTAAGTAGGGCCGATTTTTCCATCCCCAGATAAATTTATCCGTCGGTTAAAATTGTGAGTGTCTTTTTTCGAACTCAAATGAAAGAAAAAGTAATTTCTAACCTCAAGTGGAGTTGGGCAGGACATATTGCCAGACAGGCAGCGTCGGCCCTAGCCCTAGATACGGGTGGGGCGAGATGGTCTTTGGGCGCCCTTTGGTTTGAAATTTTTCAACGTAGCCAGTTTGGCGCCCCTTGACATCCCGCGCTTGGCGCCCATTGACATCCGGCGCCTGTGGTGGACAAAAATGCTAACAGATTGATGGCCACTTATAGGCAGAAGCGTCGGTCGGGTTATTATGATGATGATGATGAAAATGAAAAAACCGGCCAAGTGCGAGTCTGACTCGCTCACGAAGGGTTCCGTACCATTATTTATAAATAATAACGTTAAATAATATCAAGTTGAATTTTGCTCAAGTGCCTTAAGTAGAATTTTAGTTTTCCCATACATTTTGAGACCCAGCGCCTGATGAAGGCATCGAGCAAAGTTTTTTAAAAGTCTTTTTGTATAGGAGTCCCCCTTTAATCTTTATTTTATTTTGTTTTTAGTATTGGTTGTTATAGCGGCAACAGAAATACTTCATCTGTGAAAATTTCAACTGTCTAGCTATCATGGTTCATGAGATAGGTACAGCCTGGTGACAGACGGACAGACCGACAGCGGAGTCCTAGTAATAGGGTCCCGTTTTTCTCTTTGGTTACGGAACCCTAAAAATCGGTCCTTAACAATATAAACAGAGTGACCAAGATCGCATAAGTTGCATAACAATTTAATTAGCTGGTGCCACGTCCAAGTTCTAACCAGACCATGTCCCACAGCCGAATGGGGAACCACAAAAACGATAATTGCAGTTATGTAACCTGCAAATCGTCGAATGTCGGTCACGGGTTGCGCAAGAGAGAAAGGTTACATAAGACTTAGAGCGGGACGAGATGAGGCAGATCTTGCAACATTGCAAAGATTAGGGAGACAGCCAGAGGGGACTGCGAATGATGCCTATCAGGGACATTGCAGATTAAGGCGACTTCCTGACTTGGCGGGGCGGGATCGATATGTGGCATTTTCTTCTTTGACATTTTATTTTACTGACGGCGCAAAGATTCTCACTTGACAGAACACTGTCAGTATTACATTTGCGCAGTAGTAATATCATGCGGAGAAGCGGAGCAGTACCGCCTTCGCATCGTCCCGCTACCGCCAGACAGGAAGCACTCATTTAAATGTAGGGGCGCAGTAAAAATGGTACCGAGTCGACTGACAGCTGACACTGACATTTGACAGTTTTCTCATATCGTACCGCCTCCGCACCGAAAAATCAGGAAGTCGCCTAAGAGAGGGAGTAGGGAAAGAAATCAAAATGTCAAATAACTTTGTAAAATCTATCTATAGTCAAGTTTTTTCTCCGTGTAGTCGACGTCCAAGTACTCCAAGTACGCACCTTTGACGGTGACCATCTCTATAAATTGCAAAAGGTTTGCCGTATTCAGCTAAGCTTACAACACCATAAAAATTAAGTTAGACTGCATGTCGACTCTATTAAATACACATTAAATGTATTTCGTAACTTTCGTAAAAGCATTATCATCTGATCGTGTCCTATCGAAGTTTTGAAATGAAATTTCATTTAGCTATTTATAAGGTAATGCATGATAAGACATGTCCATTATTCTGCATTATGTAACCGATAAACGTTTACGTAACTTAATTAAATTAAATGCTTTATTTAAATTATTTTTGCAAATATGCATGTAGGGTAATAGAGACACACAACGAATCCTCAAATCAATTAATAGTCGGAAACGCGCTGATGACTTCTGAGAAATATTACGATGAGGCTACATCAGAGTAGTTTATTTCTTTATTTATCGTATTTCCGAGTTCATATAACCTGGACCTCTTTAAGGCACGAGCTAATAGGCATCTTCTGGGTGAGCTCGCTTCACCGTCGGCCTCATCTTTGCCCCTCATCTTTGGCCAAGAGCAATTCCATTTATAAGAAAAAAAATCGTTATTCAATTATTTCGAACCGTGAGATCTTCGAGAATACAGTACGGTTGCCATTTATTAAAGCTTTGAAAAAAATAAGAATTTGATGATTTATTACGTAAGTATCTGGGGTAAAAAAATAATACATGTTCGGTTTGTTTGATTTTAATTTTTCAAAGTAACAATTGTTAGGAAGATTTCTTATGTATGTAAGTACTAATAATTTTTATATTTTGGTAATAGTCAACCCCCCCCCCCCCCCCCCAAGTTTCAAGAACCCCTCACAGAGATCACAACAACCTAACTTACCTAACGCCGCTTCTGCGAAGCCATTCTTTGGCAAAGATCAAAAGGGGGGAGTTATGTAGGTTGCAGCTCAAGCCTTTGTTCCCCCCTTTTGCTAATTTCCCACCACTCGAGAACCGGTTTGCACCGGTTCAGCAAGTCTGGTCCGGTAATGGGTGGCACCTGATTTTGAAGGAAATGGTAATGAAAGGCCCTTCTGGTTGCCTTAAAATTTTGGATATTTATTAATAAGTACAAGTATGTAATTTATTAATTAATTATACATACTTCGATGAAAAAGATCTTGACTATTGAAGTGTATAAAATAAGTATTTAAGTAAAGAAAAATGTATACGGTTTAAAAACAATAATTGCGACTTTTATATGTATAAATCTGTTCATTGTTTTTGTGGTTATCCGTAATGCGTATTTCGTGCCATGTTTTATTGTTTTAATATCTGGGCGGCCGAGCTTTGCTCGGCGTTTTCCCGGGCATGAGACCTAGCTAGATCGATTGCTCGTCCCCGAAAACCCTTACCTACCAAATTTCATCAAAATCGTTAGAGCCGTTTCCGAGATCCCCGAAATAAATATATATAGAAATATATATAGATATATACAAGAATTGCTCGTTTAAAGATATAAGATTTTTTGCCAAATGTAACGTATTATTTGATTTTATGTTTCGTACCTACCTAAATCGATCACCTCTTTAGTTATGAATTAAGATTGTAAATGTGAAGTTCTGGGACCTTTAAAACACAATTTTATAAAATAATTATGAATAAAATGGGTTTAATAAGCTGCATTATAAAATATGTATACGTGAACCAATTGAAACACAACAATATATTGATCGTAACAATGAACATTAAATCAAGCGTTATACAGCTGAAAGCAAAGTCCCCCAAAATAAAAATAAAATCTGTTGTATACATATTTATCGCTTTCGTCGCCCATTTCAAGTTATTTTGACTAACAAATCAAACTGATATACTAAATGCGTTACCTACTGAAAAAAAACCGTGTAACATATTTTTTTCTTCTAAAAACGATTCGCTTACATCGGTTATATAACTGAAACAATTTAAAAATCAGATGCGGTTACACAATGCATTTTAATGGATTTTAAGGTCGTAGAAGAAGTGGAAGTGATACAAATTTCTATGTCAGTGGGCGAGTTGCGTAACTTTAATTAAAATAAGTCTTATAAAACACAGTTACATAATGTTCTTACAACTTCGTTCTGGAGAAGTTTGCGATTTTGTTTTGCCAAACTTTGAATGACTTTTTTAAAAATGACTTAATATTTTTCGGTTTATTACGTCGTTGTTATGATTTTTACTTAAATTTTACCATTTCTGAAGACTTAAAAGTACATTTAACCTTTTGGGCGTAAGCAGTGTGTATAGGTACAAAATTGTGTATTATTTACTACCCTTAGAATTAAATAATAGTAGTTTATGCAACTGGTACATAATAAGGGGCATTAAAACACGAGTGTGTTTTATGAAACGAGCCAAAGGCGAGTTTCATAATAAGGTCACACGAGTGTTTTAATGCCTAATTATGTACAGTTGCATACATTACTTTATCTACACACATATTATAACTACTCTAAGATGGGTTCAGAAACCGTAGTAAATAAATACAATAATTGTGTTAATACTACCTTTTTTGCACGGTTGCCGAAATATCGAAATCAGAACTGGCAACCGATACCTGAATGTTATTTTAAAAAGTAAAGAGTCCCTATTCTGATGTGATCATGTCGTTCTAGCTCAAATTTCGTGCAATATATACTAAAAAAACATCGAGCTGACATTTCGCATCAACTGAATTTGAATTTTCAGTGATACTAGAATAGGGACATGTCAACTTTGACATTTAAATTTTGACAGTTTTGTTTGACGTTTAATATTTAAACATCATATATGAGATTAAAATTAAAAATTATATTACTGCTGTAGCCTTAGCCACGGATAAGAAAATTGCCATAAATTCATTGAATGTTGAAATGAGAGTCATTTTCTACGGTTTCCGAACGCATATTAGAGGATTTATGATATGAATTTGAATTTTCAGTGATACTAATAGGGACATATTTAAATTTTGTTGGTTTTGTATGACGTTCTATATTTGAACAAAAATTATAATATTTAAATAGGAAATCATAATTATATTATGCTATTGCTGTAACCCTTCTACTACGGATAAGAAAATTTTCATAAAGACATTGTCTGTCATAATTGCTTGTAAAACAACTTAAAAATGCGTGATTACTCAGGCGCGATTAAAGAAGGTAGAGGTGACCATTTTGCTACAGTAAAAAGCGTTTTTTTCGTGCGTTATGAAACAGTACGGGTCAGAGGTACTAGGAGCGCAGAACTTTGAAGACGTCGTCGGGGCGTTGGCCGCAATGAAATTCGGCGGTCGGTCGACAGCGGCCTTCGCACCGCGTGGCTGCCACTTCCATCAGTTTCTGTTCGCCTGGTAGTTTGGTATTTTTTTCATCATTTTTGAGCTGACAAGACAGTGGGTCTGATGACGATGACGTGATGAGATGACACTCAAGTCATGAGGGAAATGAACCTCTATCAAATCACGGAGAGTCTTTAATAGCGTGTATAAAGGGTCGAAAATATTGTCTCGAAATATAAGGATGACAATAATGCTAGTATGGAATACATTAAACGTAACATAACTAGGATACAGCGTTTTTTACTACTTACATCCGCACATACAAAGACTAAAAATTATCTGCATCACGTTTAAATTTCAGTTGATAAATATAAATATTCATTCTCAATAGAATTGGGGCTTAAGAACTAGAACTATTTTACCGGTATAACAAAACTTAATCAATTATAACAGCTCCATTTTTAGGGTTCCGTAGCCGAAGGGTCAAAACGGAATCCTATTGGTGACGCCCAGACGTCCGTCCGTCGTCTGTCACACAGGTTTTACAGCCAAACGGTTGGAGCTACAGGCTTCAAATTTACACAGTATAAGCATCTTGATGGCCCGAAGCCATACAAATAGTCAAAACTTATTTTTAAATGTTTTAAGGGGGGCTCCCATACAGCTAAAGGAGGGACCGAGAAAAAATTTTTTTCCTGCCCTATCGAGTGGAGTATCGTTGTTTAGAGCTCATTAAGTAGATACTTACTTTATTTTTAATTTTAAAAAAATATTGGGAAAACAAAGGAATGAGAAGCCACCAAAGTCAGCTTTTTTTACGAAATTTTGTTCCGATGAATTTTTTAACTTCCTAAATACCTATAAACTTAAAATTTGGTAATTATGTTTGTTATTACGTATATTTTACCAAAAAATACTAATGTACTCATAAATTTGATTTTTTCTTTCCTTATTTCCTTATTTTTCCTATAAAAACCAACTTAACTTTGCGGTCGGTTCGGAACCCTAAATGTGCGAAGTCAGACTCGCACTTGGCCGGTTTGTTTTTAACCGTAAGCATTTTATCTTTCAAAGCAATTTTGCTAGAACTCATGCTTTGAAATTAGCTTTATTTGACAATAATCATTAAGATAATATAATGCCAGAAGTACACCGATCGTTTCTCAGTCAATATACGAGTCAATAATTGAGTTTCCCCGCACGTTTTCAGGAATTACACTATTAGGAAAAAAATCTAGTAACTCTGCGCACTCCGACAAAGGGCCAGGCCCTCCACGTGTCCCTCATATCTCTGTGACCCACTTACACTCACACGCATACACACACTCACACATACACACCACCTGCGCACGATCAGCCCTGCACCGAGATGACTAACACACATTCAGTTACAGCTGTTGAACAGAGATGCACTTACGAACTATTCGAAGCGCCGTCCTTTTCTAAAGCAGTCATAGTTTGAAGGGACTGAAGGGAAATATTTTAGTGTGAGTGTTTTTCGGAGTAAATATTGTGCATGTGTGCGTGCATGAAAACGCATGAGGATGTGGTTTGGTTGTGTGCGCATTTTTGGGACTTTTCTTTGATAAGGATTGCATGTGTGCGTTTGTCATAGTACAGCGTTGTTTCCAATTTTATGGCGAGAGTGGGCGATATTCGAGTTTATTTTGAATACAATGACTTAATAATATCTTCACGACTTTATATCTAAATGAGGTGGTCACGAGTGACATTGTGAGTGGTAAGCTGGAGATAGGTCATTGCTCTTGTAATAGTACTTGAAAAATTGACCTATAAAAGTTATTCCATATGGTACTTACCTTGAGTAGAAATTTTAATTGGTCAAAGCAAACAGACGATGAAACTGTATATTCCGTAATGGTTAAAGTACATTTTACAAGCTTTTATTGAACTTTCAATGTATATAGGCAGCGTATTTTCGTTGAGTGGTTTATATACGCCATACTGTCATTGTTTCATATTATCTCACTTACAACCTAATTATTTAAGTTAAATATGAGTTCAAAATGGGCTTAGATTGTTTTTGAATGTATCTTGTTCCAATATTGTTTACCTACATCTTATTTTATTTTTTGTAATTTGTAAGTTCAAAGTGGGCTTAGACCGCTTGACCCTTTCTTTTTTGAAGTGAAAACTTCTTTAGCGGCGCTGAGCACTTTTGTACTGGGGAAAAATGTATAAACTCGCGATAAATTCTATGACCAGGTTAGTTGACCCCTCCTAGTATCGTGATTGCTATGTTACGAGGGGTCCCCAGCTGGTCTTCTTAGAAAGCCAAGGTTCTAACTGTTCTAAGACAATCCTAAGATTTTCCATAAAGATCATATTTCAAATAATAATTATAAATTCTCATGGAAAGTAGCTCTTATTGTCCCTAAAAAAGCGTTTCCAAAGTCCAATATCGGATAGCCAGACTGACCGATTTCCGTAAAGATCATATTTCAAATAAATTCTCATGGAAAGTAGTTCTTATTGTCCCTAAATACGGTGACAGTTCCCTTCAAAATACCTAATGGCCAAGAGTGATGGATAAAATACCAAGGGCCTGACACGCTTTGTAAGAGAAAGATAGCCTTATTGCGATTCCTATGAGAGGAAGTAGAAAATAGTGCGATGTTTTGTCCTTATCACCGACCGATTTTTTTTTTCACGGTCGGGTAAAGCCAATCTTTCATGAAGTGTCAAGAAGATTGCAAAACAAATTGGCAATATTTGGTAGTGCATTTTATAAATGGAGAATTAATGACAAGATTGGTTTAAATGAATAATAATTTACCAATTATCAGATCCGTAGTGTTTGGGTGTTCAGTGCAAACATGGTGGGGTGTTCAGTGTTGGGCTGTAAAAGCAAACTCGACAGAAAAAAGGCGGATGTTACATTTCATGCGTAATTTGCGTAAGTACAGTTTCTTTGCATTTTGGACCCGTGTTTATTTCTAAAATCTCACCGGAACCAAGTTACTGAGCTAAATCATTAGTTATATCATGAGCCACTTGATGAAATAGGAAAAATATGTAAATTAATTCAAAAATAACCTCCAAACATTTCACATACAAACCGGTTAAAACGCGTAGTATAAATCTACCATAGAAGCCAGCTTTGAATTGATGTCCCATCATTCAGTCGGTTTATAATTCGATTTCGGGATACCAACAAATAATAAAAAAATCCCCTGAAGATTACCCCACGTTTCGGGAAATTCAAGTAATTTGATTTTTTCAGTTTTTCAACAGAGGATGAATTCCGAAAAAAATGGATTTGAGAACTGAAGGAACAGGAAAAGAGAATTGGGAAAAAACTATCTATTAGTAGTTAGGTATTTGTTTATTTATTGTAAATAAAGTTATAAATATATTAAGAGTGCTTTCGTTGCCGGGCACAAGTCAAATCTAGGTATTTTTTGACGTTTTTCGCTGCACACAAACGAGCACTGTACACGGTCCGTTCCAATGTGTTCGTAACAACACTATCGCACATAACTTTTCATTTAAATTTAAACCCTTATATAGTGCAATAAGGTATACAATGATATCTGTCATGTATCTTCGTATGCTGTAACAAGTTGCCGTATAGTGTGTGTATGAGCCTTGATACTTTTGCAGCGAAAATGTTGTGTTTAGGGATATACAACTACATTCATATTATTATCTTTTTTGTATCAGACTTACTATTGAATGTGAAAATATAATCAGTTGAAGATAAATTAGTGGGAAAATCATCCACATGCGTTTTGTAATATTGAAGGAAAATACAAGTCAATGAAATAAGTATATTCTCGTACCTACCTACTTATACCTATGATTCATCAATACTTCGTATTTGACCAGCTATCTAACGAGAGTGTCTTGAGGCGTCTTGATCGAATCTTTTCAAGAGACAACGTGAAGAACATGGCGGCGGCTTTCAAGTTTTAGGGTGCCTTTCCATCAAAGTTGTGTCATTGCTATGAATGCGTTGATATCCACCAATCATATGTTCACATAACATAGCATTGGTTTAAACGGAAAACTATAACATCCTCGCAGCATAGCTGCATAGCATAGCTCTGGTGGAAAGGCTATCTTAGTCTTGCTAACTATGTCCTTCTCGGCCCTTTACAAGGTTCTCGCCATTGGGGATAATGATGTCATCGAGCGTTTTGATCGATCTGTCAGTAGTGGTAGGTGTGTAACCCTGGCTACCAAGTTATGCCTACGCGAGTGCATGCTTGCCGTTAGCAAGAGAACTGCAATCGGAAATGATATTCAAGGTGTAGCCAGTAACAGGAGCAAATATATAAAAGGACGCTTCCTTAGAGCATCCGCAGGAGCCCCTTGTGTGTGTATTTCAATTCGGCTTTATAATTTCAAGCAATTTATTAGTTCAAGTTACGGTAGCCCAGTGGTTCAAGCATGCGGCTGTCAAGCGGCGGTCGTGGGTTCGAATCTCGTACCAATGAGATTTTTACGGAATTTGAGCACGGAATATCATTTGATATTTACCGTTAGCTTTTCGGTGAAGGAAAACATCGTGAGGAAACCTGCATACATCCGCGAAGAAATTCAAAGTTGTATTTGAAGTCCCCAACCCGCTCTGGGCCAGCGTGGGGACTACTGCCCAATCCCTCTCATCTATGAAAGGTGGCCAGTGCCCAGCTGTGGGACGTAGATAGGCTGATGATGATGATGATTTCAATTCGGAGAAACTTTAATCTAAACATAAGACCCTCGACTTAAGTGCCGTGAAAGTCCACGGTAAAGGATAAAACTACCGTTATTGTGTAGATAAACATCGTATATTAAAATAAAAGAAGTATATGAAGAATAGGAAGTTAAAAATTGCATCAAAGGAAAAAGGTGATTTTTGTGGACATAAATCACATATGAACCTGAAATTTGGCGATGAAATGTTTACTTTTTTTTCCTAAGCCTATAAAGGTGTCCCACTATTGGACAAAGGCCTCTCCCCTCGACTTCCACTCGTTCCGGCTTTGAGCTGTTTCGGGCCAGTCGTTTAGAAATGTGTCTAGGTTATCCCGCCACCTCTGCCTCGGCTTGCCACGTCGTCTCCGAGCATATTGCGAAACCCACTCTGTTGCTAATTTTGCCCACCTCCGTGGATGCATACGGCAGACGTGGCCGGCCCAGTTCCATTGCAGCCTGGCAGTCTTGCTCCAACATCCTCCAGCTCTAACATCTGCAATACCAGTTTTGAAGCGCAGCACAGAGTTCCGAACACGGTCGATCAGTTTGACTCCCAGCATGCTGCACTCTATTGCCCGTTGATAAACCTTCAATTTGGTCTCGGTGAGTGACCATGTTTGTGCACCGTAGGTTAGAACAGGCAGAATGCACATGTCGACGAGCCTCCGCTTCAGAGCTACCGGAAGGCCTCCCTTCAGTAAATCTTTCAAAGCCCAATAGCTCTTCCAAGCATTTTGGATCCGTCTTTCAACTTCCTTGTCCTGTCTTTGGCTGAAAGAAGCTTATTGGCCCAAGTACGGATACTCGTCGACATATTTTATCTGAATTTTCTAATTCGTGATTGCGTGGTCCTAAATGTGCGTATTTCGACAATGACTTGGCCGGTTCTTTAACTATCTGTATTTGTAATGGTAACTCATTCGCGGTCTACACTATGTTTCTCCAAGCCACACTTCAGATTCGGTTGAAACCGCTCAACCAAGCTAACTGGAGCGCAAACTCTCAGAGTATTTCTATGTTTAAGCCGCCCGCGTGGTAGTATCGGAGATTTCCTCTGCTCTTTCCCCAGGACACCCTCAAACAGCGCACTCCTATCGCTTTAATGGGCACAGCCAGGTTAAAAAAGAATTTCCAAGCACATATTTCAATTTCAAGCTAGCATTGTTCATTTGCGCCAGATTTGCTATTAATACCATGTATTAAAAGGGATATTATACACAATAATATACCATGTTTATAAAAACATTGTTTCATATGTATGAAAATTAAACGCATTTGTATTTGTACTTTGTATTTGTATTTACCATGAGTCACTACATATTATAGTTATTATACTTTTATTAACTTCTAGTTGCTATTGCTACTTTCCAGGTTGTACCACTAGTTCTGGTAGCTGGCTATATTCATACATAATTGCTTATCAAAATAAAGCATTATAGTTCAAAAAACTCTAGTCCAAATATACAATAATAAATATATGAAATCAACCAAGTATCAAAGTTGTTAGTCGACAATCAATTGACGGTTGCGTACCATTCATAACTTGTCTCAATTTAGATCACGATTAGTCCCCAGTATAATCTGACTGTGTCGTTCTTAATAAATACACCTAATCGGAGGTCACATGTTTTATTGGTTTCCTGAGAGTAATTACGGTAGCTTTGTGAAGAGCCACAAAAAAACGATATATACGTCCTCCTCCGATGGCCGCTGGGCCGGTACTGAGTCACAGCAAGCGAGTCTATGAGAAAAAGGTCTGTTTTAAATCGATTAAAATTAATATTTTTATATCCTATTTGTTACTTTTTATTATTTAATATCGTAGAATAGAAGTTATTTTACCCTAATGGCATAGTTAAAAACCTTTTTATTAGCTTTAAAGTGACAATATGATGCAGCGAAGTTTTCCGTGGCTCTTTTAGTTAAACCAAATTTTAAATTGTGTATTTTCAGACAGTAGGCGAAAGAGACCGTCTTTCGGTGCATCTAACTGTATGTATTACATATTTTAGTTTCAATTGGTTACAGAATAAACAGGTTTGAATGACGACATGGTTTTGAATATTTCGAAATCGAGTGTGAGAAAAGTGCTCGAGTTTCTTTAATAAATGTTTGTAAAAAATGTTTTGACTGTAGCTCCCGTAGTCGATAAGTTGTTCTTCACGGGTCTGTAAACAGTGTTACAAAAAACTATACCGTTTTTGAGATTTTCTGTAATGAATACGTGGTAAAACGCGGAAACACGGCGTTTCCAGCGAATACGCTCTTAAGTAAATTACTTGTTCTAATTTAAAGTTTATCCTTTTATTTCAATAACGACATACCTAATTTATCTATGAAAGACAAAAAGGAGCATGTAAGTATTAAGGTTACTTATTTTTACCCGACTGCAAGGCAGGGTTATGTGTTTCGCGCGTGTCTTGTATGTATGTATGTATGTATGTATGTAATATTCTTTATTACCTGACATCTTCCAATTCCCTGAACGGATTTTAATGTTTGAGATATCGTTAGATTTGTCTTACCAGCCCGAGTGTTCTTAGAAATGTGACGTCAAAAAAAAACAAAGATGGCGGCCACCAGACATCATTTTGTAAACAAATAATAAATAAAGTTGACGAACTATATCATGTGGGGTATCATTGAATAGGCATTTTAAAATCATTATAAGGTTTCTTTAGTCATTAGTTAGTGAAAACAACCGTTTAGGATTTATAACTATTCAAAGTTTAATAGTCGGATCCGCTATCCGCTATGCGCAATCACTCATGTTTTCATTGTCATCGTCATTCGAGGTTTGCTTTACACACGTTTAACAATTGCAACAGTGGCGGAGCGCCCATACAACCCGATTCCCGGTTTGACTTACAAAATCTTGCTACAAACTACTTGCTGTTAATTTAATAAATCATCAATTTATGTATACAAAATATCCATTACCTAAATACAATTTGATAATACGATCTACTTTAGCGTCATAATAGATTTAAGCTAACCACTACGAAATCTACGCACGCGAATGCCAAACGCAACGCATTTCATAAAGCCAAACAAGCCGGCGGAGTTTAGCATGCCTCCTAGTATCGTGATTGCGATGCTAGGAGGGGTCAACACAGCTGGTCTTCCCAATCGTAAGACTTAAAACACCAAACCTGAGGAATGAAGTTTCCTCTTACTGACTTCCACTAAGTCCAATATCGGATAGCTAGACTGAAAGTAGTTCTTATTGTCCCTAAATACGGTGACAGTTCACGTCAAAATAGTGGCCAAGCGTGATGGTCAAAGTACGAATAATTTTGAATCTACTTTGTAATCGATGCTTGGTTTCCGATTTCAATTAAAACTTTAACTGTGCAGAAAATTATAATTAAATCCAAAATATACGTGCATGTGAAATGATAATTTATCTTTGTGTTAATTTGATAAATTATAACGTTTTATGCACTCAAAAACAGCACATTAAGGCATTTTGACGGAGCTCTTCACACGCCGGGAACGATTCTGAGACTGAAGTATAATCGATTAATGAAGTAGTTTTTAATAACGTGGCAGATTTTTCTCCTATGCTTTTGGCAGAGGGGTAAGTATATCAATGGCGGCTCCCGTCTTAAATGCTTTAAGGTATATGTGTAGATGGATTATTCGAATATGAATATCAATATCTTTGTTATTTATTTTCTTTAAATCATGTCATTGAATTTTCACTTCTAACGGCACTCCCGGAGTGCAACCCGTTGTTTTTTTTTTAATTTCTTTTTTCTCAAATATTCTTGCTCCATTGCTGTAAAGATTTGTGATTGTGTGCGAGTGCCTACGCACTTAAGTAAATACACTCTATCGCTATCTGTGAGATCCTATAATTGGCTCTGCTGTCAATACTCATGTTGTTATACTGATTTATTGCTGTTGGTTCTCCCAAAATAAATAATAAATAAATAATAATATAATACGTAACTATGTTCTATGAACTCTTCTATGTGTTCTATGAATTTTGCAACTCAATTATGAAGCCGATATCTTCAACCGATCGAGCTGAATTTTTTTTAAACACGTTTATTTTGAATGACAATGCAATAGTATGGTACTGCTTTGGAAGGCGCGTTAAGCCTTTGATCCCGGTTGCTGTCTATGGCAGCAGTCGTTAAGCCAAGTTGGAGGCCTGCGGGCGGTTTGAGAACTTCTAACAGTCAACAGTCTGCTAGAAACCATGCATGGTAATAATCCCCATCTCATGGTGCAGACTTAGGTTCACCAGTTGACCAGTCGCCCTACTGAGGAAACGATTCCCACTTCATTGCGATTGACATTGTATTACGGGTTGACGGTATAATTGACATCGTATTGAATATGTCAATTATTCTGTGACGTAATTATGTAAGTATTTTGATTCTAGAGTCACGATAGATATGTATCTATGTATGTATTGCAGAAAACACGAAAGCATATTATCGATTACCTATGTAGATTGGTTCTCGTATCACACTGCGAGCAATAAAACATGTGAGTTTGTTATTGCGAAACTTTATAGTTCACAATGTTCACATAGATTCGAATTGAAACTTCATTACTTTAGGCTATTTTTTTTTCTATCTGGCTAGACTACTTATGCCCTATAAAGAAGTATCTATGTAAGGGGGCACATCATGCATTCAGATGAGATAAAATACAGATTACGACCCAAAGAGTCTTGAAATTCCTGGAGGCAACGGGTAAAAGCAAAGAACTTTAAGGGCTGTCACAATAGATCAATATTCATCATCATCATCATCATATCAGCCGAAAGACGTCCACTGCTGGACATAGGCCTCCCCCAAAGAGTGCCACAATGACCGGTCTTGCGCCACCCGCATCCAGCGGACTCCCGCGACCTTTACCAGGTCATCAGTCCACCTTGTGGGGGGTCTACCCACGCTGCGCCTTCCGGTCCGTGGTCGCCACTCGAGAACCTTTCGGCCCCAACGGCCATCGGTTCTACGTCCAATGTGCCCCGCCCACTGCCACTTAAGTTTAGCGATTCGAAAGGCTATATCGGTTACTTTGGTTCTGCTACGGATGGCCTCATTTCTGATGCGATCACGCAGAGAAACTCCCAGCATAGCCCTCTCCATTGCCCTCTGAGCTCGAAGTTGTAGACGATTATGTATACCTTAGGACAGACTGTCCAGTTAGGTAGGTCCAACTTTGAGAAAGAGGTCAATCGTCGAATCCGACTCGGCTGGGCAGCGTTCGGGAAGCTACGGCATATCTTTTCGTCCAATATTCCGCAGTGTCTCAAGACGAGAGTCTTTGACCAGTGTGTGTTGCCAGTGATGACATATGGTACGGAAACGTGGTCGCTCACCATGGGCCTCATAAGAAGGCTCAAAGATCAATATTTATCAATATCAATTGGGTAGATGGCTCATGTTACAATTTATAACATAGTTTTCAAAATAAATAGTAAATAGACAAATTAATCAAAAACATAAAAAGTTATGGGACTATAAGTATAGAGATTCGCCTAAAGGTTGTTTTTTTTAATAACCCAAGTGTAAATTGAAGTTTACTAATAGAATTCTCATATTCGAATAAAAACTACACACAACACAAACAGTACAGCAACACATAAACGCAATATTTCACGGCAAATTGCCCTTTTTTTCCATACAACGGTAGCACGAGGAAGCAGGTGTGACGTCACGTCTGTCTATTAATCAGCATGGAGCGTTTTCAGTGCTCGTCCGCTTTTCTGTACTTTGCCTCTCATTTTCGTCTTTTGTGTTGCTCTAATTGTAGGTGGTCCCATACAAACATTTGATCGTCTCTAAAACCTGGTTCGAATGGCATGAAAAAAAAATAGCCATCATGCCTATTGTAACCGTACTGTATTCTGAGGGGCTAAGATGATCGTGTATGTGTCGGACATAGTATGCATCCCTCTCGCACTTACATACTTGACAGTAAGGGATGAAGGCTATCTAAATAAATGAACTTTATTCTGTAAGTAGGCCGCAATGGCACATTTACAAGTCAAACCCTACTAGCGTTTCACAGAGGCCACTGCCGAGAAGAAACGCCGAAAGAAGCTCGACAGTCAGCCATTTTCTCACAAAAATATGCTTATTACAATAATACTTAAATTACTTAACCTACTTAAGATCAAGAAATCTAACTATCTATATAAAGCAACACAAAAACAAAGAATAAAATGAGGAAAAAAACAGTTATGTACAGTGTGTAATTCTGCAAGAAAACATTTCGAAATTGTATACCTAAGCATTATCAAATTCTATTTAGGTAATAAAAAAAAATGGAATCCTTTAGACTATAAATTTAGTTATAAATCTTTTGATATGTTTTTTTGCAAGAACTGTGTCAACTGGATAAAATTAAAAAATACACATATTTGAATCTTTACTCTATTTAAGTATCTGGTTTGGGCCATGCTTTTCTGTCTGTTAGATAGTCCTCAACCCTGTAATAAGCCTTCGATAGATATGCGATAGATGTGCGGTCAAATGTCCCAAACGCGAGCAGGGTTAGGCTATTGGCGCCCGCGTCTGCCAGGAATGCCCGGTTATTTTTAACTGGCACAGTTAACTGCGGTTAGCGGGAACGGCGGAATCAGCCGCCGTTTTATAAATTTTAACCATTAGTTATGTTCACGGTTTTATCCGCCCTACTTTATAACGGATGGGTCGTATAATATTTGATGGGATCAAAATTAACATTGCAGGATTTGGATCCTCCCAGCTACGTCCCATTTATACTATAAACTTGATGGTATTATGTTGGATGGTATTGAAAAAGGTATGCTTCGGTCGATTGGGCATGCAGAGAGGATGTGTGAAAACAGAATGACTAAGAAGATTTCATCATTCGCTTGCCCTTTTCCCATTTATTTGGGGTCGGCGCAGCATGTATTTTTCTTCCATACATCTCTGTCACTCGTCATCTCTTCATTCACACCTTTTTTGTTCATATCGTCTCTCACACAATCCATCCACCTTTTCTTTGGCCTACCTCGTTTCTTGCATCCAACCACATTCATATCTAGTACTCTTCTTGTTACATGACTTTCATCCCTCCTCATTACATGGCCGTACCACGCCAGGCGATTGCCTCTTAGTTTTTCGGTAATGGGTGCTACTTTCAGGCTTCCCCTTATATACTCATTCCTAATCCGGTCCATTCTTGTCACACCACACATCCATCTCAACATTCTCATTTCTCATGCATTCTCGTTTCATGACTAAGAAGATTTATGATTAGGAAATGGTAGGAAGGGTCGGAAGGGGATGATAGGCGAGGGTATCTTGATCAAATTTCTGCGATACTGAAAAAAGGCCAGTGGGACTACTACGAAACTCGAAATTCGGACTTCGTATCGTGCCGTCCTCTTCACTCTCATGTTAGAGGCTATAAGAGTGAAAGGGACGGCACAACACGAAGTTCGGATTTCGAGTTTCGGAGTACAGGGCCAGGTAAGAAGTTCCCGCAACCGACGAGCTTGTATGAGGAGATGTATGGATGTGATGTGATTGAAGCAAAAGATGTATGTAAGGACCGTAGTACTTGGCATTCTTTGGTCTCTGACTACCCCAATAGGATACGGGCGTGAGTATATGTATGTATGTGTGTTGTGTGGCTAATTTTGTCTCCAGGCTGCTTCTATTTAGATCCAGTGAATTACGCATCGCATTAAGAGATATTACGACCGGCCTAGTTTGTGCACTACAAGCATAAGCGGCAAGTATGTATATGCAGTAGGGTTGGCAAAAGGAGAAATTGAAAAAAAGAACTCGTTTTGTAATTCACACGAG
Source organism: Cenopis cana (assembly GCA_951800055.1). Classification (NCBI taxonomy): domain Eukaryota; kingdom Metazoa; phylum Arthropoda; class Insecta; order Lepidoptera; family Tortricidae; genus Cenopis; species Cenopis cana. The sequence continues at coordinate 1,251,744 of OX637495.1, forward strand.
CGAAGCTTTGCCCTTTCATCATGGGCAACAATTATCAGTGTGTTCGATCGTGTTGCTGTGATAAACCTAGGAAATTGAGATAAAAATAAACTATTGCCACAACACACACACACTTAACCCAACTGTGTCAATTATGTACCGTTTTAGAGCTTAAGATTCCTAATTGTTTTATTTATTTTTGGTAAACAATAAATAATATGTATTGTATTAACCTAGACCAGGGTGGGGGGGGGCGTCGAGCGATTCCAAGCGGGGGCAGCGATTTCCCCTTATTAAAAAAAAATTACAAACCTCTATTAGTTAATATAAACTCTTAATTTTAGCCCCTAAGGGGGCGTCGAATTTTGGCTTGACGTTAGGTGGGGCGCATATGTTAAAAGGTTGGGAACCTCTGACCTAGGCACTATAAGAAAAAATTGTAGATTGCAGAGGATTGCATTGTTAAACCGCAGCTTCTCTAAACGCTACAGATATCGCTGGACGGATCCATGACTACCTTCATCTCGAGTTACTTCGAACCGAACGAAGTATCTCTTGTCGTTTGAATAAGCAAATACGACAGAGAGGCAGATCTCGTTTTCGGTTGCAGTTCGGGGCGGACCAATAGTTTATCTAGTTCTCGTGGCAGCCCTGACCGGCAGTGCAAGTGCAGCCGAGTATTTATTTATACCGCTCCGGATTCTAAAGTGGGATGCGTTTGTGGGCCAGCCCTCCATACTTCCCTGGTGCCCTGGTATAACGCGGCGCGCGCAGTCTACTCTCTCGATGTCCTGTAACCCTGGTACAGTTAACATTAACATTGCCCCCCATGCTTCCATGGCGCGCGCAGTCGACTGTCTCAATGTCCTGAAATCCTGGTACTTAATTTTTATATTCAATATATGTATTTTTCTTCATATTAATTTATGGTCTAGGACATGTCTACAAATGTATTTTAGGCAATTTGTTTTTCAGGTGACTTGTATTTAGCTGCGTTTTGATGCAGTGACCAGTTGCGTTTTAGACGAGTTGCTATTTCTACCAGTTGCGTTTTAGACGAAGTCTAACCCGACGAAGTAAAATCCATAATTCGGCGAAGTAAACTGACAGATAATACCCGATAAATTGGACCGTAAGAACGGTACGTCTAATGAGGCCTTAAATAATATCGGTATGAACAGCACTGACCATACTTTGGCAACATGTGTGTATTTTGACTTGTCAGAGTGGGTTATATTATATTTCTAACACTATTTCCAAATTCCAAAGCCACGCAAATCGTTTATGCGAAATTAGCCCACATTATGCACTTGTGATTCTTAAGTCTTGTCTCTTCGGAAGTTTTTGGGGGACCTCCATCTTTATGTAGTGTTGTGTTCCTGGAGGTGAGGAAGGTTGCCAGAGCTGCCGAGGTTGCACTGTGTTGAGAGCGAGGGACCTAAATTTGTCCCTTCTGCTGTCAATACAGTGAATCCTCCAATTTTATAAAGGTTCGGCAAAGCTTCTTCGGAGTTGCGAGCATCTATTGGCTGCGGTATCCGCTTACCATCAGATGGACCGCACGCTAATTTGTCACCGTCGTTGTATAAAAAAAGTACAATATGAGAAAACTGTAAGTTCTAGTGAGACAGAAATCACCGAGTCGCACTTGATACAACTTCAGCAATTTGTGCGAATCCTCCAGGACAAAACATCAACAGTGTTGCGACACTAACCGGAAAAGAAGAGGACAAATCGATTATCAGAGAAAAGTACAGCACACGCACCCCGGATATTGCTGTAGCCTTGTCTCTGGCTGGAGCAGGTGATAAACAAAGACAATAGGAGGTTTTTTTCCGCGCCGCAGCACGCGAGATGACGTCGATGAGCCGTTAGATGTTATTCCTTTGATTGTAATCAGTATCTGATTAATCATTGGACAATGGTACCTACGGGACTAGGTCACCGCTTTGAGTGGTTATTAAAGACCCAGGTCGGGCCTAGCTGAGTTTCTTGCTGGACTTTTCTCAGCTAGGCTAGGTTTAATTCCACTGACACCTCAGATTCGGTTTAAGCCGCTCGACTAATCTCACTAGAGCGCAAACTCAAAGACTAAGTATACTTATTCCAGTGTTTTGTCGTGTCGGAGGTTTCCCTTGGAGTTTCCCCGCGCCACCCTCCAACCGCGCACTCCTATCGCTTTATTGGACCTGTAAGTTTTAGATTGTGAGTTTAAGATTTTTCGGTTGTTTTCGGTTATTTGGTCGACATCGACATACGGGACATCGACCAACTAACTTAGAAATGCCACCAAAATGTCACCAACGAAAGTGAGGCGGTTGAAACGCGCGAATAATGACCCACCACTTCTTTTTCTTTCTTCTTGTATAGGAGGATGACGATGACGTTAATATAATAGTTTCTATTAGAATAGAAACTAGAGACTTAGAGGGCTATGCTGGGAGTTTCTCTGCGTGATCGCATCAGAAATGAGGCCATCCGTAGCAGAACCAAAGTAACCGATATAGCCTTTCGAATCGCTAAACTTAAGTGGCAGTGGGCGGGGCACATTGCACGTAGAACCGATGGCCGTTGGGGCCGAAAGGTTCTCGAGTGGCGACCACGGACCGGAAGGCGCAGCGTGGGTAGACCCCCCACAAGGTGGACTGATGACCTGGTAAAGGTCGCGGGAGTCCGCTGGATGCGGGTGGCGCAAGACCGGTCATTGTGGCACTCTTTGGGGGAGGCCTATGTCCAGCAGTGGACGTCTTTCGGCTGATATGATGATGATGATGATGAGAATAGAAACTATTCTTTAAGTGTTAAAGTAGGATATCTCATAGAACAAGAGCATATGTAGACTCAAGTTATTTACCTGAACAGTGAGTAATTTGATAATTTGTTACCTTTTAATCATTTCCGTTTATTCGACACTTCAGTTCATACGACAAAGACCGACTTAAGTTTGCGTTCGGTGAAATCTGAAACCGATCACGCCTCGTACTAACGTGCCATTAATAGAGTTCAACAAGCCGCAAAACGGTAGAAAACGTAACTTTGTATCGGTTTGCAATAGCAAGGTGTTTGCTGTAAGTGCGTGCAAGCAGTTTTTTAATGCATTCTAGTCGTATTCAATAAATAACAGTCCTGAGAATAATCACGCCATAGTCTTTTTAACGTACCTCAAAAGGAGAAAACGGGACCCTTATAGGATCACTTTGTTGTCCGTCTGCCTGTCTGTCTGTCAAGACCCTTTGTCTCAGGAACGCGTGGCTGTATCGAGTTGAAATGAAAGCCATATATATATATACAGGTATACAGTCCCTTGAAGCTACGAAAAAATCAAACTTCTATGTTAACGTAAAAAAAAGATATGGCCGTTTCTGTCGCAAAAAACGTAAGTATGTTACCTATTTCGACACTCTGGGTACTTTCATACTACAAGTACTATCCTAGATCCGTGCTACCAATACCGTGTAAAGTAAAGTAAAGTAAAGTAACGTTTATTTGCTAGAATACGTACAATAGTTGTTAACATTATATGGTGAGTCACAGTATTCAGCCTTAAATGGCATACAAATATTATAAGTATAGCCTATTAATTACAATATTATTTACACATTTCAAATAACAAAATTAATTATATTATAAAAAGAAGAATATTATAAGAAGAACATTTAAAATCCATTAATAATTATAATAAAATAACAAATAAAAATAAGTAATAAATTATTTTCGTGCAATGTCAAAATATTCCTTCACAGAGTAAAAACAATGTCCAAGCAGCCATTTTGTCAATTTTGTCCTAAATTCTAAATTATGCAAAAGTTTAATGTCATCCGGTAAATTATTATATATTAATATGCAGGAATAGTAGGCATTACGTTTATATATGTCAGCACAACATCGAGGTTGATACAAGAGATTTCTGTACTGTGCCCTTTGTGTCCCGGAAAACACCTCGGAACGTAGTTTAAACAAGTCCCCAAGTGTAAGAGACAAGTTTATGTCTTTCTGTTAAGGGTACCACGATCCATGCTACCGATCGTTGACGTGAAAGGGACGCGTCTATTTATATAAAACATTAAGATTATTTACCTTCTAATTAGTTATATTTTGAACGTCCGACGTACAACGCAAATGAAGGGCGTTATAAATTTAACATGAATATCTGTAAAGTTTTGGATGCGTGCTCTGGATGCGTGCTGTCGATATGTGTGCTATGGATGGTCCTGAGTACTCAAGTTGCGCGTCTTCGCATCTTCATAGCGCATCTTCCTCGAACAGCTTATTATCAGTGGAAACGATCACATAGTCGTAGCGTAGCGTATTTTTACTGTTATTTAAATTAATTATTTCTTAACTGGTCTTTCTATAATTACTCATGAGTGCCAGTAAAGATGTTAGATAATTCAGAAAGCTTACAATCAATCGGTGCCGTAAATAAATGTCAGTCAAGGTAGTCAGGGAGACAATGCGGCTATTTGCGGCTACGGGTGATGCCAGCGCCAGATGGGGCGTTGGCCCAACGTTGGGCCGGTAACTCGTCTGGGTAAGTCTCCTGAGATTAGAATCTTACCCAACCTAACCTTAACTCCTTGATGATGATTAGTTCCTGTTATCCCTCATTAGGCGACTTCCTGATTTGTCGGTGCGGAGGCGGTACGATATGTGAAAACTGTCAAATGTCAGTGTCAACTGTCAGTCAACTCAGTACTACTTTTTACTGCGCCCCTACATTTAAATGAGTGCTTCCTGACTGGCGCGGGATGCGCGGAAGCGGGACGATGCGAAGGCAGTACTGGTCCGCTTCTGCGCATGATATTATTAGTACCTACTGCGCAAATGTAATACTGACAGTATTTCGTCAAGTGAGAATCTTTGCGACGTCAGTAAGTTTACGTCAAAGAAGAAAATGTCACATATCGATCCCGCCCCGCCAAGTCTCCTGACTTCGCCTGAGTCGCCTTAGGGACATAGGGCTCGCAGAAGAGTTCTCCACTTGTCACGGTCTTGCGCAGCTTCCTGCTCTTCCCAGCCGAGGCCACTTAAAGCAGCCTCTTTTAATTTACCTCCTTAAGGCGATATATCGATTGAAAGAGACACCCTTTGTTTTTCGCCCACGACAAAACGGGATGCAACCCTCTCCGAGAATGGCTTTTTAGACAAATCTCGTGAAATATCTGTGTGCAGGTTTATTAAATTTCCTCTTGTCAGTACCTAGATGAGGTAAAATACCATCATATTAACTTAATCGTGTCTTTTAATAATGCGTTGTTTTAGTAGGCTGACGAAAAAAAGGAAAATATAGACTCAACTTTGGATTTATTTTCTATCGAGAAAATTTTAAGCAATCATGTTTCGCTATTGTCTGTACCACAATCATATAGTCAAGAATCATATATCTGAAAATCAGCCTACTGTTTGCTAGTCTGGGCAGGACAGCGTTTCAAAGTCTCCAAATTTCTCAGTGTAGCGCCTTAACCTTACCTTACCTTAACCTTACTTCCTGTTAGGTCTTACATCATCATCATATCAGCCAGAAGACGTCCACTGCTGGACATAGGCCTCACCCAAAGAGTGATACAATGACCGGTCCTGCGCCACCCGCGTCCAGCGGACCCTCGGACTTTGCCAGGTCATCAGTCCACCTTGTATTTAGTAAGTAAGTAAGTAAGTAATTTTTTATTTGTAAACATAGGTTACAGATTGGTGGTGTTAGAGGTACAGAGTGGCACTATGTTTCGCCGGTAGGCATACAAATTTAAATTTAATCTATCATTACAATTAATAATTATTAAATAAAAGTATTAGTTATAGGCTGTAACACAGAAATATATCAAGATAGAAGGAACGAGTGTATGTACCTCGCGTGGCGAAATTACGTCCCGGAGACACAACTGCTCGCCGCAAACTTCAGTGTGCTCCCGATCGCGTTATGCGTGCGACGCCAGGTTTTAAAAACAAAATGGTTCGTTGCGCAATAATTAATTGTTCAAACACTTCCAAGAAAGTTGGAGCTGTTAATCGAGGTATTTCCTTTCATTGGTAAGTACAATTTGTCCTTAAATATCTGTTAATAATTAAAAAACGAAATATTTTATTATTTTCATCATAACGGTAGCGGGCGATTGTGTGTCAACGCTAGCTTTCCATTGCGGCTTTAATTTGACGAGCCAGACTTGGCGTGCGTTCAAAACCAGCAATGTAAAAATAAGCTATTCAAACTGTCGAGTCACGTTCAAGGTCGATAGTCATTTTTTCTGTCAAAACTAAAGAATAGTGCTGTGCACTGCGATTTTCTTACTCGATTATTAAAATTGAATTTGAAAACAGACGAAATAATAATTACGTTCTTATATTATTATGCAGCTATATAATGTACGTAGTGCAAAACAAATATTATTAATCGCTTTCCTCTTAGCTTCTAATATTTCTTCGCGGGACTTCTTTGATTTTTCCATGGTCTGTAACAAAGAATATATAAAAAACCGGCCAAGTGCGGGTCAGACTCGCGCACGAAGGGTTCCATACCATTATCTATAAAAACGGCAATAAAAATTATATCTTTTGTATGTATATTAAATTAATATGCATTTGTTGTTATAGCGGCATCAGAAAAACATCATCTGTGAAAATTTCAACTGTCTATCACTTTTCATGAGATACAGTCTGGTGACAAACGGACGGACAGCGGAGTCTTAGTAATATGGTCCCGTTTTACCCTTAGGGTACGGAACCCTGAAAATAGTACACGTTTGTAGGTACTTAGTTAATAACTGGAGCGGCTAATATGTACAAATTACTAAAATGTAACGCAATTTATTGGTTATTAGGTAGGTACCTACCTACATTTATATTTTTCGATTTAAATTCTGAGCTTACTCATTTCTTCTGCCAAAACATTTCTTCTGTCGAAAAAAAAAATCATTTCCTCTGTCGATTCTTATCGATATTTTAAATCGATGCATAGAATCGGTGCCGAGTTCTAATACTTCTAATCGATCCTTTTGAATCGTTTTCGCGCGGCTTATGTTTCTCATCACTAAATTACGCTCGTGACGTCAAAGTACCTACGCAAAATGTTACACGCTCGGTCTCCCTACAAATTGCCGAACTCTTTCCTTCTATCTTGATATATTTCTGTGGGCTGTAATTACAATCAATAAGTCCCAGAAATACAATAAATTACAATTAATATGTCCCAGAAATACAATGAATTACAATTAATATGTCCCAGAAATACAATGAATTCGTAATAAAATCTATAATTAAAATTATTTTTTTTACTTTATATATTATTACTTAGTCATATTTTAATGGCTTAGGTTTATGGAGCGCTCGTGGCCCAGCGGCGCCGGGTACCGCTTGCGGTATCTAAGGTTAAGCAACATGGGCAGCGGTCAGGACTTGGATGGGTGACCGCTTTGAGTGGTCACTAACTGAGCGCTCCCGTACTTTGGGAGGCACGTTAAGCCGTTGATCCCGGTTGCTGTCTATGGCAGCAGTCGTTAAGCCAATTTGGAGGCCTTCGGGCGGTTTGAGAACTTCTAACAGTCAAGTTGCCCACTCACTTGACAAAGCCTAATCGCAATAAGGTCTAGTTTCCCCTCGGGGTTGGAAGGTCAGATGGCAGTCGCTTCCGTAAAAAACTAGTGCCTACGCCAAATCTTGGGTTTAGGTAGCGGACCCCAGGCATCCTTCACGATGCAACTGTACTGGGATAACGCTATGAGGATCATGATTTTAATGGCTTAGGTTTAAATAATAAACAATTAAACTGTAAAAACAAAACTATGTCAACTACAATGTAGTTTCCCTGGTCCCAAATATTGGCACCAACATTGGCACCAACATTGGCACCGGATATGCGTCTGCGGGCACAAGATCAGTCTAGTCATCTCAAAGCTATGCTGCAGCGGGTATATTTAGCTCCACTATATCGTATCGTAATCTTAAGTACGTATGATTAACCTATGCCTAACTTTCATAATACTTGTGAACTGACGGGTAATCACGTAACGATATGTACTACCGTTTGTCAGCTTTAGTATGGGATTTGAAATTTAAATCTATCGTACTAACGGTCGAAAACGTTGCGTGATTACCGCGCTGATATAGTTATTTTGCAGTGAAGGAAATCAGAAAACAGCGTCATAAAGGTTTACTTTAGACACCTGTTTTCACCGCCGGCGGGGACGTCTACCGCGTAATCGCGACAACACAGACACATAAAGTCCCTATTCGTCCCGGTACCGCCGCATACCGGGTAAACCAGGTCGGGCCTAGCTGAGTTTCTCGCTGGACTCTTCCAGCTAGGCTAGGTTTAGTGAACCAGCGACAAAACACCCAGTAGCTCGATTCCACTGCCACCTCAGTTTCAGTTGAAGCCGCTCAAACAATCGCAGTGGAGCGCAAACTCTTAAAGTATTCCAGTGTTTAAACCGTGGTCGTGTTGGAGGTTTCCCCTGGATTTTTCTGTTTTCACCAGTTAAGTATTTGGAGTCTATGGTAGAACTTTGTAGTCTATGAGCGCTTGAGATTCTCGTGTAATCGTTGGCGTTCATATGTCCACGTATGCTTACCGTCAGGTTGGAGAGGTAGGACACAGCAAAATGTCATCTTGCTCGAATTTGGAGCAGCCGAACTGGGGAAGTACCTCCGCCTTGCAGAAGACCACCGCCATAATAACATTATTTACTTTATATCACACCTAGCCATAAAGTGGCCATTATCGCACGCTCCGCGCGCGAAAAAACCCACTTCCTGGCCAGGGGGTGACATAAAATTTTGTTCTTACCACGGGCGATAATAAAGAAAGCCTCAGATCGCATATTTATCGCCCTTGCCTTCGGCTCGGGCGTAAAATACCTGCGATCTGAGACATTCTTTGTTTTATCGCCCTTGGTAAGTAATGTACTATTATGTTACACCTGGCCATAAAGCGGCAATTACCGCACGCTCCGCGCGCGGGAAATCCCACTTCCTGGCCAGGGGGTGACATAAAATTTTGTACTTAACACGGGCGGTAATAAAGAAAGCCTCAGATCGCATATTTATCGCCCTTGCCTTCGGCTCGGGCATCAAATACATGCGATCTGAGGCATTCTTTGTTACCGCCCTTGTTAAGTAATGTACTATTACAAGTACCTATGTAGTGTTGTGTTCCTGGAGGTGAGCAAGGTTGCCAGAGCTCCCGAGGGTGCACTGTGTTTAGAGCGAGGGACCCAAATTTGTCCCTTCTGCTGTCAACACAGTGAATCCTCAAATTTTATAAAGGGTCGGCATCACGCACGTGCCTCCTGAGTTGCGAGCGTCTATAGGCTGCGGTGTTCGCTTACCATCAGGTGGACCGTACGTTAGTTTGTTAACTTTTTAGTAGCCAGGCTAGGAAAAAAACATATTTGATTGGTAACCAAGTCAGTGCGTAATAACGGTGTATACAAAGTGGTCCTTCGAACGTGAGACATCCTTTCTAGATGATAGTTAGAATTTCTTTACTTTTAAGGTACAAACACACTAGACCGTTCCGTGTCCGGGCCGGCCCGTTTTCTAATACAGGACGCGCGACGGCCGTCGATTTCTTGTACTAGAAAACGGGCCGGCCCGGACACGGAACGGTCTAGTGTGTTTGTACCTTTAAGGTTATACAGACCTCAATGAACTATTTAAGCTTGTACTACCTTCTCGTCCCGATGACGATGCAAAGGCGGTTCACTGAATCCAACTTTAATAAATTACCTAATTCTTATCTTATCTTTCCGCTGGTGAAACATGCATGAAAAAGGTTAAAAATAAATACAACAATTTATATTAAATAGGTATATATTAAATTTAATTGCACCTATAACATCGAGGGGGTTGACCCGCTTAAACTAACATTATTGTCAGATATATTCAAGGCCTTACATTCATTTTGACAGAAATTTGTAAAACAAGTGACAGACCACAAGAGTGTCAACATAAATTATTAAAAAATAAAAACTCATACATGAAATCGTAAACCATAGAATCAGAATTTTTAAATATCCATTACTGCACTAGCAAATGTACAGTAGAGTAACTCCGTACAAACCCGGGTTAGTCAGGCGGAATTCCAGGGTTGACACCCGATAAAATTAAAATATGACAGCATTGTGTGCAAAAGTCATAAATGCGCATGATTTACAATCTCATTATTGAACTGAAGTAATAAAATAATTGCAGTAGATTAATGTCAATCTAAATAGAACAGCAATTTGTCATAAATAATTAACAGTCTGAAATGTTAGATGTGGGGCATTAAAAAATGGGGTAAATAGCCAATAATTATTATGAATACACATTTTGAGAAACCTGCTTTTACACAGTTTTTTTTTGTAGTTGTTTAAGTACTTGGACAATTTGACACTCGAGTAGGAATAAAAGTCTTTGGCTCAGAACAAGAAAGAAGGTTTGATCTCGCATCTCTTAGCACCATCTGGACGACGTAGATAAAAACAAATGATTCATAAATTATTTAAAAATAAATCAACAATATCAATAAAATAAACAAAATAATTAATAAACTGAGGCATCAGAATGCTGTCCCTAAATAGTAATTGTCAATTCATTCAACGTCAGTTTTATAAATAAAATAATGAAAGAAAACATTACAAAGCCTCAGTTTGAGCCTTTAGGCATAGAAGGTATTTTAGAACACATTAAAGAACTCTAAAGCTTTTCCAAATCACACCACCTAAACAGTTATAATTGTAGACGAAATCTGTTGCAATATATTAATATCGTTATAAAAATCCGTATAAGAATACTTTACAAACATCCGAGTATGTAGTTGTCAGTTAGGTATTGAAAATATATCTTTTCATGTATGTACGTATATGTATGTAGGTAAATCAGGACGGAGCACGACTATATAATGACTGCTACACACCAAATTATTGACACCTTATATGTATGACAGCTATATTACTAGGTAACTTCTGTAATTAATAATATCAAAGAAGAAATGAACTATAATGCGGCCTTTAAAAGTGAAGCAAAAATATTGTATGGTGTGTAGGAGACATCTCTATTTTATATCGTAGGATTTGTTATGGTAACTATTTGTTTCGAGACCCGTTTTTACAATGAGTGCCAACCCTAAGTTTTATTAAGAGGTACTTAATTTTTTTCTCAACCATAACGTTCATAACCTAGGGTTGGCAGCCAAAGTATCTTTTAACAATTACAAAATTAATTTACGAAGCCTATAACATGTTACTATAGAGTAACGTTACACGCAATTAAGTAGCATAGAAAATTTACATCGATTCATATAAATACACCTTGTACTTCCCAACGGCATGCCTATGTAGAACAATGATTTAATCATAATTAATTTAAATCTTATTTTAAACTTAAAATAACATAGACATAAAATCTAACAAAAAATAAGAATTAATAGAAGGTACTTTTTAGGAATAAAAATTTTAGAACTCAACAAAATTCATAGTTAAAATAGCCCTTTTCTAACCCTACGCTTAGCGATAAAAAATCCTATTATGTACATATAATATATCATTGATTAAAGTATTAAGGAAATGAAAATATAAGTTTTTTTTAAAGAAAGAAAGTATCAACAACCCTAGACTTTTGGAGCCAGTAGGTACAGGTTAGTCGAAAAAAAATTATTTTATTTGATTATAACAAGATTTCAGAGACAACAAGACAGAAACGAGAATAATTATTTAACATCTAGGCATTAATTTTCAAAATTATGTACAACCAAATTTACACTTTACGCAGCTACTTTACAATGTACATTATACTCCGATGCAATTTAGTCACAAAATATTCATTCCGATAGTAAAAATTTATACATCAGTCACACGGTTCCATGTTATTGTGTTTTTGCTATGATTTAATTAAATTATTCTTGGATGAGTCTAGCGACATCTACAGTGGGATTTAAGAATGAAAATATAAATTTATTAACAAAATCCCATAATCCAGCAGCATCGGACACCCAAATGAATTATCTACAGCAGCCTTTACGTCGTAAATCAGTACGTATGATTATGACAATAGAGTACATTTTCGAGACACATGGCAGTGATTGCGTGAGCTAGCGACTTCTGCCGCCAAATTTGAGATCACTTTGCGGCCAGTCTTCGCCGACAAGTCGAAAACCTGTGTATTGACTATGCAAAAGGCCAAAGGTATAAATAGTCATTAAAATGTCTTAGGCCATTACAGTGACTAAAATACCAATAGTTTGACTCTTGTACGTGACGCAGAGTGCAATACATATAACAATTACATCACTTTGCCAAGCAAAGTAACACTATATAAAATAAACGATCCAATCCTTCACAATTTAATTATAAACAACATAGTGGACTTCAGGTACGGTCACGTGCATTAATTTAGGACCCATTTCGCAAACTTTTTCTTTGATTTTCTATACTGTTTGACAGTACTGTCAACCTTAAGGGGGTCCCAAATTAAAACTCGTGACTGTACCTATCAAATATTGGTTCGTTTACCTTACCTATTGGTTCCCCAACACACAACACGGCACGTACAGAGATCATGCACGTATCCAAAATAGTTTTTTTTTTTTACATTTGGTGCTTTATAAATGGCAAAAGCCTCAAAACAGTCAGTCTCAGTCATAGTCACCCCACAGATCGAGGCTATCCCATCGATTGAGAATGCAAGCACCAATATAAAGCGCCTAGACTACGCAATACATACGATATTTGACCTTTTTTCAGCTGGCATAAAGACTAACTTGTTTTAAACCTCTGAACAATCAATTGCGTAGTCTACCTTCGCCTTTACAGAATCGAATGCGGATGGACTTACAAAACTATCCGTGTACAGTCAGTCCATGAAAATGTTGAGCATACTTAGAACCTTGTCACATCGAAATCTAAGAAATATTTAGACTGAAACGTCATAAAATTTGGAACCTCTTTAATTTGACAAAGTACTAAAGTGCTCAATATTTTCGTTGGCCCACTGTACAATAAACAATATAAATCACATAATAATTTCGCTAACTACCCTTAACGTGCGTCACTTTAAAGAGTTATTTCACGATATCACACAGAGCTCCCGCCGTCTCTACCTGAAACAAAACAAAAGAACATTAGAATATGGTTAAGAGCCCACATATGCAAAATTGCCAATGTTTATCGACGTAGATCTCAACATCTATAGTGATTAGATATCTGTCCTTTCAGTATATTAATCTTGAGCTATTTTCCTCCAGTCTGCTAAAAGTGAAAACACGATTTGCAAAATTGTTCTCGATACTTTTATTTTTCAATCATAACCCGTTTTTTTCGATGTTTTGGTTGGATCTTGAAAACCCTCCCATCTTTAACAATGATTTTTGCTAATTGTTGTACAATGATAAGTTCTCAAACCTGCGAAAAAAGACATTTAGGATAAACATCAATATTTACGAAAAGTACGCGCTAAGCTTCCGTAGAGAGCGGGATGGTTAATTGCAAACTCACGCGTGGGACATTTTGCAATCCAATTGCGCCCTCTTAAGAAATATTTAAGCTTTTCCGTGAAGGAACTTTATCCAGATGGTATTGCCAAACATTTTATACGTGGATCAAATACCTATTCGAAACAAGCTTACAGTGCCTTGCGAGTCCAGTTTAATAACGGGTACAGTAGCTCTAGTATAAGTTTTTTCGAAACATTAACTAATTCGAACGCGTTTGCGTTTTGTCTCAAAATGTATGAAAGTGGTATGAAAACGTGAACAGCGCCTCTAGTGGTCACTAGTGGAAACTAAAACAGCGAGTATAACATTTGTTGCTAACCGACGAACGCGCGTATTTCAAACTCGGTGAGAGCGTTTTCATACATTTTGAGACAAAGCGCAAACGCGTTCGAATTAGTTAATGTTTCGAAAAAACTTATACCTACTAGAGCTACAGAGTGCTGATCGGGTTGGCCCGATTTTGCAGTGCGTCTGGGATGTTTGCGGAGGCTCACATGGATGATTTCCATGCAATAATGAGGAAACGCATTTTTTCCCAGGCGTGCCGAGTCCTAATTCGGAAAACTGCTTCCCCTAGGCAGCGCCAAGGCCAACAGTTTTCTTACAGAATTAGCGGAGAGACTTGATAGTCCCTTTTACAAACACATGTGCCCTTTTATCAGTCATCATAAATTTAAGAGTTAGACTCTTGTCGGTGTAGCCCTCTCCATCTGACTCTTATTATCTATCATCTGATCTGATCCATTTATCAGTATGCAAAATAAAATCGCAAATTTAGGTATAATTGTAAATATTTACTAACACAGGGGGCCGATTTTTGAGTTTCGAACGCTCGACTTTTCATTCGAGATCTGTCAAAAAACTATGAGGTTTTGACGGATGTCGAGTGGAAAGTCGAGCGTTCGACACTCAAAAATCGGCCCCCAGGAATTAACAATCTGTGGATCAATGATAACTCATCATCATCCTAATAGCGTTATCCCAGTACAGTTGTACCCTGAAGGATGCCAGGGGTCCACTAACAAATCCCAAGCTTTGGCGTAGGCACTAGTTTTTACGGAAGCGACTGCTATCTGACCTTCCATCGGATATGGATTTCGCTACAAAGTTCATACAAAAAAAAACTGCATACTAACAAAGCATTTTTCACATTTCATAAAAAGTAGTTAAATTGACTATCAGTCAACTGCCCTAATACGATACCACAGTCCGGCTGCAAAACGACCCTTGTTTGATAATGTTGAGTTTTTGACAGTTTAGCCAGCGTTAGATATCCGAATCCCCGCTGGCTAAGCCGATTTATCTACTAGCCGTTTTCCGCCACTACACAAACAGGTCAACCATAATCCGCTCACCAAAATCTTAGCGAAACTATGCTGCTTGCATAACCGCGGAAGCGACGCGACCGACTTTCACACTTATGCAACCCGAAAACTTATGCAAGACCCACAGACCCAATGTCCCACTCCGTTACGTCATGCTAAACTTGACTGCTAGAAAGTAGCGCGCGGGAAATGTCAATTATGACCAGTGACATACATTTTTTTGATGATGATCAGTGCCGGATTAAGCCTGCACGGACCCTGCCCTGACTGCCCTGCCTGTAGCAAACTATCAAGGGATTATCATATTAAGTTTATGGTGCTACATTTCAGGTTTGCGGCGTCTAAGTGCTGGAATGACCTCCCTCCTCTTAACCAGGGGGCGCCTAGCTAGTATTCCTTTAAGCGTACGTGTTGACGCTCCAAAAATCCCAATCCTAATCCAGCACAGCAGTAGAAAATATAAAAAACCTATTTGTTTTTGTACCCCAGATAATAGTAAGCAGTAATTGTAGTTTTTTACCCTATTTATGTATTTGTTTTTATCTATTGCAGTGAATTTTATTTTATTTCCTGCTATTATATATATTGTATGCCGGTCAGTGAGTCACCGACGGTACTGGCTGAAAATCAGCGCTGTAGGTGTCTAACACCTCAGCATAATGCTGAGCAAGTGTCCGTTTCACTGCCGCGGCGACGCACGCGTGCTTTTGTGTGTGTTTTCTTCTTTTTTCTTTTTTGTAATATTATGTGTCTTCTGTGGCTATGAATAATACAATACAAAAGCTCTTTATTGCACATCTCAATCATTATGCTCTTAACGTTATCAATAATCGTACTGTTGCATCCTGAAGGATGCCAAGGGTCCGCTACCTAATCCGAAGAATTCTCGTGGGCACTAGTTTAGAAGTTTTATTAGTATTGTATTGCAGATCAGCGGGGTAATCACGTAACTTTTCGAACGTACGGTACGATCGATCGAAGGGCATTTTCACTTTAAAGTGTACCCCCTACTTTATTTTCAGATTTGGGTTTTCTGACTCAGAATCACGAGTAAAATCACCAGTAAAAAAAAATTGTCCTTGGTTTTTCATATAATTTTTCTGTGTCAATTCAGCTGTCATGATTTATAAATTTAAATTGTCATGTATTAGGCCACGGTCAAGAACTGGTACATTTACCCTAATACAGTGTTTTATATGAGCATAAAACATTCCTCTATCCATGTTACTCCCGGAAGCTGAGAGATGTACGTGCGAGAGGTCATTAAACCTGAATTGCAGGGACGTACGTACCGCAACTATGTTACAACTACTGATAAGATACAACTTTCCATACACTTTTGGGGTCTATTAACAAATTTAAAATAATGTTATTGTTGTTTTATTTAGTCAATTATAATTATCATCTAATTCCCGTAAAATTATAATTATTTTTAAAATGGGTACCAAATGAAACTTTTTTAGCTTTCTTTTAATTCTTAAAAAAAAAATTGGTAAGTATAACTCGTACATTTCCGTAAAATACAGTTTTATTCGTGCCATAGGTATATGTTAAGTCCCTAACCGCTCTGGGCCAGCGTGGGGACTACTGCCCAATCCCTCTCATCTGTTTCCATTTAGCATTAAGCTCGACATTTGTACAGTCCTGTGTTTTGGGCAATTAAGTATAAATAAATAAATAAATTGGCAAGGATCGGATAATTTAAGTTAGACTTTTAGTTTTTTTTTCAGTAGACTTATTTTATGTTTATAATAAATAATAAACATAGATACCTTAAATAATACAAATATTTTAAATAAAGAAACATAAATTAGGAACAATAACAAAATTTAAGTAAATATTTACTAAGTATAAAATTAAAACTACAAATAATAAAATTGACTTAGATCGCAGTCAATGGGCAGTGTGCCCAGAAGGCTGGCAAATATTGATATAAAATAATGATAAATAATATATAAGATGAATACTTTATAAGATGATTCCTAATTCTGTTAGAGAGAAATTTAAGTTTTTTTTTTAATTTGCGTTTTTATAGACAAAATTTTCGCGAGTTTTGTTTATTGTTTACCTATATACACACGGTAGTGTGTCAGCCAAATTCACGAAGCAAAAAAATGCGACACCGTAAGTGAGTTACATATATGTAATATTACTTACACGTAATAAGTAACTTAACTCCCCACCTGGGGCATTTTTTTAAATTGTACACAAGACAAAAGGAAAAAGAATACAGACAAAACAGATTATACATGAACAAAGGCGAATTTATCCCTGTAAGGGATCTCTTCCAGTTAACCTTTGAGCAATTGAGAATTTTTCACTTCGTTTGAAAATTATAACTTCGTTTGCGGACGCATCCGCTTGAAAACTTTTAAATTACTTACACGAACTGTTTCTGTTTCGCTCAACATTTGATTTATTTTTACTGCACTATGTACGTATTAAGGCGATTGAAAGAGACACCCTTGGTTTTTCGCTCACGACAAAACGGGATGCAACCCTCTCCGAGAATGGCTTTTTAGACAAATCTCGTGAAATATCTGACTGTGTGCAGGTTTATTAAATGTCCTCTTGTCAGTACCTAAATGAGGTAAAATACCATTATATTAACTTAATCGTGTCTTTTAATAATGCGTTGTTTTAGTAGGCTGAGGAAAAAAAGGAAAATATAGACTCGACTTTGGATTTATTTTCTATCGAGAAAATTGTAAGTAATCATGTTTCGCTATTGTCAGTACCACAGTCATATAGTCAAGAATCATATATTTGAAAATCAGCCCCTACTGTTTGCTAGTCTGGGCAGGACAGCGTGTCAAAGTCTCCAGATTTCTCAGTGTAGCGCCTTAAAATAGCATAGATTAAAAAAGAAGCATTTGTCGCCTCATTTGTCGCCGAAACTACGGCGCATTCAGTCCATGCTTTCTTCCATTTATAGTTTATCGCCGCTTCCACTATCAGAGTGCATCTGATGCGCCCGCGGGTGCATTGGCCCTGTTTGGGGGTCGACGAACTCGCTGTGTGATTTTTTTTTCCAATGCGTGTACAGTGCACGCGAGTTCTATGACCTTGGCGCTTTGAGGTTAGAAAAGTATTTCCGTGTCTTATTCAAATTATTTTTATTAATATTATAAAAGATTTTTTTTAATGTTGAGATGTTTAGCTTTGGATGTTATGTATTTAGATGATTGAGTAGGAAGTCACGCAAAAACACTGAGCGAAAAAAAATACTAATTAATAGTAAGTTTTAGTGAATCCCAGGACAAGAAGATTATATACTGACGGTTACAAACCAGTTTTTGATAACAGTAGTTATTTACTAATACCAAAAAATTTGTCCTTGTAACTACTAAACTGTTTTGTAACCGTTAGTATATAATCTGCTTGTTTAGGGATTCACTAAAACTTACTAATAATTAGTATTTTTTTCGCTTAGTGAAGTGTTGAACGGATTATAATGTAGTGTTGTGTTCCTGGAGGTGAGCAAGGTTGCCAGAGCTCCCGAGGATGCACTGTGTTGAGTTGAGAGCGAGGGACCTAAATTTGTCCCTACTGCTGTGACTGAACAGTGAATCCTCAAATGTTATAAAGGGTCAGCAACGCGCACATGACTCCTTTGGAGTTGCAAGCGTCTATAGGCTCCGGTGTCCGCCCACCATCAGGCGGACCGTACGCTTGTTTGCCACTGTGGTTGTATAAAAAAAACTGAATAAATGCCTAAGTGCGTACGCGCATCGTAAAATGTCAACGCATCCCCGAGCTATGAATGATTGGAGTCGGCAACTGACGTAATTACGAGTGGCGAAATCGTTACTGATAACCAATATTGTTTATGAATGAGTATGGATCACGAGTGAAATGGTAGCTGTTTCAAGTCGTACAGGCGTCATAAATTAATCATAATAATTAATTAATTAATAATTAATTTATTAGTCATAAATAAATAATAAATAAATCATCATCATCATCATCATCATCATAAATAAATATGTATTCAATATTCGCCCTTATCTATAATTATCAAAATGTCATTTTAGATACGCAAGTACTTACCGATACACCAATTGTAATGTCAAAAATTTATCATGCTAAGTGTAACATAAAAAAAAACAGTAATACTTGATAGCCAAAATAAGCTTTATCTTCAAATCCATTGAATGCTAAAATCGTTACACATTTTTTTTATTAACACAAACGGTTTATTTCACAAATCGATTACATGAATTACTCCAGCTTTAGGCTAATAATCTTGTTAAATATTGAATACTAATACAGATATCATAAGTTTTACTGATATACAATTAATTATTATTTACTCGTAAATAGTAAACCTGCTTAATGTTTTGTTTACGTTACGTTACGATTATACCAAACAATTCGTTATCGTGACGTAATAGATACACGCAAGTATATTTTAGGCATTCTAAAAATAAACCCTAACCTAAACATTCACGATAGGAGTACGCATCAAGACCATTATTGTATTCTTATCAGAGAGATACACGCAAGTATAGGACGACCGCTTTAGCTCAGTTGGTAGTGAACCTGCCTACGAAGCTGGAGGTCCCGGGTTCGAATCCCGGCCGGGGCATTTATTTGTGTGATGAGCATGAATATTTGTTCTTGGGTCTTGGATGTTTTCTATGTATTTAAGTATATATTTATCTATATAAGTATGTATATCGTCGCTTAATACCCATAGTACAAGCTTTGCTTAGTTTGGGTCTAGGTTGATTTGTGTAAGATTGTCCACAAATATTTATTTATTTATTTATTATTTATATTTTAGGCATTCTAAAAATAAACCCTAACCTAAACATTCATGATAGGAGTACGCATCAAAACCATTATTGTATTATTATCAGATTGTATCTACTTATGTGTAATTTGTATCTACTTGTGTATCACTTGTAACTACTTAAATCCGTTCTTTTATCAGTCAACTTTTATGCATTCTTAGGACGATAAGGTTTTTTATTTACGCGTTTTATTAACTGGCTCCATTAGAGTAATTTTATATGATTAGTGATTTTCATTTAAATACTCCTAGTAATAGGAATCCGCATTTTTATTGAAAAATCATTAATGAGGAATAACTCCAGGAGGATGATGATTAGTTAAGTACGTTTACGTTTAGGAAGACACGTCACGTTTAAGAAGTTTGGTCTAAAATCAATCTGCTGATAATTCTAAAAATATAATTATACTACTAAGTATGTAATAACTAACTTCGTTCTTTTATGTAATTATAAATACTATATCAAATAATCCTACCTTTTGGCTTTGCCGCAGTCGGATAAAAAATTGGACTGTATTTAACATTATTTCTCTACCGCTCCTAAACTGCAACTGACATTTTGTCTTGTTTTTCGGGAAAATAATCAAAATACATTACTCTAAGTGCCAGTTGCACCAACGTACGAACACAGACCGGTCATCGTCAAATATGGCGCCGGCAGCTGTCATCCCATAGAAACTTGTCAAACTTTCCATACAATCAGATTTGTCGAACACCGCTTACGATTACAGACGGTTTAGTGCAACCCAGCCTTATCTTCACTGTTCACTTTTCTATAATAATGATCGGATTGACATAAAACTTAATTTCAAAGAAGATTACTGTTTAACGAGTTAACATTCGCAGGAGCGAGACAAAATCACAAGCAAATTCAGCTAGATTACTTTTATCTCACGATCGCGGGTGAGCCATGGTTGTGTGCTGAGATATAGGTACATGCCGTGGTGACCACGTGTGCTTTTGTGTATATTATTTTTCTTCTTTTGTCTCTCTTTTTGTAATATTGTGTATTCTGTGGCTACGAATATACGTTTCTTTCTTTCTTTTTCTACATTGTCTATGTGTGCGTCAGCATAGGAGCTATGTGTCACTACAACAATGGCTAACCCGCGTTCGTGAGATAAAATTGTTAACTGTTAAGGGGCTGACAACACCTAGCAAAAGTCCCGCTCTAACACGCGTGAGTTTCCAATTAACCATCCCGCTCTTTACGGAAGCACTGCCCGTAGAATAGTAAATAAACACTACAATAATATTGAAATAAAAAAAAGTGTGGATTATTTGTGAAATATGGCTCGTTGGCGGTTTAGGTATGAATATGTTGACTTTATGATTTTAATTGCAGACCCATACGTAATAAAAATAAAGACATAGAACCGTTTAATGATGAATTTAAGACCAATCTTTGCAATTATTTTCTATCGAGCCGATTTCGTCCAATTATGTATCGAGTCCGTACACGGTCTTTGAAATATGATGAATATTAACATATATTTTTTTTGATGTGCTAGAACAAATAGTTTTTCTTAAAAAACTGCTTAAATAACATCAATTTCAACTTGACAGCCTCTTAATTACGCACGATTAGCAGCGTAAAAACAAAAACGCATCATCGTGACATTGCTTCGTACTTCGTGAACTAGTGACGTAACGCATCCCAATCCCGAATGTAGGCCGCGCACGCCCCGCCCACTCCGGTAGTTCACTCGAGTGAAAGTGCGGCGACGCAGCGCAGCGGCCGGCGGACGTGCGACGATAAACATAATAATACACAATGCAGTAAACATCATACTCCCTGAACGTCTAGTATAAGTTTTTTCGAAACAAAACACAAACGAACGCGTTTGCGTTTAGTCTCAATTTGTAAGGCAACGCGAGCAGCGCCTCTGGCGGCCTTAGATGGTAACTATTTTTGTCATATAAATTAAAACTAGACGTAAACGTTTTCGTTTGTGTTATGTTTCGAAAAAACATACTAGAGGTGCTGTATTAACAAAAGGAGTAGAGCAGAGCACATGAATTTTAATATTTTTTTGAATACCACATCGGTGGCAAAACTGGCAAACAAGCGTAGGGCCCGAGTGATGGTAAGCGGTCACAGCAGCTTACAATTCTAGGGGTGTCACATGCACGTTGCCGACCTTTTAGAAGAAGAAGAAGAAAAAACATTAATTTAATTATTTTTTAAATGTAAACACTCCTTTCTTGAAGAGCCCTACACTGTAGTTCCTCGGGAAAGCGTCGGCCTTTTCTCGAGACAACCACTGTCTAAGATGACTTAGTGACGATATAGGGTAAATCGCCAGTAACTGGCCACTTAAGAAAATGTCATTCAGTTACTAGCCACGGAATTTGTGCAGTGAAGACCGCCTTCAAAAAAATAAAATACATGAAGTCAGCTCTAAACCCAGTTCAATTTTATTTATTTAATTGCAGAAATACCAACAATTAGATGCTTGGTGTATATTTTTGCGAAGTGGACAGTTATTGGGGGGTGGCCAGTTACTGGCGATTTACCCTAGTTTGAATGTTATATGGTTAAAACATAATATTCTACATTTTATATCCTTCTAATACTTTAAATGCGAAAGTAACTCTGTCTTACTGTGTGTCTGACCTTTTCTGGTAAATCGTTGATGATTAAGATGACACTTGAAAGACGCCTTATATCCTTACTAATATAACTTTGCCTGTCTTACTGTCCGTCTAACTTCTCTTCCAATTTTAAACCTGAAATATATTCACTCCTTTTTTGCGCAGTCAAAAATGATTTTTTTTTTAAAGCGAAGCCATAGTGAACATGTGAACAAGTAAAAGTGTAAGATACCAGGATCTTAGCAAATCGAGCAGGTGACATAAACAAACGCACTTCTACCTCTTATAATAGCGTACCACTCACACCAGGGAATCATGGAATTGATGGGTTTGTATTTGTAATTACCGCATCAAATTTTCTTAGAACTAGCGAAGCTGTAAAGTAAACGTCACGCTCAACGCAATTTGTCAATTTTGATCTTATGTCATAATAATAGATGTGTCAAATATTGGATTTTAATGTGTCCAAATTTGGGACGCTTTACCTTATTGAATTTAAACTTATCCTAGCGTAAATACATCACTAACTCATGGTAAAAACTGTGAAGGTCTTCTGGGTGAGCTCGCTTCACCGTCGGCCTCGTTTTTGCCCTCTGGCTAGATGCTGGCCAAAATCAATAATTTTAATTTTAAAATGTGCGCTAAATCTTATTATTTGCAAATGTAATTTCAAAAAAACTGTCAATATTCATCATGACAAAGATAAACAAAGTCCCTTTAGAGGCAGAGTGAATCAGCGGCAATAAAAATAGAATTAGATAAATTGCATGAGTAAGTGCAAACAACGATTCCTCACACGCCAACAACCTATCACTCCTACTGTATAGATTCGACATCATACTCGTATATTTCGACTATTCATAATAACTCTCAATTAAAGGAGTTTGAGAAGCGACTTCGATTCAATATTACAAACTTTAAACTTATATTGTTCATTTATTTATTACAACATGTTTATATGCATAACAACCACTAAACTGCACTAAATTACTTATGACGAAGGCAAAACCATCGTTACAGGATTTTTAGAATCATCTTATGGGGTACTCGAGTCGCGAGTCGTGATAACTGCACAAAAATGCAATCGACTCAAATGCTTGTTACTAAAGTTTCTTTTGCAGAAACTTGTTTTCATTTGCCATTAATTTGATTATTTAATCTTCAATGTTTATAGTTATTTATAAAGTAAGCAGGAGCATAATAAAATAAATGCCTCTAAGTCTGGCTTAAATACTAGAATACCATTGAAATTTTTTAAAAGACTCTGCTGAGATCTTGTTCAAAGAAAAACAAGCTAGTTATCTAAAGAATGCGTTATCATGAGTGTTGGAAACAGGGACTTCTCACGCAACACTCCCATTCAGATAGCCGGATACAGGCTAGTTCGAGTACCATAGACTCCCTTTTGGCCTAATTTTGCTCCACATTCTTGAATAATGACAACATAGTATTTCAGTGCCACATTACCAAATAAAATGGATGAGCTGATGAGTTTAAACATCAGACAAAGGAATCGAGCAGTATACCTGCATAGTTGTGAATTTTAACTGTAAACGTATGTAACAATGTACCTATTTAGGTACAATGTTTGACCGCCATACGATAAATAAATAATCGTA
The DNA here is from genome assembly GCA_951800055.1 of Cenopis cana. Lineage (NCBI taxonomy): Eukaryota > Metazoa > Arthropoda > Insecta > Lepidoptera > Tortricidae > Cenopis > Cenopis cana. Next base: position 1,275,522 of record OX637495.1, read on the forward strand.
AACTTCGTAGCATTTTTTGTGCAGTTTAGCTGTGTTAACGGAATTTAAACCTAATATTTCAATCATAATAATTAATTAACATTAATAACGTTAATTAACTATTTCAGTATAAATTATCTTGACCCATTCCATTCATTATTCATTAAAATCTCTCCGGTGCAGCGAAAATGCGACAAAATTTACGGCGTCTGATAATGACAACTGACCAGCAGTGTCCATGAGATACTTTCCACTGTATCAATCTGTATTTTGCCGGTGCAATAAATTTCTAGAGAAAAGCTCGAGGACATATTGCTCCTTGATTTTGCTCCTGAGTAAAGTGTCTTGCCTTCTGCATAAGATGTAGTTTGCTAAGCCTTTTGACTAACAGGCTTTTAACAAGTGAAGAGATAACAGACAGACACGCTTTCGCATTTTTATATAGGAAGGCAAAATTTAAGGAAAGCAAGGAAGGGGAAGACCAAGGATAAGCTACATAAAACAACTAAATAGCATTCGTGACGTATAAGGAGGTGAAGGAATCTAATTCTTAAATTTGTGATGATAATATGAGGGGCTATATGTAATAGAAACAAATAATAATTTATATTTTATTAATGTCTTGATTTCCAACGCCGCTAGGGTGTGAATTAGGCTAGTAGACCAGTAAATAAATAATTAGACACTTGAAATGACTAATCAGTCTCAGAGTCCGTCGACTTCGTCCTTGTGACAATTATGCAATAGTAGCCTAAAATCGTCTCAATCACTAATCTGATACTATGTTTGTTTGTTTGTCTAGTCATCGATAACGCATGTGTGTCACTGTTATCAGCTGCCCTAAATACTGGCATGGAGTGCTTTGCTATTTCTTTATCGTTTTTTCAACGCGTGTAGGGCCAGCTCTCGCATCGGCTTACACAGCCACAAAAGACGTTGTCTACCTGCATGACACTGCTTGTATAGTCTGTAATAGACTCGAACGCCATTGATTGAGGGCCAGTGGTCTGATGACTGACTTTCGTAGAAGACGAATCGTCCTCGTCCTAGCGTTTCACCAGTTTTTTTTAAAAATAAGATTGCTCTTGTCCAGCATCTAGCCAGGGGACAAATATGAGGCCGTCGATAAAGCGAGCTCACCTAGAAGATGCCTATTCTCTCGTGCCTTAAAAAGGTCCAGGTTATATGAACTCGGATGACGGATGACTCAGATGCCGGCATGGAATTCCAAACCTTAGCAGTGCGCATTGTAAAAAATGTGCCAATAGTAGAAGCCCGGGGGCCCGCTTAGGCTATCCTAAAATTTGAAGAACTAGTTTTAAGAAAGCGATTGCCATCTGACCTAATCCAGTTGAACATGACATTGTTGGGATTAGATTAGACTGGTTTTCTCACAGTATTTCCCTTCCCCGAAAAAAACACTAAACATAAGTGTCTTCAAGAAAAACCCTGTGGTACTTAGATCTTACCTGGACAGTTAGGTAGTCATCTGGATTGGATAGTTTTGCTCACGTGCCCATGACATCACTCAGGTCATTCAAAATCGTTTCCTCCGTATGGCAACTGGTGCCCAGGGGTACCAATCGAACCTCAGTCTGCACCACGACATGGGGATTAACACCATGTATGGTTTCTTTAAGCAGACTGTCAGACGTTATTTTAACAACGCTCCCCATCATAATAAAACCTCAGTAGCTCGATCGAAGGACAACCTCATGTTTAGGTACGAGTCATTATTATGGTACAACGCTGGCCGGTTAGGAAAATGTCAAAATCAACTCCGGAGGTGTGCCAGCTGCAAGCCGTACAGCAACAAGCAGTAACAAGGCAAGGAAAGGCACATTTTTGTATTGCAAAGTTTGCCCACAAAACGTGCACGGCCGAGCCAACGTGAGCCACTCGCGGTTATCGAAAAACACGAAACTGCCAACTTGGGGGAAGCCCGCGAAACAACCCAAACAAAATGTTGCAAGCTTTATTTTAAGACTGTCACAAAGTCGCAACGTGCTAGCACATGGCTGTGTGGCCATGTGCTGGCAAACAATTAAAAATCAATCTGGAAACTTCGTTGGAACTAAACTTTTGGATTTGACGTACATATTTCTAGTGCCGTATTAATATATCCTAATGGTTGTCTCTTAGTGATTTGTCGTTAACAGCGCCATTTGTGATCTGTAAGTGTAATTTTTTATTTATATTAGTTATGTCATGCATAGTTTTAAGTCTTCGCCATGTAAAATAAATGTAGAATTTGGCAACTATAAATATTTCTGTGAAATAAGTAAGTTATGTCATTTGATATTTTAACTTTTGTCTGTAGTTGCCAATACAACATATGTCATAATCCGTCATTTACCAATTCCGATATCTTCAACATGGTATTGTTATGTTTTTGTATTTTTTTAACGTTATAAGTGGCAAACGAGCAAACGGATCGCCTGATGGTAAGCGATTACCGCCCATAAACACCTGCAACACCAAAGGAGTCACAATAAGCGTGTTGCCGGCCTTTCAGAAGAGAGTGCACTCTTTTCTTGAACGTTCGGAAATACCGCAGGCGACTGTCCATTCCATAGTGGCTACAGTGTACTTAATATCTCAGGGTGACTGTCCACCAAAGTGCTATGGTACATTCCTATGGAAGCATCCATAGGAATAATATCCACCAATCATATTCATTCGTTCATATAGCATAGCACTGGTGGATACGAAAAGCTTTCACGTTCTCGCAGAATAGCGGCATAGCACATCTGTGGTGGAAAGGCACCCTTAAGACGTAGCACATTCTGCAAGTTGCGAATTATGAAGAAACCTGTCGTAGTCGCAAGCGCGTGCTACGCGTCGTAGCAAATGTGCTACGCGCGCAATCTTGCGCAAATTGAGATGTTGTTCTATTCTACATATATTATTATACTCATTTAGCATTAAAATTTTACTTTTCAAAGGACCATGTCAAAAGGTCTACTAACTATGCGAGTTATAATTGAACTAAACTAAAAACTACAGTTTGCTCTATTTCAGAGAAATGAATCAAAAAATAAATTAAACACTTTTATTGGATTTTTTTATGAATTACTAATTTGGGAACTTACCAGGATTATGTTACAAAACAGCAGTTTTTTTAATATGTAAATTGCTTCATCATTCATTTCTTAGCAGAGAAAAGTTTAAAAATAACTCGAAAACTACGAAAAATCGGCTAACATACATGGGGTATATTCTGACAGCCGACGACGTAAGGTTTCTAAAAAAAATTTGACGTCAAGGTTTGGGCCACTCTGTATAAATAAAACCCTAACCTCATTGACTTAAACTATAGAAATACAATGATGAAATAGACATACAATGTCGAACAGAAATGGCGGAAAATGTAGCCCAAGTTGACACTGTCAGTTACATTCCAATGATTTCGTACATAAAAGACTTACAGCTGTAAGTCTCAACTGTAAAATTTGTAAATACGAATACCAACACGAATGTACCGCACAGTCATGCTGGCGGTACTTTTACGGGGGCAATTTTTTTCGGCTGATTGTCAATCTAGTTCTATAATATTACATCTATGCCTAGCCTAAGTGAAAATTAAAATAAATAGGTAGGTAATGTCAGGCCATGTGACCAGCACACCGCACGCCACGTGGCCGCATTGTGTAATGGACGAAATTGCGAAAAAAACACTCGAACATTCTTTCGATTTCTTTCCATGATTACGGGAACTGTACTGTGGGTGTTATTGTTATTCCACTTGATTCATGCCTAGCCAACTACAAAAGGGCAATTGCGTAAGATGATCGCGCTAAGACATGTCATCTGTAATTTTTAATTCAGATGCGCAACGCAAAAGTTATAAGTTGTTTCTACTCCTGTACTTGTGTTTTTACGAACCGGTGGTAATTTTTGACTTTCATATGTGCATCGCTGGAGGGATGTGGTGGAAGCGGACCTGCGTGAGCTCGGAGCTGGTGCAAGCTGGCGAGAAATTGCGCAGGACAGAGCAAAGAGGCGTGCTCTTGTGTCGGAGGCCAAGACTCATTTTGGGTCGTCGTGCCAGTCCAGTTAGTTAGTTAGTTCATATGTGCATGATATATGCCAAAATTGAAGAATAAATTAATTTATTTTTTTTGATTTTGTCATTTCATAGTCATGAACACTAATGTAAAGGCACGAAATAAGTCTGCAGAAAAGTCTTTACTCTATTGCCCATAACAGTATGGCAAACCGTGCTGTTTCGTCGCCAAAACGATACGCATAGCCTAGTTGCCACAGACTACTTCAAATCATAACAGGTACGTTATACTATGTTTAGTAGTCCTTCAAAACTTTTAAAATTAATTACACTGCTGCCAACTTAACGTGACTTCGCCATAATTTTTATTTAGAGACTACAGAAATAGGTTTGTAGTATGTTGTGAACGATGTACAAGCAAGGTAATTTCTGCATCCTACCTACAATGATAGAAGTGGTGGCCTAATGATATTATATAAGAGCCCACGACACTAAACCTAGTTCGATAAGACTCCCAGATGATATTTCTATAGATAATTGGTCACGTCATTAACGGGGGAACCATTTCGTGGTGATGCTGCAATGCAAAAACCTAGTAACGCTATTAAAAAAACAATTTCTAGTATGATATTTTTAAAGTGTTCTGAGTCCTTATTGAGAATTATAGGCATGAGTATTACTTTTTATAATTTAAACGACCGAACAAGTACCGAACGAAATTTGACCGCTTTAGCTTAGTTGGTAGTGACCCTGACTACTAAGCTGGAAATCCCAGGTTCGAAACCCAGTCAGGGCATAAAATTGTGTATGAGCACAAACCTTCGTCTTGTATAGGAAGGTATAACAATATCTCCTTACCAATAAAATATACCAACATATATTAGTCATATTGTCGCCATACGAATACGATGTTTCAAAAAGAAATCGAATTTAACCACTGATTTTTTTTATGGGGCATTTATTTGTGTGATGAGCACGAATATTTGTTCTTGGGTCTTGGATGTTTTCTATGTATTTAAGTATTTATTTATCTATATAAGTATGTATATCGTCGCTTAGTACCCATAGTACAAGCTTTGCTTAGTTTGGGACTAGGTTGATTTGTGTAAGACTGCCCACAAATATTTATTTTATTTATTTAAAGTACTCGTGAAACAACTGCTATCTATTAACAATTAAAATTACTAATTATTACAATTTGTATGTCACAAGGCTACGTTCTACGGCACGCTATATCAGTTCTTCCGCTAGCTTTATCAAATTCACAAAATGAAGCAGTGTGCCTATTTAATTGTTAACTGTATAATAATGTCATAATGTTATGTGATAAGTCTGTGCAAATGAAACTCGAACTTTCTTCTATAAACAATGTAGTAATAGCAAGATTTTGAAGGTTATGTTTACATGTATTATAAAACAAAACCTTCTATAATAAACTTGGTATTTGCGATATATTTGATGAATTTTGTTACATAGTGAAACATCTGGTGCATAGCAAACAAGTGATAATTAAAATTGTACTGGCTAATTCGGGTAAATCTCTGTAAATATGTCTTAATAAATACATGCACAAATAATGGTTTTCTCAATTTTTTTGTCATTGAGTTTAAATTCCAACTGGCCATTTGGCCAATGGATTAGCCTTTATAGGGTTCCGTACCCAAAGGGTAAAACGGGATCCTATTACTAAGACTCCGCTGTCCGTCTGTCTGTCTGTCTGTCTGTACGTCTGTCACCAGGCTGTATTTCATGAACCGTGATAGTTAGAGAATTGAAATTTACACAGATGATGTATTTCTGTTGCCGCTTTAACAACAAATACTAAAAAACAGAATAAAATAAATATGGGGGCTCCAACACACATGATTTTTATACAACATGATTTTTTACCGTTTCAGATAATGGTATAGAACCCTTCACGCGCAAGTCCGACTCGGACTTGTTTCACTTTACTTACTAGTAAATGTATTTGATTAGCATATTTCTTTATTAAAAACTTACTAAAAATATTTTAGTTGAAAATAAAGTATCATGATATTTTCGTCGAACTATTCGTGTTGCCATATAAGCGACAGTGGCGCCCCTATTATTTTCTACTCTTTTTTGCCAGGCTATGGGTAACATTCATACATAGTCGGGTAAAAAGCATAAACGTTTTAACTTATCTTTGACGATACAACAAATACAAACGTCATGACGACACCGATTTCCCCAAACTTTCCAACACTCCTGCGACCTGTTTATGCAAGATGCCACCAAAATTAGATACCTAACGAAATCTTTCTGCACCTCCGTGAAAATAAACTTGAAGGGCACTTGGGGAAACTTACCACTTAATCTTTGAGTAAAATTCCGAGGATTGAAGAAAAAATACATTTATTAAAGCTATTAGATCGTAACACACCAACAGACAAAAGTAGAGTGACAGTATAAAAGAATATAAAATACGAATATCAAAACATTACAGGGTGGCAGTATTACAGTACATACCTAAACATGAAGGTTTAACAGGGAAAAACACGTAACTCGCAATTTAAAGTTTAATTTATTTCCAATTATATTTATCGCATTACTGAGAATATTTATGTATGGAGAATATTTCCCATACAAACTCGGGAATATTCCCAGTAAAGCAAATCCCTAATTACAATATATTTAACTTTATTGTCAAAAATTTTTGGTGGTGCACTGACGTGCAGACATGGAGAATACCTAATATAGGTATTTAATCATCTGAAAAGACTTTAATGAGCCAAATCACAAATATCAATAATTCCAAGGTCATTAACGAGTATTTTTTTACGTTCTGTGGTATTAGAAATAATGATGGGTCATCTCATCTCTGCTAAGGCATGATACTTTCCTTAAGACCATTATAGAAGGGAAGATTGAAGGAAAGAGAGGAAGAGGAAGGCCAAGAAGAAACTACTTTGAGCAAATAAAAGAGAAGGTTAAGGTCATGTCATATCAGAGAGTGAAGGAGATAGCAGATGAGAGAAACGGCTGGCGATTGCTCCACCGACAAGAGTGGTAAACTCTTAAATTGAAGAAGAAGAAGGTATTAGAAAACATTACCCGCGGAGGAAACGGGCGGCTAAATTCACTATTCCTATTAAGTAATGAATGATTTCTAATGTATGTGTGATCGTTGAGGCGATATATTGATTGAAAGAGACGCGCGTATGTTTTTCGTTCACGACAAACCGGGATGCAACACTCTCCGGGAATGGGTTTTTTAGACAAATCTCGATAAATATCTGACTGTGTGCAGATTTATTAAATTTCCTCTTGTCAGTACCTACTCGTAGATGGGGTAAAATATCATCATATTAACTCAATCGTGTCTTTTAATAATGCGTTGTTTTAGTAGGCTGAGTAAAAAAAGGAAAATGTAGACTCAACTTTGGATTTCTTTTCTATCGAGAAAATTTTAAGCAATCATGTTTCGGCTATTGTCAGTACTACAATCATATAGTCAAGAATCATATATCTGAAAATCAGCCCCTACCGTTTGCTAGTCTGGGCAGGACAGCGTTTCAAAATTTCTAAATTTGTCAGTGTAGCGCCATAATCAGTAATGGTTAACGAGTAATAGCTGTTCTGGCCACTTCTAGCGAGCAGAACGTATGGCGCAACCGCTATGTGTGTCACCTTATGTCACGCTGCGTACACTTGCACATCGCACTTCCGATCGATTAAACAAGTTACTGCCACCAAAATTAGATAATGACTAAATGAAGAATTGACGTTTTCAGGCCACACTCATCGATTATTAGCTTTTACCCAAATTGACACATAAACGTGCCAAAATTGGGCGAAATCCTTCAAAAGGTAATTTGTTTGTGTGCGATTTCATTGCTGTTTTCTTTAGTGTACTTTATTTGGAGAGCAATAAAGAATATTTGTATTGTATTGTTTTATCAAGGATTCTCAGTAATAACATATTTTGTACTTATAATACAGGAACTTACTAATGGAGAAACTTACTGTTCGGCGATCAGGGAGTTAAAAGAGTATGTACCTACACAGTTTCACTTTATTTTCCTTAAACCCATACCAGTGTTAAGCAATATTATTATAAAATCCCTTTTTTGTTCTGACACACAACAAACTAATTAAAATCCAAAACACATTCGCATAAACCCGTCCAAAACACAAAAGGCATATTAACGAAAAAAGTGAAAGCTAGGCGGGGGCGCACAGACCAAAAGCACTAGCGCATCAAGAACCACGAGCTGAAAGCCCCAGCATACAAACCAGAGTTCAAGTTATTCTGGGCGGTAGCTGCCAACAAAACAAGACCTCTGATCTACACGTAAGGGAACGCATTACGGGAGCCAGTTGATTTTTGTCTCTTGATAATTTATTTTCGGTACCCACCATTTTAGTAAGAGATCCTTTAGAACCTGGCTTGCTGGTTTACGAAGACTTTTGTATTCTGGCGATGGATGTAATCTTAAGGTGATTCATGATTGTAGGTGTATTTATGTCCTTGTTTGATTATGATAATGATTACATTTGCATTCGTGAGTTTACTTCGCCCATTCATGAGGTTAATTGGTGTTATTATATAAAAGTCGCTACTTCAGTGTTTGTTGAACTCTGGAGTGATGGATCGAATCGTTTCGTATTTTATACCTCGTTTTTTTTTAGTTTGAGTTTTAAAGGTCATTTTCGGTCATAGGTAGTATGTTTTTCCTTACAATATCAGAGGATAATATTGAACCTACTCATCATCATCATATCAGCCGAAAGACGTCCACTGCTGGACATAGGCCTCCCCCAAAGAGTGACCACACAATGACCGGCCACAATGACCGGTCTTGCGCCACCCGCATCCAGCGGACTCCCGCGACCTTTACCAGGTCATCAGTCCACCTTGTGAGGGGTCTACCCACGCTGCGCCTTCCGGTCCGTGGTCGCCACTCGAGAACCTTTCGGCCCCAACGGCCATCGGATTGAACCTACTACTTTCACTTATTTCAGCATCTGTTACTCTGATTGCGTTAAAATCGCATGAGATAACGCACGATTTTTCTAATAAAAAAACGAAGTATTTTTATCAGAATATCTGCTTCCGTTTCTAGACAGTATGATTAATCAGAGTATTTAACATTTCTAAGAGTCCATTTTGGTGGTCATCTTGTCATCTATAATTCATTGATCAAAGGCCATTTATTAATAATAACTTCCCCTTCAATTACAGAATTAATCAATTATCAGTAGTAAATTCAACATGTTTTGCACCCATGTAAATAATGCGTGGATTATACCGCGTGGTCGTGTCGGAGGTTTCCCCTAGATTTTCTCCTATCGCTTTATTGAGCCCGGCCTACAAAGCCACAGTCGTCTGTACTAACTAGCAATAACGTGAAAAGTGAGAGTAGATCTGCTAAACGAACTTGTCGTAACTCGACTAAGTTTAACCGAATCTAGGACACGGATGCTAAGAATGCCTCGTTACAAGTTAGTTCCGTTGGCATCCAACGTACCCATACTATTATCTACTTACTTACTTACTTACTACGCTGGCTAGACGACCCAAAGAGGATCTTGGCCTCTGACACAAGAGAACGCCACTCTTCCCTGTTGTGCGCCACCTCACGCCAGTTGGGTATACCGAGGTTGGCCAGGTCCTTGAGGGCTTCGTCATTCCAGCGGTATCTGGGACGACCAACCGGACGTTTTCCACTGGGCCGCCCCACATACGCCTTCTTCACTGCACGATCGTCCCCCATCCTCTCCAGGTGGCCAAGCCAGCGCAGTCGCGTCGCCTTGATTTCGCCAATTATGTACCCATACTATTGCAAGTTAAAAACTTCGTATCAGTCAGTGACAAACTGGCAACCTTACTATCTTTTCGAAGATCTCACGGTTCGAAATAACTTCCATGCGATAAATAAATAATTAGATCTTTACGCTTGGCATGTCATCCACCGATCTCGGAAGACTCCACTTCTCTCACACTTTTAAACACAAAAAACATAGTAGATAGTAGGTATATTATAAATTTCCGATGGAGATTATTATATACCTCTACACCGCGTTTCCCGGGGAAATACAGAAAAGGTTTTATCCTGAAAATCAAGACCTTTACCCTCTATGGGATTTAAATGGGCGCCGGAGTATGTCACATACTTAGTTTGTTACGATATGAACGCGGGCGACGTCGCGGCCTAAAGTTATGCTGTTCGTTCTGTTTGAAATAGGTACCTATTGAGATAATGAAATGTAGGGGGTATAGGAAGGTATAACAATATCTTCTTACCAATAAAATATACCAACATATTAGCCATATTGTCGCCATACGAATACGATGTTATAAACAGAAATCGAATTTAACCACTGATTTTTTTTTATGGGGCATTTATTTGTGTGATGAGCACGAATATTTGTTCTTGGGTCTTGGATGTTTTCTATGTATTTAAGTATTTATTTATCTATATAAGTATGTATATCGTCGCTTAGTACCCATACAAGCTTTGCTTAGTTTGGGACTAGGTTGATTTGTGTGAGATTGTCCACAAATATTTATTTATTTATTTATTTTTATTTATTTAAAACGGCATAAAACAAAATACGGAAATGCCTAACCTAATTTAATATTAACACTAGAACAAGATTAAACCATTGCAATTCCAGTATTGTTATTTCGAACATAAAATAGGTAGTTGAAATTAAAAACCAACAAGTTACAATGTCGGAAGCCATAAAAGTGGGGCACGAGAAGCGAAAATTTTGGCAATTGCAAGCTAAAAGCAACCTAGAGAAAATACGTTAAGGTTGAATATAATAGAGCCGCGGTGAACAGTGAAAACGAAAGTTGCAAGCAGACAACGTTTTGCACAAACGAATTTGAATACTGAATTCTCGATTCGGAAGTTATACTGCCGAATGTACGCAGTGACCGAATTCTTAATGATTTGTTGAATATTGCATGCGGCGGATCAAATTTTGTGTTGTCATAGGTCCGGTGATCCGCGAAACGGAGACTCACAGACCTAGTTGATAATATTGACTTTTTGGAAACTGTTGGAGTCAAATCAAGATATGATTTTGCACACATTGTTATCAAAAAATCTAGAAACAAGAATAGGCCATCGTTCAAATCAAATAATGTTTTGGGAATTGGTTTGAGCTCATGCAAGGCCATTTTATTAGTAGTTTTGTTTTCTTTGCAAACTTATTTATTTACTTATTGAAGTACGCGCCGGCATTGAAAGTTAAAAAGTAAAAGGAAAATTGAGCAAATGAAGAACTTTACTTTCAAGTGTATACCAGTCGTAGTTGTTTCATTGAAAGTTGATAAAAAGGATAAGATTTAAGTGGATGAAAAAACGTTAAAGAATGTTAACTTAGATGAAGTCTATGTAAGAAAGGAATTTAATCGTGCTAGAGTTAGATACGAGGATAACGATAGATGAGTAATGGAATAATTTATTGCACAATAACTACCAATCGGCAATAAATAACTTTTGTAAATAATAGTGCAGTTATAGTAAAAAGGTGGTCTAAGATATCCCCTATCTATACATTTAAATACAATCAACGCTTGATGACCTTATCTCCAGTTGTTACTCGATTGTATACATGTTGTTTATGGGACATCAATTTCCACAAAGGATCGAGAGAATTTTGATATCTTTAGGACTTTTCGCCAGGGAAATAAGAATGCAAGATTCTGGGATTTTTCTAATTGTTTAAATGTAACGTAATAATAAATGGCATCCCCAATACGTCAAAGTGCACTTAACCGATTAGAAAGTTAACGAATGATAGCAAACAAAAAATTAATTGATACAAAACATTCTGCACGCCGGAACGAGCAAATTTATCATCCGCGATAGATAACAATCAACATTTCATCAGCTACAAATTTGCAGGAAATACTATTTGACCCATTTGCGAATTGTGATTTTACATTTTCTCTTTTTTGTGGTTTTCCCTAAAAAGAGCATAGAATACTAGAAAAGGTAGTCTTAGACCTTTCTGTGTTTCAACGTGTTAAAAATGTGTTGTAAACATCTGTTGATATGTGCTATTGTACACTTCACAATAGCAAATATCAACAGACAGTGGTACATTCGGAATAATTGTGAACCCCATCAGCCACATTGAGAGGATTATTTTTAATAGGAATTATACTTTTCCCTTCTTTTTAGTCATGCTTTCGTTGGCTACTGTAGCTATTTCATAAAAAAAATTGGCTTCTTGACATCGTCTTGTTCTGCCGTGATATCACCAGTGTTCAGTTCAATTTCTGTAGTTCGAATTACAAAATTTTACATGTCTACTATAGCACCATCTTGGCTCAGGATCGACATTTTGCGTACTGGTGCATATGGAACGATGGTGTGTCGTGGGTAAGATAAGAGTCGACTGTGGGAACCGGTTTGAAGTGTGTTGTGGGCGATAGGCATATAGCAACCTATCATTGGAATATCACAATTTCTCGTCTAAACCTACAATTGCTTTAACTATCATGTGCTTTCCTGCCTCTTTTGGGATTACGCTGTTATCAATCACCTAAAATAAGCTTCAAGAGCATTCACCGATAACTACCTAAGCGTAAGTTGGATTTATATTTTATAAAACGAAGATGAGCCTTACCAAAGCTGGCAACAGAATACTTGTCTCGTTTGCTTATTATAAGACCTGTTTCACCACGTGTTTTCTCCAAAAACGTGGTTACATATGTCTGTTTAAAACTCCGATCACATCACGTCCTGCCATTTTTGTATTTAGAAAGCGACAGTACATTTGGTTACCATAATCCTTGTACGGCTTCGTTTAACTTTGAACTGAGGGGCTGTGTGTTAAGGTGTATATTCGTTTATTGTTTAAAAACGTGTCCGCGGTCACGTTGGCTGTGTTTGGGAAATTCGATGGTATCTTTTGAGCGCTGCGATTGAACCAAAGATTTCCATCATATTAAGAGTTTATGTTTTATAGGAGTGCCTCGTAACTCATTCTTTAAACTACGCACAAAACTATTAGCATTATATCTTATTAACTTATGGGTACCTTCCCCCAGGGGTCCGATCTGGGGCACCTAATTTAGTTGCTGTATGTATTGTATTGCTTTCCTTCTCCTTGTTGTTATGTGAATAAAATTTAACTTATTAACTACAAGATGTGAAAAATGATAATATAACATCGTGGAAAGCTGCCCCGTTTCGTATTTCAGAAAATTTTAATTTTCAACTAAACCTTAATAAGTGCAGAAGTTTTACTATAATTTTGGTATGCGGATGGTTAGAAAGTAACTCCTTCCTAGGTTTTCTTTACTTTTTGCAGCATCATTTTTCTATTGCATTAAGTTTCTCTCTGGTTAGTGAGTAGAGTAATGTTTTAGTTAACCCACACGTGACTTTATTATTGAAAAGCACGTGCTTCGATTCATAATCGTTGAATAACTATTTTCCCGCGCCAACTATTACAACAAATCACACACGTGAGCCGATGACTAAAAAGAAAGCTAAATCATTAATGTAATGTTTCCATTAGGAATCTATGCTTCCTAATAACATGGAATTAATCATTGCGCTGATGACGATTTCCGAAAAAAACTCCTCATTACGGCCATTAGAAGTCACTAATTTGGAAGCTCATAATCACACCAAACATAGCAAAACAGATTGCATTTTCCCATCGATCCAAGCACTGCACGCATTCTAATCCGATAAATATTACGTAACTCATCCATAAAAAAACCCTTTTTCTATTCACCATGTGATTTACGACTTTCCGTGTTCACACTGAAACGGGGGCACACACACAAACACGCTGTAGTGTATGACATGTTGACAACACGCACTCACCTATGGTCAGAGCGAGTGGTCGGGCGCGTGCGGCGCGCCTAGCTGAAGCATGGAGCGGCATAACTCCGTGATCTCCGGATGGTTCAAGTTGATCAGATGCACATACATTTGTTTATGCAGGCTCAGTTCCCCAGACACCGCCTCCAAGCGCTTCAGGAGCGCGTCTTTCTCCCTCAACAGAGTTTTGACCTTTTCTTCCACTTCCCTGGAGCGAACTTTAGCTTTCTCGCGCGATTTTCTCACGGCTATGTTGTTGCGCTCGCGTCTCCTCCTGTATTCATCTGTTCCTTTGTCTACGGCTTTTCCGGAGGAGCGTCTCGATGGGGTCTGTTTGTGTTTTAGTAGGGGAGGTAGGAGTGGCGCTCCGAGAGGAGGTAACGACGTGAAACCTCCGCCGTACGGGCCATTGACGCCGACAGGCGGCTGGGGATTGTACTGGCCTGTGTACTGAGCACAACTGACGTTCCTCCTGAAGTCATGTGGTTCTGGAGGCTCCTCCTTTATAGGTGGCTGTTGTTCGTGTGCTGCGCTAGCCTGCACGGGTGCATAAGAAGCCCCAGAATGCACTGGCTGTGGCATGTAGGCTAAAGTGGTCCGGGTGAAGTGGCGCGGCTGCGGCGACCGGCCGCCTGGTAAAATCTCCTGGAAGAGCGCCATGGTCTCCTCGCCCCGGAACTGGTCCTCGATAAGGTGCTGCAGGTCCAGGCTGATCTCCTGGCCATTGAGCTCGTCCAGATCCGGGGGTGGGAAGGGCGCGCGTTTGTCATCGCCGACTTTCTTGAGATCTGGCTGAGGCGGCGGCGGCGGCGCGCCGGCCGCGTCGTACATCTGTGGGGAATCCATCCCACCGCCCGGGCCGCACGCGGGCCCAGCGGCGCCGGCGGCCCGAGCCTCCACTTCAAAGCACTGAGACGCCGTCACTTAATCACATACACCGTAGTTGGTATCCGAGCGGTCGCTGTCACTGATCGCGAGTGTTTTGTGTTAAGCGGAGGTAGCAAGGACGCGTGCAAGCGCGGCGGCGGCGAGGCGCGGACTGGCGCGGCGCGCGCGCCGGCCGCCGGCCGCCCCGGAAGGAAGCACTTCAGTTCCCCTGTACTTTTACTGCTACGAACTTTTCGGTTCGCGATTGTTTCATGAAAGCTTTGTTTCTGATTACAGTTTTCGTATTTTTTTCTTGAAACTTGTTTTTCATTACATCACATATTTATGCGTAGGAAAAATAAAGGATTTATTATATGAATTCAAAATATTTAAGAAATGTAGAGTGTTTTTTTTAATATTTACCTCAATTCGACTCCACTGGGATTATTTATTAGATTTTTTTTTTTAGATTTAAAGACGTAATCTAATCCAGAGCCTTTTCCTGTCACGAACAGCCCATACATATTTTCAAAACACATCAAGTGTTTTGAAAATATTTTTAATTTTTACTCATTCACTGGCTGAAAGCTAATGGTGTGGTATAATTTTGGAATCAGCTCATGGAGCCCTTTCATTTAATATCCCACTTGATAGGTTTCTAAAGAAACAACTTTTTCCATACAAAAAATTTATGACATCATAACTGGAACGCGATTACCGCCCAAGTCTAAGACTCTACTTTCCCAAAAAAAATCTCCATGCGGGATTTTTTATTATTATTTATGTATGTATGTATGTAAGCACTTTATTGTAGACAATTACTATACTGTTACTTTGTTGTTATTATTATATTTTTATTTTTTATTTTTTTTATCGGTTGGCATATGGCAATTATTTTGAACCGTAAGACAGTACGGTTGCCAATTTGTTGCACTTTTAGCCACCCAGGGGTCACGTGTAGGGCAGTGGTGCAACTTCGACCCCCAAGGTCCTGGAAAAATAATAATACGAGTATACTTGTTTAGTCCTTAGACACGGCACTTAAAGATTTCCCTGGCGTGACGTCTCTTTGATCAATCGATTGCAGTACTCGCACAAGTTAGAGTAAGTAGAGGTAAGGCACAGTAAAATGTCATCTTGCTCGAATTTTGACAGCCCAACTGGGGAAGCACCTCCGCCTTGCAGAAGACCACAGCCATAATAACATTATTTACTGTACAAGGATGTAGTGTTGTGTTCCTGGAGGTGAGCAAGGTTGCCAGAGCTCCCGAGGATGCACTGTGACTGTGTTGATAGCGAAGAACCTAAATTGGTCCCGCGCGCACTCGACCCCTTTGGAGTTGCTAGCGTCTAAAGGCTGCGGTGTCAGCTTACCATCAGGTGGACCGTACGCTTGTTTACCACCGTTGTTCCATAAAAATAAAGTTCTAATGTAAATAATGTAGCTCATTGTAATGTTTATGTACTGTTGTCATGACAACCACGTTACAATCAATGAAATGTCGAGTGTTTAGTGAATTGGAGTCACGTAATTAGTTTGGTATGCGCATTTCTGGGTAATTGAGATTTTTAATCGTAATACTGAATCTGAATCATCTACACATATGCAGTTAACATTTTAGTACCATAAGCAATGGACACTTTAAGCTGACAAAACACCAGTAGTGGACACGTCAATCCTATTTCAAAGATCATACGATTTTAAATTGATTGTTCTTTAAAAAATTAATGGTCAAAAGATAAGAGTCAATGTACATCATTGGGCCACATCCAACACTTGATTAAAAATACCTTGTTAGGAAAAATAAATTGGTTAGGATTACAAATTTAATTTAACGGCACGACAACATTTTTTTTTGTAGTAAGCAATTACAAATTGGTTTTGTAGGGATAGGTACAAATTTTTAGGGATAACAAACTAGGTAATACTAGGGTGGAGTACATTTTTTTTTGTAGTAAGTAATTACAAATTGGTTTGTAGGGATAGGTACAAATTTTTAGGGATAACAAACTAGGTAATACTAGGGTGGAGTAAAACATAGCTTTTGCTAGTCATCATCATCATATCAGCCGAAAGACGTCCACTGCTGGACATAGGCCTCCCCCAAAGAGTGCCACAATGACCGGTCCTGCGCCACCCGCATCCAGCGGACTCCCGCGACCTTTACCAGGTCATCAGTCCACCTTGTGGAGGGTCTACCCACGCTTTTGCTAGTAATGCCAGATAAACATTAGTATTAATTACTAAAATTTAGTAATTAGGGCTGTAAGAAAACGACTTTGTAAAATCTAGTCATATTTTTTTCTCCGTGTTAAACGCTTAGGGTTACCAGATATACCGGGACGATTTTTTGGGACAACTTGTTTAGTTTCAAAACAATAATACTGTAATTGTGTCCGCATGACACAAAATTTCACCCTGTTAAATCTGTCTATGAGATTGAGTGGTAATTTTTTTTTGAGAAATGAGCAAGCACGTCTCAAATTATTATTCGAGGCTTTGTGTCCCGGTAAGAGACCTTACATTATTTTGCTGAACAGGGTAAATTATAAATCCATCGTTAAAAAAATATTCCGGTAAAAACATACCCCGTTCTTCATAAACGTTCATCAAACCTAACTAAAATGCCGTTAATGTTCGTTTGTCTTTATCTGTCACATTAATATTTGTGTTTGTGGGAAAGGGACGAAACACATTTTATTTAGCAGAGGTTAGTTAATTTTTATGAATAAGGGGGATAGAGATTGAGTTGCTCAAATGAAATGAAAACTTTTATTATATAGAGACTTTTTTCAGACTCTTTCGACACACAACTAGAGGGTTTGACATTTTGACACAGCATTTTGCAAAATATATATTCACAAACCGACTCGTCTTCACCTAATACCCCAATCCTCACCCGTTTCTATATGGAAACTGTCAAAAAGTGACAAATAACATTTTCAGTTTCCATATAACAACGGGTGAGCTGAAAGGTGACAGGTGAGGACGGTGCTTAGTGAATAGCTATTTTTTTTGGCAGGGTGGCCTGGGGAAATCTAGAGGAAACCTCCGATACGACCACGCAGTCGGTTTCAACACTGGAATACTCAGAGTTTGCGCTTCAGTGAGATTGATTGAGCGGTTTCAACCGAATCTGAAGTGTGTCAGTGGAATCGAGGCATGGCTGATTATTCCGACTGTAATGTAAAATTGCCTCAGTGACCTATTTGCAAAATAAATATTTGATTTTTGATTTTGATTTGACATAAGACCACACCCCCTAACCCCTGTCCCATGTGACAATCAGGAATGTCATCACGATTTAACACGTGATCGCTATCACCGATGTGCTATCATCACGCACTGATAATGATAGCACGTGATATCAACCCAAGATGAGACACGGCTTGTACGTGGACAATCGACTATGGATATGAAGGTGTCTTATGTAATTATATTAATTGGTGGTTTTGGTAAGTGTATAATGAAATAGTATTGGATGTATTATATTACTCTATTTAATTACTTATTATAAGCAAAATTGTGCGTGGACTTCACACATTCCGGATTCCGAATCAACCGCAAAATTAAGTTGGTTAGGAAAAACAAGGAAATTTTAAATAAAAAATATGATTTATCAATATGTTAGTACTTGATGGTAACAAAAAAAAACAACAAAACAAACAACAACAAACAAACAACAAACAATAAACATTATCACCAAATTTCATGTTCATAGGTCAATGCGAATTGATTTTGTATTAAGCAGTAACGCTGCTAAAAGGAAGGATTGAGGAATTTCGAGCCGGGTAGTAATTGCACCTATAGCTCAGTTGGCTAGTGCGACTGGCCGCGAGTGCCAGGAGGTCGCAGGTTCCGATCCTGCTCGGTGCCTGAGTTTTTCAATTTTTCTTTTATTTCTGAATTCAAATTCAATAGGAAGATTAAAAAATATTTTGTCACAGACGACGGACGGACGGATTAGTGAGTGAGACCAATAGAGTTCCTTTTTTTGGACCCTTAATTATTCGACGTTAATCATTATCACACTTTTTACACGACTGCCCAAAAAAAAGGAGTGTAATGTTTTCAGGTTTCATGTATGTATGTATGTGATTTTTTTTTGTTCCCTCAGAACTTCTCAACGACTTAACCGATTTAGATGTGTGAGGTATCGTTGGAATCCTTACGTCATCCCGGGTGACATATGATATGTGACGTTGCAATAAAAACAATATGGCGGACTGTAGACTCCATTTTGAGTGTTCCGTAAAAAAAAAATCTATCGGTGCAAGTGGGGTATCAAAATGAAGCACTTGAAGAGACGATTCCAAAAATATATATAATGTGTATGTTTCTAGCAAAAAAAGTTCGAAATAAAATAATAATTAAGTATAAAAATTAAAAACACGACTGCATTAAATAGATAAAAACAAGTTTCCTAATAAAGAACTCAAGGAAATATATTTTGTTTGCAGTCGGGGGACTTACTACATACAAGTAAAACCAAAAAAATATTAGATTCCACGACTGCAAACAAAATATATTTCCTTGAGTTCTTTATTAGGAAACTTGTTTTTATCTTTTTATTTTCCAATTTGTACATATCAGGCTGTATTTTTGCAAGCCCAATTCTCATGCGTGAATAAAGTATAAGAGTGATACAAGTAAGTACGCTTTATTGTTTCCGGTCTCCAGACCGAAACACACTTCAGCTCCGAGCTAAAGGGTCCTGCGTGGCCCGGCTTGCAGAAAGCCATTATTAAAAAAAAAAACAACGGGTTGCACTCCGGGAGTGCCGTTAGAAGTGAAAATTCAATGACATGATTTAAAGAAAATAAATAACAAAGATATTGATATTCATATTCGAATAATCCATCTACACATATACCTTAAAGCATTTAAGACGGGAGCCGCCATTGATATACTTACCCCTCTGCCAAAAGCATAGGAGAAAAATCTGCCACGTTATTAAAAACTACTTCATTAATCGATTATACTTCAGTCTCAGAATCGTTCCCGGCGTGTGAAGAGCTCCGTCAAAATGCCTTAATGTGCTGTTTTTGAGTGCATAAAACGTTATAATTTATCAAATTAACACAAAGATAAATTATCATTTCACATGCACGTATATTTTGGATTTAATTATAATTTTCTGCACAGTTAAAGTTTTAATTGAAATCGGAAACCAAGCATCGATTACAAAGTAGATTCAAAATTATTCGTACTTTGACCATCACGCTTGGCCACTATTTTGACGTGAACTGTCACCGTATTTAGGGACAATAAGAACTACTTTCAGTCTAGCTATCCGATATTGGACTTAGTGGAAGTCAGTAAGAGGAAACTTCATTCCTCAGGTTTGGTGTTTTAAGTCTTACGATTGGGAAGACCAGCTGTGTTGACCCCTCCTAGCATCGCAATCACGATACTAGGAGGCATGCTAAACTCCGCCGGCTTGTTTGGCTTTATGAAATGCGTTGCGTTTGGCATTCGCGTGCGTAGATTTCGTAGTGGTTAGCTTAAATCTATTATGACGCTAAAGTAGATCGTATTATCAAATTGTATTTAGGTAATGGACATTTTGTATACATAAATTGATGATTTATTAAATTAACAGCAAGTAGTTTGTAGCAAGATTTTGTAAGTCAAACCGGGAATCGGGTTGTATGGGCGCTCCGCCACTGTTGCAATTGTTAAACGTGTGTAAAGCAAACCTCGAATGACGATGACAATGAAAACATGAGTGATTGCGCATAGCGGATAGCGGATCCGACTATTAAACTTTGAATAGTTATAAATCCTAAACGGTTGTTTTCACTAACTAATGACTAAAGAAACCTTATAATGATTTTAAAATGCCTATTCAATGATACCCCACATGATATAGTTCGTCAACTTTATTTATTATTTGTTTACAAAATGATGTCTGGTGGCCGCCATCTTTGTTTTTTTTTGACGTCACATTTCTAAGAACACTCGGGCTGGTAAGACAAATCTAACGATATCTCAAACATTAAAATCCGTTCAGGGAATTGGAAGATGTCAGGTAATAAAGAATATTACATACATACATACATACATACATACAAGACACGCGCGAAACACATAACCCTGCCTTGCAGTCGGGTAAAAATAAGTAACCTTAATACTTACATGCTCCTTTTTGTCTTTCATAGATAAATTAGGTATGTCGTTATTGAAATAAAAGGATAAACTTTAAATTAGAACAAGTAATTTACTTAAGAGCGTATTCGCTGGAAACGCCGTGTTTCCGCGTTTTACCACGTATTCATTACAGAAAATCTCAAAAACGGTATAGTTTTTTGTAACACTGTTTACAGACCCGTGAAGAACAACTTATCGACTACGGGAGCTACAGTCAAAACATTTTTTACAAACATTTATTAAAGAAACTCGAGCACTTTTCTCACACTCGATTTCGAAATATTCAAAACCATGTCGTCATTCAAACCTGTTTATTCTGTAACCAATTGAAACTAAAATATGTAATACATACAGTTAGATGCACCGAAAGACGGTCTCTTTCGCCTACTGTCTGAAAATACACAATTTAAAATTTGGTTTAACTAAAAGAGCCACGGAAAACTCCATATTTTTGGCAAACTTCGCTGCATCATATTGTCACTTTAAAGCTAATAAAAAGGTTTTTAAGTATGCTATTAGGGTAAAATAACTTCTATTCTACGATATTAAATAATAAAAAGTAACAAATAGGATATAAAAATATTAATTTTAATCGATTTAAAACAGACCTTTTTCTCATAGACTCGCTTGCTGTGACTCAGTACCGGCCCAGCGGCCATCGGAGGAGGACGTATATATCGTTTTTTTGTGGCTCTTCACAAAGCTACCGTAATTACTCTCAGGAAACCAATAAAACATGTGACCTCCGATTAGGCGTATTTATTAAGAACGACACAGTCAGATTATACTGGGGACTAATCGTGATCTAAATTGAGACAAGTTATGAATGGTACGCAACCGTCAATTGATTGTCGACTAACAACTTTGATACTTGGTTGATTTCATATATTTATTATTGTATATTTGGACTAGAGTTTTTTGAACTATAATGCTTTATTTTGATAAGCAATTATGTATGAATATAGCCAGCTACCAGAACTAGTGGTACAACCTGGAAAGTAGCAATAGCAACTAGAAGTTAATAAAAGTATAATAACTATAATATGTAGTGACTCATGGTAAATACAAATACAAAGTACAAATACAAATGCGTTTAATTTTCATACATATGAAACAATGTTTTTATAAACATGGTATATTATTGTGTATAATATCCCTTTTAACACATGGTATTAATAGCAAATCTGGCGCAAATCAACAATGCTAGCTTGAAATTGAAATATGTGCTTGGAAATTCTTTTTTAACCTGGCTGTGCCCATTAAAGCGATAGGAGTGCGCTGTTTGAGGGTGTCCTGGGGAAAGAGCAGAGGAAATCTCCGATACTACCACGCGGGCGGCTTAAACATAGAAATACTCTGAGAGTTTGCGCTCCAGTTAGCTTGGTTGAGCGGTTTCAACCGAATCTGAAGTGTGGCTTGGAGAAACATAGTGTAGACCGGGAATGAGTTACCATTACAAATACAGATAGTTAAAGAACCGGCCAAGTCATTGTCGAAATACGCACATTTAGGACCACGCAATCACGAATTAGAAAATTCAGATAAAATATGTCGACGAGTATCCGTACTTGGGCCAATAAGCTTCTTTCAGCCAAAGACAGGACAAGGAAGTTGAAAGACGGATCCAAAATGCTTGGAAGAGCTATTGGGCTTTGAAAGATTTACTGAAGGGAGGCCTTCCGGTAGCTCTGAAGCGGAGGCTCGTCGACATGTGCATTCTGCCTGTTCTAACCTACGGTGCACAAACATGGTCACTCACCGAGACCAAATTGAAGGTTTATCAACGGGCAATAGAGTGCAGCATGCTGGGAGTCAAACTGATCGACCGTGTTCGGAACTCTGTGCTGCGCTTCAAAACTGGTATTGCAGATGTTAGAGCTGGAGGATGTTGGAGCAAGACTGCCAGGCTGCAATGGAACTGGGCCGGCCACGTCTGCCGTATGCATCCACGGAGGTGGGCAAAATTAGCAACAGAGTGGGTTTCGCAATATGCTCGGAGACGACGTGGCAAGCCGAGGCAGAGGTGGCGGGATAACCTAGACACATTTCTAAACGACTGGCCCGAAACAGCTCAAAGCCGGAACGAGTGGAAGTCGAGGGGAGAGGCCTTTGTCCAATAGTGGGACACCTTTATAGGCTTAGGAAAAAAAAGTAAACATTTCATCGCCAAATTTCAGGTTCATATGTGATTTATGTCCACAAAAATCACCTTTTTCCTTTGATGCAATTTTTAACTTCCTATTCTTCATATACTTCTTTTATTTTAATATACGATGTTTATCTACACAATAACGGTAGTTTTATCCTTTACCGTGGACTTTCACGGCACTTAAGTCGAGGGTCTTATGTTTAGATTAAAGTTTCTCCGAATTGAAATCATCATCATCATCAGCCTATCTACGTCCCACAGCTGGGCACTGGCCACCTTTCATAGATGAGAGGGATTGGGCAGTAGTCCCCACGCTGGCCCAGAGCGGGTTGGGGACTTCAAATACAACTTTGAATTTCTTCGCGGATGTATGCAGGTTTCCTCACGATGTTTTCCTTCACCGAAAAGCTAACGGTAAATATCAAATGATATTCCGTGCTCAAATTCCGTAAAAATCTCATTGGTACGAGATTCGAACCCACGACCGCCGCTTGACAGCCGCATGCTTGAACCACTGGGCTACCGTAACTTGAACTAATAAATTGCTTGAAATTATAAAGCCGAATTGAAATACACACACAAGGGGCTCCTGCGGATGCTCTAAGGAAGCGTCCTTTTATATATTTGCTCCTGTTACTGGCTACACCTTGAATATCATTTCCGATTGCAGTTCTCTTGCTAACGGCAAGCATGCACTCGCGTAGGCATAACTTGGTAGCCAGGGTTACACACCTACCACTACTGACAGATCGATCAAAACGCTCGATGACATCATTATCCCCAATGGCGAGAACCTTGTAAAGGGCCGAGAAGGACATAGTTAGCAAGACTAAGATAGCCTTTCCACCAGAGCTATGCTATGCAGCTATGCTGCGAGGATGTTATAGTTTTCCGTTTAAACCAATGCTATGTTATGTGAACATATGATTGGTGGATATCAACGCATTCATAGCAATGACACAACTTTGATGGAAAGGCACCCTAAAACTTGAAAGCCGCCGCCATGTTCTTCACGTTGTCTCTTGAAAAGATTCGATCAAGACGCCTCAAGACACTCTCGTTAGATAGCTGGTCAAATACGAAGTATTGATGAATCATAGGTATAAGTAGGTAGGTACGAGAATATACTTATTTCATTGACTTGTATTTTCCTTCAATATTACAAAACGCATGTGGATGATTTTCCCACTAATTTATCTTCAACTGATTATATTTTCACATTCAATAGTAAGTCTGATACAAAAAAGATAATAATATGAATGTAGTTGTATATCCCTAAACACAACATTTTCGCTGCAAAAGTATCAAGGCTCATACACACACTATACGGCAACTTGTTACAGCATACGAAGATACATGACAGATATCATTGTATACCTTATTGCACTATATAAGGGTTTAAATTTAAATGAAAAGTTATGTGCGATAGTGTTGTTACGAACACATTGGAACGGACCGTGTACAGTGCTCGTTTGTGTGCAGCGAAAAACGTCAAAAAATACCTAGATTTGACTTGTGCCCGGCAACGAAAGCACTCTTAATATATTTATAACTTTATTTACAATAAATAAACAAATACCTAACTACTAATAGATAGTTTTTTCCCAATTCTCTTTTCCTGTTCCTTCAGTTCTCAAATCCATTTTTTTCGGAATTCATCCTCTGTTGAAAAACTGAAAAAATCAAATTACTTGAATTTCCCGAAACGTGGGGTAATCTTCAGGGGATTTTTTTATTATTTGTTGGTATCCCGAAATCGAATTATAAACCGACTGAATGATGGGACATCAATTCAAAGCTGGCTTCTATGCACAGTGGTGCCGCGCTCTAAGAAGAGCGGTCATAGGGGTTTCGCGCACCTAAATGCTAAATTAATGCAACTTATTGAATCTAATTATATTATATTATAGTAAATTGAGTTAAATAATACTATAATAAAGAGATTATAGTATAATAATAGTATTTATTCAGTTAATAAATCAGGCTAATGGTACAATAAGTAACCATATGAAATTCTACAATTAACGCAATAAGATTATACAAAAATATACAGAATTAGTTTATACATTTATATTAAAATATATTAAAATTAACTAATTATCTAATTATTTACTAGTTACAGACCCCAAAACTCATTAAATAATTACATTTTAGTTTGCAAATTAACTGGAGTCTGTAATATGACGTAACTAGTAAACATCCATCCTCAATACCTGAAAATTTGAATCTGAAAACTTCTGTTTGTATTTATTATGCCCCGTATTGCCGTCAAACCCCCACCCCTACCGCATTTACCAATTAAAACGAATTATTTGTTTAGGTCAATATTTTCGAGAGCATTATTTCGAGATTCTAGAATTCGCGATGTGGGATGGTCCAACAAAGACTGTTATTCTACTTCGGCGGATGATTCCGAGGCAATCTTGATTAGTGGATACCTCTTCTTGGCCTCCAAGACTTTTTTATGCGATGGCAAAATATTACGACACTTCGAATTTATAACGACGTTTAATAAGTTATACCGATGCTTTGTCAACTTGGCCTCAGTTCAACTTCGTCAGTATTGAATTGCACAGAAGAAATGTTAGATTTTATAGAATGAGTAAAGAGTTTATAGTGGATCTATCCACATTAGCCAACTCCGCCAATCTGCGCCATTTTGATCTCTTGCTGCAGTCCATAAGGTTCTTTATGTGCTGCTTGCCGCTCGTAGAACTAACTGCCGCAGGCTGCCGTTGGTTCATATTACTTGTAGTGGACAGATTGCAGACTTCTGAACTGTTCAGTCAGGTGTTCTGTTTTTCAACCATAAGGGATTTGGTACGGTTGGATTGTTTCCAGTAGTTTTCTATCTTCTTACAAAGAATGGAGATTTTCTTCCCCATAATCTCGGTATCGATATTTTTAAACATCTGGTACTAACTGCGACAGAGTTTGATAGACTCGACGACCTCTATCAGCACTTGATTCACTGTCATTTATTGATAGCCAAGTATCAAATACAAGAATTCGTGCAAAAGAACATTTTAAAGTTGTATCTAAAACAAAAAATACTTTATTAAATGCAAATCAAAAAAATACTGATATATCGTAGCACGTTCTACGCACCTGGGCATATGGCGTAGACCTTCATTGTTTCACACGGAGGCAGATGGTGGCAGCCAATTTGTTATGTATTTGAATACAGACATATCAACGAATAAGCACATGTATAAATTAGTGCGGTCTTCGGCGGGGAACATAGGTAAAAGTTTCGACAAACATCAACGAAACTAAAAATATATCTAGTTTTATTGTGTCAGCGTAGCACCTCATAGAAACAAATTTGCTAAATGAAAGTTAAAAAAAAACCTTATGAAATACAAAATACATACCTTCAATTTGAATATTCATTGTATACAACACGTCTCAAATAATCGAATTTAGGGAAAAACCCTTGTCGCGTATTGTGCTTATGAGATGCTTGATTGCGCTAGTAACGAGGACTTATCCGATGCGTTCACTTTAAGTGCACAAAAGTAAATATTACAAATAAGTAATTGCAATTCTATTTATACCCTCAAATACTATGACTAATAATGAGTAATTACACGCGGTATCATGGCGTAATTCAAACATCATGTTCGGAGCCCTATGACCTACTACGGGCACCACTGTGCTATGGTAGATTTATACTACGCGTTTTAACCGGTTTGTATGTGAAATGTTTGGAGGTTATTTTTGAATTAATTTACATATTTTTCCTATTTCATCAAGTGGCTCATGATATAACTAATGATTTAGCTCAGTAACTTGGTTCCGGTGAGATTTTAGAAATAAACACGGGTCCAAAATGCAAAGAAACTGTACTTACGCAAATTACGCATGAAATGTAACATCCGCCTTTTTTCTGTCGAGTTTGCTTTTACAGCCCAACACTGAACACCCCACCATGTTTGCACTGAACACCCAAACACTACGGATCTGATAATTGGTAAATTATTATTCATTTAAACCAATCTTGTCATTAATTCTCCATTTATAAAATGCACTACCAAATATTGCCAATTTGTTTTGCAATCTTCTTGACACTTCATGAAAGATTGGCTTTACCCGACCGTGAAAAAAAAAATCGGTCGGTGATAAGGACAAAACATCGCACTATTTTCTACTTCCTCTCATAGGAATCGCAATAAGGCTATCTTTCTCTTACAAAGCGTGTCAGGCCCTTGGTATTTTATCCATCACTCTTGGCCATTAGGTATTTTGAAGGGAACTGTCACCGTATTTAGGGACAATAAGAACTACTTTCCATGAGAATTTATTTGAAATATGATCTTTACGGAAATCGGTCAGTCTGGCTATCCGATATTGGACTTTGGAAACGCTTTTTTAGGGACAATAAGAGCTACTTTCCATGAGAATTTATAATTATTATTTGAAATATGATCTTTATGGAAAATCTTAGGATTGTCTTAGAACAGTTAGAACCTTGGCTTTCTAAGAAGACCAGCTGGGGACCCCTCGTAACATAGCAATCACGATACTAGGAGGGGTCAACTAACCTGGTCATAGAATTTATCGCGAGTTTATACATTTTTCCCCAGTACAAAAGTGCTCAGCGCCGCTAAAGAAGTTTTCACTTCAAAAAAAAAAGTAAGTACGCTTCATTCATGAACCAATTTGAATCAATTGACGTACAGTCTATAACTTACGTGTGCTACCATGTAAACAAACTCATCTTAAAGAAATCAACCATTATCACACTGTTCTCTAGGATTACACAATAATCATCACTTACAAATTTACAATGTTTTTACACTTAAAGAAGCCCACAAAGTATTGTAATCTAAGAAAATATCTTTTTAGTGCAGTCGTGTTTTTAATCTTTAGGTACACGACTGCCCAAAAAAAGGGTGTAATGTTTTTTATAATTATTATTTTATTTCGAACTTTTTGGCTTGAAACATACTATATATATTTTTTTGGAATCGTCTCTTCAAATGCTTCATTTTCATACCCCACATGCTATAATACAATATTTTTTTTACGGAACACTCAAAATGGAGTCTACAGTCCGCCATATTGTTTTTATTGCAACGTCACATATCCTATGTTACCCGGGATGACGTAAGGATTCCAACGATACCTCACACATCTAAATCGGTAAAGGCGTTGAGAAGTTCTGGGGGAACAAAAAAAAATCACATACATACATACATACATGAAACCTGAAAACATTACACTCGTACGTCGTAGTTTTCCTCTTAAACTGCAACACTTTGTTGCCAACGTCACTAGGCGGGTCGCAACGTCACCCGTGACGTCACGCGTCGGGCTTGTAAACAAAGCGTTGCGTGTACGCATGCTTACTGATGCTTCAGAATTCATAACGTGCACATGTATTAGGCGACTTCCTGACTTGGCGGGGCGGGATCGATATGTGACATTTTCTTCTTTGACGTAAACTTACTGACGTCGCAAAGATTCTCACTTGACATAATACTGTCAGTATTACGTTTGCGCAGTAGTAATATCATGCGCAGAAGCGGAGCAGTACCGCCTTCGCATCGTTCCGCTACCGCGCATCCCGCGCAAGTCAGGAAGCACTCATTGAAATGTAGGGGCGTAGTAAAAATGGTATCGCATCGACTGACAGCTGACACTGCCATTTGACACTTTTCTCATATCGTACTGCCTCCGCACCGACAAATCAGGAAGTCGCCTTACGCGTAACGCGTATTTAGGGCGCGTAGTAACACTAGAACTGGAATTCGGGAAAATTCAGGACGTTGGTTCCTTCACTTTTTTTAATAAAACGATGATGGCAAGGCAAACATGCTTATGGTGCACCTGATGGTAAACGGATACCGCAGCCTATAGACGCTCGCAAGACGCGCGTTGTAGACCCATTTAAAAATTTGAGGTTTAACTGTGTTGACAGCAGAAGGGTCAAAAGGTACCTCTCACCCAACACAGTGCATCCACGGGAGCTCTGGCAACCTTGCTCACCTCCAGGAACACAACACTACATACTTGTATAGTAAATAATGTTATTATGGCTGTTGTAGTCTTCTGCAAGGCGGAGGTACTTCGTACTTCCCCAGTTGGGCTGCTCCAAATTCGAGCAATGTGACAGTAAGCTGTGCCCAACCTATATTATAAAGTAAACATATATATTATTCAATACTGTAATACGTAAATATAACTTGAACAATAAGCAGGTATGCCATGCAAGCACGCCGGTGTCAAATTA
This sequence comes from Cenopis cana, assembly GCA_951800055.1. NCBI lineage: Eukaryota > Metazoa > Arthropoda > Insecta > Lepidoptera > Tortricidae > Cenopis > Cenopis cana. The sequence goes on from OX637495.1 coordinate 1,304,727, forward strand.
ATGCGGCTCATCAATATTTCAATAGTGATACTGGGTTAACAATAACACGTGTTCGTATTTAAAATACCACTTGAAATATGCATTTAAGGTACCTGTAGCTCTAGTATAAGTTTTTTCGAAACATTAACTAATTCGAACGCGTTTGCATTTTGTCTCAAAATGTATGAAAGTGGTATGAAAATGTGAACAGCGCCTCTGGCGGTCACTAGTGGAAACTAAAACAGCGAGTATAACATTTGTTGCTAACCGATGAACGCGCGTATTACAAACTCGGTGAGAGCGTTTTCATACATTTAGAGACAAAACGCAAACGAATTAGTTAATGTTTCGAAAAAACTTATACTAGAGCTACTGTACCGTACCTGTGCTCGACGCACACTGTCATTCTTTCATTTTGGAGGCGAAGTACAAGTAGGAGCGCACTGCTAAGGTTTGGAATGAGAGAATTGAACCTGGACCTTTTTGAGGCACCAGTGAACAGGCATCTTCTGGGTGAGCTCGCTTCACCGTCCGCCTCGTCTTTGCCCCCTGGCTAGATGCTGGCCAAGAGTGATCCCATTTTTGATAAAAAAACGGTGGGTCAAAATTATTTTGGTGGACTTGTTTTTGTCCCCAATAAATGTGACAAAATGGAGATATTTATATGATGTGAAGTGACATACGTTTTTAATTTTACCCATATAAAATGTGATCTGCAAAAAAAACATACAAAGAATGACACCGCGTTTTTTGTATTTGTTTCGTGGAAGGCGCAAGTAATGACGTGACAGAGTGGTCGGAAACAATGCAACGAAAATTTTTTAGATATCGATTTTTCGTTAATGATTACGTTATAACGTGGAGCGCTCGTGGCCCAGCGGCGCCTGCGTGCAGCAAGCGTTATTCAAAGTTAAGCAACATGGGCCGCGGTCAGTACATGGATGGGTGACCGTTTTGAGTGGTTACTAACTGAGCGCTCCCGTGATTTGGAAGGCACGTTAAGCCGTTGATCCCGGCTGCTGTCTATGGCAGCAGTCGTTTAGCCAAGTTGGAGGCCTTCGGGCGGCTTGAGAACTTCTAATAGTCAAGTTGCCCACTCACTTGACAAAGGGGGGTCGAAGTTGCACCACGTCCGTAGGGAAAGTACCCACCGCTACCCTACACGTGACCCCTGGTTGGTTCTAAAAGTGCAACAAAAACTGGCAACCGTATTGTCTTCTCGAAGATCTCACGGTTCGAAATAAATGCCATACGATAAATAAATAAACGTTTAGTTTGTAAACTGATCTATGACTTTGATATTTTCAAAAACTATGTTAAGACTTTTAAATAGCGACGTCGCAACTTGCAATCGAAAATAGCCTTTACACCACACCTTGCCAAAAAGCGCGTTTTTCTGCACGCTGCGCGATCAGAAAAACCCACTTTTTGGCCAAGTGGTGACGTAAAATTGTGTACAAAACACGGGTCGTAAAACAGAAAGCCCTCTCTCGCATATTTGAGACCCTCGCCTGCGGCTCGGGCCCCAAACATCTGCGATATCGGCCTTTCTTTGTTTTACAACCCTTGTATCGTAAATAACTATTACAATGCATGTGCTTGAAAAGTGCCTTTTCTAAGCAGTCAAACTGTGCGGAAAGTGGTACTTTTCCGCACTAGTGCTTTTTACTTTTCAATTTTTTTTTAATTTTTTACTCTGTATTCAGCTCGACGCAAAGAGTTTTAATTATTTGAAAAACATTTCACAAATGTAATCAATTATAGATTACCGTTTTTATAAATAGGTACATAAATATTAATACTTCTTAAACGTCTCATTTATCATTTTAGATTTTATATTAGGTACCTATAAATAAATTGAAAATTTTAACTTTAGGTGACTGCGTGGCAGAATGCGCATAAAGACATTGCCTACTTAGCATTTTAAAAACAAATGTGCACATGCGCAGTAGCATAGATGTTGAGCGCGCATGTATTTAGAAAAATGCCGCCATTTTTCATTTCAAGTACTAATTTCTTGTTTACCTAGTTTTTGATAAAAATATCGAGTGAAAGTGACGAATCAGATCAAATAAAACTCCAGAAAATAGTTTTCAAGAAGTACAAAATGCCAAAAAAGCTTCCTTGGCCGCTAAATCCAAATTAAAAACATATACTTGTTATGAATTTTGCGGTGCACTTTTAAAAGTTTTTGTGTTAATAAAATGATCTTATGAGGGTTTTATGTCGAAAATAAATAGCACTCTATGTCAAGAAGTTCTTACATGAAGATGCTGATAATAAGTAACATAACAAAGGTAACATAATAAAGAAAGGTAAATTTTAACCTATATATATGAAATTCACTTTTCTATTTTCTCGCACAATGCATAGTAAAACTTTGTATGATACGCGCGCGTAAAGATGATTTCCGACTCGTGTCTAATTATAAACTCGCTCGCTACGCTCGCTCGTGTATAAGAAAGACACTCGTCGGAAATCACTCACTTTCCGCACTTGTATCATAAATAGCTATTACACCACACCTTGCCATAAAGCGCGTTTATCTGCACGCTGCGCGATCAGAAAAACCCACTTTTTGGCCAAGTGGTGACGTAAAATTGTGTACAAAACACGGGTCGTAAAACAGAAAGCCCTCTCTCGCATATTTGAGACCCTCGCCTGCGGCTCGGGCCCCAAACATCTGCGATATCGGCCTTTCTTTGTTTTACAACCCTTGTATCGTAAATAACTATTTTGACCGAGTCACAAAATCATGTCGGGCAAATAAATATTTCATAATCGGATCATTTTCGGAAAATTTGTTTTTCGCCCTTGCTGACCGAGATCAAATCTTTTACTGATTCGTCAATAGGTACTTGAGTGAAGAGTAATGAAATCAGGTAAGTACATTATATATACAATTTCTATTAATTTTAACTGGTTTTCATTGCTCTTGTGTATAAATGGCGTAATGTGCTTATTACACCTAAAATGCATCATAAAAGTGATAAGTAAGTACTTTGAAGCATCTCTAATACATACCTAGCTACATGCCTCTCATCACGTAAGCCCCAAAACGTTGCCAGGCCAGTAGGCCTAGCACATGATGGCCGCGGGAGTATCCGTCACTTTCTAACAGCAGCAATCAAAAAAAGACGCGTAGCTCGAGATAAGCCAACATATTCTCGCGGCTATCATGTGCTAGGCCTATACAGTAAGTCCAAGCTACTGACAGGTCGAGTAAGTGTTCAAGTTACTTGGACTAGTGCTCCGTGGTTCCTCGAGCCGCTGCCGCCCTGGTAGCGCCCCCCCACTCTAGTGGGGGTAGTGAGCGGCGAGTGACGCAATCTGCGCAAGCGCGTAGTGCGGTCGTGGAGGATTGGTCACTCCACTTAAATGTGTCAATATAAGAAGACATTTTTTTTTTCAACCTGACTATGGCTTTTTAGATCTGGCGCAATAAAGCGATAGGAGAGTGCGGTTGGAGAGTGGCGTGGGGAAAATCCAGGGGAACCTCCGACACGACCAGACATTATCATGACTTTTTCTACTACTGTGACAGAATTTTTTTTCACCATCATCAGCCGAAAGACGTCCTGCTGGACATGGGCCTTCACCAGGAATATTCATCAAGTAATCAAGGAAATTGAAACACGTATCTACGTATGGGAACTTATTTGTGTCAGTCTCGCACTTACATACTTTAAGGGACGAAAACTAAGATATGTCAATCATGCTTGCTAGATCGATGATAAATGTCTGACATATTATACATATCTAAGGATCATTGTCACGTTCAGGAGTCGGATACCGGTATTTTATTCATGCAAAAATAGCGGAATGATTACGTTCTTTTTCGTTCTTCCGTTTATTTATTTTTTTACTTTTAATGGGAAAATCTGATAGGTAATAATACGAAGTTGTTACTTACCTAAATGCATGATTCAGCCCTACGTTAGAAAGCATTAAAAAAATCAAAATATTGGGCTATTTCGGGGTTTTTTAAAATACCGGTTCCGATCCCTGCTTAGCTTACGTTTCGGTAGTGTGCTTACTCAGGCAGGCCGTATGCTTGTTTACCATTAAAAAAACATATAACATGATTAAACTTATGCAAAAATTAGGAGTAGCCAATCCACGCCGCGCAGTCGTCTCAATGAGTGGGTAAGTGGGCTAGCGACAGCAGAAAGTGAGTGTGACGCAACCGCGCCGCTAACCCAGTGCTGGCTGACCCTGCCCACCCCTACTCGCCCACTGCTGGGCAAGTACAACGTAGTCCACACAATTTATAAAGGGTTAACTACGTCTACTAAGGGTTAAAAGTGGGTTATCCGCAATTCTATCAAATTTTATATTTCAATAAAAGTGAAACTTTTCAAAATTAAACGCCAGAGGTAGAATTTGAGCCCATGATCTCTGAAAACCGTCCATTGCTCTTAACCAACTGAGTATACAGGCATCTTCTGAGTGAGCTCGCTTTACCGTCGGCCTTATATTTGCCCCCTGGCTAGATGCTGGCACTTGCAAATTTTAAACTATGGATGGTGTTACTGCGTCCGGTTATCTCAGTGCGCGGCATCTGAAAAACCCACGCCTCATAATCAGACTGGTTCAGATCCGCATGGATGCCACGTCATACCACCAAGGATGTCCCACTTTCTTTGCATCCTATCGATTTAAACCACATGAGTCAAGTTCCGAGCATTTCTAGTTACTAGCTGACCGACTGGCATTGAGTTGCGTAACACGCTTTTGTATTTTCCGTAACGCGTAGCCTAATGAACTATACCGTCTGTTATTTTCCTTAAGAAATCATTTTGGTATTAAAATTTTCATTGGAATATACAGCGAAGGTACCGATTATACAATGATACCGCAACGAATAATATTACTCGCGAAATTTGATCTTCTAAGGTGGGTTTACTACAAAGTAACTAAACTAGATAGTATAAATATTGCCTTGTCACTCTGAGCTTGCATGTCAGTGACATGTTTGCTTAGTGGAAATAAGAAATAACAATCAAGATTCAACTGTCAATGTTTAGCTTAACCGTCTGTTTTTAATAAGAAGATGGAGTAATATTAGGTGTAGGTACCCTTCATTTGCAGAAAAATGTTTCGTAGAATTTATTGTTTCGCAGAATTTCTTCTCAGAAACTTTTTTTTTCAGTAACCGTTAACTTTTAGGTACAGCTGATGCCATTTTGTAGAACCCAATTGATCTACCAGAAAAGTAGGTTAGGTTAGAGCTGCGACCCTAGGTTGTCTCTGAAATGAGAATTCTGCGAAACAATACATTATTCTATGAAACTTCTGCCGGCGAAACAGAGTACCTACAAACAGAAAATTATCGGTTCTAGATAAAGAATTCCATGCCAAAATCGATTTAGCAGTTAGATTGAAAATCGAAAACAACGAACCTAGGCACGGCCGCACGGTGCACCAGGGGCTCACGAGTCGGCGAGGTTACGCAATGAGCCACTCTCACTTTCGCGGAGCAGCGCGACGCCTCGCTCTGTCTTCTCGCATTTATGACAGCCTGGTACCTTTAGGTGCGTGATAGTGCATAACTGCGCTGTTTTGTTGCTCAATTCGGTCAAGTGCGAGTCAGATTTGCATATCCGATTATTTCCCACCACTCACTCGCTATAGAATAATATCGATTTTAAACTTAACGCATTGACTAAAATCAAAAAGGCCTAAACGGGTCATAAACACCTGAAAAAACCAAGGTCATCCCTTCTGTGGTCAATAGTTAATAACTTATATGAATATAAGTTATGCTTTTATCACGAGAACTAGAAGAAACGGAGACGCTATTTATGCGAGTTACTCCAATCCAAAATAAGGCTTTGTAGCCCTTCAAGTCTACAGGAAATAAAAGACGCGAACTTTAATCTGTTTATGAAACAGGCGCATTATTCGGAATTATTAAATTGCATAGCTCAAAACAATGATATACTCGTAAATAATGAAAATGCACGTATTGTGTTACGACTCCACAAAACTGCTAAAAACGAAATCAACTAAACCAAGAGCTAACTGGAAAATAAAGAGCTGTCGCCGGCGCCGGCGCGAAAGTGTGTCAGCGGCCCACGCCTGCCTGCGATCATTTACTACACTAAAGACGGTTTTAGGCGAATCCTTCGCTTTATTGAGCCCTATAAGCCACAGTCAGGTAAAAAAAAAAAAAAGAAGGCGAATCCAACGAGCACCAGTGCTGGCAAGGTACTGGCGCCAATCAGATATATTTTCGTGCTAGTCCAGCGTTGCTATCTATTGAGTCTTAAGAGGAATGCCTAGCTGCGATTTTCCCATACAAACGCTCTCGACTGTTTCCTCCCTGGTTTTTGAACCTAGAGCAATGATTTTTTCAAATAAGATCAATATCATCAATATCTATGCCGCTACGTTTTGTTTTTTTGGATATTTTTATTTTAAAGAAAGTTACAGCCCTCCAAAAATCGCAAAAACGGCTTAGTTGAATTGGCTCCATAAAAAGGCGCAGTATACAAATATGACAACAAATATCCAAAAAATCAAAATGTAGCGGCATAGATTATTTCTTGCTCTTGCAGTTTCTAAAATTTTATAATGATTGGTTGCGTTTTGGATGAGGAAACAGTCGAGAACGAAACCTCGATTTTTCAGTTTTTTGCAAGGGAATTTTAGTCCGAGCTGCAGTTGTCCTTATCGCACGAATTCGTGGTGGAGTCAGTTTCTAAATATACGTACACAGAAGGAATAGGGATGGGCAACAGTCGTTGACATATATTGTCGATACACTAGTGGTGAAAAATTATCGATAAATCATTATTACCAGAAAAGTTATTAATCACAAGAAGAACCCTGAGTCACAATGGAAGAATATTGAATAGAAAGGTGACCTGGGAACCCTTGTCTTTGATATAGGAATAAATGCTACTTAGTTAGTGGGAAAGTTATTAACGAATCATAGGTTTTTATAACCCACAAGCTTTTTCCCGCGACTTCGTCCGCGTAGAACTCGTGGCGATTAAGAGTAAGAAAAATGTCATGTAATAGAAATAAACCTATTTTTTTTATAGATCTACATATTATATAATTAAAAAAAAACTGACTTCAATCGGGGAGACCGGTGAAAGATTATTATACTTAGATGGTGCACTCTTGGATTCCATACAATGAAATAAAAACCGGCCAAGTGCGAGTCGGACTTGCGCACGAAGGGTTCCGTACCATTATATATAAAAACGGCAATAAAAAATATGTTTGTTGTATGGGAGCCCCCTTAAATATTTATTCTATTCTGTTTTTTTTTGTATTTGTTGTTATAGCGGCAACAGAAATACATCATCTGTGAAAATTTCAACTGTCTGACTATCACGGTTCTCGAGATATAGCCTGGTGACAGACGGAGAGCGGAGCATTAGTAATAGGGTCCCGTTTTATCCTTTGGGTACGGAACCCTAATAATGGCTAAAGGTATGTTTATAATGGTAGAAGAGTAAGTATACGCTCAATTCATCATGGAATCCAACTAGCCTAAGAAAGATACGTTTTTTTTGGAAAAAAATCTCTAACAGGCTAATTTTTTATATACGGTTCTTTTAAGTGATTTTAAGAATCAATATTTTTCAAATTTGCGAATCTACCACCGGAAGTTGGATAAAAAAAATGGTGCCCAAAAACTGTTGATTTTTCACAGCAAATATGGTATAAGTAGTTTTATTGAGAATGCTTCTATCTTTAGGTCTGTTTTGATGCTTTCGATCCGAATCGAAACATATATGCAACGGGAAATAAGAGAAATTTAATCAAACAGGTATTTTCAGTTTTTCTGAAACTTATTAAAAAGAAAATTATATATAAGCTTTTTATAGCAACACATGAAAAACAAGGACTGTTTCTCAGAATTATCATTGAAAATGAAACTATTTAAATATTTGGTAAATAGTTTTTTACAAATCGCGTATTTAACATTAGTAGAAAAAATATATCAGTTCCAATTTTTCCGTGGACTTTTAATTTAAGCCCTGAGAATGTCAATGGAATAGGAATGAACCCCATTTATTTGTTTTCGTTGATTTCCTTAATTACAGCACACACGTGCAATCTGATTTGGACTTTATTGCCTTACTATCAGGGATTATTTTAGAACGCACAACGAGATGGAAGTAAGCATGTCGAAACAAGCGCGCGGCGCGTGCGGCCGGCCCCCGCCGCCTCGCTCCGATGTCTGTTTATTATTATTACTTACTATGACTTTGCGTTAAGCGAATATTATTTATATTCGTTAATGTACAGCATACGTTTGCAATCGGATTTGGACTTTATTGACTTATTGTTAAGGATTATCTGAGATGAGAATGTAGGGATTGAGTAGGCAGGTTAAAACTTAAAACACGCGTGCTTGACGCCGCTCGGCCCAGTGCGACATTTTATTATTATTTACCTACTCATTCATTACCTTTAAAATGATATTGAGTTTGAGTAACTCTGTAAAATTTGTTTGCGGCGTAGGAAATTTTGTTTATTTGCGTAGTATATGATGTTTACGTATAATCTTCTTCTTCTAAATATATAAAAGAAGAAACTGACTGACTGATTGATTGACTGACTGACATATCAACGCTCAGCCCAAACCGCTGGTTCAAGAGATTCCAAATTTGGCACGTAGGTTCCTTATAAGGTCTAGGGGTGCAATAAGGAAGGATTTTTCAAAATTCATCCCCTAAGGGGGTAAATTGGGGCTCCAAAGTTTGTATGGAGAAACAAGATTAGTTTGATTATTTTATTCGAAACTTCACAGGGGTACTCCTAACAATAAATGAGTGAAGACGTGTTTCAGGTTTATTGAAAATTCACCCCTAAAAGAGGGAAATGTGGTGTCAAAGTCTGAAAATCGACAATGGGTATTATTTCTATGGTTTATCGGGTCGCTGATTACGAAAACAACAATGATTTTAAAATCCAACGAGGCGGACGTGAAATACCAATTTCCCCAGTCGGGGTGAAATGGGGTTGAAATGTCTACATATCAATATGGTTGTCGTTTTCATGGTTTTTTTGGGACGTTAATTACGAAAATCGCATCGATTTTAAGATTTAATATTGTGGACATGAACATTTCTAAATATGTTAAAGAAGAAACTGACTGACTACCACAGACTGACTGATCAACGCACAGCCCAAACCGCTGGTTCTAGATTATACTCCAAATTTGGCAAGTAGGTTCCTTATAAGGTCTAGGGGCGCACTATGAAAATATTTTTCAAAATTAACACCCTAAGGGGTGAAACGATGTCAAAATTTGTATGGGAAAACAAGATTAGTAATGAGTAAACAAGTTTTTCAGGTTTTTGAGAATTCAACCCTTAAAAGGAGGAAATGTGGTCACAAAGTCTGAAAATAATACCCATATTGATTTTCAGACTTTGAGACCACATTTCCTTCTTTTAAGGGAGACAGATATGTACTTTTATTCAAGAGTTGTAATTATAATCTTGTGGCGTCGCTAGGCAACCGTCAAATCTGACATGCTCTGCAACGCGCTATCGAAGTTTCTTAAGTCAGTTGCATATATACGTAGAACTTCCAACCAACTCTCATTGGACTTCGGTCCCTGAGAGATCTCTCTATTGTCGTCTGTTCCTGTGTCTCCTATCTATTGTATATTTGTATTTACCTTGTACATATCCCTTTTCATGTATATATTTAACCCTGTACATTATTCCCTACTCTGAGTGTGCCACCTAGCATTTCTCCTACATATGCCTGGTACCTCTACTCCCAGCGATTCGACTTCTCTCCTCGCCTGCTCGTCACCCTGGCTCTGAGCCCTCGCTCGCCACGCTGACTCTGAGCACTCTCTTCATACGTCGTCGCTGACTCTTCCGTCTCAAAGGGGGGCTGATGTGGCGTCGCTAGGCAACCGTCAAATCTGACATGCTCTGCAACGCGCTATCGAAGTTTCTTAAGTCAGTTGCATATATAGAACTTCCAACCAACTCTCATTGGACTTCGGTCCCTGAGAGATCTCTCTATTGTCGTCTCTTCCTGTATCTCCTATCTATTGTATATTTGTATTTACCTTGTACATATCCCTTTTCATGTATATATTTAACCCTGTACATTATTCCCTAATAGGAGCCCATTTCTATTCTACTATCTCTTAGTAGTAGTAAGTCGATGGCGGCATAAAAATTCGTATACCGAAACCTCCAGAACGTAACAAATAGTTTTCCGACCCGCACCTAAATCGGTTCAGCAAAACGCGTGATAATCGCGGACAAATACATACCTCTGGTTGGGTCAAATTCAAACTGAAATCATCTTTTTTTTGTCGGCTGTTTAAAGTTACATTTAGTACGCGGGCGAAGCCGCGGGAAAAAGCTAGTGTGGTATATATCTTTAATAGTACGGTACGGCTTTCACACTTTTTCACCAGATTTCCTCCTTTTAGGGGTTGAATTTTCAAAAAACTGGGAACACGTGTTTACTTATTTATTGTTAGGAGTACTCCTGTGAAGTTTCGAATAAAATAGTCTGACTAATCTTGTTTCCCCATACAAACTTTGGACCCCCATTTCACCCCTTAGAGGATGAATTTTGAAAAATCCTTCCTTAGTGTACCCCTAGCTAGACCTTATAAGGAACCTACGTGCCAAATTTGTAATCTCTAGAAACAGCGATTTGGGCTGTGCGTTGATAATTGATATGTCAGTCAGTCAGTCATTTTCTTCTTTTATATATTTAGATAAAGAATGTTCATTTCTACAATATTACATCTTAAAATCGATACCGTTTTCGTAATTGACGTCCGAAAAAAAAAACATAAAACTACACCCATATTGATATTTAGTTATTTCAATTTCAACCCCATTTTACCCCGACAGGGGAGATGGTATTTCATGTCCGCCACGTTGGATTTTAAAATCATTGTAGTTTTCGTAATTAGCGACCCGATAAACCACAGAAACAATACCCATTGTCGATTTTCACACTTTGTCACCCCATTTCCCCCTTTTAGGGGTTGAATTTTCAAAAAACCGGAGACACGTGTTTATTTATTTATTCTATAGTTAGGAGTACTCCTGTGAAGTTTTGAATAAAATAGAATGACTAAACCCCCACATCCCCCCCCACATCAAAATCATGGTAGTAGTATATATGATGAATTTAAAAGAAAAATTATCACAGCTAAGTAGACACTACTAGTTAACGAGTAATAGTCGAACTTCAGACATGTACTTTGCAAAAGCAAACTTTCGTTCAATTTTCATTGATACCGTAGATAATGTTGTTAATTCTGTCAAAAACATAGTAAATATAAGTTTGCAAACTTGTTAGTCCACATAATGTAACGGGTGGACGACTACGGAACCCTATCTTGCGCGTGGCCCGACACGCACTTGGCCTGTTTTTTATATATTTAGATAAAGAATGTTCATTTCCTTTTCGTAATTGAAGTCCGAAAAAAAACATAAAACTACACCCATATTGATATTTAGTTATTTCAATTTCAACCCCATTTCACGGAGACAGAGATGGTATGTCATGTCCGCCACGTTGGATTTTAAAAACATTGTAGTTTTCGTAATCAGCGCCCTGATAAACCACAGAAACAATTCCCATTGTCATTTTCACACTTTGTCACCCGATTTCCTCCTTTTAGGGGTTGAATTTTCAAAAAACTGGAAACATGTGTTTACTTATTTATTGTTAGGAGTACTCCTGAGAAGTTTCGAATAAAATAGTCTGACTAATCTTGTTTCCCCATACAAACTTTGGACCCCCATTTCACCCCCTTAGAGGATGAATTTTGAAAAATCCTTCCTTAGTGTACCCCTACCTAGACCTTATGAGGAACCTACGTGCCGGAATCTCTAAAACCAGCGATTTGGGCTATGCGTTGATATGTCAGTCAGTCAGTCAGTTTCTTTTTTTATATATTTAGATAAAGAATGTTCATTTCCACAATATTACATCTTAAAATCGATACCGTTTTCGTAATTGACGTCCGAAAAAAAACATAAAACTACACCCATATTGATATTTAGTTATTTCAATTTCAACCCCATTTCACCCCGACAGGGGAGATGGTATTTCATGTCCGCGACGTTGGATTTTAAAATCATTGTAGTTTTCGTAATTAGCGACCCGATAAACCACATACACAATACCCATTGTCGATTTTCACACTTTGTCACCCCATTTCCCCCTTTTAGGGGTTGAATTTTCAAAAAACTGGAGACACGTGTTTACTTATTTTGTTAGGAGTACTCCTGTGAAGTTTTGAATAAAATAGTCTGACTAATCTTGTTTCCCCATACAAACTTTGGACCCCCATTTTACCCCCTTAGGGGACGAATTTTGAAAATTCCTTCCTTAGTGCACCCCTAGACCATATATGGAACCTACGTGCCAAATTTGGAATCTCTAGAGCCAGCGGTTTGGGCTGTGCGTTGATATGTACTGACAGAAATGACTGCAGAAACGAACAAACCAGTTTTGTCTATTTAAAAAAAATTGATCCCCATACAATATTTAACCCCTATTTTCAACCCTTTGGGAGACGAAAAATTTTAAAACACCTAGTTAACTTTCCTTGTTATATCTGCGTTTTCAAAATTTCGGATGGCGGTCACCCGCCTGTAGCCCTTATTATCTCTGGTTGGTGACTTTTACCGTGATATGATCTTTATAAAACATGCGTGTGCCGCCTCTCGTATCTATTCTATACTACTTATATAAAATACATATCACGATGTAATATTTAAAAAAACGAATACATTTGTCATCCTATTTACTTGTTGAAGTTGAATCAAGACATACTTATTTACGCAACACCGAGCCGTCTATGTAATTCAAGATCGCGAAGGGCTTCGACCTGCGCGGCGTGCGAAGTAACGAATACCTACTTCTAAGCGTCCCTATAAGGCATAATTTAGCGTGGCATCATCTTTCTAAGAATTTATGCCGATACGTATACATGTTCTACTTTTTATGTATACCTAATTTATGTCTTCAACTGTACTGTTAATAAAGTGTGTGCAAAGTACGAGTCACGAATATATGGTCTCAATATACATACCGTCCGGCCGACAGCGTAGTTGTTCAGTACCTACCTACACCTACGAATGCACCGGATGAGCGGACTTTTATTATAGGCGTGTAGGTTAGGTTGTACACAAAGCGTGATTTCTTAATCGATAAATTATATCTATTTGAAAATCATTTTGGCGGTTTGAGCCGTTTTAGATGTCAGATTATATACAAAATTTAAAGTTATTAAACGACTTAGTTTTAATTTTTAATTCATACTTCATAGCTACTATTGAACCTAATAATAAGTTGTTTAAATTACACTATGTACATATACCTAATAGAACATAAAGCTTAGGGCCGCACCGAAGCCGCCGATAAAAGTAAAGTACCTACACACACACTTGCTTGTCACCCACCCGCGCGCCTCTCGCTGTGCTGCACACCTCCGCTCACCCCGCGTATTCCCCTCTCGCGCCTACTATTAATGAAGATGCATTTGAAATCACTTAATAGGTATTTATAGGGTTCATTAGCATTACACCTTCTTCAATGTGGCCTTCATGAAAAGTCAACGTAGTGAGTTTGGCTTATATATTAATTTCACAAGACTTTTTCAAAGAAAATAAAGCTCCAGATATTTTGGGTAGCTTCAGTATAAAAAGGGTCAATACATATAAGAAAGATATATATAAACCATAACTGTAATGTTAGCTTATATACCATAGCCGTAATTGAATTGTATATATTTCTGTATTAAAAATTATTATATTACGATGTTGCCTTAACAAAAATCGGTTGATTTTTCATGTATCACAAAGAATATAAATATATATAGTATGTCATAAAGTAAGTAAATGCTTATACCATTTTCGCCCGATTTTTAAGGATTTTTTATAGATTATTTTTTAATATTTTCTACAGTCACGTTGGTGGACTACGTGTTTTATTAAAGAATACCTAATCTAATTGCTTTAACAAATTTTTTGGTGCAAAAAAAGTAGCTGTTATGAATTAATGTTCAAAATTCATACAGCGCAACCGTACCGCTCTTAGGCTAAACACCAGAACTCAAGTTTGACAAAAATGTAAAAAACAAAAATATACGTGGTTGAAGAGTTCCATTCTGATCATCATATACATACAGTTCTACTTCATCAAAGGTCAATTTATTTAAATGTACATGCCTGATTTGTTTGTTAAAATACTAAAATGTGTAATGTAACTTATGTATGCCTTTAACATTTGAGGAGTTCCCTCGATTCCTCATGGATCCCATCATCAGAACTCGAGCTTGACAAATGATTGTCTTGTAAATCTAACTTGCTTAACAAACACAGCAAAGAGGACAATTCGCCAAACGTGAACTATGCGTCGTTGAAGAGTTCTGTTCTGAAGATCATCAGCAGTCCCACTTCATCAAATGTCACATTCTTGTATGAAAATGCTTGATTTGTTGATAAAAACACAAAAATCACTGTATGTTTGCCTATAAGATTTGAGGAAAAATCACTGTATGTTTGCCTATAAGATTTGAGGAGTTGAAACTTGAAAAACAACATTTTTGTCATACAAACTTTCATCCCTTTTTTGAACCCTTTAGGGGATGAATTTTTATACCAACCCTATATCATTTATCTTGTTTTTTAATAAGTATCCTTTGTACAAAGTTTCAAGTCTAAGACTTTCCAAATGAACGATTTCCATACAACGGTTCAACCCCTGTTTCACCCCCTTAGGGGTTGAATTTCGAAAAATCCTTTCTTAGTACACGTCTACATACCCTAAAGAATATATGTTCCAAATTTCATGGTTATATCTTCAGCGGTTTAGGCTGTGCACTGTCTGTCAATAGTTGTCTAAGTAACGCAAGTTTTATAATATGTATAGATAATATTATGGCAGGGCAGCCAAATAAATATACCACAATTTTAGCTAACCAAAAAAAAACCAATATTGTTATTTGTTCTTATTTCTGTTTATTATTTTGTTTAGATGTGTAAAATAAAGAGAGATATACATATTTTTATGCCAAGATAAAACGCTATTATTTTCAATATGATATTGCTAAGTATTTCAAGTTAATAAAGTAAAAAAAAGTTTAGGCGTTATTTTATTTCATTTTCCTCTTAATATATTGACGTAAATAAACATTTATTATAAAAGCATTACATTAATTTACTTGGTAAGAAAAATAAAAAGCAAAAAGTTCTGTCAATCTCTGGATTTGAACCATGAACCTCTTGATTGCGTGTCAACCATGTTAACATCTAAGCTAAAGTGGATTCATTTTAGTTGACGAAATTATTGTACAGTTTTCATAAAGTGCTCAAGGGGGGACTTTTTCTATGGTGCGATCTGTACCTACAGCCTAATTTATCGTATGCTGGGTCAGTAAGTAAATTCGCGGGCTCGCGTCTCGCGCCTGTGTGCGTGCGCTCACACATAGACAGCGCCCGCTCCCGCTCCCAGCAGCGCGACAGAAACATTATGTCAAAAATTCAAGATTTGAAAAGTTGGTCAGCTAGGCATTCCTCTTAACTGTGTATGTAAGCTAGTATATAGGTAATTGTGTAACTTGATACTAAGGATTCGTAATAAATACGGAATCAGAGGTTATACTTAGGCTATTTGACTATTAACTCGGTATTTTCTACGTTACCGTGATCTTACTGTTATCGTTCAGTCCCTTCATATCACTGTCAGTTTACTGGACAGTAAATATGATATTTGGACTGAGTACCTACCTACTATTATATTTGGACCGCATTGACTCATTAATTCGATATGATCAATATTTCTTCGATCCTGGCAGAATATCACGATCAATCTTCCACAACCGAAAAATCTGCAGCGTGTAAATTGATTGCTAATTCCTGAAAATGTGGTCAAAGTAGAGTATTAGCACAAAATAAAAAATATACAGAAGGTCCGTTCCCGCCGTTCTTGAAAATACATACCTAAACTTGCCCGACTCACAGGGTTGCTTCTGTACATTGATTCTGAATTTTAAAAAGGAGTAGGTATAATAAAAAATCTTCAACATGACATTTAAATATGAACCAGCGTATCTTGGTAAAAAACTGGCCAAGTGCAAGTCGGACTTCGCACATTTAGGGTTCCGAATCAACCTCAAAAATATGATTTATCAATATATTAGTATTTGCTGTTAAAATATACGTAATATTGAACATTGTCACCAAATTTCAAGTTCATAGGTCAATGAGAAGTCTAAAAATTCTTCGGAACAAATTTTGTGACAGACGACGGACGGACGGATGGGCGTCTGGGCGACACCAATAGGGTTCTGTTTTGACCCTTCGGGTACGGAACCCTAATAAATTGATGCGTGACCCGCTGCGAGTTGTGACTTGTGACCGACGGCGGTCGAGAGCGCCAACAAAGAATATAAGTACCTAATTAATTAGGTACCTACTTAACTAAACCATAGTACTTAAATACTGGCGTTTTACCAGCGAACGATAAGATGAATGTGTAATGGTAGATCGTCGTTATCAAAGCGGCTAGTTTCAAAAAATTACCTACCTACCTATGTACTGTAACTACCAAAATGGGAAAATAGTTCTTTTTACCTTTCAATATCGTTTGAAAATTTGAAGAAAGTGTAGGCACAGTTTTTTGTTGTATTTAAACAATAAAATACATTCCAACTGTAATAATATGGGTTATTCATTTTGACGTACGTGACACAATGACACAAAGTACCTACGTAGCGGCGGGAACGTCAAGTGATCAACGCGCGCACAACTAGCACTCGCGACGCGACAGTGACAGTCGCGACTAAGCTCGTCCGAAATCAACCGAGAATGCCTGTAAATGGTACGTCTGTGTGCGTGCGGCGAAAATGGCACTTTGTACTGAGCGGACTCTCTGCTCCGGCGCGCGCCGCCGCTATTTACTTTGTGGTATTAGTTGGCATTGATAGTGAGGTGATCGAAAAGTACGACTTTAATTTTAATAACGGATGATATGGAAAAAAGTTTTATTTGCTCAAGCTCCGTAACCGAAGGGTCCACGCGGAAACCTATTGCTATATTTGCTATACCACTCACGCGTTCGATCTGTCACTCAAGTTTTACAGGCAAACGGTTACAACAATAAGCTACAATTTTCACAATACATATAAGCATCATGTTGACCCAAATCCATACAAATTGCTAAAACTTATTTTTTAAATAAAAGGGGCACGAAAAAAAAATACCGACCCAATCGAGTGGAGTATCGTTGTTTAGAGCTTCATGTAGATAGGGTAAATCGCCAGTAACTGGCCACTTAAGAAAATGTCATCAGTTACTAGCCACGGAATTTGTGCAGTGAAGACCGCCTTCAACAAAATAAAATACATGAAGTCAGCTCTAAACCCAGTTCAATTTTATTTATTTAATTGCAGAAATACCAACAATTAGTTGCTTGGTGTATATTTTTGCGAAGTGGCCAGTTATTGGGGAGTTGCCAGTTACTGGCGATTTACCCTCCCTCTATATACTGTATTGTTTTAAAAAATATTGGAAAACAAAAGAATAAGAAGGCACCAAAGTCAGCCTTCTATTTAACGATATTTCTGAAACAAATCCTAGATCCGCGGCTGCCCTCTGCCTAAACCCGTGTTAATTTCCGACGCACCTCAACCGAACAGTCCCAAGGTCCCGCACAATGGAGGCCGGGGGTCAGTGTGCTACCGATTGACCAACTAATTTCTATTTACAATATAATCGTATGCTAATCGCATGCAGTCTACTGCTCATATGTCACCGCGTAATTGACTGCGACGCTTCAATTAGGCATTTATAAATATTTTTGTAGTTAATCATATGGCCGGAATACACGTGGCTACTTTTTTAAGGGACGTTTTATTCGTAGGTTTTGGCACTAACGAATATAATATTTTTTTGGTTGTAAATATTAGATATGCGAAGAAAGTGATGTGAACATTTTCAAATATTAAAAAAAAAGTTACATCATCGAAATAGCTATCAGAAAAATAAGCATAGGTACTGACCAAAAATCATAACTTTAATGCAAACACAAACGAAGTAAATCCTGCACAAAGTTTGTATGGAGAGAGCTTGCCCTACTCCTCCTCTTAAGGCAGAAAAGCAAGCTAGTCTTTTGCCTGTAATTTTTAGTCAACAAAAATTACAGGCAAAAGAAGCGTCGGTCGTCCACCATATACCATGAGCTGACGATATTAAAATTAAGACCGCGGGTTACTTCTGGATGAGACTATAGCAAGAGACAGGGATGAGTGGCGTATAGAAGAGAGGCCTATGCGCAGCAGTGGACGATTACAGGCTAAAGATGATGATGATATTGATGATGAGCAAACTAGTGCGTCTATCTTCGTGGATACAAAATTAGCTTACTTTCAGTTCAGGCTAGTAAGCTAGTGCTGAAGCCAGGATAGTTTTTAATAGCTTGGCGTTCTATTTTTGAGCTAGTAGCATTCCCACCTGATTTCGCTGTCCTGGCTTGTGTGTCCAGCGATGCTAGAATGTGTTCGGCTAGTGCGCTACTGCAGTGGTTGACTGACTTAAAATGACTGGCATCATATAACAGTTAAACAATAGATGGTAGTAGGTAATGGTTAGTTTTTATAGTACTTTTCGTCATCTTTAATAAAACAAAGTATACTAGTAGTTGCAAGAAACTTATCCGCGAAGTAACTGATTCAATCAACTAAGTACTTATTTCCCTGCTAATTATAAATGAGATCTTATCATATCATAAGATGTCCCACAAACGAAACAGAATTTAAACGCAAATACAGTAGCGATACTGCACACTGGATGATCCACATACACACACACACGCACAGTCGCACACACACAGAGCGAGTGACCTAAAAATTGTAACTAAAAGATGCAAACAATCTTTTTAAGTTTTTATACCAGGGCCGTTTTGGGTGGGTGTGGAGCGAAGCCCTTTAAGGCGCAGGGTAGGGCAAGGCCTTCCCCATACAAACTTTGTGCAGGTTTTATTCATCGGTTTTGGCACTTACAAATATAATATTTTTTTTGGTTGTAAATATTAGATATGCGAAGATCGTAATGTGAAAATTTTCAAAAAATTCAAAATTAAAAAATTAAACAAAAAAAAAATTATAAAAAAAAAATTACATCACGAAATAGCTATGAGAGAAATAAGAATACTGACCAAAAATTATAACTTTAATGCAAACACAAACGAAGTAAATCCTGCACAAAGTTTGTATGGAGAGAGCTTGCCCTACCCCTCCTCTTAAGGCCGATTTAGATAGTGAAAGAACTTGCATGCAATTTTGATTACATTGCAGGCTACGGGCTACCAAGGTAAGGCGAGGGCGATCAAACTCCGCGGTGTAATGAAAATTGCAAAGTTCCTTTACCGTGTAAATGGGTTTTTAGACGGGCTCGCTGCGCTTGCGACTCCGCCCGTGTATTACAAAAACAAGCGGAGAAGCGGGGTAAAATAAGGTGGGAGCGGGGTAAAATAGTAAAGTTACAATTCCAAAAACGCTGTCTTAAAATCGTATGTTTGTAAGGGAAACTATTACAGTAAATAAACCCGTCGTGTTTGGGCTCATGGGCGGGATCGATATCGATCCCGCCCCGCCATACACATACATTCATATGTGACATTTTCTTCTTTAACGGAAATTTACTGTCATCGCAAAGATTCCCACTTGAAGTACTGTCAGTATTACATTTGCGCAGTAGTAATATCATGTGCAGAAGCGGAGCAGCACCGCCTTCGCATCGCCCCGCTGCCGCGCATCCCACGCCAGTCAGGGAGCACTCATTTAAATGTAAGGACGCAATATTTTATATCTATGGTAAAAGCGGTACTGAGTCGTCTGACATTTGATAGTTTTCTCATATCGTACTGTCTCCGCACCTATAAATCAGGGGATCTATGATGGTCGCGCAATAGCGTGTTCAACGACAAAATAAAACA
Organism: Cenopis cana; assembly: GCA_951800055.1. Lineage (NCBI taxonomy): Eukaryota > Metazoa > Arthropoda > Insecta > Lepidoptera > Tortricidae > Cenopis > Cenopis cana. The sequence goes on from OX637495.1 coordinate 1,324,668, forward strand.
TCTACCACTTTCTGACACCATGGTGTAATAGACAAATAAAAATAAATAAATAAATATTTGTGGACAATCTTACACAAATCAACCTAGTCCAAAACTAAGCAAACCTTGTATTATAAGATGATAGATTGCTTGTAAATGCTTTATCTTGTCGCTTATCACGCTATCGCGCGCCCATAATACGGGGCCAGGAAGCAGGAAGTCGCCTAAACTCTGACACAACTTCCAACCAGTGGCGAAGCTTCCATACAACTCGATTCCCACCGGCTTGCCTAATTTTCAGCCAGTCCAGTTCTTTTCCTACGGCTCATGAAGAATTAAGAAAGGCAAATTACTTCCGGCTTCCCTGAATATTTTTGACGCCACGCCACTGCTTCCAACTCAAATAATCTAAAGTACACCAGGCCCCTATACCACAAAACTTTACAAGTCTACAATTCGAAAAAATTTTACAATTCTCCATAGAAAAAGTTGACAAATTTGTCGAATTGTACGCTTGTAAAGTTTTGTGGTACAGGCCCCAGCCCTACTCCGGCCCTGCGTCTTTCTATTAGAGTCTCGCTCGACCTATTTAAGGGATTGCAACACCGCGCAGGGCCGCGCGGCACTCGCCTTCCGCGTGCGCTTGCGACGTTATATAATTTAATCACATCGAGGTCGAGGTTTGGACCCTTTTTGCCCTTTTCTGCTAATGGGTTGCACTTGATGACTTGTGATGATCTTGCGCGTCAGGTGTTTTAACCCTTTATACACCAGCACTTGATGGTGAGAGAAATGCAATTTTGATTACATTGCGGTCTGCGTCCTACCTAGGTAAGGCCCTGGTATCCTATAATACGCCATCGGCCGCTTACAGCGTCACGCCGTACGCTGCGTCACAATGCTTACTATAGAGATGTACTGTTATGTTCTCACAGGTCTGTCAGGGCCTAACAGTACATCTCTATAGTAAGCATTGTGACGCAGCGTACGGCGTGACGCTGTAAGCGGCCGATGGCGTTTATAGGAGACCAAGGCCTAAGACGAGGAATTAAATTCCACCATGTAATGAAAATCGCATACAAGCTCTTGCACCGTGTATTGCATTATATAATGACCATGTGAGTATGAGATCTTATATTGAGAACTTCCTTCTTTCAAAAAAAACAACGGGTTGCACTCCGGGAGTGCCGGCAGAAATGAAAACTCAATAAAGAAAGTAAATAACAAAGATATTCATATCCGTATCGGTATCAGTATCAGTACGTATCGGTATCGATATCGGTATCGGTATCGGTATCGGTATCCGTATCCGTATCCGTATTCATACTCATGTTCATATTCATGTTCGCATTATCCATTTACATATATATACATAATATGTCCCGAGTATCATCTGTCTTACGCATCTAAGACCAGCTGAGTTTAGCTGAGTTGACCCCTCCTAACATCGCAATCACGATACTAGGAGGGGTCAACTAGAGTCTTAGAATCTGTCGCGAGCTTAACAATTTTTACCCAGTACAAAAGTGCTCAGCGCTGCTAAAGAAGTTTTCACTTCAAAAACAAGTTATCTTAGAACCGACATTGTAGGTAGTCATGAGACATCTCTATGCATGCAATGAGTATGCATCACAATTAATATACCTAACCATAACTATGAAGAATGTCGAGTAACTCGAGTAAATAGTTACTATATCCGCAGATTAAAAATAAAATATCCGCGGAAAGATGCGCGCTACACACGCCGAGAATTTGTACATGGGGATTTTTAATGTGCGTACCCGAAGGGTCCATACGGAACCCTATTATAGTCACTCATGCGTCCGTCCTTCCTCCATCCATGCATCGTCATCAGCTATGAACTTGAGGTGATAATGTTTGTTATTACGTATATTTTACAAAAAAATACTAATATAATGATTAATCAAATGTTTTCTTTGAAATTTCCTTATTATATTAAAACCAACTTTATCTTGCGGTTGCTTCGGAACCCTAAATGTGCGAAGTCCGACACGCACTTAGCCGGTGTTCTTTACCGCGACGACTGCAAAAACCGGCCAAGTGCGAGGCGGACTCGCGCACGAAGGGTTCCGTACCATTTAAGTTGTTAAGTTATATTTCAATAAATAAATTTTAAAAAATTAAATTATCTATAAAAATGGCAAAAAAATCATGTTTGTTGTATTTATATTATTCTGTTTTTTAGTATTCGTTGTTATAGCGGCAACAGAGATATATACATTATCTGTGAAAATTTCAACTTTCTAACTATCACGGTTTTTGAGATACAGCCTGGTGACAGACGGACGGACTGACAGGCAGCGAAGCCTTAGTAAGGGTCCCGTTTTACCCTGTGGGTACGGAACCCTAAAAAGCATACAGCCTGGTTAACGGTAAGGAGAGACTATAGCCTTATTTATTTAATGGTATGGCGATAGTCTAACATAAGATTTATAAGGCTTTGGTTAATCTGACTGGCCCAATAAAGCGATAGGAGTGCGCGAGAGAAGTCTGGGAAAAATCCAGGGAAACCTCCGACACGACCACGCGGGCGGCTTAAACATTGGAATACTGTAAGAGTTGGCGCTTCAGTGAGTTTGGTTAAGCGGCTTCAACCGAATCTGAGGAGTGCGTAGGTACTCAAGATAAAGGTGTAATTCCACAGCCGACAGCAGACGGCAACTGCAAGTTCCACCGCACACGAAATTGAACCGTAATCGTAAGACAAAAAGTCCCAATTATAAGGCAACATTCAGGTGCATACGAGCGTCCGGGCTTCCTGGTGCGAAGTGGACTTCTTTATATTTATTATAATGCGTTTCATAGCCTATGGATGCTTGTGACCCCAAAACAATTACAATCGCGTTGCCTACCCTTTGATGATTTAAAATTTAAAAAAAATATTATTATGGCATCCACAAAACCATTACGCAAGTCGAGGTTTGTGTTCGCAAGCGTTGCCGCTGCTCTGTTTTCCTTTACAATTCTAGTTCGTGATCCCATTATATTAAATTCGCAATTATTTAAGCCACAGTGAAGCAATACAAATTCAATATCGATGAAACAGACAAATTGACTATGAATACAGATAATAGGGCCCTGTGGAGTAAATAAGGTCAACCGGGGTAAGGCGTTAATGCGGAGAAATGCGTCTTTTTAAAGATGTAACATTTCATAGTACTTTTGAACTACCTAAGTTTGAAAAACCATCGTAGACTCAAACTGTTAAAAATTGTACTAAAGTAGTTCTAAAGTTCTGTGTTTGTGTAAATCTTTAAAATGCGTTATTTTCCGCACTGACCGCCTTATCCCTGTTGACTTTAATAATCACCGCACCGGCCCTTATTATCTATAAAATAAATTAATAGTACATTACTTAACAAGGGCGGTAAAACAAAGAATGTCTCAGATCGCAGGTATTTGACGCCCGAGCCGAAGGCAAGGGCTATAAATATGCGATCTGAGGCTTTCTTTATTACCGCCCGTGTTAAGTACAAAGTTTTATGTCACCCCCTGGCCAGGAAGTGGGATTTCCCGCGCGCGGAGCGTGCGGTAATTGCCGCTTTATGACCAGGTGTGATATGAAGGCCTTTATTCATAATCCACTATTTTTACGTAGTGATGCATGCATATCACTTTCATACAAGACTTGAGCTAACTTAATTATCTACTATAAACATAATCTACGTAACATTTAACTTTTATTGTTTTACTAACTTTTTTTTTTTTCAATTATTATCTATACTCTTGCCAATTTGTCTTTAAGGCGCTACACTGAGAAATTTGGAGACTGAAACGCTGTCCTGCCCAGACTAGCAAACAGTAGGGGCTGATTTTCAGATATATGATTCTTGACTATATGATTGTGGTACTGACAATAGCGAAACATGATTGCTTAAAATTTTTCCGATAGAAAATAAATACAAAATCGAGTCTATATATTCCTTTTTTTCCTCAGCTTACTAAAACAACGCATTATTAAAAGACATTAAGTTAATATGATGGTATTTTACCTCATCTAGGTACTGACAAGAGGAAATTTAATAAACCTGCACACAGTCAGATATTCAACGAGATTTGTCTAAAAAGCCATTCTCGGAGAGGGTTGCATCCCGTTTTGTCGTGAGCGAAAAACAAAGGGTGTCTCTTTCAATCGATATGTCGTCTTAATAGACTTGAATTTTCTCTCTAATCTAGCTAGTTTTGGGTTTTCCGAATCCGAATCTCACTGTTATCTAATATCGCTTGGTTAAATATCCAGTGTCAGTTTTCTTGTAAGTAATATGCGGTCTCAGAAGGCTATTATTGAAATATAGGCTATATTATATTCCTATGCAGGGGAAAAATATCCTCGCTGACTGTACCTAGGTTAATTACCTAGGTACGCACATTTCTCGCATCTTATGCGGTCCTGGTATATCATGCCTGCGACTCTTACGCAACGGATCGGTATTTTAATCACTGTCAGCTATTCTTATTACTATGTCAATGGTTGATATAAAGACAATGATATTTGTGTTACTAGGACCGCAGTCATGCCTGTTCCTTCTGCCGCTTCGGCTAAACTCAGCTCTGGTACACCTCCGAGGTGTCCAGATACCCTCTCGCGCTAGGAACGAGAAAGAACGTAACGCGGCGAGCACGTGCGAGTCAAAAATCAAATCAAAAACTTCACTTCACCAAATTATGCTGAGATGGAACCGTTTCATGACAACGACCGCTTTAGCTTAGTTGGTAGTGACTGCCTACGAAGCTGGAGGTCCCGGGTTCGAATCCCGGCCGGGGCATTTATTTGTGTGATGAGCACGATATTTGTTCTTGGGTCTTGGATGTTATCTATGTATTTAAGTATCTATTTATCTATATAAGTATGTATATCGTCGCTTAGTACCCATAGTGTACAAGCTTTGCTTAGTTTGGGACTAGGTTGATTTGTGTTAGATTGTCCACAAATAAAAAAAATATATATAGGTACAACACAACTTTTTGGTTCATGTTTATTTTTATTTTGCGGTGTTATTTGTTAGTTTTTTTTTGTCCCGAATAAATATTTCTTATTTCTAATTAGTTAATTGGGAGTTTTACTTTCTTGTTTAATGTTTTTGAAATATTTTCAGTGCTAAATAGTAATTGAAACTGTTTGTTTACTTAACACCTACAGCATTCTCTACAGTAAGTTACTCGCATAGCATTTTGTGACATTGACATGCTTACGTGTGTAATAATAATAAATATTTTGAGTTTTGGTAAGTCTTGTTAATTTAGGCAAAAACTACTAAGTAAAATAGCTGCTAAAATTGGAAAACCTTACTTATTCCATTTCGTTTCGTTCGAGATTCGAGAATTTGGTGACATATGAAGTTAATTTGGTGGTAATTTTGTTTGTTCCCTTTTCCTTTACGTACAGTATCACAAAATAAGTAATAATCTAGATCTACATATCGTTCTCTACACACGTCAGTACATTTTTGCGCCATCTATGAACGAGTAGGAGAATTAAAAATGAATTTCTGTGTATAAGTTTAACTACTGATTAAATAATAATAAAACTTGTAGCAATTTGCAATTATTTGTAAGCATTTTACAATTACATCCATGTTTTATATAATTTTGTTTTTTTAAATACATAACATAACATTACGTAACATTGATAAGAGCGCCATCTAGTGGCTAATAGCAACCCCACCTCCTCAATCAGTTCACGACTTCTCATTCTTAATAGTATACTTAAAATCCGAAAGAGGGCAGAGTAGTCTCCTTTTTAGTAGGTAACTGAAAAAAGGAAAGCATCCTATATATAGGAAAGTGCATTCATGACCTTATTTATGTACCGAGAAAATGTAATTATTTACGAACTATACCGAATTGTGAAGTAAAAACCAATTTTCAAATGCATGGAAAGGAATAGGTTGATCCTGATCAATATAAATATCCTTGAAACAAACACAACACTTGCGTATTTACCTTATTACGTAAATTAATATTGTTTAATAGCTTTGAGTGGTGTAAAAATAAACAGTGTCTAAGCATTTAACACATTCATTGCCGATGAATGCTACGCGCTACGGTCGTGGTGTTAAGGCTGCGTTTCCACCAGAGATGTGCGAGGATGCGTTTTCATACATTGACACCTCGCAACGCGCCGAGCGAGGTGTCAAGTAAGGCCGGTGCACATTGGTTGCGTGCGCAGCACGTACTTAAGCGTCGACGTGCACGTACCTAGACGTGCGCGTTGTAAAGTATGAATCTCCATAGTCGATGTCACACCGATCGCGTGACGTGTGCGTGCGCGATTTCGAGATAAATTCGAGGGAAGACCAGCGCTAGCCAATGATATGATATGATATGATATTCATTTAAAGGGGAACCGTGCAGTGGCATCGCGGCCGCAAACGCTTTCGCCAATTATTTTAGTAGTGTTTTTCTCCCGAATAACCCAATCCTTAACGTTGATATCCTTAATAACGATAATCTACTTGGAGATGCAGGTGTGCAAAGAGATAATACGAATGTGGGTATTGGCCAGATTTATATACGACAAGTTCGCGATGCTCTGAAAAAACTTAAGCCTCATAGTGCTGTAGGACCGGATGGAGTACCACCTTACGTATTGAAAGCCTGCAACGGCATACTAGCTAAGCCGTTATGCCATATTTTTAATCTTGCCCTAAGAAAAGGTAACTATCCTTCTCTATGGAAGCTGTCACGCGTTACACCCATACCTAAAACCGAAGATAAAGATAAAGTTGATGGATATCGCCCGATAGCAGTGCTCAATTCGGCGGCTAAAACGTTTGAAAGTATTATGCATAAGGAAATATACCGTCAGATTGATCCATACATAAGTGACGCACAGCACGCTTTCAGATCAGGTAGATCGGTGAACACTAACTTGCTAATTCACGTGGACTATATTAGTAAATGTCTTGACAACGGCACCCAAGCTGACGTCATATATCTCGATTTCCGTAAGGCCTTCGACACAGTCGATAACGATGTGCTCCTGTTGAAGCTTAGGAACGTAGGATTCGATCAGGAATTACTTAAATTTTTCGCTGACTATCTTCAAGACAGGACACAATTTGTTAAATATGGGCCGTTTATCTCCCCTCCCTATCACACCCGTTCTGGAGTTAGCCAGGGGTCAAGTCTCGGACCTTTGCTCTTTTTGATTATGGTGAATGACCTCGTGAGTAACCTCCAGCATGCTAAATGCTTATTATATGCAGACGACCTCAAACTGGTTATGGAGATCGAGCAGGAGTCCGATTGCCTACTTTTGCAGCAGGATCTAGACCGGGCTTATCGTTGGAGCATCGCGAACAAACTTCACTTCAACAACAGTAAATGTCAAATAATGACATATACCCGGCGTCAGGTTCCTGTTAAATTTAACTACACGATCGATAGTGACATTTTGAGCCGTGTAGTATCGGTCAAAGACCTTGGAGTGAAGTTTGATCGCGAGCTGACATTCCGCGAGCATATTACCAGTCTCGCGAAAGAGTCGTATCGGAGGTTAGGCTTCGTGACGAGAAACGTGAGGGACTTCCACAATTCCGGCGTCATCAAGCTCCTCTATACGGCTCTAATTCGAAGTAAAATCGAGGCAAGTGCTTGCATTTGGAGTCCAAACGAGGCCAAGTACAAACTTATGCTGGAAAAGGTTCAAAAAGCTTTTTTACGCTTTTTCTACAAAAAGCTGTATGGGTATTACCCATATATGTACCCGACAAAGTTTCTACTTGGCTTCCTGGGCTTTAATTCGCTAGAAGTACGTAGAGGAATCGAGCGGATGGTTACTGCTTGTAAGGTGCTCCGAGGCAAAATAAATAGTACTGAACTTCACAACACCATTAACTGTATCATAGTGCCTCCAAATAAGTCCCGCCGGCGTGCGTACATACAGTTGTCGGATGGCACCGAATCGCGCGCAACCGCGGCGCGCCGCCACTCACCGCTGTGCGACATGATCAGCTCTCTCAACGGACTCCTACGCACTCAACCACAACTGGATATCTTTGTAGACACCCTACCTATGCTCGCGACTAGGTGCCTCTCTTACTGTGAGAATGAATCAAGTGTATGACTCATTTGTAATATAAGACCAAATGTAAATATATTTAAGACACGAGTGTAATTGGTATAACCGTTCTTGTGAAATAAATAAATAAATAAATAATAATAAATAAATAAATAAATGATATGATATGATTCTTTATTGGCTTGGCTTTTCTTTCTTAATTGGCTAGCAGTATGCCGATTAGATATGAGCGCCGCGCCGCCGCGCCGCCGCCGCCGGCGAAAATCCCACGGCGGCACGGCGCCGCCGCCGATACAGGGCGATCGGCGCGCCGATCTATGTCTCGCGCGCGTTTCAGATACTGTGTAGCCTAATATCTTTTACACACTTTTATCATCGATCGGCAAACTAGTTTGGAATTTGATAGCTTACGGTTATATAGGGTTATTTATTTTAGGGTTCAGTACCAAAAATGCATAAAAGGATCCTTAATGAGCGATTCTAGCCGTCTGTTCGTCAGATTGCTAAATATTAAATTTCAGAAACTATTTATGTTATCGATTTGAAATTTGGAATACCTACTTGTAAAATAGCCTATGTGTAGTATTTGTGTTATGAATTATCAAAGTAAAATATCACATACTATCGCAATTATTCTTTATTTTATTTTAAATACGTTTGCTTTGCACTTGACCACAAATTACCTGATGGTAAGTGATATTGTGGTCTAGGATGGAATGCGCTTACCTAGAAAAAAACAATTCACTCTCGCCTTGAGGACCATAAATATAGGTTCAAGGAGAATTACGGTAAGGAGTTCCATAGCTTGGCCGTTTTCATAATAAAAATGAAAGCAAAGCGTTTCGTGCTCGAGTTTTCGGAACTGCCACCGTAAAACGGTGTCGCTTTGAAGGGGCGGGAGGTATTATGTGATTCCTCAGCAGACTCTGCGAAATTTGGTGTGTGTGTGTGTGGTGTACGCTAGAAGATCCACAGTGGACCGATTTTGACGAAAGCCGTATTGTCGGTCACTGAGGAGTTCATTGATTCTAGGTACCTATGCCAAAGAGCCTGCTGTTCAGGACACTCTCCATAATCTTGCAGTGAACGGATGTGACCGAAATGGGCCTGTAGTTAGTACGCGACTACTGTATATTAAATAATCTTCAATGCCGTTGAAATTTGCTTGGCTTAGTGAAGAACTTGCTTGTTTCTTACACGGTACGATGTGTTCGAGGTTCACCAAAAGATGGGAATAATGCAGCGCCTAGTGTTTGTGATAAATCCTAGAAGTATATAATATGCGAGTGTGTTTGCGTTAAAAACACCATGTTCCGTAAGCATCCAAGAGTTTATCCAAGAGGCAGAATTGTCATGTTTACATACTGGTATCATAGTTTAGAGCTTTGTCATGTGACTGGACCACCTTGACACGAAGTTTCCCGCAGGTAGCAACAGACTTGCTGTTTTCATTGGCACTTAGATGTTACATACAGCAGAGCGTAATCGACTAGGACGGGATAAAATGTAGAGCATCGATATAAATCAAATAAATAGGCGTGTTTGTCATCCTGACAGTAAAAATGACGTTGACAGGCGTGTCCGGCATCAAATACGTAAAAAAATCGTATTCAACGCCTATATGTAGGATTTTTGTTTTGAACCTAAGGTTTTTTCAAGGTCACACCGCCGACGCCGCCGCCGCCGATCAATTTTAATCGGCGCGCCGCCGCCGGCCAATTGCCCATTGGCGCTCATATCTAATGCCGATTTGGGGCCACTTCGTGGCTAATGTTCTGTATTGTGGTGTTCTGTTTATTTGTACTGTATTTGTGCCACGAAGTCTTTCTTTCTTTCGAAACTACAAGACAGGCACGTGCCTGTCTTGCATAAAACGTTTAAACGTAGGTAAACGTTTTTAAGCAGTTTAGGCCCACAGAATGATGATGATGATGATGTGTTGTTGTTCCTGGAATTGCGCAAGGTCGCCAGAGCTCCCGAGGATGCACTCTGTTGAGAGCGAGGGACCTAAATTGGTCCCGTCTGCTGTCAACACATTGAATCCTCAAATATATAAAGGGTCGGCAATGCGCACGTGTCTGAATTAAGGAGTCCTGAGTGCAGTGAGGGATTAAAGCCCGAAGATCAGAGTATTATGCGCCACGGCGACAATTATTCAAACTCCGATACGCGTGTGGAAATTTTGCAATTTGGTAGTTCACAGGCGTTATGTCGTACTTATGTTAATCTACTCTTCACATCTCGTGGAAGGATCGAGTAACAAACGAGAAGGTGCTCAATATCGCGCGTTTACCGAGCATTGCTGCCGTCCTAAAACAAAGACGGCTGCGCTGGCTGGGGCATGTGCAAAGGATGGAGCCTTCTTGTTTGCCACGGAAAACTCTCCTGAGCGAAATAGCGCACGCTAAACGACCCATCGGGCGGCCTATGTTACGCTTTAAAGACAGCGCTAAACGCGACATGGTATCTTTTAGATGAGAATTAAGACATCAGCGCGCTGCTCTGCCTCTTTCATCTTCGGGTGGGACATTTATCTGTCAACTATGCGGTCGTGGCTGTCGCTCCCGTATCGGCCTTACAAGCCACTTACGTAAGTGCCGCACCTCTCATACTGACGCTGCTTAAATCATCTTTTCATAGATGAACAAGGCCAATGATGATGTTAATCTATAGACTGCGGTGTCCACTTACCATCAGATGAGTCGTAGGTACGCTTGTTTGCCACCGTCGTTGTATAAAATATATATATCCTCCCTGTCGATTAAAGGGTTAGACGCGCAATGTTGAAATCTAATCAAGTTATCACCTCGTAACTATTAATGATATTATGTTTAATTACATCGTTGCCATGTTTACGTACCTACACCTACATAACCACGGAACTTTTTATTATTATTCCGTGTACATAACAGTCACTATGAGACCGCCGGTGAGAATATTCGTTCAAGGAGCGAAACGACAACGAATACCAATGTCGTTACTATCGATTTTAACGCTATACCAAATGATTTTCGGCTTCAAATTCGGCTGCACTAAAGAGATCAATTCGAAATTCAAAACGGCCGCGCAATGCTTCTCCTTTGCTATGGGCTGTTTAATGATGTCGACACTGTCTTTAACGTTCGTGGCATCACCAGAGGAGGGACATATACACTTATGGAAATGTATATCTTTTGTACAGTACATACCAACATTCTGCATATTGATGTACACAAAGTATACAGTCTGCGACTTCTTAATCGACTTGGAAGTTACTGGAAGTTATAAAATTGGACTGGTCGCATGGTCTTACACAAGTCTGATGTTCGTGCTCAAAATTACAGGGGCCATGATGTACTGCGCTTTTACGACTTGTTTAGATAGACCGAAAATGTTCTGGCAGGGTTTCTTGCACATTCCTGTGCTGGCTTTGGATATAATCCCGGTTATCAATAGTCTTGTGTTCTACCACATTTATTTACGAATGAGGGACCTAAGAATTAAGTTGGCGCAGCGTGAAATTACGTTGGAGCATGTAGAAAACAATTACAAGGTGGTAGCAGATTATTTTGATAAATTCAGAGCCGGATACGATGCTATTGTGAGTGTTTTGTTATATTTAGACTATTTTAGACTACGGAATAGTATAATAATACCACAGAAATGTATTTGATAGGAGTAGGACTAAATAATTCACACGGTTGCTGGAAGTTTTTATAAGGTTTATAACCAAATGAAAGTACCTACCTATCTACCTAGTTTACTCTACATGTAATGTTTAGAATTTTTACCTGTATATTAGTATTGTTACATTAGTTTAATACTTATGTTTTCTCTCAATTCCAGTTCATATGGGGGTTTTTGACTGATTCCCCCAAACTAATGATTGTGGTGTGGAACTATCTCCATTCGCTAAGAACATTTGAAGTAAGTTGTGCATTTTATATACCTACTTTTATACCTACCTACCCAGTACCTACCCTATCCATAGTTATGTAGGTACTATTTTATTTCAATATTTTTGAAGTCTTTTTTACCATAACATAACCCTTAAACAGTCCAAATTAAAATTAATCCATAATTAAAGTTTCTTGTCACTTGGCGTCAGAAAAAAATTACGAAGAGGTGAACGAATTATTTTCCCTCACGATTTAGATTGTGTCCTGAATCTTGATTAGTGACGATTCATGAATGTTAATAAATATACCAGTAATAGACAACTATGAAAGCTTATGACCGTGTTTGACCACAATATATTCGTTGGCTTTCAAAATAATCGAATCTTTTAATCTCTTATCAATTCGAACCTACGAGCTTCACGCATGCAAAAACGACACAAAACATATTTGCTCGTAGCTTTTGATAAGGCGCTCATTTGCATTAATTTCTATTAAATTAGTTTTTAGCTAGGAGACTACTCCGTTGTCGATGGGTCATGGTGTTGGTGATCCCCATAGCCCCATGATTTCCACCGGTGACTACGTAGCCACGTACGCTGCTGGGGTTATGCACTACAAGATAACATTTGTTGCAGTCGTGGCTCATAAACTCGTCAACGTATGTGTACGCGATGCACGCACCATTGCAGATCTGCATTCCGGCGGTGTGCGCTGAAATGATCACCGCGCAGACTGACGGTATTAGAATGATTCTGCACGAGCGGCTTTTTGTCGAAAAAGGTAGGTCAGACAACTTGCTTAACCCAACAGAAATGCTCTTAAGAATCTGTTTTGAGCTACTACTAAAACTTTACCAGTTGCCAAAGCGTTTGTAGCCTTATTATTTTAATTATATTTTTAACCATACCTGTAGGTACAGGTACTATACAGTACTAGGTTAAATATAGATATTTATAAATGGTTTCAGAAGAGGCGCCGTGTCGCCTGCTCCGGTACATGGAAGCGCGGCCGCTGCTCCGGCTGGCGTGGCGCGTGCTGCCTCAAGACTTACGGCTGCCCACTGCCATGTTATCTATGTGTGCTACCTACCTCATCGTTATCATACAGTTTACTCATCTATACGATTAGTTACTCTGCCCTGTGGCGCGTGCTGCCAAGACTTACGGCTGCCCGCTTCTCACCGCCATGTTGTCCATGTGTGCGACCTACCTCATCGTTATCATACAGTTTACTCATCTATACGATTAGTTACTCTGCCCTGTGGCGCGTGCTGCCAAGACTTACGGCTGCCCACTGCCATGTTATCTATGTGTGCGACCTACCTCATCTTTATCATACAGTTTACTCATCTATACGATTAGTTACTCTGCCCCGTGGCGCGTGCTGCCAAGACTTACGGCTGCCCACCGCCATGTTGTCCATGTGTGCGACCTACCTCATCGTTATCATACAGTTTACTCATCTATACGATTAGTTACTCTGCCCCGTGGCGCGTGCTGCCAAGACTTGCGGCTTCTCACCGCCATGTTGTCCATGTGTGCGACCTACCTTATCGTTATCATACAGTTTCTCAGCGGCTTTGGGACGAGCCGCTCTGTAGGCTGGCAGCGTGCTCGACTCCTAGCTGTTTCTGAATGGGAATCCGGGCAATGGCTGCAAGCTCTGCCCTCTTCATCAGTAGGGACGCTTTTGGACAACACCACTTTTCGCCTCTCCGTCGCTCTCCGCCTGGGAGTGGCCTGCGTTGCCCCGCACCGCTGTCGTTGCGGTGACCCAGTAGACCAATTGGGTCACCACGGTTTATCCTGCGGCAGAAGCGCAGGCCGTGCCACTCGACATGCGAACCTAAATGATGTCATCCGTCGGGCCCTAGCCAGTGCGGGAGCGCCGGCCATATTGGAACCGACCGGCCTTGCCCGCGACGACGGAAAAAGACCCGACGGAATGACTCTCGTGCCTTGGAAGATGGGACGGCCGCTGGTTTGGGACGCAACTTGTGCCGATACCCTGGCGCTGTCTCATCTTCGTGGCACCGCCACAAAAGCCGGCTCTGCTGCAAATTCAGCCGAACTCCTCAAGCGGCGCAAATATGCAGCCCTAAACAATGGCTACCAATTTGCGCCGTTTGGGGTAGAGACTATGGGTCCGTGGGGGGAAAGCGCACATTTAGTTTTTAAAGAATGCTCCAATCGCCTTGTGGAGGTAACGCGTGACCGGAGGGCTGGATCATACCTGGCGCAGAGGATCAGCATTGCCATCCAGCGTGGCAATGCTGCCAGCCTTCTGGGCACGCTGCCCCCACAAAGTTGATTTGGGGCAATTTTTTTATTTGTAAGTTAGTTTATTTGTAAGTTAGTTTATAATTTTAGAGTTTAGTTTTTAAATATTGTCAATGTATTTGTATATATTTGACAAAATATGTTACGGCACATTCATGTTTTTACAATAAATAATAATTGTATAAGTTTACTCATCTATACGATTAGTTACTCTGCCCCGTGGCGCGTGCTGCCAAGACTTGCGGCTTCTCACCGCCATGCTGTCCATGTGTGCTACCTACCTTATCGTTATCATACAGTTTACTCATCTATACGATTAGTTACTCTGCCCCGTGGCGCGTGCTGCCAAGACTTGCGGCTTCTCACCGCCATGCTGTCCATTTGTGCTACCTACCTTATCGTTATCATACAGTTTACTCATCTATACGATTAGTTACTCTGCCCCGTGGCGCGTGCTGCCAAGACTTGCGGCTTCTCACCGCCATGCTGTCAATGTGTGCTACCTACGTTAACGCATCTATACGATTAGGTATATACCTATTCTTATAGTACCAGCCCGTCCTGGTTTTGCGGCACTCAAGGTCAAGCTAGCTGGCAACTTATTGAAATTGAAATCATTTATTTCGGACGACGGGCATCCATATACAAATACATTAATACACATCACAAGAAATTGTTAGAAATAATAATAGATTAATAATAAGTTAGTAAAACACGAAATGTTCATTGGATTGCACATGTAAAGCCATCCAATGAGTAATGATAGGGCTGTCCATACTTTCCGCAATAACCCTCAGGAGAGTGTTGGCGGTGCCCCGCATGCGGGCCCACAGGGACGCCACGCGCTTGCGCAGCACAGCATAGAAGCCGTCAGTGCTCCACGCGGTAAACATACCTGAGGCACTGCAGCGCCAAGGCAACCCCAACAATCCTCTGAAGGAATTATTGTACTGGACACAGTACATGAGCAGCGAATGGATTTATTTTATACTAGCGGTCCAGTGTAGCGGCCCGCCCCGGCTTCGCACGGATAGTCTAGTTTTGCTACCTAATGTTTTGATCTACTTACCTGCTATATTACTACAGACGACATTTCTCTTCGAATATTGCTCGTTTTCCATACAAACATTCAACCCCCTTTTTTACACCCTTAAGGGATGAATTTTCAAAAACGCTCAAATCACTTTTCTTATATTTTAACTGAGAGTCTCCACAAGTGCCTATGAAGTCACTCACTTTAAAAATTCAGGTTGCCCAAAAAATGTTTTAATCCCTTTTTCACCTCTTCAGAGGGTAAATTTCAAAAAACGCTGAAATTAGTTTTCTTTGTATTTAATCCTAGGTCTACAAACGAAGTTTCAAGCTACTCGTTTAATAAAAAAAATGCTCCCCATACAAACTTTCAACCCCCGTTTCACCCCTTTAGAGGGCGAATTTCGAAAAACGCTGAAAACAATTTTCTTCCATTTTGATGCTTAAGTCTTTAAGGGAAGTTTTAAGTTTCTATCTTAAAAATAAATTTGTTTCCCTTACAAAATGACCACCCCCTTTTAACCCCCATTAGGAATGAATTTTGAAATAAATTATAGCCTATGTCCTATTCTGATGTCTAAGCTACAACACTGGAAAGTTTCATAGAGATCAGTTCATTAGTTTTTGAGATTAAGTGGAACGTACATACATACATTCATACATCCGCACAAACTTTCACGTTTATAATATTATTAGGATTATTAGGATTAGGATGTTAGGATTAGGATTATTAGGATTAGGATATTAGGATTAGGATTATTAGGATTAGGTTTAGGATTAGGATATTAGGATTTATACGAATAGATAATATTTAAGATTTTATTTATATATAATAGATAACTTAGTTTAATGTAAAAGGTTCTCGCTGGTGGTAACCCTAGCGCTCAGGCCCCACCCTCGAAAGAGCGCGTTGCGTGCGGTGGAAAGAGATGGCCACGTTTAGGCACGTTTGGCAACATTTTACATAAGCAGGGAATAGATTTAGCTTTTGCCCCTTACGTATAATGTAATAGGTTCTCGCTGGTGGTAACCCTAGCGCTAAGGCCCCGCCCTCGAAAGACCGCGTTGCGTGCGATGGAAAGAGATGGCCACGTTTAGGCACGTTTGGCGTGCTGGTATCTTTAAGTAGTCTGTGCAGTACAGTGAGTAGTCAGATGTGATGGATTGTTTTAAAGTTAAAGTTAAAGTTAATAAAATTATCTTTTAGAATTAATGTATAAAACACATTGTTTTATTCTCACCTTAACTGAATATAAAATATCATAAAACATAGCTCATTTAAATTTCACATTCCTATAACTGTGACCACACTACGCTATGTCGCTGATTTTAGTTTTTAACCCCCGAATCAACGCAAACGAGGTGTGTTATAAGTCAGTTAGTCAGTTCCACCATTTTCTTTGTCACCGGACGGGCGAGAAACTGAGCGTTTCTTCCTCACGTGGGTCCGCTTATGTGCGTTTAAATGGCACTTTCGACTGAACAGCATTTCGCATCTCTCACATGAGAATAACTTGTCTCTTGCATGAATTCGTTTATGTCTCGTTAACTGACTCGACACCGCAAACTTTTTCCTACATATTTCACAAGCATATGGCTTATCACCGGTATGAATCCGCGTGTGTCTCTTCAAATCACTTAAACTGATAAACCGTTTTAAACACACTTCGCAACAGAATGGTTTTTCTCCTGTGTGCACTAGTGTATGTCTTTTTAAATTACCCGATTGACTAAACTTCTGCTTACATATTTCACAGGAATATGGTTTCACACCTGTATGGATTTGTGTATGCGTTCTCAAAGTTCCCTGATCGGCAAACTTATTGTAACATATTTCGCACGTATACGGTTTGACTCCTGTGTGTGTTCGTACGTGCACCTTGAAATTATCCGATCGCCTGAATTTCTTTTGACACATTTTGCACGAGAATTTCTTTACTGACGTTTTCTTTTTATTGCTCAATCCCTTGGACCGTTTTTTACATATTTCGCAGGAGTAAGACTTGTTACATAAGTAATCGTGATTTTTACACAGATGTACTTTTATATGTGGAATCAGATAACGTTTTTGTTGAAATTCTTTGCCACACGTGTCGCATATATAATTGATGTTTGTGGTGTCTTGTATTTTGGTATCTACTATCTCTGGTGGTACAGTTTTCTCTCCACCGTGTTCATCGGAAGCCTCGCAGTGGGTTGTAGCAAGGACACGGCTCCCAAGAGTCGCCTGGCGGTCCCGAGGCGCCTGGCCTGATGCAGCTGAAACCATAATTCCTTTGACACAATTTCTTTCGATGCTCAGGGATCTCGTACATCAATGATACTATTAAATTACGTAGTATTCTTATGTAATCTTAACACCTCCATAAGGTGGACTGACGACCTGGTAAAGGTCGCGGGAGTCCGCTGGATGCGGGTGGCGCAGGACCGGTCATTGTGGCACTTTTTGAGCGAGGCCTATGTCCAGCAGTGGACGTCTTTCGGCTGGTATGATGATGACGATTTAATCTTAATAATGACGGTCAGAGACCTTATACATCTCTTTGATATTTGAAATTATCATATATGAATGTTAATTTTGACAAAGACCAACATCTCTTTTTTTTCTTAGGCTGCCTTTCTATTAGAGCTATGCTATGCAGCTCTGCGAGGATGCGAACGCTACAATTAAACTATGTGACCGGTTCCACTATTGCTAATCTATGTAGCTGTGCGAGGAAGATGCGCCGCCGCGAGGTATGATATGTATCTACAGGGGGCGCGGGGAGCGGCAGCGTGGTGAGGAAGAACCGCTCACGCATCCGTAGCGCGCATCTGTAGCGCGCATCCGTAGCATGCATCCACAGCACGCATCCATAGCACCAATCCACAATTCCACAGCACGCATCTTTCCACATAAAAAACATAGCTTAGCTGAACCCTTTTCCACCAGTGCTATGCTAATGTGAAGTGAACCAATGAATGTGATTGGTGGATTTCATATGCATCCATAGCAACGCAGCATAGCATAGCTCTAAAGGCACCCTTAGTAATAACTTTTTTCTGCTATCTTTAATGATAATGACATTTAGTTTGTTAATTAATTACACCATAGCATTGTGATTATTGTTAATAGATATCATCAAAATTGTTAGAAAAGGTATTGGTAATCAATCAAAGTACTTTTATCTCACGAGCGTGGGTGAGCCATGGTTGTGTTTTGAGCTATACATGCACATTGTCTATGTGTGCGTCATCATAAGGTGCTATGAGTTCACGTTGTCTATGTGTTTGTATGTGTCACAACTACAACAATGGCCAACCTGCACTCCTGGGATAAAAGTACTTTATCTAACAAATGTGGCTACATTATACACTGTCTAAAATTCACATACGCACTTGACTCCTTTGGAGTTGCGAGCCTCAATAGGCTTCGGTGTCCGCTTACCATCAGGCAGACCATAAACTTTTTTGCCACCATTGTTGTATAAAAAAATCATAGTAGTAAAAAAATTTATACTATAGGATAGAATAAAAATATCCATCAGGAGAACAGCTTACCATGGACTTCATAAGTCTCGTCTTCATAGGTCTCGTTCACTCCTGGCACCCAGGGTTCCACCTTCACATGAACTGTCACCTTTGGTAACTCAGGCTCCTCAATGTGCACTGCCAAGGTGCCAAGTAAATTATTTAATTAAAAACTTTTACTTATTTACTTTACATAATGCAATTCAATTAACAAGTCATATTTTACCAAATTCCTGCATTTATTTATTCAATTTTATTACTGAAAATGAAAAATCTCCAATTGGCTCTGAACCACCTATATTTTTTTTTCCCTATAGGCTTAAACCCTTTGCAATAAATATTCTATGTTTCTATTAATAAGTCAATGAGAGAACCTGAAAAAATCTGTACAGAGGCTTAAAGGTATGTAAAGATTGTGAAGTCCCCAATCTGTACTGGGCTAGCGTGGCGACTACTGCACAATCCCTCTCATCTATAGGAAGGCCCAGCAGCCCAGCAGTAGAACAGAATATATTGAGGCTGATGATGATTGTGAGGCTAAAGGTCTATGCTCACCACGTTTTCCAAACGCGACGTCGACGCGCGTTCCCCTACTACTACATTCTGTGGCTACATGCTACATGGTAGTAGGAGAACGCCCGTCGACGGCGCGTTTAAAACGCGGTGTGCATAGGCCCTAAACTAACTCTAAACTAAGAACCAAAAACTAACCTAGATCTGCAAACAGGCTGCCGGTCGCTTCAGTGACGCTGTCCTCGCACTGTTCCGGCTTCACGCGGGCAAGCATGCTGTCCAACACTAATAGTTGCTCTTGTGCGGACATCAATAATCTAAGATTTGTTTACAAAGTATCAATAATTCAACAAAACAGCAATTAGCACTCGAGTCTGATCCTATAACAGTAAATGTTATTGACTGTTTTATGTATGAGTAAAAAAGTCGTGCCAAGCGCCGGAATAAAATAAACAAAACAAATTGTTTTTCACAAAGTTTGAGGTTGGACTGGTTTCAGGACTTTCATGTTTCAGTTCAATTGTTCAATTTCAGTTTCACTTCACTTCTGACATATATTATTATACTATTCTGTTGCCAGGGAAACGTTCTGTTCCGACACGCGCAATACTTCAAATAACGTATTTCTTTTGTGTACAATGTTACATTATTTTTACAAGATTTCGGTAAATAATGGATACCACGTGTGACATCCTTCATTTGTGTCACTCACACTTTCATTTCAATGCAGTAATCATATTACTATAGATATATATCTAATGTTCTTTGGTTTGAATGGTGCGGGGATCAAAACGTAGCACGCGTAACATTTTTTGTAATGGCAACATTGGCTGTCATGTCATGCTATAAAAACCGTCATGGCGTATCGTATCCGTATAGAAAAATCGATCGAGGTCTTATTTTGTTAGCTGCTATTCGGCTATCCCCTTTTAATTATATCACACATTGTACTTAAATTGTTTATATCGCTGTTTTTTAGTAAATTGTATAGGTTATATATGCAGTATTTGAATTCTTCATTGATGTTAATATTTTAGTACTGCTGCGATACAAATCGAACTCTTGTTAGTTGGCTAGGGACGCTTAAAGCATATTGTAATATATAGGGCGGACGCTACTGTAATCGTAGTTCTGCTGCTGCGAAGGACGAGGTAGTCAGCATGTCACTAGAAGTGGCTAGCCTTACGGAGCCCGATATTAGGGATACGGACCGAGGTGAGTTGCTTTGCGGGATATGTCACCATAAATTCCTATTATAAATAAATTAGGGGACAATTTTAAACAAATTGAACTAACCCCATAGTCGGCTCAATAAAGCTGGTTACTGGATGATGGTATATCTAATAGCTATAATACTTAAATCTTATGTTACAATATATATTGTTTTAACCTTTTTTTGTGTACTTGTCCGATGCAACAAATACCTACTCAGCCTGCAATTGCCTCCTTCCCGACCATGGCAATAATGTGGTTGTACTTTGTTTCGCAGGCAGAAGTTTTATTGTTAGGGTCCTACTGGGACTTAAATGAAAGCGGACTGTAGATTCAAATAGGCTGGTTTATTCCGCCTTAATTACAAGTGGGAACCCGGCCAAACAATATATAATTTAAATGCGAGAGTCGTCCGTTGCGGTAGGGTTCGTGAAGCCGAGTGTCGCTCGCGGGTTGCCGCGCTATCCGCGACGATGACGTCACGCTGTGTCCGCCGCCCGCGCGTCTCCTCCCGAGCGCATGCCGATACAAATCTCAACATTCATAGACATATTGTTTCGCAGAATTTTCAGTTCATAGAAAACATTTTTTTTCAAAAGGGTCGCAGTTCTAACCTAACCTACTTTTCTGGAAGATGTAATTGGGTTCTACAAAATTGCATTTTAACTGTACCTAAAAAGTTACCGGTTTCTGAAAAAAAAAGTTTCTGTGAAACGAAAATTCTGCAAAACAATTCATTCTACGAAACATTTTTCCGTAAAAGAAGGGGACACCCAGTAATTTACTATTAATTGTATCACTGATTTGCAGAATCCAGGAAAGAAGATGCTGAGACAGATCATGTGGAACTGGAGAATCAGCAGGAGGATGTTACCACGGAGGTTGATGCTGATGATGAGTTTCAATATGACGTCATGTTGGAACCGGAGTGTGTGCTGGTGCCTGTTGAGATGCCTCTTGGTGAGTGTTTCGCTTCCAGGGAAGTAGGATTTAAGCTGCAGAGCCTAGCACATAGACGCAAAGAGTGTGCCTATGCGTTGTCTACAAATTGTACTTCGGTGAGTGTGCTCAAGAGCTCCATGAGCTCATACCGCCTGCCCCCTTCTTCCATCGGACATCCAGACGTACGGCGGGTTACCATCCCTACCTGGTTGGGATTCCTCTTACTCGAACCAAGCGCTTTTCGTCATCTTTTATAATGAGCACTGCTAAGGTTTGGAATTCCCTGCTGGCATCTGTATTTCCGAGTTTATATAACCTGGACCTATTTAAGGCAAGAGTGAATGGGCATTTGCTGGGTGAGCTCGCTTCATTGTCGGCCTCATCTTTGCCCCCTAGGCTAGATGCTGGCTATTCCCATTATCAGTATAAAAAAGGGTCATCAACCCCCTAGCGTATTCTCAGTTGTGTCCTAAGAAGCCAGGGAACCTTTTTGACACCTAATCCCAAATCCCAAACCCAAAATATGGTGTCGGAACAGGAACTAGTTTTAAGAAAATTAATTTTATAAAGGGTCGGCAACGCGGTCGTGACTATTGGAGTTGCGGTGTACGAATGTTTGCCACCGTCGTTATGTAAAAAAACCGGCCAAGTGCGAGTCGGACTTCGTACATTTAGGGTCCAGAAGCGACCGCAAAGTTAAGTTGGTTTTTATAGGAGAAATAGGAAGTTCCAAAGAAAAAATCTAATTTATCAATATATTAGGACTTGTTGGTAAAATATACGTAATAAAAACCATTATTACCATTTTAAGTTTATAGGTATTTGGGAAGTTAAAAAATCTGGATTTTGCAGAATTTACTCTTTATGACCTGCAAATAGTTATACCTTTAATCTTTTCTGGCATTAAAATTGGAATAAATCGTGCATTTAAACTGGTTAGGTACAAACCTATTAAGTATTGTTTATACGTAATTTTTACGGTTCCGTATTAAACAAGGAACCCTTATAGTTTCGCCATGTCCGTCCGTCCGTCCGTGGCGTCCGTCTGTCCCCCGTTTTTCTCAGTAACCGTTAGTACTAGAAAGCTGTAATTTGGCATGAGTATACATATCAATGACGCCGACAAAACGGTAGAATAAAATCTTAAAAAAATTTTTTTTGCACCACCACTTTACATGTAGGGTATGTGTAGGGTACTAAAAGTGGTGGTGCAATTTTTTTTTTCTTCCAAATCCCCTCTTGTGGGGTATCGTTGGATAGCTCTTTCAAAAATATTAGAAGGTTTCTTTAAGCAGTTTTTGATTCAAGAATCGGTTGGCGTGATATTAAGCTTTGAAGTGATAATTTTCGTTATGGTCAAGTGTCCCCCCCCCTCCCCCCTGCCAGCTAAACGGTGGCACCTAGGCATGTGAAAAAAATCATGGTAGTAGTATATACGATGAATTTAAAAGGAAAACTATCACAGCTAAGTAGACATTACTAGATAACGAGTAATAGTCGAACTTCAGAAATGTACTTTGCAAAAGCAAACTTTATAACAATTTCCATTGATACCTTAGATAATGTTGTTAATTCTGTCAAAAACATAGTAAATATAAGTTTGCGAACTTTTTAGTCCACATAATGTAACGGGTGTTTTATACATACAATAGTTTACCAAGTCAAGGCATCATTGTTCAGCGCTCAATGACTTAGACGCCTTCTGTGCTTATTAGTGTTGGTAGGTTTTATTACTTTCGTACCTACCATGAACAGCAAAGTGGTTTCAGAGGTGATAACTTGATAATATCGATTTCTCTTTGTCACAATAGGTACTTAAATTATTAATGTGACCCGCTGAGACAAATGTTCTATGGGCCGACGCTAGCTTACGCGGGTGCACGGAGCGGGTCATACTAAACTGCGCCCGCGGCGGGCAGTTTAGTATGACCCGCTCCGTGCACCCGCGTAAGCTAGCGTCGGCCCTAAGACCGACAAAGCGGCATATTCTGCTGTTAACAATGCATATGTATAATTTTTACAAATTTGCCAATCTTGCGAGATCTCGTCCGATTTTGGGTGCAAGATTAATCTTGCGAAATTGGTGCGAGATCTCGGTATACCGTGATTGCACACCCTACCTAGCCTTACCGTAGCCATGTGCAACTGACTATTGGAAATTAAATAAATATATACATAGTGACAACCATGCAGATGTTTAAATGCTATGTTTCTTTTTTCTAAGAATTAGAGACTTGTTTTTTTTTTCACTAAAAATCCTTCTCACACACTTACGTTCCGTTTCACTCCTTTCCCTTACGTTCCATTCCTACATTATTGTTGTAATTATTAGGTTTCATACTTATATTATTAATTCTGCACCACCTACTATGAATCGTTGTGATTAGATTTGATTTCCGCCACCCTAAGGTTGTTGATTAGATTTGATTTCCGCCACCCTAAGGTTGTCTGTAAAACATCGCTCTTTAACGATAAAAGCGCTTGTTGTTTGCCTCTACTTGTTGTGATTTTGTACTCTACTGTATCCTTTAATTGACAATATTTCATAATTTCCAAAAGTCTTAATTCGAAAACCATTTCGGTAAAAACGTGTGAAGTACACAAAAAAACATTTTTTTCTCCGTTAATTTTGGAAAAAATCTCAAATTACTGTAAACCGAAAGTTGACGTCATCTTCCTCGCTTCCCCTTAGTACAGAGTACAGACAATCGCTGCTCTGCAGTGGCTCTGGATTCTTGTTGGGAAGATGACGTCATATTTTACTTACGCCCTTTTGGAATGACCTACTTTTCAACGTGTTTTTTTTGTATGAAATAATGAGTTAAATCGAAAAAGAAAAAATACGGGTGGCTTAAATTTTTACCTATTTTCTAACTAGTTCATAAAATAAAGTAGTTAAAAATATGAAATGTTGTCAATTGAGTTGTGCAATAAAGAGTATTTGTGTACAATACAAAAAAAAACTATGTCGGCGCTCAGCAAACGGCACATTTTCGTACCAAAGAAAGAGCAAAATCAATACTTATTTTTATGATTATAAACGTATTTAATAATTCCATGTGCCCTTAATTCATCAATATCTGCAAATTATTTTAACCTTTTCGTTTCAGCGAACGCGTTAGTCGTTTCTCCGGGCTCTGTCCCAGAAGATGAAACAGTGCCGAAGCAGAAAGATCCCCTACAAGAGACCGTAGACATCTGTATAAGTACTTTTGTGTGCGGGAACTGTGGTAAAAACTTTGAGCAAGAACATAGTCTAAATCAACACTTCAAAAATTGTCAAGTTCAAAAAGTTAATTCTAAATCCGACCAAACAAGCAAAAACGTTTATTACTGCGATATATGTAAAAAGGATATTCCGAAATTGAGCAACTATAGGGTCCATCAGCAAATTCACTCGAGCGAACGACCATATGCCTGCGAAATATGTAACAAGGGTTTTAAGCAGGCGGGCACTTTGAGAGTTCACATGCGAACCCACACCGGTGAGAAACCATATTCATGTGAAGAATGCGATAAACAATTTTCGCAAATGAGCACTTTAATCAAACACAAGTTTCAGCATACTGGAGAACAACCATACACCTGCGATATCTGTCAAAAGAAGTTCACTTATTTGATAAATTTGAAAACTCACAGACGAACTCACACTGGTGAAAAACCATATTCGTGTGATATATGTAAAAAGAGGTACGCGACGTTGCGCGAAGTGAGGGTACACAAATTAATCCATACAGGAGAGAAGCCGCACGTCTGTAATGTGTGTAACTGTGCGTTTAGACTGTTGGGTAGTTTAAAAAAACATATGGAGCTACACACACCCGAAAAACATCCGTGTGAGATATGTAATAAGGAGTTCGCGTCATTGTCGTATAAGAAAAAACATCAGCGGCACACACACGGCATCATCGTAACCGCTTGCTGAATCAGTTGTATCCCATCTGGTTGTAGCATATCATTTACTCCATTGTTTCACGGCCGTGCTGGAAAACACACCTTGCCAACTAGACAAGTGAAATGTATAGCTTTTCTTTCGAGCCATTTTTTTACCTGACTGTAGGTTTATAGTTCGGTCCCAATAAAGTGATAGGAGTGCGCGGTTGGAGAGTGGCCTGGGGAAAATCCAGGGAAAACCTCCGACACGACCACGCGGGCTGTTTAAACACTGGAATTCTCTAAGAGTTTGCGCTCCAGTGAAATTGGTTGAGCGGCTTCAACCGAATCTGAGGTGTCAGTGGAATCGAGCTACTGGGAGTTTTGTCGCTGGTTCACTAAACCTAGCCTAGCTGAGAAGAGTCCAGCAAGAAACTCAGTTAGGCCCGACCTGGGTCGGACTGTCTACCCGGCATGCGGCGGTACCGGGACGTATGGGGACTATATGTGTCTGTCTTGTTGCTATTCCGTGGATCAAGAGTTGGGCTCTGGGCATGAAATGGGAAGAAGTACCCAAATTTCCCAAGACCGAAGCAAATGGAGAGAGTTGATTCGAGCCCTACACCCCAGCAGAGGGTACCGGGATAAAGAAGAAGATGACAGTTTGACCCTGCCTACGATGCTGACGGTCATAGGTTCAAGTCCTGCGCACGTAGCACATGTTGCGCTCGAGAGTATCTCGACTTATCTATCTCGAGCTACGCGTCTTTCTGATTGGCGCTGTTAGAAAGTGACGGATAGCTCGAAATACGCCGACATACTCTCGAGCGCAACACGTGCTAGCCCTGCTGGTAAGCACAAATATTTGTGTGATTAGAGGAAGATTTTTGAAAAAAAAAAAAGTTTCTCAACATTTTGTTTTATTTTTGCCTAAAGACCACCAAGCGTAAAGATGTGCAACTGCACTCCTACATAATTCTGGGGATCTGAGATCTGACATAAATAGACGCAATGAGAATTTCTACCTGTAGCCTAAATTGAATACTTGTATGTATGTATGTATGTATGTCTGCCCTCTCATGGTAGAACCACGTAATCCGGGTTACGTTGTTTTATCGTAACTAAGCTTAATCCATTCCTGGTATTAGCATCTACCATAATTATGGACCATCATATTTTTTTTTTTTCGTTTTTGGATTACGTTAATTTGCCGTGAGAGGGCAGATGTATGTAAGCACTTTATGGCACACAATAACAAGTTATAACACCTACATGTCACAAAAGACTTGTAACGTAACTTATACTATAGAGTTTTATCGTGCCGTGGACGACCACGGTAAAGTATAAAAGCGACCATAAAATGATTAAAAAAATAACATCATCGTGGGGATAAAGCTTAGGGCATGTTCCCACTATCCGATACAACATCGGTGTAGGATCCGATACCGATAAAAATGCATAGAAAACAGTGGGAATAAAGCTTAGTGCTCACACTATCCGATTCGATATCGGACGCATTCTCATACATTTTTTAAATATTGGGTAGTGGGAACACAGCCTAACTGTCCACGCAATTTGTCTTTTGAAGGAGAGCGCGGAAGTATATTTCTAAATACAATGGTCGCTTTGATACTTTACCGTGGACGCTTGACGTCCACGCACGGCTCGGTAAAACTGTATGACTTCTGCTAAAACTGTATGTCATAATCAGTTTATGGTCTATTTATGAAAATATTTCGAATTCATATGAGAACAAGCATTCAATAAAAAAAAAAGTACGTTCACATAATTTACTGACTATTTACTGTAATATGACGATATGTATTTACTATTTTACTTCAAGCGTTGTATATTTTAGTATAATATACTAAAGTATGATACTATCATTGTAGTCTGCCCCTCTAGCACAACATGCATTCCGTATCTACTCGCGCGCGAGATAAGCTACCTGTCACTTTTTGACAGCATTAATCAGACAGTGACAGGTAGCCTATCTCGCGCGCGAGTAGAGACGAGATGCATGTTATGCTAGCCCCCCATGTATTTACAACAAGTACCTAGATTTATCTTAACGCCATCTAATGAGCAATAAACCAACTACGCAGTTTGTACTTTTCACAACTAGATGTCAGCACTTAACTTAATTATTGCGCCGTCTAGTGACTAGTGAACCAAATACATAGTTTGACTATTCAGTACTAGATGTCAGCACTTAGCATGTTAACTAAATAGTTTGGCTTGTCACCACTAGATGTCTGCAATTTGAGGTTTCAAGTTGCCACAGACTCAAAACACCAAGATTTTTTTTTAATGCTGTAATCCGTTTGACAACACAAGAAACTATCAATATTACTGTAATTCATGGTAATTCATTTATAAATTTTAAAATAATCTTTATTTTGGTATGACTTAAATTATTAACAATATGCAATTATACTTTAGAAGTATTTTATGGATAGAAATTAATTTTGTATTTAAAGAATAAAATTCGATTTTTGCGTCAGTAAAGCCCGTGATAGACGGGCAAGTTGATGGACGGAAATTCACGAAATTTGCTCGGAATCGACATTGAGACAAACGTACGATCTAAAACGTATTATTTAATAGTTCGTACATCTGTCTCGATGTCGATTCCAAGCAAAGATCGTGAATTTCCGTCTATCACCGTTCGCGCTATGTTGTCTCGTTCTTGTTTGCAGCACAACACAATACGGACCGACTCAATTCCTACGAGATATTATCCGACAGTTCCGAAATGACTTACTGATGACGAGGCAGTATGGCCTATGGTCTTAGCCTGTCCTAATGGACGAATAAAAAAAAAAAAAAATATATATATATAACGTCACGTCAAATAAACGTCAACGTCATTTGCATTGCTTACATCGTTTACGGCGTTTTCTTCATCGTTTACGGAAACGAATAGCAATCCTATCATGTTTCTGCTTATCTAAGCTAATCCGCATAAGATAGCGACAATAAGGTTATCATTTAATCTAATCGTGCATTCGTCCTGTGAGCGCGATGTTGTCCCGTTACGTGGTGTCGCAAGTGAAACACAATGGGTACTTCCTGGCTGGTTTAGCCATAGGGCTCTGGCTGGCGTTGGCAGCGGTACCTATAGAGGATGCGCCGACGTGCGAGGCGCCGCCTTCGCCTGTGACAGACGACTATGAGCCGCAACGGGAGGAGAGGCCTGATGTGAGTGAAATTACTAAATATACACTTACTGGCTTATTGAAGACCTTGAATACTACACACATACACGCATAATGGTCCGATATACACGGACTAAGTGCGGCGAAACGAGTCCATAACCATAACTACGCTTAGTGTAGTTATGGCCTATATCTACACATACACAGTGTCATCTTTGCCCACTGGCTCCCCTCGCTAGATACTGGCCAAGAACAAAGCAGTTTTTAATAAAATAAAACTATGCAACTTTTAGTTTATAGGTTATATTAATGGTTACAATGCATGCATACAATGATCTATACTAATATTATTAGGCTGCATTTTCACCAGAGATGTGCAAGGATGTGTTTTCACACATTTGATACTCGCAACGCGCCGAGCGAGGTTTCAAATATATGAAATCACATCCTCGCACATCTCTGGTGAAAATGCAGCCTTAAGAGACAAAGTTGGTGAGTTTGCAAGTAAGGAGAAACGTCTGAAGCTACTTATTGAATAAAAAAGAACTACCAGTATGTTAGTGTGATTCTTCAAGATAAATTCAAATTCAAAATGCAAACATTTATTCTTCAGTTTTGTCGGCGTCATTGATATGTATACTCATGCCAAATTACAGCTTTCTAGTACTAACGGAGAAAAGCGGGGGATAGACGGACGGACGGACGGACATGGCGAAAATATTTATTTATTTTTATTTATTTATTTATTTATTTATTTATTTATTTTTTTTGTTCTTCTTAATTATCTGCGATCAGTCTCCAGACTATGATCAGATTGGTTGTACGGGAAATGGCGATTGTAGATTTAGAGGCCTGTGCCTCGTTCACTACTTAAAGGATGTGGTTGCGTTTTAGTCTCTTAACCACGCTGGCGTTACCTAATAATCCAGAAGCTAATGGATTGGAGTGGTGAGAAAGGCAAACTATGTGTTGTTCCTTATAGCGCCCCACTTCTGATGCTACTGTTGGCATTTTTACATATTCGTGGATTTCATTATTTGTCGCGAACCATGGAGCATTTGTGATGTTTCGCAGAATGTTATTTTGAACCCTCTGTAGGCATGCTATGTTGGTCTTACTGGCTACCCCCCATATTGCGATGCCGTATGACCATATGGGTTTCAGAATAGTCTTATATATTAAAAGCTTATTGTCTAGTGAAAGCACTGAGTTCCTTCCCATTAGCCAATATAGTTTGCGAAATTTATAGTTCACTTGGTCTCTTTTAGCTTTTATGTGGTTTTTCCAGGTCATTCGTCTGTCAAAGTGGAATCCTAGGTATTTAACACAATCCGTTTGGGGCAGCATGTTATTAGCCATGTGGACCGATGGACAGTTTTCTTTCCTCAGGGTAAAGGTGATGTGGTTTGACTTCTGAGCACTTGCTTGAATCCTCCACTTTTGAAGCCAGGCTGAGGTTGAGTTCAGCACTTGTTGCAATTTTACACTTGCCGCAGTTGGATCGCTATCTGTAGCTAGGAATGCTATGTCGTCAGCATAAGTAGCGACTGTGACGTCGTCTTTGGTGGGTAAATCTGCTGTATAAATGTTGTATAAAACAGGTCCGAGGACGGAGCCCTGGGGTACTCCAGCCTTGATAGGATACAGTGATGATCGTGCTTCTCCTTGCTTGACTTGGAATAACCTATTAGAGAGGTAAGACTCCAGGATGTGGTACACGGAGTGGGGGAGATTTTCCTTTATTTTGCAGAGCAGGCCCTTATGCCATACTCTGTCAAACGCCTGTTGTACGTCGAGGAATGCAGCAGAGCAGTATTTTTTTTGTTCTAGGCATTGTCTGACACAGTGGTACACGCGGTGTACTTGTTCTACAGTAGAGTGCGCTTTACGGAATCCGAACTGGTGATTGGGAATAATCTCTTTCTGCGTCATAGCTTCTGATAGTCTTTTGAGAAATATTCTTTCCCACATTTATTTATATTTATTTATTTTTATTATTCAACTACAACTTAAATCTATCATTACAGGGATTATAAAAATTACCTAATGCGACAGATCAGTAAACAATGTTATTTATAACAAGACACATAAAATAATATTAAAAATCAACAATCTAAGAACACAATATTGACATAGTGGCCCTAGTGAAATCATTCAGGTGGCATGTAAATACGTCCAACCTCAACGCAACCAGGTTGATAGTGCGAATGCCTCTCGTTAGCGGTGCCTCCTGCAACAGCTTAGTGCGAGCGGCCGGCACGGCCAGCAGTGGCGGCCGGCGCCGGCGCCCAACATAGTCGTTGGGTACGTTCAGCGCCAAGGCGCACTGAACCCCGGGGTTGCACAGCTCACCTCTCAGCACCTTAACCATGTACAAAGCCAGAGCCAGTTCACGCCTCACCTCTAGCTCATTATACCCCAACGGTTCCTTCTAAAGGTTCCTTGTTACTATGGAACCTTAAAGAGTGCTATGTTACTATCTAAAACTTTAATAAAGTCATCATAACCTTTATTCACTTTATTGGGATTATCTATACTTATGTCAAAATTTGAAAAAAAAAAACTTGCAAGGGCTCCTAATTGATGATGTTTGCAGCATGCTGCGGTGGCGGCCGGGCGGGCGGTCCAACGCCCCCGCTACTACAGCACGGAGCTGGGCATGCGCGCGCCGCTGCTGGCGGGCGTGCTGGCCGGCGCGTTGGACGCGCGCATCGCCGCGCTCAACACCACTCAACACACGCTCCAGCCCGCGCTCAAGTTGTTCATCACGGCTGACAGTCGCCAGGTCGAGTATAACTCGTTTTATCTACACCCATATCGTAAATCCTCTTTAATAAGTTCAAAAACCGTAGATAAGACCCTGCTTTATAATATACTGTGTGGCTGTTGCGTGCGTCCCCTATTAGATCACGAAATAGAACACTTTAATGAGATCATGTACAATATTAAGACACAGCTGCGGGCTGGCGGCGGAGGCGCGGGCCGGCCTGTCGACGCAAACATGGCGCACGCCGGCGAGACATGCCCACACGAACGATAAAGTAGTGTATGCAACTGTACATAATTAGGCATTAAAACACGAGTGTGTTTTATGAAACGAGCCGAAGGCGAGTTTCATAATAAGGTCACACGAGTGCCCCTCATTATGTACCAGTTGCATAAACTACTATTAAACTACTTAGGCCAACGAACGTCGTTTTTACACTAGTCTGTCCGCCCACTACGGCGTCTTGGCAGCTGTCGATCGCCGAATGCGGCCGACTAACGTATTCTTTACACTTCGTGTAATTGCCGCTTTATTTATCTTTACTGCGTGTATTATATGTATGAACGTCTTTCCCCGTTTTAAATGTACTTATTTCTGTGGTTAGGCGTTTTATCTCAGCTTCTTTATTCACAGGCCTCAAGCGGGCTGGCGAACGTGGTCGGTTTCACGGACTCGCGTCCCCTTCTACGTCCGTTCCACGCGCTAAAGTACTTAGCAGACAACTTTCTGGACGAATACGATTTCTTCTTCCTTGCGGGCGACACGGCTTACGTGAACGCGCGCCGGTTGAAGGAGCTAGTCGGCGCGCTCAGCGTGTCGCAGGATGTTTATATGGGCGTGCCCGCGCCCGGCACGCAATATTGCGCACTGGGTACGTTGTCCAGGTCAATCTGAATAAGACTTTCAATCTGAATCAGCTTCCATGACACCCTGTCAGGGATAAGCTTTGATATACTTGTAACTGTAACATCTCATGTACATGACTTTACAAATAAACATCTTATCTTATCTAAGATCAGACCAGAATCACAGAATTCGACGACCGCTTTAGCTTAGTTGGTAGTGACCCTGCCTACGAAGCTGGAGGTCCCGGGTTCGAATCCCGGTCAGGGCATCTATTTGTGTGATGAGCATGAATATTTGTTCTTGGGTCTTGGATGTTTTCTATGTATTTAAGTATATATTTATCTATATAAGTATGTTTATCGTCGCTTAGTACCCATAGTACAAGCTTTGCTAATTTTTTAATCAAAGTGAAAAATTCAACACCACAGGTTGATTTGAACCCAGGACCTCTGGAACGCTAGCGGACGCATCCGCTTAACAAACATATTCAAGCTTTGCTAAGTTTGGGACTAGGTTGATTTGTGTAAGATTGTTCACAAATATTTATATTTAATATTTTAAGTTTCTGGCAAAAAAATCGTTTCTGGTACATTAAGCTTTAAGGCGCTACACTGAGAAATTTGGAGACTTTGAAACGCTGTCCTGCCCAGACTAGCTAACAGTAGGGGCTGGTTTTCAGATATATGATTCTTGACTATATGATTGTGGTACTGACAATAGCGAAACATGATTGCTTAAAATTTTCTCGATAGAAAATAAATCCAAAGTCCAGTCTATATTTTCCTTTTTTTCCTCAGCCTACTAACACAACGCATTATTAAAAGACACGATTAAGTTAATATGATGGTATTTTACCTCACCTAGGTACTGACAAGAGGAAATTTAATAAACCTGCACACAGTCAGATATTTAACGAGATTTGTCTAAAAAGCCATTCTCGGAGAGGGTTGCATCCCGTTTTGTCGTGAGCGAAAAACGAAGGGTGTCTCTTTCAATCGATATATCGCCTTAATGCCAAATGTACTTTTTTTCACAGTCATCAACTACTAGTGTAGACGTTTCCAATGAGCCCAAACATGATGGGATTATCTTGTGTAGTTTCGGAGTTGCTATGGCCGCCTTCTGTCTCCATCATCAGATGAGCTCGATGGTACCATAATATTGTATTCTCCTGGCATAAGCGGCCAGTCGCTCTAGCCAACTGAGCTACAGGAGGAACCCGATACCGGCCCCGAAATTCTTCAACCGTTCCTTTATACAAACGCCATAGGGAGGCGTACTGCGACATCTACCTAGAAGACTCAGGCTTCTTTTTAAGGCTGGAAACAGTGCTCGACCGACGGTCAGCGCGTACCGTCGGTCGGGATATATCTATGCAAGTCTATCGCTGGAAACAGAGCACGACCGACGGTCAGCGCGTATGGTCGGTCGGCTGACGGTGTGCATCGCTCTGAATGCACGTATGCTTTCGTACAGCGATAGCTACGCCAGACCGACGGTACGCGCTGACCGTCGGTCAAGCAATGTTTCCAGCCTAAAGCTTAAGCCACACAGAGGGCGGGAGGGCGGTAGCGGCGCGTGAGCGGGCGGTAGCGGCGCGGGAGCGGGCGGTAGCGGAACGTGAGCGGGACGGGAGCGGGCGGTAGCGGCGCGGGAGCCGCGCAGGAGCTACCGCCCGCTCCCGCGCCGCTACCGCCCGCTCCCGTCCCGCTCACGTCCCGCTACCGCCCTCCCGCTCTCTGTGTGGCTTAAGCTTTAGGGTTCCATACCCTATTACTAAGACTCGGCTGTCCGTCCGTCCATCCGTCACCAGGCTGTATCTCATTCACCGTGACAGTTAGACAGTTGAAATTTTCACAGATGATGTATTTCTGTTGCTGCTATAACAACAAATACTAAAAAACAGAATCAAATAAATATTTAAGGGGGGTCCCATACAACAAACGTGATTTTTTTGCCGTTTTTACAGATAATGGTACGGAACCCTTCGTGCGCGAGTCCGACTCGCACTTGGCTGGTGTTTTAAATGCATTTTTTATGCTACACAGAGAGCGGCATCCTCCTATCAAACTCGGTTCTCCGCGCTGTCCACAACTCGCTCGATTGGTGCGTGCGCAACTCGTACTCGCCCCACCACCACGAGAACCTCGGCCGCTGCGTGCTCCACTCTGTACCAGATCTGCCGTGCTCCAGCGAGAAACAGGTATCTTACATACATGTTATACAAATACAAAGTTTATTAACAAAGTTTCAGGTCAGTAAGCGCAATAAATGTCTTACATAATGATCAATTAACATAGTTGACATTATTAAATATAAAAAGCTCAATCCGGAGCTTAATACATCCCTATGAAAGGGGAATTAACATTTTTTTTAATCATTTCGTATAAAGATTTGTAACCAATTATAGCATAATTATAAATAAATTAATAAAAAAAAAGTTATATACAGGGTGAAATTTTATTATTGACCGTTTAAATTTTTCCTAGGCATTAGGTATCAATAAAAGATGCAATAAACGCATTTGTATTTGTAATTTCTGAAAAAACGGGTAAAATTTTCAAAAAAAATTTTTTTTTTTCACAATTTACGCGAACATGAAACAACAATGGCTACGAACCAAGAGTCCTAAGCCCGTGAAAGTAATTATGAAGAAAAATTTGCAAAAACTTTTTTTTTATTGTTGTCGTCAAAAGTCGGTTTGTATGCGAAAATTGTCTTGTTGTTGTGTTTATTTCATTTATTCATCAAACAACAACATAAAAAAGGACATTGCAAGAAAAAAAAAAAACTAAACGCTACTAAAAACTAAAAGCTACTTATAAATAAAAAATATATTTTATGTCACACCTGGTCATAAAGTGGCCATTATCGCACGCTCCGCGCGCGAAAAAACCCACTTCCTGGCCAGGGGGTGACATAAATGAAATAAATAATAAATGAAATAAATGAACTTTATTCTGTAAGTAGGCCGCAATGGCACTTTTACAAGTCAAACCCTACTAGCGTTTCACAGAGGCCACTGCCGAGAAGAAACGCCGAAAGAAACTCGACAGTCAGCCATTTTCTCACAAAAATATGCTTATTACAATGATAATACTTAACCTACTTAAGATCAAGAAATCTAAGACACATAGAATTCAAAATTCAGAATTCAAACACTTATTCTGCAAACAGGCCACAAGGGCACTTTCATATGTCATAATGTTAATGTACAATTTTAAAAAAGTCTTACAATATAAGCATATGATAGATTTTTCATGAGAAAATATTAATTTACAATTTAAGAAATATATCAATAAGAATTTAATACATTTTTCATGTCAAAATATTAATTATCTATTACAAACATTACAATAATAGTAAAATTGAGAGATGTATAAGGTCTCAGTCTGAATAACAAAATTTAATATAATATCTCAAAGATGTAAATGGTCTCTGAGCGTCAAAATATTCTTAATAATGAC
Organism: Cenopis cana; assembly: GCA_951800055.1. Classification (NCBI taxonomy): domain Eukaryota; kingdom Metazoa; phylum Arthropoda; class Insecta; order Lepidoptera; family Tortricidae; genus Cenopis; species Cenopis cana. The sequence continues at coordinate 1,360,168 of OX637495.1, forward strand.
TATTCTAACGTGCTTTGGGATGTACATGGTCTCAAAGCGTCAAAATAAAAATAATAAGTTTTAAATATAAAAGGAAAAAAAAACAATTTAATATAGAGGTCTCTCTCAGAGTCAATGTCAACAAAAACTAATCCATAACAGGGTGATGTCTCTCGTCAATCTCCAAGAGAAGACACTAGTATTAAAGTAGTTACTATGTCCTTGCAAGCATGAACGACCGGACTCCACAAACAGCACCCGATCACGAGTATGACGCGTATCTCAGCCATCGTCTCCCTCGACCATCTGTTAGGGAAGGTGGCGACCCGATCAACGACGCCACCGTAAGCAAAGTCCTTTAAGCGAGCATGACATTCAAGCTGGCGGACATTGATGATAGCAAAGATTAAAGCGACTTTTCGGCGAGAAACAGCATCATGTTAAATAGAACGTAACGCAACTAGTATACGAGTACAAGGATTTACGCTAAGATAAACATAGGTGTATTAAATCTAACAATATTAAACTACAACTGGCTTAAAAGCATTTTTGTCATTTAAGAAATCGTTGACAGTATAATACGCTTGGTTTAGCAAATAACGTTTAACATAAGACTTAAATTTAGTGTTTGGCAAGTTAACTGTTTCGATAGGTATTTTGTTATAAAATCGTATACAGTTCCCCACAAACGACGTGCTAACCTTTCGGAGACGACTGGCCTTCACTACAATCTTGTGTTTACTTCTAGTGTTGTAGTCGTGGATATCACTGTTAAGCTTGAATTCATGTAAATTTTTCCGTACATACATAATATTTTCAAAAATGTATTGTGTACTTACCACGGGCGATAATAAAGAAAGCCTCAGAGCGCATATTTATCGCCCTTGCCTTCGGCTCGGGCGTAAAATACTTGCGATCTGAGACATTCTTTGTTTTATCGCCCTTGGTAAGTAATGTACTATTAATTTTCGCCAAGGAATCTACTGTGTGAATTTGAACGGTCAATAAAATTTCACCCTGTAATTGTATAATTGTAATTGGTTAAGGCATCATAGTCGGTAGCTTAAGAGGAGGGGTAGGGCAAGCTCTCTCCATACAAACTTTGTGCAGGATTTACTTCGTTTGTGTTTGCATTAAAGTTATGATTTTTGGTCAGTATGCTTATTTTTCTGATAGCTATTTCGTGATGTAATTTTTTTTTATTAAATATTTTTTTGAATTTTGAATTTTTTTGAAATATTTGAAAATTTTCACATCACGATCTTCGCATATCTAATATTTACAACCACATAAAATATTATATTTGTTAGTGGCAAAACCGACGAATAAAACGTGCACAAAGTTTGTATGGGGAAGGCCTTGCCCTACCCTGCGCCTTAAAGCAAAAATCCATCTAGAGATTTGGACTTGCTGAGCATATATAAAAAATATTGGACTTTTATATTCTATGGTTCCCGAAAAATCCGCAAAATATTTGTAAGAAGCCATGTCATCATAATATTTAAGAGCTTGGCTCTTGTCGGTGGAGTAACAAGAAGCCATGTATAGGCTGAATAATGTTATGTTATGTTTTATATTACACTTTAAATTTAAAAGCTTTACTAAAATTTAAAAACTTTACTGATTAAAATTTACCAAGTCTTCTTGTTCCCTTTGCTAAACTGTCACGGAATTAGTTGTCATAATGTCATATATTGTATATTTACTGTCGTCTTTTTTTAAGTTAACGAATACACACTGTTTTCTTTTTTTTTATCGTCCTAATACAGATATATTAGTATGTTTTAAGAAACTGAAAAAAGCTGTGGTTACCTATAATTAGATAAGCATCTACTTTAAACTTTACTTAAGTTATTCACGCATGTATGGTGTATTATCTGTTGGTGATCCTCAATAAATAAATAAAAGTAAGTAAGTAAGTAAGTAAGTAATCATTTATTTGTTCAACATAGGTATAAACATACAGGTCTTATGATTTCTATTCGTGTCACTATGCTGGGCCGTCAGGCATACAAATTTTTAAACAGATTAATAGAGTTCATGCATGTTGTGCTCCATTAATTACAGTCTGACATAAATTCACTTATGGTATAGTAAGCTTTTTTAACTAAAACATTAAATAACTCTCGTTTGAATTCGGTCATATTCTCTATATTTATAATATTTTCTGGAATTTTGTTGTATATTTTTGGGGCCATTCCAAGTATACTTTTACGAAAGAGAGCGGTTTTAGATGGCATTACATTTATTTTATTTTTAAGGCGTGCACTCCTAAAACTGTGAAATTGATTCAGATTGGTTCTTACGAAAATTGCAACTTCAAATATGTACAAGCACGGAAGTGTTAATATCCTTAATTTCTGAAAATATGGTTTACAGGAGTATAGTTGCTGAATGCCGCACATAGATCGAATGCATCTCTTTTGCGCTTTAAATGCCAATTCTCTGTCAACCGAGTTTGCCCAGAAAATGATGCCGTATCTAAGAGTAGACGTTACATAAGCCTGATAGGCTGTTAAAACTACTGACTCATTTACAATTTTCCTTAAATTATACAATACATATGAGAATTTATTTAGTTTTTTACATATAATGTCAATTTGTTCTCTCCATGTCAATTTATTATCAATACTTAATCCTAAAATAATATAATAATAGGAATTTCACTATTTGGCATAGTTTTATGTCTTCTTTCTATTGAAGTCATAAAAAAATATCCATTCGCATTGTGACCTACGTTTATCTATACAGGGTGAGAGCTACCTATCCGTCAGTGTGTCGGAGCCTCTCCAACTAACTCCGGAACTGGCGCGCGCGGTAACGGCGCACCCGCTGAGCGCCGCGCAGATCTACGCCGTGCACGCGCACGTGTCGCGCGACCTGCTCGTGCGCGCGCATGACCAGGCGCGCGCGCTGCGGCGCGGCGTGAAGCGTGGGATACGGAACCATCCGCCCGGGTGAGTGTAGGGAGTAGATTTGAACTGACTGCCATCTGACCTTCCAACCTATAGGGAAAATTGGACCCTTAGACCTCGGTCGTTCTGACGCCGCCGCCGGCGACGTCCAGCGGCTGTTTTTAAAGTTTTTGTCTTGTCCATCGCACAAAATACTCTTGTACTTTAGGCCTTGGTCGTTCTGACCCGTCGGCCGCGCCATGCAGCGGCGCATCGCACGCGGCGTCTGAATGGTATGTTCGACAATGTATGGGAGCGGTCGTTCTCGCCCGCCGCATGCGACTTCCATCCGCCGCTCGCGAACTACTACAAGACGAACTTTTGATTGAGTTCTCTTTGCTAAAATCCATACTGAACGCTGGCGTCCACCCTCCGCAATGCTTCAAAATAACGCGACGCGTGACGCGCAGACGCGCGTGACGCGTGTACGTCGCGTGCAGCGTATGGCAATCGCCTAGGCCTTGGTCGTTCTGACGCCGTCGGCCGCGACAGGCAGCGGCGCGTCGCACGCGGCGTCTGAATGGTTTGTTCGGCAATGTTCGGACGCGGTCGTTCTCTCCCGTCGCGAGCGACGTCCAAACGCGAACATTTATCAGACGTCGCGTGCGACGGGCCGCTGCACGCAGCCGGCGACGGCGTCAGAACGACCAAGGCCTTAGTGGATTTGGTGGTTTGGTGGTTTATTCCGATATATCTTATTTGGCCGTCGATGTCACAGGTTCGAAGAGGTTCCTGAGCATAAAATTGTTCCTTTATAATTTGTTATTAATGGTACAGATTTCGTAATGGAACATGGCCGGGCGGGCTCCGACTAGAGCCGGGCCTGGCGCCTCCATTACCCGAGTCGCGTTTCGACCACCTGCGCTGGAGCGCGCTCAACGCCACGCACGCGCTCATGCCCGACGAACTGTCAGCAGCGCGGCCGCTGTCCCGCGCGCACAAGCGGGCGCTCGACGTAAGTTGTCAGTCTATTAGTTTAAAGGCGGTACAATAAGAAACTTTGAAACGCTGTTCTGCACAGACGAGGAAACAGTAGGGACTGATTTTCAGATATATGATTCTTGACTATATGATTGTGTTTCTGACAGTAGCCGAAACATGATTGCTTAAAAATTTCTCGATAGAAAAAAATCCAAAGTTGATACTATATTTTCCTTTTTTTTACTCAGCTCACTAAAACAACGCATTATTAAAAGAGACGATTAAGTTAATATGATGGTATTTTACCTCATCTAAACTCTGTCAAGAGGAAATTTAATAAACCTGTACACAGTCAGATATTTAACGAGATTTGTCTAAAAAAGCCATTCTCGAAGAGTGTTGCATCCCGTTTTGTCGTGAGCGAAAAACATAAAGGCGTCTCATTCAATTGATATATCGCCTTAAGTGGAGTCCGGATATGTTATAAAAAATTTTTTCGAGGTCCAGTTTTTTTTTTTTTTTAATAAAATCATTTAACATTATCTGGGGGTTCGACCTTCCACGGTCCGAATACGGACCGCGGTCCGCCTTTTGCCGACCCCTGGTAGACCAGGGGTCAACAACACAGGGGTAGACAATAGATTTTCTAGCTTGGGGGGCGAGCTGTGACTGGACGAGTGCGAGACCACCTGCCTCCTGTGTGTGTGTTGCTTTACTGATCAATAGAAAACAATTTTACGTCACGCATTTTGTGAAAACAACCTATTGCATTGGCGTTTTCATGTCGTAATATTTTGCATTTGCGGGTGTGAATTTTGTAGTGAATTGACAATATTTCATAATTTCCAAAAGTCTTAATTCGAAAACCATTCCGGTAAAAACGTGCGAAGTACACAAAAAACATTTTTTTAGATTTTTTTCTCCGTTAATTTTGGAAATAATCGCAAATTACTGTAAACCGAAAGTTGACGTCATCTTCCTCGCTGTATTCAGGGAGACCTTAGTACAGAGTACAGACAATCGCTGCTCTGAAGTGGCTCTGGATTCTTGTTGGGAAGATGACGTCATATTTTACTTACGCCCTTTTGGAATGACCTACTTTTCAACGTGTTTTTTTTGTATGAAATAATGAGTTAAATTGAAAAAGAAAAAATACGGGTGGCTTAAATTTTTACCTATTTTCTAACTAGTTCATAAAATAAAGTAGTTAAAAATATGAAATGTTGTCAATTGCGCTTGTTACCCGACGCAACTATAATATGGTGTCATGTCAAAGGCGCGACACGGATCTATCGGTGTGAACCGAGTGTCGGTGACCTTGGAACGCTACGATTCTATACTTTGCCCGTCCGAGGAGTGTTTTCCACACACCGCGCCACCCTCGCGCGCCCCCGCTCGCGTCCGGACACGCACACATAGCCGCGAGACGGGTTTACAGCACACATGTTTCGGTGTCGCTTCTTGTTACGTTAGTATATATCTTCTTTGGTCATGTTGTAGCTTGTTTGGGAGACGGCTCGTGCGTGGGCGCTCCGGCAGTTTGGCGCCCGCGAGGCGGCGCTCGTGGAGGGCGCCATGCGGTGGGAGCCCGCCACCGCGCTGCGGTACCGACTGTTAGTGCGGCTCACTGGGGACAAAGACAATGGACAGGTAAGTGGCTCACTATTACACACGAGGAAGTGCAGCGACAAAACACACGTAGACACAGAAGAATAGGGATGTTGACACCAAATAAGAAAATAAATGTATCCGTATTATCTCGAAAAAGGATCAAATTCTCAATCAAATAGCGAAAAAAGTAATTCAAAAGAATAAATAATTACATAATTATAAGTCTTCAAAGTTTTAGAAGGGGGCATTTTCTGTCCCTGTTCCGCAAAACGCACCTCTGTATTGAACGATCGTCATTTACTATGGCGCTCGAGGTCATTGACGTCACTGATCTGTAGCGCTTTCTCTCTCGAGCTAAAGACATTCTAACGGTTGTAGTTTCGTTATTTTTTGAGATATTTGAATGGGAATTTCACTATTTGGCATAGTTTTATGTATTCTTTCGTATGGAGTAATAATAAATTTTGAGTCAACATCCCTATTATGTGTATAAAGATATAGAGTCTGGCTAACGAAAGCTGAGACTAGAAAAAGGCGGCAAATTTAAAAAATCTACGTGTTGCAAAACTGTTTATTAGTTACTTCGTAACAGATGCGACAGTGACTTTTGTCCTGTTTTCAAATTTTACGTCTTGGCGCCACTGTAGTGTAAATTTTGGAATCACACTTTGTGGGACTAACTGTCAAGCTTGACATAATATTGCTGACACAATAATATAGTTTTCAAAGATTTGATTTAACTTTGAAATTTGGCATTGAGAGACGTCAAACAAAAGTCAGAACTCTTTCTACGGCGGCGTCCCCACTACGCGATATTTACGGGTATCGGATCTGACGCCGATACCGGATGTGACCGATATTGTATCGGTTAGTGGGAACCGACCTAATTAGTTTCAAGATGTTGGAGCGATAGTGGCGCCAGATCTGCATGCTCGGGAGTTAAAGGTGTCATACCACAGATATAGTATATTCAAGTAAGTGCCTTTTGACACATTTGACGTGGATATTATAGTTGCCATTTCAAAAGTTTTAAATAAATCTCAGTCTCAGCCATAAATAAGAGTGTAATGACTGGAAATAGATAGACAACTTCACGCAAATTGTGATCCCGACTAAAGCGCCACCAAGTGCTAAAGTTAGTAAGCATTATCTTGGATACATGAGAAAAAATATACAAAAAGTGCATCCGCCGCTGGGGATCGAACCCGGGTACATTTTCTCTAAAGACAATATACTTTACCACAGGGCCACGTGTGTGATACTGGTACGCATCGAATTTTTGAATACCTTTTTAACAGTCTACCTACTTTTACTTTTTAGCTGACTATTCGAGCAAGTTTAATAACCATGAAGATAGGTGGCGCTATTATTAATTCCGTCAGCTTTCTTCTAAGATGAACAACCATGGTCTCAGCTTTCATTAGCCTCTATCTCGATCGATCTACACGTAGTCCTCTAAGGCTGGGTTGCACCAAACCGTCTGTAATCGTAAGCGGTGTTCGTCAAATCTGATTGTATGGAAAGTTTGACAAGTTTCTATGGGATGAGAGCTGCCAGCGCCATATTTGACGATGACCGGTCTGTGTTCGTACGTTGGTGCAACTGGCACTTAGGCTGGGTTGCACCAAACCGTCTGTAATCGTAAGCGGTGTTCGTCAAATCTGATTGTATGGAGAGTTTGACAAGTTTCTATGGGATGAGAGCTGCCAGCGCCATATTTGACGATGACCGGTCTGTGTTCGTACGTTGGTGCAACTGGCACTTAGGCTGGGTTGCACCAAACCGTCTGTAATCGTAAGCGGTGTTCGTCAAATCTGATTGTATGGAGAGTTTGACAAGTTTCTATGGGATGAGAGCTGCCAGCGCCATATTTGACGATGACCGGTCTGTGTTCGTACGTTGGTGCAACTGGCACTTAGGCTGGGTTGCACCAAACCGTCTGTAATCGTAAGCGGTGTTCGTCAAATCTGATTGTATGGAGAGTTTGACAAGTTTCTATGGGATGAGAGCTGCCAGCGCCATATTTGACGATGACCGGTCTGTGTTCGTACGTTGGTGCAACTGGCACTTAGGCTGGGTTGCACCAAACCGTCTGTAATCGTAAGCGGTGTTCGTCAAATCTGATTGTATGGAAAGTTTGACAAGTGCCTATGGGATGACAGCTGTCGGCGCCATATTTGACGATGACCGGTCTGTGTTCGTACGTTGGTGCAACTGGCACTTAGTCGCAAGTTTTCGCCAGAATCGTTTTAATAACCTTAATAATGTCATTTATGTCACACCTGGCCATTAAGCGGCAATTACCGCACGCTCCGCGCGCGGGAAATCCCACTTCCTGGCCGGGAGGTGACATGAAATTTTGTACTTAACACGGGCGGTAATAAAGAAAGCCTCAGATCGCTTATTTGTCGCCCTTGCCTTCGGCTCGGGCGTCAAATACCTGCGATCTGAGACATTCTTTGTTTTACCGCCCTTGTTAAGTAATGTACGGTAGTTGTTAAATTGACGGTATTTTATTTTAATTAAAAAGTGTAGAGTCGCAAAATGAATTGTTCGTCACTTTTTGAACCTTAATGCCATTGAAATAAAATCGGAAATACATGTATTGTTCCCAGTCGGTACGCCTCCGCCAATTAGAAGTGGTGCGTCCCCTGGGAGCGGCGCGCCTCGCGCCCGTGCCCTACGTGACAGAGTCCGCGCGGCTCGCGCTGTTGTTGCCCGTGTTGTTGGAACAACAGCAACAACAACAACAACTGGACGCGGCGGCGGCTTTCCTGACGCGCTACGAGTCTGTCTGTCTACAGAAGGATAAGAATACGCATCTGTACATTGTAAGTATTGCCACAGAATCAGTAATAGTACTACGTACTACGTACAGAAGCCTCACTGTCCGCGCGAGGCAAGCCAAACGTGCCTACGCTTGGCCATCTCCTTCTATCGCACGCGCATCACTCGCTACATCACTTTCTATCGCATTGAAAGTCACCCGACGGGGGACCTTTGAGCGTCGCGATGACGTCAGCGAGTGAGTCGCCCCTGGTATTGCCTGTTCCCTCTCATTCACTAGAGGAGGATCCCCGCATCCGCGCGGCTCGCGCTGTTGTTGCCCGTGTTGTTGGAACAACAACAACAACAACTGGACGCGGCGGCGGCTTTCCTCACGCGCTACGAGTCTGTCTGTCTACAGAAGGATAAGAATACGCATCTGTACATTGTAAGTATTGACACAGAATAAGTAATAGTACTACGTACGGAAGCCTCACTGTCCGCGCGAGGCAAGCCAAACGTGCCTACGCTTGGCCATCTCCTTCTATCGCACGCGCATCACTCGCTACATCACTTTCTATCGCATTGAAAGTCACCCTAAGAGCGTCGCGATGACGTCACGCGAGTGAGTCGCCCCTGGTATTGCCTGTTCCCTCTCATTCACTAGAGGAGGCTCCCCGAGTCCGCGTGGCTCGCGCTGTTGTTGCCCGTGTTGTTGGAACAACAACAACAATTGGACGCGGCAGCGGCTTTCCTGACGCGCTACGAGTCTGTCTGTCTACAAAAGGATAAGAATACGCATCTGTATATTGTAAGTCTTGTTCCCTCTCATTCACTAGAGGAGGCCTCACGAATTCGCGCGGCTCGCGCTGTTGTTGTTCCGAACAACAGCAACAACAACAACAGCTGGACGCGATGGCGGCTTTCCTGACGCGTTCATTGAATTCAAAAGTTTCAATTAGGGCCGGGTATTATTTGAGTTTAAAAAAAAAACCATTTGTATATGATAGAAAAAAATCGCAAAGTTACCCCTTTTTAACCGATTTCAAAAAAAGGAGGAGGTTCTCAATTCGTCTGTATGTATTTTTTGGAATGTTTGTTCAGTATACGGCTCTATTACTGATATTTTGAATTTAATTTTTTTACTCAATTCATCATCCTCCTAGCGTTATCCCAGTACAGATGCATCCTGAAGGATGCCTGGGGTCCGCTAATTTTTACTCAATTAAAGACCCTAAATAGTTATAGACAAATTCGGAGGGTTTGCTTTGATAAAATGATTGGCTTAATGACTATGTTTAAATGTTTACGAAAATTACGCGCAGAGCTTCCGTAGAGTGTGGGATGGTTATTTGCAATAGGGATTTTATTATAATAGCTTTTTTCACTTAATTGTCTGTTTTTAACACGCTTTTATTAGGTCGACCTGTATGAAACTATGTAATGGAATCTAAGGTTAATTTAACCATCTTCAAAGCATCGTAGCGTCATGAAAATTTGCAGCTGTATGTGGTTCTGATGACAATACAATAATATGGTACTGTCGAACTGATCTGATGATGGAGCCGGAAGATATGAACTGGAACTTCATGATGGAACATCGTATCATAGCTGTGTAATGGAATCTAAGGTAACTAATTTAACCATTTTCCAAGGATCGTAGCGTCATGAAAATTGGCAGCTGTATGTAGTTCTGATGACAATACAATAATATGGTACTGTCGAACTGATCTGATGATGGATCCGGAAGATATGAACTGGTACTTCATGATGGAACATCGTATCATAGCTGTGATTGGATTTGTTAGAAAAGTCTTGTAATGAACTTTGACCACGATTAGGTTTCAAGGTCTGATGATGAAGCTGGAAGATAGGGACTGGCATTCCATGATGGAATATCGTATCATAGTCGTGTTTTCACTTGTGAGAAAGGTCACGTAATGGACTTTGAACACGATCAGGTTTCAATTAACACGCAAAGCGTGTTTTTCTAGTGTTTTTAAACTATTAATTTATTTATATTACAAATTTATTGCTTTTCACGTTTTATTTGTGGTCCCTATAAGGGTGAAAGTCTCCCCCATCTTCTTCCATTTTTCTCTATCGTGAGTTTTGTCCATCCAGTTTTGACCAGCTACCTCCAGTCCTCCACAATATCGTCCACCCATCTCTTCCTCTGTCGCCCTACACTCCTCTTCCCCAGGGGGTCAGTCCATTCTGTGGTTGACTTGGTCCATCTCTTGTCCTGGTACCTTGAAACATGGCTTGCCCAATTTCACTTTAGTTTTAAGGCATGTTGGAGGGCTGTCTACAATCTACATTCCTTGTTTTTTAATTTTTCTTAATTTCATTTTCATAATCTTTCCATTTCCTCTCCATGGCATGTTGGCAGCTTGCAATGGGGATATCTCTCCTTAATTAGTATAGTGAGTAGTGAAATGACGATACCTTTGTCAGGGGAGACTCACTCGCTTGACGTCATCGCGTCGCTCAAAGGTCCCACGTCGGGTGACTTTCAATGCGAGAGAAAGTGATGTAGCGAGTGATGCGCGTACGATAGAAGGAGATGGCCACGCGTCGGCACGTTTGGCTTGCCTCGCGCGGATTTGTTAACAGACTTCTGTACGTAGTACTATTAGTTATTCTGTGCCTTTGTCAAAAGGTGCTAGTGTCGGACGTCGCAGAGCCCTCGGCGGCCGCACTCCGCACGGCGGCGGCGGCGCTGGCGGCTCGGCACCGCACCACCGTCGACGTCACTGCCACCGGCCTGCCCACCATAGCACACCCCGCCGAGGACACCGAGCTGAAGAGAGCTGCCAGGGCGGGGAGGGCCGCGCTAGAGGTAACTTTATTTTATGACACACCTGGCCATAAAGCGGCAATTACCGCACGCTCCGCGCGCGGCAAATCCCACTTCCTGGCCAGGGGGTGACATAAAATTTTGTACTTAACACGGGCGGTAATAAAGAAAGCCTCAGTTCGCATATTTATCGCCCTTGCCTTCGGCTCGGGCGTCAAATACCTGCGATCTGAGACATTCTTTGTTTTACCGCCCTTGTTAAGTAATGTACAATTATGTCACACCTGGCCATAAAGCGGCAATTACCGCACGGTCCGCGCGCGGCAAATCCCACTTCCTGGCCAGGGGGTGACATAAAATTTTGTACTTAACACGGGCGGTAATAAAGAAAGCCTAAGATCTATTTCATTGTAATAAGGCGAAATGTATACACGCCAACTGTGTCGTCGCCATGTCGCCGCGCCTCGCGATTCGTCCGCGCCACGCGCTACGCACCCGCGCACACAATTACAACATTAAAAATTTTCAAGTTGGCCATTTTATATCCTAGATCGATAGAAAATGAAATTTTAAGGTCCACGTGTTTTTTTTTATTTCTCCCGAAATCCTAATTTTCATTCAAGAATATCTAATTTAAAAGTAGCGAATCGTAAGTGAATTATGACGTAATTTTCACGAATTACCAATGTTTGACAGCATTGCTACGTAGGAATGACGTCACCCTTATGTTTTATACGGTGGGTTTTATTTTGGCGATTTTCTTCAAATCTAGCGAAGAAAAAAATCTAAAAACTATTTTATTACGTTAAGGTAGCATATTTACCGAAATGGTTTTCGATTTAGGTATCATTATAAATTTTGAAATGATGTCAATTGACGCGTGTACCGACAGCGCACACACACATACTTACCCACAGCGCTTACGTTCCTTCGCGTGTCACAGGTGTGACTGGAGTTACTGATATTCACCCATGTAATAACTTTCCAGGCAGGTCTGGCGCGGATGCCGCGAGACGCGCTCGTACTGTTAGCGGACGTCTCCATGGAATTCAATGAGGATTTCCTCAACCGGGTAAGGTTATATTTAGATAATTAATACATTTTTCTAATAGAAAACTCCCGTAAGTGTCATTATGTAGAACCCAATTAGATTTACTAGAAAAGTAAGGTTAAGATGCTTGTATAAAAATATTTTCTATGAAACTATATCTGCAAGACAAAGTACAACCGCCAACATGTGTCATTAAGGCGCAGGGGTGGGCAAGGCATTCTCCATACAAACTCTGTGCACGTTTTATGCGTAGGTTTTGGCACTAACGAATATAATATTTTTTTTGGTTGTAACTATTAGATATGCGAAGAAAGTGATGTGAAAATTCTCAAATATTAAAAAAAAATAAAAAAAAATCAATAAAAAACTACATCACGAAATAGCTATCAGAAAAATAAACATACTGACCAAAAATCATAACTTTAATGCAAACACAAACGAAGTAAATCCTGCACAAAGTTTGTATGGAGAGAGCTTGCCATTGCCCTACCCCTCCTCTTAACAAATAGGTTCGCGTTTTTCCTGTGGACATATCAAAAGTTAGTGGTTCAGTTCAAAGCTTAACAGGGGGGCGATTTTTGAGTGTCGAACGCTCGACTTTTCACTCGAGATCTGTCAAAAAACTATGATGTTTTGACAGAGTCTTGCGAAGATCTCCAGGATCCCTGGATCGTATTTCCAATAGTTTTCTTAACAGTTCAATCCACAGTTTCGTCACAATTCACCAAGATTTCCGACCGTAAAAGCGCAGTATACGTATATTTTTTCGATTGACAGTTTCTTCTTTTGTGGCGCACGTGGCCCAGCGGCGCCTGGGTACCGCTTGCGGTATCTAAGGTTAAGCAACGTGGGCAGCGGTCAGGACTTGGATGGGTGACCGCTTTGAGTGGTTACTAACTGAGCGCTCCCGTGCTTTGGAAGGCACGTTAAGCCGTTGATCCCGGTTGCTGTCTTTGGCAGCAGTCGTTAAGCCAAGTTGGAGGCCTTCGGGCGGCTTGAGAACTTCTAACAGTCAAGTTGCCCACTCACTTGACAAAGCCTAATCCCAATAAGGTCTAGTTTCCCCTCGGGGTTGAAAGGTCAGATGGCAGTCGCTTTCGTAAAAACTAGTGCCTACGCCAAATCTTGGGATTAGGTAGCGGACCCCAGGCATCCTTCAGGATGCAACTGTACTGGGAAAACGCTAGGAGGATGATGAGTTTCTTCTTTTTGACGCCATCGCCAGGAGCGCTGATGTCGCGTGTCGCTAGGAACGCGCCAATTTGATTTGAATAGAGAATAATTCTGGTTTTATGCCTAAACAAAGTGTTTATGTTAAGACTGACTTACTTAGGCGAGAACTTGCATGCAAGTTACTTTACATTGCGGGACTGTGGGCTACTGAGGTAAGATGAATACGATCAAACCGTGTCATCTAATGAAAATTCACTGAAAATCGCACGCTAGTTCCTGCTAGTCCCGTCGTCTACCCGTCCCTGGGATACCAGGGCAGATAACAAAAGAATGGCATTGTATATTTTTTTTCGCCGGGACAGGACGGCTTAAACCGCGCTTTATGACCCACATTTGTCATGATTGGAACGCCTCTTCATTTATCCCCAGGCCCGCATGAACAGTATATCGGGCGTCCAGTGGTACTTACCCTCGGGCTTCGCTCGCTACAACACGTACACGCACCCGCGCGTGGTGGCGCCGGACGGCTCCCGGCCGCAGCACCACACGGGCCGCTTCACGCCACGCGCGCCCGTGCTGGCCGTCTACAAACAGGACTACCAGCAGGGTGCGTATAGACTGCTCACTCGGACAGTATACATGGACACCAGTGGTACTTGCCCGCGGGCTTCGCTCGCTACAACACGTACACGCACCCGCGCGTGGTGGCGCCGGACGGCTCCCGGCCGCAGCACCACACGGGCCGCTTCACGCCGCGCGCGCCCGTGCTGGCCGTCTACAAACAGGACTACCAACAGGGTGCGTATAGACTGCTCACTCGGACAGTATATCTGGACACCAGTGGTACTTGCCCGCGGGCTTCGCTCGCTACAACACGCACCCGCGCGTGGTGGCGCCGGACGGCTCCCGGCCGCAGCACCACACGGGCCGCTTCACGCCACGCACGCCCGTGCTGGCCGTCTACAAACAGGACTACCAACAGGGTGCGTATAGACTGCTCACTCGGACAGTATATCTGGACACCAGTGGTACTTGCCCGCGGGCTTCGCTCGCTACAACACGCACCCGCGCGTGGTGGCGCCGGACGGCTCCCGGCCGCAGCACCACACGGGCCGCTTCACGCCACGCACGCCCGTGCTGACCGTCTACAAACAGGACTACCAACAGGGTGCGTATAGACTGCTCACTCGGACAGTATATCTGGACACCAGTGGTACTTGCCCGCGGGCTTCGCTCGCTACAACACGCACCCGCGCGTGGTGGCGCCGGACGGCTCCCGGCCGCAGCACCACACGGGCCGCTTCACGCCACGCACGCCCGTGCTGACCGTCTACAAACAGGACTACCAACAGGGTGCGTATAGACCGCTCACTCGGACAGTATACCTGGACACCAGTGGTACTTGCCCGCGGGCTTCGCTCGCTACAACACGTACACGCACCCGCGCGTGGTGGCGCCGGACGGCTCCCGGCCGCAGCACCACACGGGCCGCTTCACGCCACGCACGCCCGTGCTGACCGTCTACAAACAGGACTACCAACAGGGTGCGTATAGACTGCTCACTCGGACAGTATATCTGGACACCAGTGGTACTTGCCCGCGGGCTTCGCTCGCTACAACACGCACCCGCGCGTGGTGGCGCCGGACGGCTCCCGGCCGCAGCACCACACGGGCCGCTTCACGCCGCGCGCGCCCGTGCTGGCCGTCTACAAACAGGACTACCAGCAGGGTGCGTATAGACTGCTCACTCGGACAGTATACCTGGACACCAGTGGTACTTGCCCGCGGGCTTCGCTCGCTACAACACGTACACGCACCCGCGCGTGGTGGCGCCGGACGGCTCCCGGCCGCAGCACCACACGGGCCGCTTCACGCCACGCACGCCCGTGCTGGCCGTCTACAAACAGGACTACCAACAGGGTGCGTATAGACTGCTCACTCGGACAGTATATCTGGACACCAGTGGTACTTGCCCGCGGGCTTCGCTCGCTACAACACGCACCCGCGCGTGGTGGCGCCGGACGGCTCCCGGCCGCAGCACCACACGGGCCGCTTCACGCCACGCACGCCCGTGCTGGCCGTCTACAAACAGGACTACCAACAGGGTGCGTATAGACTGCTCACTCGGACAGTATATCTGGACACCAGTGGTACTTGCCCGCGGGCTTCGCTCGCTACAACACGCACCCGCGCGTGGTGGCGCCGGACGGCTCCCGGCCGCAGCGCCACACGGGCCGCTTCACGCCACGCACGCCCGTGCTGACCGTCTACAAACAGGACTACCAACAGGGTGCGTATAGACTGCTCACTCGGACAGTATATCTGGACACCAGTGGTACTTGCCCGCGGGCTTCGCTCGCTACAACACGCACCCGCGCGTGGTGGCGCCGGACGGCTCCCGGCCGCAGCACCACACGGGCCGCTTCACGCCACGCACGCCCGTGCTGACCGTCTACAAACAGGACTACCAACAGGGTGCGTATAGACCGCTCACTCGGACAGTATACCTGGACACCAGTGGTACTTGCCCGCGGGCTTCGCTCGCTACAACACGTACACGCACCCGCGCGTGGTGGCGCCGGACGGCTCCCGGCCGCAGCACCACACGGGCCGCTTCACGCCACGCACGCCCGTGCTGACCGTCTACAAACAGGACTACCAACAGGGTGCGTATAGACTGCTCACTCGGACAGTATATCTGGACACCAGTGGTACTTGCCCGCGGGCTTCGCTCGCTACAACACGCACCCGCGCGTGGTGGCGCCGGACGGCTCCCGGCCGCAGCACCACACGGGCCGCTTCACGCCACGCACGCCCGTGCTGACCGTCTACAAACAGGACTACCAACAGGGTGCGTATAGACCGCTCACTCGGACAGTATACCTGGACACCAGTGGTACTTGCCCGCGGGCTTCGCTCGCTACAACACGTACACGCACCCGCGCGTGGTGGCGCCGGACGGCTCCCGGCCGCAGCACCACACGGGCCGCTTCACGCCGCGCGCGCCCGTGCTGGCCGTCTACAAACAGGACTACCAGCAGGGTGCGTATAGACTGCTCATTCGGACAGTATACCTGGACACCAGTGGTACTTGCCCGCGGGCATCGCTCGCTGCAACACGTACACGTACGCACACGGGCCGCTTCACGCCGCGCACGCCCGTACTAGCCGTGTAGAAATAGGACTACCAACAGGGTGCGTATTTTTTTAACCTGACTGTCTTTATAGGCTGTGTTTATAAGGGGGTGGGCTTCCATACAACTAAAAAAGGGGCGCGAAAAAAATTTTAGCCCGCAACATCGAGTAGGGTATCGTTAATTAGGACTCGTTGAATGCATAATTATTGTATTTTATGTTTTTAATGATGATGATGATGATGACTTTCCCCCTTTAATAGTACATTATTGCCGTGTCTGGGAAGGAAGCAATTGCAGGCTGAGTATTTGTATAATACGAAGCCTGCAATTGCTATTCCGCCGAGGCTAATATAGTGCTTTTCTCAAAAATGGGGGAAATACGACAAAATTTGAATAAAGATTTGATAAACATAACCTTAAAACGTCAAAAACATCATGCTTTCCCGCCATTTTGTTTTAACATACTTACAAGTATATTTTTCCACCGAAAAACGCAAGTTATTCGAGACACATAAAAATACGTCGCGTATCCAACAGAAAAATACGAGCTGAATTGGCTGAATACGACCTGTGCCTCCTTTTATATGACAGTTTCTACTTTTTAAAAAGTTTATTTTTAACTTAACTCTACAAATAATAGCTATTTATGATACAAGTGCGGAAAGTGAGTGATTTCCGACGAGTGTCTTTCTTATACACGAGCGAGAGTAGCGAGCGAGTTTATAATTAGACACGAGTCGGAAATCATCTTTACGCGCGCGTATCATACAAAGTTTTACTATGCATTGTGCGAGAAAATAGAAAAGTTAATTTCAAATATATAGGTTATAATTTACCTTGCTCGATATGTTACTTATTATCAGCATCTTCATGTTACAACTTCTTGACATAGAGTGCTATTTATTTTCGACATAAAACCATCGTAAGATCATTTTATTAACACAAAAACTTTTAAAAGTGCACCGCAAAATTAATCACAAGTATAGGTTTTTGATTTGGATTTAGCGGCCAAGGAACCTTTGTTGGCATTTTGTGCTTCTCTAAAACTATTTTCTGGAGTTACATTTGATCTAATTCATTACTTTCACTTGACGTTTTTATCAAAAACTAGGTAAACAAGAAATTAGTACTTGAAATGAAAAATGGCGGCATTTTTCTAAATACATGCGCGCTCAACATCTATACTACTGCGCATGTGCACATTTGTTTTTAAAATGCTAGTAGGCAATGGCTTAATGCGCATTAAGCCACGCATTTACCTAAAGTGAAAATTTACAATTTATTTATAGGTAATAAATAAAATCTAAAATGATAAATGATACGTTTAAGAATTATTAATATTTATGTACCTGTTTATAAGAACGGTAATCTATAATTGATTAATTTGTGATTTTTTTTTCAAATAATTAGAACTCTTTGCGTCGAGCTGAAGACAGAGATAAAAATTTTAAAAAAATTGAAAAGTAAAAAGCACTAGTGCGGAAAAGTAGCACTTTCCGAACAGTTTGACTGCTTAGAAAGGGCACTTTTCAAGCACATGCATTGTAAAGGAATTTATATGTGACATTGCAGGCGGCCTGTAATGTTTTTTACTTTTTAATTTGGATCTGACCTTAAACTATACACTTTACCTTCCTTTGAAAAGAGGTTTTACAATATGGGTGTTGATAAAAGTACTGTATTTATTTTGTATTTGATTATGTATTCCCGTGTCCGCAGCGGTGGCATCATGGCAGGCCTCGGGCGGGTCTGTATCGGCCCCCGCGGCGGCCGTGCTGGCGGCCTCCCGCCTGCGCGTGCTGCGCGCGCCCGAGCCCGGCCTGGTGCTGGCGCCGGCGTCGCCGCCCTGCCGCAACGCACAGGTATACTAGTATAATAGTGTTACATACAGAACAACCACGAACCCCCCGCACTGAGGTCAGTTACCTCGTCCCTGAGAGACCCGTCTGGTGTCGATCGCTTGCCATCGCGCCTCGCGATTCGTCCGCGCCACGCGCTACGCACCCGCGCAAACAATACGGTATTAAACCCATAGTCAAATCAGTAACTTTTTATTAAATGTCAAAAACGATTTGTTAATATGAAGTTTGTAGGGAAATACTGCCTTAGTGACGTCACTAAGTCAGTGTGAGTAGGTTTGTTCAAATCAGCGTCCTTTTTAAATCTTTATGCTTATAAAATCTTTCAATTAGCTAAAATAAATTAATAATTGATGTTTTTCGAGTATTTTCGTTAGATCTTTTCCTTAGTTTAATACCCTATTGACGCGTGTACCGACAGCGCACGCACACATAAGCCGTGTTCCGAATCACACTTACAACGCTATAAACGCGTTTACGATCGGACCGAATCACGCTCATAGCGTTTACATGAGATGTCGTGACGTCATTGATAATGTCATGGACGGCGCCATATTGGCGTTTACGATGCTCACACTCTCAGGCGTCAGCACCTTAAACCAAACGTCAAGTTGACGTTTGATATATGAACATTACAGTAAACGCTGTGATCGTTGTTGGCGTGATTCGGAACAGGACTTACCCACAGCGCTTACGTTCCTTCGCGTGTCGCGGGTGTTACATAACTAACTGGGCTGGCACGACGACCCAAAATGTATCTTGGCCTCCGATACAAGAGCACGCCACTTTGCTCGGTCCTGCGCAATTTCTCGCCAGCTTGCACCGGCTCCGAGCTCACGCAGGTCCGCTTCCACCACATCTTTCCAGCGATACTTGGGGCGACTCACAGGACGTCATCCGGTCGGTTGGTTGGTTGGTTGGTTGAACGTAAGGTGTTCCGCTGCTGGCAGCGCCCCCTCCCTGCCGCAACACACAGGTTTACATTAGAAGACTCATCATCATCATATCAGCCGAAAGACGTCCACTGCTGGACATAGGCCTCCCCCAAAGAGTGCCACAATGACCGGTCTTGCGCCACCCGCATCCAGCGGATTCCCGCGACCTTTACCAGGTCATCAGAAACGCCAGAGACTCGGAGATTAGAAGACTAACGAGTCATAAACAGGTTTAGGTTCGCTTTCCTGTGGACATATCAAAAGTTAAGGGCTATAAAGCTCAATTTTGGATTGGTCTAGTGACGCGCATAAACAGTGTCTCCATGTCTATAAATCCATGGGATGAATACATAACTAAGAATAAGAATAAGAATAATTTATTGAAAAACATATTGTACAATAATAATAACTATAGGCTAGGAGCTTACAATTAGATGGTAATAAATAGCACGTGCCTGAGCTAGGAAACCCTGTGTTTCAGGCAAAGAAGGGCTTACAATTACTTAAAAATATTCACATGCAAAAAGAGTAATACAATTTACAACTAGCCGTTAACTTATTGATCAAACTTATTGATCACAGGAGGGACTAGTTTTGTTTTTTTAGCTGTTTATATGACTCCAATATATTCCAGCGGCAGTTTATATATCTTTATCTACACCCATATAGTAAATCCTCTTTTATAAGTTCAAATACCGTAGATAAGACCCCGCTTTATGATATACTGTGCGGCTGTTGCGTGCGTCCCCTATTAGATCACGAAATATAACACTTTAACGAGATCACGTACAAAATTAAGACACAGCTGCGGGCTGGCGGCGGAGGCGCGGGCCGGCCTGTCGACGCAAACATGGCGCACGCCGGCGAGAAGTGCCCACACGAAACACATAAAAGAGGATTTAATATATGGATGTAGATAAACTAGTGTATGCAACTGTACATAATTAGGCATTAAAACACTCGTGTGACCTTATTATGAAACTCGCCTTCGGCTCGTTTCATAAAACACACTCGTGTTTTAATGCCCCTCATTATGTACCAGTTGCATAAACTACTATTATAAGTTCAAATACCGTAGATAAGACCCCGCTTTATAATATACTGTGCGGCTGTTGCGTGCGTCCCCTATTAGATCACGAAATATAACACTTTAACGAGATCACGTACAAAATTAAGACACAGCTGCGGGCTGGCGGCGGAGGCGCGGGCCGGCCTGTCGACGCAAACATGGCGCACGCCGGCGAGAAGTGCCCACACGAAACACATGAAAGAGGATTTAATATATGGATGTAGATAAAGTAGTGTATGCAACTGTACATAATCAGGTATTAAAACACTCGTGTGACCTTATTATGAAACTCGCCTTCGGCTCGTTTCATAAAACACACTCGTGTTTTAATGATCCTGAGGATGCTGTTGCGGCTGCCGAAGCACTGCAGCGCATCTGGCATGTTTGCAGAAGCGCGACTAGACGATTTTTATGCCATAAGGCGAAAAAGAGTCGCCTCCATGCTAGAGCGAGTGCGAGGTAGCAGCAATAGCCTTCTCAGGGAGTTGGCCGAAAAGCTGGACTGCCCGATCACCAAAGTATGGGTTGAGGTGGCTATTGGGAGAGCGAAGTAGAGAGTACTGCGTACTCTCTACTTCGCTCTCTCAATGGGACACGACAGGTCATGCTCACCTGCCTCATTTATGTTTTATTTTATTTTATCTTTAAATACTAACATAGTTTGTAAGATTTTTTATCTAACCCATTTGTATGGATCACTGGTCTGAAATAAACGATTATTTATTTATTTTTTAATGCCCCTCATTATGTACCAGTTGCATAAACTACTATTTTGAAAGGAATCGATTAGCATAAAAAAATACGTTTTTTATGGAACAAGCGGGCAACGTTGGCCTATTTTACGGTACTATTATGATTGTGATTCTTTTGATGTTTCAGGATCGCGCCTCGTGCCTGGCCCGATTACGTGAGGCGGGCGAATTCGAGCTACTCGAACTGGGCGCGAAACACGCACTCGCCAAGCTGGAGCTCGAGGTGAAGGCGGAACGCGAGTAGATTAGGCAGTAGGTAGACACTGGCAGCAGCGTGTACAGCACGGAAGAAGAATGATGATAGTATGGAATATTCGTGGCGGATAATGGCGGCAGTAATTGGATTTACGTGGCAATAGGGATGATGACACTATAAAAGAAAATCAATAAATCCAAATTTTCTGCATAAAGGCTCAAATTCTCAATCAAATGGCGAAAAAAGTAATTCAAACAAATAAAAATAAATAAGTACGTAATTATAAGTCTTCAAAGTTTTAAGAGTGGGTACTTTCTGTCGCTTTTCCGCAAAACGCACCTTTGTATTGAACGATCGTCATTTACTATGGCGCTACTTAACAGTGACGTCACGGTTAGGTAGCACATTCTCTCTCTAACTACGAACATTCTAACCGTTGTAGCTTCGTTATTTTTAGATATATTTGAATAGGATTTTCACTATTTGGCATAGTTTTATGTCTTCTTTCTATTGAAGTAATAAATTTTTTTGAGTCGACACCCCTATTGCTGTCAATTCACGTTCATTCCCTAGTATAAGGGATCGTCCTAATACAAACGCGACTACGTAAAAGTCGCGAGTTCGCGCGATAATCGCGTAATCGCGTTTGTTTTAGGACGTTCCCTTAGGACACCTATTCGAGTTCAATATATTCGCGAATTTCACTCGCGCGATTGCGCGATTATCGCGTAGTCGTTTTTGTATTAGGCCGATCTCTGGGAGTCCTGTCTCTTAAAACGTCACTGTTTATGTTCTCTTTGGAACCAACATGCCATTCGCAATGAGTTTAAAAAAATTATAGTCAAAGATATAAATGTATGTACGTTTACGCCCTTGTCACTAAAGTCGTATTGGTTTTATTGTCACTAAAGTGCGTGTAAGTAGTTCACAGCATTCCTAGAATAGTACCTACTATTAGTACTAAAGCGATCATAGTGCACAGATGTTGTAACGTGCCGCGGATTGTACCTTTAACCACAGAATAAGTAATAGTACTACGTACAGAAGTTGCACTGTTAATAAATCGCCAACTTACAAACCCAAATTATAATAGGTAAATAACAAATATTGACCACACCAAGCGTATGACGAGACGACGCGACCGTCCGGTAGCAATTCGCCACCGAGTGCCAGTTGCACCAACGTACGAACACAGACCGGTCATCGTCAAATATGGCGCCGGCAGCTGTCAACCCATAGAAACTTGTCAAACTTTCCATACAATCAGATTTGACGAACACCGCTTACGATTACAGACGGTTTGGTGCAACCCAGCCTGAATGTAGGTACAGTCACGAGTTTTAATTTGGGACCCCCGCCCCGTAAGGTTGACAGTACTGTCAAACAGTATAGAAATTCAAAGAAAAGCTGGGAAAGGTGAAACACTATAGTATTTACATTAACGCATGTAAACTTACCCTTTTTCTGCGAATAAATTATATTATTATTATTATCTCTTTATTTATTTAGAAACTTAGGCTAGGTTGTTATAATATCTTTATAAAAAGTAAAATATAAAAATACACTTACAAAACATAAAAATATTATAAAAACCTAACCTAGTGTGCCGCCGGCAGCGGGGCAGGGCCTAAGCTACCGGCGGTTAGGGCGACAGAGAGAGGCGACAGATTATTATTATTATTATTAAAAATTTTGCGAAATGGGTCCTAAATTAATGCACGTGACCGTACTTGCAGCGGCCCGGGGATGTACTTGCAGCGGCGCAGCGAACTGACGGAGTGAAAGCCGCCTGCTTTAACATTATTATTCTGTCTAGAGTAGTTTGTCATTTTTATGTGAGCAAATTGTGTCATTTCACAGTTTAAGATACCTAACTTGTTGTAGACTCGTCGCTGTTTGCGTAAGACAAGAAAGAAAAAGAAAAAATATGAACAGGAATTCACTTTTATTTGACTACACAGAAAGCGTGCCAATATGCATTTTCTACATATGAATATGTGTGAATAATATGAAATAAATGCATTTTTATACTTTCAACCATGTTTTATTTTAAAATTTCTAACCCCTTATAATTTATGTTCTGCATGTACCTACATAATGTATAGCGTAACACAGGGACAATAAAATTTCAAAATGTTGAAAAACTGGTCTTTACGAATGATTTTTGAACACAAACAGGTGTGGCGCTCATGTCATTTAGGTTTTGCCACGATTTTGACTATTTCATCATCCTCCTAGCGTTATCCCAGTACAGTTGCATCCTGAAGGATGCCTGGGGTCCTCTACCTAATCCCAAGATTTAGCGTAGGCACTAGTTTTTACGAAAGCGACTGCCATCTGACCTTCCAACCCGAGGGGAAACTAGACTTTATTGGGATTAAGCTTTGTCCAGTGAGTGGGCAACTTGACTGTTAGAAGTTCTCAAGCCGCCCGAAGACCTCCAATTTGGCTTAACGATTGCTGCCATTGACAGCAACCGGGATCAATGCCTTAACGTGCCTTCCAAAGCACGGGAGCCCTAGATAAGAGTGTAATAGTTAGTAACCACTCAAAGCGGTCACCCATCCAAGTCCTGACCGCTGCCCACGTTGCTTAACCTTAGATACCGCAAGCGGTACGCAGTAGTACGATTTTGAGTATCTATTTGCACCAAAATGTTGCATCTTCCTATTTATTAATATACCGTATACTTGCCGACCTTGCCGTACATAAATAATGATTAGAAGCGTCAACGCCTTTTTAACCCGTGAACCATTTATCGACAGAGTTTTTTTACATAACTCGAACAGCGCTAATAGCGGAAACGATCTGTGGCGGAAACGAATGGCGGCCGGATTTAAAAAGCGAACCTGTCATGTCCGCGTCAGCTGTCAAAACAAGTTCGCGAGGTGCGGTTGATGGCTGCTTGCACGCGTAGGTTCTCGAAGCACGCCACGATAGCTGCACGGCTGTAGAGCGCGGCATGTTGATGTTATACGCGTGACGAGTGTTCAGTCGGCGCGGACTCGCGTTCGAACGCATCTCCGCATCAGGTTGGTTTGTTTATGTCGGCCATGTGACTCGCGGTAACTGCGTCGCGAATTCGCAACCTTCGTAAATCCAGTTAACTCTGGCCGCTCATCCTGTGTCTGTTGCAGGGACCATGCGAGGCGTCACAGACACCAACGGTTATGGTGAGTACGCGAAGTACCCACGTAACACGTGATTTAAGCCTTACACACGAGATTCGCACGCGTTCATTACGGGTCACGGAGGTATCACTAGCTAAATCGTTCTATACAACCGCGCATTGTAGTTAAACTTGCGTGCGAGTCTCGTACTTGTATATTAGAGCCTTTACACGACTATTATCATCCCTATCATTTTCACATAGTTACATTACACATCTTTATCTAACGATCTCATTACACTTGGGATATCTATAAGACAGCATAGTCAAATGATATTCTCTCCTAACCATTACATATTTGTTTTATTGCCACACAATATACACCCTTTTGTGTGTTGTCAATAAGAGCGAATTTTATCTGCAATGTTATTTAAATTATGTCCTATTGCCTACCGGTGCAGTATCTTATTCTCTGGGATGATTGGTGTTTCAACTTGCTAGATGTTTCTGTCTTAAACACCAGTGTTAATACAGACTATTTATAACTAACCGTTGGTTAATATAACTGACCTTTACTAAACAGTATTACACTGGAGCTATTCATCCATATAATTGAATTACAAGCTCAATGTCAAGGCGTTTGTGGAATGCAAGCCTGTTAAAGTGTCAGTTGACCATTGTGAATGCGACAATACTTTCAGTGACATACTACATTGTGTTGCGGTTCCTGTTATGTCACTTTCTTTATGATTTCACAAACAACAACAATGGAAATACCATAAAATTCTTTGATAACTCAGTTCGTAAAACTAGCGAGTCATTGTGTAGTTGAACTGCTATCACTGTAATCTCTAGATATAAAAAAATCATATCTGGTATATTGTATGTTTCGGTATAGTCGAAAATTGGGCAGTTTTTGACCGAAACCAAATCTTTGAAACCAATTTTATGCCAAAGCAGGAACTTTGGTGCCAGACACTAGTTTTCAACCATATATCAGGCATTGGGCGCTTTTATACTTTACCATGAATGTCCACGGCACCGTAAAACTATGGTTTCATTCATAATTAGTCAAAAGTCTATGGTCTGTTTATGAATGAAACCATAGAGTTTCACCGTGCTGTGGCCATCGACAATAAAGTATAAAAGTGTCCATAGATGTTTATTATCAATCTTATCAACTTGTATTGAACATGACAAAGACAATTCAAATGATAAAGTTCCATTTGGAAATAATTAATGGTTATGTATGTAGTAGGTTACTGTTACCCAGTTGTACAAATACAAATGTTTATTTGCTGGAATACTTACAATATTCCGATTTGAACTGACGGAGTTGTCAAATAACACCGTTCAAAAAGAGACTTTACTCTCCAAGCAAGAAAATTCAAGATCAAATGACAGTTTTATAAAATATCAGACATTTAAATTAATTTAAACTACCTATAATTACTGTATATATTTAATGTTGAAGAGGTAATAATAACCTATAATTACATTACTACAAAAGAATTCAACTTAGCAAGCATGACCATAGTTTATGAGGAAAATCTCATATTTCACCTAAGATAATTACAGTCACATGTTGAACAGACAATAAGTACATAATTGTGTGTTATTAATATTGTTGGTATGCTTGAAATCTTTTTAAATGTCCGGCAATTTATTAAAACTTTCATTTGAGTTTGAATCTTCTCGGTTAGATAATAAAGTTGATCTTTGAACGAACAAATTAGACACAACTCTGCCAGTTTAAATGATTCTAAGTATACATATATACACACATACATACATATATATTTATAAACCCCACTTATGGCTAAGCAGAGGTCTTGCACAAGGATTTAATAGTTCTAACTTATAAATCCAATTAGGAGACTGAAAATAGCCAATGTGCTACCTGATTAAGTGAAGCTAGGACAGTGGCCCTATCTTGCCAAAACCGCCAACCTTTTTTAACTCTGCTCATAGTTGTTGATACTAATCATAGAAGAAAAAAAAAACTCAACTCAAAATTCCAAAACAAAACCTAAATATACCTAAATGTTTTTAAACAATAATAAGACGAATTGTAACATACATTTATATGTTTTTCCACTTTACTGCTTTTCACTAGTTTGATGCGAAAAATAAGTGTAACCACTCCTGTAATTTGATACATTGAAACGTGTTTATGTATGTTAGTTTTGATTGACCGAAGCAAAGCCAATTGAAGCAATTGCTCAGTCTATGCCTACCAATTCATTACTGTACTACGTATTTTTTAACGATAGAGTTTTAACGGTAATTTCCGCCTACAATTCTTCGTTTCCCTGAGACATCAGAGGATAATATTGTACAAATTTCACTTATTTCAGTAGCTTATCACGTCTCAAAGATAGCACGCCGCATATTTTCCCGTTTCAAGCCTGTAGCTCTAGTATAAGTTTTTTCGAAACATTAACTAATTCGAACGCGTTTGCGTTTTGTCTCAAAACGTATGAAAGTGGTATGAAAACGTGAACAGCGCCTCTGGTGGTCACTAGTGGAAACTAAAACAGCGAGTATAACATTTGTTGCTAACCGATGAACGCGCGTATTTCAAACTCGGTGAGAGCGTTTTCATACATTTTGAGACCAAACGCAAACGCGTTCGAATTAGTTAATGTTTCGAAAAAACTTATACTAGAGCTACTGTTTTCCCTGAAATCGCATGACGACAATCGAATGATTTTTCTATTCTGAAAAAGAAACGGAGTATAGTGGCTCTGTGAGCTGTAGATCTCGAGACTGGTTTTTTTTTTACGGTTTCAAACGCGGCAAACGCCATGGCACGCACACAATTAAAAAAAAAACAAGAATTTTCACGTTAAAGGCGCCGCGCCGTTATAATGTGTCCAGGCCAGGCCCTTATTCTTACCTGAAAACACACACGGGCACTGTAGGGTAGGTTTAAGGTTTCTGTAACAACCTGGGGACCAGTTTTGCTCGTCGTAGACATAGACATAGACATAGACATAATTTATTGGTAATAATAGGTATTACAAGTCAATTGTACATTCATTATAGATTATATTAATTCGATTATTCATTACATTGGAAAATTACATTACATTATTAGAACATTACATTATATATTATTGCTATTTTCATCATTACATATTTTATATTCTAAAAATTCTTTAATAGTATAGAAACATTGATTTATTAGCCATTTTTTTAATCTAATTTTAAAAGACGGGAGACTGTTAGCTTCCGTGATGCTGTCTGGTAGCTTGTTGTAAAAGATAGGACCAGCGACATGGATTGTCTTTGCTGTCTTTGTGAGCTTATGGGAAATAGTACTTAATTTATGAGCGTTTCGAGTGACCCAAGCAGATCCGTCACCTCGCCGTCCATATAATGCTATATTTTCCCTAGCATATACGGCTACTTGAAATATGAGCAGTGATGACAGTGTCATGATTCCGAGCGCGATAAAATGCGGTCTGGCGCTCTCGTCCCGCTTGGCGCGGGCCAGTGCGCGCACAGCGCGCTTTTGCAACCGAAAAACGCGTTGCCATTCGGCAGCTTGCCCCCAGAGCTCCAGGCCGTATTGCATAATTGCCTGTATGCTTGCGAAGTAGCAAGACCGCACTGCCTGGCGCTCCAGGGTTTGGCTTACCCTTGAGAGCGCAAAACATGCCCTGCTTAGCTTCCCGCATACTGCGTTGATTTGCACCTCCCACGTAAGTCCTTGGTCGATCTGGAATCCCAGAAATGTAGTAGTTGCAACTTGACTGATTGTCGTCCCTTGATGGTGTACGTTCAACGCACGGCGACCTCTACCCGACAAGTCGAACTGCATAAATTGCGTTTTTGTCAGGTTCAGTAGGAGCCCGTTAAATCGACACCAATCAAGTATCTGTCGCGCGGTTGTGTTTAGTAGGGATTCCAGCTCATCCAGGTCCGCAGCGGTAACGACAGCTGCCACATCATCCGCGTACATAGAGATATCGGCAACAGTAACAAAATTCGGGAGATCGTTAAGCAGAAGGGAGAACGCCAGATTGGATACGGACGAACCTTGAGGCACGCCTATTTCTGTGGATTGACCGTCGGATCTCAGACTACCTTGCTTCCCGACCACGTATTGTAACCTATCACGCAGAAAGCCCGCTATAAAGTTCAGGGCTGGTCCTCGTATGCCATAGTGGTGGAGTTTTTGAGATAGCACGACATGATCGACCACGTCGAAGGCTTTCGAGAGGTCGCAGAAAAGCACAGCAACCTCTCTTTTTTCTTCGCGCGCGGTGAGAACGCGACGCACTACCTCACGAGCCATCATAGTGGTAGACCGCCCCGCACGATACGCGTATTGCCTTTCGGACAGTTCACCGGATTCGTTTAAGAAGGCTGTCATACGAGATGTTACTCCGTTTTCAAGCACTTTCGCAACCGCTGGTATGATAGAGATGGGTCTGTAGAAGCTAGGATCACTGGATTTACCCTTTCCCTTGTAAATCGGACAGACTTTAACTTGTTTTAAGGTTCGCGGGTACTCTCCATCGCGCAGAAGGTCATTAAAAATTATTGCTAGTGGGGCTGACAAATTTGTCACGACTAGGCTTAGTAGGTTCGTCGATATGCCGTATAAGTCTTGAGTGTTTTTTAATGCAATATTCTTCATGATTATTTTATATATTTCACAAGGAGAAAAACGAGCGAGAAGGATTGATCGATCATTGGGTGATCGCGCGTGTACCAGCGCCGCAAGAGCTCGGCTCGGCTCGGCTCGCGGGGCTCCGCATTGTGCTGCCGCTGAGACGAACATCCTGTTTAACGTGTCAACAAGTTGTTTTTTGGAAGTGAAACTTGAGCCATCGTTATTTTTTATATTTTTATATTCCCTAGAATAGCCTACCTAAGCTCAATTGTTCACCCCCAAAAATCGCCCACAGAAAATTTTATCAAAAATTAGAGCCGATATCCCGATATAAATTGAAATTAATCGCTCCTGTGCTTTGGAAGGCACGTTAACCAGTTGATCCCGTCCCGGCTGCTGTCTATGACAGGCCTTTGGATTGAACTTGAGAACTTCTAACTGTCAAGTTACCTGTTCATCTGTCGAGCCTAATCCCAATAAGGTCTAGTTTTCCCTCGGGGTTGGAAGGTCAGATAGCAGTCGCTTCCGTAAAAACTTTTTTTTTTATACTACGTCGGTGGCAAACAAGCGTACGGTCCACCTGATGGTAAGCGGACACCGCAGCCTATAGACGCTCGCAACTCCAAAAGAGTCACGTGCGCGTTGCCGACCCTATATAAAATTTGAGGATTCACTGTGTTGACAACAGAAGGGCCAAAAGCTCCCTCGCTCTCAACACAGTGCATCCTCGGGAGCTCTGGCAACCTTGCTCACCTCCAGGAACACAACACTACATTACTGGTATAGTAGTAAATACGTTATTATGGCTGTGGTCTTCTGCAAAGGCGGAGGTACTTCCCCAGTTGGGCTGCTCCAAATTCGAGCAAGAGATGACATTATGCTGTGCCCTACCTCTTAAAACTAGTGCCCACGCCAAATCTTGGGATTAGGTAGTGGACCCTGGGCATCCTTCAGGATGCAACTGTACTTGGATAACGCTAGGAGGATGATGGTTAGATAGAGAGATGTAAACAATACTTACTACGTTTTTTCCTTAGCTATAAATAATATTTTAATGTTTAATAATAAATACGTTGTTATCAGCGTTATGTACGAGTAATAAACGTTACGCCGCGATAAGATACAATGAGGGATTTTTCCATAGATATGTAAAGTAATTGGTTATATTATTTATTTATTTATCGTATGGCAATTATTTTGACAATTATTGAGAGCTACGGTAGCCCAGTGGTTCAAGCATGCGGCTGTCAAGCGGCGGTCGTGGGTTCGAATCCCAGCTCGTACCAATGAGTTTTTCGGAACTTATGTACGGAATATCATTTGATATTTACCGTTAGCTTTTCGGTGAAGGAAAACATCGTGAGGAAACCTGCATACATCCGCGAAGAAATTCAAAGTTGTATGTGAAGTCCCCAACCCGCTCTGGGCCAGCGTGGGGACTACTGCCCAATCCCTCTCATCTATGAGAGGAGGCCTGTGCCCAGCAGTGGGACGTATATAGGCTGATGATGATGATGATGATGATTATTTTGAACCGTGAGATGTGAGATCTTCGAGAAGACAGTACGGTTGCCAGTTTCGTTGCACTTTTAGCACCACCCAAGCGGGCGAGTCGCGAGATTCAAAGTTGAATGCGCCAAGCGAACCTTTGGCCCTCCCTAGAAGCGATGTCGTCGGACAATCGTTGGGGGTTTGGTGGGTAGTCTGAGCCTTCTGCCCAGGAGTCCCACACACCCGCCCGGTCCCCCTTCGTCCGGGCGGACGGAGCGTAAAAGCATTCCCCCAACGTAAAAAAAAAGCGGTGGGTACTTCCCTGCGGCCGTGATGCAACTTCGACCCCCCTTCGGTTATATTATAACTACTGTTGACGCCAGTAAGGCATGTGACTTATCTGGACCACTCTGGACTTTTGGACCATCATATCTGACACGAAACAAGCGCCATTCACAAATGCTAATTCATAAATCACTTTTTTTGGACTTTATACCAGGGATCGGCAACCTTTTGCAGCAAAGACCGACATACAAATATAGTTATAAAATATGCCTTCACTAGTGCCGTAAAGTGGTCCAGGTTATATGAACTCGGGCGGGAATACAGATACCGGTAGGGAAGGGGGAAGGAGTCGTAAAGTTATAAATGAATACTTCGATTATTTTTGAATGTATGAAGGCCGCGAGCCGTCGATTTATTTACGGTTTCTAATCTTGGTTAATTAATGAGCCATACTTCTACTCGAGCATTGTGTAAACTAATAATGATAACACTTATAAATAAGGCAGGTACTATGCATGTGCTTGCACAGAACAATGAGGAAATATTAAACTCGCGTCTTTAACAAATAAATAAACTTTTTTTTTTTAATCTTTATTAAAGAGCTTTATCGCTTGGCGATTATGGCGCTCCTCCATAAGGGCAACAACAGTTCTGTTTAGCTACGGTTATTAAGACCTATTCTTACTAGCTTAAATAGCGCCCTGGCCTCGTCCGACAATGGGGAGAAAATATTATATTCTATCCTAAGTTGATTTCTAAATGCTTCGTTCCGTACACATTCCACTAAAATGTGGTATACGTCTTCAATGATATCGCACTCAGAACAAAGTGGCGAAGCTACTTTATGCATCATAAAACCAAATTTATTTAGTGGAATGTGTCCGGAACGAAGTCTTAATGCTATAACAATCTCTTGGCGACTAAGGGAACAATCTATCCATGGTGTACTTAAGCAGCTCTGGTTGGATCGTTTTGTACCAAATACCCTTTTGCATGGACCGTTCATCGAAGTACTCCCTCCACATTTGGCGACACTGTTTTTTGATCAATTTAGTGCATTCAGAAAAGAAATGCAATATGTTGCATGGAATTCCATTCCGACAAGCTTCTTTGGCTAAACAATCAACTCTTTCATTTCCTGGGATGCCTATATGAGAAGGTGTCCATTGCAGAGTTAAATCTTTTCCCGAGGATGTTAGCTTGTGAATAGATTCAAGTATAGAGCAGGCAATCGGCGGACCTCGATAACTCGAGGTACAAAATAAATAAACTTAAGGGTGACAATGTTTTAAACAAAATCGAACTCGTCTCATAGCACCCATAGTATCAATAACTTTATACATCTGAGCTTGCGTCAAATACGGTAGTTATGATTTTTTGCAGACTTGTTTTTGACGTTGGAGGAAAGGTTGTCTGGAAGAGATCGCTCATTAGCGATAAGACCGCCTGTTGTTTGCCTCTACTCATTGTCATTATGTACTGTTATGTGTTACTTTTGTTGAGGTTATGCAATAAAGAGTATTTGTTGTTTGTTGTTGTTGTTGTTGGCCCAATGAATAATTTTAATATATTTTTTTAAATATTTGTGGTCAATCTTACACAAATCAACCTAGTCCCAAACTAAGCGAAGCTTGTACTATGGGTACTAAGCGACGATATACATACTTATATAGATAAATAAATACTTAAATACATAGAAGACATCCAAGACCCAAGAACAAATATTCGTGCTCATCACACAAATAAATGCCCCGGCCGGGATTCGAACCCGGGACCTCCAGCTTCGTAGGCAGGGTCACTACCAACTAAGCTAAAGCGGTCGTCAAATAATAATATATAATCCCAGTTTGTGACCTTGAGCGCCGAACGAACTTAGTCAAAGATCGAATTTTATAACCCTATAACATACATATAAAACATAAAAAAAAAAAAAAAAATTAATTACTAGTTTTTGCCCGCGACTTCGTCCGTCGCGATTAGGGTTGCCATACGTCTGGATTTGTCCTGACATGTCCGGATTTTTGACCCTTAGTCCGGATTGCGGCCGGACTTGGCAAGTGTCCGGATTTTTAGGAATGAACCTTATTAAAAAAATGATTTACGATACATTTAATAGTAATCAACAAAAATAGTAATATTTCTTTGAAAACAATATAAAATAGGATAAATTACAGCTTACAGCCAAAGTGATCTCAATCAATTCGCCAGTCCCCGCATGCCAAATCTCAGCGCGCTTGGAACATTTTGAAATGTTTGTCAGTAAAAAAAGCAAGCCGCTTTGCACAGTTATAGTAGAGACCAAATTATTATTTTTTCGAGGCAACCGAAAACAAGAAATGTCAGGACTTTTAGGGGGATGTCCGGATTTTTATCAGGACATTTCAATTTTCCATATGGCAACCCTAGTCGCGATAGGATTTTAATTGCATTTTTAGGATTCCGTAGCCAGAATGGCTAAAACGGAACCCTTATAGATTCGTATGTCCGTCTGTCCGTATGTCACAGCCGATTTCCTCGGAGACTATAAGTGCTACAATTATGAAATTTGGTAGGAAGATGTATTCTATAAACCGCTACATAAAAGTGGTGTGAAATTAGGAAAAAAAAAATTCGAGTGGGGTATCGTTGTTTAGAGCTCATTGAGTAGATACTTACTATATTTATAATTAAAACAAATATTGGAAAACAAAGGAATCAGAAGCCACCAAAGTCAGCTTTTTTTTTTACGAAATTTTGTTACGAAGAATTTTTTAACTTCCCAAATAACGATATACTTAAAATTTGGTAATAATGTTTATTATTACGTATATTTTACCAACAAACACTAATATATTGATAAATTAAATTTTTTCTTTGAAATTTTCTTATTTTCCTATTAAAACCAATTTAACTTTGCGGTCGGTTCGGAAGCCTAAATGTGCGAAGTCTGACTCGCACTTGGCCGGTTTTTTCCTTTACAGAACCCTAAAACCAAGTGTTTTCTAACCTGCGCAGGCACTTCTACGAACTAGTCATAGCCTAGATTGTAACCTAGTTCGTTATTCGATCACGAGACGTGGTGACAAACTGATAACGTCCCTGTTCCTATAACATTACGGATGTTAATTGATTGGCATTGGTTCTCGGGTGATTCCAGTTTGCACCGGCGGAATGCCGCATGCCTTTGGCACAGTAGATGTACTTTAAAGCAGTAAAACAAATCCGTATAAACGTCTGATTTGACACACCCGCACCCACACAGCCAACGCGTCGCTATAATAAACTTAAGGGTCGTAGGGCCACCAATTTTTTTTTGATCCTGACTGTGGGGTCATTGGCCGGGCCCAATAAAGCGACATTAACGCAAAACCTCACACGTGTGTGGATTTTTCTCCACGAAGACATGTTTTCTCGTCACAGTTATGTATTACAGGTTAATGCAACATTTATTAAGCTTCAATGTTGCGCTTGACCATATTTTAATAGGGTACGTAGATGTCGCACAAAGTGCGAAAATCTTACGGATGGAGTACGTTTCCCAAGATAGTGGCGGCTTTAGAAGGTCCTGGCGTGGGGACTTTTGGGAGACGAAACCAAGGCCTTCAATGAACATTCGTGCCAAATTTCATCAAAGATACTATCATTTCGAGGTTGTGCATATCTCGACTGGGTTATATATCGTATCGAGCTATTACTGGCTACCGCGACCTAACAATACCAAAATTTGGGAGCCCCACGGGCCTTATGAGAGTTGAGATACTGGTTTAACTAATATACTGTGGCTTCGAGCAGGTTCGTTGGACGCGAAGCAGTCGGTACAGTCAAGGTCGAAAGTATTGAATCGGGGGTCGAGTAAATT
This sequence comes from Cenopis cana, assembly GCA_951800055.1. NCBI lineage: Eukaryota > Metazoa > Arthropoda > Insecta > Lepidoptera > Tortricidae > Cenopis > Cenopis cana. The sequence goes on from OX637495.1 coordinate 1,394,718, forward strand.
ATATGAATTACCAATAAAATTGTTGTCATGCCTTAGAAACAAATGATAAAACCGGCTAAGTGCGTGTCGAATTATGCGGGATTAACATTACAAAACTAGTTTCATGCATTTTTGTTTACATTACGGGCTTTGATCGGCCATCGTCTTACCTCGGCAGTGCGCAGCCCGTAATGTAATCAAAAATGCATGAAACTAGTTTCGTAATGTAAATCCCTCATTTTAAGGGGAGGTATCCCCAATGCAAATGTCCTGCTCTAACACGCGTGAGTTTGCAATTAACCATCCCGCTCTTACGGAAGCTCTGCGCGTAGTTTTCGTAAATATTTTGCTATAGTCATTAAGCCAATCATTTTATCAAAGCAAACCCTGCGAATTTGTCTATAACACTTGCGATCTTTAATTGAGTACAAAAATTAAATGTGAAATAGCAGTAATATAGCCGTAATATTGAAAAAACATTCCAAAAAGGGGTAACCTTGCGATTTTTTTCTATCGAGTGAAATTCATCAGATCATGTAACTGACTGCGATTTTGACTAGACAAGATGCTTATGTAACACATATATATTTTTTTGAATTTAAGACACTATATTCTATGTCTTAGATTGTTTTAAAAAACTCGAAAGTGGTATTACCCAGCCTTAACGTATCTTTTTTTTATTGAGGTGTGCAATAAAGAGTATTTGTATTGTATTGTATTGTATCTATAGATATATACATATAACATAGATAAGCGGTCGTGTTCACTGAACGAGACACTTGATAGTCTTGATACTAGCGATTGCGCGCCACCGCCCCGCGGTTATCGCTTCATATTATCATATTACGTAGTCATTCAATTACTTAAGAGCTGCGTTTGTCATTGAGGTATACACACATAGAATAAGGCAGGGACTGGCACAGATAAATATTTATACGGTCGATCCACTAAAACGTAACACACTTTTTTTTCCTTTATTTTTCCTGGGGGTTTTAGCAAATGCTACGCCACCCCCGTAATACATTAATGATCATATATATAAACAAACTTACTAACTACTATTTCCTATTGATGTAAAATAAATTCTAAATAATTCCCGGGCATCATCAGACGTTGGTGACGCTAGGGAACTATTGCACAAACCTACATCACTGGATATTGCGCCGAAGCGCCTGGCAGCGCCCCGGACACACTCTTAGCTATGGAAGTATGGATAAAATACTAACTCAAGACAACTCACACGCACAAGAACACACACATACACAAGAACACACACATACACACACAAACACAATAGCCATGTAAAACTAAACTATTCATATTTTAAGTTGTATCCTGCTCTCTCTGTACACGTATATAGGTGAAGTATTTAATTGGAACGAAACTGGGTCCTGTAACACAGGGTTTTCCTAGCTCAGTAGCTCTAGTATAAGTTTTTTCGAAACATTAACTAATTCGAACGCGTTTGCGTTTTGTCTCAAAATGTATGAAAACGCTCTCACCGAGTTTGAAATACGCGCGTTCATCGGTTAGCAACAAATGTTATACTCGCTGTTTTAGTTTCCACTAGTGACCACCAGAGGCGCTGTTCACGTTTTCATGCCACTTTCATACATTTTGAGATAAAACGCAAACGCGTTCGAATTAGTTAATGTTTCGAAAAAACTTCTACTAGAGCTACAGGACACAGTGTCGTGATTTATATTGTAGTGATGCCCTTATACAATAAACTCTTTTCATTTTTTTTTCAAGTACTCAAAGACAATGCATGGCTTGAGCAATCTCAATTTATTGTGAAAACTAGTCAAAAGAAACTGGCATTGTAAAGGACTACAAAATTGAAGTCGCTTTTTAGGGTTTTGTCTACGAACGGTCCAAACGAAGCTCAAGTGATTGTGACTTGTGACTCACGTGTCCGTCCGTCCGTCCGTCCGTCCGTCCGTCCGTCCGTCCGTCGCCTGTCACACAGGTTTTACAGCCAAACGGCTGCAGCTACAGTCTTAATTTTTTTACAGTTTAAGCATCTTGTTAACCCAAAGCCATATAAATTATCAAAACTTATATTTAAATGTTATGTATGTAAGCACTTTATTGTACACAAATCAGGTTAAAACAATATACATGTCACATTAGATTAAAGTACAAAAGCGAAGCGAATGTTTTTAAGGGGGGCACGAAAAAAAGGGCTATGTTATTATCTAAAACTTTAATAGAATCATCGTCTCCTTTAATCACTTTATTGCTATTATTCTTGTCAAATTTTGAAATCAAAATATTTGAAAACTTGTAAGGCCTCTTAAGGGGAGGTATCCCCAACGCAACTGTCCCGCTCTAACACGCGTGAGTTTACAATTAACCATCCCGCTCTCTACGCAAGCTCTGCGCGCAGTTTTGTAAATATTTAGCTATAGTCATTAAGCCAATAATTTTATCAAGGCAAACCCTGCGAATTTGTCTATAACTATTTACGATCTTTAATTGAGTACAAAAATTAAATGTTAAATATCAGTAATATAGCCGTAGTATTGAAAAATACATTCCAAAAAGGGGTAACTTCGCGATTTTTTTCTATCGAGTGAAATTCATCAGATCATGTAACTGACTGCGATTTTGACTAGACAAGATCCTCATGTAACACATATATTTTTTTTAGATTTTAAGACACTATATTCTATGTCTCAGATGGTTTTTAAAAACTCAAAACTGGTAATACCCGGCCTTAACAGTGACTTGTTGTTTCAGGATAAACCCAGGTTTAGTTGTGTTACGGTCTTACGGTACGGCTCGCTTGTGATGACAGAAGCACGTGTCAGCAAGGCCGCGTGACGTCACTGCCTGTCCTCAGTCACTGACGTGATAGCAGCGATAAATAAACATTAAATTAGGCGTTATACTCGGTTATGTGCGAAAATTTATGCATGTTGGTGATTTGTACACGTGATTGTGGGAGTTTACGCTGTCTTTCGTGTTCCGGAAGTGAGAAAAGACGATCTATTTTTCGCCCAAAATCTTAGCAAATTAATTTACAAAAAAAAAACAATATACAATCATAAATCATAATAGTTTATTCGGAGACCACTGTTCACTGCTAAGGTTTTTAATTCTCTGCCACAACACGCCTTACTTACAACCCTTACAAGACTGCCCAAGAAAAGGAGTGTAATGTGTGTGTAAGGAGTTGTTTCTATTGCTGAGCAAACGTGTGTGTGTATGTGGCAAACAAATAAACGTTTTATCTATCTATCTAATGTTTTCATAGGTTTCATGTATACAATGTATGTATGTGAGTTTCTTTGTTCCCTCAGGACTTCTCAACGCCTTAACCGATTTAGATGTGTGAGGTATCGTTGACATCCTTATGTCATCCCGAGTAACATTTGGCTAATGTGACGGTGCAATAAAAATAATATGACGGACTGTGGACTCCATTTTGTTTGTTCCGGAGTTTTTTTTAGGTCTTTTCAAGTGGGGTTTCAAATTGAAGCAATTTCAAAAATATATATATTGTATGTATTTCAAAAATGATTTTATCTACACCCATATAGTAAATCCTCTTTTATAAGTTCAAATACCGTAGATAAGACCCCGCTTTATAATATACTGTGCGGCTGTTGCGTGCGTCCCCTATTAGATCACGAAATATAACACTTTAACGAGATCACGTACAAAATTAAGACACAGCTGCGGGCTGGCGGCGGAGGCGCGGGCCGGCCTGTCGAAGCAAACATGGCGCACGCCGGCGAGAAGTGCCCACACGAAACACATGAAAGAGGATTTAATATATGGATGTAGATAAAGTAGTGTATGCAACTGTACATAATTAGGCATTAAAACACTCGTGTGACCTTATTATGAAACTCGCCTTCGGCTCGTTTCATAAAACACACTCGTGTTTTAATGCCCCTCATTATGTACCAGTTGCATAAACTACTATTACGGCACAAGGGACTTAAAAACTAATATCAAAACTTGTAAAGCAAAATCATTAAAAAAATTAAATACTCGACTGCACTAAAAAGATAATAAAAACCAATTTTGAAACTTGCTTTTATTATATTTTTAGTGCAGTCGTGTTTTTAAAATAACCTATTAGAAAACAGTAAGTACAGTCGAGGTCACATATCGAATGCAGTCGCTTACAATTTGTAAGCAAACGCATTCAATTGGGTAAATGTCTGTATACATATTTATCTCATTAATCTTCGAAAAAGGCTAGCGCTGTGCGCTAAAGACCCCCAGGTGATGGGGCCAACCCTATATGAAAAATTACCGCAGCAAGTGAAAGACATAGCCAGTGTATCGGAATTCCAGTCCCAATTAAAACAAAAATTGCTTGAGAACACAATATATTCTATGAAAGAATTCATGAACAGTGAACATCGGCGTTTTTGATTTTTAATTCTATTCGTAGTATAATGAATAATAATTGTATACTTTATTTGACGATCATAATATTCATTCTTATAGATTGACATTAATTGTAATTTATAATGTAATGTTTATATGAAATAAATGAATATCAATATCAATATGACCTCGACTGTAACAATCAAGACATCGAAGAGTTTGTGGCTAGGCTAAGTCTCCCATTGTATTTGACTACTGTATTGTATTTGACGAATTGAAAGTCTTCCGCGACAGACTACTTCTACGAGGCCTCATTAAACATAATAGCTGCAAACCCGTTCAATAACTTGGAACCTACGGCCAACAGAATAAGGTTTAAAATCGTACACTCTTAGAGATGTCCGTACCTATCACGAAATTAGTTCAATTGAGGTGCCCTTGACCGCGGCTAGACGAATATATCTGTCTCCGCGGCGGCGGGAGGAGAGAGCGGGATGCCACTTTCTTTCGGTTTTTGCGAGACAGCGCGGTTTTCAATGTCAAGTACAACAGTCAGTGTTATTCACTGTAATATCGATCCGACGGCTTATACAGGAATTGATGGGCACTAGAGGAAAACTGCCTTTAAGCTCGAAACGCACTGACAGCGGTGGCGGCGCGGTGCGGAGGCGGTACCGGTTGTAATATTCGAACTAATATGAAAGGGTCCGCACAGAACGCTTTTTTCCCGGCCGGTTTTCTGTGCGGACCCTTTCATATTAGTTCGAATATTACAACCGGTACCGCCTCCGCACCGCGACGCCCTGCCCCACTCCCGCTGTCAGTGCGTTTCGAGCTTTCAAGCCTTCAGTTATTTCATTTTACTTAAAGGAAATATTCTTTATAAAAAGAAACAAAACTGAATTCAAAGAATTGGCTAAAATTTGCCTGTCTCACCCGGAAATCTAACCAGCAAAAAATTCAAAAAATAAACACTATTTTATTCCCCTAGTCGTTAGAGTAAACATTGGGTCTTACACTGGTGTGTCGTGGAAGATAACCATAATATTCTAATACCTGTCCTCTACTGACATAAAAAACCAAACAAAACAATATTTTGTTTGACAAAACCCGTCACCGGTAGACAACGGCTTAAGTACACAAGTGCTTAGAATATGTTAGAAAATCATTGAATGCAGTTTTGTTTATTTTAAAATATAAAAGAATGTTTCCTTTGAGTAAAATGATCTAACTTGAGGAGGATTGAGGTACTTCCCCTCCAGAGCGCATAATTTTTTTCCATTCTATATACTGGGCTTTTGAGTTTTTTATCAGCTCTAAGGCTAATTTGGTAAGAAGTTGCGTGATGGCTAGCCTTTTAACAAAATAGCGTCGCTTTATTCAACGATTAGGCGGATTAAATATGGCTAAATGAAAAATCCCCAACCCTGCGCTATCAATCAAGTATTTCTTGTCACTCGTTACCATGGTTACGTCTCCTGGGTCACTCTTAAAAACTGTGATTTTACCGACTTTAATCCTACTAAACATGATTTTTAGCGATGATTATAAACCCATTCTGACGTTGCTCATCTCTTCAGCATGCTAGAACTCCATATTATTACATTTTTTCTAAGTAACTCCGTTACTCCTGCGTCCTCCGTCGTTATCCTGGCAGGGTCGCGATGTAGAGATGGGCGTAGTGATACAACTGTTCTTGTTGGGATTACGATATATTCTCCATAAATATGGTAAAACATCAGCTTATATACTAAGGCTACATAGGAGTGTGTGCGTGTAGCGTTGCACACTACAGTTGTCTCCTGGCTGACGGGACAGAATAACGACAAGGAAAAGTTGATTGACCCGTATAATACATGGCGACCCGGCCGGCATATTGTAATAAGTTGCGTGCTATTTCAGGCGGTGCGTCGCCGGACCACGCATCAAGCGACAGCGAGAGCGAAGAAGCCAGCGTGGGCTCAGGCGGCGAAGGAACCGTCGAGCTCCTGGCCGAAGACTTGGAACTACCAGCTCGGGCGCTCGCCTCGCTCAACGCTTTACGCAAATCGCGGCAACACTTTGACGTGCTACTAGTCGCAGGCGGGGAGGAAACGCCGGCGCACAAAGCGGTCTTAGCCGCCGCATCGCCGTATCTTTTGGAAACGCTAACGGAACCGCTGCATCGCGTTGCGGACGTTGATGCTTCATCTCTACGCGCTTTAGTGGAATGGGCGTATACGGGGCGGTTGGTAGCGGGGGCGGGTGCGCCGGCGCGGAAGTTGTACGAGGCTGCGTGGCGGCTGCGTGTGGAGGGCGCGAGGCAGGCGTTAGCGGAGCGGCTCGTGAGGCGAGCGACGCCGCAGGATGCGTTAGAGTTGCGTTCGCTGCCGGATTTGCCGCCGCAGCATAGGCATCATCTTGACACGTTTATCGCTGCACATGTAAGTAAAATTATCCGTGCCGTATGTTCAAACTTTACGTTCATCATCATCATCATCATATCAGCCGAAGGACGTCCACTGCTGGACATAGGCTTCCGCCAAAGAGTGCCACAATGACCGGTCCTGCGCCACCCGCATCCAGCGGCCTCCCGCGACCTTTACCAGATCATCAGTCCACCTTGTGGGGGGGTCTACCCACGCTGAGCCTTCCGGTCCCTGGTCGCCACTCGAGAACCTTACGTTACTCCTGCAATAATGACATTTGAGTTGACAACATACAGCCAGTATTCTCCAGAAGTTGCCGGCTGCATCGCTACTTTGATACTTCGTTGAGCTATCGAATGGACTTCGGCCATTTTGGTCTCCTTTTAGCTTACAAAAGTACATCAGTTTCATCCAATAGGTACATCTTTAGAATAGGGTTTTTGTCGCCACTCGTGCTGAATCTGTGTGCACGTTTTTCAAATTCATTTGTTGTAGTTGGTAGCAACAGTAACTGTAAACTGAAGTTCACCATTAATTAATACTATCAATTCAATTCTTTAAATAAAAAATGGCTTCCATCAAATTTATGATGATTTCGCCAATGTCACGTGTTCAATGACGTTGTTCGGTAACGACGCCATGACAGTAGATAAGGTTTTGTACGGTAAATGGATTCTGCTCTTCGTCGCCCCGGGCACGTGTGCACACCAACGCGGCGACGATCGAAAATCAATTAATACTACAAAACCGGGATTGGTTTACGATCGGAATAGCTGTCATTTTGACGTAAGTATGGAAAAACTGTCACCTCTGTTCTAATCGCTTGTTGATGTTTGTTTTCTCCAGTTCGACGAAATCTGCGCGTCAGGCGCTCTAGCCTCCCTCCCGTCCGTAACCGCCGAGTTACTCCGCGAATCCTCTGCCGAGGACGGCGGCGAGGCCCCGCGCGCGGTCGCCGACGCGGCGCTAGTGTGGCTGCGGGAACGACCGCTCGATGAAGAGCTGTACGCCCGTACACATCTGCTGTTTGTGGACGGAGGCGGGGAGTTAAGGGACTGCGGGGAGCTGCCTGCTGCGAGGACAGACGCGCCAGAGCTTCAGGAGTATCGTCGTGAGGTGAGTAGCTGAGTAGTATTATATAGTCCTTGGTTCCTGGCTGTGTCCAATGCATTGTCACACCTGACACGCGAAGAAACGTAAGCGCTGTGGGTAAGTATGTGTGCGTGCGCTGTCGGTACACGCGTCAATTGTGCAAACAATTGACGCGTGTATTGGTGCGTAGCGCGTGGCGCGGGCGAAGCGCGAGGCGCGACGGCGCCCGATCGACACCAGGCGGGTCTCTCAGGGACGAGGTAACTGACCTCGGTGCGGGGGGTTCGTGGCCATTCTGTACAATTTTTTGGCATTGTTCTATTGTGCGGTTTTGCCAACTCTTATGGCCCGTCATAAAAGATCAGCATACTTCGCAGATAAAGACTGCATGTGCATGTTTATCAACTCTAGGGCCTTTACCAAAAGTTTAAATTGCTTTAAGAGAAATGTGACTTACTTTTAGGCGGTGGAGCGACGCCGCCGCGAGCCCGCAATCGGCGCGACGACGCCGAAACCGCTCGCCGGCGGCGAGCTCGGCGCTCGCGAGCGGACTAAGGGCGCTGGCGGCGACTGTGCAGTGCTGGCGGCTCGGGCCCTGGGTCCCCGCGCCACGCAAGCGCTGCTGGCGGTCCACGGGAGACTGGTGGCCGCGAGGGTGGCCTGGCGGCCTGCTGGCGGCCCGGTGGCCCGCGGCGGCAAGCTTGGACACACACAGGTTAGTGATGAGTGACGTTCGTGTTGTTCTGAACAGCTTGCTGGCGCACCAAGGGCGCTGGCGGCGACTGTGCAGTGCTGGCGGCTCGGGCGCTAGCTAGGCACAGGTTAGTGACATTAGAGTTGCTGGCAGAAGGTTAGGGGCGCGCGATAATTATATATTTTTTATTTTAATTTTATTTGTACTGTATTTATTTATCCTTGAATGCATATAGTATTAAATTTAGGTTACTTAGTTGCGAGGGGGATGCCAAATGTTGAAATTACGGCATGAAATGCACAAGTGGGCAAGGATCTTCCGTACTAGTCAAAACTGTATGACAGCAGAAAGCTCCACCACTTGGAATACACACAAGACTAAGGCAAGACACTCTATTATTGTAAGCAAGCCACTCATGGTTATGAACTCATTGTACACTAAATATTTGTACAAATTGGATTGGAAATGCCTGACGTGTCCAAAGCGTAACATATCAAGATTGTTAATTTGTAACACTAGCAACTGTACGCAGGATGCCCCACCGGAGCCGGACGGCGAGCGGCGAGCGGAGCTGGCGGGCGGGCGGTGCGCGCACGGCGCGGCTGCGCTTGGGCAGCAGCTGTTGGTGTGTGGCGGGTAAGGAACATTTCATAAGCACGCTTTATAGCTGAACACACACCCATGGTTCACTCGCGCTTGGGCGACAAAAGTACTGTAAAGGCTTGTTCGGATTAGGCTAGTATTTTAGTCTAGTAGCGAGTAATTAAACTATTCGCTACTGCCTAAAAATCGTTCGCATTACAGTCGAGTAAAGTTAACAAGTCAGCGGTATTCTGCAAGATGAACAGCCTCCAGCGAAACTTTCACGTCAACTAATGAACTCGACTAAATCGGCAGGTTCGGACTTGTTTAGCCGGCGGCCGAGTGAGCACGGACGCGTGGTGGGGGGTGCTACTCACTACTAAACTACTTAAAAAAAATAGAATAAAATGGATTGACTCGACTAAATTACTTACTAATCTACTCGACTAATTTTTTGATGTTCAGACACGTTTAGCTACTAGATTACTCGCTACTAGACTAAAATGCTAGCCTAGTCCGAACAAGCCTTAAAGTTTAGATAATTTAGAATACCAGCACCGTTGATCACGCTAGCCGTGCCAATTGCATTGCTGAGTGGAGGCCGTTTCAGGTTCACATCCTGATCTAGGCACCAGTTTTGTATTATTTTTCTCACTTTCATTGCTTACTTCCTCGATGTCTTTGTTAGTGTTTTTCTTCTTTACTCATACAAATACAAATACAAACATTTATTCTGCAAATAGGCCACAAGGGCACTTTCACATGTCATAATGTTAATGTACAATTTAAAAAAGTCTGACAATATAAGCATATGATAGATTTTTCATTAGAAAATATTAATTTACAATTTAAGAAATATATCAATAAGAATTTAATAAAATTTTCATGTCTAAATATTAATTATCTATTACAAATATTACAATAATAGTAAAGTTGTGTTATTGCATGATGTGTTACCTGGGGAGCGCTCGTGGCCCAGCGGCGCCTGCGTACCGCTTGCGGTATCTAAGGCTAAGCAACGTGGGCAGTGGTCAGGACTTGGATGGGTGACCGCTTTGAGTGGTTACTAACTGAGCGCTCCCGTGCTTTGGAAGGCACGTTAAGCCGTTGATCCCGGTTGATGTATATGGCAGCAGTCGTTAAGCCAAGTTGGAGGCCTTCGGGCGGCTTGAGAACTTCTAACAGTCAAGTTGCACACTCACTTGACAAAGCCTAATCCCAATAAGGTCTGGTTTCCTCTCGGAGTTGGAAGGTCAGATTGCAGTCGCTTTCGTAAAAACTAGTGCTTACGCCAAATCTAGGGATTAGGTAGCGGACCCCAGGCATCCTTCAGGATGCAACTGTACTGGGATAACGCTAGGAGGATGATGATGATGACTTATTTATTTTATTTAATCATTTATTTCAGGCATCTGTGGCCCATAATACAAATACCTTAAAGACTAACATACATATTATATCATTATATTTCCTAAAACTAAATAGCAGTAGTATCACCTTGGGACGACGACGCGAGACGCTTAGGTACTCTGGGTGTCGAATAACTGGCCGCGAAACGCGAAACCGCCGGAAAACGACAACATTCGGCCAGAACTCCTCCTTCATGAAGGAGGAGTTCTGGCCGAAAGGTGTCGTTTATGAAGGCCTCCTTTATGATGTGTTACCTGAATAAATGTGATTGTATTCTATTGTGTTTATTGACGTGTGTAGGTACGACCGCGCGCGCGTGCTGCGCGGCTGCGAGGCGTACTGCCCGGCCACCAACGCGTGGTCGGCGCGCGCGGACATGCGCGGCGCGCGCGCGCGCTTCCCGGCCGCCGCGGTGCGCGCCCGACTGTACGCGCTCGGCGGCTCCGACGGACACCACGAGCTGGACACCGTCGACGCGTTCGAGGAGGTAAAGTTTACCCGAGTTCTAGCTAGATGGCGCTGTACCGGCCGTGCGAATCCTGAATCACGCGAACGGTATGTCGACGTAAAATGTATGAGAGTTCGGCGCTTTCCGGCCGCCGCGCTGTGTGTGTGTCGCTCCGGACTAGACGTGTGCGCCGATTTAAAAATGATCGGCGGCGGCGTTTGCCAAAAAATCGGCGGCGTACTTTCGGCGTGAAATCGGCGTGAAGGTCACGTAAATAAAAATGCGAAATAATTCGTATTTTTTTTAAAATCGGGATCAATGCAATAAATCTGTATTCATACAAGTAAACCACATCCCTATATAACAAAAATGCGGTAGAAACATGGACAATACTGGTTAGGGAGCGACAAAGAATTCGATATGCGGTACTGGAGGCGAATGCTCAGGATACCCTGGACAGCCAAACGGACCAATGACCCAGCTCGGTATCAAGACACGGTTATCCACTGTTTGTCGGCAGTGGCTGCTTTCATACTTTGGACAAGTAATGCGCAGTGGTGCTGATAGTCTGGAGAAACTGGTCGTGGTTGATGGAATGGAAGGCAAGAGGGCTAGGGGACGCTCATCAACTACATGGACAGATCAGGTTAAGGAAGCCACATCGATCGAGACCGATGGAGACATTGGAGACAAGTCCTCAGGGCGGCGAAATCCAGAAGTGATCACGATCCTCAGGAATGAGGGATCGACTCAAGAGAGACAGATATAGCTAACAAAAATATCTAGTCTAAAAGCTCCGCCTGGGGCATGGTCCCCATAACGCTAACCGCGTTACCCCTCTGTATTGCTAGAGAAATTCTCTGTGGAAGGAAAGTGTCAGGTCCCCGAGGTACCGACCAGTCGCCACAACAAAGCTCTCTCATGAATGTCTTCATGTCAGCCGGCCAGGGTCCAGGGTCCACTGCAAGCATTGCAAACTCGCAGAGTTACTTACACAATAAAGACGAGTGTTTGCGGTGCTTGAGAGCTTCGTCAGCTCCAGCACTGGCCTGGGAGCGAGTTGCGTGGAAGTGGGATTGCGCACATGCGGTGTTTCACACCAGAGCCCTCCCTAGTTCCCACGGCTCCAACTCCATCAGGATGGTTACCATCGTCTTATGCCATACCCACTAGTTCTGTTGTCCCAGCACGAAACACACCAAGCTTACCGGGCCTCCTTCAGGAACGCCATATCGCGTCAGTTTCCGAATGAGACAACTACTAGAGGAGGGGGAGGGGGACATTATATTAGATTTATGAATCGATTATTCCCAAAGTAAAAAAATGTCTTTGAAAAATTCTTAATCGTTTCTGAGTAAAAGGATTGTGACATTAAAGGACATACGTACAGACAGACGGATATGACGAAGCTATAAGAGTTTGTTTTTGCTATTATTATTTGGCTATAGATGCCTAATTATACGATTTTCTCAGCCGGATTTCCATACTCAGGCGCTCAATGTATTTCAGACTGCTCTGATAGTATATATAAACTAAGAAAAATATTTATTGTCACACAACAAATTTAATATAAATGTGTACCACTGTACATACATTAAAACAATAACAAAGCAATAAAAATGTTAAATAAAAATGTTAGTTATACCCTTTTATCTAATAAAAAGACTCTTTGTCATTCAGTCAAGGTTACGCCGATTTCACGCCGATCATTTTGTCGGCGGCGGCGGCGTGGCAAAAAGGCCGGCGGCGGCGGCGCGCCGGCGCGGCGCACACGTCTACTCCGGACTAGTACAATCTCTCACATCACATGTACTAGTTCGGTCTTTTAGTTCTTTTAGTACACTAGTACACCGAAAGAAACGTGCCTATTCGTGCTGCTTTGAATGAATTGAATGAGTGAACTATCGAATGACCAGTCGCTCGCGTTCGTGCCAGTCGAGAGCCGTTCGGTCGCTTTGGTCGGTCAGTCATTCGGATATTGTTGTCTCTATTCAGGTTTCGCTCCGAAAGTACTAAGAGCAGAAACGTTACGGAATAGTTCGTTCTAGTACAGTGTTGGGAATTAGGTCTTTTTAGTTCTTAGTACATGTACTACACAAGCCTACTGTGTGGAAGACTGTACACGCTCGGCGGCTCCGACGGACACCACGAGCTGGACACCGTCGCGACGCGTTCGAGGAGGTAAAGTTTACCCGAGTTCACGCTAAATTGCACACCCCAATAAAAATACAGACAGTTCCGAAATACAGCATAACGAGATATTAAACAGGGCTGCTACCGCGAACCACAAACGAAGTTTTTCGTCTCTGTCGCACTTACGTACAGACTTGCAACTGCGACAGAGAGAGACTGAACTGACACCCCAGAGGACTGAAAGACATACAGACAGAGACAGCCAGACACACACATGGACAGAGGTGACTGAAGCCGTGTTCCGAATCACGCTTACAACGCTATAAACGCGTTTAGGATCGGACCGAATCACGCTCATAGCGCTTACATGAGATGTCGTGACGTCATTGATGACGTCATGGACGGCGCCATATTGGCGTTTACAATGCTCACACTCCCAGGCGTCAGCACCTTAAACCAAACGTCAAGTTGACGTTTGATATATGAACATGACAGTAAACACAACATGCCCGGTCCGAATCAAAACACCACTCACGCGGCCTTGAGCGCGCTTACTGATTCGGACCAACCGTCAGCACTGTAAACGCTGTGGACGTTGTTGGCGTGATTCGGAACACGGCTTGTGTGTACTGTAATATCGATCCGATATCGATCTTTATGGTTGACGAAATATAAGCTGCACCGTTTCGCCATACAAGTTGTTCGAGGAATCGGTGCAGCTTATATTTCGTCAACTATACTTGTAATCGTAATCGAGTTTATGTCACACCTGGCCATAAAGCGGCAATTATCGCACGCTCCGCGCGCGGGAAATCCCACTTCCTGGCCAGGGGGTGACATAAAATTTTGTACTTAACACGGGCGGTAATAAAGAAAGCCTCAGATCGCATATTTATCGCCCTTGCCTTCGGCTCGGGCGTTAAATACCTGCGATCTGAGACATTCTTTGTTTTACCGCCCTTGTTAAGTAATGTACTATTATGTCACACCTAGCCATAAAGTGGCCATTATCGCACGCTCCGCGCGCGAAAAAACCCACTTCCTGGCCAGGGGGTGACATAAAATTTTGTACTTACCACGGGCGATAATAAAGAAAGCCTCAGATCGCATATTTATCGCCCTTGCCTTCGGCTCGGGCGTAAAATACCTGCGATCTAAGACATTCTTTGTTTTATCGCCCTTGGTAAGTAATGTACTATTACTGGATATCTGGATAGTAATATTTGGAAATGCTTGGACAGAAATATACTTGTTTGAACATGTTACGAGTTAACTTCTGTCACACCTGTGACGAGCGAAGGAACGTAAGCGCTGTGGGTAAGTATGTGTGCGTGCGCTGTCGGTACACGCGTCAATTGTTTGCGCGGGTACGTAGCGCGTGGCGCGGACGAATCGCGAGGCGCGCCGGTACCCGATCGTATGGCGGGTCTCTCAGGGACGAGGTAACTGACCTCGGTGCGGGGGGTTCGTGGCCATTCTGTATACTATCATGTGCTTTTGTCCATAGGGCGGTGAGAACGGTCTCGGCAAGTGGGTGAGTTGCGCGCGACTGCCGGGCGCGCGCTCGCACGCGGCGGCGGCGGCCGACGAGGCGCGCGGCGCGCTCTACGTGCTGGGGGGCTGGGCCGGCGGCCGCAGCCTCAAGGCCGTGCACCGGTAACTATAGCTCACTAGCGACTGCCGGGCGCGCGCTCGCACGCGGCGGCGGCGGCCGACGAGGCGCGCGGCGCGCTCTACGTGCTGGGGGGCTGGGCCGGCGGCCGCAGCCTCAAGGCCGTGCACCGGTAACTATAGCTCACTAGCGACTGCCGGGCGCGCGCTCGCACGCGGCGGCGGCGGCCGACGAGGCGCGCGGCGCGCTCTACGTGCTGGGGGGCTGGGCCGGCGGCCGCAGCCTCAAGGCCGTGCACCGGTAACTATAGCTCACTAGCGACTGCCGGGCGCGCGCTCGCACGCGGCGGCGGCGGCCGACGAGGCGCGCGGCGCGCTCTACGTGCTGGGGGGCTGGGCCGGCGGCCGCAGCCTCAAGGCCGTGCACCGGTAACTACTTATAACTTCACTAGCTTCCAACATACTCACCCTATCACTATAGTAAATAGTACTTCTATCTCACGAGCGCTGGTTATTATAGATCCCAATAAATCTGCAAAACTTCGCGTAGTTCACGATGCTGCTGCGCGGTCTCGGGCATGTTGGTATTTACCACATTTCGGGGTTATAAATCCCAATAAATCTGCAAAACTTCGCGTAGTTCACGATGCTGCTGCGCGGTCTGGGGCATGTCGGTATTTACCACATTTTGGGGTTATAAATCCCAATAAATCTGCAAAACTTCGCGTAGTTCACGATGCTGCTGCGCGGTTTCGGGCATGTTGGTATTTACCACATTTCGGGTTCATAAATCCCAACAAACCCGCAAAACTTCGCGTAGTTCATGATGCTGCTGCACCGTCTGGGGAAGTGTCTCTGAATTCAATGTTACTTTTGGACAGATTCGATGTATGTATTTGTAATTGTATTAGGTTATATATGCACAGTTGTGCACAGTAATTATTGAATTGTACAACTTGGCTCATAGAGACAACACTGAGTTCTTTGAATTATATACTGCTAACTAAATACTTACTTACTGCTGTGGCGCAACGACCCGAAGTGGATCTTGGTCTCCGACACCAAAGACCTCCAGGCTTCTCTGTCCCTAGCTATCTCCATCCAGTCGACGACGGTCTGGAGTTCAGCTAGGCCCCTCTGGACTTCGTCGCCCCATCGATACCTAGGGCGCCCTACAGGTCTACGACCCGACGGACGACTCGAGTACGCTCTCCGGACAGCACGATCGTTACCCATTCGGACTACGTGCCCGAGCCATCGGAATCTTGCAAATTTCGTTTCTCCAATGATGTTGGGCACGGACACTAGGTCTTCGATTTCTTGGTTTTTACGGAGCCTCCAAGTGCCGTCCTCTCTACGAGTGAGTCCCAGGATCTTGCGGTAAATTTTCCGCTACCAAGTTGCATGCCCGATAGCGTAACTGTTAACTACTAATGCAACTACATATTAAAATCACACACACCCACACACCATGTACCACACACACACACGGATCGTACACAGTTTGCAAATAAATGTATTCTATTTTATTCTTGTCTGTCCAGATATGACCCGGAGACGGACACATGGTCGGACGTGCTCCCGCTGACGACGGGCCGGTCGCAGTGCGCCGCCGTGACGTGGCGCGGCTCGCTGTGGGCGCTCGGCGGCTGCGACGCGTGGCGCTGCCTCGCCTCCACTGAGCTACTGTCCTTGGACGACCCAGAGGTACTGTACTGTAGCCCCGTGCTCCGAATTACGCTCACAGCGCTCGAAGCGCGCTCACTGATTCGGAACATGCCTATGGACGGCGCTCACGGTGCTCACACTCCCAGGCGTAAGCACCTTGAGCGAAACGTCAGGTTGACGTTTTATATGAATATGACAGTAAGCACGGGCTATGACCGCGAATCGGTCCGATCGTGAGCGCGCTCAAGCGAATAGCGGTCCGAAACAAAACCCCACTCACGCGGCCTAGAGCGCGCTAACTGATTCGAACCGGCCGTCAGCACTGTAAGCGCTGTGAGCGTTGTTAGCGTGATTCGGAACACGGGGTAGATGTAGCAGCGCTAGTGCGCGCCATCCACGACGACGCGCCCCTCCACAGCGAATCTCATGCTATAATCTGTGCGCAGTTGTACGGCGCGGGCTGTAGAGGGATGCGCCTTCGTGGATGGCGCGCACTATACTTGGCGATTGGCAAGGCTTGCTTTGGGCGCGTTTTAAAAGTGAATAAGATTTGTTGTTGTTCGTTAGGCGGGTTGGAGCCCTGGGCCTCTGCTGCCGTCCGCGCGGCGCTCGATGGGCGGCTGCGCGTGGCGCGGCCGGCTCGTGCTGGCGGGCGGGTCCGACGGCGCCGCCTCGCTGCGCCGCGTCGACTGGCTGCTGGACACACAGCCGGGTGAGCTATGTTAGGCGGGCTGGAGGCCCGGGCCGGCTCGTGCTGGCGGGCGGGTCCGACGGCGCCGCCTCGCTGCGCCGCGTCGACTGGCTGCTGGACACACAGCCGGGTGAGCTATGTTAGGCGGGCTGGAGGCCCGGGCCGGCTCGTGCTGGCGGGCGGGTCCGACGGCGCCGCCTCGCTGCGCCGCGTCGACTGGCTGCTGGACACACAGCCGGGTGAGCTATGTTAGGCGGGCTGGAGGCCCGGGCCGGCTCGTGCTGGCGGGCGGGTCCGACGGCGCCGCCTCGCTGCGCCGCGTCGACTGGCTGCTGGACACACAGACAGGTCAGCTATGTAGATTAGCTAGACTGCCTTACTTGCATTAGTATTGCATACAGAATGGCCACGAACCCCCCGCACCGAGGTCAGTTACCTCGTCCCTGAGACGCCCGCCTGGTGTCGATCGGTTGCCGGCGCGCCTCGCGATTCGTCCGCGCCACGCGCTACGCACCCGCGCATACAATTGACGCGTGTACCGACAGCGCAAGCACACATACGTTTCTTCGCGTGTCACAGGTGTGCCCACAGGCCACCGCTGAGACGCGCCCGGGCGGAGCTGAGTGGTGCCGCACGTTTCCTTATTTCACCCTCTCATGCTTCGCCAAACCGAACACGAACGTGTGGATAGCTGACTACCTGTGTTTGTTTCAAACACCAAACACTTCTAGCACGCTCAAGAATTGGCCCACGTCAGAATAGGTTTATAATCTTCGTCATGCTTGCAAGAACTATTAGCTACGCTAATACTAGTGTCCTTTTATTGGGCATTGACGAGAGACATCATCCTGTTCAGGATTAGTTTCTTTTTATTCTTTTTAAATTTTATTATTTTAATTTTGACGCCTTGTGATTGTGACCGTGTACATCTCTGACTTTACTGATATTGTAATATTATGTCATGAAAAATGTACTATATTCTTATTCTAGTATTTCTTAAATTGTCAATTAATATGTTGATATTTTACTATGCTTATTGTCAGACTTTATTAAATTGTAAATTTTAACATCACGTTATGTTAAAGTGCCCTTGTGGCCTACTTGCAGAATAAATGTTTGAAGTTGAAGTTAAAAATCATGTTTAGTGGGATTAAAGCTTTAAAATCAGTTTTAAAGAGTGAGCCAGGCGACTGAGACGTAACCAATGGTAATAGTTGATTGACCCATATAAAACAGTACCTTATTCGTCTTTAACCGTTGTTCATTGTACAGGGGGCACATGGCAAGCTGGGCCTCCGCTGAGACGCGCCCGCGCCGGGCTGGGACTGGCGGAGTTGGGTGGAGCACTGTACGCGGCGGGCGGGTTCTCGGGCCGAGAGTTCCTGGCTTGTGTGGAGTGGCTGCCCGCGCCCGACGCCGAGTGGACCATGCTCGCGGACCCACCACAGGTACACTATACTACTGTAGAGGGCCCGCGCCGGGCTGGGACTGGCGGAGTTGGGTGGAGCACTGTACGCGGCGGGCGGGTTCTCGGGCCGAGAGTTCCTGGCTTGTGTGGAGTGGCTGCCCGCGCCCGACGCCGAGTGGACCATGCTCGCGGACCCACCACAGGTACACTATACTACTGTAGAGGGCCCGCGCCGGGCTGGGACTGGCGGAGTTGGGTGGAGCACTGTACGCGGCGGGCGGGTTCTCGGGCCGAGAGTTCCTGGCTTGTGTGGAGTGGCTGCCCGCGCCCGACGCCGAGTGGACCATGCTCGCGGACCCACCACAGGTACACTATACTACTGTAGAGGGCCCGCGCCGGGCTGGGACTGGCGGAGTTGGGTGGAGCACTGTACGCGGCGGGCGGGTTCTCGGGCCGAGAGTTCCTGGCTTGTGTGGAGTGGCTGCCCGCGCCCGACGCCGAGTGGACCATGCTCGCGGACCCACCACAGGTACACTATACTACTGTAGAGGGCCCGCGCCGGGCTGGGACTGGCGGAGTTGGGTGGAGCACTGTACGCGGCGGGCGGGTTCTCGGGCCGAGAGTTCCTGGCTTGTGTGGAGTGGCTGCCCGCGCCCGACGCCGAGTGGACCATGCTCGCGGACCCACCACAGGTACACTATACTACTGTAGAGGGCCCGCGCCGGGCTGGGACTGGCGGAGTTGGGTGGAGCACTGTACGCGGCGGGCGGGTTCTCGGGCCGAGAGTTCCTGGCTTGTGTGGAGTGGCTGCCCGCGCCCGACGCCGAGTGGACCATGCTCGCGGACCCACCACAGGTACACTATACTACTGTCTCCCTGTTGGCCCATCTGGCCACAGGGAGAGGTTATCCCACCCTATATCTGTAACTGGCCGCTATGCTGACCAAAACAGGAAACCAATCATAAAAAAAAACAATACTACTGTGTACATGTGCCACACACAGGGCCGGCCCAAGGGTGGGGCGGATGGGGCGGCCGCGCCAGGCGCCGGATGTCAATGGGCGCCAAGCGCGGGATGTCAAGGGGCGCCGAACCGGTAACGTCGAAAAAATTCAAACCAAAGGGCGCGCAAAGTCTATCTCGCCCCACCCGGATCCCTAGGCTAGGGCAGCCCCGGCCACACGGTAGAAAAAATATTTCCGTTTTTGAATCCCTCGCTACGCTCAAGATTCTACTATACATACCTGAGCGTAGTGAGGGTATGGCCAACCGGCGCTCGTGTCGTGAGATAAAAGTACTATACTTAGTGCCAGTTGCACCAACGCACGAACACAGACCGGTCATCGTCAAATATGGCGCCGGCAGCTGTCATCCCATAGAAACTTGTCAAACTTTCCATACAATCAGATTTGACGAACACCGCTTACGATTACAGACGGTTTGGTGCAACCCAGCCTCAATGTTGTGATTTTAAAGGTGGCGCGAACCCTCAGCGAGCCGAACCCGCCCAGCGAGTCGGGGCCGGCAGTGTGCCGCGCCGTCAGCGAGCCCAGCGACACCCGCCCGGAGAACGGACAGGTAATGTGTTCATACTTACAAGATTGGTTTATAAGGATCTAACGCGATATTTATGTATTTACCTTTTTTATTTATTTACACGACTGCCCAAAAAAAGGAGTGTAATGTTTTCAGGTTTTATTAGTCAAGTGAAAAATAATTTATTTTTACCTTAGTTTAATCAGAGACTAGGAATTATATAGACTGCCAATGCCTATACATTGTGGCGTAATTTTAAAATAATGGGCCTGCTGTAGCTAGTTTCACTATGGAGAGATCACTTTACCATTTAATTCGTATGCCACTAAGACCTCTGCTTAACACATAGCGCCATCTATGAACACAACGAAGAAGCTCCCAACAGATGGCGCTATGTGTTAAACAGAGGTCTTAGTGGCATACGAATTAAATGGTAAAGTGATCTCTCAATAGTGAAACTAGCTACAGCAGGCCCATTATTTTAAAATTATGCCACAATGTATAGGCATTGGCAGTCTATATAATTCCTAGTCTCTGGTTTAATACCCTATTTGTTTAAGAAACTATTTTACTGTTCAAACAATAAGGTCCGCCATTTGATACTCCAATTTTCTTTTTTTTTTCAGGGTGAAGCGAGCGCTCAGTGACGCCCTTTATACAGCTATCCAGCCGTCCCACTCATTCTCACGGCGAGCGACAGGGACGGTGCGAGAACACGCTTCCACAAGCAATGAGTATTATTAATGTTTTAGAATAATTTATTGTGATCGCGATAGTGAAATTGAACTCTACCTCAAAATTATTCGCGAGTCGAAAGCCTTTTTGGGCGTTTTCCAGAAAAAAATCCGATCAAAATGTGGAATTAGCACTGAGTCATGGTTCAAATTATTTTTGTTGAACGTATTTGTATTAAAATGTTATTGGATTTTGAACCTTATTGTTTGAACGGTAAAGTAGCTTTTTAAAGGAATCGCTTTGGAGCAATTCGTTCAACTGAAATGATTTTAAGTATAGCCATATTTTTTCTTGTTAGTCGCGTACACTGAGGCAGCCAGGCAGACTCGGTAAAATTCACACGCTACCTAGAAAACCCAAATAAAAATTGTTGAGATCTTTTGGCCGATATTTTACAAAACTGCTATTGGGTTTTACATCTTATAGCGTACAAAATAAAGTCGCTTTTTGTTTGGATTACTTTGACACAAGTCTGCCAACTTAAATTATCATAATTACCTAGACTTTTTTTTGGAAAATGCCCCCACGCGTTTACAAATTAGATGCAAGTCTATGTGCGCGTAGTAATTATTGTATACACTGCGCGTTGACGCCACGCAGCCTGTGGTTACCGGCCTCATAAATATGTATACAATGGTTCTTCATGATATAAAACTGGAAGATATCATGGACAGGGATATGTTCACCTTTGTACATTGTGTAATCTGTTTTATCTGTTGTTGTTTTTTTACAAAATAGACTAGCTACCATTTTAACCCTTTTCCAGGCATAGTACGATTTATCGACCACATGCGTGTAGGTATTTAAAATTTCAACCTTAATACCCAAAGTTAAGGTTTAAGGTGGGACGCTTTCCATACAAAACGTATATTGACATTCGCAGGCTAACGGCGTGATATTTTAAGAAACTTATGTAACAAACTTTCATAAATTGGCTTTCCATTTGCGCGAAATGCGCCCTTTCCCAGAAAAAAACTTGTATAAACTAGAATAATTTGAGAAATTAGTTTGTCACGTGAGTATCGAATTGAATGTCGGCGAAAAGCTACTGGTGCTTAAATTAATTTCCATTTTTACATGACTGCCCAAAAAAAAGTGTAATGTTTTTTTCTCAAAAATGGCCCGCAAACTGGACTTTAGTCCCTACATATTGGAAGGTAAAGTGTATAGTTTAAGGTCAGATCCAAATTAAAAAGTAAAAAACATTGCAGGCCCGCCTGCACGCCTGCAATGTCACATATAAATTCCTTTATTTGTCGAGTTATAAACTTTTTAAAAAGTAGAAACTGTCATATAAAAGGAGGCACAGGTCGTATTCTGCCAATTCGGCTCGTATTTTTCTGTTGGAAACGCGACGTTTTTTTGTGTATAAATAATTTGCGTTTTTCAGTGGAAAAATACACTTGCGATTGTGTTAAAAATAAATAAACGGCGGGAAAGCATGATGTTTTTGACTTTTTAAGGTTATGTTTATCAAATCTTGTTCAAATTTTGTATTATTTTCCTCATTGAGAAAAGCACTATATTAGCCTCGGCCGGAATGGCAATTGCAGGCTTCGTATTATAATTAAACGGACTCGCAAGCTCGTCCGTTTAAACAAATACTCAGCCTGCAATTGCTTCCTTCCCGGCCACGGCAATAATGTACTAATATTTTGTTTTTCGCAAAATCACGGAGGTTTGTTCGGCCTGGAAAAGGGTTAATAGTAACAAAACTGTGAACTATACATTCTATTGTGCATTTATTTTTGTGTAGCTTTTGTCTTCGACTTTGTCCGTGTTAACTTCTACTCCCTAATCCATCCCTTCCAGGGATCATTTTGGGTATAAAAAGTAATCTATATATATGTTAGAAACCAGGCTTATACTCGTTGTATAACAATTTTCATAATGACCCGTTTAGCCTTTAGTTTCTGCGTGATTGAGTATCAAACACGCATTTATTTTATTAGTATTAGCAGAGACTAGGAATTATATAGACTGCCAATGCCTATACATTGTGGCGTAATTTTAAAATAATGGGCCTGCAGTTTCACTATGGAGAGATCACTTTACCATTTAATTCGTATGACAATGAGACCTCTGCTTAACACATAGCGCCATCTGTTGGGAGCTTCTTCGTTGTGTTCATAGATGGCGCTATGTGTTAAGCAGAGGTACAGCAGGCCCATTATTTTAAAATTACGCCACAGTGTATAGGCATTGGCAGTCTATATAATTCCTAGTCTCTGGTATTAATTATTTTTATTTGCCGTATATATGGCAATCATTTCGAACCGTGAGATCTTCGAGAAGACAGCACGGTTGCCAGTTTTGTTGCGCTTTTAGCACCACCCAGGGGTCACGTGTAGGGTAGCAGTGGGTAATCCCTACGGACGTGGTGCAACTTCGACACCCAATTAGTATTAGGTAAGATGAAGGGAGCCTGTATTGTATATATATTTATGATTTCTGCTTCCATACAACGCGTCTCGCTCGCACTTTGACTAAACAAGACGAGATTTTAATCGAGGGCAATGAAATTGGGTACATGGTTATTAGAAATAGAATAGTACATTACTTACCAAGGGCGATAAAACAAAGAATGTCTCAGATCGCAGGTATTTTACGCCCGAGCCGAAGGCCAGGTGTGACATAAATTTACATTATGTCACACCTGGCCATAAAGTGGCCATTATCGCACGCTCCGCGCGCGAAAAAACCCACTTCCTGGCCAGAGGGTACTATAAAATTTTGTACTTACCACGGGCGATAATAAAGAAAGCCTCAGATCGCATATTTATCGCCCTTGCCTTCGGCTCGGGCGTAAAATACCTGCGATCTGAGACATTCTTTGTTTTATCGCCCTTGGTAAGTAATGTACTATTAAAACTTAAAAATGTGAAATCAAGACCAAACATATCTTTTTATACTATCGTGGTGCCAGTTTGGAAAAATATTCTAAGGCCCTATATAAAGCCCGCTATACATGTTGGCCCAACGTCGGCCAATCTGCGGGACGCAGCTATACGATAGAGGGAGATGGTAATACACCGTGCTCCCTCTATCGTATAGCTGCGTCCCGCAGATTGGCCGACGTTGGGCCAACATGTACAGCGGGCATAATAGTACATTACTTAACAAGGGCGGTAAAACAGAATGTCTCAGATCGCAGGTATTTGACGCCCGAGCCGAAGGCAAGGGCGATAAATATGCGATCTGAGGCTTTCTTTATTACCGCCCGTGTTAAGTACAAAATTTTATGTCACCCCCTGGCCAGGAAGTGGGATTTCCCGCGCGCGGAGCGTGCGGTAATTGTCGCTTTATGGCCAGGTGTGACAATATATATTGCGTATTTTAAACGCGCCATCGCGCGTTCCCCCTACTACCACCTGCTACTGTAAACATGAGCCGTGTTCCGAATCACGCTTACAACGCTATAAACGCGTTTACGATCGGACCGAATCACGCTCATAGCGTTTACATGAGATGTCGTGACGTCAGTGATGACGTCATGGACGGCGCCATATTGGCGTTTACGGTGCTCACACTCCCAGGCGTCAGCACCTTAAACCAAACGTCAAGTTGACGTTTGATATATGAACATGACAGTAAACACAACATGCCCGGTCCGAATCAAAACACCACTCACGCGGCCTTGAGCGCGCTTACTGATTCGGACCGGCCGTCAGCACTGTAAACGCTGTGATCGTTGTTGGCGTGATTCGGAACACGGCTATGGTAGTAGATAGGGGAAAGCGCGCCGGCGGAATGTTTAAAAGTTGGTACAAGCTTTTATTTCCGACTGTACTTTTTTTCACAGTCATCAACTAATCGTGCATATACATATTCAATCATAGTGCATAAATATATACAATCGTGCAGATATTTTAATACGTATACATCATGTGCCCGTTTTCATAGCTCTTGACTGTATTCGTATACATTGTCGGATGAATTTACGTGATGGTATACTAGTTACCGTTTTGGGCCTGTCCTAAACTGCAGCGGCCTGCGGTGGCGGTCAGTTACAGCCTTGGCTAAAAGTGTTGAGCACCCCTTATTTTCCTTTGTAACTTATAAAAAAACTATTATTTTTTAATTACAAAAATTCACAATGATGTAATAGTACATTACTTAACAAGGGCGGTAAAACAAAGAATGTCTCAGATCGCAGGTATTTGCGATATGAGGCTTTCTTTATTACCGCCCGTGTTAAGTACAAAATTTTATGTCACCCCCTTGCCAGGAAGTGGGATTTTCCGCGCGCGGAGCCTGCGGTAATTGCCGATTTATGGCCAGGTGTGACATAAAATATGAAAGGTATATTCTAAAGAACATCTAGAGAACTTTAGATAATATCATTTCGAAGTAGCTATTGCTAACTGAAGACTAAAAATAGACGGGCTTGCAATAAAAGGACAAATTGCATTTTTATCCGTGCAATTATCTTTAACGTCAACGAAAGTAGCTAGTTTTTGAAAGATATTTAATTTTCTTTAATAAAAAGGTTATGAAATGCTTGATTGAAAGTTTAACTTTTATATGGAAAACGTGTGAGTGCTCCACACTTTTGGCTAAGGCTGTATACTCTATGACTATCCTAATATTCATTCAGACACACGCGGCATTGATTGTCATAGTGCTTACTGGCCGCCACCGCCACCGCAGGGCGCTGCAGTGTGTGATAGTCTTTAAGGCGATATATCGATTGAAAGAGACGCCCTTATGTCTTTCGCTCACGACAAAACGGGATGCAACACTCTTCGAGAATGGCTTTTTTAGGCAAATCTTGACAAATATCTGACTGTGTGCAGGTTTATTAAATTTCCGTTTGACAGAGTTTAAATGAGGTAAAATACCATCATATTAACTTAATCGTGTCTTTTAATAATGCGTTGTTTTAGTAGGCTGAGTAAAAAAAGGAAAATATAGACTCGACTTTGGTTTTTTTTTCTATCGAGAAAATTTTAAGCAATCATGTTTCTGCTATTACACAATCATATAGTCAAGAATCATATATCTGAAAATCAGTCCCTATTGTTTCCTCATCTGGGCAGAACAGCGTTTCAAAGTTTCTAAATTTCTCGATGTAGCGCCTTAATCGGACGGTGGGTAAAGTTAGAGGGGATGTCAAAGGGTAGCGGGCGGGGGGACAGGGCTACCCTTTGACATTCTCACCCCTCACGGGGAGTGAGATTCCTGGCTGTGTACTATCGAAGACACAGTTAACTGACCGTCCGTGAGCTTTATTGCAACGAGACAAGGCCTACTTATGGTCAGTTAACCTTGACGTCGATAGTACCCTCAGGATTGATTTAAGGGTATCACAATCTGGAGCAGCCCGCGGTGGCGGCGAGTAAGCACTATGACAATCTAGGCCGCGTGTCTGAATGATTGTTAGGATTGTCATATTGTACAACCTTCCGCTTCAGTGTATGGCGTATGGTACGCTTTACGGTAGATCTATTACCCTTCTATGTTGTACACGTTTTAATAAAAACTAGTACTGTTTTATGACGTCGTATTATAGATACATTAGTTTTAAATGACCAATGAAGTATATTTCTTTGATTTATTTTTTACTTTTAGCCATCTGTTCTGTTTTATTGTCAGCTTGGCGTATCTATATAATTTCGACAAGATTAAGCATCTGTCTCTTTCTATCGAATGGTATCAGAAAGTGACAGATTCTTTACCTTATCACGCGTCCGTCATAGACCCCTTGTACCCTTACCATGAGTTTGCAATGTCTGCATTACCGTACTCGCTAGCGACTGCGTAAACGATTTAGTATGGACAAAAGTACAGCGCCTCTGGCGGTTACGCAATGGAACTAAGAATCGCCATACAGTAATGCAAACTCATGGTATACTTAAAATTATTTGAACTGTCCGAGTTGTATCAAATTAGGCCGTTCAAAAAGCGACTTTACTGTCCAAGCGTGAAGATTCAAAGTCCAATGACAAGTTTTATAAAATTTCGGACATTTTAAATAATTTCTAATATAAGGGTACTGGACTCACAAGCGTTCATAATGGTGGCTTACGAGAACGTAAGCCTTATTTTATTTGGGCCCCGTCGTATAAATAAAACTATTATACCAATCGATGGTATTTGCACTGCGTATGTCTATAGCCTTAAAGCTAAGTGTAAAGGATCTACCACACTATAGCGGCGTATGCGGTAGCGATTTATATGTGGGACATACGCTGCCGCCGCCGCTTAGCCGTGGGCCTTAACGCCCTGTCCTAATACACACGTAAGTGTAAGGCCTGAGTGGACGCTCGAGTCGAGCGTGCGCGGGAGCGGGGCGTGCGGGGTACATGTTAAACAAATGAAATACGGTATTAAACTCTCATAGTCAAATCAGCAACTTTTTATTAAATGTCAAAAACGATTTGTTAATATAAAGTTTGTAGGGAAATACTGTCTTAGTGACGTCACTAAGACAGTGTGAATTGGTTTGTTCAAATCAGCATCCTTTTTAAATCTTTATGCTTATAAAATCTTTCAATTAGCTAAAATAAATTAATAATTGATGTTTTTCGAGTATTTTTGTTAGATCTATTATTAGTCACGTAAAATAGTACATTACTTACCAAGGGCGATAAAACAAAGAATGTCTCAGATCGCAGGTATTTTACTATGCGATCTGAGGCTTTCTTTATTATCGCCCGTGGTAAGTACAAAATTTTATGTCGCCCCCTGGCCAGGAAGTGGGTTTTTTCGCGCGCGGAGCGTGCGATAATGGCCACTTTATGGCCAGGTGTGACATAAAATAATTTATTTTTACCTTAGTTTAATACCCTATTCATACTGTAGGCCTAGCACGTGTTGTGCTCGAGAGTATGTCGGCGTATCTCGAGCTATCCGTCACTCTCTAACAGCACCAATCAGAAAAAGACGCGTAGCTCGAGATAAGTCGAGATACTCTCGAGCGCAACATGTGCTACGGGCGCTGGTGTCCTGAGTAGACGGTGCACAAAGCGAAGCGAATGCCGAGCGGGCAAGTTTGCGGCCAATACAGCGTCGAGCGGCGTCGCGGACAGGTTTAAAACTTGTTTGTGATTTGCAGCAGCGATTAGAGCGTGTAGTCATGTCGTGCGAACAAATTAGGGATGTCAATTCAGTGTCGAATAATCGATTATTAGATAATCGATTATTTTGCTCCAAATTAAAAATAGATTTAAAAAAAAAAGATTTTTGAAGAAATAATAATCGATTTTGTTTCATAATCGATTTTTTAAAGTTTTCCTATGGGATCGGTTACACGGTGATCAATATTAAGCGATACACGGGTAAGGTAGAGGTAGAACCGAACGAAACCTATCTCAAATAATAAAACGTAAAAAAAATAAGTTTCGAATTGACAACATTTATACAGGCGTGGCCTAGTGTGGGGACCCCTGGTAACTATGTTATAGAATTTTGTGAAATAAATTATTATCTTACCTTATCTTATCTATCTTAAAAATCGGCCGTGAAATTATAATCGATTTTTTTATTAATCGATTTATTGCAAATTCGAAATCGATTCAAAAATAGATTATTTTTTAAATAATAATCGATTTTTTTGACATCCCTAGAACAAATAACTATTGAAATACAATAACCATATAACCCAGCACTTTGGCTATCATACGACATTTTATACAAAGATAGACTGTATAAAAATAAAATATGGAAAGTATTAGCAACAAAACTGGATATGGAAAGTAAATCAAAGTATTTAATTTAAATGGAATTAAATTTTACCTACAAATCAATCTTGTTCCAAAAATAATCAGAAAACAGTTCACGCGTACGACTTGGGAGACTTGGGACTAGGGAATGGAACCAATCAAGAATGTCATCTGACTTCGATGCCATGGTGAATGCGTCCTCGCTGGACGCTCGCCCGCCCCGCTGCACGCCCCGCCGAACGCTCCGCTCCGAGCGTCCACTCAGGCCTTACACTAGAGACTCGCATGGAAGTTTAACTACATTGCGCGGTTTTATAGATCGATTGAACTTGTTAAACAACGGTGACCCGCAGTGTAATGAAACTCGTATACGAGTCTGTAAATAAGGCTTTAATCAGGCGCATATGTGGAGATATAGGCTGGGTTGCACCAAACCGTCTGTAATCGTAAGCGGTGTTCGTCAAATCTGATTGTATGGAAAGTTTGACAAGTTTCTATGGGATGACAGCTGCCGGCGCCATATTTGACGATGACCGGTCTGTGATCGTACGTTGGTGCAACTGGCACATAAAGTGTTATTATTAGAGTTAGCATGCAAAAGACACTACTATAAGTTAAATTCAACTATTGTATTGTATAATTTGTATGTAAGGGGCGGTGGCGGGAGAGCTCTGCGGAGCGGCATTTTGTTTAACTGAATAAACTGCATTTAACAGCATTACTAAAACTGTGTTTTATTACTGTACCTACTATACCTTTCTTTTTTAGGGTTCCGTACCTCGAAAGGAAAAAACGGGACCCTTATAGGATCACTTTGTTGTCCGTCCGTCTGTCTGTCTGTCAAGACCCTTTTTCTCAGGGACGCGTGGAGGTATCAAGCTGGAATTTATATCAAAAACTCGGGTCTACTGTCCCTTAGAGCTGTGAAAAAATCAAACGTCTAAGCCAACGCAATCAAAAGATACAGCCGTTTATGCCGCAAATTTTCGACACTCAAGGGAATCAAAACCTACAGGGTACTTCCCGTGAACTCAGAATCTTGAAATTTGGTACGAAGCAACGTCGTATAGCACAGATAAAGGAAAAATTGCGAAACCGTACATTTTTAGTTACATCATACAATAAAAATATATATTTGGACCATAACTATGACTCCATCGTGATGGGTGAACTTTTACTTATATACCTACAGGTTTGTACGGAACCCTCGGTGCGCGAGTCCGATTCGCACTTGGCCGGCTTTTTAGCATTTAACAGAGACTAGGAATTATGAACACAACGAAGGAACTCCCAACAGATGGCGCTATTGTGTTAACCAGAGGTCTTAGTGGCATACGAATTGAATGGTACAGTGCTCTCTCCATAGTAAAACTAACTACAGCAGGCTCATTATTTTAAAATTACGCCACAATGTATAGGCATTAGCAGTCTATATAATTCCTAGTGTCTGGCATTAGGAAGAAATGACATGACGTTTTACGAGGGTTTTCATCAGGCAGGTTCTGCGGCAAAAGTGTAAAATAATATCAATAAATATAAAAGCCGTTGTTTCATGTTTACTTACTTAATAATAATATTTTTAGAATATAATAATTTATAAAATAAGACATTTTAAATTTACTTATATAGATTTTTAGAACCATTGATGCGCGAGTCGAACTCGCACTTCACAGGTTTTTTAACTTCTTGTTGATCGATGAACTTGAAAATTGGTGATGTTTATTATTACGTATATTTTTCCGACAAATACTAATTTTACAAATACTAGTTCAGGTTTTTTTATTCAGGAACAATACATTAATTGTGTGGACGACCGCTTTAGCTTAGTTGGTAGTGCCTGCGAAGCTGGAGGTCCCGGGTTCGAATCCCGGCCGGGGCATTTATTTGTGTGATGAACACGAATATTTGTTCTCGGGTCTTGGATGTTTTCTATGTATTTAAGTATCTTTTCATATCTATATAAGTATGTATATCGTCGCTTAGTTCCCATAGTACAAGCTTTGCTTAGTTTGGGACTAGGTTGATTTGTGTAAGATTGTCCCCATATATTTATTTATTATTATTATTTATGTGTTTGAATATAGTGTTAAACATGTCACAAATTTATATCTACTGTATAAAGCCTGACCAGGAATATATGATCATTGTCAAGAGGGCGCTATTATTCTGATTTATATGGCAACAGACTATTATGACATTTTGTCTTGTTTACCTGTCAGCTCTGACATAAATTATGAATTGTTTTGCAGCTGAATAATTTCATTTCATCACATTGATAATATTAATAAAAAAAAAAATCCGCTCTTGGCTATGAATTGTTTTGGTCATTTTTTCTCATTTATTATTAAATATTTAACACATAACTTATTCAAATAAACCGCAATAGTGACACTGACGTGCTGACAATGCCATTAAAATAATTGCCAGTGTAAGAAATTAGTTCCAATGAAATTCCGCAACATGGCGCACGATCATATATTCCTGGTCAGGCTTTAAATTAGATGACAGATTGCAATGCGATGACCCTCCATGTATTTCAGTTCAGAAATCGCTAATAAAAGTATCTCTTCTTCCATAATGGTTTGGTTTGGCGCAAACATAGGCCGAAAAATTAGCTATTAGAGGCGCTTGTGTGATGTCAGTGGGAGGGTTACGAGAGTTTATTTCTAATTATAATAATATGGCGACTATTATGCAATACCTGAGATTGATTATGGTAAATATGAGTAACGGGTCAACTAGTTTCTGTTTTGACACAAATTTTATCGTTCGTAAACTTATGTCACACTTTTTTTCGAACTAAACGAGACTGCGCTACAATACGGGTGTTCGATATTTTTACGGTACGGTTTTAATATATTTAGTACGATTTCAACTTAAACTTGTTTTCAGGCCAAAATATGTAATAACAAACTTTGACAGCCGAATCAACTGGCATAGTGACGCCAACTGGTGTGCAAAAACGTTAGCCCTCATTGGGCAAATAGACGCAGACAGGAAAATAATAGCACAATCATTAAAAAAATCTATAATGTTAAAAATGGGATTGGTATTGGCCAGCATCTAGCCAGGGTGTAAAGATATGGCCGACGGTGAAGATGATGGCGTCAGTCACTTTCAAGTTCTTAATTTAGCTGCCTAAAAGCTTTCCCGTCGCTCTTGGGGGCACTTTCACTTCTTTGATTCAACGGTCACGCGAGTGTATTCGTTTATGAAGTCTTAAATCGCTAAATCGTATAAAATTCTTGCTACATATGTCACAGTGATGTGGTCTCTCGCCCGTGTGAATCTTTCGGTGCGCCTTCAACATACTCTTTAACAAGAATTTTTTGTCACATATATCACAAGTATGCCGCTTTTCTCCAGTGTGTATCAGTTTATGTACGTTTAAATTGCTTGATTGCGCAAACTCTTTACTGCATATTTCGCACGAGTAGAGCTTTTGACCAGTGTGTAAAAGAGCGTGCCTCTTTAAATTGCTCATTTTACTAAATTTCTTGCCACATATTTCGCATGCATATGGCATAGTTCTATTGCAAACCTCTTCATGTGTTAATTTATGCGCGTTTAAATTAGATGACTGTGAAAACTCTTTTTTACATATTTCGCAGGCATAAGGTTTGAGCCCCGTGTGAACTAGCCTGTGGGTATTTAAATGGCCTTTTTGTGCAAACACTCTCTTGCACGTTTCACACGCGTAAGGTTTTATTCCAGTGTGTAACCTTTCATGTACTTTTAAACTGCTCATTGTTGGAAAATTCTTCTTACATATATCACAGGTGAATGGTTTGTGTTTGGAGCCATTTTCTTTGGAGTGGGTTAGTTGGTGTGTCTTTAGGTGGTCTTTTCTAGTGTACGCTTTGTTGCACCTGTCGCAGGGCCATGGCCTTTTTTTCGCGCGTTTCTGAGGATTATGAGGCGAGTTAGATGTGTTCGGGAGGGCGTTATTTGAGTATGGTTTCTCTCCAGTGCCAATGCTTTCGTGTATATTATCTGGACATGTTTTGGACGCTCGCAAACGCTGATCTTGTTGGCATAAGTTCTGAGTGTATGTCACACCACTTGAGTAAGCATCTTGAAGATCGGCACGGAACGCTGTGTGTTGTGTAACTGATGAATCTTCAGTGCCACCAGAGTCGGCTGAAAAAATAAAAATAGATTAATTATTACACACTGTTAACGTTGAAATACAAGTCCCCAGTCACAATATTTGCGCACCTCGGATTGGATAGTCTACTTTAAAGATGTATCCACTTTTGGACCACATTATTTTACTTCTAAGGTTTTGGAAGTCTCTGCCGGCGTTTGTATTTCCGAGTTCATATAATCTAGACCTTTTTAAGGCACGAGTGAATAGGCATCTTCTGGGTGAGCTCGCTTCATCGTCGGCCTCATCTTTGCCCCCTGGCTAGATGCTGGCCAAGAGCAATCCCATTTTTAATAAAAAAAAAGTAATAAAGTGGATACATCTCTATGTAGTTGACTGCTGTATAGTAGAGTTCATATATTATTTAATCGTATGGCGTATACACACATAAACGTTTCATGCAATAGGAAAAAACTATAAGTCCACATTCAGGGTCCCGAGCCACGAAATAGCGTCAGGTGTTAAGTTATACAGATCTTCTGGGGGACCCGAATATGAGTGCACGGGGCAGCGCTGTATAATGTGCTCTATATCTTGGGCCTCTTTTTTGGGCGCCCGTGGCCTGTTCTAAGTCGGTTCAGACGGCACCATAGTTTGCGCGGTAGATTGACACCGTCAGGTTTAGCCGTGGGATCGATGGTTTGCAGAGAAGTCCCACCACTTGTATGGGAAATCCACTCGTCCCTCCAACTCTGGCTGAGGTCAAAATCATTCAGCTTTTGGGCTGTGATGCAGAGTTCATAAATATATCTACATATGATCCCAAAGATTCAAAATACCAGAGTGCCATATGCAGCGCAGTTCTGGGGTAGAGTTGAATGTTCCAAGTCGACCTATGACAGGCACACCAAACTAACTATCCAAGTGATTATCTACCATCAAACATTGTTCTCTTATTATCTAACGAAACTCACTCACCATATACAAAGGCTTTGTCCGCTTGCTCCTTCACATACGGGCCGGCGGTTGTCTCACTCTCTCCAGATTCCTCAACACACATTGGGTCTCCCGGCAAGAACTCCGGCTTCACGGTCACATGGATTACATCTTCGTCCAACTCTTGCTCATCTTTTACTCCCGGCTCCTCCTTTATTGCTTCCACTTTAACGGCCACTGTAAACAGATTATAGTAGTTTATTTACCTACATGCTACATAAGTATTCTTATACATATAAAAAAAAATAAGTAGCTGCTAGTTTATAATAAATAATAATAATAGATTATTGTCTGCGCTGTTGGCTTCAGCCCCACGCATGCCTTCCAAAGGTCCGGGACCGCATGGTCCCGTGATATGGTGAAGACTACATAATAATATTAATATAACAAATGATATTTTTACGTTGCCAACAAGCTGTGCTTAGAAAAAATCCAAAAATGTAACCAACAAAAAATCCATTTTGTTATGAAACATTTTGTTATCAAATCGGTTGGAGACCGAACAAAGTACGAACATGCATTAAACCCAGTTGCCCGCGGCAGAATCTCATTATAAATTAAAATGTAGAATAAATTTTATGTCACACCTGGCCATAAAGTGGTCATTATCGCACGCTCCGCGCGCGAAAAAACCCACTTCCTGGCCAGGGGGTGACATAAAATTTTGTACTTACCACGGGCGATAATAAAGAAAGCCTCAGATCGCATATTTATCGCCCTTGCCTTCGGCTCGGGCGTAAAATACCTGCGATCTGAGACATTCTTTGTTTTATCGCCCTTGGTAAGTAATGTACTATTATTAGAATACTTACGAAAATTTGGGGACGAAAATTCTTATTACGAAATGAGTTGCGGAGATTCATTTTATACGCAATTTAATAAAAGCTACAGTGGTGAGCAAAATACTGGGTTTCTTGGAAATATGTCATTAAAATTGCGTAACATAACTATAGTATAATGTTTTCCAATTATTTACGTTAGTTTTATTTATCAGTAACGTAAAAATTTATATTTAATATTATAAATCGTTGTCTCCGTTCGTTCGTAGACAGTTTTCAAAAGAGAAAAAACCGGCCAAGTGCGAGTCGGACTTCGCACGTTTAGGGTTCCGAACCGACCGCAAAGTTACGTCGGTTTTTATAGAAAAAATAAGGAAATTTCAAAGAAAAAATCTAATTTATCAATGTATTAGTATTTGTTAGTAAAATATACGTAATAACAAACATTATTACCAAATTTAAAGTTTATAGGTATTTGGGAAGTTAAAAAATTCATCGGACTTGGACGTGGTGATCGTGACCTGGAGAGGGGAACAGCCGGATATCCGCCAGACATATGAAAGCATTTTTGCCCAAGGTGAAACAGAGACGCTTCCCTCCTTTCATTTGCTTGGTCAACTATCATCTAATCAGTATCGGTTCAAAAGAATTAATTTGTATTTTTGAAGCAGTAGCGCCTCAATTTTATTTCACACTTGGCACTACACAAGTAACAACCTATCTGCCCCTGTACTTTTTAATCACTTTTATATTCAATTCATTCATAAAATAATATTTTTTGAATAGATGACATCATTGTATTCTCCTCAACTGCATCCGAGCTACAGCAAATGCTTATTTTTTGTTGTTATAAAAATGTTATTGTGTTTTGTAGAGACATTATTTCTTTCAAATATACCAATTAAAAATCAAGAGAAATGGAAATGTCTGCTGCAAGTGGGAATGTTGTGCAAGTGGAGCTACTTCCAGGCCTGCTCTAGCACACCACTGTATCCAGATACCCTATCGCGGTAGGAACGAAAGAGCATGTTCTGTGCGGAAATAAGAAGCATCGACTTTGTTAGAAGAAAATCTGTTCGTAAGTACTATTAATTTTATTATTCTGTGCTACTTCCCCAGTTGCAGCTCCAAATATGAGCAAGATGACGTTACAGTATGCCCTCTTTCAAAATCCGCTAAGAGATAACTCACCAAATTCTGTAAATCGCAGAGACGCCGCTGACTCCTCACTGTCTTCCGCGTCGTTATCAGTTCGCTCCGTTTTCACGTGAGCGTCCATGCTGGCAACCACTAACGGGACAACTTTGCGAGACACAGCTAGGAATTCAAATACGATTTTATAAAAACGGTGTGTTTGAAGAGAGTGTGAATTTAGCAGCGCCGTAAATGACAATAATACGTTCGCAAGTTAGGTACCGAATGAAATAGGCAAATGTTTTATTTTTTATATTATAAATGAAATGAAAAGCGATAGTACAGTGCTTTGATAGCTTGGCTTCGGACCTCCGGTTCCCAAATTCCCATAGCTTAGCTTTCACTAATAAATAAAATAAAATTCGAGAAGAATTCGAGTAACTGGAGTTTGACAGTGACAGATGACGTTATTGTCAGTGTTGCCAGAACAATTTTGCATTTTGATACGCGCATTCAGAATATAATCACTACGCGCGCATTTTGCGTTTCGATACATTCTAAAAATAGTCTAACCTTGTCTATACGCATTTTATTATTATATTATACCTTATAGTCCCTACGCAAAGAACTCTAAAATGCACGGCTTACACTCGTAATAGAAACGGGGTATGATTAATATTTAGTTATTATCGATTTACCTTAAGGTACTGATGAGTAGAACGCAGCCATACTTTGGAGAGAAATTCACAACTAAAATACTTTTTGTACCTATTTATTGCCCTTTTAGTGTGTGTCATCCACGAAGACGCACCTCTCCACTAAAACAGTGATTTATATTCCCTTTGCTCTCCACAGCGATTCTCATACTATCAGTGTTGCCAGAACGTGCTTTTTAGCACGGTTTTACGTGCTTTTTTGGATACGAACGTGCTTTTTACGTGCGCTCCCCAAAAACGTGCTAAAACCGTGCTTTATAGGTGCTATGGTGCTTTATGATTTTACTACTAAAAATGGGGAGGTAATGTTGGTTTGGTACTCTCTAAAACTATTTTTTTTCTAACAATCATTGTGTTTCAAACAATCTTTCTCCCCTACCCTACGCTTTGATATCCAAAAGCTTGGTTTTACTGGTTGCAGGAAAGAACTTGTCCTGCAACTGCAAGCTCTATCGTTCGTGTCGTGCAATGTGTACACGATGTAGTACTTAAAGGCTCAATACTCTGTATGTGACGAAAACCGGCCAAGTGCGTATCGGACTTCGCACATTTCCGA
This sequence comes from Cenopis cana, assembly GCA_951800055.1. Taxonomy (NCBI): domain Eukaryota; kingdom Metazoa; phylum Arthropoda; class Insecta; order Lepidoptera; family Tortricidae; genus Cenopis; species Cenopis cana. The sequence continues at coordinate 1,431,392 of OX637495.1, forward strand.
ACCATTCGCAAAAGTATGTTGGTGTTAACATAAAAAATAAGGAAATTTCCAATAAAAAACCCTGTTTTATCAAAATATAAGTATTTCTTGGTAAAATACCCGTAATAATGAACAGTATCACCAAACTTCAAGTTTATGGGATCGTCTTAATACAACGCGATGATCGCGCGATCGCGCAAGTGAAATTCACCAATACTTATATTGAACTCGAATAGGTGTCCTAAAGGGATCGTTCTAAAACAAACGCGACCACGCGATTACCACGCGTCTTTTACTAGTAAATATTCTAAGTTAAAGTCGCGCGATCGCGCGACTATCGCGCAGTCGCGCGCCAATTAGGACGATCCCTAATATCCCTATGGGTCAATGGGAAGAAAAAATAATCTTATGAACAAAATTTTGTGACAGACGACTGACGGACGGACGGACGGACGCGTGAGTGACAGCAATAGGAGTCATTTTCGACCCTTCGGGTACGGAACCCTAAAAACGTGCTTTTTATTCCAAAAACGTGCTTTTTTGGACACCCGACCGTGCTTTTTGACGGAAGTGCTCTGGCAACACTGCATACTATGCGCAACTGTTAGCAAAGCCGTCTGGGCACAGTGGGATCGCGTGACATGAGTAGCACTACTAAAGTAAACGCCAACAACTTTCAGTATAATCACTTATATTATGTTCAGATAATACAGGGATTATCGCATTAATTTCTTGTTATGTATATTATGATAGTTGTAAAGATAAAATTGTATAAAATATAATTTAAATGGGACGCTCACAACTTATACCTAGGACGACAGGAGATCAAAGAGAATGTAGACAGCATGCCACAGATTAACATAAATGTACGGCATAGACAAATAATATAATTCTAACAGCAACTGTTCGGTTTGGGCTGTGTAGGTAGGTGGGCGCGCCTTCCTGAATGATACGCAACGTGTTCCTCTCGTCATAAAAACAATGATTAGGTATTAACCATACCACACACTGGAGCGGTCAGTTGACAGTATGATAATGAAGGCCGCTAGCAAACCGCTAGTGTCTGAATGATTGTTAGGAGTTTCATAGTCTACAACAGACCTCCGCCACCGCAGCCGCACGCCACACCTTTCCAATTTAAGATTTCAAAAAAGCCTGGGTACGGTGAAACCTATCATTTAGCTTCCTTCATCACTCTCACCCCATATATATATAATATATATATATATATATATATATATATTATTCAAGATAGGTTTGCGCTTGACCACAAATCACCTGATGGTAAGCGATATTGCGGTCTAGGATGGAATGCGCTTACCTAGCAAATACCGATTCTTCACCGATTTATGGAATTTATGGAATGGGACAGTTTTACCGTACCAAGCGTTTTCAAAACATTGTAATATTTAATGCAACTTGCATACGTAACTCAACAGAGGGAGGTTTCCGGACACAGTACGGATGGGGACTGATTAAAATGCGATTGATATTTTAATTAAACTTTAATACACTAAAATACCCATAGAATCACAACACAACCTAAATAATTCGATAGGTATAGTGCGTGTTACCCACGACGACGCGCCAATTCGCTATTTGACAGTTGTAAAGATATAATAATTAATGTGTTGGATACAGTAGCTTATAGGTTTACAATACTCATACTCATATAATAGGTTGTGTGCTTTAAAACTAATTGAAAACATTTTATTTTTGAAAAATAAATTAAGATTTATCTGTGGATTACAAAAACCGAAACGCGTGCGTGTGACGTCACATTTCAAAGTTAAGGTTTAATTCCGCAACAGACCGCACCTGCACTTACTGCACGTAATGTTTCCCCGCACTCCAAATTGAACCGTAACAGTATTCGTAAAAAGCTCTATTTAAAATGAGCGGAGAAGTGTCGCAACAGCACAAGTTACTGTACAATTTGGAGTGCGGTGTAACATTGCAGTTGCCGTCTGCTGTCGGCTGCGGAAGTAAACCTTTAGTTGTTTATCAAGTGCGACGTCACAGTACTCACAGTCACGTGATCGGCTGTTTTCGCGCGAAATTCAAATTTCTTAAAGAAAAAAAATTTTTTTTTAAAAGTAATTAAGCTGTTTGGGGGAAAAAGATAATTGTTACTGGTATAAAATAAACCTACGTTTAATTTAAAATTACATTTCCGAAAACTGTCAAGTAGCCAATCCACAGCGAATCTTTTTTTTTTTTTTTTTATACTACGTCGGAGGCAAACAAGCTGACAGCCCACCTGATGGTAAGTGGTTACTGCCGCCTATAGACGCTTGCAACACCAGCGTCACTAATACCTAATATAAATATCACTAACGTCATACTAATCCCTGCGCAATTATACGGATTGGGTTGAGGAGGGGCGCGCCTTCGTGCATGACACGCACTATACTGGTAATGTTTCTTTAAAAGTATCTGTACTCATTAATTTTTTACAATTTTGTACTATTTATGAATAAAATAGTTCATTCAGGTACTATTTATACGTAACATACAGTGAATAGTTATGAATGATACAATTATATACTGCGCCAGGTATAACATTCCGGTAGTTCGGTTTATTAACCGACATGGTCTGGTCATGTGGGTAACACAACCTGCGTCATCACGGCTATTCGAGCCTATCGATGATATGCGGAGATAAGTGTGAGTGTAGTAGCGTCAACAGTGACTTTCAGTGTAGCGTCAACAGTGACTTTGAGTGTAGCGTCAACAGTGACTTCGTAGGCTCGCTGCGGTTGGTCGGAGAGCATTAGCTGCTAGTGCGCGTAAAATAAAAAATCAAAAAACACCGAAAAATGTCCAAATCTACAGTTATCAAGAAGTTTCTTCAACAAATAGAAGCCAAAATAGGATGCGTCCTAACGGATCTTAAAAGACTAGAAGAAAAGATTTTTTTTTTTAAGACTTAAAGACAACTACAGTGTAAAAAGTGCCACCTGCAAACATCAAGCGATTGTAACCCTAACGGATCTGTGACACCTAAGACGCGCGAAAACAATCCCGTGCCAGCGATCGAGCGTGAAACGAAACCAGCGGTCACAAGCAATCGAACGCTACCCGCCAAATTCGCCGTCAGCGATTGTACGACGCTCTCTACCTACCTGCCACCGTCAACAAAATCGAGCGGGCGCCAGTGTTTTCACCTACGGATAAGATAAGTACGCCCACAACTATTGTATCGACACCGTCAAGTGACAACGGAAATGTAAATTTGAGTGGAGCGTCAACAATGACTTTGAGTGTAGCGTCAACAGTGACTTTGAGTGTAGCGTTAACAGTGACGTCAGTTCGGTCACGAGTTCACGACCCGGAGCGACAGACCTTGTTTTATTACACCATGACTATTATTTTAAATATAAAACTCCCGTGAGACAGACATATTGAAATTTTATAAACGGGTAACTCACGTCTTATCACGTCACATCTTGTCACGTCTTAACGTCGATATTCGACGTTAAAGACGTGAGTGTCCTGTTTATTATATTTCAATAACTAACTGGGCTGGCACGACGACCCAAAATGAGTCTTGGCCTTCGACACAAGAGCACGTCACTTTGCTCGGTCCTGCGCAATTTCTCGCCAGCTTGCGCCAGCTCCGAGCTCACGCAGGTCCGCTTCCACCACATCCCTCCAGCGATACTTGGGGCGACCCACAGGACGTCGTCCGGTCGGTCGGCCCAAGTATGCTCTCTTCACCTGTCGATCTTCTCCCATCCTCTCTAGGTGGCCAAGCCAGCGAAGACGATGTGCGATATTTCAATACCATGACTATTATATTTTAACAAGCTTTTATTTAACTTGCAATGTTTGTACCTATTTGTGTGTTCGGGGAAAATCCTGCAATTAAATTTTAGTCCAGTTCCTCAACCAATTGAGCTGAAATTTGGCATAATCGTGCGAATTCGATGACGATGCAATATCATGTCACCATCTAGCAGTTCTGATGATGGAGACGGAAGGTGGTCACAGCAACTCCTAAACGACACAAGGTAAACCCGTCGTGTTTGGGCTCATTGGAACTTTCTCAACGAGTAGTTGCTGACTGTACAGTCTGAAATAAAAGCTTGTACCAAATTCTTATATACCCTCATTACTCTATAACACGGTTTCTCGACCGCGCAAGCGCATTGGAGTGTTTCCGCACTTTATGGTGCTTTAAATGTGTAATTTGTCTAAATTCTTTCTTACATATATCGCACGTGTGTGGTTTTACTCCCAAATGAATTAGTTTATGGGAATTTAATGTACTCAATCTGGCAAACTTCGCATCACACGATTGGCAAGAGAAAGGCTTTATGTCCGAATGAATAACTTTATGCGCCTTCATATCGCTTAGTCTCCTAAACTTTTTTTTACATACATCGCACTCATGAGGCTTCTGCCCGCTGTGAATTCTTTTATGATGCACCTTTAAATCTTTTGATTCAGCAAACTCCCTGTTACATATTTCGCATGAGTAAGGTTTTGCTAAACGTTCTATCGACTCCGGGTCAGTGTGTGTTATTTTGTGTCGGTATAAATGATTAATTGTCATAAAATCTTTTTCACATATATCGCAAGGGTAAAGTTTTCCTTCTGGATGGTTAAGTTTATGCATATTTAAAGAATCTTGTCTCGCAAACTTTCTTTTACATATATCGCATTCACAGGGTCTCTCGCCAGCGTGTATTCGTCTGTGCGCCGCCAGCTCTCTCCTAAAAACGTACCCTTCATTACATATTTTACAAAAATATCGGTTTGATCCTGTGTGGATTCGCCGATTATGTACGTTCAAATTACCAATTTGCACAAACTGTATGTTACATATATCGCACGAGTACAATTTCTGTCCTGTGTGTCTCCGCTCATGTATCTTTAAACTTGACATTCGCATAAACTTCTTATCACATTTATCGCACGGATACATAGTTACTTGAGTATGGACAAGTTTATGGGTCCTTAAAGTCCCTAATCGTCTGAACGGTTTGTGACATATTTCGCAAGAGTATGGTTTGGTTCCGGTGTGTATTCGTTCGTGTTCCTTCAAAGTGTTGAGTCTCGTGAACTGTTTCTTGCATATTTCGCAGGTGTGCAGCTTTGCTCCTGTTTGAACTTGCTTTTCAGTGTTTAAACCTAACTGATTGAACTCTGGTGTCTGCGGAAGGGACGTGTCAGAGCTAAGGGGCTGTGTGTCACATGAACGAAGCGTTTTCTCTTCTGTGAGACCTTGGGCCTGGACAGCGAACTCTGAAAAACAAAGGAAAACATTTTGGCAATCACGCAAAAAAAATCGATGTTGGAAATTAGTACATTACTGCAGAGACCAACCAGTAAGTAAGCCATCCTGGACGAGTATGAGTTAGCCGGCCGAGCCGAAGGCGAGGTCCGGCTATAATACGAGGCCAGGATGGCACTTATGGTCGAGGCATGTATAGTGCTTTTCTCAAAAATAAAACAAGTTGTATAAATAGCGGTAAAAATCATATTTTTCGCCAATTCCAACTCGTTTGTTCTAAAACCGTGAGGTCGGACTAGCTTTTGTTTGTGCGGGCGCGGGCGTTACTTCCTGGACACTTCTGGCAACTGTCCAGGATGACTTTCGGATACTATCTTCACAGATGTTATGAGAACATTACATACTATTTTTGAGAAAAATAATATCCCGATTTAAGGATATCTGTAGATAAAGAGTGTTGTTTTCGCCAACAAACTGTGATGCAGTTTGGCGAAGTTAAAAAATGTATATAAGTGTAATCTTTTGTAAGAAATTTAAAAAAAAGATCATTTAAAATACCGGCTGGCAGCTTCCTCGCACAGCTCTTAAGCATCTATAGCCATACAGCGAGGGAATGTTGCCACGCCAGTGAATTTGGTACAATGACACGAATTTATAATTTAATTTTGAGGTCAATTCCCAAATTATCTTTAATAATCGTAAGCATAATACAAAAAAAAAAGAAAAAGAAGAAGAAAGAAGAAGAAGTCATCAAATTTGTTACATACGGTTTTCAATTTTATCTCAATGAAGTAAGGTTTTGAGGTAACTTCTTTATTAATTTGCCATTTTATATTTATTTCATTTAAACTAATGCTTGTAATTGTAATTTTTGTTTTGAAATAACCACCAAACGTTTACAAATCTTTTTCTATAGCAGATTGTTAGTATAAATCATAAAAGTTCCTTCATTTTCATGTTCAGTATTGTAATGAGTACTGGCTGGTAAAGGCTACTCACCAGAACTCGCAAAGACAGACTCATTCTCCATATGGTTGGTGTTGACAAGGTCCTTACTTTGCTGTTCTTTCTTTCTATGTATCTCATTCTGATATTCTGGCTCCTTCATCAGATCTTCTGGCTCCTTCATCAAATATTCTTGCTCCCTCGTCAGATTTTCTGGTTCATTTGTCGGATATTCTGGCTTTTTCGTTAGGTATTCTGGCTCCTTTGTGAGGTATTCTGCGTCCTGCTTGCAAATTGACTCTTCACTCTCTAGCTCTTCCATTACAATCACCGGTTCTACTTTAATGTACACTGTGAAAGAACAGATTGGTATTGTTACACAAATTTTATTTAGTTTTAATTCTTATTTGGAAAAAATACTACAAATAATTCAAACCATGCAAAAGAAATTACCTTATCATGTTAGGAGATTGTTTGGAAAGGACATAGTTAAGGTAAATTATCCCTGAAATCATCTAAAGGGTGAATAGAAGGTGAAGATTCGTATGGGAGAGTAATAATTAAGTCAGCATTCAAGATAATTTCATAGCATTCACTTGTCTAAGGCAATAACTATGCCTTGTTTTTTTTAAGATTTGAAATTAGGTAAACAAAGAGACAGTGGTCGTAAATACACACACAATAAATTAACCTTATTTGCACAACAGTGACAGTTACTATAACAAGTTACTTTTTTACAACCCGAACCGGCTTCTTACAATATCTGCCTCTTTGGGTTTTCTATTGCACAACTTTTAGATGAATGAACTGATATGTTATTTAAAAAATAATTGTTGCCTTATCATTCATTCATTTTAATTCATATAAATTTGTTGACATGTAAAATGACATTTTATCAATAAAATTTCTGATTCTGATTCATCTAAAAATTTATTTAAGTGATTTAAATTAAGTCATATTCACTTATCTTTAAATAAATATATATAATGTAAGCATGAAATTAACAGTTTTAATATTTATTGAGGTTATTTGACACTTTTACTGCAGAACGTGTCTTATAAAAAAACCTCGTAAAATGTCATGTGTCATTCTTTCTACTGCTAAAAAAACAAGGTATAGCTGATCTGATGCTGGAGACAGAAGGCAGCTAAATGAAGTTTTACTTGGACATACAGTACACAAACAATTCAGAAGATGGTACTACGGACACATTGCAGATAGACCAGAGATTCCTCTCGCTCTCTGTTTGGTTTTTACTTTGAGTTTATGTTTTGTTAGTATAGTTTTGGTCTATCTATTTATTATTACTGGTTTTTGTGGGTCTTCTATGTTGCCTCAGAAAGTTTGGTAAATAGAAAAATAGGTAGTCTGCCTAGCCTGATGCTTGATTTTCTACCCAGGGGTCGGATACCAGTATTTTATCAATACAAAAATGCTGGATTTATTATGTTCTTTGGTCTATTATTTAATTTTTAATGGGACAATCAAATAATACGAAAAATTTGCGTACATGCATGATTCAGTCCTACGTAAAGAGCATAAAATAATTCAAAATAATGGGCTCTTTTTTCAGGTGTATGTGCTGCTTTACTACGTGAGGTGTGCAAGAAAGGTACTTGTAGTGAATTATATTGTATTGTAGTCTTACTACTATAGATCGATCAGAAACATACCACAGTTCATGTACAGTGGATCGTCCTGTTCTGCTTGCTGTTGTCCACTTTGCAGGCCTGCGTTCTCGTTCACGCAAGCATTGTCACTGCATTCTCCCTCCAGCGACATGCTATACTTCGTTCAGTTCCTGGGTCACTCACAGCACAGGTAATACGAACATGAATTCGTCTAATCATAAATGACGAATAATGTAAGGAACCATTTAAACAACAAAAGGCTTAAACCGAGTCTTCACGAATTACGAAATCAATCAAAACTGCCCATAATTTTTACTATAACACAACCAATAAATCAAATATCATCAGCAATATTCTTTCTTGGCATCATAATGTATTTTTTTTTAGTTTTCATTCATTTGACAATGAAAATAATGAAATCGACAGCAAGTTGACAGCATTGACTTTCACTTTTCGGTATGACCATATGAAAAAAATATTGTTTTTTTTACAACTGTCATTAAAGCATATCCAAATGGGGTCTAATGTCTATGGACTTCACTACGGGTATTGTAAAAAAAAAAACAACGGGTTGCACTCCGGGAGTGCAGGCAGAAGTGAAAACTCAATAAAGAAAGTAAATAACAAAGATATTCATATCCGTCTCCGTATCGGTATCGGTATCTGTAAATCCGTATCCGTATTTATATTCATATTCATACTCATGTTCATATTCATATTCGCATAATCCATTCACATATATACATAATATGTCCCCGAGTATCATTGTGTCTTACGCATCGTAAATCGTAAGACCAGCTGAGTTTAGCTGAGTTGACCCCTCCTAACATCGCAATCATGATACTAGAAGGGGTCAACTAGCTGGTCTTACGAATCGTCGCGAGTTTAACAATTTTCCCCCATCACAAAAAGTGCTCAGCGCCGCTAAAGAAGTTTTCACTTCAAAAATGATGCACGAGATTAGGTGTAAGTTTAGTATTTTTGGTGGTATGTATACAATGACAATTTTTTGATGCGATTATAAAATTTCTGGGAACGCAATAAGTAAATAAAATAGCTTTAACTGCTGGAATAATAGGTATGACTGTTTAGGTGACCCGAGATTGATGATCGATACATTTTTTTGAATGTTGAGCCTTATTTTAGGTTTCGAAAATTTGGTGATATCAAAAGTTATTTAGGTGATAATTTTATTTGTTCCCGTTATATAAAACCATTAAATATGTAATCAGTTCCTAACAGCTGCAAAATATGTAGGTATACAACATGTAAATCTCCAATAAGCTACTTTATGTTCTTGCTATATTATGAAACAAACTTGAATAAAATGAACTGACAATTCACGAAAACAGTGCAGACTTGTCAGTGTATATGTTTGTCTCACATTTTGCGATCTACACGTCATAATTGAAAGAAGAACGGTGGTTTGTGTCAAACTGTAATAGTACATTACTTAACAAGGGCGGTAAAACAAAGAATGTCTCAGATCGCAGGTATTTGACGCCCGAGCCGGAGGCAAGGGCGATAAATATGCGATCTGAGGCTTTCTTTATTACCGCCCGTGTTAAGTACAAAATTTTATGTGACCACTTGGCCAGGAAGTGGGATATTCCGCGCGCGGAGCGTGCGGTAATTGCCACTTTATGGCCAGGTGTAACATAAAGATATTTACGTAACAAGGGTTGTAAGCAAAACAATGTACGCTTGAACGTAAAGTTCCAAGTGCCATACTGAATGTAAACCTATTTATGGCACATTGACAGTGAATCTTATTCTGTAACATGCAATGTAAACCTATTATGTCACAATGTGTGTAAATGATTTTATGTCACACCTGGCCATAAAGCGGCAATTACCGCACGCTTCGCGCGCGGGAAATCCCACTTCCTGGCCAGGGGGTGACATAAAATTTTGTACTTAACACGGGCGGTAATAAAGAAAGCTTCAGATCGCATATTTATCGCCCTTGCCTTCGGCTCGGGCGTCAAATACCTGCGATCTGAGACTTTCTTTGTTTTACCGCCCTTGTTAAGTAATGTACTATTATGGAAGACAAATTGTAAACCGAACTTTGGTGCATTAAGTGAAAAGATGAAACTGTCATATACGTTGTAAGCATGTTTTTGTCATGTACCTAGTGTGTAAACTTATTTAAATGTAAAGATATTTTTGTCACACTCAATTGTAAAGATATTTTTGACCTCGACTGTACATGAACAGTGTTTTATTGTTTACTTTTATCTATAAAAAATCTTTCTCGGTAGCTCTAGTATAAGTTTTTTCGAAACATTAACTAATTCGAACGCGCTTGCGTTTTGTCTCAAAATTTATGAAAGTGGTATGAAAACGTGAACAGCGCCTCCGGTGGTCACTAGTGGAAACTAAAACAGCGGGTATAACATTTGTTGCTAACCGATGAACGCGCGTATTTCAAACTCGGTGAGAGCGTTTTCATACATTTTGAGACAAAACGCAAACGCGTTCGAATTAGTTAATATTTCGAAAAAACTTATACTAGAGAGCTACGGATTGGCGTGTTAACTCCTCCAATTTGAGTACAAATTATAATCACGCCGTACTGAAAGGGTTAAGTGATTTGTACACAAATAATTATTCCAGTCAGGAGACTAATAAAATTAAGTTGTATATATAATATCATTTATTTATTTTAGACTAACTTATTTATGAGTAGTATATTAAAAGAAGGATTAAATACGATTACCTATAACTTGATAGCGATTTGATTAACTTCTTCAATCTTCACAACGAATTGGTGAAGGACAATCGTCTACAAAAATACGTATCCATTTTTTTCACCTTGAAATGGATGCACGCTGTATCTTCCTGATTTGATGATTTCATGTATTGTAAGTGTTGTTTTCTCCAACAATCGACATCCATGTTGAAAATACCTCTGTCCTGACTTTTTCTCAGCATGAGGACGTGGCATGATTGTATGCACTATGCACCTGCAAAACATAACATTAAATAATGAGATGAGAGCGTAGGAGGTATGCGTGTATTTTTGAAATTATGTCTCTAATTATCTACTATACCTATTTCAAAGACAACACGAAGAAGAAAGTGGGCTTCATCGTATCATCGTATAGCTCACGTAGTTTATATTGCTAAGTAATCAACTGTTTTCGTTGATATTCATTTATGTACGAGCTGCATAACCACCCGGCAAAACAGACTACCTACCTAAATCACTACCTAAATAAATCAATTGATTGGAATATAAATATAACATCGCATCGGTGTGAACAGGGATAGTAAATAATGAATTAAAAAATACTTACTTAACTCGGCGTATCCGATAACTGCTTTTCACAAGAATAATGCAGAAAATCTTATAATTAATTACGATTGTTTTATTTTCAATATGTTGACACGTTATTGACACACCTGTTATTTCAATATTTAAAAATAACCATGGCAACCATACGACCATAGAGTGACCATAGAGTTGAAAAATAATTTTTTACAATAAATTGTAACGTTCCTTTTCACGTTCAGCTTTGATTAATTGTATTGGGAAAGATGAAATGAAAACGAAACCTGCTTGAGACGGATTACACAAAATATGTCGACATCAAATATAATAGGAAGCGGCACTTTCTACGCCAAATTCACGCGAAATTGGTCTTTTCTTTAAGTTTCCTCCCCCTGGTCAGGCCCTTGGTATTTTATCCATCACTCTTGGCCATTAGGTATTTTGAAGTTAAATGTCACCGTATTTAGGGACAATAAGAACTACTTTCCATGAGAATTTATTTGAAATATGATCTTTACGGAAATCGGTCAGTCTGGCTATCCGATATTGGACTTTGGAAACGCTTTTTTAGGGACAATAAGAGCTACTTTCCATGAGAATTTATTTGAAATATGATCTTTATGGAAAATCTTAGGATTGTCTGAGAACAGTTAGAACCTTGGCTTTCTAAGAAGACCAGCTGGGGACCCCTCGTAACATAGCAATCACGATACTAGGAGGGGTCAACTAACCTGGTCATAGAATTTATCGCGAGTTTATACATTTTTCCCCAGTACAAAAGTGCTCAGCGCCGCTAAAGAAGTTTTCACTTCAAAAATCGCGTACCATCGAATCCCTTTAAGAGACTGAACTCTCATACTAGAAAATGAACGCGAATTAACAGCAAATGCCATGAAAATCCAATACTGCCGCCATTATCCGCCTCGAATATTCCATACCATCCTCGGATCGGATATCAATTTTTAAGCCTGATCGAAACATCGAAACCTATTCATAATGCCGGATTCGGACAGGCAATCATGGACACTCACAGACGATTACACCATAAACGATTACACCATAAAAGTTCTTTTAGTCCAAACTTTAATTCTACCCATAATCGACTATGGTGATGTGTGTTATCCGGACTTAAATGAAGATCTTCTAAACAAGCTAGACCGCCTCCTGAATAACTGCATTCGTTTTGTCTTCTGCCTCCGTAAATACGATCACGTCTCCTCTTTCCGCCTTAAGCTTGGCTGGCTTCCCATCCGTCAACGTCGTAACATTCGCATGCTTTGCTCCCTTTTTTCCATTCTCAAGGACCCTAATTCTCCGGAATACCTGAAAAGTTTCTTTCAGTACCAAGATGTCAATCGTCTCCGTCAGTTTCGCTCTTCAGGCAACCTTTCCCTCTCTATCCCACTTCACCGAACCGGTTTCATGTCTTACTCGTTTACCATTCAAGTTGCTCGTCTCTGGAACGGTTTACCCGTTAAAATCAGGCAATCTCCGACCAAGATAGCGTTTAAAAATTCTCTCCGTAAGTTTTTCGCCGGCAGAACCGAATATTCCTAATGTTTCTGTTTAATAGTCTCGTCTGTATATATTATATAATATAGGTATATATATATATTAATATATGTATATTTTTAATATTTATATATTATTATTAATATGTAGGATAATTAGAATATATGTCAAAATTTTGAAGTTGCACCGCCCACAATCTCTCTGCTTCGCCCTAAGGTTGACTGGTAGAGAATGCTTATGGCATTAAGTCCGCCTTTTGTACCATAAGTTTTACTTTTGTGCAATAAAGATTAAATAAATAAAATAAACAAAATGGCGCGGGTCTATGGGTCATCGTGGGCCAAAATTATGCAATACGGTATTTGACACATTGAACTTTTAAATAATAAATTATGGAACAAGCAAGCGATATTTTTGCTCCACTTGAAAGCTAAGCTAAGAAATAATTTTGAACTGTTATTTAAAGTAAAAAAAAAATTTAAAAATATAAATAATAAATAAATATATATTTTGTGTAAATATTTTCTAAAAGTTCTAAAACAACGCTCTCCGCATATACGGCAGCTCAGTTAGCTTTAGAAATTTGAAGATGTGGCATGATTGCCGAAGCTAAAGACAGACAAGTTCAAAAATCCAAAAAATCTGATATTGGTATTTTCTAAGTCTAAGTTAGTCTGTGCTTCTCAGGTAGGTTAAGTTTAATGAACCAGCGCCAAAACTCCCAGTAAACTCCCGGTTCCACTCACCCCCCAGATTCGAATTTCAATGGAGCGCAAACTCTTTGATTTTGATTTTTAAGCAAGTGGGTCATCATCATCCTCCTAGCGTTATCCCAGTACAGTTGCATCCTGAAGGATGCCTGGGGTCCGCTACCTAATCCCAAGATTTGGCGTAGACACTAGTTTTTACGGAAGCGACTGCCATCTGACCTTCCAACCCCGAGGGAAAATTAGACCTTATTGGGATTAGGCTTTGTCAAGTGAGTGGGCAACTTGACTGTTAGTTCTCAAACCGCCCGAAGGTCTCCAACTTGGCTTAACGACTGCTGCCATAGACAGCAACCGGGATCAACGGCTTAGCGTGCCTTCCAAAGCACGGGAGCGCTCAGTTAGTAACCACTCAAAGCGGTCACCCATCCAAGTCCTGACCGCTGCCCACGTTGCTTAGCCTTAGATACCGCAAGCGGTACGCAGGCGCCGCTGCGCCACGAGCGCTCCTATTTTTAAGCAAGTGGGTACAATTGTTTTATCTGTAGGTAGTTACGAAGGCTCATCCTTCATTTCGTACTAAGCAGCGAAGAATATTTATTGATTGTGTGTAGAGGTGCTCAAATTTCCTGCCGATCACTCGCTTTAAGTGAGAACGGAAGCTTTTAACCTATATCCGGGCTTCAACCCTCTGCCACAGAATAACTAAGTAGGTATTCACGTACAGAATGTCCACTTTCTAACAAAACCGATATTCGACAGAGTAAACAAATCAAGTCTCCACTCGACGCATTTGCCGGATAGGACGCTCTCTTTTTTTGTTCTTAGCCCGATCTGTTGGATCCATGGTACAATTATATACTGCGCCAGGTATGTCAATCCGGTACATAGCTAACATAGCATAGTAGTGTGGGTGACACAAGCTTCGGTATCAGCCTATCAATGGTATGCGGACGTAAGTGTGAGTGTGTCGTCGACAGTGACGTCACTTGTGTCACGATCCGGAATGACAGACCTTGTTTTCTTGGAACATGGGTGTATGGATGGCGATTGTACACGTGGGTCAGCGCACGTCCGTTAGACCGTATTTTAAGGAACTGCGGATACTCACTCTTCCTTCCGTGGTCATATATCAAGTCGCGGTGTATGTGCGATGCCACCTTGACGAGTACATTACTCGGGCGGACGGCCACGGTCCTAACTTGCGGTATGGCCACAGACTCGTGGGTGTCAAACATAAACTGGCAAAATCTGCCAAACTCACCCACGTGATGGGCCCGACTGTGTATAATCGACTGCCGGCACATGTTAGAGAAGCACTGTCACTAGCCAGTTTCAAATCATCATTAAAAAGATGGCTTATCGAGCACACTTTTTATAATTTTAATGAATTTATTACGTACGACACTCGTACGTAATGTATTTTGACATTTATTATAATACTTATTATTTTTTGATTATTTGAAATTGATATTATTTTGTGTATTGTTCTACAACTTTTGTTTGTAGCTCGATTTTTTTATTGTATATTATTATTTTAATTGTGAATTGTATCTGATTAAACTGACATGTAATATGAATTATTATAAATAAATGAATATTGTAGCGTGTGACAGTGACAACCGTATTTCTCGCACGTTGCCTCCTAGGACCACTAGAGGTAGACCCCCGGCTCGCTACCAAAAGGACTGAGCCGCGGATCTATCGTTGGTTGGTGCGCGCGCGCCATGTTACCGGCCCGCGCGATATTGTTATTAGAGCGACACGCCGCCAGTCGGCTTCGGTACGCCTTATCAAACGGACACGCTCAACCCTTACGCTCTGTGATTTCGTTTATATGTTTGTGTGAGACTTGTATGGTTTGTGTTAAACTCTTGACAATATATTTGTGTAACGTCAGTGTTGTGTTTTCTTCATAAACTATACGTCCCCGCTACATATTTGGCTGCCCAACGTTTGTGGGTCTGAGACGTATTATTTCGCCGTTACGGAAATGGTAAGGACGCGAAGTGGCTCGTTGGGGTCTACCGCAGCTTCTGATGGGAACATCACAATGAACAGCGAAGCCCTAACAGCGATGATAACCACGCTCCAGCAAACGCAGCAAGAGTTCTGCCAACAGTTGCTGCGCGAGGTGAGGTCATCGACGCCATCGCAAGCCGAAGCGACCGCTGCCGCCGTCGCCGCTGCCGCCACGTTCGCCTCAGCAAATGGGAACTTCGCGCAGTGTACGGCTCGTTACAGTGGTAGCAAGGACGAAAACCTGGAAACATTTATAGATAGCATCGAGAGTTACAAATCTTGTGTGCACATCAGTGACGAGATCGCCATTCGCGGCTTAGCGCTGCTACTCACGCGCGACGCCGGAATCTGGTGGCAAGGTGTGAAGGCTCAGGTTAATACTTGGGAAGAGGCGCTCGATAGGCTGCGAAGTGCCTTCGGCGAGCGTCGTCCGCCTTTCGTCATTTATACGGAATTGTTTTCCATGGTGCAAGGAGAAGAAGAGTCTACGGAATTATTCGTATCAAAAGCGAGAGCTTTGTTAGCTAAATTGCCCTCGGGTGACCTTTGCGAACGAGTTCAACTGGACATGGTATTCGGTCTCTTAAATCGTCGAATCAGGAAAAGGCTAAAGAGAGAAGCCGTCGATACTTTTGAAAGCCTGTTACGACAGTGTCAAAGCATAGAAGACTCTAGAAGAGAGAATCATGTTCCCGTAGCAACAGCGCGCGAACGCGCGCGCCCGTCCGCCGCCGTTTCCCCGAATTGCCCGAGCGCGGCCGATTCCACGAAATCGCCCGCCGTTTCCCCGAGTATTCCGACGATTGCGGCTGATTCCACGAAACGTCGTAAATTCTGTGTGTATTGCAAACGGAACGGCCACTATAAAGACTCTTGTGAGAAGTTAAAAGAAAACAACGCGAAAGTTAGTACAGACTCTAATGATAAATTCAGTGATAATAGTGCGAAAGTAAAGTGTTACGGTTGCGGTGCGCCTAATGTAATTCGTTCGAAGTGTACGAACTGTAACCCGGGTCAGTCGTTTTATTCCGTCGACGTAAATTCGTGTCACGCCGACGACGCCGACGACGCCGCCGGCCCGCGCGGTCGCGGTGCGGCCGCCTTCGACCCATCGTTACCTACATCGCAGCGCGCGTCCCCGGCGCGCGCCGCCAGCGCACGCGCGCGCTTCGGCGGGAGCCCCGCGCGCCATCGCGCGTGCTCACGGGCGCGAGTTGCGCCCTCACACGCCGCCGAGGCGGCGCCTTTGTCGGCGCCTTTGTGTTGCGACATGCCGCCGCCGAACGTCGCACGGCGAGTTAACCCGTCGCCTGCGCTTGGTACTAAAGGTAACCCTACGCGTGCCGTGGGGGATCTTTTTGAACTTTCGCCGAGTGATATAATATGCAATGTTTCGAACTACATTTGTGAGGACATTATGAGTATTGGTTGTGATAATATTGATAACGTTAACAATGTATGTAGTGATAACGTTTCTATGGTCAATGATTGTCAAACTTTTTTCGATAAGACCAACGATGGTCAAAATGTTTCTCGTAATGTTAATGATGTTCAAAGTTTTTTTCAGAGGGTTAAAGATGTTCAAACTTTAAGTGATAAAGTCAATGATTGTCAAACTTTTTTCGATAAGACCAACGATGGTCAAAATGTTTCTCGTAATGTTAACGATGTTAAAAGTTTTTTTGAGAGGTTCAAAGATGTTCAAACTTTAACTGATAAAATCAGTGTTTGTCAAACTTTCTGTGGAAATGAAAATGGTAGTCAAAATGTTTGTGATAATGCGAAGGCTGTCACTTCTCGCCGCCCTATTTTGTCTATCAGTATTTTCGGCGCAAGTGGTACAGCGCTCGTTGACTCGGCGGCGAAAAGGTGTATCGCTGGTCACACGTTGTACGCTCTCCTTGAACAAAAGGGATGTCCCTTTACATCGTCAACACAGTTTGTTAGGCTGGCTGACGGGGTTAGTAGGGCAATGACGGTGCTTACCACTGAAGTAGATGTGACACTTAGGCACAAAACAAAGAAAGTCAGTTTTGTGATTTTTCCTGACTCGAATAATAACGAGTCTCTTTTAGGTATAGATTTTTTGAAGGAATTTAACCTTAACATTGATTTTGGCAAAAACAGCTGGCACTTCGGTGAAAATGATAACCAGAAGTATGAGTTACACCTTGAGAATGTGTCACCTCTCACTTCATGTGTAGCAGCTGTAGAGGCACTTAGGGAGGACGAAGCTACGTTGCTTACCGCACAGCGGCGCGGGTTGCTTGCGCAGCTCCTCACTGAGAACCAGGACTTGTTTGAGCCAGGGGGAGGACCAACTCCTTTTGCCGAGCATAGGATCGACACAGGCGATCATCCGCCTATTGCCGTGCCGCCTTATCGCGTCACTCCCGCCAAGAGGGAGGTCATGCGGACGGAGATCGAGAAGATGCTGGCAGACGATATTATAGAGGAGCGTGAGTCACCCTGGATCTCTCCTGCTCTTTTGGTGCCTAAGTCCAAAGGTAAGATACAATTCCAGTACACTCCAGGTAAAGCGAATGTAGTCGCTGACACGTTGAGTCGTCCTACCTGTGAAGAGGTCAACAAGGATCAGTGTGGTGTATGTTCAGTCATAGTGGACTTACCTGCTCGCAGCCCCGCTGATCTTCGTCGTGCTCAGCTCGATGACCCGGAACTGGAAAAGATAATGAGTGAGTTAGAAAGTATGTCAGATGCTGCAGCCGTTGGAGCGAGGCGTTGGTCAGAGCGAGGATACTTCATGCAGCAAGGCGTTTTGTACAGGTACAATCCCGATGTCGACAGCGAGGAACCGCAGCTGGTAGTTCCCGTTTCGCTTCGTCTCGACATCTTGAAGGAGTGTCACGATTCTCCATTATCGGGGCACCAGGGGATTGAGAGGACCTTTTACAAGATCTCGCAACGCTTTTTCTTCCCAGGTATGCGTCGTATCATTACTAAGTACATCAAGTCTTGTGTACCTTGTCAGAGATACAAAGCATCTAATGAGAAACCGTCTGGTCTTCTCCAGACTCCCGTTTTAAGTCAGCGCAACGAGGTAGTCGCGGTTGACTTATTTGGTCCCTTGCCAGAAGGTGAGAACGGTGAGCGCTGGATCCTGTTAGTAGAAGACACGGCTACACGGTGGGTCGAGCTTTTTGCTCTAAAGGAAGCAACTTCTGAAGCATGTGCTCGTACGCTCGTAGAAGAATACTTCCTCAGGTATGGTTTCCCACGCAGGGTCGTCTCGGACAACGGCGTACAGTTCATTGGAGCTGTCATGCAACAGTGTCTCTTCGTTCTTGGAGTCAAGCAGAGCCTGGTGCCGTTGTACCACCCTGAAGCCAACCCGGCAGAACGTAAAAATCGGGATTTGAAAGCTCAGCTGGCCCAGTTAGTTGAGAACGAACACTCGTCGTGGCCAACTAAGCTTGCTGTCATCCGGTTCGCCATGAACAGTGCCTTATGTCGCACTACCGGAGCTACTCCTGCATATCTCATGTTTGCACGTGAGATGAGATCTCCTACAGAGGTTAGTTATGACTTAAGAGCTATACTTGATAAAGAAAACTTTGTGCCTCAGATCACGCCATATCTGCGTTCGTTTATTAGCTCTCTGTCAGCAGTTCGAGATCGCGTGGAGTCACAGCAGGACAAACGTAAAGAATATGCTGATAAGTCTCGTCAGCCAGGTGATGTATTCGACGTCGGGGATAAGGTCCTCATTACGTCTCACGTTCTTAGCAATGCAGCTAAGGGTGTCTCGGCCAAGTTTATACCAAAAAGGGATGGTCCTTACCTGGTCGTTAAGAAAGTTAGTCCTACAACTTACCTGATATCTGGTATTGATACACCCGAGGAGGTGCTGGGCAGGTATCACGCCTCGCAGCTCGTTCGTTTTAATGGAAGGGATGACGTGGTTCCTTCTCCTGTAGTGCCTAAAAGGAAAAGAGGTCGTCCACGTTGTGTTAATCAGGATGTTGTGCGAGTCCATGGACGAGGGCGTCCTCATGAACTCGAGGGGGAGTCTATAGCGTGTGACAGTGACAACCGTATTTCTCGCACGTTGCCTCCTAGGACCACTAGAGGTAGACCCCCGGCTCGCTACCAAAGGGACTGAGCCGCGGATCTACAATCGTTGGTTGGTGCGCGCACGCCATGTTACCGGCCCGCGCGATATTGTTATTAGAGCGGTACGCCGCCAGTCGGCTTCGGTACGCCTTATCAAACGGACACGCTCTCTACCCTTACGCTCTGTGATTTCGTTTATATGTTGTGTGAGACTTGTATGGTTTGTGTTCAACTCTTGACAATATATTTGTGTAACGTCAGTGTTGTGTTTTCTTCATAAACTATACGTCCCCGCTACAACTTTTATTAACCCAAATAATTAAACACATTACTAATACCTATTGTAAACAACAATCGAAATTATTAATGTCCTTACATTTAATTACAAACGCTTTGTGAGCGACACAAAGGGATTTCCTTGTATATAAACGTTTGTTATGTAATAACTCAGTTGAGAACACTTTTAAATTAAATCAGGTATTCCGTACCCAATTTTAGCAAATATCTTCCGTCTAACACTTCACTTTCGGCCGCATAAATTCATAAAGACACGATATCACCAAAATCCAAATATAAAAATTCAATTCACTGACCTTTTTCCATGGTCAAATACCTCGGTTCCCGGCGACGTGGGCTGTTATTCCAGTATCTGCACTTCTGAATTGAAAGCAAATGCGTATTTCGGGAACTGCAGGAACCATGAATAATCACACTTTGGCTAAATATTGAATATAAATTTATTAATGACTTGATGTTACAAAAGGTGATTGTTGGATCAGTGACCGGTAAAGATTGAATTCTAACTTTTTAAAATTATTCTCATAAGACCAGTTACGGCAACCAACGTTGCCAACCAAATAATGTTGAAGTACTTTTTAAATTAATATGTACATTTTCATTTTGACATATTGCAGTTATTTCCTTAATTATTATTTTTAAACATAGTACAATTAAATAAACACATTTTGATTTGTACAATAATATCTAATGACTATAAAATAGGTAGTCTTTCTTTTACCTTCAACTGATAGTCAAACGTTTTTGCCATTTACCCACATATTTGCTAACACTATTTATTGCCCTTTTAGTGTGTGTCATCCACGAAGACGCACCTCTCCACTAAAACATAGTGATTTATATTCTCTTTGCTCTCCACAGCGATTCTCATACTATGCGCAACTGTTCGGTTTGGGCTGTGTAGGTGGGCGCGCCTTCCTGAATGATACGCAACGTGTTCCTCTCGTCATAAAAACAATGATTAGGTATTAACCATACCACACACTGGAGCGGTCAGTTGACAGTATGATAATGAAGACCGCTAGCAAACCGCTAGTGTCTGAATGATTGATAGGAGTTTCATAGTCTACAACTGACCTCCGCCACCGCAGCCGCACGCCACACCTTTCCAATTTATGATTTCAAAATAGCCTGGGTACGGTGAAACCTATCATTTAGCTTCCTTCATCACTCTCACCCCATATATATATATATATATTTTATTCAAGATAGGTTTGCGCTTGACCACAAATCACCTGATGGTAAGCGATATTGCGGTCTAGGATGGAACGCGCTTACCGATTCTTCACCGATTTATGGAATGGGACAGTTTTACCGTACCAAGCGTTTTCAAAACATTGTAATATAATGCAACTTGCATACGTAACTCAACAGAGGGAGGTTTCCGGACACAGTACGGATGGGGACTGATTAAAATGCGATTGATGTTATTAAACTTTAATACACTAAAATACCCATAGAATCACAACAACCTAAATAATTCGATAGGTATAGTGCGTGTTACCCACGACGACGCGCCAATTCGCACAGACAGTTGCAAAGATATAATAACAGACAGTTGACAGTTGACAGTTGTAAAGATATAATAATTAATGTGTTGGATACAGTAGCTTATAGGTTTACAATACTCATACAATAGGTTTTGTGCTTTAAAACTAATTGAAAACATTTTATTTTTGAAAAATAAATTAAGATTTATCTGTGGATTACAAAAACCGAAACGCGTGTGACGTCACATTTCAAAGTTAAGGTTTAATTCCGCAACAGACCGCAACTGCACTTACTGCACGTAATGTTTCTCCGCACTCCAAATTGAACCGTAACGGTATTCGTAAAAAGCTCTATTTAAAATGAGCGGAGAAGTGTCGCAACAGCACAAGTTACTGTACAATTTGGACTGCGGTGTAACGTCTGCTGTCGGCTGCGGAAGTAAACCTTTAGTTGTTTATCAAGTGCGACGTCACAGTACTCACAGTCACGTGATCGGCTGTTTTCGCGCGAAATTCAAATTACTTAAAGAAAAAAAATATTTTTTGAAAGTAATTAAGAGGCCTTACAAGTTTTAAATTTTTTTGATTTCAAATTGTGACAAAAGTATTGATAATACCAATTAAGAGATTACAGGATACGACGATATTAGTAAAGTTTTAGATAGTAACATTGCCCTTTATTGATTTTATTGTGTGTAGTAGAATTTTAGCGGAAAAAGGCAGTTTTTAGCTCGAAAACTGTGGATTTGGAGTGAAGTTTGAAACGAAATATCTGAATGAAAAATGCAACAAATATATTTAAAATTTATGTCATTCCGTCGCAATAGTCCTGTTCTAGATAGTAACATTGATCAAATTTCAAGAAACTTGTCAAATAAACAGAAAATGGCCTTAATAGATGAGCATTTTTTACCTTATAAGGACCCTTAAGCTCTTTGGGGGAAAAAGATAATTGTTACAGGTATAAAATAAACCTACGTATAATTTAAAATTAAATTTCCGAAAACTGTCAAGTAGCCAATCCACAGCGAATCTCATACTAATCCCTGCGCAATATTACGGATTGGGTTGTGGAGGGGCGCGCCTTCGTGCATGACACGCACTATACTGGTAATGTTTCTTTAAAAGTATCTGTACTCATTAATTTTGTACAATCTTGTACTATTTATGAATAAAATAGTTCATTCAGGTACTATTTATACGTAACATACAGTGAATAGCTATGAATGATACAATTATATACTGCGCCAGGTATAACATTCCGGTAGTTCGGTTTATTAACCGACATGGTCTGGTCATGTGGGTAACACAACCTGCGTCATCACGGCTATTCGAGCCTATCGATGATATGCGGAGATAAGTGTGAGTGTAGTAGCGTCAACAGTGACTTTCAGTGTAGCGTCAACAGTGACTTTCAGTGTAGCGTCAACAGTGACTTTGAGTGTAGCGTTAACAGTGACGTCAGTTCGGTCACGAGTTCACGACCCGGAGCGGCAGACCTTGTTTTATTACACCATGACTATTATTTTGAATATAAAACTCCCGTGAGACAGACATATTGAAATTTAATAAACGGGTCACTCACGTCTTATCACGTCACATCTTGTCACGTCTTTAACGTCGATATTCGACGTTAAAGACGTGAGTGACTTGTTTATTATATTTCAATAACTAACTGGGCTGGCACGACGACCCAAAATGAGTCTTGGCCTCCGATACAAGAGCACGCCACTTTGCTCGGTCCTGCGCAATTTCTCGCCAGCTTGCACCAGCTCCGAGCTCACGCAGGTCCGCTTCCACCACATCCCTCCAGCGATACTTGGGGCGACCCACAGGACGTCGTCCGGTCGGTCGGCCCAAGTATGCTCTCTTCAGCTATCGATCTTCTCCCATCCTCTCTAGGTGGCCAAGCCAGCGAAGACGATGTGCGATATTTCAATACCATGACTATTATATTTTAACAAGCTTTTATTTAACTTGCAATGTTTGTACCTATTTGTGTTCGGGGCAAATCCTGCAATTAAATTTTAGTCCAGTTCCTCAACTGAGCTGAAATTTGGCATAATCGTGCGAATTCGATGACGATGCAATATCATGTCACCATCTAGCAGTTCTGATGATGGAGACGGAAGGTGGTCACAGCAACTCCTAAACGACACAAGGTAAACCCGTCGTGTTTGGGCTCTTTGGAACTTTCTCAACGAGTAGTTGCTGACTGTACAGTCTGTGAATAAAAGCTTGTACCAAATTCTTACATACCCTCATTACTCTATAACACGGTTTCTTGACCGCGCAAGCGCATTGGAGTGTTTCCGCACTTTATGGTGCTTTAAATGTGTAATTTGTCTAAATTCTTTCTTACATATATCGCACGTGTGTGGTTTTACTCCCAAATGAATTAGTTTATGGGAATTTAATGTACTCAATCTGGCAAACTTCGCATCACACGATTGGCAAGAGAAAGGCTTTATGTCCGAATGAATAACTTTATGCGCCTTCATATCGCTTAGTCTCCTAAACTTTTTTTTACATACATCGCACTCATGAGGCTTCTGCCCGCTGTGAATTCTTTTATGATGCACCTTTAAATCTTTTGATTCAGCAAACTCCCTGTTACATATTTCGCATGAGTAAGGTTTTGCTAAACGTTCTATCGACTCCGGGTCTGTGTGTGTTATTTTGTGTCGGTATAAATGATTAATTGTCATAAAATCTTTTTCACATATATCGCAAGGGTAAAGTTTTCCTTCTGGATGGTTAAGTTTATGCATATTTAAAGAATCTTGTCTCGCAAACTTTCTTTTACATATATCGCATTCATAGGGTCTCTCGCCAGCGTGTATTCGTCTGTGCGCCGCCAGCTCTCTCCTAAAAACGTACCCTTCATTACATATTTTACAAAAATATCGGTTTGATCCTGTGTGGATTCGCCGATTATGTACGTTTAAATTACCAATTTGCACAAACTGTATGTTACATATATCGCACGAGTACAATTTCTGTCCTGTGTGTCTCCGCTCATGTATCTTTAAACTTGACATTCGCATAAACTTCTTATCACATTTATCGCACGGATACATAGTTACTTGAGTATGGACAAGTTTATGGGTCCTTAAAGTCCCTAATCGTCTGAACGGTTTGTGACATATTTCGCAAGAGTATGGTTTGGTTCCGGTGTGTATTCGTTCGTGTTCCTTCAAAGTGTTGAGTCTCGTGAACTGTTTCTTGCATATTTCGCAGGTGTGCAGCTTTGCTCCTGTTTGAACTTGCTTTTCAGTGTTTAAGCCTAACTGGTTGAACTCTGGTGTCTGCGGAAGGGACGTGTCAGAGCTAAGGGGCTGTGTGTCACCTGAACGAAGCGTTTTCTCTTCTGTGAGACCTTGGGCCTGGATAGCGAACTCTGAAAAACAAAGGAAAACATTTTGGCAACCACGCAACAAAAAAATCGATGTTGGAAATAATAATATCCCGATTCAAGGATATCTATAGATAAAGAGTGTTGTTTTCGCCAACAAACTGTGATGCAGTTTGGCGAAGTTAAAAAATGTATATAAGTGTAATATTTTGTAAGAAATAAATTAAATTAAAAAAAAAGATCATTTAAAATACCGGCTGGCAGCTTCCTCGCACAGCTCTTAAGCATCTATAGCCATACAGCGAGGGAATGTTGCCACGCCAGTGAATTTGGTACAATGACACGAATTTATAATTTAATTTTGAGGTCAATTCCCAAATTATCTTTAATAATCGTAAGCATAATAAAAATCATGCGTGACCAATGAAGTCATCAAATTTGTTACTTACGGTTTTCAATTTTATCTCAATGAAGTAAGGTTTTGAGGTAACTTTTTTATTAATTTGCCATTTTATATTTATTTCATTTAAACTAATGCTTGTAATTGTAATTTTTGTTTTGAAATAACCACCAAATGTTTACAAATCTTTTTCTATAGCAGATTGTTAGTATAAATCATAAAAGTTCCTTCATTTTCATGTTCAGTATTGTAATGAGTACTGGCTGGTAAAGGCTACTCACCAGAACTCGCAAAGACAGACTCATTCTCCATATGGTTGGTGTTGACAAGGTCCTTACTTTGCTTTTCTTTCTTTCTATGTATCTCATTCTGATATTCAGGCTCCTTCATCAGATCTTCTGGCTCCTTCATCAAATATTCTTGCTCCCTCGTCAGATTTTCTGGTTCATTTGTCGGATATTCTGGCTTTTTCGTTAGGTATTCTGGCTCCTTTGTCAGGTATTCTGCGTCCTGCTTGTAAATCGACTCTTCACTCTCTAGCTCTTCCATTACAATCTCCGGTTCTACTTTAATGTACACTGTGAAAGAACAGATTGGTATTGTTACACAAATTTTATTTAGTTTTAATTCTTATTTGGAAAAAACACTACAAATAATTCAAACCATGCAAAAGAAATTACCTTATCATGTTAGGAGATTGTTTGGAAAGGACATAGTTAAGGTAAATTATCCCTGAAATCATCTAAAGGGTGAATAGAAGGTGAAGATTCGTATGGGAGAGTAATAATTAAGTCAGCATTCAAGATAATTTCATAGCATTCACTTGTCTAAGGCAATAACTATGCCTGGTTTTTTTTTAAGATTAGAAATTAGGTAAACAAAGAGACAGTGGTCGAAAATACACACACAATAAATTAACCTTATTTGCACAACAGTGACAGTTACTATAACAAGTTACTTTTTTACAACCCGAACCAGCTTCTTACAATATCTGCCTCTTTGGGTTTTTTATTGCACAACTTTTAGATGAATGAACTGATATGTTATTTAATAAATAATTGTTGCCTTATTATTCATTCATTTTAATTCATATAAATATGTTGACATGTAAAATGACATTTTATCAATAAAATTTCTGATTCTGATTCATCTAAAAATTGATTTAAGTGATTTAAATTAAGTCATATTCACTTATCTTTAAATAAAAATAATGAATAAAATAATAAATAATATCTTTATATAATGTAAGCATGAAATTAACAGTTTTAATATTTATTGAGGTTATTTGACACTTTTACTGCAGAACGTGTCTAATAAAAAAACCTCGTAAAATGTCATGTGTTATTCTTTCTACTGCTAAAAAAACAAGGTATAGCTGTTGGTGAGCACACGTGCCCGGGGCGACGACGAGCAGAATCCATTTACCGTACAAAATCTTATCTACTGTCATGGCGTCGTTACCGAACAACGTCATTGAACACGCGGCATTGGCGAAATCATCATAAATTTGATGGATGCCATTTTTTAAAGAATTGAATTTAAGGTATAGCTGATCTGATGCTGGAGACAGAAGGCAACCATTTGGACTTATTACAAGCATCTCATTTCTAAGAATATTTAATCCTTCTAAAATTAACTAAACCCTAAAGTACTAAAACATCTACGATATTACGATATATAATGCATTACCAATTTCATGGACATGTTTACCAAATAATGATTTTTACCCATTACTGTGCGATCTTTTAACCACAGAATGTTTTTATACATTGAGCAAGTTTTATGCTAAATGTAATCAGTTAACATTAGAATCTCGATAAGCATATCCGATCTTAATGGAATGACTTATGACATGTTTATAATGAATGTATTTATTGACCTAAATTTTATTATTTAAGAAAAATTTATGTAATATAGTGACTATAATTTGATGAATCTAAATGACAATACTGTATTAAAATTATTGCATGCCGTTAAGGACAAATAATGGAGACTAATGTTTATATTTAAGACCTTTATTACCTTTATATATGACTATTATTTCATGCAATAAATGAATTATGAATATAAAACCTTTGCATTTAATTTCGGCACTTTTTGAAATGAAGTTTTACTTGGATATACACACAAACAATTCAGAAGATGGTACTACGGACACATTGCAGATAGACCAGACATTCCTCTCACTCTCTGTTTGGTTTTTACTTAGAGTTTATGTTTTGTTAGTATAGTTTTCGTCTATCTAAGAGAAGAAATTATAAATGTGTAATAACGCATACAAAGTTGCAGGTATAGCTAGTACTAAATAACATTATAAATAAATACGGACACTAGTATAGTTTTTACTTTAAGTAATTTTATTGTAAAACCTAGCCTAAGACAAAAGATGAATTAAAAGATAATAATATATATCTAATTGAACCAGAAAAAAATATCAAAAAAGATTGTTAAATAGAAAGGTAGGTAGTCTGCCTAGCCTGATGCTTGATTTTCTACCCAGGGGTCGGATACCAGTATTTTATCAATACAAAAATGCCGGATTTATTATGTTCTTTGGTCTATTATTTAATTTTTAATGGGACAATCAAATAATACGAAGTTTTAGCGTACATGCATGATTCAGTCCTACATCATCATCATCAGTCGCTCCCCCAATGCTGAGGATCGTGACATCATGTCCCATTCTTGCCGACCAGACTCCTCCATTGGCCTACATAAAGAGCATAAAATAATTCAAAATAATGGGCTCTTTTTTCAGGTGTATGTGCTGCTTTATTACGTGAGGTGTGCAAGAAAGGTACTTGTAGTGAATTATATTGTATTGTAGTCTTACTACTATAGATCGATCAGAAACATACCTACCACAGTTCATGTACAGTGGATCGTCCTGTTCTGCTTGCTGTTGTCCACTTTGCAGGCCTGCGTTCTCGTTCACGCAAGCATTGTCACTGCATTCTCCCTCCAGCGACATGCTATACTTCGTTCAGTTCCTGGGTCACTCACAGCACAGGTAATATGAACATGAATTCGTCTAATTATAAATGACGATGAATGTAAGGAACCATTTAAACAACAAAAGGCTTGAACCGAATCTTCACGAATTACGAAATCAATCAAGACAGCTCATAATTTTGACTATAACACAACCAATAAATCAAATATCATCAGCAATATTCTTTCTTGGCATCATAAAGTTTTTTTTTTTAGTTTTCATTCATTTGACAATGAAATGAAAATAATGAAATTGACAGCAAGTTGACAGCATTGACTTTCACTTTTCGGTATGACCATATGAAAAAAATATTGTTTTTTTACAACTGTCATTAAAGCATATCCAAAATATCCAAATGGGGTCTAAGGATTTCATTACGGGTATTGTAAAAAAAAATCGCGTACCATCCACAGATCTAATAAAACCATAGATGTAAGGTATTTTAATTGAACATTAAAATGCTTTATCTAATACGCTCTTTACTCTGTTGTCAAACTACCTGTGTTAAAATGAGATAGTATCATGGCTCCCATACCTGTCTTCAGGCCGTGCGCGGCACGTCAACTCGACTGCCATATTTGTTTGGTATGCAGTTGGATACCAAATGCGTTGCCGTATTTTGCAAAGAATGTGTGATTTTTGTATTAATGGTGAAATTTACGTTACGTGAACATATTAAACATTAGATTTAGCGTGCGTGGTGCCATGGTGTTCGCATTGAATGGGTGTACTTAGTGAAAATAATACAAATGTATCATTCCACCGGTAAGCTGTATGACATAAATATTGTGATTTTAAAGTTTATTAAGTAAAAGCCTTATTGAATATGTATTACTGGAACATCATTTATAGTATTGTCCATCAATTTTACGCATTTGAATCATCATTTCATAGTTATTTTAATAATAAATAATGCACCCCGATATTTTGACAATTCACCTACCACGTAGTGTTGTACTTTGTACTCGAGATCCTTATCGTGACATCGATAACAATCAATAGTAAATTAAAGATATTTAGGTACCGATATTTTTAATTATGAACGGATTTCCTGCTGATTTGGAAATAAGAAAGAAATTGATCAAAAATTATAAACAGAGGCGAGGAATGGAGTCCTACACAATACTCAAGAATTATGTTCGGTACATTTTGAAGAATCCTTTCGTCAGGGATACATTCGAAAAACTCTCCATCCACGTGCCTTTAGCGTCGAAACGAAACTCTAGGTCCATGGGGTCCAAACGCGCACCAGTCATTTACTGAAATCGCGAAGGTGACCGAAGAGCTGTCGATTTCCTCGCACAACGTATTAGCGAGGAAGTCCAGCAGGGCCTGTTTTAGATCTAAATTAATTTTAATATTATTTAAGACATTGTTGTATTCTTGTATATATTTTCTTGTAAATAAATAATATTATAAAGCATGTACTTATTTAAAAAAATGGAGTCATAAATACAGTCTATTAATTCTTACGTGTCCTATCATATAAATAAACTCTTCGTGAAGACATTAATCACCCTTTTTTCTAGGATTAAGCAATAATTCATAAATAACTTTTATGTCACATCTGGTCATAAAGCGGCAATTACCGCACGCTCCGCGCGCGGGAAATCCCACTTCCTGGCCAGGGGGTGACATAAAATTTTGTACTTAACACGGGCGGTAATAAAGAAAGCTTCAGATCGCATATTTATCGCCCTTGCCTTCGGCTCGGGCGTCAAATACCTGCGATCTGAGACATTCTTTGTTTTACCGCCGTTGTTAAGTAATGTACTATAAATGTTGTTGTATACTTAAAGAAGCTCAGAACAAAGTATTGTAATCCTGGAGAAAAGTGAGATAATGATTGAAGTCTTCAAAAATTGTTTGTTTACATGCTAGGACACAAGGATGAATAGACTGTCATACATACATATCGACAAAAGCTTACGATGAAGACTGCACATCACTAGTAGCAATCACATGTGTCAAATATTTAGCAGAGGAAAATGGTGCCATTCTACCATTTAAGACCAAGTATTGCGGCCATCTTTGTCTCTTTTTCTCTTTGCTGTAGTTCTTGAGATAGTAAAGGACGGCATTACTTATTCAGATCCTGCGATCTATGGTTTTATTAGATCTGTGGTACCATCGAATACTTTTAAGAGACGGAACTCTCATACTAGAAAATGAACGCGAATTCACAGCAATTGCCATGAAAATCCAATACTGCCGCCATTATCCGCCTCGAATATTCCATACTATCCTCGGATCGGATATCAATTTTTAAGCCTGATCGAAACATCGAAACCTATTCATAATGCCGGATTCGGACAGGCAATCATGGACACTCACAGACGATTACACTATAAACAAAATGGCGCGGGTCTATGGGTCATCGTGGGCCAAAATTATGCAATACGGTATTTGACACATTGAACTTTTAAATAATAAATTATGGAACAAGCAAGCGATATTTTTGCTCCACTTGAAAGCTAAGCTAAGAAATAATTTTGAACTGTTATTTAAAGTAAAAAAAAAATTTAAAAATATAAATAATAAATAAATATATATTTTGTGTAAATATTTTCTAAAAGTTCTAAAACAACGCTCTCCGCATATACGGCAGCTCAGTTAGCTTTAGAAATTTGAAGATGTGGCATGATTGCCGAAGCTAAAGACAGACAAGTTCAAAAATCCAAAAAATCTGATATTGGTATTTTCTAAGTCTAAGTTAGTCTGTGCTTCTCAGGTAGGTTAAGTTTAATGAACCAGCGCCAAAACTCCCAGTAAACTCCCGGTTCCACTCACCCCCCAGATTCGAATTTCAATGGAGCGCAAACTCTTTGATTTTGATTTTTAAGCAAGTGGGTCATCATCATCCTCCTAGCGTTATCCCAGTACAGTTGCATCCTGAAGGATGCCTGGGGTCCGCTACCTAATCCCAAGATTTGGCGTAGACACTAGTTTTTACGGAAGCGACTGCCATCTGACCTTCCAACCCCGAGGGAAAATTAGACCTTATTGGGATTAGGCTTTGTCAAGTGAGTGGGCAACTTGACTGTTAGTTCTCAAACCGCCCGAAGGCCTCCAACTTGGCTTAACGACTGCTGCCATAGACAGCAACCGGGATCAACGGCTTAGCGTGCCTTCCAAAGCACGGGAGCGCTCAGTTAGTAACCACTCAAAGCGGTCACCCATCCAAGTCCTGACCGCTGCCCACGTTGCTTAGCCTTAGATACCGCAAGCGCTCCTATTTTTAAGCAAGTGGGTACAATTGTTTTATCTGTAGGTAGTTACGAAGGCTCATCCTTCATTTCGTACTAAGCAGCGAAGAATATTTATTGATTGTGTGTAGAGGTGCTCAAATTTCCTGCCGATCACTCGCTTTAAGTGAGAACGGAAGCTTTTAACCTATATCCGGGCTTCAACCCTCTGCCACAGAATAACTAAGTAGGTATTCACGTACAGAATGTCCACTTTCTAACAAAACCGATATTCGACAGAGTAAACAAATCAAGTCTCCACTCGACGCATTTGCCGGATAGGACGCTCTCTTTTTTTTTTTTGTTCTTAGCCCGATCTGTTGGATCCATGGTACAATTATATACTGCGCCAGGTATGTCAATCCGGTACATAGCTAACATAGCATAGTAGTGTGGGTGACACAAGCTTCGGTATCAGCCTATCAATGGTATGCGGACGTAAGTGTGAGTGTGTCGTCGACAGTGACGTCACTTGTGTCACGATCCGGAATGACAGACCTTGTTTTCTTGGAACATGGGTGTATGGATGGCGATTGTACACGTGGGTCAGCGCACGTCCGTTAGACCGTATTTTAAGGAACTGCGGATACTCACTCTTCCTTCCGTGGTCATATATCAAGTCGCGGTGTATGTGCGATGCCACCTTGACGAGTACATTACTCGGGCGGACGGCCACGGTCCTAACTTGCGGTATGGCCACAGACTCGTGGGTGTCAAACATAAACTGGCAAAATCTGCCAAACTCACCCACGTGATGGGCCCGACTGTGTATAATCGACTGCCGGCACATGTTAGAGAAGCACTGTCACTAGCCAGTTTCAAATCATCATTAAAAAGATGGCTTATCGAGCACACTTTTTATAATTTTAATGAATTTATTACGTACGACACTCGTATGTAATGTATTTTGACATTTATTATAATAATTATTATTTTTTGATTATTTGAAATTGATATTATTTTGTGTATTGTTCTACAACTTTTGTTTTTAGCTCGATTTTTTTATTGTATATTATTATTTTAATTGTGAATTGTATCTGATTAAACTGACATGTAATATGAATTATTATAAATAAATGAATATGAATATGAATATGAATATGGACACCTCGGAGGTACAGTGAGCCGAATTTTTCCCAAGCGGCAAAAGGAACAGGCTTACCTTTGACTTATCTCTTTAGATAACTTTCTTATTGACCGAGAAGAGAGAAGCGTGTCCATTTTAGCTTAAGAAAAAATGCTTTCGTATATGTCTGGCAGATGTCCGGCTGATCTCCTCTATAGGTCGGATTTCTAAACCGATTCTCGTGAAATTTTGTGAGCATATTTATTTTGACGATGGCCTACATCCCTTCTGCTGTCAACACAGTCATCATCATCCTCCTAGCGTTATCCCAGTACAGTTGCATCCTGAAGGATGCCTGGGGTCTGCTATCTAATCCCAAGATTTGGCGTAGGCACTAGTTTTTACGGAAGCGACTGCCAGCTGTCAACACAGTAAATCGTCAAATTTTATAAAGGGTCGGCAACGCGCACGTGACGTGACTCTTTTGGTGATGCGAGCGTCTATAGGCTTCGGCGTCCACTTCCCATCAGGTGAACGTACGCTTGTTTGCCACCGTCGAATAAAAAAACAAATTTGGAAAATTTTCAAAAACCAAATCGCCGCAAAATCCTTTTAATTATCGAACTGGCTCACTCAAATTATCTTCATTTTATATAGGTATCGTTAATTACTCTTAGACCAACGTCTACGCTTCGAGATCTTGATAAAATGCCCTTAATCTTTTAAGCTTCTAATAAACCTTGGTTGAAAATGTTCCGTAGCGGAGGCTA
Organism: Cenopis cana; assembly: GCA_951800055.1. Taxonomy (NCBI): domain Eukaryota; kingdom Metazoa; phylum Arthropoda; class Insecta; order Lepidoptera; family Tortricidae; genus Cenopis; species Cenopis cana. The sequence continues at coordinate 1,464,393 of OX637495.1, forward strand.
GCTCGAAATAAGGTTACTTACACTTACCGATAAATTGAGTTGGGGTACCGTAATTAGATCCTGAGTCCGCCATCGAAGAAAACACGGTTAGTGTAAGTTGGTAAACAGATTCCTAATTTTATGATACCTAATGTAGTAATAAAGGTGGCACGGTTAGTGTATTGTTGACGAAATATAAGCTGCACCGATTCCTCGAACAACTTGTATGGCGAATCGGTGCAGCTTATATTTCGTCAACCATACCTAGTGTAGTGTGTGTATGTATAAATATTGGCAGAAGAAGCCTCGAGAGAAGTGAAAATAGTGTCTTGGGAATAACAATATATCCAATACTATACATAGCAAGAGGTGATTGAAATAAAACACCGGTATAAAGAGCGTGTCGGACTTCGCATATTTAGAGTTCAGAACAAACCGCAAAATTTAGTTTGTTTTAACAGGAAGAATAAGGAAATTTCAAAGAAAAAATTTGGAATATAAAATAGTACATAAGTAAATTACTTAAGGACGTTTTTCGGTCATTATACGAGCGTTTCAACCGCCCTCATTACCGTGACCCCATGTTTGTTGAATTTTCTGTTCAGTTTGATGAAGTTTTAAGTTATATTTTGACGACCGCTTTAGCTTAGTTGGTAGTGAGACTGCCTACGAAGCTGGAGGTCCCGGGTTCGAATCCCGGCCGAGGCATTTATTTGTGTGATGAGCACGAATATTTGTTCTCGGGTCTTGGATGTTTTCTATGTATTTAATTATCTATTTATCTATATAAGTATGTATATCGTCGCTTAGTACTCATAGTTAGTACAAGCTTTGCTTAGTTTGGGACTAGGTTGATTTGTGTAAGATTGTCCACAAATATATATTTTTTTATATATTTTTATAGGTGAACGGGAAAAAAATTCGTTGTGACAGACGATGGACGGACGTACGCGTGAGTGACGGGACCGTTTGGACCCTTCGGATACGGGACCCTAAAAAGGTGAATAGTGAAAAGCATAAAAACAGTAAACGAAAATTGTAATGCGTTCTACAGCTCGTCTCTCATGTTATCTTCACTAAAGTGGACTGCGTGTCTCACCCCATGAGCAAGCACTATCAAGCTGAGTGCCATTGGGTGCCAGTGGCACTTGGAAGTCAGCACCCTCTGCGATATATTCCTGATCTTCTGCTGAGCTGCCGGCTCATTCTCTACGGATAGAAGGTACCTGAAAGCACAAGTTGTAATATTTTTATCACTTAGGTATATTACACTTTACTGGGGCAATTTGTTAAGACGCCACCGATGATCTGTCTTTGCACCTGGCGGGGACCGTCTCCGTATGTACGAGTATCATGTTGTGCGTGCGGAGACGGTATCCGCTATGTGTAATGTGTATCCTTTGCCTTTTACATGATTTTTGTCTTAAAGCCTCTGCGCTGTTGGCTTCGGCCCCACGTATGCCTTCCAAAGTAGTAGTAGGCGTGGCGCGATTTGACGAAGGCTCTTTGCACCTCCGGGCTTCCTTAGGATATCAACAACAACATCCGTTTAACTCAGATGGTGATTCCTGGTCCTGTACAATCTAAAGGAGGAAGAAACCTTTGAAACGAGAAGAAAATGCAAAGGGTAGCGGACCAGGAACGGACGAAGCCGCGCCGCCCAGGCGGAGCAGCGTTCTCCGCTGGTCCCTGCTAAATACTACTGGACTAGGCCAGCACAACTTTCTGCCAAGTCGTATCTCGCGCGACTCAGTGATTCCTGTCTCGCTCGAACTGTGCTAATTAGAAAGAAGTGGGTAGATTTTTCTCTACTCGCGTCGCCTCGCCGTGGCACTTGTCTTCTCCATACCTGGTGCGATTGGCTTCATAGTTGAAGTTCTCAGCGACGCAGCCTTGCTCATCGACCCATGAGAGGACCTTGCGGAACCAGTGCCGGCGGAAGAATTCTTCGTAGCCAAATAAACCGCAGAGAGCGACTGGAACAGGTTAATTAAGTTAAAATTAAAAAGAATCCAAACTCAAACTCAAAATTTTATTGCACATCCCGACAGAACATAGGTAGGTAAGAAGCGCCGCCATCAAGACTTATTTAAAAAACGCAATCATATCCGTCCATCCATTAGGGAGCTACGATGTCACAGACACTTATATACACAGGTTGTAGTTGTTACACATACGAACACGACGCACAAAGTGCATGTATAGCTCAACACACAACCATGGCTCACCCGCGCTCGAGAGATAAATCTCTGCTAAGTATATAACTGTTGTTAAACTACAACATCCCTCTTTTGCGTTGCGTGTCGGGGGTTAAAACAAATCTTTATATATGTCGATCGCTTTACTGGTACGCCTATAGTAACTTGCATAATGTGCAAGTATGCAAGTTATAGTAACTCGCATTATGCATAGTATGCAATGCATACCTTAGTTAGACAACGAGGTCGTATCCGGACTAAGTCACGTTTACGCTACCGCGTCTTTGCTTGCGACATTCTGCCCATATTCTGCCCAACTTGTCTACACATGTCAAAGACATTAGTCACTAAGTGACTCCCCTGACCCTGACCACACTATTTCAGCGCTTACATGTTGGCGAAACATGAGATACATACTGTGCTCCATCCACATGTCCCGGTTGAAATATCCCCGGCGCGCTAGATACACCGTCTCCCTGTACATGGATGAACACATCGCTTCCATCATGGTGGCGTCGTCTTGTGCGCTCAGCAAGTAGCAGCGGCGGAGGTGATGGACCAACATGATGTTCAACATTCTGGCAACAAAACAGGGGAAGAGAAATCAAGAGGCTGGAAATGAACAAAGAAGAGTCGAGAGGACTTCATCGAAAGGAGGCTTGACTTGAATGATGATGATGATGAAAATTAAACAAGGGAGCGAAGCAACTGAAGCGTCTGTCACGCGGCGTCTCAACAAAAACAACGCGAAAAAAACGGCCAAGTGCGTGTCTGACCACGCGCCATATAGGGTTCCGTAGTTGTCAACCCGTTACATTACGTGGACTAAAAAGTTTGCAAACTTATATTTATTATATTTTTGACAGAATTAACAACATTATCTAAGGTATCAATGGAAATTATAGGAATACTTGAATTTAAACTTTCGTGAGACATGTTATAACTTTATTTTACTAAACGGTTAAAACTCTGGTCTGGCTGGGTGTTGCCGCCGGCATGGAAACCTGTGATCCCGATCATAGAGCGGGAAGTGCGTTATGACAATCGAGTGGACATAGTGAGTTAAGTGTGCCTACCATTGATCGGGGGGGACGATCCCTCACCACGACCTCATACAACACCTTCAGTGCCGAGCTGCCCCCCCGCCCCCGCCCCCGCGCTGTCTGCGCGTGCGTCACGTGCCTTGCGGCGGGCGGCGGGTAGTTCGACAGTGTGCAATCGGCGCGGGTCGCAGACGCACTCATCCTGATGAAGAACTCCCGAAGAGTTCGAAACATGTCGCCCGAAGTGACAATTAATACGTGAGTTTTAACCGTTTAGTAAAATAAAATTATACGAATGTTTGCTTTTGCAAAGTATATTTCTTAAGTTCGACTATTACTACCTAAAAAGATGCGAGGCGTAAACAGAACCTGTACAAACAACCCTACCACACTGGATATAACCCTGGTTGTGCCATATTGGACTCACCTATGACTGAGACCGTATGAGAAGGACGGAGCCCGTTTGTAGATGATCCTGGTACAGAAAGGGTCGTACACGCAGGGTTTCAGAGTACGCGTGTTTTGCGGGGTGGGGTTGTAGATGACTTCCCCCAGGCAATAATCTAAAGAAAAATATATATAACGACGGTGGCAAACAATCTTAGCTAGCGTGTACCCTGACACAGAATAGTATAATAGTATAACATAACCCTGAGTAGTCCAGGGTCCGCTTTAGAGCATCTTATCCTAAAGTTCGGGGTAGGCAGAGGCAATAATTCTACAAAAGTGACTGCCATGTGACCTTTTCCACTCTAGGGGGAAACTATATATTTTAGGACTACGTTGTACATATTTTAAATATTCGTTCTTCACGTAGGTCGTCAGAGATTGAGCGCTTAAGCGTAATAAAATACTTTCCAATTGAGCAGATTTTTACCTGAATCATATATATTAATCGTGTAATTCATGTTGTTGTCAGAATCAATAACCTCCTCAGTGCGCTGTAGATAAAACTCTTTCGGAAATTTCAGTTCGTCCATGTCTTTTTCGAAATCGTTGAATGTGACGTTACTTAAAATCCAATCGTGGAGACGATTTCTGTTAAATTCTCCTATGGCTTCTACTTGGAGGTCCACATCTCTCAGAAGGGCACCCGCTGGAAAAGATTAAGATAATTGATTGATTCAAGCGTTACTTTGCGGTCAGTCCGACCCAGGTCGGGACTAGCTGAGTTTCTTCAGTCCGACCCAGGTCGGGTCTAGCTGAGTTTCTAGCTGGACTCTTCTGAGCTAGGCTAGGTTTAGTGAAGGGAAATAATTATGTTATTACTAATGATATCTCGAAAATTTTCTATAGTCGAACTGCGTTCTTTCTCTAAATAAAATAGCGTAAATAGGTTAGTGTTACATTTTCCAAGTTATTAATTACGTCACACCACACCAGGCCATAAAAACAAAAAAATATATTAACAACGGGCGGTAATAAAGAACGCATCAGATAGCATATTTATCGAACTTCCCATCGGCTCGAGCGTCAAATACTTTCCTACGATCGTTTTACAGCACTATAGTAAATAATTACTTTTTACTATTGTTTAATATCGTATTGACCCTATTGCCTCTGCCGGTGCGTCCGCGCATCTCTACTTACCTCTTTTCAGTATCTCCGACCATGGGAGTGGTCTGACGACGTGTGAAAAGAAGTGGGACAGCACATCTTCTCCTTGTCGCAATACACTCTGTATTAATTTTAGTTGTTCCTCTTGTATTTTGTTCTTGTTTTCTTTGATGGTCTTCGTGAGAACAGCTTAGGGATTTCAATAATATATTTAGTACAATAAATTAATGAAGAAAAACTTCAACGTTGTGTCAGAAGTTGATACAACTCAATGTAGTCTACCGTACACCTCGCAGACAAAGTCTAAAGCAAATATACCCCGGCCATACATTCGACGAATGGTGAGGGAAGTAGCGAGAAAAGTAGGCAGAGACATAAATAAGTAGTGTGGCCGCGTTAGGCGACTTCCTGACTTGGCGGGGCGGGATCGATATGTGACATTTTCTTCTTTGACGTAAACTTACTGACGTCGCAAAGATTCTCACTTGACATAATACTGTCAGTATTACGTTTGCGCAGTGGTAATGTCATGCGCAGAAGCGGAGCAGTACCGCCTTCGCTTCGTCCTGCTTCCGCGCATCCCGCGCCAGTCAGGAAGCACTCATTTAAATGTAGGGGCGCAGTAAAAAATGGTACCGAGTCGACTGTCAGCTGACACTGACATTTGACACTTCTCATATCGTACTGCCTCCGCACCGACAAATCAGGAAGTCGCCTAAACTCTTCTGGCCTCCGCTCCCTATTTTGCCGGTTTATTGGCGCGAGCCAAAGGGCCGGCAAGTAAATAAAGTGCTTAATCGCGTGAGTAGGCCGGAGCGGGCAACATAGCGGCAGCGTGAGGAGCATAACGTGGCCGTAGTATAGTACAAGACCGAGTAAAAACATACCTTTCATATAAAACGTCCCCAAAGCTCTGTTAATATCAGTTTGATTCGCGAATTTCATAAAATAACCAATCATTTTATTCAGAGCTTGCAAATAATCACCCACGTCTGAATACACTGGGACTTGGTCGTCGGGCCTCAGATATTTCACGGGAAAACTTTCACCCTTGTACTTTGCGCCTTCACATGATAATCCCACTATTAGCGGGAGCAAAACTGAACATTTTAACATCATGATGGCCGTTAACGTTATTAACGTGCATACTGAGCCTATGGCGTGTGAAAGTGTGAAATCAATTTGAAATGGAAATGTTTTCATTAATGATTTGGTGTATTTTGCAGTGCGAGAAATTATGACTCTTATGATTTAATAGATTGTGAAGATCGTTAAACGCTATTAGGGATTTTGCATATTATTTTACGCTTAACAAATTCTTATTTTGGTGATTCGAGGACGTGGATTCCTAGCCGTATATCGCCGCTTTAGGTTACATCAGAGCACCTAAAAAAGTAATTAATATAATTTAACTTAAAGATTGATTGATGATCGAAGTTTTTAGATTTCCAAGTTGGAATAACCTAACTGACAAAATACCTAATGTACAAAGCACCTAGGGGATGAAATAGGTACCTACTGGGACAATTAATCTAGGTGACCCCAATAGACCCCCGATTAAAATACCAGAAGCAACTTCGTTTCATCTTGGACAAAAAGCTTTCGTAGGTCTGTTCTGGTGTTCCGGATATCCGGCGCAGCGACACAACTTTCCGCAACTCGATTAGATTTGGTTGAAGCCGCTCACTCAACCAAACTCACTGGATCGCAATTTCAGTGTTAAAACCCGCGTGTCGGAGGTTTCAAACTCAAACATTACAACAAACATAGGTTTATTTGTCAAACATAGGTTATGTAGGTCTTATTATAAATGTAGAGTCACTATGTTTCGCCACATGGCACATAAATAGCAACAAATAAGCATGCAGCATGCATAACATAACCCAACCTTCACCAAGGAAGAATTTTGGCCGAAGGGAGTCAAGTTCCGGCGTTTTGACCTGACACCTCGCAGTAAAGTTGTAGTGTGTTTATTTGTGCTAGTTTTTAAGTATTTTGTAGATATGTATGTTAGTCTGTAAGGTATATGGAAATATGGGCCTTGTTGCCTGATTCAAATAAATAAATAAATAACAGCAGGTTTGTCCTGGATTTTCCCCAAGCTACTCTCAACCGCGCACTTCTACCGATTTATTGGGCCCGATATAAGGTTAAAAAATCCTCTATATAGGTCGTATTTCTCACTCTCCCCCTCAACCGCGAAAATAACATAGGTACTTAACATAGTAATATTGGCAATCATCATGAACATCATCAGCCGAAAGATGTCCACTGCAGGACATAGGCCTCCCCCAGAGAGTGCCACAACGATCGGTCATAGGCTGCCCGCATCCAGCGGACCCCCGCAACCTTAATCAGGTCATCAGCCCACCTTGTGGGGGGGCCTACGAGAATGATCTGTTTGTGCGACAAAGATAAAGCTCACTTTTATTTGGGGGGGGATGTTTAGAATTGGAAATGTATAGCATAGGATTTATGAAAGGAAAGAAAAAATACTTTGGCATAAAATAAAAAATCATTTATTCGTGAAATACAAACACAACACGTAGAAAAATAAAGCAGTGAAATACGATCATGTCACAAAATGGTCCTAATTCAGCATGTAGCTGGTGTAACAAGCGCTGGTCTTCCATTTGGAACCGTCAGTGACAACATGGCGGTCTGCATGCGGCATATCGCAAAAACATAAATACAAAAACTAATATTATAAAATAAGTACAAAACCCTTATAATAACATCTTGTCGGAGCCATAGACTGGTGAAGACTACTGAAGAGGTACTAAGAGTGGAACGAAACTCCAAAAATATGACCTATACCAGAGAAACATATTTCACAGCATAATGGAGAAAAGAGAAGATACAATTAACGTTCACAACAATTATCATAGACAATTTTAATTATTATAATGCTACTTTTTATATGGCTCATCATCGGCTTATAACCTCCCACAACAGAGTAGAATTTCTCTCATGAATGAAACTAATCGCGTAGTCAGTTTATATTGCTAACAATCAAAGATATGAATTCAAAAATTGTGCCCCAAGCATTTCCCTCTATTAAGTTTTCGTTGCCTGGCCTAATACAATAGGTAATTCTCAATTTTGTGTCTATAGCTCGTCTTTTGGTGCATCCTGACTGAAGTGTGCGGCGTGCCTCACTCCGTGCGCAAGTACCACCATACCGACTGCCATCGGGTGCCAGTGGCATGGCGCTGCTAGTAATTTTTTCGACTGGTTCCGTATTTTCCGCCATTTTTTCGGTGTTTTCGCTTGGGCTAGAAGGTACCTGGAAAAATAAAGACGAATTTAGTCTGTCGGTACCTCTTTGCGTCGGCAAACCTGTGGCATTATGGTAAGATGTTTTTAGTTCAAATTGCAAATTTTGGGTTGACGCCGTTGACATTTTATTAATTTAGTCCAATAAAACCTGGCCAGGGACGACATACGTATTTAGGAGAACGGGAGGCGACTGGCTGCGTAAAGCAGAGAACCGGACTTTGTGGTGCGACTTGCGGCAAACCTATGTTCAACATTGACAACTCGAGAGCAGGCTCCTCACTTTTCCGACTACGTGAACCCTAAGGCTGGCTACGGTCCCACGGTTTCCTGATCAGGAAGTCATGATCCGGGATTCTAAATGCACGTCTTTCATATAAATATTCAACAAGGCGCACACGCTCGGAAATTTTCACAACGAAAAAAACCGAAACCGGAACCGGAGTATTCGGAATCTGACTTTCCTGATCAGGAAACTAAATCAAAAACTGTATGTACCTGGTGCGATTGGCTTCATAGTTGAAGTTCTCGGCGATACAGCCTCGCTCGTCGATCCAGGAGACTACTTTGTGGAACCAATGCCGACGGAAGAACTCTTCGTACCCAAGTAAGCCGCAAAGAGCGACTGGAACAAAAATCCCATTAAAACTTGAGAAGACTCCCTGGCTTATTGTATAGTATATACATTAGTCTCCTCCTCATCGATTTCTATGACGGCGACCTTGAAAAACCATAGATTACATATATTTGTCCTACTGTGAGCTCTAAACATGCCTGACTAGGCTAAACTTGCTTTTGAATACTCTGTTGTCTCTGTTACATGTCCCGGTTGAAATATCCCCGGCAAGCGAGATACACCGCCACCTGATACATGGGCTCGCCGAACTCCCTGACTTCAGTGTTGCACTTCAAACATGTTGGAGGAACATGAGATTCATACTGTGCTGCATGCACATGTCCCAGTTGAAATATCCCCGCTGTGCAAAATACACCGCCTTCCTACATATCCCGGTTGAAATATCCCCGGCAAGCGAGATACACCGCCACCTGATACATGGGCTAGCCGAACTCCCTGACTCCCTGACTTCAGTGTTGCACTTCAAACATGTTGGAGGAACATGAGATACATACTGTGCTGTATGCACATGTCCCAGTTGAAATATCCCCGCTGTGCAAAATACACCGCCTTCCGAATCTTCCGATACATGGGCGAGCACAACTCTAAGTGACTTCCTAACCTCAGTGTTTCAAACATGTTAGAGGAACATGAGATACATACTGTACTCCATCCACATGTCCCGGTTGAAATATCCCCGCCGCGCAAGATACACCGCCTCTCTATCCGTGGACATATCACCAAGTGACTCCATGACTTTAGCGTTGCGCTTTAAACATGTTAGCAGAACATGGTATACTTACTGTGCTCCATCCACATGTCCCGGTTGAAATATCCCCGGCGCGCGAGATACACCGCCTCCCGGTACATGGATGAACACAACGCTTCCATCATCGCTGCGTCGTCGCCTGCGCTCCGCATGTAACAGCGGCGGAGGTGGCGGGCGACCATTATGTTTAGTAATCTGGTAACATTTTAGTGATAAGTATATCAGTATTCAATATACATGTTGTAACAAAAATGGAGGCGGTCCCGTTAAAGCGTAATAGTTTTTTATGCAACTGGCGTGCGAGTGTGGAGACCCGGAACAGACAATATACCATATGGTATTTGAATGTCCCATCACCAAATACAACGGACCAGCTGAAGATTTCAAAAATCTAACAAAAGATGCGAGTTCATATCTGCGGAATTGTAAATTTTAAGCTTTTAATATATATGTAACCAGTGTGTAACCGCCATACGATAAATAAATAATAATGAGAGATGGGCAGGAGTGCCTTAGATTAGCTCCTGACCTGTCATGCATACCTAACTGAGGATGGAGTATGTCATTGGAAAACATCTAGTGAAGTATTCGTGTACCGAAGAAGTGTCGAAGTTAAGGTATCCAGTAGAGGAATTTGATTTTTCAAATTCTGCTTGTACAGTCGCTCTTTGAATTATGCGTAGGACATGTGATGTAAGGTGCATCTCACTTCTTTTATTAGTGAAACAGTTTACGAACTTTGCATTTTTCACGTTTATGATTTCGATGGGATCGACTATACGCACATAATCTATCGAACCAACTGAATCGTGACCCAACGTGGAACCTTGTCACAGAAAGTGTCATAATGATTTTCCTTGTCCGGCAGTCACTATGACATTTTCTGTGACAAGGTTCCATGGTTGATCACGATTCAGTTGGTTCGATAGTACGATAGTAGTCAGTAGAAATACTCTTCAAACCGAAAAAATCTTGTATGCCTTCTTTCTTCCCGCCTTTGCTGACTTACCTATGACTGAGACTATATGAGATTGAAGGAGCCTTCTCATACACGATGTTGGAACAAAACTTGTCATACACACATGGTGTCAGAGTGTGCGTGTCTTGAGGCGTGGGCTGGTAGATTAATTCACCCAAGCAGAAATCTGGAGTATAAAACTAGAGTTAAACTTGTTTTACTTATTGTTTCTTTGGCGACCACTGGCGCAGCGCAGGTAGACCCCCCACAAGGTGGACTGATGACCTGGTAAAGGTCGCGGGAGTCCGCTGGAAGCGGGTGGCGCAGGACCGATCATTGTGGCAATCTTTAGGGGAGGCCTATGACCAGCAGTGGACGTCTTTCGGCTGATATGATGATGATGATGAGGGGCAAACTAGCTTACGGCCTGCCTGATGGTAAGCAGATACTGTGGCCTATAAATATTTGTGACTACAGTAGAATCAAAACTCGTTGCCGAATCTTAATTGTATTGAGAATTCGTTGTGTTTATAGCTACAGACATATAGGTTTGGAATTCCCAGCCGGCATCTGTATTTCAGAGTTCACATAACCTAGACCTCTTTAAGGCACGAATGAATAGGCATTTTCTGGGTTAGCTCGCTTCACCGACAGCCTCATCTTTGCCACCTGGCTAGATGCTTTTGCCACCTGGCTAGATGCTGGCCAAGAGCAATCCCATTTTAAGGCTGATTTTCCACTAGAGCTATGTTATGCTACGTTGCTATGGATGCGTTTGAAATCCACCAATCACATTCCTTTATTCACATAGCATAGCTCTGGTGGAAAAGGGTTCAGCTAAGCTATGTTTTTTATATGGAAAGATGCGAGCTGCGGAAGCGTGCTGTGGATGCGTGCTACGGATGCGCGCTACGGATGCGCGCTACGGATGCGTGAGTGCTTCCCCCCTCACCGCGCTGCCGCTCCCCGCGCCCGCTGTCGCTACATCGCATAGCTCGAGCTGCGCATCTTCCTCGCATAGCTACCTCGCGGCTGCGCATCTTCATAGCGCATCTACCTCGCACAGCTACATAGCGTAGTAGCTTTAGTGGAAACGATCGCATAGCTCGTAGCGTAGCGTAAATTACCTGAATCATCCATATTCATTGTGTATATCGTAAATACGTCTGTATTTAAAACTTCTTCAGTGTACTGTAAGAATATCTCCTTCGGCATTTTGAGTTCATCCATAGCTTGCCCAAAATCGTTGATTGACACATCACTCAAAATCCATTTTTGGAAACGATGTCTTTTAAATTTCCCAATGGCTTCTATTTGGAGATCTTCATCCTTAAGGAGGTACGCAACTGAGAAAGAAAGATGGGTTAAAACCATTAAGGCGTAAGGCTCTGACATCTATTAATAAGAGTGTTATTGAAAGATTCGTCACCACAAGGGATGCCCACGATAGCTCAGCTGGTTAAAAGCTAGTAACGGATTCTAGAGTACGTGGGTTCTAATCCCAGGTAGTGAGCCGAAAAAGACTGGAAGGGCGTTCAGTTTAAGATCAACTTTAACATAACCTACTTGAATTTAAACTTTCGTGAGTCATGTTAAAACTATACTAATAAACGGTTAAAAACTTAAAACTCACGTATTAATTGTCACTCCGAGTGACATGTTTTGAACTTTTCGGGAGTTCTTCTTCGAGGGACGGACGATCTCTCTGCCGCCCGCCCGCAGTGACAATACCGTTTTGCACACGGTAAAATGGGATACAACACTCTTCGGGAATGACTTTTCTAGGCAAATCTCGATAAATACCTAACTCACTGTGTGCAGTTTTATGAAATTTCCTCTTGACAAAGTTTAGATGTGGTAAAATGCCATCATATTAAATTATTTTTGTCGTTTAATAATGCGTTGTTTAAGTAGGCTGAGTAAAAAAGGAAAATAAAGACTCAACCTTGGATTTCTTTTCTATCGAGAAAATTTCAAGCAATCATGTTTCGATATTGTCAAAAACACAATAATATAGTCAAGAATCATATATCTGAAAACCAATCCTTATTGTTTCCTCGTCTGGGCAGAACAGCGTTTCAAAGAATGCGATATTTCTCGTTGTAGCGCCTTAAGACTATTGTGTACCTATCGTGCGAGCGAGAACAGGCATTCCGGAATATTCTTGCGTGCGATAGAGACAGTAGTAATTTCAAGCAGAATTAGTGCTTCGGGCGCCAACATTTTCCACCCCTTAAACCTTTATCAAATGAGACAATTTTGGCCTGGATCGATTCCTCACATCCTAAACCAGGTTTATACGTTTTGTTATTTTCGTGATTCTTTCTAGTTTATGAAATAATAACAAAAACCCAGGACGAAGTTTTCGTGTCAAAAAATCGAAACTTTAAGGGTTCATGTTACAGTTGTCAATTGTATCCAAAAAATCAAAACGTATAAACCTAGTACATATTTAATAATACTTACATCATTTCCAAAAATCATGCAAATCGGTTCAGGTTTAGGGGGTGGAAAACGTTGGCGCTTGAGCACGTTTTTGTGTGGAAAAGATTTGCAACACAATCCTCTTAACCTACTTACTTCTTTTCCGGTTATCCGCCCATGAAAGAGAGTTGATGCTGTGGGAATAAAAATGCGAAAGTATATCTTCCGCTCGTAATACGACAGTCTGAATTAATCTCTGTTGGTTCTTTTGTATTTTGTTCTTGTAATCTTTTATTGTTCTCTTGAGAATGGCTGAAAAGAATCACTGTGTAAATTATTAGCAATCTTGTGGGTTATATTTCTGTTTTTAGAGTTCCGTGTCACCAAATGTTCACAACTATCTATTGCAGAAATAACAATCGATTTGAAATTTGGATCAATTTGGATTTTGGATTTGGTAGACAAGGCCATCATCATTCTCCTAGCGTTATCCCAGTACAGTTGCATGCTGAAGGATGACTGGGGTCCGCTACCTAATCCTAAGATTTTGGCGTAGGCACTAGTTTTTACGAAAGCGACTGCCATCTGACCTTCCAACCCCGAGGGGAAACTAGACCTTATTGGGATTAGGCTTTGTCAAGTGAGTGGGCAACTTGACTGTTAGAAGTTCTCAAGCCGCCCGAAGACCTCCAACATGGCTTAACGACTGCTGCCATAGACAGCAACCGGGATCAACGGCTTAACGTGCCTTCCAAAGCACGGGAGCGCTCAGTTAGTAACCACTCAAAGCGGTCACCCATCCAAGTCCTGACCGCTGCCTTGGAGACTTGCCAGTTGTAGACAAGGCCAACCAAAGTTTATTGAAAATTTAAACGTATATGTAAACAGTGAGGAAATCACTGGGACATCAGTTAGCTCACGTCCAAAAAAAAATATCATACCTATCCATTCCGCCCGAGACAGACAAACATAGTACCTTTCATAAAAAACGTTCCCAAAGCCCTATTGATATCAGTTTCATTCGCGCGAGGTGAGAAATAATCTAGAATCCTATTTAAACTCTGCAAATAGTAATCTACGTCAGAATATATAGGGTTCTGATCGCTCCATAGATACTTCACGGGAAAACTTTCACCCTCGTATTCCACACTTGAGTTCACGAATATTAGCAAGAATAAAACTGAACACAGAATCATAATGGCTGCTCTTCGCTATAATGAAGTCAACTGATTCAAGTTAACGATGTGGAGAATCGATTTGAAATGGAGACATATTCATTAATTTTCCGGACATATTTTCTAGTGATGTAAAAGATGTACTCGCATTTTAACAGATTAATATCGTCAATGGTACAATATTGTTGAGACACGCAAGCAAGCAATTGCAAGCCGAGATAGTTTTAAGCGGACGAGTGCTGGCAGTCTGTTTAATTAACGACGCGGGCGCGCGACGCGGCGGGCAATTGCCATTCCAGCTGAGACTAATATACTTGTGATTTTGTCAAAAATATGTGGAAAAATACTATATTAGAATTAAACGGTGACCAGAATCATCATCATCATCATCATCATTATCATATCAGCCGAAAGACGTCCACTGCTGGACATAGCTCCCAGAGACACTGCCTCCCCGAAAGAATGACGTGTCCTGCGCCACCCGCATCCAGCGGACTCCCGCGACCTTTACCAGGTCATCAGTCCACCTTGTGGGGGTCTACCCACGCTGCCAGAAAACTGTTACCAGAATACTGTGTTGATGTACATGCAGGCGTTGAAATTCGTTTCAATTTCTCCTTGTCTAATCAAAGCAAAATTCATCGGAAACTTGGTTGGACCAAGCAACAACCTAAGGCAACTTCCTGAGTTGTCGGCGTGGCGTCGTGACGACATGAGGTATCTGTCAACTGTCAATGTCAACTGTGTTTCTTCTTTACTTCGCACATTGGACACGTTTTCGTACGAAATTACTCGTCCGAACACGCACGAAGCCGCGCGAACGATCCCGACCTTGAAAGTATTACGGGAGCGCGCTCACTGGATGCGAATACGACCAGTTCGTATCCAGTGAGCGCGTAGTACTTTCAAGGTCGGGATCGTTCGCGCGGCTTCGTACGTGTTCGGACGAGTAATTTCGTACGAAAACGTGTCCAATGTGCGACCGGCCTATATCTAACGAATGCATATACTGCCACGCTGGAGTATAATGTACAAATATGATACTGTCAGTAGGTATGCCGTCAAGTGAAGATGTGGGACATCAGTAAACTCACGTCAAAGAAGATCATAACGATCCCGCCCCGCCCCTTACTTACTTACTTCCAGTGGCGCTACAACCCTTTGTGGGTCCTGGCCTCCTCCACAATGTTTCTCCATTTGTCACGATCCTTGGCGACCCTCTTCCAGTTCGTGGGCTTGCCCATCGCTCTTAAGTCCTCCTCTACGCAGTCCCTCCATCTTTTTTTCCGCCCCGCTAAGTCATAAAGTCGCCTCGCTGAAATGTTACAAACAAAAATGTTTTGTTTAAAACTAATTGGCATTCATCGAATCTCACTAGAATCACTGTAACTTCTCAAGTAAACTGTCTACGTTCAACTTAAATCCGAAAGTTAAATGAAGACTCGCAATGAAACATTGATTGAAAAGAAAAGTATAAATATAGAAGTTTGGATAGTTCCCGAATTAAACGGGTTTGATTACATTGTTGTTTTTCTTAGAATCTTTTTAGACTCATTGAAAGAAAGAAAGAAAAGACTTGTCCCACCTTCCTCCAGTTCTCGATTTGGAGTTCGCGCAGTTCTGATTCGACGGCGTCGGCGCACCTATACCTGGGACGTCCGACGGAACGCTCAGATATGCTCGTTTGGCGTCCCGAACGAAACCCTAAAAGCAGTGCGAACTCATGAATCCTACGATTTATCGGCCACTAGATCGGATGAAATATCGGTGGCTCGCTGAATTTATGGAAACTGCGCTTGACTGATAGATCAGTTTCAGCTGGTTATGTCTCAAAAGTCATATCTTAATTCTCCTTACATTGATATTAGAACATAACTTGTAAGTAATATGGTTAATATTAGTGTAATGTTACGTCAAGGGCCGGAGTGGCTATGTAACCGATTCTTTTGTTGTTATATCTCTGTTATGTGTTATTTATGTCCCTGTTACATTAAAAAGGTTTGTAATATTACAAAGGTTGTCTGGAGGAGACGAGATAAGACCGCCTGTTGTTACCTACCATGTATTGTTTCAAATATTATTTTATTTATTGGTGCAATAAATAATATTTAATAATATTATTGGATGCTCATCACCTTCCCAAAATGCACCATATTGGTTGCAGATAAATGGCTTGATCAACATCTTATATCTTTAAACGAGCAATTCTTGTATATACATTTATTTCGAGGATCTCGGAAATGGCTCTAACATTTTTGATGAAATTTGGTATGTGGGGATTTTCGGGGACGAGCAATCGATCTAGCTAGGTCTCATGCCCGGGAAAACGCCGACGCAAGGCTCGGCCGCCCAGATATTTATATATAATTCGCTGTACGTATAGTTGTATCACTTATGGTTAGTTCCAGATAGCGTGGCGAAAATGCATTAACGTGGTATTATACTGCAACTTCTTTTGTTGCTAAATATGAAAGGAAAAGATAACAAAGAGAGTCCATAAAACTAACCGGACGGCTAACTGATGGGGCACGTGGCACGTGTACTGTATTGTAAAAACAATACTCGCCTGCGTAGTTGTTTTACAACCCTACTTGAAGATAACAACTAAACAATGGATGTCGGTAATGGTTGGTTTTAAGTGCATTTTCGACACGGTATCTATAACGAACTTTACATCTTACCTACTTCATTTCATCATCGTCCCCCTAGCGTTATCCCAGTAAAGTTTCATCCTAAAGGATGCCCAGTGTGCATTACTTAATCCCAAGATTTGGCGTAGGCACTAGTATTTACAGAAGCGACTGCCATCTGATCTCATTTCATCATTCGTCGTAGATAAATAGAGTAATTGCTCAATCGACGGCTCATTAACCTGCATTCTTAATTACAGTGTCACAATTACTGCATCAGCATCATAATTTTCAGTCTGTAATAGCCCACTGCTGAGCATAGGCCTCTCTTTGAGTACGCCACTCGTCCCGGTCTTGAGCCAGTCTTATCCAAGAGCGACCCGCGATCTTCCTAATATCATCGACCCATCGAGCCGGTCCATTACTTAGAAATGTGAAAATTGGCTATGTTTACGGCTGTTCAGATCCCGACAGCCAAGTGGTAAATAATTCATTGAATCAGGCGTTACTTAGCGCAATTCCATGATAAATCTAACAATATTCCTTTGCTATTTCCGCTGAAAGAACGTGTAGGTGTATGTGATAATGAGATGCACACACTTGTTTCTTTTTGCATGCGGTTAATGTACCGCTCCCTGAGAGAGACGAAACACGTGTCGAGGTTTTTGACAATATTGGTGGTGGTTTGTTGTATTTACTTGTGCAATATCGATTGAAAGAGACGCCGTTATGTTTTTCACTCACGACAAAACGGGATGCAACACTCTCATAGAATGGCTTTTTTAGACAAATCTCGTTAAATATCCGGCTGTGTGCAGGTTTATTAAATTTCCTCTTGACAGAGTGTAGATGAGGTAAAATACCATCATATTAATTTAATCGTGCCTTTTATCGTGAGTTGTTTTAGTAAGCTGAGTAAAAAAAGGAAAATATAGACTCAATTTTGGATCGAGAAAATTGTAAGCAATCATGTTTCGGCTATTGTCAGTACTACAATCATATAGTCAAGAATCATATATCTGAAAATCAGCCCCTACTGTTTGCTAGTCTGGGCAGGACAGCGTTTCAAAGATTCTAAATTTCTCGTTGTAGCGCCTTAGCCACATGCAATAATAAGCAAGTGGGTGCATCTCATTATCACTGGTAGACCTACACGTTCTTTCAGCGTAATAACAAAGGAATATTGTTAGATTTTAAGTGATAATACCCACAACTATTATAAAAACGGTGGCACGGTTTAAACTGTTAGAAATAAAGATGTAACTGAAATAAACAAGCAGCGAGGAGCAGATAAGTCGTTGTTAATGTGTGGAGCGCCAACTGAGGCCACTTAGGCCATTAGTCTCCGCGCGGTCTGAGGCGCAGGACTCAGCGATATACTTTTCACCGCCATTGACTTGATATAAAGTCAGGACATTACAGCGGCGGCCTTAGGCGAACAGGGCAACCGCCCGGGGCCTCGCTCTTGCAGGAGCCTCGCGCAACAACCCAAGCAAATTTAAAAAAATATAGATTCACGAAGGACAACGGGCCTCGCAAAGACCTGCCGCCCGGAGCCTCGCAATGGGTAAGGCCGCCGCTGGGACATTAGGTGACCTACACGCCAATTTATGCATGACTTCATATCGAGTCGATGACTGATATTATATGTACTTACTACTTTTATGATCTGAAACAATTGTTATTAATAAATTTTTCATTTTCATTTTCGATCATATCCTTCTGGGCATCTGGTTTACAGTAGGTATCAGAATGTCTTTGTTATCATAATATCTTACTTAATACGTGCTATCAAGTAAGACTCTTCACATCACTTCTTTTAAAAAAAATGGCTTTCCATCAAATTTATGATGGTTTCGCCAACCACGTGTTCAAAGACGTTGTTCGGTAACGACGCCATGACAGTAGGCAACAAAGACAGTGTACGGTAGTGGATTCCGCTCGTCGTCGCTCCGGGCGCGTGACGTGCGCTCACCAACGCGGCGACGAGCCAAATCAAGTAAGGCTCAGTTTCAGTCTTTTGCTACGAAGACTGACGTGTGAGGCACTGAGGCACTTACAGAATCTACTGAGGCGGTGAATAGTTTAAAATCAAGATAAAATATTTATTCTGTAAAGTAGAAAACCCGTGTCGAAACTTCGGTAAAAAAGGTAATACATAAATATTGCGTTAGACCCGTTCAAATAAGTATTTTAAGCAAGTGCTGGTAGTTCAATAAACCTGTGCAGCTAAATGTTGATACCGGCTCACGCCAGTCAGCTCGCTACCACTAAGGCTGCGTTTCCACCAGAGATGTGCGAGGATGTGTTTTCATATATTTGACACCTCGCTCGGCGCGTTGCGAGGTGTTAAATGTATGAAAACGCATCCTCGCACATATCTGGTGGAAACGCACCCTAATGTTGTGATACATTTCAAATGTCAGACAAACCTTAAAAAAAGTAAAAGGTAAGATTAAGTCCCGTTTCCCAATAATGAGGTTTGTCTGCAAACTGAAAACGTCGGCCTACCGCTCCGCGCTTATATTTTGCACCGTGTATAAACTTATTTCTCTTCAACGCGTACTATCCTTTATCTTTTTCCTCCTTTATTACGTTTAAAAAGGGGTACAAAAATGATAACCCTAATAAAATTTATTACAGCCGGCATCGGCCATTTTCAGCGATGTTTCGTTGTTGCGAGTATACCTCGATGCGAGGAAAAATTTTCAATTGTTATTATTGTTTATTTCTTTTGATGCTCCTTTGTAACGATTTTAATTTTGTAATGACATTCAGTTTGTTAATTAATTACATTATAGCTTTGTGAATATTGTTACTTAATAACTACCGATTGACATGTAAAAGTGCCCCTGTGGCCTATTTGCAGAATAAATGTTTGAATTTTGAATTTTGAAATGAATTAAAAGATGCATTACCGATGAGTGCTAACGCGCTACGTAGACGCATGTTTTTTCCGCTTTGTAACGAAAACTGCCTACGAATGGAGATCGAGAATTGGGTCCTCGGTGCAGAATGTGTTAAATTGTAACGACGATTTAGCTGGTTGCAGATTTTTGAAGTGAAAACTTCTTTAGCGGCGCTTCGCACTTTTGTACTGGGGAAACATTGTTAAACTCGCGACAGATTTTTCTAAGACCAGCTAGTTGACCTCTCCTAGTATCGTGATTGCGATGTTAGGAGGGGTCAACTCAGCTAAACTCAGCTGGTCTTAGATGCGTAAAACACAATGATACCTACTCGGGACATATTATGTATATATGTAAATGGATTATGCGAATATGAATATGAACATGAGTATGAATATGATTACGGACGCGGATACCCATACGGATACCGATACCGATACCGATACAATACAATACAAATACTCTTTATTGCACACCTCAATTAAAGGATACAGATACCGATACCGGTACCGATACTGATACCGATACGGATACGGATATGAATATCTTTGTTATTTACTTTCTTTATTGAATTTTCACTTCTGACGGCACTCCCGGAGTGCAACCCGTTTTTTAGGGTTCCGTAGTAAACAAGGAACCCTTATAGTTTCGCCATGTCCGTCCGTCCGTCCGTCCGACCCCCGTTTTTCTCAGTAACCGTTAGTACTAGAAAGCTGTAATTTGGCATGAGTATACATATCAATGACGCCGACAAAACGGTAGAATAAAATCTTGAAAAAAAATTTTTTTTAGGGTACCTCCCCTACATGTGAAGTGGTGGCGCAATTTTTTTTTCTTCCAAACCCCATCTTGTGGGTTATCGTTGGATAGCTCTTTTAAAAATATTATAAGGTTTCAAAGAGTATTTTTCGATTCAAGAATCGGTTAGCGTGATATTAAGCTTTGAAATGATAATTTTCGTTATGGTCAAGTGTCCCCCCCCCCCTGCCAGCTAAACGGTGGCTCCTAGGCATGTGAAAAAAATCATGGTAGTAGTCAATACAATGAATTTAAAAGGAAAACTATAACAGCTAAGTAGAAATTACTAGTTAACGAGTAATAGTCGAACTTCAGAAATGTACTTTGCAAAAGCAAACTTTCGAACAATTTCCATTGATACCTTAGATAATGTTGTTAATTCTGTCAAAAGCATAGTAAATATAAGTTTACGAACTTTTTAGTCCACATAATGTAACGGGTGGACGACTACGGAACCCTACCTTGCGCGTGGCCCGACACGCACTTGGCCGGTTTTTAATCTTTAAATCGAATCTCTTTAAAAAAAAACCCATGAGAAGGAGTTTTCCTCCGTGTTTTTCCGGGGACGAGACCTCGCTAGATCGATTGTTTGCCCCCGAAAATCCTTACATATCAAATTTCATCAAACCTTAAGGGGGTCGAAGTTTGTACGGAAGAGCGATGGGTAAGCGCCAGTTAGATGAAAATGAAAATTTTATTCGTAACAATTGTTACATGTCATTATTTATTTATTTATCGTATGGCATTTATTTCGAACCGTGAGATCTTCGAGAAGACAGTACGGTTGCCAGTTTTTGTTGCACTTTTAGAACCACCCAGGGGTCATTGTTGTAGGTATACAAATTTGTCCTAATTTACCGTAGGTAAATAGGTATTCATCAATCAATATAATTGTCATTATTATTATACACTGTATAAGAAATAGCAATTAAATTATGTCGGATTCATGACGTTTCAAATGTATTGAAAATGGCTGACTGTCGAGTTTCTTTCGGCGTTTCTTCTTGGCAGTGGCCTCTGTGAAACGCTAGTAGGGTTTGACTTGTAAAAGTGCCATTGCGGCCTACTTACAGAATGAAGTTCATTTTTTTTATTCACGATGAACGAGTTCTACGCGGACAAAGTCACGGGCAAAAACTAGTTACTAAATTAAAACGTATAATTACTAGATTTCCTATTCACCTCGAAAATTAATCTTAGCCTTTGACATAGCGCACGAGAAAATTGAATCATTTTGATCAAATTATAAGGTGATTTTGGATTCTTGAACGCCACCCGGGGCTATGTTAAGGGTGTGCTTTCTAAAATATCGCCTTACTTTATTTATTTAATGCAACAAGGGTCCATAGATAAATACCGCATAGCTAACATAGGTACATACAATTATATACTTAAAACTAAAAACACCATTTAGGCCTTTGCATCGTCAAAGCCGGTGTAGGAATCGGTAGTTTGGTTTTAAAGGCTATTCTGGTTTTTTTCTTTTTGGAGAACGGTGCACGATTTGAGAGTGGCCTGGGGAAAATCCAGGGGAAACCTCCACGACCACGCGGGCGGTTTAAACACTAGAATACTCTAGAGATAAGCGAACAATAGGGATAAATTACAAGATATCGTGACTATATGATTTTTTATCTGATTAGAGCCAAAGACGAAAATGCTTGAAATTTTCCTTAACCTCCTGACGACCGGCGTCCTATACATAGAACATAGGGCCCAATTAAGTTTTGACTCTTTGTCAATTTGACAGAGTATAGTTTATTCTGGCAAATTGTGATCCCTAGTCATCGCTATGAAGATGCGCAGCCGCGAGGTAGGTGTGCTACTCAGCGAGGAAGATGCGCAGCTCGAGCTATGCGATGTATCGACAGGGGGCGCGGGTAGCGGCAGCGCGGTGAGGGGGAAGCCTTCACGCATCCGTAGCGCGCATCCGTCGCACGCATCCACATCACGCATCCATAGCACGCAACCGCAGCTCGCATCTTTCCATAATTATAAAAAAAATTGCTTAGCAACCCTTTTCCACCAGAGCTATGCTATGTGAACAAAGGAATGTGATTGGTGGATGTCAAACGGATCCATAGCAACGTATGCTACGTGGAAAATCAGCCAAAAGCGTATATTAACCGTATAGCTTGTGATTCTTCTTGAATTGCATGTGTCCATAGGCTGCGGTGATTGTCATCAGGCAGTCCGTAGGCTAGTTTGAGAACTTCGTTGCATAAAAAAATGACTGTGGAAAGAGTATCACAGATGTTCGGCCCCTTAAGCGACTAGGCCAATTATTATAGAAATTGGATTATAGGCCTTCTTTGTGGTACGCCTGTGACATTAAAATCAAAATGCTTTCTCGGTGAACCGATCTAAGTCAGAATTTTAACCATAATGAACTTTCCAGCCAAATAAATTGAACATCTGCTTAGCTAGTATGATACAGTAACTACATAGGTACGAATTCTTTGAAAATTACAATGACATAATGACTTATTCCATTGGGTAATCCTACTTTATCTACACACATATCATAAATCCTCTAATATGCTTTCGGAAACCGTAGAAAATGACTCTCATTTCGACATTCAATTAATTTATGGCAATTTTCTTATCTGTGGCTAAGGCTACAGCAGTAATATAATTTTTGATTTTAATCTCATATATGATGTTAAAATATTAAACGTCAAACAAAACTGTCAAAATTTAAATGTCAAAGTTGACATGTCCCTATTCTAGTATCACTGAAAATTCAAATTCAGTCGATGCGAAATGTCAGCTCGATGTTTTTTTAGTATATATCGCACGAAATTTGAGCTAGAACGACATGATCACATCAGAATAGGGTCTCTTTACTTTTTAAAATGACTATCAGGTATCGGTTGCCAGTTCTGATTTCGATATTTCCGCAACCGTGCAAAAAAGGTTGTATTAACACAATTATTGTATTTATTTACTACGGTTTCTGAACCCATCTTAGAGTAGTTATAATATGTGTGTAGATAAAGTAATGTACGCAACTGTACATAATTAGGCATTAAAACACTCGTGTGACCTTATTATTGAAACTCGACTTCGGCTTGTTTCATAAAACACACTCGTGTTTTAATGCCCCTCATTATGTACCAGTTGCATAAACTACTATTGTATACCTAATGTAATAGTTTCTATTATAATACGATTTTTAAACAGTGTGTTGGTAATGAAAACTTTACATTAGTGTTTGAGTAGAATATTCAATGGAATAGAAGCATATATGTCAGTGTCATACCTGAAAATAATTTAGGTATCTGTAGTGTTAATGGACATTAATTTTTGTATCGAGCAGTAAGCGTTAAGACTACTACCGCAAACAACAAAAATCCTACCCGGAGCCCAAATTTTAAATTTTTCCTTTATTTATGGAATGTTTTGTGACATTTTGTGCGAGTTGGGCCGGTAAACATGATGGTAAAACTTATACTTCTCTTGTCGATAATGGGATTTTGAGGTAGCACTGCGTTTAGCCGACGATAATGTAGGTAAATCGCTAATCTCTTAAGGCCGGGTATTACCACTTTTTAGTTTTTAAAAACCATCTGAGACAGAATATAGTGTCTTAAAATCTAAAAAAAAATATATGTGTTACGTGAGGATCTTGTCTAGTCAAAATCGCAGTCAGTTACATGATCTGATGAATTTCACTCGATAGAAAAAAATCGCGAAGTTACCCCTTTTTGGAATGTATTTTCAATACTACGGCAGTATTACTGATATTTAACATTTAATTTTTGTACTCAATTAAAGATCGTAAATAGTTATAGACATTTTCGCAGGGTTTGTTTTGATAAAATGACTGGCTTGATGACTATAGCTAAATATTTACAAAACTGCGCGCAGAGCTTGCGTAGAGAGCGGGATGGTTAATTGTAAACTCACGCATGTTAGAGCGGGACAGTTGCGTTGGGGATACCTCCCCTTAACGACAAATATGAAGGAGGTTCTCGAATTTATCCGATGAAATTGTCAATATCTGGAATTCATTAAATAGGTATGTGAATTTTTGCAGCTACTAATATTATCACATAATTTTCTTTAACATGGCGTACTTAAATCAATAATAATGAAAAAAAAATCAGGTCATAAATAGGTACGCGGCAGGTATTTTCGTTCACCCCAAGTATTAAATTTCCATTCGATGCTTTTTATTAGAATAACGAAGAGTACTCGAGAGGTATTTAATATAAATATCAGGTTCTTATATTTTCTAGTGAATAAACAATTCAGAAAAGGGGTGATATAGGTAAAGCCGTTCTCAACATAAATCAGTTGGAATTGTTGGAAGGTGATATTGAACCGTTCTCAAATAAAAACAATATTAAATATTGACGTTACTTAAGAGAGTTTGTAGCACAGAATAATTAATAGTACTTACGTACACGGTTTTCTGTATCAACAAAACTTGGTGTTTGACAGTTAAGTGTAAGACCTGAGTGGACGCTCGACGCTCGAGTCGAGCGTCCAGCGGGGCGTGCAATGTGCATGACAATTGAAACTCATACTGGTGTCCTGAGTCGCCGCTTCACAAATAGTATGCACAATAAAGTAATAATAATAATGTAGTAGTATGCATTTGTGCAGCGGCGACT
This sequence comes from Cenopis cana, assembly GCA_951800055.1. Taxonomy (NCBI): domain Eukaryota; kingdom Metazoa; phylum Arthropoda; class Insecta; order Lepidoptera; family Tortricidae; genus Cenopis; species Cenopis cana. The sequence goes on from OX637495.1 coordinate 1,489,344, forward strand.
CAGGACACCAATATCAGTTTCAATTGTTTAACATGCACGCCCCTCTGGACGCCCCGCTGCACGCCCGACTCGAGCGTCCACTCAGGTCTTACACTAAGAGCCAACCAGAGACGGATTTAGTCTAGGGCTTGGCTCGCTTTGATAGAGAAAGATAGCCTTATTGCGATTCCTAATAAGAGGAAATAGAAAAGAGTTCCATGCTTTGTCTCTATCACTATCACCGACCGAGAATTTTTTCATCGTCGGGTTACAGGCACAGGCACACTTCCATAAACAAGACATTGCGACATGCACTCCGGTTAAATTGCGTAGTATACATTTTGTATGTATATTCTTTCTCTTACCCACGGTCGCTCGATGTCGCATTAATAACTACGTGTATATATTATATCTATGGCTAAATCAGTGAGCTAACGTTAAAGAAAATGAATAAGTTCTGGAACCACCTTCAACAACAGTCTAAAGGAATTCTTGATAAAGAAGAGCTACTACTCTTTAAATGAATTCCTTGACGACAAAGATGTAATATAAAAAAAAATATTTTTATGTCACACCTGGCCATAAAGTGGCCATTATCGCGCGAAAAAACCCACTTCCTGGCCAGAGGGTGACATAAAATTTTGTACTTACCACGGGCGATAATAAACAAATCCTCAGATCGCATATTTATCGCCCTTGTCTTCGGCTCGGGCATAAAATACCTGCGATCTGAGACATTCTTTGTTTTATCGCCCTTGGTAAGTAATGTACTATTATGCCACACCTGGCCATAAAGCGGCAATTACCGCACGCTCTGCGCGCAGGAAATCCCACTTCCTGGCCAGGGGGTGACAAAAAATTTCGTACTTAACACGGGTGGTAATAAAGAATGTCTCAGATCACATATTTATCGCCCTTGCCTTCGGCTCGGGCGTCAAATACCTGCGATCTGAGACATTCTTTATTTTACCACCCTTGTTAAGTAATGTACTATTGCTTCAATATATAGTCGCACTGTAACTTGAATAAAATATTATTAAATTATTTTATTAGTTAAGTTAGTATATAAGTACTATTGTGTGCCCTGACAGGGTGTCATGTACAGACTTCCTTGAAATGTAACCTAACACCAACATTATTGTACCTATATGACTATACAATGAATAAATGATTATGATTATGAAAATAAGTTTTACATTGTAGTTTTACCTATAACATAATATCCCGTCCTGCAAACTATGGAAGTCGCCTAATTTTAGTATGTGTAGCGTCGGACAAATGAGTCGCTCTCAAACAAAAACTGACCTTAATGTCAGATGCGCTAAAGTCTCTATTCCTAGAGAATAACATAAGTCTTACGGCGGATGAAGCTAGTGGCTAATTGGACACTTCCTGCACGGGACGTGACGGACATTATGTTATTACGGCCATATTTCAACTAGAATATGGAGCACTGGCCATTCACAAAACTTTTCTTTCGACTCGTTGGTCCAGTAATCTGTTCTTCTTTTATTTAATTTGCTAAGCTTGGATAAACATGCTTCCGTATATTTGGGTCATACACAGATTTAGGTTCGCGTCTTTCCTGTGGACATATCAAAAGTTAAGGGCTACAAAGCTTAATTTTGGATTGTTCTAGTAACCCGCATAAACGGCGTCTCCGGTTCTATAAATCCATGTAATAAAATCATAACTCACATGCTCATTTATAAGCCGTTAACTATTTATCACAGGAGAGACGACTTTTGTTTTGCAAGTGTTTATAATCCATTTAGCAGAATTTCGGATCTGTGGTTGTTCTCTTCAACAGGTCAACTCCGTCAACTGCCTTTATTAGGGAGAGTGAGCTCTAATGTGGCTCGCAAATCCAAACTTTGTTTTGAAAATGCGGTCACACGGTGCACAACGGGTTGTATGTATAATTGTATATAGCTATACGAGGGCTTTGGCCGAGTCTTGCGGATATGGCGCTTAGCATCCAGATCTTCTAAGCGTCGCTGTTCAAATTCGTCAACTCTTTTCCGAGCAGTGGAGCGCTATTCCGGCCGATGCATCGCGATTTGCTCCCAGCGCAGTCATTCGGTATACCGCAAACCGCATATGGTTAGGTGGCGTCTTTATTGCGCAGCTACTGACTCCCATGCTGCTTTCCTTGAGAGTTTTCCGAGTAGAACACCGACTAGATAGATCGATAAAAACTTTATTCATTTCCACAAGATACATGGTTCAAACATTCATATAAAAATGACAAAAAGTTGAAGAAAGATTAAGCTAACTAAATTTTACACAACTTTACTATAATGACGCATGCAACTTAAGACTAAAATTATAGTACTCTAACGTAAAGAACCATGTGTAGGGCAGAGAATAGGCGCTAGCTCGGCATAATGATGGCAATAAGTCAAAACCTTTACCCCAGCTAGCAAGCAAGTATATAGCTGTGTGACAACTGACAACTGACTTAGCCGAATCTGCAAGTGGAACAGGTTTATTTTTTTATTTTTTTATTCATTAATAATGGGATTGCTCTTGGCCAGCATATAGCCAGGGGGCAAAGGTGAAGCGAGCTCACCCAGAAAAGGCTTGCCGGAGGTCAGAGATACACTGGCCATCTTAATATGTCGCTGCAGTTATTGTGAATACAGCCCAAGACAAACAATACGAGGTACAAAGAAGGGATTAACTCTTTTACGAACTAAGGAACTTTCAGCCAGTTCTCCACTAATGCTATTGCTAATTTAGATATAACTACTTCTGTACGTGTTAATGTAAGGGAATTATCGTAATTAGCTGTCTTTATTTTAGTTTGGTTTATTTTACCTTTATTTTACTTTCTCTCTCTCTCTTCCTAGCTGTTAATCCCACAAGGTGGTGGGGTCAGCTTTCCGTACTAATCCTCGCCACTTCGCTCTATCCTCGATATCGTCTTCGGATGCCTGACACTCTATCATGTCTTTTAGCACTACATCTTTCCACCTTGTTTTGGGTCTGCCCCTGGTTCTTCGACCGCGGATGGAAAGCTGTACTGCTAAGTTTCCAGCGTAGTCGGGTGGTCTACTTTTTATGTGGCCATACCATCGCAGCCGACTCTCCTACATTTTATCGGCGATGTCGCGCGCCCCCAGGCTTCCTCGCACGTACTCGTTGCGGATTTTGTCGAGCTGGGTAACGCCGCACATCCACCATAGCATCTTCATTTCGGCGACTTGAATAGTATGCACATGCTTTTGGGTTACAGCCCATGTCTCGCTGCCATACATAAGAACCGGCCTTATGATGGTCTTGTAAATCAAACCTTTTAATTAGTTTGACCGGCATTCTTTTGTCACATGTAACACCAGTCACTTCACGCCATTTTAGCCACGCAGCGGCTATTCGGTGCTGAATGTTGCATTCTAGGTTCCCTGAGTTGTGCATCATACTACCCAGATATTTGTATTGATCGCACATGGTGACTAATTGCCCGTCGATGGGAATAGGACTACTGTCGCAACGATCTGGCTCGTTCAGGGACATAAATTGAGTTTTAGTTTAACCTTTATTTTACTTTATATAATTAATATTTTACTTTATTTTACCGAGGCAGTGCAGTGCTTAATCAGGCTCAGGCCGCTTTTGATGAATTTTGAGTGTTAATTCTGTTTTTTTTTCGTATTCTGTATAAAATGAATAAAATGAATAAAATGAATAAAATGAACTTTATTCTGTAAGTAGGCCGCAATGGCACTTTTACAAGTCAAACCCTACTAGCGTTTCACAGAGGCCACTGCCGAGAAGAAACGCCGAAAGAAACTCGACAGTCAGCCATTTTCTCACAAAAATATGCTTATTACAATGATAAATGATAATACTTAACCTACTTAAGATCAAGAAATCTAAGTATCTATATAAAGCAACACAAAAACAAAGAATAAAATGAGGAAAAAAAACCAGTTATGACAGTGTGTAATTCTGCAAGAAAACATTTCGAAACTGTATACCTTAGCATTATCAAATTCTATTTAGGAAAAAAAAATTGAATCCTTTAGACTATAAATTTAGTTATAAATCTTTTGATATGTTTTCTTGCAAGAACTGCGTCAACTAGATAAAATTAAAAAAATACACAATATATGAATCTTTACTCTATTTAAGTATCTGGTTTGGGCCATGCTTTTCTGTCTGTTAGATAGTCCTCAACCTTGTAATAAGCCTTCGACATCAATGATTTTTTCAAGTACTTTTTAAGAGCTGGAAAAGGTAAATTCAAAACTTCATCAGGTAACTTATTATAAAAACGGACACATTGACCTACAAAAGATTTGTATACTTTACGGACACGAAATTTTTTAGTGGCAATTTTATTTTTATTTCTAGTATTAAAATTATGTATATCAGAATTTTTACAGAAGGAGTCTATGTTCTTAAGGACATAAACAATATTCTCATAGATGTACTGGGACGCTACAGTTAAAATGTTGATTTCTTTAAAGAGTTCTCTTAAAGATTCACGTGAGCCTAGGTTATATATGGAGCGAATGGCTCTTTTTTGTAACACAAAAATTGTCTGTATGTCAGCTGCTTTACCCCAAACCAGGATACCATACGACATAACACTATGAAAATAGCTATGATAAACTAGGCGAGCTGTTTCTACATTGGTAAGTTGCCTGATTTTTCTGATAGCATATGCGGCTGAACTTAATTTACGCGCCATAACGGCTATGTGGGGACTCCATTGTAGATTTTTGTCTAATGTTATACCTAAGAATATTGCTTTATCTACTATTTCTAAGCACTCGTTATTTAAGAGTATACTAGTTTCCACCGGTCTAACATTAGGCAAAGAAAATCTGACACATTTAGTTTTCTTAGCATTAAGTAACAGATTGTTAACGGTAAACCAGTCAAGTACTTTGTCCAGTGTGCCATTAACTCTACTATAGTCAACTGATTTTCGGTCAACCTTAAAGATTAAAGATGTATCATCCGCGAATAAAACTATATCACAAAGATTACTTACTATAGACGGCAAGTCATTTATATAAACCAAAAATAAAAATGGACCTAAGATAGAGCCCTGAGGCACTCCTAACGTTACTATTGCCCCACTAGACTGGGTTCCATTTACAACAACTGCTTGAGTTCTATTGCTGAGATATGAAGACATAAGACTTAACGCATTAGCAGACAAACCATAATGTTTAAGTTTCAAAACGAGCGTCCCATGATCCACGCAATCGAAAGCTTTAGAAAGGTCACAAAAAATACCTATCGCATCACAGGAATTCTCCCAAATATCGTAAATATGTTTAATAAGCACAGATGCAGCGTCAGTCGTGGAGCGCCCTCTTGTGAAACCGAACTGTTTACTTGTAAGCAGTTTATTTCTATTAAAGTGCATTAGCATATCGTTTAACATTAATTTTTCAAAAACCTTACTTAATACAGGTAGTATCGATATGGGACGGAAGTTGGTTAGGTCGTTTAAATCACCCGATTTAAATAGAGGTATGACTTTACTAAACTTCATAAGATCAGGAAAAATACCCTCTGATATGCAGTTATTGTAAATCAAAGCTAATTGGGGCGCAATGACATCTATGATATGATTAATAACTTTTACTGATGTTCCCCATAAATCCTCGGTTTTCTTTAAATTGAGCGATTTAAATGTTTTAACAACCTTGATTGAATCTACTTGACTAAAATTAAACGTTACATCACATTTACTAATGTTAGCACAAAGCAAAGCTTTAGCTTGGGTTTTAGATGACTGCAGACATTTTGTAGTACTACTTGCTATATTTGAAAAATAGTTCTCGAATGCCAAGGCAACATCGTTATTTGACATGACCTGTTGGTCTTCCGTGAGAATGTTGACTTGATAATCGCGAGTTTTAAATTTACCAGATTCTCTATTTATAATATTCCAAACAGTTTTCACCTTGTTGTCAGATACTTTAAGTTTAGAACTAATATAATTTGCTTTAGCAGCAAAACACACTCTCTTGAAGATGTTTGAGTAACTCTTGACATAGTCCAGGAAATCACTGTTCTTGTTCACCTCCCTCTCACCATAAAGTTCATAAAGCCTATTTCTACTTCTATGTATACCTACGGTAGCCCAATCACTAAATTTTATCTTATTATTTTTATTTTTTGACCCAGAAATAGTTTTTAATGAAAAATTTTCATTGAAGCAATTAATAATTAAGCCGAATAAATCTTTATACATGCTATTCGAATTACTTTGTGAAAGTGATAACATACAAATATTATGGTTAATTTCATTTTTAAATAATTCCAAACGAGAACTAGTTATGGGTCGGTATGTTATAGTTTGGGGTTGTTCTTCTTGATTAATCATAGAGAAAGATGCCATTTGACCACTGTGGTCAGAGTTAAAACGATTTAAAATTTTCTTATCCAAACATTCACAGTTACAAAAAATATTATCTAAACAGGTCGCACTAGTAGCACCTACCCGGGTAGGCTCAAGGAACAAATTTATCAAATTAAAAGATTTAAATAAACTTAACAACTTGACAGTATTATTAGATGGTTCAAGTAAATTAACATTGAAATCACCACAAACTATAACATTTTTTTGGCTCTTAGTTACTAACCTCAACACATTTTCCATAGTGGATTCAAATGTGCAGAAGTCAGATGCAGGAGGCCTGTATACACATATGATTATATAGCTTTCTAGTTCTGTACAAGCAATTTCTACAATCCTCTCAATTGATAACTTTACTATATCCTTCCGTTCTTTGCATTTAAAAGAGCTTTTTACAATTATGAGAGAACCGCCATGAATGGCGGATTTTCTGGCATAGAAACTCACTAATTTAAAATTTACAAAGTCAAATATCATCTGTTCTTGTCTAAGCCAATGTTCAGTAATACACAAAACTTGAATGTCACTATTATCTAAAAATAAACCTATTTGTAGTTCTTTGCTGGAAAAACCCTGAATATTTTGATGGAAAATATTAATATTCAATGGCTTTTCCGCTGTCTTACAATTTAGTTTAAAGGCATGCTATTTATGGCGCTATCAACATAGTGGAGTCTGCTAGGTGAGCTATTAAATTGGTTTGGTTCTAAATTAAACGCTAGCAGGTCCACCAAAGTCATTAAATATTTCTTTGGCAAATATATTTTCTCTGATGTCAGCGAGAAGCGCTTTATGAATTTATTTGTATCAAAGAAATGATATTTGTTATTGAAGCAAGTGGCATGGTACATTAAGGAATTTAAATAAGCTATTTTATTGTTATACTGATATGTCATACTCTGTGAGTATGGCAACGCACATAATATAATTTTACCAATGCCAGATTTTTCAATAATATTTAATGTTAACATTAACCTATCTATTGCAGACTTGTCAATACTTACACTATTTCCTAATAAAACTACTAAGTTAGTACTGTCATCACAATGCCCTTTTAACATTGACTCACATATTTGATCGATACTTGAATTGTGATAACAGTAATTTATTACATTTTGATTTAATTTTTTACTAAGCATGGAACCCAGCCCTGATCCAATCTGATCCGAATAAATAATAGTTTTATTGGTACATGTTAACCTGAGGGGCTGTTCTTTAATGACAGGCGTTACAGTAGCCGGGGTGCCAAGGGCCATGTCCTGTTGCACGACAGCTGTTGGTGGAATATGGCCACAATTACAAAAATTACTATTTATAAGAGAGTTAAAGCGCTCTTCATTTTCTTTGCATTCCTCCAACAACTTTGTGAATGCCTGGACATGCTCCTTGCACTCTTTTTGTGTCGATGCATACAATAATGTGGTAGCTTCAAGCTTGTCTTTTAACCTATTTAATTCATCATGCATTTTCTTAGACTGTAAGTCCTTGCTTTCTAATTCCAAGTTACATTCTTTGACCCTATTTTTCATCACAGATAACTCTAACTTTAATTTGGAATAATTTTTAATGCATGCTTTGCTATTAATAAGCTTTTGTGTACGCCGAATATACCTGTTTATCCTAATATACTTTTTTAACTTTCTACTACTATCAAAGAATACTAGTTTATTAGAGTCATTTGGTTCACTGCCTACCAGCTCTTGGTACAAGTTCTGCAGAATTCTTGCATCATAGCGTTCCCGCTCTTTTCTGAATAATGCCAGCTCTTCATCGGCGGCGCCAAGTTCTAATTTCAGGGTCTCAATCTGTTTCAGCGCTACTTCATGGGTTGAGGCACATTGTGTGAAGGAGTTCACTTGTTTCTCCAAGTAATCCACTAGGTCTTCAGCTTCAGTCAGTTTTATTTCATATTCGGCAAGTTCATTTTTCATTGCCGAGTTCTTCCTGAGTATCTTCTGCAATTCCACTTCACCGTCTTCTCTTTCCTGTAGCAACTGCTCGACTAAGGCCTTGGAGTCTTGCAGTTCCTTCAGGGTCGCCTTCAGTTGCATGTCGCGTTGGCGTGCAGTGATCTTGCGGGATGTCATGTTAGCGGCGCTATTCATTTTGCTCGGTAGCTCCACAAACACTGAAAGATACAAGACAAACTGAGTGATTTACGTCAAAAAGAAGTGTTTCAAGGTGAATACTCGGGGACACAAATGTATAAAATGATGTGCGCAGTGTACAAGTATGAAGTAGTGTATGCGGCGAGAGCAGCTGGTCTCAACTCTGCTTCCACTGATCGTCAAGCAAAGAGAACTGGCGCTGTGCCAATGTAATGTTGTGGACGATGCTCACGACTTTAGTGAGCTTTGTGAGTGTGTAATAGTAAAAAAAAAGAAACTATTTACTCCCCTGGTTTAAGTCCGGATTCAAATCGTTGTCCGTTGAGGTTGAGTAGTGCTTCTAGTTCAAATTAAACTCGATGTAGCTCAGTAGTATTTCGCACGAACACTATTAATTGTTCTTTGGCACTGTCACACTTATTTAATATGATAAATAATAGATATAACTACAAATAAACTAACAAAATAAATTAATTCGTATCAGCTGATGAAAATTTGATGTTGTAAACAGCCAATTCCATACTCATCATCAAATTTAAGAGTTATCGTCTTGCCGGTGGAAAATTTTCCATTTTTCCCTCTCGTACGGCAGCCCTTTCCCTTCTTGATACGACAGGAACTATTTCTTTTATTTGGTCCATGTAAATGCGCCTTGGTCTTCCCCTGCCTCGCTTTCCTTCAAGATCTTTCTTTCCAAAATGGTCTTGAAGAAGTTCTCGTGCCGTATCAATTGTCCAATCATTTTCCCTCTTCTATTGTTATTGTTTTGTATTGATTGACGACCGCTTTAGCTTCGTTGGTAGTGACCCTGCCTACGAAGCTGGAGGCCCCAGGTTCGAATCCCGGCCGGGGCATTTATTTGTGTGATGAGCACGAATATTTATTCTTGGGTCTTAGATGTTTTCTATGTATTTGAGTATCTATTTATCGATATAAGTATGTATATCGTCGCTTAGTACCCATAGTACAAGCTTTTCTTAGTTTGGGACTAGGTTGATTTGTGTAATATTATCCCCAAATATATATGTATTATTTTTTATTTATTTATTTAACTAATAGTGTTTAACGACGTTCTCTTTTCTTTCACTCTGCGTAATACCTCCTCATTTGTTACTCTCTCGGTCCAACTGATTGTGATTTCATACTGTCATGAATATATTCGTAAACTGGGAACATAAAATATAGAGATCCGCTGAATATTGTAGTAATCTAGAAGACTCTTCTATAGAGCAACAAAAAAAACTCAATTCATACCCAATACTTAAGGCGCTACACTGAGAAATTTAGAGACTTTGAAACGCTGTCCTGCCCAGACTAGCAAACAGTAGGAGCTGATTTTCAGATATATGATTCTTGACTATATGATTGTGGTACTGACAATAACGAAACATGATTCCTTAAAATTTTCTCGATAGAAAATAAATCCAAAGTGGAGTCTATATTTTCCATCTCATAACTGTTTTGTAATTACTTAAATTGTAAATTCAATACATTAAGAGGATATCGATCCAATTTTTAGAAAATAACGATACCTACCGTCTAACACTTTTGTCATTTGTAGTTTTTGGCATGTTTATATAATGTACTTTTGTCTTTGAGACACTAGGAACTACTGTGCTTCATATATATAGCTCCGAATGATCTTAATTGTTTAAATTAATTAGTGGTGAACGGTGTTGGTCACACATATTGTAAAACTTACTGTCAACAAACTATACCTAAGCCTTTTTGTAGTACTGTTTGTTTACCCAAATAAAAAAATAAATAAAAAAAAACAAAATGTCTAGAGCTGTATCGTAGAGGTGAGACGTACTAGGCGAAACGCGTACTGAGTCTTGCGAGTACGCGTCCACAAAAAGACTAGATCCAAAGACTAGGTCCAAATACGCGCTAAATCGACCCCGACCCGAGGTGTCCCGAAAGAATCCGAACGCGCAGACGAATACGAATAGCGCGGAACGTAAAGACTCTTAGACGTTTCGAGTCTTCAGAGTCGTCGTACGCCTAGTACTCGATACGCTAAAAGACGCGCGAGCGGGATCGCGTACTTACGCGTCCATGCCAAAACCTATTCCAAAAACCTGTTCCCGTAAATACGTCTCACCTCTACTGTATCGATACCCTGTTAAAACTCTTCGTACTTTTTCTTCCATTACGATATGTAGTAGGTACGTATTACTGCTACATTTTCAAATTTCAACTTCGATGTTAGATAGAATTTCGCGTTCCGTTATTTTCTAGTTCTGCACCGAGAATTTGTAGCTCACTCGTAACGACGCTTTCAGTAGATAAGAACGGAGGATGGCACATAGAGATGATAATACCACCCGCACTGCCCGGAAACGCGTAGCCAATACAATGCGTTTTCCCGTATGTGGAGGAAATTACGTAGCGTAGCGAAAAGCTTGGCAGCGAAAGTGACGACGCGCGCCCCTCCACAGCGCATCTCATACTAATCTATGCGCAATGGTACGGAACGAGCGGTTACGGGGCGCGTCGTCGTGGATGGCGCGTACTATAACCGTGCAGAAGACCGCAGCCTCAATTCTAATACATATTTATTTAATTTAGAGATAACAGTGATCAAATTTTGTTAGTATAGGTACTGACACCTCAGACCCCCTCAGACAGGACGTAATTACAGGATCTCATTGGAGCGCAAACTCTTAGGCGACTTCCTGATTTGTCGGTGCGGAGGCAGTACGATATTATGAGAAAAGTGTCAAATGTCAGTGTCAGCTGTCAGTCGACGCGATACCATTTTTTACTGCGCCCCTACATTTAAATGAGTGCTTCCTGACTGGCGCGGGATGCGGGATGCGCGGTAGCGGGACGATGCGAAGGCGGTACTACTCCGCTTCTGCGCATAATATTACTACTGCGCAAACGTAATACTGACAGTATTATGTCAAGTGAGAATCTTTGCGACGTCAGTAAGTTTACGTCAAAGAAGAAAATGTCACATATCGATCCCGCCCCACCAAGTCAGGAAGTCGCCTTACTTCTCCTGATTTTTCCCCAGGCTACTCCCCAACTGCGCACTCCTATCCTTATGTATGACGATGTATAGTCACGAATTTTAATTTGGGACCCCCTTAAGGTTGACAGTCCTGACAAACTGTATAAAAATTAAAAGAAAAAGTTTGCGAAATGGGTTATAAATTAAAGAGCACGTTTAGGAATGCTGTGTTGTGTAGGTACCTGGGGGCCAAAAAAAAAGTCATAGTTTTTTGACAGATCTTGAGTGAAAAGTCGAGCGTTCGACACTCAAAAATCGGCCCCGGTTGTGAATAAAGTCACCAGAGCTCGCACTGTATTGATAGCAACGGAATTGTCCTGAGGCTACGGTGACTGTAAGCCGTAAGCATGTAGGTGTACTACCATCATTGTATTAAAAAAGCAAACAATGTAAACGCCACTCTTTATACAATAATATCTGTTTCATAGAATTTTATAGTTCTTCCTACATAAATATGAAATAACCGACTTTAATACCGTTCCGTGTTTGGAAGGAATGTTTTGTCTCACATTCAGTAGAGCCATCTTAAATAAAAACCGGTCAAGTGCGAGTCCGACTCGCGCACCGAGGGTTCCGTACACAGTTCTTGTATATGTAGTTGTGTACCTGTCCCGACCCCATTAATTCAGGAACAATCTTAAAAAAACATGACAGCACCATCTATCGGCGCATTGTGTTACTAATTTGCGCGACTGAATAACTTAGTATGTATGTTGGTTTTTCAAGGATAATTCTTTATCACATCAACCGATTTCAATTATTGTTTTTTTATTTGAAAGAAGGTATTTTCAACGTAATTTTGTAAATTTAAATATAAAACAAAAATATATACAAAGGTGATTAAATTACAAACTTAGTATAGAAGAGTTTTTTGATGATTAAAAAAAAGAAAAACTAGATAGAGCTATGGCTATAATTTTCCTGTAAAATATACATGCATATTAATGTTGTGTAATAATTTCAAATTTTTTTCTTCGTAAACTTCGGAGATAAGGGGGGGGGAATGGTATTTTTTTTTACATTTTCCCTCGTAAATCGAAATTTCCCCAACGAAAAAAAAAAACTAAAAATTGTTTTAAAATGTACAAGTCAAGCCCTTTCATATGATACCCCACTTGACATAGTTGCCAGACTTTAAAATTTTGAACCCCCTTTTATCTGTCATTATTCACAGAAAATAAAATAAAATAATTTAAAAAACCATCTTCTATGTATCTGGGTTACCCTTGTTTATAACTATTCCAAATTTCAAATCGATAGGATAAGTAGTTCCTGAGATATTTAGCGATGTGACAGACAGACAGACAGACAGACAAAGTGAAACCAATAGGGTTCCTTTTTTACCTTTTTGGTACGGAACCCTAAAAAACTGAATAAACCGGCCAAGTGTGAGTCAGAGTTTGCAGATTTAAGGTTCCGAACCAACCGCAAAATTAGGTTGGTTTGTTCCGCACCCCATTTACCTGTATGGGAGCCTCGCTTAAGATATTTAAAAATAAGTTTTGACTATTTGTATGGCTTTGAGACACCAAGATGCTTATACTGTGAAAACTTTAAGACTGTAGCTCCAAACGCTTAGCTGTAAATCTGTGTGACAGACGAACGGACGGACGGAAGGACGCGTGAGTGACAGCAATAGGGTTCTGTTTTGACCCTTCGGGTACGGAACCCTAAAAACTAACCCGAGAATTAGAATTACGATTACTAACGGGATATTTACCATGTATTTACCATGTATTTGTGTTTGTCAGTTCAAAGCCATGGAATGAATGAATGAATGAATGAATGAAAGTTTATTCACAGAACATATGGTATATACATTAGTTCTTATACATAAATTTGACCCTTTATATGTTCAGCCGTAAGGCATGTGAAAATTGATTTAGGTTTAAATTTGAAGTTAACCATAATTATTCGAACATGACATACTAATTATTCAAACATAATTTCAATTTATCTTATAATTAAATGTAGACATGATTAATTATAGCATGCTTTTAACTTTTAATACAGGATCAGTTTAACAGAATGTCGATTTGCTATTATAACTAGGTTAGCATCATTGTCAAGTCCAAAATTAATAGTAGTCAGTTCAGATATAATGTTAAAGATAAATATACTCCTAATATCAATAAAGGAATGTCAATCTAGTTGTAATAATAATACCTCAAATTAATTACTAAGGGAATGTCAAGCTTAATAAATAATATATATAATTACAATTTATTTAAAACTTATGACTAAAAAAAAACATTATCAAGGATTAACCCCCTTATTTATAAACGTCCATCAAACCTCTATTAGTTAACAAGCCGCTAAAGTTCGTTTGTCCTGATCTGTCACTCTGACATTAACGTTTGTGAGAAAGGGACAAACAACATGGGGGTAACTGACGTGCTGCGAGTTTTAGTTGTGGTCTACTCACACACCATAGCGATCTATAGTGCTTGTCATCCACGATGCGACGACGCGCCCCTCCACAGCGACTCCCATACAATACAAATACTCTTTATTGCACACCTCAATTAAAGGACACTGTACAATACAAAAAAACACAATACGTAGAGGCAAACAACAGGCGGTCTTATCGCTAAAGAGCGATTTCTTCCAGACAACCTTACCTCATACTAATCTAAGCACAATAGTATGGATTGGGCTGTGGAGGGGCGCGCTTTCTTGGATGACACGCTACCCTCTTCTTGGTTCGCTTTTTCCTGAACCTGAGAATTCTCTTAAGGGGAGGTATCCCCAACGCAAATGTCCCGCTCTAACACGCGTGAGTTTACAATTAACCATCCCGCTCTCTACGCAAGCTCTGCGCGCAGTTTTGTAAACATTTTATCAAAGCATACCCTGCGAATTTGTCTATAACTATTTACGATCTTTAATTGAGAACAAAAATTAAATGTTAAATATCAGTAATATAGCCGTAGTATTGAAAATACATTCCAATAAAAACCGGCCAAGTGCGTGTCGGGCCACGCGCAAGGTAGGGTTCCGTAGTCGTCCACCCGTTACATTATGTGGACTAAAAAGTTCGCAATCTTATATTTACTATGTTTTTGACAGAATTAACAACATTATCTAAGGTATCAATGGAAATTGTACGAAAGTTTGCTTTTGCAAAGTACATTTCTGAAGTTCGACTATTACTCGTTAACTAGTAATGTTTACTTAGCTGTGATAGTTTTCCTTTTAAATTCATCGTATATACTACTACCATGATTTTTTTCACAGGCCTAGTAGCCACCGTTTAGCTGGCAGGGGGGGGGGGGGACACTTGACCATAACAAAAATTATCACTTCAAAGCTTAATATCACGCCAATCTAATCTTTAATCAAAAAATGCTTTTAGAAACCTTATAATATTTTTGAAAGAGCTATCCATCGATACCCCACACGATGGGGTTTGGAATAAAAAAAAATTGCACCACCACTTTACATGTAGGGGAGGTACCCTGAAAAAAATTTTTTTTTAAGATTTTATTCTACTGTTTTGTCGGCGTCATTGATATGTATACTCATGCCAAATTACAGCTTTCTAGTACTAACGGTTACTGAGAAAAACGGGGGTCGGACGGACGGACGGACGGACGGACATGGCGAAACTATAAGGGTTCCTTGTTTACTACGGAACCCTAAAAAGGGGTAACTTCGCGATTTTTTTCTATCGACTGAAATTCATCAGGTCGTGCAACTGACTGCGATTTTGACTAGACAAGATCCTTATGTAACACATATATATTTTTTTTGATTTTAAGACACTATATTCTATGTCTCAGATGGTTTTTAAAAACTCAAAAGTGGTAATACACGGCCTTAAAACACAATAGGATTGTATGAGGATTTAGGTTATGGGTGCTTCCTTTCTTCCATTATTTTGTAGTTTCCTTATCTTTTTTGTTCAAATATGATATAACGCGCTATATATTTGCCCACGAAGGAACGGAGAAGGTATATAGCGTTTAGGGTAAGTCCGTCGGGGGCTGCCATTGCCACGTCTGATCCCAATTGCATATTACTAGTAATATTAGTAATTCGAGGTACTAAAACGAAGGTTATAAACTGCATTATAATCTTACTTCATTTTTTCAATTCAATTCAATTCAATTTATTTATTCTCACATAAGTTGACAGTATTACACCAAAACACTTATGTGGTAGCCAAATGGTTCAATAAACAATTTTAATGCCCCGCCTCTCCTCGCGTCTGCGGGCGTTTCCAATAGACATATGACCGACAGTTGACCTATTGCTCGCATTCTAATAGGACGTATGTCGCTCCTGGCTGTGCCCTCACCTAAATACCAGCACGCGTGTGTGTGTGTGTCTGTGTGCCGGCGACATGAACCCTGGACTTCGCAGTAAAGGTATGTGAGCAAGGGACATGACCTAAAGACTATTTTGTAATCCTTTGTGTTAAATCCCATTTTAAACACAAATTATTACATTTTAAGGCGATTTACTGACTAGGCGGGGCGGGATCGATATGTGACATTTTCTTGTTGACACTGACATTTGACACTTTTCTCATATCGTACTGCCTCCTCACCGACAAATCAGGAAGTCGCCTAAGGCAGGCAACGGTAGCTCTCTACGGATTTTGAAAGAGCTATCCAACGATACCCCACACGATGGGGTTTGGAAGAAAAAAAAATTGCACCACCACTTTACATGTAGGGGAGGTACCCTGAAAAAAATTTTTTTTTAAGATTTTATTCTACTGTTTTGTCGGCGTCATTGATATGTATACTCATGCCAAATTACAGCTTTCTAGTACTAACGGTTACTGAGAAAAACGGGGGTCGGACGGACGGACGGACGGACGGACATGGCGAAACTATAAGGGTTCCTTGTTTACTACGGAACCCTAAAAAGGGGTAACTTCGCGATTTTTTTCTATCGACTGAAATTCATCAGGTCGTGCAACTGACTGCGATTTTGACTAGACAAGATCCTTATGTAACACATATATATTTTTTTGATTTTAAGACACTATATTCTATGTCTCAGATGGTTTTTAAAAACTCAAAAGTGGTAATACACGGCCTTAAAACACAATAGGATTGTATGAGGATTTAGGTTATGGGTGCTTCCTTTCTTCCATTATTTTGTAGTTTCCTTATCTTTTTTGTTCAAATATGATATAACGCGCTATATATTTGCCCACGAAGGAACGGAGAAGGTATATACTCAGACTCAGCCTCGTATACCTACATGAGTGATGCACATGGTACTACAAGCTGGCTAGACCATTGTGTGGTATCTGAAGCCGCGTGGAAGATGATAGTGAACGTTAATATACAATATAATGTGTTCTGGTCGGATCATTTCCCTCTTGAAGTGGTATGTGACTTAAACGTATTAAGAACTAAGTTCGTAATTTCGACTAGGGAGCCGAATAGGGTTATATGGGGGGAAAGAGATCAATGTCAAACTTCCATGTATCAGGATCATTGCAACAGGCTGTTGAGATGTATTGATTTTCCCCATGAGCTCAGAGAATGCTGTGACCGGCCTTGTGCTAACGTAGATCATAGGCGCATTATTGACAACTTGCACGCTAGTGTGATAACAGCTTTAAAACACGCTGCATCTATGACCTATGAGAGCACAAGAACGAGTGGATGTAGGCGAAGACAGGTTGGGTGGAACAAACATGTGAGGCCCCTCCACACGGAGGCTCGACTAGCTTTTCAAAACTGGGTTCTATACGGTAAACCCAAGACAGGTCCCTGCTATGACGTCATGGTGAAATCTAGGAAAGCGTTTAAATCAAAATTAAAATGGTGTCAAGACAATGCACAACAGATTAAGTTAGACATTATGGCAAACCATCACTCAAATAAAAACTTTAGCAGTTTTTGGAAGCAAACTAGTAAGATGTGTCCTAAGTCGAGCCTCCCAGTGAATATTATGGGTGAGAACGACCCGGAAAAAATATCACAACTTTTTAAAGCGCATTTCAAAGTGGAATCACCTCTCGGGCCCTCAACAGATCCACCCAAATCCATAGAACTGGGTTCAAAGCCTTTAATAAATTTCACAGCCGGTGACGTAAGAGCAGTGGTGAAGGGCATGACACGAGGTAAGTCACCTGGGCATGACTCACTTAGCATAGAACACCTTCAACATGCGGGAGTTCATCTGCCCAGAGTTCTTGCCATGCTCTTCACTATATGTGTGGCCCATAGTTATTTACCCGACGAAATGATACAGACGATTGTAGTCCCAGTACCTAAAAACAATACGGGCGATGCGTCAGATGTAAATAACTACCGGCCTATCTCACTAGCTACCGTAGTATGTAAGGTGATGGACAGTGTGCTTAATAAGCAACTTGAAAAGTTTGTGCCGCTTCATGACGCTCAATTCGGGTTTAGGACCGGACTCTCTACAGAAACGGCAGTCCTGTGCCTTAAGCACACTGTCCGACACTACACGGAACGTAAGACACCAGTGTACGCGTGTTTTTTGGACTTGTCCAAGGCATTCGACCTGGTGTCTTATGATGTCCTATGGAGAAAGCTGTATGACGCTGCTGTACCTGGAGAACTGGTTGAGCTGCTTAAATATTGGTATGGCAACCAGAGTAACAGGATTAGGTGGGCGGGCTCCTTGTCTGGCTCTTTTAAGATGCAGTGTGGGGTAAGACAGGGAGGATTGACCTCACCTCGACTATTTTGTCTGTATATTGATCGGCTGATCGATGAGCTCAGCAACACCCGGGCTGGTTGTTCAATTGGGGGTCAGTGTTTCAACAACATCAGCTACGCTGATGATATGGTGTTGCTGAGCCCATCGGTTTGCGCGCTTCGGAAGCTACTCGCTATTTGTGAGCGTTACGCGGAGACCCACGGCCTCAGGTACAATGCTAGTAAGAGCGAATTACTTATTTTTAAAGCAGGCACAAAAACCTACAGTATTGTACCACCAGTCGAGCTAGGTGGGGTTTCGCTAAAAATCGTTACTAAATTTAAGTACCTGGGGCACTGGGTCACCGAGTCACTTAAAGACGACCTGGACTTGGAACGGGAGCGCAGGGCGCTGTCAGTGAGAAGCAATATGTTGGTCCGCAGGTTTGCAAAATGCACAGCTAATGTTAAACTAACATTATTTAGAGCCTACTGCCAGTCTTTCTACACATGCAGCCTGTGGATCAACTATACAAAGTCAGCTTATAGCGCCCTGCGCGTCCTCTATAACAACGCATTTAGGATGCTGATGGGGCTGCCGCGCTACTGTAGTGCGTCGGGGATGTTCGCGGAGGCACGCACCGATGACTTTCACGCTATAATGCGTAAGCGAGTGGCATCCCTGATGCGGCGTGTTCGCGGCAGCGCCAACAGCCTCCTGAGCGCAGTTGCGGAAGCGTATGACAGTCCAATTTTGTGGCACTGGACACAGTCTCATAGGCCTCAAATAAATTGCCAAAAGTGACAGTTTTTTATGGCCTATGTATACCTACCTACTAACAAACTAGATCATAAGAATTAATTACTTTGTGTTGTGTATCTTTTGTTATGTGTTACTAACATATATGGATGTAAATACTCCGAAATAAATATATAAATTAAATTAAATATAGCGTTTAGGGTAAGTCCGTCGGGGGCTGCCATTGCCACGTCTGATCCCAATTGCATATTACTAGTAATATTAGTAATTCGAGGTACTAAAACGAAGGTTATAAACTGCATTATAATCTTACTTCATTTTTTCAATTCAATTCAATTCAATTTATTTATTCTCACATAAGTTGACAGTATTACACCAAAACACTTATGTGGTAGCCAAATGGTTCAATAAACAATTTTAATGCCCCGCCTCTCCTCGCGTCTGCGGGCGTTTCCTAATGACATATGACCGACAGTTGACCTATTGCTCGCATTCTAATAGGACGTATGTCGCTCCTGGCTGTGCCCTCACCTAAATACCAGCACGCGTGTGTGTGTGTGTCTGTGTGCCGGCGACATGAACCCTGGACTTCGCAGTAAAGGTATGTGAGCAAGGGACATGACCTAAAGACTATTTTGTAATCCTTTGTGTTAAATCCCATTTTAAACACAAATTATTACATTTTAAGGCGATTTACTGACTAGGCGGGGCGGGATCGATATGTGACATTTTCTTGTTGACACTGACATTTGACACTTTTCTCATATCGTACTGCCTCCGCACCGACAAATCAGGAAGTCGCCTTAGGCAGGCAACGGTAGCTCTCTACGGATTTTTCTGGGCTTGTAAATACTGAATGGATTTTCTTTTTGGGTCAGTGAGGGAAGCTACCAGATCCCGTGCTGCTACGCAAAAATAGTCTTAGAAGACCTTCCCTTGATTTCGAATTAATGAAGATTGGCGTTTACAACTTTTGGAAAAAACATACAGGGTGCGAGAAATAGGTCATTTTTTTTTTGATGCCAATCAATCCCATTCCTTTCTGATCTCTCCCAATATGACTCCTAACCGCTGCAAAGCGCTCATTAATGACGGAAGTTCTACATTTCCGAGAATGGAATAGTATGCCTGATATTTGGTCTGGGAATCAAAGTGTCATTCAAGCTAACTTGGTACCTTATCAGTGTCCGGCGTGCGAAGTAAGCTAGCCGTCAAACTCAGAAGTTAGTCCGTCTAGGCTATTCATAGTATTCATAATGTGTTTCACCTCACATCTCACCCTAGCGACCAATCACCAAGATTCCTAATTGAAACAAGTGGACGAAGAGAGGGAAATACAGTGATATTACCTACCAAATATTCTTGCGTTACCTACTAATATGCGCGCTTTAGACTAGCAAGAATTTTCTTGATTTTCCTTTACATTGCAGGGTTTGATCGTATTCATTTTACCTCGGTAACCCGTAGCCCAGCAATGTAAAGAAACTTGCATGTTTTTGCCAATATAACACGGGCTATAGCTATGACATTCGGGAAAATAAAATACAATTCCGTCATCGCGTTAAAATTTAATTGCTATTCTTTTATTTCAGGCGGTCATTTAGTCATATTTGGATATTGATATTTTTATCGTAGGATCCCGAAAATTGCTAATACAGTTGGGAAATACGAAGAATAGTATTATTAATGAAAAATTATAAAAAACCTAGTGAGGCTATTTAATCTAGGGTGATCAAATATTTTTCACCTCGAGTGTAGACCACAAAATTACGTACCTATTACTGACTTCTATTGTTATGTATTAAGTTTGGTAGTGACAAATATCGCGTCCAACCTGACACGCGAACACTGGATTGATCATCCTATTTCTTCAGACGGTCAAATAAGTATATAGTTGACTCAGACTACTCAGAGTACCGTAAAATGGGGTGAGTTGGCACAAAACCGAAGTTCAAACCCGGATAAAAGTTTATTTTTGTACGTGGCGCATTGATTTATTTACAAAAAAAGTGTCCCGGATGTTTGTATTATAGTTTTTTTTATGATTTTGTGTTCATAGCTTTAACGATAAACACAGAAAGTTGGTAATCCCACCTCACCCCGTAGTTCAGATAGGTTGGGGTGAGGTGGGAAAGATTTCATACTAAGGCGAGTTTGGGAAATTGTAGGATCGACACTTTGGGATTATGCAATTATAATAGCATGATTTGTAATTAGAATTTATATGTTACGTAGCAGTAGCCTATAAAAACCAGCTCGCCCCTCTGCCATCCTTACTCTCCCCATTCATAACCCAACTGTCCTCGCAATCCCTACTTACCCCATTTTACGGTACGGACTGACTTAAGATTTACAGCAACCTTTGACCGACGATCGCAAACACTTTCCATCGATTTGAGCCCATGTAAATATTTACCGGGTCTGTAAGTAAAATACGGACTTTGGGGCCGGGGTCATATCTACGGATAAAGAACGACATTGTAGTAGAAGTATATACTGTTAAAGGTACGGGTTGAGGGATCTAAGAGTAGATTTATAGCTGAAAGGAAATACTGGTTAGCACATATCACAGATATAAAAAAATAAATTGTGGACAATCTTACACGAATCAACCTAGTCCCAAACTAAGCAAAGCTTGTACTATGGGTACTAAGCGACGATATACATACTTATATAGATAAATAGATACTTAAATACATAGAAAACATCCAAGACCCGGGAACAAATATTCGTGCTAATCACACAAATAAATGCCCCGGCCAGGATTCGAACCTGGGACCTCCAGCTTCGCAGGCAGGGTCACTACCAACTAAGCTAAAGCGGTCGGCATAATTTTTATATTACACAAAAAAACTGAAATACAATCACAATAAAACTGAAATAGTCACAGGAAAACAACTGTCTCCAAAAGAATGGCGCTTTGACAGGCATTCTAGAATAATCTGAATATATGTTTGTATACGTTATGATTCTCGACTTACATGGCCAGCCTCATACCGTATCAACCTCTACAATACCTAAGTCATTATTTTATTTATAGAAAAATCAAGTTTAAACAGTATGATCTTGAGAAAAAAATGTTTACTGCTCTCAACCCAACGTATTTGTAGAATTGTAATGGACTCCTATGTAGGAATAATATACAGGGTTGGATATATACAGGAAAAGGGATATATACAAACTATATACAATAGATAGGAGACACAAGAAGAAACGACAATAGAGAGATCTCTCAGGGACCGAAGTCCTATGAGAGTTGGTTGGAAGTTCTATATATGCAACTGACTTAAGAAACTTCGATAGCGCGTTGCAGAACATGTCAGATTTGACGGTTGCCTAGCGACGCCACATATTAAAATAAAACTAAAAATAACCTAAATTCAGTCGTTCATATTATTATTTACTATACAGGTATGTAGTTGTGTTCCTGGAGGTGAGCAAGGTTGCCAGAGCTCCCGAGGATGCACTGTGTTGAGAGCGAGGGACCTAAATTTGTCCCTTCTGCTGTCAACACAGTGTATTCTCAAATTTTATAAAGGGTCGGCAATGCGCACGCGACTCCTTTGGAGTTGCGAGCGTCTATAGGCTGCGGTGTCCGCTTACCACCAGGTGGACCGTACGCTTGTTTGCCGCCGGCGTTGTATAAAGTACGGAACCCTTCGTGCACGGGTCCGACTCGCACTTGGCCGTTTTTTTATATTACATTATGAATTTATATGGATTTGTATTTGTGAATTAACATTAATGAGTTTATTTCTAGTCTTAAACAAACCTTTTTTTAAATGGGTACTTGTATCTTCATTTATAGACTTATAAAACACTGATTTTAATTCAAGAATTTCAGCCTGACAGATTTCCACTTTTAACACTATTAAAAGAGTTTGAAATCAGTACAAAATATTGCATTTCTTTGCAACCGGGTCAGTCGTTTAACTTTAACTCCGTATTTCCGTAAAATGTTCCGTGAAAGATTTCGTGTCGGAATCGGTTGGTATTAAGTTTCTGGTAGCTCCAGTTGTACTGCTCCTGCCCCGTTTGCCGTTTCCGATTTGTTATACTGCCACTGCCACTGGGAAATTAGTATAGTTCGTGTCATCCACGATGACGCGCTCCTCCACAGCGAATCTCATACTAATCTATGCGCAATTGTACGGTTTGTGGAGTAGCGCCAAGTCTATACTCGTATTACCAAGCCGCGTTCGCCTGTCGACGTATCCGATCGGCTCCGTACGCATGCCGACGCATCCGTACGGCTCCGTTCACCTGCCGACGTATCCGATCGGACTCTTTCGAACTAAGTAATTCTCGAAACGAAAGTGCAGACATAACTCAATCATGGATTTAGATAAAAACTGATTTGTTCGGTGCAAAAGCATATGTAGTACACGATAGTAATTAAATTATTTGACTAGGCGCAGACGGATACCTACTTTCGCAAGCGGCCGTACGGAGCCGTACGGACGCGATCGGATGTCGACGCATTCGTTCGTATTCTTTCCGATCCGATCCGATGCGAGCCGATGCGATCCGTTTGGTGGACACCGACCCATAGGCGACAGTGTCTGTTTACCGTCAGGCAGGTCGTACGCTTGTGTCACCGTCGTTGTATAAAAATAATGTAACCACGGAACCCTACTTTGCGCCTGACTCACTCTTCGTCAGTTTTATGAATACGAAAATTCTACACATAACCTCATAGTTTTTGCGCGGATTAAAGGCTACATGTTCGATAATTGAACGAATCGAATCGATTGTGTGACGAATTGAACCAGTCCGCAATGGGAACAAATTTACCGCTTAACTTTCTTAATGCATTTTCAGGCGAACTGAAACGTTAAAAACTTGGCTGGCTATGATTTAAAATAGTTAGTTTCTTTATGATGTCCAATACAGAATGGTCGTAGGTACAAGTTCGAATTGAGAGGCGCTACACTGAGAAATTTGGAGACTTTGAAACGCTGTCCTGCCCAGACTAGCAAACAATAGGGGCTCATTTTCAGATATATGATTCTTGACTATATGATTGTGGTACTGACAATAGCGAAACATGATTGCTTAAAATTTTCTCGATAGAAAATAAATCCAAAGTCGAGTCTATATTTTCCTTTTTTTCCTCAACCTACTAAAACAACGCATTATTAAAAGACACGATTAAGTTAATATGATGGTATTTTACCTCATCTAGGTACTGACAAGAGGAAATTTAATAAACCTGCACACAGTCAGATATTTAACGAGATTTGTCTAAAAAGCCATTCTCGAAGAGGGTTGCATCCCGTTTTGTCGTGAGCGAAAACCAAAGGGTGTCTCTTTCAATCGATATATCGCCTTAAAAGGTGATGCCGCGATTCTCGAGTCTCGTCTCGACTGTCTCGACCCTTGGGTAAGAGATGTAACTACTACCTACTACGAGCAAACAATGCATTAATTATGGGTAAATGAAAATCACATGTACCTAAGTCCTTACACCATGCAAATATGTAAATAGGCCCTAAGAGATACGTTTTGGTGTTTAGGTTATTTTTTTACTATAAAATTTTTCTTAATTAATATTAATTTAGTAATAAGTTTTTATTATAATTTAGTTTTAATTCATTTTTTAATTTACTTACTTTTTTTTCTGAATAAAAGACGTTCGGGGAATTATAATTCCCCGAACGTCTTATCGTTCTCGTAGAGTGTTCACGGTGTTATCCTAAAGAAGATCAGGGTCTGCTTAGTTATCTGAATAAATAATTTATATATCATTATTATTAGGCAACTGACGTTTGGGCAACTGGAAGTTCGAGGATTGGATGTTTGGGGAACTGGCCGTTCGAGGATTGGACGTTCGGGCAACTAGACGTTCGAGGATTGGACGCTCGGGCAACTAGACGTTCGAGGATTGGACGCTCGGGCAACTAGACGTTCGAGGATTGGACGCTCGGGCAACTAGACGTTCGAGGATTGGATATTAGGGCAACTGGATGTTCGAAGCTAGAACGCTTGTCAAGTGAATGCTGGCAGATGGGAATTGAGTCACACCTTGAGATAGGTTCATTATAGTAACTAAATAAATATTGTGAATACTTAACTAATATGCCATTCTGAATTATATTAGTCACGTATATTCGTATACTGATAACAGCCTCAGTCAACAGAATTATGAGACAGTAAAATAATCGTGATTCAGAAAATGAAACGATTAGTTACAGTCTTTTACGACTAGCACTAAATCAACACATGTAACAAAAATTACAACCCTTAACATCAGAGCAAATAAAGTTCACAATCGTTCGCGTAACTGAGTCTTTCTTGGGACTATAAAACTGTTTGAACCCCATTGTATTGCCAACTCTATATCCAAGGATGTAGAGTTGAATTTGCGATGGTACTCGACTCGTGAAACGCCTGACAAGGTAAATAGTATTTTCATAGTGTACGTGGCATGACAAAGGAATAAATTTTGAACAAGAAAATTATCTAAGTAGGTGCAAGGGCAAGCAAGGGGCCGTGTAATCGTTAACATCCTAATTATGGACACATTCATACCCAGTAGTTGACAATTACTAAATAATGATGACTCAAGATGAGAGTCTTTGAGTAGTGTGGTTTTTTTACACTAATAGTGGCTTTACAGGCTGGGTCCAATAAAGCGATACGAGTGCGCGGTTGGAGGGAAAATCCAGGGGAAACCTCCGACACGACCACGCGGGTGGCTTGAACACTGGAATACTCTAAGAGCTGGCGCTCCAGTGAGATTGCTTGAGCGGCTTCAACCGAATCTAAATAAGGTGTGAGCGGAATCGAGCTACTGGGAGTTTTGTCGCTGGTTCACTAAATCTAGTCTCTAAGTAACAGTCAGTAAATAACAGTCCAGTAAGGAACTCAGTTAGGCCCTGGGTCGGACTGTCTCTACCCGATATGCGGCGGTACCGGGACGAATAGGGACTATGACAAGTGTGTGTTGCCAGTGATAATATATCATATCATATCATATCATATCGTCGTAATATATGGAACTGAAACGCGGTCGCTCACTATGGGCCTCATAAGAAGGCTCAAAGTCACCCATAGGGCAATGGCGAGGGCTCTGCTGAAGTTTATTTTAAGTGGTATTTCAATGATTTGACACCAGCCTCCCATAAACCGCTTAAGTTCGGACTGTAAGATATTACTCCCGTTAATTTAAGTTTGTGCTTCTTTCGATCCTGTAAGAAGACAGTATATTAATATCTTTACACGAAGCGTCAAATACGATCAGCAATTTAGTCATTTACTTCTCCTCCTGGACGATTGCATGGTGCGGCAATTATACACTCTTTGGGTGTGATTCTGCTGTTAATAAGGTTTCAGTTGGTGTAGTCCTCAATAAATTGTATGTATGACGACCGCTTTAGCTTAGTTGGTAGTGACCCTGCCTACGAAGCTGGAGGTCCCGGGTTCGAATCCCGGCCGGGGCATTTATTTGTGTGATGAGCACGAATATTTGTTCATGGGTCTTGGATGTTTTCTATGTATTTATATCTATATAAGTATGTATATCGTCGCTTAGTGCCCATAGTACAAGCTTTGCTTAGTTTGGGACTAGGTTGATTTGTGTAAAATTGTCCACAAATATTTATTATTTTTTATTTTATTCTTTTTTCAACTTTGGCATTCCCAGTTACTCATTGGAGGGTTTCTGGCAGTGCTTGTGAGCGATTGTTTAAACGTTTAAACTGTTTAAAGTAATGAAATATAAAATCTTGCACTAAAACTTGTTTTTGTCGGGTGAGTTAATCACCTTTTGTTTTCCTGGCTACAACACCTGTCCGCCGGCCGGTGTTGGCTTGGTTACACAATATGGGTGGTTTGGACCATATGTTGATTGCAATAAGGTTCATTGTTGAAAACACGTCTTGTTGTTATGATTTTTGTAATGCGACTTAATAAATACGTGTAGGTATACTTGAAATCAGTCAAGAAGCAATTTTCCGGTTCAAATAATAAAGTTCAATTTACAGTAGCATTTTTATAGAAATTGGTCAACAAGTGTTTTTAGTAATCCATGACAATACTAAGAATAGTGTGTCCATCTGCATGTTACCTCTTGACGCATAAACCGCTGAACCGATTTAGATGAAATTTGGTATGGAGATAGTTTGAATCCCGGGGAAGGACATAATTATGATAATTTCTATGCCGGAAATCATCCTCTTAAGGAGTGGAAGAACACGATGAACGAGTTCTACGCTAATAAAGTCGCGGGCAAAAGCTAGTATTAGACCGTCGCATGTTAGTTTAAACCGCCTGTTGTCCATCAACATGTTTAATCTTAAATGGTTTTTCTTATGTATTTTTTTGGATAACAATAAAGAATATGTATGTATGTATGTAATCAGAAATGAGGCCATCCGTAGCAGAACCAAAGTAACCGATATAGTCTTTCGAATAACTAAACTTAAGTGGCAGTGGGCGGGGCACATTGCACGTAGAACCGATGGCCGTTGGGGCCGAAAGGTTCTCGAGTGGCGACCACGGACCGGAAGGCGCAGCGTGGGTAGACCCCCCACAAGGTGGACTGATGTCCTGGTAAAGGTCGCGGGAGTCCGCTGGATGCGGGTGGCGCAAGACCGGTCATTGTGGCACTCTTTGGGGGAGGCCTATGTCCAGCAGTGGACGTCTTTCGGCTGATATGATGATGATGATGTATGTATGTATGTATGTACACATAAGAAAAACACAATATGTGCATTGTATTGTATTTATATAATATCGAGTTGGCGTTCGCTTGCTGGTTTTTGATGCTTGCTGTAAAATCTGTGATTGCTCAATAAGTTAATCCAAATAAATATGAAATGTTTATCCAAAGGGCGATACACGCTGTATTTGCGCATGTAAGGCCAGAAATAGTTACCCGTTATCATACGCGGGCTGCCGCACGTCCACAACACTATTGACACACACCGCACCAAGATCTCACCAGATTCAGACGTGTCCAGTCCTTATCACCACCACGCAGAGTTCAAAATAGCTATAATCCAGCTCTAAAACAAAAGAATCCCTTAAGCATCTCTGAAGATATGAGACACGGATTTCAAAATGTATATCCTGTTGATTAGAGTTTGTTTTCCAATGTAAATAATAGAGTGCTGGGTACCGCTGGATTAAGGACTGTTAGTGAATTTAAATAAAGTCGTTTTTCGTTTGAGTGGGATAAGTAAATAGTGCTGTTAACAGTTATAAAATAAAAGGAGTGACAGAAGAGATAGCTCTTTGGTTAAATTATTGTAGTAAAGTGCCTCTGTGATATAATTTAAAATGGTGTACACTATAGGTGGTAGTAAAAGTGTGGACATTAGTAAAGAAGTTAGTAAAGGAAGTGTTTGGAAGGAACTGCTCTTTGCTTTTATAGGTATGATTTTTTAAAATTTACTTATCTATGTTTCATGTCATGACTAAACATCGTATTCACCTGCTTTTTTGTTACACTACGATGTTGGCAACCAAGTATAATGGTGTCGGCGGTTTCATCTGGATTTTCTCCAGGGCACTTTCCAATTTTTATTTTATTTTTATTTTATTTCAAAAGGTACATAAAACAGACAGTAATCAAAATGTACAGAAAAATACATAGAATAGACACACATGACCAGATTACAGTCCAAAAATATATGTAGACATCATGGCTATGAGTTATAATTTAGAGAAAAAAGAAAAACTGTTTGAATTACAAAGAAATTGATAGCAAAAGGCAAACAAACACTAGCGCAGCGCACTGCACTCTTATTGAAGTGGTCTAATTATTTGTGGCTAAATAAAAAAAAAAAAAAATAAATAAATAAATATTTGTGGACAATCTTACACAAATCAACCTAGTCCCAAACTAAGCAAAGCTTGTACTATGGGTACTAACTACTAAGCGACGATATACATACTTATATAGATAAATAAATACATAAATACATAGAAGACATCCAAGACCCAAGAACAAATATTCGTGCTCATCACACAAATAAATGCCCCGGCCGGGATTCGAACCCGGGACCTCCAGCTTCGTAGGCAGGGTCACTACAAACTAAGCTAAAGCGGTCGTCAAAATATACATATTTTTTGAATTGAGAGATTTTGGAAACATAAACAATTGGGCACTCCTCGCGTTATTGGTCCTGGGGGCCGAGTTTTGACTGTCGAACGCTCGAATTTTCACTTGACATCTGTCAAAACTTCATAGTTTTTTGACAGATGTCGAGTGAGAAGTCGAGTGTTCGACACTCAAAAATCGACCCCCTGGTCTAAAAAAGCCACAGTCAGGATCGAAAACAAGCAACCATTTACTTTGCCTGACGGTAAGGAGACACCATAGCCTATGAAAGCTTGCGACTGAAAGACAATCACATGCGCGCAGAGATCATAGTGGTGTTAATATAGCTTCGGTTTTCTATAAGGTGGAATTTGCATTTGTCCCAATTGAGACCAGTTCTGTCATGAAACGAACTAGACTTAACAGTGGCGACGAATATATAAATATTTTTATAATATTTATATAATATATACTATCAAAATATTTGGCATGAACAAGAAACGAAATACTAATAACGAATAATATAAAACTGCACGACGCATCAACATATGTATTTGGCATAAACACGAAACAAAAGAATAATAACGAATAATATAATAACTGCAGCCTGCGTCATAATATTTTGCACAAACAAAAAAAAAGAATAATTAACGAATACTATAGAATTGCAGGCGCTACGTATAGTGCGTGTGCGTTTCATCCATGGTGTAAGAAAACAAGGTCTGACCAGGCTCGCGCATGCGCAACTCAGTACAAAAAAATGATATCCGAGTATAGTATGGAATATTCGAGGCGGATAATGGCGGCACCGGCAGTATCGGATTTACATGGCAATTGCTGTCAATTCGCGTTCATTCCCTAGTATGAGAGTCCCGTCTCTTAAAACGTCAGTGATTATATTCGCTTTGGGTCTGACCACGGTCTGACAATCAGGATCGTGACACGGGGTGGAGTTGCCAGTTTATAGTAACAAAAGAAAAGAGAAAAAAAAAGTTTTTCTGTCGTTGTGATGCAAAATAAATTATAAACGCATTATAATTGTCATTTACTTGTGCACACAAAATAGGTCAAGTCAATCTAAATACTTATATGAATAATTTAATAAAATACTCACAGGATTGACAGGATACATCGGGGTCGGGGAGTATCGTAACATAATACACCATTGGCAATAACAACAACAACAACAACAACAACAACAACAACAACAACAACAACAAATACTCTTTATTGCACACCTCACATAAACACACATACAAAAGGAAAACAAAGAAACAGGGATACAGAGGTAGTACAAAAGGCGGTCTTATCGCTAAAGAGCGATCTCTTCCAGACAACCTTTGGGTAGTGGAGTAGAGAAGTATAAAACAGAGTAGTAGGTGGTGCATAAATTATTAAAATGAAATAAAATAATAATAAGATTATGAAAAACAACTCATCAAAATAAATACACATACTTAAATATTATATAAATAGACATACATAAACTATACATATATATAATACAATACTGCACTCACACACACTACACAAACAAAGTAGTAAAATAACCGAACAAAATATTGAAAAATGCCTTGGTATAACTCTATCAAAAAATCTTAAGGCGCTACAACGAGAAATTTAGAAACTTTGAAACGCTGTTCTGCCCAGACGAAGAAACAATAGTGAATGATTTTTAGGTATATGATTCTTGACTATATGATTGTGGTACTGACAATAGCCGAAACATGATTGCTTAAAACTTTCTCGATAGAAAAGAAATCCAAAGTTGAGTCTATATTTTCCTTTTTTTATTCAGCCTACTAAAACAACGCATTATTAAAAGACACGATTAAGTTAATATGATGGTGTTTTACCTCATCTATACTCTGACAAGAGGAAATTTAATAAACCTGCACAAAGTCAGATATTTATCGAGATTGCCTAAAAAAGCCATTCCTGAAGAGTGTTGCATCCCGTTTTGTCGTGAACGAAAAACATACGCGCGTCTCTTTAGATCAATATATCGCCTTAAATATCATCATATTAAATAAACTTTCATGCTGATTATTTGCATGCTACAAAGCTTTTTTTACAAACAGGAAAGCTTTTTCATTGTTCTAACACAAGAACCGGATAGATTTTTGGGTAAGTGATCCAGTAGATATTCCGAAAATCAATCAAAAAAATATAAAATATTTACGACAACTACGCGCAGAGTTCTGTAGCTCTAGTATAAGTTTTTTCGAAACATTAACTAATTCGAACGCGTTTGCGTTTTGTCTCAAAATGTATGAAAACGCTCTCACGGAGTTTGAAATACGCGCGTTCATCGGTTAGCAACAAATGTTATACTCGCTGTTTTAGTTTCCACTAGTTACCACAAGATGCGCTGTTCACGTTTTCATACCACTTTCATACATTTTGAGACAAAACGCAAACGCGTTCGAATTAGTTAATGTTTCGAAAAAACTTATACTAAAGCTACCGTAGCATTGCAAGCATTAAAAGCAGTTCAATATATCGTATAAGAATGTAATGGCAACGCCCGAGTTGTATCATGTTTAGAAATAGGAAGCTGACCTTAGGGAAGACGCGCTAAAAATAGGTCACGTTTGTTTACAAATTTCATAAACGTGCTGAACTAGCGAGGTAGCCGACTATCGCGTACTATATGCGTTATGTAAATGAATTCCCGGGTTATATTGTTTGCTTCATTCTCGGTTACAATATAGGTATAGATAGTTCCATTCACAACTTACTCGTACAACTACGCGCCCCTCCACAGGAATCTTATACTAATCTACGCATAGTCCATATTCGTCCCGGCACCGCCGTATACCGGGTAGAGTCAGTCCGACCCCGGTCGGGCCTAGCTGAGTTTCTAGCTGGACTCTTCTCAGCTAGGCTAGGTTTAGTGAACCAGCGACAAAACTCCAAGTACCTCGATTCCACTGACACCTCAGATTCGGTTGAGGCCGCAACCAATCTCACTGGAGCGCAAACTTTTAGAGGATTCCAGTGTTTCAACCGCCCGCGCGGTTGTGTCGGAGGTTTTCCCTGGTTTTCCCAAGGCCACTCTCAAACTGCGCACTCCTATCGCTTTATTGGGCACGGCCTATAAGCCACAGTCAGGTTAAAAAAACCTAATCTTACGCATAATTGCACGGGTTCGGCTGTAGAGTTACGTGGCTACGTGGATGGCACTATCTATTATAGTAATGGCAGTATCTATTATAGTGGATATTAGAAACCAATTAAGAGTCAATAATGCACAAGAAAACACTGTACCTACAACCCGGGAATTAGTCGCGTATTCTCGAATTGGGTCATTGTCAGATTTAGGTGCGCGTCTTTCGTGGCGGTGGACATGTCAAAAGTTAAGGGCTACAAAGCTTAATTTTCGATTGATCTGATAACCCGCATAATCTGTAATGCCGTGTCTATAAATCCATGTAATAAAAACGTAAATTACATGCACACAAGCCGTTAACTATTGACCACCGAATGGACAACTTTTGTTTTTCCAACTGACAATGACCCAGTTTGTTGTACTTTCCAGGGTCTTGCAATTATTTGTCTAACACTCCACAAACTCGCTTTTCTCGCTCGTTCAATAAGTACATGGGGTATGGTTACATCCTATCTCTTTACTCTTATTTATCTTTAATCTTAAGACCGTATCAAAATGATAAGCGAAAAGTTAAACAAACAACAGGGCATTCATCCTCACACCTAGAAGCTAAATGGTCGCGTATGGTATGGTACGAAATTGTCTCCCTCGGAGACGCTCCGGTTGTGAAATGAGCTCCCTGTCGAGGTTTTCCCGAGGGACTACAGTACGGGGCCCTTCAAAAAAGGAGTGTGTGCATTTTTAAAGCGTCTGCAAGCGGACATATGACACAAAACATAATTTTAAGGAGCTCGCGAAGCGTCTTGTGGACGCCACGGGTGACCAGAAGGCTGATGCGTACCTTGCTCAGCGCATCAGCATTGCTGTTCAGCGCGGCAATGCGGTCAGCCTTCTGGCACCCTACCGTCGAGCTCCAAATTTAAGGCCATTTTTTACTTGTAAACACTTTTATTTGGTTTGTTTTTAGATTAGGTTATTTTATTATGTAATTTGCTGTTTTATGGAAGCATAAAAGCATAACAAATGGAACTATAACAAAATTTAAATTGAAGTGTCTCAGGTTAGAAGAACAATGTTGTAGGTGTAATACAATAAGGCAATGAAACATTTCAGGCGCGTAGAGCGAGACTGCAATGTTTTTATATTTTATAATTTATACCTGACCTAAAATCGCATCCTTCACCTTCGTCATCTTTTCCGGCCGTTTTTGATATATATATATACTAGCTTTTGCCCGCGATTTCGTCTGCGTAGAACTCGCGTCATCGCGTTAGAATGTTATTTCATTTTCTATTTCATGCGCTTACCTAGTTATCTCTTTTCCATTCTAACTTAAACCCCGTTAAGGGATGATTTCCGGGATAAAAGTATCCTATGTCCTTCCCTAGGACTCAAACTATATCAGATAAACATTATGATGCAGGTGCGGAAAATACTCATCAAGTATTGTAGATGAGAACGCGAGCGTAGCGAGCGCGAAATTTTTAGAACATTCTGATGCAGGCGCGGTAAAGGAGAGTCTTGTTTGAGACACGATAGGGTACGGACGCGTCCATCCGCAGCCCAAAACATCCATAAAAACTCGGCAATTAACAATAGGCCTTCGCGAAACAATAGAAACACGTGTTCTGCAAGGACCGCCGCGGTACTCTTCGTCCAACCAGTCAACCAAACTTCGCGCGATTCTCTACCTCATACTTAAAATGCCGACGCCAGTTCAAAATATGCAGTGCAGTGTCTTATATAGTATTTAGATAAATAGTGAGTGTATGTGTATTTAATGTGAGCGACAACCTCGTCCCGTCCGTCCCATGCACGACAGCTGGGATAATACTCAATGCAAACCTTGCGAATTGGTGAGCTCTTTCCAGTTTAAACTCTTCACATTTCTTTTAAAATTAATGATTCGTTTGAAACACATTCGCATAGGGTCCACAATGTAGTTAACAGCCAGGTCTACTCAGGCACCACGGTCGTGTAGTGGTCCCTTAAGCATAATCGTAATATTATATAATCTAGGCGAGTAAGTTGATACTCACAACCCCGGAAATAACATAAAGATAAATATGTAAAAGCATTAACTAAAA
Source organism: Cenopis cana (assembly GCA_951800055.1). Taxonomy (NCBI): domain Eukaryota; kingdom Metazoa; phylum Arthropoda; class Insecta; order Lepidoptera; family Tortricidae; genus Cenopis; species Cenopis cana. The sequence continues at coordinate 1,523,471 of OX637495.1, forward strand.
GTAAACGCCTGACAACTGAATAACGCGGCGGTACCTTCTTTTGTATGTATGTATGTGAATGCCTTATTGTACACAAGAAAAATGGTTGAAGTGTGCCTACACACAGAACAGATAATAAATACCTGGGTTTCTACTATCGTCATTTCTTTTAATCTGTATTGCTAAAATTTAGTACCTAGGGCTCTCGGCTCTAACAAGAGGTAATCAAAGACCTGTCTCAATTAAACGGCGCTGTTACGTGATGACAAAAACATTAGGTATAACTACACATTCATAGTCGATACCGGTTATAAAATCATTATTTTAAAATTCTACCATAAAACATTGCGTAATAACTGAACATAATGCCGAGCCAAAAAAAAAAAACGCACCCGGGATATTTTCAAAGAAACTCGGGTCCCTGACATCTGCTACACAACTGCAGCGAAAGAAGTCGCCAACAATGACTTAATGGAGAAAATAAAAACTTTAGAACCAAAAGAATAGTGCGTAGGTAAGGCACAAAAAAAATATTGCCTCGAGTCACAACGATAGGCATGCTACCTGACATGGAATGTCTTACAACCATAAGGTCCGTGAGAGTACCTACATGTAATATCATCCCTTAACATTAAAATAGGGAAAGTTACCTACTACCAACTCAAATCTTTTAGTAAGAAAAACAAAAAGAACACTAGGGCTACCCGAAGGTATATATCATAACATTCAAATCAAAGCTATGAAGACGCAGCTATCAGATTCGAAGTAAGAAATTAACTATGAAAAATAAGAACCTCAACAAGACGAATTCTCCAAGATGGAGCGTAAAGCATTGAAGCACTCACTTTCTCACACGAAGACAACACTTAGTGAGGGCCACGTGAGGGCTCAATCAAGCACTAACCAGAATTGGTTAAAACTCACCCACCCTGCCGAAAACTATTCTGAAGATTCAACATTGAAGTTATGATGCAATTAACACATAAATCATTAATTTTGTGATAAAACTGTGTTACCTACTTATCTAGTGTGATGGTGTTATGTTGAATTGTTGATATTTTGTGTGCATTTCTAAGAGTGGCAAATGTGTATTTAACTTTTTAATTTTTATGTGTAACTAGATAATAAGGTGTACCTAATTATAGTGTAAGTACCAAATATTAATCCGCTTTGTGCTAACCGTAAGAGCAGAGCAGGGCGTCATAAAACCCTCTCACCCAACCTGGAGTACTCAAGTAACTACAAATCTAACAATGCCGCAGTGCCGCTTTAGAAAACAACACCCAAAAGCAACCGAAGATAATAATGTAAATATTAATGTCGTCTTCGGATACCAATCGACAGCAGGTTGCCGTCGCAGCTGCTAGTGACAATAAAGTCTTAACTATATCGTAAACAGACAGAGCAAGCGGAAGGTTGGCCGACCAATATTACTTGAAACGGACACTGAATCTGAACTAGACGAGATCGAACAACAACAGGATGAAAGCCACGATGGCCACCCTCCAACTCACAAATCTGAGTAACAGCAGTCATTCTCCCTTCATACATATTGACACACGTATCAATCAATCAAACCAATCAAATACTCTTTATTGCACACCTCAAGAAGATCATAGTACAGAAACATTAGGCTTAAAGTAGAGGTAAACAACAGGCGGTCTTATCGCTAAAGAGCGTATTTATTTATTCTTCCTTTTACTGGGCACGATGCTAGTATTCGGTCTGGTTGTATCTATCCCTTCAATCCACCTCCCGACTGCAATAGCCCTACACTCCCCTCCTGTACTTATTGGCTCTCCGGTGTCTCGGACAGGAGGGTCAGTTGGAGACACCAGGGCGGCAGAAGACGTAGAGGACCTAGCGAAAGGGTCCGAACGCTCGCTCTGTCACAGCACTTGCAGCTACGGATAGAGGCTGCTAAAGTTCCTATGCACCTCCGGCCGACTGTCTGTGCGGTGCAAGTGCGATCATTTGAGCAAGGTCGTCAAGCCTCTTCGACCCTCCCTCCCGGGTGTGACCAACGCCTCCGCGTCCTTGCAGCAGAACTGCTGGCTGGATGAGTCACCGGAACGGAACGGAACGGACATTCTGATGCAGGCGCGGTAAAGACTTCATACGCATCAACTATAATGTAGATGAAAACGCGAGCGTACGGCACGCGAAATTTTTTTGAACGTTATGATGTAAGTGCGGAAAATGCTCATCAAGTAATGTAAATGAAAACGCGAGCGCAGCGAGCGCGAAATTTGTCGAACATTCTGATGCAGGCGCGGAAAAGACTTCATACGTATCAACTATAATGTAGATGAAAACGCGAGCGTACGGCGCGCGAAAATTTCCGAACATTATGATGTAGGTTGTGCGGAAAATGCTCATCAAGTAATGTAGAAGAAAACGCAAACGCAGCGAGCGCGAAATTTTTCGAACATTATGATGCAGGTGCGGAAAATACTTCACACTCATCGAGTAATGTGTATGAAAACGCGAGCGCAGCGAGCGCGAAATATTTCGAACATTGTGATGCCGGTGCGGTAAATAATTCATACGCATCAAGTCATGCAGATGAAAACGCAAGCATAGCGAACGCGAAATTTTTACGAACATTATGATGCAGGTGCGGAAAAGACTTCAAACGCATCTGTAATTTAGATGAAAAAGCGATCGTAGCGGGCGCTAAAGTTTAGTAAAGTGGGGAAAATAGTTCATACTCATGAAGTTATGTAGATGAAACCGCGAGCGCAGCGAGCGCGAAATTTTTCGAACATTATTATGCAGGTGCGGAAAATACTTCATACGCATCAAGAAATGAAGATGAGATCGCGAGCGTAGTGAGCGCGACATGTTTCGAACATTATGATGCAGGTGCGGAAAAGACTTCATAAGCATCAACTATAATGCAGATGAAAACGCGAGTGTAGGGCGCGCGAGAATTATCGAACATTATGATGTAGGTGCGGAAAATGCTCATCAAGTAATGTAGATGAAAACGCGAGCGCTGCGAGCGCGAAATTTTTCAAACATTATGATGCAGGTGTGGAAAATACTTCACACTCATTAAGTAATGTATATGAAACGCGAGCGCAGCGAGCGCGAAATGATTCGAACATTCTGATGCAGGTGCGGAAAAGACATCATTCGCATTAAATATAATGTAGATGAAAACGCGAGCGTACGGCGCGCGAAAATTTTCGAACATTATGATGCAGGTGCGGGATATATTTCATTCTCATGAAGTCATGCACATGAAAACGCGAGCGCAGCGAGCGCGAAATTTTTCGAACATTATGATGCAGTTACGGAAAATAATTCCTACGCGTCAAGTAATGTAGATAAAAAAGCTTGTGCGAAATGATTCGAACATTATGATGCAGGTACAGAAAATACTTCATACGCATCAAGCAATGTAGATGAAAACGCGAGAGCAGCGAGCGCGAAATATTGAACAAAAAAAATTTGTTGACCTAATTAAGTGGCTTTGTAAAGAGATAGTTGAATAGATATTTTTTTTGTTCATAAATTATTGGAATTTACGAAATTTTGTTCCGATGAATTTAAAATTTGGTAATAATGATTGTTATTACGTATATTTTACCAAAATATACTAATATATTGATAAATTAGTTTTTTTTCTTTGAAATTTCCTTATTTTTCCTATAAAAACCAACTTAACTTTGCGGTCGGTTCGGAACCCTAAATGTGCGAAGTCCGACTCGCACTTGGCCGGTTTTTTTTGCTTTCCAATCCGCCTGTTCGAATTTGGTCATACTTGATGTTTATTGTAACGTAGGTATGTATGTTTTAATAAAGAATACCAATATACCCTAAATTTATGTCTGTTACGCGCTGAACGTAATTTTGCTGACGGAAAACGCAACTAATCGGCACCTCGAAGAACCTCTAAGATGAAACTCATATCGATTATTAAGAAAAGTAAATAAGTAAATGTCCGCCATCTTCAATTTGAAAATGGATAAATATCATTCTTGTAATGAGCACCTCAAGAAACAATATTTTATACAAAAATGCGCATACTTAATATATAGGTAGTACATGTCGCAAGTGCTACCATGCAACCGAGAGCCCACCGCTCTGCGTAGGTAAAGTACCCTCCATCGAAAACAAAAAAAAACCGAGGTTGCGTAGTAAGGTTTGTGAATATTGATAGCGACTGACTGACCAACATAATTAGATCTCTCATTTCAAACAGTTAATATGGTTTGAGGGACTTTTGTATTTTTGTCTATAGCCTTGAGAGGCAGAGGTATTGTTATTTCACCCCCCATATATATATATATATTTAAGTACTACCTAACCCTAACTCTGGAAGATAGGTTGATAACCCTAGATAATGGCATGCTCGACATTGACCACAATAACTGTAACTGAATCAACTCGCACTGAATGCAGGGCTATTCACAAAATCCGTCTGCGTTTGCGAAAACCACAATGGCCGAGCTTAAACGCTTTATGAATAATATAAAGCCAAGACTAACATTATGAACGAACGAGAGAGGAACCTCCTGACTATTCGTACCGTGTCCATTACTAGCAGACCCTTGATCCAGCCATCGAGTGGAAGCCACTTGAGGTGGTGGTCGAGACTATTCGCTATTGATTAGAGGTATATAGATTATGAATACCTAGTTATCTATATGTCTTTCCCGTATACGGGACAATGGTGTGCCGGACCTTTGGGAGACGTGCGTGGAGCCGAAGCCAACACGTGAGAGGCCCTAATGAAATACAAGGAATACACTGAGCGGATGCGGTCCCTGCCCGTGTGATGGGACACACACAGCGACAGCACCCGCCAGGGTGTACAGGGACTATTGCTGGTTGATGATGGTAAATGAGGGGTTATTGAGTGAAAATGATGGAATTAATGCTGGGCTATTGGATGAGACAACAGACGCCTGCCTAATAAAACTGTCTCAAATCTTTATTTCTGGCAGACAGTGACTCGCTTCCTGCTAGATGTGCGACTATTAATCAGTGACATTAAAAAATGTTCTAGCGGCAACACCAGTCAGAGAGCTGGGGTGTGGAGAGGTGGCACTGGACTTTAAACTCCTATATGTTTAAACATATAGCCTAATCGCTACTTAGGTGATCACATCTATCCTCGAGCGAGAGCCTTTTACGTTGACTTACAAATCCAGATGTCAGATTAGATATAATGGACACAAGTAGTCAGCCGAATAGCGACCTGTTAAGAATAGTATTAGCTAATGCTATGGTCCAGGCCTTGAGCCAGAGCATAATCACTTTGTTCGACTTGCATGCACCCATAAAGACCATTATGATTAGAGTTTGTTCATATCCGTGGATCACCGATACAGTGAAAACTATGATGCGGTTACGTGACAAAGCCGCGGCAGACTATCACAACTTTAAAACAGATTCCAAGAAAGAGTACTATAAGAGTTTCAAATCATTGGTTAATAAAGCTATTTATTCAGAAAAAACAGCATATTTTAAACTTAATATTAACAATAAAATAAATAACCCTAAAGAACTATGGAAAAATTTGAAATCTACTTTGCTACCTAAAAATGACATTGACATACCTGCTCACTTAAGTAAACCTAATGCTATTAATAATCATTTCCTGAATTTCCCCCCTAATAATAAATTAACATTATCTACACTGACATATTTTGAATATCATAGGTATAGTGACGCAGTTTTTCATATAAAACCAGTTAGCACAGAACATATTATTAATATTATGAAAAGCTTGAAGTCTAACGCAGAAGGCTGTGACGGAATTAATGTATCAATGCTCAGAATGACAATGCCACAAACAACTAATGCAATAAAAGAATTGGTAAATACTTCAATAGCTACTTTTACCTTTCCTGATACTTGGAAAACAGCAATTGTGCGTCCACTGCCTAAAATTTCTAACCCTGCTGCAATGAAAGACCTAAGACCAATTAGTATATTGCCCTGTATGTCGAAAATTTTGGAAAAAGCCGTGTGTATGCAGTTAACAGACTTTTTAGAAAGCAACAATATTCTACCAGATGTTCAATCTGGTTTTAGAAAGGGTAGGAGTACAGTAACTGCACTACTTGATGTCACGGATAATATATTGGGTGCTCAAGATATAGGAATGTGCACGCTCTTGGTACTGCTCGATTTTTCTAGGGCTTTCGATTTAATTAATATAAATATATTACTGTCTAAGCTCTCATACTATGGATTTGACATTGAAGCTATAAGATGGTTCAATAGTTACCTCAGCGGTCGTTCCCAATATGTCAAGGTAGATAACGGGGATGGGTCCTCACAGACGTCGGACAGGCTGGAGGTCACGAGAGGGGTCCCTCAGGGATCCATTTTGGGTCCAATTCTGTTTATTTTATACTCAGCGGACATAAGATCTCATATAAAGAATTGTAAATATCACATTTACGCAGATGACATTCAAGTTTATATATCCTGTAAGCCTACAGAGATTGACAAGGCCATACAATTGCTTAATGATGACTTAAATAGAATAGCCATTTGGGCGCAGGAGAATTGCTTGTTGTTAAACCCAACCAAAACTAAATATCTTGTCTTTGGTAGTAAGCAGCAGCGGTCCGCCTGTAAGCCATCTATAAGTGTAACGCTGCTGGGGGAGCGTCTAGAATGTGTCAGTGAAGCACGTAATTTGGGACTGCTCATGGATACTGACTTACGTTTTGAAAAACACGTAGTAAACTCTATAAGTAATTGCTTCTACAAGCTGAAAGTACTATACAGAATTAGACCTTTCATAGACGAACCTTTACGTATCCAGCTTGTGGAGTCACTAGTGCTATCAAAATTGAACTACATGGACACAGTGTACGGCCCACGACTTTTATCAAAAACTAAAAAGTATATCCAGCGTGTACAAAATGCCTGTGCACGTTATTGTTTTAACGTTCCGTTGAGGGCTCATGTCACTCCCTTTTTAAATCAGAATAATATTTTAAAGATGCAACATCGCCGTAAACTTCACTTAGCTTGTCTTCTTTTCAATGTATTAAAACATAAAGCACCAAAGTATCTATCGGAGAAGTTAACCTGGTCTCATAGTCAGTCGGAGCGTGGAGTGCGCCAGTGTGGGTTGCGTCTTGTGTTCCCTCGGTACACATCAGCCGCCTTTCGAGGTAGCTTTCGGTATGCGGCTACCAAGTGTTATAATAACATACCGCCGCCCGTGAAAAGCCTAAAAAATGCCCACACATTTAAAATTAAGCTCAAACAATTCCTATTCACCCATCAAAAAGGGCAGGAAATGTTTAGGTTGGAGACAAGCTGCCTCTAATGTAATGTATTAATAATGTATACTTACCAGCATTGTATGACTTGGCGGTGTATGATGTCTTTCACTTCACTTATCCTTATCACTTCCTACTATTGTATTTGTGATTGTTATAACATTAAACCTCGCTGACCCATGGATGATTGTATATATTATTGTACTCTTTGGATTGTATAAAACATTCATTGCAACAATTCAGGCACGCGCAGGCGTTTGACATGTTTACTTTTTGTTAATAATGTTACCACAGACACTACAGACTTATACAGAGTCGCGGTCACAGAGTCGATATGCGGCTAATATGTACGGTTACGGTAGTGCCCGGCCCGTCACTCCGTGCCCACCGGTTGGACGCGTTGCTGGATCGGGCATTATCATGGCTTTATCGAGTTTTTTGTGAAAGTAGTCTAGTTCCTTTTTTCTTTTATTTTATTTCTTTTCTTTTATTAAGTTCTTGTTTAATGTTTTTTTTTTCTTTTTTTTAAGCGTTTTTGTTCTTATAATTGTAGTTATAGCTACCTGTATATACTATAAGCATCTATGTTTAACTATTTCTTTCATTGGTTTGTTTTAATTATTTTTTATTGTTTTGTTTTGTTTACTTTATCTTATTTTAATGTGTTACCTGCTGGGATATCACTAAATGGTTCTGTCGGAAGACCAGCGCTGGCAACCACGCCAGCATATGCTGAGATGGAACCATTTCGTGCAATACCTTGTTTTACTGTTTTATTATTTTTTATTTTATTTTTTGCCTTTTGTGTATTGTCACGAATAAATAATTCTGATTCTGATTCTGATTCTGATTCTTATTGAACAAACCATGGCCACGCATTCTTAAGTGCCCACAATTGCTCCAGATTACATGGCTCTTATTCACAAAGTTCAATGATCACTTCGCTAGGACCAGCATAAGTTTGGCCACTTATTACTCCTAGCAGTTACGAGTCTACAGGTCTGATTAAATCGAGCTTATGTGAAGGAGAATACTCAGTTTCAATCGTGAATCGTGTAGGTATCTAATCTACACAAGACTTTCAATTTGGGTGAGCTGAATAAAAGTCGAAGCGCTATATTCAAGTGCTATTCTAATTTTAAATGATTTTTTTTTCTAAAATCCTATGGATATAGGCATAGGGATGGGCAATATGGGCATTGGGCATACGATTATACCTGTTGATTATATAGTCACGAGAGGAGTTGTACCTCACGTACAGAAGTGGTTTAAATCTGTTAAGATGAAGCCTGACGGTGATGAAGCTGCTAAAGAATGTAATTTTCTGAAAATATCGGGAATTTCCGGGTAACTTCGTACTAAGTCGGCATCGGGACTGGCAACTCGATGTGTATATTATTTTTTAAAGGAATTCTTGAAAATGGCACTAAGGATAAAAAAATCTGCCTAGGCAGGGAAGAGTTTTGACTCTTTAAATTAGCGCGGACAAAAATTTGGCACTTCCCGTGTGATTTTCAAACAAAATACGACTCTTTCCGAGCATGTTTGAGAAATTATATTTTCCACGAAACAGTTCGCACTCCCATGTTATCTAGAGTAGGTAAGGAGGTTACCCAAGGAATTATAATTCATGATTTTCTAGTCCTGAAAACTACGAAAACAAATAAGTTCTTATTTCATGAAATAAATATTCAGGCAGAAGTTTAAGCTCGCTTTGAGCGCTGTAATTCCTTCAAAGTAAATTTTCGGTTCACTGCATTTTCGTTCCAGGTTCCAGCACAAACACGGATCTAGACTGAACGAACTAAAAGGTTTCCGTTTTTGGTGCTTTGATTATTAAAACCTAAATATGCGCAAAGAGCTGTGCTGTTTAATATCAATATTGAAGCACGTTTATGAAATTAAACATAATAAAACATATTTAATTTTAATTTAGTTTTATTTCTAGGTCTAGTTTTAGTTGTTTATACTGTTTTTAATATTATGTTAGTTTAAAGAGAATAACTTTTATGTAAAACTAATGTATAAAAACTAAATATAACTAAAATGAGATTACTAAACAACATTTAAAAATAAATTATCTAAAATAAGGGGTTCCCCCGCGGCATACCTAGTGCCAAAGATGCTGGCAGCATTTCCCCGCTGTATAGTAATGCTGATGCGCTGTGCGAGAAAGCTGCCAGCCCTTTGGTCACCAGTGGTGTACAATAATTGTTTTTATGTGGCTTATATTTTTCGAATCAGTTTCAAGAGACGACCAAATGACGGGACGAACTTTAACATCTGGATAAATCAAATTTTTATGATGCCGTACGAACCAGTTTTTAGAAAGGATTAAATGAAAGGATGAACTACAATTAGAGCACAACGGAGGGCAAGAATAAGGGACAAACTCAGGGACGAACTCAGAAAAGTCTCCCGTTAACTGACATTAGATATTCGAACCAACTCGAAATTGAATGGGACTGTAGTAAATTATTGTTTTGGTCGTGAAGAACAAAACTGCGCGTAAGCTGTCATAAATTAGTGTCGAACCTTTTCTGTAGAGATTTTTATGAAGATCACTTATGTGTAAGGACATTTTTTGCTATAGGCCACCGTTTACTTGTTCTTCACGAAAATCAAAAAAAAATCAGAGCTTTACACCCCGTTAGCTCCATCCCCATCCACCAGTACTTTTAGTATGTTGTTTAGTAGTACCTAGGGCATCTTACCTACAACTACCTATGCCAACATTTGCTTAATACACGAATTATTTCCGCCAAGTATTCCTTAGTTGACGTTACTACTAATGTTTTCGGCCAATTAAGTAACGTAAACTTCTTTCCAGCCAGCATCCCATTCTTCACACAAGGCATCGAAACCGACGCGCTGACATCCAGCGCGCACGCCGGTAACTTCGCATCTAACGCGTCGGGCCAGGTAGGCATGAGTAGTTCACGAATGAATGATTCAAATGAAGTAGGTGTCACTTTTTCATTCACTAGTAGTTCAGTTCGGATTCAGTGATTCGGAGCCAATGAGTAGGTAAACGATAATGAATGAATGAAAATGAACTGATCAGACTGAAATATTGAAGTATTCATTGGCTTCGAGAGCGACATAGACGCCATGATTGAATGAATGACTGATATTATTAATCAACCTATATGCTAGATGGATCTGTTGAGCTGCTGAATTAAACTGAACTAGTGAACTAAATGAATGATATACTTCACAGTGAAGGAATGAAGTATATACTCGTATCTGAGGATCTATTCCGAACATCGAGTTCCGAAATTCGTATCGTGCTGTCCCCTTCACTGTTGTATTATACACAATAAGAGTAAAAGGGACGGCACTATACGAAGTTCGGATTGCGATGTTCGAAGTACAGCACCCATACCATGAGTTTGCAATGTTTGCATTACCGTACTCGCTAGCGACTGCGTAAACGATTTAGTATCGACAAAAGTACAGCGTCTCTGGCGGTTACGCAATAGAACTAAGAATCGCCATACTAAATCGTTTATGCAGTCGCTACCGAGTACGGTAATGCAAACATTGCAAACTCATGGTAAGGGTACTGGCCCATCTTTTCTTTTTAGAGCCTTATCACACTGGCGACTTGTGAGCGACTTGGAAGCGAGGCGAGCGCGCAGCGAAATCGCTGCGTACTCGCGGGAAAATCTCTATACTCTAGATGCGGCAACGTCGCTGCGCGCTCGCCTCGCTTCCAAGTCGCCAGTGTGATAAGGCTCTAAGTGACACCTTTTGCGCATGTCTAGGGCCAGCCTATCGCGCACGTGCCATGGGGCACCACGGCGCATGTGCTGGCGGCCGCTGCGTCCGCGCCGGTTCTGTGCTGCGTCATAGAGAGGTTCGGGAGGAAGGTCGGGATATTTATCGTCAGTTTGGTGCAAGGGGTGAGTACAATACACTACAAATACTCTTTAAGGGGAGGTATCCCCAACGCAAATGTCCCGCTCTAACACGCCTGAGTTTACAATTAACCATCCCGCTCTCTACGCAAGCTCTGCGCGCAGTTTCGTAAATATTTAGCTGTAGTCACTAAGGGGCTATTCATAAATTACGTCATCTATTTTTGACGATTTTTGACCCCCCCCCCCCTAAAATCATCCAACCATCATAATTCGAATGACCCCCCCCCCCCCCTATCAAATAAAATTATGTCATTTCTAAAAAATGCGTTCTTAGCTTAATTTTTCAATAAAAAACGATTTAAAATGATTTAGTTATTATTATTTCTTTAAAGTTAAAACAATCAACAAAACAACAAATTAACAATCAACTCTAAATATCAAATAACAATTTTTATTCATTTCCCATGGGGACTTCACCCACTCCTCCAAGTTCTGAATTTCTTTTTGATTCAAGTTTAGTAGGTAATTTTTTATAGCTTTAACAAAAAGATGCGAGAGATGATGTCATCTTGGGATTGACCCCCCTCCCCTCCTTCGTCATACTACCATCATCCAATGTTATGACCCCCCCCCCCCCCCCAAATTTGAAATGACGTAATTTATGAATAGCCCCTAAGGCAATCATTTTATCAAAGCAAACCCAGCGAATCTGTCTATAACTATATAGGATCTTTAATTGAGTACAAAAATTTAATGTTAAATATCAGTAATATAGCCGTATTGAAAATACATTCCAAAAAGGGGTAACGTCCCGTTTTTTTTTATCGAGTGAAATTCATCAGGTCATGTTACTGACTGCGAATTTGACTAGACAAGATCCTTATGTAACACATTTTTTTTTTAGATTTCTCTTTACTATATTCTATATGTCTCAGATGGTTTTTAAATACTCAATAGTCGTCATACCCGGCCTTTGCACAGCTCAATTAAAGGACACAGTGTAATATGGGTAGATATACAAATTCACAATAAGTACAGGCAAACAACACGCGGTCTTGTCGCTAAATCAGAATCAGAATTTTATTTGTGAAACATAGGTACACATAAGATGGAACATAATAATAGTTTGATCTCTATGTTTTACCCACGAGTGTAGGTGTACAAATATTGGTAGCATGCAGACTGAATGCTCGTGGCCCAGCGGCGCTTGCGAACCGCTTGCGCTTGCTAAGGTTAAGCAACGTGGGCCGCTGCCAGGGATCCAAGTCCTGACCGCTGTCAGGACTTGGATGGGTGACCGCTTTGAGTGGTTACTAACTGAGCGGTCCCGTGCTTTGGAAGGCACGTTAAGCCGTTGATCCCGGTTGCTGTCTATGGCAGCAGTCGTTAAGCCGAGTTGGAGGCCTTCGGGCGGTTTGAGAACTTCTAACAGTCAAGTTGCCCACTCACTTGACAAAGCCTAATCCCAATAAGGTCTAGTTTCCTCTTGGGGTTGGAAGGTCAGATGGCAGTCGCTTTCGTAAAAACTAGTGCCTACGCTAAATCTTGGGATTAGGTAGCGGACCCCAGGCATCCTTCAGGTTGCAACTGTACTGGGATAACGCTAGGAGGATGATGCAGACTAAATGAAGTTAATGACAATAGCAAATTTCATATTATTACACAATTAGAATAAAATTATTACAATTCATTACATTAATAAAATACAATAAATAATCTAATCCAATTCATTAATTCATTACATTAAATAATCTAATCTAATCATTTTATAAAATTTCAAAGAACATATAGAGAACAGAACATATATAGAAGAGATTTAAAAGAACATATAGAGAGTAATTAGGGTAAAATGGGGTGAGTAGGGACAAAACCGAAGTTCAACCGAATACACTGAGTTTGCGCTCCAGTGAGATTGGTTGAGCGTTGAGCGGCTTCAACAGAACCTGAAGAAAAAAAAACCCCTTCCATCGCAACTAGTTGTGAACAAAGAATAAAAAATCCACCACCATGACTGATGGCGAAAGTTAGTTGCCATGGCGGCCGGAAGGGCTGCTTCTGAGTTATATAAGTACATAGTTTATGTGTGTAATTTGCATAGACACTAACAAGATCCATTCCCGTTAATCTTCATTAACAAACAGATAGTTAATAGTCTAGGTTGGATGTAACGGGTTCTAGTCGAGACATGATTGCTTGTCACAACTTGCTAAGACAGTTTCGGAAGGCGATTACGGTAGTTGAACGTACATTAACATTGTGTCCGCCACCTGTGTAAACATACCGTTGTAAATTGTAACAATGACGCACTCAAACTTGCAGAATGTATGATAGGTCTTTGGGGCCCTTATCAGTTAAATAACGCTCATTTATTTAGGCCATTTCCTGTTTAATTGTGACGTATCTTGACATTTTCTCAATGTTACCGTCTAGAACATGACTATTGAGATTAAAATCTAGGTTTTGGATTTTTCTCTAAGAAATATTGTTTCAAACATCACTCCAAATCGATAATTTTCGAGCTATAATAACGGTTTTTTCCGCTTCAATTCGGTGTGACTCGCGAGGGTTTGTTTTGACTGGCTTTTGTTAAGTCTTATATTTGTATAATTAGTTTTGTTTACTCATTTTAAGTTTATTTATTGTTCATAGTAATTGTTTACTTAAGGGTCCTTATTAGTTAAAAAAGGCTCATCTATTTAGGCGATTTTCTATTTAATTAACACGTATTTTGCCATTTTATCAATGATACTATCAAGAGCAGGACTATTTTTGGGTTTTTATTAAGAAATATTGATTCAAACATCACTCCAAATGGACCATTTTCGAGCCAAAAACAGCTTTTTACCGCTTAAATTTTACTACACACAATAAAATCAAAAAAGGGCAACGTTACTATCTAAAACTTTTGTAAAATCATCGTATCCTTTAATCACTTTATTGGTATTATCAATACTTTTGTCAACATTTTAGTTAAAAAAAAATTAAAACTTGTAAGGCCCTCTTAATTATATAATAAAAAGAACTGAAGGTCTTTAGCCGACAAAGATTTGACTAACATCAAACCAAGTTAATTTTGGTATAAATCAATAATGCTGCTAACGCAATTTTTTTTTTTTTTTTTAAATTTAAGGGAAGAATCTAAAAATTTAAGCTCTGAGCACGATTCCTTCCTAAGGCACTGCACTAGCGAACTGGTTGAAGAATTTGGGGGTCGACCATGGTTCCTCCGGTAGCTCAGTTGGCTACTGCTATTAGACCGCATATGCGAGAATGTCGCAGATTCGAATTCTGCTCGGATTTTTCCCTTTATTTTTTTTTAAATACCACGTCGTTGGCAATCAACGGCCCGCCTGATGGTAAGCGGTCACCGCAGCCTATGGACGCTTGCAACTCCAGGGGTGTCACATGCGCATTGCCGACCCTTTAAAAATATATACACTCCTTTCTTGAAGAGGCCCAACCATCCATCCATCCATATGTATCCATATGTGTATATATGTGTTAAGACTGTTTAGCACTTTTCTTAACTTGTTTTAATGCTTTGTATTTTTTGTGTATTTTTATATTTTTGGCGGCAATAAATTTACTTTATTTATTTATTTACTTTATTTATGTAGTCCATCTGGAAGACCTCGGAAGACCTGGGCAGGGAGCTCATTCCACAACCCGAGCGTCCGAATGAGGAAATTCCTCTGAAACCGTACAGAAAATAATGTGATTTATAACATTAAACCATTCCAGATATCCTGCATACCTCTCCTCCTGGACCTCAACGAGACCACCACCATAATTCTACACACGCTCGCCGGTATTACATCTGGCGGGCTCTTCACAGTCTTTCCAATCTACATTCGAGAGATCAGCTCCATAAGACAGAGAGGACTGGCTCTATCGCTGTTCATACCGATGACGGCAGCGGGGTATCTGATGAGGCTGGCAGCGGATTTTGAAGCCCTTGTGTTTTTGATGGTTGGGCTGGTGGTCTTTCAGATGATGATGGTGCTGTGTTTGGTGGAATCGCCGAGTTATTTGGTTATGATTGGGGAGTATGAGGTGAGGATTTGAATATTTCCGTTTACAACCAAAACTTACTAGCTAATCTGTCACTACTCTTTGAAATTAGTATCTTTTCACTGAAAAGATGCTGATACACAAGATTTATTTTAAGTAGACATTTATTTAGTGAGATTTGGTTGTCCACCGAGGATTTATTTAATTGTTTTCTTTAGCCAAAATCAATGTAAATGTTTATTCTAATGTATAATGTCTCGAAATCCAATAATACAGATATTACAGAAATGTAGAGGTATGGAGTCTTCAATGTCACCAGTTCTATAATTAATACTCAATTCTAGTACGGTTTCTACTTTCTAGCACTACAGAGGTGTAATTGAAATTGAAATATTTTTTTTTGAAATTATTTATTTTGCAAGAACATACACGGGTGTTAAGATTACATGTCAGCGAGATATATAAATATTTTTTTTTTCATGAATGTATGATCCGCCACAAAATGGCATGCAAAAATAACAATAATAAGCTGGTTTAAAATGTCAAATTATCAAAATATTCATTTAGATTATAAAATGGTCTAGTAAGCAAATATGATTTTAATTTTTTACAAAATTCGTTCATATTATAAGATTGTTTTATGTCATCGTTTAAGAAATTATAAATTATGTGTCTCTCAATATTCTTTTTTTTGTAACTGTGGTATTACTTAGAATGACGAGAACTCTGGACCTCGATGGAGAAATAAAATGTCCCCATTTTGAAAGACATGAGCCGGACATTTGTAGAAGACTAAATATAATTTGGAAAAAAGCACCTGAGCGTGCCCTAGCCATAGTCATAGCCCTAAGAGTCTTCTTGAAAGTAAGATCGTGTTGTTACAGCGAGCAAAACAGACCGTTTCCAGACTGAAGTGCCTACCGCAGGAGCATCCGACAGTGCTGGAAGAGGTCGCCAGCCTAAAGGACGAGAGCGACAGAGCGCGAGCCATGGGGAGGCTACATACTATAACGATAAGTAAGCAGCAATGAATACTCAAATGAAAAAAAAAGACGGCAGCGTGTTTAAATTTATTCTGGAGTCTGAAACATCCATAGGGTAGTAGTAAAGTAGTATTTACTACGTTTGTAAGGAAAAAGCGTACAGCACGCTTGATAATTCCCATAGCCTATGGACGCCTTATCACGCAGCATACGCGTTGCCGACCATCCAAAAACCTGTACTTTTTAATACTCTTTAATTATTCCTCACTGTATAAAATTGGCATCCGTATTGTCCACTCGAATGTCTCACGGTTCGAAACGATTGCCATCCGATGATACCCATGTTTCGTCAATTTACGAAGCTCCATAGATAGGGGGGCTATTGACTCATTAGGACAGTCGGGCTATAAGACTTAAATTTTTCCAGTTAAAAATCCGATATGGCGCGACGCCACAAAAATCGGCCTGATCCTGCACACGGCCGTGATCCTTAGCGGCAGCGTGATATTCCTGGACCAGGAGAAGACTTTGCTCCAACTTCAGACCACAGCGGACCCTGACAGGGTTCTGATCTTAGTCAGCTTCTGTGCTGGCAGCGTCGCGTGTGCGGCTCTCATACGAGTGCTGGAGAGGAGAGTAAGTATAGCTTCATTCACTCACTTTAGATAGATAGATAGGTACCTACTCGTAGATAGAAACATTTATTCATTGCCACAGAAGACACAATATTACAAAAAAACAAAAGAAGAAAAACATACACAAAAGCACACGTGTGTCCCCGCGGCAGTGAAACGGACACTGGCTCACCATTGTGCTGAGGTGTTAGACACCTACAGCGCTGATTTTCAGCCAGTACCGCACACTTTCACTCTTCTAATTATACCTTAAGGAATAGGTATGTTTTAGTACCAAAATTGGTAGAAGCAAGAGCATTTCACCCACTAGCCATTCAGTTTGGTATTTGGTAGTGGCCATTCGCATACTGAACGACGCAGCGATGGAAGGCCCCCCACGAGTTCGGCTGATGACCTGGTTAAGGTCGCGGGGGTCCGCTGGATGCGGGCAGCTCATGAACGATCGTTGTGGGGCTTTCTTGGGGGGCCTATGTCCAGCAGTGGACGTCTTTCGGCTGAATATGATGATGATGATGATTTGTATGTTAGCCTCACTGTTAACAAATCCTCGCGAGGCAAGCCAAACGGGCCTACGCTTGGCCATCTCCTTCTATCGCACGCGTATCACTCTCTACATCCCTTTCTATCGCATTGAAAGTCACCCAGCGGGATGCGCGGCGTGATGACGTCACGCGAGTGAGTCGCCCCTGGTGCAGGTCAAATCTTGCAACTGAATTTGAAAGGTCTTTTATATACATGTACAGTTTAAAATGATGATGGAGACAGACGGTGACCATAGCAACTGCAAACTACACAAGAAATTTATTTATTATTTGAAAGACAATATACAATCTTCTCTCGTAGTACCTGCTCACCGGCGCGTTCTCCGTGATGGCGCTGTCGATGGGTACACTCGCTGTGTACACACAGGCGGACCTGACGGTGTACACGCTCCGCTGGGTACCAGTGGCCGCGCTCGGGGTACTCGTGGCCGCTTATGGCGTGGCGTGGGGCTTACCCGAGGTTGTGGCCGCGGAATTGTACAATTGTGAGGTAAGAGAAGTACTATAGTCACAAAATAAGTAATAGTACATCGTACAGAAGTCTCACTGTTAACAAATCCCTAATTTAAACCCCCAAATTATAATAGATAAATAACAAACTTTGACCGCACCAAGCGAATGATGCGACGACGCGATCGTCTGGTAGCCATGTGTGGCAGCCACTGACTAGACCATCTACGGATGTACTATCGTATACTTGCAGTGGCGCGGCGAACTGATGGAGTGAGACCCCCCTGCTATAGCAAGTTAGCAAGTATGGCCATGTTTTATATAGGAATATTTTGTTTATGTCACACCTGGCCATAACGTGGCAATTACCGAACGCTACGCGCGCGGAAAATCCCAGGCAATGGCACTTTTACAAGTTAAAATCAAAATCAAACATTTATTCTGCAAGTAGGCCACAGGGGCACTTTTACATGTCAATCGGTAATTAACAATACTCACAAAGCTAATTGTGTAATTAATTAACAAACTGAATGTCGTTACAAAAACCAAAATCGTTACAAAGGAAAATAGAGATGTATTATAGTCTCTATCAAAATCATGAATATATGAAATTTATTTACCTAATCTTAATTATTATAATCTACAAGTAATCTCTTAATATATACCACTAGGCTCCCATAGCTCTATTTAACTGGTGTATTTCTCATTAAATAAGTAATGTATCAAGCAAGTCATAACTCCCATCTTAACCCTTTGAACGACTACACACAGTATTCCTAATCTCGAGCGCACACCAAACTGCTGTTTTAGTGGATAATGTGACGCAGATTACCCCCCTTCGGTGCACTCATGGATTATAAATACGTGGCACTGGAAGGCGCACTTGTTACGAATAAAGCATGATTCACAGTAGACCGTTCCGTGTCCGAAACGACGGCCCGTTTTGTAAGGCGACTTCCTGACTTGGCGGGGCGGGATCGATATGTGACATTTTCTTCTTTGACGTAAACTTACTGACGTCGTCGCAAAGATTCTCGCTTGACATAATACTGTCAGTATTACGTTTGCGCAGTAGTAATATCATGCGCAGAAACGGAGCAGTACCGCTTTCGTATCGTCCCGCTACCGCACATCCCGCGTCAGTCAGGAAGCATTCATTTAAATATAGGGGCGCAGTAAAAAATGGTACCGAGTCGACTGACAGCTGACACTAACATTTGACACTTTTCTCATATCGTACTGCCTCGAAAAGAAGTAGTTTTAAGTTCAAAAACAGTCGATTTGGACTGATGTTTAAAACAATATTTCTTAATTAAAAATCCAATTTATAAATTTATTTCAAATTTATAATATTAGGTCGCAATAGTCCCGCGGGGTAATCATATATAACTGTTTATTAATTACGATCTAAACGACAAATCTCATACTAAAAACCGGCCAAGTGCGTGTCGGGCCACGCGCAAGGTAGGGTTCCGTAGTCGTCCACCCGTTACAATATGTGGACTAAAAAGTTCGCAAACTTATATTTACTATGTTTTTGACAGAATTAACAACATTATCTAAGGTATCAATGGAAATTGTACGAAAGTTTGCTTTTGCAAAGTACATTTCTGAAGTTCGACTATTACTCGTTAACTAGTAATGTCTACTTAGCTGTGCTAGTTTTCCTTTTAAATTCATCGTATATACTACTACCATGATTTTTTTCACCGTTTAACTGGCAGGGGGGGGGGACACTTGACCATAGCAAAAATTATCACTTCAAAGCTTAATATCACGCTAACCAATTCTTTAATCAAAAAATGCTTTTTGAAACTTTATAATATTTTTAAAAGAGCTATCCAACAATACCGCACACGCTAGGGTTTGGCAGAAAAAAAAATTGCACCACCACTTTAGATGTAGGGGAGGTACCCTAAAAAATTTTTTTTTAAAGATTTTATTCTACCGTTTTGTCGGCGTCAGTGATATGTATACTCATGCCAAATTACTGCTTTCTAGTACTAACGGTTACTGAGAAAAATGGGGATCGGACGGACGGACGGACGGACATGGCGAAACTATAAGGGTTCCTTGTTTACTACGGAACACTAAAAATGACATTAAAATATGCCTACCGTACGTTCGAAAAGTTAAGTGATTACCGTGTTGTTCTAGATTCTAGTAACATTGAGAAAATGTCAAGATACGTGTCAATTGACAACATTTCAAATTTTTAAGGGTTATTTTATATCCTAGATCGATAGAAAATGAAATTTTAAGGTCCACGTGTTTTTTTATTTCTCCCGAAATCCTAATTTTCATTCAAAAATATCTAATTTAAAAGTAACGAATCGTAAATGTATTATGACGTCATTTTCACGAATTACCAATGTTTGACAGCATTGCTCCTTGCTCCTTAACAGTCGTAGGAATGACGTCACCCTTCCGTTTTATACGGTGGGTTTTATTTTGGCGATTTTCTTCAAATCTAGCGAAGAAAAAAATCTAAAAACTATTTTATTACGTTCAGGTAGCATATTTACCGAAATGGATTTCGGCAAATAAGGCATCATTATAAATTTTGAAATGTTGTCAATTAAACAGAAAATTGCCTAAATAAAGTTTTTTAACTGATAAGGAATCTTAAACAGTCTTATGCTGCTTTAACTTTTAATTGTTGTGGAGGGCTTTCCAGTTACGCCCGTCGCCCATACTTAACTAATTCCACGGCCGAAGTTCTGAACGTCGTCATGTAAGAGCTGTTATGCGTTGAGATCATTAGATTTGCGTTAAATAATCATTATAATATCTCAGCATTTAGGTACGTTTAAGGCGAATTGGCTGAATAGCGGCTGTTAAATAGCTTATACAGCTAGGGTATTAAACTGCTACGAAGTTCTATGTATTTGTATTTGCCTTGGGAAACTTTCGGTACGTTAGAGTTTAGATCCTAGGATTGAATAGAGTAATTTTGATGAAGATGCCTTTGAATGTGTATATATACAGGGTGAATCGTAAGTCGTGAACAGAAATATGATTCTATCAATGATTCTGAACCTCTTTTACTATGGTAACAAAAATCCGTCCGCGAAAAATTCTGCTTTTCCTATTGTATATGTTAATAAGTAAGTATGGGACGTTTTCAGGGCTCGGCAGTTTTGCTGTACTTTGACTCTCATTTTTGTGATTTTTATCTTTTGTGTTGTTTTAGTTGTAATTGGTTCCATACAAACATTTAATAATGTTTAAAAACTAGTTCATTAGTTTCATTTCTTACTTACCTATTTAGAGATTTCTAATACCAGTGTGAGATTATGTGCGCGGTCGCTCCGCTGTCCTTTAATCGAATGTTTTATCTCACGAGCGCGGGTTGGCCATTGTTGTAGTTGTGACACATACGAACACATAGACAACGTCAACTCCTAGCTCCTACGCTGACGCACACATAGACAATGTGCATGTATAGCTCAACACACAACCATGGCCCGACCGCGTTCGTGAGATAAAAGTACTTACTATAAGTTGCTATATTGCCCCCACTGAAAACCAGCGCGTCGGCTAATGCTGAGCCGTGGCAATATGCTGACTGTTGATCCTATTTAGCGTTGTTATATTATGTCTTTTCATTTTGTATTTGTTACTTTCATCATACGGCTTATATACGTCCCACCTGGACACAGGCCTCCTCTCATAGATGAGAGGGATTGGGCAGTAGCCCCACGCTGGCCCAGAGCGGGTTGGGGACTTCACATACAACTTTGAATTTCTTCGCGGATGTATGCAGGTTTCCTCACGATGTTTTTCCTTCACCGAAAAGCTAACGGTAAATATCAAAGGATATTCCGTACATGAGTTCCGAAAAACTCATTGGTACGAGCTGGGATTCGAACCCACGACCGCCGCTTGACAGCCGCATGCTTGAACCACTGGGCTACCGTAGCTTTGTTACTTTAAAGTATTTCCTCTTCTTCTTCAATATTCCTAGCCACTGCTATACTAGTGAGTACAGTTCACAGTCGAGTACATAACGTCTTATGAATAGCCAGGGACAGAAAGATTGATATTCTGTGGGCTCACTGATTGCTTTTATGTTGCGTTCGATTGAGCGATGTCGTGTGGGTATTGGCAGAATAATTTAACCGCGGGAAATGAGGCAAGACATTGTTTAATCGATTCGAAAATAGGAGGTTGTAAAGTTCCATATTAAGGGTACATTAAATCAATCATTCATCAAATCATAAAATTAGGATCGGTAACAAACTATTTACAAGCAAAGCCGATGACTATAATAACAATAATATAAAATAAAATAATAATTTTAATGTCTAAATGTAATGTAATTTTTGTATGTCATATTAATTTCCTAATTTATCTTAATGAAACATTAAGTAAGAGTGTAAAAATACAATAGTGTAATTATATCTAATTAAAATTAACCTACAAACTAAAATCTAATTATAAAATTAACTTAAACTATTAAAATAAAAAATAAAACTTTTGTATGTTGTATTTCAAAATCAGTTTTTAATTTTAATTGTATATTTTTAATCTATATGAGCCTGATGATGCTTGAAATAAATGAATTTATTTATTATTAAAGCAAAACTACGAGTATACTATTTCCTCTATTCATATAGATCTCATGATTTCCAATCCAACCGTAAAATGAAATTACACTATTTCCGAGTTCAGATCCTGAATATTTTTAAGGCACGAGTGAATAAGCATCTTATATGTGAGCTCGCTTTACCGTGGGCCTCGTCTTTACCCCCTGGCTAGATGCTGGCCAACACCAGTTCCATTTAAAAACAAAAATCGCACAAGCCAGCAGCGGAACTATAGAGCATAGTTATAATCTGTCGCGTTTTTTTTTAAATAAAAAGTGGGCTAACAGTGAAGTGCTCTCTTCACCGTTAGCCAGTAGCAAGATGCCTATTCACTTGTGCAAAATATTTAAGTTATATGAACTCGGAAATAGTGAAATTTCATTTCACGGTTAGTACATTGGAAATCTCACATAGATGGATTAGTATAGCTTTGCTTTGCTTGTAAATTTAGAATCAGAATCAGAATCGTTTATTGCACCATGGTTGTACACAAGCTGTTACAATATTAAGAGGCCTTACAAGTTTTAAATTTTTTTGATTTCAAATTGGGACAAAAGTATTGATAATACCAATAAAGAGATTATAGAATACGACGACATTAGTAAAGTTCTAGATAGTAACATTGCCCTTCATTGATTTTATGGTGTGTAGTAGAATTTAACCGAAAAAAAGCAGATTTTAGCTCGTAAACAGTGGATTTGGAGTGAAGTTTGAAACGAAATATCTTAATGAAAAATTCAAGAAATGTATTTAAAATTTATGTCATTAGGTCGCAATAGTCCTGTTCTAGATAGTAACATTGATAAAATTTCAAGAAACTTGTCAAATAAACAGAAAATGGCCTTAATAGATGGCTAGATGCTGGCCAAGAGCGATCCCATTTTTAATAAAAAAAAGAAGCATTTTTTACCTTATAAGGACCCTTAAGTGTGATATAGATTCACATGGACCCTGTTCGGGTGTAGCAATCTTAAATATACAAAATAAAAATATCTTACCTAAATTTAGATCACAGCAGGTATCTATGTAATACAGATTAGGTTTAAACATTTAATTATACTATGGCACACAATTATAATATTTGGACAGTTACTAAAAAACAGTTATTTAGTTGATAGTTTAGTTTGTTACTGTTCGTAATATAGATAGTCAGTACACTAAATTATTAGGCGATTTCCTTTTGCTGAATGCATTGGTACTTGGGACTCATAGAATGGGGGGACCGTCTGAATTCCTACTAACGATTGTCCTAAAGTCACATGCCATAACAGTTGTGCCCTATCGGACTTTGTCATAACTTTTATTTGTCCTAACATTCATGTTCCATAACGTATTATTTATCCTAAAGCATATTAGTCCTAAGCATTTATGCCATAATGATTAAGAGTCCTAAAATTATTTACCATAATATCGATTAACCTACTTTGGGCTACAAAAGACAATTTTTCAATCCATAATATTGGTACCAAATCCGAATCGGAGCACCCCACTATCCACGTGGTCTTGTCTGCCCTACCCCTAGAGTGTATATAAAAACCCGGAGGCGCGGAGGGGGAGCAGCCCTCGCCCGCCGTGCCAAAGCGCGGGAGCCGTGCGAAGCGGAGCGGCTGAGGCAGGTCGCCTTTGGCGACCAGCAAGCCGAAGCTGCGGAGTGGAGCACGTGCGACCGTGCTTTGGCACGCAAGGGCGGAAGGGCTGGTCTTCCCGCAGCGCCGGAGCTAAGGCGGAGTCCGACTGCATTTTTTAGGGCTACTGAGTGTTAGGATAAATGACACTGGGTCAATCGTCATTAGGGGAACTAAACGTTAGGACAAGTAATATTAGGTAATAAGCCAGTAGGATAAATAATTTTCGGACAAAATGTATTAGGTGACTCTTTATTAGGGCTATAAACGTAAGGACAAATAATCACTAGGACAAACAACATGTTGGCATACAAAAATAGGACAAAAAATTTTTAGGGATCTCAATATAGACCCCATAGAATGATTTAAGAACCAGCCATACAAAATTCAACTGCTTAGGTTAGGGGGTTAAAAGGGGGTGGTAATTAAGCAGTTGAATTTTGTTTGGCTCTCCTTCGTAAAATTAATGATCTGTGGGTTCTAGGTATTTACTGTGCAAAAGGAAACCTTTTTATCATCAAACGTTTCAAATTACATTTTTTTATCGTCTACAGACGCGACTAAGATATGTTGCAAATTAAAGACACTTATTGCTTTTAGGCTTTTGTTTTTTTCTTTCTAGCCTTATATATTGGGCCATTTATATATAGGTACATATTGTGTATAATTAGGATAATGATTTATTAAGGCCGGGTCATAGTAAAAATCAGATTTGGTAAACGGTTTTATTTCGAAATACTATATATTAAAAATTAAAAAAAATACGATGTTATATTTGAGACCTTTATCTAGTGCCGTCGGATGTCCGTTATACAATTTGCAAAACTTTGTTCGATAGAAAAAAATGCGAAAAATACCTCTATTTTCTATCTTAAAACTCATTTTATTTCAATCTTAGGTAACATTATGAGTAGAAAATAATACTAAAATAAACGAATACCATCAAATGAGCGATGTCGGGATTAATATTGTTAATATAGTAAGCCATGTATTTTTCTCACCCAAAAATGTACTAAAAATTGACGAAAATTACGCGCACAGTTCCGTAGAGAGTGGGATGGTCAATTGCAAACTCACGCGTGTTAGAGCGGGACATTTGCAATGGAAGAACCTCGCCTTAACAAAATATGTAAAAGAAACACATAGATAAATCCAAATCCGCTACGCAGGCTTCGTCAGGTGGATACAAATATGAATCAGCAACAGGCGTCGTTATATACAGGTGCGTTACCGGCAAACGGGCATTAATTGAAACTGATATTAATACGTTCCATAAGCAATTATTTCCATGTATTAGCAAATCATAATTATGCGAATTAACTGCAAAAATAATTTTCCCAATTCCGCACCGACAATGTACTACGTGCACTGCTTAAGATTTTAACTTCATAGTAAACAAAACACTAAGGGCTGTCATTGGCACTGAGTTGTCAATTTATTTTGCAGTGCATTGCTGGCAATGCGGTATTAAACCCCTAGTCAAATCAGCAACTTTTTATTAAATGTCAAAAACGATTTGTTAATATGAAGTTTGTAGGGAAATACTGTCTTAGTGACGTCACTAAGACATTGTGAGTAGGTTTGTTCAAATCAGCGTCCTTTTTAAATCTTTATGCTTATAAAATCTTTCAATTTGCTAAAATAAATTAATAATTGATGTTTTTCGAGTATTTTCGTTAGATCTTTTATTAGTCAAGTAAAAAATAATTTATTTTTACCTTAGTTTAATACCCTATTAAATTTTTGTTAGAAAATAAGTGAAGTCGAAATTTTGGCTTAAATAAAAGCCCGCTTGCCGTTAACACACTGTTTATATAAGATACTCACACAAAAATGAAACAATAGGATAGGATAATGTATATAATAGGATAATGATATAATAATTATTATAAATAAATTTAATAAATATCAAAGGATAACATAAATTTTGTATGTTTTTATTTATTTATTTATTTCTAATATTTTTATTAATTATTTGGTTTCAGATACGATCCCACCAACTCGCTCTTCTCTACGTATATTCTCAACTGATAAAACTGGCTCACGTACACTCCTTCCCACACATCGAAGCCTACATGGGCGTGTACAGTGTGTTCTATATATTCGTAGCTGTGAACATGTTTGGAGCGGTGTACTGCTTGTTCCATATACCTCAGATAAAGGACAAGACTACAAGACAGATTGAGAGGCAGCTGAAAAGGGCACCGCTGTATTGAAGATGTGAAAGTGTTTATGGTACTGTGGCGACAACCTCTTTTGTAAATATGTTAATATTGTTTATACTCTGTTACATTCTGATACCGCGCATGCGTACGGCTTTTGTTTCTCTTCTTTCTGTGAGACCAAGCAACGTATATGGCTCTGACTATTATTTGTGAATTGTAATCTTAATACCATGTAAAAAGTGTAAATATAATGTAAATACAATAGCTTGTCTCTCATTCTCGCTATAGTGGATATTACCCACAGTACCACAGAATAAGTAATAGTACAAGTACAGAAGTTTCTCTGCTAACAAATTCCCCGTTTAGGTATGCCAAACGTGCCTAAACGTGGCCATCTCTTTCTATCGCACGCAACGCGCTCTTTCGAGGCCCCGCCCTCAGCGCTAGGGTTACCACCAGCGAGAACCTATTTTAATATATGTACTTTATTATTAGTAGTGTTGTTTACAATACAATTACGAATAGTACTTTTAAGGTTCCGTAGCCAAAATGGTGAAAACGGAACCCGTCCGTCGGTCTTTTTGTCTGTATGTGACAGCCGACGTACTCGGAGACTATAAGCACTACAAATACAATTAAAACATTTAGCAGGAAGGTGTGTTCTACTCGTATGAACCGCTACGTAAAAGTGATGTGAAATGACGAAAAAATATTAAAGTAGGGGGAGGGGGCACTCCATACATGTAACCAGGGGATACAAAGTTTTATATAATTTTTAAAGGCATCACTTTAAAAAATAAAAGAGGTTTCTTAGAACCAACGTTTTCATTTTCGTTTTCTTTTATGTCAACCGTTGGTGAATACCAAACTCAATGACCGTTCTTACGTCTACGTTCTTATTATTATTGGTGCAACCTGCTGCAATACAATAATGCTGTGGTTTTGACATTATTATTTAACACGAAACTACACGAAAAGAATTATTTTTTATGATCGTACAAGCGCGTGTGCGTGCGATCCGTAACGCTGCTCCGCAGCCATTGAATAGTCACACAATGTGTGAGCCGGCGGCCGCATGTACTTTGCGCGGCGCGATGACGTCACGGTAGTAAGCCCCTCCTGACAGTACTACTAGTTTTTTCCCGCGACTTCGTCCGCGTGGAACTCGTTTAACGCGATAGAATTTAATTGCTATTTTTTATTTCAGACGCTTACCTATCGCTCTTCCATACAAACTTCCACTCCCTTAAGTGATGATTTCCGGGATAAAATGTATCCTATGTCCTTCCTTGGGACTCAAACTATCTCCATGCCAAATTTCATCTAAATCGGTTTAGCGGTTTAAGCGTGAAGAGGTAACAGACAGACAGACAGACACACTTTCCAACCAATTGCAAGTGCAATCATAGGCTCGCTCGTTGCGAATGGTTCGCGAGCCACACACGGTAACTGTAACCATTCGGTAACAGTTACAGCTCGCTAGTGAGTACCTGGTTACCGTAACATGACATGGACATAATAATTGTATGTGTTTAATTGTTTATAACCTAAACGTCCCAGTAGTCGACAGTGACTCAATACTTGTCACTTTTAATAATAATTAATAAGTAAGCGAACATTTGTCAAGCATTGGATTTTTACATGTTAAACATTGAGACCATTATTATTTTGTAACTAAATAAAATGGATGAAACAAGCAACATTTAAAATAAATTTGTATGTCATACTTTATTCGGAATAATCCCTTCGAGTAGGAGTTCCTATGTACACTCAAGAGCAGAAATAGAGTCGAAGATTCTCTTTTAAGAAAATCTTAAATCTTGTTACTTGGTAATATGATATTGTAATGGCCGTCGCTTAGGGCGGGCCACACATATCCTTCCGCCTTAAGGGCGTCGTGAAGGTTTTCTAGCTAGCTCAGGGTTAGAAGGGTTGGACACAGGGTTTAGATAACAAACACAGATTGACGTACTGACGAAATGGGTTCTTACGACCCTTTTATTGATAATACCAAACCTTATCTAAATATTCCGATGGGCACTACGGATAGCCAACCGGAGTCCGGGTCCCGTGGGACGTTGCGCTGACGAGGTAAGCTAAGTGGAAGGGGTATTGGATTGTCCTCCGGAGAACAAGGGGACCCTGCAGTGCGTACGCGAGGGATGACACGCCGCAGCTGACCAGGGGTGATCGGGAAAGGGTAGGTAGGATTGAACCTCAGGACTAACTACGCGATGTCCGCCCGTAGGCCGACCGACACGCGGCCCTGAAGTTCCCCTAGGGTACCTAGGCACGTACGCGAGAGATGACACGCCGCGCGCTAGGCTTGGTCAGCCCTTGTTCCTCACACGGAGTCGGAACAAGAACTGACGCTCCGCGGCCGCGCGCTTCCTTATATAGGCGGCCGGCCCGGTGTGTCGGTGTGTGTGCGCAGCTGGCCAGCGATCCTCGCCTTTCGCGCGCCATCCTGCGCCACTGCTGGCGCACGCCGCAAACACGCGTCGCGTGGTGCGCGCTGTGTGCCGTGTATGAGATGGGGATCATCACATTGCCTCCCCTCGCGAGGAGATTTTTACCTAGGGAAAAATCACCGTTAGTAAAGAAAGTAGGTATATATTTATTGAAATTACTATCTCCTTAGGTTTCGAAAGTACGTGGCGTACAGGTTATTATTACCTAGGAATTACAGGCAGTCTAGGTTTACTAGCATACCTAGGTGTCCGCACGGCTATGTTTTGTTTGGCTGTGTACCTGTTTAGGTTACACATTCGGTTATATGTACGGTATTTATTAGGGAAACATCTATCTTATTGTTGTTTATGTAAATTCCTATGTACTTATCTACTGTTTAGTTGGTTATCTAATCAGTTATACTTGCCGGTGTCAGATGTAAGGAGCAATACTACCTACTGCTAGTGTATGGGCGTTTATCCCTATACCGGTTATATCGGAACATCTCGGAACTTCTCGCGAACTCGCCGGTTGGTAGGTATCTATTCGCGTAGAAAACGCGCGGCCTCTGCGGTAAATAATTTTGTTGCATGTTGTGTATCGTATCGGCGGCTGGCAAATTGAATTCTTGACTTGTATCTTGGTATCTTTTGCCTTCAGGTATGTATCTTTTCCGTGTGTGGTTGGGGTCCGTATATTTATTGTGAGCAATGTGGGGTGCTCTCCTATACGACTTCTTGCCTTCTATACGGCATTTCGGTGATGTTCTAGTCGGGTTTTCCACTTGTACGGGTTTAGGTCTATTCTGGTTGTATTCAGTTGCGGTGCCTACATGGCTCCAGGATAATTCGTCGGATATCGGTAACGGTATTTCGGGTTGCACTGTCGCGCGCTGTTGATGTGACTGCGTATCAGTACTCGGTGTGTTTCGGGTACGGCTTCGGTTCGCGGTATTTATTTGCGTTTTCTTTGTGGCACTGGCATGGGGCTTACCTTGGGGCTTTTTAGCCACTTGTGCTGCGAAAACAGTGTGGGAGCGGGAAATCGGCGGATCCTGCGCTCTCTCAGGCAAATATCTTTTCCCCACAGCGTTCGGGGTCTTCGGCTTGCGGATTTCATGGTTGTTGCGGGATTTATTCGGTGGCGGTTGATCTCCTGCCCAGGCTATGGACATGCCCACTCTCCTCAGCAGGTCCATACCTATGATCGTTTGTGCGGCTGATGGCAGTACTCGGACCCAGTGCTTGATGCTTGCCCCTTTCATGTTTATATTCACTAACAGGCTTTTACTTATCTGTGTTCTTGTCTCGTCGGCTAGTATGATACTCTTACGTGTTACTTTTTCTAATGCACCTTTTCTCTGGCAGGCTTTATACACCTGTTCATTGATGTAGGTATTTGTGGACCCTGTATCCACCAAGCAGCGGTGTCTGGTCCCCATTATCTCGGCTTCCATAAAAATTCGGTTATCCTGTCGGTCCAGGTCGTCTGCTGCGCCTAGGAACTCTTTCTTCGGTCGGATACTGGTTTTGCAGCAGTCTTTGCTTAATACGCCCGTTTTTCCGCAGGCGCTACAAAAGATCTGTTGCTTGGACCTGCACTCTCTTGCATCGTGTGCCGGTTTACCACACGACCAGCAACATGTCTTCGGGTCGTATTTGGCGTGTATCTTTGTACCTCTGGTGCCTCCCGGCCTGTCTGCGTCTCCCTCTTCATAACGTGCAGGTCGGGTTTTGTCGGATGGCGGCGTGATATTCTCATATTCGGCTGCCAGTTTTATGAGGCCTGGTAGGTTGCTGTAATCTTGTTTCTTAATGTACAGCTTGTATTCTCTTTGCATATTCTCGTGTATGTGTGTTGCATATACACGCAGCATATAACGGTAACTGACAGCTGTCAGTGCAAACGGTCTCTTCAATAAAATAATAAATTAAAATATAAAAATGGCTAATTTCGATCTAGACCAAATAGAAAAAGTAATACAAAAGTGTTTAGCACCTATTAGAAAAGAAATCGAAACGTTAGCGCAAGGTATGAAGAAGCTAGAAGAGAAATTGTCGAAGCAAGAGTCGCCGTTACACACTGACAGAAATTTGAATACGGACCCGCCGAATGTAGAGGGATCATCCAAGCCTGGTGCTACCACAAAAGCACTAAAACCTACTAATTTGCAAGGTACGTCCTATTCCAACTCATTACGGGGCCAGAGAGCTCTAGCCCGCGACGTTAGAGGCATGCAACATATAAGTTTAACGAAAACGACTAAACCCGCCGGCGACAAAGTCCCGCCGCCCTCACTGAAGCCTACATCGGTAAAACACAGTATTACACCACTTACGAACAACACATCAACCACAACTATTAAAAAAGATGGCCCTATCACGCCTTTAAATGCATCCACACCAAACACAAACACAATATCAGACGAGCCAGAAGAACCATCGCTGGACACGGACGACGATTCACAATGGCAGCTCTCACAATCACGTAAGCAGCGACGTCGCTCCACTCGAGCCGTAATCCGAGGCGCCGGGCCCACTGATAGTAACTTACAAACGGTGGAGCGAACGAGAAAGATCCATGCCTGCTTTTTTAAGCCGGGGACAACTGCAGAGTCACTACAAAACTACATGCAAAGCAAAAAAGCAGGTCACGATTACAATGTTAACAAATTAACACTGAAACATCAATACTATTCGTCATTTGCAATAGTATTGCCATGCAGCGCTTTCGACTTCTTCATGCGGCCCGACAACTGGCCGCCGGGAACTGAGGTTAGTGAGTGGTTTCGCCGCAGCGGCGGGCGAGCGGGGCGCTCGCCAAACCGGTTCCAGCGCAGGCACCGCGCAAACAGCAGGCAACCCGACCCCCGCGCCCCAAGCCCCGCTGCAGTCGACCGTACGGACCACTGATAAGGACTACAATGCACCCATTTTAGAGATAACAATTTGTCATCAAAACATTCAATCTTTAAATTCTAAGACTAGGCAACTTGAAATATTATTGTCAAAGGAACTCACATGTGATGTACTAGCGTTAACAGAGCATTGGCTCACTAAGCCCCAGTTAGAATGTGTACACATACAGAAGTATAAATTAATGTCTCAGTTCTGTAGAAATTCTCGAGAACATGGTGGATCTTGTTTATATGTAAAAGAAACAGTAAAAGCAATAGAAGTAGCTGAATTATGTAATTTGTCTGTTGAAAGATACTGTGAAATAGCTGCAATTGAGTTACTCGACTTTAAAATAATTGTTATATGCGTATATCGTACGAATCTAGTTAAAGCAGCCGATTTTATAACTATTTTAGAGCGGCTTCTAGCTAAGATTAATGACTTGTGTGTAAAGTGTATTATTGTCGGCGACATAAATATAGACTGGCTAGTTAGTACCAGCGATAATAAACAATTACTAGATGCCTTATCATGTTATGGTTTTTCTAGTGAAATAGCGTTTCCGACTAGAGTGACCCGCACATCCTCCACTTGCCTAGATCACCTGTATACCAACTTGCCTCATAGTTCGTTAATGACTTCGGCTGTAGTTACTAATATAAGTGACCACTACGGAATCCGTGCAAGTGTTATTTGCGCTCCGCGCACAGCGCCTGCGCCTTTATTCCGGCGCGAACGCAACTATACGCGTGCTTCGCGGATCGCTTTTGTAGGCGCGATGGAAAGTGTTGATTGGACTGAAATATTTAAATCCAAACTAACTGCAGACGAACGTATTGAGTCAATAATCAACACAATATCCAACAAAATTGAAATATGTTTCCCATTTAAAAATAAAAATATAGCATCTTGCAATAAAACATGGATCAACACAGAGATACTAAACCTAAAATACCTTATGTTCGATCTCATAGATTTAAAAAATAAATTCCCCGCTAACCTCGAAGTTGAAGGTCGCGTAAATGACTTGAAGGTCAAGTATAACGAACTTACCCGAAATACAAGAACTCTGTATTATACGAACCAAATAAAAGACAGCCCGAATACGACTAAAACTATGTGGCAAATAGTGAACGCAGAGTCTGGTAAAATACGCAAAGGGTCCACCGATTTCACCGATGTTATAAAAAATAACGATGGGTCAAGTTTCACTTCCAAAAAACAACTTGTTGACACGTTAAACAGGATGTTCGTCTCAGCGGCAGCACAATGCGGAGCCCCGCGAGCCGAGCCGAGCCGAGCTCTTGCGGCGCTGGTACACGCGCGATCACCCAATGATCGATCAATCCTTCTCGCTCGTTTTTCTCCTTGTGAAATATATAAAATAATCATGAAGAATATTGCATTAAAAAACACTCAAGACTTATACGGCATATCGACGAACCTACTAAGCCTAGTCGTGACAAATTTGTCAGCCCCACTAGCAATAATTTTTAATGACCTTCTGCGCGATGGAGAGTACCCGCGAACCTTAAAACAAGTTAAAGTCTGTCCGATTTACAAGGGAAAGGGTAAATCCAGTGATCCTAGCTTCTACAGACCCATCTCTATCATACCAGCGGTTGCGAAAGTGCTTGAAAACGGAGTAACATCTCGTATGACAGCCTTCTTAAACGAATCCGGTGAACTGTCCGAAAGGCAATACGCGTATCGTGCGGGGCGGTCTACCACTATGATGGCTCGTGAGGTAGTGCGTCGCGTTCTCACCGCGCGCGAAGAAAAAAGAGAGGTTGCTGTGCTTTTCTGCGACCTCTCGAAAGCCTTCGACGTGGTCGATCATGTCGTGCTATCTCAAAAACTCCACCACTATGGCATACGAGGACCAGCCCTGAACTTTATAGCGGGCTTTCTGCGTGATAGGTTACAATACGTGGTCGGGAAGCAAGGTAGTCTGAGATCCGACGGTCAATCCACAGAAATAGGCGTGCCTCAAGGTTCGTCCGTATCCAATCTGGCGTTCTCCCTTCTGCTTAACGATCTCCCGAATTTTGTTACTGTTGCCGATATCTTTATGTACGCGGATGATGTGGCAGCTGTCGTTACCGCTGCGGACCTGGATGAGCTGGAATCCCTACTAAACACAACCGCGCGACAGATACTTGATTGGTGTCGATTTAACGGGCTCCTACTGAACCTGACAAAAACGCAATTTATGCAGTTCGACTTGTCGGGTAGAGGTCGCCGTGCGTTGAACGTACACCATCAAGGGACGACAATCAGTCAAGTTGCAACTACTACATTTCTGGGATTCCAGATCGACCAAGGACTTACGTGGGAGGTGCAAATCAACGCAGTATGCGGGAAGCTAAGCAGGGCATGTTTTGCGCTCTCAAGGGTAAGCCAAACCCTGGAGCGCCAGGCAGTGCGGTCTTGCTACTTCGCAAGCATACAGGCAATTATGCAATACGGCCTGGAGCTCTGGGGGCAAGCTGCCGAATGGCAACGCGTTTTTCGGTTGCAAAAGCGCGCTGTGCGCGCACTGGCCCGCGCCAAGCGGGACGAGAGCGCCAGACCGCATTTTATCGCGCTCGGAATCATGACACTGTCATCACTGCTCATATTTCAAGTAGCCGTATATGCTAGGGAAAATATAGCATTATATGGACGGCGAGGTGACGGATCTGCTTGGGTCACTCGAAACGCTCATAAATTAAGTACTATTTCCCATAAGCTCACAAAGACAGCAAAGACAATCCATGTCGCTGGTCCTATCTTTTACAACAAGCTACCAGACAGCATCACGGAAGCTAACAGTCTCCCGTCTTTTAAAATTAGATTAAAAAAATGGCTAATAAATCAATGTTTCTATACTATTAAAGAATTTTTAGAATATAAAATATGTAATGATGAAAATAGCAATAATATATAATGTAATGTTCTAATAATGTATTGTAATTTTCCAATGTAATGAATAATCGAATTAATATAATCTATAATGAATGTACAATTGACTTGTAATACCTATTATTACCAATAAATTATGTCTATGTCTATGTCTATGTCTATGCGGTGTAGCTGTTCGCCGTCGGAAAGTTTATCGTATCTTCTCATTAAAGTTTGCAGGTCGGTTAAATAATCGGTGAAGCGTTCTCTGTACCTTTGTTTTCTTGTTACGATTGCGACGATCAGGTCCTCTTCGTAATTAGTCGGGAAATAATACAGCTTGAATGATTTCAGGAATTCGTCCCATGTCTTCCAAGACTTAGCGTTGTTCCGGTACCATAGCAAGGCTTTACCTTGTAGGATTTGCGGCAGGGTTGGCAGTACCTCGTCCTTGTCGATGCCGCTTGCTGCCACTAGCTCTTCGAGTCTTTCCATGAATTCCACTGCATTGTCCGTGGTTGTGAATGATAAATTCCATTCCTTTATAAGTTTACTTAGGTCTTTTACCTTGTGGCTGTCTTCGTTGTTTGCCATTTCGGGCGGCTGTTCTTCTTCCGGGGTTTTAAAGTCGTCGGCTCTGGTTTCTTCCGTTTCCCTTACAGCTTCCGCGAGGATCTTCCTAATTTCCTCTACGGTCAGTCCTTCTGTTAGCAAACCTCTTTCCTCGGCCTCTTTAACTAACTCTGGCTTCTTCAGGTGGTATATCCAACTTGTAGACATTCGTAAGACGGTGCGCTCTGTGTTCCGGTATGGAAGCGACGCGCTGGGCTTACGGCTGGACTGAGAGCAATTGTGTTGTACTTACTGATCGCTGACGTGACGGCGGTCGGTGGGTGACAGAACTGACAGACGTGGCAAACCTGGTCTTGGCGGCTTCGCTTCTGCTGCGGGCGGTGGACGGCGGGCTGAGTGTCCCTTCTATTAAGGGCGGGTGGGGCGCGTCGTGGGCGCCTGTACCTACTTTGGACGGTTATATTTATTCGGTAACCCCTTTTGTGTCCCTTCTGAGCCAGCAAAACGTGAGTTTTTGAGTTGGGCGCCAAATGTAATGGCCGTCGCTTAGGGCGGGCCACACATATCCTTCCGCCTTAAGGGCGTCGTGAAGGTTTCCTAGCTAGCTCAGGGTTAGAAGGGTTGGACACAGGGTTTAGATAACAAACACAGATTGACGTACTGACGAAATGGGTTCTTACGACCCTTTTATTGATAATACCAAACCTTATCTAAATATTCCGATGGGCACTACGGATAGCCAACCGGAGTCCGGGTCCCGTGGGACGTTGCGCTGACGAGGTAAGCTAAGTGGAAGGGGTATTGGATTGTCCTCCGGAGAACAAGGGGACCCTGCAGTGCGTACGCGAGGGATGACACGCCGCAGCTGACCAGGGGTGATCGGGAAAGGGTAGGAAGGATTGAACCTCAGGACTAACTACGCGATGTCCGCCCGTAGGCCGACCGACACGCGGCCCTGAAGTTCCCCTAGGGTACCTAGGCACGTACGCGAGAGATGACACGCCGCGCGCTAGGCTTGGTCAGCCCTTGTTCCTCCCACGGAGTCGGAACAAGAACTGACGCTCCGCGGCCGCGCGCTTCCTTATATAGGCGGCCGGCCCGGTGTGTCGGTGTGTGTGCGCAGCTGGCCAGCGATCCTCGCCTTTCGCGCGCCATCCTGCGCCACTGCTGGCGCACGCCGCAAACACGCGTCGCGTGGTGCGCGCTGTGTGCCGTGTATGAGATGGGGATCATCACAATATGATAGAGGTCTAGATGCAGATATCCCCATTTGGGGAAGAGTAGAGCAGTTGTAGGTAAATGCCCTCTATCATTTTGGAAAATTAGGCGAAAGAAAAAAAAAACCATTCGTATTCTTAATTAGTGGCTCTGTGAGCTGCAAGACCTCGCAAGCAAGGCGACTTCCTGACTTGGCGGTGCGGGAGCGATATGTGACATTTTCTTCTTTGACGTAAACTTACTGACGTCGCAAAGATTCTCACTTGACATAATACTGTCAGTAATTACGTTTGCGCAGTAGTAATATCATGCGCAGAAGCGGAGCAGTAGGTACCGCCTTCGCATCGTCCCGCTACTACGCTACGCATCCCGCGCCAGTCAGGGAGCACTCATTTAAATGTAGGGGTGCAGTAAAAAATGGTACCGACCTACAGACTCGACTGACAGCTGACACTGACATTTGACACTTTTCTCATATCGCACTGCCTCCGCACCGACAAATCAGGAAGTCGCCTTAGGGTTGGAAAAAATGTTTTTGAAAATTTCTGAAAACAGTTACGGCATAAAAGTTTGTTATACTACTCCACGTAGGTGGTAAAAAAGTGTACAGCCCGCCTGATGGTAAGCGGTCACCGCAGCCCATGGACGCTTGCAACTCCAGGGATGTCACAAGCCCGTTGCCATTTAAAGCACAAAAATTCTAGGATATAATCGAACTAGCTCACAAAATTTAAAGAGAATCGTTTAAGAAATGCGACCTTTCGCAGAAAACAACCGGAATTCCGTCGGATATCCAGAAATAGGTACGAAAGAATTTTTGTTAAAGCTAAAGCAGAGACCTTCGTTTCACTTGGTTCAAAACGGACGAACTTTTGTTTCCGGTTCATGAAACACTTGAATTCGATTTGGAATGCGATATTAAGGCGCAGGGTAGGGCAAGGCCTTCGTCGGTTTTGGCACTAACAAATATAATATCTTTTTTGGTTGTAAATATTAGATATGCGAAGATCGTGATGTGAACATTTTCAAATATTTCAAAAATATTCAAAATTAAAAAAATTAGAAAAACAATTAATAAAAAAAATTACATCACGAAATAGCTATCAGAAAAATTAGCATACTGACCAAAAATCATAACTTTAATGCCAACACAAACGAAGTAAATCCTGCACAAAGTTTGTATGGAGAGAGCTTGCCCTACCCCTCCTCTTAAGGTAGCACATCGACTTGTACTGCGTTCTTTAGATTTTAGAACAAACGCCAGCTTCAGAGAAATTTTCTAATAAATCTAGTTCTTGCTCTTCATTCCTAGAAATCGAGGCACGAGCAATGAAACAAAATTATGAAATACAGTTACGAGTATGAACAATATATTAAAGTACTTACTGCTGCTTCATTTAATATTGTTCTATGGTGGCATTAGATAGTTTAAATTGAAGTTAAGTGCAATGTTTTTTAGTTTCTGCTTTTTTCTCAGCTCACGAAAATAAATATAAATAAAATAAATAAATAAATATTTGTGGACAATCTTACACAAATCAACCTAGTCCCAAACTAAGCAAAGCTTGTACTATGGGTACTAAGCGACGATATACATATATATAATCTTTTGAGCGCCAACGACACCAAAAGGTGTTAGGTACTTGGAGGCGTCGTGCCCACAGCGCCAGCGATAGCTGTAGGTGTTAATGCATAAATTGGAAAACAACATAAAATGCTGTCTAAGGCGACTTCCTGACTTGGCGGGGCGGGATCGAAATGTGACATTTTCTTTTTTGACGCAAACTTACTGACGTCGCAAAGATTCTCACTTGGCATAATACTGTCAGTATTACGTTTGCGCAGTAGTAATATCATGCGCAGAAGCGGAGCAGTACTGCCTTCCCGCTTCCGCGCATCCCGCGCCAGTCAGGAAACACTCATTAAATGTAGGGGCGCAGTAAAAAATGGCACCGAGTCGACTGACAGCTAACACTGACATTTGACACCTTTCTCATATCGTACTGCCTCCGGACCGACAAATCAGGATATCGCCTATTAAGGCGACTTCCTGACTTGGCGGGGCGGGATCGATATGTGACATTTTCTTCTTTGACGTAAACTTACTGACGTCGCAAAGATTCTCACTTGAAATAATACTGTCAGTATTACGTTTGCGCAGTAGTAATATCATGCGCATCCCGCGACAGTCAGGAAGCACTCATTTAAATGTAGGGGCGCAGTAAAAAATGGCACGGAGTCGACTGACAGCTAACACTGACATTTGACACTTTTCTCATATCGTACTGCCTCCGCACCGACAAATCAGGATGTCGCCTGAGTTTGGCGTGTGTGGCATACGGCTGAGTAAGAAGCGCTCAAAGGGTTAAACGACAAAGTTTTATCCAAAAGAGGTCAAGAGCAAAACCTAGTGAGCGTAAAATGAACCATCATTTTAAATCTGACGGAGTAAATATGATGGGAAGCGAGGCATCGATGCGTGGCTGTGATCCGATCGACCGGGGTAAACCGGACGTTTGCCTGTCCGGGTATCCGGGTATCCAGGCATCCGGAAGTTACCGGAAAACTGACTCGAACAATGTGGCGTGCTTGCTGTGACAAGATTTCAATTATAGGGTTCCTAAAGCTCTACAAAGTTTAATGGGCTTTTCGATTAGGTTGTTAATTTGTCTTTATGTCGCTGATAGAGTTTGTAACTGTTGCGTAACAAAGAGGCCTGAAAACACGACTGCGGTTTTATGCACCGAGCCAGAGGCGAGTTCCGTAATAAGATTAAAGGAGTATTTTAAACAGTATTTTCTACTTGTAATGTTTTATCATTCATCATCCATATAGCGTTATACCAGTGGGTAAACTTGCGCATCCTGTAGGATGCCCGGGGTCCGCTTTCCAAGATTTAGCGTAGGCACTAGTTTTTACAGAAATGATTGCCATCTGACGTTTCAACCTAAGGGGAAGAAACCTTGTTATCCTAGGTGGGCGAACTTGTAACGATTGGACCTTAGATCTCAGTATTATTGTTTAATAAATTTTTCATGCTTCTCGTTAAGGCACAATATATAGTTTACATAATGGTAACAATGTGCGTACGTCATTTATAGTTGGTACAGTGTGTATTGGCTTCGTGTTAATATTTGTAGGATATCCAAACATTGTTTTCAGAGCATCGAAATTAACACGATTACGTAGCTTTATAATAATCAACAATTCATTAAAATTTGATTCCAGAAAGACTTTTTTTATACGATGCATTCATTGATATTGATTTCGATATCTCATTGTTCGATGTCGAATTTGTCATAGAAAATCCCCAATTAACAACGTAAACATTAGGTACTCCAAGGTCGGTAATATGACGTCTATATAAAAGACGGGCTTTAAATCCTGTACTCGTGTTCATAAGACGGCTAATATAAATGGGCAGGGTCTTACACAAAAAGCCTGGCAGCATTATCCATAGAAAATGTACTTTATTTTCCATGAATGTAGGATCTCGCAGAGTTGACGAGAGGTTTGTTGTGACGCTCCCATTCACGTGCCAGTGAATTTAAAAGCAAACGAAATGAAACCGATGAGAAATTCGACTTATTTAACTTGGCCGCTAAAGAAAGAGTAACGTAAAAAAAAGATATTTAATTCGGATAAAATATATGTAAAGATATAGTATTTTATGCAACGGTTGTATAAAAAGGATCCAAAAAGGTCGAGTGGTGTCGATGTGAGCCTTGGCGAACATCGCAAGTAAAGACACCAGTGCTACAAGTGTAAGTTTTTTCGAAACATTAACTAATTCGAACGCGTTTGCGTTTTGTCTCAAAATGTA
Organism: Cenopis cana; assembly: GCA_951800055.1. Classification (NCBI taxonomy): domain Eukaryota; kingdom Metazoa; phylum Arthropoda; class Insecta; order Lepidoptera; family Tortricidae; genus Cenopis; species Cenopis cana. Next base: position 1,563,414 of record OX637495.1, read on the forward strand.
TGAAAGTGGTATGGAAACGTGAACAGCGCCTCTGGTGGTCACTAGTGGAAAATAAAACAGCGAGTATAACATTTGTTGCTAACCGATGAACCCGCGTATTTCAAACTCGATAAGAGCGTTTTCATACATTTTGAAACAAAACGCAAACGCGTTCGAATTAGTTAATGTTTCGAAAAAACTTATACTTGAGCTACAGGAGCCTATTTTGACCAGTTATACACCTTTGCATACGATACTTTTTCTACAACTCGTTTCAAGTAAATAATTGTTAACCTTTTGGGGCGCCATATTTTCTACAATTTTATATGAATAGCCTTTCTCATAGATACCCTCGGACGCTCGGTGGCGCATATATTAGTACTCCCTATACACTGAGCGAAAAAAAATACTTATTATTAGTAAGTTTTATTGAATCCCAAGACAAGGAGATTATATACTAACGGTTACAAAACAGTTTAGTTGTTACAAGGGCAATTTTTTTGGTATTAGTAAATAACTACAATTATCAAAAACTGGTTTGTAACCGTTAGTATAAAAGTGTACATAATCCGGTAGTTTATATAATCTCCTTGTCCTGGGATTCACTAAAACTTACTAATAATTGTTTTTTTTTTCGCTCAGTGTATACTACATATTTATATCCATAGGATGTATTGAAGATTCTGTAAGGTTTTATGATATTTCCGGTGTTTTAGTAGAATGCAGGGATCTCTTTCAAACGGCGGAGTGTATCATTGAAATGTACTGCAAAACCACCATAAATGATACCAAATAAAAAGCACGTAGATATAGAAATCGTAAGGGGGGGACGGGTCATAAATTCACTACATATTTAGATGGAAATGCGAGCGTAGCGAGCGCGCGATTTTTTTTCTGGCTCTAGGAATTATCAGTGGACCATCGAGCCCTAAGGGAGGGGTTTGAACCCCCTAACCCCCCCCCATTATATACGTCCCTGCCAAATAAGCTTGAATCGGTTTGATATCCATCCAATTACGTCTGGAATTTCTATGTAGCAGCTGGTAAGGCAGCTAATAAACTATCAGATTACGCAAATTAGACTTCAGGGCGTTTTTGAGATAATACGGTTTAAAGAAGTAATTCGGGCACTTTAAACCGTTAATTAATGGGTTTCAATCGATCATAAATGATTATAGAGCATTTGTTATTATAAACATGGCGTGGCAGTGAGTAAATCAGCTCATAAACTATCAGATAAAGCAAATTAGACTTACCTAAGGGAGTTTTCGAGATAATGTTTTGATTAAAATCTGTGGACAGTGAAAACCATAGATATATTATACAATAGAAGTAGTTATAGATGCGCCACCGAGCGACCTTTATGAGAAAGAATATTCATATAAAATTGTACTATACGCAATTTGACCGGTTTGTATGTCCTATGTATTGCTTATGGAAGTGTGTCTGTGCCTATAATGCGATCATGAAAAAATGCTCGGTCGGTGATAGAGACAAAACATGGCACTCTTTTGTATTTCCGTTTATATTTAGGAATCGCCTAAAGGCTATCCTTTTCTATCAAAGCGTGTCAGGCCCTTGGTGAAAACTAATATCTCGATAGCTACGAGTGGCTCTGTGAACTAGTACTGTAGACTAGTGCCCTTAACATGAGTTTGCAATGTTTGCGTTGCGTAAACGATTTAGTATGGACATTACGGAATACTCAAAATGGAGTCTACAGTCCGCCATATTGTTTTTATTGCAATGTCACATATCCTTTGTTACCCGGGGTGACGTAAGAATTCCAACGATACCTCACACATCTAAAACGGTTAAGGCGTTAAGTTCTGGGGGAACAAAAAAAATTCACTTTTACATACATACATACATGAAACCTGAAAACATTACACTCCTTTTTTTGGACAGTCGTGTAAAAAGTACAGCGCCTCTGGCGGTTACGCAGTAGAACTAAGAATCGCCATACTAAATCGTTTACGCAGTCGCTAGCGAGTACGGTAATTCAATCATTGCAAACTCATGGTAAGTGTACAGTGACCTAAATTAAGTTTAGTTTAAATTTTTATGGCAACAAATAGTTACTACCGAAGCCCACCAGAGGCCAGAGCCGCTGTTCGCGTTGCCACACAAAATGAGACGAAACGCAAACGCATTTTGTCTCATTTTGTGTGTGCGTGACCAAGCTGAAATGGAAACGCATCGCTCGGTCAATTACCGTTAGGTAGGTACCTACCTACACCCAGGTACCTACGATATAGTGTGATATCAGAAGATGAATCAAAATTCAATGAAGCGACGAATGTACCTCAAGGTCCTTAGGGCGAGGCCACAACACTGCTTCAATCTAGTACGTCGTTGTTACGATGCGACGTCGCAACGCAGTGTTGTGGCATCGCCCTTATGTGGCGACGTCTATAGACGTCATGCCCGGGAACGGGATAAGACGTAAGTAATTAAGTATATAGCCACCGTCTCGGAAGCTGTAAATCTTGAACATAACGCTGCCAACCACACGGACTCAAGTTTGGAACAGTCTAGTATTAACAGTACAGTCCATGGTGAAAATATTAGTGAGAATTTTCGTATCATTTTATTGAATATTGTGGTTAGCTTTGGGATGGTTCGGGTAAGTACTAACTTGCCGCGCTCGATTTGGTGGATTGCGGAGCTAGGAGGCTCATTGGCGACAGTACAGTAATAGGAACTAAGCTGCAGAACCTAGCACATATACGCAAAGTAGCGTGTCTGTGCGTTTTCTACAAATTGTACTTTGGTGAGTGTGCTAAGGAGCTCCATGAGCTCATTCCGCCTTCTTCTAATTCGAACCAAGCGCTTTTCATCATCATTTATATTAATTATGTTGTAGTTTTGAACATTTTGGAGGGCAAAATTGAAGGAAGAAGGGGCGGGGCAGTGGTAGACCCAGGCTGACATGCTGCAACCAAGCGAAGGAGAAAATTGGTGCCGCGTCGTATAAGGAGGTTAAAAAGACTGGTAGAGAACCGGGAAGACTGGCGATTACTCCACTGTCAAGAGCATAGCTCTAAAGTTTGATGATGATGATGTGGCATTGGTTCATTTTGCAAAACAATTTTTTTTTGAAGTGAAAACTTCTTTAGCGGCGCTGAGCACTTTTGTACTGGGGAAAAATGTATAAACTCGCGATAAATTCCAAGACCAGGTTAGTTGACCCCTCCTAGTATCGTGATTGCTATGTTACGAGGGGTCCCCAGCTGGTCTTCTTAGAAAGCCAAGGTTCTAACTGTTTTAAGACAATCCTAAGATTTTCCATAAAGATCATATTTCAAATAAATTCTCATGGAAAGTAGCTCTTATTGTCCCTAAAAAAGCGTTTCCAAAGTCCAATATCGGATAGCCAGACTGACCGATTTCCGTAAAGATCATATTTCAAATAAATTCTCATGGAAAGTAGTTCTTATTGTCCCTAAATACGGTGACAGTTCCCTTCAAAATACCTAGTGGCCAAGAGTGATGGATAAAATACCAAGGGCTTGACACGCTTTGTAAGAGAAAGATAGCCTTATTGCGATTCCTATGAGAGGAAGTAGAAAATAGTGCGATGTTTTGTCCTTATCACCGATCGAAAATTTTTGTATTTGTGTCAAAGTTTTGTGTCAAGAAGATTGCAAAACAAATTGGCAATATTTGGTAGTGCATTTTATAAATGGAGAATTAATGATAAGTTTAGTTTAAATGAATAATAATTTACCAATTATCAGATCCGTAGTGTTTGGGTGTTCAGTGCAAACATGGTGGGGTGTTCAGTGTTGGGCTGTAAAAGCAAACTCGACCGAAAAAAGGCGGATGTTACATTCCATGCGTAATTTGCGTAAGTACATTTTCTTTGCATTTTGGACCCGTGTTTATTTCTAAAATCTCACCGGTACCAAGTTACTGAGCTAAATCATAAGTTATATCATGAGACACTTGATGAAATAGGAAAAATATGTAAATTAATTCAAAAATAACCTCCAAACATTTCACATATAAACCGATCAAATCGCGTAGTATAAATCTACCATAGAAGCCAGCTTAGACTTGATGTCCCATCATTCAGTCGGTTTATAATTCGATTTCGGGATACCAACAAATAATAAAAAAATCCCCTGAAGATTACCCCACGTTTCGGGAAATTCATGTAATTTGATTTTTTCAGTTTTTAGGGTTCCGTAGTAAACAAGGAACCCTTATAGTTTCGCCATGTCCGTCCGTCCGTCCGTCCGACCCCCGTTTTTCTCAGTAACCGTTAGTACTAGAAAGCTGTAATTTGGCATGAGTATACATATCGATGACGCGGAGAAAACGGTAGAATAAAATCTTAAAAAAAATTTTTTTTAACCTCCCCAGGGTGACAGTAACGGAAACGCACAGGGCCGGGCCGTCTTTAACCAATTTGCGGCCCTGGGCACATTAGGGTAATGGGGCCCCTATGACCTTGATAGAGCACGATTCTGTTAGAATAGACAAAGAAAGTAAACGAGTCACATTAAATGAATAGATTATTAATAATATAATATTTCCTAAAAAATAAAATTAATTTTCAAAATACACCATATTTGGGTTCTTCCTTAGAGCAAACAGCTAAATTAAATTTTCTTAAATAAACGCCTAATTCTAACCAGTCATATATATTTTTGAAGTGAAAACTTCTTTAGCGGCGCTGAGCACTTTTGTACTGGGGAAAAATGTATAAACTCGCGATAAATTCCAAGACCAGGTTAGTTGACCCCTCCTAGTATCGTGATTGCTATGTTACGAGGGGTCCCCAGCTGGTCTTCTTAGAAAGCCAAGGTTCTAACTGTTTTAAGACAATCCTAAGATTTTCCATAAAGATCATATTTCAAATAAATTCTCATGGAAAGTAGCTCTTATTGTCCCTAAAAAAGCGTTTCCAAAGTCCAATATCGGATAGCCAGACTGACCGATTTCCGTAAAGATCATATTTCAAATAAATTCTCATGGAAAGTAGTTCTTATTGTCCCTAAATACGGTGACAGTTCCCTTCAAAATACCTAGTGGCCAAGAGTGATGGATAAAATACCAAGGGCCTGACACGCTTTGTAAGAGAAAGATAGCCTTATTGCGATTCCTATGAGAGGAAGTAGAAAATAGTGCGAAAATTTTTGTATTTGTGTCAAAGTTTTGTGTCAAGAAGATTGCAAAACAAATTGGCAATATTTGGTAGTGCATTTTATAAATGGAGAATTAATGATAAGTTTGGTTTAAATGAATAATAATTTACCAATAAGTGTTTGGGTGTTCAGTGCAAACATGGTGGGGTGTTCAGTGTTGGGCTGTAAAAGCAAACTCGACCGAAAAAAGGCGGATGTTACATTCCATGCGTAATTTGCGTAAGTACATTTTCTTTGCATTTTGGACCCGTGTTTATTTCTAAAATCTCACCGGTACCAAGTTACTGAGCTAAATCATAAGTTATATCATGAGACACTTGATGAAATAGGAAAAATATGTAAATTAATTCAAAAATAACCTCCAAACATTTCACATATAAACCGATCAAATCGCGTAGTATAAATCTACCATAGAAGCCAGCTTAGAATTGATGTCCCATCATTCAGTCGGTTTATAATTCGATTTCGGGATACCAACAAATAATAAAAAAATCCCCTGAAGATTACCCCACGTTTCGGGAAATTCAAGTAATTTGATTTTTTCAGTTTTTAGGGTTCCGTAGTAAACAAGGAACCCTTATAGTTTCGCCATGTCCGTCCGTCCGTCCGTCCGACCCCCGTTTTTCTCAGTAACCGTTAGTACTAGAAAGCTGTAATTTGGCATGAGTATACATATCGATGACGCGGAGAAAACGGTAGAATAAAACCTTTAAAAAAAAATTTTTTTAGGGTACCTCCCCGGGTGACAGTAACGGAAACGCACAGGGCCGGGCCGTCTTTAACCAATTTGAGGCCCTGGGCACATTAGGGTAATGGGGCCCCTATGACCTTGATAGAGCACGATTCTGTTAGAATAGACAAAGAAAGTAAACGAGTCACATTAAATGAATAGATATTAATAATATAATATTTCCTAAAAAATAAAATTAATTTTCAAAATACACCAAATTTGGGTTCTTCCTTAGAGCAAACAGCTAAATTAAATTTTCTTAAATAAACGCCTAATTCTAACCAGTAATATATATTTTTTTAAATTGAAAATGAGGCCGGCGCTTATGCGAGCTCACCCAGAAGATTCACTCGTACCTTAAAAAGGTCCAGGTTATTTGAACTCGGAAGTACCTACATACGCCATTCGAATACCAAACCAGTAAACATTATAAAAAAAGATGATTTTGACCAGGTAATGAAAGTAGCCAGTCGTACGTCGTCTGGATATCTGATGGAAGAAGGGGGAAGGCGGTATGAGCTCATGGAGTTCCTGAGCACACTCAACGAATCTAAAGAAATAAAAATGGGAATTACTTACAATTTTTGAAGTGAAAACTTCTTTAGCGGCTCTGAGCAATTTTGTACTGGGGAAAATTTGTTGAACTCGCGACAGATTCTAAGATTCTAAGACCAGCTAGTTGACCGCTCCTAGTAATCGTGATTGCGATGTTAGGAGGTGTCAACTCAGCTAAACTCAGCTGGCCCCTATACCACAAAACTTTACAAGTCTACAATTTGACAAAATTGCACAATTTTCCATAGAAAAAGTTCACAAATTTGTCGAATTGTACGCTTGTAAAGTATTGTGGTACAGGTTCCTGGTCTTAGATGCGTAAGACACAATGATACTCGGGACATATTATGTAAATGGATAATGCGAATATGAACATGAGTATGAGTACAGTACAGATACGGATACCGATACGGATACCGATACCGATATGAATATCTTTGTTATTTGGGTCATTGTCAGTCGGAAAAACAAAACAAAAAAACAAAACAAAAGTTGTTTTTCCGACTGACAATTCGGTGGACAATAGTTAACGGCTTGTGTGCATGTAATTTACGTTTTTATTATATGGATTTATAGACACGGAATTACAGATTATGCGGGTTATCAGATCAATCGAAAATTAAGCTTTGTAGCCCTTAACTTTTGGCATGTCCTGTCCACCGAAAAGACGCGCACCTAAATCTGACAATGACCCATTTACTATCTTTATTGAGTTTTCACTTCTGCCGGCACTCCCGGAGTGCAACCCGTTGTTTTTTTTTTAAATTGAAAATGAGGCCGACGCTTATGCGAGCTCACCCAGAAGATTCACTCGTACTTTAAAAAGGTCCAGGAGGTTATTTGAACTCGGAAGTACCTACATACGCCATTCGAATACCAAACCAGTAAACATTATAAAAAAAGATGATTTTGAACAGGTAATGAAAGTAGCCAGTCGTACGTCGTCTGGATATCTGATGGAAGAAGGAGGAAGGCGGTATGAGCTCATGGAAGAAGAAGAAGAAAGAAGAAGAAAAACATTTATTCGTGGCACAAAAAAACAGTACAAATGGAGTCCCTGGAGTCATGGAGTTCCTGAGCACACTCAACGAATCTAAAGAAATAAAAATGGGAAATAGGTAGTATTGCTTACAATTTTTGAAGTGAAAACTTCTTTAGCGGCGCTGAGCACTTTTGTACTGGGGAAAATTTGTTGAACTCGCGACAGATTCTAAGATTCTAAGACCAGCTAGTTGACCGCTCCTAGTAATCGTGATTGCGATGTTAGGAGGTGTCAACTCAGCTAAACTCAGTTGGCCCCTATACCACAAAACTTTACAAGTCTACAATTTGACAAAATTGCACAATTTTCCATAGAAAAAGTTCACAAATTTGTCGAATTGTACGCTTGTAAAGTATTGTGGTACAGGTTCCTGGTCTTAGATGCGTAAGACACAATGATACTCGGGACATATTATGTAAATGGATTATGCAAATATGAACATGAGTATGAGTACAGATACGGATACCGATACGGATACCGATACCGATATGAATATCTTTGTTATTTGGGTCATTGTCAGTCGGAAAAACAAAAGTTGTCCATTCGGTGGACAATAGTTAACGGCTTGTGTGCATGTAATTTACGTTTTTATTATATGGATTTATAGACACGGAATTACAGATTATGCGGGTTATCAGATCAATCGAAAATTAAGCTTTGTAGCCCTTAACTTTTGGCATGTCCTGTCCACCGAAAAGACGCGCACCTAAATCTGACAATGACCCATTTACTATCTTTATTGAGTTTTCACTTCTGCCGGCACTCCCGGAGTGCAACCCGTTGTTTTTTTTTTTTAATTTATTATTTCAAAAAAAAGTTACATTTTATGTATCTGAAAAAATACTCGCCAAACTAAATGTCCAAGACGATTCATAGTCAAGAGCGGAACATTATTAATAATGTAACCAAATAAACTGCTGAGAAAAAAAGCGTACCGTAAAACCGAAAAAATTTACATCAGAGCTGACAGGTAAAGTTGCCATATAAATCATGTTATAAATCAGGGGGCCGATTTTTGAGTGTCGAACGCTCGAATTTTCACTCTAGATCTGTCAAATATCAATGATGTTTTGACAGATGTCGAGTGAAAAGTCGAGCGTTCGACACTCAAAAATCGGCCCCCAGAACAATGTCGTCCACTTGAAAATGGTCATAATTATATTCAATAATAGTTCACCTTTAGCCTTCTTATACAAATTACCGCCTCTGCACCGTAAAGAAAGATGATTTTTCAATCATAAGGGCTGATTTTTCAATCTCCAGATAAAATTATCCGTCGATTAAAATTATAACTGTCTATTTCTGAAGTCGAAAAGAAAAAGACAGCTAGTTGAAAAATCGGCCCTAAATAATCTGTGCCCTATTGTCTGGATTCTCTAGGAGCCCTTCACATGATTAAGAATCCCACAAACAGATCGGGGATACAAGACAAAACGTATGAAGTTCGGTACACTCTCGGCTTCCCAACTCACTTCTCTACTTAATTGAGAACTTTGTTTTGTTAATTGCAAAACATGTCCTCTTCATATCCTACCTACATTGTCATGTGTCATTATATTTTGTAATGGACTTGAACTTGTAAGTATTTTGACTTGATTAGTATATTGGAATTTGTATTTTGAAATGGACTTTGACGATCCCGAAAGGGAGATGCAATTATTTTATTTTTACTATTTATCATTATCATGTGTGTTTAATTTTGGTTGACATTATGTTATTATCCTTTTTTATTTTTTATTTTTCCTGTTTATGACGATCATGATAACTATTCTTGTAATTTTGACATGTGTACAAATTTATAATGTAATTCTTATCATGAAATAAATGAATCTAATCTAATCTAATCTAATCTAATCATGTTTTTTGTATTGTTAAATTCGCAAGCGTTATATTGAAATGTAAATGAAAATACAAAAGCTCCTGAGGATGCACTGTGTTGAGAGCGAGGGACCTTTTGTCCCTTCTGCTGTCAACACTGTGAATCCTCAAATTTTATAAAGGGTCAGCAACGCACGTGTCTCTTTTGGAGTTGCGAGCGTCTATAGGCTGCGGTGTCCGCTTACCATCAGGTGGACCGTACGCTTGTTTGCCACCGTCGTAGTGTAAAAAATATATATTAATTTAGGAATTTATTAGAGAAAGTAACAATCATAGCTTAAAGTTTATATATAACAAATATAATATTTTTTTTGGCTGTAAATATTAGATATGCGAAGATCGTGATGTGAAAATTTTCAAATATTTCAAAAAAAAAAAAAAATTACATCACGAAATAGCTATCAGAAAAATAAGCATACTGACCAAAAATCATTACTTTAATGCAAACACAAACGAAGTAAATCCTGCACAAAGTTTGTATGGAGAGAGCTTGCCCTACCCCTCCTCTTAAGGGGAAATTTGAAGGATTTTGTTGTGGTGCCGACAGCGACATTGTACCTAGGTAAGATGATGTCGATAAACTTTTTAGCCAAAGAGTCAAACTCGGTAAAAATATTAATTCTTGGGAACCTCAGAGGCACTAAATGTCTGCTTCCAGTTTTTTACTATACTTTTGAGGAGATCTCAAAAAGCCGCAACTGGCTTATCGAAGAGCCGTGGTTTGCTGACCTCTGACCTCTGACCTAGGTTAACATTGAATTTAATGTTCGACATTTCACATTCTAAACACACTGATTTATTCAGAAACTCATTATTATTCATCATCATTCTCATCCTCCTAGCGTTATCCCAGTACAGTTGCATCCTGAAGGATGCCTGGGGTCCGCTACCTAATCCCAAGATTTGGCGTAGGCACTAGTGTTTACGGAAGCGACTGCCATCTGACCTTTCAACCCCGAGGGGAAACTAGACCTTATTGGGATTAGGCTTTGTCAAGTGAGTAAGCAACTTGACTGTTAGAAGTTCTCAAGCCGCCCGAAGGCCTCCAACTTGGCTTAACGACTGCTGCCATAGACAGCAACCGGGATCAACGGCTTAGCGTGCCTTCCAAAGCACGGGAGCGCTCAGTTAGTAACCACTCAAAGCGGTCACCCATCCAAGTCCTGACCGCTGCCCACGTTGCTTAACCTTAGATACCGCAAGCGGTACGCAGGCGCCGCTGGGCCACTAGCGCTCATTATTATTACTAAATAAAAACAATAATCTAAAATTATATCCCGGACCTTTGGGAGACGTGCGCGGAGCCGGAGTCCCGAGGTACTGAAGTACCAACGAGTACCACATAGCCAACACGTAAAGGCCCTTTTGACAATTTAATGAAATGCAAGGGATACACCGAGCGGATGTTGCCCCTGCCCGTATCATGGGACGCACACAGAGACAGCGCCCGCCACTCCCGCCAGGGACAGGGACTAGTGCTGGTTGATGGAATCTTGAGTCCGTGCCAGACTGTTGCCGACAAGTACCCGGTACAGAGCGACCTTGGTCGCCAAAGACCGGTTTTCAAAGGAAATCTTGCTGGAAACAACTGTCTACACGGTCCGTGTGGACCAAGGTCGCTCGGTCTTCAGGCTTGTTTTCGATCGTCTTGCACGGGCTTAAATGAACCGGGAACGATGTAGATTGTAGGTACTAATGGCTGGGCTATTGGCCGAGACAAGGGATTAATTAAATTATTATCTCTTTATTTATTTAGAAACTTAGGCTAGGTTGTTATAATATCTTTATAAAAAGTAAAATATAAAAATACACTTACAAAACATAAAAATATTATAAAAACCTAACCTAGGGTGCCGCCGGCAGCGGGGCAGGGCCTATTATTATTATTAATATGACAGACAAATTTGTCCCACTGCTGGGCCAAGGCCCCTTTGTGAAATAAAGAATAAATAAATCAAATAGAGGCCCTGTATAAATTAAATGGAGGCAGACCCAACGAACCATTTAATTTGATGACAGATCATCGATTTCGTGTCCTGCCGATTTCCGCAATTATTATGGTAATTCGGTTTTAAATATAGGGCTGTTAGAATAGAAGACAATATCTAAGCATTTATTCGTGGCAAAAACAAAAACACGGGCAGAGGTATATTCATATAAAAGAGTTGAATAAGTACCTATATTATTTGCTCCTCTCTACCGCATAGCACGTGCTTTGTCGCCTTACAGTGCGTGCCATCCATGATGGCGCGCCCCTCCATAGCGAATATCACAGTAATATTATAGTTATGCGCAATTATATAAATTGGGGTGGAGTGGCACGCTTTCGTGGATGACACGCACCATAGTTATGGTAATCCCTTTCCGCGACAACGCCGTCACCTAGTAACGTATTTACACAACCTAACCCAGTTGAACGAGGCTGTCACACTGTCTGGAGGTATATGGCGTTTGGGTGAATAACACCCCGGTGGTGTGTGATATTCAACTTTAGAAGTACTTTTATTAGCCTTAATTAAACTCTTGTTACTAACTAGTAACGTGTTAATGTAGTTACATCTTTGGTTCGACTTGACCGGAATAGAGTAGTGTAAATCTGTGATTGTAGAATGTCGAACCAGTATTTAACCATGTAACAAACCATAAATGAGCCCTACTCTGTTTTGGTCAACTTGATACCAGTGATGTATTGTGCACTTTGTCAGTACATGTACATATATGCGCTTACTTATTGATCATGCTGTGTGCACGTTGCATGGGATGTCATGCTGGTCTTTAAACTATTATGTGTAAACTCTCAACTAACTCTTACTGTGTGATATTTGTTAAGTGTATCTTTTGTAATAAAATAAAAATTAAAGTTAGCCAAAGTGGCAAGAAGAGCAGGCCTGATATTGGTTACTAGCACATCAGTAGTCCTCTCGATAAAGTACCCTCCGCGGAATAAAGACGAGTCAACACCCCTATTATTATCAAATGCTAATATCGCTATGAATATTGAAAACTGCTGGCATTTATTTACGATCTCGATGATCGCCGGCAATTGGGAATTTATTCATGTTCTATTATTCTGGTTCGAATTTCAGTGTTACAATTTGATGCCTTGTCCCAGGATATTTTTTTATGAATAAATTTAACGTGTTGTTTGGTAATCGAGTAACAAAGTAACTGTAAATAACAACATTAATATTCACTCTTCGTCTTGTTTTCTACTAAGATAATTTGTTTTTGTTTACACTAAGTAACGAAGTTATTTAAAGTGGTGATGTTTTATACTCATACCCAGGGACACTAGATATTTTAGGATAATAATAATAAAGACAAAAATAGGGGCCCATTTAGCAGGGAGCAAGTCACCGTCTGCCGGAATTAAGACTGTTTTATTAGGCAGGCGTCCGATGTCTCACCCAATAGCCCAGATCATCTTCACCTAATAACCCGGTTCATTTAGATTCCATCAACCAACAATAGTCCCTTTATACCCTGGCGGGTGCTGTCTCTGTGTGCGTCCCATGACACGTGCAGGGACAGCATCCGCTCGGTGTATCCCTTGCATTTCATTAAATTGTCAAAACGGCGTATACGTGTTGGCTATGTGGTACTCGATGGTACTTCGGCTCCGCGTACGCCTCCCAAAGGTCCGGGACACCATTGTCCCGTGAACGGGAAAGACATACAAATAAAGACAATAATAATAAAGACAAATATAATAGAGTCTGTTCGGAAGGAGAAGAAGTGTAGGATATAAGGGAGCCCTCATATCCCACGCTTTTTCTCATTCTATACAGACTCTAGTCACGAAATTTGAATCTAGCTCGTTAGAATTTCAAAATAGATCCGAGGTAGCTCAGGCTATTTCTTGGGCATGCAATGTTCTGCTTGAGCATTACGGATGCGACGCGGCTATGTTTCATCTCTTTTAAGAACGCATCACGTACGAAGTTTTTGGCGCTAAAATTAAAACTGTTATTTCAAACGCGAACATAAGCTAGTCTGAAATTAATTAAAGTAAGCCTCTCTGACTTGGCGGAGGCGGTGCAATAACAGAGACTTTACTGCGCCTAAATTTATAAAGGACTACATCTCGACTAAGTTACTACCGTGCAAATGTAATACTAACAAAATTACGTCGCAAAATACCACATACCGATGCTAAGTCAGGAAATCGTGCGTAATTTTTTTCAAGATGCCATTCCAACCAGTTTTTTAGATAGGAACAAATGTTTCCATGGACTAACTACAATTATAACAAGACAAAAGACAAAAATGGCTTTTAAAGTAGGTACATCATGGTGGAAGAGCCCTCTAGAAAGTCTAGAAACGCTCCATAATAATGAAACAAGTTTTTTGTGACGTCACATGCACAGGGCAAATAGTACTACGGATGTATGGAAAAACGAGTAATTTGCTGTTTTGGTCGTGAAATATTGCGTTTAGGTACATAGTGGTCATACAATTTTTTCATGATAATTTGATGGTTTACAATGCATATAGTGACATCTTATTACTATTTACTTCGCATGCATATCCCCTATAGGGATGACGACACTATAAAAGAAGTTCAATTAATCCAAATTTTCTACATAAAGGCTCAAATTCTCAATCAAATGGCGAAAAAAGTAAGCCAAAAAAATACATAATTACGTAATTATAAGTCTTCAAAGTTTTGAGAGTGGGTATGTTCTGTCCCTTTTCCGCAAAACGCACCTTTATATTCAACGATCGTCATTGACTATGGCGCTACTTAACAGTGACGTCACGGTTAGGTAGCACTTTCTCTCTCTAACTACGAACATTCTAACCGTTGTAGCTTCGTTATTTTTTGAGATATTTGAATAGGATTTTCACTATTTGGCATAGTTTTAAGTCTTCTTTCTATTGAAGCAATAATTTTTTTTGAGTCGACATCCCTATTGCCTGACTGGCACATCGTCACGTCTTCGCCTATATTTTGCGGTGCGGGCATCGTAAAGGGCTTTATTGCCAATACCCGGTTTATTTGAGTGGCACATTACACTAAAATGCGTATTCTAGGGCGCGAAACACCCCCTTTACTATAAACAACTATTATAGAGGTAGGGCACCGCGTTACACTCACGGTTATGTTTATGTGTATAGTACTATTACTGCTAGTTTTTGCCCGCGACTTTATCCAGGTGGAACCCGTTCATCGCGATAGAATTTATTTGCTATTCTTTTATTTAAGGCGATTACTCGCATCTTCTTACATCGCTCTTCCATGCAAACTTCCACCCCGTTATGGGATGATTTACGGGATAAAAAGTATCCTTTGTCCTTCCCCGGGACTCAAACTATTGTACATACTAAATTTCATCTAAATCGGTTCAGCGATTAAAGCGTGAAGAGGTAACAGACAGACAGCCACACTTTCGCATTTATAATACAAGTTTTTTCCCGCGACTTCGTCCGCCCGGAGCTCGTTCATCGCGGTAGAACTTAATTTATATATTTTTTAAATATCAGGCGCTTACCTAGTTATTACTTAACTTCCATCCATAATTTCCGGGATAAGAAGAGGTAACAGACAGACAGCCACACTTTCGCATTTATAATATTAGTATGGATCTAGTACCACATTGCCAGAATCATATAACATAATAATCTTTATGTCACACCTGGCCATAAAGCGGCAATTACCGCACGCTCCGCGCGCGGGAAATCCCACTTCCTGGCCAGGGGGTGACATAAAATTTTGTACTTAACACGGGCGGTAATAAAGAAAGCCTCAGATTGCATATTTATCGCCCGTCAAATACCTGCGATCTGAGACATTCTTTGTTTTACCGCCCTTGTTAAGTACTGTACTATTACCATGGACCACAGTTTAAGAAACCCTACGCTAGGAGGAATGATGATCTTGTGCAAAGTTCTTCTTCTTCGTCTGAAGGGATCAAATAGCTTAAACTAAATTTTGTTTTGCCAATATTTTGCCACCTCCCGTGTAGTTTTTATGAGGTTTTCCGTAGCCCGAGGCCGGACACACGGAGCACTGCGTCATATGCTGAGGCGTCTGAATGCCATATTCGCCCTTTCTAATCAAAAATCAAATATTTTTATTACAATAAACAAAGTTATATATTTACAGTTTCTGGAGGTTATCTTTAGAACGACCAACTCCCGTCCTCAATCTGTTTAGTTTCACGTGATCCAGTTTTCATTTGCGCCAGGGGGCAAGCGTTCTGCATTGCAAAGTTAGTATAGGTTTCCGCATCTAACGGAACCGCGGAAACCGGAGTTGTCTGTTCATCAGACGAAGCTATTGTCTCAGGTAAAATCTAGGACAGTTGAAAAGGGCCTAAATCTGCCTCCGTAGCGACAACCTAAGACCTGAGAGTTCTGTGGAAGACTTCCAAAATAGTAGTAGGTAAATGACTATCGTGCTGCTTCGCAAAAACGGAAGTTTGCAGAGTATAAATATACCATTTAGTTAGCCAGGAAACTCATTTTAACTTTTATATTACAGTTTATTGCACACCTATAAAAATAACATAAATCTTGTACAGTAGAGGTAAACAAAATATTCATAACATCCAATGTATTTGAATAATTAGATGACGAAGCGAAATATGGATTGAAGTACATGCGGCATGTGGGGTACAATTTACTATATTAGGTAGTATATACATACATACTGATCTACAATCCTAAATTATTGCACAAATACAAATACGCCTCCTCTTACCTTAAGTACATCATCGCTCCCATAAACCGAATTTTCCGAACAAATTTCGCGTATCACAATTCACATCACATTGTATTGCCTACGGCTTAATTCCTCATAACTCGGTTTATTACCAAATTAACGAGAAACGTATCCGAGAGCGACTATGACAAGACATTACTGTAATAATCATGCCGTATAATATCGAGGCTTGATAATATCGCGACAACACACACATAAATATAGTCAAAGAATATATATACTAATGTCCTGGTACCGCTGCATACTAAGTACGACTTGTTAGCTCGAAACTATGAAGAAGTACGGTCACATCTGGAAGAAAACACGAAACTTGGCATGCATGTAGCTTAAATTTTTGTTTCAAAAATTTTAGGGAAACACGCTGACAGACCTTTTTTTCCCCCCTCCCCCACTTTTATGTGCCGAATTACAGTTTTTTTTTATTGTATTGAAAACGGCTGAAGCTAGGAGAAAACCGTCAATAGAAAAAATGTTCCTTATAAAATTATCTACAAGTCATTCTTTGGATATATTTTGATTGGAACTATAGTTTTCAAAATATACGAGCATTCATTAGGGTAAGTACAGCAGAAAAGGTGCTAGAGGGCAGATTACTAACATTTTTGTGCGCATCGGGTTACAAGCAAGAAATTTGTACCATAGATAAAGTGTTCCGCAGTGATTCTTTTCAGATGTGGAGATTAGTTAGATTCGTCCCTTGTGCGCGGGGAGAACGGGGTGAATTGGACCAAGCACACCTTTTTTTCGTCTCTTTCTCACTGATCAGTTAAGGTTACTATAGCTTGCGGGGTATCGTTTTCGTGTAAAACAGACATCAGGAATTCATGTTTAGGGTTCCTTACCCGAAAGCTCCAAGCGGAACCCTATTGTTGTGAGTCATACGTGCGTCCGTCGTCTGTTTTACAGGTTTCAAAGCCAAACGGTTGGAGCTACAGGCTTCAAATTTGCACAGTATAAGCATCTTGTTGACCCAAAACCACACCAATTGTCAAAAAATATTTTTTATAATATTTAATGCGGGCTCCCATAGAGCTGAAGGGGGGGCGGGGGGGTTGCACATATGCAACCCCTATAGTACCATATGCAGGACTCATAAGTCCTGTATTAACTAATGCATGTCGTTCACCAACTGAATACTGTACTTTTGTAACTCTACGCCTGTACTATGTTAATAAGTATTCTGGCAAATGAAATATTTTGACGCTCAGAGACCATTTACATCTTTGAGATATTATATTAAATTTTGTTATTCAGACTGAGACCTTTTTCTATTTTACTATTATTGTAATGTTTGTAATAGATAATTAATATTTTGACATGAAAAATGTATTAAATTCTTATTGATCATCATCCTCCTAGCGTTATCCCAGTACAGTTGCATCCTGAAGGATGCCTGGGGTCCGCTACCTAATCCCAAGATTTGGCGTAGGCACTAGTTTTTACAGAAGCGACTGCCATCTGACCTTTCAACCCCGAGGGGAAACTAGACCTTATTGGGATTAGGCTTTGTCAAGTGAGTGGGCAACTTGACTGTTAGAAGTTCTCAAGCCGCCCGAAGGCCTCCAACTTGGCTTAACGACTGCTGCCATAGACAGCAACCGGGATCAACGGCTTAGCGTGCCTTCCAAAGCACGGGAGCGCTCAGTTAGTAACCACTCAAAGCGGTCACCCATCCATGTACTGACCGCGGCCCATGTTGCTTAACTTTGAATAACGCTTGCTGCACGCAGGCGCCGCTGGGCCACGAGCGCTCCAATTTGGATTCTGATAATTATACACAGAATCAAAACATCAACATATAGGTAGAGGTAGACAACAGTAGGTTTAGGTATACACATAGATACTTATATACCTAGTAAACGTTTCATTTCCGTGTTGTAATTGGTCGGAAATACAACGTCAACGAGACGAACCCATATCATAGATGTGGGTATGCTGATCGTCGGCACGCACTGCTAAGAATACCCATAATACCTACATTTAAGAACTTTATGCTTAAGCAAAACAATTCCTTAATTTTTTTAAAGACAAGAATATTATTAATAATTATGCAGTTTACAATGATTTAATAACTAAATACAGCGTCCCGCAAAACTATTTGCACGGTTTGACTGTCATGTGGGATCCTTGAGGCTATTACAAAATAATTAGTGCTAAAGAGTTATAGTACATTACTTAACAAGGGCGGTAAAACAAAGAATGTCTCAGATCGCAGGTATTTGACGCCCGAGCCGAAGGCAAGGGCGATAAATATGCGATCTGAGGCTTTCTTTATTACCGCCCGTGTTAAGTACAAAATTTTATGTCACCCCCTGGCCAGGAAGTGGGATTTCCCGCGCGCGGAGCGTGCGGTAATTGACAATATTTCATAATTTTCAAAAGTCTTAATTCGAAAACCATTTCGGTAAAAACGTGTGAAGTACACAAAAAACATTTTTTTAGATTTTTTTCTCCGTTAATTTTGGAAAAAATCGCAAATTACTGTAAATCGAAAGTTGACGTCATCTTCCTCGCTGTATTCAGGGAGACCTTAGTACAGAGTACAGACAATCGCTGCTTTGGAGTGGCTCTGGATTCTTGTTGGGAAGATGACGTCATATTTTACTTACGCCCTTTTGGAATGACCTACTTTTCAACGTGTTTTTTTTGTATGAAATAATGAGTTAAATTGAAAAAGAAAAAATACGGGTGGCTTAAATTTTTGCCTATTTTCTAACTAGTTCATAAAATAAAGTAGTTAAAAATATGAAATGTTATCAATTGCCGCTTTATGGCCAGGTGTGACATAAAATAATTTACGTCACACCTGGCCATAAAGTGGCCATTATCGCACGCTCCGCGCGCGAAATAACCCACTTCCTGGCCAGAGGGTGACATAAAATTTTGTACTTACCACGGGCGATAATAAAGAAAGCCTCAGATCGCATATTTATCGCCCTTGCCTTCGGCTCGGGCGTCAAATACCTGCGATCTGAGACAATCTTTGTTTTACCGCCCTTGTTAAGTAATGTACTAAAACAATGCAGTCTTAAATGTGGCAACAAGTAGATACAATAGGTATCTAAATATGTATAAGGTATTTAAATACTCTTGAGGTAGTGTTGGAACAAAGGTATTATAACTTACAGTTTAGGGATCAGAGCACATGTGCTGGTCTGGAATCGCGATGACAGACTGCCGTTTCCATCTACCTTACATTATTATATCTTCACACTTGTCAGATAGTTATCTACCCTACCCACTTTGTCCACAGATTTGGCTCGTCGCCGCGTTGGTGAACACACGTGGTCGGCGCGACGACGAGCTGAATCCACTACCGAACAAAACCAGTTGCCTACTGTCATGGCGTCGTTACCGAACAACGTCTTTGAACAAGTATTGATTGGCGAAATCATCATAAATTTGACGGAAAGCCTTTTTATTAACACGCTTTTATTAGGTCGACCTGTATGTAACTATGTAATGGAATCTAATGTAACTAATTTAACCATCTTCCAACCATCGTAGCGTCATGAAAATTAGCAGCTGTATGTAGTTCTGATGACAATACAATAATATGGTACTGTCGAACTGATCTGATGATGGAGCCGGAAGATATGAACTGAAACTTCATGATGGAACATCGTATCAAAGCTGTGTTTGGATTTGTTAGAAAAGTCTTGCAATGATTTTTGACCATGATTAGGTTTCAAGGTCTGATAGGTCGACCTGTATGTAACTAACTATGTAATGGAATCTAAAGTAACTAGTTTAACCATTTTCCAAGGATCGTAGCGTCATGAAAATTAGCAGCTGTATGTAGTTCTGATGACAATACAATAATATGGTACTGTCGAACTGATCTGATGATGGAGCCGGAAGATATGAACTGGAACTTCATGATGGAACATCGTATCGTAGCTGTGTTTGGATTTGTTAGAAAAGTCTTGTAATGAACTTTGACCACGAGTAGGTTTCAAGGTCTGATGATGAAGCCGGAAGATAGGCACTGGCATTCCATGATGGAATATCGTATCATAGTCGTGTTTGCACTTGTGAGAAAGGTCACGTAATGGACTTTGAACACGATCAGGTTTCAATTCACACGCAAAGCGTGTTTTTGTAGTGTTTTTAAACTATTAATATTTTATTTAACACGCTTTTATTAGGTCGACCTGTATGTAACTATGTAATGGAATCTAAGGTAACTAATTTAACCATCTTCCAAGCATCGTAGCGTCATGAAAATTGGCAGCTGTATGTGGTTCTGATGACAATACAATAATATGGTACTGTCGAACTGATTTGATGATGGAGCCGGAAGATATGAACTGGAACTTCATGATGGAACATCGTATCATAGCTGTGTTTGGATTTGTTAGAAAGGTCTTGCAATGAACTTTGACCACGATTAGGTTTCAAGGTCTGATAGGTCGACCTGTATGTAACTAACTATGTAATGGAATCTAAGGTAACTAATTTAACCATCTTCCAAGAATCGTAGCGTCATGAAAATTGGCAGCTGTATGTAGTTCTGATGACAATACAATAATATGGTGCTGTCGAACTGATCTGATGATGGAGCCGGAAGATATGAACTGGAACTTCATGATGGAACATCGTATCATAGCTGTGTTTTGATTTGTTAGAAAGGTCTTGCAATGAACTTTGACCACGATTAGGTTTCAAGATCTGATAGGTTGACCTGTATGTAACTAACTATGTAATGGAATCTGAGGTAACTAATTTAACCATTTTCCAAGGATCGTAGCGTCATGAAAATTGACAGCTGTCATGTAGTTCTGATGACAATACAATAATATGATACTGTCGAACTGATCTGATGATGGAGCCGGAAGATATGAACTGGAACTTCATGATGGAACATCGTATCATAGCTGTGCTTGGACTTGTTAGAAAAGTCTTGTAATGAACTTTGACCACGATTAGGTTTCAAGGTCTGATGATGAAGCCGGAAGATAGGCACTGGCATTCCATGATGGAATATCGTATCATAGTCGTGTTTGCACTTTTGAGAAAGGTCACGTAATGGACTTTGAACACGATCAGGTTTCAATTAACACGCAAAGCGTGTTTTCTAGTGTTTTTAAACTATTAATTTATTAAAGAGTGAAGTGAGTTTAGCTCGGGAAGTAGAGAATTAATCAAAATCATCATGCATCAACGTAGGTATAGTTCGGACACAACTCTAAGGCCAAATTCTGTCAAACGAAAGCTAGCAAAACTCGACTTAGAGTTCTGACTGTTAGGTAGATTTTTGCTTGCGTTAATTTGACAGCACTTGGCATTACAGTTGTGTACGAACTATACACCAAAAAATAAACCTTACCGTTTTTCTTAAATTTAGGCATATTTAATGCACAAAAGTGTACAAATGCAACGAGATGCATCGCCTAGCATGTTTATGTGACACGGCGTACAAAAATTACTAAGCAAAACTACTGGGTTTTAAAAGTGTCATTTACTTTATTTTTGAACTACAGGTTTTTGGTTTACAGGGTTGTGTTGAAACATTCAAATAGCTATAAGATCTTTTGTACACACAAGGCAATGATTAAATGAATAGGGAAGATGCAAATATAATATTTACCATTGTTTTGTGGCCAAAATGATGAAAAAACATAAAATAATAGCTACTGAAACGTTTTTACTTTATTATATACAAATTTCAAACAATAACTTCGATTTGAATTAACGTGAAACGGAACGTGTTTTAAAACGGCAATCAGCGCCTGGTGACGTCACACCTGTTATGACATTGACAACCAAAGAGAATATTTATTTATTTATTTATTTATTTAATTTGGTCTGCCAACAGCGGTTACAATCTTACATCTAAACAGTTTCAATAGGGTTTATATATTCTTAAACTTATTGCACAGCCAATTATAGGCAAACGCCACATGCATAAGACTTAACGTTCAAATAAAAAAAGCGATGGGAAACGAAAAAACATGAAAATTTAGTTAAGTAAGTTAGCCATGGCTAACACATGATGGCAACGTCAGTTTGTCGGCTTATCTCGATCTAACCGTCACTTTCTAACAGCACCTATCAAAAAAAGACGGATAGCTCGAGATAGGCCGACAAACTGACGTTGCCATCATGTGCTAGCCATACAGATTATATATATTCTCTTTGGTTGTCAATGTCATAACACGAGTGACGTCACAGGAACTGTAGATCCGTTTAGGCGCGAAAGTTTAAATTGTCAGTTTGTAACAGCAATTTAAGACTATAAATCATAGTATTTTAATTTTTGAATATACTAGTGGTCTGTTCTACATGCAATTCTTTCAAATGAAAGCAATAAGGAAAATATTGCATCTTGTCTATTATGAATTACATATATTACCATCTCCCAGATGCGGACAAAGTCGCGGTCAAAAGCTAATATGTAATAATTGTAATAAACTTGGTCAATAAACTTCTAGAACTGACTGTGCACAGTATTTTAGCGCAGGAAAGGGCGCAATATCAAACAAATTTTATAGCCGTAATGTTAGTGGAGCTCCAGAAAGCGTACATTCGACCGTACAGTAAACCACAAAAGTAGTCTACTACTTTCCGACTATGTTACCATCATATTAAGGTCCAAATTGATGAACCGCTTTCTTATGTGTCTGTAGGTAACCCAGCGGATTGGATGGCCTGACTTGACCCCGAGAGAGGAACCTTTTAGGAACTGAGAAAGATGCTCTCGTATTATCTATTGCTCAGCAAAACAAAAAATATGAGGTATTTAAAAAAAATCTGTAACTTTTTTACGGTTCCGTACCCAAAGGGTAAAACGGGACCCTATTACTAAGACTCCGCTGTCCGTCTGTCACCAGGCTGTATCTTAAAAACCGTGATAGTTAGACAGCTGAAATTTTCACAGATGATGTATTTCTGTTGCCGCTATAACAACAAATATTAAAAAACAAAATAAAATAAATATTAGGGGGCTCCCATACAACAGACATGTTTTTTTTGCCGTTTTTATAGTTAATGGTACGGAACCCTTCGTGCGCGAGTCCGACTCGCACTTGGCCGGTCTTTTCAATTTAAGTATAAAGTACCTGGGAGACCGAGCCTTGCTCGGTGTTTTCCCGTAAACCAGGCAGACTATAGCTCTACAAAGATCTAAATAAAGATATTAAGTAGATAAACAGACCTATATAAAGCTGCAACCCGACACATTTCTATTGACATAATTGGGTCATAAACAGATTTAGGTTCGCGTCTTTCCTGTGGACATATCAAAAGTTAGCTTTGTAGCCCAAGCTTAATTTTGGATTGGTCTAAGCAACCCGCATAAACGGCGTCTTCCGGTTCTATAAATCCATGTTATAAAATCATAACTCACAAGCTCATATGCCGTTAACTATTGACCACAGAAGAGACGACTTTTGTTTTTTGCAAGTGTTTACACTGAAAAAACGTCTGGGTTAAAAATAACAAAAATACTGTCAAAAATAACCCACCGAGTTTGTCAATATAGCACCTGCAAACTTTGTAGCTAAAATTAAATAAGTCAACTTTGTTGTTCTCACTTATCAAATAGTAACCGATACACTTGGTTAAAAATTGTTAAAGTTAAATTGGCTGCAATTAGCCAATTTTTACTTTGTAATCAGAGAAAACTAACCCAGTTATTTAGTATTTTTAAACGATTTATTCGGTAACTACATGTTTAAAATTAAATAATGCAGTTGTCAGCTAATACCAGAAGGTTGCGTGTTCAAATCACGTCGGGGTCACCAATGTAGAAGAGAAATGTGCTCCTATATAGGAATAATATACAGTGTTAATATATACATGAAAGGGATATCTACAAACAATATACATATATACAATAGATAGGAGACACAGGAAGAAACGACAATAGAGAGATCTCTCAGGGACCGAAGTCCAATGAGAGTTGGTTGGAAGTTCTATATACGCAACTGACTTAAGAAACTTCGATAGCGCGATGCAGAACATGTCAGATTTGACCGTTGCCTAGGAAGGATTATATTTACTAAAGCAACTTGTTTGTTTCTTAGTGATTCACGCAGTTATTTGCAACAAAACAACATATCTAATATTAAGCAAGTCGTGCAAGGTCTGTCATTAAATAATGCACTAGTAAAACAACGACAGTGTAAAATTCGTTATTTCTAACTGAGTCGGGTAAAGATTATCTTTACCGAGATCTTCATTCGGAAATTAATAAGTGTTTTGTTACAATAACCAAAAACGTTTAACAGAATTTGCTTGTTTATCATTTACTAAGCATTTTTTCGCATTTTAATTAAATCTTGGTTGTATGTAACTAACTATTTTTTAACCGAGCCAAATTGGTACTTTGCTAGCGTTTCGTTTTTTCAGTGTATGACCCAATTGTTCTCCTAGTGAGGTCCCTCAGGTCTAATACGATGTCTGGGAAAAGTGTAGGGGGTGGCTCCGTGACTACCAGAGAAATACCTCTGAAAACCTCTGAATACCTCTTTTATATCTTCTAATGTCCTAGCGCGTTGAGATTTCGCATGCGGGGACTCAGGGGGCAAAACAAGTTTTGAGTAATTTTTGCGAGCCCGAAAGGCGAGCTTCAGGCCGCCAGGCTGCAGGCATTCAAGTGGTCAAGTGCGCGCCCCTCCCTCAAATGTTTGGCGAGGCCGAAGGCCGAGCCGCGGGAATACCAAACCACCGAAAATCCTATATAAATACAAGGTTTCGCGAGCCCGAAGGGCGAGCTTCAGGCTGCGAGGCCGCAGGCTGAGCTCGGTCGAGGGCCAAAGTCCCGGAACCCCACCCCGAGTGCCCAAGCGTCCCCCCCCCCCCAAGTATTTTTTGCGAGATCGATACGGGAGGAAGGGGTTGCCTAACTATTCATATGACCCATGTATCTTACAAGCGAACCTGATTGACGAAGGCCTGAAGGTGAGGGGCAAGGCTTCGCGAGGCCCAAGGCCGAGTGTCCCATCAGAGCGCGCTCTCCATGCGAGCCCGAGAGCCGCTTGCGGCCCGAAGGGCGAGCCCACGCAAACACTCACTATTCCTATCATTCTTACAAACGAACCTGAGGGCCGAAGGGCGAGCTTCAGGCCGCCAGGCCGCAGGCGTTCAAGTGGTCAGGTGCGTCCCCCCCCCCTCCTCTCAAATGTTTGGCGAGGCCGAAGGCCGAGCTGCGGGAGTACCAAACAACCGAAAATCCTATATAAATATACAAGGTTTCGCGAGCCCGAAGGGCGAGCTTCAGGCTGCGAGGCCGCAGGCCAAGCTCGGCAGAGGGCCGAAGGCCCGGAGCCCCATCCCGAATGCCCAAGCATCGCCTCCCCCCAGTATTTTTTGCGAGACCGATACGGGAGGAAAGGGTTGCCCAACTATTCATGTGCCCCATGTATGCCTCGCAGGCCCGAAGGCCCGAAGCGTCCCTTAGAGCGCGCTCTCCACGCGAGCCGGAGATCCGCTTGCGGCCAGAAGGGCGAGCCCACGCAGACACTCACTATTACTATCATTGTTACAATCGAACCTGAGGGCCGAAGGCCCGAAGGTGAGCGGTAAGGTTTAGCGAGGTCGAAAGCCGGGCTCACGCGGACACTCGAACCTGAGAGCCGAAGCACAAAATAAAAAATATACAGAAGGTACGTTCCCGCCGTTCTTGAAAATACATACCTAAACTTGCCCGACTCACAGGGTTGCTTCTGTATTGATTCTGAATTTTAAAAAGGAGTAGGTATAATAAAAATTCTTCAACATGACATTTAAATATGAACCAGCGTATCTTGGTAAAAAACCGGCCAAGTGCGAGTCGGACTTCGCACATTTAGGGTTCCGAATCAACCTCAAAAATATGATTTATTAGTATTTGTTGTTAAAATATACGTAATATTGAACATTGTCACCAAATTTCAAGTTCATAGGTCAATGAGAAGTCTAAAAATTCTTCGGAACAAATTTTGTGACAGACGACGGACGGACGGACGGACGTCTGGGCGACACCAATAGGGTTCCGTTTTGACCCTTCGGGTACGGAACCCTAATAAATTGATGTGTGACCCGCTGCGAGTTGTGACTTGTGACCGGCGGCGGTCGAGAGCGCCAACAAAGAATATAAGACCTAATTAATTAGGTACCTACTTACTAAACCATAGTACTTAAATACTGGCGTTTTACCAGCGAACGATAAGATGAATGTGTAATGGTTGATCGTCGTTATCAAAGCGGCTAGTTTCAAAAAATTACCTACCTACCTACCTATCTATTTTAACTACCAAAATGAGAAAACCGTTTTATTTACCTTTGAATATCGTTTGAAAATTTGAAGAAAGTGTAGGCACAGTTTTTTCTTGTATTTAAACAATAAAATACATTCCAACTGTAATAATATCGGTTATTCATTTTGACGTACGTGATACAAAGTACCTACGTAGCGGCGGGGACGTCAAGTGATCAACGCGCGCACAGCTAGCACTCGCGAGGCGACAGTGACAGTCGCGACTAAGCTCGTCCGAAATCAACCGAGAATGCCTGTAAATGTTACGTCTGTGTGCGTGCGGCGAAAATGGCACTTTGTACTGAGCGGACTCTCTGCTCCGGCGCGCGCCGCCGCTATTTACTTTGTGGCCGAAGGCCCGAAGGTGAGCGGTAGGTAAAGCTAAGCGAGGCCTGAAGGCCAAGCTCACGCGTGCAATCGCGTACACGCGGAACCTGAGGGCCGAAGGACCAAAGGTGAGCGATAAGGCCGACCTCACGCGTACACTCGAAGTTTAGGGCCGAAGGGCAATAAAGGACAACTAAGGACAAATACACAACAACAACACAAATGTTTTTCCTCAGGTATGCCTTGGATGCGTACATTAAACGTTTTTCTCAAAGGCTTCCTAGGCATTTCAAAGTCCTCACGACACTTGCATATAGGTACACATTTTAAATAAACATTATTATTGAATTCCTGGCTACTCGACTAATTCCTTCTCCGATCTGTTTTAATAACGCATTCAGTAAATAAATGTCAGTGCGAAATAAAATGATAACAATTTCTTCATCGAGATTCAAAATACATTTTTTTTAAACCGCGATCAAAATAAACTAAAAACATCAAAATAAACATAAATAAACGTGAAACCCGACCACATAATGGGCTATGATGGTGCGAGAAAAGGACGCAGCTATGCGGTGGAACGAGACAAAATTGTAAGCATATAAGAACGATTTTAGTACTCATTGCAAGAAGCTTAGGGTTTGCGTGCCGAACATTCGTTTGAAGCCAGAAAATATGGCTTTGAATGACGTCACGTTATATTGCATCTCTTTCATTCTAATATAAGATGGATCTAATGAAAAAGATTAAATATAACAGTGACGTCATTCAAAGTCATATTTTCTGGCTTCAAACGAATGTTCGGCACGCAACCTCCAGGATGTAGGTATCTAAACTTTTTGATTCATTGAGATTATTTGACACCGCAGAACGTGCCCATAGATATAATATATACTCTGTAGTTATAGATGCGCCAACGAGCGACCGGGGCTATTTCTTTCTCATACTTTTGCTCATATTCATATAAAATTTGTACTACGCAATTAGTCCGGTTTGCATGTCCAATGTATTGCTTATGGAAATTTGCATTTGCCTGTAACCCGACCATGAAGAAACGTCCGGTCAGTGATAGGGACAAAACATCTCCCCTCTCTCTCTCTTAGCCTCTTTTCTATTTCCTCTTATAGGAATCGCAATAAGACTATCTTTCTCTAGCAAAGCGTGTCAGCCCCTTGAACGTGAACCTCGTAAGTCGTTGTCATGTGTCATTCTTTATAAATGCTACAAATAACAAAATATAAACTCGCCTCACCATACGTCCTTAAATATCTTGACCCTGAGATTCGTGACAACTATGTGCATATTCGTAGGTCAGGCTTATACTGGTTCTTCTGACACTAATTTTCCGTACGTCAGCAGCCATTGTAAATATCAATCACGAACAAATTTAAAAACATGAAAACTCGAAAACACGCATTTTCTCTAATATAAGACTAAGCTAGATCGATTGCTCGTCCCCGAAAACCCCCACATACCAAATTTCATCAAAATCGTTAGAGCCGTTTCCGAGATCCCCGAAATAAATATATATACATATAAATAAATATACAAGAATTGCTCGTTTAAAGATATAAGATTGCTTTGACTAAGACCCCGGAAATGTTTTCGTATTACTGTCCCTCATGTTATTCTCTATTAAAAGGGCTCTTTTTGGTCGCCATTTTAAGCGATAATGGCCACCCTTGTCATTTCCGACAGCTTGGTCGAGTCCTTTATAGAAACTGCAGGATAATAGTTGACGCCATTCTAACGCGGTCTTCTATTCTCCTATATCAGGGTTAAAAATCGGTCAAGTGGGCGTCGGGTCACGCGCAATGTAGGGTTCCGTAGTTGAGCAACCGTTACGCACCCCCAGGAGACAGAATGGACCAAGACCCCCAGTCTTGCTGTCAACACAGTTAATACCTACTCATCATCCTCCTAGCGTTATCCCAGTACAGTTGCATCCTGAAGGATTCCTGGGGTCCGCTATCTAATCCCAAGATTTGGCGTAGGCACTAGTTTTTACGAAAGCGATTGCCATCTGGCTTTCCAACCCCGAGGGGAAACTAGACCTTATTGTTATTAGGCTTTGTCAAGTGAGTGGGCAACTTGACTGTTAGAAGTTCTGAAGCCGCCTGAAAGCCTCCAACTTGGCTTAACGACTGCTGCCATAGACAGCAACCGGGATCAACGGCTTAACGTGCCTTCCAAAGAACGGGTGCGCTCAGTTAGTATAACCACTCAAAGCGATCACCCATCCAAGTCCTGACCGCTGCCCACGTTGCTTAACCTTAGATACCGCAAGCGGTACGCAGGCGCGGCTGGGCCACGAGCGCTCCTACAGTGAATATCTACTACTTTACAAAGGGTCGGCAACGCGAACGTGACTGGTCTGGAGTTGCAGGCGTCCATAGACTACGGTGTCCGCTTACCATCAGGTGGGCCGTACGCTTGTTTGCCACCGTCCTTGTATATAAAAAAGATCCCTACACCTAATCCTGTTTACCTTTGACTCGAATAAGATATTGTGCTAATGAAAATTCTCGTTTATCTCCTTTGTTTCAGCTCGAAATAAATTAAATAAACTTGCCAGAATAGCCGTAATAAATAACGGTATTTATGTATTTACTTTCTCAGCTTCAATATTTGTAGAAAACAATACATTTTCAGCCATAGTCGCGATATTTAACTCTGTTTAAGGGTTGTTAATTCGGGTACAAGCTTACTTATTATTTTTTCCTTTTTTTTAGTTAGGCTAGGTGGGAAAGATGAGGCCGACGGTGAAGCGAGCTCACCCAGAAAACGCCTATACATTCGTTTCTCAAGGAGGTCCAGGTGTTAAGGCCGTGTATTACCACTTTTGAGTTTTTAAAAACCATCTGAGACATAGAATATAGTGTTTTAAAATCTATAAAAAATATATGTGTTACATAAGGATCTTGTCTAGTCAAAATCGCAGTCAGCTACATGACCTGATGAATTTCACTCGATAGAAAAAAATCGCGAAGTTACCCCTTTTTGAAATGTATTTTCAATACTACGGCTATATTACTGATATTAAACATTTAATTTTTGTACTCAATTAAAGAACGTAAATAGTTATAGACAAATTCGCAGGGTTTGCTTTGATAAAATGATTGGCTTAATGACTATAGCTAAATATTTACAAAACTGCGC
Source organism: Cenopis cana (assembly GCA_951800055.1). Lineage (NCBI taxonomy): Eukaryota > Metazoa > Arthropoda > Insecta > Lepidoptera > Tortricidae > Cenopis > Cenopis cana. Next base: position 1,593,201 of record OX637495.1, read on the forward strand.
GCAGAGCTTGCGTAGAGAGCGGGATGGTTAATTGTAAACTCACGCGTGTTAGAGCGGGACATTTGCGTTGGGGATACCTCCCCTTAAATGAACTCGGAAATACAGATGCCGGCAGGGAATTCCAAACCTTAGCAGTGCGCATTAAAAAGATGATGAAAAGCGCTTGGTTCGAGTAAGAAGAATGTGAAACTCTCGCGCTTTGTAAAAATACTTAAAAGATTTGTATAACGGGTATAACGAGATGTTTATGTTTTTACCTTTTTTACCGACGTTTCGACACGGGTTAGTTACACCGGTCATGGTCACGCAATCACTGTCGTCTCAGCAAGTTGTCAACGGAGATATATATGGGTAGTACACGACATTTGACTACCCCACAAAAGTTGATAAAAATGTGAAAGGTAAACTCGAAGGGTCCTAAAAATATTATTCAATGACGACCGCTTTAGCTTAGTTGGTAGTACCCTGCCTACGAAGCTGGAGGTCCGGGGTTCGAATCCCGGCCGGGGCATTTATTTGTGTGATGAGCACGAATATTTGTTCTTGGGTCTTGGATGTTTTCTATGTATTTAAGTATTTATTTATCTATATTTAAGTATGTATATTGTCCCTTAGTACCCATAGTAAACTTAAAACTTGTACTGTGGTATTTTGTGTAAGATTGCCCAACAACAACAATTTTTATTTATTTATTCTCAGCAGACAATCAAATTTTCGATTGAAAAGATCGCACTCTAAATCACAGAGCTACGATGCCATAGACAGCCACACATACATGTTAAACTTATAACAATCTCGTTTGTTAAAAAGTCTTTGTCTGTAGTTTTATTACGCCGTATACCAGTGACATAAGCGAGATACGAGTGTCTCAGTCGGTTATTAGATTTTCCGTCGTTACAAACCTACGACCGACATTACTCGTGTTCGCAGTTTTCCAATAGTTATAGCGTAGCAAACATAGAAGAAGAAAGCTGACTATTACTACAGAATATTAGGGATGTTAACTTCTGTCTGCATCATCAAACCAGCTCGATGGTACCATATTATTGCATTGTTACCGAAGTAAGTAAGTAAGTAATTATGTTAGCGCACGACTTACTTTCGTGCGCTTTTAGTAGTAACTCCTGGTGCACTCGCAGTTGAAGATGGTGCAGGGATTCATTTCATAAAAGAAACTTCATCTTTGGCCTTTTTTTAGACCATTTATTCATTATTTGGTGCAGCACGTTTTTAAGTTATTGGATAAATCAGATACTCTAGGAAGGCACAGGGTTATAGACTAACACTACGATTAACACTGAGAACTCGATAAATTTAAACGCAATGCTCCATAGTTCTTACCACTAAGGCTGCTCACGCTCAGATGACAATCCTCGATCCAATGAGGCATCAAGTCTTTTATAGGTTTGCCCCCCCCCGAACCTAGCCCCCACCAACTCCGCAGGTGCCAGGTGTCAGGTGTGATGTTCTGACCGGTAGTGACGTCATATTAAAAAGGGAGTTCGAAACCTATTAAAATACATCATTTGAGGTACCAGTTTTTGAAAAGGCGCTATCATATATGTAGTTACAAACATTGCAAGTTAAATAAAAATTGTAATAAAAGCTTGTAATCATCATCAGATCAGCTCGATGTTACCATAATATTGCATCGTCACCGAACTTACACAAGTATACAAAATTTCAGCTCAATCGGTTGAAGATATCTGCTTCAAAATTGAGATGTAAGATTCCAGTCGAACAAACATACTTACCTATAGTTATATAAGGTAATGTGAGGGTGTGTGTGTGTCACCGCAATACGGAAAAATCTATCGTTTGAGAAATATACTTCAAACTATCTTATTTTCCCCTGCGCTGTAGCATTAGCAATATATCGCAAACCACAGTTTTTATCGTTCACAAACCGTTAGGAATATAAGGATTCCTTTGCATTTCAATGGTTTCTATAAAAAGAAATTGAGATGTCAGCGCCAAATGAAATGTATCACTTGTGAATGATTTTTAATTTGTTCACGTCGATAAATTTCTCTTGAACGATAAGTGCTATCGAACATGAACAAAAAAACCTTTCTAGACCTTCATATGAGAATAGGGTCGAATAATGTTGTGAGAGGTAGAATAGCAATGGAGACTCGGGAAAACGGTTGAATGAAGATGTTAAGCATTAAGTTAACATCATAGACTACTTGACTCTTTTATGACATGTGTTTTAACTTGTTATTGTGTGCAATAAAGTGATTACATACATACCTACATACAATACTACTTTCAAACGTTTTATTTACAAAACGTCCCAGTCCTGGACACTGACCGTATATTATTATTGGGGAACAGGACTTAATCGCGTACAATTATAACTAATTTACCTAATAATAATGTGTGAAAATCGTGTAAGTTTAAATCAATATACTGACCGTATATTTGACATTTTGTAATTCACGTCATCATCAGCTGTACGGCAGCAGTTATACAGGCTGGATTTTCTTTTCGGGCCAGTGAAGGCAGCTACCAGGTGCCGTGCAGCTACGCGAAAATAGTCTTAGAAGACCTTCCCTCGATTTCAGATTAATGAATATTGGAGTTAACAGATATTGGGGAAAATATACAGGCTGCGAGAATATTTAGGTCATTTGATAAAAAAATTTATGCCAATCGATCTGATTCCTATCCAGGATCATCATCATCATCATCATCATCATCACCATCATCATCATCATCATCATCATTTATTCATTAACAATAAGAATTTCAAATTACATGCGTATACATTAAAAATTAAAATAAATTTAATTAACAATGCCAAAATCATATATCAGATCAAACTCATATATAAGACCAAAAAAACATTAAATTTCCGACTAGAAAAGTCACAGCCATAGTCTAACAGGTGTTCTATGTCACATTAGAATCTGGGCCTCTAAGTAAGTGTTGGATTTTATATTTCAACCTTTTCAAATGACCGGGTCTTAAAACTTTTATTTCGGAACACAGGACTCGATAGGTTGGTAAGTGGTGGATACATCTCAAAAATCGAAACAAATTATTCATTCACGACAATACGAGTATACGTGAACCAATACGTGTCAACCATTGGTCTATTTACCCTCTGGAGTAAACAGAAAATGTACCTGACCGCCTGTTGTTTGCCTCTACTCATCATTATGTACTGTAATGTGTTACTTTTGTTGAGGTTATGCAATAACGAGTATTTGTATTGTATTGTATTGTATTGTAGGTACCTATACTTTGATAGTAGCCATCCAATATTGCAACTCTCGGAATTCAATCACATTAAATTTGTATATTATTGATTTTTATCCTTATTCGAGAAGCCATTCGTTTAAATGAAATTCCTTTCATAATATTCAAGTCAAAGTTAAGTCGGCGTAAAGTTAAGTACAGGTCGTATATAAATGGAAGTAGAGTTATTACTAATTTTAAAGCACAATGAAAATTGAAAAATTAGACGTCACAGGTGGGATTTAATCTTGAACCTGAAAAATTAAAAACAGGTACCTATCGAAAAATATATAAATGTATCGCAATCAGTGTCCCCCAAGTATATATTCACCTAATTCTGCTAATTACAATGAAAAGCTTCAGTGAGTTAAAGACAAAGCGTCAGGTAACAATAGGTATAGAAACTATCCATTGTCTACGAACTAACTTTGACGTTAAGGGGATGCCTCGGTAAATCACGACCCTGTGTAAGAGACTCACATGTGTCTTCAAGCACGAGAAAATGAGATGAAACGCTTTGGAAATGGCTTCTTTGAAGATGATAAATATCAAACATCGTGAAGTTTAATTCATATTATCTCCTATAAGATTTTAGACGTATGTAACTACAACGTGTAATTAATTTTATGTCACACCTAGCCATAAAGTGGCCATTATCGCACGCTCCGCGCGCGAAAAAACCCACTTCCTGGCCAGGGGGTGACATAAAATTTTGTACTTACCACGGGCGATAATAAAGAAAGCCTCAGATCGCATATTTATCGCCCTTGCCTTCGGCTCGGGCGTAAAATACCTGCGATCTGAGACATTCTTTGTTTTATCGCCCTTGGTAAGTAATGTACTATTGTGTAGAGGGCCCTTGCACTTAGACCCAATGGGATCTTTTGTGCAAAATAATTTTGTGTCAGTACATAGTATTGTATGTGTAGGCTGAGGTAAAAAAACCGTAGGTTAAGGTATCTGCATTACTTCGTTGCATTACTTAGTTGTATCTCCTTCTAAATCGTACTCTCTTGTCAAAGTGGTTGTGGTTGTTTTGAAGTTGTACAACTTCTTTCTTTCTTTATTTACAGCTGATCTTCTCCCGGTATGTATCGCCGCGGGGGGGGGGGAGGGGGGGGGTCAAGCCGGGGTCCATGTCCCGGGCGGCAAGTTAAGGGGGCGGCAAATTTAGGGGCGGCAGGGGGCGGCAAATTTAGGGGCGGCAGGGGGGCGGCAATTCGAACTTCTAGACAGGCCAAAATACGTCTTGTCAGGATAAAATATTTGCATCATAATGTTTGAAAATTTTCGCGCTCGCGTTTTCATCTATACGTAGATGTGTTATAACATTATGACCCGTCCCCCCTTAGAGTAGATAACTAGTAGCTACTTTTACTGTTCTGAAATGGTAGAGGTAACAATTTGTAAGACAATATATGCAGACGGGGGCGGCATTTTGTAGTTTTTGCCCCCCCCTCGAAAAAATTCTAGATCCGGCGCTGCTAACAGTAACTCGATTAAACTCACACCTCAGATTCGGTTGAAGCCGCTTAACCAATCTCAGTGGAGCGCAGGTCCTCCTCCGCAATCGGTCTCTCATGGCAGGATCGTGACTCTGCCGATGCAGCATAGCCAGTATTCTTCTCCAGGAGTTTTGATCGGCTGCCTGATGGAGCGCTGCGTTCACCGGCACATTGAGGTACTTCTACACCTGGTTAAGCCGTCTTCTTGGTCTCTTGCCTTCCACTGTACCTGTAACCATCAGTTTCTCTAAATTCTCAGAATTCTTGCGAGCTATGTGGCCAAAATACTGGAGGATACGGTGAAAGCAGACAGACGACAGACGTTGTTTCTTGTCTAGGTCGATAACGATATATGCGTTCGTGCGAAATGTAGTCCATGGTATTTTAAGCATTCGTCGCGAGCACCACATCTCAAGCGCAACAATCCTTTGCGCAGATATCACCTGGATTTTGCCTAGGCTTTGACCCGGCCTATACAGCCACATTGGCCACAGTCAGGTTAAAAAAAACACTAGCCAAGTGCGTGTCGGACTTCGCATATTTAGGGTTCCGAACCAACCGCAGAACTAAGTTTGTTTTAATAGGTAAAATACACTATGACTATGGGAAGTCAAAAAATTCATCGGAATGTCTGTCAAATAAGTTGCATACATATAACTTCCAACTAGGTATCATTAGACTTCGGTCCTTGACAGATCATTCTTTTGTCATTTGATCCTGTGTCTCCTAGCTATCTTCATGTTTTTAATGAATCAATTAGGCATTTATTACTTTCCACAATTTAAAGTAAAAATGGTCATTGCAATAAAATACTAAAAGCTACCTAAAAATAAAAAATAAATCTTCCAAATCATTGTACATCCAAATCATTGTATATCCATATCCATACTTCCATACCAATATTATTAAATGCGAAAGTGTGTCTGTCTGTCCGTCTGGCTGTCTGTCTGTCTGTCTGTCTGTTACCTCTTCACGCTTAAACCGCTGAACCGATTTACATGAAATTTGGTATGGAGATAGATTGAGTCCCGGGGAAGGACATAGGATACTTTTTATCCCGGAAATCATCCCTTAAGGACGTGGAAGTTTGTATAAAAGAGCGATGACTAAGTAAGCGCATGTTTAAGTTAATTGTAATTACTTAATCCTATCGCGATAAACGAGTTCCACGCGAACGAAGTCGCGGGCAATGACTAGTTTGTATATAGATTGTAGATACTCTATTTCCTGTATATACCCAATTAAATATCCTCTATATATTATCCTACATATGAACTCATTAACCTACTACATTGGCAATGGTCTTCAGATTTCCCTTGCGACGTTTTTCCATTTCTGACGGTTGGTAGCATTGCGTAGCTGTATAAAAAATATATAGTATGTCCTCGGCTTACACCTTTTGCCACTTATTTGCTTTTGTAAAGAAAAAAAAGAAAAGAGAAAAATAAATAAAAAAAAAGGATAAAGGTTGTGTATAAAGAAAAGGATATTGCAAATACCGGCCAAGTGCGTGTCGGGCCACGCGCAAGGTAGGGTTCCGTAGTCGTCCACCCGTTACATTATGTGGACTAAAAAGTTCGCAAACTTATATTTACTATGTTATTGACAGAATTAACAACATTATCTAAGGTATCAATGGAAATTGTACGAAAGTTTGCTTTTGCAAAGTACATTTCTGAAGTTCGACTATTACTCGTTAACTAGTAATGTCTACTTAGCTGTGATAGTTTTCCTTTTAAATTCATCGTATATACTACTACCATGAGTTTTTTCACATGCCTAGTAGTCACCGTTTAACTGGCAGGGGTGGGGGGGGACACTTGACCATAACAAAAATTATCACTTCAAAGCTTAATATCACGCTAACCAATTCTTTAATAAAAAATGCTTTTAGAAACCTTATAATATAAAAGAGATATCCAACGATACCCCACACGATGGGGTTTGGCAGAAAAAAAAATTGCACCACCACTTTACATGAAGGGGAAGTACCCTAAAAAAAATTTTTTTTTAAGATTTTATTCTACCGTTTTGTCGGCGTCATTGATATGTATACTCATGCCAAATTACAGCTTTCTAGTACTAACGGTTACTGAGAAAAACGGGGGTCGGACGGACGGACGGACGGACATGGCGGAACTATAAGGGTTCCTTGTTTACTACGGAACCCTAAAAAGTAACGTAAGAACTATTCAAAGGTTCTTTCACATGTCCATTAATTCTTATCCTGTTTCAGGCCAGCCGAAGACTAACAATAGACGATAAATCTAATAAAAACCCTGGCCGGAACTTACCTTACATCAGGTCCAGGTCAACTCAATAGCTACTCTTTTCAACCATAAATTACCTTTACTGTGACATTCCACTTCAAACTTTATTACGTAGAATATTAAATTCAATTTGCGATGAGTAACGTGGAGTGGCGTTGTGTTTGCAGTGATTCGGCAATATTTTTTCCTTTCTCAACCTTTCGGTAACAATAGGTGAAATATATTTTATGAAATAAAAGTGGCCGCATATTTTAGAAGATGAAGAATAAAATTTATTTTGCTAACCATTACAGTGGTAAACTTAAGCTAGACTTACAAACTAAAGTATGTATTAGGTAGCAAAAATGGCATCCACTCAGAATGTGTCGCGCCGCCTAAGGCGACTTTCTGATTTGTCGGTGCGGAGGCGGTACGATATGAGAAAACTGTCAAATGTCAGTATCAACTGTCAGTCAACGCAGTACTACTTTTTACTGCGCCTCTACATTTAAATGAGTGCTTCCTGACTAGCGCGGGATGCGCGGAAGCGGGACGATGCGAAGGCAGTACTGGTACTGCTCCACTTCTGCGCATCATATTACTACTGCGCAAATGTAATACTGACAGTATTCCGTCAAGTGGAAATCTTTGCGACGTCAGTAAGTATACGTCAAAAGCGAAAATGTCACATATCGATCCCGCCCCGCCAAGTCAGGAAGTCGCCTTAAGGCGACTTCCTGATTTGTCGGTGCGGAGGCGGTACGATATGAAAAAACTGTCAAATGTCAGTGTCAACTGTCAGTCAACGCAGTACTACTTTTTACTGCGCCCCTACATTTAAATGAGTGCTTCCTAACTGGTGCTGGATGCGCGGATGCGGGACGATGCGAAGGCAGTACTGGTCCGCTTCTGCGCATAATATATACTACTGCGCAAATGTAATACTAACAGTATTCCGTCAAGTGGAAATCTTTGCGACGTCAGTAAGTTTACGTCAAAGAAGACACATATCGATCCCGCCCCGCCAAGTCAGAAAGTCGCCTTAAGATATACTTGATACTGCATAACGGACAGACAAATTCAAAAAAATCGTCAAAACGTAAAATAAAATATATAAAAAAGCATAGTCTAGACCTCTAGACCAGATCAAATTCCGTAAGTGGACTTGGATCGGCCACACCCTAAGAAGAGCTCCCGACCACATCCCTAGACAAGCTCTAGAATGGACTCCACAAGGGAAAAGGAAACGTGGCCGACCTAAACACACCTGGAGGCGTTCAGAGGCGACGGAACTGAAGACTATCGGGCTAACCTGGTCCGAGGTGAAGCGCTTAGCCCAAGATAGAACGAAATGGCGGAATACTGTGGACGCCCTCTGCCCCACCTAGGGGTTACAGGACCTTAAGTCAAGTCAGACCTCTAGACAATTTCTAGAATAAAATCTGAATGTCAAAGTAAAACACAACGAAAAAAACGACGTATTATCATATCATAATTACCTAGTCTCGTCATAATTAGTATAGAGTCTTCTCATAATTATTAAAATGTTACCTATTAGTATTGCAGCCACAACTGGGCTTGACTCGTAGTTTATGCAACTGCTACATAATGAGGGGCATTATCACACACGAGTGTTTTAAGGCCCTATTAGGTACCGTTGCATGTACCGTTGCACCTTATCTTATAAATACTCTATTAATCTTACACATCTGGGAATCTTACACAAATCGACCTATCCCAAACTAAGCAAAGCTTGTACTATGGGTACTAACTAACTAGGTGACGATATTCATACGTATATACATAGATAAATAGATACTTAAATACATAGAAAACATTCTAAAATCAGGAACAAATATTGGTGCTCGACACGCAAATAAATGCTCTAACCGGGTTCGAACCAGGGACCTCCAGCTTCGTAAGCAGGGTCACTACCAACTAGACTAAATTGGTCGTTAAACGGAAAACTTCTATTTCCTCCCGCTCCGCTAGCAATCAAACAGCCGTTTATTTCTTATCGTAAAGCAATTTTCACGGGACTTGGTTTTGTTCTCATTGTTGACGTGAAAAATTTGCAACGTGTGGTAAACGATACTTTGATAGGTCGTGGATACGAAAAGAGGTTCGTAGGTAACTCGCTCAAGTTAAAAAAAAAAAATTACCCGATATCAACAATGTCTTTTCAGTATAGGGAAATACAATACAAAATACACTTTATTGCTCACCTCAATTAAAGACACACAAAATCACAATAAAAAATATCATTTATATGTCACACCTGACCAAAAAGTGGCAATTACCACACGCTCCGCGCGCGGAATCTCCCACTTCCAGGCCAGGGGAAGACATAAAATTTTCTACTTACCACGGGCGGTAATGAAGAAGAAGAAGAAGAAGAAGAAGAAACATGTTTATTTAGCATATAAAAAGAAAGCCTCAGATCGCATATTTATCGCCCTTGCCTTCGGCTCGGGAGTCAAATACCTGCGATCTGAGACATTCTTTGTTTTACCGCCCTTGGTAAGTAATGTACTATTGTGAACCTTTGTGCAAATTTAGTTTTAATTTGTAAGCTTTTTTTGATACGGGAAGTATTTACCACCATACCATTAAGTGTAATCCTGTTTCATAAATATATAATTTATACTACTCGTATGATAATTAATCCACTCAGAAACTACTTACTTTAGAAGTAATCGCCAGAGAAGAAATATCCAGTAGCCTCTTCGAGTTTCAGAAGATAATAACGGGCTTATATTATCCTGTTGACTATCGTTAGCTTAATTATTATAATAATGCGGCCACGGGCAAGTTGTGAAAAAACAGTAATAAGATTACTTCCCAAGAGCTCTCATTTAATTTCAAGTCACGATACTTTTTTTTTATTTGTTCTCTGTATTAAATGTTTGAAAATTTGGTCGTGGTATTTTCCTCGTTTAAATTAACACAAAGCAATAATCATGTTCAAGTTCGATCGATTATTTAGTTAAAATTTAAGAATGAATCACAGACCTTAAATATTTTTTTTTGTTCTAGAATATGAAGCATTCATGTATTTCCTAATTTAAGCTCTGGAAGTACCAAGTTGTGACAGTGACGAGGGTTTTGGTTAAAATTAAATAAAATTATGTAGGTTTTTACGGACGAAAGAGAAAAAAAAAAGTGAAGGGGGGGTTAAAAGTGCAGCTATGGGGTTGGTGAATGTTGGCTACAGTCACATACTGACATAAGATTGAAAATGCCATGTATTGGGCATCAGTGTCGATCATAGGGACGTTTATCCTACTTCAACATGTAACTTTAAGGCGCTACACTGAGAAATTTGGAGACTTCGAAACGCTGTCCTGCCCAGACTAGCAAACAGTAGGGGCTGATTTTCAGATATATGATTTTTGACTATATGATTGTAGTACTGACAATAGCGAAACATGATTGCTTAAAATTTTCTCGATACAAAATAAATTAAAAGTTGAGTCTATATTTTCCTTTTTTTCCTCAGCCTACTAAAACAACGCATTATTAAAAGACACGATTAAGTTAATATGATGGTATTTTACCTCATCTAGGTACTGACAAGAGGAAATTTAATAAACCTGCACACAGTCAGATATTTAACGAGATTTGTCTAAAAAGCCATTCTCGGAGAAGGTTGCATTGCATCCCGTTTTGTCGTCAGCGAAAAACAAAGGGTGTCTCTTTCAATCGATATATCGCCTTAAAACATTTCAACAAGATTTTTGCTTACGCAACTTCTGCACGAGCCTTAATTTATACAAAGTGGATCCTTTCCGGCCACCTTTGTGGAGGAAATGAAATTAGCGTGTACAATGTACCGTGGTGGAATCCTGGTAACTTTGTTGAAGGCACTTCGCCTTTCAGTAGAGTACTTTTATCACACGAACACAGGTAAGACATGGTTGTGTGTTGTGTACATGCACAATGTCTATGTAAAAAAGACATTAAACTGTTTATTTAAATGAAAAAAAAACATTTTATTACAACAATCACTTTTACTTTTTTTACCTTATCTAAGGACTAAGGCAGACAACCTGTCGCTGACTGAGGTGTGGTTTGTTTGATGAGCTATTAGTGACAGTAATTCGGAAATACAAATGTTCTTTACGAAAATAGATCATTCGTCATTTGGAAAAGTGATTGTTTGATTTATTCGCGGATAAATTATTCGCGAATAAAAAATCTTGAATTATCGAATAATGATCGATTAAAAATCGAATAATGCCCATCTCTGGACCCAGGAACGGTGGGAACTCGGTACTGGGTGCCTTGATCGAGGGGTTTCAAGTTACGAATATAAAGTGTCTATTTAGACAGCCACTTACTTGAAATAGATGCGTTTTAATTAGTAATTGTAAACCAAATTTTAGTCGCTGTTAATTTAAATTCCAATTAATTTCCAATCAAGAGAATAATTGAAGCAACTCCGCTATTTTCACGACAATTTCACGAGAAAGGGCCATCTCAGGATTGTGCAATTCTTTTGCCAATTCAATTTTTAGATCATCATCATCATCATCATCATCAGCCTATCTACGTCCCACTGCTGGGCACAGGCCTCCTCTCATAGATGAGAGGGATTGGGCAGTAGTCCCCACGCTGGCCCAGAGCGGGTTGGGGACTTCACATACAACTTTGAATTTCTTCGCGGATGTATGCAGAAGAATTTTTAGATGCTTTTACAAAATGGCGGAACCAATGTCACTCTTGAAGTTCCTCACAGAGCCTCAATATTTTGGTCGAATTGGATCAGTAAAATTTTCGACACCAACAGCGCAGTGTTAGATGAAAGAAGAAAGAAAGAAAACATTTATTCATGGCACAAATACAGTACAAATAAACAAAACACCACAATAAGAAAGAAAAAAGATGTATTCGTGGCACAAATACAGTGTAAACATAACACCACAATACAGAACATAGCCATGAAATGGCCCCAAATCAGCATAGTGGCAGCGCTAGCGCTGGTTTTCCTTGGGGGCCACGTAAACAATACAGAACATAGCCACGAAATAGCCCCAAATCAGCATAGTGCTAGCCATTGGCTAGCGCTGGTCTTCCTTCGGGACCACGTAACCATTACAGAACATAGCCACGAAATGGCCCCAAATCAGTTTAATGCTAGCCATTGGCTAGCGTGGTTAGATGAGCGGCCATCGCGTTTCTCATGATTAAGGACCACGTATTGGTCCGAACCATGTCGAGCGATATTCGACGTTAAAGATGAGTGAAACGGTTATTATATACCTACGTCAGATCAGAAGAAGCTTGAAAGGATAAATTTGTTTATCAAAGGCCTGAAACGCTTTCATAGAGAAAGATAGCCTAATTGTGATTCCTATAAGAGGAAATAGACAAGAGTACCATGTTTTCTCTATCATAGAACGAGCATTTTTTCATGGTCGGGTTATAGGTACAGGCACACTTTCATAGGCAAGACATTGGATCTGGAAGCCGGTCAAATTGCGTAGTATTAATTTTACATGAATATTCTTTCTGTTACGGTCGCTCGGTGGCGCATCTATAACTACTTACTTGTATATACTCCGAACACGGCCACCCCCCTACCCCCTACCCCTTCCCCTCTACCCCTACCCCTACCCCTTCGCTTATCCGGTCGGGCTGAGGACGTAACTATGTAGGTGCAGATAATCACCTCCACGAGGTTCATAGTTTCCTTAACTTAAATAAAGATTCCATAGGCTCAGAAATGGCAAAACCTCCTACTACCCCACACTGGGGCGGTCTGTTCGAGGCAGCTGTCAAGTCAGCCAAGACCCACCTAAAACGTGTCGTCGGAGATACTCCTCTTACCTACGAAGAGTGAACAACAGTTTTCACGAAAATTGAGGTCCTTAACTCGCGTCCGTTATGCCCCTTATCGTCGGATCCAAGCGACCTGGAAATCTTGACACCAGGTCATCTCATTATTGGAGAGCTCTTAACTGCAGTTCCGGAATACGGCGGTGTCGTTGTTTATTGAACAGTATCTATGCAATTTACAAAGCAACATTTACAGTTAAGGGCTTAATTCTAGTTTGTAACTATTTAGTCTAAATTGTAGTCCCTGTTTGACTAAGCAAGCCTTGAAGACCTAGGAGGCTAAACCTAGTTTTGAGTCGCCAAACTGCGCAAGCCCTAAACAAAAGTTTAGGGACGAAACGTAAGTATTGTAGAAAATACAACACAAAACTGACATACACATAATAGGGATGTTGACTCAAAATTTATTAATACTCCATACGAAAGAATACATATTTATATTATCTTCTTTCTTATCTTATCTTATCTTATCTTATCTTATCTTATATAACTATGCCAAAAAGTGAAAATCCTATTCAAATATCTCAAAAAAATAACGAAACTACAACCGTTAGAATGTTTTTAGTTAGAGAGAGAAAACGCTACAGGTCAGTGACGTCACTGTCCTCGAGCGCCATAGTAAATGACGATCGTTCAATACAACAGGTCGTTTTGCGGAAAAGGGACAGAAAATGCCGCCTTCTAAAACTTTGAAGACTTATAATTATGTAATTATTTATTCTTTTGGATTACTTTTTTCACTATTTGATAGAGAATTTGATCCTTTTTCGAGAAAATTCGGATTCATTGATTTTTTTATTTGGTGTCAACATCCCTATTGTCACTAATTGTACGCGCAAACTACACAAAGCACGAACAGGGGGCCGACTCGAGATCTGTCAAAAATTTATGATGTTTTGACATATGTCGAGTGCAAAGTCGAGCGTTCGACACTCAATAATCGGCCCCCAGCAAATAAAAATAATCCAAAACGAATCCTCAAGTCAATAATCTTTGCCCCCTGGCTAGATGCTGGCCAAGAGCAATCCCATTATTAATAAAAAAAAAGTCGGCAATGCGCATGTGCGTCTTCTGAAATCACCAGTGTACATAGAATAGAATACGGTGTGAGTTCGTTAGGTTGTTTGCCATCTGAAGTTTCGTCCTTGTATATGTAAAAAAAAAATACTTTGCAAGGCATAAATAAGTGTCAATCAACTGAAGGCGCAGGGGTGGTCAAGGCATTCTCCATACAAACTCTGTGCACGTTTTATTCGTAGGTTTTGGCACTAAGGAATGCAATAATTTTTTTGGATGTAAATATTAGATATGCGAAGAAAGTGATGTGGAAATTTGCAATTTTTTCAAAAATTATTAAAAAAACTAAAAGTACGAGTAATATCAAAGAAAAAAAAATTACATCACGAAATAGCTAACAGAAAAATAAGCATACTGATCAAAAATCATAGCTTTAATGCAAATACAAACGAAGAAAATCCTGCACAAAGTTTGTATGAAGAGAGCTTGCCCTATACCCCTCCTCTTAAGTAGTCCTTGTATTAGTTTGTCCCGTCAGCGAGAAGACATTACATTAAAACCATTTAAACTCTATAATTAAACTCTATAAAATCACAGTTTCACCTAAATAGTGACTACGTAACTTATTGAGAAACAAAAAATAGTTGATAGACCCAAAAAAGCTGAAGTCAAGTCCGAATCCAAACGTTGAGCGTCAATTTGGCAACGTTCCCGAGGTTAATTGAGAGACTCAAGTGTTCCGTTTACTTAAGGCTAGGTATGCCCCAGATGCTAGATTTTGAAACGCTAAGGCGACTTTCCACTTTGTACTGTCAGTATTACGTTTGCGCAGTAGTAATATTATGCGCAGAAGCGGAGCAGTACCGCCTTCGCATCGTCCCGCTACCGCGCATCCCGCGTCAGTTAGGAAGCACTCATTTAAATGTAGGGGCACAGTAAAATGCGGTACTGAGTCGACTGACAGCTGACACTGACATTTGACACTTTTCTCATATCGTACCGCCTCCGCACCGACAAATCAGGAAGTCGCCTTAGGCTCTGAATTGAGCCCGTGAAAAAATCTGAAAAAATATAAGTTATTTTTCAATCTTTCCTTTATAGATTATAAAGGACGTTTGATTTTTGTCTAGAAATTTAAATACTATGTCAAGAAAAAATCTTGAAATAAGGCTCTTTTCAGGATAAAATGTACTACTACTCCTAAACTACAATTAATATTTACACAGTTCTTTCAACAAAAGATTGGTAATTCATATACCTAAAATGTGAATGTTTGAAATTCCAATACAAGGGAGCTTATTCTAAATTTTGTTGGACTTCGAGCCCGTGTACAGTCAACCAATTTGATTTCTGGGCTACTTTGTACCTTGTCACAGTGAAAATCAATATGAAAGCCGCTAGAGATCGCATAGTAATGGCACTGTGACAAAGCACAATGTGGCCCAGAAATCAAATTGGTGGACCGTAAATACGTGCAATTGCTTGTAGAGTACTTTTATATCGCGAGCGCGGGTGAGCCTTGGTTGTGTGTTGAGGTTGTGTGTTCACGTTGTCTATGTGTGCGTATGTGTCACAACTACAACAATGGCCAACCCGCGCTCGTGAGATAAAATTACTATATTAGTAGTTACTATATTACTGTATTAGATTAGCGTTACTGATGCGCAGAGTGAGGGATAGTGCCAACAGCCTCCTGAATAGCATACTGGAGAAAGTTGACTGCCCACTTGTAAAACACTGGAACATTATTCATATGGGGGACAGGACTCCCATTTTTAATGTCAAATAATGTAATGTAATCTGTCAATTGATTAATTTTATTTATTTAATTTAATGTAATTAATTTATTATTACTAATCTAGACATATAAGTGAACAAATGTTACTAACAATACTATGGATCTTGTCTGAAATAAATTGATAAATAAATAAATAAATTTATTTATTTTATTGGAGAACAAACAGAAACAAGTGTACAAAATAACTTAATAAACTAGGAACACACAGACTGAACATGCACTTATTTCCTAAATTAGTCTCACTGAAACATATTAGGGTACCTACATCTACAATTATGTTTTTTGCTATGGCTGCACAGACAGTTATTATAGATTAGTATAAAACTAGTTAGTTTGATAATAACAGGGAAGAGGAACTTGGGTTAGGTTTGGGTACAACGAATTTATAGCATACTAGTTTTTGCCCGCGAATTCGTCCGCGTGGAACTCTTCCATCGTGATAGAATTTAATTGCTATTTTTATGTCAGACGCTTACTTATTCATCGTCTTCTATACAATCCACCCCCCTTAAAGGATAATTTCCGGGATAAAAAGTATCCCATGCCCTATACTATCTCCATACCAAATTTCATCAGATTCAGATAATTTTATTGATAAAAGTATAAATACATTCTAATCGTTGAATTTAAACTTTCGTGAGACATGTTATAACTTTATTTTATGTCACACCTGGCCATAAAGTGGCCATTATCGCACGCTCCGCGCGCGAAAAAAACCACTGCCTGGCCAGGGGGTGACATAAAATTTTGTACTTACCACGGGCGATAATAAAGAAAGCCTCAGATCGCATATTTATCGCCCTTGCCTTCGGCTCGGGCGTAAAATACCTGCGATCTGAGACATTCTTTGTTTTATCGCCCTTGGTAAGTAATGTACTATTACTAAACGGTTAAAACTCACGTATTAATTGTCACTTCGGGCGACATGTTTCGAACTCTTCGGGAGTTCTTCCTCAGGATGAGTGCGTCTGCGACCCGCGCCGATTGCACACTGATTGATTGATTGATTGATTGTTGATTGGTTCTTGGTTGATTGTTCGAAACATGTCGCCCGAAGTGTCAATTAATACGTGAGTTTTAACCGTTTAGTAAAATAAAGACATCCTAATCGGTTCAGCGATTTAAGCGTGAAGAGGCGACAGACAGATACACTTTCGCATTTATAATATTAGTATAGATATGTATAGATAGAATAATCTTTATCCCGACAAATTATCCCTCGAAGGGATGAAATTGGGAGTGTAAATAAGCGGACGAAAGTTACGGGAAAAATGACAAAATCTACTTAGTTACGATAATAATACTTCGCATCATTTTGTCTCCAAGCCGGAAACGCTTTGCAATCAATTATTTATCACAAATGATGTTACAATGATTGTAGAACAATAACATGATCAAAACAATGGTTCCGGATTTTCACGATAAGTAATAAGCTTCGGGAAAAGTCATTCGACCGCGCTAATTTACTTGGAAATCGTATCTAATCGGGAGTTCCATAGTGACTTGTGCTATTTTGTTGTGTTTTCGATTGCTATTGTTAACAACCATTGTATTCAGTACAAATGAACAGATGAATGGAACATCGTTTGATCTATAATGTAAGTATAAGGCGACTTCCTGATTTGTCGGTGCGGAGGCGGTACGATATGAGAAAACTGTCAAATGTCAGTGTCAACTGTCAGTCAACTCTGTACCACTTTTTACTGCTTCCTACATTTAAATGAGTGCTTCCCACTTGACAGTATTCTGTCAAGTGGGAATCTTTGCGACGTCAGTAAGTTTACGTCAGGAATCACCCGCATTTTTGGTTTTTATTTAACTCGCGTAAAGAGGGTACCGTTTTTCACCGTGCTAAGCTTGATACTTGATGTTGGCAGAATTGTGCTTAAGTTGCACAGTAGCCATAAACAATAGAGTGAAGTGAAGTGAAGTTTACGTCAAAGAAGAAAATGACACATATCGATCACGCCCTGCCAAGTCAGGAAGTCGCCTAGTTATAACATACCATGAGACCCATGACAAAGATAAGATTTCAGACAGACGCACAGACATCAGAGATTAAATTATTAAAGAGAGCAAGGGCCCGATACACTTTGATAGAGAGAGATAGCCTTATTTTGATTCCTATAAGAGGAAATAGAAAAGAGTGCCATGTCTTGCTAAATCACTTGCCGAACTTTTCTTCATGGTCGAGTTGTAGGCACAGGCACACCTAATAAGCCAATCATTGGACATGCAAACCGGTCAAATTGTGTAGTATAGATTTTGTATTAATATTCTTTCTCCTAACCTCGGTGGCGCATCTATGACTACTTGTATATACTATATTTATGTCCCATGACAAAGTTCAGATAGACGTCACATATTTTATTATTAATAAAGTGCGCTATCTCCGACAAATGTGTATACATTTATTAAATGACACCCTCATTTGTAACACTTTGGAAGGCATTTCTTTTCCAATTCAATATATTTTATATTCGGAACACAGGATGTTTATCGTAAACATCCTGTGCTTTATTTTCTTTTCAGCTGGCAATGAAATGGGAATGTTGTTTTTGACACGTTTTTATTAAATAAAATGTAATAGATTAATTCGCACGTATTAATTATTATAACTGGCGACATTCTTCTGTAAAAAACAACTTTATTACAAAAAACATCTGACACATGGCTCTGAGATAAAGGTACTCTTACACTAGTTTTATTAACATGTAATTAATCACCAACGGATCTGAGTAATCTGAATGAAGAATGTTTATTATTTAATTATTTAATAAGTCTAAACATAATACCTACAAGATGGTTTTAATCCGTCTTTATTTAATTGTACCTTATTTTTATTTACTTATTTTAATTTGTTATTTCACAGTTATCATTCAGTTGTATCTTTTAAAAATGTGTAGGTATTTATGTGTACTATACTATAATGCTATTTATGAATTTTTTAATAAGAAAAGTAAAGTAATAGGTTCAGTCAGGTTAATATATACGAATGATTACCTTATTACAAAGGAATAAAGTGCAAATTACCGGAATCCACAATAATAACCGACGTGAATGATTTTAATTGTACCTGTAGTTTCTAATGAATGTAATGATACATAATAAGTTGGAATCCTGCAGAAAACATGTAACTTTAAATAAATGTTTGCACAACTAAATTGCTTTTATACTTAAATTATTTATACTCAAATAAAGTTTAATAATATCCTTAAATTAAGCCTGGCGGCGGGGGCGACGTTAATTGTGGTACTTGTACTAATCAACTATAATTTACATAACGTTTAATATGAAACACAAAATGTAAAATTCGGAAACTTGGTCTGCAAATAGACCACAAGGGCACTTTTACATAACGAAATATAGGTAACTATATTCAATTAAAAATAATGCATGCCCAAAATAAAATACATTAAATGTCACAAAAAAGACTAATTAAAAATGAGCACCTTATTCCTTTTTGATAAGGATAAAAATTTGTATACATTATCTGTCGTCGTCCTTAACTCCTTTAAAATTAAACAAGTTGAAACACACCAGTTTCTGTTGGCCACGTTTCTACAAAAAAAGTTTTAGGACATTGAGCCTTATTTCTAAATGGTAAAACTGCTTTATGAACGAATTATTTACTTCGATGCTTCCCTGCGAATTGAAATAATTTCAAGAATATAACAGACATTGCCATTTTATCGACACCAGAAAAGATGGAGACCACGCCACGAATAAAATTGAAACTATAAATAAATTCCTATCCGTTATTGGAATCAATTTCAGAGTTTATTTATGAGGGTCTGTGAAATGTTAAAAGGATTTCATCGCGCCGGTAATGATAATATGGAATTTCAAACTATAATGCGTTAACAATGTTTTTACGGTTCCGTAGTAAAAAACAAACCCTATAGTTACGATATGTCGCCTTATTTTGCAGAAAAATGTTCCATGATGTGTTGTTTCGCAGAATTTTACTTCATAGAAACTTTTTTTCCAGGAACCGTTTACATTCTTAGTTTCTGCGTGTTGTGTGTAACGTTCCGATACGCGTATCTTTACAAAAATGGCATTATGTAAAACCCAATTAGATCTACCAAAAAAGTAGATTAGGTTAGGTTAGCACTGCTGTGACCCTTTTGAAAAGAAATAGTCGTCTATGAAATGAAAATTCTGGTATACGTTATACATATTTATCAATCAGAAATCACTACTCAGCTTGCTTTGTATATATTCCAATAACAGCAACTTGACAGACGCAAGGAGAAATAAACAAAACTAGATTTTACAAAGTCGTTTTGTAACAGAAATTAGATAAATACTAAAGATTAGCTGGTATTACTGTGCAAAGCTATGTTTCCAACACCTTAGCCCTCCCTTTTGTAATTCCTACAAATTCTTAGTTACCTATTCTTACAAATTTTTAATTTTCTCTACAAAAACAATTTGTAGGCAAATAAATATTTTGTCGTGCCGTTAACTAAAATTTTGTAACCTTAACTAAAATTAGCGATATTCAGTAAAGTTTTTTTTTCTCAGTGCAGACAGATGGGTAAAGCCCTACGGTACGGAACCCTTAAAATGGCTGACGTATCATTCCAATCGCAAGTTATTTCTGCGTTGATAAAAATAACACCTCTTAACGCATGACTGAATGAATGAAACCTGCGCCTGGGCCTACTGCTGTTTTACGGATCCATAACTCAACCCATAAATGTGTGATAGGCAGACGCTCTGGTATGCACGAAGTGCATATCAAGAGATTATAATAATTAAATCAGATAAATGGCGTCTTAAACGATAAGGGATTTCCTCTCGGAGCACGTAGGTTAGCAATATATAATAGCTAGTTGTAATATAGAGTTTAGAGAGTAAACCTGGACTTGGAGTAAACCATGTCGTAACAACATAGTGTTTCCTTCCTACGACCACCCTCCGGGCCCTCTCGACTGACGCTACGCTGCGCGTACCACATGGCGACCGAGACAGAGTGACATCAAGATACCGTGGCATCGTGACATACTCGTAAGGACAACATGGAAGATGAGCCACCTGACGGGGAACAGCACTGGAGGAACGTCTGTAGGGTAACAGTTCCTGTATGTTACTAAGTTATTGTCACTGTTAATTAAGAAGATGGGCCAGCGATCGGAGGATAACCACACGATGGCTACAATTATTTGAGACATTAGTTGGGCTATGAGCTGCTGATAGTTTACATGTCGGCTTACGCGATATCACGAGTTTATGGGCGTGTCGAGGAGGAGATGTGCAGCGGCTGGGAGCGAGAAACAGCACGACGGTCTATTTATGGAGAAAGCCTTTGAGTGTGCTAATATTTTATCCAGAGTTGTGTAATTAGTTCGGAAAATCGTTTTGGTTCTATTTTATGGCTAGCCGCATCCTCAGGTAGGAATACTTTATTAATGGCACAGGGGCTTAAGTGTTGTTTTGATTAATTGAAAATGAAATGGAAATGGAAAATCTTTATTTAATGTAAAATATGGTACAATATGGTGCTGGTTAATATGTTACCCTGAAATATTACATATTTTCCTAGATATTAGCATGCAAGTGTGACTCGAAATGTAGTGTGTGTAGTGTTTCAAATAGTTCTTCTAATTTATAGAACATTCTTCCTCTGAGCCAGTTATGAAGCTGTGTTTTTAAATTGGTTGTTATTAAGTGATCTTTATAAAAGGAAGATGCGGATGTGGTTTTGGATCTTGCATTGGAAACATAGAGTGATTTGAGAAGTTATTCGCGAATTAGTAGGCTGCGGAACTCTAGGAAAAATGGCAGATTTTGATTTGGAGGCAGCGCTTGCCCTGTTACCTGTAGTGGATGTGGAGGAAGGTCAAATAAATCAATTAATTGACGGGTTGCAGTTTTATAGTGGTATTTTGAAGGAAAAAGATCAAGGCGTTTTGTTAAACTTTGTGATTAAGACTCGGTTATCGAGTAGGGCGAAATTAAAAGTTAAAACCGAATACGCCTCCGTATCCGAGTTAATCAGTGATATTAAAAAATATTTGTTGCCTAAGAAATCATATACAGCCATTCTAATGCAGCTTATGAGGTGCCGGCAAGGAAATAGGAGCATCGAAGATTTCGGGAATGAGATAGAACAATTGGTTGCTAATCTGACTTTGACTCAGGCTGATGGAGATTTGGCAGCACATAAGATCCTTAGACCGATAAATGAGAAAATTGCAATTAGGCGCTTTGGGGAAGGTTTGAATAGTGAACGTTTAGGAATTATTGTTGCGTCACGGGCTATTGAATCCATCCGGGAAGCAATAACTGTTGCGGTAGAAGAGTCAGAAGTTACCCATAGGCCAGCGGCAAGTTGTTTTCAGTTTTCAGGCCGTGTGTTTAGGCAAGATCAGAGGGGTTTTAATGGCAATAACAGGCAACAATATTTCCGAGCTAAAAATAACAATGTTCCCAGACACTCACATTACAATCACAATGCGAGTCAGCAAGGTCGGGGACGGACGAATTTCCCTAGTAAGCAAAGGTCGGGCAATTTCGCTAGGCAGCGCAATGTCAACGTCGTCGAGTCAGCGTCTTCAGGTCGTGACTCAGATAATCAACGAAATGAGTTAGAATGTTTTGAGGTTAAAAGAGATTACGTAGATATTTTATCGTATAATACAAGTAATCACGTATTAGTAAATTGTTTCGATAGAGAGTTATCCTTATTGCCAGATACAGGGGCTAGTGTGTCAATTGTTAAATATGAGTGGGTTGAAAGGTTTCAATTGCAGATAGTTCCGGATAGCTTAAAGATACGAGGAGTATGTGGGAATTTGGTTTCATTGGGGCATGTAGAGCTAACATTATCGGTGGAAGGTTATAGGTTTTGCCACAAGTTTTATGTATTTGAAGGTATTACATGTAGGAGTGATGGTATTTTAGGGGAGGATTTCTTTTATAAGTATAGGTGTAGTCTTGATTACAGGGAAGGAGTTTTTAATGTGCAGCATGAGTCGGGAGATACGTTAGTTCTGAAATTAGGTTTAGGGGCAGCGCACTCGGTAATTATTCCTGGCAGGTGTGGGCCAGACAAATGTGGTGCGAAGGTTTTACGGGATGAGTGCGTTGTTGCTCCCCATGAGGTTACCTCTGGTGATATCGTAGCAAGTGCAGTTAATACATCTTCGGGAAATGAAAAAAAGCCAGTACGTATTGCGAATACGCGAGAGAACGAAGCGGAGTTGCCCGAGTTGCGCAATTATTGTTCGAAGGTTAATAGGCTGTCGGAGTATTTTGTGTTTCGTATTTTCATATCGATGCTTATGTTATTTGCCTTATCAAGAATCGTCGTTACAATGAACGAGCTAAAATCATTGAATTCGAGCTACTTAGGAGTGGTAACTCGTTCAATGGGTGCTACGTCTTTCGAGACACAAGAGGATACAGGATTAATTAATTGCTCGAGTAAAGAGTTTAGAAAGCAGGCAGGATTTATGGAAGATTTAAAGCGGTCCGATGCTGATCATGTTATTTATGAGGATTCTGCAATTAATAAGAATCAGGATTCTCTATTAACGAAAGCACGCTTAGACGTATCGTTACGGGGCCTGAATACGTTATGCAATAAATTTAAAGTAGGGGACATGGCGATTATTAAGACGGAGGTCAATAAAACATATATTAGTATGCTAGCGAATGTATTCCGCACGAGACAGGATGGTCTACCTAGATTATGTATTATACAGCGAAAAACGAAGATTACCGATCGGGAGAGGGTTCGAGTAATACTTAATGGTTATCAACAAATGCCAACTAGTGGACAGGCAGGGCGTCCTAGGATGATTAATAATAAAAAAAGAGAGTACTATTGGCAAAATATTATGCCTAGGGACATAGACGATAAGGAGAAACGGTATAAGGCTTGCCAGAAACAGAAGTTTAACATTGTTAAAATTGTAGTAATAACATATGGTATTGCCCAAGCTAGCGCGTTCTGTAGTTATTTGAGAATACCGACTAAAAGACTTCACCGAAAACTGGAGCTCATGGGTTCAGTATTGTTGTTTTCGTATTTCAGTATTATCATTACTATTTAGTATCTGTTGTCTACAGTTGTGCAGTTGATTTCTACTATTTTTTTAATTGGTGAACATTAAGAATATGTGTATCCTTACGAACTTGTGTTTAGAAAAAAAAAACCTAGCAATGTACTAAATAACCATGTAGAAGAGAAGAACTTGGACTTGTGTAGAAATTAGGTTAATATTTTACTTTAATCATGAATCATACAGACTACTGTTTATGGGTTATTATTTTTAAATGTATTTGCATGTGTTGTTATATGTTTAAAACAAATAAACGAATGATTATGATTAAGCTATGAGGGAAAAATGATAGTCTGTATTTAGCATTATGAATCTCCTATTTTATGATTGATTAAGACCTAGTATTAAATAAAAAATGAAAATTGTAATAACCTCAATGATAAGTTATGTCATGTATAGTGTTCTTTTCAAGGGAGGGAACCCCTTACCTTTTCAGGGGAGGTGTGATAGGCAGACGCTCTGGTATGCACGAAGTGCATATCAAGAGATTATAATAATTAAATCAGATAAATGGCGTCTTAAACGATAAGGGATTTCCTCTCGGAGCACGTAGGTTAGCAATATATAATAGCTAGTTGTAATATAGAGTTTAGAGAGTAAACCTGGACTTGGAGTAAACCATGTCGTAACAACATAGTGTTTCCTTCCTACGACCACCCTCCGGGCCCTCTCGACTGACGCTACGCTGCGCGTACCACAAATGTCTTTTTTTACTCTTATGTACGAGTATATACGGAACAAGTGTTGACCTTTCGTGTTATTTTATTTCGACCACTCACGGATAAATAGAGCAACTGTAAATAAAAATGCCGAGTACCTATAACTTTTGGCGTTTTAAGTAAAATCTGTTAGATTCGTACGAACTAAAATCCTCCCTTTCTTCGTCATCGGTCAAACAATTTAGGTTATGAATTAATAAATCTGTATTCAAATATTTATAACAAGGGTACATTGAAGATTTTAATTACTTCAAATTAGTTGAACAAGAAAGTATCAAGTTAAATCAGAGCAAAAGTACGAAAATTGTTTACTAAACCTGTAGGTAACTAATAACCTCGGAGTTTTACCTACTGTACAAGGGAAACATGGATTTGGAGTTAAAATTGGCTTCATTAAATAGGGAAAATCTCGAGGGAAAATCTCCCAATTTCGCTTATATACGCGGTAGGCAATTTGGCTTTCGCTTTCGGTTAGGAGTTATTAGGCCTTTATCTGGCACAAAGGTTGAGCATTGCCATCCAACGTGGCAATGCGGCCAGCATTTTGGGAACGTTACCCACTGGCAGCGGTTTTTTAGGTTAGGGTTTTGTTAGGCATATTTAGGTGATTTTTAGTTTAGTTTTAGTTTTATTTTAATTTGTTATTTTATAGTTATCATTCAGTTGTATCAAGGTAGAATAAAATCATTTCTAACGATATACTTAATGAATGTTTACTGTGATTTGAATTGATACCTAATGTTATAGTTATCATTCAGTTGTATCAAGGTAGAATTAAATCATTTCTAACGATATACTTCATACATTATTATTGGGGAACGGGACTTAATCGCGTACAATTATAACTAATTTACCTTTTTTAAGGTTTTTGTCCGACGTTTCGAATGTATCACAACATCCGTGGTCGCGAACTGACTGGCGTGAGCGGGTATCAACATCTTCTAGCCGCACGGGTTTTCCGAACTACCCGCACTTGGTCTTCATTAATTACATTCTCACTAGGGTTGTCACTCGCACGACACACAACACTAACAATGTCCGTTGATATAATGGACGATGTATACACTTCATGTTTACTGTGATTTGAATTGATACCTGATGTATAAATTGTAACAAAAATACAAAAATAAACTAAGTTACAAACTAACAATAACTGACAAAGATATAAATTAAATATAAAATTAACTTAAAATAAATCGAATTAAAATTAAAGGTAAACTACAAACTAAAATCAAATTATAAAACTAAAAATTAAAACTAAACTAAAATAAACTATACTAAACTAAAACATATTAAAAAAATTGGGTCCCCGAGGCATAGTCGCTAAGATGCTGGCAGCATTTCCTCGCTGAATCGCTATGCTGATCCGTTGAGCGAGGAAGCTGCCAGCTCTACGGTCCCCAGTCGAATCTCTCAGCCTTTTCGCCAGCTCCTTGAACATCGTTATGTGACATCTGTGTAACATCGTTAGAAGTTGAATCTCTTTTAGACTGTCAACCACTTCTTGTAAAGTAATAATAAAGACATAATTATTTTCGGTAATTTTACTCAAATGTGCATATTCGCCGTCGTTTTTATAAAGGGTCCGCAACGCGCACGTGACTCCGTTGGAGTTGTGTGCGTCTATACGCTGCGATGTCCGCTAACCATCAGGTGGACAGTCCGCTTGGTTGCCACCGTTGTAGTAGGTATAAAAAACGATACTTACTATGGTTATTGGTTAAACATTTGACAAAACTATCGTATCATAGCGGCAACAGAAATACATCTGTGAAAAAAATTAACTGTCTATCACGGTTCATGAGATACAGCCTGGTGACAGACGGACAGACGGACAGCGGAGTCTTAGTAATAGGGTCCCGTTTTACCCTTTGGGTACGGAACCCTAAAAATGGCAGTCGCTTACTTAAGGCTAGCGTAAAAACAAAACTGTCAGGTACCTACTTTAACTTCTCTTTCAAAATTTCTATTTTATTCGGATCTTGACAGTTAGTTACTCAGAATTGTAATTATAATCATTTACTTAACAAGAACAAAGATCTTAAATAATATCTGGTGGATCGCCACATTTCTGTATGGCGTCTTGTCTTATATGGACGCGAAAAACTGGAAGAAAATTTTTACTTATAAAAAAATGGGTCATTTATTTGTATAGTTATCGAGTAGCAGCTTAATGTACGAATATGAAATATCTTTTTTTTTTTTAGTTTATTTAGAAAACAAACAGCCATGTACAAAAATGGACGCCAATTAGGCCTAAAGTTTCATATATTACTAACTAAGAAGTTACGGGTATTGTTATGATTACCAATCTAATTTAGTTGTGTACTCATGCAAAGTATTTTAACAAAAAATTATAAGTAAAAGAAATATTTTTCAAAACAATGTTATGTTATCCCTTACTTTATTATTTATTTATTTATCGTATGGCATTTATTTCGAACCGTGAGATCTTCGAGAAGACAGTACGGTTGCCAGTTTTTTGTTGCACTTTTTAGAACCACCCAGGGGTCACGTGTAGGGTAGCGGTGGGTACTTTTCCCTACGGACGTGGTGCAACTTCGACCCCGCTTTGTCAAGTGAGTGGGCAACTTGACTGTTAGAAGTTTTCAAGCCGCCCGACGGCCTCCAAATTGGCTTAACGAATACTGCCATAGACAGCAGCCGGGATCAACGGCTTAACGTGCCTTCCAAAGCACGGGAGCGCTCAGTTAGTAACCACTCAAAGCGGTCACCCATCCATGTACTGACCGCGGCCCACGTTGCTTTACTTTGCATAACGCATGCGGCACGCAGGCGCCGCTGAGCCACGAGCGCTCCGCATCCCTTACTTATTGTCTAGAAAACAAACCATGCCGAACTTTATTTTTGAAAGAGGACAAACTATGATCAAAAACATCTATGTCATTAAGCATTTCGTTATAGACATTACAAGTGCGCCTAAAGAAAGATTTTTTGGCATACCTTGTACTACAGGATGAGATAGAGAAAGTAGGCTTAGAACGTGTGTGGAAACGAGAAATTTGGGAGGAAATTTTCCCTAACAATTCGTTAGAATCTATATAATTTCTAATAACTTTAAATAAAAATAAAACATCAAGATATAATCTGCTCTTTTCTAAGGAAGGGAGACTATGCCTGGTTGCCGACGAAAAATAGTCCGGTTATAGCTACCAATTTTATAATCGAGGGACTTGCAGAATATTTTCTGAATCCTTTCAATTCGAGACTTATGGACATCATAATGTGGGCTCCACACAACACTGCCAAACTCCAATATACTCCGTATATATCTTATAGTGTATACTCAGTAAATACATTAGATAATTATCTATATCTGATCAAAAACATACAGCCTTGGCCAAAAGTGTTGAGCACCCCTTATTTTCCTTTGTAACTTATAAAAAACGATTATTTTTTAATTACAAAAATGCACATTGACGTAAAATATGAAAAGGTATATACTAAAGAACATCTAGAGAACTTTAGAAAATATCATTTCGAAGTAGCTATTGCTAACTGAAGACTTAAAATAGACGGGTTTGCAATAAAAGGACAAATTGCATTTTTATCCGTGCAATTATCTTTAACGTCAACGAAAGTAGCTAGTTTTTGAAAGATATTCAATTTTCTTTAATAAATTTTGTATGGAAAACGTGTGAGTGCTCAACACTTTTGGCCAAGGCTGTATCTTATAAATTAGGCCAGTCCAGTATCCTTTGCCCCGGGGGGATGCGTAATTGCAAAAAAAAGTCTAGTGTCATTTAGTAATGTCACATACGTGCTTCATAGTTACTTATAGAA
The DNA here is from genome assembly GCA_951800055.1 of Cenopis cana. NCBI lineage: Eukaryota > Metazoa > Arthropoda > Insecta > Lepidoptera > Tortricidae > Cenopis > Cenopis cana. The sequence goes on from OX637495.1 coordinate 1,621,449, forward strand.
GTGGCGTTGCCTGAAAATAAATTTGTGTTTATGATAACAATGAATTCTTCTAATATTAGAACCCAGGGTAAATTAGGGAAACTTAAAATAATATCTTTAAAATAGGTTAGATTTTACCGGTCCGATAGGTACTCAACTTTTATGGCAAAAACTGTCCTTTATAGTTATCTTTTACCTATTCACCTATAACACGAAAGCATGTGCTAACTTAATCCGAACAAAATTCTAATTTCAAATCGGCCCTAGACCGTGAAAAAATCTGCATTCAGTTTAACATCGGCAAGCGTCAAGTCGCGTTCACGGTTCAGTCTTGAATCGTTTACCGCCGCGCCTGCCCGCCTCGGACCCGCGCGAACTCCACTCGAAAAAAAAAAGTTTTAAAAAGTTAATCGACTGTGTTAATTCGAAAACGAGTGATCAATAAAAATTTCGACTACTTGTGTTGTGACGTTCTGTAAACGCAGTGTTTGTTAATAATTACAAATTGTTTAGTGTTTGTGAAGTTGATTGAAATATTTGAATCGCTGCCAAAACTAGTAAGTAAATAATTAGCAGTGTTCCTGTTATAGTTTAAATAATTGGTGTGTTTTTATGAAATGATTATGCAATTGGGACGTTGACAATACTAATAAAATAATAGTTTTACAATGCCGATAAATGAAAGGCACGAAAATTTTCGCAAAACTTCACGCTTTAATTTTGTAATGCTGTTTTACACATTTTTAAATGTGTACAAAGTGTACATCCGTATAAATGGATGCTGTTTGACCATAGAAAAATGGTGACGTCACTAATGCCGTTTTCCCTACAAACTTTCATAAAAAGTAGTTGATTTGATTACCAGTCAACATCCCTATTTAAAAACGGAAGGATCGTTTGAAGTTTTTGATTGTGAAAAATTATCAGTACATTTAACAAAAGGACGGGACGAAAGAAACGCTTTGTGATGCTGATTATTTAATTTGAAAGTGAAAAGAATTTCCACTTGCAATCTCGAGCTATTCACGTTGCATGAAAGGATTTTAATTCAAATGTTAATGCGAAAAATGTTGGTTGCAAGAGGAGTGTTAAGGGTTTTCCAATCGAATAAAAACCGGTTGAGGAAGGTTTTATAAAAAGTTTTTTTAAGATTAGTAACCCAGACAGAGATATGGATATTTGACGACCGCTTGAGCTTAGTTGGTAGTGACCCTGCGTGCCTACGAAGCTAGAGGTCCCGGTAAGATTTTTTTCAATATCCTATTTAGTGTCCCACTGCTGGGCAAAGGCCTCCGCTCTTTTTCGCCACTCGTCTCGGTCGTGTGCACACCACACCACAAATATTTATTATTATTATTATTTATTTTTCCTATAATACTTACATGGAATCTGGCTCGACCCGCCTAAAGGTATTTAACATATGTGACAATTTCAAATTTCTCGCTTTTTAATCTTCGGAGATAGGAGTTCTACTTATTATCTAATATATTTTAACCATCGAATTAAAAAAAAACTGGTTTATAGTTTGTCCTTTTATATACGTACCTTATTTACGAGTGCCGTTTTCCTAAGATGAAAAGCAAAATGTTACTATTTTTAAGTTTCGATAATTCTAGGTTGGCTTTGTTTACAACAGATTCAATTTTCAAATCGATACCATGAGTAAGTTCCTAAGATACAAAGTTGCGACTGACGGACAACCGGAGTTGCACCATAATACGTTTTTACTTTTTTTATACGCAATCCTAAACATATGACGCTAAACCTTAAAAATATGATAAATTATCATTGCGGTTTATTTCACGACTGTGTCATGTCACATGTCATCAAATAACCACTGGTTATTTGATGACGTAGGACCCCCAAAATTGACTTCTAATTAAATTAGTATTTAATCCCACATGGTTCCAGACGTCATCATTTTATAAATTGCTTAATACTATGCTTAGATAAGCAATTTATTATTATTTTTAATTTTTTTTTGACGACCGCTTTAGCTTAGTTGGTAGTGACCCTGCCTACGAAGCTGGAGGTCCCGGGTTCGAATCCCGGCCGGGGCATTTATTTGTGTGATGAGCACGAATATTTGTCCTTGGGTCTTGGATGTTTTCTATGTATTTAAGTATTTATTTATCTATATAAGTATTTATATCGTCGCTTAGTACCCATAGTACAAGCTTTGCTTAGTTTGGGACTAGGTTGATTTGTGTAAGATTGTCCACAAATATTTTTTTTTTTTTTTATAAAGTGCGTTATCTGGAACCGGTGTGGCAATTACTAAATTAATTCAATGAATTCGTTACCTTTGAGAAGTTTACTTGAGTTTGGATATTAGAATAGAATAGAAAGATATTTAATATTTAATTCTGATAACACAAAATTACAGGCACCTATCTAATACACCTTAAAAACTAACAAACATAAATGTAGATATGTCTTAATTAGTTTGATTAGTTTGACTAGCCAAGAGCGATCCCATTTTTAATTAAAAAAAAAAGACCCTAGTTGAAAATGTTTGCAAAAAAACATATATGTAATGTATCGTTTACCAATCTACCGTGTAAGAATCACCGCGGAACACTTTATCTATGGTGCAAATTTCATGCTTGTAGCCCGATGCGCACAAAAACGTTAGTAATCTGCCCTCTAGTATCTTTTCTGCTGTACTTACCCTAATGAATGCTCGTATATTTTGAAAGCTATAGGTCCTATCGATATACATCCAAAGAATGACTTGTAGATAATTTTATAAGGAACATTTTTCTCTCTGACGGTTTTCTCCTAGCTTCAGCCGTTTTCAATAAAATTAAGAAAAACTGTAATTCGGACACAAAAGTGGGGTGAGGGGGGGAAACAAAGGTCTGTCAACGTGTTTCCCTAAAATTTTTGAAGCACATATGAAAGCTACATGCATGCCAAGTTTCATGCTTTCTGCCAGATGGGACCGTATTCGTCATATTTTCGAGCTAAGGAGTCGTACTAAAGGACTAAGGACCTATTTTAGCGGCAATAAAGCATGAAGCAGAATAGTACATTACTTAACAAGGGCGGTAAAACAAAGAATGTCTCAGATCGCTGGTATTTGACGCCCGAGCCGAAGGCAAGGGCGATAAATATGCGATCTGAGGCTTTCTTTATTATCGCCCGTGGTAAGTACAATATTTTATGTCACCCCCTGGCCAGGAAGTGGGTTTTTTCGCGCGCGGAGCGTGCGATAATGGCCACTTTTTGGCCAGGTGTGACATAAAGATATTTAATATTTAATTCTGATAACACAAAATTACAGGTACCTATCTAATACACCTTAAAAACTAACAAACATAAATGTAGATGTGTCTTAATTAGTTTGACTAGCCCCCAGTTGAAAATGTTTGCAAAAAAACATATATGTAATGTATCGTTTACCAATCTACTGTGTAAGAATCACCGCGGAACACTTTATCTAGGGTGCAAATTTCATGCTTGTAGCCCGATGCGCACAAAAATGTTAGTAATCTGCCCTCTAGTATCTTTTCTGCTGTACTTACCCTAATGAATGCTCGTATATTTTGAAAGCTATAGGTCCTATCGATATACATCCAAAGAATGACTTGTAGATAATTTTATAAGGAACATTTTTCTCTTTGACGGTTTGCTCCTAGCTTCAGCCGTTTTCAATAAAATTAAGAAAAACTGTAATTCGGCACACAAAAGTGGGGTGAGGGGGGGAAACAAAGGTCTGTCAACGTGTTTCCCTAAAATTTTTGAAGCACATATGAAAGCTACATGCATGCCAAGTTTCATGCTTTCTGCCAGATGGGACCGTATTCGTCATATTTTCGAGCTAAGGAGTCGTACTAAAGGACTAAGGACCTATTTTAGCGGCAATAAAGCATGAAGCAGAATAGTACATTACTTAACAAGGGCGGTAAAACAAAGAATGTCTCAGATCGCTGGTATTTGACGCCCGAGCCGAAGGCAAGGGCGATAAATATGCGATCTGAGGCTTTCTTTATTATCGCCCGTGGTAAGTACAATATTTTATGTCACCCCCTGGCCAGGAAGTGGGTTTTTTCGCGCGCGGAGCGTGCGATAATGGCCACTTTTTGGCCAGGTGTGACATAAAGATATTTAATATTTAATTCTGATAACACAAAATTACAGGTACCTATCTAATACACCTTAAAAACTAACAAACATAAATGTAGATGTGTCTTAATTAGTTTGACTAGCCCCCAGTTGAAAATGTTTGCAAAAAAACATATATGTAATGTATCGTTTACCAATCTACTGTGTAAGAATCACCGCGGAACACTTTATCTAGGGTGCAAATTTCATGCTTGTAGCCCGATGCGCACAAAAATGTTAGTAATCTGCCCTCTAGTATCTTTTCTGCTGTACTTACCCTAATGAATGCTCGTATATTTTGAAAGCTATAGGTCCTATCGATATACATCCAAAGAATGACTTGTAGATAATTTTATAAGGAACATTTTTCTCTTTGACGGTTTTCTCCTAGCTTCAGCCGTTTTCAATAAAATTAAGAAAAACTGTAATTCGGCACTCAAAAGTGGGGGGGAGGGGGGGAAACAAAGGTCTGTCAACTTGTTTCCCTAAAATTTTTGAAGCACACGTATGAAAGCTACATGCATGCCAAGTTTCATGCTTTCTGCCAGATGGGACCGTATTCGTCATATTTTCGAGCTAAGGAGTCGTACTAAAGGACTAAGGACCTATTTTAGCGGCAATAAAGCATGAAGCAGAAAAGCCTTTTCGGTTGCCACTCTAGTTCGCAGTATCCTTTTAATTTAATGCAATAAATGTATCTAAATTATCCAATTTATTATTAGGTCAAGATGGTGACGGTACGGTACGGATGGACACGCTAGCAAACGGTCACCAGTGGGGCTAGCATAACATGCATCTCGTCTCTACTCGCGCGCGAGATAGGCTACCTGTCACTGTCTGATTAATGCTGTCAAAAAGTGACAGGTAGCTTATCTCGCGCGCGAGTAGATACGGAATGCATGTTGTGCTAGAGGGGCTGGGGCTGGGGCTTATACAACTTTCCAAGCGTACAATTTTACAAAATTGGCAACTTTTTCTATGGAAATTTGTCGAGCTGTAGACTTGTATGTCTCTCCGCAGTCCTGTAAATCCCGCGGGATCCCACGTTTGAAATGCCAAAGCAAGCAAAATAGCGCGGGACTGAGGGATATATGTCATATTATTAATAAAAATTCATGATTTTGATTATATGGCAATGTCGTTATCATTGAGAAAATCACTTATGCTATATGTAATAGCGTTTTTCGATCAGTGAGCTATAAAGAATGACACGGGAAATAAATCTTACTTTATCTGTATTTGGGTCGTGTTCTCAAGATGTATTATAGTCACGTTGGTGAGTTTTATTATGATTTACGACCAGATAAGGATTTTGTTACGTATATCAGCGATGTTGAAAAGAGGTGAGGTGTCTTTGCCGTAGGCTTGTTGAAATAAAAATAAATAAATAAAATAAAATTTATTTCTTAGTCTAAGGCGACTTCCTGACTTGGCGGGGCGGGATCGATATATATTTTTTTATTTATCAAAGTACATAACCACAGTAATAAATTTATGTTGCTCGCCAAACTGCGATAACAGTGACATTTTCTTCATTGACGTAAACTTACTGACAACGCAAAGATTCTCACTTGTCAGAATACTGTCAGTATTACATTTGCGCAGTAGTAATATTCTTTCTTCTAATTCTTTCTTCGTTCTTTTAATTGTTAGTTGCACCGCCAACAATTTTTCTGCTTCGCCTTAAGGTTGACTGGTAGAGAATGCCATATGGCATTAAGTCCGCCTTTTGTACGATAAGGTTTTCTTTTGTGCAATAAAGATTAAATAAATAAATTATGCGCAGAAGCGGACCAGTGCCGCCTTCGCATCGTCCCGCTTCCGCGCATCCCGCGCAAGTCAGGAAGCACTCATTTAAATGTAGGGGCGCAGTAAAGTAGTACTGAGTTGACTGACAGTTGACACTGACATTTGACAGTTTTTTCATATCGTACCGCCTCTGCACCGACAAATCAGGAAGTCGCCTAAGTATAAAACAGCGTGCTCACGAGCGTGGGTGAGCCATGGTTGTGCGTTGAGCAATGCACATTGTCTATGACTGTGTGCGTCAGCGTAGGAGCTATGAGTTCACGTTTTCTATGCGTTCGTATGTGTCATTACTACAAACAATGGGCAACCCGCGCTCGTGAGATAAAACTACTATACCTACACAAAAACAATAAAATAAATAGAAAAAATTAACAGTAAACAGTCAATTATTTTTTTTAGGCCCGAAAGGAGGCAATTGCAGACTGAGTCTTACAGGGACGACCTAGGGAGTTTTAATTAATACTGCCATTCCGGCCAAAGCAATTAAATAGTGCTTTACTCAAATTAAGAAAATTCAATTAAGGTTTGAATCCACCTCATAACGTCTTAAAAAAACTTAGAGGGATAAAATAGAAAACGTTTATTTCGAGTAACAATGTACTTACTTACTACGCCGGCTAGATGACCCAAACAGAATCTTGGCCTCTGACACAACGCCACTCTTCCCTGTTGTGCGCCATCTCACGCCAGTTGGGTACACCGAGGTTGGCTAGGTCTTTGAGGGCTTCATCATTCCAGCGTTATCTGGGACGACCAACCGGACGTTTTCCACTGGGCCGCCCCACATACGCCTTCTTCACTGCACGATCGTCCCCCATCCTCTCCAGGTGGCCAAGCCAGCGAAGACGATGTGCTTTGGACACACTACTTACTTACTTACTACGCTGGCTAGACGACCCAAAGAGAATCTTGGCCACTGACACAACGCCACTCTTCCTTGTTGTGCGCCACCTCACGCCAGTTGGGTATACCGAGGTTGGCTAGGTCTTTGAGGGCTTCGTCATTCCAGCGGTATCTGGGACGACCAACCGGACGTTTTCCACTGGGCCGCGCCACATACGCCTGCTTCACTGCACGATCGTCCCCCATCCTCTCCAGGTGGCCAAGCCAGCGCAGTCGCGTCGCCTTGACTTCGCCAATTATGTTCGGCATGGCCATCAGCTCTTCAAGTTCCCTAATCATCCTCCGCCTCCAGTTCCCGGCCTCACTCATCAATAACAATGTAACTCATACTCAACAATGTAACAACAACGTAAAAACAATGTAACAACAACTCAAACAAAAACCCCTATAGTGTCGGTACCTATGTCCGCGGCTTAGCTCAGTAAGCTGCAAGCTGAAACTTAGACGCTTCACTCGCGCTTCGTGCTCGCTTGTTTAATGACAATGACTGGTTTCGAATTCACGAAGTATGCACTAGGCGAAAATATATCAATCAATTCTTTAAAAAATGGCTTTCCATCAAATTTATGATGATTTCGCCAATGTCACGTGTTCAGTGACGTTATTCGGCAACGACGCCATGACAGTAGGCAAGGTTTTGTACGGTAAATGGATTCTGCTCGTTGTCGCCCCGGGCACGTGTGCTCACCAACGCGGCGACGACCAAAATCCGAAAATATATCATGGGATTCCCTCTGTGACTGTCATACCGGAAAGAATTATATGTTACGTCTACTCCCACAGCCTCACAAACCACAAATTTCCTTGACATATTTGTACGTCTAAAAACTAAAAGTCTACTTCATTCCAATTTCAACCGTAACCCATGAAGAAAGAGTATACTTTTGTACATTCGCCTTTAGGTGAGATGTTTCGAAAGTAATTCTCTGGTAGTGTTTTGACACGTCCGTTACAACTCAATCATCAAATTTACGCTGGAAATTGTTTCACCGACATGTAAGTAAACATGCCTAAATTGTTATATTGTTGTGAAAATGTTTACTGATAAGTATGCATTTCATCTTGACTTTGAGTATGTAGACTAGCTATGTCCGTATCTGCGTAAGTATATATCGTATGTATTGAGTAATGTTCACTTTTCCGGCCATTGAGAAAAATACATTAATACAGTCTACGCTCGATTATAAATGTACATTCTGCAGTTGCCAATAGATGGTGGCCAGAACATGGTGATAAAAACCGGCCAACTGCGAGTCGGACTCGCGCACGAAGGATTCCGCCCCATTATGTTCAAAAACGGCAAAAAAAACACATTTGTTGTATGGGAGCCCACTTAAATATTTATTTTATTCTATTTTTTAGTATTTGTTGTTATAGCGGCAACAGAAATACATCATCTCTGAAAATTTCAACTGTCTAACTATGACGGTTTTTGAGATACAGCCTGGTGACAGTCGGACAGACGGACAGCGGAGTCTTAGTAATAGGGTCCCGTTTTGCCATTTGGGTACGGAACCCTAAAAAAACATCTGAAAACGTCTCTACACTATGTTCAGTCATTGAACATTTTTACCCTAGTTGAAACTCACTCGCTCGCTCAAATCAATTGTCTGTCTACATTTTTAAGGGGAGGTATCCCCAACGCAAATGTCCCGCTCTAACACGCGTGAGTTTACAATTGACCATCCCGCTCTCTACGCAAGCTCTGCGCGCAGTTTTGTAAATATTTAGCTATAGTCATTAAGCCAATCATTTTATCAAAGCAAACCCTGCGAATTTGTCTATAACTATTTACGATCTTTAATTGAGTACAAAAATTAAATGTTAAATATCAGTAATATAGCCGTAGTATTGAAAAAACATTCCAAAAAGGTGTAACTTCGCGATTTTTTTCTATCGAGTGAAATTCATCAGGTCATGTGTTTGACTAGACAATATTATGTAACACATATGTTTTTTTTAGATTTTAAGACACTATATTCTATGTCTCAGATGGTTTTTAAAAACTCAAAAGTGGTAATACCCGGCCTTAAACATCTTTATTTCTTACTCGCAGCTATAACCGTATTGGACACCGCAATATTTGAAAACATTTCTGATTACATAAAATATGACATAACTATAGGGGTTTAATGGCCACCGGGCCGTCGCCATAACTTTATCGCTTATTACATTTTGATATTACGCCGCGAATACGATCTAGTTTATGCATCATAATAATTAAATTCAGTGTAGGCAAAGTACTTTTATCTCCCGAGCTCGGGAACATAGACTACGTGAATTCCTAACTCCTATGCTGACGTTCATATGGACGATGTGCATATAAGCTCAAACAAACAACAAATTGGTTAGAACTTGTACCTTCTTTTTGTATCCTGTGGCGACTTCCTGATTTGTCAATTCAATTCAATTCATTAAAAAATGGCTTCCATTAATGATGATTTCGCCAATGTCACGTGTTCAATGACGTTGTTCGGTAACGACGCCATGACAGTAGATAAGGTTTTGTACGGTAAATGGATTCTGCTCGTCGTCGCCCCGGGCACGTGTGCTCACCAACGCGGCGACGATCAAAATCCTCCTGATTTGTCGGTGCGGAGGCGATACAATATGAGAAAACTGTCAAATGTCAGTGTCAACTGTCAGTCAACTCAGTACTACTTTTTACTGTGCCCTTACATTTAAATGAGTGCTTCCTGACTGGCGCGGGATGCGCGGAAGCGGGACGATGCGAAGGCAGTACTGGTCCGCTTCTGCGCATGATATTAGGGACTACTGCGCAAATGTAATACTGACAGTATTCCGTCAAGTGGGAATCTTTGCGACGTCAGTAAGTTTACGTCGAAGAAGAAAATGTCACATATCGATCCCGCCCCGCCAAGTCAGGAAGTCGCCTATGTCGGAAATTAATGCGAAGGTAGTATTGTGCGTATGTGCGTGTTATCCACGAAGGCGCGCCGCTTCACGGTCCAATCCGTACCTAAAATTGCGCATAGATTAGTATGAAATTCACTGTGTTGGGGCGCGTCGTCTTTGATGATACGCAATAGTTATGCTGTCTTCAAATAAATGGTTTTTGCCTTAAAAAGACTGCGGGATACAGTCTCGCCGGAAGCTGCGCTCACAGCCTACCACGGGTATGTATCTTCGGTGTTACTCTATGGCTTGATTCTGTGGGGCAATTCGGTGGACGTAGATAGAGTTTTCAGGATTCAGAAGAAATGTGCCAGAGTCATTAGCAATGCGTGGTCGGATGATAGCTGTGTCCCATTATTTAAGAAATTGCGCATTCTGCCTTTGCCCTGCTTATATCTCAGAGAAGTATGAGTATTTGTGAAAAATAACGAATACTATTTTAATAAACGCGGGGAAAATTCGCAAAGGCAGACCAGACTTAAAGGGAAGAACCTTTAAGTCTAAATTAAATAGGTGGTTGTTAGACGAATGTTTTTATAGTGTTCGTTCTTTTCTGGAGAAATATTAAGATTGTTTAGTTATAGACTTAAATATTGTATTGACTATTTGATTAAATTATTATTTATATTTGACATGTTTGACATAAATTTGACATTTTTCATATTTGACTTCAGCAATATATGTAGTAGGTGTGAATCCCCATATAAATGGATCTTGGGAGTTACAAGTCATGATAAAGTTTGGCCTCACGATGGAAACTGTTCCTTAGGCTACTTGTAACTTATACTGAGCGAGGCCAAACTATCCACGCAAAAAATTCAAAATGGCGGCTATTTTAGTTTCCAATTTTTTTTATTTTTTTTAGAACTCAAAAATGCTTCGTGCTACACAAAAACTTTGTATGAGAATTATGTTTTGCATAAATTTATCTATAACTTTGGTTATTATCATTTTCTCGATATATCTAATAGTTCATGAGAAAAATGATGTTCAATATTGCGTTCCTTGTTAAAACACTGTTAGTCAAAAGGCTTAGCAAAATCAAACTGCATCGTATGCAGAAATCAATCCATTTTCTCCAGTGATACTAGGAACCAATTTAAAGGATTTCATCCGGCGAAATGAAAATTTCATCGACGGGAATTCAAAATGGCGGTCATTTACCAAAGGGGGAGCCGCATTTTTTAAAAAGTGTATAATTTCAAAACGGCATCTGCTATTTAAGTAATATGGGTATCAATCGATTGGTATTGACACCATTAATTAAAATAAGAAAAATACCATGTAAAAAATTAAAGATGGCGGCCACCTATAACAAAATTGTAAAATTTTCATTCTTCTTTTTTTCGTTATATTAAAAATAACAACTAAATGTCCAATGATATAGACAATTTATATATTTACATAAATTCTCATAGTATTATCTACGCGACAAAACAAAAATTATGACAATCCGTCGATTAGTTTTTGAAGTATACGAATTACAAACGAGCCTCGGCGACTGTGTCATAGTAGTTCACAGAAACATATCAAGATAGAAGGAACGAGTGTATGTACCTCGCGTGGCGAAATTACGTCCCGGAGACACAACTGCTCGCCGCAAACTTCAGTGTGCTCCCGATCGCGTTATGCGTGCGACGCCAGGTTTTAAAAACAAAATGGTTCGTTGCGCAATAATTAATTGTTCAAACACTTCCAAGAAAGTTGGAGCTGTTAATCGAGGTATTTCCTTTCATTGGTAAGTACAATTTGTCCTTAAATATCTGTTAATAATTAAAAAACGAAATATTTTATTATTTTCATCATTACGGTAGCGGGCGATTGTGTGTCAACGCTAGCTTTCCATTGCGGCTTTAATTTGACGAGCCAGACTTGGCGTGCGTTCAAAACCAGCAATGTAAAAATAAGCTATTCAAACTGTCGAGTCACGTTCAAGGTCGATAGTCATTTTTTCTGTCAAAACTAAAGAATAGTGCTGTGCACTGCGATTTTCTTACTCGATTATTAAAATTGAATTTGAAAACAGACGAAATAATAATTACGTTCTTATATTATTATGCAGCTATATAATGTACGTAGTGCAAAACAAATATTATTAATCGCTTTCCTCTTAGCTTCTAATATTTCTTCGCGGGACTTCTTTGATTTTTCCATGGTCTGTAACAAAGAATATATAAAAAACCGGCCAAGTGCGGGTCAGACTCGCGCACGAAGGGTTCCGTACCATTATCTATAAAAACGGCAATAAAAATTATATCTTTTGTATTGGAGCCCCCATAAATATTTATTTTATTCTTATGCATATTAAATTAATATGCATTTGTTGTTATAGCGGCATCAGAAAAACATCATCTGTGAAAATTTCAACTGTCTATCACTTTTCATGAGATACAGTCTGGTGACAAACGGACGGACAGCGGAGTCTTAGTAATATGGTCCCGTTTTACCCTTAGGGTACGGAACCCTGAAAATGGTACACGTTTATAGGTACTTAGTTAATAACTGGAGCGGCTAATATGTACAAATTACTAAAATGTAACGCAATTTATTGGTTATTAGGTAGGTACCTACCTATATTTATATTTTTCGATTTAAATTCTGAGCTTACTCATTTCCTCTGTCAAAACATTTCTTCTGTCGAAAATAATAATCATTTCCTCTGTCGGTTCTTATCGATATTTTAAATCGATGCATAGAAACGGTGCCGAGTTCTAATACTTCTAATCGATCCTTTTGAATCGTTTTCGCGCGGCTTATGTTTCTCATCACTAAATTACGCTCGTGACGTCAAAGTACCTACGCAAAATGTTACACGCTCGGTCTCCCTACAAATTGCCGAACTCTTTCCTTCTATCTTGATATATTTCTGTGTAGTAGTTATAGAAACAAACTGCACTTTTGTAATGAAAGCAAGTCGCTTTTGCACATTGGTATTAGTGAAGAGACCAAACTTGATTATATTTTCGATAATATCTAATTTTCACCCGTCAGTAACCGAGACTACGCCACTTCGAAATTATAAGTCTAAAACGTTCTACTAAGTTAAAAGGTGGCCAGATTTGGACAATAAATGTGGCAATCGATACAGGAAAATGTTGTTCAATATAAAAAATAAGGCTGTGATTTTATTTAACATAACTTAAGTAAAAAAATCCTTTTTTTTGCAATAAACTTTTGATATGCATACCCTATAAGTACTTATATTCATAACTTATATATTTTTTGAACCTTAAAAGAATATTTTTTTCCAAAAACAATCACACTACAGAAAGTTTCACCAATATAAAAAAAAAAACAACTATGAGAGTTATAAGCCATGATAAAGTGAAAGTAATATAATATATTTGTATCACGGGTGGTAAGGGTTCTCGCAACCGACGAGATTGTATGAGGAGATGTATGGATGTGACTGCAGCAAGAGATGTATGTAAGGACCGTAGTACTTGGCGTTCTTTGGTCTCTGCCCACCCCAATGGGATACGGTCTCGTGAGTATATGATGTGTGTAAGTATGGTAAGGGTTAAAATAAAGGGAATAGGGAAAAAGGGATAGATTAAAATGTTCTCAAACGCAGAAAAAACAAAGTGTTTTTGTTTGTCAAGTTGACTGAGTATAAATATAAAAAAAAATAAAAGAAAAATTATTACTAAAAACAGAAAAAAAAATTCTTAAGTTCTGTAACAAAAAGCGTATTTTTTTAAAATTGAACAACATTTTTCTCTATCTATTGCGACATTTATTGTCCAAATCTGTCTACCTTTTAACTTAGTAGAACGTTTTAGACTTATAATTTTGAAGTGGCGTAGTCTCGGTTACTGACGGGTGAAAATTAGATATTATCGAAAAAATAATCAAGTTTGGTCTCTTCACTAATACCATTGTGCAAAAGCGACTTGCTTTCATTACAAAAGTGCAGTTTGTTTCTATAACTACTATGACACAGTCGCCGAGGCTCGTTTGTAATTCGTATACTTCAAAAACTAATCGACGGATTATCATAATTTTTGTTTTGTCGCGTAGATAATACTATGAGAATTTATGTAAATATATAAATTGTCTATATCATTGGACATTTAGTTGTTATTTTTAATATAACGAAAAAAAGAAGAATGAAAATTTTACAATTTTGTTATAGGTGGCCGCCATCTTTAATTTTTTACATGGTATTTTTCTTATTTTAATGAATGGTGTCAATACCAATCGATTGATACCCATATTACTTAAATAGCAGATGCCGTTTTGAAATTATACACTTTTTAAAAAATGCGGCTCCCCCTTTGGTAAATGACCGCTATTTTGAATTCCCGTCGATGAAATTTTCATTTCGCCGGATGAAATCCTTTATATTGGTTCCTAGTATCACTGGAGAAAATGGATTGATTTCTGCATACGATGCAGTTTGATTTTGCTAAGCCTTTTGACTAACAGTGTTTTAACAAGGAACGCAATATTGAACATCATTTTTCTCATGAACTATTAGATATATCGAGAAAATGATAATAACCAAAGTTATAGATAAATTTATGCAAAACATAATTCTCATACAAAGTTTTTGTGTAGCACGAAGCATTTTTGAGTTCTAAAAAAAAATTAAAAAAATTGGAAACTAAAATAGCCGCCATTTTGAATTTTTTGCGTGGATAGTTTGGCCTCGCTCAGTATAAGTTACAAGTAGCCTAAGGAACAGTTTTCATCGTGAGGCCAAACTTTATCACGACTTGTAACTCCCACTTAAGGATTCATACCTACTAATGTAATTAATATTTGAATTTAATGATTAGATTATAATGAATATTTGCACGCCTACACCGGCTGAATACATGACACTATACATAATATTGTAACATCCCTATTAATACTGTGTTCTATGCAAATAAATATTTGATTGATTGATTGATTGATTGAATGGTTGAAGCCGCTCACGGCTCTACTAATCTCACTGGAGCGCAAACTTTTAGAGTATTCCAGTGTTTAATCCGCCCGCGTGGTGGCGTCGGACGTTTCGTACTGGTTCGACTGGCATGAGAAAAAAAATAGTCATCATGCTATTGTATACGGATTGGTCTATGGAGGGACGCGCCTTCGTGAATGACACTATCTATTTATTTATCGTATGGCATTTTTTTTCTAACCGTGAGATCTTCGAGAAGACAGTACGGTTGCCAGATTTTGTTGCACTTTTAGAACCACCCAGGGGTCACGTGTAGGGTAGCGGTGGGTACTTTCCCTACGGATGTGGTGCAACTTCGACCCCCCTTTGTCAAGTGAGTGGGCGGCTTGACTGTTAGAAGTTTCAAGCCGCCCGAAGGCCTCCAACTTGGCTTAACGACTGCTGCCATAGACAGCAGCCGGGATCAACGGCTTAACGTGCCTTCCAAAGTACGGGAGCGCTCAGTTAGTAACCACTCAAAGCGGTCACCCATCCATGTACTGACCGCGGCCCACGTTGCTTAACTTTGCACGCAAGCGCTGCTGGGCCACGAGCGCTCCATTACTTACTTACCATTTGGTTACATCGTAATATCCTAATCCTAATAATCCTAATATCCTAATCCTAATAATATTATAAACGTGAAAGTTTGTGCGGATGTATGAATGTAGGAATGTATGTACGTTCCACTTAATCTCAAAAACTACTGAACGGATCTCTATGAAACTTTCCAGTGTTGTAGCTTAGACATCAGAATAGGACATAGGCTATAATTTTTTTCAAATTTGATTCCTAAAGGGGGTTAAAAGGGGGTGGTCATTTTGTATGGGAAACTAAATTATTTTTAAGATAGAAACTTAAAACTTCCCTAAAAGACTAAGCATCAAAATGGAAGAAAATTGTTTTCAGCGTTTTTCGAAATTCGCCCTCTAAAGGGGTGAAACGGGGGTTGAAAGTTTGTATGGGGAGCAATTTTTTTATTAAACGAGGAGCTTGAAACTTCGTTTGTAGACCTAGAATTACGTAAATAAAAAGAAAACTAATTTCAGCGTTTTTTGAAATCCACCCTCTGAAGGGGTGAAAAGGGGATTAAAACATTGTTTGGGCAACCTGATTTTTTAATGTGAGTGACTTCATAGGCACTTAGGGAGACTCTCAGTTAAAATATAAGAAAAGTGATTTGAGCGTTTTTGAAAATTCATCCCTTAAGGGTGTAAAAAAGGGGGTTGAATGTTTGTATGGAAAACGAGCAATATTCGAAGAGAAATGTCGTCTGTAGTAATATAGCAGGTATAAGTAGATCAAAATCCAAAATCCTGTGATGCGATAGGTATTTTTTGTGACCTTTCTAAAGCTTTCGATTGCGTTGATCATGGGACGCTCGTTTTGAACCTTAAACATTATGGTTTGTCTGCTAATGCGTTAAGTCTTATGTCTT
This sequence comes from Cenopis cana, assembly GCA_951800055.1. Lineage (NCBI taxonomy): Eukaryota > Metazoa > Arthropoda > Insecta > Lepidoptera > Tortricidae > Cenopis > Cenopis cana. The sequence continues at coordinate 1,637,531 of OX637495.1, forward strand.
CATATCTCAGCAATAGAACTCAAGCAGTTGTTGTAAATGGAACCCAGTCTAGTGGGGCAATAGTAACGTTAGGAGTGCCTCAGGGCTCTATCTTAGGTCCATTTTTATTTTTGGTTTATATAAATGACTTGCCGTCTATAGTAAGTAATCTTTGTGATATAGTTTTATTCGCGGATGATACATCTTTAATCTTTAAGGTTGACCGAAAATCAGTTGACTATAGTAGAGTTAATGGCACACTGGACAAAGTACTTGACTGGTTTACCGTTAACAATCTGTTACTTAATGCTAAGAAAACTAAATGTGTCAGATTTTCTTTGCCTAATGTTAGACCGGTGGAAACTAGTATACTCTTAAATAACGAGTGCTTAGAAATAGTAGATAAAGCAATATTCTTAGGTATAACATTAGACAAAAATCTACAATGGAGCCCCACATAGCCGTTATGGCGCGTAAATTAAGTTCAGCCGCATATGCTATCAGAAAAATCAGGCAACTTACCAATGTAGAAACAGCTCGCCTAGTTTATCATAGCTATTTTCATAGTGTTATGTCGTATGGTATCCTGGTTTGGGGTAAAGCAGCTGACATACAGACAATTTTTGTGTTACAAAAAAGAGCCATTCGCTCCATATATAACCTAGGCTCACGTGAATCTTTAAGAGAACTCTTTAAAGAAATCAACATTTTAACTGTAGCGTCCCAGTACATCTATGAGAATATTGTTTATGTCCTTAAGAACATAGACTCCTTCTGTAAAAATTCTGATATACATAATTTTAATACTAGAAATAAAAATAAAATTGCCACTAAAAAATTTCGTGTCCGTAAAGTATACAAATCTTTTGTAGGTCAATGTGTCCGTTTTTATAATAAGTTACCTGATGAAGTTTTGAATTTACCTTTTCCAGCTCTTAAAAAGTACTTGAAAAAATCATTGATGTCGAAGGCTTATTACAAGGTTGAGGACTATCTAACAGACAGAAAAGCATGGCCCAAACCAGATACTTAAATAGAGTAAAGATTCATATATTGTGTATTTTTTAATTTTATCTAGTTGACGCAGTTCTTGCAAGAAAACATATCAAAAGATTTATAACTAAATTTATAGTCTAAAGGATTCAATTTTTTTTTTCCTAAATAGAATTTGATAATGCTGTATATCTAAGTTTCGAAATGTTTTCTTGCAGAATTACACACTGTCATAACTGGTTTTTTTCCTCATTTTATTCTTTGTTTTTGTGTTGCTTTATATAGATACTTAGATTTCTTGATCTTAAGTAGGTTAAGTATTATCATTTATCATTGTAATAAGCATATTTTTGTGAGAAAATGGCTGACTGTCGAGTTTCTTTCGGCGTTTCTTCTCGGCAGTGGCCTCTGTGAAACGCTAGTAGGGTTTGACTTGTAAAAGTGCCATTGCGGCCTACTTACAGAATAAAGTTCATTTTATTCATTTTATTCATTTTTATTCAAAACATTAGGTAGCAAAACTAGACTATCCGTGCGAAGCCGGGGCGGGCCGCTAGTACGTTATATTATAAACATGTAATGAAAACGTCAGTCTATTTGTCAACCAAATTCATTTGGTTGAGGACTGTCGTAAACTACGCTGTACTTGCCCAGATTTTACTGCCGAATAAATCATTACGTACGCAACTGATATAAGCAGTTTTATGTTTGCCATTTCTGCATTTGGTACCCCTATATACTTACATAACAAATCATTCTAATGCACCATTGATGAAGCAACATTGTGTATTCTAAAAACATCACAAAATAGTACATTACTTACCAAGGGCGATAAAACAAAGAATGTCTCAGATCGCAGGTATTTTACGCCCGAGCCTGAGGCAAGGGCGATAAATATGCGATCTGAGGCTTTCTTTGGTATCGCCCGTGGTAAGTACAAAATTTTATGTCACCCCCTGGCCAGGAAGTGGGTTTTTTCGCGCGCGGAGCGTGCGATAATGGCCACGTTATGGCCAGGTGTGACATAAAGTTATTTATTCGGATCTCTATTTTTTTAACCTGCGCGGTAATCACGTAACGTTTTCGACCGTCAGTACGATAGATTTAAATGTCAAATCCCATACTAAAACTGTCATTAAATACGTACTAACGGTAATACATATCGTTACGTGATTACCCCGCTGACTGTGACTATACCGGCCAGGCCCAATAAGGCGATAGGAGTGCGCGATTAGAGAGCAGCCTGGGGAAAATCTAGGGGAAACCTCCGCAACGACCAGCTTTGCCGCAGTTAAAGTGTTTTAATGGGAATTTTCTGTGTCACTTTCGTGACGAGCCATATAAACTATAGGAAAAAAGCTTCACAAAACTGACTTTTTGGGATCTTTTGGGACTTTTTTTCTTTACGAAAATGAATAATACTCGTGGTTCAGTGTCAGAAAGCCCAAAATTACTAAGTTCCGAAAAAAAGTACACCGGAAAATTTAAATGCTGAAACAATGGAGGAACTGTCCTTAGTACATAAGTAAATGGCAGGTAAGTTATTAATTCAGCCACTTCGTGACTAGACACGGTATTTAAAACTCCGTTTTGACGGTTACGTGTCGCTTGTCTAATCGCTGGTTACCAGCGATGTTCGTGTCTACTGTCTACATTAACTATTCATTTAGAAGGCGAAATGTTTGTGCTCACGCTTAATCGTGCTGAACGTTTAAATAGGGCTGTTGATACCTAAATTGAATAGTGAAAAAAAAATACATAGTTATAAAGTTACCATTGATGTATACAAAGTATACAAAATACAAAAATACTAAATATTTTTTAATACACAGTGCTATGATTACACATCATCAACAAAACTTACAAAATATGTTACAGGCACTGCGTGATACAAATGACTTAAATGACTGACACAATTTTCGATTTCCAGGATATTACTGATATCTAGACTGATATAAAGACAAAAACATTAAAGACTAAAAATAATTTATAAGTTTTAATATTTTCAAGTTGTTGAAGTCGGTAATAAGAGAGCTACCTTTTCAAACATAGAACAATAATTTAATTCATACAAATACCAATAAACAAGTCGCAAAACAAACTGAATAGAATAATTTGTACAGAAAAGGGACTAATGGAGTTGGTATGTAATATGGGTTGGTAGTTTGACTTTTAATAATTATTTGATGGGAGGTGTAACTGAGTGTGTGTGTATGTATTGGCTACTAGTGTAGTATATATGTAAGTAAGTAATTACAAACATTATCACCAAATTTCAAGTTCATAAGTAAATGGGAAGTTAAAAAATAATCGGAACAAGTGACAGACGATGGATGGACGGACGCGTGAGTGACAGAAATAGGGTCCCGTTTTTGACCCTTCGGGTACGGCATCCTAAAATGCTACTTATTTTTGCGATAATTTGCCGAGGATAAGTTTAACACGTGCTTACTTTATAACTGATATATAAGTGCCATATACTATTTAAGAAAAATCGTTCATGGGCGAAAAAGGGACCATTTTAGCGCTGCTCTGTATGCATGCTGGTTAGAAATAAAGCTTTTTGTGAGCAACTTTGAAGGGAATTACAATGTGACTAATATTTCTGTGCTTGCGTTAAAAACTACGCATTGGTTGAGACGCATTAGGCGACTTCCTGATTTGTCGGTGCGGAGGCGGTACGATATGAGAAAACTGTCAAATGTCAGTGTCAACTGTCAGTCAACTCAGTACTACTTTTTACTGCGCCTGTACATTTAAATGAGTGCTTCCTGACTGGCGCGGGATGCGCGGAAGCGGGACGATGCGAAGGCAATACTGGTCCGCTTCTGCGCATAATATTACTACTGCGCAAATGTATAACTGACAGTATTTTTTCAAGTGGGAATCTTTGCGACGTCAGTAAGTGTATGTCAAACAAGAAAATGTCACTTATCGATCCCGCCCCGCCAAGTCAGGAAGTCGCCTTAATATTTTAGTTGAATAAGAATGAAAGCAAAACTTAATATCAGTTCTGTAATGGAAGTGTGTAGGTATCCTTTTCGAAAATAACCGCTCTATTTTAAGGAGAAATGTAATAACTGCAGACCATCCGAAAAGTTATGTCTCACGCCATTAACGACGCGAAATTCCATCATGCCGACTGCCCGAGTTATACGATCTCGCAAATATATTACACGTATCTTCTGTATGTAGGTACTATATGGCCACTTTTAACCATGTTGACATTATCACTTGAATTTTACTCCAATTTTGCTGCAATATCCTCTTACACCTCCCCGTATCTCTTCTCCTCTTCTATGCTGAGGGTCGTGAACTCTTGCCATCACTTTTTCTTTTTTTAGGGTTCCGTACCCGACGGACTGGAGAGAACTGCACCGACAAGAGTGAAACTCTTAAATAATGATGATTATGATGTACCCGAAGGGTCAAAACGGAACCCTATTGGTGACGCCCAGACGTCCGTCCGCGTCGTCTGTCACACAGGTTTTACAGCCAAACGCTTGGAGCTATAGGCTTCAAATTTACACAGTATAAGCATCTTGTTGGCCCGAAGCCATACAAATAGTCAAAGCTTATTTTTAAATGTGGGGGGCTCCGATACAGCTAAAGGGATGCGCGAAATTTTTTTTTATCCTACTCTATCGAGTGGGGTGTCGTTGTTTATAGCTCATTGAGTAGATACTTACTACATTTTTAATTAAAAAAGATATTGGAAAACAAAGGAATGAGAAGCCACCAAAGTAAGCTTTTTTTACTAAATTTTGTTCCGCAGAATTTTTTAACTTCCCAAATACCTATAAACTTAAAATTTGGTAATACCTTTTTTATTTCGTATATTTTACCAACAAATACTAACATATTGATAAATTAGATTTTTTCTTTGAAATTTCCTTATTTTTCCTATAAAAACCAACTTAACTTTGCGGTCGGTTCGGAACCCTATAAATCTGCGAAGTCCGACACGCACTTGGCCGGTTTTATCTTTTTTTTAAGCTGACCTCGGACCGGCAAAGATGGAGAGACTGCATCAAGCTGCACCGACAAGAGCCCAGCTCTTAAGAGAATGATGATGAATTTGACTCGCTCACTTGACAAAGCCTAATCCCAACAAGGTCTAGTTTCCCCTCGGGGTTGGAAGGTCAGATGGCAGTCGCTTTCGTAAAAACTAGTGCCTACGCCAAATCTTGGGATTGGGTAGCGGGCCCCAGGCATCCTTCAGGATGCAACTGTACTGGGATAACGCTAGGAGGATGATGACGAATTTGATTCGTCCCCGATACAGCTGGAATGACGAAGCCTTAAAAGTACCCAACTGGCGTGAGGTGGTACAAAACAGAGAAGAGTGGCGTTCTCTTGTGTCTGAGGCCAAGATCCTCTTTGGGTCATCGAGCCAGTGTAGTAAATTCTGCCAACGAAGTTTGTTTTTGGCAGCGCGTACGGCGTCGTACACTGAGAGAAAAAACCAGCGTTACCTACCGAACTTTTCATTCTGCCAAAAAAATCTAGCTTCCCTCCGAATCTTACCGACCAAATCGGTAGGTAATTGGTAAATTTAGAAGGTATATTGTTACCTTCCATAAGGGAAAATTTTGGAATTTGGACGGTAAGATTTCACAATCATTTCCTTCCATTCTGGAAGTTAGATTACCCACTGAGTCAAAAAGGAAGGACGGAACTTCCGAATTCGGGCGGTCTTTTCTCTCAGTGTAGAATTTGCTGTCTATAGCCTGTTTTTTATCAACAAACCATTGCCATAGTAAAATTTATGGCGCGTTCATTTGTATCTTGCCAATTCTTGCATAGATCTTGAATAAAAATGTACTTAATAGATTAAAAAATGAGTATAGAGTAGTGTGACCTGATTGGTCCAAATTGGGCTGCGTACTCCTACTCTTGGTCTTTTCTATACTTTGCCTGTCAAAACCAGCTCGAGATTATCTCCACTTTTCCTAACAATATCCTCTTACTACTCATCGCCCAGGTTTAATGTCAGTCTCAAGGAAAATGGCGCCCTTAACACGCGAAGCATCACATTACATACTTGGAGTAGCGAGAGTGCAGGAAAACTTTACCGTATGTCATTGTTATAGCAAGTGAAAATTATTTAAATTTATAGTAAATTACTTACCAAGGGCGGTAAACAAAGAATTACGATTAATAACGAGATATTTACCATGTATACCTACATTATATTTGTGTTTGTGAGGTGTGGACCATGTGAGCTCGACATCTTAAATTAAAACAAATACTACCTCTAATTAGACGATCTCGAGCCGAAGGCAAGGGTGATAAATATGCGACCTGAGGCTTTTCTTATTACCGTCCGTGGTAAATACACAATTTTATGTCGCCTACGAGGCTCGTGGCCAGGAAGGCGGATTTTCCGCGTGCGATAATTGCGACTTTATGGCCAGGTGTGACATAAAAAAGATATTATTTTATTTTTTTACTTTTAAGGAATACAGTATAATAGTACATTACTTAACAAGGGCGGTAAAACCAAGAATGTCTCAGATCGCAGGTATTTGACGCCCGAGCCGAAGGCAAGGGCGATAAATATGCGATCTGATGCTTTCTTTATTACCGCCCATGTTAAGTAAAAATTTTGTCACATTCTAGCTAGGAAGTGGGATTTCCCGCGCGCGGAGCGTGCGGTAATTGTCGCTTTATGGCCAGTGACATAAAGTATTTTTTTTATTTAAGTAGGATTTCGATTCTACAAGTTATTATTACAATCATAACATTATCCTTGACACAGTAAATATATGCCTTTACACAGTAAATATGTGATACCTACATTATTTCCAATTTTCTATTCTAGTGAAGGAGTAAAAACGTTATCTGTCAATCAATCAATTTGGTTTTATTAAAAATCAATTTCATAAGACCAAATTAATATAGATAACTTATCTAACATACAGGTAGGTGTGCCATAAAGCTTTGATAAGACCTCGATGAGTCTAAAAAATGTTATATTTCTAGTACAATATTTTTTATTCCGCTTAAGCTATTCTTGTAAAGTGACATGTTATTTATAAAGTTATACTTTACTCCCATGAGTCTAAAGACATATTGAAAAAAAAAAACCGGGCAAGTGCGTGTCGGGCCACGCGCAAGGTAGGGTTCCTTAGTCGTCCACCCGTTGCATTATGTGGACTAAAAAGTTCGCAAACTTGTATTTACTATGTTTTTGACAGAATTAACAACATTATCTAAGGTATCAATGGAAAATGTACGAAAGTTTGCTTTTGCAAAGTACATTTCTGAAGTTCGACTATTACTCGTTAACTAGTAATGTCTACTTAGCTGTGATAGTTTTCCTTTTAAATTCATCGTATATACTACTACCATGATTTTTTTCACATGCCTAGCCACCGTTTAGCTGGCAGGGGGGGTGGGAGACACTTGACCATAACAAAAATTATCACTTCAAAGCTTAATATCACGCCAACCAATTCTTTGATCAAAAAATGCTTTTAGAAACCTGATTATATTTTTAAAAGAGCTACCCAACGATACTCCACACGATGGGGTTTGGAAGAAAAAAAAATTGCGCCACCACTTTACATGTAGGGGAGGTACCCTAAAAATTTTTTTTTATCATTTTATTCTCCCGTTTTGTCGGCGTCATTGATATGTATACTCATGCCAAATTACATCTTTTTAGTACTAACGGTTACTGAGAAAAACGGAGGACACACGGACGGACGGACGGACATGGCGAAACTATAAGGGTTCCTTGTTTACTACGGAACCCTAAAAACGGGTACGGGAGGTGAGGCGAGAGGTGAGGACGAATCGATATGTGAATAACATAGTGCTAGCGGTACGCCAAAAGATGCTGCAAATGGTGTTAAAAGCATGAAAATCGGTACGATTGATCTTTAGGGCATATTAATCAATTTGACCCGTTGGACGAAAAATAAAATAAAAAAGGAGAGGTCTTATGACGTTATCTTTTTTTGCATGAAAAAAATCATTTTTTTCGGAAACCTATCGTGTGTGGTATCAAATGAAAGGGCTTTCTGAGCCGGTTCTAAAAATATATCGCATCGTTACATTTCACTTACGTGTTTTAAATTAAAATGAAAATTATTTTCAAAACATACCATGTTTTGGGCTCCTTCTGATACCATACAGTTTAATATTTTTTTTATATATACCTCAAATGATACCTAATATCCTCATATCTAACCCCAAGAAAACAATTTACAAAATATTTATGTTTAGTATTTGCCAATAGGCCATGATATCTCAGGACAAGTACGCAGCTATGTGGTAGAATGAGATAAAAGTGTGTCTTTCTATCTTTAACGCATAATTGCGTCCTTGTCTTACGCCATCATAGTTCATGGCATTTTGGAGCGCTCGTGGCCCAGCGGTGCCTGCGTGCCACAACCGGTATGCAAGGTTAAGCAATGTCGGGCGGGGTCAGTAGGTACATGGATGGGTGACCGCTTTGAGTGGTTACTAACTAAGCGCTCCCGTGCTTTGGAAGGCACGTTAAGCCGTTGATACCGGCTGCTATCTATGACAGCAGTCGTTAAGCCAAGTTGGAGGTCTTCGGGCGGCTTGGAGAACTTCTAACGGTCAAGTTGCCCACTCACTTGACAAAGGGGGGTCGAAGTTGCACCACGTCCGTAGGGAAATTACCCACCGCTACCCTACAGGTGACCCCTGGGTGGTTCTAAAAGTGCAACAAAAACTGGCAACCGTACTGTATTCTCGAAGATCTCACGGTTCGAAATAAATGCCATACGATAAATAAAATAATGGCTCATAATGTGTGCTGGTCGGGTTTTTACGAAGTACTGAGCTATATTTGGCTTATATCGGATTATTTCCGCCAATTAGGCTTGTGTAGTACATGTACTAAGAACTAAAAAGACCTAGTTCCCAACACTGTACTAGAGCGAACTATTCCGTAAAGTTTCTGCTCTTAGTACATTTAGTACATGCGGAGCGAAACCTGAACAGAGACAACAATATCCGAATGACCGACCGACCAAAGCAACCGAACGAAACCGAACAGTTCTCGACTCGCGAACGCGAGCGAATGGTCATTCGATAGTTCACTCATTCAATTCAGTCAAAGGAGCACGAATATTCACGTTTCTCTTGGTGTACTAGTGTACTAAAAGAACTAAAAGACAGAACTAGTACATGTGAGAGATTGTACTAGTCCGGAGCGATCCGCTCAGTGAACGAGCGCGCACAAGCCTAGCGCCAATTTTCCTCCGTTGATCGCGCCAAAGGGTATTATTACACTTTGTAATAATTAAAAATTAGAAAAAAAAACTAAATGTAAATATCTTCAAAATTGCTTTCTTGAGACACAATCTATTATTAGAATCAGAATCGTTTATTGCTCCATGGTTGTACACAAGTTGTTACAATATTAAGTGTGATAGTTTCACATGGACCCTGTTCGGGTGTAGCAATTTACGTCTTTCTATATATCTAGTCATTACGTTTGACACTGATAACATGCTATTATTCCATTCATTGGATGTTCTACTTTAACACTAATTAGTATTTATTACTGAAAATAAACTCTATTCCATTAGCGTTAAACTTCAATATCCAATAAAATAAGAGGATATGTCATGTGCCAAACAAAATAATCGTACCTACTGTCGCTTCAGGGCGTTCTGGCAGATAATAGTTTCGACAGAGCGGGTTTCCGAAACACCAAAACCGCAAGACATTAACAGAAAACATGAAATAGTCCTTAGACATTGTTGCCCTATGGGCTATGACACAACTTAAACTTGTTGGAATTGTTTTATGTCAGTTTGGTACGTACTAAGTTGCATTCAAGTAGGTATTTGGTGTCAAACTCTAAAGGCCGAGTGTTTGGTGGTTTAATGCCACTCTGGATTGTGAAATGTACTATCCCACCAAAAACATAAATGTACAAATAGGCGCCAAGTTTAACATTAAACAGTAGGCACCGATTTCGCCAAGGAAAGATTCGAGATCCTTGGTGGGATATCATTTCTTTATCAAAATAAGTTACAGTTATTTGTCATCATTTGAATTAAAACCATATTTGATAAGCGCTTAATAACAAGCTGTTTTTGGAAAATATACAAATCGTAAAAAAATCACTGTTTTTTTACCTTAGGTTCGTAACAACACAATTACCCAGCTGGATGCCAAATTTCAACTAGCTAGGTGATTTGGAAGTGGGTTAGGTTTATGACGTTAGGTCATTTAGTCAGTTATTGAAAAAAAAAACTGATTTTTAGATGATTGCATCTTAATAACCGAGATGGTAGTTTACTGCATTTTCAATTTGGAATACCTAGGTATTTATAGTTTAAAAAAAAGGTGTAGGTACCTAAATGTAGTAGCTCCCAAGGCTTCATTGTATTGAAAGTGTCAAACCTACATTTGTCTCTGTCAATGCAACGAATTCTCAAATTCGAAATGCGTCAGCAGCGCTCTTGTGTTTGTTCCGAAATCGCACACGTCCATAAGTTCACTTCTGGAGTAAAATGCCTGTATTATGAGTAGACAGACAAACAAACAATACATGACGATACTATAAAAAATTCGTTTCGCCATTTAGGCTAACTACGTAAAACTAAAGAATAAAATATTTTATGAATGATATTAATTCGTCACTTGAAAAGCTTGGCCTACCTCACAACCTACCCAATATCAACAAGCTATTTTGACAACTTGACATTTATTCGATTTAATTTCTAATTGGACCATTCCAAAATCAATTCGCAATTTCCCTCAGTCAATGTAAGAGTAAACCCCTGAAGCAATAAAGACTTCAATTTTATTGGCAATAATAAAACAAATCCGATTGGCAGAGTCAATACTGTTTGCAAGGATTGGCGGAACCATTCTAAAGATCTAAAGGATCCTTATTATGGTGGTTTATTTACTGCGGAGGGTTCTGGCGCTATAAAGAAACGATTAATTCGATTTTAGGGCCATAAACAACGGCTTAGCTATTTAGTGATGGATTGTGGGCGAACCGTGAGTTATGTAGTGTTAGGCGACTTCCTGACTTGGCGGGGCGGGATCGATATGTGACATTTTCTTCTTTGACGTAAACTTACTGACGTCGCAAAGATTCCAACTTGCCGGAATACTGTCAGTATTACATTTGCGAAGTAGTAATATCATGCGCAGAAGCGGACCAGTACTGCCTTCGAGTATCGTCCCGCTACCGCGCATCCCGCGCCAGTGAGGAAGCACTCATTTAAATATAGGGGCGTAGTAAAAAGCGGTACTGAGTTGACTGACAGTTGACACTGACATTTGACAGTTTTTTCATATCGTACTGCCTCCGCACCGACAACACAGGGAGTCGCCTTATTCTTAAATATTTTGGTCATTGGGTGAAGACTATCTTGGTCTGGGGGTGATAGGTCACGTCTCGACCAAGTCAAGACGTGACCTTATCACCTCTACTGTGACCTTACTTAAAACTCTGTTTTTTTTTATGCAAGTTATAAAAGAACGTGCCATATAAATATTTTACTATGATGAGTAGGTAGGTACTGTATACTTAAAAAAACAGTGTACATATAGGCGCGTGCTCTACATGTCATATGCCTGACGGCCAGTCTAATCCGACAGTAACATAGGTATATCATATTTAAATAGAAGACTCTCGTGGGTCTCAGACGAATCGAAACATATTAAACGGTTAAAGAGACCCGTTTATTATAAATATCAATAGGTACTACGTCATGTGTTTAATTTGATAGAAAATTAAGATTTGGTATCAAAATAATGTTTGTTGTTTATATATTTCACACACAATAGTACATTACTTTACAAGGGCGGTAAAACAAAGAACGTCGCAGATCGCAGGTATTTTACGCCCGAGCCGAAGGCAAGGGCGATAAATATGCGATCTGAGGCTTTCTTTATTATCGCCCGTGGTAAGTACAACATTTTATGTCACCCCCTGGCCAGGAAGTGGGTTTTTTCGCGCGCGGAGCGTGCGATAATGGCCACTTTATGGCCAGGTGTGACATAAAATTAATTTTGTCTTCGATTTAGGGATTTTTGTTTAATTATGCTATTTACCTGGGAGCCGATTTTTGAGCGTCGAACGCTCGAATTTTCACGCGACATCTGTCAAAACATCATAGTTTTTAGACAGATCTCAAGTGAAAAGTCGAGCGTTCGACACTCAAAAATCGGCCCCCTGAAGGGTGACAACGTAAAAGTTTCGAGCTCGCGTAATCTTGATCTTGTCTTGTCATTTTCCGTTCTAGCCCGCTTAATCATAAAACTTAACAAACGTCTGCTAACTTAAATATATTTTAGGTATCCCTTTTTCACAAACATAAATTTCAAAGTGGCATGATAAGGACAAAAGAATATTAGCCGTTATTTAAATAGGCTAGGTACCTAAAAGTGTCAGTTAAATCTGCCTGGCGTAAGTTAGACATCTTACTAGGTACCTAAACAATTGGCAGGAGAACTGTTTGAAGTTTTGTCATCGATAGTTTGTCGCTTTTAATATTCGAGTTCGGAGCCCTATTTTTGAAAGTTTTTAAGTGGGGCTCCCATACAGCTACAAGGCTACAGGGCGCGAATTTTATGATACGAAAACAATTGAAACCACTTTGGAACATTCCTTATTCATCATAGTAGCCAGCACCTTACACAAGCATCGAAAAAGTACCAATACGCCATGAATCCTGGAACGAGAATACTATATACTATTAATAAACTGAATCATAGCCAATAAAGGCGTTAGAAGAGCGACCAAATATAATAATTCCAAGTTACAGTTTATTTTCATTTCGTCCAGTACATTTATTTTGTGAGGGTCCTTGCTATAACACCAAAATGTCGTATTTCCTTGTCAAACCGACTACCATTGTAGCCAGGGGCAGTGAAAGGTTTATAATAAAGTTGATGCTGTTACCACTCCATTCTGGGAAGGGTAGGGTAATAAAAATAGGCTGTTTATGCGACATCCGGTATGTTCTACAATCTTAACTGAATTTACTTTTCCTAGATTGTCTTCCGGTTTTCAATTTGTGTTGGGAGATTCGGGTAGTAAACGAGGACAGTAAATTGTTTTGTTTTTCGTGTCCAGCTTACAACCCTGGTTAAGGGTTCCGTAGCCAATGGCAATAATAGAATATCTGTACCTAGTTTCATGGGTCTGTCAGGCCTTTATAAAGGGTGATCAATCCAAATGAGTCAGTAAGGAGAAGTCAGAAATTATGAGAGATTTTTGAGTGTCGAACGCTCGATTTTTCACTCGGCATTCAGTCAAAACATCATAGTTTTTTGACAGATCCCGAGTGAAAAGTCGAGCATTCGGCACTCAAAAATCGGCCCTCATCTTTTAGGAACCATGGCTTCGATTTTAGATTTAATAATAATGGCATTCACTTTTTTTAAATCTCTCAACAATTAAATTAAACATGCAATAAATAGTACCTATTTGTATTGTGATTTTACTTAAGACTGCAGTAAACCGTAGTAAGATGAATTAAACCAGCAGTAAAGTAGAATTAAACGTGAAGTTGAGGCATTGCGGTTTCATTATGGCAGTAACTGAGAAATTCTCGAGAACAGCTGTGCCGTGCCACGTGCTATATGATATATGATATACCTACTTTTGTGATATGATATACATTTGTGAATGGAAACAATATTTACAAAGCCATCCGGCACGTAATTTCTTTCTGGATCTAAATGAGCATTATAATTATCTTATTTTTATTCTGCTGCTTTATAATTTCCAATTAATAACAATATTATTGGTCATTTCATAATTATTGATGCCATTTATTTATTATCACGAAGCTACGGTAGCCCAGTGGAAGCTACGGTAGCCCAGTGGTTCAAGCATGCGGCTGTCAAGCGGCGGTCGTGGGTTCGAATCCCAGCTCGTACCAATGAGTTTTTCGGAACTTATGTACGGAATATCATTTGATATTTACCGTTAGCTTTTCGGTGAAGGAAAACATCGTGAGGAAACCTGCATACATCCGCGAATAAATTCAAAGTTGTATGTGAAGTCCCCAACCCGCTCTGGGCCAGCGTGGGGACTACTGCCCAATCCCTCTCATCTATGAGAGGAGGCCTGTGCCCAGCAGTGGGACGTATATAGGCTGATGATGATGTCATTTATTCGTCTGTTCATTGGTCAAGTGCATTGGCAAAAAATTCTTCCCTAGATAAGCTATGTTACTGCCAAATTAAGTACATTTTGGCACAAAGTAAATAGCGGCGGCGCGGAATTAAATAAAAGCGGAGTGGAATTAAATGGCCGCCACTAAATGGTGGGATATGCTGATGACCTGTCTTTGTTTATTAGTTTAGTGTTGCCAGCTTAGAAGCGTTTGGACAATACATTTTGTGACGTCTGCCGCTAGTGTTAAGTCCACTTTTATAGTTTTTGGGTAATAAGTTGCCTAAAAATTATAAAAGTTTTGATTATATATTGTTCAGTTTATTTATTTTATTTTATTTCTAGTTTTGGGGCACTCACTGAAAATCAGCGTCACGGTCTCCGTGACAACATGCTGAGTAGGTGTCCTATTTAGCACATAAGTTGTTCAAGTTGTTTCTTATTGTCTATTTCTTTTTGTATTGTAATGCGTGCTAAATAAATACTTTTCTTCTTCTTCTTCTTCTTCTGTCTCTTCTAGAACAGTGTGAGGATGATGTTCGAGCGATGGCTAAAACTCAGGACGAAGAAGGGAAGAAAGTAGATCTCAGAATCAGCCTCGATTAGACCGAATATTTCCAAATCCGAAGGTACAGAGGGCTGAGGTCTAGCAGAGGTTACTGTGAACGGAACTACGTAAAATGGCGTAGCGAAGTTCAAGTACCTTGGATGCACAGTGACGGATACCAACCAAAGGAAGGAGGAAAAGACATGAGATGCTCGTCGGCTCTCCACAGAATACTAGTGCCCAAACTTATCAGCAGAACAACCAAGATCAGCGTCTACAAGACTCGGCGGCCCTACGCAGAAATCAAGTATCTCAGTTTAGACAATTTTTACAGGTCACTTAAAGAGAGACACACACATTTTTTTTGAGATACTTGATTTCTGCTTAGGGCAGCCGGACTGTGATAAGACCGATCTTGATATATGGATACGAAGCTTGGTCACTAACGCTGAAGGAGGAGAGCAAGTGGCTCTTAGTGGAAGAAAGAAAGATCCTGAGGAAGATTTTGAGACCAAGAAACGAGAACATCATCATCATCATCATTAGCCTGTATCAGTCCACTGCTGGACAATGGACATAGGCCTCTCCCATGGCACGCCACTGAGCTCGGTCTTCAGCTCTTCTCCTCCAATCCCTGCCCACTGCTTACACGAGAACATACATAAGACAAAACTAATTAAAAACTAACTCCGTGACAGATACTTGAATTTAAACTTTCGCGAGACATGTTATAACTTTATTTTACCCGCAGCCCCCCCCCCCCCCCCCCCCCATTTTTTTCTTTTTTTAGTCCGTGACAGATGTAACAAAATGAACAACAAGACTGATAAATTGGCAATATGTCCAATATTGCTGTTAATATTGCCAATAAGAACCGCACACGAAAGTCAAACTAATATTCAAAGTCCCTAAAGTTCAGTTCAGTAATCAAATTCAAATGGTTGCGTGTAGTTTCATACTCAATTCCATTAGTTTTAATTGATGTTGTATCGAAGTTTAATCTAGCTGAAAGTGAGCAGAATTAATTGTAGGTTTCATTGGCGGGCAATTTCAGTTTTAAACTTTTGGGTAGTCGCGGTGACAGTGCGGTTGTTTTGTTCAATGTGTAGTCTCACATGTCATGTTAGCCCTTTCGGTGAAAGTTTTTAGGGCTCCGTACTAAAAAGGAAACAATGTGAATGTCTGTCCATCTGTCACGTAGCTAACTCAGGGGCAACTTATGTTATCGATTTGAAATAATTGTAAATAATTATAATACAAAGTACCTACTTATATTTTAAGATAATAATTCATCACGCAAACAGTTAGGCGACTTCCTGATTTGTCGGTGCGGAGGCGGTACGATATGAGAAAACTGTCAAATGTCAGTGTCAACTGTCAGTCAACTCAGTACTACTTTTTACTGCGCCCCTACATTTAAATGAGTGCTTCCTGATTGGCGCTGGATGCGCGGAAGCGGGACGATGCGAAGGCAGTACTGGTCCGCTTCTGCGCATGATATTACTACTGCGCAAATGTAATACTGACAGTATTCCGTCAAGTGGGAATCCTTGCGACGTCAGTAAGTTTACGTTAAAGAAGAAAATGTCACATATCGATCCCGCCCCGCCAAGTCAGAAAGTTTTTATCCCCGGTGTGGTTTTTTTTATCCATGTCATATCGATTCAGATGACATTTCCATAATTTGATAATAATAAATTAGGTATGTAGCCGATACATTTATACCAAAAACCAAATATGAATAATACTTAAGTAAAAAATACTATAGGTATGTAAATATAAAAAGTATAATAAGTAACAAATTTTTATTTAAGGCGACTTAAGGATGTCTTTCGCTTGACCGTTCCGTGTTCGGGCCGGCCCGTTTTCTAGTACAAGAAATCGACGGCCGTCGCGAGTCCGAGAATCATCCTTTATAAACTGGCAACGGTACTTCTTCGAAATTCCCGCGGTTCGAAATAATTGCCATATGATCAATCAATCAATATACGTGCTAAAGAATATATTAGACTGGATAATCGATTCGATCAACCATCCGCTAGATTTGACAAACGATACGTCTTACCCTCGTCACTACAAGCATCAATACAGAAATGTCGAAAGTACATAAAATAAGGCATATATCATCATCCTCCTAGCGTTATCCCAGTACAGTTGCATCCTGAAGGATGCCTGGGGTCCGCTATCTAATTCCAAGATTTGGCGTAGGCACTAGTTTTTACGGAAGCGACTACAATCTGACCTTCCAACCCCGAGGGGAAACTAGACCTTATTGGGATTAGGCTTTGTCAAGTGAGTGGGCAACTTGACTGTTAGAAGTTCTCAAACCGCCCGAAGGCCTCCAACTTGGCTTAACGACTGCTGCCATAGACAGCAACCGGGATCAACGGCTTAACGTGCCTTCCAAAGCACGGGAGCGCTCAGTTAGTAACCACTCAAAGCGGTCACCCATCCAAGTCCTGACCGCTGCCCACGTTGCTTAACCTTAGATACCGCAAGCGGTATCCGGCGCCGCTGGGCCACGAGCGCTCCGGCAATAATAAGGCATATATATGAAGGCCTAATTTTAGCGCTTGATCCATACAGGGGAAAAATATTATATCCACACCTACACAGATAATCGGCAGGTTTAGCGAACTGACAAAACTCCAAGTAGCTCGATTCCACTGACACCTCAGATTCGGTTGAAGCTGCTAAACTATAAGTTGTCTTTAGACAATAAAGTTTCTTTAAACCAAAACTAATCTCACTGAACCTACGGGCCGTAGGGGCAAGCTCACGTGGATACAAAAACTCCTTCACTCACATTTTCCCCCTCTAACCCGACTGTAGTTTTATATGTATATTTATATCGTTAGTCAAAGCTACAGTCAGGTTTTAACCTAAGTAAAGACTTACTAGTTACATGATCGGTATCTTATCTTATCTAGATGAGGGCCCTTGCGGATGCACTTCGACCCAATGGGATCTTTTGTGCAATTGCCCCCTCCTTTATACCTACTCCAAGCTGTTCTCCAATCTCTCCACAAACCGGATGATGGAGTTCAACGGGAGTACTCTGAATTCCTTTGGTTCTGGGTAACCATTGCCAAAGTCGTTCATTCTTTGTCTGGCGAGGGCGTGACATTCACACAGCAAGTGTTCCATTGTCTCGTCATCCTCGCCACACATCCTACAATCCATGTTGTCGCATAGTCCCATCTTGGCCAATAGTCCTTTGACCCCGAAGTGACCTGTGATCGGTATAATTATTATTTAACTCATGCGTTCATTTCTATTTGATCCGTTGTTTATAAAACACGCCTAGATTTACTTCCTGATTTCGATCCATAAAAACCGCATGTAAAACCGCTGGGAATTAAATTATTAGCCGCGAGTTCCCCGCATATCATTCGTATGGCGGTTTTAACTGTTTTGGCAGCGCGCCACACCGCTGATGAAATAATAAAACGAAACGAAAACAAAAAACCGGACAAGTGTGAGTTTAGTTTCCTTGGAGAGGGTTCTGTACGTTCATTACCTAAGTTATATTGAGAATCTTCCTAGGCATCGCATACATACTTAGTTTCAGTTCCATATTTTTTTCAGTAATTCACCCTTCGGTGGAAATTAATTTGCTTATGTTACACGCCCGACTTTCGATTAGGTACCGACTACACAATACATGTGAAGAAAATTGGTTCAGAAGTTTTATGGAGCAAAAGGTTACAGACGGACGGACGGATAGACAAACAGACATACGAGTGATCCTGTATGAGTTATTTTATAATTTTGAGGCATGAACCCTAAAATAATCATTTCCCGTGTTGCAGATCATAATTATCCGATATTTTGTACCCTAGGGCAGTAAATTAATCTTTATTTCGTACGGAGGTGCGGGTAAGGGAAATCCCCACGGTTCATGTTTACCTTGTTAAGCAATATATACTATTACCAATTTGTTAACTAAGTTAATTGACACTTCGTTTTACACTCAGCAGTTTTATAGAGTCGAGTTTACTGCGTGACTGTATTAAGTTTAAGTATTACAAAGCGAGGTAAATACGATGAGGGTTCCGTACCGTAATCGTATGGTTTGTAAGTAATGAGCATTTCTAGTGTATTGTTTTTTTCTTTAATTTTCCTCTTAGATTATGCTTTCTTTAAATAGATTTATATAAAAATCGGTAATAAAGTAAGCCTCAGATCGCATATTTATCACGCTCTGTGATAAAAAAAATATCCTACCAGGTATAGTTCGGACACAACTCTAAGGCTAAATTCTGTCAAACGAACTATGTAATGTATTTTTCACACCACCACCGTCATATAAAAATAGATAATAAAATTTGCTGTGACTGACTGATTTAATTTTGTTTCTAGTAGTCTCGGTTTTTTTATTGTCTCGCAAGATGTGAGAAAAGTATGTAATACTCCTCGGGGATAAAGCTGTTTTTGTCTTGGGCGCGCTTAAATCCCTCAGTACATTCAGGACTCAGTCTTAATTCCCTCGCTTCGCTCAGGAATTAAGTCATTACTCCCTCTCTCCGCTCGGAAGTCAAAGTAGGAGTCCTTCGTTACGTTCGAGATTCAATATCGCACCCCTGACATAAAACAGTGCTTTATCCCCTTGGTGTATAATCTACTAATGTATTACTTACTTTTCGACATAAAGGTTAATGTAGACCAAACACAGATACAGACCGCGCCTTAATCTTTCATAAGGTTTTCCGTTTATCCTGCAGTGGGACTTACCTTTTTTCTAGAACCTTTGTTCAAGCTTTAAGCTCACTGTAATATGAGCAGCTTGGCAGCGAGCTAATATGTGATATCAAGCCTCTCCTATATGATTAAAGCTGTGGTAGCCAGGGTTGCCACAACTCTAACTTTAATGAAAAAACTTTCGTCCGTGCCTTCTTTGGTCGTCTACGTAAAGGCATTAAGAGATTAATTTGCGACATCACAGCTTGTTTCGAGTTGGCGTAGCGTCCTTTACACTACATTTATTAATTTTGTTTATTATCGATACTTTTACCACGACTTCGACCACGTAAACTTCCAATCACTATTACATCCTTCTAACTAAGGGATGATTTTCGGGGTAAAAGTATCGTATATGTTGATCAGAGTGAGTGAGTGTGATATTATGTGAGTGTTACGACGACTGAGAAGAATAGAATACTTAGAAATATTTTTTCCACCGTGTGGCACATATTGATTTTCACACCTACGAGGAAAAGAGTCATATTAGTTGTAAGTTGTCAAATGAAGGACGAAAAGTACGGCTTTGATCCCTCATTCGAAGGCAAGCAATGACTTTTCGGAATAGCAGGTGTGAAAAATATATTGAATAGCTGTTAATGTAGTACTGTAAAAGTGGGAGATTGAAAGTCAGCCAAAATTCGGTGTTCTGACAAAGACAGGCGAATCTGAAACGTGGCATTCAATAAAGCAGAAACTCTTTCGTAAAATCACAGCTGATATTAAACAAGGTAAACGTTCCAGTGCTTGACACCTTATTGCCCATTAACTGACACAAATGTTAATCACATTTTATTATACAACGCCGGCGGCAAATGAGCGTACGATCCACCTGATGGTAAGCGGACACCGCAGCCTATAGACGCCCGCAACTCCAAAGCAGTCACGTGCGTGTTGCCCACCCTTTATAAAATTTGAGGATTCACCGTGTTGACAGCGATGAATTTCCTCACTGGTCGGTTTACTGTCCAGTTTTATGCTGCGCGAGTATGGGGCTGTATGGATGTCACGCATGCAATAGGGTATATGCATTTTTTTCACAATGCCATTCAAATCCATTTTAGAGCGAATCAGTTTTTTGTAAACCAAATACAATTAGGACAACACAAAAGACAAAAATGAATGTCAAAGTATAGTATCAATTCCGAGCCCTGAAAACGTCATAACTAATTGTATGTAATTATTTCAATATTTATATGTATAATGACATTTTCTGTGAGCTTACTTCGACACGCACTGCACGTTACGTATGTGACTATCACCGATAAATGTATGTATAATATATATTATGATACGTATGGCTTCCGAATTAACGTAATAAATATTATGAGAAAATTTATAAAATTCAAGTGTATCTTCAATATTTACAAACGGTAAGTACCTCCTTAACTTCTGTAGTCACTTAATTATACTAGCTAAACTTGGCTAAACGTAATGTCAAAACAGGTAAGGAGACTTCCTTACTTCGCGGGGCGGGATCGATATGTGACATTTTCTTCTTTGACGTAAAATTACTGACGTCGCAAAGATTCCCACTTGACGGAATACTGTCAGTATTCAATTTGCGCAGTAGTACTCGTAATATTATGCGCAGAAGCGGACCAGTACTGTCTTCGCATCGTCCCGCCTCCGCGCATCCCGCGCCAGTCAGGAAGCACTCATTTAAATGTAGGGGCTCAGTAAAAAGTGGTACTGAGTTGACTGACAGTTGACACTGACATTTGACAGTTTTCTGATATAGTACTGCCTCCGCACCGACAAATCAGGAAGTCCCCTTAGATAAATAAAATTAGTAGAAGAAAAATAAAATTAGTACTTTCTGTTTTAGGAATTAAAATCTACGTTAAAATGCGCAAAATATACGTAGCTATACAAATATTAAATCAATTAGCAAGTCATATTGCAAATATCATAAAATTATGGTTTGGAGCAGTAGATAATAAATATTTGATGACTTGACGATGACATGCACTTGATGATGGTTATGACGTCAGTAAGATATCGGTAAACTAGAATACCGCGTACAGAACTCGCCGGGCGTACCCGTAACAAACAATAACGAACTAAATTCTCAGATTTTTTATCGTTTTCGTATTTTTAAAACTCATATTTTTCGCTCTAACGAATGGTTTCAATTGGCCACATGAATATTTATAGAGACGAATCAGATTATTTAGCAAAAATATCCGGAATATTTATTAAAATGCTTGTTTGTGGCTGTAGGTAAGGCGAAGTATCCAATGCTTGACCCTAATCCCAATAAACCTTAATTACAACAGAGGTGAGAAATTGATGTTAACACTATACATTGGAAAGTTTATCTTAATGGAAATTTGGATTATATGTATATTGGGAGGCAGGACACAAGGGAATTTGCATAAATTAGGCGTAGCCCAATTGGCGAAGTATCTCCTTCTTAAGATCGTGTCCACTAGTGAATAATAATGATTATTTAATTTAACGAAAAAAATGCTTTCTACACCACGTACCATATAAAACGGCCATCCATTTTATTTTTGAACTCATAGATTGACGAATCTAGCAACGTACACAGACTAGTTAGGTGACTTCCTGACTTGGCGGGGCGGGATCGATATTGTGACATTTTCTTCTTTGACGTAAACTTACTGACGTCGCAAAGATTCCCACTTGACGGAATACTGTCAGTATTACATTTGCGCAGTAGTAATATCATGCGCAGAATCGGATCAGTACTGCCTTCGTATCGCCCCGCTTCCGCGCATCCCGCGCCAGTCAGGAAACTCAGGAAGCGTCAATTCAAATGTAGGGGCGTAGTAACAAGCGGTTCTGAGTCGACTGACAATTGACACTGACATTTGACAGTTTTCTCATATTGTACCGACAAATCAGGAAGTCGCCTTAGAGAGGTAGGGCACAGCAAAATATAATCTTGCTCGAATTTGGAGCCCAACTGGGCAAGCACCTCTCCACCTTGCAGAAGACCACAGCCACAATATGACATTATTTACTATACGAAGGTTGTGTTCCTGGAGGTGAGCAAGGTTGCCAGAGCTCCCGAGGATGCACTGTGTTGAAAGCGTGGGACCTTAACTACAAAGGGTCGGCAATGCGCACGTGACTCCTTTGGATTTGCGAGCGTCTATAGGCTGCGGTGTCCACTTAACATCAGGTGGGCCTGCGCGTGTTTAAAACCGTCGTTGTTTAAAAAAAGGCCGTAAACGTGTTTGCCTTAGTCGTTGCATAAAAATGTTTGACTGGCATATATTTTAATGCACGTCATATCAAGTCGAGTAAGCCAGCGAAATACGAAACTAAGCTATTATGAGATCAAGTACGTCATCGGTTGGAGGTATGTCAAACAAAACATTATTGAGGTTAGAGGTGATGTTTGGTAAACTTAGCTATAAATGGATGAGGAAATTCCGTTATGGCAATGAAATAGTTTTCGACTAGACAGTCTTTTTTTAACCTGACTGTGGCTTTACGACCGGTTTAGCTTAGTTGGTAGTGACCCTGCCTACGAAGCTGGAGGTCCCGGGTTCGAATCCCGGCCGGGGCATTTATTTGTGTGAATAGCACGAATATTTGTTCTTGGGTCTTGGATGTTTTCTATGTATTTAAGTATATATTTATCTATATAAGTATTTATATCGTCACTTAGTACCCATAGTACAAGCTTTGCTTAGTTTGGGACTAGGTTGATTTGTGTAAGATTGTCCACAAATATATATTTGTTTTTTTTTTACGGGCCGGGCCCAATAAAGCGATAGGAGTGCGTGCTTGGAGACTGGCCTGGGGAAAATCCAGGGGAAAATCTCCGACACGACTACGCGGGCGGTTTTAACACTGGAATACTCTAATAACACTGGAATACTCTAAGAGTTTGCGCTCCAGCGAGATTGGTTGAGCGATTCCAACCGAATATAAAATAAAAATATAAAAAATAAATACCTATTTGTGGACAATCGTACACAAATCAACCTAGTCCCAAACTAAGCAAAGCTTGTACTATGGGTACTAAGCGACGATATACATACTTATATAGATAAATAAATACTTAAATACATAGAAACCATCCAAGACCCAAGAACAAATATTCGTGCTCATCACACAAATAAATGCCCCGGCCGGGATTCGAAGCCGGGACCTCCAGCTTCGTAGGCAGGGTCACTACCAACTAAGCTAAAGAGGTCGTCGCCGTGATATGAGGTGTCCCGGGAAAGGACATATAATACCGGAAATCATCCCTTAGGGGGTGGAAGTTTGTATGAAAGAGCTGTGACTAAGTATGCGCCTAATATGAAAAATAACAAACAATTGTATGACATAATTAAAATGTAAAATTTTATTTTTGATTGCAGATAAACGCAGCTCATTGATTTCGCCGGTTTCGTCAGCAGTTTGATTTGGACGTCCTAGGTAAGTTTTATTAAATAATTTACCGACATTTTATTTATTATAAAATTATTGAAACATAACAATCGGGTCACTCACGCCTTTAACGTCGAATACCGCTCGTCATGTTTCGGACCAATACGTGGTCCTTAATCATGAGGTGTAGTCGCGACGGCCTCGCGTCTCATACTGCGCGCGCGCGCGTGGCACGCGCGGCTATAGTCGGTGGCGGCGGCGGTGGCGAGAATTCACCCTCATTTTCATATTCGTCGTCCACCTCTCCTAGCGAGTAGTCTGTGCCGCGCTCCCAATCTATTTACATTTTAAAGCTAAAATAACCCAAATTCAAAAATCAACTTAATATACCTAAGAAACAAGGTCTTCATTCGTTAGACCGCCTTCTCGTCATCGGCTCGGGCGCTTATCAGTGCAGGCGCATTGGTACGTTTTTGGCATAGTATATGCAAAATATAACGATAAAACATGTCTCGCGCAAATGAAGAGAGATATGCATCTGAACCAGACCTGTCAAGCAAATTGGATACTTCGACACTCGAAAACAGCACTAGAAAAAGAAAACAACATTGCGACATGGAGGACGTGGCGTCCCTACGAAATGAAATCAAAATCATGATGAATAGTCTAAAGACGGATCGGGACACTCAAAATGCAAAATTTCATGAAGCTATCGATGAATTGCGACAGCAAAATACGCAAATAATAAAGACTAACGCAAATATAGAGAAAATTCTAGAACACACGACCTCACTTTATGATAATTTACAGAACAAAGTCGATAAAATTTACACAGAACACAATGAGGCAATTTTGAAAATTGAACATCTTGAAAATCAAATGGAAGATATGCAGAGAGCGCAGCGTATTACAACATTGGAAATTAGAAACATTCCTCATACGGAAGATGGAAATCTAACCAACCTGATATCAAAAATACACAGTGCTCTGCAAACACCATTCGCTCCTGATTATATAAAACAAGTAAAACAAATAAAAAATGGACAAAATACAGTAATTGTTGTCGAATACCAAAGCGTGCAACAATGTAAGTCAGTATTGCAATCATTAAAGACATACAACAGCATGCATAAGGATGATAAGTTTAATACGCAGTGCCTTGACATAGCAGGGGAAAAGAAACTGGTATATATCTCCGAATCCCTTACACCTGCAGCTCGAAAATTATACTACTACGCGCGTGATCTTCGTAAAAACCATGATTACAAGTACTGCTGGACAGGACAAGGCAGAATTTTTGTGAAGAAAACGGATAGCTCGGCAACAATTTGGATCAAGTCAATTAAGCAAATCGAGGACCTGAAAGGAAATACAAGGATTCAGTGACTATCTTTAGATTTAAAATGTAAGTTTCTAATAATATTTATAAGTACTCAAAAAACCTGTGCCTGTGCACATCTAAACTCTAACCCTAATATCTCAATCACTCCACACACACCTTCAAGAACACACACCACACTCATTACACAGCTATGCTACACCATTAACTCCCGCAAACATGACCAATGTGGTACGGGATGCGATTGCCATTGGGCTGTATACAAATTAAAATCTACTAAATACATAGATAATGGATGATATTCAGGACCTACTAACTGACATTGATAATAGTGTCAGCACTGGCAACTCAATGGCAATCAGTAATCCCGAGACCTGTAAAAGTATTTTCACCAATTTAAATCCACAAACTAAAATATTAACACAGAATATAAGAAGTATTAACCACAATTTTAATGACTTGCAAGTTTTGTTGACTAGATTTGATATGGCCTTCGATATTATTGTACTAACGGAATGCTGGCTTTCTGCGGATGTGCCTATACCTATATTACCTGGATATAATATTGCCTACACAACGCGTCACTTAAACCAGAACGACGGTATAGTCATATTCTTTAGGGCTGATCTTCAAATTAAAACAACTGAACCAATTGAATGTCAGGAATCTAACTGTCTCGTATCTACGATTGAAAAGGAATTCGCGTTTGTTTCAATTTACAGACCTCCCTCGTTTAGAAATGCAGACAACTTTATCACATCACTAGATGCAATTTTGACGGATCTAAAACATTACACAAATATTATCCTAGTAGGTGATGTAAATATTAATATAGGTAATGAAGTCATGGATAACAGATCGTCGGACTACCTTGATATGTTGGCTTCCCATGGACTACTACCATCGCATACACTGCCTACGAGGGGTCACAACTGCCTAGATCACTGCATAATAAAAACCAATCTTCCCAATATTACAATAGTATGTGATACGTCCACTACCGACCACTCCTCTGTAATTCTATCGCTCACAAAGATTCCCACTCATAAGCCATGTCACTCGCGTACTTACAAAAAAATTGACTATCACGCAGTGATCTCTGAACTAAAACAGATAAACTGGCTCAGTATTTTAGGGGCAACGGATGTTAACTATATAACAAACTTATTTTTGCACCTGGTTAATAAATATATGGTAAAGCACACTCGATGTATAAAAAAGTCCCGTAGGAAACAAAATATCAAGCCCTGGATTACCCCTGGTCTAATCAGATGCATGAGAAACCGAGACAAACTTCACCAAAAACTAAAAAAAGACCCTAATAATACGGTTATCTCTATCACATATAAAAGATATCGTAACACGTGTTCTAATATACTAAAAAAACTTAAACGAGCATATCAAGCATCCGAACTGAATAAACATAGGAATAACCTAAGAAAACAGTGGGCACTAATCAAACAAATATGCAACCTTAAGACTATAACTGATACCCATAATAACGTTCTCACACTCAGATCAACCCCTCAAGAATCAGTAAATTACGCGAATGAATACTTCATAAGTGTAGGAAGTGACTTAGCTAGCGAGATTATAAACAAATCTAACTTATCTAATAGTCATCACATCCAAATTCCTTCACCACCCACGACCCCTGTGCACTCTATGATCTTACTAGACACAGATCAGTCAGAAGTAAAACGTATTATAAGTCAACTAAGAAATAGTCATTCTACTGGTTGGGATGGTATCTCATCAGCCTTCTTAAAATTAGCTGCCGATACATTAGCATTACCTATAACGATCATTTGTAACACCAGTTTGCAAACTGGAGTATTTCCGGATGCCCTTAAAAGATCTGTTATCACTCCCATATATAAGGCAGGTGACAGAGACTGTATCTCAAATTACAGACCAATATCGTTACTACCCACTATTGCTAAAGTATTAGAAAAAATAATAAATAAAAGGTTAAAACATTATCTTGAAAAACATAATTTGATAAGCAATAATCAGTATGGCTTCAGAGAACGAAAATCGACAGAGGATGCACTCCTACATGTAACTAATTATATTGTAAATAAACTTGACCGGAATAAAAAAGTACTTGGTATCTTCCTGGATCTCAAAAAGGCGTTCGATACAGTCTCTGTCCCCATCCTCTTAACCAAAATGGAAAACAAAGGTATACGTGGCCTACCATTGCAACTTCTAACTAGCTATTTAAATAATAGAAAGCAGTCAGTAAGAGTTGATGATACGCATAGTACAGAGAGCAGCGTTGAATACGGCGTGCCGCAGGGTAGTGTCCTAGGACCTACCCTGTTTCTTATTTACATAGACGACCTGTGTCGCCTATCTAATACACATACCGAAATTATAGCCTTTGCTGATGACACTGTTGTTTTATCGTATGGTGATAAATGGGACGACGTAAATAAACAAGCTCAAAATGAATTAAATGTCATAAACAAATGGCTGTCCCTTAATCTCCTAACATTAAACTATAATAAAACTAAATTTATGGCCTTTAGCATAAAAAATAACATTTACTCATTGCATAGAAACATATCAATTAAACTGCACAATTGCCTAAATGAAGCTACTTGCATGTGTCAATGTATAACGGAGACCGAATCTATCAGGTATCTTGGGGTATTACTTGACAAAAACCTTTCTTGGCGCGAACACATCTTAGGTCTCACTGCAAAGCTTAGAAAACTAATATATGTCTTTAGAAAACTGAGATATGCGTGTAATAAAAACCTATTATTATCATTGTATTACGCATTATGCCAGACAGTAACCACCTATTGTATCACAGCGTGGGGAGGCGCATCAAAAACTTTGATGCTTAGAATAGAGAGAGCTCAACGAGCAGTACTAAAGGTAATGACATTCAATAAATTTCGATATCCTACACACATACTTTACCGTGATACCTCGGTACTCTCAGTTAGGCAACTTTTCATGATGTCATTATTATTAAAACAACACAAATGCATTCCTAACTACCTAGAAACAAAGAGAAGAAGTGATTACGTATACAGTATTCCGCATCACAAAACTAAATTTGCCAAAAAGTTCATAAGTGTACTAGGGCCTACCCTTTATAATAAAATAAGTAAAAACATACACCTACGTTCACTTAATCTGCATTCCTGTAAAAAAACATTAAAAACATATATTATACAAAATTTGAATTATGAAAGTACTGAACAGTTGCTTAAAATCATGGTGTAACAAAAATCACACATTCAACCAAATACACACACACACACACACAAACACACATGCACACACACACACACACACACACACACACACACACACACACACACACACACACACACACACACACACACACACACACACACACACACACACAAACACACAAACATACATACATACATACACATTTTTTTACACACATACATATATATTTTTTTTACTACTATTGTACTTACCTTAAGAGATTATCCATAACAATGTTAACATTTAGTATAATTATTGTTTGTTTCTTAAGTTTTTGCGTA
Organism: Cenopis cana; assembly: GCA_951800055.1. Taxonomy (NCBI): domain Eukaryota; kingdom Metazoa; phylum Arthropoda; class Insecta; order Lepidoptera; family Tortricidae; genus Cenopis; species Cenopis cana. Next base: position 1,666,150 of record OX637495.1, read on the forward strand.
TACTACTTGTTTACCACTAGTAACTAGGCGCAGCGCTCGCACCCGCAGCGTTGCTAGGCTATTGTTTATATTATCTTGTAATTGTACCCACATCTCACAAGTTTTGTTATCATAGCTGTTTGGCCAAGATAATACCTACCTATGGATTATTAGTTGTTAAGGACAGTGGATCCTGTTCCACCGTAATACAGTTCACACTAGTACGGGGATCAGTAGACGCTTACTTAGCTTAACTTAGTACCTATTCCTTATTATACTACAAACTAATGTAAGCAGAACTATGTACCATTTATTACCACAATAAACGTTATCTTATCTTATCTTATCAAACCGCCCGTGTGGTCGCGTCGCAGGTTTTCCCTGGATTTCCCCCAGCCGCGCACTCTTAACGCTTTATTGGGCAAATAAAGCGATAGGAGTGTGCCAGATTAGTCTTAAAAAATCCTATAGTAGTAAAGATGTGTTATGATATATATATTTGGCTAAGACTAATCCATACTTATATTATAAATACGAAAATGTGAAAAAAAAAAAAAAAAAAAAAAAAAAAAAAAAAAAAAAAAAAAAAAAAAAATTCGTCACTATTGTTCAATTTCACAACAATCACAATTGCACAAGATAAAGTCTGGTTCACACTTGCCAGTCTTGCCACAGATTTAGTACCTTAGCTCTAGTATAAGTTTTTTCGAAACATTAACTAATTCGAACGCGTTTGCGTTTTGTCTCAAAATTGTATGAAATCGCTCTCACCGAGTTTGAAATACGCGCGTTCATCGGTTAGCAACAAATGTTATACTCGCTGAGTTTCCACTAGTGACCACCAGAGGCGCTGTTCACGTTTTCATACCACTTTCATACATTTTGAGACAAAACGCAAACGCGTTCGAATTAGTTAATGTTTCGAAAAAACTTATACTAGAGCTACCTATTTAAAACAGTTCTCCAGCTGGGCGGTACTGACCATGCACTATCCCGATTGAAATTCGAGTCGCGACTAATTTCAATGGTATTATAAAATTGTCATTTAATTTTGAATCCTCACGATTGGACGATAAAGTCGCTGTTTGAAGAGACGCACTTTAGGCCAGTACTTAAATTTCCCAAGAATATTTTTGACGAGGTAAAAGTAGCATAACAATTTTTATCCACAGAAGTGACACTACGGCCATTTTGATATGATTTATGCAGGCTATCCAGAGCAGATACGATGCAGGGCTGTAATTCACAATGATTTACTTCGAATTTTCACAGGCCAGCCAGTGTAAGGCTTCCTGATTTGTTGGTGCGGAGGCGTTACGATATTAGAAAACTGTCAAATGCCAGTGTCAACTGTCAGTCGACTCGGTACCATTTTTTACTGCGCCCCTACATTTAAATGATTGCTTCCTGACTGGCGCGGGATGCGCGGTAGCGGGACGATGCGAAGGCAGTACTGCTCCGCTTCTGCGCATGATATTACTACTGTGCAAAAGTAATACAGCGTCAAGTGAGAATCTTTGCGACGTCAGTAAATTTACGTCAAAGAAGAAAATGTCACATATCGATCCCGCCCCGCCAAGTCAAGAGATCGCCTAAGGCTTAGTAGATGTAGTAGTTAGTACCATAGTTAGACGTAGATATAAACAGCGTGCTCTCGACGTGAAATCGTACACGGCCGTTAAATGGACCCGCAGCGTCTGTTGGGAGCACTTAGGCACTGCAAACAGCTTAAACTCCTTTAAACTGCTAGAATGTATGAAATGTGATTCTGCCTACAAATAAAGTTTAAAGGATAATTGTATTGTTTGCAAAAACGTCAACGCTGTCCGAATGTTACAATTCATTTTTAAATTTCTGTTAATAACATTTTTTTTCTTAATCAACTGACTACTCAAGTTAAATACTGGTCTTTTATTTGGATGAAAAGTTTATGAAGAACGGCAGCGAAATGATCTCTAAGCTCGTGGCGGTTTGAATCCCTCACTACGCTTAGGATTGTATGTCTTAAACTCTTGCTACCATATGAAATATTGTCCCTTGTAATATAATCTATTATTTGTCTTATTAATTTGTCTGCCAAACACGAAATCTCGATCGCCGGTACCTAGCTACTTAAGGTATCGTCAAATAAACATTTATTTTGTGGAAATACACATCATTTGTCATCATCATATAGATCCAATCCACTCTGAGAACTTCGCTCCTTCGTGCAAAAATACATTTTCAATTAATTATCAGATAATCGCTTAATTCATCGACATTTTGATCTAAAAATATTTACCTCCGTTCGCTTTTTCCTGAAATTCTTTTGATATGTGATTTTGCGCTCTCCTATTCAATATCCCGATATTGTCGTTGGAAGGAAAATAATTGGAAGTTCGACTGGTCGTATTCATTTGTTATGTAAACACACATTTCATGTCTTATTTCTAGTACATACAGTTTCCTTCTAGGCCCTGAATTTAGATTGTTTCCGATAATGGAAATGACAGTCCTTCTATACGCGTTCTATACGAATAATTCTAGGCTAAAATACTTTGCCTAACCTTCATCAAGCCTAATAAAAAAAGTTTGATTTACTTTGCTATTTGTGTTCCCCAGAAAGTAGTTCAAGCAACGAAGAACACTAACTGCCAATTGGCGGAAATAATTCGTGTATAAGCGAATTTTGGCATAGTTGTATAGGTAAAACCTTTTTTGAAGAGAATTTTATGTAGATTTATTATGTCTCAACAGGCACTTATGAGTTCTTTACGAAAATCTAAAAAAAAACAGTAATTTTACACCCGCCCTTGCGTGATTCTTATCGTTAAAGTTAATTGATGTCCACTCCGGCCCGAATGTTAAGTGAAAGTTAAGGAAATCAGAGTGCAATTTAAACTTATTGTTGACTTCAGTTTATTCTATACCTGGGTCTGTAACTGTTAAAATAGTTAAAGTCAAAATTAATCACTCAAGAGTCGTTAACAATTGGGGCCCGGTGTGGACAAATTAAGAAAATGTTAAATTTTGCAATAGGAATCATCCCCTACCCATTAGCTTCACTCTACCCCTATCCACCAGTAGGCCTAGCACGTGTTGCGCTCGAGAGTATGTCGGCGTATCTCGAGCTATCCGTCACTTTCTAACAGCGCCAATCAGAAGAAGACGCGTAGCTCGAGATAAGTCGACATACTCTCGAGCGCAACATGTGCTACAGGCGCAGTACTTTTAGTATGTTGTTTAGAACCACCTTTACCTACAACTACTTAAGAGGAGGGGTAGGGCAAGCTCTTCCATACAAACTTTGTGCAGGATTTACTTCGTTTGTGTTTGCATTAAAGTTATGATTTTTGGTCAGTATGCTTATTTTTCTGATAGAAGCTATTTCGTGATGTAATTTTTTTATTTTGAATATTTTTGAAATATTTGAAAATTTTCACATCACGATCTTCGCATATCTAATATTTACAACCAAAAAAAATATTATATTTGTTAGTGCCAAAACCGACGAATAAAACGTGCACAAAGTTTGTATGGGGAAGGCCTTGCCCTACCCTGCGCCTTAATACCAAAATTAGCTTACTTAAGTATTCAACATAAACACACACACACACATACACACACATAGTATTGATTGATTGATTAAAATTCCACCAAAGAAGCTTCCGGCAAAGAAGCCGCCTATAGCGGGACTCCGTAATTTGATATATGTTAGATTATTTAGTTATAAATTTAGAAATATAGAAGTAATTTCATTTGAGTCCCTATTAGAATAACCATTGTATGAGAAAAACCGGCCAAGTTTGGAATCTTATGTTTACTATGTTTCTTGACTCTTGACTATTACTGGTAATTTGTACTTAGCAGTGATAGTTTTTAAGGTTTAATAGAAAAAAATGCACCACCACTTTACGTGTAGGGGAGGTACCATACATTTTTTTCAACATTTTATTCTACCGTTTTTCAGGCGTCATTGATATGTATACTCATGCCAAATTACAGTTTTCTAGCACTAACGGTTACTGAGCGAAGCCGGGGACGGACGGACATGGCGAAACTATGAGGGTTCCTTGTTTACTACGGAACCCTAAAGACCGACTAAGAAAATGTACACACTACTTTATTACACAGTTTTTGCAGTCATTTTTAAAATTATTTTAAATCCACGTTTGTACTTTTGTAGACACAATGACTAATCTAGATAATGTTCTACTTTTTTCGAACTCATTGTGCTGGGATTTCGGCTAAACCTTTCATAATATAATGTTGTTATCCGTAACAATGCCCTGACGGCTATATACGTTGACAAACGTCACACGACCGGATTAATGTCTGGCGTCGCGTTATTTGTGATTGTATGATGACGAGGTAGATTGAATCGCTTTTCAACTGGGTACTTTAATAATTTTACACTTTGCCGACTCTGGAACAAATATTCCGACTACGTGGCGTTCGTTACAGTCACATATACGTCGTATTTTAATTATTTGATGACCATGTAAGCGCCTGATATAAAAATAGTAATAAAATTCTATCGCGATAAAGCGGCCTAGCCATTCTATATATTTAAAAAATAAAGCAATGCCGATGCAAGTCGGTGGAAATCTTGTTCTGTGGACAACTGGACCCCTCTGGTACTATTGACTAAAATATAACCGACTTGGTTTAACATTGCATATCATTACTTTTTCGTTGTAGAAGAACTGTGTTGCGAGACTTGTATCTTTTTACATAATAATGTTGTTGATGGGATAGGTATGTCAGATGGTGTAGTCAAACTCATAATTTAAATTTAGTCAAGCGGATGCGTCCGCTAAGAAAATTATAATTATCTGGTGGGATTTGAAACCACGACCTCTGGAATCCGCCCATTACTCTTAACCAACTGAGCTACCGTGGGTATCGCTTGCGGTGATGAATTTAAATTTTCAATTCTTAATTTTGCAGTTTGATTGATGATTATAACTGTACATTGTCGCATACTTAATTACTGGTATAGCTCGTGTCATCCACGAAGGCGTGACAATTACGTTTAGATTAGTATGAGATTCACTGTGGAGGGGCGCGTCGTCGTGAATGACACACACTATACTTTATTGCACACACCAGTTGGTAATTTAGGGCCGATTTTTATCTGTCAGATAAATCTCTCTCTGTCTTTTTCTTTCATTTGAATTCAGATAAAAAGTCTTTTTTTTAATTTGATTAAAAAAAATTTTATGGTGCCATTCGAACCAGATTTCATAGACGATCAAATTTCTATATGGGACCAACTACAATTAGACTACAATAAAGGGCAAAAAATAGAGATGAATCTAGCTCGCCGCTAGCGGCCGCCCAAACGGCTCCTACAAATTAGCACGGGCAGATGACGTCACCCGCCTGGTATCGAACCAACTGTTGTATGGGAAAATAAGTATTTTGCTGTTTTGGTCGTAAAATAATGCGTTTAGGTACATAGTTGCCGTACATTTATTTATTTATTTTTAATTAAGTATTCTATTGATACCTTTTGTTTGACTTTTGGATGACAAAAAAAAACAATAATTTACCGAATTTTCGATGTTAAATATCTTTTTTCTATTTGGTAAAAGTTTATAATTTTCAATTCAATGTGATAATTTGATGGTTTACTTATCCATAAAGTGACATCATCATTCATATTGAAAAATAAAACCTCAGTTTGACTATGTACTTTAGTTTGTAAATGTTCGTTAGAATATCAAATATTTAGCTAGTAATGAAATTCGAACTAAGCCAATTAGCGATAAATCTTCCAGACCCCAGGTGCGCCCCCCTCTCCCCCTAAACCCAGATGTAATATTAATAATGATGCATCGGGCATCTACTGTGGTGCGAAAATGATTGTACGTCGCAGCGTCCCCTAGAATCAATGTGATGGATCTATTTACCGGGAATTTCACTGATGGGTCATTATTCCCCCGTTTCGGCCGCCTCACTTTCGTGGACACGTTTTTGACGAATTGGCTGAAGATTTTGGTGGTATTTCTGAGTTAGGTGGATGTCCCGTACCTACTTTTATCAGATATCAGAACGGCATTGAAATCTTTATTCAAACTCAACAAAATAGTGACCACGAAAGTGATTTGGAACAAACGCCCGAATAATGACCCTGATAAGCCAGTGTGTAGAATTGTGTCCCTTTCTATGGTTCTTTTGCAGAAAAATGTTGCGTAGAATGAATTGTTTCGCAGAATTTTGGTTTCACACAAACTTTTTTTTAATTTTTAAGGTAATGTTAAAATTCAATTTTGTAGACCCCAGAGTTCTTCGTCGTTTTTTCCTTGTCGTTCGTTTGATATAATTTGGCCTAAGAGTTTTGTACGAACTATACGTAATTACGTACACAGAAATAATAAATTTATTCACAAGAATACAACAATATTTTAAAATAACTAACTGGTAAATTAATTAACTGGCAGGAGGAGGCACTGATGCGGGAGTCGTGGCAGTCATGGGGAGAGGCCTTTGCCCAGCAGTGGGACACCCAAATAGGCTAAGGAAAAAAAAACAATAACTTAAATAATTTTAAAGCTAACTTAAATCTAAAACAGGCCCTTGAGGCATTGTGCCGAGGATGCTGGCGGCATTTCCTCGCTGTATCCTGTATCGCAATGCTGGTACCTACGTTGTGCAAGAAGTTGCCAGCTCATCGATAACCAGGGGGCCGACTTTCGAGTGTCGAACGCTCGACTTTCCACTCGAGATCTGTCAAAAAACTATGATGTTTTGACAGAATGATGTCGAGTGAAAAGTCGAGCGTTCGACACTCGAAAATCGGCCCCCAGTTATGTCAATAAGACGCTTCGCGATTTCGGTAAATAACTTGTGCGAGCTGGGACCATGTGGATTATAGGACCTAGAGTTTCGACGCCAAAAGGCACAAAATTGTACAGAATATATTACTGACTAAATCTATTACCATTAGCCATAATAACCAAACATAAACATTGTTCAACAGCTATCCCGATACTGATGTTATTATTAATTAGAACTCCTAATGAGGTACTGAATTGAATTTGACGTGAGTAATGCAGAATACTTAGTATAATGTAAGATATTGTAGATAATTCAAATATAGAGACACGGATTAATAATCTAAATGTAAGACCTGTAGTCTTATATGGAACATAACCGAAGTCTCATTTACTCAAAGTCCGTCCTTCCGTTTTCGCCATTTTGGCTACGGGACCCTAAAAAGGAACTTTATAATTGTAGATGATTATTAAATAAAGTTACGCTTTAACAGATAATTACATATTTGCGGCACTTGCAGTAGAGACCCTGGGACCCTGGTCGACAGATACTAAGGTCCAGGTCAATAGACATAAGAAATGATGTAAACAGACCAATTTACCTTCATTACTTCGTAATCACGCACTTTTAAAGAACGAACACAGTCTTACCAACAATTTATAGTCATAATCCTTGTATTTGCATTCATTTTAAGCTATAATATCTTTTAATTATTTATATTTCAATAAAAACAATTTTCGTTTACAATGATTAGGTATGTGACAATAGCTTGTCAAGTTTTTTACTCATAAATATGCTAGGAATCTATATTGTCATTGAAAAAAAAGTTCGTTTAAGTGATGGGAATATCAGTATATCGAACAAGTTTAATTTCATCATAGATTAAATTACAAATAAACTCACTTCTCATCATTTTCCATTTACTTTGCTATGAATTTTCTTTGCCCATTTATTTTTATTTGCTGCCATGAAGTGAAGAGCCACAAATACTCCCAATGAATATTCAATAAAATAATTTCTCGACTGTCAAGTGGATTGATTAATTATTGTTATAGACTTTTGTCATCACTATTTTACAACAAATCCATAGACGACAAACGAATTGTCAGTCAACCATATTTGTTTACATAATTTCCAATTTCTATTGACGCACGATATAAAGAATTTGTCAAAAAAGTTTATCAAAAACTGATCGGGGTCTCAGGTGTTCTGAGGGCTGGCTCTTACTTCGCCCAGCGGCTGAGCCTGGCCATTCAGCAAGGCAACGCAGCGAGCGTCCTGGGAACGATGCCTCGGGCAACATTAGGGGGAATTGAGGAGGGGCGTTTTCATTTATAATATTTATTTTTAAATATTAGTAAAGTGTTATGTATTTTTGTATGGTGCAGGCTATTTAGAATAATTTATTAAAGAAAGCATTAAAATAATTTGTCAATCAACCTAGGTATTTAAATTGTATAAAACCTCTTTAAAAGCTTCTTTGAATGGTTTGATTCAGTGAACGAAAATATGTTTACTTCCGTTCAGTGGTTTGAATGTATTGGCGCCATTTTCGATAGTTAAAAAAAGTGGCGTGAATTAGAGTTAGTCTGTGGTGACAGGAAAAAATGGAGTCGAATGTAATGTTATCGTAACGATAACAATAGAAATCAATTAAATATTGTAACAAGAAATGGATATGGCATTATATCGAAGAATAAAGTTCAATAAAGATCTACTTCATGTGTATTGCCGGCTCGACAGTCTTAGGCGACTTCCTGATTTGTCGGTGCGGAGGCGGTACGATATGAGAAAACTGTCAAATGTCAGTGTCAACTGTCAGTCAACTCAGTACTACTGTTTACTGCGCCCCTACATTTAAATGACTGCTTCATGACTGGCGCGGGATGCGCGGAAGCGGGACGATGTGAAGGCAGTACTGGTCCGCTTCTGCGCATAATATTACTACTGCGCAAATGTAATACTGACAGTATTCTGTCAAGTGGGAATCTTTGCGACGTCAGTAAGTTTACGTCAAAGAAGAAAATGTCACATATCGATCCCGCCCCGCCAAGTCAGGAAGTCGCCTAAATTCATAACTTTATGATGAACTATCTACTTTTATCTCACGAACGCGGGTGAGCCATGGTTGTGTGTTGAGCTATACATGCACATTGTCTATGTGTGCGTCAGCATAGGAGCTATGAGTTCACGTTGTCTATGTGTTCGTATGTGTCACAACTACGACTATGGCCAAGCCGCGGTCGTCAGATAAAAGTGCATACTTATCATCATCCTCCTAGCGTTATCCCAGTACAGTTGCATCCTGAAGGATGCCTGGGGTCCGCTACCTGATCCCAAGATTTGGCGTAGGCACTAGGTTTTACGAAAGCGACTGCCATCTGACCTTCCAACCCCAAGGGGAAACTAGACCTTATTGGGATTAGTCTTTGTCAAGTGAGTGGGCAACTTGACTGTTAGAAGTTTTCAAGCCGCCCGAAGGCCTCCAACTTGGCTTAACGACTGCTGCCATAGACAGCAACCGGGATCAACAGCTTAACGTGCCTTCCAAAGCACGGGAGCGCTCAGTTAGTAACCACTCAAAGCAGTCACCCATCCAAGCCCTGACCGCTGCCTACGTTGCTTAATCTTAGATACCGCAAGCGGTACGCATGCGCCGCTGGGCCACGAGCGCATAATAGTACATACTATTAAATCATAACCAACTGCGAAACTAAACGCAAGTTGCCATCGCCTGATGCTCGCCATATTTTCCCTCGTTATCAGCGTAACCTCGCCGCATAGGGCGTGGCGACCTTTACCAAATTGCTGACACTTGCAATACACCCTTTACCTACCTGTAAATATATACCCTACGTCAGCACGCGATGATTTACTGTTGCTAAAGGTTCCGTATCTTATGGATATCGGGCCTACATTTAGGCAAGGCGTTTGATGTAATGGATCTATTTTTGGAGGGTTCAAAGGCAATGTTTTAGTCCATTAGCGTTAATTTGCGCTGTTAACTCTTTAATGCATTGTTAAATTCCTTTATTTTACGATTATTACTATAAAAGGTTTTCAAGTTCACTTCGTTAACTACTTTTGATTTCGATTTTATTTACTTGAACCTTGAACCGCTATTTGATCGCTTCTTCGCCTGTATACGACTGTTTGTTTCAGAAACACGTGTATATCGGAATGTGAGTTTGCAGTTGTTAGGTAGATTGAAAGATAAAGTCTGGATGCTATTCGATGTATTTCCACTATGTTAATAAAATAAGTAAATATTAATGTTAACTAAAGACTACAAAATGTTAATTAATTGTTATAAATTTTCTAATGCTATATAATAATAAAATTTCTAATAATTAATATTAGTTTAATCAAATTTAATTTAATTTATTGTATTAGCTTAGTTTAATCTTTTTGTTATTGATCTCACTCTCACTGCAACATGCGAAGTCAATGTTATGTACCTCCGTAATTGTCGTATATATCAGACATAATACCTCTTAAGATACTAGCTTTAAGTGAAATATAATATATATGATGTGGATGTACTAAATAAATAAAATAAAAAAATAAAAAATAATGCGACCGCGACGATGACGTCATTATACGCACTTTTTTTTTTTTTTTTTTTTTTTTTTTATTTAGTGCTCTAAAGTTTGGCCTCCTACGGGGCCAGTTACTTGTTAGTGATAATTCTCCCGCATCGTCCTTGAGGGACGATGCGAGGCTCTCGTAACCGGCCGCATCGCCAAAGTAGCTTGCGAGCGGCATGTCACGTGTTAGGTGCACATGCACCGAACAACGTGGAGGTATCAAGTTGAAATTGAAATAATATAGGTATTTAGGACTCGCTACACTAGGTTTAGTATATTGCGGAATAATGGTTGGCCAGCCTACGTACCGCTGGAAGGACGAAGTGAAGAAAACCTTTGTGCCCTACAAGCAGGAAACTGGGAGGAGATGGCCCAAAACAAAACAATAACTCGTATCGGAGGGCAAGATCCACTTCGGGTGGCTGAGCCATCGGAGTAAGTAAGTATATTTAGGACTGCAATACCTATGAGCTGTGAAAAAATAAAGCTTCTAACGCTCAGTTTAAGGCTGGGTATTACTCGTACCACTTTCGAGTTTTTTTTAAACCATCTTAGACATAGAACATAGTGTCTTAAATTCTAAAAACAATATATGTGTTACATAAGAATCTTGTCTAGTGAAAATCGCAGTTACCCCTTTTTGCAAAGTTTTTTTCGATATTACAGCTATATTACTGATATTTTACATTAAATTTTTGTACTCAATTAAAGATCCTAAATAGTTATAGACAATTCGCAGGGCTTGCTTTGATAAAATGATTGGCTTAATGACTATAGCTAAATATTTACGAAAAGTACGCGCAGAGCTTTCGTAGACTAGAGCGGGATGGTTAATTGCAAACTCACGCGTGCTAGAGCCTTCTCCTCCTTGGGGATATCTCCCCTTAATACTCGTAAAGATCCGTTTCACCTTATATCACTAAATTATGCCAAAATATATGTATTAGTAGGTACGAAACCCGGGCCCATCAGGATGCAAACATAATGGGATAACGCTGTTTATGTCTTCCTATTCTCAAGGATCCCCAAACAATTACATATGAAGTCACTGACGCAACAGATTATATCGGTCCATTGAATATCATCCTATTACGCCGTGACTTGCCAATGACGCGTGTAAGGACCAAAGATCAATAACAGCTGCACAAACCCTTTTGAAAACGATTTTATTCAGCTTGGCTTGACTTATAATATAGCGACTTGTGTAGGTCTAATTTACTTACGAGTATACTAGAAATTCCAGGTACCCTCAGAATCTCTTTCCTGTTTCTGCAAATACTGCCCTCATGCGCAAAAGTGTATTTTGTTTAGCTAGTAAAATTTACAATAAATTGCCTATCGATTTAAGAATGTTACCCATAACTCAATTTAAGCACAAACTCAAGACATATTTAATTGAAAATTGTTTTTATTCTATTTCTGACTTTTTGCTGCATAATTTTAATAATTCAAAATGACATAATTATTATTATTATTTTATTAACAATAATGTATTTGAAGATTTAATTTTTTATTGCTTATTATTTGACATGTTATTTGTATGTATAATTTGACATGTTAGTATATAAGAATATTATTAATCAAGAATTTGTACGCCAATAGGCAGGGTATAGTGTTACATAAATCAATTATTTACCACCACTGTAATCAGATTCACCTATACTGACAAATAAAACTTTGAACTTTGAGTATTACATAAATACTTAAAATAGCATAAAATATTAGTATGTAGGGGTTTGACTATTGGAAGACTAGTTTTAATATTTGATAACGTAAAACATTTCGGAACATCATACACAACCAACAAAAATACTGAAAATTCAAATTCAATCGATACGAAACATCAGCTTGTTATGTTTTTTAGTATATAGCCAGCCAGCCATAATAGTAGTACTGATTTCGCCATGTCCGCGCCATTTTGTTTATTGTACAAAAATTGTTGTCTTTAAAAAAATATTTTATTTATTTACCATTATTATTAAAAATAAATATGTTTTATCTTTGTTTAGATGTATATCTTGCTTCAATTTACATATTAATAGATTACAAATACAAAATACAAATACAAATAGAACAAACAAACAAACACACAAACACAAATACACACAAATACAAATAGATTATCATCTCTATAAATATATTACCGGTAGTACTGGTAGAAATGAAGGTAGATTAATGTATGCAACTATTTTTTACAGAATTTTATTCATTGCCTTGCTGAATGTCGATACTAGGTAGTTACGTATTATATTTTATCTACACCCATATAGGAAAATCTTTTATAAGTTCAAAAACCGTAGATAAGACCCCGCTTTATAATATACTGTGCATGAAGCTTCTCGCGATTGCGCCCATTTTTACGGCAAAAACTAGTTTTTCGTATTTTTCTCGAAAAGTATATTTTTATAATGAATATTAAGAAAGGGGTGCCCTGCGGAATATCAATACAAACATTTTTATGTAAAAAATATTGTTTCATGTGCAAAATTTACAATGTATTCAAAAAAATAAAGATTAAGATGTCATTAACTTTATGTATTGTTTATTAATTTTTATAGTTTTAATTTCAAATTTCAACAAGGCGATGACCTTGTGTAAGGATCTGATCAGGCTAACCTACATAATTATTTTATTGTATTTAACTAATTCAGCACGTACGAGTAGTATTAGTGATTTAAAAGCACGCCAATATTCAGAATTAAATAAATAAATAAATATTTGTGGACAATCTTACACAAATCAACCTATAGTCCCAAACTAAGCAAAGCTTGTACTATGGGTACTAAGCGACGATATACATACTTATATAGATAAATATTTACATACATAATTTATTTATTTAAATACATAGAAAACATCCAAGACCCAAGAACGATATTTGTGCTCATCACACAAATAAATGCCGGGATTCGAACCCGGGACCTCCAGCTTCGTAGGCAGGGTCCCTACCAACTAAGCTAAAGCGGTCGTCAAAATTTCGTGCAGATGCTAGGAATTTGATAATTTGATATGTGATCTTAGGCTTTCTTTATTACCGCCGCCGTGAGAGCAAAGTTGTATGTCACCAGAAATGGAATTTCCCGCATGCATTAGAGGTGGAGGATAAGCTACGGTAGCCCAGTGGTTCAAGCATGCGGCTGTCAAGCGGCGGTCGTGGGTTCGAATCCCAGCTCGTACCAATGAGTTTTTCGGAACTTATGTACGGAATATCATTTGATATTTACCGTTAGCTTTTCGGTGAAGGAAAACATCGTGAGGAAACCTGCATACATCCGCGAAGAAATTCAAAGTTGTATGTGAAGTCCCCAACCCGCTCTGGGCCAGCGTGGGGACTACTGCCCAATCCCTCTCATATATGAGAGGAGGCCTGTGCCCAGCAGTGGGACGTATATAGGCTGATGATGATTAGAGGTGGGTGATAAATAACTTCACGATGAAAAAATCACGGTGATCCGCCGTTAAAAAGTAACAGTGTGACTTGACACAGTGTGAGTGTGAGGTTACAAAATAACGTTGTTACTTAGCGACTATATCACTGGAACAGTATGTAAGCGACGACCGCTGTTACTAACTGTGACTGTGACTGCGGTGCGCTGTCACAGAGTAACATCAGTTGTTACAAAAATATCAGTAACTGCCGGGAACGATCGACACGCAAATGTCGTGACACGAAATAACCGAAGTGACAAAGTCACGGTGATTTTTCAATGTGATTTTTTTTGAACGTGAATAACAATAACGGTGATCGAAAAATAACGTTTTTCCCCATGCATTAATATTATGAAAATCCTCCGTTTGTGCTTGGGCAAACGTGCTACCGTTTGGGCCGGCGGGCGGATTTCCGGTTTCTTCTGTATAGGTCGACTTTCCCAGCCAATTCACGGGAAATTTGTGAGCTGGTTCGATAATTTATAGATAGAAAAGAGAATATTTATGGTTCTACGTTCTAAGGAAAGTCTCACAAACGACTTTTTGAAACAGGTAAAAATATTTAACTACTTTTCTAAACAAAATCTTATTAGTTCCGCTGTCTGATTTTGTGCACACAGTCAGCAAGTAAATTAAATTAAACACAAAAAACTGAGTTCAATTACATTACTTACATTGGCTAAGTGGACTTTCTGATCGCAATTTTACCTTTTTCCCGAAAAACTCCGACTTTATTCACAAGATGAAAGGAATTCGGGAAGTTTTTAGTTTACTTAATTCCGTTCACTTTAATCTAAATGGATTTTGCTGTTTTCTAGGGCATACCAGGGATTGGACTTAGAGCTATAGAATTTCACCGCGTTTAATGTCGGAGATAGGTATAGCATATTAGTCCCTTTCTGAACTCTGATCCACCATTCGGCGGAGTTGTTTGACAAGTCAAAATGCACTAATGTTGCCACAGTACGGCCAGTGCTGTTCATATCGATATTATTTAAGTCCTCACTAGACGTATGGATCTTACGGACCAATTTATCGGGCACCCCTTGGTGCTTGCCGAGATCATCGAAAATCGAAATTAGTAGTGCTTCTCTCAATCTAAAATGCTCTCAATTTGACAAATTAAAATGATTTGTAAATTTTATGATTTTTTCATATTTGTTTTACTTTCGTCAACTTAATGAGCCTTAAGTTGCCGAAAAGTAGAAACTTTTACAATTACATTAAATTAGATAGTAAAGTAGTACGACTTAAATCTTGACCGAAAAAAAATCCCATCGAATAGTATATCGATTTTAATATTCCGAAAAATGCTGGCACATTTTTGTTCGTGAATAAGAGGGTATAGTTACTTACTTTATACTTATCGACATATTTTTATCGTTATATACCGTCACTATTTATTTTTTTCTACTCCTGGCAGCATCTCATCTGCCAGTTTACTCCGCCGAATTATGGACTTGGCCTTAGCAATCATGTAAGTGCGAAAGGGACGAATGGTTAATCTAGGTAGCTAGCATGTTTGCCACCGTCGTTGTATAAAAAAAAGTCAGCTGTCAGTGTCAATTGTCAGTCGAGTCAGCACTTATACCTAACGAGTCCGCACCACGCTTTATTAGGCTCGGTGGGCCCTGCCTATACTGCCACTGTCAGGTTCAAAAAACCGCATAATATACGGATGCGGGCCTAATGATGTCCCCTTCTTTTGCAGAACAATGATTAATTTAAGAGGAGGGGTAGGGCAAGCTCTCTTCATACAAACTTTGTGCAGGATTTACTTCGTTTGTGTTTGCATTAAAGTTATGGTTTTTGGTCAGTAGTATGCTTATTTTTCTGATAGCTATTTCGTGATGTAAATTTTTTTTATTACATTTTTTTTTAATTTTTTAATTTAGAATTTTTTTCAAATATTTGAAAATTTTCACATCACGATCTTTGCATATCTAATATTTACAACCAAAAAAAATATTATATTTGTTAGTGCAAAACCGACGAATAAAACGTGCACAAAGTTTGTATGGGGAAGGCCTTGCCCTTCCCTGCGCCTTAATAGAGTTGTGTCGCAGAAAGTAATACTGACAGTGTTCCGTCAAGTGAGAATCTTTGCGCCATCAGTAAATTTACGTCAAAGAAGAAAATGTCACATATCGAGATCGAGAGATCACTCCGCCCAGTCAGGAAATCGCCTTAGGTTAGTTAATCCATATGACATTAAATTAAATTAAATTTGTTTGATTTGTATTATTGCTTCTAATACCTATTATCTTAATTAGGTACTTATAGTTTAAGGCGATATATAGATTGAAAGAGACACCCTTTGTTTTTCGCTCACTACAAAACGGGATGCAACCCTCTCCGAGAATGCCTTTTTAGACAAATCTCGTTAAATATCTGACTGTGTGCAGGTTTATTAAATTTCCTCTTGTCAGTACCTAGATGAGGTAATACAATCATATTAACTTAATCGTGTCTTTTAATAATTCGTTGTTTTAGTAGGCTGAGGAAAAAAAGGAAAATATAGACTCAACTTTGGATTTATTTTATATCGAGAAAATTTTAAGCAATCATGTTTCGCTATTGTCAGTACGACAATCATATAGTCAAGAATCATATATCTGAAAATCAGCTCCTACTGTTTGCTAGTCTGTGCAGGACAGCGTTTCAAAGTCTCCAAATTTCTCAGTGTAGCGCCTTAATACAAGTTGGTCTTTAAATAAATGAAATTGAATTTAATTGAAATGAAACTTCCGTCTGTAAATGAAATTGAATTGAACATTCTGCGAAAGAATATATTTATGAACCTTCTATCTGCGAAACAAAATACAACCACCAAAATAAAATCGCTCGTCGGTTCTCACGTCTCGTCTGAGTAAAAGGCTCAAACGGATATTGAAATACCTCCATATCTATTTACGGCCTAATATTTCGTAATTGAAGTTCAGATGTTCAGGGAGGGTTCACCAAAGTGCCTCGATTTATGTTCATTCAATTACTGGGGTCTTTGTCTTGAATGGCATGCCTTAGGCACTTTGAGTCGCCTATATCCAATATACTCGTACAGTCGAATTCATAAAATATAGGTACGCGGTTCTTGTTACATTTTCACATTTCTCATATATACAAATGTACTATTTTTTATTTTTTACTGGCTTCCAAAAAGGTGGAGGTACTATGCTTGATCAGTATGTTTGTTCTTTCATAATTTCGGCAATGATTGTTGACCGAGTTTGATAATTCTTTTTTTTATGTTCACAATTGTTGACTGACTGATAATTCTTGATGTCGCCTTGATGTGAGGCTATACGGACCCGTTGGCTGAAAGGAAACATACATAGAACAAGAGAAAAAACATACATAGTGCCAAGAAGACTTTTCTCAAAGTGTCTCTACGTAGTTTACTGCGGCCGCCGGCGGATGGCGATTTTTTGAAAATATATAAGAATAAGCTAAAACTATGAGTTAAATGCGGAGCCGAAAAACTTAGGGCCAATTCTATTATTATACTAGCTTTTGCCCGCGACTTCTTTCGCGTGAACATCCATATCAACTTCTACTCCGTATTGTTATGAAATATTGGATCTCCCAATTTCTGGAAGACGTAAAAAAATATTCTAGCATGTTTAAATTCAATAGTATTGTGACTTCATAAGCGCACCAAAACCAGGAATTTTTGCTTGTACTTACGTATTTTATGGCTCATCATCCTACGGCACGTAAACATGCGTTGCTTCTCGTATTATTTGTTATTTTCCTTACGTTTTCATCACACGACGGATCAGTACCCTTACCATGAGTTTGCAATGTTTGCATTACCGTACTCGCTAGAGACTGCGTAAACGATTTAGTATGGACAAAAGTACAGCGCCTCTGGCGGTTACGCAATCGCCGAACTAAATCGTTTACGCAGTCGCTAGCGAGTACGGTAATGCAAACATTGCAAACTCATGGTAAGGGTACAGAGCTTGTGACGGTTACTTAGAAACAGTGCAATTTCTAAGATCGAAGAATACATTTTCCAATGTGACAAAATTATCTGTATGACCTTACGCCCTTGTCATTAAAGTCATGTTCGCGTATTTTGACACTGAATACTTATGCTTATAGACATTTTCGATGTTGAATGTGCAGTGTGCACTATTAAATAAAAATAAAATCTATAATAGTGATTATATACTGATGTGGCTCGCAAAACCATAACTACAAACAAACATAAATACAATCCTTTATCAATAAACTATTTAGGTAACAATGAAATCAAATATAGCAAGGCAGTGACTAATAATAAACCACGTAACAGTTCCTGTTATTCCATTCCTATTTGTAGCCACAGTATTTGATTCGTCGGTAATAATTCTCCTTATCTAATAAAGTTTACATCCAGTGCGGCATAAATGGAGAGAAACGTGACCTGATAAAGGCTTTACCGGTGTTAGCAGCTACTCACGTGCGCCTTCGTTTAAATAAACATTTAACATTTCGAAACTATGTCCATGGGGTCCCAGCGAGCACAAGTTATCAACCGAAATCGCGAAGCGTCTGGTTGATATATTATAACCGGTGACCGAAGAGCTGGCGGCTTACTCGCACAACGTATCAGGTTTGCGAAATGCCGCCAGCAGCCTCGGTAGAATGCCTCAAGGGCCTGTTTTAGATTTACATGTCAATGGGAAGTTAAAAAAATCTCAGGACCAATATTTTGTGACAGACGACGGAAGGACGGACGCGTGAGTGAAAGCAATAGGGTTTCGTTTAGACCCTTCGGGTATGGAAGCCTAAAAAGACCATTCTGGCGTTACGTACTCCCCTTAAGAAGCCTTACAAGTTTTAAATTATTTTGATTTACAATTTTGAGAAAAGTATTGATAATAATAATAAAGTGATTAAAGGATCGCCACTCGAGAACCTTTCGGCCCCAACGGCCATCGGTTCTACGTGCAATGTGCCCCGCCCACTGCCACTTAAGTTTAGCGATTCGAAAGGCTATATCGGTTACTTTGGATCTGCTACGGATGGCCTCATTTCTGATGCGATCACGCAGAGAAACTCCCAGCATAGCCCTCTCCATTGCCCTCTGAGTGACTTTGAGCCTTCTTATGAGGCCCATGGTGAGCGACCACGTTTCCGTACCATATGTCATCACTGGCAACACACACTGGTCAAAGACTCTCGTCTTGAGACACTGCGGAATATTGGACGAAAAGATATGCCGTAGCTTCCCGAACGCTGCCCAGCCGAGTCGGATTCGACGATTGACCTCTTTCTCAAAGTTGGACCTACCTAGCTGGACAGTCTGTCCTAGGTATACATAATCGTCTACAACTTCGAGCGTAAAGCGTCCGATTGTAACGGGAGTACCACGGACCGGAAGGCGCAGCGTGGGTAGACCCCCCACAAGGTGGACTGATGACCTGGTAAAGGTCGCGGGAGTCCGCTGGATGCGGGTGGCGCAAGACCGGTCATTGTGACACTCTTTGGGGGAGGCCTATGTCCAGCAGTGGACGTCTTTCGGCTGATATGATGATGATGATGATGATGATGATGATGATTAAAGGATACGATGATTTTATTAAAGTTTTAGATAGTAACATTGCCCTTTTTGGATTTAATTGTGTGTAGTAGAAATTAAGCGAAAAAAAGCAGTTTTAAGCTCGAAAATGGTCGATTTGGAGTGAGTCGATTGAGTGATGGAGTGACATTCCAAAAAATACTTTTAAAATTGTTT
This sequence comes from Cenopis cana, assembly GCA_951800055.1. NCBI lineage: Eukaryota > Metazoa > Arthropoda > Insecta > Lepidoptera > Tortricidae > Cenopis > Cenopis cana. The sequence continues at coordinate 1,685,626 of OX637495.1, forward strand.
CCATTAGGTCGGTATAGTCCTGTTTTCTAGATAGTAACATTGAGAAAATGTCGAGATACGTCCCAATAAAACAGAAAATGGCCTACACAGACGAGCGTTTTTTTACCTTATAAGGACCCTTAAGGCTTAGACTGCATTATGCAAATCCCAACATTGCCAACCTGAGCGTCAGCACGTAAAATGCAATTACTCGGCATATGGCCCGGGTTAGCTTCATTACGTTCCGCAGAGAGCTCTCATTGGTGTAGCCAGGCTTGGTTCACGAGAATTCATGGAAGCGGCCGACAGAAATCCAGTGCGGGATACATTTATACTGACATGCGTGTATACAACATCTCTGTATAAGTTTCTTCGAAACAAAACACAAACGAACGCGTTTACATTTAGGCGACTTCCTGATTTGTCGGTGCGGAGGCAGTACGATATGAGAAAAGTGTCAAATGTCAGTGTCAGCTATCAGTCGACGTGATACCATTTTTTACTACGCTCGCTCTTACATTTAAATGAGTGCTTCCTGACTGGCGCGGGATGCGCGTTAGCGGGACGATGCTAAGGCGGTACTGCTCCGCTTCTGCGCATGATATTACTACTGCGCAAACGTAATACTGACAGTATTATGTCAAGTGAGAATCTTTGCCACGTCAGTAAGTTTACGTCAAAAAAGAAAATGTCACATATCGATCCCGCCCCGCCAAGTCAGGAAGTCGCCTTAGTCTGAATTTATATAGCAAAAAATTATGTACCATCTAAGGCCACCAGAGGCGCTGCTCGCGTTGCCTTACAAAATGAGACTAAACGCAAACGCGTTCCTTTGTGTCTTGTTTCGAAAACTCTTATACTAGAGGTACAGGTATTTAGAGGTATGACGATGGGACACCTGATTCGGCCCAACAGCTTCCTCTTAAACATCTTAGAGGGCAAAATTGAAGGCATGGAGAGGAAGAGGAAGACCTCCTGTCTTACATTAACCAAGTGAGGGAAGTTGCTATTGAGTCGTATGGGGATGTCAAGAAACTGGCAAATAACAGAGAATTAAGAGTGGTGGTGGTTACTCCACTGATAAGAACGAAGCTCTTAAGTTTTGATGATGATGAGACTGACATGGAGCGCTCATGGCCCAGCAGTATGCGAGGTTAAATGTTGGGGCCGGGTTCAGTTCTTGAATGGGTGATCGCTTTGAGTGGTTATTAACTGAGCATTCCGCTCCCAGGCTTTGCAAGGCATGTTAAGCTGTTAATCCCGGCTGATCTATCTATGGCAGCTGTCGCTGAGCCAAGTTGGAGGCCTTCGGGTGGCTTGAGAACTTGTAACACTCCACGCTTAGTTAATTACCACTCAAAGCGGTCACCCATCCATGAGTTGACCTGCGCTCGTAGCACATGTTCCACTCGAGAGTATCTCGACTTATCTCGAGCCACGTGTCATTTTCTGATTGGCGCTGTTAGAAAGTGACGGATAGCTCGAGATACGCCGACATACTCTCGAGCGTAACACGTGCTAGACCTACTGGGCCACAAACGCTCTACTTCTCTCCTTTTATCGCTTAGAAAAGCGCATCCAGTATGTCTACTTCTCTAATCAAAACAATGTGCCAATCTGTCCGCTGCATTAAGAACGGAAGACAACAATTTTGCCACCGACGAGCTCCCTCCGTCCAAAATCACACTTTATTTCCAACCTCTTAAGGTCTCCTTTCCATCAATAGCTTCTTGGATCACGTCTGTACAATGCACGTCAAAGAAAATTACGATTTATGAGCTGAAGTTACGGCTTGATTTAGTTTGTGCGTTACTTTGTATACGTTTTAGTGTCCAGCTCGACTATTTTAAGTATCGAGTGGGAAGTGGGTCCTGTTGTATCGGAGATTGAAAATTGCAAGCATTAAAAAAACGGTCAAGTTAAAGTCAGACCCGCGTGTCGAGGGTTCCGTGAAAACTTAGAGCGGAGAAGAGAAAAACTATGGAAAATTGTAGAGTAATGTCCGGACTGTATATATACGTACTATTTGATGTTTATCTACATAAATAACATCATTGTAGGAACTTTAATTCCAATGAAAAGTCACAATATGTACTTACCTGTGGCGAGCGCATATTAAGGTGACTTCCTGATTTGTCGGTGCGGAGGCAGTACGATATGAGAAAAGTGTCAAATGTCAGTGTCAGCTGTCAGTCGACGCGATACCATTTTTTACTACATTTAAATGAGTGCTTCCTGACTGGCGCGGGATGCGCGGTAGCGGGACGATGCGAAGGCAGTACTGCTTCGCTTCTGCGCATGATATTACTACTGCGCAAACGTAATGCTGACAGTATTATATCAAGTGGGAATCTTTGCGACGTCAGTAAGTTTACGTCAAAGAAGAAAATGTCACATATCGATCCCGCCCCGCCAAGTCAGGAAGTCGCCTTATTGCTATGCATACCTAATGCTGTTCTAAATATTCCATGAGAAATACAATTGTAGGAACTGTTTCTGAAGATTAGTAACGGATTTGAACCCTTATTGCACTTAGTTTTTTTTTTGAGAAAACCTCATTATATTTTTTGGGGAAAACCTTGCACTTGTTATCCCAAAATAATGTTCTGTCAGAATGCAAAACCAAATACAGTGCAGGATTTCTCGAACAACTTAAAGTTTCTTTCTCCGACTAATATTAAGTTTGCTTTTTTTTAAGTAGTTGGTCCCGATATAAATGTCGCAGCCGGATTGTATAAACCGCCGTTTTACATTACGGCTAGCCGTTTTACAAAACAAAGCCGTTTTACAAAACAAAGCCGTTTTTCAAAACAAAGCCGTTTTGTAATACGGCGGGTTAACGATTAGCCGGTTCGTCATTGCAATACGTTGTACAATATGGCGGCTCACGATTAGGTTTAGGTTTAAAGACATTTTATTCTCATATAAGAATACATTCACTTCCATGAGAACATGGCTATTACAAAAATACATTATTAGCCGATTAGCCGGATTGTACTTGCCGGATTGCATAGTCCGCCATTTTACATTACGGCTAGCCGTTTTACAAAATGGCCGGATTATCATTGCTAAACAGCGCTGCGAGTGTTAAAAATGGGAACTAAAAGCTGTCAAACAGGTGACAGCTAAAACGACGCTATTTTGTGAAAAGGCTAGCCGTAATGTATTACGGCGAATTATACAATCTGACTGAACCGCTTTTTTACATTACGACTAGGCCAATTGACAACATTTCATATTTTTAACTACTTTATTTTATGAACTAGTTAGAAAATATATATAGGTAAAAATTTAAGCCACCCGTATTTTTTCTTTTTCAATTTAACTCATTATTTCATACAAAAAAAACACGTGGAGAAGTCATTCCAAAAGGGCGTAAGTAAAATATGACGTCATCTTCCCAAAAAGAATCCAGAGCCACTCCAGAGCAGCGATTGGCTGTACTCTGTACTAATGTCTCCCTGAATACAGCGAGGAAGATGACGTCAACTTTCGGTTTACAGTAATAAGCGATTTTTTCCAAAATTAACGGAAAAAAAAATCTAAAAAAATGTTTTTTGTGTACTTCACACGTTTTTACCGAAATGGTTTTCAAATTAAGACTTATGGAAATTATGAAATATTGTCAATTGAAGAATGCAAAGCGCCGAACACATTTCGGCGGATTTTCAATCAGCCATATTCAATCCGCCTAGCCATTGACCCGCCGTAATACAAAACAGCTCTGTTATGTAAAACGCCTAGCCATAATGTAATACAGCGGATTATACAATTTGCCTGCGACATAAATATTACATCGTCTTTAACTGATTCGAATGGCGGCATAAAAAGTTGTCAAAGAGCCAATTATCATCTTTGCTTTCTGCGCCCATTTCGGACGCAAAATCCACGCGCCATGGAAATTGGCTCTTTCATCATTTTCCGGGTTAAGGCAAGGCAAGTCGAGCCCAAATTACCACTGAGGTTGTATAAATCTTCATTACGATAAAGTTGGATTGAGATTTATTTCTTATGGCAAATAACTTTCTGATCAATTACCTACCAAAGACAGGTCTGGCGAAAAACACGCAAGGAATTCTACCAACTAAATTCCGAGGCGTTGACCCTACACATTATTTTTTAAATTAAAGCCTTCTTGTTTTAATGCCTTCTTGTTTCTTGTTTTAAAATTAAATATTTTTTTTACGAAACCACTGGTTGAATTGATTATGGTGTGGTTTTGGAATCAGCTAATGAGCCCTTTCATTTGATATCCTACTCGATAGGTTTATGGACAAAAAATTTTTTTTTTCATGTTATAATTTTATTACATCAGACTCGCCGTTCCCGCAAAAAGAATCTCCATATATGCGGACTACCCTACAGGACTATTTTGACCGTTCTTTCGTACGTAATACACTATTCAAGCACTTGTTTTCATGACAATTTTTGTAAGATTTCGCGTGCGGGCGACAAGTGCAAATATACAAGGTGAAATTTTATTGACTGATCAAATTTTCAGTGGTTTCCTTGGCGAAAAATAAAAATACGTGTTTTTTCTTTCAGTATCTTTCGGTACTAAGATATTGAGAAACAGCAGCTTAAAGTTATTCTAGACAAGCATGCGTTCGTGGTTTGTGGCTGTATTGGTCGAGTTGATGGCGTCTTTGTACCTCAAATGTCCTCTTTCATAAAACACATGAGTGAAAGAATATCTGAACGCTGGAATCGCAGCATAAGCACCATACTGGGCTGGCTCAGAGCAAGAATCAGCGTCGCAGTAATACGTGCCACCAGTATGTGCATCCGCGGCACACGGCACCGTTTTAAACCTGCTGCCAGATGGCTCGGGTTCGACGATGGTGCTGCCCTCCCGCATATTGATTAAAAACACTTTTTACAGTTATACAGTTTGGCAGAAAGCAATACTTAATTAAGGCTCTTTTATACAATAAAGAATTTCGTAACATAAAATAGGTGAGCGCCTCGCTCCCCGCACCGCTAACCCCGAGCGTCACTCAGCTCCCGATTATCCACACGTTATATTACTAATTATTTATTCGGACAGCAAAAATTGTGAAAAATTTACCTATGGTTTTTTTTACAGAAATGGTATCTTTTATTGATACCTGATGCCTGGGAAAAATTTGAACGGTCAATAAAATTTCACCCTGTAGATAACATTTGCAAGGAAGAAGATTAGGCGTACTTAGCAGTGGCGGCGCGTCAAAAATATTCTTAGGAAAGCCGGAAATAATTTGCCTTTCTTATACTTCATGAGCCGTAGTAAAAGAACTGCACTGGCTGAAAATTAGGTAAGCCGGTGGGAATCGAGTTGTATGGACGCTCCGCCACTGGTACTTAGTTAACTTGGCTTGTGTAAGAACCGCAAATTATATTAGAGTTTTACAGAAATGCCAATATCTCGAAAACTAAGGCATATTTCGCTGAGCCCAAAAATAAAATATTCTGAAAGGAATTTAGCAGCCATAATATTAGCTGTTCACGAATTATACTCGGTTTATGGGACACCCTGTATATTTATTAAAATGTAGTATATTTTGCGAAGTAAAGTTTATTGCATTATTGTGATGCAAAGTTTTCTGATCAACCAAATATAAATCTAATCCAAATACGGCCCAGAAATTCAACAGTCCAATTGCTGAGACATTATTTCCGGACAAATTTTGAACTTTCGATTCTGAGAAGTTCTTTAGGATATTCCACTAATAGTCTTAGTAAAAATTGTCTATTAGTAAAATCTGAAATAACTGGATCAGTATATATTTCCCTAGATGCGCTTTTTATATCTCTACTTAAACATCAGCTTTGAACACGACGTTGCTCAAGCGGAAATTTAATTTACTAAATTCGGATTCAGTGGTTCAATTTAGATAAGAATCTTTTTTGTCATCTAACTTAATTTAATAAGTATTTTTTCTCAAACAACTCATCAGGATAACAATAACAATACGAATTTCTTTATTTGCCATTACAAACACATACAATGGAATGAAAAAATAAAGGAAAAAAAAAAACAGAAACAAAAAATCATGACGAGAAATAAAAATAGGAAAATAAGAGGATAAAAAGGTGAAGAAAAAAAACTAAGTTACTTCTACAAACTGGTTAGGCGAAATGTAACGTGTGGGTAATCTTTCGGATTAGAATAAATGAAGGTAGGCACTAATCTATTACAGAATAAAACTAGCTTTACCTTTCCGGGGCTGCCTAAAGCTTGTTTGCGGACTACATTAACTTTTTACCTCGGGTTTTTGCTTCGGTCAGAAGGAAAGCCATTACGGAAAGATCGTGTTTCTATGTTTGTTACTGAGAATTGGTTTTGTGTGCTGGCTGAATAACCTTTGAGATGATTTCTTGTTTGTTAGCAGACTTCAGGAGTTGGATGTATTTTTGCAAACTTTTATTTAGCTGCGGGCGATTCGCTACTACTACGGTTTTATCACATTTTTTACATCGTGAAGTGGCCTTATAAATAGTAAAATTATGTGAACTCAAATTATGACAAAAGCAAAGATAATTTCAAAAAATTGTTATACGAATAGGTACGATAATTTTATTGAAGTTATACATACTAAACTGAAGAAGAACACTCATCCTGAAGAAGAACTCCTAAAGAGTTCGAAACATGTCGCCCGGAGTGACAATTAATACGTGAGTTAACCGTTTGGTAAAAGTTTAAATTAACTTTTGACAGCTTGTCTGGAAGAAATCGGTCCTCAGTGATAAAACCGCCTTTTCTCTACCTCTAACAACATTATTTTTGTTTCTATCAACTGATTCATTTGTGTGAGGTGTCCAATAAGGAGTATTTGCACCTATTGTAATGTATTGACCCGGTAGCCCACAAGGGGAGAATATAGTACACAATATATTGCTTACCTGCATTACAAAATCAGTGCCATAATATAGGAAAAGACGCCGCTACCCTATACCTTCTGTTGCCATCAGTGAAGTAAGCAAAATATGACACTAGCTGTCTCTAAGGAGTTAGGCAGCGAATATACATAGTATATCCGGTAAACTGTAGGTACGGCGATCCCTTAAGAGGTGCTTTCATGTGATAAATTTAATACAGCCGCAAAGAGCTTTCTTAGGGTTCCGTACCCGAATGGTCCAAACGGAACCATATTTCTGTCACTCGCGCGTTCGCCCGTCCGTCGTCTGTCACAAAATAATTTTTTTACTTCCCATTGACCTATGAACTTGAATTTTGGTGATATTTTTTATCAATTAAAAAAAACATACAAAAACTGACACGACAAAAAAAACAAAGGGCTGCATTCCGGGAGTGCAGGCAGAAGTGAAAACTCAATGGCATGATAAAGAAGTTTTCACTTAATACATTTTTGATAACAGCGCCACCTACGAACAATACAAGGCACTAACTATACAGAACGCTGCTGTCGGTTGTAACTTAACACGGTAAACCTGCATTGTGAGAAACTTCGCTTGTTTATTCATAGGTGGCGCTGTTACCGATATCCATCTTCTACAGGTCACGTACTGTCCGTTTTACGATATTAGAAGGGGTCAACTTAGCTGGTCGTAGAGCGTCCTAGGCGTACTTCTGTCCACTATATTGAGACCTTACGAATTTCAATCTGACGAACTGTCGAATCTGTCGGTCGCGTGACCTGTCGCGAGTTTAACAATTTTTCCCCATCACAAATAGTGATCAGCGCCGCTAAAGAAGTTTTCACTTCAAAAACTATACAAATATCGTACCTGCCTGCGTAAATTTCACATAATACCAATAAAAAATACCTATACAAGTATCTTATGGCTGCGGTTTTTAAAGTGGGCTTACTAACTCCAGTTTCGTAGATCCAAATATTAGAAAAGGCATTCCGCTCCCACTAGCTCTCTAAAAACGCCTTTAATAAATCTTGTCATGAAAAACTCTCAAGCCGAAATCCCAAAGGAGGATAAAATGGCAAAAATTCAACAAGTGTCAGCCCTAAATACTCGTATATATTGAATGGCATTTTCCAACATCTTTTTTACATCTTCGGAATTTAATGGAAAATCGCAATAAGGATCTTACAGAAGGAGAATATTTCTTAGATGTTATTGCTTTTTATAAAGGAGATTATGAATAAATTGTAATAAAAGCAAATTATAGACGTATTGAGTACCAGTAAATAAGTCTTATACATAAGTTGTAACACTTGAATTTAAACTTTCGTGAGACATGTTATAACTTTATTTTACTAAACGGTTAAAACTCACGTATTAATTGCAAGTGTGCAATCGGCGCGGGTCGTAGACGCACTCAACTTGAGGAAGAACTCCCGAAGAGTTCGAAACATGTCGCCCGAAGTGACAATTAATACGGGAGTTTTAACCGTTTAGTAAAATAAAGTAGTCAACATGGTTTAGTAAACAAAATTATATGAAAATTATAACCTAACCACAGTTTTTCCATACTATGGCACTACGGGTCCTGCCTGTCTGAACTGCCGCTACGTTACGTACGTAAGGTTCATTTTCAGTCTTTTGCCGTTTAGTAAAATAAAGTTGTAACACGTGTAGGTACTATTACATCCTCATTAGGATATGTTCAATATTATTATTATTCGAAGTATTATTATTATTTATATTTAAATTCACGATCATGATGTGAATTCTTATTGTAAGTGATGCCTATTTAAATTTGAATTTGTCGGTTTGTATCAGCACTAATCCGTTTGTACAACACTAGCCGCATAGACAAGATAATAATATTGCAACTTGAGATATGTTGAGAGTTGGTCGAGGGATGAATGGAGGTTTTAAGTGAAACCAGACATAGTAACACCGGAGATGTTGTATTCTCGGTAAGGTATTAGGGAAAAAAAGAACAACGTTCATCTAAACATACGGTACTTATAGATAGTTATTGCTTACTTGCTAAATTACTCAATTACGTGCATCACATGTTGCAGGGCGTAACGGTGAAGTTACCGTTAATGTGTTAATTAGGCATATAGTACAACTGTCAATTTTATACAAACGTCTTCTGTGGAAATCTCTCAAATAAATAGCGCGTTCTAAAACGGAAAACCATTTTTAATTTCATTTAATATATCAATTCTTATATTTTTGACATCAATGTGTAATATGTGACATTAATAAACTATTGAATTGAATTGAATGCAATTTTTTTATCCAAAATTATATTGTCATTTATATTTTATGAAATTAATGAATCTGAATCTTCACAATAAAACATCAATATTTTTTTGTTCATGACTATGGCTTATAGGCCGGGCCCAATAATGCGATAGAAGTGCGCGCTTGGGGAGTGGCCTGGGGAAAACCCTCCGGGACGACCACGCGAGCGGTTTAAACACTGGAATACTCTAAGAGTTTGCGCTCCAGTGAGATTGTTTGAGCAGCTTCAACGGAATCTGAGGTGTGAGTGGAATCGAGCTACTGGGAGTTTTGTCGCTAGTTCACTAAACCTAGCTGAGAAGAGTCCAGCAAGAAACTCAGCTAGACCCGACTAGTAGCTCTAGTATAAGTTTTTTCGAAACATTAACTAATTCGAACGCGTTTGCGTTTTGTCTCAAAATGTATGAAATGTGTGAAAACGTGCAGCGTGCGCCTCTGATGGTCACTAGTGGAAACTAAAACAGCGAGTATAACATTTGTTGTTAACCGATGAACGCGCGTATTTCAAACTCGGTGAGAGCGTTTTCATACATTTTGAGACAAAACGCAAACGCGTTCGAATTAGTTAATGTTTCGAAAAAACTTATACTAGAGCTACAGGGTCGGACTGAGTGATTATGATATTAGCGACTACCATCTGAACTTCCAATCTAGAAGGAAAACTAGACCTTATTGGGATTAGAACGGTTTCCTCACGATGTTTTCCTTCACCGAAAAGCCACTGTTAAATATTAAATGTTATTTCGTACGTACATAGTTTTTTACACCCAGTGGTAGTGGGTACGAACTGGGTTTAAAATCCGAGACCTCCAGATTAGAAATTGCGTGCCTAAGCGTTCCGTTACATTGCTTTGTCGTGAGTTACTGTAAGTAAAATGGGCTAAGTGCGTCCTACTTCGCGCATTTCGGGTTCCGGACCAGCTGCAAAATGAAGTTGATTTTAATTGATAAAAAAATGGTCAATTGATTGGTCAATTCTGTCCATGGGAAGTAAAAGAAATTTTCAGAACAAAATTTTGTCACAGAGGACGGACGCGTGAGTGACATGACAGCAATAGGGTTCCGTCTGAACCCTTTGGTTTTACGAAACCCTAAAAACCCTAGAAACCCTTAAATATAATCTTTACAATACAGTGTAAATAAAAACACCTTTAATGATCTCGTCGGTCAGATTAACCTTTTTCCTGGTTTGATATCCGTTGAAAATCCCGTGTTTCAAATCAAGATCCCCGACCCAAGCTCTCGTATTATTTACAAACAAATCAAATACAAAGCTACCCTCATTATTACATCCCAGCATCTCCACCAAAATTTGTAATTGGTTTTGAAAAATGGCTTTTGAGTTTTGTAAATTTTACATGAACCTTTTCAGCAATGGAGGTTTATTAATATTCCTTTTTGCCAGATTGTATCGTTGACACGCAATTAATCACTGCAGTGGTTTGATACGTAGAAAAATGGGTGGAGTGTTGCTGACACGCGGGAATTTTCACTGTTGTGAAGTTTTAAAATATCTTTTTACCTGTTCGTTTTTTGGGTTGTTTTTACTATTTATAATATTTGATTTTCTTAATTTTTTGGGGTTCTGTACCCGAAGGGTGACAGTGACACGTCCGTCCGTCATCTGTTACACCGGTTTTACAGTCAAACGGTTGGAGCTAGTCTTCAAATTTTCTCTCATTGGCCCAAAGCCAAATAAATAGTCAAAACCTAATTTTAAATGTTTTTAAACTTAATTTTTCACCCTAAATGTGCGTAGTCGGTCTCGCACTTGGCCAGATTTTATATAAGGTGAATAAATTTCAATATGAAGGCACATATTAACATAATATTTACATTACAGTCTAACATACATATCAATTATAAAGAAAAAGAGTTCATAATATTCGCATTATGCCAAATGCGCATAAATCCTTACACACGTGTATGTACGTAACAGACCATGAACTTAGCTCATTCGATACGGCGATAAGATTTAAGATAAATCGATTCTTACATACGTCTTGATAAAGAGTCTTTATGACTGTGTATTAAGATCTACAATAGGGTATAGTCATTTTTGCATGATGCCATTGAAAAGAGTTTTTAGAGAGGCTGAAATGTTTGTATGGTGCCAACTACAATTAGAGCAAAACAAGACAAAGAGTCAAATTACAGCGTAATTGCCGAGCCCTGAAAACGTCCCATGCTAATTGACAGCGATAGATAGTCCTCCTAGCCGTATCCGGTGACAGCAACTCCATCAACTGTCTTTATTCGGGAATATGGAAAGCTATGATGTTGGCAAATCCAAATGGCTATTCACAGCCACAGTAGATTCTGTAAATTAAATAAATAAATAAATATTTGTGGATAATCTTACACAAATCAACCTAGTCCCAAAGTAAGCAAAGCTTATACTATGGATACTAAGCGACGATATACATATACTTATATAGATAAATAAATACTTAAATACATAGAAAACATCCAAGACCCAAGAACAAATATTCGTGCTCATCACACAAATAAATGCCCCGGCCTCCAGCTTCGTAGGCAGGGACTACCAACTAAGCTAAAGCGGTCGTCAATTCGTCAAAATTGCGCCTCACACGACAAAGGCTTCGTAGCAAAAGACTGAAAATGAACCTTACGTACGTAACGTAGCGGCAGTTCAGACAGGCAGGACCCGTAGTGCCATAGTATGGAAAAACTGTGGTTAGGTTATAATTTTCATATAATTTTATCTTATCTTATATCTTTAAACGAGCAATTCTTGTATATTTATTTATTTATATATTTATTTCGTTGATCTCGGAAACGGCTCTAACGATTTCGATGAAATTTGGTATGTGGGGGTTTTCGGGGACGAGCAATCGATCTAGCTAGGTCTCATGCCCGGGAAAACGCCGAGCATAGCTCGGTCGCCCAGATATTCTATATCTTTAAACGAGCAATTCTTGTATATTTATTTATTTATATATTTATTTCGGGGATCTCGGAAACGGCTCTAACGATTTCGATGAAATTTGGTATGTGGGGGTTTTCGGGGACGAGCAATCGATCTAGCTAGGTCTCATGCCCGGGAAAACGCCGAGCATAGCTCGGCCGCCCAGATATTGTTTACTAAACCATGTTGACTACATTTACAGTGTTGATAGTTATCATGCCAGCATGACGTTAGATATATAACTAATAGAGTTTATCCTTCTCCCACACTCATTCTGCTCTAAGAAGTAAACCTAAGGTTATATATACAGGATGGTAAAAAATTTGGTGCCTTGTTACCTAGATCATTTTACTTGAAGGCAACGTTCTTTTATTTTTTTAAAGAAACAAATGTGCATTTAGAATTATAGATTTTTCTTACATTTTCTAAGAACGCGTGTATTTAGTATCAGATTGTATGGTTATTTCGCACGACACGAGTGTAAGACTCAATGTTTCTTAGGGAAACTTTATCTTTAACATTGACTTTATCGACTTGTGGAATAGCAAACGCTTATTTTTTGAATTTTGAGATGGTTCGCTTCCCAAATGGGACAAGCGAATTTTAGAAATTCTTTGAATGTAGATTTGTTTCTTTTTAATAATAAAAGGATGTTTCCTTGAGTTAAAATGAACTAACTTAAAGCCTTAATTACACACGAGACTCTCACGCAAGTTTACATTGCAGGTCACGGTGGTATAACAAGTTAAATCGTTTTATTAAACCGCGCAATGTATTTAAACTCGCATTTGAGTCTCGTACATGTCTATTATGGCCATAAGGCTTTAAGGCAGTTTTTCTCCAGGGCCCATACATAGTTTTCCACCCTGTATATCTTAAAAATATATATGTAGAAGCACGTGAGTGCCACGTAAATAGGTAATAAATCTTTTTATGTACGTGTCGTGGAATGTTACCCGCATCTCGGAATCTTGTCCAGAATTTCAAACATCTCTTTGGCACGTTTGAAAAATGTCGGTAATTTACTTACAAAGTAGGGACGTTTTAGTAAACTTGTGTAATGATGGAATGTTTAAAATAGAGAATTTTGTTACTTTGTTACATTCACATCTTTAACCGACTCCAAAAAAAGGAAGTTCTTAGTTTGAGCCGTATGTTTGTCCAGGATTATTTCGTGTTTGGTTGAACCGAATTTGATACGGTTCTCAGTTTGACCCGTATTTTTGTATGTATCTATGTTTATCCGCGTTAGGTATCTCCCATTTAGCTGAAACGAGTTTGAGGCAGGGCAGAAAAGCATTCTGAAGAAAGTTTCGGTATATCATTTGGAGGCGGTTCCTATTTTTAATAAGTTATTAGCTATCATTTTAATTACCTTCATATAAATATTTATAATAATTATAATAAAATTTTATCTGACACAGTTCTGCATCTTGAGCGTATATTTTGTAACAAATATAACTTGTACACGGTGCTCAGACCCTCATCGGGAAAATTTTAGCCCCTAGTATTGGGGTCCTGGAGGCTGCGCACTGTACCGAGGCCAAGAACGTATGGTCGTTAACATGCCCCAACACGGACCCACCTGCCAACCCATGTTCGCAAAGGCAATGGGACGAGCCCCTCTGTCGCCTAACAAGGGATAGCCTCCTAGATTCCGCACCTAGTCCGACAGACCGAGCCCGTCTCATTGCCACCGCAGAGTGGGAGTCGGGTCTGTGGTTACAGACGCTTCCATCTCCAGCCATAGGCACATTGCTGGACAACAATACTTTCCGGTTGGCCACATGCCTTAGAATAGGGGCATCAACAGCGGAGCAATGGTGGATAGTCTGGGCCACCATGGCCTCTCATGCAGCCGCAGTGCTGGGAGGATCCCTCGGCATGCCAGCATCAACGACGTCATCCGTAGGGCTCTTGTCAGTGCCAAGGTGCCGGCAGTCCTCGAGCCCAACGGCCTGACAAGGGACGACGGCAAGAGGCCTGACGGAATGACGTTGGTGCCTTGGAGTATGGGACGGCCTCTCGTCTGGGACGCTACTTGTGTAGATACCCTGGCACCGTCCCATATTCCAGGCACCAAAACTGATGCTGGCGCAGCTGCCTCCTCGGCAGAAAACCTCAAGCGTCGCAAATATGCTACTCTCGGCAGTAGCTACTTGTTTGCGGCGTTTGGGGTTGAGACCCTGGGGCCATGGGGTCCAAGTGCTCGGCGCCTCTATAAGGACATCTCGACGCGCCTTATAGAAGCGTCTGGTGACCAGAGGGCTGGCCACTATTTCGCACAACGGATTAGCATTGCTATCCAGCGTGGCAATGCGGCCAGCCTTCTGGGAACCCTACCGTGCACCGAGGACCTGGGGCAAATTTTTTATTTAGTATAAGTTTTTATTTAGTATAAGTTTTCGTTTATATTATTTTCTTCTCTTTTATATACATTGTAATTATCATATTTCTAATAAATAAACTTGTAAGTAAAACAAAATGGACTTCACAATTCGAGATTTTTTTTATCGAAATAGAATATTAAAACATTACATTAAATTCGGCATACAAAGTAAATTACTTTGTTTGAAACTCATTTACACTTGAGTACAGTACACTTGAGTATAATATATTCCATTGGATATTCTATTTTACCACTTATGAAATAGAGTTTCTTTTAAATATACACTGTCTATTTCTTATTGTATGTTTGTAATAGAAACTCTATTACATTACGTTAAAGCAGAACATCCGATGCAATAAGACCACTTTGTCAGTGACTAACTCAAAGTGTACTGTAACCATAGATGTAGTATAATATGTATACAAGTAGTTATTATAGATGCGCCACCGAGCGACCGGGGGTAGGAGAAATAATATTCATATAAAAGATACTACGCAATTTGACTGGTTTGCATGTCCAATGTATTGCTTATGGAAGTGTGCTTGTGCCTATAACCCGACCATGAAAAAACGCTCGGTCGGTGATAGAGACTAAACAAAACATGGCACTCTATGTCTATTTCCTCTTATCTTATAGGAATCACAATAAGGCTATCTTTCTCGATCAAATCGTGCCAGTCCTTGACTGTAACTAATAGATGCTTTGCGTAGCCTGTCAAGATGTCAAACGAAACAGAAACTTTCGCGACTGCCTCTTATCTTGACTGTAATTTATAGTTGTCAGCTTTTTCCCGCGACTGCGTCCGTGTAGAACTTGTTATCGCTTTAAAATAATGTTTTTTAAGTTGTTTTAGGCGAAGACTTTAATGAACAGCCTCCGATACAAACTTCAAACTCTGTTCCTCCACCTAAGGAAAAAACTATTTTTTATCCCCAACGTCCAAAGTATAAGAGAGATGTCAAATTATAAGTTTAAAATGTGAATATGTATGTATGTCTGTCTCGGGCATCGTAGTTACCTAACGGATGAACTGATTTCAGTGCAGTTTTTTTTCGAAATGCAAAAGAATTGATTCTGCAAATAGGCCACTTTTACATGTCACAATCTGGGTATATATCAATTAAAAGAAAACAATTGTCAAAATAAAATTAGTAAAATTAAGTTATACCTACATGTCAGAAAAAAAACTATGTAAATTAAATTAATAATAATCAAGATTTGTTAGAGATGTAGGTATAAGGTCTCTAAGCGTCAATAAAATTAAAAAGTAATAAGGCAGGCATATAATAGGGATGTTAACTCAAAAAAATATTACTTCAATAGAAAGAAGACCTAAAACTATGCCAAATAGTGAAAATCCTATTATGGAATTACTTTTTTCGCCATTTGATTGAGAATTTGAGCCTTTATGCAGAAAATTTGGATTTATTGATTTTCTTTTATAGTGTCATCATCCCTATTATATGAGACGTATTAAGGTCTCCAAGCATCAATATTAAAATAGTAAAACCTAACAAATATCCTCAGAGATGTATGCGATCTCTTAGCGGCAAAGTCTACATAATAAAATCAAGTGAGGAAAGAGTGAAATCGAAAGTCTTTATAGCGGGGATGGTTCTTACTCGTACGTATGTGTTGTGGATTTTATTTTTGGTTTAAGTAATTTTCATCACACTTGTTCGTAAAGTGTGTTATTGCACACGCGCGTATAAAGCAGTTATAACCGATAACCGAAAAAAAAAAGTTGCATGTACTCGTACCTAAACCTAAATGTAATTAAGTAAATAATTTATTGTGTAATTAATAATTATTAATTTAACGGCTCCTTAACTCAAATAATCTTTAATGTTAAGATTAGTAGTTAAGATTTTATTATGTAACTTATGAAATACTTATGAAATAAACAGATTAAATTTTAATTTAATTTTTTTTTTTTTGATTGGTTTAAAAAAATCTAGTTGGCCGCGCGCCGCAAGAATACTGCTCTGTGATTGGGTGAAAAAAATATAGTTGGCCGCGCGCCGCAAGAATACTGCTCTGTGATTGGGTGAAAAAAATCTAGTTGGCTGCGCGCCGCAAGAATACTGCTCCGTGATTGGTTGCGCGTTGCGCTCCCTCTCGCAGTGATACTGGAGGTGAAGTTGTCAAGTTCGTAAATTTTTGATTGGTGTGGTTTTATGAAACATGGATTTTTCTGACTTTTGTAGTTATTTACTTCCTCGCAAATGTGATGAAAAACATTGTGTGTATCACGGGAGGTAAGGGTCCAAACTCAAGTCAATAAATCTGCTTACCTCCCTAAATGCACAATGTACTATAACTTGGTTGTACTGACCGCGCAGCGATCTCAAATTTTCTGCATGCCTTTATCCAAATCCTTTCAGTGGTGTAAGCTTAAAAAGGTAACAGACAGCCAGCCAGAATAATATTAGTATAAATTCACCCTTCTCTTGTTCTTTTTTCTGCTATCAATGTTGAAGGGATTTGGTGTGAAAATGTGCTCGTAGGTAACTATAGTAATCCAGCTATTATATACTTTATGTCACATCTGGCCATAAAGTGGCCATTATCGCACGCTCCGCGCGCGAAAAAACCCACTTCCTGGCCAGGGGGCGACATAAAATTTTGTACTTACCTCGAGCGATAATAAAGAAAGCCTCAGATCGCATATTTATCGCCCTTGCCTTCGGCTCGGGCGTAAAATACCTGCGATCTGAGACATTCTTTTTTTTATCGACCTTGGTATGTAATGTACTATTATACCTGGAAAGTGTTTGAAACTTAATGGAACTTTACAAAGTTATTTGGCGGTACACTAGAAAGACTAGCCTAACTTTTTCCACCTCGAGAACTCTGTGCTGACTTGGGGGGAATGTGTGATATTTTCCAGATTTTCGCTTAATATCTCTTAAACTAAGAACGTTTTTGCTTTACATTGTTAAAGAGCATTAAATTCCCTTAAAGTTAGTTGCTGAACCATGTTTTCAAGCCTACCATTAACGGAGATTCAGCCGATCAAAGTTATAGTATGAAAGCATGTTTACATACCTTAGTATCTCCTTAGTAGTTTGTGATGTTTACTTACAAAATGTCGCCTCACGATTTTCGTCGACAAGGCTTGTTTTTTTTTATATTCTGAGGTTCTACGGCCAGTATGTATATTTCTAACACTGGAATGGATGTGTTCCTCTTTATAATTTTGT
The DNA here is from genome assembly GCA_951800055.1 of Cenopis cana. NCBI lineage: Eukaryota > Metazoa > Arthropoda > Insecta > Lepidoptera > Tortricidae > Cenopis > Cenopis cana. The sequence continues at coordinate 1,703,282 of OX637495.1, forward strand.
CATAAGTTCTTCCTTTTCGTCGTTAGTATTTTTGCCACCATTTCGCTAGCCCGGAGATCTCCGGGCACAGAGTTTTAGGAAATATAATGATATGTCAAGTTAGTCTTTAAGGTATTTGTATTATGGGCCACCGATGCCTGAAATAAATGATTAAATTAAATTAACAAAACAATGCCATTGTTTATTTTTTTCGATGGGAGAGGACTCTTTATTAAAACGATGTCTAGGTACCTAATTATCTGAGAATTTTTAAGGAACTTTATCAAACTTTTTTAACATTTAATATTCACTTAAAACCTTTACTTTTTGAAAGTTAGAGTTTTGATTGCCAAAGAAAATGTTTTTACGATTTTCTAACTTAATTTTACCTCAGGAACAGGTTGTGAGGCGTTAAAAATAAAACTGTTGGGTTTGTCCGGTAACTTCCAGAAATATGCAAATCTCATTTTGCAATCTTATCCTAAAGGAGGCAGTTGAGTTTTTTTTACAAGATTTTATTTAACTTGCACAGTTCGAGTACGTAAAGTGTAACTATGTACTCGTAAGTATGTATGTTGTCCTCACAATTTGCAATCCCTTTGTCAGCAACTTACTGGAATCCGATTGAGCTGAAATTTGGCATACAATGTGTTAGTTCGTTGACAATATAATATTAATGATACCATCGAGCTGATCTGATGTTGGAGACAGAAGGTGGGCATAGCAACTCCTTAAGGCGTTGGCGCCGCGCCACACCGAACGGTGGTACCATTGAGGTGGAAGAGCAAGTGTTTCCAACTTTCCACGCAAGTTGCGTCCCACACAAGAACCTATCCCAACCTCCACGGCACCAAAGACATCCCGTCCGGTCTCTTGCTATCATTTCTTGCTATAAGTGTAAGTTATAATGTTATTATACGAGTACATTACATTGCGCGGTATTATAAAGCGACTGAACTCGATATACCTCCGTGACCCGCGATGTAAATAAGGCTTTTCTCTTTTTAAACATAATGTTTATACCGGTCTCATTTAACTGTTAATTTCAGAAGTTTGTACTTACTTAACGGCTCATTTTTGCTTGGATCATAAAGCATCTCTCGGAAAATATTAAAAACCACATAAAATTACTCGTTAAATGGGATTGAGAGGCAATAAAGTAACTACACATTATTTGGGGGCCATGAAATATTTTTATGTTGAAATCTCTAACCTTATTACTTTGAGATTGTCACTGACGCTCTTATTCTTTCTAATAATTATATTTTAATTTTTTAATCCCCCCCACCACCTCACCTGAACCTGATCACCTGTGGTGTTGAATTTTTCAATTTTAACTTTGATTAAAAAATTGAGATTTTCGCTAGCGGACGCATCCGCTTATCAAACATATTAAATTATATTTGCCTACGAAGCTGGAGGTCCCGGGTTCGAATCCCAGCCGGGGCATTTATTTGTGTGATGAGCACGAATATTTGTTCCTGGGTCTTGGATGTTTTGTATCAATTTATCTATATAAGTATGTATATCGTCGCTTAGTACCCATAGTACAAGCTTTGCTTAGTTTGGGAGTAGGTTGATTTGTGTAAGAGTGTCCACAAATATTTATATTTTATTATTTATTTATAATACAAACATAAGATTTTGAGACTTAACTGTATGCAATAAAAACTCTATTACTTTAGTGTTAAAATAGAATATCCAATAGGATAAAAGCATACGTAAATTTCTTTCTGTATGTCAGTGCTGTGATCTGTGATTTATTATCCTACTGACAGCAATGAAGTAAACTTAGCTTCAAATGTATACTTCGTACTTCGTTCCAGATTAGATAACGAAAATTTCTTATAGAATATTAAGAAAAAAATTCTTCTTCTAATCTGCAACCAAGTATACTTAGGGCCGGTCTATAGTCGCAAGCAAAAAATGTTTAATTATTTATGTACCTACTTAAATCCATATCAAACACTTAATGATGGTCACGCGGCGCTGGGAAACGTGCGTACACGCAGTCGCATTCCTGCACGACGCTTGGCATTAAATAGATTAAATAAGAACCGTACCAGAGACGACTCACCGCGTGACGTTATCGCGCCGCTCAAAGGTCCCCCGCCGGGGGCCTTTTCAATGCGATAGAAAGTGATGTAGCGAGTGATGCGCGTGCGATAGAAGAAGATGGCCAAGCGTAGGCACGTTTGGCTTGCCTCGCGGGGATTTGTTAAAAGTGAGGATTCTGTACGTAATACTATTACTTATTCTGTGACCGTACTTAGCTAGAGAACTTGTTTGTATTTACTTAATTGTTTGACGACTGCTTTAGCTTAGTTGGTAGTAACCCTGCCTACGAAGCTGGAGGTCCCGGGTTCGAATCCTCGCTCAGGGCATTAACTATATACCCACGGTAGCTCATTTGGTTAAGAGCAATGGACGGATTCCAGAGGTCGTGGGTTCGAATCCCACCTGTAATTTTTAAATTTTGTCTATGATTTAAAATCATGATTTCGTTAGCGGACGCATTCACTTGACAACATTTAAGGCGCAGGGTAGGGCAAGGCCTTCCCTATACAAACTTTGTGCACGTTTTATTCGTCGGTTTTGGCACTAACAAATATAATATTTTTTTTGGTTGTAAATATTAGATATGCGAAGATCGTGATGTAAAAATTTTCAAATATTTCAAAAAAATTCAAAATTAAAAAAATAATTACATCACGAAATAGCTATCAGAAAAATAAACATACTGACCAAAAATCATAGCTTTAATGCAAACACAAACGAAGTAAATCCTGCACAAAGTTTGTATGGAGAGAGCTTGCCCTACCCCTCCTCTTAAGAGGATTTTATAGCGATTTTTTTCCATACAAAAACGTGTTTCGGGCGCCTACGTTTTCCACCCCCTTAACCTGAACCGATTAGCATGATTTGTGGAAATGATGTAAGTATCATTAAATACTAGGTTTATACGTTTTGATTTTTTGAAAATATTGCATACTACAATTGAAAACATGAACCCTTAAATTTTCGATTTTTTGACACGAAAACTTCGTCCTGGGTTTTTGTTATTATTTTATAAACTAGAAGGAATTACGAAAAAACAAAACAAATAATCCTAGTTAAAGATGTGATAAACGACCAAGGCCAAAATTGTCTCATTCGATAAAGGTTTAAGGGGTGGAAAACGTTGGAGCCCGAAGCACTAATTCTGCTTGAAATTACTACTGTCTGTATCGCACGCAAGAATATTCCGGAATGCCTGTTCTCACTCGCACGATAGGTTCACAATAGTCTTAAAATGTGAATTTCACCGTCGCTCTGAAAAATACTTTAAGGAAAACATGGTTTATTTCTGTATCAGGAATTCTTAGGCTCATTTAGAAATGAGACGGTAACTACTTTCCGCAAGTCACAGCGCCTGTCGCTAACTAGTTATCTTTACAAGTTTCTGTCTCGGAACAAGGAAAGTATTCCGAACAATCTATAGCTTCGGACATTTCTCAAGTCATTAAGTACTTCGAGAGGCGACAACTCGATAAGATAAGATTAACATTTATTACTTTCAAGAGCTTTCCTATTTCGGACGTACAATTCTTTTTATACCACGTCGGTGGCAAACAAGCATACGGCCCGCCTGATGGTAAGCGGTTACCGCAGCATATGGACGCTTGCAATCCCAGGGGCGTCAAATGCGCGTTGCCGACCCTTTAAAAAAATTATACACTCCTTTCTTGAAGACCCCCATATTGTAGTCCCTATACAATATTAATGCACTTCGTAAAACTGTAAACAGGCCATTAACGTTTCAAAAAATACCATTCGGCATTACCTAATCCTCTTAAGTTAGTATACAAATTAGTTTCAAGAAGATATCTCTTGAAAATTGAAATGCATGTTAAAATCTCCTGTCACAACGGAATACAGCTTTGAATAGAGAATGAAGTGCTTTGCAAATATTAACACATGTGAATGTGAAGTAATTACTTGCCGACACGGGAGAGGCGGGAAATCTTCACAGTATAACATTATACTGTGAAGCTTTCTAGATAGATGCTGTGTTATCCCAGTGATGGTGGAAAGCAGCACGGATAGCACAAGACGCCGCGCGAACTATCTCGACGCGAGATAAACTAGCTGTCTGTAGCTCTAGTATAAGTTTTTTCGAGACATTAACTAATTCGAACGCGTTTGCGTTTTATCTCAAAATGTATGAAAACGCTCTCACCGAGTTTGAAATACGCGCGTTCATCGGTTAGCAACAAATGTTATAGTCGCTGTTTTAGTTTCCACTAGTGACCACCAGAGGCGCTGTTCACGTTTTCATACATTTTGAGACAAAACGCAAACGCGTTCGAATTAGTTAATGTTTCGAAAAAATTTATACTAGAGCTACTGTTTCTACGTGTACTAATACAAAACAATGACAAGTTTTCGTTGCTTACTGAACTTTTTCTTTCAAAGTCATCAACTCGTGAAGACGGTTCCAATAAGCCCACACACGACGTATGTCTTGTGTAGTTTAGGAGTTAATATGGCCTCCATCTGTCTCCATCATCAGACCAGCTCTATTGTACCATAATTTTGCATTGTCATTAAAGCTGGGTCGTTGCGACTTTTAAGTGTAACGAAACATAACGGTTTTTCGTTATCTGGAAACAGTTTCAAAAATAACTAGTTTTTTCACTGCGGCGCCCGACATAACGAAACGAACGAACGAAATATTTTTGAATGATTTAGCATTTTACAATCAACGTATGTAGTGTAGTTTCTTTGTTGCGAAACTGTTTTTCCGTTACTGTACGCGTAAGCGTTTTACGAAACGCTTATTGAAAGAAACGCTCAGCTCTAATTGTCATAGAAACTAAACGCGTGTACAAAATTTCACCTCAATCGGTATAACATATCTACTTCCAAATTGAGTTGGAATCCATCCGAACAAACAGTTACAAACATGGCGAGATAGCTCGCGCGCCGCCGCCGCCGTCTTGTGCTTGCCGTGCAGTTTTCCCATTTTGCATTGACTTGAGTATATATTTACGATTCTATCATTCACCTTCTCACAACTTGTATGAAAGAGCGAATTCCTTCTAACACAAGTTCTTTAACTTCAAGGAGAACTGGTTACCTTTTTAATTAAAAAAAAATATGTTTTTAAACAGCGTCCAAAATAAATATGTATATATGTGGGAGGGCCTAGGGTGGCAAAAAAAAGAATGCCTTAGTATCCAGTTGACATGTATAGATCTTCGCCAAACTGCATGGCAGTTGGTTGGCGCAGAAACAATATCTTAAATGCATTCTTACCATCAATTCCAATGTGTGTCTAGTCTAGTCTGAACCATCAATTCATTTTACTGCAGTGTAGTAACAGTAACTTCTGTTTGTGCCGTAATATATTATTGGTTAGAGTTTTGAATCGACGAGCCGTCAAAGCAAGTGATTGATTATGTTCTTGATGGATAACATTTTTAAGTGCGATGGATAATGGGATGAATAAAGGTAATCAAACACGTAATACAAGTTTTTTTTTTGTATAGAGATAAAAAAATAGGTTCGGCGCAAAGTTCCGCCTTTTACTTTGTTTTTATTCTTTGGTATTAAAGAAAACATTTCCTGCGTAGGATACGGGCGGTTGAGTCTACTATTCCTGTATTCATCCTCCTAGCGTTATCCCAGTACAGTTGCATCCTGAAGGATGCCTGGGGTCCGCTACCTAATCCCAAGATTTGGCGTAGGCACTAGTTTTTACGAAAGCGACTGCCATCTGACCTTCCAACCCCGAGGCGAAACTATAGACTTTATTGGGATTAGGCTTTGTCAAGTGAGTGGGCAACTTGACTGTTAGAAGTTCTCAAGCCGCCCGAAGGCCTCCAACTTGGCTTAACGACTGCTGCCATAGACAGCAACCGGGATCAACGGCTTGACGTGCCTTCCAAAGCACGGGAGCGCTCAGTTAGTAACCACTCAAAGCGGTCACCCATCCAAGTCCTGACCGCTGCCCACGTTGCTTAACCTTAGCCTTCCAAAGCACGGGGGTCTACTATTCCTGTATTAAGTTATTAAAATATATAAATAAATAATACGACGTAAATCTTACACAAATCAAACCAGCCCCATAGTAAAATCAATAAGGCTTGTGTAAGACTAGATGATTTTAAGCTCACATGGTCATTTACATTAGAATTACGATTACAACAATGTGCACTCATAACTCCTACGCTGACGCACACATAGACATAAATGTGCATGTATATCTCAACACACAACCATGGCTTATCCGCGCTGTGAGATAAACGTACTGTAGTACTAAACTTACACGGAAGCAAAGCGTTTACGCTCCTGTAGCTCTAGTATAAGTTTTTTCGAAACATTAACTAATTCGAAAGCGTTTGCGTTTTGTCTCAAAGTGTATGAAAGTGGTATGAAAACGTGGACAACGCCTCTGGTGGTCACTAGTGGAAACTAAAACAGCGACTATAACATTTGTTGCTAACCGATGAACGCGCGTATTTCAAACTCGGTGAGAGCGTTTTCATACATTTTGAGACAAAACGCAAACGCGTTCGAATTAGTTAATGTTTCGAAAAAACTTATACTAGAGCTACTGTACCTCTAGTTTAAGTTTTTTCGAAACAAAACACAAACGAATACGTTTGAGTTTAGTCTTAATTTATACGGCAAAAAATACTTTACCACCTAAGGCCACCAGAAGCGCTGCTCCCGTTGATTTACAAAATGAGACTAAACGCACTCGCGTTCGTTTGTGTTTTATTTCAAAAATATATATAATAGAGGTATTGATACCTATTTATAAACGTTTATGCTTGATGTATACCCATTTTTTTTTAAATCAAATTAATCTTCAAATGATTGCCAACACTTCAAAAGTAATCGAACATATGTTAGGCCATCAATCTTGCTAGTGCAAATAGCTGTCCATTAGGCGGGGGGGAAGCATAATAGACGAAATATACATTATACCTTATGTATGGGGGAAGGATCAATTTTTCATACAACAACGGTGGCACAGCTGGACACCGTAGCCTATGGAAGCTTGCGACTTCAGTAAAATCAGTTTGACACTGACATGCGCTCTTATTCCAAGAGATTCGAGTGAATAGGCTTTTTCTGGGTGAGCTTGCTTCACCGTCGGCCTCATCTTTTTCCCCTGGCTAGATGCTGGCCAAGAGCAATCCCAATTTTCAATCAAAGTGAAAATTGAAAAATTCAACACCACAGGTGGGACGCATCCGCTTAACAAACATCATCATCATCTGAAGATGATGATGATGTTTGTTAAGCGGATGCGTATGTCGAGCAGTGGACGTCTTTCGGCTGATATGATGATTCATATCAGCCGAAAGACGTCCACTGCTGGACATAGGCCTCCCCCAAAGAGTGCCACAATGACCAGTCTTGCGCCACCCGCGTCCAGCGGACTCCCGCGACCTTTACCAGGTCATCAGTCCACCTTGTGGGGGGTCTGCCAACGCTGCGCCTTCCGGTCCGTGGTCGCCACTCGAGAACCTTTCGGCCCCAACAGCCATCGGTTCTACGTGCAATGTGCCCCGCCCACTGCCACTTAAGTTTAGCGATTCGAAAGGCTATATCGGTTACTTTGGTTCTGCTACGGATGGCCTCATTTCTGATGCGATCACGCAGAGAAACTCCCAGCATAGCCCTCTCCATTGCCCTCTGAGTGACTTTGAGCCTTCTTATGAGGCCCATGGTGAGCGACCACGTTTCCGTACCATATGTCATCACTGGCAACACACACTGGTCAAAGACTCTCGTCTTGAGACACTGCGGAATATTGGACGAAAAGATATGCCGTAGCTTCCCGAACGCTGCCCAGCCGAGTCGGATTCGACGATTGACCTCTTTCTCAAAGTTGGACCTACCTAGCTGGACAGTCTGTCCTAGGTATACATAATCGTCTACAACTTCGTCTCAACAAACGTCTTCGTCTTAACAAACATATTAAAGTGCAATCCCATTTTCAACAATAAAAAAGCTGGGCTGCTCTAAATCTGACCGATATGACATGTCTCCGGTTATTGGGTAGGATATAATGATATAAAGATTGTATATATTGGATATTACAAGTTTTGCAATTTTAATCCATAGGTACTAAAAAACCCAAGGCGCTACAACGAGAAATATGGCATTTTTGCTGTTCTGCCCAGACGAGGAAACAATAGGGACTGATTTTCAGATATATGATTCTTGACTATTTGATTGTCGTTCTGACACTAGCCGAAACATGATTGCTCAAAATTTTCTCGATACAAATAATACAAAGTTGACTATATTTTCCTTTTTTTACTCAGCCTACTAAAACAACGCATTATTAAAAGACACGACGATTAAGTTAATATGATGGTATTTTACCTCGTCTAATCTCTGTCAAGAGGAAATTTTATAAAACTGCACTCAGTCAGTTATTTAACGAGATTGGTCTAAAAAAGCCATTCCCAAAAAGTGTTGCATCCCGTTTTGTCGTGAGCGATAAACATAAGCGCGTCTCTTTCAACGGGGAGCGAATCGATATTAAATCTGAGCAGCAACCTTAATATTAAAGTCACTTTCACATATTTTTGAACTCTTCCTCCATGCACATATTATCAAACTCAACTGAAATACCTCTGTAGAAAAAAAAATACCTTCCATCAATCTTACTTTTTCATCTCCGAGTATATTTGCTTATTTTACGAACACCCAAACAATTATTAAACCTGAGCAGAGCCGCAAAATTAATTACTTTTTAACAGCAATTTTTCATATGAACTGAAGGTGTTTACTTGATGGTAGCCAGATGGGCCACACTTTAAACAATTTGCCTGTGAACAGGATTATTTTCGGTACGATAAATGTGTCTAGATTTTCTAGAAGCGCTTGATTCGACAAGGCCCAGTATTACTATGAGTTCAAAATAACCGTCACTTATTAAACTGTCGCGCTTTGTAAACATACTTAAAAGATTTGTTTAAAAACGGGCCTAACGCGGGTTTAACTGGTCGGTGTAAAACCGGTCAAGTGCGTTTCGGATCACGCACAGCGAAGGGTTCCGTACCGACACCTTACTAGGTAGTCCACATAAAAAACACTATTTAATACCTAGAATCAAAAAAACCGGCCAAGTGCGTGTCGGGCCACGCGCAAGGTAGGGTTCCATAGTCGTCTACCCGTTACATTATATGGACTAAAAAGTTCGCAAACTTATATTTACTATGTTTTTGACACAATTAACAACATTATCTAAGGTATCAATGGAAATTGTACGAAAGTTTTGCTTTTGCAAAGTACATTTCTGAAGTTCGACTAGGTATTACTCGTTAACTAGTAATGTCTACTTAGCTGTGATAGTTTTCCTTTTAAATTCATCGTATATACTACTACCATGATTTTTTTTCACATGCCGCCGTTTGTGTGTAGTAGCCACCGTTTAGCTGGCAGGGGGGGGGGACACTTGACCATAGCTAAAATTATCACTTCAAAGCTTAATATCACGGTAACCAATTCTTTAATTAAAAAATGCTTTTTAAAACCTAATAATATTTTTAAAAGAGCTATCCAACGATACCCCACACGATGGGGTTTGGCAGAAAAAAAATTGCACCACCACTTTTCATGTAGGGGAGGTACCCTAAAAAAAATTTTTTTTTAAGATTTTATTCTACCGTTTTGTCGGCGTCATCGATATGTATACTCATGCCAAATTACAGCTTTCTAGTACTAACGGTTACTGAGAAAAACGGGGGTCGTACGGACGGACGGACGGACATGGCGAAACTATAAGGGTTCCTTGTTTACTACGGAACCCTAAAAAGTCATATCTTCATAAGGAAGCTACGGCACGTACGTCCTTTTGTTTGGGCAAGACAGTTTTTCAGCCTCAAAAACCCTTAATCCCATTTTGTTCAAACCAAAAATCGTTATAAGTATTTATTAATGTACACCTACTCCATTTTTTTCAGAATTTTAATTTTCATAGTTTGGAAATTAGATGGGGGGACACATTTTGTATAACTTTGAAAGCAAATATCTCACCAACGATTGACTTAAATGGAAAAGTTTTTCCGCATCTTGTATATTCTTTTCAAAGGCCTATTCAAAAATATCACTCACAGCAACTTGCATTGAAAAAAAATTTTTCATCCCCCAGTTGCATGTATGGGGTGCCCTCCCTAATTTTTTTTTCCTGATTTCGCATCACTTTTATGTAGCGGTTCATGGAATACATCTTCTTACCAAATTTCATAATTGTAGCACTTATAGTCTCCGAGTAAATCGGCTGTGACATACGGATAGACAGACAGACATGACGTAACTATAAGGGTTCCGTTTTAGGCATTCTGGCTACGGAACCCTAAAAAGGTAAATACATAAATGTCGCGTTAGACCCGTATAAACAAACCTTTTAACCGTCACTTACGTGTGTTTCTGTGTATTGTATCACTTGCGTGTGTAAGAATATGACTGGCCACTGATTGCGATAGTACTTATAGCCCAGACACTGGTTTAAGGCCAAACAGTCATAAAGATAAACTAATTAGTACTACAAAGGAGCTTACTAATACAACAGAGCATAGGTGATTTCTTACACACAGCATAAGCTAACGTAATAGTTCGCACTAAAGTTCAATGTGAAATAAAACCAATAAAAATTGTACTACAAGAAAAAGTATTTGACGGTAGTTAGTTATTGAGATCTTCACTCTTTACGGAACACACCATGTATTTTAAGCTTTAAAGAAACTAGGCGTAGGTCCCAATTCAAAAGTTCGTGTGACGACTTGTGACTATTCGAAATAAGAAGTGATTGTTGCACAATTAGTTTTTCATCACACTTGCTCGTAATAGTACATTACTTAACAAGGGCGGTAAAACAAAGAATGTCTCAGATCGCAGGTATTTGACGCCCGAGCCGAAGGCAAGGGCGATAAATATGCGATCTGAGGCTTTCTTTATTACCGCCCGTGTTAAGTACAAAATTTTATGTCACCCCCTGGCCAGGAAGTGGGATTTCCCGCGCGCGGAGCGTGCGGTAATTGCCGCTTTATGGCCAGGTGTAACATAATGTGTGTTATTGGACGCGTGCGTATAAAGCAGTTATAGCCGATTTACCTCCCGCGGGAGTTATGGAATTTTATAACTCCCGTGGGAGTTATGAGTTTGTGTGTGATCTGATTGGTTTAATAAAATCTAGTTAACCGCGCGCCGCAAGAATACTGCTCTGTGATTTGTTGAAAAAAATCTAGTTGGGCTCGCGCGCCTCAAGAATATTGCTCTGTGATTGGTTGCGCGTCGCGCTCCTCTCACAGTGATACTGGAGGTGAAGTTGTCAAGTTCGTCAATTTTTAATTAGTGTGGTTGTATGAAACCTGGATTTTTCTGCCTTTTGTAGTTATTTATTTCCTCGCAAATGTGATGAAAAGCATTGTGTATATCACGGGAGGTGAGGGTTATTACAAACTCAGACTTTCGTTAGTAATAACCTGCTTACCTCCCTAAATGCACAATGTACTATTATTGCTTCAAGTTTTATGGCTATTTAGTCTTACGCGGCTGTCCAAGCTATACCAACTTTGTAGACCTTTTTGCATTGTAGAGTGAAAAGCAGCTGTTAATTCTACGTCTGAATCCCATCCACTATTATATCTAAACGACAACACCCAAGTCATACGTCAACCCTTGTCAACACTTTATCACTGCTTTCATTGCTAGTAGAGGGTCAGATGTAAAAAAGTAATCTTATTTATTTCAAAGAAAGGATATTTATCCTAAATCTTATAAGAGAAACTTTATTTATTAGGCGGGGCGTATATCAATCATTTTCTTCTTTGACGTAAACTTACTGACGTCGCAAAGATTCTTAGGCGACTTCCTCATTTGTCGGTGCGGAGGCAGTACGATATGCGAAAAGTGTCAAATGTCAGTGTTAGCTGTCAGTCGACGCGATACCATTTTTTACTACGCCCCTACATTTAAATGAATGCTTCATGCTTCCTGACTGGCGCGGGATGCGCGGTAGCGGGACGTTACGATGCGAAGGCGGTACTGCTCCGCTTCTGCACATGATATTACTACTGCACAAACGTAATACTGACAGTATTATGTCAAGTGAGAATCTTTGCGACGTCAGTAAGTTTACGTCAAAGAAGAAAATGTCACATATCGATCCCGCCCCGCCAAGTCAGGAAGTCGCCTTCCTGACGTTGCAAAGATTCTTACTTGAGGGAAAACCTGTCAGTATTACATCAGCGCACTGGTAATTACCATGCGGAATATCCCGCGCCAGTCAGGAAGCATTCATTATGTAGAGCCGCAGTAAAAATCCTGTCACACACTGCAGCGGCCTGCGGTGGCGGTCATGTGTAGACTATGACAACCCTAACATTCATTCAGACACTATGTACTTATCTTGGCCCATCTTTCCAGATGCATACGATAGACGTGTCCAGCCCAGTCCTACTTAGATTTAAAAAAGGGGAAACCCTTACTTGCCAGAATTTCAGTTGCCCGAATTTTGACTGCCATACTATTCAACTGCCATAATATTGTTTCTTATAATTTCGTATGCCATACTCATTATTTACCATATTAATCAAATGCCAGAATCTTTATTTCCCATAATATCAATGCCAATAATATCTTTTTCCATAATCATTGTAATCCATAATTATCACATGCTATACTTTTATTTGCCATCCATCTCTACTGTTTGAATCGAATAGCTGAGAATGAAAATATAAAAGAGCAGAAAAACTTGTTTGAAAAGCTACTTTACTACTTAATCCGACTCGGATCACGGATAGGTTAGAAGAGGATAGCGGGAGTTATTTTTTTATAAAAGAGCAGAATAACTTGTTTGAAAAGCTACTTTACTACTTAATCTGTAACTGTTTCGGATAAACTATATTTAGTATGGCGTATAAATATTCTATCAAATAATATTATTGCACTTAATAATATGGATAACAATACGTATGGCATTCGTATCATTCTATCATGTAATATTCGGGAATACAAGAGTATGTCAAACGATTTTTCTAGTAAACAAACCATTCGGGCATATGAAAATCGGGCAAATGTTTATCGAGCAATTGAAATTATTCCATATGAATTTCGGGCAAACAATAGACACCCTTAAAAAAGATATGGGGCTATAAAATGTTGTTTTTTTATAGTAAGTCAAAAAGTAGATTTCGAATTACCAATTCCCAGCGCACACAAGTTATTTAGTGAAATCGCGAAGCGTCTGGTTGACTTAACTGGTGACCGAAGAGCTGGCGACTTCCTCGCACAACGTATCAGCATTGCGATACAGCGAGGAAATGCCGCCAGCATCCTCGGTACAATACCTCAAGGGCCGGTTTTAGATTTAAGTTATTGTTATATTCTTGTATATATTTTCTTGTAAATAAATGATATTTAGTTATGATTACTAGGGTTCGGACAAAAAGTGGAGATGACGTAAAAATGACGTAATCTTGCACACAGGTGATGTTTGTATTTAAACTTCCGTGTGACATGTAGTAACAAAGTAGTATTAATGAAGTAACAAAATAATCGTAAATAAATCCATGGAATTAATAATACAGGTGGTAGGGTGATGTAGTGAATAAAATAAATTTCACGAAACTTGTAAATATAAATTTTAGCTAAATAAAATCGTGAAGATACAATAGCTAAGCAATAACGAAGTCAATTTATTGTTAGGGTTCCGTAGTAAACAAGGAACCCTTATAGTTTCGCCATGTCCGTCCGTCCGTCCGTCCGTCCGTCCGACCCCCGTTTTTCTCAGTAACCGTTAGTGCTAGAAAGCTGTAATTTGGCATGAGTATACATATCAATGACGCCGACAAAACGGTAGAATAAAATCTTAAAAAAAAAATTTTTTTAGGGTACCTCCCCTACATGTAAAGTGGTGGTGCAATTTTTTTTTCTGCCAAACTCCATAGTGTGGGGTATCGTTGGATAGCTCTTTCAAAAATATTATAAGGTTTCTAAAAGGGTTTTTTGATTAAATAATTGGTTAGCGTGATATTAAGCTTTGAAGTGATAATTTTTGCTATGGTCAAGTGTCCCCCCCCCCCCCTGCCAGCTAAACGGTGGCTACTAGGCATGTGAAAAAAATCATGGTAGTAGCATATACGATGAATTTAAAAGGTAAACTATCACAGCTAAGTAGACATTACTAGTTAACGAGTAATAGTCGAACTTCAGAAATGTACTTTGCAAAAGCAAACTTTCGTACAATTTCCATTTATACCTTAAATAATGTTGTTAATTCTTTCAAAAACATAGTAAATATAAGTTTGCGAACTTTTTAGTCCATATAATGTAAAGGGTGGACGACTACGGAACCCTACCTTGCGCGTGGCCCGACACGCACTTGGCCGGTTTTCATCTGACTGACAATGTGTCAGTCAAAAACGTACTTATGAGTAAGTGGCGATATCGTTTAATAAAGAGGTTGATAAATGATAAGTGATAATTGTTTATGAAAATCAAAAATACTTTTTGAAATCATCCTATAAGTGGTTTGACGTCATCCGCACTTTTTGTCCGACCCCTGAATTGATTACCAATAACATTGCCATGTTTCAATAAACAACAAATTGTAAATCAAGTACTTATGTGCATATTAATTTTAACTTAAAATTGGTCATATTTAGGTACACAACCATAACGAACCCGTTCGCTCTCTCAAACTAAGGTCTCTGTAATTATGTAACTAGCCCTGACACAGGCCTCGGTCTTCTTGGGCTGTAACTGCACACTAGTCTTTAGATGCTTGTCTGGATCAATGTAGCAATAAGATTAATAGTGTTAATTAAGTTGTATATTAAGCTTGTGTGTAATAACAATAAATAATAATAATAATAAATAAATAAATAAATGTAATATTTAATGTGAAAAACGGTTAATTGTTCGTCGGTCGGGATTGCTTCCTATTCCTATGTCAAATTATATAACATTTTTAAAGTTAGGGCCATTGAGCTAAGCCGGACGGCCTATAAGGTTTCCATGTTTACCACGGAACCCTACAAAACGTGGTTCGTCCACAACAAAGAATCGCAAATGGGATGCGTCAATCAGTGTTAAAAAAAACTTTTCAGCGCTCGGGATAATGGGTGAATTCTGGATTTTTATGACGGATTTAAACGAAACTTCGTTGGTTTTTGGTTGACAGTGACGCAAACAGTGATAAGTCACGTGCTTAAGTGGCTTGAAAGAATGACGCAATGAATTCGGCGTATTGATGGTTATTTTTAATTAAATTGGGTTTTATGATGAGTAGTAACGACAAATCGTATTTTTTGAAACGCTAAGGCGACTCCCTGACTTGGCGGGGCGGGATCGATATGTGACATTTTTTTGTTTCACGTAAACTTACTGACGTCGCAAAGATTCCAACTTGACGGAATACTGTCAGTATTACATTTGCGCAGTAGTAATAACATGCGCAGAAGTGGACCAGTACTGCCTTCGTATCGTCCCGCTACCGCGCATCCCGCACCAGTCAGGAAGCACACATTTAGGTGACTTCCTGATTTGTCGGTGCGAAGGCGGTACGATATGAGAAAACTGCCAAAGGTCAGTGTCAACTGTCAGTCAACTCAGTACTACTTTTTACTGCGCCCCTACATTTAAATAAGTGCTTCCTGACTGGCGCGGGATGCGCGGAAGCGGGACGATGCGAAGGCAGTACTGGTCCGCTTCTGCGCATGATATTAGTACTGCGCAAATATAATACTGACAGTATTTCGGCAAGTGAGAATCTTTGCGAGGTCAGTAAGCTTACGTCTAAGAAGAAAATGTCACATATCGATCGCGCCCCGCCAAGTCAGGAAGTCGCCTTAAATGTAGGGGCGGAGTAAAAAGCGGTACTGAGTCGACTCACAGTTGACACTGACATTTGACAGTTTTCTCATATCGTACCGCCTCCGCACCGACAAATCAGGAAGCCGCCTAAGGCTATCGCGGATTTATCTGTACCTCTAGTATAAGTTTTTTCGATACAAAACACAAACGAACACGTTTAAGTTTATCATGGGAAAAAATCTGACTGTCGCGTTTCTTTCGGCGTTTCTCCGCAGCGGTCTTTGAGAAACGCAAGTACTTAGTTTTTAACTTGTAAAAGTGCCATTGCGGCCTACTTACAGAATAAAGTTCATTTTATTCATTATTCTATAATCCAAATAGTAAGTACCTTCGTGCACCACATTCATAACTTGATAATACTAGTTTCGCGTGGCCTCAGTCTTTTGTTGAAAAAGTCAATAAAGAAAGCAATAAACTGAAATATAATGGTTACCTTGCAAATTGTTGTAGGATATAACCCCAGCAATAGGGTTGATACAATGACGTGCGGAAATAATAAAGGTCAACTTTAAGGGGAGGCCTGGCTTCTTAACCTATTCACCATCACAGTAGATTCTGTAAGTTGTGCCTCACACGCCAAAGTCTTTGTTAGCAAAACACTGAAAATGAACCTCGATAATGAAGTCATGTATAGGGCACCTAATGTCATAATTCACAATCTTTATTGCCACCATGTCCTGACTTTATATCAACTCAATGGCGGTGAAAAGGTTCCCAATGGATATATAAGAGACACGTTTATGTTTTTCGCGCATGAGAAAACGAGATGCAATTCATTTTCTCGAGCGCGAATGGCAATAAAGGAATGTTTTTTATTAAATATTTATTTGTATACTTTTTTAATTAAGAAATTATTAATATATAACTAGTTAGACTTACTTAAAAATAAATAAAATATTAATATATAATTAAATTTAAGTAGTGAATTAGTATACTTATATTTTTATATATTATAATTTTAGAGAAATTATTATAAGTTTTATATTATTGATAAGGTACAAATACCACCATTTATTGGTTGTGTCATTTAATACCTAATGTATGTAATAACTTTATTGTACACAAAAAAAAACACAAAAAATACAAACAAATAAGGACATTTTGGTACAAAGGCGAACTTATCCCTAAAAGGGATCTCTTCCAGTAATGTCTTCCATAATGTATTGCTTGTACCAAAATAACCCAATTTGTCTGTATTTTTTATCTGTGTTTTGTGTACTATAAAGTAATTACATACATATATCACTCATTTATGGTGCAATAAAGAATATTTATTATTATTATTATTATACAAGGCATAACTTTTATTATTTTTCTTAGCTTATTTGCAATCATGTTTCGGCTGATTTCTTCGAATAAGCAATGACATACGAGTAAGTAGTCAAAAAATCGTATATTTGAAAACCATCTCCTATTGTTACCATACAGATCAGTCAGATCAGTCAGAAGGCCATCAATGTACGGATTATTTTTCACTGCAGGGCCTTAATAGAACATGTTTAAATGCTGATATTCCTACGTATAGCGCCTTTTGTGGGTATTCAATGGTATTTTGCGATTATTTGGAGAGATGAGTCTTTTGTGTATCAAAATCTGTAGGCATGATTTGTATTTGTACCATCACATAAAGTGAAATACCTCCACTGCTCGGCATACACCTCCCCGAAGGCCAATGAAATAAATCAAAAAGCCGATGTCATAGTACTTAACTGAAAGCCCTCCGAATTGCTTAACTTAAGCGGCAGTAGGCGGGGCACATTGCACGCAGAACCGATGCCCTTTGGGGAATGGTTCTTCAAAGGCGACCACGTACCGGATGGCGCAGCGTGGGTGGACCTCCCACAAGGTGGACTGATGATCTGTTAAAGGTCGCGGGATTCCGCTGGATATGCGAGTGGCGTAGGACTTAATGATATTATTGTAAATAAATAAATAAACTATCTCATTCATGATCATGTCGTGTCACCTACATATTTAACTTTAAACGAATTGTTATTAATTTTCATGCCATTTAAAATTGTATTTATTGACCAGCGACCTTTCCTTCTCCATCATTAACATAAGCTGGCTAGTCTATTTAGTTATGATGTACCTATTAAGTAAGTAATAGTTAAGATTATATTTGTATCTCTCTTTGGGTGCCCTGAAAACCAGCGCCTTAGCATTATATTGCTATTGGCATATGCTGAGTGGTATCCTATTTAGTGTTAAAATTTCCATGTTTAGTTTAGTTTAATTGTTAATTTCATTTATCCGTGTACTCCAAATATTGTACAATGATTTAACACTAAATAAATATTTTTCTTCTTCTTCTTTTCTTCTTCTTCTTCTTCATTCAAAGTATGGTTTACACAAAAATTACAATTGTTTAACAAAACTTCTTAAAAATCTTTGTATCCTAACTTTTCCTTTCATACTAGCATTTTCCGGTTATGAATTAAAAGCGCCCAAGGCTTTGGTGTCTAATTCCAAGATTTGGCGTGGGCACTCGTTTTAGAAGGCGACAGCTGAGCAGTAGGGATTATACCAGTAAAGATTCCTTATGAAGTATTATTTCATAGAAAAGTTTCCTTCACTAAATATCAAACGATAAAATATTTTGATACAATACGCTATTTGACTACTTTTTTTTATAATGCCAATCGAACAAGTTTTTAGAGACGATCAAATGTCTATATGGGACCAACAACTATTAGAGCACAATAAAGGGCTAAAATTAGGGATAAACCTAGCTCGACGCTAGCGGCCTTCAAAAAGGCTCCTAAAAATTGGCCCTGGCAAATGACGTCACTTGCACAGCATTCGACCAACCGTTGTATGGGAAAATTAGTATTTTGTTGTTTTAGTCGTAAAATAATGCGTTTAGGTACATAGTTGCCGTACAATTTATTTTTTATTTTTACATAAGCATTCCATTGATACCTTTTATTTGAATTTTGGACGGTAAAAAAAATTACATACCTAATTTTCTGAGTTTTTGATGATTCATATCTTTTTATGATTTTGATAAATTTTATAATTTACGATTTATTGTGATAATTTGATGGCTAACTATCCAAAAAGTGACACTGTGTTATAAATTTTAACATGTGTCAAATACCCTATTAGAATTATCACTAAAATCTGACTTACTAGTATGCAAATTAAGAAGATATCTTAAATCAAAGTACCTATGTATTTTATTTAATTATATAGAAATTCCTTAATACTGTAAAAACATTTCTCAGCAAGACATTTCATTGAGTTTTTTTTTGTATTTTGTGAAACGTAAGTCTTTTATCATATCCGGCATCTTATTGTAAATCTACACATGATAATATTTTGTGTTAGTGACAGTTTTGCTGGAGGAATATACAATTTTATTGCGATATTGCGACCGAACAGGATTTCTAAATAACTCTTTAACTTTTTGAAAAAGATAACAGTGAAACAATAGATCGTGGTAATGGTTGGTCTATAGTAGATTGTGTCACAAGGGAGCAAAATGATATATTTACGGCGTGGGCGTAAATAGAATCCTGAGCGTAGTGAGGGATTCAAGAATTAACGCCCAAGGTGGAAATAATTTTGCTTCCATGTGACACATACTGCTTTTCACATCACCTATTGAGAATAATTAAAGATCTGAAATAACAATGGTTGTGCATTTATTTTATCAAAATCGATACAATACTTAACTATCAAAATCGATACAATACAATTACTCGTTACAGAAAAGAGCCACTTTGATCCCTCGAAGCAGGGAAGAAAAGTGCCATTTTGATCCCTCCTAGCAGGAAAGAAAAAGCCCTTATCCGAATAGGTGATGTGAAAAAGTACTTTTCGGCATCTTAAACGCAACAAAGTATACAGGGGCTCCGTAGCTTTACGCAACCATAATCAGGGGCGACTCACTCGCGTGACGTCATCGCGCCGCTCAAAGGTCACCCTCAGGGTGACTTTCAATGCGATAGAAAGTGATGTAGCGAGTGATGCGCGTGCGATAGAAGGAGATGGCCAAGCGTAGGCACGTTTGGCTTGCCTCGCGGGGATTTTTTAAGGCGATATATCGATTGAAAGAGACACCCTTTGTTTTTCGCCCACGACAAAACGGGATGCAACCCTCTCCGAGAATGGCTTTTTAGACAAATCTCGATAAATATCTCACTGTGTGCAGCTTTATTAAATTTTCTCTTGTCAGTACCTAGATGAGGTAAAATACCATCATATTAACTTAATCGTGTCTTTTAATAATGCGTTGTTTCAGTAGGCTGAGGAAAGAAAGGAAAATATAGACTCTACTTTGGATTTATTTTCTGTCGAGAAAATTTTAAGCAATCATGTTTCGCTATTGTCAGTACCACAATCATATAGTCAAAAATCATATATCTGAAAATCAGCCCCTACTGTTTGCTAGTCTGGGCAGGACAGCGTTTCAAAGTGTCCAAATTTCTCAGTGTAGCGCCTTAACAGTGAGATTTCTGTACGTACGTAGTACATACCTACATACTATTACTTATTCTGTGCCATAATACAATTTTCTACAACATAAAACAAGTCGAGGTTCTCACCGCAATTGTCAGAAACTATTTTTAATATCGTGCATTGTGCAGCTGTTAAAACCACAGCGAATCCTGAAAAATGCTTCAGTTGAAAGCACATGTTTCCCGGTACGAGTAGTGAGTGTAATTTTAGAGACGGTAACTGGAGTTAAAAACTCCACATGCTTCAATGGCGAACAATATAAATATGAGAATGTTTACATAGCTAAAAGCATTCCCTTTGTTCGTTCATTGCTGGCGTGTGCCAAAAAATTATCAATTAGACAATAAGAGCGGCCAACGGAAATGTCTTGTTGTAAAAACATAGACTCATATATGCTTGAAACAAACCATCTTATATTATACCACTTTAAACTCTCGCGCTTTGTAAACTAAAGCGACTTCCTGACTTGGCGGGGCGGGATCGATATGATGACATTTTCTTCTTTGACGTAAACTTACTGACGTCGCAAAGATTCTCACTTGACTTAATACTGTCAGTATTACGTTTGCGCAGTAGTAATTTAATATCATGCGTAGAAGCGGAACAGTACCGCCTTCGCATCGTCCCGCTACCGCGCTTCGCGCGCCAGTCAGGAAGCACTCATTTAAATGTAGGTGCGTAGTAAAAAATGGTATCGCGTCGACTGACAGCTAACACTGACATTTGACACTTTTACCTTAGGCGACTCCCTGATTTGTCGGTGCGGAGGCGGTACGATATGAGAAAACTGTCAAATGTCAGTATCAACTGTCAGTCAACTCAGTACTACTTTTTACTGTGCCCTTACATTTAAATGAGTGCTTCCTGACTGGCGCGGGATGCGCGGAAGCGGGACGATACGAAGGCAGTACTGTATCTCTAGTATAAGTTTTTTCGAAACATTAACTAATTCGAACGCGTTTGCGTTTTGTCTCAAAATGTATGAAAAAGCTCTCACCGAGTTTGAAATACGCGTTTCCACTAGTGACCACCAGAGGCGTTGTTCACGTTCACTTTCATACATTTTGAGACAAAACGCAAACGCATTCGAATTAGTTAATGTTTCGAAAAAACTTATACTATAGAGCTACTGGGCCGCTTCTGCGCATGATATTACTACTGCGCAAATATAATACTGACAGTATTCCGTCAAGTGGGAATTTTTGCGACGTCAGTAAGTTTACGTCAAAGAAGAAAATGTCACATATCGATCCCGCCCCGCCAAGTCAGGAAGTCACTATACTTACCTAAGTACTTAAAGGGTTTGTTGTAACGGGTCTAACGCGATATTTATCTATTTACCTTTTTTACCGACGTTTCGACACGGGTTACACCGGCCATGGTCTCGGCAACACTGTCGTCTCAGCAAGTCGCATTAGACCCGTTAAAACAAACCTTCTTATATTATATTTGTAATCATAGTTCTAAGGGTTTCGTACCTGTAGGGTCTGTCAATCACGCGTCTGTCCGTCGTCTGTCACATAAGTACGTTTACAGCCAAACTGTAGGAGCTACAGTCTTAAAATTTTCACAGTACAAGTATTTTGTTTTGCCATAAGCCATACAAATAGTCAAAACTTATTTTGAAATGTGTTTAAACTTAAGTTTGTTCGGAACCCTAAATGTTCCAAATCCGACTAGCACTTGGCCTTGGTTTTTTATTTTTTATTCATTATGCCCGCCATACGCTTGTGCTCTGTTCCGAACCCAATAGCCGACGGCAATTATCGAAATTAACATACCATCATGACTTTGTTTGATTTATCTTCTTCTGTACTTCGGCGTTTATTCCAGCTTTTTGGCGTCTTTAAGCCGAGTTGGCGTAACTTATAAACTTCGTAAATCTTTGTTTATCCTACGTGATGTTGTTAAAATTATCCTTCCGGCCGCCATGGCAATTACGTTTAGCAAACAGCTTTTTTAAGAGCCTATAGAGTGTCCCACTGCAAACAGTTATGGTTTTTAACACGCTTTTATTAGGTCGACCTGTATGTAACTATGTAATGGAATCTAATGTAACTAATTTAACCATCTTCCAAGCATCGTAGCGTCATGAAAATTGGCAGCTGTATGTAGTTCTGATGACAATACAATAATATGGTACTGTCGAACTGATCTGATGATGGAGCCGGAAGATATGAACTGGAACTTCTGATGGAACATCGTATTAAAGCTGTGTTTGGATTTGTTAGAAAAGTCTTGCAATGATCTTTGACCATGATTAGGTTTCAAGGTCTGATAGGTCGACCTGTATGTAACTAACTATGTAATGGAATCTAAGGTAACTAGTTTAACCATTTTCCAAGGATCGTAGCGTCATGAAAATTAGCAGCTGTATGTAGTTCTGATGACAATACAATAATATGGTACTGTCGAACTGATCTGATGATGGAGCCGGAAGATATGAACTGGAACTTCATGATGGAACATCGTATCGTAGCTGTGTTTGGATTTGTTAGAAAAGTCTTGTAATGAACTTTGACCACGATTAGGTTTCAAGGTCTGATGATGAAGCCGGAAGATAGGCACTGGCATTCCATGATGGAATATCGTATCATAGTCGTGTTTGCACTTGTGAGAAAGGTCACGTAATGGACTTTGAACACGGTCAGGTTTCAATTCACACGCAAAGCGTGTTTTTGTAGTGTTTTTAAACTATTAATTTATTTTATTCTTTGTTCACAAGTATTTGCGATAGAGATTTTTTTTAATTTTCTACGCAACTGGTTGCGTACAAAGACTTATTTTGAAACTTAGTATTGGATTGTGAGTGAAGCGAAAGAATGTACAATATAATCCTGAGCATAGCGAGGAATTCGAGTGTCTACGCCTCCAGCACGCAAGTAATTTAAAACTTGGAATGTCGTACAAATAATTTGTTTGTTACCGAGATGGCGCATATTCCTATACACACCTTCTCAGAACCTTCACCTTTTAAATTCAGAAGGAAATCGTCATTGTCAAATGTGGGAAGACATGTAGGTACAACTTTGACTCTTTTCTCTCCAGGTAAAGGACAACAATTACTCTTTTCTGAATAACAGGTGGGGAAAAGGATTTTCTTCTCACCTTCACCCCACTATCTTCAATGTTAATGAGCCTTTAAGTACTCGATAACATTGGAAAATGAATTCAATAGACATACTTTAATATTGTAAATTTTATTTCATTGACATGTAAAACTACGCTACTACTACGCTGTACTATGTGAAGCTACGGTAGCCCAGTGGTTCAAGCATGCGGCTGTCAAGCGGCGGTCGTGGGTTCGAATCCCAGCTCGTACCAATGAGTTTTTCGGAACTTATGCACGGAATACCATTTGATATTTACCGTTAGTTTTTCGGTGAAGGAAAACATTGTGAGGAAACATGCATACATCCGCGAAGAAATTCAAAGTTGTATGTGAAGTCCCCAACCCGCTCTGGGCCAGCGTGGGGACTACTGCCCAATCCCTCTCATCTATGAGAGGAGGCCTGTGCCCAGCAGTGGGACGTATGACATGTAAAATTCTCACATTTTATGAATAAATGAGTATGAGTATGAGTAAGAACCTCTTAAATTGGCAAGCCAGTCTCACGAAGTCGTTTACATTAAGAATCATAAGAAAGTTTGATGAAATTTTGATATAATAAATTTTAACATTATCTGCTTTGTGGTAACGGTATGAATGATATGTGATAAGGGATGTTTATTACATTCTTACTTTGTAAAGTTTGTAATTTCTACAATATAATACTAGAACTCTTTATTGCAACCCCAATGAAATAATTCAGTTATTAACAATACCTACATAATCACAATTTGCAGATAGGCGGCAAAAACACTGAAACAACTTATTTTTCTGTGTAGTTAGCAATCATCATCATCATCCTCCTAGCGTTATCCCAGTACAGTTGCATCCTGAAGGATGCCTGGGGTCCGCTACCTAATCCCAAGATTTGGCGTAGGCACTAGTTTTTACGAAAGCGATTGCCATCTGGCTTTCCAACCCCGAGGGGAAACTAGACCTTATTGGGATTAGGCTTTGTCAAGTGAGTGGGCAACTTGACTGTTATTATTATTTATTTATTTAATAATCAGGGTATAAAAACATAAAATTAACGGGGTCTCACAAAACTGTCGGAACAGTTTGACTGTGTGATCCAGTAGGGTCGATGCTATAGATACATTTACACTTCTGTATCCAGTGAACGATTTGTATCCTATGCCGTTGCAATAAGGTGCAGAAGCGCAAACCTATCCATGGCGTCGACTGTACAGTAAATACAGAGTTAGAAGTTCTCAAGCCGCCCGAAGGCCTCCAACTTGGCTTAACGACTGCTGCCATAGACAGTAACCGGGATCAACGGCTTAACGTGCCTTCCAAAGCACGGGAGTGCTCAGTTAGTAACCACTCAAAGCGGTCACCCATCCAAGTCCTGACCGCTGCCCACGTTGCTTAACCTTAGATACCGCAAGCGGTACGCAGGCGCCGCTGGGCCACGAGCGCTCCGTGCTCCGCGCTCCGCTCGTGTAGTTAGCAATACATTTAATTATAAAATAAGAAGCCTATTCAAAGGTTCCATAAGCTATTTTGTTATGAGAATTATTAAACTCGTTTTATGATGATTACGCAACTTTTTGAATGTCACTATCAAACTTGAGAGTTAGTTTGACTCGCGCTTGACCTACAAACAGACACTCCGTTTCGTCCCTTCTCAATAACTTAGAGAGTTTGTTTAAGTGTCCATTCACGAAACATCCTATAATAACTACCACTACAAATTTAAATTACAGGACAAATTGAAATTGTAGTTTATGCAACTGCTATATAATGGGAGGCACTAAAACACGAGTGTGGTTTTAATACCTCCCATTAAAACCACACTCGTGTTTTTAACATATGAAAGCGGATTTAATAATATAGATGTAGATAAACTAGTGTATGGCAACTGTACAAAATTAGACCATAAAACACTCGTGTGATCTTATTATGAAACTCGCCTTTGTTACTATGGGAACAACTCTATCCGTGCAAATAGCAAATATACATATTTCTTCATACATTGCGAATGGTCGATTGAAGACCTTTTCCTATAAAACAGCTAATTTTCTTTTTCACTTGTTCAAGGCAATTCAATTTAAGGTAAGTCCCATAATAAGTCGTCCAAAATCATGGATAGAATCCGATTTTGTTATTTTTTATCACTATTTTGAAAGTCACGTTGTATATTGCGGTTCGGAAAACTTTAAAAAACTGAATTTTTATACTTCATCCTAATGTATAAAGGATTCACTACTCCTATGCTGACGCACTCATAGACAATGTGCATACACACAACCATGGCTTACCCGCGCTCCTGAGATAAAAGTTAGGCGACTTCCTGACTTGGCGGGGCGGGATCGATATGTGACATTTTCTTCTTTGACGTAGGCTTACTGACGTCGCAAAGATTCTCACTTGACGAAATACTGTCAGTATTACATTTGCGCAGTACTAATATCATGCGCAGAAGCGGACCAGTGCTGCCTTCACATCGTCCCGCTTCCGCGCATCCCGCGCCAGTCAGGAAGCACTCATGTAAATGTTTATAGGGGCGCAGTGAAAAGTAGTACTGAGTTGACTGACAGTTGACACTGACAATTGACAGTTTTCTCATATCGTACCGCCTCCGCACCGACAAATCAGGAAGTGGCCTATTAGGGCACAAACTCCAGAAACCAGCTCCAGAAACCTACCGCCCGAATTCGGGTAATTTCGTTAAAATATTCAGTCCCAAATACGAAGCAGCTACATAACCAGTACGAAACTGACTTATGCAAATAAGGAATTAGAATATAGAATAACTTGTCTGTTTCTTGGAAATACATTTCACGAACTACGAATAAGTATAACCCAGCCAAGTTCATATAACCTGGACCTCCTTAAGGCACGAGTGAAGTATTAGGCCTCATACTCGTATTTGCCCCCTGGCTATATAGGTGCTGGCCAATAGCAATCCCATTTTTAATAACAAAAGAATACATTGCTAAAAGTACCTACTCGAATGGGCCATTAAAAGCCATTGCGGATTGACGGTAGCGACTAATCATTGCGTCTTCCATTAAGGATTTTGATTGAAAGAGACGCGCGTATGTTTTTCGTTCACGATAAATTGGGATGCAACACTCTCCGGGAATGGCTTTTTTAGACAAATCTCCATAAATATCTGACTGTGTGCAGTTTGAATAAATTTCCTCTTGTCAAAAGTATAGATGAGGTAAAATACCATCATATTAACTTAATCGTGTCTTTTAATAATGCGTTGTTTTAGTAAGCAGAGTAAAAAAATGTTAATATAGACTCAACTTTGAATTTCTTTTCTATCGAGAATATTTTCAGCAATCATGTTTCGGCTATTGTCAGTACCACGATCATATAGTCAAGAATCATATATCAGAAAATCAGTCCCTATTGTTTCCTCGTCTGGGCAGAACAGCGTTTCAAAGTTTCTAAATTTCTCTTTGTAGCGCCTTAATTTAATGTTGTTTATTTCTCGCATCCCTCAATACCACGTAGAACGGTCGGCTCTACAAGGAGCTTAACCCTTGTTCCCTGTCGTTTTAACGTCATGTTTAAACTGTCATACTTTTCCTAAGGGTGAAAGTGACACTTCATTTCTTTTGCTTTAAGGTTGTCGCACACGTAACCGCTCGGCACCCGACCGGCGCCGACCCAGCTCGCGCCGGTGAGTATTCTTTTGTTTGACACTTCATAATGCAACGCACGCTTGCTTATCCACTCCGAAACGGCATCGCCCCAGCTCGGGACCACCTAAGGGCCCGGACACATGTCCACGGTACGGCACCGGGCACCGTCTACGGCCTTTGTTCTTTGTACGTTGCCGCGTACTGCGCGGCGCCGTACCGTGGACATGTGGCCGGGCTCTAACGGCGGATGGACAGCTCGTCGTCGCCGGCAAAGAGAATATAGTCGCAGGGTGAACGTGCTTGTAGATCGCTGCCGACGAGAGGACCGCGCGTGGTCGTCGCGCTTACGGCGCGGGCGGAACAGCCTATTTCAAACATAAAAAGGTGTCAACTAGTGGATACTTCGCGATGAGTGCAGCGCCGCCGCGTTGCCACCTCGGCGCTGCTATGCCATTTCTTACGTGCTTGCGTATGGTTGATGTCTAGTTGACGGCGATCCAATGAGTTGAGGCGGCGCCGGTCGGGTGCCGAGCCTTTATGTCTGCGCCAACCTTTAGGTTTAAGTTTCAAATACAAATACAAATACAAATTTTTTAATTTTTTTTTAAAAGTATTGAACAGTAATTGGCCTTAGTCTCACGACAAGGCCTAAAATGAAGCACCCTGATTCAGTAGCCTATTACTCTTGCCTTGAAGAGACTTAGAAAATTAGAGGCACTCGGGAAATTAGAACCTCAACTTATTTCTGAATAAACGTAGTAAGCTCATAAATAATCCAACTACAGCAGAACGAGACATGACGTTTAGGAAAATTATAAGAGTTGGCGCAGTCATAAAATGCAAATAAGTACTTTATCAGTATAGTAGAAATTATTTAAAATGTCCGACATTTTATAAAACTTGTCATTGGACTTTGAATCTTCACGCTTGGTCAGTAAAGTCGCTTTTTGAACGGCCTAATTTGATACAACTCGGACAGTTCAAATAATTTTAAGTATAATAAACTATTAGTTTAGTCAACGAGGTATTAGACCCTAATTGAACCCTATTAGTCAGTCCGGCCCGTCGGGCCTAGCTAAGTTTCTTGCTAAACACTTCTCAGCTAGGCTAGGTTTAGTGAACCAGCGACAAAACTCCCAGTAGCTCGAGTCCACTGATATTTCCTTGACATTTTAAATTCCATTGTATTTAGAGGATTTTGATCGTCGCCGCGTTGGTGAGCACACGTGCCCGGGGCGACGACGGGCAGAATCCATTTACCGTACAAAACCTTATCTACTGTCATGGCGTCGTTACCGAACAACGTCATTGAACACGTGACATTGGCGAAATCATCATAAATTTAATGGAAGCCATTTTTTAAAGAATTGAATTGAATTTCATTGTATTTATATATTTGCATGCCGGAATTCCGGCTGAATATGTACCT
This sequence comes from Cenopis cana, assembly GCA_951800055.1. Taxonomy (NCBI): domain Eukaryota; kingdom Metazoa; phylum Arthropoda; class Insecta; order Lepidoptera; family Tortricidae; genus Cenopis; species Cenopis cana. The sequence goes on from OX637495.1 coordinate 1,731,747, forward strand.
AACCTAGTTATATTGTATTTACCATCTGTAACTCATCATATTCAGCAAATAAAATATCATTCATTCATTCATTCATTCACTGACACCTCAGTTCGGTTGACTCCGCTAATTGAAATTGAAATCATTTATTTCGGACGACGGGCATCCATATACAAATACAAACCAATCTCACATGAGAGCGAAAACTCTTAGAGTATCCCAGTGTTTAAAGTTTAAACCGCCCGCGTGGCCGTGTCAGAAGTTTCCCTGGATTTTCCCAGGCCATCCTCGTACCGTGCACTCCTACCGCTTTATGGGGCCCTGCCTATAAAGCCACGATCAGGTTAAAAAAAAACCCCTAAATAGGAAAATGTCTCCTGTAGCCGAGTAGTAAGGCACCTAACTTTCAGTAGCTCTATAGTATATGTTTTTTCGAAACATTAACTAATTCGAACGCGTTTGCGTTTTGACTCAAAATATTTGAAAGTGGTATGAACACGTGAACAGCGCCTCTGGTGGTCACTAGTGGAAACTAAAACAGCGAGTATAACATTTGTTGCTAACCCATGAACGCGCGTATTTCAAACTCGGTGAGAGCGTATTCATAAATTTTGAGACAAAACGCAAACGCGTTCGAATTAGTTAATGTTTCGAAAAAACTTATACTAGAGCTACAGGTCGCAGTTACAACCCCGGTTTTTACAACTGGGTTTTTCAAAAACTTGTGTAAGAACTATCACTTGATATTAGCAATGTCACACAAATCTACGGTAACCTGTTAGAGTTCTAACTTAACTTGTTAAAGTATTTGCCACACCGAATATCGCGTACTACCTAAGCATTTTTGAGACTTCCATTACTTTAGTACTGTTCAAAATACGGCATTTTACTCATAGTCAAATCAGCAACTTTTTATTAAATGTCAAAAACGATTTTTTAATATCAAGTTTGTAGGGAAATACTGTCTTAGTGACGTCACTAAGACAGTGTGAATAGGTATGTTCAAATCAGTGTCCTTTTTAAATCTGTATGCTTATAAAATCTTTCAATTAGCTAAAATAAATTAATAATTGATGTTTTCCGAGTATTTTCGTTAGATCTTTTATTAGTCAAGTAAAAAATAATTTATTTTTACCTTAGTTTAATACCCTGTTTAGTTACTGACGGCGTAAAGATTCTCACTTGACGGAACACTGTCAGTATTACTTTTGCGCAGTAGTAATAGCATGCGCAGAAGCGGAGCAGTACCGCCTTCGCATCGTTCCGCTACTACGCGTCCCACGCCAGCCAGGAATGTAGGGGCGAAGTAAAAAATGGTACCGAGTCGACTGACAGCTGACACTGACATTTGATGATTTGACACTTTTCTCATATCGTACTGCCTCCGCACCGACAAATCAGGAAGTCGCCTTAGCACAGATTTTATAATACTAGTAACTTTATTTTGTAGTGGTCTATGCGAATGCCTTACTCACTGGGGTACTAAAGCGTCAGTGGCAGATTGAGAGAGGTTTTATTGGGGTATCAAGTTCTTGATCTTGGCACTAGTTGAGTAGTTGCTATAAAATTTTATAGTGAACAGTATCGATGAAATGCAAATTGTTCTGCTGTATTGATGAAGTGCTGCATGATTTATCAATTTCTATTCCATATTTTATACTGTACAGCGACTGTAAAAACGGTATTTTCGTTCAATTTTGTTTATTTTTGACAGACTTCATCTTTTATGATAACGTCATAAAAGAAACCGGCCAAGTGCGAGTCGGACTTCACACATTTAGGGTTCCGAATCAAACCACCTCAAAAAAATGTGATTTATCAATATATTAGTAAATTTGTTGGTACTTAAAATATACGTAATAATAAACATTATCACCAAATTTCAAGTTCATAGGTCAAAGGGAAGTTGAAAAAATCTTTAAACAAAATTTTGTGACAGATGACGGACGGACGGACGCATGAGTGACAACTATAGGGTTCCGTTGGACCGGGTTTTGGACCCTTCGGGTACGGAACCCTAAAAAGGAACCGACTTCAAATTGTATACTTAAACCTTCTCCAGAATATAACAAATGCTTTTCTGAAAACCGCCTTAAAATCGGTTCAGCCAAGTGCGAGATAACCGCGGACAAACATACATACGAACATACAAGCCAAACGAGGAATCTCCTTTTTTTAATTTAGATAATAAACCCTAGATGTTGAAATACTTATTGAAATATAATAAGCGGATCACACGTTTTTAACGTCGTCGTACCGGCCGCGCTCTCGCGAGGCTGTCACGGCTAGACCTCATGATTAAGGACTACTTATTGGTCCGAAACATATCGAGCGATATTCGACTTTAAAGACGTGAGTGACCCGTTTATTATATTTCAATATGTCTGAGACTCACGGGAGTTTTCTATTTAAAATTAAAGCCAACATTGTTTATTTATTGAGGATCTTTTACAGTATTGGTACTAAGATTAATGAACGCCAATGAATTCTTGAATATTTTAGAAATTGTTCAAATTGAGATACCTACTAAGTAGGTATCTCAGACAAGATTACTTTATTAAGGCGATAAATCTATTGAAAGAGACGCCCTTATGTTTTTCGCTCACGACAAAACCGGATGCAACCCTCTCCGAGAACGGCTTTTTTAGACAAATCTCGTTAAATATCTGACTGTGTGCAGGTTTATTAAATTTCCTCTTGACAGAGTTTAGATTAGATAAAATACCATCATAATAAAACTTAATCGTGTCTTTTAATAATGCGTTGTTTTAGTAGGCTGCGTAAAAAAAGGATAATATAGAATCGGCTTTGGATTTCTTTTCTATCGAGAAAAATTTCAGCAATCATGTTTATGCTATTGTTAGTACCACGATCATATAGTCAAGAATCATACGTCTGAAAATCAGCCCCTACTGTTTGCTAGTCTGGGCAGGACAGCGTTTTAAAGTTTCTTAATTCCTTAAATGAATTCAAAGGAAACACGATGTATAAGTTTTCTTTTGAGCAAACTTTTGAAAACCGTCCGTAGTTCAGGTGAGTTGTAATTAAGCGCACACTATTTACTGAAAAATAGCAATATTTTAATATTTTTACTAAATCGAGTTCGTCGGAAAGACACTTTACTTATGTTACGGTTCCAGGAATATATAATAAAATAGGTACAGTCGGATTAGGTATCGCACATGGATTCCGTAACTGTACTCGCATGATTTGCCGGTCTTGATATAAGTAGGTAAAGAAAATGACTTCAATATAATTTAAAAAAATTGTATAGGTATAGACAATAATTCTACATCAATCATTCGGCACCAGCAAGGCAGATATCCATACAATACCTAAGTTTCTGTCCAAAATAAAAAATTTGGTACAAGCTTTCATTGCCGTGTGTTATTTTGTATTATCTTTTTATGACACAAAATGGTATTATGGTGGTATGTTTTCTAGTAGTCGACTAATAGTACAGTCAACCGCAATGGTTGCTACGCGGGCGAGGTGTTCAAAATTACACGCTCTTATTCCCTTATAATAAAGATGTGTGAAGATCATTTTGAGCACCACGCCCGCGTAGCAACCGTTGCTGCTGACTGTACAAGCTTTTATTGGCGACTGCCTTTTTATGTCCACAACCATTAAGTACTAACAACCATTAATAGGGATGTTGACTCAAAAATTATTATTACTCCATACGAAAGAATACATAAAACTATGCCAAATAGTGAAAATCCTTTACAAATATCTTAAAAAATAACGAAACTACAACCGTCATAATATCTTCAGTTCGAGAGAGAAAGCGCTACAGATCAGTGACGTCACTGACCTCGAGCGCCATAGTAAATGACGATCGTTCAATACAGAGATGCGTTTTGCGGAACAGGGACAGGAAATGCCCCCACCTAAAACTTTGAAGACTTATAATTATGTGTGTTGACGACCGCTTTAGCTTAGTTGGTAGTGACCCTGCCTACGAAGCTGGAGGTCCCGGGTTCGAATCCCGGCCGGGGCATTTATTTGTGTGATGAGCACGAATATTGGTTCTTGGGTCTTGGATGTCTTCTATGTATTTAAGTATTTATTTATCTATATAAGTATGTATATCGTCGCTTAGTACCCATAGTACAAGCTTTGCTTAGTTTGGGACTAGGTTGATTTGTGTAAGATTGTCCACAAATATTTATTTATTTATTTATTTTTATGTAATTATTTATTCTTTTGAATCACTTTTTTCGCTATTTCATTGAGAATTTGATCCTTTTTCGAGAAAATTCGGATTCATTGATTTTCTTATTTGGTATCCCTATTGCAATGGTTCCAATGAATTCAAACGCGAGGGGTTTATCTTGACAGAAGCTAGTTCGTTTTGAGTTAGAGTACTTTTATATCTCACGAGCGCGGGTGAGCCATGGTTGTGTGTTGAGCTATACATGCACATCGTCTATGTGTGCGTCAGCGTAGGTGCTATGAGTTCACGTTGTCTATGTGTTCGTATGTGTCACAACTACAACAATGGCCAACCCGCGCTCTTGAACTAAGGCGACTTCCTGACTTGGCGGGGCGGGGTCGATATGTGACATTTTCTTCTTTGACGTAAACTTACTGACGTCGCAAAGATTCCCACTTGACGGAATACTGTCAGTATTACGTTTGCGCAGTAGTAATATCATCATGCGCAGAAGTGGACCAGTACCGCCTTCGCATCGTGCCGCTACCGCGCATCCCGCGCCAGTCAGGAAGCACTCATTTAAATGTAGGGGCGCAGTAAAAAGCGCTACTGAATCGACTGACACTTGACACTGACATTTGATAGATTTCTCATATCGTACCTGCTCCGCACCGACAAATCAGGAAGTCGCCTTAAAGTACTCTACTCTACGGTACCTATTAAATATTTTTGACACAAATTTATTTACTAAATATTTTCAGGAAGTTGCGATATTCTCAACCCGTAATTAAAACATTGCGTGTACAATACGCAACTTGTTTGGGCGCTTGTCTCAGCAGCATGGCGAACGATTTATCACACGCAATATTTTCCTTCGAAGTTCTTACTAATATTAGCTGATGTTAAGCTGAAATAATTCGCGGAAGAAAGCATTATTTAAATTACTGTTATTAAGGCTCAATCTGGAGTCTTAATAACAGCAATTAAAAAAAAACTTCTTTCGTGTGACGTATTATTATTTTATTTAGAGCAGTATAATATTCATGCAAAAAGTTCATGTAATCAAACAAGCTGAAAGCGAAATTGGTTTTAAACCCTTGGTCAACCATTGGGACCGTAATGAATGTAGGCGACGTAAGATCAATCACGCAAGTTTGTAGTGGTTTTGCATTTCCATTTAAGATGTAAATTGTTTGTTTCAAATACACGCCTGCGAAGTGATGTGGGTGTTTTAATTACTATATGAGGTAATTAATTGGGTAGATGTCTCATGTACACCCGTCCCGTACTTGCTTCGTATTGCCCAACTGTATTTGCAATTTTCGGGATCCTATCATAAAAATATCAATGACCAAAAATTACCGGCCACGGAACGGTCTAGTTTGAATCATCCTTAAGGCGCAGGGTAGGGCAAGGCCTTCCCCATACAAACTTTGTGCAGGTTTTATTCGTCGGTTTTGGCACTAGCAAATATAATATTTTTTTGGTTGTAAATATTAGATATGCGAAGATTGATGTGAAAATTTTCAAATATTTCAAAAAATAATAATAATAATAATAATAAAAAAAAATACATCACGAAATAGCTATGAGAAAAATAAGCATACTGACCAAAAATCATAACTTTAATGCAAACACAAACGAAGTAAATCCTGCACAAAGTTTGTATGGAGAGAGCTTGCCCTACCCCTCCTCTTAAGTCGCGGGAAATAGCTAGTTTGAAATACGCCTTTGAAAGCTGGAAATTAGGTTACAGAAATAGGTCAGGTCAGAATTAGCACTAAGTTTTTCCCCGAAATGTAGTGCCATGATTGAATTAGGCAGGGACTAGGAAATTTCCAGTTTATTATATTCAGAGGCACGCTCGAGACTAGCGAGAGCATACTTAGCCTTGCTAGAGTTTAAATCAGTAGGTTAATTAAGGCTACAATCATATTGTAGGGCACAGCAAACTATCATCTTGCTCGAATTTGGAGTAGCCCGACTGAAGAAATACAGCCTTGCAGAAGACCACAGCCATAATAACATTATTTACTATACAAGTATGTAGTGTTGTGTTCCTGGAGGTGAGCAAGGCCGTCATAGCTCCCGATGATGCTGTGTTGAGAGAGAGACCTAAACTTACCCCTTCAACACAACACCCCCCCCCCCTTCTGCTGTCAACACATCTGTTGGTTGATGTTGCTTCGTATACATGTTACTAATTAATATCATTGTAATAGTATTGTAATTTCGTCGGTGGGAATAAAAAAATCGCTGTGTTTTTTTATTGATTTTTAGATTTTTTGATAATTTGGTTCATTTTTCGATATCTTTATTGGTTTTGAAAATAACTAATTGCGCTATGTGCACGAGGACCAAACTTTGGACGAAAAAATCGTTATGTGATGTGTTTTAGCACATAGCGATATTTTGCGAATAGTTTTCCGCTGGTTTCCCATCAAAGTCAGTCACAATTTGATGCACATAGCGGATATTTCCAAAGTGAATTACCCGACAGTTTCAAATATTTATATATTTTAAAGTGCTTAAAACTCCAATGTTTTATTAGGCGAGCGTGAGATTATAAAAATGTTGTTTTATATGAATAATTGTGAAGTGTGATGGTTTGAACTTTACGTGGTTAACTGTTCAAGAAGTCACCTTACCGGTTAAATTAAAATAGTTTTAAGTGAAAGTTGAAAGAAAATTCAGTTCATTTTATGTCGTCATACTTGACACATGACGACTTAAAATAGGCCGAATTTAAGTCTGTGTGTGTGGCTAAATTCTGGTTTTTTGGTAATAACATATATATTTATCAAAGGCAAAAATATAAACAGTTTTTTATGTCTCCTGTAAAGTACATCAAAATTACATAGCGATTTTTGTATTCCCACCGACGATTTGTGACATGTAAAAGGGCCCTTGACGCCTACTTGCAGAATATATGTTTGATTTTGAATACTACATTATTGCCGTTTATACGTATTCCATGGCATAAAAAGATTGGATTGGTTACAATGGTACTCAGCACTTGTAAAATGTAGATTACGTTACACTTTTCTTTACACTGAACGCTTTTTCTTGCATTTGAACTTCGCTCCGCTCATACATAATTAAAATCGCTTTGTATATCTTTCGTACACGACTCGGCAAAGAAATGGGACGACCGTTTTAATTTGTGACCTAAATTCATTACTTGTCACGCGATTTTTGGACTGGAAACTTTATTGCTACGACTATTTTTTACGTTTATGAGCGCCCGTACATCGTGCGATATGCGAGGTTAAGCAACGGGGTCAACTCTTGGATGGGTGACAATGATATTGCAAGGCACTTAATTAGGCACTGTAGCTCTAGTATAAGTTTTTTCGAAACATTAACTAATTCGAACGCGTTTGCGTTTTGTCTCAAAATGTATGAAAACGCGAGTTTGAAATACGCGCGTTCATCGGTTAGCAACAAATGTTATACTCGCTGTTTTAGTTTCCACTAGTGACCACCAGAGGCGCTGTTCACGTTTTCATACTACTTTCATACATTTTGAGACGAAACGCAAACGCGTTCGAATTAGTTAATGTTTCGAAAAAACTTATACTAGAGCTACTGGTCGTTTTGCAAACAAAATACGACGTACGTTTGAGAAAATAAACTTACAATGGCGGTCTTAACCCTTGGACGGATCTCTTCCAGCTGAACTTGAATAAATCCAAAAGTAGGTAATAATTTTAATCTTTTATATATATATTACCTGCCGAAATCAGTCACCTAAGAAATAACAAACAATTAATTAAGGCGATATTTTGATTGAAAGAGACGCGCGTATGTTTTTCGTTCACGACAAAACGGGATGCAACACTATCCGGGAATGGCTTTATTAGACAAATCTCGATAAATATCTGACTGTGTGCAGATTTATTAAATTTCTTCTTGGCAGTTCCTAGATGAGGTAAAATACCATCATATTAACTTAATCGTGTCTTTTAATAATGCGTTGTTTTAGTAGGCTGAATAAAAAAAGGACAATATAGACTCAACTTTGGATTCTTTTTCTATCGAGAAAATTTTAAGCAATCATTTTTCGGCTATTGTCAGTACCACAATCATATAGTCAAGAATCATATATCTGAAAATCAGCTCCTACTATTTGGTAGTCTGGGCAGGACAGCGTTTCAAAGTTTCTAAATTTCTCATTGTAGCGCCTTAATGCTTTGATTATTTTCTACGTTTATTAGCGTCCGTGGCCCAGTGGCGCCCGCGTACGGCGAGGTAAAGCGATGTCGGCCGGGGTCAATTCTTGGATGCATGACCGCTTTGAGTGGTTACTTACTGAGCGATCCCGATCTTTGAAATGCATGTTAAGGCGTGGGGGTGGGCAAGCTATCTCCATACAAACTTTGTGCAAGTTTTCTTCGCTTGTGTTTACTATTTTCGCTATTTTCGCCCTTGGGTTGGAAGGTTAATTGCAATCGCCTTCGTAAAAACTAGTGTCTACGCCAAATCTTAGGATTATGTAATTATCTTACGTTTAATGAATTTACACAGCTACATATCCATTTATTTATATTTCGAAACCTTCGCATATTCCACTAAATTAACTAACAATGTTTAACTTGACTTTAACGTAGACTTTATCTAGACGAAGATAATGTCTATATAACGAAATATTTTCATACCAATACCCTATACGATTCACTGAAAATAATTAATATTCCACTTTATTTCAATCCATTAAAGTCGAAATTACAACGGACAAATTAATTGAAATACGGTGCTTTGCCAATATTTAGAGAGCTATTAGTACCTCTATATATAGTTAATTAATTAGAATTAAACAATGCGTATTTACATATTAATGGGAGTATAAAGGAAATTTAAGGGTATTTGACGAAATAATTGATTATTGTGGAAATTGGAATGTGAAATAGACTTCATAATTAGTAAGGTAGGTACAGTCGGATATATAAATGATATACCACTTTGTATACTAGTGGCACGTACTAGTATTACATACTAGTGAGCTTAGAGCCTTTTTGACTATTTTCGAAAAAACTGACTGGATAAAAAAATCTTTTTTAATTACCGAACCTGCGTGAAATTTTGTGAGCAGTTTTTGGTAATTAATAAAAAATCACTCGCTAGTTCTGTCTACATTCATAAAAAATTGGTCACAGAGGAACTAGTTATACACTGCATGAATAGTATTAATGAATGCATCGTACTTCATTCGGATTATTATCAATACTTTTTCATTTATATAAGGCCTCTTAACGTATACTAAAACAGGGTTTTTTTTTATAATAAGCCTCCTGAATAAACTCGTCACGTATAGGTGTCACGTAACAGATTAATAACGTAACGTAATATATTATACACTCACGTTTTTTGTCTCGACGAAAGGAACAAGCGAATATTGTTTTACATGTAGGATGTAGGTAATAATCAGCCAAGAAAATGGTATTCCACTTTTGGACGTATCATCCTCCTAGCGTTATCCCAGTACAGTTGCATCCTGAAGGATGCCTGGGGTCCGCTACCTAATCCCAAGATTTGGCGTAGGCACTAGTTTTTACGAAAGCGACTGCCATCTGACCTTCCAACCCCGAGGGGAAACTAGACCTTATTGGGATTAGGCTTTGTCAAGTGAGTGGGCAACTTGACTGTTAGAAGTTCTCAAGCCGCCCGAAGGCCTCCAACTTGGCTTAACGACTGCTGCCGTAGACAGCAACCGGGATCAACGGCTTAACGTGCCTTCCAAAGCACGGAAGCGCTCAGTTAGTAACCACTCAAAGCGGTCACCCATCCAAGTCCTGACCGCTGCCCACGTTGCTTAACCTTAGATACCGCAAGGGGTACGAGCGTATTTTACACTTTTGGACGTATGTAAACCAATTTTATCTGTTAGGTACGTCAGCTTTAGGCACTTTCTTTGGATGATTATCTTATATTGTATGATTCACGTATTGGTTAAAAACACTTTATGTACCTCTATCTATACCGTAGTATTAGTTGATAAGACTGTTACCTTAACGATATCTTGACGTGAAACTTTTATTTCGTATACAATACCCGGCGATATATTTATATTGCACGTCGACCTTTGGAAAGAGATTCGGCTAATTTCGGCTTCATAGACCATTATCTCACACCACCTATGTGACGTTTGTCAGTCGTCGTCAAAATATGTAATATTTTGAGGAGTGATTGAAACCCCTCAACTCCAAATTGATCCATGTACAAAATGATACATGACTTGTTTGACAATATTTGATTTTTGTTTGATTTTGATTCAACATCACAGGACATGAGTTACCTGACAAACTTTATTAGACTTTAAACATTAGAATTTAAATAAGCCTAAGGCTTGCTGCCTAAGGCAGAAAGGCTTGCCGCGACATAATATTCTTTCAAAAACTATTCTCTACTGCTTTCAAACCGTGCACTGTGACTTTCCTAATGGCATTCAATATTTAAAGTTCGCACAAACTTGAACACTTTCCACCATTGTTTCAATTACAATTTCCTTTCACAGATGGGCGGAGCGCAGAACTTAACAGAGAAACTTTGAACTTGGGTCATGGGAGAAAAATGAGATAACAACTCCAAGATGGCGGCGAGAGCACCACGGCTCGGCCAAGCAATTATGATTCTTATTTTAAACTTATGCGTAAGTTCCGAGAGCTTTAAGAGCGTAAAAAGCAACACAACTATTTTCGATGATTACTTAGATAGCTATCCTAGAAGAGATTTAAACGATCTTGAAAAAGACATAAGTTATAAAAAGAAAATAGATAACAGAAAAGAATCAAGTTTATTTAATAATACAGAATACATAATCGATGCTGATATAAGTAGACCGAGTACAAGAGAAAAAATCTATGATGTAGATAAAGTAGTCGCTAATCGAAGCGATATAGAATTCGCTAGAATCATGGCTGAAGATACGACAACCGAAGCTGATATCAATGCTACCTGCCCTGGAGACCCAGAATTCTGTAATATGACTGAAGAAGAGTATAAGAAAGTGGTGATGGACTACATATTTCCGAGCCCATACGAGTGGGTGCTTATAACAACGCATGCTGTAGTGTTTTTGATAGGGTTGATCGGAAATGCCTTAGTGTGCGTCGCAGTATACAGGAATCACTCAATGAGGACTGTGACGAACTATTTCATTGTGAACTTGGCAGTGGCTGATTTTATGGTGATCCTGATATGTCTGCCACCGACGGTGCTATGGGATGTGACAGAGACATGGTTCTTCGGGACAGCCATGTGTCGAATAGTGCTGTATTTGCAGGTAAGATTTATAATTATTTATCTACATCTATCATAAACCCTCGATAATGTGTTCGGGTACGATTAGCAAATGACCGCCATTACAACACTAACTACATAATTTCATAATGCGATGTCATAATGAAACTACCTGTACTTCAATGTTGACTAAGGCGCAGGGTAGGGCAAGGCCTTCCCCATACAAACTTTGTGCACGTTTTATTCGTCGGTTTTGGCATTAACAAATATAATTTTTTTTTTGGTTGTAAATATTAGATATGCGAAAATCGTGATGTGAAAATTTTCAAATTTTTCAAAAAAAAAACAAAATTAAAAAATTAATATGAAATAGCTATCAGAAAAATAAGCATACTGACCAAAAATCATAACTTTAATGCAAACACAAACGAAGTAAATCCTGCACAAAGTTTGTATGGAGAGAGCTTGCCCTACCCCTCCTCTTAAGTTACAGGCTTGTGCTCAGATAAGATTGCAACGAGCTCACGAACTCGAGCCCTGAACTTGAAACGCAATGGTTTCTGAACACATGATACCTAGAAGATTTATGGATACACATTTAGATGAAGTTGTGTATGCAACTGTGTACATAATTAGGTCTTAAAACACGAGTGTTAGTGTTAGAGATATGTAACTGTTACCTCTCACACACATGTAACAATTACATTACATATACTACTATGTATTTATTGACCGAGTGAAATTAAGGTCTCTGGTTTAGTATTAGTTTATATATCGATTGAAAGAGACACCCTTTGTTTTTCGCTCACGATAAAACGGGATGCAACCCGCTCCGAGAATGGCTTTTTAGACAAATCTCGTTAAATATCTGACTGTGTGCAGGTTTATTAAATTTCCTCTTGTCAGTACCTAGATGAGGTAAAATACCATCATATTAACTTAACCGTGTCTTTTAATAATGCGTTGTTTTAGTAGGCTGAGGAAAAAAAGGAAAATATAGACTCGACTTTGGATTTATTTTCTATCGAGAAAATTTTAAGCAATCAAGTTTCGCTATTGTCAGTACCACAATCATATAGTCAAGAATCATATATCTGAAAATCAGCCCCTACTGTTTGCTAGTCTGGGCAGGACAGCGTTTCAAAGTCTCCAAATTTCTCAGTGTAGCGCCTTGCTCTCGTATGTGTAACGGGCTGATTTCTGGATGTCCAACCGGCTGTTATCCTTTATAAATCGCATTAGAACCACCGATTCGATAAATATAATATGGATTTTAATGTCGAGTCAATTTTGTTTTTTTTTTCCAAATTGCGGCCATGGTGGTTAAAATCTTAAAAAATGCTCGCGATGTCTACAGCTGACATAAATAGTTATATTTAATTTTGATAAAATACAAGCAAAGCTTTTAGTATCATGGCTCAAAACCCATCGGCTCCCCAGAGAGGCACGCTTGGTCTGGGACGCTCCCCAAATGAGTGGCCCACATTTATTGCTCAAACATTGCCGTTAATTCAAACCTACGGAGATGGAAACGCAATTCCATTCGGATTTTAGAATAAAAGGCATGATAGCCTTCCTATTACCTCTAATCTTTGACCGTCATTTAAAGAGCTATTTATGTAAATTAAAATTAAGGCACATTTACTTATTTTAAATAGCAACATGTAATGTAAGCATGAAATACCTAACGTTTTGAATATTTATTGAGGTTATTATTTGACAGTTTTACCGCAGAACGTGCCTGAGAAAAAACATCGTAAAACGCCATGTGTCATTCTTTCTAATGCTAAAAAAAACAAGGTAATCTTATCTTATCTTATATCTTTAAACGAGCAATTCTTGTATATTTATTTATTTCGGGGATCTCGGAAACGGCTCTAACGATTTTGATGAAATTTGGTATGTGGGGGTTTTCGGGGACGAGCAATCGATCTAGCTAGGTCTCATGCCCGGGAAAACGCCGAGCAAAGCTCGAGCGCCCAGATATTTATATCTTTAAACGAGCAATTCTTGTATATTTATTTATACGTATATTTATTTCGGGGATCTCGGAAACGGCTCTAACGATTTTGATGAAATTTGATATGTGGGGGTTTTCGGGGACGAGCAATCGATTTAGCTAGGTCTCATGCCCGGGAAAACGCCGAGCAAGGCTCGGTCGCCCAGATATTTACTAATTATACAGCTCACATAGGCTACTAGTTTATAATTTCGTAAATTGGAAACTATAAATCATGCAACTTTAACCCTTGCTCTATTGCAATAAAGTATAAATTTAAATGTCAATAAATCAATATAATATTAAACTTTACCTCGATCAAGACTAGTTAACTCACCGTTCTCAATCTAAGTCGCATGACAATCAATTTCTGTTCAGACCGTTGTTTTCGACTCTATGCCATTGTGAACCCTATTAGAAGGAGTTACGGGTCACTATTGTTTGATAGGACGTATCTAATTAACTGGCTTACTAGGTGATCCTCCTAAAGGTCGGATCAAGTGGTTTTTATCGGATATGGGAATTATTTCACCAGTGATTAATTAGTTCTTACCTGACGTACTTCGCTTAATGATTAGGTACTGGATTATTAATAAGGATTCTGTTTATCTTAGGGTTGCTATAAATATGGGGACCTAGGCCGGTTGCTATAAATACGGGACCATGAAAGAAAAAGTAGTGTAGGTAGAGATCAAAAAGGAACATTCAAAAAGACTCGGCACTTGACTCATCCTTAAGGCGATATATCGATTGAAAGAGACACCCTTTGTTTTTCGCTCAAGACAAAACGGGATGCAACCCTCTCCGAGAATGGCTTTTTAGACAAATCTCGTTAAATATCTGACTGTGTGCAGGTTTATTAAATTTCCTCTTGTCAGTACTTAGATGAGGTAAAATACCATCATATTAACTTAATCGTGTCTTTTAATAATGCGTTGTTTTAGTAGGCTGAGGAAAAAAAGGAAAATATAGATTCGACTTTGGATTTATTTTCTATCGAGAAAATTTTAAGCAATCATGTTTCGCTATTGTCAGTACCACAATATCAAGAATCATATATCTGAAAATCAGCCCCTACTGTTTGCTAGTCTGGGCAGGACAGCGTTTCAAAGTCTCCAAATTTCTCAGTGTAGCGCCTTTGGGAGCGGGGTGACGACGTGAGTGACAGCAATATGGTTCCATTTGTACCCTTCGGGTACGGAACCCTGAAAAAGGTTTCCGAATTTTGAGGATAACACATACTTAAACAAACACACACTTACATACTTACCTTAACAGTGCGGGTTAAATATAAGCTTGTAATAATATAAAGTAGGTAAATAGACAGTACGAAATTAAAGGCACCAGAATTCTCCACAAAAGGTTAATTACGTAACACGTTTTAGCAAACGTTGCGTTGACACAACCTCCTTTACATTTTCATAGAATGACAAATCCGCATACTTAATAAAGCTCGCGCGCTTCACGTAAAGCAAGGTTTAGACGAAGTCAGTAACGCTGGCGCCAGTCCTGAGACAAGCATGCGCTGGCCTGGTCCGTGCTGTTTATATAAGGCCTTAGCTATTGGGTAGATGACTCATGTTACAATTTATGACATAGTGTAACGTATAAGTAAACTAAATTTGCTACAATGTGACACTAGAATCGTCTCTGTAGATTAAATAGTTTCCGAGATAAAGCCTTTCAAAGTTCAACATTTTTTCGAACTTCTCAAACTTTGAAATGATTTATCTCGGAAAGTATTGGGTCTACAGAAACCATTCTAGTCTCCAATTATAGAAAATTTGGTTTACTTTAACTACTATCAGCAACTAGTTCTTTAGGGTTGAAAAAAGTTTTTGTATGTGAGTTTCTTTGTTCACCCAGAACTTTTCAACGCCTTAACCGATTTAGATGTGTCGAGGTATCGTTAGAATCTTTATGTCATTGCGACGTTGCAATAAGAGCAATATGGCGGACTGTGAATCCATTTTGAGTGACCGAATTAAAAAATAATAATACTTAAAAATAAAGATACTTAAAAAGGAAAATTAAAATAATAATTATTTACTATAAAACTATTAATTGCATTAAAAAATAAAAACAGTTTTTTGGGCAGTCGTGTAAAAGTAGGCTGGCGCTCCAATGCCAATGCTGGCTTGTCTTGAAAAACTGTTTATACGATGCCAGTACCGAGCCAGCGCTGGCTGCCAACACTGGCTTCGTCTGAACCTTGCTTAAGAGTAAAAGCGTAGAATACACGAATAATCCATGTTCTTAGAAATTTTCTTCATGTCTTGACGACCGTTATTATTAAAATCATGAAAGCATAAAGGCGTGAGCCGTCATCTTAATCAGGATTATTACAAAAGACGCCATGTGTCTTGAATTGTGAGTTTGCGACCTTTTTTTACACAACGACGGTTATTTATTTATTTAATTTGGCAATTATCTCGTACAACTGTAAGATCTTCGAAGAGTACTTTTTTATACTACGACGGTGGCAAACAAGCGTACGGTCCACCTGATGGTAAGCGGACACCGCAGCCTATAGACGCTCGCAACTCCAAAAGAGTCACGTGCGCGTTGCCGACCCTTTATATGAGGATTCACTGTGTTGACAGCAGAGGGATAAATCTAGGTCCCTCGCTCTCAACTCAACACAGTGCATCCTCGGGAGCTCTGGCAACCTTGCTCACCTCCAGGAACACAACACTACATACTTGTATTAGTAAATAATGTAACTGTAATAATGTGACTGGCTATAATCAGCGTAATTTAATGTTTACAGCCAGTGTAACGACAGCAATTAGTTTTCAGTGTAATGGCGCCTCTTAAGGTGACGTGAGCTTAGAGAACAGAGTTTTTGAAGCCTTTTAACGCGTTTGTAGATGAAGATATGGTTTTCAAAAAATATGCACAAAAATTTTGAGACCTTTCTGTAGTACAAACATCGATTCAAAACATGATTACGCAACTTTCGCTGAATAAAAAAAAATCGCGAACTTGCGTCTAAACCACACCTTTAAATAGTTATAACTTTTTTTGCACATTAGCTATTAACATGAAAATTATATCAATAAATGCGTAATGTTCTACTTCATGGAACTCATCGATTACTTTTTCTTAACTAAAATAAATAAAAAAAAATGTAGTAAGATAATACTCATTTCTGCAAACTCGTTCGTACGCGACCGGCGCGGCCGCCCGTCCAGTGCTCAGCGAGCTGCGTTCGAGGTAGGATCTGTGCCGCGCGTCAATTCAACGTCACTTGACATTTCAATATTAGAAATGGGTAATTAATAAAAGGAAACCTGCTAGACTTCGTCATCTCGAGATTGTGGGTGCCAATAGAAGGAAAACTGCACAAACTATGGTAAGTGTAATGCAATATCGTATTATAGTGGGTAAAGGTATACCAAACCTTCTTATTGGAACGCTTTGACGCTGCCAAACTAACACAGTCTATGAATAACAGTAGGACAATACTCGTGACACAACGTACAACGTAATACATTTTTTTACTAACGGTGGTATTTATTTTGGCGTGTACGGACAGACAAATAGACACAGTGGACTTTCTTTATATAATACTAGCTTTAGCCCCGCGGCTTCGCTCGCGTATTAAGTGTAAGTTTCGCAATAATTGTTGAATTGTTACACCGGTTTACTACTACTTATATTGATCATCTGATATGTGATAGAGCTACTCCTGAAAAGACTGAAAACATATTTCAGGCTCCTGAAAACGACGGCATCTTGGGTGAAATTTTGATAATCTGATATATGATAGAGCTACTCCTGAAACGGCCTGAAATAACATTTCAGCCTGCTAAAACGCTTCTAAGGCACTGAAATTTACGTCTGATATTTTTGTTTCTTTCCAATGGTGCTTATCTCTGTCACTCTCTTATTTCTCGAATGTTCCGAGTATAGCTACCTCTTTTTACTACTGCTATCTCTGTCACTCTCATTTCGAATGTGCCGAGTATAGATATCTCTTTCTACTACTGCTATCTCTCTCACTCTCTTCTCGAATGTTTCGAGTATAGCTACCTCTTTTTACTACTGCTATCTCTGTCACTCTTATTTCGAATGTTCCGAGTATAGATATCTCTTTCTACTACTGCTATCTCTCTCACTCTCTTCTCGAATGTTTCGAGTATAGCTACCTCTTTTTACTACTGCTATCTCTGTCACTCTTATTTCGAATCTTCCGAGTATAGATATCTCTTTCTACTACTGCTATCTCTCTCACTCTCTTCTCGAATGTTTCGAGTATAGCTATCTCTCTCTACTACTACTATCTCTGTCACTCTCTTCTCGAATGTTCCGAGTATAGCTATCTCTCTCACTCTCTTCTCGAATGTTTCGAGTATAGCTATCTCTCTCTACTACTGCTATCTCTCTCACTCTCTTCTCGAATGTTTCGAGTATAGCTATATCTTTCTACTACTGCTATCTCTGTCCTGCTGTATCCTGCTGGAAATTTCGCCATATACTGATATCAGATATAAGGGATCCTGAAACCGCCTGAAAACGGGTTTTCAAGCTATAGGCATAGGTACCGAAGGTTCTAGAATGTTCGCGATCGAAGTTTCTAGAAAAAAGAAGAAGAAGAAGTCTAGAAAGTCTGTATGGAGTCTTCATCTTCACCCTTCGAGCATGTTCTAGTAGGATTTCGAACGCCCCGGAAAGTTCTGGAAAATATGACGGTCTCGCTCTAACAATGCTGTCCTTGTCGCACTGTTCGAGGGCATTAGCATTATTGGAATGTACTACACATACAGTCTATCCCTTTCACACTTATCGTCTGTCTCTTTTACTCCTATTGAAAATTTAAAATTTACCCCTTTTTTACCACCCACTTCCACCCACCGCCACCAAACTCCCTTACTTGCAAGTGCACACCAAGGGCCTTCTACGGCTTCTACCACTGCAATGCAACCATGAGAAGGTGGCAGTTGGTGATCATGGAGAAAAGGCCGGACATACCCACTAACACTCTCCTTTTATATATATATATATATATATTGATTTAAATTTTCACGTTTTATATTGTAGAAATTATTAATGTTTTCAATTTCAGTTTTATTAGTGGACTGCTAGGTGTCGGTACGGAACCCTTCGCTGTGCGTGATCCGACACGCACTTGGCCGGTTTTAAAACTGCGTACCAGGCCTCTTTCAAGCGTGTGCGCGCAATAATTCAGTGTTTTGTAAATGTTATTGGTATATATACAGGTTGGATTTTCTTTTTGGGTCGGTGAGGGCAGCTAGTAGCTACCAGATCCCGTGCTGCTACGCGAAAATGGTCTTAGAAGACCTTCCCTCGAATTAAAATTAATGAAAATTGGCGTTTACAGATTTTGGACAAACATACAGGGTACGAGAAAAAGATCATTTTTGATAAACTTTTTTTTTGATGCCAATCGATCCAATTCCTATCCAGGACCCAAAGTTTGTATGGGACCAAAAAAAATCCGACAAGAAAAGTCGCAAATCGAGGAAAACGCCTATTTCAAAATCAAAATTGAAGGAAGTTCTTCTAAGACCATTTTCACGTAGCCGGACGAGATCTGGTAGCTGCCCTCACTGACCCAAAAAAAATCCACCCTGTATATCTAGGGTGACCCGCCTCGTGGCTCATATTGAATTATGATAAGTACAATACTTATTAATAAATAGATTATATTTTTCTATGTGTGGATATTTTAATTTCACAAGACTTTTATTGTAATAAATTATGCAAAAACAATATTGAGACATACTTCGCAAGGAACAATAACTTCGTTTTGTTTTTCAAGTAGATGATCAAACACACATGTAAATCAACTCAATTTGACAATTATATCATAACAAAAGGGTGAATAAAATAAAAAAGTCTATTTTATTACAATCCACGATGTGTTGTCATTGTGTCAAAATATTTAATTACGGTGTATGAAAGTAGGTATGTAAAAATGACGAGTTGCCATTCGCATTGTTTCGATTATACTGAACTATTGACATATACATCAGAATAATGGCGCCGTCTTGACAATGGTCATTATATTTATGGTTTACCCGTTCAGTTGTAGTGACTAAGAGTTGTACTACTGGCTATACACTATACTGTGACATGTCGGTATCGGCAGCGAGCCCGGTGGCAAGCGGCTAACCCCGCGCCTGCTCCCCTCAAGCCACGCACCTCACCCCCTCGAAAGCAGCTAAGCGCTGAGCTCACGTCGCCTTAAACTTTTGTTGACATGACTCTTTACTGTCGTAGTTTCGTGAAGTGCGTGTAAATTTGCTTCGGTGTTTAAAGTTGCGTTGCTGTCGATAATTAAACTTGGTTTAAGAGCGTAGTTTGAAATTAAGCGACGTAATAACGAGCGACTGGAATCTGGATGCATAATGTCATGGAATAATTAAAAGTTTCTTTGTGAACTGTAAAGCTAGCGAGTGATATTTCACGTTTTTAAGCCTCGTGGCTCCGTCATTTTGAATTTTCAATAAAACTGAATACTTACTCAAAATAAACATATGTTTGTCGAACCTACTCACAACATTTTATGCTTTACAATTTTCTGCCCGCGATAGAATTTAATTGCTTTAATATCAGGCGCTTACTTCCATACAAACTTCCACTGGATGTCCTTCCCCGGGACTCAAACTATCTCCATGGCAAATTTCATCTAAATCGGTTCAGCGGTTTAAGCGTGAAGAGGTAACAGACAGACAGACACTTTCGCATTTTTGGTATTAGTATGGATGTGACCTGTAGAGGAGAACAGCTGAACTACGAATCTTCTCAGTAGTCTGACTGACATACGAATACATTTTTGACCAAGCTAAAACCAAGCAGGTAGCTCGCGATCGTTCGGTCAATTAAAAGTACTTACGTACAGATAGAAGGTTAATCTTTGTAAAATGTTGGTCAAGTGGAAGCGTCCGCTAACGAAATAATGATACTTAGGTATTCAAAGCCTTATTTTAGACCCTTGTATTATAATCTACACATTATCCTGCAAGTAGGCCGCAATGGCAAATTTACAAGTCAATATCTACTAGCGTTTCTCAAACGAAGATACCACTACCGAGAAGAAAAGCCGAAAGAAACTCGACAGTCCGTCATTTTCTCCCAAAAATATTATTTTATTATTATGGTAACACTTAAGCTTGCCTGAGGATAAGGGATAAAGTAAATCCGAGTATGTAGGTAAACAATAAACATTAAGAAAAGAACGAGGAAAGAAATAGGTCCATATTTATAAGAGTCGCATGTTTTACCGTCTACAGTGGTAATTTGTGTACTTATTTACAAATACATATACAAAATTGTTAGAACTCAGAAACCTAGTGGTAATTTGTGTAGGTAATTATTTAAACTTTATTGCACAAAACACAGAATTGAACAAATGGCGGGCTTAATGTAGAATGGCATTCTCTACCAGGCCCCTATTTCACCAACTCGACAATTGTCGCCTGTCAATGACAATTCGATTTACATTGCTGGGTCGTATATATAGAAGTCAAGCCCGCCAGTGGAGTCTAACCAAACAACCCAGAAATGTTCGTCGAATTGTCATTGTCAGGCGACAATACGGTATTAAACCCCTAGTCAAATCAGCAACTTTTTATTAAATGTCAAAAACGATTTTTTAATATGAAGTTTTTAGGGAAATACTGTCTTAGTGAAGTCACTAAGACAGTGTGAGTAGGTTTGTTCAAATCAGCGTCCTTTTTAAATCTTTATGCTTATAAAATCTTTCAATTAGCTAAAATTAATTAATAATTGATGTTTTTCGAGTATTTTCGTTAGATCTTTTATTATTCAAGTAAAAAAGAATTTATTTTTACCTTAGTTTAATACCCTATTGTCGAGTTAGTGAGATACCTGGCAACCATTAGCGTAAACAGTTTTTTGTGTACTGTCCTAATAAAATGTTGTAATTACAGTCGGTGTCAGTGACCGTGTCTGTGCTCACGCTCACCTTCATCTCGGTGGACCGGTGGTACGCCATCTGCTTCCCGCTCAAGTTCAAATCCACAACAGGCCGAGCGAAAACCGCCATCTTGATCATATGGCTGATGTCTTTACTGTTCAGTAAGTATCAGTTTCAGTTTAAAGATATTTATTCTCAAAAAAGACAATGTAGTCACTTATATGAGAACATGGATATAGGTACATGTACATTTGATGAATAGTAGAAATTTACTTCATAGTTTGTGTGTTCACGCTTAAGGTTTTTTTTTTAAAGAGGGTATTGTTCATAAATATGGAGCGCTAATTTAGTTTTGAAAACCTTAAGTGAGCCCACATCTTTCAAAACAGGCGGCAATTTGTTATATAACTGTGCACCTTCATATGTAAACATTTTTTTACCTAATTGGGTCCTTGTTTTCGGCAATACCAGAAAACTTACACGGCGGGTGTTTCGTTTTCTTATTTGCTTAAATTTCATGAAGGATAGGTTTGTGTGGAGTGAGCTGTGTAATATTTTATGAACGAGGATGCAGGTATTATAAATATATAGTTGTTTTATGTTCATGAGTTTAGTTTCTTGATATATGCGAACAGTGGGTGTTAACGGGTGGTAGTGAATTAGTATTTTAATTATTTTATTTTGTAAAATTTGGAGAACGGCTAATTTTGTCTTCGCGGCGCTGCCCCATAGTTCTATCAAATATAGCAGGTGCGGCTTGACTAGGGAATATAAATGGTATAGCGTATCTGACGCGGAATACAACTGGTGATACGTATGTTTTTCAAAAGCATTAAAATTAGAGTACTTTTATCTCACAAGCGCGGGCGAGCCATGGCTGAGGTATGCATACACATTGCCTATGTGTGCGTCAGCACAGAATAAGTAATAGTACTACGTACAGAAGCCTCACTGTTAACAAATCCCCGCGAGGCAAGCCAAACGTGCCTACGCTTGGCCATCTCCTTCTATCGCACGCGCATCACTCGCTACATCACTTTCTATCGCATTGAAAGTCACCATAAGGGTGACCTTTAAGCGGCGCGATGACGTCACGCGAGTGAGTCGCCCCTGGCACCAGCGTAGGGGAAAGGCGCTATGAGTTGACATTGCCTATGTGTTCGTATGTGTCACAACTACAACAATGGCAAACCCGCGCTCGTGAGATAAAGTAGGTACTATACAGATGTGCAAGTTGCGGAAAGTTTTCAAAATGTTGGAAAATATCTTTAGAATTTCATAGAAATAAAAATCAATATTTGATGCATATCGTTGAATATGGAATCTCCCTCAGATTCCATATTCAACGAAACTCAAAGTAAACCTAAAGTCTCATAAGTTTTTCCTTTCAGATGTACCAGAACTGGTAGTGTTGCAAGTGGTAAAGGCGCCCCTAAGATTCGACATGCAACTTTTCATGCAGTGTTCGGCCACGTGGTCAGCCGAATCTGAACTCAACTGGAGCATCATAAAGGCGATATTCCTTTACACGTAAGTACAATGTTGAACCACGAGCGTGGATACAATAAAATTCTTGTTACCATCGCCAATACTTAACTGACCATGCATTACATTTAGTACTTTATCATCATGCTAGCTTTAGGTATCCCAGTACAGTTGCATTCATTGCCCGGAGTCCACTCCCTAACTACTGCTGTCATACACAGCAGCCGTTATCAACGGCTTAACACGCCGTCCAAAGCACGGCATCTCTTGGATGGGTGGGTATCTAACTGAGCATACCCACCCATCCAAGAGTTGACCCCCGCCGACGTTGCTTATCGCACACAGTACGCGGGGGACGTTGGGGCATGAACGCTCATACATTTTGTGTGTAGTTTTCGAATTTAATGTACGATATTAGGACAGCATTTGAGATTTTACAGGTAAACTTTTCTCAAATTTGTGTAAACTAAAAAAATAATAAATAAAAGAAGCATCTGAAAATACCAGTGAAAGACATAAAAGTCTACTGAATAATCTATGACCATGACATTTAATCTATCACCTCTGCATCTATTACAAAAAACTGGGCTGAAAATAAGGCTTAAAAAGACATTCGTCTTTCAAAAAACAGGGCTATTGGGACTATATTTCATTTTAATTTCGTCTTTACTCGGATCCGCAATATCGAGCAGAATGATGTATTACCCTCACCAGAAATATTTAATATCTAGACAACGAAAACAAAGGGAAACAGACAGTTCTAAAATGGAAACCTACCTTCCTGTTTATCTTTAGTATTAACGTGTAAAAATAATGATGAGGCTGTACCACAGAATAAGTAAATAGTATAACGTATAGAAGTTCCACTGTTAACAAATCTCCAAATAAAAACCCATAATGAATGGTACCACCTACGGATGTACTTGCAGCGGCGCGGCGAACTGACGGAGTGAGACCCCCCTGGCTGTACTATCGAACCAACTGAATCGTGACCCACCGTGGAACCTTGTCAAAGGAAGTGTCATAATGATTTTCCTTGTCAGGCAGGATTCAGTTGGGTCGATAGTACATCAAAGTGTTTGTTTCAGGCTCCCTTTGTTTCTGATGATGATCGCATACTGCCAGATCGTGCGAGTGCTGTGGCGCTCTGACAATATCCCAGGACACACCGAGTCGCACAAACTGTGTGCTACGCCCACAGGCCCTAACAACTGTAAGTCGATCACTACACGTCATTAATATTACGATTATGTAGCTACGAATCATTTCGTAGGGTTCTGTAGTAACCTGGCATGGCCATCTCCACCCAGAATCATCAACACCCAGAAGTTGTATCGTTACGGCCATCTCCGCCCATTACAGCACAGCCAGGAGCACCGCCTCCGGGTGCTGCGAGTTGGGCTGTCTTGTCAAACATTGCACACGCGCCGGCTCAACGCGCCCACATGAAACACATGAGAGGGAATTTAATATATGGACGTAGATAAAGCGCGTAGAAAAGTAGCGTATGCGTGGCCTCTAAACGTGTGCCCACCATTATGTACCAGTTGCATAAACTAGGTACTATTTTGATGTGCCTGTATAGTGCGCGTGATCCACGACGACGCGCCCCTCCACATCGAATCCCATACTAATCTATTCGCAATTGTACAGATTGGGCTGTGGAGGGGCGCGCCTTCGTGGATGACAAGCACTATAAATACCGGTCATTTTCAACAGGGCTAGCAGCAAAGCGTCGGACAACGCCATCTATCCACGCGAACGCGTCAACGGAGGGCCAGCTGCGCTCGCGCCGGAAAGCTGCTAAGATGCTCGTAGTCGTCGTCGTTATGTTCGCTGTCTGCTACTTCCCAGTGCATCTGCTTTCTGTGCTAAGGTAATAGACACACAAACATAACTTATCTTATCTTATGAGAGCCCTTGGGATCTTTTGTGCAATTGCCCCCTCCTTAATACCTACTCCAAGCTGCTCTCCAACATTTCCACAAACTGGATGATGGTGTTCAACGGGAGTACTCTGAATTCCTATGATTCAGGGTACCCATTTCCAAAGGAATTCATTCTCTGTCTGGCAAGGGCGTGACATTCACACAATAAGTGTTCCAATGTCTCGTCATCCTTGCTACACATCCTACATTCTATGTCATCTGCTAGTCCCATCTTGGCCAAGGTTCCTTTGACCCCGAAGTGACCTGTAAACACCCCAGCTATCATCCTTAAGCTGCTTTCACACACATACAGTGAGCTACGCTAGGTACTAGGTAGGCCGGTCATAGAATACGGCTACGCTATCCTCTGCCTGTCATAGAAGGTGACTAAAAGGGGGTCCTCGGGGTCGTAGACGTTCGTAGTTGGGGGCAGCGATCGTTCGTTTTTAACATGGCCGGACCCACATAGGTGGACTCTAGGGTACTGGCGTTCCATGGGAGATCCCAGAGCCGTCCGAAATGGGTTGACGAAGACAATCGGGGGGGTTTTTAGTCGGTGCAAGTCCGACATAACCTCCGCGCTGCTCCCGCGGTACGGAGGGAGGTGTCCATAACGGATTTTCACCCCGTACAAAAAAGGCTAGGTTTAGTGAAGCAGTGACAAAACTCCCACAGTAGATGGAATCCACTCACACCTAAGGCGACTTCCTGACTTGGCGGAGCGGGATCGATATGTGACATTTTCTTCTTTGACGCAAACATACTGACGTCGCAAAGATTCCCACTTGACGGAATACTGTCAGTATTACATTTGCGCAGTAGTAATATCATGCGCAGAAGCGGACCAATACTGCCTTCGCATCGTCCCGCTTCCGCGCATCCCGCGCCAGTCAGGAAGCACTCATTTAAATGTAAGGACGCAGTAAAAATTTGTACTGAGTTGACTGATAGTTGACACTGACATTTGACAGTTTTCTCATATCGTACCGCCTCCGCACCGACAAATCAGGAAGTCGCCTTAGGATCAGTTGAAGCCGCTCAATCAATCTCACTGGAGGGAAAACTCTTAGAGAACCTGTTTCAGTGTTTAAACCGCCCGCGTAGCCGAGTTGGAGGCTTCCCCTGGATTTTGCCTACGCTACTCACCAAAATATACTCCTATCACTTGATTGCTTTCGGCCTGTAAAGCCATAATCAGGTTCAAAACTAAAATAAACTCATACCAAATTTTATCTAAATTGGTTCAGCGTTTTAAGCGTGAAGAGGTAACAGACAGTCAGAAAGACAGACGTTCGCATTTATAATATTAGCATGGATGTATTGTCGTTTCAGGTTTTGAAAATTAAGACTAACCCTCTATCAATAATCTACTTACAGCTCTCAGAACTCAGAACCCGGTTTATTTCTATAAGTGGCTAGTTAAGCTACTTATATTTCGTGTACTTCTTGTGTTAAACATTGTATGCTCCACTTTAAACTCACTAACAAACGTAATTAAAATACCGCTACATAGTTACTTCTTAAATCTTTACAAGACTAATGAGGTGCTCAGTGTTCTGTCTATTCACTTGCGGCTTCCTTCACAATCTAACCTCAAACTGAATATTATTATTTATTCAACATTGTTATATACAGGGTGGGCCCTGTAACAGGAGCAAATATTTGTAGTATATTGTAGTATAAAAAAATAAAAAAGTCAGTCCAAAACATCTTTAAATGGGTCTAGTTGTAAAGCTTGACTTTCATGGGTAGCGGCCGATGCGACAGTCGCGCGCGGCTGACGCTCAGGGACAGTCTCGCAAATGAGAGAGTCGCAAATGAGAGAGATGAGATTGATTTAAGATGAACTTGTGGCGTCGCTAGGCAACCGTCAAATCTGACATGTTCTGCAACGCGCTAGCGAAGTTTCTTAAGTCAGTTGCATATATAGAACTTCCAACCAACTCTCATTGGACTTCGGTCCCTGAAAGATCTCTCTATTGTCGTCTCTTCCTGTGTCTCCTATCTATTGTATATTTGTATATAGTTTGTAGATATCCCTTTCCTGTATATATCCAACCCTGTATATTAATCCTATATAGGAGTCCATTACTACTTCTACAAACTAATAAAATTTATGTCACACCTGGCCATAAAGCGGCAATTACAGCACGCTCCGCGCGCGGAAAATCCCACTTCCTGGCCAGGGGGTGACATAAAACTTTGTACTTAACACGGGCGGTAATAAAGAAAGCCTCAGATCGCATATTTATCGCCCTTGCCTTCGGCTCGGGCGTCAAATACCTGCGATCTGAGACATTCTTTGTTTTACCGCCCTTGTTAAGTAATGTACTATTATGTCACACCTGGCCATAAAGTGGCCATTATCGCACGCTCCTCACGCGAAAAAACCCACTTCCTGGCCAGGGGGTGACATAATATTTTGTACTTACCACGGGCGATAATAAAGAAAGCCTCAGATCGCATATTTATCGCCCTTGCCTTCGGCTCGGGCGTAAATACCTGCGATCTGAGACATTATTTGTTTTATCGCCCTTGGTGAGTAATGTACTATTTGAAGTGTGTGTAAATTCAAATGTAGAATCCCTGTTAATATACAAATACTACTACAAGTGCAAAAACGTCTGGAAAGTGATTTACCTGTAATTTTGTAAAATTTATTCGTTTCATAATTAGATAACTTTAGATTAAACCAAGGTAGGTATGTAGCTACTTCTGTATAAAGTTACGTTCCTTTGTATTGCTAATAAATTATCTTCTCTGTACGATTAAGCCACACACGGTTGAAATGAGTATACCTTTATAAAGTTTCGTAATAATGGATAGGTAATTAAGTATATCCCGACTTTGATGTCTTTGTTTAATCACAATGAAAGACATTACAATAATGACATGTGATTTAATTGGATAGAATTTATATTATATTACATGTATAGTAACATGTAGGTAGGCTCCTTAGTATTTATAATTAGGTATGTTCAGTGGGCCCATGAAAATGTTGAGCATACTGAGAACGTTTCATTTTTATTTAGACTGAAATATCATTACATTTTTAAGCTTGCCTTTAACAATCTTTTTGTCAGTTATAAGATGACTAATAAAAGTAGTTATTCAATTTTAAATGGTAATGGTAAAGGGGTAAAAAAATATATTAATTCAGAAAAATCTGGGAAAATCGCAGAACAGAGGCAGAGATATGCAATGACAGGTAATTCAAATTCAAAATTCAAACATCTATTCTGCAAATAGGCCACAAGGGCACTTTTACATGTCATAAAAATTCACATTTTAATAAAGTCTGACAATAAGCATAGTACAATACATTTTTCATATCAACTTATTAATTGGTTATTTAAGAAATACTATAATAAGAATATAAGACATTTTTCATGTCAAAATATAAATAATCTGTTACATAATACTAAAAGGTTACAAATATTATAATATCAGCAAAGTCAGAGATATACATATAAGGTCTCAGTCTGAATAACAGAGAGAGAGTATAAATGTATAATTCAAGATCGTACTCGTAGAGCGATAGTAGCGCTACTACGGCGAACTCGTGAGTTAAGCTGTCATTTTTTTTTTTTTTTTTTTTTTTTCTTTTTTTTTTTTTTTTTTTTTTGTCATACCCCTGACTATTCAGTGCCGTTTGACACATTTGACGTGGATATTATAGTTGCCATTTAAAAAGTTTTAAATAATCCTCAGGCTCAGCTTTCATTAGCCAGACTTTACTAAACATTCTGTAGTAGTAGTCTGTGGCACCTAGGCGTATCGTTTTGGCGAACTCTATTCCCTGAACCTGAAACCATCCTAAGGCTGCGTATCGCAACGCGCCGAGCGAAGTGTCAAATATATGAAAACACATCCTCGCACATCTCTGGTGGAAACGCAGCCTAAAACGATATGCATTACATAGACGTATTGTTTCAGGGAATATATTATCGCGCCACAAGCACGCCGAGGAACATGATATCTCGTATTTCGAAGACTCCATGTTCCTAAGCGCTGCGGCGCGATGGTAAAATAATCCCGTCTGTCGCGCGTTTCACGTCTTGCTCGGTACTGAGACCGCGAAGTCGCATTATACGCGTAAACTGGGAACAAAGTGCATAAAATAACCACTTCAGACACACATTACACACTACAGACACACACACACACACACACACACACACACACACACACACACACACACACACACACACACACACACACACACACACACACACACACACACACACACACACACACACACACACACACACACACACACACACACACACACACACACACACACACACACACACACACACACACACACACACACACACACACACATCTTCACATTACAGACTTTTTTGCAGACTTATTTCGTATGTAAAAGTGCCCTTGTGCGATGGCCTATTTGCAGAGTAAATGTTTGAGTTTTTTTTTTAATTTTGTGTGTTAATTAGTGTTCGTGACTACATATGTAAATGACAAATAAAAAAACAGGAGTAGAAAAAGTATTTTACATATATACATATAGTTGTGATACTATGGCGGATTTAGAAACGGCCAAAATCGACGATGTCACGAAGAAGTATAATAAAACACTTGAATCTCATCACTCGACACTCCTGCGTTTTTATGTGGGTACGAAACCAATCATTGGGGGATTATGAAAAACTTCTGCGAAAGTTATATTTTTAACGACCACATTAAAGAGTTTCCATTGGTACGTCGTGCAAAAAGTTAGAAAATCCTCGACTTAAAGGTCCTTACAAGGTAAAAAATGGTCATCTATTTAGCCCATTTTCTGTTAAATTGACAAGTTTCTTGACATTTTATCAATGTTACTATCTAGAACAGGACTATTGCGACCTAATGACATAAATTTTAAATGTATTTCTTGCATTTTTCATTAAGATATTTTGTTTCAAACATCACTCCAAATCGACAATTTTCGAGCTAAAAATTGCTTTTTTCCGCTTAAATTCTACTACACACAATAAAATCAAAAAAGGGCAATGTTACTATCTAAAACTTTAATAAAATCATAATATCCTATAATCACTTTATTGGTTTTATCAATACTTTTGTCAAAATTTGAAATCAAATTTTTTTTAACTTGTAAGGCCTCTTAAGTCGCTACATTAAATGGTTGAAATTATTCTTTCATTCCTCTTACTCGAATCAAGCGCTTTTTATCATCTTTTATAATGCGCGCAGCTAAGGTTTGGAATTCCCTGCCGGCATCTGTATTTCCAAGTTCATATAACCTGGACTTCTTCAAGGCACGAGTGAATAGGCATTTTCTGGGTGAGCTCGCTTCACCGTCGGCCTCATCTTTGCCCCCTGGCTACGTTCAGGCCAAGAGTAATCCCATTTTTATATAAAGGCACAGCACAGCATAATGACATCTTGCTCGATTTTGGAGGAGCCCAACTGTGGAAGTGCCTCCGCCTTGCAAAAGACCACAACCATAATAAAATTATTTATTATACGTAGGTATATATGTAATGTTGAGTTCCTGGAGGTGAGCAAGGTTCCTAAAGCTCCCGAGGATGCACCGTGTTGAGAGCGAGGGACCTAAATTTGTTTCTTCTTCTGTCAACAACAGTGAATCATCAAATTTTATAAAGGGGTCGGCAAATTTTATTAAACACGTGACTCCCTTGAAGTTGCGAGCGTCTATAGGCTGCGGTGTCCGCTTACCGTCAGGTGGACTGTACGCTTGTTTGCCACCGTCGTTGTATAAGAAAACCTTCCTATAGCGACAACCCGCCTAGAAAGCGCTAGCGGGCTGTCCGGCATCTAAGAAAAATTACACAGCACCCGCGATTCGGGTTCTTGGCATTGAACGTTTAATAATATTGGGTTTGACAATTATATCTTATCTTATCGTATCTTATCTTATCTTATCTTATCTTATCTTATCTTATCTTATCGTGTTTGTCCACAGAGTGGCGTTTAACATCCAACAGAGTGACGTCATCACGTGCATCGCGCTCATCTCCCACGTCATGTGCTACGCCAATTCAGCGGTCAACCCCCTCATATACAACTTTATGAGCGGTGAGTATTGATGACCTACCATCATCATCCTTCTATATAACTGAAAACAATTGTACCCCCGAAAATTAAAGCTAGTCTAAAAGACAATAACCAGGGCCTATTCAAACATTGTAAAGTAATTAGCGTGTTCAAGTTCAACAAGAGGTTTTGTTTCTCATTACTTACAGAAGAACGTGAGATAATACATACCTTAGAAAAAAAAATTCTGCCTAGTGTAAAAAATAACTACGGGAGAAGAACCAATACCTGTTTAATACCATATATACTTAACAACCTACCTAAGCATATATTAAATGACTTGTTATGTATAATTGATAACCAGGGGAAATTTAAATCCATGCTAAAAAAATATTACTTGGATTGTGAATCGCAATTTAAAATGTAAGCTATACTGCTAATTGCTGTAAACTTTAAGTAGGTAATAATATAAGTTGATAAAAGCGTTAATGTCACATTATTGTTAATGCGGATCGATCCGTGCGATCTCGCCAGCTATTACATAAACCTAACAAGGTTTCCAATAGTGGCTAAGAATTGTAAAATGAATTGTAAATTAAAAAAAATTGGTTCAATAAATTAAAAAAAAATATATAACTTATACTAGCTTTTGCCCGCGACTTCGTCCGCCTATTCACGATGATTTTTAATCGATGATCAAGAACCAGTATAACTAATTCAGTACGAGTAATTGATGGCAAATTGTCCTTGGCAATCACGGTTAGCTAGTAGTTACCGAAAACTAACTCCTTTTTTCTTGAAGAAAATTTCATTGAGAATTAACACTCAATTAAAAACAATGGTCACCCTATACCCGTGGCTTAGAATAATTGAAAACTTATGCCAAATAATTAAATAATGAGTAATACCTAAGTTGTAAATTGACTGTAATGATAATTAGATTTAAAAGTATTTTTTGACATAATGCCTATCAAGTTTCCCGGCGCAACGACACAGAAAGTTGACATTTGCACGCACACACTTGAAGAAATGAAGAAAGGATGACCATACATTTAGAAGATAATTGGTACAAACATTTTCATTAATTTAATTCCTTAGGCAGCGACTGGGCCGCCTGTTGCCGACCGCTGGTATAGTCTTTTCAAACTATCCAAATAAAGATCAAGATACAACTTTCATGTTCTTTATTTAATTATAATACATTAAAAGGAACCCGGTTTTTGTATAATTATCGAGGAATTCAATTAGGGATACGTGATATCAAATAATCTGAAGAGATTTTAGTTGTAAGTAAGGAGACATCTTCATTACAAATATCAACGCAAAAGTAATTAATTTCACTTGATTGGATTATTAGGGAATAAGATTGCGAGTCCGTTTAATTATAATATGTAGCCTGAAGTTGTCATTGCGGGCAATAACAAGTCCACAATCTTTTGCCTGAATGTCATAACAATCTGTTCTAATTTTAAATTGTTGACAAAGTACAAAAGTGCTCAACATTTTCGTGGGCCGACTGTACAACAGACCCATGTCTAACATCGCCCATTAGTCAAGCGTTCCCCTGCTACGGAGTAAGGGTTAATTAATAGGAGTAGCGAATTTATAGGCAAGAGCGTGTTCCTTCGATGCGTCTTAATTATCGAAAGAGGCTTAGACACAAAGCCATGAAAGGACAGAGTCGTTATCTTGACCCGCTCCAACAAGGTCACATTCAAAGAATGTCATGTTACGATTTATAACATAGTGTGGTTATATGAATAGAAAACCATCAAATTATCACAATAAAATAGTAAATTAGACAAATAGACCAAAAAAATGAATTTAATTGAATTAAATTTATATAGGACACACGTGCCAAAATTCTCTTACGTGTTCGTTGCTTGAACTAAAAATAGGTATCTCATTCATAATAAGAGTTCAATTTATGGATGACTCATTTATATAAGAGAGTTCACTCTTTGTATGGCTCATTCATAAAAAGCGTCATTAAATCCTTCTGCTTGCAGGATTCCCTGGCTTTTCAGGTCAGTAATTTGCTTGTCACCCGTAGAATAGATTTGTCACCTAATTTCATGTATCTCACTGGCATTAATTTCACTTTGAGACTCGGCTTTGTAAAAATCTATTAGAACTTACGTCGGTAAGTTATATCAAAATAATATTCAATTAAATATATTAACACAGCATTACATATTTACTAATAAAGTGAGTTACAATACTATTATCTACACCCATATAGTAAATCCTCTTTAACATGTTCCAAAACCGTAGGTTTGAACCAGCATTTCAATATACCGTGCACGCCACCCCGTGCGCAATAACACCAAAAATAATGCAGTTACGAGATCATGTACGGTTGACCAAAAAGTGGTCTACCACTTTTCGACTCTATTATGCGTACGTTAAAGTCCAAAAGTGGTAGAGGACTTTCTTTGCTGACTGTACAACCTTCAGAGTGGCGATGCGCGCCGCCGCCGGAGGCTGCGAGTTGGGCTATCACGATAACCGTGGCGCAATAATACGAGTAACAATGAAATTCTAACGCGATGAATGATTTCTGCGCGGACGAAGGCGCGGGCTTAGCTAGTAGTGTTATAATCACAACATTATGACACCATTCAGGGACGATTTTGAAATGAACAATTTCATTAAGGGGAGGTATCCCCAACACAATTGTCCCGCTCTAACACGCGTGAGTTTACAATTAACCATCCCGCTCTCTACGCAAGCTCTGCGCGCAGTTTTGTAAATATTTAGCTATAGTCATTAAGACAATCATTTTATCAAAGCAAACCCTGCGAATTTGTCTATAACTATTTACGATCTTTAATTGAGTACAAAAATTAAATGTTAAATATCAGTAATATAGCCGTAGTATTGAAAATACATTCCGAAAAGGGGTAACTTCGCGATTTTTTTCTATCGAGTGAAATTCATCAGATCATGTAACTGACTGCGATTTTGACTAGACAAGATCCTCATGTAACACATATATTTTTTTTAGATTTTAAGACACTATATTCTATGTCTCAGATGGTTTTTAAAAACTCAAAAGTGGTAATACACGGCCTTAATATATCATATCTGAAATTGGGTGGTTAAAGTGCTGAGTTAACTATCAACATCCACTCCTGAATTGTATGCAAAATAGTTTAGTAATAATCTAAATTACTCACTTCCGATGGCGCTACAACCCTTTAAGGGCCTCCTCTACAATTTTCCTCCAGTTGTCACGATGCTTGGCGACCTTCTTCCAGTTCGTCAACTTCTCAGATCTCCGACCACATAATCACACCAACGCTTCTTAGGCCTGCCTTTCGGTCTTTTTTGTTGCGGCGTCCAACTTATCATGATTTTTGTGGCTCTTGAGTCCGGCATTCTCTCAATGTGACGCGCCCTATTTTCATATATACTACCGTCAAAAAGTTTAAGACCAAAACACACATTCGCATATATGCAAATAATCAACATTTTATGAAGTTCCTCTATGAAAATAAATATAACTTTGCAGTACCTACAATTTGGTGTGGTTTTTGGTCATTTGGTTTTCAGTTTTGAAGTTCTTAGAACAAACAATATCATTTAAATATTAGTAGTGTATTCTCAATTAAATACTTTTCCTTACAAATGTATTAAAAAGAGTATTTGCTAGAGGTTAAAAGACAAAAATAATAAGTTTACATTATTTTCTGTTGATTGCAAATTTAATATGATGTTTTTAGGAGACTTTAAACTTAACAATGAAACTAAACATTCTGTTTGGTCTTAAACTTTTTGACGGTAGTGTATCGTACCGCATCCGCACCGACAAATCAAGAAGCTGCCTTATGTAGTTGAGTGTACATAAATATGACATCCAATCGAGCATGCATACTCCACTATTACCCCAGGGCAAGTTTGTTTCCGGATTCAACTCATGCAAACAAGCCGCTTGTTTCCACCGAATTGCACTGTATATGCATGATGATTCACTTTTGTTTGTAGTGGCCATATCAAAGTAAGCGCTTGTGGCCCAGCGGCGCCCTCATGCCGCGTGCGGTATGCCAGGTTAAGCAACGTCGGCCGAGGTCAACTTTTGGATGGGTGACCGCTTTGAGTTCAAAATTTTCAAAATTCAAAATTCAAACATTTATTCTGCAAATAGGCCACAAGGGCACTTTCACATGTCATAATGTTAATGTACAATTTAAAAAAGGCTTACAATATAAGCATATATGATAGATTTTTCATGAGAAAATATTAATTTACAATTTAAGAAATATATCAATACGAATTTAATAAATTTTTCATGTCAAAATATTAATTATCTATTACAAACATTACAATAATAGTAAAATTGAGGGATGTATAAGGTCTCAGTCTGAATAACGAAATTTAATAATATCTCAAAGATGTAAATGGTCTCTGAGCGTCAAAATATTCTTAATAATGACTATTCTAACGTGGTTTGAGATGTATATGGTCTCAAAGCGTCAAAATAAAAATAATAAGTTTTAAATATAAAAGGAAAAAAAAACAATTTAATATAGAGGTGTCTCTCAGAGTCAATGTCAACAAAAACTAATCCATAACAGGGTGATGTCTCTCGACAATCTCCAAGAGAAGACACTAGTATTAAAGTAGTTACTATTGTCCTTGCAAGCATGAACGACCGAAGTTGTTATTATGTTAGGTATAACCGATATGGTAGGGCTCATTAGAAATGGTATAGCATACTGTCATTTAAAAGGAAGTGAGTCAAATTACAATAACAATGTAAACAAACAAAAATAATTTTATTATTTAATTGTCTTGTGTGTCGTTATTTTCTAATGTATTCGTGTTGGTCTAAGTTTCATGTAACTATTTTATGTATGTAACATTTGAGCGTCTTGGTTATTAATACTGTAAGCTTATACCTATGTATCAATAAATAAATCTAAGTCTAATCTAATCTAAAAAGAGTCGAACAATTTTCTCAAAGCATTAAATGAAAATAAAATTACAAAAACCTGCAAATAATTCAAGGAAAGTCTCAAATAAAATTCAGTTTTACGTCTTCAATGTCGGCATTCACAAACTGCTTAAGCTTTTTTGAATGGTTGTACGGTACCTAATCGGTAAAGAGCTTTGGGGGAACGCTCTAACGATTTGGTGGTCCTTTTATCCAAGTATTTAGGGATCCGTAACCAAATTGGTCCAACGGAACACTTATTATTGCTATTATTGGAATGATTCGAGGACCGGCGGTATGAAATCGGCCCAGGTCAGTTCTTGGATAGGTGACCGCTTTAAGTGGTTATTAACTGACGGCACTCGTATCTCGGAAGCCGCGTTAAGCCATTTTTGCAAAAAAAATGACAATTGATTTGTCCAAATGCTCGAATAAAAAATTACACACTTTCCCCTCCGACCATTGGTAGTGGGTTGATTTCGAGATTCCCGAGTAGGTACCCGAAATCTCATTTACTAGTTAGAGCAAAGTTGGTACTTAATGAACGCTTTAATGAAATCTTTAGAATTGTTCGTAGCCCAGGCAATTATTTTAACGAAGACATGCATCATTTAAATCATTATAATTTCTTTGCACGCAATCATTTATTTGAAGCCACATACCTACTCGTAGACGTTGATTGAATGAGACTATTTATCGCACTTCAAAATTAGTTGGTTTAGTACTATATGGAGCAATCAAGAGGAGTGTATGTAAATTACTAACTTATTAACGCCCTTTTATCGGCGGCTCGTAACTTATAATATCTAAATAAATATTTGTGGACAATCTTACACAAATCAATCTAGCCCCAGACTAAGCAAAACTTGTACTATGGGTACTAGGCGACGATATACATACTTATATAGAAAAATAGATACTTAAATACCTAGTTCTGTGTGAGCTCGCTTCACCGTCGGCCTCATCTTTGCCCCCTGGCTAGATGCTGGCCAAAAGCAATCCCAGTATTAAAAAAAAACATCCAAGACTCGGCAAAGCTCATCACACAAATAAATGCCCTTACCGGGATTCAAACCCGGGACCTCCAGCTTCGTAGGCAGGGTCACTAACAACTAAGTAGGCTAAAGCGGTCGTCAATCTACATTGATAATACCATGAAATTAATAACCTTATATTAACAACATTGTAATAATTTTATTTTTACTAAAATACCATCTACAACATCATGGTTGCGTGTAACATACGATGTGAAAAAAAAAACACAGTAATTTGCCCGCCGGACAAATGATGGATGGTTTATCCTATCATTTATCACCTGAAACATAAGACTATTATGCCTTCTTGTACTGACATCATTTTCTATTGTTACAGGAAAATTCCGTCGAGAATTCCACCGGTCCTACTTCAAATGCTTCTGCTGCTGTCACGCACCGCTATCTCCAGACCGGAACGGTACGTCTTTCGCCCCAATCGGTAGCTCCCGAGCTGGTACCACTCGTACAGTCGTCAGGCGGAACGATTCCTGCGCGTCCTACCGTCTCACACACCTCTCACCGTCCAACCACAACAGCGTCAACAGGGAGTTTCCAAGGAACATCAACACGTCTTTCATTGAACACGCAAACGGTAACAGAAGACCGAAAATCAGGGAGGACTCGATCAGCGAAGCCGCTACCAGATTTACATTGACCACAGACGCTTGCAGGGATTGACAATTGAACAAAGGTTTCTGCAACGCTGGTAACCGAGATGGAATTGAGACGTACATAGCAAGGAGCACGAATAGCATCGATTGTAAACCTTATTACGATTGTTTTAAGGGTGATAAGGAATGCTACATCAGCGAAGAACGGCATAGCGATACTTACGCAGATTACCGTGAGTGTGACAATGAGTGGAAGGAACTGTTCAATGAGAAGGATGAAGGCAAAAACGGGTTTACATTTAAATTTAACCGTAGTCTAAATAGCTGTCAGATTAAGAATAAGAGGAAGGTTAACACGGTCTTTTAAGTATGTAAATTTCTTGTTCCTTATTTCGAGTTAGTGTTGATTCCTTTGGCAATCTACCTCGACATCAATGTAATAGGTCTGTGAGCGGTAGACCCTTGCGACCCTATTGGCAACCCTGCTCATATGCTTTCAACCCCGGACGAAACTTGGAGAATAAGGTAGTTATACCCTAAAATGTGTCAAATAGTGCGCTTGGGATTCTGAAGTCTCAAACATCTATAGCTTTTTAACATTTCAAGATGATTCACAGTAGACCGTTCCGTGCCCGGACCGGCCCGTTTTCTAATACGACGCACGACGGCCGTCGATTTCTTGTACTAGAAAACGGGCCGGCCCGGACACGGAACGGTCTAGCGTGAATCATCCTATAGCGGCCTGCTCATACTTCAATCAACCTTACGCACACTCAGAAACATAACGTAACGACTTCTTTAGAATGCTGAATAAATTTTTAACCTTTAATTCCTAACTCGATAAAAAATCCTCATTTATTTTTGTGCAAAATTAGAACGTACGTTGACATTTTAAATTTTTTACTATCTAGATTCAGGAATATCGTTTCAAAAATGACTCCAAACTGACAATTCTACATACTCTATATTACTTTTATATATTGAGATATGCAATAAAGGTTATTTATTTGTATTGTATTGTAAAAGCAAAAAACACCGCTTCGTTACTAATTAAAATTGTCATATTATGCATCGTATCTTTAACCAGTATATTGGAGTTATCTATATTTTTGCATAATGCATTCCCC
This sequence comes from Cenopis cana, assembly GCA_951800055.1. Taxonomy (NCBI): domain Eukaryota; kingdom Metazoa; phylum Arthropoda; class Insecta; order Lepidoptera; family Tortricidae; genus Cenopis; species Cenopis cana. The sequence continues at coordinate 1,770,171 of OX637495.1, forward strand.
TATTCATTAAAATTAAGTAACCTCTGCGAACTAAAGTGTCTTTTGTCACAGTCTTACAAGCATAATTGTTTAAGTGACAGATAAGGACAAACGTGATTTAGCGGCTAGTTAGCTAAAATAGGTGCGATGGACATTTATGTTTATTAATAACTAAGATAAAATCCATAATTCGGCGAAGTAAACCGACAGATAAGATGTTGCCAGGAGTAGAAAAAAAAAATATCGATAAGTATAACGTTGTACTACCAAACTTAATCCAATGTTGTAATATATGAGGTTTCAAGTTTCTGTCCACTAAAATCTCATTAAACGGGACAAAAGTACGTTTAAGTCCTTTAAATATAAAAAAAAAAACATAAATTTTTAAAATCAATTTCATTTGTGAAATTCAGAGCATTATTACATTGAGAGAAACACTACCAACTTCGATATTCAAAGTTCTCGGCAAGCACCTAGCTAGGGGTACCCGATAAATTGAGCTATAAGATCGGTACGTCTAGTGAGCCCTTAAATAATATCGATATGAACAGCACTGGTCATACTGTGGCAACATTTGTGCATTTTTACTTGTCAAAAAACTTTGCCGAATGGTGGACCCATGGACCAGAGTATAATTTTAACTTTTCACAACAGTTTATGGTTGGAATAAGATCATAACAGAATTATTAGAAAGCATGTAAGGAGTTTTGTTAATTCGAGTACTCTTCAGGTACCTGACTTAATTTACGGATAACCTATTCAAATATAAAATGTGATTGATCTTGAATGTACATACATAATTTATTTATTTAATCACCGATCTAACCTTGGCTGTGTATTAAATATCTATAAATTATTACAAAATTTCTACTTTTGCGTACCCATTATGATATCTAAGCTAATATTGTAAATTATAAAACATTGTAAATACAATCGTAGTCGGCGTTTTCAATTAACTTTTTGTATTATAAGTTTTTTTGTTCTTCTGATCATGTCAGTCATGTCTATGTACGATTAAAACTAATGTAGAAAAAATCCCAATTTAAGATGTTTTTTTTTAGGTTTATCCCGTATATGCGTGTGTGTTTATTATAAAATATATGGGAAAAGTTACAGAGAGAAAAAAAAGGAAACACTTTTTTACTAATAAGTGCTTATGGTTCGGATTAAGAAAAAACAAATATTTCCAAATGATAAAAAATAGACAATACTGTACACTTTATAGTGAAAACGCCCCAAACCATGATAAATGTTTGAATACTAATAATAAGTGATGAAAAAAGCAGTTTTCAGTAGATTTTAATGCACTATCTCATTGTTAGGTTTGAAGCACGATTTTGTTAATGTACCTATTTATGAGTGTTATTTTGTTTGCAAAAATAATTATCATAATTACTGATCTCCTTCTTAGCAATATTGTGTACAGAAAAAAACTTCATAGTTATAATTTAACACTCTATTATAACTAGCGATAAAATAAAAAACCGGCCAAGTGCGAGTCGGACTCCCGCACGAAAGGTTCCGTACCATTATCTATAAAAATGGCAAAACAAACATGTTTGTTGTATGGGAGCCGCCTTAAATATTTACTTTATTCTGTTTTTTAGTATTTGTTGTTATAGCGGCAACAGAAATACATCATCTGTGAAAATTTCAACTGTCTAAGGCGACTTCCTGATTTGTCGGTGTCTGTCAAACTGTCAAATGTCAGTGTCAAGTGTCAACTGTCAGTCAACTCGGTACTTCATTTTTACTGCGCCCCTACATTTAAATGAGTGCTTCCTGACTAGCGCGGGATGCGCGGAAGCGGGACGATGCGATGGCAGTACTGGTCCGCTTCTGCGCATAATATTACTAGTGCGCAAATGTAATACTGACAGTATTCCGTCAAGTGGGAATCTTTGCGACGTCAGTAAGTTTACGTCAAAGAAGAAAATGTCACATATCGATCCCACCCCGCCTAGTGGGGAAATCGCCTAAGTCTGCCTCTTAAGTACCTAGCTGGACAGTTTGGTATGGTTAACGAAATAATAAGCTGCACCGATTCGCCATACAAGTTGTACGAGGAATCGGGGCAGCTTATATTTCGTCAACTATACTTCCACATCCACCCGTTGTAAATTTACTTAGTATGACAGTTTCCAACATGACGTTAAAACGACAGTGTGAGGGAGGAGGCTTTGTGAGGTCAACCGTACTTCAGTGCTGTTTACTTTTTGCAAAAGTGTTTGTAGATTTTTTCATTCTGTAAATATAAAATACTTAATTATAAAGATTTTCTACTTATTGTTAAGAAGTAAGAAGTTTTAACAAGCTTCAAAAAGTTTATGATTTAGTCTGTAAATTTTATACCCATTTAAAACCTTTTGTAGAACAACATGTATTGTAAAGATGTTTTTTGTGTTATTTAGAGCATTATTGTGTTACGTTTTTGAATAGGTATAAAATATATGTGTGAGAGTAACGGTAAGAAATTGTATTATTTATGTAACACTGTACAGAAATGTATAATTTAATGAAATAAATCAATTAAAAATATTTTACTTTTCTGTTCACCACCTGTTTTATGTCCCTTACAAAACGATTTTAACATGATTCATAGACACATGACTGCGTGTCGGCCAAGTTTGCGCAGCAAAAAAGGCGACACATCGGCCCTGGGTTATTACACGAACATATTTCCAACTTACCATGTCACACTATTAAGTAGCAAAAAACACAACATAACATCTGAATTTCTCAATCTGACGAAGCATGTTGCGGATTATATACAATTGGACATTTTGACGAAGTTTGTTTGCGGATTCTCACAATGTTATGCTTCGGACGAAACCTGCGTTGTCTTGTACTATTACTTATTCTGTGGTTGTGGATACATTCTGCATGTAGTTTAATTTGTCTAATAAACTTATTACATCTATAGTGATTTCTCAATGTAGTTCTTCTGCTTATTTTGTTAATAAATATACACAATTGACAATATTTCATAATTTCCAAAAGTCTTAATTCGAAAACCATTTCGGTAAAAACGTGTGAAGTACACAAAAAACATTTTTTTAGATTTTTTTCTCCGTTAATTTTGGAAAAAATCGCAAATTACTGTAAACCGAAAGTTGACGTCATCTTCCTCGCTTCCCCTTAGTACAGAATACAGACAATCGCTGCTCTGGAGTGGCTCTGGATTCTTGTTGGGAAGATGACGTCATATTTTACTTACACCCTTTTGGAATGACCTACTTTTCAACGTGTTTTTTTTTGTATGAAATAATGAGTTAAATTGAAAAAGAAAAAATACGGGTGGCTTAAATTTTTACCTATTTTCTAACTAGTTCATAAAATAAAGTAGTTAAAAATATGAAATGTTGTCAATTCAACTTAAAAAAAAGTGTATTGAGCACGAAAAGGTGAAACAAGGGTTTACATAACACGTTACGAAAGGGGAACTGCTCTGTAGCTCTAGTATAAGTTTTTTCGAAACATTAACTAATTCGAACGCGTTTGCGTTTTGGCTCAAAATTTATGAAAGTGGTATGAAAACGTGAACAGCGCCTCTGGTGGTCACTAGTGGAAACTAAAACAGCGAGTATAACATTTGTTGCTAACCGATGAACGCGCGTATTCCAAACTCGGTGAGAGCGTTTTCATACATTTTGAGACAAAACGCAAACGCGTTCGAATTAGTTAATGTTTCGAAAAAACTTATACTAGAGCTACCGGTTAAAACTGTAACACAACAGGAAGAATAGAAACCCTCAGGAAGCTTAGCGCGCACAAACTATTCACTTTAAAAAAACCTGCTCAGTACAACGTAAGCAGTGATATTTTTTACGTTTAAACCCCCCTTGGCTTCACCATTTTGAAAAAGTTCCAAAAACGGAACCTAAAAAAAGATTTCTAATTATCGATCCTCGGGGCCGATTTTTGAGTGTCGAACGCTCGACTTTTCATTCGAGATCTGTTAAAAAACGATGATGTTTTGACAGTTGTCGAGCGAAAAGTCGAGCGTTCGGCACTCAAAAATCGGGCCCCTGGTCACAAATTTTTACGAGATTCAGTTGAAAAATTCTACCTGTACAGAACAGCCGGACATCCTTACTAATATTATAAATGCTAAAGTCTGTCTGTCTGTATGTTACCTCTTCACGCTTAAACCTTTGAACCGATTTAGATGAAAATTGGTATGGAGATAGTTTGAGTCCCGGGGAAGGAAATAGGATACTTTTTGTCCCGAAAATCATCCCTTAAGGGAGTGGAGTTTTCTATGGAAGAGCGATAACTAGGTAAGCGCCTGACATAAAAAATAGCAATTAAATTTTATCGAGATAAACGAGTTCCACGCGGACGAAGTCGCGGCAAAATACTAGTCTGGATACATATATGCGAAAGTATTTTTGCGCAAGCTGATACGGAGACGCTACGGGCTTGTTCGGTCAACTAGGAGTGTGCAGAAATGGCGTAAGTACGGTATCAGAATTTTTTTTTCCTCGGAAGAATTTAGGCATATTCTCTTCACATTCATTGTATTGGGAAACGAACAGTTTAAAAATTATAAATGATACAAAATTAATTACAAGTTGCTAATACATTAGCCAAGACCATTTTTACAAGGTTTTATTTGACTTTCCCTGTCAAATACACTGTATGTGTGGGACAAATCTTGCAAATGAATTTAAGACTAGTTCTCCACAACCGATTGAGCTGAAATTTGGTACACCTTTGTAAGTTGGGTGACAATACAACATTATGGAACCATGGAACTGATCTAATAATGGAGAAAGAAGGTGGCCATATAAATATATAAGTGGTGGTATGGGCAATGCCTGAAATAAATGTATTGAATTGAATTGAATTGATAGCAACTCCTAAACTACAAAAGATGCACCCATCGTTTTTGGTCTCATTTGGGCCGTCTCCACGAGTAGTTGATGACTGTGAAAAAAATACAGTCGGCAAGAAAATCTTGGACCTAAAATGAAATTTTTGACAGAAACTTATTACTAATGGAATAACAACATAAATGTTCAAAGGAAACATAAAAATGAAATAAGATTAGGGGTAAAAAAATAAAATAAATTAGTCAACAGAAGAAAGTTGTACCTTCCACATCCAATACTTAACCGGTACAGATTTAGCAATATTTTAACAGGTAGGGTTTTTTGGTGAACAATAAAGAATATTTGTATTGTATTGTATTGTACAGGTCAGAATACCATTCAACACTACATTTGTATTTAAAGCATTATTATTGGTAACTGTGTATTAATATTCAATGAGGCAACGAATATACCAAGCGTTCAATGCGTAGATCTAACTAATTAGTATTTATTTTGAAAATCGCTGTAATTTATTTCCTTGTAATTAAGTGACTTTACGAATGTCCAATTGCTACATCATGTATTACTAAAAAAAAAACAAAGTGAACACAAAAGTACCGTTACCATGAGTTTGCAGTGTTTGCATGACCGTACTCGCTAGCGACTGCGTAAACGATTTAGTATGGACAAAAGTGCAGCGCCTCTGGCGTTTACGCAATAGAACTAAGAATCGCCATATTAAATCGTTTTCTCAAAAATAGTATGTAATCTTCTCATAACATCTGTGAAGATAGTATCCGAAAGTGGCTCATCCTGGACAGTTGCCAGAAGTGTCCAGGAAGTAACACCTACTGTCCAGGAAGTAAGTATGTAAATCCCATTACATATCATAAGTTTAGCTGCTGCTGCGGGCGCGGGCGCCCCCCTGCCAGCGCCCGCAGCAGCAGCGGGGTGTGCGGCGGGGGCGGGGGCGGGGGGCGGGGAGCGCCCGCGCTTACTTACTGGTCTCTGCAGTAATGTACTATTACGCAGTCGCTAGCGGGTACGGTAATGCAAACATTGCAAACTCATGGTAAAGGTATCGGCAATTGCCGCGTTTTCTAAGTATTGTACATAGGCTGGTCCTTCGAGTCAGCTTTCACAGCCGATGATATCAGCAAGTTTGACATGGCTTAGGCTTTTTATCTATCGCCAAAGTTTCGCAAAACGTTCCTCGAAGCGTTGGCGCAAAACGACGTGTTATGTTTTTAGGGATCCGTATCAAACAGAAGAAAGTTCCTCTTTCGGAAACAATTTTGCTTAAAATTTCAACCATTCTTCCCCCTTTATTTCTGAAATTGACCCAGCGTTTTTTTATTATTATTAGACACATTTATGATGAACCTATACTCATATATATATATAAAATCTGCTTTATGGCAAGAAAAAAAATTAAGTGAAATGAAATTGATCACAAAGAGAGAGTATAATTATTTATTACAAAAACAAAACCCTAATAAATATGTTCATTTTATAAGGGACGGTAACGCCCCTTTAGTTGAAAGCGTCCATAGGCTGCGCTGACCACTTACCATCAGGCGGCTCGTAAGCTTGTTTGCCACAGAAGTAGTGTAAAAAAATTAGTTTGTACAGAACCCTCGAGTTTTAACTCGCACTGGCCCAGTTTATTTTTAAACTTCTACAACACCGATTTGAACTTTTTTCATTGCGGAGGAGGGATAGCTGTTGGATCTCTTTATCGGATAATATGAGTTCCGCACCAGAGCGAAACCACAGTATTTTCATCCGATTATAATATATACTCTGTAGTTAAAGATGCGCCAACGCGCGACCGGGGCTATGTCTTTCTCATACTTGCTCATTTTCATACAAAATTTGTACGACGCAATTTGGCCGGTTTGCATTTGCATGTCCAATGTATTCCTTATGGAAGTTTGCCTTTGCCTATAACCCTACCATGAAAAAATGTTCGGTCGGTAATAGGGAACCATGCCACTCTTTTCGATTTCCTCTTATAGGAATCGCAATAAGACTATCTTTCTCTAGCAAAGCGTGTCAACCCCTTGGCACAGCGTGAAAGTACTTACTCGTAGTGGGCATTTAGACCTCTTATCGCAGTGAACGTGATAAGTTAGCTTAACATTATTTAAGTTATTGTTGTATTCTTGTATATATTTTCTTGTAGATGAATGGTTATTTAAATGAAACATAATTAGTGTATCTGTAACCCTTCATTATATAATAATTAAAGCAATCATGCGAATTAACCGTAAACTGTTCATAAAAGCCGCGGTCGATGCTTCATCCAAATTAAGTATTCGTTAGAACTCATAATCGTTAGGACAAGGGTTATCGTGAACATTCTTGCAAAAAATTCATTCATTTTTTATTGTAATTTCATTTCATTTCAAATCATTCCATTTCAATGGATATTACGGCCGCAATATGAATCTAGAAACTAGTAAATAGGACTCTCGAAACGTTATTGGCGTTACAGTCGCCCCCATTATCTTTCTAGCATTATCCCATTACAGTCGGTCCATGAAAATGTTGAGCATACTTAGAACCAGGGAGTGAATACCGGTATTCTTTTAATACAAATTAAACGGTTTTTGATTGCGGTATCTCGATTATATTGTTTTTTTTTTTTTTATTTTAGTTCTCATATCGTCCTATTACTGCAAATACCGGTTAAGTGAGTTTAAGTCGAAAATTAGTTTTTTAGACCATTACAATTAATTTTTCAAGCTCTACAAACTGATAAAACCCATTTTTTTAGCATTATGTATTTTAGAAGATAGCTTATAGCATAAGCCGGCTTAATGATGATTTTTTAGCATTATGTACTGGAAGAATAACATATGTCTATGATAACACAAAGATTTATAATTTCTCCTCCAAGTAACCCACATTGCGAAAATACGTGTTTCGATCTGGTCTCACAAAATTAATTGTTTTTATTACAATTCCTTTCGAAAAAGTACGATAAAAACGTCTAAAACCAACTTATAAGTGTTCTGTTTTCAAGTGCTTATAAAAATGAAATGTTTCGCGTGCAATATAAGTGTAAATAATGCGCTCGAAAAAATTACGTGCACAAACGCAATTTGCTCCAAAGTGTATCATGTGCTGTGCGTAGGCCTCCCAGCAGAATCCGGAGGAAAGATTAAAGCTTGGACATGTCCAGGATGCAAGGTGAAAGAACCCAGGAAAGGTGACAATAATGACAGGCCGGTCAGACTTAGTATGGTGCATACTTCGGACACCGATGAAACTCCCTCCTTCGTAACCAACCGAAGAAACATACCTGTCACCCAACCTCGCACCCCTGAGCTCGATGTTCGGAAATCGACTGGCCAGGCCCCGGACCCCAGTGAGGTTTCAATCAAAGCCGAAGTTCTGGCAATCATTAAAAACGAGCTACCCGCAGCCATCCGCGACATCTTAACCTCACAGTTACGCTCATTATGTGAGCAGATTAAAGACCTGCAAGCTACGCTTGAGTACATGGACGCCGAATTTGCGGATTTAAAGAAAAGTCATGCCTCGCAGTCAAATACAATTAAGGAACTGCGCGCCGAAAATGCTATTACTGCAAAGGTAAACAAAGAGTTAAAATCACAAGTTACTGCTCTGGAAGCTGATAACAGGCGTCAAGAACAATGGGCAAGGCTCCAGAATGTAGAAATTATGAACATTCCGGAAGTCGAGGGTGAGTCTACTGCCGAAATAGTTGTTAAAATTGCTGAACAAGTCGGCGTGTGCATCTCGACCTCCGATGTCGATTTTGCACACCGTGTCACACCGAAAAACGCCACCAACCGCCCCCGGGCGATAGTGGCTCGTCTCAAGCAACGACGCGTTAAGGACCAGCTGATAGTTGCTGCTCGCAAGTGCCGTGGTCTGACCGCGGCTGACATCGGCTTCGTGGCTGAGGGCCCGGCTACGCGCAAGGGCCCGGTAAAGACCGCGGGCAAGACCGGAGGCGAGGGCCAGGCTGAAGCGGCAAGCGAGCAGACTAAAATATTTATTAATGAGCACCTAACGCCATACAACAAACAACTTTTAAGCAAATGCAAGGCACAATCGAAAATATCGCCCATTAAGTATATCTGGACAAAAAACTGCAGGATTTATGGAAGAAAGGACACCGGCACCCGCGCAATTCTTATAGCATCTTTGTCAGATTTGGAGAAATTAAAATAATTTTATTATATTTTTATGTATTGTCATGGTTTGAGGTTGGTTTTTGGTATACGACTACTGCATATTTACTCATGATACAAGCCATGAGTAAATATGCAGTAGTCGTTTGGTATCAACACTTTACTCACGACACTTATTACACATCACACAACACTAACTCACATTCCTTCATACAAACGCTCTCGACTCGGCATCCCATGGTGTTGTGGTTGCATTGGTTATTTGTGCCTAATCCTCATGTAAAAAGTTACGAGATAATCATAAACACTAATTACAGCAGTACGGCTAGCACATGTGTAGAAATCGAGATAATTCAACTGTCATTTGAAGAGAAATCGACCATATCTCGGCAGATGACAGATGTCATAGTACAAGATGGCTTTTATATCGTCATCAAACGTCAAAGTGTCATAATTTTTATCGATGACATCTACCACCGAGAAACGCTCGAAATTCGCAGCACAAGCGCACTTTTGCAACGTCAAACTATGTCGTGTCATACGTCAAAGTCCGAGAGTATCTCTTCGAGCCATCAAGGTGCCGAGATAGCTTTTAGAGCATCGAGATAGACGTGAACTTCAAATATTTCGGTTGTGTGTGAAAATAATGATTATTACTAATTGCGTAAGTACGATTTTTTCACTATATCTATACAAATACTATCCTCCCCTTATACAAAACTTTCAAAATACAATAATTGCATGTGTTGATTTTGTAAGTAAAAAAACCTCTATTACGCTTACGAATATATCTAAATATATTCCGAAGTACTCATGTGTCCCATTTGTACGGCATTTTATGAGTAAGGATTAAATGAACCTATATTTGTAAACATTACAGAATGGCGTTTTTCTTTTTGCGTAATGAAGAACTGCGGCAACGCAAGGTCCAAAGGCGAAGATTGAGGGACGCTTACAACACCTTCGAGCTGCCGGATTCAGAATTCGAGTATCTGTATCGTATCAATAAAGATATGGGAATGAACCTGATTCAGCAGCTGAACGGGAGTTTGAGACCAACATCGGTCGGTGGCATCCCGGTCCACGTTCAGGTATCAATTACACTTACTTATAAATACGCAAATCAAGGTGATCACTGATACTTAATTAGAATTAATTTTCAAGAAAATATTTTATGGTAAATTAACATTGCCAAAATGAACATTAAAGTATAAAAATAAAAAATAATTACTTAATTCTGCATATTACATGTAGGTGACAAAAATTACATTAAGTAGCAGTATCAAACATGAGCCCTGCAAGGGCATCGCAATTGTTGTCTTAAAACTAAGTAATTAAGTATGTACGGGTGATTCTTATCGTTAAAGTTAATTGATGTCCACTCCGGCCCGAACGTTAAGTGAAAGTTAAGGAAATCAGAGTGCAATTTAAACTTATTATCGACTTCAGTTTGCTCTATACCTGGGTCCCTAACTGTTGAAATAGTTAAAGTCAAAAATAATCACTCAAGAGTTGTTAACAATTGGGGCCCGGTGTGGAAAAATTAAGAAAATGTTAAATTTTGTAATAGGAATCACCGACTTAAATCCAAAAATTAATATATTTGACAAATTAGCCATATCAAATTGCACCATTTTGTTGCATGCATTACAATAGGCTGATTGATGACTATAATAGTATATATACCTAGGTCGAAAATATATAAATGTTTTTACTGAACATTGCAGGTGCTATCTGCCATAATGTTGACCAAAGTGGTGGCAGCAATTAACCAAAAGTTAACAATATGTTATTAAGTAGTATATCATAAATCATACATCAGTTACAGTTACATATAATTATTTACATATTCCGTCATAGTGATAAGTCATCTAAGTAATTAATGGATTAACAGCTTACATTATTTCCTTAACATGGTCATAACTATTCCACAGCTTGAAACCGAGGTGCATTGTGTTCCCTGGCACAGGTGCAAGCCGGCACCAAGTGGCTTCAAAATTCCACTAAAAATTTGGAGTACCTGATATTTTGGGTGCAATTGACTGGACCCATGTCACTTCCGCGGCCAGAGGGATTGCAGTACATAAATAGGAAGGGCACACACAGCCTGAATGTGGTAAATTTGAGTTAAAAGTTATAATATTATAGTTAGTACAGTTGCCGGCAAACATCTTGAACCTAACCTTCAGTGCGCAGTAGCGTGATTTGTACGTTAATCGGCTACTGCGCAGGTTCAAGATGTTTGCTGGAAACTATAATGTTATTGACCGAGTGAAACGAAGGTCTGTTTTAATTTCGACAAAAATGCTTTCGTATGTCCGGATTTCCGGTTGGTCTCCACTACAGGTCGCATTTCTTAACCGATTCTCGTTAATTTTTGTAAGTAGGTTTGGTAACTAAATAGAATTTCATTGTCAAGTCACTTTTTGGAAATTTAAAAAATCAAAGTTTTTATCAGTGCTTTTGTATTTTTTTGCGGCCGAATTTTGGTTTGTTCTTCTCTACAGATCGCATTTCTCAAATGATTACATACGATTGTTTTTGTCAAGTAAATTTTTGTAAATTATGAAAAAAAGAATTTGCCCTTCTCGCTACCTATCGCATTTCTCAACCGATTCTCATGAAATTTTGTGAGCAGGTTCGATATCTCATACATTTCATGGAAATTTTCAAAAATTATGATGATTAAAAACACGACTGCACTAAAAAGATAATAAAAGTTTGACTTGAGTTCTTTATTATGAAACTTGTTTTTATTATCTTTTTAGTGCAGCCGTGTTTTAAAGTTTTATAATTATTATTTTATTTCGAACTTTTTTTACTTAAAACTCATTATATATATTTTTGAAATCGTCTCTTCAAATGCTTCATTTTGATACTCCACTTGTTAGGATAGCAAAAAAATTTTTTTACGGAACACACATAATGGCGTCTACAATCCGCCTTATTGTTTTTATTGCAACTTTACATATCCTATGTCTCCCGGGATGACGTAAGGATTCCAACGATACCTCACACATCTAAATCGGTTAAGGCGTTGAGAAGTTCTTGGGAACAAAAATATTCACATACATACATACATGAAACCTGAAAACATTACACTCCTTTTTGGGCAGTCGTGTAAAAAGCACTCACGAGGTCTACAGCTCACAGAGCCATTAGTGTACATATTAGTAAAAATCGTTTTATATTTCAGGTGGCTGATGCAGACAGCCGGATTTTAAATGTCAATGCCCAGTTCCCGGGGAGAGTGCATGATGCATTCATTTTCCGGCAGTCGGTGGTGCGTTAAGAGATGTGCCGGCTTCATGAGCCGCAAATAGGCAGATTATTCCTTTTAGGTAAAGAGTTAAAAATTATATAAATAAGTATCAATAATCACAAAAGTCAAAGGTGTATGTATGTATATGTATACAATAATAGATTTTGTTAAGGAAAGTAAGTTGTCATAAAAAGATGTTGTATATAAGTATATACAGTCAGTATCAAACGTAGCTTGACATATGAAAGAGGTCAAAGATTCCCATTTCCTTGTAATAAACCTTTGTCAATTTTGACCTAGTGAAACGAAGGTCTCCGCTTCAGGTTCCACAAAAATGCTTTCGTATGTTCTTTCCCGGTGTTCTCTACGGGTCGCATTTCTCAACCGATTCTCCTGAAATTTTGTGTAGCAGGTTCTTTATCGTTTACTATATAGTTTTTTTTGTCTAGTCACTTTTTGGAAATCTAAAATATATATATATCAATGTTTTTGTGTTTTTGCGGCCAAATTTCGGTTTGTTCTCATTTTACACCCAATTCTCGTGAAATTTTGTGAGCAGGTTCGATATCTACCTAATATACTTTTTGGAAATTAAAAAATAACACGAGATCTACAGCCCACAGAGAGCCACTAGTCATATGCAAAACTACTTTTGATGCTAAACGTACTACATGGTTGTGTGTTGATTTATACATGCACATTGTCTATGTGTGCGTCAACGTAGCAGCTAGCGTTCACATTATGTGTTCGTATCAGGTACGTTCATACCTATGTCTCACAACTACACACTACCTATTCTGTAATTGACTGTATAATTTATTTTTATTATTGTAATATTCTATTAGTGGCTACTCTATTAGGGCTCGTGGTAAGGTCCGACCGAGAACACCTTTTTTGTCTCGGCCGAGACCGAGACCGAGACCGAGAATAAATTAAATTCTCGGCCGAGACCGAGACCGAGACCGAGAATTTGAAAATGTGAGAAAAAACTCCAATTTGTAGTAATGTTTTATTTAATTACTGATCAAAATGAAATTAATCGATGTTGTAAGATAAAAAACCGGCAAAGTGCGTGTCGGGCCTCGCGAAATGTAGGGTTCCGTAGTCGTCCCGTCCACCCGTTACAAATGTGGACAAAAGTTTGCAAACTTATATTTACTATCTTTGACAGAATTAACAACTTTATCTAAGGTATAACAGAAATTTTACGAAAGTTTACTTGTTATGTATGTTGTGTTCGACTATTACTCGTTAACTAATAATGTCTACTTACCTCTGATAATTTTCCTTTTAAATTCATTAATTTAATTTAATTGTCTATTTTATACATAAATGTCAAACCTTATAATTTGTGCCGTGTTGGCTTTAGCTGTTAAGGTGCAAATTGTAATCTTGAAATAAATAAAAAATGAATTACATGTGCTACTACCATGATTTTTTTCACATGCCTAATAGCCACCGTTTAGCTGGTAGAGGGCGGGTGGCCGCACACTTGACAAAAATTATCACTCGAAAGCTTAACATCACGCAATGGATTCTTCTTTAATGAAACATGGGTCTTGTTTAATACGCTCTTCGTTAACAATTGCGGCAGTGTCATAATTGGTTTGAAAAGTACATAGTCAACATCGCGAAAATCAATGGTGAACAAAATTACCAGCCAATAGATCACCCCGTGCGGCTCCACAGGCGTGTGGTAATTTCAAATTCACCAATCTTAGATCGTAGAATAGTCTCGGCTACGGCCGAGAATCTCGGCTCGTTTTGGCCGAGACCGAGTTCTCGGTTCGAATTTTGGCCGAGAATAGCCGAGACCGAGACCGAGACCGAGATCTCGGTCGGACCTTAGCTCGTGGCCCAGCGGCGCCTGCGTGCCGCAAGCGTTATTCAAAGTTAAGCAACGTGGGCCGCGGTCAGTACATGGATGGGTGACCGCTTTGAGTGGTTACTAACTGAGCGCTCCCGTGCTTTGGAAGGCACGTTAAGCCGTTAATCCCGGTTGCTGTCTATGGCAGCAGTCGTTAAGCCAAGTTGGAGGCCTTCGGGCGGTTTGAGAACTCCTAACAGTCAAGTTGCCCACTCACTTGACAAAGCCTAATCCCAATAAGGTCTAGCTTCCCCTCGGGGTTGGAAGGACAGATGGCAGTCGCTTTCGTAAAAACTAGTGCCTACGCCAAATCTTGGGATTAGGTAGCGGACCCCAGGCATCCTTCAGGATGCAACTGTACTGGGATAACGCTAGGAGGATGATGATGATTCTATTAGATAATATGAATAATGTAATTGACAATGTACGATTAATACAAATAAAGAATCATATCATATCATATCATACAACTATGGCTAACCCGCGCTCGTGATATAATAGTACCTAATCTATTTAAGCAAAATTCCATTATTAAAATTTTGCAAAAGCTGCAAAATATTGTAGGTTTTTTTGAAAAGATATCAGTGCCATCACTTACTATATGCTAAATATTGCAAAATGTGTATGCAAAATGTAAATCTGCGTAACCCTTATATGTATTTGTTATATGAAACAAATAAAATGAACTGACACTTCATGAAAACAGTGCAGATGTTTGCCTCTCCTTTTGTGAGCGTTTGAAATTGCCTGTCATACTTTAAAAATCTGTTTAACTGTAATAATAATCAATCAATCCGCAATAGTCCCTGTACACCCTGGCGGGTGCTGTCTCTGTGTGCGTCCCATGACACGGGCAGTCGGGCAGGGACAGTATCCGCTCGGTGTTTCCCCTGCATTTCATTAAAGTGCCCCTTCTTCGGTGCCCCGGTACTTCGGCTCCACGCACGCCTCCCAAAGGTCCGGGACAACATTGTCCCGTGAACGGGAAAGACATACATCATTATAAATAGATATTATTAATTAATATTATGTTTTTTTTAAAGAAAAAAAAATTATGTGAAGGCCCTTTATAATTCAAGGCACTTAAGATTTATGTATTTAAGCCTGAAGAAATACAATTTTCTATAACTCTAATTCATGCATAGAACTTGTAGGTAACATTTTGTGATGACTTTATATGATATTTTTGACCTGCCTATATCATAGTGCATATAATTGCAGGGCATTCGGGTTATGGCATGGAGCTGTGGCTCATGACGCCGGTGCTACGCGCCGCGCCTCACTCGCCGGAGGACCGCTACACACAGTTGCACTGCAGGGCCCGGAATGTAATGGAGGAATGTAAGGGTTCCTTCAGGTGCCTTGGTCTCGATAGGTCCTTCCACTATAGTCCTGAAATGTGCAGTCTAAATTGTGCCTGCTGCACCATATACAGGGCGTCCCACGCCTATGCCACATGGAGGAAAAGTACATTTGAATATTGCAGATGGAAGATTTTACTAAAAGTAGACATTATTTTAATGTAAAAAACAATTTAAACTGCATTCATAGATTTTTAAATAATTACATGGTTGAACCGGGAATCGAACTCGCTACACGAGAAAAAAAATACCGTGTAGCTGCGCGAAGAACTGGTTTAAATATTTTGCGATTAAGTAGTTGGATATTAGGCTTAATCCGTGGCCCATGTATCTGAAAATGTCATTTGCTATTGTACATATATGGTTATTTATTTATCGTATGGCATTTTTTTCGAACCGTGAGATCTTCGAGAAGACAGTACGGTTGCTAGTTTTTGTGACCACCCAGGGGTCACGTGTAGGGTAGCGGTGGGTACTTTCCCTACGGACGTGGTGCAACTTCGACCCCCCTTTGTCAAGTGAGTGGGCAACTTGACTGTTAGAAGTTCTTAAGCCGCCCGAAGGCCTCCAACTTGGCTTAATGACTGCTGTCATAGACAATAGCCGGGATCAACGGCTTAAAGTGCCTTCCAAAGCACGGGAGATAAGATAAACTGGAACACGCTACAACATGCTACGTAATTTCAAGGCAGGCAATGGCAGCCCCCGACGGATTCTTCTGGGCTTGTAAATAAACTCTCAACCAATTAACCGTATTGAAAAAAAAAGATGTCTTTATGTACTTATTTTCTATACCTACAGTCGGGGGATTTCCGAATTAATTATTTATCAATTAGCTACATCCGTCGGGGGTATTTTCAAAATATTTAATTTTGTTTTTATAGTAAAATCTTCCATCTACAATATTCAAGATACTTTCCCTCCATGTGGCATAGGCGTGGGACGCCCTATATAATATAATGAAAGACTATAGGTAAGTACTGTTGCTTTTTAATGGATAATTTTAAATATTTAGCTTTGGCATTGGCACCTAATCCCAAGAGATTCAGCGTAGGCACTAGTTTTACGAAAGCGACTGCCATCTGATCTTCCAACCTTAAGAAAGAAGTAGAAATTGTTGTAATTACTCACGATGTTCGCCGACAATAACTACCTACTGTACTTTGCAATATCAAATAATATTTATTTCAAGAGCCCTCTGTGGTACGAGGCGAGGTTTGACCTCTTTATATATATAATATCGGGTGCCCGCCCGACTCTACTACAGCAGACGTAGTTTGCGTATTTTTTTTAAAATAATGAATTAATGTTAAGGTAATTGTAATGAATTGATTGCAGGGTGGAGTTGAGGAGAGTTGAAGATGGAGAGGTCGAGGCGGCAGAACCCTGGGCTGGGCGCCCGCAGCTAATGATATCTTGGGGTCTGCCCTCGAAAGGCGCAATGATTTAATAAATATATATTTTGGTTGAAATAGGAGTTTCATTAAACAACAAAGCCATGATAATAGTCTTAGGTTTCCGCGATTGTTTATTTAAAATCAGTTTTTATTATTCGTTTTATTTATTTGTGTTTTTAAGTTACGTTTATAGATTACTGATTTAAAAAGTAGGTAAAACATGAAACTATAAATATTTAACAAAACAAGCAAGGCCCTATGCTATCGGTGGTTAGGGTGATAGAGAGTACCGACTAGCCGCACCGTGTTCAGGAGTACCGCCTACTTTACTTGCTACTACTTACCTTGACTTGACCAGCTATCTAACGAGTCTTTTGTGTTGGTGGTGGAGACTCTTTGCTACTCGTATTAGACAGTTTGCAATTTATTTGGCTACTTTGATTAAACTTGTTTCTTACTCACAAATGGGAATAGAGGAAAGGAATATTTAAAAAACGTAAAACTTCTCAGCTCGGCTAGGTTTAGTGAACCAGCGACCAAACTACCAGTAGCTCTATTCCACTCACATCGCAGATTCCGCTTAACCAATCTAACTGGAGTGCAAACGCTCGCGTGGTTGTGTCAGAGGTTTGGTTTGCCTTGGATTTTAATAAGGCTACTCTCCAACCACGCATTCTTATATTCTTCGTTTTTTTGGGCCCGGCCTATAAAGCCAGTCCGGTTAAAAAGAAACATTCGGTGAAGTAAAACATCTTGAGAAACCTTGCATATACAGGGTGGATTTTCTTTTTGGGTCAGTGACGGCAGCTACCAGATCCCTTGCTACTACGCGAAAATGGCCTGTGAAGACCTTCCTTTAATTTTGAATTAATAAAGATTGGCGTTTACAGATTTTGGAAAAAAACATACAATGTGCGAAAAAAGGTCATTTTTGACAAACTTTTTTTTGATGCCAATCAATCCCATTCCTATCCAGGATCAAAAGCTTGTATGGGATCAAAAAAAATCCGGCTAGAAAAACTACAAATCGAGGAAACCTTTTCCCTTTGTACATGCGAAGAAATTCATAGGTGTAATATATGTAGATATGGACAGCGTCGATCTACTGCCGAGTTACGAGTAGGGTTGTGCCTATAAAGTGTAGTTATTTATCTCCTATCCGTCAATGGCTTGAGTGCCGTAAGAGGTGAAAAGGGACCACGGAGCGTTCAAGTTTTGTGGAAGATAGTTTTACAACACAACCTAGATTTTATACAACGATGGCGGCAAACAAGCTTCCGCCCTGCCTGATGGCAAGAACACACCGAAGCCTATATACGCTTGCAACTCCATATGAATGACAAGTTAAGTAAATATGCCTACACCCTAAAATTAAATTAAATACATCATATTGTATACACTACTCTTGCAAGTCTACTGTTCTTGGCATTGTTATCTAGTGATTATTTTGTAGTATATGTTATTAATCTGTCTGTGCACACATATTTAAGAATTATAGTCCAGATCTAGACTTTAAGCTATTTATGTAATTTGTGTTTAAGACTGTAATTTGTTGTGTGAGCCTAATAAAAAAAAAAAAAAAAAAAAGTGCGTTGCCGACCCTTTTAATAAACATGAGGATTTGTAATGTTGACAGCTAGAGACATGCGCAGGTCCCTCACTCTAATAAACACAGCGTATCTTCTGGAGCTCTGGCGGTCTTACCATTACTACCACGAGCACAACACCACATACCTAACGAGCAAGCGGTGGTGTTATAATAACTTCGGTCGTCTGTCTGGTGGAGGTACTTCCCCAGTTGGGCTGCTCCATGTATGAGCGAGATGAATTTCGGCTGTGCCATACCTATCCCTCTTACCTGCTACTACAATATTGCATTTTATCCCTCTTTGACCTACAAGTGCTAGAAGTAGCACAATAAAATTAAATATCATGTGCTCTGCTACCCCCTTTGATACACAGATGTGAATGTATGCTATGTTATTTGAAAATAACAAACTTTCCCGACCTTTGCACTGTGCAAAAGATGATATGGGAATTTACTTCTAAATAATTAGTACTGAGTAGGTACCAGTGGCGGCGCGTCAAAATTATTCTTAGGGAAGCCGGAAAAAAATTGCCTTTCTTATTCTTCATGAGCCATAGTAAAAGAACTGCACTGGCTGAAAATTAGGCAAGCCGGTGGGAATCGAGTTGTATGGACGCTCCGTCACTGGTAGGTACCTACCTACTTACCTATATCCCTCGTACCAGTACTCATTATTTGATAACCATGGGAAGAAATAATAAAACAAATAATAGCAAGTACGTGCTTTATTATACTTACACCATTAACAACTACACAACAACGACTATAACAACATTAGGAAATTAATTTCTGTCATAAAAATAGTTTTCGGGACAAGCGTTTTATTGTCAACGTAACTATTTTTCATCAGTCTTCAATTACTTGTTGAGATAGTTCCAATGAGCTCAAACAATAGATTTTCTGTTACATAACAACTAAATCATTTATGAAAACTTAAATTAATAATAATAAGGCATATCAACCCATTTCGAGATCAACCAATGTCTGAATCTGACATTGGTTTGAACATTATATTGGCAATGAGACCATAATATAAGTAATTTATCATAAATCAACAACCCATTAATATTAAGCATAGACTGATTATTGTCTATTAATTTTTAAATACAACCTTAAACAATTAAAATGAAAGCAGTAGGTAAATAAGATAATAAAATATTTGAGGACAATCTTACAAAAATTTAATTAGCCACCTGTAAGTTCAAATGTGGCATGTGTTATACTAGAAAATGTTTTAATAAATTTAATTACTTCAATACATTGAAAATATCAAATCTCAGGAACAAACTCATGTTCTCCAGCAAGTCGTCGGTCACTACCAAGTAGGCTGAACCGGTCCGGTAGTATTAAAATAAAGTTTATATTTAAACTAACTGGGCTGGCACGACGACCCAAAATGAGTCTTGGCCTCCGACACAAGAGCACGCCACGTTGCTCGGTCCTGCGCAATTTCTCGCCAGCTTGCACCAGCTCCGAGCTCACGCAGGTCCGCTTCCACCACATCCCTCCAGCGATACTTGAGGCGACCCACAGGACGTCGTCCGGTCGGTCGACCCAAGTACGCTCTCTTCACATGTCGATCTTCTCCCATCCTCTCTAGGTGGCCTGGCCAAGCCAGCGAAGACGATGTGCTTTGGATACACCTATAATGTTTGGTTCGGCTACCAGCTCTTCTATTTCGGCATTTTTAAGGATCCTCCAACTCCCATCTTCTCTTTTAACTGGCTCCAGGATTTTTCGGAACACCTTACGTTTACGTTTACATTTACACATAACATTTTGTTTGTTAGTTAACAAGAATGACTACATACAGTCGGCCTCATTGGAGTCGCTGGACACTGGTATTTTGTGACTTCCGCCCATTAGGAAACTTAGTATATTACAATTCAATCGTGATGTTGAAGCAAAAAAAGGTGGGAACTTGTGAGGCAGACCTGTCCCGTTTAACTAGTATTTTATTTTATATACTTAGTTCATTTCACTTGTACACTAAAAATGTTTTAATTTCTTCTTCTCGGTATTGGAAAAATGTTCACATCACATTCCAAACATCCTATGGCACTAGTCTTCTTGTTAACCGTACTGTCTTCTCGAAGATCTCACGGTTCGAAATAAATGCCATACGATAAATAAATAGTCTTCTTGTTACGATAGAATAGTATAGATAGAAAGTAGAAACCGATGCGCTATTTTATTTAGAATATCCGACAATAAGACAGACAATACCATCCCAAAATTAAGCATTTGACAGTGACATGTAGCGCAGGATTCGCGCAATATAATATGTCAATGTCAAATAATGCATCTCTTTCACCCTACTATTGAGCAAAAGAGACAAAGTTATCGTGACTAGGGACGGCCTATATTTATGGCTTGCTGTTCACGGTCAACTCGTATTTTAAGCACCGGTTCAGTGTTGCCACAAAACAAAATAGCATTGGTAGATATTTTTTTATATAAATTGCAACATTCACTATGTCGAGGTCGAGATAGCCATCTCGAGTAGGCTAGCTCTCTCGATGTGTCATGTCATGCTACGTAATTGACAGCCCGATAGAGATATCTGACGCAAGCGAGAAATCTTTGTCGTCGACAGAGCTATCTCTACAAAAAAGATATGCTAGCCCTACAGCAGAGCCCATAAACTGTATACATGTTCATCTATACTATTAAATATAACTCAAACAAGTACAGCACGTAACTACTGCATAATCACTCTGCTATTAGCTTATTATGTTTAAAAACAAACACTTAAATGTGACATTTTCATGGCAAAGGTAATATATTGTCGGTATTGAGTTATTGGTACCTCCTTATAGCTGAGAACATTCTCCTTCATATACAAAAAGAACGAGATCGCTATGTTGAGTATTTTATTTTTAATAATTTTTTGAAGTTCCGACATATCATTATACTGTTTTGAGATATTCGAGTTTAAAGTTTGGAAGCCTAAAAAACCTAGTTATAGGTTGAAGTTATGGAGATAGTGGTTTTAAAATGTTCCACATACATTATATTACTCGACAAATCATATGTTGTCTCTAACATTTTACATTTTATAGAAATAATACAAGAATAATGCACGTAGGGTGTAGAGGCAAAATCAAAAATAAAATATTTTATAAAACTCAAAATCGACAGATTTTCAGCCGGCTTATGTTGATTTCTGAATATGATGTAGGTAAGGTTTATAATAAAAATAATGAAACAACCATATCTCAAGGCATAATTTTTTTAAATAATAAAACAAAAATAATCAACACTTATATAAAAAATATATAAAATGAACATTGTACTGTTTAATTCTCATAATTTACATTAATTTAGGAATAAAACTAACGATCAAGTGTAATTAAACACAAAAGTAATGTAGTTTTCTATCAAAAAAGTGACTTCAAAGTTTAGTAATTTTAACATGATTTTTGTATGAAAAGTGATCTAGGGTACCACATTGTCGCTATTCATAAGTTTAGAGAAATAAGAATTCCACTTCCATTATTTAACATAGTGTCCGCACTAGAAGTGCATATATCTAATACAAATATTATTATCAATCAATAACATAACTTATTTTATAAAAAATAACAGTCTTTTCGTCAGCTTTACTAATTTAGATCAAGTTTGTTAGTTTAACATTCCTTAGGGTACCACATTGTCGCCTTATGACTTATGAGATCAAAATTATTATTAAGACTTATTATATTAAAATTATTACTTACACAAGTAATCATATGCATTTAACATCATTATGAAAATGATTCACACCACTATTTTTAAAAGGGTAACAACACATAAAGCTAAGTGAACGTAACGGGCAGCTGAGTTACGAACTGTCAAGCAAATGGATGGGAGTAAACTTCTCTTTAGACAACACGTGTTACTACATTTTCCAATGGCCCCGATATAAACTATTATTATTATATTATTAACGTTTGACGGCAACCCGACGTAGTAGAGAGAGATAGCATGCGCCTGCGTCGGCTTACTTCAAAGGTTTGTGCCTACCGCGCCAACTCGCTACTTAGGTAGGTAGAAAGAAGTGTGGTTTATATCGAATCAAAATTCATAATTTTAATATAAATTTAGTTTAGGGTTTAGAACATGTGCCTAACAAACTAGTACATCGTGTTAGTGTGGGTGATAAGCGTGACGTGAACAAATAATACCTACCTAGTTAATGTTGTTATTTTATGATAATTTATAACGCACTAGCTTTTGCCCGCGGCTTCGCTCGCGTTAAATGCTCCATTTAAAAAGAGACAAAAAGTAACCTATGTCACTCTCTATCCCTTCAACTATCTCCACTTAAAAAATCACGTCAATTCGCCGCCCCGTTTTGCCGTGAAAGACGGACAAACAAACACACACATACACTTTCCCATTTATAATATTAGCATGGAAGTATGGATTTTACGTCTGCAATTATTACATATTATGTTTTCTAAATTATATTTTCATTTTCAAAGCAAATAAGTTTAATGAGTTTACTTCAAGCTTATGAGCGACAATGTGGTACCCTAGTCGGTAAACTTTGGCCGTGTTTTTTTCCGACTTTTAGTTGAAAAGTTTAACTTTTTATCAATACACCGTATTATTTTAAGAGTGTAGAAGCTATTTTTAATCAAAACAAATTTTCGCTATTTTCGAGTTGATTGACAAAATCAGTGATATCTCGGAATCCATAAGCGACAAAGTGGTACCCTTACCCTGATAACGTCACAAATATCTTTTATCAAAACGTAAGAGGATTACGCACAAAAACCACTACTTTCTATAATAACATCTCGTCCACGGACTGGGATCTGGTTCTTCTTACGGAGACCTGGCTGTGTACTAGCATACTAGACTCGGAATTAGCGGATGTTAATCGCTATAATGTTTTGAGACGCGACCGCGACTACGGCGGTCCAGGCGGCGGAGTGATGGCACTATGCGCCAGCCGGCTGCATGCGCGGTCGCGTCCCGAATGGCAGCGCGACGACCTTGAATGCCTTTGGCTCACTATCCCCGCACGGTGCATAGCTTCCTCCTGCGACCTACATATAGCTACACTTTATATACCGCCTAATAATTTACTATCGCGTCGTATACACATTTTTATGAATGTTTTAGAAGAAGTTATTAAGTTAAAACCTGACGACTACTTTTTAATATGTGGTGATTTTAATTTGCCTTGTATTCAGTGGAGTTCTTTGGGACATGTTTATGTTAAAAAGGGATCTGTTGAAGCGCAAAATGTATCAATGGATCTAATGAACACCATAAATTTCCTAGGTTTTAACCAACATAACCATATATCAAACACCAGCAATAATGTTCTGGATTTAATGTTTAGCAATTTCCCATTAGTCATTAGTAAATGTGAACTGGCAGCCGTACAAGAGGACTGCTACCACCCAGCCTTATTGCTCGAAACCCCAGATATATCTACACCACCGCTCCCTAAATCGACCTTCACAAGAATATTGTTCAAGAAAGGTGATTACTCAGCCATAAATAAATACCTATACTCAATTGACTGGGAGGCGGTGCTGCACGAGGGTTCGCTTGATGATGCAGTAAATACCTTCTATACTCACTTATACGCTGTAATACAGGACCATGTTCCTGTCGCCACGGTAAATGCCTCTCGAACTCAAAACTATCCGAAATGGTATAATGGTGCGCTTATTCGGATTATTAGAGAAAAAAGTAAGCATCACAGTAACTGGAAGCAGTACCGCAATCCCGTCGACTATGAAATGTTTTCACTACTGCGTTCGCGACAAAAAAAGATGCAAGATGAATGCTTTAATAATTATATTCAGGCCTGCGAGCGTAGTATTAAACGTACCCCGAAGGCTTTTTGGTCATATATTAAAGCAAAACGTAAAAACTCCAGCAATTATCCTCATAAAATGATGTATAAAAATAGGTCAATTTGGGACAAACAAGACATATGCAATACGTTTAACGAGTTTTTTAAAGATATGTTCGTTGAGCCCGCCTGTACCTATCAGATTGACCCGTCTAATAGTGTATACACCTCCGCTGATACAATATCGAAAGTATCCTTTACGGAGCCTCGGCTCTTAAAATTACTGAAAGGGCTGGACGAAAGTAAGGGCCCTGGTTGCGATAATATTTCACCTATATTTATTAAAAACTGTTCTGAATCGCTGGCACGTCCGTTATCTATTATACTTAGAAGGTCATTCGATGAAGGTATTTTTCCAACAATCTGGAAAAGGGCCCATGTTATACCTATTCATAAAAAAGGTTCAAAAATACCCATTGAAAATTACAGGCCTATTTCCATCTTAAATACTTTTGGCAAAATTACTGAAAAAATTGTTTATGAGAACTTATACCCTGTCATCTCACGTGGTGTGCCAGCCGAGCAGCATGGTTTTCTCAAGGGCAGGTCAACAGAAACAAATTTGGCGCTTTTCTCAATTGACGTTCTCAACGGTATGGAGCAAAGTGGTCAGGTAGACGTCATCTACACGGACTTTGAGAAAGCTTTTGACCGGGTAGACCATGTTATTCTGGTTCAAAAGTTGTACAACCTTGGGATATGTGGTAACCTGTTGAGGTGGATTGAGTCATATATAAAGAATAGGAGTCAATCAGTGATCGTTGGTGGCTTTCGATCAAGTTATGTCTCAATCCCCTCAGGTGTGCCACAAGGTTCTTTGCTCGGCCCTCTGCTATATGTTGCTTTCATTCACGACATTAACACTTGCATCCTTAACTCGCGTTTTTTATTATACGCTGATGATAAAAAAGTTTACCGTAACATAAGATCAGACAATGACTGCATATTGTTACAGCAAGATCTTGACCGGCTCTCAGATTACTATAAGCGAAATCGCATCAGTGTTAATGTCACTAAATGTAATCATATTAGCTTTACGCGCCGTAAAAACCCAATAAAATATCAATATAAAATCAATAATGTAGGAATTGCACCGGTGGACAAAGTCAAGGACCTGGGTGTTCATCTTGACGCGAAGCTTACCTTCTCCAGCCATGTAGACTCAATTGTCGACAAAGCATACCGTAACCTTGGTTTTATCCTCAGAGTAACACAACCCTTCCACGACATACACTGTATCAAGATACTTTACTACGCGTATGTGCGCAGTGTACTCGAATATTGCAGCACAATATGGAACCCCCGATATGCAACGTATCGCGTTGCCGTTGAAAAAATACAACGAAGGTTTTTAAATCATTTGAACTTTCGCTCGCGTACCTCGAATAATGGTTATGCCGAATCTTGCAAAAGACATAGTGTTATCGCTCTTGAACATAGACGACTAGTTCGTGATATGATGCTGCTTTATGATGCATGTACAGGCCTTCTTGATAGTTGCGAGCTGTCGTCAGCCCTCCTACGGCTGAAAGCCACCACCCAGCGATCCAGACACACCACCTTATTTGCTATACCATTTAATCGCACTAATTATGGCTGCAACTGTCTTGCCACTCGTCTCCTACGCACGTACAATACGTTGTTCGAATCTGTTGACCCTTTCAACCAAAGCAGGGCCTCTTTCAGGAGGAATATAACAATGAAGTTGCCCCACGTGTGGGATGCCGAACCGAACATACACAAACACGCGCACGTTGCGCACCCACACACACTAACACACACTCACTCTCTCACTCACACACAAGCCTAAACAGCCACCAACCTCAACTATGTCCTATTTAACGATTTTTAACTTTAAAATTGTAACATTTTATGATTTTACCTTACCTATACTTACTTTAATTAATTTTTTTTTTGTCTACGAGTCGGAATACGTCTGACCGTAATGTATGGTTTAGTTTGAAAGTGTTTAGCAAGTAAAATGTAAATCCGTAATTGGCCAATGGTAAACTAATATGTAACTTTTCTAAAAATGTTGTAAACTGTGCTGTGGATTTTATAACAATAAAATAAAATAAAAAATAAAATAAGTAAAAACTGCTATCGCGTTTTAACGTATTTTTGCATACTTATTTAATGAAATTATAGTATTTTTTTGTTCTGAAAGTAAGTACTTAGTATACTTACTTGGTATTTGCGTAGAAGATTATCTAGTAAATTTATTTACTTTAAGTCAAATTTTTTTTTTTTTTTTTTTTTTATTATATAAGTATTTATATATTATATAAGTATTTTAGTTTTCTGTAAACCTAAATATAATCGTAAAATATCCATGAGACGTTGCGAATTGAGGCAGATAGTTATGTGAATACCGGTATCCCTGCTTAAAACGTTGTCGCATAGAAATCAAAGAAATCTTGTTAAGACTGAAAGTTATAAGTATTTGAAACCTCCTCCGTTTAGTTATTACTTTAAACTTGCTATCAATAACCTTTTTGACAGTACCTAATAAGGTAATTGATACAAGTCATCAATCAATTAAATTAAATTTTCAAAAGGAATTCTTTCATAAATATTCTGCATGGTGCTACTGTCAAGAGGTAAAATAATTCAAATCAAGAAATTTAGATACATCCTGGAGGTTGCGTGCCGAATTTGAAGCTAGAAAATATGACCTTGAATGACGTTACCGTTATATTGCATCTCTTTCATTAGATCCATCTTATATTAGAATGAAAGAGATGCAATATAACGGTGACGTCATTCAAGGCCATATTTTCTAGCTTCAACCGAATGTTCGGAATTAGATCCATGTTATATTAGAATGAAAGCGATGCAATATAACAGTGACGTCATTCAAGGCCATATTTTCTAGCTTCAACCGAATGTTCGGAATTAGATCCATGTTATATTAGAATGAAAGCGATGCAATATAACAGTGACGTCATTCAAGGCCATATTTTCTAGCTTCAACCGAATGTTCGGAATTAGATCCATGTTATATTAGAATGAAAGCGATGCAATATAACAGTGACGTCATTCAAGGCCATATTTTCTAGCTTCAACCGAATGTTCGGAATTAGATCCATGTTATTTTAGAATGAAAGAGATGCAATATAACAGTGACGTCATTCAAGGCCATATTTTCTAGCTTCAAACGAATGTTCGGCACGCAACCTTGCATCTAAACTTCTTGTTTTAAATATTAATTCATCATCTCCTAGCGGTATTCGGCCACAGCGACTACTTTCTACTGCTGAGAGCGACGCTGGTGCGCTCTCTGGTGACTGACATAGCCAATTTTTGCAGCGAATGTGCGACTACACTCGCTGCATGTCAGCGCCCCTCCGATATAGTTATATGCCGCAGTGTTATGGCCGCAGGTGGTCTGGCCTTAAGCTCGTCGCGCTTAGCGTCAAGTTCTGCGCGTCGCCTGACTTCAAAATCATTCACCCGAGTGAACACAGTTAGCCTCCATTCGGGTCGGCCACCAGCTAATGTCTCCCAGGAGGATGGCTCTATGTTCGTCTTCTTCATGTGACGTTTCAGCACATTGTTATACCGCAAATACTGGCCACCATGTTTTCTCTTGCCATTCTGCAGTTCGCACTAAAAGATGCGCTTCGCCACTCTAGCATCGGACATGCGGGAGACATGGCCGCACCAACGCAGCTGTCGTCTCATTAGATATGCCTCTATACCAGCGACTTTAGCTCGACGAGCTAAAGACGAGCTTAATATTAATTAAGAGAAATTTGGCAAAATTGCAAAACAGAGACAGAGATATGCAATGACAAGCAATGATAAGGCTCTATCTGTTCTAAATTCAAATGCTTGAAAACCTAATTATCACGCGCGCCACTATGCCTTATTCTGGTTTAATTTGACAAAGTACTAAAATGCTTAACGTTTTCGTAGGCCGACTGTACAGTTTTATCCTGCAGCAAGGATGCCTGGGGTCCGTCTAATCCCAAGATTTGGCGCAGGCACTAGTTTTTGAAGTGACTGCCATCCGACCATTCAACCCGAGAGGAAATCTAGACCGTATTGGGATTGACGATAGTCCTGACCGATTTCGGCCACAGCGACTGTGTATCCTGGTTTGGCATATTTAATAAATAGTCATGGTGGGTGGTTCACAAAGTATTGGGATTAGGCTTTTAGACGTTACAGTCACCCTCGTCTGTTATTAAAGGCGATGCCGGTGCGAACCGTATGCAGTTGGCAGGCATGTTCGAGGCGTGTGCATGGCGGCAGGCATTTTTGTAAATATTTACAACTCCTAGAAGCATCGCCGTTTGAGCCGAGCTATTTTTTAGTGTTTTCGGCTACGGCACATTACTAGGAGTAGATAGGCAGGGTAAAGGATGGATTTGTTTGCCCATACAAAAAGATGACTTCATAACAACTCCTCTCTTTTTTATTTATTTTTTCGTCCAACGGGTCAAATTCATATCAGGGATCGGATACCGGTATTATTTTCAAACCGGTTTCGGCCATTGACCCCAAACCGAAATGAATAGCGTTTGTGGTTTCGTTCTTGTTTCTGGTTTTCGGCACTCAAAACCGGTTAGTGAAGGAACTGTTCTGGGCCCAATTTCGTTTCCGTGGAACGAAATTAACCGGTTTTCGACGGAGACAACCAGTCTCAACTCGAATTTTTGAGAGAGGCCGCCAAGGGTTACTATTATCCGCAGCCGAGCGGGAGTGCGCTTACAATTTATTTAATAGCTAATTTATAATTTTATATTAAATTTTACCACTAGACCTGATGTCGAGGGTCTGATGATGTAGCCGATAGAGAGCCACTGGAACTGCCTAACGGAAAGTGATAAAGTAGTCGAGTTAGGGCTTGTTTGTTTTGTTGTCTTGAGTACTTACCACTGGACCTGATGTCGAGGGTCTGATGATGCAGCCGGAAGAGAGGCACTGGAACTGCCTAACGGAAAGTGATAAAGTAGTCGAGTTTGGGCTTGTTTGTTTTGTTGTCTTGAGTACTTACCAATGGACCTGATATCGAGGGTCTGATGATGCAGCCAGAAGAGAGCCACTGGAACTGCCTTACGGAAAGTGATAAAGTAGTCGAGTTTGGGCTTGTTTGCTTTGTTGTCTTGAGTACTTACCCCTGGACCTGATGTCGAGGGTCTGATGATGCAGCCGGAAGAGAGGCACAGGAACTGCCTAACGGAAAGTGATAAAGTAATCGAGTTTGGGCTTGTTTGTTTTGTTGTCTTGGGTACATACCACTGGACCTAATGTCGAGGGTCTGATGATGCAGCCGGAAGAGAGCCACTGGAACTGCCTAAAGGACAGTGCTTCGGTAGTTGAGTTTGGGCTTGTTTGTTTTGTTGTCTTGAGTACTTACAACTGGACCTGATGTCGAGGGTCTGATGATGCAGCCGGAAGAGAGTCACTGGAACTGCCTAACGGAAAGTGATAAAGTAGTCGAGTTAGGGCTTGTTTGTTTTATTGTCTTGAGTACTTACCACTGGACCTGATGTCGAGGGTCTGGTGATGCAGCCGGAAGAGAGGCACTGGAACTGCCTAACGGAAAGTGATAAAGTAGTCGAGTTTGGGCTTGTTTGTTTTGTTGTCTTGAGTACTTACCCCTGGACCTGATGTCGAGGGTCTGATGATGCAGCCGGAAGAGAGGCACTGGAACTGCCTAACGGAATGTGATAAAGTAATCGAGTTTAGGCTTGTTTGTTTTGTTGTCTTGGGTACATACCACTGGACCTAATGTCGAGGGTCTGATGATGCAGTCGGAAGAGAGGCACTGGAACTGCCTAACGGAAAGTGCTACGATAGTCGAGTTTGGGCTTGTTTGTTTTGTTGTCTTGAGTACTTACCAATAGACCTGATATCGAGGGTCTGATGATGCAGCCAGAAGAGAGGCACTGGAACTGTCTAACAGAAAGTAATAAAGTAGTCGAGTTTGGGCTTGTTTGTTTTGTTGTCTTGAGTACTTACCCCTGGACCTGATGTCGAGGGTCTAAAGATGCAGCCGGAAGAGAGGCACTGGAACTGTCTAACAGAAAGTAATAAAGTAGTCGAGTTTGGGCTTGTTTGTTTTGTTTTCTTGAGTACTTACCCCTGGACCTGATGTCGAGGGTCTGATGATGCAGCCGGAAGAGAGGCACTGGAACTGTCTAACAGAAAGTAATAAAGTAGTCGAGTTTGGGCTTGTTTGTTTTGTTGTCTTGAGTACTTACAACTGGACCTGATGTCGAGGGTCTGATGATGCAGTCGGAAGAGAGGCACTGGAACTGTCTGAAGGAAAGTGATAAAGTAGTCGAGTTTGGGTTTGTTGGTCATGTTGTCTTGAGTACTTACCACTAGACCTGACATTGAGGGTCTGATGATGCAGCCGGAAGAGAGGCACTGGAACTGTCCAACAGAAAGTGATAAAGTAGTCGAGTTTGGGCTTGTTTGTTTTGTTGTCTTGAGTACTTACCACTAGACCTGAAGTCGAGGGTCTGCTGATGCAGCCGGAAGAGAGGCACTGGAACTGTCTAACAGAAAGTGATAAACTAGTCGAGATTGGGCTTGTTTGTTTTGTTGTCTTGAGTACTTACCACTAGACCTGATATCGAGGGTCTGATGATGCAGCCGGAAGATAGGCACTGGAACTGTCTAACGGAAAGTGATAAAGTAGTCGAGTTTGGGCTTGTTTGTTTTTTTGTCTTGAGTACTTAGCACTAGACCTTATGTCGAGGGTCTGATGATGCAGCCGGAAGAGAGCCACCGGAACTGCCAAACGGACGGAACGGACTACTTTATCACTTACCGTTAGGCAGTTCCAGTGGCTCTCTTCCGGCTGCATCATCAGACCCTCAACATCAGGTCCAGTGGTAAGAGCTCAAGATAACAAAACAAACAAGCCCAAACTCGACTACCGTAGCACTTTCCGTTTGTCAGTTCCGGTGGCTCTCTTCCGGCTGCATCATCAGACCCTCGACATCAGGTCTAGTGCTAAGTACTCAAGACAACAAAACAAACAAGCCCATACTCGACTACTTTATCACTTTCCGTTAGGCAGTTCCAGTGGCTTTCTTCCGGCTGCATCATCAGAACCTCAACATCAAATCCAGTGATAAGAACTCAAGATAACAAATCAAACAAGCCCAAACTCGACTACTTTATCACATTCCGTTAGGCAGTTCGAGTGGCTGTCTTCCGGCTGCATCAGCAGACCCTCGACATCAGGTCTAGTGGTAAGTACTCAAGACAACAAAACAAACAAGCTCAAACTCGACTACTTCATAACTTTCCGTTAGGCAGTTCCAGTGCCTCTCTTCCGGCTGCATCATCAGACCCTCGACATCAGGTCCAGTTGTAAGTACTCAAGACAACAAAACAAACAAGCCCAAACTCGACTACTTTATTACTTTCTGTTAGACAGTTCCAGTGCCTCTCTTCCGGCTGCATCATCAGACCCCCGACATCAGGTCCAGGGGTAAGTACTCAAGAGAACAAAACAAACAAGCCCAAACTCGACTATCGTAGCACTTACCGTTAGGCAGTTCCAGTGCCTCTCTTCCGACTGCATCATCAGACCCTCTACATCAGGTCCAGTGGTAAGTACTCGAGACAACAAAACAAACAAGCCCAAACTCGACCACTTTATTACTTTCCGTTAGGCAGTTCCAGTGCCTCTCTTCCGGCTGCATCATCAGACCCTCGACATCGGTCCAGTGGTAAGTACTCAAGACAACAAAACAAACAAGCCTAAACTCGACTACTGTATTACTTTCCGTTAGGCAGTTCCAGTGCCTCTCTTCCGGCTGCATCATCAGACCCTCGACATCGGTCCAGTGGTAAGTACTCAAGACAACAAAACAAACAAGCCCAAACTCGACTACTTTATCACTTTCCGTTAGGCAGTTCCAGTGACTCTCTTCCGGCTGCATCATCAGACCCTCAACATCAGGTCCAGTGGTAAGTACTCAAGACAACAAAACAAACAAGCCCAAACTCGACTACTTTATCACTTTCCGTTAGGCAGTTCCAGTGACTCTCTTCTGGCTGCATCATCAGACCCTCGACATCAGGTCCAGTGGTAAGTAATCAAGACAACAAAACAATCAAGCCCAAACTCGACTACTTTATCACTTTCCGTTAGGCAGTTCCAGTGACTCACTTCCGGCTGCATCATCAGACCCTCGACATCAGGTCCAGTGGTAAGTACTCAAGACAACACAACAAACGAGCCCAATCTCGACTACCGTAGCACTTTCCGTTAGAAAGTTCCAGTGGCTGTCTTCCGTTCCGGCGGCATCATATAAATTAGCTTCTAATCTAAATATTATAAGAGCACACGCGCCGCGGGGCCCGCGGGTGATGGTATTACCTGACGACAACGCCTTCAAAAGTGAGAAAGTGACAGTCGTGACATTTTAAACCGGTTTAATAAAGTTCCACGGAACGTTAAAATTCCGTTCTCCTAGAATACTGATAACCGAAATAATTCGTTCTTTCACTAACAGGTATTTTGATAAACCGGTATTATGTAAGAACGAAATCAAACCGGTTTAGGAACAAAATAATACCGGTATTTGGAAACCGGTTCCGATCCCTGATTCATATGCCCTAAAGATCAATCGTACCGATTTTCATGCTGCACATTTGCAGCATTTTCTCGCGTACCGCTGATGCCGTAGCTTGTGTCACCCACACTATACTAACCAATGTACCAAATTGCCATACTTGCGCAGTATAATAATCATGACCACAAGTTTTGTAAGCTGGCTCCGTAGGCAATACAAACAGTTTACGGTATACAGGATATTCTGTCATGTAATGTTGATAATGTTTGACGACCGCTTTAGCTTAGTTGGTAGTGACCCTGCCTACGAAGCTGGAGGTCCCGGGTTCGAATCCCGGCCGGGGCATATATTTGTGTGATGAGCACGAATATGTGTTCTTGGGTCTTGGATGTTTTCTATGTATTTAAGTATCTATTTATCTATATAAGTATGTATATCGTCACTTAGTACCCATAGTACAAGCTTTGCTTAATTTGGAACTAGGTTGATTTGTGTAAGATTGTCCACAAATATTTATTTATTTTATTTATTTATTTGTAAGCTATAATTTCCTGTAACATAAATCTGAAGGAATGCGAAATTGCTAGAGAGCGTAAATTCCTACACTTTTTCTACCGTTTTAATGGATGGTCTTTGGATGCATACTGTTTTGATTTTCTAAAGGCAAATGTTAATGTTTCATTCTGAATTAAGTATGATGACCATTTTGTTTTTCTCATGCCATTCGATCCAGTTTTAAGAGACAATTAAATTTTTGTATGAGACCACCAACAATCTAGAGCAACACACAGCAAAGGTTTGGGATTCCCTGCCGGCATTGTATTTCCGAGATCATATAACCTGGACCAGGGAATCCGTCATTTGACCGAAAATCGTTTCTTCGATTATCGGTTCCCATAACACTATTCGCGGCATTTTATCACCAGTTAGGAAATTCATCGAACTCCGTTAGATCCCTCATACATTTGCTCGAATCACCTTTAACTTTATTTTACTAAACGGTTAAAACTCACGTATTAATTGTCACTTCGGGCGACATAAAGTTATAACATGTCTCACGACAGTTTAAATTCGAATCACCTTTTACACAAGAAACAACTCATCGAATTTTACTTCATTATTTTATATGTCCATCGACATAGTTGTTCATCGTATCGCCTTTGCTATAATTTTGGTTTAACGACGGTTTTAGTTCCCAAAATTCTTATTACATATAAAACTGTTTCACAAGCTGGCGTGTCGTCTAACAAGGGGCTGACACGCTTTAATAGAGAAACATAGTCTTATTGCGATTCCTATATAAGAGGAAATAGGAAAGAGTCGCATGTTTCGTCCTTATCACCGACTGAACATTTTTTTATGGTCGGGTTAATGCAAACGCAAACTTCCATAAGCAATACATTGGTCATGCAAACCGGCCAAATTGCGTAGTACAAATTTTGTATGAATATGAGAAAGACATAGCCCCGATCGCTCGTTGGCGCATCTATTATATATTATATCTATGTCGTCTAACCATCAACTTTGACACGTCTGTCAGATAGGTATTGTCAAAGTTCAGTTAGGTTAGGGTTCACTTGCATCCAATCATCCAAATAGGCACCCCGCGTGAGCCGCGTGATCGCTGTTCAGTGAGAAAAATGCCATTTATTTTAAGCCCCAAAAATACTATAACGAAATCCACGGTCTGTTTCCCTTATCTGAAAATACCATGAGCGAAAACCGGCTACGAATACATAGTATTATACAGCTTTTACTTTTATCCAAGCGTCCGGAATACATTGAAGCTATTTCAGACCCAGATCTCGGCACTTAAATTGGACGACACGACACCAAAATGAAAACTTCCTTGCACAGTAGTGCCACTTAAACTTTATTTGAGATGCTTCCTTGAACCGACTGTACAGGACAATAAAGTCTATCTTATATGAACCGCCGGCGTGGTCGCGTCGGAGGTTTCCCCTAGATTTTCCCCAGGCCACTCCCCAACCTATAAAGCCAACCTATAAATTGGGCCCGGCCTATAAAGCAACAGACAGGTTAAAAAACTATCTTATACAATAAAACGAGTAATTTTTATATTTATTTGTGTTTTAGTTTTTGGCTTCAACGATTTCGATAAAATGTACGGGGAAGGGGTGGGCGCAAAGTTTGATTTCTGTTTGTTCTTCTCCACAGGTCGCATTTCTTAACCGATTCTCGTGAAATGAAAATGAAAATTCTGCGAAACAATACATACATTAAACTTCTGCCTGCGAAACGAAGTACAACCCATTACTTGACACATATGAGTATTATAACACCCTTCGTTCGCGTCGGCGGTTCAAAAGAAAACAGCGCGAAATAAAAGTGTTATTTTACCCCATTCAAGCTTGCTGTTCCATATAAGAGAAGGCTTCATGTTACTGTCTTGGTTATTCGAAAATAGCTCGCTTATTTTTCAGCGGCCGCATTATATTGTATTGCACTGAGTGGTTGATGAAAGTTTTATGATACATTAAGGCGATAATATATTGATTGAAAGATTCAGATTCAGATTCATTTATTCACAATATACGATTACATTATAAATTACATGTCAATTTACAAGAATCTCTATTGTGATCGTCAATAAAAATAAATACAAATAAAATCAATGAATACAATAGCAAATAAATAATACAGT
This sequence comes from Cenopis cana, assembly GCA_951800055.1. NCBI lineage: Eukaryota > Metazoa > Arthropoda > Insecta > Lepidoptera > Tortricidae > Cenopis > Cenopis cana. The sequence continues at coordinate 1,805,673 of OX637495.1, forward strand.
GATGTCCGCTTAATCTAAAAAAGTGGACGCAGTATGTTAAAATTCACCTGAGAGGATCGTCATGGTCATACAACAATTTAATAATAATATAATGTCAATACAAGAAATGAAGTCAGAATTAAAATTAATGTTCCAATATAATTACAATTATGCGGTTATGTCAAAAAATTCACTCACAGAATACAAAGGATTTTCCAGTAGAAAGTTTCTTAGCCGACACCTGAATGTTGTTTCCGAGGTCTGTGTACGTATTTCAGCGGGTAGACGTTCGTAGTACGTTGGGCCTATGACACGTGGATTTTTTTGTGCAAGTGCCATGCGACGGGGGACTGTTCTTAATCTCCCTGTAGAACGAATAGTCTTACCTGCGACCTCAACACGCCTAAACATGGGTAAGTTTCGTCTAACAAACATTAGAATTTCAAATAAGTATGTGGAGTAGTGCGTCATAATTTTGTGCGTTACGAAGAGTTCCCTGCATGAAACTCGAGATTTCACACCGGCCAGCGTTCGTAATGCTTGTTTCTGCGTTATGAAGACTCGATTGGCATCCGTTGAGTTACCCCAAATGAGTACTCCATATCTCATTAACGAATGAAAGTGAGCATAATAAACCGATTTTAATGAAACATTCGAAATTAGAGGTTTTAACTTTCTTAAAGCAAAGACCGCACTACTCAACCTAGCACACAACTTGTCGACATGGCACTTCCAGTTTAGATTAGAGTCTAACACAAAGCCAAGGAACCCAGTTTCGTTGCATAGTGGCATTGGACAGTTCGATATACAGGCGGGCGCGAGACGCGCGTACGTTTTTCGTTCACGGCAAAACGGGATGCAACACTCTCCGGGAATGGCTTTTTTAAACAAATCTCGATGAATATCTGACTGTGTACAGATTTGACCTAGATGAGGTAAAATACCATCATATTAACTTAATCGTGTCTTTTAATAATGCGTTGTTTTAGTAGGCTGAGTAAAAAAGGAAAATATAGACTCAACTATGGATTTCTTTTCTATCGAGAAAATTTTAAGCAATTGTGTTTCGGCTATTGTCAGTACCACAATCATATAGTCAAGAGTTATATATCTGAAAATCAGTCCCTATTGTTTCCTCGTCAGGGCAGAACAGCGTTTCAAAGTTTCTAAATTTCTCAGTGTAGCGCCTTAAGCATAAATAATCCAGTTGATATTTTACTAGTTTTCAATAACTTTGAGTACAATACAATACAAATATTCTACATTACACGTACATTATATACTATACTCTGTTTTTAGGGTTCCGTCCCCAAAGGGTAAAACGGGACCCTATTACTGAGACTCCGCTGGCCGTCCGTCCGTCTGTCACCAGGCTGTACTGTACCTAAGGCGACTTCCTGACTTGGCGGGGCGGGATCGATATGTGACATTTTCTTCTTTGACGTAAACTTACTGACGTCGCAAAGATTCCCAATTGATATAATACTGTCAGTATTACGTTTGCGCAGTAGTAATATCATGCGCAGAAGCGAAGCAGTACCGCCTTCGCATCGTCCCGCTACCGCGCATCCCGCGCCAGTCAGGAAGCACTCATTTAAATGTAGGGGCGTAGTAAAAAATGGTATCGCGTCGACTGACAGCTGACACTGACATTTGACACTTTTCTCAATATCGTACTGCCCGCCTTAGTCATGAATATTGACAGTTGAAATTTTCACAGATGATGTATAATTGTATATATCTGTTGCCGCTATAACAACAAATACTATAAAACAGAATAAAATAAATATTTAAGGGGGCTCCCATACAACTGAGATGATTTTTTTGCCGGTTTTTATAAATAATGGTACTTACGGTACCTTTCGTGCGCGAGTCCGACTCGCACTTGGCCGTTGTTATTTTATTTATAAGTATTATCCTATAAAAGTTCTACGCAAGAATTGGCAAAAAACCAATAAACGCGCTATACATTTTACTATGGCAGTATTTTATAGATAAAAAACAGGCTATTCAACTGGCATTCAGCGATGCGTGGAATGTTAGGATTTGGTGTTAAGAGGAGGGGTAGGGCAAGCTCTCTCCATACAAACTTTGTGCAGGATTTACTTCGTTTGTGTTTGAATTAAAGTTATGATTTTTGGTCAGTATGCTTATTTTTCTCATAGCTATTTCGTGATGTAAATTTTTTTCTATTTTTTTTTTTTTAATTTTTCATCATCATCATCATCATATCAGCCGAAAGACGTCCACTGCTGGACATAGGCCTCCCCCAAAGAGTGCCACAATGACCGGTCCTGCGCCACCCGCATCCAGCGGACTCCCGCGACCTTTACCAGGTCATCAGTCCACCTTGTGGGGGGTCTACCCACGCTGCGCCTTCCGGTCCGTGGTCGCCACTCGAGAACCTTTCGGCCCCAACGGCCATCGGTTCTACGTGCAATGTGCCCCGCCCACTGCCACTTAAGTTTAGCGATTCGAAAGGCTATATCGGTTACTTTGGTTCTGCTACGGATGGCCTCATTTCTGATGCGATCACGCAGAGAAACTCCCAGCATAGCCCTCTCCATTGCCCTCTGAGTGACTTTGAGCCTTCTTATGAGGCCCATGGTGAGCGACCACGTTTCCGTACCATATGTCATCACTGGCAACACACACTGGTCAAAGACTCTCGTCTTGAGACACTGCGGAATATTGGACGAAAAGATATGCCGTAGCTTCCCGAACGCTGCCCAGCCGAGTCGGATTCGACGATTGACCTCTTTCTCAAAGTTTTTTTAATTTTTAATTTTTTTAAATTTTTTAATTTTTTTTTTTTGAAATATTTGAAAATTTTCACATCACGATCTTCGCATATCTAATATTTACAACCAAAAAAAATATTATATTTGTTAGTGCCAAAACCGACGAATAAAACCTGCACAAAGTTTGTATGGGGAAGGCCTTGCCCTACCCTGCGCCTTAAATTGGATCCCAAGCAAAACTGGGAAAGGCTAGGATGACTCATTTACCTAGATTAGTCACTGTTAGTTAACCTAGCGAAGATAAAAAGCCTTGTATAAGCACTGCACCGGCTCAAATCAGCGCGCCTCGGGGTACGCTTTGTGCTGTCATGAAATCTTTTGTCTGCAGTGACACGTATTTTGAGCTGCTTCTATTTTGTGCAAAGTTTTGCTTTATAGCTACCCCAGTTTCCCTTTAAAGGGCATAACGGCATTTGGTTTTTCGCAGAAGGGAAGCATCCAGTTAAACTGGTAAGCGAGCATTTTTGCACGTTTACAACCCGGGTTTTGGCCGTTTGAAATATTTCCAAAATCTGGCTGGACAGAAAATTGCTTAGAGGTACGCGTTTGGAGAGTGGCCTTGGGGAAAATCCAGGGATACTTCCGACACGACCACGTGGGCGGTTTAAACACAAGCTCGTTACCGAACCAGCAAACCAACAGCGAGATACTCTCAAAACAGACGATCCTCGGTTCTGACGACCTTACTAACAACCAAGAACACAACATCACATAACTAGTGGTTTATTATGGCTGCGGTCTTCTGACCCTCCTCCTCAATCGGTCCCAAATGGCTGAGGATCGTGACTCTGCCGACGTAGCATAGCCAGTATATTCTTCTCCAGGAGTTTCGGTCGGCTGCTTGATGGAGCGCTTCGTTGACCGGCACATTGAGATACCCCGACATCAGGTTTAGCCAACGTTTGGGGCTCCGGCCTCTTGGTCTCTTTGCCTTCCACTTTACCGGACTGTCTTCTGTAAGAGCGTGAAGAAACCGGTCTGCTACCAGTTTTCCTCTAGGTTAGAAGGTCAGATGCAGTTGCTTTCGATAAACTCATGTCTGCACCAAATATTGAGATTTGATTCCAAAACAGACCGGACTACTATAGGACACACCCAGGAACATTTTAGGAGGTGGAGATACTTCCCTGGTTTGTTTACGCCAAATATAACTGGGATAAAATTCATCTATGCCTCGCCTCTCTGCAACCAGTTCCCACCTAAATAGATACACGGAAGCGAACAAGCATTTAAACATGCGTTCCGCGCTAAATTACTCAAATTATACCTCATAAAATTTGGAGTAGTTTTACACATAGCCATTAAGCGATAACCCACTAACCTACAAACATTTTATGGAAACTCCCGTAATGCCAAAACAACTATCAATCACGTACGTAAAGAAACAAGATTCAATTTACAATAAACGATTTACATACATAGTTGTGCCGCAAGGTAACGTTATGGGAACATGAGATTAATAGGTTCACTGTTAAGGTTGGTTTTTGGATGTTACACGAAGGTGTTAATTAAAAATCTGTTGAAGGGGTGAATTGCGATAAAAAATCGACTGCCCTAATTGTCTGAAAAGGGGAAACAGGATATTTAAGTTGATTATGTTTACGTAAAGGTGGAATGGTGAATTAACTTCGTGGAAAAAAAAACAAATAATTATGTGCGAGTTAAAGTCACTTGAAAAGGGTTTCATACTATGTTAAGTATTATGGGTATTTGGGTATCATAGACTTATATTTTTTCACATGACGTCTCATTAGGTGATACATATTTATTTTAAGATCCATCCATACCATCAGGCAAGCCGTAAGCTTGTTTGCCACCGTCGTTTCAGTTATAGAAAAATACATCTAAACTTTTCATAAACCGCCAAACGGAAAAACAAAGCATATCGATACTGGCGGATGCGGCTCTAATCTCATGGAGCCACGAACATTCAGATCTGACTAAAGATTTTTAAAAATATATTTATTTTTTAAATATGCTATATGGGTGTCCAACTGCTGGGTCCAACTGCAAGGCCTGTCCTCATGCGTCCTCAGTATTTATCGGATACATTTTGAAGAGTGTGCACAGGAATTACACGATCTAATCCTGGGACCCGTCAAGAACGATGACGGCTCTTAGAGGATCAGGAGAAATGCCGAGATCGAAGAATTGGTGGCCGAACCGAATATCATCAGCGAAACAAAGGCACACAGACTTCGCTGGTTCGGCCACCTACTGAGATTGGGAGAGGATCGAGCCGTCAAGAAAGCATACTTGGGGCGACCGAGTGGGCGCCGCCCGGTTGGTCGACCCAGGTATCGCTGGGAAGACAGTGTGGAGGTGGATCTGTGGCAGCTTCAGGTCGAAGACTGGCAGGAGGCTGCGCAGGATCGGGAAAGGTGGCGTGCTCTCGTTTCGAAGGCCAAGACCCTCTTTGGGTCGCTGCGCCGTTAAAGTAGTAGGTAGTAGTAATTCCGCCTTCCCCGTTACATCAGCGGACGTCCAGACGAGGGGAGCGGTGTCATCCTTAAAATCTATTAAAGATACAGTTCTTCTATTAAAGATCCTTATACTGTTAATCTTCCGTTTATTCGCACGAAGCGATTTGCTTCCACTTTTCTTATGCGAACAGTAAAGGTGGAATTTGCTCCCGTCTTCTGTATTTCCGGAAAATTATTATGTAGGCCTCTTCAAGGCAAGAGTGAATAAGCTATTACTGAACCAGCGAGCTACCTACATCTTACGCCTTGTCGTCTCTTTGCATGAGGTGAGACTAAGGTCAATCTCTATTCAGTAATCCTCATCCTCCTAGCGTTATCCCAGTACAGTTGCATCGTGAAGGATGCCTGAGGTCCGCTACCTAATCCCAAGATTTGGCGTAGGCACTAGTTTTTACGGAAGCGACTGCCATCTGACCTTCCAACCCCGAGGGGAAACTTGACCTTATTGGGATTAGGCTTTGTCAAGTGAGTGGGCAACCTGACTGTTAGATGTTCTCAAACCGCCCGAAGGCCTCCAACTTGGCTTAACGACTGCTGCCATAGACAGCAACCGGGATCAACGGCTTAACGTGCCTTCCAAAGCACGGGAGCGCTGAGTTAGTAACCACTCAAAGCGGTCATCCAAATCTCTATTCAGTAATATTTAAAAAAAAACTGTCTAATACATTTCAGCTCTGTGCCCCCGTTATGTTAGTGCCGTTGTTCAAAAGTTTGCTTTGCCGCATTGTTTCAGCCGTCCCTACCCGTGTCGTTGTGTCTCGTATTCAAATGAAAAACTATACAAAGAGATCTCTAGAATACCGACTGGATGTTAAACCCAGTTGTGTTCATCATAGTTGCTTTAGATAGTATAAAAAACCGGCCAAGGGCGAGTCGGACTCCGCATATTTAGGGTTGCGAACCAACCGCAAAAATAAGTCTGTTTTAAAGAAAAATAAGGTAATTTGAATGAAAAAATTTGGAATATCAATACAGTATTTTTTGTCATTCAATTATACTTTATTGATTAAAATCAATAACATACAAGATAAACCTAAATTGTTTGGTAAAATATACGTAATACGAACATTGACACCAAATTTGGGCTCGCGACATCAATAGGGTTCCGTGGGGGGGGGGGGGGGGGGGGGGCTTCAGGTACGGAACCCTAATAAAAGGTGCCCTTAGGTAGTACCCTTAGGTGCCATAATTCTTAACTTATCGCCTACAAAGAACATATACTTACTGTATATTATAACGTACACGTACACAGATTGTGTAGATCGGATAGCAAACTCATAGTGCTTGGAATCATTTGAGCCGTCTCCACGAGTAGGTCGATGACTGTGGAAAAAGAATAGTCAGCAATAAGAGTTTGTACCAAAAATGTAACTCTTCACAGAATCTTAAAAAATATCTATTTTATGTATTATTATAAAAATAAAAAGAAGACTGAATATATCTGCGTGTCTGTCTCTGGCATCGTAACTCCCAAACAGATTTAAGTGTAACTTATACCCCTCGTTTGGAAGCGTGATAAAGATATCAAGTAACTACCTTATCTCTTCTGTTTACGCAAAAATATTTGCCCGATAATCGACCTGCTCTAAAGAGCTCTCTCTAATGGATCCTTAATGGCTGCCTGGAGTTTTATAACACAAATTTGCTCTTTAGGTTGCTTTAGACAAATAGTATTAAGCCTAAAACCTTAAGGGGGGTTTTATTTTAAGTTTTGAGTTGTCATCGTCATCGGCATATTAGCACAAGCGACCGCCCTGGTTTCGCACAGGTAGTACAATTTCATTAATCTTTGATCTATTTACCTACCAAGTACAGGGTGGAGGTAAAGTCAAATCACATTTAAAATGTGAATTTACTTATGGACCACTCTGTATATTATAAACGAAAATTCTAGTCCTTCACTTCGAATATCATACGTTATCCATAGAAACAGTCGACCATTTTTTTTACAATGAGGAACAGTAGGTAGTCCACACGCTGACTTAATGCGGGTTAGGGACTTCATTTACACTCGGCGCTGAATATCTTAACAGTAGATTGTCTCACAGTGGCGGCGCGTCAAAAATATTCTTAGGGAAGCCGGAAATACTTGGCTTCATGAGCCGTAGTAAAAGAACTGGACTGGCTGGAAATTAGGCAAGCCGGTGGGAATCGAGTTGTATGACGCTCCGCCACTGTTGTCTCAAGAGAGCAAAAGTATATATTAAAGGCGAGGGATTCAAGTGTTTACCCCCAAGACGGAAATATACTCACCGGCAGAAAATTTGGCCCAAATTAGAAAAATGCATTTTTATATGTTAAACATTATTTAATTTATCCCTCAGGATAGGAGCAGCCCTTAGACTCGGGTGTCAAGTCTGCGAGCCTCACGTCTGTATTTGCGGAGCTGCAGTAGCGGCCAATGGTCATCATGGCCTAAGCTGCCAACGCGCCGCCGGAAGATTCCCGCGACACCACGCCATTAATGATATCGTACGGCGAGCCTTGGTCTCGGCAAATATTCCATGCGTCTTAGAGCCCCAGGGCCTAAACCGTACTGACGGCAAAAGACCGGACGGACTCACACTGGTTCCCTGGGTGCGAGGGCGCAGTCTACTATGGGATGCAACATGCGTCAGCACCTTTGCTCCCTCTCACCTAGCAAACACGACGCGTGCAGCTGGCGGCGCTGCTGAAACCGCCGCCAAACTCAAGCACGCCAAGTACAGCAATCTGGATCCAGTATATGAGTTCGTCCCGGTTGCCGTGGAGACTGGTGGGCCCTGGTGCGCCGAGGCCAAAGCATTCGTTGCCGCTGTAGCTCGACGCCTAAGAGACCGTGGAGGCGATCCCCGCTCTGGTGAGTACCTGGTGCAAAGGATATCCCTCTCCATACAACGAGGCAACTCCGCCAGTGTACTAGGAACCTTTGCGCCAGGTGGTAACAGAAGCGAGGAATCCCCCCAACTCGCTCATTGAAAAAATTGGCGGGATTTGAACCCAAGACCACGGCCTTTTTTAGCTTTAGGTAGTTATTTTAATTTATTCAATTCATAGTTTGAAATCACGAAAACTTTTAGGCCAAATTTTCTGCCGGTGAGGTGTATATTAAACATTATTTAATTTATTCAATTTATAGTTTGAAATCACGAAAAGTGTTTGGGCCAAATTTTGTGAATGTAATTTTGCTACCGTGTGACAATACCGCTTTATGGAACCCAGCGGTCAGCTGCTAATAACATTAAATGTCTTACAAATAATTTACCTGTAGTACTTTTATTTCACGAGCGCTGGTTGGCTATTGTTGTAGTTGTGACACATACGAACACATAGACAACGTCAACTCATAGCTCCTACGCTGGCGCACTCATAAACAATGTGCACGTATAGCTTAACACATAACCATGGCCAAAGAACATATATAATCTTTGACCATAGCTCACCCGCGCTCGTGAGAAAAAAATACTTACTCTACCGAACAGCACTGGCATATAATGCTTTCCGCACCTTTTATGAAGGAAAGAGTCATTATTGACCTCTAACGGCGAAAGGAAAACTAGTACTATTTTGATCCCTCATGCTCAAGTAGTACTACTTTGATCACACGGTAGCAAAATTGTTTGTTTCGTGGTCAAGCGGTAGACTAACCTGGCCTAGACAATTTATTTTATTTAGTTTAAGACAGTTTATTTATTTAAATATTTTACTAAATTACTTGCTAATAAATCATTATTGACTAAATTCTAGGTATGAGAGAGTAGCGTGCAAAGTGGCCGAAAATAGCCGCAGCAGAAAAAAGGCAGAACCATAATACGCAAAATTCAATAGATATTTCATAAAAAAGACTCAGCTATGTGAAAATACCAATCCAAAAGAATTGTAAATGTGGAGATACATATTTTTTCTTTAATTTTTTTTCTTAAATTTTCTTTCGTTACAGGGCAATAAACTATCAAAGAGACCACAAATATTCGTAGCTTGTGTAGGAACGGATTTATTTGATGCAAAAAGAATATAACCACTACGTTGTATTTGATGTTGAAGATATAAATCGTTAACAGTTACTATATTATTTTAGGGTTCCGTACCCGAAGGGTCCAAACGGAACCCTATTGCTGTCTCTCACGCGTACGTCCGTCCGTCGTCTATCACAAAATTTGTTTCGAAGATTTTTTAAATTCCCATTTAGGTGCCTCCCATTTACAGTGACACGGATTATTACTACGTATATTATGAAAACAAATACATTATATTGATAAATCTTTTTTTCTTCGATATCTCCTTATCGCTTCCGTCGATTTCTTGACAATACCGGCCCGGACACGGAACGGTCTAGCGTGAATCATCCATAATTAGGAATCACCTAGTCTATGGCACTCCAGGGGTCCATTTAAAAATGTACATATTATATAAGTAAATTCATTTCTTGAAGAACCTTAAACAGTCCCTCGGGAAATACTTGCCAGGAGCGTATTCCACAACCAGAACCAGGAACCTCTAGTATAAGTTTTTTCGAAACAAAACAAACGAAATCGTTTGCGTTTAGTCTCATTTTGTAAGACAACGCGAGCAGCGCCTCTTGTGGCCTTAGGTGGTACCTATTTTTTGCCATAGGTACCCACCATACCTATAAATTAAGACAAAACACAAACGTGTTCCTTTGTCATTTAATTCGAAAAAAACTTAAATACTAGAGGTACAAAGCGTTTCGAGCAAGGATTTTTTCTGAAACCGGACCATAGCTATATATTATACTTGAAATCATTTCAGTTGAACGAATTGCACGAAGGCAATTCCTTCAAAAAGCTACTTTACCGTTAAACAATAAGGTTCAAAATTCAATAACATTGTAATAGAAATACGTTCAACAAAAAGAATTTCAACCATACCAAATAATAAAACCACTACAGATACATTTATTTATACAACGACCGTGGCAAACAAGCGTACGGTCCACCTGATGGTAAGCGGACACCGCAGCCTATAGACGCTCGCAACTCCAAAGGAGTCACGTGCGCGTTGCCGACCCTTTATACAATTTGAGGATTCCCTGTGTTGACAGCAGAAGGGACTTTTTAGGACTCGCTCTCAACACAGTGCATCCTCGGGAGCTCTGGCAAACTTGCTCATGTCCAGGAACACAACACTACATACTTGTATAATAAATAATTTTATTATGGCTGTGGTTTTCTGCAAGGTTTTCCCAGTTGGGCTGCTCTAAATTCGTGTAAGATAACAATATGCTGTGCCCAATCCTCTCTAAAACTTCCTTTTTTTATTTGCCTCAAACGGTTTGAAATGACATTGAGGCAAACAAACGATTCCCCCCCTTCCCTTAGTTTACCAAAAAGGTAAAGACAACACATTACGACTCTGTATGTCACATTGCTAAATTATATCTCAAGAATTACTTAATACTATCGATTATTTCTTTAACCTTACACCTCCCGGTGTCGTCGATGTACAGTCAGCCGACCACCACCATCCACCGCTTACCATCAGGCGGGCCGCACGCTTGTTTCCCACCGACGTGGTATAAAAAAAAAGTATTTAGCAGCCAAAATGGCCAAATAGTTCGGTACACCATATATTTTGTATGGTGTATTTGGCCACTTTAGCTGCTACATCGGTGACGCTGACTGTACGGCATCATAACAAAAACAACCTTTTGTTTGTTTTTTTGTCGCCGGGAGACCTCAGGTTGGTTTCTAAGGTATGAGGATGAATGCTCTGAAAACCGAATTGTGGTAGAAAGCCGATATAATTAAAGTATGTAGAACAAATTATTCAGTCGAATTTTGCATAACAAAATTGCCTTCATTATAATTGGGTTGCGGTAAAAGGTTTAAAAGATAAATATTTGAACTAAAGGTGAATATCAAACAGAAGTTTTAGTTAGCTTAGCATTTTGTAAGCTAGATGTATGAATATTCAATTTATTTGTTTTAATTAATGAAGTCAAAAGACCTAGGGAGTTCGAATGCAAACTAAAGTTCTCTAACGAATAACATTAATACATTGAAATTACTGAATGTACCTACTAGTATTTAATGTAACTTATTTTGGCAGGGTGCAAAGCGGGTGGAGGAGGTAGCCTAAACGATCACAGCGCTCGCTACGGCTAAAATTTACATTTTTGTCGCTGACTTGAGCTGTCAAATCCATATTGCAGTAAACATTTTCTAATTGTTTTTGAGATAAATTTAATATGGCCCTAGTAAGATGTGTTATTGTGAATTGTAATAACACCAAGAAGAATAGCGACTGTAAATTTTACCATTTTGGTGGAAACGAGACCAAAGAAATAAGTGGATAATTGCCGTAAGAAAAAAAAAAGTAAGTCACCTAACCTGACGACAACAACTGAAAACAACAATTTTAATGTTATTGGCAATAATGTTACTGACTACCATCGTCCAAAATTGTCTAATATAGTAAAACTAGCTGCTTCCCGCAACGTCGTCTGCGTAGTGCTCGGTCATATTTTGTCGTTTTCTCTTCGTTAGGTACTGTAAGTATGGACCTGTAGAAATTTCTTTAATTATTTATTTATTTCATTACTCCTAGGATTGCATGGTATCGGCTACGCACCTACAATCAAAGCGTACGTTAGACGGCTCCCTAGCACTGAATATGTCTAAAAAACCTTTAGTTTGTGTGAATGTAGATCGTGCGTAAAAACGGCCCACAATTTGTCAGATGCGATGAAAGGCTAAAATGTAGTATCATAAATCATTTGTGACATTTTGTTAGGACAACGGAGAAAATAGGACTCGTCCCCTTCCTTGTCCGCTGAATCCCTTGGCTTGGTGCTAAAAAGAATTGTTTATAGGTATTTAGGGGTTTTTGTGGTGACCCTGCCTACGAAGCTGGAGGTCCCGGGTTCGAATCCCGGCCGAGGCATTTATTTGTGTGATGAGCACGAATATTTGTTTTTGGGTCTTGGATGTTTTCTATGTATTTAAGAAAAACGCTGAAATAACTTTTTTTGTATTATTATAAGGATTAGGAGGAAGGAGGATTATTTTTTGTATTTAAGTATCTATTTATATCTATATATAAGTATGTATATCGTCGCTTAGTACCCATAGTACAAGCTTTGCTTAGTTTGGGACTAGGTTGATTTGTGTAAAATTGTCCACAAAGATCTTTTTATTTATTTACTTTTAAACCCCGATGCCACGAAAAAAGTGGTTTGTTAATTTCACATTTGTGCATATACTGGTGCATATTCAGGATCGATTTTTAGGGTTCCGTACCTCAATATCACTATAAGATCAATTTGTTGTATCTCTGTTTACTTTGTTGTCCGTCTATCTGTTATCCCAGGAACGCGTGGAGGTCATCGTCCTCCTAGCGTTATCCCAGTACAGTTGCATCCTGAAGGATGCTTGGGGTCCGCTACCTAATCCCAAGATTTCGCGTAGGCACTAGTTTTTACGGAAGTGACCGTCATCTGACCTTCCAACCCCGAGGGGAAACTAGATCTTATTGGGATTAGGCTTTGTCAAGTGAGTGGGCAACTTGACTGTTAGAAGTTCTCAAACCGCCCGAAGGCCTCCAACTTGGCTTAACGACTGCTGCCATAGACAGCAACCGGGATCAACGGCTTAACGTGCCTTCCAAAGCACGGGAGCGCTCAGTTAGTAACCACTCAAAGCGGTCACCCATCCAAGTCCTGACCGCTGCCCACGTTGCTTAACCTTAGATACCGCAAGCGGTACCCGGCGCCGCTGGGCCACGAGCGTGGAGGTATAATTATACTCAGGTCTACAGACGAATGACCTGATGGTAAGCGATGACCGTCGCCCATAGACTCCCGCATGTATGTATCATGAATTCATGAATTGCATTAGCGCACTCGCTGCTCGCTGCCGCTGTGCTGCGTAACGTAACACCTTTCTCAGGCAACTAATAGTTGTTGTAGTTGTGTTGTATGTTGTTGTTGTTGTGTGTTATATTTGATGTTCTATGGCTATTGCGCAACTCAGACATCTCAAGTTGCAGTAGTCCACAGAAGGTGCGCGTTACAGCTTTGTATGTAAGAGTTGTAATGCCTATTTTAACTGTTTTATCTTGCAAAATAATGAAATAAAATAGAAGACAATATTTTAAATACCTTTTGTAAGACGGACGACAAACACACATTATAATCGATAAATTTATTCCATAAATTTTTAGAATCGATTTTCTCGATTTACTTTTTTTAGGTGCAGTTTAGGTAATATCAGGCAGGCTAATAACGGACACGGCCAGAATTCCTAATTAATATCCCTGGTGGTTAAGCACCGGTACTGTAACAATTGATATATCAACATGAAATAACCTATTTTCTAGAAACCTTGATCCATGTACGGTCATCCAATTTGATTTCTGGCCCACTTCAAACCTTGTCACAGTGAAAATCTATTACATTAATACGGCTTGTTAGCTCGAAATACGGTCCTTCCTGCCAGCTACCCTAAGGCGACTTCCTGACTTGGCGGAGCGGGATCGATATGTGACATTTTCTTCTTTGACGTAAACTTACTGACGTTCTCAGTTGATGGAATGCTGTCAGTATTACATTTGCGCAGTAGTAATATCATGCGCAGAAGCGGACCAGTACTGCCATCGCTACCGCGCATCCTGCGCCAGTCAGGAAGCACTCATTTGAATGTAGGGGCGCAGTAAAAAGCGGTACTGAGTCGACTGACAGTTGACACTGACATTTGACAGTTTTCTCATATCGTACCGCCTCCGCACCGACAAATCAGGAAGTCGCCTAAGGCGTTGTAGGAGGTAACAGTTGAGGAATTTGGGGGCCGAGCGGATTCCTCCCGTAGCTCAGTGGCTTGGCTACAGCGATTGGTTACTAACACCAGAGGTAGCGGGTTCAGAATATCCTCCACGGAGCTTAGATTTTTTTTCGTTAGCATCGTTACCGCTTAGTACCTACCAAATTAATTTTCGTACTTGTCAAGCTTATTCCCAAATAAGGTCCAGTTTCCCCTTGGGCGAAAGTCAAAGGTCGAGTGGCAATCGCTTCCTTAAAAACGAGTGCCTGCGCCAAATCTTGGAATGAGATATCGGACCCCGGATATCCTTCTGGATGCAACTGATCTGGGTTAACACCAGGAGGATGGACATACATACATACTGACGCCAATCGCTCAGTAGACTGGAGAACTTCGATCAATTTTTTCGCTCGTTTAATTCACTCCTGACCCGTGGTCCTAATCCATACCTAAAACTCAAGACCTACGTAATATTAAAACCAAAACATCAAAACGAAGCTATTAAAGTTGAAGCAAAACCAAACAATAATTCGTTCTTCAGAAATCAGTTTAAAAGTACTCGCATTCTATTTTGGTCCAAAACTTTAACACAAATAATAGCACTCGTAGCCAAGTACGAGAAAATTACATTCAATGAAACTTATAAATATCAACCTAAGATAGTCATAACAAAAGATTCAATTTCTAACAAAACGATGAATTTCTAAAGACGGATAGGACAAAATTTGCTAGAAATTCCGGTGATTTAATCAACAGAACTTCTAACAAATACATGGCAAATTTTCCGTCACTTTAACTGAAAAAGTTTTCTTTCTTTCGTTTTAGTAAAATAATTATATTTCACTTCATTAGACATCAGACTGAGAGAGAGATAAATTATATGACAGGCGCGTTACTTCACTACTCATTCGTTGTAGCAAATTCAGGCGGTTTTCCAGCGAAAACATAAAAACTGCTGTTTTCCCTGATAGTACTCCATGATGTTTTCATTTGTTTTATTCTACGGTACAAAAGCTAGAGGTGGAACACAATTATTGAGACTCTCAGAGAAGTTATCCCCGAATATAATTCACTTAATTATTGTTCCGTGCCCAAAGGGTAAAACGGGACCCTAATACTAAGACTCCGCTGTCCGTCCGTCTGTCACCAGTATGTATCTCATGAACCGTGATAGTTAGACAGTTGAAATTGTCACAGATGATGTATTTCGGTTGCCGCTATAACAACAAATACTAAAAAACAGAATAAAATAAATATTTCAGGGGGTTCCCATACAACAGACAATGATTATTTTGACGTATTTATAGATATAATGTAATGGTACGGAACCCTTCGTGCGCGAGTCCGAATTGCACATGGCCGGTTTTTTTTCATTCTAAAGACCTATGGATTGATGTGCCACAATGCTGACTTACATAAAATAAAACAAATAGGCGTTCTCATAATGCTGACATAAGCGAATGTAAATTGTAGTTAGTTACTATACTACCTCAATTTTACAACTGTCCGTTTAAGTGTTTTTCAGGACAAATCTCTGAAACAAGCCAAGTATTCTTAAATGTCGTTCCGGGACTTTCAAGATCCTAAACTTCACGGTGTAACTACTGTTTACACACGTACTAGTTGGTTTTACATAAAATTGTGCTAAGTGTTTTAATAGCACAGCAGCCCAAAAAAGGATTGTATATATATGTTTTCAGGGTTCATGTACAGGTACAGGTACCTACGTCATGTGTATGCGAGATTTAATTATTCCACCAAAACATCTCAACACCTTATTTAAGCTAAGTATATAGATTTTTAATAAGGTATCATTAGAATCTTTTCTAGTAAGGCAGTTTTACGTGATAATGTGGACAAGCTGGACAAAAGCTCCAAATGTTTTCCAGGATCTAGTTACGTACAGAGCTTAACGTTTTTGTTAGGAACCAACTCCTCCGTCGGCCATCTTTAATTTATAAGGGGTAGAAAGTTTGAACGGGGAACTATATTATTTATAAGATAGACTCGAAACTCGAAAATTCGCTAATAGACTAAGAGATTAAAATGGAAGAAAACAGTTTATCAAAATAAAATTTGCCCTTTGAAGGGGTGAAAAGGAGGTTGAAAGTTTATATACTAAGCATTTTTTTAAACGAGGAACTTGAAATTTAATTCTATGTATCCTAAATAGACCTTGGAATAAATGAAGTGCTTTTGTTCAGTGTCTAAATTTACGACAATTTGTTCCAGCAATCTGCGCAATAACCTGCAGCAATACGTCATTCTGAGTAACATAAAATATGTGGTGTTGTAATAAATGGGAGGAGCTTGCCGAGGACAGGGACAAATGACGCAAACTGGTGCTCGATGGGCGCAAAGTCCACGATAAAGCATGGTTTGCGACGCTTGCAGACAAGCGAGCCAAGAGACATCGACCGGAGACCTGTTCGCCACGCCACGGGCGAACTTTACTTGCCAGGGCTGCGGTCGTGTATGCCGTTCTTGCATCGGCTTACACAGCCACAAAATATGTTGTCTACCTGCATGACACTGCTTGTATAGTCTGTAATAGACTCGAAGGCCATTGATGATGTAATAAATATCCAGTAACCCAAAGCAGCTAACGTGATGTAGTTACTAGTAAAGCTTTAAACTAAAAACATCCTTTGTTCAACAAAAGTGAGTTTTCTTCGAGTTAGAGAACTTTTAGTAACCCTTAGGTGACCCTCAGTCATTCAGTAGGGCAATCATTGAAAAGGTTCACTCTGCAATATACCGGTTTAAGACCGGTTTACGATTTGAGTTCCTTTGCGACAGAAAAGGTTCAGGAAGTCTTCTGGTTACTGTTGCCGTCATGAAAATAATAATAGGTTGCCATGCCATAACCATTGTTGGATTATTCGATGTTTATACCATTATTGTTTCTTTCTATTCGCGATTCTGCACAATATGAATTCCACACAGCTGAATATTTTGACATGCGTTTTCTTCAGAGTCATTAATTCTTCACAATCTTGTTTTTTCCTATTCGCGATTCTACGCAACATGAATTCCACGCAGCCGAATTTGATCACAGGCGTTAATCTTCACACTCATTATTTCTTCACAATCTTGTTTTTTCCTATTCGTGATTCTGCACAATATGAATTCCACGCAAATTAATTTTATCACATGTGCGTTATTCTTCACAGTAATTATTTCTTCACAATCTTGTATCTTCCTATTCACGATTTTGCACAATATCAATTCCACACAGCTGAATTTTATCAGAAGGTTTTTAACGAATTTATGTTTCGGAGAATGAGAACTTCTTATATTTTTAATTGGGTTGCAGTT
This sequence comes from Cenopis cana, assembly GCA_951800055.1. Lineage (NCBI taxonomy): Eukaryota > Metazoa > Arthropoda > Insecta > Lepidoptera > Tortricidae > Cenopis > Cenopis cana. Next base: position 1,823,010 of record OX637495.1, read on the forward strand.
CTAACCTTACCTTCTAGCTGTAGGTACCTAAAAAGTTGAAGGTTTCTGAAAAAAATACGTTTCTATGAAATTAAAATTCTGCGAAACAATTCAGTCTATGAAAAATTTGTGGATGAACTGAGGGGACACCATAATAATAACATCGACAGTCCTATTAGCGATAAGTAGGTAGTCGACCCAGTGCTCGACTACGTGGCCAATAGACGACACCTACCCGTCCTCTCCCGGCGAAAAAACAAAACAAAACATTCTTTTGTTATCCGGCGGGGCATCCCATTCACCGGTAGTGGACGGCTTAAATCACCTGTCATCATGCCATGACATTGAATGTAACATGGTATTGGGTTAGTGTCGAGCTCAGGGACGTTTACCGTACCATTTCAACGTCAAAGAGGGATAAATGAGTCGTAAACTAGTAGCAGAGAGAGAGAGCCATAATAACCTATTTACTATACCAGTATGTAGTGTTGTGTTCCTGGAGGTGAGCAAGGTTGCCAGAGCTCCCGAGGATGCACTGTGTTGAGAGCGAGGGAGCTTTTGGCCCTTCTGTTGTCAACACAGTGAATCCTCAAATTTTATATAGGGTCGGCAACGCGCACGTGACTCTTTTGGAGTTGCGAGCGTCTATAGGCTGCGTTGTCCGCTTACCATCAGGTGGACCGTAAGCTTGTTTGCCACCTCCGTAGTATAAAAAAAAAAAAAAAAAAAGAGAGAGAGACGAGAGGAGTAGGTATTGTATGAGATATGAGAGGAGACCTTTGCCCAGCAGTGGTGATAATGATGATGATGAAACAAGTAACATAATACTGAATATCAAGGCTGGGTATTACAACTTACGAGTTTTTTAAAACTATCTGAGACATAAAATAAAGTGACTTAAATTCTTAAAAATATATGTGTTATATAAGGATTTTGTCTAGTCAAAATCGCAGTCAGTTACCTACATGACCTGATGAATTTCACTCGAAGAAAAAAATAGCAAAGTTACCCCTTTTTGGAATGTTTTTTCAATATTACGGCTATATTACTGATATAACACTTTAAACTCTCGCGCTTTGTTTGTAAACATACTTAAAAGGTTTGTTTTAACGGGTCTATCGCGATATTTGTGTATTTACCGTGAAACCCGTGTCGACACGTCGGTAAAAAAGGTAAATACATAAATATCGCGTTAGACCCGTTAAAACAAACCTTTTAAGTATATTACTGATATTTTACATTTAATTTTTGTACTCAATTAAAGATCCTAAATAGTTATAGACAAATTCGCAGGGTTTGCTTTGATAAAATGATTGGCTTAATGACTATAGCTAAATATTTACGAAAACTACGCGCAGAGCTTCCGTAGAGAGCGGGATGGTTAATTGCAAACTCACGCGTGATAGAGCGGAACATTTGCATTGGGGATACCTCCCCTTAATATAATTATAATATTTTTATTGTATTCTAAAGGGAAGCAGCCAGATTTCATTATTTTTTTCTAATTAATACCGACCTCATGTAATTAATCAAAACTTTTTACATTCATTTTCCTCATTCATTCAAGCATCCAATTGTTGTTTTTTCATCATTCTGAAGTACGTAATGTGTTTTTTATTGTTTCGTTAGGGACGTTAAGGAAGTTTGTTTAAACGGACGAGCTTGCGAGTCGGACGGACGGACGCGTGAGTGACAGCAATGTTCTGTTTAGACCCTTTTGGTACGTAACCTTAAAAATACCGACAAATTACGCCAGTTGAAAGCGGTGATATAAGTGTGTAATAATTATTAGTTTATCTATTTATACAGGCAGACACATACCTACGCTAACTCCTATAAAAAGTGCACCTAAAATTTATGTTCACACTAAAAATTCCCTCGAATTTTTACTATGAATATTCTAATGACTAGGCGACTTCCTGATTTGTCGCTGCGGAGGCAGTACGATATGAGAAAAGTGTCAAATGTCAGTGTCAGCTGTCAGTCGACTCTGTACCATTTTTTACTGCGCCCCTACATTTAAATGAGTGCTTCCTGACTGGCGCGGGATGCGCGGTAGCGGGGCGATGTGAAGGCGGTACTGCTCCGCTTCTGCGCATGATATTACTACTGCGCAAACGTTATACTGACAGTATTATGTCAATTGAGAATCTTTGCGACGTCAGTAAGCTTACGTCAAAGAAGAAAATGTCACACATCGATCCCGCCCCGCCAAGTCAGGAACTCCCCTCAATCGGTAAAAGGAAAAAATTTCTTCTGCGAAGCTTTTCTTTTACCAGCTTTTCAAACGACAATAATAAAACGACGTCTGAAAGCTTCCAATCAAATCATGGCCAATCTTCACGGTGAGCTTTTACTTAAATTGCTTTGTATCTTGTATATATACATACATGTTATGTAACAGCTTAAAAAATATTTATAAAGAGTAATTTCCTGTTTACGTAGCCTTTAATGCACTTCACTTGGCAACTGTGGTTGCTACACAAAATTCCGCAGCATAAATAAGACTGTATTCTGTATGAGAGGTGTTGTGTCGGTGACGCTGTAAGAAAATCCGTACGACATCAGTAAGCTGCTTACCAGGGATCGAAATCACGGCAAAAAAAAAAACGAAATAACACATACCGATCCTGCTTAAGTAGCCTTAAGGCGACTTCCTGATTTGTCGGTGCGGAGGCAGTACGATATGAGAAAAGTGTCAAATGTCAGTTTCAGCTGTCAGTCGACTCAGTACCATTTTTTACTGCGCCCCTATATTTAAATGAGTGCTTCCTGACTGGCGCGGGATGCGCGGAAGCGGGACGATGTGAAGGCAATACTGGGGCCCGATTTTTGAGTGTCGAACGCTCGATTTCTCACTCGACATCTGTCAAAACATCATAGTATTTTGACAGATCTCGAGTGAAAAGTCGAGCGTTCGACACTCAAAAATCGGTCCCCTGGTCCGCTTCTGCGCATGATATTAGTACTGCGCAAATATACTGACAGTATTTCGGCAAGTGAGAATCTTTGCGACGTCAGTAAGTTTACGTCAAAGAAGAAAATGTCACATATCGATCCCGCCCCGCCAAGTCAGGAAGTCGCCTAAGTAGCCTTAACGTAAGCAACAGTAAAGAAGCGGTAATTAATCGAATGATAGTTGACACTGTCATATAACTACTGAGATTGACGAGGCGGGATCGATATGTGTGCATTATGTGTGATTTTTTTTAGACGTAAATTTACTGATGTCACACAGATTTCCTCACTTGCCGAAATTATTATATATACGCAGTAGTTATATATCGCCCAAAAGCTTGGCAGTACTTTATTCGTATCGAACCCGAAATGTGTAACGTCCTATGTACATGCACTTAAGGTTTTTTTTTGTAGCAGGGCGAAGTGACACTGATACAAAACGCGCTTGAAAATCAATACAACGTTGCACGTTGCCGAAAATATTTTCACTATCCGTATTTCTCGCCTAAAATGAATTTGAACGCTAGATGACTAAGTAAAACCCACCACAAGGCAACAAAGAAATCGTCGTCACTGCGAATTTCGAAGCACAGTTATAAAGCGGGCACCGATCTGTTTCAATCACGATTCGGATATAAAGGGGATTTTTAATCGGTGCTGCACGTGCACATAGCTATAGAAGTTTGAACTTTGTGCGCATTTAATTCCAATAAATTTTTGCTCGATTTATATTTCGCTGGATAGTATTTATCTTTTTAAAGTGGGAATTGTATTTTCACATCACCTATTCGGATAAGGGCTTTTTCTTCCCTGCTAGGAGGGATCAAAATGGCACTTTTCTTCCCTGCTAGGAGGGATCAAAGTGGCACTTTTCTGTAACGAGTAATAAGTTATTAGTATCGATTTTGATAAAATAAATGCACAACCATTGTTATTTCAGATCTTTCATTATCCTCAATAGGTGATGTGAAAAGCAGTATGTGTCACATGGAAGCAAAATTATTTCCACCTTGGGCGTTAATTCTTGAATCCCTCACTACGCTCAGGATTCTATTTTAGAATCCCTCGCTACGCTCAGGATTCTATTATATAATCCTTCTCTCCGTTCAGGATTCAAGTTACGCCCACGCCGTAAATATGTCATTTTGCTCCCTTGTGACACAATCTACTATTTCACACCTGCTTTTAAGAAAATAATCAGAGAGCGAGGGACCTTTTGCTGTCAACACAGTCAATCCTCAAATTATGTTATAAAGGGACGGACGGCAACGCGCACGTGACTATTTTGGGCTTGCGAGCGTCTATAGGCTGCGGTGTCCACTTACCATCAGGTGGCCCGAACGCTTGTTTGCAACCGTCGAAGTATAAAAAAATTAAGTTAGTGGCTATCCAGGGCCCATATTTTTTTCCGCACTGTATTATTGCACCTGACTGCTAAGGTCCGCCATGGCCCGCCATGGCCCGCCATGTGTTATGTAAACACCCGAATTCTTCGATTTTTCCATTCACCAGTCCGGTAAACAAACAGGATAATCTCGGGGCACGATAGAGAGTAGACAAGACTCCAAAGATTAAATTTTATTATTCTGTATTTAATATATTAAAAGGCACGCGATGGGGTTTAAAAATAAGTTTTGACAATTCGTATGGCTTTTTGGGTCAACAAGATGAATATACTGTAAAAATTTGAAGACTGAAACCATGTCAAGCTCTAAGCGTGGATACGGGTCCTGCTTGTCATCAATTATATATATGTCACAAATTACATACCTAAATGTAACGTTTGACGTTTTATAGTTATATATTGTACTTTGATGACAACTAAATGAAAGAAGTCACTATACATCTAAAACCTTAATGCCATGAAATATTTGAGCCATAGAGAATGATATTAAAAAATACTTGTTTCCAAAAATCACTTAATGTAGTGAAATAAAAATACTATAATTAGAGTAGGTACCCATAGTACTAGCTTAACTTAGTTTGTAAGGTGGTCCACAGAGAATAATAAAATTAATTTATGATTTAGATGCAACTATTTATAACGTTGCATTATCTCCGCTAGCCAAAGGTTTTCTGAAAGAGATCGGTCTTTAGCGATAAGGTCGCCTGTTGTTTATCTCTACTTTAAGCCTGATGTTCTGTAATAATTATGTTCTTTTTGTGGTGTGCAATAAAGTCTATTTATATCTATGATGGTAGTAACTATTTCACAGGACTTGGCCGATTGTTTATCAAGCGCATGTTAATGTAACCCTCTTTACACGAGAATAGGGCAATTGATTGATCTGTATAAACACAATGTAATTGAAAACAGATTATTTTAGTTATGAAACATGTGCTGCAATCTATTATAGCACAGAAATAAATAATTGACCGAGTGAGCGAAGCGATCGAAAGTCTTCGTTTCAGCTTGGGAAAAAATGCTTTAATATGTGCGGTGGGCGGATTTTCGGCTGCAGTGTCTCCAGGACGCATTTCTTAACCGATTCTCGTGAAAATTTGTGAGCAGGATCGATAATTACTGATATCATGGATTTCTTAGCGAGTCAGCTTTTGGATATTTTTCAAAATGGCGGAGTCACGCGAGTTCAAAGCATGAAAAAACGCTCCCGAGGTTCTACAGCTTACAGAGCCACTTTGCACTTAGGGGAAGGTTGCTATGATTGGACCACTTAACTTCGCTGCCTTATTAATCTACAAAATTTATGTAAGGAAATAAAAACAAGTTTGATAATTTTCAACTTTTGAAATATATTTATTCATTACCTTAAACACAACACAATAAGGTATAGTAATCTTGGAGGAAAAACGTGAAAAGGGTTTCAGCCTTTTTTGGACCATGGTCACCTTGATTGAACCACTGAGTCGCCATCAATGGACTTAGGAAATTTATACTGATGGTCCAATCAAGGAGACTTATGGAAATCGACATTTTAATATATTTTTTTAAAATTATTTTAATATTTTTTGTTTTTTTTTTTGTTAATAAAAAAACAGAAATCAACATTTTAATATAATATCTAACTAAACCGTTGCATCACGCATTTCACGTGCTCTTTCGACTAGTATTTTTTTTTATTATACCACGACCGTGGCAACCAAGCGTGCGGTCCACCTGATGGTAATGACGTGTAAATTGGTTTTACAAATAAATTATTATGATTATGATTAAGCGGACACCGTAGCCTGTAAACTCTCGCAACTCCAAAGGAGTCACGTGCGCGTTTCCGACCCTTTACAAAATTTGGGGATCCACTGCGATGACAGCAGAAGGGACAAAGGTAGGTCCCTCGCTCTCAACACGAAAAAAAATCTCCATATGCGAGGCCCTGGAATATTTACCGAGGATGTTTAAGAAAAATCGTTTCACACGGCAGTTTTAATATCGCGTCCCTCTAACTAGCTTAAGGAATACACCATCTAACTAGTTTACAGTAAGATTTTAAACCGCAGGCGTTGCGGAAAAATGTAATAGTGTTTATCTTGCGTTGGAAAGGTAGTAAAATATAGGGTTCTGTATTAATTTTTGACTTGAATATAATTTTTTTTCGTTAATTTTAGCCTAATGGTGTGTTATACGAGAACTGTCAACTAGTTGTGAATGGTACGAACGATTAAACCTTTGTATGTAGGTATTTATTAATTTCTATAACAGTTATAGAAATTAATAAAGTAAAGTGAGTTAATATGATAACTCACTACTCATTGGATCTCTCTCAATTCATAATTTATTTTCGTAGTAAATAAAGAGGGTACATAGTTCTCAATTCGACATCAAAATTAATTTAACTAGTTTAATATGTACATCATTACTATAAATCATTTATTTGAGATCGACGAAGTTTGATCGTCTATTATTTTCCCTAAGGATCCACGACTGTTGAATCCCCTTAAGGCTTAACTTTTAGGGTTCCGTACCCGAAGTGTCAAAACGGAACCCTATTGCTATCACTCACGCGTCCGCCCGTCCGCACGTCCGTCGTCTGTCACAAAATGTTGTTCCTAAGAATTTCTTAACTTCCCGTTGACCTATGAACTTGAAATTTGATATTAATACTTCTTGCAAGAAAACATATCAAAATATTTATAACTAAATTTATAGTCTAAAGGATTCCATTTTTTTTACCTAAATAGAATTTGATAATGTTTAGGTAGGTATACAGTTTCGAAATGTTTTCTTGCAGAATTACACACTGTACATAACTGTTTTTTTTTTCCGCATTTTATTCTTTGTTTTTGTGTTGCTTTATACAGATACTTAGATTTCTTGTTCTTAAGTAGGTTAAGTATTATCATTGTAATAAGCATATTTTTGTGAGAAAATGGCTGACTGTCGAGTTTCTTTCGGCGTTTCTTCACGGCAGTGGCCTCTGTGAAACGCTAGTAGGGTTTGACTTGTAAAAGTGCCATTGCGGCCTACTTACAGAATAAAGTTCATTTTATTCATTTTTTATTCATTTATTATTACGTAGGTATATTTTACCAACAAATACTAATATATTGATAAATCACATTTTTAAGGTTGGTTCGGAACCCTAAATGTGCGAAGTCCGACTCGCACTTGGCCGGGTTTTTTTCACCCGGCACACGGAACCCTGGAATGCAATTTCCCGCCCACGAGGTTAATAAATTTAACGGCATTAGGTATAACGGGAGGTTGTAGCTTCTTCAAATTGCACCGCAAATTGGGTTTATTACCTACGTATTAATACTTCATCTCACGGGATATTAGAAGTGGCTGGGTGTGTTTGCACTTCGTACTTCTTAAGAGGCCTTCATGAAAAGGACGAAGAGTTAGACTATCTAGGGCCGCCTTCTTGGCCTCCGTACGTACAACGTCACGACAGCTAATTTTTGGGCTTAAGTTACTGATCCTGTAACGGTTTTTGAATGTCTTTACCGTTCACGGGACAATGGTGTCCCGGACCTTTGGGAGGCGTGCGCGGAGCCGAAGTACCGAGGTACCGAAGTACCATCGAGTACCACATAGCCAACACGTAGATGCCCTTTTGACAATTTAATGAAATGCAAGGGATACACCGAGCGGATGCTGTCCCTGCCCGTGTCATGGGACGCACACAGAGACAGCACCCGCCAGGGTGTATAGAGACTATTGTTGGTTGATGGAATCTAAATGAACCGGGTTATTGGGTGAAGATGGTGGACTAACGGCTGGGCTATTGGGTGAGATATCGGACGCCTTCCTAATAAAACAGTCTCGGATTTTAATTCCGGCAGGCGGTGACTTCCTCCCGGCTAGATGGGCCCCTATTATTCAGCTACATTAAAAAATGGCCTAGGGGTAGCAGTGACGGTTTTTGAATTATTATTAGTGATATAATTTCCACCTATTACTATATAAATATCTGGGCGGCGTTTTCCCGGGCATGAGACCTAGCTAGATCGAATGCTCGTCCCCGAAAAAAATAATTGCTCGTTTAGATATAAGATGTAGAAACGATAATCGCCCCTCACTTCTGCTTCAGTGGGTCTTTTGTACCTTTAGGCACCTATTTCCTTAATAATTATGTGCAACCAAATCCAATCACAGCACATTCGCATCTTTATATTTGTTCAAAACATCAACGAATAAAACAGAATCATTCATTTGAACAAATTCGTACAAATTCAAAGTCGGGCAGCCAATTTGTTAGCGAAATGTGAAAGCTGAATTGACGAATTTGTTTTTAAAATGGAATAAAATGCTAACATCAATTTTTGCGGTTGCTGTATGCAGGCAGCGTTGTTGACGAAGTTGGTGACGAATGAACTGGTCCCTATTTCACCAACTCAACAAATTGTCACCTGACAGTGACAATTCGATTTACATTGCTGGCCTGCTGGGTCGTAATATATACTCGTAAACGTCAAGCCCGCCAGTGCAGTCTTTACTACTTTACTTCTTACAGTCAAGTTGCTCACTCACTTAAATCAATATAAAAATAAATAAATATTTCTGGACATTTTTACACAAATCAACCTAGTCCCAAACTAAGCAAAGCTTGTACTATGGGAACTAAGCGACGATATACATACTTATATAGATAAATAGATACTTAAATACATAGAAAACATCCAAGACCCAAGAACAAATATTCGTGCTCATCACACAAATAAATGCCCCGGCCGGGATTCGAACCCGGGACCTCCAGCTTCGTAGGCAGGGTCACTACCAATTAAGCTAAAGCGGTCGTCAAAGCTTGACAAGCTTTTTTAAATAAAATAAGCCTAATCCCAATAAGGTCTAGTTTCCTCTTGGGTCGGAAGGTCAGATGGCAGTCGCTTCCTAAAAAACTAGTGCCTATGCCAAATCTTGGGATTAGTTAACGGATCCCGGGCATCTCTCAGGATGCAACTGTAATGGGGTAACGCTAGGATGATGTTGAATAAGGTTTTCTCTGAAACTACTCACACATTGATTGAATTCACCTTATCTATGGACTAAATGGTTCGAAATAAATGCCATACGATAAATAAATTGACTAAATGAACTTTATTCAACAAGTAGGCCGCAATGGCACTGTTACAAGTCAAAAACTACTGGCGTTTATCAAAAGACCAATGCGTGCTTATCGGAAAGCATGCTTATTTTGTAACAAATCGAATAGAAAACAAAACCTAACCGATTTATTACAAAATAACATTAATCCTAAAAGCGTAAACAAACGCCTAACAACGGGAAAGTGCAAAGTAATTTAATTAACGGATAGCTTTTAAGTCTTTAAACCCTGGAGCGTAAAATCATAATTGTAATTCATAATGATGTTAATCTTAAGACGACCCGATAAAGCGTTTTAAGACCTCGTTTTAGAGTATCTGGAAAGCCGCAAGATTTGGAATATAAGCGATTTTACAAACAACGGGTTTTAGGAAAAATTCCCAATGCTCGACATCCTAATGTCTAATAGTTAACACAAGTGTCACTAAAAATAAAATAAAAAATGTTTTAATATCACAAACATGTGTGTGTACATTGTTGGACCGTGTTGCTTTGATATAAGGTCGAAAATGTATACTTTTTATTGATGCTTACTAACTATACAGTTTCGAAATTGTAGGAATAATTTCTGCCACTATTATATTGGACCCCAATCTGATAAGCCTTCTGCAGCGAATTATCGTATATCGATTCTCCGCTCTGATTTTGGCAACCCCCTTTTCTACTAGAAAACTTAGCCAAGGGGCTAGCTGAACTGCCGCTGAGACGCGAAACGAGTAGCGAAAAATCTACCTTTCTCTTTTTAATACACACAGTTCAGGCGAGACAGGAATCGTTGAGTCGCGCGAGATACGACATGACAGTAAGTTGTGCTAACCCACCAGCTCGTAAATTTTGGTAAAAAAATGAATCAACATATGTTTCTTGTACGGTGCGGATGCATTATGTTTCTCTAATTTCAGCAGTTGTTTCCTTTATCTCTATCTATATGTTGGTCTATAAAGACCAAGGGCCTAACACGTATTGACTGAGAAAGATAGACTTATTGCGATTCATATAAGAAGAAATAGCAAATAGTGCCATGTTTTGTCTCAATCAACGACCGAGCATTTTTGCATGGTTGGGTTATAGGCACAGGAACACTACCATAATCAATCGGTCAAATTGCGTAGTATACCTAAATTTTATACGAATATTCTTTCTCTTATCCCTGGTCGCTTGGTGGCCCATCTATAAGTATTTGTATATACTTTATCTACGTATGATAAAGACCGGTTTTTTAACAGTGCTTTCCCTCACCAGATAGCAACTCTAAAATATGTCTTTACAAATATTAACGGGTTGGACGCCTTGCTACAATGAGCTCCGTCCTTTACTGAAGGCGCCTTTTCGTAGGGCAAAAGGTCAGGAGCTAGATTTACTCCGCCTTAGTAGGGTTAGACACAACACTCTTTAAATTTCAGTACGACTGTTTGGAGCATTAATGTTACTGAACAACCTACCACAAGCCTGCATCTGTCCCCTGGGTAATGCTAAACGAATGACAACTTAAAGGCGAAATATAATAGGCATAAATAATACGAATAATTTTTTTATACTTGACTGTGCTGTGTGTGACTGCGGTAGGAGTACGCGGTTGGAGAGTAGCTTGGGGACAGTCCAGAGGAACCTCCGAAACATTCACCCGGGCGGTTTGAACTTTAAATTCTTCTTATCTTATCTAGATGAGGGCCCTTGCGGATGCACTTTGACCTAATGGGATCTTTTGTGCAATTTGCCCCCTCCTTTAAGTATACCTGTACTTTTTTTTTACTTTTACTCCGAGCTGTTCTCCAATCTCTCCACGAACCGGATGATGGGGTTCAGCGGGAATACTCTTAATTCTTTTGGTTCTGGGTAGCCATTGCCGAAGTCGTTCATTCTTTGTCTGGCTAGGGCGTGTCATTCACACAGCAAGTGTTCCATTGTCTCGTCATCCTCGCCACACATCCTACAATCCATGGGCTATGCGACAAGTTCATCTTGGCCAATAGTCCTTTGGATCCCAAAACTTTGGATTACTATATGTAAAGAGTTTGCGCTCCAGTGAGATTGGTTGAGCGGCTTCAACCGAGCCTAAGGTGTGAGCGGGATTGAGCTGAACTATTACACAGATGAGTCAGGCGTGATGTATGAGTGATGGTTCATCAACCATCACTCATACATCACGCCTGACTCATCTCATCTGTGAGGAATTGGACAACTTAATTCCTCCCGCCCCTTTCTACCATCGGACGAGCAGGGATACGGCAAGGCAACACCGTTTTAAGGTGGCAGTTCCTAAAACTCGCACGAAGCGTTATGCTGTGAGAACAGCCAAGCTGTGGAACTCCTTGCCGGATTCCTTGTTCCCTGTAAACTACAACCTTTCGGTCTTCAAGGCGAGAGTGAATCGGTATTTGCTAGGTAAGCGCGTTCCATCCTAGACCGCAATATCGCTTACCATCAGGTGATTTGTGGTCAAGCGCAAACCTATACTGAATAAAAAAAAAAAGGTGATTCTGTTCATGTATACGCATGAGAGCGCAGATGACGGTCACCGTTGAGTTTTTATTGCCTGTAGCTCTAGTATAAGTTTTTTCGAAACATTAACTAATTCGAACGCGTTTGCGTTTTGTTTCAAAATGTATGAAAGTGGTATGAAAACGTGAACAGCGCCTCTGGTGGTCACTAGTGTTTGTTTCACATTTGTTGCTAACCGATGAACGCGTGTATTTCAAACTCGGTGGGAGCGTTTTCATACATTTTGAAACAAAACGCAAACGCGTTCGAATTAGTTAATGTTTCGAAAAAACTTATATTAAAGCTACTGGTATTGTGGGAAACCTGGTGGTGTGAAGGTATCCAGACATCGGGATGTCTAGATACCTAGTCGCAGGTTACCTCTACGTAAATAAAAAGGGGTAGCATTTAACGAACCACCAAATTAGTTGCCGAATGATGTCCTAAAAAATTACATTGATTACCAAAAATACTAGATTCGCACCAAATTTTCAACTCCTTTTAAATATAAAGTGCAACTCAAAGAAGTAACATGTCGATAACCTATTAAATTAAATTGTTACCAAATAAATTAGTCACTACCCAAAAATACTTAATGATCACCTAATTTCAAACACCAAATTTCATATAATTTACATCCAAATATTACAGGGCTCGTAATCCTATTAAAATTATTTACACCCATTTAATTCTTTCGATACCCAGAAATACTACATGATCACCAAATTTCACGCGGCAATTGTTTTTTAACGCCCGACGCGCAAAGCAGTTCCAATCTAGTCTAACCTCATTGCTAGCACACTGATGCGGTTTTCCATACGGTCCGTCTCGCTCGCACGTCGCACCGCGTGCGAGCAAGACAGCGCTAAATGATTTTATTTTATAGAAGCTTCAAAATTTCTGTAACTTTAATGAGACACGTACATAACATAATTTAATTTAATATATTTTCAACAGTGCTTTCCTTACTGGTCGCATACAGCTATTTGTTCTCAGATGTTTTTGCCTCTACTCTAATATAGTATATCTATAATTTGACTAGGTAGTAGTATTTTTCTATGACATCTATTTTTATTTCAAACTAGTGGACATTGGAACAGTATTGACGGATCTCCGCTGGCGCGGAGCTCCTATTTTGAGTTGTTTTGGCCCTTCGGGCCGATGCAAAACTAACATAACCTAAACCTACCTATACCTATTTCTACCTATTAACTTCCTTTAATTTTTCCATGAAAGTCTATCTAAATTAATAAAGTACATTTGAGGACCTTTATCCATTTTCATAACAAACTAACAATTTAATAAATCAACAAAACTCATTTTCAAATAAAAGTTTTCAATCAAACGCGCTCACGTCAACGCATTAAAAAATTAATAATAAAACTTCTTGCAGTTTGTAAACCATCAGCAATAGGTAGTTAGAATGAAACAGCAATAAGTACCTTTCACTCTAACGACATATCAATAGGTTTTATGCTTCAGACAATTCTTTGTATTTGATTGAGTGAGATAGCAGTATACGTGTTATTATTTCACACAGCCACATTGCCCGTGCTTTTTAAATTAATTTAGAATTTTACTTTCTAATTTATAACATTTTGGAAATGACTAAAATATTTATAGTGCTAAAAACAATTAATTTGTAACTGTTTACTCAAATGTAGCATGCGATGTGTATAATATTTGGATGTAATTCTAATGAAAAAAGGTGCATGAGATTAGGTGGTAGTTTAGTGTTTTTGGTGGTACTTGTCAATTTTTTTGATGCGATTATAAATTTATAGGAACGCAATAAGTAAAATAGGTGCAAGTGCTGCAAAAATAGGTAGAATTTTTTTGGTGACTCGGAATTGCTGATCGATAAATTTTTTTGAGTGTTCAACCTTATTTTAGGGTTCGAAAATTTGATGATATCAAAAGTTATTTTGGTGATCATTTTATTTATTCCCAATAAAAAGTATGTGGTGGTAAAAAAAGGGCACTAAGGTTGCAAGCATTGGGACGTTAACGTTAGTGTACTGTCCCAAATCTGTATGCTAACTAGCTGAGCCTCGGTCTTGGTATAATTGTCGAGAGTTTAATTATGAAGAATTGTGTCTGAGCCCGATATAAAGTACGGGATTTTCAGTAGCCAATAATTAACACTACACTTTAGTTTAAAGGATAATAAAAGAAAAGGGTTTCGTACCCTTACACAGTAAATGAATAGAAGAGCATTAATTAATTTCCTAACAAATATCATCATAACGTAAAGCGTTACTTTAGCTCTAATTTTCTTTTTCATACAACGACGGTCGCAAACAAGCGTACGGCCCACCTGATGGTAAGTGGACACCGCAGCCTATGGACGCCCGCAACTCCAAAGCAGTCACGTGCGCGTTACCGACCCCTCATAAAATTTGAGGATTCACTGTGTTGTGGGACAAATTCAGGTCTCTCGCTCCTCGCTCACAACATAGTGCAAGCTCATCTGCTTTTTCGTTACCGATGAAGCCCTCGTGCCCTTGTGGGCTAGCACAACTTGCTGCCAAGTCGTATCTCGCGCAGGTCACTCTCTCGCTTAAACTGTGGGAATTAGAAAGAGGTGGGTAGATTTTTTTTTACTCGCGTCGCGTCACAGCGGCAGTTGTGCTGGCCCCGCTGGTATCCATACTATAGGTGCGCCTTATTTTATCTCCCAAGATATTCGAAGCTTGGACGCCATATACATGTATATTAATAATGTTATTATGGCTGTGGTCTTCTGCAAGGCGGAGGTATTTCCCCAGTCGGGCTGCTCAAGCGGTGATTTTTTTAAATACATCAGCGCGGTAATCATAATGTCTTAAGGGCTATATCAAACGCACCATGGTTTGCAAAAAATACAGAGATACATGAATATTTAGAAATGTCAACTATTAAAGAGGAAGTTAACAGATATTGTGTTAAATACAAAGAACGGCTTCAAAAGCACACAAATGAACTCGCCAGGGACCTGGTTAACGACAGTGACAATACAACAAGGCTGAAAAGATGGCAGATACTGCAGCTAGACCAGAGATACTAGACCGGAAACTCTAAGTCTGGAGGGAGAGTATTTAACGGAATACCTCTCAATACAACTGTAACAAGACATACAATCTGATTATGGCTGAATAGCCGATTGCAGATAAAACAGTGGAAAAAAAAAAAAAAACAGCGCGGTAATCACGTAACGTTTTCGACCGTTAGTACAATAGATTAAAATACGTACCAACGGTAGTACATATCGTTACGTGATTACCCCGCTGTTCATAATATTACGTTAGTCCCTTTAGATGAAAAAATACTGGTGTAGGATTTAATATTTTAAATTTAATGGAGAATAGAAGCTTGAAAACCATAATCATTATCCCAAACAAAGCAATGTTCTATCAGAATACAAAAAGGATTTAATGTGTAGGTAATTCTCGAAAAACTGATAGTTTATTTTCCCAACTACTTATACTAGCGGTCTAGTCTATCGTAGGGTACTTGTGTCGTCTATAGAAGTCCCATTGACTATCAGTTAATGACGACCCGAGTCTTTACCTGGATTGCTTTCATCAATTTCTGGCACAGCCACGAAATTTGATTTCTAGAAGTGAGCGCGCTAAATACGGGCAGGTATCAATTATCATTGGTACAGATAGCAATGGTAAGATCAGATTTATCTATACAGTCACGTGCACGTTGCCGATTTAAAAAAATAATTGAGGACTTACTGTGTTGACAGCAGAAGAGACAAATTTAGGTTCCTTTCTCTCAACACAGTGCATCCTCGGGAGCTCTGGCAACCTTGCTCACCTCCAGGAACACAACACTACGAACCCTGTATACTTAGGGTTTATCCAGAAATCACGCGAGGTTGTTTGGGCCACTTTTATACCCCCCCTCCCCCCTTGGTAATCTTTGGTGAGGTTCTAGACGAGCCCCCCTCCCGCTACGAAACTTCACGTATATTTTTTGAATTTATCACCACTCAGGATTTTTTTCAGTAAATGAAGTATATTCGTTGATCTTGTGCTTATTTTGGTAGGTTTATGCGTTATGAAAACGAGATTGTGTAATTTCTCCTATCTTTTAAGAAAATGCTACATTAGTAGATATCATTTCTCGGTATTGTAGGTGCAGTAAAAAAATACACGCGAGGTTTCCTTGTGCTGTGCTACGCCCAGAGTTCCGTAGAGAGATCGCAAGCTTACGCGTTTTAGAGCGGGACATTTGCAATGGCACTGCCTCTCCTTAAATTGAATCCCTAACACTTCCTGAATCCATATGTGCGCGTCAGACCGTCGGCAGCCTCTAATCAATGGGGCCTCATTTGTCCTCCACAAAGGCGAGGACCGAGGACCCTCGAACTTTAAGACCCCGAACAATGGCCACATCTAGACATTGCTTTCCCTTTGTTTTCAACCAGTTAGCGCGATTACTTACATAAAATTTAATGAGAATGGTTTGTTAACTTAGGATCTTATTACACTTTCATTCACGCTAGATCTTTCTGGATCCGGGCCGCACCGTATTTATCGCCGTCGACAGGGCATTCATCCTCACAGCACACCTTAGACCCTAAATGGTCGCGTACGGTACGGTTTAAGAGGAATTTCCTCCCTCGCACGCTCCGGTTGTGGATTGAGCTCCCTGCCGAGGTTTTCCCGAGGGACTACAATATGGGGGTCTTCAAGAAAGGAGTGTACTATAAAAAATTTTAAAGGGTCGGCTACATAACGGGCCGGTCCGAACACGGAACGGTCTAGCGTGAATCATCCTTAATTGTTTTGAACAAAAAAAGTTATTCAATCAGGTGTTATTATGCGGAAAAGAATGCACCCACTTAGACGACTTCCTGATTTGTCGGTGCGGAGGCGGCACGATATGAGAAAACTATACCCTAAATGAGTGCTTCCTGACTGGCGCGGGATGCGCGGAAGCGGGACGATACGAAGGCAGTACTCCTGCGCTTCTGCGCATGATATTACTACTGCGCAAATGTATTACTGACAGTATTCCGTCAAGTGCGAATTTTTGCGACGTCAGTAAGTTTACGTCAAAGAAGAAACTGTCACATATCGATCCCGCCCCGCCAAGTCAGGAAGTCGCCTTACTTGTTTTTGCATGATTCGGTCTCATTATCACTGATAGACCTAATAGGTACACGTTCTTTCAACGTAATAGCAAAGTGATATTGTTGGATTTGTTTTGTTAAATAATCTTATACCAATCTCGTTCCGCCAAGTCAGTCGTCTTAGGCACGTGCAAAACCCATAAAATTCCCTCACTTTTCGTAACCGCTGCGAGCTAAATTCGTTAATTTTGTAATCTTAAAGTAATCACGAAGGGACAGGGCCGAAAGGATTTTTTTGCAAGCCGGTGTCAATTATGCAAATTCTGCTTCAATCAAGATGCAAAATTATTCATCGTAGGTTCAGAGGATTTAGGACTCAGGGGATATTTCGGAGAAAGAGTACAAAGTACAACCATGTTTGCGTCTAAACAAGTAAACTCCTTTGAAGTTTGAACGGTAAAGTTGACCCAATTTCACGCTAGATGTCACTGTACCGGCCGTGAGTTTTCTGAATCACGCGAACGGTATGTCGACGTAAAATGTATTGAGAGGTCGAGAATTTTTAGTATTGGTAATATCGGCATTAATGTGTGATTGGTTCTTGAAAATACCTGCATGTAAAGGGCGCCCTTTTTGAACGAGTAATGGATGATTCACTCTAGATCGTTCCGTGTTCAGGCCGGCCCGTTTTGTAGTACAAGAAATCGACGACCGTCCCGCATCCGTCAATTTCTTGTACTACAAAACGGGCCGGCCCGAACACGGAGTACAGACAACTACGTACGGTCAACCAATTTTACCAATTTGATTTCTGGGCTACTTCGTACCTTGTCACATTGACATTGATATAAGATCTTTAGCGGCTTTCATATTGATTTTCACTGTGACAAGGTACGAAGTGGCCTAGAAATCAAATTGGTTGACTGTACTTGTACAGTACCTACAACGACTCGAAGTTTTGACTATACGTAAGTACAACGAATCAAAGTGTTAGCACTGTGGTTCTGTGAGCTGAAGGTACACCTAGTGTTTTGACAAAAAATGCAAAATTGAATTAACAAACATATTCTATACCTACTAGTCATTGCCCGCGACTTCGTCCGCGTGGAACTCCATTATCGCGATAGAATTGAAGTAATTGCCATTTACTTATGTATATAAAATATCACCGAGATGTAAGTATAAGGTGTCTGAGCTTCATCCGAATGCCAAATTAACTCGCTTTTACCAAACTGAAATTAGCTTTTCACACATGCCCATTTCACATTTCCGACACAGATTTTGACCTCGATACACTGTGCGCATTAATCACTCAGTTTTTACGCCCGCCCATCTATTGTGTGGTAGATATAAAGATAACACTGGCCGCTATTACGTGTTCATGGCTGTAGCTGGCTGGATTATTCATTTGTGTTAATTCATTATGCAAAAAAAAGTAATGTGTCACAGCTTACTTCCCCTAATCTTGGCTATATTTACGAAACAAATGAACAACCAACGCAAATAATCCGGCACCGGTAGATCGAAGCCATTGAAAAAAAAAACATTGTGATTACTTTTTGTGTTGTGATAGATATGGTGATTGCTTTGTCCAAGTTGCCTGGAATTTAGCAGAGTGCGAAATCCATGGAAATTTTCGAATAATTTTCAAATTTACTCCCATTAAAAAAAGCACTATACAAATACATAGGAACAGGGATTGCCTGCCTCGTATGCGCTCGGCCGTCTAGTATGCGGTTATATTACTGTTCTGTGATTGGTGGATTTAACAGGTGGAGTATTTTGATTGGTCAAATTAAAATGTTTTGTAAATCATAAATATTTATTCATATTTTATCTTAAATGTACTTTATCCCCGCTTCACAAGTCTCATATGACACACTTTTCGAGCACAAGAAGTTAAATAAACCATTAAATGTCAGTGTCAACTGTCAGTCGACTCAGTACCGCTGTTTACTGCGCCTCTACATTCTGCCTGACTGGCGCGGGATGAGCGGTAGCGAGGCGCACTACTGCGCAAATGTAAAATTGATCTTTGTGACGTCAGTAAGTTAAAGTCAAAGAAGAAAATGTCACATATCGATTCCGCTCCGCCCGCAGACCTAGCACATGATGGCCGCGAGAGTATGTCGGCTTTTCTCGAGCTATCCGTCACTTTCTAACAGCACCAATAAAAAAAAGACGCGTAGCTCGAGATACGCCGACATATTCTCGCGGCCATCATGTGCTTAGGCCTACAGGTGAGGAAGTCGCCTACGTTTTTATTTTTATTTTATACTTAAGGAGTACCAACAGCTATTAAAAACAGGATAGAGTCCTAAGTAGCTATATAAAGCCAATTAAAGGAGGTCACAGATAGTTGGTGGAATCCACGCTAGGTATGTTTAAAATCGATATATCTCTCCATTGAATACTTTATTCAAAATGAATTATTCAGATGGAGTTTGAGATGCAATACTTCAGACACATTCGTATTAACATTTTACGGAGATCCATTTTGTGAATGTGAAAATTAGCATTCACAATATGAACACCGATTTGCTTTTTCGATCTTAGAACTGATTTAAAATCGTTGCATATAATACCATGTGCGTAGATAGAAATTGTGCAGGTGTACGACGCGCTTTCGTCTAAACTTTTTATATTGTTATAGGTACTTTTCTACAAACAAGATTTATTTTTTACCATACCACGGGGCCCCAATTTTTTACATATGTTTTAGTTTAGTTTTAATTTAAATACAGGTATTTCATTTTAATTTAGTTTTATTTTTAGATTTTTCAGGTCTAGTTTATTCTTACAATAAGTGATTATGTTTATTGTATTTTCTATTCTGTAGTTTATCCCATGAATATAAAATAGCTATTATCAAACGAGAAATTTGAAGAAGAAAATTGTTGTGTCAAACGTCACTTGAAGATGAAGAAGAACAATACTACGGAACCCTAAAAATGATTGATTTTTTATTTAACTTTCAATGTTTAGAAGTAAAGCAACAATTCTCAACTAGGTAATTCATATACAATTCAGTATTATCTGATGATGGAGATAAAAGGTGGCGCTATAGCAACTCCTAAACTACACAAGATAAACCTGTCATGTTTGAGCTAATTGGAACCCTCTTAACTATTAGTTGATGACCGTGGGAAAAAAGTACAGTACCCTTACCATGAGTTTGCAATGTTTGCATTACTGTAGCTCTAGTATAAGCTTTTTCGAAACATTAACTAATTCGAACGCGTTTGTGTTTGGTCTCAAAATGTATGAAAGTGGTATGAGAACGTGAACAGCGCCTCTGGTGGTCACTAGTGGAAACTAATACAGCGAGTATAACATTTGTTGCTAACCGATGAACGCGCGTATTTCAAACTCGGTGAGAGCGTTTTCATATATTTTGAGACAAAACGCAAACGCGTTCGTTTTAGGTAGTTAATGTTTGAAAAAACTTATACTAGAGCTACCGTACTCGCTAGCGACTGCGTAAACGATTTAGTATGGACAAAAGTATAGCTCCAACCGCCCACTCCTATGACCTATCGCTTTAATTGGACCCGGCCTATACAGCCAGTCAGGTTTAAAAAAAACTTCCCCTTAAAGTTGGTTTAACCCCAATAACTTAATACACTGTTAATACACCAAACAGTTTATGTTCCTCGTACGCGTTCTGTTGCACCAAGGCTCGACTAAGCTGCATTAACATATCAAAGGGTGCTTTTCCATGCGCGAATCTTATTAAAGCTAGAATTTCAAATGTAACCTTATTATAAACGCACTTAGGTCTAAATTTGCTAGGCGTTTAGTGATGTGATACGAGCGTATGGAGGTTAATTCTTGGGTTGCATTTGCATCTGAAATTTGCATGATTATTTAATTAGAAAGCCAGATCCTGAGTGGTTTAAGGCGCAGGGTAGGGCAAGGCCTTCCCCATACAAACTTTGTGCAGGTTTTATTCGTCGGTTTTGGAACTAACAAATATAATATTTTTTTTGGTTGTAAATATTAGATATGCGAAGATCGTGATGTAAAAATTTTCAAATATTTAAAAAAAAACAAAATTAAAAAATTAAAAGAAAAAATTAATAAAAAAAAATTTACATCACGAAATAGCTATGAAAAAAATAAGCATACTGACCAAAAATCATAACTTTAGTGCAAACACAAACGAAGAAAATCCTGCACAAAGTTTGTATGGAGAGAGCTTGCCCTACCTCTCCTCTTAAGGTTAGTTGATTATGTACTGTTTGTGTTTAGCTTAGTCTAGTGAGTCCCAAGGTGCTATAAGGAACAAATTAGTAGTTTGGTAGCTGAGTATAGGAAAACGACTTTCCACTAAATGTTGACATAGGTATTTATCTCACGAGCGCGGGTGCGACATGGTCGTGTGTTGAGCTATACATGCTCATTGTCAATGTGTGTATCAGCGTAGGAGCAGCGTTGTCTATGTATGCTCGTGTATGTTCGTATGTGTCACAACTAGGTATTTGTACATACAACCATGACCAACCCGCGCTGGTGAGATAAAAATACTATATCTATTTTCACACACACGCCATAATTTTTCGTACATTACGTTATTTATTTATCGTATGGCATTTATTTCGAACCGTGAGATCTTCGAGAAGACAGTACGGTTGCCAGTTTTTGTTGCACTTTTAGAACCACCCAGGGGTCACGTGTAGGGTAGCGGTGGGTACTTTCCCTACGGACGTGGTGCAACATCGACCCCCCTTTGTCAAGTGAGTGGGCAACTTGACTGTTAGAAGTTTTCAAGCCGCCCGAAGGCCTCCAACTTGGCTTAACGACTGCTGTCATAGACAGCAGCCGGGATCAACGGCTTAGCGTGCCTTCCAAAGCACGGGAGCGCTCAGTTAGTAACCACTCAAAGCGGTCACCCATCCATGTACTGACCGCGGCCCACGTTGCTTAACTTTGCATAACGCTTGCGGCACGCAGGCGCCGCTGGGCCACGAGCGCTTCTGAACGTGATTTTCACACTAAACTGAAGCTCAACACACAACCACGGCTTACCCGCGCTTGTGAGATAAAATCATAATAGATAATCAAAATATCAACTCCAACACAGATAATGTGGTTCAGATCATTCATTCATGCATCATCCATTCATTCGTTACTTGTTAAGTTCACTCGTTCTTACATTCGTCCCTGTCTTTTTGAATCAGCAATGGCTGCCATCAACATGTAAAATGTGATTTTTAATATTAAGAGGAGGGGTAGGGCAAGCTCTCTCCATACAAACTTTGTGCAGGATTTTCTTCGTTTGTGTTTGCATTAAAGTTATGATTTTTAGTCAGTATGCTTATTTTTTTGTTAGCTATTTCGTGATGTAATTTTTTATTTCATTTACATTATTTTATTTTATTTCATTTTTATTTTTTTGAAATATTTGAAAATTTCCACATCACTTTCTTCGCATATCTAATATTTACATCCAAAAAAAATATTACATTCGTTAGTGCCAAAACCTACGAATAAAACGTGCAGAGAGTTTGTATGGAGAATGCCTTGCCCACCCCTGCGCCTTAATACAAGTCTCCAGTGAACAAGCCGGCCTTTATTTTGATCTCACCTTCCACACAAGAAACACCGCTGTTCAAACTGTACTACCTATGTTCGGCTGTTTTGGACTAATGTCGACTTAAAAGTTGGCGCATGACAGTCGGGTTTGTTGTACATTCAGCAGCAATGGTTGCTACGCGGACGAGGTGTTCAAAATGATATTCACACGCTCTTATTCCCTTATAATAAAGATGTGTGAAGATCATAATTGTGCGCACCTCACCCGCGTAGCAACCATTGCTGCTGACTGTACGTTGTAGACGAAGCCGATAGGCATCCTAGGCGAACTAACTACTTAAGGCGCTACACTGAGAAATTTGGAGACTTTGAAATGCTGTCCTGCCCAGACTAGCAAACAGTAGGGGCTGATTTTCAGATATATGGTTCTCGACTATATGATTGTGGTACTGACAATAGCGAAACATGATTTCTTAAAATTTTCTCGATAGAAAATAAATCCAAAGTTGAGTCTATATTTTCCTTTTTTTCGTCAGCCTACTAAAACAACGCATTATTAAAAGACACGATTAATTTAATATGATGGTATTTTACCTCATCCAGGTACTGACAAGAGGAAATTTAATAAACCTGCACACAGTCAGATATTAAACGAGATTTGTCTAAAAAGCCACTCTCGGAGAGGGTTGCATCCCGTTTTGTCGTGAGCGAAAAACAAAGGGTGTCTCTTTTAATCGATATATCGCCTTAAGTTGAACGTCACCTTGATTTACGGTCTAATTTAGTCTAGCAAATTAATTGCAAAACATTATCAGTCTTTTTCGTTTGACATTAGATAAATGGTGCTATCGAATTCAATTAGCTTGATAGTCTCGGGAGGGAATGTTTAAAGCTATCTGTTTAAAGTTATCTGTTTTATATTGTACCAAATTGACCGAACGAGCGTAAAGAGCGAGCGAAGTGAAGTGAAAATTAGTTCAGATTGGGCAAAAATGCCTTCGTATGTCTTCCCGAATGTAGCCTGAGGGCCTACCGCGAATCGAAAACGAAATATCTGACAGCAGATGCAGAATAGCGGACGAGCATTGAGAACTTTGTAATGATTGATTAGTGTGACGTCACACCTGCTTCCACGTACTACCATTGTATGGAAAAAAGGGGAATTTCCCATTTTTCTCGTGAAATATTGCGTTTATGTACATAGTTGCGATATATATAGAATTTATTTTGTATTGAAACATGAAAATTCTATTCCT
The DNA here is from genome assembly GCA_951800055.1 of Cenopis cana. Taxonomy (NCBI): domain Eukaryota; kingdom Metazoa; phylum Arthropoda; class Insecta; order Lepidoptera; family Tortricidae; genus Cenopis; species Cenopis cana. The sequence continues at coordinate 1,846,786 of OX637495.1, forward strand.
AAATTTGAATTAACAACATTTTTGCGAATCTTTATAGTCCCATAATAGTTAGCTAGTTTTGTCTGTTGTATATTTTATGTCACGAATAAATTATTTCATTTCTTTTTCATTTTCCATAATATCTTTTTACGTTTTTGATTAATTTGTCTAATTTACTATTTATTTTGATAATATGAAGATTTTCTATCCATTTCACCACACTTATAAATTGTAACTTCGGTGATCTCAGTAGCACTAGTATAAGTTTTTTCGAAACATTAACTAATTCGAACGCGTTTGCGTTTTGTCTCAAAATGTATGACAAACTCTCTCACCGAGTTTGAAATACGCGCGTTCATCGGTTAGCAACAAATGTTATACTCGCTGTTTTAGTTTCCACTAGTGACCACCAGAGGCGCTGTTCTCGTTTTCATACCACTTTCATACATTTTGAGACAGAACGCAAACGCGTTCGAATTAGTTAATGTTTCGAAAAAACTTACTGACTATAAGGGCCCGTACGCTTGTTTGGTATCATTTATTTCTCTACCAAATAAACAAGATTTACTCAACTTTTGCAGCGATCGACCCTGAGCTGTCAAATTATGCCCGACGCAATTTGACAGTGGAAATAAAACTGTGGGATTAAATAGGGTTGGTCCTCGTTATGATGAACGCTACACGCGATGATATAGGGTTAACAGAAACAGTGGGTCGGTTTTAGGGCATTTTGACGACCGCTTTAGCTTAGTTGGTAGTAACCCTGCCTGCGAAGCTGGAGGTCCCGGGTTCGAATCCCGGCCGGGGCATTCATTTGTGTGATGAGCACGAATATTTGTTCCTGGGTCTTGGATGTTTTCTATGTATGTAAGTATCTATTTATCTAGATAAGTATGTATATCGTCGCTTAGTACAAGCTTTGCTTAGTTTGGGACTAGGCTGATTTGTGTAAAATTGTCCACAAATATTTATTTATTTTATTTATTTATTTATTTTGACAACAGGATTATTTTAGATATTGTTAGTCCTGTACCCTTACCATGAGTTTGCAATGTCTGCATTACCGTACTCGCTAGCGACTGCGTAAACAATTTAGTATGGACAAAAGCACAGCGCCTCTGGCGGTTACGCACAATAGAACTAAGAATCGCCATACTAAATCGTTTACGCAGTCGCTAGCGAGTACGGTAGCTCTAGTATAAGTTTTTTCGAAACATTAACTAATTCGAACGCGTTTGCGTTTTGTCTCAAAATGTATGAAAACGCTCTCACCGAGTTTGAAATACGCGCGTTCATCGGTTAGCAACAAATGTTATACTCGCTGTTTTAGTTTCCACTAGTGACCACCAGAGGCGCTGTTCTCAATTTCATACCACTTTCATACATTTTGAGACAGAACGCAAACGCGTTCGAATTAGTTAATGTTTCGAAAAAACTTATACTATAGCTACTGTATTACCGTACTCGCTAGCGACTGCGTAAACGATTTAGTATGGACAAAAGCACAGCGCCTCTGGCGGTTACGCACAATAGAACTAAGAATCGCCATACTAAATCGTTTACGCAGTCGCTAGCGAGTACGGTAATGCAAACATTGCAAACTCGTGGTAAGGGTATACTGTCGTTTGCGTTTGACTTAAATCGTTGAGGTCAATCGATCTATGAAATCCGCAATGTAGTTAATATTACGTTGCGATCTTACAAGTAGGACGTAGGTATGTTAAATGGGACTTAAATGTACTTGTAATAATTGTAATAGATAATTAGTATTTTGACATTTTTAAATTTATTATATTCTTATTGTCATTATTTCTTAAATTGTAAATTAATTTTTCTCATGAAAAATTTATCATATGCTTGTATAGTCAGACTTTATTACGAGTAAATTATAAATTGACGTGTAAAAGTGTCCTTGTGCCCTATTTTCAGAATAATTATGTTTGAATTTTGAACTCAAGTTGATTCGATTCCGTGAAGTCTATCAAATTTGACTTGCAATATTGAACCTTAACAAACTAAACTTGCAGTTTACATGCCAAGTTAATTAAAACGCAAAAGTACGAAATTATAGAGTTTAAATCTGGTTCGCCCGGGCTGTGAATTCGCAGCTACTATATTTCGGCAAGTCCTTGACCGATTTGGCTCATGATCGGAATTAAATAACCCATTGCTCTGAGAGATATAGACCTCCCAAGCGTTTTTTACGTTACCAACCATAATGCCACTGCCGTACGCCGACAAATAAAACTTGTTCACAAAATTTCACGAGAATCAATTGAAAAATGCGAACTGTAGTGTAGAGCAGCCGGACATACGAAAGTATTTAAAAAAATATATTATTCACTGATAAATTCGCTTATCAAATTTTCTTTACTATTCTGATCAATGCTACTAGAGTTATAAATAGATACCTAGATATATAAAAACTTCATTTCTGCAAATGTGTACGGTTTAACATGGATATAAAAGTGACTAAATATTGACAAACACTCGATGCAAACACTAAATAAAGCTGAACTAAATTTGTACAGTTTTACTAAAACTTTTTTTTAATAGTTACGGTTAAACAAACATTTCACATACATAAACTAAGACGACTTCCTGACTTCGCAGGGCGGGATCGATATGTGACATATTCTTCTTTGACGTAAACTTACTGAAGTCGCAACGATTCTCACTTGACGGAATACTGTCAGTATTACGTTTGCGCAGTAGTAATATCATGCGCAGAAGCGGACCAGTACTGCCTTCGTATCGTCCCGCTACCGCGCATCCCGCGCCAGTCAGGAAGCACTCATTTAAATGTAGGAGCGCAGTAAAAAATGGTACTGAGTTGACTGACAGTTGACCCTGACATTTGACAGTTTTCTCATATCGTACCGCCTCCGCACCGACAAATCAGGAAGTCGCCTAACTGGACTGGCCAAAGATTCAAAGTGACACAAGAACACGCCAGTTTGCTCGGTCCTACGCAATTTCTCGCCAGCTTGCACCGGCTCCGAGCTCATGCAGGTCCGCTTCCACCACACCCTTCCTTCATTTTACACCCACATGCTTTATTCCAGTATTGTTTTTCACAGTTTGAGCATGAGTGAAAGACTAAGAGGATTTATGGTCACGAGATGGGTGGAAGTGTCAGAAGGGGGCGACCAAGGCTAAGGTATCTTGTTCAAATTTCTGCGATACTGAAAAAAGTCCAGGACAGAAGTTCCCGCAACCGACAAGCATGTATGAGGAGATGTATGTATGAATGTTATTGAGGCAAAAGAAGTATGTACGGACCTTAGTATTTGGCGTTCATTGGTCTCTGCCTACCCCAATTGGGATACGGGCGTGAGCATGTGTTACAGTATCCAGTATAAGTTGAGTTCTCGCGCTTCGCTCACTCGTTTAACCAATTGTAACTAGCAGCTGTACTGTGTTTGTATCCACTAAGATACCGACATTGCGTGTCATTGTTAAGGTAGGGTCCCGAGGCCGGGATGAGGAGACACTTTATTTCATGCATTTATCACTGGCGCGTGGCAAGACTGCATGAGAGTAAATTCTTCGTAAATTCTAGGTAACAAATTGTTTTATTTCCGTAGGCTTTTTAGAAATATGTTGCCTGTTAACGCACGTCTGAGCTATTATGCATAATATGTCGGACATAAATAAAGCATTTGTCTTCTTCTTCTTCTTTTAAAAATGACTTTCCATCAAATCTATGATGATTTCGCCAACCAATACTTGTTCAGTGACGTTCACAGATTAAGACAGTAAGCGCCATTTAATTGAACGATTTGTCATATAGTTGTCTCATGAGTTAGAGTGGGACAAATGACACGTCATTTTTCGGCTATCCCCGAGCTGTACCCCATTTTAAGCAAAACCGAACTGTCAGATCACTATTAAATTTGAACACCGAAACGAAACAACACAAAACTCTCGCCACGAAGTGGGGACAGAGATAGATGAAGACCTGTCAGATAGCATGGGAACTATCTCTTTCTTACTCACTGACAAGTACGTTCGTGAGAATAGATCAGAAGTATAGAAAACGTTCAATTAAATGGCGCTTATCGGTTAGTTCTGATATCTGTGGTGACGTTGTTCTTCAACGACGCCATGACAGTAGGCAACTGGTTTTGTACGGTAGTGGATTCTGCTCGTCGTCGCTCCAGGCACGTGTGTTCACCAATGCGGCGACGACCAAAACTCTAGCATTTGTCTGTATTCTTCAATTTGGGCATATTACGTAATCCTAGAATTGTCAAATAGTATGTAGTATTGGTTCTACAAAATTAAAGAAAGAAAGGACGAAACATTTATTCATAGACAAATATTACAAAAAAAGACAACAGAAGAAAATCATATACTTAAGGCGCTACACTGAGAAATTTGGAGACTTTGAAACGCTGTCCTGCCCAGACTAGCAAACAGTAGGAGCTGATTTTCAGATATATGATTCTCGACTATATGATTGTAGTACTGATAATAGCGAAACATGATTTTCTCGATAGAAAATAAATCCAAAATCGAGTCTATATTTTCCTATTTTTCCTCAGCCTACTAAAACAACGCATTATTAAAAGACACGATTAAGTTAATATGGTGGTATTTTACCTTTTACCTCATCTAGGTACTGACAAGAGGAAATTTAATAAACCTGCACACAGTCAGATATTTAACGAGATTTGTCTAAAAAGCCATTCTCGGAGAGGGTTGCATCCCGTTTTGTCGTGAGCGAAAAACAAAGGGTGTCCCTTTCAATCGATATATCGCCTTAAACCACATGTGTGTCCCCGCGGCAGTGAAACTCATCATCACTTACCAACAGGTGAGATCAGAGTCCAGACAAAGAATGAATGACTTTGGCAATGGAAGCACCAAAGAACCAAAGAAAGAGTACTCTCGCTGAGCTCTATCATCCGGTTTGTGAAAAGTTTGGATAGCAGCTTAGAGTAGGTATAAAGGAGAGGGCAATAAAATTGCACAAGAGATCCCATTATGTCGACGTGCATCCGCAAGATCTAGATAAGATCACGTGACTCCTTTGGAGTTGCGAGCGTCTATAGGCTGCGGTGTCCGCTTACCATCAGCTAGACCGTATGCTTGTTTGCCACCGCCGTAGTATAAAAAAAAAAAGATAACAGGTGAGATTGCTTACCTATTCTATTTTTTTTAAGCGGACAAATTACAAGTACTCTACCAACTTTTGTTGCGAACTTGTGTTCTTCTTTTGATAAATAGAACTAATACGTAGAAAATAGTACATTACTTACCAAGGGCGATAAAACAAAGAATGTCTTAGATCGCAGGTATTTTACGCCCGAGCCGAAGGCAAGGGCGATAAATATGCGATCTGAGGCTTTCTTTATTATCGCCCGTGGTAAGTACAAAATTTTATGTCACCCCCTGGCCAGGAAGTGGGTTTTTTCGCGCGCGGAGCGTGCGATAATGGCCACTTTATGGCTAGGTGTGACATAAAATAATATGTAACCGTGACAACAATAAATAATCCGCGATGAAGTAAAATTGTTCGTGGTAACTTCCACGAATAAAAAACAACATAAAATAATTTGCGTAGCGAAAAAGAGTAATTTGCACGCAAATGAAAAGAATTGTTACAATAAACCTTAACAAACAGTTACGGTTTCCTCCACTATGCTATTTTATTTGATGTATCGTGGAATAGCGTCTACTTTACGATCCTAGGTTAATCGATTTTGAATTCCAATACTACTGGTGTAACTTTGTCAGCCATATTGAATAATTGAATACATTATTCCGATGTTATCTTATGACTCGCACTTAGCCGGTTTTTTTGGAAAATTAACCAAAAAAAACAACTCGAGGTCTAATATACAGCTCGGCTGACAGATCCACTAGTTTTAGTTTGTTCGACTTTAAGCCTTATATTTAGATCGTCCTTAAGCCTTATATATAATTGACAACGTCAGATTGTAAATTCTATTAATAACTATTGACATTATATCTCTGTTGACGTTGTTCTAAAATTATATAAATCGTATTAGTATCTATGCATGAAAATGAAAATCTATATTACCAAATAAAAATAGTTGTACGCCACCTGGCATAACATAGAGTTCGCTGCATGCTTAAGTCTTAAGATCTTTACATTGTACCTATGTTAAACAAATAAATAAATTCTGATTCTGATTCTAAAAATCTAGCGAAATTGTAAACTATCGAAATATAATGCGTTAAATGTTACGGTTCACAATCTTTCGATATGAAACTTACAACTTAGGTTCGTTCGTTATCTTGTGTTCCTCAGAGCGGAACTAGAAGCCCCGCGGCGCGGGGCTTCGTCGACTTCCCGGAGGAAAGCACAAAAAAAATGGGTTCATAATTCTTCGACAGTTTACAATATCGGTAGTCAGGTTATAATCAAAAGGGTTTTATAATTTTACGGTAAAATAATATACACACGTACGAGATTCGCATCCCAGTTTAACTACATATCGCGGTCTGATAGATCAGTTAAACTCATTATGCGAACAATTAAAACTTCTTCTTCTTAGTCGTATCCTTATTGCTGAGAGTAGTGACTACCACTGCAGTCTTGTACCACCTTCTTCCAGGCACTAATAAGGAAGCCTGGGCGCTAGTTCCCACTGGTGTCGTTACAGTGTCTATCCACTGGGCAGGTGCTCTCTGCTTCTACCTGTCTTCCTTCCACGTGACCGACCATTACTATTCCAAGCTGTTCTCCCGTCTAGCTACGTGTCCGAAAAACTGAAGTACGCGTTGAGTACCTACAGATACATACTGGAGAGTCCCGTTCGAATCCTCAGCTGGGTTAGGATTGACTTGTTTGTGCGCCTGGCTGACCACTTGATGCCCAGCATCTTCCGCCAACACCACATATTATAATTGAATGCCAAACGATTAAATAAAATAATGAAACAAGTACTGTTTGTTAATAAGGCTTTAGAAACATACTATCGAGAATCAATGGTACACCAAATTGCACTATGGTAATGTCAGTTTTACGAGCGCTACTTGAGCGACTTTTATTGAAGACTGTACGTGCTCAACGGTGTCGTTGACTGTACCGGCACAATGCCCCACCTGGGTAGTAAGCTTTTGTTAAAAAAGCGCCGTTGAAAGCTCACGATTAGTTTGTTGCTGGTGAATGGAACTTTACAAGTTTGCACTTTGGAGTTTATGTAACCTTAGTAGAGTACTTTAATCTCACGAGCGCGGGTGAGCCATGGTTGTGTGTTGAGCTATACATACATGCACATTGTCTATGTGTGCGTCAGCGTAATAGCTATGAGTTCACGTCGTCTATTGGGTTAGTATGTGTCACTGCTACAACAATGGCCTATCCAGTACCCACGCTAGACAACATAAGGATGGTTTTCCACTAGAGCTATGCTACGCTACGTTGCTATGGATGCGTTTGAAATCCACCAATCACATGCCTTGATTCACATAGCATAGCTCTAGTGGAAAAGGGTTCAGCTATGCTATGTTTTTTATATGGAAAGATGCGAGCTGCGGATGCGTGCTATGGTTGCGTGCTACGGATGCGCGCTACGGATGCGCGCTACGGATGTGAGCTGTGGATGCGTGCTGCGGATGCGTGCTGTGGATGCGTGCTATGTTTGCGTGCTATGAATAGTCGCGAATGTGTGTTCAGTAGACGCGTATTTGTCAACGAAAGTAGGCATGCCATCGTGGAAGCCAAAAGTTATTTTATATCTCGAAATGTGCGAAAAAGAACTCATGGAGGAAGAGGATTCATAGCGCATCCTCGCACAGCTACGTAGCATAGCACAACTTCATAGCGCATCTACCTCGCACAGCTACGTAGCATAGCACATCTTCATAGCGCATCTACCTCGCACAGCTACGTAGCATAGCACATCTTCATAGCGCATCTACCTCGCATAGCTACGTAGCATAGCACATCTTCATAGCGCATCTACCTCGCACAGCTACGTAGCATAGCACATCTTCATAGCGCATCTACCTCGCACAGCTACGTAGTATAGCACATCTTCATAGCGCATCTTCCTCGCACAGCTACATAGCGTAGCTCTAGTGGAAAAGGTTACATCCAGCCTAATCCTCGAATCAAATAAAAAATGTTTAATTTAAATTAAATTACAAAGCAGTTAATATTATGCCATATTCGCTATATTTCGGTTTGCGTGTTCTTGAGTAAAGGACTATAGAAATGGGGATGAATTTAGTACATAATATATGCTATTAACCGTCTGAATTGTTGTATTTAATGAGTAACAGTCACGAAAACCAAATACAATATTAATCCAACCTGTTTCAATTTAGACAAGACAAAATTCATCAGGGTGACATCTGCTTACCCAAATCTCGTCCCATTTTATTAAAATAACCCAATCAGCTGTGTAGGTCGGCACACAATTTGTAATCAGGGACCGCCTTAATTAAAAAGATAACCGTGTTTATCAATTGGATCGCGTGACTGACGCAATTAATTTAGGGATATACTCGCCCAATAGTTGCGTTATAAATAATGCCACGACGAAAAAATCACAGTAATCCGCCGTCAAAAAGTATCACTGTGACTTGTCACGAAGGATCATCGTATCGTATCGTATAGTACAACAACAACAACAACAACAAATACTCTTTATTGCACACCTCACATAAGCACACATACAAAAGAAAAACAAAGAAACAGGGATACAGAGGTATAACAAAAGGCGGTCTTATCGCTAAGTATCGTATAGTACTTTTATCTCACGAGTGCGGGTTGGCCATTATTGTAGGTGTGACACATACGAACACATAGACAACGTCAACTCATAGCTCCGACGCTGGCGCACACATAGACAATGTGCATGTATAGCTCAACACACAACCATGGCTCAACCGCGTTCGTGAGATAAAAGTACTCTAACAAAATCACTTAGGAAGATATTGTAGAATGTAATGGTGCTCCTATAAGGAATAATGTACAGGAAAGGAATATGTACAAATTATATACATATATACAATAGATAGGAGACACAGGAAGAGACGACAATAGAGAGATCTCTCAGGGACCGAAGTCCAATGAGAGTTGGTTGTAAGTTCTATATATGCAACTGACTTAAGAAACTTCAATAGCGCGTTGCAGAACATGTCAGATTTGACGGTTGCCTAGCGACGCCACAATATTTCTTAGCGTTATCCCTGGAACCTATCTGTGTGCATGTTTATGTGATCGTGAATAGGGATGATGACACTATAAAAGAAAATCAATAAATCCAAATTTTCTACATAATGACTCAAATTCTCAATCAAATGGCAAAAAAAGTAATTCAAAAAAATAAATAATTACGTAATTATAAGTCTTCAAAGTTTTAAAAGTGGGTATTTTCTGTCGCTTTTCCGCAAAACGCACCTTTGTATTGAACGATTGTCATTTACTATGGCGCTACTCAAAGGTGACGTCACGGTCGAGTAGCACTTTCTCTCTCTAACTACGAACATTCTAACCGTTGTTGCTTCGTTATTTTTTGAGATATTTGAATAGGATTTTCACTATTTGGCATAGTTTTATGTCTTCTTTCTATTGAAGTAATAATTTTTTTTGAGTCATCATGCCTATTGGTGACTGTGGTTTAGCGCCCGGAATACATGGTCGCTAGGTCCGTTACGTGTTGCGCCCTGTAGCCCGAGCATAGAATACGGCTACGGTATCCTCTGCCTGTCGTAAAAGGCGACTAAAAGGGGGTCCTCGGGGTCGTAGACGATCGTAGTTGGGGGCTGCGATTGTCCATTAAAAAAAACATGGCGAGACCCATAGACTCGACCCGTTTTGTCGCCTAATTAATGTTTTTATGTTACCTATAAGGTACTCGTATTTATCTATGGGCCCTTGTTGCCTGAAATGAATAAAAAAATAAAAATAAAATAAGGCGAACTCTAGGTCGGCACTGAAGCGTTCCATGGGAGATCCCAGAGCCGTCCGAAATGGGTTGAGGAGGACGATCGGGGGGTTTTTAGACGATGCAAGTCCGACATAACCTGCGCGCTGCCCCCGCGGTGCGGAGGTATCCGTAACAGATTTTCTCCCGTACAAAAAAAAAGGTCCGTCACGTGTAGACTCTGACAACAGTACGTCTACGGTCTCCCCCGCTTGTCATAAGAGGGTTACCGGGGTTGCAAGTGCTTCATGTGGCGGGGGCCGTAGCTCTTGCCTATCAGCCTGAGGAAGGGTTCGCTAAAGTAAAAAGTAGTCAAGCGCGAGATGGGCTCCAATGCGTTCAGTATGAGATCCTGGAGTCCCCCGCATGAGAGCGCAGATGGTGGTCACCGTGGACTTTTTAGTGGATAGAAATACCACATAACCCAGTCATCCCCCGATGTCTGGGTACCTGGTTCGCAGGTTTTCTCCACGTATAAAAAGGCCCGTTAGACCAGCGTCAGTTTTCGACCTCCTAAAGGACGACGTGTATTCCATTCATGATATCACAGTTTTTACAGACCCTAAATAAAGAAGCAGTGACTTTCATCAACTCATTCAAGTGGTCGCAAACCGACACACCGAATAAGCTGTAGCTCTAGTATAAGTTTTTTCGAAACATGAACTAATTCGAACGCGTTTGCGTTTTATTTATTTATTCATTTATTTATTTATTTTTTTCAAAATGTATGAAAACGCTCTCACCGAGTTTGAAATACGCGCGTACATCGGTTAGCAACAAATGGTATACTTGCTGTTTTAGTTTCCACTAGTGACCACCAGAGGCGCTGTTCACGTTTTCATACCACTTTCATACATTTTGAGACAAAACGCAAACGCGTTCGGCTTAGTTAATGTTTCGAAAAAACTTATACTAGAGCTGGTCGCTAATCGAAATATAGACCCTATATCGGGACGTTACGGATAATAGTAGTAAAAAATCACAGAGTAAAAAAAAACATCTATAGCGTCCGGAACGCTCGAAACGTATGTCATTATACGAAGTACCCGGAGTGAAAGTCACAGTGATTTTTCACTGTGATTTTTTTTGGAACGGGAACAACAGTAACGGTGCTCAAAAAGTAATGCTTTTCCCCATGTCTATCACCTAATTTATGGCATAATAAGCATTACACATGCTAGAGTTTTGTGACTTTTATGCAAGCTAATGCAGCTATCGTTTAAGAATGCGATTTTTAATTTGAAGGTTCAAATCAATCCCTGGCTCGTCTCATACCGTGGAAAATCTCTTCTCAAAAAAACTCATGTTAGAGATATAATTTTATATCTATTTATTTATTATTTGAATAAAACAGTTTTTTTAATTTATTTTAGGCAAATGCAACAATATGAATATTAATAGCAGAATAGTAGTAACAGTACTTCGGTGAAATTATACTGAGGAAACTAGAACAGGTAGACCTCTCACAAAACCGCACCCTAAGGTACAAAATATATAATATGTTAATTGTCTTTATATTTGTATTGTATTGTATTGTATATATAAAGTAACTAACATAAATCAGACAATACCACACTTGCACTGATCTCACGTAGTCACACCCCTGTTGTGATCCGTATGGAGTCAGGGACATTTATGTAAACATATTTAACTAAGTAATAAACGATATTCTGATTCTAAGAAACATACCTGTATATTGCCTATTAATATACATGACTCATCGAATGACGGACAGTGAACTATATACGATATGACTTTCGGAAAACCAAATTAATATCAATGATAAAACATTATTAAATTTGCGACACAGCCTTCGCTGCGATATCATTGATCAAATTACCTGCCGCGATGGAATTAATTAAGTAAAGTTAAAGCTTATCGGCATCGGTATAAATTAATACTGACGTTCAATGAATACCTATGTGTTTAAGTAAAAAATACCTAATGAAAAAAAAAAAAAAAAACTAATTACATGTCAGTCAGTGTAGTCATATTTTAAGAAAGTGGATTCCGTTTAAAATTGTGTTAAAGGTTTTTCTGTAGATTTTGGTGGTAATTCTGTGTTAGGTGGTAGATGTCCCGTACTTTTATCAGATAACTAAGAACGGCATTGAAATCTTTATCCAAATTCAATAAAATAGTGACCACGAAAGTGATTTGGAACAGACCGAATAATTTAACCCCATTTCCTAGATAGGATATTTGTCATATTTATGTGTTGTTAACCACATGCAAAATTGGGAGGTTAACATATTTTTATGTCACACCTGGCCATAAAGTGGCCATTAGCGCACGCTCCGCGCGCGAAAAAACCTACTTCCTGGCCAGGGGGTGACATAAAATTTTGTACTTACCACGGGCGATAATAAAGAAAGCCTCAGATCGCATATTTATCGCCCTTGCCTTCGGCTCGGGCGTAAAATACCTGCGATCTGAGACATTCTTTGTTTTATCGCCCTTGGTAAGTAATGTACTATTCCTACCTTCTAGAGTTACCCAAAGTTATTACCTACCCCCTGCACCGTTTATACTATGTTTATGTCCTCTATTGCTCCCTAAACTTGTATTACTATGTGGTGTCACGCTCCCTATTCAAATGTATGCTGGCACCATTCCAATTGTCAATGAGGGTGCAATTTCTACCGTTTAATAGGACAAACTTACGATCAGTAAGTACCCTTACCATGAGTTTGCAATGTTTGCATGACCTCGCTAGCTACTGCGTAAACGATTTAGGCGACTTCCTGACATGGCGGGGCGGGATCGATAGTGACATTTCCTTCTTTGACGTAAACTTACTGACGTCGCAAAGATTCTCACTTGACATAATACTGTCAGCATTACGTTTGCGCAGTAGTAATATCATGCGCAGAAGCGGAGCAGTACCGCCTTCGCATCGTCCCGCTACCGCGCATCCCGCGCCAGTCAAGAAGCACTCATTTAAATGTAGGGGCGTAGTAAAAAAATGGTATCGCGTCGACTGACAGCTGACACTGACATTTGACACTTTTCTCATATCGTACTGCCTCAGCACCGACAAATCAGGAAGTCGCCTTAGTGTGGACATGTACTACAGCGCCTCTGACTGTTACGCAATAGAACTAAGAATCGCCATACTAAATCGTTTACGCATTCGCTAGCGAGTACGGTAATGCAATCATTGCAAACTCATGGTAAGGTAACTGCCTGATAAGTAATTGGTAATGGTACATTACTTACCAGGGGTGGTAAAACAAAAAAAACTCAGAATCAGATATTTATTTGTAAACATAGGTTTATAATAGGTCTTAGGTACAGTCAATAAAATCGCAGATCGCAGGTATTTGACGAATAAGGAGGCAAAGGCGATATATATGCGATCTGAGGCTTTCTTTTTACCTCTCGTGCTAAGTACAAAATGTATCCCCCTGGCCAGGACTGTCACAACCATTTTCTAGCAATGGACTGTCCTAAATGAGCGACCGACGCGTCAAAATTTAAAATTCAAAATTAATGTATTCTTGTCTGGCATGAATCGTCCTTTATTAGGATAGGACTATAAAGCCAGTAAGGTTAAAATAAAACGATTAAGCCTTTTAGGCGATTTCCTGATTTGTCGGTGCAGAGGCGGTACGATATGAGAAAAGTGTCCAATGTGAGTGTCAACTGTCAGTCAACTCAGTACCGCTTTTTACTCCGCCCCTACATTTAAATGTGTGCTTCCTGACTGGCGCGGGATGCGCGGTAGCGGGACGATACGAAGGCAGTACTGCCCCTCTAGCACAACATGCATTCCGTATCTACTCGCGCGCGAGATAAGCTACCTGTCACTTTTTGACAGCATTAATCAGACAGTGACAGGTAGCCTATCTCGCGCGCGAGTAGAGACGAGATGCATGTTATGCTAGCCCCCCTGGTCCACTTCTGCGCATGATATTAATACTTACTACGCAAATGTAATACTGGCAGTATTCCGTCGAGTTGGAATCTATGCGATGTCAGTAAGTTAACGTCAAAGAACAAAATGTCACATATCGATCCCGCCCCGCCAAGTCAGGAAGTCACCTTAGTCAGCTAATATTATATTTTACCAACGTAGAAAAACAATAGGAATTATATTACGTAAATTAGGACGACTGCCTAAACCAGTGTCCCGAAAAGTGTTAAGTTTTGTCGGTAAGTAACCGAATAAACTTGAATAAAGTATATTAAAGTTTATTCATTACTTTCTGTTGTTTTTGGCCTCCGACAAAGACCGCCACGTTTCCCTGTCCCAAACCCTATTTCTATTTGTCTGGAGCTTAATTACGGCCCTCTGGATTTTGTCGCCCTATCGGTACCTTATTAATTGTCAAGAAGATATATAGGTACCTACAATCATATAACTTTTCACACCACCTGCTCGTCAATGCCCAATTATATATCATGCAAACCTTACCGAAAGCAAATCATTATAACCCTTGGCTTAAGCCGGGTAGTAATATCGTACTGAATCTCATTATAACCCGCCGGGTGATAATGTGATTTCACTTTTCATAGTTCTTATAGTTATGTCATTAAAGCTAATGTCGTGAAGTCCACTAAGCGGCGAGGACGCGGCACACCAGCTCCGTGTTTTGTTTGGAACGTCGTGTTCGAAACAAAAGACTGCGTCGTCGGCCGCCGCCTGTAGCGCGTCAAACGCGTGGTTTTAATACAATATTTGTAGAATTACATTTTGGAGTTTTCATTATTCTCATATTTTATTACATTTTTAAATAAAATCACTACGTAATATCCGTGCCTCGCACGTAGCTAGGGCTGGCCTTCCTCCCTTCGCAGCAGTTGCAGCAATGTAAATAAATACATACTTACATATTTGTGGACAGTCTTACACAAATCTACCTAGTCCCAAACTAATCAAAGCTTGTACTTACTATGGGTACTAGTCGACGATATACATATACCTATAAAGATAAATATATACTTAAAATACATAGAAAACATCTAAGATTCAGGAACAAAATACTTGTGCTCACCACACAAATGAATGCAAGCAGTCGTCGATGTACTAGGTATTAAATACCAAAAACAAGATCCGCGTGGGTTACAAGACGCTTAATTATACGAAGTAAAACAGATTCTATTAAAATAGATACTAAAATTTGCTGCGATTGACTGATTTAATTCTGTTTTAGTAGCCTTGGTTTTTTTTATTGCCTCGCAAGAGGTGAGAAAAGTAGAGTATACTCCTCGGGGATAAAGCTGTTTTTGTCTTGGGAGCGCTTAAATCCCTCACTACACTCAGGACTCAGTCTTAATTCCCTCGCTTCGCTCAGGAATTAAGTCATTACTCCCTCGCTCCGCTCGGGAGTAAAATTTGGAGTCCTTCGTTACGTTCGGGATTCAATATCGCACCCGTGACATAAAACAGTGTTTTATCCCCTTGGTGTATAATCTACTATTAATAATATTAAAGCTAACTTAAATCTAAAACCGGCCCGTGAGGCAATTTATGTGAGGATGGTGGCATAAATTACACTTTATTTAATAAGCTAAAGGAGATCTTAGAAAGTGTATTATTTCCACGCTACCTTATTTTTGCCATGTCCAAATCACGTATTAGTATTTCAAGATTCTTACGGTGCTATGTTTTCATATATTTGACACATAGCTGGAGCTATGTGTCAAATGTATGAAAACATAGCATACTCGTAGCATAGTTCAAGTGGAAAGGCAACGTTAAGATCTAATTTTCTTACGGACTTAAAAGCCAAATAACGTAGTTGTACAAGTACAAATTCAAATCGTCTTTCAAACTCATAACAAAATTAATGAAGGTGCCTACAATAACAAAAATCTGTCAGGGACTTATGAGAATAAAGTCTGGAAGAGATCGCTTGTTAGCTATAAGACCGTCTGTTGTTTGTGTGAGATTTAATTCTTATTATATAAAGAATATTTGAAATGTTGAGTATTAAGTTAAAATAAAAATGGTAGCAAGCATATGTGCCCTTACCATGAGTTTACGTGACCGTACTCGCTAGCGACTGCGTAAAAAATTGTGTGGACAAAAGTGCAGCGCCTCTGGCGGTTACGCAATAGGACTATACCCTTAACATGAGTTTGCAATGTTTGCATTACCGTATTCGCTAACGACTGCGTAAAAATTGTATGGACAAAAGTGCAGCGCCTCTGGCGGTTACGCAATAGAACTAAGAATTGGCATACTAAATCGTTAACGCAGTCGCTAGCGAGTACGGTCATGCAAACTCATGGTAAGGGCACTGCAATCATGCAGGTTCCATGCTGTACTTTACATCTTTGTAATACCATGTTTGGCATTTTATAGTAAATGATTCATAATAGTTGTAGCTTAAATAAGGCCTCCACTGAAAACCAGCGCCACGTGCCGTGGTACAGTGAAGTGCAAAAATATGTATCGAATGAATCCTCTCATAAATATCTATGTACCAAAACCTTAATTTACCGACATAAGAGCTATGGGACATCTTTTTGAGCAAGTTGTATGCACCCATATTTTTGCACTTGACTTTACCATGCTGCGTGGGAATCCTATTTAGCGTTGTTCAATGTCAATTTATTTCGGTTCAATTTGTGTTAAATTAATGTATTTATTCTTCTTCCGTAGAATAACATATTGTGCCCAACCAAATTGTCATTTTCGCAACAGGGAAATGGAAAACCCATGACAAATAAATACAAATAAATAAAAGGCAGTAAGTATTGAAAGACAAAGGTGTTCTTTCCACCCGAAGTACAACCAACATTGACAGAGACAAATTGCGTGAACACGTAACAAAATAAGTACAATTTGAAGGTTACTGTTACCACGACCGGCAAACTTATGAAATTGGAAAAAAACTATAGAGGAGTGATTTTTTTTTCATAAACTGAATCGACAATAAATCTATTTACAAACTTTTTTATATATTTTTTATATTGTTATCTTCTCGAAATCCAACGTACAGTCGCTACCAATATTGGGGAGCATCCTGATAATAGGTACTTCCTGACTTTATCACAGAAATACCTGCGATCTGAAACATTTTTTTGGTTTTACCGGCCTAGGTATGTAATTATACTATTACCACTTATCAGTTAGATCGTAAGCTTGTTTGCCATCGTCGTTGCATGAAAAAGTAAGGCGACTTCCTGACTTGGCGGGGCGGGATCGATATGTGACATTTTCTTCTTTGACGTAAACTTACTGACGTCGCAAAGATTCCCACTTGACAGAATACTGTCAGTATTAAATTTGCGCAGTAGTAATATTATGCGCAGAAGCGGACCAGTACTGCCTTCGCATCGTCCCGCTTCCGCGCATCCCGCGCCAATCAGGAAGCACTCATTTAAATGTAGGGGCGCAGTAAAAAGTAGTACAGAGTTGACTGACAGTTGACATTTGACAGTTTTCTCATATCGTACCGCCTCCGCACCGACAAATCAGGAAGTCGCCTAAAGCTAATATTTCAATCAATGCGCATTCCATCTTTTATAATGCGCACTGCTAACTTTTGGAATTCCCTGCCGTCATCTGTATTTCCGAGTTCATACTTGTATAACCTGGGCCTCTTTAAGGCACGAGTGAATAGGCATCTTCTGGGTTAGCTCGCTTCATCGTTGGCCTCAACTTAGCTCCCTGGCTATTAGATGCTAGCCATGAGCATTCCCATTTTTAATTTAAAAAAACGCTACTCGTTCTATCCGTCTGTGTGTCTCATCGTATTAAAACGGGAGCTACTAAACCTTCGCTCGCTTTTATGATGCGGTGTCTTAAACAACTGTGAACCTTGTGATTGTATTAGTTTTCCCCGGGGACAAACAAAAGATGTTCCTGAAGAATTGCTGTTTACGTCACACGTGCACGAAAAGAGATTTTGTGTCCGAGTGTTTAATTAAAAGAAAGGAAAGAGTAAATATTTTATTTTGAGGTAGCTACAGTCAAGGACATCAATATTTATACACATTTTCACCTTATTCCATTGTAATAAAGTCCAAAAATGTATATATATTTATGCCATCGACTGTACCTATGTATTTTAACTCGTGAACAAAGGTAATTTGCCGCGGGGCAACTCCTTATTTTAGTTTATTACCTCTTTATTTATATAAGGGCTTATGATTGGTTATTACAATATATTTATAAAAATACACTTACAAAACATTATAGGTAATAACCTAACCTAGGGTGCCGCTGGCAGCGAAGTAAGGGCCGGACACAAACTTAATAACTAAAAAAACAACATACCCCCAACCCCCCCTTGAACCTCTCTTGAACTTTCCTTTTTTTTTCCTTTGAATTGAGAACCCCTCCTTTTTTGAAGTCAGTAAAAAATAAGGACAACATTTATAACTGCGTAAAAAAATTAAAGAGAAAAAAAAATCATCTAACATCCGCGCAAATCTTCTCAATAATGGGCATGATTTTTTATTTATTTTATTTTACCGAGGCGGGTTTTTAGATATTTTTAATTTATTCTGTATATATCTTTAGCTGCAAAGCTTACCAAAGAAATATTTTTTCTTCCATTGTTTTTTGAGGCAATGGCTAGATGATGAAGAAGAAGAAATACATTTATTTGGTGTACATAAGGAAATACAATAATAAAATAGTAGGTACTGAACAGAGTTGGTAGGTATACACCAAAAAGGTTGCCACTCAGCATATTATATGCCACGACTGATGTGTCGTGACGCTGAATTTCAGGACAACCTAAAATAATATATACTAGATGGGATCCGGGCTGAATTGATTGATTGATTTAGATTATTCTGGAACGTTTCGCGCCGCTTAAGTGATGAGGATACGTAGGGATTTTGCCCGTCGCCGCGTTGTTGAACACACGTGCCCGGAGCGACGACAAGCAGAATCCACTACCGTACAAAACCAGTGGGGCTAGCATAACATGCATCTCGTCTCTACTCGCGCGCGAGATAGGCTACCTGTCACTTTTTGACAGCATTAATCAGACAGTGACAGGTAGCCTATCTCGCGCGCGAGTAGAGACGAGATGCATGTTATGCTAGCCCCACAGTTGCCTAATGTCATGGCGTCGTTACCGAACAACGTCACTGAACAAGTATTGAATTGATTGGCGAAATCATTATAAATTTGATGGAAAGCCATTTTAAGGAAGAAGAAGGAAGAGGATACGTAAATAAAATAGATTTTTACCCGACGGCCCAAAAACAGGAGGTAAATGAAATGAAATGAAATATATTTATCACATATACAGAATTTCAGAAACAAAACGGCAATGGTCCCAAACTAGGCTAGGCCTGTCCCGTGGAAACCAAAACAGATACAGAGTAACAGGTCATGCGACTAGGAATGAAGAAAACACTAGGTAAAATTATTCGAAGTGAAATTAAACCTTGGCACGATTTACAGACGAGGTCGACGAGGCTGTGGACCAGCGGAAGCAGGTGGTTGTGGTCTACATAGACTTCAAAAAAGCTTTTGACACGCTGGGCCACAACCAGCTGCTTCAGGCAATGGAGGAGTGTGGGATCGCGGGGCCGCTACAAAACTACTGTCGGAGGTTTCCAATGGATTTTCACCAGACCACTTTCCAACCGCAAACTCCTGTCGCCCTATTGGGCCCGGCCTATAAGGCCACAGTCAGGTTTAAAAACCGGTCAAGTGCGAGTCGGACTTCGCACATTTAGGGTTCCGAACCAACCTCAGAAATGTGATTTATCAATATATTAGTATTAGATATTAAAATACTCATACTCATACTCATTTATTCGTAAAACCAATTTACATGTCAATAGAATTTAAACAATATATAATAACAACAATATATAACAATATATATTTGAAACAATATATATCTTTCCCGTTCACGGGACAATGGTGTCCCGGACCTTTGGGAGGCCTGCGCGGAGCCGAAGTACCGAGGTACCGAAGTACCATCGAGTACCACATAGCCAACACGTAGAGGCCCTTTTGACAATTTAATGAAATGCAAGGGATACACCGAGCGGATGCTGTCCCTGCCCGTGTCATGGGACGCACACAGAGACAGCACCCGCCAGGGTGTATAGGGACTTTTGTTGGTGGATGGAATCTAAATGAACCGGGTTATTAGGTGAAGATGATGGACTAATGGCCGGGCTATTGGGTGAGACATCGGACGCCTGCCTAATAAAACAGTCTCGCATTTTAATTCCGGCAGACGGTGACTTGCTCCCTGCTCGATGGGCCCCTATTAAACAGCGACATTAAAAAATGGCCTAGGGGCAACACCTGTCAGAGAGCTGGGGGGGTAGAGAGGTGGCACTGGACTTTCAACATATAGCCAACTCGCCAATCTTATGTAACCACATCTACCCTCGAGAAACA
This sequence comes from Cenopis cana, assembly GCA_951800055.1. Lineage (NCBI taxonomy): Eukaryota > Metazoa > Arthropoda > Insecta > Lepidoptera > Tortricidae > Cenopis > Cenopis cana. The sequence continues at coordinate 1,867,003 of OX637495.1, forward strand.
GCTCTTGCGACTCCACTCTGGACGGCTGGTTATTATTAACGTTCAATAATTAAAAATACAAATAATAAAAATAAATAAAAATACGAGTACAAATAATAATAATAAATATGATTAATATACGTAATATTAAACATTATCACCAAATTTCAAGTTCATAGGTCAACGGGAAGTTAAAAAATTCTTAGGAACAAAATTTTGTGACAGACGACGGACGGACGGACGAACGGAACCCTCAAAAAGACACACTTTCGCATTTATAAATATTAGTATGGATTCGTATCTTCCGAGCTCCATGTTAAACATTAGTAATTCAGACTCCGTATATAATTGGGACTTCGGTTCGGTGGACTCCAACCTGTAGCTCTAGTATAAGTTTTTTCGAAACATTAACTAATTCGAACGCGTTTGCGTTTTGTCTCAAAATGTATGAAAGTGGTATGAAAACGTGAACAGCGCCTCTGGTGGTCACTAGTGGAAACTAAAACAGCGCCTATAACATTTGTTGCTAACCGATGAACGCGCGCGTATTTCAAACTGGGTGAGAGCGTTTTCATACATTTTGAGACAAAACGCAAACGCGTTCGAATTAGTTAATGTTTCGAATAAACTTATACTAGAGCTACTGGAACCGGGCTTGCAACTAAATAACATGTGAACTCAATACTTGATTAAACAAAGATAAACCGCGGGTATAGTTTCCTCAAGGGAGTGTTTCGGTTAGTACCAAAGAGTATTTTCGTTAACCCTGCTTCCATAAAAGGATCACTTTGTTTACACCATTACTACGCACGCACTTGGTGATAATGTTTATTATTTAGTATATTTTACCAACAGCAGGATGTTACCAAAAACAGATCCTAATAATAATGATGTAGCGGTAAAAATAATTAATATGTGTAGCTGTAGCGGTAAAAGTAAACTGGTTTAGGGTATCAAAAATGTTGAGTTACTCAAAGAGAATATAATCACCGTTTTAATAAATATCTTGAAAACTCTGACATTGTCAACATTTCATATTTTTAACTACTTTATTTTATGAACTAGTTAGAAAATAGGTAAAAATTTAAGCCACCCGTATTTTTTCTTTTTCAATTTAACTCATTATTTCATACAAAAAAAACACGTTGAAAAGTAGGTCATTCCGAAAGGGCGTAAGTAAAATATGACGTCATCTGCCCAACAAGAATCCAGAGCCACTTCAGAGCAGCGATTGTCTGTACTCTGTACTAAGGTCTCCCTGAATACAGCGAGGAAGATGACGTCAACTTTCGGTTTACAGTAATTTGCGATTTTTTCCAAAATTAACGGAGAAAAAAAAAATGTTTTTTGTGTACTTCACACATTTTTACCGAAAGGTTTTCGAATTAAGACTTTTGGAAATTATGAAATATTGTCAATTGAAAACTTATAAGCTGTTCTATCACCCCTCTTCATTTTGGAGTTGGTTTTAAGGACATCCTGCATAAATTCCGAGACCTCTCTGGACTAAAACATAAACAGTTCTCTTTAGGGGCCAATTTTTTTGGCGTTGTAGTTTTTTTTATTTCTTAGAATTGCATGAAAATTGGTATTTTGGACGAGCTCCTGATTCTGAACAATATGTGAACGATTTCCTACACTGTCCCACAATTTTTTTCCATTGAGTGACAAAACGTATGGGATTTTCGTAACTCAGTGGAAAAAATGTATGGGGAAAAATTTTTTTTCGGAGCCATGTTGTCATATTTTTTTTACTTATACAGAATCAGGAGCTCTTCCAACATACCAATTTTCATGCAATTCTAAGAAATAAAAAAAAACTACAACGGCAAAAAAAATTGGCCCTTAGATTGTTAAAAATTCAATTTTCTCACGCTAGCGCAGCAAAAGCCTCAGATTTAGCTCCCAAGCTAAATCTTTATAAACAAAAATACATCCCGCATTTTCTGCACGTAGGGCCAAAGTGACAATTTAACACACGATGTTTGCCGTATACAAACACACGGCCTTAATCTTTGCCGGCGCGGGAACACGGGACGAGCTTGTTATGCAAATATTATATTACATTATAATAACATTATTTACTATACAAGTATTTAGTGTTGTGTTCCTGGAGGTGAGCAAGGTTGCCAGAGCTCTAGAGGTGGGTGATAAATAACTTCACGATGAAAAAATCACGGTGATCCGCCGTTAAAAAGTAACAGTGTGACTTGTCACGAAGTAACAACGTTACAAAATAACGTTGTTACTTAGCGACGATATCACTGGAACAGTGTGTAAGCGACGCGTCGCGTCGTGCCTCGTGACCGCTGTTACTAACTGTGACTGTGACTGCGGTGCGCTGTCACAGAGTAACATCAGTTGTTACAAAAATATCAGTAACTGCCGGGAACGATCGACACGCAAATGTCGTGACACGAAATAACCGAAGTGACAAAGTCACGGTGATTTTTCAATGTGATTTTTTTGGAACGGGAATAACAATAACGGTGATCGAAAAGTAACGCTTTTCCCCATGTCTACAGAGCTCCCGAGGATGCACCATGTTGCGAGCGAGGAATCTAAATTTGTCCCTTCTGCTGTCGACACAGTGAATTCTCGAATTTTAGGGTGTTGGTGTGGTAATGCTTTTGGGGTTCAGTTCTAATCTAGTCTAACCTTACTGCTAGCAGTTTGTTTCTCTTCTTTAGCATTCTATGGGTCTTCAGCAGCTCCTTTGTTACGGTTAGGCCTGCCCTTTCGCCATTGCGCATCAAAACGTTAGCTGCCCTCTTTTTACCCGACTGCAAGGCAGGGTTATGTGTTTCGCGCGTATCTTGTATGTAAGTAATTTTCTTTATTACCTCATATCTTACAATCCCGTGAACGGATTTTAATGTTTGAGATAACGTTCGATTTGTCTTACCAGTCCTTAGGAATATGACGTCAAAAAAAAATGGCGGCCACCATACACCTTTTTGTAAAAGAAAAACAAAAAAAACGTTTACGAATTATATCATATGGGGTATCATTGAATAGGTATTTTAAAATCATTATAAATGTTTCTTTAGTCATTATTAAATGTTGTTTTTTCATACTGTATAAAATTTATGGAAGTTATTTTACTTTTATTATGGTTGATTGCAGTTTTAAAATTTCAGTTAACACCGAAACAAACCCTGACGGTGATTCAGGTATATGCGCCAACATCTGCATACAGCGACGACGAGGTGGAAGACTTTTACGACCTCCTAAATAAGGCCTGCGACGATCACTGGGGGTCTTAGAACATAGTCCTTGGTGACTTTAACGCAAAGTTGGGCCCCAGACAGGAACTGGACAGCGATCAGATACTAGGGCCATATGGGTTGGGAGACCGGAATGCACGTGGTTCTCGTCTGATCCAGTTCGCGTTTGGGCAAGGCCTAAAAGTCAGTAACAGCTTCTTCCCCAAAAAACCATAACGTCGCTGGACTTGGATATCGCCGGACGGGCAAACTAAAAATGAGATCGATTTTGCACTTACATCTCACAAGGAAATAGTCAAAAATGTATGTATTTTAAATAAAATTAAATTCAGCTCAGACCATAGACCACTTCGCACAACATTAACTTTTAATTTTAAACTGTACCGGAAGAACTTGTTTTGCAAAAATCTCAAAAAACTCGATAGAGCTACACTGACCGGTAGCTACGATGAATTCAATCTGGAACTACAAAATAAATTTAGCAGTCTGAATCTAGATGCCGAGGATACAGAGACCCAATTTAATAACATTTTAAACGCAATCCAATCCGCCAGCAAAAAAGTTAAGACCAAGCAAAAGAAGCCCACTATACTTTCAACCGGTACCATAAACTTAATAGAACAACGAACTAATTTAGCAATAGGTTCAGTAGAATATCGCATATTAGATAAACATACAAAACGCAGCATCAGAAATGATATTCGAAACTACAACACCAATCTAGTCAAAACAGCACTAACAAAAGAAAAATCGTGGATCACCAACCTGCAGGATAATGATGGCAAGAAGCATAGCAGCAGAACTAAAATAATGGACATCTGCACACAATTTTATACCTCCTTATACTCGGACCCACACAAAACTAATAGTACTGGAGAATACTCTTGCGCTGACACCGTCCCTCCTATCACATGCGACGAAGTGGCTAAAGCCCTGTCCACAATGAAATTTGACAAAAGCCCTGGTGTCGACGGAATAAGCACAGAAGCTCTCATTTTTGGCAAGAAACACCTTTTAAACCCACTAACCAAACTATTTCATACTATGTTGAGAACAGGTCGAATCCCTCAAAGGCTGCTTCACTCTAATATCATACTTTTGCATAAAAAGGGTGATAAGAGCGACATAAGTAACTATCGGCCAATTAGCCTGGTATCTCATGTTTATAAGACATTTATTAAAATAATTGAAAACCGCATTGCTGGGCAACTCGACCAACAACAACCTCCCAACCAAGCTGGCTTCCGTCCTGGATTCTCTACCACTGACCACCTCCACACACTCAACCAAATCATTGAAAAATACACCGAATTGAACGTTCCCTTATATTTAGCTTTCGTCGACTACACTAAAGCCTTCGATAGTCTCACTCATTCTGCAATAGTAACCGCCCTCGAAAACCAAAACATCGATCCAACTTATATAAGCTTAATTAAAACCATCTACAACAATAGTACAGCCGACGTTAAACTACAGTCTTCCGGTCCGTCGTTTCCTATACAGCGAGGAGTGAAACAGGGCGACCCGCTATCTCCAAAATTATTCACAAGTACCCTCGAACAAGTTTTTAAGAGCCTAGCAGTTACTTGGGGAGATAGAGGAATAGTCGTTGGCGATAAGAGGTTATCAAACCTCCGATTCGCCGACGACATCGTTCTCTTTGCCTCTTCAGCAGCCGAGCTTCAGTCAATGCTCAAAGATCTGAGCGTGGCAAGCCTTCAAGTTGGACTAAAAATGAACCGAACAAAGACTCAGGTGATGACCAACAGCACAAAACGTAGGGTTGAGGTAGACGGGCAGGTCATACATTATGTCGACGAATATATTTACTTGGGCCAGCTAGTTTCTTTCAGCAACAGGCAAGATAAAGAAGTCGAGCGGCGTGTCAGTCAGTAATGCCTGGAAGAGCTACTGGTCCATGAAGGAGCTGATGAAGGGCAACCTTCCATTGTCACTAAAGCGCAAACTTGTCGACATGTGTATTCTGCCCGTCCTAACCTACGGTGCCCAAACATGGTCACTCACGGAGAGTCAAAAGTCCAAATTGAAGGTTTGCCAACGGGCTATGGAGCGCAGCATTTTAGGTGTTAAGAGGATGGATCGCATCCGGAACACCACGCTGCGCTCCAAAACACGCATAGCTGATGTAGGCGAAAAGACTGCTAGGCTCAAATGGGACTGGGCGGGTCACGTCTGTCGCATGCATCCGGACAGGTGGGCTAATATAGCTACCAAGTGGATGCCACAAGGGCGACGCAGACGGGGCCGGCCTAAACGGAGATGGCGGGACGATTTGGACGGCTTCCTCATCAACTGGCAGGAGGAGGCACTGATGCGGGAGTCGTGGCATGCATGGGGAGCGGCCTTTACCCAGCAGTGGGACACCCAAATAGGCTAAGAAAAAAAAAAAAAAAAAAAATGGTTGAAATTCTTTTTGTTGAACGTATTTGTATTAAAATGTTATTGGATTTTGAACCTTATTGTTTGAACGGAAAAGTAGCTTTTTGAAGGAATTGCTTTGGAGCAATTCGTTCAACTGAGTTCAACATTCGTTCGACTTTAGTATGCCTGTCCACCTTTCTTGTTGTGTTCCTATTATAAGAACAATTAGAATTGTAAATTTTGTAATAATACAGAACTTAGTACTTACATCAAAGTTATCTTATCAGCGAACATTTTAAAACTTTATCGACTGTTTATAAACCAGTTTATGTAAAGTAATAATTACCTTCTAAGAGTCAATCAACTTGAAGCCACATCAAAGGATTCGGAAGCAATTTATTACAGGAGAAAGTCCAAGGGTTACTTTCCAAAACTCTCATAACCGTCGTACTTTTTATGGGACTTAGCACTTAAAATTCAAGCGTTAAGGTTGCATTTTAATTGCACGATTTGTTAAGTTCAGAGTTCATACCATTTGCAGGGTTTGTATTGAGATTAATTGGCTTTAATTAAGTTAGATTGCGGTCTTTCTTTAGATTATATTGAAAACGATCACTTATAAAGAAAATTATGTTAGACCACTGCAGGGTCGATGAGTTTAAAACAAAGAAAATCTAATACCATGTCTAAGGCGACTTCCTGACTTGGCGGGGCGTGATCGATATGTGACATTTTCTTCTTTGACGCAAACTTACTGACGTCGCAAAGATTCTCACTTGACATAATACTGTCAGTATTACGTTTGCGCAGTAGTAATATCATGCGCAGAAGCGGAGCAGCACCGCCTTCACATCATCCCGCTACCGCGCATCCCGCGCCAGTCAGGAAGCACTCATTTAAATGTAGGGGCGTAGTAAAAAATCGTATCGCGTCGAGTGACAGCTGACACTGACATTTGACACTTTTCTCATATCGTACTGCCTCCGCACCGACAATCAGGAAGTCGCCTAATGCTCCTTGTCTATTGCTAGATGAACTTAAGACCATAACACATTAGCGGACATCCAGACGAGGGGAGCGTGCCTCAAATAGTTTTTAGTGCGTTTGGTCATCTTAAATCGAACACGATACTTCTACAATACAAAATATTTACGCAATATCCATGCTCTCTATCTTTATGTAAAAATACAGCCTCAAAAGACTTACATACCCGGTAATCTAGCTCATGTCGGATATTAAGGGTATCCGTGAAAAACTCTCATCTACTCGTATTTATGCTATCTTCTGTGTCAATAGACGCTTATCTTGAAGTTTTCTCGTCGTTACTATCTGATCTTGTGTGTGGCATAGATTATACATGATTTTTTCGATATACAAACTGCATAGGTACACAGTGTTTATTTATTTATGTATTTTAGGATAACAAGAAAAATACAGTCGATGCTACAACGGGTGATACTCTGTACATACAATCAACGACATTAACGAAGTACTGTGAAACAGTTAATGGTTGTCCATATGTCCAACATCAGACTATTGTACTAAACTTAAGAAAATTACGTAGCGTTTAACTTAATGAAACAGTTTAATAAGTGATGCTTCTCCTTTATGTGACACAGTTTTTATGAAGAATTTTACTGACGGAAACTGTGTTTTTTTCGCTTAAATTCTGCTCCGAGACACGCGCTCAGACTCCCGTAGTTTGATGTGTAGGTATCCTATCTAAAGTAACTGTAGAGGAAAATAGTGAAATTGGGTCCAAAAGTGGCGAATGTTTTCCTCGGCTAGGTACATATGAAAATTTCAAGTATTAACATTGTAATAAGCTGGAAGAAACTGGCTGACTGTCGCGTTCCTTTCGGCGTTTCTTCTCGGCTGTGGCCTCTGTGAAACGCTAGTAGGGTTTGACCTGTAAAAGTGCCATTGCGGCCTACTTACAGAATAAAGTTCATTTTATTTAATTTTTTTATTCAATTGAAAAAATGTAAATGGTCGCCGAATGCTTGCCAACTTTATCAGAAATGAATACTCAGTTTTTAAAATAATGTCCCTAAAGTGTAAAAACACGTTCCCCTAAACATTTTAGTTGTATTGGTACGAGGCAGGCAACCGCAACAAATTGTAGCCAGTCATTGTCATTTTTCATTCATACCGCCGCGCCGTCCCAGAATTATTCGTGCAGCGAGATTTCAATCCTCCCACGTGAAATCGCGATAAAAAGCATATTGCCTGTTCATGTCTGAATTGGTAGGATAAAAAACAGGCCAAGTGCGAGTCGGACTCGCGCACGAACGGTTCCGTCCTATTATCTTTAAAAACTGCAATAAAATCACGTTTGTTGTATGGGCCGCTTTAAATATTTATTTCATTCTGTTTTTTAATTAGTATTTGTTGTTATAGCGGCAACAGAAATACATCTCCGAAAATTTCAACTTTCTAACTATCACGGTTTTTGAGATACAGCCTGGTGACAGACGGACAGACGGACAGCGGAGCCTTAGTAATAGGGTCCCGTTTTACCATTTGGGTACGGAATTCTAAAAATGATTGGGTGAATATCGTTTCTCAAAGGAAATGTACATATTCATATATATCTCAACTGTCAAATTATAATCTACCTAGCGGATAGTAAAGTGCCGAAAATTATATCGTAAGTCGCTTGTAAAAGTATTCTATGCGATTATAGAAAGTTTTCGACCGTTCGTTCGATACCTACCTTGTGTCCCTTAGGGCGGAAATAAGCACACAGGGGCTTAAGGCTTGGTCACACTGCGTTGCGCGACGTCCGCGAGACGCGACCGCTGCGCGCCGGAACGTATGCTAACAGGTTACCACAGATATCAGAACATTCAGAACTAACAGATAAGCGCCATTTAATTGAACGTTTTCTATACCTCTGACCTAGTCTTCATCTGTCACTGTCCCCACTTCGTGGCGAGAGTTTTGTATTGTTTTGACGTTTCGGTGTTCAAATTTAATACTTATTTGACAGTTCGGTTTTGCCTAAAATGGGGGACAGCTCGGGGATCATCTTGGAACTCATCTTGGTTTCCATAAGAATTTTAAGAGACAACTATATGACAAATCGTTCAATTCAATGGAGCTTATCTGTCTTAATCTGTGCAGGTTACCGACGTCACACAGGTTGCGTGACGCGCGCGGGACGGTTTCATACATTTTGGCGCGCAGCGCAGCGTCCCGCTTGCGTCGCGCAAGCGGTGTGACCAAGCCTTTAGACTCGCTGGAGGAATGCAAAAAAGATTTTTCGGTTACAATCTTTCTACAGTTAACACTCTCGCTAGAAGATAGACTATAAACGGTGTTTGTAATTTTATGTCACACCTAGCCATAAAGTGGCCATTATCGCACGCTCCGCGCGCGAAAAAACCCACTTCCTGGCCAGGGGGCGACACAAAATTTTGTACTTACCACGGGCGATAATAAAGAAAGCCTCAGATCGCATATTTATCGCCCTTGCCTTCGGCTCGGGCGTAAAATACCTGCGATCTAAGACATTCTTTGTTTTATCGCCCTTGGTAAGTAATGTACTATTATTTACTTTCGACATTTTACATTACCGGTAACATATATATATATTTAAGAGGGCAAGTTTTTCGTAAATATTGATGTTTATTCTAAACGTGTACATTTACGTGTATAAGGATAAATATCTGGGCGACCGAGCCTTGCTCGGCGTTTTCCCGTGCATGAGACTAGATCGATTGCTCGTCCCCGAAAACCCCCACATACCAAATTTCATCAAAATCGTTAGAGCCGTTTCCGAGATCCCCGAAATAAATATATAAATAAATATACAAGAATTGCTCGTTTAAAGATATAGGTACTCCAGTGCAACAGTTAACCGGTTTGCCTACTTGAAATATACGATTGTTAAGGTGGGACGCTTTCCGTACAAAACGTATTTTGACATTCGCAAGCTAACGGCGTGATATTAGATACTTATGTATCTCATAAATTGGCTTTCCATTAACCATAACATTAGAATAATTTAGGAAATCAATTTTTTCAAATTATTTTAGTTAATATAAGTTTATTCTAGGAAAGGGGGCATTACGCGCATATGGAAAGCCAATTTATGTAAGTTTGTTACATAAGTATTTAAAAATATCACGCCGTTAGCCTGCGAATGTCAAAATACGTTTTGTATGGAAAGCGTCCCACCTTAACATAGAAGTAGGTATGCTCGTGTTTATCTGCTTATTTTTTTTCCAGCAACAGTAATGTAACAGTAGGTAATGTAACTAAATACGAACTTCTGTCGCCTCTCCAACTTCAAGCTGCTTGCATAAAGACATTTATATCTTCCACGTAACACACGGAATAGCTTAAAAGCAAATAAAAGTTTAATCTGTAAAGTCAAACAGAACTAACTTCGGCGGAGCATGTTGGCAAGTAAGCTTGTAAAATTTCTTCCAACTTCGTCCTGCAATGCTCGCACAGAACATTATATACAGAGGGATCATGTAGACTCAAGTTTACTAAGGCGACTTACTGACTTGGCGGGGCGGGATTGATATGTGTCATTTTCTTCTTTGACGTAAACTTACTGACGTCGCAAAGATTCCCACTTGACAGAATAATTTCAGTATTACTTTTGCGCAGTAGTAATATTATGCGCAGAAGCGGAGCAGTACTGCCTTTGCATCGTCCCGCTTCCGCGCATCCCGCGCCAGTCAGGAAGCACTCATTTAAATGTAGGGACGCAGTAAAAAGTATTACACTGAGTTGACTGACAGTTGACACTGACATCTGACAGGTTTCTCATATTGTACCGCCTCCGCACCGACAAATCAGGAAGTCGCCTTATTTGCTTGTTGCAGCTCTCCTTTTGTTGCTTCGGGTAAACTCGGCTATCGTACACCTTAGCGGCGGGTGTAATTGGCGGTTGACAGTGACGTGGCAGTGACTCGTCGCACCGCTACCAGTGTAGTACAGTGTCGTATTTATTTGTATTGTGTAACTATAAATAATTAAAAACTTAAGAGCGTGTTGGACTTCGCACGTTTAGGATTCCGAACCAACCGCAAAATTAAGTTGGTTTTGATAGGAAAAATAAATTAATTTCAAATAAAAAGTGTGATATATCAATTTCTTAGTATTTATTATTATTGGGAATATTGGGGAACTAATTTACCTTTTTTAAGGTTTTGCCCGACGTTTCGAATGTATCACAACATCTGTGTCTTAGTATTTGTTGCTAAAATATACGTTAAGTATATCGTAAACAACATTATCACCAAATTTCAAGTTGGTCGAAGGTAAGTTAAATAACTCATCGGACCAAAATTTTGTGACAGACAACAGACGGACGGATGGACGCGTGAGCGACAGCAATAAGGTTCCGTTTGGACCCTTCGGGTACGGAACCCTAAAAATGAAACATCTGTTTTTCTATTATACGCCGTTTATCATGAAAGCACTTAACAAAGTTAAAGTACGAACCACAGTAATCTTTAGATGGATTCAAGTCGGTTTTCGGGCGATTACGCGTAGCATTACAGCATATAAATACTCCACAAAGTACACATTGTCAAATCCAGGACTCCATGTTTGTATTAAACAGCGGTGGGCGAATGAATAAGCTAAGTAAACTGGGTAAGCTGCCTTAACACGCTTGCATATTTAGGTTGTAGTTAACTGGTGACCCTTATTCCAGTGCATATAAAGTGCACAAATAGTTAAGGCGCTTCAACGAGAAATATCATGTTCTTTGAAACGCTGTTCTGCCTAGACGAGGAAACAATACATAGGGATTGATTTTCAGATATATGATTTTTCACTATATGATTGTGTTTTTGACAATAGCCGAAACATGATTGCTTAAATTTTCTCGATAGAAAATAAATCCAAAGTTGAGTCTTTTTCTTCCTTTTTTACTCAGCCTACTAAATGAACTCATTATTAAACAACACAAATAAGTTAATATGATGGCATTTTACCACATCTAAACTATTATTAAAAAAACAAAAACAAAAAAACAGATATTTATTTAGAAAAAGTCATTCCTGGAGAGTGTTTGCAAAATACATAAGCGTGTCTCTTTCACGGGGGGCGTGGTTTACCGAATCAATATAGGTATCCCCTTAACACATTCAGCGCCGAGGACACGATATCGTGTTCTCCGATCGTAAATAGTTTTCGCTACAAAACAGAAAAGCCATGTTATCGCCCACGAGCGTAGCGCTTAGTACTCGTCGGCAATGATGACAGTATTAACTGTGTTGGCTTGGTGTTGGCGATGGTACTTTGTTTTGCAGATAGAAGTGTCATAGAAAGCATTGTTTCGCAGAATTATCATTTCATAGAAAACACTTTTTTTAAAAGATCGCAGTTTTTCTGTGTTCTATACAATGGCATTTTAGCTGTAGTGTACTTACTTAAAAAGTTAAGTGTCTGAAAAAAAAGTACCTTTTAATTAAAAATTCTGCGCAACTGCCTATACCTACATTCTATGAAACACTTTTTCTACAAAACAAGGGAACAGCGCTCATTTAACAGTGGCTTTTCGACGAAGAAAAACATCGTGAGAATACCCAGTATAATCTCAAACAAGGGTTTGGGTAGGAAGGTCAGATATCAGTTGCTTTGACAAATTAGCCCCTACCTATGCCCCATCTGGGACCAGCGGGGTAATCACGTAACGATATGTACTACCGTTGGTACGTATTTAATGTCAGTTTTAGTATGGGATTTGACATTTAAATCTATCGTACTAACGGTCGAAAACGTTGCGTGATTACCGCGCTGGTGTAAAATTATTTTGTGACAGACGACGGACGGAAGGATGGACGCGTCAGTGATAGCAATAGGGTTTGGACCCTTCGGGCACGGAACACTAAAGAGGCCAGGTCAGAAGTTCCCGCAACCGACGACCTATGAGATATATGGATGTGATTGAGGCAAAATAAGTATGCAAGGACCGTAGTATTTGGCATTCCTTGGGTCTTCCTACTCTAAAATGACCCGGCGTGAGTATATGTGTGTTGCATTGAAGAATAATGACGAAAATGACGGTGGATTCTCTCCTCTCTCGCCACCGCCGCCGCCGCCAACACCGAGCAGCCTCAGTGCTAGATGCTGGGACCACGTATTGGTCCGTAACATTTCGAGCGATATTCAATTCGACTTTAAGAGGATTGTGTAGCAAATTCTTTCCATACAAAAACGTGCTTCGGGCGCCAACGTTTTCCACCCCTAAACCAGAACCGATTTGCATGATTTTTGGAAATAATGTAAGTATCATTAAATACTAGGTTTTTACGTTTTGATTTTTTGGAAATATTGCATACAATTGAAAACATGAACCCTTAAAGTTAAAAACTTTGTCCTGGGTTTTTGTTATTATTTCATAAACTAGAAAGAATTACGAAAAAAGCAAAACATATAAACCTAGTTAAGAATGTGAGAAACCGATCAAGGCCAAATTGTCTCATTTGATAAAAGGTTTAAGGGGTCGAAAACGTTGGCGCCCGAAGCACTAATTCTGCTCGAAATTACCACTGTCTCTATCGCACGCAAGAATATTCCGGAATGCCTGTCTGTTCTCGCTCGCACGATAGTTTCATAATAGTCTTAAAAACCTGAGTGACCTGTATATTTTATTTCAATATGTATGTATGTACACTAGTTTATTTAATTCATCATCAATTAGACTCAATCTTCCTCATCATATTCGTCGTATTCAAAATCGGTGAAAAAATTCCGCTGCTGCCACTTGGCGCCCCGAAGTGTCGCGTGTATCCAGGAACTGATGTTGGGTGCTGACACCAGGGTCACGAAGCTGGGGCCAGGGACCAGGTCGCAATCATCAGGTACCCACGACGATACCACACCCCAGAGTATACCGTTTAGTACCACGGGGGCGCCGGTATCCATCTGAACAAAACATTACAGCACGATCACTAACATAAATATGATCTTACTTCGTTGAATATTCTTCTTTAACAGAAATGTAATAGAGTTTCAATAATAGTTAACACTTTTTGAACTAAGCTCGACCATTTAAGACCACAATACAACAAACAGAATAATGGCTCTCGGATTTTACAACCGCCCGAGCGCCCGCCCGCCACCCGACTAGAACCTAATCACTAGAAAAAAACACTATGGTACACCAAGTGAATTCATCGGATTATCGACTCTATGGCTTTGTCATAAGAATAAAAATGCGTTCAAAGAAAATAAACATTTCGCACGTTTGGATTTACAAAAAATACCAGGCGTATCGCGTGCTTATCTGTCGTGGCTAAGGTTTTTAAGAAATACACAAGTTTTGAAAGGGCTATTTTCCGCTTAGACCATTTTAAACCTACTCAACTAGGTATAACGTTGAAAATTCTATATACATGCAATGTAGTTCCAACCTTTTTTTGTAAGGTAACTGATTAGCGGTTACGAGAACTGAAACAGACGTAAGACATTGTATAAATACAATGGCTTCTATTTGCCGCTCGGTAACAAAAACATTTGTTAGAAATTTCATGTTATTACCAGCGGGCTTCACAGTCGGTGTGAAAAGCAGCATGTGTCACAGTAGCATAATTATTTCCATCTTGGGCGTAAACACTTGAATAAAATGAAGATTTCCTTGCTACGCTCATGATTCTACTTTAGAATCCCTCGCTTCGCTCGCTCGCCGTATATATACCATTTTGTTCCCTAGGGACACAATCTACTAGTAAAGATGACGTCTTACCGAGCATGGGTCTGCCCCCTCGCCCTGGTCCAGACACATAATGTTTGTCTTCGAGAATCCCAACTCATCAAGGGTTTCAGAACATTGCTGGGGTTTTGTTGGGTGCAAGTGTGAGACTTGCAATAGACGATGTCGCTGTATGCTCTCCATTGAAGCAACTTTCCTTATTTCTGCTGAGCTGATTTTCTGCAATGTTAAGATACAAATAACATTCTTAATATTTACTTATCAAGAATCAGATCAATTTATACTGAACTTCGAACCAAATTATTAATTTTCTAGAACACTAGCGGTTGCCCGCAACTTCGTCTGCGTAGAGCTCGGTTTTTAGTTAAAACATCTTAATATCCAGGAAACGGTATAATAATTGTGGTACTTTTACCCGGTGAGACCAAATTATTAATATGATGTACTGATATAAATCGGTCAACCCAAATTCTCAACCCCTCTAAAAATCCCTTTAGGTACCTACTTATCGGTTAAAAACTCTCATTTACTTAGGCGACTTCCTGACTTGGCGGGGCGGGATCGATATGTGACATTTTCTTCTTTGACGTAAACTTACTGACGTCGCAAAGATTCCCACTTGATATAATACTGTCAGTATTACGTTTGCGCAGTAGTAATATCATGCGCAGAAGCGAAGCAGTACCGCCTTCGCATCGTCCCGCTACCGCGCATCCCGTGCCAGTCAGGAAGCACTCATTTAAATGTAGGGGCGTGGTAAAAAATAGTAGGTATCGCGTCGACTGACAGCTGACACTGACATTTGACACTTTTCTCATATCGTACTGCCTCCGCACCGACAAATCAGGAAGTCGCCTAAGGCTATCTTTTGTGTGAGTTGACACGTATCTTATCGTTTTCTCTTCGTTACTGTACGTATTTAATTATGGACCTGTAGAAATTTTGCTCCCCGTACAAACTCTGAACCCCTTTTTAACCCCTTGAGGGTATGAATTAAAAAAAAACGCTGAAATTAGTTTTGTAGTATTTAATTTAAACAGTTACTGTAAGAAATTTTAAGTCCTTCACTCAAAAAAATTTTGCTTCCAATATAAACTTTGAATCCCTTTTTAACCCCTTTAGGGGTTGAATTTCAAAAAACGCAGAAATTAGTTTTGTTTTATTTAAACAGAGAGTCTCTGTAAGAAATTTGAAGTACCTCACTTAAAAAAAATTTGCTCCCCATACAAACTTTGAACCACTTTTTAACCCCTTTAGGGGATAAATTTCGAAAAACGCTGAAATTACTTTTTTTGTATTATTATAAGGAACTTTTGTACACAGTTTGAAGACACTCACTTAAAAAAAAAATAGCTCCCCATACAATATTTCACCCCTATTTTCAACCCCTTAGGAGACGAAAATTTTGAAAACGCAGATATCACTTTCATTGTCTTATTTTAAGGAGTCTTTGTACAAAGTTTCAAGTCTATACCTTTAAAAAATTATTGCCCCGCATACAAACTTTGCACCCCTGTTTTACCCCCTTAGGGGAGGAATTTCCAAAAATCCCGTCTTATCCCTTGCCTCCGTTACATAACCTAACTATAGTGTAAATTTCAAATTTCTAGGACCGGCAGTTTCGGCGGGGCGGTGATTAATCAGTCACCCATCAACTTTATATATATAGATTACCTGTGCTGGCCAAGCGGTAACAATGAAATGGGTAGCCATAATTTGTTTCGGTGTCTTCTGTATTCTTACAGGGTTCAAGCTTGGAGTCAGCGGCACCGTCCGCGCGAGCCAAATGAGAGCCACGTCATATTCGGGCTTCTGGTCATCGAAATAAGGGTGAAATTCAATTAATTTCACGGGGAGAACTTTACCACCCTTCTTGTTGTTGATGCTGCCAAGTCTTACGTGGATCAGTCTTAGGTAATCTCTAAATCTGGAAAAAAGGTCCCTCTTATTTAGATATTAGGTATAGATTCCAGTGCTCAACACTGACCCAATGCGTTGTACTTTGTTTTGCAGATACAAGTTTCATAGCGTGTATTGTTTCGTAGATTTTTCTTTTCATAGTAAACTTTATTTTTCAGAAGGGTAGCAGTCCTAACCTAACTGAACCTACTTTTTTGATAGAACTATTTGGTTTCTATAGCTTTAACTAAAAAGATGCTAAAAAAAAGGTTTCAATGAAATGAAAATTCTGCGAAACAATACATTCAATGATACATATTTCTGCAAAAGAAGGGCGGTCAACGGATATTGTAATGCATCTAACATATACATTTTGTTGATATTCAAAATCAAAACTCGCGTGGCTTACGACACCATTTTTTTAAAACCAGTGGCTCTAGTATAAGTTTTTTCGAAACATTAACCAGTTCGAACGCGTTTGCGTTTTGTCTCAAAATGTATGAAAACGCTCTCACCGAGTTTGAAATACGCGCGTTCATGGGTTAGCAACTAATGTTATACTCGCTGTTTTAGTTTCCACTAGTGACCACCAGAGGCGCTGTTCACGTTTTCATACCACTTTCATACATTTTGAGACAAAACGCAAACGCGTTCGAATTAGTTAATGTTTCGAAAAAACTTATACTAGAGCTACTGAATGTGACTTTTTAGGCCGGGCCCAATAAAGAGTAAGAAAGTGGCCAGGGAGATATCCGGGGGAAACCTCCGACATGACCACGCTTTATGACACTATTACAATTTACACCTTAAACCTACGTCTCATTGTTCAATTTTCAATGAAATCCAAACCCACATACATTTTAATAATTAAATTTTAATCACTTTGCATTTCAATATAAACGTTAAGGCGTAAATACCTCGGTCGTAAGCGTTAAAGGTAACCACATCAAAGAGAATTACAGGGGTCACCAAGTTCGGGTACCATATTTGAAAACGCTTAGCAGTAAGGACTAAGGGTATGTTGATATTATAGCACAGAATAATTAAAAGTATACACAGAACGTTTTCTACTGACAAAGCCGTCTATTTTATCAGTTAATTAGGTCATTTTCTGTTTGAATTGGCAAGTACTTACCTACATTTAGATTTTCTCAGCGTCACTATCTAGAATAGAACTGATTACGACCTAATGATTGTGGATTTTTCATTAAAAAATATGTTTCAAACATCACTCCATAATATTGACCATTTTCAAGTTTTAAATTCTACTCTGCATAATAAAATAAGTATTAAAAGCTTTTAAGCTATAGGTACGATCACGCGCTTTAATTTATGACCCATCTCGCAAAAATTTTCTTTGATTTTCTATACAGTTTTAACAGGTCTGTCAACCTTAGGTGGGTCCGAAATTAAAACTAGTAACTGTACCTAATATTAAAATAAACTCACACAAACACAGAGTCAGCTACCGTCAGTACCCAAGTGTCACTAATAAGTGCCCCTGCGCACAGGTATCTTGTTTTGTTCAGGACTGCGACCACATAAGGAAACACATTGCCACTAGACACTATTGTGTGGTCACTCAAATCATAAGTAGTCGCGTTTAGCGTTTTCAACGAACTTTCCGCTAAACCACATAACACGTTTAAAATGAAAACTTTAACAAACATATTTGAATCCGATTAAATTCTGATTTTCATTAATAAATCCAAATGACGTTGAAGAATTCGATTTTGCGTACTTTTATTTCGCGAACGCGGGTGAGCCTTGGTTGTGTGTTGAGCTATACATGCACATTGTCTATGTGTGCGTCAGCGTAGAAGCTATGACTGCTATGAGTTGACTTCTATTCGTCTATATCTGTCACAACTATAACAATGGGCAACCCGCGCGCGTGAGAGAAAAGAACTATAACGAAGTATTATAAATTTCGATGTAATGGCATTGAAATCGATGTTTCTAGTTTGAAATACAAATCGAATAGCCACAAATGGGTTTACAGGCAATTTGGTAAACATCGTAATCATTCTAAATATTTACCTTTGATTTTGAAACAACGCATTCAGGTACTATTTCAGGCTTTTTTTGTATATTATGATGGAGTCAACAAGCATATTGACGACCGCTTTAGCTTAGTTGGTAGTGACCCTGCCTACGAAGCTGGAGGTCCCTGGTTCGAATCCCGGCCGGGTCATTTATTTGTGTGATGAGCACGAATATTTGTTCATAGGTCTTGGATGTTTTCTATGTATTTAAGTATTTATTTATCTATATATATTACATGTATATCGTCGCTTAGTACCCATAGTGCGGTGGACTCCCCCGCCGGGCCCGCCGGCGGGAATGCCTAAGGCCGAATCGGTCATATTCGCATCTAGTGAGCGCACTCCCGTAGTACTTCAAGGTCGGAATCGTTCGCGCGGCTTCGTGCGTGTTCGGACGAGTATTATTTCGTACGAAAACGTGTCCAATGTGCGACCGGCCTAAGGCGACTTCCTGATTTGTCGGTGCGGAGGCAGTAAGATATGAGAAAAGTGTCAAATGTCAGTGTCAGCTGTCAGTCGACTCGGTACCATTTTTTACTGCGCCCCTTCCTGACTGGCGCGGGATGCGCGGTAGCGGGACGATACGAAGGCGGTACTGCTGCGCCAGGCGACTTCCTGACTTAGCGGGGTGGGATCGATATGTGACATTTTCTTCTTTGACGTAATCTTACTGACGTCGCAAAGATTCTCACTTGACATAATACTGTCAGTATTACGTTTGCGCAGTAGTAATATCATGCGCAGAAGCGGACCAGTACCGCCTTCGCATCGTCCCGCTTCCGCGCATCCCGCGCCAGTCAGGAAGCACTCATTTAAATGTAGGGGCGCAGTAAAAAGTAGTACTGAGTTGACTGACAGTTGACACTGACATTTGACAGTTTTCTCATATCGTAGAGCCTCCGCACCGACAAATCAGGAAGTCGCCTTAGTGTCTGAGTTGTACGCCATCTATCTTTCGATGGACGCTGTGATTACGTCGTCTGGGTAAAATCACTATCGTTATCTTTTACCTCTTTTGTCTATTATTCGACAAATTCCAATGTTCTATAATCAGCACAAGATATTAGAGGAGGACCGGCGCCGATTACTCGCCACTTGGTTACACTAATGCTATTGCACTTTTAAGGGGACGGACTTTATTAAAAGTATCTTAGATTTTTTATGAATTTATTAGGGTTCCGTACCCGAAGGGTCCAAATGGAACTGTCACTCACACGTCCTTCCGTCTATCTGTCGTTTGTCACAGAAGATTTTTTGAACTTCCCACTGACCTATGAACTTCAAATTTGGTGGAAATGTTAATAATTACGTATATTTTTCAATACAAATACTGATATATTGATAAATCTAAGTTTATCTTAATTTTTTTAAATTCCTATTAAAAACAACATAATTCTGCGGTACGTTCGCAACTCCAAAGGATGATTCACACTAGACCGTTCCGTGTCCGGCCCAGCCCGTTTTCTAGTACAAGAAATCGACGGCCGTCGCGCGTCCTGTATTAGAAAACGGGTTGGCCCGGACACGGAACGGTCTACTGTGAATCATCCTTAAGTATGTAAAATCCCACACGCACTTAGCCTGATTTTAAAAACTAACTTTTGCCTTTTACTTTTGTCCGCCTAGAAGTCGTTTGTCGCCTAAGGCGACTTCCTGATTTGTCGGCGCGGAGGCAGTACGATATGAGAAAAGTGTCAAATGTCAGTGTCAGCTGTCAGTCGACTCAGTACCATTTTTTACTGCGCCCCTATATTTAATTGAGTGCTTCCTGACTGGCGCGGTATGCGCGGTAGCGGGACGATGCAAAGGCGGTACTGCTCATGATATTACTACTGCGCAAAAGTAATACTGACAGTGTTTCGTCAAGTGAGAATCTATGCGCCTTCAGTAAATTAACGTCAAAGAACAAAATGTCACATATCGATCCCGCCCCGCTAAGTCAGGATATTGCGCACCTCAATAAAAATACAAAACAGTTCAGAAACTCGTTGTGTGTTTTTGTATACTTACTGTGTAACTATATCTTTATTATATTAAATCCGTTCATAAACCTAAAGCGGCATAATACACTTCGTCGTTTTCACCTAATGCGGTCGCCGAATTCATTTTAAACTACTTAGGCCAACAAATGTCGTCTTTACACTAGTCTGTGCACCTACTACAGCGACTTGGCAGCTGTTGATCGCCGAATGCGGCCGACTAACGTGTTCTTTACACTTTTGCGGTCGCCGCAGGCAGCATGCGGCGACCGCAAAACGACGAAGTGTAATTGCCGCTTAACATAGCGAGATATAAGCAGAGGTAAAAAACATTCCTAAAGACACACAAGATCTTATTCCTAAAGAGCAAAAAAGAGTACTCTGCAATTTTTTTCCTAATTGTCAGAAACGTAATAAACTTACCCTTAACAATTCCAATTCTACAAAGGGCTATTATCGGAACGGTTTAATAAGCGAAATGTTCTATTCCATTTGGCTTGTTCCTATTCATAACTGCCTTTATTGTAACCGACTTCTTTCTTTCTATCCAGGCTAAAATAATGAGTTTTTATGGCTGGGTTTTACCGCTTTTGAGTTTTTTAATACAATCTGAGACATGGAATATAGTGTCTAAAATTAAAATATGAGATTATAAACATTATAATAGTTTGATTTGTAATTAGTATACATAAGTTACGTAGCGGTAGCCTGTAAAAACCATCTCACCCCTCTTTCATCCCTGCTCTCCCCATTCATAAACCAACTGCCCTCGCAATACCTACTTACCCCATTTTACGGTACAGAGAGATGGGGATGGTATGTATAGGGTATGGTAGAGTGTCGGTATATAACGTGGCAATACGGCCAGCCTTCTGTAGCTCTAGTATAAGTTTTTTCGAAACATTAACTAATTCGAACGCGTTTGCGTTTTGTCTCAAAATGTATGAAAACGCTCTCACCGAGTTTGAAATACGCGCGTTCATCGGTTAGCAACAAATGCTCGCTCGCTGTTTTAGTTTCCACTAGTGACCACCAGAGGCGCTGTTCACGTTTTCATACCACTTTCATACATTTTGAGACAAAACGCAAACGCGTTCGAATTAGTCCCATAGTAATTAACGTAATGGCACCAATTATGGACGACTTAAGAACTCTGTCGACATCTTTTGGCTATAACTCTCTTATTTTATAAGTTTGATGTTAGTTATTTCAAAGAAAATGTAGCTTAATAATCACTTATTATAATAAACATACAAAAGTTTTGGATAAACTTGTAAGTTCCGAGAAAATTGCTCCAAATCTGAAAAAGTCGAAAATCTTCGAAAATCCTATGATGGACAGACAAAATCCAATTATGGACACCCAATCTTGGACACCTTAAGGTTTAAAACATTGTAGACCGCCTGCAATTTCACATATAAATTCCTTTAGTTGTTGAATTCCAAACTTTAAAAAAAAGTAGAAACTGTCATATAAAAGGAGGCACAGGTCGTATTCAGCCAATTCAGCTCGTATTTTTCTGTTGGAAACGCGACGTCTTTTTAAGTCTTGAATAATTTGCGTTTTTCGGTAAAACAATACACTTGCGATTCTGTTAAAAAATATAAACATCCCGCTGTTTATTTTTTATTGAGCATGATGTTTTTGACGTTTTAAGGTTATGTTTATCAAATATTTATCCAGATTTTGTCGTATTTCCTCCATTTTTGAGAAAAGTACTATATTAGCCTCGGCCGGAATGGCAATTGCAGGGTTCGTATTATAATTAAACGGACTCGCAAGCTCGTCCGTTTAAACAAATACTCAGCCTGCAATTGCTTTTTTCCCCGGCCACGGCAATAATGTATTATTTTTTTTCGGGATAAGGATTCATGGATAAGGAATTCAAATTTTACATTTCTTTAGAATTTTAAGTAAAATTTTTTTTACGAAAAATCGTCATTATAGTCGATTTCGACTAATTCGGGGATGAGAATTTCAAATTTTATATTAATTTTGAATTTCAAGTTAAAAAAAACTATTTTTTTCGAAATATCGTCATTATACTCGATTCCGACTAATTCGGGGATTACAAATTTTACATTTATTTTGAACTTTAAGTAAAAAAAAAAATTTTTTACGAAAAATCGTCATTATACTCGATTTCGATTAATTCGGGGTTAAGGATTTCAAATTTTACATTAATATTGAATTTTAAGTAAAAAATTTTTTTTTTCCAAATATCGTCAATTTACTCGATTTCGACTAATTCAGGGATAAGGAGTTCAAATTTGATATCTATTTAGAGCATCTATAAATATGTTACCGGTAGCACTGGTAAGCAATGCAGGTCATTTGCCTTCGGCTTCTGAACACATCTTAGAGTACTTATAATATGTGTGTATGTGTAGATAAAGTAATGTATGCAACTGTACATAATTGGGCATTAAAACACTCGTGTGACCCTATTATGAAACTCGCCTTCGGCTTGTTTCATAAAACACACTCGTATTTTAATGCCCCTCATGATGTACCAGTTGCATAATAGTAGTTTATGCTATTCATAATAAGGTCACACGAGTGTTTTAATGCCTAATTATGTACAGTTGCATACATTACTTTATGTCACACCTAGCCATAAAGTGGCCATTATCGCACGCTCCGCGCGCGAAAAAACCCACTTCCTGGCCAGGGGGTGACATAAAATTTTGTACTTACCACGGGCGATAATAAAGAAAGCCTCGAGATCGCATATTTATCGCCCTTGCCTTCGGCTCGGGCGTAAAATACCTGCGATCTAAGACATTCTTTGTTTTATCGCCCTTGGTAAGTTATGTACTATTATCTACACACATATTATAAGTACTCTAAGATGGGTTATAGACGTTATAGTAGCCGGTATTATATAACATTTGAAATCCTTATCACCGAAATAGTCGAAATCAAGTAGGTATAAAGACGATTTTTCGAAAAAAACAATATTTTTTCTTAAAATTCAAAATTAATATAATATTTGAAATCCTTATCCCCGAATTAGTCGAAAACGAGTATAATGACGATTTTTCGCAAAAAAAATTTTTTTTTCACTGTAATTTCAAAATTAATATAAAATTTGAAATCCTCATCCCCGAATCAGTCGAAATCGAGTACAATGATGATTTTCGAAAAAAAAAAAATATTTTTCTCTAAATTTAAAATAAATGTAAAATTTGAAAACCTTCTCCCTGAATTCTTATCCCAAAAAAAATTACCTATATCGAGCTGACCTTTCGTATCGACTGAATTTTAATTTTCCTGTTCCAAATTAAAAAAAAAAACAAAACATTATAGTACTAAATAGGACATTATAATGAATATTATATTACTGCTGCCACTGCTGGTAAACTTCACCACAGGTAAGAAAATTTTCATAAGTACATTGATGTTAAAATGAAGGTCATTTGCCTACGGTTTCTGAACGCATTTTAGAGGATTATGATATTTGTGTAGATAAACTACTATTATAATAAAACTGGGTCGCCAATAAATCCGTCCAACATTGGGTGTCCATAATTGGGTAACTAGAATTCAGTATGAAAACCAATCATGGAGAAATTGTCCATAATTGGAGATTAACAAAAAACAGGAACCAGTAATGTACATCCTCTCTAAATCATTCAAATTAGATTCTAATGCAATAAACACTTTGAAAAAGTATTGTTAAATATGTAACGCTTCTCACGAAATCATATCAAAATAATATTGTTTAGAGAAAAGAAAGTTTACAATCAAAAACGTAAACCTACTTCCTTAGTTATTTCTGTAAGAAACTTAGGTTATTCGTGAAAAATGCCGGAGCACACTTTTTGCCGCCGTGCCATTTTTAAACAAAATGACCGAGGTGTATGTCATTTGTCAATGTGATACATAGAAGCCTATTCTTTATGCTTAAAGTGTTGCCATGACTATAATACTTTTCCGTTGCTTAATTTCGACCGTGAAAGATTTTTGCGTCCATTACTGGAGCCAGGTCCATTACTGGTGCCACTACGTTAGTCCCATCGGCACTGATATTGAAGATATTTTTTTTTTTATAGTTAGCTTTTTCTTTTTATTGCAATTTCCTTTTCCGCTTTAAATTGTTAAAAGAAAATAATACGGATTTTACTTTCTTGAATAATAATAAGAAACATACAGAAGAAACTAAGAAAATTTGTAAGCCGTGTAACGGAATGGACCCATCTCAATAAGATAACAACCAGCGCTGGTCTTCCGCATGGTCCACTAACATAGATATAGTATATACTCTGTAGTTATAGATGCGCCAACAAGCGACCGGGGCTATGTCTTTCTCATATTATGACGTCAAAATATGGGGATACCATGGTTGCAAAAAATTACCCCAAAAATTTAGTCGGATAGTACTTAGTTACATGTGATCAAATTCCATAGTGACTAAGTCGCCATTTTGACTCACTAACTAAATTTACACAACATCGTAGGCGATATCGTAAAATAAGTGATCCCGACCGGCCACTTTTTTTGTGATAATCTTACCTATAAATATACATATAGTCACCGGTTATCACCGTTGCATCAAACGACGATTTCACTGATCCAAATCTATACATTTTGTTCTCGCCGCTCGCCGCTGGTCGCTGGCCTTCCTGCTCGCCGCTTGACTTGCTGGTCATCACGTCACCCAAAGAACCATGCTAAATGTTTAAGTCTCTAGACGATGAAAGTAGTAAGTAATGTAACCAGATAGTGCTTACTACTTCCATGCCCCTTTTTGTCTTTCACAGATAAATGATGTAGTTGTTGGAATAAAAGTATAAACTTCAAATTAGAACAGGTAATTTATTTACAATAATATATTATATTTATATAACTTTATTTTTCAATAAATAAACAAATATATAATAAGCAGTTATAGATTATTTTACCCAATTTACTTTCCTGTTCCCTCAGTCCTCAAATCGGGATTCATCCTCTGTTGAAAAACTGAAAAAATAAATTACTTGAAATTCCCGAAACGTGGGGTAATCTTTAGGGGATTTTTTTATTATTTGTTGGTATCCCGAAATCGAATTATAAACCGACTGAATGGTGGGACATCAATGCTAAGCTGGCTTCTATGGTAGATTTATACTACGCGATTTGACCGGTTTGTATGTCAAATGTTTGGAGGTTATTTTTTAATTAATTCACATATTTTTCCTATTTCATCTATTGTCTCATGATATAACTAATGATTTAGCTCAGTTATTTGGTTCCGGTGAGATTTTAGAAATAAACACGAGTCCAAAATTCAAAGAAAATGTACTTACGCATGGAATGTAACATCCGCCTTTTTTCGGTCGAAATTGCTTTTACAGCCAAACACTGAACACCCCACCATGTTTGCACTGAACAACCAAACACTACGGATCTGATGATTGGTAAATTATTGTTCATTTAAACCAAATTCATCATTAATTTTCCACTTATAAAATGCACTGCAAAATATTGCCACTTTGTTTTGCAATCTTCTTGACACTAATGACAGATTACTTTTACCCGACCATGAAAAAATGTCCGGTCGGTGATAAGGACAAAACATCGCACTATTTTCTACTTGCTCTCATAGGAATCGCAATAAGGCTATCTTTCTCTTACAAAGCGTGTCAGGCCCTTGTCCACTAAGGCGACTTCCTGATTCAGAAAACTGTCAAATGTCAGTGTCAACTGTCAGTCAACTCAGTACCACTTTTTACTGCGCCCCTACATTTAAATGAGTGCTTCCTGACTGGCGCGGGATGCGCGGAAGCGGGACGATGCGAAGACAGTACTGGTCCGCTTCTGCGCGTAAATATTACTACTGCGCAAATGTAATACTGACAGTATTCCGTCAAGTGGGAATCTTTGCGACGTCAGTAAGTTTACGTCAAAGAAGAAAATGTCACATATCGATCCCGCCCCGCCAAGTCAGGAAGCGTAAGGACGCTAGGTACCTAACACGGCAATAAATGTACATAGTATGTACTACATACCTACGTGAAACAAAGCTAAATTAAATCTGATATAGATAAGAAAATAATATTATATTTGCCTATCTAAACTATGTACAACATTTATTCTTATACACGCCGAAATTAAAAAAAAAATGCAAAAATGTTTACCAGTGAAACCTTAATCTCCGCAAAAAGCATTTTCTTTTAGAAACCTAAGGTGCATTTTAAAACTTACTACTCTGAAGTCAGCATTTGCTTTTAGCACTTATAAGTAACAGTACATTAAAAATCGTTTTTAGGGTTCCGTACCTCAAAAGGAAAAAAAGACGGAAACCTTATTGGATCACTTTGTTGCCCGTCCGTCTTGCTGCCAAGACCCTTTAACGCGTGGAGATATCGAGTTGTACTTAAAACCATATAAGTAGCTAAAACGCAGCTCAGCGTCAGCTCTAAAGTCCCGTCAAGCTGTGAAAAAATCAAGCCGTTTATGCCTCCAAAAACTTATATTTCGGCACTCTCAAGGGAATCAAAATTTACAGGGTACTTTCCGTTGAAACTACCAAGTCCGTCCTAGAACTAAGTAATATAATATCAAAATCAAGTTCAGGGGAGGTTTTTATTGAATCATAAAAATGTATAGGTACCTGTTTAAAGTACGTAACCAATCATCGAGGGTAAGCAGCGGTATGGGCGGTCATAATTGTACGGGTGAACAAATTTCTACGGAACCCTCGGTGAGCGAGTTCCACTTGCACTTGACCGATTTTTTTAGACACAGTCCGTTAACCCCAAGTACCGTCTGCGTTGCGCGATAAAGATAAATCTGCACTGTTCCGAGGATAATTCGAATATGCTCAGAATTTGGAAGATTAGAGAAAAAAACAGTATAGTAACTTTTGAATTTATGTATTAAGTATGTGTTTTATTCTGACTGTAACTTTATAAGCCTGGCCCAATAAAGCGATAGGAGTGCGCAGTTGGAAAGTGGCCTGGGGAAAATCCAGGGAAACCTCCGACACGACCACGCGGGCAGTAAACACTGGAATACTCTAAGAGTTTGCGCTCCAGCGAGATTGGTTGAGCGGCTTCAACTGAATCTGAGGTGTCAGTGGAATTGAGCTACTGAGTTTTGTCGCTGGTTCAGTGTTCACGAAACCTAGCCTAATATTTGTGAAGAGTCCAGTAAGAAACTTAACTAGGCCCGAGCTGGGTCGAACAGACTCTAGGGAGTATTAAGCGTAACGCTGCTCACTTTTTTAATAAATTTCATTTAAAATAAAAGGGAAAAATTAAATATACTCATATTTTCAGTACTTAAATAATGTCGTATTAATTTTCTTTTAAAGTCGTTCTTCATTCTTTCGCGGCTGATCGTTTCTGGTAAACTGTTCAGAAGATAAGGGATACGTTTTTTTAGCGTTCTATCACCATAATAGTTGTGAATCTTCGGTACGCACAGTTTACCAAATGCCATAGCCCTAGTACCATATACATTATCAACTTTTTTTTAATAGATGTATAGGTATTTCATTTTAATTAATTTTTATTTTCAGGTCTAGTTTTAGTTGATTAATTTTATTGTTTTTTTTTTTCTATTTCTGTACTTTTTTCATGAATAAAGTTTATTAGTTTTTATTTAGATGTATAGTTATTTCATTTTTATTAATTTTTATTTTCAGGTCTAGTTTTAATTGATGAATTTTATTGTTTCTTTTCTATTTCTGTACTTTTTTCATGAATAAAGTTTATAAGTGTTATTACATTTTGATTATCATGCGTTTAAAAAAAACCATAAACCATTTGAGTTGAATCCTCCTTACCAAAGTTATCTGTCAAAAACAATTTAAAAAATACGGCCCCCTATTTTAGCTTAGTATGCCAGACTAGACAAATGTCTCTACTGCTGTTTCTCTTTACTGTAATCTCTTTGGGGGACTATGCAAATAAAGGAAATGTGTTTTATTTTTAGATTGACAAACGAAAACATCTGCGTAGATCCCCCATGTCGGGAAGATTCCTAGTTTCCTAGGGCTTTATACTACTCACGTAGACCCACGGGGCCACTGACTTCAAATTAGATATATATTTTACAAGAACACCCGAAACAACCAGCAAACTTAATATTACGAACTCTTTGCTTATCTAAGCTTCTAATAAAACGAATTGTGTTTAATTTTGAAACTGAAAATTTGCTTTAGGTATGGATTTATCTACAAACTATGTTGTTGCTGATTTTCCATCTACTAGTATAATTTAAACTACATTTTAACGGTTAATCATTATTTCATTCATCAGGATTACAGCCCGTACTGGATTGTTTTCAAATAATTTAAACAGACTTTCTGAATTGACAATATTTCAGAATTTCCAAAAGTCTTAATTCGAAAACCATTTCGGTAAAAACGTGTGAAGTACACAAAAAATTTTTTTTTAGATTTTTTCTCTGTGAATTTTGGAAAAAATCGCAAATAACTGTAAACCGAAAGATGACGTCATCTTCCTCGCTGTATTCAGGGAGACCTTAGTTAGTACAGAGTACAGACAATCGCTGCTCTGGAGTGGCTCTGGATTCTTGTTGGGAAGATGACGTCATATTTTACTTACGCCCTTTTGGAATGAGCTACTTTTCAACGTGTTTTTTTGTATGAAATAATGAGTTAGATTGAAAAAGAAAATATACGGGTGGCTTAAATTTTTACCTATTTTCTAACTAGTTCATAAAATAAAGTAGTTAAAATATGAAATGTTGTCAATTCTGACTAGGCGGGGCGGGGTCGGTCGGTATGCGTGGTTCATTGACCAAAATATATGACATGAATCATGATTCATGCAATGAATCATGAATTCCGAAATCCGTTTAAAGCGTTATTCCGACTAGAAATAAGTAGGTCAAAGATATTGTTGCCACAAAAAAACCGTATTAAAAACGTGCCAACAATAAACACTAAAAATTTGGTTATT
Organism: Cenopis cana; assembly: GCA_951800055.1. NCBI lineage: Eukaryota > Metazoa > Arthropoda > Insecta > Lepidoptera > Tortricidae > Cenopis > Cenopis cana. The sequence goes on from OX637495.1 coordinate 1,896,109, forward strand.
AATGCCTTCTTGTCTTCAATTTAACGATGGTCAATTTAAATTCAAAGAAAGTCCCTTTTAATGTCGCACGAGGCCAGATAATTATTTTCTTCCTTTTGCCAAATAATTTATGAGCCTAATATCCTTGGGGGCTGTGGAGATGTTTCTAAGTATATTTATTACCAGCATTATGTATTTAATTGTGATATTATGTTACTAATTTCTTCAGTCTCTAAATTGAAAAGTAATTTATCCCTAGCTTGGTATAATAAAAGGTCGCATTTGTAATTTCAATGAAGTACGAATATTATATTTGTGAACCTAAGGCGACTTCCTGACTTGGCGGGGCGGGATCGATATGTGACATAATATTATTCTTCTTTGACGTAAGCTTACTGACGTGGCAAAGATTTTCACTTGACGGAATACTGTCAGTATTACATTTGCGCAGTAGTAATATCATGCGCAGAAGCGAAGCCGTACTGCTATCCCATCGCCCCGCTACTGCGTATCCCGCGCCAGTCAGGAGGCACTCATTTAAATGTAAGGGCGGAGTAAAAAACGGTACTGCCTCGACTGACAGTTGACACTGATATTTGACAGCTTGCTCATATCGTACCGCCTCCGCACCGACAAATCAGTAAGTCGCCTAAGAATATTATTTTTGTGAACCTTAGATATCGTAGGTGTAGACTCGGACAAGAATTGGTATACTTCGTACACAACTAAAGACAAGTGCTGTCAAATTAACGCAAGCAAAAATCTACCTAACATTCAGAGCTCTAAGTCGAGTTTTGCTTGCGGTCGTTTGACAGAATTTGGTCTTAGAGTTTTGTACGAACTATATACGCTCTGCCCCGCCTGTCGGAAAAGGCGACTAAAGTCTCTCTATCTGAGACCACCACCCCAGCAAAGAAACGACGTAAACGCCAAAATATACAATTCCAAGTTAAGGCGATATATCGATTGAAAGAGACACCCTTTGTTTTTCGCTCACGACAAAACGGGATGCAACCCTCTCCGGGAATGGCTTTTTAGACAAACCTTGTTAAATATCTGACTGTGTGCAGATTTATTAAATTTCCTCTTGTCAGTACCTAGATGAGGTAAAATACCATCATATTAACTTAATCGTGTCTTTTAATAATACGTTGTTTTAGTAGGCTGAGGAAAAAAAGGAAAATATAGACTCTATTTTGGATTTATTTTCTACCGAGAAAATTTAAAGCAATCATGTTTCGCTATTGTCAGTACCACAATCATATAGTCAAGAATCATATATCTGAAAATCAGCCCCTACTATTTGCTAGTCTGGGCAGGACAGCGTTTCAAAGTCTCCAAATTTCTCAGTGTAGTGCCTTAAAGCTCATCAAGTCATCACATTACGAAACCCTCGTTGTTTGATGTAACAAACTTCTACTAAATTCCACTTGCCAAAGTTTGCAGAGAAACAAGCTATTTAATCATAGTCACTAGCCTGGTAGAATTATCGTTATAATTAAGACTATAAAATTTGCCTGCGGATTTGACTGCGCAGAACTCTATCATGGCGCTAGAATTTCATTGCTATTCTTTTATATCACACTTTTTCAAATTTGACAGCTAATATCTCACCAACGGTTGACATGTTTTTTAGAAAATGTGTATACGGATTTTTTTTTAATCCCCCGGTCACATATATGGAGTGCCCCTTCCTTTTTTTCTCCTAATTTACATAACTTTTATGGCGCAGTTCATACCTACACCTTCCTACCAATTTTCATAATTGTAGTACTTATAGGTAAATCCGAGTAAATCGGCTGTCAATTTTCTCAACAATCAATTTTTTTTCGTACGCATTAAATTAATAAACATTTTATTAATTTAATGCGTAAAAAACGAGATTGAAAAAAAAACAAATACGAGCTGTTTTTCAAAGTAGGTAACTAGTGACGAAATAAAACAATATCACCACCACAAAACAACCCAGCTTTAACCCAAAGTTGTATAATATAGCATTAAAGCTTAATTTTATGTGTCTAAAATACCTGTGATGGCTTATATATAAACCTCTTTATCCTTCAGGAATTCCTCTAAACTGAATAGAGGAGGAACAGAATTGGAAAAGGCGTCTCTAAACAATGCAAGCGGCAAGTCATGTAACAGTTGGGGTGACAACGTTATCAGAGGGTTTGGACCCTGCAGAATACGGATCTGCCTGTCGCCATCTCGAAATTTGAGCCGGAAGTACGGTATACCGGAAAAGGTGCAGCCCATACAAAAAAATTCGTAGTACATTTAGTAAATTGTTGCTCTGGTACTCTAAAAGAGGTCCGATTGATATGGTTTTTTGGTATGTTGTGAAGGACAATATTAGCTATGGTAACCTAAAAATTTCGGCCCTCCAGCTTCATAACTTTGGCCGCCATCTTGGAAATAGTGTCATTTTTTTCAGTTCTTTGCTTTTACTGTCGTCAAAGTTCATTCCAGTGCTAAACATAGTTCTACAATATTGTAGAATACAAAATTTGCTAAAACTTTTGGGTAAAAAGATTTTTTCCATGACCCCTAGGGACGAAGATATGACAGGATATATCATTAAAAATTGCCACTTTTTTCTAGTTTTCCGTTCATGTTTACATTTTAAGTGCATTTTAGCACTAACTATAGTTCGGCAATATTGTAGATCACGAAATTTGCTACAACTTTTGTATTGAAATATTTTTTCCACGACCATTAGGAAAGAAGATATGAAGTCATCTATGGAGTAGCACCGTTGAAATTTGCTACTTTTGCAGTTTTCTTCTCATATTTAGGTTTGAGTGCATTTAATCGCAATCTGTAGGGGATCTATGATGGTCGAGTGATATCGGGATAGACGACAAGATAAAGCATCTGTCACTTTCCGATCTGTACCACTTCAATCCCTCAGAAGACAAAATCGTCTGTTTCCACGATACCTAGAAGATCGTAGGTACTTTGAATTTGCATATAATTTTGTCTTCTATAATATTGCTGACCGAGAAATGCACTAAAACGAAAATATGTGAAGAAAACTGGAAAAGTAGTTAATATCGACGGTAGTACCCCATAGGTGACATCGTATCTTCTTTCCTGATGATCGTGGAAAAAATATTTCAATACAAAAGTTGTAGCCAATTTTGTAATCTACAATATTGCTGAACTATAGTTAACGCTAAAATGCACTTTAAACGTAAACATGAGAGGAAAACTAGAAAAAAGTGGTAATTTATAATGATATCTCCTGTCATATCTTCGTCCCTAGGGATCATGGAAAAAATCTTTGTACCCAAAAGTTTCAGCAAATTTTGTGTTTTACAATATTGCCAAACCATGTTTAGCACTAAAATGAACTATAACGACAGTACGAGCAAAAAACTGAAAAAAGTGACAGATTTTCCAAGATGGCCGAGAAAGACGTGGAGCTGGAGTGTCAAAAATTTCGGGATACGATGACAAATATTGTTATTTACGGCATATCAAAAATCCATAACAATTGGACCATAGTTAGGGTACCGGAACAACGATTTACCAAATGTACAACGAAAAAATTTGTATGGGCTGCACCTTTTCCGATATAACATTCTTCCGGCTCAAATTTGGGGATGGAGACAGGCAGATCCGTATTCTGCAGGGTCTAAACCCTCTGATTACGTTGTCACCCCAACTGTTACACGATTTGCTTCTTGTATTCTACTTCTTCAAAAATGGGCCTACTCTAGAAATGAAAACCTTGTAAACAAATCACTTAACTGAATTCAGCGCCATCTACACTGCATTTTCCATAACACGCAGCGCTTTTCATTTTAAGCGGCATCGAAGATTACATTTGTTTGTAACTAAGAAATCTTAAAGTAGGTGGCGTTATTAATTCATGACAAAAATCTTAGAAATCAGCGCCATCTATACTGCATTTTCCATAATATGAAGCGCTTTTCATTTCAAGTGGCATAGAAAATTGCGTTTGTTTTTAGTTTAGAGGTCTTGTAATAGATGGCGTTATTTTTTCAGGACAAAAGTTACTAAATAGAAATGAATGCCATCTATGTACGGAATTTTCCATACCACGACGCGCTTTTCATTACGTTTGTTTGTAGTTAAGATGTCTTAAAGTAGATGGCGTTATTTTTTTCAGGACAATGCATGGTTGAAATATGACTGGTAACGTACATAGTATCATCTAAGTAGTCTGTGGTGATAACCTCATGAGCTGTCTCTTCAAGTAACACCTGGCAATTTTTTATAGATGGCCTTAATACTTGCCTGTCAGTTTAGTACTGTAATTACAGGGGAAATTATGGAACTTTTTACATGACTGCCCAAAAAAAGGAGTGTAATGTTTTCAGGTTTCATGTATGTATGTATGTATGTGAATTTTTTTTGTTCCCCCAGAACTTCTCAACGCCATAACCGATTTCCGACCGATTTTTCTATCCTAGCAAGTGAGGTATCAAAATGAATCATTTGAAGAGACGATTCCAAAAATATATATAATGTATGCGTTTCAAGCAAAAAAAGTTCGAAATAAAATAATAATTATAAAAATTAAAAACACGACTGCATTAAAAAGATAAAAAGAATTTTCCTAATAAAGAACTCAAGGAAATATATTTTGTTTGCAGTCGGGGGACCTACACATACAAGGAAAACTAAAATATTAGGTCCCACGACTGCAAACAAAATTTATATTTCCTTGAGTTCTTTATTAGGAAACTTGTTTTTATCTTTTTAATGCAGTCGTGTTTTTAATTTTTATAATTATTATTCAACGAGTATTGGGACTGTCATTGTCATCTTACAAAAGAAGACTATGGGACATCAAGGGAAAGTACCTTAAATATCTTAGGTAGGATATTTTTCTGAAAGAAGACATTATTATAATTAAAAATAAAAACAATTTAAACTGCATTCATAGATTTTTTAAAAATTCTTACATGATTGTACCGGGAATCGAACCCGCTACACGAGAAAAAAAATCATAAGGATTATTTTTTCCTAAATATCGTAGTGTCAGAAATAAAAGGAACACCATTTTTAACAAAACAATTTTTTTTTCTCGTGTTGAACCCGTGTGTTCTCGTGGCCAACCCTTCGTTGTGCGTGATCCAACACGCACTTGGCCGGTTTTTGGAGTTGTGTTTGTATCGACATATAATGAAAAATTCAAAAATTACATGACCAATATATGTCATAGATCCGTAATAGTACCTATTAATATTTACGTAGGTAGATATTATATTTAAACCACCCGCGTGGACGTGTCGGAGATTTCCCCTGAATTTTCCCCAGGCCACTCTCTAACCGGTCACTTCTAAAGCTTTATTGGGCCCGGCCTAAAAAACTTGTTTCATAAGTTATCCAGTTTTCCTAAAATCTTTAATAACGTACGAAATATTTACGAAACCTACGAGCAGAGCTTCTGTTGAGAGCGGGATGACAAATTGCAAATTCATGCGTGTTATAATCATCCTCCTAGCGTTATCCCAGTACAATTGCATCCTGAAGGATGCCTGGGGTCCGCTACCTAATCCCAAGATTTGGCGTAGGCACTAGTTTTTACGGAAGCGACTGCCATCTGACCTTCCAACCCCGAGGAGAAGCTAGACCTTATTGGGATTAGGCTTTGTCAAGTGAGTGGGCAGCTTGACTGTTAGAAGTTCTCAAACCGCCCGAAGGCCTCCAACTTGGCTTAACGACTGCTGCCATAGACAACAACCGGGATCAACGGCTTAACGTGCCTTCCAAAGCACGGGAGCGCTCAGTTAGTAACCACTCAAAGCGGTCACCCATCCAAGTCCTGACCGCTGCCCACGTTGCTTAACCTTAGATGCCACAAGCGGTACCCGGCGCGGGACATTTGTATTGAACCCACGTCTCCTAAGTGCTTACGAGTTTGATGGTTGGGTTGCCAACTTTAAAGGGTCTTATGTATGATTTGCATAAATAATTCATGAATCTAGGACTAGAACGTTATCTCAGTAATTAAGGTTGTAATACATATTTATAAGGATCAATATTGTTGAATAGTTTAGCTTTTACAATTCACGATGGGAAGTTGATTGATGAAATTAGACTTTAACGTCATAGTAATAAGAGCGTCTCCATTCGCCTTCGTGAATTGTGAGCTATAGCTATACCCATATCAGGAACCTTAAATGGGGCAGATTAATCCAACTCAGACATGACTCAGACACGACGCGTACACTTAGGCGCCTTCCTGACTTGGCGGGGCGGGATCGATATGTTGCATTTTTTTTCTTTGAGGTAAACATACTGACGTCGCAAAGATTCCCACTTGAAAGAATACTGTCAGTATTACATTTGCGCAGTAGTAATATTATGTGCAGAAGCGGTTCAGTACTGTCTTCGCATCGTCCCGCTTCCGCGCATCCCGCGCCAGTCAGGAAGCACTCATTTAAATGTAGGGGCGCAGTAAAAAGTAGTACTGACAGTTGACACTGACATTTGACAGTTTTCTCATATCGTACCGCCTCCGCACCGACAAATCAGGAAGTCGCCTTAGGCATTCCCGCCGGCGGGAACATCAATCGCGCGGTCTCGACAACACAGACACATATAGTCCCTATTCGTCCCGGTACCGCCGCATACCGGGTAGAGTCAGTCCGACCCAGGTCGGGCCTAGCTGATTTTCTTGCTGGACTCTTCTCAGCTAGGCTAAGTTTAGTGAACCAGCGAGAAAACTCACAGTAGATTCCACTGACATCTCAAATTCGTTTGAAGCCGCTCAAGCAGTCTCACTGGAGCGCAAACTCTTAGAGTATTCTAGTGTTCAAACCGCCTACGTGGTCGTGTCGGAGTTTTTCCGTGGATTTTCCCCAGCCCACTCTCCAATCTCTTTTATCGCTATATTGAGTCCGGCCTATAACGCCACAGTCCTGTTTAGAAAAAAAACGAGGGTTGCGTTGTTGTGAATGACCGCACTACCTATATACATATAAGTATGTATATAGTGTTACCTCGTCGTAGGCAGACCAGTCTACCTACGTGCGTGGTTTATTATTAACTAGCGACCCGCCCCGGCTTCGCACGGGTGCAAATTATACATATAAACCTTCCTCTTGAATCACTCTATCTATTACAAAAAACCGCATCACAATCCGTTGCGTAGTTTTAAAGATCTAAGCATAAAACGACCGATATAGCCTTTCGAATCGCTAAACTTAAGTGGCAGTGGGCGGGGCACATTGCACGTAGAACCGATGGCCGTTAGGGCCGAAAGGTTCTCGAGTGGCGACCACGGACCGGAAGGCGCAGCGTGGGTAGACCCCCCACAAGGTGGACTGATGACCTGGTAAAGGTCGCGGGAGTCCGCTGGATGCGGGTGGCGCAAGACCGGTCATTGTGGCACTCTTTGGGGGAGGTCTATGTCCAGCAGTGGACGTCTTTCGGCTGATATGATAATGATGATGATGATGAAGCATACAACGACAGACAGCAGGAAGCGACTTTGTTTTATACTATGTAGTGATCTCGGCCAAGGGGCTTGCAGCGGGAGGCGCGCGTCGCTTTAAATGCCTACCGCTCGCTCGGCCCGGGGCCGGCCGTCGGTCGTGGGCCGCCCGCCGCCGCGCGAACGCGTCTATATGCACGTTACCGCTGCCGCCGCAGACTAGAACGCGACGAGTCGATAGCCCTAGCGCTACACGTGCCGCGTGTGAATGAATACAAGTTATACAATAGACAGAGATGCACAGAGTAGGCATGTTTTTTATGCCTAAACGCCGTTTTTGTTAGAAAGTGAAGCTTCTGTACTTGTACTATTACTTATTCTGTGTCTCGGCGTCAAGATATACTGTGGTGACTAGGTATACAGCTAAAGTTTCACCAGTGCGCAGATCATCATCATCATCATATCATCCGAAAGACATCCACTGCTGGACATAGGCCTCGCCAAAGAGTGCCACAATGACCGGTCCCGCGCCACCCGCATCCAGCGGACAAGCGACCTTTACCAGGTCATATTCAGTCCAATGGGCCGGTCATATTTGCCGAAGAGACGACGACCGATGGAGCCAACAAGAGGCATATGTCCAGCAGTGGACGCAAATATGCTGAAAGAGAGAGAAGAGAGATTCAGTCCACCTTGTGGGAGGTCTACCCACGCTGCGTACGCTTACATAAAAATGCAAAACGTATGTCATAAATTGATCCTCAGTTAAAACTAGCCCTTTGAGCTTACCAGCAGCCCTCTATTATAAGGGTGTAGACCCAAAAGTTGGGATAAACAACGTCACTTAATTCTACGAAAGTTTCCATTGACTTTAAAGGGACTAAACGTTTTGTAGTTTTGTGTGACGGCTAATGGTATTCTAACTTTTTGAATTTACCCGTAACTTTTGTCATTTACTAACCTACTTCCTACTTAGCTTGTTTTTTATTAATTTGAATGGTTAGTACTTATTGTGTCCTCTTTGAGATTCACCGGTTATTCCTTAATTAAAATCTTTGGGACTAAACATTTAATTAATTTATTTATTTATTTACAAAATACATTTATCAGCATAACAGCATACGCCAAAGTGCTGGTAAACTTAAAACTATTTAAGTACATAAATATAGAACCTATATACAAAGCAAAAAGAGACTAATAGGTAACTTTTAAAACTGACGTTCACAGAATTTCTTAAATAAAGGGAGAAGTTTGCACCACTTGTAGGCAAATAAATCACAATCTGGTGTATGTACAATAACTTTGTTAAGCAGCGCTTGCGCGCTGACAATTGTCTCGTGGTCGTGCGCCGCCGTGCGAGCCGCCTCCTCCGCCAGGAGACGGTGGCTGCGACCGCGGAGGTATTTATCGGGAACATACATAGAGCACATTCTAGAGACTTACCCCCTTATTCATAAACGTCCAATAAACCTATATTAGTTAACAAGACGCTAAAATTCGTTTGTCCTTATCTGTCACTTCGACATTTACGTTTGAGAGAAAGGGACAAACAACATATTAGTTAGCGGAGGTTTGTTAAGTTTTATGAATAAGGGGGTTAGTCAAGGCAATCGGATGGAATTTATACGTAGGGCAAACCTTGGCTATTCGGTGATATGCATTTTTCGGTGATAGTTGGTGATAGTCTGTTACCTGATGTTTTTGTAGCTTGTTCTAGTTTTCAATATGCGCCACATACATTCATTATGATAGCGTAAGGTCATCGTTTGCTATATTGTTTAATGTTGCTTTGCTATAAGACGATAACAAACTATCACCGAATCATCATCATCATCATATTAGCCGAAAGACGTCCACTGCTGGACATAGGCCTCCCCCAAAGAGTGCCACAATGACCGGTCTTGCGCCACCCGCATCCAGCGGACTCCCGCGACCTTTACCAGGTCATCAGTCCACCTTGTGGGGGGTCTACCCACGCTGCGCCTTCCGGTCCGTGGTCGCCACTCGAGAACCTTTCGGCCCCAACGGCCATCGGTTCTACGAAACCGAATAACTAAATATAACCGAATAGCCATCATCATCATCAGCCTGTATCAGTCCACTGCTGGACATAGGCCTCTCCCATGGCACGCCACTGAGCTCGGCTTCAGCTCTTCTCCTCCAATCCCTGCCCACTGCCTTGCGTACCTATATCATCGCCCCACCTAGTCACAGGGCGTCCATAGCCATAGCTATGGTTTGCCCTAAAATTTCAAAAGCATGTTAGAGCAAAGCTTTTTATTTTTGTCAGAACTTAAACCGAGGCGGGCAAAGTAAAGTGGCCCGCGGGCCAACGCCTGCCAGCAAAGGGGTTTAATCCGCTGCGGCACAGTCTATTTGAGAGTATATATACTCGTAAGTACTTAAAATCATTTTAAAGTGCCCGAGTTGTTATGGTTATGGACTCCTTTTTCCGCACTTAAGTCCGTGTATGTCGGACCATTGTGCGTAGTTTGTTCGCTAGCTAGGGGTCTAGCCAGCCTAACTCCGACCAGAAGCGCAGGATCCTCCTGGTGTCACCACAGGCTTCGCGAAGTGACATCGGTGCGTTCAGGATTTGAGTCCGTTGTGCAGCCACACCTTCGCATTCCAGGATGACGTGGGGGTGAAACGGGGCTGTTTCATCAGCCGACAGATTACATAATAATCATCACTTAAAATTTTGTATACTTAAAGAAGCTCACAATAGTACATTACTGCAGAGGCCGCGAAACACGGGATTGCCAGTCGAGTAGTGATAGATAGCCGAGTCTTAACGAGGCCATCTAGAGATACGAGGCCGATAATCCCTGCTCGCGCCGAGGCTTGTATAGTGCTTTTCTCAAACATGCAATGAAATCCCCCCCTAAAGCTCCTAGCTCTCCTTTCTCTCTCAACCCCCTCTCGCCCCCCTACCCCATACCGCAATAAACCTTCACACCACTAACCCCACTCCCACTCTCTCCTCCCTTCCCTGCCCCATCTCCCTACCCCCTGCCCCCACTCTCCTCCACCCACTCCCCTTTAACCCATATAAACAAAAGACGGTCACTTTGCCGGCCTTGGCCTTCAATGTTGTATGAAATTCCATTGTGGGCCGCCCGTTCCCCCGCACCCGCAACGTGATACTTCGCAGCCTGTAATAACGAACATAACGTCAATATTTCATTGCATGTATGAGAAAAGTATTGAAATCGATCACTGAAAAATATTGTTTGTAAATTGTAATAAGATTTTCTTCACTCTTTGACGTTACGCTTGTTTACATGATAGGACACGTAAAGTAGAAAAGACTATAAAATAACTTAATTATCCTTATTATATACAAAACGAGACTAGCTGATAACTTGTTTACAAACAAATTTAATTAATAATGAAAGCAGTGGTCGGCCACCTTTTAGCAGTCAAGGGTCACGCAGAAACAAAGTTGTAGCGGGCGGCACGTGTTAATAACTTGTGACTTTATCAGGCAGACAGAAGGTACATGTCATGTCATGTCGTGTCATGTCATGGTTGGCATATGAATAAATGAATTATGAATTATGTCGGTTGTCAAGGAGGCTCGCGACCCGCAAGTTAGGGGCAAATATCACAGTGACAGTGGACAACAAACTTTTGGGGCAATTTAACTGAAATATGTGTCAATTGCAGCAGTGCATAATATGTACATATTATTGTACACAGCGAAATGTTTCGCACGCCGAGTGGTATAAAAATTCGTTTAGAAATTAAGGCGCCGTCGTTGAGGGACGACGGTGTGCCTCACCCGCTGTCACCGCACAATAAGGCACCGCCCGCATGCACATCCACGTCGGCTAGAAGGAAGAAGCTGGAACTAGAGACCAGAAAACAAAAGGCGCTTTGGATTAGGAAAACAAAAGATTTTGATCGACAAGCAATTGAAGGCTGATTTAGTCGTCCTCGAAGAAGAAAAATACAATTCACACGTTAGTAATGCTAGCACACGCACAGAATAAATAATAGTACTACGTACAGAAGTTGCACTGTTAACAAATCGCCAACTTACAACCCCAAATTACAATAGGTAAATAGAGTTTGGCTACTTTTACTCTACCAAGCAAATGACCTGTCAAACGAGTATTTGGTTTGGCAACCCTACCTCACACGTCACATTTCCGTGACATTTCACAGTGCTGCCAAGTGCTTCAATGCACAGTGTTGCCAAATTATATTTGTTTGACAGTACATTTGCTTGGTAGGGTTAAAGTAGCCAAACTATAACAAATGTTGACCACACCAAGCGGATGACGAGAAGACGCGACCTCTATGGGGGTCTGGGGATGTACTTGCAGCGGCGCGGCGAACTGACGGAGTGAAAGCCCCCTGGCACACGTCACGACATCAAACATTGTATGGCACGTAGAGACCCAAGGATGATTCAAAATATTCGAATAACGGCGAGATGCATCAGTCGGCGGCGCCCGATATCGGCTCCTCGGGTGGAAATAATAATAAGAAATAAGAAAGAATTTATTGCCAAACTAAGAACAAATATACAATTATACAATTCATGACAATGTGAAAAACCAGACCATTAATAAACAGAATATAATGTATAATAACTAAAATTAAAAAGCGAAGGCAAAAGGAGCACATTCAGCGATTGCTGGTGGCCCATAAATGTGCCACTAGCGCTGGTTTTCAATGTGCCCCTGAACTCGGGCAGGTGTTTGGGAAGAAAGAAAGTGTGTTAGATGAGGGTAGCTATAATATCTAATAACAATAATATGTCATTACTGAATTATGTGTGTGTGTGTGTGTGTGTGTGTGTGTGTGTGTGTGTGTGTGTGTGTGTGTGTGTGTGTGTGTGTGTGTGTGTGTGTGTGTGTGTGTGTGTGTGTGTGTGTGTGTGTGTGTGTGTGTGTGTGTCTGTGTGTGTGTGTGTGTGTGTGTGTGTGTGTGTGTGTGTGTGTGTGTGTGTGTGTGTGTGTGTGTGTCACCATAAGTGTGATGGGTGCTAACATATTGACTCATATGTGTACGCCTAGAGATCGACAATTTGGTGACAATTTAAACAGGCGTACCAAGAATCGACCGACGTGTGCAAGTTTAGACCGAAAGAAAATCTATGGAGATTACGCTAGTGCCTACATGGACAGGCTACAGAAACCGTCTCAGCCTTGCTCATGAGTGCCATCTCACCTGACCGCATTATGGCCACATTTGAATTACGTCACGGTGACCCAGAATTTATAGTAAGGCAGCCTTAGGATGTGAAGAAAATTCCACCCATAATCACTGCTTTCATTGTATCAGAGAGACAATTTACTGCATTGTACACAAACAAAATTACATGTCACATAAGATTAAAGTACACAGGCGAACTTAACCCTATGAGGGATCTCTTCCAGCTAACCTTTGAGGGATTTAGTGGAAAGTGGGAGAATGAGGACATGTACAATGAAACCACCAGCTGATTATCGACTCATTTATTATTTTTCATCACACTTGCTCAAAAAGTGTAATTGCACGCAGGCGTGTAGAGCAGTTACATTAGCTGATTTACCTTCCACGGGAGTTACGAGTTTAGTTTTAAAATATAGAACATACTCGTATGTCATTTCAGACTAAGGAGATTAAAAATCAGCCAAGGTTTATTTCCGATATAATTTTAATGTTTATTAAACATATTACTTCGTTATATTTATATAGTACTATTATTTCAGAGGAATTTGCAATTATTTTAATAAATTTTATTTTGAAATTCGGTACAATCTGGCAGTACGGCGTAGGCGTAGCAAACCTGACAGGCCGTACTCACAGATGACTGTGAGTAGGTACGATCTGTCAGGTTTGAAAACGAAACGCAGTCATTAGCATTATCTGTGTAAGACGATATTTGAAAAAGTTGACATTGACAATTTGTTATATTATATCTACTGTCGATTTTATTAATGCATATTTCTTTTCCTTTTTTATAGGAATGTATGTTATTTCGTCGCAAATGTGATGAAAAACATTGTGTGTATCACGGGTGGTAAGGGTTATTAATAACCTACTTACCTCCCTAAATGCATAATGTATACTACATCTACAACTACCCACATTATAAACATACTAACACTTTTTTCAGAAACAGTTAACTCTTTAGGTGCAGCTGTGGCATTGTGTATAGGTACCCCCCTTAGATAAGAGTGTAATGACTGGAAATAGACAGCCAACTTCACGCATATTGTGATCCCGACTAAAGCGCCACCAACTGCCAAAGTTAGTAACTATTATCTTGGATACACGTGAAAAAACATACAAAAAGTGCACCCGCCGCCGGGGATGAAACATTGACTCTAAAGGCAGTCTACTTTACCCGGGGGCCATGTGTGTGATGCTGGTACGCATCGAATTTTTGAATACCTTTTTAACAGGCCACGTTTAGAAGACAATTCGTGCAAGTTTCATAACCTTAAGACTAGGTGGCGCTATAATTAATTCCGTCGGCTTTCTTCTAAGATGAACAACCAGGTACCCCAATTAGATCTAACAGAATAGTAGGTTAGATTAGGTTAAGGCGACTTCCTGATTTGTCGGTGCGGAGGCAGTACGATATGAGAAACGTGTCAAATGTCAGTGTCGGGTGTCAGTCGACGCGATACCATTTTTTACTGCGCCCCTACATTTAAATGAGTGCTTCCTGACTGGCGCGGGATGCGCGGTAGCGGGACGATGCGAAGGCGGTACTGCTTCGCTTCTGCGCATGATATTACTACTGCGCAAACGTAATACTGACAGTATTATGTCAAGTGAGAATCTTTGCGACGTCAGTAAGTTTACGTCAAAGAAGAAAATGTCACATATCGATTCCGCCCCGCCAAGTCAGGAAGTCGCCTAAAACTGCTAACCTTTTGTAAGAGCAGAGCGTATTGCCTGTAGAGGCAAGGCCTTCTGCATACAAACTCTATGCAAGTTTTATTCGTCGGTTTTGGCACTCCCGCATATATATTAATATTGGATATACGAAGAACGTCAAGAAAAAAAAAAAACAAAAATTGCAAAAAAAAAATTAAAAACAAAAAAAAAATCAATTTTTTTTTCTTGAGGTTCTGGCTACCAGAGACATAGGCATAATAACCAAAAATCATAAGGGTAATGCAAACACAAGCAAAGAAAAACTTGCACATAGTTTGTATGGAGAATGCTTGCCTCTACAGGCGCCTTAAATGAAAATTCTGCGTAACAAAACATTCTAAGACACTTCTGCCTGCGAAACAAAGTACAACCATATGTCAGATTATTATTTTAAAATGATAATAAAATACTTAATTACACGCAGTAAAATTCCCCGTTTCTTAAAAAGTCTGAAAGAGTTGAAAGTGAATTTTATTACAAGTTTTTATTTAAAATGAATAAATATTTGCGGACAATCTTACACAAATCAACCTAGTCCCAAACTAAGCAAAGCTTGTTATGGGTACTAAGCCACGATATATACATACGTATACTTATATAGAAATAAATAGATACATAAATACATAGAAAACATCCATGACTTGGGTTACAAAATTTACAAACAAAACAAAATTTATTTACAAGATAACAACAATAACTCAAATAATTGTACCGAGGATGCTGGCGACATTTCCTCGCTATATATGTTAAATAGCAGCAAAAATTCGTTTGTCCTTAATGGGCCAATTTTTTTGGAGCTGTAGTTTGTTTTCGTTAGAATTGCATGAAAATTGGTAGTTCCCACACATTCCTTTCCTTCCAACCTACCAATTTTCATGCAATTCTAAAAAAAAACTTCAACGCCAAAAAAATTGGCCGTTGTAATCCGTCATTTTGACACATGTGCTTGTGAGACAGTGACAAAAGACATTAGTTAGCAGAGGTTTGTTAAGTTTCATGGATAAGGGAGTTTGAGTTTAGGCTCATTAAAACGGTCTCAACTAACAATTAGATTACCGTGGAAATAAGAAACAGTCTACAATAAGCTTGTACTTACACATAAATTACATTTTAGGCCAGTCATATTATTATGTTACATTCGAAATTGCAATAATTGCGGTAAACTTACTTTTTTGGTATGTTGTTTGGGTCCACCTAGATAGTATATATCCAGATTTGCAGCAGTCTAAAAAGAACGCGCGTTACTTTTCAAATGCAAATACAAAATACAAATGCGTTTACTTTTCTAAGTTTTGTGCAAAAAAAACATATAGGAAGGGTCTTACGAGAAAGGTCACTGTACAAAATTCCTGACAGTTTGAGCCCTAATTCATTTCCTAGGTCTAATAATTCCCAAGATACAGGGTTCCTAATTTTCTCTATTTTTTCCGAGTACCCAAACAATCGTCTGCCTGAAACTATACGTAGTGCAGCTACTACCGCTTCGTTTTGTAGGCAGCTGAGAAATTGGTTGATGAAGGAGCTATTTTATAGCTACGATGATTCTATGAACCTACCTATATTGCTGTAGAGATGATCATACTTTTTAATTTTAACTATGGAAAATTAATTTTATTACAACACAACACAAAAATACATGACACTTAACTAATATTTAAAAATAATAAAATAATTATAAATGGAAACTAGAGCTGAGCGTTTTTTTCAATAAGCGTTTCGTAAAACGCTTTCGCTTACAGTAACGGAATAACAGTTTCTTATGAGAACAAAAAACAGTTTTTATAAAAACGACCACCAAAGCTGCAATGCAACGCAACAATGAAACTACACTACATGAAAATAGAAACGAAACTCAAAACTGACATAACTCAAACTATAACCTATAACTTTCGTAGCGATCGAAACGACGAAACGAAACAAAACTTAGCTTTGTTCGGGTGGACGCGCTTTGTGTCAAAAAAGTTTTGTATTGATGATTGACAAAAATGCGCTCTATTCGCAAGATATTAAGGCTTAATTTTGAAAATTCATTCATAAATATTTCTTTCGTTCGTTTCGTTTTGTCGGGCGCCGCAGTGAAAAAAACTAGTTGCTTTTGAAACTGTTTCGTGAAACTGTTTCCAGATAATGAAAAGCTGTTACGTTTCGTTACACTTAAAAGTCGCAACGACCCAGCTCTAATGGAAACGCCCCTCCTCAATTCCTCCTAATGTTGCCCGAGGCATCGTTCCCAGGACGCTCGCTGCGTTGCTATGGAAAATAATAATTTATATTTAATATTGTCAACATATTTATTGTAAATGATTATTATGTAAGACATTTTATTGCTTGCTGACCTGTAACTTTGTTATTAATAAATTTTCATTTTCATAACAAAAAAGCAAGTTTACCGCAATTATTGCAATTTCAGCGTTTTTTTTATGTACGATATGACCAGCCTATTTTGGCAGTTTATTTACGCTTAACACATTAGGCGCTGGGGACCTGATAGTCAGAATCCCCGTTCATAACCAGTTTTCGCTACAAAGCGGAAAAACCATGTGATCGACTACGTAGCGCGTAACACTCGTCGGAAATGAATGTCTTAACACATGCACTGCCAGGAACCCGCCTGGAAGAAATTGCGTAGCACTACATAAAGCTTGGCAAGTGTTAATAACCCATTCAATGCCCAAGAACGTGGAGACAAATACGTGTGCTAAGCCGCAGCGTGCGGCAGTATTTTTCCGCCATAGCGGAAAACGCACGTATTACGCGCGGAAAGTTAGGAAGAAAGGGAGTTGAGATCACTAACATCATCTTCTACGCGTATCCATTCTTCTCGGTGAGGGGTTTTGTGAGGGACTGCATCTCAACGATGGACCTCTTGGATTTGGAGGAGAAGGTCATGGTCGTCGAGTTTTCGTGAACGTAGCCGGAGGAACAGCAGAACGCTCGGCGGAACTCGTGGCGGAACTTTTCTGGAACAAAGAATTTTGGAAACGTCAATACTGGCCATAAATACATGAAATTAAATTAAAAACAAACACACACAACACAAAAACAACACAACACAACACACACTCACACACACAACTCCCCTACTCAAACACTCTCCACTCTCCTCTCTCTCTACTTAAACACTCACTCACACACATAAATTCATGTAATTTTCTATTTGTTTTTTAATAATTTAATAATAATATAGTAACAAACTCTGTACTGGTAATTTTATTAAAATGGCCACGATACAGGCTGTACCTATTGCCTACTAGTGTGGGACCATAGGCAAATTTAAGTTGTGTTCTTTTACTTTTAAATAAACGATTTTTTTAAAAGCTATATAGGCACAACAAATACTTTTAACAACCTAAAACTGCTTATTTTTCTTTCCGTATCAGTATCAATATTATTTTTGAGGCACAGTCCGTATTTTTTTAATCCTATTAAATATAAATTGTCACGGTTCAATAAATTAGCATTTTCAGTGCTCGAAAACTTTGACTCTCATTTTCGTCTATTATGGTGCTCTAATTGTTGTTGGTCCCATAGAAACATTTTATCGTCTCTAAAAACTGATTCGAACGAATGGCACCATAAAAGCGAATTAGTCGCCTGTTTTGTGCAAGTACGCTATTCAAAAGATAATAAATTTTCATTAGAGCAGTCCGTAAACGTACGCCCAACAATTTTGCGTCCGAAAAAGAGAACCCAACAATTTTGCGGCCGTAAATTCGGCATTTACGCCCGCAACATTGCCCACTCACTTCCAAAATTGGCCACAAACTACAAGGACTAACATTCATTTCACTACGGACGGTCTCTAACCGCCTACATTTTATGCGTGACCTATTCTTTTGCAGAAAAATGTTTCATAGAATGGTTTGTTTCGCAGAATTTCCATTTCACAGTTTTTTTTTTAAACCGGAAACTTTATAGGGAGGCATAGCAAAATGTGCATGTCGCAAAATGTGCAGGCTACGTAAAATGAGCAAACCGCAAAATGTGCAGATTTCACACTGAGCAGACCGCAAAATGTGCAGATCTCACACTGAGCAGACCGCAAAATGTGCAGATCTCACACTGAGCAGACCGCAAAATGTGCAGATCTCACACTGAGCAGACCGCAAAATGTGCAGATCTCACACTGAGCAGACCGCAAAATGTTGTGGTGTATGTCACACCCTAATAACTCAGCTGATCACAGCTGATACACATCTGATGGAAACTTAACTAATATTAACCTTTGTACCTTTTCCCAGAACTAAGGAATGCAAGAGACCTTGATATTGATTCCAAGAAAATAGTATTAAATAAATTACCATATGTTCTATTTTGCATTCCAAACTTTTAATATAAAAGCAGTGTATTTTTACTCAATAAATCAGTATTTCCTCGAGTCTCGTCTTATCATTATAACCCGTAACGCTCCACATCTCAATGTGCAGATCTCACACTGAGCAGACCGCAAAATGTGCAGATCTCACACTGAGCAGACCGCAAAATGTGCAGATCTCACACTGAGCAGACCGCAAAATGTGCAGATTTCACACTGAGCAGACCGCAAAATGTGCAGATCTCACACTGAGCAGACCGCAAAATGTGCAGATTTCACACTGAGCAGACCGCAAAATGTGCAGATCTCACACTGAGCAGACCGCAAAATGTGCAGCTCTCACACTGAGCAGACCGCAAAGTGTGCAGAACTCACACTGAGCAGACCGCAAAATGTGCAGATCTCACACTGAGCAGACCGCAAAATGTGCAGATCACACACTGAGCAGACCGCTAAATGTGCAGGACTCATAATGAGACAGACCGCAATTTTTTTTATTCCATTCCGTTACCACCATACAAGCATTACAACCTTAGTACGAAAACGGTAACGGAATGGAATAAAAAAAATTGGGATACTTTTTTCCCCTATATCATCCAAAAGTGCTTTCGATTCTGAGTAGAAAAAACCCAATTTTATCTAAATTAAAAAAAAGTCGAGTGTACAACTTTCCGTAAAATGGCCCATGTACGGCCGGCACTTTGTTATTGCCAATATGACGTCACACCATGGCGGCTCGTGTTTTAGGTCACGTGATATACAGATTAGGAATTGCGTTTTTAAATTTCAATGTAATAAAACAATACCGTGCTTTTATGATTCAAAATCAGAATATTTAATGTAGAAATCTACATAAATTTTAATTTTAATCAAGTTTCATAATTTATTTTTCACTACCGAAAGTACCCTATTAAAATTCTGTGTGATGAAACTTGTGTCTGCGAAACAAAAGAACAACCTATTTTATGTTATCGCATATCCTATTCTCAAAATTGCTTTGTATTTTAGACAGCGATTTCAATATCAAAATCTTTTGTTAGCAAAAAAGAGAATGGGAACGGAGAAGGTTTATGTTAGGTACGTTTAGGGTGAGAGGCTGTGTGTGTGTACATCAATATCTCCAAAAAGGGCTTGACTGATTTATTGAGAGTTTATTCGACAATCCACTATTAGTGTAAAACCTGAGTGGACGCTCGAGTCGGGCGTCCAGCGGTGCGTCCAGCGGGGCGTGCATGTCAAACAATTGAAACTCATACTGGTGGCCTGAGTAGCCGCTGCACAAATAGTATGCACGCTCGCCCGCCCCGCTAGACGCCCCGCCGATCGCTCCGCTCCGAGCGTCCACTCAGGCCTTGCACTTAGGCTTCCCACAAAGAGTTCCACAATGACCGGCGCTACACCACCCGAATCGCATCCAGCAGACTCTCGCGATCTTAAGAGGCTGACATGACCTAATTTTGTTGAAATTGACTTTATTTAAGCAGTTTTTTAAGAAAAACTATTTGTTCTAGCACATCAAAAAAATATTTGTTAATATTCATCATATTTCAATGACCGTGTACGGACTCGATACATAATTGGACGAAATCGGCTCGATAGGAAATAATTGCAAATATTGGTCTTAAAATCATCATTAACCGGTTCCATGTCTTTATTTTTATTACGTATGGGTCTGCAATTAAAATTTTGAAGTCAACATATTCATACCTAAACCGCCAACGAGTCATATTTCACAAATAATCCACACTTTTTTTATTTCAATATTATTATAGTATTTATTTGCTAGTATACTAGTATTACATACAGAACGGACACGAACCCCCCGCACCGTGGTCAGTTACCTCGTCCCTGACAGGCCCAGGTTGACAGGCCGGGTTACGATCGGGTTACCGTCGCGTCTGGCGATTCGACCGCGCTATGCGCTACGCACTCGCGCAAACAAATGACGCGTGTACCGACAGCGCACGCACACATACTTACCCAAAGCGCTTATTTTCCTTCGCGTGTCACCCCCGTGGCTATACCCATTGCTACAACCCTTAATTTGGCAACATGCTTTGGTCTTTGACTATCTTTTTGTATTTTTTCCAGACCAGTTTTCTTTAACCTGACTGACTTTATGGGCCCAATAAAGCAACGGGAGTGTGCGTTGAAGAGTGGCATTTTAGTTTTTTTTTAAATGGGATCGCTCTGGGCTAGCATCTAGCCAGGGGGCAAATATGCCTATTCACTCGTGCCTTAAAAAGGTCTAGGTTATATGAGCTCGGAAACACAAACGCCGGCAGAGAATTCCAAACTTTAGAAGAGCGCATTATAAAAGATGATGCAAGGCGCTTGGTTCGAATAAGAGGAATTTCGACCAGGGGGGCTAGCATAACATGCATCTCGTCTCTACTCGCGCGCGAGATAGGCTACCTGTCACTGTCTGATTAATGCTGTCAAAAAGTGACAGGTAGCTTATCTCGCGCGCGAGTAGATACGGAATGCATGTTGTGCTAGAGGGGCAGGTAAGGACGGGGAAGAAGGGGGAAGGCGGTATGAGCTCATGGAGCTCCTGGGCACACCACAATCACCGAAGTACAATTTGTAGAAGACGCACATGATTAAAGAGGAGTGTGGCCTGGGGTAAATTCAGGGGAAAAACTCGAACGTGAAGATGCGGGCGGTTTAAACACTGGGTCTTCATCTTGACCAGCATCGTTTGAACTATTATAATTGAGCGTTACCGAGGCTAGAATTGGGTAGATTACTCATATTACAATACAATTCATAACATAGTGTGCTTATAAAGTTATAATGGATAGAAACGGTCATATTATCAAAAAAAAAAGTAAATTCGACAAATTAATCATAAACGTAAAAAAAATTGGGACTATGGGGAAATTCGCAAAAATGATGTCTTATGGTCAAAATGTAATTTTTTTTTTGTTTGTTTTAATTCTTTTTTTTTCACAATAATCACAATGTTGATATATTATTCTTATGTAAAAAAGTATAATACTTAATGGCAAAATCAAACTAAAACTAATATAAATCTCCCAAATCTGTCCCCTGTGGAAGGCTTCCCATAAGGCTGGCTACATTCCCCCGCTGGATGGCTATGCTTATCCTTTGACAGAGGAATGAGCCAGCCCTGCGATCTGCGTTAGCCTCCCTCAGCCTTTTTTTAATGCTTTTAATAAGCCTGTGGGTGTCGGAACACCAGGGCCCTAGGGTTTCGACGGAGAACGCCGCAAATATGTTGTTGTTTGATAAATCAAGATATTTGCGGCGCTTCAGCGCCTCAGCCAAATGTAAATTGAACGTTTCCAACAGAATTCTCACCTTTCAACATAAAATAAATTGTATGTTAACTATGTACCTACATAAACGCAATATTTCA
Source organism: Cenopis cana (assembly GCA_951800055.1). NCBI lineage: Eukaryota > Metazoa > Arthropoda > Insecta > Lepidoptera > Tortricidae > Cenopis > Cenopis cana. The sequence continues at coordinate 1,918,078 of OX637495.1, forward strand.
CGAGCAAAATGGGAAATTCCTCTTTTTTCCATACAACGTAGTACGAGGAAGCAGGCGTGATATTCGCGGCTGTGTCTGTGTGTTAATCCGTATGGAGCGTTATCAATGCTCGTCCGCTATTCTGTACTTTGCCTCTCATTTTCGTCTTTTGTGTTGCTGTAATTTGTAGGTGTTCCCATACAAACATTAATTTGATCGTCTCTAAAAACTAGTTCGAATGGCATTGAGAAAATATATTAATTATGATCATGCCTACTTTTATTACGTTCATTTATTTCGTTCGTTCGTTCGTTCATCATTCGGAGGCAGCGCAACTTAATATATTTAAATTTTTAATATTTGTGGACAATCTTACACAAATCAACCAAGTCCCAAACTAATGGGTACTAAGCGACGATAAACATACTTATATAGATAAATATATACTTAAATACATAGAAAACATCCAAGTGCTTTGGAAGGCACGTTAAGCCGTTGATCCCGGTTGCTGTCTATGGCAACAGTCGTTAAGCCGAGTTGGAGGCCTTCGGGCGGCTTGAGAACTTCTAACAGTCAAGTTGCCCACTCACTTGACAAAGCCTAATCCCAATAAGGTCTAGTTTCCCCTTGGGGTTGGAAGGTCAGATGGCAGTCGCTTTCGTAAAAACTAGTGCCTACGCCAAATCTTGGGATTAGGTAGCGGACCCCAGGCATCCTTCAGAATGCAACTGTACTGGGATAACGCTAGGAGGATGATGGATGACATAGAAAACATCGAAGACCCAAGAACAAATATTTGTGCTCATCACACAAATAAATGCCCCGGCCGGGATTCGAACCCGGAACGTCCAGCTTCGTAGGCAGGGTCACTACCAACTAAGCTAAAGCGGTCGTCAAAACTTACCACTCATACAATTGTAAATGACGGGATTGATCGCCGAATTGACGTAGCATAGCACATGCGACACTAGCGCCATTCCTGATATAATGTCATGGTCATCAACCGCGTTCAGGACGCCCGTGTATCTGAAAGAAAAAAATCAATTAGTTAAGGCGCAGGGCAAGGCATTCTCCATACAAACTCTGTGCACGTTTTATTAGTAGGTTTTGGCACTAACGAATGTAATATTTTTTTTGGGCGTAAATATTAGTAATGCAAAGAAAGTGATGTGGAAATTTTCAAATATTTAAAAATAATATAAATGAAAAAAAAATTACATCACGAAATAGCAAACAGAAAAATAAGCATACTGGCCAAAAATCATAACTTTAATGCAAACACAAACGAAGAAAATCCTGCACAAATTTTGAATGGAGAGAGCTTGCCCTACCCCTCCTCTTAATAGAAAGAAAAGCAACTTAAGGGTCCTTATCCAGAATCAGAATCAGAATCAGAATCTTTATTGATAAAATGTCATTTTACATGTCAACAAATATTAAAGTTAATCATTAAGTTAAGTTCTAAAATATTGTTATCTTATTTTATAAATTTGAACCGAAAACAATCCAGTCCAGATCCAGTCCAATTTATGTTTAATTTACACGTAACTTGACATTTTCTCAATGTCACTATCTATAAAAGGACTATGCGACCTAATGACAAACGTTTTAAATGTGTTCTCTGTGTTTTTCATTAAGAAAATACGTATTCTTTCAAACATTGACCATTTTCGAGCTAAAAACTGTTTTTGCCTGCTTAAATTCTACTACACACGATAAAATCACAGGGCTATGTTCTAAAACTACTATCAAATGATATTGTTAATAACCCTTTGAACGCCAAGAACCTATAAAGTGGTCGTGTGTCGCGGTGCCCACCATGCCAACAACCACTAAAAAGGTCGGAGTGAAGGTGTACTTTAATCATGAATAAAATGTATTATGATGAATTATTTTTATTTGGACTGTTGGGCACGACGACACACGACCACTTTAGCGTTCAAAGAGTTAATGGGTCACGTAAGGGGTACTATGGGTACCAATCCCTAATATTCAACACTTAATTTTGTTAACATTTCTTTTTATCAATATTTTTTTATGATTGCTAACTACTAGAATAAATAATATTGCAAAGTTAGACAGCGTTGTGATTTTTTGAATAAGGTATACGATATTCGGATTTACCCGAAGTCACGTAACCTTACTTCCTGTCAGGCGGGAGTTGCGCGGTAACAGGGCAAATTGAATGCGATTCTGCCCCACTTCCTCGCATGATATTTGTAACTCACACGCAAATGTAATACTGATATTACGGTAAGTGCGAAAATCTGTTTAACTGCGTCAAATCGGACGTTAATAGGTACGGATTTGTTTTACTGCTTTAAACTACATTTTTTTTATTTATTCAGTATAGGTTTGCGCTTGACCACAAACCACCTGATGGTAAGCGATATTGCGGTCTAGGATGGAACGCGCTTACCTAGCAAATACCGATTCACTCTCGCCTTGAAGACCGAAAGGTTGTAGTTTACAGGGAACAAGGAATCCGGCAAGGAGTTCCACAGCTTGGCTGTTCTCACGATAAAAGTGGAAGCAAAACGCTTCGTGCGAGTTTTAGGAACTGCCACCGTAAAACGGTGTCGCCTTGCCGTATCCCTGCTCGTCCGATGGTAGAAAGTGGCGGCAGGAATTAAGTTGTGCAATTCCTCAGCACACTCCCCGAAATTCAAACGGTAGAAAACCGAAAGACTGGCAACTTTGCGGCGATGCTCTAGACTTTGCAGCCTCGCATTGCAAAGAGAGTCCTTTCCTATGAGCCTTTTAGCACGTTTCTCGATTGCCTCCAACGCCTCAAGCTGATATTTAGCCGATCATATCTATGATTACGTCAATTTAACAGAAATATATGGCATCATCACCGAACGGACACTTTGTTTACAACATAAACACTACAGATCAAGAGAAATCGCGGGCGATGTTGTGTTAAGTGTTAATTTATGATAATCGATACACGGATGTATATACAAGTGTTTGTTTGCTGGTAAATTTAGCGGAGAAGTGGCAAAGTTCTAAATAGATACCTACCTCTATTTTAGGGGACAAAATTAGTCTAACCAAACGAGTGGTGAGTTCAACAATGCAACAACGCGTCCAACTGGTGGGCGCGGAGTGATTAGGTGTCAAACTGCCAAAGAAGACCCCGGTCTTTCAAGCTTCTCCGGGGATATACCCGTGAAATCCCGGCGGCTGAGTGACCCATAATTAAATATTGCGAGAGGTATCGGAATTAATCGTAGTGTTGGCAAAATCATGTCAACACGAAGTGATTTTTGTTGACAGATTACTATTGCTGTGCCAAAATTTTTACTCAATCTGCTGTTGAGATTTAAAATATTTCAGAATGAATGGAGAATGTCTTGGTTACTGTTTTACTGGTATTATGAAACGTTGAGTTATGTGCGCGCAAAAAAATTGTCTGGTAGTAAACGAGAATTTATAACAATTTTTTTTTTTTTTTTGACAAAAGCACCAGTTATGTAGTCGCGTCTGTACATTCAATTATACGGCGATTAATGATTAAGCTATTTCCTTTTGCTGCATTGGTACTTTGGACTGAAGGAATGATTCAAGAAGGGGAGCCATACAAAATAACATAAACGATTTTTATTTTTATTTATTCATTTAAAACTCAACTGCTGAGGGGGTTAAAAGGGGGTGGTAATTTTGTATGGGATTTTTTTTAAATTAAAATAGAAACTTCAATCTCTCCTAATAGACTAAGCATTAAAAAGAAAGAAAACTGTTTTCAGCGTTTCTCGAAATTCACCCTTTAAAGGGGTAAAACGGGGGTTGAAAGTTTGTATTGGGAGCAGCATTTTTTTTAAACGAGGGGCTTGAAACTTTGTAGATCTAGCATTAAATACTAAGAAAACAGATTTCAGCGTTTTTTGAAATTCACCGTCTGAAGGGGTGAAAAGGGGTTAGAAACATTGTATGGGAATTGTGGAGCATCCGTAACACGATATTAAGAGCCCACATATACACTTTTGCCAATGTTTATCGACCTAGACCTCAACATCTATCTGTAGTGATTAAATATCTGTCCTTTCAGTATATTAATCTTGAACTATTTACCTCCAGTCTGTTAAAAGTGAAAAAACGATTTGCAAAAATTCTCTCGATACTTTTATTTTTCAAACATAACCCTTTTTTTCGATGTTTTTGGTTGGATCTTTAATACCCTCCCATCTTTAACAAGTTTAACAAGTTGTAAAATGATAAGTTCTCAAACCTGATAGAAAAAGATTATCCTTATAAATGTACACGTTTAGAATAAACATCAATATTTACGAAAAACACGCGCTGAGCTTCCGTAGAGAGCGGGATGGTTAATTGAAACCTCACGCGTGTTAGAGCGGGACTTTTGCAATGGCATCTAAGCCCTCTTAATACAAGTTGCGTCCGCGTATTTTAAGCTTCCGTGTTCCGTGGATTTCTCCAATTGTTCGAAGCGTTGATTTATTTGTATTGTATTTATGATTAGCCCAGAATGTTGCGAAGGCCGACCGCTCTTAAACGTTTTAAGAATAGAATATTTTTTGGCGAGTTTCCATCAAAAATCTCACTAACGCCAATGGAAGACAATTTCTAATTCATATTATTTGCCACGCCGTTTTGTAGCCTAAATAATGTTTTACTTTTAAGTATATATAATTGTACTCGTTTTTTCCCGTGACTTCGTCCGCGTGGAACTCGTTTATATCGCAATAAAATATCAGGGATGATTTCCGGGATAAAAAGAATCCTATGTCCTTCCCCGGGACTCAAACTATCTCCATGCCAAATTTCAGCTAAATCGGTTCAGCGGTGCGTGAAGAGGTAACAGACAGACAGACAAACACACTTTCGCATTTATAATATTAGTATGGGAGAATGGATTATATTGTCGTTTCAGGTTTTGAAAATTATGAAAAAAACTTCAAGTGTGTGACTGTGTGTGACTGTGTATGTGTGTGTGTGTGTGTGTGTGTGTGTGTGTGTGTGTGTGTGTGTGTGTGTGTGTGTGTGTGTGTGTGTGTGTGTGTGTGTGTGTGTGTGTGTGTGTGTGTGCGTGCTTGGGTGTGTGTGTGTGTGCGCGCATTACCTGAGCAGGGACAGCACGTGGACGGGCAAGTAGCAGACGGTGAACATGACGACCACAACCACCAGCATCTTCGCTATGTTGCGGCGGGAGCGCTGCTGAGCTGTAACACACCATAACATTTAGAGGACAATTTTACACAAGTTGAGGCGCAGGGGTGGGCAAGATCTCTCCATACAAACTTTATGCAAGTTTTTCTTCGCATGTGTTTGCACTAAACGTATGATCTTTGGTCAGTATTTTTATTTTTCTGTTACCTAGCCATAACCTAGAAAAAAGAAATTGTATTTCTTTTTTCATCTTTTTTTTTAAGTTTTTTTGCAAAACCGACGTATAAAACGTGCACAGAGTTTGTATGGAGAAGGCCTAGCCCTACCCTGCGCCTTAATTAAATTTAGAAAAAAACCTCCGACACAAATCATGGTTTAAAAAAATCCACTCAAATCGATTCACTTCGTTGTAGCCAGTGCCACTGTAACATATCTATATGTGTGTATATTGATCAGATGATATCAAGGCTGTAGGGGGCGCCACCTGGACCAGGAAAGCCATTAAAAGGAGCGGTAGGGTAAGCTCTCTCCTGCATACAAACTTTGTGCAGGATTTTCTTCGTTTGTGTTTGCATTAAAGTTATGATTTTTGGTCAGTATGCTTATTTTTCTGTTAGCTATTTCGTGATGTAATTTCTTTTCATTAATATTATTTTTTAAATTTTTCATTTTTTCTTTTTTTTGATATATTTGCAAATTTCCACATCACTTTTTTCGCATATCTAATATTTACATCCAAAAAAAAATATTACATTCGTTAGTGCCAAAACCTACGAATAAAACGTGCACAGAGTTTGTATGGAGAACGCCTTGCCCACCCCTGCGCCTTAATAGAAAGGAATGGAGACAGCTGGGAGAGGCCTATGTGTCAGAAGACACGCTGAACACTAATCCGGACAATAATATGTGTTAGTTTTTAAGTAAGTTTATACATTTCATGTAATACTGTTTTAGTTTCGGCAATAATAGTAGTTTATGGAACTGGTACATAACGAGGGGCATTGAAACACGAGTGTGTTTTACGAAACAAGCCGAAGGCGAGTTTCATAATAAGGTCACACGAGTGTTTTAATGCCTAGTTATGTATTTGCATACACTACTTTATCTACATCCATATATTAAATCCTCTTTCATGTGTTTCGTGTGGGCACGTCTCGCCGGCGTGCGCCATGTTTGCCTCGACAGGCCGGCCCGCGCGTGTCGTTCAGGTTGTACGTGATCGTAAGAGTATTATATTTGGTGTTCTTATAGGACTCGCGCGAAACCGCGAGAAGCTTCCTGCACAGTATATTATAAAGCTTATCTACGGTTTTTGAACTTATTAAAGAGGATTTAGTATATGGGTGTAGATAAAGGCTATCATGATTATGATTATGATGATATTTGTGTACAATACTTAAGTACCTAATTAGATACAAAAAACACAAGAGTCAAAAACAAATATTAATGCTCATCACACAAAATATTCGCCCTGAGCGGGATGTGAACCCAGACGATACAGTACCGTAGACATGATTTACCCACTAGGCTACACACCGCTCGTCAAGTTGTAAATATAAATGGCTCAGAAGGAGGCCGCGGAAAGAGAGCGGGAGAACGATCCATCCGCTCCTCATATCCGCAGACGAAGAGCTAACGTGCACGGCGGCGCTATACGCGCATTTGCTCCCCCCGCCGTAGTGGACCTGGTGATAGGGTCGGGGGACCTTAGCCACCCATATAGTCCACTGGATAGAAGCGCCCCGAAATTGTCCCGGGGCGCTCTCCCTGGCCAGGCCTGAGTTAGGTGAATCGCGAGGGTCAAGGTTGAATGCGACAAGCGAACCTTTGGTTCCCCCTGGAAGTGATGTCGTCGGACAATCGTTGGGGGTTTAGTGGGTAGTCTGGGCCTGCCCAGGAGCCCCACACACCCGCCCGGTCCCCCTTCATTCGGGTGGATGGTGCGTAAAAGCATTCCCCCAACATTGTCTATGTGTTCGTGAGATAGAAGTACTATGTTACCTAAATACTCGTACGACCTCAACTAAAATTGCTAAGCCGAAATAAATCCACTACAATTTTAAGCCTCTAGTTATCAATCATAATCTCGTTACAATTCGAGTAGGGTATGATTTATTGTTGTTAAAAGTGTAAGTAAAATATTATCGGCTGAAAACTTTGCAGACGATTTTGCAACCGAACGAAATAAATTACTTATACGAGTAGGCATCGGCGGTCCTCCAGATGTTTGAGAGTGGGACGCGGTAATCGATTTAGCATGATGTATTGTTTTTTTTAGCTTCGTGGATTTTCGTTTGTGAAATATCAATCCACTAATATCATAATATCATCATCCTCCTAGCGTTATCCCAGTACAGTTGCATCCTGAAGGATGCCTGGGGTCCGCTACCTAATCCCAAGATTTGGCGTAGGCACTAGTTTTTACGAAAGCGACTGCCATCTGACCTTCCAACCTCGAGGGGAAACTAGACCTTATTGGGATTAGGCTTTGTCAAGTGAGTGGGCAACTTGACTGTTAGAAGTTCTCAAGCCGCCCGAAGGCCTCCAACTTGGCTTAACTACCTGCTGCTATAGACAGCAACCGGGATCAACAGCTTAACGTGCCTTCCAAAGCACGGGAACGCTCAGTTAGTAACCACTCAAAGCGATCACCCATCCAAGTCCTGACCGCTGCCCACGTTGCTTAACCATAGATACCGCAAGCGGTACGCAGGTGCCGCTGGGCCACGAGCGCTCCATTTCAATCCGCTAATACAATAGAATACAAACACCTATTCTTTATTGCACACCCCAATCAAAGGTTAAAGTAGAGAACAAAATTATAATAAGTAGAGGCAAACAACAGGCGATATAAAGTTAAATAGCGTTTTCTTCCAGTCAACCTTAGAGTAGCGGAAATTAAATCTAATCAACGATTCATAGTAACGATTCAAAGTTTAGATGTTCGGATGTTTACATGCTTCAATGACTTCTCAATATTTCGAACCGGCGGCAATGTTACAAATGAGAATGTTAACACATTAGTGGCATATATTCCTCCCCATCAGTGACCCATCTGTCCTTCCGTAAGACGCTGTTTAGCATACATATTGGATACCTCACACACCATCACACTTACTGTTTATCGAAAATACATTATAAATATTGATACAGGGGCGCAGTTGAGGTCATTCGGCTCCCATAAAGAATAGAACTGTACAGGGCGTCCTAAGACTATGGGACATCAAGGGAAAGTACCTTGAATATTGTAGCTAATTGACAATATTTCATAATTTCCAAAAGTCTTAATTCGAAAACCATTTCGGTAAAAACGTGTGAAGTATACAAAAAACATTTTTTTTGATTTTTTTCTCCGTTAATTTTGGAAAAAATCGCAAATTACTGTAAACCGAAAGTTGACGTCATCTTCCTCGCTGTATTCAGGGAGACCTTAGTACAGAGTACAGACAATCGCTGCTCTGGAGTGGCTCTGGATTCTTGTTGGGAAGATGACGTCATATTTTACTTACGCCCTTTTGGAATGACCTACTTTTCAATGTGTTTTTTTGTATGAAATAATGAGTTAAATTGAAAAAGAAAAAATACGGGTGGCTTAAATTTTTACCTATTTTCTAACTAGTTCATAAAATAAAGTAGTTAAAAATATGAAATGTTGTCAATAAGCTATGGAAGATTTTACTTGGCATGAAGTCCGATTTGTACACTGTATTTTGTTTTGTGCAATAAAGTTTAAATAAATAAATAACAGCAATCCGTTTGCCCGGCGCAAAATTGTATTAACCAAGCAAATAAATATTAATAAGAAATAACAATGCCCAACTTGGCTCTACGTTTTCTTGCAACTTTTTACGGTGAACGAGTTTCGAGACTTTGAGTTATTTTTTTAAACGAAATGTTTTTTACGGGATGGAATGTAACGAAATTATTTTAAAAGAATCTTTTTTTTAGGATTCCGTACCCAAAGGGTAAACGGGACCCTATTACTAAGACTCTGCTGTCCGTCCGTCTGTCACCAGTCTGTCATGAACCGTGATAGTTAAACAGTTGAAATTTTCACAAATGATGTATTTCTGTTGCCACTGCAACAACAAATACTAAAAAGCAGAATAAAATTAATATTTAAGGGGGCTCCCATACAACAGACATGATTTTTTTGCCGTTTTTATAGATAATGGTACGGAACCCTTCTTGCGCGAGTTCGACTCGCACTTGGCCGGTTTTTCGAGCGTATTACATACCTAAGGCGACTTCCTGATTTGTCGGTGCGGAGGCAGTACCTACGATATGATAAAAGTGTCAAATGTAAGTGTCAGCTGTCAGTCGACTCGGCACCATTACTGCGCCCCTACATTTAAATGAGTGCTTCCTGTCTGGCGCGGGATGCGCGGTAGCGGGACGATGCGAAGGCGGTACTGCTCCGCTTCTGCGCACGATATTACTACTGCGCAAACGTAATTACTGACAGTATTATTTCAAGTGAGAATCTTTGCGACGTCAGTTAGATTACGTCAAAGAAGAAAATGTCACATATCGATCCCGCCCCGCCAAGTCTGGAAGTCGCCTTATACGCTCGAATAAAGAATCTGCTAAATTAAATTCGTTACTAACATTTATCGTAGACGTATTGTTAACGGGATATCTAACAAAGGCTAGACCTGGGTGAACCCTCGAAAACTCATTCATCTTCAATACAATTAATCACTTCATTGGCCATTTTAATCGAGGCCTTTCGCAAAACATAAAAGAAAAGCAATTTCTTTAGATAGCTTTCATAGCCAGGTATAAGTCTCGTCACTCATTGCCTCTCGGAAGATAAATTAGTAGATTGTGTTTCAACGGAGCAAAATGATTATATTTACGGCGAGGGCGGTTTATTGAATCCCTTGCTACGCTCAAGATTCTATAATAGAATTCTGATCGTACCGAGGGATTTTAATGTAGAATCTTGAACGTAGCGAGGGATTCAAGCGTTTACGCTCAAGTCGGAAATAATTTTACTACCGTGTGACACATACTGCTTTTAACACCTCCTAAGATTCCCGCTGACACAAAATTTATCCTACTAATATTATAAATGCGAAAGTTAGTGTGTTTGTGAGAATGTTTTGTGACGCAATCACGCAAAAACGGTTGAACGGATTAAGACGAAACTTGGTATACAACGAGTTCATAGCCTGGATTAACATATAGGATACTTTTTATCCCTGAAATCATTCCTCAAATACAAGGTCACGCGGTTACAAATAATTTTGCTACCGAGTGGTACAGTATACTGCTTTTCACATCTTCTATGAGGGAAGATGTGAAATCGAGTAATTGCTGCCCTCAAATGAAGGAAGAAACGTACAACTTTGATCCCTTATTCGAGGGTAACAATTACTCTGTTCTGAATGGCAGAGTTGGAAACAGTATTTGTTTTATATTTCAGAGTACTGTATCTTGCAGGCAGCTAAATCGTTACTTAGACAATAATTATAACCATGAAATTTGGAACATATATTCTTTAGAGTACGTAAACGTGTACTAAGAAAGGATTTTTCGAAATTCAACCCCTAAGGGGGTGAAACAGGGGATGAACCGTTGTATGGAAATCGTTCATTTGGAAAGTTATGGACTTGAAACTTTGTACAAAGGTTTAATATTAAAAAACAAGATAAATGATATTGGGTTTATATAAAAATTCATCCCCTAAGGGGTTCAAAAAAGGGATGAAATTTTATATGAGAAAAATGTCGTTTTTGAAGTAAGAAGTTTAAAACTTCGGTCACAAGCTCCTAATGTATATTGAAAAACATTGATTATGGCATTTTTATTAATTCATCCCCTAAAGGGTTTAAGCGAGGGTTGAAAGTTCACATGGGCAATGTGTGATTTTTAAGGATAAAATGTAGCTAGCAACTGGAAATTAGAACAACAGGGGCCCGATTTTTGAGTGTCGAACGCTCGACTTCTCACTCGACATCTGTCAAAACATCATAGTATTTTGAGAGGTTTCTTTTATAATATGTAGATCTATCAAGAAAAATCGCTACATAGTATAAAACAAAGTCACTTCCTGCTGTCTGTCCCGTTGTATGCTTAAATCTTTAAAACTACGCAAACGGATTTTGATGCGGTTTTTTGTAATAGATGGTGATCCAAGAGTGATTAATTTGCACCCGTGCGAAGCCGGGGCGGGTCGCTAGTCATCTATAAATTGATAAACAGACAAGCCATTTTTCCAATTGTTTTTGTGATACTACTCGTATTTCAAATTCTATTAGATTTTTACGAATAAAATGGCTGAAAAAGTAATGAGTGACTAAGTTTTTTTTACAACGTTTTATTTAACTCCGCCCGCGCCCGCGTCCGCGCGCGTTTGACGACCGCTTTAGCTTAGTTGGTAGTGACCCTGCCTACGAAGCTGGAAGTCCCGGGTTTTTTTTTTTTTTTTTTTTTTTAATATTTATTTGCATAGAACACAGTATTAAAAGGGATGTTACAATATTATGTATAGTGTCATGTATTCAGCCGGTGTAGGCGTGCAAATATTCATTATAATCTAATCATTAAATTCATATATTAATTACACATATTGAAGTCAAATATGAAATATGTCAAATTTATGTCAAACATGTCAAATATAAATAATAATATAATCAAATAGTCAATACAATATTTAAGTCTTTAACTAAACAATCTTATATTTCTCCAGAAAAGAACGAACACTATAAAAACATTCGTCTAACAACCAGCTATTTAATTTAGACTTAAATAAATTACCATCCAACGTTTTTATTTCCTCGGGCAGCCGGTTGTGGATGGCAAGACACATATTATATGCATTCCGCTTGTAAATGTCTTTGTAACATTGCGGTTTCAGCAACAGGTTCTTCCCTTTAAGTCTGGTCTGCCTTTGCGAATTTTCCCCGCGTTTATTAAAATAGTATTCGTTATTTTTCACAAATACACATACTTCTCTGAGATATAAGCAGGGCAAAGGCAGAATGCGCAATTTCTTAAATAATGGGACACAGCTATCATTCGGTTCGAATCCCGGCCGGGGCATTTATTTGTGTGATGAACGCGAATATTTGTTCTTGGGTCTTGGATGTCTTCTATGTATTTAAGTATTTATTTATCTATATAAGTATGTATATCGTCGCTTAGTACCCATAGTACAAGCTTTGCTTAGTTTGGGACTAGGTTGATTTGTGTAAGATTGTCCACAAATATTTATTTAGCTTTCAATGTAACTATGTTTCTTGAATCTTGCTACTTACCAAATTTTTAACCACATACCATCTGACCTTCCAACCCCGAGGGGAAACTAGACCTTATTGGGATTAGGCTTTGTCAAGTGAGTGGGCAACTTGACTCTTAGAAGTTCTCAAGCCGCCCGAAGGCCTCCAACTTGGCTTAACGACTGCTGACATAGACAGCAACCGGGATCAACGGCTTAACGTGCCTTCCAAAGCACGGAAGTGTTCATTTAGTAACCACTTAAAGCGGTCACCCATCCAAGTCCTGACCGCTGCCCACGTTCAACGTTGTTAGGGCCGACGCTAGCTTACGCGGGTGCACGGATCGGGTCATACTAAACTGCGCCCGCGGCGGGCAGTTTAGTATGACCCGCTCCGTGCACCCGCGTAAGCTAGCGTCGGCCCTTAGATACCGCAAGCGGTACGCAGGCGCCGCTGGGCCACGAGCGCTAAGTTCGGTGAAAATGCAATATTATGGTACCTACTATCGAGCTAATCTATTGATGGGCACAGGTGGCCAAAGCAACTACTAAACTACACAAAGATATAGATCATGGGAGTAGTTGATGACTGTGGAAAAACAGTTCTTTCAGAAAAAAAAATGCCGTATAATTCTTGAACTTCCTCACAAAATTTCATCGCATTCGGTTGACCAATCCAACCTTTAGAGGATAACCACTGTAAGTGTAAATCCACCGGACGCCATACGAAAACACTTTTGCTGAAAAATACTATATCTTGGGCCCCCTTTAAAAAACCGGCCAAGTGCGCGTCGGACTTCGCACATTTAGGGTTCCGAACCAACCTCAAAAAATCGGATTTATATCAAATTATTAGTATTTGTTAGTAAAATACACGTAATAATAAACATTACCTACCCAATTTTCAAAGATCAAGGGAAATTAAAAAATCTTTGGTACAAACCTTTTTGACATAATAATTGTTATTATTTTATTAACAATAATGTATTTGAAGATTTAATTTTTATTGCTTATTATTTGACATGTTATTTGTATGTATTAATCAAGAATTTGTACGCCAAAAGGCAGGGTATAGTGTTACATAAATTAATTGTTTACCACCATTGTAATCAGATTCACTTATACTCACAAATAAAACACTTTGAACTTTGTGACAGACGACGGATGGGCGGACGCGTGAGTGACATAAATAGGGTTCCGTTTGTCCCCTTTTGGTACGGAACCCCAAAATTTGGCCACCGCAGGGTCAAGAGTAAACAGTAAAGTTATATATAGAATCTTTAATTGATTGTTACGAAGGTTCCTAGCCGGAGAAATTGCTTTGTAAATATTGACTCAAACAACATTAACTAGACGACATTTGAGCCGGGCCGATAAGGTTCTATTCCAAATTATATTACAAAGTCCAGCGAAACTAAAAGATTAACCCAAAACGTAGACTACAATCCAATACAAATATTCTTCATTGCTCACCAAATGTACACTAAAGAAAAACAGAAATTAAATCGGCTTTCTTTATTATATTCATATTCATATTCATATTCATATTCATATTCATTTATTCATAATTTAAAAATTACATGTCAACATATATGGGTATATAAAATCAGCTCAGCTCAGCTTTCTCTTATCTGCAATAGTTTTCAAAAAAAACTGAAAAAACCGGAAAACGAAACACATTTCATGGGGAAGGGTTGGGGGGGGGGGGGGGTGAAGCGTCAAGGGGAGGGGAGGGGAGAGTTGTGAGTTTTAAAGGCCATACCCAAAGGTATCATACCACACAAGTTTCAAAACTTTATTAATTTGTTTGACTCCCCCATACATTGATTACACAGAATGACCGTACTAAAAGTAAGAAGCTGTCCGTCCAGGCGTGAAATATCGCTTGACCTTATTTAGGATGCTCAGCGTTTTGGCCGCTGTTCGGGCTTTGGACTCAATGGAAGTGCCGAAATTAAGGTTTGAGCATAATTTCATATCAAGCAGCTTGAGATCGTAACTGAGAAAAGTCCAGCAACTCAGCTAGGCCTGACATGGGTCACGCCCTGACAAATGTAGTGGGAAGAGATCTCACGCTGTCGAGCATCGTAAATGCGATCCTTGACAGCGAGAGATGCTGGGAGGCAATGTCCACCTTCTGCGAGGACTTTATCACGCGGAAGGAGGCAGCGGAGCGGGCGCGTGAGGACGATCTCCTCGCGAATCCGCTCCGAAGACGACGGGTTGGACGAAGACGGCGTCTATATTACGCTCATCTTCTTCCTCCACCTCAGTGAGCCACTGGTGGGGACTGGGGGGGCCCTACCACTGATCTAGCTCAACTGTCGCAGGGTGCCGCCAGTGAAGGCAGCACCCTTCTAGGGCCTGAGCCCGCGTCGATGCGGGCATATGCCGAGACGCCCGTGGTGACATGCGCAAGCGAATCCTGCGGCGTCTCACAAAGGCGATGAGGGAAAGCCGCTGGTTTTTAGTGGGTAGCCTGACGCAGGAGTCCCACATCACCGCGCCTAAAACCCCCAGGAAGGCCGGTATGCATCAAGCATTTTCCAGCGTAAAAAAAAAAGGCCTGACATGGGTCAGACTGACTCTACCCGGTAGTATGCGGCGGTACCGGGACGAATAGGGTCTATATTGGGCTACAGACCGATCGCTCTCATCTTTACAAGGTTTGTGCCCAGCATTGTCACAATCTATGGATACACTTAGTCCGAAATAAATGCATTTTTTTTTGTAACTAAGAAAGTCTGATGATGATAAGAAAGTGTCTTACCTTCATAGGTCAGTTGTCTAGATTCCGCTTGGCCTGGGATCATACCGGACTTCCATAACTTCAAGCTAATGAGGGAATATGCCCCAGCAATCAGTAGCAACGGAATTCTGGAACAAAATGAAAAATATAATAGCCGCCGAAATACAGAATAAGTAATATACTCCTTGCTTACATACTATCAGTGTGCCTGTCAAATTAGCTAGATGACCCAACGCGTCAAGGTTTGAAAATTACGTTCCTTGTCATCCGCGTTTTCCTATGGCCGTGTATTTTCTGTAATCTCAAACTATCTTCTATAATATATTATTTTCTGCTAGCTCGCGTGTTATTTACTAGAACTACGTACCTACATGATGCCTGCCCTTGGTTACTTGTAACACAGTCATACGTTGAATAAAAATTAAGTAAACACAGTCCAGAAGTGGACGTCTTTCGGCTGATATGATGATGATGATGATGAAACACAATTTGGCCACATTTTTAAAAGCTTAAGTCTGTATAACAGCGATGTAAAGTCTGGGTACCTTAGCATAATACTCAACTGAATACAACTTTAACTAAGGTTAATGAGGCATTAAGAGGAGGGGTAGGGCAAGCTCTCTCCATACAAACTTTGTGCAGGATTTACTTCGTTTGCGTTTGCATTAAAGTTATTTTTGGTCAGTATGCTTATTTTTCTGATAGCTATTTCGTGAAGTAAATTTTTTTTTATTAATTATTTTTTTAATTTTTTTAATTTTGATTTTTTTTGAAATATTTGAAAATGTTCACATCACGAACTTCGCATATCTAATATTTACAACCAAAAAAAATATTATATTTGTTAGTGCCAAAACCGACGAATAAAACGTGCACAAAGTTTGTATGGGGAAGGCCTTGACCTACCTAGAACATTATTCACAATTTGGCTATTTTCATAGCCTTTACTCAACGCGTTATGGAAAATTGCTCATCATCATCCTCCTAGCGTTATCCCAGTATAGTAGCATCCTGAACGATGCCTGGGGTCCGCTACCTAATTTCATAGACGATCAAATGTCTATGGAGCCGACGAAAGGGCCAAAAATAGGGAAAACCTCCCTACAATATGGCATGGGCAAATGACGTCACACGCACATTATCAAACCAACAATTGTATGAGAAAGTAGGTGTATATAAGTGTTTTGCTGTTTTAGTCGTGAAATAATGCGTTTATGTCACACCTAGCCATAAAGCGGCCATTATCGCACGCTCCGCGCGCGAAACAACCCACTTCCTGGCCAGGGGGTGATATAAAATTTTGTACTTACCACGGGCGATAATAAAGAAAGCCTCACATCGCATATTTATCGCCCTTGCCTTCGGCTCGGGCGTAAAATACCTGCGATCTGAGACATTCTTTGTTTTATCGCCCTTGGTAAGTAATGTACTATTAGATACTACATAGTTGCTATACAATTCATAAGCATTCTATTGATACCTTTTGTTTTGCTTTTGGGCGATAATAAAAACACAATTTTCCGAATTTTTGATGTTAAATAATTATGTACCAAATTTTTTTTTGTAAAAGTTTATAATTTTCAATTCTTAACTTTTCTTTTCAATTCAACACGATGTTATAAATTTTAACATGTGTCAAATTACCCAATTATATATCTGTAAACATTGCGAATTGCAATTACTCAAAGTTTATTCAGCATGAGCATGACCGACTGACTGTGATATTTCTGTAAGTTCTTTGTAAACCTTCAAATGTTGTTAAAATATTTTAAAAGTCAATTGTCTTTATTAAAAGCGTTTATTTAACTGACATTGGTAGTAAAAGTATGTGACTTGTCTTCAAAATTTGCAATCCTTGGTGGTATCTGATTGCGCTAAAATTTGTATAAAGCCACAGTCATGTTGAAAAAAAAAGCGTTTTTTGAGAAAAAGGGGTTTAATATTATTAGCTTCAAATCATTACGCTAGGCAACCTCGTGAGCGTGTCCGATTCGAACTTGGCTGCTTATTCCAGTACCTACCTATTAATAATAAATAAATAAATAAATAAATAAATCAATTCTTTATTTAGGTATTTACCCATAAGTTTACACGTTAATTTACTAAGTTACTAGATACTAAAATTAAAAAATAATACAAATATTTACTTTGTATAATAAGTGCAAACGATGTAGGACATGCGTGTTTATAAATACGTGTACATAGCGTAACTGTGTGTAGGAGAAACATTCTCATGTTCTGTAGTTGCTGCTGATATATTAATAACACAATATATTAATTAATTAAACCCATTTATATTGCATAACATACAAGATCAAATTAAATTAAATAAAATCAATCAAATCATTAAAATTAAAATAATTACATAAATTACCTACTTATTTAAATACACATACAGTTTTAAAATATTTCAACAAAATTACCTAAGACTCTCGCATCGTACCTGGCTCAAAGGTCCCCATGATACCGGCAGCATTACCCCGCTGAACGGCGATGGAGACCTGCTGGACCAGATACGACCCAGAGCGAGGATCGCAGCCCCATAACACAATTATATATTTACTAGCTTTTGTCCGCGTTACAATTTAAATGCCATTCTTCTATTTTAGGCGCTTAGCTAGTTATCGCTCTTCCATAAAAACTTCCACCCTCATCGGAAGAGACTTCATACGCCTCAAGTAATGTAGGCAGATGAAAACGCGAGCGCAGACGCAGGTTCACTGCTCGCAGCATAATTTTTCAATGTTTCAGTACAGGGGGCCGATTTTTGAGTGTCGAGCGCTCGAATTTTCACTCGACATCTGTGAAAACATCATAGTTTTTTGTCAGGGAGCCGATTTTTGAGTGTCGAACGCTCGATTTTTTACTCGAGATCTGTCAAAATACTATGATGTTTTGACAGATGTCGAGTGAAAATTCGAGCGTTCGAAACTCAAAAATCGGGCCACAGATCTCGAGTGAAAAGTCGAGCGTTCGACACTCAAAAATCGGCCCCCAGTACAGTACTTATATCTCACGAGCGCGGGTTAGCCATAGATGTATTCGTGGCACATAAGAACACATAGACAATGTGAACTCATAGCTCCTACGCTGATGCACACACAGACAATGTGCATGTATAGCTCAACACACAACCGAACCATGGCTCACCCGCGCTCTCGTGAGATAAAAGTACTGTAATGTAAATCAGCCTTAATACAACAACATTATTGCACTTACGTGTACATAAAGACGAATTTAACAATGTGCCAGATCAGGACCTCTTCATCGGACCACGTGGCCGCACACTGTACCATATGAGGCACATTGAAGCGCAGGGGCTGTTGCACCGTCGTTAGGTAGATCAAGTCTGGACAGTCTAGGGAAAAATGAAGTAAAGCAATATGGATATTGATATTGACTGATCGAACTCACTAATACGCTATTTGACTATTTTTTTTATAATGCCAATCGAACCAGTTTTTAGAGACCATCAAATGTCTATATGGGACCAACAACATTTAGAGCACAATAAAGGGCTAAAATTAGGAACAAACCTAGCTCGACGCTAGCGGCCCTCAAAAAGGCTCCTACAAATTGGCCCTGGCAAATGACGTCACTTGCTCAGCATTCGACCAACCGTTGTATGGGAAAATTAGTATTTTGCTGTTTTAGTCGTAAAATAATGCGTTTAGGTACATAGTTGCTGTACAATTTATTTTTTATTTTTACATAAGCATTCTATTGATACCTTTTATTTGAATTTTGGACGGTAAAAAAAATGCATAATTTTCTGAGTTTTTGATGATTCATATCTTTTTATGGTTTTGGTAAAATTTTATAATTTACGATTTATTGTGATATTTTGATGGGTAACTATCCAAAAAGTGACACTGTGTTATAAATATTAATATGTGTCAAATACCGTATTGTCTCTGACATGTTTCTAACACTTCGGGAGTCCTTCCTCAGCATAGTGCCACAGAATAGTATAATAGTATTACATATAGTGCTCAGACAGCAACTGATTCACTGCCGCGGCCCGAGAGGTCACACGTTATTTATGTTTTCTTTCAGTGAAGAGTCAGCCGTTTTGATTTTTGGGCCACTTTGTACCTCGTCACAGTGATGAGGCACAGTGATCTCTGGCGGCTTTCATATATATTTTCACTTTGACAAGGTACGAACAGGCCCAGAAATGAAATTGGCGTTTGTTCCTTTTGTATCGGTGTGTCTTTCGTATAGTGAATAAATGTTTTCTTTTATTTCAAGGTCAGTGAGTGCACGTCGCGGGCTCGCCGCGGAATTAAGTAATCATGCTGAAGAAGAGCTCTCGAAGTTCGAAACATGTTGCCCACAGTGAATTAATTGTCACGAAAGTTTAAAGTCACATATTTACTATGGCCAAATCAGGAACTATTTATGAAACGTCGAAAACGCTCTGTGAGTATGAAGTTTGTAGGGAAATTGAACAATTGATGTCACGATTTTTCTATGGTCACACAGCACAGCGTCGACTATGTTTTATGTTTATGTAGGTAGGTATTTAATAGTATTTTATGCGGACCTTATTGAGATTACGCTTGTCAAGTGAGTGGGCAACTTGACTGTTAATTCTCAAGCTGCGAAATCCTCGAATTTGGTTTAAATCGTTATTGTGCTTTCAGAGATGGTAGCCGGATTTAACTGCCCAAACCTGCCTTAAATACGCTCTCTATATATGCTTAATATATTGTTTTAATAATTTGATTTCTTTGCATTGTTGGAGAAAATCATGATAGAAACAATACAAGAATCCGCGGAAGGCTATAGGTATCAGAAAAATCAACTTATCCCATATCCACAAATTGCTTTTTCCAGCATCTGATATATAATGATCGACAAAATTGAATCTGAGCCCTTCATAAGCTCATTTTGCCAAGTCTAAATACAAGTAGGTCGTAATTCGCGTAGACAAATTGTTTCTTATTGGAAAACGGGACTTAATCGCTTAGGTACACTTATAATTTATTTACCTTTTGTTAGGTTTTGCCCGACGTCCGACGTGAAAATCGTGTAAGTTTAAATCGATAAATTGTTTCTTGGTAACGAACTAGATATCATATTATTTTTGGAGCGCTCGTGGCTCAGCGGCTACCGCGTGCCGCGTGCGCTATGCAAGGTCAAGCAACGTCGGCCGGGGTCAGTTCCTGGATGGGTGACGCTTTGAGTTGTCACTAACTGAGTGCTCCCGTCCTTTGAAGGCACGCTAAGCCGGTTATATCAGCTGCTGTCTATGGCATCAGTCGTTAAGTCAAGTTGGAAGCCTTTCACTTTGATTGGAAATTAGCCTTCGGGCGGCTTGAGAACTTCTAACAGTCAAGTTGCCCACTCACTTGATTAAAGAAAACGAAGTTGTCACGTCCATAGGGAAGTCCCACCGCTACCCTGCAGGTGACCCCTGTGTGATGCTAAAAGTGCAACAAACTGGCGAGAGATTATTCTCGAAGATCACACGGTTCGAAAGGGGATATATCGATTCGGTAAATCACGCCCCCCGTGAAAGAGACACGCTTATGTCTTATGCGCACGGCAAAACGGGATACAACACTCTTCGACAATGACTTTTTTAGACAAATCTCGATAAATATCTTACTGTGTACATTTTTATGAAATTTCCTCTTGACAGAGTTTAGATGTGGTGAGATGCCATCATATTAACTTAGTGTGTCGTTTAATAATGCGTTGTTTTAGGAGGCTGACAGGCTGAGTAAAAAAAGGAAAATAAAGACTTAACTTTGGATTTTTTTTCTATCGAGAAAAATGTAAGCAATCATGTTTCGGCTATTGTCAAAAACACAATCATATAGTCAAGAATCATATATCTGAAAATCAATCCCTATTGTTTCCTCGTCTGGGCAGAACAGCGTTTCAAAGAACGTGTTATTTCTCGTTGTAGCGCCTTGAAAAAAAAAAAACATTTTATTTCACTCTGTCATTGTTTACCCCCGAAAACAGGGGTGTTTTTTTTTTTTTTTAACTAGGTTACTTCAAATAGTGCATAAAGAGGCCCCACAATCACAAGCCTATTACACGAAAATGTCAAAAATAAGTGCAGGTACCAAAACACTATTTATTTCCTTTCCCTCCAGTTTCTTAAATTTTGTTACCATTTCTTACGTTTCGGAGGCGGAAACAGTCGGGAACGAAACCTCAATTTTTCAATTCTGTGGTTCTGATTTATCAGCGTGACAGAAACATTGCCTTAATGTTTCCGCAATAGCTCTAGTATAAGTTTTTTCGAAACATTAACTAATTCGAACGCGTTTGCGTTTTGTCTCAAAATGTATGAAAACGCTCTCACCGAGTTTGAAACTTTGAAATACGCGCGTTCATCGGTTAGCAACAAATGTTATACTCGCTGTTTTAGTTTCCACTAGTGACCACAAGAGGCGCTGTTCACGTTTTCATACCACTTTCATACATTTTGAAACAAAACGCAGACGCGTTCGAATTAGTTAATGTTTCGAAAAAACTTATACTAGGGCTACTGTAGCTCTAGTACAAGTTTTTTCGAAACATTAACTAATTCGAACGCGTTTGCGTTTTGTCTCAAAATGTATGAAAACGCTCTCACCGAGTTTGAAATACGCGCGTTCATCGGTTAGCAACAAATGTTATACTCGCTGTTTTAGTTTCCACTAGTGACCACTAGAGGCGCTGTTCACGTTTTCATACCACTTTCATACATTTTGAGACAAAACGCAAACGCGTTCGAATTAGTTAATGTTTCGAAAAAACTTATACTAGAGCTACTGAAGGCGAGGCAGTACCATTGCAAATGTCCCGCTGTAACACGCGTGAGTTTGCTATTAACCATCGCGCTTCTACGGAACTCGGCGCGTACCTAGTTTTCGTAAATAAGTATTTAGTACATTTTGATTGATGTTTGGAATACTATTGAAGAAAATATATTTGTATGTATGTATGTAAGCACTTTATTGTACACAAAACAGGTATATATATTGTGATAAAAAAATAAAAAGCTGTCTTTTAAAAAAAAAAAAATTATTGTCGTTGACAATTGTGAAACATGAATTGTGCATGAAAGTTTATTTTTACGATGATATTTCGGATTTTTTGACCGAATTACCAAGGCATTTTCCAATATTTTGTTCGATTATTGTGTTACTTTTTTTCATTTTCAGTCTACGGTAATTTTTGTGGAGTGGAATTCTACATTATTTCTTCACACTGGAAGCTTAAACTTCAATATTTTCGACGATTAGGTATCCCCATTGCAAATGTCCCGCTCTAACACGCATGAGTTTGCAATTAACCATCCCGCTCTCTACGGAAGCTCTGCGCGTAGTTTTCGTAAATATTTAGCTATAATCATTAAACCAATCGTTTTATCAAAGGAAACTCTACGAATTTGTCCAAAGCTATTTAGAATCTTTAATCGAGTACAAAAATTAAATGTAAAATATCAGTAATATTGAATTGCGTTTTTTTCTATCGAGTGAAATTCATCAGTTCTTGTAATAATATGATTTAGACTCGACAAGATCCTTGTCTGACACATATTTTTTTTAGAATTTAAGACCTATTTATTTATTTATTTCTATGTCTCAGTTGGTTTTAAAAAACTCAAAAGTGGTAAAATCCAGCCTTAATGAACTGGCATTGCCTAAGGATACCCTCCTGGCGCAGGTGTATACACAGGGCGCATTAAGTACAAACACACGCCATTATAATCCCACAAAGCCGCCGCGGGGTCCCAATTCGTAATCTTTCATACTTTATTCCAAAAAAAAAAAAAAATTTTTACTTGTAAGATACTGGGTTGTATCATTTGAAGTGATTGGCGGTGAAGAATATAATTATTTTTAATATATAAGTGAAGTGGTTATTTATGCCGTTGAGGTGGGAGAATTAAGGCAACGTTATTCGAAATCGTACTATTTTTCATTTAACGGTAAGCAATCAAATACTCACTTTTTTGATGGGATATTGAGATATGTTATAGTTAAAGACTGTGTGATTGAAGTGATCATAGTCACGGTTCTATATTTATATTTTATACCAATATTTGTATTGTTTAAGGTAAGTATACTAAGTATGACGACCGACCGCTTTAGCTTAGTTGGTAGTGACCCTGCCTACGAAGCTGGAGGTCCCGGGTTCGACGCCCGGCCGGGGCATTTATTTGTGTGATGAGCACGAATATTTGTTGTTGGGTCTTGGATGTTTTCTATGTATTTAAGTATTTATATATATATATCTTCTAGTATTTAAGTATTTGATAGGTTTTTGGACAATTTTTTTTTATTTTTCATACATAAAAATTATGACGTCATAAAAACTCATTCCACCACTTTAGGAAGCGACAACATGCATTTTGATTATCAGTAAACGATTCTGATTCCAACGATACCACTTGTCGGTATAAACCTTTTCAGTCCCACGAAAATCGTAAATAAGGCACTTTCGACGAATTGGCCTCTGTACTATTAAATGTAAAATAGGAGCGCAGTAAAAACAATATTAAAAAGCAGTAGTGGATTTTGATCGTCGCCGCGTTGGTGAGCACACGTGCCCTGGGCGACGACGGGCAGAATCCATTTACCGTACAAAACCTTATCTGTCATGGCGTCGTTACCGAACAACGTCATTGAACACGTGACATTGGCGAAATCATCATAAATTTGATGGAAGCCATTTTTTAAAGAATTGAATTGAAAGCAGTAATGACGAGACTGCCATGCCAGTTGACAGTTTTGTCATATACGTCCGCACCGACTAATCAGAATGTCGACGCAAAAATTATCCGTTAAAAAGTTTCACGTTACTAGAACTTTTAAAAGTTTTTACGGTCGTTTTAGCTCAGAGCAGTAATGATAAGGAATAACAGCAAAAACTTTATAAATTTGACCTAGACCATTACGAGGAACTTTACGGACTTATTTTTCCGACGGCAAAACGATTATTTCCGTGCACACGAATCGATGAAAACATCCTCTGACATTTTGTTGACGACTTCCTCTGAATTTCGCTGCGAAAACAAACAAGCGGAAATTGTGATTCGAAAGGTATAAATAGCAATGGATAGATAGAGATGTTGGAATATTGAATTTGTAATCCAAAAATTCCTCTATGATATTAAGGTATATAAAAATTCATATGTATTCAACCTTAAAGCCCGGCCTCCTCAATGTCTTCTTTATTTAAATAAAAACTTCAATTCACTGTGTGACAGGAGCTAGAACTGTTATCTTCTCAGTGCGCTCGCATACGTTTAAGGCGATATATCGATTGAAAGAGACACCCTTTGTTTTTCGCTCACGACAAAACGGAATGCAACCCTCTTCGAAAATGGTT
This sequence comes from Cenopis cana, assembly GCA_951800055.1. Classification (NCBI taxonomy): domain Eukaryota; kingdom Metazoa; phylum Arthropoda; class Insecta; order Lepidoptera; family Tortricidae; genus Cenopis; species Cenopis cana. Next base: position 1,942,497 of record OX637495.1, read on the forward strand.
TTTTAGACAAATCTCGTTAAATATCTGACTGTGTGCAGGTTTATTAAATTCCCTTTTGTCAGTACCTAGATGAGGTAAAAAACCGTCATATTAACTTAATCGTGTCTTTTAATAATGCGTTGTTTTAGTAGGCTGAGGAAAAAAGGAAAAAATAGACTCGACTTTGGATTTATTTTTATTTATTTATTTTATTTATTTATTTGGACGACCGCTTTAGCTTAGTTGGTAGTGACCCTGCCTACGAAGCTGGAGGTCCCGGGTTCGAATCCCGGCCGGGGCATTTATTCGTGTGATGAGCACGAATATTTGTTCTTGGGTCTTGGATGTTTTCTATGTATTTATTTATCTATATAAGTATGTATATCGTCGCTTAGTACCCATAGTACAAGCTTTGCTTAGTTTGGGACTAGGTTGATTTGTGTAAGATTGTCCACAAATATTTATTTATTTATTTTATTTTCTATCGAGAAAATTTTAAGCAATCATGTTTCGCTATTGTCAGTACCACAATCATATAGTCAAGAATCATATATCTGAAAATCAGCCCCTACTGTTTGCTAGCCTGGACAGGACAGCGTTTCAAAGTCTCCAAATTTCTCAGTGTAGCGCCTTAATATACAATTTATTTGATTTATTTAAAGGTAACTATGCTTTTTATTTCTGCTAGAGCCCATAATTCAATTAGATATACGCATTAGATTGATAAAAAAACCTTTCTGTATTTGGACGTAAATGTATTTCGGTGCAGTCACCCGGAAAAAGGTATAAAGGTTGTTATAGGCTGTAATGGATATATTTCGAGACGAAAAGTCAAGCTCTCTTCAATTGTATTCCGAATGAAGTCTTCTTTTTTGAAGCTGAAATAAAAATGATCATTTATTTCACTAGTAGCACAGAATAATTTATAGCACTTACCTACATTATACTTAAAAGCTTTTGAACTGGCCGAGTAGTATCAAATTAGTCCATTTAAAAAGGGACTTCAGCGTCCAAGTCTAAGGTTCAAAATATAATGACAGTTTTGTATAACATCGGACATTTTAAATAATTTCAACTAGGTGACACCATCAGTAATGGACACTTTAAGCTGACAGGCAGCAGTAGGTAATGGACACTTCAATCCTAATTCAAAGGTCATACGATTTTAAATTGATTGTTCAATAAAAAATTAATGACTCTTATTTTCTTTAACATAAGAGCACAGAATAAGTAATAGTACAAGTACAGAAGCTTCACTTTCGAACAAAAACGGCGTTTAGGCATAAAAAACATGCCTACTCTGTGCATCTCTGTCTATCGTATAACTTGTATTCATTCACACGCGGCACGTGTAGCGCTAGGGCTATCGACTCGTCGCTCGTCGCGTTCTAGTCTGCGGCGGCAGCGGTAACGTGCATGTAGCTACGCGTTCGCGCGGCGGCGGGCGGCCCTCGACTGACGGCCGGCCCCGGGCCGAGCGAGCGGTAGGCATTTAAAGCGACGCGCGCCACCCACTGCAAGCCCCTTGATAAGAGTGAATAGTGAATGCACATCATTGGGCTTTGTTCATTATTGGCGGTGTGTCTCTATATACCTACCTAATTTTATAGTTATGCCTTGTTCATAATCATAAATATTCATCAAACCTATTTTAACTAAAATGCCGTTAACATTCGTTTGTTTTAACAATCAAATAGCATCCATACTAATATTATACGACTCGTAAATGCGAAAGTGTGTCTGTCTGTCTCCTGTTACCCCTTCACGCTTAAACCGCTGGACCGATTTAGATGAAATTTGGTATGGAGATAGTTTACGTCCCGGGGAAGGACATAGGATACTTTTTATCCCGGAAATGATCTCTTAAGGGGCGGAAGTTTGTATTGGAGGAGCGATGAATGAGTAAGCGGCTGATTTAAAAACGGGTTCCACGCGGACGAAGCCGCGGGCAGAAACTAGTTAATTAACCCCATGACTAGTCGGAGATTAAGGCTGGGTTGCACCAAACCGTCTGTAATCGTAAGCGGTGTTCGTCAAATCTGATTGTATGGAAAGTTTGACAAGTTTCTATGGGATGACAGCTGCCGGCGCCATATTTGACGATGACCGGTCTGTGTTCGTACGCGATTTAAAAAATATTTCTGTAATAGAGATTGACATTAAGATTTTTTGTAAATCGTTTAGGGATGATTCAAGGGAGCGCTCGTGGCCCAGCGGCGCCGGGTACCGCTTGCGGTATCTAAGGTTAAGCAACGTGGGCAGCGGTCAGGACTTGGATGGGAGACCGCTTTGAGTGGTTATTAACTGAGCGCTCTTTGGAAGGCACGTTAAGCCGTTGATCTCGGTTGCTGTCTATGGCAGCAGTCGTTAAGCCAAGTTGGAGGCCTTCGGGCGGCTAGAACTTCTAACAGTCAAGTTGCGCACTCACTTGACAAAGCCTAATCCCAATAAGGTCTTGTTTCTCCTGGGGGTTGGAAGGTCAGATGGCAGTCGCTTCCGTAAAAACTAGTGCCTACGCCAAATCTTGGGATTAGGTAGCGGACCCCAGGCATCCTTCAGGATGCAACTGTACTGGGATAACGCTAGGAGGATGATGATGTTTAGGGATGATTCAAGACGGTTCCGTGATGTCCGAGCCGGCCCATTTCCTGGCCGTCGATTTCTTGTACTAGAAAACGGGCCGGCCCGACACAGAACGGTCTAGCGTGAATCATCCTCTACTCGAACGAAGCAGGCGGCTCTCTAAAATTTCATAAATTCATATGTGAAATTTGATGACGTAATTTATTTATTTCATTATTTTTTAATATTCTAAGGCGTGAAATGTAATGAAATATATTTTTATTAAGTTAACAAACCCACCTCTACCATTTCAAGATCATAAACTTTTTTTTATTTGATTTGTAGTTTTTTTTTTCCTTTTTTTAATATTTAGGCATATTTTTTGAATATTTTTTTAATGTACGAGATGAACAGCGTTTTCTTACTCAAGAATTTTCTATTAAATTGTCCAAAAGAAATCCAGTAATTGAATTTGGCATCCTTATTTACTCTAAATTGATACCAAACTTCACCGTCTTGTCGCTTGCGAAACGAAGTGAATATGTATGGCGGCGACTCACAAGCGACGCTTATGAAACATAAATCACGAAAGAGTAGCCCCGTGAGTGGAGGGCCTAATTGGAAGCAAAAGGCCAGTATACTTGTATTATAAACAAAACATTCTATATTCGTTTGTTCGTCGAAGGGTCGCCAAAGAATGCCTGTCTCCAAGGCAACACTTCCTCATTATCGTGGACAAAGATACACTTGGGTCCCACAATATCGTTATTATAGAAGCCAATGCATTGTTAGCTTACTACCTAATCATTGCTAATAGCCTTGCGGTGGAATTTATACCTATTCTTGTCAATATTTGGATTGTCTAACATATTCTTGTTGTCATTTATATTTAAGTATGACTAACTGTACCTATCTATATCAACCATAAATAGTGCTACGAATGCTAATTTATATATACCTATAACTAACATTTTTTATAACGATTAGTGATAACATGTATTACTGTCATGTTGAAAGTTGAATAAATGAAATGAAATGGTTATCCAATGAATACAATTGTTGGTTGTTACCGTTGTAACGCCATAAAAATAATTGATTGAATCAGTAGCTCTAGTATAAAAAAAAATATAAAAAATAAATATTTGTGGACAATCTTACACAAATCAACCTAGTCCCAAACTAAGCAAAGCTTGTACTATGGGTACTAAGCGACGATATACATACTTATATAGATAAACTAGCTGTTGCCCGCAACTTCGTCTGCGTAGAGCTCGGTCATCGACTCATCGCGTTAGAATTTTATCGCTGTTCACCTAGTTATCTCTGTTCCATACAAACTTCTACTTCCGGGATGGGATGAAAACTATCTGTTCACCTAGTTATCTCTGTTCCATACAAACTTCTACTTCCGGGATGGGATGAAAACTATCCTATGTCCTTTCCTCGGACTCGAACTGAACTATATTCGCCCCAAATTTCATCTAAATCAGTTCAGCAGTTTAAGCGTGAAGGGGTTACAGAGAGACGGAGTTATGCTAGGCCTATAAACAAAGTTCCAAGTCTCATTGAAAATAAAATTTGTTTTCATCCCTTCCCTTCAGAGGGCGAATTTCGAAAAACTCTGAAATCTGTTTTTTTTTAATTTTGATGTTTAGTCAGGAAGTTTTAAAGTTTCTATCTTAAAAATAATTTTGTTCTCCATACAAAATGACCAAGAGGTCATTTAGGGAGTTAAAAGAAGTTTCACAGAAACCCTTTTTTAAGACATTTAAGGATGAACTTCGAAAAACGCTGAAATTTGCTTTGTTGTATTTAAACAGAGACTCTGTAAAAAATTTGAAGTCTTTCACTTAAAAAAATGTTGCTCCCCATGAAAACATTGAACCCCTTTTTAACCCCTTGAGGGGATGAATTTAAAAAAACGCTGAAATTAGGTTTGTTTTATTTAAACAGAGAGTCTCTGTAAGAAATTTGAAGTAACTCACTTAAAAAAAATTTGCTCCGCATACAAACTTTGAAACCCTTTTTAACCCCTTTCGGGAATGAATTTCGAAAAACGCTGAAATAACTTTTTTGTATTAAAATAAAATAAATAAAAATAAATAAATATTTGTGGACAATCTAACACAAATCAACCTAGTCCCAAACTAAGCAAAGCTTGTACTATGGGTACTAAGCGACGATATACATACTAATATAGATAAATAAATACTTAAATACATAGAAAACATCCAAGACCCAAGAACAAATATTAAAAGAAAGAAGAAGAATATTATTAAAAGAAACTTTCATACAAAGTTTGAAGACTATCACTATAAAAAAAAATTGCTCCCCATACAAACTTTGAACCCCTTTTTAACCCCTTTAGGGAATGAATTTTAAAAAACGCTGAAATTACTTTTTTTCCATTATTATAAGGAACTTTTACACAAAGTATGAAGACTCTCACTTTAAAAAAAAATTGCTCCCCATACAATATTTCACCCCCATTTTCAACCCTTTAGGAGACGAAAATTTTGAAAACGCAGATATAACTTTCATTGTCTTATTTTAAGGAGTCTTTGTACAAAGTTTCAAGTCTGGACCTTAAAAAATTATTGCCCCCCATACAAACTTTGCACCCCTGTTTTACCCCCTTGGGAGTGGAATTTCATAAAATCCCGTCTTATCCCTTGCCTCCGTTATATAACCTAACTATAGTGTAAATTTCAAATTTCTAGGACCGGCAGTTTTGGCGGGGCGGTGATTAATCAGTCACCCATCAACTTTATATATATAGATAAATACTTAAATACATAGAAAACATCCAAGACCCAAGAACAAATATTCATGCTTATCACACAAATAAATGCCCCGGCCGGGATTCGAACCCGGGACCTCCAGCTTCGTATAGGCAGGGTTACTGATGATGATGATGATGATGTTCATAGCCGATTTCGGCCACAGCGACTGTGTGATCTGGTTTAGGTATAAGGTCACTACCAACTAAGCTAAAGTGGTCGTCAAGTTTTTTCGAAACATTGACTAATTCGAACGCGTTTGCGTTTTGTCTCAAAATGTATGAAAGTGGTATGAAAACGTGAACAGCGCCTCTGGTGGTCACTAGTGGAAACTAAAACAGCGAGTATAACATTTGTTGCTAACCGATGAACGCGCGTATTTCAAACTCGGTGAGAGCGTTTCCATACATTTTGAGACAAAACGCAAACGCGTTCGAATTAGTTAACGCTTCGAAAAAACTTATACTAGAGCTACAGGCGTTACTTTGCGGAATTCCATGATAAATCCAACAATATTCCTTTGTTATTCCGCTGAAAGAACATGTAGGTCTATCAGTGATAATGAGATGCACCAACTTGCTTATTTTTGCATGCGGTTAATGCACCCACACCCACCCTCCCTCCGCATACGCAAACATGCAAGAAAATACAAACAAACCACCACCAATATTTACAAAAACTTCGACACGTGTTTCGCCTCTCTCATCATCACGAGGCATCACGAGGATGTGCGCCCGTAGCACATGTTGCGCTCGAGAGTATCTCGACTTATCTCGATCTACGCGTCTTTTTCTGATTGGCGCTGTTAGAAAGTGATGGATAGCTCGAGATACGCCGACATACTCTCGAGCGCAACACGTGCTAGGCCTACAGGAGATGCAAGCAGGAGATGTTGCTTGCGCCATGTCCGCCGAGCGATGAGCGTTAAGGCCCCGTTATTCGATTGCAAATGTCCCGCTCTAACACGTCGCGTTAGTTTTGCAATTAACCGTCCCGCTCTCTAAGGAACTCTGTGCGTATTTTTAGTACATTTTGATTGTTTATTAAAAATATATGATGCACAAATCGAAATCTACTAAAAAACTATCAAATAAAGCAAATTTTGTGCTGATATTCATGATAGTTACGAAATATTTAAGTTAAGGTGTAAAAAAGGGTAATTTTCAAAATAAAAAGCTATCGAGATTTTTTTCAGCAATCGTGTTTCTGATGCAGTCAAAATCTAGGAAATGGACTGAAAATATACATATAAAAAAATTGCAGTTGTAAGTTCTGTGAAAGTATTTTATTAATATTTTCTTGTAGCGCCTTAAGCCTTGAGTCTCAAATGCTCGTGTAACTCATTAGAAGTTACCTAATTTAATTCTTAATACAAAGGCAAACTTCAGACGATCCAATAGGTACATTGTTTTGCTCAGACTAATGAATTACGTCGGCCCTTAATTAATTGGAAGCAAAACTTCTAACTCCAAAGCTTGATTAGGTTCCTACTTTTGAAACTAAATACCAAACAAAACTTAGTGAGTGACGAGGAATGGGGTGGAATATTCATTTATTTATTTATTTATTTATCCACACTTACCTACAATTGACAACATTTCATATTTTTAACTACTTTATTTTATGAACTAGTTAGAAAATAGGTAAAAATTTAAGCCACCCGTATTTTTTCTTTTTCAATTTAACTCAATATTTCATACAAAAAAAACACGTTGAAAAGTAGGTCATTCCAAAAGGGCGTAAGTAAAATATGACGTCATCTTCCCAACAAGAATCCAGAGCCACTCCAGAGCAGCGATTTAAATTGTGTCTGTACTCTGTACTATAAAGGTGTCCCTGAATACAGCGAGGAAGATGACGTCAACTTTCGGTTTACAGTAATTTGCGTTTTTTTCCAAAATTAACGGAGAAAAAAATCAAAAAAAATGTTTTTTGTGTACTTCACACGTTTTTACCGAAATGGTTTTCGAATTCAGACTTTTGTTATTCGTATGAGATTGTTACAAGTTAATGAAAAAAAATAATTAAAAAACCGGCCAAGTGCGAGTCGGACTTGCGCACGAGTGGTTCCGTACCATTATCTATAAAAACGGCAGAAAAAGTAATGTTTGTTGTATGGGAGCCCCCTTAAATATTTATTTTATTCTGTTTTTTTAGTATTTGTTGTTATAGCAGCAACAGAAATACATCATCTGTGAAAATTTTAACTGTCTAACTATCACAGTTCATGAGATACAGCTTGGTGACAGACGGAAGGATGGACGGACGGGCAACGGAGTCTTAGTAATAGGGTCCCGTTTTACACTATGCGTACGGAACCCTGAAAAAAGCCTGTCACAAAACATAGCTGTTCCATCTCCGCTATAAAGACTTTCGATAAAAAAACCGAACCGAAATCGGATCATACGTTAGGGAGCTACGATGCCATAAACAGATACACATATATACAGATACACAGAGTATGGACAATAACATTACACAGCGCAGCGTTTTTGACGTTATATTGAAATTCGCTAATTTGACGATTGGTCTCTTCGCAAGTTAGTACGTAGTATAACAAACAAAGTCGCTTCCTGCTGTGTCTGTCTGTCTGTTCCTATGCATGCCTAGATCTTTAAAACTACGCAACGGATTTTGATGCGGTTTTTTTTTAAATAGATAGAGTGATTTAAGATTACGTATAATACATGCACCCGTGCGAAGGCGGGGCGGGTCGCTAGTACAATATAAAGACACATAACTAGATTATGTTAAATAAATAAATAAATTGACACACGGTAATGGTTAGCCAAGTTCGCAAAGCTAAAAAGACACACCAGGCGTGGGATATATTAAGCGAACCATTTCAACACCAACTTTAATCCTGCATAATTTTACACTAATGTGAGACATATTTATATCTACTAATAGGATGACACCACCAATTATGGACACGTCAACCCTTATTCAAAGATCATACGGTTTTAAATTGATTGTTCTATAAAAAATGAATGACTCTTATTTTCTTTTACATAAGAGTTAATGTACATCATTGGGCCTTGTCCATTACTGGTGGTGTCACCCTAAGTGAGTGTTAACCGTTGTTCTCTTATTACTTTAATCATTTCTTTAATCTTTGTGCCTTTTTCAAGGCAGGCGTGAATATTGGCATCTTCTGGGCGAGCTCGCTTCATCGTCGGCCTCATCTTTGCCCCCTGGATAGATGCTGGCCAAGAGCAAAAAAAAAGAATACAGTATGTCCGTTTGTCTGTTTTGGTTTCCACGGGACCGACCTAGCCTATTTTGTCAAGGGGCTTGCAGTGGGAGGCGCGCGTCGCTTTAAATGCCTACCGCTCGCTCGGCCCGGGGCCGGCCGTCAGTCGAGGGCCGCCCGCCGCCGCGCGAACGCGTCTATATATGCACGTTACCGCTGCCGCCGGAGACTAGAACGCGACGAGCGACGAGTCGATAGCCCTAGCGCTACACGTGCCGCGTGTGAATGAATACAAGCTATACGATAGACAGAGATGCGCAGAGTAGAGTAGGCATGTTTTTTATGCCTAAACGCCGTTTTTGTTAGAAAGTGAAGCTTCTGTACTTGTACTATTACTTATTCTGTGATTTTGTTTCGGAAAGTCTGTATCTGTAATAAAATATTTCATTTCATTTCAGTATATTAGGAATTCATTTGAAAGAGAAATAACTTGCCAAGGCACGCCATTAAGTAGCAAATAACGTAACAAGTCATTTAAAGCAATTGAAGAACGTTATGCATGGCATGACTGAAGGAGATTTGAAAGATTTTTTCATCATAAATGCACCGCTTTTTTCATCATAACTGCGCTTAAACGTAAAAGCATACTGTGCCTATCAACAGAAATCTATATACATATAATAAAGCAGAAGAGGGTCGAAAATCTGTACATTGAAGATATTAGTAAAAAAATCGATGGAGGGGTCTAAGAATCGATAACAGAACACGTTTCAACTGTTTTTAGAATTCGTGTCTGTTTGTCTGTTTGTCTGTCTGTTTATATGTCTAACTATCACGCGAAAACTAGCGAATGGATTTTAATACAGCCTTCACTAATATGTTTATTGGATCTTCGGCCAGGTTATAGGCTATAAAAATCGTATAGGTTAGGGATGAAAGGGGGTGAAAAGAGGGGTTAAACTTTGTATGAGAAGTCTTTCAGTTCATGATTTACAGGCTTGAAAATTGGTAAGTATATACATGGACGCAAATTAAATAGAACCCCATTCAAACATTTTATAATAAACAGATAGTATTTGAAAAAATGGGGGGTGAAATAACAATACCTCTGCCTCTCAGGGCTAAAGACAAAAATACAAAAGTCCCTCAAACCATATTAACTGTTTGAAATGAGAGATCTAATTATGTTGGTCAGTCAGTCTCTACTCTATCAATATTCACAAACCTTACTATGAAACCTCGGTTTTTTTTTTGTTTTCGATGGAGGGTACCTACGCAGAGCGGCGGGCTCTCGGTTGCATGGTAGTAGGGCTTCCAAAATTACGGATTTGTCAATTACGTAATTGATTACGAAATTAGAACGTTGAATTACGTAATTACGTAATTACGTAACTGACCCGGAGTTTAAATTAAAAATCTCTAAATAATTTGTATTTGTTATAATTATTAATTATAATTAAGGGAAACTATTTTTAACACCATTATTTAAATAAATCGCAGCATCCACGTGTAATTTTCAGAACAAAGAGCTGAACGTATATGGTCAGTCCAGCTTGAGGAATTTCTCCCACTAATACGGTCGTCTTTAAGTTTTATTTGTATTATTGGCAACCAGTTGTTATAAATCAAGTATGGTAGTGCGGTGGACAGTCTGATTCGAATATTGTGCTAGTCTAAAATCGATGAATTGGTACGATATCCATTTCTAAGTAGGTATGCCACAAATTTACTTCTAGCACTCAATCTAGTTGCTATCAGCTGGAATCTGGGAAAGGACTCCTCTATTTTCCAAGTAGAGGTATACGCCATCTTAGAGTGTGCGACAACCAATCGGCAAAGCAATTATCTCAACAATATCAAAAAATCATTTATATTCAATCGTATAGCCAGGCGGTGCTCTTGAATTGGCGGGAAGCATTAAATAACCTTGGAGCGAAAAACAAGGTTATTTTACGGTGAGCCCCAGGGCATGCAGGTATCGCGGGAAATGAAAGAGCTGACGAGCTTGCACGAGCGGAGGCGAAGGGGATGCATTGTGGGCCAGAATCGTTTTGTGGCATTCCCATACGTCTAACCAAGCTCACCCTGGAAATCTACTGTTTCTACAAAACGATTCAGGCCTGGAGAGAGTTCCCAGGTCTGAACCATTCCAAGGCGCTATTTAAGGCCTTTAACAAAAAGGGGTCCCCTGATGCCTATTGCTAAGCAGGGACCGACTACGCATGTTTGTAAGGTTGCTTACTAAATAATCACATGCACACGTTAGGATTGAGTGACACAAGGAGGTGCAGACGCTGCATTGAAGTGGAGGAGACGTTTGCACACATCCTAACTGACTGCCCTAGCCTAATGCACAGCCGTACATCTTTCTTAGGCAAACACGTCATGTGCCCTGAAGAGACTAAGTTTCTCGAGTTCAGCAAAATCCTGCCATTCTTTAAGTTTGCAGGACTTTACCCACTTTTAGGATCCCAATAGTTCAGCAATGGTCGCAATGATAGCCACAACCCCCAAATAGTAATATGATATTAATAGGTTTTTGATCTGTTCCGCCATTCCAGCCACGACATCGAACACCCACCCGGTAAAATATTGCACCCCTGGCCCCTGTCGGACCTCCTTCTTGTATTTAGTCCACAGACATCAGAGTAACCTAGTCGAAAGGGTCACAACGCAATCCTGTCCATTCTCGCTAGTGATGTGTCGAGGTACCTAGGTACTAACTCCAAATAATATCCCATAATCTTTTATGTTATTTAATAAAACGTTAATTTACAATTTCGTAAAACTTTTTTCCATTTTTGGACTGAAATAGTAGGCATATTTTAAAGAAATAAGTTGTAATACATAATTCCGTAATTACGGAATTTAACCTTTGAATTACGTAATTATTAGAAGGCAAATATCTGTCCGTAATTACGTAATTCCGTAATTACGTAATTACGGAATGGAAGCCCTACATGGTAGCACTTGCGACATGTACCTATATATTAGGTATGCGCATTTTTGTCTAAAATATTGTTTATTGAGGTGCTCATTACAAGAATGATATCCATTTTCAAATCGAAGATGGCGGACATTTACTTAATTTACTTTTCTTAATAATCGATATGGGTGTCATTGAGGTTCTTCGAGGTGCCGATTAGTTGCGTTTTCCGTCAGCAAAATGTATAAAATACGTTCAGCGCGTAACAGACATAAATTTAGGGTATATTGGTATTCGTTAGTAAAATATACCTACGTAACAATAAACATCAAGTATGACCAAATTCGAAAGTTATAGGCGGATAGGAAGCAAAAAAAAATAATTCTCAGAAAATCACATAACTCTTAGAAGCAACCAGGGTGGGTGCGCTATCAACCAAGGCCTCTACTCCATCTTCGAAAGTGAAAGAACAGACCAAAGTAGGTATTCAGTTATACCTATGTTTTACAATAAAGCACTTTGAACTTTGAAAGGTATTCCACTAATTTATGAACAAAAAAATATCTATTCAACCACCTCTTTACAAAGCCATTTGATAGGTCAACAATTTCTTTTTGTTCAATCATCTACATTGCTTGATGCGTATGAAGTATTTTCCTTACCTGCATCATAATGTTCGAATCATTTCGCACTCGCTTTTTTATCTACATTACTTGACGCGTAGGAATTATTTTCCGCACCTGCATCATAATGTTCAAAAACGTTAGCGCGCGCTACGCTCGCCTTTTCATCTACATTACTTGATGCGTTTGAAGTCTTTTCCGCACCTGCATCATAATGTTCGTAAAAATTTCGCGTTCGCTACGCTGGCGTTTTCATCTGCATGACTTGATGCGTATGAATTATTTTCCGCACCGGCATCATAATGTTCGAAATATTTCGCGCTCGCTACGCTCGCGTTTTCATACACATTACTTGATGAGTATGAAGTATTTCCCGCACCTGCATCATAATGTTCGAAAAATTTCGCGCTCGCTGCGCTCGCGTTTTCTTTTAAATTACTTGATGAGCATTTTCCGCACCTACATCATAATGTTCGAAAATTTTCACGCGCCGTACGCTCGCGTTTTCATCTACATTATAGTTGATGCGTATGAAGTCTTTTCGGCACCTGCATCAGAATGTTCGAAAAATTTCGCGCTCGCTGCGCTCGCGTTTTCTTTTAAATTACTTGATGAGCATTTTCCGCACCTACATCATAATGTTCGAAAATTTTCACGCGCCGTACGCTCGCGTTTTCATCTACATTATAGTTGATGCGTATGAAGTCTTTTCGGCACCTGCATCAGAATGTTCGAAAAATTTCGCGCTCGCTGCGCTCGCGTTTTCATCTACATTACTTGACGAGTATTTTCCGCACCTACGTCATAATGTTCGATAATTTTTGCGCACCCTACGCTCGCGTTTTCATCGACGTTATAGTTGATGCGTATGAAGTATTTTCCTCGCCTGCATCAAAACATTTCGCGCTCACTACGCTCGCGATTTTCTTCATTTCTTGATGCGTATGAAGTATTTACCGCACCTGCAAATTAATGTTCAAAAATTTCGCGCTCGCTGCGCTCGCGTTTTCAACTACATTACTTGATGAGTATAAAGTATTTTCCGCACCTACATCATAATGTTCGAAATTTTTCGCGCGCCCTACGCTCGCGTTTTCATCTACATTAGTTGATGCGTGTGAAATCTTTCCCGTGCCTGCATCATAATGTTCGAAACATTTCGCACTCACTAGGCTTGCGTTTTTATCTTCATTACTTAATGCGTATGTAGTATTTTCCGCACCTGCATCACAATGTTCTTTTTTTTCATTTTGCGCTCGCTACGCTCGCGTTTTCATCTAAATTACTTGGTGCGTATGAAGTCATTTGCACACCTGCATCGTAACGTTTGAAAAAATCGCGCTCGCTGCGCTCGCGTTTTCATCTTCATTACTTGATGCGTATGAAGTATTTTCCACACCCGTATCAGAATATCCGAAAAATTTCGCGCTCGCTCCGCTCGCGCGCGTTTTCACCTACTTCCTTCTTAATATATATTTTGTCCTCTGTCATGTGTTTCATGTGGGCGCATTGAGCCGGCGTGCGCAATGTTTGGCGAGACAGCCGGTGTCGAAGTTGATATGGATATTCACGCGAATGAAGTCGCGGGAAAAAGCTTAGATAAATAAATTTAAATCATAAAAAATCCTCTCCCTGTGATCCTGATCTGTGTCCTTTAATTGAGATGTGCAATAAAGAGTAGGTATTTGTTGTTGTTTGTTGTTGTTTAAAACTGGACTACCCGTGCGAAACCGGGGCGGGTTATACATGCGAAAGTAACTCTGTCTGCCTGTTTCCCCTTAAAATGCTCAACCGATTTAGATGAAATTTGGTATGGATTTAGTATGAGTCCTAGGGAAGGACATAGGATACTTTTATCCCGGAAATCATCCCTTAACGGGGTTTAAGTTAGAATGGAAGAGAGATAACTAGGTAAGCGCAAGAAATAGAAGTTTTTTTTTTTATTATTAATACCTAATGGGATTGCTCTTGGCCAGCATCTAGCCAGGGAAATAACATTCTAACGTGATGACCGAGTTCGACGCAGACGAAGTCGCGGGCAAAAGCTAGTATACAATAAATTACCAGCCAGAATAACACATTTACCAACGCAGGCATTTAAAAATAAGCTATCGATTTTATTTTTTATTTGTTCCGGTATAGATCTAAACGGAAAACATAGGCTGATAGGGTATGCTGACGACCTGGCTTTACTAGGCGAAAACCGTGAAGAGGTGGTAATGTCGGCGAGAATATTGGAGCAAGAAGCAGCAAAAGTAGGGCTCAGGATTAACCATGGAAAGACGGAATACCTCCATATGAAGCGCTTCAGAAACAGCCGTGCCAAACGAGTCGACCTACCTGTAGGAGAAACCTCTTACAAGGGAGTCTCCAAATTTAAATACCTAGGATGCATTGTTACTGATACGCATGCCAGAGAGGACGAAATCAACACCCGTATCCAGAACACCTTGCGCTACAGTGCTGCTCTTCACAAGGTGTTGGCGTCCAAGCTCCTAAGTAAACGAGCTAAGCTTCGGATATATAAGACCGTGATCCGCCCCATCTTAATGTATGGGTGTGAGGCCTGGACGTTGACACTTAAGGAGGAGCACAGCTTGTTAGTAGCAGAACGTAAGGTGTTCCGAAAAATCCTGGGACCAGTTAAAAGAGACGATGGGAGTTGGAGGATCCTTAAAAATGCCGAAATAGAAGAGCTGGTAGCCGAACCAAACATTATAGGTGAATCCAAAGCACATCGTCTTCGCTGGCTTGGCCACCTAGAGAGGATGGGAGAAGATCGACAGGTGAAAAGAGCATACTTGGGCCGACCGACCGGACGAAGTCCTGTGGGTCGCCCCAAGTATCGCTGGAGGGATGTGGTGGAAGCGGACCTGCGTGAGCTCGGAGCTGGTGCAAGCTGGCGAGAAATTGCGCAGGACCGAGCAAAGTGGCGTGCTCTTGTGTCGGAGGCCAAGACTCATTTTGGGTCGTCGTGCCAGCCCAGTTAGTTAGTTAGTTAGTTAGTTATTTTATTAATTAATAAATGTTTTTATTCTGTTTCCGATTTCCTGACATCCGTTTTGGTTTGATATGATATACCTAATATAATATAGTTATGTAATTGTGTTATTTTTATTTTTAATTTTTATTTTGACATATAATTTGCTAACTTATTTTATTGTATAATGTTATTCTATTGAAATTTTAATTATTATGCTTTTTATTTATGAACATTTATACCATTTTATTTTTGACATGTAATTGTAATTTATAGACGATTGTATTGTATTTTAGTGTGTTTAAGTGGACATGTTTTTGTACACCAGAAGGCAAAACATAGTGATACCAGAATTTTTCATTGTACATCTATTTTTAACCTATGTTTAACAAATAAACACCTTTGATTGATTGATCGATTAATTGATTGAAAAAACCGTTTAACTGAGTACGCGCTTGTGACGGGAGAAGGGTCAAAAGGGGAGACGTCAAAGGGCATCGAACGGGTAGCGGGCGGCGGGGTGCCTCTCAGCCTCTAACCCGTGGTCGACCTACATCAAACGGTTTAGGAACTTGGCATTCAATTCAATAATTTATTAATAAAATGTCACATTTTACACGTCATTCATTGCATTATTCAAATAATTATCTTATATTTATTATACATTTAGTGTTATTTAGAATAAAAATGAATAAAATGAACTTTATTCTGTAAGTAGGCCGCAATGGCACTTTTACAAGTCAAACCCTACTAGCGTTTCACAGAGGCCACTGCCGAGAAGATAACGCCGAAAGAAACTCGACAGTCAGCCATTTTCTCCCAAAAATATGCTTATTACAATGATAATAGAAGTCATACAGTTCAAATACATAGGCAAGCGAACCGATTATTTTATTTAAAGTTGAAATCTGTTTTAGCTCTCGAAAAAGGATGCGTTGGATGCCAATTTCATTTTAAGGGGAGGTATCCCCAACGCAAATGTCCCGCTCTAAGTCTCTAACACGCGTGAATTTACAATTAACCATCCCGCTCTCTACGCAAGCTCTGCGCGCAGTTTTGTAAATATTTAGCTATAGTCTTTAAGCCAATAATTTTATCAAAGCAAACCCTGCGAATTTGTCTATAACTATTTACGATCTTTAATTGAGTACAAAAATTAAATGTTAAATATCAGTAATATAGCCGTAGTATTGAAAATACATTCCAAAAAGGGGTAACTTCGCGATTTTTTTCTATCGAGTGAAATTCATCAGGTCTTGTAACTGACTGCGATTTTGACTGGACAAGATCCTTATGTAACACATATATTTTTTTTAGATTTTAAGACACTATATTCTATGTCTCAGATGGTTTTTAAAAACTCAAAAGTGGTAATACACGGCCTTAAGTTTATTACTGAAAGTTCCGTCGCTAGTTGCTTGTCTTATTTCTAGCGGTATTTTATTATAAACATTTACTTTGGGTCCTATCGTGTGAATACACTTTCTCGATTTGGCAAGTCGTGTTTTTGGTGGGTCTTTTTGAGTTTGCATTACTGCGAGTAGGAAACTGTTTTAACATTTATGTTTTTGATGCGACATTTTTTCACATTTAGGCGACTTCCTGATTCGTCGACGCGGAGGCGGTACGATATGAGAAAAGTGTCAAATGTCAGTGTCAACTGTCAGTCAACTCAGTACTACTTTTTACTGCGCCCCTACATTTAAATGAGTGCTTCCTGACTGGCGCGGGATGCGCGGAAGCGGGACGATGCGAAGGCAGTACTGGTCCGCTTCTGCGCATGATATTACTACTGCGCAAATGTAATACTGACAGTATTCCGTCAAGTGAGAATCTTTGCGACGTCAGTAAGTTTACGTCAAAGAAGAAAATGTCACATATCGATCCCGCCCCGCCAAGTCAGGAAGTCGCCTTATGCTTTTGATGCGATGGTGACTTACTGAAGAGAAGCGCTATGAGCCAAATGGCGAGGATGGCGATCTTGACTTGTCTGGACTTGGTCACGTGGAAGCCGAAGGGGTCCGTAGTAGCGTTGTAACGGCCCAGGGCGATGTATGTCAGAGTCAGCACTGACACCGTCACGGATACAGACTGAGAACAAGACAAACTTAGTTAAAACAAGTTAATAATAAAATAACTTAGTTAATAATAAAATTAAAATAAAAGCGGCCAGGTGCGTGTCGGGCCACGCACAATGTAGGGTTCCGTAGTTGTCCACCCGTTGCATTATGTGGACTAAAAAGTTCGCAAACTTGTATTTACTATGTTTTTGACAGAATTAACAATATTATCTAAGGTATTGATGGAAATTGTTCGAAAATTGCTTTTGCAAAGTACATTTCTGAAGTTCGACTATTACTCGTTTACTAGTAATGTCTACCTAGCTGTGATAGTTTTCCTTTTAAATTCATCGTATATAATATTACTATGATTTTTTTCACATGCCTAGTAGCTACCGTTTAGCTGACCGGGGGGGGGGACACACAACAAAAATTATCACTTCAAAGCATAATATCACGCCAACCAATTCTTTAATCAAAAAATGCTTTCAGAAACCTTATAATATTTTTGAAAGAGCTATCCAACGGTTTGGAAGAAAAAAAATTGCACCACCACTTTACATGTAGGGGAGGTACCCTAAAATTTTTTTTAAGTTTTATTCTACCGTTTTATCGATGTCATTCATATGTATACTCATGCCAAATTACAGCTTTTTAGCACTAACGGTTACTGAGAAAAACGGGGGACAGACGGACGGATGGCGAAACTATAAGGGTTCCTTGTTTACTACGGAACCCTAAAAAAACGCACATTACGAGTTCCGAACCAACCACAAAATTAACTTTAAGAATAAGTTTGGACTATTTGTATGGCTTTGGGCCACCGAGATGCTTATACTGTGAAAATTTGAAGACTACCTCCAACCGCTGTAAACCTGTGTGATAGGCGGCGGACGGACGGACGGACGGATGCGTTTGCGTGAGTGACATGACAGAAATAGGGTTCCGTTTAGGTTCCATTTACGGAACCCTAAAAACCGGAAAAGTGCGTGTCGATCCACGCTCAATGTAAAGTTCCGTAGGTTGTCCATTCGTTTCATTATGTGGGGCTAAAAGTTCGTAAACTTATATTTAGGTACTATGTTTTGACACAATTAACAACTTTGTCTAAAGTATCAATGGGAATTGTACGATAGTTTGCTTCTCAAAGTTGCTACAGTTAGGCGATTACTCGTTCACGATTTTTTAGGGTTCCGTAGTAAACAAGGAACCCTTATAGTTTCGCCATGTCCGTCCGTCCGTCCGTCCGACCCCCGTTTTTCTCAGTAACCGTTAGTGCTAGAAAGCTGTAATTTGGCATGAGTATACATATCAATGACGCCGACAAAACGGTAGAATAAAATCTTACAAAAAAATTTTTTTTAGGGTACCTCCCCTACATGTAAAGTGGTGGTGCGATTTTTTTTCTGCAAAACCCCATCGTGTGGAGTATTTATTGTTGGATAGCTCTTTTAAAAATATTATAAGGTTTCTAGAAGCATTTTTTGATTAAAGAATTGGTTAGCGTGATATGAGCTTTGAAGTGATAATTTTTGCTATGGTCAATGCCGAAATCGGTCAGAAATGTACTTTGCAAAAGCAAACTTTCGTACAATTTCCATTGATACCTTAGATAATTTGTTAATTCTTTCAAAAACATAGTAAATAAAAGGTTTGCGAACTTTTTAGTCCATATAATGTAACGGGTGAACGACTACGGAACCCTACCTTGCGCGTGGCCCGACACGCACTTGGCCGGTTTTTTTCAACTCGTTCAAGCTCGCTGTAACTGGATCATTATTATATTAGGCTAGCCTAAATGGCCAGTTACATCGCGATACAGCAAGGAAATGCCGCTGGTATCCTCGGGACACTATCACAATACGTTGGTCCTACGTTATGCGTCTATTTTATAACTCACTAGTCCGTCCCCACATGGAGTATTGCTGTCACCTCTGGGCGGGAGCACCTGGATACCAGCTTGGGCCTTTTGACTCGCTTCAGAGACGTGCTGTGCGGATTATAGACGATCCCAAACTCACAAGCGATATTGAACCGTTAAGTTTAAGGAGAAACTTCGCCTCCTTGCGCGTGTTCTATCGCTTGTATAATGGGTTGTGCTTTGAAGAACTGTTCGACATGATGCCCACGGCCGCTTTCTACCACCGCACCGCTCGCCGTCGGCAGGGCATTCATCCTCACACCTTAGAACCTAAATGGTCGCGTACCTACGGTACGGTTTAAGAGGAATTTCCTCCCTCGCACGCTCCGGTTGTGGAATGAGCTGCCGAGGTTTTCCCAAGGGGCTACAATATGGGGGTCTTCAAAAAAGGAGTGTATAAATTTTTAAAAGGGTCGGCAACGCGCGTGTGACTCCGTTGGGGTTGCAAGCGTCCATAGGCTGCGGTGACCGCTTACCATCAGGCGGGCCGCACGCTTGTTTGCCACCGACGTGGTATAAAAAAAATGCGAACAAGTCGCCAGCTTTTCGGTCACCAGTTACGTCAACCAACAATAGTACAGTTTGATGATTTTGAGCTGAGCTCATGAATGGGACAATACATACATAAGCAATTGTATTTGTACAAAGCCTTTCATCTGTTTTAGTTCAGGTAGCCGCTAATTAGTTACCTTATAAAAAAAGGTTGGAACTACATTTAATATATATATAATTTTCAACCTTATATCTTGTTGAGTAGGTTTAAAATGGCCTAAGAGGATAAGCACCTTCAACACTTGTGTATTTCTTAAGAACAGATAAAGCCACGCATCAAGCCAGGTATCTGTAAATGCAAAACGTGCGAAATGTTTTATTTCTTTGAGCGCACTTTTATTCTTATGTCAAAGCTATAGAGTCGATAATCCGACGAAATTACTTGGTATACCGTAGTCCTTTTTCGTAGTTTTTGTTGGGTGGCGGGCGACCGCCGGTTGTAAAATCCAAGTGCCCTTATTCTCTTGTTGTGCTAATTTGTGGTCTTAAATAGACAAGCTTAGTTGATATTGTTTCAACCATACTTGTAATTTTGTAGAACTGCCCCTCTAGCACAACATGCATTCCGTATCTACTCGCGCGCGAGATAAGCTACCTGTCACTTTTTGACAGCATTAATCAGACAGTGACAGGTAGCCTATCTCGCGCGCGAGTAGAGACGAGATGCATGTTATGCTAGCCCCACTGATATAGTTAGTTTAATAATGACGAAATAATAATATTGTACCACTTACCTGGAAATATACCAATGTCTTGCACAACATTTCCCCCAGGAACCACGTCTCGGTCACGTCCCAGGCAACGGTCGGCGGCAAGCACAACAGAATCACCAGAAAGTCTGCCACAGCCAGGTTCACCAGACAACAATATGTCACTGACGATCTCATTGATGGGTTCCTGAATACAGCTATGCACACTAAAGCGTTGCCCACAAGACCTATCACAAACACCACTGAATGCGTAGCGATCAATCCCCATTCGTGTGGGGAAGGGAAAATGTAGTTATCTAACATTTCTATATACTCTTCCCTTGATAAATTACAGTAAATTGGATCTCCTACGCACGTAACATTAGTCTCTTCAGGATAAACGATGCTTTTATTGATTCCATCCTTTACATGGATTACATCGTTTGTTTTAATATCATTGGTCATTGTGGTAGTATCCACTGTTTTAGAGTTTATTTGTGGGATGAAAATTAAAGTAATGACTAGACTTTTGAATAATAACTTAAACCTGAACATGGTGTGATATTTTTTGGTTGGCTGTTTTTGTTGGCTGGCTTCAGTGTTTACCTGTAACAATAAAATGCGAAATTTAAAGCACAGACTTTATTGACCGAGGAAGCTGCATTTTACGATTTCCGGTTTGAGCACCCATTATATCTGTTGCATAGGCGACTTCCTGACTTGGCGGGGCGGGATCGATAAGTGACATTTTCTTGTTTGACGTACACTTACTGACGTCCGAAAAGATTCCCACTTGAAAGAATACTGTCAGTATTACATTTGCGCAGTAGTAATATTATGCTCAGAAGCGGAGCAGTACTGCCTTCGCATCGTCCCGCTTCCGCGCATCCCGCGCCAGTCAGGAAGCACTCATTTAAATGTACGGGCGCAGTAAAAAGTAGTACTGAGTTGACTGACAGTTGACACTGACATTTGACAGTTTTCTCATATTGTACCGCCTCCGCACCGACAAATCAGGAAGTCGCCTAAAGCAAGAAATCGAATAATTCGTGTTTTCGCAGCCGACGAGCATCCCCTTCCTTCCAACTCCTTCAACCACTTGCACAAGTAAGGCAAAAACAACATATAGAATAAAAGCAGAAATCGCAAACTTTTTGGACCGCTTTAGCTTAGTTGGTAGTGACCCTGCCTACAAAGCTGGAGGTCCCGGGTTCGAATCCCGGCCGGGGCATTTATTTGTGTGATGAGCACGAATATTTGTTCTTGGGTCTTGGATGTTCTATGTATTTAAGTATTTATTTATCTATATAAGTATGTATATCGTCGCTTAGTAGGTACCCATAGTACAAGCTTTGCTTAGTTTGGGGCTAGGTTGATTTGTGTAAGATTGTCCACATTTTTTTTTTATATTAATAACGGTCACAAATGAGAGGCACTGATGGAATCCGCAACAGGTTTCGTCAAATTAATGTTCTTTTCTTCTGAGACTTAATGTATCACGGTAGTGCCCATGCCAAGTCGAGCAAACGAAACAAAGATCGTTTTTATGGTTCCGTACACCCAAAGGGTAAAACGGGACCCTATTACTAAGACTTCGCTGTCCGTCCGTCTGTCCGTCTGTCTGTCCGTCTGTCACCGGGCTGTATCTCATGAACCGTGATAGACAGCTGAAATTTTCACAGATGATGTATTTCGCCCGGCTGCATTTCATGAACCGTGATAGACAGGTATATATTTCGGTTGCCGCTATAACAACAAATCCTAAAAAACGGGATACAGTAAATATTTCAGGCGGCTCCCATACAACAAATATGTTTTTTTGCCGTTTTTATGGTTAATGGTACGGAACCCATCGTGCGCGAGTCCGACTCGCACTTGGCCGATTTTATTTAGATTTGTTTCAATAACGTCACGACAATCCTTTAAATGTAAAAATGCTTTTGTTCTTCCAGATTTCCGGAAGTACTTCCGGCCCGACACCACAGGGCGCATTTCTCAGCCGATCCTTGTGTTTGTTGAGATTCGATAATTTAACGATATTTTTCGACTCATTTTTTGGATTTCTTGTTGTTACATTACATTTATTAGTTGGTTAATTACATTTTGCGCGTGCCCCAATTTGTAACATTTCTACACAAATGTAAGCAACGAATGGTAATACATTTCATCAATACCACCTTGTAATTAGAGAAAAATATTGAAAGAAAAATGTTGCTTTATTTATTGTGTTATACTTCTGTTTGTCTTAGTGTGTAGTCTGACTTGACTAATGTAATTTGATAACTTAATTATAAGGAACAATAATATAGTAATAATTAGGGAGGCACGTAAAGAGATGAAATCTCGTGATATAAAATTTGTACGCCGTTTAATCGGCAAAAAGTGGAGATCTTTTAAATTGTGACATAACATCTGTTGTATAACATTACCTGTTTTTTGGACAAATAAACGATTGAATTAGATTAGATTAGATTAGATTCATTTATTTCATGATAAGAATTACATTATAAATTTGTACACATGTCAAAATTACAAGAATAGTTATCATGATCGTCATAAACAGGAAAAATAAAAAATAAAAAAGGATAATAACATAATGTCAACCAAAATTAAACACACATGATAATGATAAATAGTAAAAGTAAAATAATTGCATCTCCCTTTCGGGACCGTCAAAGTCCATTTCAAAATACAAATTCCAATATACTAATCAAGTCAAAATACAAGTTCAAGTCCATTACAAAATATAAATCAATTTAATACAAATTTAATAATAATTATTTACACGTCAGTAACTTAAGGTCCATATACTCTTTAACAGAGTATAATGGATTTTCCAATAAGATGCGTTTCAGGCGGCGTCGAAATGCATCGTCAGATGGTTCAAGTCTAATTGAATTGAATTGAATAAATGCATTTGTACAACAATACAAAATTTAATACCTGCAATGGATTAAACGCACCACAAAGCAGAAGCCACTTACATAGAAAACTGCATTTTACGCACGAATAATTACCATCAGGATTCTTTCAGAAGTTGTTTAGAAGTGTGTAAATATTCGTAAAAAATGATTTTTGTTGTTAATAGATTTATTCAAGAAGGTTGTTATAATGGTTTTATATTTTAAGTGTACCGCACCGAAAAGGTTAAAAGTTTATTTTTAAATTATGATTTATGAAGGACGATGTAATAAAAAACTTTTTCCAAAGTGGTTAAGTAATTCCCTTTATCTCCGGGCCCGTTTTGGTGTCCATGCCACAGGCAGAACTTTTTGAAGATGTTTTCTTTTTGTAATTTATTTTCATGGTTTTTATTATATTCATTCATAGCTTAAAGTATTTTTCATGGAAAAGTTGCGTTACGTGGGCAGCAGTGAAATATTATATTAAAAGTTTCACTTGAACCAAGGGGCTGACACGCTTTGCTAGAGAAAGATAGTCTTATTGCGATTCCTATAAGAGGAAATAGAAAAGAGTGGCGTGTCTTGTCCCTATCACCGACCGAACATTTTTTCATGGTCGGGTTATAGGCAAAGGCAAACTTCCATAAGCATGGACGTGCAAACCGGCAAAATTGCGTAGTACAAATTTTGTATGAATATGAGCAAGTATTAAACAGATACAGCCCCGGTCGCTCGTTAGCGCATCTACAACTACAGAGTATATACTATATCTATGACTTGAACGCGATTCTTAGTTCTATTGCGTAACCGCCAGAGGCGCTGTACTTTTGTCCATAGTAAATCGTTTACTTAGTCGCTGGCGAGTACGGTAATGGAAACATTGCAAACTCATAGTAAGGGCACAGGATGCCTTTCTAAACGATTGGCCCGAAACAGCTGAGAACCGGGACGTCATAGTGCAACCAAGTGTTGCACTATGACGTCACGAGGGCGGGTCGTCGCGCATCACTTTAAAATTCAATATCTTGGAAACAACAACAACAAACAACAACAAATACTCTTTATTGCATAACCTCAACAAAAACGAAACTAATAGACGTATCGAAATAAATCTTTCACATATATTTTTTTATTTTTAACAGAGAATACAGAAAAATGGAATTCTAAATTAGTGAACATTCTCCATTAAAATCCCTATTTTTGTCCCGATACCGCATACCGGGTAGAGTCAGTCCGACCCAGGTCGGGCCTAGATAAGTTTCTTGCTGGACTCTTCTCAGCTAGGCTAGGTTTAGTGAACCAGCGACAAATCTACCAGTAGCTCGATTCCACTTTACACCTCAGATTCGGTTGAAGCCGCTCAACCAATCTCACTGGAGCGCAAACTCTTAGATTATTCCAGTGTTTAAACCGCCCGCGTGGTTGTATCGGATGTTTCCCCTGGATTTTCCCCAAGCCACTCTCCAACCGCGCACTCCTATCGTTTTATTGAGCCCCGCCTGTAAAGCCACAGTCAGGTTAAAAAAGTATGGTGAGTAATCAACATTTTTCCGTCTTATAGAAACAATATCTAGACACGGGGCAGCGTGGCAAGCCAAGTTAAAAAAAAGAACTGGCGACGCAGCGGCCGTGTGTTATATTACACTTAACCATTTGGTGGCACTTTTGACCCCTTTTTTTTCGACGCTGGAAAATGCTTTATGCATACCGGCCTACCTGCGGGTAGGCACGGTGATGTGGGACTCCTGTACAATGGCTACCCACTAAAAACCAGCGGCTTCCCCTCATCGCCTTTGTGAGACGCCGCAGGATTATTTTGACCCCTACGTAACTCAAAAGTCACTCAAAATCTATTGAACGGACACATATGAAATTTGGTATGTTTATTAAGATCCTCAAGGCTAACCAGATTCCCAAATTTTATAAATATAGCTCAATCGGTTATTAAGATACAAACATCTAAAAATACGTACGTTTACGTATATGCTATATTATATTTGTCTATGATATTTTTCTAAACTTTGGTTTGTTGGTAAAAACTAGCCAAGTCAAAATCTTGACCTTGAATTACATCTCAAGTTTCCGGATTTTCTACGCAAAACTTGGCACCAATAGATATCAATTTAATATCAATTCTTTTGTTGGCGAAGTCAATAACGACGCATATTCTTAATATTGAACTTGGCTCTCATTTCACATGTATGTTTTGATAGGATATTATTATACCTGAGGGGCAAAAGCCAGCCAAGGATGTAGATGTAAAAATAAATCAATATTAATGTGTTTACGCTTATGGCACAAATATTTATCTTTCAGTCTTATGATTCAGAACGTTTTAAACGCATTCATCAGTCGATAGCCAACAGCTTTTTTAGGGATCCGTACCTAAGGAGTCCAAACGGAATGCCACTGCTGTCACTCAGGCTTCCGTCCGTCCGTCATCTGTCACAACATTTTGTTCCGAAGTAATATTTTGTAATAACTTCCCATTGACCTATGGACTTGAAATTTGGTGATAATATTTATTATTACGTATATTTTACCAACAAATACCTAGTTATATATATATATATATATATATATATATATTGATAAATCAGATGTTGTTTCTTAGATTTTTCTTTATTTTCAACTTATTTGGTTTGTTTTACTATCTACTCATTTTATGCTCAGCATTTGTTTATTGTGCAATAGTGTGACGACCGCTTTAGCTTAGTTGGTAGTGACCCTGCCTACGAAGCTGGAGGTCCCGGGTTCGAATCCCGGCCGGGGCATATATTTGTGTGACGAGCACGAATATTTGTTCTTGGGTCTTGGATGTTTTCTATGTATTTAAGTTTCTATTTATCTATATAAGTATGTATATCGTCGCTTAGTACCCATAGTACAAGCTTTGCTTAGTTTGGAACTAGGTTGATTTGTGTTAAGATTGTCCATAAATATTATTAAAAAAATAGGGGTAGCAAGAAGGGGATTACTTACGAAAACATATTACATAATGTTTTTCATCACTTTGCGAGGAAATAAATGTGTACAGCAGGTATAGTAAATCGCCAGTAACTGGCCACTTAAGAAAGTAATCATCATTCGGTTACTACGTTACTAGCCACCAAATTTGTGCACGCACACTGACCGAAAAAAATACTAATTATTAGTAAGTTTTAGTGAATCCCAAGACAAGGAGATTATATACTAACGGTTACAAAACAGTTTAGTAGTAATTAGTTGTTACAAGGACAATTTTTTTTGGTATTAGTAAATAATTACTACTAACCGATACACCATTGTAATTTAAAGGAAAAATAAACGCATTTGTATTTGTATTTGTATTTCGTATAATTACTATTACCGAAAACTGTTTTGTAATCGTTAGTATAAAATCTCCTTGTCCTGGGATTCACTAAAACTTACTAATAATTAGTATTTTTTTTCGCTCAGTGCATACCTACTTATAACAAAATGCATGAAGTCAGTAGAAAAAAATTGTGACAGGTGACGAACGGATACGTGAATGACAGCAATAGGTTCCGTTTGTACCCTTCGGGTACGGAACCCTAAAAAAACCATCACCGAACCGTAAAAACGACAATTATCTCACTACCTACAAAGTATATGTAACATAATTAGGCTTGACAGCCTGGCTTACAACGGGAACGCTTGACCCAACTCAAGACTTAATTATATTACCTCGACAATGATAATGTACATTTTAAATCAACATAAAACACGCTTGATTCAGAAATGTTACTAATTATCTGTACTTATAGTACTTTTATAGCATCCAATGTAATGAACATGATCGCAATGAATAAATGAATTATGAATTATCTACAGCTTTTAGTTTTTAGTTTTTTTTTTATTGCAATGTCCCTTTTTTTAGTTGTTCGATTAATAAAGATTAAATATGAAAAAAAAAAAAAAAAAAAAAAATTATCTACACCCATATAGTAAATCCTTTTTAATAAGTTCAAAAACCGTAGATAAGATCCCGCTTTATAATATACTGTGCAGGAAGCTTTCGCGGTTGCGCGCGACTCCTATAAGAACACCGAATATAATACTCTTACGAGATCACGTACAACCTTAACGACACAGCTGCGGGCTGGCGGCGGCGCGCGGGCCGGCCTGTCGAGGCAAACATGGCGCACGTCGGCGAGACGTGCCCACACGAAACACATGAAAGAGGATTTAATATATGGATGTAGATAAAGTAGTGTATGTAACTGTACATAATTAGGCATTAAAACACTCGTGTGACCTTACACACTCACACTCGTGTTTTAATGCCCCTCATTATGTACCAGTTGCATAATAGTACATTACTTAACAAGGGCGGTAAAACAAAGAATGTCTCAGATCGTAGGTATTTGACGCCCTAGCCGAAGGCAAGGGCGATAAATATGCGATCTGAGGCTTTCTTTATTACCGCCCGAGTTAAGGCGATATATCGATTGAAAGAGACACCCTTTGTTTTTCGCTCACGACAAAACGGGATGCAACCCTCTCCGAGAATGACTTTTTAGACAAATATCTTAGATAAATATCTGACTGTGTGCAGGTTTATTAAATTTCCTCTTGTCAGTACCTAGATGAGGTAAAATACCATCATATTAACTTAATCGTGTCTTTTAATAATGCGTTGTTTTAGTAGGCTGAGGAAAAAAAGGAAAATATAGACTCGACTTTGGATTTATTTTCTATCGAGAAAATTTTAAGCAATCATGTTTCGCTATTGTCAGTTCCACAATCATATTTATAATCAAGAATCATATATTTGAAAATCAGCCCCTACTGTTTGCTAGTCTGGGCAGGACAGCGTTTCAAATCTCCAAATTTCTCAGTGTAGCGCCTTAATTACAAAATTTTATGTCACCCCCTTTCCAGGAAGTGGGATTTCCCGCGCGCGGAGCGTGCGGTAATTGCCGCTTTATGGCCAGGTGTGACATAAACTACTATTATCTCACAAGCGCGGTTTAGCCATTGTTATATTGTAGTTCTAACACATACGAACATTTGTTGTTATAGCGGCAACATAAATACATAATCTGTGAAAATTTCAACTGTCTATCACGGTTTATGAGACACAGCCTGGTGACAGACGGACAGACAGCGGAGTCTTAGTAATAGGGTCCCGTTTTACCCTTTGGGTACGGAACCCTATTGAGACGCGATACAAAAACCTGTTTATACGTACCGGGACATTATTAGTAGTATTAGTAGGTATTAGGTTCTTAACTAAATAATATTTACTAATTGGTAGGATTAAGAATCATCCCTCCCATGATATAATATTTTTATGTCACACTTGGCCATAAAGCGGCAATTAACGCACGCTCCGCGCGCGGGAAATCCCACTTCCTGGCCAGGGGGTGGCATAAAATTTTGTACTTAACACGGGCGGTAATAAAGAAAGCCTCAGATCGCATATTTATCGCCCTTGCCTTCGGCTCGGGCGTCAAGTACCTGCGATCTGAGACATTCTTTGTTTTACCGCCCTTGTTAAGTAATGTACTATTTTAGTTTATTTTTTTAGGAGTTCCTGAGATTTGAAAAGCTTTGACAGACAACACCATAAGGGTTTCTTAACTTTTCAGCACGGAACCTTAAAGTTTTTTTTACCAATATAGCAAGTATCATACACTTTTCTATATTTAACACGTTCACAGTCCAGTGCCCCATACATGGGTCACGACGAATTATCTCCACACGTCCGTGCCCCGTACATGGGTCACTAAAGCCGACCATCAGGTACGCACTCAAATCACTATAAATCACTATAACTGCATTCGATAAAAGGCTTATAAAGACAAATCTGATTTGGGCCATTTTACGGAAAGTTGTACACTGGACTTTTTTTTTTATTTGGACTTAATCGGGTCTTTTCTACTCAGAATCGAAAGCACTTTCGAACCTAATAGGAGAAAAAAAGTGTCTCAAATTTTTCATACAATTTTCAGTTTTTCCATTTCGTTACCACCATACAAGCATTACAAACTTAGTATGAAAACGGTAACGGAATGGAATAAAAAAAAATTGGGACACTTTTTTTCCCCTATATCATTCGAAAGTGCTTTTTATCTAAATTAAAAAAAAAAGTTGAGTGTACAACTTTCCGTAAAATGGCCCATTTTCAATTCATATTTTAGTTAGATATGGAATAGCATTCTATAATATATTGTAATAATCCGAGTGCGTACCTGGTCATTTCATAGTGACCCAAACGTGAAGCACGGACGTGTGATGGAAGTAATTTTCTTGGATGTCCAAGAAAATTGAAACATTTTGTATGGGGACTGTGAAAGTGTTAAAGATGTTACTTATGGTAATTATGCCCCAAGAGATTTCGCTATTTTTGTGCAAAAAAATACAGTCCCAAAATCATTAGATATGTCGGTCGCTTATCGAACAAAACAAACGATTTTCACAAGCTGTTTGCGATATTTCCTTCCCCAGGCACAAGTTATTGGAAATGAATCAACAACCAATACGGTCCGCGGGTATTTATGCCTCACCGAATCATAATTACAGCACTCACAAAAAACAGCGTAAATCTACACTGTTTACTATCCGTGCCGTACTATATTCGGCCTTATTACGTAAACAACGATTAAAAACAAAGCATAACTTCATTTCTAACTAGAGCAACTATCGTTAAGGTTTAAATCGGCGTGCACCGCTTGGTACTTAATTCTTTTTAATTGCGAACAAAAAAAGGATGGTTTCAGTTCCAATTAATCTTTGTTTCCATCGTGAAACTGATCGTAAAATAAACACGTTTAGGAAAAACGTTTGGTTTTTGGAGAGCATTAGGCTGATGGGAGCTGAAAAGGGGGTTCTAATGATCATTAGCATAATAAACAAAATATCATCAATCATAATCAGTTCAAGGTTACAATTGCCTCAAGCACAATAACGAGACCGCACAATACGTCATCTGAAATAGGAAAACATGATGAGAGAAATTTTATGTAGGCGGCATTGTTGCTAGTCGCAATCATTTTCAAAATAGGTACAATCTGGAAACAAAAATAGAATTTGGTCAAGTGGAAACTGGGGAGTAATTGCCAGCTTATTCTAAATTCAGCTTTGTTCTTCACTTCTTTGTATGACGTAGCATTTTTATGTTATTCACAAATGTAGCCTATAGACAAATATGTTCTTTTTGATTAGAAAGGTATTTTTTTGTGTTTACAGTTTTTTTAATGTGCTTTTTACGTTCTCTGTGTATTTTTTTATTCTTAATCTGTTTGTGTGTGTTGTAGATTGTAAATATTTTACCCACTGAATAAGTAATAGTACTACCTACTGTAGGACAGAAGAGTATATTAATGCCTATATAGGGCTGGTCGGGTAACAACCCGTGAAATGGCGCTCGGCACTGACATGTCTTCTATTATGTATAATTCGTAGTACTTATTCTTTGTCAGTCTTTGTATCGTAGGGAAGTACAAAGGCGAATTGTATTGTTCCCGATTTTCTTTGACAACATAACTTGATAGCTTCTCTATTTTTGTACATAATCATAATCAATATCTGCCGTATAGGCGTATAGGAATATTTCTTCATGGGTTCGATATTAAGGGATGTCCCAAAATTTACGCATGATTTGAATGAAATAGAAAACACATTTTTTTTACATAAGACATAAGATAGCGTTATGTATGAAATAGCACATCGGCAAAATGTCCACCACGGCTTGGCTGGCAGATGCGAAATTTTCAATTAAATTTTCCATTACCATTTTGCACAAATGTGGCTGAATCTAGTGAACCTAGCGTTGAACCTCCTCCTTTAATGCGCTTGTGGTTGGGGGCATATTGACATAGACCTTTGACTTCTAAAAAGAATAAAGAAATCTAATGGTGTTAAATCACATGACGTATGATCACTGAAACCAGACAGTACACGAAATTTGTACGAAATTCAACCCCCTTTTTACCCCTTTAAGGGATGAGTTTTCTAAAACACTCAAATTACTTAAATGATTTTTTTTGCTACCTTCGGCAAAACGCTGAAATTATTCGCCGCATGCTGCATGCGGCGACCGCAAAAGTGTAAAGAACACGTTAGTCGGCCGCATTCGGCGATCGACAACTGCCAAGTCGCCGTAGTAGGCGGACAGACTAGTGTATAAAGACGACGTGTGTTGGCCTAGGTAAGTACCTAGTTTAAAATGAATTCGGCGACCGCATTAGGTGAACGACGAAGTGTAATTGCCGCTTAAGTTATGCTTTTATCACAACGGATTTATAGGGACTGAGATGTTGTTAATGCGAGTTACTAGACCAATCCAAATTAGAGCTTTAGAGCAAACCAGATCCAAACGTCTAAAGTTTCGCATTTACAATATTAATAGGATTCATCGTATAACTGGTAGCAAATTGGCCCACTTGTACATTGAAGCTTCTTTAAAATCTAAGCGTAGTAATAGACGAATATCCCCAAGCGCGGAAATTAATCCATTTTCAACGTAAGCTTTCTCGTTCACGTTCAGTCATCAAAGCGAACCGGCAAAAATCATCGTAAACGCGGTAATAAAGCACTCCTCCCTAGGGGGAAAATACTGGGTTCCGCCCCGCTGAACTGCTTTGCAAATGGAAAATGAAGTGATGGCACTTATAGATACCCATCTCTGACAGTTATTCAGTTATTGGAACTGGCTGTGCTACCGTATAAATTACTAACGGATATTTATGCCGTTAAGAGCATAATAAATTGATACCTATAGATTACAATACAATACAAATATACCTCAAAACCAACACAGTACATTTTGCACACACAGATTTATTTTATTTTATTTAAGATAAGATAAGATAAGATAAGATAATAAGTCTTTATTGCCACAACAAAACAAGGAAAACAACATACAAATAGCTACAGATAAATAAAGAAAAACAGCGTGAAATTAATAAAAAAAAAAAAACAATTACAATAAAAATAAAAAAGCGCTGAGAAAAAAAAAATTAGAATACAGTTTAAAACTAAAATTATGGCAATGGGTACCAGGCTCAGCATATGCTGAGGCTTGCAAGCTCAGCGCTGATTTTCAGTCTGGCCCCTAGCCCCTCCCTTTAGGTCGTGACCCGTTAGTGATGATGTGTGTGTTGGTGGACAAAAAAAAAAATATATAAATACTAACAGTAAATTAATATATAACAAACAAAATTTATAATATATATTTAATATAAATAAGTACGCATGATAACGATGATATAATAATGTAATGATTTTATAGTGAGTGTAATATGTGTCGGTATGTAAATGTTAACTGTTAGCTTGGGATAGGATAGATGATTTGTGGGGGTTCTCATTGCTTCTGTTTTTCCAGTAAATGCTTTTTGAGCAGCTTCTTAAATATTGGTAACTGCATTGGCTTACGTATTGGTGGTGGCAGATCGTTCCAAACCTTGGACGCTGCAAATTTAAAACCCCCTCTAAACAGAGCTGTTTTTTTTTAATTTAAAAGCACAACTACAGAAACAAATTTATGTTGCTCGCCAAACTGCGATTGTATTGAGAGATTTTGATTTTAGAATTGTTTTTATACTAGAATAGAAGAAATGGCTCAGATCCTTGGATGTACAAATGTGACATAAAAATGTACCTATTTACGATATAACATCAATTGTGACTTATATGGCCATGGCAAAGAAAGCCTTTAACTCTAAAAGACATCTGTTCACAGCTAGAATATCAAGTTGTACTAGGAAGAAACTAGTCAAGGTGTACATCTGGAGTATAGCGCTTTATGGCTGCGAAACGTGGACGATGACGCAAAGGGACCGTGAAAGATTGGAAGCGTTTGAAATGTGGTGTTGGAGACGGATGGAAAGAATCAGCTGGACAGAGAAGAAAACTAACGAAGAAGTTTTAAACTTAGTTAAAGAGAAGAGAAATTTATTGAAAATGATAGAAAACAGAAAAGGAAAAATGTTAGGACATCTCATACGCCATGACGAATGGATCAGTACTATAATAGAAGGAAAGATAGAGGGAAAAAGGAAAAGAATAAGACCTAGAATGACGTACATGGAGCAAATAAAACATAAAATAAATGCTACGTCATACAAAGAAGCGAGGGACAAAGCTGAATGTAGAATAAGCTGGCAATTACTCCACCAACAAGAGCCAAGCTCTTAAATATTATGATGATGTGACTTATATGCCATACGATTAAATAAATAAATATAATAAATGATTTGTTTCTATCTTGTTTCAATTTTAAATAGAAAGCTCCAGTGAGAGTCGGATATATTGAAACACTAGCGGCCCGCCCCGGCTTCGCACGGATAGTCTAGTTTTGCTACCTAATGTTTTGATCTACTTACCTGCTATATTACTACAGACGACATTTCTCTTCGAATATTGCTCGTTTTCCATACAAGCATTCAACCCCCTTTTTTACACCCTTAAGGGATGAATTTTCAAAAACGCTCAAATCACTTTTCTTATATTTTAACTGAGAGTCTCCACAAGTGCCTACGAAGTCACTCACTTTAAAAATTCAGGTTGCCCAAACAATGTTTTAATCCCCTTTTCACCCCTTCAGAAGGTGAATTTCAAATAACGCTGAAATTAGTTTTCTTTGTATTTAATTCTAGGTCTACAAACGAAGTTTCAAGCTCCACGTTTAATAAAAAAAATGCCCCCTATACAAACTTTCAACCCCCGTTTCACCCCTTTAGAGGGCGAATTTCGAAAAACGCTGAAAACGATTTTCTTCCATTTTGATGCTTAGTCTTTTAGGGAAGTTTTAAGTTTCTATCTTAAAAATAATTTTGTTTCCCATACAAAATGACCACCCCCTTTAACCCCCTTTAGGAATGAATTTTGAAATAAACTATAGCCTATGTCCTATTCTGCTAGACCTCATGATTAAGGACCACGTATTAATCCGAAACATGTCGAGCGATATTCGACGTTAAGGACGTGAGTGGCCCGTTTATTGTATTTCAATATATCTTGTTTCAAATTCATTAAATATGCAATGCTTTTTACATACCGAGTAGCCACTTAGCTGGAAAAAGGTACGAAATGGAGCAGTCTCGGTGCGATGAAACGTGTTCAACGGGTAAACAATAACAAAGCTTCACTGGTGAATGCTGTGGTGTGGTAGAGCAATGCGATTGCCAAACCGTAAATGTTTCAACGTAAACAAACGAAGTTTATCAGATCAGTGATGCGGACCATGAAACCGAATCGAATTAGGGAAGCTATGAATTTGGCAATATCGAGCATTTCTAACATTTTACGGCGACTTCCTGATTTGGCGGCGCGCGCGGGATCGATATGTGACATTTTCTTCTTTGACGTAAACTTACTGACGTCGCAAAGATTCCCACTTGACGGAATACTGTCAGTATTACATTTGCGCAGTAGTAATATTAATGCGCAGAAGCGGACCAGGGGACCGATTTTTGAGTGTCGACCGCTCGAATTTTCATTCGACATCTGTCAAAACTTCATAGTTTTTTGACAGATCTCGAGTGAAAAGTCGAGCGTTCGACACTCAAAAATCGGGCCCCAGTATTGTCTTTGCATCGTCCCGCCTCCGCACATCCCGCGCCAGTCAGGAAGCACTCATTTAAATGTAGGGGCGCAGTAAAAAGTGGTACCTACTGAGTTGACTGAGAGTTGACACTGACATTTGACAGTTTTCTCATATCGTACCGCGTCCGCACCGACAAATCAGGAAGTCGCCTTAACAGAAACAGGTTTTAAATACATATTTAAGTTTAATTTTTTTGTAGATATATTTGTTCTTAGGGCGGCCGGTATGTTCGCAAATCGACAAGCTACTTTTTACATTATTATTGGGGAACGGGACTTAATCGCGTACTATTATAACTAATTTACCTTTTTAAAGGTTTTGCCCGACGTTTCGGACCACCACGACCACGAACCACCACTCGCTCGCTCGCGACCACGGATGTCAGGAAGCACTCATTTAAATGTAGGGGCGCAGTAAAAAGTGGTACCCACTGAGTTGACTGAGAGTTGACACTGACATTTGACAGTTTTCTCATATCGTACCGCCTCCGCATCGACAAATCAGGAAGTCGCCTTATTGGCTATGTGCACGACAGAAGCGCCACGTAGCGTTTGAAACTTTACGGGCTAATGTCAAATTTTGACGTCTACGTATTTTGCTTATTTCAACGAAATAAATTTAATAAAATGCTAAAAGACGAAGCTAATATCTTGGAGTCCATGGTAAGCCATCAACACTGAAATCATAAAGCACAAATAAGACACGTAATATTAGAAAATCTTCGAATAGTTCAATCGTACTTTAAGGTTATGTTACTGACTTTATTCTCTTCACTGCAGGCGATCCATTTATATCTCTGATCTAATTTCCAAGGCGCTGTAGGAAAATTGTAGCATAGTACAATCACTATTCCTGCCTATATTTTTACAATTCACCACACAACAGCTTCTGTGACCCATTTCAAAATTTAATACAAATTGTATTGAATTGTAGGAAATGACAGATCAATTTTGCCTGACAAGCTCGGTATAGTTCACATTTCTGCCACGGCGTGCGCTGCGGTCGTTTTATTTACGTCACCACGTACTTCGCACAGCCAATAGGGACTATTTAAGGGATTTAATACATAATAAATTAAATTTTATGTGTATAAGTAGACAAAAGATATAGGTATTATTTTTTTAAGGAAAAAAATAATCTTAATAGGTCAGTTAGCGACCATCTTATTTGATGCATCGCCTCGGTTTGATTCACTTGAATTCTTCTTCTTCTTCGTCGTATCCTCATGACTGAGGTACGTGACGATGGAGGGCGTCCTTCACCACCGCTCTCCAGGCTGCGCGATCCTGGGCTTGGTGTATGCTGGCCTGTAGCGTGGCTTTCGTCGCAGATGTTGCTGTGTCCACCCAACGCATAGGCATACGCCCTCTGCTCCCTTTTCTGAATCTTTTCCAGGCTCTCCGGTCCAGACCTGGCAAGATGGCCAAAGAAGCTGAGGACGACGTTGTGTGCAGATAGTGGAGAGCCTCACTTTGATTTTGAGCTCATCGAGAATATACTCATTAGTGTGGCGTTCAGTCCATGAGATTCGGAGCATTCTGCGCCAGCACCACATCTAAAATGCTGTCTCTAAAATCTATTCTGCGACGAGTGCGAGCTTTCATGGTCCAGGTTTCCGACGCGTACAGAAAGATCGAGAAGACAAGGGTCCGCGTCAGTCTTATTTTAGTTTTGCGGTTTATGCCTCTGTTCTTCCATATCTTCTCGAGTCGTTTCACCGCAGTCTTGGCCACACTGAGCGAAAAAAAATACTAATTATTAGTAAGTTTTAGTGTATCCCAGGACAAGGAGATTATATAGTAACGGTTACAAAACAGTTTTTGATAATAGTAGTTATTTACTAATACCTACCAAAAAATTTGTCCTTGTAACTACTAATTACTACTAAACTGTTTTGTAACCGTTAGTATATAATCTCTTTGTCTTGGGATTCACTAAAACTTACTAATAATTAGTATTTTTTTCGCTCAGTTCATCTGAGATCTTCTGATCACCTCTTTATTTACATTAAAACATCTAAAATACAATAACAAACATTATGAATTATTAAAACAACTATAAATATAACTAAACATTAAAATCTAGTATGATTCATTCAAAAGGTACGTAAGTACACAATATGGTACATAGCAACCCCCTTTTTAATATCTATCATTAAATTTAAACAATCACAATTATTTATTTAAAAGATTCCCTAGTGGACACTTTAATTTAAAGCACCCTTAACAATTCAAGTTAATTTTAGTAACAATTTAGCGTTAGTAGAACTTTATGTAACATCTCATGATAATAAAATCCTTTAAGTTAATAACTCGCTAAACGACTTTACAAAGATTAATGGCGCGTAAAAATGACAAACATCAACTTGCGAATCTTGCGATCGGGGGCCCAATTTCTGGCGTATTTTACAATATTATAATAGCGGCTTAGTGGCCTGTTAGGGACCATAGATATATACAGGGTGACATTTTATTAACCGTTCAAATTCACACAGTAGATTCCTTGGCGAAAATTAAAATATACGTGTTTTTTCTTTCAGTATCTTTCAGTACTAAAATGTTGAGATACAGCAGCTGAAAGATATCCGAATTAATATGCGTTCGTGGATACCGCCGAAGCGGGTTGTGTGGGAGGCAGCAATAACGATCGCCCTGGCCCCACGATGAGTCGCCGAGACAATTTTCGCATAAAAACCGATTTTTGAGGACATCTATAAAAAAAAGTTAGCGCATTTTTCCTCATACTTACTTTCACGGGCTCAGGACTCTTGGTTCGTAACCATTGTTGTTTCAGGTTAGCGTAAATTGTAAAAAAAAAAAAAAAAATTCAATTTCACCCGTTTTTTTTTTCAGGAATTGCATCGTTTATTGATACCTAATGCCTGGTGGAGCGCTCGTGGCCCAGCGGCGCCTGCGTGACAAGCGTTATACAAAGTTAAGCAACGTGGGCCGCGGTCAGTACAAGGATGGGTGACCGCTTTGAGTGGTTACTAACTGAGCGCTCCCGTGCTTTGGAAGGCACGTTAAGCCGTTGATCACGGCTGCTGTCTATGGCAGCAGTCGTTAAGCCAAGTTGGAGGCCTTCGGGCGGCTTGAAAACTTCTAACAGTCAAGTTGCCCACTCACTTGACAAAGTGGACCACGTCCGTAGGGAAAGTACCCACCGCTACCCTACACGTGACCCCTGGGTGGTTCTAAAAGTGCAACAAAAACTAGCAACTGGAAGACAGCTTCTCGAAGATCTCACGGTTCGAAATAAATGCCATACGATAAATAAATAACCTAATGCCTAGGAAAAATTTGAACGGTCAATAAAATTTCACCCTGTATACAAGTAGTCATAGATGCGCCACCGAACAACCAGGGATAAGAGAAAGAACATTCATGACTCACCAAACTTTAAATGAAGCTTTGTTAGTACGAGAGTGAAATTTTGAAAATATTCAAATCGGTTTTTGTTTGACTTCCGCCATTTTTTTCGAGACTTCTTTATATTTAATAGATATTACCTCGGACACGCCGAGAATTTACCTCCTCGGATATTGCCAACGGGAAATCCGAAATCCCGTATATTTACTATGTAAATTGGGGATATATATCAAATAGGTATAATAGGGGGTGTTGACTCAAAAAAAAATACTTCAATAGAAAGAAGACATAAAACTATGCCAAATAGTGAAAATCCTATTCAAATATCTCAAAAAATAACGAAGCTACAACGGTTAGAATTTTCGTAGTTAGAGAGAGAAAGTGCTACTCAACAGTGACGTCACTGTTGAGTAGCGTCATAGTAAATGACGATCGTTCAATACAAAGGTGCGTATTGCGGAAAAGCGACAGAAAATACCCACTCTTAAAACTTTGAAGACTTAAATTTAAGTAATTTTTTTTATTACTTTTTTCGCCATTTGATTGAGAATTTGAGCCTTTATGTAGAAAATTTGGATTTATTGATTTTCTTTTATAGTGTCATCAACCCTATTGATTCTTTCCGAAATCCCGAATAGGTTATATTTACTATGTGAATTGGGGACATAAATCAAATATAATTGATTCTTCCATCAGTTCCTCAATTTGCTATTTCCGGTTCCGGCGAGTAATTAGCCCAGTTGACACTGTCGCTAATGATTGTAGGTACAGTCAGCATTAGAAATAGCTTGGCATATGAAAGACATCAAAAGTTCCTATTCCCTTGTAATAAAGACTTGACGTTTTTATATGCCAAGATACTTTCGATGTTGACTGTACTAGCTATTGAATACACCCACGTACGGTTTATTTGAATTGTTAGATCATTTTCACAATAAGATTTTTTGTAGTACCTATCGAATATTCACATAGCATTTAATTTACAAAACTTTTTTTGCCGTAAAGCAATAAGTAAATAGCCGTAAGCAATACGGCTTTATTTAAATTTAATTCACTAATTATTAAAATGCCTGTTGTCTATTTGTTTGTGCGCCATTTAAATTGCTGTTATTCTCTAGTGTACTTTATTTGGATTTGGTGAGCAATATATTGAGCATAATATTATATTTTATGTCACACCTGGCCATAAAGTGGCCATTATCACACGCTCCGCGCGCGAAAAAACCCACTTCCTAGCCAGGGGGTGACATAAAATTTTGTACTTACCACGGGCGATAATAAAGAAAGCCTCAGATCGCATATTTATCGCCCTTTCCTTCGGCTCGGGCGTAAAATACCTGCGATCTGAGACATTCTTTGACTTGTGAAGCGGAGTTTTTTTTTTTTTTACTAGTACATTTAAGCCCTAGGGAAAATATGTACACATATTTATGATTTCCAAACATTTTAATTTGACCAATCAAAATACTTCACCTATTAAATCCACCAATCACAGAACAGTAATTTGACAGATAAAAAATATTTGGTAAAAATATTAACCAATCAGAATACAGCTGTACTAAAATCGACCAATCAGGAAAGACGTTTTTCAGTTCTCTAAATGTCTGTGGTCAAAGCAATTGCGCCTCTTAAAAGGAAAAAAAACCGCATGTTGCATCTCTTTGTTTAATATAGCAAAAGAAAGGGAGGCTTATACGCAAAGTGAATACGCATAGCGAGGCATGGTCCTGGCCTTAGAAAAAAACAACATGCTGTCAAATTAGACATACGCCCGCAAAAAGATAAATTATTCATTTAATGTGGATAATTAGTGTTTCTGTGTTTTCTCGCAATCGAAGTGAAAAGTAGAGTGTATAACTCGGGCCTAAAAGCCATATTACCACTCGAACAATTTTCCCTCACTACGTTCGGGAAAATAACTATCTCGTGGTAATATGGCTTACTTTAGACCCTTGTCAAACAATCTACTATTAAAATAAAACATTACAAAACTTAAAACTATAACTACATAAGTTTTTTTTTTACTTTTATATTAGGTACAATTAAATAGCTGCGTTAAGTTTTAAATCTGTTACTAACATGGTATAGAGATAGTTTAAGTCCCGCGAGAAAGGACTTTGTATCACG
The DNA here is from genome assembly GCA_951800055.1 of Cenopis cana. Classification (NCBI taxonomy): domain Eukaryota; kingdom Metazoa; phylum Arthropoda; class Insecta; order Lepidoptera; family Tortricidae; genus Cenopis; species Cenopis cana. Next base: position 1,982,714 of record OX637495.1, read on the forward strand.
GAAATCATCCCTTAAGGGGGTGGAAGTTTGTATAGTAGCGCGATAACTTGGTAAGCGCTCGCACTGAGCGAAAAAAAACTAATTATTAGTAAGTTTTAGTGAATCCCAAGACAAGGAGATTATATACTAACGGTTACAAAACAGTTTAGTAGTTACAAGACTTACAAGGACAATTTTTTTGGTATTAGTAAATAACTACTATTATCAAAAACTGTTTTGTAACCGTTAGTATAAAATCTCCTTGTCCTAGGATTCACTAAAACTTACTAATAATTAGTATTTTTTTTTCGCTCAGTGCGAAATAAAAGAATAGCAATGAAATTCTAACGCGGTGAACGAGTTCTGCGCGGACCAAGCTGCGGGCAAAAGCTAATTAGGTATATTTTTTTATACAACAACGGTGGCAAACAAGCGTACTGTCCTCCTGATGGTAAGTGGACACCGCAGCCTTTATAAAATTTAGGTTTGGATTAGGATGCACTGTGCTGACAGAAGAGGGGGCAAATTTAGGTCCCTCGCTCTTAACACAGTGCATACTCGGGAGCTCTGACAACCTTGCTCACCTTCAGAAACACAGCAGCAAATACTTGTAAAGTACGAGTAAATAATGTTATTATGGCTGTGGTACTTCCCCAGTTGGGCTGCTCCAAATTCGAGCAATATGACATTTTGTTGTGCCCTACCCTCTCTTAAGAGGAGGGGTAGGGCAAGGTCTCTCCATACAAACTTTGTGCAGGATTTACTTCGTTTGTGTTTGCATTAAAGTTATGATTTTTGGTCAGTATGCTTATTTTTCTGATAGCTATTTCGTGATGTAAATTTTTTTTACTAACTTTTTTTTTAATTTTTTAATTTTGAATTTTTTTGAAATATTTGAAAATTTTCACATCACGATCTTCGCATATCTAATATTTACAACCAAAAAAAAAATTATATTTGTTAGTGCCAAAACCGACGAATAAAACGTGTACAAAGTTTGTATGGGGAAGGCCTTGCCCTACCCTGCGCCTTAATAGACATAGACATAGAAATATTTTATTCAACATCACAAGGCACGAGCTGACAGCCGAATCATTATAAATTACAGATCAATTTACGCCGTTGCGATGCGACTAGACGCCGCCTATCGCCTTATTATATGGCGCTATATACAGGACTTGTATCTCGTTTCATAATCAAGTCTATTGGAAATTAATTTGAAGCATTTAAAGGGTTAAAGCCAATTTCGTATACCAATCATTTTGTAATTATCGCTTTATTTATCGTATGGCAATGGCGCTCGTGGCCCAGCGGCACCGGGTGCCGCTTGCGGTATCTAAGGTTAAGCAACGTGGACAGCGGTCAGGACTTGGATGGGTGTCACATAGGCTTTGTCAAGTGAGTGGGCAACTTGACTATTAGAAGTTTTCAAGCCGCCCGAAGGCCTCCAACTTGGCTTAACGACTGCTGCCATAGACAGCACCCGGGATCAACGGCTTAACGTGCCTTCCAAAGCACGGGAGCGCTCAGTTAGTAACCACTCGGTCACCCATCCATGTACTGACCGCGGCCCACGTTGCTTAACTTTGAATAACGCTTGCGGCACGCAGGCGCCGCTGGGGCTAATTATTTATGAGGGGATTTCGATTAGATTTTTACAATAATTATATAAACATTAAAAAATAAAACTATACCTACAAAACATTATAAAACTGCGGGGTATTTCTTATTGTGTTTCGATAACTGTTCATTATTTAATTAACAATGTTTTTTATTTTTTTATTATACAGGATTTCGGATAACCATGCGTCAACCAGGAAACGAACTCTACAAAAACTGTCAATGGTAAGAGAACCAATTAATATACAATCTTTATGACAGTATTCAAAAAATTGTTACTTTGCTACTTTATTTCTCTTTCAGTCTACAGTCAGTTTAATTCTACATTTCTTCACACTGGAAGCTCAAACTTCAATATTTTTGTCTATTCATGAACTGGCCTTGCCTTAAAAATGCTCTCTATGGCGACTTTCTGACTTGGCGAGGCGGGATCGATATGTGACATTTTCTTCTTTGACGTAAACTTACTGACGTCGCAAAGATTCCCACTTGATATAATACTGTCAGTATTACGTTTGCGCAGTTGTAATATCATGCGCAGAACTCCGCAGAAGCGAAGCAGTATCGCCTTCGCATCGTCCCGCTACCGCGCATCCCGCGCCAGTCAGGAAGCACTCATTTAAATGTAGGGGCGTAGTAAAAAATGGTATCGCGTCGACTGACACAGCTGACACTGATATTTGACACTTTTCTCATATCGTACTGCCTCCGCACCGACAAATCAGGAAGTCGCCTTAGCAAAAGAAACTTTCAAAAGGGTTCTATGCACGAATCTCATTAGACGATGTCAAAAGGTCCCGACCCGACACGTTGAGGAAATTCACTTCACTCCCATTTCTCTTAAGAGGAGGGGTAGGGCAAGCTCTCTCCATACAAACTTTGTGCAGGATTTACTTCGTTTGTGTTTGCATTAAAGTTATGATTTTTGGTCAGTATGCTTATTTTTCTGATAGCTATTTCGTGATGTAAATTTTTTTTTATGAAATATTTTTTTAATTTTTTTAATTTTGATTTTTTTTGAAATATTTGAAAATTTTCACATCACGATCTTCGCATATCTAATATTTACAACCAAAAAAAATATTATATTTGTTAGTGCCAAAACCGACGAATAAAACGTGCACAAAGTTTGTATGGGGAAGGCCTTGCCCTACCCTGCGCCTTAAGCACAGTAATAACTAATGCAGTACTGTACGTCTAGTATAAGTTGTTTCGAAACAAAACACAAGCGAACGCGTCTGCATTTAATCGTATTTTGCAAGGCAACACGAGTATCCTTACCATGAGTTTGCAATATTTGCATTACCGTACTCGCTAGCGACTGCGTAAACGATTTAGTATGGACAAAAGTACAGCGCCTCTGGCGGTTACGCAATAGAACTAAATCGTTTACGCAGTCGCTAGCGAGTACGGTAATGCAAACATTGCAAACTCATGGTAAGGGTAGAGCAGTGCATCTGGTCTGGTGACCTTAGGTGGTAACTGTTTTTAGCCATATCAATGGCCTTCGAGTCTATTACAGACTATACAAGCAGTGTCATGCAGGTAGACAACGTCTTTTATGGCTGTGTAAGCCGATGCGAGAGCAGCATACACAACCCTGGCAAGTAAAGTTTGCCCGTGGCGAACAGGTCTCCGGTCGATGTCTCTTGGCTCGCTTGTCTGCAAGCGTCGCAAACCATGCTTTATGGACTTTCCCACGCCCATCGAGCACCAGTTTGCGCCATTTGTCCCTGTCCTCGGCAAGCTCCTCCCATTTGTGAACCGGGATGTTGAATGCGTGCATGTCTCGCTTGGCGCAGTCCTTATGGCGCAGCATCGGCCTACCGACACTTCTTTTGGCATCAGCTATGGCGCCATGCAAAACACGCCGCGGCAAACGTGACGGTTGCATTCGATGCACATGCCCCAACCAGCGTAAGCGTAGCCATATAAATTAAGACTAAACACAAACGTGTTCGATTGTGTTTTGTTTCGAAAAAACTTATACCAGAGGTACTGGTGTCTAAAGACCTACAGGGCAGTCCCGGGACTTTTCGAACTAACGATAGCTAGGTACATTTTAGAATGTAATAAAAAAATCCGTGCCCTAGCATGTACCTAATGCTGATGCGTTGCGCGAGGAAGCTGCCAGCTTATTATCATTATAAGTACCTCTATATTTTAATATCCACCGTAGGTAATGTAATAAATGAAAATTAAATATTTATTCTTAATTAAGAGTTTATTAATGAATTAAAAATTAATAATAAACCTAAAAACTATACACCTAAAATATAACAAACACAATATAATTTATCCTAAATCATATCACACCCCACTCCGATACTCACCGGAACCAAACGTGCCAATGATACTGGCGGCATTACGCCGTTGAATTGCCAGCGAAATTTGTTGGACCTGCGGGGTAATCACGTAACGATATGTACTACCGTTGGTACGTATTTAATGTCAGTTTTAGTATGGGATTTGACCAGGGACCCGACCACCCCTTCCCAGAAAAAAGCCTTTGAACGGCTTAGTCGTTCAATGAATAGCCCTAACGTCTTGCTAACCCAATCGAAGGGGTAACCCCTTCATTTTGCTTAGAACTAGGAAAGAGGCTACCACCGCTTTTATAAGGGTATCCCTTTCCGACAATTTTAAGCGCTGGTTGCCCATTCAATGAATAGTTTCGGGAAAGGCTAACCATAACGAGTTTAGCGCTTACCCTTTGGAAGATCTTCAGTTTTCTGTGCTGCGTAAGTACTTGCAACTCGCGTAGAGCGGCGTGAATTAATAGTTTCACTTTAGTTTTTAATATTTGGGTAGCCGACGCCGAAGTTTTGTTTTGTTTCGTGTTCGGGCGATTTTTCTACCGTTGTATAGCGGCATTTTTGGTATGTCCTACCATTATTTTTATCACTTTAGACATGTTTTTAAAGTAGTTGCGTATCTTTTGTGCTATTAAATACGTTAATAGATAATTTTGCATCAATAATGCGTAGGAACTTTTTTTAATAATATATATTTTTTCCATGTCCCAGCATTTTATTGCAGATGCAGATTTTTGTATGGTAAGAGTATATGATTTGACTAGCAATAAAGTTTATAGATACATCGATATTTACATCATTGTAATGGTTTTAATTTAAATGTTTAGTGTATAATATTGCTCAAAAAAGTAGCGCTGTAGAGATTCCTATTGAATAACGAATGTTATTCGATGATATTTTGATTAATTCTTCCAAAAAGACAATTTTATTTTGGTAAGGCTACATTCTTTTATCCATGCCGTGTTGGTTTTGTTGGTTAGTCAGTATACTAAAAGCTTTCGTTGCAAAAGGAGTTTACATTGCAGAGTTTTTGGTTGACTATTTTTAGTTCCATTTAGTGACGGAGTTTTAGAAGGTAATTATCGTATTTTATCGTATTTCTTATAATTATGTGGTGTTATTAATAACATCATTCATTGATATAGAAATAGCGTTACTTTTCATAATAAAATAACTTAAATTTTGTATCTCAAGGTACAAGCGTGAAGTTCCACTGAGAAATTTTGTTTCTCATTGGATCGAAAAGTTACTCAGTGTAACGGTAAAGCCGCGTTATAAGTGCATAAAGAAGGATAATAATTAAAATATGAATTCTGTACTAGTTTATTGCAGTGCCATTACAGATGTCTCGCTCTAACACGCGTGAGTTTGCAATTAACCATCCCGCTCTTTAAGGAACTCTGCGCGTAGTTTTCGTAAATATTTATTTTGATCGTTTTTTGGAATACTGGATCACTTATCAAAATTCTATCCGGTTACCAATTGTGTTAGAACAATAAAAAAGCTATCCTTGCTTGTCATGTTTTCGTAATAAACAAGGAACCCTTATAGTTTCGCCATGTCCGTCGAACCGTCCGTCCGGTTCCAGCTTAGCTCAAAAACCGTTAGTACTATAAAGCTGTAATTTGGCACGGGTACTAAATATAAACGGACGAATATAGAACAACATCTTGAAAAACATGTTTTTTTAGGGTACCTTCCCTAGACATCAAGTGTTGGTGAATTTTATTTTTGTTTCATTCAAACCGCATCATGTTGGTGCTGTCTAAATATTGTGAGGTTACTCAAACCGTTTTTTGATTCAAGAATCTGTTGGCGTGATATTAAGCTACCAAGTGTTGGTTATTGAAATTTCCTGTTACTGACTGATTACTTTTTTCATGGTGACGTAAGTAGAATTTTCAATGAGCACACGTATTGATACAGTGCGTTACCGGGAAGCAGGTATTAATTTTAAACTGATATTAATATGTTCCATTAGCCATTCTACGTCGACTAGAATTTATACTACGATGGTGGCAAACAAGCGTGCGGTCCACCTGATGGTAAGCCGACACCGTAGCCTATAAACGCTCGCGACTCTAAAGGAGTAACGTGCGCATTGCCGACCCTTTATAAAATTTGAGGATTCACTAAGCTTAGAAGTAGCAAAAACCCAAAAACTGCGAAATTAAATTTCCTAATTCCGCACCTTCAATGTAGGTACTACGTAACGCACTGCCTAAGAGAACGTCATAGTAAACAGAACACTAAGGGCTGTCATTTGTACTGAGTTGTCAATTGACTTTGCAATACATTGCTGGCAATTAAAATTTTAATTTAATCGATATCAAATCCCTAGAACTTGTTCCGAGTTAGCACAGGTATGGTCATAACTTCATAAGTAAATGTTACTATGATGCTATCTAAAATGCATAAAATGCATCATAAATTCATAACATAACCCTTCATTAAGTTGATGTTTGAAATGGCAACCATGGTTTTCAATGCAATATTAAACTCGTTTAGGTGATGATTTTACTATTGCGTTTTTCTTGTTACTGAAATCTATGTCATCGTTCCTAAGAACAGATCTTCGTATGTCTTATAGTTTCAGACTTCCCATACTGACCGATTTAAATGTTACACCCTATATAATGAAATTATAAGTAAAATGATCACAGCTGAGTAGACATTACTAGTTAACGACTAAAAGCCGAACTTTCATACAATTTCAATTGAGGTAGGTACCTCAGATAATGTTTTTAATTAAGTATTTCAAAAACATAGTAGGTAAATATAAGTTTGAAAACTTTTTAGTCCACATAATGTAACGGGTGACCAACTACGGAACTCTACATTGTGCGTGGCCCGACACGCACTTTATTGGTTTCGTAAAAAAAGAACATAATTATAACTGACGTTGAAAATTACGAAATAATCAGCACTAAAGTTGATTTTTACGATGATATTAGGATTTATGACAGAGTTATCTAAGGCATTTTTCAATGTTTTCTTCGGTTATTTTACTGTGTTCTTTTTCAGTCTAAATAGTTTTTTGTGTAGTATAATTCTACATTATTTCTTCACACTGGAAGCTCAAACTTCAATTTCACTACGTTAACTCTTCCATGAAAATGAGCTGTCAAACAAATATAAATATCTGGGTGACCGAGCTTTGCTCGGCCTTTTCCCGGAGATGAGACCTACTAGACCTATCTAGATCTATTGCTCGTCCCCGAAAACCCCCACTTACCAAATTTCATCAAAATCGATAGATCCGTTTCCGAGATCCCCGAAATAAAGATATATACAAGAATTGCTCGTATAAAGTTATAAAATATCTGGGCGGCCGAGCTTTGCTCGGCGTTTCCTGGGCATGAGACCTAGCTAGATCGATTGCTCGTCCTCGAAAACTCCCACATACCACATTTCATCAAAATCGTTAGAGCCGTTTCAGAGATCCCCAAAATAAATAAATATATATACAAGAATTGCTCGTTTAAAGACATAAGATTTGGCAACATTGTGCATTATACGTCATATTGGTATTACTAACATCTCACAAAAAATAATTTTGTGGAATATAATGTTTTTCTTCGTTTATAATGCATGAAAATAGAACCGGTCTATTACATGGCACTTTACTAAAAAAAATATGTACCTTTTTCTCGTTTTTTAGGTAAATTATGTTACTTAAATAATAGTGTACGTATACGTACACCTTGTACAAAATGTAACTCAGTGGAAATTAAAATGTCTTTATTTTAAAAGGTTTTGCTATATATGCAATGTTTTTTGTATTTTGAATATTGTTGTAGTCTATATTCGTAATTTAGGGAAAAATATATTCATTATCGTATTTTAAACAACCATTTTATTAATTTCAATTTCGTCACTCAGGGGAACATCGGTATCGGTAGATCGGTACCGAGATTAACACTAACACATTCATCCGATTTTTTTTTTGCTAAATCCAAGCATTAATCCATATTTTTTAGGTACCTTAATAATTAATTAACATAATAAACCCAGCTAAGTGCTTGTTGCACTCGCACATTTAGGGTTCCGAACCATCCGCAAAATTTCAAAGGAAAAACCTCATTTATCAATATATATATTAGTATTTGTTGGTAAAATAATAAACATTATCACCAAATTTCAAGTTCATACATAGGTCAACGGGAAGTTAAAAAATTGTTAGGAATAAAATTTTGTGACAATCGACGGACGGACGGATGCGTGAGTGACAGCAATAGGGCTCCGATTAGAGCCTTCGGTTTCGGAACCCTAAAAACTATTTGCATTAACAGAATCAGCATTTGTTTTTTGAACTCTACTTTTTAAATATGTTACAACTGCAGAAAAGTCGGCCCGTTCGATAAATTGCACGCTTCAACTTGTTCCGGCCCTTCGCCATGCCAAAGGAAACCGTATTGCAATGTGATAAGGTATTTTTAAATCGCAACTTAGCGGTATTTCAAAGGCGCCGGCGTTTTATGGCACCTGTGCCGACGGCGCCGGCAGTCATCCAGTCGACAAACGTAAATTTGCAATTACTGCTCTTATTGTCATCAGTAAAAGGATGAAAATTGCATAAGCGTGGAAAGGGAAACCCCTTCAAACTGTTGCCTTTTCGAAAGGCTTTTTAAGCGCTTAGTAAAAATATCTGATATTCGTTAACTGAACGGCTTACCCATATTTAAAGCGCTTTAAAAGCCGAATGAATGGGTTTTTTTAGAGCAACGACTTCGGTAAGCGAAGTCTTACTAAAAACCCTTTCAAAAACCCCTTGAAGGGGATACCGTATTAAAAGCGCTTTAAAAGCCAAATGAATGGGTTTGAAGCGCAACGGATTGGGTAAGCAAAGCCTTACTAAAAACCCGTTCAAAAACCCTCGAAGGGGATACCGGGCGGGTCCCTGGATTTGACATTTAAATCTATCGCACTAACGGTCGAAAACGTTGCGTGATTACCGCGCAGGTAAGAACCAGAGCGAGGATCGCAGCCCTTTTCCCTCAAGCGCCGTCCTATATCCTTAATAAGGCTCTTAGCCTCAGCACACCAAGGTCCAGCCGTCTCGACCGCTACCGGGACGAAGTCATACATTTTTAGTATGGGAGATGACATTTAGATCTTTCAATAAGACCCCCAAAGCTTTAGGTATTTAGGTACAGACGTACGAGGGTATGCTATAATGTACGGCGTTGTTTTACTGTTTTAACACATTAATTACCGACGAATGCATTACGCTTGTAGCCTATAAAATTATTTTTCAGCTTTGTAGCGAAAACCGTGTTAATCTATCGGAACATCTACTGTGGCTTACCACAGCGCCGCCTGCGATGCGCGACGGTTGATTTGTCAAAGGCTTTTTCCTTATTTTTGTGCCGGGCTAACAAATTTACTGAGGCGTTTTCCAGAACTTAATGGCGACTGTAAAATTAACGACTCAAGCAGAAATAGGTACGCCATAAGAAATATAGGTATAATTTATTCAATCATTAAAATCGCTGTTTGAAGCTTTGTTTACGTTATCAGAATGAAGATAATTATTTCTTAATTGAAATTCATTTGTTTGCTCCACTTTGCTCAACATTACGTATATTTTGAAAGGTGGAAGATAATTGGCATCAGTAATATTCTTACCTTATTTAGAGTATAAGTTACCTACCTACACATTCAAATTAATAGTAGATTGTTTGATAAGGGTCTAAAGTAAGCCATATTACCAAGAGATGGTTATTTTCCCGAACATAAGAGAGGGAAAATTTTTCGAGTGGTAATATGGCTTTTAGGCCCGAGTTATACACTCTACTTTTCACTTCGATTGCGAGAAAACACATAAACACAAATTATCCACCTTAAATGAATAATTTAACTCTTGGCGGGCGTATGTCTAATTTGACAGCATGTTTTTTTTAAAGAACAGCATCATGCCTCGCTAAGCGTGTTCGCTTTGCGCATTCGCCTCCCTTTCTTTTGCTATATTAAAAAAAGAGATGCAACAAGCGCTTTTTTTATTTTAAGAGGCGTAATTGCTTTGACCATAGACACCGCTTAATCTTTAGTGAACTGAAAAACGTCTTTCCTGATTGGTCGATTTTAGTACAGCTGTGTTCTGGTTGGTTGATATTTCTACCAAATATTTTTTTAATCTTTCAAATTACTGTTCTGTGATTGGTGGATTTAATAGGTGAAGTATTTTGATTGGTCAAATTGAAATGTTTTGTTAATCATAAATATGTATACATATTTTCCCTAGGGCTTAAATGTAGGTACTACTTTAGCCCCGCTTCACAAGTCTAATATGACACACTTTTCGAGCATGAGAAGTGAAAAATAATTTATATAATATAATGTACGTTTTATCTCACGTGCGCGAGTTGGCCATAGTTGTAGATGTGACAATACAACACATAAACAATGTTAACTCATAGCTCCTACGCTGTATACACATAAACAATGTGCATTTATAGCTTAACAAACAACCATGGCTCACCCGCGCTCGTGAGATAAGGTACTATACCTATACCTATACTAAATCCCTATCAAGTGAATTAATTAAAATTCAATATTGACTAAATTATTAAAATTAATTTAGAGTTCATTGTACAGAATCAATAATTAAAACTTCAAATTTGCACACATTTATGATTAAAATAATATTCTTGTAGCGAGTAAACTCCCTGCTATCTTACTATTCACAAGAATTCATTCATCGAAGCAGGAAATCCCGGCTTCTATCAAACTCTTTGTACTGTGCTCACGCGCTCCGTCCATTAGATTCTTAATAAATAGTTACAAGCCTAAATCTGCTGTTTAATTGTAGAAAACCACTCCTAAACAGCCATACGATAAATAAAATAAACCAAACAAAATATGTACACTACTGATTTACAGACCCTAATTTCGCCTGAGTATAAGGTGATGTATGGATGTGATTAAAGCCCGTAATGAAGGTATTCGGCATTCTATGGTATCTGTCTACCCCAATCAGATACGGACGTGAGTATATGTATGTATTTCGTGCACACCTATTCTCATCGATACACAATGAAACCCACATTATCATATTAACAAAAACATCTGTAAGTACTCGATATACTCCCGATATGAGTACGTTTGAAGTGAACTCTCAGTGTGAATGAGTCTCAAAATACACTCAAGAGAATATATTTATAATTATACCTTTTACTTTGTCATAGGCTAGTTTAATTTTGCTATTTGTAATAAATAAATAAAGACTCAAGAGAAAATAATATCGGTGCAATGGGGGAAATGGTTGGAGTGTGGGTGGGTTTTTATTGAATTTTCGGCTACCCCAATAAGGAAGGGATCGTCCTATAGATGCAAATCGGACTGCAAAATTTCGTACCGACTTTTTTTTAACGCGATGAAATGTCCGTATTTGTTAGTCTGCCACGACGGAACTTGCCGAACGTAAAAAAAAACCAGTCTGTTGGTCTACGAAGTACGAATTTCGACTTTATTATATGAACATATTAGGTGCAAAATACCACATTCTTAGCTGACATACATACGCTATTCCCGAAATACCTCAGGCAGTAACGATATAATCTAATTTAACAATGAATAATTTATAACCTACCTACCCTAAATTTACATTTCCCTAAATCCCTTTTTAACTGCTTTTTGAACATTCAACGAGTTTATCATACTTAATTCTATATAAAATCTGTTTAAAAAAAGGAAAATTGTATCAAAATGTGAAACTAAAGCCCGTTCATATCTTTTATCAAGTTTAAAAATAAATGTTGGATCGACGAAGCAGGTGTGACGTCAAACCTTTGTCAATCAGTAGAGAGCGTTTTCAATGCTTGTCCGCTATTCTGTACTTTGCCTCTCATTTTCGTCTTTTATGTTGCTCTAATTGTAGGTGGTCTCATACAAATATGGGATTACGTATCTCTAAAAATATCGAATTAGAAATTTTATATCGAATTAGAAATTCGCACCCGTTCTTAACGTGCAACATAAACGGTGACGGACAGTGCGACGAAGAGAATCGCATAATACCCTTATGATTCGACTCTTTTCTTTTCAACAAGTCTTAGAGCGAATGTACACAATTTTACTATGAGACTATTACATGCAAATGGTTCTTGTGTTTGTTTTTATATATACATTCCTTTGTTTTTAGGGTTCCGTACTTCCCTAAACACTGAAACGTTTCTGCTGTAGAGAATTCGAATTTCAATTGATACCTACCAGTACTTATGGAGCCCAATGTAATTTCATCATCATCATCATCAGCCCGTAATCGCCTACTGCTGAGCATAGGCCTGGCCTGTCTTCTTGTACGCCACCCGTCCCGGTCCCTTGCCAATCTCATCCAGGAGTGACCCGCGATCTTTTTAATATCGTCAACCCATCGTGCCGGCGGACGACCGACGCTTCTTTTTCTTGTAAGTGGCCCCCTATCTGTCAACGTTCTGGTCCACCTGCCATCACTATGTCTGGCAATATGTCCTGCCCAACTCCACTTGGTTTTGAAATGACTTTTCCGACGTCACGCACCTTAGTGCGACATCGTATCACGACATTACTCACTCAGTCTTGTAGGCTGATGCCGAGCATGGCGCGCTCCATGGCTCTCTGTGCTACCCGTACTTTGTGCACAGCCTCATTTGTGAGCGTCCATATTTCGGCACCATACGCCATGAAATTTAGTGGGGCAGATTGCTGGAACAAGTTGTCGTAAATGTGAACACGCTGAATTTTTTTTTTTAGGGTCTAGTTAGTTATTCCAGGGTTAAGTTTCGTGTTTAAAAAATATTTGCTCCCTACACTCGGTTGTCAATAAGGAACCCTTTCACTTAGTTGTCAATACGGAACCCTACATTTAGTTGTAAATACGGAACCCCGCCACTTGCAAATTGGGCTTCCTCTTCACCTATATTAGTCTTCTTTCGCTGATATAAATAGTCAAGTGAGTCACTCGACTAACATTCCAGAATACATTCGTTTTCGATACCCACGTAATCTCGTGTTTACGCTCAAGAGATTTGTAAGAGTTAGATAAAATAGATCTACTGTTAATAGTTATACGAGATACTGGTTAGTATTGCAACTCGTAGGTACACTAAATCTTAGCTGCCAAGTGTAGTGCTGTGTTCCTGGAGGTGAGCAAGGTTGCCATAGTTCCCGAGAATTCACTGTGTTGAGAGCGAGAGACCTAAATTTGTCCATTCTGCTGTCAACAGAACACAGTGAATGTTTATAAACATTTTTTGCATAATAAACTAAAACATTTATTCATTAAAAATAAAAACATACCGAGCTGACGTTTCAGTGATACTAGAAAAGGTTTTGTATGATGTTCCAAATTTGAATTTTTTTATGTTATCAAATAGGAACAGATAAATAAATTGATTGTCAATGCTTGCCATTGCCTACTATACGGATTCTGAACGCATAGAATTTATGATACGTGTAGATATTATTAAACACACTTAAAAGATTTGTTTAAACAGATCTACGCGATATTTATGTGTTATCTTTTTCTACCGACGATAACTTTTAAGGATGTTTACAAAGCGGGAGAGTTTAAAATGTTAAATCAAATTAATTTAGACACATTCAAATCAATGAAACATTTATTTGGCTTCAACGGCAGGAAAGCTCTACCCAATGATGAAATATGAAAAAATTAATGAATTATGAATGAGCTTTTTTTTCTGTCTTTGTGCCAATAAATGTTATTTCTTTTTTTTCCTTTCAGTATAGAACCCATTCAGCTATTTCTGCTTATTATTTCTTAACGCATCGTATAAAACCGGAAATGTATGTGAAAAGCAACGGACTTTATTCAATAAGTAACAAATTATTAACAACCTTCATTCGTATAGTTGGTAATTATAAATTATAAAAAATGTTTTAATCGATGTGCGGGAGTGCTGCGCCATCATCGAACCCGATCTGCAGTGTGAATATTTAAAAAAAAAAACTGTCGCAAATTTGGCCCACGCCTATAACCTAAATTTATTAAAAATAAAAAAACGATCAGTGCCCTTTATTTGGTGAGCAATAAAGAATATTTGTACTGTATTATATTGTTGCATTGTATTAATTTGTATTTACCTTGGTAATGAAGACAAACTAATAATGTATATTATTTATTCTTTATAAATACACTAGCGCAGAAGAAAATAATATATATTATGTACTATTTATGAGCGTAATATTTATTTATGATAAACTCAAACAAACACAAAGTAATAATAATCCAGGGAATTATGAATTATTCAAGCTTGTAGGTATGAATTTATTTATGTTTATGTCTTTGGCAAGCTCTGTAGACTGCTCGGCAACTTTTGAGTATATTGTTGTATTTGATGAGATGTTACATATTCATTATCATAAATTTATACGTAATATAATATTGCCATTTATATTAGAAATACGGATACGAAAGTAATTGCGTCTGCATCTGTTTTTGAAGTTTACGGCTGGTTTTCCACTAGAGCTATGCTACGCAGCTATGCTGCGAGGATGCGCTACGAGCTATGCGACCGTTTCCACTAAAGCTACGCTATGTAACTGTGCGAGGTAGATACGCTATGAAGATGCGCAGCCGCGAGGTAGCTGTGCGAGGAAGATGCGCAGCTCGAGCTATGCGATGTATCGACAGCGGGCGCGGGGAGCGGCAGCGCGGTGAGGGGGGAAGCGCTCACGCATCCGTAGCGCGCATCCGTAGCGCGCATCCGTAGCGCGCATCCGTAGCGCGCATCCGTAGCACGCATCCACAAGGGGAATGGGAAGTTAAAAAAAAATTGTGACAGACCACGGACGGACGTACGGACCGACGCGTGAGTGACAGCAATAGGGTTACGTTTGCACCCTTCGGGTACGGAACACTAAAAAAACAAACGCTTTTGATATAAAAAACAAATAATTATATTATACTTTAACACTAATTTAATAATGTCTGTATTACATACGTATAATGTCTAAAAATATCGTATGCTTGTAACTTTGTACAAAATACTTTATTAGGTATATTGCATTGATTTTAAGACAAAATATCAATGATAAGTCTTACGTCAATAAAATCTTACTAACCAACAAACACTGACACAAACATGTCTTATCATTATGAAATAACCCGCCGGATCATTTCGGGTGAAAAGGACCCCATCACACTCGCCGCATTACCGCATTGAATCGCGATAGACAGCCTTTGCAATAGAAATGACCCGGAACGGGGATCATGAAAGTATCAATTAGATTAGTTAGTTAATGGACAAATGGCAGCCTCCGGGGTATCAAAATTGAATTCATAGATATAGTATAGGTAGGTATACAAGTAGTAGTAGATAAGCTACGGTAGCCCAGTGGTTCAAGCATGCAGCTGTCAAGCGGCGGTCGTGGGTTCGAATCCCAGCTCGTACCAATGAGTTTTTCGGAACTTATGTACGGAATATCATTTGATATTTACCGTTAGCTTTTAGGTGAAGGAAAACATCGTGAGGAAACCTGCATACATCCGCGAAGAAATTCAAAGTTGTATGTGAAGTCCCCAACCCGCTCTGGGCCAGCGTGGGGACTACTGCCCAATCCCTCTCATCTATGAGAGGAGGCCTGTGTCCAGCAGTGGGAGGTAGATAGGCTGATGATGATGATGATGATGATGATGATACAAGTAGTTATAGAGCGACCGAGCGACCAGGGATATGTGAAAGAATATTCATACAAAATATCTACACAATTTTGTCCGGTTTGCATGGCCTATGGAATAGGGATGTTGACTCAAAATTTATTATTACTCCATACGAAAGAATACATAAAACTATCCCAAAAAGTGAAAATCCTATTCAAATATCTCAAAAAATAACGATTCTACAACCGTTAGAATGTTTTTAGTCAGAGAGAGAGAAAACGCTACAGGTCAGTGACGTCACAGACCTCGAGCGCCATAGTGAATGACGATCGTTCAATACAACGGGGCGTTTTGCGGAAAAGGGACAGAAAATGCCCCCTCCTAAAACTTTGAAGACTTATAATTATGTAATTATTTATTCTTTTGGATTACTTTTTTCACTATTTGATTGAGAATTTGATCCTTTTTCGAGAAAATTCGGATTCATAGATTTTCTTATTTGGTGTCAACATCCCTATTGTGTTTGTGCCTATAACCCGAACATGAAAACATGCTCGGTCGGTGATAGACACAAAACATGGCACTCTTTTCCATTTCCTCTAATAGAAATCGCAATAAGGGTATCTTTCTCTGTCAAAGCGTGTCACTGTCAGGCCATTGATCGAATGAATATCACCTGTCAGTGTGAAAGTTTCAATTTCCGTCAAAAACTCGATATTATTATAGAAATATCTTCGTCAATTTGCACGAGAAAAGAGTGCCAATTACACGTGCGATTAAGACTTTCTAAACCTGTGATTTGATTTTGAATCTTATGTTTGGCCTATAAAGTCGCTTTTATTTATTTATTTTTTATTTATTTGCTTTATTAGACAGAATACAAATCTTACTCTATATACATTTTCCTGCAAAACTGTATTGACAGTTTGCCTGCAGGTACGAGTCTCTATAAATATCTATAAAACTTAATAGCTATTACAATAATGAAGTATGTGCAGAAGTCATGGGAATGTACTCAACACTTAAGTGAATTTTGCATATATGCAATTTTCACTTAAGTGTCTGTAGTAAATATTTTTTCAGGGCTCTCTTGAATTTAGCCTTATTTGGCTCGTGTCGAATGTCTTCGGGGAGGGTATTTAGAACAGATTAATGAGATACAAGTCCAATAGCACCACTCGTGAATAATTATGATTATTTAAATTTAACGATAGATATTGTAAAACAACCGGCCAAGTGCGAGTCGGACTCCCGCACGAAGGTTCCGTACCATTATCTATAAAAACGGCAAAAAAAATCATGTTTATTGTATAGGAGCCCCCTTAAATATTTAATCAATTCTGCTTTTTTAGTATTTGTCATTATAGCAGCAACAGAAATACATACATCATCTGTGAAAATTTGAAATGTGGATATTGATACTAAAATAAAACCCGTTAGAGTAGGCCGAGTAAAAAAGGAAACTATAGACTCAACTTTGGATTTTTTTCTATCTAGAAAATTTTAAGCAATCATATGAATCATATTTCGGCTATAGTCAGAAACACAATCACATAGTCAAGAATCATATATCTGAAAATCAGTACCTATTGTTTTCTCATCTGGGCAGAACAGCGTTTCAAATTTTTGAAGTGAAAACTTCTTTAGCGGCGTTGAGCACTTTTGTACTGGGGAAAAATGTATAAACTCGCGATAAATTCCAAGACCAGGTTAGTTGACCCCTCCTAGTATCGTGATTGCTATGTTACGAGGGGTCCCCAGCTGGTCTTCTTAGAAAGCCAAGGTTCTAACTTTTTTAAGACAATCCTAAGATTTTCCATAAAGATCATATTTCAAATAAATTCTCATGGAAAGTAGCTCTTATTGTCCCTAAAAAAGCGTTTCCAAAGTCCAATATCGGATAGCCAGACTGGCCGATTTCCGTAAAGATCATATTTCAAATAAATTCTCATGGAAAGTAGTTCTTATTGTCCCTAAATACGGTGACAGTTCCCTTCAAAATACCTAGTGGCCAAGAGTGATGGATAAAATACCAAGGGCCTGACACGCTTTGTAAGAGAAAGATAGCCTTATTGCGATTCCTATGAGAGGAAGTAGAAAATAGTGCGATGTTTTGTCCTTATCACCGATCGAAAAATTTTGTATTTGTGTCAAAGTTTTGTGTCAAGAAGATTGCAAAACAAATTGGCAATATTTGGTAGTGCATTTTATAAATGGAGAATTAATGATAAGTTTGGTTTAAATGAATAATAATTTACCAATTATCAGATCCGTAGTGTTTGGGTGTTCAGTGCAAACATGGTGGGGTGTTCAGTGTTGGGCTGTAAAAGCAAACTCGACCGAAAAAAGGCGGATGTTACATTCCATGCGTAATTTGCGTAAGTACATTTTCTTTGCATTTTGGACCCGTGTTTATTTCTAAAATCTCACCGGTACCAAGTTACTGAGCTAAATCATAAGTTATATCATGAGACACTTGATGAAATAGGAAAAATATGTAAATTAATTCAAAAATAACCTCCAAACATTTCACATATAAACCGATCAAATCGCGTAGTATAAATCTACCATAGAAGCCAGCTTAGAATTGATGTCCCATCATTCAGTCGGTTTATAATTCGATTTTGGGATACCAACAAATAATAAAAAAATCCCCTGAAGATTACCCCACGTTTCGGGAAATTCAAGTAATTTGTTTTTTTCAGTTTTTAGGGTTCCGTAGTAAACAAGGAACCCTTATAGTTTCGCCATGTCCGTCCGTCCGTCCGTCCGACCCCCGTTTTTCTCAGTAACCGTTAGTACTAGAAAGCTGTAATTTGGCATGAGTATATATATCGATGACGCGGAGAAAACGGTAGAATAAAATCTTTAAAAAAAATTTTTTTTAGGGTACCTCCCAGGGTTACAGTAACGGAAACGCACAGGGCCGGGCCGTCTTTAACCAATTTGAGGCGCTGGGCACATTAGGGTAATGGGGCCCCTATGACCTTGATAGAGCACGATTCTGTTAGAATAGACAAAGAAAGTAAACGAGTCACATTAAATGAATAGATATTAATAATATAATATTTCCTAAAAAATAAAATTAATTTTCAAAATACACCAAATGGTTCTTCCTTAGAGCAAACAGCTAAATTAAATTTTCTTAAATAAACGCCTAATTCTAACCAGTCATATATATTTTTTTAAATTGAAAATGAGGCCGACGCTTATTCGAGCTCACCCAGAAGATTCACTCGTACCTTAAAAAGGTCCAGGTTATTTGAACTCGGAAGTACCTACGTACGCCATTCGAATACCAAACCAGTAAACATTATAAAAAAAGATGATTTTGACCAGGTAATGAAAGTAGCCAGTCGTACGTCGTCTGGATATCTGATGGAAGAAGGGGGAAGGCGGTATGAGCTCATGGAGTTCCTGAGCACACTCAACGAATCTAAAGAAATAAAAATGGGAAATAGGTAGTATTGCTTACAATTTTTGAAGTGAAAACTTCTTTAGCGGCTCTGAACACTTTTGTACTGGGGAAAATTTGTTGAATTCGCGACAGATTCTAAGATTCTAAGACCAGCTAGTTGACCGCTCCTAGTAATCGTGATTGCGATGTTAGGAGGTGTCAACTCAGCTAAACTCAGCTGGCCCCTATACCACAAAACTTTACAAGTCTACAATTTGACAAAATTGCACAATTTTCCATAGAAAAAGTTCACAAATTTGTCGAATTGTACGCTTGTAAAGTATTGTGGTACAGGTTCCTGGTCTTAGATGCGTAAGACACAATGATACCTACTCGGGACATATTATGGATTATGCGAATATGAACATGAGTATGAGT
Organism: Cenopis cana; assembly: GCA_951800055.1. Classification (NCBI taxonomy): domain Eukaryota; kingdom Metazoa; phylum Arthropoda; class Insecta; order Lepidoptera; family Tortricidae; genus Cenopis; species Cenopis cana. The sequence goes on from OX637495.1 coordinate 2,002,065, forward strand.
ACAGTACAGATACGGATACCGATACCGATATGAATATCTTTGTTATTTGGGTCATTGTCAGTCGGAAAAACAAAAGTTGTCCATTCGGTGGACAATAGTTAACGGCTTGTGTGCATGTAATTTACGTTTTTATTATATGGATTTATAGACACGGAATTACAGATTATGCGGGTTATCAGATCAATCGAAAATTAAGCTTTGTAGCCCTTAACTTTTGGCATGTCCTGTCCACCGAAAAGACGCGCACCTAAATCTGACAATGACCCATTTACTATCTTTATTGAGTTTTCACTTCTGCCGGCACTCCCGGAGTGCAACCCGTTGTTTTTTTTTAAATTTCTCTTTGTAGCCGTATGTTGCACCGATTGACTATTATATTCGACCAACAGCAATATAGGAGTAAGTTCCGATCGCCATATGGTCCCTTTTAAGGCGCAGGGTAGGGCAAGGCCTTCCCCATACAAACTTTGTGCACGTTTTATTCGTCGGTTTTGACACTAACAAATATAATATTTTTTTTGGTTGTAAATATTAGATATGCGAAGATCGTGATGTGAAAATTTTCAAACATTTCAAAAAAAAACAAAATTAAAAAAAAATTACATCACGAAATAGCTATCAGAAAAATAAGCATACTGACCAAAAATCATAACTTTAATGCAAACACAAACGAAGAAAATCCTGCACAAAGTTTGTATGGAGAGAGCTTGCCCTACCGCTCCTCTTAATGTGAATTATCGCTTATCTCAGCTCAGGTGGCTCAGCCTAATATTTGTGGCGAATTGTTGTAGTTATTGAATTCTTTGTTATTTTCTTTGGCGTTTTGCCATCAATTTCCCAGAAACCGTAATATTGGGAAGTCCAACAGCTGTCGACCTACGCTAAAACTAGGTATGCCATGTGCCCTGAATCTGTGCAAAAAATTGTAAATCTTTACGATCTCAGTAGGGTATCCATGTTTTTACAAGCATACAGGTGGAATTTGTATGGGTCAGTGAGGGTAGCTGCCAGATCCCTCGATTTCAAATTAATGAAGATTGGCGTTTACAAATTTAAGAAAAACTGCAGGGTGCGAGGAAAAGGTAATTTTTGACAAACTTTTTCTATATTAATCGATCCCATTATCGAGCTTGTATAGGAGCAAAAAATAATCCGGCTAGAAAAGCCACAAATTGAGGAAAACTTTTCCCATGTTTTTTTCAAAATCTGTAAGCGCCAATCTTTATAAATTTGAAATCAAGGGAAGGTCTTCTAAGAGCATTTTCGCGAAATTCCATCCTGCATATTTCACTTCCACTGTTTGTATGTATGTAACTTGTCTTCAAATTTGCAATCCTTTTTAGGGTTCCGTACCCGAAGGGTAAAAACGGAACCCTATTGCTGTCACTGACGCGTCCGTCCGTCCGTCCGTCGTCTGTCACAAAACTTTGTTCCGAAGAATTTTTCAACTTCCCATTGACCTATAAACATGAAATTTGGTGATAATGTTTAATTCTACGAATATTTTACCAACAAATACTATATTATACTAATATGTGCTAATTTCGACTCGCACTTGGCCGGTTTTTCAGACACTTACCAGTATGGTACCGATTGAGCTGAAGTTTGGGATACTTCTCCTAAATTACACGAGAAACACCTGTCGTGTTTGGGCTCATTAGAATCGTCTAAATAAGTAGTTTATGACTATGGAAAATGGTCCAGTCGGCAATAAAAGCTTTCATCTTTTTTTCTTTTTTAGGTATATTCCGTAGGCATATACATTTATTTCACCATAGGTACTCTAGGTATGGTAATTGAGGGAAGAAGATGACAATATTTCATAATTTCCAAAAGTCTTCATTCAAAAACCATTTCGGTAAAAACGTGTGAAGTACACAAAAAAATTTTTTTTAGACTTTTGTCTCCGTTAATTTTGGTAAAAATCGCAAATAAAGAAAAAGATAGACGTCGTGTCGTATAGAGAAGTCAAGGAACTGGCGTTAAGTAGAACGGACTGGAGAGAACTGCACCGACAAGAATGAAACTCCTTAATAATAATGAATGACTTTAGGCATAAATATTATATAGTCTTTTGGCGAGTAAGGCGACTTCCTGATTCAGATTCAGATTCAGATCATTTATTTGCTTTAAGTATGTACATACATGCAAATTTTGTTGGTGCGGAGGCAGTACGATATGAGAAAAGTGTCAAATGTCAATGTCAGCTGACAGTCGACTCGGTACCATTTTTTACTACGCCCCTACATTTAAATAAGTGCTTCCTGACTGGCGCGGGATGGGCGAGCGGGACGATGCGAAGGCGGTACTGCTCCGCTTCTGCGCATGATTATTACTACTGCGCAAAAGTAATACTGACAGTGTTCCGTCAAGTGAGAATCTTTGCGACGTCAGTAAATTTACGTCAAAGAAGAAAATGTCACATATCGATCCCGCTCCGCCAAGTCAGGAAATCGCCTTAGGCACGTAAATTGACTTGATAACCCTCCCGCTGGATCGTGCCGTACTATTTAACACCAGGATTAACGCTGAAATGAAAACGTTTAATCTTTGTTTGAGCCGTGGACTCATCGATTTAATCTTAGAATGTAAATCACCGTTTTAATGCACCATTAATAAAGATTAAAGCTCTAGCGGAAGACAGAACTAGGTATCTGATTTAGGCCACAGGGCATTTCAGTCGTGCGTTGTTACCAAAATTGTGCCTTGTGTGTGAAGAGTGACTTCCCGTGCGTTACCAAAAACAGCCCTGTTCTTCTACTACTAAGGCCAGTCAGGTCAGTCTAGGATTATGCTCGTGCAAAAGGTGGTGGAGAAGATTTTTTTTTAATTGTGCGGAGATGCTACTGACTCCCAATGTGCTCAGGGCCTCGAATTGGTTAAAGATGGCCCTGATGGTAGCACGAGATAACTCGGGACAATTTTTGGCAGCTACTTAACCTAGCTTTTTTTCAGTTTATCGCTCATATGTTCTATACAAAGTATCCTAGCGTAAAGTTATCTACGAGCAATTTAAGGAACATTAGGTAAATTCTGCGTCTAATGAGTACAAAACACGTAATAAATCGATCAAGCGATATAGTAGAAAACCTTTGTCAATAAACGATGTTTTCCCGAACTTGGGCAAAATTTCAACATAGTGATTTGGTAGGGTAGGATAAAAAAAAATTGTTGCGCCCCCCTTTAGCTGTATGGGAGCCCCCCTTAAAAACATTAAAAAATAAGTTTTGACTATTTGTATGGCTTCGGGCCAACAAGATGCTCATACTGTGTAAGTTTGAAGCCTGTAGCTCCAACCGTTTGGCTGTAAAACCTGTGTGACAGACGACGGACGGACGGACGGACGGACGGACGGACGTCTGGGCGTCACCAATAGGGTCCCGTTTTGACCCTACGGGTACGGAACCCTAAAAAGTCTGGTTTTCTTGCCGCTTCGGTTAAATTCGGCCCTGTCACACCTCCGTGGTGTTTAGATTCATCGCGCAAGCAACGAAAGAGCAGGTGCTATGCGGCGAGCTTGTGCGAGCGGGATACCGGAATTAAAAAAGTTTATTTTCTATGAACAATGACTACAGAACCCCAAACCCAAACCAACCGAAACACTCGCAAACTCGCTACGCTACACTGAGAAATTTGGAGACTTCGAAACGCTGTCCTGCCCAGACTAGCAAACAGTAGGGGCTGATTTTCAGATATATGATTCTTGACTATATGATTACAATAGCGAAACATGATTGCTTAAAATTTTCTCGATAGAAAATAAATCCAAAGTCGAGTCTATATTTTCCTTCTTTTCCTCAGCCTACTAAAACAACGCATTATTAAAAGACACGATTAAGTTAATATGATGGTATTTTACCTCATCTAGGTACTGACAAGAGAAAATTTAATAAACCTGCACACAGTCAGATATTTAACGAGATTTGTCTAAAAAGCCATTCTCGGAGAGGGTTGCATCCCGTTTTGTCGTGAGCGAAAAACAAAGGGTGTCTCTTTCAATCGATATATCGCCTTAACAGGTATTTTTCGCAAGTTGCCCCGGTATCTTGGCTCATTTATGTTCGCCTTTCCTCCTATTATGTTATCGCAAGTTACGCTCATGCATTCTGATGCACTATTTGCCCCCGTTCTCTGCATTCTTCATAGAGGCGCACTGGAATCCTATATGTATAAAATATATATCCTACTAATATTATTAGCGCTGGAAGGTTGAGGTGGAAGCGGACCTACGTGATCTCTGGTGCAATCTGGCGAGAAATTGCGCAAGACAGAGCAAACAATCATTTTGGGTCGTCGTGCAAGACAAGATTTTTTTAAAGCTAGTATAGCCTGGCAAAAAAGAGTAGAAATTAATAGGGGCGCCACTGTCGCTTATATGGCAACACGAATAGTTAGACACGAATATCATGATACTTTATTTTCAACTAAAACACTTTTAGTAAGTTCGATAAATAAATACGTTAATCATATACATTTACTAGTAACTAAAGTGAGAAAAGACTATTCATTAGCCAGGTGAAATTTAAACTCGATGACAAAAAAATTGAGAAAACTTTATTTGTCCATGTTTTTATTAAGATATTTTTACAGAGATTTGCCCGAATTAACATGTACAATTGTAATTATCACTTGTTTGCTATGCACTAGATGTTTCACTATGAAACGAAATTCATCAAATATATCGCAAGTACCAAGTTTATTATAGAAGGTTTAGTTTACATACGTAAACATACCCTTCAAAATCTTGCTATTATCCCGGACGCAATTTCATCCATAAATCGTGATTGTACCTTTATAAATACATATAACTAGTAATACCGTCAATAATTCAACACATCATAGTACATAGAAATGATTTTCAGCTCGTAATTTCAGCACTTTTTTGATAAACACTGTCCCGTTTCGACAAAATATTTCCCGCCTCAAATTCAGCAAGACATCGCTTATAAATATTATATAAATAAGTTCACGTGTGGAACTACGTATTATTGTATCCGTTATCTGGTGATTTTATTGTCTTTTAACTGTGATAAATCAGCGAAATGAACATGAACATGAACATGAACATAGGTACCGCACCCAGCCAGGAGCAAGCCTGACCCGGACAAGCCGGATGTGAGTGAGGATCAAACCCCCGGCACATCGCTGAGGCATGCTAGACGCCCCAACGATGCGCCAAAAACCTGGTCCTCTCCCATATACCAGGGGGCACAAGATTGTTAGGAGTGACACGCTCTGGGATGGGAAGGGACGACCGACGAGTCGCAACCAATCGGCCACAATCGACCGGCTGTGCAGCCTTTAGCCAATATTGGAATCGAGGAGGGGGAGGATATTACGTCGGTGGATGAGCGTTGGTGAGGATGCTGCACGTTGCTTCGTATGAAGTCTTCTTCCTTTCAGAGTGATTCTTCTCGGGATCTCTGCGTGTTCCACTGATTCGCAGTAATCGTCGCTAGATATCTTCATTTCGTAATGTTTTCAGGTAGTGAACTATTAAATAGTTTTTTGTTTATTCGGTAGTTTCCGTGTTAAAGTGGACAGTTTGAGTCATGAGCAGATGTTCCAATTTGAGGAGGTTTTTGTGGTGTATATGCTTGTAGGTGTCTAAGTTATCAGGCATACTTTGATGATAAGCTGTGGCGTACTAACAATTTAGTCAGCTTCTCTGCACCCGGTGAGAACAAGCGATGCGACACGTAGTTAGGTATAATACTGTTTCTATGATTTCACACACAGACACTTTTTTAGCGTATTCTCCGAAGAAATTAGGTACATATTCCATATTTTCCGTTACTTGCTGGTTTATTAATAGCACTTTATTTTTGCTTAGTTACGGCTATAGGTATTGTCCCTAGTGGCTACGGCGGCCATCTTCTGTAGCCTTTGTGTGTTGCTAACGTGGCACTGCTGTATTGCTAGATTTGGATTTGCTTAAGTACTCAAGGTTGGGTGATAGCGTTTTATCAAACCCTAACTCTGCTATTTGCAAAGCTATTTGCAATAAAGAGTTTTACTACTACTACTACTTTACCGTAAGCACAAAGCCAACTCATATTTAGTAGAATATATTTACACCTCATTAGTTCATTATCCTAAGTACACATTTGCCGCTCTTAATATGAACACACAAAATATTAACACGTCACCATCACAGATACTTTCTTAACATCAACAGCTACACATCACCATCACTAGATAAATAATACTGTCTTTGTAAATACGCAAAATTAATGATTTACGTGTTAGTCGTGTCAAAATTTCTTCGTGTTGAGGTCCTTATTCTCCATAGTTAATTCCTTCTTTGGAATCCAATAAATGTGTCTTCATAAATCCGAATAAAATATTATGATATATAGGTCTACGGTCGGGTAGCCCTAGGTTCAGATACATTTGGTTTCTCTCTTGAGTTGGTAGGTAAACACTTTACCGATTTTACTGTTAAACGATGATATAACAAGTGGTCTTTGGACCTTATGTTTTTACAACATTACATGTCAGGTAGTAGAATGCTTATCGATGTGCCTCGGGGCGATATTTTTTGTGCATATGCATTGTTTTAGTTCTGCGCGGCCGATGCACATGTGCATCGGCCGGCCCTCGAGTCTCATTGAAAGCGTCCCGGGTTCGTCGTTTGTTTAGTTATTACGCAATGTTTAAGATTTTAAAATTGTTGAGGAATATAATGGTTTCATCACCGGTGTCAGCTATGGAAGTGTATTTTTGTTATCACTTATCACGTAACGCCGCCGTTTTATTGAGACGGGGCAAATTTGATTGGCCGCTTGTAACTATCCTTGGTTAATAGTACCTACAGATGAAAAATAAACCAAAATTGTCGATAGTTTGTTGTGCTTTTTGTTTGACCCTTCAAATGTTTACTAAGGACAGTGTGATTATTCAGGTGTTATTTTACTTAATAATGCTTTTACATATTTATGTTATCTCAGGGGTTGCAGCGAGTAAGAATCAACTTACTCGGGCTATCCGTCGCGTTAGACCCGTTAAACCAAATATTTTAATTATGTTTACTTGGACAGATTATAATATTACAATTGTTCTCAGGGGTCCACTAAACGAGCGTGGTGCCCCAGTAGCCCTGGCCATTTCATTGTGGAACCTATACATATATGAGCGTCAAATGTACATTTAATTTTAAAGTTTGGGTGAAGCATTTAAAATGGAAAAATCTCACCAATGTCCAGGACAACGCCATTGGGGCAGACACGTCTCGCATTAAACACACCTACACGCACTATTTGTCCAAATTTTATATAACACACTGCACATTTTAACCGGCATCGACATTTTATAAGGTAACGAATCGCTCAAAGTTTGGTTGACCGGTTGGACGAAGTGCCGCGGCGGTCCTTGCGGAACATGTCAACTGTGATAAATCAGCGAAATTGATTAAAATAGGAAATGTAAACAAGACTGGTGTCAATTACATGACAACAGCATGACATATTTGACAATTTAATCGAAGTTGCCAGTGTCGAAAAAATATAGTTCCGTTTCTAGATTATTTTGACAGGCTATACTTATTAAATAAACTAGTAGATCTACGAGTGATCTCGCAAGTGTCTGTATTAGTTCCAAAAACTAATTAGGTATTATAAGTTTCACGTCTTGAGCATCCACTTAACCTTAGAGTGCTCGTACCGTAAAACGTATAATTTAGCTATTAAGTTCAAATATTTTTTATATAAATAATTGTAAAGAGGTTACAAAATACCAAGAAATTTTATCTTAGGATTTCCCAAAGCATACAATTTAAATTCTAAGCATAAAACTTGAATAAAAGTTTATTATTCTGATAGTTTATGCATTATTCTAACATTTAAATATAATAGGGATGTTGACTCAAAATTTATTATTACTCGAAAAGAAAGAAGATATAAAACTACAGCAAATAGTGAAAATCCTATTCAAATATCTCAAATAATAACGTACCTACAACCGTTCGAATGTTTCTAGTTAGAGAGAGAAAGTGCTACAGATCAGTGACGTCACTGACCTCGAGCGCCATAGTAAATGACGATCGTTCCCATACAAAGGTGCGTGTAGCGAAAAAGGGACAGAAAATGCCCCCTCCTAAAACTTTGAAGCCTTGTAACTATGTAATTATTTATTCTTTTGAGTTACTTTTTTCGACATGTGATTGAAAATTTTACACTTTATCAAGAAAATTTCAACTTATTGATTTTCTTATTTGGTGTCAACATCCCTATTGTAATATCATATAACTCCTATTTGCTAAAAAAAATCGTATTAAGTACGGACGGCAAAATGCTCCCCACGCGATCACTCGCGTTTCACGGAAAGGCGCGACTACTCTAGGGTTAAACCTCATTGTCTAAGTGTGCAATTTGATTCACGCTAGACCGTTCCGTGTCCGGGTCGGCCCGTTTTCTAGTACAAGAAATCGACGGCCGCCGCGAGTCCTGTATTAGAAAACGGGCCGGCCCGGACACGGAACGGTCTACTGTGAATCATCCTTTACATGAAGTCGAGTTATTTTTAGTGAAGGTTTTTTGGGAAATTTAAACGGCCCGCAAATTGAAAAATTCCGTATGTTAAGTACCTAATCCGCTGCGGAATGTTAGCAACGCCGGGAGTGGGTCTTGGCAGGATATGGGTTAAATAAAAACAAAATTATTTTTTTTTAAAATATGTTGGTTGCCCGATGGGGGCTATTCATAAATTACGTCATTTCAAATTTGGGGGGGGGGGGGGTCATAACATTGGATGATGGTAGTATGACGAAGGAGGGGAGGGGGGTCAATCCCAAGATGACATCATCTCTCGCATCTTTAAAAAGTGCTTTAATGAGTAAAAAAGGAATGAAATTCGTGTTTCTATAAACTGTTAAAGCTATAAAAAATTACCTACTAAACTTAAATCAACAATAAATTCAGAACTTGGAGGAGTGGGTGAAGTCCCCATGGGAAATGAATAAAAATTGTTATTTGATATTTAGAGTTGATTGTTAATTTGTTGTTTTGTTGATTGTTTTAACTTTAAAGAAATAATAATAACTAAATCATTTTAAATAGTTTTTTATTGAAAAATTAAGCTAAGAACGTATTTTTTAGAAATGACATCATTTTATTTGATAGGGGGGGGGGGGGTCATTCGAATTATGATGGTTGGATGATTTTAGGGGGGGGGGGGGGGTCAAAAATCGTCAAAAATAGATGACGTAATTTATGAATAGCCCCATGGATGTAGCTAATTGAAAAATAATTCAATAATAATTATTGAGTAAAATCTGTGTATTATACTAGGTATATAATTACCTAACATAATAAATATAATAATGTAACAAGGCTAACTCAGTTGCATTGTTGCGTCCATAGGCTGCGGCTATCGTTTATCATCAGGCTAGCCGTACGCTTGTTTACTACCGACGTACCTAGAATTTAAAAAATCTCGGTTCCGTAATATCAATCCGTCCATTTTATCGCACGCTGACAGGGCCATTTGTCATAATAGATATTTATGATACAAGTGTGGAAAGTAGGCTTTTTCCCAACGAATGTTGGTGATCTTAAAACACGAACAAAGTAAGTGTTTTAGACCGACATGAGTTCAGAAAAAATCTGATGAAAAAATATAATATACATCCGCGCTAGTGCGGAAAAGTGTCACTTTCTATGCATAAGTTTAGCCTCGTAAAGAGCACTTTCTGAGCATTGCATTGTAAACCTTTTTTCTACGCATTAAATAAATTTTATGTCACACCTGGCCATAAAGCAGCAATTATCGCACGCTCCGCGCGCGGGAAATCCCACTTCTTGGTCAGGGGGTGACATAAAATTTTGTACTTAACACGAAAGCCTCAGATCGCATAGTTATCGCCCTTGCCTTCGGCTCGGGCGTCAAACACCTGCGATCTGAGACATTCTTTGTTTTACCACCCTTGTTAAGTAATGTACTAAAAATTAGTGCTTCCTGATTAGAGGTACAAGAGGTTGATGCGCGGCGAACAGGGCAGTATCAATGCTGAGCGGCGTAATAATAAAAAAACTCTTGCTTTCATTTGGGACGGCCTGACCTGACTGTGGCCTTTTAAGGCGCTACAACGAGAAATTTTGAAACTTTGAAACGCTGTCCTGCCCAGACTAGCAAACAATAGGGGCTGATTTTCAGATACGGTAGAATCCGCTTATAACGACTCCGGAATATAACATTTGACCGCTTTTAACGACTGCTAAATCACCGACGTTAGGATTCATAGCATACATTTTCAAAGAAAAACAGTCCTGTTAGTGCGACGTAATACTATTGCCGATCCCTTGATGGTCGCTGTATCCAGATTCTACTTATATTTTTCTTGACTATATTACTGTGGTACTGACAATAGCCGAAATATGATTGCTTAAAATTTTCTCGATAAAAAAAAATCCAAAGTCGAGTCTATATTTTCCTTTTTTTACTCAGCCTACTAAAATAACGCATTATATTAAAATACGCGATTAAGTTAATATTGATGGTATTTTATCTCATCTAAACTCTGTCAAGAGGAAATTTAATAAACCTGCACACAGTCAGATATTTAACGAGATTTGTAAAAAAAGTCATTCTCGGAGAGTGTAGCATCCCGTTTTGTCGTGAGCGGCAAACATAAGGGCGTCTCTTTCAATCGATATATTGGATAGTGACCTGGGGAAAGTCCAGAGGAAACTTCCAACACTTTTTAACATAGTAATGGTCTGTTTTCTACGGGCCTTGCACGGACGGCTCGGGCACATAAGTAAGTCAAAAATACGTAGGTTTTCAACTGCCATAGGCACGTAATTAATATCTGAATTATGGGAATCCACCGAACCTTGCACTTAATCGGTATATCACCGTCAAATTGTAAAAACCGTCAGATTATAATCTAGCGAGATCGTGAACTATCTAAATATTGTAATCTACCGAAAAGTAAAGTTCAAACAATGTTACAGTAGAAAATATTTTAGTTGAAAATATTTTGTTTAAACTCGGTAACGGTACAGTACGTTTACGGTCCGGCCCGGACACGGAACGGTGTTATGGAAATCGACCTTTAAAGTATAGTATAGTGGTAGTTGTGACACATACAAACACATAGACAACGTGAACTCATAGCTCCTACGCTGACGCACACATACGCAATATGGATGTACAGCTCAACACACAACCATGGCTCACCCGCGCTCGTGAGATAAAAGTACCATACCAATGAGTACAGAATACCGCAGATTAGACACGGAATAAGGAAACAATCTTAATAATGCTCACAGAATTAATACCGGGTTTCGACGTTTATTCACGTTCACCCTATATTGGCTACGTAATGCCTTTCTTAACGGAATTACAATTTCCTTGACACAAATTTAGCAGCGTTACTGTTTAATACAAAATTAATTCCATGACACAATTGACACCGTTTCAACTTAAGCCGGCAAAGCGACATCTTAGCTATGAAACGTGTGTTCAAATGTTTGAACACACGTTTGATAAGCTATTGCGTGGCAAGAGACTTTGACTATGTGTTCTAAGTTTGAACAAACTTGCACTTTGCCATGCGCTGTCGGTTTTCGGACACATCAAAGCGTTCAAATGATTGCAAAGCCTGTCTGGCCGGTTGCATCATCATAATGTGTTTGCAAAGTCTTCAAAGATGTGTGCAGGATTTTGCCCGTCGCCGCGTTGGTGAACGCACGTGCTCTTCGCGACGACGGGCTGTATTCACTACCGAACAAAACCAGTTGCCTACTGTCATGGCGTCGTTACCGAACAACGTCTTTGAACAAGTATTGATTGGCGAAATCATCATAAATTTGATATAAAGCCTTTTTTAAAGAGTGAAGTGTGAGATGTGTTGAAACTATTTCTGGCGCCCGGGTTATCATGGCATCATGGCGGTTTAATTAAAGCAAATATCTGCTGAGTACATTTAAAAAAACCGGCCAAGTGCGTGTCGGACTTGCGCACGAAGAGTTCCGTCCCATTATCTTTAAAAACTGCAAAAAAAACACGTTTGTTGTATGGAAGCCCCCCTTAAATATTTATTTTATTTTGTTTTTAGTATTTGTTGTTATAGCGGCAACAGAAATACCTACATCATCTGTGAAAAGTTTAACTGTCTAACTATCACGGTTCTTGAGATACAGCCTGGTGACAGACAGCTGAGTCTTAGTAATAGGGTCCCGTTTTACCCTTTGGGTACGAAACCCTAAAAACCGGCCAAGTGGCCGGCCTTTCAACCCGGCTATCTACTCATGAAAATTGAACTTTCCGAACAGGAGCGGTGAAAAAGAAATATAGGTACTCGATCTACGGGTGGTCAGAATAGACCCCCTAAAATCCGTCACTGTCCCTGTGGCAGGTGACACAGATACAGTGTATTTTTTTATTGAAATATTAATAAACGGATCACTCACGTCTTTAAGGGGCCTGTAAAGGCAAGCACTCTCCATACAAACTTTGTGCAAGTTTTTTTTTTGCTTGTGTTTGCATTACACTTATGATTTTTGGTCAGTAAGCTTATTTTTCTGTTAGCCAGATTTTTTTTTTTTTTTTTTTTTAATTTTCATTTTTTGTAACTTTTTTTCTTGATATTCTTCGTATATCCAATATTAACAAGCAAAAAAAATATATATGAGTGAATTTCACCAAACGGGCATTTTTGTCCAATTCCCATGGAATTTAGAAATACCAATAATACATAGAAAACTCTATGCTGATAATTTGATAAAAAAATTAATAAACACAAATTTTCTTACGGGGTACTTATACTTATAAAATTACGGAAGTTATTACAATTTGAAAATTTGACCTGGGCACGGGAATTTATCTGTCCATGGGAATTGCCTTTTCTTAGAAAAAATTGTATTAAAATTATTATTTACCATCTAATTTATCAAGAATTATAAAGTTCAGTTGTATCGAAGTTATTTAGCCTAATTTTACCAATCATGGGTCACTCTTTTCAAATATTTAAGAAGCTAAGTGTAATTGTAGCAGTTTGCTTGTTTTCTTTAAATAAACGCATAAACTATTAACTCTAATCGATATACTTAGTACAAATTATATTTATTTATGCATTTCATCCATAATTATTGTTATTAAATGCGGTTTATTAACAAAATAAGTGACCCTTCCCAATTCCCGTGCCCCAAAATCAGCTGTTTTGGGTAAACAAGCTATGGGAATTAGGACACGGGAATTGGAAATCTATATAAAAAAAGTCATAAAAAATTCAAATCGCATGTTAATAATATTTTAAGTTATCGATTATATAGAGACACCAAAGTGCTTTATAATGCATACATATGTTAATGATTACTTATGTAAAATTTGAATTTCTAAGGGCCACCGAAATTGCAAACAAAAGCAAAAAAATTGTCGCCCACCCAGAAACCGAAGTACTTAGGTGGTTTACTCGAACTTAATGTGGTTTGCTATATATAGATTTTTTATATATAATAGCTGACATTTGAGAGCACATGTGAAGCAGGACGCGAAGCTGGTCAAATGTAAACGATGGCTGCCAGGGACCTTTGAATTTTGCCGACAAAATTTAACTCTCGCGCTCGGACGATTTTTAAACATCAATTACAAGTTATTCACCACAGTGAAGTGAATAGTGTCTGTGCTCAGTGATAGTAAATATAATCGAGTTAAAGTTTTTGACACGAAATCAGTGATTCTAATGTACAGTTTTTGATAGGAATTTTTGATTGATTCAAAACTCGATGCCGGACAGGGCACGGAGTCTTAATTTGAGCGTTTAGGTATTTTTTAATGTATTTTAAAAACAAATTAGTCCGTGAATTTGAGTGGACCTCAACGTGGAAACATGTATTCTTTATGAAAAAAAAAAAATGGTACGTATTATCTCATGTTACCATACGATTTTCAGCTCGGACACAAAAAAAATCGAGTATAGAAAATGACCCATATGCGGGAGTGCCAAAACCGACGAATAAAACTTGCACAGAGTTTGTATGGAGAAGGCCTTGCCTCTACAGGCGCCTTAACGTCGAATATCGCTCGTCCTTAATGAGATGGTGTGTATTTTTTTACTTATAATTAAATATGTTGACAACAGTAATAATCTTATTCATCTCATAAACGTACATACCGCCTTTTAATTTAATTTAATTTTAATTTTAATTTATTTATTTATTCAGACAACATGGGTCCATCGAGTCGTTAGTTTTGTTACTTATCCTATGTTAATTGAATAAATTAATTAATGAATACAATTATTAGAATTAGAATTACAATTACTTATACATTACAATTAATTAATTATTAAATTAGTTAACATAATAAACCCGTTCAGACTCGGGGTTTATTAGTCCCGCCATCCAGTGCCTTTGCAGCACACTATCAGCCCGATCAGCTAACACGTTCAGGATGCCATTGGGACTGTTCTGGATTCTGCTTCTGATCGATGCCATTTTTTTGCGCATTATGGCGTGAAATCCATCCACGCGAGCATCGGCAAACATGCCCGACGCACTGCAGAATCTAGGCAGCCCCAAAAGCACCCTAAACATGTTATTGTAGAGAACACGCAAGGCGCTGATTGCTCGTTGAGTGTATCTAACCCACAGGCCGCTTGTATAAAAGGATTGACAGAAGGCCTTGAACAGTGTCCTTTTTACTTCTGCTGTGCAATGCGCAAACCTGCGGGCCAGCATATTCCCCCGAACCGCCAGCGCCCTGCGTTCCCTCTCAATATCACAATCGTCTTTCAAGTCGCTTGTAACAATGTGTCCTAGGTACTTGAACCGCTCGACTATCGGCAGCACCTGTCCATACAGTCTAATCGGTGGTGTGTAACCCAAGGACATACCCTGCACCGCGAAAACCATGACCTCGCTTTTCAGGCAGTTATATTTAAGCTGGTGTGATTCGGCATAGGCTTCGCAAATACGTAGCAAGTCCCTGAGCGCGCAGACTGACGGACTCAGCAACACCATATCATCCGCGTAACTAATGTTGTTGACCATTTGGCCATCTATTGAACATCCCGCCTGCATGTTGCTAAGTCCGACAATCAGCTCGTCCACGTACAGACAGAAGAGCTTAGGCGAGGTTAACCCCCCCTGCCTCACCCCGCACTCCAGCCTGTACGTGTCCGAGACTGCACCGCCCCACCTTACACAGTTTTCCTGGTGCTCGTACCAGTGACTAAATAAGTCAACTAGCTCCCCTGGCATCCCCGCATATTTTAGGACGCGGCGGTATAAGATTACTAAAAGCATTCGCTGAAAATATAACTAAAATAATAAATTCAATTTAATTTTATGTTAGTTTTAGCTTATTGTTTATTTTTGTAATTTTATATATTATTTTTAAAGTTTTTGTTTTTGAAAGTGAAAACTTCTTTAGCGGCGCTGTGCACTTTTTGTGATGAGGAAAAAATTTTAAACTCGCGTCAGGGTCACGTGACGTGACCGTAAGATCGTCAGACCAGCTAAGTTGACCCCTCCTAATATCGTAAGATGGACACGTGACCTGTAAAAGATGGATATTTCGTAGGTGGCGCTGTTATCAAAAATGTATTAAGAGAAAACTTCTTTATCATGTCATTGAGTTTTCATTTCTGCCGGCACTCCCAGAGAGCAACCCGTTGTTTTTTTGTGTATTAAATTGGTATATTCAATACAAAAAATTAAATAGAAATACGTACCCTCCTAACTATTCGAGTACTATTAAATAAGTAAACTTACTTAAAGAAAAAAAAGGCTTGATGAAGACTCTTTGGAGTATGACTTATAATTATGATGATGACGACTTAAAGAAGAATATCGCTGTTACCTTCAATAATCGACGCAGAATACATCTTTAAATATTCATAGAAGACAATTAAATTATCTTGCGAAACCTTCCATGTGGAACGATATTAATTAAGCATAAACTTAGTAAGGAGAAAATTTTAATATTGATTTTGCTTAGCAGATATTGTTCAAGATATTGAGGATATTAAATGTTTTCGTTCCTCGTACTCTAAAAGTAGGTCATAATTTGAAATAAGGAGCGGATTGAAAATGGGACATATCGCCCTGTGGGTTGAAGGGTAATAAATGAAAAATATCAATGGCAGACACGTGTAGAGTCTTATTAGAGTCCCATGACTTCTGCACATACTTCATTATTGTAATAGCTATTAAGTTTTATAGATATTTATAGAGACTCGTACCTGCAGGCAAACTGTCAATACAGTTTTGCAGGAAAATGTATGTAGAGTAAGATTTGTATTCTGTCTAATAAAGCAAATAATAATTTAAAAAAAATTATCTGATGATATCTACGTTAATAATTCATCATCAGCCTATATACGTCCCACTGCTGGGCACAGGCCTCCTCTCATACATGTTAATAATTATTAATTGTCAATATTCAAATTATGGTCATAAGAAACTAAATAAAAACTGGTAGGGTGACACCACCAGTAATGGACAAGGCCCAATGATGTACATTAATTCTTATGTAAAAGAAAATTAAGGGTCATTCATTTTTTATAGAACAATCAATTTAAAACCGTATGATCTTTGAATAAGGGTTGACGTGTCCATTATTGGTGCTTGTTCTTAAAGTGTCCATAATTGGCGGTGTCACCCTAAATGGGCAATTTTACGGAAATTTGTACACTTGATTTATTTTTTATTTGGATAAAGTCGGGTTTTTTTCTACTCAGAATCGAAAGCACTTTCGAACCTAATAGGAGAAAAAAAGTGTCCCAAAATTTTCATACAATTTCTAGTTTTTCCGTTCCGTTACTACCATAAAAGCATTACAAGCTAAGTATAAGAACAGTAACGGAATGGAATCAAAAAATCTTTGGACACTTTTTTTCCCTATATCATTCGAAAGTGCTTTCGATTCTGAGTAGAAAAAAACCCGATTTTATTCAAATTTTAAAAAAGTCGAGTGTACAACTTTCCGTAAAATGGCCCAAATATTGTTATTGTGTCGTAAACTCATTAAAAAAATCAAATTGGCAGAAACTTATCAGCCACACTGCCATTAAATTGTAGTACCTGCCTAATATTTGAAGCTAAAACACAATTATCATGAATTAAAATTCTAAATTATGGCAATATACAAAGATGTTTGAGTTGAGATACTTAGCATAGCGCCGCTTTAGCTTAGTTGGTAGTGACCCTGCCTACGAAGCTGAAAGTCCCGGGTTCGAATCCCGGTGAGGGCATTTATTTGGGTAATGAGCACACTGAGCGAAAAAAAAAACTAAGTTTTTGTGAATCCGAGGACAAGGAAATTATATACTAACGTTTAGAAACCGGTTTGTAATAATAGTAGTTATTTAATAATACCAAAAAAAAATCCTTGTATTATAAACTCATTTGTATAATATTTAAAACGGTTTGTAACCGTTAGTATATAATTTTGTTATCCTCGGATTCACAAAAACTTTATAGTTTTTTTGCTCAGTGCACGGATATTTGTTCCTGGGTCTTGGATGTTTTCTATGTATTTAAGTATCTATTTATCTATATAAGTATGTACAGTGGGCCAACGAAAATGTTGAGCACTTTAGTACTTTGTCAAATTAAAGAGGTTTCAAATTTTATGACGTTTCAGTCTAAATATTTCTTAGATTTCGGTGTGACAACGTTCTAAGTATGCTCAACATATTCATGGGCTGACTGTACGAGTATATCGTCGCTTAGTACTATAATAGGGGTTAGGCGTAGCTTAGAGGTACGGTTGAGGGATCTAGGAGAAGGGTTTAGATATCTGGAAGGAAATACGCAATCCGCATACGAATTATAATGTATTCATACTATATCCGAATACATTCACATTAAATTGTAATCTAATTAAAATAACACATCAGTTGTGACTCCAAGCGAGTCCCAGGCTAGAGTCCTTGGAAAACCATTTGTTTCCAGCAGAATGCCGCTTTGACAGGCATTCCAGAATATATTCAAATACGAATATGTTACTTTATGGTTCTAGACCAAACATGGCCAGCCTCATACAGTAACAACCTCTACAGTACCCATAGAACAAGCTTAGTTTGGGACTAGGTTAATTTGTGTAAGATTGTCCACAAATATTTATTTATTGATTTTTACTTTTCAATGTTTTCAATAAATTACAAGTATTCTTTTGTTCAAATTAAGTAATTTAATTATCCTGCAGATCCGCTTCCAGGAAATGGTCCATACACAAACACTATTAAGGTCAACCAGCACTGGCCGCCAAAATGGTTCAAATACAAGTATTTTAAAATTGATTAAATAGGATTTGACTGATTTTGCCTCTTATAGGAATCGCAATAAGACTATCTTTCTCTAGCAAAGCGTGTCAGTCCCTTGATTCGCGGTTCAGTCATAGCGACAACCACAGATAAATAACTAGGCACATATTTGCTAAACTTCAAGTGCCGTGATGTAAAAAAATGTAAAAAAAATCAAGTGCCGTGATGCGTGCCGGCTTTCTATGCAGATAAGTAATTTTATTACGGCCTGTTTCTCTTTTAATACACAGAAATAATTAATTATACAAAGTAAATTATTAGCTAAGAATTTCGAGCAGGTAATTGCATTGCAAAATTACTCAGAACAAAAAACAATCTAATAAGACTCAATCGTGTCGTTCTATTTCAGGGCCATTAATTTTTAGGGTTCCGTAGTAAACAAGGAACCCTTATAGTTTCGCCATGTCCGTCCGTCCGTCCGTCCGTCCGACCCCCGTTTTTCTCAGTAACCGTTAGTGCTAGAAAGCTGTAATTTGGCATGAGTATACATATCAATGACGCCGACAAAACGGTAGAATAAAATCTTAAAAAAAAAATTTTTTTAGGGTACCTCCCCTACATGTAAAGTGGTGCTGCAAATTTTTTTTCTGCCAAACCCCATCGTGTGGGGTATCGTTGGATAGCTCTTTTAAAAATATTATAAGGTTTCTAGAAGCATTTTTTGATTAAAGAATTGGTTAGCGTGATATTAAGCTTTGAAGTGATAATTTTTGCTATGGTCAAGTGTCCCCCCGCCCTGCCAGCTAAACGGTGGCTACTAGGCATGTGAAAAAAATCATGGTAGTGGTATATACGATGAATTTAAAAGGAAAACTATCACAGCTAAGTAGACATTACTAGTTAACGAGTAATAGTCGAACTTCAGAAATGTACTTTGCAAAAGCAAACTTTAGCAATTTCCATTGATACCTTAGATAATGTTGTTAATTCTTTCAAAAACATAGTAAATATAAGTTTTCGAACTTTTTAGTCCACATAATGTAAAGGGTAGACGACTACGGAACCCTACCTTGCGCGTGGCCCGACACGCACTTGGCCGGTTTTTTAATTTATATTTTAAGAAGTAAGCCTGCGACGGCGGAAAGAGCGACGTGTTGTCGAATTTTATCAATCAAATTTTTCGCCAGCATTCTCCTGCCCAGTATAGTTGACGAAATATAAGCTGCACCGATTCGCCAGACAATTTGTTCGAGGAATCGGTGCAGCTTATATTTCGTCAACTATAATTATTAGTTGTCAGGAAGAGCGATGCTATCAAAAATGCTTTCGTATGTCCGGATTTCCAGCTGTTCTCTTGTTGCAATTGTAAATAAACAATATCTGGGCGGCCGAGCTTTGTTCAGCGTTTTCCCGGGCATGAGACCTAGCTAGATCGATTGCTCGTCCCCGAAAACCCCCACATACCAAACATCAAAATCGTTAGACCCAAACATTTACCTATATGGAATGGGAAGTACGAGTAAATTGACTATGAAACTTACATTTGCTATTCATGTGTGTGTAACACTTTATTATATAGGAATTCCGCACATTCCGCCGCCCTTTTAGATAATCAATCTTTTAGATTGGCTGTTGGTCTGCGTTTGGGATGCAATATTGTAGAGCCCCATCGCTGCTGCTGTACGAGCAAATTAAAAAAAAATTAACCGCCACCACTGGTGACCGGAGGGGCTGGCGCGTTTTTCGGCCAACGTATAGGCATTGCGGTGCAACGAGGAAACGCAGCCAGCCTTCTGGGAACCATTCCCTGCAGTGGGGATCTAGGGGATATCGGTTTTGTGGGTAGTAGTTTTAATAGCATTTCATATCCTTTTATTAAAGAAAAGTAATTTGATAATGTTAAATAACGAAAAAGTTCCTAAAAAATTATTACCTTAGTGTAATTTTTATTGCAATTGTACCTATATCTTATATCTTTAAACGAGCAATTCTTGTATATTTATTTATTTATATATATGTTTATTTATTTATTTATTTCGGGGATCTCTGAAACGGCTCTAACGATTTTGATGAAATTTGGTATGTGGGGGTTTCCGGGGACGAGCAATCGATCTAGCTAGGTCTCATGCACGGGGAAACGCCGAGCAAAGCTCGGTCGCCCAGATATTTGTGATATTAAGCAAATTATATCATATCAAAATAGACAATCATGATGAGACTTGGATGTACAGTCAAGTGCAAAAATATGTATCGATTGTATCCTCTCATAAATATGGTACTTAAACCTTAATTCACCGACATAAGAGCTATGGGACATATTTTTGAGCAAGTCGTATGCACCCATATTTTTGCACTTGACTAGGTACATATCTTATTCAATTAAGATAAACCGCTGAAAGTATAGTGATGTACTTAATTTAGTTTACAAATTGTCTACAGACTTCAGTATGGGGCTCTTCAAGAAAGGAGTCAACGCGCATGTGACACCCCTGGAGTTGCAAGCGTCCATAGGCTGCGGTGACCGCTTACTATCAGGCGGGCCGTACGTACGCTTGTTTGCCACCGGCGTGATATCAAATAAAATACTTAATATAATTGTTATAAATTTGATCCCGAAAGTCGACACTAATGTCAAATTGAAATAGGATATTGATTGATGTATAGGTACGGAAGTACACACACAAAACAACGAGAATCTATTTATATAAAATATAGTTATTTCGACTTTTTGTTTCATAAAAAACTTGTGGTAACTGAAAAACTAATCGCAAACACTTATTACTTTAATTGATAACAAAAATACGGAACACGAAAAACGATTAAGTATGAATCCTGATCGAAAATAAATTACATATAAATTATAATATTACTCACCAATTCAAACACAAAACAAAGTTTATTGTAAGCTCACAGTTCACACTAAACTTTTACCCGTTTTTTTTCAGCGAATGAGCACGACTTACAAGCGCGCCAGTCCACAATCAACTACCGCTCTAGAGAGTAGCATAGCAGCTTACGCCGTGTAAGGTGTCTAGACGCTACGCACCGTGCTCGAACAAAACCAAATGACAATCGTATTTATGGTTAATAGGACTACAAAACGCTTACCCAACTTAGATCCTATCATGTTTCTTGTTATAGTGCGCGCCATCCACGACGACGCGCCCCTCCACAGCGAATCTCACACTAATCTGTGCGCAGTTGTACGGCTTGGGCTGTGGAGAGGCGCGCCTTCATGGATGGCGCGCACTATATAAGTACGTAACAAATAATAGTACATTACTTAACAAGGGCGGTAAAACAAAGAATGTCTCAGATCGCAGGTATTTGACGCCCGAGCCGAAGGCAAGGGCGATAAATATGCGATCTGAGGCTTTCTTTATTACCGCCCGTGTTAAGTACAACATTTTATGTCACCCCCTGGCCAGGAAGTGGGTTTTTTCGCGCGCGGAGCGTGCGATAATGGCCGCTTTATGGCCAGGTGTGACATAAATAACTTTTTGATTCTCCAGCAAATGTATTCCTTTGGGCAAAGATGATTACGGTTGTTATTGTGATCTTTTTAGGGTTCCGTACCCGTTGGGTCAAAACGGAACCCTATTGGTGACGCCCAGACGTCCGTCCGTCCGCCCGTCCGTCCGTCCGTCCGTCCGTCTGTCCGTCCGTCGTCTGTCACATAGGTTTTACAGCCAAACGGTTGGAGCTACAAGCTTCAAATTAACACAGTATTCTTGTTGGCCCGAAGCCATACAAATAGTCAAAACTTATTTTTAAATGTTTTTAAGGGGGGCTCCCATACAGCTAAAGGGGGGTGCGAAAAAAATGTTTTGTCCTACTCTATCGAATAAGGTATCGTTGTTTAGAGCTCATTGAGTAGATACTCACTATATTTTTAATTAAAAAAATATTGAAAAACAAACAAATGAGAAGCCATCAAAGTCAGCTTTTTTTACAAAATATTGTTCTGAAGAATTTTTTAACTTCCCAAATACCTATAAACTTAAAATTTGGTAATAATGTTTGTTATTACGTATATTTTACCAACAAATACTAATATATTGATAAATTAGATTTTTTCTTTGAAATTTCCTTATTTTTCCTATAAAAACCAACTTAACTTTGCGGTCGGTTCGGAACCCTAATTGTGCGAAGTCCGACTCGCATTGGCCGGTTTTTTATTTTTTTATGATGAATAAGTTAGAACAGCCAATATATAATACAAATTCAAAAAACATCTCAAATCCAACATACTAATGTTTTTTTTGTATATCAGAAATATACTAATTTTTTGGATTACTCCCGTAAATGTGTGACATATGTGTGTTTGACCAACTGTTCAGGCACTCTCATTATTTGCCTAAACATATTAAGTTACAAGTTGAGATTAGGTTGAAAAGAAAGCTGAAGGAATTGCTATTAATGAAATGTTTCTAATGTAATGAACGTGTTAGATGTTTCGATATTTAATATTGTATTTATTTGTGTACTATGTTCATAAAAATACTTTTTTTGGGTGGGCCGAATTCCGTTACGTGACGGAACTTTTTTTGGAAAATGCTCACTGTGCCTGATGTGTTCTTATTGATATGAGAAATAAGGAGCAATTTAGAAATTTATAATTGAAAATAATAAAACGGTTTTGTTGTTAAAAGGCAAAACATTTTTTGATCCTGTAGGAACGTACACATTGCACTCGTATTTATAAACCAGCACTGTAAATTTTATGTGTCGCTGGCTATCTTGTCCGTGCAAAAAATATGGACTCGAAAATATTGTAAGAAAAGTTTGTTTGCGTACAACTTTTTTTGTCAACGAGCCTGAAAAGAATAGTTTCAGAACATTATACAACAGCTGTCAGCCTCAGAGTTGCCGGAAGTATTATTGGTGCCTTTTTAGGGTTGTGACCCTCCGGCCGGAGGGTCCAAGCGGAGCCATATTTATTTTGCTGTCACTCATTGTCCATCACTCACGCAAACTTTAGAGGCAAATGATTGGAGAAGACTGCATAGTCTTCAAATTTTCATAGTATAACCAACTTGTTGACACAAACCCATACAAATTGTAAACATAAATTTAAATATTTTTAAGGAGGTCCCCTAAAGCTGAAGGGAGGGGCGAAAAAAATACCTAAGTACACCATTGAATGGAGTATCGTTGTTTAAAATTCGTTGAGTACGAGTATATGAATACTGTAAATTTTGTGTCATAAAAACGACTGGAAAACATAGGAAGAAGAAGCCACCAAAGTAAGCTTTTTTACAAAATTTTGTCACATTTTACTTCGTATTGGCCTATGAACTTGAAATTCGATGATGATAATGTATATCGTTACGTATATATAATTCATAATTCATAATAATTTATTCGTAAACATAGGTAACAGTGTTGGTACATAGATAATAATGAACGCTATGTTTCGCCGATAGGCATACAAATTAAAAACTTATAATTAAATTAGTCAGAATACATTATACATTGTCCAATAATTTTTATATATTAATATCATAATTATCATATATTTCAAGTCATAATAATGTCAACAAATTGAATTTATAAAATATTTCTAACAATATGATATTGATAATTCATCATCCTTCAGGATGCAACTGTACTGGGATAACGCTAGGAGGATGATGATATTGCTAATTCAGATCTATGCACGGAACCCTACATGTGCCCAGTTTAAAAAAAAATTAAAACCTTGATTGCCGATGGCAGAAATTGATCGACAAACTAGACAATATAGGAAAAAAAAGCTTAGCTGCTACCACAAAGGGTTGTTACAGCATCATGATAGTAACATTTACCTATTGTTAGAAACAGCAATAAGAAATACTAGTATTGAAATAATACTACTAGCAATGAGCAACAGCAAATATTTTTGATCACATCTATGAGATTTGATCAAATTACAAACTCACAAAAATAACAAAATTAGTTATACGAAGTTTGTTAGTTAACGGCATTAGTTAGTCAGTATTGGTGGTGGTGTTGTTGTATTTACTTGCATGTTTGCGTGTGCGGAGGGTGGGTGCATTAACCGCATGCAAAAATAAGCAAGTGGGTGCATCTCATTATCACTGATAGACCTTCACGTTCTTTCAGCTGAATAGAAAAGGAATATCGTTCGCGCAAGGAATATTGCACGACATTAGATTTTACAATTTCACGAAACACGACACACCTTCGTGTTCGTGTTTCGTGACACGGTCGGTACGGTATTATGTTCTTGTCCTTTTTAGGGTTCCGTACCCGAAGGGTCAAAACGGAACCCTATTGGTGACGCCCAGACGTCCGTCCGTCCGTCCGTCCGTCGTCTGTCACACAGGTTTTACAGCCAAACGGTTGGAGCTCCAGGCTTCAAATTTACACAGCACAAGCATCTTGTTGGCCCAAAGCCATACAAATAGTCAAAACTTATTTTTAAATGTTTTAAGGGGGGCTCCCATACAGCTAAAGGCGGGCGCGAATTTTTTTTTCCTACCCCATTGAGTGGGGTATCATTGTTTAGAGCTCATTAAGTATTATAGATACTTACTTTATTTTTAATTTATGAATGAGAAGCCACCAAAGTCAGCTTTTTTTACGAAATTTTGTACCGAAGAATTTTTTAACTTCTTAAATACCCATAAACTTAAAATTTAGTAATAATGTTTGTTATTACGGATACCAACAAATACTAATATATTGATAAATTATTTTTTTTCTTTGAAATATCCTTATTTTTCCTATAAAAACCAACTTAACTTCGCGGTCGGTTCGAAACCCTAAATGTGCGAAGTCCGACTCGCACTTGGCCGGTTTTTTTGTTATCACGAATAAAAACTGATTATAAACTTGACAAGTAAAATGGCAATACGATTTGTCTTCTCGAGCCCTTTTCGTCAATCCAATAAAATGGATTAGGGATTTTATCAAATTGCTTAACTGCTGAAATGACAAATCGAATTTACCTTTTCGGCCGGGTTCATTGTTATAATAATAAACTGACCCAAGGGTTTGGTCAGGTACCTACACAAGTACATCGGGTGTTTTAGGGAAATTGTGGAATTGAGTAACCATTTTAAGGGGAGGTATTTCCATTGCAAATGACATGCCTGAGTTTCCAATTAACCTGTGCAACGCTCTCTACGGAAGCTCTGCGCGTAATTTTTGTAAATATTTTAACATAGTCATTAAGCCAATCATTTTCTCAAAGCAAACCATACGAATTTTTATATACATAACTGCTTAGTGTCTTGAGTCCAAAAATTAAATATAGCTGTAAAAATGAAAAATAACATCGTAAAAACTATGCGATTTTTTTCTATTGATTGATATTCATCAGTAGCTCTAGTATAAGTTTTTTCGAAACATTAACTAATTCGAACGCGTTTGCGTTTTGTCTCAAAATGTATGAAAGTGGTATGAAAACGTGAACAGCGCCTATGGTGGTCACTAGTGGAAACTAAAACAGCGAGTATAACATTTGTTGCTAACCGATGAACGCGCGTATTTCAAACTCGGTGAGAGCGTTTTCATACATTTAGAGACAAAACGCAAACGCGTTCGAATTAGTTAAAGTTTCGAAAAAACTTATACTAGAGCTACTGCTTACATGATTTCACGTGAATATCTGTTAAGAAAAATGCGACCTAGAGAAGAACACAGCCGCCCATGTTACACAGATGTTACATTAAATGTTTACACTGTATATTTTTACAAAATTTCACCATTTAACCATACAATCTTTTTTTATGTTATTAATCATAGAAAATGTAACAAAATAAGAACCAATATTCTACCTCCCTTCAATATTTCATGTTTTTTCGCATTGAAACCCAATTTTAAAGTGGACATTTATAGTGGAGTCAACCAATTCATGGAACAACGAGACGGGATCAATGCAGCCAACTATCCAGCCTGGAACCTCAAAGATGACCGCTATGTTCGACTCCACCTCCACCCTCGAGCCCACTGATAAAATGACAGATGCTCATAATAAAGCTGAATCAAACCCCACAAACCTATCTAAGGCACCAATTGCGTTTGAAATATCCCGAGAATACCCTCAAAAGCAAGGCATTAAGAAACAGAAGGTTAACCAAGAAGAAAAAGAAGATCCAAGAATCGCGGAGTTAAAATGTATCCATGTAAACAACCTAGATAAATATATTTATTTTATTGAAAAGGTAGCGGATCTTACCAGCATACTCCTAGGTGACGGAAAATACTTAACAGCGCCTAACAAACGAGCAATCATTTGTTTAATGAAGAAGCAGTCAGAAATTGCTAAGAAACTACCTGAGCTCCAGCCTAAAGTATGTGACGCCGCCAATAGTACTCGTGGAAATCAAAATATCCAAACAGCCCTCAATACCGAAGTGACTACATCAATTACAGTAATGCAGCGAGACATAGACAAAATAAGAAGCAGTGACTTAAAACTACTGCGACAAGATCTCGAAAAGATGGGTGCGATCCAAGAGCAAATGGCAACGTTATATCGATCCCAAGATGCCTGCGCTAAAAAGATGGTAGAGGAACTCAAGAAGGAGATGAGAGAAATAAAAACAGTCCAACTCACCTCCCCAGTGTCAATTCCTGTTGAACAAATGAATAAACTTAATGCTCAAATGGGTGAGTTTCGTCGGGAATTTACATCGTATGCAGATGCTGTACGCGGCTCTACCTCACGGCCACAACCGCCCCAGCATACTAACATGACTCCAATCATTCCGACCTTCTCTTCCGCCATCGCCTCTTCAGCTGCACATAAAACTCTGCCTATAATCGTACCAAAACCTAAATTTACTGTTATGGTAGAATCCACCGACCCTAATAACACTGAAGAAGACATTATAAAAGAAATTAAGACTTCTGTTGATGTCGTTGACATGGGAATAGGAATCTCTAGCATGCGAACGACTAAAAACAAGAAAATAGCCATTACATGTGACACGGATGACGACCGGGAAAGACTTGGCGAAGCTCTGAAACAATCTAGCAAGATAACAGTATCACTCCCAGCTATGAGGAACCCCATGGTTCGGTTCATAGGAGTTACACCGGATATGACAGACGAAAAGGTAGTGGAAGCTGTCTTGAAACAGAACAAAAGCTTAAATGATATGATTCCGAAAGAAGACTTCATACTCAAACCTATACGCAGCACTAAAGGTCGCACCAGTGCAACAAGAAACATCATTATGGAAACTAGTCCGCTTCTGTGGAGAGCGCTGACCAACACCAAAGTTAAGATTGGATACTTACAGGTATTGGTAGTAGACCAGTCACCGATATTTCAATGCTTCAAATGCTTGGGATACGGCCATAAAGCTATCCACTGTCCAAATACGATAAATTGCGGATACTGCTCAGAAAACCACGACTCTCGAAGTTGCCCAAACAGAAAAAACACCCCTCGATGTGTCAACTGCTGCCTTAAGGAGGGAACAGAAACCTGCCATCCAGCATACAGCCAGGAATGCCCTGAATGGAGGAAGGCAGACCGATTGGCAAGAACTTCAGTGCGATACTGCTAAAGGCCCTTCGCAACAGACCACAATCAGTAACAACACACTTAGCCCTATTAGAAGGAGGAACCGGCTCAGACTTTTACAAAGTAACCTCGGCCGCGGATTTGCAGCAACACACGAATTCAAGCAATATCTTATCTCGAATGATTACGATATAGCCCTTATTACAGAACCATACGTCGGCAAAAACAACAATCTGAACACTATAAATGGGTACAGCATATATCAAACACCTTCTAATGGAAACAGAGTCAAAGCCTGTATTGCTATTAAAAATAATCTTGGAGCTCATCTTGGCATTACCCAATATTCTAACTGCAACCTCTGCACTATTCAAATAAAGCTCCAAAACTCTACCATCCTACTTACAAGTGTATACATTGAACCCGACGAAGATACGTCTAACACACTCAACCGCCTAGAACTATATCTGCAATCTAATAAAAATGCGAAGCATGTCATCTGCGGTGACTTCAACGGTTGGCACTCAGCATGGGGCTCGACTAAAGACAATAGAAGAGGTGTTGACTTACTAGACCTTATTACAGCGAACAACCTTAACATCTGCAACATCGGATCTGAACCAACATTTGAAAACATAGCGCAAGGCCAAATTAGATCATCAATTATTGATCTTACACTTGCCTCCGATAACATTAGTACTTACGTCCAAGACTGGAAGATCAATTATGATGCCTCTCCGTCGTCTGACCACCATGCCATTGAGTTCTTACTAAGTCTGAATGACGATAGGCCTATAAAGAACGCCACTAAAACAACGTACAGATACAATACTGATAAGGCAAACTGGCAAAACATAACCAAGAAAATACAAGAAGAAATGCAATCAGCTGGACTCGAAGACCCTAACCTAGACAACTTTGATACTGATCATATAGACCAATATATAAAGAACTTCAGCACTGCTGTATTAAGAGCATGCGATTCCACACTCAAAAGAAAATCACATTACTCACGAATTATTTGGTGGAACGACGAACTTACCAACCTAAAGAAAAGAGTAATACATTTACATCATCGAACCCAAGATCTGAAACGAGGGAACAAAAATATAGAAAACATAATAAAAGAACAACAAGACGCAAGACTGCAATATGCCAACGCCATCCGCAAATCATCATCAGACCATTTTAGAGACTTCTGCTCTAAACAAACGAGTGAACATGTCTGGACTATCACTAATAAGCTTCTCAAGGACATCCCCCATTCTCAGCCCCCAGCAACACTGAAAATATCCCCAACGCAGTACACAAATTCCAGCCAAGAATCAGCTGAAGCTCTCATAAACAAGTTTTTTCCTGACGACAATCCTGAGAACGATAGTATCCAACAAAAGAACCTCAGAAGAACCATCCAATCCCCTTCAACCAACAACAACGAATGCAACCTCACTCCAGAAGAAATAATCGAAGTGAGCAAATTAATGAACACTAAAAAAGCTCCAGGAATAGACCACCTGACTCCAGACATATGTTACCATTTTATAAATACTTATCCAGTACTCTTCACGCGGCTTCTAAATCGATGCCTACAACTATGCTACTTTCCCAAATACTGGAAAATAGCATTTATTAAAACGATCCCTAAATGCTGACACAGCCTCATACAGACCTATAGGCTTACTCAATGTCTTTGGAAAAATATACGAAAAACTCATTGCAAAAAGACTAACGCACCACATGAATACCAGCCTAACAGCAAATCCAAAACAGTACGGTTTCAAAGAACAAAAAACTACTACTGACGCAATTATGAACGCAATTCAGACTATGAAACAAGCCAAAACCCAAAAGAAGATGGTAATCGCAATATCACTGGATATCCAAGGCGCCTTCGACCACGCATGGTGGCCCGCTTTATTTAACAGGCTGCGACATATCGAATGCCCCGCTAACATATATAAAGTTCTCCAAAGCTACGTGCAGGATCGAGTAATACAATTAAACTACGCCGACGCCACTGCCACTAAGACACAGAATAGAGGCTGCGTACAAGGTTCAGTATTAGGACCAATAATGTGGAACTTAATCATGGACAGCCTTCTAGACATGGAACTTCCACCAGGCAACTTCATTCAAGCTTATGCTGACGACATTTTCCTAATATGTACCGCCAAAAACAATATTGAACTACAACACAACACAAACAACATTCTAGGAAATATTCACAACTGGGGAATTGACAACTACCTTAAATTTGGTCCACAGAAGACGCAGATGATAACCTGCACACCAAAGGCCAAAACCAGCATAATAACAATGGATAGCACCCCGCTTGTATTCGCAAACAACATCAAACTTCTCGGCGTAGTAATAGATCGAAATTTCAAGTTTACAGACCACTGCGACTACATCATTAAAAAAGCTGAAAAAACGTACAGAAAACTCTGCCAGATCATCCGACCCACGTGGGGAATACACTCCGATAATGTTGCAATCATATACAAACATGTAATCGAACCAACCATAACATACGCGGCTGAAATATGGAGTAACGCTCTAAAATACAAAAAAGTGACCAACGCTCTACTCAGTCTCCAAAGAAGGTTCGCCATAAAAATTGTCCGAGGCTTCCGCACGCTACCCACCATTGCTTCAATTGCATTAGCAGACCTCACACCTCTCCACCTGAAAATTAAAGAAGTTGCAGAAATTGAGAAATCCAAGCGCACAGGAATCAGTAACCATCTACCCACAAGTTTTACCCTCGATATGCGGATACCACCAGCCAAACTACTGCACCCGTCTGAAAGGATTTCAATTAAAATCAATAAAGTAGAGGGCACTACCGATCTCGAACCATATTATACATCAGACATGCACAAAATTTACACCGACGGTAGCAAGCACGACGGAGTAGTAGGAGCAGCCTTCATCATACATCACCCGGATGGCACGCGCACAACAAAACACTTAAAACTGCACAAATGTTGTTCTGTGTTTCAAGCTGAATGCGTCGCGATTGAAGCAGCCTGCGAGTCGTGCATCCAACTTGACACAACCAAAGCCGCCATCTTCACTGACTCCATGTCCGCACTACAAGAAATTGCCAACCGGAGCAGTACTAACCTTACCGTGAACAACATACACCGCAAAATACATAAAATCAGGAAAAAAAGAACCATAGACTTCATTTGGGTAAAAGCCCATATCGGAATACCTGGAAATGAAGAGGCCGACAAAGAAGCCAAAATTGCCGCCACCCTGCACAAACCACTGGATTTTGATCATTACCCCATTTCATACATCAAACGCCTATGCAGAACCGAAACCGATAAGTTGTGCAACGACTTCTATCTGACCTCAACCACCGGATCACACCTGAAAAACTGGCTACCCACATTGCAACACATCCAGGACCTTCGAAATAAAACTAATATCTCATTCCACCTCACTCAAATCCTCACTGGACATGGCTATCATAAATCATACTTATTCCGCTTTAAAATTACCGCCGATGACCAGTGCCCGTGTGATGGAAGCACCTCACAATCCATCGACCACCTCATTAAATACTGCCCAAAGTTCACCAATCCAAGATTTGATCACGAAATCATCTGCCATAATCTCAGTATAGATCCATACAACTTACAGGAACTCATTCATAAAGAAACTACCATTACCTCATTCTGCAAACTCATCACCACCATAGTCAACAATCTAAAAAAGTTCAATGGTACATAGTTCATTCCACTCATCACACATCAGTTATTCACCCATCATCATTTCATCTCTCATCTCATTGACGCCCAGAATCACAAAATTAGTTAAGAAATAATCATTTATCAGGTTTATTTAGGATTTAGCCGCCCGTACCCTTCGCGGGGACTAAATTCAGACAAATACAGCATTAAAAAAAAAAAAAAAATAACCCAATTTTAAAACGGTTGAGTAAAATCTGATTCTATATTAAATATTCAATCTAAATTCATTTAAAGGATTCAGAGAGAATGTTATTATTTTAAATTTTTGGTATATTTTGAAATTGGTGGCAATAAAAAGAATTGCTCACATCCGCCGAACCACAGAGAAACCACATACAAAAGCACGTTTTGATCAAATTACCTCCGCAAAAAAACGCCCCAGGGCATAATTTATCAAAATCATTACGCCATTTACAGGATCCCCGAAATAAATTACAAGAACTGCTCTGTCGAATTCATCGATCAGGTTTTGGGATAATGGAAGTAATGTAATTTTTGGCAGAATTAAGAAATGAATGTGACACTCTCTATTAAAATGATTCACGGAGAAATGCAAAAAAATCTGTTTCCAGTCTCTTTTTTACCTGTCTGTGGCTTTGGCCGGGCCCAATAACGCGATTAGAGTGCGTGATTGGGAGTGGCCTGGGGAGAATCCAGGGTAACCTCGGAAACGACCACGCGGGCGGTTTAATTTAAACACTGGAATATTCTAACTTCCCTTTCTATTCAGATTATGTCAAGAAGGCAAATTGCAATAAACTTAACAACCGAATAGTAACCGTAATACCATTAAGTTCCTGTTTATTTTTCATCGATGGTTAGATTTTACTTAAGAGGGCGTAGATGGCATTGCATAAGTCCCGCTCCAACACGCGTGAGTTTTCAATTAACCTTCCCGCTCCCTACGGAAGCTCAGCGCGTGTTTTTCGTAAATATTGATGTTTATTCTAAACGTGTACATTTATAAGGATAATCTTTTTTATCAAGTTTGAGAACTTATCATTTTACAACTATTAAACCAAAAATCATTTTTAAACATGGGAGGGTTTTAAAGATCAGAAACCAAAGACATCGAAAAAAGGGTTATGTTTGAAAAATAAAAGTATCGAGAAAATTTTTGCAAATCGTATTTTCACTTTTAACAGACTCGAGGAAAATAGTTCAAGATTAATATTCGGAAAGGACAGATATTTTTATCACTATATATGTTGAGATCTAGGTCGATAAAAATTGGCAAAAGTGCATATGTGGGCTCTTAACTTTTAACGATGTGTCCGGATGAATGCCAGGACTTCAAATACAAAATACAAATACAAATGCGTTTATTTTTCTGTTTAAATTACAATGGTGTATCGGTACAATAGTGTACCTACTTCACGGGCCCATGAGATGAGCCCCAACAAAGACGTTCTTCCGGGCGAGAACATTGGAATTAGATGCGTTTACGCACCGCTAAACTTAAGGTGGTTCGATTTCCATACAAAACGCATTTTGACATTCGCAGGCTAACGGCGTGATATTTTAAGAAACTTATGTAACAAACTTTCATAAATTGGCTTTTCATTTGCGTGAAATTCTCCCTTTCCGAGATTAAACTTGTATAAAGTTTCTACTTTATACAAGTTTCAGTCAATTTGAGAAATTAGGTTGTCACGTCTGGGCTGATCCAGTGTGTTTAAATTTATATACATAGAAGTGTGAAAATGTTCCGTAGGTATCTCAGTTAATACCAAAGCCGCCGGTGGGAACAAATCAAACTCAGATCTCTCAAAACTTCATAGAACTTTGAACACTTCATTAGAAGAACTCTCAAACCCTGAGGCATCCATGAACTAGGGTGAGACGTATTTACGGGAACAGGTTTTTGGAATAGGTTTTGGCATGGACGCGTAAGTACGCGATCCCGCTGGCGCGTCTTTTAGCGTATCGAGTACTAGGCGTACGACGACTCTGAAGACTCGAACCGTCTAAGAGTCTTTACGTTCCGCGCTATTCGTATTCGTTTGCGCGTTCGGATTCTTTCGGGGCACCTCGGGTCGGGGTCGGTTTAGCGCGTATTTGGACCTAGTCTTTGGATCTAGTCTTTTTGTGGACGCATACTCGCAAGACACAGTACGCGTTTTGCCTAGTACGTCTCACCTCTACCATGAACCCAATTCCGGTACGGAACCCAATTCCAGTACGAGTTTTCGACATAGGTAATTAAACTAAGTAACCGTCTTATTCATAGGCTATCAGTACCTCTACCATGAGATTGTATCGAAACCTCTTACCGTACTCGCTAGCGACTGCGTAAACGATTTAGGCGACTTCCTGACTTGGCGGGGCGGGATCGATATGTGACATTTTCTTCTTTGACGTAAACTTACTGACGTCGTAAAGATTCTCACTTGACATAATACTGTCGGTATTACGTTTGCGCAGTAGTAATATCATGCGCAGAAGCGGAGCAGTACCGCCTTCGCATCGTCCCGCTACCGCGCATCCCGCGCCAGTCAGGAAGCACTCATTTAAATGTAGGGGCGTAGTAAAAAATGGTACTGAGTCGACTGACAGCTGACACTGACATTTGACACTTTTCCCATATCGTACCGCCTTCGCACCGACAAATCAGGATGCGCGGTAGCGGGACAATGTGAAGGCGGCACTGCTCCGTTTCTGCGCATGATATGAATACTGCGCAAACGTAATACAGACAGTATTTTGTCACACTAATTCATTAAAAAAAACTCGAAAGTGGTAATACGCAGCCTTAATATTGCCCTTTGTGCGTGAGTGCATAGAAGAATGTGTGCAAGTAAGATGATTTTTTTTATACCACGTCGGTGGCAAACAAGCGTGATGGTAAGCGGTCACCGCAGCCTATAGACGCTTGCAACTCCAGAGGTTACACAAGCGCGTTACCGACTCTTTAAAAATGTATACAGTCCTTTCTTGAAGAGCTTCATATTGTAGACCCTCGGGAAAACCTCAGAGGTCATTCCGCAACCGGAGCGTCCAAGGGAAGAAATTCCTTTGAAACCGGAACGAATTGTTGCAAAATTAAGATGCATTATAACTTAGCTAAAGTTCACGATCAAGGGGCTGTCACGCTTTGCTAGAGAAAGATAGTCTTATTGCGATTCCTATAAGAGGAAATAGAAAAGAGTGGCGTGTCTTGTCCCTATAACCGACCGAACATTTTTTCATGGTCGGGTTATAGGCAAAGGCAAACTTCCATAAGCAATACATTGGACATACAAACCGGCCAAATTGCGAAGTACAAATTTTGTATGCATATGAGCAAGTATGAGAAAGACATGGCCCAGGTCGCTCGTTGGCGCATCTACAACTACAGAGTATATCCTAATCCTAATAATCCTCATAATATTATAAACGTGAAAGTTTGTGCGGATGTATGAATGTAGGAATGTATGTATGTACGTTCCACTTAATCTCAAAAACTACTGAACGGATCTCTATGAAACTTTCCAGTGTTGTAGCTTAGACATCAGAATAGGACATAGGCTATAATTTATTTCAAAATTCATTCCTAAAGGGGGTTAAAAGGGGGTGGTCATTTTGTATGGGAAACAAAATTATTTTTAAGATAGAAACTTAAAACTTCCCTAAAAGACTAAGCATCAAAATGGAATAAAAACAGTTTTCAGCGTTTTTCGAAATTCGCCCTCTAAAGGGGTGAAACGGGGGTTGAAAGTTTGTATGGGCAGCATTTTTTTTATTAAACGAGAAGCTTGAAACTTCGTTTGTAGACCTAAAATTAAATACAAAGAAAACTAATTTCAGCGTTTTTTGAAATTCACCCTGAAAAGGGGATTAAAACATTGTTTGGGCAACCTGAATTTTTAAAGTGAGTGACTTCATAGGCACTTGTGGAGACTCTAAGTTAAAATATAAGAAAAGTGATAGGAGCGTTTTTGAAAATTCATCCCTTAAGGGTGTAAAAAAGGGGGTTAAATGTTTGTATGGAAAACGAGCAATATTCGAAGAGAAATGTCGTCTGTAGTAATATAGCAGGTAAGTAGATCAAAACATTAGGAAGCAAAACTAGACTATCCGTGCGAAGCCGGGGCGG
Organism: Cenopis cana; assembly: GCA_951800055.1. NCBI lineage: Eukaryota > Metazoa > Arthropoda > Insecta > Lepidoptera > Tortricidae > Cenopis > Cenopis cana. The sequence goes on from OX637495.1 coordinate 2,037,593, forward strand.
GCCGCTATATTATCTATATCTAAACTTCACGATTCAATCGTCACGTAACGAAACTTTAAACGAAGTTTGGTATTGGTGACAAACCTACTTTTGAGATTTTTCATTCAATTTTTTCCCTGAGGATCTTTATAAAAAGGTACCTAGTGTATAATTTTTTAGAAAATGTTTTCCGCCCGTCTGTCAGCGATTTGTAAGGCTGGCACCACACTTCGCTAGGCGTGCACTCCCGTATATAATTTTTTTTTGCTTGTAAATATTGGATATACACGTAGAACCCCCAATTAAGCTACGGTAGCCCAGTGGTTCAAGCATGCGGCTGTCAAGCGGCGGTCGTGGGTTCGATTCCCAGCTCGTACCAATGAGTTTTTCGGAACTTATGTACGGAATACCATTTGATATTTACCGTTAGCTTTTCGGTGAAGGAAAACATCGTGAGGAAACCTGCATACATCCGCGAAGAAATTCAAAGTTGTATGTGAAGTCCCCAACCCGCTCTGGGCCAGCGTGGGGACTACTGCCCAATCCCTCTCATCTATGAGAGGAGGCCTGTGCCCAGCAGTGGGACGTATATAGGCTGATGATGATGAGAACCCCAAGAAAACATAATCAAAAGTTTATAAAAATATTTTAAAAAATTAAAATATCTCTCCAGGTTATGGCTAACTGAAAATAAGCATACTGATACTGACTAAAAATCATAATTGTAGTTACAAGCGAAGAAAAACTTGCACAAAGTTTGTAAGGAAAGAGCTTGCTCACCCCTTCGCCTTAAGCCAAGTTAGAGAGCTTCGGGCGGCTTGAGAACTTCTAATTGTTAAGTACTTCTAGGTAGTTGTAAGTTGCCCACTTACTTAACAAGCCTAATCCCAATAATGTACAAACTATCATTGGTAAATATTTAATGGATAGCATAAATAGTTCCTGAGATACATACTTTGTAATAGACGGACAGTCAGACCATAAGGGTTACTGTTTTATACGGAACACTCAAAACAAATAAGTAAAGGGATTGAACATTTTCTATCACTTCCAGTGATAGAAGTCCTTGTATAGTTTCATTCTTGGAAATATAAAGCGCTAGTGCGAAAATCCAACTAATCCAAGTTTCTCGTTTTGCAGCAATAATACTAACTAAATAACTTAGTTTTGGCACACTTTCAAGAGCCATTTGTAACGTAGTTAGGACCGTCCCTAGTTATAGCTAGGACAGCCGCGTAAGGCCAAATAGCCATAAAACTTGAAGCAATAAAACTAAGGCGACTTCCTGATTTGTCGGTGCGGAGGCAGTACGATATGAGAAAAGTGTCAAATGTCAGTGTCAGCTGTCAGTCGACTCGGTACCATTTTTTACTGCGCCCCTATATTTAAATGAGATCTTCCTGACCGGCGCGGGCGACTTCCTGATTTATGGGTGCGGAGGCAGTATGATATGAGAAAAGTGTCAAATGTCAGTGTCAGCTGTCAGTTCACTCGGTACCATTTTTTACTGCGCCCCTATATTTAAATGAGTGCTTCCTGACCGGCGCGGGATGCGCAGTAGCGGGACGATGCGAAGGCGGTAGGTATAGGTACTGCTCCGCTTCTGCGCATGATATTAAGTACTACTGCGCAAAAGAAATACTGACAGTGTTCCGTCAAGTGAGAATCTTTGCGCCGTCAGTAAATTATATACGTCAAAGAAGAAAATGTCACATATCGATCCCGCCCCGCCAAGTCAGGAAATCGCCTAATTGTGTAAATAGCACTTCTTATTTAGAATGGTCACAATTAGGATTGTTAATTTTTTTTTCAAGGTGCTAATTCGAAATTCATTTCGAGACATGAGATTTTCAACCAATTTCAGGCAATTAAGTAATCAACGATTTAAAAAATAAACAGAGCCATGAATTGCTGAAATATTCAAATTGGTTTCTTAGAATCCCATTTTTATTTTATTTTTCGAAAATATAGAGTTATATTTTCGAAAAATAAAATAAAAATGGGGGTTAAAAATAATGAACAATCCTAATTGGGACCTACGCCTAGCTTCTTTAAAGCTTAAAATACCTGATGTGTTCCGTAAACAGAGATTATCTCAACAACTACCTTCAAATATTTTTTGTCGCAGTACAGTTTTTATTGGTGCCATTTCACATTGAACTTTAGTGCGAACTATTACGTTAACTTATGCTGTGTGTAAGAAATCACCAATGCTCTTTTGTAATAGTAAGCTCCTTTGTAGTACTACTTAGCTTATCTTTATGACTGTTCGGCCATAAACCAGTAGCTCTAGTATACGTTTTTTCGAAACATTAACTTATTCGAACGCGTTTGCGTTTTGTCTCAAAATGTATGAAAGTGGTATGAAAACGTGAACAGCGCCTCTGGTGGTCACTAGTGGAAACTAAAACAGCGAGTATTAGATTTGTTGCTAACCGATGAACGCGCGTATTTCAAACTCGGTGTGAGCGTTTTCATACATTTTGAGACAAAACGCAAACGCGTTCGAATTAGTTAATGTTTCGAAAAAACTTATACTAGAGCTACAGTGTCTGGACTATACCAACTCTATAGAAGTTGAGCAGTGGAATGTATGTAGCCTCGAATAGGGTTCTAACATTTATGCGGCAGCAGGGCAGAGTGATAATGGGCTATCTGAATACATAAAAGACTCCGCTGCATAATATGTTAAATTGATAATAGGTACGGTCAACCAATTTGATTTATGGGCCACTTCGTACTTTGTCACAGTGAAAATCAATATGAAAGCCGCTAGAGATCTGATATCAATGTCACTGTGACAAGGTACGAAGTGGTCCAGATATCAAATTGGTTGACCGTACCGAAAGAGATTTAGCAGTTAAGGCAACCGGCAGTCCTACTGCAAACGTCCCGCTCTAACACGCGTGAGTTTGCAATTAACCATCCCGCTCTCTACGGAACTCTGCGCGTAGTTTTCGTGAATATTGAGTGCATTTTGATTGATTTTTGGAATACTGGATCATTTATCAAAAATCTGTTCGGTTATTTTGTTAGAACAACAAAAAAGCTAAGTACCCTTTTTGTAAAAAAAAAATATCTCACTGCCGTTGACAGTTACGAAATAATTTACAAGATTAAGTTTTAAGGTTACCTTACCATGTTCTTTAAATATCATTGAAGTAATACGGTACCAAATTTCGAATCGATAGGACATATGGAAGGTAGTCAGATCCCCTCATCAACTATTAAAGAGCTGATGACCTTCAAACGGCTGGTCAAATCATGTTTAGCTTACCATATACTTTCAATATAATTGAAGTAACACGGTACCAAATTTCGAATCGATCGGACATAAGGAAGTTAGTCAGATCCCCTCATCAACTAGAAAAGAGCTGATGATCTTGAAACGGCTGAACAGATTTTCATGAAACATGGTTAAGAACACTCGAGATAAAATTATCTATGGCACAAAAAAAACTAAACGAAGCTCGGTTCATCCGTTTGGGAGCTACGATACCACAGACAGATACACAGATACACAGACAGACACGTTTAACTTATACTTATAACACCCCTCTCATTTTGCGTCCGGGGTTAATAAATTAATACCAGCTTGTTTCATATCCAGGATATTGATCCTAAAAGCGAAGTAATTAAGTGCCACAGCAAATTTTGTGTTTAAAATTATATAGTTAATTAAAATCCCTTATTAATTTGAATAGAACTTAATAGATATTTAATAACGAAGACCAATATATAGGATAGATAAATTGTTGCGACGGAGGGTTATAAACAGTTCGGTCAGTATGGTGATTTCATTTCATTTCATTTATTCAATAATAATGAAATACAAAAACTTAATCTAACACGTGGGAAAACAAAAATACACATTAATTAATAAGAACAAAAAGAAAGTGTCATTGTATACATTATCATGAGTCATGTCAATGTCAATTTAACATGCCAGCGTTATATTAATAATCATATCCTAATATTTAAATATTATTCACAATTAGTAACAATTTTGAAACACAATAATAATAATAGTTATAGTGATCCTGCATTGCTTTCTTCTAGCTCTGATACGTCATCAAATGGGACGTCATCAAGGGATTTCAATATTCGCCGGCTCTAGTAACAGTCCCCGTGGCCCAGTGGTAAACTGGTAAAATTCTAAAAGTTATTTTGGCAACATAACAAGTTTTCCGAAGTAAAAAAACCTGCTGAATCCGATTCCGAATGTTGCCAAGCCAAATTTTGGCTCTTAAGCTCAATATTCAAGATGGCGACCAAAAAAGTGTTTAAACCAAAATATACGTAAATTTAGATCTTGATCCTGGTCGAGTGAGGTATCCTGGAATGGGTTTTGGGCGTCGCTGAAATCGATTTTGGTTATAGGTCCAAATGTTTTTAGGGCGTGAAAAAAAATTGTTAACTTACCCCATCAAGTGGGATATCGTTGTTTAGAGCTTGTTGAGTAGATAATTACTGTATTTTTTTGTTTTAAAAATATCGGAAAACAAAGGAATGAGACGCCACCAAAATCAGCTTTTTTACAAAGATTTGTACCGAAGATTTTTTTGACTTCCTATTGACTATGCTCACTGCGTCAGTTGAATAAATTTGTCTTTTTTTAGTCTTGTAAATTGAAACTTAGTACTAAGCCTTTTTATTTGAAAAAGTAAACAGATTATACTAATTATCAAAATTGATGTTAAGCTAAGGTTATTTTAAGGGAGAAACATGAAACGGCGCTTTATTAAATTCATCCCTTCCCCCTTCCCTTAAAAAGGATTAAGAGGAATTGTTAATAACGGCAATAGACTCTTTGTCTGATATACTATTAGAAACATAGCGGTTAGAAACATAGTGGACGGTTAGAAAACTTTTTTAACCGACTTAAAAAAACCGGACAAGTGCGATTCAGACGTGTTTGTAAAAAAAGGGGTGCAATTGAGATAAAATATTACGAGAGCTATTAATTTACAAAGTTAGTTTAAACTACGTGTTTACAAAAATAATTCCCACCGCCGCCGCATTCGCTCCGCCCATCACCCCCACCTGCCCGCCACCCGCTAGCGTAACTCGTAGGCCACGCTCGTGCGCTGCGTACTGTATATTATTATGAAACGCTGCACTAAGAACAAAGAATGAATAGAGAAAATATATTATTTATTAATTTTGCAAACTGATGTAAGTAATTAAAAGAATAAACCATTAGATTATTTATTGAATAGTGGTAAATAAAAATCTTTGTTTGAACTTTTATTTAATATAGTATATTATTTATTACTAGCTTTTGCCCGCGACTTCGTCTGCGTAGAACTCGGTCATCGTTATTAGAATGTTTTTGCTATTCTTTTATTTTAGGCGCTAAGCTGCATGCAAGTTTCAGGTACTACATTACGCGGGGATGCGGACTAACGAAGCAAAACGAATACGATTAAACCGTCCAATGTAAAGAAATTCAATGAAATACGCAAGTTCTTGCTAGTCACACGCACCACGCACGTAATATTATTTGATTGATTATTTGAAGCTTCCCGCGACGTTTAATTGACAGAAACACGTATTATGAAGTGGCCGTTATGTCTGACAGCCAGATTAATTGATTTCAATTATCTATGACGTCAGAAACTCTTCAAACGACAGATGAAAACAGCCACCCCTACACGAATTTCGATCAAACTCAGATTTATGCTCCGCGTTTTTTAAACATAATCAGGAGAGCATTAATAATAATCAGGAGAAAAAAAACCGTTCATGAATTTGTAGAAGTTCTTAAACATTGATGCATAGGGTATGCCGTTTTTTGCAAATTCAAGTAATAGTCAAACTTAAGGCCTGCCGCTTGAAGGGACTATTTTTAAAAAAGATATCTCATTACGCTCCCGTATTCACTTTTCACTCGTAAATTTCACTTTTTATACCTTTAAAATTGAGAACAACGAAGAAAAAACCTGGTACAATTACAGTTCGTACAAAAGTCTAAGGCCAAATTCTGTCAAACCTACACCTACGCAAGCAAAAAACGACTAAGAGCAGCATACTATACCGGCCGGGTTATAGTAAAAATCTGATTTGGTAAACGGTTTTATTTCGAAATACTACATACTAAAAATTAAAAAAAAAAACGATGTTATATTTGAGACCTTTATCTAGTGCCGTCGGATGTCCGTTATACAATTTGCAAAACTTTGTTCGATAGAAAAAAATGCCAAACATACCTCTATTTTCTATCTTAAAACTCATTTTATTTCAATCTTAGGTAACATTATGAGTAGAAAATAATACTAAAATAAACGTATACCATCAAATGAGCGATTTCGGGATTAATATTGTTAATATAGTAAGCCATGTATTTTTCTCACCCAAAAATGTACTAAAAATTTACGAAAATTACGCGCACAGTTCCGTAGAGAGTGGGATGGTCAATTGCAAACTCACGCGTGTTAGAGCGGGACATTTGCAATGGAAGAACCTCGCCTTAATTCATTTATGTTTCGGGCATAGTAAATATACTGCTAAACAGCTCTGCGGGTAATACTTACCTCACAGGCGTCACCGCATTTTATTATAAGCAAGCCATAAACCCGCGGCTTCACTGCTGTTATCGCAAAAGCTAAGAGTGTATCAAGTGTATGAGTAAATGAGTAATTAAGGCGGCGCGATCGTATTAACTTAGGCAATGTAGCAGAATATTATTACTGTAGCTCTAGTATACGTTTTTTCGAAACATTAACTAATTCGAACGCGTTTGCGTTTTGTCTCAAAATGTATTAAAACACTCTCACCGAGTTTGAAATATGCGCGTTCATCGGTTAGCAACAAATGTCATACTCTCTGTTTTAGTTTCCACTAGTGACCACCACAGGCGCTGTTCACGTTTTCATACCACTTTCATACATTTTGAGACAAAACGCAAACGCGTTCGAATTAGTTAATGTTTCGAAAAAACTTATACTAGAGCTACTGGTCCATCAGCCTGACAAGATTTTATTTGGCCCTCGCCATTTTGCGGATTTTCAGTGGTACTTATTAATCAACAGACATTGAAAGTCATCGAATGACACTGATGCAAACAAGAAGAAAATATTTCGCAATTATAAACGATTTTACCACAAAAATGCCAAAATATTTTTCCAATGATGTGAGATACAATATTTTTTACACAATTTACAATTTATAAAATATGTACTTACTTACATCAAAAAAGGGCGTATTGCGTAGCATCACAGAATAAGTAATATAGAATAAGCATTGCAATAGCTTCTTTAAATTTTGTCAAGCGGATGCGTTCTCTAGCGAATTCACAAACAAATCAACGTGAAAATTTAAAAATTAAAAGCCACAGGAGGGATTTGAACCCATGACCTCTGGATTCCGTCCATTGTACCCAAGGGATGGCCGGCTGGCATTTTATAGTGCGGTTATATTTAACTGGTTAGTTGGTTTGGCTTTAACTGGACAGGTATTTTTATCTTATTTAAGGTACATGTAGCGCCACGAATATTTCTAAAAATAACGAGACTTTCCCGTCATTGCTACCAGTACAAAATAAGGTCCCACGTAGTAATAGAATAAGCATATACCTACTTAACAACTAACGTCGATAAATATTCCATTGAATATTTGCCATCAGATTTTGTTGAATTGGTAATTATTATACAGCTAATCATGTTAACAACTGAAGCAATGTTTTGATATTCTATAAATAATAACACGGAACCAATACACAGTGTACTGACTATACAGTTCCGCACGCACAGTATTGCCATATGTAAACTGTTTTTAGCGACACTATTTCAGTGCCAAATATAAACTTTTCAGGTTACATCAGTCTATTATTTCATATCATACAATACAAAAGGCACGAAAACTCAAATGGGACTGGGCGGGCCACGTCTATCGCATGCACCCGGATCGGTGGGCTAATATAGCCACCAAATGGATGCCACAACAGCGACGCAGACGTGGCAGGCCTAGACGGAGATGGCGGGATGACTTAGATGCATTCCTCGCCAACTGGCTGGACGAAACACAGACACGGGAGTCGTGGAATTCATGGGGAGAGGCCTTTGACCAGCAGTGGGACACCCCTATAAGCTAGATTAAATACAATACCCAATCCCTCTCATCTATGAGAGGAGGCCTGTGCCCAGCAGTGGGACGTATATAGGCTGATGATGATGATGATGATGATGAAATACAATACAAATACCTACTCTTTATTGCACACCTCACGCCAATACATCAGTTTATATACAGAACCAAAAAATCAAAAGTATACTAGTTTAAATATACATATATGTACATACATAATTATAATTATATCACCATCATCATATCAGCCGAAAGACGTCCACTGCTGGGCATAGACCCCCCAAAGCGAGCAATAGTGACCGGACCTGCGCCACCCGCATCCATCGGACTCCCGCGACCTTTACCAGGTCATCAGTCCACCTTGTGGGGGTCTACAAACGCTGCGCCTTCCGGTCCGCCGTCGCCACTCGAGCACCTCAGAAAACAGAGACACCGCCACATCATACCTACACCAAAGCCACATTCGAAAACGGAGAGATTATAATAATTCTTCCTTTTTAAAATCGAACACGCAAAGTGCCTTAATTGTATCCGTTCAAATTTAAAAAGTTCAGAAAAATTTAAAAACTTTTCCCTGCCTAATAATCCTACCAAAACCCATTAATTCCGGCTGCGTTAAACTTTTAAAAATACTGACAGCGCCGGGCGCCATATTTAATCGAGATGACAAATGAACACCCGGCTAAGTCCAGGTTGGGCCACGCCTAATGTAGGGTTCCGTAGTTGTCCACTTGACATAAGGCGGACTTAATAGTTCGCAAACTCTTATTTAAGGTGAGGTATCCCCAACGCAAATGTCCCGCTCTAACACGCGTGAGTTTACAATTAACCATCCCGCTGTCTACGCAAGCTCTGCGCGTAGTTTCGTAAATATTTAGCTATAGTCATTAATCCAATCATTCTATCAAAGCAAATCCAGCGAATTTGTCTATAAGTATTTAGGATCTTCAATTGAGTACAAAAATTAAATGTTAAATATCAGTAATATAGCCGTATTAGTATTGAAAATACATTCAAAAAATCGGCCAAGTGCGTGTCGGGCCACGCGCAAGGTAGGGTTCCGTAGTCGTCCACCCGTTACATTATGTGGACTAAAAAGTTCGCAAACTTATATTTACTATATTTTTGACAGAATTAACAACATTATCTAAGGTATCAATGGAAATTGTACGAAACTTTGCTTTTGCAAAGTACATTACTGAAGTTCGACTATTACTCGTTAACTAGTAATGTCTGCTTAGCTGTGATAGTTTTCCTTTTAAATTCATCGTATATACTACTACCATGATTTTTTTCACATGCCTAGTAGCCACCGTTTAACTGGCAAGAGGGGGGGGGACACTTGACCATAACAAAAATTATCACTTCAAAGCTTAATATCACGCTAACCAATTCTTTAATCAAAAAATGCTTTTAAAAACCTTATAATATTTTTAAAAGAGCAATCCAACGATATCCCACACGATGGGGTTTGGCAGAAAAAAAATTGCACCACCACTTGACATGTAGTACACTAAAATATATATTTTTTTAAGATTCTACCGTTTTGTCGGCGTCATTGATATGTATACTCATGCCAAATTACAGCTTTCTAGTACTAACGGTTACTGATAAAAACGGGGGTCGGACGGACGGACGGACGGACGGACATGGCGAAACTATAAGGGTTCCTTGTTTACTACGGAACCCTAAAAAGGGGTAACTTCGCGATTTTTTCTATCGATTGAAATTCATCAGGTCATGACGACTGCGATTTTGACTAAACAAGATCCTTAATGTAACACATATATTTTTTTTAGATTTTAAGACACTATATTCTCTACATCTACACTATAATATGTCTCAGGTGGTTTTTAAAAACTCAAAAGTGGTAATACCCGGCCTTAGTGTTTTTTAAATCTATGAATTTTCCTTAAAAATCAACAAACATTATTTTTGAAGAGTCCGATGCCGTAGCCCATTGGTAATAAATACCTCGGCAGAAACGCCAGAAACGAAATACTTTGTACATAGCTACGGGCATAATTATGTCTGAGTTTTGTAAAAGTGAACCCAACATTACTTAAAAAAGTTTCTGAAGTGTTCAGTAAAGATACCTACGGCTCTCATAATATTTGCTCAGTATTTTCTCGCACTGCCCTTAAAATGCGAAAAAGCTTCTTTTTGATCCTTTTTTAGGGTTCCGCAGCCAGAATGGCTAAAACGGAACCCTTACAGTTTCTGTCTTCTGTCTGTCTGTCCGTATGTCACAGCCGATTTACTCGGAGACTATAAGTGCTAGAATTATACGCATGTATGGTGTATTAGCTAATTCATGATCATTTATAAATAAATAGTCAAAGATTTCGTTTTAAAGGTCTAAGTTTAAAAACAAATAAGAAATAAAAAATCACATGAATTAGATATATCAGATCTGTCCACGGATTATCCTCAGTTTGTGAGACAGGATGTATAACAAAGCAAACCCCCTGCTTATCCAAACAACCTCTCAGATAAATTCGTTTACATTAGAGAGTGTCCTAAGTGCTTTGTATCAAGTGATTATGATATTACGATGTAGCGCCTTATATTCCAATTATATTTTTTTTTTGTTTTTTTTAGGACGGCGCTTGAGGGAAAAGTGCTGCGACCCTCGCTCTGGTACTTACCTGGTCCAACAAATTTCACTGGCAATATTGTTATTATATGTATAGTAGTAGTAATATTCTTTATGTCACACCTGGCCATAAAGTGGCCATTATCGCACGCTCCGCGCGCGAAAAAACCCACTTCCTGGCCAGGGGGTGACATAAAATTTTGTACTTACCACGGGCGATAATAAAAAAAGCCTCAGATCGCATATTTATCGCCCTTGCCTTCGGCTCGGGCGTAAAATACCTGCGATCTGAGACATTCTTTGTTTTATCGCCCTTTGTAAGTAATGTACTATTATTGCACCAGCAATAAAGGAGTACATATTATAAAATATTAGGTAATTTTAATAATGGTTACAACAGGCGGTCTTATCGCTTTAAAGCGGTCTCTTCCAGACAACATTTGGGTAGCAGGAAAGATTTAACAAGACTTTTAATAGGCAGTGCATGAATACAGCAAAAAGACCGTAATAACACATCTATATTAAAGTATACAATAAATGGCGGCATTAACCCCGCTGAATTGCCAGTTCGTTTTCGTTTTCAAATGATCTTTATTTCACAATAACAATTTAAGTACAAGGTAATTAACTGTACTCATCAGTTACTACAACTAGTGGCTCTGTGAGCTGTAGACCTCGTGAGTGTTTTTTTTATTTCCAAAACTATGTTAGATATCGAACCTGTAGAGCAGGGGTCGGCAACCTTTTTGCACCCACGGGCCACATAGTAGCTAAAAAAATCTTCGCGGGCCGCAGATGATAATAATGATCACTGTCTGTTGATATCAACTCGAAACAAATTGGTACGTCGTACGCGACAGTAACGTAGTAAAAATTCGCACCCCTTTTTACGTGAAAAACGAGAAAGACGAAAAAACCGACTTTTCACAGATAAACCAGCTAGTTTCCTTACCAAACCCAGATAATTCGCATTTCAACCGCATCGTAATTTCGCAATTATATATCGCGATATAGAATAGCAGATATAGAAACTTTAAGGGGGGGACGGGTCATAAAGTCATACATAACACACCTAGATGAAAACGCGAGCGCGAAATTTTTCGAACACTGATGCAAATGCGGCAAATACTTCATACGCATCAAGTCATAACACATCTAGATGAAAATGCGAGCGCAGCGAGCGCGAAATTTTTCGAACATTTGATGCAGGTGCGGAAACTACTTCATACGCATCAAGTTATGTAGATGTAAACGCGAGCGCGAAATTTTTCGAACACTGATTTAAACGCGGAAAATACTTCATACGCATCAAGTCATAACAAATCTCGTTGAAAACGCGAGCGTAGCGAAAGCGAAATTTTGCGAACATTATTATGCAGGTCTGGAAAATACTTCATACGCATCAAGTCATGTAGACGCAAACGCGAGCGCAGCGAGCGCGAAATTTTTCGATCATTATGATGCAGGTGCGGAAACTACTTCATACACATCAAGTTATGTAGATGTAAACGCGAGCGCGAAATTTTTCGAACACTGATTCAAACGCGGCAAATACTTCATAAGCATCAAGTCATAACAAATCTCGTTGAAAACGCGAGCGTAGCGAGCGCGAAATTTTGCGAACATTATTATGCAGGTCTGGAAAATACTTCATACGCATCAATCAAGTCATGTAGACGCAAACGCGAGCGCAGCGAGCGCGAAATTTTTTGAACAATAAGATGCAGGTGTGGAAAATACTTCATACTGTCTAACGCAAACGCGGCGAGAGCGAAATTTTTGAAAAAAAAATTTAGATAGATTTAACTGTAAAATATACTTACAAACACATATCTCGTCCTGACCAACTGTGAAAATATTCGTGGTTGGCGATACAGACGCTTTCACGTATGTTAAGAATTTCAAATTTTACCTTTACAAACAATAAAGCCAGGGAGGCTCACGGGCCGCACGGAAGGGGCTCGCGGGCCGCCTGTTGCCGACCGCTGCTGTAGAGGAGGACAAACCATAGATTTTTTTTTAGATTACTCGACAAAAATATTCGATGTAATCAAAGAACGTGCTCACAATACTTCACGAGAATCTGTTGTGAAATGCGACCCTTATAGGTGAACATATCGAAATTCGGCCCCAGAAACACAAAACAATTGATAAAAAAATTGTTTTTTTAAATTTTGAAAAAGTGACTCGATAAAAAAATTCTACAGAATTACCGCACCTGCTCACAAAATTTCACGAAAATCGGTTGATAAATGCGACCTGTAGAGGAGAACAAACCAATGAATAAAATAAAAAAAATTAAATTTACAAAAATTTACTTGCCCAAAAAATTCTATGTAATCATAAAACCTGCTCACAAAATTTCACGAGAATCAGTTGAGAAATGCGACCTATAGAGGAAAAAACGGCCGCAGAAAAACACGAAATCATTGATACAAAGTTTGTTTTTTCGAATTTCAAAAAAGTGACTCGACAAAAAAATTCTATATAGTTACCAAACCTGCTCGCAAAATTTCACGAAAATCGGTTGATAAATGCGACCTGTAGAGGAGATCAGCCAACGACGTAAAAAAAATTTTTTTTAAATTTACAAAAATTTACTCTACAAATAAATTATATGTAGTCATGGAACCTGCTCACAAAATTTCACGAGAATCGGCTGAGAAATGCGACCTGTAGAGGAAAAAACGGCCGCAGAAAAACACGAAATCATTGATACAATGTTTGTTTTTTTGAATTTCCAAAAAGTGACTCGACAAAAAAATTCTATATAGTTACCGAACCTGCTCACAAAATTTCACGAAAATCGGTTGATAAATGCGACCTGTAGAGGAGGACATACAAAAATCCGGCCGGACATACGAAAGCATTTTTGTCGAAGCTAAAACAGAGACCTCGTTTTACTCGGTCAACAATTAATCCGTTATATATATACTTTATCAGATTGAAGCACCTATAAAAGTTTACGACATCGGTTTTATTGTAATACTAATAATAAATAATAAATATTTGTGGACAATCTTACACAAATCAACCTAGTCCCAAACTAAGCAAAGCTTGTACTATGGGTACTAAGCGACGATATATATACTTATATAGATAAATAAATACTTAAATACATAAACATCCAAGACCCAAGAACAAATATTCGCGCTCATCACACAAATTAATGCCCCGGCCGGGATTCGAACCCGGGACCTCCAGCTTCGTAGGCAGGGTCACTACCAACTAAGCTAAAGCGGTCGTCGAATATATACTATTTTAACATTATTATTTGAATTTACTTGCATGATTAAATAACATATAATAACAATAAACATGAATAAGCTCGAGCGCCTTCAAAATCTGTGTATTAGATTTATTTACGGTTTACGTAAGTATCGTCCTATTACTGCAAATACCGGTTAAGTGAGTTTAAGTCGAAAATTAGTTTTTTAGACCATTAGAATTAATTTTTCAAGCTCTACAAACTGGTAAAACCCATTTTTTGATACGACCCTTCGTTTCGAAGATAGCTTATAGCATAAACCGGCTTAATGATGATTTTTTAGCATTATGTACTGGAAGAATGACATATGTCTATGATAACACAAAGATTTATAATTTCTCCTCCAAGTAAAAACTGCTATCGCGTTTTAACGTATTTTTGCATACTTATTTAATGAAATTATTGTATTTTTTTGTTCTGAAAGTAAGTACTAAGTATACTTATTTGGTATTTGCGTAGAAGATTATCTAGTAAAATTATTTACTTTAAGTCAAGCTAAATATATTAAACATGTTTATAGTGTTTTTCCTGAAAATCGTCTTATTCGTCAAACTGCAATATTGTACAGCCAGAAACCTATATATAGACTTACTAGGTTTTGTATGAAACTATATTCCAGTTTTTACGAGTAGCTGTACAGGTAGAACCATCAAAGTGCGTTTACCAGAGGTTTTTGCATGAAACTTTATTCCAGTCTTACCGTGTATCTGTACAGGCAAAACCAGCTAAGTGCGCTTATCTGCTTCACACTGTAGCTAACTTCACTCAGTTGCGACTGACGCGCCAATACAACGGTTGAGTTTTGCAATTTGGTCTTTGATTAAGACTGCACCGAGCAAATTTCTGAATAATTGCGATGGTTGGATCACTTGCTGTATTATTATTACTAAAGCTTGAATTCTGTAATTCCTATATATGATATTTAAGGATACACTCTACACGTCATGTGTTTCAGAAACACAATTACTTATAGTTTTCTTCATAAAAATTCAATCCAAAGTTAGCTCTACTAAAGGAAATAAACGCAAACTACAACGTTAATACTTTATGAAAGGTCTTCAATTTTTGAATAGTAACAAAACTACATGTTATCTAGGTCGTATGTGTTTAACATTTGCAAAATGTGGAGATTTTTTTAACAATGCAAAGGAAATTCCGAAAATTTGACCGGCCGCCGTAGTTTTCTTGCCGGCAGATGGGCTCCGGCCCTCAATGGGAGCAGACGTATGCTGCTTTTCTCAGTTTGACATCTCATAAAAACACGCTTTTTGACAGCTTGCTCGTATACAAATACAAAATGTATACCACACACAAAGATTGCATTAATTGAAGTAGGGTAAATAAATGTTGACGTGTGGCTATTGAAGATTCTTTTAACATGGAATTTTTAGTATTAGCCATTCGTTATAACATAAAAATGCAATCTTTGGTCCCCAATGTTTACTAATGCAACTAAATTATAATGATTTCCTTTACGAAAATGCATTTTAAACGTAAAAAGGTTACCGATGTATTTCAGTTCAAAGTAATTTACTTTTTATAAATTGGCCACCCAGAACGGAACGTTATGACATTTATGTCACTCATCATATTTCAAATTAAAATTTGTAAACAAATTGTATTTTTATATTTCTATAATTTAACGAATCTAATGTTATATTTTATGTGTATATGTACGGCGCTTTCACGTCAAACAATGATTACCTAAATATATCGCAGAATCTGCATAACAAAAACATATCCCAGAATCTGTACAAACAGGCACAATTATTATGGTGCTTTGAACAGAAGTTTATAAAATATCAGCGTTATACCAAGAAACAGATCTAGATTGCTCTCTTGCAGCGGAAGCAGAAGAAAGAATATCGGAGTTTCTTCGCCAGTTTGAGTGATGTGGATTTAAATTGTGTAGTGTCTAAGCCGCCTGGTCATAATATAATTATACCTAGAATGAAAATAATAAACCTATGTTTCATTTATAAATAATAAACCAAGTAGTTGTTGGGGATGTGGTGACAATGACGATGTCTAACAAACAAATATGCAGTAATTACTTATAATATTAAACTGCGCTAGTTTCTATCTAAAGCTTTCATGCGTTGGAAATCCCGTTGCTTTGATTTTGTACAAGTACTTATGTCGCATCGCAATAATTGTCTCGACGTTATAGTAAACGAATAGCAAATAATAATAATTGCTATTTATTATTGATGAAAATAGACGCAATGTTAACCATTATTGAACCTTATGTCGTTGCAATAAGGTTCACGGATGTTCAGTTAAGTGTCATCGACGGCACGATTGCTCACACTAGAAGAATATGTAAACGCATCCTGCTAATTATTCCTTTCAATTATGGACCTTATAAGAAGTGTATAAAAGTTAATTTGTCAGAGCTGATACAGTAGTGGTCCGGCCAAGTTCCACAATTGCAGACTGTTACAATGACTTTCTTGATGATATTTGTTATATCATTAGGTTGTATAGTGCTTGTCATTCACGATAACGACGATGCGCAGGGAATGTCATACTATTCTATGCGCAATTCTGCGGATTGGGTTACGACGGGAGGTCGTGAATAACAAGAACTACCTATAAGGTTAGGTACTGGTTCCTCAAATACAAAGTTGATTCACAATATTGCTGCAGTTATCCCGTGCCGTATAAATAGTTTCAGTAGTTATTATATATATTGTAATAAAACTACCGCTTCTTCTCTTAAAACTTGCATTAAATCAGTGTCCATTTTAGAGTTAACCAACTGATAAACAGAAAATAATCAATTTATGAAAAGTTTTGCTTAAAATAACCTATTTAAGGTACAACATATACTCGTATCATGAAAATCACCAAGTAAACTCTCAAAATAAGTACCTAAGTCATAAACATAAAACAGTCATAACATGCACGAACCGATTAGGAAAATTCTTTCTCTGTTTTAAGTTGTATAAAAATGAGTCTGTGAGGAAAGGGCAAAACAAAATACATTTTACAAAACAGGGGTTTGAAAAGTTTTATTTTATAAACAAGGAACTGAGTATTTTACTACCACAAATTCCAAATTCAAGACATTTTCAGATACAACTAATACTTGAGTTTTGGTTACAGATCAGAACTTGACGATTTTTGTTACACTTCTCTTATGCACCAAGAAACCTTTAAATATTCAAAATCTATATTGTCATTGTTGACATAAACATGGGTCAATGACCCGACCCAGCAAAATGAGGTAGTGTGCGTGAATAATGCATGTGTGGGTTAATTGGGTAAATTATTAAAAACATTGAAATTTGACAGGCGCTGAGAATTTACCCCGCACGATAGGCCCTTAATTGTTTACCAGCTCAAATTAATCCTAATGTGTGTTCTAAAATGAGTGCTAGGAGCAGAAGACTGGTTAGAATGGCCACGGGGAAGGATGCAGTAAGTACTACAGATTTTAATAAAGAATGTACTAGAACAGTTCTGCAAAGGGAGTAGATACATTTATTTCGGGTATTTGAGTAGGTAGATTAATATAAGGTCAAAAGGTCATAACGCGATCGCTCCGTGCCGTAGTAAACAAGCTCTATAGCTCCATGCCGGCCGGTTGAAAGTGTAAGTTAGTTTACAGTGTCTGAGTCATCATCATCATCATCATATCAGCCGAAAGACGTCCACTGCTGGACATAGGCCTCCCCCAAAGAGTGCCACAATGATCGGTCTTGCGCCACCTGTATCCAGCGGACTCCCGCGACCTTTAGGTAGGTTTAGAGGAGGTCATCAGTCCACCTTGTGGGGGGTCTACGGTCTACCCACGCTGCGCCTTCCGGTCCGTGGTCGCCACTCGAGAACCTTTCGGCCCCAACGGGCATCGGTTTTTCTTCATTGGTTCTACGGCAAGTCGACATCCAACGTGCCTATTTTGCGTGAAAAAGGGGTAGCACTACACTAACCACCCTAGTTCCTGTATGAAACCTATTAGTGTCTTTATAAATTGTTTACTGCTTCCTGCACTGTGTTCGGATTTCCTATGTGTTTCTTCCTGTATACTTCTACCTGCTTACAGTCTAGTAGAATGTGTCTAGCAGTCTCTTCTGCCCCCATGCCTGCTCTGCACAAGGGACTGTCGGTGATTCCCAAGTTGTAGAGATGTTTGTTTAGTGTGTTGTGTCCTGTTATGATGCCTACTACTTTACGTAGTTGGGTTGGTTTCTGTGTGTTCTCAGTAGTCTGGTTGTGAGTTTGGGATTTTGTTTTAATATTATTTCTTTTGTCTGCCTGCATGTGTCTAGGTCTTCCCAATGCCTTTGATGCAGGTGTTTTATGTATCGATTTAGTTCATTCTGTATGTATTTTTGTGGCAGGGGCACAATTGGCTCTGGCCCGCATGCCGGTGTTTCTGAGCCTTTCCTGGCTAGTTCATCCGCTGCATCGTTTCCTCTCGAGCCGCTGTGTCCCTTTACCCATTGTCTTTACAATAACCTAACCTAACCTAACCTGAGGTAACTTTTTACCTTGTTCTTGTCTCCGCATACCTCTGCGAGTGTTTGGTGACATTCGTATATTAGGTTAGGCCTGACGTGAAGTTGTCGCTGCTCAGAGCCTGAAGCACTGATTTGCTGACAAATTTCAGTTTATTAATTTCAAACACGAACAAATTATTAATTGCAGGCTATTACATGAATCCTTTACTTCTAAAAACTACTTTTTTAGTCATCACACGGTAATCAGTAATATTTAGTGAAAATATTTAGACTTAAGTGAGAATTTCCAATATTTTGTACATGTAAAACCGCTTATACTTGGATCAAATTTTGGTAAAGTCGAAAAAACTCGAAATCTAAGAGGTATTTACTGTTAGTTTGTGGTTTTTAAGTAAATTATATGTAAGTTAAAGCTAAATAGATAGATGTATAGCCATCAAATGCTTTTCTGAAGGATTTATACAAAAGTGTGTTTCTACAGGAAAAACCGATTAAGTACGCGGCTCTTTCGTTTGAATTGTATTTTTAACGTCAATAACATACAGCCTGGATCCTTTGCATGACAATGTAGTAAACTAGATAAAATTACACTTAGGAATATACCAATGCAGTGTAATTTTGTTTATTATTTTATATAGAAAAGAACATCCAAACATTCAAATGGCTTTATCTCAAAACGCGTTTTTTAGACTTAACCGGTATTTGCAGTAATAGGACGGTATGGCCACGTTTCTTTTTTTCGTCGTCAGCTCAAATGGCTTCCAATTCGTCTCCGTCGTGATTGTCATATTCTTGCGTTACTCTACAGCGTGCTTTTTATTCCCACAACTCCTCCATATCTCAAAGAGCGATTTAATCGTGTCACGTCAGTCAGATCTTCGCAAAACCATCTTCTCGCTCCACCACCCTCATCTACAAAATTCTACAATAACTCTTTCACCTTTCGGGCAGTTCGACTGTGGAATGCTTTGCCGGTATCTATCAGATGTGCTAAATCTCTTCCCATCTTCAAAAATCAGCTGAAACAATATTACCTGTCACTCCTTTGAGTTGCCTTTTAGTATAATATATATTTATAGGTATATATATTGTATATACTTTATAACTATTTATGTATAAATTAATTAATAAATAGTTCATAAATATATATATATATATATAATTCAAGTCTTACCGGGACCTTAAGAACTTGGCCGAGGACCGTGAGAACTGGCGCCAACTCCACCGACAAGAGCCGAGCTCTTAAATTTTGATGATGATAATTCAAGTGAATTACGACTACACATCACAATACAATACAAATACTCTTTATTGCACGCCTTAATAAATAAGACTATAACAGAGTATTACGATTATTATTACAATATGTTTGAATGAAAATTAGGATTTCTGGCGAAATAAAAAAATACGTGGAGCTTAAAATTTCATTTCCTATCGATCTAGACATAAAATGGCCAACTTGAAAATTTAAAATGTTGTCAATTTTTCGTACCCTCTTAAGGCGCTACACTGAGAAATTTGGAGACTTTGAAACGCTGTCCTGCTCAGACTAGCAAACAGTAGGGGCTGATTTTCAGATATATGATTCTTGACTATATGATTTTGGTACTGACAATAGCGAAACATGATTGCTTAAAATTTTCTCGATAGAAAATAAATCCAAAGTCGAGTCCTTTTTTTCCTCAGCCTACTAAAACAACGCATTATTAAAAGACACGATTAAATTAATATGATGGTATTTTACCTCATCTAGGTAGTAGGAAATTTAATAAACCTGCACACAGTCAGATACTTAACGAGATTTGTCTAAAAAGCCATTCTCGGAGAGGGTTGCATCCCGTTTTGTCGTGAGCGAAAAACAAAGGGTGTCTCTTTCAATCGATATATCGCCTTAATAACCATGCTCTTCAGGTAAGTGGTGTTGCGTTCCTGTTATCCTGGTTGTAATTAAGGTTGCCAGAGCTCCTGAGGATGCGCTGTCATTGAGATCGAGGTGACGTGACGCGCATATTTTATTTTTCGCTTCTCATGCTCGAAAAGTGTGTCATATTAGAATTTGAAGCGGGGCTAAAGTAATATAGCCTTAAGCCTTAATACATATAATAATAATAATAAAATAAATAATCGTTTATTCTCATAAAATAACAAATGTTTACGTTTACATAGTTTACGCATTTCTGCCAGACCACAGTGCGGTTTGTTGGCAGACGGGGCTCAATTTGTGTTCACTTAAATAATATTTGTCTTTAAGAATAGGTACCTATGCTCGCCAAGACTTTTAAGTATTATATGCATTTTGGGTGGATAATCTTTGTTATATTTTTTTTCTCGCAAAGTTTTAAATAATATAATTTGTCTTTAAGAATAGGTACCTATGTTCGCCAAGACTTTTAAGTATTATGCATTTTGGGTGGATAATCTTTGTTATATATTTGTTTTCTCGCAAAGTTTTAGAGTGTAGGTATAACTCGGGTCTAAAAGCCATATCACCCCTCGAACAATTTATATAACCATCTCCTGGTGATATGGCTTAGTTTAGGCTTTTGATATACAATCTACTTAGCTTAAGGGGAGGTATCCCTAACGCAACTGTCCCGCTCTAACATGCGTGAGTTTACAATTAACTATCCCGCTCTCTACGCAAGCTCTGCGCGCAGTTTTGTGAATATTTAGCTATAGTTATTAAGCCAATCATTTTATCAAAGCAAACCCTGCGAATTTGTCTATAACTATTTACGATCTTTAATTGAGTACAAAAATTAAATGTTAAATATCAGTAATATAGCCGTAGTATTGAAAATACATTCCAAAAAGGGGTAACTTCGCGATTATTTTCTATCGAGTGAAATTCATCAAATCATGTAACTGACTGCGATTTTGACTAGACAAGATCCTCATGTAACACATATATTTTTTTTAGATTTTAAGACATTATATATTCTATGTCTCAGATGGTTTTTAAAAACTCAAAAGTGGTAATACACGGCCTTAATAAGGAATTGAGGAGCAGTCATGACCTAGCGGCGCCCGCATACAGCTTACGGTATGCGAGGTCCAGCAACGTCGCCGGCGAGCAGCGAGTATACTCTCATTGTAACTCTACTCGCTTTCTCGTTGAAGCGAGTAGAATTACTACGACAGTAATTACTCGCTCTCGCTGCTCTTCACCCACCGCTGACGAGCACTAGTGCCTACAAAAACTTTTTTATGTCACACTACGCCATGAAACTGCAATTACCGCACACGACGTGTGCGAAAAATCCGACTTCTTGGCCAGGAGGCAAACGTTTGTAGTTACCACTGGCGGTCAGAAGGAAATCCTCAGTAGCTCTAGTATAAGTTTTTTCGAAACATTAACTAATTCGAACGCGTTTGCGTTTTGTCTCAAAATGTATGAAAACGCTCTCACCGAGTTTGAAATACGCGCGTTCAACGGTTAGCAACAAATGTTATACTCACTGTTTTAGTTTCCACTAGTGACCACCAGAGGCGCTGTTCACGTTTTCATGCGACTTTCATACATTTTGAGACAAAACGCAAACGCGTTCGAATTTGTTAATGTTTCGAAAAAACTTATACTAGAGCTACGGATCGCAATAGTACATTTTTGTAGAGGCTAGAAAGTAAGCAATAGATGGACGAGTTAGTTCGAGGGCCAACGCGCAGCTGTAACCCTTAGGCGACTTCCTGACTTGGCGGGGCGGGATCGATATGTGACATTTTCTTCTTGGACGTAAACTTACTGACGTCGCAAAGATTCTCACTTGACATAATACTGTCAGTATTGCGTTTGCGCAGTAGTAATATCATGCGCAGAAGCGGAGCAGTACCGCCTTCGAATCGTCCCGCTACCGCGCATCCCGCGCCAGTCAGGAAGCACTCATTTAAATATAGGGGCGCAGTAAAAAATGGTACCGCGTCGACTGACAGCTGACATTGACATTTGACACTTTTCTCATATCGTACTGCCTCCACACCGACAAATCAGGAAGTCGCCTTAGTTGTTTATGAAGTGTGAGAGAGAAGTGTCACAGAGTCTCGTGATCGGCTGTTTTCGCGCAAAATTCAAATTACTTTAAGAAAATTTCAATGAAATTAAGCTCTTTGGGGGAAAAAGATAATTGTTTCAGATATAAAATAAACCTACGTATAATTTAAAATACATTTCCGAAAACTGTCAAGTAGCCAATTATAATAGGAATACGGCGGAAATAAGGTGTCGATGTCGGTCGTTGATCGAGGCTTTCCCTACGCCTGGGATTAAGATCATGTTGTTAAGGTTATTGGCCCTTGTAGTGATAAATGATAGCTCAGAAACATCTATGTCAGAACTTAAGAGGCCTCACAAATTTTAAAACATATACTTAGATTTTACCCGCGACTTCGTCCGTGTTGAAAGAAAAGAAATAAAGAAAGAAATCGTTTATTTACTGCACAAAAGACACACAGATACAAAAAATAATAGACGTACTAAACTCAATAAATATAACATAATGTGAACGTGTTGAACATTTTCTTCGCGATACAATTTAATTGCATTTTTTATATCAGCTCATTGCTGTTCCATACAAACTTCGACTCCCTTAAGGGATGATTTCCGGGATAGAAAGTGTCCTATGTGTCCCGGAACTCAAACTGTCTCCATACCAAATTTCATGTAAATCGGTTCAGCGGTTTAAACGTGAAGAGGTAACAGACAGACACACTTTCGCATTTATAATATTAGTATGGTTTATGGATTTGGTTCCATTTAGGCCTTTACTAAGGCAGTAATGAAAGAAAATATGAAATTTATAAATTAATAAATATTTGTGGACACTCTTACACAATTTAACCTAGTCCCAAGCTAAGCAAAGCTTGTACTATGGGTACTAAGCGACGATATACATACTTATATAGATAAATATATACTTAAATACATAGAAAACATCCAAGACCCAGGAACTTTCGTGCTCATCGCACAAATAAATCACATAGAAATTTGCCCAATAATTGATAAGGTATCTTAAAGAGGTGATCGACTCACATTGTATATGTAGAAGAGGAGGGGTAAAATGCCGTTTTATATCCCAAAATAGAGCAAGTCTGTACATTTTTAAACCCTGTCATGATCCTTATTTATTTTTAGACCTAAACTGCATAAATACAGTTAAAAAAATAACGTTTCCTTGTTTGAATCTGACTCGTAAAACCGCACGAAGAAAACAATGGAGCGCGATATTGATATTTTTATTATAAGATCTCGGGAATTGCTAGTACAATTGGGTATTACGAAGAATAATATTATATTATATAAACAAAGCCAATGTAAAACCCTCAATTAAATCACCGCAAAAAAATCTTTTGCGTTTTTTTAAATTTACGGTGACCGAAACAAGATTGATTTTTTGATTGACTACAAGATTGTTTTTCGATTAAGTGGTACTATACCTAACTGAAATATGATTGCATATAATTTTTTCGACAGAAAATATTCCAAATTGGTCTTTATTTTCCATTTTTTCTTCACCATTCTGTATATTTTATAAAAGCAGACGGCCTGCTTCAGACTTCAAAAATTTCGCACATATTAGTACAATGACCGGCCCTGCGCCACCCGCAACCAGCGGACTTTCGCGACCTTTACCAGGTCATCAGTCCACTTCGGGTCCGTAGTCGCCACTCAAGAACCTTTCCGCCCCAATACAACGGCCGGCCATCGGTTCTACGTGCAATGTGTGGATCCCGCCCACGCGTATGTGTGTGTGGGCGGGACTGCGATTTAATTTATCTTAATTGACTGAAGGGTCTGAAGGGAACATCCCAAGGGTATCGGTTTAGACTTGTATTGTGTCAATGTGAATTTAGAAACCCCGAGCAGACAAGCATGAACGCTGAAATGTGTGAATCTTGCAATTTACGACGGTGACTAGATTTGACGAAATTAGACTTTAACGTCATGGTAAAAGAAACCACTCCACTCGCCTTCGTGAATTGTAAGAACCATACGAGATTAACGCCTGAATTAAAGCGTATAGCAAGAAATAGTTGTTCAGTAGAGAAACATAGTTGAATAATCCAAATAGGCATGTCTGGCATGAGGAATGCTTAACAAAGAATAAAATTGAAGTGTTTTGTTTTTGTATTGATTATTAATGTAGAAGATACCGCCACTTTTCCATGGAGAGAAATGAATGAATGGATGGAATGGAGTTTTTAAAAAGAGGGTTTTCTGTGTGTATATATGTATGTGTGTGAGCTGTCTGTGATATTTTAACGAAAGTTTTGGTGACGGAGATTATTAGGTATAGCTATGTTTTGAGTCGAGCCTTTTTATAAAGGAGAAGGGCAATATGTCCCATC
This sequence comes from Cenopis cana, assembly GCA_951800055.1. NCBI lineage: Eukaryota > Metazoa > Arthropoda > Insecta > Lepidoptera > Tortricidae > Cenopis > Cenopis cana. The sequence goes on from OX637495.1 coordinate 2,062,329, forward strand.
GGTGTATACAGTTGAGACATATCTCGTTTGAAAGGTCTTCATCGTGGCAGTATTTCATTGTATGGCACCAATGTTGGACAGCGTGCAGAGGCCGAGTAATTGACAAGAGTATGTAAGGTATAAAAATAGTATAGTATTAGTTAAATACAACAAAATAACTTATATAGGTTACTGATCCTTACACAAGATCTTCGCCTTGTTAAAATTTGAAATAAATGCATATAAAATTAATAAACAATACATAAAGTTAATGACCTCTTAAGTCTCTATGTTTTCAATTACATTGTAAATTTTACGCTTGAAACAGTAATTCTTAGATCAAAATGTTTGTATTCATATTCCGCAGGGCATCTCCCTCTTAATATTCATTATAAAAATATGCTTTTCGAGAGAGGTACGAAAAACTAGTTTTTGGCCGTAAAAATGGCAAAGTTTGATGGCATGTAACTTGGCATAAGTGACTAGTTGAGGTAAAGTGAGATGGTGTACACTGCCGTCCTCAAACTAAAAGGTCGCTAAATGCGGAAGTGTCATTTTGAGAAATGAGCGAAAAACGCGCGAAACCATTTCTCTAGAAACTCATAGGAGGTACACCTATAATTCTTTTGTTATTACTTATTGTTTAAGACCGGCCTTTGGTAATACGATGAGACAAAAATATAATGAAGAATTACAATTTCGTCAAAATTTCGCGCAGGACCCCCTTAACTCCGTACCTAAGAAACAATAACACTGTAACTCCATTTTTTATGATTTTGAGTTTTTAACGGTATCGTACTTAACTTTCCGAACTCTTTCGAGCCATAAAACTGTATTTGCCAAATACGCCATAGTTACCGATTTCCTCAAATGTATATTGTTCAAATGTAAGTTCATGACTCGCTCAGAAGTATTTGAATCTATCATTTTATTGTAAGTCTGGGGCATGTACCACAAAACTTTACAAGCGTACAATTCGACAAATTTGTTAACTTTTTCTATGGAAATTTGTACAATTTTGTCAAATTGTGGACTTGTAATGTTTTGTGGTAAGGGGCTGGAGTTACAGTGTTTATACTCACCAAGATACAGCAAAACTAAATATTGGAAACATTTTAGTATAACTCCGAGACTTACATTTTTATGCCTTAAAATATAAAACTTCAGTTTCTTAGTTTAACGTACACATTTTTTTTATCTTGACCACAAATCGCTTGATTGGTAATAGTACTAATAGTAGATTGTTTCTCAAGGGAGCAAAATGATATTATATTTACGGCGAGGGTAATAGGGTAAGAAGATTGGCGCAGATAAACCCTGATAACGTATAAGGAATTTATTTTTGTTGTTTACATCGTTACTAGTATTGATCTACTGACTTATAAAAATGTCAACAAACCAACAGTTCTACGGTTGCTACACGAATAATGACTATGTCCAGTCAGTACTAGCAGGCTACATTGTATGTAAAAAAAAATTTTTTTTTTCAATTTTATTTCTTTATTTCAAATAAATTACTAAACGGTACAAATGGCTTAACAAGGCCTTAATCTTAATATTAAAGATTTTGCGTGGCCTCGGTTAGAGACAGAAAGAGTTGCTCACGCATTTTTCATTCAATAAATTATGATTACTAACATTTCCTATCCTATGTAAGTATAAGAGTATACTTAGTATAATAGATATTGTAGATCGTACTATACTTCTATAGAGGGCGTTATATTGAATCTTGAATGCAGCGAAAGATTCTACAATAGAATCCTGAGAGTAGCATGCGATTCTAAAGTAGAATTTTGAGCATAGCAAAGGATTCAAGTGTTTACGCCCAAGACGGAAATAATTTTGCTACCGTGTGACACAACTGTTTTTCACACCGCCTATGAGGCGCACTGAAATGTCTTACAAATAACTTAGCTACCGAGTGACACACTATGAGGAAAACAGTCATTGTTGTTCAAATTAGGAAAGAAAAGTACGCCTTTGATCCCTCAATGTAGGGCAACAATGACTTTTTTTTTATACATCTTCATTTACTTAAATAATTTAATGATTACAGATTTCATTTATCATCAATTACATACAAACAGTCAGACACAAAAATAAATAAACAGACATTATTAAAAAAAATTGTCATAAAATGGAGACTAGAAATAGAAAGACATTATTATTAATACATTTACATTACATGTTATCTTGTGAGTTATATTATAGTCAATAGTAGGAACCTATGCTACTGAATAGAGCTGGGGACTACAACACTCTCCAAGTAGCGTAGCGATGTAAAGGCCCGCTCGCATGTGAAAAAGATATCCAGCTGGATATATGAAGTAGGTAATACTTTTGTCATTACCTACTCGTAGTTAATACATCCCGCGCAACATTCGTAACAATATTCTCAACCTTAAATAAGTAGGTACTTCTTAAATAAGTACCTATTTCCCGTTTTCTCTCAAGTGCACATCAATTTTGCTTCCACATGAAAAACCTCTCGGAAATATTTTTCCCTTCCGTACCTTGAGTACTTGTACGCAAGAAAAAACAAAGCATATTATTAAGATTTTCCAATGCAACCTATTTGTATTTGCTAGCTGGAAACGTTAAAAAATTAAAAATAATAAAACTGTTTTCCAATGCAATGTGATTATGTCCTCACTGTATTATTTAATTACAATTTAGAAAAATAAAGTTACTTTTGACTACAATAAATAAAAAATAATTAAAAACAAAACTTAAACTATTCTAATCTAACAACCCACCCCGAGTCATACCTGGTGCAAAGGTGCCCAAAACGCTTGCGGCGTTGCCGCGTTGAACTGCCATCGACAATCTTTGCATCAAGTATGACCCGGAGCGGGGGTCAAGCCCCCTGTCCCGCATTCGTCTCCCAACCTCACTTATAAAAATTTGGGCATCCGCGCACCAACAGCCGGTCGTCTCCACCGCCAGAGGGACAAATAGGTAGCCCCCCAAACATGAATATTTTTCCCGTTTACGCGTTTGGGAAGCGGGCTATTGCAATCACAAATTAGATACTAAAAATTATACACTTTATTTTTCTATATTCTTAAATTCTTAGTAAATGCAAGTAACGTGCATCTATTTGTGTTAATTATATTAGTAGGAGAAAGCAGAAATACTTCCATTACAATTTTATTCATTGATTTTATTTGTATTTCGTGTTATTTACGATGGCAATATACATTCTTGTAAATTGACATGTTATTTATAATGTAATCTGATATTTTGAAGAAATAAATTTGAATCTTAATGGCTGTGGCGCGCTTTCGTGGATGACACGCACTAAAACAAACAAACAACTACATACCAACGTAATTTTGATTTTGTATTGCGTTTGACACGTCTTGCAAACAGTTTTCGAGTCGCGTTTCCACGTTTTGCATTGCAAGCTTTGCGTGCGACAGTCGAATCATTTTGTATCGCCTCAGTTTGAGGTTCCAGCATATCAATTTTTTTATCAAAGTGAAAATTGAAAAATTCAACACCACAGGTGGGATTTGAACCCACGACCTCTGGAATCCGTCCATTGCTCTACCGACGCATCCGCACGCGCTAGCGGACGCATCCGCTTAACAAACATTTAAAGTTCCAGCATCTGTTCCATTATTGTACGAGAAATGGTTTTGGGCCAATTTTTTTGGCGTTGTAGTTTTTTTTTTATTTCTTAGAATTGCATGACAATTGGTAGGTTGGAAGAGCTCCTGATTCTGAACAAAATGTGCACGATTTCCTACAGTGTCCCACAATTTTTTTCCATTGAGTGACAAAACGTATGGGATTTTCATAACTCAGTGGATTTTTCGTATGGGGGAAAAAAATTTTTTCGGCGCCATGTTGTCATTTTTTTTACTTGTACAGAATCAGGAGCTCTTTCAACCTACCAATTTTCATGCAATTCTAAGAAATAAAAAAAAACTACAACGCCAAAAAAATTGGCCCTTTTTTGAAACGCTAGCGGGGAAAAAAGCCCTCTATTGCAGGGTTCTTTATATTTCAATCAACCCATGACCCTTACGCAGATTAGGGAGGGCAGTCATCAAAGTACCTACTCAAGGACCGGAAATACAGCAACTCAAATATTAATAAAGGTACATACAATTTCAATCGAAAGGATTTTATATCATCTGTTTCCATATATATTAAAGGTAACATGTGTAACTGTGTATATGTAAGTCTGTCTGTGGCACAATAGCTTTTTAACGGATAAACCGATTTGAGTACGGTTTTTTTTGTTGTAAGTCTCGATGGCGGGGACTGTTATTAGTACGTTTTGTGTCGAGTTTTATTTTATTTTATTTAATTAACATGTTTGAATAAAGCCCCTCTTGTATGCAAGTTGTTGTAACGTGTTCGGAAAGACATCACGTACAGTCAGCAGGAATGGTTGCCACGCGGGCGAGGTGCTCAAAATGATCTTTACACATCTTTATTATAAGGGAATAAGAGCGTCTGAAGATCATTTTGAACACCTCGCCCACGTAGCAACCATTACTACTGACTGAACCTACATGTTTATTTTTAGCACAAAAAAAACCGGCCAAGTGCGAATCGGACTTCGTACAATATAGATTCCGAATCAACCAAAAATTAAATTGGTTTTTATAGGTTTTTTTTTTATTAATTGCTATTTTACAATTGTACTCATAGTTTCAAGTTTCAAGTTTCTTTATTTGACCAAGTAACAAAATCACGTTACATCGAGCAAGTCAAGATACATAATTATCTCTTAACATTTATCATGCACCAGTAAAATTCGTTCATAATAATAATTCATACATTCATTTGTCTCAGTTACAATATCTATATCTATCTATCTATATATATATACATATAATAAAGCAGAAGAGGGTCGAAAATCTGTACATTGAAGATATTAGTAAAAAAATCGATGGAGGGGTCTAAGAATCGATAACAGAACACGTTTCAACTGTTTTTAGAATTCGTGTCTGTTTGTCTGTTTGTCTGTTTGTCTGTTTGTCTGTCTGTTTATTTGTCTAACTATCACGCGAAAACTAGCGAATGGATTTTAATACAGCCTTCACTAATATGTTTATTGGATCTTCGGCCAGGTTATAGGCTATAAAAATCATACAGGTTAGGGATGAAAGGGGGTGAAAAGAGGGGTTAAACTTTGTATGAGAAGTCTTTCAGTTCATGATTTACAGGCTTGAAAATTGGTAAGTATATACATGGACGCAAAGTAAATAGAACCCCATTCAAACATTTTATAATAAACAGATAGTATTTGAAAAAATGGGGGGTGAAATAACAATACCTCTGCCTCTCAGGGCTAAAGACAAAAATACAAAAGTCCCTCAAACCATATTAACTGTTTGAAATGAGAGATCTAATTATGTTGGTCAGTCAGTCTCTATCAATATTCACAAACCTTATTACGAAACCTCGGTTTTTTTTTTTGTTTTCGATGGAGGGTACCTGTTAAGTATCCAAACACGCTCACTCCCGCGTGTTTAAAAAAAAAACCTAATGTGATGTATTTTGTCTTTGACCAATATAAGTGATTCACGTACTGGAGTCCTTTTATTTAATTAATTAGTCAACCAAGACACAGGCCCATTTCCCCGTTCAAGACATGTAACATGGTGTCAGAAGATGACGAGGATCACGCCTTAGTAGGTAACAACAATCGTCTATAAGTCAAGAAAAGTCGATCAATTCAATCAACAAGTCCCTTCGCAAAGTCGCAAACATGGCGGGCGGAGATGAAGAAGCGAAGCCTGTTGTCGTCACATCAACGACGGCGCCCTTGCCGCCGTGCAATTTCAAACTGGACATTCACGCGACAAATATGCCCTTAGCATGGAAAAACTTCGAAATGTCGCTAAGGATTTTCCTCTTGGCAAACGACCTTGACAAGGTCGATGACAAAAGAAAAGTAGCAATTCTCTTAAATTGCATCGGCCCGGAAGCACTACAGATCTTTTACTCGTTCAATGTCGACATCTCTGCTATTACATTTCAAGAATTGGTTACAAAGTTTGAGACATATTTCCTACCTAAAGTTAATGTCACAATGGAAAGACATAAACTATTTAACCGAAAACAAGGAGCAGACGAAGCAATTGAACCATATGCCACAGACTTAAAAAACATAAGTCTACAGTGTGAATTTGGTACCCTTGCCGACAGCCTGTTAAAGGATATATTTTCATGGAATCTCAACGACTCATGCCACCACATCAAGGAAAAAATATTAGTCAATAAGCCGGACAGTTTTGATAAGGCAGTGGAGCTAGCTGTGACTCTTAGAAACACGAAGCAAGACGTCAGAGCCATTAGTCACACTAACACAATGGAGATTGATGCAGTAAGGACAAACCAACAATACCAACCAAGAAGAAGTCAGCCCGGTCCCAGTCGTCAGCCCAGTTTCAGTCGCCAGACCAGTCACAGTCGTCCATCAAGTCCCAGTCAGCAATCCCAGTCGCAGACTTGTCATAAATGTGGTCAAGTTCACCGGTACAGATGTCCCGCCCTCGGAGTAACGTGTCGAAATTGCCAGAAGTTAAACCACTTCGCGTCAGTATGCCGTGCTAGGAAGTACGTTAATAATTTGGAATTTGTCAACCATTCAGGTAATACTGACAATAACAACACTGATGATCAATATTTTCTGGGTTCACTGTTTTTGTCCACTATATCCTCTGATCCATATCATGTGAATATCTCCATAAATGACACTGAGACAAAGTGCCTTTTGGATACGGGTGCAGATACTAATGTCCTATCTTATAATACATACAAAAACCTTAAATTGCCACTCGACAATATAACTAAAAGCACACATAAACTCTCAACTTTCAGTGGTGAGGTCTTGCCTACTGTAGGTCAATGCTCTGTCCCTGTCATGCACAATAACCAACATTTTGACTTAAGATTTCATATTATTGACCTACCATGTCAAAATGTCCTTGGTCGTAAAAGTTGCACAGACCTCAAGTTAATTAAAAGAATTCATAATGTTAGCTTCAATCCTGTCGTAACAGAACCAAATGTTGATATATTGACAAAATATTCAGACCTGTTCTCGGGCATTGGGTGTCTCAAAGATTTTGAATGTCATTTAACAATGAAACCCGATGCTGTACCATCAATTGATGCTTGTCGCAGAGTTCCATTTAGCTTGCTAGAAGGCCTAAAAGAAGAACTAAAGTCACTAGAAAAAGACCAAATTATCATCAAAGTCGAAGAACCTACTGAGTGGGTCAGTTCTATAGTCATTACATCTAAAAAAAATGGTCAACTTAGATTATGTATAGACCCACGAAAACTCAACCAATCAATAATGCGTCCACACTACCAGTTTCCAACTATTGACGAAATAAAAAATTGCCTAGCTGGAGCAAAATATTTCTCGACATTAGATGCAAACAAAGGCTTTTATATGCTCAAACTTGATGAAGAATCATCAAAATTATGCACTTTTATCACTCCTCAAGGTCGCTACAGATACCTAAGGCTCCCTTTCGGAGTGAATGCTGCTCCTGAACTGTTCCATTCTGAAATGACAAAAAGGTTCAGTGACCTTGAGGGTGTAAAGGTCATGATGGATGATTTACTAATCTACGGCACTACTAAATCAGAACATGATTCTAGACTAGAAAAAGTACTTCAGAGGGCTAGAGAGATTAACATTAAATTTAACAAAGAAAAGTCTAATATTTGTAAAAGCCAAGTCCGGTATTTAGGTCACATCTTTAGTCAAGACGGAGTAAAAGTTGACCAAGACAAAGTCGAAGCGATTTCTAATATGCCTCCACCAACTAACATAACTGAGTTGCAACGCTTCTTAGGTATGGTTAATTACCTAGGATCCTACATTGAAAATTTGTCACAAAAAACCACCAATTTAAGGACACTCTTATCCAAAAACAGTACCTGGCAATGGTCTGAAGCTCATGACGAAGAGTTCAATACTCTGAAATCTATGATCACAAATGCCCCAGTCTTAACATATTATGACTCTAGTAAGGACTTGGTCTTATCTGTGGATTCGTCAAAGGATGCGATGGGTGCTGCTATTTCACACCACAAACAGCCCATTGCCTATGCCTCTGCATCACTAAGTCCAACACAGCAGGCCTATTCTCAAATTGAGAAAGAGCTCTTAGCAATTTTGTTTGGATGTACTAAATTCCACCAGTATATATATGGCCGTCACACTACTGTAGAAACAGACCATAAGCCTATTGTGCCATTATTTAAAAAACCTATCTATGACATCCCTGCACGTTTACAGCGCATAATGCTCAGACTTCAACCCTATGACTTAAATGTAATATACAAACCAGGAAAATACCTATATGTGGCTGATACTCTGTCCAGATGTGCCCTTCCTGAACACGCATTGACTGATCTTGAAGCTGATATCGATCTACATGTAAATTTAGTCATGAAATCCTTAGCGGTAAGCCCTACCAAACTGAAAGAACTACAGTCTCACACTGCTCAGGATCATGATTTGACAACTATAATGAATTACTGTAAAACTGGTTGGCCAGAGCATAAGAGGTCAGTACCTCTTAACATAAGACCATATTTTGCTTTAAAAAGTGACATTCATGTGCTAGACGGCCTTGTTTTTAAAAACAACACTATTGTTGTCCCCATGTCTCTCAGGCAGGATATCCTTAAGCTGATTCACACTGGTCATCAAGGCATTAACAGTTGCATTCGTACAGCAAAGAATTCAGTCTATTGGCCATATATGTCTTGTGATATTGAAAAATACATAAACCAATGTCATATCTGTCTGACTTACCGTAATAACAATACTAAAGAAACTTTAATTCAACATGACTGCAAACCATTGCCATGGAACAAAGTAGGAGTGGACATTTTCGAATTTAACTCGGAAAAATACTTACTGGTTGTAGACTACTTCACAAAATATGTTGAACTGGCTCTTCTAAACTCGGGAACTTCTTCTAAATTTGTGATAACACATCTCAAATCAATTTTTGCTAGACATGGCATACCATGCACCTTGATCTCAGATAATGGACCACCATTCAATAGTAAAGAGTTTGCAGACTTCGCACGCAAGTGGGACATTGAGCACATTACGTCCAGTCCATATTTAAGCCGTTCTAACGGTATGGTTGAGAGGACAATAGGTACTATTAAAAATATACTAAAAAAATGTTTAGCAGACAATTCGGATCCCTATTTAGCAATTTTACATTACAGAAACACTCCAAAAGACAATAGTCTGTGCTCCCCGGCTCAACTTCTAATGTCCAGAGCTCTAAGAACAACATTAGCAACGGCAGAGACATCTTTAAAACCTAAAGTCTGTAATTACAAGGTGATTAATGAAAGAAACCAAGTTATAAATAATAAATCAAAGCTTTATTATAATAAACATTCCAAAGACATGTCATCTTTAAAAGAGGGAGAAAGTGTATACATAAAAAAACAACCGCACAGTGTGTGGACTCCAGGTATTGTTACACAGGTATGCCCCGAGCCTAGGTCCTATATTGTTGATACTCCTGAAGGCACTTTCCGTCGCAATCGCCAACATATTCTTAAAACAAAGACCTCTCAGCCAGTCAGTCAATCACCTCGATACAGCAGTGCTCAGTCCTCCCCTTCACGTAGTCCAGTCCGCTCACCGGCACCTGAAATCACAGAAAACGTTAATACAAATACAAACGATAATACTTACCAGCCTAGTCCAGTGATCTCCAATACGATTCCTCCGGAGCAATTTTCTTCCTTTGGCCGTCGTATTATACCTCCACGTAGATTTGATGAGGAATATAACTACTGAAACGTGCAAATTGTAATAATATGACCACTAATATTGGTCAGAGTGTAGCAAAGGGTGGCCCATATATAGGACTTAGAAAAATTTTAATTTTTTTTTTGCTCGTTTTTACTACTTTTTTGATCAGAACATTAAAGAATATGTAAAAATAAGCATCTTTTACTGGAACTTTTTTTCTCTAAATTGAGAAATGGCCGAAATATAGCGACACAAAGTTTTATAAATTTCAACACTTAGAAAATTTTCACGCTGAACGGTGTCATTATAACACCTATTTTGGATGAATAAAATATATATGTCACCGCAAGATTGTAAAAACCGTTAGATTATAATTTTACTAGTCAGATTGTAATCTATCGGAAAATTGTCAATAGAACCCGATAGTAAATTCCGTGACAGGGTCGACGAAGCCCCCGCTGCGCGGGGGCTTCTATTCTGGGTGGTTATGCGCTTCGCGCATTTTGGAAGAAACCTAACCAACCTAACCTAACCTTACTCTGGGGCCCCGTTACAAAATTTGAAACTATTATTAAAAGTTTATTTGAAATAATATGGTTTTTTCGACATATAAAATATGATTACAATGGAAAATAAATAAAAAAAATTTTGGTCAAAATTTTTCTAAGTCCCAGGTACGGCCACCCTTTCCTACACCCCAACCCTAATATTTCGTATAGTGTATGTATCATGGTGGTTGTACGTTGTAAGCACTGTTTTGTATTACGCAATCTTGCTTGTATCCAAATAGGTTATGTGTCATTGTCATTCATGACACAAAGCACTCACAAATGTCAATGGCGTCTGTCAATTTGCGTTTAGTTTAGCTTTGTATAAATTACGTTAGATATAGTTTTAGAAACTTGTACTTAAAGTAATTTTAATTAGAGAATTTATTAAAGATGATTTTAAGCTACTTTTCAGAAGGGAGATGTTAAGTATCCAAACACGCTCACTCCCGCGTGTTTAAAAAAAAACCTAATGTGATGTATTTTGTCTTTGACCAATATAAGTGATTCACGTACTGGAGTCCTTTTATTTAATTAATTAGTCAACCAAGACACAGGCCCATTTCCCCGTTCAAGACATGTAACAGTACCTACGCAGAGCGGCGGGCTCTCGGTTGCATGGTAGCACTTGCGACATGTACCTATATATTAGGTATGCGCATTTTTGTATAAAATATTGTTTTTGAGGTGCTCATTACAAGAATGATATCCATTTTCAAATCGAAGATGGCGGACATTTACTTATTTACTTTTCTTAATAATCGATATGGGTGTCATTGAGGTTCTTCGAGGTGCCGATTAGTTGCGTTTTCCGTCAGCAAAATGTATAAAATACGTTCAGCGCGTAACACACATAAATTTAGGGTATATTGGTATTCGTTAGTAAAATATACCTACGTAACAATAAACATCAAGTACGAGTATGACCAAATTCGAAAGTTATAGGTGGATAGGAAGCAAAAAAAAAACAATTCTCAGAAAATCACATACCTCTTAGAAGCAACCAGGGTGGGTGCGCTATCAACCTAGGCCTCTACTCCATCTTCGAAAGTGAAAGAACAGACCAAAGTAGGTATTCAGTTATACCTATGTTTTACAATAAAGCACTTTGAACTTTGAAAGGTATTCCACTAATTTATGAACAAAAAAATATCTATTCAACCACCTCTTTACAAAGCCATTTGATAGGTCAACAATTTCTTTTTGTTCAATCATCTACATTGCTTGATGCGTATGAAGTATTTTCCGTACCTGCATCATAATGTTCGAATCATTTCGCACTCGCTTTTTTATCTACATTACTTGACGCGTAGGAATTATTTTCCGCACCTGCATCATAATGTTCAAAAACGTTAGCGCGCGCTACGCTCGCTTTTTCATCTACATTACTTGATGCGTTTGAAGTCTTTTCCGCACCTGCATCATAATGTTCGTAAAAATTTCGCGTTCGCTACGCTCGCGTTTTCATCTGCATGACTTGATGAGTATGAAGTATTTTCCGCACCTGCATCATAATGTTCGAAAAATTTCGCGCTCGCTGCGCTCGCGTTTTCTTCTACATTACTTGATGAGCATTTTCCGCACCTACATCATAATGTTCGAAAATTTTCGCGCGCCGTACGCTCGCGTTTTCATCTACATTATAGTTGATGCGTATGAAGTATTTTCAGCACCTGCATCAGAATGTTCGAATAATTTCGCGCTCGCTGCGCTCGCGTTTTCATCGACATTATAGTTGATGCGTATGAAGTATTTTCCTCACCTGCATCAAAACATTTCGCGCTCACTACGCTCGCGATTTTCTTCATTTCTTGATGCGTATGAAGTATTTTGCACACCTGCATCGTAATGTTTGAAAGAATTCGCGCTCGCTGCGCTCGCGTTTTCATCTTCATTACTTGATGCGTATGAAGTATTTTCCGCACCTGCATCACAATGTTCTTTTTTTTTCATTTTGCGCTCGCTACGCTCGCGTTTCCATCTACATTACTTGGTGCGTATGAAGTCTTTTGCACACCTGCATCGTAATGTTTGAAAGAATTCGCGCTCGCTGCGCTCGCGTTTTCATCTTCATTACTTGATGCGTATGAAATATTTTCCACACCCGTATCAGAATATCCGAAAAATTTCGCGCTCGCTCCGCTCGCGCGCGTTTTCATCTACTTCCTTCTAAATATATATTTTGTCCTCTGTGATGTGTTTCATGTGGGCGCATTGAGCCGGCGTGCGCAATGTTTGGCGAGACAGCCGGTGAAGAAGTTGATATGGATATTCACGCGAATGAAGTCGCGGGAAAAAGCTTAGATAAATAAATTTAAATCATAAAAAATGCTCTCCCTGTGATCCTGATCTGTGTCCTTTAATTGAGGTGTGCAATAAAGAGTAGGTATTTGTTGTTGTTTGTTGTTGTTTAAAACTGGACTACCCGTGCGAAACCGGGGCGGGTTATACATGCGAAAGTAACTCTGTCTGCCTGTTTCCCCTTAAAATGCTCAACCGATTTAGATGAAATTTGGTATGGATATAGTTTGAGTCCTAGGGAAGGACATAGGATACTTTTATCCCGGAAATCATCCCTTAACGGGGTTTAAGTTAGAATGGAAGAGAGAGAGATAACTAGGTAAGCGCAAGAAATAGAAGAATGAAATAACATTCTAACGTGATGACCGAGTTCTACGCAGACGAAGTCGCGGGCAAAAGCTAGTACATATAATAAGGCAGAAGAGGGTCAAAAATCTGTACATTAAAGATATAAGAAAAAAAATCGATTGAAGGGTCTTAGAATCGATAACAGAACACATTTCAACGGTTTTTAGAATTCATGTCTGTTTGTCTGTTTGTCTGTCTGTTTATTTGTCTAACTATCACGTGAAAACTAGCGAATGGATTTTAATACAGCCTTCAATAATATATTTATTGGATCTTCGGCGAGGTTATAGGCTATAAAAATCATACAGATTGGGGATGAAAAGGGGTGAAAACAGGGGTTGAACTTTGTATGGGAAATCCTTCAATTCGTAATTTAAAGGCTTGAAAATTGGTAAGCAGCAACTTGGAAGCAAAGTAAAAAGAACCCCATTCAAACATTGTGCAATAAACAGATAATATTTGAAAAAACGGGGGACGAAATATACTTGAGAGGCCAAAGACAAAAAAACAAAAGTCCCTCAAACCATATTAACTGTTTGATATGAGAGATCTAATCATGTTGGACAGCCGGTCGCTATCAATATTCACAAACCTAGGTACATACCAATCTTACTATGCAAGCTCGATGTTTTTTTTTTGTTTTCGATGGATGGTACCTCTACCTACCTACGCAGAGCAGCGGGCTCTCGGTTGCATGGTAAGACTTGCGGCACGTATATGTATGCGCATGATTGAAATAATTTGAGTTTTCCGAGTTGCATCAACTTTATTTGTTTAAAAAGCTATTTTACTGTTTAAATAATAAGGTTCAAAATGTATAAATTTAAATATTAATATTTTTGTATAAAATCTTTTTTTTTGGGGTGCTGATTACAACAATGATATCCATTTTCAAATGCAAGATGGCGGACATTTATTTTCTTATAATCGTTATGGGATATGTTTGAGGTTCTTCGGGGTACGGGGATATCAGAGGTGGGGGTTCACTGACCATTCTCAAAGCCAGAAAATAAACGATCCACAAACGAAATTTTCCATCTCTGTCGCACTTTAGTACAGACTTGCAAGTGCGACAGAGAGGGAAAACTTCGTTTGTGGTTCGTGGTAGCCCCCCCCCCCCCCCCCCTGTTCCACAAGTCAGCAAAATTCATAAAATACGTTTTTTGATGTAATTAATTCGATACAAATTAAGCATAATTGCAGGTCTATAAGCCTAAGCTATGGCCCTTAAAAATGGCCATATTTGATGTTCTCCCGGTTCGCAGTTCGCACCGAAGTAAAGTTTGTCAAAGTTGCAAATTTGGGAACTAACTGATTCATACAACATACCGAAGACCGGCCGGCTCAGACTTTTCACATTTAGGGTATATAGGTATTTGTTAGTAAAATATAGGTATGTAACAATAAACATTAAGTATGACCAAATTCGAAATTCATAGGCCGATAGGAAACAAAAACTCAATCTCAGAAAATCACACATCTCCCAGGAACAACCAGGGTGGGTGCGCTATCAACCTGGGCCTCTACTCCACCTTTGAATGTGAAAGAACAAACAAAGTTAGTAAGGTTCTCCAATAATTTAAAAAAAAAAAATATGAATTCAAACACCGACAACTAATTTTGTTTCTTAAAAATTTTGCGCTCGCTGCGCTCGCGTTTACATCTACATTCCTTAATGCGTAAGAAGTCTTTTCCGCACCCTGCATCACAATGTTCTAAAAGTTTCACGCTCGCTTCGCTCGAGTTTTCATCTACATGACTTGATGCGTATAAAGTCTTTTCCACACATGCATTACAATGTTCGAAAAAATATGCGCTCGCGTTTTCATCTATTTTACTCGATGAATATGGAGTATTTTCCGCACCTGCATCATAATGTTCGAAAATTTTCGCGCGCGCTACGCTCCCTACATTACTTAATGTGTGTGAAAAATATTCCGCACCTTTTTTTTTTCCTCACCTGTATGATAATGTTCCAAATAATTCGCGCCCGCTTCGCTCGCCTTTTTAACCACCTGCATCATTATGTCCGAAAATAAGTTTTTTCGAAACATTAAGGCGCTACACTGAGAAATTTGGAGACTTTGAAACGCTGTCCTGCCCAGACTAGCAAACAGTAGGGGCTGATTTTCAGATATATGATTCTTGACTATATGATTGTGGTACTGACAATAGCGAAACATGATTGCTTAAAATTTTCTCGATAGAAAATAAATCCAAAGTCGAGTCTATATTTTCCTTTTTTTCCTCAGCCTACAAAAACAACGCATTATTAAAAGACACGATTAAGTTAATATGATGGTATTGTACCTCATCTAGGTACTGACAAGAGGAAATTTAATAAATCTGCACACAGTCAGATATTTAACGTGATTTGTCTAAAAAGCCATTCTCGGAGATGGTTGTATCCCGTTTTGTCGTGAGCGAAAAACAAAGGGTGTTTCTTTCGATCGATATATCACCTTAACTAATTCGAACGCGTTTGCGTTTTGTCTCAAAATGTATGAAAATGCTCTCACCGAGTTTAAAATACGCGCGTTCATCGGTTAGCAACAAATGTTATACTCGCTGTTTTAGTTTCCACAGTGACCACCAGAGGCGCTGTTCACGTTTTCATACCACTTTCATACATTATGAGATAAAACGCAAATGCGTTCGAATTAGTTAATGTTTCGAAAAAACTTATACTAGAGCTACTGTAATCAGTGTCTTTATTGCTTTCATAGGTTACAAGATGGTTACAATATTAAAGTTCTGGGGGCCGATTTTTGAGATTCGAACGCTCGACTTTTCACTCGACATCTGTCAAAACATCATAGTTTTTTTGTGTATGTACTCGTAAATTAGTGTTGAAGTAGAATATCCGGTGAAATGAGAGCATAGGTCAGTAAACTTAAAAGTAATTTACCTGTAACAAGATCAATCAAAATGACAGTAGACGGCGGGACTTTACCTAGTTTTCGTTTAATCAAACACGGAACATTAAATAAATATGTTCTGTGCTTCTGTGTAATCGAGGGACTTTACCAAATAACCAGCCGCGCGGGTTAATGCCGCTTTCTTCATGTGTAGGTACGTCATTGACACCTAAACGCCAACTCATATTCCATTGAACTTCAGTTGTAAAGCGCAATGATTTTGACAAAACGTTTCGGCCTCTCATAGTCACAACAACGCACCAACAACGACGTCCAAGCACGCACATTTGATGGTGACAGGCACTACTATTCCCTAAATGAAAAAAAACACACACGCAGCTGAAAGAAAAGCTGCCATCACCCGGCAATCATATATTAGTAGTGGCTCTGTGAGCTGTGTTTTTAGGGTTCCGTACCAAAAAGGTAAAAAAGGAACCCTATTGGTTTCACTTTGTCTGTCTGTCTGTCTGTCTGTCTGTCTGTCTGTCTGTCTGTCTGTCACATCGCTAAATATCTCAGGAACTACTTATCCTATCGATTTGAAATTTGGAATAGTTATAAACAAGGGTAACCCAGATACATAGAAGATGGTTTTTTAAATTATTTTATTTTATTTTCTGTGAATAATGACAGATAAAAGGGGGTTCAAAATTTTAAAGTCTGGCAACTATGTCAAGTGGGGTATCATATGAAAGGGCTTGACTTGTACATTCCAAAACAATTTTTAGTTTTTTTTTTTCGTTGGGGAAATTTCGATTTACGAGGGAAAATGTAAAAAAAAATACCATTCCCCCCCTTATCTCCGAAGTTTACGAAGAAAAAAATTTGAAATTATTACACAACATTAATATGCATGTATATTTTACAGGAAAATTATAGCCATAGCTCTATCTAGTTTTTCTTTTTTTTAATCATCAAAAAACTTTTCTATACTAAGTTTGTAATTTAATCACCTTTGTATATATTTTTGTTTTATATTTAAATTTACAAAATTACGTTGAAAATACCTTCTTTCAAATAAAAAAACAATTATTGAAATCGGTTGATGTGATAAAGAATTATCCTTGAAAAACCAACATACGTACTAAGTTATTCAGTCGCGCAAATTAGTAACACAATGCGCCGATAGATGGTGCTGTCATGTTTTTTTAAGATTGTTCCTGAATTAATGGGGTCGGGACGGGTACACAACTACATATTCAAGAACTGTGTACGGAACCCTCGGTGCGCGAGTCGGACTCGCACTTGACCGGTTTTATTTTTTTTAATTTCCATAACTATGTTCGATATCGAATGGCGACTGCCACGGCGGCGGCGGCTGTCACGACTTCGAGCTGCGGCGGCAGGGGCAGCGGTTTTCCTGCCCACATGCACGCAGCGGCGGCATGCGGCATGCGGTTTTGCTGCATACATTGCCTGTTGTCCATACTAACCGCAGTGCGTTGAGCGTCTCGACCGCGCAATGAACAGATAAATCGCTTGCCGTTCCGCAATTCACGCAAAGTCGCACGTAATTGGGCCCTGACGTAAGGCCGCGGTCTCGACGCCAGCGACCAGCGGCGAGCGGCGAGGACAACATGTATACAGCAATGTAAACAACAAACTCTCTGGAAGACATTAAGGCGATATATTGATTGAAAGAGACGCGCGTATGTTTTTCGTTCACGACATAACGGGATGCAACGCTCTCCGGGAAAGGCTTTTTTAGACAAATCTCGATAAATATCTGACTGTGTGCAGATTTATTAATTTCCTCTTGTCAGTACCTAGATGAGGTAAAATACCATCATATTAACTTAATCGTGTCTTTTAATAATGCGTTGTTTTAGTAGGCTGAGTAAAAAAAGGAAAATATAGACTCGACTTTGGATTTCTTTTCTATCGAGAATATTTTAAGCAATTATGTTTCAGCTATTGTCAGTACCACAATCATATAGCCAAGAATTATATATCTGAAAATCAGTCCCTATTGTTTCCTCGTCTGGGCAGAACAGCTTTTCAAAATTTCCAAATTTCTCAGTGTAGCGCCTTTTTTATCACCATTTTCTCTAGGATTACACAATAATTATCACTTAAAATGTTGATATGTTACTTACTACTGTTGTTAAAATACTTAAAGAAGCTTACAAAGTATTGCGATCTTACAGGAGTGTGA
Source organism: Cenopis cana (assembly GCA_951800055.1). Lineage (NCBI taxonomy): Eukaryota > Metazoa > Arthropoda > Insecta > Lepidoptera > Tortricidae > Cenopis > Cenopis cana. The sequence goes on from OX637495.1 coordinate 2,080,347, forward strand.
TAATGATTGACGTCTTAAAAATAGTAGTACCTAGTAGTAGTAAACAGCCCTAGCTAAGCTCTAGTATAAGTTTTTTCGAAACATTAACTAATTCGAACAAGTTTGCGTTTTGTCTCAAAATGTATGAAAGTGGTATGAAAACGTGAACAGCGCCTCTGGTGGTCACTAGTGGAAACTAAAACAGCGAGTATAACATTTGTTGCTAACCGATGAACGCGCGTATTTTAAACTCGGTGAGAGCGTTTTCATACATATTGAGACAAAACGCAAACGCGTTCGAATTAGTTAATGTTTCGAAAAAACTTATACCTACTAGAGCTACTGTTACCTGAGTGACAAAAAATATATAAGTGTGCCCCTGAACGGGTAAATCCCTGCAAGTTATCGTTAACTTAACGTGATGATTATTAATAAGTTTCCTCAACTTGGGAGCTAGGAATCCCCTTCTGCCGATATATTTTCAAGTTAAACGATAAACTCTGACCTTATGTTATTGACAGGTACTTATCAATAATTTGATTTCTGACCATGCAAAACTAAAATTAAACTTTCAATTTTTTTGTCATTTAATTTAATCGCGTTTATTTATTTATTTTTTATTTAAATAATATAATAAAAAATTTGAAATCATAAATGTACGCTTACCTGAGACACATTTACACTTGATAAGAGAACAACGGAAGACAACCAATTGGAAAGTCACTATTTGCGACATGTTTCGGACTGCAAATGGAGTCCTTAATAAATTTTGTAATCAGCGTTAATATTGACATCCTAATATTGTGATAATAATTAGCAACTACCGTGTAAAGACCATCACATGTTCCTATTCATTAACGTTATTTATCTGCAAATCAAAGATCAATCGACTTCTCGTATCATGCTCATAAATAGTGCGCATGAGCGCCGTACAATCAGTCCAGTGCGCGCGCAGAATCAAGCGTGGTTGAACAGAGCTGCCTCCACTCTAGATCAATACATATTATTTTAAAAAATTGTTATAAAAAAAACACTGAATGTAAACACACAATTTTATTGGACTTTAATGCCAGTCAAAGAGTATAATAATATATGCCAGTTTAGACTAGCGATCGCGTTTAAATTAAGTAGCGACTTTGTTTAAAATAAGTTTAAGAGTGAGAAACAGAATTTAATTTAACTTTAATGCCAGTTTAGAATTTAAATAGCGATTGTGTTTTAATTAAGTAGCAATTAAATATTTAGTATTTAACTAAATATTTTATGACAATCATTCTTATTAAGGGATCAAAATAGTGTGAAATGGTGAACAAAGTGTACAAATTAGGTTCTCAAGTGATGGAAGGAAAAGGAAGTAAACATAACCAAGTGCTGATGTCTATAATTGGTAAGTACCTACAATTCCACTTAAATCGTCATCATCATCAAAACTTAAGAGCACTCTTGTCGGTGGAGTAACTGCCACTCTTCTCTATTCATTGCCAGTTTCTTGACTGCCTCATACGACCTGTCAGCAACTTCCTCCTTCACTTTATCAAATCTGGAGCATCGCATTGTATGGGAGTGAGCCATAGACGCTGACACAAAGAGACAGAGAAAGATTAGAGGCCTTCGAAATGTGGTGTTGGCGTAGGATGGAGAGGATCAGCTGGACGGAAAGAAAAACGAATGAAGAGGTTTTGAGTATGAGGAGAGAGAAGAAACTTACTTAAGACAATTAGAAATAGAAGAGGCATGATGATGGGACACTTAATACGGCACGACAGCTTCTTCTTCGATATCTTAGAGGGCAAAATTGAAGGAAAAGAAAAAAGAAAAGAAAAGAAATAATTTATTGTTTACCATGTACAAATACGGTCTTAAATATAAACATGTGAGTCACAATGGCAACCCATTTCGGGCATACAATAATAGTTAAATATAAAAGAACACAGGTTCCATAACTTAAGAACAATTGAACTGGAAGTATTCTTTTAAATCGTAAAATACATTTTCAGTTAACCATCGCTTTAATTGGCTCTTAAATTGATTTCCGCTTAACATTTTCAGATTAACAGGTAAGGCAGAAGAGGAAGAGCAAGACCTAGATTGACTTACTTAAATCGTATTCATTTAAATAAACACTAGGTTTTAAGGCCTATTGAAACGGTACAATAACTTGCATGCGATTTTTTTGACGGCCGCTTTAGCTTAGTTGGTAGTGACCCTGCCTACGAAGCTGGAGGTCCCGGGTTTGTATCCCGGCCGCGGCATTTTTTTGTGTGATGAGCACGAATATTTGTTCTCGGGTCTTGGATGTTTTCTATGTATTTAAGTATCTATATATCTATATAAGTATGTATATCGTCGCTTAGTGGTAACCATAGTATACAAGCTTTGCTTAGTTTGGGACTAGGTTGATTTGTGTACCTCTAAGATTGTCCACAAATATTTAAAAAAAAAATCATTACATCGCGGGGTTTGATCGCCCTTGTCTTACTTCTGTAGTCCGGAGCCCGCAGTGTAATCAAAATTGCAAGTTCTTGCGGCATCGGCCTTTACCCGCGATTTTGTCCGAATAGTACTCATTATTTATTTATCGTATGGCAATGATTTCGAACCGTGAGATCTTCGAGAAGACGGTATGATTGCCAGTTTTGTTGCACTTATTGCATTAGAGATAGGTATGATTGCTATGAAATTATTTTAGGCGCAGGTTTAACCCTTTTCCAGGCCGCACCAACCTACGTGGTTTTGCGAAAAACAAAATATATATGCAAAATAGTTATGAATTGGAAATTAATTTTGACGACCGCTTTAGCTTAGTTGGTAGTGAACCTGCCTACGAAGCTGGAGGTCCCGGGTTCGAATCCCGGCCGGGGCATTTATTTGTGTGATGAGCACGAATATTTGTTCTTGGGTCTTGGATGTCTTCTATGTATTTAAGTATTTATTTATCTATATAAGTATATATATCGTCGCTTAGTACCCATAGTACAAGCTTTGCTTAGTTTGGGACTAGGTTGATTTGTGTAAGATTGTCCACAAATATTATTTTTTATATTATTATTTTTTTATTATTTAAGCGCAAGTTAATTTTCGCCGAAATTAAATTCGATTTAAACCTTAACTTTGGGTATTACGGTTAAATTTTAACTACACGCATGTGGTCGATAAATCGTACTATGCCTGGAAAAATTATTCTCAGGTGCATGTAAATACCTAGCATAAAACACCTTATTCTTGCAATAATCGACAAAATCTAACTCGCGCAATTTTAATGACATCATAAAACCTCATTCCACCATATATTTTTTTAATTTTACCAATTAAATTATTTCTATTGTTTTTGATTCGTATTATAAAACCGTTAGGTCCGTCATAAAACCTCATTCCACCACACATACTCGTACATTTTGATAACCAGTAGACCATGCTGATTCCAACGATATCATTTGTCGGTACCTATAAACCTTTTGAGTCCTACGAAAATCGTAAATACGGTAATATCTCTACGAATTGGCCTCTCTACTAATCCGTAACTATTTTTTTTTTGTTTATTGGTGAAAAAACAGACATAAACAAATTTAACCAACAAGAGTTATCTTGGGTTCGTACCCTATATGTATTCCTTTAAATGTAAGTAAATAATACATAAAAGTAGACATGAAATGTTGGTATAGTGGGAACAATAAAATTCAGATGGGTGTTTACATTTTCATGAATTCAGGCGTCGTAATATTAGATTGCTTATGATATATCAACTTACAAAACACAAGCAATCATAAGTTATGATTCATAACAATCATAACTTAGATTACCTAGGTATATTTTGATACGCACTCTGTCTGCGTCAGCTTTATTCCAATGATATCGTCTTTTCTTTGGGTATAGTGTAACTCTAGAAACTTTAATTAGTAGTTTTTATTTTATTATTTTCTTTGCCTGCTTTTTTAAGTAAATAAATTATAATTAGGCATTAAAACACGATTGCGGTTTTATGAAACGAGCCGAAGGCTATCATTATGTAGCAGTTGCATAAACTACTAGAAAATGAATGAATGTATGAGCACACACTGAGCGAACAAAATACTAATTAGTAGTAAGTTTTAGTGAATCCCAAGACAAGGAGATTATATACTAACGGTTACAAAACAGTTTAGTAGTAATTAGTAGTTACAAGGACAAATTTTTTGGTATTAGTAAATAACTACTATTATCAAAAACTGTTTTGTAACCGTTAGTATATGATCTCCTTGTCCTGGGATTCACTAAAACTTGCTAATAATTAGTATATTTTTTTCGCTCAGTGCAGCTGTCACATTATGTCATAAATGTAATAATTGTGATCTTGAACATCGGAAGACTCACTAAACATACAATGTCTTATAATAGTCAATATCTGGGCGACCGAGCTTTGCTCGGCGTTTTCACGTACATGAGACCTAGCTAGATCGATTCCTCGTCCCCGAAAACCACCACATACCAAATTTCATCAAAATCGTTAGAGCCGTTTCCGAGATCCCCGGAATAAATATATATAGATATATACAAGAATTGCTCGTTTGAAGATATAAGATAAGATATAAGATGTAATGTTATAAACCGTTTAACAATGTCACAGAACACGTACATGTGACACGTGCCGATATTTGGCACGCTACGTTGCCATCCTAATGAAGCTAGGAGCTACGAATTCATAATTGTGTATTTGATACTTCTTAAAATTTATAACCTTTTGAAAAAGGAAAAAAGAAAGGAAAAGAAACATTTATTCGTGACAAACAAAATACTTACAAACAGGACATTACAAACCGAATTTTGTCACGAAATGGTCACAACTCAGCGTTATGCTGGCAGAGCCAGCGCTGGTCTTCCGTTGTGACCATTTGGTGAAATCACGATTCACGGCACAGTGACGAAACAAACACACAAAACAACAAGAAATAGTAGGTACAAATAGGTACAAAACACCGCAAAAAAAAAAGTTAAAAACAGTTGCCCGTGCGCGCATATCCTAGGCCGCACTAGGGGTGGATAGAAAAACATCAAAATATCACTTTAAACCATAAATTACTTAGCTAATATTGGTTTGGTACTTTCTAAAACTGTATTTTTTTTTCTAACAATCATTGTGTTAAACAATCTTTCTCTCCTACCCTACGCTTTGATATCCTAAAGTTAAAAGTTATGTTTTACCTGTGGTTGCAGTTGCAGGAAAGAACTTGTCCTGCAACTGCAAGCTCTATCGTTCGTGTCGTGCAATGTGTACACGATGCAGTGCCGGATTAACCCTTAAACAAATTAAGCAATTGCCTAGGGCACCACGTCTAGGGGGGCACCAGAAACACCACGAAAAAAAGGTCATTTATCTATTCAACGAGCTCTAAACAACGACCGGTCAAATCATAATTTATTTTTTCACGCCCTTAAATATTTTTCGATAATTTGTATGGCTTTGGGTAAACCGCATGCTTTAGGCTGCGTTTCCACCAGAGATGTGCGAGGATGCGTTTTCATACATTTGACACCGCAACGCGCCGAGCGAGGTGTCAAATATATGAAAACACATCCTCGCACATCTCTGGTGGAAACGCAGCCTTAAACGATGAAAATTTTAAAACGGAATTTCCAGCCGTTTGGCTTGAAAACCTGTGACAGGTTGGTTGTGGCGTACGCGTGAAATAAAAATAAGTAGATTAACATCGTGGTTTGCGTAGTTATTTTTAGTGTTGATTTCTACTGGGTATTTATTTATTCGGAGAAACAACAGCTGCTATTTTTACATTAATTATGTATGGTTTTTTATGCGTGCCTGCATCATAATATTGAAAAATTTCGCGCTCGCTACGCTCGCGTTTACGTCTAGATATGTTATGACTTGATGCGTATGAAGTATTTTTCGCACCCTGCATCATAATGTTCGAAAAATTTCGCGCTCGCTACGCTCGCGTTTTCGTCTAGATATATTATGACTTAATGCGTATGAAGTATTTTCCGCACCTGCATCATAATGTTCGAACAATTTCGCGCTCGCTACACTCGCGTTTTCGTCTAGATATGTTATGACTTGATGATGCGTATGAAGTATTTTCTGCACCTGCATCATAATATTTGAAAGATTTCGCGCTCGCTGTGCTCGCGTTTTTGCGGATAGTGGCCCACAGGCGTGGATTGCCTAGGGCATCAAATAGTCTTAATCCGGCACTGACACGATGTAGTAAAAGCTCAATACTCTGTATCTGACGAAAACCAGCCAAGTGCGTATCGGACTTCACACATTTACGTTTCCGAACCAACCGCAAAAGTATGTAGGTTTTAACATGAAAAATAAGGAAATTTCCCATCAAAAAAACCTGTTTTATCAAAATATAAGTATTTCTTGGCAAAATACCGGTAATAATGAACAGTATCACCAAATTTCAAGTTTCTGGGTCAATGGGAAGAAAAAATAATCTTACGAACAAAATTTTGTGACAGACGACTGACGGACGGACGGACGGACGCGTGAGTGACAGCAATAGGAGTCATTTTCGAGCCTTCGGGTGCGGAACCCTAAAAACGTGCTTTTTATTCCAAAAACGTGCTTTTTTGGACACCCGACCGTGATTTTTAACGGAAGTGCTCTGGCAACACTGCACTGTGTTGACAGCCAAAGAAACAGTAGCTCTAGTATACGTTTTTTCGAAACATTAACTAATTCGAACGCGTTTGCGTTTTGTCTCAAAATGTATGAAAGTGGTATGAAAATGTGAACAGCGCCTCTGGTGGTCACTAGTGGAAACTAAAACAGCGAGTATAACATTTGTTGCTAACCGATGAACGCGCGTATTTCAACCTCGGTGAGAGCGTTTTCATACATTTTAAGACAAAACGCAAACGCGTTCGAATTAGTTAATGTATCGAAAAAACTTATACTAGAGCTACAGGCCTCCGCCTCTCAGGAAAATATTTGCACGCCTGCATGCAGGCTGAATACACTGTCATGTCCAATTATGTAAGACCCTCCTGTACTGTATTCTGGCAAATAAATCAGAATCAGAATCAGAATCAGAATAATGTTTATTGTAGACACACTACAACAACACTTTTGACTTACAATTTATGACAAGCTAAGATGATGAGGCGTCACTGTTAAGTTGGTGAAATAACGACCAGGGGCCTATTTCTCGAACGTTACAAGCCTTGTATTACAAGTGTGTATCTACGGTAACGATTGTATTTTATATGGATATACAAGCGTTACCATAGATACACACTTGTAATACAAGGCTTGTAACGTTCGAGAAATAGGGCCCAGGGGCCTATTGCATAACAAATTACAACTAATATTACAAGCGGTAGTCTTCTTTCAATCCCTTTCATTCGAAAGAGACTTCCACTTGTAATATTAGTTGTAATTTATTATGCAATAGGCCCCAGATGCAGCTAAAATTGACCACAGTTCTATAAATCTCCTCCATGTATTCTAAGCTCGATGATTGACTCTCATATGATTAGACGAAGTTCACGGGATCGGATCTAATAATACATCGTCGCATCCAATCATGTAATACGGATGTTAAATACCAGTTCATTTCCATATAGGTACATCAATATTATTAGGTATTTACCAGTGGCGGCGCGTCAAAAATATTCTTAGGGAAGCCGGAAATACTTGGCTTTTCCTATTCTTCATGAGCCGTAGTAAAAGAACTGGACTGGCTGAAAATTAGGCAAGCCGGTGGGAATACTGGGAATCGAGTTGTATGGACGCTCCGCCCCTGGTATTTACTCGTACGTGATAAATATACCTACAGTCATACGTACCTACATGTTTCAAACGTAATACTGCGGCAATACGGTTGACATTTATTCTGTCGATGTAGTTTTGCAGCCCGTGTACGCAGATTTTGTTACTCTATGACTTTGGCAACCCTTTAAAATGTCATCAAATATTAATCCTAGTGAAAAAGTGCGTAGAACCTTTCTTGTAGAGAATTGTATTTAGATTACTCATGTCTAAAAACATTTTTAGCTATCGTTCACCGTTTAAGAGTTTTACACGAAAAACTAAAAAAATACCTTAAAATGACCTTTACACCCCGCTCTACCCGTTATCTCCACCCCCATCCCCCAGGAATTTTAGTATGTTGTTGAGGACATATTCACCTACAAGTATGCCAAAATTTGCTTATACACGAATTATTTCCGCCAAGTTATCCTTCATTAACTGGATCATGTTGGCCATTGTTGTAGTTGTGACACTAACACACTTTGCATAGACAACCAACGTGAACTCATAGCTCCTACGCTGACGCACACATTGACAATGTGCATGTATATAGCTCAACACAGAACCATGGGTCACCCGCGCTCGATGAGATAAAATGTATCTACGTGCATGTCATCTACGAAGGCTCGCCCCTCCACCGCCGTACGCCGCATAGATTAGTATGAGATGGGCCATCTTACGGAAAGTTGTGTAGAATAAGTAATGTGCTCCTTATAAGGGATTAATATACAGGGTTAAATATACAGGAAAAGGGATATCTACAAACTATATACAAATATACAATAGATAGGAGACACAAGAAGAAACGACAATAGAGAGATCTCTCAGGGACCGAAGTCCAATGAGAGTTGGTTGGAAGTTCTATATATGCAACTGACTTAAGAAACTTCGATAGCGCGTTGCAGAACACGTCAGATTTGACGGTTGCCTAGCGTACGTACGTACACTTGACTTTTTTCTTAATTTGGATAAAATTGGGTTTTTTTTACTCAGAATCGAAAGCACTTTCGAATGATATAGGGGAAAAAAAGTGTCCCTATTTTTTTTTATTCCATTCCATTACCGTTTTCATACTAATTTTGTAATGCCTGAAAAACTGAAAATTGTATGAAAAATTTGAGCAACTTTTTTTCTCCTATTAGGTTCGAAAGTGCTTTCGATTCTTAGTAGAAAAAACCCGATTTGATCCAAGTTTAAAAAAAATCGAGTGTACAGCTTTCCGTAAAATGGCCCAGATTCGCTATTTACGGCCGCGTCGTCGGGATGACATGTATTATACACCGTAGTCTGTGGACGCTTGCTACCATCTTGCTACTGCAGAAAATTCTCAAGCGCATTGCCGACAATTACTTTAGTGATCATTGCTAAAGTAGTTGAATATCGCTGACATTCAGGGATGTTTTTTTTTCTTTATGTATGACTGAACAGTGATTGGCCTTAGTCCCACGTGAAGGAAAGCGACGACAAGGTCTAACATGTAGCTCGCTGGTTCAGTAATAGCCTATTCACTCTTGTCTTGAAGAGGCCCAGATTATAATTATCTCGAAATATAACTACAGACGACGGGAGCAAGTTCCATTCCTTCGCTGTTCGCATTAGAAAAGAGGAAGCAAATCGCTTCATGCGAATAAACGGAAGATTAACAACTTAAGGATGACACCCACATGACAGCGCTCCCCTCGTCTAAGCTTCCGCCGATGGAACGGAGAGGGCGGAATTAAATCGTGTAATTAATGTTCACACTCTACAAAATGTATCCGATAAAATACTGATACGCAAGCGATTCGACCGCGGTGTTCCAAGCTTTGCAATTTAGACTCTATTGACGAATCGTCCTTAAAAACTTTACGAACTCGGCGCCCGATTGATGGTCAGTAGCTCTAGTATAAGTTTTTTCGAAACATTAACTAATTCGAACGCGTTTGCGTTTTGTCTCTAAATGTATGAAAACGCTCTCACCGAGTTTGAAATACGCGCGTTCATCGGTTAGCAACAAATGTTATATTCGCTGTTTTAGTTTCCACTAGTGACCACCATAGGCGCTGTTCACGTTTTCATACCACTTTCATACATTTTGAGACAAAACGCAAACGCGTTCGAATTAGTTAATGTTTCGAAAAAACTTATACTAGAGCTACAGATTTTGGCCTGGCAATGAAAGGGTTGATACTAATTTGCTTATTGGAGCACAGGCTTTAAACTGCGTCTAGTTGTAAGCCTGTGCTCCAATTCGCAAATTAGTATTAACCCTTTCATTCGACGTCTACGTCGATGTATAAACGTATAGATTATCCATTATCTCAAGTTTCTCAGCGGCACCATTGTATTGATAATGAGGTGTTCAGATGTCGTGTAGTGAAGTAATTAACGCGGGCCATGGGATACTGAACCTTATGTCAATTACACAAAGCCTTAGTAAGAGATGGTACTTGATAATTGTCACACATCACATTTCATTGACAATGCTACAGAGGATTGTGAACTCACACGTGACTATTTTCTTAACCCTAAGCTATAATCTGTCATTTAAAAATCATTAAAATTCAATTGAGTAGGCAATTTAAATCTTTAACGGGTCAAAATTTAAATGTATCATAAAAGCATAATCATTTCTTGCGCCTGATAAAAGAAAGAAACACAATTACCCTAAAGTACTACCAGAAGTAGAAAATCGCATCCATACTGGATGCGATTTTAACACACTAAAACAGTTCCCTCTGGCATCTATGTATAAAATAAAATAAATTAATTACTTTGTGTTTTGTGTTTTTGTTGTGTTACTAACATATATATATGGATGTACTCTGAAATAAGTAGGTAAATAAATTAAATTAAAATAAAACTCATTTATCCTCAAATTCAGGCATGTTAACACCTATGAATGTCAAAAAAATGCCACGGTTCGTAAATTAAACTTCTTCCTCGAGAAAAACGGTGTAAGAAACTCGGCGAGGTGTCATTTTTTTCATAATAAAATGTAATAAATTATATAGTGCGCGCCATCCACGATGACGCGCCCCTCCACAGCGAATCATACAAATATGTGCGCAGTTGTACGGCTTGGGCTATGGAGGGGCGCGCCTTCGTGGATGGCGCGCACTATACATAGAGGTACAATGTAAGTATCACATCACAAGTTGCCCACTCACTTGACAAAGCCTAATCACAATAAGGTCTTGTTTCCCCTCGGGTAGGAAGGTCAGACGGCAGTCGCTTCTTCTTCGCCGTAAAAACTAGTGCCTACACCAAATCTTTGGATTAGGTAGCGGACCCCAGGTATCTTTCAGGCTGCAACTGTACTGGGATAACGCTAGGAGGATGATGATATACAAAATTACAGTAGCACAGTAATATGATTGGGCCATTGCCCCATAGGATAATGCCATATCGTAGCCAAGCATTGACATAGGCATAATAGGCCGTTTTATCACAATTCGCCGAAGCGTTTTAGCGAGTTTAAAATCGCGCGGGCGTACTTAATTATAATTAAACCAACTTCATCTTCATTAATTTAAGCAGGTATTTGTTAGGTAGTTGAGTTTTGGTTGTCAACTAACGATATGCCTTTGATCCCTCCGTAATAGGGTTCTGTATACATGGGCTATATTATAATTACTTGATACTGGCCAAGAGCGATCCCATTTTTAATTTTAAAAAAATGGGAGAAGCGTTACTTTTCACTGATCACCGTTGTTGTCGTTCCAAAATCACAGTGACTAATCATAGCAGCTTGGTCACTTGGGTTACTTCGTATCACGACATATACGTTTGACCGTTCCGGCACAAAATTAAAAATCCGCCGCTATTTAAGGCGCAGGGTAGGGCAAGGCCTTCCCCATACAAACTTTGTGCACGTTTTATTCGTCGGTTTTGGCACTAACAAATATAATATTTTTTTTGGTTGTAAATATCGTGATGTGAAAATTTTCAAATATTTAAAAAAAAAACAAAATTTAAAAATTTAAAAAAATAAAAATAAGAAAAATTACATCACGAAATAGCTATCAGAAAAATAAGCATACTGACCAAAAATCATAACTTTAATGCAAACACAAACGAAGTAAATCCTGCACAAAGTTTGTATGGAGAGAGCTTGCCCTACCCCTCCTCTTAATTTGTGGTCCCGGGCGCTATAACTGATACAATACTTTTATGCGGGTGAGCCATGCTTGTGTATTGAGATAAACTTACATGCACATCATCTATGTGTGCGTCACGTAGAAGCTATGAGTCCACATTGTCTATCTATGTATCACAATCACAATGTATGTGTAACAATCGGCTAACCTGTGCTCAGAATATAAAAGTCTGTAATAATATTTCAAATACTCTGTGACTACTATTTCTGTATCTAACGTCACGATATTACATTCCGGGCGCTACGCAAATTCACGATCAGGTGAACATACAGTCAGCGTCATATAATATGTAGCAGCCAAAGTGGCCAAATACTTCGGTACAGTACACCATATATTTTGTATGGTGTGCCGAAGTATTTGGACACTTTGGCTGCTGACTGTACCTTGACAATAAAGGCGTCTTTATTACGGTTCCAAACATAACGATAAGATGTTATAGCCCATGCCAGACGGTCGAAAACAAACCCCATAACCGTGTGACCTTGGTCCGCACAGACCGTGAAGACAGTTGTTTCCAGCAAGATTTCCACGACCAAGGTCGCTTCGTCCTACTGAAGGCGTATCACTGTGACTTTTTTATCGTGACTTTATCTATTACCCTATTACCCATCTCTAAAGTTTTGTAATTAATGAGTGGCTCTTCCAACTTGTATAATTACATAGTTGTTTGCACATCGGCGGGCTCGAAAACGTCGTTGCCAAAATTAGAAATTAAATTAATCAAAAACAACAATATTTATCACTTTTGACAGCTGTCATTATTAGAGAAAAGGTCACCGTAATGTACTTTAATCTTGTGTGACATCTTGTTACAGTAAACAATCTAATGAAAGATAAGATCAAAAATAACACAGATCTTACGTACTTAGGTAAATATTATATATTCTGTAGTAGACATTTCTATATTATGATAATCAGTTGGCCAGCGAAATAGAAAAAAATATACGAATTATTCTTAACTTCTAAGTGCTGTCTAGTGTATTTAAAGATAAAAGATAAGATAAAGATAATTTATTTGATTTGAAGAGAACGTTAGAATTATATCATACATATTTTATGATAGCTTTTGCCGCGTAGAACTCATTCATCGCATTAGAATTTCATTGCTATTATTTTATTTCAGGCGCTTATCTAATAATCACCAATCCATACAAACTTCCACCCCCTTAAGGGATGATTTATGATTAGATATTATATGTTTAAAAAAGTTTAATTATACCTACGATTATAGAATTAAAGAAACGTATTTTTGTGGAAATGTATTTGAAAACATAAAGTATTTGAAATACAAAATACATGTGAGTGCGGTATTTTTAATACGAAATACAAAATACTTCTCCTAGAGTATTTGAAATACAAATACAAAATACGTATTTGTATTTCAAATACATGTATTTGAAATACTACCCAACCCTGCCCATTTCTAAAGTTTTGTAATTAATGAGTTGCTCTTCCAACTTGTGTAATTAATTAGTTGTTTGCACATCGGCGGGCTCGAAAACGTCGTTCAAAACACTTCCTAATCCCATGTTGCCCCTTGGAAAGATGTACTTTCTGATCAGTTAGCAAGTCATATCTCCGTATATGTACGAGTATACGCACGCAATATGTATGAGTTATACCTACAAACTTTAATAAAGCTAACCCCTAACCCTACTTCAAAAAGTATTTAAATAAAACATTAGGCGCTATAATTTGTTCTAGGTACCTACTGATCTGCCTGAAGTTAGTGCCAAGCCAATTAGGTATTCAATGTGTACGTAGGCCCAAAAGTCCGCCGCGTTCAAAGAATCTTGAACATCATAAGTATTTACTTTTTTTGTTCCAGTATGCATGCCCATTCTCGCCTATGGTACAGCCATGGGGTGGATATCCCCACACCGGGAACTTCTCACCAGTGACGATTCACCTGCCGGGATGAAGCTCACAGGGGACCACGTGTCCTGGTTGGCCAGCATTATGTTCATCTTCGCGCCTATAGCAGTGTTCGTATTTGGAGTGGCGGTGGATAAGTTTGGACGGAAGAACGCGCTGCTCTGCGCATCCGTGCCCATTGCTGTAAGTATTGACAACCACTGGCCAGCATAATGTTTATCTTCGCGCCTATAGCAGTGTTCGTATTTGGAGTGGCGGTGGATAAGTTTGGACGGAAGAACGCGCTGCTCTGCGCATCCGTGCCCATTGCTGTAAGTATTGACAACCACTGGCCAGCATAATGTTTATCTTCGCGCCTATATAACAGTGTTCGTGTTTGGAGTGGCGGTGGATAAGTTTGGACGGAAGAACGCGCTGCTCTGCGCATCCGTGCCCATTGCTGTAAGTATTGACAACCACTGGCCAGCATAATGTTTATCTTCGCGCCTATAACAGTGTTCGACTGTTCCTATTTGGAGTGGCGGTGGATAAGTTTGGACGGAAGAACGCGCTGCTCAAGTCTGAGGTCTGCTATCACGACACACCACACTTACAGTATCAACACGCGAGCTCCTTCCGGAAACAGTCTTTTTTTGATTTGCGTACTTGCGGATCACTGGACGCCAGACAATGTAAATGATCATGTGAGCTTAAAATCTTATATTGATGTTTTATTATTTTTATAAGCCTCTTGTTGTCCATCCTGGTTTTTTCCGTTTTGTTAGTTTTCATTACTATTTGTCCTGGATGTCCACTTGCCAATCGGCAAAGGCCTCCTCCAGCCTTCTCCACTCGTGCCTGTCTCTGGCGACCCTGCTCCATGTGGCTCCAGCAACTGGCCTTATGTCGTCGTCCCACCTTTTGTGCTGCCTTCCTCTTTTCCTCTTAAAGCCCCTTGGGTACCACTGGGTCACCTTTTTGTTTATATTGATATTAAAGTCGGTTATGTTCGCAGCTGGGCTGGGCGGTGAAACTTGCGTGCGCGCAGCCGGGCGCGCTGATCGCGGCGCGGGCGCTCATCGGCTTCGGCTCCGGCGGCGGGTTTGTCGTGTGCCCGCTCTACGTCAAGGAGATAAGCGAGGACAGCATACGCGGCATGACTGGGACGTTCGTCATATTCTCACAGGTACCAACATGTTGTTTTTCATATCTCGTACTCTGACAGTGGATTGTTCACCTTTTTAGGGCTCCGTTACAAGGAACCCTTATAGTATCGCCTTGAAGTGCGTCCATCCGTCCCCAGCTTAAGCGGGTATTACACTGTCCTGAATTCAGTTCCGACCTATACGTTAGAGCGAGATGCTTCAACTCCCCTCCACTAGTTAGGACGCCTGATTCAGGACAGTGTAATACCCGCTTTAGGCTGCGTTTCCACCAGAGATGTGCGAGGATGCGTTTTAAATATATGAAAACACATCCTCGCACATCTCTGGTGGAAACGCAGCCTTAGCTCAGTATCCGTTAGTACTAGTACGCTGTAATTTGGCATGAGTATACGTATTAATGACGCCGAGAAAGAATACATTTTTTAGGGTACCTCCCCTTCATGTAAAGTGGTGGAGCAATTTTTTTTCTTCCAAACCCCATTGTGTGGGATATTGAGGGGTTTCAAAACCATTTTTTGATTTAATAATTTGTTGGCGTGATATTAAGGTTTAAAGAGTCTAAGGAGGTTGCAAAAGGAATGTATATTAACATATGTATAAACATAATATAATGTAAGCACGTCACTCTCGGTCTCGTCACCCACGCAACATCTTAGTTACTAGAGCGCTACAAGTGTCATAAAACTTTCCTTAAATCACTAGGGTTACATTTGCAACTCGCGTTAGGTACAGTCAGCAAAGAAAGTCCTCTACCACTTTTGGACTTTAACGTACGCATAATAGAGTCGAAAAGTGGTAGACCACTTTTTTGGTCGACTGTACAATCAAGTGCAAAAATATGTATCGAATGAATCCTCTCATAAATATGTACCAAAACCTTAATTCACCGACATAAGAGCTATGGGACATACTTTTGAGCAAGTTGTATGCACCCATATTTTTGCACTTGACTGTACTAGAACTCGCTACGGGACATGTTAACTTTTGGCGTCCACACAGACGTGTCCGTCGGGCCACAGAATAAGTAACAACGGTCGGGCGGTCTGTCCTGAAACATTAACAATAAGTAGTAGATTTTGTGTCAAGGGATCAAAATGATATTTATATTCACGACGAGGGCGTTATTTATTTATTTAATCATTTATTTCAGGCATCTGTGGCCCATAATACAAATACCCTATTGGGTCAGACCGTAGATTTTGCCACTTTACTACGAGTCGGTCGCGCAAAATATTCTCCGAGATGGTCGCGCAGATTGACGCAAAACGATAACGCATCCATTTTGCGTGATCGTTGCGCGACATTGCGTGATCGTTGCGCGACATTTGCGTGATCGTTGCGCGACATTTGCGTGATCGTTGCGCGACATTTGCGTGATCGTTGCGCGATATTTGCGTGACCGTTGCGCGACATAGCGCAACTAAAATCGACAATTACTCAGTAAATTGACTATGTTTTGAAGTGAATTAAACCTTGAAAGATCACGCTCACCTTACTTAATATGCCGCAAGAACAATAACAGATATTAATTCAACACTTACCTTGAAATCTCAAAAAATGTGCTCCGCTAAAAAAGTGACCCATTTCACTCCGAACCATTGCGACATCGGACTGACAAAAATAACGGCTTCTGCCGCTATATTGACCATAGATTAGATTAGTTCGGTGTTACCACTACTCAGAATACAAACTTCCCATTGTTTAACGCCACGAATTGGGGGGATAATGATCTCGCAATAAAAATCACGCACAGACAATGGCTGTTGGTCATTTTATTATAATGTACGAAAAACAATATACTTTCTTAGCAAACACGAAACGATATTTAAAAGGGGGATAGGTAACAATTATATCATTAACGTCCAATCAAACAGATTACCAGAAATATGTTTTGTTTCAATTTTATGCTCGCTCAAAGTGCACTACTACCAAGGCGGATACGC
Source organism: Cenopis cana (assembly GCA_951800055.1). Classification (NCBI taxonomy): domain Eukaryota; kingdom Metazoa; phylum Arthropoda; class Insecta; order Lepidoptera; family Tortricidae; genus Cenopis; species Cenopis cana. The sequence goes on from OX637495.1 coordinate 2,097,181, forward strand.
GATTTTTATGAATTTTTTGCCGTTTTTTGACAAATATATCGTCATAACTTTCTAAGCTTATGAATTTTTTGAAATATAAGAAGAAGAAGAAGAAGAATTTTTTATTGCCACAAAAAAACAGATTTTACACTTTAGTGACCGTGGTTTACCATTTCTTGGGGAATAAAATGCAGTAGTTGATTAATATATAGTCAGTTTTTATGTTTTATTTAGTTAGGAAAAAAAGAGGCGGAGAGTTAGGTTATACAAAAAGTGGCAAAATCTACGGCCTGACCCTATTATATATTGAACCCTGAGTGAAATGAAACATTCTACAATAAAATCCTGAGCGTAGCGAGGGATTCTAAAGAAGAATGAAATAGTACGAAATAGTACATTGTTGTATAGGCTAGAAATAGAAAGTAAGCAATAGATGAACGAGTTAGTTCGAGGGCCGACGTGCAGCGGAGTACTGCGATAGTGAAATGTATAACGCGTGCATTTGTTTATTGCCAATTCAAAAAACCTGAATTATTATATTCTTTGGTTCATTATTTCATTTTTAATAATGGGGCAATCTAATAATTCGAAGTTGTTGCTAAATACATGATTCACTTTATAAGTACTTAGATCAAAACCGGGTATACCATCGTATGGAAAAACGAGTAAGTTGCTGTTTTGGTCATGGGATATTATTACATATTTGTCTTACAATTTTTTGGTTCATCATCATCAGCCTATCTACGTCCCACTGCTGGGCACAGGCCTCCTCTCATAGATGAGAGGGATTGGGCAGTGGTAGGGGAGGGGTTGGGTAGTATTTTTTGGTTATTAGTTATTAACTATAGGTACAACATAAGAATCCTGATGGTGTTTTTTAATTTAATTTTGGTCAATAAATACTATTGGGTTGGTGCATGAGTAATGACGGTCGTAGTAACTTTAAATTAATAAATAATTAATTATTTGTCAATAATATATTGCCCCGCTATCGCCAGCGGTTAGGTAAATAATTCCATGCGCGTAAAATACTTTCGCGTAATAGTACATTACTTAACAAGGGCGGTAAAACAAAGAATGTCTCAGATCTCAGGTATTTGACGCCCGAGCCGAAGGCAAGGGCGATAAATATGCGATCTGAGGCTTTCTTTATTACCGCCCGTGTTAAGTACAACATTTTAAGTCACCCCCTGGCCAGGAAGTGGGATTTATCGCGCGCGGAGCGTGCGGTAATTACCGCTTTATGGCCAGGTGTGACATAAAGTTAATTAATAACGTCTTAACCAAACACCAAACCGTGCATTACTTATGCACCAACCTAATACATTTTCATGGTAGTTTTAATCTTTTTAGATTGTGAGATTTGTGAGCATATTTAAAAATGTACTTTTTTTTATAATTTGATGGCTTACTATACATATAATGACGTCTTATTACGTTTCATTCCGTATGCATATTGTTCTCTAATTATTGACCAATAGGGTATTAAACTAAGGTAAAAATAAATTATTTTTTTACTTGACTAATAAAAGATCTAACGAAAATACTCGAAAAACATCAATTATTAATTTATTTTAGCTATTTGAAAGATTTTATAAGCATAAAGCATAGATGTACTATAAAAGAACTAGATACACAGTCAGGCGAAAAAAATGGCACCCTCAAATGTACCGCGTTGCGGTACTTTCGTGTTGACGGCAGACAGTGACAGTGACAAAGCGTGTATGCAACTGACAGTGTCAATCAGTGCCACATTTTCCGTCATTTTTGTTCGGCATTGTGTGTCTATTTCTATATTATAAGTCAATGGCATAAAGATTTAAAAAGGACGCTGATTTGAACAAACCTACTCACACTGTCTGAGTGACGTCACTAAGACAGTATTTCCCTACAAACTTCATATTAACAAATCGTTTTTGACATTTAATAAAAAGTTGCTGATTTGACTCTGGGTTTAATACCGTATTCGAAAGCCAGTTAAGGAAAATACTTGTAATGTAGGTGTCAGGGGAATTCCGTAGCCTCTAGGAATTCCGTAGGCTAATGCCTGAATTAAGAGGCCTTGCAAGTTTTAGTTTGATATCTAATTTTGACAAAAGTATTGATAACACCAATAAAGTGATTAAAGGATACGACGATTTTATTATAGTTTTAGATAATAACATTGCCCTTTTCTGATTTTATTATATGTAGTAGAATTTAAGCGCAAAATAGTACATTACTTAACAAGGGCGGTAAAACAAAGAATGTCTCAGATCGCAGGTATTTGACGCCCGAGCCGAAGGCAAGGGCGATAAATATGCGATCTGAGGCTTTCGTTATTACCGCCCGTGATAAGTACAAAATTTTATGTCACCCCCTGGCCAGGAAGTGGGTTTTATAATGGCGATAATGGCCGCTTTATGGCCAGGTGTGACATAAAAGCAGTTTTTAGCTCGAAATGTTCGATTTGGAGTGATATTTAAAACAATATTTTTTTAAAGAAAATTCCAAAACAAACATTTAAAATGCATGTCATTAGGACGCAAAAGTCCTGTTCTAGTTCTAGACAGTAACATTGAGAAAATGTCAAGATGCGTGTCAATTAAACATAAAATCGCCTAAATAGATGAGCGTCTTTTAACTGAAAAGGAGTATAAGGACCCTGGCCTTAACATTCCAAGGCCTTATCCGTATGCCACGGTCGCGTTACATGGCCATATGTGGGTGCACAAAAACATTGGATCGTGTACACTTTTTCCTGTTACATTTGAACGTTTTTTAGAGTTTCGTAGTCATATAGCAAAAGTCTTGTCTGTTATTGTTACAAACTATAATAAGATGTGTTAGAAAATAAATATTTTACGAATCAAAAAATAAAATAAAAATTGTAAACAATGCTATTATACAGGGTGGATTTTCTTTTTGGGTCAATGAGGGCTGCTACTAGATTCCGTGCTGCTACTTGAAAATGGCCTTAGAAGACCTTCCCTTAATTTCGAACCGATGAAGATTGGCGTTTACAGATTTAAAAAAAAAACACATGATGTGAGATTTTTTTTTTTTGGTCTCACTGTGTTGAGAGCACGGGACCTAAATGTATCCCTTCTTCTGTCAACACAGTGAATCCTCAAATTGTATAAAGAGTCGGCAACGCGCACGTGACTCCCTTGGAGTTGCGAGCGTCTATAGGCTGCAATGTCCGCTTACCATCAGGTGGACCGCACACTAGTTTGCCACCGGCGTTGTATAAATTCAAAATTCAAAACATTTATTCTGCAAATAGGCCTCAAGCGCACTTTTACAAGTCAAAATCTATCTGTATAACACAATATATTACAATGTTCAAAATAAAACTAATTACATGCCATATAACAATCCAGATTTTTTAGAGATGTATAAGGTCTCTATAAGCGTGACAATAGAAATAAAAAGGTACAATAATCATCATAGAATATTATGAGATGTGAGTCAGAGAAGCTAATAACAACACAGATTTGTTAGAGATGTATAAGGTCTCTTAAGCGTCAGTATTAATAGTACATTTTGATGCTAGTGCGGAAGGTATGTCATTTTGCACGAGTCCCGAGTTGTCTTGGCCCGAGCCGACGGGCGAGGGACAAGACTCGGGACGAGTGAAAATGACACTTCCGCACGTGTATCAAACGACGTTTTTTAATACAGTTGCGAAAAAATATCAAAGAAACTAAAATAAAGCAGTAATTAAAAGATACAAAACACAATACTTTTACTTGCCATTGTGGGCTTTAAGTACTTACCTGGTCTATCTGGCGTAGTTTACATACAGACATACACTTTATATAACAATCGTATCAACAATCGTATAAATCACACATATCACAAAAATATTATTAAAACAATACGACTCACTACAAAATTAAATCTTGAAATCATGTACAAAGAAGCGGGAATTAAAAAGTCGGCTTAACTTTTAAATGATTGACTTTTTTCAACAGGCCATGGTTGTCAGCATTCAGCCAAATCAAATACTATTTTGGAGGAGATTTTATGTCACATGGTAGTTTAATTACATGTAAATATTAATAAATCATTATTTTTCATTTTATAATTAATTTCTATTTGATTTTTAAGTAACTAAATGTATTTTTTGGCGAAAAAAGACAAGCGTTCATTCACATCCGGCGCGACGGTCTCCCATAATACTCTATTAATTAGAGGTCTCGCATAATACTGTTTCCGGTCATTAATTTACTCAGTCAGTCAACTTTTTGAGTACAGTTTTAGATGTTTTAATATTTGATAACCATTTAACTTGTTTAATATGCCTTTTTAATGTTTTAAATATTATAGAAGGTTACTTTTAATGGCCTTTGCTTTATTAAATAAATAAGTAAAGTGACTGAACCTAAAACCCATTGGCTTAAGTCAACAATAAATTTAAAAAAGTTGGAAAAGTAAAAAGCACTAGTGCGCGAAATCCAACTTTGCGCACGATATACAGCTACATAAAGTACCACTTTTTGAGCAACTGTATTAAAAAATAATAAAATCTAATCAATGCTCTCAGAGATGTATAAGGTCTCTGAGCGTCAGTATAAAAATTAAATCAAATGAGAACAGAGTGAAGTTTCTCATGTCAATTCAACTGTAGGTCTAGTCTAATATACGTTTTTTCGAAACATTAACTAATTCGAACGCGTTTGCGTTTTGTCTCAAAATGTATGAAAGTGGTATGAAAACGTGAACAGCGCCTTTGGTGGTCACTAGTGGAAACTAAAACAGCGAGTAGGTATAACATTTGTTGCTAACCGATGAACGCCCGTATTTCAAACTCGGTGAGAGCGTTTTCATACATTTTGAGACAAAACGCAAACGCATTCGAATTAGTTAATGTTTCGAAAAAACTTATACTAGAGCTACTGAACAGTAGTAGTACTAGACTAAGTTACTATTCCTTGCAAACATGAACAGACCGGACCCCACAAACAGCACCCGTTCACGAGTATGACGCGTATAAAAATCAACTTCTCCATTTCTCCAACAGACTATGGGCAACTTGCTGGTGTTCATCCTGGGAGACCTGCTACCGTTTCAAACTGTGCTGTGGATTCTTCTCGCCATCCCTCTCCTGCACTTCTGCATCTGCCTGCGGCTGCCGGAGACGCCGTCCTACCTCATCAAGTGCGGAAAGAAAGAGGTAGATAGATAGATAGATAGAAGATAGAACATTTATTCATTGCCACAGAAGACACACAATATTACAAAAAAAAACAAAAGAAGAAAAACATACACAAAAGCACACGTGTGTCCCCGCGGCAGTGAAACGGACACTGGCTCAGCATTATGCTGAGGTGTTACACACTTAGATACAGCGCTGATTTTCAGCCAGTACCGTCGGTGACTCACGGACCAGCATAGCAGACGCGGCATACCGACAGATAGGTGGACCAATTTTTATGGCGTAGAAGATTTTTTTTTGAATTGCATGAAAATTGGTAGGTTGGAAGAGCTCCTGATTCTGAACAATATATGCACGATTTCCTACAGTGTCCCACAATTTTTTTCCATTGAGTGACAAAACGTAGTTATATGGGATTTTCGTAACTCAGTGGATAGAATGTATAGGAGAAACAAATTTTCGGCGCCATTTTGTAATTTTTTATTTATAATACTTGTACAGAATCAGGAGCTCTTCCTACCATGTTCATGCAATTCTAACGAAAAAAAAACAACTACAAAACCAAAAAAAATGGCCCAGGTACGCCTGAAAAGCTGTATGAATGTAACGTTTCGTATTTACACGTTCACGTTTGCGGATTCTCACAATGTTATGATTCGGACAAAATCTGCGTTGTGGATACATTCTGCATGTAGTTAAATTTAAATAAATAAAATAAATAAATATATGTGGACAATCTTACACTAATCAACCTAGTCCCAAACTAAGCACAGCTAAAAGAGTATTTTATTTACACGTTACATATCATTTCACACATCGTTACATATCGTTTTATTTTTCTCAGCGAATAAAGTGTCAACTCAAACACGACGAACAGTAAAAATCTGGCAAAATTTACCAGACAATTGTACTGTTTAAGACTTACTTACAGGCAGAGGGCCCATAAGATCAATATAGTGTAACAATAACAATAGTAGTGTAAAGCAGCGCCATCTCTCTCGCCAATCAGAGACTACCAGATGTGGTCCAATTGACAACATTTCATTTTTTTTAGTGCCGCTTTTTATTGTCTGGCTCGAAAGAACGCATAATTTTAAGGCACCCGTATTTTTTTATATTTATGAAAATCTTTTATTTTAGTGGAAATATCCATTTATATTATGACTCGGGCAGAAAGGGCGTAAGTAACAAACGTCAAAGTACTATGTAAATGACGTCACTTGTTGTGTTTCATACACTTAAAAAAACGTTGAAATAGTTTAAACAAATTAATAATTACGTATAAAAACATACTTAGTAGGTATGCTTAAACAGCTTGACAGTTTCGAGTTGTCACGAATGTCAGGATAAACGTCAAAGTTCTCAACCGCTAAATTCTAACGGTTTGTAAAAGATTGTTGAAAATGACTCTCAAAAAATACTGTTTTATGAAAAGTTGCAAAAACAACACATCATTGTCGTCCGGCAAACAGTTTTTTAATGTTCCCAATAGCAATAAGGCCGAGTGGTGTACTGCAACTGCAGCGGGTTTGGATAAAGTAACAAAGAGGACACTTTTTACGAAGATCATTTGAATGTGAGTATAATGGGTGTATATTTTAATAAGCTTTTAGAACCGACAATACCTAGTTTTCAATTGTATTATTAATCGCGTGTCTGTTTCTTTCAGTTGGAAGAAAATATGGAAAAAATGTTGTACCTCTATACTGGAAAACAATGAAAGTAAACGCGCGTCTATAATCTCGATTGCCGGTGTTTAAACGACCATTGCAGGAAGTGACAAACATTTTAGGACCCAGTACTTCAACAGAAATGAGCCTGTGTACGGCAGCTACTGCTTCACTTCAAGAAGTAGTATAGGTGTTACTAGCTGGAGCACACAAATCACTGCTCCCCTGCAACTACATCTGCACGAGGCCATCCATAAGGCGGGTAACAGGAGCCTATGGAGGAGTCTGGTCAGCAAGAATAGGACATGATGTCATGATCCTCAGCATTTGAGATGATTTACTTACATTTGCTTTGTTCAGGGTAATGATATTTTCAGTTGATGAACCTGGTTCCTTAAGCGGATAGTGATTGTTGTTTTTATTGTGCTAAATTGTGCAGTTTGCTTGTTTATTATATTTTGTGAGACTATTATGTTTTATTTACCTATTTATTAATTTGGAATGGTAGGTACAAATAAAGAAATTTAAAACAACAAATACAACTAATTTAAAATTAAATTTAAGTAGGTACAAAAACTTTATTAACTCTTTGACCACCAAAGCGATAGTGTGTCGTGGTGCCCAGTACGCCAAGCACTGTTTTTTTTGGTGTAATGTCTAAGTAAACCAATAAAAACAAATTAAAACAGTTCATAAATGATGTTTTTCATGATCAAAGTATACCTTCACTCCGTCCTTTTAAGTGGTTGTTGGCGTGGTAGGCACGACGACACACAACCACTAGGTTCTTGGCGGTCAAAGGGTTAAAGTAATTTTATGATAATGAATGTATTTGACCTGATGCTATGTACTTGTACCTGACCATTATAAGTACCTAAAGGACGGATAGGTACTTTAACTATTTACAAGTCATCAGAAAGAAGTTTTATGGGTCAGGCCGTAGATTTTGCCACTTTTTGTATAACCTAACTCTCCGCCTCTTTTTTTCCTAACTATATTAATGACTATATATTAATCAACTACTGCATTTTATTCCCCAAGAAATGGTGAACCATGGTCACTAGAGATATTACAATAAATTCATAAGCTTGGAAAGTTATGACGATATATTTGTCAAAAAAGGGCGAAAATTTCATAAAAATTGCGAATCCGCCTTGGTAGTAGTGCACTTTGAGCGAACATGAAATTGAAACAATACCTATTTCTGGTTATCTGTTTGATTTGACGTTATGATATAATAGTTACCTATCCCCCTTTTAAATATCGTTTCGTGTTTGCTAAGAAAGTATATTGTTTTTCGTACATTATAATAAAATGACCAACAGCCATTGTCTGTGCGTGATTTTTATTGCGAGATCATTATCTCCCCAATTTGTGGCGTTAAACAACGGGTAGTTTGTATTCTGAGTAGTGGCAACACCGAACTAACCTAATCTGTGGTCAATATAGCGACAGAGGCCGTTATTTTCGTCAGTTCGATGACGCAGTGCTTCGGAGTGAAATGGGTCACTTTTTTTGCGGAGCACATTTTTTGAGATTTCAATGTAAGTGTTGAATTAATATCTGTTATTGTTCTTGCGGCATATTAAGTAAGGTGAGCGTGATCTTTCAAGGTTAAATTCACTTCAAAACATAGTCAATTTACTGAGTAATTGTCGATTTTATTTGCGCTATGTCGCGCAACGGTCGCGCAAATGTCGCGCAACGATCGCGCAGGTGTCGCGCAACGATCACGCAAAATGGATGCGTTATCGTTTTGCGTCAATCTGCGCGACCATCTCGGAGAATATTTTGCGCGACCGACTCGTAGTAAAGTGGCAAAATCTACGGCCTGACCCTTATGCTGGTTCGGAAATAACAAATTCTCATAACAATAAAAGTAGTTTATTCAACATAAGATGTCCGCGAAGATAATGCAGCTTTGGCACCTCGGGCGCCAGTCAAATTATATTTATCAGAGCTTTGCAAAACCTTCATCATCATGATTCTCTGGTCTGTCTCTACACGAGGCGAGTTTCTGGGGTCAGCTTTCACAAATCCTTCAGACTTTCTCATGTTCGTGTCATTACGATGAAAAGCGCAGGTAAAGTAATTCGAGGGATGGGATTGCAGAATCGTTCTTTATGAGATTGTCCAAGGGGGTGCCAAGTCGTCGTGTAAGAAAGCAGTCCGGGGTCCGTAAGAGAGCGAGAGTCGTTGAAAATCAAAATAATTCAAGGAAATACGAGATTGCAAGCAAATATTCAAAACGAATTAATGAACTGTCAAGAGCGTCAAGTGTCAACTCAACTGTCATTGATAAAAATGTCAGACGTAAAGCCGGAAAATATAGTTTTTTATAATAGCAACATTGGAACCTCTAGGGCTCTAGGTAAGTGACGTAATTTCCTGTTAAACATATTTTACTACTTTATCCAAAAAATACTGTAAAAAAAAATCCAAAAAAATGTTTTTTGTGTTCTACAAACGTTTTCCTCGAAATGGTTTTCGATTTAGCAAAAATTTTTTTTTTGAAATGTTGTCAATTGGAATGAGGTCAAGCAATCGAAATTTTATAATAAAGTTAACTTGGAAACAGCTTTTTTATTACTTAATACTTACTTACTCCGCTGGCTCAGCGACCCAAAGTGTGTCTTGGCCTCCAATACGAGTGCACGCCATTGATCCCGGTCTTGTACTAGATCTTTCCACGACTCAGCTTGAAGCTCACGTAGGTCAGCCATCACAACATCAGCCCAGCGGTATCTGGGGCGACCGACCGGCCGTCTCCCTGTCGGTTTACCCTGGTAGGCTGGTGGCTTTTTTATTAAGTGAAACTAATATGTCTCAGTTAGTTTAAATTTATGTGTTGTTACCTCGCATTAAAAAAGATTAATATTTCGTACTAAGTCGGCTTCCCACTTTTTAAACTTGACGGGTAGTACTATTGCGCAAATGTGATATTGACAGTATTCCGGCATCGTAAATCTATGCGGCATCCGGGCTGTTATTCACAAACCGACTCGTCTTCACCTGCTATACGATTCACAAACCGCTACTCGTCCTCACCTGTCACCTCACCAGGTGACAGGTGAGCACGAGTTAATATGTAAATCTTATATATCAGTAAGCTCCCTTCAAGTTTCAACAAACAAAACACAACGTGAAAGGCGAGTGTGAATCGGTTTTTACTATAAGCGCGTTCCATCCAAGTTCAATCCTAGACCTCAATATCGCTTATTAACATTAGGTGATTTGTGGCAAAGCGCAAACCTATAATTGAATATAAAAAAAACAACGAGTTGCTGTGAGAAACTTCGCTTGTTTGTTCATAGGTGGCGCTGTTACCAACTTCTATAGGTCACGTGTCCATCTTACGATATTAGGAGCGGTCACTTAGCTGATCTGACGATCTGACGGTCACGCGACCCTGACGCGAGTTTATTTATGTACCTAAACATTTTTCCCCATCACAAAAAACAGCGCCGCTAAAGAAGTTTTCACTTCAAAAAAACGTACAGACCCGGCCCCGCCAAGTCGCTATGAGAAAGTCTCAGAGGAAAATACGAGTACCTACTGAGTAATAAATTGGACAGGGATAGCATTCTTTGAAATTCGATATTACCCCAAGGAATGCCAATAAGGTAAAAGGAAAACAAGGGACTTCAAAAATTAAGTCTTCAGATTAGGGACAATGAAAGCAACTTACATTTAGGAAAATAAATATTGCAGGTATTTTTGTTGGTGTCCCCTTCTTTTACAGAAAAATGTTTCGTGGAATGAATTGTTTCGCAGAATTTTCGTTTCACAGAAACTTTTTTTTTCGGAAACCGGTAACATTTTAGGTACAGTTAAAATGCAATTTTGTAGAACCCAATTAGATCTAACAGAAAAGTAGGTTAGGTTAGGTTAGAACTGCGACTCTTTTGTAAAAAAATGTTTTCTATGATCTGAAAATTCTGCGAAACAATACGTCTATGAAACATGTGTCTGCGAAACAAAGTACAACCATTTTTATTAATCCTGTATGTCATAAATAAATAAAAATACCATAGAGGTGAAGTTGAGAGATCCCTAATGTTTAATTAATATATTCTTGGACTCAATAACCGAGTGGCGAATATTCTTTATTTCTCCGCGTTATTGGGCATTTTAATATCATCGGATTAACATAGACTAACTTAAGATTATTAATTTTCTAAAATTATTCTTATAAGACATCATACAATAACATTTTCGCCATATGTCTTTAGAATAAGGTGCAAAATTGTAAAGACATATTTGACGTGAACTCTACCTTCGACACTTAGCATACTAGGTAGGTATTTATTTTTTAATATTAGGTACCTACTATGTTAACATTAACAGACGGTAAAATAGTATCACTGTACAGTACACACCGCGGGGGCAGCGCGCAGGTTATGTCGGACTTGCAGCGACTAAAAACCCCCCGATTGTCCTCCTCGACCCATTTCGGACGGCTCCGGGACCTATACATACCTAGTAACTAACTAAATATGTAAAAAATATATCAAAGTAGAATTATTTCTGAAGTACCTACATAGTACAGTCCACCCTGTTTTATTTCCGTGATTTGCGCCGTTTGAATGAATGAATGAATGATTTATTGCATATATAATTCAGGTTACAATTTGCAGATACAGTTGCATAAAGAAAGTTTTGAAGTCGATTGTAAATAGAACTGTATAAAAAAGAAAAGACAACAACATAAACACAAATTTAAACAGGCAGATATCTAGTAAATGCCCGTCCATTTGTTACTATAGAAAGAAGACTCTCAGGAAGTCACGATTCTATTTGTTTCTGATACACTGCACAGTATGAACAAAATACTGACTGACTGAAAGCATTCTATTGAAAATCATTTAACACAAACGTATTGTGCAGATTGTGCACGCATTCGCAAAGATTCGCTATGTAGATACTAGAGATGCAACGGATAGTGGTTTAGCCGGATACCGGATACCGAATATCCGGCGGTGCCGTCGGCCGGATATCCGGTATTCGGCCTAAAATTTTTGTCTAAAATGAACTAAATTCACTGCGCGCGTGCGCAACGGTCCGTGCAGGTTGCAACTTGTGACTCGTTGTAGGTAGTCCTTGATGGAAAAACGCGCTAATTCGGTATTCGGCCGGATAGTAAAATTGTGGCCGGTTAGGCTGGATACCGGATAGTGGACGGATATGCGTTGCATCTGTAGAAAAAACCGTATCAAACAACAGCGAGTGATTTTTCTTTTAATATCCAATAATTGAATCGACCATAAATCTATCTATAGTGCGCGCCATCCACGAAGGCGCGCCCCTCCACAGCCCTAGCCGTACAACTGCGCACAGATTAGTATGAGATTCGCTGTGGAGGGGCGCGTCGTCGTGGATGGCGCGCACTATATCTATCTCCATAATTTTATTATTGAATTGAGAATCGGTTGAGAAATGCGACATACAAAGCGCGACCTTCAAAGCTCAGGCCGAAAGGCCCCAATGGCAGAAAAATCACAAAACGGAATGGTTTAAAAAGGGGGGAAAAAACCATGAAATGCCATGTGCCTAGAGGCTCTGCGTCTGTTAAATCTGGGTTAAAAAAAATGTCAGAAACTTATTAGTAATTTATTTACTAGGAAACTGCAAAAGTTCTGAGCTGGTTGCGATCCCTACCCCAGGACGACAAGCGCATCAGTGAAGAAGTGGACCGACTCATCATCGAGCAGACCACAAGTGAACCCAAGTTCTCACCCAAACTGTTGTGTAAGTTTGTATGATTCCGATTTATATTCATTCCGATTGATGAATTTTATTTTTTACGACGGCGTCCCCTTCTTTTACAGAAAAATGTTTCGTAGAATGAATTGTTTCGCAGAATTTTCGTTTCATAGAAACTTTTTTTTTTTCAGAAACCGGTAACTTTTTAGGTACAGTTAAAATGCAATTTTGTAGAACCCAATTAGATCTACCAGAAAAGTAGGTAAGGTTAGGTTAGAACTGCGACCATTTTGTAAAAAAATGTTTTCTATGAACTGAAAATTCTGCGAAACAATACGTCTATGAAACTTCTGTCTGCGAAACAAAGTACAACCTTTTACGACACCAGTGGCCGAAATCTAAAGGTGTGGTATATTTTTGGAATCAGCTAATGGAGCCCTTTCGTTTGATACACCACTCGATAGGTTATTTAACAAAAAAAAATATTTTTCATACATACAATTTATGACGTCATAAAAACTCGTTCCACCACTGTAGGAAGCGACAACAACAATGCTTGCTTGCGATAATTTGTATGAAAAACGTGTGATATTCAAAGTGAGGGCCTAAATCATAAATTCATAAATAATTTATTTGCTTAAAAACACGGTATACTTACCTACATACATAGGATGGTTCAATTTTATTAGAGAAATGTCGTTTAATATGTAGCATATATATAGTAGAGTAGGTGTATTATCTCAAAACATTCAAAAAACTAGACTACCGTGTGCTAAGCCTTGGTGGGGAATATTATAAATGCCAGTGTGTCTGTATGTCTGTAACCTCTTTACACTTAAACCGATGAACAGATTTCGATGAAATCGAGTATGGAGATACCTACTTTTTATCCCGGAAATCATTTATCAAGGACAAGTTTTTATGGAAGAGCGATAACTAGCTAAGCGCCTGAAATAAAAGAATAGCAATTAAATTCTAACGCGATGAACGAGTTCTACGCAGACGATCTCGCGGGCAAAAGTATATTCATAAATCTGATGTTTTATTTAAAATTTCCCTATATTTTCTATTTATTTTATTTATCGTATGGCATTTATTTCGAACCGTGAGATCTTCGAGTAGACAGTACGGTTGCCAGTTTTTGTTGCACTTTTAGAACCACCCAGGGGTCACGTGTAGGGTAGCGGTGGGTACTTTCCCTACGGACGTGGTGCAACTTCGACCCCCCTTTGTCAAGTGAGTGGGCAACTTGACTATTAGAAGTTTTCAAGCCGCCCGAAGGCCTCCAACTTGGCTTAACGTCTGCTGCCATAGACAGCAGCCGGGATCAACGGCTTAACGTGCCTTCCAAAGCACGGGAGCGCTCAGTTAGTAACCACTCAAAGCGGTCACCCATCCATGTACTGACCGCGGCCCACGTTGCTTAACTTTGAATAACGCTTGCGGCACGCAGGCGCTGCTGGGCCACAGCCCACGAGCGCTCCTATTAAAGCCAACTTTGGAGTTAATCCGGAACCCTAAATGTGCAAAATCTGGCACGCACTTGCCCAGTTTCGAAGTACGGTGGCAAATTCGTGCGTGTCGCTGGTGAAAAAATAATGTAAGCTTCTCGCAACTTCTATTCCGGAATCACAACATCAATAAACAAATCAAGGACAAACAATAGGAAAAGAATACCAAGATCACAGGTCACAGGTCCGTCGTCCAATTGACATATGATACACTGACACCATACAATTTCATGCAAACGAATTAATATTGAGTAAATTGGAAGTAATGTGCGATGCTGAAGCGAGGTCCCTCATTGGTCGTAGTGTCCGAAAGAGGTCTCGCCAATTGACATTATGAATCTGTAATGTTTTCCGTTCTCGTTAATAGAAATCAAATGGTTTATTATCATAAAAAGTTCGGTTTCGATATCGCAGAAACGCAAAACTATCGGTCGACCGCTTAACTGACTCACTTGCTATCCTGCCGAATACCGGCAGGCTGACTGCATCGCCGGATATTCGGTATCCAGTATCCAGCCAAACCAGTAGGTATCCGTTGCATATCTGAGTCCGCGTGCAAGAGTAGCATGATAGGCAGGTCAGAACGGGACCCGCCGCCCTCGCGTCTCCCCTTTTGCCCCTCTCTCTCACTTAAATACTTATAGTACAGGTACACATTTTGTGACGCGCGAATTATTACTTTCTACTAACTGGGCTGGCACGACGACACAAAGAGCACGCCACTTTGCTCGGTCTTGCGAAATTTCTCGCCAGCATGCACCGGTTTGAAGTAAAATCCACGTGCTCTTTCGTTCCAAGCTGGCTCGTCTATATCAACACCTAGGAAGTGTGTGGGAGCCGATTTTAACCAGTGACAATAGGAACAGACAGTCACAGCGTTTCAGGCACGTCAGCGTATTCGTTTTTTTCGTTGAACCTTAGCCTTATTCACACACGCACGAAGCTCGCATACGATTTTCATTACATGTAAGGTCACCGAGATAATAATGGGCTCAATCGATCTATCGGACCGCGCACTGTAATTAACCTATGCATAGCAACAGTAGATTCTGTAAGTTGTGCCTCACACGCCAGTCTTCGTAGCAAAGGACTGAAAATGAACCTTACTTGATACGTAGCTCGCCTTTTCATCGACTTGATCGACTCGGTATGAAATGATTGGCGTGTGGTGCACCTATGTCCTGACTTCATATCAAGAAAATGTTAAAGGCGTAATACCGTATTCTATCCATTCTTTCTCTCCCGCAGACGCTGACAAGACCGCCATGAAAGCGTTCTGGGTGGCGCTCATAGTAAACCTCGTAAGAGAATTCTGCGGCTGCATCGCTTTGCTGGTGTACGCGAGCGACATTTTTACGAAGGCCGGAGAAGTCGAGGACACCAGCATAGCCCTGTCTCCGAACAAGCAGTCGATTCTGCTGGCGGCCGTGCAGATTATTGGCTCGTTTATGGCGTGTCAGCTGGTCGATCGAGCGGGACGAAAGGTACCGTACCTATACCTACTCGTCATCTTCCTAGCGTATTCCCTTCTCCTTGCCTAGTGCTCTAAGGTCCCGACGAGGGTCCGCTTGACACCATCCAAAATTTGGCATTGAACTCACATCTTTGCGGAGGCCAGGAAAGTCGATAGTACCAGCATAGCCCTATCTCCGACAAGCAGTCGATTCTGCTGGCGTTCGTGCAGATTATTGGCTCGTTTATGGCGTGCCTGGTCGATGGAGCGGGAAGAAAGGTAAGGCAAAGGCACATGATCCGCTTTGACACCTGGTCCCAATTCCTAAGATTCGGCATGGGAACTAGTGTTACGAAACGGATTGCCATCTGACCTTTCAACCTAGAGGGAAAACTATAATATTTAGACCTTGTGGGATAAGAGCGGTTTCCTCACTATGTTCACCGAAAACCCACTGTTAAATTATATTACCGTCGGCCTCATCTTTGCCGCCTGGCTAGATGCTGGCCAAGAGCAATCCCATTATTAATAAATAAATGAAAAATTATATTTCGTACAAAAGTCTTTTGAAAAACACAGAAGACACTACTCAATCCGAAAATCAATCGTCTAGTTAGACTCGACATAGCAGTCATTACAGTGTCACTGTTTGATTATCCACAATTATAAAACGATTGAGAATCATGAATGGTGGCGGAATATTCCACACGTAACACGCAGTAATTAAGTAAACGGTTACGGTGCTAATCCCACGGCGTGATTGTAGTTGGCAACATCAACATCTGTAGTCAACCAAGTCCAGTCTGTAAAAAAAAAACTCTAGGTACCTACCTATGCGATCAGTCAACGTGATTTACCCCACTGCCTTGGTTTTCCACGTCGCCGTTTGCCGAAAGTTGATTTATAAGACCAAGCACAAATTAGCAGCATACAACGTCAGAGAATAATAAGCTCTAACCGATTTCATACTCGTAGTCTGAATGTGCAATTCGTATTATTATTCAAAATGATTCCTATATTTGAGTAAACATTTAGGCGTGGTTATTTGATTGTACACATTTTCACTGTGACAGGAACGCCCAACACGTAATCTAGCCAATCTAGCAACTTTTGAGATTGCAAAAACAAACAATGAATACGGTCAACGAGTCTGGAAGTGCATGCTACCGCGCATCTTGAATAGATTTTCAGATGAACTACTATTATTAAATATTATCTATTTCTACATAGAACAAAAAAAGCCATCACTTTAAAAAAAGCTATTGAATTGAGGGTCGAACAAGTGGGCAGGCCAGAAATATGATAAAAAGGTATATGTTTAAAATAAGAGAAAAAAAATACTGATCACTGATATGACCTAACCAAACTGATATTAATTAACTTATAGATACTAGACTCCTTAACTCAAAAAATCTTTTTCATTTAAGATACTTAGTCGAAGGAAATGTAATTGAAATAATTTTTAAGAAATAAACAGCTTTTTTTTACTGGCCCTGAAATCATAAATTGCATGACAGTACTTACTAAATGAGGGCATGTAGGTATACTATAGGTAGTAAATTGTTATTATTATGACTACCCCGCTTGTGCTCGATCAGCGAGACTAATTGACGCACGTGCTCTAAGCTATCAGTTGACCTATATGTATACCTACCACGTGGAGAAATCAATCAAAGACTCATGCGATGAAAGGTTAATTACCTACCTACTAGGGTCACCAGATGTCCCACATTTCTCAGGACAGGACATTCCGATTTTCAGCATTGATATTTGATCATGTCAATGTCATGAGCAATCAGTACATTGAGTTCGAAAATGTGTGCACGGACAAAGTGATCAAAAATATACTATTCCAGTATCGGTATACGAAGATCCCTATGACACTTGCAGTGACATACCATATAGTGATGTGCATGTGTCGATACTTCAATTGTTTTTTATCTGTGGCGGTTCTTATCAGCGTCCTCTCACGTACATTAATTTAAACCTCAAATGCGGTTATCGTGTAAATGACGTTTCTGGCTACTAAACCACCATTTTTAGGGTTCCGTTTCCGAATGGTCCGAACGGAACCCTATTGTTGTCACTCATGCGTGCTTCCGTCGGTCGTCTGTCACAAAAATATTTTTCGAAGATGTTTTCAACTTCCCTTTGACCTATTGACATAAAATTTGGACATATGCGTCACTAGACTCACTAGTGAAGAGAGTAAGTACTCGCCGGCAGTGCTAACAGCCAGCGATCAACTATAAATATTTCAGTGACTTTTACTGCCACGGGATCTATATCTTTTGTTCGTTTCTTGAGCGAGAAAATCACCGATAGCTAATCGCTTCCTCGCCGTTGGTGGGACCCGTGCCTCGCTGTGTTCAGTGTGGGACTCGTCGGCGAGACCCCCCCTCTCTCTCGCAAAACAGACAGGCCTGTCTCGCTGTGTCTCGGCGAGAGAAGCAATGAGAATAAATAATAAATATGAAAGCAAATAAGAAGCCCCAATTATAAAAAGAAAATTAAACTATATTAGTTACAGTACATTTTATAATATCCCCTCCATAAACTGATCTGTATCCTTACCTTAATATTTACTATTGTAATGTATTTGCTACCTAAATTTATGGTACGAGTTGTTTTCCTTGGTTACTTCACGAGCATTCCAAGTAATAATTAATTAACTAGTTAATGTATCTAATACTAACTTTGCCCCGAAATGTGACCATTCGTTGAATGATTATAGAAAATTTAATTAACAAGTCAATTTTGACTTATATCGTACCACTTGAATTTAAACCTTCGTGAGACATGTTATAACTTTATTTTACTAAACGGTTGAAACTCAAGTATTAACACAACATCGAAACATGTCGCCCGAAGTGACAATTAATACGTGAGTTTTAACCGTTTAGTAAAATAAAGTTACATCGCACAGAAGGGACGTATTCTTAACGTATTCTTACGCCGCACCAGAAGAAAGAACAGTACCTACAGGTCAAAAATGACCTGTGCCGCAGTGAACGTGTTAAATAATAAATAAATATGTAATTTAACGTTTTTTTTTTATTTTTACACAGTCACGTAACAATTAAATTGAAATATAAGACACGTTTTATTATTATCACTTCAATTATCGACATCTGTTATCGACAGCACCGCTTCCTTAGTCGATACAGACCAACGATATAACTTTTGCAGTACGTCACCGTGTATATTCCGTGAAGCATATTTCTGGGAAATAAGGGACAATTCAAGTTTCTTTCATATTGTTATTATGTAAATGTTACAATCCTACATAAATTAATTAGCTACATTCCCAAAAGATGCTCATTAACATTTCGATGTGACAGTGACGCTGTTCCAAGGTTATATAAATGAACTGTCACTGCAAGTGTCATAGGGATCTTCATATACCGTCCCTTCTATAGTGGCTCTGTGAGCTGTAGACCTCGTGAGTGTTTTTTTTATTTCCAAAACTATGTTAGATATCGAACCTGTAGAGCAGGGGTCGGCAACCTTTTTGCACCCACGGGCCACATAGTAGCTAAAAAAATCTTCGCGGGCCGCAGATGATAATAATGATCACTGTCTGTTGATATCAACTCGAAACAAATTGGTACGTCGTACGCGACAGTAACGTAGTAAAAATTCGCACCCCTTTTTACGTGAAAAACGAGAAAGACGAAAAAACCGACTTTTCACAGATAAACCAGCTAGTTTCCTTACCAAACCCAGATAATTCGCATTTCAACCGCATCGTAATTTCGCAATTATATATCGCGATATAGAATAGCAGATATAGAAACTTTAAGGGGGGGACGGGTCATAAAGTCATACATAACACACCTAGATGAAAACGCGAGCGCGAAATTTTTCGAACACTGATGCAAATGCGGCAAATACTTCATACGCATCAAGTCATAACACATCTAGATGAAAATGCGAGCGCAGCGAGCGCGAAATTTTTCGAACATTTGATGCAGGTGCGGAAACTACTTCATACGCATCAAGTTATGTAGATGTAAACGCGAGCGCGAAATTTTTCGAACACTGATTCAAACGCGGAAAATACTTCATACGCATCAAGTCATAACAAATCTCGTTGAAAACGCGAGCGTAGCGAAAGCGAAATTTTGCGAACATTATTATGCAGGTCTGGAAAATACTTCATACGCATCAAGTCATGTAGACGCAAACGCGAGCGCAGCGAGCGCGAAATTTTTCGAACATTATGATGCAGGTGCGGAAACTACTTCATACACATCAAGTTATGTAGATGTAAACGCGAGCGCGAAATTTTTCGAACACTGATTCAAACGCGGCAAATACTTCATAAGCATCAAGTCATAACAAATCTCGTTGAAAACGCGAGCGTAGCGAGCGCGAAATTTTGCGAACATTATTATGCAGGTCTGGAAAATACTTCATACGCATCAATCAAGTCATGTAGACGCAAACGCGAGCGCAGCGAGCGCGAAATTTTTTGAACAATAAGATGCAGGTGTGGAAAATACTTCATACTGTCTAACGCAAACGCGGCGAGAGCGAAATTTTTGAAAAAAAAATTTAGATAGATTTAACTGTAAAATATACTTACAAACACATATCTCGTCCTGACCAACTGTGAAAATATTCGTGGTTGGCGATACAGACGCTTTCACGTATGTTAAGAATTTCAAATTTTACCTTTACAAACAATAAAGCCAGGGAGGCTCACGGGCCGCACGGAAGGGGCTCGCGGGCCGCCTGTTGCCGACCGCTGCTGTAGAGGAGGACAAACCATAGATTTTTTTTTAGATTACTCGACAAAAATATTCGATGTAATCAAAGAACGTGCTCACAATACTTCACGAGAATCTGTTGTGAAATGCGACCCTTATAGGTGAACATATCGAAATTCGGCCCCAGAAACACAAAACAATTGATAAAAAAAATGTTTTTTTAAATTTTGAAAAAGTGACTCGATAAAAAAATTCTATAGAATTACCGCACCTGCTCACAAAATTTCACGAAAATCGGTTGATAAATGCGACCTGTAGAGGAGAACAAACCAATGAATAAAATAAAAAAAAATTAAATTTACAAAAAATTACTTGCCCAAAAAATTCTATGTAATCATAAAACCTGCTCACAAAATTTCACGAGAATCGGTTGAGAAATGCGACCTATAGAGGAAAAAACGGCCGCAGAAAAACACGAAATCATTGATACAAAGTTTGTTTTTTCGAATTTCAAAAAAGTGACTCGACAAAAAAATTCTATATAGTTACCAAACCTGCTCGCAAAATTTCACGAAAATCGGTTGATAAATGCGACCTGTAGAGGAGATCAGCCAACGACGTAAAAAAAAATTTTTTTAAATTTACAAAAATTTACTCTACAAATAAATTATATGTAGTCATGGAACCTGCTCACAAAATTTCACGAGAATCGGCTGAGAAATGCGACCTGTAGAGGAAAAAACGGCCGCAGAAAAACACGAAATCATTGATACAATGTTTGTTTTTTTGAATTTCCAAAAAGTGACTCGACAAAAAAATTCTATATAGTTACCGAACCTGCTCACAAAATTTCACGAAAATCGGTTGATAAATGCGACCTGTAGAGGAGGACATACAAAAATCCGGCCGGACATACGAAAGCATTTTTGTCGAAGCTAAAACAGAGACCTCGTTTTACTCGGTCAATGAACACGACACGACGAGGGATAAGTTCACCTTTGTACCTTTTATTTTATAATTTTGTTTTTGTAAGTGTTTTTCTTATGATGTGCAATAAAGTGGCATACATACCTATACCTACATACATACATACGACCTTATCGTTGCTCATATTTTTTGAACCTTTGGAAATGTACATACAGGGTGTCCAGTAATTAATGGACAAGCTTCTAACTATGATAGAGCACCTGAGGCTGGGCCAGAAAACGGACATTTAGGTTTAGTAAAAGTCCCTTGGTTTTCGAGATAATCGAACTTTTCTATTTTCTCAATATTTAAAAAAAAAGGTTTATTCAAGAAACTGCTTACAAATTGGTACCTTGGTGGTATTGGTACCTTGTTTCACTTTAATGACCGTTGAGGCCATAAATAGATTTTAATAAAAAACTTTTTCCGCACTCTTCCACTAATAAAATACTGAAACAAACAATTCAACCCGTATTATAAATCAATGATTCAACCTAACATTCTTTGAATAAGTACCGTGAGCGGCATAAGTATATATAAAGTGGCTAAATATTTCGGTAACACCATATATTTTGTATGGTCTATCGAACTCTTTGTACTCTTTGGCTGCTACATATTACATGACGCTGACTACATAGAGTAAAACTTGTTGATTTTAAGAAAATAAACATTAATGAATGACATCCCGAATTTTAAGTCCCGAAATTTTTACACTGCTATCCTGAAAATTTGGAATTCGGATCTGGTAACCCTACTACTCACGCTTATGTAACGAAACATATGACATATACATATGTATGTTACGAGTGATTATATGTGAATTAGGTACAAAGTGGAACATTGTGCTTGTTGCGAATGGTTACTTTACGGAGGGGGAAACAGTCGAGAACGAAACCTCAAATACCATCATATTAACATAATCGTGTCTTTCAATTAATGCGTTGTTTTAGTAGTGGATTAGAGTAATGGACTCAAATTTGGATTTTTTTCTATCGAGAAAATTTTAAGTAATCATATTTCGGCTATTGTCAGAAACACAATCATACAGTTAAGAATCATATATCTGAAATTCAAACCCTATGACCCTATTGTTTCCTCCTCTGGGCAGAACAGCGTTTCAAAGAACGCGATATTTCTCGTTGTAGATTAAACGGTTTTTTCTGTTTCCAGCCACTGTTAGCCGTGACCAGCCTGTTCGCTGGCGTCAGCATGTGCCTACTCGGCGCGTGGTTCTACCTGCAGAGCGCGGGCGTGTACATGCCGGGCTGGGTGCCCATCGTGGCGCTGTGCGTGTGCATATTCTCAGACGCGACGGGGCTGCAGCCGCTGCCGTTCGTTATCATGACCGAGATGTTCAGCTTTCAGGTACACCTACGCTTCATCATTATATCCTAGTACAGTTGCATCCTGAATACCCGGGAAGGATGTCCGCTACCTGATCCCAAGATTTGGCGTAACAACTATTTTACGAAAGCCACTAACTATTTTACGAAAGACTCTGACCTTCCAACCTTGAGGGAAACTAGACCTTGTTGTGATAAGACCAGTTTCCTCGCGTTTTTCCTTCACCGACAATAATAACGCGGTGTCCTAGGTGGGCGAAATAGCAATATTATAGCGAACTAGAATAAGACATTTGCTGATACCCATTGAGTATCCTACGTGAGCGAACCGCTTCGCATTCGCACCGCATTTGTGTACCTAGGTACCTGATCGCCGCGTTCGCTTCGCTTCGCGTTCGCCCAACAAGGACAACTACTTATACAAACTAATACTTATTTCCTTTACGGAGCGATCACACCGCTATTTCACGCAGTGACGACAGGGATAGACTTATAGAGTTAAAAAGTCATTCACACATGAGATGAGGCACGTGACAGCGGTTCCATACAGTCGCCGTATTTTACCTATAGTATAGTTTTATAAAGGGTCGGCAACGCGCACGTGACTACTTTGGAGTTGCGGGCATCTATAGGCTGCGGCGTCCGCTTATCATCAGGTGGACCGTACGCTTGTTTGCCACCGTCGTTGTATATTTTAAAAAAATCTAACTTTTCCCTTGTTATTTCCACAGCTCCGCGGCACTGTAGCAACTCTAATCATGGCGATATCCCTCGGCACGGATTTCGCTCTGCTCAAATTATTCACGCCCCTCAGAGACTGGATCGGCTACCATTCCACATTCTGGATCTTCAGCTTCATATGCCTTGCAAACGTGTTTTATCTCATATGGTGCGTGCCTGAGACCAAGATGAGAAGCCTAGAGGACATTTACGAGGAGTTGGAAGGAAAGAAAAGAAAGAAAGGCGAGGACGTGGTGGAAACAAATCATGTGTAGATATTGTGATGTAAAACGAACACTTACCAGTGCTAGCAGTAGTTTAAGTCGAAATGTGCGGTAGTAGGTACAGGTAAAGGTTGTCGCAGACATATAAAGGCTGGGCATCCGAACGGCGCCGCCTCAATTTGCCGTCAACCAGGCTTCAACCCAACGCAAGCACATTGACAGCTTTTTAATGCCGTGTGGAGCTTGGTATTTGCCACATACACCAAACACCGATCTCAAACACCCAACACAAACACGGCATCCCCAAGCTTGTCGAACATACTAAGTAGTGTACCTATTCCAATTTGATTTGTCAAAACACCGACACCGACGCCGAACACTGTCAAACACAAACAGACAAACACAGGCAAACACCTATCCACACGTTCGTGTTTGTTGTTTGGTGTTCGCTGTTTGCCAAGCGTGTGGGGCCGGCATTACGTTTAAAGTAAACCGTTTCGCCCGCGCGCCGTAAGCGCGCGCGCGCCGTCGGCGACCCCGCGCGCTCCTTTCGCCGGCAGCGAGCTGCAAGCGCAGCGTTTAAGCGGGTATTACACTGTCCTGAATCAGGCGTCCTAACTAGTGGAGGGGAGTTGAAGCATCTCGCTCTAACGTATAGGTCGGAACCCTTCTAAGTGTCCTGAATTCAGGACAGTGTAATACCCGCTTTACCCTACGACGCGACGGCGAGCTGTCCATTCCATCCACCGATAGGTGGTCCCGAGCTGGAGCGATGCCGTTACGGAGTGGATAAGTGTGCGTTGCAGTATGAAGTTTCTAACAAAGAATACTGACCAGCGCGAGGTGGGGCGGCGCCGGTCGGATGCCGAGCCTTTATGTCTGCGACAACCTTAAACCACTTTAGGACACTGACATATGATCTTATTCCATTGAATTTAATAGAAATATTTATTCCAAAAAATACAAATATATAATATAATATAGTTTCTATTACATACGCATTGTCACACCCGTGACACGCGAAGGAACGTAACCGCTGCTGTGGGTAAGTATGTGTGCGTGCGCTGTCTGTTCACGCGTCAATTGTTTGAGCGGGTGCGTAGCGCGTGGCGCGGACGAATCGCGAGGCGCGACGGCACCCGATCGACACCAGGCGGGTCTTTCAGGGACGAGGTAACTGACCTCGGTGCGGGGGTTTCGTGTCCGTTCTGTATGTAATACTATTATACTATTCTGTGGCACTGTCTAAAACTCGTATGTTTGTAATAGAAACTCTATTACAATAGCGTTAAAGGGCAATATCCAATGGAATAAGCGCATATATCAGTGACAAATCCAAAGTAATCGTACTAGAGGGCTACCGCGAACCACGAAGTTTTTCCTCTCTGTCGCACTTATCTACGTACAGACTTGCAAGTGCGACAGAGAGAAAACTTCGTTTGTGGTTCGCCTTAGGCCCTCTGTACTTTTATTTTACTTCCGTGTTGCCATAGTAGGTATTATGTACATAATGTTGTCGAATGTTTGTTGTTATTAGTTCAATAGCTACTTGTAAGTATTTTAACCTTTTGGACGCCATTATTTTACCTAAAATTTACACTTACGCCAAGTTGTGTGAATACGAAAGTACACTCAACTATTTTTATTTCTGTCTGAGCCACTTCGTACTGTGACAGTGATTAGCGTTTTAGTAGGTACAGTCAAGGGCGCCAATATGTATACACTTTTTCACCTTATTCCATTGAAATAAGGTCCAAAAATGTATACATATTTATGCATTCGTAATGGCGCCGTGGGCACGAACTAATACGAAAAAATAACGGTGGCCAAAAAGTGAAAGTATTTGCTAGCATATAAGAATGTATGTGATGTGATGTGAATGATTTGTAATATTTTAAGTATATTAATTATCCAATACGTAATGAAGAGATCTGAGGATAAAAACATTGTGATAAATAACTATAGATGCTTTTGTTTTCTTTTCCCTAAAATTTAAATTATAATAATATAATTTATCTTTCTTTCTTTCTTTCTTTTTCTTTTTTTTTTCCTTTTTTTTCTTTTGCTTTTTTTTATTTATTTTTTTGGATACTTATATAAGTATCTATATAATACATACTAATTATAAAAGCCGAGGTAAGACATAGAGGATATCTTTTATCCTGGAAATCATGATTTCCGAAATAGGATACAGGATATCTTTTATCCCGGAAATCATGATTTCCGAGGTAAAACATAGGATATCTTTTATCCCGGAAACCATAATTAGCTGGTTCAATTCCCGGGTGAGAAAGCCGAATTTTAGAAAAACCTTGAATGCAGTTTTTGTATCTTTCTAAAATGATGAAAATAATGTCTCCTTCATGTAAAACGAGTTCAACTTAAGGATCTAAGGAAGTTTCCCTCCAGGCCCCATACTTTTTTTACCCTGTATATACACTGAAACAATGTTTTGTATATACATTTTCAACCTTATGTCACAGTAATACAGGTGAAAATTAGGTGTCACCTGTAGAGTATTGCAAGGTGTCAGATACAATACAAACAAATTTTGAGTTTTAGAAGATTTAATACAATAAATAACCAGCTTAGTTTACAAAAGCTTTTTTTTTTGTTAATTTTCTCATTTTATTGAAAATATCATTATGAGACCAACCCAAGGACAATATTACTAATTATTGCCAGTCGCTAAAATAACTGCCTTATTAAAATAGTTCCCCTGGGGTTGCCTCGTTTAAAAAAAGGACTAGTCATAAACAACATCGGTTATACTTCTCTGTACACTTATACTAGGTATACGTGGAAGTTTATTGGCGAAAAAAATATATAAACTTTCACAATCGATTAACAAACTATTTGAAAACATATTTTAGACTTACTTAGTAATTGATATAGTATTAGATAATGCAATTCGATCTCCCAATCAATAAAACGAGATTACAATTGACAGATTGCTATGTCGTTGATAATGTGTACATCGTCGCCATATACATCTGGACAGGCACTGTGTTCATAAATATCTGGACAGGCACTGTGTTCACATATTTATGAGCGCCTCGTTGACCCGATATATCAGTTGGCGATTGTCCACCGCGCATCACACTTGAAAGTACATCGATATCATGAAGAATTTAAAATCAATCGATCTATGATCGATAGTCGTTGATTGATGATCGAGCATATTTTATGTTATAAAATTGTCACATATTTACATTCACTACTCCGAACAATTTACTGCTATTCGTGATTTGTGGACGAAACGATTCACTTAATCGATTTTTACGATTTAAACTGTACAAGCTACCGCTTAAATTAGACGGTTCCTGCACGGCAAGCCGCGTTAGATTAGAAGTGACACGGATGGTTAACGGTCGAACAACAATCGGCAATAGGTACAGGACAAATTTTTTGGCACATAGTTCTCTCACGACTAGGTCGGTAGGTTTAATATGTCTTCGACACAACACTACGGGACTAGTAATTATTTTATGTCACACCTGGCCATAAAGCGGCCATTATCGCACGCTCCGCGCACGAAAAAACCCACTTCCTGGCCAGGGGGTGACATAAAATATTGTACTTACCACGGGCGATAATAAAGAAAGCCTCAGATCGCATATTTATCGCCCTTGCCTTCGGCTCGGGCGTAAAATGTCTGCGATCTGAGACATTCTTTGTTTTATCGCCCTTGGTAAGTAATGTACTATTCTATTAAAAAACATTAATAAGGCATTTACCTACTTCGCCTACATTTAAACTGATTCCGTTGTTACACAAAAAAAATCATACAATCTAATATGGGTAATTTTGGTGTCACAAAGGAATCAATTATAATGTAGGCGAATTGAATGCCTTATCTATGTGCGTAATATTTGATCCTCACTCCATTTGGTACACTACTCTTATGACGTTGTCCCTCTTACACCGCACGCCGCGCAGAAACCGCCTCTCTTAGAATCTTATTGTATAACGTGTAGTGAATCTGTAAAAAAAAATCTAGGTATGCGATCACTCAATGTGATTTAACTCTGATCGAACAAACCTATACAGGAGAACATTACCTTAACCTATGCGTAAAAATATAAAATATACACTGGTATAAGTTCGGACACAACTCTAAGGCTCAATTCTGTCAAACGAATGCAAGCAAAACTAAACTTTGAGCTCTGACTGTAAGGTAGATTTTTGATTGCGTTAATTTGACACCGCTTGGCCTTACAGTTTTGTACGGAGTAGAAGTTCACGTATAGCTAATTACGTCACAAAAATGAGGTATGATCGACTAAATGATAGATTCTAAAGAGTATATCCAATCATACTATAGTACGTCACTTACCAAAGGCGGTAAAACAAAGACGTCTCAGATCGTAGGTATTTGAAGGTAAATATGCGATCTGAGGCTTTCTTTATTGCCGCCCGTGCTAAGTGCACAATTTTATGTCACCCCATGGCCAGAAGTAAGATTTTCCGCGCGCGGAGCGTGCAGTAATTGCCACTTTATGGCCAGGTGTGACATAAAATCATATATCCTGAGGCAATGACTGCTCTGGTACCGACTGAGACCAATTTTGCTACGTAAAGTAGGTACATAATTTCAAGAGATTTTTCAGTCTTTTCTAAAAGGAAAGTTGCATTTGATCCGTTCCATTTTAGAATACTAAATTAAAAAAAACTAGTGAAATGGAGGTATCAAGACTGTGTCAAAAATATGTCCATCTTTCGTCTTATTCCAATGGGAGTGAGATGCAAAAGTGTATACATATTAACGTCGACACTACAGTACAGTACACGGCGAATAGTATTGCACATCGACTTTTGGAATGAGACTCTGCTAATTTCGGCTTCATAGAGCGTTATCTCAACACTGCCTATTTATGTGACGTTTGTCAGTGGTCAAAATATATAATTTAGAGTTGATGAAAACATATACAAAATACATAACTGTTTCAGTATACTTTTTCTATTAATTGTAACAGCCATGGTTGTCTATCTTAGAAGAAAGCTGATGGAATTAATAATAGTGCCACCTAGTCTTAAACTTTATTAAACTTGATCCTTTTTCGAGAAAATTCGGATTCATTGATGTTCTTATTTGGTGTCAACATCCCTATTTATTGCCTGGTACTGTACCCCCCTGAAACTGGCACCGAAAACCTTGTAATGATTTTCTTGTTTGTATAGTTGTTGTTTTACATTTTTGATAGCCTTTTGTAGGCTTCCACTATTACCTTAATAGTAAATCTATATCTACATTGAATAGAACTTGGTTTTAGTAAATTCTGTCTGCATGGGACTGTTAAAACATACAAATTATCATAGTGACCGACATCCAAATAATACTGCTACTGAACTGATATTCCATTGAAAATATTAACCCCCTCGTGATAGGTACTGCGCCAGGTATGGTATTCCGGTAGTTCGAGTAGGCCGAGGCAGGTTAAGCCGTTGATCCCGGCTGCTGTTTATGGCAGCAGTCGTTAAGCCAAGTTGGAGGAATTCGGGCGGCTTGAGAACTTCTAACAGTCAAGTTGCCCACTCACTTGACAAAGCGGGGTCGAAGTTTGCACCACGTCTGTAGGGAAAGTACCCACCGCTACCCTACACGTGACCCCTGGGTGGTTCTAAAAGTGCAACAAAAACTGGCAACCGTACTCTCTTCTCGACGATAAATAAATTTCGGCTAGTAGTGTGGGTGACAGTGGTGACACAACCTACGTCATCCTACCGATGGTACAGTCAAGTGCAAAAATATGTATCGATAGAATCCTCTCATAAATATGGACCAAAACCTTAATTCACCGACATAAGAGCTATATATAATTTCGTATATTGTGAATAAATGAATCTGAATCTATGGGACATATTTATGAGCAAGTATGCACCCATATTTTTGCACTTAACTGTACCTATGCGGCCGTGTGTGATGCGTCGGCAGTGACGTCATTTGTTGCACCCGGAGTGGTAGACCTTATTTACTTAGACCATGAACTCCCTTAGGTACCCATTTAACTTACCAAAGGCATGTTCCGAATCACGCTCACAGCGCTCAAAGCGCGCTTACGATCGCACCGATTCACGCTCATAGCGCTTACATGAGATGTCGTGACGTCACTGATGATGTCATGGACGGCGCTCACGGTGCTCACACTCCCAGGCGTAAGCACCTTGAGCCAAACGTCAAGTTGACGTTTGATATATAAACATGACAGTAAACACGGGCTTTGAGCGTGAATCGGTCCGATCGTGAGCGCGCTCAAGCGAATACCGGTCCGAAACAAAACACTACTCACGCGGCCTTGAGCGCGCTATTTGATTTGGACCGGCCGTCAGCACTGTAAGCGCTGCGAGCATTTTTAGCGTGAATCGGAACATGGCTCAAACCTCTGCTAAATAAAATGTCTATTGTCTCTGTCTCACAAGCACATGTGTCAAAGTGACAGATGAGGACCAACGAATTTTAGCAGCTTTTTAACTGAAATAAGTTTGACGGAGGTTAATAAACAAGGTGGTATATTTTAACAGTAATGATTTGAGTATTGAAATTATACTAATTACAAAGGACAATGAGTAATTTTGGTCCATATCCTCAATACCTATGAAACCTATGCCAAATGATAGCTTCAATGCTATCATTTATTTCATACTATGACAGTTAAGTCGAAATCGCGGGCCAACATGGTCTTTTTTATATAAATAGAACCCAGTACGGCAACGGTTTCACCATAGTATGTTTTATAGCATAGCCGTAATTAGAAACTTAGACCAGATTGAGCATATTTATTCCTTAGAACTCGACTTAACTGTCATAGTATGAAATAAATGATAGCATTGAAGCTATCAGCTATCATAGGTTTCATAAGTATTGAGAATATGGACCAGACTCCATACTAAAGTGCCCATGGTCCTTTCATCAACAAATACTTGAACAATAAATTTAAAAGTTGCTTATACAAAACTCATACGCTACCATATTTTATATTACTATAATCAGCTGCAGAAGTACCCACAATGAGGTCAAAATTTATATAATTTGATACAAAATTTCGATAATAAACACGCGTATCATATAGACAGCTTCCTGCCTTTTGCTTTGGCCTAGTGCTCAAGCGGGTATTACACTGTCCTGAATTCAGGACGTTTAGAAGGGTTCGGACCTATACGTTAGAGCGAGATGCTTCAAGCTTCAACTCCCCTCCACTAGTCAGGATTCTGAATTCAGGACAGTGTAATACCCGCTTCAAAATGAGCTACTACAGAACTCAAAACAATAAAGTGTAGATAATTTTGAATGTGATATTCTACTTAGATTTTTCTGTATCTGACTGCACGTATCAAAGTAAAATTTAATAGAATACCTAAAAAGATCGACCATTATTTGATGACATAAAGCTATAATCGCGTTCAAATGCTTTAAAAATCCAAAAGAATAAAAATACGATAATTCATCCCATTTAGACAAGAACACAGCCAAATAGTAATTTGAAAACTCTAGTTCTAACAACTAATATTAGACAATCATACTAAGCTTATTACGTATTTCCGACGCTAGTAAGTAATTGAAAATCCTACTAATATTATAAATGCGAAAGTTCAGACGTTGGGATGTTTTAGTCATGTGGAGATATTTTTTTTTCGAGAAATTGTAGTAGGAGTCCTAGTAAGTTTTTTAGATTTAAGGTATGATTCCGCTGCCGACTGCATACAGCAACTGCACGTGCCGCCGCACTCCAAATTGAACCGTAATGGTATGCGTAAAAAAACTCAATTTGATATGAGCGGATAAGTGTCGCAACAGCGCATGCCGCTCACTCTTAATTGGGACTTTTAGTCTCATGATTACGGTTCAATTTGGAGTGCGGCGGAACGTGCAGTTGCTGTATGCAGTCGGCAGCGGAATCATACCTTTAGGTTGATAACGGTCACTTGGTAGTTCTTATTAAATAATTAAAAAATCCTACAGAAACCTACCAAGAGTATATCAAATGAAAGGGTTCCGTACATTCTCTTTATTCTTGTGTAGTGTCAATATTCTTTTAAGATATAAATTTACATATAAATTCCATTAAAATCGAGTGTACTCTCAGCAAAGAAAGTCCTCTACCACTTTTGGACTGTAGCGTACACATAATAGAGTCGAAAAGTGGCAGACCACTTTTTTGGTCGACTGTACATTTCGGTCGGTTACATAACATAAGCTTAGCATGATCGCCAGTCAATTACCTCCCACTTTAGTAGTCACCAGGATCAATATCTGTCACGACAAGGCATAAATATCTGACGCGTCATTTCTAGGGCCGTTCGGATCTGTCAGATTGCGCTTTGTCGTGTCAGATATAAATGCTGACGATTGTATACTCGACGAATAAAAATGTTCGACAATTTTTGACTATTTTAATGGCATTAAATCAAATGATATGTCGATCAAAAATTGAAATTTCAACCGATATGCAGACAAACATTTCATCAAATTTGATTTACAGAATTTTCATTTATCCGTTGGCTGATGTTGCTTTGTATACATGTTAGGTACTAAATGATATCATTGTAATTATTATAATTTATAATAATTGTAATTTATGACATGTAAAAGAGCCTCAAGACGAGAGTCATTGACCAGTGTGTGTTGCCAGTGATGACATATGGTACGGAAACGTGGTCGCTCACCATGGGCCTCATAAGAAGGCTCAAAGTCACTCAGAGGGCAATGGAGAGGGCTATGCTGGGAGTTTCTCTGCGTGATCGCATCAGAAATGAGGCCATCCGTAGCAGAACCAAAGTAACCGATATAGCCTTTCGAATCGCTAAACTTAAGTGGCAGTGGGCGGGGCACATTGCACGTAGAACCGATGGCCGTTGGGGCCGAAAGGTTCTCGAGTGGCGACCACGGACCGGAAGGCGCAGCGTGGGTAGACCCCCCACAAGGTGGACTGATGACCTGGTAAAGGTCGCGGGAGTCCGCTGGATGCGGGTGGCGCAGGACCGGTCATTGTGGCACTCTTTGGGGGAGGCCTATGTCCAGCAGTGGACGTCTTTCGGCTGATATGATGATGAAAAGAGCCCTAAAGGCCTACTTGCAGAATAAATGTTTGATTTTTCATTACAATTCATAGAAAAAAAAACCACAAAGGGTCCCAGTTATAATCTTACCTAACTTACTTTTCTGGTAGACCCAAAGAGTACTACTGACATTTTTGCTGCTTAAAAATAGTACATTATTGCCGTGGCCTGGAAAGAGGCAATTACAGGCCGAATATTTGTTTAAACGGACGAGCTTGCGAGTCCGTTTAATATAATACGAAGCCTGCAATTGCCATTTCAGCCGAGGCTAATATACTGTTTTCTCAAAAACGAGTTATCTTCACTTTGCGGGCCATTTTTGAGAAAAGTTTATTCCTTGACACCATGTTAATGATAAGGTCGAAAAAATGTCGAACATTTCAATCCACCGCTTTACGTAGGATATACCTCCCATATAGTCGTATGATCTATCTCCCATTGTAGTACGCGTAGTACCACTCCCGCCTAGTGCGTCCCAGTCAGGCGTCCGCTATACTTTCCGTTGTGACCTCCTCTTTAGTTTCTGGTTTTTGCTCCTCTCCTTTCGCCTCGGGTTCCGTACGTTCCTTCTCTTGCTTCGAGTCGGTTGATATCGAGCTAGAGGTTAAACTGTTGGGCTGGGACGACTCTTTGCTCTGTGGTTCTTGTGAGTTACGAGATTCCGATTCTTTGGTGCCATCTGAAAGTAATATCAATAGTATAGTTCGTAGAAAACTCTAAGGCCGAATTCTGTCAAACGAACGCAAGCAAACCTACACTACCTACGGATGCGCGCTACGGATGCGCGCTACGGATGCGCGCTACGGATGCGCGCTACGGATGCGCGCTACGGATGCGCGCTACGGATGCGCGCTACGGATGCGCGCTACGGATGCGCGCTACGGATGCGCGCTACGGATGCGCTCACGCTTCCCCCCTCACCGCGCTGCCGTTCCCCGCGCCCGCTGTCGATACATCGCATAGCTCGAGCTGCGCATCTTCATAGCGCATCTACCTCGCACAGCTACATAGCGTAGCTTTAGTGGAAACGGTCGCATAGCTCGTAGCGCATCCTCGCAGCATAGCTGCGTAGCATAGCTCTAGTGGAAAACCAGCCTTAGAGCTCTGACTGTAAGGTAGATTTTTGCTTACGTTAATTTGACAGCACTTGGTCTTCCAGTTGTGTACAAACTATACATTATTATCACATCACACAGCCATAATAACTTTATCTACTGTACAAGTATGTAGTGTTTTTACGGAAACTTTCCAAAATTGCGAATTTTTCCACATGGGTAAGTTTCTGAAATGTCTCACATTTTTGTATGGGGTTTGAAACTTTCCGAAATGTAAAATGGAAATTTCTTATATTTCTATGTAATTCTCAGAAAATTTCCGAGAACTTTTATAACTTTTTGGAAACTTTCCGCAACTTGCACATCTGTAAGTGTTTTGTTCCTGGAGGTGAGCAAGGTTGCCAGAGCTCCCGAGGTGCAGTGTTGAGAGCGAGAGACCTTTTGTCGCTTCTGCTGTCAACACAGCGAATCCTCAAATTTCATAAAGGGTCGGCACCGCGCACGTGACTCTTTTGGACTTGGAAAATACCTCCCCATATCGGGATATCCCTAAACCTCCTAATGCCGTGCTTTCGCCAGTTGGAAAATACCTTTCAAGCAAGTACCTTCACCACTAAGAGAAATAATTTCACCACCTGGCAAAGCGCTTTCCCTACCTGGGGATGTACCCCCCATCTCTTGAAGACGTAACTTCCTATCTGGGGGTAATACCTCTACCACTTCAATACCTTTATTTCCACTACCTTGGCTTGAAAATGGCATTAGAAATATTCACTGAAGGCATTTACTTATCAAATACAATAAATTGATTTATGCTTCAGTATAAGTTTTTAATCCCATTTTGTGTGATTATAAGACCCATATTATCATGATTCTCATCATATTATCATTCAATCATGATCATCATGATTTGATTGAGCTTTTCGCGTCTTAGTGTGCATTTCCATAGAGGCGGAGCTCCCCACTCCGTCTCAGTGGAAACGCAGCCTTACGACGGGTTTTATTTTCCTGTTCTTTTGCTTTCACTCCGCTCTAATACTGGACATTCTCTTCAAATCTTTGGGATGTATACTCGTGGACTTTAATTGTTTATGTTATGTGCCATTTAGAGCTCAATTTATATACTGGACACTTCATAGCAACTATGAGGTCTGGTATAAACTGAGCTCCAAATGGCTCAACAATTAAAGTGCCCGAGTGTACCTTCCCAGCAGTGGAAGTACCTTCACCAATAGAAATAAAAATTAGAGATGTACCGACTAGTCGCCGACTAGTCGCCGACTAGTCGGGAAAGCCGACTATCCGGCCACATTTCTAGTCGGCGACTAGTCGGCTAAAGAGGCCGACTAATCGGCACATTATGACTTACTGGAAATCACTTTCAACATCGTCAGTCAAAAAATGTCCGCACTCGCCATTTGCTTTTCGACATTATTCTAAACAAGAGCACTAGTTGTTTGTGTAACACAACAATTCGATAATTTCACTGTTTTGTCTTTTTATTTTGCTGCGACCGAAACGAACATTCCCGATTGCGCCCGAACTCAGGCAAAACCTATGATCGGCCTTGCCGACTAGTCGGCCATCTCGGCGCCGACTAGTCGGCTAGTCGGCCAAATCCATAGTCGGTACATCTCTAATAAAAATAAAATAAAATTTGGGGATTCAAAAACAAAACAAAAAAGCGAAAACAACAAAAAAACAAAACTGGTACGTTTTCAGTTTCCTTTGCTGTGTCCGTTTCTTTTACCAATTTCAAACAAACAAATGGATCTTTAATGGGATCTATACTAAAATCAATAAGGCTGGAAACAGTGCTCGACCGGCGGTCAGCGCGTACCGTCGGTCGGGCGTAGCTATCGCTGTACGAAAGCATACGTGCGTTCAGAGCGATGCTCACCGTCAGCCGACCGACCATACGCGCTGACCGTCGGTCGTGCTCTGTTTCCAGCCATAGACTTGCATAGATATATCTACGTCGGTCGGCGCCCGACCGACGGTACGCGCTGACCGTCGGTCGAGCACTGTTTCCAGCCTAACACAATACTACCTACGTTCAAACTTCCTATCTACTTAAAACTCAAATGCAAATTGAACTAATTTTTGGGTTCTATACCTACCTACGTAATACGTAAATAAGACGCGGGATCAATTTTAATTTCCTGTCTATATTACATTATTATTTCGGGGCACGGAAGAAGGCACAAATCACAGTTTGAGTATCGTAAAATCCAATGGCTTTGTAAATTTCTAAATAAAGGAATTAATAAAAATTACAAATGTAGAATGCGAATGCCAGAAGGTCGTAGATTCGAATCCTGCTCTGAAATTCTGATTATTTTTTCAATTTTTCCTTATTTAGAAATTTGTAGTCTGCGTTAGCATGCTCAATACAAAATAAAGTTCTTTATGCCCCCCTTTTTCGAGAAAAGCTGTTCGCCTCGGCTGGGTTGGCAATTGCAGGTTTGGTATTAATTAAACGGACTCTAAACGTCGCCCGTCTAAACACACTCAGCCTGCAATTGCCACCTTCCATGCCTCGACAATAATATACCATTAACGCATTCACTGCCACCAACGCATATATGCGTTTCCGTTACTTTCACCCAGTGCCTTGAACGCACAGATGCGTTCATAATATTTAGTGACTTTCACCCTGTGCCTTAGTGCCTTAGACTTAGAATAGTCGGTTGAACTCACATGCGCGTTTGGGGCACACAGCAAAGTGCGGCACCTGCCGAATGTCCAGCAAAAGAGGGTGGCAGTAAATGCGTTAAACTACCTCCTAAATACTATACAAGTAGAGTAGTACTATAGTAAATTTTCATATACTGCGCCGCTATAGGCAACAAAACTAAGAAACTAATCAGGTATATGTACAATCAAGTTCGATAATATGTACACTGGCAAAGTGACACGATGGAGGGCCGAAAATTTTGGCTCACCATGGCTAATATTGTCCTTTACACCAATTTAAAAAACCATAACAATCGGACCGCTTCAAGAGTACCGGAGCAACGACTTTCTAAATATACGATGAAAAATTTTGTATGGGCTGCACCTTTTCCGGTATACCGTACTTCCGGCTCAAGTTTCGAGATGGCGACAGGCAGATCCGTATTCTGCAGGGTCCAAACTCTCTGATACCCCAAATGTCTAGGCATTCTACTTCTCCAAAAATGGTCCTAGTCTACTGTACTTCGTACACATAAAGCTGGAAACGCACTGACAGCGGTAGCGGGGCGGGGCGTCGCGGTGCGGAGGCGGTACCGGTTGTAATATTCGAACTAATGTGAAAGGGTCCGCACAGAACGCTTTTTTCCCGGACGGTTTTCTGTGCGGACCCATTCATATTAGTTCGAATATTACAACCGGTACCGCCTCCGCACCGCGCCGCCACCGCTGTCAGTGCGTTTGCAGCTTAATAAATAATCCGCGCTCGTGACATGATACTAATGTATTTACCGAGTAACCTAACTAATAACCTCGTATAAAATCTTCCACCGGACTCAATTCTGACTTGTGTTATAGAACATTTTCTTCTTCCTAGCGACGTACGCTAAAGTTCTCAGTATTTGCAGCGTAGCGGGCGGCAAATCTTCGTAATCTAACAATCGAAGGAATAACATGAAAATGAGACCGTTAAGGTACTATTACAAATCCTCAAAATTTGCACATTGTCTGTCACTAATATATGCTAAGTTCTCTCTCTAGTTGTAACTGTGCACTATTGTATAACTTGTTTCCTGGTTGCCCTGAAAATCAGCGTCATGATTGTCATGACTGAATGCTGAGCGGCATCCATTTTGGTATATTTCATGTTTAAATTATTTTATTTTTGTAGTCTGTATGTTATCATTTTATACCAAATAAATTCTCATTCATTAATTCATTCTCATTCATTCATTCATTCATATAAAACATTTGCCCAGGATATGGGATACGCATGCTTATACCCGAAGATATTTTACAGTTCCTTTTTGGCACTTATGAATTCGCGGTTGCAGTGATGTGGCTAAAACGAATCGTTAGCGATTATCAATGAATTGCGGATGATTATTTGAATTTTGTTACACGTGATTTTTAATCGGTGATTAGTAACTAATATAACTATTAGGGACTAGAGCCGTGTTCCGAATCACGCCAACAACGATCACAGCGTTTACAGTGCTGACGGCCGGTCCGAATCAGTAAGCGCGCTCAAGGCCGCGTGAGTGGTGTTTTGATTCGGACCGGGCATGTTGTGTTTACTGTCATGTTCATTTATCAAACGTCAACTTGACGTTTGGTTTAAGGTGCTGACGCCTGGGAGTGTGAGCATCGTAAACGCCAATATGGCGCCGTCCATCACGTCATCAATGACGTCACGACATCTCATGTACAAACGCTATGAGCGTGATTCGGTCCGATGCGTGATTCGGACCATGCCTTAGATATTTCACAGATTTTTCTTATGATGTGTCAAAAAGGATCTGTAAAATATCTTCGGGAACACCTTATTTACTACTATTATGTTGAATTACCACCCCCTTCCACCCAAGCCTCAGGTAGCATGCTCAAAGATAGCAATAGCTATTATCCAACAAAAGTACTCACCTGAGTTTGGCTGCGTGCCCGGCCAAGGTTTCCGAACGAACATGTTTTCTACGATCCTATCTATGTTGTCCTTTTCTGATGAATTTGCGGGTCTGTAATAATATTAAATTATCATTTATTAACCTGCGGCCATAACATACAGGGTGATTTTCTTTTTGGGTCAGTGAGGGCAGCTACCATATCCTGTGTAGCTATGCGAAAATGGTCTTAGAAGACCTTCCGTCGATTTCAAATTAATGAAAATTGGCGTTATCAGATTTTGGAAAAAACATACATAATGCTAGAAATAGGTCATTTTTGACAAATTTGTTTTTATGCCAATCGATCCCATTTTTATCCAGGATCAAAAGCTTAGTATGGGGCCCAAAAAAAATTCGGTTAGAAAAGCCACAAATCGAGGAAATTTTTTAAACGGTGGCTACTAGGCATAGGGGTGTGAAAAAAATTATGGTAGTGGTATATAATATAATGAATTTAAAAGGTAAATTATCACACATCTAAGTAGACATTAGTTGTGTCAAAAACATAGTAAATCTAAGTTTGCGAACTGTTTAGTACAGTAGTGTTTAGTACACATAACGGGTGGACAACTACGGTACCCTATATTGCGCGTTGCCCGACACGCACTTGGCCGCAATTTTTGGCACAAGCTTTTATTTCCACATTTGTTAACTACTCGTTGAGACGGTTCCAATGAGCTCAAACACGACGGGTTTATCTTGTGTAGTTTAGGAGTAGCAATGGCCTCCCGTCTCCATCATCAGATCAGGTTTCGATCGAGACTAAGTGCCAGTTGCACCAACATACGAACACAGACCGGTCATCGTCAAATATGGCGCCGGCAGCTGTCATCCCATAGAAACTTGTCAAACTTTCCATACAATCAGATTTGACGAACACCGCTTACGATTACAGACGGTTTGGTGCAACCCAGCCTTAGGCTAACCTAATCGTTAGCGGTGTTCGTCAAATCTGATTGTATGGAAAGTTTGACAAGTTTCTATGGGATGACAGCTGCCGGCGCCATATTTGACGATGACCGGTCTGTGTTCGTACGTTAGTGCAACTGGCACTTAGGCTGCGCTGCAAGATCTCCAGCGGTGCCAAGTATTCTACCGGTATATCGAAGTGCTGAAGTGTTTACACGAGAACGCCACTATGTCAGCCCGTCTCCAGGACCAGAACTCTAAACCAATACCATTGCAGCGAGGAGTTAGGCAAGGAGATGTCATCTCTCCAAAACTATTCACTACTGCAGTGGAAGATGTGACACATTAACACAAATGGCGAGTATAACACTCACCTTCGGTTTGCCGACGATATAGTAGTTATGGCTGAGACCATGGAGAACTTAAGTACGTAATACAGGTTGTCCCAAGACTATGGGACATCAAGGGAAAGTACCTTAAATATCGTAGATAGGATATTTTGCCGAAAGAAGACATTATTTTAATTTAAAAAACAATTTAAACTGCATTCATAGATTTTTAAATAATTCTTACATGATTGTACCGGCTTCGTCATAAGGATTATTTTTTGCTGAATAACATAGTGTCAGAAATATAAGGAGGACCATGAATTTTAACAATACATTTTTTTTTCTCGTGCAGCGGGTTCGATTCCCGGTTCAACCGTGTAATTATTTAAAAATCTATGAATGCAGTTTAAATTGTTTTTGAAATTAAAATAATGTCTTCTTTTAGTAAAATCTTCCATCTACAATATTCAAGGTACTTTCCCTGGGTGGCCCATAGTTTTGGGAAGTCCTGTATATGCTCGAAGATCTGAGTAGGGTAGACTGGAGAATTTGATCTTAAGATGAACATGTACAAAACGAAGAACGTTGCGTCATGTTGAACATCCATGTAGTACCAACTCCAGTTAAGAGGCCTTACAAGTTTTCAAATATTTTGATTTCAAATTTTGATTAAAGTATCGATAATACCAATAAAACGATTAAAGGATACGATGAGATTATTAAAGTTTTAGATAGTAACATTGCTCTTTTTTGATTTTATTGTGTGTAGTAAAAATTAAGCGGAAAAAAGCAGTTTTTAGCTCCAAAATGGTCGATTTGGAGTGATGTTTGAAACATTATTTCTGAATGAAAAATCCAAAAACTACATTTATAATTGATGCTATTAGGTCGCAATAGTCCTGTCTAGATGTAACATTGAGAAAATGTCAATATGCGTCTCAATTAAACAAAAATTGGCCTAAATAGATGAGCGTTTTTTAACTAGTAAGGACCCTTAAGATCAGAGACTACGTTCGAAGTTGCCGACGAATGTATACCTGGGACCAACCTGTTGGGTAGGTCCAACTTCAAGAGGAGATTGTCAAAATCCGTCTTGTCTGGGTGGCGTTTGAGAGACTACGCAATATTTTCTCGTCCCATATCCCGCAGTGTCTCAAGACGCAAGTCTTCAACCAGTGTGTGTTGCCAGTGATGACCTACGGATCTGAAACGTGGTCGCTGACTATGAGCGTAAAGAGACTCAAAGTCCGGAGAGGGTTATGCTCGGAGTTACTCTGCGAGATCGAATCAAAAACGATGAAATCACCAAAAGGACCACAGTAACTACAGTAGCCCGAAGAATTGCCAAACTTAAGCGGCAGGGGGCAGGCCAAATTGCCCGGAGAACCATTAGGCTGGGGGGCCAGCGAGTGCTCGGATGGCGACCACGTACCGGACGATGCAGCGTTGGAAGGTCCCCCACGAGGTGGGCCGAGTTCCGAATACATATAACCTAAACCTTTCTGAGTAAGCTCACTTCACTGTCGGCCTCATGTTTGCCCCTGGCTAGATGCTGGTCAAGAGGAATGCTATTTTTAAATAAAAAAAAAAGTAATGTACCTGTCGGGACGTACGATGGGTATGGCGGCGGTGGGGCGGCGCGCGGGCCGCGGCGCGGGCGGGGGCACGGGCTCTTGTTCCGCCGGACTGTAGTACGTCACACCGCCTGCTGTCGTCGCCTGACAAATCACAACTTTTCTCAAAGATAGAACTTACGTACGCGGTAAAAGACTGAGACACTCATCGTTGCGGACCGTTGCGAATTTATAGGTCTTTAATGGGATTTGTATTGAAAATTGTCAGCGTGCTCTGTCATTGCCGGCTCACCGCCCAGCGCCGAACGCTGCAACGCGTGTTTTTACTGGATGGCACTTATGGTCGAAACATGTATAGTGCTTTTCTCATAAATAAAACAAGTTGTATGAATAACAGTAAATAAATAATTCTCGCCAATTCCATTTCGTTCGTTCTAAAACTGTGGGAAAGGACTAGCAGCGCCCCGGCATCCGTAAATATGTAAAGGGATTTACATACTTACTTGCTGGACAATACGTATATTTTCTCAAAAATGGCCCGCAAACTGGACGTTAGTCGCTACATATTGGAAGGTAAAGTGTATAGTTTAAGGTCAGATCCAAATTAAAAAGTAAAAAACATTGCAGGCCGCCTGCAATGTCACATATAAATTCCTTTATTTGTCGAGTTCCAAACTTTTTAAAAAGTAGAAATAGTCATGTAAAAAGAGGCACAGGTCGTATTCAGCCAATTCAGCTCGTACTTTTCTGTTGGAAACGCGACGTTTTTTATGTGTCTCGAATAATTTGCGTTTTTCGGTGGAAATAAACAGCGGAAAACCATGATGTTTTTGTCGTTTTAAAGTTATGTTTATCAAATCATAATTCAAATTTTGTCGTATTTCCCCCATTTTTGAGAAAAGCACTACATATATTAGCCTCGGCCGGAATGGCAATTGCAGGCTTCGTATTATAATTAAACGGACTCGCAAGCTCGTCCGTTTAAACAAACACTCGGCCTGCAATTGCTTCCTTCCCGGCCACGGCAATAATGTACTATTCCTGGACACTTCTGGTAATTGTCCAGGATGAGTTACTTTCGGATACTATCTTCACAGATGTTATGAGAAAATTTCATACAGTAAACACGGTACTCACGTAGTTGTGGTGCGGGTAGAGCGGGTGCGGGTGCTGGTAAGGCTGTGGCGGAGGCTGCGCGTACAGCGGCGCGCCGCCGAACACCGCAGTGTTGGCGCCCTGCTGTGTTGGAACAACATTACACATCATTAGTGGCCGTAAAAATACCACATGATTAGTATATCGGAGTTTGTATTTTGAAATGGACTTTGACGATCCCGAAAGGGAGATGCATAAATGCATATTTTATTTTTACTTTTTATCATTATCATGTATTTTTTTGGTTGACATTATGTTATTATCCTTTTCGTCTCCCAAAAGTCCCCAAGCCAGGACCTTCTAGAGCCGCCGCTATATAGAAATGACAGGTGTCAAAAAATGCAAATAGGAATGCAAATACTATAGAGTATAGTGCGACAGCGTAAGTTGGTTCAAGAATAAATAAAATACATTTTATTTGCATAGAATAAGTAGGTACATTTGTGTAAATAGGTGGTATGTAAAAAATCCTGTTATTTGTACTATATTAGGCTAACCTACCTACCTATTTTTTTTTTATTTGGGTAAACAAACAGTCACTACAAAAAGGCTTAGGTATAGTTTGTTGGCAGTAATTTTAACAATATGTGTGACCAACACCGTTCACCACTAATTAATTTAAACAATTAAGATCATTCGGAGCTATAAATATGAGGCACAGTAGCTCCTAGTGTCTCAACGACAAAAGTACATTATATAAATATGCTAAAAAACTACATATGACAAAAGTGTTAGACGGTAGGTATCGTTATTTTCTAAAAGTTGGATCGATATCCTCTTAATGTATTGAATTTACAATTTAAGTAATCTTAAAATCATTTCAGTGAATCGAATTGCTCCAGAGCAATTCCTTGAAAAAGCTACTTTACCGTACAAACAATAAAGTTCAAAATCCAATAACATTTTAATACAAATACGTTCCACAAAAAGAATTTCAACATTACAAAACAGTTGTGAAATATGACGTATGTAGTAGAATGCAAATATTTTTGACAATATCATGGATGAATGCGTTGCCCATTCACTTGACAAAGCCTAATTCCAATAAAGTCTAGTTTCCCCTTGGGGTTGTAAGGTCAGATGGCAGTCGCTTTCGTAAAAACTAGTGCCTACGCCAAATCTTGGGATTAGGTAGCGGACCCCAGGCATCCTTGAGGATGCAACTGTACTGGGATAACGCTAGGAGGGTGATGATTATGGATGAATGCGTTGTGATAACAAATCATTCACACTATGGTTTTTTTTTTCAGTTAGAAGCTTAATTGGGTCATTGTCAGTTTTAAAAACTAAGGAGCGCTCGTGGCCCAGCGGCGCCTGCGTGCCGCAAGCGTTATTCAAAGTTAAGCAACGTGGGCAGCGGTCAGGACTTGGATGGGTGACCGCTTTGAGTGGTTACTAACTGAGCGCTCCCGTGCTTTGGAAGGCACGTTAAGCCGTTGATCCCGGTTGCTGTCTATGATAGCAGTCGTTAAGCCAAGTTGGAGGCCTTCGGGCGGCTTGAGAACTTCTAACAGTCAAGTTGCCCACTCACTTGACAAAGCCTAATCCCAATAAGGTCTAGTTTCCCCTCGGGGTTGGAAGGTCAGATGGCAGTCGCTTTCGTAAAAACTAGTGCCTACGCCAAATCTTGGGATTAGGTAGCGGACCCCAGGCATCCTTCAGGATGCAACTGTACTGGGATAACGCTAGGAGGATGAGGATGGATGTCAGTTTTAAAAACTAAAGTTGTTCATTCGGTGGTCAATAGTTAACGGCTTATGTGCATGTAAGTTATGTTTTTACTACACGGATTTTACCAACATACCAATACGCTGTATTCTCGTGGCTGTTTCTGTTTTATCTCCCAATAAATAAAATAAAATTTATAGTAATGGATACACAGTTTATTAAGCCTTACTTTATTCCGCCAGTCACTCTTGAGCCGTGTTCCGAATCACGCTTACAACGCTATAAACGCGTTTACGATCGGACCGAATCACGCTCATAGCGTTTACATGAGATGGCGTGACGTCATGGACGGCGCCATATTGGCGTTTACAATGCTCACACTCCCAAGCCGTGTTCCGAATCACGCCAACAACGACAACAGCGTTTACAGTGCTGACGGCCGGTCCGAATCAGTAAGCGCGCTCAAGGCCGCGTGAGTGGTGTTTTGATTCGGACCGGGCATGTTGTGTTTACTGTCATGTTCATATATCAAACGTCAACTTGACGTTTGGTTTAAGGTGCTGACGCCTCGGAGTGTGAGCACTGTAAACGCCAATATGGCGCCGTCCATGACGTCATCAATGACGTCACGACATCTCATGTAAACGCTATGACCGTGATTCGGTCCGATCGTAAACGCGTTTATACGTTTTAAGCGTGATTCGGAACACGGCTCCAGGCGTCAGCACCTTAAACCAAACGTCAAGTTGACGTTTGATATATGAACATGACAGTAAACACAACATGCCCGGTCCGAATCAAAACACCACTCACGCGGCCTTGAGCGCGCTTACTGAATCGGACCGGCCGT
Organism: Cenopis cana; assembly: GCA_951800055.1. Classification (NCBI taxonomy): domain Eukaryota; kingdom Metazoa; phylum Arthropoda; class Insecta; order Lepidoptera; family Tortricidae; genus Cenopis; species Cenopis cana. The sequence continues at coordinate 2,141,815 of OX637495.1, forward strand.
CAGCACTGTAAACGCTGTGATCGTTGTTGGCGTGATTCGGAACACGGCTTTGGTGGGGTGGTATTAAGGGTAGTGGAGACTTTTAAATACTTGGGCCACATAGTCTCGAGTGATGTATGTCATGACAGTGACATGGAGAGGGAGCGGAGGGCGTTATCAGTTCGGAGTAATATGTTGGCCCGCAGGGTCGCTAGATGCTCTGCTGAAGTGAAAGTAACTCTATTCAAAGCGTATTGCCAATCATTTTACTCTAGCGCCCTGTGGTTTCGATATACGAAACGAGCTTATAGCGCCCTTCGAATTCAATACAATAACACCTTCAGAATGCTGTTGAGACTACCAAGATGGTGTAGTGCCTCTGGAATGTTCGCGGACGCTCACACGGATGGGTTTCACGCGATCATGAGAATGAGGATTGCATCGTTGATGGACCGTGTCAGAAACAGTCAAAACAGCATTGTGAAGGTGTTAGCAGATAGGTACAATTGTCCCATTCTTTGTCACTGGGTGTCACAGATCAGGACACTTGTTAAATATATCAAATAGCCCTGATTTGTGTCACATCGAGTTATGTTTCAGTTGTTCCTTTTAATTTTAAGTAATGCTGAATTAATTTTATTTATTATGTAACCTCACTAACATAGATATAAGTATAATAATGTAACTAACCATTATATGGATAAGCTACGGTAGCCCAGGTGGTTCAAGCGTGCGGCTGTCAAGCGGCGGTCGTGGGTTCGAATCCCAGCTCGTACCAATGAGTTTTTCGGAACTTATGTACGGAATATCATTTGATATTTACCGTTAGCTTTTCGGTGAAGGAAAACATCGTGAGGAAACCTGCATACATCCGCGAAGAAATTCAAAGTTGTATGTGAAGTCCCCAACCCGCTCTGGGCCAGCGTGGGGACTACTGCCCAATCCCTCTCATCTATGAGAGGAGGCCTGTGCCCAGCAGTGGGACGTATATAGGCTGATGATGATTATATGGATTTATTCTGAAATAAATTATTTGAATTGAATTGAATTGAATATGCGGATTAAGCTTTGTAGCCCTTAACTTTTGACATGTCCACCTAAAAGACGCGCACCTAAATCTGACATTAACCCGCCTCAAGTGTAAAATGGAATGAAGAGTTTTATATGCCCACACACACCCACACATACACACGACTAACCTGCATGTACTGCGCGGGCATCATGGCGGGCGGCGCGTAACCCTGCGCCTGCTGTAGTGGAGCGGCAGCTGCAAAAACCAGGCTCGAAATAGTTACTATAGAAAACTATGGACTATAGGCATGTTCCGATACACGCTTATAGCGCTCAAAGCGCGCTTACGATCGGACCGATTCACGCTCATAGCGCTTACATGCGATGTCGTGACGTCACTGATGAAGATGATGTCATGATGCTCACACTCCCAGGCGTAAGCACCTTGAGCCAAAACTCAAGTTGACGTTTGATATATGAACATGACAGTAAACACGTATCGCGATCACGCTTATGAGCGTGAATCGGTGCGATCGTAAGCGCGTTCAAGCGAATACCGGTCCGAAACAAAACACGACTCACGCGGCCTTAAGCGCGCTATTTGATTTGGACCGGCCGTAAGCACTGTAAGCGCTGCGAGCAATTTTAGCGTGATTCGGAACACGGCTCATGTTTACTGTTCAAGCGGTCAATAAAACGAGGGTGCGTTGTGTAGACAGCAGATTCCTCACTCTCAATCGGAAACCGGACAGTTTTTTTTTAACCTGACTGTGGCTATATAGGCCGGGCCCAACAAAGCGATAGGAGTGCGCGGTTGGAGCGTGGCCTGGGAAAAATCCAGGGGAAACCTGCGACACGACCACGCGGGCGGTTTAAGCACTGGAATGGGTCATACCCATATTGTGCGGCTGCGGCGGCAGGTTGTGCAGCGCGTGGTGCGGGTGCGGAAGCATCTGCTGCTGCTCCACCATGCCCAGTCGGACCTAGAGACAAAAAAGGGCATTTTCACTTGAAAGTGTACTCCCTACTTTTTTTTCGGATGTCGGTAATTTTCGGGTGAGTGTCCCACCAAAAAAAGTCAGTTTTGTGACGCTTTTTTCATGCAGTTTATATGGCTCGTCACAAAACTGACACAGAAAATTTGTATGGAAAATCAAGGACATTTTTTTTTCTTCGTCTGAATCAATAGTACTTTAGTACTCGTGATTCTGAGTCAGAATACCCAAAATCACCGAGATTCGAAAAAAAAAGTAGGTGCACTTTCCTTTAAAAAAGGCCCATAAAATACACTCAACAATAATAAAAAACACTCCTGGTGCTCCTGGCTCCCAATGACCTTCGATCTGTAACTCTTCGTTTTCTCGTATTTTTTAGTTAACTTATAAAAAAATTCGATGTAATCTCAACGTGTTCCGAAAAATCCTGGGACCAGTTAAAAGACGATGGGAGTTGGAGAATCCTTAAAAATGCCGAAATAGAAGAGCTGGTAGCCGAACCAAACATTATAGGCGAGTCCAAAGCACATTGTCTTCGCTGGCTTGGCCACCTAGAGAGGATGGGAGAAGATTGACAGGTGAAGAGAGCATACTTGGGCCGACCGACCGGACGACGTCCTGTGGGTCGCCCCAAGTATCGCTGGAGGGATGTGGTGGAAGCGGACCTGCGTGAGCTCGGAGCTGGTGCAAGCTGGCGAGAAATTGCGCAGGACCGAGCAAAGTGGCGTGCTCTTGTGTCGGAGGCCAACATTCATTTTGCCAACCCAGTTATTTAAGCCGTGTTCCGAATCACGCTAAAAATGCTCGCAGCGCTTACACTTACAGTGCTGTCGGCCGGTCCAAATCAAAGAGCGTGCTCAAGGTCGCGTGAGTAGTGTTTTGTTTCGGACCGGTATTCGCTTGAGCGCGCTTACGATCGGACCGATTCACGCTCATAGCCCGTGTTTACTGTCATATATCAAACGTCAACTTGACGTTTGGCTTAAGGTGCTTACGCCTGGGAGTGTGAGCACCGTGAGCGCCGTCCATGACATCATCAGTGACGTCACGATATCTCATGTAATCGCTATGAGCGTGAATCAGTCCGATCGTAAGCGCGCTTTGAGCGCTGTAAGCGTGATTCGGAACATGCCTTTAGTTGGTTTTTAATCTCAATGCATGTTCCCAATTGTAAGTTGGTGGCACCCTGGCTATGACGTAACCTACACCTAAAAAGTAAGATGGGTGTACGCGTACGGTGTACGGTGTTGGTATTGGTACCTGTTGCGAGTGCTGTTGCTGTGGGTTGGGCGGGCGCGGCTGCGCGGCGCGGTGTGCCTGCGCCTGCGCCTGCGCGGCCTGCGCAGCCTGCGCCTGCGCGGCCTGCGCAGCCTGCGCCTGCGCCGCTTGTTGCTGCCCAACCTGCTGCTACAATCCAAATATTATATTTATCGCCTTATTCATAAACTGTCATCAATCCTATTTTAGCTAGTAGCACACCTGTGACACGCGAAGGAACGTAAGTATGTGTGTGCGCTAGCGGTACACGCGTCAATTGTTTGCGCGGGTGCGTAGCGCGTGGCGCGGACGAAGCGCGAGGCGCGACGGCACCCGATCGACACCAGGCGGGTCTCTCAGGGACGAGGCAACTGACCTCGGTGCGGAGGGTTCGTGTCCGTTCTGTATGTAATACTATTATACTATTCTGTGATAATAGTCTTATATTGAGGTTCTTCCCATAATTTTGACTGGTAGTGCAAGTGTAGAATGCCTTATGGCATTAAGTTCGCATTTTGTACAAGTTATTTGATACTGTGCAATAAAGTAAAAAAAAAAAAACTATTATGTTGTATATGTTGATTTTATTATATTTTATTGTACAAAAATTAACATATCCTGTAAATAAAAGGTAACTGATTTGACTACTTAGTTAAAGACCGATTGATTGAGTGAATGTTTAGTTCAATCCATTCGCTGTTCAGATCTTGTAGTCACTCCTTCGCCTTGCCTCACTTTGATCAAGACTTTGCTCGTAGATAGACGTGTTCTAGCTTCCAAGTGTAAAATTAAAATAAATCAAATTAATTTAACCACTATTCAGTATTTAATTGAAGATAAATCCTGGTGTACCCTAACCTTTTCAATAGGTTATGGGCCCAGACCGCGCGTTATAACTTTGAAACTCTAACGATAAATTTTTCGAAACACGTGCTCACAATGGATAACCTAAAATCAAAACGAAATATCAAAGCATTCGACGGCGAGAAGTATAGCGTGTGGAAATTTCGGGTTCGTGCTCTGTTAAGCGAAATGGACGTATTAAAAGTTGTCGATGAAGATCCCGTGCTACGTAGCAGTGAATGGCATAAAAATAACCGGATTGCAAAAAGTATAATTGTCGAATACCTAGCTGATTCTTATCTCAGTTTCGCCCGCGACGAGTCTTCTGCCAGAGAAATATTTCAAAACTTAGACGCTCTTTACGAGCGTAAAAGTATTGCCACTCAACTAGCACTGAGGAAAAAGTTATTGGTATTAAAATTACATGGTGATACAAGTTTAGTGCGACATTTTGCCACCTTCGACGACTTGATCACAGAACTACTTGCGGCTGGAGCAAAACTGGAGGAGACGGATAAGGTAGCCCATTTATTATTGACATTGCCTGCAACTTACGACGGCGTAATCACTGCAATCGAGACGTTATCTGAAGATAGTTTAACTTTGGCATTTGTGAAAACAAGGTTATTAGACCACGAGGTTAAGCTGAGAAACGACAGTGCAGATACGAGCTCAAAAGTACTGCATGTCGAGCATAAGCCCCATAATTCAAAGAAGAGGAAAATCGATACACCTAAACTGCCAAATCACTATAATAATAATCGTAGACATTACAAGAACAAAACTTGGAAAAATACCCACATTTTAAAATGTCATCATTGTGGACGAAAAGGTCACGCGAAAAAGGATTGTTATTACTTTAAACAAATGATGCAAGAAAAACAGACTGAAACAAATAGGACGCGGACAGTTCAACAAGTCGAGTTGAATCAAGAAACGGCTAACGATTTTTCGGGTTTCGCCTTTATGACGGGCGACTATCAAGACGATGTTCAAGAAAATAAAGTGAGATTTATTTTGGACTCGGGTGCATCGGACCACGTCACAAACAGGTCGGATCTTTTCATTAATTTTACAGTTCTTAATCCACCTTTGAAAATATCAATTGCTAAGCACGGTGAATTTATTTTAGCTACACAAAAAGGGACAATGAGGGTGACGAGCGACTTGGGCGTGCAAGGAGTTCTGGAGGATGTGCTGTTCTGCCCAGATGCCCCTTACAACCTGCTGTCGGTGTCCAAGATGCAGCGAGCTGGCTACACGATCATCTTCGACCAACAGGGCTCCCAAGTTTGTAAAGGTGACACAATCGTCATGAAAGGTCAGTCTCTGAACAATTTAATTGTAGTAGATTTTGCTGTGTCAGTAAATATGGCTATTCCTGTTTCCCGCCTATACCAAGCTAATAATAATGACTACAATTTATGGCACCAGCGTTTGGGTCATATAAGTAAAAATAAATTCATTCAATTAAAGAATAAAAACATGATTGAAGATGTTAACCAAATTCAGTTTGTTGAGCCAAATGATAATTTGTGCGAAGCTTGTATAAACGGCAAACAGGCAAGATTACCATTTAACCAGACTAAGAATAAAGATCACATTACACGACCTTTATTTGTTGTACATTCTGATGTATGTGGCCCAATCACTCCTCCCACGATAGACAATAAAAATTATTTTGTACTTTTTGTTGACCAGTATACTCATTACTGTGTTGTGTATTTGATAACGTACAAGTCAGAGGTATTTACTGCTTTTAAAGACTACGTTAGTAAATGTGAGGCAAAATTCAATTTAAAAATGGTAAATTTATACTGCGATAACGGAGGCGAATATTTATCTGCCGAGATGAAAAATTATTGTATTGAAAAGGGCATAACTTACCATTTGACAGTTCCGAGAACACCGCAGCAAAACGGTGTATCGGAACGAATGGTAAGGACTATTACAGAAAAAGCGCGATCTATGCTTAGTGGTTCCAAATTAAATAAAGTATTTTGGGGTGAAGCTGTATCAACTGCTGTTCGATTAATAAATGCAACGCCTTCAAGAGCCCTTATGCAATTGAAAACCCCATATGAATTGTGGCATGATAAAAAACCACAACTTAAATACTTGAAGGTTTTTGGTGCCACGGTTTATGTACATAATAAAACTAGTAAATCTAAATTTGACGATAAATCTTGGAAGGGAATACTAGTAGGCTATGAACCAAACGGATATAAAGTTTGGAACTCGGAAAGCGCTAAATTTGTCACTGTTAGAGACGTTATTGTCGACGAGACTAATTTTCTAACATCCAGGCCTGTAATATTGCCTGAAGTTACCGAAAATTGCCATGATAAACCTGATAAGTCTCGCCATAGTGACAATTCAAAATCAGATGAATTTAAATCTGATGATCTCGGTCCTCCTATTAAAAATCGCAGATTAAATGAAACCATTATTGAACCCACATCTGGCAGTACCTCTGATAATTGTACACAGGTAAATAAAAATAAAAATACAGATGACGTGAGAAGGAGTGATAGGCTTAAAAATCGGCCGCCTGTTAATTATTATCAAACAGATGATGATGAGCGCATATTGAGTGCGCAGTCTGTATTAGATGATGTACCTAATAATTATGAGAAAATTAAGGCTCGATCTGATAAATCTAAGTGGCAAGTTGCCATAGAAGAAGAGTTAAAGTCTCTTTCTGAAAACAACACGTGGTCTTTAGTACCCAGACCACAGAATAAAAATGTTGTTGATAATAAATGGGTTTTCTCTATCAAGTATGATGAATTTGGTCGACCGCAAAGATATAAAGCCCGTCTCGTTGCCAGAGGGTTTAGTCAGGAATACCTTGTCGATTTTAATGAAACCTTTGCACCTGTAGCTAGAATTGCTAGTTTTCGGTTCATTATTAGTCTTGCAAATCAATTTAACTTACTCGTCCACCATATGGACGTTAAAACTGCCTTTTTAAATGGTAAATTAGAAGAAGAAATTTTTATGGAAGTGCCGAAAGGAGTAGATTGCGATAAAAATTTAGTATGTAAATTAAATAAGGCATTGTATGGACTGAAACAGGCTGCTAGATGCTGGTTTCAGGTTTTTGAGCAAGCCCTGGTTGAAAAAGGATTTACAAGTTCATCGGTTGACAGATGTATATACATACTTGATAGAGGAAGCGTCCATAAAAACATTTACGTAGTTTTGTATGTGGATGATTTAGTTATTTCATGTGGTGAAATACAAACAATGAATAATTTCAAAAATTATTTAATGGGTAAATTTCAAATGAAAGACTTAAAAGATATAAAATTATTTCTTGGTATAAAAGTTGACAGGTCTGACAATGAAATCACATTAAATCAAAGTGCATATATTGAAAAAGTTTTACGTAAGTTTAAAATGCACGATTGTAACCCCATAAGCACACCACTAGATGTAAAACTAAATTATGAAGCATTAAACTCTGAAGAGAAGTATGATGCCCCTTGCAGAAGTGTAATAGGTTGTTTAATGTATATAATGCTATGTACTCGTCCTGATTTAAGTACGAGCATTAACATTTTAAGCAGGTATACAAATAAAAACAACAAAGAATTATGGCAATGTTTAAAAAGAGTGCTGAGATATTTGAAAGGCACATTAGATTTAAAATTAACGTACAAACGATGTGATTTTGATAACATTCTATGTGGTTATGTCGATTCAGACTGGGGTGGCCATGATTCAAGTGATAGGAAAAGTACCACAGGTTATTTATTTAAATTATTCAGTAATTGTACAATCACCTGGGGTACAAAGAGGCAAATGTCAGTCGCAGCTTCATCAACTGAAGCCGAGTATATGGCTTTATTCGAGGCTGTTCGTGAAGCTTTATGGTTAAAGTCTCTTGCGTCAAGCATTAATATAAATATCACACAGCCGATTGTTATTTATGAGGATAACAACGGATGTATAAGTATTGCCAACAATCCCACTAACCACAAGAGGTCGAAACACATCGACATTAAGTATCATTTCTCTAGAGAGCAAATTGAGAAAAATGTTATTAAATTATGTTATCTTCCCACAGGTAAACAGATAGCAGACGCTTTAACAAAGCAGTTGCCTACGGCTGCCTTTAAAGCAATGCGTTCCGAAATGGGTTTGCAATAATTTGATTCAAATGTACATACCTAAATAATGTATTGTTAATATAATAATTGTACATTTTTTTAAGATTATTTTTATGGAGTAATGACCTGATTGGGTTTTTCTGGGTTTTCCCAATCCTCGCAACAAATGTTGGGTCAATTGTAATTTTCCCCAGACAATACTTGGAAGTTAAATACGATCTAATGCTTATTTATTGTAAATAATGGTTAATTTTTGAGGGGGCGTGTTGATTTTATTATATTTTATTGTACAAAAATTAACATATCCTGTAAATAAAAGGTAACTGATTTGACTACTTAGTTAAAGACCGATTGATTGAGTGAATGTTTAGTTCAATCCATTCGCTGTTCAGATCTTGTAGTCACTCCTTCGCCTTGCCTCACTTTGATCAAGACTTTGCTCGTAGATAGACGTGTTCTAGCTTCCAAGTGTAAAATTAAAATAAATCAAATTAATTTAACCACTATTCAGTATTTAATTGAAGATAAATCCTGGTGTACCCTAACCTTTTCAATAGTATAGTGCGTCATCTACGACGACGCAACGCAACCCTACACCGAAACTCTCATACTAATCTATGGTTAATTGTACGGATTGGGCTGTGGAGCGGCACTATAATAGGTATCCAGAGACCTAAGTCCAGCAGTGAACGTCTTTTGACGATACGATTGTTTTATTCAAACAATGAGTATTTTGACGGAGCGCTCGTGGCCCAGCGGCGCTTGCGAACCGCTTGCGCTTGCTAAGGTTAAGCAACGTGGGCAGCGGTCAGGACTTGGATGGGTGACCGCTTTGAGTGGTTACTAACTGAGCGCTCCCGTGCTTTGGAAGGCACGCTAAGCCGTTGATCCCGGTTGCTGTCTATGGCAGCAGTCGTTAAGCCGAGTTGGAGGCCTTCGGGCGGTTTGAGAACTTCTAACAGTCAAGTTGCCCACTCACTTGACAAAAGCCTAATCCCAATAAGGACTAGTTTCCCCTCGGGGTTGGAAGGTCAGATGGCAGTCGCTTTCGTAAAAACTAGTGCCTACGCCAAATCTTGGGATTACGTAGCGGACCCCAGGTATCCTTCAGGATGCAACTGTACTGGGATAACGCTAGGAGGATGATGATGAATGAGTATTTTGACTATAGTGAATAATAAGATCCATTTTTTGTTTACATCTTAATAATATTTTACATAAGTTCTAGTTTTAAGTAAATGACATGGGGTTTGAATGTTGAATGATATAGTTACTAATCTACACACATATCATAAATCCTCTAATATGCGTTCGGAAATCGTAGAAAATGACTCTCATTTCAACATTCAATGAATTTATGGCAATTTTCTTATCTGTGGCTAAGGCTACAGCAGTAATATAATTTTCATTTTAATCTCATATATGATGTTAAAATATTAAACGTCAAACAAAACTGTCAAAATTTCAATGTCAAAGTTGACATGACCCTATTCTAGTATCACTGAAAATTCAAATTCAGTCGATGCGAAATGTCAGCTCGATGTTTTTTTAGTATATATCGCAATTTGAGCTAGAACGACATGATCACATCAGAATAGGGACTCTTTACTTTTTAAAATAACATTCAGGTATCGGTTGCCAGTTCTGATTTCGATATTTCCGCAACCGTGCAAAAAAGGTTGTATTAACACAATTATTGTATTTATTTACTACGGTTTCAGAACCCATCTTAGAGTAGTTATAATATGTGTGTAGATAAAGTAATGTATGCAACTGTACATAATTAGGCATTACAACACGAGTGTGTTTTATGAAACGAGCCGAAGGCGAGTTTCATAATAAGGTCAGACCTCATTATGTACCAGTTGCATAAAGTACTATTTTATTATGATGTATGTTGGTTTAATTAATTGAATTGTTTTTTATCTCTTGTGTTTTAGTTTTATTATTTAATGTTATAATACGACGACGCATAAATGTTGCACGCCGAAGACGGGAGAGCATGTTGGAACTATTAATGTCAGCAACTAACAACATGTACCAGCCACCCATGTTCAGCAATAAAATATTTTCATTTAAATTTTTTGATTTTACGACGAGGTCTCAGGATTCCTTACGACTTTTTACACACTTGACTATTTGTGGGCATATTTACCGGGTGTATGAGCTGCTGTGGGTGCATCTGAGGCGCGGGGCTGCCCTGGTGTTGACTAGCGGCCGGTGGCGGATTACCCGCGTACTCTGCAGGAAAACAGTAGATTGCATTACAAGGGAACAAAGTGCCATATTTCGTCGAAAATAGCGCATTCAATCCCAAACGAAGGGAAGGAAGTTCCCATATAGTACATGCCCGGATAAAAAGTAAATAAATTATTTATGACTATGATTCCAGCTCCCTTGCTTCGCTCGGGCTTCTAATTCTAATATAGAATGCTGAGCGTAGTGAGGAATTCAAAGTGCCCCACCTTAAACAGAAATAGTTTAACTACCGTTATTAAGGAAATTTACAAAATATTTCACTGCATGATGAGTTTTTGTAACTGAATTTTGACTGATTTGAATTAATGACTGACTAAATGTGTGTTTCGTTTGCCGTACCTATCGATACATAAGAACTTGTGGGCGTGGGACAAACTTAGCCCTTTCAGACCCAGCCAGCCAGCATGTGTCAATATACTTCATATTACGTTAGCATAGCCCTGTCTTTCCGGTCTGAAAGGGCTACATGATACCGCAACTTCTATTGAGGCTGTTGTTGTTGTTGCGTCCGTTGTTGTTGTGGCGAGTATGTCTCGACGAGCGCTTCTCTAGACGGACGCACCTGGATGATACCGCATCTGAGGTTGAGGCTGTTGTTGCTGCTATTGTTGTTGTTGCTGCTATTGTTGTTGTTGCGTCTGTTATTGTTGTGGCGAGTGTCTCCACGAGCGCTTGTGTAGACGGACGCACCTGGATGATACCGCATCTGAGGTTGAGGCTATTGTAGCTGCTATTGTTGTTGTTGCGTCTGTTGTTATTGTGGCGAGTATGTCTCCACGAGCGCTTCACTAGATGAACGCACCTGGATGATATCGCATCTGAGGTTGAGCCTGTTGTTGTTGTTGCGTCTGTCATTGTTGTGGCGAGTATGTCTCCACGAGCGCTTCACTACATGGACGCACCTGGATGATACCGCATCTGAGGTTGAGGCTGTTGTTGTTGTTGCGTCTGTTGTTGTTGTGGCGAGTACGTCTCCGCGAGTGGCCGCTGTCGCAAGCTGCTGTAGCGCTTGCTTCCTCTGGGTTCCGCACCTGCTAACGTTTTTTTTGTTGTAGCAATAAATTCAACTCGCTCGTACCATTGGGTTTTACAAAAAAAACATAAGTATCAAATTCAAATTTAATTTAATTGTAATGTATTCTAATTTAATTTCATAAAAGTTAGTGCGCTAGGGTGATAATAATGAGTTGATGACTTGATGAATAATAAATTCAAAGGTGTAAGCGAAGTCCCCAACCAACCCGCTCTGGGCCGGCGTGCGAACTTCGACAAACTACAAAATGCGGCGGACTTAATGCCATGAGACATCCCCTAGTGGGATGTGTGTGCGTATAGGATGAACCTGGTGAGTGTAGGTGCGGTGTTACCTGCGGGTTGCTGGGCGGGCGCGGGCGCGGCGGCGGGGAGCGCGGGCGCCGCGGGCTAAACAAAACGAAATCATGTTAATGTGTACCCTGGTGAATGATTTTTCGAATTCATATTCAAATTTGGTAGGCAAATTAATGAGGAAGTATTCACTTCATCTGTAATGAGTTCAAAATAGTACATTACTTACCAAGGGCGATAAAACAAAGAATGTCTCAGATCGCAGGTATTTTACGCCCGAGCCGAAGGCAAGGGCGATAAATATGCGATCTGAGGCTTTCTTTATTATCGCCCGTGGTAAGTACAACATTTTATGTCACTCCCTGGCCAGCAAGTGGGTTTTTTCGCGCGCGGAGCGTGTGATAATGGCCACTTTATGGCCAGGTGTGACATAAAGGTACTTTACCGTTCAAAGAATAAAACCTTATTTAGACACGTACGAGATTCGCATGCCAGTTACATTATACTGCTGGTCATGGAGGTAAATCGAGTTCAATGAGGCCTACCTGTTGGACATTAAGTGCCAGTTGCACCAACATACGAACACAGACTGGTCATCGTCAAATATGGCGCCGGCAGCTGTCATCCCATAGAAACTTGTCAAACTTTCCATACGATCAGATTTGACGAACACCGCTTACGATTACAGACGGTTTGGTGCAACCCAGCCTAAGAACGAACGCAACCTCTTTAGGTAATAGGCTATTGTCTTAGCAACCATAGGCATGTTCCGAATCACGCTTACAGCGCTAATAACGCGTTTACGATCGGACTGAATCACGCTCATGAAATGTCCGTATTTGTTTGTATTTTTTGTGTACAATAAAGTTATTACAAACCTACATACGCTCATAGCGTTTATATCAGATGTCGTGACGTCACTGATGATGTCATGGACGGCGCTCACGGTGCTCACACTCCCAGGCGTAAGCACCTTGAGCCAAACGTCAAGTTGACGTTTGATATAGAATAGAAATAGAAATAGAAATAGAATTTTTTTATTTTGCAACGACAATACACAACATTAATAATTATTAGGTACACTTAAGTAGGGATCTAGTGTTGTTACAAAAATGGAACCCACTCAGCATATGCCGATGCACGGGGTGGTGCAACGACGCTGATTTTCAGTGGATCCAATTACTTAAAACTAAACTTAAAACTATGGTATACATATATCAATTTAAAGGGATCATTTGTAGCATTATGCACTTACAACGTTCGAGACAATTGCAGTGTATGTACAGCGACAGCCTACATTTTAAACAAAACCTGAGATGACAAGCAATTCTGAACACCAGCTCAAAATACATCTTAAGTAAACATTTGGGACGCAGTCACTAGGTCAGCTAGGTCGCCATTTGTTCCTTAAGTAGATGGAGTTTTAATTTCTTTTTAAATGTGAATAGAGAAGGGGAATTTCTAATTGGTGGCGGGATATTGTTCCAGCAACGCGTGGCAGCGTAACGAAAGCTGCCACGGAAACTAGCTGACCTATGTTGCGGGCAGATGAGGCGTGGTGCTTTTCTGATATGTAAACTGGAAAATGTCAATTTGTTGTAGAGGTATGAGGGTTGTTTACTGTGAACTATTCCGAATAATAAAGAAGAGAGGTGGAGTGTCCTTCGGGAACCCATTTTAAGCAGTTTACCGTTGTTTAAAAATGGTGTAACATGAGCTCGATGTGGAATAGGAAAACAAAATCTGGCGCAAGCATTCTGAACTCTTTGTATTAACAGTTTTGTGCGTGATAACAGACAATCTCCAATAACCGTATCCGCGTAGTTGAGCTTTGATAGAATAAGTGAGTCACATAGTTTAATACGAATGTCTAGGTTTAGGTAATCACGAATTTTGTACAAAACTTTCAAACGATAGAAACAATTTCTCACTATTTCAGAAACATGATTTTCAAATTGCAATTTACCGTCCATTAAAACACCTAAATTTCTGGCTTCTGATACCCGATCAATGTTTTTATCTAGGATACGGACCTGAGGATTCCGAAATACCGTGTTAGCTATTTCGAGTTTCGTGCCGAGTACCAGAAACTTCGATTTTAATGGATTTAAGACCAGACTATTAGCCTTAGACCAGTGCGCAATCCGGTTTAAGTCTTGATTTAATCTTTCTACAGCTAAGCCGACATGTTCCGATTTAAACGATATATACATTTGTAGATCATCTGCATATAGGTGACATTTACAGTTAACTATATTATTAATTATGTCTGCACTGTATAGTATAAATAAAATAGGCCCCAGAATTGATCCTTGAGGGACGCCTCTGGTGACTAAGGACTCCTCAGAGACCATTGACGAACCCTCTGAATTTTGCACTTCTACTCGCTGGGTGCGGTTATCAAGGTAAGTAGCAAACCAATTTACAGCTTTGGAGTCAAATCCATAGTAAGACAATTTAGATAATAATAACGTAGTATTTATAGTGTCGAACGCGCGTGAGAAATCTAAAAGGACAAGGATTGTGGCATTTCCGTCATTCTGAGCAGCGAGGATGTCATCTACAACATCGAGGAGTGCAGTTGCTGTGCTGCGTTTCTTCCTAAACCCTGACTGATTGGGAGGGAGGATATTATTGCTTTCCAGATATTCTACTAATTGCATGGACACTGCCTTCTCGAGTATCTTAGACATAAGAGGGAGAATACTGATAGGACGTAAATCTTTGAAGTTTGTTGGTGACGGTACTTTAGGAATTGGTCTAACCACGGCATTTTTCCAGGGGTCCGGAAAGACGCCCGCGGTGATCGACTGGTTAACAATTGCTGTAATTACAGACAACGTGCGTGGAATGGTCATTGACAACATATCGAGGGATATGCCGTCAATGCCCTGGGCTTGGGTGCTGATGGATTTTATTATTTTACTAACCATAGCTTCTGTTACACATTGAAGTGAGAAGTGCGTATTACTGTGTCTGTGGAACTCGAAGTATGTAAGATCAGATATATTGGTTTCGATTTCGCCAGGAACATTAAGAAAAAAGTTATTTATGCCATTCGGGTCTAATAAATGTTGAGGTATGTCAATGTCTTTTTTAGAAAAATCTGCAACATTTTGTTTAATGTGTTTCCAGAGAGCCCGCGGATTTTTTTTCTGTTCCACAATGTACTTACTGAAGTAAGCTGTTTTTTCAGTGTGCATGGCATTAATAACCATCCTCTTCATGTCTTTATAATACATTTTCTGGCTATCAAGCCTGCCATGTCGATAGCGTGCATGAGCCTCATTTCGTTTAGTTATCATTTTCTTAACATTATAAGTTATCCATGGGCATGGGCGGTCTTTGATTACAATGGATTTTAAAGGTGCATGTCGATCAAACAAGTTGATTAAAAATGCATTAAAAGTAGTTACAGAATTATTGACATCACCTGATATCAACACTCTTTCCCATTCAATACGACCAACGTCCTCTTGGAAATGTTCAAAGTCGATATCTTTGAGCGGGCGGTAAACAATACTCCTTGGAGGAACATTTGCCCTTTTTATGTTTATTTGACACGATATAAATGCATGGCTACTTAGTTCTGGAATATAATTTACACATATGTTGTTAATATTCACACTTGAACAAATTACGTCAATATATGAACATGACAGTAAACACGGGCTATGAGCGTGAATCGGTCCGATCGTGAGCGCGCTCAAGCGAATAGCGGTCCGAAACAAAACACTACTCACGCGGCCTTGAGCGCGCTATTTGATTTGGACCGGCCGTAAGCACTGTAAGCGCTGCGAGCATTTTTAGCGTGATTCGGAACACGGCTCATATGTGTCACTCGTTGTTGACTTCAATATAGAAATTACGTTCGATTATACTAGTTAGAAACCCAATAACATTAGCAATATAAACTGGGTAGCAGTTAGAAGTGTACCTGTTGTGGTGGCGCAGGTTTCTTCCGGCCCTGCTCGGTCGGCACGGGCCGCTGTTGCGCGACCGCGTTCACTTTGCGTTGCGGCTGACTTTGGCTGCAAACATATTACGCTTTCCATCACACTTGCTTGCAGAGTCGTTGATCAATAGTAGTTTATCTACACACCAGTGGCGGAGCGTCCATACAACTCGATTCCCACCGGCTTGCCTTATTTTCAGCCAGTCCAGTTCTTTTACTACGGCTCAGGAAGAATAAGATAGGCAAATTATTTCCGGCTTCCCTTAGAATATTTTTGACGCGCCGCCACTGCTACACACATATCATAAATCCTCTAATATGCGTTCGGAAACCGTAGAAAATGACTCTCATTTCAACATTCAATGAATTTATGGCAAATTTCTTATCTGTGGCTAAGGCTACAGCAGTAATATAATTTTTAATTTTAATTTCATATATGATGTTAAAATATTAAACGTCAAACAAAACTGTCAAAATTTAAATGTCAAAGTTGACATGTCCCTATTCTAGTATCACTGAAAATTCAAATTCAGTTGATGCGAAATGTCAGCTCTATGTTTTTTTAGTATATATCGCACGAAATTTGAGCTAGAACGACATGATCACATCAGAATAGGGACTCTTTACTTTTTAAAATAACATTCAGGTATCGGTTGCCAGTACTGATTTCGATATTTCCGCAACCGTGCTAGAAAGGTTGTATTAACACAATTATTGTATTTATTTACTACGGTTTCTGAACCCATCTTAGAGTAGTTATAATATGTGTGTAGATAAAGTAATGTATGCAGCAACTGTACATAATTAGGCATTAAAACACTCGTGTGACCTTATTATGAAACTCGCCTTCAGCTCGTTTCTTAAAACACACTCGTGTTTTAATGCCCCTCATTATGTACCAGTTGCATAAACTACTATTATGATACAAGTGTGGAAAGTAGGCTTTTTCCCAACGAATGTCGGTGATCTTAAATCTTAAAACACGAACGAAGGGAGTGTTTTAAACCGACGTGAGTCGCGAAAAAGCCTACATTTCAACACGAGTATCATACATCATTTTACAATGCATTATGCGAGGAAAAAAATATAATATAGATAGGTTTTCATTACCAATTCGTGCGTCAACAAATGCTTGACCTCTTCGAGCTGCCGGACTGCGCTGCGGCACAGCGCGGAAGCACTTTTCCGCACTAGAAGTGTCACTTTCTATCCATAAGTTTAGCCTTATAAAGTGGACTTCCTGAGCAAATGCATTGCAATAGTAATTCATGCAACTGTTACATAATGAAAGTTCTTAAAACACGAGTGTTGGTTTATGAAGCGCGCCGAAGGCGAGTTTCATAATAGGATAGCACGTGTGTTTTAAGACCTAATTAAGTGTACAAGACCTAAGTGCATCAGCTAGGCCCAACCTGGGTCGGACATCGGACTTTTTTTTAAATTCTAAATAGTTTTGCGCTTGACCACAAATCACCTGATGGTAAGCGATATTGTTGTCAGATTCAGATTCAGATTATTTTTATTTGCTTTAAGTATGTACATACATGCAAATACATTAATAACATTAAATTTAAATAAAATACATTATACACTATATAACACAATTTAAAATTTTGAAATATATCTAATAATTGGTTGCATTCATAAAGTAAAATTAAAATAAATAACATTATTACAGTGTCTTAATCTATGTACATAATTTAAAAAAATATTTTTATATAAAAAAAATAATCTAGAGCTTTTGCAAAGAATTCTTTGATAGTATAAAACGGCCTATTAATAAAATACTCTTTAACCTTTTTATCGAAAGTTCGGATGTCATTACATTGTTTTATGTCATTGCTTAATTGATTAAATATTTTAATTGCAAAGTTGTCTAGGATGGAACGCGCTTACCTATAGTGCGCGCCATCCACTATGGCGCGCCCCTCCACAGCCCGCGCCGTACAACTGCGCACAGATTAGTATGAGATTCGCGATTCACTCTCGCCTTGAAGACCGAAAGGTTGTAGTTCACAGGGAACAAGGACTGACAAAAAGGTGGCACCAAGGCACAGAATAAGTAATAGTACTACGTAGGTACAGTCACGAGTTTTAGTTTCGGACCCACTTAAGGTTGACAGTCCTGTCAAACTGTATAGAAAGTCAAAGAAAAAGTTTGCGAAATGGGTCATAAATTAATGCGCGTGACCGTACAGATACAGAAGTTGCATTGTTAACAAATCGCCAACTTACAAACCCAAATTATAATAGGTAAATAACAAATATTGTCCACACCAAGCGAATGACGAGACGACGCGACCGTCCGGTAGCAATTCGCCACTGAATGTAGGTACTTGCAGCGGCCCGGGGATGTACTTGCAGCGGCGCGGCGAACTGACGGAGTGAAAGCCGCCTGACCAAGGAGACCGTATCTACCCTGGACCAACTTATACTCACCTATTATTGACCGTGGCGGTGATAGTTAGATTCTCAATCTGCGGCAACTTGTCCTTGATCTCCTTATTAGGCTTGGCGGGAGCCTTGGCTTGCGTGGGGGCGGCCGGCTTGGGGGCGGGCTTGGCCGTCGGCTTGGCCTTGATGGAGGCGTGGCGGCGGAGCGCGGTGCCGTTGGATAGTGACTCGTTGGACGTAGGCTGTGACCGGGAGCGGGGACGAGGCCCGCGCGGTCTTCTGCGGGGGAACACCATGGTTACAACGATAATAGCAGATGGTGTCTAAGGCTGCGTTTCCACCAGAGATGTGCGAGGATGCGTTTTCATACATTAGACACCTCGCAACGCGCCGAGCGAGGTGTCAAATATATGAAAACACCATCCTCGCACATCTCTGGTGGAAACTCAGCCTAAAGGGGCCATGTGATATTACAGCGAGAGCGGTATATTGAATACTTAGTGCCAGTTGCACCAACGTACGAACACGGCAGCTGTCATCCCATAGGAACTTGTCAAACTTTCCATACAATCAGATTTGACGAACACCGCTTACGATTACAGATGGTTTGGTGCAACCCAGCCTTAGTGAAGCGAAATATTCTACAATAGAATCCTGTGTGCAGCGAGGGATTCTAAAGTAGAATCCTGAGCGTAGCGAGAGATTTAAGTGTTTACGACCAAGACGTAAATAATTTTTCTACCGTGTAACACATACTGCTTTTCACACCTTCTAAGAAGAAAAGTACGACTTTGATCAATGGATCAAAGTCGTACTTTCATCGAAATGATGGATCAAAGATGATGATGATGATGGATGATGTTTAATGATGATTCGAGGGTAACAATTACTCTTTTAGTTTTAAACATAAATCTCACTTTGTACACTGTTTCACCAACATATTTATGTCTATTTATGTCACTTGATGAGTGATTTGGAAAATAAATTATAGCTTGCAGCCATCTTGGTGGATGTCTGTGCGGTCTTGACCTGCCAGATGGCGCTGTTTGACGCAAGCGTAATGGCTGCGTTCAGTATTAGCATGTATAAGTCAGGGCCGCGTTGCGTTGGACATCGAGCAACGTGATCCACAAAAATGGTCAGCATTATGCTGAGGCGGGCCCGTTTCATGGCAATTTTATTAGTTTTGTTTGTTATGTTGTATGTCACGAATAAATTATTTCATTTTCATCACTCTTGCTCGTAAAGTGTGTTATTGCACGCGTAAATATAAAGCAGTTTTAGCCGATTTACCTCCCGCGGGAGTTATGGAATTTTATAACTCCCGTGGGAGTTATGAGTTTGTGTGTGATCTGATTGGTTTAAAAAAATCTAACTGACCGCGCGCCGCAAGAATATTGCTGTGATTGGTTGCGCGTTGCGCCCCTCTCGCAGTGATACTGGAGGTGAAGTTGTGAAGTTCGTAAATTTTTGATTGGTGTGGTTGTATGAAACATGGATTTTTCTGCCTTTTGTAGTTATTAATTTCCTCGCAAATGTGATGAAAAATATTGTGTGTATCACGGGAGGTAAGGGTTATTACAAACTCAAGTCAATAAAAGCACTCCGCCTTCGGCGTCGGGCTTCTATGACTTTCGTTAGTAATAACCTGCTTACCTCCCTAAATGCACAATGTACTATTTCTTCTGAAGCAGATGTGAAAAATTATTATATACCTGTGTTTGTTGTTAGCCTGCTCCAAGTCGGGGAAGTCCTCCGGGTTGGGCGGCTTGCGCGGCTGCGCGGCCGCCTGCCGTCTATACGCCTCCTCGTCCTCCCAAGTGCGCGTGTACTTGTTCGGGCCGCGGCTGCAACGCATGCATACAATCATTTGAACGTCCAGAAAGCGCTTTACTGTCCATGCAAGTAAATTTAAAATGTAATGACAGTTTTATTAAATGTGGGGCATTTCATAAAACATATGAATATAGTAGGCAAATGAATATAGTTCGTACACATCTGTAACGCCAAGTGCTGTCAAATTAACGCAAGCAAAAATATATCTAAGGCGACTTCCTGATTTGTCAGTGCGGAGGCAGTACGATATGAGAAAAGTGTCAAATGTCAGTGTCAGCTGTCAGTCGACTCGGTACCAATTTTTACTGCGCCCCTACATTTAAATGAGTGCTTCCTGACTGGCGCGGGATGCGCGGTTGCGGGACGATGCGAAGGCGGTACTGCTCCGCTTCTGCGCATGATATTACTACTGCGCAAACGTAATACTGACAGTGTTCCGTCAAGTGGGAATCTTTGCGACGTCAGTAAATTTACGTCAAAGAAGAAAATGTCACATCGTTAGTTGTGTTAGGAAATCGCCTAACAGTCAGAGCTCTAAGGGGATTTTTCTTGCGTTCGTTTGACATAATTTGGCCTTAGAGTTTTGTGCGAACTATACACAGTTCCCCCGACGGTAAGCGATAGTATAATTTCATTTATGTCACACCTGGCCATAAAGTGGCCATTATCGCACGCTCCGCGCGCGAAAAAACCCACTTCCTGGCCAGGGGGTGACATAAAATTTTGTACTTACCACGGGCGATAATAAAGAAAGCCTCAAATCGCATATTTATCGCCCTTGCCTTCGGCTCGGGCGTAAAATACCTGCGATCTGAGACATTCTTTGTTTTATCGCCCTTGGTAAGTAATGTACTATTATACATTTTCCGTTCGAGGGTGATTCCACTTTTAATCTCACGAGCGCGGGTGAGCCATGGTTGTGTGTTGAGCTATACATGCACATTGTCTATGTGTGCGTCAGCGTAGGAGCTATGACTTCACATTGTCTGTGTTCGTACAATACAATACAATCACAACTAGCGCTCGTGAGATAAAAGAACTATAACTCATATTAGGATTCTATAGGATTCTATGTGATATACATATTCTTATATACGGTTTTACATGCGATATAGAAAAAGGCCATATTTGCTTTGCCTCATACTACAGTCACAGGAAATTATAGTACATTACTTACCAAGGGCGATAAAACAAAGAATGTCTCAGATCGCAGGTATTTTACGCCCGAGCCGAAGGCAAGGGCGATAAATATGCGATCTGAGGCTTTCTTTATTATCGCCCGTGGTAAGTACAACATTTTATGTCACCCCCTGGCCAGGAAGTGGGTTTTTTCGCGCGCGGAGCGTGCGATAATGGCCACTTTATGGCCAGGTGTGACATAATAGTAGATTACTACAAAGGCCGAGTGTGTTATACATATACGAGGCAGGCAATCTATATACGAGTCGTTTTAAAAAAAAAATGACATTTTTGAGGGCTTTAATTAAAACAAAACTTAACTATAGATTCCTTTGTGTAACGATGACTCATATATTTCATGTATGGCTAACTTTCGTTACACAATGGACGCTATCGTAATTTTGTTTTCATTACGCCCTTAAATATGTACATTTTTTTTGAAAGCGACTCTCACGTGAACGTAAATTCTACTTTTCCGAACATGTTTGTAAATATATTACTATAACCAAATATTAAAAAGGAAAGTAGCACGAAACTCATGTTTGAATTTTGAATTATATAAATTTATGTCACACCTGGCCATAAAGTGGCCATTATCGCACGCTCCGCGCGCGAAAAAACCCACTTCCTGGCCAGGGGGTGACATAAAATTTTGTACTTACCACGGGCGATAATAAAGAAAGCCTCAGATCGCATATTTATCGCCCTTGCCTTCGGCTCGGGCGTAAAATACCTGCGGTCTGAGACATTCTTTGTTTTATCGCCCTTGGTAAGTAATGTACTATTAAGGGATGTTTACAAAAACAACATAACTGACTAGACTGGTCGACATCTGCTGTCATTTCAATTGCTCTTGTCAGAGTGTCAACCTGTCTAAGCAGTTATGTTGTTTTTGTAAACATTCCTTCAATTCTAAAAGCAAGAATGTCCAATAAACATGCATGTCAAATAAGCCAATAATCATGCAAAGATAATTTAGTCCACTGACCGCCAATGTCGGTACCTCCATTTTGAAATGCGTTAGAGAACAGACGACATCTTTCATTACAAGTCTTATCGAATGGGAGTAATCAGTGAATACGATGAATGTTTTTGCCCCCAAGTATGTTAATAAAGAATTAATTGGCGGGCGGTAATAAAAAATGCCTCAGATCGCATATTTATGGCCCTTGCCTTCGGCTCGGGCGTCAAATACCTACCTGCGATTTGAGACATTCTTTGTTTTACCGCCCTTGATAAGTAATTTACTATCCATATCCATACTTTATAATATTATAAATGCGAAAGTGTGTCTGTCTGTCTGTTACCTTTTCACGCTTAAAAACTGAACCGATCTAGATGAAATTGCGGACGAAGTTGCGGGAAAAAACTAGTTTAGATATATAATCACGTCGGTGGCAAACAAGCGTGCGGTCCGCCTGGTAAGCGGTCACCGCAGCCTATGGACGCTTGCAACTCCAGGGGTGCCACATGCTCGTTGCCGACCCTTTGAAAATTACTTAATGTACCCTTTAATTCTCTCACTTTTCTATCTCAGGCTCAGTTCGTATCTATCGCCCCTCGTAATATATGTCACGGGGGTGACACGCGAAGGAAAGTAAGCGCTGTGGGTAAGTATGTGTGCGTGCGCTGTCGGTATATGCGTCAATTGTTTGTGCGGGTGCGTAGCGCGTGGCGCGGACGAATCGTGAGGCGCGCCGGCACCCGATCGACACCAGGCGGGTCTCTCAGGGACGAGGTAACTGACCTCGGTGCGGGGGGCTCGTGGCCGTTCTGTAGCTCTAGTATAAGTTTTTTCGAAACATTAACTAATTCGAACGCGTTTGCGTTTTGTCTCAAAATGTATGAAAGTGGTATGAAAACGTGAACAGCGCCTCTGGTGGTCACTAGTGGAAACTAAAACAGCGAGTATAACATTTGTTGCTAACCGATGAACGCGCGTATTTCAAACTCGGTGAGAGCGTTTTCATACATATTGATACAAAACGCAAACGCGTTCGAATTAGTTAAGGCGCTACACTGAGAAATTTGGAGACTTTGAAACGCTGTCCTGCCCAGACTAGCAAACAGTAGGGGCTGATTTTCAGATATATGATTCTTGACTATATGATTGTGGCACTGACAATAGCGAAACATGATTGCTTAAAATTTTCTCGATAGAAAATAAATCCAAAGTCGAGTCTATATTTTCCTTTTTTTGCTCAGCCTACTAAAACAACGCATTATTAAAAGACACGATTAAGTTAATATGATGGTATTTTACCTCATCTAGGTACTGACAAGAGGAAATTTAATAAACCTGCACACAGTCAGATATTTAACGAGATTTGTCTAAAAAGCCATTCTCGGAGAGGGTTGCATCCCGTTTTGTCGTGAGCGAAAAACACAACAAAGGGTGTCTCTTTCAATCGATATATCGCCTTAATGTTTCGAAAAAACATATACTAGAGCTACTGTATGTAATACTATTATACTATTCTGTGATAATGTGACAGTTACCCGTATCTGCGGTTGCGTCGCGCGTGCGGCGCCGCGTCCTCGTTGCGTATGTCGTAGCCGTAGATCGCTACCAGCTCGTCGCGGGACTTTGGTGCCTGCCAAATAGACATCTGTTAGCTAGAGCACCATTTGTACTAAAAGAGTCTTCAAATTCTTCGGTCACATGGTCAGGCGCGACACGGATTCGCTAGAAAGGCGCATTTAATAGCGTTATCTACTATGTTTGAAAAAGCACTTCAAAATATAGATTTTCCTTATGAACAGCCATAAAAAATCACGCTTTCTTGCCATAAAAATAAATTAAATTTTAAAACTTTTTTAATTCCGCGAAAACGCTGTCAGCCATTTTGATGACGTAATATTGGCAAAAACATGACGAAAGTATAAGACGGAGCTGGTGATGCACACATACAAAGCGGTGTGAAAGAGATGCAAGCATTGACAATGATACACGTTGGAGCGAGAAACAACCTTCCTCTTTCGGCGGCGAAATATGCTGCGTTCCATTTTACGGTTTTTGTTTTTACAATGTCAAACTTAGCTTTTTATGCCCTTCTTTTATTTTAAGTTAATTGTATATTATTATTATTATTTTCTCTCTTTTATTTTCTTAAATTCATGTTTGTTATTTTTTATTTATGTATATTCTTTTATCGGTTTTCGTGTTACTCACCGTGAACTCACTCGACGGTTCCATCGGAAGACCAGCGCTGGCGATTGCCCGCATTATGCTGAGATGGAACCGTTTCGTGACAACACAACTTTCCTGTTTTTGTTTATTTTTATTTTTGCTTTCTTATTTGTTAGTTGTTTTTGTCCCGAATAAATATTTCTTATTTCTTTCTAACCCCACAAGGTGGACTGATGACCTGGTAAAGGTCGCGGGAGTCCGCTGGATGCGGGTGGCGCAGGACCGGTCATTGTGCCACTCTTTGGGGGAGGCCTATGTCCAGCAGTGGACGTCTTTCGGCTGATATGATGATGATGATGATGATTTCTTTCTACGGAACTGACAGTTTATGCCTACATGACGTCAGACCGTGGCGGCTCGTGTTTTAGGTCACGTGATATACGTGTATATAAATAAACACGAGCCGCCTTGAAATTAAAAGTACGACTTTTAATTTCAATGTAATAAAACAATAATGTACTGTTATGACTCAAAATCAGAATATCTAAGTATATTTCTACATACATTTTAATATTTATCAAATTACTATGACTCGCAGGTATCTCCGACTGCGCTCTGTATACCTGTCACCGTTCACACCCTCGCCCAGGGCTCGGTCACCTGTTCGTTCTCCTTGTACTTGTCGTGCGCCCAGCGGTCGATGACCTCGGACTTGCGCGGCGGGTTGTATACCTGTCACCGTTCATACCCTCGCCTAGGGCTCGGTCACCTGTTCGTTCTCGTTGTACTTGTCGTGCGCTCAGCGGTCGATGACCTCGGACTTGCGCGGCGGGCTGTATACCTGTCACTTTTCACACCCTCGCCCAGGGCTCGGTCACCTGTTCGTTCTCGTTGTACTTGTCGTGCGCCCAGCGGTCGATGACCTCGGACTTGCGCGGCGGGCTGTATACCTGTCACTTTTCACACCCTCGCCCAGGGCTCGGTCACCTGTTCGTTCTCGTTGTACTTGTCGTGCGCCCAGCGGTCGATGACCTCGGACTTGCGCGGCGGGCTGTATACCTGTCACTTTTCACACCCTCGCCCAGGGCTCGGTCACCTGTTCGTTCTCGTTGTACTTGTCGTGCGCCCAGCGGTCGATGACCTCGGACTTGCGCGGCGGGCTGTATACCTGTCACTTTTCACACCCTCGCCCAGGGCTCGGTCACCTGTTCGTTCTCGTTGTACTTGTCGTGCGCCCAGCGGTCGATGACCTCGGACTTGCGCGGCGGGCTGTATACCTGTCACCGTTCACACCCTCGCCCAGGGCTCGGTCACCTGTTCGTTCTCGTTGAACTTGTCGTGCGCCCAGCGGTCGATGACCTCGGACTTGCGCGGCGGGCTGTATACCTGTCACCGTTCACACCCTCGCCCAGGGCTCGGTCACCTGTTCGTTCTCGTTGAACTTGTCGTGCGCCCAGCGGTCGATGACCTCGGACTTGCGCGGCGGGCTGTATACCTGTCACCGTTCACACCCTCGCCCAGGGCTCGGTCACCTGTTCGTTCTCGTTGAACTTGTCGTGCGCCCAGCGGTCGATGACCTCGGACTTGCGCGGCGGGCTGTATACCTGTCACCGTTCACACCCTCGCCCAGGGCTCGGTCACCTGTTCGTTCTCGTTGAACTTGTCGTGCGCCCAGCGGTCGATGACCTCGGACTTGCGCGGCGGGCTGTATACCTGTCACCGTTCACACCCTCGCCCAGGGCTCGGTCACCTGTTCGTTCTCGTTGAACTTGTCGTGCGCCCAGCGGTCGATGACCTCGGACTTGCGCGGCGGGCTGTATACCTGTCACCGTTCACACCCTCGCCCAGGGCTCGGTCACCTGTTCGTTCTCGTTGAACTTGTCGTGCGCCCAGCGGTCGATGACCTCGGACTTGCGCGGCGGGCTGTATACCTGTCACCGTTCACACCCTCGCCCAGGGCTCGGTCACCTGTTCGTTCTCGTTGAACTTGTCGTGCGCCCAGCGGTCGATGACCTCGGACTTGCGCGGCGGGCTGTATACCTGTCACCGTTCACACCCTCGCCCAGGGCTCGGTCACCTGTTCGTTCTCGTTGAACTTGTCGTGCGCCCAGCGGTCGATGACCTCGGACTTGCGCGGCGGGCTGTATACCTGTCACCGTTCACACCCTCGCCCAGGGCTCGGTCACCTGTTCGTTCTCGTTGAACTTGTCGTGCGCCCAGCGGTCGATGACCTCGGACTTGCGCGGCGGGCGGCGCCGCTCGGGCGTCGGCGAGCCCTCTTTCTTCTCGGAGGAAGTTTCCGACTGCGCGCTTGCTGGCTCCTCGCCACTGTCACACACAAACTGGTGTTATGGAGGATTCAAAAGAGTTAAGGCAGGGGTGGGTACCTCTTCATACGATGGAAAGTGATGTAGCGAGTGATGTGTGCGCGATAGAAATAGATGGCCACGCTTAGGCACGTTTGGCTTACCTAATGGGGATTTGTTAACAGTGAGCTTTCTGTACAGTTTAATGAATTTGAACTGAGCTCATGAATGGGACAATAGATACAAAAGCCATTATATTTATACAAAGCCTTTCATCTGTTTTAGTTCAGGTAGCCGCTAATTAATTACCTTACAAAAAAAAGGTTGGAACTACATTTCACGTGTATAGAATTTTCAACCTTATACCTTGTTGAGTAGGTTTAAAATGGCCTAAGAGGATAATAGCACCTTCAACAGATAAGGCCACGCGCCACGCCAGGTATCTAAATGCAAAACAACGCAATGGTATTGTGTCTTAAATGAACTTGGCATTGTATCCTTTGTGTCTATTGTACTATTCATCGGGTCAGTTCAAATTATTCATACTATACATACGTAGTACTATTACTTATTCAGTGGTTACGGTCCAGCTACGACTTCAAGCGGCGGCGGCGGCAGCAGCCGCGGTTTTCCTAATACATTGCGTGTCGCGCACAGTCGTGGCCAGTAGGCCTAGCACATGATGGCCGCGAAAATATGTCGACTTATCTCGAGCTACGCGTCTTTTTTTATTGGTGCTGTTAGAAAGTGACGGATAGCTCGAGATAAGCCGACATACTCTCGCGGCCATCATGTGCTAGGCCTACAGACCGTTAGGCATTGCGGATTTGCCGTAATATTCCAGTCCGTAGGGATATTGCCGTGCAAAGGTGGAGATGAAAGCTTTGATACATATTTGTGGCGTATGAGGTCATGAAAAAAATCTGTGTAATTTCTAAAGATGAATGAAGCTTGCATACTGTTTATTACAGCACTTTCCTTGCCCCCATCCCCCATCTGACGGCGCGATAAATTTTATTGTCATGTTTCATGTGATGTTCTAGTACAATTGCTAAAAATGCCTCTGCCCACTCCTTCTGGGAATACAGGCGTTAGTTTACATATGCATACTCATATTATAAGTGTGTCTGTTACCCTGTCTGACTGTTACCTCTTCAAGCTTAAACCGCCAAACCAATTTAGATGAGATAGTTTGAGACCCGGCGAAGGACACAACACAAGATACTTTTTATCTAGGAAATCACCCCTTAATGCGGTGGAAATTGTATGAAAGAGCGATAAAGTAAGCGCCTGAAATGAAACAATAGCAATCAAATTCTGACCGCGGGCAAAAGCTAGTAAGATAAATAAATGCGAAAGTTTGGATGTTTGTTACTCAAATACGTCACGCAATAGCGGCTGAACGGATTATGATAATTATAACAACGAGCTTGCCAGGATTAAAAAAAACTGTTTATTTCAATTAAAAAAGTGCTTTGGAAGGCAGGCACGTTAAGCCGTTGATCCCGGATGCTGTCTATGGCAGCAGTCGTTAAGCCAAGTTGGAGGCCTTCGGGCGGTTTGAGAACTTCTAACAGTCAAGTTGCCCACTCACTTGACAAAGCCTAATAATCCCAATAAGGTCTAGTTTCCCCTCGGGGTTGGAAGGTCAGATGGCAGTCGATTCCGTAAAAACTAATGCCTACGCCAAATCTTGGGATTAGGTAGCGGACCCCAGGCATCCTTCAGGATGCAACTGTACTGGGATAACGCTAGGAGGATGATGATTTCAATTAAAAAAGTTACAATAAACAGTTACATTAGTTATAACATGGGCATTTTCACTTTAAAGTGTACCCCCTACTTAACGACCGTTTTAGCTTAGTTGGTAGTGACCCTGCCTACGAAGCTAGAGGTCCCGGGTTCAAATCCCAGCCAGGGCATTTATTTGTGTGATGAGCACGAATATTTGTTCTTGGGTCTTGGATGTTTTCTATGTATTTAAGTACATATTCCTGTATTTCCTGTATTCCCCTGTTCCTGTGTTTGTTGTATTCTGTGTGTGTAGTGTGTGTGTTTTGTGTGTGTTGTGCGTGTTTTCTGTGTTGTTTGTCTTTCCTGTATTTGATTATTTTTATTTTTGCTTTCTTATTTGTTAGTTGTTTTTGTCCCGAATAAATATTTCTTATTCTTATACTTATATTTTTTAATTGTAACTTTTTTAATTAAAATATTATATAAACAGATTTTTTTTAACCAAGTAAAATGCCCATAATTAGGTTACTTCTTATCCCGTAAATCATCAATCGAAAGGATGTACATGGTGAGTGGAAGTTTACGCAGACGAAGTCGTAAACAAAAACTAGTTTATTTATATTTGTGCATGCCATCCGGCCGCACGCGACAAGACGCAGTGAAGCGCGACTGTTAGAAAGCGGATTAAACTGCTAATTAGTAGTGCAGTGTTTGTTTACCACATGTTCTTAATTTTAATTGGTACTTACTTCATATTTGTGGTATTTGGAATTTTGGGTATTGATGTATGATGTTGGGAAACATATTGCGAAAATTAGTAAATAAAAAGCGGCCAAGTGCGAGTCAGACTACACACATTCAGGGTTCCGAACCAACCGCAAAATTAAGTTTGAAGGTTTGATTTCGCGCCCCTTTTAGCTGTATGGGAGCCCCCCTTAAAACATGTAAAAATAAGTTTTGACTATTTGTATGGCTTTAGGACCTTCTGCTGTCAACACAGTGAATCCTCAAATTTTATAAAGGGAATTAGGGGTGTCTATGTTTGCGGTGTCTGTACCATCAGGTAGACCGAATGGTTGTTTGCCACCATTGTTGTATTAAAAACAACACTAGGACATGAGTCTCACCTGGCAGCAGTTCTGTCGTCATGTTCGTAGAATGTTCCTCGTTTAGGAATGTACTGTGGGTTACTCCGGTCCTCATCATCGTCTACTCTCCGCTCAGTCTCCTAAAAAATTACCAAGATAAATTAAAATTAATAAAATGAACTTTATTCTGTAAGTAGGCCGCAATGGCACTTTTACAAGTCAAACCCTACTAGCGTTTCACAGAGGCCACTGCCGAGAAGAAACTGCGACAGAAACTCGACCGTCAGCAAAAATATGCTTATTACAATATGAATCTTTACTCTATTTAAGTTATTAGATTTTCAACACTATTATCATTTTCTGGAAGTGGCTGGAAGAAAGGTGTTTACATAACATGCCTAAATGCAATTAACCCTGTGCCTCCTTTCCAAAAAAAGTAATGTTGGCTTTTCTCAGTGTTTAAGCTGCAGTGACTTCGTGGTTGTATTATTTACGATGTCATTAGGTTTCTGCGGTCCATTTTGAAAAGGGTCATAGCCTTCCCCGCCTGCTATTACTGCAGCTTGATATGGTTTCCCGGTCTGCAGTGATGTCTTCAATATTACAACCACCAAAGTCACAACAGTTGAAACGCTGAGATATGCCCATCTGCCTGGAGATCTTAATGATCGGGAGATCATGGATTAATCGATTATTGTTTTGTGTGCCAAAGCGAACCTCTGTCCTAAGGAGCATGGCCAAAAGGGTTACAGAACCAGGTATTATATATCTAAATGACTTTTACTTAAAACATTTGTTTTAACGGGTCTAACGCGATATTTATATATTTACCTTTTCTACCGATGTTAATTCTAAAAAATCTTTGGATCTGTGCGCAGATACTGTGAGTGTTTTGTGCCGTGCCTTAGACAATTAGAAACATAATGGACGGGTAGTTAGCTTTTTTCGAGTCTACCCTTCAAATTTTTATCAACTTTTGTAGGGTAGCCAAATGTTGTGTACCCATATCTCCGTTGACAACTTGCTGAGACGACAGTCATATCCGTGACCACGGCCGGTGAAAAAGGTAAATACATAAATATCACATTAGACCCGTTAAAACAAACCTTTGAAGTATGTTTACAAAGCGTGAGAGTTTAAAGTGTTAAATGGCTTTTGTTACTCTCTGGTACAGAACCTTAAAACATAATAGTGTAGGATATTGGATTTCAATATTGGCCCATACTCATTTTACAACAATACTTCTTTTTCAAGATAGTAAGAAACATTACAATATAGGATTGAGATTAGTGACCGTTACATATATTCTCTCATTTTAATGGATATTTATTGTTATTGAATGGAACTACAAGTAAAATTACAAGTTGAATGTATATTCCAATTAAAACACTTCAACAGCAAAGTCCAATTAGCATTACATTAGAAAACAGAATAAATTGGTATGAAGCAAGAAACTAGTAAGAAAAACTCACCTGGCTCTCCTGATCTTGATCAGAATGTTCGGACTCGCTTCCCGCCGAATCGTAGTCAGATTCTGGCTCATCCTGTAAACCAACCACCTTTAGAAGTTGCATGACAACAAACACTGTATCTCAAAACAAATCAGTCAAAATCTACGTGGCGTAGCCTCTAAAAACTAAAGACTAAACACATTAACAGCGCCGCGGAGAGAGGTCCCAATCGTGACCTCATTTGCGAAAAGAAATGGTCACGCTGTCACGGAGTGCACCGGTGAAAGTGCCCGCGTAATACTTTTAACGGCCAAACGAAAGTCGATTTTGGCCATTGTCATTGGCGGTAAGTAATTCTATACTCACGTTAGTCGAGTTCCGTTCGACGTCCTGTGAATCCGAAAAGTCCGCGGAGCCCCGTCTCGCCACGGCCGACATCTCGCCGCCCTCCGGATTTAACTTTAATAGCTCCAGATTTAATTAAATTCAGTGCTGCACGACAGTAAGCTTTTCGTAAAATCTTTTAAGCAAAATGCTCGTACCGTACGTACGTCAAATAAACAAGTGAAGGCAGTGAAATTGTTTTTTTTTCTTAGTAGGGTTTTCTAGCCGCCATCAACGCAAACGTTTCATTTCAAGTAAAATTTTTGATACATATTCATTTTGGTTCTGCTTTTGAAAAAAAGAGAGATATTTCAATAAAACGAGAGCCTGTCATGAATAAATATTATATCGTGATTTTATTTCCCGTAAAAGAATATATTCTATTATAACAATAACGTCATTTGCATTGCCAAGTATAAACCATGAAATTTACGTAAAATGAATAACAACACACCTTTCAATATTTCAACTGGCAATCTCTGAGTTATCAAAAGCATGTTCCACCGGGCGAGATATCGGTATATGAAAAGTTTTTTTTTTTGGCATATTCCATATAAAGTGTAAATTTTTGCCTAGTTTCGTGAGCCTGTTGGAAGAACGTGGTGTTGGAACCAAGTGGAGCACATCTATCTGTCAGCCAATGTTGCCATGAACGTGAATAAAAGGTCATTATGCACTTGGCAATTTATCAATACAACTTGCTTTAGCTAGAATGAAAAGTATATATTGCTGTCTCACTTTATACGCAACAGTTTATTTTCAATTGCTGTGATAAATGGGTGCGTGTGTAATAGCCATAAAAGGCTTATCACACTACCCTATCGGTAGGGCTCTAATTGGCGGAGGGGAAGCCAGCATCTCACTCATTAGAGCGAGATAGTTTAACTCCCCTCCCCGATTTAGGGCCCTACCGATAGGGTAGTGTGATAAGGCTTTAAGGGTACGTTGACCGCCGTTGTTGACAGTGACAGTTCGAGTTCGTTGACAGTGTGTTGACAGCCGACTTAGGGTCACGTTCACGTCAAAGGTTCACGTCAGCTAAGAAAATTTGGCTGAAACTGGGCTGAAATAGAGAAAACTAAGAAATCAAAGCTCCCCTTATTATATCCACATGAATTATATTTATAAAGCCTATAATCTTGATCATCTGTTTAGCTAGCTCCTTATCATAATGGAAAGGTAATACAAAGACCCATAATCAATTCAGTATTACGATGTCTTTATTCCGTAGTTTTATTTTCTTACGAGCTTGTTTTTCATTATTTTTCTAGCGTGAATCAGACTGACGATGCAAAGACCATTCAGTTATTGTCTAAAGGTATAATGGAGCTGTATGAGCCACCATTGGCCACTATAAACACACATCTGAAGGAGTTAACGTAAGTTTTACTTTTACTTGAAACTTTGTTTTTGTTTTTACAATACGTGTTGTCATCATCATCCCAAGATTTGGCGTAGGCACTATTTTTTACGGAAGCGACTGCCATCTGACCTTCCAACCCCGAGGGGAAACTAGACCTTATTGGGATTAGGCTTTGTCAAGTGAGTGGGCAACTTGACTGTTAGAAGTTCTCAAACCGCCCGAAGGCCTCCAACTTGGCTTAACGACTGCTGCCATAGACAGCAACCGGGATCAACGGCTTAACGTGCCTTCCAAAGCACGGGAGCGCTCAGTTAGTAACCACTCAAAGCGATCACCCATCGAAGTCCTGACCGCTACCCATGTTGCTTAACCTTAGATACCGCAAGCGGTACCCGTCGCCGCTGGGCCACGAGCCCTCCTTTTACGATACGTGTTGTAATGGCAGTATACCCACTTCCGGCGAGTAGCAAGTAACTCATAATAATTCTACTCGCTTGAGCGAGAAAACTGGTATTATTACCGTTAGAGTACTAGCTGCTCGCCGGCGGTAGGACAAATGCCTATAGATGACAAGATAAATCATCTGTGACTTTCTGATACCACTTGATAGAAAGTGACAGATGTTTTATCTTGTTGTCTATCACGCTATCCTCATAGACTCCCAGAGTTTTAGTCTATGCTTAGTTTGTATTGCAGATAAGAAAACATTGATAAAAACAATACAAAAAAAATTGCTTGCATGGGTTGAAAGTAGCTTTTGGCTATTTTGAATTGCCTGAAGCCATCCAGTGGAATCGGACATCCAGCCGGACGGCTGTTTACCATCCTTATAATAATAATAATAATGGCTGGGTCAAGGGTCAGATTCAGAAGGCGGTACTCCTGGACACGGCGCGGATAGTCAGGAGGTTCCTCTCTCTGTCGCCCTGACCACCGGTAGCTTAGGCCTTGCCTCGCTGCCGGCGGCACTCTAGGCTAGGTTTTTATAACGTTTTTTATGTTTTGTAAGTGTATTTTTATATTTTACTTTTTATAGACATGTTATACAAACCTAGGCTAAGAAAAGAAATAAATAAAGAGAAATAATAATAATAATACAGCTTTATTTAATCCATACAGTTAATAAATTACATTTCATTCATATGTTATAAATGGTTTACCATCCTTACCTGTTTAAAATTCTTCTACTCGAACCAAGTGCATTTCATCATTTTTTATGACGCACACTGCTACGATTTGGAATTCCCTGCCGGCCTCTGTATGCATGATGGTCCGTGCCGGTTGCAACTTGTGACTCACTGTAGGTAGTCTATTATAGAAAAATGCGCTAATTTTACTCCTTAGGCACATTAGTGCCACTAAATTTAGTTTTTTTTACATATTTTTGTATTCTATAACTCATTTTAATAATTGATAACTCTGGAGGAATTTATTCACCCTTTTTTACTATTATGTATATGATAAGATGCTGTCCGGTATCCGGCCCGATACTACGCCACTATGCGTATTCGACCGGATAGTAAAATTGTGGCCAGTTAGACTGGCTACTGGATAGAGGCCGGATATCCATTGCATCTCTAGACAAGATATATTGTTGGATTTCAGGGAAAGACAGGAAGCCGTCCACAGCATGCTGATTTCAGAGAGGAGACGGCTGGAGGATATACAGAATGATGCTATGGTGGACGCAATGGTGAGCTGTTTACTTCTAATGTGCCCACTGCCCAGCCAGCATCTGCAATATCTACATATCAGAATCAGAATATATTTATTGCCTCAAATTTATATAAATACAAACTCTTTGCAGACTAAACATAAGTAGTAATTAACGCATTCACTTCCAACAACGCATATATGCGTTTGTACCAGGCACTGGTGCCTTGAGCGCACAGATGCGTTAATAATATTTAGTGACTTTCATCCTGTGCCTTAGTGCCTTACACTTAGAATAGTCGGTTGAACTCACATGTGCGTTTGGGGCACACAGCAAAGTGCGGCACCTTCCGAATGTCCAAGAAAAGAGGGTGGCAGTGAAAGCGTTAATATCTAAAGTTAAAATTTAAAAACTAAACATTGGTTGGGCAAAGGGTTCCAGTCTCAGCTTGTGCCAAGCATAGGGCCTGACGCTGGTTTTCAGAAAGGACCCTTTGCTGTCACTCACGCGTCCGTCCGTCCGTTTATCGTCTGTCACACAGGTTTACAGCCAAACAATTGGAGCTACAGTCTTAAAATTTTCACAGTATAAGTATCTTGTCAGCCCGAAGCCATAGGTACAAATAGTCAAAACAATTTTTAAATGTTTTTATGGGAGGCACTCGTACAGCTAAACAGGGGCACGAAATAAATTTCTTAACCTACCCCATCGATGGGGTATCATTGAATAGAGCTCGTTGTGTAGATAAAGACTGTACTTTTTGTTTTAAAAAATGTTGGAAAACGATGAAATGAGAAGCGATTTAAAAAAAAAACCCATTGACTTAAAATTTTAATGTGACATGTATATAGTTACTGTTACTATTATTGTGTATGATAGGTTACTATTATTGTCTGTATTCTTTACTTGTGTTTTGGGTATAATAAAGTAAATAATTACATACATACATACGTAAAGTGTTTACATACAAACAATTTATGTCACAGTTGGCTGACATTGCCACGAATCGGGAGAAGTTGGTGTCCATATCCAACTCTATGATGGGATTGCACAAGAGAGTCCAATCACTTCAGGTACATTGTAATATACCTACAATACAAATACAATACAATATGATGAGATATAGACAACCCTTAATCGAAAATGAATAAATAAATAAATAAATATTTGTGGACAATCTTACACAAATCAACCTAGTCCCAAACTAAGCAAAGCTTGTACTATGGGTACTAAGCGACGATATACATACTTATATAGATAAATAAATACTTAAATACATAGAAAACATCCAAGACCCAAGGACAAATATTCGTGCTCATCACACAAATAAATGCCCCGGCCGGGATTCGAACCCGGGACCTCCAGCTTCGTAGGCAGGGTCACTACCAACTAAGCTAAAGCGGTCGTCAAATATGTCTAGTAGTAATATGTCTTGCATTATGCATAATTTTCCCTAAGTATAGACTTACAAAGACATCCAATTCTTTTAAAATTATGGGCCCACGAATCTTCAATAAGACACCTTCAGAAATAAAAGAGGCTACCTCAGAACTCCCGTTTCTTGGTCCAAAAAGCCTAAAAGGCTCGGTTTGGGAATTTTTGCAGGGATAGATAGTACCTATACAGGTTCTTTGCCTCACGTATTGGAACGTTTTTTCCCTTAATAAATAATAATGTACAATACAATACAAATACTCTTTATGTCACACCTGGCCATAAAGCGGCAATTACCGCACGCTCCGCCCGCGGGAAATCCCACTTTCTGGCCAGGGTGTGACATAAAACTTTGTCTTCCTTGAAACCTTGCCTTCGGCTCGGGCGTAAAATACCTGCGATCTGAGACATTCTTTGTTTTATCGCCCTTGGTAAGTAATAGAAATAGAAATAGAAAAATCTTTATTTCGAAAACATGCTGGGAGTTATAATTACAATAAAATTACTTAAAACTAGAAACAGTTGCGAAAATGGAGCCCACTCAGCATGTGTCGGGTCACAAAAGGTGTCCCGACGCTGGTTTTCTGTGGGTCCCGACAAAAAAGATGAGGTTGCGCGACAAATCCGCACAACTGTACAAACTGTGCATTTACAGAGACACTATGTCGATTATAATGAGTAATGTACTATTATCACACACCTCAATAAATAGAACTAAATGTCAACAATCAACACCATCAAATAAATCAAAATGTCAATCAAATACTCTTTATTGCACCTCAATAAATAGAACTAAATGTCAATGTAGTGTCACTAATTTAATTATCATTTTATATAACTCATAGTGATTATATTTGACATGAATATTATGTAATTTATGTATGACCATGTGTGTTCAATGCAAATAAACTATATGATATGCATGAACAATCTTCATGGGGGTGGTGTGGTGAAAAGTTGTGTGCTTTGGTCTGCAGCAAAGTTTTTTGGTCTGTTGTGCCTTTAAAATCCTCACTACGCTCAGCATTGTAATTTTAAACCTCATCCACTAGCGCCGCTCTCTGTTAAATGCTTAGCAAAATCAAATTTATTTCGTGCATAAGTTTTTTGGAAACCCAATGGTGCGGGCTAGGATTATAAATAAGAACATTAAAAAAAATAATAATACAATTTTAACACTTTCATTCTTTCATTACCAGGCCGAAATCCAAGGCGATTCGCAAGCGATGCTCATATATTAATGAACTCCCCTCGCGAATCGTACAGTCAGCATCAAATGTCCCATCAAAAGCTTGGGATATGAAGATGTCAAAAGTTCTTATTCCTTTGTAATAAAGACTTGACGCCTTCATGTGTCGCTACTTTTTGATGCTGACTGTACGTTATGTGAGCAAAGTTATTGAAAACTCGCTAGGGGAGTACTTGCCTTACCGATGTTTATGTAATTTCAGACGCGAGCGGCTACAGTGGAGAAAGCTGCAAAGGCTCGAACGAACCTGAACAAATCTGGAAGCTAGTAACTGTTTAGAAACGGTTTAACCAACTTAGAGTTGCACCAACTTACGATAACGGACCGATCAACATTAAATACTAGTTTTTGCCCGCGACTTCGTCCGCGTAGAACTCGTTCATCGCGATAGAATGTAATAAACGGGGCTTATTTATAAGTTATTCCGAAAAAACTCGTAAAAGGGTATTTTCGGACACAGCAGAAATTCTGTTTTTTTCCTACATATTTACTTAATCAAAATCATACATAACAGACGACTGTGAACTGTGATTGCAGCCACAGTGAGCAACATTTTCAAAAACCCACGCATTGAGCGTAAATTAACGACATAAGTACGACTTAAAGATGAAATTCGGGGACCAAAAGTAACTATGTAGGTACACGTATTAAAATGTATATTTTATGCCATTATAAGTTCTAGTATTTTCCTATTAAATACCGAGTAAATGGTAAAGTTGTACCAGTAAGAATTACTGTATTAAATACCTATTAAATTCACTGCAAGTCACTGCATATCCCATCGCATATTATATGGCCATGCACCATCATGAATGCTGCAACATGCATACGCTATGATAGGTATGGTTGACGAAATATAAGCTGCACCGATTCGCCATACAAGTTGTTCAAGGAATCGGTGCAGCTTATATTTCGTCAACTATACTTATATGCCCATTTTTATTTTACCCCCTATAAATGCACTAACATTCATATGCTAGGACTTATTCTGTTGTTACATCCTCCGAGGTCGCCGTCATTTTACCTTCGTTTATTTCATCCGCAAAAATCATGGTTTCCGCGCACTTCAACGAGTTCTTAGACAAGCATAAGTCTAATCATTACAAATCACCTAATGTGTAGCTGTGTGGAAGACCAGCGCTAGCCAATGGCTAGCATCATTGGCTTGTCCTTATCCCATTTAGTTGGGGTCGGCGCAGCATGTTTTTTTCTTCCATACCTCACTATCGTTCGTCATCTCGATACTCACATCCTTCCTCTCCATATCGTCTTTCACGCAGTCCATCCACGTTTTCCTTGGCCTACCCCTTCTCTTGCATCCCTCCAGCACATTCATACCTAATACCCTTCTTGTTAAATTACTCTCTTCCCTCCGCATAACATGAACTTATCGACTATGGGTGCTACTTTCAGGCTTCCTCTTAATATACTCATTTCTAATACGATCCATTCTGGTAACTCCGCTCATCCATCTCAACATTCTCATCTCTGTAACATGTAATCTCTTTTCATCCGTAAAGTTCCGCCAAACTGTAAAAAGTGTATTTAATCAATATGCGGGAGGGCAGCACCATCGTCAAACCCGAGCCATCTGGCAGCAGGTTTAAAACGGTGCCGTGTGCCGCGGATGCACATACTAGTGGCACGTATTACTGCGACGCTGATTCTTGCTCTGAGCCAGCCCAGTATGGTGCTTATGCTGCGATTCCAGCGTTCAGATATTCTTTCACTCATGTGTTTTATGAAAGAGGACATTTGAGGTGCAAAGACTCCATCAACTGATGTTACAAGTGGGGTGAAGGTAGCATGTCGCATTTCACAGGCATTTGAGTATTTTCTTTGCTTTTCAGCTTCGGCTGATTTTAAAACAGATATAGTAGACAGATAACACATTTAGTAGTTCTTGGCATTCAGTGGGTTTGAATAAATGTTTTAAGAATACACACTTTTGTGATGTAGCATGTTTATTGTTCCTTTAGTTTCCCTATTCTTTTAATCAATCTTAATTATTTGTTATAAGATACTTATTTGGAGTAGCTTCACTAAATTGCGTTCTCACTTTGCTTTTTAACCCTTTTATAAGTATGGATCGGCGTGATGACACAATCGAGTGAAACTATTGTCAAGGCACTATTTTTTCTATGTATTATAGACATTTTAATAACTTCTCCACTTAGGATTATGTAATGTATTACATTTTTAAGGCCAGATTCGACTAAACAGGAATATGGACCTAATTTCGTACCAGTACGAGCAATTATTTGTATATTGTTTGGTAATTTGTTCTCAAAAATGACTCTTACGATTACCATGAGATTTACAGTGTAGCTAGACGGAATAAATCTAGCTAGATCCCATTATGGTGTCTTTTCATCAGAGCTGTGTTATGCTACGTTGCTATAGATACGTATTGATATCCGCCATTCATATTCATTGGTTCACATAGCATAGCACTGGTGGAAACGGGAAGCTATCCTCGCAGCATAAGCATAGCATAGCTCTGGTAGAAAAGCGGCCTTAGCGGAAAAATATACTGTTACTCGATACGTTGAATAAAATTCCATTCTTGTTTGGTCGTACTGACATTAGAATAAGTATAATAATTAGTAAATTAATAAACTAAATTAGAAATTAAAATGGCAGTTGTGGACTGTTCATTACTTCATTACGCAATACTGTTACCTAATATTACAATAAAGTTGACTATTTTAACATTTTTAACTATGCACTAATACTTATATTATGTCCTATATGTTACCTAATGAATAATGATATAGACACAAGTTACTCATGTTAGAATCAACTAGACATATTTCTTTTGCGACAATTAGGGCGGGTGGAACTAAGTTACGATTACAGACCGATTAACATTAAGGCGCGGGTTAGGGCAAGGCCTTCTCCATACAAACTCTGTGCAAGTTTTATTCGTCGGTTTTGGCACTCCCGAATATTAAAAATATATTTTTTTGCTTGTTAATATTGGATATACGAAGAATGTAATGGTTGACTGTATAGAGAAGGTCTTAAGGCATTAAGTCCGCCAATTTTACTTTTATTTTTGTATGTATGCAATAAAGTTTAAACAAATAAATATATGTCAAGGAAAAAAAAATCAAAAATTTCAAAAAAGTGAAATTAAAAAAATACAAAAAGTAAATATTTTTTTTCTCCAGCTAACAGAAAAATAAACGTACTGACCAAAAATTATAAGTGTTATGCAAACACAAGCGAAGAAAAACTAGCACAAAGTTTGTATGGAGAGAGCTTGACCACTCCGGCGCCTACGGTACCAGCAGTTTCATTCCCTTTGTTAAAAATTTCTTAAAATCATATTTTAACACACATCGCTTACATGAGTTTGACACTAATAAGGTCTTATTCCATTGGAGCTAAGTTCGTACACAACTGTAAGGCCAAGTGCTGTCAAATTAACGCAAGCAAAAATCTACCTAACAGTTAGAGCTCTAAGTCGAGGTTTGCTTGCGTTCGATTGACAGAATTTGGCCTTAGAGTTTTATACGAACTATAATAGTCATAGTCATAGTATTTCAATCATAGTGTTCAATATTAAATCAGGAATTACAATATACCTACACTACACAGATAAAAATTACAATACAGTTTGTAATACAAACAAAAGATTTTAAGACTGTATAAGTAATAGAAACGCTATTTCATTAGTGATAAAGTAGAATATCCCATGAATTAAGAGCATGCCAGTATCATACTTAATAGTAGTTTATGCTACTGCTACGTATAATAAGATCACACGAGTGTTTTAAGGCCTAATTATGTAAAGTTGCATACACTACTTTATCTACATCCATATATTAAATCCTCTTTCATGTGTTTCACGTGCAAGCGTTTCAGCAGAGGTTGTTAAAGTTTTATGAATAAGGGGTTAAGGGCACATTAAGGGAGTATGAAAATATCGGACTTAAGGTATGATTCCACTGCCGACTGCATACAGCAACTGCACGTGCCGCCGCACTCCAAATTGAACCGTAATGGTATGCGTAAAAAACTCAATTTGATATGAGCGGAGAAGTGTCGCAACAACAACAACAACAACAACAAATACTCTTTATTGCATAACCT
This sequence comes from Cenopis cana, assembly GCA_951800055.1. NCBI lineage: Eukaryota > Metazoa > Arthropoda > Insecta > Lepidoptera > Tortricidae > Cenopis > Cenopis cana. The sequence goes on from OX637495.1 coordinate 2,182,855, forward strand.
CAACAAAAGTAACACTAACATGTCGCTCACTCTAAATTGGGAATTTAGTCTCATGATTACGGTTCAATTTCGAGTGCGGCGGCACGTGCAGTTGCTGTATGCAGTCGGCAGCGCAATAACCCCTTTAACCGACTATTCCATTTTAAAATCAATGAGACATCTTATAAATTTCATTGAACAGTCACTGCCAGACCAAAATCTATAATGTAGCCCAGAAACCGACGTAGCTATAGCGACTACCCGCCTAGCGGGTGCTAGCGGGCTAACTGGCATCTGAGACAAGTTACGCAGCGCCCGCTAGCCGAGTTCCAGGCAATGAAAGTGTTAACTTGTCTTTAGCACTTATAGTTCGGACACAACTTATTCTAAGGCTAAATTCTGTCAAACGAACGCAAGCAAAACTAGACTTGAGCTCTGACTGTAAGGTAGATTTTTGCTTGCGTTAATTTGACAGCACTTAGCCTTACAGTTTTGTACGAATTATACAACATTTACAACTGGTTTTGATACTAGGTACTCACGTGTCAATAATACATATACAATGATACAGAATCCATATAACCGACTTAACGCATTAAGTACTTGAAATAATATTTCAAGATCGAATACTTTCGAGATTTTTCGCTCAACAATTGTTAACCATTACATAACTATCTCTTGGAGATCGTAATAACTGTACAGTATAAAAATACCCTTGCCGTACAAGATTATCATCTGAAGCACAATTTTAATATGTAATGTATACTTAAAATCATTACAGTTGAACGAATTGCTCCAAAGCATACCTTGAAAAAGCTACTTTACCGTTCAAACAGTAAGGTACAAAATCCAATAACATTTTAATACAAATACGTTCAACAAAAAGAATTTCAACCATGTTAACTTAATGGATTTGGCACTTTTTCATCACCAAATATTTTATTACCTAACATCACAATTAATTTTACCGTTTCTTTTTTAGGGTTCCGTACCCGAAGGGTCCAAACGGAACCCTATTGTTGTCACTCATGCGTCCGTTCGTCGTCTGTCACAAAATTTTGTTCCGGAGAATTTTTCAACTTCCCTTTGACCTATGAACTTGAAATTTGGTGATAATGTTTATTATTACGTATATTTTACCAACAAATATATTGATAAATCACATTTTTAGTGGTTGTTTCGGAACCCTAAATGTGCGAAGCGCACTTGGCCGGTTTTTTTTCTTAGCGGCGCTAGCACAACTACCGTTTCAATGCGACGCGAGTATGGTTGAAATTCTTTTTGTTGAACGTATTTGTATTAAAATGTTATTGGATTTTGAACCTTATTGTTTGAACAGTAAAGTAGCTTTTTGAAGGAATTGCTTTGGAGCAATTCGTTCAACTGTAATGATTTTAAGTATAGAGATAAATCTACCCTCTACTTTCTATTTCGCACAGTTAGAGCGAGACATGCATCACTAAATCCCACGAGATACGACTATGCAGCAGTTGACTAGCCCATCACCTGCTACAATTTCTGACGAAGTAAGGGACTCGAAAATACTTCAATATTGATCAAAATCACACCTTTCTAATGGGCACCATGAAAACTGTGATAAATTATAGGGTGAAGAAGGCACTAAAATAAAAATAATAAAACTTGAAATTAAAATCGCGCTACAGATAACAACCTAACCATAGACTAATAAATTATAAACTACCCACGTCAAAAATAAATTGGATCCTCCGTAACAACTACTAGATGGCACTTTATAAACATCTTTTGAAAGTCACTGAGGCGCCATCTATTAACTACGAACGATTTTATCTTTAACATCGGCTATATAATTTGGGTTATTGCCAACAGTTACCACTGGGTCGAGTTAGTAAATTTTTAATATACATTATAATATATAGACACGTCACAAAGGTTAGAAAATATCTGTTCTACATTAATGTCCTTAGCCTAGTTGTGTCCACATGTTTTTGATCACTTTGTCCGTATATATATTTTCGCGTTAGACTGTAACTGCGGTAACTCATCTGTTCCCAGTGCTAACCACTGAAAAAAAAACAGATGTTACCACTAAGGTGAGTAAAGCAGTTTCTACAATACCAATTCGCTTTAATGGTACCAGTGATATATTTTCCCCATTGAAGTGAAAAGCAGAAGCAGAGTGTGAAATGAAGTTACCACTAAAGTGAAGTAGTTATAAGTAGTTACTACAAATTCGCTTTAGTGGTAACGGCGGTATTCTTACCCCACTGGGAACAGATAGGCACTAAAGTGAATAGCTGTAGTTACCATTTGGCTTTAGTGGTAACGGTGGTATTTTTTCCCCTTGTCAATGATAACATGGGCACAGATAGGCAAAATCCTTGCAGTTATCACTAAAGCGAGTAAATTGTAAATAGGGTCTACTCCGAACTCGAAATCCGATATTCGTATCTTGCCGTCCCCTTCAGTCTGAAGTATACACTCTATGAGTGAAAGCGACGGCACTATACGAAGTTTGGATTTCGATGTTAGGCGTACAGGTCCAGATAGGGCAGTTAGCATTAAAGCGAGCAGCAGTAGTTACCAATTCGCTTTATTTGTAACGGTGGTATTCTTACCCTACTGGTAACAGTAAGTGAAATAATCCCAGTTACTAGCGGTAACATTTGGTAACAACCCAGTCACCTAACCAATATACCTCGTAAGATTAAACCAAACGATCCCCCTGGGCGTTTGAAACGGCCTGCTCAACACACACAGGGGCTTTATTAGCTCCCTCTGTTAGGGGCGGCGTACAGATGGGGCTACGTAGGCGGACGTGACGTCACTGTACGCGGACACGACGAAGTATTCGATGCCGGACTCGTTGGAGCCGCGGGCGATGCGGAAGTAGCCGTTTTCGCCCCATTCTGGGCCCCAGCTGTTGGCTACGATCTGGAAGACAATAGTTGATCAGCGGATTATAATTATAGATGGCCTGTTTCTCTTGCGCAAGGTGCATTTTTTTGTACAACGACGGTGGCAACCAATCTTACTCGTAAGGTTCACCTGATGGTAAGCGGACACCGCGGCCTATGAACACTCGCAACTCCAAAGGAGTCACGTTGAGCCTATGTACAATTTGAGGATTCACTGTGTTGACAGCAGATGGGGCAAATTTGGGTCCCTCAATCTCAACACAGTGCATCCTCGGAAGGGTCGGAAGCTCTGGCAACCTTGCTCAACTCCCAGACCACAACACTACCTACAACAAGTCAAGGAGGTGAGTAAAGCCAGCTTACCCAGTACTTGTCCTGGCGGTCCTCTCCCCAGCCGACTATGTTGACGCTGTGTAACCCCAGCCGGCGGTGGGTGTATCCCGTCACGGTAGAAAAAGTCAAGAAGGTGAGTAACGCCAGCTTACCCAATACTTGTCCTGGCGGTCCTCTCCCCAGCCGATTTATCTTGACGCTGTGAAGCCGAGCCGGCTGCGACGGTAGGTGTATCTCGTCCCAGTAGAAGTCATGGAGGTAAGTACCGCCAGCTTACCCAGTACTTGTCCTGGCGGTCCTCTACCCAGCGGACTACCCTGACGGTGTGCAGCCCAAACCGGCTGCGTCGGTAGGTGTATCCCGTCCCGGTAGAAATTCAAGGAGGTAAGTAAAGCCAGCTTATACCCAGTACTTGTCCTGGCGGTCCTCTCCCCAGCCGACTATCTTGACGCTGAGTAACCCGAGCCGGCGGTGGGTGTATCCCGTCCCGGTAGAAATTCAAGGAGGTAAGTAAAGCCAGCTTACCCAGTACTTGTCCTGGCGGTCCTCTCCCCAGCCGACTATCTTGACGCTGTGTAACCCGAGCCGGCGGTGGGTGTATCCCGTCCGGGTAGAAATTCAAGGAGGTAAGTAAAGCCAGCTTATACCCAGTACTTGTCCTGGCGGTCCTCTCCCCAGCCGACTATCTTGACGCTGTGTAACCCGAGCCGGCGGTGGGTGTATCCCGTCCCGGTAGAAATTCAAGGAGGTAAGTAAAGCCAGCTTACCCAGTACTTGTCCTGGCGGTCCTCTCCCCAGCCGACTATCTTGACGCTGTGTAACCCGAGCCGGCGGTGGGTGTATCCCGTCCCGGTAGAAATTCAAGGAGGTAAGTAAAGCCAGCTTATACCCAGTACTTGTCCTGGCGGTCCTCTCCCCAGCCGACTATCTTGACGCTGTGTAACCCGAGCCGGCGGTGGGTGTATCCCGTCCCGGTAGAAATTCAAGGAGGTAAGTAAAGCCAGCTTACCCAGTACTTGTCCTGGCGGTCCTCTCCCCAGCCGACTATCTTGACGCTGTGTAACCCGAGCCGGCGGTGGGTGTATCCCGTCCCGGTAGAAATTCAAGGAGGTAAGTAAAGCCAGCTTATACCCAGTACTTGTCCTGGCGGTCCTCTCCCCAGCCGACTATCTTGACGCTGTGTAACCCGAGCTGGCGGTGGGTGTATCCCGTCCCGGTAGAAATTCAAGGAGGTAAGTAAAGCCAGCTTATACCCAGTACTTGTCCTGGCGGTCCTCTCCCCAGCCGACTATCTTGACGCTGTGTAACCCGAGCTGGCGGTGGGTGTATCCCGTCCCGGTAGAAATTCAAGGAGGTAAGTAAAGCCAGCTTACCCGGGTGGATTTCAAAATCAGGCGAAAAGTTATGTTTCGGTCATTATAAAAAAAAGTTAACAAGTTTCAGATATAGAAACTTTTTTATTCATTGGCTAGTACTTATATATTAATAGTGCTTCAATCAAAACCACCAATAATTAAACAGTTTTCTTGGAGGAAAATATTTTATATGTTCAAAATCATCACCGTCGTGTGAAAAAATCCAAGTCTTTATGTTCGTAGTGAAAAATATCGCGTACGCAACGTACGATTCCGAAATTTTCGTCAGTTACAGTTTTTCCATATTGCCTTTTTACATATAAAAAAATATTAAATAATTCGTTCATCAAATAAGTACAAATAAAATTATTTAAAAATTTAGTACCGAAATTCGTCAACACCGTCAGCGTATTATCAAAGTCGAGGTAGTTTCGTATATCCGCGGTGAAACACATCGTGGGTGTCCCCTTCTGCTTCCTGAATTCGATTCGAACATCGAAAGTGAGTGGACGTTTACATATAGGCGCACCGAACAGAAAAAATCAAAAAAGTGTTTTTGGGAGAAATGATTAGCCATGATTCGCGTCATAACCATCCAGGAGCCGTTAAAAGTAAGTACTTATATGATATTAAAACAAATTACCTAAGAAACCGTAACTCCAAATGAAGATTAATGACGTGACAGTGGCTTAGCAATAATACTTAGCGTTCAAGAATAATCTTCAAAAAGTTTGCAAATTGTCAACACCATACCCGTCATCACCGGTTTTCAAGCAATGGACGGTTATGATTCCATATGTATGGTGATGACGATTTCCTTTATTTATTTATTTGGTTTTGCGTATTATGCACTACGAGTTGTAAATATTTAACAAATTAATAAACTCCATGCTTATGTTTGGTGACGCGCGTTCGAAAAATATGTTATTACCCTGTTGGTCTTACGATTTTTACGTTTTAAATGATATTTTGCCGCATTTTAGATTTGGACTCATAATATAGATTTTCTTCTTTTCAGATCGTCGGAGCGAAAATTAAATCAAATATGATACTAATATTAACGTCCTCGATAAAAAACCATACACACTTTGGCTGTCAAGTATTACAAAAATATAAGATTATTAAGAAGTGGTGTACTTATAAGAGATGCGCCGAATATTCGGTTTTCAGCATATTATATTTGATATATGTCGAATTTTCGGTTATTTTTCGGTATTCGGCGTATTCTATTAGAAATGCGCCGAATATTCGGTTATTTTTCGGTATTCGGCGTATTCTATTAGAAATGCGCCGAATATTCGGTTATTATTCGGTATTTGGCATATTCTATTAGAAATACGCTGAATATTCGGTTATTCGGTATTCGGCATATAAAGAATAATAACCGATTCGGCATGTTTTGGAATGTTCGGTCTTCAGCAGCGAATATTAACCAAATATTTTTAGTGGAATTTGTTACAAGTTACAAGAATATATGAAAAATGGCCTTTCTCACCGAGTGGGGTATATCGACGAGTAGAGCTCATTGAGTGCAAGAATATAGTATTATTTGTTTTTAAAACTATTCAAAAACAAAGGAATGAGAAGCCACTTATATTATCATAAAATTTTACATTCCCCCTTTATTATCTCATTAAATGTTAATCCTAGCGGAAAAGTGTATAGAACCTTTTTTGTAGATAATTTTATGTAGATCATTTATGCCTCAGAAAGTTTTTTTTCTATGGGCCACCGTTGACAAGATTTTTATGAAAAAACCGAAAAATTGAACCTTGAACGGCCGAGTGTTCGTATTCGGTGAAAAACGTATTCGGCGCATCACTAGTACTTATTATTAATTTATCAAATAAAAAATATGATAATTTGCTTTTCTGTGGTTTATTTTATACCTACCTTTATACCAGCAACTAGTCATTACCATACAAGTGATATCATCACCGTCTATTAAAAAATCATCGCCGGACCACATTCGTCAACACCATCTCATGGTTCAATGTTACGAATCTTATAACTTCGAAAATACGCATTAAATGCTTGGCTAAATACTATTAGATTACTCAGAAAACATTCCTACATCATTTAGAATAGTTTTTGTCCCATTTGAAAGAAATAAAATAAAAAATATTTTTTTGTATGGTGAAAAATTTCTCGTTGAAATCCACCCACCCAGTACTTGTCCTGGCGGTCCTCTCCCCAGCCGACTATCTTGACGCTGTGCAGTCCTTGGCGAGAGGTGTTCCCATGCCGGCTGCGGCGGTATATTCCATCACGGTAGTGGAAGAAGTCGTGATACACCGTCATCACAGCTGCAAACAGAAACAAGATATTATAGATTAGTTCGTAAGTGAAGAACACAATCATCAAACTATGCCAATCATATGTTAGAAAACTCCATTGATTCTCAGAGATATTGAAATGTAATAAACGGGTCGCTCAAGTCTTTAAGGTCGAATATCGTTCGACATATCAATTTTATAAAGGGACGGCAACGCGCACGTAACTCCTTTGGAGTTGCGGGCGTCTATAGGCTGCGGTGTCCACTTACCATCAGGTGGACCGTACGCTTGTTTTTCACAGTTGTATAAAAAGGCATGTTTCGGACCGATACCTCCGAGTAGCCGAGCGACCAACCGCGACGGCCTCGCGTTCTAGGTTCTCATGATTAAGGACCACGTATTGGTCGGAAACATGTTGAGCGATATTCGGCCTTAAAGATATGAGACACCTGTTTATTATATTTCAATATGCCAATCATAAATAGGTACCTAGTTGCTATCTCTTTCACGATTAACAGGCCTGAGGGGCTACCGCGAACCATAAATGAAGTATTCCCTCTATGTCGTACTTACGTACAGACTTGCAAGTGCGACAGAGAAGGAAAACTTCGTTTGTGGTTTTCTTGCCGCTTTGATTATTTTCGGCTCTGGCACTCCTCGATGGTGTCCAATCCTATCGCGGTAGGAAAGAAAGAGCACGTGCTATGTGCCGAGCGCGTGCGAGCGGGATGCCATTTTTAGCTTTCATACATAGGTATCGGTTTTAAAGGTTCTTATAAGGTAAAAAATGCTCATTTATTTAGCCCATTTTCCGTTTAATTGACAAGTTTCTTGACATTTTATCAATGTTACTATCTAGAACAGGACTATTGCGATCTAATGACATAAATTTTCAATGTATTTCTTGCATTTTTCATTAAGATATTTTGTTTCAAACTTCACTCCAAATCGACCATTTTCGAGCGAAAAACAGCTTTTTCCCGCTTAAATTCTACTACACACAATAAAATCAAAAAAGGGCAATGTTACTATCTAAAGCTTTAATAAAATCATCGTGTCCTTTACTCACTTTATTGGTATTATCAATACTTTTGTTGGAATTTGAAATCAAAATTTTTTTTATACTTGTAAGGCCTCTTAATAATAGAAAACCTTCTGCACGTAGGTAGGTACTAACTTATTTTGTGGTACTGGGTATTTCTTATCTAACCGCGCACAGCAAACTGTATATTAATCGAAACTCATAAAGAGAGGATTGATCGACGAGTAATATATCGAGCGTAAGCGAGGCCGTCTAGGGAAACGAATCAGGCAATGCCTGTTCTTGCAGAAAATCAATTGCGTTTTTATCAAAAATACTAATGTATATATAATACAGAGGAAGCGACAAATAAGCACTTACGTATATTTATAATATAATATACAAGTAGGTACCTATTCGAATTACTTCATATAATATAACGTAATAACAACGTGATGAATATGGAACGGATAATAAGAATTACTTGACATAAGTGCCTTTCTGGAATTTATCGAGTGGTGATGTCACTCACTACACACTACACTTAGACCCAGTTTTTTAAACAGCCGTTACATTGTCGGTAAGTTGTGTCAATAAATGTACCGAGTAAGAGGCCTTACAAGTATAAAAAAAAATTGATTTCAAATTCTAACTAAAGTATTGATAATACCAATAAAGTGAGTATAGGATACGATGATTTTATTAAAGCTCTCGATAGTAACATTGCCCTTTTTTGATTTTATTGTGTGTAGTAGAATTTAAGCGGGAAAAAGCTGTTTTTCGCTCGAAAATTGTCGATTTGGAGTGAAGTTTGAAACAAAATATCTTAATGAAAAATGCAATAAATACATTGAAAATTTATGTCATTAGGTCGCAATAGTCCTGTTCTAGATAGTAACATTGAAAAAATGCCAAGAAACTTGTCAATTAAACGGAAAATGGGCTAAATAAATGAGCATTTTTTACCTTATAAGGACCCTTTAGCCAAAAGTGTTGAGCACCCCTTATTTTCCTTTGTAACTTATAAAAAAACTATTATTTTTTAATTACAAAAATGCACATTGACGTAAAATATGAAAAGGTATATATACTAAAGAACATCAAGAGAACTTTAGATAATATCATTTCGAAGTAGCTATTGCTAACTGTAGACTAAAAATAGACTGGTTTGCAATAAAAGGACAAATTGCATTTTTATCCGTGCAATTATCTTTAACGTCAACGAAAGTAATTAGTTTTTTAAAGATATTTAATTTTCTTTAATAAAAGGATATGAAAATGAAATGCTTGATTAAAAGTTTAACTTTTATATGGAAAACGTGTGGGTGCTCAACACTTTTGGCTAAGGCTGTACTAGCTCGGAGTTCCAAGCGTCTATAGGTTACGGTGTGCGCTGACCGTGAGGCCGATCGTACTATTTTTGAATTGTAAAAAGTTAACGACTGTTTGAGTGCTACAAGGACAACAATAAACAACAATGCTGGTATAAATAGTAATTAACTAGTATTCTTACTAAGTAGTTACGTGTTTAACATGCTTTTGTGACAATATTCATATGTATAACCAAATTATTGAAACAACTGTTCTATTGTGTATACAATTGCGTACATATTTAACAACTCTGTGTCCGACCTCGTAACGTGATGGAGCTATTGTTGTTTTTATTATTTCACATTTTACGTAATTGTTTAGTTTTGTCCGAAAAACAAGCTCAAACTGCGTCTGACAGGCCGTGAGACGCCAGCGGAGCGTACATGATCAATGGAAATTGTACGAAAGTTAAGCTCATTCCAATGTACAGTATAGGTAATGAAGGCTAGGCCCTTACCATGAGTTTGCAATGTTTGCATTACCGTACTCGCTAGCGACTGCGTAAACGATTTAGTATGGACAAGAGTACAGCGCCTCTGGCGGTTACGCAATAGAACTAAGAATCGCCATACTAAAGGATGATTCACGCTATCACGCTAGACCGTTCCGTGTCCGGGCCGCCCCGTTTTTGTAGTATGTACAAGAAATCGACGGTCGTCGCGGGCCCGGACACGGAACGGTCTAGCGTGAATCATCTTTAAATCGTTTAATTACGCAGTCGCTAGCGAGTACGGTAAGTACAGCTTTCTAGTACTAACGGTTACTGAGCTAAAAGTTGCGGACGGTTGGACATGGCGAAACTATAGGGGTTCCTGTTTACTACGGAACCCAAGAAGGAACGTAGGTATGTTCAGTGGCACCACACACGGACAATTCCGTGTTATCAATGAATCATCGTGCAGACAGTCTATTATCTTGCATCGGCCTCGCCCAAGATTCCTAATCTGACCTTAAACATGAGATGCAAACACGACTGATATACTTAACAGTTGAAATTATTAAAAATGTCCCAAATATTATAACATTGGAGTTAGATTTTCAATCTTCATGCTTGGTCAGAAAAGTCGCTTTTTTAATCTACTTATTACACATCCAGTTCAAATGATTTTTACCTACCGGACCAGCCCTGCCCTGGTTTTGAATTAGCAACATTACACTGGTATTTTAAGGGTTCTGTTCCTCAAAAGGATAAAGCAGAACCCTTGGATCACTTCAGTCTGTCTGTCTTCTTTCTTCGTTCTTTATCGTTATTTTTAGCAGCGATAGATAAGTGCAAGTCACATTAGGTACTTTGCAAAATCAATCTCTATCTTATCGATAGGTATATTGATTTATGATAAGTAGCCTGAGGGATACATATCGTGCAATAAACTCCCCTTATCTTCGATGTTATCTGATATCTCTTCACTGCAGGAATTTGCATATTATCTAGAATCATCGTTAACTTGAAAGCTCTTATACGACACGATGTTGTTTTTTATGTGATTTGGTCTATATTTAAGTGTTTCTTCTAGGTTACCTCTCTGCTGCCTTCCTCTACTTCTATCTAAGATATTCTTTCCTTTTAAGAACAACAACTATCCAAATGCACTCCCTTTACAACTACAGGAATGACCTGGTAAAGTCCGCTGGATGCGGGTGGCGCAGGACCGGTCATTGTAGTACTCTTTGGGAGGCCTATGTCCAGCAGTAGACGTCTTTCGGCTGATATGATGATGATTATGATGAGATTGATGAGTAATCCTTACCTTGTACAGGTCCCGACTGCCAAATATCGTACATGATGTCTTCCTCCCTCACAAGACGGTACGGAGGGCCGACCTTGTACCGCGAGGTGCGGCGAGGATCCTTCGGCCGGCAGCCATCTTGGATCAAGTCCCCATGCTCGGGGTAAGGGCATTTGGTGGCCTGAGCCACGTACGGGAAGCATTGCTCGTCGACTAATCTGTAATTCATGTAAAACAGGAGTTTGTTTAACTCAAGGGGGTCCCATCATAGTCCCAAGGGGCGCCCATTAATTACGAGAATCGTCAAATTTTATAAAGGATCGGCAGCGCGCACGTGACTCTTTTGGAGTTTGGAAGTTAGATCCCCACAAGGTGGACTGATGACCTGGTAAAGGTCGCGGGAGTCCGCTGGATGCGCGTGGCGCAGGACCGGTCATTGTGGCACTGTTTGGGGGAGGCCTATGTCCAGTTTCGGCTGATGATGATGATGAATCTAAGCTAGGAGGATGACTGAGACTCACCCGTGGTCCCCGGCAAAGTTCCAAGCCACATCAATGTTGCCACCACCACACCCGCGCTGGTACCGCCTGTTGCATGACAGCAGGCTCTGAGGAGATAAGATCAAGCTCTCTGCTCCGTTGGACTGGATACCGAATCTGTAAGAATTAAATGGGTAACTTAATAACTACTGAATTTTTTTTTCTTCGGAACACAAAATAGAGTCCACAATCCCATATATTGTTTTTTTATTGCAACATATCCTATGTAAAGGATGATTCACGTTAGACCGTTCCGTGTCCCGTGTTCTAGTACAAGAAATCGACGGCCGTCGCGCGTACCTAATATAATAGTTTGCTGTGGATCGAATCAAATCGATAAATATAGCTTACCGGAATCCTTCAAAGTCTAGGTCTAGCACTATAATGAAAATGAAAATGAAAAAATCTTTATTTGCTGTAAAATATGGTACAATATGGTGTTGGTTGTTACATATTCCTGTACTATTACATATTTTGCTAGACATTAGCATGCAAATGTGATTGGATATGATAGAAGTTACATAGTATATTAAGTTTCAAATAATTCTTCTAGTTTATAAAACACTCTCCCTTTATACTTAGGTGTTATGACATTTCTTTAGCCGTGCAATAAAAAAACAAAACTAGGTACAAAACTAAAAGTAACCGCCATCTATTGACAGCAAGCACGTTTGTGGCAACACTGTAGTTTGAAAAGATTTTCTAACCAGAGCAAAATATTTGTCTTATCACCTTGTAAGCTTGTAATCTTAACCCTGCCCAACCACAGACTCCATTCACACGAAGAAACAAAACAAATGAAACCCAAGCTGATTAAAAGATCGCATAACATATTCAATTGAATGTAATATGAGACTTATTGGTTCGAGTTAAGGTCGACATTTGAGACACGAAACTGGGATACGATACGAGTAAGCAGAATCTATTCTAGTCTAATGAATCGGCTGAGTTCACGCAAGGCTTGTTAGTTGGAGATGCCTGAAGAGTCTCAAGTTGCGAGAGCCCTTGTTTATTTTAGTTCCATACCCGGCCCTTACCACAAAACTTTACAAGTCTACAATTTCGACAAACTTGTACAATTTTCCGTAGAAAACGTTGACAATTCCGTCGACTTGTACGCTTGTAAAATTTTGTGGTACAGCAGGGTTGGCCCTATTAGCCCTATACCACAAAACTTTACAATTTCGACAAAATTGTACATTTTTCCGTAGAAAAAGTTGTCAATTCCGTCGAATTGTACGCTTGTAAAGTTTTGTGGTACTGGCCTGGTGTGTCTACTTGTCTGTACCTACTTTATTTAGGTAGTTATTTACCTATTGTATGGCAATTATTTCGAACCGGAACTATGCTCAGAGTCCACTACCTAGGTAATACTAATCAGGATGCAACTGTACTGGGATAACGTTATGAGGAATCTAATCGTGTTTACTTTTGTGTGCTACTCTTGACTCTTGGTAAGTAATAAAAAAATGTTGTATTGTATTGTATTTATTTATTACAAGGAATATGTAGGCGGACCCGCGGGCTTACCTATAAAAACGAAGTTAAACAAAAGGTGACCGTATTATGCTTACAGAATACAATATAAATAACATTATAAAAACAGACTAAACTATAAACTAAAATAAAATGAAATATTTACAAATAAAAAACTGGTCCCAGGTCAGTGCCGTGTGGCAAGGTGCCCAGAAGGCTGGCGGCATTGCCTCGCTGGATTGCAATTGCAATCCGTTGGGCGAGATAGGCGCCAGCCCTCTGGTCCCCAGTTGCCTCCACTAGACGCTGGGCCAGCTCCTTATATACAATATGAGCGCCGGGCCCCCACGGCCCAAGCGTTTCAACCCCAAACGGCTCAAACATGCAGCCAGTATCAATGGCTGCATATTTGCGCCGCTTGAGGTTTTCTGCAGTGTTCGCTGCAGCCCCTGCTCTGATTGAGGTCCCTGAAAGATGGGACGGCGCTAGAGTGTCCACGCATGTGGCATCCCATACTAGGGGCCGTCCCAACTTCCAGGGAACGAGGGTCATGCCATCCGGTCTTTTGCCGTCATCCCTGGCTAAGCCCGATGGCTCTAACACCGCTGGGACTCCGGCGGTGACGAAGGCCCGTCGCAGGATGTCATTCAGGCTGGCATGTCGCGATGAGCGGCCGGCGCTTCGCGTACATGACAAGCCGTGGACTCCGAAACGTGTTACGTTGGCACCACAGTGACATTGATGTCCAACCACACAAGATGCCCCCAGACGCAGTGCTACAGTTAACCTAAAAGCCTCAGTTGTGAAAAGTGTTCCCAGGTTTTTTGATGGCAAGGCCTGGAGCCATGCGCCCGACTCCCACTTCGTTCCGGCTAGGAGACGAGCTCGCTCTGCAGGGCTGGTTGACGTTTCGTACAGATTATCCCGTACCAGCACACAGAGCGGCTCGTCCCATTGGCGTTGCGAGTGGCGTATCGTTGGCAAGTCTGAGTTGGGGCAAGCAGCCGTCCAGCTATCGATGGCCTCCGGTAGAAAAGGTGAAACGAAATTGTTGGGATTTAGTTTTAGAATTTGTGAACAAAGATTTTGTGTGTTATAAACGGACGAAAGAAAGGCAGGAAGTGCAATACTCGAAATTTGTCTTATTCCAATGCCACCGTGCCTAATGGGCAATGAGGCTTGAGTCCACTGGCGGTTGTCTAATTCCACGTTGAAAACGGATGATACTGTGGATTTAATGAGATCGTCTAATTTTGCCAAAAGGTTAGGATATTTCCACAGATGGCAGCATCGGAGGGCATACGTTTTGGGCACAAACAAACAGTATTTTATAATTGTATACGCCATATGGGGGTTAATTTTGAGTAAACGTTCCGAATGGTCACTATAATTTTTATGTCGATCATTTATGTAGCCTGGAAAGGCTTCATCCAGGATTGGTGAGCCTAAAAGGACAAGGGAACATGAATCAACTGTTCTAATATCAGGAGCAAGAGTACGAAATTTTGATAAAACTGTATCTTTTTCCTTGCAGTTGTCCAAAAAAAATAACTCACACTTCGAGAAATTTAGAGTTAAGCCTATTTGCGAAAACTTTTCTGTGAGGACTCGTAGATCTTCGAGCACTTCGTCGGTCTTACCACCAAGAGTTCCATCATCAAGATACCAGGTGTTAAATTTTGAATTTAGATTTTGTATGATAGGGTGGATGGCGAGACTGAAGAGAGCTGGTCCCAGCGGGTCGCCTTGCTGACAGCCAACTGATGATAATAAAAGGTTGTTTTACAGAATACTGATGTACAGTTCAATGACAAAGATATATAAACCTACGTTACTAGCTTTTGCCCGCGAATTTGTCCGCATAGACTCGTATCGCCTTAGAATTAAATTAGCTACTATTTGTTTATTTTACGGTGGGCACCTTATTATCGCTCTTCCATACAAACTTCCACCACCTTAAAGGATGATTTCCTGGATGAAAAGTTCCTAAGTATGTCCTTTCTCGGGACTAAACTATATCTATACCAAATTCCATCTAAATCCATTCAGCGGTTAAAGCATGTGAAGAGGTAACAGATAGACAGACACACTTTAAATTTACAATATTATTAGGTAAGTATGGATTAGTACTAGTATGGAGTATGGACTATAATATGGATCGCCCACAGATCCTCCTGTATGGGATTGTGCCCATCCTTAGCACAATGGAGTAAGGTACAAAATTGTAAACATTTGTCGTGGATTGTACCTACTAATTTTAAATGCGAAGCTTGAAGTGTGATAAATCTCAAACCATAGGTCAGTGCCATGTGCAACGTATATTCTCATATTACGTGACTACGCTAGGGTAACCATGCGTCCCGGTACGCTTTTTTCTTTTATTTTTCCTTTTTTCTTTTTTTTTACATAAAATTCAAAATTAATCTATCTATTATACATATAATTATACATATAATAAAGCAGAAGAGGGTCAAAAATCTGTACATTGAAGATATAAGAAAAAAAATCGATTGAGGGGTCTAAGAGTCGATAACAGAACACGTTTCAACTGATTTTAGAATTCGTGTCTGTTTGTCTGTTTGTCTGTCTGTTTATTTGTCTAACTATCACGCGAAAACTAGCGAATGGATTTTAATACAGCCTTCACTAATATGTTTATTGGATCTTCGGCCAGGTTATAGGCTATAAAAATCATACAGGTTGGGGATGAAAGGGGGTGAAAAGAGGGGTTAAACTTTGTATGCGAAGTCTTTCAGTTCATGATTTACAGGCTTGAAAATTAGTAAGTATATACATGGACGCAAAGTAAATAGAACCCCATTCAAACATTGTATAATAAACAGATAGTATTTGAAAATATGGGGGGTGAAATAACAATACCTCTGCCTCTCAAGGCTAGAGACAAAAATACAAAAGTCCCTCAAACCATATTAACTGTTTGAAATGAGAGATCTAATTATGTTGGTCAGTCAGTCGCTATCAATATTCACAAACCTTACTACGAAACCTCGGTTTTTTTGTTTTCGATGGAGGGTCCCTACGCAGAGCGGCGGGCTCTCGGTTGCATGGTAGCACTTGCGACATGTACCTATATATTAGGTATTCGCATTTTTGTATAAAATATTGTTTTTTGAGGCGCTCATTACAAGAATGATATCCATTTTCAAATCGAAGATGGCGGACATTTACTTATTTACTTTTCTTAATAATCGATATGGGTGTCATTGAGGTTTTTCGAGGTGCCGATTAGTTGCGTTTTCCGTCAGCAAAATGTATAAAATACGTTCAGCGCGTAACAGACATAAATTTAGGGTTTATTGGTATTTGTTAGTAAAATATACCTACGGGGCACAAATAAGATCTCCGTGCCCCGGCTTGTCTCGCCTGCACGTGGTCCTCCTGCTGTTTAACGGAAGAGATAGCAACAGAGAAGGCAAACTTGAGAATAAACCCGGCTCGGTGCCAGCCGTTATGCACCTGCAGCCGAACCAACTCCGCACGTACTGACTTCGTCATTCCTGTGGGTCCAGTTGGTGAGGTCGAGAGAGTGGTGTGGGCTTTGGGCATGCCTGCATTATCTTATTTGTGTCCCAGGCGATGCAGCGTCCGTGGAGAGGTCACTTCACCCACTTCAGCTTTCTGAGTGGAAAACAACACGGAGAGTGGCAGTTACCGGTTCTAAGTCCAAACAGATAGGCGTTAGTGCGGACGCCAGGGGTCACTCTCGACAGTGGGAGGGTCCATTGTAGGCCCACTGACAAGTTATCGCCCGCTTAAAGCCGAGCAGCCCTCGGCCAGTAAGGTACTTGTCCGTCTCGGTGCTGGCTTGTTCCTAATGGGTGGTGGGAACACTAGCAATGCTAGAAGTCGGGGCCGTTAGTAACTTCACCTGCAACAAAGGAAAACTACAACAAAGTTCAACATCGCGAATCCATGCGTATTGGGTCATGGAATGTCCGAACGATGAGGACAGGCTTTCCGAACACGGATGGAAGCTCAGATTACGACGAATACCTTCGTAAAACGGCCGTTATTGATGGCGAATTGATGAGGCTAAATGTGTCTATAGCGGCTTTACAGGAGACAAGATTGCCAGATGAAGGGTCCCTACGTGAATCCAATTACACTTTCTACTGGAAGGGAAAGGCTACGTCAGAGCCTCGACAACACGGTGTAGGTTTTGCAATCCGGAACACTTTACTTCAAGCTATAGAAACCCCAATAGGTGTGTCGGAACGTATTATGGTTTGCCGTATAAATACTAGAAGCGGCTTTATTACTTTGATTGCTGCTTATGCTCCGACCTTGACATCGTCCCCGGAATCAAAGGACCGGTTCTACTAACAATTAAGCGAAACAGTGAGTTCAGTTCGAAATGGAGACCGGCTTCTGATTTTGGGCGATTTCAACGCCCGAGTAGGCCAATCACATACATCTTGGCCAGAGTGCATGGGCTGTCACGGCGTTGGGAATATAAACGAAAATGGACAACGCCTGCTAGAATTCTGTTCCCAAAACTTACTATGTGTCACAAACACCTACTTCAAAGGCAAGTTAATGCGCAAGGTTTCCTGGAAGCACCCTCGGTCAGGCCACTGGCATCAGTTGGATGTCATTCTCACGAGGAAAAGAGATCTTCGTGACATAGTTCACACACGCACATTCCACAGCGCAGACTGGGATACAGACCACTCACTAGTTATTACTACAGCCGCTTTCACTGCCAAAAAGATTCATTCTTCCCGCACCCCTGCTCGAAAAAGATTAAAAGTTCCAACATCAAAAAGCATCGAAATGGTTGAATCCTATAAAAAACTAGTCCAAGAACACACAGCTTCCTGGGATTTAAATATGAGCGCCAGTCAGGAATGGACGAAAATAAAGTGCCTCCTTACAGACACCGCAGCTGAGGCTTTTGGGTATGTGAAACCATATAAATCTGATTGGTTTCATTAAAACGTTGAACAACTCCAACCACTTCTTGATGCTAAACGAGAGGCAGCACTGCATCATCGCCTTAACCCCAGCGACAGGACTCGGGAAGACTTGTGTAAAGCCAAATCCAACCTCCAACGGAATACACGCTATTGCGCAAATGCTTATTTCGTTGATGTTTGTAAAAGCATCCAAGCCAGCGCAGCTTCGGGAAATTTTGCCGGCGTGTATTCAGGCATAAAGAAAGCTCTCGGCCCTTGTCCATCAAAAACAGCTCTTCTCAAAGAAAAGGATGGCACTGTAATTGTTGATTCAGCCCGTCAACTCGATCGCTGGGTAGAACACTACACGGAACTTTATTCTCATCCTGTAGGAATACAGCCAGAAGCAATTGAGTCCATTTCCAAATTGCCTGTATGGAATGATCTTGACAACATTCCCACTATTGAAGATTTCCATACCGCTGTGCAGCAACTAAAGATTGGGAAGAGCCCAGGTAGTGACGGTATCCTTGCTGAGGTTATCAAATTGCAGTGTGTCGCTCCACTCCTTTGTAGTTTTTTCGTCAAGTGCTGGAATGAGGAATGCATTCCTCAGGATATGCGCGATGCGAACATTATTACGCTCTACAAAGGAAAGGGTGACCGCGGTAACTGTAACTCATACCGCGGCATCTCTTTGTTGAGCATTGCTGGAAAGTTGCTTGGCCATATCATCTTGGCCAAGTTACAAAAATTAGCAGATCGTGTGTATCCTGAGTCGCAGTGCGGGTTTCGTGCTCAATGCTCCACTATTGACATGATTTTCACCTTACGTCAACTTCAAGAGAAATGCAGAGAGCAAAAAACTCCCCTACTTGCAGCATTTGTTGACTTGAACAAGGCATTTGATACCGTTAGCAGAGAAGGCTTGTATACAATACTGGAAGGTATTGGTTGCCCTCCGAAACTTTTAAGCCTTATTAAACTTTTTCACCAAGGCATGAAGGGCTCTGTTGTCTACAATGGCAACACCTCAGACCCATTTGAAATGCGCAGAGGAGTAAGGCAGGGTTGTGTGTTGGCGCCTACCTTGTTCGGTATATTTTTCTCTGTGCTCTTGAAAGTTGCCTTCGGCGATACCACTCACGGCATACACCTTCACACCAGGTCTGATGGTAAACTGTTCAACATCTCACTTTTGAAATCCAAAAGATATCGCGAGGATTTATTTGTGGACAGTTTACTATTTGCCGATGATGCCGCTTTCGTTGCAACGTCGCCGGAGGAGCTTCAAGGCATGGTTGACAAATTTGACGCGGCTTGTAAGATGTTTTCTATGTCTATAAATGCGAAGAAGACGGTTGTAATGGCACAAGGCGTAGATCAGGCCCCGACAATTCTGTCATGTTATTCGCCTCTGGAAGTTGTGGACACTTTCTGTTACCTTGGCTCTAACGTGTCTAATAATCTCTCACTAGAGCTGGAGATCAACACCCGCATTGGCAAGGCATCCACGATGTTCTGGAGGCTTAGTACAAGAGTATGGAATAATAAACACCTGACCGTTAATACGAAGATGATCGTGTATCAGACATGCATCTTGTCCATACTCTTGTACGGAGCCGAAACTTGGACATCGTATGCCAAACAGGAGCGGAAATTAAACAACTTTCATATGCGCTGTCTTCGGCGTATTTTAGACATCACGTGGAAGGATCGAGTTACAAATGAGAGGGTGCTTAGCATCGCACGTTTACCCAGTATTGCAGCAGTCTTAAAGCAGAGGCGTCTGCGCTGGCTGGGACACGTGCAAAGAATGGAGCCCTCTCGTTTGCCACGTAAAACTCTCCTTAGTGAAATAGCTTGCGCTAAGCGACCAGTGGGACGCCCCTTGTTACGTTTTAAGGACTGCGCAAAACGTGACATGCTGTCCTTCAAGGTCAACCCGACAAACTGGGAAAAGTATGCTGCAGACCGTGAGATTTGGAGGAAGGCACTGGGTGAAGGCGTGGTGCTACAACATGATAGCGCATGGTTCGATCTCTTGTCCCATAAACGAGAGCTGAGACACCAGCGCGCTGCTGCACCTCCTACAGCGTCGAGCATGATATTTCCCTGCCATATATGCGGACGTGCCTGCCGCTCTCGTATTGGCCTTACTAGCCATGTACGCAAGTGCCGCAATTTAATGGACGCTGCTTAAATCATCTTTTATAGATGTCACAGGCCAATGATGATGATGATGATGATACCTACGTAACAATAAACATCAAGTATGAACAAATTCGAAAGTTATAGGCGGATAGGAAGCAAAAAAAACAATTCTCAGAAAATCACATACCTCTTAGAAGCAACCAGGGTGGGTGCGCTATCAACCTAGGCCTCTACTCCATCTTCGAAAGTGAAAGAACAGACCAAAGTAGGTATTCAGTTATACCTATGTTTTACAATAAAGCACTTTGAACTTTGAAAGGTATTCCACTAATTTATGAACAAAAAAATACCTATTCAACCACCTCTTACTTGATGTGTATGAAGTATTTTCCGCACCTGCATCATAATATTCGAAAAATTTCGCGCTCGCTGCGCTCGCGTTTCCTTCTACATTACTCGATGACCATTTTCCGCACCTACATCATAATGTTCGAAAGTTTTCGCGCGCCGTACGCTCGCGTTTTCATGTACATTATAGTTGATGCGTATGAAGTCTTTTCCGCACCTGCATCGTAATGTTCGAAAAATTTCGCGCTCGCTGCGTTCGCGTTTTCTTCTACATTACTTGATGAGCATTTTCCGCACCTACATCATAATGTTCGGAAATTTTCGCGCGCCGTACGCTCGCGTTTTCATCTACATTATAGTTGATGCGTATGAAGTCTTTTCGGCACCTGCATGAGAATGTTCGAAAAATTTCGCGCTCGCTGCGCTCGCGTTTTCATCTACAAACTTGATGAGTATTTTCCGCACATACGTCATAATGTTCGATAATTTTCGCGCGCCCTACGCTCGCGTTTTCATCTACATTATAGTTGATGCGTATGAAGTATTATCCGCACCTGCATCAAAACATTTCGCGCTCACTACGCTCGCGATTTCATCTTCATTTCTTGATGCGTATAAAGTATTTTCCGCACCTACATCATAATGTTCGAAAATTTTCACGCGCCCTACGCTCGCGTTTTCATCTACATTAGTTGATGCGTGTGAAATCTTTTCCGTGCCTGCATCATAATTTTCGAAACATTTCGCACTCACTACGCTCGCGTTTTTATCTTCATTACTTGATGCGTATGAAGTATTTTCCGCACCTGCATCACAATGTTCTTTTTTTCATTTAGCGCTCGCTACGCTCGCGTTTTCATCTACATTACTTGGTGCGTATGAAGTCTTTTGCAAACCTGCATCATAATGTTCGAAACATTTCGCGCTCGCTGCGCTCGCGTTTTTATCTAAACTATTTGATGCGTATGAAGTATTTTCCGCACCTGCATCGTAATGTTTGAAAGAATTCGCGCTCGCTGCGCTCGCGTTTTCATCTTCATTAATTGATGTGTATGAAGTATTTTCCACACCCGTATCGGAATATCCGAAAAATTTCATCTAGGGCCTATCGTGCGGGGTAAATTCTCAGCGCCCGTCAAATTTCAATTTTTTTAATAATTTACCCAATTAAGCCACACATGCATTATTCACGCACACTACCACATTTTGCTGGGTCGGGTCATTGACCCATGTTTATGTCAACTTATGACAATATAGATTTTGAATATTTAAAGGTTTCTTGGTGCATAAGAGAAGTGTAACAAAAATCGTCAAGTTCTGATCTGTAACCAAAACTCAAGTATTAGTTGTATCTGAAAATGTCTTGAATTTGGAATTTGTGGTAGTAAAATACTCAGTTCCTTGTTTATAAAATAAAACTTGTCAAACCCCTGTTTTGTAAAATGTATTTTTCACATCACCTACTCGGATAAGGGCTTTTTCTTCCCTGCTAGGAGGGATCAAAATGGCACTTTTCTTCCCTGCTAGGAGGGATCAAAGTGGCACTTTTCTGTAACGAGTAATAAGTTATTAGTATCGATTATGATAAAATAAATGCACAACCATTGTTATTTCAGATCTTTCATTATCCTCAATAGGTGATGTGAAAAGCAGTATGTGTCACATGGAAGCAAAATTATTTCCACCTTGGGCGTTAATTCTTGAATCCCTCACTACGCTCAGGATTCTATTTTAGAATCCCTCGCTACGCTCAGGATTCTATTATATAATCCTTCTCTTCGTTCAGGATTCAAGTTACGCCCACGCCGTAAATATGTCATTTTGCTCCCTTGTGACACAATCTACTATTGTTTTGCCCTTTCCTCACAGACTCATTTTTATACAACTTAAAACAGAGAAAGAATTTTCCTAATCGGTTCGTGCATGTTATGACTGTTTTATGTTTATGACTTAGGTACTTATTTTGAGAGTTTAATTGGTGATTTTCATGATACGAGTATATGTTGTACCTTAAATAGGTTATTTTCATAAATTGATTATTTTCTGTTTATCAGTTGGTTAACTCTAAAATGGACACTGATTTAATGCAAGTTTTAAGAGAAGAAGCGCTAGCTTTATTACAATATATATAATAACTACTGAAACTATTTATACGGCACGGGATAACTGCAGCAATATTGTGAATCAACTTTGTATTTGAGGAACTAGTACCTAACCTTATAGGTAGTTCTTGTTATTCACGACCTCCCGTCGTAACCCAATCCGCAGAATTGCGCATAGAATAGTATGACATTCCCTGCGCATCGTCGTTATCATGAATGACAAGCACTATAAAACCTAATGATATAACAAATATCATCAAGAAAGTCATTGTAACATTCTGCAATTGTGGAACTTGGCCGGACCACTACTGTATCAGCTCTGACAAATTAACTTTTATACAGTCGTGCCGTCGATGACACTTAACTGAACATCCGTGAACCTTATTGCAACGAGATAAGGTTCAATAATGGTTACCATTGCGTCTATTTTCATCAATAATAAATAGCAATTATTATTATTTCCTATTCGTTTAATATAACGTCGAGACAATTATTGCGATGCGACATAAGTACTTACTTGTACAAAATCAAAGCCACGGGATTTCCAACGCATGAAAGCTTTAGATAGAAACTAGCGCAGTTTAATATTATAAGTAATTACTGCATATTTGTTTGTTAGACATCGTCATTGTCACCACATCCCCAACAACTACTTGGTTTATTATTTATAAATGAAACATAGGTTTATTATTTTCATTCTCAATTATATTATGACCAGGCGGCTTAGACAATACACAATTTAAATCCACATCACTCAAACTGGCGAAGAAACTCCGATATTCTTTCTTCTGCTCCCGCTGCAAGAGAGCACTCTAGATCTGTTTCTTGGTATAACGCTGATATTTTATAAACTTCTGTTCAAAGCACCATAATAATTGTGCCTGTTTGTACAGATTCTGGGATATGTTTTGTTTATGCAGATTCTGCGATATATTTAGGTAATCATTGTTTGACGTGAAAGCGCCGTACATATACACATAAAATATAACATTAGATTCGTTAAATTATTGAAATATAAAAATACAATTTGTTTACAAATTTTAATTTGAAATATGATGAGTGACATAAATGTCATAACGTTCCGTTCTGGGTGGCCAATTTATAAAAAGTAAATTACTTTGAACTGAAATACATCGGTAACCTTTTTACGTTTAAAATGCCTTTTCATAAAGGAAATCATTATAATTTAGTTGCATTAGTATACATTGGGGACCAAAGATTGCATTTTTATGTTATAACGAATGGCTAATACTAAAAATTCCATGTTAAAAGAATCTTCAATAGCCACACGTCAACATTTATTTACCCTACTTCAATTAATGCAATCTTTGTGTGTGGTATACATTTTGTATTTGTATACGAGCAAGCTGTCAAAAAGCGTGTTTTTATGAGATGTCAAACTGAGAAAAGCAGCATACGTCTGCTCCCATTGAGGGCCGGAGCCCATCTGCCGGCAAGAAAACTACGGCGGCCGGTCAAATTTTCGGAATTTCCTTTGCATTGTTAAAAAAATCTCCACATTTTGCAAATGTTAAACACATACGACCTAGATAACATGTAGTTTTGTTACTATTCAAAAATTGAAGACCTTTCATAAAGTATTAACGTTGTAGTTTGCGTTTATTTCCTTTAGTAGAGCTAACTTTGGATTGAATTTTTATGAAGAAAACTATAAGTAATTGTGTTTCTGAAACACATGACGTGTAGAGTGTATCCTTAAATATCATATATAGGAATAACAGAATTCAAGCTTTAGTAATAATAATACAGCAAGTGATCCAACCATCGCAATTATTCAGAAATTTGCTCGGTGCAGTCTTAATAATATATAGGTATTTAGTCCTCTGTCATGTGTTTCATGTGGGCGCATTGAGCCGGCGTGCGCAATGTTTGGCGAGACAGCCCGGCGAAATACGGTGTAGAAGTTGATATGGATATTCACGCGAATGAAGTCGCGGGCAAAAGCTCAGATATATAAATTTAAAACTGGACTACCCGTGCGAAACCGGGGCGGGTTATAAATGCGAAAGTAACTCTGTCTGCCGGTTTCCCCTTAAAATGCTCAACCGATTTAGATGAAATTTGGTATGGATATAGTTTGAGTCCTAGGGAAGGACATAGGATACTTTCATCCCGGAAATCATCCCTTAACGGGGTTTAAGTTAGAATGGAAGAGAGATAAGTAGGTAAGCGCAAGAAATAGAAGAATGAAATAACATTCTAACGTGATGACCGAGTTCTACGCAGACGAAGTCGCGGGCAAAAGCTAGTATATGTATAAAATTAGAAATCCTGGTTGGCATTGGCTGATTTGGCTGTCGACGTGTTTTGTGATTGGTGGATTCAATGTTGTGAAGCACTTGGATTGGTTAATTTAAAATGTTTTGGAATCAAAAATATGTATACATGTCAGCCCGTGGGGCGAAATGGCCCACTTTCAACCCGCTCTGTAGGTCAAATATGACCCACTTTCGGAGTATGAGGAATGAAAAAGAATTTATGCGTCTACGTTGAAACGGAGAAGCTTCGCTTGCTTAGATCGCTCGGTTAATAAAGGCGGATAGCCGGACAAACAAACGGACGACGTAAGCTTAGTACACATATGAAGTGTTCCGTTAGCATTTGTCCTCTTAGCTTTATTGGTTGCTTGCCAAAAAGCTGTGTACAGTTACAGACACAGGTGTAGGTAAACTCTAGAGAATCATAAAGGCTTGGTCACATAGCTTGCGCGACGCAAGCGGGACGCTGCGCTGCGCGCCATTATGTATGAAACCGTCCCGCTCGCGTCGCGCAGCCTGTGTGGCGTCGCTAAACCTGTTAGCATACGTTCCGGCGCGCAGCGGTCGCGTCGCGCGGACGTCGCGCAACGCTGTGTGACCAAGCCTTAAAGAGTTTAATAGAATTCCAAGCAGCTCTTGTAAAGTATTTTACTGATTTTTAGAATTTTATATAATCCTTTGGACGCCTAGTTGTCGGGTTTTGTCGTGTCTAAGGCGCAAATAACGCCTATCAGTGTTATTATTATGACACACAATGTCAAATTGTGCTTCTTTTGAGAAACCCTAGTAAATTTTGACTCGTAAAAGTGCCTTTGCGGCCTACTTACAGAGTAAAGTTCATTTTATTTGAGGAGTGTCTTTTCGAAAGGGCTTATTTACATTTTGCCTTTTTTATTAAACTAAGTCTATTCTTGTCATCTAAAAAAGGTTGAAATATCAAAGTCCGGATCAAAAGGGCCATTTCTTCCTTATAATATGAGAAAGAATGACCGTGGATGTTTTCCTCAATTTCCCAAAAAAAGTTCAAAGTGGAAGTAAGTAAGTAATAAGCCCCTTTTGAAAATACACTCCTCTTTTTATTTCATTTTATTTAATTTCATGCTTTACACTAAAGTTATTATATTCAATCTCTTACGGAAAATGAGTTGGTGTGTAAGATTCACTGTCGTAGGTACCTATATGAAGTATGTGTTTCATAGACGCTTGCTAAACTTTCGACAGTTTACAATCTCGTGAAATATAGGTAGCTAGTAAAAAATCGTATTACTTTAAATTCAAATAAAAATATAATTTGAAATCATAAAAAATCACATCTATAGGCTAAGCTAACAAACACTATGCGAATAAAACTATACCTACTAAAATATTCTAACATAATTACCTAAGACTCTCGCATCGTACCTGGCTCAAAGGTCCCCATGATACTGGCAGCATTACCCCGCTGAACGGCGATGGAGACCTGCTGGACCAGATACGACCCAGAGCGAGGATCGCAGCCCCTTTCTCGGTAGCTAGTTAGATTATAATCTAACGGTTTTTACAATCTGACGGTGACATAAGTATACACTGAATATTCGCACGGAAAAACCGTGCCAAAAGTCGAAGCGAGATGAAATCTCCTCCAAAACCATACAGTACATACGTACAAACGTTTATCGTTAGAGACAAATCACAATATGGTACGATTCCATTCATGATCTGTTTATTATTAAACAATGTGACACGTCATGATAGCCTAGTTTTTTGTGGTTCTGCTTTAAATGTAGGTAACTGTTCATAAATAAACGCGATGACTAAGATAAGGTACCCAAAATTATGTCATTACCATTCCATTTGGATGACATACTAAATAACAAAGGTCTGTAAAGTAGCTAAGTTGGTACAAGTACCTTTTATATCGTGGAGTAAACCTACGAACCACCTGGTATCTACCCAGCAGACATGGGAGGATTAAGGGGTTATGTGGTATTTCTACCACTAAAAATCCACCTCCATCTGCGCTGTTTACCTAGGTTCATTTACATTAACGTCACAAAAATCAATATTTAGAAAATAGGTCCACAACTTACAGAGAAATCGGTGAACATACTCGTACACAGTGGAACATAGAACCTCCTCCTTTATCGAAGTCGGTTAACTTGAAGATGTAGTTAGTATTACGAGTCCCACCAAAATTAGACGAATGAGATGCTAAGTCATCCATGTTTAAAAAAACCGGACTAGTGCAACTTGGACTCGCCCACCGAGGGTTTCGTACCTAGGGTAGGTACCTGAGGATTATGTACCTATTCCGTAATTTAAATTGGGTAGCATTTAACGAACCACCAAATTAGTTGCCGAATGATGCTCTAAAAAATTACATTGATTACCAAAAATACTAGATTCGCACCAAATTTTCAACTCCTTTTAAATATAAAGTGCAACTCAAAAAAGTAACATGTCGATAACCTATTAAATTAAATTGTTACCAAATAAATTAGTCGCTACCCAAAAATACTTAATGATCACCTAATTTCAAACACCAAATTTCATATAATTTACATCCAAATATTACAGGGCTCGTAATCCTATTAAAATTAATTACACCCAAATAATTCTTTCGATACCCAGAAATACTACATGATCACCTAATTTCAAGCGTCATTTGTTTAATCAATTTAATAACGCAATGGACATAATGGCGCAATGTAAGGAACGCAAGCGACATGTTTCGGATTGATCGAGCGACATGTGTCGGACCCACACGCGACATGTTCGGGCTAATCGAGCGACATGTTTCGGACTCACACGCGACATGTTGGGGTCATCGAGCGACATGTTTCGGACTCACACGCGACATATTCGGGCTCATCGAGCGACATGTTTCGGACTCACACGCGACATGTTAGGGTTACCGAGCGACATGTTTCGGACTAACACGCGACATTCATAATAGGGTCATACGAGTGTTTTTTAGGGTTATGCTACAATGTTTCGGACAAACACGCGACATGTTCGGGCTCATCAAGCGACATGTTTCGGACGCATCCAGGGACATGTTTCGGACTCACCCAGCGACATGTTCGGACTCAACATGTGTTGGTTCTGGCGCTTCGCCGGCCGCTGCCGCGGCACGCTCGCTTCGCTCGCTCGGCTCGCGCGTTGTATATATATATATATATATATGTATATTATATACACACGCTAACGTTTGAGTCTTGGGTATCAACAATATCAACATAAGATGTCAAACATTGCGACGTTTACCTTAATTGGAAGTTTAACTTATAATTCAATGCTAATAGTAGTTTATGCAACCGGTACATAATGAGGGGCATTAAAACACGAGTGTGAGTTTTATAGAACGAGCCGAAGGCGAGTTTCATAATAGGGTCAGACGAGTGTTTTTTAGGGTTATGCGACATGTTTCGGACTAACACGCGACATGTTCGGGCATTAAAACACGAGTGTTTTGATACACATTTTTTTTTAAAGTTAAAATTCAAAATAATTGTAAAATTTGAAATTATTTTCCCTGAATTAGTCAAAATCGAGTATAATGACGATTATACGTAAAGATTTTTTTTTTTACCAAAAATTCAAAATAAATGTAAAATTTGAAATCCTTATCCCCGAATTAGTCGAAATCGAGTATAATGACGATTTTACGTAAAAAAAGATTTTTTTTTACTTAAAATTCAAAATAAATGTAAAATTTGAAATCCTTACCCCTGAATTAGTCGAAATCGAGTATAATGACCATTTTACGTAAAAAATATTTTTTTTACTTAAAATTAGAAATAAATGTAAAATTTGAAATCCTTATCCCCAAATTAGTCAAAATCGAGTATAATGACGATTTTACGTAAAAAAAAATTTTTTTTTACTTAAAATTTCAAAATAAATGTAAAAATTGAAATCCTTATCCCCGAATTAGTCGAAATCGAGTATAATGACGATTTTACGTAAAAAAATTATTTTTTTACTTAAAATTTCAAAATAAATGTAAAATTTGAAATCCTTGTCCCCAAATTAGTCGAAATCGAGTATAATGACGATTTTACGTAAAAAAAATTTTTTTTTACTTAAAATTCAAAATAAATGTAAAAATTGAAATCCTTATCCCCAAATTAGTCGAAATCGAGTATAATGACGATTTTACGTAAAAAAAAGTTTTTTTACTTAAAATTCAAAATAAATGTAAATTTTGAAATCCTTATCCCCGAATTAGTCAAAATCGAGTATAATGACGATTTTTTGTAAAAAAATTTTTTTTTTATTCAAAATTCAAAATAAATGTAAAATTTGAAATTTTTAACCCCGAATTAGTCGAAATCGAGTATAATGACGATTTTTCGTAAAAAATTTAAAAAAAAACATTGTTATTATATTTAATAACATAATGAACAATTTTAATTCATAATAATCATTATGTTACTGCTGTAACCTTCTCCACACGTAAGAACATTGAATGTTATTATGCGAGTCATTTTCTACGGTTTCTGAACGCATTTTTTAATTTGTATGTATTAACTACAATATAGCTTGTAATGTGTATAATATTTGGATGTAATTCTAATAACAAATGATGCACGAGATTAGGTGGTAGTTTAGTATTTTTGGTGGTACTTGACAATTTTTTGATGCCATTATAAAATTTCAGGGAACGCAATAAGTAAAATAGCTGCAAGTGCTGGAATAATAGTTATGAGTGTTTAGGTGACCTGAAATTGATGGTCGATACATTTTTTTGAGTGTTCAGCCTTATTTTAGGGTTCGAAAATTTGGTGATATCAAAAGTTATTTAGGTGATCATTTTATTTGTTCCCCATTTAAATTCCGTATTTTTTATGATTTAATTAGAAATGTAGTATAGTTATGAAATGTTTTCGGGAACTGACGAACGTAAGTGCAATCTACACTCTTCACTAGACTTACATGGCAGGGTGCAAAGCGGGTGGAGGGGGTAGCCTAAACGATCACAGCGCTCGCTACGGCTAAAATTTACATTTTGTCGGTAACTTGAGCTGTCAAATCCATATTGCAGTAAACATTTTCTAATCGTTTTTGAGACAGATTTAGTATGTGTGTTACTAGTAAAATGTGTTATTGAGAATTGTAAAAACACCACAGAATAGCGACTGTAACTTTTACCAATTTTCAAGACCGTGGTGGAAACGAGACCAAAGAAATAAGTGGATAATAGCCGTAAAAAAAAAGTAAGTCACGTAACCTGACAACAACAACTGAAAACAACAATTTTAATGTTATTGGCAATAATGTTACTGACTACCATCGTCCAATATTGTCTAATATAGTAAAATAACACAAGATTTCATTATTTATTTTTCACAATATTTACTTACTTCTCGCTTGACAGCTATGACATAATGTCCATAATGGCCACCTGTCCGTGGCGCTGTCGTCGTGCACGGTCCCAAAG
This sequence comes from Cenopis cana, assembly GCA_951800055.1. Taxonomy (NCBI): domain Eukaryota; kingdom Metazoa; phylum Arthropoda; class Insecta; order Lepidoptera; family Tortricidae; genus Cenopis; species Cenopis cana. The sequence goes on from OX637495.1 coordinate 2,213,050, forward strand.
CTACCGAATCATTAGTTTTTTAGTACAACCATAATGTACTCTTTGGCACCACCCGGGTCACGTGTAGGGTAGCGGTGCGTACTTTCCCGGTACTGTCTTCTCGAAGATCTAATGGTTCTAAATAATTGCCATACGATAAATAAATAAATTAGTTTTTTCACCGGGGCACTAGATCAGTCCCTCCCACGCCATCAAACCAGATCGAGTCGCTTCGATGTGGGCTGCTTTCCGGACGGCCTTGCCTCTTTCAGGGTAACTTTCATTATTAACAATATCCTGTCAAACACCGTTCTGCACAGATGATTCACCACTCTCTCTTTAATGTATAAGCTCTTTTGTTACTTTTTTACTACGCTGGCTCAGGAACTCCAAATGGATCTTGGCCTCCGACACTAAGGCGGTTGTCACACTGATGCTGTTTTCGGAGCGCAGATGGCGGTTATCGTGGAGTTTTTAGTGGAACCCATGTCTGGGTATCTGGTGCGCAGGTTTTCTACACGGAAACCGCATTAATGTGACAACCACCTCAGACATGCCACTGTGCTTTGTCGTGTCGTGTGGGTCTATATGATGGTCGTTTATCGCGTGATAGACAACAAGATAAAGCAACTGTCACTTTCTGATATTAGTCGATAGAATAGATAATGACAGATAACTGCGATCATAATCGTTTGAATTTGACGCTTGATTGTTTGGACTTGGTCTTTTGTTGGTGATCTGGTCACTCACCGGTTAGAAGCAATGGACACGGCCTAGTAGGAACCGCACCAGCCCTGGTCTATGAACGGTGTGACGAAGCCGGACCAGCGGACACCTAACTTTTCAGCAGTAGCGGTCTTAGCCGCCGTAGGCCCCAGGCCCATAGAGCGGCTGGTCGTACAGGGAAAAGTGGAGGGAATCAGATCGCGCAGCAGGTCATATATGCGTTGGACTGACTAAGTGAAATCCGATATAGAAAACAGCGTATCTGACAGCCTGCCAACAGGGAGGGATGGCGGGAGATCGTGCGGAGAGCTGTGTCCGCCTCTACCACCAACGTGAATGCCTCGACGTGACCACGAAGGCTCTGTCAAGGGCGTAACGCCAGTCAGAAGCGATGGTTGCGATGGACACGGCCCAATCAGAGCCACACCAACCCTGGTCTATAACCGGTGTTATGAGACCGGGCCAACGCTGCCTGGCATCAAAATTGTCAGACAAGATGTCAAATGTCTCATGCACTCACCGGTCAGAAGCGATGGATGCGATGGACACGGCCCAATCGGAGCCGCACCAACCCTGGTCTATAACCGGTGTGATGAGACCGGGCCAACGCTGCCTGGCATCAAAATTGTCGGGAAGGTTGTCATCGAAGTCGTATTCGATCGGTAACATGCGCTGCATTTCGGGGCTTAGTGGAAGCGTACCTGAAGAAAACAAGTACATTAAGTATTTATTTTTTAAAGCAAAGATGCCTCTTTAGTTACCTAACAACCATTCTTTTAGATTCGTAAAGGGTTACTGTGATTAGACACATCACAACTGATCAAAAAACCGGCTAAGTGCGACTAAGTGCGCGTAACCGCAAAATTCAGTTGGTTTTCAAAGGAAAAATAAGACATTTTCAGAGGAAAACTCTGATCTCTCAATATATTAGTTTTCATTGGGAAAGTAGTACCTAATAGTTAACATTATCACCAAATTTCAAGTTCATAGGTCAACACAATTGTTTTTAACAGACGATGGACGGATGGACGGACCGATGCGTGAGTGACACTGACAGCAGTAGGATTCCATTTGGACCCTTCGGGTACGAAACCCTAAAAAAGAATAGCTGTTAAGATTGGAAGATAATTCTCCTCAAATACACCATCGTAACCTAAATAGGTTCAAAGCTTTAGCTTTGAACTTATAAAATCGCCAAATACCTTCTATGCATCTTCCCAATATAAGTAATATATCGATATTTTTTTTTAAATGCTTCAATATTCATCAATATTTCACTACGTAATTCATCAATATTTACGTGATACATAATTATTGTATTGTGTTTGTGTGTATTACCATTTGATATTTACCGTTAGCTTTTCGGTGAAGGAAAACATCGTGAGGAAACCTGCATACATCCGCGAATAAGAAATTCAAAGTTGTATGTGAAGTCCCCAACCCGCTCTGGGCCAGCGTGGGGACTACTGCCCAATCCCTCTCATCTATGAGAGGAGGCCTGTGCCCGGCAGTGGGACGTATATAGGCTGATGATAATTATTGTGAGATGAGAGGATCACATGATAATAATCGCTTTGTACCGGCCCCAATCCATGCCATATTATGATCTTGAACACTTCGTTCTCTTTTGCTTCTGATTGTACAATTCCTATTGATATTCAATTCAAGGCCAGTATTTTTACATCTGCAGAATTCTGAACTATAGATACCAGGTTACTACTTTGATGTCCTATCATTTTTATGACACGTTGGTCTAATCTTCACTAGGAAGTTTTAGTTTATGCATATTCGTAAATAACTAATATAACTGGTTTCCATCAGTATTTGGCTGTTATTAATTCGTTTATGCAAATAATATTAAAATTTGGTTGGAATCCTTAAATAACTATATGTTTAAGTTCATCAATTAACAAATCACAATCATTGTTGACTTTTATTACACCGAAATTTAACAAATTATGACTATGACATGACTTTAATGAAACGATTTATTTGCGTCGCCTGTGTTATGTCATGACTCTAAAGTACTTTAACATCTAGTACCGCTGCATACCGGGTAGTCAGTCAGTTCGACCCAGGTCGGGCCTACCTGAGGTTCTTGCTGGACTCTTCTCAACTAAGCACAGAATAAGTAATAGTACTACGTACAGAAGTCTCACTGTTACCAAATCCGCGCGAGGCAAGCCAAACGTGCCGAGTTGCCGACGCTTGGCCGTCTCCTTCTGTCGCACGCGCATCACTCGCTACATCACTTTCTATCGCATTGAAAGTCACCCGACGTGGAAACTTTGAGCGGCGCGATGACGTCACGCGAGTGAGTCGCCCCTGGTATTAGGTAGGTTTAGTGGACCAGTAAGCTTCAGATTCGGTTGAAACCGCTCAACCAATCTCACCGAAGCGCAAAACTCTTAGAGTATTCCAGTGTTTAAACCGCTCGCGTATGGCCGTGTCGCAGGTTTAGTTAGTTAGTTATAATGTACTGCTTTTGTAATTGTACTTTGAAAGTACAATTTATTTTCGTTAAGCCTTTTAAGGGGTTAAATTCAACATATATAAACGGTTGTGCCTTCATATACATTCTACTAGCAGTTTAAATGTATGATTTTGTAAACAAACATCAAAACATTCAACAAACCTGAGGCCAATTTTACAATCAAAATACTAAATAATAGGCAGTTTTAATATCATGTTAGAATGACCTGTGCATTGCTTACCTACATCCATATATAAATACATACTTTGTAGTCTCCTAGACATATATCAACACACTTTATTACTTCAATTCATTCATATTGTATTTAAATTACCACTTATTGACACATTCAGCGGTAAAATGGTAGATTTATCGGACGTCCTCCAAATTACACATAACTATATTGCAGCTAAAGTAAAACCAACCATATTGCATTTGGTTAAATTATAAAGTAGCTTGAATCATTGATTTGAATTTAAAGGTGTAGTCACGACTCTCAATTAAATTACGGCTACTCAATTTAGTTGGACAAAACCCTATTTGAGCTTTATTGTTAGGTCATGCGCATGCGTTTGCACTATTTGTAGCTTTTTGTGGCCACTAGCTGTGGTTTGGGAATAAAAGATGGCGAGGTAAATGGTGCGATGGGTTGACGACATTAAAAAGTCCGCGGGTTTACTCTTAGATGAGACTAGCTAGGGACCGGGATGAGTGGTGTTCTAGAAAAGAGGCCTATGCTCAGCTGTGGGCGATTACAGGCTGAAAATGATGATGATGATGAAATAAGTTAAATGTCCCGTGTGACACTGATCCTAATTTCGCTGGAAATATGAAGGCATTCTGTGTCAAGCAGTGTTATTTTTTAGTTTGTCTATTTGAAATGGATTAGGTCAATGTGCTGACCACAGAACAATTATCTGTGGTGCTGACGTGGTGCTGACAGACCTGCGGTGCGATTACGGAACGTTTTCGACCGTTCGTAAGGTAGATCTAAATGTCAAATCCCATATAGCTGCCGGCAAACATCTTGAACCTAAGCTTGTCTGCGCAGTAGCGGATTTACGCTACTGCGCAGGTCAATCAGGTTCAAGATGTTTGCCGGCAACTGTACTAAAAATGACAACCGTACGTTCGAAAAGCTACCTCGCTGATCGACCGAGATCCGACACGTCTTTGCTAGCGCTAAAAAAACTCGTTTCATAAGAATAGTTATTATTTATGACAATATTTAATGTTGTATTTAAGGTTGTGTAGAAGGGATCGCTCTTTAGAGATAAGAACGCCTGTTGGTTGCCTTTTCATTATTGTGAGTGTCCCAAAGGTCCCATATAGACGATTGATCGTCTCTAAAACTGGTGCGAATAGGAACATAAAATAATAGTCAAATAGGGGATACTAGTTTCTGAGTTTACGCAGTGACTACCTAGTTTGGTAGTTATGGTAAAGAATCTGATTATGTGACAACCAAACAGTTACCATTAGAGCGGCACTGTATAAGGCTTGACAAACGTATGCGTGGGCGCAGACATGATTAGGACTTCGTCGTGACGCCAGGAGCTTGTCATTGTATTGCCATTGTAGTGTCATTTGATATTGCATTTTGACGGATAAGACCACACACGGCTTTTGTACTAACGAAGGTAAACATAGGTAGGGCATTCCATATGAGAAAATTAGTAAAACAATAACAGCCGGCGACTTTGAGGTGCCCGTCACGTGTTATGTGTAATTTTTGGCCATAAATCGTGACGGTACAACTTATCGTGCTAGCTCGGTGTTTGTCGGAGGAATGTCTTCGAAATTAGCGGTTCGAATCCTGGTAAGGGTAAATTTTGAATGATTAATAAGCAGAGATGTTTGATACAGTGGCTAAAGAAGTGGAACTATGGAGCCTACGGTAGAAGCCAAAGCTGAAAGTGTTGGTTTTTTAAAACGTAGCTGTTATCATTGTGGTGTGCGAACTGCGAAACCAAAAACTCACCAGTCGTGTTTAATCATCATATTTTTTAATTTTTGTGCTTGCTATTGATGGCATGGCCGGTACAAAACCCTAGAGCTCTCATTTTGGAGGCAAATGCTTCATAGCTTCATGTCTTCTGATGTTCTGATTTCGTTTTCGATCTATACTACTATACTATGCTACTGCTGATCATAGGATCAGCTTTATAGACGCATCAGCTCAGCCCGGGCTGGCTTACCCTCTCTCTGGCTCTTGTACTATTTTATTTTTACCTGACTGTGGCTATATACGGGCCTAAAAAAGCGATAGTAGTGGAAAAATCCGGGGAAACCTCCAACACGACCACGACTACTCGAGTTTGCGCTCTAGTGATATTGGTTGAGCCGCTTCTACCGAATTTTAGGTGTTTGTGTGCACGGCCACTCCGCGTCCTGCGTTCTGGTTAGTTCACAAAACCTAGCCTAGCTAAGAAGAGTCTTCCCTTGTACTCACCAAGCTTGTACCGCAGCCCCTCTTCAAGCTTCTTCCCGTAGAACTCAGAGTAGTTTTAGTAGATGTAGGCATGCCTGCTTATCCTGGCCTGGATGACTCCGTATACCACGCCGTCACTCATCAGACACCGTGTCCTGTGTGCACGACCACTCCGCGTTCTGCGTTCTGGCTAGTTTACAAAACCTAGCCTAGCTATGAAGAGTCCTCTCTTGTACTCACCAAGCTTGTACAGCAGCCCTTCTTGCAGCTTCTTCCCGTAGAACTCTGAGTAGTTGTAGGCGCGCCAGCTGAGTCTAGTTTGGCTCACTCCGTTTACCACGTCGTCACTCATCAGACACGTGTCCTGTGTGCACGACCACTCCACGTCCTGCGTTCTGGCTAGTTCACAAAACCTAGCCTAGCTATGAAGAGTCCTCTCTTGTACTCACCAAGCTTGTACTGCAGCCCTTCTTGCAGCTTCTTCCCGTAGAACTCCGAGTAGTTGTAGGTGCGCCAGCTGGCTCACTCCGTATATCACGTCGTCACTAGACACGTGTCCTGTGTGCACGACCACTCCGCGTTCTGCGTTCTGGCTAGTTCACAAAACCTAGCCTAGCTATGAAGAGTCCTCTCTTGTACTCACCAAGCTTGTACTGCAGCCCTTCTTGCAGCTTCTTCCCGTAGAACTCCGAGTAGTTGTTGGTGCGCCAGCTGGCTCACTCCGTATACCACGTCGTCACTAGACACGTGTCCTGTGTGCAAGACCACTCCGCGTTCTGCGTTCTGGCTAGTTTACAAAACCTAGCCTAGCTATGAAGAGTCCTCTCTTGTACTCACCAAGCTTGTACTGCAGCCCTTCTTGCAGCTTCTTCCCGTAGAACTCCGAGTAGTTGTAGGCGCGCCAGCTGAGTCTAGCTTGGCTCACTCCGTTTACCACGTCGTCACTCATTAGACACGTGTCCTGTGTGCACGACCACTCCGCGTTCTGCGTTCTGTCGTCTTGGACGCATTCACTGTTAACAATTATAATAATTAGTTAGGCATTTAAATTGTATTATTCTATGGGAACAAATAAAATGATCACCTAAATAACTTTTGATATCATCAAATTTTCGAACCCTAAAATAAGGTTGAACACTAAAAAAATTTATCGATCAGCAATTCCGAGTCACCAAAAAAATTCTACCTATTTTTGCAGCACTTGCACCTATTTTACTTATTGCGTTCCTATAAATTTATAATCGCATCAAAAAAATTGTCAAGTACCACCAAAAACACTAAACTACCACCTAATCTCATGCACTTTTTTTCATTAGAATAACCTCCAAATATTATACACATCGCATGCTACATTTTAGTAAACAGTTACAAATTAATTGTTTTTAGTACTATAAATATTTTAGTCATTTCCAAAATGTTATAGGTAAATTAGAAAGTAAAATTCTAAATTAATTTAAAAAACAACGCGCAATGTGGCTGTGTGAAATAATAACACGTATACTGCTATCTCACTCAATCAAATACAAATAATTGTCTGAAGCATAAAACCTATTGATATGTCGTTAGAGTGAAAGGTACCTATTGCTGTTTCATTCTAACTACCTATTGCTGATGGTTTACAAACTGCAAAAAGTTTTATTATTAATTTTTTAATGCGTTGACGTGAGCGCGTTTGATTGAAAACTTTTATTTGAAAATGAGTTTTGTTGATTTATTAAATTGTTTGTTTGTTATGAAAATGGATAAAGGTCCTCAAATGAGTTTACTTTATTAATTTAGATAGACTTTCATGGAAAAATTAAAGGTAGTTAATAGGTAGAAATAGGTATAGGTAGGTTTAGGTTATGTTAGTTTTGCATCGGCCCGAAGGGCCAAAACAACTCAAAATAGGAGCTCCGCGCCAGCGGAGATCCGTCAATACTGTTCCAATGTCCACTAGTTTGAAATAAAAATAGATGTCATAGAAAAATACTACTACCTAGGCAAATTGACGATTATCAGCGAATAGAGTAGAGGCAAAAACATCTGAGAACAAATAGCTGTATGCGACCAGTACGGAAATCACTGTTGAAAATATATTAAATTAAATTATGTTATGTACGTGTCTCATTAAAATTACAGAAATTTTGAAGCTTCTATGAAATAAAATCATTTAGCGCTGTCTTGCTCGCACGCGGTGCGACGTGCGAGCGAGACGGACCGTATGGAATACCGCATCAGTGTGCTAGCAATGAGGTTAGACTAGATTGGAACTGCTTTGCGCGTGGGGCGTTAAAAAACAATTGCCGCGTGAAATTTGGTGATCATGTAGTATTTCTGGGTATCGAAAGAATTATTTGGGTGTAAATAATTTTAATAGGATTACGAGCCCTGTAATATTTGGATGTAAATTATATGAAATTTGGTGTTTGAAATTAGGTGATCATTAAGTATTTTTGGGTAGTGACTAATTTATTTGGTAACAATTTAATTTAATAGGTTATCGACATGTTACTTCTTTGAGTTGCACTTTATATTTAAAAGGAGTTGAAAATTAGGTGCGAATCTAGTATTTTTGGTAATCAATGTAATTTTTTAGAGCATCATTCGGCAACTAATTTGGTGGTTCGTTAAATGCTACCCTTATTCTATTAGGTAAATTGGATATTTAAAGGGAGTGTTTTACCTACACTTTCACTGCCCGGCATAAATATTGCATACACCCCAGAAACCGATGTAGCGACCTGTCTATAGAAGAGAAAAGTTCCTGGCTATTTATATAGACCCAAAATTTCTATTGATCAATCTCCTTATTTTGAGTGTCGATTTGGAGTGATGTTCAAAAGAATGAAAGATAAAAAAAACGTTTAGAAATTATTATAGTAGGTCGCAATGATGTCCCCTTCTTTTGCAGAAAAATGTTTCATAGAATGAATTGTTTCACAGAATTTTTGTTTCATAGAAAATTTTTTTTCAGAAACCGTTAACTTTTTAGGTACAACTTAAAAGCCATTGTGTAGAGCCCAATTAGATCTACCAGAAAAGTGGGTTAGGTTAGGTTAGAACTGCGACCCTTTTGTAAAAAAAGGTTGTCTGTGAAATGAAAATTCTGCGAAACAATAAATCTATGAAACCTCTGTCTGCGAAACAACGTACAACCACATTTTACATGTGATGTGGCAAAATTGATTTCTTACAGCAAAGGCGTGGCAAAGGCTCCATTACGTAAACACTGATGTACGAGTGTAGTGACAGAAGTAACATGTTACCCGTAATATGGAGGTCTAGGTTAAAGTCGGAAGCATTTACATAGTCCTGTTACAGAACAGGACTATGTAAATGCTTATGTCCCTGTTCTATTAGATAGGTATTCAAGAGGGTTTGGCCTAGCCAGCCATATCAGAGCTCACGATAGGGCAAATACATAGTTTGTCAGGGTCGCCGTCATCGAAATCGATGAGGAGGACTATATATATATATATATTAGATAGGTACACTAAGAAAATGTCAAGTTACGGGTAATTTTAACAGACGAGCGTTTTATCATTTTATTTCATTTATTCATTGCAACCATTGGTATTACAGATCTTATAAAGTATTTACAGTCTCACATGGGCCCTGTTAGGGCATAGCATTAATGATGGCTCTTGACTTAACTGACTAATAATAAGAACACCTAAGTTTAATCATTCATGTTGTTTCTGTATTCAGTGAATACATATGTTTCAATGTACCTACTTGTAAACTAACGATACTTTGGTATGGGAACAAATAAAATGATCACCTAAATAACTTTTGATATCACCAAATTTTCGAACCCTAAAATAACGCTGAACACTCAAAAAAATGTATCGACCATCAATTTCAGGTCACCTAAACACTCATACCTATTATTCCAGCACTTGCAGCTATTTTACTTATTGCGTTCCCTGAAATTTTATAATCGCATCAAAAAATTGTCAAGTACCACCAAAAATACTAAACTACCACCTAATCTCGTGCATCATTTGTTTTTAGAATTACATCCAAATATTATACACATTACAAGCTATATTGTAGTTAATACATACAAATTAATTGCGTGAAAAAAATGCGTTCAGAAACCGTAGAAAATGACTCTTATAATAACATTTAATGTTCTTACGTGTGGAGAAGGTTACAGCAGTAACATAATGATTATTATGAATTAAAATTGTTCATTATGTTATTAAATATAATAACATAATGATTTTTTTTTTATTTTTTACAGAAAATCGTCATTATACTCGATTTTGACTAATTCGGGGATAAGGATTTCAAATTTTACATTTATTTTGAATTTTAAGCAAAAAAAATTTTTTTTTACGTAAAATCGTCATTATACTCGATTTCGACTAATTTGGGGATAAGGATTTCAAATTTTACATTTATTTTGAATTTTAAGTAAAAAAATTTTTTTTACGTAAAAGCGTCATTATACTCGATTTCGACTAATTCGGGGATAAGGATTTCAAATTTTACATTTATTTTGAATTTTACGTAAAAAAATTTTTTTTTACGTAAAATCGTCATTATACTCGTTTTCGACTAATTCGGGGATAAGGATTTCAAATTTTACATTTATTTTGAATTTTACTTAAAAAAAATTTTTTTTACGTAAAATCGTCATTATACTCGTTTTCGACTAATTCGGGGATAAGGATTTCAAATTTTACATTTATTTTGAATTTTAAGTAAAAAAAAAAAATTTCTTACGTAAAATCGTCATTATACTCGATTTCGACTAATTCGGGGATAAGGATGTCAAATTTTACATTTATTTTGAATTTTAAGTAAAAAAAAATTTTTTTTACGTAAAATCGTCATTATACTCGATTTCGACTAATTTGGGGATAAGGATTTCAAATTTTACATTTATTTTGAATTTTAAGTAAAAATAAATTTTTTCTTACGTAAAATCGTCATTATACTCGATTTAGACTAATTCGGGGATAAGGATTTCAAATTTTACATTTATTTTGAATTTTAAGTAAAAAAAAAAATTTTTACGTAAAATCGTCATCAAAACACTCGTGTTTTAATGCCCGAACATGTCGCGTGTTAGTCCGAAACATGTCGCATAACCCTAAAAAACACTCGTGTGACCCTATAATGAAACTCGGCTTCGGCTCGTTTTATAAAACTCACACTCGTGTTTTAATGCCCCTCATTATGTACCAGTTGCATAATCTACTATTAGCATTGAATTATAAGTTAAACTTCCAATTAAGGTAAACGTCGCAATGTTTGACACCTTATGTTGATATTGTTGATACCCAAGACTCAAAACGTTAGCGTATGTGTATATAATATACATATATATATATATATATATACAACGCGCGAGTCGAGCGAGCGAAGCGAGCGTGCCGCGGCAGCGGCCGGCGAAGCGCCAGAACCAACACATGTTGAGTCCGAAACATGTCGCTGGGTGAGTCCGAAACATGTCCCTGGATGCATCCGAAACATGTCGCTTGATGAGCCCGAACATGTCGCGTGTGAGTCCGAAACATGTCGCTCGGTAACCCCAAAATGTCGCGTGTGAGTCCGAAACATGTCGCTCGATGACCCCAACATGTCGCGTGTGAGTCCGAAACATGTCGCTCGATTAGGCCGAACATGTCGCGTGTGGGTCCGACACATTTCGCTCGATCAATCCGAAACATGTCGCTTGCGTTCCTTACATTGCGCCATTATGTCCATTGCGTAGATTCGGCATTAGACTAGAAACAAATGACGCTTGAAATTAGGTGATCATGTAGTATTTCTGGGTATCGAAAGAATTATTTGTGTATAATTAATTTTAATAGGATTACGAGCCCTGTAATATTTGGATGTAAAAAATATGAAATTTGGTGTTTGAAATTAGGTGATCATTAAGTATTTTTGGGTAGCGACTAATTTATTTGGTAACAATTTAATTTAATAGGTTATCGACATGTTACTTCTTTGAGTTGCACTTTATATTTAAAAGGTGTTGAAAATTTGGTGCGAATCTAGTATTTTTGGTAATCAATGTAATTTTTTAGAGCATCATTCGGCAACTAATTTGGTGGTTCGTTAAATGCTACCCCTTTGGTATATGTGAGAAAATGACATCCACGTAAACACACTTAATTTGTTAATAGTTGAATGATGATGACATAATCATGATTTATGACAGTAAAACACGACCTAGGCCATAGTCACCTTGGCTCAACTTACATCGAAATTTACGACATCGATGCATACAGTTAAAGAGGATTATTGCGTGCATACTGATGAGAGCTTTGATATCGAGTCATTGTGGTGTCAATCAAGTCATCAGTGACATCCTCACACACGGTTACCATAATGATGCCATGTGCGCAGGATTTTTTTTAGGAAAGACGTACGGTCAGCTCTGTCAACTACAGAGCTGACCTCTCGGCATAAAAGTTTTTATGCAGAGGGGTTAGATGTTAGATTTCTCTGCAGCTGATTGTACCTACGACTATTGATGTGTCTCTGGCATTATGAACGTGTAATTTTCTTTTTTTTGTGTCCTATCGATGATAGGTATTATTATATTTTTGTAAGCTGTTGGTTCTCCAAATAAATGAATTTATTAATATTCCCATTAACAGCAATATAATATTGCCTGGACTGTTCAAAAACCGACTCGTCCGTCCTTGCCCCTCACCCGTTTTTATAAAGGAAATTTCAACAAGTGACAAATGACATTTGATAGTTTCCATATAAAAACGGGTGAGGGTGAGGGGTGAGGTGACAGGTGAGAATGGTGCTAAGTGAATCGCTTAGCTGGTCCATTGCCTACGATGTCGATTCAAGAAACATATTGCATGTGATATTTTCTTCATTTTTATCGCATGATACTTTGAAAAGCGTATGTAATTCGCGTATTACGATTTAGAACTTTTCATCAGGCAGTTTTCAAAGAATATGCGACCACAGAAAAAAACCTGGCAAAATTTCGATTTATTTTTTTACATATGTTGTTAGAGTTGTGTCATACACAAATAGTAAATATTGGGGGCTGTTATTCATAAACTGACTCGTCGTCACCTATGACGACCTCACCCCTCACCCGTTTTTATATGTAAACTATCAAAAACTGACAAATGACATTTGACAGTTTCCATATAAAAAAGATGAGGGATGAGGTAGAAAGCGAGGACGGTGCTTAATAAATCTGTAAGCTGTTAAGTCCGAGTAACCCTAAGCTTTTTATTTTCCCTTGTGGTATGCCCGTACGGTAACATATTTTTTAAAAATTTAGTTAGTACTAAATTTTTAAAAAACTAATAGTTTAGAACTGACCGCGGTTAAAACGCCCGTCGAATGACCCACACTTAACAACCTCGCGCAATTTGTTTTTATACAATTTATTAATCCACAAAAAATGATGTCATCATAATATTAATGCAAACAGGCTGACACGAATTTTGTTTATCTTTGGTAGTGACGTAATTGTATTATTAAACAGTTATTCAAAATGTTAAATGATAAAATGACTATCTTGATAGTGTATTCATTAAATCAGTCTTCCGTGGCTATTTATCAATTATGTACTAATATTTATATGACGATGACCATGAATTAAAATATCTACATATTAATAAGTCTTATAGCTTATATTGTCCCACTGTTTTCGCAAAGGATTCCCCTCTTTTCCGCTAGCCTCTACCTCGGTAGAGATATCACCTCACCGCCGGTGGGACGCCCGCCCACCGCGCGATCGCGACAACACAGCCACATATAGGTACTACATAGTCCTTATTCGTCCCGATACCGCCGCATACCGGATACAGTCAGACCGACCTAGGTCGGCCCTAGATGAGTTTCTTGCTGGACTCTTCTCAGATAGGCTAGTGAACCAGCGACTACTATCCCAGTAGTTCGATTTCACTTACACAAGCGCAAGCTCTTAGAGTATTCGAGTGTTTAAATCGCCCGAGTGGTCGTGTCGGAGGTTTCTCCTGGATTTTCCCCAAGTCACTCTCCGACCACGCGCTCCTATCGCTTTATTGGGCCCTGCCTATACACTGAGCGAAAAAAATACTAATTATTAGTAAGTTTTAGTGAATCCCAAGACAAGGAGATTATATACTAACGGTTACAAAACAGTTAAGTAGTCACAAGGACAAATTTTTTGGTATTAGTAAATAACTACTATTATCAAAAACTGGTTCACTAAAACTTACTAATAATTAGTATTTTTTTCGGTCAGTGTAAAGCCACGGTTGCAAACAATAATATTGCTATGAGTTTGATTACCTACTTTTAAAATAGATTGACGAAAATAATAGTCACCAGCTAAAATTAAATGCATGATTGCGATGACATAATTTGTCCTAATGTTGTGTTGTTGGTAATTCTGTTTTTGTAAAATTAGACAGATGACAAGTGAAGACGCTTTGATGTAGGAATTTGAGCTATATTCATTAGTAACGTACGTTACAATTGGAGGTCAAGGATTATTGTGTTTTATTTCAGTATTATTTTTATTTGACTCACGGAATGCATATTTATTTTTACTATTTATCATTATCATGTGTGTTTAATTTGGTTGACATTATGTTATTATCCTTTTTTATTTTTTATTTTTCCTGTTTATGACGATCATGATAACTATTCTTGTAATTTTGACATGTGTACAAATTTATAATGTAATTCTTATCATGAAATAAATGAATCTAATCTAATCTAATCATAGAATGCGGAGGTCGTGGGTTGGATACTCTCTCAAAAAATAAAAGATAAAACTACACGAATAAAACATCTGTATAATATCGAACCTGCGCACAATATTTCACGAGAATCAGTTGAGATATGCCTGTACCTATAGGAGAACAGCCAGTGAGACATTAGAAAGCATTTTTGGATAAGTTGAAAGCCTCCAGCACTTCGCTCGCTTTTGCTCGCTCGGTCAATCATTGATACTTAAAGTCTTGAACACGGAATTTCACTAAGTATTGTCAATCGAGTCACAGTAATATGCGAATGATCACTCAAGGCTACGACCGTGTGACAATCAATCATGGCGTCATGACTCCGCCGTCAATGTCGCGAAAAATGAGCGAGTATTGTCTGATCTGCATTTAATGGATACATTACCAATAGACAAATAGGTAATTGATCGACTTGAGTTTCTACAGCTATACGATTCACAAACCGACTTGTTCTTACCTGTCACCTCACCCCTCACCCGTTTTTACATGGAAACTGTCAAATGTCACTTTTTGACCACCCCTCAACGGGTGAAGGCTGTCACCTCACCCCTCATCCGTTTTATACGGAAACTGTCAAATGTCACATTTTGACCACCCCTCAACGGGTGCAGGCTGTCACCTCACCCCTCATCCGTTTTATACGGAAACTGTCAAATGTCACTTTTTGACCACCCCTCAACGGGGGAAGGCTGTCACCGCACCCCTCACCCGTGACAAGAGTGACATTTGACAGTTTCCATATAAAAACGGGTGAGGGGTGAGGTGACAGATGAGGACGAGTCCGTTGGTAAATAACAGCCCAGCTTAGGTTAAAAATGCTTTCGTATGTCCGGTTGCTCTCCTCTACTGGTCGCATTTGTCAATCGAATCTCGTGAAATTTGCCATATAAATAGCATATTAGCATAGCATTATTATTAAGCCATGTATAACGTTAAGCATAAAAAACATGTTCCATCTGAAGTAAGAGTTAACAGCACATTGTACTGAGATTGCACATTCGCGCACCATACAAAGGCCAATAAAGTTGAAGTGGGCCTTATTATAAATACAATCCTCTAACCTCAAAGTAAAACGAGTATAATAAGGGCAGATTTTTCAGTTCCCAGACAAACGTTAGATCTGTCTTTTCTTTCATTTGACTTCAGAAAAAGATAGTCATCATTGTAACCGACAGATAATTTTATCTGGGAATTGAAAAATCGGCACTATACTCCGTTTTTTTTCAGAATAGAAAAATCGTGCGATTGTCGTCATGCGATTTCAGGGAAAACAATCTTGAAACGGGAAATATGCGGCGTGCTATCTTTGAGACGTGATAAGCTACTGAAATAAGTGAAATTTGTATCAATTGTATGTATGTATGTAATAACTTTATTGTACACAAAAAAAACACAAAAAATACAAACAAATAAGGACAAAAAATTGTCTCAGGGAAACGAAGAATTGTAGGCGGAAATTACCGTTAAAATTATATCGTTAAAAAAACGGAGTATAAGTGTGTAGTTTCGTGCGTACTGTGACGTCACGTTGAGCTAACAGACAAGTGACAATATGATTAGCGATGTGCTGACAATGACAGCAAATCACGTATTTCAGTAGGACGCTACGTGGATATTACGTTTTCTATTGATAAGCTAGGTACAGTCAGTATCACAAGCAGCTTGGCATATAACGAGGCGTGTCGGTTTGTGAATCGCATACCTGTAGAGAACTGCCGGATCCGAAAACATTTTGGTCGAAATTTAGATGAAGGCCTTTAGCTTCACTCTGTTAAAGAACATCATCAATGGCCTTCGAGTCTATTACAGACTATACAAGCAGTGTCATGCAGGTAGAAAACGTCTTTTGTGGCTGTGTAAGCCGATGCGAGAGCGGCATACCCGACCGCAGCCCTGGCAAGTAAAGTTCGCCCGTGGCGAACAGGGGGCCGATTTTTGAGTGTCGAACGCTCGACTTTTCACTCGAGATTTGTCAAAAAACTATGAGGATTTGACAGATGTCGAGTGAAAATTCGAGCGTTCGACACTCAAAAATCGGCTCCCAGGTCTCCGGTCGATGTCTCTTGGCTCGCTTGTCTGCAAGCGTCGCAAACATATTAAAGAACATATTACATAATTGAAGCTCTACCTAACACTCGTTCCTATGGGGTGAGGTGAACCTGACACCTTTGGGGTGATGCGATTTTTTTTTGAACCTGACTGTGGCTTTTTAGTCAGGGCCCAATAAAGCGATAGGAGTGCGCGGTTGGAGAGTGGCCTGGGGAAAATCCAGGGAAACTTCCAACACGTACACGCGGGCAGTTTAAACACTGGTATACTCTAAGAGTTTGCGCTCCAGCTTCTACCGAATCTGAGGTGTCAGAACCAGTCCAAAATTCAATAAAAAAAATTGAAGTTTGAACCTTATTGCGTTACGATAAAATAGCTTTTTGAATGAACTTTGATGTAACTCGGGCATATCAAATTATTTCAAGCATACACAGTTTGAAGTACGAAATCGACCCTTTTGTGGCACCGTTTATTGACCAATGGCCGTTTATATAGCGTTATTTGTTTAGCCGCGTGTCAAGACTCAAGACTAACTTCAAAGATACTGAGTTAGCTTAGCATACTTGCTTGTAAGGTAAACGTCCCAATAGTGGACGCCTTTAATTATGACACAGGGTTGAATGGGTCAAGTATTGCGTCAAAGTCATCAAGCAAGCATAGTCAAATAAATATCTAAAGGTGACTATACATATACAACTCCCAAGTTCAAGAGTGTTATTAGGGATTCTACCGGCTTCCTCAACAAAAACCTTTCTTTTTTAAGCTGGCAAATATTTTATGCATTATTATTGGGGAACGGGACTTAATCGCGTACAATTATAACTAATTTATCTTTTTTTAAGGGTTTGCCCGACGTTTCGAATGTATCACAACATCCATGGTCGCGAGCTGACTGGTGTGAGCTTACATTCTCACTAGGGTTGTCACTCGCACGACACACAACACTAACAATGTCCGTTGATAAACCGTCCGTTGAAAGGTAAATTAGTTATAATTGTTCGCGATTAAGGCGAGGTTCTTCCATTGCAAATGTCCCGCTCTAACACGCGTGAGTTTGCAATTGACCATCCCACTCTCTACGGAACTGTGCGCGTAATTTTCGTAAATTTTTAGTACTTTTTTGGGTGAGAAAAATACATGGCTTACTATATTAACAATATTAATCCCGACATCCCTCATACCATCAAATACGTTTATTTTAGTATTATTTTCTACTCATCATGTTACCTAAGAAAGAAATAAAATGAGTTTTAAGATAGAAAACAGAGGTATGTTTGGAATTTTTTTCTATCGAACAAAGTTTTGCAAATTGTGTATCGGACATCCGACGGCACTAGATAAAGGTCTCAAATATAACATCGTATTTTTTTACATTTTTAATATGTAGTATTTCGAAATAAAACCGTTTACCAAATCAGATTTTTACTATAACCCGGCCTTAAGTCCCGTTCCCCAATATTATTGTGTGAAAATCGTGTAAGTTTAAATCAATATATTTTATGCATACCGGCCTTACTGGGGGTAGGCACGGTGATGTGGGTCTTTAGTAGTATGTATAAGTACATACCTATTAGGTACCTGGCGGACCTCTGCTGATATCCTTCAGGGTGCAACTATCTACTGGAATAACGGATAGGATGATGATGACATACCTAAACCTATACAAAATTCAATTTCCTTTCAGAAATAAGTATGCAGGTTTTCGTACTAATAACATTAAGGTTATTCAATGAAAATATTTAAAAAAACAGACGAGAATTAAGAATGTCAGCGGGCCAAATGCATCAGAATTGATGGCAGACCAATCGCCTAGACATAGATCTGACACCTGCTTGCTAAATATATCTAGCATTGTACTTGACTTGAACTATTGTACTATAAATAATAGGCTATGCTATTTACAATCACCTCACGGCTTGCCTCACCGCTCACCTAACTTTATATGTGAAATGACATTTGTCATCCATATAAAAATGGGTGAGGGGTGAGGTGACAGGTGAAGACTTTATAGGTAAGGTAGGGAGGGGTAGGGCAAGCTCTCTCCATACAAACTTTGTGCAGGATTTTCTTCGTTTGTGTTTGCATTAAAGTTATGATTTTTGTCCAGTATGTTTATTTTTCTGTTAGCTAATACGTGATGTAATTCTTTTTTCATTGATATTATTTTTAAATTTTTTCATTTTTAATTTCTTTGAAATATTTAAAAATTTCCACATCACATTCTTCGCATATCTAATATTTACATCCAAAAAAATATTACATTCGTTAGTGCCAAAACCTACGAATAAAACGTGCACAGAGTTTGTATGGAGAATGGCTTGCCCACCCCTGCGCCTTAAAAACTAAGTCTGCTCTAAAATGTCAGTACTACAGTGCATATCATCCACGAAGGCGCGCCCCTCCACTGCCTGGTCGCTTTTATACTTTACTGTGGACGGCCACAACACCGTAATACTAAGGTTTCATTCATAAATAGACCATAGACTATAAACTTCAGCGTAATAATGAATGAAACCATAGAGTTTCACCGTACCGTGGCCGTCGACGATAAAGTATGAAAGCGTCCAATTTGACAACATTTCATATTTTTAACTACTTTATTTTATGAACTAGTTAGAAAATAGGTAAAAATTTAAGCAACCCGTATTTTTTCTTTTTCAATTTAACTAATTATTTCATACAAAAAAACACGTTGAAAAGTAGGTCATTCCAAAAGGACGTAAGTAAAATATGACGTCATCTTCCCAACAAGAATCCAGAGCCACTTCAGAGCAGCGATTGTCTGTACTCTGTACTAAGGTCTCCCTGAATACAGCGAGGAAGATGACGTCAACTGTCGGTTTACAGTAATTTGCGTTTTTTTCCAAAATTAACGGAGAAAAAAATCTAAAAAAATATTTTTTGTGTACTTCACACGTTTTTACCGAAATGGTTTTCGAATTAAGACTTTTGGAAATTATGAAATATTGTCATAGGTTAGTATGAAATTAGCTTTAAGGGGCGCGTCGTCGTGGATGGCACTATACCTAACTGTGGCACCAGGTAAGTCAGTACTAAATAAAAAAAAAAACATTATCACCCTGCTTTCCTCGGGAATTGGGTATAAGCGGTGATCGAATCGAATGTCCAGACTGTAAAACTGCCGCAAATTAAAAACAATTGTCGCGATAAAAGTAAACAATGGCGTATCAAGGCTAAATCTATTGTACATATTTGGTGAAACAATTGACCTCGAAGAAGCAGCAGATTAATAAAAAGAAATCTCGTGGTTTTGTGAGCCGTACTTAGACCTTGCGAGCATTTACGCTCTCACCTATGGTTCCGCCATTTTGATTCGTAAAAAAAAACCTTAAAGTAATCGAACTAGACAAATATAGAATCAATAAACAAGATCGCTCAAACCGGTAATGTACAAATCCGATGTCACTTTGCGTAAAGTATACGCACTAGAACTTCCCACGCTGAAACGTTGGAAACATTGAAGTGCAAAGCAAAGAAACACTCCTACTAATATGATAAATGCAAACGTTTGAATTGAAGGTTTGTATGTTTACTACTAAGTAACGCAAAAACGGCTCCACAGATTACGATGAAACTTAGTATATAACGAGTTTATAGCATTTTTTAACAAATGAAGTCGCAGGAAAAAGTTAATTTAAAAATAATATTAAGGCGAGGCCCATTGCAAATTTCCCGCTCTGTGCGTAGTTTTCGTTACTATTGAAAACATAACTGACAATAACATTAAGACAATCATTTCGTCAAGGCAACTATGCGAATTTGTTTATAACTATATATAGTGTCTTTATTTAAATACAAAAATTAAATGTAAAATACATTACAAAAAGGGGTAACTCTGCGATTTTTTGTTATCCCGTGAAATTCATAGGTTCTTCTACTTATCTAAGACACATTAAAAAAATACTAATTTCTATGTCTCAGATGGTTTTAAAACCCTAAAAAGTGCTCCCACCCAGCTTTAACATCAATGGCACACTGTGTTGTTCATCTTATCAATCCAGTGCGGAATATCAGTCTCTTTAAAACTTCCCCAATTAAATTAACTTTTAACACTGCAGTCTTTATTTCTAGCAAGTCAAGATAAAATTAATTTCGACGAACTCTTGACAAAGAGACTCAAAGAACTTTTTTCAGACTTCGCAGCTATCAAACTTTCCTAATGGTTTTTTTTTTACCGTGGACACGTCACCGTCACCGTCTACGGCACGGTAAAATTCTTTGGTTTCATTCATAATTAGTCTAAAGTCCTATGGTTCTTATTCTTATGGTCTCTTTATGACTGAAACCAGAGAGTTTTATCGTGCCAGGCCCGTCGACGATCACCAGGAGAGGGTCCGTAATAGACTAACGGGGGAGTTCCCGTCTCCGGAGGAGGTGGAGCAAGCGCGCCGCATGGCGCAGCGACGGGCGAGAGATCGCTGGAAGAGAGACCTGGAGGAGTCCCCCTATGGCACTTATACCATTGGCGCACTCCTCCCGTCCCTCGACCAGTGGGTGGAGAGGGGTAAAAGGAAAGAAATAAGCTACAGAATGGCACAGGTAATGACCGGGCACGGGTGCTTCGGCCATTACCTGTGCAGGATTGGTAGAGAAGAGAATACGGCTTGCCACGAGTGCGGTGTGCAAGATGATACGGCGTGGCACACGCTAGCCGAGTGCCCGGAATGGGAGGAAGAGAGGCGCACGCTAGCGACCTCCCTAAATACGAACGACCTCTCCCTACACAGTATTGTCGCAAAGATGCTGTGTAGCGAGAGGTCCTGGGAGGCAATGGCCTCCTTCTGTGAGCAAGTGATGCTAAAGAAGGAGGCCGCGGAAAGGGAGCGCGAAGATAATCCCGACGCGCCCCCCAACCGCAGGAGGCGCTTGGGGCGTCGGCGAGCTGCTTACGCTGCCCGCCTAAACCCCTAGTGGGACTGGTCGGTTGAGGGCCCACCACATTAAAGATAAAGTCACTAACACTGACTCAGAGGTGATGAGCTCGACAGCCGGGGGGCTCCATGGTAGCATGTTCTCCGTCCCATGGTGCCTTACGTTAACGGCAAGTGCGGATAACGCCGGAGTGGGTTTTAGTGGGTATTCTTCTCGAAGCGAGTCCCACATACCCCCCACATGGTCAACCTCAGACCGGGGGATGATGCGTAAATGTATTTCCCACTCCGTCAAAAAAAAAAAAAAAAAAAAAAAAAAAAAAAAAAAAAAAAAAAAAAAAAAAAAAAAAAAAAAAAAAAAAAAAAAGCCCTTCGACGATAAAATATAAAAGCGTCCAGTTATATTGTTTCAAAAGTCAAGTCCATACATTTTTCTCTGGTGGCTGTCTGGGTGGCTCACGTCTTACTAAAAAAAACCGGCCAAGTGCGAGTCAGACTCACGCACGACGAGTTCCGTACCATTATCTATAAAACGGCAGAAAAATCGTGTAATAAATATTCATTTTATTCTATGTTTTACTATTTGTTGTTGTAGCGGCAATAGTAATACATCATCTGTGAAAATTTCAACTGTCTAAGTATCATGGTTCATGAGATACAGCCTGGTGACAGACGGACAGCGGAGTCTTAGTAATAGGGTCCCGTTTTACCCTTTGGGTACGGAACCCTAAAAACAGTCACAGAATTGTGTAATGGAGTCAAACGAACATGAACCTTCTACATAGTAGTTACATTCCGTATTAAGACAGCACCGTGCAGGGTTGTTTTCATAAACCGACTCGTCCTCAACTGTCACCTCACCCCTCACCCGTTTTTATATGGAAACCGTCAAAAAGTGACAAACGACATTTGAGAGTTTTTCCATATAAAACGGGTGAGTGGTGAGGTAACAGGCGTGGCGGGGCTGCTATGCGATTCAGTGCGAGCGCGAATTAAAAAAAAAAAACAAAATACCAAACCAATCAAGAGGGAAATGAAATTAAAGAGCTCTATGAGCTGAATCCAAAAATATACCATTTCGTTACATATCAGCCAATGGTTTCAGGTTTCATAAGGGTGAACACTAGGGGTGAGTGGTGAGTGGTGAAGTGAGCGGTGAGGTGAACGTATAAATAAATAGCATATTAGGTGACGCGCTCTGACGTTAAGCCCATACGTGTGACGTCAGATCAGAGCGTATCAGATAGCATTACGTCAGATACAATAAAACTACACTCTCATTTTCAGTTAATAAAGTTAGTGTAATGGAGACGTCTTTTTACAGTTGAGTATCTTTAAGAAGCCTAAATATTTATCTAGGATTGGTAAACAAAAGAAGAGTTTTCAAACAAGCCTTAATTGAATTTCATTCCTCCATTTATTCATCGAAAACAAACCAATATAGGTAGTTAAATGACTCAAATTCCTCACTTTCATAATTTTTCAGCGCATCATTTGTTTCAAGTGGTGACAAGTTTATTTCAGAGTCAAGAATTGGGTCATCCACCCCATAACTCAAGATGATTTCGCGTTTCGTAACAAAATGAACCACACGCAGGTAAAATCAGTGTACAATGAAGATGGATTTAAATAGAGATTTGTTAATTCACTGGCAGTAGACGCAAAGTGACAGCATGAGCAGTACACTAATAGACTTCTAGTGAACTCGCGGTTTTAAACGTGAGTAATGACGAGAGAATTCCAATCAAGCGGTGTCGTAATGTCATAGTTGTACTATGATGACGTAAGGGTGACGAGATTTTTACTACGGTAAATAAGTCTATTATGCCTTATTTTTACGAAGGCATAATAGTAAATACTCGAGGGCATATCCTTGACTTTATGCGCGTGGAATATTGGCTGATGGAGACGTAGGTAATACCAGGTAAACGCTTTCTATCTTATAATTATAACATAACGCCACTATTTATTCTTTCAGTATGTGGATGTGGAAACTTTATGCCATTATAACATGCTTCAGCGGGCGGGCAGACATAGCAGGTATCCGGACTGGTGGAAGTAGAATGTAATTGACATTTAATACCATATCATATACAATACAATACAAAAAAACTCTTCAAAACTAAGTAGAGGTGTTAGAGATGACTATGACTGATGGGTCTTCAGAAGATTCCGTGTTAACTCACCAAGTATTGCAGTTATCTTGGTAGCATAACGGGTGCTGGTGCTACCGTCTGGTTAAGGCTAAATGTTGACAGTAAGGCGTTCACCGGAGTTCTGCGTTGCGCGTTCCATTTAATGCAATGCAATGCGTACGCAGAACTTCCGAAGAACGCCTGCTGTCTGTGCTTGGCTGTAGTCCGGGCCACAGTCGACTAACGACAGTAGTTCACTCACCAAGTGTTGCAGTTATCTTGGCGGGTTTGCGTGGGAAAGTAGATCTTGCTACGATGATAGCACGGCTGCCTCACGGGCTCCGGTGCTGTCTGGTTTCGGCACACGGGCAGGTAATCCGGACAGCAGTCATCATGAGCACGATTCTTGTCGCAGAATTCGTCGCAGTAGCATAGTGTATCTGTAACGACAATTTACTATATCCGGATCTATACGTAAGAGATCAAGGATTACACGGGCGTTTAAATTGCAACAGCCACTGACCTGGGCTGTTGTTCACAAACCGAATCGTCCTCATTTGTCACCTCACCCGTCACCCGTTTTAATTTTAATACGGAAATTTTACAAAAGTTGTCTCTGATCATCGTCTCCTTTGACTTTGATATTTAATGAAACGACAATGACAGTCCAAAAGTGACAAATGTAATTTGACAGTTTCCGTATAAAAACGGGTCAGATGTGAGGTGAGGTGGGATTTTGCTCGTCGCCGCGTTGGTGAGCGCACGCGCCCGGAGCGACGACGAGCGGAATCCACTACCGTACACTGTCTTTGTTGCCTACTGTCATGGCGTCGTTACCGAACAACATCTTTGAACACGTGGTTGGCGAAATCATCATAAATTTGATGGAAAGCCATTTTTTTTAAAGAAGTGAAGAGGTGAGGTGACAGGTGAGGACAGCAGAGGTGCAGCTACGCGATTCACTAAGCACAGTGAATCGCGTTGCTGCAGTTGACGTCTTTCGGCTGATGATGATTACCTAATATCTGATGCGCGCAGTTGTCCTGCCGGTTCGAGCAGCACTTATTGTACTTCCCGCAGTACGGTCCCGGAGGGAGGTCGGGCCCGGTATACGCCACGGCCGACCCGAGCGCACACAACACCAAAATGTATCTGGAACAAAATTTTCTTGTATTGATAAGGGTAAAGTTAACAATGTTTGATAGTAGATGTTTGGTAGTAGATGTCGGTACGAGCCTCCCTAATAAGGCTTAATTAAAAGAGTGTAATGATTGAAAAATTCAACACCACAAGAAATACCCACGTCAGCTCAGCTGGTTAAAAGCAATGGGCGGATTATATTGGACGTGGGTTCAAATCTAACCTGCGGCGTTTAATTTTTAAATTTTCACTTTGATTTAAAATTAATGTTTGACAGGTTAACACCCAGTTTCATTCACAAACTGACTCGTCCTCACCTGTCACCTTATTCCTCACCCGTTTTTACATTTAAACTGTCAAAAAGTGACAAATGACATTTGACGGTTTCCTTATAAAAGCGGGTGAGCTATGAGGTGACAGGCCGCCATCTTGGCGAGAGTCACATCTTTATCTTCTTTAATAAGTGGTTTTATTCAATTTTACTTAATTTATCCCTTCGTGTGTCATTGGCAAAAGTCCTTGAGGCTGCCATTTTTCTTTAATATCTAACTAAATAACTAATTTATCCCTTCGTGTGTCATTGGCAAAGGCCCTTAAATGAGGCTGCCATTTCTCTTTTATATATATATTATATGAGGTGACAGGTGAGGACGGTGCTTAAAACAATACAATACAAATTGTATTGTATTGTTTTGTACATAACTTCAACATGACGCTAATACATGTACAGTGGGCCAACGAAAATGTTGAGCACTTTAGTTCTTTGTCAAATTAAAGAGGTTTCAAATTTTATGACGTTTCAGTCTAAATATTTCTTAGATTTCGATGTGACAAGGTTCTAAGTATGCTCAACATTTTCATGAGCAGACTGTACATTCACAATAAATATACACTAGGTATAAATACTAAATTACTCAATTTATAGCGGTGTGTTGTTTGAAGAATAATGAGCTGTAACGTCCCTTTTAACTGCTTGATTTATTGTTTAACTACTTATAGGACCTTGTACGTAATATGTACTATTTGAGATTTACTCAGGACATGAAATAGTATTAGCGCGTGAGAATAAGAATTAATACTGCGAAGAAAGCTAAAATTATACTCGGAATACGACTAGTTGTTTAGTAATTCAATTTTACCACAGGAAAAAGAGTGATTTAAATGCTCTCGCTACTTTTATAACATTCGTGAACGAACCATTTAATGAGCGAACGATTGAATGATGTCACTAACGCTTTGTTTACAATTATAGAAGAACAGACGAAAATACTACATTTTAAACTCGCGCGCTTTGTAAACATACTTAAAGATTTATTTTCACATAAATATCACGTTGGACCCGTTTAAACAAATCTTTTATGCTTTTAAATTAATTTAAGAATAGCAACATTAGCGCCAGTGACACAATAGAAAAAAATTGCCGTTCATTAAAATAAATGAACAATAATTTTACTTTATTATTATTTAGCTTTTTAATTTCGACTATAATTATTATGTTGTTTTTTTATAGAAGCCAGCTGGTCTAGCGCAGAAGCGGACCATTTAAAACGCTGACCTATTTTTTATTGTGGCAGCCGAAAACAGGGGCGTATGATATATAGCCGCTATTATAAAACTAATTGATCCAATTCTCACGGGAACTACCTAGGTAATTTATTTGAAGGTCAAACGTTTTAACATACAATAGGCTACCTAAAATAAAACCTAACTACATGAATCCATACTAGTATGATAATAATTCTGACTGTCTGCTACACTGTTGAGTTTTACAAGTTTTAAAATTTTGATTTCAAATTTTGACAAAAGTATTGATAACACCAATAGAGGGATTAAAGGGTACGATGATTTTATTTAAGTGACGACCGCTTTAGCTTAGTTGGTAGTGACCCTGCCTACGAAGCTGGAGGTCCCGGGTTCGAATCCCGGCGGGGGCATTTATTTGTGTGATGAGCACAAATATTTGTTCCTGGGTCTTGGATGTTTTCTATGTATTTAAGTATTTATTTATCTATATAAGTATGTATATCGTCGCTTAGTACCCATAGTACAAGTTTTGCTTAGTTTGGGACTAGGTTGATTTGTGTAAGATTGTCCACAAATATTTATTTTTATTTTAAGTTTTATTTGAGAACATAGCATTTTTTTATTGTGTGTAGTAGATTGCCGAAGAGTGCTACGCGCTCAGCTCTTTGGTTTGTAGCGAAAACTGCCTACGAACGGAGAGCACGATATCGTGCCCTTGACGCTGAATGTGGTAAGCGGAAAAAAACAGATTTTGTTTGAAAATTGACGA
This sequence comes from Cenopis cana, assembly GCA_951800055.1. Lineage (NCBI taxonomy): Eukaryota > Metazoa > Arthropoda > Insecta > Lepidoptera > Tortricidae > Cenopis > Cenopis cana. Next base: position 2,239,876 of record OX637495.1, read on the forward strand.
TTATGAGTGATGTTTGAAAGGATATCGGTTAATGAAAAATCCAAAAAATACATTTGTAATCAATGATATTACGAGTAGGTCGCAATACTCGCAATAGCCCTGTTCTAGATAAACATGTCAAGAACAAAAGAAATTGTCAAGATACGTGTCAAACAAATTCGCTAATAAGAGAAGTGTGATCTAATTGGGCTGTTATTCACAAACCAACTCGTCCTCACCTGTCACCTCACCCCTCACCCGTGTTTATATAGAAACTGTCATAAAGTGACAAATGACATTTGACGGTTTCTATATAAAAACGGGTGAGCTGTAAGGTGACAGTTGAGGACGGTGATTACTGCTTAGTGAATCGTATAGCTGGAAACCAAATTTAAAGTTCCTGTCATGCGTAACGTTACTTAATTGTCCAAAATGATTTGTTATGTAGATACTATCACAACAGTCAATTTCAATTAGCGAGTAGTTTATCAGATTAAACAAACAAACGACTGTCGCTAATGCGAGCGCTACCTGAATACCTTATCAGCGATGAAAGTGGGTCGTTGCACGGTTGGCCATAGATTACTAATATTAATACGATGCGACATTATACACGAAGCAAAAAACATAACTAGATTTTACAAAGTCGTTTTGTTACTGCCCTAATTACTAAATTTAAGTCATTAGTAATGATACTAGCAAAAGCTATGTTTTATCACCTTTTGTTATCCCTACAAATGTTTAGTTCTCACTACAAAACCAATTTGTAGTTATACCTAACAAAAAAATTATTGTCGTGCCGATAAGTAAAATTTTGTGACCCTTACTAATATTAGTGATAAACGGTACTTAAAGTTTTGTTTTCTCAGTGTACTTATATTTTTAATTAGATTAAGCAAGCTGACAGAGATGTCAGCATGCATATTTCGTAGTAGACACTTCTCAAAAATATATAATTAAATACATAAAGCAAAACATACGATAAGTACCTAAAAACTTTCAATAATATACCTATTCCCCAAGATCGCTGCACCTAAGGGATGGTGCCCATAAGGATGGCCATATTTCCTGAAGCTATCCAAAATATATATACGATACAAAATAATACCGAACATAGGGCTGGCTAACTCTTTCACAAAAATATACGAAGATAAAAACACGTGTAAGTGGTAATATAAGAGTAATTTTAAGTCAAATAAAAATAAAGAATAATTGTAACTGATGTAAAATAATCTAATTATAGTCTGCCCGGTGGTCTAAGGCAAAAGAACCATAAAACTTTAATACCTAGTGCAATAATAGCACTTTTCATTTCGAATGGTCATAAGTCGTATCGTAACACGAAGTTATGAATTGCAACCTAATAAGCCACTAGAACTATCATACTATCATAAAAGCTTGTGTGTTCCTTAAATACCTAAAGAGATTATCCCAACAACTGTCGTCAAATATTTTTTGTCGCATTAAAATTTTTAATGGTTAAAAACACATTGAACTTCAGAGCAAAACTATTCGTTTAGGTTTTGATATGTGTAAGAAATAACTTACAATATTTTTAAATACTTGCAATAGATTAACTAATTAAGTAACTTATTTTTGTCTGTTCAGTCTTAGACCACCGGACAAGCTATACACCTAACTAGAAAGGTAGGTAAATAAAGTTATCGTACATGACGTGGCAATTAATTTGGGTATAATACTTATACACAGTAATATCGGTCAAGGCCGATAAAGTAGTAATACCCAACTTCCGTTAATTTGAACAGGTTCTTATCTTGAACAAACGGAAAAAACGGTTAGGTACATTAGGTGTTTTTTTATGTTACCTATACATATATTCGTAGGTTTTACTTCTTTTCTTCTACTATACGAACAAAATTTTGCACAATTTCAAAAATTTTATTTGAACTTTTCCATTACATTAGTTCTTTTTTTTCTTATTTCAAATAGATTTAAATCATACTCTAGGTCTCACGAGGAAATAGCTTGCACATCTTTGTCCAGATAACTGAAAATGTCTCCGTTTTACCCTTTGGGTACGGAACCCTAAAAAGAAAGGACATTTTTTTTTAAATGCGGTTGCTCTCGGATAGCATCTAGCCAGGGGGAAAAGATGAGGCCGACGGTGAAGCGAGCTCATCCAGAAGATTCCTATTCACTCGTGCCTTATAGAGATAATTTATTTGATGTAAATTGGAAACAAATGTTCATTTATTTGGTTACAAAACCTTGTTCATAATTCACTCAACGCTGGCGGGTCGTTTCTTTACCAACAGTCAAGTTTCAAAGCCAAAACATAAAACAAAGAACTTAACCTATAAATCAATTGGGAAGGTACTTAAAACGCCTTGGTCCTCAGCAGATTTAGATTTATGGTGCCATACAACCATGAACCAATCCGGGTCACGTCTAAAAACGCACATGTGTACTTAACACAATAGAAATAAGGAGCATATTGCAATGACATGGCCTTTTTCGAAGGTAAAAGATATTGTTGCAAAGCGCCGTGTGTAGAATTTCATCGAAGAATTAGCATTATGGTGATACAAACAAAACTGTTGAAATATCATTGGTACGTTCAGTGTAAACGATATCCGACCTTGAACAGTAGGGCGTTGAGGCGGTTTTAAATCGAAATGCAATCTACCACAAAAGTATTAGTTTCTTTCTCGTACATAACAAATTAAAATAAAAGTGTATATAGGTAGTTTCTGGTTACATTTCAGACGCTGATTGGAATAGAATTATAAATTGAAGGTTCGCTTAAAACTTTGACGGCTCCTGTGCAGTGTGCGGCGCACAAAGGTCGATTTTTAAGAATTAGCCGGTCTAAAATATTTTACACTGTATTTCGTTTTTTTAGGGTTCCGTAGTAAACAAGGAACGCTTATAGTCTCGCAATGTCTGTCCGTCTGTCCGTCCGTCCGTGCGTTCATCCGTCTACCCGGCTTAGCTCAGTAACCGTTAGTACTAGAAAGCTGTAATTTGGCATCAGTATACTCGTACATAGTAATGATGCCGACAAAACGATAGCATAAAAAATACAAACAACATTTTTTTTAGGGTACCTCCCCTCCCCTACACGTTAATAATCGGTTAATATGTCAATTGATTCGATTTAGCCACATCACTTTTTTTGACATTTTACATGGTGGCAAAAGTGACTTCTTCCAGCAATGGCGTGGCAAAGGCTCAATTACTGAAACACTGATGTACGAGTGTAGTGACAGAAGTAACATGTTACCGGTAATATGGAGGTCTAGGTTAAAGTCGGAAGCATTTAACTGATTTAACACACCCGTAACATTGACTTGTTTACTAAACCCATTCACAATTCTCTGCCAAACGTATACTTGTGAGAGATTAATCGCCGTTCAAATACCGACCCTATAATTAGTTGAGTCTATAGTTAACATTTGTGTATTTTTGGGCTAATCCTAAATCTATGATTTTTAGATGATCGTCAAATTTTACGAAATGAATATTTCGTTATTTTCTTTCCGTTCAGCGGAGGATTCGACATTATTAAAAATGGGATTACTCTTGGCCATCATCTAGCCATGGGGCAAAGTTGAGGCCGACGGTGAAGCGAGCTCACCCAGAAGATGCCTATTCACTCATGCCTTAAACACAGACATCTAGGTTAATATTAACGAGGAAATGGGCCATTGTCAGTCGGAAAAACAAAAGTTGTTCATCCAGTGGTCAATAGTTAACGGCTGTTTTGTTAAAGTTATGTTTTTATTACATGAATTTATAGTAACGGAATTACAGATTATGTGGGTTATCAGATCAATCGAAAATTAAGCGTTGTAGCCCTTAACTTTTGACATGTCCACCGAAAAGACGCGCACCTAAATCTGACAATTTAATGACCCAAATACAAGTACAGACAGACGGGATTGCAAACCCCAGCAGTGCGCATTATAGTAAATTATGAAAAGTGCTTGGTTCGTAAAAGAGAAATTTCGATCAGTAGCTCTAGTATAAGTTTTTTCGAAACATTAACTAATTCGAACGCGTTTGCGTTTTGTCTCAAAATGTATGAGAGTGGTATGAAAACATGAACAGCGCCTCTGGTGGTCACTAGTGGAAACTAAAACAGCGATTATAACATTTGTTGCTAACCGATGAACGCGCGTATTTCAAACTCGGTGAGAGCGTATTCATACATTTTGAGACAAAACGCAAACGCGTTCGAATTAGTTAATGTTCGAAAAAACTTATACTAGTGCTACAGGTAAGGATGGTAGCTTGCTGTACGTCTGGATATTCGAAGGACTGGGAATGTAGTATAGGTCATGGAGCTCCGGAACACAGTCACCGAACACCAAAGCACAACTTGTAGAAGACGCACAGACAGGCAACTTTGCATCTATGCTAACTCTGCAGCTTCGTACTTCATTCGAGCTTTATGAAATGACGTCTCGACATGAGTAGTTCACGAATGAATGAATCAAATGAAGTACTTCACCTCGTGTACTGTCATTCACTAGTTCAGTTCGGATTCATACACTTCAGTACTTCAGTCAGACAGACTCATTTGCTCCGAGAGTGACATAATTATACGCCATAATTGAATGAATGGCATAATTATACGCCATGATTAAATCTATATCGGAGAATGGATCTGATGAGCAAGGCACTGAACTACTTAGTGAACTAAATGAGTGATATCACAGAGAAGAAATGAAGTATATCAATCTTTTCTTTTTGGTGACACATTTTGCGCATGACTAGTGAAGTCATATCGGCGCTTAGATACGGCGTGACGTCATATCGGCGTTCAGACTCGGCGGGTGACATTGCGACTTTGCGACCGAGTAGACATTGTAGACGAAGCCTCAGGCTCGATCGACGGAATGTCAAGGGCACGTGTCGTCAGCAAACATGCTATCAGAATTCCTGCGGAGTTACGTTATCAAGATACCGTTCCAGTGAAAACATCAGACTTTATCGCGGAGATTACACAGTCTCACCAGCTGACAGTTTTTTTTAAACACGGACGGCAGCAAACAAGCGTACGGTGCACCTGATGGCAAGCGGACTACGCAGCCTATAGACGCCCCGCAACTCCTAAGCTGTTACTGTATTGAATTTGAGGATTCACTGTATTAAAGTGTCCGTGCCACAAGATTTTATTTATTTATTTATTTTTGTGTTTTTATTAATTATTCATTGACATGTAAATTTAATTTTTATTGTAATTTAATTTTAATTTCACATTCTAGTCATGAATTCTAATTTAATTTAATTTAATTTAATCCAATTTAATTTAATCAAATTGTAATTAATGTGTTACTGTTTTATTATTTAATTTAATTTTTATTTGTGGTAATTACGTAGGTATTTTAATTGAATGTTATACTCATCCGGTCCAAGCCATTCTGTTTATTGTCTGTTTATTCTCGTATTATCATTCTCTTTATTCATTTTGAAACTTTATTATTATTATTATTGTGTAACGTATACTAACAGTAGTTGTAAGATTTTTAAATTGTATCCACTAACACTTTATGGGCAATGCCTGAAATAAACGATATTGAATTGAATTGAATTTATTGCCAATTTGTACTGTTTTCCATAGTGATCAACTACTCGTTAAGACGGTTCTAATGAGCCCAATCATCAGGACGGGTTTATCTTGTGTAGTGAGCTATGGCCCCCTTCTATCTCCATCATCAGAACAGCTTGGGGGTGCTAGAATATTTCATGGTCATCGAACTTGAACATGCCAAATTTCAGCACGGCCCTCGATTTCTTGTACTAGAAAACGGGCCGGCCCGGACACAGAACCACAAAATAAAAAATATACAGAAGGTCCGTTCCCGCCGTTCTTGAAAATACATACCTAAACTTGCCCGACTCACAGGGTTGCTTCTGTATTGATTCTGAATTTTAAAAAGGAGTAACAAGGTATAATAAAAATTCTTCAACATGACATTTAAATATGAACCAGCGTATCTTGGTAAAAAAACCGGCCAAGTGCGAGTCGGACTTCGCACATTTAGGGTTCCGAATCAACCTCAAAAATATGATTTATCAATATATTAGTATTTGTTGTTAAAATATACGTAATATTGAACATTGTCTCCAAATTTCAAGTTTATAGGTCAATGAGAAGTCTAAAAATTCTTAGGAACAAATTTTGTGACAGACGACGGACGGACGGACGGACGTCTGGGCGACACCAATAGGGTTCCGTTTTGACCCTTCGGGTACGGAACCCTGATAAATTGATGCGAGACCCGCTGCGAGTTGTGACTTGTGACCGGCGGCGGTCGAGAGCGCCAACAAAGAATACAAGTACCTAATTAATTAGGTACCTACATAACTAAACCATAGTACTTAAATACTGGCGTTTTACCAGCGAACGATAAGATGAATGTGTAATGGTTGATCGTCGTTATCAAAGCGGCTAGTTTCAAAAAATTACCTACCTACCTAGGTATTGTAACTACCAAAATGAGAAAACCGTTTTATTTACCTTTCAATATCGTTTGAAAATTTGAAGAAAGTCTAGGCACAGTTTTTTGTTGTATTTAAACAATAAAATACATTCCAGCTGTAATAATATCACTTATTCATTTTGACGTACGTGACACAAAGTACCTACGTAGCGGCGGGGACGTCAAGTGATCAACGCGCGCACAACTAGCACTCGCGACGCGACAGTGACAGTCGCGACTAAGCTCGTCCGAAATCAACCGAGAATGCCTGTAAATGTTACGTCTGTGTGCGTGCGGCGAAAATGGCACTTTGTACTGAGCGGACTCTCTGCTCCGGCGCGCGCCGCCGCTATTTACTTTGTGACAGAACGGTCTAGCGTGAATAAGTTGAGGAGTACTAGGCCTTGAACCACAAAACTTTACAAGCGTACAATTCGACAAATTTGACAACTTTTTCTATGGGAAACTGTACTATTTTGTTAAAATGTAGACTTGTAAAGTTTTGTGGTATACCCCTATACCACAAAACTTTACAAGTCTACATTTTAACTAAATTCAGTTAATACTGCATGTCATCCACGACAACGCGCCCCTCCACAGCAAATCTCATACTAATTTAATGCGCAGGTAATTGTATATGTGGATTGGGCTGTGGAGGAGCGCACCTTTGTGGATAAAACGCATTATACTTAACTAATATATTGCGCCTCGAATACAAAGATAAATCGAATATTTATGCAGAACAAAATTAAATTTTTGCATTAGGTAGATGGATTATTGAACGGCATTAAGTAGTTATGTATTTTCGGTTGCCTCTTGACCGACTTCAAAAGATTTATTAAAATGGATCTGCACTGTATTAGGGTCATTGGGGATCATAATCATTCAATTCAATTTATTTGCAACTCTAAAGCGGATTATTTTATTATTGATTGTGAACATTCCAAGCTTAAATTTATTACCTAGGTATCATTTTGTTAATAAGTACCTACTACACGGTTCGTATTTTGTACATACATGTATATAGGTATATCTATTGTATTTTTTTTCGGTTTCGCTTGCTTACTTTGCGAGAATCGGTTGTGTAAAGCGACGATAGGTTAACGATTCGACTGTACATAAGGACGAGAAAACTTAACGTCACATCGAGGACGAAAAGAAGATTACCATAATGTAATCATTCCCGTTACCGTCACCGTCTGATGTCATTATGTTATGACGCTGATTGACACCGCCCTTGGCAATGCACCGGGAGGTCATGGACTGCAGCTAGGCTGACTAATGTCGCGCATTTTTCGGGACAACCCATTTCAGCGTTGATATTTAGTCATGTCCCGCAATTTATTGAATAAAATTCGGGACAGAGCGTTGTCTCGAATTTTCAGCACCAGAAAAACAATAAAAATGCCTTTTCCGTACAGTAATACAATTGTGCTTTATAAAAAAAAACAATTAAATCTTAAATTTATTTAGTTTAGTTTAGTTTGTTTGTAGTTTCGGTTATTATATTATGTAACTTTGTTATTTTGATAATAAATACAAAATCAACGTACGTAAGCTATAAAAATAAATGTAGTTGATTTCTAGGTTTTAAAAAAAATCAATCTTACAATCTTTGACGTAGACATAGAGTAAAAACATTACACTCCTTTTTTTGGGCAGTTGTATGTTTTGTTGTTGTAAAATATGTTGATTTTATGAAAATATAAAATGAACCTTATAATCGAATTGTTAAAAAAGTGTGAATTTGATATCTGTACTTAAATTGAAAGAAGACACTTTTCAAAGAACAGAATACAATTTCTAAAAGTTCAAATAATTAAGCTGAGCTATCCTTCGCTCTCAACACAGGCATCCTCGGGAGCTCTGGCAACCTTGCTCACCTCCAGGAACACAACACTACATACTTGTACAGTAAATAATGTTATTATGGCAGTGATCTTCTGCAAGGCGGAGGTACTTCCCCAGTTGGGCTGCTCCAAATTCGAGCAAGATGACATTTTGCTGTGCCCTACCTCTCATAAAAATATAAATTATTATAAAGATAAATTTGAGGATTAATGTGTGTGTGATAAATGACTTGTCCCGAAAATTAGGAAATCGGATCGGGTAACCCTAGCAGCACCCACAGTCACATAAACGTGCGCCCACGCCGTTTTAAATAACACGAAATCGATTTACCTGGCTGACTGCTCTGTACTAAACGTGAAGACGCTTGACAAGGCCAAGTCTAGAGTGCCTATTATGTAATATTTTAATTTAGTCAGAAATAAGAAATAGTTCGGCTATTTTACGGAAAGTTGTACTTCGACTTTTTTTTTATTTGGATAGAATCGGGTTTTTTCTACTCAGAATCGAAAGCACTTTTGAACCTAATAGGCGAAAAAAAGTCTACCAATTTTTACATACAATTTTTGGGTTTTTCATTCCGCACACAAGCATTACAAGCTTATGAAAACGGTAACGGAATGGAATAAAAAAAATTTGAGACACTTTTTCCTCTATATCATTCAAAAGTACTTTCGATTCTGAGTAGGAAAATTCCGATTTTATCAAAAAAAAAGTTGAGTGTACCAACTTTCCGTAAAATGGCCCAGCTACGCATTACGATCGGTTTAAAGAGCCTAGTGTCTGGTTCTCTCTATGAAGCTGACTGTCCCGGGTTCGAATCCCGGTCAAGGCAAATAGTTATTTGTGCAACAAGAGAGCAAAGTTGTTCCTTGCTGCGAGCGCTGATTTTGAGTCCCGAGCAAGTGAAAGATTCTTAAATTGAATCACGAGCGTAGCGAGTAGGAAGCTAGCTCACGATCTGCCTGCTGATAAGCAGATATTGAAGCCTATCGAAGAATCACAAGCAAGTTGCCGACCCTTCATTTAATTGAGTATCCGTTGTTTTATATCTAAAAACACAGTTATAATATCAAAAAATCTCTCTGTTTGTGGTATGGAAAACTGACAAGTTAGAACTCATTTATATGAATGTCAGTTTGTCAGTCAATAAACCGTTTATCGTTAGGAAGGTTAGAAGGATCTTTGAATGGAAATGATCACATCATCCGATCAATTAAGGCATTGTCGATGGGATGTCGATTTAAATGGCTCGGTATTATGAATGGCATTAAACTAAGTAATTAATCGCAATTTATTGCTTTACAATGTGTAATCTTTATTAATTAATGAACGTTTGTTAAGTTTTATTGGGAAGTTAAAACGTTATTAATTTTTCTGTGCGATTGTTGTTCTACAAACGTAAACATGCATTTAATATTTATTTAGTTAATTTGTTTGGTGGAGATGGTGGGATGACCTGGACGTGTTCGCAAATGATTAGCCAGATATTGCGGAGGACAGAGATGCGTAGAATTATCGGCAACAGATATACTTGAGGTTGAGAAGTTAGTCGTTTTTTTTTAAATGGATACATCGCAAGTACACAGAGGCGAAACCACTACTTAAAAGTATTGAATTCAGTTTCTATACGTTCCGTTCCAGTGGCGCAAACGTTATGCCACATTAGGAGTACCAGTTGTCACAGTAAATCGAATTTACATGAGAATACCGCCTTGACACCTTATGTAATGTGTTGGTTTTTTCAAACACCGCCAATATGCCGCCAATGAAACACCTGTAACAATATTTCGAGTTGACAGGGCCAAATAAAAAGATAGTAGATAGAATAACCTAGGTGATTATAATTATAAGTGTACAAGTCTTTTTCACAAGGTTTAATTCGTGCCTGGGCTGTTATTCACAAACCCAATAAAAACTGACAAATACCATTTGACAGTTTCCATATAAAAATGGTTGAGCTTTGAGGACTGGTGACCCATTAATAGAATAAAATAAGTTTGTGGCCTATGCTGTTTACAATTGTATACTCATTACTCACCTCACCGCTCATCTATACCTAGTATATCTTAACACTAGGACTCGTAAAAGCATCATGAAATCCGAAATCTGACGCATTTGTTCCCTAGGGTGAGGTGAAGTGTACAGACTACTAGAATAACACTGCTAGTCATTTCGCGCTTGGTAATGCCTGCGCCTAGATGCCTAGGCCATGACGTTAGCACTAACTTCAAGCCTCAACTCTCTAAAATTAGGCATCAATGAGTTTGCCTCATAGGTATTTGCTGATGACGTCAAACTCTTAAGTCCATTAGCGGAATGTTAATCAGAGTAAATGTTTTTCGTTTGGCGAGTGTTAATTGCGGCGGCGCCGCCGGCGCCAGCGTTTCTGGGTTGGAATTCATTGGTGAGATCGTCCGAGATCAAGATGTCAGATGTCATATTATGTTTCGCCGTGAAATCGACATACGATTCCAAATCGACTCTTCCTTTCATCTCACACCTCACCCGTTTTTCTTCTTCTTCTTTTAAAATGGCTTTCCATCAAATTTATGATGATTTCGCCAATCAATACTTGTTCAAAGACGTTTTTCGGTAACGACGCCATGACAGCAGGCAACTGGTTTTGTTCGGTAGTGGATTCAGCTCGTCGTCGCGCAGACCACGTGTGTTTACCAACGCGGCGACGAGCAAAATTCTGGAATTCCTTCCTAGTGAGATCGTCCGAGATCAAGATGTCAGATATTATGTTTCGGTGAGATCGTCCGAGATCAAGATGTCAGATATTATGTTTCGGTGAGATCGTCCGAGATCAAGATGTCAGATATTATGTTTCGCCGTGAAATCGACATACGATTCACAAATCTCGTCTCACACCTCACCCGTTTTTATATGGAAACTGTAAAATGTCATTTGTCACTGTTTGATAGTTGCTATATTAGAACGGGTGAGGGGTGAGGTGACAGATGAGGATGAGTCGCTTTATAAGTAACAGCCCGTGAGAAGGAGCTGTGTTGATGAAGAGGGACAATAGTCCGGAGGTATCCCCAACGCAAATGTCCCGCTCTAACCTGCGTGAGTTTATAATTAATCATCCTGCTCTCTACGCAAGCTCTGCGCGCAGTTTTGTAAATATTTAGCTATAGTCATTAAGCCAATCATTCTATCAAAGCAAACCCTGCGAATTTGTCTATAACTATTTACGATCTTTAATTGAGTACAAAAATAAAACGTTAAATATCAGTAATATAGCCGTAGTATTGAAAATACATTCCAAAAAGGGGTAACTTCGCGATTTTTTTCTATCGAGTGAAATTCATCAGGTCATGTAACTGACTGCGATTTTGACTAGACAAGATCCTTATGTAACACATATATTTTTTTTAGATTTTAAGAGACTATATTCTATGTCTCAGATAGTTTTAAAAAACTCAAAAGTGGTAATACACGGCCTTAAGTTGTCAATTTTGCGAATGCACATATATACCTTCGTAACTTCGTATCAATATATCGTGCCCAAAACGGGTAGATATATGCACGTCATATATGCCTCCTCAGAGATTAAACATAGATGAATTTATCTCACAGGGGAAATGTGCAAAGCGTTCAACAGTTTCGACAGAAATGTTTTCGTATGTCCGGATTTCCGGTTATTTTCCGGTTTTTCCGGTTTTTTGACGACCGCTTTAGCTTAGTTGGTAGTGACCCTGCCTAGGAAGCTGGAGGTCCCGGGTTCGAATCCCGGCCGGGGCATTTATTTGTGTGATGAGCACGAATATTTGTTCTTGGGTCTTGAATGTTTTCCATGTATTTAAGTATCTATTTATATCTATACAAGTATGTATATCGTCGCTTAGTACCCATAGTACAAGCTTTGCTTAGTTTGGGACTAGGTTGATTTGTGTAAGAATGTCCACAAATATTTATATTTTATACATTTTTTTTTATTCTACTCTGCAGGTCGCATTTCATTTCAGCAGGTTCGAGAATTAATATATATTTTTTTTCAAGTAATTTTTTGTGGAAATTAGGAAAAAAACATTCGCGAGGTCTACAGCTCAGAGATCCAGTAGTTATACAAATGTTGTTGCGTCCTGCTGATGCATAAGGACGCAAGAGCTCAGGGTATATCATCTCTTCTGAAGTCAAAACAGCAGATTCTCAAATCAATAGAGGGTTTGATGACTTCGATGCAGATATCAACCGTTGCGATTCTTGAAAGTCGCTGAATCATTGAGCCTTTTATCCTGAGGTAGGTATCTATTTATAAGCAGGAAGGAATGAAAATGAAAATGAAAATGGAATGGTACTTTACTAATAGGTATCTCCTGACGACGCGACGTAGGTATTTATTGATTAGATTATACTTTGTTTTTCACAGAAGTAATTCCTGGGTTTTTTTGTTTACACTGTGCTAAGTGTACAAAACAATGCAGATGACGAATATTGTTATGACTGGTGTTATGTTTTAATTGAATATCATTGAAATTACAAACATATTGATAATGTAAGTCCTAAATATAGAGTTTTTGGGTTTTGATCGATATGAGTAAAAAGAAGGTCTGGTTTAGGGTCGACAAAAATGCTTTCGGTTTTTCCCCTGTACATGTCACATTTCTCAAGCAAATCTCGTGAAATTTTGTGAGAACGTCCGATAAGTTAATATAATTTAGTTGTTGAATCAGCTTTTGGCAATTAAAAAAAACGGCCAAGTGCGAGTCGGACTCGCGCCAGAAGGGTTCCGTACCATTACCTATAAAAACGGCAAAATAATCATGTCTGTTGTATGGGAGCCCCCTTAAATATTTATTCTATTCTGTTTTTTAGTATTTCTTGTTAAAGCGGCAACAGAAATACCAACATCATCTGTGAAAATTTCAACTGTCTAACTATCACGGTTCTTGAGATACAGCCTGGTGACAGACGGACAGCGGATTCTTAGTAATAGGGTCCGGAACCCTAAAAATCAACTATTTCTTGTTTCAGCGGGCGGAGCCGTCTGCTCTCTGAGTCGAATTTTTCAACCGATTCTCGTGAAATTTCATGAGCACTATGAGCAGGTTTGATATTTAAATAGAATTTTTGCAACGATTCATTTCTTGGAAAACAAAACAGTATTTATTTTTCAATGATTTCGTATGTTTCAGCGGGCGGATCCGTCTGATGTCATCTGGTCGCATTTTTCAGCAGGTTCGAAAATTATAATATACCTTTTTTGTCATGTCAGATTTTGTACATTGTAAAAAAGACTCATCAATACAATTTTGCATTCATCACATATGTAAATTCAAGTAGGCTATTGTCTCTTCGCATGTTTTAATTTTGTTTTATCAAAGTACCAAAGCTTACTAAAACTCAAAATAAACCATTTCAAAGTAGAACGGTTTTAAATGGCTCGAACACGATATCGTTATCAGACCCGATGCCGATACGGAGAAAGTAAAATGTATGAAATATAAACCGTGCTTTCTCTGCTCCCAAACAATATCCTATACAATTTTCATACATTTGACAGGCGCCAGCTTTCGATTCGTTAGTACAATCTCCTTGTCCTGGGATTCACTAAAATTTTACTAATGATTAATATTTTTTACTTGTTTGTAGCTTGTCTTGTTTTTTACTTGGTCGCGGGAGTCCGCTGGATGCGGGTGGCGCAAGACCGGTCATTGTGGCACTCTTTGGGGGAGGCCTGTGTCCAGCAGTGGACGTCTTTCGGCTGATATGATGATGATGATGATGACTTGTTTGTAGTAAATTTTTCGCTCAGTGCACCTGTCACCTCACCCCTCACCCGTTTTTGTATGGAAACTATCAAAAAGTGACCAACGACATTTTTTTAAATATACAACGACAGTGGAAAACAAGCGTACGGTCCACCTGGCCCCTATTTCACCACGTCGACAATTGTCATCTGACAATGACAATTCCATGTACACTTCTGTGTCGTCACGTAAAGATGATCGTTGGATAGCATCGATACTTACCGGCCCGGCAATGTAAACCGAATTGTCATTGTATTAAGGTGACAATTATCAAGTTGGTGAAATAGGGCCTGATGGTAAGCGGACACCGCAGCCTATAAACACTCGCAAATCCAAAGGAGTCACGTGCGCGTTGCCGACCCTTTGATACGTTTAACATATAAATACGGGTGAGCTGTGGGGTAAGGTGAGGACGGTGCTTATTGAATTGCGTAGCAGGGGGCCGACTTTTGAGTGTCGAACGCTCGACTTTTCGCTCGAGATCTGTCAAAAAACTATGATGATTTGACAGATGTCGAGTGAAAAGTCCCCCAGGTTTGAGTTTGAAATCGACATATGCTCTTAATGTTGTTGGATATTCGACTTTATCGCTGATGTAATAGAGCTGCTATTAAGGACTTTAATGCGATTTTCATTAGGTACACTACTGCTTTTCATCAGGGTTTGCCCGAAAACTTCGTAACTCGGTGTCCCGTAGCCCGCAATGTAATGAAAATCGTATACGCAAGTTCTTGCATGTAAATGGGCCTTTAAATTTTACATACGCACTGGTATTGTTCTCTATTTCTGTATGCAGATAATGAGATGACTTAAACCTGAAAACACGAAACTAGATTTAAATGTCAAATACTCACGCGTTAGTCATGGTTCACTAATGAATACAGCCTCAAACCAAATTGTAAAGAAATGCAAATTTTTGCTAATGCAAAATAGTCCTTTAACGCGAAAATGTATCAAGTTATAAACTACATGCTTTTAAAAGGCATTGTCCACAGAAATACACAGGAAACTTTAATATTTGTTTTCTTAAAAAAAACTTTTTAAAAGTTTTTAGCGCGTAAGATAGTTCGTATTATTTGTTTACGTTCAGCGCGCAGGCGTTATACCCGTGCGGCGGTCGCGGTGATACTGTTGCGCTCTCATTTGGCGCCGAAGATATCCTTCGGACAGAGCTAATTGGTTTTTTTTTCACGGCCTATAAGGGGACATACATAAATTACGTCACTCGAATTTCATATTTTTTTGTAACCTCCCCTCGTCCTTGTCACAGCTAGTCACATTTGTAACTTCCCCCTTCTTAGTGTTACGCATTTTTCAATCTACATATTTTTCGTTAGCTCACGTGATTCAATACTTAAGATATTTAAGTCGAAGATTTCGTCAAAATTACGATTTCAGCTTGTGTAAGCCTTAACTTTAGATAATTATTTTAAAACATATTGAAATGTGACGTCACATTTAGGACTGCACCTATCCCTTGTCTCACAATATCACAATTAGTCAACCGTCTCCCTCCTCAAACTCTAAAAAAAAAAACGTGCGTTAAAGCCTCGGTTGCACTTTATAAAGAAAAAAAAATTTTTTTTTATTAATAATGGGCTTGCTCTTGGCCAGCATCCTGCCAAGGGGCAAAGATGAGGCCGATGATGAAGCGAGCTCACCCAGAAAATAAAAAGTCTACCTATAGATGCAATATTAGATACGTATAGTTGACGAAATATAAGCTGCACCGATTCCTCGAACAACTTGTATGGCGAATCGGTGCAGCTTAAATTTTGTCAACCACACGCTGCCAATTTAAGGGATATCATCATGCGACGTTATTTAGAATAGGCGTTTTTATAGAACGTCGGTGGCCAACAAGCGTACGGTCTCCTGATGACTAAGTGACGTGCGCGTTGCCGACCCTTGATAAAATTTGAGGATTCACTGTGTTGACAGCAGAAGTAGGGTTGCCAACCGTCCCGCCTCAGGCGGGACGTCCCGTTTCCAGCACCCTGGACGATGCGTCCCGCAAAGGATGCGTGCGGGACGCCAATTGTCCCGTTTTCAAGCCTCGGCAGAATTATAAGAACTGGAGCGAACATTTTGTTTCATTTCAGGAAAGAGTGCACAACTTCGATAAATGAAAACAAGTAATTTCTATCCCGCTCCCGGAGGAACGTACTCGTAATAGGATAATTTTAGTTTCGAAATCATCCACTGAGAACGTATATTTCGCGAGAATAAATAATGTATCCTACTTGACAATTATACGTTAACAATATTGATAGAGTGAGCGAGTCCCGCATTTTTTAGCCAAGTCCTGCAATTCTACAACAAATGTCCCGCAAATCGAAGCACATAAGTTGGCAACCCTAAGCAGAAGGGACAAATTTATCCCTCCCTCTCAGTGCATCCTCGTGAGCTCTGGCAACCTTGCTCACCTCCAGGAACACAACACAACATTACATACTTGTATATGTATAGGTAGTAAATAATGTTATTAGACTTGTGTGAATCAAACTCTGAGACGCCAATTCCAGTGGAAAACGTATCATCGTTCGTGGTATAAAGTAATAATATCTAACTTACAGTTAAATGTGCGTAATTCTTACTCGTTACATTCTGAATGATTCAATTCAAATTAAACTGGCATTTATTACTCTATTACCACATTAACTGACTTGTGATGAATGACTAATGAAAAGCTATTGCTATTAAAGTAGCCTATCTCCTAAGGTTTACTGGAGCAAAATTCAGTTTTTAATTTAATAAATCTTTCAAAAATGGAACAAAATTTTGCTTTATTTCAATCAATTCTAAAACAAAAGAAACTGTACTTTATTTCCTGCAAATAAATGATTTGGTGTACAACAGTCAAGGGCACCAATCCTCCTGTTTCCAATTTAGCTTTCCTAAGATATTATTTTCAAAATATTTAAATTATTTTTATTTACGAGCGAACTTGTGTGCTTCGTTTTTCCAAATCCAAATGGGGCCCTATGGTGTCACAAAATCTCATACCGAAGAATTTTTAACTTTCCATTGACTTATGAAGTTGGAATTCGGTGATAATGTTTATTATTACATATTATTATACTAACAACTAAAATACTTAGTGATAAATTATATTTTTTTCAAATTTCTTTTGCGGTTGATTCAGAACCCTGAATGTGCGAATTCCGATACGCACTTGACCGGTTTTTTATTACGCGGTTTTTTTTGTATCAAATAAAAGCCTTTTTATTTGATACAACGATCTTTGAACCCAAATTCATCTGCTGTACCCCGAGTAGGAAGTATTCATTGATTTTAATTTTTTTTAAAGAAAAAGCGCAAATCTACAATAAATACCAATACCTATAGGAAATGTTGAGATGACCAGGTCCGTCCTAGGCGCGTCTCGCGAGATTCATTCCCAACTGGTGCCCTAAAAAGCCCGGGCTCCTTAAGGCGAGACGCCTGTATCAGGGATCGAAACCGGTATTTATGAAAATCCCAGAAATAGTCCAATATTTTGAATTATTGTATGGTGTTTATGTAGGACTGATTCATGTATTTACTATCTAAAACTATCGATGTTACTATCTAAAACTTTAATAAAATCATCTTATCCTTTAATGATGTATTGGTATTATAAATACTTTTGTCAAAATGTTTGATCAAAAAATTTTACAACTTGTAAGGCCTCTTAAGGTTGGATTTTACCACTTTTGAGTTTTTTTTAAACCATCTGAGACAGAACATAGTGTCTTAAATTCTGAAAAAAATATGCCACCTGGCTGGAAAGAAACATTTGTTCGGTGCAGGATAAGAACGTAAAGACAAAATTCGTAGGGTTTGTTTTGATAAAATGATTGGATTATGAGTTATGTTATGACTATGTTTAAATGTTTACGAAAACTACGCGCAGAGCTTCCGTTGAGAGCGGGATGGTTAATTGCAAACTCATGCGTGTAAGAGCAGGACATTTGCAATGGGGATACCTCCCCTTAACGAATGAGACCGTCTACGTCTGACCTTCCAAACCAGGGGAAAACTAGAGGCCGTTGGGATTAGACCAGTTTCTGACAGTTCATTATTGAATGATATTTCGTAAAATAAAGAATTCACGAATATTTGTAAGATTTTCTACGTAGGTATACATACAAAAATAAAAACCTTGTCGAAAACAATAAAATTCGACCTTGTCAACATTATTGGGTCTAAGAGAACATTCAGCTGAACCAATAATATTTTATAGCATCATAAAAAGTTTGAAACTTTAGAAAACAATACCGGCAAATGCATGCCATTAGGTGAAAATATTAACCACAATAAAAAAATGAAATAACAGAATGTGAAAATAAATCTAGCATGTACCTAAGTATGAGTTAGTTACAAAACTGAACTTTAGGTAAAGTAAATACATTTTTAAAATGTACGCCCCTCTCCTTTAGAAGACAATAAATTATGTGAGTTTCTGGGTATTGCTGCCTTTCAATTCAATAAAAAAAATATTGAAAGGACCTTATGGAGGCAGGCATATGGGGCTCTTCAAGAAAGGAGTGTGTACGTTTTAAAGGGTCTGCAAATTACATGTGACACTCCTGGAGTTGCAAGCGTCCATAGGGTGCGGTGACCGCTTACCATCAGGCGGGCCGAACGCTTGTTTGCCACCGCTTGGTATTAAAAAAAAACAATAGGGAATCGGTGCAACGTAAGCTAAGCAACCTGCCGCCATGTCTCTTCCGATGTGGACTAGGTATTAGGAATCTTGATCTACATCACAAATATGATGTGAGCGAACCTCATGTCATGTGTGTACTTACCTACCTAGATGAAGATTTTGAAATTCAATGGTGGGCTATTTCACGTTGCTACCTTCTCAATCAATTATCTATCTTACCAATTACTTATAAGATTGAAACACAATGAACCATTGCTGTCAGCAACCGCCCACGAAACGCCAATGAGATAAATATGTTGTTATGGTATTAGCGGGAGATTTCCTTCCTTATTGTCTTAAAACGTTAAAACAAAACAATAACACTTAAACTCATTTACCTGTGCTAGCTTTTACGATCTACTCTGTTGCCAAATTGAAGTGCTATTTCTGTGCAACGGAATGCATTTTCGCACTCCACTTCATTCCAAATTCAAAAGTGACGCGTTGCATTTTAAAATAACCGTTTTTTTAAACAGTTCTTGTGACTTCTGACGTCGATCAATCAGCCAATCGTTTTGTTTACGTGTCTTGGTCGCCCGAAATATTTAAATAGCTATAAAACTTAATAGGCTATTACGTTCTGGATTCATTCAAGGATTTCTCGCGTTATATTGGCATTAGTAATCGCTAATCATTCGAATAATTAGACAAATCATTCAAAGTCGAATGATCCCGTGAGTCCAGCGGGATCATTACAATGGAGTCGCAATAATATTTTAGTTAGGTTCGATTGATTTTTTTTGATTTTTGTTTTTTTTTTTGCCTTTGTTGAGAGGACGATAAATCAATCAAGACGTGATCTTTAATTTATTTGGACAGTGTTTATGTGTGATACAATGCGTGAATGTTTTATTATACGTGGGTTAACGGCCATATAAAAAGTAAGCAACATGTTAGAAAGTAAATTTATCTCACGATCGCGGGTTGGCTATTGTTGTAGTTGTTTCAAATACCGGACATTTCGTGATACCGATATTAATACCGGTATTGGCATCTTCCGCATCCGGGGATTAAAAAAAACTATAGGGAATCGGTGCAACGTAAGCTAAGCAACCTGCCGCCATGTCTCTTCCGATGTGGACTAGGTATTAGGAATCTTGATCTACATCACAAATATGATGTGAGCGAACCTCATGTCATGTGTGTACCTACCTAAATGAAGATTTTGAAATTCAATGGTGGGCTATTTCACGTTGCTACCTTCTCAATCAATTATCTATCTTACCAATTACTTATAAGATTGAAACACAATGGACCATTGCTGTCAGCAACCGCCCACGAAACGCCAATGAGATAAATATGTTGTTATGGTATTAGCGGGAGATTTCCTTCCTTATTGTCTTAAAACGTTGAAACAAAACAATAACACTTAAACTCATTTACCTGTGCTTGCTTTACGATCTACTCTGTTGCCAAATTGAAGTGCTATTTCTGTGCAACGGAATGCATTTTCGCACTCCACTTCATTCCAAATTCAAAAGTGACGCGTTGCATTTTAAAATAACCGTTTTTTTAAACAGTTCTTGTGACTTCTGACGTCGATCAATCAGCCAATCGTTTTGTTTACGTGTCTTGGTCGCCCGAAATATTTAAATAGCTTAATAGGCTATTACGTTCTGGATTCATTCAAGGATTTCTCGCTTTAAGTCTGTGTCCCACATTCCTTTCGAGATCGAGGTCCTTCAAAAATACTCAATGCGTCAAAACAGGAGAAATTAGGTCACAATAATAATAATGTTGTGAGAACTGAATCATTCAATTACAATTGAATTTAATGTTGTTTCTTGGTATTGTTTTTTCAGCTGGCTCGTTGAAGTGTTGTTTTGAATCTCGGAAAGTCCCGATCTATTTAAAAAAACATATGCAAACATACATACATATGTATACGGCTAAAATCGTAAGTGATTATTATATTTCAATTACCTATCTTATATTATCTAGTTGAGGGCCCTTGCGGATGTACTTCGGGATTGACAACATTTCAAAATTTATAATGATGCCTAAATCGAAAACCATTTCAGTAAATATGTAAAGGTAAAGGTGTACAATAAACTCCCTAAAATTATTAGCGACGAAGATAAAGATACATTATTTAATAAAAAAATTACAATATATTTAATAGATAACAGTTTTTACTCATTGCAAGATTTTTTAGAAAGTTAATTCATAATATAGTTTAAAGTTTAGTTAATGTTAAAATGTTTGTTGAATTCTACATATTTTGTAGATGTGTAATAAAAATTACCTATAGTACATATTATAGTAAATTTAGATTTAAGTTATATTGTAGTGCCCTACAGGGTTTCATAGCTGAACTTTAATTATGTAACATCTTGTAACCTATGAAAGCAATAAAGACACTGATTACTGATGACCTGAACATAATAAAATAGTTTATCTACACACATATCATAAATCCTCTAATATGCGTTCGGAAACCGTATAAAATGACTCTCATTTCAACATACAATGAATTTATGGCAATTTTCTTATCTGTGGCTAAGGCTACAGCAGTAATATAATTTTCATTTTAATCTCATATATGATGTTAAAATATTAAACGTCAAACAAAACTGTCAAAATTTAAATGTCAATGTTGACATGTCCCTATTCTAGTATCACTGAAAATTCAAATTCAATCGATGCGAAATGTCAGCTCGATGTTTTTTTAGTATATATCGCACGAAATTTGAGCTAGAACGATATGATCACATCAGAATAGGGAATCTTTACTTTTTAAAATAACATTCCGGTATCGGTTGCCAGTTCTGATTTCGATATTTCCGCAACCGTGCAAAAAAGGTTGTATTAACACAATTATTGTATTTATTTACTACGGTTTCTTAACCCATCTTAGAGTAGTTATAATATGTGTGTAGATAAAGTAATGTATGCAACTGTACAGTCAGCCCATGAAAATGTTGAGCATACTTAGAACCTTGTCACATCGAAATCTAAGAAGTATTTAGACTGAAACGTCATAAAATTTGAAACCTCTTTAATTTGACAAAGTACTAAAGTGCTCAACATTTTCGTTGGCCCACTGTACATAAATAATTAGGCATTAAAACACTCGTGTGACCTTATTATGAAACTCGCCTTCGGCTCGTTTCATAAAACACACTCGAGTTTTAATGCCCCACATTATGTACCAGTTGCATAAACTACTATTTTAGATTTTTTCTTCTCTAGATTTGAAGAAAATCGCCAAAATGTATTAAACCGGAAGTGTGACGTCATTCCTACGACTTTTAAGGAGCAATGCTGTCAAACATAGGTAATTCATAAAAATTACGTCATAATTCACTTACGATTCGCTACTTTTAGATTAGATATTTTTGAATGAAAATTAGGATTTCGGGAGAAATAAAAAAACACGTGGACCTTAAAATTTCATTTTCTATCGATCTAGGACATAAAAAGGCCAACTTGAAAATTTGAAATGTTGTCACATTGACAATTGTCACATTACTCTAAGCATAGATATAGTATATACTCTGTAGTTATAGATGCGCCAACAAGCGACCGGGGCTATGTCTTTCTCATATTATGACGTCAAAATATGGGGATACCATGGTTGCAAAAAATTACCCCAAAAATTTAGTCGGATAGTACTTAGTTACAAGTGATCAAATTCCATAGTGACTAAGTCGCCATTTTGACTCACTAACTAAATTTACACAACATCGTAGGCGATATCGTAAAATAAGTGATCTCGACCGGCCACTTTTTTTGGGATAATCTTACCTATAAATACATAGTCACCGGTTATCACCGTTGCATCAAACGGCGATTTCACTGATCCAAATCTATACATTTTGTTCTCGCCGCTCGCCGCTGGTCGCTGGCGTTCCTGCTCGCCGCTTGACTTGCTGGTCATCACGTCACCCAAAGAACCATGCTAAATGTTTAAGTCTCTAGACGATGAAAGTAGTAAGTAATGTAACCAGATAGTGCTTACTATTTCCATGCCCCTTTTTGTCTTTCACAGATAAATTATGTAGTTGTTGGAATAAAAGAATAAACTTCAATTTAGAACAGGTAATTTATTTACAATAATATATTACATTTATAACTTTATTTTTCAATAAATAAACAAATATGTAATAAGCAGTTATAGATTATTTTACCCAATTTAATTTCCTGTTCCCTCAGTCCTGAAATCCATTTTTTCGGGATTCATCCTCTGTTGAAAAACTGAAAAAATCAAATTACTTGAAATTCCCGAAACGTGGGGTAATCTTTAGGGGTTTTTTTTATTATTTGTTGGTATCCCGAAATCGAATTATAAACCGACTGAATGGTGGGACATCAATGCTAAGCTGGCTTCTATGGTAGATTTCTACTACGCGATTTGACCGGTTTGTATGTCAAATGTTTGGAGGTTATTTTTTAATTAATTCACATATTTTTCCTATTTCATCTATTGTCTCATGATATAACTAATGATTTAGCTCAGTAATTTGGTTCCGGTGAGATTTTAGAAATAAACACGGGTCCAAAATTCAAAGAAAATGTACTTACGCATGGAATGTAACATCCGCCTTTTTTCGGTCGAAATTGCTTTTACAGCCAAACACTGAACACCCCACCATGTTTGCACTGAACAACCAAACACTACGGATCTGATGATTGGTAAATTATTATTCATTTAAACCAAATTCATCATTAATTTTCCACTTATAAATTGCACTGCAAAATATTGCCACTTTGTTTTGCAATCTTCTTGACACTAATGACAGATTACTTTTACCCGACCATGAAAAAATGTCCGGTCGGTGATAAGGACAAAACATCGCACTTTTTTCTACTTCCTCTCATAGGAATCGCAATAAGGCTATCTTTCTCTTACAAAGCGTGTCAGGCCCTTGACTCTAAGCTGCTCTCCAACCTAAGGCAACTTCCTGACTTGGCGGGGCGGGATCGATATGTGACATTTTCTTCTTTGACGTAAACATACTGACGTCGCAAAGATTCCCACTTGATATAGTACTGTCAGTATTACGTTTGCGCAGTAGTAATATCATGCGCAGAAGCGAAGCAGTACCGCCTTCGCATCGTCCCGCTACCGCGCATCCCGCGCGCCAGTCAGGAAGCACTCATTGAAATGTAGGGGCGTAGTAAAAAATGGTATCGCGTCGACTGACAGCTGACACTGACATTTGACACTTTTCTCATATCGTACTGCCTCCGCACCGACAAATCAGGAAGTCGCCTTAGTAGTTATCATTCGATTATTAGCATTAATATAGTACTAATTTCCCATTCAAATATTGACATTAGTAATCGCTAATCATTCGAATAATTAGACAAATCATTCAAAGTCGAATGATCCCGTGAGTCCAGCGGGATCATTACAATGGAGTCGCAATAATATTTTAGTTAGGTTCGATTGATTTATTATTGCCTTTGTTGAGAGGACGATAAATCAATCAAGACGTGATCTTTAATTTATTTGGACAGTGTTTATGTGTGATACACTGCGTGAATGTTTTATTATACGTGGGTTAACGGCCATATAAAAAGTAAGCAACATGTTAGGAAGTAAATTTATCTCACGATCGCGGGTTGGCTATTGTTGTAGTTGTGACACATACGAACACATAAACAACGTCAAAACTCATACCCAATAGTGTGTATATTAAGCTCAATACACAACCTCAACCACGGAATAATAAAAACCAGTGGAAATGGCATAAGTCGCGATTAGTATCGAGACCAGTGTCGCTAAAACTCACATTATCATAATGCTAAACACATTGAAATCTTGAAAGTGATTGGTCGTAGTATTTTATTTAAAAAGGTGCTATGAACAACGAAGCTTTCACTTAATTTAAACTTTAAGTGCATGCGAAATGATTGAAATTCTTTTGCGCCTTCAAAGTTCTGCCATCTAGCGTTCAATAGCTGAACTGCTAAGAGAAAAACTATAAGAGTACATACCCTAGTTCGGCTACTCGCCGATAGAGCACTTTGAGTGATGTGCTATACTTCACTTCCACGTTATCGATATTGTAATATTAATGTACGAAAACATTTTTTATTTAAGAAGGACTTAATAACTTTGGTCATTATCTAGTATCAGATATCTGGTAGCATTCAATAAATAATAATGTAGCAAGTGTAATATATAGATTATTAAGCCTTTATTTTACCACACACGCACATAAAAAAAAAAAAAAAAAAACCGGCCAAGTGCGAGTTGGACCCGCGCACGCCGGATTCTGTACCATTATCTGTAAAAACCGGCAAAGTGCGAGTCGGACTTCGCACATTAAGGGTTCCGAACCAACCACAAAAAAAGTGATTTATCAATATATTAGTATTTGTTGGTAAAATATACGTAATAATAAACATTATCACCAAATTTCAAGTGCATAGGTCAACGGGAAGTTAAAAAATTCTTAGGAACAAAATTTTGTGACAGACGACGGACGGACGGACAGGCGGACACCTGGGCGTCACCAATAGGGTTCCCTTTTTGACCCTTCGGGTACGGAACCCTAAAAACTGCAAAAAAACGTATCTGTTTTATGGAAACCACCCTTAAATATTTTTTTCTGTTATTTAGTTTTTGTTACAGTGGCAACAAAAATACTCAACTGTGAAAATTTCAACTGTTTAACTATCACGGTTCATGAAATACAGCCTGGTGACAGTCGGACAACGGAGTCTTAGTATCTAATAGGGTCTCGTGTTACCCTTTGGGTACGGAACCCTAAAAATAAGAATAGGCCATGTCATTTAATTAAGTCCCAAATGTATTCTAATTTAGTCTAAAATAACGAAAAAAAAACATTAATGTCGTATATTCGTTTTAAAAAAAATTACTTCTGTCAATATACTTCTGACTTATATTGTATCTTATATATTTAAACGAGCAATTCTAATATATATTTCGGGGATCACGGAAACGGCTCTAACGATTTTGATGAAAATCAATAATATCAGTGCAAAAATTTCAATAACTCTGAAATACAGATACATTATTTAATCCCCGTACATTAGTTACAATGAATTACATTATTTTACTTTTAAACCCTAAAAAACATTGAATTATATTTCAATCTTTATAATAGATAACTTGCACCAAATATCGATAACTTATCGACATCATTCGCGCACTACTTGAGTAGCGAATGTTCTAGATTGCTGCATACTTTGACGTATGGTGCAAAATCAACTCTATTGCTTAATGATAAGGTTTATTTTTGTTTGGTGTCTATATGCTTAAAATGCCCTAAAACAGAATATTAGAAATTATTGAAAATAAAATAAAATAAGACTTTTCGATGGTATGAAACACCACCATTGGCAACGTTTTTGCTCCGGCTATCGGTTTTGTACTCCAACACTGCGCAATATGGCATTTTTCATGCAATTTAGATTTTTTTGTAATGGTAGCGACACAACTGTCACGCACAAGCGAAAGCTGCGAACTGAAGCAATGCTGCGTATCTCCTCATATTTATAACAGCGCGGCACGCCCCCTTGCCATTTCCACTGGTTTTAATTATTCCGTGACCTCAACCATGGCTCATCCGCGCTCGTGAGATTATAGTATACATAGTAGGTACATTATACACCAAGGGGATAAAGCACGCAAGGGAATTAAGACTGAGTCTAAGATGAAAACAGGAATAAAATCTGTCAGTCAAAACCAAATCACTTTCGTCACTTGACTTTGACGAAAGCATTTTTTGTCGAAGCTGAAGCAGAGACCTTCGTTTCACTCGGTCAATTAGTAGTACCTATGGATTTTTAGAGAATCTGGGGGACGATTTTCGAGCGTCGAACGCTTTTCACTCGAGATCTGTCAAAAAACTATGATGTTTTGACAGATGTCGAGATTGTCGAGTGAAAGTCGAGCGTTCGACACTTTATCGGCCCCCTGCAGTTTTACTCCGTACACGTCATACGGTTCACGATTGTCGAACAACGACAATAAAGTAAACCATAAGGTCCTGTTTATGGTGGATTATCACATTTATTTCGAAGCTTTTACTATAAAACGCTTTCAATACCTGGTTTTCCCTCGCAGTCAATAAACATCCGGCGCGGCGGGCGCCCAGTCTCACAGGAAAACACGTCGGAATTCATAACAATATCTAATTGAGATCTCAAGAAATACCGAGTATTTCGGTATGTTTACGCTCGAGAGTTTACGATATAAATATAACAAGTTCGTTGATTGAATGAAGCTGAATTGGTTAGGCGACTTCCTGATTTGTCGGTGCGGAGCTAGGCGGTATATTCAATTCAATTCAATTCTTAAAAAATGGCTTCCATCAAATTTATGATGATTTCGCCAATGTCACGTGTTCAATGACGTTGTTCGGTAACGACGCCATGACAGTAGATAAGGTTTTGTACGGTAAATGGATTCTGCCCGTCGTCGCCCCGGGCACGTGTGCTCACCAACGCGGCGACGATCAAAATCCAGCTAGGCGGTAGGTACGATATGAGAAAACTGTCAAATGTCAGTCGAGTCAGTGCTGCTTTTTACTGCGACCCTACATTTAAATGAGTGCTTCCTGACTGGCACGGGATGCGCGGTAGCGGGACGATACGAAGGTAGTACTGGTCCACTTCTGCGCATGATATTACTACTGCGCAAATGTAATACTGACAGGTGACAGTCCGTCAAGTGGGAATCTTTGCGACGTTAGCAAGACTACGTCAAAGAAAAAAATGTCACATATCGATCCACCGCCCCGCCAAGTCAGGAAGTCGCCTTACTCTACAGGCAGTCTTAAATATATAATGTACGTTCCCTAGTGGCGAAAATATCGCTTTTTTGTATACATCGACGGTGGAAAACAAGCGTACGGTCCACCTGATGAGAAGTGGACACCGCAGCCTATAGACGCTCGCAACTCCAAAGGTCACGTGCGCGTTGCCGACCCTTTATGATGATTCTCTATGTTGACAGCAGAAGGGATAGATTTACCTCCTTATTCATAAACGTCCATCAAACCTCTATTAGTTAACAAGCCGCTAAAGTTCGTTTGTCCTTATCTGTCACTCTGACATTTACGTTTGTTAGAAAGGGACAAACAACATTTTAGTTAGCAAAGGTTTGTTAAGTTTTATGAATAAGGGGGTTAGGGTTTATCTGTATGCGCCTTGTCGTTAAAGTTATTATTCGTGTATTTTGTCACCAAGTTAGTGTAGGTACCTACATGTTTTCGAAGTTATAATAAATCTTATCTATTTCGGGAATCTCGGAAACGGCTCCAACGATTTTGATGAAATGTGGGTTTTCGGGGGTGAGCAATCGAGCCCGAGAAAACGCCGAGAAAGGCTCGGTCGTCCAGATATTATTATTCTATGTGAGCAAGAACAATGGACTGGCGTTCAATTTAAGAATGGGTGTTTGTACATTCGAGTTTATTAATATATGTAATATAGTGCGTTTGATCCACGACTACACGCCCCTCCACAGCTTAAGCCGTACATTGCGCATAGATTAGTATAACCCCGGCACACAACTATGCGTGTTCGCGTTGCGTATTCGCCTCCCTTTCTTTTGCGATATTAAAGAAAGAGATGCAACACGAATATTTGCACAAACACGGCGAAGTGTAGTGCGAGCTTGAGATTCGTTGTGGAGGGGCGCGTCGTCGTGAATGATAACGTATTATACACTTTTACACTCTGTATATATTTTAGTGAATTCAACTTAATTTGTGCGTGGTCGTAATGTAGATATTACGACCACGCACAAATTAATACGCTATTTGACTAAATTTTTTTTATAATGCCAATCGAACTAGTTTTTAGAGACGATCAAATGTCTATATGGGACCAACAACATCTAGAGCACAATAAAGGGCTAAAATTAGGGACAAACCTAGCTCGACGCTAGCGGGTCTCAAAAAGGCTCCTACAAATTGGCCCTGGCAAATGACGTCATTTGCACAGCATTCGACCAACCGTTGTATGGGAAAATTAGTATTTTGCTGTTTTAGTCGTAAAATAATGCGTTTAGGTACATAGTTACTATACAATTTATATTTTATTTTTACATAAGCATTCTATTGATACCTTTTATTTGAATTTTGGACGGTAAAAAAAATACATAATTTTCTGAGTTTTTGATTTATTTATCGTATGGCATTTATTTCGAACCGTGATTTTGATGATTCATATCTTTTTATGATTTTGGTATAATGTTATAATTTACGATTATTGTGATATTTTGATGGCTAACTATCCAAAAAGTGACACTGTGTTATAAATTTTAATATGTGTCAAATACCGTATTCGCCCACTTAACACATCTCCTGGCAACTTTAAAATAGCAAAAGTTACTTTCAGAGGCGTTGCCATGAAAATAAGTAAAAATATTCTCGAACATCATGCACTTAAACACCACTATCACACCTGGCCATAAAGTGGCCATTATCGCACGCTCCACGCGCGAAAAAACCCACTCCCTGGCCAGGGGGTGACATAAAATTATAATAAAAGAATAAAGAAAGCCTCAGATCGCATATTTATCGCGATTAAAATACCTGCGATCTGAGACATTCTTTGTGTTATCGCCCTTGGTAAGTAATGTACTATTTCCTAGCCTGTGTGGATGCTGCTGGCCCCGTATGTGATCGCGCGATAGCATGATAAACGACCAATAATATAAAGTATCTGTCACTTTCTATCGAGTGGTATCAGAAAGTGACCGATGCTTTATCTTATCATAGGCCCCCTAGGCAAAGGCCTCTTCCTTTGAATGCCGTGACATAAATAGTTCATCATATCAGCCGAAAGACGTCCACTGCTGGACATAGGCCTCCCCCAAAGAATGCCACAATGACCGGTCTTGTGTCAACCGCATCCAGCGGATTCCCGCAACCTTTACCAGGTGATTAGTCCACCTTGTGGGGGGTCTACCCACGCTGCGCCTTCGGGTCCGTGGTCGCCACTCGAGAACTTTTCGGCCCCAACGGCCATCGGTTCGATAGGTACATATATGGTTACAGTTGGGCAAAATTTCACTTACCTTAATATCAGGTCAGACCGCAGATCCAAACAACACGTGCAACCGATCTCTGGCTGGCTACGTACGTCATTCATAAAGTTAGTTTGCAGATTGTTAAGGCTGACTGAAGTGCTTAAGCATGGGACACACTACTAACAAGATAAATAAATACCGGACATAAAACATATTTAAAAATCCATTTCCGTCATCATAACTTTCGATAAAAATGTCAGCGCTCAAATTGGTTCAATCCATTTGTTAGCTACGATGTCACAGATATACACATAGTAAAAATCATTGAACTATTAACATAGTTATAGCATATACAAGTAGTTATAGATGCGCTACCAAGCGACCGGGGGTAGGAGAAAGAATATTCATATAAAATATATGAAATAAAAAATGAATACTAAGCAATTTGACAGGTTTGCATGTCCAATCGGGGGTGACACGCGAAGGAAACTAAGCGCTGTGGGTAAGTATGTGTGCGTGCGCTGTCGGTACACGCGTCAATTGTTTGCGCGAGTGCGTAGCGCGGACGAATCGCGAGACGCGACGGTAACCCGATCGTAACCAGGCCTGTCAGCCGTGGCCTGTCAGGGACGAGGTAACTGACCTCGGTGCAGGGGGCTCGTGTCCGTTCTGTATGTAATACTATTATACTATTCTGTGCCAATGTATTACCTACTTATGGAAGAGTACCTGTGCCTATAACCGGACCATGAATAAATGATATCCCGGTGATAAAGACAAAATATTAGGTAGATGATGAATATGGTGATATTTAGGCGGTTGGTAATCGCTACCATGTGCATCTACCTCAATTTCTCCGCGCGTTAAAAATACCAATACATTCAGAGCTTACATTCACCTTCATAACTGGGTGCTGAGGTAAGTGCTATATTTAGCGCAGCCGCATTTTAATCTGTTTGTAAACACCTGAAATAAACACAACATCCCAACACCAGAAATAGCCCGAATAATGTCAGATGACCTCAACCAGCTTACGCCATGTAGGTCATACAGTTGAAATAATTAAAAAAACCGGCCGAGTGCGAGTCGGACTTCGCACATTTAGGGTTCCGAACCGACCGCAAAGTTAAGTTGGTTTTTATAGGAAAAATAAGGAAATTTCTAAGAAAAAATCCAATTTATCAATATGTTAGTATTTGTTGGTAAAATATACGTAATAACAAACATTATTACCAAATTTTAAGTTTAAAGGTATTTGGGAAGTTGAAAATTCTTCGGAACAAAATTTCGTAAAAAAGCTGACTTGGTGGCTTCTCATTCCTTTGTTTTCCAATATTATTTTTAATTAAAAATATAATAAATATCTACTCAATGAGCTCTAAACAACGATACCCCACTCGATAGGGTAGAATAAAAAAAATTTTCGCGCCCCCCTTTAGCTGTATGGGAGCCCCCCTTAAAAACATTTAAAAATAAGTTTTGACTATTTGTATGGCTTTGGGGCAACAAGATGCTTATACTGTGTAAATTTGAAGCCTGTAGCTACTCGTACAACCGATTGGCTGTAAAACCTGTGTGACAGACGACGGACGGACGTCTGGGCGTCACCAATAGGGTTCCGTTTTGACCCTTCGGCTACGGAACCCTAAAAAGTCGCCTCTTCTCTAGCCAAAGTAACGGATTGATTGTCAATAATCAGAATAAAAAAAAAAAAGTTAAATTACTGTGAGACAGTAATCTCTGTAATACGACTTGGCAATAAGAAGCGAACCCACCAGGAGAAGAAGTGTTAGAATCCAGAGTGTAGTGAGGAATTCAATCAGTGATCATCATTCAATCAACCCCTCTGAAAATTGTTGGTTATTGTTTTTTTGTAAACAATGATGCTTTTTAATAAAATTCAGGTACCTAATCCGCACACGACACGGTACGGCACGGCACGGTAGGAACTAGGTATTTATTTTTACTACTCTATAATAACTAGTGTTTTAGGCTTTAAGGGGAGGTATCCCCAACGCAAATGTCCCGCTCTAACACGCGTGAGTTTACAATTGACCATCCCGCTCTCTAAGCAAGCTCTGCGCGCAGTTTTGTAAATATTTAGCTATAGTCATTAAGCCAATCATTTTATCAAAGCAAACCCTGCGAATTTGTCTATAACTATTTACGATCTTTAATTGAGTACAAAAATTAAATGTTAAATATCAGTAATATAGCCGTAGTATTGAAAAAACATTCCAAAAAGGGGTAACTTCGCGATTTTTTTTTCTACCGAGTGAAATTCATCAGGTCATGTAACTGACTGCGATTTGGTTAGACAATATCCTTATGTAACACATATATTTTTTTTAGATTTTAAGACACTATATTCTATGTCTCAGATGGTTTTTAAAAACTCAAAAGTGGTAATACACGGCCTTAATCCCTTTAGGGATACGTTCATCTGTATTTGTCTGTATTTTTTAACCTGTTTTTTGTGTACAATAAAGTAATTACATTAATTAAAAGTGTTTCTAGATTAGTACATTTGTTTCATTCAAAATATTATTATTAATTATTACAGGCCTTTATTATCCGATTGGTATTATTAGTGTTTCGAATTTGACGGTTTGAACTAGGGAGGAAAATCTAATCTTTTCTGTGAATTTAAGTGCCTGCGTATTAAATCCAAATCTTCAAGTGCTCTCCAGTGTTCCCTGGAATCTCCCGGATTCTGGTATTCTCTTAGCTTATCCAGCTGATGATTCGTCTTTGTTTGACACATCCCACTGGTGTAGTCAAAGGGCGAACCATTTCGACAAGGCGGTTTGTAGCCTGTGGAGGGTGGGGTGGGGGTCGTAACATTCTGGAAAAAACAAAAGCAGTCGAGTATACGCCTATCATAAGTAGTTGCAAATAGGGATGATGACACTATACCTAAAATAAAATCAATAAATCCAAATTTTCTACGTAAAGGCTCAAATTCTCAATCAAATGGCAAAAAAAAATATAATTCAAAAAATAAATAATTATGTAATTATAAGTCTTCAAAGTTTTAAGAGCGGGTATTTTCTGTCGCTTTTCCGCAAAACGCACCTTTGTATTGAACGATCGTCATTTACTATGGCGCTACTCAACAGTAACGTCACTGTTGAGTAGCACTTTCTCTCCTAACTACGAAAATTCTAACCGTTGTAGCTTCGTTATTTTTTGAGATATTTGAATAGGATTTTCACTATTTGGCATAGTTTTATGTCTTCTTTCTATTAAAGTAATTTTGTTTTGAGTCAACATCCCTATTATACAAAAGAACCACTTAAAACAGAAGGTCTAAGTACTAGTTAGTTTACTATTAAGTACCTGAGGTTGCCAGCTTCCTTCTTCATGCTGAAACGAATAAAAACAATGTTGTTGTAAAATTAAATATAGGTAGAATTGATAGAATCAAACGCGGAACTAAATGATAATGATACATTTCTAGAACTTTATTCTTAGCTATTTCGTCAACGAATGATCTTTAACTTATTAAAGTTTACAGGTTTTACGTAAAGCACTCAATGCAGTACTCCAGGGCAAAAGTTTTATGTAGTAGAATTTTAATAATCAAGTAAATAACTTGCTCTATCCAAATCGTTGGCAAGCATGTATGTATGTGTGTGTGTTGGTAGCATGTTTGAGAAAGGTAAAGTAGGAACTTTACCTTTCTCAAACGTGCTCCAAAAAGTAGGACTAAATTCGTGATTTTTAGACTGCAAAACCTGCGATGCAATGGTCGATGGGATTTGTACAATTGTTGAGAAATTTATTCAAAGTCATCCCGTCTACTCCCGCCCTGTCTGCTAAGAAGTTTTATGTTCCACCTGACTGTGGCTTTATAGGCGGGACCCAATAGGGTATTTGACACATGTTAAAATTTATAGTACAGTGTCACTTTTTGGATAGTTAGCCATCAGAATATCACAATAAATCGTAAATTATAAAATTTTACCAAAATCATAAAAAGATATGAATCATCAAAAACTCAGAAAATTAGGTTATTTTTTTTTACCGTCCAAAATTCAAATAAAATGTAATAGAATGCTTAAGTAAAAATAAAAAAAATGTACCTAAACGCATTATTTTACGACTAAAACAGCAAAATACTAATTTTCCCATACAACGGTTGGTCGAATGCAGTGCAAGTGACGTCATTTGCCAGGGCCAATTTGTAGGAGCCTTTTTGAGATCCGCTAGCGTCGAGCTAGGTTTGTCCCTAATTTTAGCCCTTTATTGTGCTCTAAATGTTGTTGGTCCCATATAGACATTTGATGGTCTCTAAAAACTGGTTCGATTGGCATTATAAAATAAAAATTAGTCAAATAGCGTATTGTTGAGAAATTTATTCAAAGTCATCCCGTCTACTCCCGCCCCGTCTGCTAAGAAGTTTTATTTTCCACCTGACTGTGGCTTTATAGGCGGGACTCAATTAAGCAATAGGAGTGCGTGGTGGGAGAGTGGCCTGTGGAAAATCCAGGGGAAATCTCCGACACGACCACGCGGGTGGCTTAAACACTGGGGCACTCTAAGATTTTGCACTCCAGTGAGATTGGTTGAGCGGCTTCAACCGAATCTGAGGTGCCAGGAATCGAGCTACTGGGAGTTTTTTTAGCTGGTTCACTAAACCTAGCCTAGCTGAGAAGAATCCAGCAAGAAACTCAGCTAGGCCCGACCTGGGTCGGACTGACTCTACCCGGTATGCGGCGGTAACGAGATGAGGACTGGCGTCTGTGTTGTAACTGTTGTAAGTACCGATCGCGCGGTAGACGCCGCGTCTCTGCTAAGAAGTTTAAAAAATCAAAGATTTATTATAGATACCGTTGTATTTATGAACGTGCTAAGCCAATCGGTGTAGCTACTGAGATCGGTGAAGACTGTGGTTGCGTTTGGAGGACCGCAGTTTGGCGAGCCGAAACTGGTGATACCCACTAGCTCGTAGTCAACCACAGCAGGGTCACCCACGTCACACTGAAATATATTACAGTATTTAGCTTAGTTGGTATTGACCCTGCCTACGAAGCTGGAGGTCCCGGGTTCGAATCCCGGTCAGGGCATTTATTTGTGTGATGAGCACGAATATTTGTTCTTGGGTCTTGGATGTTTTCTATGTATTTAAGTATTTATTTATCTATATAAGTATGTATATCGTCGCTTAGTACCCATAGTACAAGCTTTGCTTAGTTTGGGACTAGGTTGATTTGTGTAAGATTGTCCACAAATTTTTATTTATTTTATTTATGTATAACTCTGGTCTAAACCTCTCGAACACTTTTCTCTCACTTCGTTCAATAAAATAATCATCGCGTGGTAATGACTTATTTTAGGCCATTGACTATTACTTATTCTGTGGCCATTGTCAATACTATCTTCTATTATTACGCATACCTACCAGATCAAACTTACATCGCAAGCTCCCTCGTGAAATTTGTTAGATGCGCAAAAATTTGTTTCATTATTGACAAATTTTCTGAAAATAAATGTATGTACATTAGTAGGTAATACAATTTTATGATTTAAATGCTTTATAAATATAAGAATTGTAAATAAATGATACCTAAAAAGCACGTTTAAATATTGAAACAGGCTTTGAAATAATGTTACTTTTTTCTTCAACCGTTATTGCAAACCTTGCATTTCGGACCAAAATGACAAAAAATAGACCTTTTGTTACACATGACATAATATATATATCTGTTTGTCTTTTCGTATTATTCGTATGAACGTGAAAGGGATATCAAGCGACTAGTACGAGTAGGTACAGTCAAGGGCATAAATATGTATACATTTTAGGGCCTTGTTTCAATGGAATAAGGTGAAAAAGTGTATACATAAGTATTAGTGCCCTTGACTGTAGTTTAGTAGGGATACTTACGAAGTATATGTTTTAATGCACTGGTCAATGTCAATAACATTCAACACAGCCTTGTGAATCAAATTCCATAAAGCGTTGTATACTTTGTTGTGGTACTGCCGAAAATAATTAAAGAAATATTTTATATTGTTTATTATTTTGCATAGTTTATGAAATATAATTATAAGGCCTTAATTTTGTTGCGTCGTCTATGTCTGGTTGGCACGACCGAAACACCTTTCGGCAAAAAATCCAAACGTTCAACATTAAGGGTACTTATAAGGTAAAAAATGCTCATCTATTCAGCCCATTTTCTGTTAAATTGACAAGTTTCTTGACAGTTTATCAATGTCAATATCTAGAACAGGACTATTGCAACCTAACTAAATAAATTTTAAATGTATTATGATGATGTAATGTGTTGTTTTTAAGATGTTTTGTTTCAAACATCACTCCAAATCGACCTTTTTCGAGCTAAAAACTAGTTTTTTCCGCTTAAATTCTACTACACGCAATAAAATCAAAAAAGGGCAATGTTACTATCTAAAACTTTAATAAAATCATAGTACCTACCCTATAATCACTTTATTAGTATTATCAATACTTTTGTCAAAATTTGAAATCAAAAAAATTTAAAACTTGTAAGGCCTCTTAAACATTCACAGTTTACACATTTAACATAGTCAGATTAGTCCAATAGTCGAGCAAAAATCTAATAGATGGATTCACCTACGACTTGGCCCTGGAACTCTATATCAGAGGCAACGGCAGGCAAAGCAAGGCAAAGTCTTGGGCGCCAGAGTACGCGGAATATCGCCGGTGAAGTGAGCAGACCAAAAACGAGCAGAGAGGCAGTTCGTGAAAAATCTAGTGTCCGACCGAAACATGTCTTTTTGCCGAAACCGGAACGCTTGGCTCTAGTTTCGACCGAAATCGAAACTTTTACAGACGTGTTAAATCGTTGAATAAAACGTCAGCGGGCCATTCTTTCTAGACATATGAAAAATTAAAAACCTATTATTCGTGAATGGTATATAAAACAAAACAATTTGAGTAACAAGATATGAAACAAGTGATAATTTTATCTATGTTGAAACGGAGACGCTTCGCTCGCTTCGTTTGCTCGGTCAATAATATTCAGGCAGTTTCGTAATTGCCGAAAGGTTCAGCAGTTTTTTGTCCAAAACTGAACGTTCGGCCGAAACTTAATTTTTATGCCGATACCTGCCGAAGCCGAAACCGAAACTTCGACCGGACACTAGAATAAACTCGTAGCATTGTGAAGCAGGCTTAGGCCAAATCCATGTGATGGCCATGACCACTTTGACAACAGTGTGATGCCAAAAAGAGTGCCACAGCCAAGTTAAGTCTGAGGCCAAAAAAAGACAAGGTGCAGAATTGACAACATTTCATATTTTTAACTACTTTATTTTATGAACTAGTTAGAAAATAGGTAAAAATTTAAGCCACCCGTATTTTTTCTTTTTCAATTTAACTCATTATTTCATACAAAAAAAACACGTTGAAAAGTAGGTCATTCCAAAAGGGCGTAAGTAAAATATGACGTCATCTTCCCAACAAGAATACAGAGCCACTCCAGAGCAGCGTTTGTCTGTACTCTGTACTAAGGTCTCCCTGAATACAGTGAGGAAGTGACGTCAACTTTCGGTTTACAGTAATTTGCGATTTTTTCCAAAATTAACGGAGAAAAAAAATCTAAAAAAATGTTTTTTGTGTACTTCACACGTTTTTACCGAAATGGTTTTCGAATTAAGACTTTTGGAAATTATAAAATATTGTCAATTTGTAGAGCTGCGCTAATGTGGCCTAAGGCTTGGCGCTATTTTCGACCTGATGACTATTTATCCTGAACTAGGTACATGAAATGTTTTAAGTGGTGTCCTTACTCTTATGACAATGACTGTTCTATTATATCCTAACAAATGATAGATAATAGACGGACTTACAGTTTTAGCGCCCCAACCGACAATAGTGACGTCACCCGTT
Organism: Cenopis cana; assembly: GCA_951800055.1. Taxonomy (NCBI): domain Eukaryota; kingdom Metazoa; phylum Arthropoda; class Insecta; order Lepidoptera; family Tortricidae; genus Cenopis; species Cenopis cana. Next base: position 2,277,431 of record OX637495.1, read on the forward strand.
GGCGCGGCAGTTGCATTCGTTCTGATGTCTATCTTTTTAACATTCGGGTGCTTGAGCAAATCGAGCTCGCTATCCAACTCCAAAATCACTAGGTTGTTTTGAAGGGTGTCCTCCTGATAAGATGGATGAATATAGACTAGCTTGACTTCAAACACCTTGCCTTCTTGTCTGTAGTAGTTGGTGCCAACTCGGACTGATATAATATTTCGGGTCGCGTTCATTGTTTTATCTGTTGAAGGACGTGTATATTACACCTTAGTTAGTCGAATATATTACGGCATTTATGTTGTGTTGTCTATGGGTGAAGCTATATAAACAGACAAATGTCAAAATGAAAAATTCGACCAAGAAGTTTAGATACCTACAGTATTTTCATTATAGCAAAGTGCGGGTGACACCTGTCATTTCCATACATTTTATAACCTAAAAGTCACTTGTAGGTTATAAAATGTATGGAATGACAGGTGTCACCCGCACTTTGCTATAATGAAAATACTGTACATACTGGAGGTTGCGTGCCGAACGTTCGTTTGAAGCTAGAAAATATGTATGACCTTGAATGACGTCACTGTTAACTTGCATCTCTTTCATTCTTACATAAGATGGATCTAATGAAAGAGAATGATGCAAGATAACAGTGACGTCATTCAAGGCTATATTTTCTAGCTTCAAATGAATGTTCGGCATGCAACCTCCAGGATGTATCTAAACTTCTTGAGTTCGACAATAGTACATTACTTACCAAGGGCGATAAAACAAAGAATGTCTCAGATTGCTGGTATTTTACGCCCGAGCCGAAGGCGAGGGCGATAAATATGCGATCTGAGGTTTTCTTTATTATCGCCCGTGGTAAGTACAAAATTTTATGTCACCCCCTGGCCAGGAAGTGGGTTTTTTCGCGCGCGGATCGTGCGATAATGGCCACTTTATGGCCAGGTGTGACATAAAATATTTTTCATTCCTCACACTCTGAAAGTACGTAGGTTATATTTGACCTAAGGAGCGGGTTGAAAGTGGGCTATGTCGCCCCATGGACTTATATGTATGCATTATTGTACCTATTAAAAAAAAAAACAAATTGGCAGAATCTTATTAGCCACACTGCCATTAAATCGTAGTAATATTTGAAGCTAAATGATAATTTGAAATAAATTTTAAAATAATGGAAATAAACATATATGTTTGCGATACTTTTCAATAAATTGTAAGTATTCATTGGTTCAATAAAAGTTGTTTAATTACCCTACAGATCCGCTAGCACTATTAACGTCAACCAATAGTGCCCGCCAAATTGGTCCATACACAAACGCTTTTAACATGGCTTCAATAGGATTTGACTGGATTCAGACAATGATTTTGCATACTTGGATTCTTTTTGTTTCCTCGTATTCGGAATGAAAGCAGTGTTGAACTCGGGTGAAACCACCCATTTCAGCCTCGAATTATTGGCGCTCGAACGTAGTGAGAGAAATATCTCTGTAGAATAGAAATGTGCTCGTAATATAGGGAATAATATACACTGTTGGATATATACAGGAAAGGAGATATGTACAAACTATACACATATATACAATAGATAGGAGACACAGGAAGAGATGACAATAGAGAGATCTCTCAGGGACCGAAGTCCAATGAGAGTTGGTTGGAAATTCTATATATGCAACTGACTTAAGAAACTTCGATAGCGCGTTGCAGAACATGTCAGATTTGACGGTTGCCTAGCGACGCCACATCTCGTCTGAAATAGGCGGCTTTCAACCCTTGGGTAACAATCTACTATTAAAGGGTTTACTTGTTGACTCCCTCAGCTTAGATTCATCCGAACTGGACTTGGACTTAGCCTGCTCCTTAGCATCCTTCTTTTCATATGATGAATGTTCATTAGAAACTTCACCATTCTCTTCACTTGTGGTCTCATTCTTTACAGTAGTTGTAGTGGGAGTAGTAGTAGTTGTTGTATATAGATGTAGCCATTCCCGACACCTGCATCAATAATAGGGTTGATGACACTTGTGGCGGACGGGCCCAAACCGGCTAAAATGAGCCTATTTTTACAGTCAATATGACCTGTATAGCCGTCAATAAAGATAAGAAAACAGTTAGGTAAATTTAAGAGTAATCCTGTTTCGTAAGCTCAAATACTTAAGAAACCATGTTATTTACCCAACTAGTTAGCATTCCGTTCACGCTAGGTGAACGGTATAAGTACCTAGGTATCGTCCGTATACTTATTTACTACCTCCCTGGACACAAAGGAAAAGTCCAAAAACTATTGCGCAGTTAGTTAGTATCGGCTACGCAGTAGCATTTTTATGTGCGTCACACATCGATGGAAAATCCCATCCAGTATTGCGCAATAGTTCGAGATAGCCCAAAAATATAGACATTTTGGCTATCTCAAAGTCACAAATGGTGACACAGCTCAAGAGCCTGTGACTCGAATCTATATATTAAATTCAGTAATGAAGGAGCCGTTAAGGCGCATCTGTACCACACAGCATCTAGTCTGTGTCGGGTAAATTCAGATCAGTAGAAATTCCCGAGCGCGGAATTTTCCCGCAAAGTCGAATATATTCGCACGTCACAGACTCCCAAGCCCGAACACGGTGGATTAGCGCCCCGTAGTAAGTCTCATACAGACGCCCCGAATGAGCGATTCATCTGTCCAAAGATGAGCTCATGACGGCCTCCCGTGACGACAGGGGAAGCCTGGAACCGTCAGTTCCATAAGCCAAAAGGGGAGGAGTTCCACTTTGGTCGAAACGTATGTCGGTCGAGTCTCTATGTTAGGTCGACCCGTAAGCTAGTTAATAAAAGAGCTTTATTCCTGGAATATGTATGTTCAGCACAGTGCTATCCAGTCATCTCTTCAGCAACAACCAGGAACTCCGCTCACCGAAGAAGTTTAGGAAGACTAGACATTGTAGTCATAGTTTCAGTTAGAATCGTTAAAAGTTTAAGTAAAATCGTATAAAACTGTTTCTTTTGAGCATTAAAATTAGACTAAGGGATCGGATATTTATAATCAATTAATCGTGTATACAAAAATAAACCGTGTAAAAAACAAACATAACTTTTATCTTGAAAAACAAACATAAATAAATAGTGTGTGAAAATAATCGACTTGTAATTTCATCCGTAAACCGAAAGTTAGACATAACCTAACCTAACCCATCCTAACAGCTGTTTTCGTTTCAAAGTTAGTCACCAGCAATTCGCTGAGAGTAATGTAGAGTCAGTGAAAGCCTATAAGTAATAATAATAATAAATAGTTTCTACAGTCCGCTATTGAAGAATAATACTTTCTCTACTGGGTCTAACGCGAATTAGACTTAAGTGGAAAAGTTAGTGAAGGTGCTCCTTACAATATAAATCGACTCGAGCTATCGTATATGGTCCGGGTCGTTTATAACACTATAAAAGAAAATAAATAAATCCGAATTTTCTACATAAAGGCTCAAATTCTCAATCAAATGGCGAAAAAAGTAAATCAAAAAAATAAATAATTACGTAATTTTAAGTCTTCAAAGTTTTAAGAGTGGGTATTTTCTGTCGCTTTTCCGCAAAACGCACGCCTTTGTATTGAACGATCGTCATTTACTATGGCGCTACTCAACAGTGACGTCACTGTTGAGTAGCACTTTCTCTCTCAAACTACGAACATTCTAACCGTTGTAGCTTCGTTATTTTTAGAGATATTTGAGTAGGATTTTCACTATTTGGCATAGTTTCATGTCTTCTTTCTATTGAAGTAATACATTTTTTTGAGTCAACATCCCTATTAAAGGTTTCGTAAAAGTATCAAGAGAAAATACAAAAGAAATAGCATAATATTTAAGTTAAGGGGAGATACCCCCAATGCAAATGTCCCGCTCTAACACGCGTGAGTTTTCAATTAACCATCCCGCTCTCTACGGAAGCTCTGTGCGTAGTTTTCGTAAATATTTAGCTATTTAAATATTCATTAAGTCAATCATTTTATCAAAGAAAACCCTACGATTTTGTCTATAACTATTTAGGGTACCTATTTAATTGATTAAAAAAATAAATGTAAAATATCAGTAATATTGCCGTAATACTGAAAAACTGTAACTTTGCGATTTTTTTCTATTGAGTGAAATTCATCAGGTCTTGTAACTGACTACGATTTTGACTAGACAAGATCCTTATGTGAGACATATTTTTTTTTTAATTTAAACACTATATTCTATGTCTCAGATGGTTTTAAAAAACTGAAAAGTGTTAAAACCCATCCTCAAAGGTTTTCATGACATATCGTAAAAGTATTAAGAAATATCAAAAGAAATAGCATGTCATGATGTCAGTTAACGAAAACGAACAGAGAACCGCTTATGCCGAGATCGGAAATATGACACTTCCATTATTAGGCGATTTCCTGACTTGGCGGGGCGGGATCGATATGTGACATTTTCTTCTTTGACGGAAATTTACTGACGGCGCAAAGATTCTCACTTGACGGAACACTGTCAGTATTTCTTTTGCGCAGTAGTACCTAATATCATGCGCAGGAGCGGAGCAGTACCGCCATTGCATCGACCCGCTACTGCGCATCCCGCGCCAGTCAGGAAGCACTCATTTAAATATAGGGGCGCAGTAAAAAATGGTACCGAGTCGACTGACAGCTAACACTGACATTTGACACTTTTTTCATATCGTACTGCCTCCACACCGACAAATCAGGAAGTCTCCTTATTATACTAGCTTATGCCCGCGACTCTCGTTCATCGCGTTAGAATTTAATTGATATTATTTTATTTCAGGCGCTTAGCTAGTTATCGCTCTAATCAAAACTAGGTACCTCTTGAGGGATGAATTCCGGGATATAAGTATCTCCATACCAAATTTCATCGAAGGCGGTTTATGCGTAAAAAGGTAACAGACAGACACACTTTGGCATTTATAATATTATAGCGACCCACCCTGGCTTTGCACGGGTCCAGTCTTTTAAAATGTTTTTATATCCCACCAAAAACATTACATGTAAAAAGATCCAAGTCTCACACAGTTCTTCTACAACAAAAAAGTAATGATATGTAATGGTAAACCAAGTCGGTTATATTTTAGTCAATAGTACCGGAGGGGTGTCCACAGAACAAGATTTCCACCGACTTGCATCGGCATTACTTTATGTTTTTCATGCAAGCATGCTGCATGTTTTTGTGTAAGCATGCAATTCTTTTTAAATTATATTCGATACTAAATTGTCAATAATAATTATAAATAAATAAAATTAAACTGAAAAATAATGAAAACTGTTTTCTTCCATTTTAATCTTATATCTTTGAACGAGCAATTATTGTACATATATATATCTATATTTCTATATATATTTATTAAGGTAAATATCTGGGCAACCTGGGCCTGGGCTTTGCTTGGCGTTTTCCCGTGTAAGTTTTTTGAAATTAAATGGAACGTACATCCATACATCTATCGAATGTTGACTTCCAATCTTTATAGATAGGTAGATAGATAGATAGATACTAATTTATTTGCAGAAAAAGGGTATACATGTATAGATAGGGAATAAAAATACCCTTTTAAACAAGAGGCAGCAGTGATAACCAGGTTAGATGCGATGATGGAGCCACCACAAACGAATTTATTGAAGACATGGACAGTAACTATGAATGGAAAATGCTTGATCTTTGTCCTGTGGCCTTTGTAGATGCGACGAGCGGGTGGGGGCGCTGAAAAAGGACCAATGATAATAATGATTATTTGACACCCGCATTCGAAGGTGGAACATTCGGAATAGGAGACATTTTAGAACATCAAACAATAACAACAATATAGGTAACAATAAACCAACAACAATAAGCAGCAACAACAACAAGTTCGTGAAATGTGTAGGCTCTGTTTAGTCCTTACAGCACTAGTTAAGATGTCTTAGGTACTTCTCATATTGATGTCATGGAAAGAAAAATAATTAGTGTTGTTCCTGTAGGTCAGCAAGGTTGCCAGAGCTCCCGAAGATGCACTGTGTTGCGAGCGAGGGACCTAAATTTGTCCCTTCTGCTGTCAACACTGAATCCTCGGCATCGGGTACGTAAGGCGACTTCCTGACTTGGCGGGGCGGGATCGATATGTGACATTTTCTTCTTTGACGTAAACTTACTGACGTCGCAAAGATTCCCACTTGACGGAATACTGTCAGTATTACATTTGTGCACTAGTAATATCATGCGCAGAAGCGGAGCAGTACTGTCTTCGCATCATCCCGCTTCCGCGCATCCCGCGCCAGTTGGGAAGCACTCATTTAAATTAAATGTAGGGGCGCAGTAAAAAGTAGTACAGAGTTGACTGACAGTTGACACTCACATTTGACAGTTTTCTCATATCGAACCGCCTCCGCACCCACAAATGGGGAAGTCGCCTAACTGCTTTGAAGTTACAAGCGTCTAAAGACTGCGGTGTCCGCTTACCGTCAGGTGGATCGAACGCTTTGTTTGTTCAAACACAAAATCAAAAAAATATTCTGCAAGTAGGTCTCAAGGGCTCTTTGACATGTCAGACATTACCTACAATACAATTACAAAAATAATCTCACCCCATAAATTATTTTCTGTTGGTCTCATTTGTTGTATCTCATTTGATGTATATAATTCGGTCACATTAGAATGCTTTTCTTCAACGCTGTCTCTTGATTTCATAATTTTCGGCGTGTTTTGATATTTCTTCTTATCATACTTGCTTTCTGTGCCTATATCATATTGTTGCGCGTCGTTTAAATCAGATGTAAAACTTTTCTTACGAAATTTTATTGCTGTCGTTAAAACTGAATTAATGTATTCATGTGTGGTATCAATGGTCGTTGGTTTATTGTTTTCATCACTGCCCACATTTTCTGAAAGGGTCTGCTCAGTGAAATGGTTATTGTTGCCACTTAACTCTTCCGATTCTTGTTCGCTATCGGTTTTTAGTTCCAGACGTAGGCGTATTTGGTGGGCGTAATAGAATGGAGTTGTTGTGGTGCTTTGTGACTCATTTAGACTATGAATTGTGTTGAAGAGACAGACGGTAGCCAAACAGAAATGATTGAAGAGCCCCATGACAACCCGGATATATTTAATTAGTTAATATCTACATACATACTTTAATGATATTGTTTAAATGTTACCGCATTAAACTGATTTCCCTGTATACCTAGTATTATTTACTGTCCAATTCCGTAGTTGACTTATTTGACGACACAGTAAAATATTTTATTGGCAATCAAATATTTCGAAACCTAAATATTAAATAAATAGGTAAGTGGAAACTATGTGATTACACAACGCACTGGAAATTACAACGCTCGAGTTCAATTTATGAGCTATAAATTTAGTATCTTAAATTAAAATTTCGACACCATAATATCGATTGAGGGTAGGTTGGGGTAATAAAAAACTGTGTTGTTTTAAATTTCATTGAAAAATTACTTATCCATAGTTCATAGAGAAAAAAACTTATAATTTTAAATTCATTTTTCTAATACAATATGTGTCAATTTGCCTCTGTTACTGTGTTCGTAGTTTTTCTGATAATTAACGCAGACATAACTGTGAAATCTATGAACACCAAGGAACTTAACGACAGGATATTTTCGGTTATCGATGAGCTGTTTATTTCTTTGAAAATCAACACCAAAATGATAAATCCGAACAACCTAGAAGATTACACAGCATTGCACAGTTTTATACAAGACGAGCTTTATAAAAAGGAAGAAAGATATGAAGAAATAAGTAATAACATCAAAACTGCAATAAACAATAAAACCGCTGATCATATTTCTGCCGTTAACGAAGTTATCGATGAAATGATAAGGGAACGGGCAGTTGTTAATATCAGCAGTATATTACGTAATGAAACTGAACTTTTTAATGTAAACGCAACACTCAAGGGTTATGTTGATTTATTAAGACATGTAAAAACGAAAGAACCAATTGATTTTTCTGCATGGAGTAAGTAAATAAAATGATCGAAAAAGCCGACCAAACTCATTAGACAACTGGTGCGAAATAAAACTTATTACTTCGTATATCTACTGGATTTGGCGGGCTTAAAAACAATAAATAGTAGTATTAATATTATCTGACTGGTCAATAATGATTTTGTATGTCCGGATTTCCGGCGGTTCCACTTTCCCCTCACGCTACGCTATTCATTAAGTACCGTCCTCACCTGTGATGAACCTGTGTGAAATGATAGGTGAGGACCTGTCTGTTTGTGAATAACAGCCCTGGTCGCAATTCTCAACCGATTCTTTTGAAAATTTGTGAGCAGTTCCGATAATTTTAGTCGAGAGTAGTAGTCTATTTTTTGTCAATTCTGTTTTTGAAATTCTAAAAAGAACATCGGCTGACGCCACTGACAAAATTGTAAATTTTATCGTATTGTTAGTTACTTCTTATGTATTTAGGCCCTAATGCCAGCGAAGAAGTGCAAGGGCGTCGTATCTTCGGGGGCAGAAGCACTGGCATCACTCGGTACCCATTCATGGCCAGCGTACACATCGCTGGCCGTTTCGTATGTGCGGGGTCACTGCTGCACGAAAGTCTGGCCATCAGCGCTGCCTCTTGTCTCATGCGGTGAGTACACACTACATTAATTAGGCATACGTGTCGCGCCTGCACAACACCGCCACGGCTGATGAAGTAGCGAAGTACGTTCGTCGTCTACTGGCTACGTGTTGAGTGTGTTCCAGCTTCGTTCGCGTCACTACGTCTACGTGCACTTCAGCTCGTTTGTTGTGCGTGTGCCGCGGCCGCTGGACTATTGCTTGCGCTGACTTCTGGCCGAAGAGTGTATTGTTTCGGCGGTTCCGGGGCAACCTTCCGAACCCTACATCGGAGCTGACGACGCAGCGGAGCCACACCGTTACATCGCCTAAATAAACTCTTTATTTTCTTTTTATAGATATGTATGTTAGTCTGTAAGGTATAAATATAGGCCTTGTTCCTGTGACTCTAATAAATAAATGAAAAATGAAAATTAATTGCGAGCGTGCACTTGGCGGGCCGTTCCGTCTGTGTGGGCTTGCTGCTGAATGAAAGTCTGGCCATCAGCGCTGCCTCTTGTCGCATGCGGTAAGCACACATTAAACGCTTTTATAGTTTATCGTCACTGCAACTCTATGGTTTAATTTATAAATTGACCATGACTTTAGACTAATTATGAATGAAACCATACAGTTTTATCGTGATGTGGACGTCCACGGTAAAGTACAAAAGTGACCATTAGGTACATTAATGGCGAGCGTGCTGGACTTGGCGGGCTGTTTCGTGTGGCGCAGCGCTCCTGTTTCATGCGGTGAGCACACGTTACATCCATGTCGAGCGTTCTATATGGTGAATAGTTTTATGATGCGGGCTTGCTGCTGCGCTTAAGTTTGGATATCAGCGCTGCCTCCTGCCTCTGCGATGAGATATGACTCATGTCTTTAAGGTTGAACTTCGCTCGACAACCTGTCCGCGGTTTTTTATCATGAGCGCGCGCGCCGCTGTCGCTTTTAGCACCGCGAGACCGTTTTGCCTACTCGGCTGCTCGGCGTGGGCGGAGATATAGGCGGAGTTAAGAATCTACCCGTTATCTTCACCATTATTCAATCTGGAATACACAAAACAGTTGCAACCTCCCATCTCTTCGTTCGTTCTTTTTTGTTCAGCTGTGAAGTGGGTGCGAGCCGACCAGGCTCGCAGCAAATGCTGAGACCGAGCTTATAGTCGCACCAATTTCATTGTTTTTTAACTTTAATTTAAAGTGTAACTTTTACTATTTTTTCCTGTATTTGTTGATCGTGTTTTTCTTTAGCGACAGTATTTAACTTTTTATATCTTCTGCTACTGTCCACACGAGTTTTATTGATTGGAAAACATGACTTAAGTACCATTGGTTTTTCACAGAATTCGCGAAGAACCTGACCTGCCGATACAGCTCCGACTCGGCAGTGACTACGTCACAAAAAAGGGCTACCTCGTGAACATAGACAGAGTTATCTTCCACCCAAACTTCGATCGCTCCACGTTAGCCAACAACTTAGTCCTCTTAAAGACTAAGAAGTCAATACGTTTCATTCGGAAGAAAGTTGTGGCTATAAGTTATGACAAATTGGACTTTCAACTTAAAGATGCTAAAAATATCATGATATTGGGTTGGGGAAAAAGAGGAGTAAGTGTTAAAAGACTTAGTGAAACCAATTCTCATGTACAGAGTGCATTTCTAAATTGATACTCGCAAAAATTTTGCCAGCAGCGTTGAAAATTAGAATGACACGTGAATTCTTGTCTCATCAGTTTTTACCAACAAAATTGCGGAGCCATGGCGGTTTTTAACATCATAAATGCTCGCGAGAGCTACAGCTCACAGAGCCACTATTAATATGAAATAAGGTCGCAAATGTCATGTATTGGGTCTGTCAAAGACTGGGACATTCGTTTTATTAGGTTCTGTTTCTAGCCGGCAGACAAATCCAATGACGACCAGCCGTTGTCCCGAGCGCGCCTTAATCTCTACGATTTGGAAGAATGCAAGTACATTTACAACAAGTAAGAACTGATGGCTTGACAATACTTTATCATTATCATTCTTTTCACCTTTTCTCATTTATTTGGGATCGGCGCGGCATCTCTTTTTCTTCCATACATCACTGTCACTCGTCATCTCTTCATTCACAGCCTGGTTTATTACAAATATTTGAGACCGCGGACCAGAACATAGTATAAAATTAATACTTTCTACATCTAAATAATATTTTCAGGGACTACGTAACGGATAAAACCTTTTGCGCTGGTTTTGTTGATCGGGGCGATGGTGCGTGTAATGTAAGTGGTTCAAAATAAGAGACTAGTTAAGGCGCTACAACGAGAAATTTAGAAACTTTGAAACGCTGTCCTGCCCCGACTAGCAAATAGTAGGGGCTGATTTTCAGATATATGATTGTGGTACTGACAATGACCGAAACATGATGGCTTAAAATTTCCTCTATAGAAAAAAATCTAAAGTTGAGTCCATATTTTCCTTTTTTTACTCAACCTACTAAAACAACGGATAATTAAAAGACACGATTAAGTTCATATATGATGGTATTTTACCTCGTCTAAACTCTGTCAAGAGGAAATTTACATACACACAAAATATGCTCAATATTTCAATGGTTAAGCCGGGTCCACAATTATCTGACGTGATGTTCTCTAAGGCGCTCTGACGCCTCTGAGAAAATATAAAGAAAAGAAATAGAGAAAGATAGCCTTATTGCGATTCCTATGAGAAAACAGAAAAGTACAGTCTTTTCATACAAGTATACCTATACTATGATATATCTGATGCCTGAGAAAGTATGAGCTAGATGTCACCTCTGAGCGCATCAATGAATGTGAATCAAACACAAAATAAACCAGATTCATGTTTACCTGGCGTGATGTTGTGGTGTAGTCACACCCTAATAACTCAGCTGATCACAGCTGATACACATCTGATGGAAACTTAACTAATATTAACCTTTGTACCTTTTCTCAGAACAAAGGAATGCGAGAGACCTTGATATTGATTCCAAGAAGATAGTATTACCATATGTTCTATTTCGCATACCAAACTGTTAGTATAAAAGCAGTGTAATTGTTACTCAATAAATCAGTGTTAAATCAGTATTTCCTCGAGTCTCGTCTTATCATTATTACCCGTAACGCTCCACATCTCATGGCTACCCTGCCAGGCGGGCTGCCCCAGGCAGCCCTGAATTAGTGAACAAGTGCCAGAACCTAGATACTGAGAGCAGGTCACTTCATCAGCGACCCTGCCAGAGCACCCCACATCTCATGGCGACCCTTTCAATGCCGAACAACTAAGTGGAGGGCGCCTCTCATGGCGACCCTTCCATTCCGGCTGCGCAAGACAGCCCTGATATAGTCACCAACGTCAGCCGCTTCAGCACCGCATTGCCAACGTTATTAGAGGAAGAACCAAGTGTCAGTGCGGCTTTGTGCCGTACTGGCGGCGCACTGCGCCAGCCATCCAGCTCCACTACGCTACGCCAGCCAGTCAGATCCACTGCGCCAGCCAGCCAGCTCTACTGAAGCCGAACAAGCCAGAGCAGAGCGTCGCCAGCACCAGCCGCGCCGCCGCTCAACAGCCCAGCTGTTCAACAGCTGATACCACACAGATGACTTCAGGTCCATAAAAGCCAGACAGCTGATCACCAGCTGACCATCAATCCACGTGAAGAAGTAATTAATTAAGGTACTTATAAAGCTTTTACTACAATGTAAGTAGTATGTTTAAAAAAAATATTTAACTATTGAGTTACGTAGATTTTTTTTAAAGTAAAATTTTAATTAATAATAAAGAACGATACTAATTAATTTTATCCAATTGTTAAAAGAGTAATTTTTTTTTTAATCTAATAATGTGTAAACTTTATGGTATTAAACCAATTTATGTTATAAATAATTAAGTAAATAAGAAATAATGCCGCTTGATGACGAGGTAATAATATGATTAAGATTTACAAATCTAAAAATAGCAACCAACAGTCCATCTGTACAACAACATCTGGACTTCTCGAGTTACAATACGTTCACGATACACACAGACGTATCGAGTATAATATAGGATCAGTTTTATCAAAATAAAAATAGATTCCCAGAATATAAAAATAAAATATTAAAATAATATACTAGAATGTTGAATAGTTTTAAAATAATGACAATAAGGATTCCAACTATGACAGGTCTGATCAACCAAGAATAGTGGAAATTCTTAAAAACCAAATAATTTACCTGAATTAAGTAAGTTTCAATAAACGAGATTATGACAAAATAATGAAACAAACAGACTGTATTACCAGTCAGAATAATAATATTTTATGCTCGCCATCCTTACTAACAGTGTGTCGAATCTAGTACTCAATCGCGTACGGAACGAGCTTTCCCCGCGAGAGAATTAGGTATGTTTTGCAAGGCACAGTAAATAAAAATGTATGCATATGGCATACTATATAATGACGACACCGCGTGTATTATTAGCTACGAGTATAGCTCAATGTATGTAAAACCGGGTACTGCAGATCCCGAGTATGTATAATTAAAGGTGTCTCAAAATTAAGTGATAACGATGATAGGCGAGTCATAGAGTCATATTAAACAACTTTCATTATTTGTCTTTGAGTGCTTATTAACTGAGCGCTCCCGTGCTTTGGAATGCACGTTAAGCCATTTATCCCGACAGCTGACTATGAAAGCAGTCGTTAAGCTAAGTTAGAGCCGCCCGAACGGCTTGAGAATTTCTAACAGTCAAGATGCCCACTTACTTCACAAAGCCTAATTGAAATAAGGTCTAGTTTCCCCTCAGGTTGGAAGGTCAGATGGCAGTCGCTTCCGTAAAAACTAGTGCCTACACCAAATCATGAGATTACGTAGGAGGATGATTATGACTAAGGAAATCGTGTCCCGCCGCAATCAGTGGTAAACCCGAGAGGTGCCAGTGAGCGAGTAGGTAGATACATAATTATTAGCAAGGTACACCAGAAATACAAGGCAGGCAGCAAATCCTTGAAACCTAGAACATGATTCGATCGAGCATCAATCGTGCAAGTTCTTGGACACATAGTACTTATAATGTAGTGTTAAAAGCACTGTCTGAAAGGTATATATACCTACCTCTAAATGGTATTTACGCGCGCTTATGTATACAATTTATGTATAAAATCCTTGTATTACTGAGTTATAATTAAGGGTCGGCCGACCATAAAATAATGCATGCCGTGTACCTTACCTTACTACCTTAGCAAGCTTAGCAAGCTTAGCAAGCTTAGCAAAAAGTGATGCAAAAATTGCACACTTTATGTCACAAGTAAAATACTAAGTGACAAATAAAAATACATATGTATAATTACGTCTAAAAGAGAAAAATGAACTTACAAGTCACAATTACTATTTTTGAATGGTATAAAAAATAATAATAATGACAAATATTGATGTGCACAAAATATTTGTTATTATGGTGACAAAATAAATACAAACAAGAGAAAAATAACGACATGATACAACGTCGTAAACACAAACTAATAATGGCAGCAGAAATGTATACCATAATTTATGTCCTATTAAAAAAAAAAAAAAAAACTTAAATACAATATGACAAACAAACGTCGTCATCAAAGCGTGCATTCAATTCCAGTTATATTAGTATAGATAAAGAAAATTTTGTATCATTAGATTTAGTTTAGTTTTAATTTATTTACTGTATTCGTTTTAATCAATATTTCTCATTCTGTTTGAAAAAGAAATAATGTCAATAAATAAAATGAGATTTCTTTAATTTTTCGTAATTAATATTAATTTAGTAATAAGTTCATTTATACCTATGTAGTTTTAATTTTTTTTTAATAAATGTATAATCTTATAGTATAAATAAGTGTACTAACTACAATTAACATTACGATGCTAAAATGATTATGCCAATCCATCTGATCGCATACCACCTACCATATAAGGAACAAGAAATGTAAACATTAAGTAGAATTAAGAAACCATGTATACCATAGACTTAAGTTACTTTAAGAAACCATGTAAACCATAGACATAAGTTAATTAAGTTTACAGAAGCCAAAAAATAGTAGTTATGTATTTTACTATTTTTTGTCTCAAAAAAACGGGGAAGCTGTGGTGTAGTCACACCCTAATAACTCAGCTGATCACAGCTGATACACATCTGATGGAAACTTAACTAATATTAACCTTTGTACCTTTTCTCAGAACAAAGGAATGCGAGAGACCTTGATATTGATTCCAAGAAGATAGTATTACCATATGTTCTATTTCGCATACCAAACTGTTAGTATAAAAGCAGTGTAATTGTTACTCAATAAATCAGTGTTAAATCAGTATTTCCTCGAGTCTCGTCTTATCATTATTACCCGTAACGCTCCACATCTCAATGTGTCGTACTTATCGTAGAACAAAATCTGTTTCAGACATTTAATAAATCTTTATTTTACTAAACGGTTAAAACTCACGTATTGTCACTTCAGGCGACATGTTTCGAACTCTTCGGAAGTTCTTCTAAGCTTCGTATTTAGTAAATCCATAAAATATATAGATTATTATTGAAACAGCATGACGGAGGCGGGCCGGCGCTGGTGGGCAGTCTGTTGACGGGTGTCATCAGCTTTGGTTCTCCCCACTGCGGTCGTGTGGACGCGCCCACCGTGTTCACACGTCTTGGCCGCTACGCTGACTGGATTGACAGCGCGCTGGATAGCGCCCCGGTAAGCAATTTTGTCAGGATGGTCCATCTTGTCAGGACGGTCCTCCTTGTCAGGATTGGCCGCCTTGTTAGGATGGTCCACCTTGTCAGGATGGTCCACCTTGTCAGGATGGTCCACCTTGTCAGGATGGTCCAACTTGTCAGGATCGTTCCGCTTGTCAGGATTGTCCAGCGTGTCAGGAATATTCTCCTTGTCAGGATAGTCCGCCTTGTTATTATGGTCCATCTTGTCAGGATGGTCTATCTTATCAGGATTGTCCAGCTTGTCAGGATTATCCACCTTGTCAGGATTGGCCACCTTGTCAGGACGGACCAACTTGTCAGGAACTTAGTCCACCTTCTCCTTCCACACCTCCACTTTGTCAGGAACTGATTTAGTTCTCTCTTGTACCATGTCGCCGTGCGCAACGTGTAGGTACACTCGCCACGGCCTCTGACTGGCCAGTACGCGGGATAGTGTTATTATCAGTAACTGTTAGGTATCTTACTGCCACGCCTAGTCTATCTTGTCATGAACTACATCCTCCTCCTCATGGAGGCGAACGTTTCGGTTAAACAGTTATGACATAGTTTTATCAATGGCTTTTGAGTCTGTTAAAGACTATGAAAGCAGTGTCAGTTAGGGAGACAACGTTTTTCGTGGCTGTGTAAGTCAATGCGGTAGCGACATACACGACCGCAACCCTGACATGTGAAGTTTGCTAGTGGCAAACAGGTGTCACGCCGTCTCAATCGTGTCGCATGTCTATTGGCGCGCTTGTCTGCGAGTGTCGCAAACCATGCTTCGTCGTGAACTTTACGGCCATCGAAAGCCAGTTTGCGCCATTTATCCCTGTCGTCGGCAAGCTCCTCCCATTTGTGGACCGGGTAGTGAATGCCTGCATATCTCGCTTGGCGCAGTCCTGATGTCGTAGCATTGGCCTGCCAACACTTCTCTTGGCATCAGCTACGACATAGTTTACTCGTAAAATAAATCGTAAATTTTATAAACAGAAACGTATAGATATGTTATATAAAGATATAATATATAACTATTGAATATTGTCCCCAGATTGCGAAAGGTAAACTAGCTAATACCCTACAGAACTACGGGGTTCTTGGATCAGCCGAGAATGCAATGGGAAGTGAAGAAATAACTGCGGAAAATCCAAGAGAAGTTTTATTACGAGAATTTGGAATTAAGAAAATACAAGATGGACCAATAGATCCTTCCAAGGATGGAAAAACAGACATCAAAAAACCAAAACCTGCAAATCTTCGAGATACAGTGGAACAAGATTATGACGCAACAGACATACTTAATGGACCCATAGACTTAAAAGCCTCTCTGAATACCGTTCAAAATACTACAAGCACGGCCGTTGCTGTTGATCTTACGAATACGTATGAACCGGATAATAAAGATACTGACGAGTTGCAATCTAATACCGTACAGATTATACTTTCTGATGATTCTGAAGAACGTACAACTTTAAAACCAGCGGAAAATTCGCCACAGAGTTTGGAAAATGACAAAGATGAAAAGGAACAAAGTTCGGCGTTTGGTGATATTATGAAGCAACTCTTTGAAAATACATTTCTTAAGGACAATGTAACCAAGACGCGACAAAATAGTGAGGAAACTGCTAATGTTGATTCTCAAAATGAACCATCGACTACAAAAGATGTTGAAACTACTACTGAACTCGAGGCACTGGATGTCGGGAATCAAGTTGCAAATGAAGACGGAGAAGTCAATCTTAGATTAAACATCGACAACAAAAACACCAAATCAAATGAAAAGATGACATGGCGTGAAACGCCACAATTTAACATCCAATACCAGGTGGAAATTAAACCAATTATTGTTCCGATAAGTGAAGAGGAAAAGAACAATTCACTAATTATCTTATCTGAGAGTGGAACTACTCACCGCACTAAAGTGTACAATGCGAAATTATTGACGAATAAACTGAAAAAAGGAATGAAGGCTTTGGTAAAACACATGAATCTTATAAGTGTCAAAGAACTCTCAGATAATAGCTAAATGAACCTCTCGAAGCAAAATCATACAATAAATAAGTTTCTGCTAAGATTTTACTGGCGATAAAATAGGTACCTCTTTTATCGTTGAGTCGGTATAAATTTTATCTTTATTTAAGCATGTCAATCAAATAGGGAATACGAAAAACCAATAGGTTTTGTTTAATATAATGCTACGATTTTATGTGTGTACCTATGCAGTAGCAGTGTTAAGAAATATTATTATTCTTTTTGAAATCGGTAACTTAGTATTTGTGGAAACCGAATTATTTTGGTCTTGCTATCGATGGAATTAAAGAAATAAATAAATTATAGTAATTTTATTAATAGGTAAAAGGGAATTATATTTATTTTTCGACGACCTCTTTAGCTTAGTTGGTAGTGACCATGCCTACGAAGCTGGAGGTCCCGGGTTCGAATGCCGGCCGGGTCATTTATTTGTGTGATGAGCATGAATATTTGTTCTTGGGTCTTGGATGTTTTCTATGTATTTAAGTATTTATTTATTTATATCAGTATGTATATCGTCGCTTAGTACCCATAGTACAAGCTTTGCTTAGTTTGGGACTAGGTTGATTTGTGTAAGATTGTCCACAAATATTTATTTATTATTTATTTATTTATTTTATTTGGGAAAAAAATATTGACAAGACTTTCAAGTCAGTTTGCTGGGGGAACTGCAGTATCTAAAATGAATAAATTAAAAACCAATAGAATGATAAGAAATAATTAAAACCTTAATTTAACTCAAATTAAAACTGATTTTTTTTAAATAAATAACCGGCCAAGGGCATGTCGGGCCTTGCTTAGTCAGGGTTCCGTAGCTGCCCGAACTTAATTGAAAACGTGAAAATCTCTGAAGCATGGCACAACACAAAGTGGGACTTTACGGGTCTCGCATCCAATTTTTGGTCTTTTATAATTTTTAGCTGAGGTGCTCATTCGACAATGTAGCCAGATCCTCAAGAAAATGCACGGCTACATTATTGTAAGTACCTGATGATATTAGGTATGCATACTACTTTTTAGCGTGAATTGTTTTATGTATTTTTTTTCCTTTTAATTATTTAGCCGTATTGAATTAAGCTATTTCTACATATATAAATCAATAACAATAGTAGCCTAACCCATTTTCCTTTAATAAACACCAGACACTTAATGGATGGTGGCAAAAATATATTGCCGTCTTCATTTTATTAAATTACCTATCAAATAAAGTAGGCATCAGCTCAGTCAAGCCGGTAAGTTGATCAAACAATTATTGCAAATTTTGAGGAGAAATTTCATACTTACCTTCATACAAAACTGTGCAAGTTAAATAATGATGGTTGCGGAAGGAACGAGTATTTAGATAATTCGTATGTAGGTATTAAAAGGATAAAAAAACAATGTGTGGGAACAACTTTTTATTGTTTTATATGAAACAACAATTTAACATAAATTCAAACAATATATCCAATGAGCGTTGTTAAGACATATAACATGTAAGTATATTATATGAACATATATCACTTTACGTATCTATACAATTTTATATAGAATAGGATCCTCTTCAACTGAACACAACGTTGATGACAAAAATATGAAAGTCCGATAAACAACACAGAATTAGATGACATTTATATTTATGTATATTATTTTAATTACCTATTTCATTTTATAGTTCATGTAACAAGGCCTGTTTTTTTTTACATGCCTGCTTTTCTGCTAATACCGAGATGTCATCGGATTTACTGACAAATTGGCAATCTGGTGTCTTCTCGAATATCTCACGGTTCGAAATTGCCATAGATGCCAACAATATCGGACTGTCAAAATAACCTCCTGGGGTTCAATTCAAAGTGATAATACTAGTACATATTCACTTCAACGGAATTTGTATCTTTCGAACTTGGAACAGAGTTGCATTTGTTTTGTTTAATTCAATTCCAAAACAAAACAAACTCTACCCTATTTCCTGTCACAAAAGAATAAAATTTCATTGGCAATTTTTCTTGTATGGTGCGCGGGTATTGCCATACAAATACACAATAGAAAACATTGAGATTTAACTACAATCAAAAATGTTTTAAGGTGGTTCGCTTTCCATACAAAACGTCTTTTGACGTTTTGATATTTTAAGAAACTTACGTAACAAACAATCATAAATTGGCTTTCTATTTGCGCGAAATTCCACCTTTCCTAGAATAAACTTGTATAAACTAGAATAATTTGAGATATTAGTTTGTCACGTGAGTATCTCGTGACATAATTTTTTTAGGTTTGCCCGAAGCGATTAGGTGTGAACGAAACAGGAATAGGTTCGGGAGATTGCTGAGGAGGCATTACCTAGACTCAGGGTAGCGCTTCCTTAGTAGGCCCTCGAACTTATTATTTATTCATACATAACATGTTAGTATACAAATACATAAGTATATTAAGTTAAAAACTAAGTGTAACCAAGAGACTGCCGATCCCGCAGTCAAACTGTAGCCACAGTTTTGCGGGGCAATGTATATTGTATTTCATGTAACCTGTGTTTATTAAATAAATAAATAAAATAAATAAGTTTCTTGAAATATCACGCCGCTAGCCTGCGAATGTCAAAAGTCGTTTTGTATGGAAAGCGAACCACCTAAATTGTAAATCTCGACACCTAATTACATTTTTTTTAGAAAATAACTGACTAGACATAGACTAGCTTAGGTAGCTAACTCAAAGTTAGTAGAGTAGTAATGGAAAGAAGACGATGGTAAAGAAGCCATTCAATATTGTTAAAACTGACTAGTCTGTACGGAATGAGAAGAAAATAGGATATAAGGGTGCCCTCGTATCCTACGCTTCCTCTATTTCCGAGTTTTTCTAGTATATTTCTAGTATAAGTTTTTTCGAAACATTAACTAATTCGAACGCGTTTGCGTTTTGTCTCAAAATGTATGAAAACGCTCTCACCGAGTTTGAAATACGCGCGTTCATCGGTTAGCAACAAATGTTATACTCGCTGTTTTAGTTTCCACTAGTGACCACCAGAGGTGCTGTTCACGTTTTCATACCACTTTCATACATTTTGAGACAAAGGCGCAAACGCGTTCGAATTAATGTTTCGAAAACACTTATACTAGAACTACTGATTCTAACTTATGCGGGATTATTTTTAGACTTTTTAGGGAAACTAGTTTCATGCATTTTTGATTACATTGCGGGCTTTGATCGCCCTCGTCTTACCTCGGCAGTCCAAAGCCCGCAATGTAATGTGCCTAATCAAAAATGCATGATACTAGTTTCGTAATCTAAATCCCGCATTATGCATATGTTCAGTGTGCGAAGCTGCATTTCACAACGGTCAAAGTCATAGAGTAGGTATCTAACTGTTTGTGACATTTATTAATTGTTTCTATAGTAACACCTCCTTTGTCAGCAATTACAATAAACACCAATTAAACTAGTTTTTTTTGTTTTTGTTTTGGATATCAACAGTTTACCTAAAGTTGTGTAAACACGAGTTATTGTACGTTCGACGAGGTTTCTCAACTAAATATTGGAATTAACTTTGACGTCCTTTGAAACTGTTATAGAAGAAATCTCGTAATCTTTTGAAACTGTACCAAGGTATAATATACATTACAAATACGTACGGACTTGAAATGTAGGCAGGTTAGTAAGGTAAGTACTTTTATGCGGACTTTACTTCTTCGACACATGAAAATGATGAAATACATACACTCTATGAAAGATTATCTTTATTTTACAAATGACTTTTAGTATCAACAGTGGACTGTATAAAAATAAATGTCCGGTTTAGGCACGTAATACATTTTCTCAATCTTATGTTGTTTCATGAATTGATTTTGTCTACAACTTAAACTTGGGTCTCTAGTTAAAACAAGGAAAAAGTGGTCACTAATGAACCTGAAAGTGCCTGATGTAAGTAGTCTAGCAAAATAGGCGTAACGCAACACACCACACAGAGATATCAGGCATTTAGATTTAAAATTAGAACATGGAGAAGGACGACAGTATTCTGTTCTACTCATATAGTATATACAAGTAGGTAATTATAGATGCGCCAACCAAGCGATCGGTAGCTTTAGTATAGGTTTTTTCGAAACATTTACTAATTCGAACGCTCGCTGAAATACGCGCGTTCATCGGTTAGCAACAAATTAATGTTATACTCGCTGTTTTAGTTTCCACTAGTGACCACCAGAGGCGCTGTTCACGATTTCATACCACTTTCATACATTTTGAGACAAAACGCAAACGCGTTCGAATTAGTTAAATGTTTCGAAAAACTTATACTAGAGCTTATAGGTTATATTAGAGAAAGAATATTCATATAAAATTTATACTACTGACCGGTTTGCGTGTCCAATGTCCAAAGTTTGTGCCTGTGCCAATAACCCAACCATGAAAAAATGCTCGGTCGGTGTTTGAGACAAAACATAGCACTCTTTTCTATTTCCTCTTTTTCTATTAAAGTGTGTGTGGTTCCACTAAAGTCATGTGTATAATAAACACTTCTTAACAAGGTAGGTAAGGATTTAAGGGACTATATTTAAAGCTATTTTTACGATGACATTGAAAGCGACATAGAAATAGGTATAGATAGAGTTCTTGATACGATACGCGATAAAATAGAATTTTCCTTATAATAATCATAAGAAAATTTTCGGGAGTTGTTTATCCCATCGACGAGTGCGTGAACAATCCACTCTATTCTGAAGACAGCAAGGTTGAATATGCTTGTCGATTTGTTCACAAACTCGAAAACGATTTAATACATCTAATAAAATACTACATTTATCTCTTTAAATATCTATTGTAACCATCGTACATTATTTTATTGTTTCACAATAAAGTCTAATATTTAGGCTTCAAAGGTTTGGATTTATCCATTCTTCAACACGTCTTCAAATAAGGGATATGATACATCTATTCTTGTAAAGACAACTTCTTCACGTAATATTTGTATTTTGTATATCAAATGACGTTAATAATGAATATTTGAACATACTTAGGTACTGACATGAATAAATAATGAAGTAACAGATATATACCGGGTAAATTATTCGTGTACAGAAATATAAAAATATGATTGTATAAATGATTCTGAACCACCATTGGCCAAACGTTGTCCGTGCCAAAATAAATCTGTTGTTTCATAGAAAAAAAATCATCAGTCGCCTGATCCAAATGTATGAACAAGCAGATTTCTTTTTCATGGACAAAGTTGGTCCCATAGTAAAAGTGGTTCAGAATCATTGATAGAATCTATTTTCATATTTCTGTTCGCGACTTATATTTCACCCTGTATATATAACTATAGGTACAAAAAATACATACAGAGGTGGACATAGACGCTCCTCCTTTTTTGAAGTCGCTAAAACACCTTATTTTTAATAACATGAATCAAAAATTAATAACATAAAATCGATGAAGCCACTAAGGCTTCAAACACTTATTATGTACTTGAAAAACATGCTCTCATCAGTACCTCTAGTATAAGTTTTTTCGAAACAAAACACAAATACACGTTTGCCTTTAAGAGGAGGGGCAGTGCAAGCTCTCTCCATACAAACTTTGTGCAGGATGTTCTTGGTTTGTGTTATGATTTTTGGTCAGTATGGTTATTTTTCTGTTAGCTATTTCGTGATGTAATTTTTTTTTCATTGATATTATTTTTAATTCTTTAAATTTTTCGTTTTTTTGAAATATTTGAAAATTTCCACATCACTTTCTTCGCATATCTAATATTTACATCCAAAAAATATATTACATTCGTTAAGTGTCAAAATCTACGAATAAAACGTGCACAGAGTTTGTATGGAGAATGCCTTGCCCACCCCTGCGCCTTAATCTTAATTTATATGGCAAAAAATAATTACCACCATTGGCCACCAGAGGCGCTGCTCGCGTTGCTTTACAAAATGAGACTAAACGCAAAAACGCGTTCGTTTAGTATTTAGATTCGAAGAAACTTACTTATACGTATATCATACTAGAGGTACAGGGTCAAAAAGTTGAACAAGATGTTTTTTTTTGTATTATTAATAACTCGAAACAGCCGTTGATATTATCTTAAATATTTATCACACACATTTATTTATCCAATCATCTCTTGGAAGTGTTAGTTTGGCTTAATTTTATCCGAAAATGCCATTCAATCTCTTTCACCGAATTTTGGTCCTCCACTAACCAAAAGTCATAGTAATAGAAACCTATTGCTGTTTTAGATACTTTACCTATTCACCGCCACAGTATATTCTGTAACATGTGCCTCACGCGCCAAAGTATTCATAGCAAAAGACTGAAAATGAACCTTACTTGATAGCACGTAGCTTGCTTTTACATCGACTTGATCGACTCGATATGAAGTCATTGGCGTGCGTGTGGGTGCTAATGTCCAGATTTTATATCAAGTAAATGGCGGTGAAAAGGTAGTTCTATGAAATGTTTTTTTTTCTTGTATAAGGGTAAAGGACAGGTGATTTAAGTACCAGATATCTTTCAAAATTAAAAATGGAACACTGGTTCTTATATTCGGGTCATTGTCAGATTTAGGTGCGCGTCTTTTCGGTGGACATGCCAAAAGTGAATAGCTACAAAGCTTAATTTTCGATTGATCTGATAACCCGATGAATTCATAACTGTAACTTCACATTTTTATGTGACTTTTGACAACATGTAATATCCGAGAATTCTAGCTGAATATTTTAGTATGTATACCTACTTGATTAAACAAAAGTGGATTAGTTTTATAATATCCTTCATTACTATCATCAATATTCTAGGTATACAGTGAGTGAGGTGAGTTTCCCTTGACATTCTTATTTCGTAGCCAGTATTTGTTGTATTTAGGTATTTTTTTTTTAAATAAGTTGACTATGTGATTTTCATTTTTGTGCCGTCATAGCTTATGATTTCATCCACGGTAATGACATTCACGGATGTGACCATGTCCACAAAAATGAGGATAGCCCTAGTGTTTTGTTTTCATATCGTTCGACTTTATATCAATCATTTTCCAAAGGATCATAGTATGTAAACCCGTTCGATGTCCCCCTAAAAAAATAGTTTGGGTGACAGCAATATGCCTGGTAAAATTAGATGCAATTTAATTTTTAGTATGGATATGGAATATCGGGTTCTGATAACAGAAAAAAATGCTCGTCAAGCCCGCACTTTGTGCGTTTTTAGCATTGATCTAAGTAAATCCTTGGACCTCCACAAATAATCTTGAAAACAGTAGAATCCTCGACGAGTTGTATACTAGAGCTCAAAGCCGTTACAGGAGAAACGAAGGGTTACCACTCATTACCGCTCTAGAGGCTGGTAGAATGACAGCGACACCACAATGGCCCAATTAAACGGCAGCGAGGGTCAACGCAGCAGAGGTTTTAGTGGGTAGGTATTCCCTTCCCCTGCGGAAGGGCGAGTCCCACATACCCCCCACCATGGGCCTTCCCGTGCCCGGGGGATGCTTAAATGCATTTACTCTGCGTCAAAAAAAGGAGGGAAAGAACCCCCCGACCCCGCACTAGTCGCGGAAGGGGAATAATACGCTGCTGACCGTTACAGGACAGGAGAGACGAAGGGTTACCCCTGATTACCGCACTAGAGGCAGGAGGGGAAGAACCCCCCGTCCCCGCACTAGTCGCGGAAGGGGAAGAGCCCCCCCACGCCACCGACGTCCCAGTCAGCGACCTCCACGGGGCCGAAGCATTCGTCGAAGAACTGCTCCATTGCCTTGTGCAGGTGGATGGTGGAGCGCTCGAAGTTGTGGCCCTCGTCCGGGTAGATCTATAACGAGATAAGTTATTGTTATGACGTTGCAGTGTGGTCAAGAGTATGATCGCGCCGGAGTAACACGTTTTATGTCATAGGGGGCAAAGGAACAGATGGATCCATAAACACATGCAACACCAGAGGAGTCAAAAATGCATCGCTGGCCTTTATAAATAACAATTCTCCAAAAATTTCTGGAGCAGCAAGTAATGATGTTACTCAGCGATTATCTTTATTTGTAAACCAGCAATGTAGTACACCGAATTGGCATTATAAGGAGACAATTGTCAAGATGGCGAAACAGGGCCTTGGTACCTGAGCCTGCGGCGCGGCCAGGTCAGCGGGTATTGAAAATCATGCATCATAAGATTCATAAAACACATCTGGACTGCAGTGATACCTTCTTTTCAGTCGTACTTCTTCGCCTCAGTTGTCAGATACTCAGAGTGGTCGTGGCTGTTTGAATGCTGTACACGGCTGATTTTTGCTTCCAGATTTGTTATTGGCATTGGACTTCAGACTTTCCCTTGTGATTTCTGTGTGTGTTGAAGACGCCGGTGTGGCCGAGCGCGCACCCATGGTCCTGCGGCGCGGCCGGGTTGGCGTTTCATTGAAGGTCATGCATCATATCAAGTACCAGGGCACTATAACTCACCTGGTGTGTGTAGACGGCGCCCGTGCGGATGAGCGCGCGTGCGAGCGCCAGCGCGTGGTCCTGCGGCGCGGCCAGGTCGGCGGTGGCGTGCGCGAGCAGCAGCCGTCGCGGCGGCAGGTTGCCAGCCTTACGCCATACTGCGCTCGCGCCCAACGCGCCCGCCCAGTGAGCGCCGTAGCCCGTGTAGCGCTCCGTCCAGAACGAGTCTGGAATATGGACATCGTGATGGTGTAAAGCATTGAAATTTGGCTGAAAGGAAGTTCGTAAAGTTGGCCGAAAGCAGATACGGTTGAAACTCTTGTTGAATCTCAATGTAGATTGGTTGAGCGGTTTCAACTGTATCTGAGGCGTGACAGTGGAATTGAGCTACTGGGAATTTAGTCGCTGGTTCACTAAATCTAGCCTTGTTAAGAAGAGTCTAATAAGAAACTCAGCTAGGCCCGACTTGGGTCGGACTGAATCTAACCCGGTGTGCGGCAGTACCGGGACGAATAGGGACTATATGTGTCTGTGTTGTCGCGCTCAGTACTCACTATAGTGGCGGAGATCAGTGACCGGCGCTATGGCGGCGAGGCAGCGCGTGACGTTGCGAGCGTCATCCGCTACCAGCGCGGCCGCTGCGCCCGCGCCGTACCCACTCCCCCACACCCCCACGCGGGTTCCGTCCACCATCTTCAGGTTGTCGCGCAGGTACCTATAAAATGTCTTTTTTAAGCTACAATGATGGCATATAAGTTGTATACACGATCTTCCTAGTGCTAAACAGACACCGTAATCTATGGACGCTTGAGACTGCCTTTTTCACTCCAGTGTTTGTCAGTCTGTCTGTCCGTCCGTCTGTCTCAGCCAATTTGATACTGTTGGACCGATTCCTTTTTGTATTAATGTTCACGCGTCGAAACATTAACTTATTTAAGCGGGCGAATATGCCTGGCAGAATCACCCGTCAGACGGGCCGACTACTGCCTGTGCCGCGTCGACTCGCGCTGCTCGAT
Organism: Cenopis cana; assembly: GCA_951800055.1. Classification (NCBI taxonomy): domain Eukaryota; kingdom Metazoa; phylum Arthropoda; class Insecta; order Lepidoptera; family Tortricidae; genus Cenopis; species Cenopis cana. The sequence goes on from OX637495.1 coordinate 2,304,128, forward strand.
AGAAGCCCACGAGTAATAGGCCCGTCAATGTACGAGCGCCTACCCGCCACACTTAAAAACGAATCCTCTAACGACATATTTGAACGCCGCCGACTTAAAGAACTTTTAATGCTCAAATCACTGTATTCCGTAAAGGAATACAACGAACAGCCAGTCGTTTTTTAATTATTATTATTGTTAAATTTTTATTCTGTATTTTATTTTTTGTTTAATTTTGACATTTTTAAATTAGTATTTTGACATTGTTTTGACATTGAAAATTATTTGACCATATTATATTATTTTAAACTCGACTATTGACATTAGATATTACCTAGAATTTCCTAGTCGTGTATACAAATGAAAAAAAAAAAAAATTAATTTATTTTGACATGCGACATTACTTGATTTCTTTTATTGTTTTATATTTTTCTTATTTTATACCTGTTGACGATCCTTTTGTGAATTAATTTTGTTTTAAATATGTAAAACACTATGTAATTTTATAAAGGAAATAAATATATCTAATCTAATCTAATCTATTAAGCAGTACCGCTGCTAACACAAACTACACTAAAAAAGGAAAAATTTAAAAGTTGGCCTTTACACATATGTAAGTCATTGACGCTCCATTTCAGTGGAGACTCACTTTTAGGTAGTGCTCATTTACGCCTGTGTGAATAGAGATATCTGGTCATTTCTCTATTGACGGTGTAGATAATAGTGATTGTAGAACTTACGATAACACTGCGATTTGATCCTCCACATCCACAGACAGCAGCTTGTGGTATATTTCAGTTCTGAGTTCCTCCCCCTGAAATTACACAACATTCTTCTATCAATTTTTTTCTTAATGACACAAAAACTGCTGAACGAATTATGGAACTGATGAAACTTGGTACACAACGAATTCATGGTCTGGATCGCATACTTTTTATCCGAAAATCATCCTTCGAAGGGACGAAATTGCGAGCAAAAGCTACTTTCATATTCATAAATAAATGCCCTATCTTTGAGACGTGATAAGCTACTTAAATAAGTGAATTTAGTAGTATCCTCTGATCAATATCTTAGGGAAACGAAAAATTGTAGGTAAAAATGACCGTTATAATTCTAAGCTTAAAAAAGACGAGGTATCGGCAGGTCAAAACATGTTCGGTACCTGTCCGCCCGAGCCACGCGCGTCGATTTCGGCCACGATGAAGTTTCTTGCAGCTGCCAGGTACCAGCCCCAGCCTGGAGCCCATTGCTCCGTCACCAGCTGTCCACCCGGCTCCGCTGACCTGCAAACAACTTGCTTGGTTCATGCTCTCGTCTTGAAGATCTAGACGCCAAACGTCCGTTCCGTAAATCTCGGCCTAAACCCTCCTATCAGTATACCTGTAACAGTAACGGACAGCTTCACTTTATTTCTTGCAACAGTATTTTTAAAACAAAATTCGGTTTTGTGAGTCACATTCTCGCCAGGATATTGCCGTTGACAGACACGTCTGGGACGACATCATCATCATGGTCACCAGGGTAGTCACTGACCATGTGACAGCGATTAGTCGACTCCATGTTTGATATTTGTTACGCAGTTAGTTTTTGTATATTCTGACATTCTGACAAATGTTTTTTTTTTTTTAGATTTAGGCTGTATTTTTTGCCATATATTGCGTGTGACGTAAAATATTGTGTAACAGAAACATGAATGTTATATAAAATTGTTGTCATTGGGTATGTCTATCAGCCACAGCGAGGGTGGTTCGCTCTAAAATGGACCAAAGGCATTCAGTATTGAGATCCTGGACTCCCCCGCATGAGAGCGAGATGGCGGTAACCGTGGAGGTTTAGTGGGTAGAAGTACCATATAACCCAGTCATTTCCCGATGTCTGATGATTCGTAAGATTCTTGTCTACCCGCGTTTTATAATATAGTGAAATGTATTGACGATCTTACACGTGCAACACGAGAGGCAAGGGCAGGTCGTCGGTTTCTCTGAAACCAGGCGGCAGGTAGAGCCGCACTCGCGCTTCCCTGTTTGCTTGCACCTGAAATATAGAAAAGATATCGTTATCTCAAGACTGTGGTCTTTAGGTATCTAACACTAGGTACCGCTCCCCCCCGCGGATCTAGTTCAAATTAAGGTAATATGGTAACAGAATCAAATCTATCAATCTCGATTCCACGTGGTCTTGTATGTCCGACCCCAAGCGTGTATATAAAAAGTCGGAGGCGCGAAGGGAAAGCCGCCCCCCGACTTCTGGTTTTAAAGGGCACATAAGGGTGCCCTCATTTGGACATTGGTTCAATCTTCTCTCAAAACTTATGGGCCTGTGATGAAGACGATGATGTTTATAGTTAAGCAGGCTTGAAAACTCAAATATGGACATGAGAATAAGTAAATTTCAACCAACCTCTACCCTGAAGACTTTAGCCTGAGGCCCGGCCAGCGCAGCAAACTTCTGCCTCAGTGGAGCTCCATCCCACAAGACAGCGCGGCGCTCCCCGTTTGAAGCACAGAGAAAGATTGTGGGCGGCCCAGGACCGAGGCACTCCTGAAATGTTACAAAAAAGCAAATATTAATACCTACGACCCCAAACGAATTGAAAATGGTATGAAGTTGCATATGACTTCCTCAGATCTATCATGTCGCCTGATGAAAACTGTGTAGCTAGTGCATTTCGAGACGTTTATTGCTAGTAGGATTGAAAGAACTGTTGGAACAGACGTAGACTATTTGGGAAACTATTTAGTAATTTTCTGAAAATTGTCACTTTAGCACACGGCAGAGCAAAGTTTGCCATGAAATAAAACCCTAGATCAAGTTTTTGTCGATACAGTTTTTGGAAACTTCCCAAAAAGTAAAAAAGTACACTCGCGAGGTTTACAGCTTGCAGAGTCACTTTTCACTGCCAGACTCTATATCTTAAACGTACATTTAACCCAGAAAGTATCTCAGAAACCGATGTAGCGACCTACCTATAGTGATAGATGTCCGGCATCTGAGAAATGTTACGCAATGGCCGCTAGGCAGGTTGTACCGTTTAACTGACATCGAACCTGTGACAGCCGAGGGGCTTAAGGCGCCACGTCAAAGGGTAGCAAGCGATGCGTCCCTGCCTCCCGCTTCCCTTTCGCAGTCTTAGTTAAGTGGTCGATCCATACTAATGTACCTGGACGTAGTAAGAGAAGTTCCTGCTGAATATAACTCGGTTGAACAGGCACTCGGTGGGTAGGGAGTCGTTCTCCTCGGCCACGTGTGGCAGCACCGTCGACGTCGGCCACGCCGGCAGCGGCGACGTCGTGTTTTCAGACTCCTGCGCAGGCTATCATTAAATCAAAGTCATTAATCTATCTTTTTTGATTTTTGGGAGAAATTCAACAATCCTAAAATTTTGTTAATTTTGGGGGCGATTTCTATTTTTATAGCGGCCAAGGTGCCGCATCTGAACATGTCAGGCAGTGCGGCGCCGGTCACATTCAGACATCCGACACGTGAAAGCGGTAGATATGCCGTGTGACAAAACCATGTGAGATTGTGAGACTGACCGTTGGCTCCTCACTAGTAGGCGGTGGGGGTTCGTCCGGCGGCAGCGGCGCCGCGTCCGGACACGTCAGGCAGTGCGGCGCTGGCCACATTCCGTCGTCCGACACACGTATGCGATACAGGTGCCGCTCCCCCGCCTTCTCCGGTGCCGTGCCCATTACGTAACTATAAAACAATGTTAATAACAAACTTTTCAAATTACAATAATTTAGGCTCCGAGCAGGATGTTTGAGACGTTGGTGCTGTTAAAGAAGCCTGAGTCTTCTAGGCAGAATGTACGCCTCCCTAAAGCGTTGTAAGAGAGAACGGTTGAGAAAGGGCCGAGCATGGTTGCTCCGGTAACTTAGTAGGCTAAAGCGATTGACCGCGTGTGCCAGGAGGTCGCAGGTCCGAATTCTGCTCAGAACCTCCAGTTTTAATTTTTTCCCAATAATTTGAAATTTATAAGCAGTTTTTAACTCCTTGATCGCTATAAAATTCACGAAGGCGAGTGGATTGGACGAAGTGAGACTTTAACGCCATAGTAATAGGAACCACAATACAAATACTCTTTATTGCACACCTCAATTAAAGGACGCAATAAAGTACCTTACAAAATCACTATAAGTAGAGGCAAACAACAGGCGGTCTTATCTCTAAAGAGCCACTCCACTCACCTTCGTGAATATCGAGAGCTATAACTATTTACTTACAGCAGCTTCCTCCCCTCATCCCACCCCATAAGCTGTGTGACCTCGAACGGGCCCTGCGTGATGCTGGTCTTCCCATCTGCTCCGACCCGCACCGCGTGCCGCCAGGTTCCGCCGCGGTCAGCGACTGGCGCGGAGGTGAAGAGAGTGGTCCGCCCGCCGACTAAAGCTGAGCCGCCGCACCACCCGCACGCCGGATCGGGCTCCGCGCCGAGTCCGGACCAGCGCGAGCCGTCTGCCTCGTCGCGAATTATCTAAGAATAAGAATAATTTATTTTACTTAAATACATTTTATACGGGAAGATAGTCAGTGGATCCCAAACTAGGCCGTGCTTGTATTTTGGAAACTGAATTTGAAGTACATTGTCAAGGCCATTATCATTTCTGTGCATCATGTCATGTCACATACGTGGATGTCACTACCGTGGATGAAATTACTATACGCCAGATTAATGATACATTTATTGAGTATTGTAAGTAATGATTATTGGCAATTTTCTGGTAAATTTTCACTGGCAGTATAGCTGGGAATGAAAATATCTTACGTATGTAAGTACAAGGTACCTACTATTAATTCACCTGTGTGTACCTGCAGTGTCACTTTAGTACATTATGCCTAATCATGCCCTACAACAAACATTAAAACGGCAAACACTTATGCCAAAGCACGCTCTTGACATTTTATTAGATCACCCCGCAACATCAGACCATAAAAACGCAAGCAATGACAAAGCTGCCTCCATTAATCATGCAAGATGGCTGATGTGGATATTATAATTTAGTCGTCAGCTCGCAAGCTACGTAATCAGAGAGAACCGCTGGCTCATCATTATTCTTCATTGTCTGTGGATTTTTGTGAGAGTTCGTAAAAAATTACCAGCGATTCTTGAAGTGTAATTGAGGGTGAAGATACAGGCGTGAGTTATTGAGCGGCTATTGGAAAACGTCCGACGCATTAAACACCGTCAGTCTTTCAAGACGGCAGTGATGTATATAAGCTGCAGAAACTTCTTTGATTTGCGGGTAGAGTAAAGGAAAGCCAGAAATTGTGACCATTGCATTGTTAAAAAAAAAAAAAAAAATTTAAGCTGTTTATTTCAGTAAAAATAACATAGTTAAGATGGCGCTATTATTTTGATTTATATTGGCAATAGACTATTATGACATTTAGACTTGTCTATCTGTCAGGTCTGACGTAAATTTTGAATAGTAGTTTATGCAACTGGTACATGATGAGAGGCATTAAAACATGAGTGTGGTTTTATGGCAGGCATAATAATATCACACGAGTGTTTTAAGGCCTAATTATGTAAAGTTGCATACATTACTTTATCTACACGCATATTATAAATACTTTAAGATGGATTCAGTAGCCGAAGGCAAATGGCCTGCATTCCTACCAGTGCTACCGGTAACATACAATATTTAGAGGTGCTAATCTAATATTCAAATTTAAATTGGAATTAAATCAAAACAAAGATAGAACATATTTATTTATTAAACTAATGGTAAATTCATAAAATAATAAAATTTTACCGAGACTTCAATTTTTGCACAATAAACAAAATTGCGGAAATGGCGCAAATTGGGGGAAGGAGTAAAATAAAAATGAATAAAATGAACTTTATTCTGTAAGTAGGCCGCAATGGCACTTTTACAAGTCAAACCCTACTAGCGTTTCACAGAGGCCACTGCCGAGAAGAAACGCCGAAAGAAACTCGACAGTCAGCCATTTTCTCACAAAAATATGCTTATTACAATGATAAATGATAATACTTAACCTACTTAAGATCAAGAAATCTAAGTATCTATATAAAGCAACACAAAAACAAAGAATAAAATGAGGAAAAAAACCAGTTATGTACAGTGTGTAATTCTGCAAGAAAACATTTCGAAACTGTATACCTTAGCATCAACAAATTCTATTTAGGAAAAAAAAAAAAAAAAAAAAAGAGAGAGAGAGGAGAGAGGGGGTAGGGAGAGAGAGGTAGTGATCGAGAGAGAGAGGGAGGTATGATAAAACGAGGAGACACTGGAGGCAGTACTTACATCCTGGCAGTTGTAGTTGGCGGCGCTGCACACGCTGATGACGGACACGTTCTGCGCGCGGTTCAGCAGCAGCACCGCGATCTGCCGCTCCGAGGTCCACGCCGTCCAGCGGACGTACCAGTCTGCCGACAAATATATGCTCAAATTTACTACGTGTCCAACACATCAATAGTAACAGTGTTGCCTCCACTGTGACGCTGAGCGCCCTACAGCAACCACGCGCCTAGCGGCTGCCGCGCATCGTCCTTCGGAAGTGAACCTGCGCTAGATCAACCCCCGGTCATCGCTAAACGAGGCGACGGATTTATTCCAGCTTGAAGTGGCTTCAGCTTATTGCTCTTTGCAATTTGAAATCATTTTTTCAAAAAGCTATTTTACTGTTCAAACAATAAGGTTAAAGTTCCGCCTGTTGTTTACCTCTACTATAAGCCTAATGTTTTCTGTACTATGATCTTTTTGAGGTGTACAAATTGTACAATAAAGAGTATTTGTATTGTATTGTATTGTTAAAAATCCATTAAGATGTTTATAGCAAATCGGCCAACCTTACCTTTGTCGATTTGTGGAGTGAATTGTATCGCGTGCGGGAAGAGGAACTTGGGTGTCTTCAGACTGACCACGTAAACCGTCGCTACTGGGTTGTTAGTGTTCACCTGTTACAAAATACAACATATCATATATCATTAGATATGCGGTGTGCTTTAGGTTAGGTTCGTGGTTAGGTGGTGGAAGGATGCCCGGAGACCGCTACCTAATCCCAAGATTTAGTTTTTAGCAGATTCAGTTTCCAGCAGACCTTTTAACACGAGGGGAAACTAGACCTTATTGGCTTTTCAAGTGAGTGGGCAACTTGACCGTTAGAAGTTCTTAAGCCAATCAAGAGACCCGAGGGTTTAGAAACCCACCTTAGGATACCTCAGCGTCCGTATGGCCGGGTAGGCTGGAGGTTCCTGCTCCTCCAACCCGTACCACGGGTACTGGTGCTGGTGCACCAACGTGCTGTTGTAACTGACGTAGAGAAGCGTCTGCCCATCAGGACTGAACCAGAGTGCTCGCTCCAACCGCAGGACTTGGGTCTCATAGAGGAAGTCTGGGACGCCGTTAAAGATCACTCCGGGTATACCTGGAATGAGAGAAAGACGTCATGCGAACATTAAGGCATGGGTTTTTTTTCTTTAAGTTCTGGAGAGATTCTCCATGTAGGTACTTGCAGCCCCTCCCTGCAGAGAAGGCATGGTGTTTAGCGTGCTGTAGTAAACAAGGAACCCTTATAGTTTCGCCACGTCCGTCCGTCAGCGGCTTAGCTCAGTAACCGTTAGGCTGGTTTTCCACTAGAGCTATGCTACGCAGCTACGCTGCAAGAATGCGCTACCTACGAGCTATGCGACCGTTTCCACTAAAGCTACGCTATGTAGCTATGCGAGGTCGATGCCCTATGAAGATGCGCAGCCGCAAGGTAGCTTATGTATCGACAGCGGGCGCGGGGAGCGGCAGCGCGGTGAGGGGCGAAGCGCTCACGCATCCGTAGCGCGCATCCGTAGCACGCATCCACAGCACGCATCCATAGCACGCATCCGCAGCTCGCATCTTTCCAGATAAAAACATAGCTTAGCTGAACCCTTTTCCACCAGAGCTATGCTATGTGAATAAAGGAATGAGATTGGTGGATTTCAAACGCATCCATAGCACCGTAGCATAGCATAGCTCTAGTGGAAACCAGCCTTAGGACTAAGAAGCTTGGCATGAGCATGTATGCATATTTATTGATCACGCAGACAAAATGGTAGAATAGTATGTTAAAAAATTTTTTTTGGTACCCACACTCGACATCAATGGATCCGAGAGAGAGTCGAGAGAGCATGAAATACGCGACCTTGGGCTGTCTGTCGACCGCTATGAGCATGAATCGGTTCGATTCTGAGCGCGTTCTGAGCGCTGTGAGCGTGATTCGGAACACAGCTTTAGTTAACCGAGTTTAAAGGCAATATTCGGTTCGCTTGAATACAATAGTACCATAGGCTCACCGGTGGGTCCTAAAGCGTACAACGTGTTAATATTGAATTCCATTCCAATCCACAGACTTTCACGTATAATATTGCTTTCAGTATTCCACTTTAGAAGTTCGTCCCTTAGCGCCACAGAACACCAAGCCAACCGGAATCACAACATATCTCCCGGGCCTCGATGCCCCTTTGTTGAAATTAGAAAGTAGGTCACCGCAATAATCACAGTTTCGCGAATAGTTTCCTTTTTAACTTGGCTACGTGCAAATGGATTCGAAAGATCTTGGATAACAGTTAGATAAAATTAACTCCCTTTAGCAAAATTCAGCTTCGATATTAAGAACGTGCTAAAATAAATTGTTTCTTTGAATCCCCGGCCTGACCAGACTAGGAACCCATGAAGTGTGAATCTTGAGTATATACTTATACTCTGTTTGTCTGGCTCTGTTAGCTGTTGACCTCGCGAGTATTTTTAATGTTTTTATATTTCTTTATAATTATCGAACCTGCTCACAGAAGTTCGCTAGAATCGGTGGAAAAATGCCACCGGTAGAGGAGACCGAGAGATGTTTTTGAAAAATTCCAAAAACTAAATCGACAAAAAATTTTATATCGGACCGGCTCACAACACGAGAATCGGTTTCAAGAGAAATGCAACCTGTAAAGGAGAACAACCGGAATCCGCTTACGAAAGCATTTGTTGAAGCTCAAGCGGAGACCTTCGTTTCATTCGGTCAATGATTGTTACTCTGATGTCTTTCCCGTTCACGGGACAATGGTATCCCGGACCTTTGGGAGGCGTGCGCGGAGCCGAAGTACCGAGGTACCGAAGTACCAACGAGTACCACATAGCCAACACGTAGAGGCCCTTTTGACGATTTAATGAAATGCAAGGGATACACCGAGCGGATGCTGTCCCTGCCCGTGTCATGGGACGCACACAGAGACAGCACCCGCCAGGGTGTATAGGGACTATTGCTGATTGATGGAGTCTAAATGAACTGGGCGAATGTATTGGGTGAATGTGATGGACTAATGGCTGGGCTATTGGGTGAGACAACGGACGCCTGCCTAATAAAACTGGGTCAGATTTTTATTTATTATTAACGCTTAAAATTTAATGTCGTCTTTGGTTTCTGCGATTGTTACATTAATACGATTTAAACGAATCTTATCTTGTATTTAAACCCTTTTAGGTCACTCAAAACTTCAGGAAATTCATTTAATGTGTTAAATACGAAACCATTAGAGTAAAATCCACAGTGGTTTAAATATTGCAGCTTTTCATATAGGTACTGTATGTATATTTTAATGAAACCCCGGAAGAGTAATCTTTTTCGAGATTAATATCGCACATCGATTTCGATAGGTGGACCAATTTTTTTGGCGTTGTAGTTTTTTTTATTTCTTAGAATTGCATGAAAATTGGTAGGTTGGAAGAGCTCCTGATTCTGAACAATATTTCCTACACTGTCCCACAATTTTTTTCCATTGAGTGACAAAACGTATGGGATTTTCGTAACTCAGTGGAAAAAATGTATGGGAAAAAAATTTTTTTCGAGGCCATGTTGTCATATTTTTTTTACTTGTAAACCTACTTATTTTACCTACCAATTTTCATGCAATTCTAAGAAATAAAAAGAAACTACAACGCCAAAAAAATTGGCCCAGGTATGACGGTAAGTTGGTTTAACGTTTGCTTTAATCATGTTTCAGCAGTCTCGTCGATATTGTTTTTGCTGACTGATTACTTATGATAATGAGTTCCTGTTAACTGGAAATATAGGGCTCGTAGAAGAGTTTTCCATCTAATTTATTATTACTCGAGAGATTAGATTGAAAATGTGATATTAGATCAAGTAGTGTCTTACTTTTTTTAATTTGTTGACTTGAAATATATGATAATCATGATATTAATGTACGAAAATTATTGGTCAATGTATAATGTATGACTAATTTAATTATAAGTTTTAATTTGTATGCCTATGGGGCTATTCATAAATTACGTCATCTATTTTTGACGATTTTTGACCCCTCCCCCCCTAAAATCATCCAACCATCATAATTCGAATGACCCCCCCCTATCAAATAAAATGATGTAATTTCTAAAAAATGCGTTCTTAGCTTAATTTTTCAATAAAAAACTATTTAAAATGATTTAGTTATTATTATTTCTTTAAAGTTAAAACAATCAACAAAACAACAAATTAACAATCAACTCTAAATATCAAATAACAATATTTATTCATTTCCCATGGGGACTTCACCCACTCCTCCAAGTTCTAAATTTATTGTTAATTCAAGTTTAGTAGGTATTTTTTTATAGCATTAACAGTTTATAGAAACACGAATTTCATTCCTTTTTTACTCATTAAAGCACTTTTTAAAGATGCGAGAGATGATGCCATCTTGGGATTGACCCCCCTCCCCTCCTACGTCATGCTACCATCATCCAATGTTATGACCCCCCCCCCCCCCAAATTTAATATGACGTAATTTATGAATAGCCCCTATCGGCGAAACATAGCGATCATTATTATCTATGTACCAACATGTTACCTATGTTTACGAATAAATTATTATGATTATGATTACTTGAGTTGTACATTCTGAATCATTTTTATTTATTTATAGAGTAAAAAAAGTAGTCGTAGTTAAATTTAGATTTAGCAACCAGAAAAAATTGCACCAGTGATCAACATTCTATGCAGTACGCTAAAAGACAAATGACATTCGAAATATACCCAAATATGCAAGTTAACAACTGGTAATGAGTGCTTCTTGGCATTAAGCCTGTCTTTGTGCGATAAAATCCAAACGATGAAATAATTCGACTTAATAGCTGTAGCCCAGAGAAGTAAACTACATACTAAATGCAGCAATGCTCTTTAAGTAAAGCGTTTTAAAAGTACATTTATATTTCAACCTCTTTAAGTAAGATGTCCTTTAAACGTCCCGCTAAAAGCTTCCTGTGGACTCGTGACAGATACTGTGTCACTCAGCACTGTTGAGCGCTACGGAGGCACCTACATTACTCGTAGCAAGAGCAGTACCTAGGTAAGCCATGAGTTTGCAATGTTTGCATTACCGTACTCGCTAGCGACTGCGTAAACAATTTAGTATGGACAAAAGTACAGCGCCGTTTTGGAGGTGCCAGTTTTGTCAAATACACTCGCGGTCAATAATTTCGGGTCACCCTAGTTTAAATACCCCAATAGGTTTTGTTAAATATTCTACACTCATCTTATTTACATGATACTATTCTTCGTATTGCCCAACTGTATTAGCAATTTCTGGGATCCTATCATAAAAATATCAATGTCCAAAAATGACGATTTTCGCGATATCTCGCTCCGTTAACGTTGTTTTTTTCATGGGTTTTTACGACTCCGATTTAAAATTGGAAACGTTACTTTTTTTGACTGTTACTTTTGCATTATAGACGTAAAATTAAAAAAAGATAATCACATGATTAAAAAAACTTACAACCTCGTAGTATTTTAGGAAATATGATGGTTTTTTACCAACCCGTATTCTTTGTCCGCGAGTGTAGTTCTGTATTGCATAATAAACAGCCATCTCATTTCCAAAGTTATCGCATCACGGTCGAATATCTGCCAAGACAAGCCAAAAGTTTTGACCAGATGCGGTTTGCATAAAGGGGTGTCTACGCGAAGACGGCATCGATGCGGCCAAGACATACTTTTTAGCCAGCATCTTCACTAACTTTTACACTAAGCAATTAACGTTAACCTAACTTAACATTGGCTTAAAAAAATTGCATCTTTAACTGACATAATCCTTGTAATAAACGAATCCTGGTACTTGAATTTAAACTTTCGTGAGACATGTTATAACTTTATTTTACTAAACGGTTAAAAGTTAAAACTCACGTATTAATTGTCACTTCGGGCGACATGTTTCGAACTCTTCGGGAGTTCTTCCTCAGGATGAGTGCGTCTGCGACCCGCGCCGATTGCACACTGTCGAACTACCCGCCGCCCGCCGCAAGGCCCCCCCGCCCCCGCCCCCGCGCTGTCTGCGCGTGCGTCACGAAACATGAATCCTGGTACTTTCAGCATCACAGATCACAGCTAATCATTATTAACCTTATTGCAACAAGTCCAGTGAAGGCAGGTGAGTTGCAGGATGAGTTAACTGTGATGCTAGTCCTCTTCTTTGGCATTACACAATTCTCTAGAGCGATCGCTTGCACAGATCACAGTTAACTGACCATTCTTAAACCTTAATGCAACAAGTCAAAGTCTACCAATGGTCAACTGAAAGAACAGCTAGTGTAACGCTCACGAGCTAAGTGCCGGGGGTGCTCCTCGCACCAGCGGAGGGAAGGCTTGGTAACGCTCTAGCCTTTTCCCCAGACGTGAACCTAACCTAACCCGACTTGACGACAACCCTTGGAATAGACGAGTCCTGGTACTAACAGCATCACAGATCAGATCACAGCTGACCAGTCTTACTTAACGTTATTGTAACGGGACCAGCCAAACCAGGTGAAGCAGCAGTAGACAGGGGTTACAGGAGAGGTTAACTGACCATAGGTAGACCTTAGTTATAACTGTGATGCTGCTAACACAGCTAGTATAATTCTCACCGTTGTTAGTGATCCTGCAGACCAGAGTCTTGAGCACTCTCGGCTTGTAGTAGATGTCGTTGTCGTGTACGAACACCAGGCTGGAGCCGGTCGGCGACCACTCCGCGTACTGCAGCAGGGGTGCAGTGCGGTCGTCCTCCACCGGCGATATGGGGATCTTGTTTCTGATGACAAATGACAAAAAAATTGAGCCCATAGCACAAGTGACGCTACGACATCTCAAAAGTAAATATTTAGTGGACAATCTTACACAAATCGACCTAGTAAACTAAGCAAAGCTTGTAATATGGGTACTAATCGACGATACACATATTTATATAGATAAATGCATACTTAAATACATAGAAAACATCCAAGACTCAGGAACAAATATTCCAGTTCATCAAATAAGTGCCCTGACCGGGATTCGAACCCCGGACTTCCAGCTTCGTAGGCAGGGTCACTACCAGCTACGCTAAAGCGGTCGTCAAAAATCTATCCTTCTCTTTCCTATTTGCACAGCTCGAGTGAGACAGGAATCGCCGAGTCGCGTGAGATACGACTACCATCCCCATCTACCCTGACACCGTAAGTGGGACAGAAATTAATTTGAGCCTTATTCTCATGGCATTAGAGTCCGACTGTACCTGTTGATGACGTCATAGACGTGGTATCTGGCCAGCCTCGCGTGCCGCCAGCCCGGCCGCACGTCAGAAACCAGGAGCACGAACTTGTGGTCCGCAGACACTTTGAAGTCCACGGCGTTCAGCTCTCTCTGTAATAAAATTAACTAATTATTAAAGAACCGCTTAATCTCAAAAACTATTGAACGGATTTCTATGAAGCTTTCTAGTATTGTACCAGGGTGGCTCAGTTGGTTAGAGCAATGGACGAATTCCAGAGGTCGTGGATCCCACCTAAGGAGTTGAATTTTTCAATTTTAGAAATTTCTAGTATTGTAGATTAGAAATCAGTAATTTAATTAAGTAACAATACGAGTAATCACATTTGATTAGGCTAAGTGCACTTTTTCCTAAAAACGATTTCACCTAAGCGCTCTCAATTCGAATTAACAACCCCCTTTGATCACCGGTCTATCAAATGAGGGAACAAACTCAGCGGATAGTTCCCACGGGAGAAAAGAGGCTCCGAATAGACTTGTTCTGACTATAAAAGAATTTCCCTATTGAATATTTGAGGCCACTTGATAAGGGTCATTTAAAAAGGTAGACAGATTATATAATGGAGTCTTTCATTGTAGATATGCGGGCTACAATGTAGATGTTTAACCTATTCTTCGCCTCAGTAGATTCTGTAAGTTGTGCCTCACACGCCAAAGTCTTCGTACCATGCAAAAACTTTTGACAATTGGTGTGGCTTTGGGTCAACAAGATGCTTATACTGTGAAAATTTGAAGCCTGTAGCTCAAATCGTTTGGCTGTAAAACCTGTAAAACAGACGACGGACGGATTTATGACTGACAAAAATAGGGTTCCGCTTGGAGCTTTTGGGTACGGAGCCCTAAAAATGAATTCCTGATGTCTGTTTTACACGAAAACGATACCCCGCAAGCCATAGTAGCCTTAACTGATCAGTGAGAAAGAGACGAAAAAAAAGGTGTGCTTGGTCCAATTCACCCCGCTCTCCCCTCGCCCAGGGGACGAATCTAACTAATCTCCACATCTGAAAAGAATCACCGCGGAACACTTTATCTATGCGCACAAAAATGTTAGTAATCTGCCCTCTAGTATCTTTTCTGCTGTACTTACCCTAATGAAAGCTCGTATATTTTGAAAGCTATAGGTCCTATCGATACTTATATATCCAAAGAATGACTTGTAGATAATTTTATAAGGATCATTTTTCCCTTTGACGGTTTTCCCCTAGCTTCAGCCAATTTCAATAAAGTTAAAAAAAACTGTAATTCTGCACACAAAAGTGGGGGGAGGGGGGGAAACAAAGGTCTGTCAATGTGTTTAAAATTTTTGAAGCACAAATATGAAAGCTACATGCATGCCAAGTTTCATGCTTTCTGCCAGATGGGACCATATTCGTCATATTTTCCAGCTCGTACTATTACAATTTTCCATAGAAAACGAAGACAAATTGTTGCACGCTTGTAAAGTTTTGGGGTATAGGCCCCTGTAGTAGAAAACATCCGAAAATCTGGGCATACGAAAGTATTTAATGCCCAACATTAAAAGGAAACTATCGCATCTTTCGGTCAAAAAGTTGAAATCGATTGCCGAACAAATGTTTTCTTTTTTGTTCGCGTACGAAGCGTAAATTAATGCTCTGTGCCTAATAACGTGATTAATTTTGTACGTACTGATTTTCACGCGCGTAAGTGAAAAAATAATAATTAAGGTATGCTGTGCAGAGTTTAATGTTGAAAGCATGTTATATCGTTTTAGATCCTATTGAACAACATAATGCAATAAATCTATAAATGACTATGACTTTGTTGATCGGAAAAAGTGAAGTATCGGGCGATATTTAACAAACTCATAGCTATTTAAAGGGTCGACGACATGAAAAATATGAGCGCCCTCCATGTCAACCCGGGAAAGCCCAATAATTCACCAACAAACAATAACTCCTCCATTTTATACATCTCTGACAGCATGTCAACGCGCTATAAAAACACCTTCTCACATGCACGCTAATCTAACCTTAATCGACAGGCAATAGAAGCCAATTTCCTTTGAAAAGATTTCCCGTGCCCGTGAGCGAGGCTTTGGCACCGGGTGCCGGCGATTTGTCTTGTTTTTGCCAGTTTTTCCCGAAGCCTTGGCTCGGGATATAAATTTAATGCACGAAACAGTCGGTTAAGTTGCTTTATTAAAACGTGAGATGTGTTGGAGTCATAAAAATGTTGGTCGAAAATTCAGGCCTTTGATAGGGATACCGCCCATATTAGGTATATACCTTTTGCATCAACCTATATAAATGTGTAGATTAGATGCCGTTTTCGGGATTAGCTAGGAAGAGAAATATTGTTCTCCAGTGCAATCAGTCAACGTAAGGCAGCTTGTGGCGGGCTGTTAGGGAGTAGCGACCCTACGTACCTGAGTGCTCCTGGGGGTGAGCCTGGGGTCAGGATGTACTGATCGGTTGGTTGGTTGGACGGCCCCCCCCCACCTCTGGCTTGCCTTAACCGGCCGTCCAGAGTGGAGTCGCAAGAGCTGTTGCTCGAGGGTAGATGTGGTTACATAAGATTGGCGAGTTGGCTATATGTTGAAAGTCCAGTGCCACCTCTCTACCCCCCAGCTCTCTGACAGGTGTTGCCCCTAGGCCATTTTTTAATGTAGCTGTTTAATAGGGGCCCATCGAGCAGGGAGCAAGTCACCGTCTGCCGGAATTAAAATGCGAGACTGTTTTATTAGGCAGGCGTCCGATGTCTCACCCAATAGCCCGGCCATTAGTCCATCATCTTCACCTAATAACACGGTTCATTTAGATTCCATCCACCAACAATAGTCCCTGTACACCCTGGCGGGTGCTGTCTCTGTGTGCGTCCCATGACACGGGCAGGGACAGCATTCGCTCGGCGTATCCCTGGCATTTCATTAAATTGTCAAAAGGGCCTCTACGTGTTGGCTATGTGGTACTCGATGGCACTTCGGTACCTCGGTACTTCGGCTCCGCGCACGCCTCCCAAAGGTCCGGGACACCATTGTCCCGTGAACGGGAAAGATACGAGTATGCCAATATTATGATATTTTATATTGACAATATTATGACTTTTTTTTTTCTGCCAATGTCCTCGGTACCCTGCCACAGGGTCCCTTTTTAGAGTTTAATTTTTAGTAGGTATTTTTATTTTAGATTTAGCTATTTTTAATATTATTTAAGTTTTCCTTGTTAGGTTTAATTTTGTTATAGTTTTAGTAATTTTACGACATTTTAACTGGTTCTCAACGATACATGCGTAGCTTAGTGTGACCCCGAGTAATTTTATTGTGTAACAGAATGCTTTCAAATAAATGACTGATTATGACTTTCCCGCTCACATGACTAAAGTTTGTAAACTTATATTTACTATGTTTTTGACATAATTATTAACGTTATATTTAATTTAAGGTATCAATGGAAATTCTACTAAAGTTTGCTTTTCAAAATACTTGTCTTTAGTTCGGCTATTACTCATTAATTATAGTAATGTCTAGAGGTACTTAGCTGTGATAGTTTTCCTTTTAAATTATTTATACGTATACCATCAAAAATGCTTTCGCAGATACTACCGTGGAGTGTTTTTCCTGCTATCTTATACAGATCGTATTTTCTCAAGCAATTATCCTTAATTTTTGTGAGCAAGTTTGATAATTATTAACATTTTTTAGTTAAGCCAGTTTTGGGACAAAAAGGGAAACGCTTGCGAGGTCTAGAGCACACAGAGCAACTAGTTTTACTTGTTTCTATGTGACAGACTGTACCAACTGCGACTCGGAGTCACGTGCATGACTACGTTGCCCGTTACGTGCCATTTATGACGATTAAACTACTATGAGACTTTGTCGGTACATAAAACATTTGTAACGACAAAGTCTGTCAAAGGGTTGTCTTTTATAGTTGGAAACTTTAGCTAAATGGGAAACAAAGGCGTTTGGACTACGATATAAAACTACGAGCACAAAGTAAATAGCGGCGGCGCGCGCCGGAGCAGAGAGTCCGCTCAGTACAAAGTGCCATTTTCGCCGCACGCACACAGACGTAACTTTTACAGGCATTCTCGGTTGATCTCGAACAAGCTTAGTCGCGACTGTCGCGAGTGCTAGTTGTGCGCGCGTTGATCACTTGACGTCCCCGTATCACGTACGTCAAAATGCCAATACCAACCAATATTATTATTTATTACAGTTGGAATGTATTTTATTGTTTAAATACTACAAAAAACTGTGCCTACACTTTCTTCAAATTTTCAAACGATACTGAAAGGTAAATAAAACGGTTTTCTCATTTTGGTAGTTACAATACCTAGGTAGGTAGGTAATTTTTTTAAACTAGCCGCTTTCATAACAACGATTAACCATTACACATTCATCTTATCGTTCGCTGGTAAAACGCCAGTATTTAAGTACTATGGTTTAGTTAAGTAGGTACCTAATTAATTAGGTATATTCTTTGTTGGCGCTCTCGACCGCTGCCGGTCACAAGTCACAACTTGCAGCGGGTCACGCATCAATTTGTTAGGGTTCCGTACCCGAAGGGTCAAAACGGAACCCTATTGGTGTCGCCCAGACGTCCGTCCGTCGTCTGTCAGAAAATTTGTTCCGAAGAATTTTTAGACTTCTCATTGACCTATGAACTTGAAATTTGATGACAATGTTCAATATTACGTATATTTTAACAACAAATACTAATATATTGATAAATCATATTTTTGAGGTTGATTCAGAACCCTAAATGTGCGAAGTCCGACTCGCACTTGGCCGGTTTTTTACCAAGATACGCTGGTTCATATTTAAAGGTCATCTTGAATAATTTTTAATATAAGTAGGTACCTGCTCCTTTTTAAAATTCAGAATCAATGCAGAAGCAACCCTGTGAGTCGGGCAAGTTTAGGTATAGTACAAGCAAGGGTTTAGGTGTGCAAGTTCACACAACGGGTCATGACATGACTCATGATGGCGCAGAAAGGGAGATAGACACACTTTTATCTCATTCCACTGCATAGCTGCGTTCTTATCCTGCGCCATAATGACATTAAGATGACTGTAGAAAAAAAACGGTATACAGTCGGCAAAAAAGCTGGCACTAATAATGAAATTTTTGACACTAACTTATTTTAGCTAACTATAACTACAGGTCAAAATGTATGCGGTATTTTGTAGATGTGTGTTTATTAATCAACAAGTATCCTTTATAAACTTTTGCACTGAACCCTCGGTGAGTGAGTTAGGCGACTCCCTGACTTGGCGGGGCGGGATCGATATGTGACATTTTCTTCTTTGACGTAAACTTACTGACGTCGCAAAGATTCCCACTTGACGGAATACTGTCAGTATTACATTTGCGCAGTAGTAATATTATGCGCAGAAGCGGACCAGTACTGCCTTCGTATCGTCCCGCTTCCACGCATCCCGCGCCAGTCAGGAAGCACTCATTTAAATGTAAAAGCGCAGTAAAAAGTAGTACTGCGTTGACTGACAGTTGACACTGACATTTGACACTTTTCTCATATCGTACCGCCTCCGCACCGACAAATCAGGAAGTCGCCTAAGGCTCGCATTTGTGAGTTTTTCTTATAAACACGAAAAAGACAAAAGGCGAGTAGGTACCAACGAAGGCGTTTCACAAACGAATTCATTTTTCCGCGTTATTTGCTTCATAAATCCAGATACGTTTGTTGGCGTTTGGAAAACGCTTCACGGCCGTCTATTTCACCGACGCACGCAACTATTTGGAATTCGGTGTATTTTCCTAACCGGTGGTAGTTTATTGACATTAACAGGTGCATGTAATATTATTAAATTGAAGAACACTCTTAAAAGACACCTTCCTTTTATTACAGCAGTGAAATCGTACATTAAAATCGCAAAGCGAGATGTAAAGCTGCATTTTTGGTATGTTATTCGCACCCCTTAGGAGTATCTGAAACTACGTTTTGCAAGCAAAAAAAAGTTGTGCTACTTATATGATACGTGAAAAACTGCAAAATTTTCGGACTTTTTTCAGGTATTGTAGTTCAATTCAAAAACTATGGGTTTTTGACATTACTTGTCTATGGCATTTTTAAAGTACATTAAATTTGCAACAATTTAAGCCTACCTACAGCTCCGTAAGTCTTATAGTTTTTGAGACATGATGTTTCAAAAATACTGCTTTATTGAGTTTTGCCTATAATGCGTGTTGTTATGGGTTTCCGTCGAACAAACACTTCACTTTCGGAAACCAGCGCCGACTTTTAGTATTTTATCAGGTATATCTCCCGGACCCCGAAACTGCCGGGAGACAATCTCTCCAAGGTCGCTCTCCTGAGTAATGACGTCATGAAAATTTCCGCCGAAACGTTTGGAAAAGTGGCAATCACACCCAACCTATGCAACATACAAACACTTGTATGGTATCAAATGAAAGCTGAATAAATATTCCATAATATGCCATAACATGCCTAACAATATACTAAAACGCTGGAGCTGGTTCGTGGAAAATAGATATTTCATCATTTTTTTTATCTTGTATGGAAAAAAACCGCATCGCGCTGTTGGTTTTTTCAGCATTTCTCTCCCGGTTTTGGTCATATCTAGAAACAATTAATAGTAATTCAAAGCTGAAATACTGATTATTATTTATGTGCAAAATAATTTTCGGGTAGGTATATGTTCTAGTTATTATGCAAAATCTGGAAACCCGAAAATGTTTTCCTTACTTTTTTATTATTTTGATTATAGTTTTGAATTGTCTCAATGTATTGAAATTTAATTTAGGTATACGTTATGGCATATTTATTCAGCTTTCATTTGATACCATACACGTGTATGTCTGTTGCATAGGTTGGGTGTGATTGCCACTTTTCCAAACGTTTCGGCGGAAATTTTCATGACGTCATTACTCGGGAGAGCGACCTTGGAGAGATTGTCTCCCGGCAGTTTCGGGGTCCGGGAGATATGCCTGATAACATACTTAAAGTCGGCGCTGGTTTCCGAAAGTGAAGTGTTTGTTCGACGGAAACCCATAACAACACGCATTATAGGCAAAACTCAATAAAGCAGTATTTTTGAAACATCATGTCTCAAAAACTATACGTCATACGGAGCTGTAGGTAAGCTTAAATTGTTGCAAATTTAATGTACTTTAAAAATGCCATAGACAAGTAATGTCAAAAACCCATAGTTTTTGAATTGAACTACAATACCTGAAAAAAGTCCGAATATTTTGCAGTTTTTCACGTATCATATAGGTAGCACAACTTTTTTTTGCTTGCAAAACGTAGTTTCAGATACTCCTAAGGGGTGCGAATAACACACCAAAAATGCAGCTTTACATCTCGCTTTGCGATTTTAGCTTTTTTATTTGTAAGATTTCACTGGCCTATATAGGGATGGGTAGAGACTCCTCCTGCCCACACTTTGAGAGACAAGCAAACACAGCACAGGAGACCACCAAACACTTAGAGGAATGTGTAATGTACGCGGCAACGGCAACTCGATTTTACACATTTGGCAGACACATGAGTTAGAGGAGAAAGAATTGAAGGATGCCAATTTAAAAGGTGTCCTTCTGTTTTGTAGGAGAATAGGAAGATACGAAGAAGGGAAGATTCGGAGATTTTGGTCAAGGAACGCTGCCGGAACAGTAAAGGGAAATTGGGCTGAAATAACGACAGGAGTTGGTTTTTATAGGCTACTGCTACGTAAATTATATATTCTAATTAAAAATCAAGCTGTAAGCTTTGAATTTAATCAAATCTTTTTCTAAAAGTCTTTATGGCGGTCATACATAGATTTAGGTTCGTGTGTTCCTATGTTCATAATCCCAAAGAGTCGATCCAACAATTTTCCCAACTCACCTTAGTAGGAAAATTCCACCTCACCCCAACCTACCTCAACTATGGGGTGAGGTGGGATTTCCAACTATTTGTGTTTATCATTAAAGCTATGCACACAAAATCGTAAAAAAAAACTAAAATACAAACAACCGGAACACTTTATTTGTATATAAACCAACATTTAAAAATTAACTTTTATCCAGATTTGAAGTTCGGTTTTGTCCCTACTCACCCCATTTTACGGTATACTATTTCTGTGGTCCATTTTGAAAAGGATAATAACCCTCCCCTACACTATTTATAACCTACTATGGTCTCCCGCTCTGCAGTGATGTCTCCAATAATGCGACCACGGAAATCACGGCGGTGAAAACGCTCTGAGAAATGCCCAAATAGAAACGCGATCTTACGCTTCGGTGTGAATATCAGTCTGCCCGATTATTCGTAAGATAAAAGTTCCATTCGAATGCTAAGCCGATAACATTTCTTCCGGAATGATCCTTATTGGATGTTTACCGCCGATCTTTGGCTTAGCCTCGGCTTGCGTAAATATCAATAATGCCTACACTACACTATAGATCCCTAAGGAGTCAAGAGTATATATAGATAGTTGTCTAAGTCTTGAGGGTTGCTTACGTGTTTAAGGTATATTCCACATCGTAGTAAACAAAAGTCACGCACTTTCGCGTTTAGCTCATCTGCCACAAGAGAACAAATGGTTACGTAAGGAAAATTAAAAAATAAGAAGGTTTCTTAACGCATCTACCAGGACATAATGGATACTAGTATACATTTGAGACGTACTAATTAGGTAAGTTAGCTTTGCTAATTTATCTCTGACTTAATTTACAATTGTTGGAAAAATCTATAAAACTATAATTCTTCGTCCAAACTACGAACTTGAAATTTGGAACTAGAATATGTATAATACTAGCTAAATTAGAAAAGCCATTTCTGCTCTTACTGTTGATATTTTGAGCCCTTGGTGCACATTATCTTTCTTTTCACTGGCTCCAGACGAATAGACCTTTGCCGGCTTTTGTCGTAATTTTCTTTTCTTTGACAGTTTATCAGATGTTTGGCGTTTTGTAAGAAAAAGTCCATTATTGCTGCTATTTCGTGTAGTAACAAGTAACAACAATCATTTCGTCTTCGAAATCTAAAAATCCTTCTTTATTTTATTAAACTTTTATTAAACGAACGGGCGAAGCTTTTCGACTATTCTGGAATAATCCGTTAAGAGCGTGAGTTGAAGAGAGAGAGAAAAAAATGTGCTACAAGAGTAAGATGTGGAATAAAAGACGATGTAGTGACTAAAATTGAAAATGGTATGCTTCGGTAGTTTGGGCAAGTTGAGAGAATGTCTGAAAGCAGATTGACGAAGAAGATTAAATTTATGATCAGGAGATGAAAGGAAGGCTTAAGCGGGTATTACACTGTCCTGAATTCAGGACACTTAGAAGGGTTCCGACCTATACGTTAGAGCGAGATACTTCAACTCCCCTCCACTAGTTAGGACGCCTGATTCAGGACAGTGTAATAGCCGCTTTAGATGGGGGCGACCAAGACGAGGGTATCTTGATCAAATTTCTGCGATATTAAAAAGGCCAGGCCCCTATTTCACCAACTTGACAATTGTCGACTGACAATGACAATTCCAAGTACACTTCTGAGTCGTCACGCAAAAATAGTCGTTGGATAGAATCGATACTTACCGGCCCGGCAATGTAAACCGAATTGTCATTGTAAGGCGACAATTTTCAAGTTGGTGAAATAGGGACCTGGTCAGAGGTTCCCGCAACCGACGAGCTTGTATGAGATGATATAATGGATGTGATTGAAGCAAAAGACGTATGTAAGGATCGTAGTACTTATATGTATGTATGGAATAATCTGGCGTTTGTTGACCGAATGAACCGAAGATCTCAGTTTCAGCTTGAGCATAAGTGGCTCTATGAGCTAAACAGCTCGAGAGCATTTTTTACGTTTTCAACCCCCAATGGAAAGAGAGAAAAGAAAATAAAAGAAACATTTGTTCGTGACAAACAAAACACTTACAAAACAGGACATTACAAGCCGAATTTTGTCACGAAATGGTCACAACTCAGCGTTATGCTGGCAGAGCCAGCGCTGGTCTTCCGTTGTGACCATTAAAAAACAAAAACTAACGTTACTAATAACCTTGCGATTCAGAGAGGTTTTTGCCCAATAAAGAGCATGATTTCCCGAGCGCGCATAAGCCATGGTTGTGTGTTGACCTATACACGTACATTGTCTATTGTGTGCATCAGCGTAGGAGCTATGAGTTCACATTGTATGTGTTCGTATGTGTCACAACTATAACTGTGGCTAGCCTGCACTCATGCGATAAAAGTACTTTAGGAAAGTTATCATAAGCTGTACCTATTTTACCAAGAAAATCAAACCGGGAATATAAAAATCGGCTTGTTTAATGAACCGCCATTGTACTCAAATTACCTCTGACAGATCGTGTTGGCCAAACTTTGCAATTCTCCATTCCCCCTCTTTTGTGATTCTGAAGAAACAATTGCGGTAACAAATCACGTAAATTTCCTTTGCTGCAGAAAAAGATTCGAGATCTCAGTTGTTATATTGTAACAGCGTACCAACGGATCCGCAAATTGTTTTGCATAAAAATGTATACGGAATGCTCAGTTTCAAGGACACAGATATTATCTGTGTTCAAGGATGACAAAAATTCCCGCGACGCGGGTAGAAAAAATGAAAAATAATTTGTTGGTCAAAAGAATGAAAGGTTAACAAAACCAAGGTTGGAATTGGAATTTCCTTTTAAGTAATAAATATACTTGTGTGGGTAGAGTACAGGACAGGAAAGGACGAATGATTGGACACCTAATAAGATTTGACAGCTTTTTGTGAACATACTTCAACTAAGCGAAGGAGAAAATTGCCGAGTCGTATCAGGAGTCCTGTGGGCCGATTTTTGAGTGTCCAATGCTCGACTTTTCACTCGAGATCTGTCAAAAAACTATGATGTTTTGACAGATGTCGAGTGAATAGTCGAGCGTTCGACACTCAAAAATCGGCCCCGTGATATAGGACAATAAAACGTTACGTTTTTTTTTATTGTTATCATGTTTCTATGGCATGTGGCGAAAAAGAGGGGAGGCATTTGCCCAGCAGTGGGACACTAAATAGGCTATTGAAAAAAAAAAGTTTCTATGAATAAATATGTCATTGTTAAGTATTTAGCTTGTGCCTGCTTCAAGCTCGCGCAGGTCTGCTTCCACCACATCCTTCCAGCGATACTTGGGGCGACCCAAAGCATGCCGTCTGGTCGGTCGGCCCAAGTATGCTCTTTTCACCTGTCGAGAAATTGCGCAGGACCGAGCAAAGTGGCGTGCTCTTGTGTCGGAGGCCAAGACTCATTTTGGATCGTCGTGCCAGCCCAGTTAGTTTAGTTTAGTTTAAGTATTTACAAATATTGGTGAGCTCGCTCCATCTTCGGCCTCGTCTTACTTTTGAGCTGTGCTAGTCTAGAGCAAACTAATTCACAAAAAAGTACTTACAAATGTAGAATTGTTCATGAGCAGCCTGGTTGTGAAATTGCGGACGTTGAATAATGTCAGCCCGCCCCATCGGTCACGGAACACCAGCTCCTCATCTGCAACAACCAAATATACACCTTGTTACACAGAAGTATTTGATTCTATTTTGAGAGAACCTAGTATAGAGTAGTTTTATCTCACGGGCGCGAGTGAGCCATGGTTGTGTGTTGAGTGAGCTATACATGACATGCACATTGTCTAGTAGGTTATATACTCCTGCAAAAATCTGCAAATTGATCGAGTGACCCGAGTAAAACTGCGGGTATACGTCCAGAGTGATGGATCGCGCTCCGTTAACGCCGAAGTTTCCATGGAATCTAAAGCAAATAAATAACATCTGGCCCTTCTTCTTTAGTAAACCAAGCTCACGGAATCCTCATTTTAGACGTGGAATTAAATGTTAGACTCATACTTGCTCGTTTGCCTCCTATGACATAAAAAAAAACATTTAAATGTATAGAGAAATATGATAATGCCTTATTTACACAGCACGTACAGTACCCGGCAATATATATTGCACTTCGGGCTTTGGAAAGGGACAATAAGCTGTTTACGACGATTTCCGAACGCTGGCAAACATCCATCAATTATCTTATTTATTAATTGACGTTTCATGTCAAAAACAAACTTTTCATCAATGATTTCGGGTGTTTCTGCGGCCGAATTTCGGTTTGTTCATATCTACAGCATCTTTCAACCGTCACATTTCTCAACTCTTTGTGCAATTTTGTGAGCAGGTTCTAGGATTACTCAGATTTTTTTTCGAGTAAATTTTTAAATTTTTTTTAAAGTATTTTTTTCAATGGGCTCGTTTCTCAACCGATTCTCATGAAATTTTGTGACCCAGGTTCGGTAACTAGGTAGGTATGTATAAATATAATTTTGTTGTCAAGTTACTTCTTGGAAATTTTTAATAACAAAATTTTATCAATGATTTCGTATGTTGCTGCGGTCGGATTTCAGTTTGTTCTCCTCTATTTATGTCGTATTTCTAAACTGATTCTCGTGAAGTTTTGTAAACAGGTCCTATGGTAATATTATTACCAAGAATTTTTTTGGTCGAGTAACTTTAGAAAATTAAAAAAAAAATCTGTGGTTTGGTTTCCTCTACAAGTTGCATTTCTGAACCGATTCTCGTGAAATTTTGTGAGCAGGTTAATGTATAGTTTTTGAATATAAAAAATAACACTTGGAGGTCTACAGCTCACAGGGCCACTTTTCAGTTTTTTTGTCACAAAATGGCGTACTACTCCTCGTTAGTTAACCAGTTCTCCTGGAGTTTCGAAAACATGAATTTCCACTCGACGAAATCAACACTACCTACTTTAGCCCGCAGACTCCTGCAATTTAAGTATATGCATTCTACAAGTGGTCGACCATACAATTATTCAAAATGGCTACCGCGCAACGTTTCAATTATTTTCATTCAACAAAAATACGGACAACCGACACCGAATTGTGAAACGTATTCATAAAGTAGTTGAGACTGAATTCGAATGAGTAGGTACACTCATTTTTGTGTCGCACGAGTTTCAGCTCTAATTTTAAAGGAAGAAGGTATATTTAAGTTTAGGAGCCGAATATTCACGCTTCAGGTGGTGCGAAATTTCGGTGAAGTATTTTTAACCGCTTTGATTAAACAGGCGCTAAGGTTATATAGGATGTTTATTCGGTGACCGCGATTAATGTTGTGAATAGGGGCATTTTGCTATTGATGGCATTATAATCCCATCGGACTTCCAGACTAGACATGTGCGCCGAACCACTTTTCATCGGCGGCGGCGTGAACGCTTAAAATTGCCGGCGGCGGCGGCGTAATCGGCGTGGACGGCGTCCATATAATCTATACTTGAAATTAGTGCTAATATACTGCTAATGTTTGGTATTTTATCAGCGAAGAGTATGAATGATGATTGAATGGATGGATGTTGTGGAATTACTTATAAGAGAAAAGCAAGACACTATTCACTATACCCACACATGTCCAAACAATAGGAAGCTTGCATTATATCATTGATCTGGGCCAGTAGTTCTTAACCAGTGGTCCGCGGACCACTGGTGGTCCCTGGAAGGACCCAAAATGGTCCGCAAAGCATGCGCATGGGTCAGTGGCCTGAAGATTGGGCGGATTCCATTGTTGTCCGATGTCCCACTACATAAGAAAGGCTCTACCCGCAAATGTGACAACTACCAAACTATTAACAAATGTCTAAAGCACTACATACATAAGCAGACAAATCGGAATAGAGTCAGCGGGGTTTGTTAAGGGAAGAGGCACAAGAGAACAAATCTGAAACATCGGGCAGTTAATACAGAAGAGGAGAGAATTTAACATACCCATGGCCTTATACTTTATCGGATACGCCAAAGTATTTGACTGCATAGACTGGCAGAAGATGTTTGAAGTGCTGGGGGAAATGGGACCACCACCACCACCTGACCATCTGTCTTTTTTGGTGCAAAACCTATACCTGGACGGCAAATCTCGTGTCCGGCTAGACGACATAGATTCCAAACCCTTTAAGTCTGAGCGTGGGTTTAGACAGGGTTGCATACTGTCCCCATACTACTAATAGTTATTTAACTTGGTTGGTGAACACATAATGCGCAAAGTGTTAGAGGACTGGCAGGGTGGCATGCGAGTTGGTAGTCACTTAATTAGGAACTTGCGATTCGCTGAGGATACGACCATAATAGGAGTAAGTAAAGTCGAGCGCATCAGTGAACAATACGGCCTTCGCATTAATTGGAAAAAGACAAAGTTGAGGTTCGTCGACAGAGCTGGGCTGATGCAGGGGACAAGAGAACTGCGGGACCTGGATGTAGTAGACGACTTTGTTTACAGATTACCAATGATGGTGACTGCATGAAATAGGTCATCAGAAGATCGCAGATCGCTAAAACAGCGGTGAAGTGCTTGAAGAAGATATGGAGCAACAGGAACATATACCGTAACACAAAAGTCGAATCAGACATGCGCACCCTTATCTTCTCCACAGAATAAGTAATAGTCTTCTCCATTTTTCTCTACGCTTCTTAAACTTGGACATGGTAGCCGCGCGTGAGAGCAAAATAGATGCATTCGAGATGTGGTGCTGGCGAAGAATGTTGGGCCGCACCAATGCATCAATATTCAAGGAGCTTCGCATTACCATCCGGCTTTCCACCATTTGCTTCCAGAGGCTGATGCCAGGATCACTCCAGTCTGGAAAAATTTATAGTGGTTGGCTGCGTTGAAGGAAAGAGGAGCAGAGGTAGAGCTCCCACACGATGGACAGATGCAATTCGCGATCCCACGGGCGTCAACATCCAGGGGGTCCAACAACTAGCCCAAAATAGAGGGGTTTGGAGAGCGGTAGTGAAGAACTGCTCCTCTGGTGGTCACGACCCTCAGCCTTGAGGAATCAACGAAGAAGAAGAGGAATTTAATGGATATCACTATTGGATTAAAAATATAATTTCTCGATGTAATCTTAATGCACGTCAAACACTCTGCCACGAATGTACGACGAAGAAAGCGAACTGAGTAGGTTAGATTACATATTACAAATTGTTGAACCGTACTCACCATATAATTTCAATGTATCGTTCATGTAAATTATGGATAAAAAAAGAAAAGGATAGTGTGATTGAACGTTTGAGCAGCGTAAGGTTGATTTTCTATGTATAAAATCAGCTTGGGATTCCACGCCAATTTCACGCCGGCGTGATTGGCGGCGGCGGCGGCGCGGGTGAAAATGGCCGGCGGCGGCGGCGGCGTGGCGCGGCGGCGCACACCTCTGTTCCAGACGTACGGCAGGTTACCATCCTTACCTGGTTGAGATTCCCCTTACTCGAACCAAGCGCTTTTCGTCATCTTTTATAATGCGCACGGCTAAGGTTTGGAATTCCCTGCCGGCGGCATCTGTATTTCCGAGTTCATATAACCTGGAGCTATTTAAGGCCGTGTATTACCACTTTCGAGTTTTTAAAACCATCTGAGACATAGAATATAGTGTCTTAAAATCTAAAAAAAATATATGTGTTACATAAGGATCTTGTCTAGTCAAAATCGCAGTTAGTTAAATGACCTGATGAATTTCACTCGATAGAAAAAAATCGCGAATTTACCCCTTTTTGGAATGTATTTTCAATACTACGGATATTACTGATAAGTATTTAAAAATAAAATATAAATAAATATAAATATTTGTGGACAATCTTACACAAATCAACCTAGTCCCAAACTAAGCAAAGCAAAGCACATTTAATTTTTGTATTCAATTAAAGATCGTAAATAGTTATAGACAAATTCGCAGGGTTTGCTTTGATGAAATGATTGGTTTAATGACTATAGCTAAATATTTACAAAACTGCGCGCAGAGCTTGCGTAGAGAGCGGGATGGTTAATAACGGGATGATTTGTTAACAGTGCAACTTCTGTACGTAGTATTATTACTTATTCTGT
The DNA here is from genome assembly GCA_951800055.1 of Cenopis cana. Taxonomy (NCBI): domain Eukaryota; kingdom Metazoa; phylum Arthropoda; class Insecta; order Lepidoptera; family Tortricidae; genus Cenopis; species Cenopis cana. Next base: position 2,333,501 of record OX637495.1, read on the forward strand.
GACCATCATGCTAATTACTTTTAAAACTTACTTATGGTATGGGAAAGAAAAAGAAGTTTCAAAATAATTTGTTTGTTTGGTTTACACCAAGTGCTGGAAAAGATCACTGCGTCCTTTCTATTGAAATTTTTTGTGAAAACCAACGAAACTGGCATTTTGTCAGGCAATATGGCGACGTTTCCGGTAGAGGCGGAAGTGGCGCGGCCACACCGGAAGTCAATTTGCAGCGGCGCGGACAACCGCGATCGACCGTGAATTACGATTAGAAATTCTAGGTTCAATATTTCCACTTTTACAAAAGGTATTTATTGTAGAATTTTACATGTCAAAAAACTTAATACACTGACTAAAATGGGGTTCAATTTTATCCACCGAGAGAAAAGAAGGTCTCCGCTTTAGCTTTAACAAAAATGCTTTCATATGTCCGGAGTTCCCGATTTCCAGATTTCCGGTTGTCCTCCTTTACAGCTCGCATTTTTCTCGACCGATTCTCGTGAAATTTTGAGAAGTTCGAAAATTATAATATGTTTTTTGTCGAATCAGTTTTTGGAAATATTCAAAAACAAATTATTTTTCAATGATTTCGTATGTTTCCGCGGGCAGATTCAGATTCATTTTTTCATTAATTTAAATTACATTGATGTCAAAAATATAAGAATTCACGTTATGATTTCGGTTTGTTCTCCTTTACAGATCGCTTTTCTCAACCGATTCTCGTGAAATTTTGTGAGCAAGATCGATAATTAGGTATATATATATTTTTTAAGAAGTCGGTTTTTCGAAATTTGGAGCCAAGCTTCTTTTTTATACGCTAAGTTATTATCAATAATGTACTCACTGAGTTCCTTGAGATGAGACTGGGTTCGTTAATTTTATAAACTGCCTTAAAGGCTTAAATTACGCAGCGGATTTTCCCAGGTCAGAGATATCCACAACCGTGAGAATTAACGGGTTACCCGGACACCCGGATATTTATTCGCGACCCGGGTAAAGGGCGCAATAACCGCTTTGCTACGGTTTTTACAAGCCGCCATTCGACCTCGAAAGTGGGGATTAATCTGTCGTTTCAGTGGATTACATTTTTAGGGTTCCGTACCCAAAGGGTAAAACGGGACCCTATTACTAAGACTCCGCTGTCCGTCTGTCCACCTGTCACCAGGCTGTATCTCATGAACCGTGATAGGTAGACAGTTGAAATTTTCACAGATAATGTATTTCTGTTGCCGCTATAACAACAAATACTAAAAACTTAATAAAATAAATATTTAAGGGGGGCTTCTATACAAAACGACTTTTAAAAAACTTTGCTCGTTGCCTTCATCAGGCGCTGGGTCTCAAAATGTATGGGAAAACTAAAATCCGACTAGCACTTGACCAAAATTCTACTTGATATTATTTAACGTTATTATTTGTAAATAATAGGAGCGCTCGTGGCCCAGCGGCGCCTGCGTGCCGCTTGCGGTATCTAAGGCTAAGCAACGTGGGCAGCGGTCAGGACTTGGATGGGTGACCGCTTTGAGTGGTTACTAACTGAGCGCGCTTGCGGCTTGAGAACTTCTAACAGTCAACTTGACTGTTAGAAGTTCTCAAGCCGCCCGAAGGCCTCCAACTTGGCTTAACGACTGCTGCCATAGACAGCAACCGAATTCAACGGCTTAACTTGCCCACTCACTTGACAAAGCCTAATCCCAATAAGGAATAGTTTCCCCTCGGGGTTGGAAGGTCAGATGGCAGTCGGTTCCGTAAAAATTAGTGCCTATGCCAAATCTTGGGATTAGGTAGCGGACCCCAGGCATCCTTCAGGATGCAACTGTACTGGGATAATGCTAGGAGGATGATTATTATTTGTAAATAATGTTACGGAACCCTTCGTGCGCGAGTCCGACTTGCACTTGGCCGGTTTTTTTAAAGCTGACTGTGTGTTTATAGTCCGGGCCCAATAAAGGGATTGGAGTGCGGGTTTGGAGAGTAGCCTGGGGAAATCCAGGGGAAATGGATTGTAGGTTTTTTTTAATACCCACGACAGTGGCAAACAAGCGTATGGTCCACCTTATGGTAAGCGGACAACGCAGCCTAGAGACGCTCGCAATGCCAAAGGAGTCAAGTGCGCGTTGCCGACCCTTTATGAAATTTGAGGATACTTGAATTTAAACTTTCGCGAGACATGTTATAACTTTATTTTACAGAGTTCGAAACATGTCGCCCGAAGTGACAATTAATACGTGAGTTTTAACCGTTTAGTAAAATAAAGTTAAATTTGAGGATTCTCTGTGTTGACAGCAGAAGAGACAAATTTAGGTCCCTCGCTCTCAACACAGTGCGTCGCTAGAATGATGTTAATAGATTCAATCAATGGAACCCTTACCATGAGTTTGCAATGTTTGAATTACCGCAGTTACCGCACTCGCTAGCGATTGCGTAAACGATTTAGTATGGCGATTGTTAGTTCTATTGCGTAACCGCCAGAGGCGCTGTACTTTGGTCCATACTAAATCGTTTACGCAGTCGCTAGCGAATACGGTAATGCAAATGATAAGGGTATAGGTATAATAGATACGTGATTGCCCAATGTTGATCGAGACGTGTGCTTCGTATCTCATGGATCACGCGTGAAACAGTCTCTTGTTTTTAAAGAAATCAAAATTGTAAAGATGCGAACGCTTTCCCACATATATCTTCGAAGGATTTTTGAGTTCATTGAACATATAGCCAGTAAGCCCAGCGAGAACCTCCATAAAACTGATTATCATTGAAATAATAGCAGGAGAAGACCCAAAAAAAGTGAATGCGTTAACCTAAGACCGGTACTGATGTCAGCAAGATGCAACTGTACCTACTGGGATAACGCTAGAAGGATTATTGATAACTGAAAGAAATAGCCCAGCAAACGATAACTTATCACAGTATAGAATTCTACAACGGTTTTTTCCGCTAGAGTTGAACCCGGCTAAATTTTCATACAAACTAAGCAAGCTAAATTACGAAAACTTAATAAATTGGTCTAAACTAAACGATAATATTCACACAACGAATATACTAGAGAAGTCTCATTGTTATTTGATTCGATCATCAATCTCAGCAGTTATATAAGAAACCTTCAGATCAGAATAAATAACGAATACATCAATAATATTTGTATTATATTAATATTCTATCCCTATATCTGTTACGTTTTGGATAACAAGCAAGGAAAATCATATTTAAGTAATGCTTAGGCCCTAAGTAATACAGTCAACATTGAAGATATTTATAGACACTGAGTGACTAAATATACGTTGAACCTGTCAGCTCAGTGGACCGCAAACTCTTAAAGCTTGTTCGGACTAGGCTAGTGTTTTAGTCTAGTATCGAGTAATTTAGTAGCTAAACGTGTCTGAACACCAAAAAATTAGCCGAGTAGATTAGTAAGTAATTTAGTCGAGTCAATCCATTTTATTCAATTTATTTTAGTAGTGAGTAGTACCCCCCACCACGCGTCCGTGTTCACTCGGCCGCCGGCTAAACAAGTCCGAACCTGTCGATTTAAAAAAAAAAAATATTTGTGGACAATCTTACACAAATCAACCTAGTCCCAAACTAAGCAAAGCTTAGCTTGGTTGTAGCTTGTATTTAGCCGAGTACATTAGTTGGCGTGAAAATTTTGTTTCGCTGGAGGCTGTTCATCTTGTAGAATACCGCTGACTTGTAAACTTTACTCGACTGTAATGCGAACGATTTTTAGGCAGCAGCGAATAGTTTAGCTACTAAATTACTCGCTACTAGACTAAAATACTAGCCTAGTCCGAACAATCCTTTAGAGCATTCCAGTTTTTAATCTTCTGAGGCCCCGTGACATATATGTAGGTACTACATTTTCAACTATATAAGTATACATGTATTGAGGTTGTGATTATTTTGACAATTTTTGAAGGTCAGGTTTCAGGAGGTTATAAAACGCTCGCGTGGTCGTGTCGGAGGTTTCCCCTGGATTCTTCCCAGGCCACGCTCCAACCGCGCACTCTTATCGCTTCATTAAGCGCGGTCTATAAAGCCATAGCCAGGTACAAAAAAGAACATGACTCTAAAGACATGAGCGTTCCAATGTACAAGCCTTTTTAGTCATAACTTAAAATAAATAATTAAATAAATATTTGTGGACAATCTTACACAAATCAACCTAGTCCCAAACTAAGCAAAGCTTGTACTAGGGGTACTAAGTGACGATATACATACTTATATAGATATAAATAGATACTTAAATACATAGAAAACATCCAAGACCCAAGAACAAATATTCGTGCTCATCACACAAATAAATGCCCCAAAATAATAAACAACAAAAATATATGTACAAACAAACAAAGCTAGGAACCTCTAGAGACAAGATTTTCGAATTTAAAAAACCGCGCTCAAAACGGTTAATCCGTTTAGGATTAACATTAACGATTCCACCGACAAACACATAGTCAAATTTATAACACCCCTCGTTTGAGTTGGAGGTTAAAAATTGCGTAAACATATTGGAGGTGCGATCATTTTATGCCCCGTTAACCATTTTGTGTAACTGCGTGTGCGTCTAGCGGGTGATTTACCCGGATGAAGGTACAATTGATGGCAAGCTACTCTTACCCGGGTCGCTCGGGTTATCCGGGTGATGTTTAAATTAAAAGGGCGTATATTAAACTCGGCATATGAAGGGTTAAGGTAACGTACAATATGAATATTTTTTATCCGCGAATTCGTTGTTTGCCTTTCTGTTATGTTTGTTTTGACTTGAAACCAATAATTATCTTGCGATATCATACGAGTCCGTACAGTCACCACTTCAGCAGCACCAATATCTGCCATAACAAAGGCGGCATAAATAAGCCCTACAAATTTAATAGTGGTGTCGGATATTTATGCCGCCTTTGTTTTGGCAGATATTAATGCTGGTGACTGTACATTTAAAACGGCCACATTTCAAGACACTTTTATATAGGTAGCATTCATATTTTTTTTATTATCCTAGAACACTAGCATATTTATATATATTTGTACACGTGTTGGTTTGTCTATCGTTTGGTTCCTATTCTCCACTCAATTGCTCAAAGGTTAACTGGAAGAGATCCCTTACAGGGATAAGTTCGCCTTTGTACATGTATAATCTATTTTGTCTGTATTGTTTCTTTTTCTTGTCTTGTGTACAATAAAGTATTTACATACATACATACACTAGCATATTTACAAAATATTGGATTCCAATTGGCTTTATTGTTGCGCCCGCTATTTTTCAAACCATAATATTGAGACAATGACAAAACGAATTCTAGTAAATCTGTACTTTTTTACCGGCAGTAACCACTTACCATCAGGCCCCTGTACCACAAAACTTTACAAGTTTACAATTCGACAAAATTGTACGATTTTCCATAGAAAAAGTTGACAAATTTGTCGAATTGTACGCTTGTAAAGTTTTGTGGTACAGGTCCCAGGCGGGCTGTCAGCTTGTTTGCCTCCGACGTAGTATAAAAAAAAACCATCGGATCCTGAACTAATATTAGACGGATTGGCCGTTTCAACGCGTTCCGTTTCAATCAATCCCCTTTAAAAATGTTCCAATTTCGAATTTGGCTTCGAAGGGATTTCGTTTTATGAATAGATTTGGCCGAAACTCCGAATGCATTTTTAAAAACTAGAATTCGCTAGCTTGGAAATGAAATGGCTTTCATTTGAAAACCGGAGTGTGTATAAGGCGCCAAAGAGAATATTTATTACAATTTATGTAATAATAATATTTTTATACATATTATTACTTAAATTGTAAATGGCAAGCAAAAATTAATATTAGCCTTTAAGAAGCGTAGGTATTCAATAACTTATTATTATTATTTTAACAGTTATGGTGGGGATCGTCTGTATAATCGAAAGTTGCGTTCGTTAAAGTATGGAAAGTTTGGCAAGTTTCAATTGGTTCCAACTGCCCTTAAATAATTTTATGAATATTATGATTTGTGGGAGGTTTTCTATATATGAAGACACTTCGCTCACATAGCTGGCTAGGTCAAAACTAATGGCAGATTTTAGTTCTAAAAAACCTCGAGGTCTTCGAGGAAGAGCCTCGAGGTGTCGAGGTTTTTGTCAATATTGGTGGTGGTTTGTTGGTATAACAGAGTTTGTTGACCAAACAGTCCTTAGTGGTCACTTGCTACAGACACAAGCTGAGCCATCTACCTTTTCAATAGGGATCAACTCAAAAATTATTATTACTCCATACGAAAGAATACATAAAACTATGCCAAATAGTGAAATTTCCATTCAAATATCTCAAAATATAACGAAACTACAACCGTTAGAATGTCTTTAGTTCGAGAGAGAAAGCGCTACAGATCAGTGACGTCACTGACCTCGAGCGCCATATTAAAAGACGATCGTTCAATACAGAGGTGCGTTTTGCGGAACAGGGACAGAAAATGCCCCCTCCTAAAACTTTGAAGACTTATAATTATGTAATTATTTATTCTTTTGAATTATTTTTTTCGCTATTTGATTGACAATTTGATCCGTTTTCGAGAAAATACGGATACATTTATTTTCTTATTTGGTGTCAACATCCCTATTGTTTTGTATACCTACTTTTTATTGTGCCCTAGTATGTAAGTCGCATGTACCTATTGTGTGCTGTATACAAACGTTGAATACGTGTCTTTCCCGTTCACGGGACAATGGTGTCCCGGACCTTTGGGAGGCGTGCGCGGAGCCGAAGCACCGAGGTACCGAAGTGCCATCGAGCACCACATAGCCAACACGTAGAGGCCCATTTGACAATTTAATGTAATGCAAGGGATACACCGAGCGAATGCTGTCCCTGCCCGTGTCATGGGACGCACACAGAGACAGCACCCGCCAGGGTGTATAGGGACTATTGTTGGTTGATGGAATCTAAATGAACCGGGTTATTAGGTGAAGATGATGGAGTAATGGCTGGGCTATTGGATGAGACATCGGACGCCTGCCTAATAAAACTGTCTCAGATTTTTATTTCCGGCAGACGGTGACGGTTATTATTATTATTATTATCTAGTTACTTTGCATGTTTGCGTGTGCGGATGGAGGGTGGGTATATTAAGGCCGTGTATTACCACCAGATAGAAAAAAATCGCGAAATTACCTCTTTTTGGAATGTTTTTTCAATACTACGGCTACATTACTGATATTTAACATTTAATTTTTGTACTCAATTAAAGATCGTAAATAGTTATAGACAAATTCGCAGGGTTTGCTTTGATAAAATGATTGGCTTAATCACTATAGCTAAATATTTACAAAACTGCGCGCAGAGCTTGCATAGAGAGCGGGATGGTTAATTGTAAACTCACGCGTGTTAGAGCGGGACATTTGCGTTGGGGATACCTCCCCTTAACGGCATGCAAAAATAAGCACGTGGGTGCATCTCATTATAATTGATAGACACGTTCTTTCAGCGGAATAGCAAATGAATATTGTTGGATTTATCATGGAACACCGCAAAGTAACGCCTGGTTCAATGAATTATTTCTAAAAAACCTGCCATTCGTATTAAGTGAAGTGAAAGTGAAAAATAATTTATTCCATAAAACACACAAAACAAAACTTTTATAGGTGCTATAATAAACATAGGAACGAGCCAGGTATTGTCTAAGGCGACTTCCTGATTTGTCGGTGCGAAGGCAGTACGATATGAGAAAAGTGTCAAATGTGTGTCGACTCGGTACGATTTTTTACTGCGCCCCTACATTTAAATGAGTGCTTCCTGAATGGCGCGGGATGCGCGGTAGCGGGACGATGCGAAGGCGGTACTGGTCCGCTTCTGCGCATAATATTAACTACTGCGCAAACGTAATACTGACAGTATTATGTCAAGTGAAAATCTTTGCGACGTCAGTAAGTTTACGTCAAAGAAGAAAATGTCACATATCGATCCCGCCCCGCCAAGTCAGGAAGTAGCCTAAAGTATGATTAAAAGACGTTGTAATATGTTACGGAAAAGAAGACGATAGTGTACTATAAATAGAGGAGCGGGGCATTGCGCAGGCATTAGTTTAACCGGATTGCGGATTTTTTGCAGGACAGACCGGCGGGCAAAACGTGCGGTTTTTTTCATAGCGTTTGAACCGCGTCCAGTTCCCTGAATTTTTTTTCTTTGTAGGTCTACATTGAAATTGTTACATATTTAGCGGGAACAAGCCACGGTATTCTTTAATGTACTGAACCAAGAATGGCATTACACTCAGAGAGAGAGAGAGAGAGAGAGAGAGTTGTTATTGCAAAGTAATATTTTTTCTCGCCACTGTATTGTATTGTACACACATACATAAAAATGTAACTACTATTCATTCGGTGACGTTACTATTTGGACGGACTTTAGTAAATGTCGATGTCATTTTCCGGTTTTTAAAAATCCTGACTTGTCTTGTCCTGTCGTCTCCTAGTGAAAAAAAAACCAACTACCTTTATTATATTAAAACATTCTGCGTTTTGTTTTAACGATCTTTTTTTTTAAACTTACTTGTAAAAACCTCCCGTCTGAAGTGGATTACATTACACTAACTAGATTGCAGGCGCGCCTAGATAGAACTAGGTCTAGCCTTCGCCTTGATGGCCTAGGTTGCCTGGATCGAACATAAGAAGCCTCGCCGATCTTACGGGAAAAGCGCAAATTGACAAATCCTAAAAAGTTCACCTCACTGAGAAAAAACTTTACTTAATATCACTAAATTTTAGTTAGGATTACAAAATTTTACTTAACGGCACGACAACAATTTTTTTAGTAACAACTACAAATTTGTTTTGTAGGGTTAACTAAAAATTTGTAGGGATAACAAAAGGTGGTGTAAAACATAGCTTTGCATACTGCATAGTAATGCCAGCTAAACTTTAGTACTAATTAATAAAATTTAGTAATTAGGGCAGTAACAAAACGACAGTAAAATTTAGTTAGGTATGTTTTTTTCTCCGTGCATACAAGTTTAATGGTCTTTATGTCACACCTGGCCATAAAGCGGCAATTACCGCACGCTCCGCGCGCGGGAAATCCCACTTCCTGGCCAGGGAGTGACATAAAATTTTGTACTTGACACGGGCGGTAATAAAGAAAGCCTCAGATCGCATATTCGCATCGTCAAATACCTGCGATATGAGACATTCTTTGTTTTACCGCCCTTGTTAAGTAATATACTATAAGACACGCTATAAGCGATACTCGTAACTAATTGTGAGTATTTAAATTTAACAATAGGAGTTCACTATGTACTGTATTTTGTATTTACAGTATAAGGGCTGGAAGTTTGTATTTAAGACTTTTAAGAGCGATAGGTAAGCGCCTGAAATAATGAATAGCAATTAAATTCTAACGCGATGTAGAAAGTTCTACCCGGAGAAAGCTGCGGGCAAAAGCTGGTAACGTTATAAGAAGCGTATGCCCCCAAACACCCGGTTAATTCCCGGATAAGCCCCACAGAGTTAATAAATAACTTTTTCACACAACCGAGTTTGCCTGATGCGAACTCAGTTTGTTTTGCGTGAAACAAATTTTTATGAGGCCTTGATCCACACGCGAGTATATTCCACCACAGCAAGATATATTTTCTATAGGTATTTATTTGTTTTACTTCAATAAAGTCATCCATGGCCTTAGCAGTTCAGTAATTTCAAGCTCTGCGATAACGTTTTTGGAATCTTTTTGATTCTATTAATATAACCTACAAATGAATGTACATTGTTAACTCTGACTTGTAATACTTTATTACCAATTGATAAATAATGTCTATGTCTATGTTTAATAAATAGCACTAAATCTCTTTTAAGTAAGAATAATGACATTTTAATCCTACCTTTATCCTTATTACAATTTCCAAAGCCGAGTCGACCCTAACGGTCCCTAAGGCGACTTCCTGACTTGGCGGGGCGGGATCGATATGTGACATTTTCTTCTTTGACGTAAACTTACTGACGTCGCAATGACTCCCGCTTGACTATGCTGTCAGTATTACATTAGCGCAGTAGTAATATCATGCGCAGAAGCGAAGCAGTACCGCCTTCGCATCGTCCCGCTACCGCGCATCCCGCGCCAGTCAGGAAGCACTCATTTCAGTATTACATTAGCGCAGTAGTAATATCATGCGCAGAAGCGAAGCAGTACCGCCTTCGCATCGTCCCGCTACCGCGCATCCCGCGCCAGTCAGGAAGCACTCATTTAAATGTAGGGGCGTAGTAAAAAATGGTATCGCGTCGACTGACAGCTGACACTGACATTTGACACTTTTCTCATATCGTATTGCCTCGGCACCGACAAATCAGGAAGTCGCCTTACTAATTGTGATTTTTACCAGGCCTATTCCACTTGTTATTTACTAACGGCTAAACTGTTATCGCATGCCTGTGTTGTCAATATACCCGATCACGCTTGGCACATGTGCTCTTTACCTACATGTTATTCGGCGATCACGTGCGAGTGAAATACATGATTTGAGTTTTTTAGGCTGTGACAAAAGAATGCCGGTCAAACTAAAAGGTTTGATTTACAAGACCATCATAAGGCCGGTTCTTATGTATGGCAGTGAGACATGGGCTGTAACCCAAAAGTATGTGCATACTATTCAAGTCGCCGAAATGAAGATGCTACGTGCGGCGCTACCCGGCTCGACAAAATCCGCAACGAGTACGTGCGAGGAAGCCTGGGGGTGCGCGACATCGCCGATAAAATGCAGGAGAGTCGGCTGCGATGGTATGGCCACATAAAAAGAAGACCACCCGACTACGTTGGAAACTTAGCACTACATCTTTCCATCCCCGGTCGAAGATCCAGGGGCAGACCCAAAACAAGGTGGAAAGATGTAGTGCTAAAAGACATGATAGAGTGTCAGGCATCCGAAGACGATGTCGAGGATAGAGCGAAGTGGCGAGGATTACGGAAAGCTGACCCCTCCACCTTGTGGGATTAACAGCTAGGAAGAGAGAGAGGCTGTCAAACATTGGTTTTGTTAGATAGGACCTTTGGTACTAAACGCCAATACAGACCATGACCATCCGTGACCCTTGTTTACCCTTATTCATTATTTAAGCCTAAGAGACTGCGAAATTTATGATATTTAATCAATAAAATGCAGAAGACGGTCGCTTTATCCATCACCTCACAGAACTTCATGTATTCTGCATGCACATTCAACTATGTTTTACTTGCAAAAATAGCATACCGATGTGAGCCTCTCGTTGATGTACCGGAGACCGCGTACAAGTGAAGACTATTTGAAAAACCGGCCAAGTGCGAGTCGGACTCGCGCACGAAGGGTTCCGTGCCATTATCTATAAAAACTGCAAAAAAATCACGTTTGTTGAATGGGAGCCCCCTTAAATATTGATTTTATTCTGTTTTTTAGTATTTGTTGTTATAGCGGCAACAGAAATACCTACATCATCTGTGAAAATTTCAACTGTCCAACTATCCCGGTTTTTGAGATACGGCCTGGTGACAGACGGACAGGCGGACAGACGGACAGCGGAGTCTTAGTAATAGGGTCCCGTTTTACCCTTTGGGTACGGAACCCTAAAAAATCCTATGGGACACAATGCTTACAATGCGCATAAAGTCCACGATTGGTCAAACGAAGTTTGGTGTCTTAGTCTTAACTCCCGGATAAACCGAGAGCTAATAAATAATTTTTCATACAGCTGTTGGCTTGTCTGAGAATTTATTTCTAAATTGTGTCGCGGAGGGCTGGCACTTTGAAAGTTTCTTATGATTAATTTTCAGTACCTAGTCTTTAAAAGTAAAATAAAAGAAGTGATTAATTATTAATGTCCGTCTGAGCTTAATTAAAGTTAATTGACGACCGCTTTAGCTTAGTGACTCTGCCTACGAAGCTGGAGGTCCCGGGTTCGAATCCCGGCCGGGGCATTTATTTGTGTGATGAGCACGAATATTTGTTCTCGGGTCTTGGATGTTTTCTATTTATTTAAGTATCTATTTATCTATATAACTATGTATATCGTCGCTTAGTACCCATAGTATAAGCTTTGCTTAGTTTGGGACTAGGTTGATTAGTGTAAGATTGACCACAAATATTAAAAAATAAAAATTATTTATTATAGTTAATTCAAATTAGGTACTTTTTCATAAAGAAAATACGTGGCATATTATGCACAATATTCATATATTTGATATCTGTTATGTTTATATAAAAATAAATAAATAATATAGAACCCCGTTAGCTACCTATATTTCTGCTCATTTATATTTTTATTTTATACCTGAAAATGTATAGTGTATTTACAGTGTGAATAAAGGTTTACGGGTGAAATAATTAAGTCGTGTTCACATTTTTTGACAATTTGCGTAGACGCGGATAATGATTATTACCCGCGTTTACGTAAATATCCTTGTAGAGGTAGACACTCAGATAAAGCAGTGTGGGACCTTGTGAACGTACATTATTTAGTACTAGATGACATGAAATATATCCGGTTCGAAGGACCATTAAGATGTACGGGACCGTCTCGTACACTCTTGAGATGATAGTTGATTAATTGACAACACTCCAGTTTTCCACCGTAATTATGATTTATTGATAACGTAATAAAATGATACAACCAGGCTTAGTGCGAATACACTCCGCGGCGGTCGGACATGTACTGAAGGATAGAAATTAATGCTAAGTAAAGTAAAAACGCTGACGCGTGGAATGCAATCCTTTGTACAGACCGTACACACTCTTTAATAAATACAAATAAAAAATAATAAAAAAAAAAGCCTTATATTTCTTATATGTATATACAGTACCCGGCAATTAGTATTGCACATCGACCTTTGGAAAAACACACGGTTTGGCCATATTGTTGTAGTTGTGACACATACGAACACATAGACAACGTGAACTCAATAGGGATGTTGACTCAAAATTTATTATTACTCCATACGAAAGAATACATAAAACTATTCCAAAAAGTGAAAATCCTATTCAAATATCTCAAAAAATAACGAAACTACAACCGTTAGAATGTTTTTAGTTAGAGAGAGAAAACGCTACAGGTCAGTGACGTCACTGACCTAGAGCGCCATAGTAAATGACGATCGTTCAATACAACGGGGCGTTTTGCGGAAAAGGGACAGAAAATGCCCCCTCCTAAGACTTTGAAGACTTATAATTATGTAATTATTTATTCTTTTGGATTACTTTTTTCACTATTTGATTGAGAATTTGATCCTTTTTCGAGAAAATTCGGATTCATTGATTTTCTTATTTGGTGTCAACATCCCTATTCATAGCTACGCTGACGCACACATAAACAATGTGCATGTAGAGCCCAACACACAACCAAAGCTCACCCGCGCTTGTGAGATAACAACACTCTAACCCCTAACTATTGACTACAGGGTCACCACTAGTTTTGTGGTCTATGAACCAACGGTTGTCATTGGCAACCCTAGCAAAGCGTACCAGCTGGTGCCGAGTGACGGACGGGTTATGACGTTGCCGGCAACCCACTCATTACGGCATAATGACGCCATCATTTAAACTTACGCTATAAATTATTGGTCTATAGATTAATTAGGTACAGAGAACAAGAGGGTACTTGATACCGCGCATTTACAATAGAATTATATCAGAGAACGAATGTGAAACGAAAAATATATTTAAATCTAAAGTAAAGGCGTGTCTGATGGATACCTTCATAAAAGAAAATAAAAGTAGTTAGGTCGCACAAATACCTAGTGATTATGTTTATCTTGCTCCATGGTATTAAGATAAGTGTCCCAATGCTTGGCGCTGCTCTTTTAGGTGACACTAAAATGTTTGCCGCTCCTGTTTAATACTAAGAATTAGGATTATGGTGCCATCTGCTTGTGCGGTGACGGGCAGTGGGACATTTAATGCGAGTAGGTATAATATATGACAACAAATACAACACAAACACACAACAGACAACAAATGATTTGTATTTGTATTTGTATGTATTAGTTTTTAGTGTAATAGCCTAAGTAGTTTAATCAAGTAAATGTAAAAAAAGAGTGCTAACTTCGCCAACAAACTGCTGCGCAGTTTGGCGAAAATATGTAAATTACTGGTTTTTGTATAATATATTGTGGCAATAAATAAAAAAAAAGGTACGCGTTGGTAATTTATAGTTGGTGGAATAAAGCTACGTTTACATCGATCCATCTATTTGGGTCATAAACAGATTTAGATTCGCGTCTTTCCTGTGGACAAGGACATATCAAAAGTGAAGAGTTACAAAGCTTAATTTTGGAAGTATTGGACTAGTAACCCGTATAAACAGTGTCTGTCTACGCTTCTATAAATTTATGTGATAAGTAACTTACATGCACATTAGCCGTTAACTATTGACCATAGAACGGACAGACAACTTTTTTAAATAAAAAACATCCGTGAATCTCAGACATATTGAAATACCTATGATAAACGGGTGACTCACGTCTGTATCGTGGAATATCGCTCGACATGTTTCGGGCCAATACGTGGTCCTTAATCAAGAGTGGTCGTGACGGCCGCGCGTCTAGCATCGTAGCACCACGCCACGTATTGGCCCGAAACATGTCGAGCAATATTCGACGATAAAGACGTGAGTGACCCGTTTATTATATTTCAACAGACAACTTTGTTTTTCAAGTGTCTATGATCCATTTATATGTCGTCAATGGCGAGGTGTCGACCGGAATGGCGCTCCACTGTTCGGAAAAAAGTTGACGAATATGAAAATCGACGCTTAGAAGACCTGGATGCTAAGCGCCATATCCGCAAGACTCGGCCAAAGCCCTCGTACACCTATACCTACAACTTAGCTGGCCAGCTACATTGTGCACCGTGTAACCGCATTTTCAAAACGAAGTTTGGATTTGCGAGCCACATCAGAGCCTTCCATATTCTTAAATAAAAACAGTTGACGGAGTCGCTGTCGCCGGATACGGCGAGGAGGACTATAATATATGTCGTCAACGAATTTCAGTTGGCCGAAATTCGTGTGTCCTGACATGTCTTGCCTTGCCTCTCCAAAACAGCCTACGATTAGAAGGAAGTACATTTGACCAATGGAACCTCACACTAAGCTAGGGTTGCCATAAATATGGGGACCAAGGCCGGGACAAATTAAAGAAAAATTACGGTAGAGATCAGATACGGGACTTAATCGCGTACAATTATAACTAATTTACCTTTTATAAGGTTTTGCCCGACGTTTCGAATGTATCACAACATCCGTGGTCGCGAGCTGACTGGCGTGAGCGGGTACCAACATCAACAGCCGCACGGGTTTTCCGAACTACCCGCACTTGGTCTTTATTAATTACATTCTCACTAGGGTTGTCACTCGCACGACACACAACACTAACAATGTCCGTTGATGTAATGGACGATGTATTTCCACGCTTGCACTTACTAATAACTGGATTCCACGAAGATGAGATTTTGAAACCGTCGTCCAGGTTGAAATTTCGATGTTTTTTAATTTCAACGGCTTCACGTACTTTTCTACTGTAGAAATGGCGTTCTGTAGAAAGGACTTTCGGTTTATGGAGCTCAATCCAGTGGTTTGGTCCTGACCTCCTGACTCCAGTAAATGCTCGGCTATGGCCGACTTAATAATGTGTAAAAATCGTGTAAGTTTAAATTAATTCGAACGCGTTTGCGTTTTGTCTCAAAATGTATGAAAACGCTCTCACCGAGTTTGAAATACGCGCGTTCATCGGTTAGCAACAAATGTTATACCTACTCGCTGTTTTAATTTCCACTAGTGACCACCAGAGGCGCTGTTCACGTTTTCATACCACTTTCATACATTTTGAGACAAAACGCAAACGCGTTCGAATTAGTTAATGTTTCGATAAAACTTATACTAGAGCTACTGGTCGGCCCCTACTAATTTACTAAGCTTTTCAAGCCGGGAAAATTTGCTTGAGGGCCGAGACACAGGGATACCACGCTTCAAACCGGGACATGTCCCGGCGTACCGGGACGTATGGCAACCATACACTAAGGGCACTATAGGCTCGGCAATAACCCGTTAATGGGTTCCGTTCCATAAGGAACCCCAATACCCTCTTATCCGGAGTCGCGTAACTGCCCATCAAGAGTCAATTACCGCGGAATTTAGCACATTGTTAGGGATAATTGGGTGTTACGCACACTGCCTTGTAAATAATGGATCTGAGTGGATATTAATGGCATCACAATCGATATTAACCCCCTTAACCCATTCACCGCCAATCACAACACGTTGACGTCATTCCGGAACGTCCGCGGGACTCCGATCACGTCACTGTGATGTTAAAATGTTTTTGTTCGCAACGCAACTACCTACTTGTGAAATGCTACCCAGCGAAATCAACAGATTTTAGTGCATTTTGTACCGTAACTATGATATTTCACGGGTGTTACGTTTTCGGATTAAAAAAATATGATGGTTTTCCATTAACACTTTAGTCTGCCATTGCTTTGGTAATTTGTAAATAATATAAGTCCTGTACACTTCACAAAAAAACTACCCGACTTTCCCGAGTGGGAAGTTTAGTTCCCATGGTAAATAAAACTATAAGTTAGGTACTTGTTTATCAAATTTCTTTCCGGGCCAGTAAAGCCTTGGCTGTGGGCCAGGTGGCAGCCCAAATCAGGTCAGCATTGGTTCTGGGTATCTGCCCAAACCAGGCATAGCTGGGTAAACAAATTACTAAAGCAATTGCAGGAAAATTTATTACAGTATACCCCGTTTATTTTTAAGATGATGACAACATTTCAAAATTTATAATGATGTCTAAATCGAAAACCGTTTCGGTAAATATGCTACCTGAACGTAAGAAAATAGTTTTAAGATTTTTTTCTTCGCTAGATTTGAAGAAAATCGCCAAAATGTATAAAACGGAAGTGTGACGTCATTCCTACGTTAAGTAGCAATGCTCAGGCTGTCAAACATAGGTAGGTAATTCATAAAAATTACGTCATAATTCACTTACGATCGCTACTTTTAGATTAGATATTTTTGAATGAAAATTAGGATTTCGGGAGAAATAAAAAACACTTGGACCTTAAAATTTCATTGTCTATCGATCTAGGACATAAAAAGGGCAACTTGAAAATTTGAAATGTTGTCAAGTTTCCCTGAGACATCAGAGGATGATATTGTACTAATTTCACTTATTTCAGTAGCTTATCACGTCTCAAAGATAGCACGCCGCATTTTTTCCCGTTTCAAGATTGTTTTCCCTGAAATCGCATGACGACAATCGCACGATTTTTCTCATCTGAAAAAGAAAAACGGAGTATAGGCCCTACTGAGTAGGGGAAAATAATTACTTAAGTTTAGTTAAGGTTACAAAATTTTACTTAACGGCACGACAGCATTTTTTTTTGTAATAACTACAAACTGGTTTTATAGGTATAACTAAAAATTTGTAGGTAGTACTCTCTTAACTGTCTAATCATATTGAGTTTTATGTTTGGTTGTAAGAAGTTTCAATTTTTTTATGCTACAGTTGCACGTAGGTATCTCTATTTTCTATGGCGTTTGATTACAAGGGTAGTACATAGCAATCTTATTCAAATTATACATTTCGTATTAGCTCCTATTCAGACATCGGCACCGCGCCTCCGTCTGCGATGGGAGCATAATACTCGTTGCTTTTCTAAAACAACGCAGTATCTCGAAATACTACGTTTTGCAACTAAGTAAAGGACTGGACGCGGAACACTCAAAAGTTTATCGTGAATAAAACACCCATCGTTTTACGTTAAAAAATGGCCAGATGGCAGCATTGTGCCGTTATGCCATTGGTCGAATTGCGATGCCAATTTTGTGCAAGACCGTCCGCAGGCCAGATGAGACGTAGCCTTTCACGTTGACACCAAGATATTTTGCTAACTACTGGCCCATCGAGAAATAATACGCACACTTTTTTCTGCTATAGTGTCGTATTGTGAAATAGTTCATCAATGCACCATGAAATATTTGTGTAACAATGTAATATTTATAGAAGGGCCATTATTCAAGAGAAAGTAAGTACAAATATTTGGACTTATCAGCAAATGCACTTGTGTTTACGAAAAGCGTAGATGTGAGCAAGGTCTTGTTAGCGAAATAGGCCTGTATACTTGATAACACTGGATTAAGTATTCATGTAGTAAACTGAATTAGTTCGGATTGTTATTAAATTTGTTTGTTGTAAAATAGGTGAACTTAATGATTAAGTTGAAAAAAATATTATATTCAGCAGTTTTAACAAGCTTCCTGTAACACTAAACTACACTTACAACAACTAAGACTGTCAACCTCTTTTTACTCTTCTGGGTACTCTTGCAAACACTATCTATAATACAGGCGCAATTTCATTGGTTGATATAACCCGCATACGGGGTGAGGGAAAGATCCTTTTTTATCGGTTTTTGAATTGATCGATATACATCATGATGCATTTTCAGACATTTTTATTGATCAAGAGGTCCCGGCTCTCCGCATTGGGGAGCTATGGCACGTATTTCGGAAATCTCTCTCGTATCCCTGATGCGGGTACTAAAGACCAGCCTTATTTCACTGGTCGTTATACCGCATTCAGTTAAACGACTGTGCTATCGACTTATGCCTTCCTTAGTCGTTGTGCCGCATGTGGGGCGCACCTACATTATGCATTGGACGACCACTATTAATAGCCTAGTATTTAGTGACCCTGCCTAAAAGCTGGTCCCTGTTTCGAGTCCCGGTCAGGACATTTAATTGTATCATGAACCCGAAAAATTGTTTTGTATGTTTTTATTTTATTTATATGAGTATTATTGAGTATGTATATCGTCACCCGTGGTAGCTTTGCTTGATTTGGGACTAGGTCGATTTGTGTAAGATAGTCCACAAAAAAATATTTATTCCTTTTATTTATTGCTTTGTCTGTTATTACTTTATTAACATATACATCTAATAATCCTAATCTCTTGTATGGCTTCGAAACCTGGACTTGGTGTCTCTACCGCAAGCACATCCGCGTATTGGATAGATTTTATATCAAATGCCTGCGTGACATTATGAACATTTCCTGGTCAGATCGTGTCAGGAATTCGGAAGTTCTACGCCGTGCTAATGTTGACGGTATTGAAGCCTATCTAATGCGTAGGCAGCTACGATGGTGTGGTCATATCTACCAAATATCTGAAGACAGAATAGCTGATCACATCTTTTATTCTGAACTGCAAGATTGCAAGATAAAAACAGGGCAGCCAACTCCGGCATTATAACGATGTGCTGAAGCGCCACACGCGGAGACGTGATGTTGAACCATCGTGCTGGGAGTTTTTGGCTCAAGATCGGTTAACATGGAGGCATATATAAAGACGAAGTGAACTTGACGCTTAGCGTGAGGATTTGAAGGCCCGACCACCTGCGGCCATTCACTATAATTATGTCGAAGGGGTGTCGATTTCTGGGGAGAGTGCTCGCACATTAACTGCGAAGATAGGATATCTCAGTCACCTGAGAGCTCGTGACCGACGCTCTCACTAGCCAGGCTCTTCTTTCTAGTCACCGAAGTCGAAATCGGCCAGGAGGATTATGATGATGATACTGATGAACCTTTACAGTGATCTATTACACGGTTCCAAAGTCTACAGATAAATCGAAATATTGGTAAAAGACCGAGTCCAGAAACATATAGGTACCTATACTACCAACGCCCTAGATCCCAATAACGAAACTGACCACAACAAAAAAGTTGTCATCGAAAACCTTGACAGAGATGCAATAAATAACTGTTTTTTAGCAAATTACAGTCATTGCTTTAAAACGGATTCACCAACAAGGGGTCCCTGTAGCAGAGTAAAGAAAGAAAGGACTCTTTGCATTAATTTCCATAAAAACCTACAGTACCTAGATTTTTAGAGTGGAATCACTTTAGTCACCATCAAATCACGTTTTGCTGTAAGATTATATTATGCACATTTTATACATTGAGAGCCAGATAAGACAATGCAAAAAGATGTCATTAGATAATTTCAGATGCTATAAGTGCTAGGTATAACATGTTAATGCTGCTAAAGTATGCCATCGCATGCTTTTATTCAGCTGATAAACAATGTTATCACATAATTTCAGCTGCTATAAGATGCAATCGCATATAAATTTGACGTAAATTGACTAATTGTGCTACTGTATCACTATATTAATGTTTCGTTAAGAAAATAATTTGGTAAGAATACCAAGTAGTGGAGGTAATCAAAAATAACCCATTGTTAGCGATGTAATAGTTAGGTATATTTTTGACACAAGTCCTAATAAGCCGCTGTTATGCAAAGTTAAAAAATGTTTATGGTATATAACACGTAATACTCCTGTATTGCTAATATATATTATATAAAAATATGTCTTAAAGACGAATGAGCCGTTATTCATCAAAACAATAAACCATCCTGTTTCATTATTTTGTCTTGTGACGTTATTGCTTATAAAAACGTTTCAACAACCCATAATTATTGAGTCACAACTCTGAATATGTTACTAATTTAGGATTTTTAACTCTATTTTTGTTTTGTTTTGTAGGTTTTCTTTGGTTTGTCGTATACTCCAATAAACAATGAAGGTATTACAAAAAGAGGATTTGTTTTTTGTTAGTTTAAATAAAAGTTATTACAAAGTAACTTCTGTAAACTTTCAAACCTCTCTCCTGAAAAAACACGTTTTTTGAGATACAGTGTTGTTTCAGAAAAGCAACGATGTATGTATGTATGACACGTTATTGCACATACGGTCAACCAATTTGATTTCTGGGCCACTTCGTACCGTGTCACAGTGACATTGACATGAGATCTCTAGCGGTTTCCATATTAATTTCCACTGTGACAAGGTACGAAGTCGCCCAGAAATCAAATTTGTGGACTGTATCTATAAAAAAAACATTTACAAAAGATAAATACAAAGTACAAAGGCGAATTTATCCCTCTAAGGGATCTCTTCCAGCTAACCTTTGAGAAAAATATCGTCATTAAATTATTAAACGAGAATAATACAGTTGTACGTATCTCAGTCAAAAGGATACCGTTTGGTGGCTTTAATTTGTGATTTGAACCTATCGCTTGATCCTATCACTATGTTATGACATCACACACGCTAGTTATCTGACCAATCATTGTGTGGGAAAATAAGTTATTACAGTTTTAGGGTAGGTTGCACCGAACCGTCTGTTAGCGCAAGAGACAGATGTCGGATTTTGCCCGTCGCCGCGTTGGTGAACACACGTGCTCTTCGCGACGACGGGCTGAATCCACTACCGAACAAAACCAGTTGCTTACTGTCATGGCTTCGTTACCGAACAACGTCTTTGAACAAGTACCTATTGATTGGCGAAATCATCATAAATTTGATGGAAAGCCTATTTTAAAGAGTGAAGTGAGACAGATGTCTGTAATGTAAGAGAGGTAGGGCACAGCAAAATGTCATCTTGCTCGAATTGACAACATTTCATATTTTTAACTACTTTATTTTATGAACTAGTTAGAAAATAGGTAAAAATTTAAGCCACCCGTATTTTTTCTTTTTCAATTTAACTCATTATTTCATACAAAAAAAAACACGTTGAAAAGTAGATCATTCCAAAAGGGCGTAAGTAAAATATGACGTCATCTTCCCAACAAGAATCCAGAGCCACTCCAGAGCAGCGATTGTCTGTACTCTGTACTAAGGTCTCCCTGAATACAGCGAGGAAGATGACGACAACTTTCGGTTCACAGTAATTTGCGATTTAGCGAGAAAAAAATCTAAAAAAATGTTTTTTGTGTACTTCACACGTTTTTACCGAAATGGTTTTCGAATTAAGACTTTTGGAAATTATGAAATATTGTCAATTAGGTGCAGCCCAACTGGGAAAGTACCTCCGCATTACAGAAGACCACAGTCATAATAACATTATTTACTATACATGTATTGCGGCGAGCAAGGTTGCCAGAGCTCCCGAGGATGCAGTTATAATGTTATAAATTGTAACGTGGAAAATACCCAAATCATTAAATGATAATGTTCACATAAGCATAAGACTCCATATCTTTGAAAACAAACCGTCAATTGTTTTATATGCTTATCTTGTTCATTATATAACACATACAAACACGAGTAGAAATTGCGTGGACAAGGGTACGAGACGTAGTGCCTTAGGCGACTTCCTGATTTATCGGTGCGGAGGCGGTACGATATGAGAAAACTGTCAAATGTCAGTGTCAACTGTCAGTCAACTCAGTATTACTTTTTACTGTGCCCTTAGATTTAAATGAGTGCTTCCTGACTGGCGCGGAATGCGCGGCAGCGGGACGATGCGAAGGCAGTACTGCTCCGCTTCTGCGCATAATATTACTACTGCGCAAATGTAATACTGACAGTATTCCGTCAAGTGCTAATCTTTGCGACGTCAGTAAGTTTACGTCAAAGAAGAAAATGTCACATATCGATCCCGCCCCGCCAAGTCAGGAAGTCGCCTTACACACTATATTAATGTTTCAAAGACTTTTTTTTCTACTTTGTCTCCAACTGTTGTTTTCAACTTACAAGTTTAATGTGAAATTTCTGAGGGATCGACAGAGATGCGATTCGATTCGAACGATCATATTTAATACCTCTCCGATGCAAAACCCTATAAATTACATTACAAAATCTTTTTATCCAAAAATTAACAAAGACCAAGCAAGAAGTTACAACGACACCCAGGCTGTGCCATGGTCGTGGGTTTCAAGCACAGAAAAAAAGGTTATCAGTATGATACAACTTCAGACTAAAGACATGATAACTTAAATATATAAAAAATTAGATAAAAACTCAGTGCAATGACTTCAGTGTCTAAGGGCTCTCGCCCACGGCGACTTTTTGCAGCGATGCTGTCGCACGTTTTGTAAACGCGCAACAGCATCGCAACCAACGCGCTTTAGTCGCATTTGCAACGCGCTACAGCATCGCGACTGCATCGATGCAAACGCGCGACTGTTGACTTGTGCCGTTACTGAATCGCGTTTGCATCGCGACTAAAGCGCGACAGTATCGCGTTTCCATCGCGACTGCATCGTGGTTACGTGGGCGAGGGCACACAGCTAGCGACCGTATTGCGAGTATATCGATGCCAACGCGCGACAGTATCGCTACTGCATCGCTGCAAAAAGTCGCCGTGGGCGAGGGCTCTAATGATAACTTAAATATATATAAAAAACTAGTTTTTTCCCGCGACTTCGTCCGCGTGGAAAACTCGTTTATCGGGATAGAATTTAATTGCTATTTTTTTACATCAGGCGCTTACCTAGTGATCGCTCTTCCATACAAACTTCCACTCTCTTTAGGGATGATTTCCTGGATTAAAACTATCCTATGTCCTTCCCCGGGACTCAATCTATCTCTATACCAAATTTCAAGTAAATCGGTTCAGCGGTTTAAGCGTGAAGAGGTAACAGATAGACAGACAGAAAGACAGACAGACACACTTTCGCATTTATAATATTATATTATAATATTATATAATTATTATAGTGTGAATATTAGTATGAATTAGATAAAAACTCAGTGCAATGACTTCAGTGTCACATTGATACATTTGTGTACATCGCATCCTGCAAATAACACGTCTTTTGTTTTGTCGAAAATTGTAAAAAAATTATAAGTGTGTAGATTGTTAAGTTGTGATTTTTTGGACAAATAGCATTGAAAATTTAAAATAATAAACAATAATAATGATAAATAAAGTAGCATTAGTAACAGGCTCCAGGGTATTGGTTTCGCTATAGTAGAGGAATTACTACGAAGAGGAGTAAAAAACGTCTATGTCACAGCGATCAACGAGCAAGAAGGTCAACAGGCCGTCGATAAACTTAAGGCCAAAGGGCTGAATCCCCATTTTCACCAATTAGATGTAACTGATACTAACAGTATTAAAATATGTGCGGATTACATTAAAATTAAACACGGTGGATTGGACATATTGATTAACAATGCTGGAGTTACAGTAGAAGATTGAGAACACACCTCATACGAAGACGCATTACGAGTAATAACCACAAATTATTACGCTGTCCTGACGGTCCAAGAGCATTTCTTCCCGATACTTAATCAAGATGCAAGAGTCATAAACATCGGCAGTGACTGCGGACATATTTCAAATCTTAGAAATAAAGAGTGGATTGCCCGGCTGACGAAGGAGGATCTTCAGAGAACTGACATTGACGCGTTCGTTAATTGGTTTTTGGATTCTGTAAAAACTGGTACGTTGAAGCCCGAGGATTTTTATCAAACTCTCGCTTACCGTATTTCCAAGATTGCTTTGTGCGCGTTGACTATTGTACAGCAGAAGGAAATCGACAGAAATATTTCAGTCAACTCTTTACATCCCGGATTCGTTCAGACGTCTATGACCAAAGGTGCTGGTGTATTTAAGTTGGAAGAATCTGGTAAGACCCCGGCGTTTCTAGCTTTGGATGTGGATCAGTCGATGAAGGGACAGTACTTTTGGTACGACAAGGAACCGAAGGATTGGCGTAACGCTGCTCTGCCACTGCACTGTGATTACGACTGGGTTATATCATACTTGAAATAATATTGAAATTATAATAAGCAACTGTATTTTTAATTTAGATAAGTTTATCCTCAGCAAAATAAATAAATTTATTATAACACTTTTTTTTAAACCTGACTGTGGCTTTATTATAGGGCGGGCCCAATAAAGCGATAGGAGTGCGCGGTTGGAGAGTGGCCTGGGGAAAATTAAGGGGAAACCTCCAACACGACCACTTGGTTGGTTATTATAACACCTTAGTGTGTGCACGTGAAAATCAAGGCGCACATTATTGAAATTAATACTATTAAAACCAACTCCTCGCTTCAATGTCCAATTATCCATGTCCGATGAACATGAATAATCGGTTTCAGATAACTCCTTACAGACTGCTAGCGTATGTATACATATGTCGATATCATTACGACTGAACTCCGTGTCAGAAGAAGATAAGTTATCATACATCGAACGATTGAAGAGTCACATTGATATTGACATTTGTTCGACACGCATCCAGCAAATAGCACGTCTATTATCTTACCAAACATTGCAAACGGAAAAACTTTAAAGTGTTACCTTTCTTTGTCATTCTAATTGAAACTGAAAACTACAGCCATGATAAACAAAGTAGCATTGGTCACTGGGTCGAACCAAGGCATTGGATTCGCTATTGTAGAGGAATTACTACGAAGAGGGGTGAACATTGTCTACGTCGCCGCGAGAAACGAACAACGCGGCCGTGAGGCTGTTAATAAACTCAAAGCAAAAGGATTGAACCCTCAATTTCTCCAATTAGATGTTACTGACTCAGAAAGTGTTAAGAGATGTGCGAATTACCTTAAAACGAAACATGGAGGATTGGATATTCTGATAAATAACGCTGGTGTTATAACTGAGAGCTGGGAGAACACCTCTTATGAAGACGCAGTGCGAGTTATAAACACAAATTATCACGCTATCCTGACGGTTCAAGAGCATTTCTTCCCGATCCTCAACCAAGATGCAAGAGTTATAAATATCGCCAGTGACTGCGGCCATATTTCCAATCTCAGAAATAAGGTGTGGATTGCCAGGCTAACGAAGGAGGATTTAAAGAAGGCAGACATCGACGCATTTGTTAATTGGTTCCTGGACTCCGTAAAGACAGGGAAGTTGAAGCCAGAGGACTTTTTTCAGACTCAGCTGCTTGCTTACCGCATTTCCAAGATTGCTTTATGCGCGTTGACTATCGTGCAGCAGAAGGAGATCGACAGAAACATTTCAATCAACTCTCTGCATCCTGGGTTTGTTCAGACATCCATGACGAGTGGAGGTGGAGCTTTTAAGTTGGAAGAGTCCGGCAAGGCTCCGGTATATCTAGCTTTGGATGTGAATCAGTCAGTGAAGGGACAGTACTTTTGGTTCGACAAGGAAGCGAAAGACTGGCGCAATCCCGATCTACCGTTGTATTGTGATTACGAAGTGATTAAGAAATACTTGTAATACTCATAAATATAAATCATATAATTTATCATGTAAAAATATTGTAGTGCAAGGTATAGTAACTTGTTAAGGCCGTGTATTACCACTTTTGAGTTTTTAAAAACCATCTGAGACATAGAATACAGTGTCTTAAAATCTAAAAAAATTTATATGTGTTACATAAGGATCTTGTCTAGTCAAAATCGCAGTCAGTTACATGACCTGATGAATTTCACTCGATAGAAAAAAATCGCGAAGTTACCTCTTTTTGGAATGTATTTTCAATACTACGGCTACATTACTGATATTTAACATTTAATTTTTGTACTCAATTAAAGATCGTAAATAGTTATAGACAAATTCGCAGGGTTTGCTTTGATAAAATGATTGGCTTAATGACTATAGCTAAATATTTACAAAACTGCGCGCAGAGATTGCGTAGAGAGCGGGATGGTTAATTGTAAACTCACGCGTGTTAGAGCGGGACATTTGCGTTGGGGATACCTCCCCTTAATTTTGTTAGTGTTAACCCTGAAACAACAATATCGTACCACAATCGTGTATGTTTATGTGTTGAATAAAATGTCTATTAGGTTTCCCGGATACTAATCGTAAAAAAGCCTTGTATTAAATTGTATAAAAATTCAGTTTTATATTATTACTATTTAAGTTGCCAGAATCTACCAGTGAATTATGGTTACAAAAGATTTGGTAGGAATAATGAAGTCCATATCTTACCCTACGACGGTAAAACAAAGGATGTCTCCGAACGACTTATTTGACTTTATTATATATATTTATAAAATATTTGAATTTAAATATAGTTACGATCTGTGGCTTTCTTTATTACCTCCCGTGGTAAGTACAAAAATATATGTCATCTCCTCGCCAGGAAGTGGGTATTTTGACCGCGTTGCGTGCGGTAATTGCCAGAAATTACCATGAGTTTGCAATGTTTGCATTACCGTACTCGCTAGCGACTGCGTAAACGATTTAGTATGGACAAGAGTACAGCGCCTCTGGCGGTTACGCAATATAACTAAGAATCGCCATATTAAATCGTTTACGAAGTCGCTAGCGAGTACGGTAATGCAAACATTGCAAACTCATGGTAAGGGTAGTGTGTCATAATAGTACCTACCTAAATGTCAAGTTTATATGTAGATTAAAAACAAATTTTGACAGCTAAGCAGCTGGCAGCAACGATTCCCTATTCCAAACTCCAATTTAACTTTTACTTCCAATTCGTTACAATTTGCAAGTAACATTTGACCCACTTTCCAACATTTGATCGACGAAATGTTTTAGATGACATTGCAACCCCCAGGCAGTGCCAAGTAAGTATTGGTTCTTACTGTTGCCAAATAAATCAGTTCAAAATCAATTATGGAATTCTCTGCCACAACACATGGCTATATTGTATCACTTTTGGTTAAATTTTTTCTAGTGTAATATTGTCTGTGATTAATAATTATGTTTATCCTTAACTTGCATGTTTCTTTTCGTCATTTCATGCCATGTAAATTGTGGGAATGAATAAAGTGTTTATCTATCTATCTTACTATCTAACACTGAGACTGGTAAGATATTTTGAGGTTGATATTGACATATGCTCGTATGCCATTGAATAGTGCACTTTTTTTAACGCTAATGTAATAGAGCATCTATTATAATTATACGATTTAGTGCGCGTATATAATAGAAATATCCAATGGAATAAGTGTTAGTGTTATACTTAATAGTAGATTGTTTGACAAGGGTCTAAAGTAAGCCATATTACCACGAGATGGTTATTTTCCCGAACGTAGAGAGGGAAAATTGTTCGAGTGGTAATATGGCTTTTAGGCCCGAGTTATACACTCTACTTTTCACTTCGATTACGAGAAAACACATTTAAACACAAATTATCCATCTTAAATGAATAATTTAACTCTTGGCGGGTGTATGTCTAATTTGACAGCATGTTTTTAATTTTAATTAAATATGCATGACTATTTTAAGTTATACCTTAAGTCTAATTTTAAGATACTTGTACGTGTAATTGTGTGTAATGTTAATGCCAACTCGTGCCTTGTGATGTTGAATAAAATATTTCTATGTCTATGTCTATGTCTATGTTTTTTTTTCTAAGGCCAGCACCATATGCCTCGCTATGCGTGTTTGCTTGGCGTATTCGCCTCCCTTTCTTTTGCTATATCAAAGAAAGAGATGCATCATGCGCTTTTTTTTTCTTTTAAGAGGAGTAATTGCTTTGACCATAGACACCGCTTAATCTTTAAAGAACTGAAAAACGTCTTTCCTGATTGGTCGATTTTAGTACAGCTGTGTTCTGGTTGGTTGATATTTTTACCAAATATGTTTTAATCTGTAATATTACTTTTCTGTGATTGGTGGATTTAATCGGTGAAGTATTTTGATTGGTCAAATTAAAATGTTTTGTAAATCATAAATATGTATACATATTTTCCCCACGGCTTAAATGTACTACTTTAGCCCCGCTTCACAAGTCTAATATGACACACTTTTCGAGCATGAGAAGTGAAAAGTAATTTGCCTGTAAGTAAGGATGTCAATAAGTAAAGACAATCGATGTTTAAGGCGTCACAACGGGAAATTTAGAAACTTTGAAACGCTGTTCTGCCCAGACGAGGAAACAATAGGGACTGATTTTTAGATATAAAATCTGATTCTTGACTATATGATTGTGGTACTAACAATAGCCGAAACATGATTGCTTAAAATTTTCTCGATAGGAAAGAAATCCAAAGTTGAGTATATATTTTCCTTTTTTTACTCAGCGTACTAAAACAACGCATTATTAAAAGACGCGATTAAGTAAATATGATGGTGTTTTACCTCATCTATACTCTGACAAGAGGAAATTTAATAAAACTGCACACAGTCAGATATTTATCGAGATTTGTCTAAAAAGCCATTCCCAAAGAGTGTTGCATCCCGTTCTGTCGTGAACGAAAAACATACGCGCCTCTCTTTCAATCAATGTAGCGCCTTAATACGGGTAATTAACTAAACGCCTCAGGGGACCCAGAGTTGACGTGTACCTCTCCCGACGGACCGCTCTCGCGGTTCAGAGGGGTAACGCCGCCAGCGTTTTGGGTCCATGCCACAGGCAGATCTTTCAGAGGGAGTGTTTTTAACACGCTTTTATTAGGTCGACCTGTATGTAACTATGTAATGGAATCTAAGGTAAATAATTTAACCATCTTCCAAGGATCGTAGCGTCATGAAAATTGGCAGCTGTATGTAGTTCTGATGACAATACAATCATATGGTACTGTCGAACTGATCTGATGATGGAACCGGAATATATGAACTGGAACTTCATGATGGAACATCGTAGAATAGCTGTGTTTGGATTTGATAGAAAAGTCTTGTTATGAACTTTGACCACGATTAGGTTTCAAGGTCTGATAGGTCGACCTGTATGTAACTAACTATGTAATGGAATCTAAGATAACTAATTTAACCATCTTCCAAGGATCGTAGCGTCATAAAAATTGGCAGCTGTATGTAGTTCTGATGACAATACAATCATATGGTACTGTCGAACTGATCTGACGATGGAACCGGAATATATGAACTGGAACTTCATGATGGAACATCGTAGAATAGCTGTGTTTGGATTTGTTAGAAAAGTCTTGTTATGAACTTTGACCACGATTAGGTTTCAAGGTCTGATAGGTCGACCTGTATGTAACTAACTATGTAATGGAATCTAAGATAACTAATTTAACCATCTTCCAAGGATCGTAGCGTCATAAAAATTGGCAGCTGTATGTAGTTCTGATGACAACACAATAATATGGTACTATCGAACTGATCTGATGATGGAGCCCGAAGATATGAGCTGGAACTTCATGTTGGAACATCGTATCATAGCTGTGTTTGGATTTGTTAGAAAAGTCTTGTAATGAACTTTGACCACGATTAGGTTTCAAGGTCTGATAATGAAGCCGAAAGATATGCACTGGCATTCCATGATGGAATATCGTATCATAGTCATGTGTGCACTTGTGAGAAAGGTCGCGTAATGGACTTTGAACACGATCAGGTTTCAATTAACCCGCAAAGCGTGTTTTTCTAGTATTTTTAAACTATTAATTTTATTTGTAATAAATTTTTATATGTTCCTAGTTTTAAGTCATTCCATGTTGTTATTGGGTCATAAACACTTGCAAAAACTAAAGTCGTCTCTCCTGTGGTCAATAGTTAACGGCTTATGAGCATGTGAGTTATGATTTTATTACATGGATTTATAGAACCGGAGACGCCGTTTATGCGGGTTACTAGACCAATCCAAAATTAAGCTTTGTAGCCCTTAACTTTTGATATGTCCACAGGAAAGATGCGAACCTAAATCTGTTTATGACCCATTTATGTTGTTGTCGTTATTTATGTTATTATTGTATATGTATAATTGTCCAATAAATATGATCATCATCATTATTTAAGAGTTTCACTCTTGTCGGTGCAGTTCTCTCCAGTCCGTTCTGCTTAACGCCAGTTCTTTGACTTCTCTATACGACACGACGTCTATCTTTTTCTTTATTTGGTCCATGTAATTAATAAATAAATATGATACCTACTTAGAATTTTCCGGGCTTCAGCTCTGTACATGGGTTATACAGGATGCTTGGTAAAGCGTGTGCCATATGGCTAGGGTGGGTAGGTAGGCGGTTTACATTGCCTAGTACTTTTCTCCATCAGAACTGCTGAAAATTAAAAACTGTTCAGATTAATAAATTTAATTTATTTTATTAATAGTTGGGCCAAATCGTGTTGCAAAGGACCCCACCTACCCACCCTAGTCATATGGCACACGCTTTGCCAAACACCCTGTATAACACTGTGCCGGCTTGCATCCGATATAAAGTAGGTACGTGACCAGATTTACCACAGAACCCGGTATAATACTTTATAATTGTACAATAGACGTGCTCAACAAAGAGATGCGAGCTCAAATAATTTATTTTCTGATGCTTTTATTAATATTCGATCTTGTATACATTATGAAGATAATAGGGATGCCGACTCAAAAAAAATTATTACTTCAATAGAAGGAAGACATTAAACTATGCCAAATAGTGAAAATCCTATTCAAATATCTCAAAAAATAACGAAGCTGCAACGGTTAGAATGTTCGTAGTTAGAGAGAGAAAGTGCTACCTAACCGTGACGTCGCTGTTAAGTAGCGCCATTGTAAATGACGATCGTTCAATACAAAGGTGCGTTTTGCGGAAAAGGGACAGAACATACCCACTCTTAAAACTTTGAAGACTTATAATTACGTAATTATTTATTTTTTGAATTACTTCTTTCGTCATTTGATTGAGAATTTGAGCCTTTATGTAGAAAATTTGGATTTATTGATTTTCTTTTATAGTGTCGACATCCCTATTATTTTTAAATCATAAGGAGGCGGTAATAAGTTGAGTATACTAGTTGATGTCACTTTTTTATCCTTACTGTGGCTTTATGGGTCATAAACGGATTTAGGTTCGCGTCTTTCCTGTGGACATATCAAAAGTTAAGGGCTACAGAGCTTAATTTTGGATCGGTCTAGTAACCCGCATAAACGGCGTCTCCGGTTCTATAAATCCATGTAATAAAATCATAACTCGCATGCTCATAAGCAGTTAACTATTGACCACAGGAGAGACGACTTTTGTTTTAGCAAGTGTTTATGACCCTTATAGGCCGGGTCCAATAAAGCGGTAGGAGTGCGCGGTTGGAGAGTGGCCTTTGAATCCAGAGGAAACCTTTGACACGACCACGCGGGCGGTTTAAACACTTTAAACACTGGAATACTCTAAGGATTTGCGCTCCAGTGAGATTGGTTGAGTGGCTTCATTGTTATGTTTCTTAATAAATCAATACTCAAATTCAAACTCATCGCTTGAATATGAGCAAAATCGTTCAAGGACTTGCCGAATTATAGGGGTTTGCAAATTCACAGTTTCGAGCGAACCACTATACAAAACAATTTTATAGGTCGCCGTGCAAATGTCAAGTAGACCAGTCCCTTTTAAGTAAGCCTCTCAGGTTAAGGCATCTAGATCGAAAGAGGCGTAACTGCGTATTTATTTCGTCTAAAACACGTCTTTTAAAATTTCTCGGGCTGTGATCTGTAATAGAAAGCCTGCAGCGTTTTTCGTAAGCCGTATTGAAAAAAAAACACCAAAGAGATTAGATTAAAACTGCCAATAGCGAGGGCCGAAGATTCGTTGATTCGGAAAATTGAAAACAGAGGGTTCTGTTCGGTGGACTGTTGATGGATGTCTATGGTTAGCTTTAAATTTACAACAAAAAACCGGCCAAGTGCGAGTCGGACTCGCGCACGAAGGGTTCCGTACCATTATATATAAATAATAATGTAAATTAATATGAAGTAGAATTTTGGTCAAGTGCGAGTCGGATTTTAGTTTTCCCATACATTTTGAGACCCAGCGCCTAATGAAGGCAACGAGCAAAGTACTTTTAAAAAACTTTGCTCGTTGATTTCATCAGACGCTGGGTCTCAAAATGTTTTTGTATGGGAGCCCCCTTAAATATTTACTGTATCCCGATTTTTAGTATTTGTTGTTATAGCGGCAACCGAGATACATCATCTGTGAAAATTTCAGCTGTCATCATGGTTCATGAGATACAGCCTGGTGACAGACGGACGGACAGCGGAGTCTTAGTAATAGGGTCCCGTTTTACCCTTTGGGTACGGAACCCTAAAAAAACTAAGAGATAAGCCTTATTAACAAAAGTACTACATTTTTATCTCACGAGTGCGGGTTGGCCATTGTTGCAGTTATGACACATACAAACACATAGACAAAGTGAAACTGCGCACGTAAGATTAAAGTACTCTACGAGACTCGCATGCGAGTCTTTATTACACTGCCAGCCACAGTGGAGGTGTATAAGATTCAATCGCTCAATAATAACGCGCAATGTACTAAAATCCCATGCGAGTCTAGTAGATATGCATTAGTGTAGAACCTGAGTGGACGCTCGAGCGTTGCGTCCAGCGTTGCGTCCAGCGGGGCGTGCATGTCAAACAATTGAAACTCATACTGGTGTCCTGAGTCGCCGCCGCACAAATAGTATGGACGCTCAGCCGGAACGCTGGACGCGACGCCGAACGCTCCGCTCCGAGCGTCCACTCAGGCCTTACACTTATAGGGCCTTTGTGATAATGGGGGACTTGCATTTGTATTTGGCTGTCCATACAGCGAACCCTCATATCAAATGACGATCGCCAGCGCGCTTGTCATTTAGGGTGTCTTTCCATAAGAGCTGTGCTATTTATTTGTGTGCGTAATCAGCCCAAACTTTTTTATAGCGGTTCATAGAACACACCTTCGTTTAGTTCGTACAAAACTGAAAGGCCAATGTGCTGTCAAATTAACGCAAGCAAAATCCACCTTACAGTCAAAGCTCTAAGTCTAGTTTTGCTTGCATTCGTTTGACAGAATTTAGACTAAGAGTTGTGTCCGAACTTTACAAAACTTAATAATTATAGTGCTAATAGTCTCCGAGTAAATTGGCTATGACATACGGAAAGAGGGACGGATAGAAATGGCGAAATTATACGGGTTCCGTTTTCGACATTTTGGCTACGGGATACGGGACCCTAAAAATAGCGTGTACAATGTTGTGTCGTCACGAAACGGTGATTGACACCTGCCACCACTTCCTCATCCATCAGTCCGGACGTCGTCCGGACGGACAGTCCAATTTTCTTTATCATAATTTATTACACATTCGAGTGTGGAATATGTGAAGCTTGTGTAAAAAAACAGGCCAAGTTCAAGTTAGATTCGCGCGACGGAGGTTTCGTACCGTGTTAATTTTAAACCAGTCCTCTCCCAGCGAAAAAAACAAAACAAAACATTCTTTTGTTATCCGGCCGGGGATCCCAGTCACCGTCTTTAGTATTTCTATCCTCTGCGGTCACAATATCCGAATACTGCGTGTAACAATGGTATAGTTATTCGAGATGTGATTACCCTATGTCCAATCGGCGACTTACCAGACAACTTGGCAGTCCAGATAGATTGAAACGAAACTATTTGCAGGCTCAAATTTACTCAATTACTGAGAGGTGATTCCGGGAGTCGACTGGTATCTGTTTTAAAATTCAGTTGCAAGATCATGCATACATACAAAAATTGGAAGTTAAATAAAAGCTTGTAATAGTACATTACTTAACAAGGGCGGTAAAACAAAGAATGTCTCAGATCGCAGGTATTTGACGCCCGAGCCGAAGGCAAGGGCGATAAATATGCGATCTGAGGCTTTCTTTATTACCGCCCGTGTTAAGTACAAAATTTTATGTCAGCCCCTGGCCAGGAAGTGGGATTTCCCGCGCGCGGAGCGTGCGGTAATTGCCGCTTTATGGCCAGGTGTGACATAAAACTACTTCAACGTACGCCTACTGAGAATAAGAAGGACTGATTAGTCACAAAATGAACCAAAACTATGACAGCAAGATTACCGCTCAGTAGAGTTATTTCTTCAATACAACCTTTGGGTACTCGTACTTACGCTTACATTCAATTTTTTTTAAAGAGCCTTTGTAGTGTTCCACTGCTTGGCAAAGGCCTCCACTCTTAATCTCCACTCGTCACGATCTTGAGTATCTCTGGCCAATCGTAATGAAATGCGTCTAGGTCGTCCCGCCATCTCCGTCTTGGCCTGCCACGTCGTCGTCGCCCATCGTTCGGCACCCACTCCGTGGCCAGTTTGGCCC
Organism: Cenopis cana; assembly: GCA_951800055.1. Lineage (NCBI taxonomy): Eukaryota > Metazoa > Arthropoda > Insecta > Lepidoptera > Tortricidae > Cenopis > Cenopis cana. The sequence goes on from OX637495.1 coordinate 2,368,228, forward strand.
ACCTTTGTGGATGCAAGCGGTAGACGTGGCCTGCCCAGTCCCACTTGAGCATGGCGGTCTTAACTCCTACGTCAGCAATGCCAGTCTTTGAGCGTTTTACCTTCAATATCCTTTGTTATTTGTATAGAAATCTCATGACAGCGATCAAAATCCAAATATTCCTGGCCTACTCTGCTTATATTCCACTCATCGTCCTGGCATTCCGTGAATTCCGTCCCATCGGCTTATTCCAATTATTTAACAAAGGAATTTTAGCCACAAACACTGTTATTATATTGAATTACATTCCTTAAGGCTATGGCGACTTTTGAATTCTAGGTGCGGAGGCGGTTCACTCACACTTCACTCTTTAAAAATGGCTTTCCATCAAACTTTTGATGACTTCGCCAATAAACACTTGTTCAAAGACGCTGCACGACGTCATGACAGTAGGCAACTGGTTTTGTTCGGTAGTGGATTCAGCCCGTCGTCGCGAAGAGCAGGTGTAGTTCACCAACGCGGCGACGGGCAAAATCTATGAGATGATACGGATATCAGAAAACTGCAGCTGTCAGTGTCAACTGTTTTACGTGTTTTTCCAGAGAAAACATTTTTTCCCGGGAATGGGAAAAGCCTGATCGATTGTTCTCCCAATACTATTACTTATTCTGTGTCCCAGTAAAAGTTTGGAAGGTCAACGCCCTCTGTGACTTGTGGCGGTGGCGACAGATTACAATGCATTCCCGCCCTGAAATCATTGATGGATCCCATTTTGATTAATATACCCACATATTAAAATAACATACCAGTGGGTCTGTCTGTGGGCTGACCACGTAAACATTTTTTTTAAATTTTGTACCCCCTAAGTTTCGCCATTTTGAAAAAACCGGCCAAGTGCGAGTCGGACTCGCACACAATGGGTTCCGTCCCATTATCTTTAAAAACGGCAAAAAAATGCCGTTTGTATGTATGTATGTATGTAAGCACTTAATTGTACACAAAACAGGTTAACACAATATACATGTCACATAAGATTAAAGTACAAAGGCGAACTTATCCCTATGAGGGATTGTTGATGAGGGTTTGTTGTATGGGAGCGCCCTTAAATATTTATTTTATTCTATTTTTAGTACTTAATAATAATAATAAAGACATTTATTCAACTAAGTTGCATTGGCGTTACTTGTTGTTAGAAGAAAGAAAGGTTCTCGAGTGGCGACCACGGACCGGAAGGCGCAGCGTGGGTAGACCCCCCACAAGGTGGACTGATGACCTGGTAAAGGTCGCGGGAGTCCGCTGGATGCGGGTGGCGCAAGACCGGTCATTGTGGCACTCTTTGGGGGAGGCCTATGTCCAGCAGTGGACGTCTTTCGGCTGATATGATGATGATGATGATGATAGCAACAAATACTAAAAAACAGAATAAAATAAATATTTTAGGTGTCCCCCATACAACAAACGTGATTTTTTTGCCGTTTTTAAAGAAAATGGGATGCTATTATACCCGTGCGTGAGTCCGACTCGCACTTGGCCGGTTTTTTCTTTAGTTTACCTACTCTTTTTCGTGTGTTTTATCTAATCTTTAGTGTAACGTCGAGGGCATAAATATGTATACAAATTTGGACCTTATTTCCATGAAATAAGGTGAAAAAGTGTATACATATTGTTGCCCTTGACTGTACTCTTTCGTGTGTAATATATAATTATATTGTATCTTGAAAAGCTGACAGTAAGATTAACTTTTATGTGTGAAACAACGGGCAACTGTGTCAGACACTGTAAACCTTTAATCCCACCAAAAACATAAATGTAAAATGGAAGCCAAGTTCAAAATTAACAATATCGTGGTTGTCGAGTTCGCCGACAAAAGATTTGAGATCTAAACTGAATGCCAAGTCGGTTTTGTGCCTATGATAGATAATCCACCGCACCTGCAGCTCATCATCATCAGTCGCTCCCCCAATGCTGAGGATCGTGACATCATGTCCCATTCTTGCCGACCAGACTCCTCCATTGGCTCCTGTCACCCGCCTTATGGATGGCCTTGTGCAGATTTAGTTGCAGGGGTGCAGTGATTTGGGTGCTCCATCTAGCGGGTGGTCTGCCCTGGGACCTCTGGCCCTCAACTTTTCCCGTCATTATATTTCTCTCCAGGCTATCTGAAGGACGTCGTGAGAGGTGTCCGAAAAATGTGAGAATGCGGTCCTGGCATACTGCACCTGCAGCTACTGACCACAAAACAAAAACAGATTTCTTGGTAGAGATATAACAATAAACAATAAAAAATATAGTAAGGTTTTTGGCTTTTTGAAATCTGTGCAGCTTCAGGTTCCTTAGCTTCATCATCATCATCATCATCATCATAGTCAGCCGAAAGACGTCCACTGCTGGACATAGGCATCCCCCAGAGAGCGCCACAAAGATCGGTCATGGGCCGCCCGCATCCAGCGGATCCCCAAGACCTTAACCAGATCATCAGCCCACCTCGTGGGGGGCCCTCCAACGCTGCGTCGTCCGGTATGTGGTCGCCACTCGAGAACTCGCTGGCCCCACCGGTCATCTGTCCTCCGGGCACTGTGGCCTGCCCATTGCCACTTAAGTTTGGCAATTCTTCGGGCTAAGTCAGCGGCAGCGTCTTTCCTTAACTTAAATTAGGTTAACTACATGAATAAGCACTAATTACACTATAATTATCGTGTTGAAAGCCTCGAAAGTTTAAGGGCGGTTAGGTCACCGAACGGCGACCTTTTGTCGTCTGGGTTTAAGTACATGAAGTAGCATTATATCAAGATTAAGTGCCGATGCTCCTTTAGTAGGCTCATCTAAAATGATACAAAAAATACAAAATAATATTCTTTATTACTCACCAAATAAAGTACAGTCAGCAACGAAAGTGCTCTAGCACTTTTGGACGCTTCATTGCTATAGACAAGCTGACCTGGCCCCTATACCACAAAACTTTACAAGTCTACAATTCGACAAAATTGTACAATTTTCCATAGAAAAAGTTGACAAATTTGTCGTATTGTACGCTTGTAAAGTTTTGTGGTACAGGCCCCTGATAGCCAAGTCCCGTTAAATCGGCTGCAGTGGTCCTGCAGCAGTCGTCAAGTAAAACCTACGTCTACCTATTACCTAGTAGGGCTCGCGGTCGTGTCCGGGCTTCGTGTACACGTGTTCGGTATCTACCTACGCCAAATCTCAGAAAAAGATATCAAAACGAGCCCTGCTCTCCTAAGGCTTCAATGGATGTGACGATGATGAGAGATGATGGTGTTTGTACGTCCTGTTACTGCCCCTTAGAGCATGAATGGAGGTTTCATTGGTATAGACGGACTGACCTGAGAGCCAAGTCCCGTTGAACGGGCTGTAGCTGTCCTGCAGCAGCTCGTGCAGCGTGGGCCGGCGCCCGCACACGCGCCCGCCGTCGCCGGCCGGCGTGAGCAGCGCGATGTTGAACACTATCAGCCCCAGGACCGCCGCGAGCACCAGCGCGAGAGGGTGACAAGGTTGGAAGGGCAGATGGCAGTTGCTTTTGTAAAACTAGTGCCTACGCCAAATGTCGGTGTTAGGAGCCAAAGCCAACCCTCGGCTACTTTAGGCTAGAACCGGGCAAATACTAAGAGGATGGGACCGCCATTGGAGTCAGAGGTGACAGTCGCTTTTATTAAACTATTGCCTACTAGGTGACAAAACGAAACCTACTCTCCTTTAGGTTACATCCAACAAAATGATAGAAGAATGATGATGGAACATGTTGGCGCCCGTAAAACTAGTGCCTACGCCAAATCTCGGCATTAAGTGTTAAACGACCTCTGGGCTACTATAGAACACAATGAGTAAAATGATAGAAGCATCATGCTGAGAGATGATAGCGTATGCGACTGCTCCCTAGAGCATGGACCACCCTGAGTGGAGGAAAATAATAGGAAGATAATCATGACTCATATTAGCTTAAGGCTACTTCCTGACTTGGCGGGGCGGGATCGATATATGACATTTTCTTCTTTAACGTAAACTTAGTGACGTCGCAATGATTCCCGCTTGACTATGCGGTCAGTATTACATTAGCGCAGTAGTAATATCATGCGCAAAAGCGGAGCAGTACCGCCTTCGAATCGTCCCGCTTCCGCGCATCCCGCGCCAGTCAGGAAGCACTCATTTAAATGTAGGGGCGCAGTAAAAAGCAGTACTGCGTTGACTGACAGTTGACACTGACATTTGACAGTTTTCTCATATCGTACCGCCTCCGTACCGACAAATCAGGAAGTCGCCTAAGGAGCATGGATGGAGATTTCATTTGTCTTCACGGTAGAGTGTTTTTTTTTTCATTTTTGGTCTGCCGAGCGACCAATAACACATATATTTTGGGACCGCCCTGTGCGGTCAAAAGAGAAACGGTAGACAGACTGACCTGAGAGCCAAGTCCCGTTGAATGGGCTGTAGTGGTCCTGCAGGAGCTCGTGCAGCGTGGGCCGGCGCCCGCGCACGCGCCCGCCGTCGCCGGCTGGCGTGAGTAGCGCGATGCTGAACACTATCAGCCCCAGCACCGCCGCGATCACCAGCAAAGCGATGAGAATGCCGCGCCAGTTGCGCTGCGTTGGTGTCGCTGCCGCCAGTTCCTGTGGGCAAAGATTATGATGAAATGAAAAATGAAAATAATTTATTCGTGACGAAACAAGAACTTAAAACTATAACGATAAACAGTTCCTTTGTCACGAATGGTCTCGCCTCAGCATAATGCTGACTCAAGAGCCAGCGCTGGTCTTCCGGAAAGACCATTTATAGGCCACGTTATGTAACATGCCGTCTGTCACGGCATTAATAAATAAAACTGAACCAGGGGCGGCCCACTCCGCGATTGCGTCGCTCCGCAACAAGTACCCCTTCTGGCGGCCGCTTCATACGATAGAAAGTGATGAAGCGTGTGATTTGCGTGCGATAGATAGAGATGGCCACGTTTAGGCACGTTTGTCTTGCCTCGCGCGGATTTGTTAACAGTGAGGCTTCTGTACGTAGTACTATTATTCTGTGACTGAACGCAGCAGCGCGTATCATTCTGGAATCGCAAGCGTTCGTAGGCTACCGTGTCAGATTACCATTACGCAAGCAGTTAGCTTGGTCTTCTTATTTTTTTTTGCATAACTTGTGATACTTGGTATTATGGTGATAGTGTCACAAGGGACGACCATTGGATCGTCACCTCTATTGATATGCCATAAGATCTAAAAAGGCAATCTATTGTTACTAATGTATGTCTCTACAATAAGTCGCCAGTAGTCACATTTGTATAGCTCTTTTTCCCAGTCCCAATTGTGTTTCACTTATCACCCCCACGCCCAATTGATCGATTACGTGAGAAAAAGGCCAATAATTCCCTTCCAAGTGACTCCGGGGGGCCGGCGCCTACGATTTATTGGCCCTCAGGGCAGACAGATTTTGTACACGGCTACGGTCCACATCGCAAGTAGAAACGCATATGAAGAGTTCTAAAGTCTTTATTGTACGGGAATAAGAGTTTTCGTATACGTATATTGCGTAGCTACTTTTGTTACTGACTGTGCGTACATTACACAGTTGCTATTTTCACTGAAAAGGCTGCCATTTCCATACGGAATTTTACAGCTAGCACAATACGGCCTAGAAGAAATATTTAATAGGTAGGTGGCTATTATTTTTAATAGGTAGGTTTTCCCTGTCCTTGCTTTCATCCGTATCAATTTCAATTTCTTTATCGGTGAAATAAATTTACAAGAAAATTATGACTTGAAAATTTGCCAATAAACGTGTCCTTTCTGGTCACATGTGTCTTACACTGTCTACATAATGTATGAATGCTATGTTGAGTAGAGGCCTAGATTCAGGCATGGTTAATTCCACACGTACAATCCAGAAATTGCGGCAGGCCCTCCTCCTAATTGATGTGACGCGAGCGTTCATGCGAACTTCGAATATGAATTGCGGTCCGCTGCATTTGTGATAGGCACATTTACTTATTGCACAGTCCGCTAGATAGGTTTTCCTGAATATTATATTATGTTGCCGATCGTCGGGAAGATTTCCAAGGTTAGAGTGGCACAGCATACATACCTTGCTTGAATTGGGAGCAGCCCAACTGGGGAAGTAACTCCGCCTTGCAGAAGAACACAGCCTTAATAACATTATTTACTATACAAGTATGTAGTGTTGTGTTCCTGGAGGTGAGCAAGGTTGCCAGAGCTCCCGAGGATGCGTTATGTCGAGATTGAGGGACCTATGTCTCTAGCTTTCAACACAACGAATCCTCGAGTTACTTAAGGCGATATATTGATTGAAAGAGCGTATGGTTTTCGTTCACGACAAAACGGGATGCAACACTCTCCGGGAATGGCTTTTTTAGACAAATCTCGATAAATATCTGACTGTGTGCAGAATTGTTAAATTTCCTCTTGTCAGTACCCAGATGAGGTAAAATACCATCATATTAACTTAATCGTGTCTTTTAATAATGCGTTGTTTTAGTAGGCTGAGTAAAAAAAGGAAACTATAGACTCAACTTTGGATTTATTTTCTATCGAGAAAATTTTAAGCAATTATGTTTCGGCTATTGTCAGTACCACAATCATATAGTCAACAAACTCAAGAATTATATATCTGAAAATCAGTCCCTATTGTTTCCTCGTCTGGGCAGAACAGCGTTTCAAAGTTTCTAAATTTCTCAGTGTAGCGCCTCAGGGCCGCCAACGCGCTTGTGATTCTTGTTGTCGCTAGCGTCCATAAGCTAGGGTATCTGTTTAAAAAAAACTTTGCACTCAAGCGTTCATTGCTTAGTGGCCTCAAAGCAGCCTCAAAGATATCTCAAGCCCCTCTAGTGGTATTTGTTGAACTCTCGAGCGGCGAAAGGGTTAAAGAGGCAGAAGGTATTCTTGAAAAGTGCTTTGTACCGATGTGAATAGCTCTTGTGGTGTTTTGTGTTTTTGGAGTTGACTATTGCGGTTGACAAAATAGGTATAAAAATTTAGCGCCTTTAGCAAACTCAAGAGCATTGTTAACGAATGTGGATTGAGATAACTTCGTCAGGGGGATAATTCTGAAAATGGCATATATGTACTAAACAATGATCATTTACTAACTACTGTAGTAGCATCTAGCGACACGCCTTGGTAAGCGTTGCAGCGACGTAAGCATGTTGAAGTACCTATTTAATTAAGTGCTTCTAATTTAGTAGATATATGCCATTTTCAAAATTACCACGCTGTCAAAGTTACCCCAATCCACTTTTTATTTGTTTTTCCTAAAATACCAAATTTTGAAGATGGCTTGGGAATTTCAATATATACAAAACTTCGAAAACAGTCAACAGCTGTCACTGAGAAGAACAAAGTTTGCAATAAATTGTTTAGTTCTAGTTTGAAGACTTTGAAGTAAATAGTCCTTGGATTGGAAGGTCAGATTGTGCTTGCATTCGTAAAAATAGCGAGCCCGGGCATCCTCCAGTAGCTCTAGTATAAGTTTTTTCGAAACATTAACTAATTCGAACGCGTTTGCGTTTTGTCTCTATATGTATGAAAGTGGTATGAAAACGTGAACAGCGCCTCTGGTGGTCACTATTGGAAACTAAAACAGCGAGTATAACATTTGTTGCTAACCGATGAACGCGCGTATTTCAAACTCGGTGAGAGCGTTTTCATTCACTTTGAGACAAAACGCAAACGCGTTCGAATTAGTTAATGTTTCGAAAAAACTTATACTACAGGATGCAGCAGTACTGGGATATTGCTAGAAGGATGATGAATGTAAGTATTTGTTCAATAAACAATTTAAATGCCCCACCCCCTACTACCAACTAAGCTAAAAAGCGGTCGTCAAAGGTCAAAGATATAGGCTGGGTTGCATTGCACCAAACCGTCTGTAATAGTAAGCGGTGTTCGTCAAATCTGATTGTATGGAAAGTTTGACAAGTTTCTATGGGATGACAGCTGCCGGCGCCATATTTGACGATGACCGGTATGTGTTCGTACGTTGGTGCAACTGGCACATAATATTATAAAGTAAAAGTTTAGAAATAACGGAAAAATTTAAAAAACTTATGCGCCTCCTGCTCGGTACCTCAGTGGGGCTAGCATAACATGCATCTCGTCTCTACTCGCGCGCGAGATAGGCTACCTGTCACTGTCTGATTAATGCTGTCAAAAAGTGACAGGTAGCTTATCTCGCGCGCGAGTAGATACGGAATGCATGTTGTGCTAGAGGGGCTGTTTTTCAATTTCCCCTTTATTTCTAAATTTATAGTTTGCGTTAACAGCGTTACTGCTTTATACAAAATTTATTTAATATTATAAAGGTTTTAATAACATGCGTGCAATTTAAACTAGTGACACGCCATATATCTTGGGGCTCCTCTAAGACAGAGGTCGGAAAGCCGTGGCTTGAGAGTCTCGTTGAAGGGCAAATGTTCGAAGTCTCTTCAAAAATATATTGAAAACCCTATAAAAGGTATTTTTGGCTCTCTGACGTTCACAAAACTTACTTTTACTGAATTTGAGTCTTTGATTAAAAAGTTTGCCGACCCCTGCTCTAGGATGATAATGGAAAACGCTAGGAAAAGCCACAAAATATCTGCCTCTCTGTCGCACTCATATTCCAGTGATATAAGGTGATGCGGTGGGCAAGCTGGCATACAAACATTGCGCATGTTTTTATTCGGTTGTGTTTGCATTACACTTATGATTTTTGGTCAGTATGCTTATTTTTATGTTAGATAGAACCTGGAGATTTTTATTTTTGTATTGTTTTAATTATTTTTTTTGACATTCTTCATATTTCCAATATTAACAAGCAAAAAAAAAGTTATATTCGGGAGTGCCAAAACCGACGAATAAAACTTGCACAGAGTTTGTATGGAGAAGGCCTTGCCCTACCCCGCGCCATAAGGGGAGCTAGTTCGCTCTCCGTTCGCAGTTATGGTTGAAATTCTTTTTGTTGATCGTATGTCTATTAAAATGTTATTGGATTTTGAACCTTGTTGTTTGAACGGTAAAGTAGCTTTTTGAAGGAATTGCTTTAGTGCAATTCGTTCAACTGAAATGATTTCAAGTATAGCCATCAAGAAGTTCTGACGTGTAATGTATATGATCCATTGCAAATAAATGAGTATGAGTATGAAGCCAGCAATTTGAGCAGAACGATATAGCCGTGATTGCTCAGACACTTCAAGTTGTTTTATGGAACCCAGTTAAATTCCCAGTAAAAACTCCATTATCTTTAAATTGCAGTGTCAACGAATGAAGGACATGACGATAAAAGGGTTTCATGTTTGCCCACGGAACTTCATAACCGTCATCTGTCTTCATTTAACGCGCGACAGGCCTTTGAAAAGACATGTCTAGTTTTTTGTACCACTGAAGAGTACTAAGGGGTACAAAAGAGAACTCGTTTTCAGATTATACGGCGACGTAATAAAGGTGAAATTAGAATGGCTACTTTAGGTGGGTTACTATATAAGGTTTATAAATACAGGTTTAAGAATATCTATCTACTTATGTAATGCGCCCTATTCAAGTTATTTTCCGCTGTGTTAAGATTGAATTTGCATGCTTCACATGAGAACTGAATGCATTTTAGTTCTATGAAAGATTTAGTAAAATAAATGAGCTTTGCTTTTTTCAAGGTTTTATTTAAGTAACTTGTCGTGTTGGTATTACGTATACAATACAATACACATATACCAATCCAGACCACCAAAGACCATAACCATAAGGCTGGTTTTCCACTAGAGCTATGCTATGCTATGTTTCCATACATTTGACACATACCTCCAGCTCGATATATGAAAACATAGCATAGCATAGCACTAGTGGAAAACCAGCGTAAAGGCCATATTTTTACCAATAGACTGTATTCTGTTGACTGTAGACTGTATACTCTTTATTGGAAACCTGAAAAAGAAAACAGACCAGAACATTAGGCTTAAAGTAGAGGTATAACCGGCGGTCTTATCGCTAAAGAGCGACCTCTTCCAGACAACCTTTGGGTCGGTAGCGGAGGTAATGCAACATTATATATTATATCTAACTGAGTGGGTGGCAAATGGTATATCTCGAATGGATGAAATAGGGAGGGGAAGTTTATGCGGACGAAGTCACAGGCAAAAGCTAGTACACAATTAAAATAATGTCCCACTAGACCGTTTTTTAAGGCTGGCGTCCACTAGGCTCGCCACTAATTCGCCTTCATACAAAGTGCGTCCATTCGGTCGATTCGATTCGGCTCTGCGTCAATCGACGCACTTTCATAGTTAATGTATGGAGGCGGATTTTCGATTCGATTCGACTCGCCTCGGCGAGCCTAGTGGACGCCAGCCTTTAGAACGTCCCATTTCCTATCCTCTCAACAAAACTTTCACAACATCACTGATTAGTTTTTTCAACGAGCCGTGTCTAAAACAAAATGGCGTCAAGTGCCAAACTCGGACGGCCGCAAATTGCCCTAGTTCCCCAAACTAAAAGGGATCAAATAATACTTGTAAGCGCCCCGATATGAATTTTTCATTAAAAACTTTGTCAATGCGAATAAAAGTTGTTCGTTCGTCGATAGGTTTTTGACTGGCAAGCTGCCGTGTAAATTGCCAAGTTTCCCAAATAAACTGCATTCGCTATTCGAATATTTATAGCTTCAAGTTGCAAAATGGTTTGATTAACCTTTTTTTTTGTCACCCAGAGAAATGCATGAAACTGCATTGATTAACCTAACCTAACCTAACCATGGACAATAAAAAAGAGCATAAATCTATGTTCACAATACAATACAAATACTCTTTATTGCACACCTCAAAACAGGCGGTCTTATCGTATAAAGAGCGATCTCTTCCAGACAACCTTTGGGTAGCGGAGATAATGCAACACCGTAAAATAACCAATACCGTTCGATTATAATCTATCGAGCGAGATTGTAAACTGTGAAACTGTCTAAGATCGTGAATCGTAAAAATACTGCTCACAATCGAGGCAGTGCCATTGCAAGAGTCCCACTCTAACCCGTGATATTGCAATCAACCATCCCGCTATCTACGGAACTGCGCGTAGTTTTCGTAAATATTTATCTAGTTAGTAGTAGTAGTAGTTTTCGGAAATATTTATCTATATTTAGTAGTAGTAGCAGTTTTCGGAAATATTTATCACTTAACAAAAACCTATCCGGTTATTGTGTTAGAACAATAAAATAGCTATCCATTTTGTAAAAAAAAAAACATATCACTGTCGTAAACAATTATGAAACGTCAAAACGTCATGGTTTAATTTATTACACAAAAAACACATAATATAGAAAAGAAACAAAACAAGAATAGATCTAACAACTACTTAAACCTAACCTAAACTAAATACTTAAATTGTAAGGGCATGCATCGCCCAAGTCGCTGCCACTGGGAAGGGTTCCCATAAGGCTGGCTGCGTTGCCTCGCTGAATGGCAATTCCGATTCGCTGAGCGAGGAACGAGCCAGCCCTACGGTCACCTGAGGACCGGATAAGCAAATAACTTATGAAATAATCAGTACATATATAATAGTACGTTACTTAACAAGGGCGGTAAAACAAAGAATGTCTCAGATCGCAGGTAATATGCGATCTGAGGCTTTCTTTATTACCGCCCGTGTTAAGTACAAAATTTTATGTCACCCCCCGGCCAGGAAGTGTGATTTTCCGCGCGCGGAGCGTGCGGTAATTGCCGCTTTATTGCCAGGTGTGACATAAAAGTTTATTATTACGATGATTTTTAGGAATTTGTGCCAGAGTAACCAATGCATTTTTCAATATTTTGTTCGGGTATTTTGCTACTTTGTTTCTTTTTAGTCTACAGTAATTTTCATGTAGTGTAGTTCTACATTATTTCTACACATTGGAGGCTCAAACTTCAATATCTTCGTCGATTCAAGAACTGGCGTTGCCTCAATATCGTTCCGCTGGAGAAAAGTCCTAGATAATTGAAAATCTGGCTAGCTTCGTTCATTACATTACTCGTACATGTGTCCCGATCGTAAATAGAAGCCTGAAGCTGGAGGGAAGCACAATAGTTATTTGTTATACAAGGGTGCAAAGTTGTATTTTAACCGCGAGTGTGGAATTGGAACACGAGCTAGCGAATGGATTCTAGGGTTGAACCACGAGCTAGCGAATGGATTCTATGGTTGAACCACGAGCGAAGCGAGTGGTTCGAAAATAGAATCCTGAGCGAAGCGAGTGGTTCAAAAGTAGAATCCTGAGCATAGCGAGTGTTGCAACACACGAGACGTAAAATAACTTTGCAGCCGTGTGTAACACAAATCTTTTCACCTCACTAAAGCGAGGAAATAAAAAAAGGAAAAAACAAAAGTAAAACAATAAAAAAAATTGGGTTTCTTCCAATTTTTCAGTTCATTAAAATAGAAAATAAAAATTTAATTTGAACAAAAAAACGCAAAAAAAAAATTAAGCAAAATTCAAAAACAAATGCTAAAGTAAATTAATAAAGCAAAATTGCGTGAAAAATGAATTACTTTCAATTCAAATAAAAATATAATTTGAAATCTTTATTAGTCGAAATCGAGTATAATGACGATTTTTTGCAAAAATAATTTTTTTTTGCTTAAAATTCAAAATAGTTATAAAATTTGAAATCCTTATCCTTGATGTAGTCGAAATCGAGTACAATGACGATTTTTTGCAAAAAAAAATATATTTTTTTTTATTAAAATTCAAAATAATGATAAAATTTGAAATCCTTATCCTTGAATTAGTCGAAATCGAGTATAATGACGATTTTTTGCAAAAAAAAATTTTTTTCGACTTAAAACTCAAATTAAATGTAAAGTTTCAAATCTCTATCCCTAAATTAGTCGAATTGGAGTATAATGACGATTTTTCGCAAAAAAAAAAATTATTGCTTAAAATTCAAAATCATTATAAAAAAAAATTAATTCAATATCTGAAATCCAAGGACTGATTTTTTTCACACCACCTGAAAAAAAATCAGATGGGCGAAAATTGTCCTGGCTGTTTGTGTCCACCCACACTAACCGATATCGGATCCGATACGAATCTGACCGATATCGGATCGGATAGTATGAGCACTAAGCAGTTTTCCATACTTTTTTTATCGGTAATGAATCCTACACCGATATTGTATCGGATAGTGGGAACAGGCCTTACATGTTATTATGTTAAAAAAGTAACTAGGAACACGTTCGGATTTCAAAATTACTTTGCACACATGTGGATAAAATGCAGTTTTGCTATCTGTTTTTAAAGAATAAAAAAGGGCTTTCCGAGCTAGTGAGGTGAAAAATAATTTTCGGTACACAATCTTTCACAATTTTATCGACGAACGAAGTTCGCAATTTCACGGTAAAATTTATGTATGTACCTACACAAAGTATTGTAACTTATTGGCTAAATGTGAGTGATTTAATTTGCTTCATATTTTAAGCCTGCCGCCTGTTGTTACTTACTAGTTTTTAAGGATTATCTTGTAATATTTTCTTGAATATTGATTGTTGGTGCAATACTGTTGGTGTTTTTTGGTGAGAAGGCGGACAATAGTAGTGACGGTGACACTACAAATTTAAATATATAAATTTGTTGTTTGCTTAATACAAAATTGACGGTGACACTGTACGAAAAAAGCGAACCAAGAAGAAGGTATTATAGTGCGTCGTCATCCACGACGACGCGCCCCTCCACAGCGAATCTCATACTTAGGTAATCTATGCGCAGTTGCACGGATTAGGCTGTAGAGGGGCACGCATTCGTGGATGACACGCACTATATCACAGAATAGTATAATAGTATTACCAAGGGGCTTGCAGTGGGAGGCGCGCGTCGCTTTAAATGCCTACCGCTCGCTCGGCCCGGGGCCGGCCGTCAGTCGAGGGCCGCCCGCCGCCGCGCGAACGCGTCTATATGCACGTTACCGTTGCCGCCGCAGACTAGAAAGCGACGAGCGACGAGTCGATAGCCCTAGCGCTACACGTGCCGCGTATGAATGAATACAAGTTATACGATAGACAGAGATGCACAGAGTAGGCATGTTTTTTATGCCTAAACGCCGTTTTTGTTAGAAAGTGAAGCTTCTGTACTTGTACTATTACTTATTCTGTGGTATTTACATACAGAACGGACACGAACCCCCGCACCGAGGTCAGTTACCTCGTCCCTGAGAGACCCGCCTGGTTGCGATCGGGTTACCGTCGCGTCTCGCGATTCGTCCGCGCCCCGCGGCGCAAACAATTCACGCGTGTACCGACAGCGCACGCACACATACTTACCCACAGCGCTTACTTTCCTTGGCGTGTCACCCCCGTGACTATAGATAGCTATGGCCTAATAATATTAACTCACAAACGCAAATATACATGGTAAGTATCCCGTTATTAATCGTAATTCTAATACAATGATTGTGCCAAAATAATTCTCTAATTGTTACAAAGCTATAATCTCTGAACCCACACCTTGGTAAGTGGTAAATCATGTATCGACAACCCGGGACAGCTATTATTAGCTCCGCTCAAGTATCGATCCGGGGCTTAAAATAACCGCGTCCTTTAAGGCTGAAGATACAGATTCATCCTTGGATTATGATATCGGATTTAAAGCGAAAGACCCCTGCAATGCTAGGATTACACCAAAATACAACCGTAAGCGGCAATTACACTTCGTCGTTCACCTAATGCGGTCGCCGAATTCATTTTAAACTAGTAAAGTAGGCCAACGAACTTCGTCTTTACACTAGTCTGTCCGATCGCCGAATGCGGCCGACTAACGTGTTCTTTAACGTGTTATTGCCGCTTTAAGCTAACCAAGGGCAGAACAAGAGAGGAGCGATTCAATATTGGTTGACTTACACTTAGGGTTGCCAACCGTCCCGCCTCAGGCGGGACGTCCCGTTTCCAGCACCCTAGGCGATACGTCCCGCATAGGATGCGTGCGGGACGCCAATTGTCCCGCTTTCAAGCCTTGGCAGAATTATAGGAACTGGAGCGAACATTGTGTTTCATTTCAGGAAAGAGTGCACAACTGCGATAAATGAAAATAAGTAATTTGTATCCCGCTCCCGGAGGACCATACTCGTAATAAGATAATTTTAGCTCGGAAATCATCCACTAAGAACGTATATCACGCGGGAATAAATAATGTATCCTACATCACAATTATACGTTAACAATATTGATACGAGTGCGTGAGTCCCGCATTTTTTAGCCAAGTCCTGCAATTCTACAACAAATGACCCGCAAATCGGAGCTCATAAGTTGGCAACCCTACTTACACTAGTTGTGGAAAGAGCTCGCCGTGGTTTTCCCGAGGGACTACTATTACTGAACTTACGGATTCGAAATTCAAATATGTTGTAAATAAAACAAACACTATAGTGCGCGCCATCCACGACGACGCGCCCCTCCACAGCGAATCTCATACTAATCTGTGCGCAGTTGTACGGCTTGGGCTGTGGAGAGGCGCGCCTTCGTGGATGGCGCGCACTATAGGTAGGCGCAGCGGTAGACCCGAAGAATAAATTGATTTTGATTTTTTGTTTTGACTATAGTTAAAATTTTTAAAGGTAAGTGTTCATTGGCAGCGGTGACCGTTTACCAGCCAGCCAGCCGTATTCTAATTTTTATGTTATGTCTTTGATAATACATACAAAGAAAATACCAGGGATTTTGAAATAAGAGATTCCGCTTACATTAGCATTCCCAGGGGAAAATTACCGGAACTTCAGACTAAACTTACGAAACAGAACGTGAAAATTAAACCTGTCTCGTGTCGTAATACCTAATGTACTAGAACTAAGAATACGAGGGTTCCGTAGAAATAGGTATTTAACTAATATTATGTAAATAATATGAACGTGAAAGTTTCTGTCGGTGTTAGTGTTTTGTTGATGA
The DNA here is from genome assembly GCA_951800055.1 of Cenopis cana. Lineage (NCBI taxonomy): Eukaryota > Metazoa > Arthropoda > Insecta > Lepidoptera > Tortricidae > Cenopis > Cenopis cana. Next base: position 2,384,103 of record OX637495.1, read on the forward strand.
ACATTTTCTAATAACGTGTTTTAGCTATAATTTGTATATGACATATACAAATTATAGCTAAAGCACATTGTGCTGGTATGGTATCTACGAAGGCGCGCCCCTCCATTGCGTATTGATGAATTGCCCCCATCTTTGCCCCCTGGTTAGATGCTGGCCAAGAGCAATTATTAGTAAAAAAAAAATCTGCGGAACTGGAACTAATCAGCCCACAAATGAATATTCCCCTACAAGTCATACAACAGGGAACGCTAAAATCTTGACATGTTTAAGCTTACAGGAGCTTAACAGTTTCAGAACTTTTGCAAATAATGTCCCGAGTCTGAAAGAGGCGATATAATTTGAGTTTACTTTCAAGGTTATGAAGAAAGGACCACTTTAGAAAAAAATATTTCGGTTAAGGCCGTGTATTACCACTTTTGAGTTTTTAAAAATCATCCGAGACATAGAATTTTATTTATCAATTTTAATTTTCAATTTTAACTCTCAATTATCAATTTAAATTTTAAATTTAAATTTTAAATTTAAATTTTAAATTTCAATTTTAATTTTCAATTTTAATTTTCAATTTTAATTTTTCATTTTAATTCAATGCTACTGTAATTTTTGATAATTTTTAAATTTTAAATTTTGTAATGTATATTTTAACACTAGTATAAGCTAAACAATGTTACTAACCATTATGGACATGCGTCTGAAATAAATATTTTCATTCATTCATTCATAGAATATAATGTCTTAAAATCTAAAAAAAAATTGTGTGTTACATAAGGATCTTGTCTAGTCAAAATCGCAGTCAGTTACATGACCTGATGAATTTCACTCGATAGAAAAAAAATCGCGAAGTTACCCCTTTTTGGAATGTATTTTCAATACTACGGCTATATTACTGATATTTAACGTTTTATTTTCGTACTCAATTAAAGATCGTAAATAGTTATAGACAAATTCGAAGGGTTTGCTTTGATAGAATGATTGGCTTAATGACTATAGCTAAATATTTACAAAACTGCGCGCAGAGCTTGCGTAGAGAGCGGGATGGTTAATTATAAACTCACGCATGTTAGAGCGGGACATTTGCGTTGGGGATACCTCCCCTTAAAATAAGTGGGTTGATTAAAACAGTAGCAATTTGTATTTAAAAGAGGAAATCATACAATTCCTCAATTACATTTTGAGTAGGGTTGACGTTATAAACATATAAATAATTTGGAGTGGTCCCTTGTAAGAATTTCTTTCACTTTAACCCCTGTAATTCCCAATGTAATTTATTGACTAAAGAGTTTTTGGCGTTCTTGTATATTTAGATACGAGTAAGCGTGTACTTACTTAGAGTCGATTTATCAATCGCCATATAAAATTATCCGTCAGTTATAATTGACAATATTTCATAATTTCCAAAAGTCTTAATTCGAAAACCATTTCGGTAAAAACGTGTGAAGTACACAAAAAACATTTTTTTAATTTTTTTTTTCGTTAATTTTGGAAAAAATCGCAAATTACTGGAAAACCGAAAGTTGACGTCATCTTCCTCGCTGTATTCAGGGAGACCTTAGTACAGAGTACAGACAATCGCTGCTCTGGAGTGGCTCGGGATTCTTGTTGGGAAGATGACGTCATATTTTACTTACGCCCCTTTTGGAATGACCTACTTTTCAACGTGTTTTTTTTGTGTGAAATAATGAGTTAAATTGAAAAAGAAAAAATACGGGTGGCTTAAATTTTTACCTATTTTCTAACTAGTTCATAAAATAAAGTAGTTAAAAATATGAAATGTTGTCAATTATCGTCGTCCCTTATTTGGAAAAATCCTGCTCAATTAGGGCTATGCACACCGAGTTTTTTAAAGGCGCCATCGATGCTATCAAACGACCATCTTTACCTGAACTACGCGGTGAGGTGGGATTTCCAACTCTTTGTGTTTATCGTTAAAGTTATGAACACAAAATCATAAAAAAAAAACGAAAATACAAACATCCGGAACACTGTTTTTGTAAATAAATCAATGCGCCACATACAAAAATAAACTTTTATCCGGGTTTGAAGTTTGAACTTCGGTTTTGTGCCAACTCACCCCATTTTACGGTATTGTATTTCCGAACTTAGATGCAGTAATATTAATTTTAAACTTAATTAACTTGTTAAAACCAGTGTTCTAACCGCTACGCGGCCTCCCATGGTTGTTCATCTTAGAACAAAGCTGACGGAATTAATAATAGCGCCACCTACGTTTATGGTTATTAAACTTGCACGAATTGTCTTTTAAATGTGGCTTGTTAAAAAGGTATTAAAAAATTCGATGCCTCTAGCATCACACACGTGGCCCTGTGGTAAAGTATACTGCCTTTAGAGTCAGTGTACCCGGGTTCGATCCCCAGCGGCGGATGCACTTTTTGTATGTTTTTTCACGTGTATCCAAAACAAGTGTATTCAAAGTTGTATGTGAAGTCCCCAACCCGCTCTGGGCCATCTATGAGAGGAGGCCTGTGCCCAGCAGTGGGACGTATATAGGCTGATGATGATGATGATGATCCAAAACAATAGTTACTAACTTTGGCATTTTTTTTTTTTAATCTTATTTCAAGGAGCTTTGTCGTTAGACGAGAATGACATTTGGCATTTGGTGGCGCTTTAGTCGGGATCACAATAAGCGTGAAGTTGGCTATCTATTTCCAGTCATTACACTCTTATCTATACCTTTTTAACAGTCTACCTACTTTTACTTTTTAGCTGACTATTCGAGCAAGTTTAATAACCATGAGAATAGGTGGCGCTATTATTAATTCCGTCAGCTTTCTTCTAAGATGAACAACCATGGGTTTAGCTTAGCAATTACCTGGCGGCAGGCGGAGACTTTCAACAGTACGCAACGTATACTACTACGAAATTCAATCAGAAACATATGATAAAACTTAAAACGTCACGATATTTTACCAATTGCACGGAGCCCTGAGGATAAATGCATTACGCGATAATCTGTCAATGTTCGTAACATAAACAGTGGGTTGTTGTGAAACCGGGCCCGCTTGTTTACCGCAAACGGTAAACAAGGGAATACGATATTCGCTAGAGTTGTGGACAAATAGACGGACATCACTGTAAAGCTGGGTTCAGACGAGGGTGACACGTAATTTTTTTTATGTCACACCTGGCCATAAAGCGGCAATTACCGCACGCTTCGCGCGCGGGAAATCCCACTTCCTGGCCAGCGGGTGGCATACATTTTTGCACTTAACACGGGCGGTAATAAAGAAAGCCTCAGATAGCATATTTATCGCCCTTGCCTTCGGCTCGGTCGTCAAATACCTGCGATCTGAGACATTCTTTGTTTTACCGCCCTTGTTAAGTAATGTACTATTGTATACTTCGTTTTGACATTTCGAGGCCTTTTACATGTATCTCTAAGGCGCCCATTAGACGGTAGGTTTTGCTATGGTAAAACGATGGCAGAGATTTTGATTAACGGAAAACCTATCGTCTGCGGTAGTGACTGATGGTTAATTGACGAATATCTAGATATTTTGATTTTCCATCATACAATAAATCAGTCACAGAATAAGTAATAGTACAAGTACAGAAGCTTCACTTTCTAACAAAAACGGCGTTTAGGCATAAAAAAAATGCCTACTCTGTGCATCTCTGTCTATTGTATAACTTGTATTCATTCACACGCGGCACGTGTAGCGCTAGGGCTATCGACTCGTCGCTTCTCGTGTTCTAGTCTGCGGCGGCAGCGGTAACGTGCAATAGACTCGTTCGCGCGGCGGCGGGCGGCCCTCGACTGACAGCCGGCCCTCGACTGACGGCCGGCCCCGGGCCGAGCGAGCGGTAGGCATTTAAAGCGACGCGCGCCTCCCACTGCTAGCCCCTTGCATCAGTCAAGCTTGCCATGGCAAAACCTACCGTCTAATGGGCGCCTAAAACTTACTTGATTATGGGGACCCTTTACATCTCCGCTTATATTACTTATACATATTTGACCACAGAGACTCTTTACATTTCTGTATTATAGGATACCTAAGTTCAGCAAATATTTATCAGTAGGTTAATTTCGATTTGTATACATGTTACAAAATGACATCATTGTAATTGTACCTATTGTAATTTATGATATTATGTAAATGAGGCCTACTTGCAAAATATTTTTTTTTTTACTAAGGTTTCGATCACTGGGACGTTTACCTTACCTAAACCCATTTTCTCATGCTCACTCATTCATAAACCAAACAAACGGCGCAGTCGTAAACTGTCCCAAGTCAAGAATCGCTGAAACGTAGTGAAATACTGTAATGCGCAGTTACTACCAATTTACTGCGGGGATCGGAATGACAATGGAGACGTTAGCGGTAATTGCATTTTGAACAATTAAATTTATTTATTTGTTGTAAATTGCCTACAGTTTAGGTACTCTAATTGTTTAAAATGGGATTTAACACAAAGGATTACAAAATAGTCTTTAGGTCATGTCTCTTGCCCACATACCTCAACTGCGAAGACCAGGGTTCACGTCGCAGGCACACATACACTTATTCACACGCGTGCTGGTATTTAGGTGAGGGCATAGCCAGGAGCGACATACGTCCTATTAGGATGCGAGCAATAGGTCAACTGTCGGTCATATGTCATTAAGGCAGCGCCCGGAGACGCGAGCAGAGATGGGGCATTAAAATTGTTTATTGAACACTAATGTTTTTAACATAGCTTGTGCACAGTGACAGCTATCATCTTAATACAAATTATGTCATGTTGATCGTTTGAAGGTTTTGTAACTGTACTGGGATGACATCATCATCCTTCTAGCGTTATCCCAGTACAGTTGCATCCTTAAGGATGCGCGGGGTCCGCTACCCAATCCAAAGATTTGGCGCAGATTTGGTGTTTAAATTAAAAATTAAAATCATTTATTTCGAGTAACATTGATGACACATAGAATTAATAGTTTATGGAAGCGACTGCCATCTTACCTTCCATTGCTTCCAACCCAAGGGGATACTAGAACTTATTGGATTTAACTTTCCTACCAAGGTCACCTCAAAAACGCAACAAGCGCCAAACATTACAATTTACATGCAAGCTGCCTCGTAAACTCGCGTAAGTCGAGAATAGTTGAATCGGTCCGACGTAAAATATCGTAATGCGGAGTTACGGCGACTTTTACAGCCGGCGGGACGGAGCCGAGCGTGATAACGAGACTCTGTACTTGGGATCATTTTATTTCAATAACCGACTTTATGGATTTTACCGCTTGCGGTATCTAAGGTTAAGCAACGTGGGCAGCGGTCAGGACTTGGATGGGTGACCGCTTTGAGTGGTTACCTACTAACTGAGCGCTCCCGTGCTTTGGAAGGCACGTAAAGCCGTTGATCCCGGTTGCTGTCTACGGCAGCAGTCGTTAAGCCAAGTTGGAGGCCTTCGGGCGGCTTGAGAACTTCTAACAGTCAAGTTGCCCACTCACTTGACAAAGCCTAATCCCAATAAGGTCTAGTTTCCCCTCGGGGTTGGAAGGTCAGATGGCAGTCGCTTTCGTAAAAACTAGTGCCTACGCCAAATCTTTGGATTAGGTAGCGGACCCCAGGCATCCTTCAGGATGCAACTGTACTGGGATAACGCTAGGAGGATGATGAACCGACTTTATGGATTTGGAAGAGAATGTTGACTTAAGGTGCGTGATGAAAGCAGGGATAGGTATGAGCATTTTTTTTTTTTTATTATTAAAAATGGGATCGCTCTTGGCCTGCATCTAGCCAGGGGGCAAAGATGAGGCCGACGATGAAGCGAGCTCACCCAGAAGATGCCTATTCACTCGTGCCTTAAAAAGGTCTAGGTTATATGAGCTCGGAAACACAAACGCCGGCAGAGAATTCCAAACCTTAGAAGTGCGCATTATAAAAGATGATGCAAAGCGCTTGGTTCGAATAAGAGGAATTTCGACCAAATAAGGATGGTATCCAGCCGTACGTCTGGATGTCCGATGGAAGAAGGGGGAAGGCGGTATGAGCTCATGGAGCTCCTGAGCACACTCTCTCATATAAGCCCGGGTGAACATTCTTAAATGTTAAATATGGAGAGTGGATTAGGGTCATAAACAGATTTAGGTTCGCGTCATTCCTGTGGACATATCAAAAGTTAAGGGCTACAAAGCTTAATTTTGGATTGGTCTAGTAACCCGCATAAACGGGGTATCCGGTTCTATAAATCCATGTAATAAAATCATAACTCACATGCGCATAAGCCTTTAACTATTGACCACAGGAGAGACGACTTTTGTTTTTGCAAGTGTTTATGACCCATTAACATAAATTTGGTTTTGACAGCATTGAAAACTATCCCATTGTCATGAGACACTTAAGGCCGTGTATTACCACTTTTGAGTTTTTAAAAACCATTTGATACATAGAATATAGTGTCTTAAAATCTAAAAAAAATATATGTGTTACATGAGGATCTTCTCTAGTCAAAATCGCAGTCAGTTATATGATCTGATGAATTTCACTTGATAGAAAAAAATCGCGAAGTTACCCCTTTTCGGAATGTATTTTCAATACTACGGCTATATTACTGATATTTAACGTTTAATTTTTGTACTCAATTAAAGATCGTAAATACTTATAGACAAATTCGCAGAGTTTGCTTTGATAAAATGATTGGCTTAATGACTATAGCTAAATATTTACAAAACTGCGCGCAGAGCTTGCGTAGAGAGCGGGATGGTTAATTGTAAACTCACGCGTGTTAGAGCGGGACAGTTGCGTTGGGGATACCTCCCTTTAACGACCGCATCAATATCTTGCTGTACGAGGCGGAAGGTGTCCTCAAGGTCCAATCCCGCGCGCAGAGCACAGAGGTCGTCTCCAAACATGATTGTGTGCTCTCTTTGCTATGTTTTCCATCCGTATTTAGAAACAAAAGTAGTTGTGAAATCCCACGTTAAGTGCATCTCCGCCACGATTCATTGTAAGTATGATATAATTGCATTTTAAAATAGTAGAAACTTCACAAAAACGACCACAGTTTTGATTAACATGTCACAAACTGTCGTTAAAGCGAGCTGAATAAAGACATTAAATGTTACCCGTACCTACCCCTTTATTACAAAGTCTCACTGGAGCACTTTGTTTCAAGTAATCGCGGGGATTCTTTTTGACGGGGAACTTATCTTTTATCTTTCAGTAAAAATACGTCGGAAATGAGAAAACAGGCGATGTTCCTTAAGGCGACTTCCTGACTTGGCGGGACGGGATCGATATGTGACATTTTCTTCTTTGACGTAAACTTACTGACGTCTGAAAGATTCTCACTTTACATAATACTGTCAGTATTACGTTTGCGCAGTAGTAATATCATGCGCAGAAGCGGAGCAGTACCGCCTTCGCATCGTCCCGCTACCGCGCATCCCGCGCCAGTCAGGAAGCACTCATTTAAATGTAGGGGCGCAGTAAAAAATGGTACCGATTCGACTGACAGCTGACACTGACATTTGACACTTTTCTCATATCGTACTGCCTTCGCACCGACAAATCAGGAAGTCGCCTTAGCTGTTATTTGGATAGGAAGCTGCTGTCTACCACTTTTAGATAAAGTATTTATGCACTAAATTCCAAGAGTGGTAAATAATTTTCTTGGCTGACTATCCAAAACCTCGTCTAGATCCATGTAAGGTGCCATCATCAAGGAATCAGCCCTAGATAGTCACATTGACAAATCTAACTCTTAATGTGTGATGAAATATTTTTTTATGTCGCCTTGTTTTGCAAAGAAATGTTTTATAGAATGTATTGTTTCGCAAAATTTTCATTTTGTATAAACTTTTTTTCCAGAGACCGTTAGGAACAGCTAAAATGTTATTGTGTAGAATCCAATTAGATCACCAGATAGATAGGTTAGGTCAGATTATCGGCCCGTTAGAAAAATAATGTTTTCTATGTCATGAAAATTCTGCAAAACTCATTCTACGGTACTCAGCAAACGGTTGAGGGACACAACAGGCGACCCTCGCGCGGGCAGCTTTCTCGCGCAAAGAATTGCCCTCGCAATCCAGCGCGGGAATGCTGCCTGCGTAATGGGAACAGACAGAACAGGGGTCGAATTTTGATTCCCTTTTTTAATATATTTATAGTTTTAGTTAGTTTAGTTTAGTATTAATTGAGTTTTACTACTATACCTAATCTTTGTTTATAATGTTTGTATTTACTTTTTATTGAGTTATGTCGAAATAAATGCTACGTTTTTCTACGAAACTTCTGCCATTTTGTTTGCAATTGTATATCGACATGTAAGTCACCAGTGGACGTCTTTCGGCTGATATGGTAATGATGATGATGATGTAAGTCACCGATGGTACTAGCTGAAAATTAGCGCTGCATGTGTAACACCTCAGCATAATGCTGAGCCATTGTCCGTTTAACTGCCGTGGGGACACGCATATTAGTCGTATCATCATCATCATCATATCAGCCGAAAGACGTCCACTGCTGGACATAGGCCTCCCCCAAAGAGTGCCACAATGACCGGTCTTGCGCCACCCGCATCCAGCGGACTCCCGCGACCTTTACCAGGTCATCAGTCCACCTCTGTTAGTCGTATGTAGTACATAAATGTGGGGTATAGTGTAGCACTAATATGTTACGTGCATATAGCATACAAAACAATACAGCCTACAAACTCGAATAAAAACCATTTACGTTATACTTCATTAGCCACAAGAAATAAACGACATTCATCTCTTACCGCCGACGAATATATATCAAATACCTTAATAACGTATTATAGTCCCTATAACAACGAATTAAAGGATCATCGACCTTATGCCCTCACGTATTAGAACATGGTATGCGTCTACGAATTCATAGATACTTACTGCATTCTTAGTTAGGTACATCAATCCAGTTTGTGCTCACAAAACATTTTGACTCAATGTTGATCTCTCTCCAGTCTTACTTGATCCAGTGGTCTTTAATAAGTATTATGCAGCATGCGGTCTGGTGTATACTGGACTATTTCTGGTGTAGTGGGCGGTAAAGGCTTCTGAACAGGCGAGACTTAAATGGGAAAATATGCGGCGCCGTCGCGACGCCGTGGGATGAGACGACGTAACTTGATATGATTGGTATGTATGATGTGCACCTTAAACCACTGTAAAGTCACCTTAATAAAGAGTAGTGACTGGCTTTATCCGTTGTTCTAAAACTATAAAATAAGTAACAATGATAATAGGGTTTAGAGTATTAATATGACGAAGCAGTAACTATTATAAAATTCTTGAAACTGATAACAAAAGCCTCTTAAAATAGTTCGGTAAATATTCGACAGCTGAATCGAATAATTCATGCTTACGTGACGTAGGAAGACGAGCCGTTAAATAAGTATACAAGCAAAAATTCCGGGTTTTGGTGCGGTTATGAAGTCACAATACTATTGAATTTAAACATGCTGGGTTACATTTTTTAGGTATTCCAGAATTATGGAGATCCGATGGAAATACGGGGTAGCATTTGATATGGAAGTTCGCGCGAACGAAGTCGTGGGCAAGAGCCAAGTACCGAATATTTGGCGCATCTCTATTAATTAGGTTGTTTAAGAGACAAATAAAAAATAATTTTAGACATCCTGTACAGGTGGGCCAACGAAAATGTTGAGCACTTTAGTACTTTGTCAAATTAAAGAGGTTTCAAATTTTATGACGTTTCAGTCTAATTTATATTTCTTAGATTTCGATGTGACAAGGTTCTAAGTATGCTCAACATTTTCATGGGCTGACTGTACATAGTTCGCTCTTTTAAAAATTCACTCATGAAACTATAACTTGTTTAACAATTTTCATCACTCGTTATTCATGTAGGTATCTACGTAACGAAATCGAACGCCGCGGCGATTCGCTACCAATTTGCTGTTCGTTAAATCCATCGTTAATATTAACGATGCGTTGATTCAGCCACACAGGTTGGTAAGCTTTTACAGAGAGCTCTTTTTTAACCTAACCGTGGCTTTATAAGCCGCCCAATAAAGCGAAAGGAGTGTGCGATTGGAGACTTGCTGGGGAAAATCCAGGGCAAACCTTCAACACGGACACGCGGGCGGCTTAATCACTAGAATTCTCTAAGATAGCCCTCTGTAAAGATTGTCGTATAGAAGAGATTGACAACTGAAAATAAAGCATTGACAATTGACAACAAATGACAAAGTTGACATGTCCCTATTCTAGTATCACTGAAAATTCAATTTTAGTCGATGCGAAATGTCAGTTCGATGTTTTTTTAGTATATTTCGCACAAAATTTGAGCTAGAACGACATGATCACATCAGAATAGGGACTCTTTACTTTTTAAAATAACATTCAGGTATCGGTTGCCAGTTCTGATTTCGATATTTCCGCAACCGTGCAAAAAAGGTTGTATTAACACAATTATTGTATTTATTTACTATGGTTTCTGAACCCATCTTAGAGTAGTTATAATATGCGTGTAGATAAAGTAATGTATGCAACTGTACATAATTAGGCATTAAAACCCCCCCCCCCCCACCATTATGTACCAGTTGCATAAACTACTATTATATCACAACTCGAGCTTCAAATACATACAGGTACTCTTGGTTTTTATCGCCCTAGGTAAGTAATATACTATTTTGCTGTCGAAGTTAGATTGTAAGCAAATTGTAAAACGAACGCCACTTTTAGTGTGTTTTTACTCTCAGCTCACAGGCGTACCTAAGCATATTGTATTGGCGCATTACATAACACTGACTCATTATTAACAAAATGACTCCTAAAATAGGGTTGTTTATTTTAAAAATAGCTTTTTCCCGCGACTTCGTCCGCGTAAATTTACATTCCCTATTTCGTCCGTTCAAGGGATAAAAAGTACTTATTCTATATGTTAATCCAGGCAACTCATTCCATACCAAGTTTCATCATTATCCGTTTTGCCGTTTTTGCGAGATTGAGTAACAAACATCCAGATATCTAAACATACAAACATTTAATGTTTCACATTTATAATATTAGTAGGATTAATAGTTTGATCCTACTTGAGTGTCAATAATAAACGTTTATTCCTTAGGTAGCGGACCCCAGGCATCCTTCAGGATGCAACTGTACTGGGTTAACGCTAGGAGGATGATATGATGATGATGAATAAACGTTTATTCCTCGAACTGATTACGCTGACAGACGCTGTGTCCAAATATAGGACGATTTAAAGCCACCGCTCGTGTTTACTGCGTTATACCCGCTTGGGGTCCCCGGGCACTTTGCATAAGCGGACACAACACAGGTCATAATGAACATGCATAATACTATATAACATTATACAACTGCTATAACATTATACAATATACACAAACAAAAAAAATAAGCACTGGTCCCGCCGCCGGCGAGTATTAACATAGTAATTCTACTCGTTTGAGCGACAAAACGCGCAGCATTACTATGAGAATACTTCCTGCTCGCAAGCGGTACGACCAGTGCCATAGACCGACCGTACTCGCCTGCGACTGGAGATGGACAAAAGGGGGGACATCAAAGGAAAAAAAACAAAATTATGGATTTTATAATCTGAAATAAATGTGATTCATTCATTCAAAGGGTAGCGGATGGGTAGCGGGTCCTCCCGCACTTCCCACTTTGCACTCCAGTGAGATTTGTTAGGCGGCTTGAACCGCATCTGAGGTGTGAGTGGAATCGAGTTACAGGGAGTTTTGTCGCTGCATCACTAAACCTAGCTAGACTAGCTTGAGAAGAGTCCAGTTCGCAAATTTGTGCAACACACCCTCGAAGGAAAGCATTCCCTCTTCACTACATAGTACAAAACAAAGTCGCTTCCTGCTGTCTGTCCCGTTGTATGCTTAGATCTTTAAAACTACGCAACGGATTTTGATGCGGTTTTTTGTGATAGAGTGATTCAAAAGGAAGGTTTTTATGTATAATTTGCACCCGTCGCTAGTCTTTTATAATGCGCACTGCTAAGGTTTGAAATTCCCTGCAGCCGTCTGTATTTCCAAGTTCTTTTAACCCGAATTCTTTAAAACTGGTGTGAATAGGCATCTTCTGGGTGATCTCGCTGTCTCATCGGCCTTTTATTTACCCTCTTGCTAGATGCTAATAGTCAAGAGTAAATCCATTTGTTTTGCATGAAATCACAATGCAGGGAACCCTCCAATAATTTCCCCACATACCTTTTAATTCAGCCGCGTCAGCTCACTAGCTGCTTTTTTCGAGTGACGGGTATTGACGACCAGTCAACTCGAGTGGGAGTTAATTAAAAAAAAAATACGTTGCATTTAGAGCGGTGGAGGGTGATTGACGAGATTACAGTCATTGGCCTATAGAAATCGTCGATAAAAAGACAAACAGTCTTTTGGAACAGAGAAAATGTCAATTTCTACAACTTTGTGAGATTTATTGGAGATTCATAAAATGTAGACACGTGAAGACGGTCACAATTTACGTGAAATAAAATAATATGTTTCTGACAATTGCATTTTTGGAACAAGTTTTAATGCAGTTTCTTTCTACAGTCATTGACAACTACTCGTTGTGATGGTTCCGATGAGCCCAAATACGACCGATCTTGGGAAGTTACCATGGCCACTTTCTGTCATTATCATCAGATCAGTTCAACGAATCCATAATACTGCAATGTCATCGATCTTACATAAGTATGATGCCTTTCAGCGCAATCGGTTTAGAATCACTGGTTTAAAATTCAGTTGCAATATTTGCCCCATACACATATGTTATTTTTTATTTATTCCAAACACATGCAAGTTTTACAGTACATAACCAAAACACTTACACGCTACAACAAATTACACATTGAATTGAATACATCATAATAAGTCATTATACAAAAAAGATCTAAATAAAAACTTCATTACAAAATAAAAATCAAATATTTAAACATGTAGGTAATATTAAATGTCAAATTAAATTAAATGTCCAGCGAGCAATTTTATTTACGTTGCACTGCAATTGTCAAGACATAGCCTAACACGCCTCACGAAAACACCAATGCTATCTTGGAATATATCTGTGTCAGGGACCTGCGCGTATAAATCATTCAGCAGGGCGCATGCTCTACGCGTGGGAGCATTGTCACCCCGGCGGGTACGAGCAGCGAGCCGCGCAAACGGGCGCGGGCGCCGCCGCGGCACCACCGCGCCGCCGACTCCGCGCCCGCCCACACTCTTCCGCGGCGCCGGGACGTACTGTCCCATCTGCTCTAACACGCACGGATTGTCCACTTTATTACGTAGAAGCTGATAAAAGTGCACCATAAGTAGCAGCTTCCTTCTCGACTCCGACGTATCCAGTCCTACCATCCCTAACACAAATAGCGAAGGATACATGTAGGGATAATATCCGTACTTCCGCCTGTACAAGAACCTTGCAAATTTGCGCTGTATTTTTTCTATACTAAGGCTGTACTTCACCTCATGAGGATCCCAAACTACAGCGCCATATTCCAGTTTGCTGCGGACGTACGCATTATACAGCATTAGAGCGACATTGGGATTAGGAAACTGATATGACATCCTCATAATAAATCCCAGGATTTTGCTCGATTGTTGTTATACCTTCATCGAGGCACAAACGTACCGGCTATCAAAAGTGTTGCAATGTTCCGAATACTTTTTAAAAGAAAATGAATGAATGAATGAAAATTTAATAACATCGTTACAGGTCAATTTAACATAATTTATCTACTACATTAGCATTCCATATATAATCATAATGTAGGAACATTTATAATTACCTAAATGGTAATACAAAATTAAATTAAAATTATAATTATTGTAATTTTATTAATTATCATATAACAATTCGTTAATGTCATAAAATACTGACTTGAGGAGCCATGTCCGCAGTCGACTCTTAAAAGATAGTAAAGAAGTTGCATTTCTGATATTGTCCGGAAGCCGGTTATATACCAGGGGTCCCAGGATGTAGGCTGACCGCTTTGTTTTTGCTAGCTTATGCGGCGCGGGGACTAGTTGACCGGCATTCTTATTGCTACGCAAAGGGTAATTTGTGTTAGCTCGTTTGATGTCAAAAACCGTACCATTTATGCGGGTAAATATAGCGACTTGTTGAATAAGTACGCATGGTAGTGTAAGAATGCTATACTTATTAAAATACTCACGGGCAGACACAGCTTCGGAAACGCCTGCTATAGCCCGTACGGCTCGCTTCTGCAGCACAAATACTCTGTCCGCCGCTCCAGCCCACAGCATAGTTCCGTACGAGATAGAGGAGTGCACTGTGGCAAAATAGCAGCTCCTGACAGTGTCAGTAGTTGCTGTACTGGCAAGACGCTTTAAAGCGTAGCATGCACTGCCTAGCTTCGCGCACAGCTGATCAATATGCACATCCCACTTTAGCCCGCTGTCTAAGGAGAAACCTAGGAGCTTCGTGTCCGTGACCTGCAGGACTGCGTCGTCACCGGCACACACCCTCAACGGCTGGGTCGTGTGACCATTAAGGCTGAAGGTCATACATACAGTCTTACTTTTATTGAGGGCTAACCCGTTACTGCTGAACCACTGGTTAAGTTGATGTAATACGCTGTTAACATTGAATTCTTCTTTCAGTAAAATTACCTAAGTATCGTCGACATTGTAACTTTCTCTCCGTGTGGCAAAGTTTTGGGACACCCGGTACAATCGGTAGGTAGTATATTATGTAGGTACCTATATTCCGGTACAAAATGATTTCATAGTTCCGTTCCTTTCATGCATGAGTTCGAGTTCATTAAACCTTTAACATTCGGCTCTATACGGGACGTGGAAGACGTGGGAGCTCTCGACAAAGCCTGTTCGGATTCACAATAGAAGTCGGATAGCAGCTGAATAATAAGCCTCGCTCAGCTTTATACAGCTATTGTTCCTTATTATAACACATGGGTCCGTAAGGATATAGAATGGCGTTAGTGAAAAACACACACATTTATTTTGTACAGTTTTCTTTTGATAAACAAGAAAGTGAATATATTTGGGATTCCTAAAAGGAGAGAGAATAAAAATATGTATAGTTGAGTTTTTGGAGAGCTAGAGCCTAAATTTTGTCCCTTCGGCTGTCAACACAGTGAACCCTTAAATTTTATAAAGGGTCGGCAACGCGCACGTGATTGCTTTGGATTTCCGGGCGTCTATGAAAAAAACATTAAGTTGCCAATAGGAACACTTTATTATTCCTTCAAGTTTTCTCCCGTCCGCATGTTGCCAGAGCTCAAAATTTCTATCGCGACCCAGTTAAAGTATTTGCCAAGTTTTTGCGAGCCCGCAAAACAAACGCCAAGCTCGGGGCAATTATGGTAGCGATTAATCTCAGAACTTGGCGCGTTCTTGCGATGATTAATGTTCCGGCAGGTATCTCGCGTTGAAGTTAACTTGTAAATTATGACGTCTAGAGTACGGCTAATTCGAGCCAAGTTGTCTCCGTAAAATATGATTTTAAAATGATAATTTCCTGGGGGTTTTTTTTACGGTCTTAATGTAGTACGAGAGCTCATCACTGTCCCAATACTACCCACCGCCACCACCCACCCACCGCCACCACTGTCCCACTTGCAATCTAATTATTGCGTCTTTGAAACATCCTGTGAGTCAATGAGGAAAATGATTAAACTTCCGTCTTTGTGTTAGATGGAAGCATGGTGGCAAATAAGAATACGGTCTGCGTGTCAGTCAGCATGACACCAGAGCCCATGGAGGCTTGCGACTTCGAATCACAAGTTTTAAAATGCGAAAGCGTCTGTCTGTCACCACTTCAAGCTTAAAGCGCTGAACCGATTTAGACGAAATTTCGTAGGTATGGAGATAGTTTGAGTCCCGGGAAATCATCTCTTAATGGGGGTGTAAGTTTGTATTTTTGGCAAACAACCGTACGGTCCACCTGATGTAAGCAGACACCGTAAATGTAAGACACCGTGTATGGAAGAGCGATAGCTCGGTAAGCGCCTGAAATAAAAGAATAGCAACGAAATTCTAACGCGATGAACGAGTTTTGCGCGGACAAATTTGCGGACAAAAGCTAATGATGAATAAAATAGGTTAAAATCTCTCTCTTTCTTAAGTCGGTCCCTTATTCCTGAGGATCGTGATCACTTTTGGATTTCGCAGCACTGATGACTTGTCTCCATCGGTCTCGATCCATAGTAGCCATCATCGCTTGTTGAAACCTGCTTCAGGATGTGGCTTTGACCTGGTTGGTGAGCGTCCTCTACCCCGCTTGCACAAATGTATACCACATTTAGGTATACATTTGTGCCCTAAGGAGATCGGGTTCCGATTTGATCCCTAATCCTAACTACCCTAGGAACTAGTTTTACGAAAACGATTGCCACCCCACAGGGAAATCTAGACCTACGGTGTCCTCACGAAGTTTTCCTTTTCCAAAAAAACCAATGTTAAATGTATAATGCCAGTTGTTGAACAATAAATCGGCTGTGACTTGAAGCGAGTATAATTTGCGTGGACAGTCCGCAGTTTACTGGACCCAACTAGATAAGTAGCGATTCATTTGTCCCTCGTTAGTCGACTTGGCACAGATTACAGAATAATGTTGTTACTGACTTTTGGAGGAAACTGGTAACCGAAGTGACGTAATTTATACAAGGCCTGACTCGCTTTGATAGAGCAAGATAGTTTTATTGCGATTCCTATAAGAGGTTTAAGAGTGCCATGTTTTGTCGCCATCACCGATCGAGCATTTTTTCATGGTTGGGTTATAGGCATAGGCACACTTCCATTGACATGCAAACCAGTCAAATTGCGTACTACAAATTTTATATAAATATTCTTTCTCATACCTCCGGTCACTCGGTAACGCATTATACTTGTTATTACTAGGTATATCTATGAATTATAGCGTTAACTATATTGTAGGATTGGTACTTTTTTGATGGCTGTGTGAGGTGGTGGCTGCTTCATGATGAATAAGGAACGTTCGAATGAAGTTTGAATTGCTTTGGAATAACGAAAGAGTTGACGTTAGTTGAGTACTTTAGTAAATCATTGTAGTCTTTGTAGTTAAGTACGTTTGATTTTTGAATATGTTTGTTTGATTAAGTTTATTGGGCCGTCAAAAAAATCTTTGGAACAAAATTTTATAACAGATGACGGATAGACGGACGGACGATGCATGCAATAAGGTTCCGTTTGGAACCTTCGGGTACGGAATATTTGTAAGGGAATAATAGCATATTTTGTCAACGTCAAACTCAGATTAATAATTGATTAATCGTACAGTAACGTATTTATGAAACTCGACTAGTGCGGCACTCTCACGTTCACAACTGCATGTAGGTTTCATGTTACATAGTTCGGAAGTTTCCGCTCCAAAGTTAATTTTAAGTCCACGTCACATGGCTTCCCGGCGAAGTTTGCAGCGGAGGCAATAACAGCATGCCGTGTTCAGCCCAGAGGTTATTTGGAAGAGATCGTCTATTGTTTTACCTACACTGTCTCCGTGTGTCTGTATTGATTTTTTTGTACATTTCTATCGCACCTCAGATATGGTTGAAGCAGCGCAACCAATCTGCGATAAACGATTTAAGCTTTAAGAGGTAACAGAGAGACTAATTTTCGCATTTATTAGCATGAATATTGATTTATTCAAAACTAGCTTTTACCCGCGTAAAACTCGTTCATCGCGTTAGAATTTAGTTGCTATTCTTTTATCTAGTTATCGCACTTCCATAGAAAGTCAGTTTTCCGGGATAAAAAGGATAAAAAATATGTCCTATGTCCTTCCTCGGGATATACCTAAACTATCTACATGCATTTCATCGAAAACAGTTTATTTTTATACTACGACCGTGGCAAACAAGCGTGCGGTCCACCTGATGGTAAGCGGACACCGCAGCCTATAGACGCTCACAACTTTTTTTTATTATTATTAAAAATGGGATCGCTCTTGGCCAGCATCTAGCCAGGGGGCAAAGATGAGGCCAAAGGAATCACGAGGGCGTTGCCGACCCTTTATAAAATTTGAGAATACACTGTTGGAGGAGTTTCGTATTTAGAATATTAGTATGGATATGGATACATTCAGATATGTTGCATCAAATCGACATTTCTACTGCAGTCCCTACAAAATGCATATCATACTTATCTACATTGTGCTAGTTCACATTGCTCTATAAAACAAAAGGAGTTCGTAATGCAACTGCTCGAGTTTATGGGTGAGTTGATGATCGCTTTGTAGCAGGCAGGCAGGCCGCCTCTTACACTGTAGCGTAATAAGCAAGAGTCTGACACGCCTTGATAGAGAAAGATAGCCTTATTTTGATTCCTATTAAGAGGAAATAGACAAGAGTATCATGTTTGGTCTCTATCGCCGACCGAGCATTTATTCATGGTCGGTTTTTAGGCACAGGCACACTTCCATTAGCAATACATTGGACATGCAAACCGGTCAAATTGCGTAGTAAAAATGTTATATGTATTTTCTTTCTCTTACCCCCGGTCGCTCTCGCTCGGTGGCGCATCTCTACAACTACTTGTTTATATTATCTATGGCAATAAAAGAACAATTTATTTTACATGTTCAATTATATCAGATCTTGTTGATGATCTTTTTGTACGGTCAATTTGATTTCTGAGCCACTTCTTACCTTGTCACAGCGAACATATTTATGAAAGCCGCCAGAGATCTCATAATTAATGTCAATGTGACAAGGCCCAGAGTGGCCCAGAAGTCTGTGTTATGGTAAACCTAATAAAATGACTTGACAGCTTAAAGCTAGAATTATTCACGATTAGTTCTTGAAAATTTCTGGAAGCTGGATATTATATTATGAGTACATAAACCTCGCTGTTTCATAAACTCTCAGTATAACAAAGTAAGAATAGAAGTTATTCCATTTCGCCGGATGAAATCCTTTATATTGGTTCCTAGTATCACTGGAGAAAATGGATTGATTTCTGCATACGATGCAGTTTGATTTTGCTAAGCCTTTTGACTAACAGTGTTTTAACAAGAAACGCAATATTGAACATCATTTTTCTCATGAACTATTAGATATATCGAGAAAATGATAATAACCAAAGTTATAGATAAATTTATGCAAAACATAATTCTCATACAAAAAAAATTTTTGTGTAGCACGAAGCATTTTTGAGTTCTAAAAAAAATAAAAAAATTTGGAAACTAAAATAGCCGCCATTTTGTTTTTTTTGCGTGGATAGTTTGGCCTCGCTCAGTATAAGTTACAAGTAGCCTAAGGAACAGTTTCCATCGTGAGGCCAAACTTTATCACGACTTGTAACTCCCACTTAAGGATTCATACCTACTAATTGCGTACGTTTTAATACGGTGAGATAGACGGCCGGTTTAACGGGCAAACTAAACCGCAGCGCAGGAGAAATGTACCTTTTTACTGCGAGGTAGCTGGATCGATGCCGTCTCTGGCACAGATAACTGGCGATATACTCGAGGGATATAGCCCGTGTGGGTAAAGCTGACTTTGTAAAGTCAACTACAAAATATATATATCCAGTTTGTTACCTTATACCATTGTTACAAGGCCAGAAGTGGATACACTCCCCTGGTTGGTCCCTTGCCCTGGTGGATCCCTGTCCCCATCAGAAAGGTCCATTCCCCTGGTTGGTCCATTCTCCTGGTGGGTCCCAGTCCCCAGGAAGGTCCATTTCCCTGGTGGGTACCTTCCCTGGGACCCACCAGCGTAAATTTATAGTTTTTGGAAGAACACACCAGAACTAAAAAAGGAACTAAAAAAAAGTGGACAGATGTCGCAGGCAAATCGTATAATCCGCCGTATTACATTATGGCTAGGCGTAATACAAAACAGAGCTGTTTTGTATTACGGCGGGTCAACGACTAGGCGGATTGAATATGGCTGATTGAAAATCCGCTGAAATGTGTTATTCAATTCGCCTAGTTGTAATGTAAAAAAGCGGTTCCGTCAGATTGTACAATCCGCCGTAATACATTACGGCTAGCCTTTTCACAAAATAGCGTCGTTTTAGCTGTCACCTGTTTGACAGCTTTCAGTTCCCATTTTTAACACTCGCAGCGCTGTTTAGCAATGACAATCCGGCCATTTTGTAAAACGGCTAGCCGTAATATAAAACGGCGGACTATGCAATCCGGCAAGTACAATCCGGCTAAACGTGAGCCGCCATATTGTAGAACGTTTTGCAATGATGATCCGGCTAATCGTTAACCCGCCGTATTACAAAACGGCTCTGTTTGGTAAAACGGCTAGCCGTAATGTAAAACGGCGGTTTATACAATCCGGCTGCGACAGATACATCACATTGTAGTCGACCCATCGATCTATTGTAGTTGATCATATTGTAGGCCACGTCAGAAGTACCACCCAACCAACGAGGTTATATGAGGAGATGTATAAAATGAAATGAAAAATTGTATAGACGTGATTGAACCGAAGAAGTATATTAGAATCGTAGTATTTGACGATTTTTGGTCTCTGCCTACCTAGTGAGTATATAGGTAGGTATGTATGTTTAGTACACTATTTATTGCGCCAAGAAAGTGTCTCACAACAAGAGAACAAGACACAAAAGTAAATTCAAAACTTGGTAGCCTTTTCTTTGGATTATTATAAATACTTTATTGTGTTTTGTTTGGAAAGGTTCAATTGAGAGCATGAGTTTGCAAGAAACTTGGTTGAGATTGGCACAATTCTTAGACAGCATTTAGAATATTTAAGCTTATTGGGATGTATTAATTACCTCCGTCATTCTAGATGTTACACATAGCTTGTTTAACAAAAATCAATAAAAAAATTATTAACAACAGTAAAAATATAAAATTGCTTAAAAATTAGAACCTATCATAAAATACTACTAATTCTAAACCTAACCTATATAAATATAATTAATTCTAAATCAAACTAAAATAAAAGATCCCCGGATCGGTTTGTATAACAGTAATTTAGCGATGAAAATAAAACAGCTCTTCATCTATACACGTTGATACCTTGATACACCCTGCATCTATACATATAATAAAGCAGAAGAGGGTCAAAAATCTGTACATATATACATATAATAAAGCAGAAGAGGGTCAAAAATCTGTACATTGAAGATATAAGAAAAAAAATCGATTGAGGGGTCTTAGAATCGATAACAGAACACATTTCAACGGTTTTTAGAATTCATGTCTGTTTGTCTGTTTGTCTGTCTGTTTATTTGTCTAACTATCACGTGAAAACTAGCGAATGGATTTTGATACAGCCTTTAATAATATATTTATGGATCTTCGGCGAGGTTATAGGCTATAAAAATCATACAGATTGGGGATGAAAAGGGGTGAAAACAGGGGTTGAACTTTGTATGGGAAATCCTTCAATTCGTAATTTAAAGGCTTGAAAATTGGTAAGCAGTAACTTGAAAGCAAAGTAAAAAGAACCCCATTCAAACATTGTGCAATAAACAGATAATATTTGAAAAAACGGGGGACGAAATATACTTGAGATGCTAATGACAAAAAAACAAAAGTCCCTCAAACCATATTAAATGTTTGATATGAGGGATCTAATCATGTTGGACAGCCGGTCGCTATCAATATTCACAAACCTAGGTAAATACCAGTGTTACTATGCAAGCTCGATGTTTTTTTTGTTTTCGATGGATGGTAGGTACCTCTACCTACCTACGCAGAGCAGCGGGCTCTCGGTTGCATGGTAAGACTTGCGGCATGTATATATATATGTATGCGCAAGATTGAAATAATTTGAGTTGCATCAACTTTATTTGTTTAAAAAGCCATTTTACTGTTCAAATAATAAGGTTCAAAATGTATAAATTTAAATATTAATATTTTTGTATAAAATCTTTTTTTGGGTGCTGATTATAACAATTTATTTTGTTAATAATCGTTATGGGATATGTTTGAGGTTCTTCGGGGTACGGGGATATCAGGAGTGGAGAAGGGGGGGGGGGGTCCACTGACCGTTCTCAAAGCCAGAAAATAAACGAAATCGCAGTTCGCATCGAAGTAAAGTTTGTCAAAGTTGCAAATTTGGATGAACTAACTGATCCATACAACATACCGAAGACCGGCTGGGTCAGACTTTCCACATTTAGGGTATATAGGTATTTGTTAGTAAAATATAGGTATGTAACAATAAACATTAAGTATGACCAAATTCGAAATTCATAGGCCGATAGAAAACAAAAACTCAATCTCAGAAAATCACACATCTCCCAAGAACAACCAGGGTGGGTGCGCTATCAACCAGGGCCTCTACTCCACCTTTGAATGTGAAAGAACAAACAAAGGTAGTAAGGTTCTCCAATAATTTTTAAACAAAAAAATATGTACCTATTCAACCACCGACCACTTTTTTTTTTTCTTTAAAATTTTGCGCTCGCTGCGCTCGCGTTTACATCTACATTCCTTAATGCGTAAGAAGTCTTTTCCGCACCCTGCATCACAATGTTCTAAAGGTTTCACGCTCGCTTCGCTCGAGTTTTCATCTACATGACTTGATGCGTATAAAGTCTTTTCCACACATGCATTACAATGTTCGAAAAAATTTGCGCTCGCGTTTTCATCTACATTACTCGATGAATATGGAGTATTTTCCGCACATGCATCATAATGTTCGAAAACTTTCGCGCGCGCTACGCTCCCTACATTACTTAATGCGTGTGAAAAATATTCCGCACCTTTTTTTCTTTTTTGAAGTGAAAACTTCTTTAGCGGCGCTGAGCACTTTTGTACTGGGGAAAAATGTATAAACTCGCGATAAATTCCAAGACCAGGTTAGTTGACCCCTCCTAGTATCGTGATTGCTATGTTACGAGGGGTCCCCAGCTGGTCTTCTTAGAAAGCCAAGGTTCTAACTGTTTTAAGACAATCCTAAGATTTTCCATAAAGATCATATTTCAAATAAATTCTCATGGAAAGTAGCTCTTATTGTCCCTAAAAAAGCGTTTCCAAAGTCCAATATCGGATAGCCAGACTGACCGATTTCCGTAAAGATCATAATATTTCAAATAAATTCTCATGGAAAGTAGTTCTTATTGTCCCTAAATACGGTGACAGTTCCCTTCAAAATACCTAGTGGCCAAGAGTGATGGATAAAATACCAAGGGCCTGACACGCTTTGTAAGAGAAAGATAGCCTTATTGCGATTCCTATGAGAGGAAGTAGAAAATAGTGCGATGTTTTGTCCTTATCACCGATCGAAAAAAATTGTATTTGTGTCAAAGTTTTGTGTCAAGAAGATTGCAAAACAAATTGGCAATATTTGGTAGTGCATTTTATAAATGGAGAATTAATGATAAGTTTGGTTTAAATGAATAATAATTTACCAATTATCAGATCCGTAGTGTTTGGGTGTTCAGTGCAAACATGGTGGGGTGTTCAGTGTTGGGCTGTAAAAGCAAACTCGACCGAAAAAAGGCGGATGTTACATTCCATGCGTAATTTGCGTAAGTACATTTTCTTTGCATTTTGGACCCGTGTTTATTTCTAAAATCTCACCGGTACCAAGTTACTGAGCTAAATCATAAGTTATATCATGAGACACTTGATGAAATAGGAAAAATATGTAAATTAATTCAAAAATAACCTCCAAACATTTCACATATAAACCGATCAAATCGCGTAGTATAAATCTACCATAGAAGCCAGCTTAGAATTGATGTCCCATCATTCAGTCGGTTTATAATTCGATTTCGGGATACCAACAAATAATAAAAAATCCCCTGAAGATTACCCCACGTTTCGGGAAATTCAAGTAATTTGATTTTTTCAGTTTTTAGGGTTCCGTAGTAAACAAGGAGCGCCATGTCCGTCCGTCCGTCCGTCCGTCCGACCCCCGTTTTTCTCAGTAACCGTTAGTACTAGAAAGCTGTAATTTGGCATGAGTATACATATCGATGACGCGGAGAAAACGGTAGAATAAAACCTTTAAAAAAAATTTTTTTTAGGGACAGTAACGGAAACGCACAGGGCCGGGCCGTCTTTAACCAATTTGAGGCCCTGGGCACATTAGGGTAATGGGGCCCCTATGACCTTGATAGAGCACGATTCTGTTAGAATAGACAAAGAAAGTAAACTAGTCACATTAAATGAATAGATATTAATAATATAATATTTCCTAAAAAATAAAATTAATTTTCAAAATACACCAAATTTGGGTTCTTCCTTAGAGCAAACAGCTAAATTAAATTTTCTTAAATAAACGCCTAATTCTAACCAGTCATATATATTTTTTTAAATTGAAAATGAGGCCGACGCTTATGCGAGCTCACCCAGAAGATTCACTCGTACCTTAAAAAGGTCCAGGTTATTTGAACTCGGAAGTACCTACATACGCCATTCGAATACCAAACCAGTAAACATTATAAAAAAAGATGTTTTTGACCAGGTAATGAAAGTAGCCAGTCGTACGTCGTCTGGATATCTGATGGAAGAAGGGGGAAGGCGGTATGAGCTCATGGAGTTCCTGAGCACACTCAACGAATCTAAAGAAATAAAAATGGGAAATAGGTAGTATTGCTTACAATTTTTGAAGTGAAAACTTCTTTAGCGGCTCTGAGCACTTTTGTACTGGGGAAAATTTGTTGAACTCGCGACAGATTCTAAGATTCTAAGACCAGCTAGTTGACCGCTCCTAGTAATCGTGATTGCGATGTTAGGAGGTGTCAACTCAACTAAACTCAGCTGGCCCCTATACCACAAAACTTTACAAGTCTACAATTTGACAAAATTGCACAATTTTCCATAGAAAAAGTTCACAAATTTGTCGAATTGTACGCTTGTAAAGTATTGTGGTGCAGGTTCCTGGTCTTAGATGCGTAAGACACAATGATACTCGGGACATATTATGTAAATGGATTATGCGAATATGAACATGAGTATGAGTACAGTACAGATACGGATACCGATACGGATACCGATACCGATATGAATATCGTCCTATTACTGCAAATACCGGTTAAGTCTAAAAAACGCGTTTTGAGATAAAGCCATTTGAATGTTTGGATGTTGTTTTCTATATAAAATAATAAACAAAATTACACTGCATTGGTATATTCCTAAGTGTAATTTTATCTAGTTTACTACATTGTCATGCAAAGGATCCAGGCTGTATGTTATTGACGTTAAAAATACAATTCAAACGAAAGAGCCGCGTACTTAATCGGTTTTTCCTGTACAAACACACTTTTGTATAAATCCTTCAGAAAAGCATTTGATGGCTATACATCTATCTATTTAGCTTTAACTTACATATAATTTACTTAAAAACCACAAACTAACAGTAAATACCTCTTAGATTTCGAGTTTTTTCGACTTTACTAAAATTCGATCCAAGTATAAGCGGTTTTACCTGTACAAAATATTGGAAATTCTCACTTAAGTCTAAATATTTTCACTAAATATTACTGATTACCGTGTGATAACTAAAAAAGTTGTTTTTAGAAGTAAAGGATTCATGTAATAGCCTGCAATTAATAATTTGTTCGTGTTTGAAATTAATAAACTAAAATTTAATCACTTTATTAATAGTTATTCATTCATTAAAAAGGTTACAAAAGAGGTGAAAAATCAAAGACACAAACTTACGAATACTCTTTGACAGCAAATCAGTGCTTCAGGCTCTGAGCAGCGACAACTTCACGTCAGGCCTAATATACGAATGTCACCAAACACTCATAGAAAGGTACTTTGTGAAACACTCGCAGAGGTATGCGGAGACAAGAACAAGGTAAAAAGTTACCTCAGGTTAGGTTAGGTTAGGTTATTGTAAAGACAATGGGTAAAGGGACACAGCGGCTCGAGAGGAAACGATGCAGCGGATGAACTAGCCAGGAAAGGCTCAGAAACACCGGCATACGGACCAGAGCCCATTGTGCCCCTGCCACAAAAGTACATACAGAATGAGCTAAATCGATACATAAAACGCCTGCATCAAAGGCATTGGGATTGGGAAGACCTAGACACATAGGCTCAACCCGAAAGTGTGAGAACTATCGTACCATTTCGCTCATCTCCCATGCCAGCAAAGTTCTCTTGCATATCCTGAACAAAAGACTGGAGTCCTTTATAGCAATGCACATTCCACAAGAACAAGCAGGATTTGTGAGAGGAAGAGGCACAAGGGAGCAGATTCTCAACATCAGATTAGTAATCGAGAAGTGTAGGGAACATAACATCAGTGCCGCTATGTGCTTCATAGACTACGCGAAGGCCTTCGACTGCATCAACTGGAAAAAGATGTTTGATGTGATGAACGAAATGGGAGTACCGAAGCACCTCACCTGTCTCGTGCAAAATCTCTACCTGAGTGGCAAATCGAGGGTGAGAATGGAGGATTGCGTATCACACCCCTTCCAAACAGAGCGTGGAGTGCGTCAAGGATGCATCCTTTCACAGCAATTGTTCAATCTCATCGGTGAACACATTATGAGAAGGGTCTTGGAGAACTGGCATGGTGGGATACGCATTGGCGGCTATCTCCTTAACAACTTGCGGTTTGCAGACGACACGACAATCATACGCGCCACTGAACCGGAGCTCGCTGAACTGCTGGACCGAATCAGTAGCATCAGTGCAGAATATGGGCTTGTGATCAACCGCAGCAAAACCAAATTGATGTTCATCGACCGGGGCGGCGGTCCAGTGAGAGCCAATGAACTGCGTGACCTCGATACAGTGCACAAGTTTGTGTACCTAGGATCGCAAATCAGCAGCGATGGGGCCTGTGAACAGGAGATGGTCAGACGAGGCCAAATGGCCAAATCTGCTGTGAAGAGGCTGGAGAAGATTTGGAGGAACCGGGGAATCAACCGCAAAACAAAGATAAAGCTCATGCGTACCCTTATCTTCTCAATCTTCCTGTACGCTGCAGAGACCTGGACGCTGAAAGCCCGGATCCTTAGAAGGATAGACGCGTTCGAGATGTGGTGCTGGCGAAGAATGCTCCGGATATCCTGGACGCAACGTCGCACTAACGAGTCTATCTTACAGGAGCTCAATATAACAACAAGGCTGTCCACTATTTGTACTCAAAGAGTCCTCAAATTTTTCGGTCACATGGTCAGGCGCGACGCGGATGCGCTAGAAAGGCGCATAATTACTGGGCGTGTCGATGGTAGGAGGTGCAGAGGACGAGCACCCAGGAGATGGACAGATGCGATCCAAGAAATCACCGGGTCCCCCTTACAGGCAACTGTACAAATGGCACAAGACCGAACAGCCTGGAGAGCAGAAGTCGAGAGAGTCGCCCATAGTCGTCACGTCCCTCAGACATGAGGTTACGACCAAGAAGAAGAAGAAGAAGACACATGCAGGCAGACAAAAGAAATAATATTAAAACAAAATCCCAAACTCACAACCAGACTACTGAGAACACACAGAAACCAACCCAACTACGTCAAGTAGTAGGCATAATAACAGGACACAACACACTAAACAAACATCTCTACAACTTGGGAATCACCGACAGTCCCTTGTGCAGAGCAGGCATGGGGGCAGAAGAGACTGCTAGACACATTCTACTAGACTGTAAGCAGGTATAAGTATACAGGAAGAAACACATAGGAAATCCGAACACACTGCAGGAAGCAGTAAATAATATAAAGACACTAATAGGTTTCATACAGGAACTAGGGTGGTTAGAGTAGCGCTACCCCTTTTTCACGCAAAATAGGCACGTTGGATGTCGACTTGCCGTAGAACCAATGAAGAAAAACCGATGCCCGTTGAGGCCGAAAGGTTCTCGAGTGGCGACCACGGACCGGAAGGCGCAGCGTGGGTAGACCGTAGACCCCCCAAATGTATCTACTCCCTTTGCAGAACTATTCAAGTACATTCTTTATTAAAATCTGTAGTACTTACTGCATCCTTCCCCGTGGCCATTCTAACCAGTCTTCTGCTCCTATTACTCATTTTAGAACACACATTAGCATTAATTTGAGCTGGTAAACAATTAATCAAAGACCAAATTGCAAAACTCAAGCGTTGTATTGGCGCGTCAGTCGCAACTGAGTGAAGTTAGCTACAGTGTGAAGCAGATAAGCGCACTTAGCTGGTTTTGCCTGTACAGATACGCGGTAAGACTGGAATAAAGTTTCATGCAAAACCCTGGTAAACGCACTTTGTTGGTTCTACCTGTACAGCTACTCGTTAAAACTGGAATATAGTTTCATACAAAACCTAGTAAGTCTATATATAGGTTTTTGGCTGTACAATATTGCAGTTTGACGAATAAGACGATTTTCAGGAAAAACACTATAAACATGTTTAATATATTTAGCTTGACTTAAAGTAAATAAATTTACTAGATAATCTTCTATGCAAATACCAAATAAGTATACTTAGTACTTACTTTCAGAACAAAAAAATACTATAATTTCATTAAATAAGTATGCAAAAATACGTTAAAACGCGATAGCAGTTTTTACTTGGAGGAGAAATTATAAATCTTTGTGTTATCATAGACATATGTCATTCTTCCAGTACATAATGCTAAAAAATCATCATTAAGCCGGTTTATGCTATAAGCTATCTTCGGAACGAAGGGTCGTATCAAAAAATGGGTTTTACCAGTTTGTAGAGCTTGAAAAATTAATTCTAATGGTCTAAAAAACTAATTTTCGACTTAAACTCACTTAACCGGTATTTGCAGTAATAGGACGATATCTTTGTTATTTGGGTCATTGGCAGTCGGAAAAACAAAAGTTGTCCATTCGGTGGACAATAGTTAACGGCTTGTGTGCATGTAATTTACGTTTTTATTATATGGATTTATAGACACGGAATTACAGATTATGCGGGTTATCAGATCAATCGAAAATTAAGCTTTGTAGCTCTTAACTTTTGGCATGTCCTGTCCACCGAAAAGACGCGCACCTAAATCTGACAATGACCCATTTACTATCTTTATTGAGTTTTCACTTCTGCCGGCACTCCCGGAGTGCAACCCGTTGTTTTTGTTTTTTCCTCACCTGTATCATAATGTTCCAAATAATTCGCGCTCGCTTCGCTCGCCTTTTTAACTATATTAGTTGATGCGTATGAAGTCTTTTCCGCTTCTGCATCATAATTTTCGAAACATTTCACGCTCGTTGCGCTCGCGTTTTCATCTACATTACTTATACATAATGCGTATGAAGTCTTTTCCGCGCCTGCATCATTATGTCCGAAAATTTTGAACATGACTTTATACGTGTAAAGTATTTTCCGCACCTACCTGCATCATAATGTTCGAAACATTTTGCGCTCGCTACGCTCGCGTTTTCATCTACATGACTTAATGCGTATGAAGTATTATTCTCACCTGTATCATAATGTTCCAAATAATTTGCGCTCGCTTCGCTCGCCTTTTTCACTACATTACTTGATGCGTATGAAGTCTTTTCCGCGCCTGCATCATAATGTTCGAAACATTTCACGCTCGCTGCGCTCGCGTTTTCATACATTACTAAATGCGTATGAAGTCTTTACCGCACCTGCATCATTATGTCCGAAAATTTTCGCGCTCGCTACGCTCGCGTTTTCATCTACATGACTTAATGCGTATGAAGTATTTTCCAAGGGGGTGGAAGAGTCTGGCTTAGCGCCTAAAATAAAAGAATAGCAAAAACATTCTAATACGATGACCGAGATTTACGCAGACGAAGTCGCGGGCAAAAGCTAGTTATAAATATTTCTTCTAATTTATCGTAAAGGAAATTTGAAAACAAGTCAAAACTTCTCTTTAACACGGTAACAGCCTTAGAGGTAAAAGGACATAACTGTTTATTGAATTTTCCAGTAAGCAGCGTCGTAAAGAAGTTAATGACCGTTTAGAACGTAGTTGAAAGCCGGTTATTCTTAGTAGTTCCACTGCTTGGTGAAATGGTCATAAGGTCATAACTCGCAAAGATTTTTCAAAGAAACCATTCATTTCGTTTTGAGGCAGTATTGTTTTGTTTGTTCTAAATAGAACTGCAAACAATGTCTGCATCGTTAATTAGGCCTATACGATTTCAGCAGACTAAGAATACATTTTGAATGTCACAAAAGCACACATTAAATTCTTTGAGAGTTTCCTTTGAATTTAAACTAACGTAAACCATTTTTACCGGACGCCGCAGCATTGGAAGGCCTTCACGAGGTGGGCTGATGATCTGGTTAAGGTCGTGGGGGTCCACTGGATGCGGGCAGCGCATGACCGATCTTTGTGGCGCTCTCTGGGGGAGGCCTATGTCCAGCAGTGGACGTCGTTCGGCAGATGGTGATGAAATCATTTTTAAACCATTTTACTAAATGGTTAGACCTCACGTATTGATTGTCACTCCAAGCGACATGTTTCGAACTCTTCGGGAGTTCTTTTTTAGGATGAGTGATGTATGTATGTAAGCACTTTATTGCACACAATAACACTGAGCGAAAAAAATACTAATTATTAGTAAGTTTTAGTGAATCCCAAGACAAGGAGATTATATACTAACGGTTACAAAACAGTTTACTAGTAATTAGTAGTTACAAGGACAAATTTTTTGGTATTAGTAAATAACTACTATTATCAAAAACTGTTTTGTAACCGTTAGTATATAATCTCCTTGTCCTGGGATTCACTAAAACTTACTAATAATTAGTATTTTTTTCGTTCAGTGAACAAGTTAAAAGATTGAAGTACAAAGGCGATGCCGCGAAGAGCGACGTATATTGCCCTCTCTCTACCTATACCTACTTACTGAGTTTCTGTCCAATTTTGAATTTTCGTATAAACTCATTTTGCTAGCCATGTTTTGCCCAGTCATCAAACAATAATAAAGACAATTCCAACAGAACATTATGATGGGGTTGGATTTTATTGTTTTTTCTAGGGTTACCTCTATTTTACGCTTTATTTCGTCTTGTCATAGCCGGGGAAGCAAAAATTATCGTCTTTTCTATTAATTAATCAGGGTTTTCAGATTATTATCGTAAGTTATCAATGTCAATAACTGGCACAATATGTTCAGTAATTCATATACTTGGGATTACATAGAAAAACATCCAAATCCCACGAACAAATATTCGTGTTTATTACACAAATAAATGCCCTGACCGGGATTCGAAACCGGGACCTCCAGCTTCGTAGGCAGGGTCACTACCAACTAGGCTATGGTAACGCAGCCAGCTTCCACAGGGCTCCGATCTTGGGGACCTTTTTTTAAATTAGTTATAATATTATTTTAGTTCCTATGTTGATATATTTTGTGTTGTGCTGAATAAAAATGACCCCACGTAAATTATGACTAAGGATAAAGTTGGCCCCTGTCTCTCCTTTGAGTTCATCAAGATAAACTCAGTTAAAATTGATTAAAAATAGTAACGTAAATAGTAACGTCTGTTTATATATTTTTTATTATTATTATTCCTTATGCATTCTCTGGGAGGTTTTTTAATACTGTTTTAATATTATATTAGTGCCTTTAGATCAATTTAATGAAGAATAGACACTTTTTTTTGGAAACGCTTTTTTTTGGGCTAACCACGGGCTATAACCCTTCCACTTATTATTATGCCAAAATAATATTCTATCGGAATGCCAAAACAAATACTGTGTAGGTAGGATAGGATTTAACCCTTTATAGGGCAAGAGCCGAAATCGGTCGCTCGAGCGACCGTTAATCCATAGGACTCAAATTTGCTAGTGTTCACATATTATTATAACCTATTCAAAACCTTATGACTTATTAGATAGATAGTGAATGAACTTCGGTCTCTATAGCGACCGCTCATATGTCAACCAAACGCAAAGAATTTTTGAACGCATCCAACTGGCGGTCTCGGCAGCGACCTATGAACGCGCCGGTAAAAAAAAAAGCTGCGATGACAGCCGGTCTGTTTACAAAATCGAATATACCGTATTTAAGTGAAAAAGTAATGCTAAAAGGTATGTAATATGCTAATTTATAATGTTTACTATGATTTAGTGTATATATTTTTTGGGTTGCAATAAAATCTTAAGTATATTGTGGGTTCGAATATCGTTAGTGAGAAAAATGTAACCTAAGTTCAAATTTTACATCTTTTTATTACATTTCGTATTTTGATGAAATTATACAAGATATTGGTTTGATAATTTACGAAAGGAAAGCTAAATAAGTGCATTTTAACATCACATTAACAAATATTCAGTGGAACTATCCGCCCATAAGGGTTTGGTGCATAAAAGGAAACTACTGGATTAGCTAATTAGTATTGTATATATTAATATCAAAACAACGAACGAGCCGAGACCTCGGCTCGGGGTGAAGTACACACGGAACACGGTTTTCAACTGAACCACAGACTACTGTGTTTATAGGGCTACTACAGAGTAGGTTGTATATATTGCGTTTACAAAGTATCCAACACTGGCCCTTAAACCAATATCACATAAACACAATAGCGTTTAAAACTAAAACAACTACATCTATGTAACATTACATAATAAATGCTTATTAAAGAACATACAGTCTTTTAATTGTAGAACTAGCTTAACTTTAGCTTCTACAACAACATCAGCTGTTTAACAAAAGTATTGTGTTTAATTTTGCACAATGGTTTTGTCAATACATCAGCTACCATATCATTTGTACATAGATATTTAACGACAATAGTTTTCTCATTCACTAATTGTCTGATAAAATGATGCCTTATATCAATATGTTTAGTTCTAGAATGATGTAAAGAGCTCTTACACAACTTATGTGCTGACTGGTTGTCATTATAAACTGTTGGTACAACATCTCTTTTGATAATTTCTTTTAGAAATGCACGTATAAATAAGCCCTCTTTACATGAATCAGATAACGAGACATATTCCGCTTCCGTCGAGCTCAGTGAAACTGTCTTTTGTTTGCGGCTTTCCCAAGAGACCACTGACTCACCAATTTTAAACACATAGCCAGTGTACGATCTACGGTCAACATCGTCACTACCCCAATCAGCGTCTGCATAAGCAGTTACATCTAACCTGCTCTTTTTAAACGTAAGACAAAGATTCAGGGTACCTTTCAAGTAGCGTAGGACTCTTTTCGCTGCTTTCCAGTGAACCTCTGTAAAAGACTCGTTAAATTGGCTTAGATAACTAACCGCATAGGCAATATCAGGTCGAGTGCAAATGGCAATATAGTTCAGTGAACCAACGAGACCTCGATAATCGTAAGTGTCATCCCTTTGACCACCCCTTGGTAACTTCAGTCCCACTTCCATAGGCGTTGGAGAAGCTTTGCACTCCTCCATATTATGTTTCTTCAGTACAGACAGTATATAACTCGATTGATCAAGAGTAATTTTATTTTCATCTCTACACAATCTCATACCTAACACGTGATGAGCTGGCCCTAAATCTGTTATGTCAAATTCTTTCATTAATTTAACTTTCACATCTAGCTTTTCACGTATATCACCTGTTGAAAATAATATTATATCATCAACATACAATGCAATGATGATGAGCGACTTTTCGTGCCATCTGTAGTACACGCACGGCTCAGATGAAGACTTACTAAAGTTCAGCTTTTCATGTAAAGCATTGTCTATCTTCTCGTACCAGGCCTTAGAGGCCTGTTTCAACCCATAAACAGCTTTATTTAATTTGTATACCTTATCTTCCTGGCCCTTAACAATAAAGCCTTCTGGTTGCTCCATGTACACTGTTTCCTTTAGATCGCCATTGAGAAAAGCTGTTTTCACATCAAGATGTTCAATTTGCATGTCATACTCCACCGCTAGGGCTAACAGAGTACGTATAGTTGAGTATCTGACAACTGGGGAAAAAGTCTCCTCATAGTCTATGCCATATTTTTGTGTATAGCCTTTAGCCACCAGGCGTGCTCTATACTTCAGTAGCTCGCCATTAAGACCACGCTTGACTTTGAATACCCACTTACACTTGACAGGTTTTTGTGACTTCTGTCTATCTGTCAGTGTCCAGCACTTGTTTTTAATAAACGAGTTGTACTCACAAGTCATGGCTTCTTTCCAATTGTCAGCATCTGGCCCGCTCAGTACTTCTTGTACAGTCTGTGGCGCATCTGCATCACACGATCCCGCCAGCAAGCTCGATAGCAGCAAAGTGTTCGATGAACTGTCATATTCCGACGAACTTGTAGTCTCCTCCTCTGGAATATACGTTTCATCGGCCGGATCATCATGCTCACTCGAGCTGTCAGAATCATCTGTTGCGGTTGTACTTTCCCTCTGAGTAATTTGTACTAAAGTATCATCAGATGTACCGCTTGCAACAGGTGTTTCTGTTTGTACAGGAATAGGGTCAGATCGATGAGTCTCATCATTCATATTTACATTGGTGTAAGTCTGTGTAAATATGTGGTCAGACTCACTGTTAATATCATTATTTAATACTTTCTTAATGAATTCATTTTCTAAGAATTTAACATCTCTGGCTTTAATACATTTTGTTGGAACCTCAGGGTCTATGAGTCTATAGCCTTTGGTTTCCTCACAATAACCAACAAATATGTACTTTTTGCATTTTGAATCTAATTTTGACCTTTTTGGATTCAATGCATAGGCCACAGAACCAAATACACGTAAGTGATCAACAGATACCTTCTTGCCACTCCATTTTTCTTCAGGAGTGCTTCCCAAGACTGCTTTTGTAGGACAACGATTCCGGATATGGACGGCAGTGTTAACCGCTTCAGCCCAGAACTCATTGCCCAGGCCTGCGTCCTGCAGCATGCACCTGGCAGCCTCCATGATGGTACGATTTGCCCGTTCTGCAACCCCATTCTGACTCGGATTGTCCGGAACAGTTGTCTGATGCCGGATGCCGTTATTCTTCAGAAAAGCCTGGAAAACAGAACTGGTATACTCTCCACCATTATCACTACGAAGGATTTTTATCTTTTTATCTGTCTGGTTCTCTACTAAAGCCTTAAATTCTTTGAATTTTTCAAAGACTTCACTCTTTTTCTTTAGGAAATACACGAAAGTTCTTCGAGTATAATCATCAATGAACAATAAAAAATATCTAGCACCACTGAGAGAGGCACAGGGCACTGGCCCACATACGTCGCTGTGAACTAGCCCTAGAACTTGCTTAGCTCTATTGCAAGACTTCTTAGGAAAGGGTAACCTACTTGTCTTTCCTTGAATGCATGCAACACATGGTTCAAATTTAGAATTGTCATAAGAAATTCCTGAAACCATACCTTGTTTAAGAAGTTCCATGCTTCTTCGGTTGAGGTGTGCTAATCTCCGATGCCAAACCTTGTCCATTTCCACACCAACAGTATTACCAGAGGTCTCGGGTTCCACTGCTATATTTGCCTTTGCCTCACTGAACTGCATGACCGCATCCAGTACAAAAGCACCATTTTTCAAAGTAGCCGTTGCCGCAACAATGCCATTGTCTAGTATTTGACAACTCCTGCAACCAAACACTACCTCAAAGCCCTTTTTTACTAAGGAGCTTACAGACAATAAGTTTGCCGTTAAATTAGGTACATAATAAACGTCACTTATAGTCTTTATGGTTCCATTATGCAGTTTCACTTGAACTGAGCCTCTTCCGGCAGTAAACATTCTGTCTCCGTTTGCCACTGTCACTGGTAGAGGTGTCTCCTCTACGAAGTCCTGCATTGCCTGCCTGCAATGGCTCATGCTGTTCGAAGCACCACTATCCAAATACCACACATCACTTTGCACATTCACTGATAAAGCCGTAAGCAACGCCTTCGATGACTCCGGAGTCGGACTTGCCTTAGTCTTCTTTTTGTTCCATTTGGGACAATCCTTCTTAAAATGGCCCGTCTTCTTACATCCGTAGCATTTAGGCTGCTTGCTTGTAGCGGCTAAAGCTGTGGCATTATCCTGTTTGTCTTCCCGGCGAACTTTTTCCTGTATTAATTTTGTCGCAATGACTTCACTTGTCAACTTGACATTCGAGTGTTCTATCGCCATAATTAACGGATCATAATCTTCCGGTAGACCACTGAGCATAATTACTGCAACGAGATCGTCGTCCAGCCCAGCCTTAATGTCACATAGCTGCTGTGCAAGGTCCCTTATTTTGTTTACGTAGTTTTCCATACTGTCACATTCTACGAGTTTTGTATTAAACATACTTCTTAGTAATCCCAAGCGCCGACACAATCCTGTGTCCTCATACGCCTTCTGGAGATTAGTCCAGGCTTTATGAGCTGACGATGCATTTCTGACATGAACAAAAGCCGAAGGCTGAACTGACAGCGCGATTCGAGCGAGCGCCTTTTGTCCTTTTTTGACGTGTTCAGGAATTTTTATGTCCACTTCTTCTTCGACAAATTCCCAAAGATCTTCGTGGATTAAAACCATCCGCATCATGAACTTCCATGAGTTGTAGTTTTCCACTCCTTTCAGCTTTTCAATTACGTTCGCGACCGCCATATTTTGCATGTCGTCGAGCGGCGATTGTTTCCCCTTTATTTATGCTTTTACAGAATTTTGAAGAGCAATTTTTCTAGCGCGACTATCCGCCCATAACCTATATCATATGCTAATTAGTATTGTATATATTAATATCAAAACAACGAACGAGCCGAGACCTCGGCTCGGGGTGAAGTACACACGGAACACGGTTTTCAACTGAACCACAGACTACTGTGTTTATAGGGCTACTACAGAGTAGGTTGTATATATTGCGTTTACAAAGTATCCAACACTGGCCCTTAAACCAATATCACATAAACACAATAGCATTTAAAACTAAAACAACTACATCTATGTAACATTACATAATAAATGCTTATTAAAGAACATACAGTCTTTTAATTGTAGAACTAGCTTAACTTTAGCTTCTACAACAACATCAGCTGTTTAACAAAAGTATTGTGTTTAATTTTGCACAATGGTTTTGTCAATACATCAGCTACCATATCATTTGTACATAGATATTTAACGACAATAGTTTTCTCATTCACTAATTGTCTGATAAAATGATGCCTTATATCAATATGTTTAGTTCTAGAATGATGTAAAGAGCTCTTACACAACTTATGTGCTGACTGGTTGTCATTATAAACTGTTGGTACAACATCTCTTTTGATAATTTCTTTTAGAAATGCACGTATAAATAAGCCCTCTTTACATGAATCAGATAACGAGACATATTCCGCTTCCGTCGAGCTCAGTGAAACTGTCTTTTGTTTGCGGCTTTCCCAAGAGACCACTGACTCACCAATTTTAAACACATAGCCAGTGTACGATCTACGGTCAACATCGTCACTACCCCAATCAGCGTCTGCATAAGCAGTTACATCTAACCTGCTCTTTTTAAACGTAAGACAAAGATTCAGGGTACCTTTCAAGTAGCGTAGGACTCTTTTCGCTGCTTTCCAGTGAACCTCTGTAAAAGACTCGTTAAATTGGCTTAGATAACTAACCGCATAGGCAATATCAGGTCGAGTGCAAATGGCAATATAGTTCAGTGAACCAACGAGACCTCGATAATCGTAAGTGTCATCCCTTTGACCACCCCTTGGTAACTTCAGTCCCACTTCCATAGGCGTTGGAGAAGCTTTGCACTCCTCCATATTATGTTTCTTCAGTACAGACAGTATATAACTCGATTGATCAAGAGTAATTTTATTTTCATCTCTACACAATCTCATACCTAACACGTGATGAGCTGGCCCTAAATCTGTTATGTCAAATTCTTTCATTAATTTAACTTTCACATCTAGCTTTTCACGTATATCACCTGTTGAAAATAATATTATATCATCAACATACAATGCAATGATGATGAGCGACTTTTCGTGCCATCTGTAGTACACGCACGGCTCAGATGAAGACTTACTAAAGTTCAGCTTTTCATGTAAAGCATTGTCTATCTTCTCGTACCAGGCCTTAGAGGCCTGTTTCAACCCATAAACAGCTTTATTTAATTTGTATACCTTATCTTCCTGGCCCTTAACAATAAAGCCTTCTGGTTGCTCCATGTACACTGTTTCCTTTAGATCGCCATTGAGAAAAGCTGTTTTCACATCAAGATGTTCAATTTGCATGTCATACTCCACCGCTAGGGCTA
Organism: Cenopis cana; assembly: GCA_951800055.1. Taxonomy (NCBI): domain Eukaryota; kingdom Metazoa; phylum Arthropoda; class Insecta; order Lepidoptera; family Tortricidae; genus Cenopis; species Cenopis cana. The sequence goes on from OX637495.1 coordinate 2,422,097, forward strand.
ACAGAGTACGTATAGTTGAGTATCTGACAACTGGGGAAAAAGTCTCCTCATAGTCTATGCCATATTTTTGTGTATAGCCTTTAGCCACCAGGCGTGCTCTATACTTCAGTAGCTCGCCATTAAGACCACGCTTGACTTTGAATACCCACTTACACTTGACAGGTTTTTGTGACTTCTGTCTATCTGTCAGTGTCCAGCACTTGTTTTTAATAAACGAGTTGTACTCACAAGTCATGGCTTCTTTCCAATTGTCAGCATCTGGCCCGCTCAGTACTTCTTGTACAGTCTGTGGCGCATCTGCATCACACGATCCCGCCAGCAAGCTCGATAGCAGCAAAGTGTTCGATGAACTGTCATATTCCGACGAACTTGTAGTCTCCTCCTCTGGAATATACGTTTCATCGGCCGGATCATCATGCTCACTCGAGCTGTCAGAATCATCTGTTGCGGTTGTACTTTCCCTCTGAGTAATTTGTACTAAAGTATCATCAGATGTACCGCTTGCAACAGGTGTTTCTGTTTGTACAGGAATAGGGTCAGATCGATGAGTCTCATCATTCATATTTACATTGGTGTAAGTCTGTGTAAATATGTGGTCAGACTCACTGTTAATATCATTATTTAATACTTTCTTAATGAATTCATTTTCTAAGAATTTAACATCTCTGGCTTTAATACATTTTGTTGGAACCTCAGGGTCTATGAGTCTATAGCCTTTGGTTTCCTCACAATAACCAACAAATATGTACTTTTTGCATTTTGAATCTAATTTTGACCTTTTTGGATTCAATGCATAGGCCACAGAACCAAATACACGTAAGTGATCAACAGATACCTTCTTGCCACTCCATTTTTCTTCAGGAGTGCTTCCCAAGACTGCTTTTGTAGGACAACGATTCCGGATATGGACGGCAGTGTTAACCGCTTCAGCCCAGAACTCATTGCCCAGGCCTGCGTCCTGCAGCATGCACCTGGCAGCCTCCATGATGGTACGATTTGCCCGTTCTGCAACCCCATTCTGACTCGGATTGTCCGGAACAGTTGTCTGATGCCGGATGCCGTTATTCTTCAGAAAAGCCTGGAAAACAGAACTGGTATACTCTCCACCATTATCACTACGAAGGATTTTTATCTTTTTATCTGTCTGGTTCTCTACTAAAGCCTTAAATTCTTTGAATTTTTCAAAGACTTCACTCTTTTTCTTTAGGAAATACACGAAAGTTCTTCGAGTATAATCATCAATGAACAATAAAAAATATCTAGCACCACTGAGAGAGGCACAGGGCACTGGCCCACATACGTCGCTGTGAACTAGCCCTAGAACTTGCTTAGCTCTATTGCAAGACTTCTTAGGAAAGGGTAACCTACTTGTCTTTCCTTGAATGCATGCAACACATGGTTCAAATTTAGAATTGTCATAAGAAATTCCTGAAACCATACCTTGTTTAAGAAGTTCCATGCTTCTTCGGTTGAGGTGTGCTAATCTCCGATGCCAAACCTTGTCCATTTCCACACCAACAGTATTACCAGAGGTCTCGGGTTCCACTGCTATATTTGCCTTTGCCTCACTGAACTGCATGACCGCATCCAGTACAAAAGCACCATTTTTCAAAGTAGCCGTTGCCGCAACAATGCCATTGTCTAGTATTTGACAACTCCTGCAACCAAACACTACCTCAAAGCCCTTTTTTACTAAGGAGCTTACAGACAATAAGTTTGCCGTTAAATTAGGTACATAATAAACGTCACTTATAGTCTTTATGGTTCCATTATGCAGTTTCACTTGAACTGAGCCTCTTCCGGCAGTAAACATTCTGTCTCCGTTTGCCACTGTCACTGGTAGAGGTGTCTCCTCTACGAAGTCCTGCATTGCCTGCCTGCAATGGCTCATGCTGTTCGAAGCACCACTATCCAAATACCACACATCACTTTGCACATTCACTGATAAAGCCGTAAGCAACGCCTTCGATGACTCCGGAGTCGGACTTGCCTTAGTCTTCTTTTTGTTCCATTTGGGACAATCCTTCTTAAAATGGCCCGTCTTCTTACATCCGTAGCATTTAGGCTGCTTGCTTGTAGCGGCTAAAGCCGTGGCATTATCCTGTTTGTCTTCCCGGCGAACTTTTTCCTGTATTAATTTTGTCGCAATGACTTCACTTGTCAACTTGACATTCGAGTGTTCTATCGCCATAATTAACGGATCATAATCTTCCGGTAGACCACTGAGCATAATTACTGCAACGAGATCGTCGTCCAGCCCAGCCTTAATGTCACATAGCTGCTGTGCAAGGTCCCTTATTTTGTTTACGTAGTTTTCCATACTGTCACATTCTACGAGTTTTGTATTAAACATACTTCTTAGTAATCCCAAGCGCCGACACAATCCTGTGTCCTCATACGCCTTCTGGAGATTAGTCCAGGCTTTATGAGCTGACGATGCATTTCTGACATGAACAAAAGCCGAAGGCTGAACTGACAGCGCGATTCGAGCGAGCGCCTTTTGTCCTTTTTTGACGTGTTCAGGAATTTTTATGTCCACTTCTTCTTCGACAAATTCCCAAAGATCTTCGTGGATTAAAACCATCCGCATCATGAACTTCCATGAGTTGTAGTTTTCCACTCCTTTCAGCTTTTCAATTACGTTCGCGACCGCCATATTTTGCATGTCGTCGAGCGGCGATTGTTTCCCCTTTATTTATGCTTTTACAGAATTTTGAAGAGCAATTTTTCTAGCGCGACTATCCGCCCATAACCTGAAGGGTTTGGTGCATAAAAGGAAACTACTGGATTAGCTAATTAGTATTGTATATATTAATATCAAAACAACGAACGAGCCGAGACCTCGGCTCGGGGTGAAGTACACACGGAACACGGTTTTCAACTGAACCACAGACTACTGTGTTTATAGGGCTACTACAGAGTAGGTTGTATATATTGCGTTTACAAAGTATCCAACAGTTTCAGCTAAGATAATTTTACGTCACGAAATTCGTAATATGGCAGATTTTTGTACAACTTTAGTTCATATTTCTCATGTACTTTTCAGATGCCTCCAAAAACGAAGTGTGAATTGGAGCAATTTAAAAAATCTGTCTGGGAGAATATTTTTGAAGGGATCACAGACGAGCAGGCCGAAAATTCCGACATTGGGGGCGATTAAGACGCTGACGATCATATGCCTGTCCCGTCCACACCTGTGGTCAGGACCAGTTCTCACAGGAGGGTTCATCTTGCAGTCATAAGGAAGAGAAATCTGAAAATGTAGAACATAGCAAGGGCAGGGCATCTCAATTTCATCAGCTTCAATTTATAACTATTGTGATTATTTTTTGTTATATGTTTTAGATTTTTCAAAGTCTATTTGAATGTAATTTTTTTTTATCTAAGATTGACAAGTTGTTTAGTTTTCAGTATATTTTTATGTAAGATTAACCAGTAGCCTGCTGTGGTAGCCTGGTGTAGGTGTAAGACAAACCTAAAATTAACTGAAAATTTAGTGCTAGGTCTAGAGAAAGTATTGCCTAAAATGTATTTATTCATAAGAATTGTAACTAAGACTTCCCTGAGAGACTGAAAGTCTAGTTAAGCTCCAAATAATAATTAAATAATTATCTACACTCAAATAAATGAATCTAAATAATATTACCTTGTTTTATTAAATAAATGCCTAAAACACTTAATAACCAGAATGGGCAACGGTCATATGGTTGACCACATTCATTATGTGCTAAATGCTCACCGGTCATATGGTTGACCGCATTCATTGTGTGCTAAATGCTCACCGGTCAAATGGATGACCGCAAACATTTTGGTCTAGATGGTCTCTGGTCATATGGTTGACCGCCGCTTTTCTCGCTTTTCCGAAGTTTTCCAGTAATTTTGAGAAATTAGTTTTTTCGGCTGATCATAAGCTACAACATACCCAAAAATCATGAAGATTGGCCCAAAAAAAAGTCTTGCCCTATAAAGGGTTAATGTGTAATTCCCGAACAACAAACTGAAAGTTCCTTTCCCCGACTATCAGCCCTAGCGATGACTTTGACAATTCGTATTGTAGGCAAGTGTCAGTTCCCACAATGTTCCTAGAACGATTACTGTTAACCCAGTTCTGCAGAACGCTCGATAACGCTATTGTATGGCGAAATAGGGCAGTAAACATAACGTTTATGCCTTGACCCTGGGAGTATTCAGTACTTAATCGGATTATGGATCCACTCTACTATAAAAAAAATACTACTGGAATTCATTGTACACCAGTCAACCACCACACAGCCATATCTGTCTTCATTATCAAAAAAGCTCGATGGTACCATACTATAGCATTGTTACATATGTTTTTTTTTTTTTTTTTTTTTTTAAGTTATGTATGATAAACTGCTGCATCGAATATCGGCAAGTGGTTGAAAATTGAGTTGTGTTTTCTGTAATAATAGAATAATGCATAAAATATCTGATTGCTAGTCAATTGTAAAACTTATGATAACTGTTTTTAGCTGGTTTAAATATATTAGGTCTGAGCAAAACCAAATGGCCAACCTATAACCTAGCAGCCACTTTTCCCTTTTTTTAAGTGGAACGACTATATCAAGTACTAGTACGTGGTTAATCTTTTTGTAAATTTACCTTATCTAAATACCCTCAGAGATGTATAAGGTCTCTGAGCGTTAAAGTCTAAATAATACAATCAAGTGAGAACAGTGAAGTCTCTCAAGCCAATTTCACGAGTGAAGTCCCTTGTATAATAACACGGGCCTTCAATACCTAAAATGTAGAAATATCTCAAATTGGAAAAAAATCAACCTAAGTCTTGATCTAACTTTTATTGGTTTTCATGTACCTAAGTCTGGTTTGTCATGTAGGGTACTTATATAAAGTAGTTTTTTCCGGGGCTATATCATAAAAACTTTTATTTCTCGATGTATTCGTTAAAAATATCGTTCACTTTCAGCGATTATTTTTTGCTGAATAAACTTTTGGGACTACCTTGAATTTATATTTCTATGATCCTGATCTGTATGCTTTAAATCTCCAGGGTTCTGTCATCCTCAAATATTTTTACAAGTATTTTTTTTTCGAGGAAACTTTTATCAGTTTCACGTCGCCTTGACTTGGCAGGGTCGGAATCAAGTTTCAAGATTTATTGCGACGATATTGATGACGTGTTGGGTGGTACGAATTTTAATGGCTTTTTACCTTTTTTTATCGACGCCAAGACATTAAATGGAGCTTTACTGGCCTAGTTTCAGTGAACTATGCAACTTATAAGACTATGAAATCGCATGACCGCTATAAAATGAGATGAGAAAAATTGTATGTGTTTCTTACCATTAAAGTAATGTGAAATTTATGTTTTCAGTATAGTAGTCATTGAAGCACTGACACTAGGTAAGTACTTCCCTTCACATTTCCAATTTCAGGAACTTACCTGTAAATAAAACATTCTTCATTAATGACACGAATTCACAACAATGAAGCCTTATAAAACTAGCGGTGTATAGCAATATGTTTGTAACATCCTTTATCTCGACAAACCCTTAATAGATTTGAGGCAAATTCGAAATTATACAAGACAATACAATACAAATACTCTTTATTGCATAACCTCAACAAAAGTGACACATAACAGTACATAATTTACATACATTACATTACATACAGATTACAGAGTACATTACGTACAGTACATTATTTTTCTCTCATGAATTTAATACAAGTATCACGACGTTCCAATCAACGATACTTGATTTAGGGTCTTATAACATTTATAAATATACGTATTCGGTATTAAGAAATGCTAGAAACATACACAATCAGGGAAAAATAAATAACAAAAAACGAACGCAGCCTCGCAAGATACGCCGGCAGGATCTCATAACATAACTAAAGTTAATCATTTGTTTGATAAATAGGTAGCTTGTTCTGTCGCGCGTAAATAAATAACATGCTAGAAAAATAGGTGTTATAATGGGCCACGTTATGATGTTGTTTTGCTCGTATGAGCATTTCATCATATTACAACCTTATTAACAGTTTCATTGCCAGGCGCCCACTAGCGCTCGCTTTTCTTTGAGAGCACCCTGGGGAAAATCCAGAGGAAACCTCCGACACGACCACGCGGGTGGTTTAACGACTATATGTATGACTAATATTTTTACAACGATTTGGTGATTGAATGTATTACTGTCATGTTGTAAGTTATATAAATAAATGAATTGAATTGAATTGAATTGGATTACTCTATGAGTTTGCGCTTCAGTGGGATTGGTTGAGCGGTTTCAACCGAATCTAAGGTGTCATTGGAATCGAGCTACTGGGAACTTTGTCGCTGGTTCACTAAACCTAGCCTAGCTGAGAAGAGTTCAGCAAGAAACGGCTCCGCTACGCTAATGTACATGACTAACAAGATCATTACGTTAGTGAGAGCTAAAAGTCACAACACTCGGCAGCTTAATGCCCAGTAATTATGACATAGCATTGAAAGTACCAAGCATTGGGTCAGTGTCGACTACTGGGACATTTACCTTATACATATAAACCGGAGAGACTTGTAACATCCTGTGAGAATAATGTATGAGCTTCAATAACACAACCAAACTTATATTTATCATAGTTTATACCCAGACTTCGAAGGAATCAATATAAAAATGCACAAAATATGGCGGCCCGCATAATGTATCGGACCCACTAGTCCCAGATGTACTTGTCGCCGAAATATACAGGGTGGAGCTATGAGAGTTACACTCATAGGTACCCTAACGAATCGATGATCGATTTGTTTCCCAATGTAACAAATTTCAGAATTTCGATGCGATGCGTCTACGTCTAAGTCGCTGAATACCGAAATAAAATATTTTTAACGTTGTTGGACACCATCATTTTGTTGGCCATGGTAACTATTACTATCATAAAAACAATTTTAAAAAAACCCTTTAGACCTTATGTAGGCAGATTGTGACAAAAATGTATTCATATTTAGCCAAAGCTGATATTTGCCCCCAAAATTCAAAATAAAACATTTTTCATGAGAAAAAATAATTTACAATTTAAGAAATATGACAATCAGAATATAATAAATTTTTCAAATCTTTTTAAAACCCAGCATTGAAGAACAAAATGCTGAATGCTATTTTTCAGACCTTGCAGAGGAATGGATTCGCGTTACCTTCTTTAAAATTAAAATATAGTTTAAAAGCCTGTAAATAATCCGTCCAGCGAAATTATCACAGAGGTATTATCTCTCCAAAACCGATTTTTATAGAGATAACTGTCACCCTGTAGGTTTATATCAACTTATCCACACGTCGCGTCCCTTATCTGTGATAATTTCCCGAGGGCTGGCTGTAAGTGATTGGTGTGGGACCGGCTTTAATTGATTTTGCGCCGATTTTCCCGATCGACCCGCCCTGGTTTTAGTTTATTGTCACTCCTCGTTTGTTTAGTGTCAGTCTACTGAGAAAAGTGCCTTGATAGTTCAATTATATCTGCGGCACGGTATTTTTATGTATACAGGGTGATTCAGGAGACGTGAGCAGGAATCAGGTAGATAATCAGGCTCATGAAACTGAACCAATTTCCCCAAGAAACCATGGGCCGAAATAATAAAATTAGAAATCAACTTTCACACAAAGTGGCTGGTCACGTCGTGACTAATTGACTATGTGAAGTAGGTTTCTATGTCTTCAGATTTCGACCTATATTCCTAGGTGAAAGTTGTTCAGTTTCATGGGCCTCATTATAGACCTGATTCCTGCTCACGGCTCCTGAATCACCCTGTATAGTGTAGTAGGGTAGATTTTCTTTTTGGGTCAGTCAGGGCAGCTACCAGATCCCGTGCTACGCGAAAATGGTCTTAGAAGACCTTCCATTGATTTTATATGCAAGAGAAGGGTCCTTTTTGACAAACTTTTTTTTGATGCCAATCGATCCCATTCAAATCCAGGATCAAAAGCTTGTAGAGGTCCAAAAAATAATTCCGGGTAGAAAAGCCAGAAAGTGAGGAAAACTTTACTTGAGGCCTGGTTTTACAAAGATTCGTTAGACCACGTCTCTTAGTAACTCATATTTTAACTTACCTGGTTTTAAACATATTCGTTAGAGGACATCTCAGATCAAATTTAGTAACTCGGTACATGACTTACCGACATTAGCTCTAACAGACCATTATGCCAATCCTTAATGAAGCAATAAGGCACCACTGTATAAACGCCACGACCCTTTCCCGTGTGACCCGGCGGCTGCCCGGTAATGGCCTGTACATGATACTTCGGACACTGGCTGGGGAGCAGTCGTAGATACTATGTTTAAGATTTTGTACCTTAGTTTCTTTGTAATAAGGCAACATATATATACATATCTTTGGCACAATGAGCTTGGTCTTCAGTTGAGTCCGATTACACCATCATTTGTAACACTTGCTAAGAGCACACTATATTGAGAGTAGTTCTATCCTAAGAAAAGTGGTTATATCTGTAAAATGGTTTTCATCTACACCCATACTGTGCAGGAAGCTTCTCGCGGTTGCGCGCGACTCCTATAAGAACACCAAATATAATACTCTTACGAGATCACGTACTACCTTGTTGTCGCCGCCACCAGCCCGCAGCTGAGTCCTTAAAGTTGTACAACCAAACATGGCGCACGCCGGCGAGACGTGCCCACACGAAACACATGAAAGAGGACTAATCATGATTAAGGACCACGTATTGGCCCGAATCATGTCGAGCGATATTCGACGATACAGACGTGAGTAACCCGTTTATTAGATATCAATATACATGAAAGAGGATTTAATATATGGATGTAGATAAAGTAGTGTATGCAACTGTACATAATTAGGCATTATGTACCAGTTGCATAAACTACTATTAAGGAATACCATTTTAAAATGGTTTCTGTGACCATCATTTATTACTACCTTAGCAATTTTAAATAAAGATTAAACAAGTACAGTCAGCATGAGAAGTGACTACAACTGATATGGAAAGGTTAAATGCACTTATTTCCAAATATACCTACTTATTTTATAACTAGTGGCTCTGTGAGCTGGTAGACCTGACGTGTGTTTTCTTTGGAAATTTTCCAAAAACAAAATCAACAAAAAAAGTTTGTTCTTGGTTTTATAGACAGAAGTTTCATCTAGGTATATTATTTCATTCCATAAAAAATATTTTTTTAAAGGGCGCATTTCTATCCTAAAATTACCTTATTTTCTGGTAAATGTAATTGGGTTCTACACAATGGCATTTTACCTATAGCTAAAAAGTTTATGGTTTCTGAAAAAAAAAGTTTCTATGAAATGAAATTCTGCGAAACAATACATTCTATAAATCGACTTTCTGCAAAATAAGGATACACCCAAAAATAAATTAATTGTCGTTCCTGCTCAAAAATTTTCACGAGAATCGGTAGATACGATTATTGCCCAAGCTGAAATGGAGATGCTTCGTTTGATGGTCAATACAGACTTTTAATCAGATCAGACTATACGGTATTCGAACCCCTGCCTTTAAGATCAGTAGCTCTAGTATAAGTTTTTTCGAAACATTAACTAATTCGAACGCGTTTGCGTTTTGTCTCAAAAGTGGTATGAAAACGTGAACAGCGCCTCTGGTGGTCACTAGTGGAAACTAAAACAGCGAGTATAACATTTGTTGCTAACCGATGAACGCGCGTATTTTAAACTCGGTGAGAGCGTTTTCATATATTTTGAGACAAAACGCAAACGCGTTCGAATTAGTTAATGTTTCGAAAAAACTTATACTAGAGCTACAGATAAAAATATCCCATTCCCAGTAAACCAACCAACCAGGTGTCTGATCGTGTTTGATTGCTCTTTTACTGGAGGGAATCGAACCCGGCCGAATAAACACCGCAGGCGTAAACAATAAAGCCTCTATAATGAAAGGATGTAAACGCCATTACAGTATAAGTAGTTTATGACATTTTATTTAAGTATATAGAACATTGCAATGCTATTGGGAATTGGGAATAAAGAAATCAGGTGTATTTCGGAATAATGTTTTCGTTGGAGTTCTTTCAATGTGGCCTGGAATAGGGAGTGGAAAGCAGTTGCGCGTTTTCAAGTTTGTGTTTGTTTTCAAAAGTAGGCCTTGGCTTTTTAACCAACTTCAAAAAAAGATCCGCCTTTTTTTGAAGTTGGGTTTTTCCATTACAAAAGTGCAGATAGTTTCCATATCTACTCTGACAGTCACCGAGGCTCGTTTGTAATTTAATAAAATAAAGAATACAGCCCCCTCTTTAAATTTTTAAATGGCATACCAATTTTATTTTGTTTAGTGATGTCTTGCCTAACTTTTCATCGAATTACTGCGACTTACTTGCTACTTACTTGGTACTTTCAGTTTTATCTTGTGCCTCATCTTAAACCCAAACTAATAGCGCCCTAATCCTTGCCGACAGCCACTTTAATAGACATGGCTTAGTGGCTTTAAAATCGCCCTAACAAAGATTATAGTTGAAATTATTTAATATAGGTCCGACATTTCAAAAAAATGTCATTACATTATGAATCTTTTGGATTGGATAGTAAAGTCGCTTTTTGAACGGGCAAATTTTATTCAACTCGGCCAGTTCATATTTCATAAATTACATTATGTCTGCATTTTTCAATAAGAAGCGTTCAATATTGAGCTATTAGAAGTTAGGCAATTATTTTTAACTTTCTTGTGTTATTTTTTGAGGTCGGTTTAATTTTTTTATTAAACTTTTATTTCAATCAATTCTTTAAAAAATGGCTTCCATCAAATTTATGATGATTTCGCCAATGTCACGTGTTCAATGACGTTGTTCGGTAACAACGCCATGACAGTAGATAAGGTTTTGTACGGTAAATGGATTCTGCCCGTCGTCGCCCCGGGCACGTGTGCTCACCAACGCGGCGACGATCAAAATGCCCAAAACTTTTATTTATCTTCTAACGAGTAAACGAGCTGAGTTGTTAATTTCTTTCTACCGCCATATTACCGCCGTATTAGATATACCTACTATTGAGTGCCCTTACAGGGTGTCATGTACGTACCAAACTTGTCTGTAACACCTCAATATATTATGAACATGACTGCAATGCAATAAAGAATAAAGAATATTTCGCGAGATTTGAGTAATTCAATGTCTAGGTTTGATATATGGGCCTGAGTGGCCTGACTTGCTCAAAAGTTTCTAACTTAAAATTGAACATTCTTGGCTCACTTTGGTAATTTAGTTGGGATGTTGTTCAACACTGACACATATGTTAAATGTTCTAAATTTTTATTTAGTTTTAGTTTAGTTTTAATGTTTCGTACTGTCTTCTCGAAGATCTCCCGGTTCGAAAATAAATGCCATCGTATTATTAATAATGTTATATTTTATTTTTTCTATTACTTTATAGATTCTGTTCAATAAATTATTTAGCATGTTTGAGAAATATTGCAAAAAAACAAGCAATCTAAGCTCACTTTGTACTCATAACTTAAATAAATTAGGTTGTATGTGAGATACATAATTAAATAGGGGTACAACATACCCACTTAACGTATAAAAAGCACTCAGCGAAAATACGCTGCTCCTCTCCATTACTCGCCTCGCAATAGGGATCTTGCAATTTTGCGTGCGTCTTGATTGCGTATATTCTTTATTAATTTAAATTTTGAATCTGAACACGACGTATCTTGCGTATAGTTTAGGAATTGCTATGGCCACCTTCTGTCTCCTTCATCAGATCAGCTCTTTGGTGCCGTAATTTTGAACGAAGTAATTTGATATTCTGTCATAACTCATAATATAACATCAAGTTAATAAAGTATTTATTACTATAGGACTTCTAAGACAGTGTATGTAATAGAAACTCTATTTTATTAGAGTTAAAGTAGAATATCGAATGGAACAAGAGCATAATATATCAGTGGTAAACTTAAACTATTTTAGTTATAGTTCGTACAAAACTGTAAGGCTAAGTGCTGTCAAATTAACGCAAGCATAAATCCACCTTACAGTCAGAGCTCTTAGTCTAGTTTTGCTTGCGTTCGTTTGACAGAATTTAGCCTTAGAGTTGTGTCCGAACTATACCTTTAAAAGCTTGTAAAATGGTATGTTGTTTGGTGTAGCCGACATAGATAATAAATATTTATTTGTTTATTTATTTGACTCAGGCAACAAGGCCCATATTTATATATACCTACCTTACAGACTAACATGGGGGACCGTCTGAATTCCTACTAACGATTGTCCTAAAGTCACATGCCGTAACAGTTTTGCCCTATTGGACTTTGTCATAACGTTTATTTGTCCTAACATTCATGTTCCATAACGTATTATTTATCCTAAAGCATATTAGTCCTGAGCATTTATGCCATAATGATTAAGAGTCCTAAAATTATTTACCATAATATCGATTAACCTACTTTGGGCTACAAAAGACAATTTTTCAATCCATAATACCGGTACCAAATCCGAATCGAAGCACCCCACTATCCACGTGGTCTTTGTCTGCCCTACCCCTAGACTGTATATAAAAACCCGGAGGCGCGGAGGGGGAGCAGTCCTCGCCCGCCGTGTCATAGCTGACGACGCAGCGGAGCCACACCGTTACGTCGCCTAAATGAATTCTTTGTTTTATTCTTATAGATATGTATGTTAGTCGGGTCTATATTGAGATCCCTAAATTTTTTTGTCCTATTTTTGTATGCCAACATGTTGTTTGTCCTACCCCTAGAGTGTATATAAAAACCCGGAGGCGCGGAGGGGGAGCAGCCCTTCCGCCCTTGCGTGCTAAAGTACTTTGTCACGGCGGGCGAGGACTGCTCCCCCTCCGCGCCTCCGGGTTTTTATATAGACTCTAGGGGTAGGACAAACAACATGTTGGCATACAAAAATAGGACAAAAAATTTTAGGGATCTCAATATAGACCCGACTAACATACATATCTATAAGAATAAAACAAAGAATTCATTTAGGCGACGTAACGGTGTGGCTCCGCTGCGTCGTCAGCTATGATCTAGGGTTCGGTAAGTTGCCCCGGAACCGCCGGAACACGACACCCTTCGGCCAGAATGCCCTATGCGATGGTCCCTTCCAGCGAAGTGACGCGAACGAAGCTGGAACAGTCTCAGCACGTAGCCAGTCTTCTGACGAACGTACTCCGCCACTTCATCAGCCGCGGCGGTGTAGTGCAGGCGCGACACGTAGAATGGAGTCTAATATTTATGGACAATCTTATAGAAACCTACCTAGACCCAAACTAAGCAAAGCTTGTACTATGGCTACTAGGCGACGATATACATACTTATATAAATAAATGTATACTTAAGTATATTAAAACATTCAAGACTCAGGAATAAATATTCGTGCTCTTCACAGAAATAAATGCATGCAATTCGAACCCGGTACCTCCAGCTTCGTAGTTACTACCAATTAGGCGGAAACGGTCGACAAACTCCAATAATATCTCGAATAACCCGTAGGCATAAGGATATTTGTCATCAATATCTGTGGGTGGTGTGGGTGTTTGAATATCTGTGGTCCGATCCGTTATATATCTACTTGGCCCATCTTTGGACCTTTGTGCATAGATGGGAGATTTCAAACAGTACGTATGCGGAGCGATGGGCCAAAGGAGCCATTGAATGGATCCCAAAGTATGGCAACGGAGGCAGAGGCAGACCGAAAAGAGATGGCGGGACGACATTGATACATTTTATACGGATTGGCGGGCGCTGGTACATGACCAAAACGAGTGGCAGAAAATGGCCTTTGTGCCCGGCCACAATACTGCGTTCCAACGTCGCATGTGTAGAAATCTACGTAGATACAATCTAGAGATAGATCACTTTTGCGATGCGACGTCGCATGACTGCGGCCTTTTCTCAACAATTGGAGATAATACAGGATATAAAAGGGCCTTCTAAGAAAAAAGATCACCACATGTTACTCAGAAGCAAATAAACCTGGTCAATTTGTACGGAAATTCGATACAAAGTCTTCACCCACACGGGAACGCAGTGCTAAACGCGCTTTGCCTCAGTGCTTGTGCTCCGAATTACAGAACTGCATTTCTCAAGCAATTCTCATGAAATTTTGTGAACACGTTCGGTAATTAATTAATTATATGTATAGGTCAATGGGAAGTTAAAAAAATCTTCGTAGCATGTGACAGATGACGGACGGACGCGTGAGTGACAGCAATAGGATTCCCTTTGGACCCTTCGGGTATGGATCCTTAAAGACACTCTTGAGATCTGCATCTCAGAGAGGCACTAAGTAATATTAGCAATTCTAAATATGAACTTAACTGTGACTATTCTGTGTACTGTGCTGAAGACTCGCAGCGTACAGCGGCTTGTGACGGGTTGTATGAGCGAGTTAATGTAATTCCGACGACGTTTTATTAAAACAAGGGATTTATGGAGGTACCCAACTGACGGCGCATTTGTAATGCCCTTTATTTTTTAGGCGACTTCCTGATTTGTCGGTGCGGAGGCAGTACGATATGAGAAAAGTGTCAAAATATGTCAGTGTCAGCTGTCAGTCGACGCGATACCATTTTTTACTACGGCCCTACATTTAAATGAGTGCTTCCTGACTGGCGCGGGATGCGCGGTAGCGGGACGATGCGAAGGCGGTACTGCTCCGCTTCTGCGCATAATATTACTACTGCGCAAACGTAATACTGACAGTATTATGTCAAGTGAAAATCTTTACGAAGTCAGTAAGTTTATGTCAAAGAAGAAAATGTCACATATCGATCATATATCGATCCCGCCCCGCCAAGTTAGGAAGTCGCCTTATAAGAAAATTTGCTTGGGTCACTTTGAAATGTAGAGAAAAACATTTTAGTATCTTTGATAAAGATTCATTCAGTTTCACGAATGGACCGTGACAAGTGGAGAACTCTTCTACGAGCCCTATGTCCCTAATGAGGGATAACAGGAACTCATCATCATCATCATCATCAGTTTCATGAATACAGGGGAGTATTTTTTAACACTTGCACTGTAATAGTAGTTTTTTGCACGGTTGCGGAAATATCGAAATCAGAACTGGCAACCGATACCTGAATGTTATTTTAAAAAGTAAAGAGTCCTTATTCTGATGATGTGATCATGTCGTTCTAGCTCAAATTTCGTGCGATATATACTAAAAAAACATCGAGCTGACATTTCGCATCGACTGAATTTGAATTTTCAGTGATACTAGAATAGGGACATGTCAACTTTGACATTTAAATTTTGACAGTTTTGTTTGACGTAATATTTTAACATCATATATGACATTAAAATGAAATATTTTATTACTGCTGTAGCCTTAGCCCCAGATAAGAAAATTGCCATAAATTCATTGAATGTTGAAATGAGAGTCATTTTCTACGGTTTCCGAACGCATATTAGAGGATTTATGATATGTGTGTAGATAAAAGATTTTATAGCACTACACTTACATGCGAAAAACAAACTTTAATATGTTTGTTAAGCGGATGCGTCCGCTAGCGAAAATCTCAATTTTTTAATCAAAGTGAAAATTGAAAAATTCAACACCACAGGTGGGATTTGAACCCACGACCTCTGGAATCCGTCCATTGTTCTACCAATACGCTTCACGCTTCACGGTATATGTCGCTACGAGCGTACCTAATAAGGCTTAATAGATGAGTGTTAAGATTGAAAAAATCTACACCATTACAAGGGATACCACGGTGGCTCAATTGGTAGAGCAATGGACGGATTCCAAAGATTGTGGGTTCAAATCCCATCTGTGGTGTTGAATTTTTCAATTTTCACTTTGATTAAAAAATGAATATGCGAAAAACAGTTTCTTACTAATGTTATAAATACGAAACTTTAGATATTTGGATGTTTGTCGCGAAACAACGGTTCAACGGCAGTGAACGAATATAAACATAGAAGCATTCTGCCTGCTAAATTTTGACGCAACGCAAACTAACCCCAGTGGGGCAGGTCCTTAATAACTAGGCCCGGCACGAATTTAGTTCAACTGTCATCCCAGTGAATGGCGGATGTCGAAACGCAATGAAAAAATCAAGGATTTTTACAATTTAAGATGCCTTCATGTGTTGTGAAGTGGTGCAGGAATCATACGGATCGTAACAAAGACAAGGGAATCACTTTCCACGTGTAAGTAAATCGATAACGTTAGTAAAACCTTAAAAAAATATTATGATCAATATTTTGTATAGGGATGATATTATGCCAAATGAAGTAAGTACATTTTTTATGGAATGCATCAAAGTATTTGTGGCTAGATTGTGTAAGGTCTTAATTCACACACTTACTTGAGGGAATAGGTACACGGCGATGCAGAATGTAAACAACCCAGTCCTTTGTGCACTAAATGTTTCAAGTATTGCAAGCACTTATATTATAATTAGCACAAGCACATAAGAGTCAAGCACAAAGTAGAAGGAGAAATGGGAGAGTCATAGCACTTAATATTAAGAACGCGCAAGGAATATTTAGGTAATAACGAATGCGGCCAAGCGACAATTTATTGTATTGAACAATTGTTAAATTGAAAAAAAATATAATAATAATAGACAATATTTTATTTCACCGACCCTGTAATGTCGCACATATCCCTGTGCAATCTACTTCCTCTGCCACTCATACGTAAAGGTGTATTCAGATATAGCCCCTCTATTTGCATCGACGTAAACGTTGCTGACTGTACGTGAACATGAGTAAATGGGTACGCACTGCCCGGCTGTACACATCATCATCATCCTCCTAGCGTTATCCCAGTACAGTTGCATCCTGAAGGATGCCTGGGGTCCGCTACCTAATCCCAAGATTTGGCATAGGCACTAGTTTTTACGGAAACGACTGCCACCTGACCTTCCAACCCCGAGGGGAAACTAGACCTTGTTGGGATTAGGCTTTGTCAAGTGAGTGGGCAACTTGACTGTTAGAAGTTCTCAAGCCGCCCGAAGGCCTCCAACTTGGCTTAACGACTGCTGCCATAGACAGCAACCGGGATCAACGGCTTAACGTGCCTTCCAAAGCACGGGAGCGCTCAGTTAGTAACCACTCAAAGCGGTCACCCATCCAAGTCCTGACCGCTGCCCACATTGCTTAACTTAGATACCGCAAGCGGTAAGCAGGCGCCGCTGGGCCACGAGCGCTCCTATTTTTTCATTTCCATTGGGAGTGGAAATTTACGCGGACGAAGCCACGGCCAAAATCTTGTGTAGAGATAAAAGCATGCAAGATGTGCGCGCCCGCAAGAAATGCGCGTCTTGTATTTTTACCTAGCGCCTCTTGCCATTGAAAGTGTTAACTTTTGCGTAGGAAGTGATTTCTTCTGTTTTTACGAGTCATTGTGCCCCTGACCCATACCACAGAATAGTATAATTACATACAGAACGGACACGAACCCCCCGCACCGAGGTCAGTTACCTCGTCCTTGAGAGACCCAGGCTGACATACGATCGGGTTACTGTCGCGTCTCGCGATTCGTCCGCGCCACGCGCTACGCACTCGCGCAAACAATTGACGCGTGTTCCGACAGCGCATGCACACATACTTACTCACAGCGCTTAGTTTCCTTGGCATGTCACCCCCGTGCCCAAGTGTAAGTGTAAGTGTAAGTGGATTATAGTAATTTTATTAAACCAATCACTAGCGATGTCGTTTTGTTCCGACACTTTCGCATAGCAAGCAGAAGCGGCATCAAATTGGAATTCACAAGGTTTGTGTAAATTGACCCTGCAAAAGAAAGAAATATCCTGCCATCGTTTTTCTTGGCATAATAACTACATGTCAAACGCACAAAGCTGTCCGCTACGAAACTCTACGCCGTAGCATTCGTAGCCGCCTACGTCGTATAAATCTTGTACGCGGCACGAATACACAGTTGATATGAAACTGTAAGGCCAAATTCTGTCAAATGAACACAAGCAAAAAACTACTCAGAGCTCCGACTACAAGGTAGATTCTTGATTGCGTTCATTCGACTTAATTTGGCCTCAGAGTTTGGACGCACTATAACTATTGTATTAAAAATCTATGGCGGTTACGTCTTTACGTTTACGTGAAGCATAAGTACAATATTATGCATGTTTAGAACTATCAATTGGCCAAATTGGGATTGTGAGTCTTACGACATTGTCTTAAGATGTGTTTTTCTTTGAGTAGTGTAAAACCTATTTGCTGGCACATCGTATTATATTATGGGAGTGCCTGTCGTAAATACAGACAAGCCCAAGGCGAGATTTATAATGGAAATTGGCCTTTTCCTATCTGAGACTACCTTTGTCTTCTTGTACGTCGAAGGCAAGGGCCAATCTGATAATAATCCAATAGTAATAGTAGATTGTGTTTCAAGAACATTTTTTATGGAGGAGAAATTATTATTCAAAATACATCCTCTACACTGAGCGAAAATTAGCAAATGAGCATTAGTAAGTTTTAGTGAATCCCAGGACAAGGTTAAAACAGTTTTTGATAATAGTAGCTATTTACTAATGCCAAAAATATGGTCCTTGTAACTTTACTACTAAACTGTTTTGTAACCGTTAGTATAATAATATAATCTCCTTGTCTTGGGATTCACTAAAACTAACTAATAATTAGTATTTTTTTCGCTCAGTGTAAAGAAGTAAAGGATGTTGAAAATTAATTTATTTTTAAAGTCTCATTTGTCAAAATCCATACTAATATTATAAATGCGAAAGTGTGTCTGTCTGTCTGTTACCTCTTTCACGCTTAAACCGCCCAACCGATTTAGATGAAATTTAGCATGGAGATAGTTTGCATCCCGAGGAAGGACATAGGATACTTTTTATCCCGGAAATCATCCCTTAAGAGAATGGAAGTTTGTATGGAAGAGCGATAACTAGGGAAGCACCTGATATAAAAATAAAAGCAATTATATTCTATCGCGATGAACTAGATCCACGCGGACGAAGTCGTGGGCAAAAACTAGTATATTTAATAAAACTTTATAGAAACAAGGTCAAAGGCCCGATAATTAACTGAAAGTAATTATTAAATAAATAAATAAATATTTTTTTAAATAAATATTTGTGGACAATCTTACACAAATCAACCAAGTCCCAAACTAAGCAAAGCTTGTACTATGGGTACTAAGTGACGATATACATACTTATATAGATAAATAGATACTTAAATACATAGAAAACATCCAAGACCCAAGAACATATATTCGTGCTCATCACACAAATATATGCCCCGGCCGGGATTCGAACCCGGGACCTCCAGCTTCGTAGGCAGGGTCACTACCAACTAAGCTAAAGCGGCCGTCAAATTAATTTTCTCGCCGAACAAAACAGTTGAAAACATAAAACACCTTGTACAGTCAAGGGCACCAATATATATATACACTTTTTCACCTTATTTCATTGAAATAAGGTCCAAAAATGTATACATATTTATGCCCTCGACTGTACTTGAGTCGTTCTCACTGTAGGTATAAGAGAATATGAAAGGAGTTTGCTATTCAAGTTAAAGAACCTATTCCATTAAAAGTCACTTCTAAAATCGACCTTAAATATTCATGCTTAAGTTCAAGTTTTAAATGACTATAACAATGGACTTTTGTCGTTTAGAAATAGCTTCCGAACTTCTTAAGCAGCCTTTAAAGGAGGGTCTGTTCGATTCATTTATAAGTAAAATGTAAATTTAGTTAAGAAAATGTGGAAACATTATTTGGATTTTGCTGTCAAGGCGGCGAAATCCCTAAAATAATAAAATAAATAATTAAATTAATTTAATTCAAGCAATTTGAGCTCATAGACATTGATTATACAGAATTACATACAGAGATTAATAATATTCATAAATATTATTTATTTACATACAGAGATTAAGGCCGTGTATTACCACTTTTGAGTTTTTAAAAACCATCTGAGACATAGAATATAGTCCGTTAAAATCTAAAAAAAATATATGTGTTACATAAGGATCTTGTCTAGTCAAAATCGCAGTCAGTTACATGATTTGATGAATTTCATTCGATAGAAAATAATCGCGTAGTTACGCCTTTTTGGAATGTATTTTCAATACTACGGCTATATTACTGATATTCAACATTTAATTTTTGTACTCAATTAAAAATCGTAAATAGTTATAGACAAATTGGCAGGGTTTGCTTTGATAAAATGATTGGCTTAATAACTATAGCTTAATATTCACAAAACTGCGCGCAGAGCTTGCGTAGAGAGCGGGATGGTTAATTGTAAACTCACGCATGTTAGAGCGGGACAGTTGCGTTGGGGATACCTCCCCTTAAGAGAGCTTGAACGGGTCCACTGGCGCCACTCGTAGATAATTGTGATTATTTAATTTAAACGATGGATAGAGTCTGGCTACTGAAATATAACACAAATTTTTGAAGGGAAATTAAAAAAAAACATAGTCTGGTCACACTTTGTGTGGTAGGACTTATATTTTTGATACTAGAAAATATTTTTGATTTTCTTTGCACACGTGAGGTACAGTCAGAGTGGTCTAAAGTTCCTATACCCTTGTAATAAAGACTATTGACGTTTTCATATGCTATATATATACTTTTGATGCTGACTGTACCTAAGGAAATAATTTAAATTACAATAAACATAAAACACAATAAAATGGATTTCAGCGTTTTTCAAAATTCGCGATCTGAAGGCGGGATTAGATTAGATTAATTTATTTCACGATAAGAATTACATAATAAATTTGCACACATGTCAAAATTACAAGAATTTTTATCATGATCGTCATAACATGAAAGAATATGATAACATAATGAAAATAAAACATGACACGATAAAAGGTAAAAATAAAATAAATGCATCTCCCTTTCGGAATCGTCAAAGTCCATTTGGTGAAAAGGGTGTTAAGTTAATTTGGGGAGAAAATGTTTTTCTAAAGAAGAAACTCGATATTTCGTTTAAATACCTAACAATAAAGTATAAGAAAACTAATTACAGTTTTTGAAAATTCACCCTCTTCCTTGTTTAAAAAAAATGTTTAGTATGCAATTGCAAATGTCCCGCTCTAACACGCGTGAGTTTGCAATTGACCATCCCACTCTCTACGGAACTGTGCGCGTTATTTTCGTAAATTTTTAGTACATTTTTGGGTGAGAAAAATACATGGCTTACTATATTAACAATATTAATCCCGACATCCCTCATACCATCAAATACGTTTATTTTAGTATTATTTTCTACTCGTCATGTTACCTAAGATTGAAATAAAATGAGTTTTAAGATAGAAAATAGAGGTATGTTTGGAATTTTTTTCTATCGAACAAAGTTTTGCAAATTGTGTAACGGACATCCGACGGCACTAGATAAAGATCTCAAATATAACATCGTATTTTTTTTACATTTTTAATATGTAGTATTTCGAAATAAAACCGTTTACCAAATCAGATTTTTACTATAACCCGGCCTTAACGAGTAATAGTCGAACTTCAGAAATGTACTTTGCAAAAGCAAACTTCCGTACAATTTCCATTGATACCTTAGATAATGTTGTTAATTCTGTCAAAAGCATAGTAAATATAAGTTTGCCCGACACGCACTTGGCCGGTTTTTATAAATTCAAGTAGGTAATGAAATACTTATAAATGAGATTATCCGCTCGCTTCGACGGCTCCCCACTCCCCATTAGCAATCGTATTGAGTACGTTCTTCAGCCAATGGCAAGGAATTACACAACCGCGTACCTATCTTTTCTAAATGACTTGGATATTTTTATACCACATTGGTGGCTGTCAAGCTGCCCGCCTGATGGTAAGCGGTCACCGCAGCCTATGGACGCTTGCAATACCAGGGGTGTCACATGCGTATTGCGTGACTTTTTTTTAAATGAATTTTCCGTCCGAGTTTGAAAATTCCGTCAGGTATTTGACGATAAATATGCGACCTGAGGCTTTCTTTATTACCACCCGTGGTAAGTACAAAGTTTTGTCTCTCCCTGGTTAGGAAGTGAGATTTTCTGCGCGGAGCTAATTGCTATTTTATAGCCAGTTGTGACATAATAGTAGATTGTTTGACAAGGGTCTAAAGTAAGCCTTTTTACCACGAGATGGTTATTTTCCCGAACGTTGTTCGAGTGGTAATATGGCTTTTAGGCCCGAGTTATACACTCTTCTTTTTACTTCGATTGCGAGAAAACACATAAACACAATTTATCCACCTTAAATGAATAATTTAACTCTTGGCGGGCGTATGTCTAATTTGGCAGCATGTTTTTTTTTCTAAGGCCAGCACCATGCCTCGCTATGCGTGTTCGCTTTGCGTATTCGCCTCCCTTTCTTTTGCTATATTAAAGAAAGAGATGCAACATGCGCTTTTTTTCTTTTAAGAGGAGTAATTGCTTTGACCATAGACACCGCTTAATCTTTAGAGAACTGAAAAACGTCTTTCCTGTTTGGTCGATTTTAGTACAGCTGTGTTCTGGTTGGTTGATATTATAACCAAATATTTTTTAATCTGTTAAATTACTGTTCTGTTATTGGTGGATTTAATAAGTGATGTAGTTTGATTGGTCAAATTAAAATGTTTTGTAAATCATAAATATGTATACATATTTTCCCTAGGGCTTAAATGTACTACTTTAGCCCCGCTTCACAAGTCTAATATGACACACTTTTCGAGCATGAGAAGTGAAAATAAACTAACTCACCTCAGGATTAACAGTGGGCGGCATTACGATCTTCTTCTGCGCAGGCGACCGTAGCACCACATTTTCATCCCTGATGATAATCTGCTCATTCAACAGTTTTTTCTTACACTCCTGCAGCTGTATGCTGTCCTTGTCTCTCCTTGACAGCACGGACTCAGAAGAAGCATGTTTCGAAGTGTTCTTGCTTGACAGCTTTAGACTGTCAATTGACGCTGTCATTTTGGAGTCCTTGCCGTTTGAGGATGCCATGTTTTTGGGTCACTAAATTGAGTTTTGTTTTTAATCTAAAAGGTTTGTAAGTTAAAGGTGCTATGAAGACATGTGTATTTAGTTTTTTATCTGAAACAACGAAAAACGAACGCGTTTGCGTTTGGTCTTAATATGTACGGTTTAAGTTATTCAAAGTTCGCATTAGTTCTATATGGACTACTGTTGAAATAAACAAATAATTTTATGTCACACCTGGCCATAAAGTGGCCATTATCGCACGCTCCGCGCGCGATAAAACCCACTTCCTGGCCAGGGGGTGACATAAAATTTTGTACTTACCACGGGCGATAATAAAGAAAGCCTCAGATCGCATATTTATCGCCCTTGCCTTCGGCTCGGGCGTATCTGCGATCTGAGACATTCTTTGTTTTATCGCCCTTGGTAAGTAATGTACTATTTTGATTTCTTGGTTTGGCTTGAAGCTGGAATAGATTCCTAAGAGGAATAAGTTCGCCTTTGTACTTTATATTTTGTAATCTCGTAGCGAGATAGTGTCATTGAAAATGTCCCGTTCTAACACGCATGAGTTTGCAATTAACCATCCCGCTCTCTACGGAATTCTGCGCGTATTTTCGTAAATTATACCTATTAAGTAAATTTTAATTGATTTTTAGAATACTGGAACACCCATGAAAAATCTATCTAGGTAATTGTGTTAGAATAATAAAAAAGCTAGGTAGGTAC
This sequence comes from Cenopis cana, assembly GCA_951800055.1. NCBI lineage: Eukaryota > Metazoa > Arthropoda > Insecta > Lepidoptera > Tortricidae > Cenopis > Cenopis cana. The sequence continues at coordinate 2,445,697 of OX637495.1, forward strand.
CCTTTTTGTAAAAAGGACATGTTACCGTCATTGACAATTACGAAATAATCAGCATGAAAGTTTATTTTTACGATGATATTTAGAATTTTCTGACAGAATTATACCAAGGCGTTCTTCAATATTTTGTTCAGTAACTGTGTTTCTTTGTTTCTTTTGCAGTCCTCTTTATTTTTTGTGTAGTGTAATTCTACATTATTTCTTCATACTGAAAGCTCAAACTTCTCTTAGCAAAATAATGAACCATTATTTTTCCTTAGTTTAAATCCCCTATTGCAATAGGATAAACAGACAGAGCATAAACAATAGAAGAAATACCCTTTGAGTGAACGTAGCAGTTCATTTTACAAAGCTAACTTTCGTGCCTTTGATGCTAACTGTATTTGGGCCAATTTTTTTGGCGTTGTAGTTTTTTTTATTTTATTTCTTAGAATTGCATGAAAATTGGTAGGTTGGAAGAGCTCCTGATTCTGAACAATATGTGCACGATTTCCTACAGTGTCCCACAATTTTTTTTCCATTGAGTGACAAAACGTATGGAATTTTCGTAACTCAGTGGAAAAAATGTATGGGAAAAAAATTTTTTTCGACGCCATATTATCATATATTTTTTTACTTGTATAGAATCAGGAGCTCATCCAACCTACCAATTTTCATGCAATTCTAAGATATAAAAAAAACTACAACGCCAAAAAAATTGGCCCATTTAACTATGCGATGGTTTTATTTCGAAGTCGAATGTAGAAAAAACTTAAATGCATTACCTAGCGTTTTCTTAAAAGATAAATACTAATGACTGACGCTTGGTAAGGCCTGATGTCTATTAAAAGGTTTTTTTTTACGAAATGCATAATCTGCCTAGAAGTAAAATTGTGATTTTGAAATTATAACTTGTCTTCTCGTCGTGAAAAATGGTTTATCTACACACATATCATAAATCCTCTAATATGCGTTCGGAAACCGTAGAAAATGACTCTCATTTCAACATTCAATGAATTTATGGCAATTTTCTTATCTGTGGCTAAGGCTACAGCAGTAATATAATTTCCATTTTAATCTCATATATGATGTTAAAATATTAAACGTCAAACAAAACTGTCAAAATGTAAATGTCAAAGTTGACGTGTCCCTATTCTAGTATCACTGAAAATTCAAATTCAGTCGATGCGAAATGTCGGCTCGATGTTTTTTTAGTATATATCGCACGAAATTTGAGCTAGAACGACATGATCACATCAGAATAGGGACTCTTTACTTTTTAAAATAACATTCAGGTATCGGTTGCCAGTTCTGATTTCGATATTTTTTCCGCAACCGTGTAAAAAACACGATTATTGTATTTATTTACTACGGTTTCTGAACCCATCTTAGAGTAGTTATAATATGTGTATAGATAAAGTAATGTATGCAACTGTACATAATTAGGCATTGAAACACTCGTGTGACCTCTCGTGTTTTAATGCCCCTCATTATGTACCAGTTGCATAAGCTACTATTATTTTATCAGGCCTACCCGGAACCGAAAACGAAGTATCTCCCTCTCGTTTGCTCCAATATTGGATAGAGATGTGCGAGTGCGATACAGAGGCAGATATTTCGTTTTCAGTTCGCGGTAGGCCCTCAGAGCCGAGTTTACCCGAGGCGGCAATAGGAACAAGCCTTAATAAACCCTTTCTATCCGGAAAAAAACCGTCTGACCCGTCCGTCCGAGCTTGGCCGGTTGTTTATTGGTTTTATTAGCATAGTGTCGATACCGAACTATGTTTGTTTGCTTGTCTATTCCAGCAACGTAAACGCAAACTCAATATTTACAACAAAACAATTCTTTTCCAAGCAGAATCGAGGTCTGTAATTTATTTGTTTGTTTCAACTCTACATTGAGACTTACCACATGTTCTAAACACTTCATAATATAGTCTATGTTTACTTTATAATTTTAATATGTTTGTTTTGCGGTGGAGATACTATGTTTTTTATACTATTATACACCGGGAATTTGAATGTTTTGAGTATTTTGTAATTATGGTACATTTAATTTCTACATCAACTTGCGATGACAAAACAAAACAAATGAAATATAAAAGGAATTATTTGTCAAAGCAGTTAACACAACAAATAAACAAATGAATTATCATATGAAATATTCTATTTTAAGGCGCTACACTGACAAATTTGGAGACTTTGAAACGCTGTCCTGCCCAGACTAGCAAACAGTAGGGGCTGATTTTCAGATATTCTTGACTATATGATTGTAGTACTGACAATAGCGAAACATGATTGCTTAAAATTTTCTCGATAGAAAATTAATCCAAAGTCGAGTCTATATTTTCCTTTTTTTCCTCAGCCTACTAAAACAACGCATTATTAAAAGACACGATTAAGTTAATATGATGGTATTTTACCTCATCTAGGTACTGACAAGAGGAAATTTAATATACCTGCACACAGTCAGATATTTAACGAGATTTGTCTAAAAAGCCATTTTCGGAGAGGGTTGCATCCCGTTTTGTCGTGAGCGAAAGACAAAGGGTGTCTCTTTCAATCGATATATCGCCTTAAAGCAGTTAACGCATGACTTATTACGTACACAAATGAAGCGCATTCACGTTTCAGTTAAATGTGAAATTTCATTATCTACCTAATAAAGTAGTCAGTTCTTTAACACAATGTCACCCGATGTATTTTATTTTTAAATTCAGAGAGCCCTACGCGAATCAAAAACGAATTAATTTTAAATATCTCCCTCTCTGTCGTTCGAATTCGCAAGTGCGATAGAGAGGTAGATAGTCGATCTTCGTTTTCAATTCGCGGTAAGCCCTCAGGTGAAGCAGGCAGTACCGTTCCGTAATTTGTATTCAATTTATTTGGGACTCCATCCGTATGACAACCTGTTCTTCAAAGCTTTAATGTATGGTATTACCTACCTATACCATTCTATACACATAAGTAATTTTCCTAAGCCAAAACAAACTTTATTCCCCGCGGATTCGACACGGTATCCCTTGGGATGGGTATTAATATAAATTATACGATATTACGAACAACACACAATCGAAACCTGTCATCTACAGTCTGTCGTCATGAATTCTATTGTTGTGCAATTTTATCCCAAGCATGATTTTGGGCTGATGACGTAAATAAAAGCAAAGCTTTACGATTTGTCAAGTATTTTTTAACCGACGACGGCAAAACCAAAAAAGTTGGTTTTAGTTTATATTATGTATTAGTGGTTAGTGCGCTGTTTTGTCCAGTACCTTTACCATGTCGGTAGGCCGATGCTGCGCCATAAGGACTGCGCCAAGCGAGACATGCACGCATTCAACATCCCGGTTCACAAATGGGAGGAGCTTGCCGAGGACAGGGACAAATGGCGCAAACTGGTGCTCGATGGGCGCAAAGTCCACGATAAAGCATGGTTTGCGACGCTTGCAGACAAGCGAGCCAAGAGACATCGACCGGAGACCTGTTCGCCACGGGCGAACTTTACTTGCCAGGGCTGCGGTCGTGTATGCCGCTCTCGCATCAGCTTACACAGCCACAAAAGACGTTGTCTACCTGAATAACACTGCTTGTATAGTCTGTAATAGTCTCGAAGGCCGTTGATTACCATGAGTTTTCAATGTTTGCATTACCGTACTCGCTAGCAACTGCGTAAACGATTTAGTATGGCGATTCTTACTTCTAATGCGTAACTGCCAGAGGCGCTGTACTTTTGTCCATACTAAATCGTTTACGCAGTCGCTACGCGAGTAACTCACGGTAAGGGTACTGTCATCTACAGTCTGTCGTTATGCATTCTATTGTTGTGCAATTTTATCCCAAGCATGATTGTAAATTTTGGGCTGACGATGAATGACTATGAATAATAGTTTCTTTTCTTTACATAAAATTTAAAAGTGAGTGCTAATTAGTTCCCTTTAAGCCCATTACGCCTCGTCACCGTACCGTGGTCGTCGCCGTTAAAGCCGACCCGAAACTCCCATTCACGTGACGTGAACAGCGCGCTTTTCATTAACGCTCGAAGGACTGTTATCGCCGTTAGCGTTACGCGTTTTCAAAAGACTGACAAGTCTTAAGTGCGATGGTTTTAAGGATCGATGGTTCCGTATCTTTTAGGGGTTTGTGTGGAGGACTCTCAACCGACTCAGGGTGGGAGTGGGGCGATCCAAGGACAATATGGCGAAATGGGGTTTCCTTTCACATAACACCGACACAAAGTGTGCCTGCGGCCAGGCGCAAACCACTAGTCACCTTACACAGTGCACTCTGATCCCCCATAATTGCACCCGTAAAGACCTTGTAGGCGCAAATCCCCGGGCAGTGGAACTGGCAAGGCATATATTTTTAGAATAGTATAATTTGTACTCTCCTTCACACGAATAAGAGAAGAGGGGTTTGTCGCCAAATTCTCAAAAAGAATGAAATTTATTCAACAGCACAAACAGGTTACATAGTTATGTTGAAACTAATCATGTAGATACAAATACAATGTCTGTGTATTGAAAGGGATTTAGACTTAGCGATACCGCTGATACAATACAATACAAATACTCTTTATTGCATAACCTCAACAAAAGTAACACATAACAGTACATAATGACAATAAGTAGAGGCAAACGACAGGCGGTCTTATCGCTAATGAGCGCTGATTTTCAGTCTCTACCCATAGCCTTACAACCAAGTCTTAAATCTATGGGCAAGTAACTAAACAAGTTCACTGTCATGATGAGAAATTATCAAGGTTATAATTACGAAGGAAGTGCGTAGGAGTTTTTCTAAAATTAATATTAATAGGCCTCCCTTAAGGCGTTGTATAAATGAAGGAAGGATTGACAAATTTCAAACCGAGTAGCAATCGCACCTATAGCTCAGTTGGCTAGAGCGACTGGCCGCGAGTGCCGGGAGGTCGCAGGTTCGAATCCTGCTCGGTGCCTAAGTTTTTCAATTTTTCCTTTATTTCTAAAATTTGTAATATTAATAGGGCTAAATACAACCCAAGGCAGAGAGCATTCGATTTTTAAACAACAACATAAAACTACTTGAATATATATATATATTGACGAATGTCATGTTATGGTCATGTTACCGACAAAAAAGGATACCCTTATAGTTTTGTCTGTCTGCCTGTATGTCGCAAGCATTGTACTCAAAAACTATAAGGTGCATTGCAATAAAATATAAAATGTAGGTGTATAATGTCGGCTGCTGTGTATTGTAGTAGTAATAATTACATAAAAATAGGTGGAATTGCAGGTATTTCACAAATAATTAGTAAAGCATTCTCTACTAGTGATTGGGCGTATGGGCGGTGCAACTTCAAATATAAAAACAAATATCATCATCATCATCATCATCATATCAGCCGAAAGACGTCCACTGCTGGACATAGGCCTCCCCCAAAGAGTGCCACAATGACCGGTCTTGCGCCACCCGCATCCAGCGGACTCCCGCGACCTTTACCAGGTCATCAGTCCACCTTGTGGGGGGTCTACCCACGCTGCGCCTTCCGGTCCGTGGTCGCCACTCGAGAACCTTTAGCCCCAACGGCCATCGGTTCTACGTGCAATGTGCCCCGCCCACTGCCACTTAAGTTTAGCGATTCGAAAGGCTATATCGGTTACTTTGGTTCTGCTACGGATGGCCTCATTTCTGATGCGATCACGCAGAGAAACTCCCAGCATAGCCCTCTCCATTGCCCAAACAAATATACTAAGATGTATTGATGATTTTTTAGCCAAATATTTATAATGTTAGCACCTAAAGATTACATGTTCATTCAATCTAAATCGTATATGTTTCTATACAGTCGAGGAATATTTAATAGGAAATTGGGCAAAATTGTAATTATAATAGAATATATATTATTGTACCTGACTTGTAATAACTGTTGTATTGTAAGATTGGAATTGACATAATTAATTAATGCATGCAACATGATTGACATTATTATTATTGAAATTTCTGATTATTCATTTTATTTATTATTATTGTTGTATTTTTTAATTTAACTATATTTTTTTTTCAAATGCAATTTATATTGTTTATTGAATAAATGAACTATGAACTATGAACTAATCTGCATATACGCTTACCAACTTAAGTCAATACCGCAACTCGAATCGAACGATAATCGACTTTCAAGTTGCTATTACGTTGTAGGTGCCTACAATGTAAGTTAGTAATTCGCGAACTTGGCTGACACACTACCGTGTTCTAGTAGAGATACTTACGGAACCCTAAAAACTAGGAATAATGTAAACCATACATTATTAAGTGAATAGAGATTTGTAATATTTCATGAGAACTATTAATATTGAATAAAAAAACATTAGTTCGATAATGTAAGCTAAGTATTAATATTATCAGATAATAATATTTCGAATGAAACGAGATAGATTTTGTATTATACCTATTAATTTATATTTTTCTTATTAATTTGTAATATATTGAAACTTCACAAACCCTTTAGATTAATATGATTACAATTATTGCAGCAATCACTAGAACTGATGTGAATTTACAACTCTACGCACGTGTTACAATTTTATAACAACACAAATCACGTTTATTAACGTTATAATTATTTCCCTATATTTTTTCACTGTACGATTACTACGTTTAAAAATCACAGTACTAACACTTCACTATGTTAATAGGAATACCAATTTAATTAAATACACGTATTTTTCATAAAAGTGGTACACATAAACTACCTCACTACATTATCAGTTACTAATTATAGTAATACTAGCAATGCGTGCTAGTACTGTCGCTACGTGTACTAGCAAATAAAGCGCGTGCTACAGAGCGAGCGCGTACGTGCGTCCCGCGCGCGACGAGGCGTCACACTGCCTGTGGGCGGGCCGCCCTCGCCGTACCGTTTGCAAAAACAAGTTTACATTTTTGCAATATTTAGTTGCATCATTAAGGCGATATATCGATTGAAAGAGACACCCTTTGTTTTTCGCTCACGACAAAACGGGATGGATGATAGAAACACTTGTTTACCAAGAATATTATATTACAAACACAAGTACAATAGGTAGACCAGGCGAACGTGACCAAGCAAAGTTGAGGACTGTGTTATTATTATGATAGTGTCTGTCGGACTTAAGACGTAACCACAGATTTTATAATACTAGACGTAGCGTTTTATGTGTGCCTTATCCCTTAGATAAACCCACTGTTTTAGTGCCCGAGGACAATGTAACTTGTGGGCACTGGACAGTTGGAAAGTTAGTTCGCAGTAAAGTCGAACGTCTAAGTAAACTTATCGATTTCACCACGGGTCTCAAAGTTACCGAAACTTTGCGAGCTAGAGCAAGTTTTGCGCATTGCTGCGAGATCTTAGTATGATAATTTTAACCCTTACGGTAGCTCTAGTATAAGTTTTTTCGAAACATTAACTAATTCGAACGCGTTTGCGTTTTGTCTCAAAATGTATGAAAACACTCTAACCGAGTTTGAAATACGCGCGTAAATTGGTTAGCAACAAATGTTATACTCGCTGTTTTAGTTTTCACTAGTGACTAACAGAGGCGCTGTTCACGTTTTCATACCACGTATGAATACATTTTGAGACAAAACGCAAACGCTTTCGAATAAGTTGATGTTTCGAAAAAACTTATACTAGAGCTACGGATCGACGATTATAATACTTTTATGCGCGGGTTGGCCAATTGTAGTCGTGACATGTGATACGAACACATAGACAACGTGAACTCATAGCGCCTACGCTGATGCACACATAGACAATGTACGTATATAGCTCAACACTACCTCAACACACAACCATGGCTCACCCGTGCTCGTGCAATAAAAGTACTCTACGTTGAGTTGTATTGACACTGACAAATGTGTTGACATCTTTCGGCGACTTCCTGACTTGGCGGGGCGGGATCGATATGTGACATTTTCTTCTTTGACGTAAACTTACTGACGTCGCAAAGATTCCCACTTGACAGAATACTGTCAGTAGGTATTACATTTGCGCAGTAGTAATATTATGCGCAGAAGCGGACCAGTACTGCCTTCGCATCGTCCCGCTTCCGCGCATCCCGCGCCAGTCAGGAAGCACTCATTTAAGCTGCAAACGCACTGACAGCGGTGGTGGCGCGGTGCGGAAGCGGTACCGGTTGTAATATTCGAACTAATATGAAAGGGGACGCACAGAATGCTTTTTTCCCGGCTGGTTTTCTGTGCGTCCCCTTTCATATTAGTTCGAATATTACAACCGGTACCGCTTCCGCACCGCGCCACCACCGCTGTCAGTGCGTTTGCAGCTTAAATGAGTGCTTCCTGACTGGCGCGGGATGCGCGGAAGCGGGACGATGCGAAGGCAGTACTGGTCCGCTTCTGCGCATAATATTACTACTGCGCAAATGTAATACCTACTGACAGTATTCTGTCAAGTGGGAATCTTTGCGACGTCAGTAAGTTTACGTCAAAGAAGAAAATGTCACATATCGATCCCGCCCCGCCAAGTCAGGAAGTCGCCGAAAGATGTCAACACATTTGTCAGTGTCAATACAACTCAACGTAGAGTACTTTTATTGCACGAGCACGGGTGAGCCATGGTTGTGTGTTGAGGTAGTGTTGAGCTATATACGTACATTGTCTATGTGTGCATCAGCGTAGGCGCTATGAGTTCACGTTGTCTATGTGTTCGTATCACATGTCACGACTACAATTGGCCAACCCGCGCATAAAAGTATTATAATCGTCGATCCGTAGCTCTAGTATAAGTTTTTTCGAAACATCAACTTATTCGAAAGCGTTTGCGTTTTGTCTCAAAATGTATTCATACGTGGTATGAAAACGTGAACAGCGCCTCTGTTAGTCACTAGTGAAAACTAAAACAGCGAGTATAACATTTGTTGCTAACCAATTTACGCGCGTATTTCAAACTCGGTTAGAGTGTTTTCATACATTTTGAGACAAAACGCAAACGCGTTCGAATTAGTTAATGTTTCGAAAAAACTTATACTAGAGCTACCGTAAGGGTTAAAATTATCATACTAAGATCTCGCAGCAATGCGCAAAACTTGCTCTAGCTCGCAAAGTTTCGGTAACTTTGAGACCCGTGGTGAAATCGATAAGTTTACTTAGACGTTCGACTTTACTGCGAACTAACTTTCCAACTGTCCAGTGCCCACAAGTTACATTGTCCTCGGGCACTAAAACAGTGGGTTTATCTAAGGGATAAGGCACACATAAAACGCTACGTCTAGTATTATAAAATCTGTGGTTACGTCTTAAGTCCGACAGACACTATCATAATAATAACACAGTCCTCAACTTTGCTTGGTCACGTTCGCCTGGTCTACCTATTGTACTTGTGTTTGTAATATAATATTCTTGGTAAACAAGTGTTTCTATCATCCATTCCTAATACAGTTCACATATCTACATTAAACCACTAGTTATCATTTTGGTTAACATCGTAGTTTATTGACAGATCTCGAGTGAAAAACCCGGTCGTACAAGTCAGGACTCGAAGTCACACCCTCCAAATTGCAAGTCGCAGATCTTACCAATAATGAATAACCGGCCAAGTGTGTGTCGTACTTCGCACATTTAGGGTTCTGAACCAACCGCAAACTTAAGGCAAGGCAGTCCTGCTCTAACACAAATGAGTTTACAATTAACCATCCCGCTCTCTACGGAAATCTGCGCGCAATTTTCGTGAATATTTAGTGCATTTTGATTGATTTTTGAATTTTCGACTATTCGTGAACTGGCCTGGCCTTAAGTTGCTTTAGTACTTGATGGGAAAATGTGCGTAATAATAAACATTGTAACCAAATTTCAAGTTCACAAGTTAACAGGAAATCAAAAAAAAAGCTTCTGTTCGAAAATTTGTCAAATAGCTGACTTTGGTGGCTTTTCATTCATTTGTTTCATGTATTTTTCAAAATAAAACTTCAGTATTTATCTACTCAACAAGTTCTAAACAAGGATACTCGAATCGATAGGGTAGGGTAGGTTTAGCTGTATAGGAGCCCCGCTTAATTTTTGACAACTTGTTTGGCTTTTGGACAACAATATGCTCGTACTGTGAAATTTTGAAGCCTGTATGTAGCTCTAGTATAAGTTTTTTCGAGACATTAACTAATTCGAAGGCGTTGGCGTTTAATCTCAAAATGTATGAAAACGCTCTCACCGAGTTTGAAATACGCGCGTTCATCGGTTAGCAACAAATGTTATACTCGCTGTTTTAGTTTCCACTAGTAACCACCAGAGGCGTTGTTCACGTTTTCATACCACTTTCGTACATTTTGAGACAAAACGCAAGTAGGTATGAATCCTTAAGTGGGAGTTACAAGTCATGATAAAGTTTGGCCTCACGATGGAAACTGTTCCTTAGGCTACTTGTAACTTATACTGAGCGAGGCCAAAAAATCCACGCAAAAAATTCAAAATGGCGGCTATTTTAGTTTCCAATTTTTTTTATTTTTTTTAGAACTCAATAATTCTTCGTGCTTCACAAAAACTTTGTATGACAATTATGTTATGCATAAATTTATCTATAACTTTGGTTATTATCATTTTCTCGATATATCTAATAGTTCATGAGAAAAATGGTGTTCAATATTGCGTTTCTTGTTAAAACACTGTTAGTCAAAAGGCTTAGCAAAATCAAACTGCATCGTATGCAGAAAGCAATTCATTTTCTCCAGTGATACTAGGAACCAATATAAAGGATTTCATCCGACGAAATGAAAATTTCATCGAAGGGAATTCAAAATGGCGGTCATTTACCAAAGGGGGAGCCGCATTTTTTTAAAAGTGTATAATTTCAAAACGGCATCTGCTATTTAAGTAATATGGGTATCAATCGATTGGTATTGACACCATTAATTAAAATAAGAAAAATACCATGTAAAAAATTAAAGATAGCGGCCAACTAATATCAAAATTGTAAAATTTTCATTCTTCTTTTTTTGGTTATATTAAAAATAACAACTAAATGTCCAATTATATAGTCAACTTATATATTTACATAAATTCTCATAGTATTATCTACGCGACAAAACAAAAATTATGACAATCCGTCGATTTGTTTTTGAACTATACGAATTACAAACGAGCCTCGGCGACTGTGTCATAGTAGTTATAGAAACAAACTGCACTTTTGTAATGAAAGCAAGTCGCTTTTGCACAATGGTATCAGTGAAGAGACCAAACTTGATTATTTTTTTCGATAATATCTAATTTTCACCCGTCAGTAACCGAGACTACGCCACTTCAAAATTATAAGCCTAAAACGTTCTACTAAGTTAAAAGGTGGCCAGATTTGGACAAAAAATGTGGCAATCGATAGAGAAAAATGTTGCTCAACTTAAAATAAAATACGCTTTTTGATACAAAAGTTAAGAAAAATTTTTTTTCTGTGTTTAGCAATAAACTTTTTATATTATTTTTATTTTTTTGATATTTATACTCTGTAAAAACCTACACTTTGTTTTTTCTGCGTTTAAGAACATTTTAATCTATAGTACATTGTACATGTGCATTGTGTGTCATAGTTGTTTTTTTATATTGGGGAAACTTTCTGTAGTGTGATTGTTTTTGGAAAAAAATATTCTTTTAAGGGTCAAAAAATATATAAGGTATGAATATAAGTACTTATAGGGTATGAATATCAAAAGTTTATTGCAAAAAAAATATTTTTTTTCTTAAGTTACGTTAAAAAAAAACACAGCGTTATTTTTTATGTTGAACAACATTTTCCTGTATCGATTGCCACATTTATTGTCCAAATTTGGCCACCTTTTAACTTAGTAGAACGTTTTAGACTTATAATTTCGAAGTGGCGTAGTCTCGGTTACTGACGAGTGAAAATAAGATATTATCGATAAAAGTAATCAAGTTTGATCTCTTCACTAATACGATTATACAAAAGCGACTTGCTTTCATTACAAAAGTGCAGTTTGTTTCCATAACTACTATGACACAGTCACCAAGGCTCGTTTGTAATTCGTATAGTCCAAAAACTAATCGACGGATTGTCATAATTTTTGTTTTATCGCGTAGATAATACTATGAGAATTTATGTAAATATATAAGTTGTCTATATAATTGGACATTTAGTTGTTATTTTTAATATAACCAAAAAAAGAAGAATGAAAATTTTACAATTTTGATATTAGTTGGCCGCTATCTTTAATTTTTTACATGGTATTTTTCTTATTTTAATTAATGGTGTCAATACCAATCGATTGATACCCATATTACTTAAATAGCAGATGCCGTTTTGAAATCATACACTTTTTAAAAAATGCGGCTCCCCCTTTGGTAAATGACCACCATTTTGAATTCCCTTCGATGAAATTTTCATTTCGTCGGATGAAATCCTTTATATTGGTTCCTAGTATCACTGGAGAAAATGAATTGCTTTCTGCATACGATGCAGTTTGATTTTGCTAAGCCTTTTGACTAACAGTGTTTTAACAAGAAACGCAATATTGAACACCATTTTTCTCATGAACTATTAGATATATCGAGAAAATGATAATAACCAAAGTTATAGATAAATTTATGCATAACATAATTGTCATACAAAGTTTTTGTGTAGCACGAAGAATTTTTGAGTTCTAAAAAAAATAAAAAAATTTGGAAACTAAAATAGCCGCCATTTTGAATTTTTGGCGTGGATTTTTTGGCCTCGCTCAGTATAAGTTACAAGTAGCCTAAGGAACAGTTTCCATCGTGAGGCCAAACTTTATCATGACTTGTAACTCCCAATGTCCATTTATATGGGGATTCACACCTACTATAATGTTTCGAAAAAACTTATACTAGAGCTACTGTAGCTCCAACCATTTCGCTGGAAAAATCTGTGTGACAATCGACGGACGGACGGACGCGTGAGTGTAAGCAATAGGGTTCCATTTCGACCCTTTGGGCAGGGAGCCCTAAAAATCAAAATGGCATGAATATTTTTGTAATTACGACTTTATCAAATTATTTATAGCTAAACAATTTACTTCTGTGTGTACGGGCCCTGAATGGTTTAATACAGCTTAGTATCGGTTTCATCTAGCTAGACTAATGAAGGTTTATTTGTGAATGCAGAAAGTTCGTATCTATGACCTAGATCTGGTACTATCAATATTTATGACTATAGTTATAGGTTTATTGCTATTGTAAATTCACCCCTTTTATCATATTGTCATATGGGGTGTGGGAAATTACCTCCGCCTTGCAGAAGACCACAGCCATAATTACATTATTTACTATACAGGTATGTAGTGTGTTCTGGGAGGTGAGCAAGGTTGCCAGAGCTCCCGAGGATGCACTGTGTTGAGATCGAGGGACTTATTATCTTCTGCAGTCACCTAAATTTGCTCTAGCTCGCAAAGTTTCGGTAACTTTGAGACCCGTGGTGAAATCGATGAATCACAGTGAATCCTCAAATTTTAGAAAGGGTCGTCAACGCGCACGGGACTACTTTGGAGTTGCGAGCGTCTATAGGCTGCGGTGTCCGCTTACCATCAGGTGGCCCGTACGCGTGTTTGCCACCGTCGTTGTATAAAATAAAGTTTATTACCGGCTTGCATAATATATAAGACATAGAACTAATATTTTATTCTATCCTTGGGTGGTGGAATCGATGATTAAAAAAAAAGGGTTGCACTCCGGGAGTGCCGGCAGAAGTGAAAACTCAATAAAGAAAGTAAATAACAAAGATATTCATATCCGTATCCGTATCGGTATCGGTATCGGTATCGGTATCCGTGTCCGTATCGGTATCCGTACCCGTATTTATATTTATACTCATGTTCATATTCATATTCGCATCATCTATTTACATATATACATAATATGTCCCGAGTATCATTGTGTCTTACGCATCTAAGACCATCTGAGTTTAGCTGAGTTGACCGCTCCTAACATCGCAATCACGATACTAGGAGGGGTCAACTAGCTGGTCTTAGAATCTTAGAATCTGTCGCGAGTTTAACAATTTTTCCCCAGTACAAAAGTGCTCAGCGCCGCTAAAGAAGTTTTCACTTCAAAAACAAATATGTCGGTCAAATAAGAATCATGGTTAACACGAAAGGTACAAGAATGCAAATTTCAGAGCCACCCCTTGCTCCAAACTTGGTTAGAAACAATCTCGATACCCTCGTTCCAGATTAATGAACTTTCAAATACTTTATCAAATATTTTAAACTAGCTTTTGCACACAGCTTCGTCTGCGTAGAATAGAATCTCGAAGAAAATACGAGAAAAAATAAGCTTCGAACTGTCTGATCGGAACCCTATTTTTTTTCCTTTATTCATAAATTTGTAGTTAGTGCTTAAGGCGCAGGAGTGGATAAGCTCTCTCCATACAAACTTTGTGCAACTTTTCTTCGCTTGCCCGTGTGGCCTATTTGCAGAATAAATGTTTGAAATTAAACTTTTTACTTGTATTTGCACTACACTTATAATTTTTAGTCAGTATGCTTATTTTTCTGTTAGCCATAACATGGAGATTTTTTTATATTTTGTAAAGGTTTTTAGTTTTGTGTATTTTTTTTAATTATTGTTTTTTTTCCTTGATGTTCTTTGTACATATCCAATATTTACAAGCAAAAAATATATATATTCGGGAGTGCTAAGACCGACAAATAAAACGTGCACAGAGTTTGTATGGAGTAGGCCTTGCCCTACCTCGCGCCTTGATGGGCCAATTTTTTTGGCGTTGTAGTTTTTTTTGAGTGACAAAACGTATGGGATTTTCGTAACTCAGTGGAAAAAATGTATGGGGAAAAAAATTGTTTTCGACGCCATGTTGTCATATTTTATTTACTTGTACAGAATCAGGAGCTCTTCCAACCTACCAATTTTCATGCAATTCTAAGAAAAAAAAAAACTACAAAGCCAAAAAAATTGGCCCTGATAGGTACATAATTATGAATATACAGACAGACAGACAATATTAAGGATTGATAGGTAAACAAACTAACCTTCCAGCCTTCCACAGCAGAGCTTAGCAAGATAATATTCTGAAGCCCCGCGGCATTTCGTTAATTACCTTGAAAGGTAAGTTTACATCGTATTATCTCTAGATGCAGTGTTTTCTTCAATAATGAGTATACCTAGAGATTTTCCTATCACGAACGACGTTTTGTTAGTGCTTGACAAAATAAAAACATCGACAATCCTGTTATCGATAAGTACGGTCAGCTGCAGAGAAACCTGAACCCTCGTGCATACAAATTTGTATGTATGGGGGGGGGGGGTTCCTTTTCTCTACAGCTGACTGTACTATTTCAACGAAAAATAATAATGAATTTCTAGTTTTGTGTTATTCTTATTCATTAATTTTCTGTTCAGGTATCTCAATGTGTTCTATGACATTGTGAATATTTTCTTATAAACCATATAATGATGTATTTCCTCTATAAATTTAGTTAAAATAAAACTAGTTGTCACCCCTTCAAAGGTGAGATTTTAATAAAAGCTGAAAACAGTTAAATTGTTCCATTTTAATGCTTACTTTATTAGCGAATTTTCAGGTACCTATCTTAAAAAAAAAATCATACAAACTTTCCACTACTCCTATAACATTTTGGCCGACGGAGGAGTCGGTTCCTATCAAAAACATAAAGCTATGTACCTAAATAGACCCTGGAAAAAAATGGTGATTTGTTCAAGCAATGTGCCCATATTTATTTAGGTTTTCGCGAGTTCTATACACTCTACAGCATACATTATACAAATACAAATAATTTATTGCCAAAAAAACACAGTTACAGTTACATTAAAAATGACTTAAACATAATTAATATTTATACCTTAAAATAAATATTTCAACATTTTAAATTGAGGAGTTTTGGGCAATGGGTGCTCGTCTCAGCATGTGCAGGGCCGGGGGCCTTGCGCTGGTTTTCAGCCGAGTCCCTTTGACAGGATTGGTCGTAATACTACGTCTACTTATCCTAATAATCCTACTAATATTATAAATGCGAAAGTTAATGTGCTTGGATGTTTGTTAATCAATCACGCAAAAAAGGCTGAACAGATTAAGACGACATTCGTCCTTCCTGTTTGTTTTATGTCTGTTCGACTGTTTCTGTGTGATGTGTGTTTGGTGAAGTGTGATGTGTGTTTGATGAAGTGTGGCTTGCTGTGTAGTGATGTAGTGTAGTGATGTGTGGTAATCGGATTTTAAATTTGCCTCTGCAGTTTAAGCAAATGAGATCGTAGCAATTTTTTAAATTTTATGAGGTGCATAGGTTCTCTTAGAGGCGGTGGTAAATCTATATATGTATATAATGGGTGACTGATTAATCACCGCCCCGCCGAAACTGCCGGTCCTAGAAATTTGAAATTTACACTATAGTTAGGTTATATAACGGAGGCAAGGGATAAGACGGGATTTTTGGAAACTCCACCCCTAAGGGGGTAAAACAGGGGTGCAAAGTTTGTATGGGGGGCAATAATTTTTTAGAGGTATAGACTTGAAACTTTGTACAAAGACTCCCTAAAATAAGACAATGAAAGTGATATCTGCGTTTTCAAAATTTTCGTCTCCTAAGGGGTTGAAAATAGGGGTGAAATATTGTATGGGGAGCAATTTTTTTTTTAAGTGAGAGTCTTCAAACTTTGTATGAAAGTTCCTTATAATAATACAAAAAAAAGCAATATCAGCGTTTTTCGAAATTCATCCCCTAGAGGGGTTAAAAAGGGGTTCAAAGTTTGTATCGGGAGCATATGTTTTTTTAAGTGAGGTACTTCAAATTTCTTAGAGAATCTCTGTTTAAATAAAACAAAACTAATTTCTGGGTTTTTTGAAATTTTAACCCCTAAAGGGGTTAAAAAGGGATTCAAAGTTTATATTGGAAGCCAAAATTTTTTGAGTGAAGGACTTAATTTTTTTTACAGTAACTGTTTAAATTAAATACTACAAAACTAATTTCAGCGTTATTTTTTAATTCAAGGGGTTAAAAAGGGGTTCAAAGTTTGTATGGGGAGCAACATTTTTTAAATAGAGACTTCAATTTTTTACAGTCTGTTTAAATACAACAAAACAAATTTCGGCGTTTTTTTTTTAATTCATCCCCTCAATGGGTTAAAAAGGGGTTCAAAGTTTGTATGGGGAGCAACATTATTTTTATTGAGAGACTTTCATTTCACAAAAAGACTGTTTAAATGATTTCAGGATTTGTGGATTTGGATAAATGTTTGAAACGAAATTTCTACAGATCCATAATTAAATACGTACAGTAACGAAGAGAAAACGACAAGATACGTGTCAACTCACACAAAAAATAGCCTAAGTAAATGAGAGTTTTTAACCGATAAGTAGGTACCTATAGGGATTTTTAGAGGGGTTGAGAATTTGGGTTGACCGATTTATATCTGTACAGCATATTAATAATTTGGTCTCACCGGGTAAAAGTACCACAATTATTATACCGTTTCCTGGATATTAAGATGTTTTAACTAAAAACCGAGTTCTACGCAGACGAAGTTGCGGGCAACAGCTAGTCGTTCCATATTTTAGCTACGGCAAATTTAAAACCCCCTCTGAAGAGTGCTGTGTTGTGTTGCGGAACTATGAGTTTATGTTCCCTATAGCTTCTTAGTGGCCTATTGTGTGTGGATCTGATCGACTTCAGCTCATCAAATAGGTACCGTGGTGTTTCGAACTCCATCACTCTGCGTACGGCGGTGTGTGCAAGGTGCATCTGCCTTCGACTGAACATATTCAATATTCCTCTGTTATTAAGGTGTATAGCTACTTAACTAGTTTTTTGGATTCCGTACAAACTCCTACATAAAAAAAACCTTAATACCTAGTAGGTATATGGTAGCCTATTGTAACGTGCCCTAACTTTCGTCACTTCGAAACAAACTGAACTTCGTCGTCGTACAGTCCAGGGCACTAATATGTATACACTTTTTCACCTTACTCCATTGAAATAAGGTCCAAAAATGTATACATATTTATGCCCTTGACTGTACAAAACTTGACGCACTTTGATGGTTCAAAACACTTGAGTTTTCCTCCCACTCCAGTCCGGGCGGATCCTAATAATCAGAACGAGGAAAAAACTGCTAAATGAACGCTTGTTAAGAATCGGAAACACGTCTTATCTGTTTTGAGCCTTGGAACAAAATGAGGGTTGACTTTGAAAAAGTGGCTAAGTATTTTCCATTACGATTGTGTTTCGGAATCGGCCGTTATTGTGCGTTTAGGTTTAGTTAGACTTAAAATGCTGCCATAAAAAGACTTCCTGTTTTATTTTAATTAAAAGACTAATCCTCAGATCTGCGTAAGTATCTACGAAGATTTATTCAAACTCGTTGCTTTGAGTGTTTGAATCATAGATCGAGTGAAACGAAGATCTCGGTTTCAGCTTCGATAAAAATGCTGTCGTATTTGTCTGGCGGTTGTCTTTTCGGCTGATCTCTACAGTAGCTCTAGTATGTTTTTTCGAAACATTAACTAATTCGAACGCGTTTGCGTTTTGTCTCAAAATGTATGAAAACGCTCTCACCGAGTTTGAAATACGCGCGTGCATCGGTTAGCAACAAATGTTATACTCGCTGTTTTAGTTACCACAGTACCGCTAGTGACCACCAGAGGCTCTGTTCACGTTTTCATACCACTTTCATACATTTTGAGATAAAACGCATTCGAATTAGTTCATGTTTCGAAAAAACTTATACTAGAGCTACTGGTTGC
Organism: Cenopis cana; assembly: GCA_951800055.1. Taxonomy (NCBI): domain Eukaryota; kingdom Metazoa; phylum Arthropoda; class Insecta; order Lepidoptera; family Tortricidae; genus Cenopis; species Cenopis cana. The sequence goes on from OX637495.1 coordinate 2,464,379, forward strand.
ATTTTGTCAACGGATTTCCGTGACAGTTTGTGAATTAAAATCATGTAAGTAGATTTTTTTCTATTTAGTATTTAAAGTAAAAAAAAATCGGTCGTCGAGACCTGTTCAATTAATTTTTCATTAACGTAACAATGAACAATGACTAACAAAGTTCTTTTTTTCATAATATTTCATTATTTGCGTCTCTTGTAACCAAATTTTTGTGAAAGGCGGCCCGCTCTGTTTTTTTTCATATCTTGCTTACAGCGCCATCTAACACTTGCTAATTGAACTACTACGGCGAACCTGCCTGAAGACGCACAGATTCGCGTAGTTCGCGCTACTCTCCACTAGGTGGCGGGTGCACTTCAGATGTTTCGTGAATGCTGTTTCGTGAATGATGTTTCAGCGTCGTGATTTAGGACAATCTAAACGAGATGGCGTTAGTAGAATTGTTTAGCAATCTCGCATTTCGCATTGGCTTCGCAGCATTAGAAAAAATAGATGATGGTGACCACTTACAATCATCAGGTGGGCTATCAGTATGTTTGCCAGCGACGTGGTATAAAAAATAATAGTAAATCTTCAGTTTATAATGCGCGCTATCCACGAAGACGCGCCCCTCCACAGCGAATCTTGTACGGCTTGGGCTGTGGCACAAAATAAAAAATATACAGAAGGTCCGTTCCCGCCGTTCTTGAAAATACATACCTAAACTTGCCCGACTCACAGGGTTGCTTCTGTATTGATTCTGAATTTTAAAAAGGAGTAGGTATAATAAAAATTCTTCAACATGACATTTAAATATGAACCAGCGTATCTTGGTAAAAAACCGGCCAAGTGCGAGTCGGACTTCGCACATTTAGGGTTCCGAATCAACCTCAAAAATATGATTTATCAATATATTAGTATTTGTTGTTAAAATATACGTAATATTGAACACTGTCACCAAATTTCAAGTTCATAGGTCAAGGAGAAGTCTAAAAATTCTTCGGAACAAATTTTACCTATAATACCTATGTATTGTAACTACCAAAATGAGAAAACCGTTTTATTTACCTTTCAATATCGTTTGAAAATTTGAAGAAAGTGTAGGCACAGTTTTTTGTTGTTTTTAAACAATAAAATACATTCCAACTGTAATAATATCGGTTATTCATTTTGACGTACGTGACACAAAGTACCTACGTAGCGGCGGGGACGTCAAGTGATCAACGCGCGCACAACTAGCACTCGCGACGCGACAGTGACTGTCCACGCCAGGACTTCGAGGAACTGGGGGCCCATCAGCCAGCTCCGGAACTATTTACGGACCGTCGAGGCGTGTACAAATGGTTCGCGATTTCACGAAGCTACCTTATATTCTAAACTTAACTTACTTACGGAATCTCTTCGTTCCTGGTCTTCTGGAGCTACGAGGGGGGTGTGTTGGTGAATTGTGTAGAATGTGTGTTTGTGATTACCCCTGTATGGTGCTTCCTTTAAGCCGCGGCGGGCCTTTTCCATAGGCCTCCGTGCGCCGACAATCCAATCCTTCTGAACACAGTCTACTCGACACTACTAAATCTAACAATGGCGTGGGGCTCCCGTATCCACAGCCCGAAACACACCGCACAATCAAAAAAAACCAAAACGGCTCGCGACCCGACCGTCTCGCGGGAGTTGCTCGAATATTCTGGAAGCCGGGCGCGCGCCGAGCCGCTCTTGCGTCACATGTTACCTATCTCTTTCCTACCGAATGGCGTCGCAGTCTAACGCGGCGCGCGCTCATGCTTGTTGATTTTGACATATGCCTACTTGATGAATGAATTCTAAACAAACACCCGCCCCGGACCGACCCGTCGTCGGTCCGCTCAAACACATGGCAGGCGAGACAATGTCGAAACAGCGCGTCTAAGGATCGAGTCCTTCACCTGCACGTCTGCAATCCGTGGAGACCCATCCTTCCCCGTGATCAGGTTAACGATGCGCCCCCGTCGCCAACACAACGGTGATAGGTTGGCATCCTTAACAAGTACGAGGTCTCCGACGCAGGGAGGAGTCGTCCTGTCCGTCCACTTAACGCGTTGCTGCAGAATATGCAAATACTCAAGCGACCATCGCTTCCAAAAATTTTGAGTCATTTGTTGCAACATCTGATACCGTGACAATCGATTCATCTTAACTTCCGTATACGGGTATTCTGGCAAGGCGTTAAGCGGCTGGCCAATCAGCAGATGACCAGGACTGATGGTCTCCATATCATTCGGGTCCGCGCTCAACGGGCATAAAGGTCGCGAGTTTAATACCGCCTCAATTTTACAAAACACCGTTGCCAACTCCTCAAATGTGAGGATCGTTGAGCCGATGACCCGATATAAATGCGTCTTGGCAGACTTAACTACTGCCTCAAAGATGCCACCCCAGTGGGGGCATCCAGGTGGGCTAAAATACCACGAGATGCCCCGACTTGAGAGGCCCGCACCAATCTCTCGCTCATTTTGGGTTAAAAACGAAACAATTTCCCGTAAGCCGCGGTCGGCGCCCTTGAAGTTGGTACCACAATCCGACCGAATCAATGACGGCAGTCCCCTACGCGAAACAAATCGGTCCAGAGCTGCAATGAAAGCCTCCGTTGAGAGATCAGCTACAAGTTCCAAGTGAACTGCCTTGGTTGCCAAGCAGACGAAGACGCACAGGTACGCCTTAACCGATTTCGCATTGCGAAGGCGTGACGTCTTAACCATGAAGGGTCCCGCAAAATCCGTGCCCACGCCAGCAAACGGCCGAGCTTCCGTGACTCGGTCGGGCGGAAGATCCCCCATTTGCGGCTGCATTGTGGCCGCCTTGAGTCGGTAACAAGGCAAGCAACGAAACACAACGCTCCGGATCATTCTTCGTGCCGACAGAATCCAGAATTCACGCTGCAAGATGGCCAGAAGTGCATTGCAGCCCACATGTGAATTCCTGGTGTGGCGGTCCCAGATCAACAATTTTACCAAGGCTCCCTTCTTGGGTAGAATTAAAGGATGCCTTGCCGAATAAGGCAAGTTAGCATTCCGCAGCCGGCCTCCCACCCGGAGCATCCCGTGCTCATCGATAAACGGGTTAAGGCGGAGAATGCCTCCCTTCAATTTACCTGTGCCCGTTCGCAGGACTGTAATCTCGTCAGCAAAGCTGGTCGCCTGTACTACCTTCACCCAGTGTAAAAGAGCCCGTTGTTGCTCTTCAGGTCCTAAAACAGGCGACACGTTCCGTCGTGCCAAAGGGTTGCGACAATTATGGACAAACCGCATTATCCATCCTGTAACCCTCAGCAACTTCCCGAATGAGCTATAGCGCTCCAAGAGAGTGTAGTCCGCAGTAGCTGACTCCACCGCGGCCACGTTGACCTTCAATCCCTGGTCCGGGGGCAACAAGTGTCTACTGCACTCATTAAAAGGCCACTCCGACTGTGGTCGTTCCAACCAGTGTGGTCCCCACCAAAGAGAATGCTTGACCAAGTCAGGCGCCGGACAGCCACGCGAGGCGCAGTCCGCCGGGTTATACTCGCCTGGAACATGTCTCCAGACCAGAGGAGTCTCCGAGTTATTTATCTGCGAGACCCGATTGGCAACAAATACTTCGAGCGTGTGGACCGAGGCCTGCAGCCAACACAAAACGATCCGACTGTCAGTCCACGCGTAAACCGTTTCATCTAGGTTAAACGTACCGCGTAAATTCCGTACCACATGGTTCAAGAGCCGCATGAGAAGAGCTGCACCCGCCAATTCCATCTTTGGAATCGTCCAACGAGTCCGAACAGGTGCAACCTTGCTCTTGGCCATGACTAATCGTACAGAACCTTTACCATCAGCCTCGCCTGTTCTCAGGTAGACTGTTGCTGCGTACCCCTTCTCTGACGCATCACAAAATCCTACCAGGATCGCCCTGGCTCCCGTTTGCGGGAGCAACCTGCGGGGAATTTCAATGTCCGCAATTTGCGGCAACGTGGTCACGAATGAGGTCCACTCCCGTAACAGCTCCTCGGTGAGCTGATCATCCCAACCTAGTTGGGCCAACCAGAGCTTCTGCATGAAGCATTTCGCCATGAACGTTACCGGCGCGATCCAACCGTTCGGATCGAATGTTCGTGCGATGGTCGAAAGGACCGATCGCTTGGTCCAGGTCCTCGACAGCAATTCGGTTTCACATCTATATGTGAATACGTCACGTCCTGGTCGGTACTGGACCCCTAGGATAGCTAACGCATGAGGATTCTCCGAGTCCTCAAACACATGCGGGTCTTGCTGGTGCTCCGATGGTAGTCCTGCCAAGACCTCTGGGCAATTGGACAACCACTTCCGGAGTTCATAGCCCCCGGAAGCCATGAGTGCTATCAATTCATCCCGTAAGATGAGCGCCTGTTCAACACTATCCGCGCCTGTGCAAATATCGTCTACGTAGACGTCCCGGTCGATGACTGCAGCCGCGCGAGGGAAGCGCAGCCGTTCCTGTTCAGCCAGTTCTCGTAGCGTACGCATCGCTACGTAAGCGCTGGGCTTCAAACCGTACGTATTCGTGTTGAGCTCGTATGTGACCATCGGTTCTTCTGGGCTCTCGCGCCACAATATCAGTTGGAAACGACGGTCGTCTGGATGGATCTCCGTTTGACGAAACATCATCCTCACGTCCGTTACAAAGACAACCTGGTGTCTCCTGAAGTCAGTTAGAATGTCCCCGATGTCTCTGGTCAACTTGGGACCAGCATGCAGACATTGGTTTAGGGACACTCCGCTAGAGGTCGCCGCTGATCCATCAAATACAATGCGAATCTTTGCGTCCATAGTTTTCAGGACGGCATGATGGGGAAGGTGAAAGTGCTCCTCGTGGCGCCAGTCCACCTTGGACACCGACATGTGGCCCAAAGCCAAATATTCACGCATGAACTCTACACACTTCCGTCGAAAGTTGGAGTCCCGTTTCATGCGCCTCTCCATTGACACCAGCCGTTTTTCTGCTTGATTCCGAGAGCTCCCCAGCGGAGGTCGAGTCGCTAGAAATGGTAACCTGGTCATAAATCTGCCCGATGGAAGGCGAACCGTGTTGTACTGATAAAATATCTCGCACTCCTCATCCAGCGGGTTAGTTCTAGGAGCGGTGGGTGGCTCTTCCGTTGCCCAGAACCTTTGTAGGACCTCCGATAACACGCTGCCATAATATACGGGACTATAGTCCAGCGAGTCCTGTGGTTCCCGTACTGGGCCCAACAATGCATACCCCCCTGCGGTGTATACGGCCACCAATCCATTTGGTTGCAGCTCCCGCCTGCCGCCCCGCAGCAGCTTCCCGAGTACGTCAGTCCCAAGTAAGACTTCCACCCGTCCGGGATGCTCAAAGTGGGGATCAGCCAACTCCAGTCCTTTGGTCAACCCTCGTACCGCTGACGGTAACCGTGTCTGAGGGTGGACCCCAACCACTTCGTCCAGAACAATCGCAGTGGCATTCACCCGTGTGTTTGATGCAGAATCACTCATTTCAAACATGAGAGCAGTCTGACCCCTGAGATGAGGCACCCGATTGCCTCCAACCCCTATTGCACCATCCCGTGATGGCTCTAATCTAAGTCCCAGCCTGTCCACCAGTCGACTGGACACAATGCAACCTTGTGCCCCAGTATCTAGCAGTGCTCTCACTTGCACTGACCGGCCATCTGTACCCCAGACAGTAATACGAGCCGTCGGTAATAGTACCGTGACTGGCTGGGGGGCCGGTATCGATGGACAGGCTGCTAATTCCTAGCGGGTGCTACCATCCCCCCCTCCCGCAGGAGGGGATGGAGGCCCCTGTGCCATATATGGGTCCCAACCCGGGTAATATACCCCTCGACCCATCTGGGACATGCGCGCCGATCGGAAGTAGCCTAGTGGCATCCGTCCTGCCACCGGCGGGCGCGCCACTAAGCGTGGGTGCTCAGCGAGGGGCGGGGAGAAGTGACCACTCGGGGGGGGCAGCGCGCTCCCCAGCGCGGTAGAGTAGTTCAGGTACCCGTCCTCTCCACGTGTTACCTCCGGACACCCGCCCGTGGCTTGGTGCCGGTCATCCCCCCGTGGGTGTGATGGCAGCGTCTGGCGTTGTCCGGGATTACCCGGTGACCCCCCTCCCCGAGGGGGGGGTGCCCGTTGGTCCTTTGTCGGCCCCCCTCCCCGAGGGGGGGGCATCTGCTGGTCTCGTGATGCCCCCCCACCCCGAGGGGGTGGCGACCATCCATCCGAAGCTGGCCTAAGAGGAGGGGAGCGACCTCCCGGCGAGGCTCCGTACGACTCCCCACTCTTAGCCAGGCAGAGGAGCTCATGATGTGCCCCCCCGCATGACCTGCAGTTGGTGGTCTTGCTGCACTCTCGCACATAGTGCGCGCCCAGGCAGCGGAAACACAAGTTCCGCTGCTTGACGACCCCCCTGCGCCTATGCACCCGTTGTGCCTTAAACTCTGCGCAGGCGGTAATATTGTGCCCCCCCTCCCGGCAGAAGGGGCACACCTCCGTTTGGAGGGCATTATATTTTTGTTCCCTACGACGGGGCTCAACCACTTTGGGCCCAACAGTACGTCGAGATGTGGGGGTGGGGGGCTTCGGCAGGGTTGCCCCTTGGCAATCCGCCCGCCTACACTCACCTTCCAAAAAGACCCTTAAATCCTCGAACGTAGGGAGGTGTTCCGCCGACTCCCCCCCGTGCGCCTGCTCGAAGCGAGCGACTACATCGCTTGGCAGTTTCCGTAGAACCCTATTTACTACTACATATTTATTATCTCCCAGCGAGAGTTTCATTCTTTCTAGCGTGTTTACGGCCACTGTAATTGGGTTTAATATTTGCGACCTTATCTCCAACGCACTAGATACTCTCGGGATCGCAAATATCTTCTCTATGAGTCTGTCAATTATTAATCTCCTATTGTTGTAGCGTGCGAGCAGGAGACCCCAGGCTGTCTCATAATTGGCGTCCGAAATCTCCAGATGTGTCAAAATATCGTGCGGCTCCCCACTCAACCTCCCCATCAATTGCGCCAACTTGTAGGCGGGGGCTATGTCGGCGCGAGAGTGCACCACGCTATTGAAGATGTCGCGGAATCGCGGCCAATCCGCGTAATCCCCACTAAATTCCGGCACATTGACGGGCGGAAGTGGCGCCTTTATTTCGGCACCAGCCGTCCGGCACGGCTCCTGTATCTCGCCCTTACGTGCCCGTTCGATCTCGTGGGCCGCTTGTACGATGTCCATAAGCAAACTTCCACACTGCTCCACATTCCTTGTTACGGTGGCCTGTGAATCGCCATCCGGCGGAGACGTGGAGTCATCCACTAAAGCCAGATACTGTGCATGGAAGCTCAACACCATGTCATATCTGGCATCAGCCTGCTGCGCCCGTGAGAGTAATGCATCTTTTCTATCGGCACGTCCAATCAAAGCAGCCACCGTGCTAAACCATCGTAACTCTGAATCGATCTTTGCCTTTGTGTTTGTTATCGACATTGTGACACCAACTTCAATTTACAAATACCACCGTAAACAAACCAACAGTCAAGCGCGAACCTAATATTTCGCGGGTTCCGTATTATTCAATATTATTTTTCAGAAATTAATTTAGTTGGAATAATATCACAACAAGAACAAAACAGCAAAATACCAATAATAAATGACAAGAACCAATCCGTCACGCGAAGTAATTGTCGCGAGTTCCGTATCTTAATTAATATTATTTTACCGTAATACACAATGAGTAGTAGTAAACAATTAAACCACCGTGACAATAGGGTACTAACATACACAAATAAACAACAAAGCAAGTTTCACACTTGGTTTTACCCGTAACAAATAAATATATATATATTTTTCTTTGAGTGAATAAGTTTGACGACGGAACCCTAAATTTAACACTCTTTTTCAATGTTATTTTTTCGTATCGAAACGTAATCCGAAACTTGTTCACTCAACCGTTTAAACTATTACCTATTGCCAACAAGGAATCCTAATACTTATTGTGATACTCTAATACTAAACTGACTAACCGTAAATAGCAGTTTCAACCGTAAATGAACGTAAATAGACGTAAACAACCACGCTCTGCTACCAAAAATTTGTCCACGCCAGGACTTCGAGGAACTGGGGGCCCATCAGCCAGCTCCGGAACTATTTACGGACCGTCGAGGCGTGTACAAATGGTTCGCGATTTCACGAAGCTACCTTATATTCTAAACTTAACTTACTTACGGAATCTCTTCGTTCCTGGTCTTCTGGAGCTACGAGGGGGGTGTGTTGGTGAATTGTGTAGAATGTGTGTTTGTGATTACCCCTGTATGGTGCTTCCTTTAAGCCGCGGCGGGCCTTTTCCATAGGCCTCCGTGCGCCGACAATCCAATCCTTCTGAACACAGTCTACTCGACACTACTAAATCTAACAATGGCGTGGGGCTCCCGTATCCACAGCCCGAAACACACCGCACAATCAAAAAAAACCAAAACGGCTCGCGACCCGACCGTCTCGCGGGAGTTGCTCGAATATTCTGGAAGCCGGGCGCGCGCCGAGCCGCTCTTGCGTCACATGTTACCTATCTCTTTCCTACCGAATGGCGTCGCAGTCTAACGCGGCGCGCGCTCATGCTTGTTGATTTTGACATATGCCTACTTGATGAATGAATTCTAAACAGTGACAGTCGCGACTAAGCTCGTCCGAAATCAACCGAGAATGCCTGTAAATGTTACGTCTGTGTGCGTGCGGCGAAAGTGGCACTTTGTACTGAGCGGACTCTCTGCTCCGGCGCGCGCCGCCGCTATTTACTTTGTGGCTGTGGAGGGTCGCGCCTTCGCGGCCAGTTTGCGGCCGTCTGAAGAACGAAGTTTTTTCAAATTTACATTTTTACTTCCCCTTAAGAAACAGGGAGTCGTATGCATTTTAATTGGTAGTAATTGAATGGGAATATATTAAAAAAACAAGCAAAAATATCCTTTCAGCATTTTTGAGTGTCGAACGGTCGACTCTTCACTCGACATCTGTCAAAACACCATAGTTTTTTGACATATCTCGAGTGAATAGTCAAGCGTTCGACACTCAAAAATCGTCCCCCAGTTCATCAACTCATCCAAGTGGCCGCAAACTGGCGCATCAAATTAAAACACCGTAAACCCACTACCGACCCTACGAACGCCGAACAAGCGACTGACACTGAATAACATTTATTTCGTAAATATTTTTTATGCGAACCCATTTTATATAAGTACCTGAAACCAAGCTTATTCAAATATTTCAAACCATTCAAGATGCATGGCTGACGAAATAAATTAATATACGATAAAAATTAAAACGGAGAATTATATTGCCTTCAATAGCTAAGAAAATTACTGATAACGATATCTTATTTTCAATTGTCGAGGATAAGAGTAAATTAGTTGTATAAAACAAATCCATTACAGATAGTTTAAATATGTGAATATTCAGAATTAGGTATCTTAGGTTAAAATACTTGAGCCCCTCAGGAAAGAAAACATGACAAGTAGCTCTAGTATATGTAAGTTTTTTCGAAACATTAACTAATTCGAACGCGTTTGCGTTTTGTCTCAAAATGTATGAAAGTGGTATGAAAACGTGAACATCGCCTCTGGTGGTCACTAGTGGAAACTAAAACAGCGAGTATAACATTTGTTGCTAACCGATGAACGCGCGTATTTCAAACTCGGTGAGAGCGTTTTCATACATTTTGAGACAAAACGCAAACGCGTTCGAATTAGTTAATGTTTCGAGAAAACTTATACTAGAGCTAAAGGACGCCGCAGCCGCGGTCGGCCTAAACGGAGATGGCGGGATGATATAGATGCATTCCTCGCCAGTTGGCAGTTCATCAGAAGAAATAGGTATCTAAACATACATACAAGAGCCATGGCATTTATAGGGCCTTTATTATCCAGCAGTTCCATGGACACTCGTACAGGCTAATAAAAATAGTAAATTGCTTACTCAAATCGCAGGGATCTGACGCCCCAGCCGAAGGTACCTTTCTTTATTCTCGCCCGCGGTAAGTACAAAATGTTATGTCTCCTGGCCAGAAAGCTGCGTAGCGTGCGGTAATTGTTACTTTATGCCCAGGAGTGACATATAGGTGTACATAATAGTACATTACTTAACAAGGGCGGTAAAACAAAGAATGTCTCAGATCGCAGGTATTTGACGCCCGAGCCGAAGGCAAGGGCGTAAATATGCGATCTGAGGCTTTCTTTATTACCGCCCGTGTTAAGTACAAAATTGTATGTCACCCCCTGGCCAGGAAGTGGGATTTCCCGCGCGCGGAGCGTGCGGTTATTGCCGCTTTATGGCCAGGTGTGACATAAAGTTAATTTTAGATTACGTACACCCAACCCCTAACCTAGAAAAAAAATCCCTTACTTTGCGTCTTACCTAAAATAGCCTATTGCTTTTACGGTTGATGTCTCAACCCGGAGTGCTTCCATATTTATGGCTTTACTTGCCTTATATGGCGCTACTTTGTATTTTTATCTACACCCATATAGTAAATCCTTAATGTGTTCAAAAACCGTAAGGCGACTTCCTGACTTGGCGGGGCGGGATCGATATGTGACATTTTCTTCTTTGACGTAAACTTACTGACGTCGCAAAGATTCTCACTTGACATAATACTGTCAGTATTATGTTTGCGCAGTAGTAATATCATGCGCAGAAGCGGAGCAGTACCGCCTTCGCATCGTCCCGCTACCGCGCATCCCGCGCCAGTCAGGAAGCACTCATTGAAATGTAGGGCGTAGTAAAAAATGGTATCGCGTCGACTGACAGCTGACACTGACATTTGACACTTTTCTCATATCGTACTGCCTCCGCACCGACAAATCAGGAAGTCACCTAAGTAAGGACGCTTTACAGTACCGTGCCCAGTGCCAAATTGTTTCATATTTTTATTCTATCGTTTTGTCGACATCATTGATAATATACTCATGCCAAATTACAGCTTTCTAGTACTAACCTGACCCGGGGACGGACGGACACGGCGAAACTATAAGGGTTTCTTGTTTACTACGGAACCCTAAAAAGCATACAGATTAAGTAATTCTACGAAGCACTACATATTTCAAAAAAACACGCTTTAAGGCTACACTGAGAAATTTGGAGACTTTGAAACGCTGTCCTGCCCAGACTAGCAAACAGTAGGGGCTGATTTTCAGATATATGATTCTTGACTATATGATTGTGGTACTGACAATAGCGAAACATGATTGCTTAAAATTTTCTCGATAGAAAATAAATCCAAAGTCGAGTCTATATTTTCCTTTTTTTCCTCAGCCTACTAAAACAACGCATTATTAAAAGACACGATTAAGTTAATATGATGGTATTTTACCTCATCTAGGTACTGACAAGAGGAAATTTAATAAACCTGCACACAGTCAGATATTTAACGAGATTTGTCTAAAAAGCCATTCTCGGAGAGGGTTGCATCTCGTGTTGTCGTGAGCTAAAAACAAAGGGTTTCTCTTTCAATCGATATATCGCCTTAATCATAGGTAGGTAAATATCAGTGGCGGAGCGTCCATACAACTCGATTCCCACCGGCTTGCCTAATTTTCAGCCAGTGCAGTTATTTTATGAAGAATAAGAAAGGTAAATTATTTCCGGCTTCCCTAAGAATAATTTTGACGCGCCGCCACTAGTAAATATACCCACAGAAGCCAGCTCAATTTAAGTTTTTCCATTACGGTACAGACATACATTAATCTCAGCGTCGCACGGCCGCGTCGGTACCACAGCATAAGGGCATTTTTGAGGGCATAATGCCCTTAAAAAATAAGCTAGGGGTACACCGGAAAGGGAAAATTTTCACTTTCCGGTATACCCCTAACTTTTTTTCAGATATATATAGGTTATTTTCGGTTTTCTGACAAAGAACCACGAGTACCATTATTTTCCGTACAGAAAAGAGTGTCCCCTAAAAAAAAGTCAGTTTAGTGGACGCTTTTTTATACAGTTTATATATATCTCGTCACAAAACTGACACAGAAATTTTGTATAGAAAATCAGGGACTTTTTTTTCTCTATCAGAATGAATAGTGCTCGTGGCCCAGCGGCGCTTGCGCACCGCTTGCGCTTGCTAAGGTTAAGCAACGTGGGCAGCGGTCAGGACTTGGATGGGTGACCGCTTTGAGTGGTTACTAACTGAGCGCTCCCGTGCTTTGGAAGGCACGTTAAGGCGTTGATCCCGGTTGCTGTCTATGGCAGCAGTCGTTAAGCCAAGTTGGAGGCCTTCGGGCGGCTTGAGAACTTCTAACAGTCAAGTTGCCCACTCACTTGACAAAGCCTAATCCCAATAAGGTCTAGTTTCCCCTTGGGGTTTTAAGGTCAGATGGCAGTCGCTTTTATAAAAACTAGTGCCTACGCCAAATCTTGGGATTAGGTAGCGGACCCCAGGCATCCTTCAGGATGCAACTGTACTGGGATAACGCTAGGAGGATGATAATGATCAGAATGAATAGTCCACCGCACAAACCAAGCTGCACCGAGACAAACCAAGCTGTGGTTTAACTGTGTTGTTTAGTCATTTTTTGTATAATTTCTTATGTTTTTAATAATAAAAAAAAAGTCTTCGCGAATCTGAGTCAGTAAACCCAAAATTACCTAGATCCAAAACGATACATTTAGCGGTACACCCAAAATTTAAAATGCTCATAAGTATTTAAACGGATAAATAATACTATAAATACCTACAGGGCAGTAAAGCTGCACCGGCGCTGATTTTCAGTGGATCCTTTAAACACACAACAACACAAAACAAAAACAAAACATATAACTTATAATTAGTGATAATACTCACTTTACACCCTCGGCGAGTGAGTAAAACATGTGTTTTGAGGGTGGATCAACTTTTTTGTGATGTTATCTTTAGCTCTGTAGCTCTAGTATAAGTTTTTTCGAAACATTAACTAATTCGAACGCGTTTGCGTTTTGTCTCAAAATGTATGAAAGTGGCATAAAAACGTGAACAGCGCCTCTGGTGGTCACTAGTGGAAACTAAAACATTGAGTATAACATTCGTCGCTAACCGATGAACGCGCGTATTTCAAACTCGGTGAGAGCGTTTTCATACATTTTGAGACAAAACGCAAACGCGTTCGAATTAGTTAATGTTTCGAAAAAACTTATACTAGAGCTACTTGACCCGTTGTCCAATGGACACTAGTGGCACAATTTGTTCAAAAAAATGTTGTATTAAGTTCTACTAACATGCTTAGTAGAAGATGGCTCATTATAGAAATAGCTTCTAAGGTTTGGAATTCTCTGCCGGCGTTTGTATTTCCGAGTCCATATTAACCAAGACCTTTTTAAGGCACGAGTGAATCTTCAGTAGCTCTAGTGTAAGTTTTTTCGAAACATTAACTAATTCGAACGCGTTTGCGTTTTATCTCAAAATGTATGAAAACGCTCTCACCATGTTTGAAATACGGGCGTTCATCGGTTAGCAACAAATTTTATACTCGCTGTTTTAGTTTCCACTAGTGACCACCAGAGGCGCTGTTCACGTTTTCATACCACTTTCATACATTTTGAGACAAAACGCAAGCGCGTTCGAATTAGTTAATGTTTCGAAAAAACTTATACTAGAGCTTCTGGGTGAGCTAGCTTCAGCGTCGGCCTCATCTTTACCCCCTGGCTAGATGCTGGCCAAGAGCAATCCCATTTTTAATAATAATAATAAAAAGTACCACAAATATGTATGTTTGATCAACTATGCCATAAAATCATGGTTGTTCGGTTTTTGTCCGACAGACGCAACCACGTGGCACTATTTTTTATTTATCGTATGGCATTTATTTCGAACCGTGAGATCTTCGAGAAGACAGTACGGTTGCCAGTTTTTGTTGCACTTTTAGAACCACCCAGGGGTCACGTGTAGGGTAGCGGTGGGTACTTTCCCTACGGACGTGGTGCAACTTCGACCCCCCTTTGTCAAGTGAGTGGGCAACTTGACTGTTAGAAGTTTTCAAGCCGCCCGAAGGCCTCCAACTTGGCTTAACGACTGCTGCCATAGACAGCAGCCGGGATCAACGGCTTAACGTGCCTTCCAAAGCACGGGAACGCTCAGTTAGTAACCACTCAAAGCGGTCACCCATCCATGTACTGACCGCGGCCCACGTTGCTTAACTTTTGAATAACGCTTGCGGCACGTAGGTGCCGCTGGGCCACGAGCGCTCCACGTGGCACTAAAAAGTTGTTTTACCATTGAACTTTTCTAATATGGCGTGGATGTCATCTATTTCATGACAGTGGTCACAGATGTGACGAGGGGTTGACAGACGCGACGAATGATATATCTGATATTATTGTAAATGATGGCCCGTGGGAAATCTGTGCAGTGATGTAAGTTAAAAGTCCCTTTCCTCGACACTGGCCTCTATAATACATGGCCCTTATACGTTAGTATCTCCTTAGTAGTTTGTGTGGCCCTTTCAATGTTATGTCATGATGACAGAGGTAATTAGGTACGACGATTTCCGAACACTGGCAAACATCCATCAATTATCTTATTTAAGACAAACCTATTCTTTAAGACAAATGTTACCTATTTAAGTACCTAAACATAAATGGAGCCTCGTATGCCAATAAACCGCAATGTGGTTTGGCAGAAGTGTATGAAATGTAAACATTTGTATAATTTTGTGAATAAACTATTTATTTATTTTATTTATTACTTGACGTTTCATGTCAAAAAAATACTGCTGTTTATGGACTTTATTAGTTTACATCAATTCGGTGACATGTAAACTTTGGATATCTATAGAGAGCTGTTACAACTACTAGAAAAAGTATAGTCAAACAATCATGTATTATTTTGTAGATCGAACAATTTGGAGTTTGGGAGTATCAGCAGCTCTATTTAATTTTACGTTACACGTCTTTGAGTCATGCACCGACTTACATATATTAGAATAGAATAGAATAGAATAGAAATACTTTATTGTATAAAACTGTGTAGGTACATAGATGGTGCAAATATTACAGTGTTTCAACAGTTACCCTTCCGGGTATACAATGTACTCTTAAAATCTAATGCCTTATTCACTAACATAAAATTCTTTTAAATTATAGTAGGCCTTATCTATGTGTAAGTACCAAATTTCTACTCAATCGGTCCACCACCAACCGGTCGGATAGACACACGAGTGATCCTATTGAGTTCCGTTTACAACCACCAGGGATCCGCCATTTCGGAAAAAAATATAGAAATAAATTTTAAATTGGAATCGACATCACCATGGCAGTATTGTACAAACAAAGTTATTTTAGTTACTGAAGCATTAAAGTGCAAATTCATTATAACTTCTGATCTCCAGACAAAAATAGGTATCACCATGGAAGTAGAAGCAATAACAAGTAATTAAAATAACGCTATGACATATTATTAAGGGTCCTATAGTAGAAAAATATTAACGAAACCGACCGTGTATGTTACACGTATATATTATATTACTAAAATATATGCTATTAGTATTTTGTGTTACTAATATTCCGCAGTAACAAACACATTTTTTTTGTGTTCATCAATATGTGGCGTATCTTAGGATAAATTATTAGAATAACCGGCCAAGTGCGACAAAAACAAAAATTTGCACTTTATTTATTTATATGATGAAAACACGTTTACTGAGCATTACAGTGTTAAAACACTTCAAGCTTAAAAAAATGGTTTCTAATCCCAGAATATTTTCTAACGAGCTCCACACCATGGGATGGTTTTTGCAACAAATTACTTCCCCACTTGCTTGGGAGTTGGGAGAATAGAAAGATACTTAAGTACTAGACGCTCCACCGATTGACCAATTTTAGCAAGAAGTACAAATGAGATAATTAACGTATAAATTGTGCAATAAATATTTTTGAGAAAATTCTTCCTCAAATGTAACTTTTTATCTGCATCATGAAATCGTAACATGAAGTTTCGCCCTTTGGTACGGAACCAATCTTTGGACGACTCGCGGCACGGACTTGGCCTCTTTTTCAACTTTCATGTGGCGCGGGGCAGTCTTCACCACGCAGTTACATCGAAGGCTCACACGTACTTGATGGTGGTAGCCATGATTAAAATTGTGGTCGTTTTAAAGAGAGTGCTAACAAAACTTATTAAATGCGCCCTTTCTATTAAAAGTTTGATGTTCCTGAGATTCCTAGTAGTAGGCTCCGAGTGTCAGCAAGTATTCAAGAACTTATACATGTACCACTTCGTTACCGTCTATAATATTATGATTAATACTTTTTTTCCTCTTGCTTTGTTGTGGTCAGCCCCAGGCTCAGGTTCAGTGTCATATTTTTCGTGGTATATCGAAGTATTTGAGCACTATTTGCTAATTTTCGTCTCAATTTATACACAAGAACAATATTTCCCTGACTCAATATCCGGCGTTCGGCAAGTCGAGGCGACGATGCGTCTTACTGCTCCAATCGAAGATGAAACTCTTCTGACCAAATTTATAAACATTTTGACATACTCTGCACTAGCAATTGCTATAAATAGATGTTATGATATTTACAACCATGGCAAATACTATTACATGGTATTCATCATGAGCATTTCGTTTATTCGGTACAGTAAAGCCATGGCCTCTTTACCTGTATTAATTATGCTGGAAATATTCAGAACCCGATTCAAACTACTAAGACTATCTACCGAACGATGTTTTCAAGAATCACATTTTCAAGAGGATCATATTCGGACAAAATTAATGAAAATAAAGAAAGTTGTGTATATTTATAAAAATCTTTTAGATGTAATTGAGTATAAAATTGCTAATATGCTTAAATTTATGGTAAGTGATAGTATGTAACTCTTTAAAAATTAACATAAACACTGCATGATGGTCCTAAGATTCCCAAACACATTACTGAACTCACGTATTCTATGTACAATAAAGTATCACACATACATACATACAAATAATTATCAAGACTGACATCGAAATGAAAAACAAAATATTAGGTATGAAATAAGAATAATAATGAAATTATATTTCATTTAATTTTCAGGTCACTTTTAAATTGGCTTTAGAATTTCGATGCATCATGGCTGATGTTTATTTGTTTTTAACCAATTTGAACGCGAAGCAAGAGGTTAGTAATATTTTGAATAATGTATTACCATAAAGTCGGGTTACTTTAACCCATACAAAAACCACAGTGTTCAAAGTACTGATACTAGTTAACCCACTGTATAATACACCGCACACAAAAATCTACGGAACCCTGACGGAAAGAGGCAGAAGTAGACAGAATACCGAAAACTACGGTCTTTTAGAAAGAATACTACATTGAGCTGATAGAGGACTCAAAATAAGGACTAAACCAAACCGACCTAAGAATTTATACCGATGGGGTCTAAAACCACTAATGGAACAGGATGTGGTGTATTCTCAGAAGATTTGAATATACACTTATCAATACCTTTAGGTGAACACAATACGGTCTTCCAGGCTGAATGCGTGGGGATCATTGAGGCGTGCAATGCCGTAAAGAGGCGACAAATCAAAGATACAAACTTACGCATACTCTCGGACAGAAAATCAGTGCTACAGTCTCTGAGCAGTGACAACTACACATAAGGCCTAATAAATAAATAAATAAATAAATATTTGTGGACAATCTTGCCCAATTCAACCTAGTCCCAAACTAAGCAAAGCTTGTACTAAGCGACGATATACATACTTATATAGATAAATAGATACTTAAATACATAGAAAACATCCAAGACCCAAGAACAAATATTCGTGCTCATCACACAAATAAATGCCCCGGCCGGGATTCGAACCCGGGACCTCCAGCTTCGTAGGCAGGGTCACTACCAACTAAGCTAAAGCGGTCGTCGTAATATACGAATGTCATTAAACACTCACAGAGGTATGCGGAGACAAAAACAAGGTAACTTTACAATAGGTAAAGGAGCACAGTGGCTAGAGAGGAAACGACGCAGCGGATGAACTAGCCAGCAAGGGCTCAGAAACACCGGCATACGGACCAGAGCCAATTGTGCCCCTGCCACAAAAATACATACAGAATGAACTAAATCAATACATAAAACACCTGCATCAAAGGCATTGGGAAGACATAGATACATGCAGGCAGACAAAAGAAATAATATTAAAACAAAATCCCAAACTCACAACCACACTACTGAGAACACACAGAAATCAACTACGTAAAGTAGTAGGCATAATAACAGGACACAACACACTAAACAAACATCTCTACAACTTGGGAATCACCGACAGTCCCTTGTGCAGAGCATGCATGGAGGCAGAAGAAACTGCTAGACACATTCTACTAAACTGTAAGCAGGTAGAAGTATACAGGAAGAAACACATAGGAAATCCGAACACACTGCAGGAAGCAGTAAACAATATAAAGACACTAATAGGTTTCATACAGGAACTAGGATGCTTAGAGTAGCGCTGCCCCTTTTTCAAGCAAAATAGGTACGTTGGATGTCGACATGCGGAAAATGCTCAGTATAACTAACTAACTAACCCACTGCATCAAATTATCAGCACAGGATACTTCAATTTGTAACAATATCTAAATGTATAGCCAGAGGTCATTGTTCATCGCACAGGGAGAAGCGCCTTCTAGCGGCAAAATTGAAAACATTGACAATGACCATTGTCAAGAGGGAGCTTTAAGCTTCTTTTAGCTTCATTTTTCTAATTTATACGGCAACAGTTTAGTATAGTACGGAGCATGCGAATCGGCAACTCCAAATTTTAACGTACCTACTTTCCATTAACCATAATAAAGATTCGATGTCCATAGTGTCTTTAACTTCAGACCCAGAAATTGACTTATTCGAATCACTTTTAAATTCAGAGCTGTCACTGGAGTTAGTCAACTACAATTAAGAACTTTTCCACGTACACTGAGTGAAAGAAATACTAATTATTAGTAAGTTTTAGTGAATCCCAAGACAAGGAGATTATATACTTACGGTTACAAAACAGTTTAGTAGTTACAAGGACAATTTTTTTGTTATAAGTAAATAACTACTATTATCAAAAACTGGTTTGTAACCGTTAGTATATAGTCTCCTTGTCCTGGGATTCACTAAAACTTACTAATAATTAGTATTTTTTTTTCGCTCAGTGTAGATATCAATTATATTGTCTGATTAATAATAATCGTAAACAAGAAATTTAATATAATACGGCCTTATACGCGATAAGGGACAAGAGATTTGATTTGTCATTGTATCTCGCTCTCACGTTTTTTATTGTCCATGCTTTCATATTTTTCACATACGTTTGTATTGCCCACTCCAGCCTTATACTTAGGCACTTTATTATACTATTTATTTTTTTTAGTTGACTAGGGGCAATTACTTCGTGATCATCCTTATCAGATTATTTTTCACCATGCTACTACCAGTTCTTTTCGCGATGTCTGCCGACAAAGTTGATGCCATTAAAAACATTCTAACTGACGAGCTGTTGATATCAGGTACGACACCATCGACAAACGGTTTCATTGAATAAAAAATTAAGGCAACCTTACGTACGTAAATCGAATAAGTGTTAAACTATGTCAAGCTTCTACTATAGATACTACCTAGGCTGCGGTAAACATACTTATATATATAAAGATTATTAAATACATAGAAAACATCCGAGACTCTGGAACAAGTTCATAATACAAATAAATACTCTACCCAGATTCATATAAGTGTCAAATTCAATGTTATCGTACTTTATATATCATCATCATCATCATCATCATCATCATCAGCCTATATACGTCCCACTGCTGGGCACAGGCCTCCCCTCATAGACGAGAGGGATTGGGCAGTAGTCCCCACGCTGGCCCAGAGCGGGTTGGGGACTTCACATACAACTTTGAATTTCTTCGCGGATGTATGCAGGTTTCCTCACGATGTGATCACTTTATATATGCCGTATATAAAACCAAGATTAAACCGCATATAAAACCATAGCTGGTCATCATGACTCCATGATAATTATGAGATTTTGATGTGTTGTACAGACGAGGAGGTGCGCGAGGCGCTGTACGACGCGCTGACGTATCTGCGCGTGCGCCGGCTGCGCTGCGTGGTGTGGCGCGTGCTCGACATCGACGCGTCCACGCTGCTTACCTTCCTCTTGCTGGTCACCAACTACGTCACCGTCATGATCCAGTTCATAAAACCAAAGATCGAGGAGTAATTCTAACGGCCTTTTTGATCATTTATGTACAGAATTAAAAGCTCAGATCCGAGAATACTACCCTGGGGGAAGTCAATAAGCATGGGAAGCGGATTGCTGCTGTTTTGACCTATTTTGACCTTCTGGTAGCGCCCGGTGAGGTAGCTCGTGAATTAATTGAGAGCATCGCCTCTCATCCCTATAATATATTCCAATTTCTTTAGTAGTTAACGAGATGGCATCAAACCCTTTGGCGAGATCTAAATATATGCCTATTTATAGGCAATAGGCATGCATTTGTTTCCATCGTCGGAATTGCTGGAAATTGAATTTGCGAGAAGAACAGCCGCATCCTCCGTGGATTTCCCTGTTCTAAAACCGAATTAGCGGCTGGAAATTAGATGGTTTTTTTTTCTATGTATTTGACTTATCTCGTGTTTACAAGCTTTTTCATATTTTGCGAACACATTTAAAAGAAATTTGTCTGTAGCTGCTAGGGGAGCCTTTGGAATCATTTTCTTTAATAGGTGTTACTGAAGCAGCTTTTTTTGTATCACTTTTAAGTTTAAGGTTTTGGCATGACCTAAACTATAGTTTTAATAGATTTCCAATAGCTTTAGGCTTTAGGGGATTGTTCTTGTTAGTTGATAGCTGATTACTCTGGTATTCGATTTTTAGATTAAATTATTATTCGAGAAAATTTCTGTATCTTATAGGTTAGATGCAATAGCGGATCATGTGGGACAGCTCTGACTTGGGTGTGTAATTTAGGCATCTCATGCAGCGAAACAAACTCGGCGTAATCCAAAGCTTAATCGTAAATTTTGTTCGCCTAATTTTATCTGTACTTGTGTTGTTCGTATGTCGTTTGTGCCAGTAACGATTGACCAGTCGGCAGATCTTAGCTCTTCCGCCGCTTGCTTGTGATTTGCTAAGTATATTAACAAATTCTGTATAATGTGTATACTTATTACAAAATCGTTCCAAACTTAGAGATAAATATACTGCGTGGCGATGGTATGACAAGCACAATTGTAAATTATTCTGCTCCATACAAACTCGTTCCGCAGCTGTAGGTACATACATGTAAATAAGCATTATTCTTCTTTATGTGGCATCTCCATCATCTCCATCGATATCAGAGGTCGGCCACCATTTGCCTATATGGCGACCTATTTTTTTAGTCATGCGAATTACTTTTTCCGTGTTGTCAGCCTCCAACCAGTATCTTACATTGTTCGTCCAAGATATTTGCATTATAGATAAATGAGTTATTACAATTTAAGAAAAACTCCAACTCTGAGACTCACAACCAAATTTTCCTGTCAATTCTTTATTATTTATACAGATAAATGCCCCAACCGAGATAAGCGCCTTAGACCATCAAGTTTGCCTTAGACTTATTTTATTCCTTTCTTTTTTTGCATGTAAATATTTTTAAGTAATTGTAAGCTTTTCTTTGCCTGAAACACAGGGTTTCCTATTTCAGGCACGTGCTATTTATATTCATCAAATTGTAAGCTCCTAGCCTATAGTTATTATTATTGTACAACATGTTTTTCAATAAATTATTATTAATCTTATTTAGATTTAATAGCACGTAAATGTTTTGAACAATATGCAAAATATAATGTTATTGTTGTTTCAAAATAAATTGTATTCTACCAAATGAGCTGTTGCATTTTTTTTATTCGTTGTCTTTAAATCATCTTTCATCAAGTTATAATGGATATAATGGAGGTTCTATGTTTAGATCTTAAAGTTCTATAATTACATGTGAGTTGTACTATGGATGATGTTACACTAATGCTTTTATTCCAATGACTTTATATTTTTCCATTTACTTAATTGTATGACTAGCGCGACTTTAGTCCGTTATTAAAGCGACTTTACTGTCCAAGCATTAAGATTCAAAGTCTAACGACAGTTTGATAAAACGTCGGACTTTTTACATAATTAAGTATAAAGATCTTTATTTCTCAAAAATTCGCTTAGGGGGGGAGAGCCGAGACATTCTTTTTTTTGTATGAAAAAAAGGTTTTTTTTTCAGAAACCTATCGTGTGAAGTATCATATGAATGGTATTCATGATGAGCATTTCGTTTATTCGATACAGTAAAGCCATGGCCTCTTTACCTGTATTAATTATGCTGGAAATATTCAGAACCCGATTCAAACTACTAAGACTATCTACCGAACGATGTTTTCAAGAATCACATTTTCAAGAGGATCATATTCGGACAAAATTAATGAAAATAAAGAAAGTTGTGTATATTTATAAAAATCTTTCAGATGTAATTGAGTATAAAATTGCTAATATGCTTAAATTTATGGTAAGTGATAGTATGTAACTCTTTAAAAATTAACATAAATACTGCATGATGGTCATAAGATTCCCAAACACATTACTGAACTCACGGATTCTATGTACAATAAAGTATCACACATCATCATCATCATCATCATCATCAGCCTATCTACGTCCCACTGCTGGGCACAGGCCTCCTCTCAAGTATCACACATACATACTTACAAATAATTATCAAGACTGACATCGAAATTAAAAACAAAATATTATTAAAGAAGAATAATAATGCATATATTTCATTTAATTTTCAGGTCACTTTTAAATTGGCTTTAGAATTCCGATTCGTCATGGCTGATGTCTATTTGTTTTTAACCAATTTGATCGCGAAGCAAGAGGTTAGTAATATTTTGAATAATGTATTACGATAAAGTCGGGTTACTTTAACCCATACAAAAACCACAGTATTCAGAGTACTGATACTAGGACAGAAATACCTCAACTTGTATTAGTAGAGAGGCCAATTCGTCGAAAGTGCTTTATTTACGATTTTCGTAGGATTGAAAAGGTTTATACCGACAAGTGGTATCGTTGGAATCAGCATTGTTTACTGATTATCAAAATGCATGTTGTCGCTTCCTAAAGCGGTGGAATGACTTTTTATGACGTCATAAATTATATGTATGAAAAATAAACATTTTTTGTTCAAAAACCTATCGAGTGGGATATCAGACGAAAGGGCTTCATGAGCTGATTCCAAAAATATGCCACACCATTATATTTCGGCCAGTGGTGCCGAAAAAAATAAAGTTCATTTTCAAAACCAACCAATTTTGGTTTCTTCCTGACAGGAAACGGTTGAATGATTTTATTTTTAATATATGCTGAACGACTTACTGTACCTTTAATATTAAACGCAATGAAAGAAGTTCGGAAAAAAATCACTATACGTCAACTGCATTCAGGTCAACAAAATGCTAGTTTTGCTGCTTTAAAATAATGAAATCAATGGTAGACATCCATATTTTCCGAACTCCTTTCGCGTTTAGATATTAAGGATACAGTGAGTCGTTCAGCATAAATTTAAGAAAAAATTATTCAAGCATCTCCTGTTAGGAAAAGCCCAAACGTGGTGTGTTTTGACAATGAACTTTAATTATTTACGTCACCAGTGGCCGAAATCTAAAGTTATGGTATATTTTTGGAATCAGCTCATGAAGCCCTTTCGTTTGATACCCCACTCGATAGGTTTTTGAATATTTTTTTTAATTTTTCATACATAAAACTTTGTGACGTCATAAAAACTCACTCCACTACTTTAGAAAGCGACAACATGCGTTTTGATAATCAGTAGAGCATGCTGATTCCAACGATACCACTTGTCGGTATAAACCTTTTCAGTCCTACGGAAATTGCGTTTTTTCAACTTGGCCTCTCTACTATAAAAACATCTTAATGAATGGTCAGAGGTCATTGTTGAAAAGAAAACCCGCAATCTAGCGGCGAAATTGAAAACATTGACACTGACCATTGTCAAGATCCGAGCTTTTATTCTAATTTATTAAACGAGCAATTCTTGTATAAGTGTATATTTATTTATTTCTTTCGGGGATCTCGGAAACGGCTCTAATGATTTTGATAAAATGTGGTAGGTGGGGATTTTCGAGGGCGAGCAATTAATCGATCTAGATAGGTCTCATGCCCGGGAAAACGCCGAGCAAAGCTCGGTCGCCGAGATATTTTTAATTTAATTAGTAACAGTTTAGTATAATACGGAGAATGCGAATTGGTAACTCCTAATTTTAACGTACGAGTACCTACTTTCCATTGACCGTAGGTACATTCGAATCTAAATATCCGATGTCCATAATGACTTTAATCAGACCCAGAAATTGACTTATTCGAATCGCTTTCAGATTCAGGGGGCCGATTTTTGAGTGTCGCACGCTTGACTTTTCACTCGACATCTGTCAAAACATCATAGTTTTTTGACATATCTCGAGTGAAAAGTCCAGCGTTCAACACTCAAAAATCAGCCCCCTGAGCTGTCACTGGAGTTAGAGTCAACTACAATCAAGAACTTTTCCATGTAGATATCAATTATATTGTCTGATTGATAATAATCGTCTTCGGCCGTATGTACACGAAATATAATACGGCCTTATACGCGATAAGGGACAAGAGATTTGATTTGTCATTGTATCTCGCTCTCACGTTTTTTATTGTCCATGCTTTCATATTTTTCACATACGTTTGTATTGCCCACTCCAGCCTTATATTTAGGCACTTTAGGATACTATTTTTTTTTTTAGTTGACTAGGAACGATTACTTCGTGATCATCCTTATCAGATTCTTTTGCACCATGCTACTACCGCTTCTTTTCGCGATGTCTGCCGATGAAGTTGATGCCATTAGAAACATTCTAGCTGACCAGCTGTTGACATCAGGTACGACACCATCGACAAACGGTTTCATTGAATAAAAAAATAAGGCAACCTTACTTACGTAAATCGAATAAGTGTTAAACTATGTCAAGCTTGTACTATAGATACTACCTAGGCTGCGGTAAACATGCTAATATATATAAAGATTATTAAATACATAGAAAACATCCGAGACTCTGGAACAAGTTCATAATACAAATAAATACTCTACCCAGATTCATATAAGTGTCAAATTCAATGTTATCGTACTTTATATATCATCATCATCATCATCATCAGCCTATATACGTCCCACTGCTGGGCACAGGCCTCCTCTCATAGATGAGAGGGATTGAGCAGTAGTCCCCACGCTGGCCCAGAGCGGGTTGGGGACTTCACATACAACTTTGAATTTCTTCGCGGATGTATGCAGGTTTCCTCACGATGTGATCACTTTATATATACTCGTACCGTATATAAAACCAAGTTTAAACCGCATATGAAACCATAGCTGGTCATCATGACACCATGATAATTATGAGATTTTGATGTGTTGTGCAGACGAAGAGGTGCGCGAGGCGCTGTACGACGCGCTGACGTATCTGCGCGTGCGCCGGCTGCGCTGCGTGGTGTGGCGCGTGCTCGACATCGACGCGTCCACGCTGCTTACCTTCCTCTCGCTGGTCACCAACTACGTCACCGTCATGATCCAGTTCATGAAACCAAAGATCGAGGAGTAATTCTAACGGCCTTTTTGATCATTTATGTAAAGAATTAAAAGCTCAGATCCGAGAATACTACCCTGGGGGAAGTCAAAAAGCACGGGAAGCGGATTGCTGCTGTTTTGACCTATTTTGACCTTCTGGTAGCGCCCGGTGAGGTAGCTCGTGAATTAATTGAAAGAATCGCCTCTCATCCCTATAATATATTCCAATTTCTTTAGTAGTTAACGAGATGGCATCAAACGCTTTGGCGAGATCTAAATATATGCCTATTTGTAGGCATGCATTTGTTTCCATCGTCGAAATTGCTGGAAATTGAATTTGCGAGAAGAACAGCCGCATCCTCCGTGGATTTCCCTGTTCTAAAACCGAATTAGCGGCTGGAAATTAGATGGTTTTTTTTTTTCTATGTATTTGACTTATCTCGTGTTTACAAGCTTTTTCATATTTTGCGAACACATTTAAAAGAAATTTGTCTGTAGCTGCTAGGGGAGCCTTTGGAATCATTTTCTTTAATAGGTGTTACTGAAACAGCTTTTTTGTATCACTTTTAAGTTTAAGATTTTGGCATGACCTAAACTACAGTTTTAATAGATATGCAATAGCTTTAGGCTTTAGGAGATTGTTCTTGTTAGTTGATAGCTGATTACTATGGTATTCGATTTTTAGATTAAATTATTATTCGAGAAAATTTCTGTATCTTATAGGTTAGATGCAATAGCGGATCATGTGGGACAGCTCTGACTTGGGTGTGTAATTTAGGCACCTCATGCAGCGAAACAAACCCGGCGTAATCCAGAGCTTAATCGTAAAATTTGTTCGCCTAATTTTATCTGTACTTGTGTTGTTCGTATGTCATTTGTGCCGGTAACGATTGACCAGTCGGCAGATCTTAGCTCTTCCACCGCTTGCTTAGTATAATAACAAATTCTGTATAATGTGTACTTATAACACAATCGTTCCAAACTTAGAGTTAAATATACTGCGTGGCGATGGTATGACAAGCACAATTGTAAATTATTCTGCTCCATACAAACTCGTTCCGCAGCTATAGGTACAGTCGGCCAAGAAAGTGGTCTACCAGTTTTGACAAAAGTTTCTGTGAGATCTTATTATCGCTAGGATTGACTTTTCTAACGTCTATTATCTGAGATGCCTGACATAAAGTCATAGGTCATTTTATTTTGACCTTTGATGTCAATGCAATAGGGTATTATTTTGCAATAATGTTAATATATTCTTCTCTTCAATTAAAACCATTACGATCTTTTTCATGAAAATCTTTTTGCAACTGAAAAAGAAAGTATCACTGACAAATAGTGTCAAGTATTATTGTCAACTAATATTCAACAATCGTGTTATTGTATTTTATTCTAATTTCTTGATTCCCTACTGCTGTAATGCCTCGTAATTTAACAAGAGCACTTCATAACGAGGGCTTCAATAATAGTGAGATTTCTCTATACACACAATGATGACATGACGTAAATAGGTACATGTAACAAATGAAGGGAGCAATTGTCACTGTCATAATATTATTGCAAGGGGAAATCGACCTAGTTTTTCATGACGTTCAAATGAACCTCGGCCGTAGGGTGGTAGACCAAATTTTTTTGTCGACTGTACATACATGTAAATAAGCATTAGAGATAAATGAATTATTACAATTCAAGAAAAACTCCAACTCTGAGACTCACAACCAAATTTTCCTGTCAATTCTATATTCTTTATACAGATAAATGCCCCAACCGAGGTAAGCGCCGCGGACCATCAAGTTTGCCTTAGACTTATTTTATTTATTTCTTTTTTTGCATGTGAATATTTTTAAGTAATTGTAAGCCCTTCTTTGCCTGAAACACAGGGTTTCCTATTTCAGGCACGTGTTATTTATATTCATCAAATTGTAAGCTCCTAGCCTATAGTTATTATTATTGTACAACATGTTTTTCAATAAATTATTATTAATCTTATTTAGATTTAATAGCACGTAAATGTTTTGAACATTATGCAAAATATAATGTTATTGTTGTTTCAAAATAAATTGTATTCTACCAAATGAACTGTTGCATTTTTTTTATTCGTTGTCTTTAAATCATCTTTAATCAAGTTGATATAATGGAGGTTCTATGTTTAGATCTTAAAGTTCTATAATTACATGTGAGTTGTACTATGGATGATGTTACACTAATGACTTCCAATTACTTTATATTTTTCCATTTACTTAATTGTATGACTAGCGCGACTTTAGTCCGTTATTAAAGCGACTTTACTGTCCAAGCATTAAGATTCAAAGTCCAATGACAGTTTGATAAAACGTCGGAATTTTTACATAATTTATGTATAAAGATCTTTATTTCTCATAAAACTAATACATATTCACTTAAATGAGACTATATTAACCATGCTTTAACATATTATAGAAAGAAACATAGATAAGATAAGAGCTACGTACACAACTACACGGATATACAGAGACCGGAGGTGACAGTTTACTTTCGTATCGTTCGCATTGTGCTCACTAGTGACGTATATAAATAATTATTTTACGATTAAGGGCCGAAAACATACGTTTCTTCGGATGTAGACAAAACTGCGTAGCACAACGAAAAGCTTGACAGCAAAAGTGTGAAAGTGTCAGCCATCGACTGCTACGTGAGCTACCGCTACAGGAGGTGACAGCATTTTCCCGATATGTAGCGAAAATCATACGTACAGGCAAGTTGCAATCGCGTAGATTCAGAATAGTAGTAGTAGACTACCTAATTTCAAAAGGTATTTCTAGACAATCAGGCAAAACTGCGCGCTCCAGCTCAAACCAGACAGAACCGGATTTGCATACAGATAGCCGCACTTTAACTCGCCTGGTTGGCGGAGCCAAGAAATAAATTGGTAATAAAATATTTCTAGTTAGTACTTGTAGACTAAACTTGGAGACCAAGAGGGGAGCTCTTTGCCCAGTAGTGGGACACTATAAGGCTTCAAACAAAGAAAAAAAAAGACTAAACTCCTACGAGTAGGTACGTAACTGATGATCGGTTGACGAAAGTCGTAGGTACAGTCAAGGGCACCAATATGTATACACTGTTCACCTTATTTCATTGAAATAAGGTCCATAAATGTATACAAATTTATGCCCTTGACTGTACCTACCTACATACGATTAATGAAACTTTGACACTGGATGTTAATTTAATTGACAGGTACTCTGTCTTAACACGTATAATATTAATAATAGTAGATTACACAACTGCTACATTATAACAGGCATTAAAATACGAGTGTGGTTTCATGAAACGAGCCCAAGGCGAGTTTCATAATAAGCTCACACTAGTGTTTATTGCCTAATTATGTACAGTTGTTGCATATACTACTTTTTATTATCTACATAGATATATTAAATTCTCTTTCATGTGTTTCACGTGGGCATGTTGAGCCGGCGTGCACATGTTTCATCGGATAGCCTGTGCTGTTAAGGCTGGCGTCCACTAGGCTCGCCGAGCCGAGTCGAATCGAAATAATTCGCCTTCATACATTAACTATGAAAGTGCGTCCATTCGGTCGAGTCGATTCGATTCGGCTCTGCGTCAATCGACGCACTTTCATAGTTAATGTAAGGAGGCGAATTATTTTCGATTCGATTCGACTCGCCTCGGGGAGCCTAGTGGACGTCAGCCTTTATAGTAAAGTTGTACGTTATCTCATAATGTGATGCGGTTACGGCGTGCGCGCGCGAGGCAGATGGACGAGATGTTTGGAATGTTATTAAAATATCAATCATTGATACTTTAATGTAAGAATGCAGGCACATAAGCCATCAGATTTTCGTTTCAGAACATATTGTAGGGAAGTTATGATATGGATGTAAGTAGATAAAATGAATGACATTTTCCGTTTCCTACACAATAAAGGAATATAGATAAGTTTATAAAACCAATACCAATACGTATTATTTTGTAACAAAAACGAGCAATGTAATCATTTTTATAGTACGTTGCTTTATATGTTATGGCACACCATCTCACTGTAAGTGCCATTGCGAATAAGAGTTCTCACCGAACTCAACGGGACGCGTTACTGTGTTCCTTGATTACATATCGATTCTGTTAGACGCTTCACTGGGCTTGCACGTCCTAAGACTTTTAATTCTGCGAGGTTTTCTGTGATTGGAAAAAGGCAATTGGATTTTAATTGCTGATTGGTAGAAGGACTTTGTGACTTCGGATGTTTTTTATTGGAAATTATGTAATTCTAAAGTTAATAAACGGTCAAAATTTGGTACAGATAACATCGCAGATATCTATACAATACTTTATGCTGAAGTTATTCTACTATTTCGTGCCTGTTAATAATTCAAATCTTAAACTATTAAAGTACATTACAAATTCCACAGTGCCTTAGAATATTTTTCTGTAATGCTGTGTTTTTTGTCGGGAAATAAATAAATAATTATGCACGTGCGTGCGTATATGTACGAGTTTCTTCGTGCTTAGCATTCTTGCTTTAACTGGTTCTACCATGCACATAATCATCTATGCTGCTGCTGAGGGCTATGCTGGGAGTTTCTCTGCGTGATCGCATCAGAAATGGAACATCCATAGCAGAACCAAAGTAACCGATATAGCCTTTCGAATCGCTAAACTTAAGTGGCAGTGGGCGGGGCACATTGCACGTAGAACCGATGGCTGTTGGGGCCGAAAGGTTCTCGAGTGGCGACCACGGACCGGAAGGCGCAGCGTGGGTAGACCCCCCACAAGGTGGACTGATGACCTGGTAAAGGTCGCGGGAGTCCGCTGGATGCGGGTGGCGCAAGACCGGTCATTGTGACACTCTTTGGGGGAGGCCTATGTCCAGCAGTGGACGTCTTTCATGAATGATGATGATGATGATAATCATCTAAGCGCACGTTGGAAATTTATGTCTCTTACTGACCTCGTCAGGTAGAAGATGTTTGTCCGTAATAAGCCTCGTCAACTTCCATGTAATCTCGACACGTACCAAACTTAGTTATAAGATATACTACGTTACAAACTTCGAGAGCTTTCGGTAATATGTTAAAGATGAAAGTGTCCAAGATGATGTCGGTTTTGGCCGACGTTGTAGCATTTCATACACGCTAAAGCTTAAGAATAATTATTTTATTTAAGTATAGCTTTTTCCCGCGACATCGTCGGCGTAAACTTCCACTTTCTATTTCATCCCTTCGAGGGAAAATCGTATACTAATTTTCATCATAATCGGCTCAACCATTTTTGTGTTGTATTTATTATTTTAGTAGGATTAGTACCTACTATTAGTAGGATCATTAGGATTTACAGTCTCAGGGACTTGGTTGAATGGAAAGTCCTGCAAAATCGCGGGGTTTTATCGACTTTTCATGAAAACCGGTTCCGGGACTGCAAACCCTAGTTATCATGTATCTATTGTTTTATTTAATTAATTTATTTATTTAATTTATTAGGAGATAAAACAGAAACAGTCACGAGAATACAGCAACAATTACTTAGGTATAGACGTTTCCTTATACATATCTCACTGTGAACACAAAAAAATTTAACACGAATAACGCTAAAAATATTTGGACACTACTTTTCGGCGGATCAATCATGCGTGCATAATTGATGCGCTTCATTTTGATTTAAATAAGTTCTAAGAATCCGAAATTTTAAAAAACACTCGCGACTAATGCAGCTAACAAAGAATATAATAGTTAGTAGTAGCAATTCGCTATTTGACAAAAAAAATTATGGTGCCTTTCGAAACAGTTTTCTTAGACGACCAAATGTCTCTATGGGACCAACTACAATTAAACGTTTCAGAATATATACCGAGTTGACAATAAACCCAAATGTGGTAGGACCAAAAGGGCACGTGCTATGAGACGAGCACGTGCGACCGGGATTTTAAATGTTCTACCTTCTGTACCTTCTGTACGTACGTACTATGATTTATTATATGCCTACGGTCTCTTATCAGGATCAGCTAAAAAAAAATTCTGTTCAATTGAGACACATTTTGTCATTTTTTCAATGTTACTATCTACAACAACTTTTTTTTTTGACAATCTTATACAAATCAACCTAGTCCCAAACTAAGCAAAGCTTGTACTATGGGTATTAAGCGACAATATACATACTTTAGATATATAGATACTTATACTTTAGATAAATAGATACTTAAATACATAGAAAACATCCAAGACCCAAGAACAAATATCCGTGCTCATCACACAAATAAATGCCCCGGCCGGGATTCGAACCCGGGACCTCCAGCTTCGTAGGCAGGGTCACTACCAACTAACGGTCGTCAAAATTATATTGCGGCTTAATGATATAAATTTTAAATGTATGTATCCATTTTTCATTAAGAAATATTGTTTTAAACTCTTCAAATCGATCATTTTCGAGCTAAAAACTGCTTTTCCCCCCCTTAAAATCTACTAGACACAATTAAAAAAAAGGCTGTGCGTACTATCAAAACACGAATTTAATCATCGTATCCTTTAATCACTTTATTGGTATTATTATCAATACTTATGTCATGAAATCAAAGTTTTGCAAAACTTGTAACTCTTGTAAGGCCTTTTATACAAATTGCTCGAAGTTCCCTAGTTCAACTACGGAACCCTGAAGGTGCCTATGAGCAGATTGCAATGAAATATTAATTCACACCTCGACAGATTCTTCGCTTGAAATGCCGAGTTATGGTCGAACGATGATGGCAGCTTACATAATTGAGTGGGCTCGTTGCTGCTGGAAGTGTTTTATCGAATTTTCAAATCGCATCAGCACCTCTATACGAATAATACTAGAGAGCCCATATCTACAAGACCCATCAAAACTAAGCTTCGTTTGTCTAACTTGACATGTTATGGACCTTTACCCTTACCATGAATTATCTCTCTCTCACCGAAAACTCTTACCGTACTCGCTAGCGACTGCGTAAACGATTTAGTATAGCGATTCTTAGTTCTATTGCGTAACCGCCAGAGGCGCTGTACTTTTGTCCATACTAAATCGTTTACGCAGTCGCTAGCGAGTACGGTAAATGCAAACATTGCAAACTCATGGTAAGGGCACTTTACGTGGTCCTTAGTCATGAGAACCTGTCCCGACGGCAGCGCCCCTAGCACTGCGTGCTCGATGCTCTGTCCGCTCGGCAGCTCGATGACGGCGGCGATGATGGCAGCGAGTGACCCGTTAATTATATTGATTGTCATTTTTTATTTTCTTTAATTAATTATGTGTTGTGTATAATTTAAAGTAGGTATATTCTTATTCATTATTTTATTTTCAATATTTAATTTAGCGAACATTATACAATTAGAAATATAAGCAAAAATTTACTTATTTGTAATATGAGAATTGTCATCATCATCATCATCATCATCAGCCTATATACGTCCCACTGCTGGGCACAGGCCTCCT
Organism: Cenopis cana; assembly: GCA_951800055.1. NCBI lineage: Eukaryota > Metazoa > Arthropoda > Insecta > Lepidoptera > Tortricidae > Cenopis > Cenopis cana. The sequence continues at coordinate 2,497,417 of OX637495.1, forward strand.
CTCATAGATGAGAGGGATTGGGCAGTAGTCCCCACGCTGGCCCAGAGCGGGTTGGGGACTTCACATACAACTTTGAATTTCTTCGCGGATGTATGCAGGTTTCCTCACGATGTTTTCCTTCACCGAAAAGCTAACGGTAAATATCAAATGATATTCCGTACATAAGTTCCGAAAAACTCATTGGTACGAGCTGGGATTCGAACCCACGACCGCCGCTTGACAGCCGCATGCTTGAACCACTGGGCTACCGTAGCTTTGATGAGAATAGTATTTGGCGATAAATAAAACTAAACTAAACTATATTTCAATACATCTAAAACTCAAAGGAGTTTTTTATTTAAAATTGTGAGCCAAGATCTCCAAACCCAAACGCTATTGAAATCAATGACACGTAACTTTATTGATTCCGTGCTATGAACCAAATCAACCGTACCACGGTATAAGAGAATAAATCTTTCCATGATTTAAGATTTCAGGAATCTTGTTACTCCGCAATGCGCCATATTTTCTGCTTCAAATTAACATAACAATATAAGATGTGACCAGATTTAATGAATTGCGTAACACAGTTTACTAAGACTTTGCCCGCGGCTTCAATCCCTATATTATGGTATTTTTGAGCGAGTTGAACGAAGTTCTCCGTTTCAACTTCAATCACTATACATGATGATTTCTAATCGGTGATCAGGAACCTATATATAACTATTTATTTCAGTAATCGATGGCAATCACGGTTAGCTAGTAGTTATCAAAAACTAACTCTATTTTTTCATGAATCTACTGTACCCTTACCATGAGCTTGCAATGTTTGTATTACCGTACTCACTAGCGACTGCGTAAACGATTTAGCATAGCGATTCTGAGTTGTATTGCGTAACCGCCAGAGGCGCTGTACTTTTGTCCATACTAAATCGTTTACGCAGTCGCTAGCGAGTACGGTAATGCAAACATTGCAAATTCATGGTAAGGGTACTAACGCGGAGCGCAGACCTACAAAAGTGACCAACCAAACAGAATAGTATAATAGTATTAAATACATACAGAATGGTCACGATCCCCCCGCACCGAGGTCAGTTTCCTCGTCCCTGAGAGACCCGCCTGGTGTCGATCGGGTGCCGTCGCGCCTCGCGATTCGTCCGCGCCACGCGCTACACACCCGCGCAAACAATTGACGCGTGTACCGACAGCGCACGCACACATACTACCCACAGCGCTTACGTTTTCCTTCGCGTGTCACAGGTGTGATCTCGTCCAACTCTCCGCTCCGCTCCGCCTTCGTGAAAAGGCAGCCTTGCACGTTTACAGTTAAAATGTCACTGATATCCCACATTCACATAATTCCGTCAATCAGAAAGGCTTCAGGGTGAGCGCGATAGTGCTAGCTAGTCTGCGGTTGGCTTTAGATTGGAATCTCTACTCCGAAAGATCGATTTCAGCGATGTTTCTAGAAAAAAAATGTGTTTTTCGCCCCCAGCAGTGAAATAAGGGGTCTAAACGTCCTATGTTGAACGCATAATCGTGTCGTGTGTTATGTATGTATGTAAGCACTCAATTGTACAGTCGAGTCGCGGAATGAAAATGTTGACCAGTTTTCAAATACATTCATTTACGCGTTGCAAGCACATTTTACCTTTTTAACTGTGTAACAGATGAGACTGTAGTATTGAAAATTATTTTACTCTGTTTGATAACAAAGCTACGATTTACTAAGACCAATTTTAATATGTTCCGCCATTACGTTCTGTCAAATTTGATAAGCCTAATGATTATAATGCTTTTTTTTCTACATCTAAAGTTTTGGTTTTTGCTGTTTACATGTTACGCAGGTTTTCTTATTTTAAGTAGGTTAAGTATTATCATTGTAATAAGCAATTTTTTTTGGGAAAATTGACTGACTGTCGAGTTTCTTTCGACGTTTCTTCTCGACAGTGGTCTTTTGAGACACTAGTAGATTGTGACTTGTAAAAGTGTGTTTGCCTTCTATTTGCAGAATAAAGCTCATTTATTTCATTTAAATGTACAAAAGGCTCAAAACTAAACGGCCTGAAGAGCAGTGATCGAAAGGGTCACCCAAAGTAGCCTCGTCCCTCAAGAATTTAGGCGACTTCCTGACTTGGCGGGGCGGGATCGATATGTGACATTTTCTTCTTTGTCGTAAACTTACTGACGTCGCAAAGATTCTCACTTGACAGAATACTGTCAGTATTACATTTGCGCAGTAGTAATATGCGCAGAAGCGGACCAGTACTGCCTTCGCATCGTCCCGCTTCCGCGCATCGCGCGCCAGTCAGGAAGCACTCATTTAAATGTAGGGGCGTAGTAAAAAATGGTATCGCGTCGACTGACAGCTGACACTGACATTTGACACTTTTCTCATATCGTACTGCCTCCGCACCGAAAAATCAGGAAGTCGCCTTAATATGAAATGCCAAACTGGACTTTTGTTTGAAACTCAAAATAACACCGAAATTTTCCTTTGAAGTAAAGACGAACACCTTTAAGAGAAAACCTCAACAATTCACGTTTCGTTTAGCCCGCAATGCGTCGGACGTTTTTCACCGCACAAGATATTCCCGGCGGCCAGTAGATAAATACGCATAGTAGGTATATACTTACGCATATTTGGACCTTATGTCAAAGGAGTTGAGTGGAAAATTGTACATATGTTAATGAACGCTGTACAAGGCTGGACGGTATATATTTTATTTTATTTTTATTTTTATTTTATTCATTTGGCTTACCAACAATTGTTTACACTAATACATGAAATACTGATGGGTTTACATTTTGTTAGTGCATTTAAGGAATATATTTTAAGCCGGGTTATGAATCTTTGAGGTAGCTATTTTGTAATTATAAGGATTATTTTTAGGGTTCCGTACCCAAAGGGTAAAACGGGACCGTATTTACTAAGACCCTACTGTCCATCTGTCCGTCTGTCACCAAGCTGTACCTATAGCTGCCGGCAAACATCTTGAACCTGAACAATGTTTTGTGTGCGCAGTGCGGATTTACGTACAAATTACGCTGCTGCGCAGTTCAATCAGGTTCAAGATGTTTGCCGGCAACTGTATCTCAAAAACCGCGATATATAGTTAGACAGTTGAAATTTTCACAGATGATGTATTTCTGTTGCCGCTATAACAACAAATACTAAAACACAGAATAAAATAAATATTTAAGGGGGCTCCTATACAACAAACGTGATTTTTTTACCGTTTTTAAAGATAACGGGACGGAACCCTTCATGCGCGAGTCCGACTCGCACTTGGCCGGTTTTTATACCATTACTTTAATTTACATTAATTATTAATTTACATTACCTTAATTAATTAATTTACGTTACCTTAATTTACATTAATACCATTACATTAATTTTGTGTTAAACAGTAACGCTGCTTACGCAAAACTGCAAATTCCTAATAGGGATGATGACACTATAAAAGAAAATCAATAAATCCAAATTTTCTACATAATGACTCAAATTCTCAATCAAATGGCAAAAAAAGTAATTCAAAAAAATAAATAATTACGTAATTATAAGTCTTCAAAGTTTTAAAAGTGGGTATTTTCTGTCGCTTTTCCGCAAAACGCACCTTTGTATTGAACGATTGTCATTTACTATGGCGCTACTCAAAGGTGACGTCACGGTCGAGTAGCACTTTCTCTCTCTAACTACGAACATTCTAACCGTTGTTGCTTCGTTATTTTTTGAGATATTTGAATAGGATTTTCACTATTTGGCATAGTTTTATGTCTTCTTTCTATTGAAGTAATAATTTTTTTTGAGTCATCATGCCTATTACCTGAAGCCAGAGTTTTCTATTTAGATGTCGCTGCACGCCTCCCTAAGGCGTTGTAGGAGGCAACGGTTGAGGAGTTTGGGGGCCGAGCTCGATTGCTCCCATAGCTCAGTGGCAAGAGCGACTAGCCGCGAATGCCACAATGTATTGTGACGGGTAATGTCAATATCGTTTCGGGCATGCGTAAGATAGATTTAATAAAAATTACAGTTAGATATAACTAGCGTAAGTAGGTACTGTAAAGATTGTATAATCACTATTACAGATCTCCTTGCGAAACGGATTGGCTAGCTGTTCAATTTATATTTGGAATTGTAACCGGCACTGTTGAATGGTAGTTTGGATGCAACCGCGGTTCAGATAAATTATTTTGTTATATTTGCTGTTCTAAGGCCTAATAATTAGGTACTTATAAAAAAGCTGATGAGTTTTATTGAAAGCCCAGTTCCACCTCTACAGCACTCTGTACTTAGGTAGCCATCTAGGATCACTACATAGCATTAAAACAAAGTCGCTTCCTGCTGTCTGTCCCGTTGTATGCTTATAGTCCGGTTTTTTTTAATACACTCGCGGACAAAGAATACGGGTCAGTAAAAAAACGTCATATTTCCTAAAATACTGCGAGGTTGTAAGTTTTTTTAATCATGTCATTATCTTTATTTAATTTTACATCTATACTGCAAAAGTAACAGCCAAAAAAGTAACGTTTCCAAGTTTAAATGGGACTCGTAAAAACCCATGAAAAAACAACGTTAACGGAGCGAGATATCGCGAAAATCGTAATTTTTGGACATTGATATTTTTATGAAAGGATTCCGGAAATTGCTAATACAGTTGGGCATTACGAAGAATAGTATATTATGTAAATAAAACGAGTATAGAATATTTAACAAACCCTATTGAGGCTATTTAAACTAGGGTGACCCGAAATTATTGACCGAGAGTGTAGATAGAGTGATTCAAGAGGAAGGTTTATATGTATAATTTGCACCCGTGCGAAGCCGGGGCGGGTCGCTAGTATCTCCTCATTATTCTTCGCCCATAGCAAGAAGATTACGGATGTAATTAATCCTCCTTTTCATCCCATCTGGCTCAGAATAGCTAGAAGCCAGCAATTATCTGCCCGCCGGCCATTATCCGAGCTGAGACTCCTTTATTAACGCCTGTTGTACTCGATACGATACAGTCAGGTGCACTTAATTACATCACAGATTACATCGAGGGCTGAGCGGTCAAGCCCAATAAATCGAGAGAACATCCGTTGCGCATGCGCATAGTTATATTTTCAAAAAACCTCTTATTCGACTTATCGGGTTTGACCACATTTTAGGACCTTAGTACTGCAAAAGTATACATATTGTTGTAGATATAGGGTCGGTTGCACCAACATACGAACACAGGCCGGTCATCGTCAAATATGGCGCCGGCAGCTGTCATCCCATAGAAACTTGTCAAACTTTCCATACAATCAGATTTGACGAACACCGCGTACGATTACAGACGGTTTGGTGCAACCCAGCCATAGTCTACTCTAATCTCTGTTGTGCAGACTCTTTTTAAGTTACCTATTTTCTTCTTTTGGCATAGTTTATGCCTATCCTAGATCCTGATCATAGTAACGGTTCTATATTTATATTTGTATTTTATATATTTTATATTAATATTTTTTGTATTATTTATTTATTTATCTATGTTTAATGAATGTTCTATTCTCCATTTATTTGACATATTATTTTATTCCCATTTTGCTGATTATTATTTACCTAGTTACTTCAATTTAATATATACACTTGTGTCAGTAACATCTCTTTTTACTATTTTATACAATTTCTTTATTCTTCGAGCAACATTACAACACGTAATGTGTGTGTCTGCGCGTTAATGCCGTAGTTCACTACAATACTTGATTTGAATAATACTTACATAACTACCTATATATACTCGCGTAGGATGCTCAGGTACTTACCTGTAACAGAAATAATTTTTAAATAATATGTAATGAATATATTATTAGTGGCTCTGTGAGCTGATATTTTAAGGGGTTCCGTACCCGAAGGATCCAAACGTCCTATTGCTGTCACTCACGCGTCCGTCCGTCGTCTGTCAGTTCTGTCACACAAGTTTTACAACCAAACGGTTAGAGCTACAAGCTTCTCACAGTATAAGCATATTGTTGACCCAAAGCCATGCAATAAGTATAAACTTATTTTTTAATGTTTATAAGGGGGGGGGGGGGGGGGGGGGGGGGGCTCCCATACAGCTAAAAGCTAGTGTATGTGTATCGTCGTCTAGTCTAGCACCGTAAAATCGGGTAAAATGGGACATACATGGCTAACTTGGGACACCTGTTTTACATACTAGTTCCTAGTAAAAACAGGTGTCCAAGTTAGCCATGAATGTCCCATTTTACCCCAATTGACGGCACCCATAGTACAGCTTTGCTTAGTTTGGGACTAGATAAATTTGTTTTGTGTTAGACTGCCCCCAAAATATTATGTTACTCGTGTTTTAAGACCCTTCTTAAACAAGAGTTGCATAAAATACTATTAGCTACAAATAAAAATTATATATTTTTTAATCTAGTTCCAGCTTTTTAGCCGACTCGCAAAGCTGAAAGGGGCGTAATGATTTTTCTTTGTTCTCTTTGTTAATACTGAAGGCTGTTGTTTCCGGATCCGTTACCGACAGTCGATATCCGTTGCTCGTGGTACCACGCTAGGGTTGTCAAGGGTTGTCAACGAACGTGTTTTATTTTATACAACATGATTGCTAGGGTTGTCAACAATCATCATCATCCTCCTAGCGTTATCCCAGTACAGTTGCATCCTAAAGGATGCCTGGGGTCCGCTAATAAATAAATAAAGCAATAAATAAAGGTAAATAAATATCTCGTTAGACCCGTATAAAAAATATGTTAAGTACCTAGGTATACAAGGCGCGTGAGTTTAAAGTGTTGGGTTGTCGACAAATATATGTCCCAGCATCGCCTTAATAATTTGGGAAAACTTATGGGTCAAGTTCAGACCAAGAAAAGAAGATGAAGAATATCCACCTGTTGGTTTGAGACTGACTGACGGGGATGTACCTATATATATTATACGAATTTATACAGTGTGTATGTCGCAGGCAAATCGTATAATCCGCCGTATTACATTATGGCTAGGCGTTTTACATAACAGAGCTGTTTTGTATTACGGCGGGTCAATGACTAGGCGGATTGAATATGACTGATTGAAAATCCGCCGAAATGTGTTCGGCGCTTTGCATTCTTCAATTGGCCTAGTCGTAATGTAAAAACGCGGTTCAGTCAGATTGTATAATTCGCCGTAATACATTACGGCTAGCCTTTTCACAAAATAGCGTCGTTTTAGCTGTCACCTGTTTGACAGCTTTTAATTCCCATTTTTAACACTCGCAGCGCTGTTTAGCAATGATAAGCCGGCCATTTTGTAAAACGGCTAGCCGTAATGTAAAACGGCGGACTGTGCAATCCGGCAAGTACAATCCGGCTAAACGTGAGCCGCCATATTGTAGAACGTACTGCAATGACGATCCGGCTAATCGTTAACCCGCCGTATTACAAAACGGCTCTGTTTTCTTAAACGGCTAGCCGTAATGTAAAACGGCGGTTTATACAATCCGGCTGCGACATGTATATAATAGAAACTCTATTACCTACATAAGTATTAAAGTAGAATGTCCAATGGAACAAAGTATGGTATGTTTATGAAAGTGTCAAACCAGGGGTAAAGTTATTTACGTAAGTACTTACTTTCTCAAAGGAAGGCAGAAAATTAGTTTGGAGAACACAGCAGACTAAAGCGAATTATGACGGTCACGAGCTTATGTTACGGGATGCCAACGAAAAGGAATATTACACATGTAAATTACAAAGAGAAATAATAAACCGGTAGACAGAAAAACTAAACTAAACGTGCGACTAAAATACAAACTTTGCGAATTAGGCGGACATGGAACATTCGCACAGTAAGGCGACTTCCTGACTTGGCGGGGCGGGATCGATATGTGTAATTTTCTTCTTTGACGTAAACTTACTGACGTCGCAAAGATTCTCACTTGACAGAATACTGTCAGTATTACATTTGCGCAGTAGTAATATGCGCAGAAGCGGACCAGTACTGCCTTCGCATCGTCCCGCTTCCGCGCATCCCGCGCCAGTCAGGAAGCACTCATTTAAATATAAGGGCGCAGTAAAAAGTAGTACTGGGTTCAATGACAGTTGACACTGACATTCGACAGTTTTCTCATATCGTACCACCTACGCACCGACAAATCAGGAAGTCGCCTTAGTATTTCAGGCAGTACGATTAAGCTTTTGTAGGTTAGGTTTAGGGCTGCCATCTCGAATTTCGCCAAACCCGGACAAAGATTCAAAAAAACCCGGACATTGGGCGTAAATCGCATTTTTTCCCCGGACGAGTCCGAAAATAATATTTTTTTAAAAAACAAGACTTTTAAATTCAATGAGGTGCTTCCTTACATTCTTCACAACACCCCCCCCCCCCCCCCCCCCCCCGGACGGATGGCAGCGCTAGTTAGGTTAGACTTTTTCGCAGCTTTTATTACTACGTACCGAATTACAAAACAGTGTAAAGTGTCACTAGTATTTTTACACATGTTTGCAACCTACTCGTAGTTTATATTTCTTTGAGCGAGGATAACAAACGACATTGCTACGGCACTTTGTGTCATTTGCCCGGTCGCTTCCGTTATTGGTTACAGCGGCGCTGGGCAATATCCGGCGCTTAGGGTTGCCACTCCAGAAATTAAATATTATGGGACTGTAATGGAACGTAACTGGTACCACAGAATAAGTAATAGGAAGGTAGTACTACGTACAGAAGTCCCATTGTTAACAAATCCCCAATTTACAACCCCAAATTATAATAGGTAAATAACAAACTTTGACCACACCAAACGAATGACGCAACGACGCGACCGTCCGGTAACAATGCGCGACAGCCACTTAATGGTACAGTCGACCAAAAAAGTGGTCTACCACTTTTCGATTCTATTATGTGTACGTTAGAGTCCAAAAGTGGTAGAGGACTTTCTTTGCTGACTGTACCACCTGCGGATGTACTTGCAGCGGCGCGGCGAGCTGATGGAGTGACACCCCGCTGTTGGTACAGACACTATCAAATGAACTATGTAACATATTTGACAGGTCGCTGTACTCGCTGTCGATGAGCCTGTATGGGCTCAAATTGATGAAAAATTTAAACAAGGCTGTTACGGAGAAGGCACTATGATACGTGTAATATTGTAAATTTGATTTCTCATAAAATAAAGTGGACTCGTTATCAATAAACAATACATGGCGCAGTCGGTATGAATAGCTAGAGTAAGTACACGCAAAGCAATGGACGTAAGATATAAATTTAGTGTTGTGGTATTTTTAAATAACTAGTACTTAACTGGCAAAATATAATAAAAGAAAGTCAGGTCTTCGGCAATGAAAAATAAAACTGAAGGAAGAAGACTGTTGAATAATTTAAAGGTATGAATATTTAATAATTAAGAATTTTGTTTGCGTAATTGATTTCTTAATCAATTTAACTTTATAGAAGTTAAAATTGCTATGTATTCTTTGAATTTACGTACATTTCAAAAAAGTACCTATGAACCTGCGTTGTGGATACATTCTGCATGTAATTTAATTTGTATACAATAGCGAAACATGATTGCCTATAAATTGTATATCTAAAGTAGGAAATGTAATCTAGAATCAAATTTTACGTTTTTTTTTAACTACAATATTTTTTTATTTAATAAGAATATTTAAAGAAGATAAATTAGGTACAATAACAAACTTAAAAGACTAAATATTTTTATGTCACACCTGGCCATAAAGTGGCCATTATCGCACGCTCCGCGCGCGAAAAAACCCACTTCCTGGCCAGGGGGTGACATAAAATTTTGTACTTACCACGGGCGATAATAAAGAAAGCCTCAGATCGCATATTTATCGCCCTTGCCTTCGGCTCGGGCGTAAAATACCTGCGATCTGAGACATTCTTTGTTTTATCGCCCTTGGTAAGTAATGTACTATTTATTCATTGTTTTTTTAAGTAAACGCGCGAGACTTGACTGACAGCTTTGTTAGGTACTTTCAAAAGATAATTCAATGCGAGAATTACCGTTGTTGGTACCTATATTTAATCGTTTTACATTATTGTTGACGAATTTTGATGTCTATTTGCAATTAATTAGAGTCCAAAAGTGATTCATATTATCTACGACAAGACATTTAGAATAGAAGAATTCAAGATTGATAAAGAACTCTCCCAATTGAATTCTGATAATCTTGAAAAAGTTACTAACCTCGAGTTTTTTTTATCGCTGGCAAGAAACTTTTTTAATCTTTGCGAACATAAATTCTAAGAAGTAATTTGAGATTGTATCAGGTTGAGTAGCGATTGCATCTGAGTTTTCCAAATGCAAAAAAAAACCATTGTTTTTGCGTTCATGACAGTTGATTTTACGGCAGAGACATTCAATTTCTTATTACAGGTTTTTCCAGGGATTGAAAGAAGAATAAAGAAGAATAAAGAATATTTATTTGCATAAACATGGTAAGTACATGTCAGGTGGTATTATAATTATTTGTTTCACATGTTTAGCCTATTATGGCATGCAAATTTACGTTCTACACAATAATTCATCACATTACGCTATATATTATATGAGCCATTACATAACATTAATTACAATTACAATAAATATTTTGATAATAATTCAAATAATAATAATCTAAGGTTGTTGAAATACCTGCAATTATTATTTTTCACTTTGCATACACACCTGCAATAATTAATTGTATTTTTTACTTTTCTGTGAAAATATTGTAAAAGCCTAATACCTAAGGCTTAAAATAAATAAATAGCATAATAAATAATAGATAATATTGCATCATAAATGAAAAAAAAAAATTACACGAATACACGTAGGATTGCATGCAAAAATAAGCAACTGGCGGTCTTGTAATTTTAAAGCGATCTCTTCCAAGCGACCGTTTGTATTTGTATAAACATGTATACATACATCTATTTTATTTTATTTACGTAACTTTTCTCTTACTACTGAAGGTTAGCAATTTCATAAAACGCTCCGCCGTATCAGGTCATCTTGATGTAACTATATCATATTTCAGTGAGATTTTTTCGCAGAAATGTCCTTTGAATAGGTTCTATACGGTCTATATGAATTCCTCTGGATAGCTTCTATGCGGTCTTTACACGGTCTACATTCCCTTACAAACTTCATACTAACAGAACGTTTTGACATTCCGTATAAATTTGCTGTTTTGACTGTCAGTTAATATCTCCATCGTCAACCCTACTACAACCTGCGAGCCGGTTCATTTGTCCGGTAATTACCGGACGTCGTTCGTAGCCAATTAACAAGGTTTCATTTAAGGCAAGGCCAGTTTACGAATCGACGAAAATATTAAAGTATGAGCTTCTAGTGTGAAGAAATTATGATGAATTACCTACACTACACAAAAAAATCTGTAGACTGGAGAAAGGAACAAATTAACACAATAACCGAACAAAATATTGAAAAATGCCCTGCTAACTTAGTAAAAAAATCATATCATCATGACATTTTTTTTTACAAAAAGGATTAATTTTTGTTTTTCTAACACAATAACGAAACTAACTGTAACTAGGTGGGGCGATGATATACGCAAGGCAGTGGGCAGGGATTGGAGGCGAAGAGCTGAAGACCGAGCTCAGTGGCGTACCATGGGAGAGGCCTGTGTCCAGCAGTGGACTGTACACGCTGATGATGAACACAATAACAGAATAGATTTTTGATACGTGATCCAGTATTCCGAAAATCAATCAAAATGTACTAAATATTTATGAAAACCACGCGCCGAGTTCCATAGAGAGCGGGACATTTTCAGTGGGACTGCCTGGCCTTATGAGTTGAATGCAACGGTAGTAACAACAAAATACAAGTTATGTCTGGTTTACAAGCTTTTAATGATTTGATTTATCAATCAATGGCCTTCGAGTCTATTACAGACTATACAAGCAGTGTCATGCAGGTAGACAACGTCTTTTGTGGCTGTGTAAGCCGATGCGAGAGCGGCATACACGACCGCAGCCCTGGCAAGTAAAGTTCGCCCGTGGCGAACAGGTCTCCGGTCGATGTCTCTTGGCTCGCTTGTCTGCAAGCGTTGCAAGCCATGCTTTATCGTGGACTTTGCGCCCATCGAGCATTTGTTTTGCTTGGCGCCATAGCTGATGCCAAAAGAAGTGTGGGTAGGCCGATGCTGCGCCATAAGGACTGCACCAAGCGAGACATGCACGCATTCAACATCCCGGTTCACAAATGGGAGGAGCTTGCCGAGAACAGGGACAAATGGCGCAAACTGGTGCTCGATTTGCCTTATATCTATGTTATAATATTACTATCTACTTTCATCAAATTGGACGATATTCCCGAAGTGCAATAAAGCAAAAAAAAACAAATCTGTACATATGACAGCACCTCGACGGTGGCAAATAAGCGTACGGTCCACCTGGATGGTAAGCGGATACCGCAGCCTACAGACGCTCGCAACTCCAAATGAGGTTAAGTGCGCGTGGCGACCGACCCATTATAAAATTTGAGGACAGTGTGTTGACAGCAGAAGAGACAAATTTAGGTCCATCGCTCTCAACACAGTGCATCCTCGGGAGCTCTGGCAACCTTGCTCACCTCCAGCAACACAACACTACATACTTGTACAGTAAATAATGTTTCTATGGCTGTGGTCTTCTGCAAGGCGGAGGTACTTCCCCAGCTAGGCTGCTTCAAACTCGATGACGTTTTGCTGTGCATTTTTGTCGATATTTTATTTTATTTATTAGGACGTTGTTTTTTTATTTATTCTCATCTCTGTTCTTTAAGTACCGTAGTTGGCGGCAATCGCTTTTAAGTTGCGATGAGTGTCGGTGACAGGTGAATTGGCAGCCAGCCAGCGCCTAATGCTGGCAAATTGTGATTTATATTGACATCGATCCCCTGTCACACCGATTACAATCTTGAACGATCATACCAAAGTCACATAGTGTGTTTCTATCCACTCTTTGTTCCACACAGATGTGAGATGTGGTCGCCTATAAGTGACTAAGCATCTAAGATACAATACAATTATACATGTATATTTATTATATAGGTAGGTTTTTTTTAAATAAAATAAATAAATAAATAAATCTTTATTGTTCAAAAAACATACAATATAAATTTGGAGCCCTGGAGACTGCGTTAGTTTTCACTGTATTGCAGCCCCCATTTATCGTATCATTCATCATTTAACCGTGAGATCTTCGAGAAAACAGTACGGTTGCCAGTTTTGTTGCCGTTTTAGCAACACCCAGGGATCACGTGTAGGGTAGCGGTGGGTACTTTCCCTACGGACGTGGTGCAACTTCGACCCCCCTTTGTCAAGTGAGCGGGCAACTTGACTGTTAGAAGTTCTCCTGCCAGAAGCCTCCAACTTGGCTTTACGACTGCTGCCACGGGATCAACGGCTTAACGTGCCTTCCAAAGCACGGGAGCGCTCAGTTAGTAACCACTCAAAGCGGTCACCCATCTATGTACTGACCGCGGCCGACGTTGCTTAACCTTGCATACCGCTTGCGACACGCAGGCGCCGCTGGGCCACGAGGTGACCTGGCCCGACGTTGCTTAGTGCCAGTTGCACCAACGTACGAACACAGACCGGTCATCGTCAAATATGGCGCCGACAGCTGTCATCCCATAGAAACTTGTCAAACTTTCCATACAATCAGATTTGACGAACACTGCTTACGATTACAGACGGTTTGGTGCAAGCCAGCCCTAGTCTTGCATACTGTAAGATATGCAGATTTATGAGGGTAGATTTCCCTCTCACCTATTGTAGCTGTCAAATGTCAGTGCCCTCTTTGGATTAAATGGTGTTAACGTATGGACGTGTTTGTACTTTCTCCCGAGTTCCAAGCCTCTGTTGCAGTCGTGGATTCGCCTATCCTTCAGTGGCGACGAGTACTTATTATAAACAGTGACCTACGCGTGCGGCTCGTCATTTTTGTGGTGATTAACATTGAAACTGCATTGCATAAGTGTGTAGTGGAGAACAAAGGAAAATGTCCGTTGGCAAGATTGGTGCGTTTGACGTGGACAAAGACAGCTGGGACCTATATGTGGATCGATTAGAACAATATTTTGTGGCGAATGATGTGAAACCGCCGGTAAAAGTGGCTACTTTGATTACGGTAATCGGTAGTGAAGCGTACGAGTTGATGGCCAATTTGTGCACGCCCGACAAACCGTCAACAAAAGGTTATGATGACCTTGTAGCGATAATGAAAAAACATCTACAGCCTACGCCCAGTCTGTTGGCAGAAAGGTTTAAATTTCGTCAACGAAACCAGAAGAGTAATGAAAGTATTGCAGAATATGTGGCGGAATTAAAAAAGTTAACCAAGGATTGCGAGTTTACGGCCGCTACTTTGAAGGAACATTTACGAGACCAGTTCGTGTGCGGGATCGGGAATGAGAGTATACGTCAGAGGTTGTTTGCAGAAGACGACATAACATTCGAAAGAGCATTTAAGTTGGCGGTGTCTATGGAGGCAGCGGAATGTCATGCCGCGCTGGTGCAGGACCGGGCTGTAAGGAGCGAGGAGGTGCCAGCATCATCGACGACAGGAGTCTATCAGCTGGCTGCGAAGGGATCGAGTCAGCGGAGGGCGGCCGGTTTTGAGCGCGGCGGCTACAGTAACGGGCCGAAGGTCGCGTCGACCGGTGGTTCAAACACCATAAGCGGAGCGGGCGGCGGCAAGCGGATCGTCACTAAAAATAATACAGGTGGGGCCGGTGGGCCATCTGGACAATGTACGGCATGTGGGGGACAACACAACGTGACGGCGTGTAGGTTCAAAGCCTATGTGTGCCGCGTGTGCAATAAGGAGGGGCATTTAAAGAAGATGTGCCCTAATTTTAGAAGAAGCTCTTTCCATGCTATGCTAGAAGAACAGGTGGAGTATTCGAGCAGCGAAAGTGAGGAGGTAAATAGTTTTTCCTTGCATACTAAAAAGTTAAAACAGTTTGGACCATACAAGATAGATGTACGGGTAAACAGTGTAAACTTAGTTATGGAGATAGATACAGGCAGCGCTATAGCATGCGTTAGTTACGATTGTTATAAACAGAATTTCTCTCAGTACAAGTTACAAGAAAGTGATTTGAGTTTGCGTTATTATACCGGGGAAATTGTCAAGCCTTTGGGCAAAATAATGCCATGCGTTGAATATAAAAATGTACGTAAACAATTGGACTTGTATATTGTGGATCAGGGAAAAACAAGTTTAATAGGTAGACAGTGGTTACAGGAACTAGAAATACAATTACCGTTAGTGAGTTGTAATAATGTAAGCAGTAAACAACAAGTTTTTGATCTATGTAATTTCAGTTCCAGATATTGTGAGGTGTTTGAGGACGGCCTGGGGAAGTTCACCGGAGGGACCGTGGGGTTCCGGCTGCGCGAGGGCGCGGCGCCCGTGTTCCTGCGCGCGCGGCCGCTGGCGTACGCGCTGCGCGCGCCGGTGGAGCGCGCGCTGGGGCAGCTGGTGCGCGACGGTGTGATCACTCCGGTAAACTCATCCGACTGGGCGACGCCTATTGTACCGGTGATGAAAAAAGACGGAACCATTCGGGTATGTGCCGATTTTAAATTAACACTGAACAAATGCTTAGAGGTTGATCGTTTCCCGTTGCCGCGGGTGGAAGATTTGCTTGCTAAACTACACGGCGGGGAGCGTTTTACGAAGTTAGATTTATCGCAGGCGTATGCGCAATTTGAGTTAGATGAGGAATCAAAAAAATATACCGTCATTAATACTCATAAAGGTTTGTTCATGTTCAATCGACTCATATATGGGTTAAGTTCGAGCCCCGGTATTTTCCAAAGGAAATTAGAGCAGTTGTTCGGAGATTTACCACGTGTGGGGG
The DNA here is from genome assembly GCA_951800055.1 of Cenopis cana. NCBI lineage: Eukaryota > Metazoa > Arthropoda > Insecta > Lepidoptera > Tortricidae > Cenopis > Cenopis cana. Next base: position 2,513,232 of record OX637495.1, read on the forward strand.
TGTTCTTAGATGATCTAATTATTACTGGAACAGACGACAAATCCCATTTTGAAACTTTACATGAGGTATTTAAAAGACTTCAGTCGTACGGACTTAAGATAAGAAAAGACAAATGTACGTTCTTCGCGGACTCAGTGACGTATCTGGGTTTCGTAATTAGTAAACAGGGAGTACACACGTGTCCGGAAAAAGTAGAAGCTATTAAACGAGCGCCTGAACCTCGTAATATTTCCGAATTACGTTCGTTTATAGGGCTAGTCATGTATTATGCGAAGTTTGTTCACAATGTAAGCACTATACTGTCACCATTTTACAATTTACTTAGGAAAGGGGTAAGTTTTAAATGGGACCAAGAGTGCCAGGACGCTTTTAGAAAAATAAAAGACGTTTTGATTTCGAGCGAAGTCCTCGCACATTATTCCCTCGAGCTGCCCGTGGTACTAACGGCGGACGCCAGCAGCCGGGGAGTGGGCGCGGTCGTCTCGCACGCCACGCCGGACGGCGAGCGGCCCGTCGCGTACGCCTCGCGAACGCTCAACTCCGCAGAAAGGGGTTATTCGCAAATTGAACGGGAAGCTTTAGGAATTATATTCGGTGTGAGGAAATTCCACCAATATCTATATGGTAGGAAGTTCATACTTCGGACCGATCACAAGCCCCTCGTGTCTATCTTCGGTGAAAAAAAAGGAATTCCGGTAATGGCCGCTAGCAGATTACAACGGTGGGCGGTTCTGTTATCAGGTTATAATTTCGATATCGAGTACGTGCGCGGTGAGAAAAATGCGGCAGACGCCTTGTCCCGTTTACCAGTCGGCCGACCGACCAAGTGTGTAAACGAGTCCACTTATTTGAATTTCGTGCAGGATTTCATACCCGTAGACCGGCAGTTGGTACAGAGACAGACGGAAAAGGATCCAGTGTTAAGACAGGTAGTCGGTTACTTGCAAGCGGGCTGGCCGACGGTGAATAGGGATGAAGGAGTACAACCATACTTTACTCGGCGACACGAGCTATATTTAGATAGGGGTTGTGTGGTATGGGGGTACCGATTAGTGATCCCGCAAGCTTTACGAGAGATGTTACTAAAAGAGCTTCATGGGGGGCACCTAGGGATAGTAAAAATGAAAAGTATGGCTCGCAGCGTGATGTGGTGGCCCGGCATCGACGCCGACGTAGAAAACACCGGCAGGAGCTGCGCTACGTGTGCGGAGGTGGGCGCGGCGCCGCCGCGCGCACCGCCGCAGCCCTGGCGGTACATGACGGACGTCTGGACAAGACTTCACGTAGATTTTTTGGGCCCCGTCCAAGGTAAAACTTTTATGGTAATCATTGATTCTACTTCAAAATGGTTAGAAATATTCCAAATGCAGTCTACCACGGCACGGGCGGTCATAAAAGTATTAAGGGAGACGTTCGCACGTTACGGATTGCCCAGGGAAGTAGTGTCCGATAACGGTCCGCCCTTTACCAGCAAAGAATATGACACGTTCATGACACGAAACGGCATCAAGGTCACGTTTGCAGCCGCATACCATCCTGCATCCAACGGAGCTGCGGAGGGGGCGGTGAAGCTCTGCAAACGGGCTATCAAAAAGGCGATGCGCGATGGCTGCGATATGGACGAAGCGCTACAATCGTATTTATTTGCTTATAGGAACGTAGCTCATAGTACGACTGGGGTTTCTCCGGCCTCATTGCTACAGCGTAGGAATCTGCGTTCGAGGTTAGATTTACTACGTGACGATGGTACGATAGATAAGGTCAGGGAACAGCAGGTAAAACAAATAGCATACGCTGGCGGTACATCTCGAGATTTTAAAGTAGGAGAGAATGTGTGGTATAGGAATTATAGTGGGGGTAACAAGTGGTTAGATGGTAAAGTTAGAGAAAAAACTAGTTCCCGTAATTATATAGTCGCGGCGGGAAACGGTCAACCGGTACACAGGCATGTAGATCAAATTAAAAGTCGCTGGGCGGGCGCGTATGAAGAACCAGCACAAACACCACTACCACTGGATACTGAGTCGAATGACTCGGATGGTTCCGGGAGTGATCACAGCGCCGAGCGCGCGGCATCGGTTCCAGAGTCTAAGCCCCGTTCAGACTCTGCAGCCGAACTGGCGCCGCCGGCCCAGCCGGAGCCCGGCGGCTCCTCGGGGACACTCCGGCCGACTTTAAGACCTAGAGATAAGTTATTACCTGTAAAGCGATTTGGTTTTGAGATAGACTAAGGCGTGAATCAGTGTTATTATATCTTCTAGCAAATGTAAATTCAATATACTTAGTATTACTTAGAAATAAGGGTGGAGGTGTAAGATATGCAGATTTATGAGGGTAGATTTCCCTCTCACCTATTGTAGCTGTCAAATGTCAGTGCCCTCTTTGGATTAAATGGTGTTAACGTATGGACGTGTTTGTACTTTCTCCCGAGTTCCAAGCCTCTGTTGCAGTCGTGGATTCGCCTATCCTTCACATACCTCACGCGGTTCCCGGGCGCCGCTCGGCCACGAATGCTCTAACAGCTCCACAGAATATTTTGTTACGGTGTGATAGTGGAGCTAAACTGCTTAATACAGCTTCGTCACGCACTTACCGATTGACTACTTGGAACGATGTCCCGGGAGGTCGATTACGTGAGATAAGTGATTACCCCCCTGCAGGACCATGTCGAAATGTCCAGTCATGTTACTAATGGACCGAAGCATAATTCAGCGTTGTTAAGTCGACAAGTGGATATTGAATAATGGTTTTCTTGATTGATAAATTACGAAGCAAACTATTTGCAAAAAAAACTTTGGTATTATAGGCAGGGCTAAAATATATAGACGAGTCCAAATTTTAGGTCACTTAATACGACACGAAATTTTCTTCAAAAATATTCTTAAAGGCAGGATTAAAGAATTAAGGGGTAGAGGGCCGACCAAGGGAAAACTTTTTTACAGCAGCGGGGTAATCACGTAACGTTTAAACGTACCGTCGGTACGATTTAAATGTCATTTTTAGTATGGGATTTGACATTTAAATCACGTACTACCGTTCGAAACAGTTACGTGACTACCCCGCAGCTAACGGAAAAAGTTTTCACGAATTCTAATCTGCAACGTATATTTCGTCAGATCGTAGGTTTGCAAAATGAATATCCCCCCCTCTCCTCCATCCCCTCCCCCTTCCCCTTCCCCTTAGGGAAATCCCTTTAGGGATAAGTTCGCCTTTGTACCAAAATAACCTAATTTGTCTGCCCGCTTTGTGTGTACAATACAGTACTTATGTAATTACATTCCACTAACTTTTGTATGTATATACATAGTGGAATGTATGCGGAATTAATATTAACCTATTCACCGCCACAGTAGATTCTGTAAGTTGTGCCTCACACGGTAAGGTCTTCGTAGCAAAAGACTGAAAATGAACCTTACTTGATACCTAAGTAGCTCGCCTTTATTTACATCACCTTGATCGACTCGATGTGAAGTCATTGGTGTGTGGCACCTAATGTCCTAACTTTATATCAAGTCAATAGCGGCGAAAAGGTTAAACATGAAACCATTTTTGTTCTCACTATACTTTTCTGTCACAGGTCTTCGTCAATAAGTCCCTGTGGTCGATCCTCCGCGTGTTCTGGCCAAGAAAGATACGAAACGAAAACCTCTGGAGCATATATGCCATCAATCCCCTATTAGTGTAGAGATAGCGATACGAAAGTAGAAATGGATTCGAAGAGGGGGAAACAACGCGAGCATTGCTTTCGAGTGGCAGCCGCCGGGTGGTAGGTAAAACCGCGGTCGTCCGGTGCATAGATAAGTATGTGTAATAACTGAGATAGATATGCCACTCTAAGCCCTCTAATGGTGACGTCAGTGCTGTCATCTAGTTTTTAGGATCTAAACTACTACTTTTTAATGACAATGCAACCCTAACACCAGCGTATGATTTTGTTCCGGTCGCCGTCGAAACGGCGGGACCTTGGGGTGCCGAGGCAAGTAACCTTATTAAAATTGTAGGGAGGCGCATGACGGACAGGGGCTGTGACCCACGTTCCGGCTCTTACCTGGTCCAACAAATTTCTGTCGCCATACAGCATGGCAACGCAGCCAGCGTCCTTGGCACTTTTGGACCAGGTCTGAGCCGGACGTAGCATGTATATAGATTTTATTTTTAATTATGTAATTTAGTGTTATAATTAGATTTTAGTTTCTAGGTTACCTTTAATTTTAATACCTAATTGTCTCTTTTTAATGATAGTTTACAAATTAATAAAATAAGTAACAAAAAAAATCTATTAAAATTACCAAATATTTTTGTACTGTCACCCTGTTTGAACTGAAAAAAACAGCGCCATCTAAAGTGTGATATAGGAAACGTGGCTAACATCCTAGTTGTTTAAAGGTTTCAATCGTAAGAGGGCATTATACTCAATTTCATACGCCGTCAACTAAGATGCCATAGCATGGTCCGGTGCATACATGGCGGCGGACCGTCGAGAGCGAGCTGCGAGCCGTCGAACTGAGCTGGTGCGAAGCGAGAAGCGTGGCTGAAGACAGGAAGGCGTGGCGCAATTTGACAAAGGCCCTCTGCACCTCCGGGGTGCCTCAGGATCAACAACAACATACTTTTCTGTAGCCGTAAATTGTGTCTGATATTATTTAACCATGTTCTCGCTTGACTGTTTAGTAGCTTACACAAGTTTGCCGGCCACGCAACTAGCTTCTGAGATCCCAACTCGAGCGAAATGAAATTAGGAACTTTCGGCCCGAATAACGAAGCTTTAGAAATACTTCTTTTACGAGAACCTGATAGAGTATTATCTTATCGCTAGTTAAGCTTGAAATTTGGAGACTTTGAAACGCTGTCCTGCCCAGACTAGCAAACAGTAGGTGCTGATTTTTGACTATATGATTGTGGTACTGACAATAGCGAAACATGATTGCTTAAAATTTTCTCGATAGAAAATAAATCCAAAGTCGAGTCTATATTTTCCTTTTTTTCCTTAAACGACACGATTAAGTTAATATGATGGTACTTTACCTCATCTAGGTACTGACAAGAGGAAATTTAATAAACCTGCACACAGTCAGATATTTAAAGAGATTTGTCTAAAAAGCCATTCTCGGAGAGGGTTGCATCCCGTTTTGTCGTGAGCGAAACACAAAGCGTGTCTCTTTTAATCGATATATCGCCTTAAAAAAAACGTATGTATGATTTATTTTTATTAGCTTTTCCTTGCTTTTAGCAGACCCAAAACAAAGTGGAAAGATATAGTGCTAAAGGACATGATAGAGTGTCAGGCATCCGAAGATGTCGAAGATAGAGCGAAGTGGCGAAGATTAGTCCGGAAAGCTGACCCTAGCTACGAAGAGAGAGAGAGAGAGAGAGAGAGAGAGAGAGAGAGAGAGAGAGCTTTTCCTTGTGTCTTTGTCCGCAAGTTCTAGTTTGATGTTCTACCGGCACTTCAATAGTTTCAACTTCATCCCGCCTAAGAGATGATTTTACGGAATAAAAGTGTTGAGAAGCGGAGCGTTACGGGTTATTATGATAAGACGAGACTCGAGGAAATACTGAAGTAATACTGATTTAATACTGATTTATTGAGTAACAATTACACTGCTTTTATACTAAAGGTTTGGTATGCTAAATAGAACATATGGTAATTTATTTAATACTATTTTCTTGGAATCAATATCAAGGTCTCTTGCATTCCTTAGTTCTGGGAAAAAGTACAAAGGTTAATATTAGTTAAGTTTCCATCAGATGTGTATCAGCTGTGATCAGCTGAGTTATTAGGGTGTGTGACATACACCACAGCTTCTCCGTTTTTTTGAGACAAAAAATAGTAAAATACATAACTACTATTTTTTGGCTTCAGTAAACTTAATTAACTTATGTCTATGGTTTACATGGTTTCTTAAAGTAACTTAAGTGTATGGTATACATGGTTTCTTAATTTATCTTAATGCTACTTATAATGTTTACATTTCTTGTTCCTTATATGGTAGGTGGTATGCGATCAGATGGATTGTCATAATCGTTTTAGCATCGTAATGTTAATTTTAAAGTAAACATTGTTTTTTTTTTTAGTTAATACACTTATTTATACTATAAGATTATACATTTATAAAAAAAATAAGTAATTGAAAAAAATTAAAACTACATAGGTATAAATGAACTTATTACTAAATTAATATTAATTACGAAAAATTAAAGAAATCTCATTTTATTTATTGACATTATTTCTTTTTCAAACAGAATGAGAAATATTTATTAAAACGGATACAGTAAATAAATTAAAACTAAACTAATTAGTTACAAAATTTTCTTTATCAATACTAATATAACTGGAATTAAATACTCGCTTTGATGACGACGCTTGTTTTTAATATGGTATTTTCATATATATTTTTTTTATAATATTACAAATATTATGCGTAATGTATATTTCTTATTACGTTTAGGTACCATTATCAGTGTTTGTGTGTACGACGTTGTATCATGTCGTTATTTTTATCTTGTTTGTTATTATTTTGTTACCATAATAACTAATATTGTGTACATCAATATTAATTATTATTTATTTTTAAACTAATCAAAAATAATAATTGTGATTTGCTAGTTCATTTTTTCTCTTTCACACGTCATAATTATATATATATATATTTTTATTTGTTACTTAGTATTTTTCTTGTGTCATTAAGTGTGCAATTTTGCATCACTTTTTGCTAAGGTACACGGCATGCATTATTTTATGGTCGGCCGACCCTTAATTATAACTCAGTAATACAAGGATTTTATACATCAACTGTATACATAAGCGCGCGTAAATACCATTTAGAGATAGGTATATACCTTTCAGACAGTGCTTTTAACACTACATTATACTATGTGTCCAAGGACTTGCACGATTGATGCTCGATCGAATCATGTTCAAGGTTTCAAGGATTTGCTGCCTGCCTTGTATTTCTGGTGTACCTTGCTAATAATTATGTATCTACTCGCTCAATGGCACCTCTCGGGTTTACCACTGATTGCGGCGGGTCACGATTTATATATTTATTTAATCCTAGTCATAATCATCCTCCTACGTAATCTCATGATTTGGCGTAGGCACTATTTTTTACGGAAGCGACTGCCATCTGACCTTCCAACCTGAAGGGAAACTAGACCTTATTTCGATTAGGCTTTTGTCAAGTAACTAAATGGGCAAGTTGACTGTTAGAAATTCTCAAGCCTCTAACTTGGCTTAACAACTCCTATCATAGTCAGCTGTCGGGATCAATGGCTTAACGTGCATTCCAAAGCACGGGAGCGCTCAGTTAATAAGCACTCAAAGACAAATAATGAAAGTTGTTTAATATGACTCTATGACTCGCCTATCATCGTTATCACTTACTTTTGAGACACCTTTAATTATACATACTCGGGATCCGTACCCGGTTTTACATTTATTTATATATTGAGCTATACTCGTAGCTAATAATACACGCGGTGTCGTCATTATATAGTATGCCATATGCATACATTTTTATTTATTGTGCCTTGCAAAACATACCTAATTCTCTCGCGAGGAAAGCTCGTTCCGTACGCGATTGAGTACTAGATTCGACACTGTTAGTAAGGATGGCGAGTATAAAATAATATTATTCTGACTGGTAATACAGTCTGTTTGTTTCATTATTTTGTCATAATCTTGTTTATTGAAACTTACTTAATTCAGGTAAATTATTTGGTTTTTAAGAATTTCCACTATTCTTGGTTGATCAGACCTGTCATAGTTGGAATCCTTATTGTCATTATTTTAAAACTATTCAACATTCTAGTATATTATTTTAATATTTTTTTTATATTTTATATTTGTGGACAAATATTTTAATATTTTAATATTTTATTTCTATATTCTGGGTATCTATTTTTATTTTGATAACACTAATCCTATATTATACTCGATACGTCTGTGTGTATCGTGAACGTATTGTAACTCGAGAAGTCCAGATGTTGTTGTACAGGTGGACTGTTGGTTGCTATTTTTAGATTTGTAAATCTTAATCATATTATCACCTCGTCATCAAGCGGCATTATTTCTTATTTACTTAATTATTTATAACATAAATTGGTTTAATACCATAAAGTTTACACATTATTAGATTAAAAAAAATATTACTCTTTTAACAATTTGATAAAATTAATTAGTATCGTTCTTTATTATTAATTAAAATTTTACTTTAAAAAAAATCTACGTCACTCAATTGTTAAATATATTATTAAACATACTACTAACTAGTACATACTACATATATTATAGTAAAAGTTGTATAAGTACCTTAATTAATTACTTATTCACGTGGACTTATGATCAGCTGGTGATCAGCTGTCAGGCATTTGTGGACCTGAAGTCATCTGTATGGTATCAGCTGTGCCCTGGAGCTGTGGTAGCGGCGATGGGGCTGATGCTGGTGACGCTCTGTTCTGGCTTATTCGGCTTCAGTGGAGCTGGCTGGCTGGCGTAGTGGATCTGACTGGCTCGCGTAGCGTAGTGGAGCTGGATGGCTGGCGCAGCGTAGTAGAGCTGGATGGCTGGCGCAGCTGAGCTGGCTGGTCGGTGTCTATACCGAGGCTGGCTCGTGAAGTCTGACTGGAAGGCGCAGCGTGCCGCCAGTACGGCACAAGGCCGCACTGGCACTTGAGTCTTCCTCCAAATAACGTTGGCAGTGCGGTGCTGAAGCGGCTGACGTTGGTGACTATATCAGGGCTGCCTTGCGCAGCCCGACTGGAAGGGTAGCCATGAGAGGCGACCTGCACTTAGTAGTTTGGCTCCGGAAGGGTCGCCATGAGATGTGCTGGTGACGCGCGATGATGCTCTGCTCTGGCTGCTGAGAGCTGCTGTGCTGGTGGCTGGGTGCTGAGAGGTGCGGTGCTCTGGCAGGGTCGCTGATGAAGTGACCTGCTCTCAGTATCTTGGTTCTGGCACTTGTTCACTAATTCAGGGCTGCCTGGGGCAGCCCGCCTGGCAGGGTAGCCATGAGATGTGGAGCGTTACGGGTTATTATGATAAGACGAGACTCGAGGAAATACTGAAGTAATACTGATTTAATACTGATTTATTGAGTAACCATTACACTGCTTTTATACTAAAGGTTTGGTATGCTAAATAGAACATATGGTAATTTATTTAATACTATTTTCTTGGAATCAATATCAAGGTCTCTTGCATTCCTTAGTTCTGGGAAAAAGTACAAAGGTTAATATTAGTTAAGTTTCCATCAGATGTGTATCAGCTGTGATCAGCTGAGTTATTAGGGTGTGTGACATACACCACAGTGTCGGGGTCATATAGGTTATATTACGCTATCACAATTTTGAAGCTGTTTTCATTTATTAAATATAAGGGTTGAAACACAAATACTACTCTAAGGCCGGTCGCACATTGGACACGCTTTCGTACGAAATTACTCCTCCAAACACGCACGAAGCCGCGCTCACTGGATGCGAATACGACCAATTTGTATCCAGTGAGCGAGCTCTCGGTGTATTTTCAAGGCCGGGATCATTCGCGCGGCTTCGTGCGTGTTCGCGGACGAGTAATTTCGCACGAAAACGTGTCCAATGTTCGACCGGCCTTAGAGATGATTTTACGGAATAAATACGATACATTACGCATCATAATTTTGAAGCTATTGGCATTTCTTAAATATAAGGGTTGAAACACAAATACTACTCTAGAAGTTATCTTATTTATCCCTTGATCTCTAAAGTACGTAAAGTAAACTAAAGTACGCCTTCAAACGAAGTCGCAAACAAAAACTGGAACTCACCTATTCAATAAAGAAAAGTGCTTTTGTTTGAAAACAATGTTTGAAGTTCGGTTGAGCATTTTGTAACTTGGTTCCGAACGGCACTTTGATGAAACTAAATAACGTAACTTTAATCAACCGTTACTGCATTTTAGAATAGCAGATCACAAGTGATGCGGTTTTCTGACTATTATAAGACGTTTTTCAGACAAGGATCTGAATAGGCCAAGATTGGGGTTGAAAATTCTCTTTTACGAATACGATTTTCAAGATGAGCCTTATGATTACTTGATTAGCTTTCTGATCTGATCAATGAAGTTGAAATGTAACACTTGGCTGCCTTTTGACAGGTTCTAATTTTAATTAGTTTTTATGTTAGACGACCACTTTAGCCTAGTTGGTAGCGATCGTGTTTACGATGCTGGTGGTTCCAGGTTCGAATCCCAGTCAGGGCATTTATTTGTGTGGTGCACACGAATATTTGTTCCCGAGTCTTGAATATTAATTATGTACCTATTTCAGGATCTAGAAGTATAGCTTTATCTAGAACTCAAAGTACAAGCATTGCTTTGTTATTTATTTATATCTCCTTTTAAAAGTCTCGGGTTATAAGGCCCGGTCCTATATATTTATAGGTATAGGTACATATATTAGCCCGATCAAAAATAACGGGTAGACTTTCTATGGAAATTCAATACAAAGTGTAGAGGCCCTTTGGAGAAGAAGTGTTTACTGTGCTGTAGTACAATATTTATAATATTATTTATTTATTTATTGTTAGTTATTTTTACGGACAATAATTATGCTCTTAGTGCATGAAATGCGTTTTTAAATTCCTAAAGTCTTGTCTTAGACCCTTACAACACCTTGAATGATATATCGGATATTGCAATAGTGATATATTTTTCCTTTCCTTCACCGTGTTACAGACTATATTTCTAATAAAATGTTGCCCGTACGATATGTACTACAATATTCTTCTACTAGTTCCCTGAGGACTCCATAGCGCTACTCGCTATTCCGATCATGAAAAATTCTTGGAACAGTCGCAAGCGTTGAAGGTTTGATTAGATTTAGTGTTTCATATAAAGCTACTATTTTCATTTGTTCTATTTCATTCAACACGTTCTGAGCGGTGTCTCTTTTAACTTTTAGTACAACAAAGAGTTTAAGGTTTACATTGTCAGTATCTTGAGTTGTTTTGGTAGGATGTGACTGGGATCCCCGGCCGGATAACAAAACATTGTTTTGTTTTGTTTTTTTCGCTGGGAGACGACGGGTTTGTTTCATAAATACAGTTTTAATGTTGTACATATTTGAATTTTTGTACAAAAAGATTGTACAGTACAAGAATCTAACCTTAAGTCCCTAAATAAATAATTATAATACCTAATAAATAAATATGTTATTTCTTGCATTTGAAGTACCTATGATTAAAGTGTTATGAATACCTAATAGGTGTAAGTTTATTCTTATATTTTAATTCTACAGAAATATTGTAGCTACGTAATTGTTAAAGCCCTAACTTCAGTTTAAAAAAAATAGATAATAATAATTCGTTTCAATGTAAAAGTAGGTAACAACTTTTATCGTTACACTGAAATTTAACATGAAAATAGTTTGAGACCCTAGAATAGACATGTAGCTGGTAAGTGTGTATGGGAGAGGGCGGTAGCTAAGCGTAAGCTTAAAGTAAGTTTAATTATCGAGAAATCAAAAACACAAATATACATGGTAATTATGCCATTTCTAATAGTAATCCTAATACTCCTAGACAGCAAATTTTACAAGGCAAGATAAAGCTTGACGGTTTTTTGAAACCTGACTGAGACTTTATAGGGCGGGCCCATTAAAGCGATAGGAGTACGCGGTTGAAGAGTAGCCTGGGGAAAATCCATGGGAAACCTCCGACACGACCACGCGGGTAGCTTGAACACTGGAATACTTACTCTAAAAGTTTGCGCTCCAGTGAGATTGGTTCAGCGGTTTCAACCGAATCTGAGCTGTCAGTGGAATCGAGCTACTGGGAGTTTTGTCGCTGGTTCACTAAACCTGGCCTAGCTGAGAAGAAACCAGCAAGAAACTCAGCTAGGCCCGAACTGGGTCGGGCTGACTCTATCTGGAATGCGGTGGTACCGGGGCATGGGAAATGTCGACGTTTACAGAAGGTACTTAAGGCCGTGTATTACCACTTTTGAGTTTTTAAAAACCATCTGAGACATAGAATATAGTGTCTGAAAATCAAAAAAAAATATATGTGTTACATAAGGATCTTGTCTAGTCAAAATCGCAGTCAGTTACATGACCTGATGAATTTCACTCGATAGAAAAAAAATCGCGAAGTTACCCCTTTTTGGAATGTATTTTCAATACTACGGCTATATTACTGATATTTAACGTTTTATTTTTGTACTCAATTAAAGATCGTAAATAGTTATAGACAAATTCGCAGGGTTTGCTTTGATATAATTATTGGCTTAATAACTATAGCTAAATATTTATAAAACTGCGCGCAGAGCTTGCGTAGAGAGCGGGATGGTTAATTATAAACTCACGCGTGTTAGAGCGGGACATTTGCGTTGGGGATACCTCCACTTAATACAAACCGGACTATCCATCTAAACAACTGGGTTAATCGAGCCTCAAGGCCGTTTACAGAAAGCCATTTATCTTCCCGTCACTTTTGCAGCTGATGTCCGCCGCTTATTGTGAAATTGTCTATTCCCTTCTAACACGAAAGACCTTAATGATAGGAGCATTCGTGCGGTGTGCGCGGCGAAGCAACGTCGGCCCAGATCAACTCTTGGATAGGTGACCGCTTTGAGTGGAATTTGGAACGTTACGCCGTTGATCTCGGAGTGTAACTTGAAGAGAATCCAGGGGAAACTTCCGACATGACCACGCGAGCGTTTAAACACGAATACTTCACTACAAGCTTTGCTTAGTTTGGGACTAGGTTGATTAGTGTAAGATTGTCCAGAAATATTTATTTAAGAGTTGTCTGTCCTGAGAGATTGGTTGTGCGGTTACAACCGCTGTGAGTGGAATCGAGCTACTGGCAGTCTTTTTACCCATTTTTACGGAACCCTACATTAGAAACTCATAAAAGGGCAATCACTTTTTTGCGCTTGACTATACTTCTACTCCATAAAAAACAAATGAACATCACAAAATGCCGAGGTAAAAGGTTTCCCGCCGAGGTATTCCGCTTACCTCCCTCGTTTGTTTCTCGTCTTCATTACCCCGGACGGTAAATCTTGCGTTTCACGCCAGAGTGCGTTTGTGTCGACGTAATGTATAATCTGTGTTGAGTTTCCATTTGGACTAAACCTTGAAAGAAGAGCGGAATATTTTTATTAAAAAATGTTGGTCACTCAGTACTCTTTACGTAAGTGTTGTGAGTTGTGTCCTTGGCAGTTTTAACGAAACTACAAATTACATTTTTTTTTAATGTACATCGACGGTGGCAAACAATCGTACGGTCCACCTGATGGTACGAAGACACCGTAGCCTATAGACTCCCATAACTCCAAAGGAGTCACGTATGCGTTGCCGAGCCTTTATAAAATTTGAGGATTCACTGTGTTGACAGCAAAGGTATTCAAGTTCAGTATTGTGACAATACAGCTTCGAACAGCGCAATTTTATCATAAAGCTCAAGAACAAAGTTGTACGGAGCTTTCATTTCAAAACCTATAGTTCCGAGCAGCGTAAAACTAGAGCTTGAAACTTAAATGGCAGCTTTACAAAGCTCAGCTTAATATTCCCGTACGATTATTCATGAGCAGGGACTATGCCTAATTTTAACACTGGTTTTGAGCGAGTGAGCGAGCAAGCGACGCGTCTATTTTTCAGTTTGGGAAAAAAGTTTTCATATGTTCGGCTCTCTGGCTGTTCACCATTTTTCAACCGTTTTTCGTGAATTCGTTATTGAGCACGATTGATAATTGGTTACATATTAAAATACCTAAAATTGATATACCTATTTTCAAAATACCTATGTACGAAATACCTATTTTTTAAAATACCTATGACTTATTTGACCTATTTTCATAATACCTATTGGACGAAATACCTATTGAACGATTAACCTAAACTTGAAATAGCTACTATTAAAATACCTATGTACGAAATACCTATTTTTAAAATACCTATATGTCATTAAACCTACGGTTGTAATACCTACAGTCGAAACACCTACAGTCGAAATACCTACAGTACTAGAGCCTAGCTAAGTGTTTACTGTTATTATATACAAGTTAAATTATTAAAAAAAACCGGCCAAGTGCGTGTCGGATCACGCACAACGAGGGTTCCGTACCGCAACCTACTAGTCCACATTTCAAAACAATCAAGAAAAGGTCGTATCTTCATAGGAAAGTCACGGCACTTACGTCCTTTTGTTTGGGCAAGACAGTTTTTCAGTGCTAACTCAAAAACCCTTAATCCCATCTTGTTCAAACAAATTTTCGTTGAAAGTATTTATTATTGTTCACCACCTCAATTTTTTTCAGAATTTTGATCTTCATAGTTTGGTAATTAGAGGGGGGGGGAGACACATTTTGTACAATTTGTACGACTTTGGGAGCTAATATCTCACCAACGATTGACTTAAATGGAAAACTTTCTGAGTAACATCCATATTATTTTTAAAGACCTATCCAACGGTTACATGTACGGGGTGCCCCGCCTAAAATATTTTTTTTCCTTATTTCACATCACATTTATATAGCGGTTCATAGAATAGGTACATCTTCTTACCAAATTTCATAATTGTAGTACTTAAAGTATCCGAGTAAACCGGTTGTGACATACGGACGGACATACGGACAGACAGACAGACAGACAGACATGACGAAACTATAAGTTCGTTTCTGGCGCTTCGCCGGCCGCTGCCGCGGCACGCTCGCTTGATGACAACCTCCACCTCTATTCTCCGCTTCTACATATTCTACTCTAAGGCAGGTCGGTGTAGGTACGACGACGAGCGAAGCGAGGAGGAGTGGTTAGGTAGAACTGCAACCCTACAGCACGCGAGCCGAGCGAGCGAAGCGAGCGTGCCGCGGTAGCGGCCGGCGAAGCGCCAGAAACGAACATTTTCCCATAAAATTATTATTCAACTGACATTCTTGATTTTTGATATTTTTTACTACTATTTACCTATTTCAAAAACCGACCAAGTGCGTGTCGGATCACGCACAACGAAGGGTTCCGTACCCGACACCTAGCAGTCCACTTTTAAAAACACTATTTAATACCTTGGATCAAAAAAGGTCGTATCTTCGTAGGGAAGCCACGGCACATCGTCCTTTCGTTTGGGCAAGACAGTTTTTCAGTGAAAACTCAAAGACCCAATCCCATCTTGTTCAAACCAAAATTCGTTGAAAGTATTTATTATTACACACCACCTCAATTTTTTTCAGAATTTTAATCTTCATAGTTTGGAAATTAGAGGGGAGGTAGAGGTACACATTTTGTACAACTTTGGAAGCTGATATCTCACCAACAATTGACTTAAATGGAAAGCTTTTTTATTAACCTCGATACTATTTTTAAAGGCCTATCCAAAAATAACCCCCACAACTACATGCATTGAAAAAAAAATTCATCCCCCGGTTAAAATGGTGCCCCCCTAAATTTTTTTTTCCTTTTTTCACATTACTTTTATGTAGCGGTTAATAGGATACATCTTCCTACCAAACTTCATAATTGTAGTACATAGTCTCCGAGTAAATCGTCTGTGACATACGGACGGACAGACAGACAGACCGAAACTATAAGGGTTCCGTTTTAGCCATTCTGGCTACGGAACCATAAAAACCCATTTTTAAAAACCTGTCGCGATAATGTACTGTAGGTATTTTGACTGTAGGTATTTTGAGTGTAGGTATTTTGACCGTAGGTATATCAAACTTAGGCGAATCGTCCATTAGGTATTTCATCCGTTAGGGATTTTGAACAGTAGGTATTTCGTTAAATAGGTTTTTTGAACGTAGGTATTTCAAACTTCGGTCATTTAAACTATAGGTTAAATAACTGTTAGGTATTTTAAAAATAGGTATTTCGTACATAGGTATTTTGACAATAGGTATATCAAATTTAGGTATTTTAATATGTAACCTTGATAATTACATGTTTTTTTTGTAGATTGAGTGAAAGGACAAATTTGAAAATGGCTAATAAAAATTAAATGTGAGCTGTAGAACTCGCGAGTGTTTTTTTAAAATATTTTTTGATTTGTTTTTATCTAAGAAGTGTTTTTGAAAAATTCCATAAATCGACTCGACGAAAAATCTATATACTTATCGAACCTGCTCACAACAATTATAAAAAATCGCTTGAGAAATGCGACTTGTAGAGGAGAATAAAGCAAATTTATTTTTGAAAATTTCTAAAATTAAACTCCAAAAAAAAACTATATTCATCATCAAACCTGCTCATAAAATTTGACGAGAATTGTACAGGAAAACAAACCATGAAAAAGCAAGATAGTTTTTGAAAACTTCCAAAAAGTAACTCGACAAGTTCTATATAAATATCGAAACAGCTCACTTTAATTTCACGAAAATCGGTTGAGAAATGCGACCTGTAGACGAAAATAGCCGGAAATCCGCCGGACTTTGTCGAACCTGAAGCCGAGACTTTAATTTGAATAGGCCGATCGTATCTTTCATTAAATGGTCATACTAGAATTTAGGTAGGGTTAGTATCATTTCGTCTAAAACGCAACTGGTAGAAATAGCAACTCGTCTAAAACGCAACTGGTCACTGCATCAAAACGCAGCTAAATACAAGTCGCTTGAAAAGCAAATGGTCTAAAATACATTTAGGTACTTAGGTCTAAAATAAATGTATTTTAGACGATTTCTTTTCAGGTGACTTGTATTTAGCTGCGTTTTGATGCAGTGACCAGTTGCGTTTTAGACGAGTTGCTATTTCTACCAGTTGCGTTTTAGACGAAATGATACTAACCCATTATGAATGAAATTTCAACATCCATTTGATTTCCAGAGCTCTTTTCAAAGAGATATTCATTTTAGCACATGGTAAAATAAAATACACACTGATATTACGGCTTGTTCATAAGTTTTCAGAGCTACTACGGTTGCCTGTGGTGTATTTATTCGCTTGCGCTAATTGCAAAAAGTATGTATTGTCTGCGGCGCTAATTAAAATCCTAGCCAACTACCCCCGCAGCTAAATCCCAGTAATAAATTCTGATTTATAAATCCGAATTTTCAACTTATTCCGAGAAGCGAACGAAGATATAAAGTGATAGACGGACGAGTAAGTTCGCGGACTTATGGCTTGACCACCTTACTCCCACGTGCGCTATATTAAGTACTAGTTATTGCCCGCGACTTCGTCAGCATGGATTTGTGATAGAATTTTAGTAATTGCTATTAACTGACATCAGGCGCTTACCCATCGCTTTTTAATACTAACTTTCACCCCCTTAAGGAATGATTTACGGGATGGGACGGGAAGTGTCCCTTGTCCTTCCCCGGGACTCACTCTATCTCCATAACAAATTTCATGTAAATCGGTTCAGCGGTTTAAGCGTGAAGAGGTAACAGACAGGCATACAGACAGACACACTTTCGCACCAATATTAGGGTGACACCACTAATATTATGGACACTTTAAGAACAAGCACCAATAAAGGACACTTCAACCATTATTCAAGATCATACGGTTTTAAATTAATTGTTCTATAAAAAATAAATGAATCTTATTTTCTTTTACATAAGTGTTAATGTACATCATCAAGCTACCCAGGAGCAGACGTAAACACAGACCACAATCTAGTAATGTGCAATCTTAAAATCCAAAGGAAAAAAGGTAAAAGGGAATATAGAAATAAGAAAATAGATCTCAAGAAACTAAAGTGTGATAGCGAAACTAATGTGCAATATAGTAACTCTGTAGGAGACAAATTATTAGAATATAAGGATAAATATATAACAGATAATATGACGAATAGAATAGAAGAACGATGGGAAGATATTAGAAACATAATAAGGGATAGTGCAAAGGTTACAGTGAATAAAGAAAATGTCATACCAAGGAAGAAATGGCTCACACAAGATGTTATAAACTTAATAATAGAAAGAAGGGAACTGAGAAACAGAACAGATGAAGCAAGCTTGAACAGCTACAAGAGGATTACAAATAGAATAACTTTGCTATGTAGAGAAGCGAAGATAAAAGATATGGAAAAAGACTGCGAAATGATAGAAGAACTCATCAAAAAGGGAAACATGGACAGAGCATATGGAATCATAAGAGAATTACATAAGAAACACAAAACTAAATCAACAGCAATAACAAATGAGCACGGACAGGTAATGACAGATAACAAGGAGATTCTGGAGAGGTGGAAAGGATACGTAGAAGAACTATACAAAGGTGATGGACTGGACGAAGATGACATAGAGATGGAATATGATGTGGAACCGGACGAAATGGGACCAGAAATTATTAGAGAGGAATTTGATATGGCTTTAGAAACAATACGAGACGGAAAGGCTGCAGGAGATGACGATATCTTTATAGAAATGATTAAATACGCTAATAACCCAGTCCTAGTAGATGAAATTTTTAAATTGGTAGCGAGTATGTACTCTAAAGGAAAGGTACCAAAGGATTTTACAACAACAAAAACAGTAATGCTACCAAAGAAAGCTAAAACTTTAAAGTGTGAGGAACATAGAACCCTTAGTTTAATATCACAGGCCTCAAAAATTCTATTAAAGATAATACAACACCGCATCAGAGAAAAGATAGAAAACAATTTGGGCGAAGACCAATACGTATTCAGAAGGCAAAAGGGTACAAGAGAAGCGATATTGGCATTGAGATTAACATTAGATAGACGTTTAGATATAGGCCTTAACACGTGTGTAGGCTTTATAGACCTAGAAAAGGCCTTTGATAAAGTAAATTGGAAACTGATGATGAAAAGACTCAAAGGAATAGGACTAGACTATAGAGATAGAAAGATAATATATGAATTGTATAGGCAACAAGAAACGATTATTGAAATAGGAAATGAAAAAGGAACAGCCAAAATAAAACAAGGAGTAAGACAGGGATGCTCACTGTCACCACTCATATTTAATGTATTTATAGAAGCAGCCATTTTGAAGGTATTGGAGTCTGTAAAGGAAGGCATTGAAATGAATGGGAAGAGAGTGGTGTTTGTCAGGTTCGCAGATGATATTGCAGCTTTAGCCAACAACAGCGTAGAATTAGAAAAGTTGATGAATAAAATGGACACCATATTTAGAGATTTTGGACTTAAAATAAATAATAACAAAACAAAATTTATGATAGTATCAAAGGAAGGTAACATAAAAAGTGAGATAAAAATAGATGGAAGAAAAGTAGATCAAGTTCAAAGTTTTAAATATCTGGGAAGTATCGTGACGGAAAACTCAAGGTGTACCCCTGACATAAAGGCAAGAATTGCAATGGCTAAACAGACTTTCTATAAAAAGAAATCATTACTTAGATCGAGAATAGCCATAAATATACGAAAGAGGTTTATAAAGACATATATATGGTCTATTGCCTTATACGGATGCGAAACATGGACGCTAACACAAAGAGATGAAGAATACTTGAAAGCGTTCGAGATGTGGTGTTGGCGAAGGATGGAAAGGATAAAATGGACAGAAAGAGTAACAAACGAAGCCGTCCTGAATAGAGTATCGGAAGAGAGAAGCTTAATAAGCATAATTAAAACAAGAAGAGGAAGAATGATAGGCCACCTGCTACGACACGACAACTACATCAGAAACATTATAGAAGGGAAAATAAATGGGAAAAGAGGAAGAGGAAGACCAAGGAAAAGTTATATGAACCAGATAAAGGAGGATGTGGATGTCGTGTCGTATCAGGACGTCAAGAGGCTGGCCTCGGACCGACAAAGATGGAGAGAACTGCATCAAGCTGCACCGACAAGAGCTCGGCTCTTAAGATGATGATGATGATGATGAATGTACATCATTGGGCCTTGTCCATTACTGGTGGTTTCACCCTAGTATGGAGACGCGTACTTTAACTCATTCATTACCGACGAGTCGAAGGCAGCGTATTGTGTCATCGGCGACGAGCCGAATAATTTCACGAAGTTTAAATTCGAAAAAAAATGAAAATGAAATAATTTATTTTTGACATAATAATATAAACAATAGACAAACAGACAAAACTAACTAATAAAATTGCCACGAAACGGGCCCGCCTCAGCATAATGCTGACTCGACTGCATCGCAAGTCAGCGCTGGTCTTCCAGCGGAACCATTTT
Source organism: Cenopis cana (assembly GCA_951800055.1). Taxonomy (NCBI): domain Eukaryota; kingdom Metazoa; phylum Arthropoda; class Insecta; order Lepidoptera; family Tortricidae; genus Cenopis; species Cenopis cana. The sequence goes on from OX637495.1 coordinate 2,533,323, forward strand.
CAAATCGAGATTTTATAGCTCGTACAGTTTATCGATGTCACCATCTATCAGCCACTTCACAGGCTGGCATTTTATTACAGCGCATTATGAAGCTCTTTACGACTAAATGTGATGAAAAACAAACATTGTTGGAAGTTGTCAGAGATGCGAGCTCTTGTAGGACTTGTAACTATTCAATCAATCAAATAATTTATTTGTTAAACACAGGCTATTGTTATACTTTGTCGTCCAGTGCTCAGAACTTTACTCTACCTGCTTAATCATGGTTCAAAGTATGTCAGAACTTTGTAACTACAAGAACATATTAGATTCTAGACTAGAAAATGTTGACGTGCCACCTGTTGGTTGTGTAATGCTTAGATAATACTATTAGGTTGCAGTCTAATATAAAATCAAAACAATAGCAAATTAAATTAAAAATGCAGGAGCGTTCTCTTTTTGCTTAGGTGCTTATAAGAGAAGGAAACATAAATTCTATGTTACATCACTATAAGAGTAAATGTTGCACGGCTATTTTTTTATTTATGAGTAATATATCATTTCACCTTGTGGGGGGTCTACCCACGCTGCGCCTTCCGGTCCGTGGTCGCCACTCGAGAACCTTTCGGCCCCAACGGCCACCGTGCTACGTGCAATGTGCCCCGCCCACTGCCACTTAAGTTTAGCGATTCGAAAGGCTATATCGGTTACTTTGGTTCTGCTACGGATGGCCTCATTTCTGATGCGATCACGCAGAGAAACTCCCAGCATAGCCCTCTCCATTGCCCTCTGAGTGACTTTGAGCCTTCTGGACTGATGGAGGTGGACTGATGACCTGGTAAAGGTCGCGGGAGTCCGCTGGATGCGGGTGGCGCAAGACCGGTCATTGTGGCACTCTTTGGGGGAGGCCTATGTCCAGCAGTGGACGTCTTTCGGCTGATATGATGATGATGATGAATATATCATTTAATCGCCGGTTGTCTCATTTCATACTTAGATTAGATTCGATTGTTTATTTCATGATAAAAAAAATACATTATAAAGCATGTCCAAATTATACGAATTGTTATCATGATCGTCAAAACAAATAAAAATTATTTTGTTTTCATGCGTTGGTACAGTCAGCGTCATATAGTATGTGGGTCATAAACACTTGAAAAAACAAAAGTCGTCCCTCCTGTGGTCAATAGTTAACAGCTTATGAGCATGTGAGTTATGATTTTATTACATGGATTTATAGAACCGGAGACGCCTTTTATGCAGGTTACGAGACCAATCCAAAATTAAGCTTTGTAGCCCTTAACTTTAGATATGTCCACAGGAAAGACGCGACCTAAATCTGTTTATGACCCATGTAGCAGCCAAAGTGGCCAAATAGCTATACAAATACAAATGCGTTTATTTTTCTCCTTAAATTACAATGGTGTAGCGGTTAGTAATATCTTATATCTAATTGACATGGAAAAAGTTCGATACACCATATATTTTGTATGGTGTGCCGAAGTATTTGGACGCTTTGGCTGCTACGTACTATATGACGCTGACTGTACAGAGAGGAGCGCATTTTAAACCCCATGAGAAACTCCACTCCTGAGTCGCTCAAAAACAAAACAATCTAGTGTTAGTTCTGTTTTCTAGTGTTAGTTCTGTTTCATTTCATTTATCGGGAAGCGTGCCGCAAGTAGACTAAACTAACTTCCACAACTTGCAGGGTTTGTGTTAGCAAGTTGTTACAGTATTTTTAGCGCTCCTGCACGGCTATGTTAATTAGGGTATACATAATTCAAGATCTTGTGTGTTTATAGCTTCACTATTTCTTAGCATGTTTAAATCAAAATCTTTGTTAATTTGCAGTTCAGTAACGTTAATATTTTTAAAGCGTTTGTAATATCTTCAATTGTATGGTTCCTAGTGATAGAAGGACTTTAAAAATTTACAAACTTTTTAAAGACAAAGATGGAGCAGACGATGAAGCGAGCTCACCCAAAAGATGCCTATTCACTCGTACCTTAAATAGGTATAGTTTATATGAACTCGGTAATTCAGACGGCAGCAGGGATTTCCAAACCTTAGCAGTGCGCATTATAATTGATTATGAAAAGCCATTGACTTATAATATAGAAATAGACACACAATGCCGCACAAAAATGACGGAAAATGTGGCACTGATTGACACTGTCAGTTGCATACAATCTTTGTCACTGTCACTGTCTGCCGTCAACACGAAAGTACCGCAACGCGGTACATTTGAGGGTGCCATTTTTTTCGCCTGACTGTGTATCTAGTTCTTTTATAGTCTTTATAGTACATCTATGTGAAAAGCGCTTGATTCGCAAAAAACAGGATATACTCGTAGAATCATCAAAGCAGAAGAAATGTGGCGGGTTTCTAATGGGATCACATTCGTATAAAATCCCTCAGAGACTTCTTGGCACAATGCACTTTCACAAACACGTCCTACATAATAATTAAACAGCTGTATGATGTATTATTTAAATCGTTTTACGCCAATGGCTATTGTGAAAACCTAGTGCACATAAAGTCGGTTATTATCTGAGTTCGTCGATAATGGACCGCACGCCTCTAGCCCGCGGCTTAATGGCAGTATCATGCGGGATAATATATTACCGTAATGACAGTAATGATAACAGCGTGGGCTTTAGCTATACATAGGTGAGATATAGTTCGCGTTAGAGATCTTCACCTGTTTTACCGGAGCTTCAGCAGGATCATAACGAGGTGTTTACAAGTCACTTCGGGGATAAAGGATTCTTTGCCGAGATGGGTATATCTGACGACATAGATTATAGTATGTGTAGTGAGGATGATCAGACAATGGAACGCTTGCGGTGTGAATGTTAAGGCCAGGCCTGTTCACGAATAGTCTAAAATATTAAAGTTTGAGGTTAGAATGTAAAGAAATACCATAGAATTCCACTACACAAAAATTACTGTATATTGAGAAAGAAAGAAAGAAAGTAACACAATAACCGAACAAAATATTGAAAAATGCTTCTTGGTAACTCTGTAAAAAATTCTAAATATCATCGTAAAAATAAACTTACATGCTGATTATTTCGTTATTGTCATCGGCAGTGATACGTTTTTCTTTACAAAAAGGGTAGCTTTTTCATTGTTCTAACACAATAGCCGGATAGATTTTTGATAAATGGTCCAGTATTTCAAAAATCAATCAAAATGTACTAATTATTCACGAAAATTGCGCGCAGATTTCCGTAGAGAGCGGGATGGTTAATTGTAAACTCATTCGTGTTAGAGCAAGACGTCTGCAGTAGGACTGCCTTGCCTTAAGTCTTGAATGAATGAATGACTTTGGCAATGGCACAGAACCACAGGAAGAGTACTTACTCCCGCTGAGCTCCTTTGGTGTATCGGTAAATAAGTAACTAAAAATGACATGTAAAAATCGGCAAAAAAACTAAAAGTGACTTGGAAAATTGTATGGCTTTGGATCAACAAGATGTTTATACTGTGAAAATTTTAAGACTGCAGCTAAGTATAACCGCTTAGTGGACGGACGGACGCGTGAATGACAGCAATAGGGTTCCGTTTGGACCCTTCGGGAACGGAACCCTAAATATCCCCTCCCAATAACCAGGGATCAAAACCCTTTATATCCAACGACTTACAGTAACATGCAATAACGTAGGTTATTTGGTTTGCGCCTTAACCCTTCTCGAGACGTGAGGTATTCGGGAAACTTGTATTCAAATCGGGGGTGTGCAGTAGCTATCAATTCACTTGAAGGCGGAGGTCAGGGGTGAAATATGAGGGATGTATGTAGGTAAGTGATCATTACGTACCATGTAAATACATACATAAGGCGTAGTATATTTAGACAGATGTTCCGGGTATCTACATAATAGTTAATACAGTGCGTTACCGGCAAGCGGGCTAAATCGTTTACGCAGTCGCTAGCGATTACGGTATTGCAAACATTGCAAACTCATGGTAAGGGTACTGGACTGGATATGCTATGCTGTGTGCTGTACTGCGGAAGATTACGAGGTCGTGAGCTGATACGAGACTGCCACTCGCATTTACATAATGCCAAGATGTAAGAATGTTACAATTTTATAAATTTGTCTCCGAATAATGCGAAGCATAACAGTTGGGAAAAATAGAAAAATATAAGTAGTTAACAACATACAATAAAAGTTATTATTAACTTACAAACGTCATTACTCTTTGGTATATGTTACACACCTTAAACAAACAAATGAAATAAAAAGAAGACAAAAATAATATGTAGGTGTAGGTGGAGGTAGACAACAAGCGGACTTTTTGCTAAATAACAATCTCTTCCATATCTAAAATAATTTTGTTTTTCATTTAACCTAAATTTCACCACTTGTTGGTAGTGACCCTGCCTACGAAGCTGGAGGTCCCGGGTTCGAATCCCGGCCGGGGCATTTATTTGTGTGATGAGCACGAATATTTGTTCTTGGGTCTTGGATGTTTTCTATGTATTTAAGTATTTATTTATCTATATAAGTATGTATATCGTCGCTTAGTACCCATAGTACAAGCTTTGCTTAGTTTGGGACTAGGTTGATTTGTGTAAGATTGTCCACAAAATATTTATTTATTTATTTATTTGTAAAAAAAGTTCGAGATCAGAATAATGACCTTCATGTCTAATTGAAGTAGTTAACGATGAATAAGCTTCTCAGAGTTTTGTGCAAATGTAAAACCAGACAGCGAGGCAATAAATGTTAGTTGTCGAAAACGACATTACTGCGATTTTATTACCAGCATTGCGTGTATATTTATTGCACTGCATTATGTCGCATTTGGGTCATAAACACATACAAAAACAAAAGTCGTCTCTCCTGTGGTCAATAGTTAACGGCTTATCGAGCATGTGAGTTATGATTTTATTACATGAATTTATAGAACCGGAGACGCCGTTTATGTGGGTTACTAGACCAATCCAAAATTAAGCTTTGTAGCCCTTAATTTTGGATATGTCCACAGGAAAGACGCGAACATAAATCTGTTTATGACCCATTTACATTAGTAAGTTAGGGTAGGGTAGTAGGTTAGGTAGTAGTTATAAGTTTAGTGAACCAGTGATAAAACCCCCAGTGACTCGATTCCACTCACACCTCAAATTCCATTCACGCTCATCCAATCTCACTATACTCACAAACTTCTCAGTATTTCAGTGTTTTAACCACCCGCGTGATCATTTAGGAGGTTTCTCTTGGATTTCCCCCAGGTACATCAAAAATACGCAGATTTTTCTTTGAATTCTAACATTGTGTGTTCCGTTTTTCCGCGTCAGTATCGACAAGCCACTGTCTTCCTGTGGTAACCCAATTGTAAACTCAAGCAGGCTTGAACAAGCTGATCTGATCAGCGCCCGGACTCAGCCTCTAGGCGATGAGGGTGCTTTTGCCTCGCCCAATTTGTAGGTCAATAAGATTTGATCTATTTTGAATCTTATTCTCCGGAGATAGGACCTAATTTTGAGTCTACGCCTGCACTGGACCACATCAAAGGTGTCTTTATTGTAAATTTTCATTGTTCTGGAAGATTTCCGTAGTTTTCTTTATCGAAGTCCGTTTATTCGATGTACATGTTAATACTTACGATATTGTATAGATAAATTCAATTTTATCGATACTAAGGCAATTTATACGTGTAAAGGATTTCTCTCAATTAATTTATGAGCAATTCAGAGAGAATAAGAACCGAAAGGTAGACAATCTTTTTTTTTTTTTTAATTTATTAATCAAAGTACATAACCACAGTAACAAATTTATGTTGCTCGCCAAACTGTGATAACAGTTTGTTGGCGAGATCGCGTTCATATTGGCTAATGTTAGGTACTATGTGCTATTAATTTTATTATTATGTATGAACTAAACTTAAACACTAGACATGACAGTAGAATTACGATTAATAACGGGATATTTACCATGTATATTTGTGTATGTGTGTTTGTATTAGTCGTAATTCCAATGCAAATGACAATGTGAGCTTAATATTAAACATGACACAACACAATCTAACACGACATTTCGTAAATCTAGATGTAAGTACCTAGTAAGGTATGCTAATGAATTTACTGACGTAAAATGAAGCTGATACAAATGAAATGAACTACTGACCTATGCTCTAGGTAAAGGAATTGATTGGATTTCCTATAATGTATAACTATGTATGTTTATATATCGCCTGCCTGTACGAGTACAGGCAATGAACTGTAAGATACTCGTATAACGCAATGTCTTGTTGTTTTTTCCCTTTAATTAAATATGTCCACTGGACCGGCCAGCAATAAAGTTCGGATACAGAAACAAATATAAGTAGTATCACAGTAACAGTAGGTAAAACAAACTCGAGCACCCACACAGATATATACACGCGTCGTTACAGTAAACTTATACATCATCATCATCATCATCATCATATCAGCCGAAAGACGTCCACTGCTGGACATAGGCCTCCCCCAAAGAGTGCCACAATGACCGGTCTTGCGCCACCCGCATCCAGCGGACTCCCGCGACCTTTACCAGGTCATCAGTCCACCTTGTGGGGGGTCTACCCACGCTGCGCCTTCCGGTCCGTGGTCGCCACTCGAGAACCTTTCGGCCCCAACGGCCATCGGTTCTACGTGCAATGTGCCCCGCCCACTGCCACTTAAGTTTAGCAATTCGAAAGGCTATATCGGTTACTTTGGTTCTGCTACGGATGGCCTCATTTCTGGTGCGATCACGCAGAGAAACTCCCAGCATAGCCCTCTCCATTGCCCGCTGAGTGACTTTGAGCCTTCTTATGAGGCCCATGGTGAGCGACCACGTTTCCGTACCATATGTCATCACTGGCAACACACACTGGTCAAAGACTCTCGTCTTGAGACACTGCGGAATATTGGACGAAAAGATATGCCGTAGCTGCTTAAACTTATACATAGCTCCAACTTACTGTACTCTTTGCATACCTCACAGGACGCGCCAGTACAACAGTCACGTGTGTCGCGCATGTGTGTATAGAATTGCTAATTCAGCTAACTATTTGTATATACTATATCTATGAATTCAGCAGTTTCAGTCTCTGCACTCGGTGATATTTTTATCCCTATCTAGGTCCCTTTTAGGGGTTCCGTACCCGTACTCGAAGGATCAAAACGGAACCCTATTGCTGTCACTCACGCGTCCGTCCGTCCGCCTGTCCGTCGTCTGTCATTAATAGGTTTACAGCCAAAGGGTTGGAGCTACAGTCATAAAATTTTCACAGTATGAGCGTCTTGGTTTCCCGAAGCCATACAAATAGTTAAAACTTATTTTGAAATGTTTAAAGGGGGCTCCCATATAGATAAAGGAGGCGCAAAAACAAGTCAACTTAATTTTGCAGTTGGTTCGGAACACTATATGTGCGAATATTATACTGACTCGCACTTGGCCGGTTTTTACCCTTTATAAAGTAATATTTTACGGAACCCTCGGTGCGCTAACCAGAGCTCACGTTTGTTATTCTGATTGCCGACTAATGGAAGCGAACTTGCAATGAGCTCTCACAAAATCAATTTTCGAAATGGAATTGAACTCGTATTTAAATTCACTACTTACTTCACTTTTTGCTGGGAATAAAAAGCAAACTGGGGTTATCAAAGAATAAGTATTGCCATTCAGCAGCGTGGCAGCCTTCTGGGCACCCGACCCGCCTGACAGCGACTTTTTTTTGAAGTGAAAACTTCTTTAGCGGCGCTGAGCACTCTTGTACTGGGGAAAAATTGTTAATTCTAAGATTCTTAGACTTAGTTGACCCCTCCTAGTATCGTGATTGCGATGTTAGGAGGGATCAACTCAGCTAAACTCAGCTGGTCTTAGATGCGTAAGACACAATGATACTCGGGACATATTATGTATATATGTAAATGGATTATGCGAATATGAATATGAACATGAGTATGAATATGAATACGGATACGGATACGGGTACCGATACGGATATGGATACCGATACCGATTCTACGATGAATATTTTTGTAATTTACTTTATTGAGTTTTTGCTTCTGCCGGCACTCCCGGAGTGCAACCCGTTGTTTTTTTTTTAAATTAAGTACGTAGGTTAAGTTTTTATTTTATTCTTTGTTTCCTTGTTCTATTATGTTTTTATGAATAAATGTTTCCCCCAGTAATACTACAATATTATATTCATTTATATTTACTGCCTCGCCTCCATCAAACTCGTGTCCCGAGGCGAAACAAACGCTAATTGGGGTATCCGTTACGCACGACCGGGTACACGACGCGGGTACACGTATAGACGTGTCGGGGAAACGGTGTTGCGTACATGCTTCATGGTCGATTGGAGATATGAATACGTAGCGTAAACTTCCACTCCGTATTTCATCCCTTCTAAGGTGACTTCCTGACTTGGCGGGGCGGGATCGATATGTGACATTTTCTTCTTTGACGTAAACTTACTGACGTCGCAAGGATTCTCACTTGACATAATACTGTCAGTATTACGTTTGCGCACTTAGGCGACTTCCTGATTTGTCGGTGCGGAGGCAGTACGATATGAGAAAAATGTCAATTGTCAGTGTCAGCTGTCAGTCGACTCGGTACCATTTTTTACTGCGCCCCTACATTTAAATGAGTGCTTCCTGACTGGCGCGGGATGCGAGATAGCGGGACGATACGAAGGCGGTACTGCTCCGCTTCTGCGCATTATATTACTGCTGGGCCAACGTAATACAGTATTATGTCAAGTAAGAATCTTTGCGACGTCAGTAAGTTTACGTCAAAGAAGAAAATGTCACATATCGATCCCGCCCCGCCAAGTCAGGAAGTCGCTTAAGGATCATTTTCATGATAAATTCAACAATATTCCTTTGCTATTCCGCTGAAAAAACATGTACGTCTATCAGCGAATATGAGATACACTCACTTGCTTATTGTCACGCCACAGCCGCCGAGCGAGAGTCGCTGGCGGACGTGGCGCAAGCAACATCTCATGCCAGCATCTTCTGATGATGCCTCGGAGAGAGGCGAAACACGTGTCAAGGCTTTTGTCAATATTGGTGGTGGTTTGTTGTATCTACTTGCATGTTTGCGTGTGCCGAGAGGGTGGGTGCATTACCCGCATGCAAAAATAAGCAAGTGGGTGCATCTCATTATAACTGTTACCTACACGTTCTTTCAGCGGTATAGCAAAGGATTATGTATGTATGTAAATACTTTATTGTACACAAGACAAGAGAAAGAAACAATACAGACAAAATAGATTATACATGTACAAAGGCGAACTTATCCCTGTAAGGGATCTCTTCCAGTTAACCTTTGAGCAATTGAGTGGATTATTGTTGGATTTATTATGTAATTCCGCAAAGTAACGCCTGATTCAATCAATTATTTGATTGTCATGATAATGTGGTTACCTATAATTAGATAAGCATCAGCTCCTAATGTAGACTAGATATAAGAGCATGTTTGATGTATTATCTGCTGGTAATTCTTGATAAATAATAAAAAAAATAAAAAAATTGTATATCAAATTTCATCATGATCCGTTCAGCCGTTTTGCTTGATTGAGCAACAAACATCTACAGTTTCAGATTTATAATATTAGTTTTGCTACCACAGCAGTTTTTTTTAAACAGGATTTTTCTTTGCCAGCATCTAGCCATGGGGTACAGACGAGGCCGACGATGAAGCGAGGTCACCCAGAAAATGCCTATTCACTCGTGCCTAGAGGTCCAGGTTATATAAACTCAGAAATAGAGATGCTGGCAGGGAAGGCAGCAGTAGAGGTGAGACGTACTAGGCAAAACGCGTACTGAGTCTTGCGAGTACGCGTCCACAAAAAGACTAGATCCAAAGACTAGGTCCAAATACGCGATAAACCGACCCCGACCCGAGGTACTCCGAAAGAACCCGAACGCGCAGACGAATACGAATAGCGCGGAACATAAAGACTCTTAGACGTTTCGAGTCTTCAGAGTCGTCGTACGCCTAACACTCGATACGCTAAAAGACGCGCAAGCGGGATCGCGTACTTACGCGTCCATGCCAAAACCTATTCCAAAAACCTGTTCCCGTAAATACGTCTCACCTCTAGGCAGCAGGCTTCCAACATAATAAGCCCAGACACCCCTCAAGTGTAACTCCTGGCTTAAACTAACACCCAACGCTGACAATCGCAAATTTCACTACAAATCCGTTATTACTGCTTGGCGTCGCGCCAAAGCGCACAACTCACAATTTAGATAAACCGAGTCTGGGTCGCGTCTGACTCGGAATCTGCTTTATTAGGTGTATGCACTTACTGCAGTCAGACTTTTGCTGGCAACGAAGGAGTATCTCACTTTAAGGAAATTGTGTCGTGACTCGTGGCTAAATTAGGTTACTAGTATTTTGAAATAGTTAAGTATTTAGAGACAGGGGGATAGTTTATATCCTAAAGAAGGGACCTAAGATACACTCGCGGTCAATAATTTCGGGTCACCCTAGTTTAAATGGCCTCAATAGGTTTTGTTAAATATTCTACACTCGTTTTATTTACATATTATACTATTCTTCGTATTACCCAACTGTATTAGCAATTTCCGGGATCCTATCATAAAAATATCAATGTCCAAAAATGACGATTTTCGCGATATCCTCGCTCCGTTAACGTTGTTTTTTTCATGGGTTTTTACAAGTCCGATTTAAACTTGGAAACGTTACTTTTTTAGGCTATTACTTTTGCAGTATAGATGAAAAATTGAATAGAGATAATGGCATGATTAAATAAACTTACAACATCGCATTATTTTAGGAAATATGACGGTTTTTTACCGACCCGTATTCTTGTCGAGTGTAGTTTTTACCCCGGTAATTTAAGGTTAAATAAAAAGGGACAAAGATTTAAATGGAGGTACAAGATAAACGAGCTCAACGCGGACAAAGTCATGGTCAAAAGCTAGTTTATGTGCATGTCATCCATGAAGGCCCTCCTTAGGTTAATCCGTACATTGCGCATAGATTAGTATGAGATTTGCTATGGAGCTGAAATGGCAGTGGGCAGGTCACATATGCCGAAGAACCGATGGCGTTGGGGCAGACTGGGTCTTGAGTGGAGACCGCGTGTCGGCAAACGTAGTGTGGGACGCCCTGTAACTAGGTGGGGCGATGATATACGCAAGGCAGTGGGCAGGGATTGGAGGAGAAGAGCTGAAGACCGAGCTCAGTGGCGTGCCATGGGAGAGACCTGTGTCCAGCAGTGGACCGATACAGGCTGATGATGATGATTGATATGGAGAGGCGCGTCGTACAGTCAGCATCGAAAGTAACGAGACATATGAAGGCGATAAAAGTCTTTATTACAAAGGAATAAGAACTTTTGATATCTACATATGTCAAGCTACTTTTGATGCTGACTGTACGTAGTACGTACTCATACTCATACTAATATATTCATAAAATATAAAAAAAAACATGTCATCATTATTATTGAGAACATTGTTATAGATAGTTAAATTATGTCAATTCAAATTAAAGTAAAATATCAAAAAAAGTAATGTCAAATAATACAATATCGATTCCTTAAATTACATATTTTTCTATTCATCAATATACTATACATAGAAAAGAAATTTGGCCAAGACTTTGTCCGTAACAAGTTGACATGCAACGTGGCATGCAGGAGGCTTAGTTTTTGCATACACCGATGCAGTATAATGCCGGAAGTAGCGTGTGGCATGCTACGTAAGAACGTTTAAGAGGCTTTACAAATTTTAACAGATGGATTTCAAATTTTGACAGAAGGTTTAACAATACCAATAAAGTGATTAAAGTAATCGATGATTTTATTAAAGTCTTAGATACTAAAATTGCCCTTTTTCATTTGTGTGTAGTAAGTAGAATTTAAGTGGGAACAATAAAGTTATTATTTTTTTAGTTTTTCTTAAAAAAATCGTAATTGGTGGCCCATAGCAAAAATATTCTTAGACATGAATAATCTACATCAAATTCTCTACAAGAAAGGTCCTACGCACTTTTTTGCTAGGATGAATATTTAATGAGATTTTAAAGGAGGGAGTTAATTATAAGGTGGCCTCATGGGGAGGGGTCTCATTCCTTTGTTTCTTAACATTCTTAAAAATAAAAAATACAGTATTTATGCACTCAACGAGTTCTAAATAACGATACCCCACTCGATGGGGTAGGTCAAATTTTTTTTGTAATTTAAAGAGGAAAATAAACGCATTTGTATTTTTAAATTTGAAGTGTGTTACACATTGCTACTATCTCGTTCAAATACCCCAATTGTCAGAAACTAAATTACGTATGTTATATATGCATGGTCAGCGTTATTACCGTCGTCCAGTCCATTTCATTTGCATATACATACCTGCATACATATTCGCGTACGCAGCGGTCGTGTACTTACCTGTAACAGAAACAATGTTTGAATAATATGTTATGAATAATATTATTAGTGGCTCTGCGAGCGGATATTTTTAGGGTTCCGTACCCGAAGGGTCTAAACGGAGTCATATTGCTGTCACTCATGTTTCCCCTGTATTTTCCCCAGGCCATCCTCCAACCGCGCACTCCTATCGTTTTATTGGGCCCCGCCTATAAAGCCACAGTATGGTTCTACAAATAAATATCGGCCAAGTGCGAGGCAGACTTCGCACATTTAGGGCTCCGAATCAACGCAAAATTGAGGCGCTACACTGAGAAATTTGGAGACTGAAACGCTGTCCTGCTCAGACTAGCAAACAGTAGGGGCTGATTTTCAGATATATGATTCTTGACTATATGATTGTGGTACTGTCAATAGCGAAACATGATTGTTTAAAATTTTCTCGATAGAAAATAAATCCAAAGTCGAGTCTATATTTTCCTTTTTTTCCTCAGCCTATTAAAATAACGCATAATTAAAAGACACGATTAAGTTAATATGATGGTATTTTACCTCATCTAAGTACTGACAAGAGGAAATTCAATAAACCTGCACACAGTCAGATATTTAACGAGATTTGTCTAAAAAGCCATTCTCGGAGAGGGTTGCATCCCGTTTTGTCGTGAGCGAAAAACAAAGGGTGTCTCTTTCAATCGATATATCGCCTTAAGTTGGTCTGTTTTCGCGTCCCCTTTAGCTGTATGGGAGCCCCCCTGTAGGATGATTCACAGTAGACCGTGCCGTGTCCGGGCCGGCCCGTTTTCTAATACAGGACGCGCGACGCCTGTCTACTGTGAACTGTGAATCATCCTTAAAAACATTTAAAAATAAGTTTTGACTATTTGTGTCGCTTTGGGCCACCAAGATACTGTGAAAATTTCAAGACTGTAGTTCCAGACGTTTGGCTTTAAAACCTGTGTAACAGACGACGGACGGACGCGTGACTGACAGCAATAGGGTTCCGCTTTTACCGTTCGGGTACGGAACCCTAAAAATCGCGCCAAACATGTCAGAACGAGTCAGTGAAATATTACCAGATTAACCCTCAGGTTAAATTAATGAGGGTTTCCAAAAGAAACGCAACGATCTGCTTGGGGCATTAAAAATTGCGGTACGTGATGGATGTACGCGTCACACTGATTTATGTGACAGCTCACAGATATGCGTCTCAATGTTATCTATTTTTCTGTAAATATGACGCTTCTGAAAATATCTTTAATTAGACATAAAAACGTGGTTGATGGAAGGGTTGAATATAAAGAATGTTATTCACATAAACATTGAATTTGAAAATAAATGAGCATCTAAGAGAAAATTATGACAAATTTTTCGTGCAGCCCGGAGAGCGAACAGTTCCTAAATATATGTTAATAAATTACAATAAATTCATTTATTTCGAATGGGAGAAGATCGACAGGTGAAGAGAGCATACTTGGGCCGACCGACCGGACGACATCCTGTGGGTCGCCCCAAGTATCGCTGACGGGACGTGGTGGAAGCGGACCTGCGTGAGCTCGGAGCTGGTGCAAGCTGGCGAGAAATTGCGCAGGACCGAGCAAAGTGGCGTGCTCTTGTGTCGGAGGCCAAGACTCATTTTGGGTCGTCGTGCCAGCCCAGTTAGTTAGTTTAGTTCATTTATTTCGACCAACTGGGTTTATATTTCAGTTACACGATTAAGAATTATTAAATTTTTTCACTGTACACGTATTTTTAATCTTGAATGTACCCGGGTTGACCAACTAGTGAAAGAACGGTCCAGATATTGTCGAGTGGCCAGTGGACAGGTAACGGCATTCGATTACGAGGACAGTCGATAATTTTAAAGTTTCAGTCTAAGATCCACTTTAATCGCTGCACAGTTAAAGAACGAAACACAAAACTTTGCAATATTACGAAGCTACTTAGGTAATAATTGATATGAACCGCTGTAATTAAACCCTTAATTGAACAAAAATAGCGAGTCTATATTTCAATCGTCGACTGAATAGTCGCGCTCAAGCTTTGTTCAAGAAGAAAAATGCGCAAAGGCGGTGAAAAATACTGTCTAGCCGGCTGGACATTGTCTAATTACGGGGCAAGACAGAGGTCAAATATGGAATAACATATGTAATGAATATTTATTAATAATGAAAACTATAGAAAAACATATTACCTAACAAAAATAAAACTAAATACAGCTAAATTAAAATCTAAATATAAAACTAAATTAAATCTAAAAAATGTAATTATATCGAATAGATGTGCGAAGTTGTTTTCAAATATTTAACAACTCGCTTTATGTGTCAACCGTATGGGAACCCATTTTCATACAAGTCTGGTAGATATTCAGCCTTAAATTCTGCTTATTTAGACGCAATATACTGGCTGATTTTTGCTTATTAAAAATGGGATTGCTCTTGGCCAGCGTCTAGCCAGGGGGCAAAGATGAGGCCGACGGTGAAGCGAGCTCATTTAGAAGATTATAAGAACTCGGTAATATAGACGCTGGCAGGGAATTCCAAACCTTAGCAGTGCGCATTATAAAAGATGATGAAAAGCGCTTGGTCCGTAAAAGAGGAGAAGCTACAGCAACCTTTCAGCCTATATTAACATAGGAAGCTACACGCCGCATAAAGCGTTCACATTCTGTGGCGAAGAAGTGCAATATAAGCATCACGTTAAATAGGTAAACATTGATTCGGCCGAGGAAAAGACCAAGGGTTTGAATAGATACGCTTCGCATGCAAAATAAGATGTCGTTTACAGCGAGCGCAATGCAAATAGTGAGCGCAGTGTGTGAAGAATGCTTGTATCGCGCCTGGAATTCTGCTGAGAATTTTAAAGACGACTTTAACCACTGAAAGAGAGGTAGTAGGGCACAGCAAAATGTAATCTTGCTCGAATTTGGAGCAGCTCAGCTGGGGAAGTGCCTCCGCCTTGAAGACCACAACCATAATAACATTATATGTATACTGTACAGGTATGTAGTGTTGTGTTCCTGGAGGTGAGCTAGGTTGCCAGAGCTCCCGAGGATGCACTGTGTTGAGAGCGAGGAACCTCAATTCGTCCCTGCTTTTGTCAACACAGTGAATCCCCAAATTTTGTAAAGGGCCGGCAACGCGCACGACTCCCTTGGTGTTACGAGCCTCTGTAGGCTGTGGTTTCCGCTTATCATCAGATAGACCATACACTTGTTTACCACCACAGTTAACAAACGCCTAATGGTGTCGCATGTTGGCGCCTATAACGACTATAATAGGCGTTAAGGCACTTATGACGTAAGTACGTTGTATTCAATCTCTCGATGCACTCAATCCCTTATGGAAAATGGGTTGGCGTGTAGGTGTTACTTCCGTAAGGTGAACCTGTTTGGCCTGGTTTGTTATTAAGAGCCCACGTATGCAAATTCGCCAATGTTTATTGACATAGATCTCAACCTCTATAGTGATTAAATATCTGTCCTTTCAGGTATATTAATCTTGAACTATTTTTAATTCTATTTACTCTCTATATAGCGCATTTTTTAATATTATCTATCAGTGGCGGCGCGTCAAAAATATTCTAAGGGAAGCCGGAAAAATTTGCCTAACTTATTCTTCATGAGCCGTAGTAAAAGAACTGGACTCGCTGAAAATAAGGCAAGCCGGTGGGAATCGAGTTGTATGGACGCCCCGCCACTGTTATCTATTTATCTAACCATCATACTTCCTACTAATGCGAAAGATTAGATCTATGGTGGTTTTTTATACTCAATCACGCAAAAATGGCGAAAAAAAAGATGACGATAAAGCTTTGTAAACAATGTTGCAAGTTTCATAGATGTACTGTATCGTAGAATTTTCATTTCATAGAAAACATTTTATTAAATAAAGCATTTATTCATAAAACAAATTAACTAAGCACAAACAGTCCACAAAATCTAATCCACAACACAGGCTTCGTCAGGTCAGGACATTTTATTTCAAAAGGGAAGTTCTAACATAACCTTTTTTTCTCGTAGATCTAATTGGGTTTTACACAATGACAATTTAGCTCACAGAAAATAAAAGTTTCTATGAAATGAAAGTTCTGCGAAACAATCCATACTATGAAACGTTTCTCTGTAAAACAAGGGGATACCATAAATTAACATACAATAGGATGATTTTTATCTCGATAATCATCTCTCAAAGAGATAAAATAAGGAGTGGAAGTTTACGTGAATCAAATCGCGGGCAAAAGCTTGTAAGTAAATATACAAATGTGACCTCTATAATATCGTATCAAATGAAGAAAAGCTTGTAATATTTAACAAATGTACCATCATTTTATTTTACTAAACGGTTAAAACTCACGTATTAACGTACACTGAGTGTGCAATCGGCGCGGGTCGCAGACGCACTCATCCTGAGGAAGAACTCCCGACGAGTTCGAAACATGTCGCCCGAAGTGACAATTAATACGTGAGTTTTAACGTTACAACATGTCTCACGAAAGTTTAAATTCAAATGTACCACCAGTCTGTAATAGAACCCTGAAAATACGCGAGTGAAATATGCCAGCTATCACAAACGTAAGGTGTCGTTCACACGTTGAGCGTGGTTATTGCATGTCGTAAATAACGACCGTGTAAAAATGCCTTTATATATTCTCGCTTTGGTCTTCGTTGAGAATGCAAATTTTTTAAAGAGCAAAAGACATCGCCAGTAAAGGATAAGCTCGCCTTTGTACAGTCAAGTGCAAAAATACGAGTATAGGTGCATACGTATACAACTTGCTCAAAAATATGTCCCATAGCTCTTGTGACGGGTACCATATTTATGAGAGGATACACTCGATACATATTTTGGCACTTGACTGTACATTAATTTATTGTGACATATGATTTAACCTGTCACATCTATATGTTTTCACCTGTTATTGTACAATAAGTGCGTACATACTTACATACCATTTATAAATAATCTAAAGTATAATCTAAAGTGATGTCGTGAACATGAAATTCTATTCATTTCACTTATTATGTATCGATATTGAAAATTAAATGTTGCGAACTTAGTACCTAGAGAAATGCCCATGCCAAAGTTACCTAATATTAAAATAAAAAAACCGGCCAAGTGCGTGTCGGGCCACGCGCAAGGTAGGGTTCCGTAGTCGTCTACCCTTTACATTATGTGGACTAAAAAGTTCGAAAACTTATATTTACTATGTTTTTGAAAGAATTAACAACATTATCTAAGGTATCAATGGAAATTGTACGAACGTTTGCTTTTGCAAAGTACATTTCTGAAGTTCGACTATTACTCGTTAACTAGTACCTAATGTCTACGTAGCTGTGATAGTTTTCCTTTTAAATTCATCGTATATACTACTACTATGATTTTTTTCACACGCCTGGTAGCCACCGTTTAGCTGGCAGGGGGGGGGGGGGGACACTTGACCATAGCAAAAATTATCACTTCAAAGCTTAATATCACGCTAACCAATTCTTTAATCAAAAAATGCTTTTAGAATAATATTTTTAAAAGAGCTATCCAACGATACCCCACACGATGGGGTTTGGCAGAAAAAAATTTGCACCACCACTTTACATGTAGGGGAGGTACCCTAAAAAAAATTTTTTTTTAAGATTTTATTCTATCGTTTTGTCGGCGTCATTGATATGTATACTCATGCCAAATTGCAGCTTTCTAGCACTAACGGTTACTGAGAAAAACGGGGGTCGGACGGACGGACGGACGGACGGACGGACGGACATATGGCGAAACTATAAGGGTCCCTTGTTTACTACGGAACCCTAAAAATATATATAATCGTGTCAAAATTAATTCATTTTAATTACATTTTTCACACCTGCTATTCAGAAAAGCGTCATTGTTGCCCTCAAATGAGGGATCAAAGATGTACTTTTCTTCCCTCATTTGAGTCGTGTTCACATCATTTGGAGCACTCTTTTCACTGCGATATATCTGATGGTTACTGTAGTACTGTAGCGCAAGGACCTAGAATGAAATGAATACATTGTCGGTCTATTCTGAAGCTCCCATATGCTTGTCATAAAAATTATGAAACATTTGTTTTGCAGTTACACACACACACACACTTACACACCGGATGCGACCGGTAGCTCTAGTATAAGTTTTTTAGAAACAGTAACTAATTCGAACACGTTTGCGTTTTGTCTCAAAATGTATGAAAACGCTCTCACCGAGTTTGAAATACGCGCGTTCATCGGTTAGCAACAAATGTTATACTCGCTGTTTTAGTTTCCACTAGTGACCATCAGAGGCGCTGTTCACGTTTTCATACCACTTTCATACATTTTGAGACAAAACGCAAACGCGTTCGAAGTAGTTAATGTTTCGAAAAAACTTATACTAGAGCTACGGGTGACGTGCACGTAGACGTGCGCGTAGACGCGCGCGTTGTAAAGTATGATTCCTCATAGTAGATGTTACACCGCTTGCGTGGCGTGTGTACGGCGTAAAGCGGCAATTACACTTCGTCGTTCGCCGCATGCTACATGCGGCGACCGCAAAAGTGTAAAGAACATGTTAGTCGACCGCATTCGGCGATCGACAGCTGCCAAGTCGCCGTAGCAGGCGAATAGACTAGTGTAAAGACGACGTTCGTTGGCCTAAGGCCCAAGTAGTTTAAAATGAATTCGGCGACCGCATTAGCTGAACGACGAAGTATAAGTACGTTTACGTGCACGTCGCATTTAGTGTGCGGAAGCCTTTAAACTGTTTTTTTTTTCAAAAGTTACAACAGCCGGTCCAAAACCTCCTAGAAAATCCCTGCAATAAAAAAACTTCAGAAAATAAAGACAAATCGCCAATTGCAATCTCCGATCCTCAAACAGACGGCGAATTCAAATCAAATAACGAGCCTGAGCGAGTTTCCGCCGGTTTAAACCAGTTTAAACCGGTTTAAACCGGTTTTAAACCGGCACGCTCCGATTTACGGCGGGATTAACGGCGCTGTCGACAATCTCATTTGACTAAGCAACGGCTTCTTCGAATCTATGTAGTTCGCAAAGTTGGGAAGCGCTCGTAAAAATTTGGATTAGCAAAGTTTTTGAGTTAAACATTTTGAATAAACCTCAAGGGCCAGCTTAATGAAATCGAGATTATGCCTTGAATTGAGGTTATTTCAAAGTCATATTTATTTATTTATCATATACACGACCGCTTTAGCTTAGTTGGTAGTGACCCTGCCTACGAAGCTGGAGGTCACGGGTTCGAATCCCGGCCAGGGCATCAATTGGTTTGATGAGCACGAATACGTGTACCTATTTGTTCCTGGGTCTTGTCATGTCTTCTATGTATTTAAGTATCTATTAATCTAACTAAGTATGTATATCGTCGTTTCGTACCCATAGAACAAGCTTTGCTTAGGTTTGGGACTAGGTTGATTTGTGTAAGATTGTCCACAAAAAAAATAATAACAGAAATAGGGATGTTGACTCAAAATTTATTATTACTCCATACGAAAGAATACATAAAATTATGCCAAATGGTGAAAATACTTTTCAAATATCTTAAAAAATAACGAAACTACAACCGTTAGAATGTTTTTAGTTAGAGAGAGAAAGCGCTACAGATCAGTGACGTCACTGACCTAGAGCGCCATAGTAAATGACGATCGTTCAATACAACGGGGCGTTCTGCGGAAAAGGGACAGAAAATGCCCCCTCCTAAAACTTTGAAGACTTATAATTATGTAATTATTTATTCTTTTGAATTACTTTTTTCGCTATTTGATTGAAAATTTGATCCTGTTTCGAGAAAATTCGGATTCATTGATTTTCTCATTTGGTGTCAACATCCCTATTATTTCAAACTGTGAGCTCTTCCAGAAGACATACGTAGTTGACAGTTTTGTTGCACTTTTAGCACCACCCAGGGGTCACGTGTAGGGTAGCGATGGGAACACCTTACTTGTACTATTACTTATTATGTGCCTATGAATCCCACATTGTGGTGTGGTCAGCTTTCCGGGCTACTCTTCGCCATCTTTATCCTCGACATCGTTTTCGGATGCCTGACACTCTATCATGTCTTTTAGCACTACTGCGTTCCACCTTGGTTTGGATCTGCCCCTGTATCTTCAACCGAGGATGAAAAGCTGGACCTTAAGTTTCTTTAAATGGCTATACTTTCTCTTCCACAGACGGCCACAGGGGGGGCGACCAAGGCGAGGGTATCTTAATCAAATTTCTGCGACACTGAAAAAAGCCAGGTCAGAAGTTCCCGCAACCGACGAGCATGTATGAGGAGATGTCTAGGCGTGACTGAGGCAAAAGAAGTATGTAAGGACGTAAGTATTTGGCGTTCTTTGGTCTCTGCCTACCCCAGTGGGATACAGGCGTGAGTATATCTATGTATGTATCTCTTACACAGAACCCTAAAACTGAGAGAGGTAAATGTATAGCCATTCATCACGAACAGTTTCATGTTTCTGAATTGTAAACTGTTATACGAAGATATTTCATATGTGAACATTGGCTGGCGTCCAAACTTTTGATTGATTTAAAGTTTCGGCAATGTGCATCACCACTGCACAAAAGGGATTAAACTACGACATGAATACATAGTAGGATAATTTTGTCACACAATAATTAGTAGTTTATGCAACTGGTACATAATAAGGGGCATTAAAACACGAGTGTGTTTTATGAAACGAGCCGAAGGCGAGTTTCATAATAAGGTCACACGAGTGTTTTAATGCCTAATTATGTACAGTTGCATACATTACTTTATCTACACACATATTATAATTACTCTAAGATGGGTTCAGAAACCGTAGTAAATAAATACAATAATTGTGTTAATACAACCTTTTTTGCACGGTTGCGGAAATATCGAAATCAGAACTGGCAACAGATACCTGAATGTTATTTTAAAAAGTAAAGAGTCCTTATTCTGATGTGATCATGTCGTTCTAGCTCAAATTTCGTGCGATATATACTAAAAAAACATCGAGCTGACATTTCGCATCGACTGAATTTGAATTTTCAATGATACTAGAATAGGGACATGTCAACTTTGACATTTAAATTTTGACAGTTTTGTTTGACGTAATATTTTAACATCATATATGAGATTAAAATGAAATATTTTATTACTGCTGTAGCCTTAGCCACAGATAAGAAAATTGCCATAAATTCATTGAATGTTGAAATGAGAGTCATTTTCTACGGTTTCCGAACGCATATTAGAGGATTTATGATATGTGTGTAGATAAAATACTTTTTGACTCCAAAGTCCAAACTGATATAAACACCAAAGCTGACCTTGCAATTTTTATGTCATATTTTAAATATCAGAGAGAGAGAGAGAGTCACTCAGAGGGCAATGGAGAGGGCTATGCTGGGAGTTTATCTGCGTGATCGCATCAGAAATGAGGCTATCCGTAGCAGAACCAAAGTAACCGATATAGCCTTTCGAATCGCTAAACTTAAGTGGCAGTGGGCGGGGCACATTGCACGTAGAACCGATGGCCGTTGGGGCCGAAAGGTTCTCTAGTGGCGACGCCGGACCGGAAGGCGCAGCGTGGGTAGACCCCCCACAAGGTGGACTGATGACCTGGTAAAGGTCGCGGGAGTCCGCTGGATGCGGGTGGCGCAAGACCGGTTATTGTGGCACTCTTTGGGGGAGGCCTATGTCCAGCAGTGGACGTCTTTCGGCTGATATGATGATGATGATGATGATGATGATGATTTTAAATATTCAAAATGGGATTGTTTTGGTCAGTATCTCGTCAGGGGGCAACGATGAGGCCGAAGGTGAAGCGAGTTCTCCCAGAAGATGCCTATTCACTCGTGCATAGACCCAGGTTATTTATGAGCTCGGAAATACAGACGCCGACAGGGAATTCCAAAGATTAGCAGTGCGCATTATAAAATATGATGAAAAGTGCTTGGTTCAAGTAAGAGGAATTTCAACCAGGTAAGAATGGTAACCAGATGATGATGAAATGGTAAATAAAGAAGACAAATTTTCCAATAAGTTATTTCATTTCTACGTAGATCCACTTCAGGGTCTTACAGTACTATTAAAGTATTAATGGAACATATTCTTATAGACACTTCGTAAGTAATTTACATATTTATATTTTGTCGGGATACCTATAACTTACCAAAACAACAATGACATTGCAACGACCGGACCGGTAAAAAATATTTATACAAGAATATCATAAAATTATTTGCACGCATTTTGCAAACTGAAAAACAAATATGTAAACGACTGTCTCACTGTAGGTGTTGTTGAATTGCAGCCTTTTCAAACAGGTTTTTCTTAGTATGTACAATCATCTGTCTCCACTACATAAGTAGTAATCTACGCGAATTAATTTACATGAATTGTATCGTTATAAAGGAACCGAATGCGACGTTGTTTATAGCAATTTGTGACATGGCCATAGCCAAATAGAGTTGGTTTTACTCTTCTACTACTAATCTCTCTTAAAATAATACAATATTGATAAAATCCCGCGTTAAACACTCTGTTTTTAATTCCGAGTACGAGAAAACTGAAAAGAAAAATCAAATATGCAAAAACATTGTCCGAATCAGTCAAATCTTATTGAATTCATTCTAAAATCGTTTGTATATGGACCATTTTGGCGGGCATTGTTGGTTGACGTTAATAGTGTTTGTGTATGGACCATTTCCTGGAAGCGGATCTGTAGGGTAATTTAATTAAATAACTTAATATATTGAACAATAGTTTAGATTGTATAACAAGGGTTTAAAATAAGCCATATTACCACGAGATAGTACCACACTTCGTTCTGGAAAATAGTTCGAGTGGTAATATTATACTAGAGTTATGTTACACTCTAGTTTTCACGTCGATTGCGAGAAAATATAAATAAACAAAGAGTGTGGTTGGATAACAACCCACAATGAATACTAAATTAGAATGAGAATATGGTAGCAAGTTTTTTCTTAACTGCTTTGACACAGATACATGTATAATAGTTCAAATAGGGACGAAAAAATACCCAATATTATTTTAAAGAGTTATAGTTGAACAGTGTTCGTAACAAAAATAATCCAACGCTCTGATTGGCTGTCGATGTATTTTGTGATTGGTGGATTTAATAGAGTGAAGTATTTGGATTGGTCAAATTAAAATGTTTTGTAAATCATAAATAGGTATTCATATTAACCCACGGGGCGATATGCCCCACTTTCAACCCGCTTCTTAGGTCAAAATATATGACCTACATTCAGAGTATGAGGAATGAAAAATATTTAATTTATGTGCATGCGACGATAGTGTGCATACGTGTGTACGCATGCACGCACATACGTGAACACACGCACGCACACACCCACGTACGCTGTCGTCGATATAGCAAAAACTGCCAAATAAACTGAAACAAAACTTATTATACGATTTTTATTACACGACTGTGAAGCTAGTAAAGTACCAAAAAGTTCATAATTAGGTATTATATTATATCACAATTATATCTTTTAAATATCAATAAAAACTTATTCTCACCGATGAATACTTACTGAAAACAATTTTGCATCCCGAAACAATTGAGGAGTATAATTAAACGATAATAAAGCACTTATTACGATAAACTGTACTAGTATTGTTAGTTAATTTGCCTTATTTATTTATGCGCAGTCGTACACCGCGCGCATAAAAGTGACATACGCATTTGAAAAATACTTAAGTGTGTTCAGTTGTTCCTGTTGAAATATATTGTAAATAAATATTTACAGTATGAGAATTTTGTTCGGTAAATAAATATTTAATTTTCCTTGCTGCAGAAGATGTAAAGCATTAAGTGATTTCTTTTGGAATCTACAATACTTTATAATTATGAATAAGGATTTCAGTAAGCGCACGAAAAAAGGATTTTTTTTTTAAATTGTGCCAATGTAAAATAAAAATAAATAGATAAATAAATAAATGTCAAAAGGATACACTAATAATACCTAATTACACGTTCGTCCTACAGATTCCACTATTAGTGGACGGCCAAATATTATTTTGTTGTTAACATTACTGTGTAGAAATAAGCCTACCAAAAACCAAGGTTTGTTGGCTATTTCAATGTAGCTCTGTGATACATTATTTCTAATGAAACAGGATATCATAGCTCCCAAACGGATTAACCGATTTGAGTGCAGTTCTTAATCAAATGTCTTGATTTTTTGTGTCGGTTTTATTTAACTTAAATAATTTGATGAACTAATTTTTGTATTTAAGCAGTAACGCTGCTATCGCAAACTACAAATATAAAAACTACAAAATTAATTTAGTATGGGAAGCGCATCGTAACTAACGGTTTCTCAACATATTTTGAGACATTAGTGCCGTAATGAAGCTCTGGTAGATGTCGCTGTACGCCTCCCTTAGGTGTTTATATAAATGAAGGAAGGATTGAGGAATTAGGAGCCGGGTAGTAATCGCAGTCGCACCTATAGCTCAGTTGGCTAGAGCGACTGGCCGCGAGTGCCGGGAGGTCGCAGGTTCGAATCCTGCTCAGTGCCTGAGTTTTTTCAATTTTTCCTTTAGTTAAAAATTTATAATTAAATGAACTTGTAAACCTTATTTCAGTGCTGTCGTTAATCGTTCTGGTGGCTGCGGCAGCTGTGCCACCGAAGAGATGTTTATGCAGTTATCTTTATGCCCCCGTGTGCTCTACTTCCGGCAACACTTTTGACAATAACTGCTTGTAAGGCACTTTATCATTATCCCACTGGCTTCTCACAGCGTTCGTGGATTCGCATCCCAGCTCATCATTGGATTGCCGTTATCCCATTTACACTCGCGGTCAAAAATTTCGGGTCACCCTAGTTTTAAATAGCCTAAATAGGTTTTGTTAAATATTCTACACTCGTTTTATTTACATATTATACTAATCTTCGTATTGCGCAATGTATTAGCAATTTCCGGGATCCTATCATAAAAATATTAATGTCCAAAACTGACGATTTTCGCGATATCTCGCTCCGTTAAGGGGAGGTATCCCCAACGCAACTGGCCCGCTCTAACATGCGTGAGTTTACCATTAACCATCCCGCTCTCTACGCAAGCTCTGCGCGCAGTTTTGTAAATATTTAGCTATAGTCATCAAGCCAGTCATTTTATCAAAGCAAACCCTGCGAAAATGTCTATAACTATTTACGATCTTTAATTGAGTACAAAAATTAAATGTTAAATATCAGTAATATAGCCGTAGTATTGAAAATACATTCCAAAAACTGACTGCGATTTTGACTAGACAATATCCTCATGTAACACATATATTTTTTTTAGATTTTAAGACACTATATTCTATGTCTCAGATGGTTTATAAAAACTCAAAAGTGGTAATACCCGGCCTTAACGTTGTTTTTTTCATGGGCTTTTTACGAGTCCGATTTAAACTTGGAAACGTTACTTTTTTTGGCTGTTACTTTTGCAGTATAGATGTAAAATTAAATAAAGATAATGACATGATTAAAAAAACTTACAACCTCGCAGTACTTTAGGAAATATGACGGTTTTTACGCACCCGTATTCTTTGTCCGTGAGTAACGTGTACTTGGGTTCCATACCTCTCTATCGCCCGTCACTCACAACCTTCCAGTTTATATCGTCTCTCACGCATTCCATCCACATTTTCCTTGGCCTACATCTTCTCTTACATTTCTCTACATTCATACCTAATGACCTTTCCATTCTGGTTCATACCGATAAGTTTTTCGGAATGTCTACATCAGCCCACTGGGCCAAACCCCCGCATTAGGCCAGCTAAGCGTGGGGACAAATGTTCGTTCACTCACTTTTAGGGTCCCGAACGCGAAGGGTCCAAACGGAACCCTATTTCTGTCACTAACGCGTCCATAGCTTAACTTAGCCAGTTTGTTGAGTGGAGGCCTGTGCCCAGCTGTGGGACAGGCCTCCACTCAAAACGATCAGTTAAATCATTCTCTTATTCTGAGTCAGTTCTGACTACTTTTGACACGTTACTCGTAGGTTTAACGCCTGTGGTGGAAGAGTGCGCGCACGACAAAAGTAATTTTCAATTACATATTTGCACAGAATAAGTATAGGCAATAGTATTTGTCGGCGCGGGGGCGGGCAAAAGGGGCAATTATTTTACTTTAGTTTTAAGGTTTTGGACAGTTTTCTGTTTAATCATTTTGTGTTGGTAGTTTGTCAGGAATATTTTTTTATTTCTTTCTAATTGTGCCATCCATCCAATGCTTCATAGATAGATCTCCTGTTCACTTTTAAAAGCTCATGAAAATAATATTTTTTTCAGGAGGAAATGCGCGAAAGAAGACTTTGCCTACAATGGGGAATGCCGTTATACGTAGGTTACAAGTTTACAACCATGTGTTGGAATAGTTTGTGATTAAAGATTTACACAACCTTTGATTTATCCTTGTGTATACCTCTTTTTTTCAATAGCCTTTTTAGTGTCCCACTGCTGGGCAAAGGCCTCCCCTCTTTTTCTTGTATACCTCTTATATACCGATTATTTGAAATGTTTATTGAGTTTATTTTAACTTATAAATAATTATAGTCATACTAAATATATACCTATATGAGTAGCGAATGTTATTTTTGGGTAGCGAATATTACCCATAAAAATATATTGCATGACAAAATTGCGTGTCATAACGGAATCAATTAAATATAATTCATGTATGTTAAATGCCTTAACTATGTATGTGCCAAAAACTTGGTCCTCACCTATATATTACTAATTCCACTTTTAACGAACTATTTAAAAATATGATAATTATGAAATGTGTAAACAAGATGAATAAGAATAATTTACTCGTAGATGACAATTCCTTGTACCCACTACAATGCCTAAAGTAAACGCCCCTGTGTTCGACACCGACCCAATACATGGCATTCAAAAATAACAATAATAAGCTGGTTTAATATGTAATTTTCCCCTAAAATTTGCTTATTACAATTATAATACTTAAAACAAAGGATATAAACGTGGAAAACAAAGAACGTAGGTACTTACAATGTGTTGCCAAGCAAGTATATTCTAAATAATATACACCAGCTCTTCTTCAGCAGAGTAAAAACACCATATATTTTAAACTGTAAATAAAAGCCATTGTCTGCTAATGTAAATTGACGCAAACGTGTTAAATGATAATGATATATCACCAGCGAGTTTTCTTATCACTTATATCCTTTTCGCATATATATTGATGTACGTTTTTACAGCTGCTGTTTTTAGGGGTCCGTATAGCCAATGAGAAATCGGGAATGTTATACAGCACTCTGGCATAACAAGTAATGTATGGTTTAGTATATTTTATGTCACACCTAGCCATAAAGTGGCCATTATCGCACGCTCCGCGCGCGTAAAAACCCTCTTCCTGGCCAGGGGGTGACATAAAATTTTGTACTTACCACGGGCGATAATAAAGAAAGCCTCAGATCGCATATTTATCGCCCTTGCCTTCGGCTCGGGCGTAAAATATCTGCGATCTGAGACATTCTTTGTTTTATCGCCCTTGGTAAGTAATGTAATGTTTTTTTATTTTTATACCGTATAAACATTATATTACAATAAAATTGTGCATTAACATTACCCGTTGTTGTTTTATTTTCATTTATTTATGGGATACATTTTTTTTAAATCCTTTTCACAGCTATGTTTTTAAAATAGGAGCTTATGTTCGCGACAATAGACTGCAAAAACTACCGCTGCTAGCTTCGCAAATTTCATCATCAGCCCACTGCAGTCCACTGCTGAACATAGGCCTCCCCCAAGGCACGCCACAAAGCCCGGTTCTCTGCTTTCCGCATCCAGTCGCCCTCTTAGATATGTCGTCCCGCCACCTGGCCGGCGGACGACCGACACTACGCTTGCCGAGACGCGGTCTCCACTCTAGAACACGCTTACACCAGCGGTTATTGGGTCTACGACACATGTGGCCAGCCCATTGCCACTTCAGTTTGCTAATTTGGAAAGCTATGTCGGTTACATTGGTTCTCTGCCGGATTACTTCGTTCCGTATTTTATCCCTAAGAGAGACTCCAAGCATAGCCCTCTCCATAGCACGCTGAGCTACTTTTAATTTATGGACTAGCCCCACAGTCAGTGTCCACGTCTCGGCTCCGTAAGTCATAACGGGGAGTACGCACTGGTTGAAGACTTTCGTCTTTAAGCTTTGCGGGATCACCGACGAAAATATGTGGCGCAGCTTTCCGAATGCCGCCCAACCCAACCGGATCCTCCTGTCAGCTTCCTTCTCGAAGGAGTTTCTACCTAGTTGCAGGAGCTGCCCCAGGTATACATACTCCGAAACCACCTCGAGAAGCGTGCCACTAACGTAAACTGGCATCGGTACGACTAGGTCATTAAACATGACTTTAGTCTTGTCGAGGTTCATCCGAAGGCCGACTCGTTGGGAGGATTCATTTAAGCTGTGCAGCATCTCCTGTAATCCCTGCGGCGTTTCTGCCATGACGACTATATCATCGGCAAAGCGCAAATGCGAGATGCACACTCCGTTTATGTTGATGCCGTGTCCATTCCATGTTGATTCCATGCGAGACCAGCTAGCAGTGCGATTACGGAACGTTTTCGACCGTTCGTAAGGTAGATCTAAATGTCAAGTCCCATACTAAAAATGGCATTATAATAGGGTTGCATTTAACGAACCACCAAATAAGTTGCCGAATGATGCTCTAAAAAATTACATTGATTACCAATAATACTAGATTCGCACCAAATTTTCAACTCCTTTTAAATATAAAGTGCAACTCAAAGAAGTAACATGTCGATAACCTATTAAATTAAATTGTTACCAAATAAATTAGTCACTACCCAAAAATACTTAATGATCACCTAATTTCAAACACCAAATTTCATATAATTTACATCCAAATATTACAGGGCTCGTAATCCTATTAAAATTATTTACACCCAAATAATTCTTTCGATACCCAGAAATACTACATGATCACCAAATTTCACGCGGCAATTGTTTTTTAACGCCCGTCGCGCAAAGCAGTTCCAATCTAGTCTAACCTCATTGCTAGTACTACACTGATGCGGTTTTCCATACGATCCGTCTCGCTCGCACGTCGCACCGCGTGCGAGCAAGACAGCGCTAAATGATTTTATTTTATAGAAGCTTCAAATTTCTGTAACTTTAATGAGACACGTACATAACATAATTTAATTTAATATATTTTCAACAGTGCTTTCCTTACTGGTCACATACAGCTATTTGTTCTCAGATGTTTTTGCCTCTACTCTATTCGCTGATAATCGTCAATTTGCCTCGGTAGTAGTATTTTTCTATGACATGTATTTTTTATTTCAAACTAGTTGACATTGGAACAGTATTGACGGATCTCCGCTGGCGCGGAGCTCCTATTTTGAGTTCTTTTGGCCCTTCGGGCCGATGCAAAACTAACATAACCTAAACCTACCTATACCTATTTCTACCTATTAACTTTCTTTAATTTTTCCATGAAAGTCTATCTAAATTAATAAAGTAAACTCATTTGAGGACCTTTATCCATTTTCATAACAAACTAACAATTTAATAAATCAACAACTCATATTCAAATAAAAGATTTCAATCAAACGCGCTCACGTCAACCCATTAAAAAATTAATAATAAAACTTCTTGCAGGTTTGTAAACCATCAGCAATAGGTAGTTAGAATGAAACAGCAATAGGTACCTTTCACTCTAACGACATATCAATAGGTTTTATGCTCCAGACAATTCTTTGTACTTGATTGAGTGAGATAGCAGTATACGTGTTATTATTTCACACAGCCACATTGCGCGTTGCTTTTTAAATTAATTTAGAATTTTACTTTCTAATTTATAACATTTTGGAAATGACTAAAATATTTATAGTGCTAAAAACAATTAATTTGTAACTGTTTACTAAAATGTAGCATGCGATGTGTATAATATTTGGATGTAATTCTAATGAAAAAAGGTGCATGAGATTAGGTGGTAGTTTAGTGTTTTTGGTGGTACTTGACAATTTTTTTGATGCGATTATAAATTTATAGGAACGCAATAAGTAAAATAGGTGCAAGTGCTGCAAAAATAGGTAGAATTTTTTTGGTGACTCGGAATTGCTGATCGATAAATGTTTTTGAGTGTTCAACCTTATTTTAGGGTTCGAAAATTTGAGGATATCAAAAGTTATTTAGGTGATCATTTTATTTGTTCCCATTATAATATGCCTACCGTACGTATGAAAAGTTACGTGCGATTACCCCGCAGGATTCCAACCGCGGCGCCAGTGGTGATTGCAACACACGTTTACTGCTATTTGATTTGTTATTGTAATTTTCAAAGTACCTCCCATTTTTTGAGAAAAGCTAGCAATATACATACATACCTACTTCAGCCGGAACAATAATGGAGTGCCAACTGTACGAGGCAACAATCCCTGCCTTACAATTCCTTCCCGGCCTCGTAGTAATTTACTATTAGGTAAGGTAGCACAACGCATTATCAACAAGAAATGTATACTGACGAGCAAAAATAACGGGTACACTTTGTATGGAAGTTCCATAGAAAGTGTACCCGTTATTTTTCCTCGTCAGTATATATCATAAAACGTAAATGTTTGCATGCCTGCATGCAGGTTGAATACATGGAATTTTAATGTACGTATTTAATACCTAATAGTACCTACCTATACTGTATTCCAGAAAATAAACAATTTGAGTAATAGATTGGAAGTTCTTTCTGGTTAAAAATGATAATGAAAGTATTTATTTAGAAAACAACATAAAAAAGGGAAGAAAATAATATAAACGAAAACTTATACTAAATAAAAACTTATACTAAATAAAAAATTTGCCCCAGGTCCTCGGTGCACGGTAGGGTTCCCAGAAGGCTGGCCGCATTGCCACGCTGGATAGCAATGCTAATCCGTTGTGCGAAATAGTGGCCAGCCCTCTGGTCACCAGACGCTTCTATAAGGCACGTCGAGATGTCCTTATAGAGGCGCCGAGCACTTGGACCCCATGGCCCCAGGGTCTCAACCCCAAACGCCGCAAACAAGTAGCTACTGCCGAGAGCAGCATATTTGCGACGCTTGAGGTTTTCCGCCGAGGAGGCAGCTGCGCCAGCATCAGTTTTGGTGCCTGGAATATGGGACGGTGCCAGGGTATCTACACAAGTAGCGTCCCAGACGAGGGGCCGACCCATACTCCAAGGCACCAACGTCATTCCGTCAGGCCTCTTGCCGTAGTCCCTTGTCAGGCCGTTGGGCTCGAGGACTGCCGGCACCTTGGCACTGACAAGAGCCCTACGGATGACGTCGTTGATGCTGGCATGCCGAGGGATCCTCCCAGCACTGCGGCTGCATGAGAGGCCATGGCTAATAATAAAATGATAATTCAGATAATGAATGTGCACCTTACTATTTGTTATGTTAAGTACAAAAACGAATCACTTATGTAAATGCACTTTTGCAGACCTCAAAACAATTACGCTATATACATAAATATATATAACTGTGGAACCATTTTTGCGAGCCAGACTCGCTCTTAAGAAATGTAATTGTTCTCATAAATGGGCTTTATAATTGTATTTTAAAGAGAAAATGTTTCAGTGAATTTCCTGCACCGCTGGCAGAGCATTGCTCCGGAAAAAACAGTTTAAGTCTTACGTCACGTTGAGGCAACAACATGAAATATCTTTCCGGTAAATATAAGTGCAAAGATTTACAATACAATACCAGATACCCTTTATTGCACACCTCATATAAAAGACACAGTACAGTACAAAATCACAATAAGTAGAGGCAATCAACAGGCTGACTTATCGCTAAAGATTAACTGCCTTATTCATAAAAAGTTAGAGGCTCCTTGAAGGCTCCTTCAAGGGCCGATGCCAAAAAACATGATTCATAAACGTCTGCTAACGCTAATCAGTCCATCAAGGCTCTGTTAAGGATTTTTTATGAATAAGGCTGTAAATATTTA
Source organism: Cenopis cana (assembly GCA_951800055.1). Classification (NCBI taxonomy): domain Eukaryota; kingdom Metazoa; phylum Arthropoda; class Insecta; order Lepidoptera; family Tortricidae; genus Cenopis; species Cenopis cana. The sequence goes on from OX637495.1 coordinate 2,565,652, forward strand.
GTAAGTGATGACATTTTTTTATAGTTCTGTGATTCGAAGTCGAACTTTTTGGCTTAGTGTGCACTGCAAAGGAAACTTGTTGTTCTGGGATCGAATAAAGGTCAGCTTTTTTTATTGACTTAGTTACCTGCATGGCTTCGTATTTCAAAGAACGAAAGCGAAGCCTCGGGATAAAATATAGCCTAATATTCCTTAATATACAAAAGGAAGGATGAAGCAGAGGGTTTACCGTGGATAAGAAGTATATATTGTATATTCTACTTTAACAGTTACTGTCTCTGTTATCTTATCGTTTATCCCGGTTGCATCCTTAGCTTTAACAGTAATGTAATAAAGTTTCTATTACATAAACAATGTCTTAAACCTTTTTTACATTAGCAGTCATTAGCAGTTATGTAGTATTATGCTCCTGGAAGTGAGTAAGCTTGTCAGAGCTCCCGAGGATGCACCGTGTTGAAAACGAGGGATCTTAGGCTGCGTTTCCACCAGAGATGTGCGAGGATGTGTTTTCATATTATTTGACACCTCGCTCGGCGCGTTGCGAGGTGTCAAATGTATGAAAACGCATCCTCGCACATCTCTGGTGGAAACGCAGCATTAAGTCCTTTCTGCTGTCAACACAGTGAATCCTCAATTTTTTTTAACAAAGGGTTGCCAACGCGCACCTAACGCCTTTGGAGTTGCGTTCGTCTATATGCTGCAGTGCAGTGTTCGCTTACCATCAGGGCCGTACGCTTTTTTGCCACCGTCTTTGTATACTTCTGGGGAGATAATTGTTTGGCCCGCAGGAAAGGTTTTTTTCATATGATAAATAGATAGATAGATAGAAACATTTATTCATTGCCACAGAAGACACACAATATTACAAAAAAAAAAAACAAAAGAAGAAAAACATACACAAAAGCACACACGTGTATCCCCGCGGCAGTGAAACGGACACTGGCTCAGCATTATGCCACAAAATAAAAAATATACAGAAGGTCCGTTCCCGCCGTTCTTGAAAATACAATACCTAAACTTGCCCGACTCACAGGGTTGCTTCTGTATTGATTCTGAATTTTAAAAAGGAGTAGTATATTAAAAATTCTTCAACATGACTGGGTCAAGGAACCAAAAGATGAACACACCCCAATAGTTGAACATTCGACCGAAAAATTGAGATAAAAAAATCGTGACATATTTTACCCTTTCGGAATATATTTTTTCTAGCGCGGCAATCCTTTGTCGAGGCTGGTAATTAAACTCCCAGGCTGTAACCGTACACACGTGGCTATAAGCCGCTGTTGAATCCAGGCCTCGCGCCAAAAACTCCGTTTGTATGGAGATCTTACTAAGGATAGCGCTCTCAAATTTAAGCATTAAATTACGTATAAAATTGAATATAACGTATACTTACAAGGTTTTGAGTGAAATAGATTCTTGATTAATGCCTTTACATTTTTATATATTGGATAAATATATTTTTTTAATAATTTGGGAGATATTTGCTGTTCAAGTTATGGTTCCAATTTTGTGTACCTGAGCTAATAGTTGAACGGCGTTCAACTTTCGGGCATGGTGTAGTTTTTTCAAACATTGATTTAAATTCCTACTGAAAAGATAATAAGAACCTCTATAGCTTAAATTAATCGTTTCTTTGTCGTTGATTTTTCAACCAAAAGTTGAACGCAACTTTCTATTGACAAAACGTTTATTTTGGAGTTTGTTTTACTATGAAAAATACCATTGTTCAACATAGAACCTGAGGCCAGAACTTGAACGAATAAAATTAACTAGTTCAACTTCTGGCTACTATTCCAATATGTGAACACTTTGTTGATTTTGGTTCGTTCATTTCACAGCTATCGTGTCCAAAACTTGAACTAACATAATTTAGTCGTATATGATTTAGGCAGTGGTTAGTAAATGAACGTCTTTACTCCAAAGTTACTAATTAGCATAAAACCTGGCAACTTTACCCATCCTTAACTTTCATGTTCTCTAGTTTACTGTATTATTTTAGTAAATATTATTTATAGTATTATGTAAGTTCGCACATTATTTTTTTTGCTTATAAATGCCCGGACAATGCATAAATAAATAGGCTTGCTCATTTTACACTAATATTTCATTCATCTTTATTAACATACACCGTTATCAATGGAGTAAACTGGTGCGAAAGTGTTCGTTCATCTAATGGTGTCAAAGTGTTCAGAATTAGGGCACACTGTTCAACTTCTGGGCAAATTGGCATACTTTTGCTTAGATTATTTTTCAAAAAATACTCTATTATAATAGGATGATTTAAAATATTGGAATTCAATCTCGATTATATACCGATTCATATAAAAAAATTAAACCTGTATATAGTAGGTTACAACACCCCGAAAAAAAATCCTAAAGTTGGGTTAGTCGCTTAAGTGTTCATCTTTTGGTTCCTTGACCCCATTTAAATATGAACCAGCGTATCTTGATAAAAAACCGGCCAAGTGCGAGTCGGATTTCGCACATTTAGGGTTCCGAATCAACCTCGAAAATATGATTTATCAATATGTTAGTATTTGTTGTTAAAATATACGTAATATTGAACATTGTCACCAACTTTCAAGTTCATAGGTCAATGAGAAGTCTAAAAATTCTTCGGAACAAATTTTGTGACAGACGACGGACGGACGGACGGACGTCTGGACGACACCAATAGGGTTCCGTTTTGACCCTTCGGGTACGGAACCCTAATAAATTGATGCGTGACCCGCTGCGAGTTGTGACTTGTGACCGGCGGCGGTCGAGAGCGCCAACAAAGAATATACCTAATTAATTAGGTACCTACTTAATTAAACCATAGTACTTAAATACTGGTGTTTTACCAGCGAACGATAAGATGAATGTGTAGGTAATGGTTGATCGTCGTTATCAAAGCGGCTAGATTCAAAAAATTACCTACCTACCTAGGTATTGTAACGACCAAAATGAGAAAACCGTTTTATTTACCTTTCAATATCGTTTGAAAATTTGAAGAAAGTGTAGGCACAGTTTTTTTGTTGTATTTAAACAATAAAATACATTCCAACTGTAATAATATCGGTTATTCATTTTGACGTACGTGACACAAAGTACCTACGTAGCGGCGGGGACGTCAAGTGATCAACGCGCGCACAACTAGCACTCGCGACAGTCGCGACTAAGCATTGCCGAGATCAACCGAGAATGCCTGTAAATGTTACGTCTGTGTGCGTGCGGCGAAAATGGCATTTTGTACTGAGCGGACTCTCTGCTCCGGCGCGCGCCGCCGCTATTTACTTTGTGATTATGCTGAAGTTTAGACACCTACAGCGCTGATTTTCAGCCAGTACCGTCGGTGACTCACGGACCGGGGACCGGCATACAATATATGTGTCTATGTTGTCGAATTCGCGCGGTGGTCGTCCCCGCCAGCGGGAATACCCAAGTGTATAGTTGGGCCATTTTACGGAAAGTTGTACACTCGACTTTTTTTTTTATTTGGATAAAATTGGGTTTTTTCTACTCAGAATCGAAAGCACTTTCGAATGATATAGGGGAAAAAACCCCGATTTTATCCAAATTAAAAAAAAAGTCGAGTGTACAACTTTCCGTAAAATGGCCCAGTTCGGGCACAACTCTAAGGCTAAATTCTGTCAAACGAATGCAAGCAAAACTAGACTTAGAGCTCTGACTGTAAGGTAGATTTTTGCTTGCGATAATTTGGCAGCACTTGGTCTTACAGTTTTGTACGAACTATACGCGCGCGTCGTGTTGAGTTGGACGCCGTAAGCGCAGCGTTCCATCTTTCGATGGACGCTGTGATTACGTCGTTCGGGTCCGTGAGCAGTTTTTTAAATGATTGGTGGTATTATTACAGCGATATCGGTGTTGGTCCTTCTTGCAGCGATGTTAACGTACGTTGCAGCGCGGGGCGGTTGCCTTTGTACCCAGGAGTACGACCCAGTGTGTTCAATCAACAACATCACCTACGGGAACCGCTGCGAGTGAGTACCTACACTCCTACTTAATTCCTTATTAAAAATAAATATATTATCCCGGAGACTGCCATAATTTTAATTATATCGTCATATAAATAAACTGGGTCTAAATACTAGAACCGGTAGCGACTATGAAAGTGTTTTAAAGTAAGGCGCGACTACCCATACCCAAGTGTAAACTGTGTTGGCGTTTGTACCTCGGGAAAAAACATTGTTTCTTTATTTATTTTTTTAATTAATAACTTGACTCGGCTCTTGTGCATCTCCGACGTAGCACAGAAGATATACAGCTTAAAGCCTTATTTACACACGTATACCTTGGTCCGCACAGACCGTGTAGACATTTGTTTCCAGCAAGATTTTCTTTGAAATCCGGTCTTTGCGGATCAAGGTCGCTCCGTCCTATAGGGACTTGTCGGCGACCTGTCTGGATCGCGCTTTAAGCGGCAGTTAGGTAAATATCATAGTACTCCACACTTGGAACTTTGAACCATAATGACTAATGTGTAGTTATCAACTAATAAGCATTAAGGTGACGATTGAAATTGGCCCATTTACCTTACATCAGTCAGGTGTGCCTTGCTGCTTGCGTGTTTTCTAGTCCGTGGTCGCCAATCAAGAACTTGTGTCATACCTGGCCATAAAGTGGCAATTATCCGCTCCGCGCGCGGAAAATGCCACTTCCTGGTCTAGGGGTGACATAAAATTTTGTATTGTACTTACCACTGGCGAGAATGAAGAAAGCCTCAGATCGCACATTTATCGCCCTTGCCTTCAGCTCGGCAAATACCTGCGCGCTGCGGTCGGAGTCATTCTTTGTTTTACCGCCCTTGATAAGTAATGTACTATTCTGTAGTAATGTACCTCTCTGTACTAATGGACTTCTCTGTAGTAATTTAATACTCTATAGTAATAAACTATTTCCATTTTCAGACTAGGTTGTGCCGGGGCCCAATACGATTACCCTGGGCGGTGCGGCTACCGGACGGATATGTGAATAAGACGACATTGATGCGACTTTAATATGAAATGTTTTAATAGAAATTAAAAACTTACATGAATAATTATTTTCTTATTTGTGTTACTTAGTTGGGTAGTTAAACGCAGTTTCTTAACCTAACCATACGCTTAATTTTATAATTAAACCAAAATATCGACTTCGCTTAATTTCTAACAAAATTCTATTTGCCAGCAATGTCATGCAAAGTAAATTGACAATGACAACTCAGTACAAATGACAGCCCTTAATGTTTTGTTCACTGTGACGTTATCTTATGCAGTGCACGTAGTACATTGAAGATGCCGAATTAGAATATTTTTATATTGATTTAAACTTACACGATTTTCACACATTATTATTGGTGCGGGTAGTTCGGAAAACTCGTGCGGCTAGAAGATGTTGATACCCGCTCACGCCAGTCAGTTCGCGACCACGGATGTTGTGATACATTCGAAACGTCGGACAAAAACCTTAAAAAAGGTAAATTAGTTATAATTGTACGCGATTAAGTCCCGTTCCCCAATAATAATGTGTAGAATATTTTTGCAGTTATTTCACATAATTATGATTTGCTTGGAAATAATTGCTAATGGAACATATTAATTACGCTTAAATGAATTACGCTTAATTATTGATTATTTATGACTATGCGAAAAAAATGTACTAATTAATTTATTACTAGTTAGTAACTAAAATTAGATATAAGACTACATATTGCTGTGCCCTACCAGGGTCCATGTGAACGCAAAATTATAATTTCTAGACCTATATGTAATACCATGGATGCAATATATGATGATTAAATGATTAAATGATTAATGTCAGCTTCAATTAATGCCAGCTTGCTGGTAATGCGCTGTATATCAGCAATTATGCGTAACATGTAAATAGCTTCGTGAAAGAAATCAGAGGCCTTACAGCTATAATCTCCATAACCTGTGAGCAAAGGCTATTAAAATAGGTATATAGCCAAATTTTTAATAATGCTTTCTTTTGGCCTTTATACTTATTTAAGCTTAGTAAAAGTTGTATTAAGTTGAGTATTATGTTAAGCTATCAACCAGATAGGAGCGCTCGTGGCCCAGCGGCGCCTGCGTGCCGCGTGCGGTATCCCAGGTTAAGCAATGTCGGCCGCGGTCAATACATGGATGGGTGAACTGAGCGCTCCCGTGCTGTGGAAGGCACGTTAAGCCGTTGATTCCAGCTACTGTCTATGGCAGCAGTCGTTAAGCCAAGTTGGAGGCCTTCAGGCGGCTTAAGAACTTCTAACTGTCAAGTTGCCCACTCACTTGACAAAGGTTGGTCGAAGTTGCACTACGTCCGTAGGGAAAGTACCCACCGCTACTCTACACGTGACCCCTAGGTGTGCTAAAAGTGCATGCAACAAAACTGGCAACCGTACTGTCTTCTCGAAGATCTCACGGTTCGAAATAATTGCCATACGATATATAAAATTATCCATTTTTGGATAATTTATTATATAAATTATCCAAAAATGGAGTGATACTCGATGAAAAGCAGGGAGCGAAAGAGTTCGCAGACTTCTTTCATTCAGTGTATAGCTCGACTCCAGCTGACCTAAATGTAAGCGCAGCGGTTGCAGAGGCGCAATGCTCAGGTGATTCAGCGCGGATACATCTCGATAGTTTACAGCTGGCCGAGGTCATGCGAGCACTTGCGAATCTTAAGCCGAAGCGTTCGGCGGGACCGGATGGCATACCTGCTTTTATATTTAGAGATTGTCGCTTTGTTTTGGCCGAGCCGCTATTGCACATCTACAATATGTGCTTGAAGAACGAAGTGTTTCCGGACTTATGGAAAACGACCCGGGTAGTCCCAGTCCCGAAAGGATCAGGGGGTGAAGGTGTAGAGGGATACAGGCCGGTCGCAGTGCTGTCTACCCCTGCTAAAGCGTTCGAATCAGCGTTGCAAAATACTATTTACAATCAACTACGACCTCAATTGTCGGACGCACAGCATGGATTCCGCCCGGGCTGTAGTACGACCAGTAACTTGCATAGTTATGTAACCCAGATTATTCCAGAAGTCGATAGTGGGAGCCAGGTCGACGCCGCTTACTTTGATTTTCGGAAAGCATTTGATGTCGTTGATAACGATATCCTGCTCCGAAAACTAGCGGGCGTCGGCTTCACCCCACATCTATTAAAATTCTTTGCAAGCTACATGCGTGACAGACGGCAATTTGTTGATTACGCGGGACACAGATCAGAACCGTATTTCGTCAGATCAGGAGTAAGTCAGGGAAGCAACCTGGGCCTATTGCAATTTATAATTATGGTCAATGATTTACCACAGGTTGTTAAAAATTCAGGTTGCTTACTCTTTGCCGACGATTTAAAAATGTATTTACCTATAAGTAATACTTCGGATTGTGTACGTTTTCAAAGAGATATAAATAGAGTGGTTTCATGGAGCGAAGCTAATAAGTTATTTTTTAATACAGCAAAGTGTCAGACTATTACATTTACTCGATCGCACAACCCCATTCTAAATGACTACGAAATTAACGCCATGAAATTAAAAAGAGTGTCAGAAGTAAAAGATTTGGGAGTAAAATTCACCTCCGATCTAAGATTTCGCGACCACATCGTCAACACTTGTAAAAAAGCGTATAGAACGCTCGGATTTGTTCTTCGTCGTTCTCATGGCTTTAATTGTATCGGAGCGATTGTCGCGTTATATAATGCGTTGGTCCGGAGTACCCTCGAATTTAATGCAGCTATCTGGGCTCCACATGAAACTAAATATAATTTCATGGTGGAACGTATACAGAACAAATTCGTACGATTTCTGTATTTGAGGAAGTATGGGGTGTATCCATTTTACCCATTAATGTATCCAACTTTATTTGTACTGGGTATGGTGGGGTACAATGAGTTGCGGGTACGTAGAGAGCTAAGTCTGGCAATATACTTATTTAAATTAATTAGGGGTAAAATATATAACAGTAATGTATTGAATTGTGTAAGTATAAGTGTTCCAGATAGGTACGTGTGGCGTAGACTCCGGCCGCGACTGCTGGCCGAGCCGCGCGGGCGCACCCACCTGCTCGGCAGGGCGCCGATGACGCGTGCAGTGCGTACCCTCAATGTCATAGCGGAAAACATTGATGTATTTTCGTGTTCTCTGAATGAATTCACAAGAACAGCATTGTATGTTTTATGTTATAAGCGTTCTAGCATAGAAAAATAGAAAGTAGATATACTATAAATGGGAGTTACACTATTGTCTTAGGCTAAGTACCTGTAAAAATAGTGGTAAGTGTTGATAAATAAATAAAAAATAAATAAATACTATGTATGTAGTAGGCAATTTACCGTAGTTTGTAGACAGTTTATGTTTAGATGAACACACGCACAGTTTATGAATGGACTTAAGGGGAGGTATCCCCAACGCAACTGTCCCGCTCTAACATGCGTGAGTTTACAATTAACCAACCCGCTCTCTACGCAAGCTCTGCGCGCAGTTTTGTAAATATTTAGCTATAGTCATCAAGCCAGTCATTTTATCAAAGCAAACCCTACGAAAATGTCTATAACTATTTACGATCTTTAATTGAGTACAAAAATTAAATGTTAAATATCAGTAATATAGCCATAGTATTGAAAATACATTCCAAAAAGGCGTAACTTCGCGATTTTTTTCTATCGAGTGAAATTCATCAGATCATGTAACTGACTGCGATTTTGACTAGACAAGATCCTCATGTAACACATATATTTTTTTTAGATTTTAAGACACAATATTCTATGTCTCAGATGGTTTATAAACACTCAAAAGTGGTAATACCCGGCCTTAATGCCATATGGCATTAAGTCCGCCTTTTGTACGATAAGGTTTTCTTTTGTGCAAGAAATATTTAAAAAATAAATAAATGCCGCCATAATACTAGGCATTCGAAGCAGCCATAATACGTGCGTTCCCCTACTATCATCTGCTACTGTAAGCAGTAGTAGGAAAAAACTCGCCATGTACTTTTTTGCTAATCATTAGTTTTTTATTGGTCTATTCTTTTTTCTCAGGTATTACAAAGGTTGACAAAGACTAATGATGTTCAAATAAGTATAAAGTCAGCAATTACTGTCTCATCTGAATTTTTCCTGTTCGTTTTGCATTAAGCAAATTATACGGGTACATTATCGGCCCCATTTATTCAGGTTTCGCCGGAACCTTAATTAAACTACTATTTGTGAAACGTGGCTGTATTACGGAAATAATTTGAATATGCATGACTGGCCCATATTTAAAAATGTTGTAGCTAGCTAGTGAAAGAAAAATAGTAATGATGCCCGCAAACTGGCGGTTATAATAGTACATTATTGCCGTGGCCGGGAAAAGGCCAATTGCAGGCTCAGTATTTGTTTAAACGTTTAATTTGGCTTTAATTTGGCTCTCGAGACACAGGGGAACCTAGTTTGAGAGCCAGGGATTCAACTTAACACTGTAATGTCAAAGTTGCAATAAAGATTTTATTATTTTTTTAAAAATAGTTATAAGAAGCCTGCAATTGCCATTCCGGCCAAGGGTAATGTAGTGCTTTTCTCAAAAATGGGGCAAATAAGACGAATTTTAAGGCGAGGTTCTTCCATTGCAAATGTCCCGCTCTAACACGCGTGAGTTTGCAATTGACCATCCCACTCTCTACGGAACTGTGCGCGTAATTTTCGTAAATTTTTAGTACATTTTTGGGTGAGAAAAATACATGGCTTACTATATTAACAATATTAATCCCGACATCCCTCATACCATCAAATACGTTTATTTTAGTATTATTTTCTACTCATCATGTTACCTAAGATTGAAATAAAATGAGTTTTAAGATAGAAAATAGAGGTATGTTTGGAATTTTTTTCTATCGAACAAAGTTTTGCAAATTGTGTAACGGACATCCGACTGCACTAGATAAAGGTCTCAAATATAACATCGTATTTTTTTTACATTTTTAATATGTAGTATTTCGAAATAAAACCGTTTACCAAATCAGATTTTTATTATAACCCGGCCTTAAATAAGGATTTCATAAACATAACCTTAAAACGTCAAATAAATCATGCTTTCCCGCCGTTTATAATTTTTAACAGAATCGCAAGTCGATTTTTCCACCAAAAAACGCAAATTATTCGAGACATAAAAAAACGTTGCGTTTCCAATTATTAGACATTGTTCTCCAAATATTTAGAGCTTCCGCCAAAAAAGGAATTTCCAAATTTTAAATTTTTTTCAACCAAAGTTTTAGTACCATAAGGGGAAGAAAGGAAATCTGGTAAGGAAATGCTCTTTGTTGTATAATAAATAAAATAAATAAATAAATATTTGTGGACAATCTTACACAAATCAACCTAGTCCCAAACTAAGCAAAGCTTGTACACTACCAACTAAGCTAAAGCGGTCGTCATAACTGTTTAAGTACTTCTGCAGGATTATTGCAAAACTTTTATTTTCCATGAGGTATTGTTGACACACACACACACACACACATGTTAGAGAATGTTGACTGAACATGTTAGACTTACGAGCTCGTACAACACTCCTCGTTTGCGCTGGGCGATTAAATGTTGTTTTGTTGTTTATTATCGCTGTAAAAGACAATTTGTACTTACATCATGTTTGGAATCCTTTTTCATGGACCCACCGTGTCCGCCCGTGCTCTGTACGGTGTTCATGGTAGCACTCGAAATATAAACCACTGAATAGTTCTAACACTCGTCACTTACACTAGGACAACGCTCACAGCGAGTCACATAGATGGCAAAATAATTTACAGCCATTGTCGCAAAATTACGGACACAAAAAATTTAAATTATTTTTAACATTCCAAGCTACATTTAACGCTGTCACTTTTTAACACTTTTCTCACACGCAAAATTGACGAAAATGTTATTCTATCTACGTTAACAAATGCCATTACAGGTAACTAGTTTAAATGGACATGTCACTACGCCGAGGCACTGTATAAGGTACGTCACAGCACTAGATATTTTCAACAACGGACTCCCTTTTAACTTTGTTTCATTTTTGTGTACACCGAAATGAAATGAAATAAATAACACATGCTTGAATTAAATTACTGTAAAGGTGTAGTATCGTTATCCGACACGAAAACGTCAAGTGCGAATCGCTTATTCAGACCTTGAAAAGTTGTTGTTTTGGTTTTTTATCTAGATACTATGGCAATGCCGGCAGCTTTTTGGGCACCCTGCCACATGGCAACTAACTACCTGGAGCCAGTTTTTATTTGTAATTATTTCGTTTTACCTATTTTACATTAGTTTATAGTTAGGTTAGTTATATAGTTAGGTTTATAATGTTCTGTATATTTTATTTAGGTATTCTTTATTGAATAAACATATTCCAAGGTCTTATAATAATTATTAAGTATTAGCGTAATATTAGGATTAGGATTTACATGGCAAAAATGGTTAAGCTCCCTAAGGCCACCCGAGGCGCTGCTCGCGTTGCCTTACAAAATGAGACTTAACGCGTTCGTTTGTGTTTTGTTTGAAAAAAAAAACTTATACTAGAGCTTCGGATATACTTCCTCTTGTGTTCTATGAAGGAGAACATTTGGGGTACAAAGACGCCATCAACTGAAGTTACAAGTGGGGTGAAAGTAGCATTTTGCAGGCATTAGAGTATTTTCTCAATTTTTCATCATCGGCTGATTTTAGATCATGATTACACATATGTGACTGGATGTGAGAGGTAGGAAAAGGAGTGCCAGTGTGAACAACACGGATATATGTAACGGTTGTCCCAAATTTTAGGCAAGATTTGAATTGGCCTCCTTTTGTACGGAAAAGTACCCTGGTCACTTAAAAAAATAAAACAATTTGACAGCTTACAGTTTATGGTTATTATTAACTAGCGGCCCGCCCCGGCTTCGCACGGATAGTCTAGTTTTGCTACCAATTTTTTTGAATTTTGAAATAATTTATAGCCTATGTCCTATTCTGATATCTAAGCTACAACACTGGAAAGTTTCTCCGTTCAGTAGTTTTTGAGATTAAACGGAACGTACATACATCAGCACAAACTGTCACGTTTATAATATTATTAGGATGTACTCCACGAGAAAACAACGCATTTTTATTGTTGAGCAAAATATAACGAAACTTTGGCTGCGAAAGTTCGCAAATTTCGTGTACTGTCGTTTCGATGATCAGAATTGGCCGCCTATGTCATGTGATTTAACACCATCAGATTTCTTTCTATGGGGTTTTTCCCGCATTTTGTACAAATAGGTCGAGGAAAATTTAAAAATGAATTCGTATGTGCCAGCAAAGTCGTTTCCCGATGTGCTATTTCATACATAACCCTATCCTATAATGTTTAAAGGGTAGCATTTAACGAACCACCAAATTAGTTGCCGAATGATGCTCTAAAAAATTACATTGATTACCAAAAATACTAGATTCGCACCAAATTTTCAACTCCTTTTAAATATAAAGTGCAACTCAAAGAAGTAACATGTCGATAACCTATTAAATTAAATTGTTACCAAATAAATTAGTCACTACCCAAAAATACTTAATGATCACCTAATTTCAAAAACCAAATTTCATATAATTTACATCCAAATATTACAGGGCTCGTAATCCTATTAAAATTATTTACACCCAAATAATTCTTTCGATACCCAGAAATACTAGATGATCACCAAATTTCACGCGGCAATTGTTTTTTAACGCTCGACGCGCAAAGCAGTTCCAATCTAGTCTAACCTCATTGCTAGCACACTGATGCGGTTTTCCATACGGTCCGTCTCGCTCGCACGTCGCACCGCGTGCGAGCAAGACAGCGCTAAATGATTTTATTTTATAGAAGCTTCAACATTTCTGTAACTTTAACGAGACATGTACATAACATAATTTAATTTAATATATTTTCAACAGTGCTTTCCTTACTGGTCGCATACAGCTATTTGTTCTCAGATGTTTTAGCCTCTACTCTATTCGCTGATAATCGTCAATTTGCCTAGGTAGTAGTATTTTCTATGACATCTATTTTTATTTCAAACTAGTGGACATTGGAATAGTATTGACGGATCTCCGCTGGCGCGGAGCTCCTATTTTGAGTTGTTTTGGCCCTTCGGGCCGATGCAAAACTAACATAACCTAAACCTACCTATACCTAGTTCTACCTATTAACTTCCACTTAACTTCCTTTAATTTTTCCATGATAGTCTATCTAAATTAATAAAGTAAACTCATTTGAGGACCTTTATCCATTTTCATAACAAACTAACAATGTAATAAATCAACAAAACTCATTTTCAAATAAAACTTTTCAATCAAACGCGCTCACGTCAACGCATTAAAAAATTAATAATAAAACTTCTTGCAGTTTGTAAACCATCAGCAATAGGTAGTTAGAATGAAACAGCAATAGGTACCTTTCACTCTAACGACATATCAATAGGTTTTATGCTTCAGACAATTCTTTGTATTTGATTGAGTGAGATAGCAGTATACGTGTTATTATTTCACACAGCCACATTACGTGTTGCTTTTTAAATTAATTTAGAATTTTACTTTCTAATTTATAACATTTTGGAAATGACTAAAATATTTATAGTGCTAAAAACAATTAATTTGTAACTGTTTACTAAAATGTAGCATGCGATGTGTATAATATTTGGATGTAATTCTAATGAAAAAAGGTGCATGAGATTAGGTGGTCGTTTAGTGTTTTTGGTGGTACTTGACAATTTTTTTGATGCGATTATAAATTTATAGGAACGCATTAAGTAAAATAGGTGCAAGTGCTGCAAAAATAGGTAGAATTTTTTTGGTGACTCGGAATTGCTGATCGATAAATTTTTTTGAGTGTTCAACCTTATTTTAGGGTTCGAAAATTTGATGATATCAAAAGTTATTTAGGTGATCATTTTATTTGTTCCCATGTTTAAATAACAAAATCAGTAAAACAAAAAAAGTGTTTCATTCAAATTTTGCGTAAATTTTGTGACACTCTTTACAAGCGAGACCTCGATAATAAGATACCCTCGATGATATTGTACCGCAGGCAGTTTGACAGAAGCGTCTACTATCGCCGCGACATAAAGGCTAGCACAAGTATCCTCTCAAATCCTCTTCAAAATAAATGTACCCGAACCGTAACACCGCATAAAAATCCGCTGGCCTCCACATTCACCAGAAGGGTTTAAGGCCGTGTATTACCACTTTTGAGTTTTTTAAAACCATCTGAGACATAGAATAAAGTGTCTTAAAATCTAAAAAATATATGTGTTACATAAGGATCTTGTCTAGTCAAAATCGCAGTCAGTTACATGACCTGATGAATTTCACTCGATAGAAAAAAATCGCGTAGTTACCCCTTTTTGGAATGTATTTTCAATACTACGGCTATATTACTGATATTTAACGTTTTATTTTTGTACTCAATTAAAGATCGTAAATAGTTATAGACAAATTCGCAGGGTTTGCTTTGATAGAATGATTGGCTTAATGACTATAGCTAAATATTTACAAAACTGCGCGCAGAGCTTGCGTAGAGAGCGAGATGGTTAATTATAAACTCACGCGTGTTAGAGCGAGACATTTGCGTTGGGGATACCTACCCTTAAACAAAATCTAAATTCACGTGCTAGAAGCTAGTTTTATCCGACAGAACCCTAATAACTCGCGGCTTGAGCCCCGTTTCACGTGGATTTATATTGGAATTTGCATAAAGCAATTTGTGACTGGTCACGCCATGAGCGCCAAACCCGAAATCGTCGTGTGAGGCTATCCTATACCGTAATGTAAATTTCAAAAAACTCATTTTTTTTTCTAGTAATAATAGCCCAATTAATACTTTATAACTAATAATGCCTTCAGTAGCTCTAGTATAAGTTTTTTCGAAACATTAACTAATTCGAACGCGTTTGCGTTTTGTCTCAAACTGTATGAAAGTAGTATGAAACCGTGAACAGCGCCTCTGGTGGTCACTAGTGGAAACTAAAACAGCGAGTTTTACATTTGTTGCTAACCGATGAACGCGCGTATTTCAAACTCGGTGAGAGCGTTTTCATACATATTGAGACAAAACGCAAACGCGTTCGAACTAGTTAATGTTTCGAAAAAACTTATACTAAAGCTACAGTTATACTCAAAAAACCTACAATTACTTTCTAATAGACCTGAAACGGTTTACGCCCAACACATTTTCTACTTCATTAATATCATCAAATTAAATTTAAGTTTCACAGGCACTACATCATTGAAACATAAAATAACATACATGTTTGAAAATACACATTATTTCAAAAGCTTACTTCCACAAATGTATAAAATTTGGAACCTAATGCCTACTCCACAAGGTTGGATATTTAACAAAATATGAATCGTGAGAAAGGCGACCAGTAAAATGACTCCCGCAAAGCTTTCGATCCCTTGTCTTGTTCCGTTAATCCGCAAAACGAGGGTATTTTCACAAACTATAACAAGCGATCTAAAAAGCTTCAATTCAGAGTTTTCGAAGTTATATATGATGAGCTTTGAAGCTCTGGCTCTGTTCAAAAAAGGGTTTGTGAGTATCTCTAGAACAAGTTTATTTTGCTAAAAAAGCAAAGCAAAGCAATATTGCTCAAAGCAAATTGATACGATTGCTATTTTTACGTTTTTAACCCCCCTCCATCCGATACTCTAAGGCGACTTCCTGACTTGGCGGGGCGGGATCGATATGTGACATTTTCTTCTTTGACGTAAACTTACTGACGTCGCAAAGATTCTCACTTGACATAATACCGTCAGTATTACGTTTGCGCAGCAGTAATATCATGCGCAGAAGCGGAGCAGTACCGCCTTTGCATCTCCCCGCTGCCGCGCATCCCGCGCCTGTCATTTGAATGTAGGGGCGCAGTAAAAAGCGGTACTGAGTCGACTGACAGTTGACACTGACAGTTGACACTGACAGTTGACACTGACAGTTGACACTGACAGTTGACACTGACATTTGACAGTTTTCTCATATACCGCCTCCGCACCGACAAATCAGGAAGTCGCCTAATGCGTGTCATCCACGAAGGCGCGCCCCTCTATATATAGCCCAATCCGTACAATCGAGCATAGATTTTTTTAACTTTTTAACCTGACTGTGGCTTTCTGTAGCTCTAGTATAAGTTTTTTCGAAACATTAACTAATTCGAACGCGTTTGCGTTTTGTCGTTTGAGTTTGAAATACGCGCATTCATCAGTTAGCAACGAATGTTATACTCGCTGTTTTAGTCTCCACTAGTGACCACCAGAGGCGCTGTTCACTTTTTCATACCACTTTCATACATTTTGAGACAAAACGCAAACGCGTTCGAATTAGTTAATGATTCGAAAAAACTTATACTAGAGCTACTGGGCCCGGCTCAAAAAACAATAGCAGTGCGCGGTTGGAGAGTGTTCCGCTTCATTGAGATTGGTTGACCGGCTTTAACCGAATTTGAGGTGTGAGTGGAATCGAGCTAATGGGAAATACGTCCGGCTCCCGCGCAAGATATTACTACATTATGTACCTACAGTACCCTTACCATGAGTTTGCAATGTTTGCATCACCCGTACTCGCTAGCGACTGCGTAAATGATTTAGTATGGAGGAAAGTGATTTGTGGTCAAGCGCAAACCTATATTGAATAAAAAAAAGTACAATTAAAATTTATTAGTCATTTATTTTTATTATTGTAATATTCTATTAATATGAATAATGTAATTGACAATGTACGATTAACCATTTGACCGCCAAGAACCTATAAAGTGGTTGATGGTTGTGTCGTCATGTCCACCACCATGCCGGAGTGAAGGTGGACTTTGATCATGAAAAAAAATCATACTGTTTTAATTTATTTTTATTGGTTTAGACATTACACCAAAAAAACAATGCTTGGCGTAGATACTGGGCACGACGACACACTATCGCTTTGGCAGTCAAAGGGTTAAGTGACGAAATCTGTGCCATATTAGTAACCGGGCGCCACAGAAAATACTACCAAAAAGGTGTCCCTCAAAGCGTCAAGTCAGGAAGGTATCAGGTTGAATCTTAATGCGCGGATTAGACTGGCAAAACTTGCTTGCAATTTTCAGTGAATTTTCATTACATTGGAGGGCTTGATCGTATTCATCCTACCTCGTTAGCATGCAAGACCGCAATATAAAGAAACTACCTTTGTTAATACACTCTCGAGCAAAAATAATGCATACAATGTTCCGAATAGGACGGAAATCTTTGCCGTCCCTCTCTCTCTCTCATGGCGTCGGGCCAAGCACGTCGCTCTCATGGATTAAACTAAATAAAATATAATTAGTGCTAATAAATTCAGTGATACTAGTTGGTGTGTTATTGCTTCAAGTCAGCCCTACCTGGAAACATCAACATTTTGGTCCTTCGAGCCGGATTAAACATGGAGGATTCTCATGGATTAAACTAAATTAAATATAATTAGTGCTAATAAATTCAGTGATACTAGTTGGTGTGTTATTGCTTCAAGCCAGCCCTACCTGGAAACATCAACATACACTTTGTATTGGACTTCCATAAAAATTGTACCCGTTAATTTTGCTCTGGAGTATATAAATCGGCTCTTATAATGACAACACCAATATTGTCACTTAACCAACGACACGACTTAATATATTATAATAAGCTCGTCAATTTTCAGCTTGAAACAGCGAATCTATTTTGTATTCTTAGTCACAATTTCGTCATACATCACCCTTGGGTTCTAATTGAAACTTCTAAGCTCTATACATTTCCATGGCACTTCCTGGCATGACGGATGGAGCTTAGCAAGAGCTTTCGCACAAAAGCTCTGACTACTAACAAAGGTCCTGTATCCTCATACATTAATTATAGGACTAGGATTTCTATAGATATAATAAAGTTCCTTAATAAGGGTTCTAGAGACAAACAATAAAATATGTAAATATATACACCTTTATGGATGTATTCAAAAGTAATCAGCGCCTCTAGTACCTCTACTATTATTATTTTTAGAGTTCCGTACCCGGGCCATTTTACGGAAAGTACACTCGACTTTTTTTTAATAATTTGGATAAAATCGGGATTTTCCTACTCAGAATCGAAAGCACTTTCGAACCTAATGGGAGAAAAAAAGTGTCCCAACATTTTTTTATTCCCTTCCGTTACCGTTCTCATACTAACCTTCTAATGCTTGTATGGTGGTAACGGAATGGAAAACCTGGAAATTGTATGAAAAATTTGAGACACTTTTTTTCTCCTATTAGGTTCGATAGTGCTTTCGATTCTGATTAGAAAAAACCCGATTTTAACCTAATTAAAATAAAGTCGAGTGTACAAGTTTCCGAAAAATGGCCCACCCCAAACGCAGCCACTTAAGGCGCAGGGGTGGGCAAAGCATTCTCCATACAAACTCTGTGCACGTTTTATTCGTCGGTTTTAGCACTAACAAATATAATATTTTTTTGGTTGTAAATATTAGATATGCAAAGAAAGTGATGTGGAAATTTTCAAATATTAAAAAAAATTAAAGAAAATTAAAATAATATCTATGAAAAAAAAAATACATCACGAAATAGCAAACAGAAAAATAAGCATACTGACCAAAAATCATAACTTTAATGCAAACACAAACGAAGAAAATCCTGCACAAAGATTGGTGTATACCGTGTGTCCGAAAATTGTTTTTATTGAAATATGAATAATTAAAAGATATTATAACTTAAAATGAATGCAAATACAAGGATTATGTGTATGAATTGTTGGTAAGACTGTGTTTGTTCTTTAAAAGTGCGTGATTACGAAGTTGGTCTGTTTACATCATTTCTTATTTCCATTGACTTCAAATACACGACGATTTTGAATCCGTGAACAGGAGTGGAAAAATATTAAAATTTAGCCCAAATTAAACTTATTCGGCGAGGTCTCGCGTTATTTCTTCACTGTTTAATTAATTAAAAGTGAAAACCTAGTTAAAACAAGTAACCATTGAATACATGGTCATCCTGCAGTTTAATAAAGTTTAACTACGATACGTCAAGTGCCATCAGTGTGGCGGGAAATTTGACGGATCTTGCATATCACAAAAGTGATTGACAATGTCAAGGGCAGGGTTTACTCATAAATTGTCAATAGCTAATATGTTTGTAAAGAGGTTACAAACTCATTAAAACCGATAAGGTAGTAGAGTGACAAGGATTTTAACACAAAATTAATTTCAAAATTAAAATTATGATTTAAAAAAAAAACAAGTTTGTTTCAACGTAATTACTACTTTAACGTTATCCCCATCAATTACTGAGTTAGAAAAAATGGTTCCTGTTCACGGATTAAAAATCATCGTGTATAGGTTAATTTATCTTTATTATTTTTTTAGTTACCTTCTTCTTTCGTGTCGAGGTTCCTCAAACAAGATATGCCTAACTGACAAGTATTATAAGTAAAAAAATATCTAGTTCACAATATTTATCAGGCTGGAGTAAAATCATACAAATACAAAGTGGCGATGTAAAAAGAACCTTCCTGATTTATCACACAGTTGACAATTAATATGAACTTTTGTAATATTGGGCGGTTGAAGGGTTAACAAAATTTTAACTCCAATGAAAGAAAACGGCGAAGTGCGTGTCGGACGACGAAAAGTGTTTCGTAGTTGCTGCCGATCAAATTATGCAGGCTTAAAAAGGGCTATGGGCTCCCTAGCTAAAATATCAAAAACCGGCCAAGTGCGAGTCATCGCAAATTTAGGGTCACGAACCAACAGCAAAATTAAGTTGATTTATTTTCGCACCCCTTTTAACGGTATGGGAGTCCCCCTTAAAACATTTAAAAATAAGTTTAGACTATTTGTATGGCTTTGGGCTACCAAGATGCTTATAATATGAACTATTCTTTTCATTTACAGCATTGTAGTAACCAACTGTAAATTGAAAATACACTGGACTTCCTTGTTCAGTAGCCTAACCAAGGAAAACCGAGGTTAAATGATGAAACAACAATTTCAAGAGCTCTCGTAGAGAGAGCTTTCAGTAACAATAAGCGGTCGCACTTGATCTTATTGCGTATTTTAATAACCAACCTTATTAACACGTAGATATGTCTCAAACAAGTACGCAACAATTCCAAAAACCCAAATTGTATCACAGCTTAGTATTTAGGCCACTCACTAAGCAATTGAATTAACTAACTACAATAAAACACTAAAATTCTATCAATTAATTGGTAAAAATCTTTCACATTTTATTCCAAAATACGGCCAAAGGAAATCATGTTTTAGTAAGCAGTAATAGAATTCAATTTAGTCATAACGTGATTATCGGATACGGCTCGCGACCGCGTGTAGGCAACCACCTGTAGAATCAGATTCCAAATTTGAAAATTTTACGTTTATTCTTTTCTCATTTGTTTTACAGATTTGTTCTTCGATATGTCTATGGTAGTAGGGAATGTCGTTTTAAAGGAGAAAGGTGGAGCGACCGTTTTGGGCAGCATCGCGGTGTCAACTGAGCTTTGCTTCGCTTGGCAACTGGAAATCCGCGAAGGATGCCGCGCACGTTCGCCGATTTGCCGGCCGACATATCGGACGACTAGTTGAGTCGGGTTACGATTGAATCGCAGATTTTTTGAATTTTTCTGGGCTGAAGTAATATCTATGGATCTTTTAATGGTTGCGTCCAACACGTAGAAATAAGTGGTTTTGTGAGCAGTAGACCTCACGAGTTGTTTTTTAATTCCAAATAATTGACTACAAAATTTCTATGTACTCGTAATTACCAAACTTGCTCACAAAATCTCACGAGAATTGTTTGAGAAATGCGACCTGTAGAGGAACACAAACCAAAACAAACAAAAAAAGTTCTACTTAATAATCGAACCTGCTCACAAAATTTTACGAGAATCGGTTGAGAAATAATGCGACCTGTAGAGGAAAACGGACGGAAATACGGACATACCAAAGCATTTTTATCGACCTTACCTTCGTTTGACTCGGTCAAATTATTTTTTTATTCATATTTTCTCGGAATATCATTTTGATATAACATCATCATCATTATTTAAGAGCTCTAGCTCTTGTCTTTGGAGTAGTCTTCACTCTGTTCGGGAGCTCAAAGCGTTGCCAGAGAACCGAACAGATATCAGGATACGACATTACATTGACGTTCTCTTTGGCTTCGGCTTCATCTATAAAAGCACTCACTTTGCCACTATACTTCCTTCCATTATATGGTTTTTCATCAACGCCTCTCTCTGCGTGATGTTGCTATGGGTAAGACAATAGTGTCTTACCTATAGCAACATCACGCATCTTACAAAACGCACTTTTAACAAAAACATATTGTACCTCTATATAAGTATTTTCGAAACATTACTTCTAACACTAATTCGAACGCGTTTGCGTTTTGTCTCAAAATGTATGAAAACGCCCTCACCGAGTTTGAAATACGCGCGTTCATCGGTTAGCAACAAACGTTATACTCGCTGTTTTAGTTTCCACTAGTGACTACCAGAGGCGCTGTTCACGTTTTCATACTACTTTCATACATTTCGAGACAAAACGCAAACGCGTTCGAATTAGTTAATGTTTCGAAAAAACTTATACCAGAGCTATTGAACTGCGGGTTAAGACCACTCACAAGACAACAGTTTCTTATTTCGGTCCGTGATGTCACGGATCTGTAGTGCTTTCTCTCTCTAACTAGAAATATTAAAAGCTTTGTAATTGTTTGAGTCAACAAACTTATTGCACAATAGTTGTGATACCATTGTATACTTAGAAGATAATAAAATGAATTGTGCTATTAAAATGGCTGATATTGTAAACGTCCAATGGTGTTGTTTGCCAAGAAATTATCATTTCGTGAGCGTTGCGATGAAAATTCATGTTAGTACTGCTGGAATTTAAACGAGCTTCAACAGAAAGCTCGAAAGCTCTTCTGTTGCTTTGGAACTTTTATTCGTTGGCGGAAAGATTTATGTCTAATACTATTTTTTATTAAAAACTAGCGGACCCGGCAGACGTCGTCCTGCCCGGGAAAGCAGCGCCACCTACCGGGTCCAAAAGTATTTTCAAACCTTCCAGGGACCATCTCAAATATGCACACAAAATTTCATCCGAATCGGTCCAGCCGTTTAGGAGGAGTTAGGTGACAAACACACGTACAGAAGAATTATATATATAAAGATATGATTGCTCATGGCCAGCATCTAGCCGCGGGGCAAACATGAGGCCGACGGTGAAGCGAGCTCACCCAGAAGAAATACTATTTCGTTCCGGTTATGTAGAAGATGGTTTTAGAAAATGAGATTAAAAAACCGTCCAAGTGCGAGTCGGACTTCGCATATTTAAGGTTTCGAACCAACCGCAAAATTAAGTTGGTTTGTTTTGGCGCCCCCATTAAGCTGTATGGAACCTGCAACTGCGACTTGAATTTTTGAATTTTTGAAACTTGATTTATTTACATGATTTTCACTGTTTTAGTAGGAAGTAGGATTAATTGTGGCCATTCTAAGGTATTAACGGCCAAGGCCCTGACCCGTTCGGCCGTGTAATTTAGCTGTCACTACTTCGCGTGCGGAAGTTGGGACGAAGTCCAGAGTAACCTTAACACGTACTTAAAAGGTTTGTTTTAACGGGGCTAACGCGATATTTATGTATTTACCTTTTTTACCGACGTTTCGACACGGGTTTCACCGGCCGTGGTCGCGGATATGACTGTCGTCTCAGCAAGTTGTCAACGGAGATATGGGTAGGTAGACAACATTTGACTACCCTACAAAAGTTGATAAAAATGTGAGGGGTAGACTCAAAAAAAAAGTAGTACCCATATCTCCGTTGACAACTTACTGAGACGACAGCCATACAGTACAGTCATATCCGCGACCACGGCCGGTGAAACCCGTGTCGAAACGTCGGTAAAAAAGGTAAATATATAAATATCGCGTTAGACCCGTTAAAACAAACCTTTTAAGTATGTTTACAAAGCGCGAGAGTTTTAAGTGTACCTTAACACGTATTAATAATTAACTACAGATTTATAACGCCCTATAGTACATGCTCTTTACTGTGTACTAAAACAATGTGCAAAGACCAGCTTTTCAATATACACCGCCCCCCATAAAACCACACGTTCAATCTTTTCTAATTTGATCACACTCATGTTATAATGACTTTCATTATGTAACAGTTGCATAAGCTACTATAGCATTATTCGGAGACTTGTGTATTGACTGTAGCTCTAGTATAAGTTTTTCGAAACATTAACTGATTCGAACGCGTTTGCGTTTTGTCTCAAAATGTATGAAAGTGGTATGAAAACGTGAACAGCGCCTCTGGTGGTCACTAGTGGAAACTAAAACAGCGAGTATAACATTTGTTGCTAACCGATGAACGCGCGTATTTCAAACTCGGTGAGAGTGTTTTCATACATTTTGAGACAAAACGCAAACGCGTTCGAATTAGTTAATGTTTCGAAAAAACTTGTACTAGAGCTACTGTTTTCAATAAGTATCCGTAAAGATGAAGGGAATAAAACTAAACTGGTAGTAGTAACTCTGTGAGCTGGTAGACGTCGCGAATGATTTTGTTGAAAATAATTCCTAAGACTGGATCGTTTTTTTTTAAACATAATTAATCGAACCGGGGGGCCGATCTTTGAGTGTCGAACGCTCCACTTTTCACTCGAGATCTGTCAAAAATCTATGATGTTTTGACAGATGTCGAGTGAAAGAGAGCGTTCGATACTCAAAAATCGGCCCCTGCTCATGAAATTTCACGAGGACCGGTTGAGAAATGCGACCTGTAGAGGGGAACGGCCGGATATTTCCGGATAAGACCGCCTTTTGTTTGTCTCTACTATTGTGTTTTGTTTATGAGTTCGTCCCGGTTGCCGTGGAGACTGGTGGGCCCTGGTGCGCCGAGGCCAAAGCATTCGTTGCCGCTCTAGCTCGACGCCTAAGAGACCGTGGAGGCGATCCCCGCTCTGGTGAGTACCTGGTGCAAAGGATATCCCTCTCCATACAACGAGGCAACTCCGCCAGTGTACTAGGAACCTTTGCGCCAGGTGGTAATAGAAGCGAGGAATCCCCCCAACTCGCTCATTGAAAAAATTGGCGGGATTTGAACCCAAGACCACGGCCTTTTTTAGCTTTAGATTGTGTTTTTGTACTATGTATGTATGTATGTATGCATTTATTTCATAATAAGATTACATTAGAAATTACATTGAATGTCAATTTACATGGATTCATTATTATGATCGTCAAAAACAAAATAGATATACACCAACAAAATATAGATTTGATCTAAAAGACTTACCATATACATATTTTAAATTCAAGATGGACATTAAACTTTCTTTATTACAACTTATTTACTGACATTAAACTTTCTTTATTACAATATTACTGTACTGTCCATTGAGGTGGGCAATAAAGAGTACTTGTATTGTGTTTGTATTGTATTTCTGCCCTAGCTGGAAATAAGACGCTTCGTCATCTCGGCGAACTAAAGTACAAATGTTACCATCATGCGCAAAAGTCTTCTTTTTGCGAAAAGAAAAAAGATGTCTTATGGCACCTTATTCAGAGTTATTCACACCTTCAAAAGGCAATTTTATGATGACTTAGGGGGCAATCTACGTATTTTCAGAGCAAAACGTTGTAACGAAAATACGTAGACTTCCTAATACTCATTTAGTACTTTTAATTATTCTTATTCTAAAGTATTTGAATAGAGCGAGATAACCTTTTAAGTCAAGTATTTACTTATTCCAACATATTTCCTGTGAAGCTGCGAATGTACGTGACCAAATTCAAAATGTTATTTACATCCCATCACTGCCAAGTTGCCATTCAATTGTCACGATTTGAAAATGCCAAGCATTTTTCTTTTTGTCGTTACTCTGGGCCTATTATACTCAACGCATTTTAAAAGCATCGATTACGTGTTTTGTTACATAACATGTTTCGCGAAAAATGTCCTCACATAGCTATAAGTATTAGGACACAGCTATGAACAAAACTCAAACTGGTACTAAATACTGAAACTAGACCAGGAATGTCGCTCGTGCCGCTTCTGCTAAACTGGGCTCTCGCACACCTCCGGGGTGCAATTCATATTGACTGTGATAACCAATATAGGTACTGCGACGTTGTTACTACAGTGAAGATAGCATTAAGTCCGCCCTTTGTTTTTATACTATAGTTTGTGAAATAAAGTATAAAAAATAAGCATAATTAGAAGAATGAACTCCGGAATGTAATGATTTGAGTTTTCTGTTAAACAAGACGAAAATATTGCAAAATAGGTCATACGTTTAACATGTGTATTAATATATTTATTTTAAATAACATAAAACAATATATAATAATAAAATAACCTCATCTAAAAAGAAAATAAATTAAACCTAAATAAAAATATTTACAAATAAAAAATGACCTCAAACTCGGAGCTCGGCGGTAGGGTGCCCAGAAGGCTGGCCGCATTGCCGCGCTGAACAGCAATGCTGATGCGCTGAGCAAGGTACGCACCAGCCTTCTGGTCACCCTTGGCGTCCACAAGACGCTTCGCAAGCTCCTTAAAAATCCAGTGGGCTGCAGGTTACCATGGCCCTAGAGTTTCCACCCCAAACGGCTCAAACATGTATGTCAATATTATGTATGTCTGTGGCATTGTAGCTCTGGGGTCTGATTTTTGAGTTGCGGACCTTCGACTTTTCAATCGAGATCTGTCAAAAAGCTATGATGTTTTGACGACGATGACGACACTCAAAAATCGGCCCCCTGCTCCTTAGCGGATGAACCAAATTGAGTGTGTTTATTATCGAAGTAATGTGTGATAATGATGCAATTTTAAATCAATAGAGTGTAGAGAGAAGATAAGGCTTAACCGTTCAACGCAGCCATCGAAATGCGTCGATTACTAACCAAATGTCGGTAAAACCCATTCATCACAGCTGGAAGCATTTACGGCAGAGAATTCGAGCGGCGGCAGCGGCAGCGGGTTACCTAATACATTGCGTTTGATCCCAACTAACCGCAGTGCATTGCGCATTTTAACCGCGCAATGAACAAGTAAAATGCTCACCGCGCCACAATTTGCACTAAGTCGTGGTAGGCTGTTACAATACATCAGTCCCATTCTAGGGGATAAAAGCGCGCCGGATGACACAGCCAGTGCGAGGACAGATTCAGTGCAGTACGTACGGAATTATTACCCACAGATTATTCATAATTGGGACAACTACTACTTTAAGTTAAAGTCAAAGTCAAAATAATGAATATTACTGTACAGTGGCGGGGCGACAAAAATATTCTTAGGGAAGCCGGAAATAATTTGCCTTTCTTAATTCTTCATGAGCCGTAGGAAAAGAACTGGACTGGCTGAAAATTAGGCAAGCCGGTGGGAATCGAGTTGTATGGACGCACCGCCACTGTTACTGTATCCCTATATCTTGCAATTAGGACATGCAAATATTTTCAGTCAAGATGCGTAAACAGTTACAATTCGTCATCGGTTAAGTACAGTCAACCAATTTGATTTCTGGGCCACTTTGTACCTTATCATAGTGAGAATCAATATGAAAGCCGCTACAGATCTCATATACATGTCACTGTGACAAGGTACGAAATGGCCCAAAAATCAAATTGGTTGACCGTACAAGTATTCCCTTATTGATTGGCTTTTTAACTTAGAAATGCAAACGAACATTTTTTTTTAATTTTCCCAATCCTTCTAAAATAGTTCCAGCAATGTTCCCTATTATGGCTTATCGATTAACAGCTGATGCGTAATATAACATAGTACGTATTACATCGGCCTCTATTATTATTTTTAGACACCTGTATTTCCGGCTACTTAAACGCGAATTCGTCCCTGGCGTGGCGGGGCGGGAAATACGTCATTACTGTGGCTGCGGCACTAAATGAATAGCTGGCGGCTAGCCGCTGCGGTTTGTCGGCGTTGTTTACTGTCACAATTAATCTGTGATAGATTTTGATAAGTTTCTGATAATAAATTAATGTCTGTATCCTTCTTGATTTATTGCTTGTTGGAACAAAGGAACTTATTGTTGAATATAGTTTTCGTTTCATGGTTATCATACTTATCGTTTATCAACCACTGTTTAAAATGGGAATTAACACAAAGAATAAGACAATAGTCTTTAGGTCATGTCCCTTGCTCACATAACCACCACTCAAAAATCCTTATAAAATCAATGTTATAATGCAGTGAAATTGAACGGAAAACAACTTATCCAGTTTACAAAACACTGAAAGTTACATAGGTACCTACTCAAGTTGCTTTGGCGTTGGAGTTTGAAGGAAAGGTAGTGGACTTAAAAAGATTGAAAAAACTTTTAGTGTATAAGTACCACAGAATTTCGGAACTTGACAAGGTTTTTTCCAAGTGCAATTTATCATTAGAGATGAAACTTGCAATGAAGATTAGGGGTTGTCACAGTATAAGTTTGGATGTAGTATCCTTTTGTATTTTACACTCTGGTGTATGGTGGCTTTTTAAGGTGAATTATGGATTCCAATGGGTTCCTATGGGACGACCCCCCGCCAGGTGGACCGACGACCTGAAGAGAGTGGCGGGAAGCGGTTGGATGCGGAGAGCTGAGGACCGGGTGTGGTGGCGCGAATTGGGGAAGGCCTATGTCCAGCAGTGGATGACTACAGGCTGAGGATGATGATGATGATGATGGATTCCAAGTCGATTTATGGTTTGCTAAGATGTTAAATTGTTTTAGGTATGTACGACGACCGCTTTAGCTTATTTGGTAGTGACCTTGCCTCTACGCTCAGAGTTCTATTGTAGAATCTTTCGCTTCACTCAGGATTCAATATACCGCCCTCGCCGTAAATATAATTATTTTGCTTCCTTGGATATACGATCTAATGTTAAATTGATAACATTTCAAAATTTATAATGATGCCTAAATCAAAAACCATTTCGGTAAATATGGCACCTGAACGTAATAAAAAAAAATTCTTCGCTAGATTTGAAGAAAAATAAGTTTTTATTTTTTTTTCTACGCTAGATTGGAAGAAAATCGCCAAAATGTATAAAACGGAAATGTGACGTCATTCCTATGACTGTTATGGAGGAATGGTGTCAAACATAGGTAATTCATAAAAATGACGTCATAACTCACTTACGATTCGCTACTTTTAGATTAGATATTTTTGAATGAAAATTAGGATTTCGGGAGAAATAAGAAAAACACGTGGACCTTAAAATCTAATCTAGGATGGCCAACTTGAAAAGGAGAATGTTGTCAATTACCTTGAACAGGGCGGGGGGACCTTAAATGTCATCGTATGGTACACTTCGTATAATTATGGTCAAACTTCACTTCAGGTAAGTTTGTTTAACCTTCAATTGTAAACAATTAACAAATGTGAAAAATACAAGAGGAAATAGTATGTACAGTCAACCAATTTGATTCCTAGGCCACTTCGTACCTTGTCACAGTGAAAATCGATATGAAAGCCGCTAGAGATCTTATATCAATGTCACTGTGACAAGGTACGATGTGGCCCAGAAATCAAATTGGTGACCGTACCTACCAGTGGCGGCGCGTCAAAAATACTCTTAGGGAAGTCGGAAATAATTTGCCTTTCTTATTTTCATGAGCCGTAGTAAAAGAACTGTACTGGGTGAAAATTAGGTAAGCCGGTGGGAATCGAGTTGTATAGACGCTCCGCCACTGGTACCTACAAAGGAAAATTATTTTGTACTATGGCCGAATAGTTTTTTCGTGGTAAAAGTTTTTCTGCCGTAATACTGAGCCACAAAACCAGCGGTCGTGACACAAAATCCGCCCCTGCGCGATGCCGCTACGGAAGTACGTCATTACGCTGCGGTGCACACCGCTAAGTGATGGGGGTGTGTTTATTTAGACGCCGAAATATGGCACAGACAAGTTATGTATGTATATTGTATGTATGTAATAACTTTATTGTAAACTCAAACTCAAACTCAAACTGTTTATTGTTGGTTATATGTAAATAATACAGATGTTACAGGAAGTAATTATGTCCATTATAACCTGCCATTAAGGCGTACAATATTCTTAAAAATAAAATTGTCCATACTAATGTCATTTAACATGCGATAATAAATAGGTTCCTTACATTAACAATACATTATACGTTTTGGGGTCTATGCCGCAGGCAGAACTTTTAGAGGGAGTATTTTTTTTGTAATTAGTTTTTATTAGTTTTGAGTGTTCGTAGTTTTAAGTGATTTCATGTTATTATTTATATTTGTTTCGTTATTTTATATACCTTTAAATTCTTGTAATTATATGCTAATAAAGTTATTATCCATCAAAAATTCAAAACATTAAATAGATAATAATTAAATTAGAATAAAACATGTCAATATTGCAATTTACTGTCAAAAAATTCATTCAGGTCATAATAACATTTCTTGATGAGAAGTTTGCGTAGATGTTGCTTAAATGCAGGCATTTCCAGTTCTTTCAGATTATTTGGCAAGTGGTTGTATAAATAAATAAAAAATAATATGAAAACGCTCTCACCGAGTTTGAAATACGCGCGTTCAGTTCAGTTAGCAACAAATGTTATACTCGCTGTTTTAGTTTCCACTAGTGACCACCAGAGGCGCTGTTCACGTTTTCATACCACTTTCATACATTTTGAGACAAAACGCAAACGCGTTCGAATTAGTTAATGTTTCGAAAAAACTTATACTAGAGCTACTGGTGAGTCGTGAGCTGGTCTAAGAGCCTTCGAAGGGACGAAGTCGACTTCTGGGACACCCTGTGTATACACTTGATAGAAGACAAATAGGTTTTTGTTACTAGCTATAAGAATACCCGCCGTGCACATTTGTCACCGCCGCGCTTTGTTGACCTTTGACGTCGTTTAATCTGCACTGGCGCGTTTTATTCAATCGGAACACGGTTCTTCATTAAAGCCTTTGTTATGGCAACGGCTGTAGTCTGTTGCCAGGCCCCGTATTATGGTTGCACGATAGCGTCATAAATCGTCGACGACTTTAAGGATCAAAATGGACATTGAAAGAGAACGCAGAGCATTGGCGGTGAGGAGTAACATGTTGGCCCGCAGGTTTGCTCGTTGTTCTAATCAAGTAAAGATTACGCTTTTCAAAGCGTACTGCCAGAGCTTTTACACGAGCAGCCTGTGGCTTAACTGTACTCGTCAATCTGTCAATGCGCTGAAAGTCCAATATAATAATGGATTGATGTTTGCCGAGGCTCACACGGATGGCTTTGACGCCATAATGCGGAAGAGAGCCGCCTCACTGGTGCGTAGGATGCTCCAATAAAATTTTGGAAATGTTTGCCAGCAAACCTGACGCCCCCATATACATTCATGTCAATAATTTAATGATTAGCAATCTGAACTAATTGCTAATCAATAAATTGTTGACAAGAGGTATTTCTAAGTAGTTTTAAATTAATAAATTCAATGTCACTAACACTAGATTTATTCACATGTATTTTACTAACAAATAGGGATGTTGACTCAAAATGTATTATTACTCCATACGAAAGAATACATAAAACTATTCCAAAAAGTGAAAATCCTATTCAAATACCTCAAAAAATAACGAAACTACAACCGTTAGAATGTTTTTAGTTAGAGAGAGAGAAAACGCTACAGGTCAGTGACGTCACTGACCTCGAGCGCCATAGTAAATGACGATCGTTCAATACAACGGGGCGTTTCGCGGAAAAGGGACAGAAAATGCCCCCTCCTAAAACTTAGAAGACTTATAATTATGTAATTATTTAGTCTTTTAGATTACTTTTTTCACTATTTGATTGAGAATTTGATCCTTTTTCGAGAAAATTCGGAATCATTGATTTTCTTATTTGGTGTCAACATCCCTATTGGATCTAAGTTATCTGAATAAAGAATTTTCAATTATAATTAATTATAAACACGGATCTATACCTAAGGTCATAAACGACAAGATAAAGAATCTGTCACTTTCTATCGAGTGGTACCAGAAAGTGACAATTGTTTACTTAAGACAATAATGAATACGCTCTGTAAATTTAAAACTCACATCGGCAAACATCCCTATTTTAATATCCCCGATTATATGACTGGGTTAATACTCGTTTCATTCAAATATCAGCAGCGATCCGCGATGAAACGGAGTACCAAACCGCAAAATACTTAATTTCTGCCTTGATTAGATTACTGGCCTCGGGCGCGAAGCTGGCGTTGATTGTGTTTCCGTCGAATTATTCAAAACGCTGGGTTAAAGTTATACTTACTGCGAATATATTGATCAAATGATGTTTTAAGGTTGTGATAATGTAAAGGTGTCAATAGGGATGTTAATGTCAAATTA
Source organism: Cenopis cana (assembly GCA_951800055.1). NCBI lineage: Eukaryota > Metazoa > Arthropoda > Insecta > Lepidoptera > Tortricidae > Cenopis > Cenopis cana. The sequence goes on from OX637495.1 coordinate 2,596,975, forward strand.
AAAATCTATAATCTCAATTTTCTCGAAAAAATTATAGTCAAACGGAGAAAAAAGCAACAGAAAAAGTATGATAACTACAAAGTTATAACTGTTGAAACTTTTAGGAAGGGGTTTTATTCTATACAAACGTTCGTCATTTTGTATAATTCTACATTATTTCTTCACACTGGAAGCTCAAACTTCAATATTTTCGTCGATTCATGAACTGCTGGCCTTGCCTGAGGCCTTACACGTTTTAAAATTTTTTGATTACAAATTTTGACAAAAGTGGTGATAATACCTATAAATTGATTGAAGGACACGATGATTTTATTAAAGTTTTAGATAGTAACATTGCCCTTTTTTGGTTTTCTTGCGTGTAGTAAATGTTAAGGCTTTCTTATTGCAGCGAAACTACAAACGCGACACAAAAAATCCGCTAGGCGGCGCAACATTATCGTAATTCTCCCCAGTAACAAACACAATTACATTTTACACACACTATCTCACTTTACTGTGACAGGTCACTGACCTCGTTTTTTTAATGATTGCTGTAACTTAGAATTTGAATATGTGACAGACCTTCTTTGTCAAATTAACCAGAATAAGCCAGAGTGGCGCACGTGATAATTAGGTTGTCAACCATTTAAATTTAGAACAGATTGTTATGACATTCACGCAAAAGAGTGTAGACTTGTCATTGCATATCTCTGTCTCTGTTGCGCAGTTTTGACAGATTTCACTTAACTAAATAAGGGCTAAATTTTATCACGACTCGACACAAAAAGTCAAAGTTGAAGCCACAAATAAGTAGCTTAATTTCAACCACTAAGCCAAGTACATTGTGGTGTAATTAGTAATCGCTTGCTCTCTAAAGCACAGGTCGCAGGTTCGAATCTCAGGCAAGAGCAAGTGTTTTTTTTTTGGTAATTTTTAGAGCATAAATAATTATTGAGCGTTATTTTGGTAAATAAATATTTTGTACTTTTTTATTTTATTTAGAAAAAGATTCAACATAAATATTTTGCCCTGCTAATAAAAGCTTACAACTTTATTTATTAGTTCTTTATCTTATATCTTTAAACGAGCAATTCTTGTATATTTATTTATTTATATGTCTATTTATATATTTATTTCGGGGATCTCGGAAACGGCTCTAACGATTTTGATGAAATTTGGTATGTGGGGGTTTTCGGGGACGAGCAATCGATCTAGGTAGGTCTCATGCCTAGGAAAACGCCGAGCGAAGCTCGGTCGCCCAGATATTCTTATATCTTTAAACGAGCAATTCTTGTATATTTATTTATTTATTTATATATTTATTTCGGGGATCTCGGAAACGGCTCTAACGATTTTGACGAAATTTGGTATGTGGGGGTTTTCGGGGACGAGTAATCGATCTAGCTAGGTCTCATGCCCGGGAAAACTACGAGCAAAGCTTGGTCGCCCAGATATTTATTCTTTATTTATCGTATGGCCTTTATTTCGAACCGTGAGATCTTCGAGAAGACAGGACGGTTCATAAATCCATCTTAAATAAAATTCAAGATTTATTATATAATTTATTATAAACATAAAACATAAGACTGAGGGATTATAATGCGTGCAACCACAGTGCGTCTACAACAGTTTGTAGCCTGTCTCTCAATAAGCTGAGAAGACGTTGATAATTATGTCAGTTCCCCGCATTTCCTCCCATATTTCATTGCAGTATCTATTGCTTGAATTGCTTCTTTGGTTCTTTCATGGTGATGATCCCACTGTTGAACCATTAAACCCCAAAGATTCTCAATCGGGTTCGAATTTCAGGCGATGGCATTACATCATTACATTTATGCCTGGATGTAGCTGTAGAGTAAACCATTCCCAAGTGACCCGTGCTGTATGGGGCAATTATCTTGAATAAAGTCAGGAAAGTCAGTAGAACAATTTGCAGCATCACTTGTAAATTCACGTAAACATTTGCGCATGATGTGGCTATGAAGTGAAGTTCACCGAAGCCGCTGATCATAGATCTGAGACCGCGACGCCGTCACCAGATATTCTCCCCCACATACTAGCCGTAAGCGGCCAGAATTCCTCAGAGCTTTGGGCCCTTTCTATTTCAGATATTATCCGAGGCATCTTTTCATTTAAATTTGTATTATTCTTTTTTTATCGTTTACGTTGATATATTGGAATAATAACACAATGCAATAATATCACTTTCATCGTAATACTGATGTCATTCTGCTTTTCATTGAACTGCAGAGCAAATTGAAGTCGAATAGCGTCAAAACTTTGGCAGGATTACGGTCCGTTTGGGCATATTTATTTTGTTACAATACGAAGCTCAATATATTTAATAATTTAAAATATTGTATTTGAAATACCAAGCTTGAATTTAATTTGCTAATGTCAGATGTCAAACTATGTGTCAGGCGCTATGAATATACTCACACATAGACATAAAATATACAATATGCTATATGAAGGAGTGTGACCCGTATAATGGAAAAAAAATCCACATTTTAAAAATACTCAATGAAACCTTTTGTAATAAGAGAGGGTTTAAAAAGGAAAAAAATCATATAATGATAAGCTTTATTAGCCACATTTTATGTTTTCCACTATCTCGAATTGTAAAAGTACCAGGAAAACTATTTTAAATGTTTATTCGTCGATATGACTCACCAGTAATTTACCCTGGAAATGTTAATATCATCTAGTTACTGGTATTAAATATGCGATTTTTATAAATGTCAAACTGCAAAAAGTGCGACAGACGTCCGTCCAGCTCGAGGCCCAACGGCCATCTGTCTACTAAAATGAAGCGCGCAGTTTGCTTTTCTGATATTTTTGAGTTTTGTTAAATATAAAAACATTTTAAAAAAAATTAGCCGTAAAATGCACTTCTTCACATCGTTTCCTATCTATTGATATATTTTACTCGAGTCTGAGTTGGATATATTTTATATACGACTCACAATAAGATCAAAATTTACCTGTTTTTGCGATGTGAGATCATCGAGCGAAGTTTCAAATATCGTGTTTTCAGCCTTAAAATACACTAGACCGACTCTTAAACTATAACATATCTAAATATCCCATCAATAAAGTGAGTATTTCATGGTTTAAAATTGAATGAAAAATACTATGATTTCGAATAACGTGGTCTTAAGCGGAAAAAAAACCGTTTTTGGCTCGAAAATGGTCGATTTGGAGTGATGTTTGAAACAATATCTCTGAATGAAAAATCCAAAAAATACATTTTATGTCACACCTGGCCATAAAGTGGCCATTATCGCACGCTCCGCGCGCGAAAAAACCCACGTCCTGGCCAGGGGGTGACATAAAATTTTGTACTTACCACGGGCGATAATAAAGAAAGCCTCAGATCGCATATTTATAGCCCTTGCCTTCGGCTCGGGCGTAAAATACCTGCGATCTGAGACATTCTTTGTTTTATCGCCCTTGGTAAGTAATGTACTATCAAACTTATGTAATTACGTCGCAATAGTCCTGTCCTAGATAGTAACATTGAGAAAATGTCAAAATATGTCTCAATTAAACAGAGAATGGCCTAAATAGATGAGCGTTTTCTAACCTTATAAGAACCCTTAAACCAGCTATTGGAACCACGTTACATATTATTGTGTATATATGTATTTTTGTTTCAGTCAAAAATGGCAGACGAAATAATCCCGGTCTGACTTTATTGGAACGTCGTTTACATAAAAACAAAGCTTTTATGAGGCAACTGGGAGGATTAACTTAATATAGCCGAATAACACCGGGTTCCAGGTAAATTGCTTTGAGTTGAAACTGACATACATTCTTATGCCATGGGATATTCGAATTTAATACTAATGTAATAAGAAATAAGAAATAAGAAATAAGAAATAAGAAATAATATAGTTTCTATTACGTACACACAGTCTAAAACTCGTATTGTACCAAGGGTCTGATACAATTTGATAGAGAAAGATAGTCTTATTGCGATTCCTATAAGAGGAAATAGAAAAGAGAGGCATGTTTTGTCCCCCCTATCACCGACCGAAAAATTTTTCATGGTCGGGTTATAGGCAAAGGCAAACTTCCATAAGCAATTATGGACATGCAAACCGGCCAAATTGCGCAGTACAAATTTTCTATGAATATGAGCAAGTATAAGAAAGACATCGATCGCTCGGTGGCGCATCTATAACTACTTGTATTTATACTACATCTATGTACCCAATAACCTAGATCTGCTGAGTTAACATCTTCAATGTCATTCATCTTTTTTAATTGTTTCAAAATGGAAACTTAACATTAGAGCACGTAGGTTGCTTTTCCAATGACTATGTTGTAAGATACGATCTTTTAATTTGGCTTGTAAATTACAATTTTGTTCGGGCGACCCGGGTCACAAGTTAATTATTACGCATTGTACGTGAAAGTTAATTCATGTTTGTTTCTCTTGGAAGGTTACATTTTATAAATGGATATGATTTAATTTATTGGAGGGAACAGAAAATGTTTTGTACAAATTCAAAGTGTACTAGTTAAATTCATACCTGCTTTTTTAATACTACGACGGTTGCGGCGTACGATCCACCCGATGGTAAGCGGACACCGCAGCCTATAGACGCTCGCAACTCCAAAAGAGTCACGTGCGCGTTGCCGACCCTTTATAAATTTTGAGGATTTACTGTGTTGACAGCTCGCTCGCTCTGAACACAGTGCATCCTCGGAAGCTCTGGCAACCTTGCTCACCTCCGGGAACAAAACACTACCTACCTGTACAGTAAATAATGTTATTATGGCTGTGGTCTTCTGCAAGGCGGAGGTACTTCCGCAGTTGGGTTGCTCCAAATTTGCGTGTGTGTGTTTCTAAAGAAATATATGGCAAGCTGTGCTCTGAATAGTAACCAGTTCCATAAGCAAACTGCAAGCTCGAAAACTCTGTGAGAACAAAGCGCAGTTTGTTGGGAATTTAATCAAAAGCCCTTACCATGAGTTTGCAATGTTTGCATTACCGTACTCGCTAGCGACTGCGTAAACGATTTAGTATGGACAAAAGTACAGCGCCTCAAGCGGTTACGCAATAGAACTAAGAATCGCACTACTAAATCGTTTACGCAGTCGCTAGCGAGTACGGTAATGCAAACAACTCATGGTAAGGGTACAGATTAATTAAAGTTACTCGAGCTAAACAAAGTACTAGCAAGCTAGTACTTTGCTCAGCTTGTTATACGATATCTAATTCAGCATCACAGAGCCAAGCTCTTTTCTAATCCCGTTTTTCCTGATCCCGGAAATACTTAACTTAACCTCATGTCTACCGGTGACTCGAAAAGAAGTCAAGTAAACAAAAACATTGTTTTGTTGTGTTTTTTTCGCCGTCAACCCACAGGTAAAGTATTTTTGACTCTTTAAGAAAATGTAGCGTGCGGGATTTTCATCAATCAAGTTTAGAACAACACTTTTGGTAATTTCAGAGTAACATTTTCTCTTTTTCTTCTCTTTATTGAAGGTAGTTGCAAGTATTTTCTTACGAAAAAAGTTATTTTTATTTGTTTATTATTTGAATAGAAATGAAATGAAATTCCAGAACACACTCACTCAGGCCCCAAAATACAGGCTCAACCTAGTTTGGGGTCCAACAATCACTTTCTATATTTATGTTATTTCCATACGTTTATCAAATTCAGGCGACTTCCTGACTTGGCGGGGCGGGATCGATATGTGACATTTTCTTCTTTGACGTAAACTTACTGACGTCGCAAAGATTCCCACTCTGACAGAATACTGTCAGTATTACATTTGCGCAGTAGTAATTCGCAACGTCCCGCTTCCGCGCATCCCGCGCCAGTCAGGAAGCACTCATTTAAATGTAAGGGCGCAGTAAAAAGTAGTACTGAGTTGACTGACAGTTGACACTGACATTTGACAGTTTTCTTATATCGTACCGCCCCGCACCGACAAATCAGGAAGTCGCCTAAGTTTAACGAGATATGAGAACGCATGTTCATAAATACTTACTTACTTACTCCGCTGGCTCAGCGATCCAAAGTGTGTCTTGGCCTCCAATACGAGTGCACGCCATTGATCCCGGTCTTGTACTGGATCTTTCCATGACTCAGCTTGAAGCTCACGTAGGTCAGCCTCCACAACGTCAGCCCAGCGGTATCTGGTGCCGCCGACCGGCCGTCTCCCTGTCGGTTTACCCTGGTAGGCTCTTTTGACAGCACGATCGTCACCCATTGGATCCAGATGACCAAGCCATCGAAGTCGATGCGCTTTCGTTACTCCGATGATATTCGATTCCGCGACAAGATCTTCAATTTCGGCATTCCTCCGTAGTCTCCAACTAGGTATCTAACATGGGCTGGATAGTAACGTAACTTTTCGAATGAACCGTAGGCATATTAATGTCATTTTCAGTATGGGATCTACCTTACGAACGGTCGAAAACGTTCCATAATCGCACCGCGGGGGTCTGAATTGGGCCGAATATTTTACGGAGGATTTTCCTTTCAGCCACCAACAGCTTATTCTCCATATAGCATTAATATTCAAATTCAAATTAAATTGATTACATATATAATTATTTTGTAAGTATTGTAGGTACCTATGTCACATAATGTCATTGAATTCTTCCTATTTCCCAAACAAATCCGCTTCACGTCGGCCGTCAAAATCAACTTGTCTACGAAATGCTTTTTCCCAGCCTTTGCAATAATGGATTATTTTGTTCACTGAACAGATTCTCCATTCGCTCACACCTACAATTTGTTTCTTTTACCGCTGACGGAAGGGAGTGGCTCTGCCACCATGTATCCAGTAATGAAGACATCTACATCCAACTATGTAATTCGTTAATCGTGGAATGTAGAGCATCATAATGAACTTGTATTTAGTAGCCAACTTAGCAACTTAAAGGACGTCTAAGTAGCGCGACTTGTAGTTGAACTATTTAGACTTTGAATACGGTTTGCAATACAAAATGATTTTCCCTTTTCAGGCTCAACAATGTAGGTAATTAAATTATAAAATATAAATAAAACCATCACAAAAACATAGTAAATAACCATGATAAACATGAATTTTGATTAAAAAAAAACAGATACTCGCTTCGTCCTTCTCCAGACCGACACATAGATACACATAATTGTTAAACTTATAATAATCGTCTATTACGATTCACGTCGGGGGTTAAAAACTTAAAAACTTATAACAACCAACCCTTTTTTTGGCTGACGATACTTTTTTTAAATCTTCAGCGCCATCTACTTTTGTTTGCATGGACTTCAGCATAATTTACCGGGCTGCAACCCTCAGAAATAGGCGCTGAGTGCCGCCCGACGGCAGATGGCGCTATAGTGCTTAGTGTCGCTACTTGACACTAGATGGCGCTGTTAGTATTGAAATGATTAATTTAACACGAATGAAGCTATTTAAAATAAATATCAAATATCGTCGTGTTTGGATTCATGGGAATCCTTTTAACAAGTATATAAAAACTCGAAAAAAGGTAGGTACTAAGCATGTAGAATTTTTGACTAAATAGCACAATCAGATAGGTAGTATGGCACGTGGCAGTGTTTGTTTTACATGGCTTAATGATAGGATTGTCAACACGTTTACACTGAATATGGGTCACGAGAAACAATGTCAATAATAATAAAACGGGCTTGTTTACTGAGCAAACGCAAGGTCCACGCGGGAAATGTGAATGCAGAACACGCGATATTATCGAAACAAATGCAAAATCACTTCGCATTTACGTGTGTGTCATTCTAGAATTTTCTTCAGGGACGGGTGTATTATCAGGCTGGGAGGGATACTACACACACTTACGCAAAGGCAATTCCTCCCTCTCCTGTGATTGCAACGCATTTTGATTTTTGGGGTACCAAAGGTAGTGGCCCCGCCAAGACAATCCCAATCACCCCAAGGGATTCGGTAGAAGGAATATATGAAGAGCAGGGAATTCGTAGTCAGTTTTTGGATATTACCAAAAATCGTGGGTGTCGTAAATTTTCGCGATCGGCGGGGTAATCACGTAACGATAATGTACTACCGTTGGTACGTATTTAATGTCAGTTTTAGTATGGGATTTGACATTTAAATCTATCGTACTAACGGTCGAAAACGTTACGTGATTACCGCGCTGGTCTACAGAACAGCGAGTATAACATTTGTTGTTAACCGATGAACGCGCGTATTTCAAACTCGGTGAGAGCGTTTTCATACATTTTGAGACAAAACGCAAACGCGTTCGAATTAGTTAATGTTTCGAAAGAACTTATACTAGAGCTACTGGTCACAGAGTCAAAATCAGAAATGAATATCAAAACGTTTTTAATATTCTGCAAATAGGTTTTTTTTATACCACGCAAGTGGCAAACAAGCGCACCGTCCGCTTGATGGAAAGCGGTCACCACAGCCTATGCTTGCAACTCCAGAGGTGTCACAAGCGCATTTCCGACTCTTGTCCGATCCACTCAAGGGTACTTTTACAAGTTAAAATCTCTAGATGCACTATAACTATGATTGATTACTTTTGCATGTCGTTATAATACCTGCCTAAGTAGATAAATCTTTAAAACTAATCTCTGAATAAAATTTTATATGATAATACAAAAGCCACTTAAAAATTAACATTCTCAGCCCCGCGAGATACAATTATCCTTGAACTTCGAGATCAAAGCCCTTAAGATATAAAAGATAAAAAATATGATAAGGCGGACATAGCTTGAATTTCCGGTCATCCATCACGGGTGAAATTGAGTGAGGGAAAAAATGGTTCGGCCAAATTGAACCTGTATGATAGATTATGAGGTGTCGAGGAAAAGTAAATTACAGGCGGTAGTGCTAAACGACTCAGTGCCTCTAGTTTTAACGGCATCTAGAACCGATGCACATTGTTTTTCACAATTTTGTTTGTGAAGAAATTCAAGGTGTTAACCTAGTTAGTCTAGGTTGGAACACTTAGGCGACTTCCTGATTTGTCGGTGCGGAGGCGGTACGATATGAGAAAACTGTCAAATGTCAGTGTCAACTGTCAGTCAACTCAGTAGTACTTTTTACTGCGCCCCTACATTTAAATGAGTGCTTCCTGATTATGGCGCGGGATGCACGGAAGCGGGACGATGCGAAGGCAGTACTGGTCCGCTTCTGCGCATAATATTACAACTGCGCACAGTATTCTGTCAAGTGGAAATCTTTGCGACGTCAGTAAGTTTACGTCGAAGAAGAAAATGACACATATCGATCCCGCCCCGCCAAGTCAGGAAGTCGCCTTACGTACCTACGATTCTCGGCGGCGGGCGATCGCGACAACACAGACACATATAAGTAGTCCCTATTTGTCCCGGTACCACCTCATACGGGGTAGAGTTAGTCCGACCCAGGTCGGGCCTAGCTGTTTCTTGCTGGACTCTTCTCAGCTAGGTTAGGTTTAGTGAACCAGCGACAAACCCAGTAGCTCGATTCCACTCACACCTATATTCGGTTAAAGCTGCTCAACCAATCTCACTGAAGCACAAACTCTCAGGGTATTGCAGTGTTTGAACCACCCGCGTGGTCTCGGAGGTGTCGCCTAGATTTTCCCCACGCCACTTTCCAACCGCCCACTCCTATGCCTTAAAGCTCAAGCCACACAGAGAGCGGGCGGGCGGTGGCGGCGCGGGCGCGGGCGGCGGCGGCGCGGGCGCGGGCGGCAGCGGCCTTTGGCGGCAGCCGCCACCGCCAAAAGCAGCTCCCGCGCCGCCGCCGCCCGCACCCGCGCCGCCGCCGCCCGCGCCCGCGCCGCCGCCGCCCGCGCTCGCGCCGCCACCGCCCGCCCGCTCTCTGTGTGGCTTAAGCTTAAGGGCCCGGCCTATAAAGCAACAGTCAGGTTAGAAACAAAAAAAAAGAAAAAATAAAATGTGTTAAAACCGGAAAAACGCAATGAGAACGGACATCTGAGGTAATGAAAGGAGGATGGGCAGTTTTATATGGACACTGGCCTAAAAACCAATGATGATGAATGTCAAGCCATATGTCATTTGAAAGGTTTTTTCATCTTCTACAACTTTTTGTGTGGCGGGAAATTTTAAATCGCTGTGTGAAAAAACCTTCATAGTCAAGAAAACCTTCATAGTCTAAAGCGATATATATAGGAACTTAAAAAAAAGTTGCATAGTAACTTTTTTCACACAAAGATTTGGGATTACCTGCCATAGTAAAAGTTTTAGAACTTAGAATAAGCTATCCAGTGACATATCGCTTGTCCTTATTGGTCAAAAGGCCAATCTGCCCACCCTCCTTTTGTTTAAGTAATACTTTTTTTTTTATCAAACATGGGAGTACTCTTGGCCAAAGCTCGGAATTACAGACGCCGGCAGGGAATACAAATCCTTAGCAGTGCGCAGAGATCATGAATTGTGCTTGGTACGCTTTTTTACTTATAAATTCTGTTTATCTATAATATCGGTAATGGATCTTCTAATTAATTGAATTGCCAAATTCAATAGTCGTCGCTGAAGCTTAACATTGAAAACATCTGAATTTATAGTAATTACTGATGAATTAACTTTAATCAACTTAAGAATATTGAATGTTAAATATCAGAGTAATTTGAATGGATAAATTACAGTTTGTAAATTCGTGCTTGATACAACATGGCATATATTTTTGCAACATGTAACTTGAGTTGTCAAAATTAGCAATTACATGGGTAGATAGTACATAATTATCTATTTAACCCGTGTTTACATAAAGTAAAATAGGTGATCAATGCTTTTATAGTTTACCTAGTCACGACCATCTTAATGTTTTGGTATCCCCTCATTTCCTATAAAATTAATGGCTATAACTACACATACTCTAAATTCATTTGCTATATTCATTCACCAGCTATAAATTCAAATTCTATATTAGTTGCTTGTTATAATGTTCATTTACTATAAATGTTAAATAGTCTAAACTCATTATATATAAATTTCATATTCTATAATTATCTTTTACTCTAATATTCACCTGTTATAAATTCAAATTCTATAATAGTTGCTTGCTATAATGCTAATTTGTTGTAAATGTTAAATAGTCTAAACTCATTATATATAAATTTCATATTCTATAATTATCTTTTACTCTAATATTCACCTGTTATAAATTCAAATTCTATAATAATTGCTTGCTATAATGTTAATTTGTTATAAATGTTAGATAGTCTAAACTTCACGGGGGGTACCGTCGACACGCTGGCGCGTCATCAGACTGTCAAATGTGTACACGTCTGTTAAATAGGCGCTGTTAAAGTTTGGTTAGGTTAGGGTTCACTTGCATCCCTCAGAGCGGAATAGGCACCCCGCGTGAGCGGGGTGCCGTCGACACGCTGGCGCGTCATCTGACTTTCAAATGTGTACACATCTGTTTAATAGGTACTGTTAAAGTTCGGTTAGGTTAGGGTTCACTTGCATCCCTCAGAGCGGAATAGGCACCCCGCGTGAGCGGGGTGCCGTCGACACGCTGGCGCGTCACCGTATTTCAAATGTGTACACATCTGTTAAATAGGTACTGTTACGGTTCGGTTAGGTTAGGGTTCACTTGCATCCCTCAGAGCGGAATAGGCACCCCGCGTTAGCGGGGTGCCGTCGACACGCTGGCGCGTCATCTGACTTTCAAATGTGTACACATCTGTTTAATAGGTACTGTTAAAGTTCGGTTAGGTTAGGGTTCACTTGCATCCCTCAGAGCGGAAAAGCGGGGTGCCGTCGACACGCTGGCGCGTCATCTGATTTCAAATTTGTACACATCTGTTAAATAGGTACTGTTACGGTTCGGTTAGGTTAGGGTTCACTTGCATCCCTCAGAGCGGAACAGCTCACGCGGGGTGCCGTCGACGGGCTGGCGCGTCATCAGACTTTAAAATTTGACACGTCTGTTAAATAGGACTAATAATCATTATAACTTGTAACTGTTCTACCTATATTATATTGACGTCGAACAAATATCAATTATAGACAATAAACAATATATCAACTGACTTTCTAGATTCTGAATGTTATATACAATGATGATTATAGACAATGAATGATATATCAACTGAGTTTCTAGATTTTGAATGTTATATACAATGATGATTATAGACAATAAATAATATATCAACCGATTTTCTAGATTTTGAATGTTCTACACAATGATGATTATAGGCAATGAATAATATATCAACAGTATTTCTAGATTTTGAATATTATATTTAATGGGTTTTAAAGATTTTGGAATTATACCATTTGAATGTTATATAAAATGACATTTATAGTAAATGAATCATTATACTAAATGATTTTATAGAATTCGTAGTTATAGATCATGATTTTATAACTATTGATTTTATAGGAAATAAGGTAGACCCTAATGTTTTACTATCATGATATTCAATATGTTGTCAAGTGAACAACACACATTTTTATGTCATGTTCTAGTTTATTGACTTTTGGATTTCAAACGGATCCTTCTATGTCGATATTCTTTTCAGTTGTTCTTAGATCTTTGTTTCATAATAAAGCTTGTGATTAAATTATCTAGTAATTTTTCATTAAGGTAATGAAATATGTTAAGGCCGGGTATTACCACTTTTGGGTTTCTAAAAACCATCTGAGACATAGAATATAGTGTCTTAAAATCTAAAAAAAATATACGTGTTACATAAGGATTTTGTTTAGTCAAATTCGCAGTCAGTTACATGACCTGACGAATTTCGCTCGATAGAAAAAAATCGCGAAGTTACCCCTTTTTGGAATGTATTTTCAATACTACGGCTATATTACTGATATTTAACATTTAATTTTTGTACTCAATTAAAGATCCTAAATAGTTTTAGACAAATTCGCAGGGTTTGCTTTGATAAAATGATTAGCTTAATGACTGTAGCTAAATATTTACGAAACTGCGCGCAGAGCTTGCGTAGAGAGCGGGATGGTTAATTGTAAACTCAGGCGTGTTAGAGCGGGACATTTGCGTTGGGGATACCTCCCCTTAAGTACATTTAAATATGTTAAGTCAACGTAGATCTTTAAAGCCTTAATTTTTTAAATCTAGTTTAATCTTATTTATTTATTTATTTATTTAATCTTTATTGCACAAAATAAATTCAAGTACAAAAGGCGGACTTAATGCCATGAGGCATTCTCTACCAGTCAACCTCCAGGCTAAGCAGAAAGATTGTAGGCGGTGCAACTAAATTTAAAAGAAAAGAAAAAAAAAATACCGACTGGAAAATTTACTATACATACAGAATATATTTACATAGACCTACACAAATAAATAAATATATACATACATAATATAGATACATAATATTCTATATAAATAATGATGAGGGCTTGCTAAACGGATACTCAAAGAATTACTTACTACCAGCAATAAAATTACGTACAGATTTTTGAAAGTAAATTTGTTGGGTACATTTTTAATTTGAAGAGGAAGATTATTCCAAAGGCGGGCCGCCTGAACGGCGTAGGAGTTTGATATAAAACCGGTACGATGAAGTGGTATGGCCAGAGAGAGATTGCTAGAAGAGCGAAGATGACGGTTGTGGGAAGCATCAAGATACTTAAACAGGGATTTGAGGTAATCAGGACAGAGAGGATCTTTTAGAATAGAGAAGAGTGTGCAGAGAATGCGAATATCACGACGTTGACGGATTGGGAGCCAGCCAAGCTGAGATCGGAATGAGGAGACATGATCAAACTTCCTGAGGCAAAACACAAAACGAATGCAATTATTAAGCAAGCGATCCAGCTTATCGAGAAGCTCTTGACTAAGGTCCGGGTAACATACATCGCCATAGTCAATTATGGGGAGAATCAATGTATTAATTAGCGTGACTTTAGTTTTAATAGGCAAGAAATGTTTAAGTTTGTTAAGGGCATGAAGGGAACCTATGACTTTCCTACTAATTTCAGTGACCTGCGCTCTCCAGCTCAGAGTACAGTCTAAGATTACACCCAGGTCCTTAACGGTTTGACTGAACGGTATGGGGATACCATTAAAGTTAACGGGTGTAATCGTGTTAAGGTCAAGTTTGGTAAGCTGTCGAGAGCTACCAATGACAATAGCCTGGCACTTAGAGGGATTGACAAAGAGGCCGAATTTCTTGGACCACTGCTGAATGTGCAGGAGGTCTAGGTTTAGCTTGTCGAATCTTCATTATCTCCAGAGTTAAAATAGGTAAAACTTTTCTTTCATCATAAATAGGTATAAACTGTTACACGTAGGATGCAATATAGTAATTCCTATAAGGTAAGCCATGCTGGTTTACGCACTTATAGAGAGAAAACTATGAATAACCTAACGAAACTACCGATAACGCAGTCGTAAAAGTCAATACATTTATTTCGACACCAAATAAAATAGCAGTTCAGATTCCGCCCGCACAAATCGGTTGAGATGTTATTATTGATTTTTTTACATTTTTCATGTGTTCTTGCGACTAACAAAGAAAATAAAGAAGCACCTGTTAGTGATATCGCAAACAATTTAGTAAATATTCTCGATGTTAATGCGGAGAACAATACCAAAATAAAAGAACTAAGGGAGAAACTTAAAGTGATAAACGGATACGTAGTAGATAAAGAGAAGATCGCTGAACTACTATTAAATGAAAGTATAGATACTAGTTTAGTTGAAGTTAATTTTTACAAAGCATTAAATGATGATGATGGTTTCAATCTACTATTAGACAAAGAACCAAAAAATTTGTATTTAAAATTGAAAGAAAAGATGAACAGAAATGATATTGTGAAAATTGTAAAAGACCATAACCACAAAAAACTTTTTGAATTATTACGGAGATCTATGAATATGAAAGATGAACATCATGATCTCGATAATGAAATGATAGAAGAAGTAGCCGACAAAATGCTAGGCGAAAAGTTGCAGGACGAACACAAGTTTGATGATAATAATCTAACCAGCATATACTGGGGTAAGTCAAACCCGACATTTGATGAGAATAAGTCAAATATTCCTTGGGTCGCTAAGCAAAGAAAAACGCTCTAATGTAAGGAATATTGTTTTCTAAATCAATATTTGTTCATATGGAGGGATGGTTCGGGTATTGACTCAGCACGTCCAGTGTGTTATACTTGTATACTATTTGGCTATGCCCCGCCTAAGGTATACGACATACGACATTGCTTGTAATTTTATGCCGACCCTTTTTACAGAATCGAAATGAGTAGTCAAGATTTTTTTACCCAAAACTGTTGTCTGAGTGTATTCTTAATGAGCGTTAAACTAGATTATAATTATCATTCCCTACTTATTGATTTTAAATCATTTATTCTTTGCTAACTGGTTAACTCACTATAACTTTTCAGTCACCTTTAAATCAATTTTCTACATCATTAACTACAATTACTACAAACAATATCAACCTAAAAGCAAACCCTGCGGAGTAACTTTCGACAATTCAATTAGAGCTCAAACATTTGTCTTGCAAGTTCTATAATTGACAAAGACGCATCTTGTATCTTATAGAAAACTCGATTACCCAATATTGATGCTATCCAAACTTTTTATTTAGTACCTAGATAGATTTCCCGAATAATTGATTGAATCAGGCGTTATTTTGCTGAATTCCATGATAAATCTAACAATATTCCTTATGAAAGAACGTAGTTTCAACACGAGATAAGAAGCACTTTGCAGCGTACCGGCATAATCAACCAGGGAAGAATAGGTTTTTTTTTTAATTGGACCTTTCTGGTCACTACTTTATATAAAAAATACATTGGAGTGAAAACATTACTTTTCCGCGCCCAAATGTTAACAAACAAACGCTTATGATGTGACTTGTACTCACTATGGACTACGTATCTCAGGTACAGCCTTGGCCAAAAGTGTTGAGCACCCCTTATTTTCCTTGGAATATAATTATGATCATTGTCAAGAAAGCGCTATTATTCTGATTTATATGGCAACAGGATATTATGACATTTTGTCTTGTTTACCTGTCAGCTCTGACATAAATTATGAATTGTTTTGCAGCTGAATAATTTTATTTCATCACATTGATAATATTCCGCTCTTGGCTATGAATTGTTTTGGTCATTTTTTCTCATTTATTATTAAACTAGCTTTTGCCCGCGACTTCGTCTGCGTAGAACTCGGTCATCACGTTAGAATGTTATTTCCCTGGCTAGATGCTGGCCAAGAGCAATCCCATTATTAATTTAAAAAAAAATCTTCTATTTCTTGCGCTTACCTAGTTATCTCTCTTCCATTCTAACTTAAACCCCGTTAAGGGATGATTTCCGGGATAAAAGTATCCTATGTCCTTCCCTAGGACTCATACTATATCCATACCAAATTTCATCTAAATCGGTTGAGCATTTTAAGGGGAAACAGGCAGACAGAGTTACTTTCGCATGTATAACCCGCCCCGGTTTCGCACGGGTAGTCCAGTTTTAAACAACAACAAACAACAACAAATACCTACTCTTTATTGCACACCTCAATTAAAGGACACAGATCAGGATCACAGGGAGAGGATTTTGTATGATTTAAATTTATTTATCTAAGCTTTTTCCCGCGACTTCATTCGCGTGAATATCCATATCAACTTCTACACCGGCTGTCTCGCCAAACATTGCGCACGCCGGCTCAATGCGCCCACATGAAACACATGACAGAGGACAAAATATATATTAAGAAGGAAGTAGATGAAAACGCGCGAAATTTTTCGGATATTCTGATACGGGCGTGGAAAATACTTCATACGCATTAAGTAATGAAGATGAAAACGCGAGCGCAGCGAGCGCGAATTCTTTCAAACATTACGATGCAGGTGTGCAAAAGACTTCATACGCACCAAGTAATGTAGATGAAAACGCGAGCGTAGTGAGCGCAAAATGAAAAAAAGAACATTGTGATTAGGGTTGCCAACCGTCCCGCCTCAGGCGGGACGTCCCGTTTCCAGCACCCTACAGGATGCGTCCCGCACGGGATGCGTGCGGGACGCCGATTGTCCCGTTTTCAGGCCTCGGCAGAATTATAAGAACTGGAGCGAACATTTTGTGTCATGAATTTCAGCAAAGGCAAATACGATAAATAAAAATAAGTAATTTGTATCCCGCTCCCGGAGGACCGCATCTACATACGAAAATAACAGTACTCGTATAGGATAATTTTAGCTCCGAAATCGTCGAGTAAGAAGGTATATAGCGCGGGAATAAATAATGTATCGTACATCACAATTGACATCAGGGATTGGTCGCTTTTATACTTATGCTTTTATGACCATAGAGTGCGCGAGTCCCGCATTTTTTAGCGAAGTCCCGCAATTCTATTACAAATGTCCCGCAAATCGGAGCACATAAGTTGGCAACCCTAATTGTGATGCAGGTGCGGAAAATACTTCATACGCATCAAGTAATGAAGATAAAATCGCAAGCGTAGTGAGTGCGAAATGTTTCGAACATTATGATGCAGGCACGGAAAAGATTTCACACGCATCAACTAATGTAGATGAAAACGCGAGCGTAGGGCGCGCGAAAATTTTCGAACATTATGATGTAGGTGCGGAAAATACTTTATACTCATCAAGTAATGTAGTTGAAAACGCGAGCGCAGCGAGCGCGAAATTTTTGAACATTAATATGCAGGTGCGGAAAATACTTCATACGCATCAAGAAATGAAGAAAATCGCGAGCGTAGTGAGCGCGAAATGTTTTGATGCAGGTGAGGAAAATACTTCATACGCATCAACTATAATGTCGATGAAAACGCGAGCGTAGGGCGCGCGAAAATTATGGAACATTATGACGTAGGTGCGGAAAATACTCATCAAGTAATGTAGATGAAAACGCGAGCGCAGCGAGCGCGAAATTTTTCGAACATTCTGATGCAGGTGCCGAAAAAACTTCATACGCATCAACTATAATGTAGATGAAAACGCGAGCGTACGGCGCGCGAAAATTTTCGAACATTATGATGTAGGTGCGGAAAATGCTCATCAAGTAATGTAGAAGAAAACGCGAGCGCAGCGAGCGCGAAATTTTTCGAACATTATGATGCAGGTGCGGGAAATACTTCATACTCATCAAGTAATGTGTATGAAAACGCGAGCGTAGCGAGCGCGAAATATTTCGAACATTATGATGCCGGTGCGGAAAATAATTCATACGCATCAAGTCATGCAGATGAAAACGCGAGCGTAGCGAACGCGAAATTTTTACGAACATTATGATGCAGGTGCGGAAAAGACTTCAAACGCATCAAGTAATGTAGATAAAAAAGCGAGCGTAGCGTGCGCTAAAGTTTTGAACATTATGATGTAGGTGCGGAAAATGCTCATCAAGTAATGTAGAAGAAAACGCGAACGCAGCGAGCGCGAAATTTTTCGAACATTATGATGCAATTGCGGAAAATACTTCATACTCATCAAGTAATGTGTATGAAAACGCGAGCGTAGTGAGCGCGAAATGTTTCGAACATTATGATGCAGGTGCGGAAAATATTTCATACGCATCAACTATAATTTAGATGAAAACGCGAGTGTAGGGCACGCGAAAATTATCGAACATTATGATGTAGATGCGAAAAATGCTCATCAAGTAATGTAGAAGAACACGCGAGCGCAGCGAGCGCGACATTTTTCGAACATTATGATGCAGGTGCGGAAAATACTTCATACTCATCAAGTAATGTGTATGAAAACGCGAGCGTAGCGAGCGCGAAATTTCGAACATTATGATGCCGGTGCGGAAAATAATTCATACGCATCAAGTCATGCAGATGAAAACGCGAGCGTAGCGAACGCGAAATTTTTACAAACATTATGATGCAGGTGCGGAAAAGACTTCAAACGCATCAAGTAATTTAGATGAAAAAGCGAGTGTAGCGCGCGCTAACGTTTTGAACATTATGATGTAGGTGCGGAAAATGCTCATCAAGTAATGTAGAAGAAAACGCGAACGCAGCGAGCGCGAAATTTTTCGAACATTATGATGCAATTGCGGAAAATACTTCATACTCATCAAGTAATGTGTATGAAAACGCGAGCGTAGTGAGCGCGAAATGTTTCGAACATTATGATGCAGGTGCGGAAAATATTTCATACGCATCAACTATAATGTAGATGAAAACGCGAGTGTAGGGCACGCGAAAATTATCGAACATTATGATGTAGATGCGGAAAATGCTCATCAAGTAATGTAGAAGAACACGCGAGCGCAGCGAGCGCGAAATTTTTCGAACATTATGATGCAGGTGCGGAAAATACTTCATACTCATCAAGTAATGTGTATGAAAACGCGAGCGTAGCGAGCGCGAAATTTCGAACATTATGATGCCGGTGCGGAAAATAATTCATACGCATCAAGTCATGCAGATGAAAACGCGAGCGTAGCGAACGCGAAATTTTTACAAACATTATGATGCAGGTGCGGAAAAGACTTCAAACGGATCAAGTAATTTAGATGAAAAAGCGAGCGTAGCGCGCGCTAACGTTTTTGAACATTATGATGCAGGTGCGGAAAATAATTCCTACGCGTCAAGTAATGTAGATAAAAAAGCGAGTGCGAAATGATTCGAACATTATGATGCAGGTACGGAAAATACTTCATACGCATCAAGCAATGTAGATGACTGAACAAAAATAAATTGTTGACCTATCAAATGGCTTTGTAAAGAGGTGGTTGAATAGATATTTGTTTGTTCATAAATTAGTGGAATACCTTTCAAAGTTCAAAGTGCTTTATTGTAAAACATAGGTATAACTGAATACCTTCTTTGGTCTGTTCTTTCACTTTCGAAGATGGAGTAGAGGCCTTGGTTGATAGCGCACCCACCCTGGTTGCTTCTAAGAGTTATGTGATTTTCTGAGAATTGTTTTTTTTGCTTCCTATCCGCCTAAAACTTTCGAATTTGGTCATACTTGATGTTTATTGTTACGTAGGTATATTTTACTAACGAATACCAATATACCCTAAATTTATGTCTGTTACGCGATGAACGTATTTTATACATTTTGCTGACGGAAAACGCAACTAATCGGCACCTCGAAGAACCTCAAAGATGACACCCATATCGATTATTAAGAAAAGTAAATAAGTAAATGTCCGCCATCTTCGATTTGAAAATGGATATCATTCTTGTAATGAGCACCTCAAAAAACAATATTTTATACAAAAATGCGCATACCTAATATATAGGTACATGTCGCAAGTACTACCATGCAACCGAGAGCCCGCCGCTCTGCGTAGGTACCCTCCATCGAAAACAAAAAAAAAAACCGAGGTTTCGTAGTAAGGTTTGTGAATATTGATAGAGACTGACTGACCAACAAAATTAGATCTCTCATTTCAAACAGTTAATATGGTTTGAGGGACTTTTGTATTGTTGACTTTAGCCCTGAGAGGCAGAGGTATTGTTATTTCACCCCCCATTTTTTCAAATACTATCTGTTTATTATAAAATGTTTGAATGGGGTTCTATTTACTTTGCGTCCATGTATATACTTACCAATTTTCAAGCCTGTAAATCATGAACTGAAAGACTTCTCATACAAAGTTTAACCCCTCTTTTCACCCCCTTTCATCCCTAACCTATATGATTTTTATAGCCTATAACCTGGCCGAAGATCCAATAAACATATTAGTGAAGGCTGTATTAAAATCCATTCGCTAGTTTTCGCGTGATAGTTAGACATATAAACAGACAGACAAACAGACAAACAGACAAACAGACAAACAGACAAACAGACACGAATTCTAAAAACAGTTGAAACGTGTTCTGTTATCGATTCTTAGACCCCTCAATCGATTTTTTTTCTAATATCTTCAATGTACAGATTTTCGACCCTCTTCTGCTTTATTATATGTATAGATATTTAACACATAACTAACATTCAAATAAACCGCAACAGTGACACTGACGTGCTGACAATGTCATTAAAATTATTGCTAGTGTAAGAAATTAGTTCCAATGAAATTCCGCAACATGGCGCATGATCATATATTCCTGGTCAGGCTTTAACTTATAAAAAAACTATTATTTTTAATTACAAAAATGCACATTGACGTCAAATATGAAAAGGCATATACTAAAGAACATCTAGAGAACTTTAGATAATATTATTTCGAAGTAGCTATTGCTAACTGAAGACTAAAAATAGACGGGTTTTCAATAAAAGGACAAATTGCATTTTTATCCGTGCAATTATCTTTAACGTCAACGAATGTAGCTAGTTTTTGAAAGATATTTAATTTTCTTTAATAAAAGGATATGAAATGCTTGATTGAAAGTTTAACTTTTATATGGAAAACGTAGTGCTCAACACTTTTGGCCAAGGCTGTACATGGGCATACTGTTAAAATAAATATTTACGTAATCAATACAAATTCATGACAGTTATTTTTAAAATAAAAACGAAATGTACAGTCAGCCAAGGAAGTGGTCTACCAGTTTTGACAAAAGTTTCTGTGAGATCTAATTATCGCTAGGTTGACTTTTCTAACGGCGTGTATTGATGATGCGTGTATTGATGAAAATGATCTCTTTAAGTAAATAGTTTAAAGTTTAGTTTTAGCTGGCTCCACTGAAAATCAGCGTCGTTGCACCCCGTGCGTCGATACATGCTGAGTGGACTAAATTTTTGTGACAACACTAAATTCCTAGTTCCTTGCAAACAGGAGGCAAACAAGCTGACAGCCCACCTGTTGTTGTTCCAAAATAAATTTACTCAATTCTATTCTATTGCCAGATCCAAAGCCAGAGCTAGAAGACCTAAAAGAATACCACAGTCGTTCCGGTAGACGAATCTTCAAGGGCGAGCGCACCATAATTCAGAAGTACCCCTTCATGGTGTCCATCCATATTATGGGCCGTTTCTGGTGTGGCGGGGTGATATACTGGCACGACCTGGTGCTGACGACTGCGTCTTGTTTACAGCTGTAAGTCTTCTTCTTCTTGGTCGCATCCTCACGTCACTTTTCGCACTATTTCTCTCTAGGCCGCTCGGTTCTCGGCCATCCGAGCTACTGCTGTAAGTACCGGGCTGTCAAATTGAGGACGATTACCTATGTACGTCTATGTTAATGGTATCCACATTATGAGCCGCTTCTTTTGCGGAGGGGTGTTGGTACGACCTGGTGCTGACTTACGAGTCTTGTCCTTGTCTGTGAGTACTAGGCTGTCAAATTGAGGTTTATACCAGGTCCATGTTCATGGCATCCGCATTGTGGACCGTTTCTGGTATGGCGGGGTGATATACTGGAACGACCTGGTGCTGACGACGGCGTCTTGTCTACAGGTGTAAGTACCAGGCTGCTGGCACATTATGAGCCGTTTCTTTTGCGGAGAAGTGTTAAAAAAATTAAAAAGATTCTAATGAAGAGTGATTCTAAATCCCATGAATACTAACGAGTCTTTCAGAGCTAAACTTTGTCCACTGAATAATTCCAAACAGTATAAGATATTTTTAATATAATAAAGTTTGAAGTTAGTTAAGATTTTAAGCTGAAAAGTTCAGCTTAACGGTGGAAGTGGATTCGTAAAAAAATCTCCCACGAGACCTGCGAGTCTTGTTTCAACTTCGTTAAAGTACTGTGTACCTAGAAGTGTTTTATTTTTAATGATTTCTTCTTTCATATATATGCATATTTCTATACAACTTGCATATTCAAAGGAGGCTACTGAATTTCCATTGAAATGGCCATAAATTTAAAAAAAATCTTGACTGCTCCATTAATATAATAAGCTAAAAGACTTAGTTTTTTTTGTTTGTCACAACAAAAATTAAAAAGAAAATCAGGTCAAAATCAGACCCAATTCGTCCTTAGTCAGTAGAACGAACAACCCGTATATTAAATAATGTCATTATGGCTGTGGTCTTTTGCAAGGCGGAGGGACTTCAGCAGTTGGGCTGCTCCAAACCAAATTCGAGCAAAATGGTATTTTTTGTGCCTTACCTCTCTTAAAATTCATTTTAGTTTATGTAAAAATTTGACAAAAATTGGCAATTGCTGCGCGCGGAAAATCCCACTTCCTGACCAGGGGAAAACATAAAATGTTGTACTTACCACGGGCGGTAATAAAGAAAGCCTCAAATACCTGTGATCTGAGACATATTCTTTGTTTTACCGCCCTTGGTAAGTAATGTAGTATTATCATACATGTGGTTTAACAGGATGCACAACAACCGGTTTTTCCGTGAGAACCCTCGCGTGCTGCAGGTGCGAGTTGGCAGCAACCATAGCCGTGTTAGCGGCGAGCTCATAGACGCCCTTGAGGTACGTAGTACGTACCGTGGACGTACCAGTGGACCTAGCCACAAAATATGGTACATAACATACATTTAAACTAACGTGAGACATGAATAACGGTTGACGCGAGCTACGCGCCCGGCGGCAAGCAGTACTACCCTTACCATGAGTTTGCAATGTTACATTACCGTACTCGCTTGCGACTGCGTAAACAATTTAGTATGCCCATTCTTATGGTTCTATTGCGTAACCGCCAGAGGCGCTGAACTTTTGTCCATACTAAGGCGACTTCCTGACTTGGCGGGGCGGGATCGATATGTGACATTTTTTTTCTTTGACGTAAACTTACTGACGTCGCAAAGATTCCCACTTGACAGAATACTGTCAGTATTACCTACATTGTTACCTACCAGTGGCGGAGCGTTCATACAACTCGATTCCCACCGGCTTGCCTAATTTCCAGCCAGTCCAGTTCTTTTACTACGGCTCATGAAGAATAGGAAAAGCCAAGTATTTCCGGCTTCCCTAAGAATATTTTTGACGCGCCGCCACTGTTACCTACATTATGTATTATTTTGACATGTAAAATTTTATATTTTATCAATAAAATGAGTATGAGAATGAGTATTACATTTGCGCAGTAGTGATATTATGCGCAGAAGCGAACTAGTACTGCCTTCGCATCGTCCCGCTTCCGCGCATCCCGCGCCAGTCAGGAAGCACTCATTTAAATATAGAGGTGCAGTAAAAAGTAGTACAGAGTTGACTGACAGTTGACACTGACATTAGACAAGTTTTCATATCACGTCAAGAGACTGTTAAGCTAACAGTCTTTTTAAATAATAAAACTGTTTATAAAGACTGTGACATACCAAGATTATTATTAAATATCTCAATTTCTCTCAACCTCTTTGTGTCTGGAACCTACAGGGTGCGGCATTTTGCTCGTCAGTTTAACTTACGTTTGCAATTGTGTATCAAAGCCAAAGGGGAATATTTTGCATATAACTTTTTGTTTAGTTTAATGATAGTATTTTTAACAATTTTTTATAAAAGTCGTGTCGTAATAAAAAATATCCTAAAAATTCCGTGTCAACGTATTTTTGGGCAACCCTGTTTAATATAATCATTTTTTCTCAGGTATATTTCCACCCAAACTATGACCCCAAAACGTTGGATGACAACATAGCCATAATACGACTGCAGTTCCGCATTAAATTCGACCATCATCGCGTTCCCAAGCCCATTACAATAGAACATTCAGACCTCGTTCCATCGTCCACCGAAGTTATGATACTTGGATGGGGTGTCACCAAGGTAAGACCTTTAAGAGATAGCTCTCTTAAAGGTTCTTAAAGGCTCTGCTCCAAATTCGAGCAAGAGATAGCTCTCTTGCTCGAATTTGGAGCAGCCCTGGGTGTTGACAGCACAAGGGACTTTAGATCCCTCGCTCTCACCAAAGTGCATCCTCGGGAGCTCTGGCAACCTAGCTCACCTCCAGGAACACAACACTACAAAAAAATGCACGCTCTAATTATCTATTTGTTTCTAGTAAGGCTAAAGTTTTTAGGGTTCCGTAGTAATTGTATGGAGCGGTTGCGGTTGGAATTGGGTAGATGAACTCATGTTACAATTTATGAAATGGTGTGGTTACGTCGATAGAAAACCGTCTTTCACAATTAATAGTAAATTAGACAAAGTTATCAAAAACATATAAGGATTCGCAAAAATGTTGCTTTTTTATAGCCCAATTGTTGATCGCTTGCTAGCGATAAGACCGCCTGTTGTCTACCATTGTCTGAGTGCAATTTGTTTTCCGTTATCTTTAGTGTACCTACTTTATCATTTGTATTGTATTGTTTTGCAAATTGAAAGTTACCTATTACCAACCAGGGGCCTATTGCATAATAAATTACAACTAATATTACAAGCGGTAGTCTCCTTTCAATCCCTTTCATTCGAAAGAGACTTCCGCTTGTAATATTAGTTGTAATTTATTATGCAATAGGCCCCTGTTTTTATGGTATGGGTATGGGACCACCTACAATTAGAGCAACACAAAGACGAAAATTAGAGGCAAAGTATAGAATAGCGGACGAGCACTGAAAACGCTCCATGCTGATTAATAGACAGGCGTGACGTCTAGGCAAGCTATTTAGAGTAATTTTATCTCACAAGGGCGTAACGGTGCCGGTGTGTGTTGATTTATACGTGTACATTGTCTATGTATGCATCAGCGTAGGAGCTGTGAGTTTACGTTGTCTGTGTGCGTAAGTGTCACAACTACAGCAATGGGCAACCCGCGCTCGTGAGATAAAAGTATTATACTCGTATTACAGCGAAACTCAGCGTAACGTATCTATGTGACGATCCTATATTAATGTCCACAGATGTCTCAACGCCTGGAATACGAACCAGTGTTTTTGCAGCGCAAATTTTTGCCTGTCTACCCCAACGCTTTCTGCAAGGAAGTCTACGGCGAGTAAGTCTACTGAGATTTTATTTTACCCCCGACGCGCGACTTGAAAGAGATAATGTAAGTTTTATGTCACACCTCGCCATAAAGTGGCAATTGGCGGTAAATCCCACTTCCTGTCCAGGAGGTGACATTAAATTTTGTACTTACCACGGGCGGTAATAAAGAAAGCCTCGGATTGCATATGCATCTTGAATTCCAGTGGATGAAATTTTCATTTTCTCGGATGAAGTCGTTTATATTGGTCCCTAGTATCACTTGGTAAAGTGTCTTGCCTTCTGCATATGATGTAGTAAATTTTGTTAAGTCTTTTGACTAACGTAATATTGAAAAGCTTTTTTCTCATAAAATATTAGATTTATCAATAAAGTGGTAAGAAACAAAGTTGTAGATAAATCTATGCTGAACATATTTCCCATACAAAGTTTTTGTGTAGCACTAAGCATTTTTGAGTTCTAAGAAAATGAGAATCTTTGAAAACTATAATAGCCGCCATTTTGGAATTTTCGCATGGATAGTTTGGCCTCGCTCAGTATTACTTACAAATAACCAAAGGAATAGATACCACCAGGAGGCCAAACTTTATCATGACTTGTAACTCCCACTTCCCTCCTTCTCCCTTGGGGTTGCAAGCGTCCATAGGCTGCGGTGACCGCTTACCATCAGGCGGGCCGCACGCTTGTTGGCCACCGACGTGGTATAAAAAAACTTAAGGATTCATACCTACTAATAAGTAAACTACCCTAAATCTATGAGTAATTCTTTCTTAAATTCGCTTTTAATTTCAGTCATTTTATAAACAACAAACAATTCTGCGCCGGTACACTTACCACAGGTGAAGGAGCATGTGACGTAAGTATGTTGTTAGTAAGTATAGTAAAAACTATAACTAAACTTCGTTGCTTTATAAAAAAACTAACTACTATTGGCCCACCGACCCAAAGTGAGTCTTGGCCTCCGAAACGGCCGTTTTAGCTCATATATCTCGACGAATCTAGCAATGTAAATGGGTCATTGTCAGATTTAGGTGCGCGTCTTTTCGGTGGACATGTCAAAATTTAAGGGCTACAGAGCTTAATTTTCGATTGATCTGATAACCCGCATAATCTGTACCTAATTCCGTGTCTATAAATCCATGTAATAAAAACGTAAATTACATGCACACAAGCCGTTAACTATTGACTACCGAATGGACAAATTTTGTTTTTCCGACTGACAATGACCCAAATACTAGTTTGATGTATTGCCATTGCCGTTCAGCGAGGGAAGGCATTTAACTGAATTAGGGGATATTATAGTTATAGATTAGACACCATAGATTAATTGAGGCTTAGTTTAGTTTTAGTCTTTTAGATTTGTATTTTATTGTATTGTATTCCTTGTAAAGTCAAAGAAAATTCAAAGATTTAATTCAAATAATCACAATTATTAGGCTCTAGTGAACCCTTTCAAGCACTCTCAACGGTCTAGAATTACCTGCGTATAGATCCGGCGCTATTCATTATCATTATCACCATAATGATCATTGAACGGCGCGGTAATCACGTAACGTTTTCGAACGTTAGTACGATAGATTTATATGTCAAATCCCATACTAAAACTGACATTAAATACGTACCAAATATCACATGTCAACAAAACTTTTAAGTATGTTTATAAAGCGCGAGAGTTTAAAATGATATAAGTGAGAGTTTAAAATGTTATAAGTGTGATAATGATAATGAGCGCTCGTGGCCCAGCGTAGCCGGGTACCGCTTGCGGTATCTAAGTTTAAGCAACGTGGGCAGCGGTCAGGACTTGGATGGGTGACCGCTTTGAGTGATTACTAACTGAGCGCTCCCGTGCTTTGGAAGGCACGTTAAGCCGTTGATCCCGGTTGCTATCTATGGCACCAGTCGTTAACCCAAGGAGGCCTTCGGGCGGTTTGAGAACTTCTAACAGTCAAGTTGCCCACTCACTTGACAAAGCCTAATCCCAATAAGGTCTAGTTTCCCCTCGGGGTTGGAAGGTCAGATGGCAGTCGCTTCCGTAAAAACTAGTGCCTACGCCAAATCTTGGGATTAGGTAGCGGACCCCAGGCATCCTTCAGGATGCAACTGTACTGGGATAACGCTAGGAGGATGATGAAGTGTGATAATGATTAACGTCTTCTAAAAGAGTTTCTTTACATAAGACACGCAAGGATGAAAAGGCATAATAATACAAAACAAAAACCGATCGAAAAGCGATGGCGTATCTTTAGAATTAAATCGGCTTTGTTTTTCCAGCATGATGCCGGCGGCCCAGCTATATTGTCCGGCAAATTGGTGGGCATCATATCTTTCGGCCCGACGGTGTGCGGGTACCCTAACGCCCCAACTGTATTCACCCTTATAGGCCCCTATGCGGATTGGATTGAGCAAGTCAATGAATCGGTTGGTTATTTGCACATACACATTACAAACTTAGGCGACATCCTGATTTGTCGGTGCGAAGGCAGTACGATATGAGAAAAGTGGCAAATGTCAGTGTCAGCTGTCAGTCGACTCGGTACCATTTTTTACTGCGCCCCTTCATTTAAATGTGTGCTTCCTGACTGGCGCGGGATGCGCGGTAGCGGGACGATGCGAAGGCAGCACTGCTCCGCTTACTGTACCGCTTCTGCGCATGATATTACTACTGCGAAAATGTAATACTGACAGAATTCAGTCAAGTTAGAATCTATGCGACGTCAGTAAGTTTACCTCAAAGAAGAAAATATCACCCATAGATAGATTTCATTGTATTAATATAGTCAGTGTTTTTAAAATGTAAAAATATGAATCCTGGTATTCGAAATAAACGATTAATAATAATAAATAGATCCCGTACCGCCAAGTCAGTCGCCATAAATAGCAACTTACATTATACAAGAACAAGATAAATTGAAGTATAATATGTATTTTTTTCGAAATATAGCAGTGGGAGAACATGGAGATATCTTTACATAAAAAACTTTACATACATTTCCTAGAACCGCTATAATATAAAAGATATATTTACAATTAATTGGAATTAGGGAAGAAAACTGAGACTTTGAGCCCTCATTCGGGAGCAACAATGACTGTTTTCTGAATAGCAGGTGTGAAATTTACTATTCTCACTTTGCTTTGCGTTTCCAGATGCCGGCATACTACCGATTCAAATCCCGTACCACCAGTAGAGCTCCGGCGATCAGACTGATAAAACCTGTATCGCTATTGACCGTCCCGCCGACGCTAGATGACGAAGTCTAAGTTTTTTTTTTTTCTAAGCCTATAGGGTGTCCCACTGCTGGGCAAAGGCCTCCCCCCTTGACTTCCACTCGTCCCGGCTTTGGGCTGTTTCGGGCCAGTCGTTTAGAAATGTGTCCAGGTCATCCCGCCATCTCCGCCTCGGCCTGCCACGTCGTCTCCGAGCATCTTGCGGCATCCACTCTGTTGCTAATTTTGCCCACCTCTGTGGATGCATACAGCAGACGTAGTCTAAGTATTAAAATTAAAAATTGTTTCTGGCTCATAATGTTTTGTATTGTAAGCTACCTTAATCTAACACTTTACTAAGGTTTGTTTTAACGGGTCTAACGCGATATTTTTGTATTTTACCTTTTTTACCGACGTTTCGACACGGCTTAAATGTAGCCTGTTAAAAAGGTATTCAAAAATTAGATTTCTACCAGCATCACACACGTGGCCCTGTGGTAAACTATACTGAGGCTATACTGCCTTTAGATTCAATGTACCCAGCGCGGTAATCACGTAACGTTTTCGACCGTTAGTACGATACATTTAAATGTCAAATCCCATACTAAAACTGACATTAAATACGTACCAACGGTAGTACATATCGTTACGTGATTACCCCGCGGGTTCCATCCCCAGCGGCGCATGCACTTTTTGTATGTTTTTTCACGTGTATCCAAGATAATGCTTACTAACTTTAGCACTTGGTGGCGCTTTAGTCGGGATCACAATATGCGTGAAGTTGGCTATCTATTAGCAGTCATTACACCCTAGATAAGAGTGTAATGACTGGAAATAGATAGCCAACTTCTCGTATAGATAGATAGCCAACTTTTTTGCGGAATGGGACAGAATATACCAACTCTTGCAGCATCAAATTTTGTACTTACCACGGGTAGTAATAAAGAAAGCCTCAGATAGCATATTTATCAAATACCTGCGATCTGAGACATTCTTTGCCTTACCACCCTTGGTAAGTAAATGTACTATTCTCGGCCTTTCCCACATAGAATTGAGCAAACCAACCAAACCACTCTCCCAAATTTGTTTTGAACTTTCGACCCAGTTATTAAGCCAGATTGTTCTTGTTCTACTTGTTCTAAACGACTCACTTAAATATTTAACAGCGGAACCAAACATATAAGCCGCATGCCGCCACAAAGTGTTTCATATCGAAGCCACATGACACATCAAACGGAGTGCAGCGCTCAAAGTTCCGAACAGGCCGGCCGTCACACCGAGGCGAGTCCTGTAGGCGTGCTTATGGCGCCTGCGGGACGCCGAATAACGCGAGCGCGGATCAAGCTGCCTCGTGGGAAGCCATTCCTGCCGAGTTGGTTCAATTTGACAGTCATTCAGATGTATTCTTTGAATAATTATTGCAAGATATTTTTAACGCGAGCGCTACGCACCGGAATGTTAATGTATGATAAGGCGGTTGTCACACGCGGTGTTGTTTCCGGACGGTTTCCGCATCAGTGTGTCTGGAAGGGGGAGAAAATTAGGAAGCAACCCTGGATCCTATATCTGCCCCGCGCGTGATAGATGATGTTGGGCGCGCCACGTACTCCTTTAATCTTTTCTGCCCCAGGGCGTATTATCGGCGATAGATTCGCGCTGATTTTCGTGTTTATCCACTCGTCGAAATATTTTAATCGAAGGGAGCGTGTGCTCGATCCGACGCGCGCAGTAGAAGAAGAAATGTCATCGTTTTTGTAGCCCTATTCCCAGAAAGAGAGGATCCTATCCTATACGAAATATATGGAGTAGGAATGTGATAAAAAGATAGATTTCGGCATTTACCAGTGTCAACCTCCTAACGTCGTGGAGCAGCCTGCGTGGCGCGCTAACCTGTTACCACAGTACGTTCGCGCACAGCGGTCGCATAGCCTTAAACTTAGGCATTCCCGCTGGCGGGAACGTCCACCGCGCGATCGCGACAACACAGACACATATAGTCCCTATTCCTCCCGGTACCGCTGCATAATGGGTAGAGTTAGTCCGACCCAGGTCGAGCCTAGCTGAGTTTCTCGCTGGACTCTCAGCTAGGTTAGGTTTAGTGAACCAGCGACAAAACTCTCAGTAGCTCGATTCCACTCACACTTCAGATTCGGTGGAAGCCGCTCAACCAATCTCGCTGAAGCGCAAATTCTCAGAGTATTCCAGTGTTTGAACCGCCAGCGTGGTCGTGTCGGAGGTTTCCCTTGGATTTTCCCAGGCCACACTCCAACCGCGCACTCACGTATAAAGCTTCAGTGAAAAATAAATAATTACATAAATAAACGGCCAAATTTATGCCAATGCGGTGTTATAAACGGCCTGTTTTAATACCCCATTTATTTTAAATAGCATTTAGTACATATTTTTAAGGCGCTACACTGAGAAATTTGGAGACTTTGAAACGCTGTCCTGCCCAGACTAGCAAACAGTAGGGGCTGATTTTCAGATATATGATTCTTGACTATATGATTGTGGTACTGACAATAGCGAAACACGATTACTTAAAAAAATTTCGATAGAAAATAAATCCAAAGTCGAGTCTATATTTTCCTTTTTTTCCTCAGCCTACTAAAACAACGCATTATTAAAAGACACGATTAAGTTAATATGATGGTATTTTACCTCATATAGGTACTGACAAGAGGAAATTTAATAAACCTGCACACAGTCAGATATTTAACGAGATTTGTCTAAAAAGCCATTCTCGGAGAGGGTTGCATCCCGTTTTGTCGTGAGCGAAAAACAAAGGGTGTCTCTTTCAATCGATATATCGCCTTATGTCTATATTTATTTACCAATAACTGTACGAATGAGATTCATTTGTCACTCTATACAGGATATAAACTTGACAAGGACAAATGAAAAGTAATTACTCACTAAATGGTAATTTAGACGTTTCTTATATATATTGCTAACATGAAATACGTTAAGTAAACGTTCCAATGTTCGACACCTTATTGCCCAATAGATAACACCTATTTATTAATCACCTGTGTTATATAAGATTAAAAGACATAACATGACATAAGATTGAAAGTGCCATGTATTGGGTTAGTGTCGGGCTCAGGTGCGTTTACCTTAAAGGTAAGTGTAATAAAAAACAAAACAAACCCAAAAATTTTCAAACACTTTAATTCTTTATTACTATTCGACTTCTATTGTTTATTTAAAAAATCACATATCCTAATATCCCAAGACATTAATGGTCTTATTGACCGTCTTTATAATTAAGTGTCTTCGTAGATTATAAATTAAGTGTCTTAATTACTAATTCTAACTGAGATCTAACAGGTTTAAATCCCAGCGCGCACAAGTTATTTACTGAAATCGCGAAGCGTCTGGTCGATGTAACAGAAGAACAGAACCTCTAGTATAAGTTTTTTCGAAACAAAACACAAACGAACGCGTTTGCATTTAGTCCAAAGTAGGGCAACGTGAGCATTGGCAGTGACTCTGGTGAATTTTTTTGCCATACGAATTAAGACTAAACGCAAACGCGTTAGTTTGTGGTTTTTTTTCGAAAAAACTTATACTATAGGTGTTGGTAAACGAAGAGCTGGCGACTTCCTCGCTCATCGTATAGCATTGCAAAATAAATGTAAATTCCGCCAGCATCCTTGGTATGGTTGACGAAATATAAGCTGCACCGATTCGCCATACAAGTTGTTTGAGGAATCGGTGCAGCTTATATTTCGTCAACTATACCTACAATGCGTCAAGGGCCTGTTTTAATTTTAAGTAAGGTTTTAATAATATTTAAGGGGAGGTATCCCCAACGCAAATGTCCCGCTCTAACACGCGTGAGTTTACAATTAACAATCCCGCTCTCTACGCAAGCTCTGCGCGCAGTTTTGTAAATATTTAGCTATAGTCATTAAGCCAATCATTTTATCAAAGCAGACCCTGCGAATTTGTCTATAACTATTTACGATCTTTAATTGAGTGCAAAAATTAAATATCAAATAAAAAAAAAATTAAATATCAGTAATATAGCCGTAGTATTGAAAATACATTCCAAAAAGGGGTAACTTCGCGATTTTTTTATCGAGTGAAATTCATCAGGTCATGTAACTGACTGCGATTTTGACTAGACAAGATCCTTATGTGACACATATATTTTTCTTAGATTTTTAGACACTATATTCTATGTCTCAGATGGTTTTTAAAAACTCAAAAGTGGTAATACACGGCCTTAAGTTATTGTTGTTAAGTATTATTGTAGGTATATGTTCTATTTTTTTATATAAATAAGCATTTATTCACGAAAACAGTACTCTTTTACAATTTATATTAGCTTCCGCCAAACTGTAAAAAGTGTCTTTAATCAATATGCGGGAGGGCAGCACCATCGTCGAACCCGAGCCATCTGGCAGCAGGTTTAAAACGGTGCCGTGTGCCGCGGATGTTCCATTTATTTATTTAATTATTCCGAGAACCAACAGCTTCAATTTTCGATATATGATACATAAAGCCAATTACAGGTTCTCACCAATAGTCACACAATCATCATCATCATCTTAAGAGCCGAGCTCTTGTCGGTGCAGCTTGATGCAGTTCTCTCCATCTTTGTCGGTCCGAGGCCAGCCTCTTGACGTCCTGATACGACACGACATCCACATCCTCCTTTATCTGGTTCATATACAGCTCGAAGTGATAATATCGCAAACGTACAGCCAACTTCATAAGTGGTTCTCAGCAAACGGCCTCATCCTCAATGCCACGAAGTCCAACGTGATGTTGTTCTCAGCCGGATGCCCTACAAAAATTCCACTGATACAGAGTCCGATCCCGCGCTGTGACTCGTGCAAGTTCCTCGGTTTCACTATCGATGCCAGGATGAAATGGAAAATACACGTTGACAACTTGTGTGGAAGGCTGAGTAGTGCAGTATTTGCGCTGCGCAAACTGAAACCAATTGTCTCCAGTGACGCATTGCTTCAAATTTACTATGCCCATTTCTTCTCACTTATGTCATACGGTATTCTTTTGTATGGAAACTCGACCGACTCAGACAAAGTGTTTAAATTGCAAAAACAAGCTGTACGAATATTGGCGGGAGTGGAGCCGAGGCACTCGTGCAGAGATATATTTAAAAAATACAATTTAATGACCCACTACTCACTTTACGTATATGAGATTATAATGTTCACACGTGAAAATATTAATTTATTTAAACGGGCAAATATTCCTGGCAGAATCACCCGTCAGACGGGGCGATTACTGCCCGTGCGGCGTCGACTCGCGCTGCTCGACCAAAATCCGCGAGTAGTTGGCCCTGCATTTTATGAGCGCCTACCCGCTACTCTCAAAAACGAAATCTCTGACGATAAATTTAGGCACCGACTTAAGAAATGTTTATACTCGAAACCGTTATATTCCGTAAAGGAATATAACGAGGAACTATTTAATATTTGAATATTTTTAAATTGTTATTATCATTATTTAATATTATTAATTTGGACACTTACGATTGTATTTTATATTTTTGACATTGCATCTATTGACATTCTGATAATAATTAGTCTTGTAAATTCTTTTATTTATTATTTCAAATTGATATTTGACATCACCTAGGATATATCCTAGTCATGTATACCTACCTACATTTAGAGATTTTTTTATTATTTCATGTTCTGACATTTTTTAAATTATCAATATTATTATTTTGAATTCCAATTGTATACCTGTAGACGATCCTTTAATGAATCCATTTTATTTTATTTTAATGTAAAATAATAATGTTATTTTCTAAAGGAAATAAATGAATCTATCTATCTATAACTTTTCCTTGGTCTTCCTCTTCCTCTTTTCCCATTTATTTTCCCTTCTATAATGTTTCTGATGTAGTTGTCGTGTCGTAGTAGGTGGCCTATCATTCTTCCTCTTCTTGTTTTAATTATGCTTATTAAGCTTCTCTCTTCCGATACTCTATTCAGGACGTGAGTCACACAATAGCAAAGAATAAATGGTGATTAGCAGATTAGCACTATACTTTTCTTGTCAATAAATATTTTAATGTTTCAATGGAACTTAGCTACTCACAAAACATTTTTTTCATCTCATGTAACGTACTCTCATTTTGTATTAACACTTGAGCATTGAAGATCTTCGTGTCTCTCCCCACTTTCTCGCAATGCTCTGGTAATTTATCTATCGTCACATACTCTTTTTGGTCCAGGGAAAACATCCCTTTATAATGTTTTAGTCTTATGTGAGAGAAACTGCTGGTAGTGCCTTTGATGTGAGAGTTAGGGTCTAAACGGAAAGAGATACAAAGTAAATGATCAGTGTCGTTGCAGGCTCGTATTATGAATTTGTCGGGATATTTTAGAAGCAGGTATTCCACTTTTGGGCGAGAGATGTTGCCCCAGTACCAGTCAAATCTGGAAATAAGTTAACAATTTATACATACAACATATTACAACACAAGGTACGTATTATTATTATTTTATCACACCAAATTTCACCTAAATCGGTTTATGCGTGAAGAGGTAACAGAGAAAAAGAAAACAATATCTTTGTTGGGGTATCCGCTAAAAACACTAATGACCACGTTGCAAAAAGTTGTAATTGACAATGATTTTTAAACATATCTTTATCTTACCTTGGTAATTTGCAGTAAATTGAACAAAAATCCTCACTGCAGTCTGAATCCTTATTTTCCCGGCACTGGCAAGCTGTGATAAATGATAGGTAGGTATATTTAATTAACAAAATTTAATTCACCTATTTCACAAATATTTATATCAGTTTTAGTTGACGTAGAATTTTGCGAATCTTTTCACCTATACTTCTGGTAGCTACCCAATTTCAACATTCTATTTAAGCGTTGATGACTCAGTAAGGACAAATTCTTAATATAGCCATTACAAAGTACATTATAATGTTACAAATTCTTTACTTTGACCAAAGAAATACGCTCGTATATATTTACAAAGATAAAATGGGTAAATTAAGTAGGTAACCCATATCTTAAATTTTTCTTTCTTTATACTCTTACCATGCATTTTAAAGAGATTTAGTGAAAATGATCTTGATTTCAAAAGTCTAAACTTAATTATTTTATACGTCACAGTTAGACACGTTCACTTCAAAAGTATTTCAGTAAACAATTTCAATAATTAAATAAATTAACTTTAGCACTTTACTTTACTTTAGCTTTAACTTTAGCAGCACTTCTTTACTGTACAATGTCAGTTCTGTGACTATTCGGTAGATCAAAATTATAGGTATATTTTATAATAGGTATATTTTATATGAAATATTTTATAACCGGCGTCCTTTTTTCCTGCATTATACGTATACCTAATCTGACCTACAATACAAATGAGGATAAAATAATGTAATATAATATATGTGACACTATTATGTATTTCCCTGTCTTTGAATATCGTAGAGATTTCTAATATTTGTTAGGTGTGATCATTAATAATTTTATATTAAGGAACATAACAATAGATGTCAGAAAAAATATAGGACAAGAATACTTAAAAACAATAACTTAAATAGGTAATATTAAAGCTAACTTAAATCCAATATTTATAGTAAAACTAACAAAATAAAAAAATAAAAAATACCCCAATCATAAAATAACACGGCGTCCAGCAGAATTCCGCCTGCGGCATGGCGCCTAGGATGCTGGACACGTTCTCTCTCATCTCTCTGTATGGCGTGATCATGTTATTCTAGTTATATGAGATAAGTTTAGTTGCAATATATCGGTACTCTTACAATGAGTATGCAAAGTTTGCATTACCGTACTCGCTAGCGACTGCGTAAACGATATAATATGGACAAAAGTACAGCGCCTCTGGCGGTTACGCAATAGAACTAAGAATCGCCATACTAAATCGTTTACGCAGTCGCCAGCGAGTACGGTAATGCAAACATTGCCAACTCATGATGCTGATCATACAAACAAATGCCCTGACCGGGATTCGAACCCGGGACCTCCAGATTCGTAGGCAGGGTCACTACCAACTGAGCTAAAGCGGCTTCCAGCTTCATAGGCAGACATTTTGATGAGATTTTAGTTTATCAAGGTAAATATGAATATTTTGCCATGGTGCATGTGACCTCTAAGCTACCCGGCAAAGTTAAATAGGTTGAGAAGTTAAGCGCTCCCGGAGGGCGTGGGGTCCTATCAAACTTGCTAATTGCATAATACGAGTTAGGCGACTTCCTGATTTGTCGGTGTGGATGCGGTACGATATGAGAAAACTGTCAAATGTCAGTGTCAACTGTCAGTCAACTCAGTACTACTTTTCACTATGCCCTTACATTTAAATGAGCGCTTCCTGACTGTCGCGGGATGCGCGGTAGCGGGGCGATGCGAAGGCAGTACTGTAGCTCTAGTATAAGTTTTTTCGAAACATTAACTAATTCGAACGCGTTTGCGTTTTGTCTCAAAATGTATGAAAACGCTCTCACCGAGTTTGAAATACGCGCTTTTATCGTTTAGCAACAAATGTTATACTCGCTGTTTTAGTTTCCACTAGTGACCCTGACCACCAGAGGCGCTGTTCACGTTTTCATACCACTTTCATACATTTTGAGACCAAACGCAAACGCGTTCGAATTAGTTAATGTTTCGAAAAAACTTATACTAGAGCTACTGGTCCGTTTCTGCGCATAATATTACTACTGCGCAAATGTAATACTGACAGTATTCTGTCAGAGTGGGAATCTTTGCGACGTCAGCAAGCTTACG
This sequence comes from Cenopis cana, assembly GCA_951800055.1. NCBI lineage: Eukaryota > Metazoa > Arthropoda > Insecta > Lepidoptera > Tortricidae > Cenopis > Cenopis cana. The sequence goes on from OX637495.1 coordinate 2,634,601, forward strand.
TCAAAGAAGAATATATCACATGTCAAGCCCGCCCCGCCAATTCAGGAAGTCGGCTTAATGTTGTAGCGGGCGAATGCATATCGACGACCGCTTTAGCTTAGTTGGTTGTGACCCTGCCTACGAAGCTGGAGGTCCCGGGTTTGAATCCCGGTCAGGGCATTTATTTGTGTGATGAGCACGAATATTTGTTCTTGGGTCTTGGATGTTTTCTATGTATTTAAGTATCTATTTATCTATATAAGTATGTATATCGTTGCTTAGTACCCATAGTACAAGCTTTGCTTAGTTTGGAACTAGGTTGATTTGTGTAAGATTGTCCACAAATATATTTATTTATTTGCATTTCCACTTCTTTGTGAAGTGTCAAGATTAGGCCTTGTAGTTTGGCGAATTTCAGAGTCGACAGTGTTATAGTTAGGAAAGCATAAAGCATTCTCATGAAAGAGGGGGGCAGGGTGGATATGAAATGCTTGATTGCTATACATTATAATTCAATATTTGATATATGCTATGAGAGGCATAGTTTTTCTACAGACAAGGATAGGATTTCCGCGGCAATGACAATGATAACTGTACAGTGGTCAACCGTACAGTCAACTACATTACCTTTATCTCACGAGCGCGGGTGAACCATGGTTGTGTGTTGAGCTATACATGCACATTGTCTATGTGTGCGCAGCGTAGGAGCTAGGAGTTCACATCGTCTATGAGTTCGTATGTGTCACAACTAAACTATGGTTAAAAATACTGTACGAAGAGATGTATCCACTTTATTACCTTAAGCCATTTTACTAAGTCCAAAAATTGACTCAGTCGGTTCACCGATTTACTGGCTTTGCGAAGTCAATTTAGCCTGGTCTAAAATGTTGTGAGCCAGCCATATTGGAAAACGCCGTCGCAGATACTGGCCTCGTGCTGATAAAATATAATTACATTTGGACGGATTGAGATACTGCTCAATGTTTACGAGTACGTCAGGATTGGACAGTATTATTTTTTCTTCGGATCATAAATTTACGCAGCAAACTATGTCTAATGTACATAAAGGATGAATCTTACAAAATCATATTATATTACATATTTAGTACCGTTCCGTAACGTTCCGATCCGTCCGCTCGCTCTTCGAGTATTTATTACCCGTATTTTTATCAGGGCAGGGATACAGTATATGTAAATATTACAAAGAAGTGTATTTACGTTTTTTGAATAGAAACCCGCTTTGATTTTTTATTTTATACAATTTTCTTATATCCTGTAATACAAAGTAATACATACGTATGCTGTACAAAAAAAGCGTTCTAAACGATGGCAGCCTAATCTCACAAATAACTATACCTATTTTTATGTGATGGACGGACGGACAACCGGACACGTACAGCGGTGGTTTAGTAAAAGCGAGGTCTTGCAGTCGACTTTTCCGCGTAAATCCCTCCCTATTTCATCATCTTGAGGGATGATTTTCGGTTGTATCAATCATGTTCTATTTTAGACGTTTTTGCGTGACTCAGTAACGAACATAGCTAAACTTTTGCATTCATAATATAGAAGGATGTAGGTTACTGGCACAAAAAATGACAACAAATAACAAACCCTCATCTCGAAAGTAATGGGATGTCAAGAATGAAATCGAAACGGATTTGTTTTGACTAAGTGCGAGTTACTGCGGCGTGCGAAACTTCGCGTTACGAAACGATTGTTCGTGGGGAGTGCATGTATGTAGTATTATCTATTACTGTATTACAGGTATGTAGTGTTGTGTTCCTGGAGGTGAGCAAGGTTGCCAGAGCTCCCGAGGGTGCACTGAGCCGAGAGCGAGGGACCTAAATTTAAATTTCTGCTGTCAACACAGTGAATCCTCAAATTTTATAAAGGCTCGGCAACATGCACGTAAAACGGTGTCCACTTACCATCAGGTGTACCGACCGTTGTTTGCCACTGTCGTCGTATACATAAAAAATATAAAACACAAAAAAATTAAAAACAACAAAAAACACATTGTTACAACAAAATGAAACTTGATTACAGGGGTGGCGTGCTAAAACCCCCGAAGAAACAAAAAAAAACTTTTGACGTGAATGACAAATGGAACATAGGTAAATGAAGGTACTGGTGTGTCCTATACAAGTAATTATAGATGAGCTATCGAGTGACCGGGGGTAAGAGTAATATTATTCATATAAAATGTATTAAGTACTACGCAATTTGACCGGTTTGCATGTCCTTCCTTACGGAGGTGTGCCTGTGCCTATAACCCTACCATGAAAAAATGCTCGTTCGGTGATAGGGACAAAACATGGCACTCTTTTCTATTTCCTCTTATATTAATCGTAATAAGGCTATCTCTATCAAAGCGTGTCAGGCCCTTGGGTGTGTCACTGGTCAAGAGAATTGAAAATGAGAAAATTGATCGGTGTGAGGGGAGCAACAATTCAAATTTTTGTTACTTAAGTCATATGAACGGGCTTGAGCTACATAAGGTATTCTAAAACTGTCTTTCTTTTTTGTGTTGAATGGTTAATTTTCGAATTAAAAAGAAACATATAAAATATCATTCCCTTCCCCTTAGGCGACTTCCTGATTTGTCGGTGCGGAGGCGGTAAGACATGAGAAAACTGTCAAATGTCAGTGTCAACTGTCAGTCGAGCCAGTACCGCTTTTTACTGCGCCCCTACATTTAAATGACTGCTTCCTGACTGGCGCGGGATGCGCGGTAGCGGGACGATACGAAGGCAGTACTGGTCCACTTCTGCGCATGATTTTACTACTGCGCAAAAGTAATACTGACAGTATTCCGTCAAGTGAGAATCTTTGCGTACTGACGTCGCAAAGATTCTCACGTTTCTCAGTTTACGTCAAAGAATAAAATGTCACATATCGATCCCGCCCTGCCAAGTCAGGAAGTCGCCTAACCCAAGAAGTTTACCAAGAGAGAAAGTTTACATATTTTTTTTGCATAATTAAAATATTAATTACATTTGTTCCTACATATTTCAAGAAAAAGATAACTACTCAATCTAGGTTAATTTTCATCAAACATCTATATAAAATAGATTAGTACGGAACCCTTGAAGCACGACTCGCGTGTGTGTAGTTCGCACATGACCGATTTTCTGTGTAGGTATATTCGATTCCAGGGCTGTTATTTACAAACCGACTCGTCCTTACTTATTACCTCACCCCTTACCCGTTTGTAAATGGACTCTGTCAAAAAATGACAAACGGCATTTGTCAGGTTCCGTATAAATGCGGGTGAGCTGTGAGGTGACAAGTGAAGACGGTGTTTAGCATAGATAGCATATACAAGTAGGTAGTTATAGATGCGCCACCGAGCGACCGGGGGTATGGTTGGAATTATTTTTGTAAAACGAATTACCCTTCTCTTTTTGCCTAGGAAACAAAGGCACTATCTTTCATTGTTTACCGTAACCGCTAATTGATACTGTAAACTAAACGAAGTAAACGGTAACACTTTCGGCCAAAAGGCGGCTTTACTTACAAGGAAAGAAGGTTCACAATAAAAAATGCCTTTTGTATTTAAAACAGAAATAGTATCCGTAGAGCTGCGTAGGACGACTAATAAAGTTTAACAAAAGAGTCACTATTCAAGTAAAGTATTTATGAAGCATGTCCTTTTCTTTTCGACGCGTTTGTGGCACGTGGATAAACAAAGGCTTTCTTGGAGCGATGGGTCCTTAAGATAAGACCCGTTCTAGAAAAAGAATTCACAGCATAAGAGAAAGAATATTCATATAAAATTTATACTACGCAATTCGACCGGTTTTGCATGTCCAACGTATTGGTTAAGGAAGTGTGCCTATGCCTATAACCCGACCATGAAAAAATGCTCGGTCGGTGATAGAGACAAAACATGGCACTTTTTTCTATTTCCTCTTATATGAATCGCAATCCGGCTATCTTTCTCTATCAAAGTGAGTCAGGCACTTGGTGCTTAGTGAATTACATAGCTGTGTAATTTACAAAGGCAACGTATACACAATTTAAGTTTCAAATGTCTTCACGTTAATTTGTAAACAAGCCCAGAAGGCGAGGCGTAGCAAACGTAGAAATAATTCGATAAGTCCCGCCCAAGCTGAAAGAAAGTAACTACTTGGCCCTTTTTCTGTCGCGCTCGAAATTACAGACATTATCTGAGATTAGTTCGCGACAGCTCAGTAGGCAACAGGCTTATTCATGCTATGTAATTGATGTGGGTTCTACTCCATATCATCATAATTAAGTAAGTAGGTACTTAAGCGGTCGAGAGACGCAAGTCATCGTTTTGTGTAGTAATTTCTATAAGAACATACATTTTGATTCATTACCTATTCAGACTAGTAAATCAAAAATCATGAACGAAAAAAATAATTTATGTCAAAAATTTCATTATCGGTACAGTCAGCAGCAATGGTTGCTACGCGGGCGAGGTGTTCAAAATGATTTACACACGCTCTTATTCCCTTATAATAAGGATGTGTGAAGATCATTTTGAGCACCTCGCCCGCGTAGCAACCATTGCTGCTGACTGTACAAGCTTTTATTGCCGACTGTACATTTTTCCACAATCTTCAAATACTATCTAAGGAATTCAAACCTTATGTTTCCGTCATGAGCATGAGATCAGCTCGGTGGTGGTGGTGCAGATATTATTGCATTGTCATCCAACTTACATAATTATGCCTTCAGCTCAATCGGTTGAGATAAAGGACCATGGGCACTTTAGTATGGAGTCTGGTCCATATCCTCAATACTTATGAAACCTATGCCAAATGATAGCTTCAATGCTATCATTTATTTCATACTATGACAGTTAAGTCGAAGTCGCGGGCCAACATGGTCTTTTTTATATAAATAGAACCCAGTACGGCAACGGTTTCATAGTATGTTTTATTATAATAGAAAGAAAACGACACGTTATGCATTTTATTATCATTGTATTTATATTAATCAAAAACCTACCTACAATATTAAATATCTACAATTAAATCGAAGTGCCGGTGGATTAAAACCTACTAGTCTACCTCGACCTAAGAACCACAATATAGAAATAACATGAGCACAGTTGCCGTACTGGGTTCTATTTATATAAAAAAGACCATGTTGGCCCGCGATTTCGACTTAACTGTCATAGTATGAAATAAATGATAGCATTGAAGCTATCATTTGGCATAGGTTTCATAAGTATTGAGGATATGGACCAAAATTACTCATTGTCCTTTACAAGAATATCCCTGAACATACATTTAAACCAAGCTTGGATCATTGTCAGTTGGAAAAACAATAAGTTGTCCATCAGGTGGTCAATAGTTGACGGCTTATGTAAGTTATGTTTTTATTACATGTTTTTATAGTGATGGAAACACGGTTTATGCGGGTTACTAAACCCATTCAAAATAAAGCTTTGTAGCCCGTAATTTCTGATATGTCCACCGAAAAGACGAGCACTTAAATCACACTTGTTGAAACAACATTATCAGTCGTGACATTTACTTTAAAAATAGAAACATTTAAACTGCTGATGCAACCACAGAATAAGGCGACTTCCTGACTTGGCGGGGCGGGATCGATATGTGACATTTTCTTCTTTGACGTAAACTGTGACTTACTGACGTCGCAAAGATTCCCACTTGACAAAATACTGTAGGTATTACATTTGTGATTTGTGCATTATACGCAGAAGCGGTGCAGTACTGCCATCGCATCGTCCCGCTTCCGCGCATCCCGCGCTAGTCAGGAAACACTCATTTAAATGTAGGGGCGCAAAAAAGTAGTATGGTTGACGAAATATAAGCTGCACCGATTCGCCATACAAGTTGTTCGGGGAATCGGTGCAGCTTATATTTCGTCAACTATACGGAGATGACCGACAGTTGACTCTGACATTTAACAGTTTTCTCATATCGTACCGCCTTCGCACCGACAAGTCAGGAAGACGCCTTAGTAATATTTACTACGTACTTACTGCAATTAACCAATATGCAGCCTAAATTTATTTTTGTACATAGTATGAAAAAAAAATCCAAACAACACTTTGTGAAGTCATCCGGTTGCCTCTCCGATACTCCAACTAAGCGCCATTGCTCTGAGCAAAATGCAATGTTGATATATGCTATCCTTGCAGCTTGCTTGTAATAGGATTATTCGTCAAGTTTATCAGACACAGCATTAGAACGATTAACATATATTCACATAAGCACAGACCTGCTGATGGCCTCTGAAATTCATAATACTTGCCCGGAGGTAGATGAGATACTATATATTAATCAGTACCGGCTTCACAACGGGTAGCTGGCATTAACTCATACTGGTCGAGGTATAAGCAGTAGCGTTTATAAATGAAGGGCGTAAATTTCTATAAGTATGACACTGACATATGCTCATATTTCATATATACCATGGGATATTACAATACAAATAATCTTTATTGTACACCTCAATAAATAAAACTAATACAGAGTATGTGGATTGAAAACTAAATGTAAACAAGAGGCTATTCTACTTTATTCAGCAGGGATATTCTACAATATACAAATATTCTATATTGTTCACCAAAAATACCAAAAAAAAACAAGATTAAAATTAAATGTGTTGTGGATGTTATGTGTGTGTGTTCTATTTTAAATTCCGACGTTCTATTTTAAAATACGCGGCGCCCGCTAAGCGGGTGTCAGTGATTGTATCTTTTAACTGATACTTTGTACCCGCTTGTGCATGGTCAAAGACTTGTCCATGATCTTTGTGCATGGTCTAAGAAAGCAAAGGTCTGACAATCCAGATCGTGACACAAGCGGCGTCACTGTCGACGACACACACTGACGTCCGCATACCATGCCGTAGCTTGTGTCACCCACACTACTAACCAAGTACCTGGCGCTGTAAATTATTGTATCATGCCGCTTGTAATATGTGCCACAGGAAGAGCTTAGTAAATTACGCCTGTTCGGCCGTCGCGCGCACCTGTAATCTACTAGGCTAGGCACTAAATACGGTACACTTAGCACTAATTACAGCCGTGCATGATGAAGTAGCAACCACATTCTAACCAGTCTTCGCGTTGCAGTTAAATTCCAAACAGCTACATCACATGCTCACCAGCCGACACCAAACGGTAAGAACGGTAAATACCCCTTCCATTCCACATCCTCCATAATACATCCTCCTCCTTACATAATTCTAAACAACTAAGATGTTTTAATTAACGGGGCATTCTATTGAGAAATGGAGGGATTGAGAGACTATCTAATCTACATACTCGTATATTTAAATATTCTACTTCTTAGGTGTATGCTCTTGACAGAGCAGTCGTGGTTATTCATGCGGTTTTTGGGTGGCACGATACACAATCTTCCTCCATTTCTCTCTATTTGGCTTGGGCTATTTTAAATATTTTTTTGTAAATTCTGCAGTAACCAACTACTCCTAAAGGTTCCAATTAGTCCAAACACGACGGGTTTATTTTGTGTACCTACTTAAGGAGTTAGTATAGCCAGGTTCTCTCTATCATCAGATCAGCTCAGTAGTATGATAATATTGTTTTTACATAGAACTTACACCTTGTTAGTAAATGATATCATTGTAATTTATGACATGTAAGGCGACTTCCTGATTTGTCGGTACGGAGGCGGTACGATATGAGAAAAATGACAAATGTCAGTGTCAGTCAACTGAGTACTACTTTTTACTGCGCCCCTACATTTAAATGAGTGCTTCCTGACTGGCGCGGGATGCACGGAAGCGGGACGATGCGATGGCAGTACTGGTCAGCTTCTGCGCATAATATTACTACTGCGCAAATGTAATACTGACAGTATTCTGTCAAGTGAGAATCTTTGCGACGTCAGTAAATTTATGTCAAAGAAGAAAATGACACATATCGATCCCGCCCCGCCAAGTCAGTAAGTCGCCTAAAAGAGCCCTTGAGACCTACTTGCAGAATAAAAGTTTCATTTAGATTTAAGCTGAACACACAACATAGGTATAGCTAGCAAAATAAATCTCCTGGTTAATTCAACCAACTCTAGTTGGTTAATGTAATGTTGATTGGTTTATTCAACCTTCATGAGCAGTTTCCAAACAAAATCACGAAGCTAAGGAATTTCAATTAGGAGCTCCACTAATTCTCGAAATTTATCCCTACGTTTTGAAGTTGGTTTATTTAGGGATTTAGGGGTTTTGGGGGTTGGTTTATAGTGGAACAAATTGAAATTTGGATTAGAACAGCATTATTATATATAGAAATTAAAAGTTGGTACCTTGAAGCTGTGGTGACAACCTTTTTTGTAAATCTGTGCAAAAACTAAATAAATTAAGACATAAAGATATTATACGACAATAAGCTGCCGAGCTTACGTGTCAGTCTTTTGATAAGAAGGGCCCTTTTTAAAGGCATGGGCACCCATAAGATGCATATTCAATCGTGTCTGAAAGAGGAGAAGATGAGAGGAGAGGAAGAGGAGGAGCAGGAGGAGGAGTAGTGAGAGGAGGGAGGAGTATTAACTAGTACGGAGGAATCCTTCTACTTGTGCATTTAATGCTGTAACCTCAACATTTGTTTTATTAATTATCCTTGTAAATAAGTAACCTAAATGTTATACTGTATTCACATTTAGTATTTTTATTTTATTTTATTTATTTAGTACATCCACATCATATTATATTTATATTATATTTCACTTAAAGCTAGTATCTTAAGAGGTATTATATCTGATATATACGACAATTACGGAAGTACATAACATTGACTTCGCATGTTGCAGATCAATAACAAAAAATTTTAACTAAACTAATAAAATAAAATAAATTAATTAACAGACTTTATATATAATTACATCTACAAAACTAGTAAACGTAAGATTATTATTTTAGTTTAGGCAATAATATCGATTTAAATTTAGGTAGGTCGTGGAAGATGTCGATGGACTTATTTTGGGTAACAGAATCGTTAAAGCTCGAGCAAATCCTCACCATTGGAGCCTGCAATCCAAGGTTAGTCCTAGTGACTGGGAAAAGTAGTATTCCGAACCAACCGCAAAATTAAATTAGTTTTAATAGGGAAAATAAGGAAATTAGAAAGTAAAGATCTGATTTGTTAATATTAGTGTTTGTTGGTAAAATATACATAATTATAAACATTATCACCAAAATTTAAAGTTCATGAGTCAATGGAAAGTAAAAAATTCTTCGGAACAAAATTTTGCGACAGGCGACGACCGGACGGACGCGTGATTGACAGCAATAGGGTTCCGTTAGGTCCTTCCGGGTAATGAACCCTAAAAAAATACACCTGCGTTGGGCGTCGGGGTTTAAAATGTTGCTAAAACAGTGACAAAACACCGAAACTCGCCCCAGAGTGCAAACACTAACACCGGCTCATTAGCATGTGTGTGCATAACTCCTTAGCGCCGTGTGTTTAGGCAGAGCGGTTCGTTAACGTACATTACATAGGGCGGTGGTACTTAGGATGACTCAAATCACGTGTATTTGACGCCCGAGCCGAAGGCGATAAATATGCGATATGAGGCTTTCATTATTACCGCACGTGGTAAGCATGGGGTTTTCACTTTAGTACATTTGCCGCAATCCTCGACTAACTTACCTGTACCTCGCTCTGATTGGCTAAAATACTACTAGTAACAAGAATCATCCGTTATGCAGCAGGGCGCTACAGTCTCCGGGTCTAGTTCTGCGTTTTTAAGAATGACTTAAATATCCCTTCTCCGACCTCTTTGCTTCATCAACAAAAAAACAATAAGTATGTCAAAATTGTCAATGATCAGTCATGTCAAGAAAATAGGATTTTCTGTTTAAAATTTGAAATGAAATCGTAGCTTGAGTTTTATTGTGAATATTGTGTGTTTGTGAACATTGTATAAATTGTTTGGATGTAGCGCTAAAGGACATGATAGTGTGTGTGTGTGTCTGTGTGCGTGCGTGCGTGCGTGCGTGCGTGCGTGCGTGCGTGCGTGCGTACGTGCGTGCGTGCGTGTGTGTGTGTGTGTGTGTGTGTGTGATATATTCCCCCTTATTATGTTTACCCTTGGCCAGGAAGTGGGGTTTTCCGCACGCGTGGCGTTCCGTTGCTGCCACTTTATGGACAGGTGTGAAATAGACGCATAACACATAATTTTCAACTGCGGTAAGTATACAATATAGGTACCTACACGAAAAGTAAAGCCTTTTCAAGCGCACGACATAAAACGACATCATAGACTCTCGAGTTTTTTTTTTAGTACTAAGGCGGCACTTATCTCTTAACCCATTCGCGGCCAACGATCGCTACGTGTGCTACGCCGTAGCGCGTAGCAGTGTTTTCTCGCCTTGTAGCGGAAATCGCACGTAGAGGCATGACGCATATGTGTCAAGCCAGTATATAGTGTATAGTTATTGGCAGTGAATGGATTAATTTTGGTGCAGCCCACAGCAAATACTTTAGCTACCAAGCTTTTCGCTGCGCAATTTCCTCTACATACCGGGAAACGCATGGTATCGGCTACGCGTCTACGAGTAGGGCGCCCGCTAGGCGGGTTCCTGGCAGTGAATGTGTTAAAGAAAACCACTCACAGTCATAACACTACTTTACGTATGCGGTGTTGTGTCGTAATTGTCTACCTATTCGAGGACAACGGACGCTACGTTTGCTAGGCCGTAGCGCGTAGCAGCAATTTTCCGCCTTAAGGCGGAAATCTCTCAAAAAGGTATGGCGCCAACAGTAAGCCAAATCTAAAATCTAAATCTAAATGCTGAATAAGAGTGACGTTGTGGTGTTTAATAGGATCGCAATACAGCACTAAGCGTTATATCGGGCCTCATTTTTTTTATGCATCTGTGGCTGCCCTGTTGAACCCTAATAAATCATTATAAAATGCTTATATTGATTATGTGGCGTATGATTGAGTGTGTGGTGAAATATTATAATGCAGTTTTGTGTTACTGGGGACCAGCCTAGAAAACAAATGACGTCGTAGAATTTCTGTCAAAGTTTAACTTGTGTGCCATAAGCAAACGAAAAGGCAGAAATTCTGCGACAACCCTGTTCAAATATTTGCCAAGACACAATTAGCATACGAAGACCTAAACTACTTACTCAACGAAGCATTACAAAGTAACTTGGCGCGACTGAATCAAATCAACACAGCTGCGCGAAGCGAACTACATAGTTCGGGCAAACATAACATCTCTACGGGCCATGAGGTGAAGAAAAAGATTACATTTTCAACTACGCGGTCAAAAATTTCGGGTCACCCTAGTTTAAATAGCCTCAATAGGTTTTGTTAAATATTCTACACTCGTTTTATTTACACATTATACTATTCTTCGTATTGCCTAAATGTATAAACAATTTCCGATATCCTATTCTAAATATATCAATGTCCAAAAATGTCGATTTTCGCGATATCTCGCTCCGTTAACGTTGTTTTTTTTTCATGGGTTTTTACGAGACCGATTTAAACATGGAAACGATACTTTTTTGGATTTTACTTTTGCAGTACAGATGTAAAATTAAATAAAGATAATGACATGATTATAAAAACTTACAACCTCGCAGTATTTTAGGAAATATGACGGTTTTTTACCGACCCGTATTCTTTGTCCGCGAGTGTATAATTTTGTAGTCTGTTTTTATTCAATTGACGACGATTTTTCAGTTCCTTCCTATCAATGCAGAAGACCTACTTATATTTTTTCACTTCAGTAGCTCGGAAAGGCCTTTTTCATTCCACAGTTAGCAAAACTGAATTTTTTACACAAGAGTGCAAAGAATACTATTTGAAATCCGAACGTGTCACTAGTTAATTCTTTAAACATAATAACATGTAAAGGCGAGTCCACACAGGACAAGTTTATTCAAATTATATTTTTAATATTTATTTATTTATTCATAACAGTGTTTACATGACATTACAGTATTGTTATAACCAATGCGTCACGAAACTTAGACTAACAATAACAATATTATTTGTGTACTAGTAAAAATAAAGACTGATTTGACATATTTCAGTTGTTTTTCTTATGTAGTAGTAGTAGTAGGTAGTAATATTATTATAGTAATATTCTTTATGTCACACCTTGCCATAAAGTGGCCATTATCGCACGCTCCGCGCGCGAAAAACCAGGAAGTGGGGTTTTTCGGCCAGGGGGTGACATAAAATTTTGTACTTACCACGGGCGATAATAAAGAAAGCCTCCTTGCCTTCGGCTCGGGCGTAAAATACCTGCGATCTGAGACATTCTTTGTTTTACCGCCCTTGTTAAGTAATGTACTATTATTGCACTACTATAATAGTAAAGTAATATACTACAATAAAGGAGTGGCGCCCCCTTCTTTAGTAAAAAAAATTTTTCGTAGAATGTATTGTTCCGCAGAATTTTCGTTTCACAGAAGCTTTTTTTTAGAAATGCAAACCTTTTATTTACAGCTTAAATGCCATTTTGTAGAACCCAATTAGGTCCACCAGAAAAGTAGGTTTGGTTAGGTTAGAACTGCGATCTTTTTGTAAAAAAATGATTTTGATGACATGAAAATTCTCCGAAATAATACATCTAAATAACACATACATATACATTTTGTTTGATTAACAAAGTAAATAGTTAATATTTATGTTTTTCCTGTAGGTATGCATAATATATTTTTTTTTTACTTTTTGATAACAGAACCCCAACCTCATTTTCCGGAGTCTCAATTAAAAATCGCTTTACTTGTTAAACTTCGCATAGCCCTTAATAGAGTAGCTATTAAGTCTATTATTATTCATAATTATTCATAATGACCCGACATCGACGAACCATCCTCCCGCCGCAATCAACTTTGCCGCTCGTCATCAAATTACGCCATTGCGATTAGATTCTTTCTGCTATATCTATACGGTCGTTTTTTGATCAAATAATTTGATCGCAAATATCTGGAGTACTATAGACTAAAGTCCGACCACTCACTTTAGTATGGAAATGAGACTCCTAGTGGAGACGGGTTAATCGATCAGTCAGAATTTGCAGTCAATTTAAATTGCGATTATGAATTATTCATAAATTTTAAAGTTACTTTGTTGCAAATAATTATTTTGGCATTAATTTTACTTTCGATTGGGAAATTGAAATTTGGCTCATCGATTTATTTTCAATCAATTCACTTCAAGATTTATCATTAGAATATTAGAAGGGTCGTTCTATACGATCTCCGCCTCGCTACCAAGTTTTCTCTACATACGAGGAAACGCATGCTACCGGCTACGGGTCTACGAACAGAACTCCCTAGAAGAGTTCTTGGCACTGAACGTGTAAACATATATTCAGTGCCGAGGACACGATATCGTGTTTTCCGTTAGTAGACAGCTTTCGCTACGAAGCAGAAAAGCCATGTCGGCTACGAGCGTAGCGCCTATCACTTGTCGGAAATTAATGTGTTAAACACGTATCTAGACTGCGAATTTCATTACACTGCGGGTCACGAAGGTGTAACGAGTTGAATCGCTCTATAAACCGCGAAATGTAGTTAAAATCAGAGTCTCGTATGTGTATTTTGGGCCGTAGGCACACTGAAAAAATATTCATAAAGTCGACGCGCACTTGATCCATGGTCTAGAAATGAGCACCCACAGTGTGATCTATTCGCAAGTCCGATTGGTCGACTGATGATAGAGTGCAAGAAGGTAGCGGAACGTGAGATGCCTGCGAGCACAATAGCATAAGTTTTTCATGTATTTGTCTATTAGTAGTATTTAAGTTTGTACCACTTTGGCTCTGCTGTCAAGGTATAAATGTTATTGTTATAAAATAAAATAAAATAAATAAATAAAATGAAAATTTAAAAAAAATCGTGTGAATATTTCTTTTATTTGAAATTATCAGATCAGCTCAATTGTCATAGATTGGTGTAATTGAATACTTTATATTACTTAATGATCATTCAAATCAATATATTTATTCCCAAGAGAAGGCCAGAATATTTCCCAACTTGAGTTGTAAGATTGGAAAAACTTATACCAAGCACAATAAATAAAAGCTTATAAAAAATATTCAAGGGTGAAGGTTATCTCCATTGAGTATCAGACATAAAGGTAAGTTCAATAAGTTGAAGTAATATATGTTATAGCATTTGGTTACATTTCCAATAAAGTACGAGTAGGTACTCGTTTGCGGATCCGGAGTCAGAATATCTTTGTGTTATACGGTAGGCCACAGTGCCGTGTCAGCTACAGTAGGTTAGGACGTTATTTATCGTCAAATGGGGCAAATGAGGGCAATGCAATTGCGCGAATTGAATAAGCGGCACATAGTTATAAGAAAACACAGCGAAAAATCAGGACCACGGAATAGGACATATCAAATGTGCTATTATTTCGTGCAGAAAATAAAATGTGTTATACGTATCCTGCGTTCCAAGACGCCAATAGTTGACGTAGCTTGCAAAGCGGCTAGGTTAAAATGGGAGTAGGCTGGTCATGGGACTGGGCTGGTCACGTCTCCCGCATGCCCAGTGAGTTATGGGCAAAAACCACTACGGAATGGAAGCCTCAGAACTTGAGGAGACGTGGCAGACGCCATCGGCGATGGCAGGATGAACTGTACTCCTTTTTAAAGGACTGGCCAGAAGAAGCCAAAAACCGTAATAATTGGAAAAATAGGGGGGAGGCCCTGGGTAAAGCCAGCAGTGGGACACATTAGGCTCTAAATAATAATAGGCTGGTCATGTCTGTCGCATGTCGAGTGAGCTATGGGCCAAGATTGCCACTGACTGGCAGCCTGACAGCTCGAAACGGCGACGAGGCACACCTCGGCAGCGATGGCGGTACGAATTAGACTCTTTTTCAAAGGAGTGGTCAGAGGAGGCTCAGGATCGTCAACAATGGAAACGTGGAGGCCTTTGCCCAGTAGTGGGACAATATAGGCTCTCAATAATAATAATAGTAATCCCTAACAGCCTACCACAAGCTGCCTTACGTTGACTAATTGCACTGGAAAACCAGTGGGCGATGGGATATCCGCTCAGTGTATCCCTTGCAAATCATTAAATTGTCAAAAGGGCTACGTGTTGGCTATGTGGTACTCGTTGGAACTTCAGTGCCCCGGTACTTCGGCTCCACGCACGCCTCCCAAAGGTCCGGGACACCATTGTCCCGTAAACGGGAAAGACATAGTAATGATACGTATCCTATCCTGCGTTTGTAACGTAATCCGCGCTCGTGAGATAAAAAAAATGTTACCAGTGTGTTACTGGCGTCATGAGGACTACTGTGGACACACGTTTGATATTATCATGAGTTGCGCCTACCGAATGCGATATGCGCTGCGTGGGAGGTTCGATTGTACGAGTAGGGGAACTATTTATGCTAATATTCCTTTGGGTATACCTAGTATAAAGCAGTCCTTAACGCGGCCGTCGCGCGTCCGTCGATTTCTTGTACTACAAAACGGGCCGGCCCGGACAAGGAACGGTCTTAGCGTGAATCATCCTTTAACAGTGCTCGAAACTATCTGCTTAGTAGGCTCGTTGTAAAGAGAATAAGACTGCAATAATATATGGACTCTTCTCAGCTAGGCTAGGTTTAGTGAACCAGCGACAAAAATCTCAGTAGCTCGATTCCACTCACACGCCAGATTTGGTTGAATCCGCTCTACCAATCTCACTGGAGCGCATTCTCTTAGAGTATTCTAGTGTTTAAACAGCCCGTTTGGTCGTGTCGGAAGTTTTCCTGGATTTTCCCCAGGCCACTCTCCAACCGCGCACTTCTGTCTTTATTTATGTAACATCATCATCATCATCATATATTTAAGAGCCTAGCTCTTGTCGGTGGAGTAATCGCTATTCCGTTCTGTTCTCTGCCAATGCTTTGAGCTCCTGATACGACATTACATTGACCTTCTCTTTAGCTTGATCCATAAACGCACGTCGCGGTCTTCCCCTGCCTCGCCTCCCCTCTATCATGCCTTCGATAATAGTTTTTATGAAATTGTCATGTCGTATCAGGTGCCCCAGCATATTTCCTCTTCTGTTCTCGATCGTCCTCAAAAGCATCCTATTCTCTCCTACCAAATTCAGAACCTCTTCATTCGTTTTTCTTTCAGTCCAGCTTATAGCTTCCATTCGCCGCCAGCACCACATCTCGAAGGCACTTAGTCTCTCTCTGTTTCGCTGAGTTAATGTCCACGTCTCGCTTCCATACAACGCTATGCTCCAAATGTAGGTCTTAATAAATCGCTTCCTGACGGTTCTAGAAATCTTGGCTCTGAAGATGTGTTTTTTTGCATTGAATGCTTTCTTAGCCATAGCTATTCGGGTGGTGATATCTTGGGTACATCTGGAGTCACAGGTTATTATGCTGCCTAAATATTTAAATCTATCGTAACATAGGTCACATTATACATAGCGCTGCCCCCTGTACTCGGGCCCTCCGGAAGATCAATATAATTTAACACCTGACGCTATCCGTGGTTCGGGCCGCAAAAAAAGTTCACACACTGAGCGAAAAAAATACTAATTATTAGTAAGTTTTAGTGAATCCCAAGACAAGGAGATTATATACTAACGGTTACAAAACAGTTTACTAGTAATTAGTAGTTACAAGGACAAATTTTTTGGTATTAGTAAATAACTACTATTATCAAAAACTGTTTTGTAACCGTTAGTATATAATTTCCTTGTCCTGGGATTCACTAAAACTTACTAATAATTAGTATTTTTTTCGCTCAGTGCATTTAGACTTTTTAGGGTTCCGTATCCGAAGGGTCCAAACGGCACCCTATTGCTGTCACTCACGCTTCTGTCCGTTCGTCGTCTGTCATACAGGCTAGCAGCCAAACGTTTGGAGCTAGTCTTCAAATTATCACAGTCAGCCCGAAGTTAAAACTTATTTTTAAACGTTTTTAAGGGGGGCTCCCATACAGCTAAAGGGGAGCATGAGATGTCATAATCGTTCGAGAGGATATATCAATCTTTTGATACATCAATTTAGTCAGGTTACCATAAGTTCATCTCCTTTGGTGATTCGCAAATCCTCCTTCTACAGGATCCTCTTTCTACGACCTAAACAGAAACTGTTTTTTACTAATATTTTTTTGACATTATATAGTCAATACTGACGACGTGACGATCGTGACGACCACTTTAGCTTAGTTGGCAGTGACCCTGCCTACGAAGCTGGAGGTACCGGGTTCGAATCCCGGCCAGGGCATTTATTTGTGTGATGAGCACGAATATTTGTTCCTGGGTCTTGGATGTTTTCTATGTATTTATCTATATAAGTATGTATTTCCTCGCTTAGTACCCATAGTAAGTACAAGCTTTGCTTAGTTTGGGACTAGGTTGATTTGTGTAAGATGGTCCACAAATATTTAACAAGGAACTCTTATTCATCCACAATAGATATAATACAACAACTACCAGGCTTCAATATCGGAAGCTGCAATATTGAAGTGCATTCGGCTGCATATTATGCGACGTCGCGTCCCAGATGTAAAAGTATGAAGTGCACTCTATGTAATGCCACGCTTTGCTTTAGACATGGCGACTGGTCGCTTGAAAACAATTTTTTTTATTAATAATGGGCTAGCTCTTGGCCAGCACCTGGGAAACTACCGGGGGGAAAGATGAGGACGACGGTGAAGCGAGCTTACTCAGAAAACACCTATTCACTCGTGCCTTGGAACGCAAAATTTATATGTTTCAAACCCAAGTAATTTTGAAAAAAATCCCTTAATCAACAAAATAATCGATAAAATTTCACTAGAATCGGTTGAGAAATATGACCTGTGGATGAGAATAACCGGATGGACATCCGGAAAGCATTTTTTCCAAAGCGGAAACGGACCTTCGATCGCTTTGCTCACTCGGTCAATTAGCGTTTTAGTGTGACAGTTATCTATGGGACAACTATAGCTATTTGTTCGCAGAACTTTCACATATAATTTTCACAAATTGATGACCTAAGTGTCCTCATAATTTTCAATCCCATTTTCATCCCTTTGTCGGTATTAAATTGTACTGAAATTTGGCATAGTAAACAAGATCAACACGTCGTGTCTGAGCTTATAGGAACCGTCTGAATATCAACAACTATGGAACAAAAAGATACAGTAAGCTTGTAAGTATTAAAAATGAAAAAAAAATCACAGAAACTTATTATAAATGTTCTTCAGACCTATTTTAGGTAAGAAACCTTTAAAATTCGTTTGACATTATGATCACAGTAACATAAATGTCGATTAGAAAGGCATACATTAAATTATATTTAGGCGACTTCCTGATTTGTCGGTGCGGATTCAGTACGATATGAGAAAAGTGTCAAATGTCAGTGTCAGCTGTCAGTCGCCGCGATACCATTTTTTACTACGCCCCTACATTTAAATGAGTGCTTCCTGACTGACGCGGGATGCGCGGAAGCGGGACGATGCGAAGGCAGTACTGGTCCGCTTCTGCGCATAATATTACTACTGCGCAATTGTAATACTGACAGTATTTCATCAAGTGAGAATCTTTGCGACGTCAGTAAGTTAACGTCAAATAAGAAAATGTCACATATCGATCCCGCCCCGCCAAGTCAGGAAGTCGCCTTAAGTTAATAAAATATAAAAAATTAGCTTTATGTTAGGTAGGTATGAATAATGCGGCAAGACCACAGCCTTATGCCGCGCCGCCTCGCCTGGCTCTTAAGGTCGTATCAAAACTGAGTAACCCAGAATCGAAAGCAGCCCATTGTGCTGGTTCGCTGCAGGAATATTTCTTTAATAGTAGTTTATGCAACTGGTACATAATGAGGGGCATTAAAACACGAGTGTGTTTTATGAAACGAGCCGAAGGCGAGTTTCATAATAAGGTCACACGAGTGTTTTAATGCCTAATTATGTACAGTTGCATACATTACTTTATCTACACACATATTATAATTACTCTAAGATGGGTTCAGAAACCGTAGTAAATAAATACAATAATTGTGTTAATACAACCTTTTTTGCACGGTTGCGGAAATATCGAAATCAGAACTGGCAACAGATACCTGAATGTTATTTTAAAAAGTAAAGAGTCCTTATTCTGATGTGATCATGTCGTTCTAGCTCAAATTTCGTGCGATATATACTAAAAAAACATCGAGCTGACATTTCGCATCCACTGAATTTGAATTTTCAGTGATACTAGAATAGGGGCATGTCAACTTTGACATTTAAATTTTGACAGTTTTGTTTGACGTAATATTTTAACATCATATATGAGATTAAAATGAAATATTTTATTACTGCTGTAGCCTTAGCCACAGATAAGAAAATTGCCATAAATTCATTGAATGTTGAAATGAGAGTCATTTTCTACGGTTTCCGAACGCATATTAGAGGATTTATGATATGTGTGTAGATAAAGAATTTTATTTCATAGTTGACAACAATTTGGGACCGGTGTCAGTAAATAGAATGTTTAAAAGTATCTGAATATGCCCTTTTGAATAGTTTTGATTTGGATTCTTCACATCATTATTATTTAAAAGTTTCACTTATGTCGGTGCAGTTTTCCATTCCGTTCTACTTAACGCCAGTAAGTAAGTAGAACGTATAATATAATTGGTAAAGCTAAAAAATACTCAAACACAACCATGCTAAAGGCGTTTTAAACATTTTATACACTAACACCGGTCCAAAAATATTTGAAAGAACAGCGAGGTAATCACGTAACGATATGTACCTACTACCGTTGGTACGTATTTAATGTCAGTTTTAGTATGGGATTTGACATTTAAATCTATCGTACTAACGGTCGAAAACATTACGTGACACTCTTATCTAGGGTTACGTGAAAACCGCGCAGTTTATATTATTTTGATAATACAAATACAACTTTATTTATTTACAGATAACAATGATTCAATTTTTGTTTCATTTTCGAAGAATGAATTTTTCATCACACTTACTCGTAAAGGATATTATTATAAGCTGGCATACTGAAGAACAAGACCTCAATTAATCCCACGGGAGAAATGGGTTTGTAACATTTTCAAGGGAAAAATAAGGTTTAATTTTGTATAATATTCCGCCCACTCGTAAGTGGTCTAGTCTAGACTAAGATGGTTTGTTTTTTTAATCTCTTTGAAACTTCTACAAACATATTTACTGCCTTTTTTGTATTTATTTCTTCGCAAACGTGATGAAATACATTCACGCGTGTAATGCGCGTGGAAATATCAGTTAAAACACAAAGTTAGTTAAATACATAAAAAATGGCGCAAAACATAGCTGGGAAGGATCTCCGCCATCACAACTTTCGATTAAAATAAGCCGCACTCAAATCGGCTGATTTGTTAAGGAGCTATGAATGCCACAGACAGACAGACACACAGATACACATGTTAAACTTATAAAACCTCTCTTTTTCTTTGCGCCTCCTTAGTTAAAAACCAAATTGCTATAAAAAGGGTGGTTTTCCTAATTTAAATTGATAGAGTTTTTAGTTCTCACAAACTATATTGCAATAAATCATATTGCTGTATTTTTAGCCTTATACATTGCTCACAGAGTTGATATTCCCAAAGCGGCTATTAGTACCATTTCAACCTAGGCAGTTCAATATGATCCGCTCATCCGTTCATCACTTAAACTTAGTCCACTTAGTTCTTAGTTCACTTTCAACTTTAACTACAACTTATTTCAATTTGCTTTTTATTTCCATTCAATATTGAAACTTAGGATAAAAGAGGTAAAGTTTCTTTTATAGCGCTTGTGAAACTTTGATCGACTTCATTCAAATGCAGTTGTGAGAGTAATATTGAATAAGATAAGCTTTTATTTTCCTTTTAAGAGAATCACACAAGGCTATTCTAACACGCGATCATGCAATATACAAATGGCTCTCATCTGTGATCTGTAAACATCGGGAGTGTTATTTTTTTTCCAAATACATACCCGTATTCTTTGTCCGCGAGTGTAGATAATTTGAATATACAGCTTCCACTGTGCAGTAAAAAGACCCTCTAACGACATTTCGGCGGTAATATCCATTTTCATCCCGTGCACCGTACACCGTAACCCGATTTGGCGCCAGCCCGGAACAAAGGCCTCGCGGGATTCCCGGAAATTCACTTAGTACTGGCTATACGTGTCGTTTGATAGTTTTCTGGCTTACGCCAGTTACGCCTGTTATTGACATTATTAAGGCGTGGCTGGATTTGTTTGATAAAAAACGTGCTTAGCCGCGATTGCGTCCTAATGTTATCGATGAATGATCGTGATGTTGCCACTCAGCCGTGATTTTTCATAATGTAAACGACCAAGGAGACCAAAACAAAACATTTTTGTTGTACATGTACCTACATGTTTTTTTCCGCACATGCACTTGACCATAACAAAAATTATCACTTCAAAGCTTAATATCACGCTAACCAATTCTTTAATCAAAAAATGTTTTTAGAAGCCTTATAATGTTTTTAAAAGAGCTATCCAACGATACCACACACGATTGGGTTTGGCAAAAAAAAAATTGCACCAACACTTTACATCTACGGGAGGTAACCCAAATATTTTTTTTTTTAAGCTTTTATTCTACCGTTTTGTCGGCGTCATGGATATCTATACTCATGCCAAATTACAGCTTTCTAGTACTAACGGTTACTGAGAAAAACGGGGGTCGGACGGACGGACGGACATGGCGAAACAATAAGGGTTCCTTGTTTACTACGGAACCCTAAAAATTGGTATTTTTGAACTTATAAAGACGTGCTAGTATCTACGCTAAAAAATCCATTTCTTATAAGAACTTATAGGATTCCCAGCTGAATTCTAAATTCCAAATACTGACGTAGACCATTTATTTGAATTCATTCATATATGACCCAATAAATAAGAGCAGATCTATTGAAAAAGGTCCGGTGTAAATATAAACAGCCTTTCCGTAAAGGAGAGCTTATACCGAAATTCCACGCCCTAACCGCGTATTCCCATGACACAAGGACAAAGGCTGGCATTTCACGGATTTTCCGGATACCGTGTTGCCACACTAGGGTTCTAATTTAATTTTTTCCGGTCCTTGTCTCGTGCAGTTAAGAGTGCTTTCGTTGCCGGGCACAAGTCAAATCTAGGTATTTTTTGACGTTTTTCGCTGCACACAAACGAGCACTGTACACGGTGCGTTCCAATGTGTTCGTAACAACACTATCGCACATAATTTTTCATTTAAATTTAAACCCTTATATAGTGCAATAAGGTATACAATGATATCTGTCATGTATCTTCGTATGCTGTAACAAGTTGCCGTATAGTGTGTGTATGAGCCTTGATACTTTTGCAGCGAAAATGTTGTGTTTAGGGATATACAACTACATTCATATTATTATCTTTTTTGTATCAGACTTACTATTGAATGTGAAAATATAATCAGTTGAAGATAAATTAGTGGGAAATCATCCACATGCGTTTTGTAATATTGAAGGAAAATACAAGTCAATGAAATAAGTATATTCTCGTACCTACCTACTTCTACCTATGATTCATCAATACTTCGTAAATGACCAGCTATCTAACGAGAGTGTCTTGAGGCGTCTTGATCGAATCTTTTCAAGAGACAACGTGAAGAACATGGCGGCGGCTTTCAAGTTTTAGGGTGCCTTTCCATCAAAGTTGTGTCATTGCTATGAATGCGTTGATATCCACCAATCATATGTTCACATAACATAGCATTGGTTTAAACGGAAAACTATAACATCCTCGCAGCATAGCTGCATAGCATAGCTCTGGTGGAAAGGCTATCTTAGTCTTGCTAACTATGTCCTTCTCGGCCCTTTACAAGGTTCTCGCCATTGGGGATAATGATGTCATCGAGCGTTTTGATCGATCTATCAGTAGTGGTAGGTGTGTAACCCTGGCTACCAAGTTATGCCTACACGAGTGCATGCTTGCCGTTAGCAAGAGAACTGCAATCGGAAATGATATTCAAGGTGTAGCCAGTAACAGGAGCAAATATATAAAAGGACGCTTCCTTAGAGCATCCGCAGGAGCCCCTTGTGTGTGTATTTCAATTCGGCTTTATAATTTCAAGCAATTTATTAGTTCAAGTTACGGTAGCCCAGTGGTTCAAGCATGCGGCTGTCAAGCGGCGGTCGTGGGTTCGAATCCCAGCTCGTACCAATGAGATTTTTACGGAATTTGAGCACGGAATATCATTTGATATTTACCGTTAGCTTTTCGGTGAAGGAAAACATCGTGAGGAAACCTGCATACATCCGCGAAGAAATTCAAAGTTGTATTTGAAGTCCCCAACCCGCTCTGGGCCAGCGTGGGGACTACTGCCCAATCCCTCTCATCTATGAAAGGTGGCCAGTGCCCAGCTGTGGGACGTAGATAGGCTGATGATGATTTCAATTCGGAGAAACTTTAATCTAAACATAAGACCCTCGACTTAAGTGCCGTGAACGTCCACGGTAAAGGATAAAACTACCGTTATTGTGTAGATAAACATCGTATATTAAAATAAAAGAAGTATATGAAGAATAGGAAGTTAAAAATTGCATCAAAGGAAAAAGGTGATTTTTGTGGACATAAATCACATATGAACCTGAAATTTGGCGATGAAATGCTTACTTTTTTTTTCCTAAGCCTATAAAGGTGTCCCACTATTGGGCAAAGGCCTCTCCCCTCGACTTCCACTCGTTCCGGCTTTGAGCTGTTTCGGGCCAGTCGCAGGGACCGGAACCGGTAAGCCTAATCAGGGTTTTCGATAGGCTTATTTTAACGGTGGTTTTAAAAACCCTATCGATATTGGTAACCATGTAAAACGGTAACCCTATCGATAGGGTACCGTATCAATCGGGTTAACCCAACAAACCGCTAACCAAAATCAAAACCCTATCAATACGGTAACCGTATCAATAGGGTTTTTAACCAGTTTTTAACAAATGTAATCTTTACGCACCTTTCAATTAGACTCATTTTTAGATAACCGTGGCTCGCACGGACGATGTGCTCGCCGGCTCGCCGTGGGGCCCGCTCTCAGTACAAACAAACTCGTTTGATCTACCGAAACGCTCCTTATTTTTAATGCAAACAACTTTGTACTTTGAGTCCTTAGGCTTGAATCGTATTTACTTTATCGTGCGTGCAAGTGTAGATTTGTAGCTCACGCTCGGGCGATTGTTTGTTTATTTCACATTTTAACTTTTGCGCCTATATTTTTATCTAACTTTCTGTGCAATGTCAGCAACAACTACCTAATAATCTGAAGGTCGGTTTGTCGAACATTAAATATCCAATAAAAAAATGCTACTTTATCAAGATCACAATTGTCGCATTTTGACGGTTCATTCGAACGCTAATGTATTTATTTTAATATTTTGAAACAATCAGTCGTTTTCATAGTACTGATCATAATCTATAATTAAATTTTATTTTGAAATAAACACCAGCCTCCTTGACTGACAATATGTGAACCTTATTGTAACGAGATAAGGTCTACAAACGAATCAACAGTGTAACGTGTTACCTTCTTTTGTTAGTATACTACCTACCTAAACAATAGGCAAAGGTCGCCGGTCGTCGCAAGTGCTGACCACCTGTGGATGTACCCAACAAATCTTTTATATTTAAGATTAGCAATTAAGGTGAAAAATGTAATTATTGGATATAATATGAAATAAACAGTATAATTTTTTTTTTTTAGTTGTATAAAAAAACTTCATTGACTTTAAGTCGAATAAATTTGTAGGCCAACTGGGGTCGCAACATCAGTATGGGATTTCTAGGAATTTGTTGATAAACACTCGATAAAATCAGTCGCTACATCCAAAATCGGAGTTTCTACCGGAGTCGCTATAGCCAGTGGGAATTTCATATAAAGTATGTTCTAAGTACAAGGGACTTAGGTGTAGAGTTGCTACAACCGAAATGTCGTTACAACCAAGGTCGCTAAAAATGAAATCCACTGTAATTGATTGTCCTCCATGACCTGAGGTAAAAGCAAGTGCGCACGACCATAGAGTTGTTAAATCGCCCAATTCCGGGATTGTAAAAATGTTTTTAATAAATCCGGGATTTTAGTAGTAGGTTAATACACGTATTGCAGTCAGTATATTAATTCCGCATTTTTATGTGTGGGATTTCATTACATTAAGTATTGGGCTGTTAACTACCAAGTTGTTAAAACGTTTATCTATTTAAACCAGCACGGCAAGATACAGACGAGCCGAAAGCTGATAGGACTTGCTGTTTTCCATTGTCTTAGGATTAACGAGATTGCGGCGACAGTTTCAATGGCAAAAATAACCTTTCTTACACTATAAAGACATTTATGCCGATGTTGTTATCTTTTCACAACATTAATACAATAGGTACACAAGTGCCTAAATGTCGTGGTATTTGTCTTTTTTTTTCCAGGTAAACCTACACACGCACACAATAAAAACAAATAATTACGTTTAGTTCGTTAGTTACTTTACGTAAATCTGCAGGTTCAGTAGCAGTGCACTGCTTGCAGTCTGAAGTGCATTCTCGTAACGTAACCATCTAGTTGAGTACGCGTGACCATAGAAGTGGACTTTGTTATTATTATTGTTTCTGTTATTTTTGTTATTATAGATATAGGTATTTGAATATAGGCGTGTATTTATGGACACTGATTAGTGATTTTGATTGGATTGTGAAGTTAAGTGGGTGTTATAAGAAAGGTGAGTGTGTTACTTTGCATTATTTTTTATACTAATTATAAGTAGAGTTCAAATTTTTGAAAGATAGGGAAGGTTGTCATACAGTTCATAATATACGTAATTGTCGTGTAACAAAAGTATCAATACAATTATAAACAATTAAAATATACATATTTATGCATATGATTGTTCCAAAAATTTGAACTTTACCCAAGTAAGGCCAAATCTTTAAGGTAATAATGAAATTGTATTAGTACCCGTTGATTTTATGCCGTTGACGCAGGAATAACGTATTGTCACATACAGGGAGCTATTTTATAATACTACCTACATGTAAATTAACTAATCTACTAGCGCATATTAAAATAAATAAATACTTGATACGTAAAACATAAATCAAACAATTTTTTTTGTATTTTATTTCTATACTTTATTTCATTTTATTAAAAATATTGTTACCCTATCAAGTAATCCACCAAATTGTTCATTTGCTAGAAGACAGTAAATATATATTAATACAGTATTTAGTTTAAAAGTGTATTCAGCCCGGATATGGGCATGAAAATATTATATAAAAATACAATAAAAATGGACATTATTTTACGATAATCAGAACTTTAAATATCCTGTTTATTTAATAAATGAAAAATAAAATATAAATAACATTATAAACTTTAAATATTAAATATAGTCGGGTTTTTTTTTAATAAATACGTAAAATAAATTCATGATTAAAAAATCATCACTTAAACAAATATGCAGCGTAGCGTATTCAAGATTTGTATAAAATGTCTTGCATGTCAGGAATTCAAAAACATGTCTTTTGAATGTTGAAATGTTCGATTCTTTAAAAAATAATGTTCGATTAAAAAGTACACAACGACGGTAAAGAAAACTATTATCTAAATTCTAAATAATAACAAAGCTCAAGATTTCTTGATTTCTCTCGCTAAAACTTGTATTTTCATTCACCCATTCATCGCTACGTCCTAATTCGAGCAGTATGTACGGCGCGCTGTCATATATTTGAACTAGCTGTCTCGGAGTCACGACATCGTGTCGTTACTCATTGGCTTACCGGCGCGCAGTATTGTGCGGATGGCGTAATGCATAATTTCTATTTAACCATTTATGTAATTGTTTGAATATAATAAATGTTGTTATTATTGTATATAATTAACACGCTAACTGTACAAAAGCGCGGCCTTCTCTGCAATCTCAAAAACAAAAGATATTCCAGGTAAAAGCCAAGCCCAAAACTAATAATCAGTTTTTTTATTTCATCGCCACATACAATTATTATCTTTATCTGCACGAGCAACACTAATCCTACGGCCTAGGTATCTACAAAAGGGCCGCCTTGGTAGGTAATGACTCTAACGTAAACAAAAGGCAAAACAATAAACAATCGGCAACTCAAAGTTAGCGAACAGTTGCAGGTGTGCCATATCTGTCATCGCCGTCGAGTATATGATACATGAATGGAAAGCACGTGCAATATTTAATGAAACGAAAACAGATAGCTCCCACCCTATGCTGTAATTAAGTATTTAAGTCTATGTAGAACAAATATCATGTTCAGTACGTCTCGCATAACTCGCGACGCACCATTAGTATTTTTAAGTCATAAATAATTACTTAGTACCCATAACATGGCTTTATTTGATCTGGAAGAATTTAGGAGCTGGAAGAGGGAGTACGAGGCTGAAGCACAACGAGAAAGTAAGTTAATTTATATGTATAAAGTAGTTATTTATAATATAATTTTCAGTAACATGAAAAGGAAATAAATTTATTAATAATGAAAACTATAGAAAAACATATTACCTAACAAAAATAAAACTAAATACAGCTAAATTAAAATCTAAATACTTATTAAACTAAATTAAATCTAAAAAAGGCCCCCGCGGCATTGTGCCGAAGATACTGGCAGCATTTCCTCTTTGAATGGCCAAACTTATTCGTTGGCCGAGGTAGCTGCCAGCTCTTCGGTCACCTGTGGCATCGATAAGCCTCTTCGATAGGCCCTTGAAGAGGCTTAGAGCGCCAGGACCCCACGGACCGAGTGTCTCGACGCCGAAAGGGGTGAACAAGTATTCGGCGCCGAGACCGCTGTACTTGCCGATTTTAGCTTGTTCGGCCGCCTCTGCTGCGGCCGCCGCCCTCGTGGAAGTTCGGTGGAGATGCGACGGGGCTAGTGTATCTACACATGTAGCATCCCACACCAGCACCCGTCCCATACTCCACGGAATCAAGGACATCCCGTCCGGTCTCTTGCCATCGTTTCTCGACATGCCCGCAGGTTCTAAAATGGCAGGCACGTTCGCCGATGCAAGAGACCGGCGGATGATATCATTGAGGGCAGCATGTCTGGAGAAGCGGCCGGCGCTTCTCTGGCAGGAAAGTCCGTGATGTCCTAGCTGGTCCACGTCGCTTCCGCAGGGGCATCGGTGTGGGGCAAACATGAAAATATATCATATCATTACAGGAGAACACCGGCGATTAGCCGAAGAAAATAAAGCGACATCGTTGATGAAGGCAAAGGAGATAAACAACAGGAAGTGTAAGCATTCTAGGATTAATTTGTTACCTTTTACCTACGACATTATAAGAAATAAGGAATTAATTCAGTAAGACTAATGGAATTTGTGTTTTCAGATAATCAGTTCGACAAGAGAGAGTTATGGTCCAAAAAAATCAAGGAGCTATTGCAAAACGTTCCCGATGAGAAAGTGGAGCAAGTTTTCGACGAAGTAAAAGCTTTGATCGAGCAACCCGACCCAAAGCAGCAAATCGAAAAGATTTCGGCTTCATTTTGAATGTTTCTCTTTTTTTATAGTCGTATTTTTTATGTTTTCAATATTTAAATAAGTAATTGATATCTATTGTTTTTAATATTTAGTAGATTTTTGTTATGTAGCTAATGTTGATTTTTATATTGCTGATTTAATAACTTGTTTATTAAAACAAATACTCTATTTTATACTATTTTTTATTTTTAATCACCTATCTTTGAGGTGCCAATTTAGGTAACTTCTCACAGTACTAACCTATGACATTGTATAGTACAATAAACAATTGTCAACTAATATTAATTACCTTTCGTCGCCGATCGCGTCGTCGGCAGGGTCGATGGTTAGATACAGAATAGAATAACACCATTCGCATTCATTACTCACAAAGGAGCAAAAAAATATGTAACTGTTCGTCGATTTAAACATAAATAAAGTGTGTGCGTACGGGTTAAGGTCTATTTTAGACTATACTACGACGGTGGCAAATGAGCATACGGTCCACCTGATGGTAAGCGGACACCGCAGCCTATAGCATATGGACCAAGTTTAAAGTTTAGTCACTATTAGCAGTGATAAAAATACATCATTCGCCGCAAGCTGTATCATAACATTCACAACACGCTGTCGTGTTGCTTAAAAGCTATACATAAATAATGCACTTTTTTACGTACTGTGAAAGTATGCAATGAATAAAATAGCTAAAGCTAGATATGTTAGACATAAAAAAAAACCAGAATGCTTATTGAACGCCACTAATATTATCTAAATAAGTATCAGTT
The DNA here is from genome assembly GCA_951800055.1 of Cenopis cana. Classification (NCBI taxonomy): domain Eukaryota; kingdom Metazoa; phylum Arthropoda; class Insecta; order Lepidoptera; family Tortricidae; genus Cenopis; species Cenopis cana. The sequence goes on from OX637495.1 coordinate 2,663,779, forward strand.
TTTATCAACATAGCCTTTAAATATGCAAAATTAAGAATACAGTTAAAAAACATACTAATCAAAAAGTGTTAACGACACAATGTCGTGGCCTGCGCGCGAACACGGTTCCGAAATCACGACAACGTAGTAAATCGGTTAAAATAAACGATATATACCTCCACATCATACTTATCATTCCCGCGGGTTCGAAACTTACTTTTAATTTGTAACCTTCATAATCCCGCAATTGGGCGGTTTAACAACTCTATATTGTATGAGCACGCGCAGTCGCCTCAAAGATAACCGTGCCGAACCGTGCTTTTGTTCTAATATTCTCTTATCTTTTTCTCAAATGAAATAAACTAAAGTATGTACCTATTTATCCTACTAATATTACAAATGCAGGATGTTTGTGACTCAATCACGCAAAAACGGCTGAACCGATTATGATGAAACTTAGTATACACCGAGATTATAGCCTGGATTAACATATAGGATACTTTTTATCGCTGAAATCATCCCTCAAATACAAGGTCGCGCGGACGAAGTCGCGGGCAAAAGCTAGTTTATTATGAATCTGTGTAATGTGACAGACTTACGTGTGACCTCCAATAAAAAAAAATTCAACACACCATTGCAATTAATTGAAATGGAAAATAATCGTAATTAGGTTGTATTTTTTACACTCGGGGACTTATGTCTTTGCAACTGCAAGCGTAATGTACTTGTAGAAATAATAAAAAAAGTTAGAACAAGTCCCAGAAGAGAAATTTCTTAATTGTCTAATAGAAAAGCAAATGTAATTAAAAAATGTTATTAACATCATATGTATATGATTTGTCAAGCCTTTTTGTAATCCCTAATTTAATTTAATATGTATTATAAAGATTTCACTTAGTGAACTAATTGTCATATATGTTTACATACGATGCATAATTAAAATAACATAAACATTATTGAATATTAATTGTTAATTAATTCATAAATTATTTAGCCACACACAATACCAGCCGCAAATTCATGTATATTTAAGTAACATAATTGTATATTTTGTATAATGCATATTAATAATTCTTTCATTTATTACAATACAATACTCTTTATTGCACACCTCAGTTTTAATTATTATAAAGGACACAGGACACAGAATTATTATTTAACGGATCAGTCTAAAATTCATTTTAACCCAAAGCATCAGCATCTGGCGATAGGGTTTCATTGGGTTAACCAAAACCCTATGAAAACCCTATCCAAAAACCCTATCCGATAGGGTTTTAAGCTTAACCCTATTGAGGGTTATGGTTACCGCATCGATAGGGTTAACCCTATCATACGGTAACCTCATGATAGGGTTAACCCTATCATACGGTTAGCAAAATGATTGGGTTACCGAATGGATAGGCTTAAGCTTGAAGAGGGGTTTTCCGGTCCCTGGCCAGTCGTTTAGAAATCTGTCTAGGTTATCCCGCCACCTCTGCCTCGGCTTGCCACGTCGTCTCCGAGCATATTGCGAAACCCACTCTGTTGCTAATTTTGCCCACCTCCGTGGATGCATACGGCAGACGTGGCCGGCCCAGTTCCATTGCAGCCTGGCAGTCTTGCTCCAACATCCTCCAGCTCTAACATCTGCAATACCAGTTTTGAAGCGCAGCACAGAGTTCCGAACACGGTCGATCAGTTTGACTCCCAGCATGCTGCACTCTATTGCCCGTTGGTAAACCTTCAATTTGGTCTCGGTGAGTGACCATGTTTGTGCACCGTAGGTTAGAACAGGCAGAATGCACATGTCGACGAGCCTCCGCTTCAGAGCTACCGGAAGGCCTCCCTTCAGTAAATCTTTCAAAGCCCAATAGCTCTTCCAAGCATTTTGGATCCGTCTTTCAACTTCCTTGTCCTGTCTTTGGCTGAAAGAAGCTTATTGGCCCAAGTACGGATACTCGTCGACATATTTTATCTGAATTTTCTAATTCGTGATTGCGTGGTCCTAAATGTGCGTATTTCGACAATGACTTGGCCGGTTCTTTAACTATCTGTATTTGTAATGGTAACTCATTCCCGGTCTACACTATGTTTCTCCAAGCCACACTTCAGATTCGGTTGAAACCGCTCAACCAAGCTAACTGGAGCGCAAACTCTCAGAGTATTTCTATGTTTAAGCCGCCCGCGTGGTAGTATCGGAGATTTCCTCTGCTCTTTCCCCAGGACACCCTCAAACAGCGCACTCCTATCGCTTTAATGGGCACAGCCAGGTTAAAAAAGAATTTCCAAGCACATATTTCAATTTCAAGCTAGCATTGTTCATTTGCGCCAGATTTGCTATTAATACCATGTATTAAAAGGGATATTATACACAATAATATACCATGTTTATAAAAACATTGTTTCATATGTATGAAAATTAAACGCATTTGTATTTGTACTTTGTATTTGTATTTACCATGAGTCACTACATATTATAGTTATTATACTTTTATTAACTTCTAGTTGCTATTGCTACTTTCCAGGTTGTACCACTAGTTCTGGTAGCTGGCTATATTCATACATAATTGCTTTTCAAAATAAAGCATTAAGTTCAAAAAACTCTAGTCCAAATACAATAATAAATATATGAAATCAACCAAGTATCAAAGTTGTTAGTCGACAATCAATTGACGGTTGCGTACCATTCATAACTTGTCTCAATTTAGATCACGATTAGTCCCCAGTATAATCTGACTGTGTCGTTCTTAATAAATACGCCTAATCGGAGGTCACATGTTTTATTGGTTTCCTGAGAGTAATTACGGTAGCTTTGTGAAGAGCCACAAAAAAACGATATATACGTCCTCCTCCGATGGCCGCTGGGCCGGTACTGAGTCACAGCAAGCGAGTCTATGAGAAAAAGGTCTGTTTTAAATCGATTAAAATTAATATTTTTATATCCTATTTGTTACTTTTTATTATTTAATATCGTAGAATAGAAGTTATTTTACTCTAATAGCATAGTTAAAAACCTTTTTATTAGCTTTAAAGTGACAATATGATGCAGCGAAGTTTGCCAAAAATATGGAGTTTTCTGTGGCTCTTTTAGTTAAACCAAATTTTAAATTGTGTATTTTCAGACAGTAGGCGAAAGAGACCGTCTTTCGGTGCATCTAACTGTATGTATTACATATTTTAGTTTCAATTGGTTACAGAATAAACAGGTTTGAATGACGACATGGTTTCGAATATTTCGAAATCGAGTGTGAGAAAAGTGCTCGAGTTTCTTTAATAAATGTTTGTAAAAAATGTTTTGACTGTAGCTCCCGTAGTCGATAAGTTGTTCTTCACGGGTCTGTAAACAGTGTTACAAAAAACTATACTGTTTTTGAGATTTTCTGTAATGAATACGTGGTAAAACGCGGAAACACGGCGTTTCCAGCGAATACGCAGGTGGCATTTTTAGGGTCCCGCACCTCAAAAATCGGAACCCTTAAAAGTTTACTCGTGTGCTGTAATAGACGTAGGGAAAGACATAAGTCAATTTGCTCTGAAACTAGTTAAAATATGTAATCGACAACTAAAATGCTTTATACTCGTCACTAAAATAAAATGTCAAATTGCATGCTTATTAGTTGCTATACACCTAGTAAATAATACCGCATGAATATAACTAAGTAGATGTAAGACACAAGTGTATCAAGAGCATTCGAACTGCCTATAAGTTATGTGTCTTTATGAAATAAACGATTAATAATAGTTAATTACCTATATAAACCGCTTTGCGCTTTGCGCGTTGTTCGAGTGACGTAAAGGTGACCCTATTCAAAGCCTTTTGTCCATGTTTTTATACATTCCAGCTGTGGAATAGGTACACCAGGCACTCGTTCAACGCGCTAAGGGTGCAATAAAACAATGCCTTTCGCATCCTGCTGAAATTACCACGTTTCTGCAGTGCGAAAGGTATGTTTGCCGACGCGAGAGTACCTGACTTCTTCGCCATCCTGAGAGCCAGGTCTGCTGCCTTAAGGGAGAGACTTATAAACTCGAAAAACGAAATTATCTCGTTAGTAGCCAGGGGCTATAACCATGCCTTCAACAAACACTGGCGCAAGCTGCACCAGTCTGAGAACGGCAGAGTATAGACTTAGAAATCGTAAATTTTATTACCTATTATTTTATTTTTACTTCCATATTGTATTTTTTTTTCTTGTCTTATTATATTGTATTCTTTATGGGTTTCTTGCCTGTCAAATAAATGAATTTATTATTTATTAATTTATTATTAAAACCAGCCAAGTGCGTTTCGGACTCCGCACATTTAGGGTAAGCACAGAACCAAGCGCAAAAAAGTAGGTTTTAATGAGAAAAATAAGGAAATTTCTGTTAAAAAACCTGATTGGTCAATATATTAATATTTGTTTGTGAAATATGTATACGTAATAATAAACATTATCACCAAATTTCAAGTTTATAGGTCCAACCGTTTAGCTGTAAAACCTGTGTGAGAGGCGACCGAGGACGGATGGACGCCTAAAGTGACAGCAATAGGGTTCCTTTGGGGCCCTTAGGGTACGGAACCCTGAAAAACTAACTGCCAAGATATTGACTTATTGAGGATGTCTTTTATTATTATGAACATTGTAGCAAAAGTTCATTGAGGCATTCTGATAAATTAGTTACTATAGGTACTAAGTTTTGTGACAAGGGCATTATTTTTTTTACCTGTACGATATTTTCCGGGACAGTCAGCAGTGATCGTGTTAACCCTAATATTTCCTGGATGCTTATTTGCTTAATCTTCGTTTCAAAGGAGTGACAGCAGAATGATGCCCTTGCCACTATTCTTCATTATTTACACAAAAAATCGTATAAGGCAGTTTTCCCGTATCTGGTGAACCGGAATCTAGAGACACTTGTAGTATTTAGCTCAACGAAGAAAAAAAAGCTTTTTACAAAAAAAACAAATGAAGGGATAACACAATGTGCGGCACACTGAGAGAAAAAAAATACCAATTATTAGTAAGTTTTTGTGAATCCCAGGACAAGGAGATTATATACTAACGGTTACAAAACAGTTTTTGATAATAGTAGTTTACTAATACCAAAAAAATTTTCCTTGTAACTAATAATTACTACTAAACTGTTTTGTAACCGTTAGTATATAATCTCCTTGTCTTGGGATTCACTTAAACTTACTAATAATTAGTATTTTTTTCGCTCAGTGCACGTCACACAAATGTCTAGTCATTTTGTATTCGCCAAAGGTGTTGCTATTTTTTTAGTCGACTTTGAATAAGTAGGACTCTCTCATTTCCTCGTGCCAAGGCTTATACCAAATGAAGCGTAAATGGCTTTAGCAAATAATAATATAAGTAATAAAACGTGACTCACGTCTGTAAAGGCTGCTGACGGACAACTGCCGGACTTCAATCCAATCACCAACCCGCCAGCGGTAATAGGTGGGAAATTTGTCAATCCGCAGCAGTGGGGGAAGATTGTAAAAATGGACGACATCAGTCTGCAGTGAGGCCGCGAAATCGGATGGAGCAATGGCGTATCCTTTTATTAATTTGATTGCGTTCGCTCGCTAAAGTTAGCTCGTCTTGAAAACGCCCCTATGCTTGACAACCAAATTTAAATATTTTTATTTCCAAAAACTGAATCGACCAAAAAAGCAATATAAGTGCAAGCAGCTTTCATTTAACTTGCAATACGTTTGTTCGGGTATACAGTATGCAATCACTGAAAATTTTATTTTAGTCAGAAGATTATTATCGAAACTGCTTTCAAAATAGTAGGGTATGAAACTCTTACCACACGTTTTACTTTGCCGCCGCATGGGTACTTACCTGAAACAAAGAGTAGGGTATGAAATTTATTTTTTAACAATCCTATCTTAAAATCTAAGAACTTTGGTATTATTTTACAGTATCAAACATTTAAGAACAAAACAAATCGGTCAGGGTCAACCGTCAATGCGGGTAAAAAGTAAAAGCGTCTAAATTCAAAGAATTAACAAAGACGCAGTACTTTTTAGAGGTTTGTAACTACGGTTTTTAGGGTTCCGTAGTAAACAAGGAACCCTAAGGCTGAGGTTAGACGAGCGTAATTTTGTGAGTTGTTTTTCTTACTATTAGCGAAAACTTCGGTAATAGACACAAGTACGGCCTCGCCTGAAATTACGCAGCTCACGACTCATAAAATTACGCTCGTCTAGCCTCAATCTAATTGATTCGCCATTTTAGTCCGTGGCTTAGCTCAGTAGCCGTTAGTAGGTACGAGAAAACTGTAATTTGGCACGAGTATACGACCAAGAATTCGACCAAGTAACATAATTGCCAAATCTAAATGATTAATTTCTTAGTTCTATAAAACGTGCAAGTTTACGTTATATGGTTGCTGCTATGTGTCAAAAGTGACAGCTTACATTTGAACCAAATACGCGTCAAAAAATTGTCATCTAAGGCATAAATAAATGAACATTGTTCAAGAAACAATTTAAATGCGACACCCCTCCTAGCATCGCGGGCGCATTGCGCTTCTCATGACAAATGACAGACAGATGAACCTTGGCGCGAATAAGGCGTATGTCGCTTCTGCCTGTGTCCTCACCAAACCTAAAATATAGCCACGCGTGTGAATCAGTGTGTGCCAGCAAGATGAACCCTGGACTTAGCAATTAAGGTATGCGAGCAAGGGACATAACCTAAACTTTGTGTTAATTCCCATTTTAAACAAACATGATAAAAATTTAATAAAAAATTAAAAGATTGAATAAGTAACAGCCACGCCCACGCACGCTTGAAGGTGTAATTTCTTTGAATAAATATTGCAGTTACCTATTTTGAGATTGCAACTACTTTAATACTAGTGTCTTCTCTTGGAGATTGACGAGATACATCACCCTGTTATGGATTAGTTTTTGTTGACATTGACTCTGAGAGACACCTCTATATTAAATTGTTTTTTTTCCTTTTATATTTAAATCTTATTATTTTTATTTTGACGCTTTGAGACCATGTACATCTCTAAGCACGTTAGAATAGTCATTATTAAGAATATTTTGACGCTCAGAGACCATTTACATCTTTGAGATATTGTATTAAATTTTGTTATTCAGACTGAGACCTTATACATCTCTCAACTTTACTATTATTGCAATATTTGTAATAGATAATTAATATTTTGACATGAAAAATTTATTAAATTCTTATTGATATATTTCTTAAATTGTAAATTAATATTTTCTCATGAAAAATCTATCATATGCTTATATTGTCAGACTTTTTTAAATTGTACATTAACATTATGGCATGTGAAAGTGCCCTTGTGGCCTATTTGCAGAAAAAAATTTTTGAATTTTGAATTTTTTTGAATTGAGATTGAACATGATTAATTTCTACAAACATTAAGCCGAGTCCCTCCCCGCACTAGCCTCATTTTCTACTTCCTATCAGCGACGGCATCCGGCGGGTTTCCGCTGACGCGTGAGGCTCATTTCCTGTTACGGATAACATCTGGTCTAGATAAAGCCTTAATCCAATATGGAGTAATCAGAATCCTTATCTAATAGGTACTTTAACAATCACTAAGTATCAATATAAATTGGCAGACTGGGCTTGTCTTTTTCACGTTATAACGCCATAAGCACAGAATACTATAGGTAATAGTATTACATACAGAATGTACACGAACCCCCCGCACCGAGGTCAGTTACCTCATCCCTGAGAGACCCGCCTGGTGCCGATCGGGTGCCGTCGCGCCTCGCGATTCGTCCGCGCCACGCGCTACGCACCCGCGCAAACAATTGACGCGTGTACCGACAGCACACGCACACATATACTTACCCACAGCACTCACGTTCTTTCGCGTGTCACAGGTGTGCCATAAGCTAAGATGTTGAATAATTTTATAAGAAAAACCGGTCAAGTGCAAATCAGACTTCGCACATTTAGGGATTCAAACCAACCGCAAAATTAAGTTGGTTTGTTTTCGCGCCCCCTTTAGCTGTACCTATGGGAGGAGGAAGAAGGAAGTTTTGACTATTTGTATGGCTTTGGGCCAAAAGATGCATACTGTGAAAATTTGAATACTGTCGCTCCAACCGTTTGGCTGTAGGACGGACGAACGGACACTTAACAACAATAGGGTTCCGTTTTGAGCTTTGGGTACGGAACCCTATAAACTTAATAAGACTCCAAAGTTGGTCGTGTTTACATCTACATAACTTGATTCGTATTAAGTACCTATTTTCCGCCCCTGCATCTCAATGGTCAAAAATTTCGCGCTCGCTACGCTCGCGTTTTTATCTATATGTGTTACGTGTGCGAAGTCTTGATAGCAGAGATGTTTCTTAATACGTTTAGTGTTAGACCATTTTTTTTACTTAATCAACTTGTATTTCCAAACTACCGATTTAATACAAACATTTTCTCAAGGCTTGGACAACGAAAATGCGGACCTAACAACAAAGTAAAGCGCTAGTAGCACTTTACGAAGACTGAGGTCTACCCGCCTCATGCATAGTGAGCACTTCTGACCTTCCGTCGCTCCAGTCCATCGTTTGATAATACAAAAGAAACAGAGCTTCTACCTTTCTGTTGACCGTTTGGTCTAAATTCTTTAGTGAAGCGTTGAACACCACGGACATGTATTTTTGGATTGTTACATGATTTTAACTTTGCAATTGTACTTGAGCAGACGCAAAGGCCTTTGATGATGAGGTATTTGAGCACATTCTGGTTTCGTGGTGTGGCTTAAATCTTAAAAGTCTTTTTTTTAATTCTAGATATAGGTTTCGCACTTGACCACAAATCACCTGATGGTAATGGATACTGTGGGTGTAGGATCGAAAGCGCTTGCTTTGTGAAAACCGATGAATTCACTCACACCTTGAAGACCACAAGGTTCACAAATCAACCAAATAATCGAATTTGACGTATCAGAAGGTGGCTTTAGCAACTCTAAACTACACAAAACAAACCTGCCGTAAAGAACACATTAAACATTCATTAATGTTCATAAACATTCAAAAATATATCAGCAGCTTTATCGTTGTTACATTTGTCGACATTTTTGAACGGTTTTAACGTGATGTAAGCTTAGCTTACGGTGTTTTTTTTTTATATGAATGAAAGTCTAACATATTGATGGATTATGGAGGGCTTATACTTAAAAAATTGTGGAGGTACTCAACCGAGTGCAAGGTATCCGCCATGTCTTAATCTGACACACTCGAGAAAATCCCAAAATTTAAAATTCCCTCTTGGTCTGCCCTGCCTTAAGGCAAGGCCAGTTCATTTGAATCGACGGAAATATTAAAGTTTAAGCTTCCAGTGTGAAGAAATAATGTAGAATTACACTACCCAAAAAATACTGTGGACTGAAAAGGAAACAAAGTAACACAATAACCGAACAAAATATTGAAAAATGCCTTGGTAACTCTGTCACAAAATCCTAAATATTACCGTAAAAACAAATTATAATGCTAATTATTTCGTAATTGTCAACGAGAGTTTGTTTATGTTTACAAAAAGGATAGATATTTTATTGTTTTTACACAATAACCAGATACATTTTGTAGTATTCCAAAAATCAATCATAATGTACTAAATATTACGAAAACTAGGCACAGAGTTCCGTAGAAAGCGGGATGGTTAGCTGCAAACTCACGCGTGTTAAAGCGGGACATTTGCAATGGCACTGGCTCGCCGTAATGCATTAAGCCCTTTAAAATAAAGTGGTGTTCACATATTTTTATCAGTTTATCCGGTTCACATATTTTTGAGAACTCAACTGTACGTGAGTAACCCATCTTGTGCCAACTGCTATCCTACTCGTACTTGTTCGATTTTGTTTTATTTTAGTGATAAAAATAACAATTACCTATTTGATTTAGTTTAAACTAGTACCTACGCCAAATCTTGGGATTAGGTAGCGGACCTCAGGCATCCTTCAGGATGCAACTGTACTGGGATAACGCTAGGAGGATGATGATGACCTATTTGATTTAGAATATAATCGAATAGGTAGTACAACATTAATGATGTATGTAATAAAACTTTAAAAATTCATTTAATGCCTCAAGGGCCGGATTTCGATTTAAGTTAGCTTTAATATTATTTAAGTTATTGGTATATTGTTTTACATATTTTCTTGTAAATAATAGGTAGTTGTTGGCTGGTAGTTACATATTATTTTGCTTAACAAATAAATTATTTTATGTCACTCCTGGCCATAAAGTGGCCATTATCACACGCTCCGCGCGCGAAATAACCCACTTCCTGGCCAGGGGGTGACATAAAATTTTGTACTTGCCACGGGCGATAATAAAGAAAGCCTCAGATCGCATATTTATCGCCCTTGCCTTCGGCTCGGGCGTAAAATACCTGCGATCTGAGACATTATTTGTTTTATCGCCCTTGGTAAGTAATGTACTATTATTAACAGTGATATAACATTCGCCAAAACCTTTTAACTTGTACCTTTAATACACGAGACGATGTCCAGCTGTGTCCAGCGATAAATTGAACGTCAGAGGACACTCGTGACCTACTTGGAGACACCAAGCCAGCGTATAAATGCTGTCTTTCCAGTCTAGGATTAAACCTTTTCCAGCCTTTATTTTGATAAAGTCAGGTTAACTGTAATGCATATTATTGCAATGTATTTAGGTACATAATTTTCAAATAAATACTAGGTAATAATCACACTCCACCTATTTTACCGAGTTTACTTCCTGACCTTCAATTTGATTGATGAAATTGACGATGATAACGTTTATTCCTAGCAGGCAAATTTCGTATAAAAGTCTGTAAAAGGTAGTATGTATACATATATAATTAAACCTTGTATTCCACAATCCACTGCCATCCAGTCCACTGCTGAACATAGGCCTCCTCAGAGAGCGCCACAAACGGTCGGTCATGGGCTAGGTCATCAGCCCACCTTGGGCGCCTGCATCGTCCGGTATGTGGTATTCCACAATAGTACTTACATTACTGTCGAGACATGGAAGCAGGCAATTACGGACCTTGGGCAGCCTGCTTCATTTATACGATGCGATGCCTGCAATTGCCGAATGCTAATTGGAATGGGACTGGAATCAGCGCATGTTAATTAAGTGTTTTTCTCAAAAATGGGGAAATACGTATAAGACGAAAATATAATTTAAGTTTTATTTTCCGTGTTTTCTGGTGGATTCTATTACCGAAAATCACAAGTGTTTGACACACTAACAAAAAAGTTGCAGTTCCGACATAGACTGGTTAACGGAAGACATTTTTTTCTAGTTGTTAACGGCATTTTGTGAGCCCTTTTGGCAACATGACTTTTCCGGAGTAAAAAAGCCTGCTAAATCCGATTCTGAATGTTGCCAAGGCGAATTTTGGCTAATTTGCACAAAATTCGAGATGGCGGAATTCAACTATAAACTCCGTAAATATAACTCTAATCTGGTCGAGTGAGGTACCCTAGAATAGGTTTTGGGGGTCACTAAACTCAATTTTAATAACCAGAGATCGGTCCGGGTACCGGAAGTAGATCCAAACAAAATTAAGTTGGTTTTCATAGGAAAAACATGAAAATATACCTAATAATAAACATTATCATCAAATCAAAGGGAAGTCAAAAAATTCTTCGGAACAAAAGTTAGTAAAAACAGCTGACTTTAACGGCCTCTCATTCCTTTGTTTTCCAATATTTTAAAACAAAAAATATCCTAATTATCTAATATGTATACAGCCAATTCATAGTTCATTACATTAAATTCAATAGTCAAGTCATCTGTCCTTACGTCAAGCTATCACTCTCAGAGTTTGTTTCGTCAAGCATTCTGTTATTGTCAAGTGTCAAGCCCTCAAGCGAGGCCCTTTTTATCGCAGATAGGGGCCTCTGGACGGCTCCCAATTGCTCGTGATCATTACGACGGGTTCTTTTAACGAATTGGGGTTTTATGTTATTGTTAAGGCTCGTGAGCGTTTGTTCTTAATTGGTTTTAAAAAAAGGAAAATTAACCTGATTACTAATGAACATTACTAGACCGCACTAGTAGAATTAATAAATCACCATTGTAATTTAAAGAGAAAAATAAATGCATATGTATTTTGTATTTGTAATTAATAACAGTGGCGCGTAATCTGTATGGCGCAAACTTATGCGCGTTATTAAAAAAGGACGGCGGCATACGACCAATCGCCGTCGGCACCACTTTTCGCCGTCTCACGGCTAAAATAGCGTGCCGAGCCGTACGCGAAAAATTAAGTAATGAATTTGCGCCTCTCCAACTAGGCTTTGGCTCAAAAAGTGGGTGTGAAGCTGCAGTCCACGCTGTGCGCACTTTTGTGGAGCGTCGGCCTGGCGAGGTGCTGCTGAAGGTAGATGTTACCAATGCCTTCAACTCGGTGGACCGAGGCAGCCTGCTGACCCAAATTAAAGAAAAAATCCCTGAAACCTATCATTTTTTATGGCAGTGTTACAGTTCTCCTGCAAAACTTTTATACAAATCGAATCTTTTGGCCTCCTCTGTTGGCTGTCAGCAGGGTGATCCCTTAGGCCCAGCCATCTTTAGCCTCGCCATTCATCCATTCATACAATCTCTAAATTCTAAATTAAATGTATGGTACCTAGACGATGGTACAATAGGGGGTGATGCAGATACAGTCTTGAATGACTTACAAAAACTGTCAGCCGATCTCAAGTCTATAGGATTATTTCTAAATTTTTCCAAGTGCGAACTATTTGTTTCCGACTCAGCTACTGATAAGGACCGAATAATACAAAGTTTCAAAAATATAGCACCCGGAATAAAAATAGTCAATGAAAACCTGCTGCACCTCCTTGGCTGCCCCATTCTGGATCAATCTTTTGAAAAATACGTCAACGACAAAATTCAAAATTTTAAATCTGTTTCCGATCGTCTATTAAATATAAACATGCATACCGCCTACACAATCATTCGATACTGCCTTTTCGTTCCCAAATTTACGTATGTTCTTCGCGGCAGCCACCTCTGGAAGCACCCAACCCTTCTCCTAAAACTAGATTCCCTTATCCAAGACACTTTATCATCAGTCCTTAATATACCTTTTGACGATAGATCCTGGACCCAGGCCACTTTACCTATTCGACACGGTGGCCTGGGAATCCGCAAAATTTCGAGTATATCACTGCCTGCCTTCTTGTCCTCTGTGCATAGCGCCCAAAACCTAATTGAAAGTATTTTAACACCTTCTCTCGGGGCCATAGAGGCTGCCCATTGCACTGAGGCTAAGAATGTTTGGTCAGTTACTTGTCCCAATGCTGACCCGCCTGTCAATTCCTGTTCCCAGAGACAATGGGACGAGCCGCTCTGCCAACTAGTACGGAATAATCTAGTTAACACGTCAACTGGTCCGGCAGATCGAGCTCGTCTCCTTGCCACCGTGGAGTGGGAGTCGGGTCTGTGGCTACAGGCACTGCCTTCTCCTTCTATAGGCACCCTCCTAGATAACTCCACCTTTAGACTAGCGACTTGTTTGCGAATAGGGGCGGCAACAAACGCTACACATCGGTGCCAATGTGGTGCGATGGTAGATACCCTGGGCCACCACGGCCTCTCTTGTGGTAGAAGCACTGGGCGCATACCCCGTCACGCCAGCATAAACGATGTCATCCGAAGGGCCCTTGTCAGCGTCAAAGTTCCAGCCATCCTAGAACCCGTTGGTTTGGCAAGGGACGACGGCAAGAGGCCCGACGGCATGACATTGGTGCCTTGGAGGATGGGACGGCCCCTGATCTGGGATGCTACATGTGTAGACACCCTCGCACCGTCCCATCTTCCAGGTACCAGCAAAAATGCTGGAAATGCCGCATCCACAGCAGAAGACCTCAAACGCCGCAAATACGCCACCCTCGGTAGTGGTTACATATTTGAGGCGTTTGGGGTCGAGACGCTGGGGCCGTGGGGACAGAGCGCGCGCCGCATTTATAAAGATTTAGCGGCGCGCCTGATCGAAGCCACAGGTGACCAGAGGGCTGGCCAATACTTTGCACAACGCGTTAGCGTTGCTATACAGCGTGGCAATGCGGCCAGCCTTCTGGGCACACTCCCCATCGGCACTGATTTAGAAGATATTTTTTATTTATAAGTAGCTTTTAGTTTTTAGTTTTTTTTTTTTTTTTTATTGCAATGTCCCTTTTTTTAGTTGTTCGATTTATAAAGATTAAATAACTATACTTATGATATTAATAACAGTGATGTCACTGTTAATGTTTTAGGCATTATATATAGGAATGTATAGCGTCCGGGCTACAATGCGGATCAGTTTTAGATAAAAATAATAGTAGGACTTTTTTGTCGTTTCACGGCTAGCACATAGCGCGTGTTATTTCGTTGCTCGATAAACTACCCGTCTGTTTCTGCGTGCATTAATTTAAAAAAGACGGATAGTCTCTCGCTAGGCGAAATACGAGTAGCTAGTTTTTTAGAAAATTAAAACAATAAGTTTCTGATATTTTCTGTTCTATACACAAGAATCCATGTCAACCCTTCTCCTAAAAATTCCGTACAAATCGCCACCTCCACCTTAACTTTCTGATATTTTTATAACTATAATATTTTCGCGTGGTCTATAAATCATACAGCCCCTAGTTTATGAGTCGAACAGAATAAATGGAATGATTTGACAAGGCCACGAAGAAGAATAAACAGTAACAGCCTTAACTTTACTCTGTATAAACATTGTTTGCTAACAGCTTAAAGAATCAACTCAAAGCTAACCAACTTTACTCAGACGATGCTCCCTTCATTCCGAGCAAATTGTTCATCAAATCCAATCCCCAGCGGTGCAGTGAATGAAATATCTGTTCATCGATCCGCTCACTCACTGGACGAGCTCTGTACCTCTAGTATAGTTTTATCGAAACAAAACACAAACGGACGCGTATGCGTTTAGTAAGGCGACTTCCTGACTTGTGACATTTTCTTCTTTGACGTAAACATACTGACATCGCAAAGATTCCCACTTGACGAAATACTGTCAATATTACATATGCGCAGTAGTATCATGCGCAGAAGTGAACCAGTACCACCTTCGCATCGTCCCGCTACCGCGCATCCATCGCGCATCCCGCGCCAGTCAGGAAGCACTCATTTAAATGTAGGAGCGCATTAAAAAGTGGTACTGAGTTGACTGACGTTGACACTGACATTTGACAGTTTTCTCATATCGTACCGCCTCGCTTTGTAAGGCAACGCGAGCGGCGCCTCTGGTGGCTTTAGATGGTAATTATTTTTTGCCACATTAATTAAGAATTTAAGACTAAACGCAATCGTGTTCGTTTGTATCTTGTTTCGAAAAAATGTATACTAGACGGGACTATACATATATGTATTATATGTATACAATACCTACGTACGTTACTGAAAAAGTTGTTCAACTCACTTATTTCGGGCTAGTTCATCTGGCATAATAGTATTTGTCAAAAATACACTTTTCGTAGAATTTTCATTTCGCAAAAACTTTTTTTTCTTATATTTATATAAGTATACTTCGTCCATACATGTGTTTGATTGAGCATGCCACCAACAACAGAGCCTGCGTGAATCAAGCTAATTTGAAGGTGAAAAGTCTTTCATTCTTTCTTGCCCATCGCTTGAATAAAAATGAATAAATAAAATGAATAACATGAACTTTATTCTATAAGTAGGCCGCAATGGCACTTTTACAAGTCAAACCCTACTAGCGATAATTAGAATCTTATAGAATTCTTATAAATATACAGCCAAAGTCTAAATTCCAAGCACACTGTAAACTAAGGTACGAGCTTGCAAAGATTACTTTAAAATCTCACGCTACATTGGATCTCTGTACATTTCAATCCAGTAATTGGCTATTGTTCGTAAAGAAATGGACAAATAGACTTTCATGGAATTAGACCTAATGTACCGGATCTGGGGGAATTGACGACGAGGGAATAGACATTCGGGCAAATGGACTTTCAAGGAATAGACGTTCAGGGAATAGACTTCCAGAGAATGGACATTTGTGGAATTGGGCCTAATGGACCGGACCGGTTTCGAGGTGTGACAAAATATGGTTTATGGTAATTGTAGGTATATAGTTGATGACTGAAAAAAAGTACAGTCGGCAATAAAATAATTAGTTTTTAATACGAAATAACAATCACAGAATTCGTATTTAATACGAAAATATTTATATTATTACGTAGCGTGCGCCAAGAGATAACATTTAATCCCCTCTTTAAACCTGCGCGCATTAGAGCGAAAACAAAACCGGCTAAGTGTGTGTAGGACCCCACACAATGCAGGGTTCCGTAGTCCACCCGTTACATTTATGTAGACTTAAATGTTCGCAAACATGCAAATAAACTGTTTCAGACCGAAATTTGCAGCTTCTTATGATAACTCTGACGACCGCTTTAGCTTAGTTGGTAGTGCCCCTGCCTACGAAGCTGGAGGTCCCGGGTTCGAATCCCGGCCAGGGCATTTATTTGTGTGATGAGCATGAATATTTGTTCTTGGGTCTTGGATGTTTTCTATGTATTTAAGTATCTATTTATCTATATAAGTATGTATATCGTCGCTTAGTACCCATAGTACAAGCTTTGCTTAGTTTGGGATTAGGTTGATTTGTGTAAGATTGTCCACAAATATTTATTTATTTATTTATATTTTATTTAACTATAGGATTGAACCGTAAATTTGTTATTTCCTTCTGTATGTATTTCTTAAAGTTCTAATCACTATATTTGAGTTTTTATTATCGCATTTATAATCGAGTCCTCATAAAATAAAATACCGATAATCTAATTTCTACAACCGCAATAAAGGTACCTATTATTAAAGACCCCTGAATAGTGGGATGCCGTGGAACCAACACAGCTCTTAGCTCTTAGGAGTAATGAAGTAGCGGGAATAAAAAGTACGACATAAATCGAGCAAGCAATTACGGACTCCAATATAATGCCAGCGGGAACGCGACAGAGCTCACTTAGGCGACTTCCTGACTTGGCGGGGCGGGATCGATACGTGACATTTTCTTCTTTGACGTAAACTTACTGACGTCGTAAAGATTCTCACTTGACATAATACTGTCAGTATTACGTTTGCGCAGTAGTAATATCATGCGCAGAAGCGGAGCAGTACCGCCTTCGCATCGTCCCGCTACCGCGCATCCCGCGCCAGTCAGGAAGCACTCATTTAAATGTAGGAGCGTAGTAAAAATGGTATCGCGTCGACTGACAGCTGACACTGACATTTGACACTTTTCTCATATCGTACTGCCTCCGCACCGACAAATCAGGAAGTTGCCTTAGAGGGATTTACAAATGTAGCTGTCTGATGCGTAATCTGACATTGTTTTAGCAGCTCAGGAAATTCATTTTATATGCGATTGGCCCTTATACCTACCTGATGAAAAGCGATAATAACGCCTAAGGTGTAGCTCGCTGGTTCAGTGATAGCTTATTCACTCTTGGGGTCGTTAATACTTGAGAAACCAAAGTCGTCCCTTCTAAGTAATTAAATTTAAAATATGTACATGGTAACTCTTTTAGATCAAATTTATATTTTGTTGACATATATTTTGTTGTTATACTATATCTGTTTTGTTTTTGACGATTATATAATAATGGCACCATGCAAATTGACATTCAATGTAATTTAAAATGTACTTTTATTATGAAATAAATGCATCCATTCATTCTGTGGTCAATAGTTAACGGCTTATGTGCATGTAAGTTATGCATTTATCACGTGGATTATTAGAAACGGAGATGGTGTTTATGTGGGTTACTAGTCCAATCCAAAATTAAGCTATGTACTAATATAACTTTTGATATGTTCACAGGAAATATGCGAACCTTAACCTGTTTATGACCCCCTGTCTTGATGAGGCTTGGATTAACTACAATTGACAATATTTCATAATTTCCAAAAGTCTTAATTCGAAAACCATTTCGGTAAAAACGTGTGAAGTACACAAAAAACATTTTTTTAGATTTTTTTCTCCGTTAATTTTGGAAAAAATCGCAAATTACTGTAAACCGAAAGTTGACGTCATCTTCCTCGCTGTATTCAGGGAGACCTTAGTACAGAGTACAGACAATCGCTGATCTGGAGTGGCTGTGGATTCTTGTTGGGAAGATGACGTCATATTTTACTTACGCCCTTTTGGAATGACCTACTTTTCAACGTGTTTTTTTTGTATGAAACAATGAGTAAAATTGAAAAAGAAAAAATACGGGTGGCTTAAATTTTTACCTATTTTCTAACTAGTTCATAAAATAAAGTAGTTAAAAACAATAAAGTAGTTAAGGCATATTCCAGACCTGGGTAGACATGCTTTTATTACAGCCGAGATAGACATTAAAAAAAGAAAACCGACGCCAAAACGTATTACCTACCGACCGATTAAGGACATTAACTTAAACGACTTCAACAGTGACCTTGACGCTATAGACTGGGACCAAATTTTCTTACTGCAGGACGTAAACGACATGGTTAGACGATTTAATGAGCTTTTACTAGGACTGTTTGACATACATGCACCAGAGAGGACAATTGTTGTGAGGGAGGCACCAAAGCCGTGGCTGACCTGTAATGTTAAGCTTATGATGCATCTCAGGAACGCAGCCCATGCTAAATTTAAGCAGACGGGGAAAGCTGCACATAAGCAATATTACATGGACCTGAAGCATCTTGTCATCGAAGCCATTTACAACGAGAAGCGTGCCTTCTTCCAACACGAGATTAACAATGTAACCGACTCAAAGACCCTTTGGACTAACTTAAAGCGGACAGTTATTCCAGATTCTCGGACACAAACGGAACTTCCGCATCACTTTGACGACGCTGACTTAATAAACAGACATTTTCTGAATATACCAGGCAAACAAGACGTAACAATATCAGACATGACCTTGTATGAGTTTGACAGGCACTGTAATAGTACTTTCACCATTGTACCTACGACTGTTACAGCTGTCACCAAAATATTGACATCAATTAAGACAACTGCTACGGGACTCGACATGATTGCGATAGACATGCTACTTATGACGCTACCGAGGACTGCTGACCTACTGACTCACATTATTAACAAGAGTATACAGACTATGACTTTCCCCGACGACTGGAAACTCGCTCAAGTGACCCCATTACCAAAAAAGCCCAATCCAGTTAACCTCTCCGAACTCCGTCCTATAAGTATCCTTCCCTGCGCATCGAAGGTAATAGAAAGGGTGATCTGCGATCAGCTCTCGGAATACCTGGAGAAAAATAGCATCCTACCTGAACTACAATCGGGTTTTCGCAAGGGTCGATCGACAGTTACTGCGTTACTCGATGTAGTTGACAATATCTTACAGGCTCGGGATGTCGGAGAGAGTACCATACTCGTCCTCTTAGATTTTTCCAGGGCTTTCGACTGCATTAGCGTCCCCTTGTTATTATCGAAGATGTCATATTACGGATTTGATGTTGCTGCCGTGAAGTGGTTTCAAAGTTATCTCTCCGGCCGTACGCAGACGGTTGCGTTGCGTAGGATGGATGGTGTTATTTTGCGGTCTGCTCTTTGTCCTGTGTTGAGAGGTGTACCGCAGGGTTCAATATTAGGCCCCCTGCTTTTCATATTGTATAGTGCTGACATCATTCACAATATACGGGGCAGCAAATACCATGTTTACGCTGACGACCTCCAGCTTTACGTCTCCAGCTTACCATCGGAAGTGTCTGCTGCGGTCAAAACTCTAAACGAGGACCTTGATCGTATTTCTGCTTGGTCGGAAAAGAACAGGCTTGTTCTTAATCCGGACAAGTCGAAATATATAGTGTTTGGTTCAGAGCATCAAATCCGTAATACTGTCAATAACCTCGACGCTTTCACTGCCAGGAATGTTGCCATCATGGGCAAGCCAATAGAGAGGGTGGTAGAAGCAAACAACCTTGGCCTCCTCATGGATGGCAAGCTGCGCTTCGAAAACCACATACTTAAAGTTGTGAGTAACTGCTTCTACCGCCTTAAAGTTCTTTACAATATTCGCGATTACTTAAGTGTGGATTTGCGTATCAACCTTTGTGAATCGCTGATATTGTCTAGATTAAACTATTGTGATATTGTGTATGGTGGCTGCATTACTGGGCGTACAAAAAAGCTTATACAACGAGTGCAAAACGCATGCACTCGTTTCTGCTTCCGAGTTCCTCCCCGTTCCCACATCACTCCCTACTTGAACGCCGCTGGTCTGTTGAACATGCCTGCACGCAGACGCCTGCACCTCGCCACTCTTCTTTTTGGAATAGTACAGTCTGGGGTCCCGGAATATTTGCTGAGTAGACTTGTATGGCCCAAGAGTGTGCGCAGGTGTAAGGCAATGATTCTGATGCCTAAGCATCGGACCGCGGCGTTTCGAGGTAGTTTCAGATTTGCGGCGTCCAAGTGCTGGAATGATCTCCCTCCACCTATCCAAGGAGCTTCTAGCAGGTATACCTTTAAGCGCAAGCTTAAGGGCTATTTGTTGACGCTCCAAAGATCCCATCCCTAACCCATCCAGCACCTAAAATATCCCAACTACCTATGTCTCTTTTCTCTTTTATATATTGTTAATGTCTGTCTACATTATTATACTGTAGCTGTTTTTTTTTTTTTTATTATTACTTTTTATTCATTTTAGCCTGAGGTTGAGTTAATAATTTGTAAATTGTTCATGTCTCATACTACTTTGCCCTGTTTTGCCTTTTTTTTAATGATATTTATCTCTTTGTATTGTATATTATGTTGTATTGCGTTCCGTGGGTCACGTACGGTGCTGTCTGAAAACCAGCGCTGCAGGTGTTTAACACCTCAGCATAATGCTGAGACAGCAACCGATTTGCTGCCGCGAAGACACACATTATTTTATATGTTCTGAGTTTTGTACGTCTATTATTTTTTGTATCTGTGTGTCTTTTGTGCAGCAAATAAATGTTTCTTCTTCTTCTTCTTAAAAAATATGAAATGTGTCAATTGACCTTAAATACAGAAGACGGGAGCAAGCTCCATTCCATTCATAAGTTCCTGATAAAAAATAATTTCAACTGTAACTTTTTTCCTACAGTCATCAACGTATCGTTGAGACGGCTTCAATAGGTAAGCCTAAACACGACGGATGTCTTGTGTAAATTATTATTTTGTGGATATGGCCAACTTCTGTCTATATCATCAAATCAGCTCAGTGGTACCAAAATATTGCATTGTCACCGAACGTACATATTTATCTCAAACAGCTCAATTGCCGGTATCCAATAGCTGTAAAATGATTTTTTTTAAGATAATGCACTTACTTTTTGACATAGGTACGTATAAACATACGAATAAACATGAAAACAGGCATTACCTTATGAACTTTTCATGCTTAAGCCACACGCTTGCTATTGACATACACCTACTGGTAAAGTTTAACTTTATTTTATTTTTTCTGTTATGTAATATTTTCAAAACCCCATTTCAAGTTTTTAACTATGAAACCACTCAAAGCCAAACCGTTGATGTGACGCACAAATGCGGGTCTTATTAAATTAAAATATCCAAAAAACCCAATCCCTCTCATCTATGAGAGGAGGCCTGTGCCCAGCAGTGGGACGTATATAGGCTGATGATGATGATGATGATGATCCAAAAAAGGAAAAAAAAGCAATCACGATGACTAGAGTGCACAGAGCGCCTAGTACTTGAACGTATCACAAAAAAAACATTACTGAATCATTTAAGGTAGATAAAACTTTTGCTATATGAGAGTTTGATCTTGTTTTAATAATTTTTCTCTTGATTCGAGAGATATTATTATGAGATTGGACCCAATATAATCCATTAAACGAAATAACTTATATCAAAATCGCATCTATCTAAAACTTTAATCAAATTTACGACTAGAATTGCTGCTCCATGTAACGTTCGTTTACACTAAACGTAATATAGTTCACCAATATACTATACATTATGTTATGAGCCATCCATCACTTACCAGTAATTGGCGGCGCACCCTGACACGATAGACAGACTAACATCGAGGGTGTTTAACCCAAATGGGACAGAAAAATCTGAGAAATAGGAGTAAAAAGGCCGAGTTTAGGAAAAGATTTTTAAAGAATCAAAAAATCTGACTGCGTAAAAAAAGAAATAGAAATGTAAAATAAATTCTAATGTACTTAAAGAACATTGCGATTTAAACAGTCGGGAGCCATTATTATATTATAAGACAATTTGCACCGATTCAAAATTTCCTAGATTCCCGACTGCTTAATGCCCGATCTACACAATGGAACATGATGGCGCAGGATGAGGACGTAGCTACTAGCTATGCAGTGGAATGAAATGCCAGTAGTAAGAAGCCCTTTAACGCATAACTGCGTCCTGTATGTTGGGCCATCATGGCCCATTTTATAGACGCATAACAAAATCGCTATGTCCTTTGCATGGAGCAGTCGGTTGAAGAGGAAATCCATGGTATAAACATTTTATATTTTCATAAACTGACGGGTCAAGTTTCGCCGCCATTAAAAGATAAAAGGATTAAATTTATTTTTTTCTTCGTGAAGATTATACTAAGCCTCAGGTTTTAAGTTTTTATGTAAGAATATTTTAACTACTTAGTAAAATGTTTAATATTTTAGGTCATTTTTAGGGTTCCGTAGCAGAAGGGTCCAAACGGAACCCTATTGTTATCACTCACGCGTCCGTCCGTCCGTCCGTCCGTCGTCTGTCACAAAATTTTGTTCCGAAGAATTTTTCAACTTCCCTTTGACCTATGAACTTGAAATTTGGCGATAATGTTTATTATTACGTATATTTTACCAACAAATACTAATATTATATTGATAAACTAGCTTTTGCCCGCGACTTCGTCTGCGTAGAACTCGCGTCATCGCGTTAGAATGTTATTTCATTCTTCTATTTCATGCGCTTACCTAGTTATCTCTCTTCCATTCTAACTTAAACTCCGTTAAGGGATGATTTCCGGGATAAAAGTATCCTATGTCCTTCCCTAGGACTCAAACTATATCCATAACAAATTTCATCTAAATCGGTTGAGCATTTTAAGAGGAAACAGGCAGACAGAGTTACTTTCGCATTTATAACCCGCCCCAGTTTCGCACGGGTAGTCCAGTTTTAAATTTATTTATTTATAGTTTTGAATATCCATTATCCATATATATTTTTTTAGTTTTGAATATCCATTATCCATATCAACTTCTACACCGTATTTCGCCGGGTTGTCTCGCCAAACATTGCGCACGCCGGCTCAATGCGCCCACATGAAACATGACAGAGGACTAAATATATGTTATTAACTTATTATAGATGTAGATGAAAACGCTCGCGAGCGAAGTGAGCGCGAAACTTTTCGGAAGTTCTGATACGGGCGTGGAAAATACTTCATACGCATCAAGTAATGAAGATAAAAACGCGAGCGCAGCGAGCGCGAATTCTTTCAAACATTACGATGTAGGTGCGGAAAATACTTCATACGTATCAAATAGTGTAGATGAAAACGCGAGCGCAGCGAGCGCGAAATGTTTCGAACATTGATGCAGGTGTGGAAAAAACTTCATACGCACCAAATAATGAAGATAAAACGCGAGCGTAGTGAGTGCGTAATGTTTCGAACATATGCAGGTGCGGAAAATACTCATCAAGTAATGTAGATGAAAACGCGAGCGCAGCGAGCGCGAAATTTTTCGAACATTCTGATGCAGGCGCGGAAAAGACTTCATACGCATCAACTATAATGTAGATGAAAACGCGAGCGTACGGCGCGCGAAAATTTTTTGAACGTTATGATGTAAGTGCGGAAAATGCTCATCAAGTAATGTAGAAGAAAACGCGAACGCAGCGAGCGCGAAATTTTTCGAACATTATGATGCAGGTGCGGAAAATACTTTACACTCACCAAGTAATGTGTATGAAAGCGCGAGCGCAGCGAGCTCGAAATATTTCGAACATTATGATGCCGGTGCGGAAAATAATTCATACGCATCAAGTCATGCAGATGAAAACGCGAGCGTAGCGAACGCGAAATTTTTACGAATATTATGATGTAGGTGCGGAAAATACTCATCAAGTACTGTAGATGAAAACGCGAGCGTACGGCGCGCGAAAATTTTCGAACATTATGATGTAGGTTGTGCGGAAAATGCTCATCAAGTAATGCTTCAATCAAAATAGAAGAAAACGCAAACGCAGCGAGCGCGAAATGTTTCGAACATTATGATGCAGGTGCGGAAAATACTTCACACTCATCGAGTAATGTGTATGAAAACGCGAGCGCAGCGAGCGCGAAATATTTCGAACATTGTGATGCCGGTGCGGTAAATAATTCATACGCATCAAGTCATGCAGATGAAAACGCAAGCATAGCGAACGCGAAATTTTTACGAACATTATGATGCAGGTGCGGAAAAGTCTTCAAACGCATCTGTAATTTAGATGAAAAAGCGACCGTAGCGGGCGCTAAAGTTTAGTAAAGTGCGGAAAATAGTTCATATTCATGAAGTTATGTAGATGAAAACGCGAGCGCAGCGAGCGCGAAATTTTTCGAACATTATTATGCAGGTGCGGAAAATACTTCATACGCATCAAGCAATGAAGATGAGATCGCGAGCGTAGTGAGCGCGAAATGTTTCGAACATTATGATGCAGGTGCGGAAAAGACTTCATAAGCATCAACTATAATGCAGATGAAAACGCGAGTGTAGGGCGCGCGAGAATTATCGAACATTATGATGTAGGTGCGGAAAATACTCATCAAGTAATGTAGATGAAAACGCGAGCGCAGCGAGCGCGAAATTTTTCAAACATTATGATGCAGGTGCGGAAAATACTTCACACTCATTAAGTAATGTATATGAAACGCGAGCGCAGCGAGCGCGAAATGATTCGAACATTCTGATGCAGGTGCGGAAAAGACATCATTCGCATTAACTATAATGTAGATGAAAACGCGAGCGTACGGCGTGCGAAAATTTTCGAACATTATGATGCAGGTGCGGGAAATACTTCATTCTCATGAAGTTATGCACATGAAAACGCGAGCGCAGCGAGCGCGAAATTTTTCGAACATTATGATGCAGTTACGGAAAATAATTCCTACGCGTCAAGTAATGTAGATAAAAAAGCTAGTGCGAAATGATTCGAACATTATGATGCAGGTACAGAAAATTCTTCATACGCATCAAGCAATGTAGATGAAAACGCGAGAGCAGCGAGCGCGAAATATTGAACAAAAAAAATTTGTTGACCTATTAAGTGGCTTTGTAAAGAGGTAGTTGAATAGATATTTTTTTTGTTCATAAATTATTGGAATTTACGAAATTTTGTTCCGATGAATTTAAAATTTGGTAATAATGATTGTTATTACGTATTTTTTACCAACAAATACTAATATATTGATAAATTAGATTTTTTTCTTTGAAATTTCCTTATTTTTCCTATAAAAACCAACTTAACTTTGCGGTCGGTTCGGAACCCTAAATGTGCGAAGTCCGACTCGCACTTGGCCGTTTTTTTTTGCTTTCCAATCCGCCTGTTCGAATTTGGTCATACTTGATGTTTATTGTTACGTAGGTATGTATGTTTTAATAACGAATACCAATTATATACCCTAAATTTATGTCTGTTACGCGCTGAACGTATTTTATACATTTTGCTGACGGAAAACGCAACTAATCGGCACCTCGAAGAACCTCAAAGATGAAACTCATATCGAGTATTAAGAAAAGTAAATAAGTAAATGGCGGACATTTACTTATTTACTTTTCTTAATACTTCTTCTTCAATTTGAAAATGGATAAGTATCATTCTTGTAATGAGCACCTCAAAAAACAATATTTTATACAAAAATGCGCATACTTAATATATAGGTAGTACATGTCGCAAGTGCTACCATGCAACCGAGAGCCCGCCGCTCTGCGTAGGTAAAGTACCCTCCATCGAAAACAAAAAAAACCGAGGTTGCGTAGTAAGGTTTGTGAATATTGATAGCGACTGACTGACCAACATAATTAGATCTCTCATTTCAAACAGTTAATATGATTTGAGGGACTTTTGTATTTTTGTCTATTGCCTTGATAGGCAGAGGTATTGTTATTTCACCCCCCATTTTTTCAAATACTATCTGTTTATTATACAATGTTTGAATGAGGTTCTATTTACTTTGCGTCCATGTATATACTTACCAACTTTCAAGCCTGTAAATCATGAACTGAAAGACTTCTCATACAAAGTTTAACCCCTCTTCACCCCCTTTCATCCCTAACCTGTATGATTTTTATAGCCTATAACCTGGCCGGAGATCCAATAAACATATTAGTGAAGGCTGTATTAAAATCCATTCGCTAGTTTTCGCGTGATAGTTAGACATATAAACAGACAGACAAACAGACAAACAGACAAACAGACAAACAGACATGAATTCTAAAAACAGTTGAAACGTGTTCTGTTATCGATTCTTAGACCCCTCCATCGATTTTTTTACTAATATCTTCAATGTACAGATTTTCGACCCTCTTCTGCTTTATTATATGTATATAGATCACATTTTTAGAGGCTGTTTCGAAACCCTAAATGTGCGAATCCCGACTCGCACTCGGCCGGTTTTTTTTATCTTCAAGTCAATATGAGGAGTACTTTTACTTATTGTCTCTACGCCGTTTTTTTTTGGTTCGTTTCTGATAATTTCAGCGCATAAATAATTAACTTACATTAAATATCCAGTATACTGATATTAAAAATGCGAAAGTATATCTGGTTTGTCTGTCTGTCTGTTACCTCTTCATGCAACCACGGAACCCATTCAGATGAAATTTGGCGTGGAGATACTTTGAGTCCCGAGGAATTACATATTTAGGATACTTTTGATCCCGGAAATCATCTCTTGAGGGGATGGAAGTTCGTATGGAAGAGCGATAACTAGGTAAGCGCCTGAAATAAAAGAATACCGCGATGAACGAGTTTTAGGCGACTTCCTGATTTGTCGGCGCGGAGGCGGTACGATTTGAGAAAACTGTCAAATGTCAGTGTCAACTTTTTACTGCGCCCCTACATTTAAATGAGTGCTTCCTGACTGGCGCGGGATGCGCGGAAGCGGAACGATGCGAAGGCAGTACTGGTCCGCTTCTGCGCATAATATTACTACTGCGCAAATGTAATACTGACAGTATTCTGTCAAGTGGGAATCAGATTCCCACTTCTTTGCGACGTCAGTAAGTTTACGTCAAAGAAGAAAATGTCACATATCGATTCCGCCCCGCCAAGTCAGGAAGTCGCCTTATGCGGAAAAAGTCGCGGGCAAAAGCTAGTGTCTAGTGTAGTGTAGTGTGTGAAGTGTAGTGTAGTGTGTAGTGTGTATTGTGTGTAGTGTGTGTGTGTGTAGTGTGTGAGTGTGTGTGTGGGTGTGTGTGTGTGTGTGTGTGTGTGTGTGTGTGTGTGTGTGTGTGTAGTGTGTGTGTGTAGTGTATGTATACTCAATGACTTGGTACGTACTCCACAAACGCGCTAAGACCAACCAACCAACGAGTTCTCCAGAGTTCTAGAGCTTGTATTTTAATAATCTTCCTAAAGCGCCCGCCTGAGGCAGCTAATACAATCGGACCGGCTTCAACACGGGATTAGTAGTCTGCAAATTAAACTGGGAAATATTTATGAGCTAGCGCCGTTCTTATTAATTTTATAAGCGTTTCAGAACTTTGAAAGTCTATATACATATTATAAAACTCTTGCGTTACTTAGACAACTATTGACAGACAGCGCACAGCCTAAACCGCTAAAATATAAAAATGAAATTTGGAACATATCTTATTCTTTAGAGTACGTCTACAGACGTATACTAAGAAAGGGTTTTTCGAAATTCAACCCCTAAGGCGGTGAAACAGTGGTTGAACCGTTGTATGGAAATCATTCATTTGGAAAGTTATGGACTTGAAACTTTGTACAAAGGTTTCTTATTAAAAAACAAGATAAATGATATTGGGTTTATATAAAATTCATCCCCTGAGGGGTTCAGAAAAGGGATGAAATTTTGTATGAAAAAATGTCGTTTTTGAAGTAAGAAGTTGAAAACTTCGGTCACAAGCTCCTAATGTATAGTGAAAAACATTGATTATGGCATTTTTTTAAATTCATCCCCTAAAGGGTTTAAGCGAGGGTTGAAAGTTCACACACACATCACACACGTGATGATTTTTAAGGATAAAATGTAGCTTGAAACTGGAAATTAGAACAATAGGTTTCTTTTATAATATGTAGATCTATCAAGAAAAATCACTACATAGTATTTTAAAACAAAGTCGCTTCCTGCTGTCTGTCCCGTTGTATGCTTAGATCTTCAAAACTACGCAACGGATTTTGATGCCGTTTTTTTGTAATAGATAGAGTGATTCAAGAATGATTAACTTGCACGGGTCGCTAGTGTATACATACTATTGTCAAAATCAAGGGCGGATTTAGATGGACGACAACACAAGAGACGCAAGTTTATTTTTAACAGTTATTGTTGATTATTTTTGCCCGTCTGCCCCTTGTGCCCAGTTGTGCCCCTCCCAGCCCTTCGGTCAAAATAGTCACAACGCAATCAAAATATGTACTTTATTGCATAAAAAAACACAATGTTTACTTCCCTCGCCATATCTGTCGACGGTGTCTTCGGTCCGCAAATGTGGCGGACATTTTGGGATTGCTCTTGGCCATCATTTATCCAGGGGGCAAAGATGAGAGACGAGCTCACCCAGAAAATGCCTATCCACTCTTGCTTTAAATAGGTCCAGGTTATATGAACTCGGAAATACAGACGGCGGCAGGGAATTCCAAACCTTAGCAGTGCGCATTATAAAAGATGACGAAAAGCGCTTGGTTAGAGGAATTTCAACCAGGTAAGGATGGTAACCCACCGTACGTCTGGATGTCCGATGGAAGAAGGTAGGTGAAGGAAGGTGGCGGTATGAGTTCATGGAGCTCCTGAGCACACTCACCAAAGTACAATTTGTAGAAGACGCATAGGCACGCTATTTTGCGTCTATGTGCTAGACTCTGCAGTTTAGACCCTACTTCCGTACCGATGCCAATGAGCCTTTTGGCTCTGCGATCCACCGAGTCGAGACAAAGACATGAAAGACAGCTACATTTGTAAATCCCTCTAAGTGAGCTTTGTCGCGTTCCCGTTGGCATTATATTTGAGTCCGTAATTGCTTTCTCGATTTATGTCGGACACTCTTAATTACCGCTACTTCATTACGCCTAAGAGCTGGCACTTAAGGCGACTTCCTGATTTGTCGGTGCGGAGGCAGTACGATATGAGAAAAGTGTCAAATGTCAGTGTCAGCTGTCAGTCGACTCGGTACCATTTTTTACTATGCCCCTACATTTAAATGAGTGCTTCCTGACTGGCGCGGGATGCGCGATAGCGGGACGATGCGAAAGCGGCACTGCTTCGCTTCTGCGCATGATATTACTACTGCGCAAAAGTAATACTGACAGTGTTCCGTCAAGTGAGAATCTTTGCGCCGTCTGAAAATTTACGTCAAAGAAGAAAATGTCACATGTCGATCCCGCCCCGCCAAGTCAGGAAGTCGCCTTGTTCCACGGCATCTTACTATTCAGGGGGGTTTAATACTTAAACCTCTTAATGTTTTTTTTATTTGTGATACGTTTAAGTACCTACTATTTACTCTGTGAACGCTAGACATGAATGAAAGAAACATTAATGAAAATGTCCTAACACTGACTTGACTTATAAGAAATTGAATACTTAATTATAAATTACTAAACAACAAATATTATATAAATATTGGATTCAATCGAGCGCCGAGCTCGTAAACTTTTTGAGGACGATCCGTCAGTTGAGTCTTAATTGCAAAGCCTGAAACACCGCCGTCGAGTCGCTTACCTATCAGTATTTTGTCGGATACTTTTTGGGGAGTGTGCACAGGAATTACACGGTTTAATTCCGCCTTCACCGTTCCATCAGCGGACGACCAGACTAGGGGAGCGGTGTCATCCTTATGTTGTTAATATTCCGTTTATTCGCACAAAGCGATTTTCTTCCTTTCTAATAGTAGAGAGGCCAATTCGTCGAAAGTGCCTTATTTACCATTTTCGTAGGACTGAAAAGGTTTATACCGACAAGCGGTATCGTTGGAATCGGCATCGTGTACTGATTATCAAAATGCATGTTGTCGCTTCCTAAAGTGGTGGAATGAGTTTTTATGACGTCATAAATTTAATGTATGAAAAATAATTAATTTTTCGTCAAAAATCTATCGAGTGCGGTATCAAAAGAAAGGGCTATAGCTGTTTCCAATGCATGTTGCAAATCAAAATGCATGTTGTCGCTTCCTAAAGTGGTGGAATGAGTTTTTATGACGTCATAAATTTAATGTATGAAAAATAATAAATTTTTCGTCAAAAATCTATCGAGTGCGGTATCAAAAGAAAGGGCTAT
The DNA here is from genome assembly GCA_951800055.1 of Cenopis cana. Taxonomy (NCBI): domain Eukaryota; kingdom Metazoa; phylum Arthropoda; class Insecta; order Lepidoptera; family Tortricidae; genus Cenopis; species Cenopis cana. The sequence goes on from OX637495.1 coordinate 2,694,193, forward strand.
ATGAGCTGTTTCCAAAAAATATACCACACTATCAGATTTCGGCCAGTGATGCCGTAAAAATAAAGTTCATTTTCAAAACACACCAAGTTTGGTCTCTTCCTGACAGGAAACGGTTGAATGTTTTTTTTTTTAATATACGCTGAACGACTTACTGTATCATTTATAATTATATGCAATGAAAGAAGCTCGGAAAAAAAACACTATACGTGAACTGCAGTCAGGTCTACAAATGCTAGTTTTGCTGCTTTAAATTAATGAAATAAATGGTAGGCATTCATATTTTCCAAACTCCTTTCATTGCGTTTAGATATTAATGATACAGTAAGTGGTTCAGCATAAATTTAAGAAAAATTCATTCAAGCATCTCCTGTTAGAAAGAGCCCAAACGTGGTGTGTTTTGAAAATGAATTTTATATTTTACGGCACCACTATGGTGTGTATATTTCTGGAATCAGCTCATGGAGCCCTTTCGTTTGATACCCCACTCGATGGGTTTTTAAAGATATGTTTTTTTTTTTTTTATACATAAAACTTATGACGTCATAGAAACTCACTCCACTACTTTAGAAAGCGACAACATGCGTTTTGATAATCAGTAGAGCATGCTGATTCCAACGATACCACTTGTCGGTATAAAACTTTTCAGTCCTACGGAAATTGCGTTTTGTCAACTTGGCCTCTCTACTATAATGCGAATAGCAAAGGAGTGGAACTTGCTCCCGTCTTCTGTATTTCCGGACAATTATAATCTGGGCCTCGTCAAGGCAAGAGTGAATAGGCTATTACTGAACCAGTGAGCTCCATCTTAGGCCTTGTCGTCGCTTTCCATGGTAAGACTAAGGTCAATCGCTGTTCAGTCATACATAAAAAAAAAATAAAAAAATTAGCAATTAAGGTAAATTTTCCAATAGTAACTTTGACATCGCTATTTTCTTTTTACAAGCTCAGCTCAGTAACCAGTGTCTGATATTTTATAGCTACGAGTTATCTTCCTCACGAAATGGCTGTGTAATAAATCCACCAAATTTCGTGGTACATTGCACATTCTTATCTACTCGCTGCATACTTTAACCAGAACCTAAAGCTCGGATTACAATGTTCTGTTCGGGAAGGGTTAAAGTATAAGGCGACTTCCTGATTTGTCGGTGCGGAGGCAGTACGATACGAGAAAAGTGACAAATGTCAGTGTCAGTCGACTCGGTACCATTTTTTACTGCGCCCCTATATTTAAATGAGTGCCTCCTGACTGGCGCGGGATGCGCGGTAGCGGGACGACGCGAAGGCAGTACGGGTCCGCTTCTGCGCATAATATTACTAGTGCGCAAATGTAATACTGACAGTATTCCGTCAAGTGGGAATCTTTGCGACGTCAGTAAGTCCTGCGCTCGGCGCCCTGGACCAGGGCCCTGCGCACATTCAATCAAGTTGCTACTCGGGTTGATGTATTCCACTGTTCTCTAAATGAGTTCACTAAAGTTACTTTGTATGTGTTATGTTATTGTTTCTAGTCTTAGAATTGTGTTTGTTAGCTATGTATATTTGTTTTTGCTACACTATCGCATTGGGAAACTAAGGATAAATGTATTGTTATTATAATTAAAAAATAAAGTTTACGTAGAAGAAAATGTCACATATCGATCCCGCCCCGCCAAGTCAGGAAGTCGCCTAACAGGAAAGATTTGACACACTAAGCTTCGAGGACATGATATCGTGTTCTCCGTTCGTAGAGTTTTCACCTTTAGTATTTTGAGTTTTTTTGAAACAAAACACAAACAATTTATATGGTAATAAATAGTTACCATCTTAGGGCACCAGAGGCGCTGCTCGCGTTGCCTAACAAAATGAGACTATTCGTTTGTGTTTTGTTTCGAAAAAAACTTATAATACTAAGGCGACTTCCTGACTTGGCGGGGCGGGATCGATATGTGACATTTTCTTCTTTGACGTAAACTTACTGACGTCGCAAAGATTCCCACTTGACAAAATACTGTCAGTATTACATTTGCGCAGTAGTAATATTATGCGCAGAAGCGGACCAGTACTGCCTTCGCGTCGTCCCGCTACCGCGCATCCCGCGTCAGTCAGGAAGCACTCATTTAAATGTAGGGGCGTAGTAAAAAATGGTATCGCGTCGACTGCAACTGATACTGACATTTGACACTTTTCTCATATCGTACTGCCTCCGCACCGACAAATCAGGAAGTCGCCTAAAGCTATGAAAAAAAATCATGTTATCGGCTACGAGCGTAACTAAGTTATTTATAATCAATAACTTATTTATAAATAATCAACTAGCTTTTACGCATTAGAATTTGATTGCTATTCTTTTATTATAGGCGCTTACCTAGTTATTGCTTTTTTCATACAAACTTCAACCCTTTAAGGGATGATTTCAGGGATAAAAAGTATCGTTTGCTCTCCCAAGTGACTTATTAATCAAAACCTTTTTGCTAATAGAATACAAAAGCGATATGACTGACATGACATGACAAGGGTAACAGCTATGATATGACAACCGAGGAATTAGGCTTTAGACCGTACAGAGATTTAGTTTCTAATTATATAATTTGCCTTATCTATATAATCTCTTGATTATGGAGTAAGTATAGATTATGCAAGTAAAATTTCGCTTTTCATCATCCTTTACCTATATAAAGGTGCAAACACACTAGACCGTTCCGTGTCCGGGCCGGCCCGTTTTCTAATACAGGACGCGCGACGGCCGTCGATTTCTTGTACTAGAAAACGGGCCGGCCCGGACACGGAACGGTCTAGTGTGTTTGTACCTTTATGCGCACTGCTAAGGCTTGGAATTCCCTGCCGGCATCTGTATTTCCGAGTTCATATAACCTGGACCTTTGTAAGCCACGAGTGAATAGGCATCTGGGTGAGCTCTCTTTACCGTCGGCCTCATCTTTGCCCCCTGGCTAGAGGCTGGCCAAGAGCAATCCTATCTTTAATAACAAAAATTAAACATACATACAATTTAATTTGAAAACAGACCAAACAGCGTCCTATGTAAGTATGCTTATATGTCCTTACTTGTACTTTAGACCTAATCATGATATGTTTTATTATTAAAGGTTGTCGCACACGTAGCTACCTTTTACTTTCACGTATACCTTTTACCAAAAAATAAAGAAATAAAACAAAAAAATACAATATTAACGTAACTACCTAATCTATTACGCACCTACCAGTAGGTAATATCGTCCCCGAAATGCAGGCGGCTTTGCCGATTTGGATAGCAATTCTCAATCTATCTTGTGCCAAATAAAGGCCATCATTTTCATCAGGAGTCGCGTCGATATATATTTATGTATGACTTCTCCACCAATTATCTGCCGGCTACTGTTTCATATTTATAAGCTAGCTATCGTTCGGAATCTGGGTGAGGACATATCGTCACACATAGTAACTTAGTTTGCTAACTTAATTGTCTATCACCGCGGTATATTTGTATTTAGTTCTTCATTTGCCAAGACAGCCAAACAAAAACAACTTATGGTTCAAATGACGCCTTATAAATCTTACGAGATTGGCAGTCGCCTTTCAGTAGTCAATCAGCTGTCAGATCATCCGGATATCCGGGTCGAGTTAACGTACAGTACAAGTACAAAGAAGATCCACTGTATTACCTTACGCCATTGTAATAAGGGCCAAATTTAGATACATCTCATTGTAGTGGACTGTACAGGAATCCAAGTAATTGGCCTATCACGTTTCGACCCTATTAATTGCTTATTAAGGTCCAAAACTGTCTGACTGTATACACTAAGCCTAAGTAAGATGCAGGTGCTATCGTTTGTCTATCGGCTGCCACTTTAGCTGGATATCGGATAACCGGTTACGAATGCTTCCCAGTTATCTAATGGAATGGGATTGTGCAAACATATTTACTGTTTATGCTAGATTCAGGTTAGGGTTTGAAACTTACAAGAAACAATTATATTTATACGAGCATTTCCCCGCGACTTCGTAGTCATGAAGTCAATTGACAATATTTCATAATTTCCAAAAGTCTTAATTCGAAAACCATTTCGGTAAAAACGTGTGAAGTACACAAAAAACATTTTTTTAGATTTTTTTCTCCGTTAATTTTTAAAAAAATCGCAAATTACTGTAAACCGAAAGTTGACGTCATCTTCCTCGCTTCCCCTTAGTACAGAGTACAGACAATAGCTGCTCTGGAGTGGCTCTGGATTCTTGTTGGGAAGATGACGTCATATTTTACTTACGCCCTTTTGGAATGGCCTACTTTTCAACGTGTTTTTTTTGTATGAAATAATGAGTTAAATTAAAAAAGAAAAAATACGGGTGGCTTAAATTTTTACCTATTTTCTAAATAGTTCATAAAATAAAGTAGTTAAAAATATGAAATGTTGTCAATTAATAGTGCGTCTTTATATCCATGACGACGCGCCCCTCCACAGCGAATGTTATACTAATATATGCGCAATTGTATGGAATGAACCGTGGAACCCGCGTCTTTGTCACAGAATAAGTAATAAAAGTGTACAGTCAGCAGCAATGGTTGCTACGCGGGCGAGGTGTTCAAAATGATCTACACACGCTCTTATCCCTTATAATAAAGATGTGTGAAGATCATTTTGAGCACCTCGCCCACGTAGCAAAGCAACCATTGCTGCTGACTGTACAAGTGCCTTCGTGGATGACACGCACTATATCAACATCCATCTCCAAATTTCGTGAGGAGTCAAGTTAGAGTCGGTCATTTGGAAGTGCATAAAAATGTACCTACTTGTAAGTAAATATAGTCGAATTCCACTGAGTAAAATCTTGTTTCTAGTGCTTTCGTCATCGATGTTTACGATGGTTAAATGATAGAAAATATATCGCATTCTGATAACACTCGTTAGAAAGTCACAAATGCTTTATTTTGTCGCTTATCGCATGATAACTGCGACCATAATACGGTAGTGTTACACGGTAACAACTAGAATTATACGATTGCGGCTTTCAAATTGAAATGATGGCGAGATTAAGCAAAATGAAAGCGCTGAATCGAAAATATCTATTTTCCGATTCAGAACACAATCCGTATTTCCATTACATTACTTATTTCGATCAAAGCAGTTGATTGAAATCATCACCAAATATCAGCTGGCATCACTGCACTATTTATTCGGATCGGATCTGTAATCACGAACAAACATTGTGGCATACTTAAAATCATTTGAACTGGGAGAGTTTTATCATAGGTTCAGGTATCAAAATTTACTTACACTATGCACTATACAAGCCTGAAGGTTCAAAATACATACCATATGTTACTCGGAATGATGGAAGGATTCGAGTGATACCGCACGCACCTAAATCTAAATCGGATAGGACGTTGAGAAGTACTGGGTGAACAAGGAAACTCACATACATACTTACATGAAACCTGAAAACACTCACACACACACACACACGCACGCACACACACACACACACACAGACACACACACACACACACACACACACACACACACACACACACACACACACACACACACACACACACACACACACACACAGTCACACACTCACACTCTCACACACACACACACACACACACACGTACTCACACTCATTTTTTGGGCAGGCTTGTACACATACAACACACACACACTACACACTACATATGGATGTATCCGAAATAAAAATGATTGAATTGAATTGAATTGAAAAATAGTAAATACCTAAAACTTGGTACACGTTGAACTAACATGCCAGAGCTTGCCTATGGAATCTATGAAATTTAGGCGACTTCCTGATTTGTCGGTGCGGAGGCAGTATACGATATGAGAAAAGTGTCAAATGTCAGTGTCAGCTGTCAGTCGACTCGGTACCATTTTTGACTGCGCCCCTACATTTAAATGAGTGCTTCCTGACTGGCGCGGGATGCGCGGTAGCGGGACGATGCGAAGGCGGTACTGCTCCGCTTCTGCGCATGATATTACTACTGCGCAAACGTAATACTGACAGTATTATGCCAAGTGAGAATCTTTGCGACGTCAGTAAGTTTACGTCAAAGAAGAAAATGTCACATATCGATACCGCCCCGCCAAGTCAGGAAGTCGCCTTAAGTGAGTAGGTATCTACCTACATACATTAGAGTCTCAGGTTTCGAGCTGCCGATCTTCTGTCACATTTCAGTGCCCGGCGGGGAATGTCATTGCCGTAACCGAGTGTGATCTGAATTTGAGTTTAGACCAAATTTACAACGAGCGAATCTCAAGCTAGAATGAGATCCAAAGTTGTACGGTTGACTGTCATTGATTTAAGGCTACCATCGTGAGGTGTGGGCGACGTCTCAAATACACATACCACCACAATGTACACAGTTCTGACAATAAATTTATCTTATTATAACTCGGACGCAATAACATTGCTTCTTGCGTCATTAGAGGGCCTATATAAGTAAATTTGCGCTAGAATTGAATCGTATTGAATATATGAGCGAGAAACTGAAAAAAGTACGAAATTTTCGAGGCTTTGTAGCTACCAAAAGTTGTCCCGAGATATCTCGTGCCACCATTTTGGATATTTACTGAGTAACATCCATATACACAATAAAAAAAAATACGGGTTGCACTCCGAGAGTGCCGTCAGAAGTGAAAATTCAATAAAGAAAGTAAATAACAAAGATATTCATATCCCTATCGGTATCGGTATCGGTATCGGTATCCGTATCCTTAACCGTATCCATATTCATACTCATGTTCATATTCATATTCGCATAATCCATTTATTTATATACATAATATGTCCCGAGTATCATTGTGTCTTACGCATCTAAGACCAGCTGAGTTTAGCTGAGTTGACCCCTCCTAACATCGCAATCACGATACTAGGAGGGGTCAACTAGCTGGTCTTAGAATCGAATCTGTCGCGAGTTTAACAATTTTTCCCCAGTACAAAAGTGCTCAGCGCCGCTAAAGAAGTTTTCACTTCAAAAATCTCCTACACCTCTCTTGCAACAAAGAATTATTCACCTCTTGCAACAAAGAATTATTCAATTGACTGGCGTAAGTAGGTACCTTGCCCACATCAAATTTTGGTCTTGTCCCGCTATACTGGCTGGCACAATTCAGATTAAAAAAAAACCTAATAATAATGCTCCATTTTAAGGCACTTAACGGAGTATAGGGCGTTTGTTCGGTATTTTTGGTGAAAAAAGATTTTCTCCAAACCTAACAATCCTTAATGAGGCCGATAATTTGGGTCCAAATTGACAACGTGTTGCGAACGGGCCGTACGTAACTCTAACAACCTTGTTAGAGTTACGTACACAAAAGGTTTTCAGTGATATGAATATTTGCAAAGTATTTTTCGATTATAATAATCGTACAGCAGTTACACCGTTTGGTGAAATATTATGCTTAGCTACTTAGTAATGTGATTGGAATAGAAAATAAATATATATACTTATAGTATACATTGCACGTAGAACCGATGGCCGTTGGGGCCGAAAGGTTCTCGAGTGGCGACCACGGACCGGAAGGCGCAGCGTGGGTAGACCCCCCACAAGGTGGACTGATGACCTGGTAAAGGTCGCGGGAGTCCGCTGGATGCGGGTGGCGCAAGACCGGTCATTGTGGCACTCTTTGGGCGTGGCCTATGTCCAGCAGTGGACGTCTTTCGGCTGATATGATGATGATGATGATGATGATGACTTATAGTTACTACTATTGTTACGAATCAAATTATTTTGTTAATTTGTTTTTGTTTAGTGTAAAAACAGAGAGAGAAAATATAGAGAGGTCGCTATTTAGACTGATAAACACATTACCTTCCATCCCGTCACGTGTGGTAAATAATACGCTGCCACAAAAAACTATAATAGGTACACTTATTTTATTTCAAATGAAGCAGACGCGAAAGAAAAGTCATTGTAGTTTCCTAACAAAAAGCAGATAAGAACGCTCATCATTAGGTACCTTCCTTCGCGTCGCGCAGTCAGGTAAACAGGGAACATAATTACAATTGTATCCTGCTATTCCTGCTCGTCAAATAGACATGCTTATATTTAACTTTCTGTTATTAAATTCATAATATAACTTATCTTTTTTAGCGGCCTTGCAGGGATGCACTTCGACTCAGTGGGTTATCTTCAAGAAGGTTGTAAAACAACTACGCAGGTGGGTATTACCTATTTAAATCTGTTAACGATACAAAAAGGGTTGAGCTACAAAAGTACACGTAGAGCAATTCGGTTCTAGTTTTATGACGTCTATTATCAACAAAAGATGTTGTAAAATCCCGCTTCAATTCAAGTACTTTTAGTCATATCATCTGGAACGAACAACTATACAACAATACATTAAACAATATCACCTTAGGAACACACATTTTGGCCTGTATTATAACACCTTATGAACTAGGGATAGTCTAAATATATCTAAACTACATTATGCGGGTTACATATTTTCGAAGACACAGTCAACTGAACATTTAAACCGCGTGTCAGCTTGATTACACACTAAGATAAGATGGCGTCTAAGGCGACTTCCTGATTTGTCGGTGCGGAGTAAGTACGATATGAGAAAAGTGTTAAATGTCAATGTCAGCTGTCAGTAGACTCGGTACCATTTTTTACTGCGCCCCTACATTTAAATGAGTGCTTCCTGACGGGCGCGGGACGCGCGCTAGCGGGACGATGCGAAGGCGGTACAGCTCCGCTTCTGCGCATGATATTACTACTGCGCAAACGTAATACTGACAGTATTATGTCAAGTGAGAATATTTGCGACGTCAGTAAGTTTACGTCAAAGAAGAAAATGTCACATATCGATCCCGCCCCGCCAAGTCAGGAAGTCGCCTTACTCGCTTGAAGGTAAAGACACAATAATTAAAAAGTAGGTACAGTCAAGGGCACCAATATGTATACATTTTTTCACCTTACTCCATTGAGATAAGGTCCAAAAATGTATATATATTTATGCCCTTGACTGTAATTATGAACAGAAGGTTTCCTTAAAGACACATACATAGTTATTCTTACGTAGGTACTAAAGTATGGACAAAAATTTCGTACTATTGCCTCTAAAAAGGTTGTATATGAAAAGAGCATTATAAAGTTATGTTAACTGTGTTTTCGTTTAGTTAAGTATTGCATGATTAACTTAATGATTGCATGATTTGTTTATTTTAGCTACGGTTGTCACAGCAAATACTTTACCACTTAAGGTTCGTGCAGATAAAAAAGTACATTTTAATAATCCCTTTTCAAGACTTAAAACATAGATTTAAACCCAATAAAAGTAGCTCTTAGTACCACTTAGTCCGTATCGAAAGTTGTCGAATTAACGTACTAAAAACATCTCTTAATAAAATTAGAAAAAAGTAAAAAAATAAAATAGGTAAATTAATAAACATAACTGCTATTTAACTACCTAAATAACAGTTGTAGTGTTATCAACGACTTGCAAGCGATCACGTCGCCTGCTTCAATTCCACTTACTGCCTTAAACCTTAAACCTAAGGCGACTTCCTGACTTGGCGGGGCGGGATCGATATGTGACATTTTATTCTTTGACGTAACCTTACTGACGTCGCAAAGATTCCGACTTCACAGAATACTGTCAGTATTACATTTGCGCAGTAGTAATATTATGCGCAGAAGCGGACCCAGTACTGCCTTCGCATCGTCCCGCTTCCGCGCATCCCGCGCCAGTCAAGAAGCACTCATTTAAATTTAGGGGCGCAGTTAAAAGTAATACTGAGTTGATTGACAGTTGACACTGACATTTGACAGTTTTCTCATATCGTACCGCCTCCGCACCGACAAATCAGGAAGTCGCCTAAGGGTTTATCTCACACGAAAATCTCCGTGCACATAGGTAGTACAAACAATGTATCAGCACAGAATAAGTAATAGTACTACGTACAGAAGTCTCACTGTTAACAAATCCGCGCGAGGCACGCCAAACGTGCCGACGCTTGGCCATCTCCTTCTATCGCACGCGCATCACTCGCTACATCACTTTCTCTCGCATTGATAGTCACCCGACGTGGGACCTTTGAGCGGCGTGATGACGTCACGCGAGTGAGTCGCCCCTGGTATCAGTTAAGCGAATCATACAAGTGCTATTACGAGCCAAAAACCACACAATTATCGGATTTAAATAAACATTTCTAAGTTGTGCAAACTATCATAGCTTAGCTGTTTGGCATGCGATTTCATCTTACGAAATTAGACTGCAGATCCCTCGAGTCAATACGTAGATAATGATATGTTAGAGAGGCCTTAAAAGCTTTTAAATATTTTGATTTCAATTTTTTACTAGAGTATTGATAATACCATTAAGCGATTATAGGACGGCGATTGTATTAAAGTTTTAGATGATACTCGTAACATAGACTTTATTTTATTTTTATTTTATTTTATTCAGAATTTATGAGAAAATAACTCTGTTTTTAGCTCGAAAAATTGTCGATTTTGAGTGATATTCGAAACAATTTTAAATGTATATGGGTCATTTTCTAAACTCGATTTTTTTTGTGTCCGAGCTGAAAATCGTAGTGTAGCATGAGATAATACGTACCATTTATTTTTTTTCATAAAGAATACATGTTTCCACGTTGAGGTCCACTCAAATTCACTGACTTATTTGTTTTTAAAATACATTAAAAAATACCTAAACGCTCAAATTAAGACTCCGTGCCCTGTCCGGCATCGAGTTTTGAATCAATCAAAAATTCCTATCAAAAACTGTACATTAGAATCACTGATTTCGTTTCAAAAACTTTAACTCGATTATATTTACTATCACTGAGCACAGACACTATTCACTTCACTGTGGTGAATAACTTGTAATTGATGTTTAAAAATCGTCCGAGCGCGAGAGTTAAATTTTGCCGGCAAAATTCAAAGGTCCCTGCCAGCCATCGTTTACATTTGATCAGCTTCGCGTCCTGCTTCACATGTGCTCTCAAATGTCAGCTATTATATATAAAAAAATATATATATAGAAAACCGCATTAAGTTCGAGTAAACCACCTAAGTACTTCGGTTTCTGGGTGGGCGAAATTTTTTTTGCTTTTGCTTGCAATTTCGGTGGCCCTTAGAAATTCAAATTCTTACATGTAATCATTAACATATGTATGCATTATAAAGCACTTTGGTGTCTCTATATAAACGATAACTTAAAATATTATTAACATGTGATTTGATTTTTTTATGATTTTTTTATATCGATTTCCAATTCCCGTGTCCTAATTCCCATAGCTTGTTTACCCAAAACAGCTGATTTTGGGGCACGGGAATTGGGAAGGGTTACTTATTTTGTTAATAAACCGTATTTAATAACAATAATTATGGATGAAATGCATAAATTAATATAATTTGTACTAAGTATATCGATTAGAGTTGTAGTTTATGCGTTTATTTAAAAAAAAAACAGGCCAACTGCTACAATTACACTTAGCTTCTTAAATATTTGAAAAGAATCAATAATCAATGTCAATGAACATTATGTACATAAAATCATGTAGGTATATATCGATACATACGCATTTTATGTACAACGACGGTGGCAAACAAGTAAGCAGACATCTCAAATTTTATAAAAGGTCAGCAACGTACCCGTGACGCTTTTGGAGTTGCGAGCGTCTATATGTACATCTGCATTTAGTGATAGTTCTAAATATTAATACTTGTATGATTTTCTGCAAAGAAGTTGCTATGTGATTGTATAAAGAGAAATTTAACTTAAAATATAGATTTTTGGTTAATATAAATTTTCTCGGTTGAAACTTGAACCCATGATTGGTAAAATTAGGCTAAATAACTTCGATACAATTGAACTTTATAATTCTTGATAAATTAGATGGTAAATAATAATTTTAATACAATTTTTTCTAAGAAAAGGCAATTCCCATGGACAGATAAATTCCCGTGCCCTGGTCTAATTTTCAAATTGCAATAACTTCCGTAATTTTATATGTATAAGTACCCCGTAAGAAAATTTGTGTTTATTAATTTTATTATCAAATTATCAGCATAAAATTTTCTATATATTATTGGTATTTCAAAATTCCATGGAAATTTGACAAAAATGCCCGTTTGGTGAAATTGACTCATATCAATGGGCCTTAATAGTCCGTTCTCGATAGTAACATCGAGAAAATATCAAGATACGTGTCAATAAAAAAAGAAAATTGCCTAAGTAGATGAGTCGTTTTTTTTTTACTGATAAGGGCCCTTAAGTGTTCATGACGAAAATAAAGAATTAAATTAAAAAATAAAATTGACCCACCCCATCGAGTTGGGGTATCAATGAATAGAGCTCATTGAGTGCATAATTGTAGTATTTTTTATTTTTAAATATATTGAAAAACAAAGGAATTAATAGCCACTAAAATGTTCATATAATTTTACATTCTCCCTTTAAAATCTCATTAAATATTAATCCTAGCGACAAAGTGTATGAAACTTTTATGTAGATAATTTTGTTTAGATTACTTATGCCTAAGAACGTTTTTCGATATGGGTCACGGTTTATGAGTTTTTCATGAAAAACCGAAAAATGGAACTTTCAAGCCCCCCCCCCCCCCCCCCCTTCCTACCCTCCAGGGGGTGGCGGATGGCTACCGGGCTAAATTAACTAAGATTTACCTATATTACATCTGTGCCAAATGAATTCATCCGATACCAAAATGTGCACCTCTCATATATTGGGTGACACTACTTCCCCCACTATAATAACTGCCGATTCGATAAAACTTTTCCTTGTGAGATTATTTTCTGACAAATGTTTTACCTAACTCTTTGATCTACACTTGTTATAAGAAATCGAATGGTCAAAAAATAATGTCTATATGCACGAATCAATGATTATTTTTGCAGCACACTTCGTTAACAAAAGGATAGTTAATACCTGATGGTTCAAATCCCCATGACATAGGCAGAATTGCCAGTGAGATCTGAACCACAAGCAAATCTGAATAAACGTTTTCGGGTAGGCATATTGTAAGCTACTTTCTGAAACAAAGCCTATCAAAGCTGTTTGTAAATTATTCTGTTTTCATTTTATGTGAAAGGGCTTTACTTGATTGAATTTGTTTAACGTACTGCTGAATTACTTATACACTACAATGAAAGTACTCTTTATTGAAAAACCGCAATAAAGAATGAGTACCTACATTATCTGATTATAATGAGTAGAGGCAACAGACTGTCTTATCGCTAAAGAGCGATTCCTTTCAGATAACTTATAAAATTTTGGGGTTATTTTAAAATCCCAATCGTGCAATCATTTCAGTCTATACACTTATGAGCTCAAGGTCAAGTTAAAGTTACATAATGTACCGTTTTTTCCATAAGATACTATTAAACTATTCACACCTCTATCAAAAAGGTACATTATTTATACATATAGGTTATCCGCTTAACTAAGACCGCGCGGTAGCAGCTAGAGGGTCCCCCCGCTGCCCGCTACCCGTCCTAACGGACGGGTAGCGGGCAGCGGGGGCGTCACAGGGTAACCCCTGTGACGTCTCCCCTCTTACCCCTGTCCCATCACAGGCGAGGACTTAATAAAACTGTCGATCTATAGGCTAGCTAGTCCCACCGCCGGCGCGACGATTGCTCTCATAGTAATTCTACTCGTTTTCTCACTCAAGCGAGTAGAATCATTGAAGAAGAAGAAAAACATTTATTCATGACGAGACAAACAAACACAAAATAATACAAGTAAAAAAAAAACACACGGAGTCGTCACGAAAAGGTCTCGCCTCAGCATAATGCCGACTCAGGGAGCCGGCGCTGATCTTCCGGCGAAACCCAGGAGATTTTGTGACGGTGTGTGTAGCACGCTCCGCCTAAAATTGAACGCGACCTAGTACAACCTGACAGCGCTGTCTTGTGACGTCGGGCCGTCAAGAATGTCAAACTGTCAAAGGTGCGTCCAAAACATTATGACGTATTAAAGAGTGGACTCGGCGTAATGTATTGCAATCCATTTGAAGCCGGTCAGCCATGTTTAGTACGGTCCAAAAATGTCAAACCGGCGTCAATGAATAAACATTAATTCATTCATTCAATTTCACGTTTATTCATTCATTCATTTGGGAACTAGAGACCGCCATCTTCCTTCAGTTATCGTCGATTTCACTTTTTTGTAGTTACGTCTGTTCCATTTGATTCCTTTTTCATTGGTCCAAAATGGCGAGGTCTACTACACACATTCACGAATACCTACAATTGGAATTGCTCGCCGGTGGAGGAACTGCTGCCATAGACTACTATCAAACGTTAAGATTATTCACCCCAAAAATACTAGTGTTGACCATAAGCTCATTAGTGACGTATAAAGCGCGTAGTAAAAGTTAGACAAATACATACATTTCTGACGTACTGATCAAATGTCCTCACCGCTGTCCTGCCGAGCAGCAATGCGTCCATCTCGCTCTCCGGTACCGCCACCACAGCCACCGTCGGCGCTGGACCCGCTTTCATTGACACGTTCATTTTCCACTTTAATTTCTTCGCCACTAGGTTCAATTTCAGTTAAGTCTTTCGAGGCTGTTAAGCCACTTTTAATTTCACAATGTTCTCGTTTGTCTTTAAATTCTTCGCCACAAGCCACTAGGTTCAATTTCTATCGAGTTTTTGAAGGCTGTTGAGCCATGTTCACTTTCATAATTTTCGCGTTCATTTTTTACTTTAAATTCATCGTCACTTAGTTCAATTTATTTGAGTCTGAAGGCTGTTAAGCAACATTCACTTTCACAATTTTCACATTAGTTTGATTCTATAATTTCTTTGCCACTAGGTTTAATTTCAATTGAGTCTTTGAATGCTGTTACGCCAAATTCACTGTCATAATTTTTGTGCAATTCATGTAAGTACCTAACACTATATTCAATTTAAAAGCAGATGTAAACCGCTATCACACCTTATAGTTTCATTTTCTTTATCGATCTGACTATTTTTACATTACTTGTTACGCTTGCTTTATACTAGTTACGTTTTCATTGTTACAAGTTTCCAGGCGTACTGTCACAATTTCTGTCCATAATTACTTCGCAAATGACTTTTAATTATGATTTCTATTTTATCACCATTATCATATAATCTCACTAAGTCCATTAATATTTCGTCCAAATGGATATTACATTCAACTAATATCAATAGCAACGACATTCAGTTTTGAACATTGGAACTAGTAAACCTATATCACTACAGAGTTTGCACTCCAAATTCATACTTTAGATTTCCACGTCAATATCTACATCACTATGTCCAAAGTCTAACATCGGTTTAATTGAACCAAACCGAGTGGAATGTACACATAAAATTTTTGTTTCAATCACGTTGAACTACAGTCCAAATTTATTTAACACGTTCGTTGAAGTTAAAAGTCTTTACGGCGGAATCGATTTGGAGACTTACGTTTTTGCACTGAGAGTTGAGTTTGCATTGAATCCAGGATATTTAAGGGCAGTCACGCAGAAGCATACGCGCGATTAGAGGATTATCCAAGATTTCGGGGGATTTTATATTCTCACTTTACAACGGGTTTTTAGTCATGTTCTTCACACGTTCTCATTTTATTTAGGCTTTCATTATCAGAATAACTTTCACCGTCACTTTATCACAATTCTTGCACCAGTCACAGGTCGTTTCAAGTTTTAATGGAGGTTAAAAACTAATTGACTTAAAAAAATCAAGACTGATATGATGTTTATTGTCTTTTGCTAAATTGACTATATCTACTCCATTTATTGTTTTATTTTCTAAGGGATCTGTATAAATTATTCTAATTTTGGTTTCACTGTCTGTAAGAACACTGTTATCTCCTCATTTGTCACTCTTCAGTTCCTTTTCCACTTGATCCCGATTTCAGTCTTTAACAGATTCTTTCTGACAGTTTTCGGGTGGTAAAAAAAATTCGTAGTTTGGACCTTTGTTACTGGTGATATTTACTTGATACTAAGTTTTTCTGAAATCTGAATTTGAGAGAGACTGTGGCTAAAGGTGATACCATATTTCAAAATTATAAGTACTAATAAATGTTTTTACTCGTAAATTGTACGCATGTACATGTATGAGATTGAATTTAAAATCACTGATTTGAATAATTTTGTTACTAATAATGTAAATAAAACAGGTATAAAATATTAAAAAAAAACAATTGCGGCTATTTAATCTAGGGTGACCCGAAATTTTTGATCTCGAGTGTAGGTCATCATCAGTGACTTGGATTCGTGAGCCGTATCCCTTGCAAGTGTTGTACAAGCTTTTCTGTAACTTACACTGATCCTATGGATCCTAACACGGGAGCTGTTTGATGACCTTCAAAAAAAGCTTCAGGACTTTACTATGAACGATTTCTGTATCATATACATTGGTGACACAGACTTTAAAACTAGTAGATATATAAATTATAATAGGCTGGTTAAATTCATCCAGGAACAGGCAAGCTTAGTCCAACACACGAATATTGTGATTTGTTTACCTACATTCAAAATTAATCAATATTCCAATTTATTCACTAACCGTGTTGAAACGTTTAATTACTTAGTCTGGAAAAAAAACCAGGAACATAATTTGTGCTACATTTTGGACACTAACTTAAATCTGCATTATGACAATCAAATGTTTTCTCGGCTCGGTAACGTAAATCGACAGGGATACATCACTATTTACAATGACTTGATAGAACTTTTGTCATCGTTTCCTCTTGCTAGTGATGTGGTAAAGACAGGCACACAGAATACTGATGAGCCTGAGAATTTTTTAGGCATAGTACACAGTCCACCAGTGGAAAAATAAATTTAAAAAGTAAAACAGAGAATTATGATAATGTGAACCTTATGCATCAAAACATAGCTGGTGCACTGAGCAAAATCGACCAATTACAGATAGTTTTAAATGAGCACTGCGAAAAAAATAATGAAATCGACATGATTTGTTTAAGTGAAACTTTCCTCCAACGAGGAACGGAAAAAATGTTTAAACTACAGAACTATAAGATGGCCGCCAGCTTTTCAAGGGAATTTGAGAAGCGTGGAGGGACCTGTATATTAATAAAAAATAACATAAAGTATGATGATATAAACTTTATAAACAAAATATCGTGTAAATATAGCTTCGAGTGCTGTGGGACTTACTTACCTGCCTCTAATTTAATTGTCATATGCATATATAGAGTTCCGAAAAGTGATTTAGATGTATTTTTTCTCAAACTGGATAGTCTAATGAGTCTTGTATATAAAAAATATAAAAAAAGTAAAATTGTGCTTTGCGGTGACTGGAATGTAGACTTTATGAAGCAAAATAAATGCAGTCAGAAACTAATTGACATTCTCAAAAATTATAATATACGAACTCATATAAATTCCCCTACTAGAAAACGTTCGTGCTTAGACCAGATAGCTAGTAATATAAAAGGAGTCAATCAGCAGGTACCTAAACTAGGGCTCTCTGATCACGAAACTGCCCAAATAATAACGTTCAAAACTAAAATTGAACCATCTATAAACCGATGGTACGAATTTAAAAGGGACTTCAGTAAAGAAAATATCTATAAATTTAAAGAATGCTTATCTGCTCTCAGCTTTTCTGATATTTACCAGCAAGACTCTTTAAATAAAGCGTTTGGACTATTTCACAGTACGTTAACATTGTTTTATAACCTATGTTTTCCTAATATACGAATAAATATGGGTACTAGGGGCAGTAAGTTAAAATGGCTCAGCAAAGGTTTAAAAAAGTCATCATTAAAGAAAAGACAGCTATATTTAAAGTACATCAACACTAAAACAAATAAAATTTACAATAAATTAAACTACAGGACTTATTCACAGTTATTAAGGAAATGTATATTTAAAGCCCAGCGAATAAGCAATAGTCAATACATAAGAACTAGCAAAAATACCTGTAAGGCCACTTGGAACACCATCAATAATGTCTGTGATAACAATGTGCATGGTAATATCAGTTCAATAGTTGACGACAACAAAATCCTCTCCAAACCTGAGGAAATATGCCAAGCTTTCAATAATTATTTTATAGACATAACGAGTAGTAATTTCAAAGTGGATACAGACCATAATGTCTACTTAAATATGACTAATACCCTTCACAGTATATATCTATCACCTACAGACCCCAAAGAAGTTTATAAGACTATTATGAGTCTAAATAACAGCAACGCAGTGGGCTATGATGGCATTAGCACAAGAATGCTCAAAGCCTGTGCAGCCAGTATCTGTGTACCACTGAGCTACTTAATTAACCTGTCATTTTCTGAAGGCGTATTCCCGGAGGAGCTTAAACTATCAATAGTCAAGCCAATATATAAAAAAGATGACCCAAGTGATACAAACAATTACAGACCTATCACTCTAATTCCCATCATTAGTAAAATTTTTGAAAAGCTTATGTATGGTAGAATAGATGGTTTTCTCAGCAAAAACAATATTTTAAGACCGGAACAATACGGTTTCCGGAAAAAAAGTTCTACATCCTTAGCTTGTTATCAGCTAGTTAAATATGTAACGGATTGTATTGACAAAAAAATTCCTACTGCAACTCTATTTCTTGACATGTCAAAGGCATTTGACCTAGTTAATCACAGGATATTACTTAATAAATTAGAGAAATATGGTATTAGGGGTAAGACTCGTGACTGGTTGGAAAGTTATCTTAACAATAGAAGGCAATGTGTGCAAATTTCGAACATAGATAACTGTCAAAAATATCCAGTACTAAAGACCTATACATCGACCTTTAGACATAATATGAACGGTGTACCACAGGGAAGCATCCTTGGTCCGCTTCTCTTTCTATTATACATTAATGACCTCCCTAGTATCTCAACCGATAAATACATTTTGTTTGCCGACGATACGACTGTAATAATCAAGGCAGACCAAGGAGACGACTCTCTCGAGGAGAAAATAAACTCCACGCTGACGAAACTGCATGGATGGATGTCTAGAAATAATTTAAAGATCAACGCATCCAAGACAAAATTGATCCAATTTAAAACATGTAAGGCAAATCCGGTCCCTCTCATTATTGATTTCATGAATGAGAAGATTGAAGACACTCATTTAACTACATTTTTAGGTATAAGGCTAGACCATCTATTAAATTGGAAATCGCATGTAAAATTTGTATGTGATAAGTTACATAGATTTGTGTTTGCATTAAAACGTTTAAGACAAACTGTTTCACTAGAGACAGCCATGACCGCATACTATGGATACGTGTACTCAAGTCTTACCTATGGACTAATAATCTGGGGTAACTCAACCGACATATTAGACGCATTTAAAGCACAAAAGAAGTGCATTCGAGCCATATGTGGCGCTGGGCGCAGAGAGAGTTGCAGACCGCTTTTTAAATTGCTGCGGATACTGCCCCTTGCATGCCTTTACATCAGGGAGATTTGTGTATTTGTCAAACAAAATCACCAATACAAATACAAATACAAATACAAATACTCTTTATTGCACACCTCAAAAAGAACACAGTACAGGACATTAGGCTTAAAGTAGAGGTAAACAACAGGCGGTCTTATCGCTAAAGAGCGATCTCTTCCAGACAACCAATACTTTAGATTACAGTCACAAGTCTCAAGGCGACCACAAAGGCATATACATAAGCTTGCTATTCAACCATATCGCTTGCAATGCTCCAAAAAAAATGTACATTCCATGAGTATACGGATATATAACCAGCTGCCAACTGAGTTAAAGGAATTGCCCACTACTATTTTTAAAAACCATGTCACAAAGTGGCTATTACAAAATTGTTTTTATAATATTAATGAATATTTTAATTATAAGGTTGACTTGTATTGATCACCATACCACCTATGTTTAATTATTGTTAATTCTATTTTTATTTTTATCTTGACTTTTTATTGAATTCTATTTTTATTTTTATTTTGACCCTGTTGACATTCTCATTAATTTAATTATTTATCAATGTATTCAATTTTGACGACATGTAATTTCAAAATGTAAATTCTTGCATGCTTAGTAAAGCAGAATGTATTGGACTTTTAGTACCTATCAACACCTTGTTCTGTAAACTACATTCTTGCAAAGAAATAAATGATTATTGATTATTGATTATTGATTATGTAATATATTAATATAATAACCACCGCGAACTCGGTTGTATTTTGTGGGGGCATCGAGTAGTAATTCCGTCATCGTGTAGGGAACGCGTGATAAGCGAGCTACACGAAGCGCATATGGGCATAGTAAAAACAAAGGCTTTAGCTAGAAGCTACGTGTGGTGGCCGGGGGTAGACGAGGCAGTGGAAGCGAGGTGCCGCGCTTGCACAGTGTGCGCCAGCGTCGCCGACGCGCCGGTGGCACACGTGCCATGCGCGTGGCCGTGGCCGGATCGCCCCTGGGCTAGACTGCACATTGACTTTTTATCAATTTCGGGACTCACGTATTTGATAACGGTAGATGCATGTTCAAAGTGGATAGAGGCCTCGAAAATGAAGACTACTACTGCGGAGGCGGTAATAGCGGTACTGCGGGAGATGTGGGCACGGTTCGGCCTTCCCAAGCAGCTGGTTAGCGACAACGGCCCACCGTTTACAAGTGCTAAATTCGAGTCGTTTCTAAAACGAAATGGTATAGAGCATATTTTTTCATCTCCATACCACCCGGCGTCTAACGGAGCCGCTGAAAATTCTGTAAAAATTTGTAAACGGGCGATTAAAAAAGCGCAAAAACAGAAATTAGATATAGATGTAGCTTTGAACAGGTTTTTGTTAACTTACAGAAATACAGAACACTACACGACTGGAGAAAGCCCAGCAAAAATTTTGCAAGGCCGTAAGCTGCGTATGCGTCTAGATCAGTTAAAACCGGAACGCGCCGCGCGAGTGAGCGAGCACCAGGCGCAGGCGGCGGCGCGAGCGAGCGGCTCGCGGCGCCAGCTGGGCCCGGGGGACACGGTGTGGTACCGCGACTACCGTACCAAGGACAAATGGCTCGCGGGCCAGATCGCTAGGAAGTTAGGAACTACTGACTATACTATAGATTCTAATATTGGAACCGGAATCCACAGGCACATCGATCAGTTGAGACGTAGGGTGTCCGACAGCACTGTAAATATACGTACACCGCCAGCGGCTGCACGACGTCGATCTAGTAGCTCGCTCGTGGTGCCGGAGGAGGGGCCTCGGCCGGGGGATGGCGCGGGCGCGGTGGCGCCGGGCACGGCGGAGTCGGGGCGGCCCGGGGTGCCGGAGACGAGTGATCATGCTAGTGGTACTGCACGGGAAAAAGGCGACTTAAATGTATCGGCCCCTAAGGTATCGCAAGATTCAGAGGTCGAACAACCTAAGAGAATAGTGAAGCCGCCACTGAGATTTGGTTTTGATGAGTACTTCTAATGTTTAGTGTTATAATTAAATAAGTATCACTGTGTAATCATATCACTGTGTGTTAAGCCCTTGCTAATATTTTGAGGTAATGAGATAAACATCCTAAACCTGTTGTGATAACTATCCCTAGGTATATATAAGGTCTAGTAGATGAGATTACGTGGTTAATGTAGATTCTTAACAATGTTATGTAAATAGCTATTCGAAAACATGTTTAACATTCCGTTATACATAACAACCAGTATAGTCCGATCTCCGATTACGCCTAGGGCGGCAGTATATTTAGGGGTCTAATTATACTGGCTGTCAGTGTAAAATAAATTGCGGTTGTTGCGAACACACTGTTTTTATCTTAGGTTGTAGTTAGTTATATACTGTTAGCTATTTTAGATATTGTAACCGACTTCATCAGAAGAAGGGTTAGTTAATAAGGGTGGAGGTGTTGTATATGTAGGGTAAGCAAACAATTGATCATACGCGGGTAGACTTGGGAATCTTGTCTTGGAATAAATGGTGGACAATCGCTACGTGTTTTATTTGCTAATAGGTATAATAAAGAAACATGTTTTAGGTGGAGCAGTCCATACATGTAAGTGAAAGTAAAAACAATTTTTTTTTACTTGAGTAAACATATGGCACGCCAATCGATAGGTCTTTGAAAATAAGTGTAAGGTTTCTCAATAACAATTTTGATATAGTGAATGTATTTGGAGAAACCATATCTGAACGCCATATCGCAATATAAGCATCGTACTGGCCTAGCTCAGAGCAAGAACCAGCGTCGCGAGAATAAGTCCCAAAATTTTGCAGTTTTCCGCGTGTGGCTCACCAAGCTCCAGTTTTTTTCCCCTGCAAATTTGGCTGCAAACTACCCTAACTGATTTATACAACATATTAAAAATGCAGAACTGAATCATGCTCAGCAAATTTTCATGATAAAATCTACAGGAGTACAAGCCTATCGCACTTATTTCGTCTAATTTCTCACCGATAGACAAACAATTTAAATCAGTTCTAGTTATATAGTGTCGCAATGCTAAATTCAACAACCGCAACTTTGCCAATCACGTAAAACTTGAACGATACCTAATAGTTGTCTGTCCAGACTGGGCCTAACTTATCCAATCAGGGTTGTTCGTGATCTTTTACTCATCGCAATAATTAATAGTTAGATGCTTGGCAACAGTTGGTCGCTTCGAGAATGTTTTGATTGCTGTTATTAAGCAGCGGCAGTTATTTTTTGGCTTTTGAGAGGCTTTATGGGTTTTAAAATGTTTTGATCCCACGGTCCTAAAAATAATAGCCATATGATAAATAAATAATGACAAAAGTAGTGATAATACAAATAAACTTAAGCCGTTGTCTACCGGTGACGGGTATCACCGTCAAATAAACAAAAAATTGTTTTGTTTTATTTTTATGTCAGTAGAGGACAGGAGGATACAATGATTTTATTAATGTTTTAGATAGTGACATAGCCCTTTATTTATTTATTTGTGTGTGTAAGTAAGTAATAGAATTTAAGCGATATCAGTTTTTAGCTGGAAAATGGTCGATTTGGAGTGATGTTTGAAAAGATATTTCTGAAAGAAAAATCGAAAAATTACATTAGAAAGTGAAATTAGACGAAACATCATAGTTTTTTGACAGATCTCATGTGAAAAGTCGAGCGTTCGACACTCAAAAATCGGGCCCCTTCTAGATATAGTAACATTAAGAAAATGTCATGATCCATGTCAATCAAAAAGAAAATGGCCTATATAATAGTGCTGTGACATTTATTTATTAACTAACTCGGAAAGTTGTTATTATTACAACGTCACAAACTTCGGCCAAAAGCAAAGTTCAGCCGATGTGACATGGGTTAGAGGCCTGTTTTGTTTTCATCATCACTCACGCGCAGACTGTTTTTTGTTATTTATTTTAATTTGCTATTCGACTTTTTTTGGTACCATTCGAACCAGTTTTCATAGACTATCAAATGTCTCTTTTCGTGTTTTAGTCGTGAAATAATGCTACTAGGTACTTACATAGTTGCTGTACAATTTAGTATTTATTTTTACATAAGTATTCTACTGATACCGTTTATTTGACGTTTGGATAATAAAAAAATACATAATTTTCCGAATTTTTGAAATTAAATATCTTTTTCTAATTTTGGTAAAAGTTTATAATGTTAAATTCAATTGTGATATTTTGCTATAAATTTTAACATGTGTCAAATACTTACCCAATTGTGCAGTTAGGTACCGCCAATTGCGTACTGTTTTAAACAGAGCTCGTTTCTTAATTGTTTTATTTCTTTTTGGTAAACAAAAAGAATATATTTGTATTGTATTTTAAATGTATAGTCTGACACTTCGTCAGTTTTAAAGGATTGATATTGGAGATCGAATAATTTCGATCGGTTGTTTTCTTTCACATCTTATGTCAAAAATTATCGTTATATATTCATTGTATTTGCTATGCCAAGAACTGGAGATTTAATTTAAGCTCTATAATAGATGTATTCTGGTAAATATAATATCTAAGCAATAGGTACAGTCAGCCCATAAAAATGTTGAGCATACTTAGAACCTTGTCACATCGAAATCTAAGAAATATTTAGACTGAAACGTCATAAAATATAAAACCTCTTTAATTTGACAAAGTACTAAAGTGCTCAACATTTTCGTTGGCCCACTGTACATCAGGAAATTCAGGAAGTAAATCCTAAGAATATAGTACAAGCTTTGCTTAGTTTGGGACTAGGTTGATTTGTGTAAGATTGTCCACAATTTTTTTATAATTTAATAGAATTTGACATTTGAAGTAGGTATACATTAATTTATATTTTGACAATACTTAAACTGAGTCATTCATCATCCTCCTAGCGTTATCCCAGTACAGTTGCATCCTGAAGGATGCCTGGGGTCCGCTACCTAATCCCAAGATTTGGCGTAGGCACTAGTTTTTACGAAAGCGACTGCCATCTGACCTTCCAATCCCGAGGGGAAACTAGGCCTTATTGGGATGAAGCTTTGTCAAGTGAGTGGACAACTTGACTGTTAGAAGTTCTCAAGCCGCCCGAAGGCCTCCAACTTGGCTCGGAAATCTCACAATTCGATTCCAATGTTGATCGAAGTCAATACTAGCGGAATAGTTTCCAAGAAGTCCTAATGTCATCATAAATCTGTAGGAATCGGCAAGATCCCCAATTCCGGTAAATTTATTACAGCAAAAGGCAAAATCTCTTCAAAGTAAAATGGCCAGTGATATTAAAGCCAACGTCGCATTAAGATTTTTATCAGATTTATTGAAAGAAAGATACAATTTATTTCAAAATGTGTATCTGCGAGCACAATATGCAGGCGTGCTTTATTTGTTTATGGCAAAATAATGATTGAAACGACATGAAAACTTTATATTACCTGGAACTCTTTAAGGCATGAGTGAATAAGCATAATCGAGGTGAGTTCGCTTCATCGTCGGCCTCATCTTTGACCCCTAGCTAGATGCTGGCCAAGAGCAATCCCATTTTTAATAAAAAAAAAATATTAATATACAACATATATTTGTACCGTATACCGTACCGCCTCTATACTGGCAAGCCAACAAGTCACATAGGTAAAATTCATTTGTTTTTTCAAAATTCAAACATTTATTCTACAAACTAGCTTTTGCCCGCGACTTCGTCTGCGTAGAACTCGGTCATCACGTTAGAATGTTATTTCATTCTTCTATTTCTTGCGCTTACCTACTTATCTCTCTTCCATTCTAACTTAAACCCCGTTAAGGGATGATTTTCGGGATGAAAGTATCCTATGTCCTTCCCTAGGACTCAAACTATATCCATACCAAATTTCATCTAAATCGGTTGAGCATTTTAAGGGGAAACCGGCAGACAGAGTTACTTTCGCATTTATAACCCGCCCCGGTTTCGCACGGGTAGTCCAGTTTTAAATTTATTTATCTGAGCTTTTGCCCGCGACTTCATTCGCGTGAATATCCATATCAACTTCTACACCGTATTTCGCCGGATGACAGAGGACTAAATACCTATATATTATTAACGAAGTAGATGAAATTTTTCGGATATTCCGATACGGGTGTGGAAAATACTTCATACACATCAATTAATGAAGATGAAAACGCGAGCGCAGCGAGCGCGAATTCTTTCAAACATTACGAT
This sequence comes from Cenopis cana, assembly GCA_951800055.1. Taxonomy (NCBI): domain Eukaryota; kingdom Metazoa; phylum Arthropoda; class Insecta; order Lepidoptera; family Tortricidae; genus Cenopis; species Cenopis cana. The sequence continues at coordinate 2,719,738 of OX637495.1, forward strand.
GCAGGTGCGGAAAATACTTCATACGCATCAAATAGTTTAGATAAAAAAGCGAGCGCAGCGAGCGCGAAATGTTTTGAACATTATGATGCAGGTTTGCAAAAGACTTCATACGCACCAAGTAATGTAGATGAAAACGCGAGCGTAGCGAGCGCAAAATGAAAAAAAGAACATTGTGATGCAGGTGCGGAAAATACTTCAAATGAAATAAATGAAATAAATGAAATAAATGAACTTTATTCTGTAAGTAGGCCGCAATGGCACTTTTACAAGTCAAACCCTACTAGCGTTTCACAGAGGCCACTGCCGAGAAGAAACGCCGAAAGAAACTCGACAGTCAGCCATTTTCTCACAAAAATATGCTTATTACAATGATAATACTCATATCATACGCATCAAGTAATGAAGATAAAAACGCGAGCGTAGTCAGTGCGAGATGTTTCGAAAATTATGATGCAGGCACGGAAAAGATTTCACACGCATCAACTAATGTAGATGAAAACGCGAGCGTAGGGCGCGTGAAAATTTTCGAACATTATGATGTAGGTGCGGAAAATACTTTATACGCATCAAGAAATGAAGATGAAATCGCGAGCGTAGTGAGCGCGAAATGTTTTGATGCAGGTGCGGATAATACTTCATACGCATCAACTATAATGTAGATGAAAACGCGAGCGTAGGGCGCGCGAAAATTATCGAACATTATGACGTATGTGCGGAAAATACTCATCAAGTTTGTAGATGAAAACGCGAGCGCAGCGAGCGCGAAATTTTTCGAACATTCTCATGCAGGTGCCGAAAAGACTTCATACGCATCAACTATAATGTAGATGAAAACGCGAGCGTACGGCGCGCGAAAATTTCCGAACATTATGATGTAGGTGCGGAAAATGCTCATCAAGTAATGTAGAAGAAAACGCGAACGCAGCGAGCGCGAAATTTTTCGAACATTATGATGCAGGTGCGGAAAAGACTTCATACGCATCAACTATAATGTACATGAAAACGCGAGCGTACGGCGCGCGAAAATTTTCGAACATTATGATGTAGGTGCGGAAAATGCTCATCAAGTAATGTAGAAGAAAACGCGAGCGCAGCGAGCGCGAAATTTTTCGAATATTATGATGCAGGTGCGGAAAATACTTTACACTCATTAAGTAATGTATATGAGAACGCGAGCGCAGCGAGCGTGAAATGATTCGAACATTCTGATGCAGGTGCGGAAAAGACTTCATACGCATCAACTATAATGTAGATGAAAACGCGAGCGTACGGCGCGCGAAAATTTTCGAACATTATGATGTAGGTGCGGAAAATGCTCATCAAGCAATGTAGAAGAAAACGCGAGCGCAGCGAGCGCGAAATTTTTCGAAGATTATGATGCAGGTGCGGAAAATACTTCATACTCATCAAGTAATGTGTATGAAAACGCGAGCGTAGCGAGCGCGAAATATTTCGAACATTATGATGCCGGTGCGGAAAATATTTCATAGGCATCAAGTCATGCAGATGAAAACGCGAGCGTAGCGAACGCAAAATTTTTACGAACATTATGATGCCTGTGCGGAAAAGACTTCAAACGCATCAAGTAATGTAGATGAAAAAGCGAGCGCAGCGAGCGCGAAATGTTTCGAACATTATGATGCAGGTTTGCAAAAGACTTCATACGCACCAAGTAATGTAGATGAAAACGCGAGCGCAGCGAGCGCGAAATTTTTCGAACATTATGATGCAGTTACGGAAAATAATTTCTACGCGTCAAGTAATGTAGCTAAAAAAGCGAGTGCGAAATGATTCGAACATTATGATGCAGGTACGAAAAAAACTTCATACGCATCAAGCAATGTATATGAAAACGCGAGCGCAGCGAGCGCGAAATACTGAACAAAAATAAATTGTTGACCTATCAAATGGCTTTGTAAAGAGGTGGTTGAATAGGTATTTTTTTGTTCATAAATTAGTGGAATACCTTTCAAAGTTCAAAGTGCTTTATTGTAAAACATAGGTATAACTGAATACCTACTTTGGTCTGTTCTTTCACTTTCGAAGATGGAGTAGAGGCCTAGGTTGATAGCGCACCCACCCTGGTTGCTTCTAAGAGGTATGTGATTTTCTGAGAATTGTTTTTTTTGCTTCCTATCCGCCTATAACTTTCGAATTTGGTCATACTTGATGTTTATTGTTACGTAGGTATATTTTACTAACAAATACCAATAAACCCTAAATTTATGTCTGTTACGCGCTGAACGTATTTTATACATTTTGCTGACGGAAAACGCAACTAATCGGCACCTCGAAGAACCTCAATGACACCCATATCGATTATTATGAAAGGTAAATAAGTAAATGTCCGCCATCTTCGATTTGAAAATGGATATCATTCTTGTAATGAGCGCCTCAAAAAACAATATTTTATACAAAAATGCGAATACCTAATATATAGGTACATGTCGCAAGTGCTACCATGCAACCGAGAGCCCGCCGCTCTGCGTAGGGACCCTCCATCGAAAACAAAAAAAACCGAGGTTTCGTAGTAAGGTTTGTGAATATTGATAGCGACTGACTGACCAACATAATTAGATCTCTCATTTCAAACAGTTAATATGGTTTGAGGGACTTTTGTATTTTTGTCTTTAGCCTTGAGAGGCAGAGGTATTGTTATTTCACCCCCCCCATATTTTCAAATACTATCTGTTTATTATACAATGTTTGAATGGGGTTCTATTTACTTTGCGTCCATGTATATACTTACCAATTTTCAAGCCTGTAAATCATGAACTGAAAGACTTCGCATACAAAGTTTAACCCCTCTTTTCACCCCCTTTCATCCCCAACCTGTATGATTTTTATAGCCTATAACCTGGCCGAAGATCCAATAAACATATTAGTGAAGGCTGTATTAAAATCCATTCGCTAGTTTTCGCGTGATAGTTAGACAAATAAACAGACAGACAAACAGACAAACAGACAAACAGACAAACAGACACGAATTCTAAAAACAGTTGAAACGTGTTCTGTTATCGACTCTTAGACCCCTCAATCGATTTTTTTTCTTATATCTTCAATGTACAGATTTTTGACCCTCTTCTGCTTTATTATATGTATAGATATATCTTCAATGTACAGATTTTTGACCCTCTTCTGCTTTATTATATGTATAGATAGGCCACAAGGGCACTTTTACATGTCATAATGTTAATTTACAATTTAATAAAGTCTGACAATATAAGCATAAGCATAAATACCTATTGACATTAATAGTACATTACTTAACAAGGGCGGTAAAACAAAGAATGCCTCAGATCGCAGGTATTTGACGCCCGAGCCGAAGGCAAGGGCGATAAATATGCGATCTGAGGTTTTCTTTATTACCGCCCGTGTTAAGTACAAAATTTTATGTCACCCCCTGGCCAGGAAATGGGATTTCCCGCGCGCGGAGCGTGCGGTAATTGCCGCTTTATGGACAGGTGTGACATAAAAGATATTACCTACAAGCCTTTATAAGGCGAGGGGTAGGGCAAGGCATTCTCCATACAAGCATATTGCACGTTTTATTCATCGGTTTTGGCACTCCCGAATATTATATATTTTTTGGTTCTAAATATTGAATTTACGAAGAACTTGAAGAGGAAATAAAAAAAATTGAAAATAAAAGAATACAATATTACAAAAAAATAAACTTTCAGGTTATGGCTAACAGAAAATAAGCATACTGGGCAAAAATCATAACTGTAGTGCAAACGGGTGATTCTTCAAGGGGTCAATTTGCACCGTCCAGAGGAAGAAAGTACCCGTAGGATGAAAATAATAAACCAAAGTATTTTTTCGTTAAAATATGGCCACTTAATCTATCTGGGACACGATTGCTTTTTTAGGTAAGTTAATTATAAATAGCCAAAAAAAAATTACAAACACTACCCTGGGCGTTCATAAGCCATTTTTTGATCAAAATACCCCAAAAAGAACAAGTTATGAATCGAAACCAAGTATTGCATTGTTGATTCGTGATAGGATTATAGTTATGGATTCGAAATAGAAAATATTGTACCTGTGCTTATTGTAGTTTTTGTTATAATGTACATAAAAGGTTTGTCCAGAGTAGATGAGATGAATAACCCATTTCTGAAGAATGACCCAAACACAAACGAAGGAAAACTTGCACAAAGTTTGTATGGCGAGGGGCTTGCAATATTTTGTGAGCAAATCAAAGTAAAGTTCCGAGTAAATCATGAAACTGAATTTTAAAGCAGTCCTTCTCACCTCAACTGAAATGAAATTTTGCATACTTAACATGTTTAGTTTGGACGATGATTATGAATTATTGTGTGTGTTTTCTTATGTGCAATAAAGTGTCATACATACATACATACATTGTACCTTCGAACTGATCCAATGGAATATTCTAGTGAAATACCTTTCAAAACACACAAGACAGACCCGTTTTTCTGGGCTCGTTGAGCCGTCTGACCGAGACGGCATTTCGTTTGTTGAGTAAAAGTACGGAGGTATCAGTAACGACCGTTCCGATACATTATTCGTATAAGGATCAGTCGTAAAATGTAAAATATACTAGGGTAGGATTAGGGTGAATTATGCCGGGTGGATGGAGAACAATTTTCTTTATCGGTTCGGTATTTTAACATCAGCGGTGTATTTACAAATCCTACTTTCGGAACTTCGGAACAGATCTCCGCCATAAAAAAAGGTTAGCTCAAATTTTGTCATTAATTAGGTTAGGTTAGGTTAGGTTAGGTTAGGTTAGGTTGGGTTAGGTATAAGTAATGCAGGGTTTAATAAGATGTACCTAGGTTAACTTTACGCGAAAGTATTTTACGCGCATGGAATTAATTCTTTACCTAACCGCTGGCGAGATGTCGGTAATTAAAGCGGGGCATATATTATTGACAAATAATTTATAATAATTAATTAATTATTAATTTAAAGTTACTATGACCGTCATTACTTATGTACCAACCCAACAGATTAACCGCCCTTACTGTTTTTTTTAGATTGTAGGTAGAGTTTTGACGTGCCGCCACTGCTACTTGCCATCAGGTGGACCGTACACTTGTTTGCCATCGTCGTTGTATAAGAAAATAAACTTGGTCCTGAGTTTTGCAACCGCTTCGACGGCTTGCTTAATCACCGGCCCCTGTGAAAAGTTATCCTACACCTAATGAGGGCTTACACGCCTACGAAAGCGATCGAAAATCAATAGCACGATCTAATTTTAAATATTAACCATCGTTGAGGAAACTTAGGCGAAGTCTTTACGATCATTTGCGAAGTTTTGTAACGTGCTGAAGCCTGTCAAGAAACGGGAAGAGCAGATTAATTATACGGGTTTATTTATTAATTATATAGGAAGAATCAAGATTGTGAAGAATTAATGACGGTGAAGAATAACGCATGTGATAAAATTCAGCTGTGTGGAATTTATATTGTGCAGAATCGCGAATAGGAAGAAACAATAATGGCATAAACATCGAATAATCCATTATTCGCGCGTATCAACCGCCTCACTTCCGTGGACACGTTTTTGACGAATTGGCTGTAGATTTTGTGGTATTTCTGAGTTAAGTGGTAGATGTCCCGTACTTTTATCAGATAACTGAGAACCGCATTGAAATCTTTATCCAAACTCAACAAAATAGTGACCACAAAAGTGATATGGAACAAACGCCCGAATAATGACCCATACATACGATGAGTAAAGTTCAAAAGAAATTAATATGCTTATCCTTACTAGTTTTTGCCCGCGAATTCGTCATCTGCATAAACTTCCACTACCTATATATTTCGTCTCTTCGAGAGATAAACAGTATTCTATTATTATGTTGATCCAGGCTATAGACACTTTGTATACCAAGTTTCATCATAATCCATTCAGCCGTTTTTGCGTAATTGCTAACAAAATCCAAACTTCTAAACATCCAAACATCTAAACTTTCGCATTTGTAATAGATGTAGGATTTTCCAGTCGTATGTTAAAATGATGTCAACACTATCTCACTTAACTGTTAAAACCAATCAGTTTAAGGCCGTGTATTACCACTTTTGAGTTTTTAAAAACCATCTGAGACATAGAATAAAGTGTCTTAAAATCTAAAAAAAATATATGAGTTACATAAGGATCTTGTCTAGTCAAAATCGCAGTCAGTTACATGACCTGATGAATTTCACTCGATAGAAAAAAATCGCGAAGTTACCCCTTTTTTGGAATGTATTTTCAATATTACGGCTATATTACTGATATTTAACGTTTTATTTTTGTACTCAATTAAAGATCGTAAATAGTTATAGACAAATTCGCAGGGTTTGCTTTGATAGAATGATTGGCTTAATGACTATAGCTAAATATTTACAAAACTGCGCGCAGAGCTTGCGTAGAGAGCGGGATGGTTAATTATAAACTCACGCGTGTTAGAGCGGGACATTTACGTTGGGGATACCTCCCCTTAATAACCCACTAGCTCCAAATGGAGCCCGATTGCTGTCACTCATGCATCCGTCTGTCTATCAGCGAGCTGTAGATATCTCTTGAACCAGCATATAAATTTACCAATTATTGCACAGAGTCAGCTAGTACTCTTCTTTATAAGAGAATGATAATAGTAAAGCTTTTAAAGCTCTTTATAACGTTTCAAAAGGCCAAAACAATTTCGCAGCGGCACTCAATCCAGTCATAAAAACTACTTAAGCACGCGGCTCCGCCTGTCATTAACCTGACATCCATCGCAGCTATTACCCGGCAGTTATAGCGCTTATATGGCTTTAGTAACGCTTTATGGACGCTATTATATCACGTGGTTTAATGGAGATGTACACGGGAGAGCATTTTGGCTTTAAGTACATTAAGGGTCAGTTGCACCAGCATACGAACACAGACCGGTCATCGTCAAATATGGCGCCGGCAGCTGTCATCCCATAGAAACTTGTCAAACTTTCCATACAATCAGATTTGACGAACACCGCTTACGATTACAGATGGTTTGGTGCAACCCAGCCTAAGAGTCGTAGAATCGTATATAGAATCTCTTCTTTATGATTTTTTGATGTCAATATGTATCACGTTGGTGGTAAACTAGCGCACGGCTCGCTTGATGGTAAGTGAACACCGCAGCCTCTAAACCCCCGCATTTGTTAATATGACAGCATAAGACAACGCACGTAAAAAGAGCTCCGGGGGCTACCTTTTTTACGTGTAGAAAACCAGCGAGCCAGGTACCCAGACATGGATGACTGAGTTACGTAGTCGTAGTATTTCTATCCATTAATAATTCCACGGTGACCGCCATCTGCGGTCTATTGCGGGACTCATACTGGGAGTATCTCATACTGAACGCACTGGAGCCGTCGCGCTTTACTACCTTTTCACTTGGGCTTCCCTGGGGCTGATGGGCAAGTGCTGCGGCCCCCACCACCTGAAGCACTTGCAACCCCGGTGTGACCCCCTTTAGTCGCCTTTTACGACAGGTGGGGGAGACCGTAGACCTATTCTTGTCCGAGCCTACACCGGTTGACGTGCGTCCTATGGCGGACGGTTGCATTCCCGTGCTTGACGTCTCCTTCTTCTATTGGGATCCGCTCTCTCTCCTTCACGTTCAGCGGTCTTAAATTCTTCTCATGGATAATAACTTCTTCACAGAAGGAGATCATTGCTCTCCATGCCGAATCCGTTGCCGTTGCCAGCATTCTTGTTACAATTGCTGGCGGGTGTAAGTACATGAGTATATGGCAACCACGCTGGCCAGAGTCGATCTCTCTGAGTCCCATGCAGGGCACTCTTCCAAAGTGTGTTGGGCAGAGTCCTGATCTGCCCCACAAAAATGGCATTGCGCAGTCGTCTCGCGGCCAATTCGATTCAGGTACTCGCCGAAACAACTATGTCCTCTCCAGCCAGGGTTATAGACGCTTGCAACTACATGAATGTCATATGCAAGGAGCTAATCCGCAACGAAAGCGATTTTACTTTTTAAATAAAAAAACCGGTCAAGTGCGAGTCCGACTCGCGCACCGAGGGTTCCGTACACAGTTCTTGAATATGTAGTTGTGTACCCGTCCCGAAAAAACATGACAGCACCATCTATCGGCGCATTGTGTTACTAATTTGCGCGACTGAATAACTTAGTACGTATGTTGGTTTTTCACATCAACCGATTTCAATAATTGTTTTTTTATTTGAAAGAAGGTATTTTCAACGTAATTTTGTAAATTTAAATATAAAACAAAAATATATACAAAGGTGATTAAATTACAAACTTAGTATAGAAAAGTTTTTTGATGATTAAAAAAAAGAAAAACTAGATAGAGCTATGGCTATAATTTTCCTGTAAAATATACATGCATATTAATGTTGTGTAATAATTTCAAATTTTTTTCTTCGTAAACTTCGGAGATAAGGTGGGGGAATGGTATTTTTTTTTACATTTTCCCTCGTAAATCGAAATTTCCCCAACGAAAAAAAAAAACTAAAAATTGTTTTGGAATGTACAAGTCAAGCCCTTTCATATGATACCCCACTTGACATAGTTGCCAGACTTTAAAATTTTGAACCCCCTTTTATCTGTCATTATTCACAGAAAATAAAATAAAATAATTTAAAAAAACATCTTCTATGTATCTGGGTTACCCTTGTTTATAACTATTCCAAATTTCAAATCGATAGGATAAGTAGTTCCTGAGATATTTAGCGATGTGACAGACAGACAGACAGACAGACAGACAAACAGACAAAGTGAAACCAATAGGGTTCCTTTTTTACCTTTTTGGTACGGAACCCTAAAAGGGCCCTTTTCAATGTGACATTTTTATTAATTAAACTAAGTTTCAACTTTCTTTTTTTTCGTGTACTTTTTAGTTTCGACTTATTTTTGGGGACTAATATCAATGTGCCAGAATATCGCTTATAGGTAACTCATCGTTACCTTCTAAAAAAAACCTTCCATAGTTCAATGTAGGTTCAATGTAAAAACGTTTTTTTCCTTAATTTTACCCTTCAAAGGCTTCAAAGTATGACAAAATCTATTTGTTTATTTGCGCCCACGATGTAAAATCATAAAATCAAGCCTTACGAAAGCAAAACCACCGCTAAATTGTTTATTCACAAAGAAAACTCAATTAAGTCTGGAGACATGAAACAATGGATTCATCAGGTGAAACGTCCACAAAATGTGGTTGGCACGTGTCGGTAGGTAGCTAGTATCAAATAGAATGCTCCATTCGAGACGAGTCAGAACAAAATTAAATTACCTGATATATCTGATATGATGATTGAATTGACTGGCGTGTCATCAGTTAGTGATGTTACTGTTAACACTCACATATTGTCAGCCAGGGCGACTTGTTTCGAATTCTTCCTCAACTGAAATCCCATTACTTTTCCTTGCAGGAACTCATCCTGAAGAGTTCGAAACATGTCGCCTAGAGTGACTATTAACTAGTGAGTGTTAACCGTTTAATAGTATATCATAGTTTTTTAATTATATTTAAGGTTTCTTCCGCAATCGGCATGGAGTCAGTACTATATAAGTAAGCTGTGTCAAAAGCTGATTTTGCTAATCAATTTTAGATTGAATTTAACACACACTTGGGACTACGAAAACGGCTTCCCGGACCAGAAATTTTAAAAATATCCGTATAATTTATTCATTCATTAATTCGTTCATTCTACAATTTTATCTTACAATTATTTAAATTTGTAACGTTTTTATTAATTTTGTTAATCAACGTTTTTTTTTGCCTTAAAAATTGTCATCACTTATTTTATTATTTTAAATTCATAATCATTTTTATATTCCGACGAATGCTACTCGAATGACATGATAATGTACCTACTAAAATTAGTTTGTAAGAATTTACTAACAATAATTATCCTTCCAAGTTGGTCTCGAAATAAAACGAATTGAATAATCATGTCAATAATGAAAAATACACCCCGTATTTACAAAAATCTACATACATGCAACCCAATCTTCTTCTTCTTCTTCTTTCAGCATATTTGCGTCCACTGCTGGACATATGCCTCTTCCATGCCTTTCCATTTCGTTCTGGACGTAGCGGTTCTGGTCCAGGTGCAACCCAATATTATATTATAATGTAACTGTTTCAAACCGTTTGTTGCCTTTAGGTATATTCTGTTAGTGTGTATCCGCTTCCAACAAAGTTAGTATATGTATACTAACTTTGTTGGAAGTAAAAACATAAACAAACGGCTTACTTACGACCCCAAAAGTTTTGGCATGACCTTTTTCTTATTATCATCCTACACATTTCAAGATTTCTTTTAAATAATCAAAATACATGAACTAATGAAATAAATTAACTACTCTGCAACTAGGCAGCAATGGCAGTTTCTACACGTCAAAATCTGCTAGACTTTTTCAAAAACAAGACCACGGCTGAGAAGAATCTCCGAAACAAACTGGACAGTCAGTCAATTTCTCTCAAAAATTATAAACCTAATTAAGATAGTAAGTATGTAAACAAATAAAAACAAGGGGAAAGAATATTTACAATATGTCGACAGGAAAACATCCGGAAACTGTTGAGTGTTGACATAGGTATTATCAAATTCTTTCTTTCAAAAACTTTTCGTAGGTACAGCTAGGTATAATTGTATTACCCTAATATCCAATTAGATACCCAGAAACACAAAGTTTTAGGTTTTTATGTGTATATTTTTGTTACTAGGTTTTTATCTTTTTTTTAATATAAATGTCTTTATTAATCATGAAACTTACAATAGTTACTTATCTAGTGTACATTTAAATCCTAGAAAGTAAAATCATGACTTGAAATAGTTTAGTGAGCTAATGCGCTCATTTTCAAACTTTTTAACACGGTCTTTTACATAGGTTGTTATCTAGTTTCGATTTAAATCTACGATAACCGTGGCTTCAAATAAGGAATATAATAGGAAGTACCTAAGGCTTGTTTGTTTTTGCTTATATTGGTATTGTATGGACATTTTCTGATAAACAAATGAAATTGAATTGAAATAACTGTCTGTTATTGTTTACGCGTTGACAAATACGAAGTCTTGAATGTTTTTCGTTTGTTAATATTCGTTATGTTTGGATATTTAACCTTCAAGCGTTCAACCTAACCACAGAAATACAACTATAGTGCTCAAACTTTAACAAATATGGGCTTTATGTTTTTCACCGATATTATAAGATTTCAAGCTCACATGATTTGATTTGATGATCATTTACATTAGAATTACGATGAATTACACACATGGTAAACATCCCGTTATTATTCACCTATGTTATCACCTAATAAGCAAACATAAAAAAAAACTTTTCTTCGCACTTTGCGAATACACTACCAATTAGATAGTATCCGTGGAGATATTATTTATTATCATCCGCTTGTTGTCTTTTTTTCACTTTGTGGTGTACAATAAAGTGCCTATATATTATTATTATCATTATAACATTATCGCTGTAAAATTGCACTGCCAGATGACATAAATTTACTCTTTAAATTGCTTTATTTATTATTTATCGCCGCAACGAATCCGTGAACAAAAACACATAAAACTTACACGATTATTATCTTTATCTCACCTTTAACCACTAGCCTACAGGGTGTATATCTAACATTCATCTAAAATAAACGGATTATAAAAATATCTATCACTAGACGCGCTGCGGAGGTCGCTGAGACGTGCGCCTCGCAGCCCACGGGTAGGGGCACTGCCGGCATTGGGGGATGTCGGATGCCGGACTGACGGACGGTTTTGGGATCCGTTACGCGAGTCAGGTTCATACAGTCTGTGCCTAAAGCTTTTTCGAAACAAAACACAAACGAACGCGTTTGCGTTTGGTCTCAATTTATACAGTTACCACCATAAAGCAACAGAGGCGCTGGCGCTGCTCGTGTTGCCTTACAAAATGAGACTAAACTGAAACGCGTGATTCGTTTGTGTTTTGTTTCGAAAAAACCTATACTAGAGATACTGTTCATTCTTACGTGTCCTTTCATATAAACAAACTTTGCTTGAATGTCTTCATTCAATCATTATCACACTTTTTTCTAGGATTACTTACACAATCATCATCTCATCACCTTAACACATTCACTGCCAGGAACCCACCTAGCGGGCGCTCAGCTCGTAGACGCATAGCCGATCTAAGTATACAACAACATTTTAACACCACTTTCGCTACCAAGCTTTTCGTAGCTACGCGTCTACGAGCAGGGCGCCCGCTAGGCGGGTTCCTGGCAGTGAAGTGATAATGATTAATGTCAAATATATCGATAAAATTTAAAAAGAGTTTGTTTACATGATACGGCACATAAGTATGAATAAACTGTACGCATTTTTGGATCCTATACGTCAAAGGTAGTCAGGTTCATTAAAATATACACATTTTGAATCTTATGATAAAGGAGTAGAGTACAAAAGTGTACATATATTAACGAAGCCGAGTAATTAAACGCTTCAACGAATAATCAGAATCTATGGCCAGAGGCCATGGTCTCAAGAAAAATCTCGGGGTCGGGCGTGAAGCGGGGCGTGCATGTTAAACAATTGAAACTTATACTGGTGATGGTGTCCTAAGTCGCCGCTGCGCAAATATTTAGTATGCACGCCCGCCCGCCCCGCTGCACGCCCCGCAGAACGCTCCGCTCGACGCTCCGAGCGTCCACTTAGGTCTTACACTTAAGAGGAGGGGTAGGGCAAGCTCTCTCCATACAAACTTTGTGCAGGATTTACTTCGTTTGTGTTTGCATTAAAGTTATGATTTTTGGTCAGTATGCTTATTTTTCTGATAGCTATTTCGTGATGTAATTTTTTTTTATTAATTTTTATTTTTATTTTTTAATTTTGAATATTTTTGAAATATTGGAAAATTTTCACATCACGATCTTCGCATATCTAATATTTACAACCAAAAAAAATATTATATTTGTTAGTGCCAAAACCGACGAATAAAACGTGCACAAAGTTTGTATGGGGAAGGCCTTGCCCTACCCTGCGCCTTAAGTATAATAACCGTATCCTAACAGACCGATATCCTGTTACAAGCTAATGCCTGGCGACAGACGGGCGCTCAGTTTATTATATATATAACATGTTTCAAGACCAATAAAGAATATGAATGACTGAATTTTGTGTTCCTGGAGGGTGCCAGGGGGGCTACCGCGAACCAGTAATCCAAGTTTTCCCTCTCTGTCGCACATAAAAGTTATCACATAAGTGCGACAGAGAGAGAAAACTTCGTTTGTGGTTCGCGGTAGCCCCTCTGAGCTCCCGAGGATGCACTGTGTTAAGAGCGAGGGACCTAAGTTTGTCATTTCTTCTGTCAACACAGGGAATCCTGAACACAACAATAAAGAATATTTATGTCACACCTGGCCATAAAGCGGCCATTATCGCACGCTCCGCGCGCGAAAAAACCCACTTCCTGGCCAGGGGGTGACATAAAATTTTGTACTTAACACGGGCGGTAATAAAGAAAGCCTCAGATCGCATATTTATCGCCCTTGCCTTCGGCTCGGGCGCCAAATACCTGCGATCTGAGACATTCTTTGTTTTACCGCCCTTGTTAAGTAATGTACTATTGTATTGTATTGTATTGTAAATGTAAATTAGAGACCACCATCAGGATTCTTATGCTTTTTAATATTAAAATGTATATAATATATCCAACACTCGTTTTGGGTCGTCGTGCCAGCCTAGTTAGTTAGTTAGTTAGATATAATATATGACAACTATGACGGACTTAATGGCTGGGCTATATTGAGTGAACGGACACCTGCCTAGTAAAAATCTCACATTTTATCATGTTTATTATTAACTCGTGGCTCTGTGAGTTCGTAACCCTTCCGTGTGTTTTTTAATATTGCCTTAAAATGAATAGCTTAAAAAAATGCTTTTATATAAATTATCGAACCTTCGCACAAAATTCCACGACAATCGGCTGAGGAATGCGACCTGTAAAGGAAAATCATGGGACATACGAAAACATTTTGAAATGGGGACGCTTTCTCGCTTCGGTCGTTCGATCAAATAATGTGAAAATCAAAAATAACCAATATTTAATTTTATTTATTAGTACAAATAGATCTCTAGAATGTTCTGGGCACAAAGATCGGGTATTAATTATAAAACGATTGAACGGGACGCTTTAATCACCAGTGAAGGTATAAACCAAATAATTATTCAGAAATATTGAGAACCTCCTAACATTCACATGAAAGTTAGACCTTATTGATGGAACCTAAAGTTGAGATTATAATGGTAAAAATAATATGTCGAATATATTTTATATTGAAAGGGGTTAGTTTACATAAATGATGAGATTCGATTCCCGGAAGGCCTCGTATGGATAATATTCCATTGAAATACAATTTCAAAGCAAAGTAGATTTTCAAAGCGGATAATGCTTGCTGTTTTAAGTCGTAGGTAGGTATAGTCACGAGTTTTAATTTTGACCTGTCAAACTGTATATTAACCGTATATTTTCTAAAGAAAAAGTTTCCGAAATGGGTCATACCTAAACTAAAGCGCGTGACCGTAACTTACAAATATGATTACGAGTAAAATAACACAGTTATCGGTAATTGATTGAATCATGCGTTACATTTTCAATTTACAAAGTGAAATATGATTATTTGTTTATTTAGCTCTATTGGAAAAGCAGCCATACATGTGTGCGAGTAACTTTCGCATATTCATATAGATTTAGTCGGAAAAACGAAATCCTATTAGTTACATGTTAACACGGGACAGGATTCGTCCACTTCGGCGTGCAAGGTCGTCTTTCCTGCCCGAGGCCAGCATACGATTACAGTACAGGACTAGGTCAGGATCAGTAGCTCTAGTCTAAGTTTTTGCGAAACATTAACTAATTCGAACGCGTTTGTGTTTTGTCTCAAAATGAATGAAAGTGGTATAAAAACGTGAACAGCGCCTCTGGTGGTCACTAGTGGAAACTAAAACAGCGATTATAACATTTGTTGCTAACCGATGAACTATATAGAAACTAGAGCTACAGTAGCTATAGCTCTAGTATAAGTTTTTTCGAAACATTAACTAATTCGAACGCGTTTGCGTTTTGTCTCAAAATTTATGAAAACGCTCTCACCGAATTTGAAATACGCGCGTTCATCGGTTAACAACAAATGTTATACTCGCTGTTTTAGTTTCCACTAGTGACCACCAGTGGCGCTGTTCACGTGTTCATACCACTTTCATACATTTTGAGATAAAACGCAAACGCGTTCGAATTAGTTAATGTTTCGAAAAAACTTATACTAGAGCTACAGGACTGTGTTAACGTCAAGGATTTAAAAAGATTGGTACTTGGATCGCTTACCATCAGGTGATTTGTGGTCAAGCGCAAACCTATATTGAATTAAAAAAAAGGTATTTACACCTCCATGTTCATTTAATCAATTAGTTTTTAGCCATTTTATTTTATGTTAGTCTTAGTTTCGTGTTATTTAAACCGACTTTAAGGAGGTTCTCAGTTTGACCTGTATGTTTGTACGCGATTATCACGCTTTTGGCTGAACTGGATTTGATGCGGTTTTCAGAAAAGCATTTGTTTAGTCTCTTCATTAGACAAGGTAAAAAAAGGATTCTAAATGGTATTTTGAAGATTTCAGCCTTAACTTCGAAAGGCCCAAGCTATTAGCACGATTGCAATTAATAATGTAGTGGCTAAATGTTCTAATAAAAGGAATAGAATAGAACACACATAAACATTTATTCGAACCACTTAAAAAAAAAACAACGGTTTGCACTCCGGGAGTGCCGGCAGAAGTGAAAATTCAATGACATGATAAAGAAGTTTTCACTTAATACATTTTTGACAACAGCGCCACCTACGAACAATACAAGGCACTAACTATACAGAACGCTGCTGTCGGTTGTAACTTAACGCGGTAAGCCTGCATTGTGGGAAACTTCGCTTGTTTGTTCATAGGTGGCGCTGTTACCAATATCCATCTTCTACAGGTCACGTGTCCATCTTACGATATTAGGAGGGGTCAACTTAGCTGGTCTGACGATCTGACGGTCACGTGACCCTGACGCAAGTTTAACATTTTTCCCCTTTCACAAAAAGTACACAGCGCCGCTAAAGAAGTTTTCACTTCAAAAATGTTATTGCAAAAAGTTAAGAAGTTGGGATTTTTTTTTGTCACGCTTATTGTGACATCATGCCTTATAAACTAAGATATTAACAATTAGGGACTTATCTCCGCTTAATACCTCGGTTGATGTCTTCCTATTTTTGATTGCGGGCATGCGAGGATTGAGTTAACTAGCCCTAAATCATACATGTCACATTTATATTTGACCGTGAATTCTCGTCTCTCAGCTTCGTTCCGGACACATTCTACCATTATGTGAAACCCATCTTCTTTTACTTCACATTCTGCACAGTTCTGCAAGTTGGGATGTGAAGACTAAAATGTTGGTTCTAAAAAGCTAGTTATTCCATAATTTCTAACGGCATCATTTCAAAGCCCTTCGATCCACATAGTTAGGAACGTCCCCAGGGGAATCCACTTAGTTGGGTCGCTAAGTAATAGCTTAGTTAACTTACTAACTTAGTTTCTAGAGGATCTTCTTCCGAACGGACGATGAGTTTTACATACAGTACAGATGTATTGCAAAATGATTGAAAACTCGGATCCCAATCGGAATACGATGGCACCCGAACTGTCAATCAATGATTGTATTAAATGAGTGACGTTTTCATATCCATTATTATGGAACTTTATTGTTAAGTGTCAAATGTCAAAGTGAAAAATGTCAGTGTCAAAGTTTCTATACGGCTGTAAGATGGGTACTGAAGCTAAATGAGAGAGCACGATAAATACGAACTTTTCCGATAAAGTACGAAGGAAAATCATTTTGCAATACATCTGTACCTTAGATAATATAGTATATATATATATATACAAGTAGTTATAGAGTTATAGGGAGCGCTCGCGACCCAGCGGCGCCTGCGTATCGCTTGCGGTATCTAAGGTTAAGCAACGTGGGCAGCGGTCAGGACTTGGATGGGTGACCGCTTTGAGTGGTTACTAACTGAGCGCTCACGGGAGCGCTCAGTTAGTAACCACTCAAAACCACGGGCTTTGGAAGGCTTACTACCCGTACTTTTTACCCCGGAAAACATAACTTAAGGGGGTGAAAGTTTGTATGGAAGAGAGATAACTATGTAAGCGCCTGAAATAAAAGAATAGCAATAACGCAATGACTAAGTTCTACGCAGATGAAGTCGCGGGCAAAAGCTAGTATTGCAAATATTACCATTCTAATCTAAACTGTTCTTTTAACGATGTTAATTTCGTACAAACTCACACGTAATGACATGATATTTATAAGAACCTAAAACTGTTAAATGTGTATTCTACAAATAACCTAACCTAACTCCCATCCTTCGGAAGGCCCACTAAGCCGTTGATCCCGGTTGCTGTCTATGGCAGCAGTCGTTAAGCCAAGTTGGAGGCCTTCGGGCGGCTTGGGAACTTCTAACAGTCAAGTTGCCAACTCGACAAAGCCTAATCCCAATAAGGTCTAGTTTCCCCTCGGGGTTGGAAGGTCAGATGGCAGTCGCTTTCGTAAAAACTAGTGCCTACGCCAAATCTTGGGATTAGGTAGCGGACCCCAGGCATCCTTTAGGATGCAACTGTACTGGGATATATAACGCTCGGAGGATGATGATGATGACAAGTAATTATAGATGCGCCAGCGACCGACCCGGGGAATGAGAAAAAAAAATCATATACGTAAAATATATACTACGATTTTAGACAGTGCTTAAATACGTAACAACAATAATCGATCAATTCACAAAGAGAAGGCGAATTCCACATGCACCGTCAAGATCGTAGCTCTTGAATTACGAAGAGAAATCGATAAACATAATAATTATAAATATCTTCTACCTCGCACCACAAAATAAAGAATATACAGAAGGTCCGTTCCCGCCGTTCTTGAAAATACATACCTAAACTACAGGGTTGCTTCTGTATTGATTCTGAATTTTAAAAAGGAGCAGATAAATTAAAAATTCTTCAACATGACATTTAAATATGAACCAGCGTATCTTGGTAAAAAACCGGCCAAGTGCGAGTCGGACTTCGCACATTTAGGGTTCCGAATCAACCTCAAAAATATGATTTATTCATATATTAGTATTTGTTGTTAAAATATACGTAATATTGAACATTGTCACCAAATTTCAAGTTCATAGGTCAATGAGAAGTCTAAAAATTCTTCGGAACAAATTTTGTGACATACGACGGACGGACGGACGGACGTCTGGGCGACACCAATAGGGTTCCGTTTTGACCCTTCGGATACGGAACCCTAATAAATTGATGCGTGACCCGCTGCGAGTTGTGACTTGTGACCGGCGGCGGTCGAGAGCGCCAACAAAAATATACCTAATTAATTAGGTACCTACTTAACTAAACCATAGTACTACTTAAATACTGGCGTTTTACCAGCGAACGATAAGATGAATGTGTAATGGTTGATCGTCGTTATCAAAGCGGCAAGTTTCAAAAAATTACCTACCTACCTAGGTATTGTAACTACCAAAATGAGAAAACCGTTTTATTTACCTTTCAATATCGTTTGAAAATTTGAAGAAAGTGTAGGCACCGTTTTTTGTTGTATTTAAGTGTATTTAAACAATAAAATACATTCCAACTGTAATAATATCGGTTATTCATTTTGACGTACGTGACATAAACTATCTACGTAGCGGCGAGGACGTCAAGTGATCAACGCGCGCACAACTAGCACTCGCGACGCGACAGTGACAGTCGCGACTAAGCTAGTCCGAAATCAACCGAGAATGCCTGTAAATGTTACGTCATTGTGCGTGCGGCGAAAATGGCACTTTGTACTGAGCGGACTCTCTGCTCCGGCGCGCGCCGCCGCTATTTACTTTGTGCTCGCACGTCATTCCAACGCGACTGCAAAAGTTTGCCTACAAGTGCTACGGCGTAGTCGAGCTACGCTTTAGTCTACGGCGTAGCTACCTTTCTTTACAAAACTTACATTAGCTCGTATCTAACTAAACAATAATTGATAAATTAGTTCTTATTTCATACTGATAAAGTTGAAAGTCGAAGTTTACGTGAAATTGTGACACGAGAAGAAAATTCTACTGACTCCACTATTGATTTACTGAATGCGGCATGTCAATAAATATATTGTAAGGTGCAGCGGGGCAATTCAGACTGGTAAGTTATAAAGTACAACTTTGAGTACTGAAAAAAATCATCTACAGTACTTTTTCTGACAATTGATTGGAATTATACTGAAGAAATTTCATCAAAATCGTTAGAGCCGTTTCCAAGATAGATTACAATCTAAAGGTTTTTGCAATTTTACTTTTCGATCGATTACAATCTTTCGACAGTTTACAATTTCGCTAGTTAGATTGTAATCTAAAGATTTTTACAATTTTACGGTGAGTTATCCATCAAATTAAACTCTACCTGAGCTTATTGGGCTTACAGAAATCGAGCTATGCAATTAAGGCGCTACACTGAGAAATTTGGAGACTTTGAAACGCTGTCCTGCCCAGACTAGCAAACAGTAGGGGCTGATTTTCAGATATATGATTCTTGACTATATGATTGTGGTACTGACAATGGCGAATGATTGCTTAAAATTTTCTCGATAGAAAATAAATCCAAAGTCGAGTCTATATTTTCCTTTTTTTCCTCAGCCTACTAAAACAACGCATTATTGAAAGACACGATTAAGTTAATATGATGGTATTTTACCTCATCTAGGTACTGACAAGAGGAAATTTAATAAACCTGCACACAGTCAGATATTTAACGAGAT
The DNA here is from genome assembly GCA_951800055.1 of Cenopis cana. Lineage (NCBI taxonomy): Eukaryota > Metazoa > Arthropoda > Insecta > Lepidoptera > Tortricidae > Cenopis > Cenopis cana. Next base: position 2,739,575 of record OX637495.1, read on the forward strand.
TTGTCTAAAAAGCCATTCTCGGAGAGGGTTGCATCCCGTTTTGTCGTGAGCGAAAAACAAAGGGTGTCTCTTTCAATCGATATATCGCCTTAAAAACAATAAATTATCCATGTCAGCTATGACTTGAAACATACATGACATTACCCCGTTTATCACCTTCTTTCACTAAAATAACAACCTATTTTACCTAAGCAGAAGCACACATTACCTTAAAAAATGTTCAATTTGATACCATCGGCCAGCGCACAAGCAAATATCAACCACAACTCTCATATTATAAAGTTCACATTATCTTAATCGAGTAATACTGAAAGTGTTATCGTATTTTAGTCTGTATTATAACAGGTATAAGGATCAACATTGTAGTTATGTGTAACCGAACGGCTCGCATGAGCGCGTTCTACTCAGTATCGGAACAAGTCGTTAGGTACGCCTCCGCGAATTTCTTTCATCGGCCAAGAGCTGTGTTTAAATTAACTATACAAAAATATTGATCAGACAATGTTTGTTTACGAAACATCCCTATAATTTTTGTTTACACAATACTTTTGCCAAAGCAGATTAAGTGCCAGTTGCACCAACGTACGAACACAGACCGGTCATCGTCAAATATGGCGCCGGCAGCTGTCATCCCATAGAAACTTGTCAAACTTTCCATACAATCAGATTTGACGAACACCGCTTACGATTACAGATGGTTTGGTGCAACCCAGCCTAAGGTTTGCTGGCAGACGAGGCTCCAAGTAACCAAGTGTAGTAAGCTATACCTATATACGTCACAGCTAACCGAAATAGATAGACTGCTGCTTTCGAGGGCAGTTAAAGATGCCAGTCAGAGTCACAGACCCTTTCCAGGCACAGGGCAGCAGTGTATCAACCAAGTTCACAAATCAAAAAAGGCACACACCAAACGTGGGTTATATTTATCATCATCATCATCATCACAGCCGAAAGGCGTTCACTGCTTGACATACGCCGCCCCCAAAGAGTGCCACAATGACCAGTCCTGTGCCACCCGCATCCAGCGAACTCCCGCGACCACCAGGTCATCAGTCCACCTTGCGGGGTCTACTCACGCTGCGCCTTCCGGTACGTGGTTGCCACTCGATAACCTTTCCGCACCAACGGTCACATCGGTTAAACATTGTGTTGTTATACGCAAACCTTAATTCCAATATAAAACTACTTACTATTAACACAATTTTGACTTCCAAAAATCACTATTTTTAACACTAACTCACTCAACAAAATCTTTAGCTACTTTCAGGTGACAATATGTTAAAATATGTTATACAGCTAGGTAATTGTGTGTAGGTTAAAAAAATAATCTAGAATCAGATTCAGGTCTAACTCCCTTTTCGAAAGGAAGTCGCAAAAAAATATGATATCCCATCAAAACATTTTTTGTGCTACCTTAGATTTTTCGTGGCATACTCTTAGACTACAATAAATCCATGCAGGTCTCTTAGCGTGTTTATTTTTATTCGCAATGTTTCGGCGCAACCATCCGGTGCTGAAAGCCTCTTATAATTTCCAACAAGTTAGCATTTTTCATAAACACGTATTGAGATTAAATTATTGTCTTTGCACCCTCGATTTTCGATAACAATAACATAATGCATTAAGTCCGCCTTTTGTACTATAAGTTTTTTTTTGTGCAATAAAGATTAAATAAATAAATAAATAATTATCAAATCATAAATTAGCAAATCATTATAAACTAAACAACGAATTTGTTGAATTTGTTTTGCATACTACTTGGTTGATATACGGGTCAGGCCGTAGATTTTGCCACTTTACTACGAGTCGGTCGCGCAAAATATTCTCCGAGATGGTCGCGCAGATTGACGCAAAACGATAACGCATCCATTTTGCGTGATCGTTGCGCGACACCTGCGCGATCGTTGCGCGACATTTGCGCGACCGTTGCGCGACATAGCGCAAATAAAATCGACAATTACTCAGTAAATTGACTATGTTTTGAAGTGAATTTAACCTTGAAAGATCACGCTCACCTTACTTAATATGCCGCAAGAACAATAACAGATATTAATTCAACACTTACATTGAAATCTCAAAAAAATGTGCTCCGCAAAAAAAGTGACCCATTTCACTCCGAAGTACTGCGTCATCGAACTGACGAAAATAACGGCCACTGTCGCTATATTGACCACAGATTAGGTTAGTTCGGTGTTGCCACTACTCAGAATACAAACTACCCGTTGTTTAACGCCACAAATTGGGGAGATAATGATCTCGCAATAAAAATCACGCACAGACAATGGCTGTTGGTCATTTTATTATAATGTACGAAAAACAATATACTTTCTTAGCAAACACGAAACGATATTTAAAAGGGGGATAGGTAACTATTATATCATAACGTCAAATCAAACAGATAACCAGAAATAGGTATTGTTTCAATTTTATGTTCGCTCAAAGTGCACTACTACCAAGGCGGATTCGCGATTTTTATGAAATTTTCGCCCTTTTTTGACAAATATATCGTCATAACTTTCCAAGCTTATGAATTTATTGTAATATCTCTAGTGACCATGGTTCACCATTTCTTGGGGAATAAAATGCAGTAGTTGATTAATATATAGTCATTAATATAGTTAGGAAAAAAAGAGGCGGAGAGTTAGGTTATACAAAAAGTGGCAAAATCTACGGCCTGACCCATACTGCTTTGTCCATAGGTACTAATATTAAATGCGAAAGTATGTCTGTCTATTACTTGCCTCTTCACGCTTAAAACGCTGAACCGATTAGATAAACCATTTAATCCCGGAAATCATAAAGTTTTTAGGTAGGTAAGCGCCTGATATAAAAAAGTAGTTAAATTACATCGCGAAGTTGCGGGAAAAGGCTAGTGTGTCTATAATTACATTATGAAGGGGAAATTTAAAATATTTACATCTAGTATTCCAGCTAGCTGGCACTCCTTAGAATACAAAGAACTCACTTAACTCGCAAAAAATGCAGACCAGCGAATTTTCACCCATATATTACATACTGTTTATACAAAAGGCTATATTGTAACGCAATTGTGATTAACTTACGCTCTTTTAGACACATGGAATCATTGTTCGCCGGTATTCGAAAGTGGATCCTATCCTATTACATCGTATCACTTGTTGCCTGAAAATTAAACCTTTTCAGGAACGACATTAAGCCTATTTTACAACTGCCGTAAAGGTACGCTTTGGATCAGGAAATTTTTTATAGCGAGTAAAACTTTATGGTTAGTACGTAAAGTTCATTTTGGGATGGCATCGTAAAGTTTTACTGGAAGTAAACTTTATGGGTTGTTATTAGCTGGAAATGTTTGGAATAATATAATTACTGCCGGCGTACAATAGCCACTGGACTTTATTCCTGTTTTATTTGACAACTCCCTGAAAGCCTTTCACATTATGACGTCATCATCATCCTCCTAGCGTTATCCCAGTACAGTTGCATCCTGAAGGATGCCTGGGGTCCGCTACCTAATCCCAAGATTTGGCATAGGCACTAGTTTTTACGGAAGCGACTGCCACCTGACCTTCCAACCCCGAGGGGAAACTAGACCTTATTGGGATTAGGCTTTGTCAAGTGAGTGGGCAACTTGACTGTTAGAAGTTCTCAAACCGCCCGAAGGCCTCCAACTTGGCTTAACGACTGCTGCCATAGACAGCAACCGGGATCAACGGCTTAACGTGCCTTCCAAAGCACGGGAGCGCTCAGTTAGTAACCACTCAGAGCGGTCACCCATCCAAGTCCTGACCGCTGCCCACGTTGCTTAACCTTAGATACCGCAAGCAGTACCCGGCGCCGCTGGGCCACGAGCGCTCCATCTTTCACATAATGACGTAAGTATTTATAGGTACAGTGCGATATTGGAACGCACTTCTAAGGTTTGGAATACCCTGCCGGCGTTTGTATTTCCAAGTTCATATTAACCTTATTTTACGAGTTTTTGAAATTAATATCGCACACCCCTAAATCGGTTTATTTTATCCCAAAACACGCTGAAAATAAACAGGTAATTCCTGTAACTGTAACCCGTGTCGACTTTCATGCAATTCCCCCATACAATGTATGCAAATGACCATTTTTTTTTCCTTTTTTTTTCATGTCAACTTTGTATAATACTGCTATAAAGCTGCTTTATAAACATTATCAAACAAAAAATCTCGATGCAAACACAAGACCACTGAAAAATTCTGAAATTACTGTTTGACCAAATATCTCTGTAGTAATTTGATGGTAATTTCAGTTGCAAGTCGGCACGGGTTCCTGTTACAGGAATGTCCTGATTTTTTGAAGTGAAAACTTCTTTAGCGGCGCTAAGCACTTTTGTACTGGGGAAAAATGTATAAACTCGCGATAAATTCTATGACCAGGTTAGTTGACCCCTCCTAGTATCGTGATTGCTAGGTATGTTACGAGGGGTCCCCAGCTGGTCTTCTTAGAAAGCCAAGGTTCTAACTGTTCTAAGACAATCCTAAGATTTTCCATAAAGATCATATTTCAAATAAATTCTCATGGAAAGTAGCTCTTATTGTCCCTAAAAAAGCGTTTCCAAAGTCCAATATCGGATAGCCAGACTGACCGATTTCCGTAAAGATCATATTTCAAATAAATTCTCATGGAAAGTAGTTCTTATTGTCCCTAAATACGGTGACAGTTCCCTTCAAAATACCTAATGGCCAAGAGTGATGGATAAAATACCAAGGGCCTGACACGCTTTGTAAGAGAAAGATAGCCTTATTGCGATTCCTATGAGAGGAAGTAGAAAATAGTGCGATGTTTTGTAATTATCACCGACCGAATTTTTTTTCACGGTCGGGTAAAGGCAATCTTTCATGAAGTGTCAAGAAGATTGCAAAACAAATTGACAATATTTGGTAGTGCATTTTATAAATGGAGAATTAATGATAAGTTTGGTTTAAATGAATAATAATTTACCAATTATCAGATCCGTAGTGTTTGGGTGTTCAGTGCAAACATGGTGGGGTGTTCACTTGTTCAGTGTTGGGCTGTAAAAGCAAACTCGACCGAAAAAAGGCGGATGTTACATTCCATGCGTAAGTACATTTTCTTTGCATTTTGGACCCGTGTTTATTTCTAAAATCTCACCGGAACCAAGTTACTGAGCTAAATTATATATATATCATGAGACACTTGATGAAATAGGAAAAATATGTAAATTAATTCAAAAATAACCTCCAAACATTTCACATACAAACCGGTCAAAACGCGTAGTATAAATCTACCATAGAAGCCAGCTTAGAATTGATGTCCCATCATTCAGTCGGTTTATAATTCGATTTCGGGATGCCAACAAATAATAAAAAAATCGCCTGAAGATTACCCCACGTTTCGGGAAATTCAAGTAATTTGATTTTTTCAGTTTTTCAACAGAGGATGAATTCCGAAAAAAATGGATTTGAGGACTGAGGGAACAGGAAAAGAGAATTGGGAAACCTATCTATAAGTAGGTATTTGTTTATTTATTGTAAATAAAGTTATAAATATATTAAGTAAATTACTTGTTCTAATTTAAAGTTTATCCTTTTATTTCAACAACGACATACCTAATTTATCTATGAAAGACAAAAAGGAGCATGTAAGTATTAAGGTTACTTATTTTTACCCGACTGCAAAGCAGGGTTATGTGTTTCGCGCGTATCTTGTATGTATGTATGTATGTAATATTCTTTATTACCTGACATCTTCCAATTCCCTGAACGGATTTTAATGTTTGAGATATCGTTAGATTTGTCTTACCAGCCCGAGTGTTCTTAGAAATGTGACGTCAAAAAAAAACAAAGATGGCGGCCACCAGACATCATTTTGTAAACAAATAATAAATAAAGTTGACAAACTATATCATGTGGGGTATCATTGAATAGGTATTTTAAAATCATTATAAGGTTTCTTTAGTCATTAGTTAGTGAAAACAACCGTTTAGGGTTTATAACTATTCAAAGTTTAATAGTCGGATCCGCTATCCGCTATGCGCAATCACTCATGTTTTCATTGTCATCGTCATTCGAGGTTTGCTTTACACACGTTTAACAATTGCAACAGTGGCGGAGCGCCCATACAACCCGATTCCCACCGGTTTGACTTACAAAATCTTGCTACAAACTACTTGCTGTTAATTTAATAAATCATCAATTTATGTATACAAAATATCCATTACCTAAATACAATTTGATAATACGATTTACTTTAGCGTCATAATAGATTTAAGCTAACCACTACGAAATCTACGCACGCGAATACCAAACGCAACGCATTTCATAAAGCCAAACAAGCCGGCGGAGTTTAGCATGCCTCCTAGTATCGTGATTGCGATGCTAGGAGGGGTCAACACAGCTGGTCTTCCCATTCTTCCCAATCGTAAGACTTTAAACACCAAACCTGAGGAATGAAGTTTCCTCTTACTGACTTTTCCACTAAGTCCAATATCGGATAGCTAGACTGAAAGTAGTTCTTATTGTCCCTAAATACGGTGACAGTTCACGTCAAAATAGTGGCCAAGCGTGATGGTCAAAGTACGAATAATTTTGAATCTACTTTGTAATCGATGCTTGGTTTCCGATTTCAATTAAAACTTTAACTGTGCAGAAAATTATAATTAAATCCAAAATATACGTGCATGTGAAATGATAATTTATCTTTGTGTTAATTTGATAAATTATAACGTTTTATGCACTCGAAAACAGCACATTAAGGCATTTTGACGGAGCTCTTCACACGCCGGGAACGATTCTGAGACTGAAGTATAATCGATTAATGAAGTAGTTTTTAATAACGTGGCAGATTTTTCTCCTATGCTTTTGGCAGAGGGGTAAGTATATCAATGGCGGCTCCCGTCTTAAATGCTTTAAGGTATATGTGTAGATGGATTATTCGAATATGAATATCAATATCTTTGTTATTTATTTTCTTTAAATCATGTTATTGAATTTTCACTTCTAACGGCACTCCCGGAGTGCAACCCGTTTTTTTTTTCGGTGTGTTTTAGGGTAGTATCATTATTTTTAGGGGGTATGCTTTGTAATCTTCAAAAATCGCAAAATAAGGGACAGCCTAGTAAAGATGTCCTAAACAACATACTAAACTATGCCAAAATTCGCTTATACCGAATTATTTCCGCCAAATTTCCTTCGTTGAGTGAAGCTGCTGCCGGGCTCGAATGTGAAATAACTATAAAACATTATATTGATTTAAACTTACACGATTTTCACACATTATTATTGGGGAACGGGACTTAATCGCGTACAATTATAACTAATTTACCTTTTTTAAGGTTTTTGTCCGACGTTTCGAATGTATCACAACATCCGTGGTCGCGAACTGACTCAGTCTGACTGACTCGTCAGTTCGCGACCACGGATGTTGTGATACATTCGAAACGTCGGACAAAAACCTTAAAAAAGGTAAATTAGTTATAATTGTACGCGATTAAGTCCCGTTCCCCAATAATAATATAAAACATTAATTGCTAATGTGGCATTAAAACCAAAAACCTTTTAATTTAGCTAAGAGATATCTCATTAATATTCTAATTAAGAAACGCTTACGGCAATTAACATAGTGCTGAATTACATTACCTCACAATACTTACCTTACACTACCTGGTGGCTACCATCTCAATTAAAAACAAAGCAATAAATCTCATTGGCCAGAAAATTGAGGTTTTAATTAAATTTCTCCCTCTACGCCCCCAAAACCTTCGGAATTTCCGTCTTACTAACCCCATCTATTTACAGTCGGTATCACTGTGACAACGCCATCTTTTGCTGAGCGGCAGAACTACATTCCTACTTGTGTTTCCAATGTTACTACAGCGCTCGCAGCGGCGAGTAGCGGAAGCTGTCAAGGTCATAATGTCCAATATGCTTAAGCCGTTGCCTTGACAACCGCCGCAGGAGGCGGAGCTTCAAGCAGCAACAGTTTGTTTCTAGTACTTGTGTATAAAGTGGCCGAGGGAGTTTGAACTTTGCTACCGTAATAATAGAGTCGCTTTTGAAGCTATAGGTTGAATCACGTGTGTTTTGCTTTTTCGAGTAATTAGAAGGAATTGAGTTGGATTGGAAACTGAAAAATATATTTTAGTCTTTACCAGCTATGATTTTTATTGTTCTATATCAAAAACCGGTCAAGTACGTGTTCATACATTTAGGGTTCCGAATGAAACGCAAAATTAAGTCGGTTTTTATAAGAAAAATAAGGAAGTATGTGAATGTAAAAATCTGTTTTATCAATAAATATATATTTAATTCTTGTTATTAATATAAAGAAGATAAATTAGCTACAATAACAAACTTAAAAGACTACATATTTACAAAGTATAAAATAAAATAAAAAATAAAACTACAAATAATAAATTTGGCCCAAATCGCCGTCAATGGGCAGTGTGCCCAGAAGGCTGGCTGCATTGCCACGCTGGATGGCAATGCTTATTCGCTGAGCGAAATATTGGCCAGCCTTCTGGTCACCGGATGCGTCTACCAGGCGCGCCGACAAATCTTTATAAAGTCGGCGCGCACTTGGGCCCCACGGTCCCAGCGTTTCGACCCCAAACGCCTCAAATATATTAGTATTTTTTTTGGTAAAATATACGTAATAATAAACATTTTCACAAATTTCTAGTTTATTAGAAAGTAAAAAAAAACGGAACAAAATTTTGGGAAAAAAACCTGTTTTGGTGGCTTTTTATTTCTATGTTTTCCAATATTTTTTGAAACAAAATTTTGAAAAAAAAGGTATGGTTTTAATTTAGTTAATGAGCTCTAAACAACGATACCCCACTCGATTCCAACCGTTTGGCTGTAAAATCTGTGTGTCGACGGACGGGCGGACTGACTGGTTCTAAAAGTGCAACAAAAACCGTACTGTTAAGGTCCGACCGAGATCAAATACAAATACAAACACAAATACAAATCGTTTATTGCTTTCATGTTAGTATACAGTTCTTCTATTAAAGACAGTTCAACATGAACCCTGAAAGGGCACAGCAATGAATTAACTTATAATTTAAATATAATAATAATAATTGTAACATTTTAATTTTCATATTTCTAACGCACGTTCACTTATGTTAAGGGTATAATTTATAATTGGTAAACTAAATAAAAATTCAAGAATTATTAAAATTAAGTAAAAAATTCATCTCGGTCTCGGTCTCGGCTATTCTCGGCCAAAATTCGAACCGAGAACTCGGTCTCGGTCTCGGCCAAAACGAGCCGAGATTATCGGCCGTAGCCGAGACTATGCAACGATTTAAGATTGGTGAATTTGAATTTGCCACGCACCTGTGGGGCCGCACGAGGTGATCTATTGGCTGGTAGTTTTGTTCGCCCAATGACCAAAATCAATATTTTCGCCATGTTGATTGGTTACGTATTAACTTTTCAAACCAATTATGACACTTTGCCGCAATTGCAGACGAAGAGCGTAGACCTGGAAATACCTAAATAAAATAATGTCTTGCACTAGTCCGCCAATGTTAACTTTGTGCATCTTTGCGTGTAGGTACAGTCAGCATCAAAAATAGCTTGGCATATGAAAACGTCAAAAGTCTTTATTACAAGGGAATAGGAACTTTTGACTTTTTCATATGGCAAGCTACTTGCTACTATACTGACTGTACTAGGTAGTATCCTCCCTGAAAGCCCAGTTCTCACGAGTGTACCGTAACTCGGCATACAGACGTGCTTGGAATCTCTTAACCGGATTATACCAGTTCAAACCAGTGGACCGAGACACGATCCTATTTGCCAGTGATTAGTGGACCTAGTTCAAACGGCTTAGAGCTCAAACTTTGCTGGATGGTTAGGGTGAGGCCAGACTAGCGTAATTTTGTGAGTCATGAGCTGCGTAATTTCAGCTGAAGCCATATTTGTGACTATCAGGGGTGGGCAAGCTCTCTCCATACAAACTTTGTGACAGTTTTTCTTCGCTTGTGTTTGCATTATACTTATGATTTTTGGTCAGTATGCTTATTTTTCTGTTGGCCAGAAACTGGAGAAAAAAAAATCTTTATTTTTTGAGAGGTAGGGCACAGCATAATGTCATCTCTTGCTCGAATTTGGAGCAGCCCAACTGGGGAAGTACCTCCGCCTTGCAGAAGACCACAGCCATAATAACCTATTTACTATACCAGTATGTAGTGTTGTGTTCCTGGAGGTGAGCAAGGTTGCCAGAGCTCCCGAGGATGCACTGTGTTGAGAGCGAGGGACCTTTTGGCCCTTCTGTTGTCAACACAGTGAATCCTCAAATTTAATATAGGGTCGGCAACGCGCACGTGTCTATTTTGGAGTTGCGAGAGTCTATAGGCTGCGGTGTCCGCTTACCATCAGGTGGACCGTACGCTTGTTTGCCACCGACGTAGTATAAAAAAAAATGTTTTTTTTTTTTTAATTTTTGTTTTTTTTTTTTCTTGAGGTTCTTAGTTTATCCCATATTTACAAGCAAAAAATAAAAGAATATTCGGGAGTGCCAAAACAGACGAATAAAACGTGCACAAAGTTTGTATGGAGCAAGCCGTGCCCTACCCTGCGCCTTAATGTGACAAGTATGGCCTCGGCTGAAATTACGCAGCTCACGGCTCACAAAATTACGCTCGTGTGTCCTCTATACCACGAAACTTTACAAGTCTATCTACAATTCACCAATATTGTACAATTTTCCATATAAAAAGTTGACAATTTCGTTAAATTGTACGCTTGTAAAGTTTTGTGGTATAGGCCCCTGGCCCCTATTTCATCAACTTGACAATTGTCATCTGACAATGACAATTCCAAGTACACTTCTGAGTCGTCACGTAAAGATGGTCGTTGGATAGCATCGATACATTACCGGCCCGGAAATGTAAACCGAATTGTCATTGTAAGGTGACAATTATCAAGTTGGTGAAACAGGGGCCTGGCCTCACCCTTAGGGTACGTAACCACCAGAGTGAGTTAAGCTGCCAACCTACATAATATTAAGGCGCTACAACGACAAATTTAGAAACTTTGAAACGCTGTTCTGCCCAGACGAGGAAAAAATAGGGACTGATTTTCGGATATATGATTCTTGACTATATGATTGTGTTTCTGACAATAGCTGAAACATGATTGCTTAAAATTTTCTCAAAAGAAAAAAAATCCAAAGTTGAGTCTATATTTTCCTTTTTCTACTCAGCCTACTAAAACAACGCATTATTAAAAGACACGATTAAGTTAATATGATGGTAGGTAGTATTACCTCATCTTTAAACTCTGTCAAGAGGAAATTTAATAAACCTGCACACAGTCAGATATTTAACGAGATTTGTCTAAAAAAGCCATTCTCGAAGAGTGTTGCATCCCGTTTTGTCGTGAGCGAAAAACATAAGGGCGCGTCTCTTTCAATCGATATCGATATCGATATCGATACATGTTGTTTCTACAAGCTTTTATTCAACTTGCAATGTTTGTATAGTTGACGAAATACAGGGTGCTTGTGAGGAAACCGCATAACTTTACCAGAGTATTCCTGATCATGTTTGGAAAATAAAATGTCGTATAAAGTAAATTGAAATCAGCTTAGTTTTCGAGTTATTAATAATTTTAGATTTATAACATCTCCAGTATAAATCAACTTTATGATTGCGATGTTGCGAGATCGACACATTATCTAACTGACATTGACTGCATAAATCAAATCCGTCCCTGTCACTATCATTGTTTACATGTCAACGTGTTATGGCAAATTTTCTTTCAAAATACAAAAATAAGAAATTATGAAGAACTTAAAGTTTAATTACAATATTCAGGTTATGAAAATGGTTTCCGTTAAGCCCACGGCTTTAAACAAAGTTCTGTATTAATCTTGATCTTGAACAAAGATTCAATGGAAAGACTGATGGTTCAGGGACGATTGGACGGCAAGAGAGCACGTGGCCGATCACGAACTCGCTGGACTAACCTGATCAAAAAAGCTACGGAGTCCAGCATGGTCCAATGTACTCGCGATGCTTCTAACCGGCAGAAATGGAAGGTTATCGCTAACAGAGCTCTGTCCTCGGAAACTACAACAACCCACCGAACATTGTTCCGTGTACCTCGTTTGCGCAACCACGACCACTCTGAAAAGTCACAAGAGTGACCGACTAAGAAGAAAAGAGATTAATCTTTATAATAAAATACTAAACGTCGAAGCATTATCAAAGATTTTGAGAAATTTCTTGATGAATCTGTTCAAGACCTGAAATTCCTTTAGACGGTGGAATGAGTTTTTGCTATCGTGTATAAAAATTGATATCTGGTTAACCCTTTGACCGCCAAAGTGGTAGTGCCGTCGTGCCCACGACGGCAAGCACTGTTGAATTGATGTAATGTCTAAACCAATAAAAACAAATTAAAACAGTTCATAAATGATATTATTCATGATCAAAGTACATTAGTACCTACACCTTCACTCCGTTCACGGTTCACGTAATAATAAAAGTAGTGTTTTAATAACTAGTGCTATGTTGACTTTGTTATTACTTATTACCTGTTTGTTTTTATTAAAGTTTGTCTGGTTATTTATTTCCTAAGTAAATAAACACAATCATTTATCACATTGTTCATTTATTACATAATTTTAACATTCTCATTAATTGCAAATTACGCCGAGACCTGCGCTGCGTTGAATTCCGGGATCGATGAATTGAAATCCGCAATAGCACTCCAAGTTTTTTACTCGGAAACAATTTTTTATTTCAGCTGTTAGTCAGATGGCCGTCTGAGATCGCACAATTTCTTCAATTTTCATTACAAAGATTGTTTGGGATGAGGGATGGATTGCATTCGTTGCACCGTTATAAACTTATAATTTATAATCAATCACAACAATGTCACTCATCGTTCATATGACTGCAGTGGACAGAACCGGACAGAAGTCATTATTTACCCAAACATACTCGAAGGGAATTTCTGAGTGGCCAGTTTGTATCATAATCCATGGAGTTTCATTCATAGCAAAGTATTTTTGAAAATTATTTACGTACATATCGACAATAATGCCTAGCGATAAAATCTCGGATATTGCAAAATAGTCATCATATTAATCTAATTAGAAATAAACCCGCGTAACCGACCCACAAAGTATGAAATTTGACATTTCTGAGGACTGACGTCACAATAGCGCCTCTAGCGGCGAATCCATACGCGGTAGCCCTCATTGTGACTATCTCGTGCCACTGATCAGAATTGCATTGCAAAATTGTATCTTAGTTTGTATGTCCTTATCTTTTGATGAGTCCTGTCTTCCTTCTAATCCCAATATTGCAAGTAAGAAGAGTGAAAGTGACAGCACTATCCGATTTTTTAGATTGACACTTCATAGTAATTTATCATTAGCATTTGATCACTTGTTACATCGAGAGAAGTTGTTCAATAACATTAACGCTGCGGAAACACGCTTAGTGTGTGGCAAGCCTTAAATAAGTAAATCATTAAGTAAAGAGTTCCGTTGGCACTATTACATAAATCCTGCTTTGAAACCATTTGTGTCTGACAAGAAAACTTTGTGACTTTTGGTGACTTTGACTTGCCTTTTCTAATGGAAATAGATAACAATTAACAACGTTGCCAGCTCATCCTAAGGCATTGTTTTACTGGTGAAGCAGACATAATTAATTTATTATGTATGAAAACTTAAAAAAAGTAAAAATCGTATTTCGACCTGGGTTCATATAACATTTTTTATTCCTTATGACCTCAGGAATACGCTGGTAAAGTTATGCGGATTCCTCACAAGCACCCGCTACACCGATTCCTCGAACAGCTTGTATGGCGAATCGGTGCAGCTTATATTTCGTCAACCATATCTAGCTAGAACGTTAATGAGGGATAAAATCGTACGTACTTACGTTTCTGTACAGTCGGATAGCCGAAAATGAGTCTGCACTATGACCATCCCTATTCATTGTCACTGTACAGTCGACTGTAATGACATGTATCCACTTTTGAATCTTGTACCTTATAACAGTTGTATAAGGTAATAATTTGGATACATCTCTTTGTTGTTCACTATCCATAACTCTACCCCCCGTCCGTAAAACACGCAGGAGGTTCTGTACCACCCTAAATCAAAAAGACTTAATGACACCATGTATCTTGTACGGATATAGGACATTTCTGTTACGCGAAATACGCATTTTATGGGACGGTACATCGTTTCTCCATTTACATAATTGCGATAGAGATTTTAGGCCAAAATTGGAATATTTGTAGATTAAAACGTTTGCTGAATTCTTTTGGAATCAGTAGAAAATACGTTTTTGATATGGATATAATCTTTAGCTACGCTTAAACAGCTGAACCGATTAAGATGAGGTATGACGATAGTTTGAGTCCCGGGGAAGGACATCACCGCTTTAGGGATTGAAAGTTTGTATAGAAGAGTGTGAAACGCCTGAAATAAAAGACACACACACAGGGAAAAAGCCTATATAATTCTTATCTTAAATTCATCGCTACATCAGACAACAAAAATAACCCCGGGAAAGGTCTTTTTTTAAATACAAATACAAATGCGTTTATTTTTCTCTTTAAATTACAATTTTTTCACTTTCGATTATTAGTTACTTAATCGAAAACGAAAAAAAGGAAGTAAAAGGACTACGTAGTCCTTTTATATAGGCCATATTTCATAAAAAATAAAATAACGTTAAAATGTTTAGTTTCTTCTAATCCTAGCTTGCTTGGGTGGTTTGCAAATTTTTTTTTTTAAATCCAGCCCATAAATGTTTTTCCTGAGATCCAAAATTTATGACACTCGGAGTAAAGAAATCACACCATAAAGGATTTCTTGTTACCTTATTGGTAACAGAACTCTAAATATTAGCTCTAAATTGTTTTAAGAAATGCTATGAAACAAAAAGTCCACGTTTGTTTGACTTATAGACACTGTGGCGGTTGTATAAATGGCACGTGAAATCTTATGAATATTCAGATATTTGTGAACATCTTAGGTAGCTTACGAGTAAGGCGCGCGGTTGTTTTGTGCGGCAAACGCAGCGTTACCATATAATTGTATTGCGTTTACCGCATGCATTTATTTGGTAACGCTGCGTTTGCCGCACAAAACAACCGCGCGCCTTAGTATATATCTAATATAATGACGACTACGTACACGACTTCCGTATAAGGCGTTGTAATGTCTAAATCAGAATTTGCCATTTCACAAAAATAAGGAAATATTCGTATTCTAACATAAAAAGGGCTGATTACGTCACAAAAACCAAGACGCAATAGATGTTGCTTCTTTCAGACTCCAGTTTATTTCCCTCTCACGAAGCAAGATTATGCAAAACCGGCTTATTTCTCCAGAGGACATCGCACGCTACGCAAATGGAATTATCCGACAAAAACATGTCCATGACAACCGTCACACACACTCCAAATTATATGCTTACCAAAGCCCGGAATTTTCACGGCAAAGACGAACGTATTCTCGCTAGTTTTAGAAACAGTTTTTTTATCGCTATCGAGTATTATTATATTAAAATCATGCTGATATAGGTATTTACATTATTTTGTAATAATTTGCGACAGTTAATTTAAAATATATACAAAAGAAATATATATTCAAAATTTACCACAAATTAAGGTATTTTTTTATAGGTATGTGTGTCATTTCATCTAAATCTTAAATATGCTTTATCATATTAGGTAACAAAAAAACGTTTCCTTTTGGCTTTGCGAACAAAGAGATGAAATAATCATTATCTACTATCAGAAACCAAATAAAATAACATCTGCTGCTGTGTGTAGGTTTGACGTGGATTTCGAAGAAGAAATTGCATCTGTCTCTATAAAATTTTCTACAAACCTCACGTAATTTTTTGTATTAATGTTTTTTTCTTCTACCTATTACACAACTATCGATATCGATAAACAAATGTTTCTAACACTAGAGAGATTGCAACAGTCTTTTCTTTTGCCGCGAAAATTCCGGGCTTTGATGATTATGATTATCTACTATCAAAAACCAAATAAAATAACATGTGCTGCTGTGTGTACTGACGTGGATTTCGAAGAAGAAATTGCATCTGTCTCTAATATATATTATAATTTTGTGCAAACCTCACGTAATTTTTTGTATTAAATATTTTATTTATTTGGTGGACCGTTTTTGTCTTCTATTACACAACTATCGATATCTATAAAAAAATGTTTCTAACACTAGAGAGATTGCGACAGTCTTGTTTTGCCGCGAAAATTCCAGGTTCTGAAGATTACTTTGCGTTTGACACCGACATGGTTTTATTCCATTGAATATTGTTCTTTAATGCTAATTAATAGAGTTTTTATTACTAAATGTGTTTGTAGAAGATTCAACAGAATATGAGCATATGTCATGTCAGTGTCATATTTAATTAATTTACCTGTAAGAGGGCTTAAGGCGAGTCTTTTGGTTTGAGCCTTACGTCTCACATCAAGGTCTGTAAGTATTTCAATTAGTAATTCGTTTTATTTTTATTAAAAATCGGATTGCTCTTGCGGCCAGCTTCTAGCCAGGGGGCAAAGATGAGGCCGACGGTGAAGCGAGCTCAGCCAGAAGACGCATATTCACTCATGCCTTGAAGAGGTCCAGGTTATAGTTATGAACTCGGAAAAGTCGGAAATAAAACTGTACAAGCAGATCGCCTCCGCAACCTGATACCTGGTGACCTGATGACCTGATAAAGGTCGTGAAACACTGAATGCGTGCGGCGCAGGACCGATCATTGTGGGCAATCTTTGGGGGAGGCCTATGTGCAGCAGTGGATGTAAACGTCTAAGTACCTACACCTACTCAATTTGACCGGTTGGCTTGTCCAATGTCTTGCTTATGGAAGTGTGCCTGTGCCTATAACTCGACCATGAAAAAATGCTTGGTCGGTGATAGACACAAAACTATGGCAGTGTTTTCTATTCCCTCTTATATGAATCGCAATAAGGCTATTTTTCTCTATTAAAGCGTGTCAGGCACTTGGATGATGATTATACAAGAAGCGTTAACAAACATCTCGTAAATGTTTGATTTTGACGGATCGCACTAATAAATCCGGACGTCTCATCTGAACATTTATTAGCGCAGAAACCGTAGATGCGGGAACTTTTTGAAATTACTTTGGACGCTTTGTGACGACACAACTAAGAAAGGGTTGTACATCATCATCATCATCATCATCATATCAGCCGAAAGACGTCCACTGCTGGACATAGGCCTCCCCCAAAGAGTGCCACAATGACCGGTCTTGCGCCACCCGCATCCAGCGGACTCCCGCGACCTTTACCAGGTCATCAGTCCACCTTGTGGGGGGTCTACCCACGCTGCGCCTTCCGGTCCGGAAGGGTTGTACAGTTTACGGAAATTTTAAGTTAGGTAGGTACTTCTTTACAGGACCCATTTCTCAAGCGATTCTTATGAAATTTTGTGAGCAGCTTCGTTAATTACCCCGCGGCTTCGTCCGGCTGAAACGCGCTTCTCTCATACTTCATACTTACATACTTAACTTCTAATTTCCAAACTATGAAGTTTAACCAGACCATACACACGTATTATACCTTACAGACTAGCATACCTACATAATCTATAAAAAGAAATAAGGAGTTCATTCAGGTAACGTAATGGTGAGGCTCCGCTGAATCGTCAGCTCCAATGTATTTCGGGTCCCCACCCGAAATACATTACTCCCCCGAGTATAGTTGCCACTTGCCAGTTCATAAATAATATCTGTTTGATATATTTATTCTGTCTCAGATGTCAAGATGACGGCCGGAGATGAATGTTGTACGTCGTCTATTCAGTAGAAGCATAATCTCATCTCATTATTGTTATTAATTTACTTTTGCAGCAATCTTGTGCACTGATAAGGAAAAATGAATAATTGCCGTGGTTTACATAGCGTCATCTTTCTCCTAGGATTTATCTGGTTGTTACTACGGGTCCCGCCAAACCCTATCGACGCGGAGACGGCAAAAGCCGAGTGCTTTAGTTAACGACCGCTTTAGCCTAGTTAGTAGAGACCCTGCCTACGAAGCTGGAGGTCCCGGTTCAAATCCGGGTCAGGACATTTATTTGTGTGATGAACACGAATATTTTATTCCTGAGTCTTGAATGGTGATTGACATTATATGCATAAAGCTTTTATGCACAATAAATTTATGTCAATTTTTATTTATGCTTTCAAACATTGTGCTTAGAAGATACAAATGAGAAATAATTTACGACTTTTGTTGGTTATGCGTACTATGATAATTATGACACAAATAATAATGACTATGAAAAATATGACTTCATATTTTATGCGCCCCACTATGAACGCATTCATTACATATATATTTTACTGTTTCGAAATTTTCAAATAACTGTAGATCAGGGAAACTGAAGAAAGCGAAGAAAACATTGATTTACTCCACAAAAAACACTCAGAAAACGAATAATGAGCGATCAAATGTGGCTTCAAATGTTTGAATTAAGTAATGAATTGACTGATAACACAGTCAACGTTAGTCTGAAATCTAAACTAAGCAAGATGTGATGAATATAACATTAGATTCCAGGTATATAATTAATAAATAAATAAAAATATTTTTGTGCCGGCATTTTTATTTCTTTCACCAGAATCTACAATGTTTACCCACAAAAGTACCTTTATAATAATAATTTATTAGAAATATTTTTTTGCTGCCTCGTAATCCGCAAATATCAGTAGATCAGGATTGCGCCAGTCTTTTATTTCCTTGTCGTACCAGAAATACTGTCCTTTTGCCGACTGATCCACGTCCAGAGCTACATATACAGGTGCTTTGCTAGACTCTTCTATAGTGAAAATGCCCCCTCCACGTGTCATGGACGTCTGGACGAACCCAGGATGTATGGAATTTATAGAAATATTCCTATCGATTTCATTTTGTTGCACAATAGTCAATGCGCATAGCGCAATCTTGGAAATTCGATAAGCAAGCCACTGCATTTGAGTAAAATCCTCAGGTTTCAACGTACCAGTTTTCACACTGTCTAAGAACCAGCTAACGAATGCGTCGATGTCAGCTTTCTTTAGGTCCTTACTTGTCAGCCTCGCAATCCATTCCTTGTTTCTAAGATTAGAAATATGTCCGCAGTCGCTCGAGATGTTTATGACCTTTGCATTTTGGTTCAGGATTGGAAAGAAGTGTTCCTGGACTGTCAGAATAGAGTAATAATTGGTGTTAATAACTTGCAGAGCGTCTTCGTAAGTCGTATTTTCCCAATCTTGTGTAGCAACAGCTGCATTATTAATGAGTATATCTAAACCTCCGTGTTTAAGTTTCACATAATCGGCGCAATTTTTAACACTTGCAGCATCAGTTACTTCCAATTGGTGAAAATGAGGGTTCAGGCCTTTTGCCTTGAGCTTCTCTACGGCATCGCGTCCTCGTTGCTCATTCCTAGCAGTTACGTAAACGGTTTTCACTCCCCTGTTTAGTAATTCTTCGACGATGGCAAGCCCAATACCTTGATTGGATCCTGTTACTAAAGCCACTTTATCAACCATGATAATTATCACTAATATCTACCCCACAGGTTTCTGCAAACTGATGTTAGTTTAGGTCTAGAACGATTTTTATACTAAGCTAGGATTAAAAATTAGCACATTTTCTGTAAGTGTACTTTAGATACGACTGAATTTTAATCTACTCTTGATATAGACTGCACTCCTCAGATAATTATCGATAAACAAAGTTAAAGTATCCCAGCATTAACGTAATTACGCGAATGATACCTAAATTCACTGTATTAAAGTCGATATTGCTATCCTTATCCTTACCTTACAAGTACTAGTTATCAATACTTATCATGTTCGATTGTCTGGCTGTGTCATAATTATTATATACTTAATAGGACATTTCATAACTAGGGTCTAAAATAAGCCTTATGGCTTTTCTGGTATTATTACCAGTACCACAAGGGGGTCCTCACTTCGTTCGGGAAAATATATCGAGGGGTAATATGGCTTTTAGACCAGAGATTTTCACTTGGATTGCGAGAAAATGAATAACCAAAGATTATCTACCCAGACTCAGAAATAAATTCCACGGCGACAAACATAGGTATAATTTGGCAGCATGTTTCTTTTTTACACGACTGCCCAAAAAAAGGAGTGTAATGTTTTCAGGTTTCATGTAGGTATGTATGTGAGTTTCTTTGTTCCCCCAGAACTTCTCAACGCCTTAGCCGATTTAGATGTGTAAGGTACCGTTGGAATCCTTACGTCATCCCGAGTGACATAGGATATGTGACGCAATAAAGACAATAAATGGCGGATGGTGAACTCAATTTTGTGTGTTCTGCAAAAAAAACATTTTTTACACCAATATTGTACAATTTTCCATATAAAAAGTTGACAATTTCGTTAAATTGTATGCTTGTAAAGTTTTGTGGTATAGGCCCCTGGCCCCTATTTCATCAACTTGACAATTGTCATCTGACAATGACAATTCCAAGTACACTTCTGAGTCGTCACGTAAAGATGGTCGTTGGATAGCATCGATACATTACCGGCCCGGAAATGTAAACCGAATTGTCATTGTAAGGTGACAATTGTCAAGTTGGTGAAACAGGGGCCTGGCCTCACCCTTAGGGTACGTAACCACCAGAGTGAGTTAAGCTGCCAACCTACATAATATTAAGGCGCTACAACGACAAATTTAGAAACTTTGAAACGCTGTTCTGCCCAGACGAGGAAAAAATAGGGACTGATTTTCGGATATATTATTCTTGACTATATGATTGTGTTTCTGACAATAGCCGAACCATGATAGCTTAAAATTTTCTCGATAGAAAAAAAATCCAAAGTTGAGTCTATATTTTCCTTTTTTTACTCAGCCCACTAAAACAACGCATTATTAAAAGACACGATTAAGTTAATATGATGGTAGTATTACCTCATCTTTAAACTCTGTCAAGAGGAAATTTAATAAACCTGCACCCAGTCAGATATTTAACGAGATTTGTCTAAAAAAGCCATTCTCGAAGAGTGTTGCATCCCGTTTTGTCGTGAGCGAAAAACATAAGGGCGCGTCTCTTTCAATCGATATCGATACATGTTGTTTCTACAAGCTTTTATTCAACTTGCAATGTTTGTATAGTTGACGAAATATAAGCTGCACCGATTCCTCGAACAACTTGTATGGCGAATCGGTGCAGCTTATATTTCGTCAACCATATCTAGCTAGAACGTTAATGAGGGATAAAATCGTACGTACTTACGTTTCTGTACAGTCGGATAGCCGAAAATGAGTCTGCACTATGACCATCCCTATTCATTGTCACTGTACAGTCGACTGTAATGACATGTATCCACTTTTGAATCTTGTACCTTATAACAGTTGTATAAGGTAATAATTTGGATACATCTCTTTGTTGTTCACTATCCATAACTCTACCCCCCGTCCGTAAAACACGCAGGAGGTTCTGTACCACCCTAAATCAAAAAGACTTAATGACACCATGTATCTTGTACGGATATAGGACATTTCTGTTACGCGAAATACGCATTTTATGGGACGGTACATCGTTTCTCCATTTACATAATTGCGATAGAGATTTTAGGCCAAAATTGGAATATTTGTAGATTAAAACGTTTGCTGAATTCTTTTGGAATCAGTAGAAAATACGTTTTTGATATGGATATAATCTTTAGCTACGCTTAAACAGCTGAACCGATTAAGATGAGGTATGACGATAGTTTGAGTCCCGGGGAAGGACATCACCGCTTTAGGGATTGAAAGTTTGTATAGAAGAGTGTGAAACGCCTGAAATAAAAGACACACACACAGGGAAAAAGCCTATATAATTCTTATCTTAAATTCATCGCTACATCAGACAACAAAAATAACCCCGGGAAAGGTCTTTTTTTAAATACAAATACAAATGCGTTTATTTTTCTCTTTAAATTACAATTTTTTCACTTTCGATTATTAGTTACTTAATCGAAAACGAAAAAAAGGAAGTAAAAGGACTACGTAGTCCTTTTATATAGGCCATATTTCATAAAAAATAAAATAACGTTAAAATGTTTAGTTTCTTCTAATCCTAGCTTGCTTGGGTGGTTTGCAAATTTTTTTTTTTAAATCCAGCCCATAAATGTTTTTCCTGAGATCCAAAATTTATGACACTCGGAGTAAAGAAATCACACCATAAAGGATTTCTTGTTACCTTATTGGTAACAGAACTCTAAATATTAGCTCTAAATTGTTTTAAGAAATGCTATGAAACAAAAAGTCCACGTTTGTTTGACTTATAGACACTGTGGCGGTTGTATAAATGGCACGTGAAATCTTATGAATATTCAGATATTTGTGAACATCTTAGGTAGCTTACGAGTAAGGCGCGCGGTTGTTTTGTGCGGCAAACGCAGCGTTACCATATAATTGTATTGCGTTTACCGCATGCATTTATTTGGTAACGCTGCGTTTGCCGCACAAAACAACCGCGCGCCTTAGTATATATCTAATATAATGACGACTACGTACACGACTTCCGTATAAGGCGTTGTAATGTCTAAATCAGAATTTGCCATTTCACAAAAATAAGGAAATATTCGTATTCTAACATAAAAAGGGCTGATTACGTCACAAAAACCAAGACGCAATAGATGTTGCTTCTTTCAGACTCCAGTTTATTTCCCTCTCACGAAGCAAGATTATGCAAAACCGGCTTATTTCTCCAGAGGACATCGCACGCTACGCAAATGGAATTATCCGACAAAAACATGTCCATGACAACCGTCACACACACTCCAAATTATATGCTTACCAAAGCCCGGAATTTTCACGGCAAAGACGAACGTATTCTCGCTAGTTTTAGAAACAGTTTTTTTATCGCTATCGAGTATTATTATATTAAAATCATGCTGATATAGGTATTTACATTATTTTGTAATAATTTGCGACAGTTAATTTAAAATATATACAAAAGAAATATATATTCAAAATTTACCACAAATTAAGGTATTTTTTTATAGGTATGTGTGTCATTTCATCTAAATCTTAAATATGCTTTATCATATTAGGTAACAAAAAAACGTTTCCTTTTGGCTTTGCGAACAAAGAGATGAAATAATCATTATCTACTATCAGAAACCAAATAAAATAACATCTGCTGCTGTGTGTAGGTTTGACGTGGATTTCGAAGAAGAAATTGCATCTGTCTCTATAAAATTTTCTACAAACCTCACGTAATTTTTTGTATTAATGTTTTTTTCTTCTACCTATTACACAACTATCGATATCGATAAACAAATGTTTCTAACACTAGAGAGATTGCAACAGTCTTTTCTTTTGCCGCGAAAATTCCGGGCTTTGATGATTATGATTATCTACTATCAAAAACCAAATAAAATAACATGTGCTGCTGTGTGTACTGACGTGGATTTCGAAGAAGAAATTGCATCTGTCTCTAATATATATTATAATTTTGTGCAAACCTCACGTAATTTTTTGTATTAAATATTTTATTTATTTGGTGGACCGTTTTTGTCTTCTATTACACAACTATCGATATCTATAAAAAAATGTTTCTAACACTAGAGAGATTGCGACAGTCTTGTTTTGCCGCGAAAATTCCAGGTTCTGAAGATTACTTTGCGTTTGACACCGACATGGTTTTATTCCATTGAATATTGTTCTTTAATGCTAATTAATAGAGTTTTTATTACTAAATGTGTTTGTAGAAGATTCAACAGAATATGAGCATATGTCATGTCAGTGTCATATTTAATTAATTTACCTGTAAGAGGGCTTAAGGCGAGTCTTTTGGTTTGAGCCTTACGTCTCACATCAAGGTCTGTAAGTATTTCAATTAGTAATTCGTTTTATTTTTATTAAAAATCGGATTGCTCTTGCGGCCAGCTTCTAGCCAGGGGGCAAAGATGAGGCCGACGGTGAAGCGAGCTCAGCCAGAAGACGCATATTCACTCATGCCTTGAAGAGGTCCAGGTTATAGTTATGAACTCGGAAAAGTCGGAAATAAAACTGTACAAGCAGATCGCCTCCGCAACCTGATACCTGGTGACCTGATGACCTGATAAAGGTCGTGAAACACTGAATGCGTGCGGCGCAGGACCGATCATTGTGGGCAATCTTTGGGGGAGGCCTATGTGCAGCAGTGGATGTAAACGTCTAAGTACCTACACCTACTCAATTTGACCGGTTGGCTTGTCCAATGTCTTGCTTATGGAAGTGTGCCTGTGCCTATAACTCGACCATGAAAAAATGCTTGGTCGGTGATAGACACAAAACTATGGCAGTGTTTTCTATTCCCTCTTATATGAATCGCAATAAGGCTATTTTTCTCTATTAAAGCGTGTCAGGCACTTGGATGATGATTATACAAGAAGCGTTAACAAACATCTCGTAAATGTTTGATTTTGACGGATCGCACTAATAAATCCGGACGTCTCATCTGAACATTTATTAGCGCAGAAACCGTAGATGCGGGAACTTTTTGAAATTACTTTGGACGCTTTGTGACGACACAACTAAGAAAGGGTTGTACATCATCATCATCATCATCATCATATCAGCCGAAAGACGTCCACTGCTGGACATAGGCCTCCCCCAAAGAGTGCCACAATGACCGGTCTTGCGCCACCCGCATCCAGCGGACTCCCGCGACCTTTACCAGGTCATCAGTCCACCTTGTGGGGGGTCTACCCACGCTGCGCCTTCCGGTCCGGAAGGGTTGTACAGTTTACGGAAATTTTAAGTTAGGTAGGTACTTCTTTACAGGACCCATTTCTCAAGCGATTCTTATGAAATTTTGTGAGCAGCTTCGTTAATTACCCCGCGGCTTCGTCCGGCTGAAACGCGCTTCTCTCATACTTCATACTTACATACTTAACTTCTAATTTCCAAACTATGAAGTTTAACCAGACCATACACACGTATTATACCTTACAGACTAGCATACCTACATAATCTATAAAAAGAAATAAGGAGTTCATTCAGGTAACGTAATGGTGAGGCTCCGCTGAATCGTCAGCTCCAATGTATTTCGGGTCCCCACCCGAAATACATTACTCCCCCGAGTATAGTTGCCACTTGCCAGTTCATAAATAATATCTGTTTGATATATTTATTCTGTCTCAGATGTCAAGATGACGGCCGGAGATGAATGTTGTACGTCGTCTATTCAGTAGAAGCATAATCTCATCTCATTATTGTTATTAATTTACTTTTGCAGCAATCTTGTGCACTGATAAGGAAAAATGAATAATTGCCGTGGTTTACATAGCGTCATCTTTCTCCTAGGATTTATCTGGTTGTTACTACGGGTCCCGCCAAACCCTATCGACGCGGAGACGGCAAAAGCCGAGTGCTTTAGTTAACGACCGCTTTAGCCTAGTTAGTAGAGACCCTGCCTACGAAGCTGGAGGTCCCGGTTCAAATCCGGGTCAGGACATTTATTTGTGTGATGAACACGAATATTTTATTCCTGAGTCTTGAATGGTGATTGACATTATATGCATAAAGCTTTTATGCACAATAAATTTATGTCAATTTTTATTTATGCTTTCAAACATTGTGCTTAGAAGATACAAATGAGAAATAATTTACGACTTTTGTTGGTTATGCGTACTATGATAATTATGACACAAATAATAATGACTATGAAAAATATGACTTCATATTTTATGCGCCCCACTATGAACGCATTCATTACATATATATTTTACTGTTTCGAAATTTTCAAATAACTGTAGATCAGGGAAACTGAAGAAAGCGAAGAAAACATTGATTTACTCCACAAAAAACACTCAGAAAACGAATAATGAGCGATCAAATGTGGCTTCAAATGTTTGAATTAAGTAATGAATTGACTGATAACACAGTCAACGTTAGTCTGAAATCTAAACTAAGCAAGATGTGATGAATATAACATTAGATTCCAGGTATATAATTAATAAATAAATAAAAATATTTTTGTGCCGGCATTTTTATTTCTTTCACCAGAATCTACAATGTTTACCCACAAAAGTACCTTTATAATAATAATTTATTAGAAATATTTTTTTGCTGCCTCGTAATCCGCAAATATCAGTAGATCAGGATTGCGCCAGTCTTTTATTTCCTTGTCGTACCAGAAATACTGTCCTTTTGCCGACTGATCCACGTCCAGAGCTACATATACAGGTGCTTTGCTAGACTCTTCTATAGTGAAAATGCCCCCTCCACGTGTCATGGACGTCTGGACGAACCCAGGATGTATGGAATTTATAGAAATATTCCTATCGATTTCATTTTGTTGCACAATAGTCAATGCGCATAGCGCAATCTTGGAAATTCGATAAGCAAGCCACTGCATTTGAGTAAAATCCTCAGGTTTCAACGTACCAGTTTTCACACTGTCTAAGAACCAGCTAACGAATGCGTCGATGTCAGCTTTCTTTAGGTCCTTACTTGTCAGCCTCGCAATCCATTCCTTGTTTCTAAGATTAGAAATATGTCCGCAGTCGCTCGAGATGTTTATGACCTTTGCATTTTGGTTCAGGATTGGAAAGAAGTGTTCCTGGACTGTCAGAATAGAGTAATAATTGGTGTTAATAACTTGCAGAGCGTCTTCGTAAGTCGTATTTTCCCAATCTTGTGTAGCAACAGCTGCATTATTAATGAGTATATCTAAACCTCCGTGTTTAAGTTTCACATAATCGGCGCAATTTTTAACACTTGCAGCATCAGTTACTTCCAATTGGTGAAAATGAGGGTTCAGGCCTTTTGCCTTGAGCTTCTCTACGGCATCGCGTCCTCGTTGCTCATTCCTAGCAGTTACGTAAACGGTTTTCACTCCCCTGTTTAGTAATTCTTCGACGATGGCAAGCCCAATACCTTGATTGGATCCTGTTACTAAAGCCACTTTATCAACCATGATAATTATCACTAATATCTACCCCACAGGTTTCTGCAAACTGATGTTAGTTTAGGTCTAGAACGATTTTTATACTAAGCTAGGATTAAAAATTAGCACATTTTCTGTAAGTGTACTTTAGATACGACTGAATTTTAATCTACTCTTGATATAGACTGCACTCCTCAGATAATTATCGATAAACAAAGTTAAAGTATCCCAGCATTAACGTAATTACGCGAATGATACCTAAATTCACTGTATTAAAGTCGATATTGTATAAAATCTTATTTGTAGAATTTATGAACCACTTATCCTTATCCTTACCTTACAAGTACTAGTTATCAATACTTATCATGTTCGATTGTCTGGCTGTGTCATAATTATTATATACTTAATAGGACATTTCATAACTAGGGTCTAAAATAAGCCTTATGGCTTTTCTGGTATTATTACCAGTACCACAAGGGGGTCCTCACTTCGTTCGGGAAAATATATCGAGGGGTAATATGGCTTTTAGACCAGAGATTTTCACTTGGATTGCGAGAAAATGAATAACCAAAGATTATCTACCCAGACTCAGAAATAAATTCCACGGCGACAAACATAGGTATAATTTGGCAGCATGTTTCTTTTTTACACGACTGCCCAAAAAAAGGAGTGTAATGTTTTCAGGTTTCATGTAGGTATGTATGTGAGTTTCTTTGTTCCCCCAGAACTTCTCAACGCCTTAGCCGATTTAGATGTGTAAGGTACCGTTGGAATCCTTACGTCATCCCGAGTGACATAGGATATGTGACGCAATAAAGACAATAAATGGCGGATGGTGAACTCATTTTGTGTGTTCTGCAAAAAAAACATTTTTTTATCCTAGCAAGTGGGGTATTAAAATGAATCATTTGAAGAAACGGTTTTAAAAATACATATTATAATGTTTTTATTTAAATATAGAAAAATGTCAAATAAAATAATAATTATAAAAAAAAAAAAATATTTTTTCTTGTAAGTTTAATAAAAAAGAAAAGAAAGAAAAGAAAAAAGAAAAGAAACATTTATTCGTGACAAACAAAACACTTACAAAACAGGACATTACAAACCGAATTTTGTAACGAAATGGTCACAACTCAGCGTTATGCTGGCAGAGCCAGCGCTGGTCTTCCGTTGTGACCATTTGGTGAAATCACGGCACAGCGTAAAACGTTTCTATGTATATGTCTAAAAACACGACTGCACTTATTATTTACCAGCGGGTTATAATGAAATTCAGTACAACATTACGACCCGGCTAAAGCCAAGGGCTACAATGATTTGCTTCCGGTAAGGTTTGCTATGTAAACTTGTCCACAAATATTTATTTGTTTTCCAACACACGGTGTGAAAAAATATTGCACCACTACATTTAAAAATGAATACATATCAATTTCCAGATGAAATCAACCAAACTCAAAAGGCAGTCACCACAAGGCACTTGGCACATATTGATACGATTCGCAATGTTTCGCATCAGTTTCAAAAACGGTATTCCGCGAGACGACGCGACCGTTAACGAGATTTACGAGTTTAAAAAAGTTTTATGTGTCGCCGTCAGTAATGATTGATTCATCTCATTAGAGCCGAAAAGCTAACGGAAGTGCGATGTCATTAATTACCACTCGAACTATTTCTGAGGCTTGTCAGCCTAAGGATTTAAAGATCTAAGGAAAAAAGATTGGGATCTAAAAAAAGCTGATATCGAATTATCGACGCATTCGTCAACTGGGTTTGGGTCTAAGTTTAGCGATTCGAAAGGCTATATTGGTACTTTGGTTCTGCTATGGATGTCCTCATTTCTGATGCGATCACGCAGAGAAACTCCCAGCATAGCCCTCTCCATTGCCCTCTGAGGCCTTCTTATGAGGCCCATGGTGAGCGACCACGTTTCCGTACCATATGTCATCACTGGCAAGACACACTAGTCAAAGACTCTCGTCTTGAGACAGTGTGAAATATTGGACGAAAAGATATGCCGTAGCATTGTCAGTTGCTGAAAACAAAAATTGACCTCCTCTGCCCTCCGGTGGTCAAGCTTATTTGCATGTAAGTTATGTTTTTATGACATGAATTTATAGCAACGGAGACACAGCTTAACTAAATCTGACAGGAACCCTTCTTAGACAGTATGAAAACTGGTACAGTCAAGGGCACCAATATGTATACACTTTTTCACCTTATTCCACTGAAATAAGGTCCAAAAATGTATACATACTGGCCAGTAAATGAATTGCCAGGGCAAAGGACCAAGGTGAACGCTGCAAATTGTAGTTAATGGCCACTGCGCTGCAATATACGAAGCCTTAAAGTAGGCGTTTCCGCCAAACGGATGTTCTAAGTACCTATTTGCCATATCTTGGGTATAAAATGCAGCACCGGAGCGCAAACTCTAACATTATGCCAGTGTCAAATATTTGCCCTAGATTTTTCTTAGGTCTCCAACCGAGCCATATCCAAAGTCAGGTTAAAAAATTGGTGAAAATTAAGTTGAAAGATTCCGTTACAAACTTACATACATACAGGTCAAGCTATACTAATAAAAGCGTGTTAAAAAAGGATTTTTTTTGTTTATATATTTCTATGTGGCCAGCCAGTTCTACATTTAATTTAGTGGTATAGCCTGCGCGGGTGTATAGGTACTAATGCAGAATATGAAACCAATTTACCACTATACTGTCTTCTGTTTTCTTCTTCTTCTTTATCCCGTTACCGTCTGCTGAGGTCTAGGAATTTAATTTCAGGGCTCGAAACAACTTTATCCATACTTCGATCTTGGGGAAGTTGGGTTACAACTTCCCATTTCATGCCCAGAGAACTCAACTCTTGAACAACGTAACGCCGCCAAGTTAATCGGGGACGACCTTTTTTCTGCTTGCCGGGTATCTGCCAAGTCAGGGCCTTCTTGGACAAGTGGGAGTCCGGTTTACGAATTATAGCCCAATCCAGTGCCATTTCCGTAGCGTATCTCTTGTTGGGCATCTGCTTTGAGATTCTCCACAACTCCAAGTCATACTCCCTTATTATAGTATATAAAGAAAATATGACAAATACGAGTCGGAAGATCTCAAGCAATATGGTCTGATGACATTACTGCAGTGGTTGGATCAAGTTGGACTAACAGCGCAAAAGACCGAGACAAATGGAAAGACATGGAGGAGGCCTATACCATTCCCGTCAGGATCCTTAATGAAGTATCAAATAATACATACCCATATTTATCAAACAAACCAAAAGTTAAGGAATTAAAAAGGCTCAGAAAAGAAATAACAATATGGCAACTGATTTATATAAATATCCTACATCAGTCCAGCGGTAGCAAGGCGGCGAGTATTGAATTATCAACCGTATTTTTTACGGCTAACTGTATTTCTCTTGGAAATATCTAATGGACTCCATTCCACTTCAGTCACTCTCCTGAAGCTTTATGTAACCCGTTTACAACAGCATTCCGATATTTTATTTATTAATAACACAATACAGAACAAAAACATAAATCACGGGCGTTAGGGTGGGCCGATTTTCAAAATTTTGGAATTTCGTAATGTAATAGTATACATACGCTGTATGATTTTTTGTAGATTAGGGGAAAAAAAATAAAAAAAAAATTGGCATATACTTTTAGCCCTCTACCGACGATTAAATGTCAGAAAATTCAAAAATTAAAAAAATATATTTCTTATATTTTAAATTTATTTAAACTTTATTATTAATTAAATAACATCCTTTGGTATCAATTATACTTGTTTTTGATTATTATTTATTATCAGAAGATTTTTTTTTAGTGACCCACTTAGACGTCGTAAATGGAGTTTTTCAAAAAAGGCTTTTTGATCTATTAAATATATCCAAATTGGCGCTTAAAGCATTCGTCAGAGCTGTCGTGGATTAAACACGTTACATAAAGCATAAAAATGATAATGATTAAAGCAAAAATATCGTCAAAATTACGTGGCAACATGCCCGGAAAAGTGCGAAATAGCACCTTTGACCGTCTATTTAAACCATTAAAAAGTTATATATTTTCAATCAAACCCTGCTTTATTTTGATATTAACATTCGTACTTTTGTATGAGATTATATTTGAAAAATACGTAGTACGATTTTTTTATAATACAGTACATCGGTAGTTTAATGGTATTTTTTTTAATTCCAAAAAATTTGGGATATGTTTAATATTGATTATATTAAAACAGAAATGAATACTAGTGATGATTTCTATTATGTTAACATTCGTCTTTAATTTACAAAAATAAACGGGCTAAATACTAGTAATATTTTATCTTTAAATAATTATCAAATATTACCCTAATTTCAAATTTTTGGCACCTGGTAGAGGGCTAAAAGTAGTATATATTTTTAAATTTGATATTATCACCATAATCTACTTATTAAACTGCAACTTTTTATTCCTATTACACTTCGAATTTGGAACTTTTATTTTTTCCCATACAACAACGGCCCACCCTAACGGGCGTTCCAGACAATGTCGATATGTAAATTTGAAATGTAAAAATTTAACATTACATGTGTAAAGTTAAAATAAAAAATAATGACACACAATTAAAAATAAAAGCTAAGCTTCAGGTCTAAATCACATTACTTGTTTGTATGGTTGACGAAATATAAGCTGCACCGATTCGCCATACATCGAGCCATACTTCGAGGAATCAGCTTATATTTCGTCAACTACTTATAACAAAACTTATTTTAAAACCTGTACCACATATTTATTTGAATTGAGAATATTATTTTACTGTCTTAAATAAATGGTGTTGGCTCTTTTCGTGGAGTCCTGATGTCTGTGTACTTACCCGGAAAAAGCTTAATCATTTACCAACCATATTTCATCGCTTGTTACCCCAGAAACTGTAAATCTTTTAGATTTATTTATGAATATCCGAGAGTCTTCCTATTTCCTTTATTTGCCGTCTTGTTCCGCTAACGATGACGTCACAAACGAAATCAAGGTTTAGGTCAGGACTCCTTCAGTAGAAACACATACACTCGAAATCAATGATTTCGGGACACCCTAAATTAAATAACAGCAATAGGGTTTTTTATTATTTTACACTTGTTTTATTTACAAATCTTCGTAAAGCCAACTATATTACCAATTCCCGGGATCCTATTACAAAAATGACAATACTTATCCAAAAATTACGATTTATGTGGTATCTCGCGGCTTTTACGAGTGTGACTCAAATCTGAAATCGTTATTTTTAAAGGGTTACGTATTCTTATTTTTAGCAGTGTTTTTACTGTTTATATGCAAAATATACCTAACAAAGATCAAGAATACATATATCAAAGAGACGACAGGATAAAAAAAATGTTGCACTATTTTAGGAAAATTTATGAATAAAATAAATAAATATTTGTGAACAATCTTACACAAATCAACCTAGTCCCAAACTAAGCAAAGCTTGTACTATGAGTACTAAGCGACGATATAGGTACATACTTATATAGATAAATAGATACTGAAATACATAGAAAACAAGCGAGCAATAGCGAGTGTATTATAAATATGAAAAGCTCTGTTATCTTTTTACGCTTAAATTGCTTGATCGGATTTTGAGGAAAATTTTCTTGGAATTTTGCAGACCCGGAAAGGACAAATTCCTTAATAGGGTAAAATGAGGGGTAGAGGTTAGAAATAATTTAACTGCACAATAACATTTTGGGAGGGGATGCGGGATGGATGTGAGCAGCTCATAACCGATCGATGTGGCATTCTCTGGGATGGTCTATGTCCACCAGTGGACGCCTTTCGGCTGATGATGATGAATATCTAAGGTAATAACGACCTTAACTTGCAAGATTTACTTTAAACCATAAAATAAAGTGTAGATACTTAACTGTATTCTTAAACAAAAACCTTGCCTAGCTCGCTGTACGTTGCTAGTAAACTCGTGTTTATATGCGAGTAAGCTAGAAATGTTTTTTATGTTTAGCAGCGGAGCGGCACCTTATAGACAAAAGATTTTACGATCTCGCGATAAAACGGGATGAATCCGCCGCCACCATAAACTCGTGGCTTAGTTGCTTCAGCACAGTGCTGTGCAGTAAGAAAGTACGACAGTGTCCATAAGGTGACTTCCTGATTTGTCGGTGCGGAGGCGGTACGATATGAGAAAAGTGT
Organism: Cenopis cana; assembly: GCA_951800055.1. NCBI lineage: Eukaryota > Metazoa > Arthropoda > Insecta > Lepidoptera > Tortricidae > Cenopis > Cenopis cana. The sequence goes on from OX637495.1 coordinate 2,772,636, forward strand.
CAAATGTCAGTGTCAACTGTCAGTCAACTCAGTACTATTTTTTACTGCGCCCCTACATTTAAATGAGTGCTTCCTGACTGGCGCGCGATGCGCGGAAGCGGGACGATGCGAAGGCAGTACTGGTCCGCTTCTGCGCATAATATTACTACTGCGCAAATGTAATACTGACAGTATTCCGTCAAGTGGGAATCTTTGCGACGTCAGTAAGTTTAAGTCAAAGAAGAAAATGTCACATATCGATCCCGCCCCGCCAAGTCAGGAAGACGCCTAAGAGTCACGTATCACGAATGGCCCAGTTTCGGAACGGACATGTCGAAATACAACATGGATCACTTTGGTTCGTCAATCGAAATCATATTATACATATACATATTTTTCGTCAGCAATTATGCCCTATTTTGTATCATGGTTGGTTGGCGATGGGCTAACAACCTATACATTAGCTCAATATATGTAGATTTCTCTTTCGATAGTTTACAATTTCGCTAGTTGGGTCATAAACAGATTTAGGTTCGCGTCTTTCCTGTGGAGATATCAAAAGTTAAGGGCTACAAAGTTTAATTTTGGATTGGTCTCGTAACCTGCATAAACGGCGTCTCCGGTTCTATAAATCCATGTAATAAAATCATAACTCACATGCTCATAAGCCGTTAACTATTGGCCACAGGAGGGACGACTTTTGTTTTTTCAAGTGTTCATGACCCAGTTAGATTACGATCAAACGGGCTTAAAAATTTACGGTATCATTCTCGACGGCAGGCTTGAAGGATCAAGGGGTAGAGGTCGACTGAGGAGAAGCTTTGTACAGCAGTTAAAGGAAAAAGTAAATGTCGAATCTTACCGGGACCTAAAGAACTTGGCCGAGGACCATGAGAACTGTCGCAAACTCCACCGCCAAGAGCTGAGCTCTTAAATTTTGATGATGATTTTGATGATGACGGTATCATATACATATAATATCATCACCTACCTCAGCAGTGGGCCGGTAAGCACCCTTCCCCTTCCCGTGGTCCGGAGAGTGTCGTAAATTCTTGGAATCTATCTGCACATTTGTCTGCATCTTGACACACTTACAACTTTTTTACACACAGTATATAACACCGTTTGTCCACTTTGTGTTTACTTAGTACACCATTTACACAAGTTTTGACATACTTGTAGGCAACAAACACTTTTGGCAGCGTTATTTCACTTAAGACTTTAGCTTAGGTACTTTAATGTACTGGATTGGGTGTAATTTCTACACACTCGGTTAAAGACTCGTCAAACTGGATACACATCAGTTACACAGTTTTTCACCAAGCACATATGTGCTTGGTGGTTATATAACCAACTTGTATTATTTTCACTTTTAAGTATCCTACGTCTACTTTAAATATCTATCTAGCACTATTTACTTTAATGTCAACATTTTTATAAAATTTGTTTCGCCTTACCACAATCTGATTTATCACTCATTTAAGTAAACCGTATTTAAAGTTTTCATGTTTACTTCCAGCAGTTTGTACCTGTAACAATGGAAAAAGTATATTATGCAGAGTAGGTACATACTCGTAACATCTTTTTTCTTTCACATCTTGGCGCAATTCGCAACCTTAGAATTTTCACTTTTGGGCAGACCAACTCCGTAACTGCTAAATTAAACACATTAGTATACCTACAGTACTTTTCGTGTCCGTGACAGATTTATTGCATTTTCAAAGGATCGCCATCCAACTATCATTATAATGAACAATTTTACTTTCACTTACCTATTATGTGAGGGTTTAATTGATTATTTATCTTTTCATACCTTCAGTGAAGGAATGATATTGACCCAAAAGTGAAATAAACCACAACAACAGCTCTGAGCTACTTTCTGCTGAATTTCCGATGGTTCTTGGTCCAGCTTGGATTTACTCCTTCCATGAAGAGCTTTATTAAAAGCAGGTAAATAATGAGGCTGCAGATTCCAGTTATTTAATTTGAATAAGACAATTATTTTCAGGACAGATTATTTAATTATATAAGACAATATAAACTTAACTAATATATTATATTCCCCATGGTCGGCATGGTCGGTGGTATGGTGCTCATAAGGCTGGCCATATTTTGTCGCTGTAAACAGTGTAATTTTTAATAATCTATGCATACGCTCTCATTATATTATAATTGAAAATATTCAATGTTGATTCAGACTCAAATGTGAATTAATTAATTAAATTAGCCTCATAATATAAACGAAAGCATTAACTTCATATTTTGTAACAAAGCTAATTTAAATGCATCCGCAACCGCGAACCGTGTCCAGACAAACAAATTCATTATAATTATAAACTCATTAAAAGACCAGGAAACATGGCCAATTCCATGTTTCACAATTTGTTGTGAACGAGTTTCAGCAGGGCTTGTAATGCTCTGAATTTTGCAGTTTTAATTTATTTTATGGCTTGTTTACAAGAATTACAAGTCACTTTACATTTAAATCAATTTTAAAACAATTATCTTAATTACGGTCTCGTCATCCGTACGTGTCCTATCATGTAATAGTACATTACTTACCAAGGGCGATAAAACAAAGCATGTCTCAGATCGCAGGTATTTTACGTCCGAGCCGAAGGCAAGGGCGATAAATATGCGATCTGAGGCTTTCTTGATTCTCGCCCGTGGTAAGTACAAAATTTTATGTCACCCCCTGGTCAGGAAGTGGGTTTTTTCGCGCGCGGAGCGTGCGATAATGGCCACTTTATGGCCAGGTGTGACATAAATTTATTTATGAAAAAATGTGTCATTTTCTTCTTTGACGTAAACTTACTGACGTCGCAAAGATTCTCACTTGACATAATACTGTCAGTATTACGTTTGCGCAGTAATAATATCATGCGCAGAAGCGGAGCAGTACCGCCTTCGCATCGTCCCGCTACCGCGCATCCCGCGCCAGTCAGGAAGCACTTATTTAAATGTAGGGGCAGGGGCGTAGTTAAAAATGGTACAGAGTCGACTGACAGCTGGCACTGACATTTGACACTTTTCTCATATCGTACCGCCTCCGCACCGACAAATCAGAAAGTCGCCTAAGTGCGGGTTAGTTCGGAAAACCCTTGTAGCTAGAAGATGTTGATTGATACCCGCTCACGTCAGTCAGCTTGCGACCATGAATGTTGCGATACATTCGAAAATTAGTTGTAATTGTACGCGATTAAGTCTCTTTTCCTAATAATTATATATGAAAATCTCGTAAGTTTAAATCTATTTATTTTAGTTTTAATGTACCTACTTAACAATTATCTGTTTAAATGAACACATTCTTTTTTTAAACAAATCTTGCCACAAAATTAGGGCATTTAGGTAATCCTGCTGACACGGCCCAACAACTTCTTCTTTAAACAGCTTAGAGGGCAAAATTGCAGTACACATGCCGCCTAATCAAGCGGCTCATCTCTCACTACAAAACCAATCACAAATGCCCTTTGGCGTCGAGACCCTTGGCCCGTGGGGTCCCAATGCTCACTTCCTGTTTAAAGAATTAAGTAAAAGGTTAATTGAATCAACTGGTGACCGAAGAGCTGGCAGCTTCCGCGCTCAACTCAACGCATTAGTATTGCAATACAGCGAGGAAATGCTGCCAGCATCTTCGGTACCATGCCACGGGGGCCCAATTTTTTACATATGTTTTAGTTTAGTTTATTTAGATATAGATATTTAATTTTAATTTAGTTTTATTTCTAGGTCTAGTTTTAGTTGTTTATTTTTATTGTATCTATTTTGTAGTTTTATCCAATAATAAATATCGGAAAGAGAAGACATTGACATTATATAGGTATTAATACTTTCGGGCCCTCGGACAATAAGCCGCAAATGGCCGCCATAAGTCGCGGACGTGTTTCTCCATACATTTTGTATAGCATCAACTCCGCCATCAAAACATTCGAGTTAAAAAAAAACTGCCCTCAAATTGGTTCATCCGTTAGGGTGCAATGATGTCACAGAAAGACACACAGATACAAATTTTAAACTTATAACAACCTTTATGTCGGAGGTTAAAAAGGTTGAAAGCCACTGTAGTATAAACCTAAAGGTAACATTACTAGAAGTCCAATAGCTACGGCTAATAATAATGTACTTATTGTGTATCCACGTGAACTAGACGCATTTCTCCAGGGAAATTAATATTTTCTGGGTCACCTCAAACGCCACAATTACTCTTCATTGCTTAATGACTACGAGTTCGTGGCACTCGCAGTGGAGACGTTGGGTCCCTGGTGAGCTGACATGCAAGCTTTTATTCAGGCCTTATCGAAGCGGCTGATCTACACCACAGGTGATGCATTTGTGACTCTCTAAATACCAATCGATTGAAAATTACACATGCACGATTCCGCGGGTGGACTGGAATACTAGTTCGCGCTCGAATAAGATAGGTTGAGCGGATTCTGAGGTGTCAGTGGAATCGAGTCTGTCGCAGGTTCTTAACCTTGTCGTTTATCACGCTACCTATCACGCGACCATCATAAATACCACTGGCCTACGTAACCTGTTTAGTCTTTGAAAGAAATAATTACGTTGTTCTATTCAAGTAAAAGTTAAAATGGAAAGAAATAGGAAAACAGGACATTTCTGGGTAGGTACGTGATTTAAACAATTATATACAATTAAAGATAAGAATTTTATTGTGGACCGTGATTGTGTGTGATCGTGTGGAACTAACTGTACACATCAGATACACATGTTATAACACCACTCCTTTGCGTTGCGCGTCGGAGGTTAAAAATGTTCGAAAGGGCCTATCCTTAGTTTTGAAATGATTAAAAGGAGAGTAGTTATTTTCGTCCTTCTAACCCTGCTGACAACGTTCTTCGGATAGCCTGGAGAAAAATGTAATGACGGTAAAAGCAGGCCAGAGGTCCGGGGCAGACCACCCGCTAGATGGAGCGCCCAAATCACTGCACCCCTGCAACTACATCTGCACGAGGCTATCCGTGGGAGACAGGAGCCTATGGAGGAGTCTGGTCAGCAAGAATAGGACATGATGTCACGGCCCTCAGCGTTTGGGGAACGACTGATGATGATGATGAATCCCTAGAGTGGTCCTTATTTTACATCTTTTTTTTTGTTTCTCCCGGGGCCTGAAGGTACAGACAAGGGCACCAATATGTATACACTTTTTCACCTTACTCCATTGAAATAAGGTCCAAAAATGTATACTTATTTATGCCCTTGACTGTACTATCAGAAACTAGTTCTTTAGGGTTAATATTTTTTTTTGACAAATTTGCGTTTTGCGCTCGAGTTCACGAACTTGGATTATTCATTGGGCAAACATCATAAACTCAACCCCCTAAAACTTGAATAAAATTTTTGAAATAAAGTATACAGAAGTGTTTTGTTTTGAGCCACTTAACGTAATAAAGGAACGGGTGCCCTGGGAAAACAAAAAAAAACGTAAAATAAGGACCACGCTATGAACCCAACTCATTCGGAATTGGCGCTTGGACTATCGCCATCGCTGCTTGATGACAACATCGACGTATCCTTCTACGATGCGCTCGCGCGTGTCGACGAGCGACGTGTTGGCGTAAACTCGACCCTTGGCGAACGGAAACGTCTTTAGCAGGGGCAGGTCCGGGATCGACATATTCACCAGGTGGTACACTCCCTGGAAACAGTTAAACTTGTTCTTAAAGGGTTGGTTACACAGCGTGCGCAACCGCTGCGCGAAGGAACGTACGGTTACAGGTTAGCGCTGCCACACAAGCTGCGACGCAAGCGGGACGTTATCATTCATTCCGGCGAGCAGCGGTCGCGTATCCAGTTTAATAAAAACATGCGCCAGTGTGAAACTTAAGTAATTAAACTGTAATATGATGTGGTTTGTGGTTGGTGGGCCGGGTTTGCCGTAACCTAGCAACAGGACGGCGTAAAGCCCCGCACATGAGCTCAGCATACACTACGCTAATGCGTTCTGTAGCTGTAGTATAAGTTTTTCGAAACATTAACTAATTCGAACGCGTTTGCGTTTTGTCTCAAAATGTATGAAAGTGGTATGAAAACGTGAACAGCGCCTCTGGTGGTCACTAGTGGAAACTAAAACAGCGAGTATAACATTTGTTGCTAGCCGATGAACGCGAGTATTTCACACTCGGTGAGAGCGTTTTCATACATTTTGAGACAAAACGCAAACGCGTTCGAATTAGTTAATGTTTCGAAAAAACTTATACTAGAGCTACTGGTTCTAATTACGCTTTCACTCAGGTTACGTGAATACCAGGGATATTAATGATATAATGGTGTGTGGCACTTGTATGGGAATGTAACTTAACTCCGGTAATGAAATCTTGGGGCTTGTGTGCCTTCGGTCGTCAGATAATATGAAAGTCGACAGCTCTATGAGAAAATCCATACATTAGAGTTTGAAATACATGCATGGACTAAAATACACTTAGGCTTAATATTATTAAAATTCCGTTAGATCAGACTAGGTGTCCGAATATGTTACCGTAAAATTGTAAAAATTGTTAGATGTAGTCAACTGGCGAGATTGTCCTGTCGAGAGATTGTAATTTACCGAAAAATAAAATTGTAAATACCGTTAGATATCTAGCGAGATTGTAAATTGTCGAAAGATTGTGAACTTGAATATTGTTTTATTTCACATCTGGCCATGAAGCGGCCATTATCGCACGCTCCGCGCGCGAAAAAACCCACTTCCTGGCCAGAGGGTGACATAAAATTTTGTACTCAATACGGGCGGTAATAAAGAAAGCCTCAGATCGCATATTTATCGCCCTTGCCTTCGGCTCGGGCGTCAAATACCTGCGATCTGAGACATTCTTTGTTTTACCGCCCTTGTTAAGTAATGTACTATTGTGCTTTCCTCCAGCAAGTCAAAGAAGATCGCTGCGCGGGGCTTCCGTTTCCGCTCTGAGGAACACAAGATAACGAACGAAGGGTGTTTAAAGTTCATGTCCCTTGCTCACATACTCGTACCTCCATTGCGAAGTCCAGGGTTCATGTCACTGGCGCACACACACACACACACGGATTCACACGCGACGCAATACTTTAGGTATGTGAAGTCACAGGCAGGAGCGACATACGCCTTATTCGAATGCAAGCCAAGGGTCATCCGTCGGTCGATCGTCATTAGAAGCGTGATGCGCCCGGGGTACGAGGAGGGGGTGGGGCATTTAAATTTTTTATTGATCAAAGGGGGTCTAAGATTGTTGCGCGATAGCGTGCTAAACGACAAGATAAAGCATCTGTCACTTTCTGATTACGACTCGATAGAAAGCGAGAATCAGCGAGAATCGAGCGACCATATAGACCTCCTAAGTTGCAAGTTTCACGTCAAAAGATTGTGAATCGTAACATACTGCTTCCATATTCTATTTTTAGTTAGATTACCAGTTTACAATCTTGTGAGATCTCGCTATATAGATTACAATCTAACGGTTTTTTTCAGTTTTATTTTTCGGTAAATTACAATCTTTAGACAGGTTACAATCCTAATAGTAAGATTATAATCTAACGGTTTTTACAATCTGACGGTGTCATTCAAACTAATATTATAAATGAGTACGTGTGTCTGTCTGTCCGTCTGTCTGTCTGTTACCTCTTAAACCGCTGAACCGATTTACATGAAATTTGGTATGGAGATAGATTGAGTCCCGGGGAAGGACATAGGATATTTTTTATCCCGGAAATCATCACTTAAGGGGGTGGAAGTTTGTATGAAAGAGCTATGTGTAGGTAAGCGCCTGATAAAAGTAAATAGCAATTATTTCTATTCTATCGCGATAATAATGTTCTGAAATAAATTATTTGAATTGAATTGATAAACGAATTCCGAAATTCGGTTCGTCCGTCGCGTCGCGCGTCGCGGAAAAATTTAGTAGTATATACCAACCCCCTTATTCATAAACGTCCAATAAACCTATATTAGTTAACAAGCCGCTAAAGTTCGTTTGTCCTTATCTGTCACTTTGATATTTACGTTTGTGAGAAAGGGACAAACAACATTTTAGTTATGAATAAGGGGGCAAGTGTGTGTAATTAAAGTGAGCGTGAACCTGAGGTATGGGGCACACTCTGGGCAGGTTCTTGTTCACGTAGGGTCCGAAAACAGTGTCCTTCATCAACAGGTTACACACTTTATAGTGCATTTCCACGAAGCCACGTCGATACTCGTTACTTAGAAACTCGTAAACATACACGTCGACCTGCACAATGGAAAAATTATTTAAGGCGCAGGGTAGGGCAAGGCCTTCCCCATACAAACTTTGTGCACGTTTTATTCGTCGGTTTTGACACTAACAAATATAATATTTTTTTTGGTTGTAATTATTAGATATGCGAAGATCGTGATGTTAAAATTTTCAAATATTTCAAAAAAAATCAAAATTAAGAAATTAAAAAAAAGCTAATAAAAAAAAAGTTACATCACGAAATAGCTATCATAAAAATAAGCATACTGACCAAAAATCATAACTTTAATGCAAACACAAACGAAGTAAATCCTGCACAAAGTTTGTATGGAGAGAGCTTGCCTTATTTATTAATTAAGAGGAGGGGCTTAATTGAATTAAACGTACAATATCAGTAAAATTATAGATGTTTAAGGTCTCAGTCTGAATAACAAAGAGTAATATTTTTTATACTACGTCGGAGGCAAATAAGCTGACAGCCCACCTGATGGTACCTGAGTGGTTACTGCCGCCTATAGACGCATGCAACTCCAGAGGCGTCACTTACGCGTTGCCGGCCTATAAGAACCCTTTTCATGCCTTTTTTGAAGAGCCCCATGCTGATATGAAATTAATATTCCAAGATGTAAATTCTCAAAGGTCTCTGAGCGTCAAAATACAATTAATAATAACTATTCTAACGTGCTTAGAGATGTACATGGTCTCAAAGCGTCAAAATTAAAATAATAAAATTTAATAAGAATTAAAAGAAATCAATCCTGAACAGGATGACGTCACTCGTCAATCCCCAATAAAAGGACACTAAGTATTAAGGCCCTACACTGAGAAATTTGGAGACTTTGAAACGCTGTCCTGCCCAGACTAGCAAACAGTAGGGGCTGATTTTCAGATATATGATTCTTGACTATTTTGACTTGACTGCTTGACTTTACTTGATTGTGGTACTGACAATAGCGAAACATTATTGCTTAAAATTTTCTCGATAGAAAATAAATCCAAAGTCGAGTCTATATTTTCCTTTTTTTCCTCGGCCTACTAAAACAACGCATTATTAAAAGACACGACTAAGTTAATATGATGGTATTTTACCTCATCTAGATACTGACAAGAGGAAATTTAATAAACCTGCACACAGTCAGATATTTAACGAGATTTGTCTATAAAGCCATTCTCGGAGGCGGTTGCATCCCGTTTTGTAGTGAGCGAAAAACAAATGGTGTCTCTTTCAATCGATATGTCGCCTTAACGTAGTTAATAGTCCTTGCAAGCATGAACAGACCGGACTCCACAAAAGTCCCAACTATTCATACAAAATTAAAAGTGATTGTGACTCACAGTTGCATTGTTTCCAAACGGTACTAGGGTCTCACCATGCACGTGCACATAATGTATGGGGTCCCGTCGGCCGAAGCGTCGCGCTGTGGCGTTCAAAAACGAGTAGTACTTCTTATTTACGTATGTCACTTTTATGCTCTCTACGTCCAGGTAGTATGTCTGAAAAATTCACAATTTTACTACTTTACCTTGATTTTGAAAAAAATATAAATTTATTTTTTTATCTATAATATAATAGCCTATACAAGTTCTATGCAAGAATTGCCAAGAAACAAACGCAAGAAAAAAAAGAAAACAATAAAAAATAAGAATATACAATTTCCGATTTTTTTACGTGATATATTATCAGTAAGTATTACTGTTTCAGATTTTTATTTATAAGTGTACATTTCATTTACAAGTCACAATTGTACACACTGTAAATTATCCTGACTTTATTCCTGACTGTTACAGGTTACCATGTTAAGAGGGGGGTAGGGCAAGCTCTCTCCATACAAGCTTTGTGCAGGATTTACTTCGTATGTGTTTGCATTAAAGTTATGATTTTTGGTCAGTATGCTTATTTTTCTGATAGCTATTTCGTGATGTAAATTTTTTTTTATTAATTATTTTTTTAATTTTGTTTTTTTTTGAAATATTTGAAAATTTTCACATCACGATCTTCGCATATCTAATATTTACAACCAAAAAAAAAATATATTTGTTAGTGCCAAAACCGACGAATAAAACGTGCACAAAGTTTGTATGGGGAAGGCCTTGCCCTACCCTGCGCCTTAATCAAAAGTTACTGACCAATTCTTTTGCAAGGACGCCTACGCAAGTTACTGTAATTAGATATAATATGAGGACGCTCGCCATTCCACAGGAGTAACACATTACTGTTTGTGTTTAAAAAAATGGGTTGGATTTAAAACAGCAAACAAATCTAGGTAGATGTCATATGATATGACTAGCCAAGTTCTGTGTTTGCAGTGCGCGGTACTTCCCCGCTACAGGCATTCTAGCAAAGTACATATTATATTCAGACAAAAATCGACGAGACACAGGGGTACTCACATTTATATTATGGTACAGTCAGCATCAAAAGTAGTTTGGCATATGAAATAGTGAAAAGTTCCTATTCCCTTGTAATAAAGACTTCTGACGTTTCCACATGCCAAGCTACTTTTGTATAGTTCGGACCACGTTCGGACACAACTCTAAGGCTAAATTCTGTCAAACGAACGCAAGCAAAACTAGACTTAGAGCTCTGCCTGTAAGGTAGATTTTTACTTGCGTTAATTTGACAGCGCTTGGCCTTACAGTCTTGTACGAACTATACGTGTTACATCGTAATCTCGATATTGTATTTGTATGTTTATAAAGGTTTATATATTTATGTATTTATGTAAGTGTATGATCTTACTTATGAGTCAGTTGTTCTTACTACTATATATCTGTTTCACCTACTCATGTCAAATTTTTCTGTTGTCTCCACCACCCAAAGGTTGTCTTTTAAGCGATAAGACCGCCTGTTGTTTACCATCAACATCATCATCATCATCATCATCAGCCTATATACGTCCCACTGCTGGGCACAGGCCTCCTCTCATCAACATGTTTAATTTAAATCTTGTTTTTTAGTACTTTTTTTGGTGAAGAATAAAGAATATTAGCTGAGCGCTCCCGTGATTGGGAAGAATTGGAAGGTGCGTTAAGCCGTTGATCCAAGTTACCACCACCGATGTCTAAAATAAGCGGTCGGCAGCGCCCTTGACTGTTTTTGAATCGTAAGCATCCATAGACTTGGTGTTCGCTTACGCCATCGTCATTGCCGTGTCCTTTTAATAATAAATATCTGGGCGGCCAGCATTGCTCGGCGTTTTCCCGGCATGAGACCTGGCTAGATCGATTGCTCGTCCCCGAAAACCCCCACATACCAAATTTCATCAAAATCGTTAGAGTTCCGAGATCCCGGAAATATAGAAATATAGATAGATATATAGATATAAACAAGAATCATTGTAAAACAAAACATTGTAGACTTAAAACATTGTTTAAAGATATAAGATATCTAGTTTATTTATTGCACATAACCAAAAAAATAATCATAAATAAAAACAAATAAACAAACAACAATAAATAAACAACAATTTTATATTAATTTATTTTTAAGTTAGTCTAGTTTATTATATATATTAATCGTGTTTTATTTACTTCTGATTATATAATGTAACAACAATAAATTAGTAAACAAATGAATAAATAAGTAAACAAATTAATAAAAAAGTAAACAAATGAATAAAAAAGTAAACAAATAAATAAATTAGTAAACAAATAAATAAATGAGTAAACAAATAAATAAATAAGTAAACAAATAAATAAATAGGTAAACAAATAAATAAATGAGTAAACAAATAAATAAACAAATGAGTAAACAAAGAAATAAATGAGTAAACAAATAAATAAATGAGTAAACAAAGAAATAGATGAGTAAACAAAGAAATAAATGAGTAACAAATAAATAAATAGGTAAACAAATAAATAAATGAGTAAACAAATAAATAAATGAGTAAACAAATAAATAAATGAGTAAACAAATAAATAAATAAGTAAACAAATAAATAAATAGGTAAACAAATAAATAAATGAGTAAACAAATAAATAAATGAGTAAAAAAATAAATAAATAAGTAAACAAATAAATAAGTGAAAATCAATATGAAAGCCGTAAGACATCTCATATGAATGTCACTGTGACAAGGTACGAAATGGCCCAGAAATCAAATTGGTTGACCGTACTGATACAATTCACGTATAAAACTTGTGATTTAACAGAATCTAACAAACTTGGCTATTCTTATTGAGCATCAGAATCATTAAAATCTCATTATTTAAAGCAACATTTATTAATAGATCATCATATTCATGAGTATGCATTGAACAATTTGGTACGGTTTATCAAAATTATGATCTCATGAAAAATATAATTTGCTTATATCAATGTTCCTGAAAAAAAACTATGAAATGAAAATTCTGCGAAACAATTGCAAAGCACGGGAACATTCCTAAACCTACGATAGTTTATTCAATTAAATTAGTTGGAAATATTCACACATTTCTCTGTCCTTTGAATTTAATAAATAATATAGTTAATTTTTCGCTTATTAGTAGTAGTAGAAGTCGATTTAATTTATTTTTATGTTGCTAAGCTGTGTTTCCATCCCCGGACAACTACCAAACTAGCATGATAAGTTTTATGGACCTGTTTTAAGTGGTCGATTTGGACATCATCTGGCCTAAAAACATGTTACACCTTTAAAACTATTGTTACATCCATTATGTTGACGTCCAGCCTAATAGTTGTGGGCACTTGGGCAGTGGCCCGTGAAACGCGTTCTCTCACCTGTGCGCTATATAAAAGCGCGACTTTATAAGTTCGCTGGGTCGCATCTTTAACCAAAAACACCTATTGTTAAGCTTTTATTTAATAATAATATACATCGTCAATTCGTCATAAAACAATAAACTTAAGACTAGCTACTAGCATTGTTAAGTAGGTATAGTCGACTACAATGAGACGTATCCACTTTTGGACCTTAATTGTTTAATTAATTATTATTTACTATACAAATATTGTAGTGTTGTGTTCCTGTAGGTGAGCAAGGTTTCCAGAACTCCCGAGGATGCACTGTGTTGAGAGCGAGGGACCTAAATATGTCAGCGAATCCTCAAATTTTATAAAGGGTCAGCAACGCGCACGTGACTTCTTTGGAGTTGCGAGCGTGTATTGTATATGCTGCGGTGTCCGCTTAGAATCAGGTTGGACCGTACGCTAGACATGAGTAGTTCACGAATGAATAAATTCAAATGAAGTACTTCACCTCGACTAACTCTTTCATTCAGTAGTTCAGTTCGGATTCATATACTTCAATACTTCAGTTCGTTCAGTTCATGATTCATATCTTTTACCTAGTCATTCGCTCCGAGAGTGACATAGACGACATGATTGAATGAATGACTGATATGTTTACCCAATCTATATCGTTGAGCTACTGAACGAAACTGAACTAGTGAACTAAATGAGTGATATACTTCACAGTGAAGGAATGAAGTATATCACTCTTTTCTTTTTAGTGACACATTTTGCGCATGTCTACCGTACGCTTTTTTTGCCATACATACATAAGCATATTTAAGCATACATAAAATAATAAAGTATATACATCTCTTTGTAGTTGACTGTACGTTCAATTGATGCGTAAAAATAAGTTTTCATTAGGTAAACAATAAGAAAGTATGACAGTTATGCTTATAGCATTCTAATCTGCATATTAATAGATATTTACCCGTATTCCAATGTTTATATATTTCAATTACAATTTCCTATTTTTTTGCGTGGTAAATTTTGGGCATAAGGTGGGAATTGTATTTTTTTACAATATTTTCCTTCATAAATCAATTCTAAATCCTTTCAAAAACAACAAAAAAACCGGTTAAGAATGTTCAATAAAAGCCCTTTCATATTGTATCCTTTTTGATTGAATATTTATCTTTGCTAACTATTTAACTTTGCTCCCTTTGCCCACTTTAGGGCAGTGAAATTGTACATTAAAATCGCAAAGCGAGATGTAAAGCTGCATTTTTGGTATGTTATTCGCACCCCTTAGGAGTATGTGTGACTACATTTTGCAAGCAAAAAAAAGTTGTGCTACCTGTATGATACGTGAAAAACTGCAAAATTTTCGGACTTTTTTCAGGTATTGTAGTTCAATTCAAAAACTATGGTTTTTTGACATTACTTGTCTATGGCATTTTTAAAGTACATTAAATTTGCAACAATTTGAGCCTACCTACAGCTCCGTATGTCTTATAGTTTTTGAGACATGATATTTCAAAAATACTGCTTTATTGAGTTTTGCCTATAGTGCGTGTTGTTACGGGTTTCCGTCGAACAAACACTTCACCACCGGCCACCAGCGCCGGCTTTTAGTATGTTATCAGGCATATCTCCTGGACCCCGAAACTGCCGGGAGACAATCTATCCAAGGTCGCTCTCCCGAGTAATGACGTCATGAAAATTGCCTCCGAAACGTTTGGAAAAGTGGCAATCACACCCAACCTATGCAACATACATACACGTGTATGGTATCAAATGAAAGCTGAATAAATATGCCATAACGTATAACTAAATTGACGTATAAAAAAAGCTGGTTCATGGAAAATAGGGGTTTCATCATTTTTTATCTTATATGGAAAAACGGCTTCGCGCTGTTGGGTTTTTCAGCATTTCTCTCACAGTTTTGGTCATATCCAGAAACAATAAATAGTTATGTAAAGCTGACATACTAATTACTATTTATGTGCAACAGAATTCTCGGGTACCTGTTCTAGTTATTCTGTTAAATCTGGAAACCCGGAAATGTTTTCCTTACTTTTTTATTATTTTGCTTATAGGTAGTTTTGAATTGTCTCAATGTATTGAAACTTAATTTAGATATACGTTATGGCATATTTATTCAGCTTTCATTTGATACCATACACGTGTATGTATGTTGCATAGGTTGGGTGTGATTGCCACTTTTCCAAACGTTTCGGCGGCAATTTTCATGACGTCATTACTCGGGAGAGCGACCTTGGAGAGATTGTCTCCCGGCAGTTTCGGGGTCCAGGAGATATGCCTGATAACATACTAAAAGCCGGCGCTGGTGGCCGGTGGTGAAGTGTTTGTTCGACGGAAACCCATAACAACACGCACTATAGACAAAACTCAATAAAGCAGTATTTTTGAAACATCATGTCTCAAAAACTATAAGACATACGGAGCTGTAGGTAGGCTCAAATTGTTGCAAATTTAATGTACTTTAAAAATGCCATAGACAAGTAATGTCAAAAACCC
This sequence comes from Cenopis cana, assembly GCA_951800055.1. NCBI lineage: Eukaryota > Metazoa > Arthropoda > Insecta > Lepidoptera > Tortricidae > Cenopis > Cenopis cana. Next base: position 2,788,031 of record OX637495.1, read on the forward strand.
ATAGTTTTTGAATTGAACTACAATACTTGAAAAAAGTCCGAAAATTTTGCAGTTTTTCGCGTATCATACAGGAAGCACAACTTTTTTTTGCTTGCAAAATGTAGTCACACATACTCCTAAGGGGTGCGAATAACATACCAAAAATGCAGCTTTACATCTCGCTTTGCGATTTTAGCTTTTTTATTTGTAAGATTTCACTGGCCTAACTTGCCTATCCCTTGGGTATATCGTTAAATTTTCAGTACCTACAGAGCCCAAACATACCTATTAATACCATTAATTGGGTTAAATGACCGGAAACCCGAGCCATATGTTGAATAAAGTTTCAGTAAACGCAATTTGGGCACATTTTTAAATAGCATAGTCTGAATAGCTTAGCATAATACAACTTTTACTAAGCTTAACGAGGTGTAAAGGCCAAAAGAGAACATTATTCAGAATTTGGCTATTTTAATAGCCTTTACTCGTGTAATGGAGATTATAGCCATGACTTACCTACTTTGTACTTGTTAGATTTAAGCAATTTACTACTACTACTACTATTTAATTAATTATTTTTAATTTTTGAACATGTTTGTTATGTGATTATTGATGGGATTATTGCCTGAATATTTTTTTTTATAGCTGTAAACATTTGCGAATTGCTATTACTCAAACTTTCCATCCATCTGAGATTCGCAGACGATCTCATAGTTATTTCTGATAATGCAAACCATTTACGCATAATGCTGGAACAACTTGTCGTAGAAAGTGAGAAGGTAGGACTTCAGATGAACACATCGAAAACAAAGTTGATGACCAATCAAACTGAACTACCCATACAGCTCAACAGCCGCAATATTGAGTATGTGAAGGAATATACTTACCTGGGTCAATTGATATCTCCCTCACAGATTACATCCAAAGAAGTACAAAACCGCATAAGCTCATCATGGAATAGGTTTTGGTCTCTGAAGGAGATAACAAAGAACCCGGCAGTACCACTAAACTTGAAAAGCCGCATCTTCAACTCATGCATTTTTCCCTGTATGACTTATGGTTGTCAGACATGGGCCTTAACAAAGGAAAACATGAAAAAACTAGAAACAACACAACATAATATAGAAAGAAGTCTGTTGAATATTAGAAAAACGGATCGAATAACTTTAAAAGCTATACGAAGGAAAACAAAAGTTTTAGATGTTTCTTACACAGTTAAAAAGGCAAAATGGAAGTGGACGGGCCATACACTGAGAGACAAACAAAGGAAGTGGGCTAAAGAAGTGACCAATTGGTATCCTAGAGAGGGAGAGAGGAAACGGGGAAGACCACCACGAAGATGGGAAGATGACATGAAGGCGATAGCTGGTGCCACATGGAGGAGCAAAGTCCACGATCGGAAACAATGGAGAAGCCTGGGGGAGGCCTATGCTGAAAAGCAAGATAGTCTTAAATAAAAAAAATATATATATTTTAATTTATTAAAACTGTAATGTCAAACTTTAAATGTAAGATTGTCAATAAAGGCTATTTGAAATTGAAATTGAAATTTGAAATTACTCAAACTTTATTTAGCATGACTGTGTTACTTGGGAACATACACCTCAATGCAGCTGTTTAAATGAACTTTATAGAATCTTTTGATTTAAGAGGAGGGGTAGGGCAAGCTCTCTCCATACAAACTTTGTGCAGGATTTACTTCGTTTGTGTTCGCATTAAAGTAATGATTTTTGGTCAGTATGCTTATTTTTCTCATAGCTATTTCGTGATGTAAATTTTTTTTTATATTTTTTTTTTAATTTTGAATTTTTTTGAAATATTTGAAAATTTTCACATCACGATCTTCGCATATCTAATATTTACAACCAAAAAAAATATTATATTTGTTAGTGCCAAAACCGACGAATAAAACCTGCACAAAGTTTGTATGGGAAAGGCCTTGCCCTACCCTGCGCCTTAAGTATTTAAGGATATATGCCAGTTATATAGTCAATATAAGTTAATTAACTTAAAAAAACAGACATAAAACAGAGCTATTGAGAACCATCTCCGCCATCAAGACTGTCGATTAAGAAACTAGCACTTAAATCAATCAGTTCATCCGTTAGGGAGCTGCGAATCCACAGAGAGACACACATACACCGATAGGTACACTACACATCATGTTAAACTTATAACACCCCTATTTTGCGCACGTTGGGTGCTGTCCACTTACAACTAACCTAATATTTTCTTCCCTAAAAACTATTACTACAAATTTATGAAGCTCATCTTGTTTCCTCTTCCTTCTAGACATCGGATGTCCACCAACCTTATAAACAAATACGTTACACGCGATAGTAGCCTCTATTGCAAAGGTGTAGGGTTCAAGGCGGGCTGTGGACCGATGCATTAGCAGCGGAAGCTAGCTACGCGATATTGAATAACGGTAGTTGATCTTTAGGACCCCAGAGCAAATCTATGTCCACACACGCGTGACGTCATATCATAGTACAAAATGGCTTCTGTCTTTATAAAAAGTTGTTTTTTGCGGCGAGTACCTACTGATTTTGTGGGCGGGGCACAAGCACGTAGAACCGATGCCCGTTGGGGCTGAAAGGTTCTCGATTGGCGACCATGGACCGGAAGGCGCAGCGTGGGTAGACCCCACAAGGTGGACTGATGACCTGGTAAAGCTCGCGGGAGTCCGCTGGATGCGGGTGGCGCAGGACCGGTCATTGTGGCAGTGGCACTCTTTGGTGTAGGCCTATGTCCATCAGCAGACTTTCGACTGATATGATGATGATCACTGATTTTGAGTTCCGAGTAAGCGTCTGCAGCGTCGAAACACGATAATAGAGGCATCGTCATTCAAAAGTTACCAGATAAACAAGACCATAAACACTTAATTCCAGTGCATCGTACGTAAACATGGCCATAAAAGCCTGAGATGTGCGCGACGCGGTAAATAGCGAGCGGTTCCAAGTGGGTCAGTGTGACTTTAAGGGGAGGTATCCCCAACGCAAATGTCCCGCTCTAACACGCGTGAGTTTACAATTAACCATCCCGCTCTCTACGCAAGCTCTGCGCGCAGTTTTGTAAATATTTAGCTATAGTCGTTAAGCCAATCATTTTATCAAAGCAAACCCTGCGAATTTGTCTATAACTATTTACGATCTTTAATTGAGTATAAAAATTAAATGTTAAATATCAGTAATATAGCCGTAGTATTGAAAATACATTCCAAAAAGGGGTAACTTCGCGATTTTTTTCTATCGAGTGAAATTCATCAGATCATGTAACTGACAGCGATTTTTACTAGACAAGATCTTCGTGTAACATATATATATTTTATAGATTTTAAGACACTATATTCTATGTCTCAGATGGTTTTTAAAAACTCAAAAGTGGTAATACCCGGCCTTAATATAATAAAGCCTCCATACGCACGCGGAAATCAAAACCGAGTTAAAAAAAAAATCTCAATATCTTTTTTTTTCACCTAGATGTAATGCGATAGGAAAATTTATCTTTTTTCTTAGAATAGAATAGAATAGGTAGTAGTTTATTGTCACACAACATAATGCACAGATTAGGCAGCGCTACAAATAAATATTAGGTAAAAAAAAACACGCACATTATAGGGTGACAATAGGAGTAGGCTTCTGCTGTCAACAGAGTGAATCCTAAAATTTTATAAAGGGTCGGCAACGCGCACGTTACTCTTTTGGAGTTGCGAGCGTCTGTAGGCTGCGGTGTCCGCTTACCATCAGGTGGACCGTATGGTTTGCCATCGTTTTATTTAAAAAAAACTGCGTATGCTGCAATATAAATTAGATGCACACAGCGCTGGTTTATATAAAAGGGGGCAACATAGACACATGCAACTCCAGAGGAGTCACAACTGCGTTGCCGGCGTTTCAGGCGGAATTACGCTCTTTACATGAAGGTTTCGAAATTTACGCGAAAACAGGAAATGCCCGCCAAACTGCACCTTCCACGGAAAAATAAAACACACAATGCATTCGCATGAAGATAATTCCCTAACCGCAGTTGCTGCAGTTCCCAGTTGCGAGTAAAATTCAGCATCATAAATAACTATACAATCCTCGACCTTATTCCCACATAATAAAGTAGTAGAAAGTATACATATTACGGCCGCACAAGTATACCTATTCATAAAATTTAATCTTAGCTTACCATGTACCCGCCCGCAAGCACAAATCTTCGCTATCGCGCGCCCCCCTCAGGCCCTCGCCATAACAATGGGAGGTTTATGGCGTGGAAAATTCTAGTGAATTTGGGTTAGTTTTTAAATGTAAAGCTTTATTTATACCACGTCGGTGGCGAACAAGCGTACGGCCCGCCTCATGGTAAGCGGTCACCTAAACCTATGGACGCTTGCAACTCCAGGGTGGTCACATGCGCGTTGCCGACCCTTTAAAAATGTTTACACTTTATTTTACTAAACGGTTAAAACTCACGTATTAATTGTCACTTCGGGCCACATGTTTCGAACTCTTCGGGAGTTCTTCCCGAAATACGGAATACGTGAGTTTTAACCGTTTAGTAAAATAAAGTTATAACATGTCTCACGAAAGTTTAAATTCAAATGTATACACTCCTTTTTTGGAGAGCTCCATACTGTAGTCCCTGACTAAGGGAAGACCTCGGCCGGGAGCTCGTTCCACAACCGGAGCGAACGAGAAGGAAATTCCTCTGAAACCGTGCCGTAAGTACGCGACCATTTAGGTAGGTAGGTAGGTCTTACCTTCTACTAGGGGGTACTACTAGGTAGGTAAAACTAAACCGAAGACGAAGAGTACTTATTCTGTAGTTTAATAAAACCCTATTCATCCTTGCGTATCCTATGATTTTAAGGCGCTACAACGAGAAATTTAGAAACTTTGAAACGCTGTTCTGCCCAGACGAGAAAACAATGGACTGATTTTCAGATATATTATTCTTGACTATATGATTGTGTTTCTGGTAATAGCCGCAACATGATTGCTTAAAATTTTCTGGAAAAAAAACCATAGTTGAGTCTTTATTTTACTTTTTTTACTCAGCCTACTAAAACAACGCATTATTAAAAGACACGATTAAGTTAATATGATGGTATTTTACCTCATCTAAACTCTGATAAGAGGAAATTTAATTAACCTGCACACAGACAGATATTTGACGAGATTTTTCTAAAAAAGCCATTCTGTAGCCGATTAGTGTTGCATCCCGTTTTGTCGTGAGCGATAAAGATAAAACTCTTTTTGAGCCCGTTAATCATTATCACATTTCTCTAGGATTACAATACTTTGTGACCTTCTTTAAGTAATTTATTGTATTCATAGTAAATGCGAATGTACGAGTATCACATTCATTAGTGAGCCCTGCCATTACGATGCTACTTTAAGGCTTTGAAGACATTTCGTAGATACGAGTGCATATATGAGTCGTAAATGTCGTCAATTCTTGGAGTTCCGGATACAAATGGAATGAAATCAGAACATTTTACCGAGCCTACAATATTTTACTTCATAAATTTTTAGGGCTCCGTTCTCGACTTCCAACCGGAATTTACTGGTGTCACTCAGCTGCCATTTTATTTTTCTTGTGGTGGTTGGTTTTGCAAGAAATGCTTTTCTATTCCACGAGTAGGTAGGTATTCAAGACAATAATAAAAAATAAAACATTGCAGGCTTTTATCCACGCCCCTGAAAAAAACCCGGGACCTCCAGCTTCGCAGGCAGGGTCACTACCAACTAAGCTAAAGCGGTCGTCATTATGAAAAACCTAAAAATTTTCATCCTTTTTTTACGTAGTTATACGTAGGTTTATTTTATACCTGTAACAATTATCTTTTTCGCCCAAAGAGCTTAATTTCTTTCAAAAAAAAAATTTTTCTTTAAGTAATTTGAATTTCGCGCGAAAACAGCCGATCACGTGACTGTGAGTACTGTGACGTCGCACTTGATAAACAACTAAAGGTTTACTTCCGCAGCCGACAGCAGACGGCAACTGCATGTTACACCGCACTCCAAATTGTAAAGTAACTTGTGCTGTTGCGACACTTCTCCGCTCATTTTAAATAGAGCTTTTTACGAATACCGTTACGGTTCAATTTGGAGTGCGGAGAAACATAACGTGCAGTAAGTGCAGTTGCGGTCTGTTGCGGAATTAAACCTTAACTTTGAAATGTGACTTCACACGCGTTTCGGTTTTTGTAATCCACAGATAAAAAAAACTCTTAATTTATTTTTCAACTCACTAAAGATTAAGCGGTGTCTATGGTCAAAGGAATTACGCCTCTTAAAATAAAATAAAAAGCGCATGTTGCATCTCTTTCTTTAATATAGCGAACACGAATCAACGAACGTCAACGAACGTCGCGTTCTTTAATATAACGAACACGCATAGCAAGGCATGGTGCTGTTCTTAAAAAAAAACATGCTGTCAAATTAGACATACGCCCGCCAAGAGTTAAATTATTCATTTAAGGTGGATAATTTGTGTTTATGTGTTTTCTCACAATCGAAGTGAAAAGTAGAGTGTATAACTCGGGCCTAAAATCCATATTACCACTCGAACAATTTTCCCTCACTTACGTTCGGGAAAATAACCATCCCGTGGTAATATGGCTTACTTTAGACCCTTGTCAAACAATCTACTATTATCTTTACAACTAGCGAATCAAATAGCGAATTGTCACCTTCCCTTGTTATGATTGTAAGCAGATACCAAGGCATTATTATTCAGTATAAATTCCCGTTTGTCAACCGTATCGAGTTCAACGAAGTCAATTTAATCCCGTAACCTTGTCACCTGAGAGTACGGGATATAAATAAATAAAAATAAAATAGCCTTTTATTCAGACATTTTCATATACAGTTATCCATTTATAATTTAATTACAAACAATTTCATTTATACTTTACCTACACATTATTGCATTTCTAGTAAATAAGTTAAAAGATTTATAATTATTAAAATTGTTAAAAAGTAAATAAGTTAAAAATTTAATAAATAAGTTAAAAATTTAAAATCATTTAAAAATTCGATTAAATTAGCAATAAATAAGTTAAAAATTAATTGATTGTTTTTACATTTCATATCACATGCACTATCACAGTATATTTTTGCTTATATCTGACAACACTAGAGTTTCCTGTCTGTTTGCCTTGCGGCAAAGGCCTCCTCCAACATTTTCCATTTGTAGCGTTCTGTTGCTAGCCTTGTCCAGGTGTTCCCAGCTACTTGGACAATTTCATCTACCCATCTCTTGAAGGGTCTGCCTCTCTTTCTTTTTCTGTCTCTGGGATACCATATTGTAGATGTTCGACTCCATTTGTCCTTTCCTCTCATCATGTGCCCAGTCCATTTCCATTTTAATTTTCTAATTTTCACTGTTATATCTTCAATTTTTGTTTGGTTCCTAATATATTCTAATCTTTTTTTGTCTTTTCTTCTTACGCCCAGTATACTCCGTTCCATTGAATGTTGACATACCTTTAGTTTGCTCATCTGTTTTTTCGTGAGTGCCCATGTTTGGCATCCATATCACAGTACTGGTAAAATACAAGTATTAAAGAGCTTGCGTTTAGGTGCCATGGATAAGCTCTTGTTCTTCATCACTTCTTTTAGGCCCCAATAACGTTTCCAGGCATTCGCTATTCTTCTGTCCACCTCTTTGTCCATTGTGTCCTTTATAGAAATGATTTGGCCCAAGTAGACATATTCTTCCACATATTCAATAGTGCCTTGGTCAACCTCGATTGGGATCTGTAATCTATTGGTCATTACTTTTGTTTTTTCAGTATTCATTAGTAAGCCTATTTTTTTACTTTCGTCTGACAGTTGTTGCAGCATTATTTGTAGTTGGTTTGGTTCATTACTTAGTATCACAAGGTCGTCAGCGAACCTTAGATGTGAGAGGTGGGCACCATCCAAAGCAATGCCACAATTTTCCCAGGGCAACTGTCTAAAAGCTTTTTCCAACACTGCAGAGAACAGTTTTGGAGACAGGGGATCTCCTTGGCGCACTCCTCTCATTATGTCTATCTCATTTCCTTTGGATTCCAGACGTATGCAGGCTTTGCTGTGTTTGTAGATGTTCCTAATTATTCGAATAAATTTGTGTTCAACTCCTTGTTCCTTCAGTGCCTCCCAAATAGAGTTATGATTTAACGAGTCGAAAGCCTTACTGTAATCGACAAATGCACAGTACAGAGGCATATCATATTCTTTATATTTTTCAGTTATTTGCTTCAGCGTCTGTATATGATCAAGAACAGAATAGTCGCGTCTGAAGCCCGCCTGCTCCTTTGGTTGGTTTTCGTCTAACACTGCTGTGATTCTGTTGAGTATAGTTTTTGAAAAGGTTTTATAAATGTTTGACATTAGGCTTATTGGCCTATAATTATTTATATCACTTTTATCTCCTTTTTTAAATAATAGTGTGATGTTTGAGATTGTCCATTGTGTAGGTATTTCTTCTGTTATAAGAATATGATTGAAAATATTGGCTAGGATAGGCGAAATGATATCTTTTGTGCATAGTAATATCTCATTAGTTATACCGTCAGGTCCAGGTGATTTGTCTTTCTTTTGGCTATCAATTGCTTTCTCAACTTCTCTTATGGTTATAGGTGGCACTGAACAGTTGTCAAGCGGCTCTAGGCAGATTGTTTCATTTGGTTCCCTTTGTGCGTACAAGTCCTTGTAAAATTGTGTTGCTACTTTCATTATATCCAGTCTCTTTGTTTGTTCTTTACTTTCCTTATTTTTGAGCTTTGGCATCCATTCTTTATTAAATGTTAGTTTCCGCCATGCTTTTTTAATTGCTCCTGATCGTATCACATGTTCTTCAATTGTTTTTAATCTATGTTGTTTTTTATTATATCTTATGTTTTCTTTTATCTGTTTGCTTATTTCGGCTATTCTCTTTCTGTTCTCGTTCAGTACGGGTTAGTTTGCGTCAAATCCGGTAGTTCTGATTTTTCGCAGACTTGTTTATGACGTTGGCCCAATGAATAATCCAAGTTTGTGACCTCGAGCACCGAACGCAACTTTGTTAAAAATCGTAAAAAAACGGTGGGTTCGAAATTGGGTTCGGAGATCAACTAGTTGTCACACGCTGCGCTGGAAATTTAGTATGACAGTTTAAACATGACGTTAAAGCGGTACAAAGGTGTTAATCCCCTTGTGAGGCCGATTGGACATTTCTTGAAATTACGTTAGATTCGTTAGAGATACAAAGGAGGGCTGGAAAGTAGGTACTAATTGCCATAGGCCGGTTCTAATATGTAAGGTGATTTCTGACAGTTGTTAAACTGACATAAATCCTACAATTATTATTATTATAATCTTCCTTATTATTCCTTATTATTATAATCTTTACCATATCACGGGACCATAGGGTCCCGGACCTTTGGAAGGCATGCGTGGGGCCGAAGCCAACAGCGCAGAGGCCCCTTTAAGACAACAATAATCTAAAGGCAAGGGATACACATGGCGGATACCGTCTCCGAACGCACAACATGATACATCCGGAGACGGTCCCCGCCAGGTGCAAAGACTATTGGAGTGCAGCCTTTTGGCTGCGATGGGAACTAAGGTCATTGGGCTATTGAGTTGAAAATTGGATGGACTGGATACTGGGTTATGGGAGGAGACTAGCGGACGCCTGCCGTGACAATCAGTCTCAGAATTGTGAAAAGGCAGGCGGTGACTCGCCACTCACTAGGTGGGCCCCCTATAAAAGGCTACCGGATGGCAGCGAGGGTGGCAACACTGGTGTAAGCAGCTCAGGGTGTAGAGAGGTGCGGCCCCGATTTCACCATCGCGGGGTTTACCCCCGTGAGCGGGTTTCCTCGCTATTACGCCATTACGTGCAATACACTTCCACCCTGCGAGCATATAGCTCTGGCACCCCACTCTGACCGGCCGGTTAAGGCAAGCCAGAGGTGAGGGTCCTGCGGCCCCTGCTGGGATCCACTCCGCCGGCCAACAAAGGCAAGCGGAGAGAGGGGCCTGACCGACTCTCGGAGGCAAGGGACCCAAGGGACGCCACTTCCCATAGGGTATTAAACTAAGGTAAAAATAAATTATTTTTTACTTGACTAATAAAAGATCTAACGAAAATACTCGAAAAACATTAATTATTAATTTATTTTAGCAAATTGAAAGATTTTATAAGCATAAAGATTTAAAAAGGACGCTGATTTGAACAAACCTACTCACACTGTCTTAGTGACGTCACTAAGACAGTATTTCCCTACAAACTTCATATTAACAAATCGTTTTTGACATTTAATAAAAAGTTGCTGATTTGACTAGGGGTTTAATACCGTATTCAGCTCGCCACAAGCTGCCCTGGGGGTTTATTATAATTATAATTATCATTTTATTTCGGTTTTGATGTTTGTTACTCAATCACGCAAAAACGGTTGAACGGATTATGAATTTATGATGAAATGTGGTAGTTTATAGCCTAGATTAATAATATATATACTTTTTATCTCGAAAATCATTACTCGAAGTGTGGGGAGTAGAAATGTTGGTACGCGGATTAAGTCGCGGGTAGAAGGTAATAAAAATATAAAATACTTTTCATACTTAACTATGGTTGGGTCATAAACACTTGCATAAACAAAAGTCGTCTCAACTATAGTCAATAGTTAACGGCTTATGAGCACGTGAGTTATGATTTTATTTCATGGATTTATAGAACCTGAGACGCCGTTTATGCGGGTTACAAGACCAATCCAAAATTAAGCTTTGTAGCCCTTAACTTTTGATATGTCCACAGGAAAGACGCGAACCTAAATCTGTTTATGACCCAGTTATATTTCAGCCTCTTAGAGCATTTAATGTATTACTAGTTGATTTTTTATTAGAACAACGCAATTCACTACTTACCGTTCTTAAAAAACTAAGATGAAACTAACCGAATTAGGCATATTTTTGTAATTGTAAATATTAATCAAGATTATACGTATCAAGCAAACAACTGATTTCATAGCCTTGAATAAATTTACGCACTTAAATATACAAAAGAACCGTTTAACCTCTACTACAAAATAACATAATACCATAATATTATTTAGCTTAATAGTACAAGGCATGCGTCCACTTCCAAACACCATAATACCGACTCTTTAACAATGACTTACTGCGTTCTGAATATGAAACTTTGATATTCAAATAACAACAAGACGTAAGAGTCAGTCAAGGGTAACAATAAGTATACATTTTTTAATTTTATGCCATTGAAATAGGGTTCAAAATTGTATAGATACTTACGGTCTCGGCTGCATGTAGCTGCTTTATACAAGGGCATGTGGCGGTATAAACTCGTTCTCGATAGCATCTCGCGTGCTCGGAATGGTATTAGGCGGGAATTCTGGTTATAACGCATACCTTATTTAAGGATCCGTATTAAGGCGCAGGGTAGGGCAAGGCCTTCCCCATACAAACTTTGTGCACGTTTTATTCGTCGGTTTTGGCACTAACAAATATAATATATTTTTTGGTTGTAAATATTAGATATGCGAAGATCTTGATGTGAAAATTTTCAAATATTTAAAAAAAAATCAAAATTAAAAAATTAAAAAAAAAATTAATAAAAAAAAATTTACATGACGAAATAGCTATCAGAAAAATAAGCATACTGACCAAAAATCATAACTTTAATGCAAACACAAACGAAGTAAATCCTGCACAAAGTTTGTATGGAGAGAGCTTGCCCTACCCCTCCTCTTAAACAAATTCCGTCCATCTTCGGCTTAGGTCAGTAATCGTGAGTACTCTAAAACTGTGATTTGGAATGGATGGATTATACAATATCAATGACGCCGATAAAAGAATAGAATAAAATCTTTAAAAAACCTTTTTTTTCTGGGTATTTCCTCTACACTGAAAGTGGGGACGCAATTTTCCACTCAAACAATTTTTTGATTCAGCAGATAGTCATAATTTTTGTTATGGTCCTCCTCGCCAACTAAACTGGGCATGTGAAAAAAAAACATTGTAACTATCACAGCTAAGTAGACGTTACTAATAAATGGGTAGCATTTAACGAACCACCAAATTAGTTGCCGAATGATGCTCTAAAAAATTACATTGATTACCAAAAATACTAGATTCGCACCAAATTTTCAACTCCTTTTAAATATAAAGTGCAACTCAAAGAAGTAACATGTCGATAACCTATTAAATTAAATTGTTACCAAATAAATTAGTCACTACCCAAAAATACTTAATGATCACCTAATTTCAAACACCAAATTACATATAATTTACATCCAAATATTACAGGGCTCGTAATCCTATTAAAATTATTTACACCCAAATAATTCATTCGATACCCAGAAATACTACATGATCACCAAATTTCACGCGGCAATTGTTTTTTAATGTCCGACGCGCAAAGCAGTTCCAATCTAGTCTAACCTCATTGCTAGCACACTGATGCGGTTTTCCATACGGTCCGTCTCGCTCGCACCTCGCACCGCGTGCGAGCAAGACAGCGCTAAATGATTTTAAGAAGTTGAAGTTTGAAATAAAAATAGCTATTTTAATTTCAAACTAGTGGAGATTGGAACAGTATTGACGGATCTCCGCTGGCGCGGAGCTCCTATTTTGAGTTGTTTTGGCCCTTCGGGCCGATGCAAAACTAACATAACCTAAACCTACCTATACCTATTTCTACCTATTAACTTCCTTTAATTTTTCCATGAAAGTCTATCTATATTAATAAAGTAAACTCATTTGAGGACCTTTATCCATTTTCATAACAAACTAACAATTTAATAAATCAACAAAACTCATTTTCAAATAAAAGGTTTCAATCAAACGCGCTCACGTCAACGCATAAAAAAATAAAAAATAAAACTTCTTGCAGTTTGTAAACCATCAGCAATAGGTAGTTAGAATGAAACAGCAATAGGTACCTTTCACTCTAACGACATATCAATAGGTTTTATGCTTCAGACAATTCTTTGTATTTGATTGAGTGAGATAGCAGTATACGTGTTATTATTTCACACAGCCACATTGCGCGTTGCTTTTTAAATTAATTTTAAATTTTACTTTCTAATTTATAACATTTTGGAAATAACTGAAATATTTATAGTGCTAAAAACAATTAATTTGTAACTGTTTACTAAAATGTAGCATGCGATGTATATAATATTTGGATGTAATTCTAATGAAAAAAGGTGCATGAGATTAGGTGGTAGTTTAGTGTTTTTGGTGGTACTTGACAATTTTTTTGATGCGATTATAAATTTATAGGAACGCAATAAGTAAAATAGGTGCAAGTGCTGCAAAAATAGGTAGAATTTTTTTGGTGACTCGGAATTGCTGATCGATAAATTTTTTTGAGTGTTCAACCTTATTTTAGGGTTCGAAAATTTGATGATATCAAAAGTTATTTAGGTGATCATTTTATTTGTTCCCCTAATAAATGAGTAATACTCAAATTAATTACACTACGCTGCGCTGAGACAGAACCATTTCGTGCAATACCTACCATGTTTTACTGTTTATATTTGTTTTTCTTTCTTTTTGCTGTGTGTGTTGTGTAATGTCACGAATAAATAATTGATTCTTGATTACTCAGATAATGTTGTTAGTTGTGTTAAACACGTTAGTAAATTTAAGTTCGCGTACTTTTAAGTCCGCATAATGAAACGGGTAGACACTGGATAACTACGGAACCCTACATTGCGCATTTTCTGACAAGCACTTGGCCGGTTTTTAGATTAAGGTCTCACGAATTCTCGGCAAGTGTAGTCGGTAAACACACTAGGCCAGACAGAGGTAGGGTTGCCATACGTCAGGATTTGTCCTGACATGTCCGGATTTTTGACCCTTTGTCCGGATTGCGGCCGGACTTGGCAAGTGTCAGGATTTTTAGGAATGACCCTATTTAAAAAAATGTTTTTACGATAAATTTATTTTAACGTTTACACAGTTTTAATAAATGTAATTTTTTTATTAGTAAGTAATCAACAAAAATAGTGATATTTCTTCTAAAACAATATAAAATAGGTAAATTACAGCCAAAGTGATCTCAATCAATTCGCGAGTCCCCGCATGCCAAATTTATCTCAGCGCGCTCGGAACATTTTGAAATTTTCATTCAAAAAAAATAAAAAAAAGAACGAATTCAGTGTTAAAACGGCAAAAAAAGTGTAATATAGGTTTATGAACTATGATTTGAATTGTGGAGGTCAATATGGGTTATGAAAAAAATCCTGCACTTTTTGATGAAAGCAAGCCACTTTGCACAGTGATAGTATTTTTTTCGAGGCAACCGAAGTTTCGCCCCTTGTTAGAAGAAATGTCAGGACTTTTAGGGGGATATCCGGATTTTTATCAGGACATTTCAATTTTCCATATGGCAACCCTAGACAGAGGTCGGTAATAGCCACATCGTTTGAAGGTTTTATTGTTTGTAGGTCTTTATGCTAGATCGGAATTTTAATATTCAGTAAACAATAGCGAGTATTATCCCTGGAACTCTGCCAGTCATTAATCCCCTTCGGTATTAAGCTCTCGTTAATGAACGCGGTCGATTCCTGTGGTCCTGGCTACAGGAATAATCAATTGTTGAATAATAACCTAAATTTATGCAAATTGTTCTCGACCTGTGTTGTAATATTCACAAGGTCTTTTGAAGTTCCTACTTGATCTGTTAGAATTTATAATGTAAGAAATACTGTAGATAACTGGGTAACATTTATGGATGACATTTGTATTTTGAGACATGATCATCACGAATCCTGATCGTCATAATACATGTATATTTAAAGCTATATCCACACATTCATGTCTCTATAGGTACCATTAATTGACCTCAATTTTACTGTTATTATATTAAATCAAAATAAAACCCCACCACCATACAAAGTCGAGAAAATATGCTTTTTAGTTCCTACTACTACTATATTATTATTTTCCTGAAAATAAGTATGCTTAAGTTTTACAGGTAGAAACAGAATTAGTGGCCTCGGTAAGAGGACTTATACGGCATTTCGTGAACAAAAGATTTCCTGTATCAGGGTAGGTCCTTTAGGACCCAGAGATGGATTTTCGAAGTAGAGCCCTCGAAATTTTTTATGTCAAATTTTTGAGGGAGGGGTGGGGGGGTGAGTCCAGGTTAATCTTGATATCTGCGCCAGTTAAGCTACTGGGTCAAGTTGTGTGTCAATTTCGAGTAAATCAAGGATGCTAAATTCATTTCTGGAATTATTTTTGTACCATTCCATACAACATTTTCGAAAATTAACAAAAAATAGGTAATTTTTCATTCATACTGAAAACAGAAAAATGGCCATAACTTTAAAAAACACCTGCACATTTTGGAAAAAATAGGTCTTCAGAAAACCCTGTTAATATCATATTTAAAAATATATATTTCAAAAATATACCTACTGTGGAAGTATTAAAAAAAATGAAAATTAAAAGACAGAACAAAAAATCAAATTAATTAAAAAACATAGTTTGTGATCTCGGAATGGTAGTGGTGGGTTTATTAACTCAATAAAAACATATTTCATGCCAATTCACGTCTTAAAATATTAAAAAAACAATGAAATGCATCAATTTCGCCCTAAAATTTCACGTAAAAATTTATCAAATTTTAGAGAGCCGCCCTGTTTCGTACCAGTTAACGATTTACAAAAAGTCTTAGCTTATGTTATTAAGGACTAATGTAGGTTTCTATTACAGAAAGAATTTTTAAAATCGTTTGATTACTTCTAAAGATAGGCCCCTACAAACGATAGTACAAATTCGAACTCCATGAATTATATAGATAACGGCTAAATTTAAAAAAAATGCCAACTAACATTAACGGATCCTGTCCAAAATAATATTGGATCACCCTAAAAGTACAGCCTTATTATTAATAATAAAAAAATATATATTGGTCCACCTTGTAAGTAATAATTAGCATTCATATACCGCGGAGACACCTTTGTAAATTGAAGAGTGTCCATTTTCTCATGGATCTCAAGATCTTGACCAAATTTAAAAGAAAACATCATTGAGGCAGCCCCTTCCAAACCAAAAAAAAAAACGCGAAATCGGTCTTAAACTAGTAAAGATATTTGTGAACATATCTAAAAAATATTGACAGTCGAACACAGGACCTCATCTTTTTTGAAGTTAGTTATGATTTTTCAAACCCAGGACCAGTATAAACTGATAAAGATATTGTACTCTCCTTCTTCGGCCTCCTCGACGTCATCTTTGCTGAAACCCCTGGTTCACACTGGACACACATTTAAAACCATCAGTAATCGCATAATTTGCGACTACCCACAGGTCTTGAAGCATTCAGCAGGGCATTCATTCTCGCTTTCAAGGACAGTGGCTTCTGCAGCTGTTCTTGCAGCTAAGTTCTCGTGCCGCATTCCAGATTCTGTGTTGGATTGTCCATACGGGCTGCCACTGTTCCTCCTTTTATCCACTCGTCTGTTAGGGAGGGTATATATTGTGTGTCATTTAAAGTTTTTCCCCACAAGTGACCTGCTTGATAGGCTGCCCTAAGCGCATGCATACTGAAACTAAAATCCATAAAATATTACAGTGTAATTTTTATCACAGTCATCGTTTTAAAACCTGAAAATAACTTAGAGGAACTATCATTGTTATTAGTCAGACACGTCGGTATAGTCAGGTAAGATTCTCTATTAGTTATTTTTACTCTTAAAAGTGGAAAACATTTCAATTCGGTGACTGTACCCAGTAGCTAGTAACGTATTTCGGTACTTACCGATCCGCCCGCGCAGCCGTCTTGCAACCCATGATATTTTTTTCTGTCATAATTTTGTAGGCAGAGCTATATTGATATTTATATATTTAGAATTTGCATAAAACGAGCTTTCTTATAGTATTTATTTCATTATTTAAATCAACTTTTTACATCCAATATCAGAGCGCTGAATCAAAAAGTAAAAAATAAAAATGTATAAATTTGAGATTTTAGTCAGAAAATTGTGATCAGAAATGATGTCGGTGTATTCCTTTTATACGAAAACGATACCAAACTTGCCTTAGTAGATATAAGAAAGGAGTCAGCTTAGTTTGAAATGTACAGGTCGGCTGCTATGTATGGACCCCCCCCCCCCCCCCCCCCATTTCTTACCACGTGAAAAATCCGGGGGGCTCTACTTCGTAAATGCATCTTTAGACTATAGATATCAATCCTGCCAAAGGAAATCTTTTGTTCATTAAACGCCGTATTTTCCCTTTTCTTGTTCCGTACAGATGCCACTAAATAGGTAAGGAATTTAATAAAGTTTGGGGGCACACGCACAGTCATTCGCACTATGCTGTTCAGATTTCATATTTCATTGTTTTACAGGAACTATTTTCAGTTAAAAAACAAAACATACTTTACACCACTACGTGATTACAAATGGTAAGGAACTATTACGAATAAAATCTTAAGTGTTTGTTGTAACCACCCACTTTTATTCCAAGTGTGTGCCTTTGATCTGCAAGTGTTGGCTATTTAGTATTTATGCTAATTACCTCGACCACCGGCCCTCCGTCACCGTCACACAGATTCAATCCTTATTGCCATGTCGGAGAGCCATAATTCGCACTTAACTGTGCTGGCACTAACTTACCACCATTTCAAAACGTACTTTGACACATGAATGTCGTAAAGGTTAACCGTTTACACAGATGCCGCTGGCGAGTACCTACGGTAATGCAAACATTGCAAACTCACTCACTCACTGAGGTTGTCTTCGAATAATTATATATATTTTTTTGGTTTTACTTGTATGTAGTAGGTCCCCCGACTGCAAACAAAATATATTTCCGTGAGTTCTTTATTAGGAAACTTGTCTTTATCTTTTTAATGCAGTCGTGTTTTTAATTTTTATAATTATTATTTTATTTCAAACTTTTTTTGCTTGAAACATACATTATATATATTATTGAAATCGTCTCTTCAAATGCTTCATTTTGATACCTCACTTGCTAGGATAGAAAACATTTTTTTTACGGAACACACAAAATGGAGTCTACATTCCGCCATGTTGTTTTTTATTGCAACGTCACATATCCTATGTCACACGGAATGACGTAAGGATTCCAACGATACCTCACACATCTACATCGGTTAAGGGGCTGAGAAGTTCTGGGGGAACAAAAAAGTTCACATACATACATACATACATGAAAACCTGAAAACATTACACTCCTTTTTTTGGGTAGTCGTGTAAAAACGCAAAGTCAGTTAAGTATCGAATGTGGTAAGTAAACTTACCACCATTCAACTAAGTTTCTCTACTAAACCCAAAATCGAATTTGTTTACCTCATTAGAATCGAGCTCCCGTGAGCGTAAGTGCACTTTGCTATGAATTCTATGATAATAATATTATTGCCAAGTCGCTCATGTTATCTATGTTAAGATAAATATGTTTATGTCACACCTGGCCATAAAGTGGCCATTATCGCACGCTCCGCGCGCGAAAAACCCCACTTCCTGGCCAGGGGGTGACATAAAATTTTGTACTTACCACGGGCGATAATAAAGAAAGCCTCAGATCGCATATTTATCGCCCTTGCCTTCGGCTCGGGCGTAAAATACCTGCGATCTGAGACATTCTTTGTTTTATCGCCCTTGGTAAGTAATGTACTATTGTTTACTTATAAAACGGCACGTGTATGTATACTTAATATTCAAATAGGTTCAAAATAAACCTCTTCTAGTGAGAGTTCACTCTGAATAAATAGGTTCTCCTTGTAAAAAATAAATTCAGTCTCCATTAGATGGTGTATTATACATAATGTTGCTTACTGGCTGGGGCTCTCGAGTCAAGGAGGTCTGCCCTCGAGCTTAAAAGAGAATATTGATGATGTTGCATCAATGCGAGCTTGAAGAGTTCTGTCTGAGTTTGTTGATTGAAGGATATTTTAAGTACAGGCGACTTCCTGACATGGCGGGGTGGGATCGATATATGTGACATTTTCTTCTTTGACGTAAACTTAATGACGTCGCAAAGATTCTCACTTGACATAGTACTGTCAGTATTACGTTTGCGCAGTAGTAATATCATGCGCAGAAGCGGAGCAGTACCGCCTTCACATCGTCCCGCTACCGCGCATCCCGCGCCAGTCAGGAAGCACTCATTTAAATGTAGGGGCGCAGTAAAAAATGGTACCGAGTCGACTGACAGCTGACACTGACATTTGACACTTTTCTCATATCGTACCGCCTCCGCACCGACAAATCAGGAAGTCGCCTTATATATAGTCACGGTACATACGACGAGGCACCCCTCCACGGCGAATCTCATACTAATCTAAGCGCAATTATACGGATTGGGCTGTGGAGGGGCGCGTCGTCGTGGATGACACGCACCATAATATACCTTATTACCTTACCTTTACCGACTCTTTATAAAATTTATTGAGGATTTTTTTAAATACATATTAAAAACCACTTCCCACACCACTTCCTGGTCCACTTCTGCGCATGATATTACTACTGCGCAAATGCAATACTGACAGTATTCCGCCAAGTGGGAATCTTTGCGACTACGTGTTCGTGACCACTCTCTGTGCGAGTGTGGCCTGGCGGAAGGTACACTCGAGCATTTGTTTTTTAATTGTAACCGTATCATTACCCCTTTATATGATATCTTACCCCCAGAAATCCCCCGGCCTGTTAACCTTAAATTCCTTTTAACCCAAGTCTATTCTCCTTTTTTGTATGTCTTATGTAAGTTTATTAAAATTAACAATTTGTTTCTGTAGTAGTTAGATTAACAATAAACGTTTGTGCTGTCCTTTGTTTTAGATTCTCTTCTGAGTGAACCTGGCAATCTGAAGTCACCGGTCATATTTAAAAAAAAAACCGTGCGTTTTTTAACCTTGACGTTGGCGGAATCATCGGGATACGATGGAGCCATAAACACAAATATTGATTGATTGATCTTTGCTACGTCAGTATGTTTACGTCAAAGAAGAAAATGTCACATATCGATCCCGCCCCGCCAAGTCAGGAAGTCGGATTTTGATCGTCGCCGCGTTGGTGAGCACACGTGCCCGGGGCGACGACGGGCAGAATCCATTTACCGTACAAAACTAGACAATCCAGGGATCAGGTATCTTGGTATGATAGTCAGATGAATAAAACCACGTCTTTCGGCTAGCGAGTTTAATCTCAGACAAAGGAATATTCTCCTACCCTTAACATATTAATAGGAACTTACAACTACCTACATATATCACACCTCCACCCTTATATGCTACGTTCCCCAAGTGACAATAACATTTGATTTAAGTACAACAACTTATTATTACTATACTAGGACACTATTATTTTAATCTATTTCTAACCTAAGTTTACCTAGGCGGTGCGGTAATGGCCGGAGGTTCACCGTCGATCGCGTCTCCGGTGGTCGCGGTGGTGGTGACGGAGAGGACTGATTTACTCCGTCGCTATTGCGGGCGTTAACTAATACCGGGTCATTTTGCCCGTCGCTGATAATAGCAGAGTCCCTATCCTTATCCACCCCCACCAGCCGAGATGGCGGCGCGACGCCACACTCACCCCCGTCCGCCTCTGTTATTGTATCTGGACAGGGTACGGTCGACATACGAGATCTGTGCCTGACTTGATCTATGTGCCTAACAATGGACTTACCGTCCTCCCTATGCACCGTATACGTTCGAGAGCCCTTTGCCCCTACCACGGTTCCCTTTAACCATTTATCGTCCGCGCCGTAGCCCCGCGCCCAGACATCGTCCCCCGCCGCGAGTGTGCGCGGCGTTCCCCCCGCGGCCGTCGCCTGGCGGGCCTGCGCCGCCCTCACGCTCTCCTCGAGCGCGGCGTCCCCGCGCAGCAGGTCGAGTCGGGTACGCAACGAGCGTCGCTGGAGCAGCATCGCCGGGCTCTCCCCGGTCGTGCTGTGTATACTATTCCTGTACGCTAACAGATATGCCTGCAATGCCGCGTCTACATCTAAATTATCTCTGTATGCCTTTTTAATTGCACGCTTGCATAGTTTTACTGCACATTCGGCCGCTCCGTTCGATGCCGGATGATAAACTGGTGAGAACGATTGTCGCACTCCACACTTAACCAAGAATTCTTTCAGTTCCGAACTTGAAAATGGCGGGCCCTGATCCGAAACAAATTGTTCGGGAACCCCGAAACGTGCGAATATCGCCCTCAGCTCTTTAATTACTGCCGCGGCATGTGTACGAGTCATCTCGACTATTTCTAGCCATTTGGTACTGGAATCTATTACTACGAGGAAAGTCTTGCCTTTCAAAGAAAGAAAATCCGCATGCAGTCTGGTCCAAGGCCGCGGCACGTACTGCCAGGGCGCGGGCGGCGCGCGCGGCGGCGCCGGCGCCTCCGCCGCGCACGTCGCGCATGCGCGGCACAGCGCCTCGACGTCGGCGTCTATGTTCGGCCACCACACGTAGCTGCGGGCTAGGGACTTTGTTTTAACTATGCCCATATGACTAACGTGTAACTGTTTCAATATCGGGAGCTGCAAATGTGGCGGTACTACGACGCGATAACCCCACATTACACAACCGCGGTCCATGTATAGCTCGTTCCGACGCGAAAAATAGGGTTTCATTTCATCATCCGGACATGACGCGGGCCAGCCTGACTGCACGTAGGCGAGTGTCCTACTCAGTATCATATCTTTCGCGGTCGCTATTCTTACATCGGTTTTTGTTATAGGTAAAAAGTCCTCCACAAAATTTAAATACGTTATTTCCCCGGTCTCCCCTTCTCCGCCTTTCGCCTGAGGAAGTCGTGACAGAGCGTCCGCGCAGTTCCTAGCCGATGGCACGTACTCGATTTTGTACGTATACCCCGATAGCAATACGGCCCACCTCTGGAGTCGTGACGCGGCCATGACCGGAATACCTATCTTATCCCCAAATATATATGTGAGGGGCTTATGGTCCGTTCGTAACGTAAACTTCCGGCCGTAAAGGTACTGATGAAACTTACGGATTCCGTAGACGATCGCGAGGGCCTCCCTGTCGATTTGCGCGTACCCGTTCTCGGCCTTCGTAAGGGTACGTGAGGCGTACGCGACGGGTCGCTCGCCGGCCGGCGTCATGTGTGACAGCACGGCGCCGACGCCAACGGCTGACGCGTCAGCGGTCAAAATCAACGGCAATTCACTCGAGTAGTGAACCAGCACCTCGCTAGAAACCATAGCCTCCTTCACCGATTCGAATGCCGCCTGACACTCCTTGCTCCAGACAAACTTAACCCCCGACCGTAACAAATTATACAAAGGCTTTAATACCGTACTAATATTTCTCACAAATTTGCCATAATACATGACTAAGCCGATAAAAGCCCTCAGCTCGGACACGTTTTTCGGAGCTGGGGTTTTAACAATCGCTTTAACTTTGCCTGGACAAGTGTGTACCCCGGCTTTACTTATTACGTGACCTAGATAATTTATTGATTCCGCGAAGAACTCACATTTATCTTTCCTAACGCGTAAGCCGTATTTCTGTAGCCGTTCGAATACACTATTTAAATTATCTATGTGCGATTTTGTATCCTTTCCCGTTATTATCACGTCATCGAGAAACACACCTACATGTGGCAAATCTGCCAACAGCTGTTCCAGGCGCCTCTGAAATATTCCTGGACTTGAAGCAAGCCCGTAAATTAAACGATTATAACGAAATAAACCCTTATGGGTATTTATTACGGTATATTTTCGCGATTCATCGAGTTCGAATTGGGCATACGCCTGCGACAGGTCAATTTTACTAAAACGCTCGCCCCCGTGCAAACGTACTAGCAAATCCTCTACCCT
The DNA here is from genome assembly GCA_951800055.1 of Cenopis cana. NCBI lineage: Eukaryota > Metazoa > Arthropoda > Insecta > Lepidoptera > Tortricidae > Cenopis > Cenopis cana. The sequence continues at coordinate 2,810,821 of OX637495.1, forward strand.
AGGTAATGGGTACCGATCTACCTCCAATACCCTATTCAATGTTAGTTTATAGTCGGCACAGATCCGTATACTACCGTCCTTCTTGACGACCGGCACAATAGGCGTGGCCCAGTCGGAGCGGTCGACGGGAGTGAGCACGCCGTCGCGCACCAGCTGCTCCAGCGCGCGCTCCACCGGCGCGCGTAGCGCGTACGCCAGCGGGCGCGCGCGCAGGAACACCGGCGTCGCGCCCTCACGTAGGTGGATGCTCACGCGGCCGCCGGTGAACCGCCCCAGGCCATCAGCGAACACGTCACGGTAGCGCGAGCTGAAATCATTTAATTTAAATTGATTCCCGGTCACATTGTTTACATTGCAATACTGGGGTATGGGTATACATATACCTAACTCGGCTATCCACTGTCGCCCTAATAACGACGTTTTGCCATTATCCACCACAAACAAATCTAAGTACTTTTCCTTATCTCTATACCTAACTAGCGGTTTTATTACCCCGACGGGGCATACCAACTCGCCCGTATAATATCTCAATCTCAAATTCGTTTTCTCAATTAGTAAGTCGCTAAACCATTGTTTATACATCTCATGATTGATACATGATACTGCGCTGCCAGTATCACATTCCATACTCATTATTTTTCCTTGTACATTAATTTGAATCATAATAGGTTTACAGTCTGTTACAGCCAGTTGATTAATGTTCGAAATTACCTCTAAACTAGCATCACTGTCGATGTCAGACTCCTGTTCGTGCCCCGCCGCCACCTCACCTATGCCGAGGTGATCTGTGTACTCCTCCGTCGGCGCCGCCTCCACGCAATGCTGGTCCATTATGTATGGACACATGCGCTGGAGATGACCTTGTCGGTTGCAGACCTTGCACACGTAACGTGTGAACCGACATGTTGAGGCATCGTGCCCCGCGCCGCACGCCATGCACTGCCGGCTCGCCCGAGCCGCCGCCGCCGCCGCCGGCGCTCCCCTGGCGCCGCGGAAGCCGGCGCGCCCGCCGCGCCCCGCGCTGGTGCTGGCCGCCCGAAACGGCCGCGATACTGGCGGGCCTCTCGAGCCAGTGTCGCTCGCCCACGGCCCCTTCGCCTGGCGCGACGCGAACCCTGTCACGGCCTGACAGTCGACGGCCCCGCTCGCCGACCTGTCCCGACCTTCCACAACTGCTGCATCCCTCTCCGCCGCCTCCATACTAACGGCCAGTTTGAATGCCTTGTCAAAAGTTAAACCTTCCTCGGTAAAAAGTCGCTGCCGTATCGCCTCGCTATGTACTCCGCATACCAGCTGATCCCGTAGACTCTCTTGCAACCAAGTCCCAAAATCACAAGTTTTCGACATTTTCTTTAGCACTGCCACATATTCCAAAATAGTTTCATTGTTTGTTTGTTTCCTATGCCTAAATTTGTACCGCTCGGCAAGTACACTGTGCTTTGGTTGTAAGTGCCGTTCTAGAATGTCTGTTAGCTCCGTGAATGTCTTTGTTTTTGGTTTATCGGGTGTACACAAATTAACCAATAGTTCATAGCACTCCGCACCCATAACAGTCACTAAAGTAGGAACGTACATGTCCTCCTCCACTTTATTTACCACGAAATACTGTTCTAATCTGTCGACATACAAGCGCCAGTTGTCCGTTGCCACATTGAACTCGGCAATCTTGCCGACCGACATTGTCACTTTGGTGCCTATTACACCGTTCTCGCAACGAAAACAACACTAAACAATAAACACGCACTGGAGTCCGATCGTATTCGTCGCCACTAGACAATCCAGGGATCAGGTATCTTGGTATGATAGTCAGATGAATAAAACCACGTCTTTCGGCTAGCGAGTTTAATCTCAGACAAAGGAATATTCTCCTACCCTTAACATATTAATAGGAACTTACAACTACCTACATATATCACAAAAACCTTATCTACTGTCATGGCGTCGTTACCGAACAACGTCATTGAACACGTGACATTGGCGAAATCATCATAAAGATGGAAGCCATTTTTTTTAAAGAATTGATTGATTGATTGAATTGAAGTCAGGAAATCGCCTAAGGAGCTAAGTAAGTACGTGTGCAAAGTTAATCCTTTAGAGTTGCAGGTGTATATAGGCAACGAGTCTGCTTACCATCAGGTGGACGCTTGTTTGCCAATGATTGTATAAAAAAAGGAAATTAAAATAGGTAATAAAACGCAAGACAAAGCCTTTACGTATATATCATGCCACATTTTGTACACTAGATTCAACGGCAATCGAGAAGCCCTTCAAAGCCAAAGCCGAGTCAGCTAACGTTGTTTACAAGCCGCAGCATTTGTTCACAAATACTTCAAGATCATAAGGCAGAATGCGGGAGACACGGAATTTATTGAATTTGAGATGTAAGTTCAGGATAGCGCGAGGTTAATTTTGTATTAAGCAGTAACGCTGCTATACAAATTTAGAAATAAAGGAAAATTTTAAAAATTCTTCTTTTTATTTATTTATTTTTATTTTCTCTTTTTTCTAAATTTGTAGTTTGCGTTATCAGCGTTACTGCTTAATACAAAATTAATTTAGTATAGGAAGCGCATCGTAACTAACGATTTCTCAACATAATTTGAGACGTTAGTGCCGTAATAAAGCCTGAGTCTTCTGGTAGATGTCGCTGTACGCCTCCCTTAAGGCGTTGTATGAATAACGGAAGGATTGACGAATTTCAAGCCGGGTAGTAATCGCACCTATAGCTCAGTTGGCTAGAGCGACTGGCCGCGAGTGGGAGGTCGCAGGTTCGAATCCTGCTCGGTGCCTAATTTTTTCCTTTATTTCTAAATTTATAGCGCGAGGTCTTACAACCCATATTCATTATTATATATGTCCTCTCAAAAGTCGACGAAGCCGTATTTTTAAATCGTAAATAAGGCAGGTAGCCTTTTGAATCGGTAAACTAAAATCGCCGTGGGCAGGGCACATTGCACGTAGAACCGATGAACGTTGGGGCCGAAAGGTTCTCGAGTGGCGACCACGAACTGGAAGGCACAGCGTGGGTAGCAGTGGCGGCGCGTCAAAAATATTCTTAGGGAAGCCGGAAATCATTAGCCTTTCTTAAACTTGATTAATAATAAAAGACCTGAACTGGACTGGCTGAAAATTAGACAAGCCGGTAGGAATCAAGTTCTATAGACGCTCCGCCACTGGTGGGTAGGCCTCCCACAAGGTACGAGTAGACTGAAAGTATTGTATCGGTTTTTATCAAAAATAATTAATATAAATTCGAATTCATTACTAAGCTAAATAAAAAATAATCGGACCGCTTAACTGAGACCGCGCGGAAGGGTTAGCGGGAGGCAGGGACCCCCCCGCCCGCTACCCGTCCGCTACCCTTTTAACGTCACCCTCTTACCCCTGTCCCCTCACAGGGTCACGGGCGAGGATTTATTTTATTAAGACGGTTGATCTATAGAAGCGTGAGTAAAGCGGCAATTTCACTTCGTCGTTCGCCGCATGCTGCATGCGGCGACCGCAAAAGTGTAAAGAACACGTTAGTCGGCCGCATTCGGCGATCGACAGCTGCCAAGTCGCCGTAGTAGGCGGACAGACTAATATAAAGACGACGTTTGTTGGCCTAAGTAGTTTAAAATGAATTCGGCGACAGGGATGTTGACTCAAAATTTATTAATACTCCATGCGAAAGAATACATATAACTAAGCCAAAAAGTGAAAATCCTATTCAAATATCTCAAAAAATAACGAAACTACAACCGTTAGAATGTTTTTAGTTAGAGAGAGAAAACGCTACAGGTCAGTGACGTCACTGATCTCGAGCGCCATAGTAAATGACGATCGTTCAATACAACGGGGTGTTTTGCGGAAAAGGGACAGAAAATGCCCCCTCCTAAAACTTTGAAGACTTATAATTATGTAATTATTTATTCTTCTGGATTACTTTTTCCACTATTTGATAGAGAATTTGATCCTTTTTCGAGAAAATTCAGATTCATTGATTTTCTTATTTGGTGTCAACATCCCTTTTATGTACGGGCGGTCTCACAAAGAGGTTAACACGTTTGTACCGTGTCACTTTAATGCCATGTTTAAACTGTTACACTAAATTTCCAACAGATGAATGCGAAAAAATCCCAGTGTCTAGTTTTTCGAGTACCGACTGTAAAAAAACTGAATGCAATACTTCCCGCTAACTAGACCCTACGACGGCAATGAACGCTGCCACGATTGCCTTACTTTAAGCCGGAAATCCAATAAATCGCTGCCGACCATAAGCGGGTGACAAAAAGGCCATCCCTGCTTAATACGGGCCCAGAGGTCCGGTAAATCCATGCAGATACCATCCCGCTAAGGGTTCACCTTCATATCCCTGAATAATACGGGTGCCACACGATATCTAAGGCCAGAACTTATCATAATACATAAACCAACAAAAACTTTATAATCGTTACAAAAGGTCCAAATTTAAATGACTATAAATTCTCGCTAGGGACAAATATGATTCCGGTATGCTAAAATAAGTGTTATTTTACGCCGCACATAAGTCTGTTGAAAGCTTCATAAATTTTGTTAAAATATGTTTTGCAAAAGAGATTTATTGTGTTTGGTTTCGGCGTTGAATTTGCATATCACCGTTAATAAATTAAAAAAGTTGACCAATGAGTTTTTCGGAACTTATGTACGGAATACCATTTGATATTTACCGTTAGCTTTTCGGTGAAGGAAAACATCGTTAGGAAACCTGCATACATCCGCGAAGAAATTCAAAGTTGTATGTGAAGTCCCCAACCCGCTCTGGGCCAGCGTGGGGACTACTAACCATATTTTTAACGAGCTATCTAATGACATCACAATGGGGTTTGGAAAAAAAATCGCATCTCCATCCCCACTGAACGTGAAGAGGAGGATATTTTTCTACAGTTTTATCGGAGCAAAATTGATCTAATTACCTAGTACCTATACTTAAAATTATTTGGACTGTCCGTGTTGTATCAAATTAGGCCGTTCAAAAAGCAACTTTACTGTCCAAGCGTGAAGTTTCAAAGTCCAATGATAAGTTTTATAAAATGTCGGACATTTTAAATAATTTCTACTATACCAACTGTTACTGAGCTAAGCCGCGGAGGCACATACGCATGAAAGGACGGACATGTCGAAAACTATAAGGGTTTCCTGTTTACTACGGAACCCTAAAATCATAGGCTACTGGTTTTTTTTTCAACATACACATGTCTACATTTTTACTTACAAATTCACAAGCCGATATATCTAACGTTATTTTTATGCAGTATTTTATGACCACATAAAGCGCGGTTTTTTGGTTCGGAGACGTATTTCTGTCAATATATTTATTGAAGGAACATCGTAAACCGGATTTTTATCTATTGTACCGTAGGCTGCTTTTGTCATAGTGAAATAAAAACAGGATAACATGTTAGGTACCTCTACGTCTACTACTTAAAAAAAGAAAATAGGGGCCACAAGAGTATTTTCTCATGTCTAAGGAAGTTTTTTGCTATGGGTCGTATACGAGTTTTGTACGAAAAACTAATAAAAGTACCTTTAAACCCCCCTTTAAATCCTCAGCATCCCACCCTTCCCCACCCTTGATGACTTTAAGGCGACTTCCTGACTTGGCGGGACGGGATCGATATGTGACATTTTCTTTTTTGACGTAAACTTACTGACGTCGCAAAGATTCCCACTTGACGAAATACTGTCAGTATTACTTTTGCGCAGTAGTAATATTATGCGCAGAAGCGGACCAGTACTGCCTTCGCGTCGTCCCGCTTCCGCGCATCCCGCGCCAGTCAGGAAGCACTCATTTAAATGTAGGGGCGCAGTAAAAAGTAGTACTGAGTTGACTGACAGTTGACACTGACATTTGACAGTTTTCTCATATCGTACCGCCACCGCACCGACAAATCATGAAGTCGCCTTAGTATGTACATTTTGCTAGATACCGCAAGGTACAACTATACCAATTTTAAAAACTACACGAAATATTTCCCCTGATATTATTAATTTTCTCAGATTAGGAGACGCCTTCAGCGCATCTTTCTAAACAAAATATTATGCCAATTTTGGGGGGGGGGGGAGGCAATACATACGCATTTAAAAGCGCTTGAAGCTTGAGCTTTTGAAAGAAAGAAAATGCATTTGTTATCGTCTATCTATATTCTTATTCACATTACTTTACGCAGCATTCCGCAATTTCCTCGAAATACGTCGAAACGCATGATATCGGCTACGCGTTAAGAGGATATATCGATTTGGTAAACCACGCCCCCAGCTCCCCGCCTCTGAAAGAGACGCGCTTATGTCTTGGCAGCGTATCTAATAATGCACATATTTTTAATAATTTTTTTCTTTTTGCTCAATAGAGTGCAGCCGCACGTTTTTTTTTTAAGAGCCTATATGGTGTCCCATTGCTGGGCAAAGGCCTCCCCTCTTAATCTCCACTCGTCACGATCTTGAGTAATCTCTGGCCAATCGTTAAGAAATGCGTCTAGGTCATCCCGCCATCTCCGTCTTGGCCTGCCACGTCGTCGTCGCCCATCGTTCGGCACCCACTCCGTGGCCAGTTTGGCCCACCTTTGTGGATGCATGCGGTAGACGTGGCCTGCCCAGTCCCACTTGAGCTTGGCGGTCTTAACTCCTACGTCAGCGATGCCAGTCTTTGAGCGCAGCGTAGAGTTTCGGACACGATCGATCCGTTTCACTCCAATTATGCTACGCTCCATAGCTCGTTGGCAAACCTTCAATCTGGTCTTTTGACGTTTTTTTTTAATTTTGTAAAATTAAGGGTTAAATAAATCAAATTGTTTTGTTCTCTATGACCTACTTATTTATTGTACTGTGCGATTGCGCAGAAGCGGGCAGAATCAAATATCCTGGGCACATGTTTATTCCCGTTTAGTAGTTTATTAGTGCCAATAAACAGCAGTTGACTGAGCGGGTTTCGGAGGCCCGGGCCAAGCCGCTCCATTTGGTAGCTCCAAGTTTTATAGCTCAGATCTGTGTTAAACTTAATAGTGCCTGGGAGACTGGGTCTTTTCTTTTTTTGGTACAATAAATAATATATTGATTTTCTAAAATATTCACATTTAAATTCAATAAATTTTGTTTGTACCTACACCTGAAAAGGTAGAGTCTTGGTGAAACGATGTGTAAAATTGTTTATGATACCTGCAATGTAAGGCGACTTTCTGATTTGTCGGTGCGGAGGCAGTACGATATGAGAAAAGTGTCAAATGTCAGTGTCAACTGACAGTCGACTCGGTACCATTTTTTACTGCGCCCCTACATTTAAATGAGTGCTTCCTGACTGGCGCGGGTTGCGCGGAAGCGGGACGATGCGAAGGCGGTACTGCTTCGCTTCTGCGCATGATATTACTACTGCGCAAACGTAATACTGACAGTATTATGTCAAGTGAGAATCTTTGCGACGTCAGTAAGTTTACGTCAAAGAAGAAAATGTCACATATCGATCCCGCCCCGCCAAGTCAGGAAGTCGCCTAACCCAATTCTCCCAAACAATAAATGCTTTTGACTTTATTTTACTTTTATGACATTTATTCAAAGTTTGTAAATACACAATAAATGCGACTTACATACTATGTCACAATAAAAAGTATACAAAACAATTGAAAAGGTAGGTGGCTCAGCTTGTGTCTGCAGCAAGAGACCAGATCTTTGTGAGGTCTTTTATTGCCGACTGTACTTTTTTTCACAGTCATCAAGTACTCGTGGAGGGTCCCAATGAGAGCCCAAATACGATGGGTCTGTCTGGTGTAGTTTAGGAGTACTTTGCTATTATTCACCTTCTTCCACCATCAGATCAGCTCGATGGTACCATAATATTGCATTGTCACCGAACTTATAAGTATGCCAAATTTGGATACCGACAAGTGCTTGAAAAATGAGTTGCAAAATTCCATCCGAACAAACATAAATATAGGTACTATCGAACCAACTCAATCGTGACCCACCGTGGAACCTTGTCACAGAAAGTATCATAATGATTTTCCTTGTCAGGCAGTACGATGTCACTATGACATTTTCTGTGACAAGGTTCCACGGTGGGTCACGATTCAGTTGATTCGATAGTACAGTCAAGGGCATAAATATGTATACACTTTTGGACCTTATTTCAATGGAATAAGGTGAAAAAGTGTATACATATTGGTGCTCTTGATTGTATTGTACATAAGTACATTGCAAGTCATATCAAAGCTTGTAATAAATGTGAATCACATCGGATCCTAACCTAGCTTTGACGACCGAGTGCGGTAACCTTTATATTTAAAACCATTGCTTTCAGCCCGCGAACACTCGCCTCGACAGTGAATGGGAGCGTTAATAGCTTTTTCCCACAAGAGCGGTAACGACTTGTTTTATACGCCGCCTGGTTTAAAAAAAGACATGCAAACGTTGTCATTAAAACTTTTATTCACAAAATGGTATGTGTATTATACGTTTACACACTCGCCCTGCCCACTTCCCTGCTCAATTCGGCTGAATTTAAACGTAGCATATTAAAACCCTTCTCGGACCCTCAGAACCAGAAGAATTTGGAGCGTAACAGAACTGATAGTAAAAAAACCGGTCAAGTGCGAGTCCGACTCGCGCACCGAGGGTTCCGTACACAGTTCTTGTATATGTAGTTGGGGTACACAACCCGACCCCATTAATTCAGGAACAATCTTTAAAAAACATGACAGCACCATCTATCGGCGCATTGTGTTACTAATTTGCGCGACTGAATAACTTAGTATGTATGTTGGTTTTTCAAGGATATTTCTTTATCACATCAACCGATTTCAATAATTGTTTTTTTATTTGAAAGAAGGTATTTTCAACGTAATTTTGTAAATTTAAATATAAAACAAAAATATATACAAAGGTGATTAAATTACAAACTTAGTATAGAAGAGTTTTTTGATGATTAAAAAAAAGAAAAACTAGATAGGGCTATAGCTATATTTTTCCTGTAAAATATACATGCATATTAATGTTGTGTAATAATTTCAAATTTTTTTCTTCGTAAACTTCGGAGATAAGGGGGGCGGAATGGTATTTTTTTTTACATTTTCCCTCGTAAATCGAAATTTCCCCAACGAAAAAAAAAACTAAAAATTGTTTCAGAAAGTACAAGTCAAGCCCTTTTATATGATACCCCACTTGACATAGTTGCCAGACTTTAAAATTTTGAACCCCCTTTTATCTGTCATTATTCACAGAAAATAAAATAAAATAATTTAAAAAACCATCTTCTATGTATCTGGGTTACCCTTGTTTATAACTATTCCAAATTTCAAATCGATAGGATAAGTAGTTCCTGAGATATTAAGCGATGTGACAGACAGACAGACAGACAGACAAAGTGAAACCAATAGGGTTCCTTTTTTACCTTTTTGGTACGGAACCCTAAAAAGAAAAAAAAAACAAGGAAACATACTATAACCTTCTTTTTACATTTTCCCTCGTAAATCGAAATTTCCCCAACGAAAAAAAAAACTAAAAATTGTTTCAGAATGTACAAGTCAAGCCCTTTTATATGATACCCCACTTGACATAGTTGCCAGACTTTAAAATTTTGAACCCCCTTTTATCTGTCATTATTCACAGAAAATAAAATAAAATAATTTAAAAAACCATCTTCTATGTATCTGGGTTACCCTTGTTTATAACTATTCCAAATTTCAAATCGATAGGATAAGTAGTTCCTGAGATATTTAGCGATGTGACAGACAGACAGACAGACAGACAGACAGACAAAGTGAAACCAATAGGGTTCCTTTTTTACCTTTTTGGTACGGAACCCTAAAAAGAAAAAAAAAAAAACAAGGAAACATACTATAACCTTCTTTGTTTCATAGTTTGTTTTACTAAAATCCCAAACTCGATACTCCTTCTGAATAGTTAGCAAGAAATCGTATATCGAGTGTTTTTTGTGTCATATGATTCATTCATACCCATAAATAAAATAAATTGAATGGTCTCTGCACAGTATTTCCATTCTCTCATATTTGCCGCATTGTTTGCACAGATAAATCACGTTGAACTTCCAACGTTGAACGTCCATACTCGGCCAATAAATCTACCGGCACCGGCAAAATGCATCGAAGTTTTTGCCGCTCTTGCGAGGCAGTGAGTAGCTTCATTCAATAAAAGATACCTTTTCGGAACTTATTATTTATTTCGTTACGCTCCGTGTAGCCTAATCAAACGTGTTTATTGTTACTATTCCGTGTAGCCTAATCAAACGTGTTTATTGTTACTATTCCGTGTAGCCTAATCAAACGTGTTTATTGTTACTATTCCGTGTAGCCTAATCAAACGTGTTTATTGTTACTATTCCGTGTAGCCTAATCAAACGTGTTTATTGTTACTATTCCGTGTAGCCTAAACAAACGTGTTTATTGTTACTATTCCGTGTAGCCTAAACAAACGTGTTTATTGTTACTATTCCGTGTAGCCTAAACAAACGTGTTTATTGTTACTATTCCGTGTAGCCTAAACAAACGTGTTTATTGTTACTATTCCGTGTAGCCTAATCAAACGTGTTTATTGTTACTATTCCGTGTAGCCTAATCAAACGTGTTTATTGTTACTATTCCGTGTAGCCTAAACAAACGTGTTTATTGTTACTATTCCGTGTAGCCTAATCAAACGTGTTTATTGTTACTATTCCGTGTAGCCTAATCAAACGTGTTTATTGTTACTATTCCGTGTAGCCTAATCAAACGTGTTTATTGTTACTATTCCGTGTAGCCTAATCAAACGTGTTTATTGTTACTATTCCGTGTAGCCTAATCAAACGTGTTTATTGTTACTATTCCGTGTAGCCTAATCAAACGTGTTTATTGTTACTATTCCGTGTAGCCTAATCAAACGTGTTTATTGTTACTATTCCGTGTAGCCTAATCAAACGTGTTTATTGTTACTATTCCGTGTAGCCTAATCAAACCTGTTTATTCTTACTATTCCGTGTAGCCTAATCAAACCTGTTTATTCTTACTATTCCGTGTTGCCTAATCAAACGTGTTTATTGTTAGTATTTCGTGTAGTCCTTGTACGTGAAAAGAAAATAACATTATTTCCTTCGCTATTGCATTGACAGAACTGAAGAAGAAGTTGCTCATATTTGCATGCAGAAATAACAATTTAAAGGCCCTTATCAATTAAAAAACGCTTATCTATTTAGGCCAGTTTCTATTTAATTAATAAGTATCTTGAGATTTTTTTCAATATGACTAGCTAGAACAGAACTATTGCAGTCTAATGACATACATCTTAAATATATTTTATGTCACACCTGGCCATAAAGTGGCCATTATCGCACGCTCCGCGCGCGAAAAATCCCACTTCCTGGCCAGGGGGTGACATAAAATTTTGTACTTACCACGGGCGATAATAAAGAAAGCCTCAGATCGCATATTTATCGCCCTTGCCTTCGGCTCGGGCGTAAAATACCTGCGATCTGAGACATTCTTTATTTTATCGCCCTTGGTAAGTAATGTACTATTTTGCATTTGTCATTAAGAAATCAAACATCAAACATCACTGCAATTTAGCTCGAGAGTGGTCGATTTGTCCAAATCGACCACCCTCGAGCTAAAAATTGCTTATTTCCGGTTAAATTCTACTACACACATAAAATCAAAAAAGAGCTATGTTATTTACTAAAACATTAATAAAATTATCGTATTCTTTTTTCGTAGGCGACGAAATTTCCTCACTTGTTTGTCAGTACTACGTACCTATGCGTAGTAATAATATCACGCGCAGAAGCGGAGTAGCATAGATACAGGCTTCGTATCAGTCAGGAAGTACTATACATAGTACTATTACTTATTCTGTGCTTGTACCAAAATCGAAGTTATTGACAAAAAGTTGTTACTAATACCACAGAATAAGTAACTAATACGGGAATCAGTATGGGCTAGGAGTATAATACTCCTAGCCCATACTATACATACCCAGTTTATGGCAAGAGTGAAAACTCGTTAAAATATTAAGTTAATCCTAGATTCAATTCCATAACAATCGCGGTCAGTCTTTACTGACAAGCTTATAACAGTGGCGACTGGCTGTCGGAAAAGTAATTAGTAATTACCTACCCGAGACACTATATCCAAAGCAATAGCAACTTTATTACGACATAGATTCAGTTTAAATTCCTTAATGAATTTGAAACTACAATCAGAATCCTAGTTAGAAAATAAGCGCAAGCAAACTTCAACTGTGATGGTATGTTTTTACGTTTCAAATTGTTTTGTATACATTGTAGCAAAGGCTTAACAATATCCTGCGGTGCCAACTGCAATTAGCACTTCAAAGAGCGTAGAGAATAATAGTTGATTATATTTGCCATTTACGTAGAACCGATGGCCGTTGGGGCCGAAAGGTTCTCGAGTGGCGACCACGGACCGGAAGGCGCAGCGTGGGTAGACCCCCCACAAGGTGGACTGATGACCTGGTAAAGGTCGCGGGAGTCCGCTGGATGCGGGTGGCGCAAGACCGGTCATTGTGGCACTCTTTGGGGGAGGCCTATGTCCAGCAGTGGACGTCTTTCGGCTGATATGATGATGATGATGATGATATTTGCCATGGCATAGGTATAATGTATCCCATCAAAAACATGTTTAAAATTCCAAATTCGTAAGCGATTCATAAACCAAGTTCTTTCGAGGCTCCTTAGATCACAGCTCTTATCGTGCATAACATTCTTCAATTGCTTAAAATTATAACTAGTTATTGCTCGCGACTTCTTCCGCGTGGAACTCGTTTATCGCGATAGAATTGAAGTAATTGCTATTTACTTATATCAGGCGCTTACCTACTGATCGCTGTTTCATACAAACTTCCACCCCCTTAAGGGATGATTTCCAGGATAAAAAGTATCCTATGTCCTTCCCCGGGACCAAACTTTCGTACAATTTCCATTGATACCTTAGATAATGTTGTTAATTCTGTCAAAAACATAGTAAATACGTATAAGTTTGCGAACTTTTTAGTCCACATAATGTAACGGGTGGACGACTAAGGAACCCTACCTTGCGCGTGGCCCGACAGGCACTTGGCCGGTTTTTAATTTAGTGTAAATGCCTCGTACCCTTAAGTTCTGTTGCATGCCTGTTATTGGTACATATATATGTTTCGTGACCTTCGACGTTTAGTATTTTACAAAATAATTTTGAGGAAATTGGGGTTTCGAAGAAGCTTTTCACTTAGTCTTTGGCAGAAGACAACCCTAGAAAACTCATCGTTATCTTCAACGTTTAGTATTTTATTATAAAGATTAATCTCTCTTCTTCTTAGTCGGTCACTCTTGTGACTTGTCAGAATGGTCGTGGTTGCGCAAACGCGGTACACGGAGCAATGTTCGGTGGGTTGTTGTAGTTTCCGTGGACAGCTCTGATAGCGATAACCTTCCATTTCTGCCGGTTAGAAGCATCGCGAGTACCTACATTGGACCATGGTGGACTCCGTAGCTTTTTTGAACAAGTCAGTCCAGCGAGTTCGTGATCGGCCACGTGCTCTCTTGCCGTCCACTCGTCCCTGAACCACCAGGCTTTCCATTGAATCTTCGTTCAAGATCAAGATTAATACAAAACTCTGGTTACAGCCGTGGGCTTAACGGAAACCATTTTCATAACCTGAATATTGTAATTAAACTTTCAGTTCTTCATAATTTCTTAATTTTGAACTTTGAAAGGAAATTTTCCGTAACACATTGACACATAAACAATGATAGTGACAGGGACGGATTTGATTTATGCAGTCAATGTCAGTTAGATAATGTGTCGATCTCGCAACATCGCAATCATAAAGTTGATTTATACTGGAGATGTTATAAATCTAATGATACTAAATGTCCGATACTAAATGTCAATGTGTTATTTTGAAGGTTTATGTACTGTTGGTGTGTCATATATAAATAAAAAAATAAATAAAGAAAAACACTGGGTAGTAAATTCCAAAAGTATTCATTAAATATTAACAATTTTGTACGTGCGTATATCTGTAAAAACTAAAAATTCCATTAGCCATTATTTTCCTCAACTGGGATTTCTCCCTGTTATGTTTTATTTGCGCCCAACCCGCTCTGGGCCAGCGGCGTGGGGACTACTGCCCAATCCCTCTCATCTATGAGAGGAGGCCTGTGCCCAGCAGTGGGACGTAGATATGCTGATGATGATGATGATGATGATGATGTTTTATTTGATGTCCTTCAAACTTTGCGACCATATGGTACTCGTACCTCTGAACATGAAGGCAAAAGAGATTGCCGTGACTGAAGTTTTAATCGCCGCTTTGGGAACAATTTTAGTTTATCTTCCAGAAAACAATTGAGAGCGAGCAGCGTTCGTGGCCCGGCGGCGCCTGCGTACCGCGTCGCGTACGGTATGCGAGCTTAAACAACGTTAGCCTCACTTCGTTCGTGTCTTAAGGCGCAGGGTAGGGCAAGGCCTGCCCCATACAAACTTTGTGCACGTTTTATTCGTTGGTTTTGGCACTTACAAATATATTTTTTTTGTTGGTTGTAAATATTAGATATATGCGAAGATCGTGATGTGAAAATTTTCAAATATTTCAAAAAAATTCAAAATTAAAAAATTAAAAAAAAATTAGGTACATCACGAAATAGCTATCAGAAAAATAAGCATACTGACCAAAATCATAACTTTAATGCAAACAGAAACGAAGTAAATCCTGCACAAAGTTTGTTTGGAGAGAGCTTGCCCTACCCCTCCTCTTAAGATCACCGACATTCTTTGGGAAAAGCCTACTTTCCACACTTGTATCATAAATAACTATTGTATTTTATTGTATTGTTTTTTTCTCAGCGCAACAGAGTACGTCAAACGCGTTTCCAAATCGATCCCCTGATCACGTATGTCGAATACCTACTGCCGTCATGAAACTTGCCAACTTCTGCGACCCCTATCAGTCACACGCGCGTTATCGGTCGAGATAAGAGGCAATTAGGAGGGGGTGGGGGAATAACTTCAGCAGTTTCGAAGGAGGCAGCGTTCGACATGAACATGACATGACATTGGTTAGACTTAGTTTTTATTTGACGTACGTGTATTTAAGTCAAGCCTTCGGAAGTCATTCTTCATATACGGCAATGACACCTAAATAATACAGAAAAGGTAATTTTGCATTCATACAGATATTTATTACAACACAACACAAAAATACATAACTGAACACTTAACTAATATTTAAAAATAAATAATTATAAATTGAAACGCCCCTCCTCAATTCCCCCTAATGTTGCCCGAGGCATCGTTCCCAGGACGCTCGCTGCGTTGCCTTGCTGAATGGCCAGGCTCAGCCGCTGGGCGAAGTAAGAGCCAGCCCTCAGATCACCTGAGACCCCGATCAGTTTTTGACAAACTTTTTTGACAAATTCTTTAGTATCTGTCGACCAGGGTCCCAGGGTCTCTACTGCAAGTGCCGCAAATAGGTAATTATCTGTTAAGAAAGCATATTTGCATTCATACTGAAAACAGAAAAATTGAACTTAAAAAAACACCTGCACATTTTGGAAAAAATATAGGTCTTTAGAAAACCCTGTTAATATCAGATTTTAAAAAATATATTTCAAGCAGTTATCCGCAACACAACCGATTCAGCTGTGACATACCTATACAAATTCGATGACAATGCAATATGTATGTATGTAAATACTTTATAATACACAAGACAAAGAAACCTTCGACAATACTATGATACCACCGAGCTATCTGATGATGGAGATAGAAGGTGACCATAGAAACTCTTAAATATTGGAACCCTCTACCTAAACAAATAGTTGATGACTGTGAAAAATATATCAGGTACAATAAAAGCTTCCAACAAAACGAAATATTTGATAGAAACATATTATCGTACCAGGATTAAGTATGAATGCGATACGAAAAATCATCGTTTTCCGATCCGGATAGCTGGACGGTTCGGCGCCGAGCACGTTCCCATTCGACTCATAAAAACTTACGGATATTTCCCGCCCGAGGGCAAGGACTTACACAATTCCCTTGGGAATTTCTATTCAACCTTGAAGTTTCGTACGTAAATAAGTTTATAAACAGAAATGTTTTCAGACAAACTCTCCTTGACATTTGTTATTTTCGAAGAATTCAAGTTCGCACAAAGGAAACGAATTTTACTGTACAGTTTGTCCATCGGCAGATTAAAAATTATGAACATTAATAAAAAAGAGTGATACGTAAATATATCTCTTCTTTTAATATTCACAAAAACTACGTGCAGAGCTACTCGCGCGTGTTAGAGCGGGACATTTGCAGTGGGATAACCTCCCCTTAAGGCCGTGTATTACCACTTTTGAGTTTTTAAAAACCATCTGAGACATAGAATATAGTGTCTTAAAATCTAAAAAAAATATGTGTGTTACATAAGGATGTTGTCTAGTCAAAATCGCAGTCAGTTACATGGCCTGATGAATTTCACTCGATAGAAAAAAATCGCGAAGTTACCTCTTTTTGGAATGTATTTTCAATACTACGGCTACATTACTGATATTTAACATTAAATTTTTGTACTCAATTAAAGATCGTAAATAGTTATAGACAAATTCGCAGGGTTTGCTTTGATAAAATGATTGGCTTAATCACTATAGCTAAATATTTACAAAACTGCGCGCAGAGCTTGCGTAGAGAGCGGGATGGTTAATTGTAAACTCACGCGTGTTAGAGCGGGACATTTGCGTTGGGGATACCTCCCCTTAAAGATATACAATGCAAAATTCAGTTAGGTACTAAAAGCAAAAGAACTTTTGTAATACTTTGCACCATTACACCGCCGTACTCAACCTTGCAGTATTTTCTTATCAAGCTTTCCCGACTGTAACGAAACCGTTCCTAACGCGACGCAAAGGGGATTATTATCATACAAATAGATCCAGCCATCTCCCTTGCACATAGGAGATAGAATGAGAGCGCGCCTTTATTCAGTCACAGTGTCCTTTCAGAGTTTGATGTACTTGAGAATGTTGTACTTAATCCGACGAGTATATAAGTCTAGCTGAAGAGAACTTATTCCGTAAGGAACTCATCTAGATTTAGGTAGGTACCTCTTGATTTCTGTCATTCAGTTTAATAGTACTTTATATCGATTTAAACTTACACGATTTTCACACATTATTATTGGAAAACGGGACTTAATCGCGTACACTTATAATTTATTTACCTTTTGTATGGTTTTGCCCGACGTTTCGAATGTACGGCAAGGTATAGTAGATTGTTTGACAAGGGTCTAAAGTGGGCCATAAAATTGTTCGAGTGGTAATATGGCTTTTAGGTCCGAGTAATACACTCTACTTTTCACTTCGATTGCGAGAAAACACATAAACACCAATTGTCCACCTTAAATTAATAATTTAACTCTTGGCGGGCGTATGTCTAATTTGACTGCATGTTTTTTTTTAAGGCCAGCACCATGCCTCGCTATGCGTGTTTGCTTTGCGTATTCGCCTCCCTTTCTTTTGCTATATTAAAGAAAGAGATGCATCATGCGTTTTTTTTTTTCTAAGAGGAGTAATTGCTTTGACCATAGACACAGCTTAATCTTTAGAGAACTGAAAAACGCCTTTCCTGATTGGTCGATTTTAGTACAGCTGTATTCTGGTTGGTTGATAATTTTACCAAATATTTTTTAATCTGTCAAATTACTGTTCTGTGATTGGTGGATTTAATAGGTGAAGTATTAAGATTGGTCAAATTAAAATGTTTTGTAAATCATAAATATGTATACATATTTTCCCTAGGGAAGCTACTTTAGCCCCGCTTCACAAGTCTAATATGACACACTTTTCGAGCATGAGAAGTGATAAATAAATTATAAATGTACGCGATTAAGTCCCGTCTTCCAATAATAATAGTACTTTGTTTATATATATATAATTTTATAATTAGTATTCCAAGAAGGTTCTTTAATGATTTCATTAAGTCGGTTCGGTCGGTGTCAAGTCATGTTCCAGTCATTACACTCTTATTTATGGTGTCAACCTTCAATAATACTGAAGAATATTATGAAGCCCGATGAAAGACGACCGTGCATGGCGGTATTTAGAAAAACGTGACCAGCTAGACTACGTGCGTCCCTTCCCGGCACGACCACTGCATAAAAGTATCACGATTCGTATCACGTATCGTGATTCACGAATATCGATCAATTTTCACTTGTCTTCTTTTAGTTTTAATATCGTTACTCATCATAAAACGATTTAAATGGATGCAATCACGTAAATTATGTGATCAATGTATCACGCCGTTTCCGGGGCCTTTAATTTTTTTTTCTTTGACGACCGCTTTAGCTTAGTTGGTAGTGACCCTGCCTACGAAGCTGGAGGTCCCGGGTTCGAATCCCGGCCGGGGCATTTATTTGTGTGATGAGCACGAATATTTGTTCTTGGGTCTTGGATGTTTTCTATGTATTTAAGTATGTATTTATCTATATAAGTATGTATATCGTCGCTTAGTACCCATAGTACAAGCTTTGCTTAGTTTGGGACTAGGTTGATTTGTGTAAGGTTGTCCACAAATATTTATTTATTATTTATTTATTTATTTATTTATTCTACTCTTAATAACTGTGTTTAAACCGTTTATGGAAATGTTTAATAGTTAGGACTATTTTCAAACAAAATACTACCATTTCCGAGCAGGTTCGAGACAAGATAATGCCTACAGAGCATGACAGCGCCAAATAAAAGTTCAAATATTCTAGTAATTCCATGAAACACCTTCTCAGAGTAAGTTTTCCATAAAACAACGCCTATTTTTCCTTCAATACTCATCTTAGAGCCGCGACTGCGCAACGATCTCGCGGGAAAATTTCTATACTCTAGATGCGGCAACCTCGCTGCGCGCTCGCCTCGCTTCCAAGTCGCTCGCAAGTCGCTAGTGTGATAAGGCTCTTAGGGAATGGAATGACTGCGGCCGAGTCAGCTCATGCTTAATTCAAGAGAACCTCGGCAGCCATAGTTATGGAGCTGTCCCTTGAAATACGTAAATAGGGACGATACATATTTTTGGCTGATCGTATTTTATAAAAATCGGTTGTGTGCGTGCCATACTTCGCATATTTAGGGTGCCGAACCAACCGCAAAATTAAGTTTGTTTTAATAGGAAGAATAGGGAAATTTAAAATTAAAAAATCTTATTATCAATAGATTATACTCGATTTCGACTAATTAGGGGATGAGGATTTTAAATTTTACATTCTTTATTTATTACAAATAACAAAATTAAACTAGCCTATGACAAAATAAAAGGTATAATTATAAATAAAATCTAAATCTAAACTAAAACCTATTTCTAAAGTGCTGCCAGAAATCGGGATCCCTTGGCAGGGTGCCCATAATGCCCTTTGTGCGAGAAAGCTATAAGCGAGGGTCATCTGTTGCATCCCGCAGGCGCTTGCTCAGCATCAATAGATTAGTATTTGTTGTTCAAATATACGTAATAATGAACATTGTCGCCATTATTTCAAGTTCATAGGTCAATGGGAATTTACTTAATTATTATTTTGTGACAGGACGGACAGACGGACGGACGCGTGAGTGACAGCCAATAGGTTTCCTTTTAGACCTTTCTGGTACCTACGTAACCCTAACAAGGGGCTCTGTAACCCCTTTTCACGTATTCCCCCTGGTTCTGGGGTTATAAAAAAATCGAAAAACTACCACAAAAAAACGGTTGAAACAATGAATATACGGAGAAAAAGTGTTACTACGGTAAAATATGAGGGTATAAATATATGTCCTAGCTTGACCTATGCAGAGGTTAGCCAGGCACTCTACCTGATGAAAAACTTTCAGTTATCGTACTAGGTGCCCTACATTATTTCAACACACTTTCCGATATGAAAAACAAACGCCTGCGAACCCGACCGCGCACTGACCGCAACCCATCCTTTACAAACAAGCCACAGGTGTCTCGCCTTTTCAACCAACACGAGCCCCTTATCTCTTCACAATACGACCCTTATTTCTCTGGCACGCCGCTCTCAACCTGTCGCTGAAACAACTGCTTTTTGCGACTTTGATGTATTTGTTTCCGCTGAGTTAAAGTTTAAAATTGCGCGAATCAGCTGTTAATTCGAATAGAGTTTGCGCCTTCGCGGATATCGGGGTAAGTACATACTCGTAAATGCGGATCGCTTTAAACTAATTTGCTGTGAAGCGTTGTCAGCGCTTGTTCCTTCTTACTATAGAAAGTAACGTATCAAACTGATACAAATAACGAGAAACATAATTAAGTGTCGTATTTATCTACTTATCTGATATACCTAATTATTATATAAAGAGAAAAAAATGAACCATGATTACATTTGCAATCGTTGATAAGCCGAGTTCTTTAAAATCTGATTGTATGGAAACGCACTGCAGTTAGTTGGGATAATCCAAACTGCCGCTGCCGCGGCCTCTTGTGCTGGAAGTGAGATATCTCTGCTCTAGAGCAGAAAAGTATTAAAGAAGTATGGTGAATTGTAATCAGAATCGAAATAAAAATCAGAGTGAAACCACCATTTTAGCCTCGAACTATTGGCGCTCTTACTTCGCTATAATATAATATTATCTCGTCTGCAATGGGTCGTTTTCAACCCTTGCTTAACAATCTACTATTCTACAGCCTTTACAGGTCACTGAACATTCTGTCCTAGATCAGCAATCATTATATTCCAGATCACTAGCTGTATCCAATAAGCGCTTGTACTGGTATGTGTGAGCAGACTGGATTGCCAGTTATTGTCTGAATAGATCAGGGGTCAATTTTCCTCGACCTATTGGACCACATCGAGAAAATATTTACACACAATGAGGCCTAAAATATACAACGCTATACCGACTTATATAAAAAAATATCCAGCCAGCTCATAACGAAATTTACAGTTAAATTAACAACTGAGGCCTACTTTTTCCCTGGATGCCTTATTTTGAGTGACAGACGATAATTCTTCCTATATAAAAAAATGTTTATTGGTTCACAAGCCTAATTTAGTTGTCTATGTATAATTTAATAATCAAGAAACAGATCAGGGGTCATGAGGATCAAGAATCAGGGCTTAACGACTGCTGCCATAGACAGCAACCGGGATCAACAGCTTAACGTGCCTTGCAAAGCACGGAAGCGCTCAGTTAGTAACCATTCAAAGCGGTCACCCATCCAAGTCCTGACCGCTGCCCACATTGCTTAACCTTAGATACCGCAAGCGGTACGCAGGCGCCGCTGGGCAATCCCATTTTTAATATTAAAAAAACCTTCTGTAAGTACTATTAATTATTCTGTTCTCGCGGCACCATGTTTCATCTGTCCGTGACAAAGGCCGGTTTTCATTTATTCATTGGTATTACAGATTGCATGTAGATTTATAAATCGTTTGAAGCGCTTTCAGAACCACTAAGCATTGATCAAAAAATTGTCAAAAGATACACGACATTGTAGCTCTAGCGAATTGAATTTGAATTTTTTAGCTTGTGGTTTTTTAATGTTTCAGATTACAATTCCTAGATCGTACATGACTGTGTCTATGTTTGAATTTAAGTTTATTATTGGGGAACGGGACTTAATCGCGTACAATTATAACTAATTTACCTTTTTTAAGGTTTTGCCCTAAAAAAGGTAAATTAGTTATAATTGTATGCGATTAAGTCCCGTTCCCCAATAATAATGTGTGAAAATCGTGTAAGTTTAAATTAATAAATTTAACTTGTTTTTTAGAGTCGGCGATGCGCACGTGACTCTTTTGGAGTTGCGAGCGTCTATCTATATGCTGCGGCGTACTCTTAGGCGACTTCCTGACTTGGCGGGGCGGGATCGATATGTGACATTTTCTTCTTTGAAGTAAACTTACTGACGTCGCAAAGATTCTCGCTTGACGGAATACTGTCAGTATTACATTTGCGCAGTAGTAATATCATGCGCAGAAGTGGACCAGTAATGCCTTCGTATCGTCCCGCTACCGCGCATCCCGCGCCAATCAGGAAGCACACATTTAAATGTATGGGCGCAGTAAAAAGCGGTACTGAGTTGACTAACAGTTGACCCTGACATTTGACAGTTTTCTCATATCGTACCGCCTCCGCACCGACAAATCAGGAAGTCGCCTTACCATCAGGTCTCTTACTCATTTCCGTACGCTTGTTTGCCAACGTCGCCGCATAATAAAAATGTTAAGGCCGTGTATTACCACTTTTGAGTTTTTAAAAACCATCTGAGACATAGAATATAGTGTCTTAAAAACTAAACAAAATATATGTGTTACATGAGGATTTTGTCTAGTCAAAATCGCAGTCAGTTACATGATCTGATGAATTTCACTCGATAGAAAAAAATCGCGAAGTTACCCCTTTTTGGAATATATTTTCAATACTACGGCTATATTACTGATATTTAACATTTAATTTTTGTACTCAATTAAATATCGTAAATAGTTATAGACATTTTCGCAGGGTTTGCTTTGATAAAATGACTGGCTTGATGACTATCTATACATATAATAAAGCAGAAGAGGGTCGAAAATCTGTACATTGAAGATATTAGTAAAAAAATCGATGGAGGGGTCTAAGAATCGGTAACAGAACACGTTTCAACTGTTTTTAGAATTCATGTCTGTTTGTCTGTTTGTCTGTTTGTCTGTTTGTCTGTCTGTTTATATGTCTAACTATCACGCGAAAACTAGCGAATGGATTTTAATACAGCCTTCACTAATATGTTTATTGGATCTTCGGCCAGGTTATAGGCTATAAAAATCATACAGGTTAGGGATGAAAGGGGGTGAAAAGAGGGGTTAAACTTTGTATGAGAAGTCTGTCAGTTCATGATTTACAGGCTTGAAAGTTGGTAAGTATATGCATGGACGCAAAGTAAATAGAACCTCATTCAAACAATGTATAATAAACAGACAGTAATTGAAAAAATGGGGGGTGAAATAACAATACCTCTGCCTCTCAAGGCTATAGACAAAACTACAAAAGTCCCTCAAACCATATTAACTGTTTGAAATGAGAGATCTAATTATGTTGGTCAGTCAGTCGCTATCAATATTCACAAACCTTACTACGCAACCTCGGTTTTTTTTTGTTTTCGATGGAGGGTACTTTACCTACGCAGAGCGGCGGGCTCTCTGTTGCATGGTAGCACTTGCGACATGTAGATACTACCTATATATTAAGTATGCGCATTTTTGTATAAAATATTGTTTTTTGAGGTGCTCATTACAAGAATGATACGTATCCACTTTCAAATTGAAGATGGCGGACATTTACTTATTTA
The DNA here is from genome assembly GCA_951800055.1 of Cenopis cana. NCBI lineage: Eukaryota > Metazoa > Arthropoda > Insecta > Lepidoptera > Tortricidae > Cenopis > Cenopis cana. The sequence continues at coordinate 2,834,118 of OX637495.1, forward strand.
CTTTTCTTAATAATCGATATGAGTTTCATCTTTGAGGTTCTTCGAGGTGCCGATTAGTTGCGTTTTCCGTCAGCAAAATGTATAAAATACGTTCAGCGCGTAACAGACATAATTTTAGGGTATATTGGTATTCGTTATTAAAACATACATACCTACGTAACAATAAACATCAAGTATGACCAAATTCGAACAGGCGGATTGGAAAGCAAAAAAAACCGGCCAAGTGCGAGTCGGACTTCGCACATTTAGGGTTCCGAACCGACCGCAAAGTTAAGTTGGTTTTTATAGGAAAAATAAGGAAATTTCAAAGAAAAAAATCTAATTTATCAATATATTAGTATTTGTTGGTAAAAAATACGTAATAACAATCATTATTACCAAATTTTAAATTCATCGGAACAAAATTTCGTAAATTCCAATAATTTATGAACAAAAAAAATATCTATTCAACTACCTCTTTACAAAGCCACTTAATAGGTCAACAAATTTTTTTTGTTCAATATTTCGCGCTCGCTGCTCTCGCGTTTTCATCTACATTGCTTGATGCGTATGAAGTATTATCTGTACCTGCATCATAATGTTCGAATCATTTCGCACTAGCTTTTTTATCTACATTACTTGACGCGTAGGAATTATTTTCCGTAACTGCATCATAATGTTCGAAAAATTTCGCGCTCGCTGCGCTCGCGTTTTCATGTGCATAACATCATGAGAATGAAGTATTTCCCGCACCTGCATCATAATGTTCGAAAATTTTCGCGCGCCGTACGCTCGCGTTTTCATCTACATTATAGTTAATGCGAATGATATCTTTTCCGCACCTGCATCAGAATGTTCGAATCATTTCGAACTCGCTGCGCTCGCGTTTCATATACATTACTTAATGAGTGTGAAGTATTTTCCGCACCTGCATCATAATGTTTGAAAAATTTCGCGCTCGCTGCGCTCGCGTTTTCATCTACATTACTTGATGAGCATTTTCCGCACCTACATCATAATGTTCGATAATTCTCGCGCGCCCTACACTTGCGTTTTCTTATGAAGTCTTTTCCGCACCTGCATCATAATGTTCGAAACATTTCGCGCTCACTACGCTCGCGATCTCATCTTCATTTCTTGATGCGTATGAAGTATTTTCCGCACCAGCATAATAACGAACATTATGCAAATTTCGCGCTCGCTGCGCTCGCGTTTTCATCTACATAACTTCATGAGTATGAACTATTTACCGCACTTTACTAAACTTTAGCGCCCGCTACGATCGCTTTTTCATCTAAATTACAGATGCGTTTGAAGTCTTTTCCGCACCTGCATCATAATGTTCGTAAAAATTTCGCGTTCGCTATGCTTTCGTTTTCATCTGCATGACTTGATGCGTATGAATTATTTACCGCACCGGCATCACAATGTTCGAAATATTTCGCGCTCGCTGCGCTCGCGTTTTCATACACATTACTCGATGAGTGTGAAGTATTTTCCGCACCTGCATCATAATGTTCGAAAAATTTCGCGCTCGCTGCGTTTGCGTTTTCGTCTACATTACTTGATGAGCATTTTCCGCACAACCTACATCATAATGTTCGAAAATTTTCGCGCGCCGTACGCTCGCGTTTTCATCTACATTATAGTTGATACGTATGAAGTCTTTTCCGCGCCTGCATCAGAATGTTCGAAAAATTTCGCGCTCGCTGCGCTCGCGTTTTCATCTACATTACTTGATGAGTATTTTCCGCACCTACATCATAACGTTCGTAAAAATTTCGCGTTTGTTACGCTCGCGTTTTCATCTGCATGACTTGATGCGTATGAATTATTTTCCGCTCCGGCATCATAATGTTCGAAATATTTCGAGCTCGCTGCGCTCGCGTTTTCATACACATTACTTGATGAGTGTAAAGTATTTTCCGCACCTGCATCATAATGTTCGAAAAATTTCGCGCTCGCTGCGTTCGCGTTTTCTTCTACATTACTTGATGAGCATTTTCCGCACTTACATCATAACGTTCAAAAAATTTTCGCGCGCCGTACGCTCGCGTTTTCATCTGCATTATAGTTGATGCGTATGAAGTCTTTTCCGCGCCTGCATCAGAATGTTCGAAAAATTTCGCGCTCGCTGCGCTCGCGTTTTCATCTACATTACTTGATGAGTATTTTCCGCACCTGCATCATAATGTTCGAAACATTTCGCGCTCGCTGCGCTCGCGTTTTCATCTACACTATTTGATGCGTATGAAGTATTTTCCGCACCTACATCGTAATGTTTGAAAGAATTCGCGCTCGCTGCGCTCGCGTTTTCATCTTCATTACTTGATGCGTATGAAGTATTTTCCACACCCGTATCAGAATATCCGAAAAGTTTCGCGCTCACTTCGCTCGCGAGCGTTTTCATCTACATCTATGATAAGTTAATAACATATATTTAGTCCTCTGTCATGTTTCATGTGGGCGCATTGAGCCGGCGTGCGCAATGTTTGGCGAGACAACCCGGCGAAATACGGTGTAGAAGTTGATATGGATAATGGATATTCACGCGAATGAAGTCGCGGGCAAAAGCTTAGATAAATAAATTTAAAACTGGACTACCCGTGCGAAACTGGGGCGGGATATAAATGCGAAAGTAACTCTGTCTGCCTGTTTCCTCTTAAAATGCTCAACCGATTTAGATGAAATTTGTTATGGATATAGTTTGAGTCCTAGGGAAGGACATAGGATATTTTTATCCCGGAAATCATCCCTTGACGGGGTTTAAGTTAGAATGGAAGAGAGATAACTAGGTAAGCGCATGAAATAGAAGAATTAAATAACATTCTAACGCGATGACGCGAGTTCTACGCAGACGAAGTCGCGGGCAAAAGCTAGTAGCTAAATATTTACAAAACTGCGCGCAGAGCTTGCGTAGAGAGCGGGATGGTTAATTTTAAACTCACGCATGTTAGAGCGGGACAGTTGCGTTGGGGATACCTCCCCTTAATAAGTTAATTGAAAGCTTTAAATGTATAATATGGTGGCTAAAGTAAGGTAACAAAATAAATAGATGTGAACAATAGTTGTTAACTACATGATAGTTATATATTAAGGTGTAGGTGAAGTTTAAATACCTTACCCATGCATGAATTCATTTAACTATGCAATATGCATACACTTGCGATAGGTAAGCAGGATAAACTTAAAAGAGGAAGCAAACTCATTCACCATCATCCCAGGATTTGGCGTACGGAGTACTTTTTACGCACGACTGCCCAATAAAGGAGTCTAATGTTTTTACGGTTTTCTTCTGTTATGAGATCTTTGATGTCCACGTTTTTACAAAATACACTCGTACAGCTTGGGACAGTATAAAGTTGGGACCATTTGAATGCCAAATGAGCCGCCTAGGAACGAGCTTTCAGGTAACTTCTCGCTAACTTCGTATTCCGTTCGTTACGGGTTCTCGTGAATATATTGCATTTTCGGACCATGTAGCTTTATCTTAGTTTTTCCTATTCTATATACGAATATTTTGTTCTACTTTTGATAAAATGTTTTTAAGATTTGAAAATCTAAGTATATTGGTAGATCAGGGTTGCCCCAGTCCATAGCTTCTACAAAATCTCTCCTGTGGGGCCAGAAATACTGTCCCTTTATCGACTGATCGGCATCAAGGGCTAAAAACACTGGAGCACTGCTAGCCTTGTCCTCTGAAAAATGGCCAATTCCATTCGTCATAGGCGTCTTTACGAATCCAGGGTGTATAGAGTTGATAGAAATGTTTCTGTCGATCTTCCGCTGTTGCACAATAGTTAGAGCGCTGAGAGCTATTTTGGAGATCCGGTAAGCGAGTAGTTCAGTCTCGTAGAAGTCCTCAGGCTTTAGCGTCCCATTTTTGACAGAATCTAAGAACCATTCAACAAATTCGTTGACGTCAGTGATTTCCAAGTCCTTCTTGGTCAGTCTGGCGATCCAATATTCGTTTTTAAGATTCGAAATGTGCCCGCAATTACTAGATATGTTTATGACTCTTGCGTCTTGATTTAAAATTGGAAAAAAATGTTCTTGTGTGTTCAGAACACCATAATAATTTGTGTTGAGAACACGGAATGAATCTTCGTAAGTAGTCTTATTCCACATTTCCGTGGTAACGCCTGCATTATTTACCAGGATGTCTAAGGCTCCATGTTTTAGTTTCACATTATCAGCGCACTCTTTAACGCTTGTTGAATCGGTAACGTCTAAAATGTGAAAGTCCGGATTAAAACCAATATTTTTTAATTTATCCAAAGCGTCACGACCTTGTTTTTCTGTCAATGCTGTCAAGTAGACAGTCTTCACTTTTCTATTTAGTAATTCCTTCACTATACCAAATCCAAGTCCTTGGCTAGATCCGGTCACCAATGCAACTTTATTGATCATGGTGTATTTATTTTATTTTTGTCCTGTTAGCTACAGTCTCCGGTGTGTAAGTGGAATATATGTAGTCTGCCGCTAATACACACTACAATTATTTCAAGATAAGGACCGTCATGAAAGCCATTTATAGTTATTTATATTATTCACGTTTTAGAACTAACGTTATCGTAAATTCATACTTTAGTTCGTTCGTGATATCCATAATATTGTAACATCGTTGATAAGACTTAAGTACAAAAGGATAGGTAACTAAATTACGTAAAAAATAAAGTTACCTCAGTTGTGATAAATAATCATTCGTATATTATTAGTTCTCACATAACCCGTTTTTTGCAATTGTGCTGAAAATAAAACGATCCAAAAGCTACTAACAAATGTTTGCAACATTCTAATGCGATTCTAACATCAATTCCGCCAATCCGACCACAAAGCGCGGACGAGACAAAAACTGCCAATGATCCACGCGCATCGTCAATCCTTGAAATCTTACTGCTCAGATATTATGGTTGAAATTCAATTGGTGAGGATAGGTTACCAGATTTCTCGCATTTTTTGGGACATCTTGATTTTCAGCGTTGTTATTTGGTAATGTCCCGCAATTTGGGACATAAAAAGTCTCGAATTTTGAGCAATCAGTTAAAAAAACACAATAAAAATGGCTTTTTCGCTATTTATTTGTCAATAGTCAAAACAAATTAACATTAATCTTGTCCCAAATTTTAACGTTAACCCCGAAATTTTGACGCTATTGTCCCGAGAATTAGAAAAGCGGATCTAGTAACCCCCTACTTGGGCTTCTTGACACGACTGTTAATTAAAACATGGAGAAGCCAGCCGTTAGCTCGGAATTGAGTTTTATTCTATGTGTGGAAAGTTGTCTGGAGCTTGTTTTGCTCTTAATAGATTGGCGCGTATCTTGCCCCTGCAGCAACTCAGGGCGAGTTATTTCTCGTTGTTCCATTGCGTAATGTGTTACGCTCTAGAACTTTGGGGTACGGCTGCAGAATGGAAACGTGTCTTCATACTGCAAAAACGCGCTGTACGTATCATCTCATACGCCCCTCACGGAACCTCCGCTAGACAACTTTTCATAAAAAGTAACATCATGACCCTAACTAACATCTCAATACTTGTTTTACGTGATCAAATACGTGCATAGTAACATGCAATTATTTCCAGCTAAGACATCAAAAAGTTCACGAATAGCACAAAAAAAAACAAAAATATGTTGGCCAAAATATGTTGCCGACTAGCGAAAGGTAACAAAACTATATCGATCGTGGGTCCAGATCTGTATAATAAACTACCCGACAATATTAAAAATGTAGAAAGTGATGTGACATTTATAAATAATTTAAGAAGATGGCTAACAGCAAATGCTTTTTATGACATTGATGAATATAAAAATATATAATTTAAGGAATCGAAATTGTATTTTTTGACATTACTTTTTTGATATTTTACTTTAATTTGAATTGACATAATTTAACTATCTGTAACAATGTTCTCAATAATAATAATGACATGTAATTTTTTTTATATTTTATGAATAAATGAGTATGAGTATGAGTATGGAAGTGTGCCTGTGCTTATACCCCCGGTCGCTCAGTGGCGCATCTATAACTACATGTATATATACTAAATATATCTAGATATGGTACCAACAAATCAACAAGTTCCAACAAAAGAACATCACAATGTTCGCCGAAGCGGCAAGAACGCGCGGATATTGTTTAGTTTTAGTTTGCGAGATTAATCAGAGTCTAGTGCTGATTTGTTGGGCACAATATACCCACTCCACAGAAGGCACGACTGGCTTAAATCTATATTCAGTACACGCCGCAGAGCTCCGCGTTTCCCAATTCCCGTCTCTTTCTCAACTAATTACGTTGCGAAAGGACAATAGGGAATAATTGGGACGCTCGCAAACCAGTTTGGAAGTTGCTCTACTCTCGCTTCAAACAATAACAAGACGAGTACCTAAATACTCAAGACACCAACACTGTTGACTGACCATTAGTGTACTTTACGCGCATTGTAATAAGGGTGAAATTGTGTTGGCGTTTGTACCTAAATATTCAAGACTCCAACGGCTTAATGTCGTATTACTTCAGCCATGTTATCGTGATACACTAGAGTCGCTTTTGGTTTAGTTACTCTTGTTAAATTATTACGTAGACAGAGACAGACAGACCGCGTCTGTCTACGCTATAAAGCTGATAAATGATTCACTTTCCATTGAAATATCTTATCTTTCCTAGATGGAACTGACCAAAATTTTGTTAAATATACAGGGCGTCCCAAAACTATGGGCCATCCAGGGAAAGTATCTTGAATATTGTAGATGGAAGATTTTACTAAAACAATATAAATAATATATTGAAAAAACGTTTTGCTGAGATAAACTTATGGATTAAATTTAAGGCGCTACACTGAGAAATTTGGAGACTTTGAAACGCTGTCCTGCCCAGACTAGCAAACAGTAGGGGCTGATTTTCAGATATATGATTCTTGACTATATGATTGTGGTACTGACAATAGCGAAACATGATTGCTTGAAATTTTCTCGATAGAAAATAAATCCAAAGTCGAGTCTATATTTTCCTTTTTTTCCTCAGCCTACTAAAACAACGCATTATTAAAAGACACGATTAAGTTTGTAACGCCGGATTTTTTAACTTTATCCTAAACGGCTTGGTTTCTATACTAGCAACATTTGTCTCATAGTAGTTCTTTTTGATGTAGCAACACTCACCGGTCTGCGTTCCGTTATAGCAAGTTTAGACTACGTTTTGTTACATGAAATTAATCATCGGTTTTCTAAATTAGGAAATCATTATTTTGTTTTGATGTCAGGCATAGTTTTTCTCGTTCAGATTAATTTTTATTTCTTTTTAGTCTACAATTCAGTATTTACTTCGAGATCAGAATTTTCAGGTCAACGAGTCGAAATTACCATAGACAGTCTTTTCCCTTTTGGATCTGAGCTGTCAACTGGATGAGGAAGCATTTTTGCGTTTTCGTTCACGGCGAGAGAAGAGGTTATTCTTCTCCATGAGGCTCGGTGGAAGTGTAAGAGATATGGGCCAGTAAGCCTGATTGTCATCGTTTTGTGGAAAGATTTGTTCGCCCCGCCGGCACGCGAAGTAGCAATTTCGTGTATAATCGCGCCCCAGAATGTTGGCGGCTAACTCGGAGATTTCGGACGCCCTCTCATGTAAGTTGTTTCTCATTGAATACCATCAGCGTTTGGTTGTTTCGACGCAAACCATGAAGCTCGGCGTGAGCATTGAATCTATCGTCTTTGTTGCAGATTTATGAAATTCCAGGCATCGGCCACCCTTCCGGCCCGTTGTTCAGCGATGCCATCAACTCCGCTAGTCATGCCCGAGTATAAAGCGACTACTCGCTTGATCTCAAGCCCTTAATGGTAAGTTCGGTATGCGGAATTACTCTATAGGCAGTAATATTTGACCGTTCTGTCTCCATACAAAGTGCGGTTAGGTGTAGCATGTGGTAGTGTATTAATGATAATCTTGTTTGGTTTCCAGGGCTCCTAGGCACGGGCACAGTGCCTAAGTTCAGGAACCAGTCCCGAATGGAGTGCGGTTTCCTGCGAGGCTCTTTGGATTTTCCCCGGGAGACGGGAAAGACGACGGTTCCTTTTTAGAGCAAGCGGTTAGGCAGGCATTGCAAATGTGAGTCCGTTCCATACTGCTTTAATCAGCTTCAAAGACATTTAGAGGTACACACACACACCCGTAGGTTTCAGTTGAATTCCGTCCTCCATAAATATCGTTTTATAGTTGTTTTCTTTAACATTTTAGTATAAATTGCGACATTGGCAAATTAGATATATATTTAGATAAGCATTAGCGCTATTTGGTTTTGATACTTGTAACCTGGGGACGCCTGGGTGTAAAATCCTTTCAAATAAACGTATAAATAAACATTCAAACTGGTTTGTTTTTGTGGACTCCATACACTACTAGGGCATCGTTTGTGCGGGGCCTGTGTCATAAGTTTAATAAAAATTTCAAGCCGCCCAACATTTTCTCTACCCCTTTTGTTCCACATATGACCCAGGTCTGGCCACGGGTACCCCTCATCCCACGCCCTTAGTCTCATGCCCGGAGCAAAAGCTGCTACAAGTTAATATGATGGTATTTTACCTCATCTAGGTACTGACAAGAGGAAATTTAATAAACCTGCACACAGTCAGATATTTAACGAGATTTGTCTAAAAATCCATTCTCGGAGAGAGTTGCATCCCGTTTTGTCGTGAGCGAAAAACAAAGGGTGTCTCTTTCAATCGATATATCGCCTTAAGGGATAATAACAAAGGCCTGAACTAGGTTTCCCTGTGTTGCAGGCAAATGACAGGACAATAGGACAATATGACATGTCTCGATCACGCAGCGTTCTCGAAATCGGTAGGCGGAATATATGGACATGTTATTTTCATTGCTATCAGAGCTAGGTTTCAAATGTTGACGATCGCTTTAGCCTGCCCTGCCTACGAAGCAGGAGATCCCGTTCGAATCCCGGTTAAGGCATTTAAATATTTGCATGATTAGCACGAAAACTTAAGGCGGTTCCATGAGCCAGATATGCGAAAATACCCCAAGAATTATCTTATTTTTCACAGAATCGTTGATATTTGTAGACGTGGGAAAAATATATATTATTCTTGATTATATTATCTTTAATAACACAGCTTTCGATACACGATTCATAACACTTCGCTCGATACAATTAATTCTCGAAGTAACCTCCAATTTGATCTCTTTTTCCAACTTTACTTGTTTTTTTACTATGTGACACTATGAAACATAAAAAGGAGAAAAATCACTCATAACTAAAATAGCAATTTGACAGCTTCCGAATTTCGATAATTTGAGGCAATATTTTTAAATAAATAAAAATCGACAAATTCTACCGTAACAAGATATGCGGCCTGCAAGCTCTATCTCTGTTACCCTTTCGAAATGTGACAGTGATGGCTGAGCGCTCGATGTTCGATTTCATCTGGGTACGTGAACGGCCTTAATAACAGACCCCTTCACGTACGTCCCAACCTCACCCTTGACCACTTTTATTAATATTCTCCGACCGGCATTGTGACATTCATTGTGTCTCAACACTCTAATCACCTCCACGTGAATCTAGTTCCTAGCCCCTCGCCACACGAGATAAAATCCCTTGGCACTGACGCGGGGATTCATTAGGCCGCCGTCTTAGGCACGCCATTAAGATCTGCGTCTCACGGAAGCCTCATTCTAACGAGCATGCAGATGATGAGACATGGCTTATTTGAGCGGATGACTATGCGAAAGGATCTTTAGTCTTTCGGATAAAGGAGAGTTTGGCTCATCGCTTTTGCATGTTTCGCATTTCAAAGTTCGTGTGCTCATTTCGCGTGGTAGTACGTTGTTAGCTCGAAAGTATGTGAAATACGGTCCCATCTGGCAGAAAGCACAAAACTTGGCATGCATGTAGCTTTCATATATTTTCCCCATTTCCGTCCCCCCCTCGATATTTTGTGTCCAATCACAGTTTTTTTTTTTAAATTGAAAACGGCTAAAGCTAGGAGAAAACCGTCAAAGGGCAAAATGTCCTTTATAAAATTATCTACAAAACATTCTTTGGGTGTATGTTGATCGGACCTATAGTTTTCAAAATATGCTAACATTCATTGGGGTAAGTACCGTAGTAGAGCTGCTAACCCGTAGATTTCTAACATGACTGATCACGTCGGGTTACAAGCATGGAATTTCTACCATAGACAGACTGTTACTGGGAGATTATTTTCAGATGTGAAGGAAAATTAGTATCGTCCCCTGTGCGCGGGGAGAGCGGGGTGAATTGGACCAAGTACACCTCTTTTTCGTCTTCTTTTTACTGATCAATCAGTTATTGCTACTAGGGCTTGCGTGTAAAACAGATATCAGGAATTGAAAATTCTGCGAAACAATACATTCTATGAAACGTATTTCGAAAAAATAATTTTATTAATATTTGTAAACAATCTTAGGCGACTTCCTGACTTGGCGGGGCGGGATCGATATGTGACATTTTCTTCTTTGACGTAGGCTTACTGACGTCGCAAAGATTCTCACTTGACGAGATACTGTCAGTATTATATCATGCGCAGAAGCGGACCAGTATTGCCTTCGCATCGTCCCGCTTCCGTATCCCGCGCCTGTCAGGAAGCACTCATTTAAATGTGACAGATGACACTGACATTTTTGACAGTTTTCTCATATCGTACCGCCTCCGCACCGACAAATCAGGAAGTCGCCTTACACAAATAAGTGGATGCTGCGACAAACACTCACTAACTCTTGGGGGTCAGTGAGACACCTAAATATTTTATTCCAAATTAATCTCAGGCGGTTCGCAGAACTGTTTACTACTGTTGTTCCATTCTCAGCATAGCTCCCATGACGCAAGTACTTTAAGGGACCTGCCACGTCAAGCAAGATTCCACCTTACAACTCATACTTACAGTTTAGTTCCGTTTAACTTCAATCAATAGTTTAATATGCATTAACTGTAAAACCAGCTCTGTTACCGCCACAGCAAATAGAACATTGCTGCTGTGGCATTAATGTTCAAATTACAAGAATCGGCCGTGTTTATCTCACAATTATGTATAAGGGTTGATAACACTATTGGCTATTGGTTGTGTTCGAATTTCGAATTGTAATCGTTTGAATTTATGATCATAGCTCGTAGCGTCGATACAGTAAGTGGTGCTACGGCGTAGACCTGCTACGCGCTACGCATGATGTAAGGTCAACCAAATTGATTTCAGGGCCACTTCGTACCTTGAATCAGAATCAATATGAAAGCGCTAGCGTTACCGGATGGTTGAAATTCCTCTTACTCGAACCAGGCGCTTTTCGTCATCTTTTATAATGTGCACTGCTAAGGTTTGGAATTCCCTGTCGGCATCTGTATTTCCGAGTTTATATAACCTGCACCTATTTATGGCAAGAATGAATAGGCATTTTCTGGATGAGCTCGCTTCACCGTTAGCCTCATCTTAGCCTCCTGGCTAGATGCTGGCCAAGAGAAATCCCATTATTAGTAAAAAAATACCTCATAATGTCATGGTGACAAATAATACAGTTGATATGTCCTAAGTCCTACTCCTAACAAGGAAGCTGGAAAGTAATCAGAACTTTATTGAATTATATGGGGTTATTTGGGGGTAGGTACACTGGAAAGACTATCCTAAGTTTTCCACCTCGAGGACCTTGTGCTAACTTGGGGGAGGGGAAATATGTGTGACATTTTTCAGATTTTCGCTTATATCTCTTAGATTTAGATTTATTTATTTCGCCTTATTACAATCGAATAAGGTGTAAATTTGTCGATTCAAATATCATTGACGTCAGTTACATACTCAATAGAAAATGTAAATGATCACTTTAATACTTTGTCGAACTAACGTATTCAATACTGCGACAGTTGGGATGTGTCAGTGTAGTGAAAGTGACAGGGTACTAAAATTATCATCGACTTTTTCTGTTAACTGTACGTGTTCAGGCTCTATAAGTGTAAGGCCTGAGTGGACGCTCGGAGCGGAGCGCTCGGCGGGGCGTGCAGCGGGTCGAACGAGCATGCATACTATTTGTGCAGCGGCGAATCAGTGCACCAGTATGAGTTTCAATTGTTTAACATGCACGCCCAACTCGAGCGTCCACTCAGGCCTTACACAAAGGCCCTGACGTAATACCTACGGCCCGGCTACGATTTTGCGCAAATTGCGGCGCGGCAAGCGTTTTCTCTGTTCATTGCGCGGTCGAAACGCGCAACGCACTGTGGTTAGTTGTGAGCACACGCAATGTATTAGGAAAAAAGCTGCCGCTGCCGCCGCCACTCGAAGTCGTAATGCTGAGAGAGATCTTGTTTGCGTAGTTTTATTGACCTTTCGTTCGGCCCAGGCATTATTAGGCGATTAACTTTAACACACTTATTTACTTAGCTGATCTGTTTGATGTCTAATTCACTATACAGGGTGGATTTTGGGTCAGTGAGGGCAGCTACCAGAACCCGTGCTGCTACGCGAATGTGGTCTTAGAAGACCTTCCCTTGATTTCAAATTAATTAAGATTGGCTTTTATAGATATTGGAAATAACATACATAGTGCGAGAAAAAGGTCATTTTTGGTAAAAAAAAATAATTATGTGTATCGATCCCATTCCTATAGACTACTATAGAGGATTAAAAACTTGTACGAAACCAAAAAATAATTCCGGTTAGAGAAGCCACAAATGGACGAAAACTTTTCCCAAACAATTTGTATAAAAATGAAAACTTTTCTATTTCACATGCTATTTTTATGCCATTCGATTCCATTCCTATCGGGAATAAACGGGAATGTGCTATGAAGCCACAAAACTATTTCTATACATTTACTATGGTAATACAGTCAACCAATTTGATTTCTAGGCCACTTCGTACCTTGTCACAGTGAAAATCAATATGATAGCCGCTTGAGATCTTATATCAATGTCACTGTGACAAGGTACGAAGTGGCCCAGAAATCAAATTTGTTGACCGTACATCGTCATTTACCATTTACAATCATAAGATTCTTATTTTATAACCTAACACTTTTAGGTTAAAAATCTATGGTAATGACAGGTCAGGGTTGACTTCTTATCTACCTAGGACTGTAAATCAACTGCAGAAGTTTAACCATTTAATTCCGTTAGTAAATTACGTAAATTTATGTACAATCTGCTTCTGAAACGCCCACCACGGAATGATCTACGGCGGCTGTGGTAATGAAAGCCCTTGTAGCTCTAGTTCAACTTACCCATGGTCAATGTAACACTTAAATTTCCAAGTTTGCATTCTGTTTACTAATTTTGTTTTATGTCTTGCCTTCCAACCTGACCTTTTTAAAGAAAGAAAGATACATTTAATCGTGACCAATACAAGACTATATACAAACAATGACACACAGATTACGCAGTGCGGATTTGACAACATTTCAAATTTTCAAGTTGGCCTTTTTATGTCCTAAGTCGATAGAAAATGAAATTTTAAGGTCCACGTGTTTTTTTTATTTCTCCCGAAATCCTAATTTTCATTCAAAAATATCTAATCTATAAGTAGCGAATCGTAAGTGAATTATGACGTAATTTTTATGAATTACCTATGTTTGACAGCATTGCTCCTTTACAGTCAGGAATGACGTCACACTTCCGTTTTATACATTTTGGCCATTTTCTTCAAATCTAGCGAAGAAAAAAATCTAAAAACTGTTTTATTACGTTCAGGTGGCATAGTTGCCGAAATGGTTTTCGATTTAGGCATCATTATAAATTTTTAAATGTTGTCAGATTGATTGTTGTGCTGAGAGCGAGGGGCCTAAATGTGTCCATCAGTACCTACAGTTGCATCCTGAAGGACGCCCGGAGTCAACCCAAGATATTGCGTAGGCATTAGTTTATACGGAAGCGACTGCCATCTGACCTTCCAACCCGAGGGGAAACTAGACCTTATTGGGTTTAGGCTTGTCAAGGGCAACTTGCCTGTTAGAAGTTTTCAAGCCACCCGAAGGCCTCTATCTTGGCTTAACGACTGCAGCCGGGATCATAGACAGCAGCCGGGATCAACGGCTTCCAAAGCACGGGAGCGCTCAGTTAATAACTACTGAAAGCGGTAACCCATTCAAGAAATAACCTGGACCGACGTTGCTTAACCTCACCCGCTGGGCCACGAGCGCTCCTTCGAGAATCGCTTTCTTTCGGTTAAAAAAAAAAAAAATCGGTTCGGTTCGGTTAAAATAATTGTTCACACTGCGACATAGTACTTACAAATAGCAAGCAATATGTGAAGGCCAGCCTAAATTGAGTGAAATCATGCAAGTGCGAGCAATCAGAGCGTGTGAGGATTAATCAATAATAGTATTACAGCTATTAGCAGTATGTGTTTACTGTTTAAGTTACAGCGACTACCGCTAATGCCACAAGACATATCGTTTATCAGGAGAATAGAGGTCAAGTATTAAACGTATTAATTGTTAAGATCTCACGCTTCGAAATAATTGCCTTACGATAAATAATATTACTAGCTTTAAGCTTTTGCCCGCGAATTTGTCCGCGTAAAAATCGTTCATCGCGTAAGTTTGAATTTAATTGTTATTCTTTTATTTCAGCCGCTTACCGAAGTTATCGCCTTTCCATACAAACTTCCACTCCTATAAGGGAAGATCCGAGAATTGAAGATAAGTATCTTATGTTATTCAAAAAATATAGAAAAGTTCCGACACAAAACATAGCTGAAAGTTGATACACAGATACACACATGTTAAACTCGTTAATACACTTATAACATGCCTCTTTCGCGTTGCGCGTCGAGATTACTAATTGGTTTTGTTTGTATTATTAATTTAACAATAATACCCGGTTCACAAATGGGAGGAGCTGGTGGCCCGGTTCGCAAACTGGTGCTCGATGGGCGCAAAGTCCACGATAAAGCGTGGTTTGCGACGCTTGCAGACAAGCGAGCCAAGAGACATCGACCGGAGACTTGTTCGCCACGGGCGAACTTTACTTGCCAGGGCTGCGGTCGTGTATGCCGCTCTCGCATCGGCTTACACAGCCACAAAAGACGTTGTCTACCTGCATGACACTGCTTGTATAGTCTGTAATAGACTCGAAGGCCATTGATTGATTGAATAATACAAGCATGATTAGATACTGCAATGATTCAGTGACCATGCATTCATTGCTCGCTGGAACGTTGCAGCGGGGGCGATCATGAGCACCACTGATCTGTGATTTTCTTCACATCAGTGAGTATAGTTCACACCGATTCGCTGAACATTGCATGGGAAACTGTTTTAAGCAATTTTTATTGGGTGCATCTGTTGTATTATCTAGTCCAAACTATAACTAAAGACTAACTGTACCATTAAATCATATATAATTTAAAAACGTTTGGCAATGATCTCTCATTCTACTTTATAAAAAAAATTGGAGCTCATGATAGTGCATCACGTTCGAATTACATAATCAGTTTATTCGCTAGCGGATAAAATGAACTTTTGGGTGCGGATTCATAACGATAAAGTGAGATAACCCTGGCTAAGAGCTGGCGAGGTGAAAATATACTAAATTAATTTTGTATAAAGCAGTAACGCTGCTAACGGAAACTACAAATTTAGAAATAAAGGAAAAATTTAAAAATGCTCCTGCTCGGTGCCAATTTTTTTAAATTTTTCCTTTATTTCTAAATTTAAAAATATACTTTGTTTAAAATCCGTGTACATTCACCTACCTGTGAGGTATTTACAGTCAAGGGCACCAATATGTATACATTTTTTCACCTTACTCCATTGAAATAAGGTCCAAAAATGTATACATATTTATGCCCTTGACTGTACAATACAAACGTTAAGATATCGGGATATAAATATATATAATGCACAAATTATTACTGTTATAGTTATAAAGCCCGCGTGTCTTATATCTTCGAGTATGAGCCTAACTGCGAAGTAATAAGAACCAACTTACGAGCGTGTTTGAAAGGTTTATCAGAAAAACCTATCCTTTAAAGTTAAACCTATGCGTACTTTAAACTAATGTAACAGAGTTTTTATTACCTACGTACACACTGTATAGAAACCCTTTGTTTGAGAACCATACCACTTTCTCCCTTCTTCCATTGGACATCGAGACGTACGGCTGGCTGCCATCCTTGCCTGGTCGAAACTCCTCTTACTCGAACCAAGTGCTTTTCATCATCCTTTACAATCCGCATTTGGAATTCCCTGACGGCGTCTGTATTTCCGAGTTCATATACACCTGGACCTTCTTTGCCCCCTAGCTAGATGCTAGGCTAGCTATCTTCTTCTCCGTCGTTACGCTCTTGACAGAGCGGTCGTGGTCACATCGAGGCATTCACGTTGGTGGTAGGGGCGGATACAGCTCTCCGCACGATCTCCTGCCACCTCTCCCTGTTGGAAGACTGTCTGCAAGGCTAGCTATAGCAATCCCGTTTTTAACCTGTCGTCTACCAGCAAAAAATTCAGAAAAATAACATTTCTTGTGGCTGGAATTCTCCGGTATCAGGATATGACTAGAAAAAAAAAGGATTTTTCAAAAGTAAATTAAATACTGACCACAACTCTCCACAGCCTCCGCAGCAAAACAAACACTACACAGCACACATTACTTCAAATCACACTTGAAAGTAATCTAATCCAAGAGCTGAGAACACACAAACACGTCAAGTTCACTGCACATTGATATCGTCAAACGTGTGACGAAGTTTCTTTGTCACAGATCGGTCACGAAGTTGTTTCGTCACGGCGCGTCGGGTCGCGTGGTCGCAGGGCCGGCCGGCTAGCGACTGCCGCCATACTGCCGCGCCCGACGCACAAAGAACACTATAAGTATAGGCCGGGAGCCTTACTTTACATACAAATGTACTTCGTTTTTAAAGACGTGTCCTTCATTTGAAAATCTTTTGACTTAGTGCCAGTTGCACCAACGTACGAACACATCTTTGCTGCTCAGCTGTCATCCCATAGAAACTTGTCAAACTTTCCATACAATCAGAATTGACGAACACCGCTTACGATTACAGACGGTTTGGTGCAACCCAGCCTTAGTACTTAACGTAGATACTAAGACGAGAGATTTGATTAAAATAGGTAACACTTATTGATTATAGTGTATAAATTAACTACGAAATAAAGAATTAAACCATTTAGCAAAAATATACAGACGTTTTGGTCATAGAATATAATACTCACAGTCATACACAATCTTATCCAGGATACTCACTGAAGCGGCAATTACACTTCGTCGTTCGCCGCATGCTGCATGCGGCGACCGCAAAAGTGTAAAGAGCACGTTAGTCGGCCGCATTCGGCGATCGACAGCTGCCAAGTCGCCGTAGTAGGCGGACAGACTAGTGTAGATGACGTTCGTTGGCCTAAGTAGTTTAAAATTAATTCGGCATTAGGCGACTTCCTGACTCGGCGGGGCGGGATCGATATGTGACATTTTCTTCTTTGACGTAAACTTACTGACGTCGCAATGATTCTCACTTGACATAATACTGTCAGTATTACGTTTGCGCAGTAGTTAATATTATGCGCAGAAGCGGACCAGTACCTACCAGAAGCGGACCGCTACCGCGGACCCCGCGCCAGTCAGGAAGCACTCATTTAAATGTAGGGGCGCAGTAAAAAATGGTACCGAGTCGACTGACAGCTGACACTTTTCTCATATCGTACTGCCTCCGCACCGACAAATCAGGAAGTCGCCTTAGGTGAACGACGAAGTGTAATTACCGCTTAAAGGCTTTTGGTCTTCTTTCATAACATGATTTGACTTTGACAATGATAGTTACACTTACAGTGTTAACATTTTCGCTACCAAGCTTTTCGTAGCGCTACACAATTTCCTCTACATAACGCATGGTATCGGCTACGCGTCTACGAGCAGAGCGCCCGCTAGGCGGGTTCCTGGTAGTGAATGTGTTAAACACATTACACTACGCTACTTTCGTAGCGCTACGCCGTAGTCCGTAGCATCATAATGTCATATGTATATGAAGGAGTGGTAGTACGCAGACAAACTCGCAGGCAAAACCTAGTAAATAATACGATAATAACATTTCGGATTACTGTAGGTAGGTTAATTAAATTTACACACACTTAAAAAATAATTTACACTCATTTAAATTTTGTCCATATGTCGCAGGCAAATCGTATAATCCGCCGTATTACATTATGGCTAGGCGTTTTACAAAACAGAGCTGTTTTGTATTACGGCGGGTCAACGACTAGGCGGATTGAATATGGCTGATTGAAAATCCGCCGTAATGTGTTCGGCGATTTGCATTCTTCAATTCGCCTAGTCGTTATGTAAAAAAGCGGTTCAGTCAGATTGTATAATTCGCCGTAATACATTACGACTAGCCTTTTCACAAAATAGCGTCGTTTTAGCTGTCACCTGTTTGACAGCTTTTAGTTCCCATTTTTAACACTCGCAGCGCTGTTTAGTAATGACAATCCGGCCATTTTGTAAAACGGCCAGCCATAATGTAAAACGGCGGACTATGCATTCTGGCAAGTACAGTCCGGCTAAACGTGAGCCGCCATATTGTAGAACGTATTGCAATGACGATCCGGCTAATCGTTAACCCGCCGTATTACAAAACGGCTCTGTTTTGTAAAACGGCTAGCCGTAATGTAAAACGGCGATTTATACAATCCGGCTGCGACACATACACAACTAGAGTCATTCGGGGTAACAGCGCGCGGTGGGTAAAAGTACGCAGCTCCCTTCTCTCCGGCGGTGGTGGGGAGGCTAAGGTGTGTGTTCGCGAAATTTAGTGCCCTGAACGGCACCGCTTCGGAGCCACGCGCCGTGCATGTAAAAGTCAAGTACTCTTCGCGGCAGGTCGCAAAAATCGAAAAGTGCTGATAATTTCTTCAATATACGTGCCGGGGAAAAGATTGTACACATTAGATTAATGGATTTAAGCCCGTAAGTTTGTTTTATATATCTTGTTTGGTTATTGTCCTATTTATTTAAGAGTAAACATTGTCTCTAATAAGTATTAGCATATGGGTTGAGACCGACCGTTAAATATTGTTGCTAATTGGGGTAAGAGTACGGGTTTAAAAGTGCGCACGTGTATTTGTATATACGTTGCGTTTTTGTAACCCGACACGAACAAATATGCATGTAAGGTTATTTAATACTTGAGTATATTGATATGCGATGATAAACCTTGTGCCTAATTTTGATCTTCTCTTTAGTTGACTTTTAACACTCTATAGGTCATTGCAATAATTAATGCGTAAAGTATTTAGAGTTATATTTAGAGTAAAGTACAAAAAGTTGCCAATTATATTGTTTTCTAAATTTAATAAACGTTGATTATGCCAATAACCTGCGTTTTATTGATAATATCCATCAAGATTTTCAATGTGTACGTTTTCCCAGTATGCGCAGTTTTACCCGAAAGCTTGCGTAATTTTACCCGCATGACGGGGAAAAAGTACGCGTTCGGCACATTTTGCTAAAACACATACAAAAACAAAATTAAGCAGTTTTGGTTGTAAATATACCTAAATAATGGAAATACATAAAATTCTCTACGATATTTTTATCCAATCACTTCGGAAATCCCATATTTGATAGGTTTTAAAGAACATAGAAAATAAAGTGCGTGCTTTTGACCCGAATGACTCTACAAATGCAAAAACGTCTCGAAAGTAATTTACCTGTAGGTTGGTGCGGTCTGGGGCCTATTGCATAACAAATTACAACTAATATTACAAGCGGTAGTCTTCTTTCAATCCCTTTCATTCGAAAGAGACTTCCGCTTGTAATATTAGTTGTAATTTATTATGCAATAGGCCCCTGGTGAAGGGTTAAAGGGAAATGCTCGCCTTTTACCTATACATTAATCTATTGTAACATGTTGTATATATGTTTTAACCTGTTATTGTACAACAGAGCGCTAACATAGATACAATCATCCTCCTAGCGTTATCCCAGTACAGTTGGATCCTGAAGGATGCCTGGGGTCCGCTACCTAATCCCAAGATTTGGCGTAGGCACTAGTTTTTACGGAAGCGACTGCCATCTGACCTTCCAACCCCGAGGGGAAACTGGACCTTATTGGGATTAGGCTTTGTCAAGTGAGTGGACAACTTGACTGTTAGAAGTTCTCAAACCGCCCGAAGGCCTCCAACTTGGCTTAACGACTGCTGCCATAGACAGCAACCGGGATCAACGGCTTAGCGTGCCTTCCAAAGCACGGGAGCGCTCAGTTAGTAGCCACTCAAAGCGGTCACCCATCCAAGTCCTGACCGCTGCCCACGTTGCTTAACCTTAGATACCGCAAGCGGTACCCGGCGCCGCTAGGCCACGAGCGCTAACATAGATACTATATCGTGAGGAAATCGATCTTATCGCTATAAGGCCTAGTATTCACTTTCTCTGGCCTGGGAGGTCACATTCACATGGTATTCGCTTTCATAAAACTAGTGCCTACAGGAAAGTGTGCAGTGAGGAAAACAATCTGATTCTGTTATCTTATATATTTTAATGAAATACTGCTTCTAACACTTCATATTATAGGTGGTGGACAGTAAAAATATATGTGATAGTTTTGAACACAAATTCACTATTGTATTCGAACAACGGCAATAAAGGCGTAAGTGCTAGCTGCCATTAAGGTCCCTACCAATAAAAAATAAACGGTATTATCACACGAAGCTAAATATTTAT
This sequence comes from Cenopis cana, assembly GCA_951800055.1. Classification (NCBI taxonomy): domain Eukaryota; kingdom Metazoa; phylum Arthropoda; class Insecta; order Lepidoptera; family Tortricidae; genus Cenopis; species Cenopis cana. The sequence goes on from OX637495.1 coordinate 2,854,785, forward strand.
AGCTTTCAACATCACAGTATAAGCGTTTGGATATTTATTAAAGTTGAGTATGACATTTTAACATTACGTAGGTACCGTGCCTAGAGATAAATTTCGACATAACTGTTTGAAAGCTCGAGACATCGCCTATCTAATGATATAGCCCGCAATGACAAAGACAACCCTTTCATATAAACGCCAACAGAGTTAATTGACCGTTAGTACAATGCGCATAGAATTCTGTTTCCTACGCAATTTTTCATGAATGTAACCTCATTGAAACATCCAGGAATAATTACATGATGCAAAAACTTGGATGCGGTTTTCATTACATTGCGGGGCAGCAGACTAGACAAGTACGAGCAGGGCGATCAAACCCTGCAGTGTACTAATGAAAATCACATGCATGTTCTTGTACCATCTAAATGGGCCTTAAGAGGTCATTATTGCCAAGCAAAGTGCAAAATTGTACCACAAAGATATCATGATGGTTGACGATGTCGAATCTAATAGCGCCCTAGCAACTGCAAGAACTTGTCTGCAATTTTCATTACATCGCGGGGCTAAGGGCTACTGGGATAGGAGGCGAACGATCAAACGCTGCAATGTAATGAAAACCTCATAAAATTTCTTGCACCGTCTAAAATGTGGCTTAACGCTTTGTCGCTCAGTGGTCGCGGGCTGGTGTGTGCAACTCACGCACCTGAAAACAAGACAAAGAATTAAGTTTCTGTCTAAAATGTCGTTTTTGGTGCAAGCTGTTAGTGCCAATCGTACCACTTTTCCACAGTTATCTACTACTCGTTAAAGGTCACAGCTCATTAGAGCCACCGGGCACCAGACCCGCACCGCCTTGTCGGGCGTCCGATGTATTTGGCGAGCACGATATTATTGGCAATAAAAAGTAGTTTAAAAGTCACCTGTCTCGCAAGCCACGCTATCCCGTCGTGCAGCGTGATCCTGTCGCGTGCGCTGGTCGCGCACACATGCCAGGGGCGGTCTTGCACGCGCTCGAGGCACAGCGCGACTGCCAGCCGGTCGGGCGTCCGACTTATTGGCCAGCACGATCAATAAAAAGTAGTTAAAAAGTCACCTGTCTCGCAAGCCACGCTATCCCGTCATACAGCGTGCTGCTGTCGCGCACACGTGCCAGGGCCGGTCTTGCACGCGCTCGAGGCACAGCGCGACTGCCAGCCGGTTGGGCGTCCGACTTATTGGCCAGCACGATCAATAAACAGTAGTTTATAAGTCACCTGTCTTGCAAGCCACGCTATCCCGTCATACAGCGTGCTGCTGTCGTGCACACGTGCCAGGGCCGATCTTGCACGCGCTCGAGGCACAGGGCGACTGCCAGCCGGTCGGGCGTCCGACTTATTGGCCAGCACGATCAATAAAAAGTAGTTTAAAAGTCACCTGTCTCGCAAGCCACGCTATCCCGTCGTGCAGCGTGCTGCTGTCGCGCGCGCTGGTCGCGCACACGTGCCAGGGCCGATCTTGCACGCGCTCGAGGCACAGGGCGACTGCCAGCCGGTCGGGTGGCAGCGCGCCCGGCGCGTCCGACTTGTTGGCCAGCACGAGCAGGGGCACGCGTCGCGCACTCATGTCTGGGTGCGCTAACACGAGTTCCAACTCCTCGCGCGCTACCACTGTAATTATCATGCATAGGTACCACATTAGGCAGACAGCTAGTAGTCTTAAAAATTATGGCTTTATAAAGTTTGAGGATTCACTGTGTTGTCAGAAGAAGTAACAAATTTAGCTCCCTCGCTCTCAACCCAGTGCATTCTCGGGAGCTCTGGCAAAATTGCTCATCTTCAGAAACGCACAACACTACATACTTGTATAGTAAATAATGTTATTATGGCTGTGGTCTTCTGGAAAGCGGAAGTACTTCTCTAGTTCGGCTGCTCCAAATTCGAGCAAGTGGACATTTTGTTGTGCCCTACCTCTCTTAAAATAACATCTTACCGAGTCGTAGATGATCAGCGGCGTCTACGACGAATATCAACGCCTGCGCCTTCCTATAGTGGCGCTCCCACAAGGCACGCGCACGCGCAGCGCCCGACACGTCCCAGGCGCTGAACGACACGCCACCACCTGCAAACAGTCTCATTAACCCCTGCTACACACTCATCATCGGCGTGGGTAGACCCCCCACAAGGTGGACTGATGACCTGGTAAAGGTCGCGGGAGTCCGCTGGATGCGGGTGGCGCAGAACCGGTCATTGTGGCACTCTTTGGGGGAGGCCTGTGTCCAGCAGTGAACGTCTTTCGGCTGCTATGATGATGATGACACACTCATCATCATCATTGTCAGCCTGTAATCGCCCTGCTGCAGCTGTGCATAGGCCTCTTATAGTACGCCACTCAACCAGGTCCTCTAGTCGAGGGTGGGTTGAACCAACAACAGCTGTTATACCATATAAACTTGTCAAATTGTTCATATATTCATATTTTCTTGTGGAGCAAGATTGGCAACGGGGGCTGGTGCAGACGCGGTGCCGGCAGGGTCAGGGGGCCGCAATGCCTTCAGCAATGAGGTCTAGACCCAGCACTTGCAATCGGTCAATAATTAAATACGTACGTAAGTAAGTATAAACATACTCTGAAAATGCTCAATTTGTGGAGCCAGACCGGCAGCAGGGGCCGGTGCAGGTGCAGACGTGGTGCCAGCAGGGTCAGGGGGCCGCAGCGCCTTCAGCAATGAGGTCTTTCCAGCCCGGTCTAGACCCAGCACTAGCACTGGTGCAGACACGCGGGGCCGCCCGCCCAGCCAACTCGACACTTTCTCCATCAGACCCATGCTGGCTTTAAGACCTGTAATTTTTTTTAATTTTGTTCTTGAAAAAACAGTTCCGCGTGCGGTATGCGAGGTTAAGCAATGTCGGCTCAGGTGGGCTAGCACAACTTGCTGCCAAGTAGTATCTCGCTCGAACTGTGCGAATTAGAACGAGGAAAATTTTCTCTACTCGCTTCGCGTCGCAGCTCACAGCAGCAGTTGTGCTAGCGCCGCAGGTTAGTTAATCGATGGCTGACTGCTTTGAGTGGTTACCAACCGAGCGCTCCCGTGCTTTGGAAGGCACTTTAAGCCGTTATTCACGGCTGCTCTCTGTGAGTATCGTTAAGCCAAGTTACTACTTTTGGGCGGTTTGAGAACTTCTAACAGTCAAGTTGCTCACTCACTTTGACAAGCCTAATCCCAATAAGATCTAGTTTCCTCTCGGGTTGGAAGGTTAGATGGCAGTCGCCTCCGTAAAAACTATTGCCTACGCCAAATCTTGGGCAGTTTGCACAGGGGGGATTACACAAATCTTCGAGAGCTCAAATATCGGGAGACATCAGGTTGTTACTGCAACTATGCGTCATTGCAGCTATGAAGCTCGCTAACTCGGAAATCGTCTTACACGTGATGAGATGCAAAAACTCACCTGTGACCTGCTAAAACAAAACACGCCTATCTTTAGATGGTGGCTAAATGAAGACCAAATATTTTACGCAGTTAAGTTCGCACCACCAAGAACCACCAAAATTAAGTTAATTTAAGTTATCGACTAGTATTGGCTGGCGGTTGCTAGGCAACCAGCGGCAAACAGAGGAACATACAACCATATATATATATATAATATATAGGATGGATTTTCTTTTTGGGCCAGTGAGGGCAGGCTACCAGATGCCGTGCTGCTACGCAAAAACGGTCTTAGAAGACCTTCCTTCGATTTTGAAATACCTAATGAAGATTGGCGTTTTCCAAAATCTGATAGTTAACGCCAATCTTCATTGATTCAAAATCAAAGGAAAGTCTTCTAGAAGACCATTTTCACGTAGCAGCACGGGATCTGGTATCTGCCCTCACTGACCCAAAAAGAAAATCCAGCCTGTATATTGTACTCTTTGCCTCCAACTCCACGCGGCACCTCTAACGGCACAATTTAAGTAACTGAATAGAAAAATAGAATAGAATAGAATGATAACACAAAAATGGGCAACATTAGTAGTAATGTTGCCCAATTAAGTAAGTACCAAGTAGGGTAAGCTGTAGAGCTTACCCTACTGCCCAACGGGACGCGGTCGAGTAAATCCCAAAATCCCCTCATGGGCTCCCGTTCTATAACTAGAGTCTGGTATGGTGGTATGTTCTGTAGGGGAGAACATACCATTACATTGACAAAAACATTTTTTTTTTAATTTACAAAAATTTACTCAACTAAAAAAATCTATGTACCTAATTAATCATAACATAAAACCTGCGTACAAAATTTCACGAGAATCGGTTGAGAAATGCGACCTGTAGAGAAAAAAAACGGCCTCAGAAAAATACAAATTCATTGATAATAAGTTTGTTTTTTTAAATTTCCAGAAACTGACTCGACATAAAAAATCTTTTTATTTTCGAATCGGTTTAAAAATGCGACCTGTAGAGGAGGACAACCGGAAATCAGGACATACGAAAGCATTTTTGTTTAAACAGAGACCTTCGTTTCACTCGGTCAATAAAGCGACGCTAATGCGGCTATTACACTGTCTTGAATCAGGCGTCCTAACTAGTGGAGGGGAGTTAAAGCATCTCGCTCTAACGTATAGGTCCGAACCCTTCTAAGTGTCATGAATTCAGGACAGTGTAATACCCGCTTTATCACGCATAGACTTGGCTTAAAAGACTCTCATCCAGGCCATAATCATTACAAAAAAACTGTGATCGGCTTCCTTCACTCACAGTTGTCAAAAATTCTGTTTTTAGTGTTTGATGTTTGCATACAAGTTAAAGTTAAAACATTTTTATTACCTGCAAAAATGTTATCCTATGCATTATTGTAAACCTTTCAAAGACTGTATATTATGTGCTGTTGTCCGTTGAAATATGGCAGACCTCAAAATGTGTAGAATTTGTTTACGAACCGAGTGTAAAGTTTTCAAGCTTGATCGATTTCAGCTCAAGTCTTACTATGAAGAAGTTATGGCATTAAAAGTAAGTGGTTTCTAATAAATTACTAGAATATACATCTATCTTTCTAAGTTAAGTTAAGTCTTTGTAAGTTATATTCAATGTTATAAGTATAACCCAAAATACATTAATGCAAAAAAGGTGTTTGCCAATCCTCGGTTCCGTTTTGCTCTGCTTATATTATACCCAATTTGGTGAGTTTGTTTGTATTGGGTTATCTTCGGAGCTTAATGGCATCGGTTACACGATCAATATAATCACGCGATACTGTATCGCGTGATAATATTGACCGTGTAACCGATGCCATTGTTTGATAGTTTGGGGCCTACAGTATGGCTTGCCGCAAATGTGTTTAAACTTGTAGGTATACATGAAATTAATTTAAATGTCCTAGGTTTTAAAAGACTCATTAGATTCTGGATCATCTTGCTTGGATAGTAAAGTCGCTTTTTGAACGGACTATTCTGATACAAGGCCCATAAAAAGAATATCTCGCAATAATCGCAAGTATTTCCACCTAAGCTGAAAGCGAAGGCGATAAATATGCGTTCTGACACTTTCTTTTTTACCGCCAATGGTGAGTACAAAGTTTTACGTCTCTGGCCAGGAAGTTGGTTTTACCGCACACAAAAAGCATTTCCATTTTCCGCATGTGTAACATAAAAATATCTTTTTTTACAGGTAAATGATAATGACATACTGCCTCATTACTTTTGCTACGAATGTGCCACGGTGCTGCACAAATTCCATAAATTCAAAGAGAAGTGTTATTGTGGACAAAAGGCTCTGAGGGAAATTTTGTGGAGAGGCCCTGTAAGTATCAACAACTACCTTTAATCAAAGATTGTTGTCATTATTCTTATTAGGCATACTTACTACATTAGTACATACCTTTGAGACTGCCGTATTAGAAGACATGGCACAGAGTCACACGCAACAGACATGAGTGGAAAAGGCTGGAGGAGGCCTTTGCCGAGGGGCAATCAGACTTGCAAAAGAAAAGCAAGACAAATATTAGAATACAACTAAATGGAAAAGTCTGAATACAAGGCTAATGATGATGACATACATTTACTGACACCCATATCCCATTGGGTAGGCAGACTAGGCAGTGACCAAAGAACGCCAAGTACTACGGTCCTTTACATACATCTTTTGCTTCACTCGCATCCATACATCTGATACAAGCTCGTCAGTTGTGGGAACTTCTGACCAGCCCTTTAACAGTATTGCAGTAATTTGATCAAGATACCCTCGCCTCTCTCGCCTCTTATTAGGCTGTATAATTTTATTGACTAATCACCCACATTATATGGATCAGATGTAGCCTGAGAAAGATACGTTTTTTTTGGAAAAAAATCTCTAACAGGCTAATTTTTTTTATACGGTTCTTTTAAGTGATTTTAAGAATCAATATTTTTAAAATTTGCGAATCTACCACCGGAAGTTGGATAAAAAAAATGGTGCCCAAAAACTGTTGATTTTTCACAGCAAATATGGTATAAGTAGTTTTATTGAGAATGCTTCTATCTTTAGGTCTGTTTTGATGCTTACGATCCGAATCGAAACATATATGCAACGGGAAATAAGAGAAATTTAATCAAACAGGTATTTTCAGTTTTTCTGAAACTTATTAAAAAGAAAATTATATATAAGCTTTTTATAGCAACACATGAAAAACAAGGACTGTTTCTCAGAATTATCATTGAAAATGAAACTATTTAAATATTTGGTAAATAGTTTTTTACAAATCGCGTATTTAACATTAGTAGAAAAAATATATCAATTCCAATTTTTCCGTGGACTTTTAATTTAAGCCCTGAGAATGTCAATGGAATAGGAATGAACCCCATATGTTATTTGTTTTCGTTGATTTGCTTAATTACAGCACACACGTGCAATCTGAATTGGACTTTATTGCCTTACTATCAGGGATTATTTTAGAACGCACAACGAGATGGAAGTAGCCATGTCGAAACAAGCGCGCGGCGCGTGCGGCCGGCCCCCGCCGCCTCGCTCCGATGTCTGTTTATTATTATTACTTACTATGACTTTGATATGAATAACGAATGCATTGATGACGGTGCCTAAATACAAATACAAAGTCCGTGATTGCAATTTTACCGTTGGCTTTAAAGCTCAGAATATCAACGGAATATGAATCAAGCGAATATTATTTATATTCGTTAATGTACAGCATACGTTTGCAATCGGATTTGGACTTTATTGACTTATTGTTAAGGATTATCTGAGATGAGAATGTAGGGATTGAGTAGGCAGGTTAAAACTTAAAACACGCGTGCTTGAGGCCGCCGCTCGGCCCAGTGCGACATTTTATTATTATTTACCTACTCATTCATTACCTTTAAAATGATATTGAGTTTGAGTAACTATGTAAAATTTGTTTGCGGCGTAGGAAATTTTGTTTATTTGCGTAGTATATGATGTTTACGTATAATCTTCTTCTTCTAAATATATAAAAGAAGAAACTGACTGACTGATTGATTGACTGACTGACATATCAACGCTCAGCCCAAACCGCTGGTTCTAGAGATTCCAAATTTGGCACGTAGGTTCCTTATAAGGTCTAGGGGTGCAATAACGAAGGATTTTTCAAAATTCATCCCCTAAGGGGGTAAAATGGGGCTCCAAAGTTTGTATGGAGAAACAAGATTAGTTTGATTATTTTATTCGAAACTTCACAGGGGTACTCCTAACAATAAATGAGTCTTCACTCACGACGTGTTTCAGGTTTTTTGAAAATTCAACCCCTAAAAGAGGGAAATGGGGTGTCAAAGTCTGAAAACCGACAGTGGGTATTATTTCTATGGTTTATCGGGTCGCTGATTACGAAAACAACAATGATTTTAAAATCCAACGTGGCGGACGTGAAATACCAATTTCCCCAGTCGGGGTGAAATGGGGTTGAAATGTCTACATATCAATATGGGTGTCGTTTTCATGGTTTTTTTGGAACGTTAATTACGAAAATGGCATCGATTTTAAGATTTAATATTGTGGACATGAACATTTCTAAATATGTTAAAGAAGAAACTGACTGACTACCACAGACTGACGGATCAACGCACAGCCCAAACCGCTGGTTCTAGATTATATTCCAAATTTGGCAAGTAGGTTCCTTATAAGGTCTAGGGGCGCACTATGAAAATATTTTTCAAAATTAACACCCGAAGGGGTGAAACGATGTAAAAATTTGTATGGGAAAACAAGATTAGTTAATGAGTAAACAAGTTTTTCAGGTTTTTGAGAATTCAACCCTTAAAAGGAGGAAATGTGGTCACAAAGTCTGAAAATAATACCCATATTGATTTTCAGACTTTGAGACCACATTTCCTTCTTTTAAGGGAGACAGATATGTACTTTTATTCAAGAGTAGTAATTATAATCTCTTAGTAGTAGTAAGTCGATGGCGGCATAAAAATTCGTATACCGAAACCTCCAGAACGTAACAAATAGTTTTCCGACCCGCACCTAAATCGGTTCAGCAAAACGCGTGATAATCGCGGACAAATACATACCTCTGGTTGGGTCAAATTCAAACTGAAATCATCTTTTTTTGTCGGCTGTTTAAAGTTACGTTTAGTACGCGGGCGAAGCCGCGGGAAAAAGCTAGTGTGGTAGTTATAGTAGTGTGGTATATCTTTAATAGTACGGTACGGCTTTCACACTTTTTCACCCGATTTCCTCCTTTTAGGGGTTGAATTTTCAAAAAACCGGGAACACGTGTGTTTACTTATTTATTGTTAGGAGTACTCCAGTGAAGTTTCGAATAAAATAGTCTGACTAATCTTGTTTCCCCATACAAACTTTGGACCCCCATTTCACCCCTTAGAGGATGAATTTTGAAAAATCCTTCCTTAGTGTACCCCTAGCTAGACCTTATAAGGAACCTACGTGCTAAATTTGGAATCTCTAGAACCAGCGATTTGGGCTGTGCGTTGATATGTCAGTCAGTCATTTAGATAAAGAATCTTCTTTTATATATTTAGATAAAGAAAGTTCATTTCTACAATATTAAATCTTAAAATCGATAGCGTTTTCGTAATTGACGTCCGAAAAAAAAACATAAAACTACACCCATATTAATATTTAGTTATTTCAATTTCAACCCCATTTCACCCCGACAGGGGAGATGGTATTTCATGTCCGCCACGTTGGATTTTAAAATCATTGTAGTTTTCGTAATTAGCGACCCGATAAACCACAGAAACAATACCCATTGTCGATTTTCACACTTTGTCACCCCATTTCCCCCTTTTAGGGGTTGAATTTTCAAAAAAACGGAGACACGTGTTTACTTATTTATTGTTAGGAGTACTCCTGTGAAGTTTTGAATAAAATAGTCTGACTAATCTTGTTTCCCCATACAAACTTTGGACCCCCATTTCACCCCTTAGAGGATGAATTTTGAAAAATCCTTCCTTAGTGTACCCCTAGCTAGACCTTATAAGGAACCTACGTGCCAAATTTGGAATCTCTAGAACCAGCGATTTGGGCTGTGCGTTGATATGTCAGTCAGTCATTTAGATAAAGAATCTCCTTTTATATATTTAGATAAAGAAAGTTCATTTCTACAATATTAAATCTTAAAATCGATAGCGTTTTCGTAATTGACGTCCGAAAAAAAAACATAAAACTACACCCATATTAATATTTAGTTATTTCAATTTCAACCCCATTTCACCCCGACAGGGGAGATGGTATTTCATGTCCGCCACGTTGGATTTTAAAATCATTGTAGTTTTCGTAATTAGCGACCCGATAAACCACAGAAACAATACCCATTGTCGATTTTCACACTTTGTCACCCCATTTCCCCCTTTTAGGGGTTGAATTTTCAAAAAAACGGAGACACGTGTTTACTTATTTATTGTTAGGAGTACTCCTGTGAAGTTTTGAATAAAATAGTCTGACTAATCTTGTTTCCCCATACAAACTTTGGACCCCCATTTCACCCCCTTAGGGGACGAATTTTGAAAAATCCTTCCTTAGTGCACCCCTAGACCATATAAGGAACCTACCTGCCAAATTTGGAATCTCTAGAACCAGCGATTTGGGCTGTTAATTGATAAGTCAGTCAGTCAGTCAGTTTCTTTTTTTAGGGTTCCGTAGTGAACAAGGAACCCTTATAGTTTCGCCATGTCCGTCCGTCCGTCCGTCCGACCGACCGACCCCCGTTTTTCTCAGTAACCGTTAGTACTAGAAAGCTGTGGAATAAAATCTTTAAAAAAAAATTTTTTAGGGTTCCTCCCGTATATGTAAAGTGGTGGTGAAATTTTTTTTTTCTGCCAAACCCCATCGTGTGGGGTATTGTTGGATAGCTCTTTTAAAAATATTATAAGGTTTCTATAAGCATTTTTGATTAAAGAATTGTTAAGCGTGATATTAAGGTTTGAAGTGATAATTTTTGTTATGGTCAAATGTCCCCCCCCCCCCCACCCCTGCCAGTTAAACGGTGGCTACTAGGCATGTGAATAAAATCATGGTAGTAGTATATATGATGAATTTAAAAGAAAAAATATCACAGCTAAGTAGACATTACTAGTTAACGAGTAATACTTAGTCGAACTTCAGAAATGTACTTTGCAAAAGCAAACTTTCGTACAATTTCCATTGATACCTTAGTTAATGTTGTTAATTCTGTCAAAAATATAGTAAATGTAAGTTTGCAAACTTTTTAGTCCACATAATGTAACGGGTGGACGACTACGGAACCCTACCTTGCGCGTGGCCCGACACGCACTTGGCCTGGTTTTTATATATTTAGATAAAGAATGTTCATTTAGATAAAGAATATTAAAATCGATACCGTTTTCGTAATTGAAGTCCGAAAAAAAACATAAAACTACACCCATATTGATATTTAGTTATTTCAATTTCAACCCCATTTCACCCCGACAGGGGAAATGGTATGTTATGTCCGCCACGTTGGATTTTAAAATCATTGTAGTTTTCGTAATCAGCGCCCTGATAAACCCCAGAAACAATTCCCAATGTCATGTTCACACTTTGTCACCCGATTTCCTCCTTTTAGGGGTTGAATTTTCAAAAAACTGGAAACACGTGTTTACTTATTTATTGTTAGGAGTACTCCTGAGAAGTTTCGAATAAAATAGTCTGACTAATCTTGTTTCCCCATACAAACTTTGGACCCCCATTTCACCCCCTTAGAGGATGAATTTTGAAAAATCCTTCCTTAGTGTACCCCTAGCTATACCTTACCTATACCGTACCTTATGAGGAACCTACGTGCCAAATTTGGAATCTCTAAAACCAGCGATTTGGGCTATGCGTTGATATGTCAGTCAGTCAGTCAGTTTCTTTTTTTATATATTTAGATAAAGAATGTTCATTTCCACAATATTACATCTTAAAATCGATACCATTTTCGTATATGACGTCCGAAAATTCAGTGTAAACCAAATTTAATTGTGTTTATGGTAAATAAATGAATTGAAATTTTGAAAATTCCTTCCTTAGTGCACCCCTAGACCATATAAGGAATCTCTAGAACCAGCGGTTTGGGCTGTGCGTTGATATGTACTGACAGAAATGACTGCAGAAACGAACAAACCAGTTTTGTCTATTTAAAAAAAAATGATCCCCATACAATATTTAACCCCTATTTTCAACCCTTTGGGAGACGAACATTTTTAAATCACCTAGGTAACTTTCCTTGTTACGGTCACCCGCCTGTAGCCCTTATTATCTCTGGTTGGTGACTTTTGCCGTGATATGAGCTTTATAAAACATGCGTGTGCCGCGTATCTATTCTATACTACTTATATAAAATAATTATCACGATGTAATATTTTAAAAAACGAATACATTTGTCATCCTATTTACTTGTTGGTTGAATCAAGACATACTTATTTACGCAACACCGAGCCGTATATGTAATTCAAGATCGCGAAGGGCTTCGACCTGCGCGGCGTGCGAAGTAACGAATACCTACTTCTAAGCGTCCCTATAAGGCATAATTTAGCGTGGCATCATCTTTCTAAGAATTTATGTCGATACGTATACATGTTCTACTTTTTATGTATACCTAATTTATGTCTTCAACTGTACTGTTAATAAAGTGTGTGCAAAGTACGAGTCACGAATATATGGTCTCAATATACCTACCGTCCGGCCGACAGCGTAGTTGTTCAGTACCTACCTACACCTTCGAATGCACCGGATGAGCGGACTTTTATTATAGGCGTGTAGGTTAGGTTGTACACAAAGTCCGTGATTTCTTAATCGATAAATTATATCTATTTGAAAATCATTTTGGCGGTTTTGGGTCGTTTTAGATGTCAGATTATATACAAAATTTAAAGTTATTAAATGACTTAGTTTTAACTTTTAATTCATACTTCATAGCTACTATTGAACCTAATAATAAGTTGTTTAAATTACACTATTTACATATACCTAATAGAACATTAAGCTTAGGGCCGCACCGAAGCCGCCGATAAAAGTAAAGTACCTACACACACACTTGCTTGTCACCCACCCGCGCGCCTCTCGCTGTGCTGCACACCTCCGCTCACCCCGCGTATTCCCCTCTCGCGCCTACTATTAATGAAGATGCATTTGAAATCACTTAATAGGTATTTATAGGGTTCATTAGCATTACACCTTCTTCAATGTGGCCTTCATGAAAAGTCAACGTAGTGAGTTTGGCTTATATATTAATTTCACAAGACTTTTTCAAAGAAAATAAAGCTCCAGATATTTTGGGTAGCTTCAGTATAAAAAGGGTTAATACATATAAGAAAGATATATATAAACCATAACTGTAATGTTAGCTTATATACCATAGCCGTAATTGAATTTTATATATTTCTGTATTAAAAATTATTATATTACGAGGTTGCCTTAACAAAAATCGGTTGATTTTTCATGTATCACAAAGAATATAAATATATATAGTATGTCATAAAGTAAGTAAATGCTTATACCATTTTCGCCCGATTTTTAAGGATTTTTTATAGATTATTTTTTAATATTTTCTACAGTCACGTTGGTGGACTACGTGTTTTATTAAAGAATACCTAATCTAATTGCTTTAACAAATTTTTTGGTGCAAAAAAAGTAGCTGTTATGAATTAATGTTCAAAATTCATACAGCGCAACCGTACCGCTCTTAGGCTAATGTGATGTGGGTAATGTACACCCAGCAAAGGTGCTTAATCCGACCCGCCACAGTCCCTACAAAAGTAGCTCTATGGCGCACATAAAACAGTGCCATATGTCACAAACCTATTGCAGGGCCTTTTATAAGAACGATTATAAATAAATAAGCATATTAAGAGTTGCTCTGTCTGGGGATGAACTGGGAAGAAGTAACCCAAGTTGCCCAAGACCGAAGCAAATGGAGAGAGTTGATTCGAGCCCTACACCCCAGCAGAGGGTAACGGGATAAAGAAGAAGAAACCTATTTTTTATAATACAGTAGAATCCGCTTATAACGACTCTGCATATAACATTTGACTGCTTTGATGACTGCTAAATCACCTGAGTCCTGACGTTAGGATTCATACCAAACATTTTCAAAGAAAATCAGTCCCTTGACTGTCGCTGTATCCGGACTCTACTGTATTACGTATTGGCGATTTGGCTCCCATTCAAATTATTAAAGACTTTGCTTACTTACCTAGACAACATAATGAAATTTAATCATTCACATTACAGATTACCTACGAGTCAGTATACAAAATTGACCGCAAAACCAGAAACCTACAATCACCTTTAGAAATAATGACCGTAACGAACCAGGTACAATCCTACACGGTAACAGAACCCGAAGTCAAGCCTGAAAGCCAAACACAAATAGATACCAGTGTTCCTAGCCCAAGTAATGCCGCTAGCCCTAACAGTATTACCAACCCAAGTAGTCCTGCATCAGTATTTATAGACGTTAAGAAAGAAATAATCAAACTAGAGAATAAAAAAATAGATGAGCGAAGGAAAAGCAAAGATTTCGAAATGAGAGCTTGGAAGAATAAAAGTTCTAGACGCACGAGATTCCTAGATGCTAGTAATTGGAAAAAGTGCAGTCTCGCAGAGGAGGCGGCAGTGAGGGAGTTTAGGGAGAGGGCAGAGGATCCGAAGTATTTGAAGGCTAGTTACAAGTGTAAGGATTGCTTCAAAGGGTTTTCGAAAAAGGAAATGCTTAGTAGACATCTGCAGTTGAGGCATAGTGAGGTGAGTTGTGGCTTTTTTTTAACCTTTCTGTAGGCCTAGCACGTGTTGCGCTCGAGAGTATGTCGGCATATCGTCGCTTTAGCTTAGTTGGTAGTAACCCTGCCTACGAAGCTGGAGGTCCCGGGTTCGAATCCCGGCCGGGGCATTTATTTGTGTGATCATCATCATCATATATTTAAGAGCCTAGCTCTTGTCGGTGGAGTAATCGCCATTCCGTTCTGTTCTCTGCCAATGCTTTGAGCTCCTGATACGACATTACATTGACCTTCTCTTTAGCTTGATCCATAAACGCACGTCGCGGTCTTCCCCTGCCTCGCCTCCCCTCTATCTTGCCTTCGATAATAGTTTTTATGAAATTGTCATGTCGTATCAGGTGCCCTAGCATATTTCCTCTTCTGTTCTCGATCGTCCTCAAAAGCATCCTTTTCTCTCCTACCAAATTCAGAACCTCTTCATTCGTTTTTCTTTCAGTCCAGCTTATAGCTTCCATTCGCCGCCAGCACCACATCTCGAAGGCACTTAGTCTCTCTCTGTCTCGCTGAGTTAATGTCCACGTCTCGCTTCCATACAACGCTATGCTCCAAATGTAGGTCTTAATAAATCGCTTCCTGACGGTTCTAGAAATCTTGGCTCTGAAGATGTGTTTTTTTGCATTGAATGCTTTCTTGGCCATAGCTATTCGGGTGGTGATATCTTGGGTACATCTGGAGTCACAGGTTATTATGCTGCCTAAATATTTAAATTTATCGACCTGTTCTATGGTTGTATCTTTTACGCGTATAGGGCTTACGACTGTATGACTTTTTGACGTGACTATTGTTTTTGTTTTCTGTGTGTTTATTTTGAGTCCAAATTCACTAAATATTTTGTCCATTTCCACTACAAGTTGCTCTAAATGTGTTGAGTTTTCGGCTAAAGCAGCAATGTCATCAGCAAATCTTATGAAATAATATTTTTCCCCATTAATTTTAATCCCTCCCTTTTCTGACTCCAAAATCTTTTTAATATAATCTTTTTGTGTGATGAGCACGAATATTTGTTCTTGGGTCTTGGATGTTTTCTATGTATTTAAGTATTTATTTATCTATATAAGTATGTATATCGTCGCTTAGTACCCATAGTACAACCTTTGCTTAGTTTGGGACCAGGTTGATTTGTGTAACATTGTCCACAAATATTTATTTTATAAATATTTATTTATTTATATTTATATCTCGAGCTATCCGTCACTTTCTAACAGCGCCAATCATAAAAAGACGCGTAGCTCGAGATAAGTCAAGATACTCTCGAGCGCAACATGTGCTACGGGCGCTGGGGTTTTAAAGGCCGAATAATGCAATAGGAGTGTGCGGTTGGAAAATCCAAGGAAAACCTCCGACACAACCATGGTGGCGGTTTAAACACTGAAATACTCTAAGAGTAAGATTTAGCATTAAGTGTTATCTGTTTAGGGAGTAATGATATATTCGACAACTGTCAATGCCATAGTTTGGTTGAAATTCTTTTTGTTGCACGTATTTCTGTTAAAATGTTATTGGATTTTGAACCTTATTGTATAACAGTATGTATTTAAGTACATTTTCTATGATATTAACAGTTCTCAAATAACTTATACTGTAGAACATGGGTGAAACTGTAAACAATTTCAAGAAAATTTTCATGCTAATTATAGTGCGCGCCATCCACGACGACGCGCCCCTCCACAGCGAATCTCATACTAATCTGTGCGCAGTTGTACGGCGCGGGCTGTGGAGGGGCGCGCCGTAGTGGATGGCGCGCACTATAACGAGTGATAAACATAATCATATTTTTAAAATATATAAATAGTTTTTATAGTACATTACTTAACAAGGGCGGTAAAACAAAGAATGTCTCATATCGCAGGTATTTGACGCCCGAGCCGAAGGCAAGGGCAATAAATATGCAATCTGAGGCTTTCTGAGGTGTTAAGTACAAAATTTTATGTCACCGGTAATTGCCGCTTTATGGCCAAGTGTGGCATAAAATATATAAATTGTTTTTAATATAGTAACAACACTATAATCATTGATAGATCGAAGTGTCCATATCCATTCCAAGTTGCTAATAATTCTTGCCATTCTTGCACTCATATTTTCGAACCGCCCGCGTGGTCGTGTCGGAGGTTTCCCCTGGATTTTTCCAGGCCACTCCAACCGCGCAATCCCATCGCTTTATTGGCCTACAGACTATGTGCAATTAGCGGAAAATTTCAAAAAAGTTGGAAGAGATCTCGGAAATTTCTTAAGAATTTCATAGAAATATAAGAAATTTCCATTTCGGAAAGTTTCAAAACGTGATACTTTCCCATGTGGAAAATTTCGCGAATTTGGAAAGTTTCCAACGGCACATCAGGCCTATAAAGCCACAGTCATATATATATTTTTTTTTTTAAATGTTTCTAATGCCTCGTTTGCACGCTACAGTCGCTGGGCTCGTTCGAGTGCCGCCTCTGCCGCATGCGGTTCAAGTGGGACAGCCATCTGCGCGTGCACATGCGTCAACACTTCACCAAGTACCAGTGTCTGCGATGCCATTTCGTGTGCAACCTTGAGTGAGTGTGCCAGTAACTTGTGGATTCCTATTTGTGATTGATTGATTGATTGATTTTTTATTGGTAAAAATTCACATTTACAAGTCATTTTACAGTCAGTAGATACTACATAAATAACCAACCCAAGTAAAACCTATCCTCCTGAGTGTTAGGTTTCTATAGAAAGATTCTAGAGAGATTCTATAGAAAATTCTTTCATTGTAATAAGCATATTTTTGTGAGAAAATGGCTGACTGTCGAGTTTCTTTCGGCGTTTCTTCTCGGCAGTGGCCTCTGTGAAACGCTAGTAGGGTTTGACTTGTAAAAGTGTCATTGCGGCCTACTTACAGAATAAAGTTCATTTTATTCATTTTTTTATGCATTTTTTAAAGAACAAAATGGTTCAATGAGTGTTACCGCGTATGGATTCGCCGCTAGAGGCGCTAGTGTGACGTCAGTCCTCCGAAATGTCAAATTTCATAGTTTGTGGGTGGGTTACGCGGGATTATTTCTAATTAGATTAATATGGTGACCATTTTGCAATATCTGAGATTGATAATGGTAAATATCAGTTACGGGTCAACGAATTTCAGTCAATTACACGCATAATGACACATTCCGTCTTCGCAAAATGACACATACGCGAAAAGACAGAACATACGAAAAATGACAGAAACGGAAAATGACATATGTAAAGTTTTTCTTGCAGTGCGTGTCTTTTTAAGGCGCATAAAAAAAAACTAACACCAGCTTCGCTCCCGCCTTGCGTCAATTTTATCGTTTGTAAACTTATGTCATACTTTCTTCCGAAAAAATCGGGACTGCGATACAATATGGGATGTTCGATAAAAATATTTACGGTGCGGTTTTAATGTATGAAATACGATTACAACGTAAATTTGATTTTTACGCCCATAATAGCCAATACCAAACTTTGACAGCTGGACTGAGAGCGCAGTGGCGCCAACTGGTGAGCGCAAAAACGGTAGCCCTCATTGAATGTAAATCAAATTGTTGATTTTTAGTCCCATTTAATTTTAGTACAAATGAAACCTTTTAAACGAACCTTTGTTTCAAATTACTTTTTTTTTAAATGCGGGAGGCTAGTGGCACTAAACGACGATATACATACAGTCAAGGGGACCAATATGTATACACTTTTTCACCTTACTCCATTGAAATAAGGTCCAAAAATGTATACATATTTATGCCTTTGACTGTACCTACTTATATAGATAAATTGACACTTATATGACATGAACTGCAATGTCAGTGTCACTTACCTAATGAATCTTGCCAGTAATGACCTGTTTTGATCATCTGTTTTTGTTTACAGAAATTCAGCACTTCTACATGAGGAGTATCATAGTGGAATTACAAGAAAGTGCATTCACTGCGAAGAAGAGTTCAGGTACAATTTTTATAGTGCAGTATACTTAAAATCATTTCTGTTGAACGAATTGCACCAAGGCGATTCCTTCAAAAAGCTACTTTATCGTTCAAACAATAAGGTTCAAAATCCAATAACATTTTAATAGAAATACGCTCAACAAAAAATAATTTCAACCATACTACAGTGTAGTACAGTCGTTGACAATTACGAAATAATCAGCATGAAAGTTTATATTTAGGGATTTTTCACAGAGGTATAGTCCGTACAAAACTGTAAGGCCAAGTGCTGTCAAATTAACGCAAGCAAAAATCTACCTTACAGTCAGAGCGCTAAATCTAGTTTTGCTTGCGTTCGTTTGACAGAATTAAGCCTTAGAATTGTGTCCGAACTATACCAAAGCATTTTTCGATATTTTGGTCGGTTATTTTGGTTCTTTCTTTTTACACTTACACTCACAGTAATTTTTGTGTAGTGTAATTCTACATTATTTCTTCACACTCTAACCTCAAACTTTAATATTTTCGTCGATGCATGAACTGGCGTCGCCTTAATGCTAATGCAGTAGAGTTTCTATTATGGTTGAAAACGCATTTGCATTAAAATGTTATTGGATTTTGAACCTTATTGTTTCAACGTTAAAGTAGCTTTTTGAAGGAATTGCTTTGGAGCAATTCGTTCAACTGGAATGATTTTAAGTATACATAAAGACTGTCTAAAAAATGTATGTTTGTAATTGAAACTCTATCACATAGCGTTAAAATATACTATCCAATGAAATAAGGTCAAACTCTACTGTACAAAGTTTCTGTTCACACAGACACGCGTCAACGTACTACACACACTTGCGCACAGCTCACAGGAGCGAGTATGTGTGCACCGCATGCGGCGTCTCCTTCGTGAGCGAGACGGGGCTACACCAACACAAGCGCGTGAAACACGTCGACAATGACTTTGTAAGTAAAACACAGAATAGTATAATAGTATTACATACAGAACTGACACGAACCCCCCGCACCGAGGTCAGTTACCTCGCCCCTGAGAGACCCGCCTGGTTATGATCGTGTGTCGTCGCGCCTCACGCTTCGTCCGCGCCACGCGCTACGCACCCGCGCAAACAATTGACGCGTGTACCGACAGCGCACGCACTCATACTTACCCACAGCGGTTACGTTCCACCTATAGCTCAGTTGGCTAGAGCGACTGGCCGCGAGTGCCGGGAGGTCGCAGGTTCGAATCCTGCTCGGTGCCTAAATTTTTAAATTTTTCCTTTATTTCTAAATTTGTATTTTTTTGTTTATTAAAACATAATAATTGTTACAGCCAAGATTGCTTGAATGATAATTCTTCTGTAGCTTTAAATCCGTTTATTACGAATAGTTTACAGTAAATATAACATAAAAAATATAGGTTTTTTTCTTGATATAATTAAATCATTTTAGTCCATTTTCTTTCTTATGACAGTCTAAAAACCCTTGAATTGCGAACGTCAATACTATATCGCCGGCCAGGCAGCACGTCGCCGTAGTGCCGTAAAGAGGCGTTAACATACTCCCCCCCCTCGAGGAGGTAGGTCCTCGAGGACAAGACAACTCCTAGAGGACGATAAGGCACACGTCGTGAAGACAGCTCGTTGCTCATTAGGCTGTAGCGATATCCACAACTCTTGCAAGTGCTATGCAAATATATTCTGCTGACTGTACAGGTCTGCTATCTGTGCTGACGGTACAGTGCAGTAACTTCTGTGTTATAGGAGCATCATATGCACGGATGAGATTACTTATTAAATACGAAGACTTCGTTGCAGATTAAAGTCTATTCTTGATATAGATAGACAAAGAAGGTTGCGTGTTCAAATCACGTCGGGGTCACCAATTCTTGTTACAGCCAAGATTGCTTGAATGATAATTCTTCTGTAGCTTTAAATCCGTTTATTACGAATAGTTTACAGTAAATATAACATAAAAAATATAGGTTTTTTTCTTGATATAATTAAATCATTTAAGTCCATTTTCTTTCTTATGACAGTCTCAAACCCTTGAATTGCGAACGTCAATACTAATATATCGCCAGCCAGGGCAGCCAGCCAGCACGTCCCGTAACGCCGTAAAGAGGCGTTAACATACTCCCCTCCCTCGAGGAGGTAGATCCTCGAGGACAAGATAGCTCCTAGAGGACGGTAAGGCATACGCCATGAAGACAGCTTGTTGCTCATTAGGCTGTAGCGATATCCACAACTCTTGCAAGCTTATATTCTGCTGACTGTACAGTTCTGGTATCTGTGCTGACGGTACAGTGCAGTAACTTCTGTGTTATAGGAGCATCATATGCACGGATGAGATTACTTATTAAATACGAAGACTTCGTTGCAGATTAAAGTCTATTCTTGATATAGATGTAGGCTTCTGCAGCTAGTACTTCTTGTACCAGTTTATTCATAGTTGCTGGTACTTTCCTTCGACTTGAATTGCGTCGTCATTTTGCTGGTAGTATCTAAGTAACTCAGGCTTTGTTGGAGTGCTCTGGTGGCAATCTCTCGTGCTTATTGGGCTCAGCAGCCACTCAAGTTGCTTTAAAACGTGGAGAATAAGCCGGCGAGAACACGAATGCGATACTCTCATTGGCCGAAAGTGAACTTATGGGGATTATTACTTATTTTACGAAAGGTCGCTAGTCAATTACCTACTCGTACTCGCACCTACAAATTCGTGCCTCTGTCGTAGTGATCTCATATACATTCAGATACACACAACAAGATAATAAGTACCGACATTATTAGTAGATAAAAGCGTCTGCTGGAAGACAGTTCTCTAGTTCTAAGTGTAAAAGCCTTATCGAGACACAAACTAAAGAGCTAAGCTGAATAAGAGTAAACTTGCAGCTGCGTTATGTCTCTTAAGGTTCATTATCTATTTAATGAATCTCAATTAAATACCTACCTATTGATAAGTAAGTTAATCATCCATACATTATTATTAATAATTAAGTTATTTGCATGCGAATATGACATAACTTGTCAACGGATCTCCTATATAAACTTTGCCTCTTATGGGCGAGTAATTATTGTGTAAATTAAGAGAAGAGCCCTGATATTAAAGCTATTCTAGTAAAATATACCAAGATCATTAAACGCTGCAAATCAGTCATTCATTATTAAATATTTCATCTAAGTACTTTAAAGGAAATCATATATTCCCATGTTTGTATACTAAAACAATGCACAGTAGGTTTAAACAGATTATAATTAGCTGTACCTATCTGTACCTATACAAATCAAACACAAGTTCATCAACCGCAAGAATTAAAGCATTTCGTATACTTTCCCGAGGTCAACGATTCTGTCGACGCACTAATGGTAAAAGCACCTAAAAGCTTCAAACAGAAACTGATGTCATTTATAGACATGTGACCCTTGCCTTAGTGCATCGCAAATGTTTAATAAGATTCAGCGTTAATGTATTAAAGGAAATAATATGTATAGTAAAATAATTCACAGTAGGTTTAAACAGATTGTATTTTACTGTACCTATGCAAATCAAACAACTTCATCAACCGCGAGAATTAAAGCATTTCATATACTTTCTCTAAGTTAACGATGCTGTAGATACACTAATGGTAAAGTCACCTAAAAGCTTCAAACAGAAACTGATGTCATTTATAGACATGTGACCTTTGCCATAGTGCATCTCAAATGTTTTACAATATTCAGCGTAAGTCTATTTACATTATTAAATCACTATAATTAAAGAGATGTAAATAAACTTTTAAACGCTAATAAAAAACAAATTAAACATTATACAATATACATATTGTTATTTCCATATACCAAAGTCATTTAGGATGTAAACAGCTTGTCACATTTGACAGCAGTGCTGGAATTGACTTACTCCAATTAAACCCAGCTTTGTTCAATTATGAACTTTAACAGTTTTCTATTTATAAGTCCGTAGACTGTTTTAAAATTATAGGACACTATATAACGAGCCTATCTATAACTATATATGAACTGGCTAGGCCCTACTAAAATACAATATCCATACGCAGTATGTATATTCGCTGTAACTGTACATTTATTGTAAAGGCCATCATTATTTAACCAACTCGTTATGTGATATTATAAACCAACTATAAAATTAACTGAAACATACGTCAGTCAGTCTTTGGAAAGAGATCCTTGCAACGTCACTCACGTCACGGTTGAAAATCGTCGTGTTGTAATGAACTTTCGACGAACGTAGAGCCTTTAAACTTAAATTGCCTGGTATTTGACACTTGCTTTTAAAGAAGTTATCTTTTTGTGCAACGTTACAACGAAAATTTTTTGGGACTTGAGAGTCCCTGGGCCTCCCCCCCGTAGGGCCAGCCACTATCCATCCTAGCTGCGTTTCTCTAAGGACTGGGTTATTTTTACCCAGCTTAACCTGATTGGACCCATCCAGGTCCCAGAATATTTCTGAGCCTAGTAGTAAATCGACCTCTACTGGAGAATCAAAATGTCAGCTAGGGATACATTATTGAGGGCATATAATTGTGCCTTTAGCTTCCTACAAGGAATTACATCGTACGTATCTACCACAAAGCACCTCACCGAACTCCTGAAGAAGGATTATACTGAATTCAGTTGAAGATCACTGTACTCTTTTATTTTATAATAATCCTAATCTATTTATATGCTACACGGCGCGGTTTACCCTAATCGTTTTACACCCAATCCTCTGTTTGGCCCTTTGACTTAAAAACGAGGACTGACTAGCACTGTCTATTAAAGCACGTAAAACGAACCTAGTATTTATTACCATTGCTTGTAACCTCCACTAGTTCAGTGGGAAGCAACGGAACGAATAAAATAGTGACGCTAGAAGATGAAGAAGCTGCTGACGTCATGTGACGCTGGTGGTTAGCACCGGAAACAGCAGATTCTTTCTCCTCACTTTGTAGCTTGTCAGGCATGTTCATATGTAATAAAGTACTGTGCTTTCGATAGCAAATCCCGCATCCATTGACGCGGCACTGGTATGTAATATGGCCAGGGCGTAAACAATTTTTAAAGTTTCCACTGGCACACGTGCAAGTAACGTTGATCTGCAGATAGGGAATTAAACTTGGGACTGCGGAATATAGCGCATAATAAATAGAGGGCACTGTAAAGCGTTGACGAGGCCATGTATATAATTAAAGTATCCCACTTATCTGCGTGTTCGCCTAGAGACATGAGCGCCTGCAAGTTTTTATATAATATATTGTTTATCAATTGACGTACATCTTTACCACATTTTCATGATAAGGGTTCTATACTGAACAAACACTTTAAATATGGCTGATTCATAAATCAACTAACGCTTATTATCATACCTCTCGCGTAGAAGCGACCAGGCGATAGGAAAAGTTTCAGCTGAGACGGACACAGATTTAAAAACTTAACTTGCCTCCCCTTCGAGTTGGTTCTCATACTTGAAGGCGGCGACAAACTCTTGCGCCTGAGCCATGAGACTATGCAAGGCATTTTCTGTGTCCTCTCGTTAATTTACTTCATCGTGAGAGCTATCCTGATTTTACATTGAACTTCCTCAAAGAGGTTTAAAGATTCTTGTATTTTAGAAAGTCTTAACGCACATTAATTTACTAAAACTTGTGTTGTTTTCTTTTGCTCCAACAACGGCATACATAACTTTTGAAATAGGGTTAAACGAATACGAATCGTCCCTCTATGGCGTCTGAGATCACTCAACTCAGCCATTTTTGTAAGCGCGAGATTATTTTAAACCGTTTTGTATTATACTTGCATAGCATTAAAGCGAAACCACTTCAGTAATAATTCCAGCTATAAAATAAGTACTTACGTAGTCAAAACGTAGTTCCAATAGAAAATAATTCATTGATACATACAGTTTACGGGTACCAGCGATATCCTTGTTATCACCAGCTTAAACTCGCAACGTAATATTCTTCACGCAACATCGTATCATGGTAATTTTGTCCAACTCCATTAACTCCAATGAATTCTTGCGTATTCAAATATCACGTCGGGGTCACCAATTCTTGTTACAGCCAAGATTGCTTGAATGATAATTCTTCTGTAGCTTTAAATCCGTTTATTACGAATAGTTTACAGTAAATATAACATAAAAAATATAGGTTTTTTTCTTGATATAATTAAATCATTTTAGTCCATTTTCTTTCTTATGACAGTCTAAAAACCCTTGAATTGCGAACGTCAATACTATATCGCCGGCCAGGCAGCACGTCGCCGTAGTGCCGTAAAGAGGCGTTAACAATAATTCTAATGGTGATTTACTATTAAGTCCGCATGCATATTTTCTTTTAGCATGGATAGTTTAAAATTTTACGGGTAATGCATTTTGAGCCTTATCACTTAGATAATAAATTCCAGGATAGCTCTGACGATGACGACGAAGAGGCGGAGACGTACTGTGATCGGTGTGACATCAGATTTGACACGAGAAAGGCTTTTGAAGAGCACAAGTTTCATTCTGTGCTGCACTCTGAAGGGGTTGAGTAAGTCCTCATTATGTCAATATAACGAAGGGTTGTTGCGAACCGCGGTTTACCGACCCCTGGCGTAACGCAAGCGAGTCTAGTACCTCTAAGGTAAAATAAACTGACAGTTTAGTCCTTTAAATATGAATAAATTATAAAATATACAAATACATTTAATTTGTCAAATTCAGAGTGAGCGAGACAAACTATTTCAATTATCAATGTTCTCGGCAATGGAGCGCTCGTGGCCCAGTGGCGTCTGTGTACCGCTTGCGGTATCTAAGGTTAAGCAAAGTGGGCAGCGGTGAGGACTTGGATGGGTGACCGCTTTGAGTGGTTACTAACTGAGCGCTCCCGTGCTTTGGAAGGCACGTTAAGCCGTTGATCCCGGTTGCTGTCTATGGCAGCAGTCGTTAAGCCAAGTTGGAGGCCTTCGGGCGGCTTGAGGACTTCTAACAGTCAAGTTGCCCACTCACTTGACAAAGCCTAATCCCAATAAGGTCTAGTTTCCCCTCGGGGTTGGAAGGTCAGATGGCAGTCGCTTTCGTAAAACCTAGTGCCTACGCCAAATCTTGGGATTAGGTAGCGGACCCCAGGCATCCTTCAGGATGCAACTGTACTGGGATAACGCTAGGAGGATGATGAATGTTCTCGGCAATCACCTAGCTAGGGGTACCCGATATATTGGGCCATAAGATCGGTACGTCTAGTGAGCGCCTTAAATAATATCGATATGAACAGCACTGGCCATACTGTGGCAACATTTGTGCATTTTGACTTGTCAAACAACTTCACCTAATTGTGGACCAGAGTGTAGTATATATTTTTACGAAACTAAATGCAAATAGTTACGAGCAAAGGCGCTGTTCGCGTTGCCGCCAATGCCATACAAATTGAGTCTAACTGAAAACGTTTTCGATTGTGTTTTGTTTGGAAAAATATACACTAGACTAGAGGCCCAGAATAGTATAATAGTATTACACACAGAACGGACACGAACCCCCCGCACCGAGGTCAGTTACCTCGTCCCTGAGAGACCAGGATGACAGGACGGGTTACCGTCGCGCCTCGCGATTCGCCCGCGCCACGCGCTACGCACTCGCGCAAACAATTGACGCGTGTACCGACAGCGCACGCACACATACTTACCCACAGCGCTTGCTTTCCTTCGCGTGTCACCCCCGTGGTAGAGGTTCCATTCCTGTCAGAGGTCGACAACCAACGGTATCAATATCGTGCCATTGTATTAGAATAACATTTATTTCATTGTTATAGGCATGAATTGCAAGACGAGATATCAATACCTAGGAAAGTCCTAGGTAAACGACTTCGAGCTAAAGTAAGTACCTAATTAATATTACCACAAAAATTATTGTAGATTGAAAAAGAAAGCAAGTAGAAAATAACCGAACATAATATTGAAAATTGCTTTGGTAACTCTGTGAAAAAAACCTACATCGTAAAAATAAGATTTCTTGCTGATTATTTCGTAATGAGGGCTACCGCGTATGGATTCGCCGCTAGTGTGACGTCAGTCCTCCGAAATGTCAAAATTCATACTTTAAGGGTGGGTTACGCGGGTTTATTGATAATTAGATTAATATGATGATTATTTTGCAATATCTGAGATTGATAATGGCAAATATGAGTTAGAGGTCAACGAATTTCAGTGCTTTGCGATAATTTTATCGTCAGTAAACTTATGTCATACTTTTTTCCGTACAAAACGGGAGTGCGCTACAATACGGAATGTTAGATAAAAATATTTACAGTGCGGTTTTATTGTATAAAATACGTTTTCAACGTGTATTTACTTTTTACGCCCATAATAACCAATAACAAACTTTGACAGCTGGACTGACAGCACGGTGGCGCCAACTGGTGAGCGCAAAAACGGTAGCGCTCATTGTCAACCGCAAAAGTAGTAAATAAGCGGTAGCTTTTTTATTGTTCTAACAAAGTAACCGGATAGATTTTTGCTAAGTGATCCAGTATTACAAAAATCAATCAAAATGTAAGAAATATTCACGAAAACTACGCGCGGTGTTCCGTGGAGAGCGGGATGGTTAAGGCGAGGTTCTTCCATTGCAAATGTCCCACTCTAACACGCGTGAGTTTGCAATTGACCATCCCACTCTCTACGGAACTGTGCGCGTAATTTTCGTAAATTTTTAGTACATTTTTGGGTGAGAAAAATACATGGCTTACTATATTAACAATATTAATCCTGACATCGCTCATACCATCAAATACGTTTATTTTAGTATTATTTTCTACTCATCATGTTACCTAAGATTGAAATAAAATGAGTTTTAAGATAGAAAATAGAGGTATGTTTGGATTTTTTTTCTATCGAACAAAGTTTTGCAAATTGTGTAACGGACATCCGACGGCACTAGATAAAGGTCTCAAATATAACGTCGTATTTTTTTTACATTTTTGATATGTAGTATTTCGAAATAAAACCATTTACCAAATCAGATTTTTACTATAACCCGGCCTTAATTGTAAACTCACGCGTGTTAGAGCGGGACGTTTGCAGTGGACTGCTTTTGCCAGTAACGATAATGTAATAGATTTTCTATTAGACAGTGTGTCCCAGAAGTCGACGTCGTCCCTTCGAAGGCTGATAGAACAGCTCATTACTCACCAGAATAACGTAACGTGACCTTAGTAAAAAATCTTTACTTTTCGAGATATACACCCAGGGACCGGCCCGCTATCCCTTTCAAAGGGTTTTGAATGGGTTCTGCATAAGGATTTACTCACCATACCCTTTGCCCGTCCAGGGATCGGATACCGGTATTTGCTCCATACAAAATACCGGTATTCATTTCGTTCTTTGGTTTATAATTTCATTTTTAATGGGACACTAATAATACGAAGTTGTTAAGTAAATACGTGATTTAATCCTACGTAAAGACCAAACAATAATACAATATATTGGACTATTTCTGGGATTTTTAAAAATACCGGTTTCGATCCCTGTGCCCGTCAAAGCCCTTTCATTTTGCTTTTAAAGCCCTTATTAAGCGGTAACCCATATGACTAAATGTGTATCCCCAATACCCTTACAAAACCCTTATCATCCGCTCACCCAAACCTTGCATATTGCTTATAGCGGTAAGCATGTTAGCGTGCAAATTTAAATCGTCCGGCTTGTTAATAAAGCACACACTACTACGCATCCGATAGCGAGCAACCGACGCGGGGCGGCGTTCTTTGATGTTCGCACGTATTACTATCCTAATCCTGTCTCTTTCACGTAAATTTCTAAAGGGAAAGTTTAAAAAAAAGCGCTTTATCGTTAGGTTAATCCTTATAAAGGGCTAGCTTTATTGTTTAGTGAGTTTTTCGGTAAGGGATAGTCAAACCAATAGGCTAGCCGTTCGAACTGGTGAGTCTCTCAATGGGTTAGCCATATTAAAGGGACGCCCATTGAAAGGCTTTTAGCGAGGAAAGGGTTGTCCGAGCGTCCATACAACTCGATTCCCACCGGCTTGCCTAATTTCCAGCCAGTCCAGTTCTTTTACTACGGCTCATGAAGAATAGGAAAAACCAAGTATTTCCGGCTTCCCTAAGAATATTTTTGACGCGCCGCCACTGCTGTATACACTACACTAACCTGGGTAGTTACTTTAAAAAAAATGCTCATTTTATGTAGATTTCAAAATAGTAAAATACTCAAATATCTTGAAAACTAATGATTTTTTACTAAGGCCATGTTACGTTATTCTGGTGAGTCATGTCATGAGCTGGTCTATCAGCCTTCGAAGGGACGACGTCGACTTCTGGGACACCCTGTATACACACTGGCTAAAACTCGCGTGTTTGTATTAGAATCCAATGAGCTAAGAGCATATCTCATCTCATTATTAAACTCGATTTTTTTTTACAGTCGCTTCATTGAAGTACCTATATCTTATAATTGATATCTTTCTTGTTTCAGATAACAAAACAATTGAGAAAAAGGTATCCGTCATTTATACATTATAAACTTGTAACCTTTTTATTATAACCTTTGTCATTTTGGGAGATAATCCATTCCTGACTACCCCTGACCCTTTAAGCTTAAGCCACACAGAGAGCGGGAGGGCGGTAGCGGGACGTGAGCGGGGCGGTAGCGGCGTGGGAGCGGGCGGGAGCGGCGCGTGAGCTGCCTTTTTTGTTAATATCGTGAACCCATACCCGCGCCGCTCCCGTCCCGCTCACGTCCCGCTACCGCCCGCTCCCGCGCTGCTACCGCCCGCTCACGCGCCGCTACCGCCCTCCCGCTCTCTGTGTGGCTTAAGCTTTACGGCACCACAGTGCAATATTATCAAGAATGGAACGCGGTATGGGCGTGCGTTTGCAAACTGATATTATACATATGACTGAGTATGTATGTGTTGAAGTTTACGTATAGATTTTAAGTGCCAGTTGCACCAACGTACGAACACAGACCGGTCATCGTCAAATATGGCGCCGGCAGCTGTCATCCCATAGAAACTTGTCAAACTTTCCATACAATCAGATTTGACGAACACCGCTTACGATTACAGACGGTTTGGTGCAACACAGCCTAAGTCAAAGTTTCTTTTACTATTTAGGTACAGTTGGCCCATGAAAATGTTGAGCATACTTAGAACCTTGTCGCGTTGAAATCAAATAAATCTCGATAAGACTGAAATGTCATAAGTATTTGAAACCTCCTCAGTTCCAGCAGGATTGAAACTTTCAACTTGCTTTTTGTCAGTTATAAAGTGATTGATAAAAGTCACATCAGTGACATTCAATTTTCAAAAGATATTCTTTCATAAAAATCCTGGTGCTACTGTCAAGAGGTAAAATAATTCAAATATTTAAAAAAATCGGTCAATATCGGTAGTACTAAGACAGAGAAATGCAATGACAACTCTACACTCTTTTGCGTGAATGTCATAACAATCTGTTCTAAATTGAAAATTTTGACAACCTTATCACGCGCGCCACTATGCCTTATTCTGGTTTAATTTGACAAAGTACTAAAGTGCTCAACATTTTCGTAGGCCGACTGTACGAATTACGAAACTATATGTACGCATAAGCACTTCATATTGTACTAGCGGCCCGCCCCGGCTTCGCACGGATAGTCTAGTTTTGCTACGTATTTTTTGAATTTTGACATAAATTATAGCCTATGTCCTATTCTGATGTCTAAGCTACAACACTGGAAAGTTTCCTAGAGATCCGTTCAGTAGTTTTTCAGATTAAACGGAACGTACATCCATACATCCGTACAAACTTTCACGTTTATAATATCATTAGGATTAGGATAGGATATTAGGAATTAGGATAATAACAGGTTAAAACCATACAATTGTATTATTACAGTACAAAGATGTCCTTATACCTATTCATCTGATTCATCTATCCTTAATTAAATAATTAGTATATCCATAAAACTTACAGAAGACCGGAAGATGAACAAATCACGGCTTCAGACACGAAACGTCGGAAAAAAACGAAAAGGAAACGCAGAAAACCTACCACCTGCCATCAGGTATACCTGTGTGTTCCTTTCTGGCCCGGCCACATAATCGTACGAGGCTATAATTACAGTGATAAAATGTACCCATTATGTACTATTATGTACCAACTTGGAAATTAATTGTACCTCCTTAGTTTGCCAGTTATAGGTCATCGAATGTGGCCGGGCTGGGAAGTGTACTTCCCACACCCACACACAGATCTGCTAATATACGTAACTCCGAGATATAGTTCAAATACCAAATAAATGTACCTTTTATGTAGCTGGTAATAAACCTTCTTTTTTATTTTAAAGATGACTATAATAAAATTTTTCGAGACAATTTTTCGGGCCAAAATGAAAAGTCGCATAGATGCGTTTGAGATGTGGTGCTGGCGTCGACTTCTGCGGATACCTTGGACTGCAAAACGAACAAACCAGTCCATTCTGGAGGAGCTACGCATAAGTAATCTGTTATCAACAGTATGCCAGGACCGCATTCTCACATTTTTCGGACACCTCTCACGACGTTCTTCAGATAGCCTGGAGAGAAATATAATGACGGGAAAAGTTGAGGGCCAGAGGTCCCGGGGCAGACCACCCGCTAGATGGAGCACCCAAATCACTGCACCCCTGCAACTAAATCTGCACAAGGCCATCCATAAGGCGGGTGACAGGAGCCAATGGAGGAATCTGGTCGGCAAGAATGGGACATGATGTCACGATCCTCAGCAATGGGGGAGCGACTGATGATGATGATGATGAATAAAATTTTTACATACATCAAACATTTCTACGCAGTAGCGCCTGTGCATTTACTACTACTAGTACTATTTGTTATTCATACCTCATGGATTAACTTTACGTCCTAGTGCGGGAAACACTTCGAGACGCAAACTGCCTGCATGAAGCATCACCTGGTGGCGCATCCTCGCACCTCCTTCTACGCGTCCACGGAGCGTCACATCTGCGAGATCTGCGGGGCTTCGCTGGCGGTATTTACAACCTTATTGCTATAGTTTTAAAGTTCATGTTTACTGAGCAAGCTACGGTAAGATTTCTTTGAGTTTGACACTGATATAGGCTCTTATTGCATAGGATAATCGATGTTAACGCTAATGTAATAGTTTATTTTACAAACTGTACGATATTCCCTTAGCAACAAACGACTCACCGCTAACTGTCCATCCACCGCCTCGGGTCCCGAGGGCTAGGCTTGCAGGTTCAGGGGTAGTGTTCAGCTGAATATGACGTACACAGGGGTCCACAGGTCACTAATAAACGTATCTTCCAAGGAGAAAGGTCCACAACGCACACACGATTAATAGCGAGAAAATTGATGCTTGCGCAGCCGCTCTAAGTAACGAATTATAGCGTACTCGCTTGACATTGTGCATGTCATCTTGTATATCCGTTTCCGGCGTGTGGCGCTAGTCGCGCGCTGGTGTTGCCACCCCCGAGGGAGGACGGCTTCCAGACAAGAAGAAGCAAATCGCTCGAAGCTTGTAGGGATACCATACATAATCGAAAAACAAATAAATATACCTACAAGATTGTGTCTTCTGTCATAGAAAATAACGATATAAATTTAACTAGATTAAAAGAGTGTTCCAGTACGGAACATGCCGCTCACCTTAAAAGAACTAGAGTGCTTTTAACGAGAAAGTACAATAAAGCAAACATAATTTAAAAACTAACTTAAGTACTAGGATTAAGTTGTAACGATTAGAACTTATTCTAAGGGAAGCGGGCAAATCTTAACGACAGGGCGTTTATAAAACGAGTTCCCTGATTTTAAAGTTACTACCCGAGTAATGTTATCCGAACCCGGATGAAGAGCATGGATGCGCGCGAGCCGCCACTGCAGCGGCGGGAGCTGCTCGTCACACACCACGACGACGGCGCCCTCGCGCACGGGCTCGCCGCGGCTCTGAAGCCACTTCTGGCTTTGCTGGAGCTCGTGGAGGTATTCACGACTCCACCTCTTCCAAAAATGTTGAGTACACTGCTGTACCCAACGCCAGCGGCTAAGGCGACTGGGATTCTCGTCCGTTAAGGGGACGTCCGGAAGGGCTGTTAAAGCTTCTCCGACGAGAAAGTGAGCGGGACATAATGGGAGAGGGTCCGCAGAATGCGCGCTCATCACACATAGAGGCCGTGAATTAAGTACGGCTTCGATTTGGCATAGCAGCGTATGCATCTCATCGTATGATTGAGTACGCGTGCCAACTACGCGATGTAAATGATGTTTAAAACTCTTTACACCCGATTCAAACAGACCACCAAAGTGGCTCGCATAGGGAGGTTGAAATCTCCAGGTCATGCCCTGTTGAAGGGTTTGTTTATTTAGTTCGTTTTGTACGACATCATTGCGTAAAAACGTGTATAATTCTTTAAGGTAGTTACTGCAACCGACGAAGTTTCGGCCGCAGTCTGAATAAATGTCAGTACATAAACCTCGACGTGATGTAAAACGCCGTAGGGCCGCAAGAAACGCTTCAGTGCTAAGATCTGAGACGATCTCGAGATGTATGGCCTTTACGCTCATACATACAAATACGGCGACGTAACATTTAGTTATTTTAGCATTGCGCACATTGTTTGCGCGCACGTAGAAAGGTCCCGCGTAGTCGACCGAAGTTTTAAGAAAGGGTCGCGCGGGCCGCAAGCGGGGCGCGGGAAGCGTGCCCATGCGAGGCTGCACGCGCGCGGGACGGGCGCGGAAACCATTGAAATATATGTTACACTAGAACAGACATTTCAAACACAAGACGTTGTCAGACTTGATTAAAGAATGAGCGCGCAACAGATGCGACATACAGTTTATCCTACCTACCTTATAGTGATTCACGACGTATGTACAATGGGAAAATTAATAGTTATTTTTGTAATGGTGCATAATGAAAAGCATTTAAAACAGCAGTATGGATTTTACAATAAAGGCATATTTTTTTACGCCAAATTATGTGCATTTCATACTTTTATACCACTATTAATCATAAACTTTCTTCAAAATCATTATAGAGGTTTTATGGCATTGGTGTAGATATAATAATATAAAATATTTTAAACTGCAGCACAATATTTCATTTCATAATCTCTATTAACATTTCACGTCTCAATTGTCCCGTCTGCGTAATCGTTCTTTCGTTACTCTATGATTTCATGGCGGCCACATGACGCGTCGGCATGACTTAAAATTAATACAACAAATATATTTATAGGCGAATTTAAGGAATATCCAGTAATATTACTACTGAGAAGTCACTCCTTGACTTTTATTTGATTTTCCTGAATGGTTTGCGCTGTGCTCCAGTACACAGGTAGGCATATTTACCCGCACGCTTTTTTAACGTCATCCGTCCAACTATCACAGCCTGAGTGCACTTGTGTCACTTGACCCTAACTCATGCGACAAGAAATCAAGTTGAGATGTCTGCTCTATTAGTATTACCTCAGTGCGCGGAAACATGGCACGCAGCGGTGAACGCGTTGCCGAACGATGTCTCGGCTCGACAAAATCCAATACCGCTGTCGTAGCAAATATTGCACCGATTGAGGTCCGGCGTGCAAATGAGTCACGTGTGCCTCGTCAATAATGAGGTCAGTTAAAGGGTGTTTTTTAGGTAGAATAAGTTGATGTTTTGATTCGAACGGTAAAAGAGACTTATGAATTCTACCTCCAACTCTTAAGAAATTGTCTTTGTCCAGAAAAGGCGTAAGACGTTGTAAACAATGGGTAGGTAATTTACCGCGTGAAATGTTTTTTATATCGTCCGCAAAAACTGTATGTTGAACGAGGTAAATAAGTCGCATTAATGCGAAATTATATTCGGGCACAGTAATATATTTGGGAAATGTTGAAATGGCCCGTTTTGAAAGTTTGTAAAATCGAAAAACGTATGACGTAACTCGAATTAGTTTACCTAATGTCGAATATCGTGAAATAATTTCAACATCCTGTATAGGATCAGTAGTGGACGCGTTTGCGCTAAGCGGCATGACAGTGCGCTTTTCTTCGTCCGTAGGGAGAATAGGTTTTGAGATGGGCCAGGCGTCTTGGTCTTTTTTAAGCCAAGCAGGTCCGTGAAACCACATATCGTGCTGAAGGAAGGCAGAGGGAAGCATGCCTCGCGAGGCCGAATCGGCCGGGTTGTCAGCCGAAGGCACGTGCCGTCAGCACTCGGCGGGCACAATGGATAGAATCTCACTAGTTCGGTTTGATACGAACGTTTTCCACTCGTGCGGCGGCGAGCGGAGCCATGCTAGCACGATAGCTGAGTCAGACCATGCATAAACCTGGTCGGGATTTATGCGGCCTTTATACGTTTGCATAACCTTATCTATAAGGCGGGCTAAAAGTACCGAGGCCATAAGCTCGAGGCGCGGTACGGTCAAACGCACACGTAAGGGTGCGACGCGGGTTTTCGCCATGACGAGATGCGTGGTGACGTCACCAGCTTCTTCTGTCAAACGTATGTAAACACAACCGGCAAAACTGCGTTCTGAAGCATCGCCGTAGCCGTGTATTTGTATGGATTGCGAAGGCGGGAAAATGTGACGCGGAAACGACACTTTTGATAATAATGGTAACTCGTTAGTAAAAGCCGTCCAAGCGTTAACAATGTCGACTGGCGGGGCGGAATCCCAATCCACCTTAGCTATCCATAGCAATTGTATTAAGTACTTCCCATACAAAGTTACAGGCGATAATAGACCTAGCGGGTCGTACCATTTAGCTATCTCGGAGAGAATAACCCGTTTTGTGCATACAGTGGTGGTGACTTGCACCTTGAAATTAAATGTATCGCAGCTAGGGTTCCACTGGAGGCCGAGAACTTTAGTTTTCTTATCACTTTCCATTTCGGCGAATGGAACGTTCTCCGGCCGCTCACCATGAGAACCTGGCGGCAGCACCGCAGCGAGTATCGCTGGCGAGTTGCTGTGCCACTTGCGGAGTTCGAATCCAGCGGTACGACAAATACCGATCAGCTCCTGCTGTAAAGCTAGGGCTCTCGACTCCGTGCTTTCACCGGATACCACGTCGTCCACAAATACCGAATCTAAAAGGACCGGAGAGGCAAGCTTAAAACGTGTTGCCTCGTCGCGAGCCAATTGTTGAATTGTGCGTAAGGCCAAGAATGGAGACGAACTGACCCCAAATGTCACGGTCCGGAGTCTATAATCGCGTATAGGTTCTTCCGGTGATTTGCGCCAAAGAATCCGTTGATAATCGCGGTCGGACTCTCGGACTAGAATATTCCGATACATTTGTTTGATGTCCGCTGTAAACGCGACGGAATTAATTCGGAATTTTAAAAGCACATCAATAATGTCTTGGTGAAGCTTCGGCCCAGTTAACAAAATATCGTTAAGTGAGTATCCACTGGATGTCTTGCATCCAGCATCGAATACAACCCTAGTTCTGGTTGTTTCGGACTCCCGGACTACGCAATGATGTGGGATCCAAAATTTTGGACTTGGCGTGTCGCACTCCACGGCCTCCATATGATTTAAATCGAGATATACTCTTGAAGGCACGCATGATAATCAGCTTTTAATTGAGGATTACGCTCAAGTCGGTATTCAAGTTTTCTGAATCGTGCGAGTGCGATTTGTCGCGACTCGCCGAGAGGGGGCGCTGCGGGCTTGAAAGGAAGCGCAACGACGTACCGCCCGGTCTCGTCTCGAGTATGTGTCTTTTGGAAAAAAGTTTCACAAATTTCCTCGTCAGGAGTGTAACTCCGTTTTTCAGGAAGCGACTCCAGCTCCCAGAACCTTTGCAAATTGTCATTGTCGAATGAGCTAAAGCAGGCCTGGAGTGCAGTCGGCGCCGGGTTATTAAAGGCAACCTTACCTAATAACAAGTACCCGAATATGCTATTCATAGCAATAGGCGAACCTGGGACACCTGTTATTACATTATTTAATAGAATTTGGGATAGTATATCCGCTCCTAATAACATCTCCACCGGCTGTGGAGTGCCAAAATCGGGATCCGCCAAAGTTAAATTATTTAAATGTTTCCATTCACTTTGACGCAATGGTACACTCGGCATCCGCATCGTTAAGTTAGGTAAAACTAAAGCTTCTACGAGTATCGCAGGATTTTGTTTACCCCTAGGCGTAATGCAACACGAAACGACACCTTTAGGTTGTAAAGGTTCCGTATCGCCGATTCCAAATACCGGAATATTCGCGTGATTACGTTTTAATTGTAATCGTTGTGCGCAGGCTTCGCTTATAAACGTCGCTTGACTACCCGTGTCCACCAAGCATCGGACAGTTGACAGCCTTGTGCCCCCTAAACATACGTCTACAAGTGCAGTGGACAGTAAAACAGTACCCGCCCGAACGTTAGCATTTATCTGCGCGCGGGCCGCACAGTTCCCTAGCAAAACTTCGCTATTTGCCACCCGATCCGCGACCGTATCGGCGTTGCACTTCTCCGTAGGAGAGAGTGAGACCGAGCGCGCGCGCTCCTCCGTAGGAGGGAGCGAGACGGCCGTAGATTGCACGGGTGCGCTTAGCTCCGTCGGCACAGACGGGGAAAAATAATGAATTAAAGTATGATGTCTTTTATGACACGTCCGACATACAAAATTGGATTTACAACTTCTGACGTCGTGACCAATATTCAAACAATTGTAACAAATGTTTTTGTTTTGAATTAAAGAATACCTATCACGCGGTGACAAGTTTAAAAACTTCGAACATTTTGTCAACGGATGTTGAGCTTCACAACACAAGCAATTAGGTTTAATTTTGCTTGAACCTTGGTCACTGGGCCGAGTGTCGGCGGAATTCGTCGCCGGCGTGACGTTAGCAACAAACGATCGTTTGGCGGGCGACGGTGGCGGCGTGGCGCCAGCGCGGTCCCCGCGGTTCCATAACTTTCCGCGACTACCTACATCTAAATTTATACCTTTAGCGGACTGCCCGCGAATAGAAATAATTTCCTCCGCGGAAATTTCTCGTTCTAGAAATGAGATTAACGTATTTACGTCGGGAATGTCGGACGTTTTTGAGAGTGACCGTTCGAATAAACGTCGAGTATTATGAGGAATCTTACGTAATAAGATATTTAGCAGTACGAAACTCCACTGTTTCACAGGAAACTCCATAACCTCGAGTGCTTTAATATTTTCTTGATAGATGTTTAGTAAATTGCGTATACTTTGAGTGGATTTATCGCAGCATGAATCGATATCTAGAATTTTGTCGAGATGTTTTGATGCGATAACTCTTTTGTTGTCATAGCGTGAAACTAAAATCTCTAACGCGATAGTGTAATTATCGTCCGTTATTGGGATCGATTTTATGAGGTTATGGGGTTCGTTTTTAACTGTGAGCAGCAAATACCTAAACTTTTCGGCGTCAGTATAGGCGTCGTTGTTATGTACAAGCGAACGAAATAAATCATAAAATGAAGGCCAATCAGTTTGTTCGCCACTGAAAGTAGGCAAAGGTAATGTGGGAAGTTTTTTAAACATTTCGGGCTGAGCCTGAGCCGTTATGAAAGGCAATGATAAGTGACGACTCATGCGCCTCTGCTCTTCTTCCTTTATCTTTAAGTTTGTTAAATGCGTTACTACTGCATAGTATGAATCGTTAAAATCGTTACGAAATTTATAAATAAAATAAAATAAAATAAAAATCGTTTATTTCAGACCAGTGATCCATACAAATAGGTTAGATAAAAAATCTTACAAACTATGTTAGTATTTAAAGATAAAATAAAATAAAATAAAACATAAATGAGGCAGGTGAGCATGACCTGTCGTGTCCCATTGAGAGAGCGAAGTAGAGAGTACGCAGTACTCTCTACTTCGCTCTCCCAATAGCCACCTCAACCCATACTTTGGTGATCGGGCAGTCCAGCTTTTCGGCCAACTCCCTGAGAAGGCTATTGCTGCTACCTCGCACTCGCTCTAGCATGGAGGCGACTCTTTTTCGCCTTATGGCATAAAAATCGTCTAGTCGCGCTTCTGCAAACATGCCAGATGCGCTGCAGTGCTTCGGCAGCCGCAACAGCATCCTCAGGATGTTATTGTACTGAACGCGTAATGTGTTATAGGCCCGTTGCGTGAACCTCACCCACAGGCTGCACGTGTAAAACGTCTGACAGTAGGCTCTAAAGAGCGTCAATTTAACTGGTTTGTTACAACGTGCAAACCTGCGGGCGAGCATATTTCCTCTCACCGCCATCGCTCTTCTCTCCCTTTCCAAGTCTAGATCGTCATTCAAGTCATCTGTGAGCATGTGACCCAGATACTTGAAACGATCCACTACCTTTAGTGGTACGCCGCACAGCATGATCTTAGGCTCAGAAGATGGGTTATACTTACGAGCTTTGAAGATTACGAGCTCGCTTTTAGTCGTGTTGTATCTAAGACCATGCTGCTCGGCATACCCCTCACAAACGTTTAGTAGCTGCCTCACCGAGTCGACCGAGGGCCCCAGCAGCGCCATGTCATCAGCATAACTTATATTATTGAAACAAGTTTCACCTATATGACATCCGACCCGCCTACTGCTGAGACCCTCAATCAGCTCGTTTATGTAAAGATTAAACAGGACCGGGGATGACAATCCGCCCTGTCTAACTCCACACTGCAGGCCGTACTCGTCCGATTCCACACCCGCCCATCTCACCGTGTTGACCTGGCTGTTGTACCAGTACTGTAATAAGGAGACGCACTCTCTAGGTATCCCCGTTCTTTCGAGCTTGTCCCACATACACAACCAGGTCAAACGCTTTGGACAAGTCCAGAAAACACGCATATACAGGCGTGTTTCTGTTCTTGTAGTACATGACAGCTTGCTTAAGGCACAAGATTGCACTCTCGGTTGACAGGCCTGGCCTAAAGCCAAATTGTGAGTCACTGAGTTGAATATATTTGCAAAGTTGTGCATTAAGCAAGCCGTCGAGCACTTTGGCGAGTACCGTCGCCAGTGAGATGGGCCTGTAGTTATCCATCTTCGATTTAATCTGTTCCTCTTTGTTAAAACATTTTAATTTAATGAGCGTTTTTTCAATTTTCGTCTGAACTTTAGTGAACTTTCTCTGATAAGAAACTAAATCAGTAGTTCGCGAGCGAAACTGTTCTTGATCAGTCGCTGCAAACTGAAGAGTGCGTTTGAGGTCATCGAGGATGAGCTCCCTTTCGAAAATATCTTGTTCGCACGGATTTTCGCCATCGGGCAAAGATGGCGGTTCCACGCCAACATTTTCTTCTGTCGGCGGCGCCATGTTTTTTAGGTTAAGTATTTAAAACTTAATGTGACGAGACAAGAAGACACAACTTGGAAGGTACAATCCGGATCGAACGGATCAAAAAATATATATGTACGATATTCCCTTAGCAACAAACGACTCACCGCTAACTGTCCATCCACCGCCTCGGGTCCCGAGGGCTAGGCTTGCAGGTTCAGGGGTAGTGTTCAGCTGAATATGACGTACACAGGGGTCCACAGGTCACTAATAAACGTATCTTCCAAGGAGAAAGGTCCACAACGCACACACGATTAATAGCGAGAAAATTGATGCTTGCGCAGCCGCTCTAAGTAACGAATTATAGCGTACTCGCTTGACATTGTGCATGTCATCTTGTATATCCGTTTCCGGCGTGTGGCGCTAGTCGCGCGCTGGTGTTGCCACCCCCGAGGGAGGACGGCTTCCAGACAAGAAGAAGCAAATCGCTCGAAGCTTGTAGGGATACCATACATAATCGAAAAACAAATAAATATACCTACAAGATTGTGTCTTCTGTCATAGAAAATAACGATATAAATTTAACTAGATTAAAAGAGTGTTCCAGTACGGAACACAAACTTTTTTTTTTTACATCCATAAATCCCCTATAATTTGTTCAGTTCAGATACAATTAGCAAATGACCACCATTAGCCAATAAAACACTCGTTTGATCTTATTATGAAACTCAAGGAGAGTTTACGGGTTTCATAAAACCACACTCGTGTTTTAATGCCTCTCATTATGTAGCAGTCGCATAAACTAGTATTGTAATGCTATTTGCTACTTCACAGTGTGAGTAGGCAAGCTTTTACCACACCTGTGACACGCGAAGGAACGTAAGCGCTGTGGGTAAGTATGTGTGCGTGCGCTGTCGGTACACGCGTCAATTGTTTGCGCGGGTGCGTAGCGCGTGGCGCGGACGAATCGCGAGGCGCGACGGCACCCGATCGACACCAGGCGGGTCTCTCAGGGACGAGGTAACTGACCTCGGTGCGGGGGGTACGTGGCCATTCTGTATGTAGTACTATTATACTATTCTGTTCTTTTACCCACCAACTTTCATCTTTGTATCTGAGTGACAATGTAGTAGTCTTGGAGCGTTCGTGGCCCAGCGGCGCCTGCGTGCCAGCAACCGGTATGCAAGGTTAAGCAATGTCGGGCGGGGTCAGTACATGGATGGGTGACCGCTTTGAGTGGTTACTAACTGAGCCCTCCCGTGCTTTGGAAGGCACGTTAAGCCGTTGGTCCCGGCTGCTGTCTATGACAGCAGTCGTTAAGCAAAGTTGGAGGCCTTCGGGTGGCTTGAGAATTTCTAACAGTCAAGTTTCCCACTCACTTGACAAAGGGTGGTCGAAGTTGCACCACGTCCGTAGGGAAAGTACCCACCGCTACCCTACACGTGACCCCTGGGTGGTTCTAAAAGTGCAACAAAAACTGGCAACCGTACTGTTTTCTCGAAGATCTCACGGTTCGAAATAAATGCTATACGATAAATAAATAAACCTAGTAGTAATATTTGAGTTTTCCACCAGCCTGGCAGCGTGGCTGTCCACCAAAACATGCACACCCGGAGCACGGTGTTTCCCTGCGAGAATTGCGGTAGGCAGTTCCATTCCAGCGTCGGTCTGAAGCGACATCTAGTGGTAAGTAGCTATACGTAGGACGTTATTTGAACATCCC
This sequence comes from Cenopis cana, assembly GCA_951800055.1. Lineage (NCBI taxonomy): Eukaryota > Metazoa > Arthropoda > Insecta > Lepidoptera > Tortricidae > Cenopis > Cenopis cana. The sequence continues at coordinate 2,895,786 of OX637495.1, forward strand.
TATGACACTTGCAGTGACAGTTCATTTATATAACCTTGGAACAGCGTCGATGTCACATCGAAATGTTAATAAGCATCTTTTGGGAATGTAGCTAATTAATTTATGTAGGATTGTAACATTCACACAATAACAATATGAAAGAAACTTGAATTGTCCCTTATTTCCCAGAAATATGCTTAACGGAATATACACAGTGACGTACTGCAAAAGTTATATCGTTGGTCTGTATCGACTAAGGAAGCGGTGCTGTCGATAACAGATGTCGATAATTGAAGTGATAATCATAAAACGTGTCTTTATTTCATTTTAATTGTTACGTGACTGTGTAAAAATAAAACAACGTTAAATTACATATTTATTTATTATTTAACACGTTCACTGCAGCACAGGTCATTTTTGACCTGTAAGTACTGGTCTTTCTTCTGGTGCGGCGTAAGAATACGTTATGTCCAAATTTTATGTCAATAGGTCAAAGGGAAGTTGAAAACATCTTCGAAAAATATTTTTGTGACAAGACGACCGAGGGAAGCACGCATGAGTGACAACAATAGGGTTCCGTTTGGACCATTCGGAAACGGAACCCTAAAAATGGCGGTTTAGTAGCCAGAAACGTCTTTTACACGATAACCGCATTTGAGGTTTAAATTAATGTACGTGAGAGGACGCTGATAAGAACCGCCACAGATAAAAAAAAACAATTGAAGTATCGACACATGCACATCACTATATGGTATGTCACTGTCAGTGTCATAGGGATCTTCGTATAACGTCCGCTCTATAGGAGTAGAAGTAGTAGGTGGGTAAGTAGTTTTTACAGAGGTAGGGCACAGCAAAATGTCATCTCTTGCTCGAATTTGGAGCAGCCCAACTGGGGAAGTGCCTCCGCCTTGCGGGAGACCCCAGCTATAATAACATTATTTACTAGTGGCTCTGTGAGCTGTAGACCTCGTGTTTTTTTAAAATTTCCAAGCCAGCAGCGGCACAGCTCACAAAATTTCACGAGAATCGTCTGAGTAACGCTGTAGAGGAGGACAAACTATTGTTTTTTTTTAATTACTAGACAAAAATATTCTGTGTAATTATCAAAGCTCACAATACTTCACGAGAATCGGTTATGAAATGCGACCCAAAATCATTGATAAAAAATTGTTTCTGCAACGCGCACGTGAATCTTTTGGAGTTGCGGGCATCTATAGGCTGCGGCGTCCGCTGACCACCAGGTGGACCGTATGTTTGTTTGCCACCGTCGTCGTATAAAAAAGAAAGTTGATGCGTACTACAGTACCCGATGATAAATATGGGTTAGTATCATCTCGTCTAAAACGCAACTGGTAGAAATAGCAACTCGTCTAAAACGCAGCTGGTCACTGCATCAAAACGCAGCTAAACAAGTCGCCTGAAAAGCAAATGGTCTAAAATACATTTATTTTAGACCGACATGTGGCGTTTTAGACGAGTTGCTATTTCTACCAGTTGCGTTTTAGACGAGTTGCTATTTCTACCAGTTGCGTTTTAGACGAGTTGCTATTTCTACCAGTTGCGTTTTAGACGAGATGATACTAACCCATAAATATTGCCGGTGACAAAAATACAATCGGCAATAAAAGCTTGTACTAGAAATTAGGGTGACACCACCAGTAATGGACAAGGCCCATAGATGTACTATAAAAGAACTAGATACACAGTCAGGCGAAAAAAATGGCACCCTCAAAGAGGCTTGTGCGCGCTCGTTCACTGAGCGGATCGCTCCGGACTAGTACAATCGATCACATGTACTAGTTCGGTCTTTTAGTTCTTTTAGTACACTAGTACACCGAGAGAAACGTGAATATTCGTGCTCCTTTGACTGAATTGAATGAGTGAACTATCGAATGACCATTCGCTCGCGTTCGCGCCAGTCGAGAGCCGTTCGGTTTCGTTCGGTCGCTTTGGTCGGTCGGTCATTCGGATATTGTTGTCTCTGTTCAGGTTTCGCTCCGCATGTACTAAATGTACTAAGAGCAGAAACTTTACGGAATAGTTCGCTCTAGTACAGTGTTGGGAACTAGGTCTTTTTAGTTCTTAGTACATGTACTACACAAGCCTACCCTCAAATGTACCGCGTTGCGGTACTTTCGTGTCGACGGCAGACAGTGACAGTGACAAAGCGTGTATGCAACTGACAGTGTCAATCAGTGCCACATTTTCCGTCATTTTTGTTCGGCATTGTGTGTCTATTTCTATATTATAAGTCAATGACAAGACCCAATGATGAACATTGACTCTTATTTAAAATAAAATAAGGGTCACAAATTTTTATGGAACAATGCATTACTAGTCAAGTCCATTATTGGTGCTTGTCAGCCTAAAGTGTTCATTAGGTGGGCCATTTTACGGAAAGTTGTACACTCGACTTTTTTTTTAAATTTTGATAAAATCGGGTTTTTTCTACTCAGAATCGAAAGCACTTTCGAACCTAATAGGAGAAAAAAAGTGTCCCAAATTTTTCATACAATTTCCAGTTTTTCCATTCCTTTACTACCATACAAGCATTACAAGCTTAGTAGGAAAACGGTAACGTAATAAAATAAAATAAAAACCGGCCAAGTGCGTGTCGGGCCACGCGCAAGGTAGGGTTCCGTAGTCGTCCACCCGTTACATTATATGGACTAAAAAGTTCGAAAACTTATATTTACTATGTTTTTGAAAGAATTAACAACATTATCTAAGGTATCAATGGAAATTGTACGAAAGTTTGCTTTTGCAAAGTACATTTCTGAAGTTCGACTATTACTCGTTAACTAGTAATGTCTACTTAGCTGTGATAGTTTTCCTTTGAAATTCATCGTATATACTACTACCATGATTTTTTTCACATGCCTAGTAGCGACCGTTTAGCTGGCAGGGGGGGGGGGGACACTTGACCATAGCTAAAATTATCACTTCAAAGCTTAATATCACGCTAACCAATTCTTTAATCAAAAAATGCTTTAAGAAACCTTATAAAATTTTTAAAAGAGCTATTCAACGATACCCCACACAATGGGGTTGGGCAGAAAAAAAAATTGCACCACAACTTTACATGTAGGGGAGGTACCCTAAAAAAATTTTTTTTTAAAGATTTTATTCTACCGTTTTGTCGGCGTCATTGATATGTATACTCATGCCAAATTACAGCTTTCTAGCACTAATGGTTACTGAGAAAAACGGGGGTCGGACGGACGGACGGACATGGCGAAACTATAAGGGTTCCTTGTTTACTACGGAACCCTAAAAATTGGGACACTTTTTTTCCCCTATATCATTCGAAAGTGCTTTCGATTCTGAGTAGAAAAAACCCGATTTTATCCAAATAAAAAAAAAAGTCGAGTGTACAACTTTCCGTGAAATGGCCCAGGTACTAGTGGTGTCACATTTTTGACAGTTTTTTTTTTGTTTGCGCAGACGCACACGGGCGAGAAGCCATTCCAATGCAGCCAGTGCGACAAACGATTCACGCAGAGCAACAGCATGAAGCTCCACTACCGAACATTCCATCTCAAGCAACCCTATCCTAAGAGGTACTTCCAACCATAGCAAAGAATATATATACTAACGTAACAATGTAACTAGACGCTTACAATGAACGCCTTTCCTTTACCGAATGCTAAACAAAGATCGGTAATTTTACCTTAAGTATTTCATTAAAAACTAATCAAAGTTATATACACAATTAAATAAACGCTTTACAAATTACGACGCAAAATCTATTAATAATCACAAAAATGGCCGGCGCCGGCGCGGCTACAACATATTTCAATAAGAGCCTATGTCGTGAGAGCATAATAAATTGCGACCGTAAACGTAAGCGCGCGCGGAGTAGTTTCGTTTGGAGTGATGCATGCGATATAGGCAATGGTTGCGATGCGGAGGATTTTTGCGATATAGGTGATGCAGGCGATGTTATTTTTAGTTATAAATAGCCGGGCTCGCGGAGCGGAAGGATTATTGTTCGACTGTCTGTGACACTGGTTCTATAGATTATTTTTGGTGGGTTTCTCGTCATTTTTGTTTGAGATTCCGTTGTTATGTGGAAATGTTCCGCATAGTGAGGGAATCTTCTTTACTTTCAATTTCATTATTATTTTACGGGGTTAAAATTTATTGCTATTTATTTTAAGAGGGCCAGATCACATTCCAGGCATACAGTTAGCTTGACGGAATACGTTTAACCTCACGGTTTGCCAAACAAGCTTATTCCGGAGTCATTTAGATTACCAGACTGTTTAGGGGGTCTGGGCGTTCCTATTTCTCAACATGGGACGTATTTTACCCTTAGCGAGTTCCATTGTCCAACTGGTGTAGTCTGATCATGACCTCCGCGATTGAAGGAGGTACAGAAGGGTTCTTCGCTTGAGAGGGCTTACTAGTATATGGAATTCGGTCTTTATTATGTATATTTATATATTCCATTATATGTTAGGGCGTTTCATGTCACAGATCCCTTTAGACTTCGGTCAGTTGTGATATGACACAATACACAGGCTTTAGGTTGAATATCTCAAGCTAGCCACTTGAACGTTCTAGTAGGGAACTGTTTAGGTATATAGGTAAAAGTAGGGCCTCACTACATAACACTATGGTAAATACCTCACGGTTGAGGTTTGCATACACTAGAGTAGGAATTAGAGCTATATGGGGATGTAAGTAGATTAGGATTAAAGTCATGTGTTGGATTAGGACGTTAGGAAAGAGGGTTTAGGGATCTAGGTTTAGGTATTAGGTATTCACGCGATTATTGGTGTATTGTGTAAAAAAATAAGAGGTATCTAATAATTTCTTTAAATAGGTACTAAAAATACTGGGTTTCATAGATTTTTATCGGTATTATGTGTTGTAAAGGTCCAATTTTTCCAATCATGATTAGGATAACAGGGCTGGTTCAGAAAGATGGAACCAACTCTGAAAGTAGCAGGCGGAGCAGTCTACTAGTATTATTTTCCAATATCATGAGTGAAAGAATACTCATTGCTGGAAAAGAGTAGAGATATACTTTTGTAAATGGTTAGGAAACATTGGGAAGTGTTTAGGGTAGAGGGAACTGGTAGTTAAAGATGCTTCTCATCTAAAGATTTATTAATGAATTTATTTTCATTAGTATGGATTTATATTCATTAATATGTCTAGTTCTGGTATAGAATACGTTCCATCTCCATCTTGGCGTGTTAACAGCATTGTATGAGTTATGAAAGACATACCATACAACAGTCAAAATTATCCTTTTTAGCTGTAGCTTAAAATTGGGTATCAACGATTCTATTTTCTACTGCATATTTATGGTAGCAGGATGATTTTGACTTAGGGGAAAAAAGTAAGGCTTTCAAGGGTATTTGCCGCCCATTGGAAACCTCCAGCTGTTAATAACGTAACTGAACACGTAGATCTTGTTGGAGATAGATTACCAATAATAATATTATTATTATGTATTTAAAATCTAAATATTGAGTAGGTAAAATATGTTAGGAAAGCTATTGTAAATGTATGGAAATTTGGTAGAAATAATTCTACTTAGTAGAAAAATACGTGGTAGATTTGGTAGGAAAAATTAGTAGGTATTTTAGGGTCTTAGGTCAAATAGTGAAGAGTTCAAGTCTGATTCGTTTCGCATAAAAGAGTCGGGGTTATTCGGTACACAACGTAGGTTATCACTAGACGATCACATGGCCAAATCAAATCAAATCACTTTATATTCACGGGTCTTTTATTTAAAGTATGGGGGATATAATGTTTAGACGGGGTAGAGAGGGGGGGAGCTACAACAAGAAGCGACACCAAAGCATGTGTGCTGTAAACCCGTCTCGCGGCTATGTGTGCGTGTCCGGACGCGAGCGGGGGCGCGCGAGGGGCGCGCGGTGTGTGGAAAACAGACCTCGGACGGGCAAGTCGCAGGGGCTCAATCTGGCACAACTCGCATCTATATCTATTCCTTGTATTGTTTTGGCATTAGAAAGAATGACACATGATACTTAATAGTAGTTTATGCAACTGGTACATAATGAGGGGCATTAAAACACGAGCGTGTTTTATGAAACGAGCCGAAGGCGAGTTTCATAATAAGGTCACACGAGTGTTTTAATGCCTAATTATGTACAGTTGCATACACTACTTTATCTACATCCATATATTAAATCCTCTTTCATGTGTTTCGTGTGGGCACTTCTCGCCGGCGTGCGCCATGTTTGCGTCGACAGGCCGGCCCGCGCCTCCGCCGCCAGCCCGCAGCTGTGTCTTAATATTGTACGTGATCTCATTAAAGTGTTATATTTCGTGATCTAATAGGGGACGCACGCAACAGCCGCACAGTATATTATAAAGCGGGGTCTTATCTACGGTATTTAAACTTATAAAAGAGGATTTACTATATGGGTGTAGATAAACGAGTTTTTTTATCAGGCACGTTCTGCGGTAAAGGCTCCAAATAACGTCAATAAATATTAAAACCGTTATTTCATGCTTTCTTTATATACTGTTAATTAAAAATAAGAATATATGACATAAATTACATTTACTTATATACATTTTTAAATGAGAAAGCTACATTTTTTTTTTATTTACGTTTCGTTTCATTCATCTGAAAGTTGATCAATAAAAAACCCAACGAGACAGACACCGTCAGAAGTCGGTTTGGGTTTAAAAAAAGTAATTTGTCATAGTTACTATTAAACTGTCACGTATTCTGATATTTCGTGCTAATAAGTATTATTATTATAAAAGAGAAATGGCAGGCTCGAGGGCCTTTGCCAATGTCAGTGAAAGGATAAATTAACAACGAAATATTGAATAGTACTATTTAGCAAAAATAAATGGTGTGACTCTCGCCAAAACGGCGACGAGAACCATCTGCTGATAAGCAAGTAATGTAAAATTGTATCATGCGTAACCCTACGCAATAGACTGACGTTTCAAGGTCACCGGCGGACGGCTCACACCGATAGACCGGTGTCGCGCCTTTGACCATAGACCATAAGTACTCGCAGCTTAAGACGAGGCATTCGAATTTTTGGTAGTGTACCTTTCAATATTATTTCATTAAGCATGTAAATTTGAAGCCTGTAGCTCCAACCGTTTGGCTGTAAAACCTGTGTGACAGACGACGGACGGACGGACGGACGGACGGACGGACAGACTGCCGGACGGACGGACATACGTCTGGGCGACACCAATAGGGTTCCGTTTCGACCCTGCGGGTACGGAACCCTAAAAAAGTACCAAAATAATAGTGAATGGTTTCAGGAACCGAAGAAAGAAGAAACAAGACCAAGATGCACCAGACACAGTCGAGTTGCAAACGAACTCCTCAGAATCGGAAAGTTTGCCGTCACCCGACATGGGGCTGCCGGCCTTGGAGCCTTCAGTGGAGCCCCAGCCGGTGCACCCGCCCCCGCACGAGCCTTCAGAGAACGTGCACTATCTCACACTCAACTAAGGACCGAGACAATAGGGATGTTGACTCAAAAAAACGTATTACTTCAATAGAAAGAAGACATAAAACTATGCCAAATAGTGAAAATCTTATTCAAATATCTCAAAAAATAACGAAGCTACAACGGTTAGAATGTTCGAAGTTAGAGATAGAAAGTGCTACTCAACAGTGACGTCACCGTTGAGTAGCGACATAGTAAATGACGATTGTTCAATACGAAGGTGCGTTTTGCAGAAAAGCGACAGAAAATACCCACTCTTAAAACTTTGAAGACTTATAATTACGTAATTATTTATTTTTTTGAATTACTTTTTTCGGCATTTGATTGAGAATTTGAGCCTTTATGAAGAAAATTTGGATTTATTGATTTTCTTTTATAGTGTCATCATCCCTATTCCCCGATGATTATAATAATCTAGACCTCTCGTGAGTGATTCATATTTTATAAGTATATTTTACACCACACGAAAAGCAGTGTGTCACACTGTAGCAAAGTTATTTCCGACTTGGGCGGAAACACCTGAATCCCTCGATACGCTCAAGATCCTCCTTTAGAATCCCTCGCTACGCTTAAGATCCTACTTTAGCATCCACCGCTACGCCCAAGATCCTACTTTAGCATCCACCGCTACGCCCAAGATCCTACTTAAGAATCCCTAGCTACACTCAAGATCCTACTTTAGCATCCCTTGCTAGGCTCAACATCCTACTTTAGAATTACGATTCTACTTTAGAATCCCTAGCTACGCTCGAGATCCTACTTTACAATCCCTTGCTTCGCTCAAGATCCTACTTTAGAATCCCTAGCTACGCTTTAGATCCTACTTTGGAATCCCTCGCTAAGCTCAGGCTAATGTCGCTTTTGTAGAATCTTGAGCGTAGCGAGTACACTGTACAGATGTAATAAATAAATATAAATAAATAAATATTTGTGGACAATCTTACACAAATCAACCTAGTCCCAAACTAAGCAAAGCTTGTACTATGGGTACTAAGCGACGATATACATACTTATATAGATAAATAAATACTTAAATACATAGAAGACATCCAAGACCCAAGAACAAATATTCGTGCTCATCACACAAATAAATGCCCCGGCCGGGATTCGAACCCGGGACCTCCAGCTTCGTAGGCAGGGTCACTACCAACTAAGCTAAAGCGGTCGTCAACTCCTCAGAATGTATATGACAAACTTCCATAAACTGAGTTCCGTAATGTGTATGACAAACTTCATTCGTTGTATGGATAAATTGTATTTTTATGCGTCATTATAGTAGAGTACTTTTATCTCACGAGCGCGGGTGTTCCATGGTTGTGTTGAGCTATACATGCACATTGTCTATGTGTGCGTCAGCGTCGGAGCTATGAGTTCACGTTGTCTATGTGTTCATATTTGTCACAACTACAACAAATGGCTAATCCGCGCTTGTGAGATAAAAGTACTATGATGATGATGTGATGATGATGATGATGTTCATAGCCGATTTCGGCCACAGCGACTGTGTGATCTGGTTTAGGTATGAGTATTAGGTTAAGTACTATACCTCTTCTATAAATAATGAATCAACATTTGTATTTTTATTTTATTTTTTATTATTGATCATATCACTATTATTGTAGTATTTAAAATTTACATGTAAGTATCTATGATTAAATATAGGTAATTTTAGACAGTTAATCCGATGTTTACTTTGTCAATTACATCTAGTGGCTCTGTGAGCTGTAAAACCTAACTTTTTAGGGTTCCGTAGTAAACAAGGAACCCTTATAGTTTCGCCATGTCCGTCCGTCCGTCCGTCCGTTCGTCCGACCCCCGTTTTTCTCAGTAACCGTTAGTACTAGAAAGCTGTAATTTGGCATGAGTATACATATTGATGACGCCGACAAAACGGTAGAATAAAATCTTGAAAAAAAATTTTTTTTAGGGTACCTCCCCTACATGTAAAGTGGTGGTGCAATTTTTTTTCTTCCAAACCCCATCGTTGGATAGCTCTTTCTAAAATATTATAAGGTTTCTAGGAGTATTTTTTGATTCAAGAATCGGTTGGCGTGATATTAAGCTTTGAAGTGATAATTTTCGTTATGGTCAAGTGTCCCCCCCCCCCCCCTGCCAGCTAAACGGTGGCACCTAGGCATGTGAAAAAAATCATGGTAGTAGGATATACGATGAATTTAAAAGGAAAACTATCACAGCTAAGTAGACATTACTAGTTAACGAGTAATAGTCGAACTTCAGAAATGTACCTACTTTGCAAAAGCAAACTTTAGAACAATTTCCATTGATACCTTAGATAATGTTGTTAATTCTGTCAAAAACATAGTAAATATAAGTTTGCGAACTTTTTAGTCCACATAATGTAACGGGTGGATGACTACGGAACCCTACCTTGCGCGTGGCGCGACACGCACTTGGCCGGTTTTTTACGTTAGTAACCGTTGCTCCGCCATTTTGAGTAATTTCATAAAAGCGTCGTTGGGAGAGTTTATAGGCTGCGGTGTCCGCGTAACATCAGGTGGACCTCAAGCTTGTTTGCCACCGCAGTTGTATTTTTTTTTTAAATTTGAGTAAATTGCTTGTTGATTAATGCAAGCCTTGGCCAGATAGAATTATTCAAATGAAAACCAGTTTAGCGTAATGGGACAGCTGAATAAAAATAGTACATCGACCCATTTATGATGAACAGTCATCGGAATTCTCGTAGCATTTTTGAGCTGTCATAGGGACTTCTCGTTTATTGACTTCGGATATACATACATATTTTGTCGATACATTATAGAGCACAACACATATCAAAGAAGATTAAAAGAAGAGGTAAACATAAACAACAGGCGATCTTATCGCTAAAGAGCGATCTCTTTTAGATAACTTTTAAGTGGCTGAAAATGTTAAATAGTGATTTGCAATTCTGGTTGCAACTTCTTTTGAAAAATGTTTAATAGCCATAAGGAATCCACAAATTATGTATAAGAAATAATAAAATATTATTATTTTAATTTCTATTTACAATTTCCTAAAAGTTGGTATCCAAAGGTTATCCCGAAGAGATCGCTCATTCGCGATAAGACTGCATGTTATTTACTTCTACTCGTAATCATAATTATTTTACATATTGTATTCTGTATTCATCGATATACATACCTAATGTATAATCGGAAGTCGATAAACGAGAAGTCCCTATGACAGCTCAAAAATGCTACGAAAATTCCGATGACTGAATGATGACTGATGATTAATGAGTAGCACGTGTATAAATAAGTGTATTAGTCAATCAATAAATAAACCAATATTGTTGTGATTAATGTTACCTGTCGCTTAAGGCCCCAGTTTTAACGACCGATAAAAACCAGCACCAACACGATTTTCAAGGCTATCAAACTTATAATACCCCTGTATTATAAGTTTGATAGCCATGAAAAATGTATTTCTCGAAACACGCTGACTAGATATCTAGTCGGACGGACGACATAATGATGTATAAATAATGACGTCTCTCTAACGTCAGTAAAAACGTCTTGAGGCTGTGACAAATTGACGTCATCTGCTGATCACCAGACGTCAGGAAATGACGTCTCTTACGTCGAGTAGTACCGTAAACGGACGTCATAATGACGTATAAATGCTACCTGGGATAAGTATGATGAATGTAATGAATAAGTACTAATCAAGAAGACAAAATCTAAGTCGTTTCCTTATTTTCCTTGTAGTATTTTATTTTTTCAAAGGATTTACAAGTTATAATTTTTATTGAACTAAAATGTTGACAAAAGTATCGATATTACCAATAAAGTGATTATAGGATACGATGATTTTATAAAAGTTTTAGATAGTAACATTGCCCTGTTTTTTATTTTATTGTACGTATAGTAAAATTTAAGCGGAAAAAAGGCTGTTTTTAGCTCGACAATGGTCGATTTGGAGTGATGTTTGAATCAATATTCCTTAATGAAAAACTCAAAAAATACATGAATTTAAACTTCCGTGAGACATGTTATAACTTTATTTTACTAAACGGTTAAAACTCACGTATTAATTGTCACTTCGGGCGACATGTTTCGAACTCTTCGGGAGTTCTTCCTCAGGATGAGTGCGTCTGCGACCCGCGCCGATTGCACACTCCTTCCTCACTCCTTCTTCTTTCCTTTGTCATCTTGAGGAAGAACTCCCGAAGAGTTCGAAACATGTCGCCCGAAGTGACAATTAATACGTGAGTTTTAACCGTTTAGTAAAATAAAGTCAAAAAATACATTTATGTCACACCTGGCCATAAAGTGGCCATTATCGCACGCTCCGCGCGCGAAAAAACCCACTTCCTGGCCAGGGGGTGACATAAAATTTTGTACTTACCACGGGCGATAATAAAGAAAGCCTCAGATCGCATATTTAACGCCCTTGCCTTCGGCTCGGGCGTAAAATACCTGCGATCTGAGACATTCTTTGTTTTATCGCCCTTGGTAAGTAATGTACTATTAAAATGTATGTCATTAGGTCGCAGTAGTCCTGTTCTAGATAGTAACATTGATAAATTATCAAAATACGTGTTAATTAAATAGAAAATCGCCTAAATAGATATACCTTTTTTAACTTATAAGGACCCTTCACTTCTGAACTGACTGTGGCTTCGGAGGCGGGGCCCAATAAAACGACTGCGATAGAAGTGCGCAGATGGAGGAAAATCCAGGGAAACCTTTTCACTGTTATATTTGATGCCGCTATTGCCGCTATGTTATCTATGGCATTGTTTATGGAAGAAATGAGGCGTACACACGGCGTACAGCTTGCGTGAGGAGCGGGGAATCAAGAAGTCAAGTCGATAATGGAGGAAACGTCGGGGCGTACACAAGTACCAGCCTATTTGAACACGACTGGAGGAATAGGACGAGGCACTGATATCCTGATTTTTTAAATTTAGAAACTACAGTCCCCCGCGGCTATGATGTCAATCCTGAGACATGCCTCTAGGGTTGTTTCACGTTCGATCATAGTATCGATAAAATTCGAGTCAAGTGTGAGTTAAGTCGAATGCAGTTCTCTACTAACTGTAATAAAAAAATATTTATCAGATGAATATGAAGGAAAGTGAAAAAAAACATCGTTTCGGCATTTTAAGAAGTCCAAATAGTACTTACTTTAACGGCGCAGCGATCCAAAGAGGATCTTGGCCTCCGAAACGAGAGCACGCATTTCAAATTCCAAGTTAACAAGCCCTTGCTTCAATCTGCCCCTTGGTCTATGGGTGAGATGGGGGATGGCACTAGGTATTAATAGCCAAAAACATGCACAAGTTTGACACAATCAAAATTATCAACCTTTGGAAGCGATCAAGGCAATACCTACTTAAAATTGTTTTATCATACCTATTGATGTTTGGATGTTTCATTGAATTTATTGACAGGAAATATGGTAAATAAAAAATAACTTTGCATTCAAATTCAAAAAGTTTTCTCTAGGTAAAAAGAGTTCCATTCCTAGAGGTTAGTAATGAAGAAACAAACGCATTTATTTACTAATATTAATAATTAACTGAAGGTGAATATTACTAATATAACTAATTTTACAATTAAGTTATACGTTTTATTTACATTAATGGACATTATCATAAATCATAAACAATATTTTTGGCTATACGAACTTCTTAACGTGTATCGATATATATTGTCTGTGATATTATTGACAGTCACTATTCTGTCACACGCAATAAGTAAATATGTAATTTTTCCTATGGTTGACATTGTCATTATTCAGAAACTTCATAGTTGCGCAATGTGTCAGGATTGACTTCATATCCGCGGGGGACAATAGGTAAAAATGAGAGAGAGAGGTGGAGAGCTCGCAAATGCTGCAATTCATAATTCATTTTATTTTTGAGAAACGAAAACATTTAGTTAGCAGAGGATTAAGTTTTATGAATAAGGGGGGTAAGAGTTTGCGCCAGTGAGATTGGTTGAGCGGCTTCAACTGGCGTGTGAGTGGAACTGAGCTTGGTTACATGTTGAACTGCAGCACGACCACTATATACGTCGCCAGCACGCCAGCCACCCGCAGCGGTAGTCGTGCGTCGATCCGTACGCCGCAAACGCAGAGATGTTTAAAGCGCGCGTCTGTGTAGCGGCGGACATTCTTGCACAACTGTTTCACATCTGTCTCTGAAACGCAAGAAGGAATTCTGTTTTTAACTGACTTCAAGGACTTCTCAACTCGTTTTTGACCGAGTGAGCGAAGCGATCGAAGCTCTCCATTTCAGCTTGGGCAAAAATTCATTCGTATGTCCGGCGGGCGGATTTTCGGCTGTCCAAGGTCGTATTTCGTAACCGATTCTCATGAAATCTTTACCCTTACCATGAGTTTTCAATGTTTGCATTACCGTACTCGCTATAGCGATTTAGTGTATACATGGTGGTTCTTAGTTAGTTCTATTGCCGCCAGAGGCGCTGTACTTCTGTCCATATACCAAGGGACGCGTGAGTGACGGCAATTAAGGGTTGTTTGGACCCTTCGGGTACGGAACCCTAAAAATGAAGCTTCAAATCTTACCATGGATTCCCACAGTGTCAACTGTGCAGCATATTTCCTCAGCTTGCCTCACATGGGTATAAAATTGATGAAGAAAGTAACAGAAGATACATAGATGTATATAGTTTTTGGTCATCCACATCATGGCCGATATCCTTGTAGGCGCCCGGAGGAACTGAAAATTGAGTAGGTATAGCTACGGTCAATTCATCGTTACGTGTCCTAAGTACCTCTATCATGTAGGTAAAGCCGGAGCCCCACTGCTGCGCACGCTACGCACGCACACGCTATACACAGCACCCACGTGGGCCCATTGGTCTTTTTTTTTTAACATTGGTCTAGCTACGTGTGTCAATATTTCCACAGCAACCAATGCACGCACACGGCAAACACGTCTCCCACGTGGGTACATTGGTCAGCTGCATGTACCCACATTCCCCACTGCGGTGCACGTGGCCCACGCTACGCATGAAACGGGCCAAGAACACAGATGGGTTTTTTTGATTTTATCGTATGGCATTTATTTGAGAACCGTGAGATCTTCGAGAAGACAGTACGGTTGCCAGTTTAACCACTCAAAGCGGTCACCCATCCATGTACTGACCCAGCCCGACATTGCTTAACCTTGCATACCGGTTGCGGAGGGTCAGTGCAATTCATGGGCAGCTAAATCTTTTCGAGTGATGTCTCTATATATAGGATTCAAATTCATGGGTATTCATCCCATAAACACCCCCACCGGTAGATACGGCATTAGTCCGTAGCATGGACAGCGTGGGTCGCAGTGGGGCTTCGCCTGACACACGAGCTAGCATGTGCGTGGGGGGCACTTCGGAACAGGCCACGCGTGTCTCAGTGACGTCATTTCGTGCGTAGCGTTTTCGTGCGCTGCAGTGGAAGTATCTATCTACATTTTAATGCGAAGCGTTTGTGTACCCACGACCCACGTGCGTATTAGCTCGACCGTGCGCAGCAGTGGGGTTCCGGCTTTAACAAACTCTTCTTGAACACAACAAGACATTAATAATTGCACCCTTTTCTCTAGGATTACACAATAATCGTCACTCTGCAATACATGTTGCAATAAATAAGAATCGCTCGCCTAGTTAGGCGAGTAAAGTCAAGCGCCAACGTGTATAGAACTCATTTGGCGCAGCTTGTCACAACTTGCGGTCGCTAGCGACCACTTGCCGCACTTCGGAGCGCTGTCGGATTTTTTGCACAAATAGGCGCTCGCGCGCACGAGCTCGGCCAATAGTGTCCACATGTTTGTCTTGTCAGCGCGCCATCTGTTGGCCAGCATTGGTTTTCCGATAAACTTGCCGAACGTGTACTTAGGCAGTAGCACTTACCTTGTATTAATTTGCCAGATTTGCCTACGCTCGCGTTGGCCTGAGTTCGGCCAACATGTATTAGCAGGTGTTTACTTAGATATCTAATGGCAATAAACGCCCGCTG
Organism: Cenopis cana; assembly: GCA_951800055.1. NCBI lineage: Eukaryota > Metazoa > Arthropoda > Insecta > Lepidoptera > Tortricidae > Cenopis > Cenopis cana. Next base: position 2,911,199 of record OX637495.1, read on the forward strand.
TCAAATAACGCCCAAAACGGAGAAAACGTACTTTAATTCGAATGAACAGCGTCACACTCGTCACAGTGCACGTATACAAATGTTTCTTTCTTTCTTATTAAAATCCCAAGAAAGTGGTTACCGAAGCGAGTGTGCAGCGATTATTTTAATTTAAATAAAATATTATTACAACTTACTTGAGCCAGGCTTGTTTCCGCGTTCTGTTTTTTTACATCCATGTTGACTTGCAAGTACATCACGGTATGACTGATTATATCGGCAATTAAAAACGCAACCTGAAATGAATAACAGGCACCTACGAATTAATTATTAGAAATAGTTTCTGAGGCCATCCGTAGCAGAACCAAAGTAGACGATAGGTATGTAATAGCCCTTCGAATCGCTAAACATAAGTGGCCGTGGGCGGGGCACATTGTACGTAGAACCGATGGCCGTTAGGGGCCGAAAGGTTCTGGAGTGGCGGCCACGGACCCCACACAAGATGGACTGATGACCTGGTAAATATCGCGGTAGACCACTGACGCGGGTGGCACAGGACCGGTCATTGTGGCACTCTTTGTGGGATTGTTCCTATTGATTAATTTATATTGTAAATTTATTCTAAGTTATTTATAATTTGATAATGTTCTTGACAATGTATGATCAATACAATAAATGATATCTATCTATCTATCTATGTCCAGCAGTGGACGTCTTTCGGCTGATAGGATGATGATGATTATGAAACTTACAGGATATGTTACTTACACCTAGATATGTCCAGCACAGCAGTGGATGATGATGAATTGATGAATATATCGTTTGCGCAAGTAATGCAATAGTGTGTGTGTGTGAGTGTGCGTGTGTGTGTGTGTGCGTGTGTGTGTGTGTGTCTGTGTGTGTGCAATTGTACTGGAGGGGCGCGTCGTCGTGGATGGCGCGCACTATAAAACTCACCGTAATTGTGCTGACTTTCCTGAACAACGCGAATGCGTCCAAAATGAGACAGTAGCTTTTTAAAACCCTTTGTAATTTTGGTTTGCCAGGGTGGATAATTACCCGCTTCAATTCCTTTATCCACATTTCTAATCCATTTTTAATTATACACATTAAACAAGTGATGTACAACATGCTTCCGTCAAGTAATATATACGGCAGAAAATTCAAGAGCATAGCAACGATGCTGATATAAGTGCACATGCTAATTAAGATAATATCGCAAACAATTAAAATAGCTGGAGACATCCAATTCCAAAATGTAAGGCGTCTGATAATCTTCTCAATAAATCGGAACGTCCGAAACGCCTTTTGTATATTTAATACGATATTCGTGGAATTACATGTGTTAATAATATTTCCGATTAAAATACAGGATAGGAATATCGTAAAATGTAATACATCAAAATAAAGTGTAATAATGATGAAATTGTCAGGAGTTATTGAATCGCCCACAATGGAAAGCCTGAATCGGAAATAAACGGCAATCAAGAGCAATATGTTCATTATTAAAATCTTGAGTTTTTGAAGACGGCTGGTAGGAGTGACGTAACCATCTGAACAGTTGTATTTCGGGATTTGTGAGATAGACATAAAGATATCAAGTGGCAACAGCATATCTTGAAAGTTTTTATCAATGAAATTGTTCAGAAATCTTTGATTTGAAAAGGTTACAGGCATTTCGGATCTGTTTTTTTCTTAATGAAACAGGTACTTTGAAAAAACAGCGTCCCGTCCTGACTTATGCTTGTACGACTAACAATTTCTAGAACATCAATGAGAAAACCTTTTAAGCGGAATTTTTTTTAGAGATCCCTCTACCAAAAATAGATAAAAATGTATGAATAGTAATTATGAAGTCACTATATGCATAGTAAATTAGTAAACCAAATTTAAGACAAAAAACCGGCCAAGTGCGTGTCGGGCCACGCGCAAGGTAGGGTTCCATAACAGTCATCCACCCGTTACATTATGTGGACTAAAAAGTTCGCAAACTTATATTTACTATGTTTTTGACAGAATTAACAACATTATCTAAGGTATGAATGGAAATTGTACTAAAGTTTGCTTTTGCAAAGTACAAACCTGTGGGTTGACGGCGAAAAAAACACAACAAAACAATGAGGCTAAATTTCTTAAGTTCGACTAGGTATTACTCGTTAACTAGTAATGTCTACTTAGCTGTGATAGTTTTCCTTTTAAATTCACCGTATATACTACTACCAAGATTGTTTTCACATGTCTAGTATCCACCGTTTAGCTGGAGGGGGGGGGGGGGGGGGGGGGACACTTGACCATAACAAAAATTATCACTTCAAACATGAAACCTATTTTATTATTGACCGAAAACCACCATAAGGATTCTTGAGTATGTTTTAATAAATATAAAATTGTTTGACAACAACGCAATATTTCACGACCAAAACAGCAAATTACTCGTTTTTTTTCATACAATAGTAGTACGAGGACGAGGCACATAGTATAGGTGACGCCACATACTATGCCTAATTAGTTGTTAGTTAATTAATGGGATGTTTTAGGGCTCGGTTGTGATTTGTGATGCATGTACGGTCAACCAATTTGATTTCTGGGCCACTTCGTACCCTGTCACAGTGAAAATCGATATGAAAGCCGCTAGAGATCTCATATCAATGTCACTGTGACAAGGTACGAAGTGGCCCAGAAATCAAATTGGTTGACTGTACTTTGAAACCCGTTCTTGTCAAAAACTGGTATGGCATATTAAAAAAAAATGATGCAGTTTCTATCTTGAAGTAAATCCTCGAGGCGTTGTCATTTGTGCCCGACTCTTTCTTGGCCACTTATAATAATAGTTGCGTGACAATTACCTTGCCTTCAATACATTTAACTAAATCTAAAGTCATTTGTCATTTTGTCGATAAAGTAAAATTACACAATTTATGGTATGGAATTGACAACATTTCATATTCTTAACTACTTTATTTTATGAACTAGTTAGAAAATAGGTAAAAATTTAAGCCACCCGTATTTTTTCTTTTTCAATTTTACTCATTGTTTCATACAAAAAAAAAACACGTTGAAAAGTAGGTCATTCCAAAAGGGCGTAAGTAAAATATGACGTCATCTTCCCAACAAGAATCCAGAGCCACTCCAGATCAGCGATTGTCTCTGTACTCTGTACTAAGGTCTCCCTGAATACAGCGAGGAAGATGACGTCAACTTTCGGTTTACAGTAATTTGCGACTTTTTCCAAAATTAACGGAGAAAAAAATCTAAAAAAATGTTTTTTGTGTACTTCACACGTTTTTACCGAAACGGTTTACGAATTAAGACTTTTGGAAATTATGAAATATTGTCAAATTTTCACTCGAGATCTGTCAAAAAACTATGAAGTTTTGACAGATGTCGAGTGAAAAGTCGAGCGTTCGACACTCAGAAATCGGGCCCCCAGAGGCCTATTGCATAATAAATTACAACTAATAGATATTACAAGCGGTAGTCTCCTTTCAATCCCTTTCATTCGAAAGAGACTTCCGCTCGTAATATTAGTCGTAATTTATTATGCAATAGCCCCCTGGTTGTATTTCTCATGAAGGGTTGTATTTCTTAAATCATTTTTGGACTAGGTAATTATAATTACGAAACGTCGACTGCACTGGAGGGCATATACTCCGCCTCGCTAGACGACACAAATCACATTTTATTGGTAATCTGGGCGTTTTCCCGGGCATGAGACCTAGCTAGATCGATTGCTCGTCCCCGAAAACCCCCACATACCAAATTTCATCAAAACCGTTAGAGCCGTTTCCGAGATTCTCGATATAAATAAATAAATATACAAGAATTGCTCGTTTAAAGATATAGGATTCTGCTTCTGCATTCCACAGGATTCCGTAAAAAAATTGTTTATAAAGGTCTTATGATGTAGAACAAAACAAGCAAGTGCGTATCACGCGAGAACGTTGGGTTCCGTTAGTAACTACTTAATTTAGTGAAAAAACGCGAAAACTCCACTCATCTAAAAACGCCTGTTCAAATGACCGTTGGGCGATACAATACAAATACTCTTTGTGTCACACCTGGCCATAAAGTGGACATTATCGCACGCTCCGCGCGCGAAAAAACCCACTTCCTGGCCAGGGGGTGACATAAAATTTTGTACTTACCACGGGCGATAATAAAGAAAGCCTCAGATCGCATATTTATCGCCCTTGCCTTCGGCTCGGGCGTAAAATACCTGCGATCTGAGACATTCTTTGTTTTATCGCCCTTGGTAAGTAATGTACTATTATTGCATAATCTCACAAAAAAATAACACAGTACAGTATATAATAACAATGAGTGCAAACAACAGGCGGTCTTATGGCTGGCCCAGAGCGGGTTGGGGACTTCACATACAACTTTGAATTTCTTCGCGGATGTATACAGGTTTCCTCACTTTGTTTTCCTTCACCTAAAATCTAACGGTAAATATCAAATGATATTCCGTACATAAAAAAACCGAAAAACTCATTGGTACGAGCTGGGATTCGAACCCACGACCGCCGCTTGACAGCCGCATGCTTGAAACACTGGGCTACCGTAGCTTAAGGCCGTTTATTACCACTTTTGAGTTTTTAAAATCCATCTGAGATATAGAATATAGTGTCTTAAAATCTAAAAAAAATATATGTGTTACATTAGGATCTTGTCTAGTCAAAATCGCAGTCAGTTACATGATCTGATGAATTTCACTCGATAGAAAATAATCGCGAAGTTACCCCTTTTTGGAGTATATTTTCAATACTACGGCTATATTACTGATATTTAACATTTAATTTTTGTACTCAATTAAAGATCGTAAATAGTTATAGACAAATTCGCAGGGTTTGCTTTGATAAAATGATTGGCTTAATAACTATAGCTAAATATTCACAAAACTGTGCGCAGAGCTTGCGTAGAGAGCGAGATGGTTAATTGTAAACTCACGCATGTTAGAGCGGGACAGTTGCGTTGGGGATACCTCCCCTTAACATAATAATTAATAACGCAATAATAAGAAAAAAAAAACCGGCCAAGTGCGTGTCGGGCCACGCGCAAGGTAGGGTTCCGTAGTCGTCCACCCGTTACATTATGTGGACTAAAAAGTTCGCAAACTTATATTTACTATGCTTTTGACAGAATTAACAACATTATCTAAGGTATCAATGGAAATCACTATCGATGCCAGGATGAAATGGAAAATACACGTTGACAACTTGTGTGGAAGGCTGAGTAGTGCAGTATTTGCGCTGCGCAAACTGAAACCAATTGTCTCCAGTGACGCATTGCTTCAAATTTACTATGCCCATTTCTTCTCACTTATGTCATACGGTATTCTTTTGTATGGAAACTCGACCGACTCAGACAAAGTGTTTAAATTGCAAAAACAAGCTGTACGAATATTGGCGGGAGTGAAGCCGAGGCACTCGTGCAGAGATATATTTAAAAAATACAATTTAATGACCCACTACTCACTTTACGTATATGAGATTATAATGTTCACACGTGAAAATATTAATTTATTTAAACGGGCAAATATTCCTGGCAGAATCACCCGTCAGACGGGACGATTACTGCCCGTGCGGCGTCGACTCGCGCTGCTCGACCAAAATCCGCGAGTAGTTGGCCCTGCATTTTATGAGCGCCTACCCGCTACTCTCAAAAACGAAATCTCTGACGATAAATTTAGGCACCGACTGAAGAAATGTTTATCCTCGAAACCGTTATATTCCGTAAAGGAATATAACGAGGAACTATTTAATATTTGAATATTTTTAAATTGTTATTACCATTATTTAATATTATTAATTTGGACACTTACGATTGTATTTTATATTTTTGACATTGCATCTATTGACATTCTGATAATAATTAGTGTTGTAAATTCTTTTATTTATTATTTCAAATTGATATTTGACATCACCTAGGATATATCCTACCTAGTCATGTATACCTACATTTAGAGATTTTTTTATTATTTCATGTTCTGACATTTTTTAAATTATCAATATTATTATTTTGAATTCCAATTGTATACCTGTAGACGATCCTTTAATGAATCCATTTTATTTTATTTTAATGTAAAATAATAATGTTATTTTCTAAAGGAAATAAATGAATCTATCTATCTATCTATCTAATTGTTCGAAAGTTTGCTTTTGCAAAGTACATTTCTGAATTTCGACTATTACTCGTTAACTAGTAATGTCTACTTAGCTATTATAGTTTTCCTTTTAAATTCATTGTATATACTACTACCATGATTTTTTTCACATGCCTAGGAGCCACCGTTTAGCTGGAAGGGGGGAGGGGGGGGGACACTTGACCATAACGAAAATTATCACTTCAAAGCTTAATATCACGCTAACCGATTCTTGAATCAAAAAATACTCTTAGAAACCTTATAATATATTTACAAGAGCTATCCAACGATACACCACACGATGGGGTTGGAAGAAAAAAAATTGCCCCACCACTTTACATGTAGGGGAGGTACCCTAAAAAAATTTTATTTTCAAGATTTTATTCTACCGTTTTGTCGGCGTCATCAATATCTATACTCGTGCCAAATTACAGCTTTCTAGTACTAACGGTTACTGAGAAAAACGGGGGTCGGACGGACGGACGGACATGGCGAAACTATAAGGGTTCCTTGTTTACTACGGAACCCTAAAAAACAGAACATGGTAATGAAAATAGAAATGTGAGATGTCAAATTATTTGTACATTAATAAGTTCAATTCAATTACAAGTCATATCAATTAAATTACACAGCGACATGTGTCTACATATTATAGTCCCTATTCGTCCCGGTACCGCCGCATACCGGGTAGAGTCAGTCCGAACCAGTTCGGGCCTAGCTGAGTTTCTTGGTGGACTCTTCTCAGCTAGGCTAGGTTTAGTGAACCAGTGACAAAACTCCCCGTAGCTCAATTTCACTAACACCTCAGATTCGGTTGAAACCCCTCAACCGTTCTCACTGGAGCGCATACTTTTACAGTATTCCAGTGTTTAAGCTGCCCGCGTGGTCGTGTCAGAGTTTTCCCTGGATTTTCCTCACATCCGCGCACTCCTATCGCTATATTGTGCTCGGCCTATGAAGCTACAGTCCGGTTCAAAAAAAAATGTTTTAAAGAAAATACTTAGTTTCAAAGAATGAATTAATTTATTATCTGGAATGCATAATTAATTTAGGCTCACATTCGAATAAATAGGTACATTTTCAATTAAAATATGGAAAATGTTTACATACATCAATATTCCATTTAAGAGGAGGGGTACGGCAAGCTCTCTCCATACAAACTTTGTGCAGGATTTTCTTCGTTTGTGTTTGCATTAAAGTTACGATTTTTGGTGAGTATGCCTATTTTTCTGTTAGCTATTTCGTGATGTAATTTTTTTTTCATTGATATTATTTTTAATTTTTTTCATTTTTCATTTTTTTGAAATATTTGAAAATTTTCACATCACTTTCTTCGCATATCTAATATTTACATCCAAAAAATAAAATTACATTCGTTAGTGCCAAAACCTACGAATAAAACGTGCACAGAGTTTGTATGGAGAATGCCTTGCCCACCCCTGCGCCTTAATGTTAAAACTGACAAGAAGTAACACTGTTCAAGACATACAACTGCAAAAAGATATACACGATTTGTCTATTCAAAAATAACTTCGCTATACTTTATTAACCGTTAAGGCGCAGGGTAGGGCAAGCCTTCCCCATACAAACTTTGTGCACGTTTTATTCGTCGGTTTTGGCACTAACAAATATAATATTTTTTTTTGGTTGTAAATATTAGATATGCGAAGATTGTGATGTGAAAATTTTCAAATATTTCAAAAAATTCAAAATTTAAAAAAAAAAGTCACGAAATAGCTATCAGAAAAATAAGCATACTGACCAAAAATCATAACTTTAATGTAAACACAAACGAAGTAAATCCTGCACAAAGTTTGTATGGAGAGAGCTTGCCCTACCCCTCCTCTTAAGGTGACGTGAGCTTAGAGAACAGAGTTTTTGAAGCCTTTTAACGCGTTTGTAGATGAAGATATGGTTTTCAAAAAATATGCACAACAATTTTGAGACCTTTCTGTAGTACAAACATCGATTCAAAACATGATTACGCAATTTTCGCTGAATAAAAAAAAATCGCGAACTTGCGTCTAAACCACACCTTTAAATAGTTATAACTATTTTTGCACATTAGCTGTCAACATGAAAATTATATCAATAAATGCGTAATGTTCTACTTCATGGAACTCATCGATTACTTTTTCTTAACTAAAATAAATAAAAAAAAATGTAGTAAGATAATACTCATTTCTGCAAACTCGTTCGTACGCGACCGGCGCGGCCGCCCGTCCAGTGCTCAGCGAGCTGCGTTCGAGGTAGGATCTGTGCGGCGCGTCAATTCAACGTCACTTGACATTTCAATATTAGAAATGGGTAATTAATAAAAGGAAACCTGCTAGACTTCGTCATCTCGAGATTGTGGGTGCCAATAGAAGGAAAACTGCACAAACTATGGTAAGTGTAATGCAATATCGTATTATAGTGGGTAAAGGTATATCAAACCTTCTTATTGGAACGCTTTGACGCTGCCAAACTAACACAGTCTATGAATAACAGTAGGACAATACTCGTGACACAACGTACAACGTAATACATTTTTTTACTAACGGTGGTATTTATTTTGGCGTGTACGGACAGACAAATAGACACAGTGGACTTTCTTTATATAATACTAGCTTTAGCCCCGCGGCTTCGCTCGCGTATTAAGTGTAAGTTTTGCAATAATTGTTGAATTGTTACACCGGTTTACTACTACTTATATTGATCATCTGATATGTGATAGAGCTACTCCTGAAAAGACTGAAAACATATTTCAGGCTCCTGAAAACGACGGCATCTTGGGTGAAATTTTGATAATCTGATATGTGATAGAGCTACTCCTGAAACGGACTGAAAATATGTCCCAGGTGCCTGAAAACGGCGGCGTCTTAGGTGAAATTTCGATCATATGATATGTGATAGAGCTACTCCTGAAACGGCCTGAAATAACATTTCAGCCTGCTAAAACGCTTCTAAAGCACTGAAATTTACGTCTGAAATTTTTGTTTCTTTCCAATGGTGCTTATCTCTGTCACTCTCTTATTTCTCGAATGTTCCGAGTATAGCTACCTCTTTTTACTACTGCTATCTCTCTCACTCTCTTCTCGAATGTTTCGAGTATAGCTATCTCTTTCTACTACTGCTATCTCTCTCACTCTCTTCTCGAATGTTTCGAGTATAGCTATCTCTCTCTACTACTGCTATCTCTCTCACTCTCTTCTCGAATGTTTCGAGTATAGCTATCTCTCTCTACTACTACTATCTCTGTCACTCTCTTCTCGAATGTTCCGAGTATAGCTATCTCTCTCACTCTCTTCTCGAATGTTTCGAGTATAGCTATCTCTCTCTACTACTGCTATCTCTCTCACTCTCTTCTCGAATGTTTCGTATGTTTTGTATAGCTATATCGTTCTACTACTGCTATCTCTGTCCTGCTGTATCCTGCTGGAAATTTCGCCATATACTGATATCAGATATAAGGGATCCTGAAACCGCCTGAAAACGGGTTTTCAAGCTATAGGCATAGGTACCGAAGGTTCTAGAATGTTCGCGATCGAAGTTTCTAGAAAAAAGAAGAAGAAGAAGTCTAGAAAGTCTGTATGGAGTCTTCATCTTCACCCTTCGAGCATGTTCTAGAAGGATTTCGAACGCCCCGGAAAGTTCTGGAAAATATGACGGTCTCGCTCTAACAATGCTGTCCTTGTCGCACTGTTCGAGGGCATTAGCATTATTGGAATGTACTACACATACAGTCTATCCCTTTCACACTTATCGTCTGTCTCTTTTACTCCTATTGAAAATTTAAAATTTACCCCATTTTTACCACCCACTTCCACCCACCGCCACCAAACTCCCTTACTTGCAAGTGCACACCAAGGGCCTTCTACCACTGCAATGCAACCATGAGAAGGTGGCAGTTGGTGATCATGGAGAAAAGGCCGGACATACCCACTAACACTCTCCTTTTATATATATATATATATATATATATATATATATATATATATATATATATATATATTGATTTAAATTTTCACGTTTTATATTGTAGAAATTATTAATGTTTTCAATTTCAATTTTATTAGTGGACTGCTAGGTGTCGGTACGGAACCCTTCGCTGTGCGTGATCCGACACGCACTTGGCCGGTTTTAAAACTGCGTACCAGGCCTCTTTCAAGCGTGTGCGCGCAATAATTCAGTGTTTTGTAAATGTTATTGGTATATACACAGGTTGGATTTTCTTTTTGGGTCAGTGAGGGCAGCTAGTAGCTACCAGATCCCGTGCTGCTACGCGAAAATGGTCTTAGAAGACCTTCCCTCGAATTAAAATTATTGAAAATTGGCGTTTACAGATTTTGGACAAACATACAGGGTACGAGAAAAAGATCATTTTTGATAAACTTTTTTTTTGATGCCAATCGATCCAATTCCTATCCGTCCTGGATAGGAATTGGACCAAAGTTTGTATGGGACCAAAAAAATCCGACAAGAAAAGCCGCAAATCGAAGAAAACGCCTATTTCAAAATCAAAATCGAAGGAAGTTCTTCTAAGACCATTTTCACGTAGCCGGACGGGATCTGGTAGCTGCCCTCACTGACCCAAAAAATATCCACCCTGTATATCTAGGGTGACCCGCCTCGTGGCTCATATTGAATTATGACAAGTACAATACTTATTAATAAATAGATTATATTTTTCTATGTGTGGATATTTTAATTTCACAAGACTTTTATTGTAATAAATTATGCAAAAACAATATTGAGACATACTTCGCAAGGAACAATAACTTCGTTTTGTTTTTCAAGTAGATGATCAAACACACATGTAAATCAACTCAATTTGACAATTATATCATAACATAAGGGTGAATAAAATAAAAAAGTCTATTTTATTACAATCCACGATGTGTTGTCATTGTGTCAAAATATTTAATTACGGTGTATGAAAGTAGGTATGTAAAAATGACGAGTTGCCACTCGCATTGTTTCGATTATACTGAACTATTGACATATACATCAGAATAATGGCGCCGTCTTGACAATGGTCATTATATTTATGGTTTACCCGTTCAGTTGTAGTGACTAAGAGTTGTACTACTGGCTATACACTATACTGTGACATGTCGGTATCAGCAGCGAGCGCGGTGGCAACCGGCTAACCCCGCGCCTGCTCCCCTCAAGCCACGCACCTCACCCCCTCGAAAGCAGCTAAGCGCTGAGCTCACGTCGCCTTAATAGTCTAGCGAAGTTATTTTTGAACAGACTAAATCGTGTATATCTTTTTGTAGCTGACTGTATCTATCTACTCAGGCATTAGACAGAGACAGTGGTCGTCTATTTATGCACGTTTATACAACATTAATGGCAAGTATACATATCCGGTAGCTAACCGCCGAATGTCAAAATACTTGCAATTTTCAACTTTATCAATATATCGCTGGATTTTGATCGTCGCCGCGTTGGTGAGCACACGTGCCCGGGGCGGCGACGAGCAGAATCCATTTACCGTACAAAACCTTATCTACTGGCATGGCGTCGTTACCGAACAACGTCATTGAACACGTGACATTGGCGAAATCATCATAAATTTGATGGAAGCCATTTTTTAAAGAATTGAATTGAATTGAAATATATCGCCGTCATTTAGATTGTCACTTTCTATGATATATTCGACGATGGCAGTTAAAGGGTTAACATTTTCAGCGCTCTGACAAATACAAACGCTCTCACTCGTACGTCATAACATAGGAATGTCAAACGCGATATTGAACCCTATGTAGGCTGATATCGCAGGACGCCGTGACGGACACATGCGTCGTTGGCGCCGAATTGGTGGTGCTCATATACGTCATTGAAAATGAAATGAAAATTGTTTATTCATGACAAACACCAAAACTTCCCCCAATATGTGGCGTCGAAAAGTTTAGCCTTTTCACCGCCATTGACCATGAGCCATTGACTTGATATTAAATCAAGACATTAGGTGCCCCCACACGCCAATGGCTTCATATCGAGTCGATCAAGTTGATGTCAAGGCAAGCTACGTGCTATCAAGTAAGGTTCATTTTCAGTCTTTTGCTACGAAGACTTAGGCGTGTGAGGCACGGCACAAAATTAATGATTAATGGTAATGACAGCAATTACATTAGTTTGTCAGATTAGATTGGACATTTGTAAACTGGAGAGGAGAGCTTCCACTTGCTGCTAAATTAAATCTTGCATCTATCTCCTGAGAATTAATTAGTTTGTTGATGCAATCTTGCTCGGTGCGTATTTGGTGACTTAGCTTCTGCTCGCAGATGTAGCAGTCGCCGGATTTGGGACATTCTGTCTCCATGTACACATATTCTGTTGGGTTGGTTGCTAGGAAAGGATAAGGAGGAATAAGGATGTGCCCATATTTATTTGGTAAAGGACATAATCTATATAATACGAAAGAACCTTGATAAATAATAGGTACTTTTAGGACAACAACCAAATTATTCTTAGAAAAATAGGAACCTATTTTAATGAGATTATAGTAATCTCTTACATCTAAATCTAATATTTGCTCCGTGCTATAAAATTCGTTAAGTGTCCGAATCATGTCTTTAAGTGCATTAGTGCTTAATATAGAATGGTGCACGCTACTTGATCTACTAAAAGCTAACATATTCTCTATACGTAATACTTCTATGTATAAGTCGTTAATATTTTCATTGATAATTTTGAACAATTGGTCTAGGCGCCCATAATCTAATAATTTTCCGTTGTTTAACATGGTGTTATTTCTTAAACTTAATAATTCTTTACTTAAAATCTGCTGATTATTAGACAATGCCAATAATATTTTCTTTTGTTCAGTCATCCATTGTTTACATAAAGTTATGTGCTCATTGAAACTTTTGGACAATTTAACATCATTATTTCTGAGAATTTTAATGGCATGGTCATACCTAATAGCATCATTATGATCAAGATTACCGCTTATACTTTTTATTATTGAGCCTAGCGGATCTATGAGACCTCGGCGTACTCTTTTGCTAGAAAAGGTACTCAACTGCGCCGAAACCTTATTAAGCTTAGAATACAAATATTTTATTTGATACTTAAAGAAACTGAAAGAACCATTTGTTACGGAATTACTTGCGTTTGTAAGTTGAGTTCTAATTAGGTCGATATTGTCATGTAAGTTGTCAATGTCAATACTTTGTAAAAATGTGTGATAGTGGGAAACAACCTTTGTGGGTCCCATTTTAAATAGTAGGAGTCCGGGTCCATTGTCGTAATTTTCAAGTCGGATCTCTTGAGCTAGGGCCGGGTTGGTGCAAGTCCATGTCAGTAGTAGTAGTAGGAGCCTGTAACAATTGAGATTTGCGTACTTTTTTAAGTCGGGACTTTGGGACAGGGCCTCGTTTTTTCGAAGTATAAATGTGAACAGGTAAATCATTCATAACCTTATCATGTATGTATCTAGGAGCTAATTTCTGTCTGTCTGCCAAAGGGTTTTGTATAAAAATTTCCTGTTCGGGGGAATACTCAATATTCGGATCCCTATTTTGATTAATTCTGTCCATAATAGATTCTCGTTGGGTCAAAGACGTGTTGTGTACTATATCATATACGGTCTCCATTTTCTTGCGGTGGTCACTGATGTAGTTCTGTATTAATAGTTCTGTGGTGTCGATGTCAATTGGATCTCGTGGGTCAAAATGTCCAGTTATTATGTCGAATGGCCTACATTTAGTTAAACTATGAATTGAACTATTGTACGCTAATAAAGCGTAGGGCATTAAATTCTTGGAGTGATCGTCTCGGTTTTTTAGTTTTAAGATTCGTAAGTGTTCTAGGATCGTAGAATGGAACCTTTCTATGATTCCATTTTCGTTCGGTGCATGGGCTGCGATTTTCCGGTGATTTACTTTATGGGCTCTCAAAAATTCGGCTAGTAACTGGTTCGCAAATTCGGTGCCTTGATCTGTTACTAAAGTTAAAGGTAAGCCATGGTGGGTGCAATATTTTAATAGAGCTCTTACAATACTAACTGCAGTGCCGTCAGGTAATCTGTATGCTTGTGCATATTTAGTAAATGAATCTATTATTGTCAAATATTTTACGTTTTCAACTGTAAATGTGTCAGCATGGACGATGTCGAAAGGTTTAGTTGCAGGTGGCACTACCTGGAATTGCGGGCGAATCGGGTTTCGTTCGTACTTCGCTTGTCCACAAACAATGCATTCATTTATGTACTTAGAAATGCTGTCGCGCATTTTTGGCCAGAAATATTTATGTGCCAATGCTAAGTATGACTCATTTATACCGCGGTGATTTGTTTTGCCTTCGTGGTAATTGCGAATTATTTCTTGCTGTTTTTCGTAGCTATGAACATTCTCTATTTCAGATTTTACCAATACCAATTTCATAGACGAGTTTATGAATGTGCGTTGTATTATAGGTACTATGGAATACATTTTTTCAATGGGCTGAACTAATATTGCTGTGCGGTATTTTGGATTGACGTGTTTCATTGTATATTGTATTCAATTCAATTTCAAAGAAAAAACAATGTACATTGTGTTGAATTTCACTTATTCTAAATATAGCTAAAAAAAAATTACAATTATTCATTATTTAATATGTCCAAATTACTAATACACACGTTTAACAAAAACTTTAAAATATTTTATAGAACAATAAACGGATTAATAAAATGTCAAAAAATAAATTAATTAAATGTCAAAAAAAAAAAAAAAAAACACAATAAGAATAATATTCAATAGTTCTCATTACTAAATTAATCATTTATATATATTATGGTCAATGACGTTCATGTCCCTATCATTTACAAATTCATTTATAGAATAATAGGCTTTGTTCAAGAGCAACCTTTTGAGTCTCGCTTTGAAAACATTACTATTTACTATCTCCTTCAGATCGAGTTCACTAATTCCTGTTCTAAATTTTCTTCGTTAATTTCGACGTAAGTTCTGAGATGAGTTTCAAATGGCTTTGTTACAGTGTCAGATATTCGGGATTTTCGATCGAGAATGCGGAACACCAATTGTCTAGTAAATTTGTTTAAAGGTTCTTCGGAAATTGGAATCTCTAGGATCGGATTCTCGTTACTGGTGTGGTTTGTCTCCGTCAGTCTGTCATCTAATTCGTTGACGTTGGGTGTTTCAGGCGAGTTTGCTATAATAGAACTAACTTCGTTATGTATTTCTATACGGGATAGCGCGTCGGCGTTGGTATTTGATTTTCCTGATTTATAAATAGGTGTGCAGGTATATTCCGAGAGCTTAATACTCCATCGGGTTATTCTGGAATTAGGTTCTTTAAGATTCATTAGCCATTGCAGAGGCTTGTGGTCGGTTACAATTTTGAACTTGCGGCCAAATAGGTAAGGGCGAAAATACTTCGTGGCCCAGACGATTGCTAATAATTCACGTTCAATTGTGCTGTAATTAAGTTCATTGTCGTTTAAGGTGCGTGACGCGTATGAAATAGGTTTATCGGAACCTATTGGTCCCTGAGAAAGTATAGCGCCTATAGCAACGCTACTAGCGTCTGTTCTCAAAATAAATTCTTTTGAAAAGTCAGGGTATATTAATATGGGGTCATTCATGAGCAAAGTTTTACACTTTTCAAAACATTCTACATATTGCTGGTTAACGGTTATGCCTTTACCTTTTTTTTTTAAACACTGTGTCAATGGTTTTGTTACATGGGCAAAGTCTGGTATAAATTTCCTGTAGTACCCCAGCAAACCTAAAAATTGTTTTATTTGTTTTGTCGTTCTTGGTAATGGGTATTTTTTAATGGCTGAGATTTTGTCGGGATTGGGTTTAACGCCTTCAGGGGTAATTATGTGTCCTAGATAAGGAGTCTCCCGTTTCATAAACTCTGACTTATCCATCTGGATTTTGAAATTAGATTCGCGTAATCTTTGAAATACTTTGTCCAGGTTATCGATATGTTCCTGAAGAGATGTGGAAAAGACTAAGATATCGTCCAGATAGACCAAACAAATTGAATTTTGTAGACCTTGTAAAACATTGTCCATTACGCGCTGAAATGTTGATGGACTATTCTTCATACCCATAGGCATACGAAGGAATTCGTAGTGCCCATTTTCTACACTAAATGCAGTTTTATGAATGTCCGAAGGGTGCATTTCTACTTGGTAAAAACCACTAGCTAAGTCCAGAGTTGTGAAGTATTGGCATCTACCCAATTTGTCTAAGATATCGTTTATGTTGGGAATAGGGTATCTGTCGTCAATGGTTTTAGCATTTAGCTTACGAAAATCTACCACTAATCTCCATTTTACTTTGCCGGATGCGTCCGATTTTTTCGGAACAATCCAGATGGGTGCGCTCCAGGCTGATGTTGATGGTCGAATTATTCCTTGTTCCAACATTTTAGAAATTTGAGTTTGAATTTCTTCTCTATGAATGTATGGGTATCTATAAGATTTAGAATGTACAGGAATCTCATCCGTTGTGTTTACGTGGTGTTTTATTTTATTTGTGAAAGTAAGTGGTTCATCTTCGAGATAAAATATGTCGGAATATTTGGTACAAAGTTTGTTTAAATTGAGTGACTCTTCTGTATTTAAATGATCTGTGCGCAAACGGGACAATACATGATTGACACGTGCTAATTGGGGTGACTCATCCTCACGATGACACTCTGTCTCAGAATTGAATATCTCAACGCTGACCGGCTGAGTTAGCGTGAATATCATATCGCGTGGGAATGTATTACAGATTTCGACAATGCTTTTGTTATTGTTAGCGGTACTGATGCAATTACTTATAATGCAATTGCAAAATACTTGTCGTTCCACGAAAATATCACCGTTTTGTACATCTACTGGGATCTCGATTAATTTGGAAGAATTGGCCGGTATTATTGTCTCTAGCAAATTTACATTTCCTGTGGTATACATATTTATGGGGTTGACAGAATGCGGGGTTTTAAATTGTCGGGTTCCATAATTTATCTCTGCTTGCCATTGTTCAAGCAAATCACAACCAATCAGTCCGTCGAAATAATTATGAAATTTGTACACAAATAATTTCAATGGTTTGTCACTATTAAATTCTGGGAAAGAAGGTATTGTTACCGAGTGCTCGTTCAGAGTTGAAGCGTGAATGTTTGTTACAACAAACGGATCGTATTGTAATGGGTATTGGGCATAAAATTGCTTGACAGCTTGGGGGCTTAGAAAAGATTTGTTAGCGCCTGTATCGATAAGCAATTTTAGGGGCGGGTTCCGTATCTGTATATAAGGTAATTGCTGCTGGTTTTGTAGATTTATTTCTATCTCGGCGACTTTATCACAAGATCTGTGCAAAAATTTTGGTTATTTTGGATGTCATGTCTGCGTCACTTCCCTGTGGCTGTTCTGTGTTGTGGTAACTTTCGACCTTAACGATCGACGGTAAGTGTTGTTCCGGGGATTGGTTGTCATAGTTCTGATAGTCATGGTTATAATCAAAGTCGTTATAGTCATAGTTTTCATAGTCAGGGTGGTATTGGTCAGAACCCGATGTTAGGTATCTAAAAAGGCGAAGGGCGACCGTGTTCGTCCCTTTTATAAAACCGATCAATACGATTGCACAATATCGATAATGCGGCGCGGCGGGGGACAACGTAAAGATGTGACGTAGGCGCATACGTAGACACGACGCGGTGCTGATGACGTTGCATTGTGACGTATGCCGACGATATACTGATGACGTACTCGGCGCTGGTCTTATACATGAGTGGCGTAGTCGTGTCAGAGTTTTCCCTGGATTTTCCTCTCATCCGCGCACTCCTATCGCTATATTGTGCTCGGCCTATGAAGCTACAGTCCGGTTCAAAAAAAAATGTTTTAAAGAAAATACTTAGTTTCAAAGAATGAATTAATTTATTATCTGGAATGCATAATTAATTTAGGCTCACATTCGAATAAATAGGTACATTTTCAATTAAAATATGGAAAATGTTTACATACATCAATATTCCATTTAATGTTAAAACTGACAAGAAGTAACACTGTTCAAGACACACAACTGCAAAAAGATATACACGATTTGTCTATTCAAAAATAACTTCGCTATACTTTATTAACCGTTAAGGCGCAGGGTAGGGCAAGCCTTCCCCATACAAACTTTGTGCACGTTTTATTCGTCGGTTTTGGCACTAACAAATATAATATTTTTTTTTGGTTGTAAATATTAGATACCTATGCAAAGATTGTGATGTGAAAATTTTCAAATATTTCAAAAAAATTCAAAATTAAAAAAAAAAAAAAAAAAAAAAAACGAAATAGCTATCAGAAAAATAAGCATACTAACCAAAAATCATAACTTTAATGTAAACACAAACGAAGTAAATCCTGCACAAAGTTTGTATGGAGAGAGCTTGCCCTACCCCTCCTCTTAATAGTCTAGCGAAGTTATTTTTGAACAGACTAGATCGTGTATATCTTTTTGTAGCTGACTGTATCTATCTACTCAGGCATTAGACAGAGACAGTGGTCGTCTATTTATGCACGTTTATACAACATTAATGGCAAGTATACATATCCGGTAGCATAACCTTTTAACCGCCGAATGTCAAAATACTTGCAATTTGCAACTTTATCAATATATCGCTGGATTTTGATCGTCGCCGCGTTGGTGAGCACACGTGCCCGGGGCGGCGACGAGCAGAATCCATTTACCGTACAAAACCTTATCTACTGGCATGGCGTTGTTACCGAACAACGTCATTGAACACGTGACATTGGCGAAATCATCATAAATTTGATGGAAGCCATTTTTTAAAGAATTGAATTGAATTGAAATATATCGCCGTCATTTAGATTGTCACTTTCTATGATATATTCGACGATGGCAGTTAAAGGGTTAACATTTTCAGCGCTCTGACAAATACAAACGCTCTCACTCGCACGTCATAACATAGGAATGTCAAACGCGATATTGAACCCTATGTAGGCTGATATCGCAGGACGCCGTGACGGACACATGCGTCGTTGGCGCCGAATTGGTGGTGCTCATATACGTCATTGAAAATGAAATGAAAATTGTTTATTCATGACAAACACCAAAACTTCCCCCAATATGTGGTGTCGAAAAGTTTAGCCTTTTCACCGCCATTGACCATGAGCCATTGACTTGATATTAAATCAAGACATTAGGTGCCCCCACACGCCAATGGCTTCATATCGAGTCGATCAAGTTGATGTCAAGGCAAGCTACGTGCTATCAAGTAAGGTTCATTTTCAGTCTTTTGCTACGAAGACTTAGGCGTGTGAGGCACGGCACAAAATTAATGATTAATGGTAATGACAGCAATTACATTAGTTTGTCAGATTAGATTGGACATTTGTAAACTGGAGAGGAGAGCTTCCACTTGCTGCTAAATTAAATACACTTAACTCTCTCTCTGAGATTGGGAGAGGATCGAGCCGTCAAGAAAGCATATTAAGGCGACTGAGTGGGCGTCGCCCGGTTGGTCGACCCAGGTATCGCTGGGAAGACAGTGTGGAGGCAGATCTGCGGCAGCTTCAGGTCGAAGACTGGCAAGAGGCTGCGCAGGATCGAGAAAGGTGGCGTGCCCTCGTTTCGGAGGCCAAGATCCTCTTTGGGTCGCTGCGCCGTTAAAGTATGTTGTAGTAACTCTTCAATTATCTAAACAACTTCCCTTTCTTCTTAGGCTTCTCTTTATTCAAGCACTTGACTGTGTGGTATTCCTTCCAGCATGTACCAATGCACAGGCCGACTTGGCACTTGGCGCACATTACTGTGACTTGGCTCCGTCTGCCAAGCGCTTGACACCGTCCACAGCGGCGTCTGCTCCGTCTATTCTTCCCACTTGGCATTTCTGTGTGTGTTGGGTAGTGGTCGTTCTTGCCGTCTAGCCGTATCTCGCCGCTTCTGGATACAGGTTGGGTAGCCACTTTATTGACGCCATAACGGGCAGCCAAGTTTTCTGCCAGTTCGTAGCGGAAATTCCTGTGGCTTATCGGCTTTGAGGTGTTACAGTTAGATTGGTACAGTACATATGCGTTTAGTATGCTGGAGTTGAGAAGTCTTCTGAATATTTTTATGTACCATTTGAGACCGCGTTTCCTCTCCATCGTATACGACATCTTTTTGTCTTTATCGACATTGCATTTGTTGTAGTCGTGCAAAGCTAGAGGAATCCTTGGGAGCATGTGACTCAGACTGTTTTGAGCGACTAAGACCATATCAGGTTTATGATATGTAGACACTATTGTTGTGAGTTCAGCGTCCTTCCATGTTATAATAGAAATGTCACCGCTTTGCCAAGATAACAACTCGCCTTTCTGCAATCTCTTCTCGTCTATATTCTTAATAACCTCAGGGATGAGTGGTCTCTCTTTATTTATTAGGCCAATGACGTCAGTTCGTCGTGTCTTCAAATAACGTGTCAGAGGCACTTGAGTATACGTGGCGTCCATAGCCACAGAGTGCCCTTTATCTAGGAACTGTTGCATGAGTTTAAGGGTGGTCTTCGCGTGGGCTCTCTCTTCCGTCCCGCGACCGGTGTCTATGAGAAACTTCAGCAAGTAACCCGTCCTGGCTTCGTAGAGCTCATGCGATTTAAAGCCGAATTGCTCTCGGTTCTTAATGCTTCTCTCCCAGTTGTACTGACCTTTCCACAGAGGGTATGACTCGTTCAGACTAAGATACTGTCCTGGGACGTAGAGATTGCAGAATTTCATATTACAGTAGTCGATAATGGGTTTGATTTTGGCCAGTTTCTTCTCGTTTCCTGTCACTTTTGGGAGCAAGAGAGAATTGTTATCGACAAAATGCAGGAATCTGAGCAAAAGTTGAAATCTATTCCGACTCATTAAGGATCTGAAGTTCGGCAGTTCCAGTCTCCCAGTTGACCAGTAATCAGCCAGCTTCTCTCTATGGCAGAATGGCATAAAAATCAGCACAGCAAAGAACAAATACAGCTCTTCCACTGTAGTGTCTTTCCACCTTGAAAGCCTTGAGGTATTTGGTATTCCACCCTCAGTCTTACATTTAGGCGTAATTGTTTGCCAGGCGTACTTATTAGTTTCATCTGCGATTTTCTGCATAATATTCCTGTCCCATATCGAAGTGAACAGCTCATAGGGGCTTTGACTAGTGATTTTTGAGCCAGGAATGAAGTTATACGGTTCCTGGTGGCCTGAGAAGGTGCTGAAGTCTTGGGACCAGTAGAAGTTTTGGTTCATACAGTCGTAGGTGTCGAAGGTTTCTTCTGGAGCTGGTTCTAGTTTGAAGTTAGATTGGTATTGGACGGAGAGGAGTGATCGTATGAAGTCCTCGTCGTCCGCCTCGCTGCCAGAATCCACCGATATCACGTTAGGATCTTTAGTTTTTTTATGTTTCTGGAAAATTTTGAATCTTTTAGGGTCTCATCAGTATTTGTAAAAAGGGTTTCTCCTTTTCCCAAATAAAATAGAGATTCTTCTATTGTATGAGAAAGTTACAATACGATGCTTATTGGTAACCATCTTCGATCGTAAAAAGGGGCGCCTGCATTACCGTCCGAGTGGATCACACGGTAAAGCAGAGCCTTTTTACCACAGCGCCACCTAGCGGACGCCGCCCGAACCACAGAGTGCGTTCGACTTCTTTATAGTTCTAGTATCTGATAGTGCCTAGTGGTTCGGCGGACGTGCCACCAGGTGTCGCTATGCGACAGTATTCTATTACCTAAATCAAGAATATTCCAACGATTTTAACCTTTTGAGCGCCTACGATACCTAAAGATGTTAAATGGCGTCGTGGCGACATGGACACCTAAAGGTGTAAATTTAAAAATAAAATTTAAAAGCGTTCTTCGCTCCTCCGCAAAAAAGAGTTAAGAGGAGGGGTAGGGTAAGCTCTCTCCATACAAACTTTGTGCAGGATTTTCTTCGTTTGTGTTCGCATTAAAGTTACGATTTTCGGTCAGTATGCCTATTTTTCTGTAAGCTATTTCGTGATGTAATTTTTTTTTCATTGATATTATTTTTAAATTTTTTCATTTTTCAATTTTTTGAAATATTTGAAAATTTTCACATCACTTTCTGCGCATATCTAATATTAACATCCAAAAAATAAAATTACATTCGTTAGTGCCCAAACCTACGAATAAAATATGCACAGAGTTTGTATGGAGAATGCCTTGCCCACCCCTGCGCCTTAAAGCGTGTGCGTGACACACGGCTGACTGGCAGGAGGCATTGAAAGTAAACACAGTAAGAATTGTCCTACATTATTTTTAAATATTTAAAGGCTCGGCACCCGACCGGCGCCGCCTGACCTCGCGCCGGTCAGTACCTATTCTTTGTCAGAAACTCCATACTGCAACGCACGCTTATCCACTCCGTTAACGGCATCACCCCAGCTCGGGACCAGATAACGGTGGATGGTCAGCTCGCCGTCGCAGGGTGATCGCCGCGCTTGCAGCTCGCTGCCGGCGAGAGGAGCGCGCGCGGTCGCCGCGCTTACGGCGCGTGGGCGAAATATCCTACTTCAAACGTAAAAATGTTGTCAACCAGTGGACAACTCGCAGCAAGCGCGACGCCGCCGCGCGGCCATACGGCGCTACTGAGGCGATGCTGTTCCGTCACACCTGTCACACGCGAAGGGACGTAAGCGTTGTGGGTAAGTATGTGTGCGTGCGCTGTCGGTACACGCGTCAATTGTTTGCGCGGGTGCGTAGCGCGTGGCGCGGACGAATCGCGAGGCGCGACGGCACCCGATAGACACCAGACGGGTCTCTCAGGGATGAGGTAACTGACCTCGGTGCGGGGGGTTCGTGTCCGTTCTGTATGTAATACTATTATACTATTCTGTGGTTCCGTGCTTGCGTTGGGTTGACGCCTGGTTGACGACGAGGTAAGGCGGCGCCGGTCGGGTGCCGAGCCTTTGTTTTTGCGACCTTAAGCGACACTACAGGGTACCTACATAGGCATACTAATTAAATGTAATTAAATCTAACATACCGTGGCCACCTCCTCCGTTGCGTCGCCTTCGTTCGACGCATTAGCACCCGTTTCGCCTGAAAAGTGCAAAAAAACACTCACAATTTTTGCAAAAAGTTAAGGCACAGTTCATATTGACTTCAATTTGCACAGCAAAATGACGTCAATGTAACATTAGCTTAACACATTTGCCATAATTGCAGGATTTTTTGCAATTTTCACGTCTGTATGTCGAAATGCGGAAGCTAATTTTACATTCATATATTGAGTAACCCAATAAACAATGAACAAAAAAAATCTCCTAATTTTTTGACAATATATTTTAAACATTTTAGTGGATCTTTCACTAACAGTGACATAACCTTGTCATACTCGTAATATGGCTATCAGTGCAATCACATCTACTATACCGTGTCAATAGAAATTGGAAATTATGTCAACAAATATGGCTGACTGACAATTCATTTGTCGTCTATGGATTTGTTGTAAAATAGTCATGAGAAAAGTCTATAACAATAATTAATCAATCCACTTGACAGCCGAGAAATTATTTTATTGAATATTCATTGCGAGTATTTGTGGCTCTCATGGCGGCAAATAAAAATAAATGGGCGAAGAAAATTCATAGTAAAGTAAATGGAAAATGATGAGAAGCGAGTTTATTTGTAATTGTATCTATAATGACATTAAACTTTTTCGATATACTGATATTCCCATCACTTAAACAAACTTTTTTTTCAATGACAATATAGATTCCTAGCATTTTTATGAGTAAAAAAATTGACAAGCTATTGTCACATAACTAATCATTTTAAACGAAAATTGTTTTTATTGAAATATGAATAGTTACAAGATATTATAGCTTAAAATGAATGCAAATACAAGGATTATGTCTATAAATTGTTGGTAAGACTGTGTTTGTTCTTTAAAAGTGCTTGATTACGAAGTAATGAAGGTAAATTGGTCTGTTTACATCATTTCTTATTTCCATTGACTTGGACCTTAGTTAATTAACCAATTATTATATCCAATGTGTCATATGACACATCCGTCATGACGGTTAATTAGCCAATTGTTATATCAAATGTGTCATATGACACATATACGTGGGCCACACTGAAAGTTTTTAGAAACGGTTACATAGAAACCATACATTAAAAAACTAAAAATGTCGTTTTGAAGTGGAACTCTTTGACAACATTATATCATTTGGCGTCAAATTGAAAATTGTTTGTTTCACGTTAAGATGAATTTAAAGTGAGAAATTTTGGTCGATATTTTTTTATGCCTTTCTATTGCAATGAAATCAACAATATAGTTATGAAAGACTTTTCGATGGGCCCTTGATGATGAAGCTACACCCTTTAAGACTATTTACAACTAGTTTAACGGGTTCAAATGTCATCGCATCAATGACACTGATGATCTTCGTGAGGGACGTCACTTTATGGCGATTACTGAAAAAAAACATCAGTGCTGGGCGGCTCATGATAGAGACTGATAAGAGAGTGACCTATCAGCAGATGCAGGCAACCTTAGGCATCAGTATGAGTCAAGTGCAGAAAATCGTTCATGAGTATTTAGCTGTTAGGATACTCTGAACTCGTTGGGCACATCATAATTTGGCCGAAACTCAAAAACGCCGTAGAACCGAGCTATAAGAACGAGTGGGCAAATCGTTTTTCTCAGAGGCTCCATCGAATTCAGTGATATATTGATGTAATCGTACAATAGTCCATGAAACAAAATTACAATAAATAACTTGCTAGTTAGCTTAGTTTTTGTTTTTCTAAAAACTTTCAGTGTGACCTACGTATACGTCATAGTACGGCTATCAAATCGGCTGGTACGGTCAGCTGCAGAGAAACTGGACCCCCCCGTGCATACAAATTTCTATGCCATGATGTACTAAATCGTTTACGCAGTCGCTAGCGAGTACGGTAATGCAAACATTGCAAACTCATAGTAAGGGTACTGGTCGGGGGCTAGTTACGTAACACTCGAAGTAATTGTACCTAATAGTAAAAAGTAAAATAAAAGACATGCAAATTGAAATAAAATAACAAAACAACAATTACAATAGCATACATTTAATTACATAAATATAAAACTGAATTGTAAAACTCCCCATTACATATAATACAATTTCATATCCTGATAAAGCAGGGTTTTTGGACCCCTTTTGAAATTTTAGAGGATCTATTACACCACGGACCGCGGACATATTATACGTCCTTAATGATCCCTACACGTGATATTTTAGACCAATTAGACCGGCCCTAAATCATTGAAAAATCCTAAAATATTAATATACTATCTACACCCATTTCCATGTGGGAGTAATTACATCTATATATATATATATATATATGCACCTGAACATAATTAAATAAACTTTACTATTAGAAGCACTCGCTGCGCTCGGCTTCATTATTTCCCTAGTTTAAAACACCTGTACAATATGTCTACTGTCTAACTGAGCGGTCGGCAACAGGCGACCCGCAAGTAAGGTATAGTTGAAACTTTTTGAACTGAGCCCGTCCATTTAAGACCACAAACCATTGAGCGGTTTACACAACAAACAGAATAATGGCTCTCGGATTTTACAATAAACCGAGCGCCTGCCCACCCAACTAGAACGTTATCACTAGAAAAAGGACTACGGTATACCAAGTGATTTCATCGGATTATCCGCTCTGCCCTAAGAATTAAATTGCGTTCAAAGAAAAAAAAACATTTCGCACGTTTTGCATTTACAGATACCAGGCGTGGCGCGTGCTTATCTGTCGTGGCTAGGGTTCTTAAGAAATACACAAGAGTTTAAGGTACTATTTTCCTCTTAGACCATTTTAAACCTACTCAACAAGGTATTAGGTTGAAAATTTTATATACATGCAATGTAGTTCCAACCTTTTTTGGTAAAGTAACTGATTAGCGGTTACGAGAACTAAAACAGACGAAAGGCATTGTATAGTTACAATGGCTTTGTGTCTATTGTACCATTCATGGGCTCAGTTCAAAAAAATTCAAGTATACTTGCGGCCCGCGAGCCTCCTTATTGAAAACCGACTATATCTTTTGTCTAGTAGGGCCACAAATTATTAACACGCACGGGCCGCGACAATTTGGTAGCTTCTATATGGCCCTTGGCTGCTATAAGGTTGGCCACCCCTTTCACTAAAAAAGTTTTTTAACAAAATTATTTGTATTCAATTTATTCATTACATTGGACAAAAGAGCAACGTCCAACATTGCGGCGAGGTTTTAAAATTAAATCTAGAGAGACGCGACGGTTTTATAACAGAATCTTGAACGAGCAAAACCTGTGTCCGTAGTTGTACAGCCAAGTGCAAAAATATGTATCGAATGAATCCTCTCATAAATATGTACCAAAACCTTAATTCACCGACAAAAGAGCTATGGGGCATCTTTTTGAGCAAGTTGTGTGCACCCATATTTTTGCACTTGACTGTACTACATTATTACCTACGATATCATTATGTCGTGGTTAATTTTGTGATGTGTATAGGTACGGTCATTTTAAATAAATCTTTTTAAATTTTGTTCTAACAATATATGATCGTAAACCTTGGCTAAAAAAATATTTATTTAGAAACAGTTTTTTTTTCTTTTTAACGGAATAAAAAGACCCAATGTTTCTTTGTTGAAAGTACAATAGGTACTAAAATTGAACAGATTTATTTCCTTGAAATAGTAAATTTCATATTTTCTATATATATATAGCATCGATTGAACATTTTTGTGTTCACTGTTCAATAACAAACCTAAAACTTAATCTGATAAGATTTAAAATATTAAGGATTTTTCGACGAAACTAAAGGTTTCGATATGTCCTTTCGAACTATAAGTAACAACTTTATAACAAATTTAAACATGGTTGTCAATCAAAAGTTTCAATGTTAACACTTCGCTACCAGACTGAAGTCTTGAATTTAACCCCAGAAACCGATGTAGGGACCTACCTATCGGGCAAACTAAGAAAAGCTACGCAGCACAGCGCCCAGTGAAGACTGCTCAATATTTTAATTATTTGACTCGACTAATACTACTACTTAACATCCAACGCTTATGTACGAAATACTAATACACTGGCTAGCAAAACTTGTAAAGCGCGACGCAGCTACTCGTCTCACGGCCCGGCCACGACTTTTTTCGGTTTTCCTAATCCATTGCGTGTGATACCAACTAACAGCAGTGCGTTGCGCGTCTCGACTGCGCTATGAACAGAGAAAACGCGGCACCGCAAGCGCCGAGCTCGTAAACTTTTTGAGGACGATCCGTCAGTAGAGTCTAAGGCTGGGTTGCACCAAACCGTCTGTAATCGTAAGCGGTGTTCGTCAAATCTGATTGTATGGAAAGTTTGACAAGTTTCTATGGGATGACAGCTGCCGGCGCCATATTTGACGATGACCGGTCTGTGTTCGTACGTTGGTGCAACTGGCACAAAATTGCAAAGCTTGGTACACCGCCGTCGAGTCGCTTGCCTATCAGTATGTTATTGGATACATTTTGGTAATTGTGCACAGGAATTACACGATTTAATTCCGCCTTTTCTACGGATTATGAAGCGAATATATACTTATTCGTTCAAACTTTAACCATTTTTTCTTTGCAGAAAGCGGTACTATTTTGAGGTGATAAAAATACTACTTGACTATGGCATCTATCTATATGAACATTTAAAAAATACAAAAATTAATTTAGTATGGGAAGCGCATCGTAACTAACGATTTCTCAACATAATTTGAGACGTTAGTGCCGTAATGAAGCCTGAGTCTTCTGGTAGATGTCGCTGTACGCCTCCCTTAAGGCGTTGTATAAATGAAGGAAGGATTGACAAATTTCAAGCCGGGTAGTAATCGCACCTATACCTCAGTTGGCTAGAGCGACTGGCCGCGAGTGCCGGGAGGTCGCAGGTTCGAATCCTGCTCGGTGCCTGAGTTTTTCAATTTTTCCTTTATTTCTAAATTTGTAGTTTGCGTTAATACAAAAATTAATTCATTAAAAAAATGTAGAATAGCCTATTTGCGCAAAGTCGTGTCCGGGCCGTCACTCGCACTGTGCGAATTAGAAAGAGGTTAGCAATTAGGTCGCGTCGCGTAGCGGCAGTTGTGCTAGCCCCGAAGATATGAGCGTCTCTAACTTTTCTCCTTGTGCTTCTCCGTGGATGGCCGTCTTCCTAGCAGGTCACGCCTGCAACACTTGTCCTCCTGTAACAACCATTACAAAGTACAGTCATCATCATCATCCTCCTATCGTTATCCCAGTACAATTGACAATATTTCATAATTTCCAAAAGTCTTAATTCGAAAACCATTTCGGTAAAAACGTGTGAAGTACACAAAAACCATTTTTTTTTAATTTTTTTCTCCGTTAATTTTGGAAAAAATCGCAAATTACTGTAAACCGAAAGTTGACGTCATCTTCCTCGCTGTATTCAGGGAGACCTTAGTACAGAGTACAGACAATCGCTGCTCTGGAGTGGCTCTGGATTCTTGTTGGGAAGATGACGTCATATTTTACTTACGCCCTTTTGGAATGACCTACTTTTCAACGTGTTTTTTTTGTATGAAATAATGAGTTAAATTGAAAAAGAAAAAATACGGGTGGCTTAAATTTTTACCTATTTTCTAACTAGTTCACAAAATAAAGTAGTTAAAAATATGAAATGTTGTCAATTGCATCCTGAAGGCCTGACTGATGCCTTCTTTTTTTCTTTTTTTTTTTGACGCAGAGGAAATGCATTTACGCATCCCCCCGGGGAAGGCCCATGGTGGGCGGAGCAGGGGAAGGGAATACCCACTAAAACCTCTGCGGCGTTGACCCTCGCTGCCGTTTAATGGGGGGCATCGTGGGGTCGCTGTCATTCTACCGTGATGCCCCCCCATCTTGAAGGATGCCTGGGGTCCGCTACCTAATCCCAAGATTCGGCGTAGGCACTAGTTTTTACGGAAGCGACTGCCATCTGACCTTCCAAACCCGTGGGGAAACTAGACCTTTGGGATTAGGCTTTGTCAAGTGAGTGGGCAACTTGACTGTTAAAAGTTCTCAAACCGCCCGAAGGCCTCCAACTTGGCTTAACGACTGCTGCCATAGACAGCATCCGGGATCAACGGCTTAGCGTGCCTTCCAAAGCACGGGAGCGCTCAGTTAGTAACCACTCAAAGCGGTCACCCATCCAAGTCCTGACCGCTGCCCACGTTGCTTAACCTTAGATACCGCAAGCGGTAAGCAGGCGCCGCGCGCCGCTGGGCCACGAGCGCTCCATTTCAAAATACAGTCAAATGAAAAATTATGTATCTAATGCATCCTCTCATAAATATGTACCGAAACCTTAATTAACCGACATAAGAGCTACGGGACATATTCTTGAGTAAGTTGTATGCACCCCCAATTTCTTATAGGCCTTTCATTTTATGCTCAAAAAGAGGTATACTTAAAATTATTTAAACTGTCAGAGTTTTATCAAATTCCATTAAAAAAGCGACTTTACTGTGAAAGCAAGAAGGTTCACAATCTAATGGCAGTTTTCTAAAAAAGTCGGACATCTTAAATAATTTCATCTATAGGTATAGAGGGAAATACTTGGAACACAATTTTTGACTTGGTAACTTTGTTCAGACTAGTTAAAAGGTAAACATACCAAAGGGCCCCTCCCTCCCGTACCACCGTACCCCGCCACTGGGGGAAGAAGGGGGATTTAAAGATCCCATTTTACGGTATTTCTTAAAACTCGTAAACGGTGGCCCTTAGCAAAAAACGGTCTTATGCAAACGTGATCTACACAAAATTATCTACAAAAAAGGTTCTATAATCTAGTGATTATGTTTTGTCAGTATACAGGGTGTACTCACGGGCTCGCTATCGCTGGAGTCGCCTGTATCTGACGAAGAGTCGGTGCCGTAGTGTCGGAGCCCCGGCAACACGCCCACACACCGCATCGCGCCCAATTCTGCGCCCTCTGCAGGCTCCACGCTGTATAAAACATAATTAATTCATTCGTGGACTAAATATCTGTACTAATCATCAAGTTCTAGTTTCTCAGTCTGGCAATCGCTTCCGTAAAAACGAGTGCCTACGCCAAGTCTTCGGATTAGGTAGCGGACCCCAAGCATCCTTCAGGATGCGACTGTACTGGGATAACACCAATTATTGGAGCGCTCGTGTCCCAGCGGCGTCTGCGTGCCGCGTGCGGTATCGAATTAACTAGTGGCTCTGTGAGCTGTAGACCTCGTGAGTGTTTTTTTATTTCCAAAACTATGTTAGATATCGAACCTGTAGAGCAGGGGTCGGCAACCTTTTTGCACCCACGGGCCACATAGTAGCTAAAAAAATCTTCGCGGGCCGCAGATGATAATAATGATCACTGTCTGTTGATATCAACTCGAAACAAATTGGTACGTCGTACGCGACAGTAACGTAGTAAAAATTCGCACCCCTTTTTACGTGAAAAACGAGAAAGACGAAAAAACCGACTTTTCACAGATAAACCAGCTAGTTTCCTTACCAAACCCAGATAATTCGCATTTCAACCGCATCGTAATTTCGCAATTATATATCGCGATATAGAATACCAGATATAGAAACTTTAAGGGGGGGACGGGTCATAAAGTCATACATAACACACCTAGATGAAAACGCGAGCGCGAAATTTTTCGAACACTGATGCAAATGCGGCAAATACTTCATACGCATCAAGTCATAACACATCTAGATGAAAATGCGAGCGCAGCGAGCGCGAAATTTTTCGAACATTTGATGCAGGTGCGGAAACTACTTCATACGCATCAAGTTATGTAGATGTAAACGCGAGCACGAAATTTTTCGAACACTGATTCAAACGCGGAAAATACTTCATACGCATCAAGTCATAACAAATCTCGTTGAAAACGCGAGCGTAGCGAAAGCGAAATTTTGCGAACATTATTATGCAGGTCTGGAAAATACTTCATACGCATCAAGTCATGTAGACGCAAACGCGAGCGCAGCGAGCGCGAAATTTTTCGAACATTATGATGCAGGTGCGGAAACTACTTCATACACATCAAGTTATGTAGATGTAAACGCGAGCGCGAAATTTTTCGAACACTGATTCAAACGCGGCAAATACTTCATAAGCATCAAGTCATAACAAATCTCGTTGAAAACGCGAGCGTAGCGAGCGCGAAATTTTGCGAACATTATTATGCAGGTCTGGAAAATACTTCATACGCATCAATCAAGTCATGTAGACGCAAACGCGAGCGCAGCGAGCGCGAAATTTTTTGAACAATAAGATGCAGGTGTGGAAAATACTTCATACTGTCTAACGCAAACGCGGCGAGAGCGAAATTTTTGAAAAAAAAAAATAGATAGATTTAACTGTAAAATATACTTACAAACACATATCTCGTCCTGACCAACTGTGAAAATATTCGTGGTTGGCGATACAGACGCTTTCACGTATGTTAAGAATTTCAAATTTTACCTTTACAAACAATAAAGCCAGGGAGGCTCACGGGCCGCACGGAAGGGGCTCGCGGGCCGCCTGTTGCCGACCGCTGCTGTAGAGGAGGACAAACCATAGATTTTTTTTTAGATTACTCGACAAAAATATTCGATGTAATCAAAGAACGTGCTCACAATACTTCACGAGAATCTGTTGTGAAATGCGACCCTTATAGGTGAACATATCGAAATTCGGCCCCAGAAACACAAAACAATTGATAAAAAAATTGTTTTTTTAAATTTTGAAAAAGTGACTCGATAAAAAAATTCTATAGAATTACCGCACCTGCTCACAAAATTTCACGAAAATCGGTTGATAAATGCGACCTGTAGAGGAGAACAAACCAATGAATAAAATAAAAAAAAAATAAATTTACAAAAATTTACTTGCCCAAAAAATTCTATGTAATCATAAAACCTGCTCACAAAATTTCACGAGAATCGTGTGAGAAATGCGACCTATAGAGGAAAAAACGGCCGCAGAAAAACACGAAATCATTGATACAAAGTTTGTTTTTTCGAATTTCAAAAAAGTGACTCGACAAAAAAATTCTATATAGTTACCAAACCTGCTCGCAAAATTTCACGAAAATCGGTTGATAAATGCGACCTGTAGAGGAGATCAGCCAACGACGTAAAAAAAAATTTTTTTAAATTTACAAAAATTTACTCTACAAATAAATTATATGTAGTCATGGAACCTGCTCACAAAATTTCACGAGAATTGGCTGAGAAATGCGACCTGTAGAGGAAAAAACGGCCGCAGAAAAACACGAAATCATTGATACAATGTTTGTTTTTTTGAATTTCCAAAAAGTGACTCGACAAAAAAATTCTATATAGTTACCGAACCTGCTCACAAAAATTCACGAAAATCGGTTGATAAATGCGACCTGTAGAGGAGGACATACAAAAATCCGGCCGGACATACGAAAGCATTTTTGTCGAAGCTAAAACAGAGACCTCGTTTTACTCGGTCAATTAAGACCACGTTATTCGAAATCATAGTATTTTTCATTCAATTTTAAACCATTAAATACTCACTTTATTGATGGGATATTTAGATATGTTATAGTTTAAGAGTCGGTCTAGTGTATTTTAAGGCTGAAAACACGATATTTGAAACTTCGCTCGATGATCTCACATCGCAAAAACAGGTAAATTTTGATCTTATTGTGAGTCGTATATAAAATATATCCAACTCAGACTCGAGTAAAATATATCAATAGATAGGAAACGATGTTAAGAAGTGCATTTTACGGCAAATTTTTTTTTAAATGTTTTTATATTTAACAAAACTCAAAAATATCAGAAAAGCAAACTGCGCGCTTCATTTTAGTAGACAGATGGCCGTTGGGCCTCGAGCTGGACGGACGTCTGTCGCACTTTTTGCAGTTTGACATTTATAAAAATCGCATATTTAATACCAGTAACTAGATGATATTAACATTTCCAGGGTAAATTACTGGTGAGTCATATCGACGAATAAACATTTAAAATAGTTTTCCTGGTACTTTTACAATTCGAGATAGTGGAAAACATAAAATGTGGCTAATAAAGCTTATCATTATATCATTTTTTTCCTTTTTAAACCCTCTCTTATTACAAAAGGTTTCATTGAGTATTTTTAGAATGTGGATTTTTTTTCCATTATACGGGTCACACTCCTTCATATAGCATATTGTATATTTTATGTCTATGTGTGAGTATATTCATAGCGCCTGACACATAGTTTGACATCTGACATTAGCAAATTAAATTCAAGCTTGGTATTTCAAATACAATATTTTAAATTATTAAATATATTGAGCTTAGTATTGTAACAAAATAAATATGCCCAAACGGACCGTAATCCTGCCAAAGTTTTGACGCTATTCGACTTCAATTTGCTCTGCAGTTCAATGTAAAGCAGAATGACAACAGTATTAATGCAGTATTACGATGAAAGTGATATTATTGCATTGTGTAATTATTCCAATATATCAACGTAAACGATAAAAAAAGAATAATACAAATTTAAATGAAAAGATGCCTCGGATAATATCTGAAATAGAAAGGGCCCAAAGCTCTGAGGAATTCTGGCCGCTTACGGCTAGTATGTGGGGGAGGATATCTGGTGACGGCGTCGCGGTCTCAGATCTATGATCAGCGGCTTCGGTGAACTTCACTTCATAGCCACATCATGCGCAAATGTTTACGTGAATTTACTGGACGAAGTGATGCTGCAAATTGTTCTACTGACTTTCCTGACTTTATTCAAGATAATTGCCCCATACAGCACGGGTCACTTGGGAATGGTTTACTCTACAGTTACATCCAGGCATAAATGTAATGATGTAATGCCATCGCCTGAAATTCGAACCCGATTGAGAATCTTTGGGGTTTAATGGTTTAACAGTGGGATCATCACCATGAAAGAACTAAAGAAGCAATTCAAGCAATAGATACTGCAATGAAATATGGGAGGAAATGCGGGGAACTGACATAATTATCAACGTCTTCTCAGCTTATTGAGACACAGTCTACAAACTGTTGTAGACGCACTGTGGTTGCACGCATTATAATCCCTCAGTCTTATGTTTTATGTTTATAATAAATTATATAATAAATCTTGAATTTTATTTAAGATGGATTTATGAACCGTACTGTCTTCTCGAAGATCTCACGGTTCGAAATAAAGGCCATACGATAAATAAAGAATAAATATCTGGGCGACCAAGCTTTGCTCGGCGTTTTCCCGGGCATGAGACCTAGCTAGATCGATTGCTCGTCCCCGAAAACCCCCACATACCAAATTTCGTCAAAATCGTTAGAGCCGTTTCCGAGATCCCCGAAATAAATATATAAATAAATAAATAAATATACAAGAATTGCTCGTTTAAAGATATAAGAATATCTGGGCGACCGAGCTTCGCTCGGCGTTTTCCTAGGCATGAGACCTACCTAGATCGATTGCTCGTCCCCGAAAACCCCCACATACCAAATTTCATCAAAATCGTTAGAGCCGTTTCCGAGATCCCCGAAATAAATATATAAATAGACATATAAATAAATAAATATACAAGAATTGCTCGTTTAAAGATATAAGATAAAGAACTAATAAATAAAGTTGTAAGCTTTTATTAGCAGGGCAAAATATTTATGTTGAATCTTTTTCTAAATAAAATAAAAAAAGTACAAAATATTTATTTACCAAAATAACGCTCAATAATTATTTATGCTCTAAAAATTACAAAAAAAAACACTTGCTCTTGCCTGAGATTCGAACCTGCGACCTGTGCTTTAGAGAGCAAGCGATTACTAATTACACCACAATGTACTTGGCTTAGTGGTTGAAATTAAGCTACTTATTTGTGGCTTGCAACTTTGACTTTTTGTGTCGAGTCGTGATAAAATTTAGCCCTTATTTAGTTAAGTGAAATCTGTCAAAACTGCGCAACAGAGACAGAGATATGCAATGACAAGTCTACACTCTTTTGCGTGAATGTCATAACAATCTGTTCTAAATTTAAATGGTTGACAACCTAATTATCACGTGCGCCACTCTGGCATATTCTGGTTAATTTGACAAAGAAGGTCTGTCACATATTCAAATTCTAAGTTACAGCAATCATTAAAAAAAACGAGGTCAGTGACCTGTCACAGTAAAGTGAGATAGTGTGTGTAAAATGTAATTGTGTTTGTTACTGGGGAGAATTACGATAATGTTGCGCCGCCTAGCGGATTTTTTGTGTCGCGTTTGTAGTTTCGCTGCAATAAGAAAGCCTTAATATGTGTAACGAATTTACTCAAATATAGTTGCAATAATCCATAAAGGCTACGGCAACGGTAGTCCAGTGGTTCAAGCATGCGGCTGTCAAGCGGCGGTCGTGGGTTCGAATCCCAGCTCGTACCAGTTTTTCGGAACTTATGTACGGAATATCATTTGATATTTACCGTTAGCTTTTCGGTGAAGGAAAACATCGTGAGGAAACCTGCATACATCCGCGAAGAAATTCAAAGTTGTATGTGAAGTCCCCAACCCGCTCTGGGCCAGCGTGGGGACTACTGCCCAATCCCTCTCATCTATGAGAAGAGGCCTGTGCCCAGCAGTGGGACGTATATAGGCTGATGATGATGATGAATCCATAAAGTTTGAATGCGAATAGGAAGATATACACTCGATCTTCCAATTCACATTCAAACTTACCTCGTAAAACGTCATGTGTGATTCTTTCTAATGCTAAAAGAAACAAGACGACTTAAATCTGAAATGTAACACAGAAACCGATGTATGTAATGATCTAGCTATAGCGACAGGCCTTTTTTTGTACGGGGGTAAATCCTTTATGGATACCTCCGCACCGCGGGGGCAGTGGCGGACTTGCACCGACTAAAAACCCCCCGATTGTCCTCCTCAACCCATTTCGGACGGCTCCGGGATCTCCCATGGAACTCTCCAGTGCCGCCCTAGAGTCCACCTATACTATATGGGTCCCGCCATGTTTTTATGGACGATCGCAGCCCCCAACTACGACCGTCTTCGACCCCGAGGACCCCCTTTTAGTCGCCTTCTACGACAGGATACCGTAGTCGTATTATAGCGACAGGCCTAGCGGGCTGGCCGGCATCTGAAAAAAGTTAGGCTACGCCCCCTAGGAGTGGCAGAAAACGTATTAAGTCTTTGGTAGCATGTTTTACCTTTCTGTGACAAGACTCTTTTTAGCGGGTGTCGCATCCTTTTCTGCCTCTATCTCGCTCGTCTTACGCTTCCTTACGACTACCTGAAACAATCAATATGACCCAGATCAGGGGCGAGGGCAAGGGGCTTGCAGTGGGAGGCGCGCGTCGCTTTAAATGCCTACCGCTCGCTCGGCCCGGGGCCGGCCGTCAGTCGAGGGCCGCCCGCCGCCGCGCGAACGCGTCCTACATGCACGTTACCGCTGCCGCCGCAGACTAGAACGCGACGAGCGACGAGTCGATAGCCCTAGCGCTACACGTGCCGCGTGTGAATGAATACAAGTTATACGATAGACAGAGATGCACAGAGTAGGCATGTTTTTTAAGCCTAAACGCCGTTTTTGTTAGTAAGTGAAGCTTCTGTACTTGTACTATTACTTATTCTGTGGCGAGGGCGACTCACTCGCGTGACGTCATCGCGCCGATCAAAGGTCACCCTTAGGGTGACTTTCAATGCGATAGAAAGTGATGTAGCGAGTGATGCGCGTGCGATAGAAGGAGATGGCCACGCGTAGGCACGTTTGGCTTGCCACGCGGGGATTTGTTAACAGTGAGGCTTCTGTACGTAGTACTATTGCACGCCCAACTCGATAGTCTACTCAGGCCTTACACTAAGACCCGGTTCGCGCGAGCGCTTGAAAAGCGTCGCGTTATATCCCGACGTTGTCGGTTCCGTAAGCTTAATTCGATTTAACGCCCAACGTCGAAAATCGAACAGTGCTCGATAAAAAAACGCCGCGCTTTAAAACCGCCTTCGTGTGAATAAATACATGGTTATCAATTTGTGTCATTTCAACGTTTTTTAACGCGCGTCGAAAACGGGCCGGGGGACTTACCCCTTGCAGCTTATTTTTCTGTTGCTGCGCGGGAGTGGTTGTGCGCGCGGGCGCGAGCTGCGCGCGCAGCCGCGTCAGCTCTTCGCTCTCTGCCAGAGTCGACACACGCTCCCTACAACAATACAATACAAATACACATTACAATTATTTTGCTCAGAAAGTACTCTTTATAAGGCTAAACTTATGCATAGAAAGTGACACTTTTCCGCACTAGTGCGGTGCAGTGCTTCCGCGCGCCGGCGCGCGCTATGCCGCCGCCACGCTCGAAGAGGTCAAGCGTTTATTGAACCACAAATTGCTAATGAAAAGCTATGTATATTATATTTACTTCCTCGCATAATGCATTGTAAAATGTTGTATGAAATTCATGTTGAAATGTAGGCTTTCTCCCAGCTCATGTCAGTTTATAACAAAAGATCACCTACAATCATTTGGAGAAAGCCTACTTTCCACACTTGTATCATAAATAACTATTATGCCACACCTGGCCATAAAGTGGCAATTACCGCACGCTCCGCGCGCGAGAAA
The DNA here is from genome assembly GCA_951800055.1 of Cenopis cana. NCBI lineage: Eukaryota > Metazoa > Arthropoda > Insecta > Lepidoptera > Tortricidae > Cenopis > Cenopis cana. Next base: position 2,948,850 of record OX637495.1, read on the forward strand.
CTCCACTTCCTGGCCAGGGGGTGACATAAAATTTTGTACTCAACACGGGCGGTAATAAAGAAAGCCTCAGATCGCATATTTATCGCCCTTTCCTTCGGCTCGGGCGTCAAATACCTGCGATCTGAGACATTCTTTGTTTTACCGCCCTTGTTAAGTAATATACTATTATTGCACACATCACATAATAAAGCAGCACATGAAAGAAACAGGGAGACAGACAATCTATAAGTACTAATACTGGTTGGGAATAGTAGATTATGTCCCAAGAGAGCAAAATTATATATTTACAGCGAGGGTGGTATATTGAATCCTGAGTGAAGCGAAAGATTCTACAATAGGATCCTACGCATAGCACCCTCGCTATCCCTATTCTATAGTATTGTATTATCTTAATACAGTAGAATCTGCAGACCGACTCCGCATAATAACATTTTACTGCTTTTAACAACTGCTCAATTCATACCAAAAATTCTCAAGGAAAATCAGTATGGTTTGTCCGACGTTCTGTATGTTCTGTTGGTGCAACGTAATATCGCCTGTCCCTTGACTGTCGCTGTATCCGGATTCTACTGTATTTTGATAAGATCTATCAGTACCTGAACTCCTGCATCTCCTTCTGCTCCTGCATGGAGATCTGCTGGGCCGCCTTGGCCTTGCTGCGCTCCACCAGGTCCAGGAAACCCACTTCATCGTCATCCAGCCCCCGGATCATGTTTTCTGTTTATAATATATAATTATACATAAATAATAAAAGATTTGCTGCTCAATCCCTCTCATCTATGAGAGGAGGCCTGTGCCCAGCAGTGGGACGTATATAGGCTGATGATGATGATGATGATGAATAAAAGATTTAAAGGAACATACATGAAACATGACTTTCAGACATTTTTACCTGCTACCTAAATGCAAATAATTTGACCTCTATAAAAATATGAATAATGAATGAAATAAATTAAGAAAGTCAAAATTGTGTTGTGTTGGCCATTTCGTTACAACATGGATGTTCTATTATTGTATAACAGAAAAGTAATGCAGAGTGAATATTTTTTTACCTAACTCCTAAATGTGACAGTAGTATAATGGCCAAGCCTCATATTTTGACTAAGATGTAGAGTTTATAAAGTAAGGACTATAAGAGTTTCTAACTCTTGCTTGCTTGCCTCAATATCAAATGTGATAATTTTTTGACAATGCAAGTCACATGGTGTCATCTTGGCAACATTCTATGTACATGAAAATGTTTAAGGAGGGATCATAACTTACTAAGTTTGTGTGCTTCCTCATATTCTGCATCCTTTCTCAACTTCTGTTCTTCAAGACGCTGGTAAAGGGGCCTGGTGTCATAAGGCTCTTCTGGGGCCTCTGTCAGTATCCAAACATACACTTTCAGATTATTTACTTCAACTTTATTGCACAAAACACAGAATTGTACAAATGGCAGGCTTAATGCCAGATTTGTGGTACTTGATGAATATGATTTACCGATGTTAGTTTTACCGATGTGGTCAAAACAGCAGCATTACATTCCATATCCATTAACTTACAATACAATATCAAAATGAAGGATTTTCCTCATCAATAACAAATACCATCAATTCGCGTCAAAACAATAATGGCAAGGTAGATCACCTTTGGGCTGGTCCTCAGTTCGTACTTTGTCCCATTCTTCTTGGCGACGCCGTCTAGCCTCCAAAATCTCCGATTCAGATATAAATCCAGAACTCATTGCCCTTAATTTCAACGTAAAACTCAAATAAGCAGGAAAACGAGCTCTTTATCTCAACAATTGGCTTTGCTAACCTAACTTTACGCTTCGATGTTATTCAATTGATTATGTTTATGAGTTATGCTATGACCTTCAAAACGAAAATAAAACGTTACTTGTGAACACAAATCTTACAATGGTTATGAGGTTTATTTATAGTTCTTGATACATATTAGTGACATTTATCATATTCTTTTGAAGCAATAGTATAAAGACTTAGAATATATATATTTATTATAGGTGATTAAAATACTGAAAATACTGAAATAATAAAAACGCAACAAACTTCACAAACAACACTATAGCATTCACAAAGTCATCTATGTATGATCAATACAATAAATGATATTTATCTATCTATCTATCTCGGTGAACGAATATAAAATTCGTTCACTGATCTATCTATATCTAAAAAAATGCTGTTGTTATCTTATCAAAGTAAAGATATAAACAAACAAGTAAATTAATTTTTGATCTCTCATCAGGATCTTAAACTATTGACTGCATTTAAATCCCAATTTATATTGCAATTCAAAGGTTTGGACATTATCCTAGATCAAAAATGTTTTGCACAACTGTCTTCATAAACGAAATTCTGATTGTCAATGTCACTGTCACAAATTTAATTTACTCGGCGGGCGGACTCTCGCTCGCTTCTCTCTTCCTTCTCCTCTCCACAGTCCTTCTCTTCGCTACGTCACAAGACAAGTTGCCGTTTGGCAAATATTTTATAATATATAATTGCTTTCCTAGCAAAAAATAAACTTGTGAGTAAAACAAGTTTGTCCCTTTATCATTAATAACATCATGGGTGACGTGGAAAATAAAGAAGACATCGTTGAACTCGTTGAAGGCGGAAAAAACAAGATGAATGTAAAATGTAAATTCTGCGGTTCTAAAATATTAGACAAGAAATCCGCCAATTATCTCACGCAAGAGGTACATATCCAGCTTTCTAATTAACAGATATTTGCTTTGAAACTAATGTCTTAACATACCATTCGAAAGTGCTTGTTGCCTGGCCTATTTGAATAAGGAATACTTTTAGAAACCATTATAAAAATAACGTTAATCCGTTTTATTTTACAGAAACAACTGCCTCTAATGCAACAAGACAATAACCGAAAGGAGGGTGAAATCCAAAACGAAACAGTCAACGAGTTTTACCATGTAGAAAACATGTATACATTTGAGAACATTGGTTTTACACATACAGTTGACAATTACAAGTACTTGAGCTGTGCTGACTGTGACGCTGGCCCTGTGGGCTATTACGATATGAATACAAAGCAAAGTTATGTAGCTTTGTCAAGAATTATACATTCCTAAGTTAAAACCTCAATATAAGCTAATATCAAAATAATCTTATATAAAGATAAGGAGATTGTCAATAGTATGACTGCTTTATAACTAAAACTTGTACATATTCTGTTGCTGTGATTATGAGTACTTTTTTATGTCATAGTGGTTAACAAGCACAGGCTATGTAGGCAAGGTTTTTTGCCTATGGTCAATTTTTTTTTATTGTAAGTGAGTTTTCATCGCTATGGTCTAAGTGAGGATGATTCAATGAAATTTAATCATTTGTATGAGGAATGTAAAGTTACATTTTTACAGAACAGAAATAAACTCAATTGTCTAAGTAGGTATGGTTTTAATCAAGAGTTCACTGAAGTGATAAATTTAAATAGTTATAGTTAAAAAATGTAGGCCCCCTCCTATATGTAGTGCTGACATGTTTGAATAGATATAACAGATTTTAAATTTGTTACAAACAAAACTAATGCTTATTCAATCAGTCCAAAACTGAATGCAAGATAGGCTTTATTCAATGACATTATTAGTGTGCTAAGTGTAAGGAGTGGAGCGTTCGGTGGGGCGGGCGAGTGTGCATACTATTTGTACAGCAGCGACTCAGGACACCAATGTGAGTTTCAATTGTTTAACACCCTGCTGCACGCCCAACTGGAGTGTCCACTCAGGCCTTACGCTAAGACCCTTACTTAGGCTGCATTTCTACCAGAGCTATGCTAATGCAATACAAGGATTTGATAGCTTTCCGTTTCCACCAATGCTATGCTATTTGAACCAATGAATATGATAGTCGGTTATCAACACATCCATAGCAATGTAGCATAGCATAGCACAGCTCTGATGGAAATGCACCATTAAACTTGCCACCAGTGAATGCTTTGCCATCAGTGATACAATGTAAAGGCACATGAAGACAGGATAGAATTGAAATTGATTACAATCAGCAATTGTTTGATCAAAACGACTATTTTTATCAATAATAGTATGAAATTTTCTGTGTCTCCTCACCTCATATCTTTGGTGGATAGTTGGATTCTCACCATTATTAGGCTAAGACCTTATAATTAGGCGCTCGGTTGTTTTATGCGTCAAACGCATGCGTTTCCATAAATCCATTCAACGCAATGCGTTTGACGCAACGTATTTATGTGGAACGCATGCGTTTGACGCATAAAACAACCGAGCGCCTTACTGCTTTAATGTTATGTGCAAAAAAATGTGCAGAGCACAATGAGAGCTTATTGCCTTTTGATCAATATCATTTTTGTATGTTTATTGTAAATATAATTTTATGCATACTTTCGTATTTTATTGACATACTAGCGACCCGCCCCGGCTTCGCAAGGGTACAATGTATACATATAAACATTCCTCTTGAATCACTCTATCTATTAAAAAAAAACTTTGTTTTCTTTTTATGATCTAAGCATACAATACAACGGGACAGACAGCAGGAAGCGACTTTGTGTTATACTATGTAGTGAAGTCAATCGCCATTAAATATACATCCGTACTCTTCAGGGTGCTCAAAAATATCTGAATATGAACTATAACACCTTGACAATAGAGTTGTTGTGGGCGTCTATAGGCTACGGTGTCCACTTACCATAAAATGGACCGTACACTTGTTTGCCACCGTCGTTGTATAAAAAAACTAAAAAATATTAGGTATTCGACATTTCGGAGACCACGCATCACACTAGCGCCTTTAGTGCCGAAGTCATGTATACGCGGTAGCTCTACATCGTTTGTGTATACATATTTTTGTAACTTGTCTGCATATTTCCACTGTTATAACTCACTTCGGAGCGTAATTTAGTATTTCAGCTTCTTTGCCATCCGTTTCCGTGGTGTAGCGGTTATCACATCTGCCTAACACGCAGAAGGCCCCCGGTTCGATCCCGGGCGGAAACATAACTTTTTGGTTTTTTTTTATTATTAATCTAGTACACTGGAATAACTTTTGACCTCATTCGACCTAAGAGGCCGTTTTTGTACACCCCCAAAACCCCTACATATTTTTTTAAAATTAAATCCGAGATCCCGGACATACAAGAAATCGTTTAAAGACAAATATTACTCGTTTAAAGACATTACAATATAATTATTACAACATATTATTAGTTTACTAAAATGAGATAATAGTATATACTGATCTATGGAATTCATAGCTTCAAATATTAACCGAGATCCTATCACCACAAAACACCAAAAAACGCACTCAAATCGGTTCATCAATTTGGAAGCTACGATGCGAGCGTAGTTAAATTGTTAGGTATATAAGTATTCACTTTTATGCCACATACAGACACACACACACGTTAAAGTTATTACAACCCACGTTTTTCTCGGGGGCTAAAAATAAAACTGAATTAACAAGTTCCTGTAATAAGACTGCTCATATTTTCTCTAATCACACAAAACTTACATTGCTCATGGGCTAGATCAGGCGCATGCGTTTGTCTTGCTTAGTATTTGATGTCATAGGACAATATTAAGATCATTTATTATTATTTACAAGAATACAAATTTTACAATATAATTTACAAAAAAAAATTGTGCCTTCACACCCCCCACTCCCCTCCACTAGTTAGGACGCCTGATTCAGGACAGTGTAATACCCGCTTTAGGCAAGTTTGGCATACCTAAGTACCTAAACGGGGGATTGTTAACAACGATGGGCCTTCTGTAACATAGTGCGCGCCATCCACGACGACGCGCCCCTCCACAGCGCATCTCATACTAATCTATGCGCAAATGTACGGAACGGGCGGTGGAGGGGCGCGTCGTCGTGAATGGCGCACACTGTACTTGTACTATATTAGGTAGGTACTTATTCTGTGACGTAAAATCAAATTCATTACGAGCTTTTGCCCGCGACTTCGTCTGCGTAGGTATAACTCGTTCATCGCTTTAGAATTAATTTGCTATTATTGTAATTCAGGCAGGCAGGCAGTTTTAAACAAAAAAGACTGAATTATCAAAACTTTTATTATACTTAATACAATCTAATTTACATTTACAAAACAAATAAATATTTGAAGGCAATCCTAATTTAGTAACAGTGAAAGTGTCTAAGTAAAAAGAAATACTTTTTAAAAAAGCAGTTTCTACACAACAACATCGTTAGGGGAAACTGAGGAGGATTGATCACCCCTTTTGAAAGGAAGCCTGTGTTGTGGATTAGAATTTGTGGACTGTTTATGAAATTTGTTTTATCAATAAATGTTTAATTAATGATCACTTAAGACTGCGTCGTGCAGGGTAAATTATCAGCGCCTGTCAAATTTCTACTTTTTTAAATAATTTACCCCAGTAACTCACACATACATATTTCACACACACTACTTCATTTTGTTGGCCCGGGTCATTGACTTAAATTTTTTTTAATAGGTATTTTCGGTTGTGCTTGTGTATTGCCACCAGTTAATCAGAGTTAAAAACTCCTTAGAGAAATCGAAATTGTCATAACTTGTCACTGTACAATGACAATGCTCTGTCAATTTCTGTAAGGAATACAAAGTTTTGATTTACAATATTTGATGATTTATTAAGGCATGACAAACATGTAAAAATAAAAGTCAAGTTCTGATCTGTAACCAAAACCTTACTTATGAAAATTGGGATTTGATTTTAGTAAAACGCTCCTAATTATTCATATACAAATAGATTAAAATACCTATATTATTGTATCAATGCCATGGCTTAAGCTGTTATGTTGTTAAATTATATATAATTGAATAAATGGTGAATAAAACTTAAGAATGTGTAATCCTTCTTTCTCACAAACCCATTTTTTACACGACTTATACCTACTTAACCTTTCGCATTGGTCCGACGCCAACGCGCATATATCCGTTATGGCGTCTAATAGACATCAAAACCTACATGCAGGTTCAATCAAACACTTGGCATTCCCGTGCCATGGCGTCCTAAAATACACAGACAACGCAAAGTGAGAAAAATTATTGCATTATTTGGCTATTTTTTGTCTGGTTTTGGTTTGCGCCAGAATTAATATATAAATATATATATATATATATATATATATATATATAAAAATAAATAAATATTTGTGGACAATCTTACACAAATCAACCTAGTCCCAAACTAAGCAAAGCTTGTACTACTATGGGTACTAAGCGACAATATACATACTTTATACATACAGATTTAAATAGATACTTAAATACTTAGAAAACATCCAAGAACCAAGAACGAATTCGAACCCGGGATCTCCAGCTTCGTAGGCAGGGTCACTACCAACTAAGCTAAAGCGGCTTTTATAGGTAATGCGAGTTTTAAGCGAAGATGCGGTTGTTTTATTTCGATAGATATTATGTAATGAAACTTAATGAAAATTAATGGCAGTATTTTGAAATAAGTTTGTTAAGTATTCTTAAAACCTAATGATAATGAAATAAGTACGACAAATATGATCAAGTAGGATTTAGTAAATTATTGTCACTATCTGTAATTGGAACTTGGCCGGCCGGACGCGCTATCGTGTGCATGGTTGAATGTACGAGTCCATAGTTATGTTATGACAAATTAGCTCTCATGTTCCTTCTTATAAGAACGATAATTGAATAGAATAATTAGTGGAACAAATTTTACTGAACTTTTAACACTACTTGGACAATGGTTGCGTATAGCTAAATCCATGTACATGCTGCATACATGCTGTAATGTAACAGTTATAATACTTATAATATACGCAATTGAAATGGCAATCTTACTATTATTTACTAACGTCCAAACAATTATTGCGACGTACTTTTTTAGTTTTTTCAACCTGATTGTGGCCTTATAGGTCGGGCCCAATAAATCGATAGGAGTGCGCGGTTGGAAAGTGGCCTGGGGAAAATCCAGGGGAAACCTCCGACGCGACCACGCGGGAGGTTTAAACACTGGGATACTCTAAGAGTTTGCGCTCCAGTGAGATTGGTTACGCGGCTTCTACGGAATCTGAGTTGTGAGTGGAATCGAGCTACTTACTGGGAGTTTTGTCGCTGGTTCACTAAACTCTACTAGGCCCGACCTGGGTCGGACTGACTCTACCCGGTGTGACGTACTTACGTATATCCGTATATCCAAAATCAAAGCAGTGAACCAAATAATTTCAAACCATAAAAAACAATCGAATAGAAATTAGAAACCGTACTTACAGACCTGCAGAAATAAGTAGGACTACATACATATATTTGGTTATAAGACTCAGATTATACGTCGTCGTTAGAGATATAACTAAGATAAAAAAAACACACATTTATATTTTCATTCTATAATTAGTATGACCATGCGGCTTCGACAATACAATCTTCTGCTGCTTATTACTTTCTTTGTTGTTGTAACACTGCAGATTGATAATCCTCGATTCCTGAATTTATATCACGACATCTGAGATATATTTAGCCATTAAATGTATTCCTATTTGACGAGAAAGCGTGAATATCCACACAAATTTCAATAAGTATTCCAATCCAATCAATCCAATCAGTGGGTTCTTCAATGCTGAGGATCGTGACCACTATGTCTCTGGCGGGGAGTGCAGATGGCTCGCCAGTGGTTCCGATGATGCGCTGCATGCAGCGCCTGGTGTTCTCGGAGTCAGGACCGAGCTCGTCTATCCTCCACCTTTCCCGTCATCATGATGTACTCGAGGCTAATAGGGACGACGCGCGATATGTCCAAAAAATGCCAATAGATAAGTATGCGTTGTTGGCAAACTGTCGAGAGGCGTGTGTGTATGCGTATTTGGTGTTGGATATCAACATTAGATACGTAAAATTATTGAAATATAAAGAAAGAAAAATGTACACAAATTTTCATTTGAAGGAAGTGACAAATGTCATTACGTTATAAAGATGTTCCGTCAGGGTGACCATTCATTGAAATTAATTTTCATTGTAATGAAACGGATCGGAAACCTTTTAGCGTCTAGAATGCGTTTTCGGGAAGGAAAACATTATAATTTGAACGCATAAGTAAACTTTCGGGACCAAACACTGTATGTTCTCTAAAAAATAAAAGGCTAATACCAAAAATTCCATGTTAAAAGGTTCTTAAAACGCCACACGTCAATATTTATTTACCCTACTTCAATTAATACAATCTTTGTGTGTGGTATACATATTGTATTCGTATACGGGCAAAATGTCAAAAACAGAGCTGTCAAAGCGAAAAAAGGAGCATGCGTCTGCTCTCACCGAGGGCCAATGCCCATCTGTCGATTTTTCGAAAGTATGGTGGCAGGGAAAATGTATGGAAAAGTCACTAAAGTTTAGATTTACGTTTGAAATTCTCATTGGTCTTTGCGAGGAAAAATGTGGAAAGTGTGATAACTTATAGTGAATACTTTTGAGATTTGTTTGAGTGTGATTTTGAAACGAAATAATAGATTTTTCAATTAAATTCTGCCTAAACGCCGACACGCGTTCTTCTCATTTTTAGTGCAACTTTACGGTATTGTATTTATTAAAGTGTAATTTATTATAGATTACTAATAGTGATAACTTGTAAACACACTCTTTGTGATAATAATTACATATATTTTATATATTTTTGTAGAGAATCGTGACCTCCACAGATTGAGAGGTGACGGCTGTTTTTGCTAAATATGCTCGGCGCCCTCTTAACTGTGACTACTCACTTCTCTTGACGCATTTTCTATATTGACATTGGGACTTGTTGGTTTAGTTTACTCACAAGGGAAGTTTTTATAGCCACCTATCTTTCCGTATTCTCCTTTAATCAAATCCGCAGCCTGCTCTGCAAGTACGACTGTAGGTAAAACTGTGGCGGATTCTGGCACTGATGGCATCACACTAGCGTCTACTACCCTTAGGTTCTTCACACCTTTTACCTTGAATTCATCATCTGTAACTTCCCCCATAGGGCAAGTGCTGCTGGTGTGGTAGAGTGTTGAAGCCATGTTTCTGACGTAACAAGCCCAATACTCGTTCGTGTCAAATGTCAGACGATCACACTCTGGCAATGGCGGTTTGACAAAACTGCCTCCCGCGTCCGTGAAGTATGTTGTATCTTTAACTTGTATCACCTTTTTAACAGCTTCCACCATTCTGTCAACGTCGCTTTCGCTAGAAAAATAATTGTTGAAAATCTTCGGTGGATCTCTTGGATCCGTACTGCGGAGCGACACTCTACCCTTAGACTTCGGCTTTGTTAAAGTCGCAAGTATAACCATTCTTTCTTTTTCAGCCTGAGTAAGATATAGCGATTTGGTAACTTCTAGGTTAAAGTTTAGATTTATAAACAATACATAGAATAATAACGGCGTTAAAGAACCAAATAACAAGCTGTAGTGTGCAAGATTTAGAGCACCTGATGAAGAAGTAAACGAACCAGCGACAAGCGGGCCTGGGAATGACCCTAAATTCGTAGACAACCCTGTGGTCACGCCAGATGTAATGTCAGTCTGTCCTGTAATCGTTACAGGAGCAAATATTTGATCTTGAAGCCCATACCCGACAGGTAAGTTTTGGACCACTGGAATACCAAGTATCTCTAAGTCTTCTTTCGGTCCTATACCAGATAACATCAATAACTTTGGCGAATTGAACACCCCTGCGGAAACGATAACCTCTTTTGCAAATACGTTAATTTTACTATATTTTGTATTTACGGACACACCTTTAGCTACTAAACCGTCTATTATTATTTTAGCAACAGATGAATCTTTAAGTATATATAAATTCTTTCTTCCTTTAGCAGGTAGTAAATATTCCTCTGCGGTACTGGCTCTTCTGCTTTTTTTATCAGTAATGAAATAGTAAGCTTCACTGGTGCCGTTCGGGTATGGAATTAGAGGATCGGAGAGTAAATTCATGCCAATTTCTTCGAACGCTTTTAGCATAACGTTATTTTTTCCTCTTAAAAGTCCGTTTATTATTTGGGGTTTCGCGCTGATAGCTCCTTTGTCGCAGTGAAGTTCAGCTGTAGAACCCGATAGCACTTTTTTATCCAGCATTTTTTCTATTTTCTTGAAATAAGTCTGGACAGAATTGGCGTGATTTCCAGCCCACGCAGGGTAGTCCTCTTGAGGCCCTCTGAAATTAATTTTAGTTTAGTTTAGTTTATTATTGTTGACTTACAGCTTTAAATGAACCATTGGATAAATCGTTGACAAACCGTAGGTAAAACTGTGGCGGTTTCTGTATTCTCAACTCTTGACAAACTCCTATAAATATGTCGGGCAGGTATGTAAGTTTTTTTTAATAGAGTTGCCTTCTCTGAAATTCAATATGCCATCACAGACTAAGTTATAGGTAGGTATTCTAGTCTGGTCAAGCAGACCCTAAGGTTTCATTTGTTTTAGACTGCCTTTGACCTTTTATGATTATAAAACGATCAACGTTAAATAGGTACGGCGCCGGCAGCTGCCATACCATCCCATATAGACACTTTATCAAACTTACCATAAATCAGATTTAACAAAAACGGAAACGTGATCAGAAGTATTTTTTCCGATTGCAAATATAATGATCGCCATTTCAGTGCATTAATTGTTATATCGAATAACAGAAGTTTATTTTGTTTCATATTTACCACAAAAATCATAACTCAGTAGGTACTTAAATCATGGTCACGCTATCACTTTGACACACGTGGTATACTTAAAATTATTTCAACTGGCCGAGTTGTATCAAAGTAGTCAATTCAAAAAGTGACTTTACCGTCTTAGCATGACGATTCAAAATCTAATGACAGGATTTTAAAAAGTCGGACATTTTAAATAATTTCAACTACTTAAAATTATTTGAACTGTCCGAGTTGTATCAAATTAGGCCGGTCAAAAAGCGACTTTACTGTTCAAACGTGAAGATTCAAAGTCCAATGACAAGTTTTATAAAAAGTCGGACATTTTAAATAATGTCTACTATATGTGGGATGACAAAACGTTGTGTGGTGTAGGGTGACCAAGTTATATGAGAAATATTACATATGGAACGGATTTTTACCTCTGGTTTAACAGGTGGCCGATGGAGGAGGATCCTCCCAGCACTTTCCCGGCGGTGTGTGTGGTGCGGCCGCCGCGTTGCGCCTGCGACGCATTTCCGTCCACCTCCGAGTAGTAATCCCAGTCCATATGGCCGTGTGTCAGTAACGGCCAGACGCCAGGTATCTGTTAACGAATAGAACTATCGAGCGCTTAAAGAGCTCAAATTCGGTTTCACGGTTTCAAAGGAATTTAGACGTTCCGATTGTACCGAGGTTTTCCCGATAGACTAACAGTATAATGGGGCTCTTCGAGAAAGAGTTTATAAATTTTTAAAGGGTCGGCAATGCGCATGCGGCACTCCTGGAGTTGCAAGCGTCCATATTAGGCTGCGGTAACCGCTTACCATCAGGCGGGCCGTACAATTGTTTGCCACCGACGTGGTATTCAAAAAAAAAGTTGCGTACACTCACCACACTCTTCAAGCCGGGGTCTCCTCCAGCCTCGATACACAGCACACGCCAATCGTCAACCTCGGAGAGACGATTGGCAAGCACAGAACCCGCAGTACCACAACCCACTACGATGAAGTCAAAATTATCACCATCTGATGACAAAGAACCAAAGTAACCGATATAGCCTTTCGAATCGCTAAACTTAAGTGGCAGTGGGCGGGGCATAATGCACGTAGAACCGATGGCCGTTGGGGGCCGAAAGGTTCTCGAGTGGCGACCACGGACCGGAAGGCGCAGCGTGGGTAGACCCCCCACAAGGTGGACTGATGACCTGGTAAAGATCGCGGGAGTCCGCTGGATACGGGTGACGCAGGAGCGGTCATTGTGGCACTCTTTGGGGGAGGCCTATGTCCAGCAGCGGACGTCTTTCGGCTGATATGATGATGATGATGATAAATATACTACTTTTATCTCACAACCGCGGGTGAGCCATGGTTGTGTGTCAAGTGGTCTACTCTTCACTACTACACTACTCTTCCATTACCTTTCACTGAGCTGTTCCTTGGCCAAGGAGTCTTAAAATATGAAGAAGCCAAAATCATCACATTAAAAATGTTTGTCACAGCACTAATCGGGATTTCAGGACTAAAAGACGCGTGGTTCAGTGTAGACGACAGAATATCCATCGTGAACTATTAACCGACTGATGTGTTAGATTGAGGGCCTTAAGAGTTATATACGTACATGAAGGAGTAGCAAATAAAAAAACGCTCCATTTAATTGGATACGGCATAGGTAATTAAGCTAATCCATAGCCCAGAACCCGAGGACAGAACTAAGTGGCGGAGAATGATTGCAGATGGGCGCGACAACCATGACAAAGCCTGGTTTGACCTTCTTGAACACCGAAGAAGGAAGAAGCAATCAAACTCTCCACTACCCCCTAACCCACAGTTCTCCGGTCATATCTGCGGGAGACAATGGCGCTCCCGTATAGGCTTACATAGCCACACTAAAAAGTGTACAAATCAAGTCGCTGCTTGAATCGTCTGTCTAAGACGTAAAAGGCCTATGATGATGATGAATCCATACTTAATAGAATGCGAAAGTGCGTTTGACTGTATATTACCTTTTCACGCTTAAGGCGAGGTATCCCCATTGTGAATGTCCCGTTCTAACACGTGTGAGTTTGCAATTAACCATCCCGCTCTCTAAGGAAGCTCTGCGCGTAGTTTTCGTAAATATTTTAACATTAAGCCAATCATTTCATGAAAGCAAACCATATGAATAATATGAATTTGTCTATAACTTGAATTTAAACTTTTGTGAGACATGTTATAACTTCACACCTTCAGCGCCGAGCTGCCACAAAAGTATAACGTAAAGTATCAGTAATATAGCCGTAATATTGAAAAAGCATTCCAAATAGGGGTAACTGCGATTCTTTTCTATCGAGTGAAATCCATCAGGTCTTGTAACTGAATACGATTTTGACTAGACAAGATCCTTATCTAACACATTTATTTATTTATTTATTTAAAACATTGTTAACATGACATTTAGGTCACTTTAATATATTATAAGCCTAATTATACAACATGACATTACAGCACAAAAACCAATGCGTCATTGAACGATAGCACAAACATTAACACAAAAGTACATATAAATTACATAGGCACAGTAGATTGCCGAGTATCCATCTCCCCACAAAATCTCAGGCATACATAGCACACATCCATCCATCGCCACGCAAATAAGTCGCACTCCGGTGCTGATGGTGCACATATATTGTTTTAGAATTAAAGACACTATATTTTATGTCTCAGATGGTTTTAAAAATCTCAAAATATGGTTTACCCAGCCTTAAACCGCTGAACCTATTGAGATTAAGTTTCTGCATTATTTACTAGCTTTTGTCCGTGACTTTATCTGCGTAGAACTCATTCAATGCTTTCGAATTCAATTGCTATTCCTTTATTTCAGGCGGTTACCTAGGTATCGCTTTTCCACACAAACTTCAATCTTCCCCGGGACTCAATATATCTCCATGCGAAATTTCATCAAAATCGGTTCAGCGGTCTAGACGGCAACAGACAGACAGATAAACAGACACACTTTTATAATATTGGTACCTATGGATTGCCGGCGAGTTCTGACATTGCCGGTGCCGGCGCGGGATTTTAATTATAATCATGCATTCATGCCACATGCTAACATAAAAAGGTTTTTCTTTGTTCACGGACTAGGTAAGTAAGTAGTTTTCACGAGGTATCTATGCCCCAAAATAAGATATAATATAGGTGAAGTAATTTAGTTAGTAATTACCATAATTAGTATGTTAATAGCCTAAGTAAACATTGTTAAAACCAGCGTAACATAGGTAATATTTGGGTAAATGAACTACCACTAACTTCTTTAGATTAAGTAATAAGTATATATTCAAATTAATAACGATGCACAGGCCAGCAATGTCGAATGGGAATCTATTGCTGGCGGCACCTGTTACGAACATAATATCGATATTGGAAATTGAAAAAAAAAACACTAACGAGATTACACCTCACAACTAAGTACCAAAGTAAGTACCTAGTTTCCAGTATAACGTGAGCTCGAAATGGCTCAACAATCAAAAGAGAGGTATTTAATCGAATTAGAAGAAGTACCTCCGCCTTGTAGAAGACCACAGCCACAATGGCATTATTTACTATACAAGTATAGTGTTGTGTTCCTGGAGGTGAGCAAGGTTGCCAGAGCTCCCGAGGATGCACTGTGTTGAGAGCGAGGGACCTAAATTTGTCCCTTCCGCTGTCAACACAGTCAATCCTCAAATGTTATAAAGGGTCGGCAATGCGCACGTGACTCCTTTGGGCTATCCAGAAATCACGCGAGGTTCCAAAGGGGGGGTTACGAAAACCTCACTACTGATCACTTTGGGGGGGGGGGGGGGGGGGGGGGGTCCAAGGAAACCTCACGTGTATTTTTTTACTGCACCTACAATACCCAGAAATGATATCCACTCATGTAGCATTTTCTTAAAAGATAGGAGAAATTACACAATTACGTTATCATAACGCTAAACCTACCAAAATAGCACAAGATCAACTAATATACTTCATTTACTTAAAAAAATTCATAGGTAGTGATAAATTAAAAAAATACACGTCAGGTTTCGTGGGGGGGGGGGGGGGGTCGTCTAAAACCTCACCAAAGATCACCAAGGGGGGAGCCGGGAGGTGGGGTCTAAAAGTGGCCCAAAAAACCTCGCGTGATTTCTGGATAAACCCTTTGGAGTTGCGAGTGTCTATAGGCTGAGGTAAGAACTATTATATAATCTGTGCTGAGGTGTCCGCTTACCATCAGATAGACCGTACGCTTGTTTGCCACCGTCGTTGTATGAAAAAAAACCTGTGACCGTATACCGTATACCGTACCTTTAACAATACTGTCGCCCGGCCACGAAGTGCTGACATAGGAAGATGCCAATATCAAAACATTGAGGGCGTTGACGACTGCACCACATGTGACTTCGTGATCAAAAGACGACTGGCCAGCGCCTAACGTAGATGATATAATATCCATAACGATCAACTAGTTGAACATAACTTTTAAAATCATCGTAGGGTGCTTATATAATGCACTTATACAAATACTACTTGTTTTTCGGCTATGCTGAGTAATAACTTAATTGCATGGTATTTGTTATTAGAACAGCTGGGTTTAAATATGTTTTTGAATACACATTTTGAAAAAGGTCACGTTTGACGTAAAACGCCTCCGCATTGCAACAACATTATTTACTTTATGTCACACCTGGCCATAAAGCGGCAATTACCGCACGCTCCGCGCGCGGGAAATCCCACTTCCTGGCCGGGGGTGACATAAAATTTTGTATTTAACACGGGCGGTAATAAAGCTTGTTAAGTAATGTACTGTTACTTTACAAGTATGTAGTGTTGTGTTCCTGGAGGTAAGCAAGGTTGCCCTCCCGAGGATCCAATGTATTAAGAGCGAGGAGTGTCAACACAGTGAATTCTGCGGCAACGCGCACGTGACTCCTTTGGTGTTGCGAGCGTCAATAGGCTGCGGTGTCCGCTTACCATCAGATGGACCGTAAGCTTGTATGCGACCGTCGTTGTATAAAAATATAAGCGGGTTGAAAGTGAGATAATCCCTTATATTTATGTAAATTGTTGCATGCCTACACTTCTCAAACACTAACAAACAGTCGTAGCATCATATACATACACATACATATATGTCAATCAAAACGACCTATTCCTAATCCATGCAAATTTGTATGGTGACATAATATTGCCTGAAACAATACAATTTACAAATTGCGAATGACCATAATGCAAATGAATCATGCGACGCAAACATACGTACCTACCTACTTCTTTTGGATAATTTGCATCAACATGTGTTTGGCAATGGTGATTGTAAAATTGTTCAATAGTTTTCTCACGCATAAATCTTGAATAAAATAAAATAAAGGGCATGCATCCATTTCTTTAGCAAATGACAAATATATAAGTATATACTTTTCTAATAATATTTACAAAACAATTTACAGTTAATTACCGACTGTATTTTTATACGCAGTCAGCAAGTACTCATAAGGACTTTGGAAAAGAGTTTTTAGACGTATTTAATGCTTCATCATCATCAAAACTTAAGAGCTTCGCTCTTGTCGGTGGAGTAACCGCCACTCTTCTCTATTCATTGCCAGTTTCTTGACTTCCCCATACGACCCGGCAGCAACTTCCTCTTTCACTTGATTAAAGTAAGTCAGTCTAGGTCTTCCTCTTCCTCTTCTGCCTTCAATTTTGCCCTCTAAGATATTTAAGAAGAAGTTGTCGTGCCGTATTAAGTGTCCCATCATCATGCCTCTTCTATTTGTAATTGTCTTAAGTAAACTTCTTCTCTCTCCTCATACTCAAACCCTCTTCGTTCGTCTTTCTTTCCGTCCAGCTGATCCTCTCCATCCTACGCCAATTTCGAAGGCCTCTAATCTTTCTCTGTCTCTTTGTGTCTCTTTTAATGCTTAAATTCTTGTGTATTCATCTTAAAAATATATTAAAGATTGGTTAAGATAATATAAAACCTGATGAAGAACTCCGAGAGTATCATTCCGAACCCCCTCCTACCCCTACATGGTGGCATTTTTCACCATTCTTTTATTGAACCTGACTGTGGCTTTATAGGCGGCCCAATAAAGAAATAGGAGTGTGCGGTTGGAGGGTGGCCTGGGAAAAATCCAGGAGAAATCTGCGACAAAGTCCTCTCCCAGCGAAAAAAAAAACAAAACGAAACATTCTTTTGTTATCCGGCTAGCCAGTAGCGGAGAGCTCAGGTGACTTCCTGATTTGTCGGTGCGGAGGCGGTACGATATGAGAAAACTGTCAAATGTCAGTGTCAACTGTCAGACAACTCCAGAGTGCTTCCTGACTGGCGCGGGATGCGCGGTAGCGGGACGATGCGAAGGCAGTACTGCTCCGGTTCTGCGCATGTTATTACTACTGCGCAAAAGTAATAGATTTAGATTTAGATAGATAGATTTAGATTTATTTATTTCATGAGAAAAATTACAATATAAATTTGCATACAATGTCAAAATTATAAGAATCCTTATCATGATCGTCAACAAAATCATTAATAATAAAAATGAAGTTAAAATGTCAATACATTGAATGAATAGGTATCTCCCTCAAGGGATCGTCAATAACATATAATAAGAATAAAATAATCAGTATCGATACTGACAGTATTTCGTCAAGTGTAATCTTTTCGAAGAAAATGTCACATATCGATCCCGCCCCGCCAAGTCAGGAAGTCGCTTTATACTGGAATACTCATAGGTACTTTGAGCTCCAATGAGATTGGCTGAGCGGCCTCAACCGATTGTGAGGTGTGAATGGAATCCAGCTACTGGAGTTTTATCGCTGGTTCACTCATCATCTTCCTAGCGTTATCCCTGTACAGTTGCATCCTAAAGGATGCCTGGGATCCGCTACCTAATTACTGAAAATTTTAAATAGTTTTAGCCGAATCATAAGCTTGAAATCGATTTTTCCATAGACGACGTCGACAGGAAATTATTAGTTACGTCTATAAGAAAATATATTAGCCATTGTTAATTTTAATTATCGTAACCTTTCCGATGATCTTCATACATTTCACGACATTTGGTCGATTAAGTATTAGTAAAAAAATATTTAATGAGGAAAATTATGCTTGTCTAGGTAGTCCAACTCTAGTTTTTTATTTCATTGGTAAAAACCAAATTTTTGTACGTAGTTAAGGACAAATATGCAGGCCTTCATTTTAGTTTTTACTATTTCGTTACAACAATTACCCATATAAATTGTAACGAAATAGTAAAAAATAAAATGTACGCATAATTTAGTCTTTAAGGCCGGGTATTACCACTTTTGAGTTTTTAAAAACCATCTGAGACATAGAATATAGTGTCTTAAAATCTAAAGAAAATATATGTGTTACATGAGCATCTTGTCTAGTCAAAATCGCAGTCAGTTACATGATCTGATGAATTACACTCGATAGAAAAAAATCGCGAAGTTACCCCTTTTTGGAATGTATTTTCAATACTACGGCTATATTACTGATATTTAACATTTAATTTTTTTACTCAATTAAAGATCGTAAATAGTTATAGACATTTTCGCAGGGTTTGCTTTCATAAAATGACTGGCTTGATGACTATAGCAAAATATTTACAAAACTGCGCGCAGAGCTTGCGTAGAGAGCGGGATGGTTAATTGTAAACTCACGCATGTTAGAGCGGGACAGTTGCGTTGGGGATACCTCCCCTTAACAATGTACAAAAAAATGGTTTTCATCCAAATACGAGAGACCGCACGCCGGCCGCGGAACATTCGAATATAACCGAATGCCCTTTGGGTTACTGCATGGGGTCACGATGACTCCCACGTACCGTGAATATGTGTTGAATTGTTGACGTTAAATAATTACGTAACGTAGAAGCGGACCAGTACTGCCTTCGCATCGTCCCGCTTCCGCGCATCCCGCGCCAGTCAGGAAGCACTCATTTAAATGTAAGGGCACAGTAAAAAGTAGTACAGAGTTGACTGACAGTTGACACTGACATTTGACAGTTTTCTCATATCATCATCATCATCATCATCATCATCATTTATTCATTGTATACATGTACAGTTTGATGTATCGTACCTACCGCCTCCGCACCAATAAATCAGGAAGTCGTCTAAATCGTGTTCTGATCAATCTTTTTGTAATTAAAAACTTCCTATAATTTGGGTCTCTGACTAGGTTTGGAGGCCTAGGATGCCCACTTTTAGTGTCTTATTTGAGCGATTATGGGCCCCTGAATTTTCGCCAGGCCACTCTCCAACTTGTGCACTCCTATTAGTTTTGTTGGTTCCGGCCTATGGCCTATAAAGCCACAATCAGGTTAAAAAAAGAGCGCTCATGATCGAAATGGAACCGTTAGCACCGCTTGATAATGATATGATAATATCATAGAACTAGACCCGGAAACCATATGTGTTGCAGGCCTTGACAAGTGCATTAAAGTCTATTTCTGTCTGACAATAACAGTGACATTTGGATATTTCCAATTTGCATAAAACTCGTTTGACTATTTTTGCTCTGTTTGACTAACGTTATGTCCGTCTTACTTTAGCACCTTTATACATTAACATTTATCTATTAAAATGAGGTCGTTCGTGCGAGCGGGACATTGCTATTCAAGTCTATAGCGATGTCCCGCTCGCACTGCGGAAACCGTGCGGAAAACGCATCAGTGTGAAGACCGTCTAGACCGCCACGGCTTTCCGCGAATAACGAAGCGGCAATGGTTAATTTTAATAGCTGTTCAGTGCACGATCGAGACCGCCACCAGAGCTCGTGGCAGGGCCGTAACGCGGCCCTCTCTTTGAGGCAGCGCTGGGACTTGAAAGACTTTATCATTTAATGCGATTAGGGTTTGCAATCCGGATATCCGGATATCCGAAATATCCGGATATCCGCCGTTTTTTGGATCCGGATCCTAAGGGTCTCAGGATCCGGATATTTTGGATCTAACGGATCTTTAAAAATTTGATTAAAATATGATAATGAACTAAAAGAAAGTTTGTATTATCTATTTTTCAATGGTAAATCTGAATGGAATGTATATTATTTAACAAAAATACAAAATAAATAAGTTTCTGGCATAAACTTCATTTTTGGTACTAGCCTTCATTAGCGACTGTACTTTTTTCCACAGTCATCAACTCCTCGTTTTCGGTTATAAGGAGCCCAAACACGACGTGTGTATCTTGTGTATTGTTTAGGAGTTCCTATGGCGTCCAGCATCAGCTCAGCTCGGTCGCCCAGCCAAGACACATTCGACGGTTGATCTCCTCCTCCACCTGCCCAACTATTTGTCCCAGATACACATATTCGTCGATAACGAGTTAACGAACATAGTCTTAGTTCTTAATTGGAGTTAGTACTACATGGACGTTAAAAATGATCTTCGTTTTGTCCATGTTCATCTTAAGACCAACTTCCTTAGAAGACCTACTCAAATCAGATCATTGAGCTAAGTTCTCCATGGTCGCAGCCATAACCACTTTATCGTCGGCAAACCGAAGGTGAGTGATAAACTCGCCATTTATGTTGATGCCGAGCCCCATTCAGTCCAGAACCTTGAAAACATCTTCAAGTTCAGCAGTAAATAGTTTCGGAGAGATGATATCTCCTTGCCAACTCCCCGCTGCAATGGTATTGGTTTAGAGGTTTGTTCTTGGAGACAGACTGACATAGTGGAGTTCTCGTATTTAAACACTTTAGCACTTCGATATACCGGTAAGCTAATTGATCCGCTGGAGAGCTTGTAACACAGCACAGCCCGTCTCGATCGAATCAAAGGCTTTTTCGTAGTCCACATATGCTAAGCAGATGGGCAGTCGTCAAACCTGCGTGTGAGATGGTTCGTAATCACTCGAAAACAACTTGTAGACAAAGACAAAGCTTTTGAAGCGCCCTTATAAGGATTGGCTTTCCGCCCGCCTTCAGGAGCTCAGCCGTTATTCCGTCATCGCCTGGTGCCTGTGTCGTACAGGCTAACGTCTGGTATATCTTCGGGATGATGTCGGGTTAATCTAACTCGTGAGTCGTTAGCTAGATTAGGAATGGGGTTACGTGTTGACGTGTACGGCTACAGCTGTCCATAAAAACCATCTATCTCACTCAAGTGCCCAGGTTTGGACAAAACGATTCTACCATCCTCAGTTCTCAGCTTTGCAAGCTAACTCTGGCCAATAGGCAACAGATCTCTTGCAAAGATTTATTTCGCTCGCCCGATAAAACAAATATTATTAATCTTTACATTATGATTAGGCCTTTAATTCAAATCTTAGCCCCATTTCAATTATTTTTTATTAACGTTAATTGGTTCATTTAATTTTGATGAAGCAACCCACTACTATGTTGGTGCAGGTGTAACACAGTCAGTTGCTATTGGGTCATCTACCTGGAATGTTATCAGTGTTCCTGCGTACTTGATTGTGATTTGACTGATTGATTGATGGTTATTTATTGATTATTTCGTAATTATGTAATTTGTAACTGCTAGTTACACTTTTTTAGCAAGAATACAGCAGCTACTTACTTGAAAAAAGCGGTTGTTAATCGAAAAGTCGTTAATTTTGAAATGGATCCGTTTTATCCGAAATATCCGGATATCCGGATCCTACGAATTTTAAGATCCGAATTATCCGGATCCTTAAAATCAACGGATCTTGCAAACCCTAAATGCGATAGACTCATCTTCATATTCTTCATCATCCTTCTACAGGCCTAGAGTTTTTCCGTTTGTGCCAAAAGTGACAAAGCTCCCAGTAACTCGATTCCACTGACACACGTCAGTTCGGTTGAAACCGCTCAAGTCGCTCGACCAAGCTCATAGGAGCGCAAACTCTTAGAGTATTCCAGTTTTTAAGGGGAGGTATCCCCAACGCAAATGTCCCGCTCTAACACGCGTGAGTTTATAATTAACCATCCCGCTCTCTACGCAAGCTCTGCGCCCAGTTTTGTAAATATTTAGCTATAGTCATTAAGCCAATCATTCTATCAAAGCAAACCCTGCGAATTTGTCTATAACTATTTACGATCTTTAATTGAGTACAAAAATAAAACGTTAAATATCAGTAATATAGCCGTAGTATTGAAAATACATTCCAAAAAGGGGTAACTTCGCGATTTTTTTCTATCGAGTGAAATTCATCAGGTCATGTAACTGACTGCGATTTTGACTAGACAAGATCCATATGTAACACATATATTTTTTTTAGATTTTAAGACACTATATTCTATGTCTCAGATGGTTTTTAAAAACTCAAAAGTGGTAATACACGGCCTTAAGCCGCTCGCGTGGTCGTCTCGGAGTTGTTTCTTAAGTTGATTTAACGACTGCTATTGTAGACAGCAGCCGGGTTCATAGGCTTAACGTGCCTTCCCAAGCAGGAGCGCTCAGTTAATAACCACTCAAGAAGGCGGACACCCATCCCAAAGTTGAACGACGTTGCTTATAGCCGATAAAGTTTAATAACTATTTTTATAACTGCATTTTTTTTTATTACTTACTCATTAATTATTGCTGTTGTATCTATTACCAAAGAGAAAAACATCATGTTTTAGGTTTAGCTGCTTACTATCTGTTGACAACTTATTGGGTACAGTTGTGTTCAAAAGTGTATTCCGTGTAGGTCACGGTCAGAGCGTTTACACATATGCAATGGATTTAAGTATGACCTTTTTGGCATAAATCATTTATTGTTTTACTACTTACTCTACTTAGGTATATAGTCTTCGAATTTTTACTTCAACTGCTGGAGTGAAATCTATTGAGTATATTATATATTTAGCGTCGACTATGGCTGCGTCTAATACTTATGCATCGTTAGCTACCAAACGGATTAATCCAATTAAGTGTTTTTTTAATCGAAGGTTGGTAAGGTTCTAAACTATGTTAGGTGTGTCAGGGTTTATTTAATTTTGCGTTTGTGAGATTGTATACGATTTAAATCTACATACGTGATTCCGAGATTTTCGAGGCCAAAAGTAAACTTATTTGCCGTCAAATTCCGTCTACATTGATCACCGATTTTTACAAGCTTTTTGATTTGACTTGCACTGCACTGTCCGCATTGAAAGTTGTCCTCAAAATTGGCAATAATTTTTTCGCCACTTGCCGGTATCCGATTGACCTGAAATTTGGCATACAAAGTTAAAATATTCTTTATTAATAGGCCTACGTCTATCAGTTAAAGAATCATTTGAAGAATTCATTCTTACAAAAATATTTATTTGCTACAGATGTACAGATCATCATCCTCCTAGCGTTATCCCAGTACAGTTGCATCCTGAAGGATGCCTGGGGTCCGCTACAGTATGTACAGATGTCAAAACTAAATATAATAAAAGAAGAAAAAAATCTAGATCTAAGATCTAGTTTCCCCTCGGGTGGGAACTGGGAAGGTCAGATGGCAGTGGTTTGCGTAAAAACTAGTGCCTACGCCAAATCTTGGGATTAGGTACTGGACTTCCGGCATCCTTCAAGATGCAATTGTACTGGGACAACGCTATAGGAGAATGATGTATGTATGTAAATACTTTTATGTCACACCTGGCCATAAAGCGGCAATTACCGCACGCTCCGCGCGCGGGAATTCCCACTTCCTGGCCAGGGGGGTGACATAAAATTTTGTACTTAACTTGGGCGGTAATAAAAAAGCCGCATCCCTTGCCTTCGGCTCGGGCGTCAAATACCTGCGATCTGAGACATTCTTTGTTTTACCGCCATTGTACACAAGACCAAAGGAAAAAAAAATACAGTCAAAACAGCAGCAGCAGATGCAGATGAGACTCAGCAGATGATGAGTTAAGCGAATTCCATAGACCATCTAACACTTGTGTACGCACCAGTAAAGGCCATTCCGCTGACCTTGACGCTCTCAGCTTCAATACCGTTTTGTTGACATCATTTTTACAAATAATCATTTGTAAAGGACATGAAACAAAAGCATTCCGTGAACTGCTACGATCAGCTTTTGACTGTCTATGAACAGGAAAGTTACTTTAGGACTTTAAGTTAACTCTATTCTAGGTACAAGGACTCACCTATGGATGTAACCAAGGTGTAACCTTTCATGAACCTAAGTTTAATTTCTACAGACCAATCGATTCATGTGCCACATGTTGACAGGCTGGCTAAGGACATAGAAAATAGTGTCTTAAATTGTAACAAAAATATATGTTAGATATGGATCTTGTCTAGTCAAAATCGTATTCATTTACAAGACCTGGGCGCCGATTTTTGAGTGTCGAACGCTCGACTTTTCACTCGAGATCTGTCAAAAAACTATGATCATTTGACAGATGTCGAATAAAAAGTCGAGCGTTCGACACTCAAAAATCGGCCCCCTGATGAATTTCACTCGATAGAAAAAAATCGCAAAGTTACCCCTTTCTGGAATATTTTTTTTCAATATTACTGCTATATTATTTAATTTTTGAACTCAATTAAAAACCCTAAATAGTTATAGACAAATTCGTAAAGCTTATTTGTTGGGACCGTGCACGACGACAGCGCCACGGACAGGTGGCCATTATGGACAATATTGTCATAGCTGTCAAGCGAGAAGTAAGTAAATATTGTGAAAAAAATTAATGAAATCTTGTGTTATTTTACTATATTAGACAATATTGGACGATGGTAGTCAGTTATTGCCAATAACATTAAAATTGTTGTTTTCAGTTGTTGTTGTCAGGTTAGGTGACTTATACTTTTTTTTTCTTACGGCAAAACGGTCTCGTTTCCACCACGGTCTTGAAAATTGGTAAAATTTACAGTCGCTATTCTGTGGTGTTTTTACAATTCACAATAACACATCTTACTAGGGCCATATTAAATTTATCTCAAAAACGATTAGAAAATGTTTACTGCAACATGGATTTGACAGCTCAAGTCACCGACAAAAATGTAAATTTTAGCCGTAGCGAGCGCTGCGATCGTTTAAGCTACCCCCTCCACCCGCTTTGCACCCTGCCAATATTTGACAAGCTATGCCAGCGACTTTGTACGCGTAGAACTCGTCGATCGCGTTAAAATTTCATTACTATTCTTTTATTTCAGGCGCTTACCTAGTTATACAAACTCCATACAAACTCTCCCCTTATAAGGGATGATTTCCGGGATAAAAAGTATCCTATGTCCTTCCCGGGGACTCAACCTGTCTTTATACCAAATTTTATGTAAATTGATTTAGCGGTTTAAGCGTGAAGAGGTAATAATCAGACAGACACATTCGCATTTATAATATTAGTATGGATTGGACGGGGATGTGCAAGCACTTTTGACTAGGCGTGTATAGATTGATCCAATAATCGATTGATCTAAATCAATCATATTGACACCTATAGAATGCATTTATCCACCTGTTACCAGACTACAATCGGTAGGCTCCCCGCCCACTGAACCATTTCAAAACACGTTTATAGATCTAAAAAGAGATAACTCCAAATTAAGGATCCATCGAATATCACATCTATGTCATCTGATTAAGATGGATTTTAAAATTATTTGGTTATTATTGTAATGTTAAAATGCGAACTAGTCTATTTATTGTTCCAATTTTAACAATGTATTGCATAATGGACCGTACTTTCTTGTATAATAACGCTCCTCTCGCTAGATAGACATCATGAGAGCTGCAATAGAAATTCTGAAACAATTAAATGTCATAACGATATTGTTTTAGGTAACATTTGAATCCTATGGTAAGCTTTCGTACGTCTATGAGACATGAGTGCGAGATACAAACTAACCAATAACCATGTCTTTGAGATTGTGATGCAGTATATATAATATGGTCATAAAGAGATTTAGGTTCGTGTCTTTCCTGTGGACATATTAAAAGTTAAGTGCTACAAAGCTTAATTTTAGATTGGACCAGTAACCCGCATCAACAGCGTCTCTATTAATCCACGTGATAAAAGCATAACTTACATACGCATAAGCCGTTAACTATTGACCACAGAAGGGACGACTTTTGTTTTTTCAAGTCTTTATGACCCTATATGTGTATGTAGCTCTGCAAGTGTTGAGTGAGTAATTAAGTATAATAAAATAATAATAAAAATGTATCATCGTAGGCTTATTTTTATTTATCGTATGGCTATTAAACTAACATTTTATAAATAAAAAAAAACAATTTTTGAAATGAGCTTCTGGCTGCCAATCGCGATGACTTGAGTCTTCGCTGGGTTCACTTTGAGACCATATCTGCGACTCCACTTGAGAATGCGCGCCAAGTCATTATTCGTTCTCTCGATGGCAGCAGGGAGATCGTCAAACATGGACTGTGTATAAATCTGAAGATCGTCGGCATAAAGGTGATGACGAGAAGAAATGTTGCGGGTAATCGAGTTAATATATATGATTGCACGATTTGCACGTAAGTTTGCGCGGTGTACAAGGGAGGTCAAAACAACATTGTTCAGAGCATACTGCACCTCCCTGTACACGTGCAGCTTATGGAGGCACTACACACACCGGGCCTACGGAGCCCTCAGCGTCCAGTACAATAACGCTCTCCGGGTGCTGGTGGGGCTGCCCCGCTTCTGTAGCGCATCAGGGATGTTCGCAGAAGCACGCATAGACTGCTTCCATGCGACCATGCGCAAGCGGTGTACATCCCTGGTGCGCCGGGTGCGGGCCAGCCCCAACCCCATCCTGCAATGGATAGCGAACAGGTTGGACTGTCCATATATGAGGCACTGTTGTGCAATGCCGGAAGATCAGCGCCGGCTCCCTGAGTCGGCATTATGCTGAGGCGAGACCTTTTTGTGACGTTTACTTGTATTAATGATCGTTTTTTTTTGTAACTTTTTTATGTTTGTTCCGTCATAAATAAATGTTTTTCTTCTTCTTCTTCTTCTTCAATGCTATGTCCAAGAGTAGGTACATACTTTGTATAACAGTTAGAATTACTAAATATACTGTCATTTTAATTGTTATACAAAGTATGTTAGAGTTTGGCTACTTTAACGCTACCAAGCAAATGAACTGTCAAACAAATATTTTGTTTGGCAACACTACCTCGCACTTCACATTTCCGTGACATTTCCATAGAAATATGACGTATAATGCACAGTGTTGCCAAATTATATTTGTTTGACAGTTCATTTGCTAGGCAGAGTTAACGTAGCGAATTAGGAACTAACAATAAGAATAATAATTAATGAATTTCACTAACAATAATTGTGTATGAGTCGCGTGTTACTCTAAATAAACGTTTTCTATTCTATTCTATTAATTGACGTTTTGATATCTAATAAATACTGCACTTTCAATCAATTCTTTAAAAAATGGCTTCCATCAAATTTATGATGATTTCGCCAATGTCACGTGTTCAATGACGTTGTTCGGTAACGACGCCATGACAGTAGATAAGGTTTTGTACGGTAAATGGATTCTGCTCGCCGTCGCCCCGGGCACGTGTGCTCACCAACGCGGCGACGATCAAAATCCATACTGCACTTTATGAACTTTATTAGCTTACGTCAAATCGATGACATTTAAACTTTAATATCCATAGTTTTATTATTACTATTAGTTAGGTAGTGTGAGATAACGCTCTATGAAGTCGAAATGAAGCCAAAATTAGCCGAGTATCTTCCCAAAGGTCGATGTCCAATACAATACTTAATTGCCGGGTACTATACCTACCTGATTCAACGTTTTCATAGCTAATGAATATGTTATTTAAGGCGATATATCGATTGAAAGAGACCAACTTTTGTTTTTCGCTCACGAGAAAACGGGATGCAACCCTCTCCGAGAATGGCTTTTTAGACAAATCTCGTTAAATATCTGACTGTGTGCAGGATTATTCAATTTCCTCTTTTCAGTACCTAGATGGGGTAAAATATATTAACTTAATCGTGTCTTTTAGTAATGCGTTGTTTTAGTAGGCTGAGGAAAAAAAGGAAAATATAGACTGGACCTTGGATTTATTTTCTATCGAGAAAATTTTAAGCAATCATGTTTCGCTATTGGCAGTACCACAACCATATAGTCAAGAATCATATATCTGAAAATCAGCCCCTAATGTTTGCTAGTCTAGGCAGGACAGCGTTTCAAATTCTCCAAATCTCTCAGTGTAGCGCCTTAAGTGGCCGTATTATACTATTATCTCTAGTTTTAAGTTAAACAGTCAACTTCATTATTTACTTATTACACATTTTCCACAAATGGAAGCAGAAAGTGAAAACTGTTCTCATAATCATGAATGGTAATGCCGGCTGATTAATTTAAAAGTTAAATTTTCATGAGTAGATAGCCGGGTTGAAAGTCGCTTTTCCGACCCTAGGGTGGAAAGTATTTTTTTTTAATAGTTCAATGTTATGTTCAATAGGCCGAGGGCTGGCGCTGGCAGCGCGCGCGGGGCGCGGGGCGCGGCGGCGCCGGCTGCTGGTTTTTTTTAATCATTTTAGTTTTGTAGGCTGCAGCGCGTGTTTTTAGGGTTCCGTAGTAAACAAGGAACCCTTATAGTTCCGCCATGTCCGTCCGTCCGTCCGTCCGTCCGACCCCCGTTTTTCTCAGTAACCGTTAGTGCTAGAAAGCTGTAATTTGGCATGAGTATACATATCAATGACGCCGACAAAACGGTAGAATAAAATCTTAAAAAAAATTTTTTTTTAGGGTACCTCCCCTACATGTAAAGTGGTGGTGCAATTTTTTTTTGTGCCAAACCCTATCGTGTTGGGTATCGTTGGATAGCTCTTTTAAAAATATTATTAGGTTTCTAAAAGCATTTTTTGATTAAAGAATTGGTTAGCGTGATATTAAGCTTTGAAGTGATAATTTTAGCTATGGTCAAGTGTCCCCCCCCCCCCCCTGCCAGCTAAACGGTGGCTACTAGGCATGTGAAAAAAATCATGGTAGTAGTAAATACGATGAATTTAAAAGGAAAACTATCACAGCTAAGTAGACATTACTAGTTGACGAGTAATAGTCGAACTTCAGAAATGTACTTTCGTACAATTTCCATTGATACCTTAGATAATGTTGTTAATTCTGTCAAAAACATAGTAAATATAAGTTTGCGAACTTTTTAGTCCATATAATGTAACGGGTAGACGACTACGGAACCCTACCTTGCGCGTGGCCCGACACGCACTTGGCCGGTTTTTTATTATTGAATTCTTAGAATGTCATTTACTATTACTTTTATTTTTCATTTATTTTCCTTATATGTAGTTGAAATGAAAAGAAGAGTGTTTAACTCGGGTGAAAGCACCCATTTCACCCTTGAACTATCTCGGGTGAAATGGGTCGCTTCAACCCTTGGTTAACAACCTACTATTTGTCGATAATTTTCGTTATTATACATATCAAGATATGTGAGATATGAGATATGTGTAATAAAAATGGAAACTATAGGTCTAAATTAAAAGTAAAAATTGTAACAATATTTTTTGTATGACCGTTTGTTTCATATTTAAATAAATAAATAAAATCAATGGAAATAAAGTAATTTATGTAAAGGAATGAACCATATTCCGCTCTAAAAGGTGATAGTGAAATTGGACTATCAACGGGCATTTATAATTAACTTATCCAAATTACCGTTTAGTTAGTTATTTGCATACGTTTAACTATTACTTTATTCCGTAGTTTATTCTTCACTCCGCTCTGATGCGTGACTTTCGAAACGCACAATGTCTTAAAAAATAACGATGGTGATATAATATTATGACGGCTATCCAGCTAAGGTAAATGTCCCTGTACCCGACCCTGATCCACATACACACAGAAAATATGGTACGTACCTATAATATAATCGTAGCATATTTTTTGCTGTCAACACTATTCTAAGTACTACTTGTTATTTTTCATTTGCTGTTACACTGTCCAAACCAAGTTAGATACGACTCTGTATTTTACGAACTCAATCCCCTAAGACACAGGTCCACACCTAGTTTAGGGGACGGAAGTCCTGACCTAGTATATAATACTTATGTACAACTAGTATTAGTATATGGCAATTGTGTGTAACAATTCTTTGTGTACAATAAATAATTTTATTATTATTTATTATTATAATATGTACCAAAATTAATTAAAAAGTTAACAAACCTCCCCATCCACAGCCTCAAATCCCAATGAGATCTAGTTTCCCCTCGGGTTGGAAGGTCAGATGGCAGTCGCTCCCGTAAAAAATAGTGCTTACGCCAAATCTTAACGCTAGGAGGATGATGTGTACAGTTATACGGAAGCGTTGACTTCTTGTCATGAGTTCTTATTTTGTCTTCTTGTTTAGGCGCCTGCAACAAATGCAACAATAAGCAATTATATGTATGTAGTTAGCACAAAATAAAATAAAAAACCGTAAAAATGCGTGTCGGACTCCGCACATTTTGGGTCCCGAACCAACCGGAAAATTAAGTAGGTTTAATAAGAAAAATAAGAATATTTAAAAGAAAAATCTTATTAGTATTTGTTGGTAAAATATACGTAATAATAAAAATTATCGCCAAATTTCAAGTTCATAGGTCAATGGGAAGTTAAAAAATTATTCGGAACAAAATTATGCGACATACTACGGACGGTTTACTGCTCTCCTCTCTCGCTCGTTGCCAGTAATCTCGGTCCCATGTTAATACTTAACTACAGTAAATAAATGAAACTGCATTCTTTTATTGGATTTCGATACAGAATGTATAATTTAATTATCTATTCATACCGCACGATTACCGCATTCACTGCCACCCTCTGTTCCTGGACATTCGGCAAGTGCCGCACTTTGCTGTGTGCCCCAAACGCACATGTGAGTTCAACCGACTATTCTGTCTAAGGCACTAAAGCACAGGATGCAAGTGTCAAATATTATGAACGCATCTGAGCGTTCAAGGCACTGGGTGAAGGTAACGAAAATGCATATATGCGTTGGGGGCAGTGAATGCGTTAAGGGGAGGTATCCCCAACGCAAATGTCCAGTTTACAATTAACCATCCCGCTCTCTACGCAAGCTCTGCGCGCAGTTTTGTAAATATTTAGCTATTGTGATTAAGCCAATCATTTTATCAAAGCAAACCCTGCGAATTTGTCTATAACTATTTACGATCTTTAATTGAGTACAAAAATTATATGTTAAATATCAGTAATGTAGCCGTAGGATTGAAAAACATTCCAAAAAGAGGTAACTTCGCGATTTTTTTCTATCGAGTGAAATTCATCAGGTCATGTAACTGACTGCGATTTTGACTAGACAAGATCCTTATGTAACACATATATTTTTTTTAGATTTTAAGACACTATATTCTATGTCTCAGATGGTTTTTAAAAACTCAAAAGTGGTAATACACGGCCTTAATATATATTTTAACTATTCATTTCACCTAAATTGGTGCCACTGGCCACTGGGCAGAGCGTTCATAAGGCTGGCCACTGGCCGCGTTGCCTCGCTCAATTGTAATGCTAATTCAACAACAAAATTGAAAGGCACAATAATAACAAAATAATTAACTACTATCATAACGTGCCATAAAGTTTCATAACATACCGAGTGCATCTCTAACAGCCTATGCTAAGCTGCATACTAGTTAGATAAAATTTTGACCTACACGCTCACCTGACTCAATTCAATAAGCATTATGTCATTTTTTTTTCTCATGCCATTTGAACCAGTTTTTATAGACGATCAAATGTTGGTATTGGACCACATTCAATTAGAGCAACGCAAAAAACGCTCCATACTGATTAAGTCAATCACCGTTGTATGGTAAAAAGGGGAATCAGACTCAAATTGGAATGTGTCATGCATGGCTCAAATCGACCCTCTGACCGCCGATTATGTGGAGTAGTTACAAATCTGAAGGGTCATTCCGTTTCATAGAAAATATTATATTTTCCATTTCAAAAGCTTTAGTTTTTCTTTGACTCTGTTTCTTCTGATTCTATAACATCGGTGTGTTCTATTTAAATCATTGAATTATTGAATTTTATAAATTCCTCAAAAATAAAGATTTTTTTACCGACTTCAAAGAAGGAGGAGTCTACTGATTTGATTGATGTCGGTGCAAAGAAAAATACATTTTTATCAGCAGTGGGTAATAATAATACAGGGCAATAATTTGGATTAAATAAATTAAATCCTACTTATATTAAAAATGCGATAGTTAGGATGTTTGTGAGAATGTTTTGTGACTCAATCACGCAAAAACGGCTGAACGGATTAAGATGAAACTTGGTATACAACGAGTTCATATAGCCTGGATTAACATATAGGATACTTTTTATCCCTGAAATCATCCACGCCTTTGTTGGTTAGCCATCACATAATGTAGTACGCCGGCTTGCGGCCACTTGGATGAGTGGATGAACTGAAAGGATATTTTCTCGTTTTTAGGGTGCCGTATTTTAAATGGATTTCATTCAATAACTACCATATTAAATGCATGCAAGTCATTGTTTCTTAAGGGTGTGTAAAAATGGCAATAATTGTAGAGTACTTTTCTCTCTAGAGCGCGGGTGAGCCGTGGTTGTGTGTTGAGCTGTTGAGCTATAAATGCACATTGTCTATGTGTGCGTCAGTGTAGGCGCTATGAGT
This sequence comes from Cenopis cana, assembly GCA_951800055.1. Lineage (NCBI taxonomy): Eukaryota > Metazoa > Arthropoda > Insecta > Lepidoptera > Tortricidae > Cenopis > Cenopis cana. Next base: position 2,982,009 of record OX637495.1, read on the forward strand.
TCACGTTATCGTATACATGTATCATAATCACAACTACAAGATTGGCCAACCCGCGCTCGTGAGATAAAAGTACTATATTTGAAAAAACCGGCCAAGTGCGAGTCGGACTTCGCACATTTAGGGTTCCGAACCGACCGCAAAGTTAAGTTGGTTTTTATAGAAAAAATAAAGAAATTTCAAAGAAAAAATCTAATTTATCAGGGGCCATTTTTAGATTTAGTTTAGGTATAATTTTTTATTTTATAGTTAATAGATATATGTAAGTATTAGCATGTAGGTATTTGTTATTGCATTTTTGTTTCTTTATTGTAAAATGTATATTTATCAATATATTAGTATTTGTTGGTAAAATATACATAATAACAATCAGTATTACCAAATTTTAAGTTTATAGGTATTTGGGAAGTTACAAAATTCTTCGGAACTAAATTTCGTAAAAAAAGCTGACTTTGGTGGCTTCTCATTCCTTTGTTTTCCAATATTTTTTAAATTAAAAATATTGTAAGTATCTACTCAATGAGCTCTAAACAACGATACCCCACTCGATAGGGTAGGATAAAAAAAAATTATGTCACACCTGGCCATAAAGTGGCCATTATCGCACGCTCCGCGCGCGAAAAAACCCACTTCCTGGCCAGGGGGTGACATAAAATTTTATACTTACCACGGGCGATAATAAAGAAAGCCTCAGATCGCATATTTATCGCCCTTGCCTTCGGCTCGGGCGTAAAATACCTGCGATCTGGGACATTCTTTGTTTTATCGCCCTTGGTAAGTAATGTACTATTTCGCGCCCCCCTTTAGCTGTATGGGAGCCCCCCTTAATAGTAGATTATTTGACAAGGGTCTAAAGTAAGCCATATTACCACGAGATGGTTATTTTCCCGAACATAGTGAGGGAAATTTGTTCGAGTGGTAATATGGCTTTTAGGCCCGAGTTATACACTCTACTTTTCACTTCGATTGCGAGAAAACACATAGACACAAATTATCCACCTTTAATGAATAATTTAACTCTTGGCGGGCGTATGTCTAATTTGACAGCATGTTTTTTTCTAAGGCCAGCACCATGCCTCGCTACGCGTGTTTGCTTTGCGTATTTGCCTCCCTTTCTTTTGCTATATTAAAGAAAGAGATGCATCATGCGCTTTTTTTCTTTTAAGAGGAGTAATTGCTTTGACCATAGACACTGCTTAATCTTTAGAGAACTGAAAAACGTCTTTCTTGATTGGTCGATTGTAGTACAGCTGTATTCTGGTTGGTTGATAATTTTACCAAATATTTTTTAATCTGTCAAATTACTGTTCTGTGATTGGTGGATTTAATAGGTGTAGTATTTTGATTGGTCAAATTAAAATGTTTTGTAAAACATAAATATGTATACATATTTTCCCTAGGGCTTAAATGTACTACTTTAGCCCCGCTTCACAAGTCTAATATGACACACTTTTCGAGCATGAGAAATGAAAAAACATTTAAAAATAAGTTTTGACTATTTGTATGGCTTCGGGCCAACAAGATGCTTATACTGTGTAAATTTGAAGCCTGTAGCTTTGGAGCTACAGGCATTATACGGTTGGCCGTTTGGCTGTAAAACCTGTGTGACAGACGACGGACGGACGGACGGACGTCTGTGCGTCACCAATAGGGTTCCGTTTTGACCCTTCGGGTACGGAACCCTAAAAAAAACTATCTACTCTTTTAGGTGGTCGCCAAATGATACTTAACTTAACTGGTCCCGTATCTGGCCTAGCGACCCAATAGTTTTACTTTACTGCATGCTCTAAACTTGCTAACTCAATGAATTATTGTCGCTTACTGTACCATACGTTAATTGTCCAAACAACCGTGAACCACTAATTGTCACCTCACAAACAATTAATTAAAGTCCAAACTGAGATAAAGTATTCCCATTGTCTGTTTTACGCAAAACCCAAATCCGATAGTGTTTTCTTGCTAATTGTTGCTTCTTCATTAATTCGTGTCAACTCCTCCCCCCAAGTCGCAAAAGTAAGCTAAAATCACAAGATACCTGTGTACTAGCTCATATCTTCTCGCAGGGGGTCAGGCTAAGATGGCAATGCTGCCAACGTAAGTAAAGCTCGGGCAGGGATTAAGATGTTTGAATAGAAAGGTCTATGTATAGTAGTGGTAGATGTAGCGAAAAGGTTAAAAGCGTGGTCTATGGTTCGCACGCGTGCATTCGTCTCCCACACGTCTGTTTGATAGTGTGTTCTATCTTTAATTTTTTTTTCGGAAGTTGCACAACTTGGTGAATAGTGTTGTGAATTTCGGCTTGTTCCTTCCGTGCCCTGAGTTTAGATATATTAAGGTGAGTTTAGTATTTAAGGCAATAAATTTAATCATCTATTTAAGAAATGTTACGAATTGAATATTTATCAAATAGATTTAACACAAAATGCAAAAATTATACCTCTACCTACTTTTTATTCAACTACGGAAGGGGAATCTTATCAGTGTAACGATATACCTATGCACAGCCTATGCATGTGTTTAAAGAGTGGTCCGTCCGTTACTGAACCGATTTTGTTAAATTAGGTGTAGGTACCTAATTCGTTTCATTATACCAGATTTAAAAATAATTAAGAAGTGTATATTTTCAGAAAATGTACACTTCTAAATTACTTTATTTCAATTTGCAGAAAATATACCTACACTTCTAAATTACTTTTGAATCTTGTAAAGTCAAACTAGTACATCGAAACGATATTTTCACCCACACATTGAATTTAAATCTGGCGGGACTTGGAAGTTCTACAATACAATACAAATACTCTTTATTGCACACCTCAATCTCACTTGACTTAACTTCACTTGGTACTAGGGCTGCCATCTCGAATTTCGCCAAACCCGGACAAAGATTAAAAAAAACCCGGACATTTGGCGTAAATCGCATTTTTTTCCCCGGACGAGTCCGAAAAGAATATTTTTAAAAAACAAGACCTTTAAATTCAGTGAGGTGCTTCCTTACATGAAAAGTGTCCGGACACTTCTTGACCCCCCCCCCCCCCCCCCCCCCCCCCCGACGGCCTCCAAACTAGGATAAATCCGGGAAAACCCGGACGGATAGCAGCCCTACTTGGTACCTAACCCTAACCTACCGTGGTACCTAATACTTAATCAATTCATTATTTTACCTGCATTGAATCATTATAATGAGGTAACATAGCAACTAGATTAATATTGATCTGTATTGTGTATCGAGAATGTAATTACAATCTACAATTACGTGAATCGTGTCTTCGGCAAATACCCTGAGAATGAAAACAACGGGGGCATGAGACCACGCTTCTGGGTCTTTCTTATTTGAACCGTGGTTATCGAGTTGTCCGTACTATCGAAGCTACTATAAACTTCACTATTTTTAAATTCTTCAATCTTGCAGTAGTTTTGCACACTACTTTAAACTTCACTTGTTTTACAATTCTTAAATTTTACATGAGTTACTCTTAATTGAAGGGCCATATATTTATTACTAATATAATCGACCCATCTAGCCGGTGGACGGCCGATGCTCCTTTTGTCATGAATTGGCCACCAGTCTGACACTTAGTTTAGTCTGATATTAGGAAGATCGCGGGTCACTCTTGGATAAGACTGGCTCAAGACCGGGACGAGTGGCGTACTCGAAGCGAGGCCTAAGCTCAGCAGTGGGCGATTACAGGCTGAAAATGATGATGATGATAATGATGATATTTATTACTAATGGCTCCGTGAGCTCCTCCTGTCTTTTTTAGTTTTTAATATCCAAGACGAAAACAAAATGCTACAACAAATACATACTTATTACAAGGCTTAAATCTATAAAATAAATTTTAAATAAAAACTAAACTAAATCTAAAAAACCGGCCAAGTGCGTGTCGGGCCACGCACAATGTAGGGTTCCGTAGTTGTCCACCCGTTACATTATGTGGACTAAAAAGTTTTCGAACTTATATTTACTATATATGTTTTTGACAGAATTAACAACATTATCTATGGTATCAATGGAAATTGTACGAAAGTTTGCTTTTGCAAAGTACATTTCTTAAGTTCAACTATTATACTCGTTAACTAGTAATGTCTACTTAGCTGTGATAGTTTTCCTTTTAAATTCATCGTATATACTACTACCATGATTTTTTTCACATGCCTGGTACCCACCGATTAGCTGGCAGAGGGGGGGGGACACTTGACCATAACAAAAATTATCACTTCAAAGCTTAATATCGCGCCCACCGATTCTTAAATCAAAAAGTTCTCTTAGACACCTAATAATATTTTTATCCAACGATACCCAATACGATGGGGAGTGGAAGAGAAAAAAAATTGCACCACCAATTTACATGTAGGGGAGGTACCCTAAAATTTTTTTTTAAGATTTTATGCTACCATTTTGTCGGCGTCATCAGTACCTATACTCATGCCAAATTACAGCTTTCTACTACTAACGGTTACTGAGATAAACGAGGGACAGACGGATGGACGGACGGACGGACGGACATGGCGAAACTATAAGGGTTCCTTGTTTACCACGGAACCCTAAAAATGGTCCCTCCGGCATTGTTTGTGCCAGAGACGCTGGCAGCATTTCCTCGCTGAATATAGTATTGAAACGTAAATTTCAAATCACTTCTCGTATTAAATCTCATCTGTTTTCCCCTGAACGCACCGTGCTTGGACAAAATCCTTTCAAAGTACTATTTCTTAGTGACTTACGATCTTTTAGCTCTGAGCAGCAGACTAGAGGTCATTACCTGTAGTCAACTCGCGACCAGCCACACCACTTACGATTTCATTGAAGATTCGCTATAATCGGTTGATTATAGAGATCTGCTAAGTTTCCTAGAAAGTAAGATTGTTTTTTTTAACTGTCATCCTCCTAGCGTTATCCCAGTACAGTTGCATCCTGAAGGATGACAGGGGTCCGCTACCTAATCCCAAGAGGCCTTAAGATCATATGTAGGGAAATTAATGCTAACGAGAAGCAATAAATGGTAAGTTATTTATTTGGGCATAACTCTTAATAGATAAACATTATAAACAAAGATGGGGTATAAAAGTAAAATTAAATTAAAACTAAACTAAAGTAACTGAAACTAAATATGTTAAAAAAGATAATCAAAATTGGTCCCCCTAAATGATAGTATGGGAAAAGAAAAAGAGAAAGACCTACTAATAATGACGTGTCAGACAAGGATAAAGCGATGACCCAATAACTTAGCCTTCACGACACAAACAAATTAAGTAAACATTAGGTTTATTCGGACATCATTAGCTAAAATCATCGTCATCATTACGCAATTGTACCATTATCATTATACGACAGATGCATCATACATTAATCTTATAAAGACTATTCAATATAGAATTCTGAACCCATACAAATAAGATTGAAATTGTGATAAAGCGAATTAACGAAAAGGAATATGACAGATGAGAAACGTAAATTAAGTGTCCTTATAACAATACCGCATTTTATAGTTATTAAATACCCAATTTGCATTGTTTGGAAAGGTCACTTAAGATTTACAATGACAAGGTAAGTCAATATGCGGAAGCAGCGTTCCTAATTAACGAAATTTTCGGGTACTACGCTAATTAATAATTAAGAAATAATTAGTCATTATAGTTATGGCTCAGGCATTAATAATTATCGTCGCATCATTTCCGATAAAGAAATACCTTCAACCTTCAAATGACAAACTTCGTACGAACTCATCCATTATAGTTTATCCCTAATTTAATTTATACGAACTTACGAAGCGATATAAAAGTTATCGTAAGCTTCGTTGCAAGCACTAACCTAGTATCGGCTATCGTAAGCTTCGTTGCAAGCAGGGTTACTAACCTAATAGTTATCGGCTATCAGTTTAAAAATAAAATAAAAACAGGATTGCTCTTGGCCAGTATCTAGCCAGGGGGCAAAGATGAGACCGACGGTGAAGCGAGCTCATCTTAAAAAGAGGCAGCTTCTGAGCACATTCCAATTCTGGAAATCTTGATCCACGATGACGCAATTGCACGGTGCGTATGCGAGTGCAATAAAGTATGCCACGACTTGCTGGTATGGTATTTCATGGCGCCACATAATTATAATAATACAAACGTGTCTACACACGCAGGTTTCCTTCCGAGTTGTCATAAGTTCCAGTGAAATCGAAAGTGGGGTCGGGCCGAAGGTCAGTCAGCGAAAGTGAACCTAGAACTTACCGCGTTGATCCGTGCACCCCATGCACTTTATAATGGTGCAGCGTGCCGAAGGCCATTTTAACTGGGAAACCGGCTATCATAGTGAGTGTCAGCGTCCATCGACAGCGAATCTTATACTAATCTATGCGCAACTGTAGACAGAAATATGTACAAAGCTTTCAAGGCAAGTTTTGTGACTGCCCAAGGGTTCTTGATGATTTGTGCGTGCCATGTGTCTATGTAACGTAGATGTCTCTACAAACCATTGCCCTGTGGCATTTCGTGTTACTAACACTATAGTAACTCATTATCATCTTTTACAGTTGGCATTTTGCTTTATTAACAGCTTAATGTGTTTCTATTTTCCATTACAATGTTATAGTAGGTACATAAGTAGGTTAGTAAATATACTGAATATCTGACCTGAGCAGTGAGCATCTTTCAATCCCTGTCCGTGTCCACTCCCTAATATTAAGAAGCCAAGACATCCTGCGTCCTCCAGATTTACGTTTTCCCTATGATTTTCCCAAAATCAATATTATGGTCTGTAGGAGAGAATACCGATCATGCCGCGGAACATGACCGAGGTAGGCGACCTTTCTCTGTTTGATGGTATGGATAAGTACCAGAGTTTCTGGGCCATTTTACGGAAAGTTGTACACTCGACTTATTTTTTATTTGGATAAAATCGGTTATTTTCTACTCAGAATCGAAAGCACTCGAATGATATGGGGAAAAAAAGTGTCGCATTTTTTTTTTATTCCATTCCGTTAACGTTTTCATACTAATCTTGTAATAGTTGTATAACGGAATGGAAAAACTGGAAATTGTATGAAAAATTTGGGACACTTTTTTCTTCTATTAGGTTCGAAAGTGCTTTCGATTCTGAGTAGAAAAAACCCGATTTTATCCAAATTAAAAAAATAGTCGAGTGTACAACTTTCCGTAAAATGGCCCTTCTATACGTTGTCAATTAATTACACCTTCTTCCTAAACAGAACGAAGACTGCGCAATCGCAAATCCTCATTCCCAATCCAAGAGGACCACCCAAGTATTTGCAGCATTAATGAGCTTGCACAATAGCAAACAACTCGAAATCAGTCCAACCAACTAATTGGGTTAAACAATCAGCAATCTAGGATGCTCTTGCGCCGGTCAAGCGGTAATTTTACTACTAATGACGGAGCCCGCACGACAAACAATTTGTCTGTGAGTTTACATCTTCAGTAGTGTATAGTCAACTACAAAGAGATGTAACCACTTTATTACTAAGGCACTAGTCCCACAGCCAGCGAGCAGCGATTACTCTAATAGTAATTCTACTCGGAACTAGAGCTTTTGACTTCAACTTTCCCTGTAATACCTGTGGAAGATCGTGCCGTTCCCGCATTGGTCTCTACAGCCACCAAAAACGATGTTCGCAACTACACAGCAATGCTTGAATCGTCTGCAATAGACGCAAAGGCCTATGATGATGATGATGAATTCTACTCATTTTCCCGTTCCCCTTTATAAAACTTGACCCTTTAAATTTTCTCTATTTGATAAAAATAAATACTGAAATGATTCTCTTGCTAAAAGGACGACTCCACATCAGTGCCTCAGCGACGTTAGCCTGCCCCGTTTAATACGTGATTTAAAAAAAGTTTGACCATGACTATTTCTTAAACCTTTGTCTTTATACCGAACAATAGGTAATAAGTCTCTAATTGTTCTAATTTGGTCACCGACTAATACACAAGATTTAGTTCTCAACACCAAAAAAAAACCTTTGACCTTTCGCATCGCCATTGTTACGTGGAAAGTTGCATCATAATCGGACAAGCTTATTTTTAGATCATAATCTCTTGTAAGGTAACCACAATTACATCTTGTTTAACCAAGTGACCTAGATGATACGACTGCAGCGGTTTATGTCACATTAATTTAATTGTAAACATTATAACTCAATGACAGCGGTAGGTAATTTTAGAAACGGTTTAAACTAGAGAATATATGACTGACGGTTCATCCAACCCTAAACCCGCTAGGCTACTTACAACCCATAAATGGAAGAAACTAACGACATCTGACATGATTCTACAGAATAAACGTAAATCAAAACACTATTACTTTAGGTACCTTATTCCTCGGACAGTCATCTAAAATTGTATTTGACGAATCGATAAAATAAGTTTCTGTAAAAAATAATAATTTTGTACATGCTTAATTTTATTGCCGACTGTACCTACTTTTTTTCCACAGTCCAACTCTTCTCGTGAGACGTTTCCAATGAGCCCAAACACGACATGTTTAACTTAAGAGGAGGGGTAGGGCAAGCTCTCTCCATACAAACTTTGTGCAGTATTTTCCTCGTATGGGTTTGCATTAAATTTATGATTTTTGGTCAGTATGCTTATTTTTGTGTTAGCTATTTCGTGAGGTAATTTTTTTTTTCAATTTATATTCCTTTTCATTGTTTTTATTTCTTTGAAATATTTGAAAATTTCCACATCACTTTCTTCGCATATCTAATATTTACATCCGAAAAAAATATTACATTCGTTAGTGCCAAAACTTACGAATAAAACCTGCACAGAGTTTGTATGAAGAATGCCTTGCCCACCCCTGCGCCTTAAGGAGTTACTATTGTCACTTTCTGTCTCCATCATCAGATTAGCTCGTTGGTACAAATAATAATACATTTAAGTTTATCAACGCCATGGCTTTGATGGCTTAAGCTGTTATGTTCATGTATAGCTCGTCACACAACCATGGCTCACCCGCGCCACAAAATAAAGAATATACAGAAGGTCCGTTCCCGCCGTTCTTGAAAATACATACCTAAACTACAGGGTTGCTTCTGTATTGATTCTGAATTTTAAAAAGGAGCAGATAAATTAAAAATTCTTCAACATGACATTTAAATATGAACCAGCGTATCTTGGTAAAAAACCGGCCAAGTGCGAGTCGGACTTCGCACATTTAGGGTTCCGAATCAACCTCAAAAATATGATTTATTCATATATTAGTATTTGTTGTTAAAATATACGTAATATTGAACATTGTCACCAAATTTCAAGTTCATAGGTCAATGAGAAGTCTAAAAATTCTTCGGAACAAATTTTGTGACATACGACGGACGGACGGACGGACGTCTGGGCGACACCAATAGGGTTCCGTTTTGACCCTTCGGGTACGGAACCCTAATAAATTGATGCGTGACCCGCTGCGAGTTGTGACTTGTGACCGGCGGCGGTCGAGAGCGCCAACAAAAATATACCTAATTAATTAGGTACCTACTTAACTTAACCATAGTACTACTTAAATACTGGCGTTTTACCAGCGAACGATAAGATGAATGTGTAATGGTTGATCGTCGTTATCAAAGCGGCAAGTTTCAAAAAATTACCTACCTACCTAGGTATTGTAACTACCAAAATGAGAAAACCGTTTTATTTACCTTTCAATATCGTTTGAAAATTTGAAGAAAGTGTAGGCACCGTTTTTTGTTGTATTTAAGTGTATTTAAACAATAAAATACATTCCAACTGTAATAATATCGGTTATTCATTTTGACGTACGTGACATAAACTATCTACGTAGCGGCGAGGACGTCAAGTGATCAACGCGCGCACAACTAGCACTCGCGACGCGACAGTGACAGTCGCGACTAAGCTCGTCCGAAATCAACCGAGAATGCCTGTAAATGTTACGTCATTGTGCGTGCGGCGAAAATGGCACTTTGTACTGAGCGGACTCTCTGCTCCGGCGCGCGCCGCCGCTATTTACTTTGTGCCCGCGCTTGTGTGTTAAAAGTAACTAGTTTAGCTTTTCAATCAATAGGTATATACCCATTTTATTTTGTTCTTTAGGAGATTTCCTGATTTGTCGGTGCGAATGCGGTACGATATGAGAAAATTGTCAAATGTCAGTGTCAACTGTCAGTCAACTCAGTACTACTTTTTACTGCGCCCCTACATTAAAATGAGTGCTTCCTGACTGGCGCGGGATGTGCGGAAGCGGGACGATGCGAAGGCAGTACTGGTCCGCTTCTGCGCATGATATTAGTACTGCGCAAATGTAATACTGACAGTATTTCGTCAAGTGAGAATCTTTGCCAGTAAGTTTATGCCAAAGAAGAAAATGTCACATATCGATCCCGCCCCGCCAAGTCAGGAAGTCGCCTTGTACGTACGAAGCGATTTCAAATTAATGTAATCATGATCATGAGTATCAACACATTTGATCCCACAAAACTACATGTTATAATTATTCATTTGTTTGTTATCTTAACACCACTTGACCAATAACGGCGTTGACTTGTTGAGTTTTAAATTACTGGTTTCAAAACGTCAAAATTAAACAATGGCGGATCCTTCTCCCAAGTTTTGCATAACGCCTGTGAATGCGCGTACACACATTAATTGTATTTTATTATCTTTCGATCTCGCCATGTTGAATTGAGTTACGACTACAGCTGGTTAAAGGGGGTAATGTCTTTCTGCCAATCTGGGAGTTAATCACCGTTTTTACTGACGTTTAAGTTGTTTACGTGAATAAGTTGATTGATTTACTATATGATATGATGAGTACCTAAGTTCGCACAAAATCTTAGGCCCGAACTTCATTTCTTATTACATTAAAATTTTGACGATTGAAATCAATCTTTGTGTTTATGGATCGTTTCTTAGTTTTCTTGACACTTCACAGATAAATATTAAACTTGGTTTGGTTATTCATTATTACGATTTAAAAATCACGAGTTTTTGAAGATATAACTAATGTCTATCTAATCTAAAAAAAATATTTTACTCATACTGTACTTGCTTTTTTTTTTAATTAAGCTTATAATCCGTTTCAATAACTTAGTGCATAATAAAGTACTGGAGATTTTTTTGAGTGCAGATATTTATTACATTTTGATTCTTCTAGCAAACAAAAGACAAAGTCTATCGACAAAGAGATTTTATTTCGTATTTATTCAATAAGTAATATTACTCAGAATGGATAATGAATGTGACATGATTTTACATACTAGCCAAGTGTGTTGGTAACATGTGTGTGTATGAGTTAAGTATTAAATGAGGGCAGCGATAAAGCTTTCGCGTCTTTCTATAAAGGCGAGTCAAAAACTGTTGCGCAGCTTGCCAACAAAAATCTTAGTAAACTTTGAGAACTACGGCAAAATTCCGACCTACACAAACCATGTACAATTCACACACTACTCATTAAAAACCTCGATAAAGCGCAATGACTCGTAAATCAAAGTTATTGTCTAATTATGTTTAAATTCTTTTAAGTGTCGCGGCGCTCCAAATAAGTTACCTACATATGAGTGTAGTTACGATATTGACACTTTCTAAAATGTCGTATCTAAGTTAGAATGTGATCGATGTGTACGACCTTTTGACAGTTAACGGGGCCATGCGCACGCGATGGTATCGGTTGCAAAAAGTGTTCTCACGCATACAATCAGCAATAGAATAAACACTTTTGCATACACAGTTGTGCTAAACTTAAAGGACATGGGTTTTCTAAAATACGCTGCATTACGAAATTTAGCTTCATTCGCTCAAAATGATTATTTGTTATAGTACTTGCAATTACGGAATGTAACGCAAAGAAACATAGGTAGGCCGGCAACCGCCCTCGAGGCTTTCGCCTCTGGGCCACGAAACGTTGTACTTACCTCTCCTTCAATAAATCAAGTTTGAGTGCTGTAATATGTGGTATTCCTCTACTTGACCTACGCTCTCATCACAGTACGTAACAAAGGAAAGGGCATACATTTGTCGAAAAGGCAGAGGACGATCAGGGGAGTGGTTTGGTTGGTGATGAGATCAAATTGGCCAAACGCGCAATGTCCACCTCTTAGATTATGCGGAGTTACGAATTCCCAAACTTATATTTACTAACTATGTGGTACATAACTAACAACATTATCTAAGTAATAAACGACATCATCCGTCGGGCTCTCGTCAGCGTCAGTGTCGGCCACCTTAGAGCCAAATGGACTTGCACGTGACGATGGCAAGAGACCCGACGGGATGACTCTCGTGCCCTGGCATCAGGGACGGCCGTTAGTCTGGGATGCCACATGCGTGGACACCCTAGCACCGTCCCACTTGGGCACGACGTCGTTGAGGGCCGGTGGAGCAGCCGCCGTGGCCGAATCAGCAAAACGCCGCAAATATGTTACTCTTGGCGATAGCTACATATTTGCGGCGTTTGCAGTGGAGACCCTGGGTCCGCGGGGACCGGATGCAATTAAACTTTTTAAAAGATTAAGTTATTTGCTTATCCGGTCCTTAGGTGACCGTAGGGCTGGCTCGTTCCTCGCTCAGCGAATCGGAATTGCCATTCAGCGAGGCAACGCAGCCAGCCTTATGGGAACCCTTCCCAGTGGCAGCGACTTGGGCGATGCATGCTCTTACAATTTAAGTATTTAGTTTAGGTTAGGTTTAAGTAGTTGTTAGATCTATTCTTGTTTTGTTTCTTTTCTATATTATGTGTTTTTTGTGTAATAAATCTAGTCAAGTAATAAATGGAAGTTGCACAAAAGTTTGCTTTCAAAGTGAACAACTGGGTCCCAAAATGATACACTCGTGCTTATTGTACAAACCAATATAATCACTTTTATGTACAAATTTACAATTTCTCCTAGCTGGGGTCATGTTTCGCGGAATAATTGAGTAAACACAAAATAATAAACTTAAAACAAATCAAACCTGCATGGTTCAAATGACACTTGACAGTTAGACACAAAGTGCATTTCTTAAGCTCGGGTCGGAACCGTGTCGGAACTCGGAACCCTATATTGCGCATGGCCCAACACGAATTTGACCGCTTTTTTTTTCTAGACATAATTTACTTAAATGCCATGTGCCTAACTTCCGTCAAAGTAACAACATAAACTCACCAACAGTGTTTGTGAAGACTTCGTAACTGATCGGTCCGATATGCAGTCAAACAGTCAATGTACGTTACCAAAGTAACAAAAATATTATGTACGCTCTTGTCATTAAGACCATCGTCGCATATTTGTGGCATTTAATCCGCATCAACATGTTAACTGTCAAATTAAAATCCAATACCAATATTTCGCCGAGTCATAATCTTCATAAATCCGTGTTTTGTTCTCCGATTCAACCCTTTTGCCCTAAAAAAATCTCATTAAGGCCTCCCATTGACTACATACGATACGTAACAAGTTACTTATGCAATAGTTTGTATTCTAATGTTTTTTTGAGGTCGCAATGATGAAGTCATTTGTGCAGTGATTTTGTGTGTATTGACACAAGTTTGAGAATACTTGACACATAATTCACAAGTGAGAAGGCTATATTCAGTAGCATTTTGAGCACGCGTGTTTTCCATTAAGTATAATCAAAGTCAAGTAGAATGTTACTATAGTTACATAAGTTACACATTACTTTTTTTAAGTTTACATTTAAAGTTATTGTTACGTACCAGTACCTAGTTAATTTATATTTTGGATTATACCTACCATTTTTTAACAAAAGGTTACTATATAATTAACTAGGTACCTTATAATATGTTGTTAAATTTTGGTACTCAGGGGGTACAAAGTGTGAATGAAACTAGCCTAAAATAGGGCCAGACTTGGGTAACATGAGGAGGCCTTTATTCAACAGTGGGTGGTACAGGCTGAAATTAATCTTTCAATTCTAATTTGGCTTTCGGTAGCCTTTCTTTTTATTTTTTTCTAATGAATGAAATACAAAAGATATAATCTTGAATTTATATAATCTTCAATTTTAGTATCCACGAATCATTTATTATTGGTATATATATATTTATGGTATATTAATTTTAAATACAACAAAATCAGTTACCATAATATCACCTAAAACTAAAGTTAGTTATATTTAGTTTTAATTATGTTTTCTTTCCATTCTTATTGCGTTTATGTTACTATTATCTCGTACACCTACATAAATATCGGCTACCGTTTTTGCTTCGCAAACTTGGCTGACACTGTGACACTTTCATTTGTCCATACTAATATCTTGTTGCAACTCAGTGACGATCTTAAAACGATTATGAAGCATACATTTAACTAATTACCAAAAACTGCAAATACAATACCTACAAATACCTTAATTAAAGGACACAGTACAGCACAAATTCACAATATGTAGAGGCAAACAACAGGCCGTCTTATCGCTCTAGAGCAAATAATTACCAGTTTGACCGAATGCTTTGATGTGCGTCTGTCCATCCGCGGCTAAGGTAATTAGCCGAACGGCACTAGAAAGCTATTTAGACTCGCGGACAAAGAATACGGGTCGGTAAAAAACCGTCATATTTCCTTAAATACTGCGAGGTTGTAAGTTTTTAAATCATGTCATTATCTTTATTTAATTTTACATCTAATACTGCAAAAATAACAGCCAAAAAAGTAACGTTTCCAAGTTTAAATCGGACTCGTAACAACCCATGAAAAAACAACGTTAACGGAGTGATATATCGCGAAAATCGACATTTTTGGACATTAATATTTTTATGATAGGATCCCGGAAATTGCTAATACAGTTGGGCAATACGAAGAATAGGACAATATGCAAATAAAACAAGTTTAGAATTTTTAACAAAACCTATTGAGGCTATTTAAATTTAAACTAGGCAGGGTGACCCGAAATTTTTGACCGCGAGTGTATTTAATAAATAATTTGTCATCCGTCTACGTATTGACATAACAACAATGTCATGATTTACACTTGCAAAATATATGTTAAAACCAAACGGTATGTTATGTTACGCACCACAGCCGATGCATTTTTTATGACGCAAAACTCTTAGCAAGTAGGTACAAATATTCTGTCCCAATTGAGAAATAATCTATAGTTTTACATGGTAATGCTTGCCCAAGCGAAGCGATGTGTAACTCAAGTAAACACTATGTTTAGGTGACCCGAGGTTATAATAGAGTCAGCCCAGAAATCCTAACTCCTATGTCTAATCCTATGTCCTTAAGAACATAGACTCCTTCTGTAAAAATTCTGATATACATAATTTTAATACTAGAAATAAAAATAAAATTGCCACTAAAAAATTTCGTGTCCGTAAAGTATACAAATCTTTTGTAGGTCAATGTGTCCGTTTTTATAATAAGTTACCTGATGAAGTTTTGAATTTACCTTTTCCAGCTCTTAAAAAGTACTTGAAAAAATCATTGATGTCGAAGGCTTATTACAAGGTTGAGGACTATCTAACAGACAGAAAAGCATGGCCCAAACCAGATACTTAAATAGAGTAAAGATTCATATATTGTGTATTTTTTAATTTTATCTAGTTGACGCAGTTCTTGCAAGAAAACATATCAAAAGATTCAATTTTTTTTTTCCTAAATAGAATTTGATAATGCTAAGGTATACAGTTTCGAAATGTTTTCTTGCAGAATTACACACTGTACATAACTGGTTTTTTTCCTCATTTTATTCTTTGTTTTTGTGTTGCTTTATATAGATACTTAGATTTCTTGATCTTAAGTAGGTTAAGTATTATCATTTATCATTGTAATAAGCATATTTTTGTGAGAAAATGGCTGACTGTCGAGTTTCTTTCGGCGTTTCTTCTCGGCAGTGGCCTCTGTGAAACGCTAGTAGGGTTTGACTTGTAAAAGTGCCATTGCGGCCTACTTACAGAATAAAGTTCATTTTATTCATTTTTTATTCATTTTATTCATTTTAACACTTTCATTGACAGAGGAAAATCACGAATGATTAAGGAATGAATGATATTTTTATTTATTTATTGCTTTACTTAATTAAAAAGTCGTATCGTGCTTACTTATTTAAATAGTCGTATAGCACAAAGTTTTGTCAAACTGCAAACTTGCAGTTTGTTGGCGAATTTAGTAATCAATGAATCACACACTTGTTCCCTGTGCACTGTGCCAACGTGCCAACAGAAGTTGGTTGCCTATTTTGGTAAATGCATCTCTCTCACATATCACCAGGCAAGTATTCCGTAAGCATACATTTACTTCCGCACAGCATCGTTTAACCTTCTAATTGTATGCCACATTCGTTTTATGCTAAATATACTGCCATAAATTGCTCGTTGAAATACCAGTGATGGTACGATTTCACTAAATCTTTTTAATTGGGTGCTTAAGCGGTTAAATAATTATTTTGTGAGATAACTTACGCTACTGTTAAATAATATTCTGGCGTTTACTTTTTTCGTGTAATTATTAATAATCGAAATAGTACAGGTCCACACGGAAACCTATTGCTATCACTCATTATAAACAATGTATACACATTGCTATACATACGTATAGCGCAACACAGTATAACCATTGCTCACCCGCGCTCATGAGATAAAAGTACTACCTACCTATACAGTGTCTCCAAGTATGGTCAATCAATTTGATTTCCGGACCACTTCATACCTTGGCTCGTGGCCCAGCGGCGCTTGCGTACCGCTTGCGGTATCTAAGGTTAAGCAACGTGGGCAGCGGTCAGGACTTGGATGGGTGACCGCTTTGAGTGGTTACTAACTGAGCGCTCCCGTGCTTTGGAAGGCACGCTAAGCCGTTGATCCCGGTTGCTGTCTATGGCAGCAGTCGTTAAGCCAAGTTGGAGGCCTTCGGGCGGCTTGAGAACTTCTAACAGTCAAGTTGCCCACTCACTTGACAAAGCCTAATCCCAATAAGGTCTAGTTTCCCCTCGGGGTTGAAAGGTCAGATGGCAGTCGCTTCCGTAAACACTAGTGCCTACGCCAAATCTTGAGATTAGGTAGCGGACCCCAGGCATCCTTCAGGATGCAACTGTACTGGGATAACGTTAGGAGGATGATGACCACTTCATACCTTGTCATAGTGACATTTATTTTAATTTTATTTCATACAAGCAACTATTATTACAGGTTACACACCCAATGTAATAGTGCCTGAACCATTATTCTAAAATTATTATAATTAATTAACATTACATTTTACATTTTATCCTACGACATAACATAACACAATACATGCAGATATATTTTACACAAATCATTCATCGAACCATAAAATGAATTAAACCTGTCGGCAACTAAATTTAGCGTGCGGATAGGTACGGCTGAGGGGTGCGCTCCGAAGCAAGTTGGTCCGGCCGAGCGGCTCCACCAGCACAGCAGCCGCGGCCGCCGCCGCCGCGCTGCGTACGCGTCCGGCACGTTCAAGGTCAACTGCTGCATTATACCCGGGTTGCATATGTCCCCCCACTCTGACCACATAACTACCGAGGGCCAGATCTCTTCGTACCTCTAATTTATTGTACCCTACCATGCCAAGGAGGAACAAAATAGGGTATTTATATGAGATCTCTAGCGGTTTTCATATTTAGTTTCACTGTGAAAAGGTACGAAGTGGCCCAAAGCAAATTGGTAGCATGTACTTGTAATTTTATGCTAGACATGCAAGTTTCATTTATCAAAGACTCGATATTCATATTACGTTACGTCGCAGTCCTCATTTCCCTGTGTATTAAGAAACGCGACCACAATCGATATCGGATAAGATGCGACTATCGATCGATCACGATCGATTGTTCGGTTACATCATTTAATGAATGGCTGACATGTCTAATATTTTGATGTGCGCCAATAGAGAAGAATCAGGTCACCCTTCTCTATTCACGAGAACAGACTACACTGAAAAGTTCGTGAATATTAAAAGTCGTATTTTAGTATTCATTATTTCCTAAAGATTATTAGGTAGTTATCCTATATAGGAACATTGAAACAAGCAAAATTAGCATATACATGTATATTTTTTTAATAGCCTATTTGAGTGTCCCACTGTTGGGCAAAGGCCTCCCTTCTTTTCCTCCATTCGGCCCTATTTTCAGTTTGTTCGCCAAGTCGAGCAGAATGCGTCCAAGTCGACCTGCCATGCCATCTCCGTTTTGGTTTGCCTCTGCTCCTATCTTGCGGGGTTCACTGCGTACTTTTTATTG
The DNA here is from genome assembly GCA_951800055.1 of Cenopis cana. Lineage (NCBI taxonomy): Eukaryota > Metazoa > Arthropoda > Insecta > Lepidoptera > Tortricidae > Cenopis > Cenopis cana. The sequence goes on from OX637495.1 coordinate 3,000,153, forward strand.
TAAATAATTTTATTGTTATTTATTAAATACAAACCATAATATCTAAAAATTCTATATAGTTAGGGGTTAATATTTTTCACAAGCTTTTAATTTAACTTACAATTATGTATCTTATTTGGTCGGGTCAGATCTTGCAACTGAATTTTAAAGCAGTTGTCCTCAACCGATTGAGCTGATAGGTATATTTATGTAAGTTCGGTGAAAACTCAATGTTATGGTACCATCGGGATGACTGCGTGACCGCGGAGCCGATCCCCGCTCTGGGTCGTTCCTGGTGCAGCAAGTTTCCATAGCTATCCAACGAGGCAATGCTGCCAGTGCTATGGGAACTTTTGCACCGGATGCGACCCAAAGTGGTTACTCTAGTTAGGTTAGGTTTTCTTTTTACATATCTATAAGTTTGTATTTTTTTTTTATTATTTGAAAACTTTACAAATTAGTAAATTATCGGGATGGTCTAATGATAAAGGACCTAGGGCAAAAAGAAGGGAATAAATTAATTTTTAAGGTCTTGACGTGACATCCGTGCTCGCAGTGTCGCCGCAATGTCTGGCAATGTCATGTGTTTGTAACAGAAAATAGCAAGACTGATGGTGATGACCGAAAGTCAGAGAGTGTTAGAAAGTAGTTTGAATGGGAATTAATGAGTGCTTATAGTTATCGATGAATCGCTGTAAATGCTGTAACGTTATGGTTTCGCTGTCACTTTACTCAATTTTGTGATTCAATAAATTACAATTATGATCATCGCGACGCGCCTTATAGAAGCGTCTGGTGACCAGAGGGCTGGCCACTATTTCGCACAATGGATAAGCATTGCTATCCAGCGTGGCAATGCGGCCAGCCTTCTGGGAACCCTACCGTGCACCGAGGACTACGACGTATTAAAATTCACTCTATTTTCTATGTCACAAGTCGTTGAAATAAATGGAATATTATGAATTATGATCATTTAGAGTGACAAACGTTCCTGGGTTACAATGACCGACCCGCACGCCGTTTAAAAAATTATGATATATATATACGTAGTTGAAATTCTTTTTTTTGAACGTATTTGTATTAAAATGTTATTGGATTTTGAACCTTATTGTTTGAAGAGTAAAGTAGCTTTTTGAAGGAATTGCTTTGGAGCAATTCGTTCAACTGTAATGATTTTAAGTATATAGGTAGTACTTTTATTATATCACGAGCGCGGGTTGGCCATGGTTGTAGTTGTGACACTTGTGACACATACGAACACATCGACAATGTGAACTCATAGCTCCTACGCTGACGTACACATAGACAATGTGCATGTATAGCTCAACACACATTCATGGCTCACCCGCGCTTGTAAAGTAAAAGTACTCTACAGGCTGGGCCAATTTTTTTGGCGTTGTAGTTTTTTTTTCGTTAGAATTGCATGAAAATTGGTAGGTTGGAAGAGCTCCTGATGCTGTGCAAGTAAATTAAAAATTACAATATGGCGCCGAACAATTTTTTTTATCCACTGAGTTACGAAAATCCCATACGCTTTGTCACTCAATGGAAAAAAAATTGGGAGACTGTAGGAAATCGTGCACATCGTCTATTGTTCAGAATCAGGAGCTCTTCCAGCCTACCAATTATCATGCAATTCTAAAACAAAACTACAACGCCAAAAATTGGCCCTTATGGGAGAAATCCAGTGCGAATGTTCGTAGGATACCATCACCACAATTCCCGGAGTCTCGACTCTCGACTAACAAGCTCTTCGTGACTTATTTGGCGATGCCTCGGAGAAAGCATGATTTATATACAATTTCACGAACCAACAGCCGCATCCAGCCATCACTTTTCACCAAAACAGGAAACTTGTAAGCTAATAGATTCGAATAGGGATGTTGACACCAAATAAGAACATCAATGTATCCGAATTTTCTCGTAAAAGGATCAAATTCTCAATCAAATAGCGAAAAAAGTAATTCAAAAGAATAAATAATTACATAATTATAAGTGTTCAAAGTTTTAAGAGGGGGCATTTTCTGTCCCTGTTGCGCAAAACGCCCTCTGTATTGAACGATCGTCATTTACTATGGCGCTCGAGGTCAGTGACGTCACTGATCTGTAGCGCTTTCTCTCTCGAACTAAAGACATGCTAACGGTTGTAGTTTCGTTATTTTTTGAGATATTTCAATAGGATTTTCACTATTTGGCATAGTTTTGTGTATTCTTTCGTATGGAGTAATAATAAATTTTGAGTCAACATCCCTATTCGGAGGGTCGGTTGGACATTCGTTCCGCATTCCAATTTTATTCATTTATTTAAACTTCATTGCATAAAAACACAGAATTGTACAAACGCCCAATGGCATTCTCTACCAGCCAACCATTGGGCTAAACAGATTTTTTATATCGAGCGCTCAATAGTTTATCTCAAGAATGCATACAATTGGGATACATACTCGCTTGCTTTGACTTTTGAATTGAACCCTGTTCCCTTGTAATAGTTGTAAATGCTTGGCAAACGAACTTGAAAAAAGCGAGCAGCTATTTATTTACCGTCAAATGGGGTAAAATGGGACATACATGGCTAACTTGGGACACCTATTTTTAAATACTTGTAAAAACAGATGTCCCAAGTTAGCAATGAATGTCCCATTTTACTCCATTTGACGTAACATTTATTTCCAGTTTGGTCAAATCTGCCCTAGTGCCCAAACATATCGATTTCAAATTTACAATTCATATTATATATCGAAATGCAAGTGTCAGGTTGAACCCTGTTTTTAAAACATCAAATGAATACTGTTTAAGATAGTTCACTAGGCATTTGGCCGAATTTGTCGCTTAGAAGGAAGCATCTTAGAAGATACGGGTGTTCTTATTTTCTGCTACTTTGCGCGGTAAATCTTTTTTTATACTTAATATTTTTTATATCTTCCAGACAACAACTTAAATAAATTAATGGTACGTAATATAAATTATTCCTGAAAAAAAATTAGAAGCTACCTCATAATTCATTTTAGCTATTTGTATGTAAGGTTTAAGATACATTTTAGCTAGACTGACCTAAATTGATAAACTAAACTTGGTACGAAAACAATTGAACGTGTTTCTAATAGCCGGGTAAAACCCAAACACCAGAAAGCGATTTTACTACACAAGATTATGACACAGAAAACAAACATGTTACTTGTATTTACATTGTATATAACAAACGCTTAACTTAACTAACATAGTGCTCCTAACAATACACTTTCCATCATTCGATACGGACACGACTTTTAGCGGCGGCGACAGTTGTCCCAATACATTGCGTGTGATCTCAACTAACTGCAGTGCGTTGCGCGTTGCGACCGTGCAATGAAAAGGTAGATACGAGTAAAACACTTGCCGCGCCGCAATTCGCAAAGTCGTGGCGAGGCTGTTAGGCGACTTCCTGACTTGGCGGGGCGGGGGAATGGCGGGATCGATACGTGATTTTGTTTGTGACGTGAGCTTACTGATGTTGCACCAAGGGCCTGACACGCACTGATAGAGAAAGATAGCCTTAGGCTGCGTTTCCACCAGAGGTGTGCGAGGATGCGTTTTCATTTTCATACATTTGACACCTTGCAACTCGCAACGCGCCGAGCGAGGTGTCAAATTATATGAAAACACATCCTTATTGCGGAGGGGTACGCAATGTCGCAATACGCATCACCATCACATTAACAATGTTTTTTAATTTTCATCCAACGACGCTCGAGTAAATCTACATTTAGCATCGTGGGCTCCACCTCCACTACTATAAAATGTAGGGGCGGGGGCGCAGTCTTAGGCTGGCCGCAGACGCACGTTTTCCGTATGAGTTTTCAGAGAGAGGGGAATTGACGCCTCTCCCTCTAAGAGCGAGAGGCTTCAACTCCCCTCCCCTCCGATTCCGTTCTGAATTCCGTGCGTGTGCGGCCGGCATTATTCTTGCTTCACGGGCGTGTAGGTATAGTTGTACCGACTCGACTTACAGTTGACACTCATATCGAAACAAGCTTTGCTAGAGAAAGATAGCCTTATTGCGATTCCTATAAGAGGAAATAGAAAAGAGTACTAGGTACCCTGTTTTGTCTCTATCACCGACCGAGCATTTTTCATGGTCAGGTTATAGGCACAGGCACACTTCCATAAGCAATACCTACATTGGAAATGAAACCGGTCAAATTGAGTAGATACATTTTATATGAATATTCTTTCTCATGCCCCCGGTCGCTCGGTGGAGCATCTATAACTACTTTTATCTACACACATATCATAAATCCTCTAATATGCGTTCGGAAACCGTAGAAAATGACTCTCATTTCAACATTCAATGAATTTATGGCAATTTTCTTATCTGTGGCTAAGGCTACAGCAGTAATATAATTTTCATTTTAATCTCATATAGGTATGATGTTAAAATATTAAACGTCAAACAAAACTGTCAAGATTTAAATGTCAAAGTTGACATGTCCCTATTCTAGTATCACTGAAAATTCAAATTCAATCGATGCGAAATGTCAGCTCGATGTTTTTTTAGTATATATTGCACGAAATTTGAGCTAGAACGACATGATCACATCAGAATAGGGACTCTTTACTTTTTAAAATAACATTCAGGTATCGGTTGCCAGTTCTGATTTCGATATTTCCGCAACCGTGCATAAAATGTTGTATTAACACAATTATTGTATTTATTTACTACGGTTTCTGAACCCATCTTAGAGTAGTTATAATATGTGTGTAGATAAAGTAATGTATGCAACTGTACATAATTAGGCATTAAAACACTCGTGTGACCTTATTATGAAACTCGCCTCCGGCTCGTTTCATAAAACACACTCGTGTTTTAATGCCCCTCATTATGTACCAGTTGCATAAACTACTAGTATAATACTATATCTATACTCCGCGCTGACAATTCAAATCAGGAAGTCACCTTACCTAGGATCTACAAATAAATCCTAATGTAACAACAAAATATGAAGCTATAGCTTGATACTACCTTTTTCCACATACATTTGTTATGTAAGCGATAAAATGCTTGCGCATTCGGTTCATTTATGTAACGGATGACTTGACTAGCGCCTATGTCTGAATGTATTTTGCAGTACAGTCTATTGATCCTTACGTATAAGACACGTAAACAAATTTTATGTCACACCTGGCCATAAAGCGGCAATTACCGCACGCTCCGCGCGCGGAAAATCCCACTTCCTGGCCAGGGGGTGACATAAAACTTTGTACTTAACACGGGCGGTAATAAAGAAAGCCTCATATCGCATATTTATCGCCCTTGCCTTCGGCTCGGGCGTCAAATACCTGCGATCTGAGACATTCTTTGTTTTACCGCCCTTGTTAAGTAATGTACTATTGAAGACACTTCTCTAGGATTACAATACTTTGTGAGCTTATAACAGTAGTTTATGCAACTGGTGCATAATGAGGGGCATTAAAACACGTGTGTTTTATGAAACGAGCCGAAGGCGAGTTTCATAATAAGGTCACACGAGTGTTTTAATGCCTAATTATGTACAGTTGCATACATTACTTTATCTACACACATATTATAACTACTCTAAGATGGGTTCAGAAACCGTAGTAAATAAATACAATCTGTAATGTTACATGTTTTATGATTCAATAAATAATAATAATAATAATCATTGTGTTAACACAACCTTTTTTGCACGGTTGCGGAAATATCGAAATCAGAACTGGCAGCCGATACCTGAATGTTATTTTAAAAAGTAAAGAGTCCCTATTCTGATGTGATCATGTCGTTCTAGCTCAAATTTCGTGCGATATAAACTAAAAAAACATCGAGCTGACATTTCGCATCGACTGAATTTGAATTTTCAGTGATACTAGAATAGGGACATGTCAACTTTGACAGTTTTGTTTGACGTTTAATATTTTAACATCATATATGAGATTAAAATGAAAATTATATTACTCATTACATGTTGTTGTTGTTGTTTTCATTGAATGTTGAAATGAGAGTCATTTTCTACGGTTTCCGAACGCATATTAGAGGATTTATGATATGTGTGTAGATAAAGTATTTTCATTCATCATTCCCTCCACACTTCTAATAATATTACATCCACGCCACATAACTTGAGCCGACTTATTGCCATTCCAATGACTCGCTTATTTTATAAAAATCATACAAAATAGCTCAAGTATTTCATTCACGTCGTATTAAGTACCTACAATCCATCACGTGTTAAGAATTTAAAGTCAATTTAATACGACACTTGGACCTGTCCATGTGCATACATTTCAACTCTGACATTTTATTACACAACAGAGGTCATCGCAATCCCAAAACTATCCAAAACAATGTAACATCGCAACGCATTGAGCGTCCCGCGACGTAACGTCATAACTAACTTTCTCTGTTTAGCAATTGTCTGTTTTCTTTTGTTTGACGTAAGGTGCAAATTAGCTTATGCTATGACTTCTAAAAAATACGATTATCTCATGCGGCTTTGAAATCATGCATGCTAATTTAAACTTTTATGCTTAGTTGTAAGATCGAGATGGGCTTATAAATATTAACTTGTGAGTTGGCTCGGATGGTTAAGTGAACTTAACGTTCTCCATTCATGATTTCTTGAACGGTGATAGGATTGGGTATAGGTCGACCGCTTAACTGGGACCGCGGGGAAGGGTAGCGGGGGGCAAGGTAGCTGCTACCCTTAAACGTCTGCCCTTTTGCCCCCATCCCGTCACAGTCAGTCACCTTTAGTAATAGTCATTATAAACTACCATAGGGAGTTTTAGTTAGTAAAGAGCTCTTGAAAGTGGGACTATGACCTAAGGTATGAATGGGTGGTACAGTACAGTCAAGTGCAAAAATATGGGTGCATACAACTTGCTCAAAAATATGTCCCATAGCTCTTATGTCGGTGAATTAAGGTTTTAGTACCATATTTATGAGAGGATACACTCGATACATATTTTTGCACTTGACTGTACCTAAAAGTAAGGTCTATCAATAAATTGATTGGGTGGTACATAAGGAAAGGAAAGGAAAGGATAGGAAACAAAGTTCTTTCAAAGCTCCTTAGATCACAGCTCCCCTAATGCATAATGTTCATCGATTGTTAAAATGATTTGTTATTTTATTGGCTAGTTATTAAATTGTGTGACGGACTCGAAAAGTTTTTTTTAAATTTCTCATAAATGAGAAGCCCGTTTGTGAACTTACTTAAAAGTTCGATTTTTCAGTAGTAAAGGAAAACAAGGTCAATTTTAAAATAAAATCCCTGCTTCTTACTTAAATATTGACCTTACGTTGTTAAGTCCAAGGTCTGTAGTGCTAAAATCCCTGAAAGAGGTGAAAGGTCTCATCTAAAATTTCATAGGCCCAGGCACTTTGCATAAGCATTGACACTAGTGTGACGATTTGACAAATGACCTGCGTCAGGCGACCCGTGTTTACAGAGTTGCACAAACTCACCACAAGTGCGGCCGTGTTTACGCTACAACTTGACAGATTCTGCAACGATGACCTGTCTGTCATAAGTGGTGTTGAAAATGTATTAGCGGTAACCACAAGCTATTCAATTTTGTGGCAATATTAAGGCGCTCGGAGATCGAAATGCCCACTGCGTAAGAGAAACAATGTTGCATATTCTTTACTATTAGCTGCTTTGTTGGAAGTCAAAGATTTACTGTGTTGACGTAGTGAACTTTGGTTAACTCCAAAGTTGAGAACTTTGAATGTCAACGGCGCATTGAGCTTGATGCCAAGCGCGATGAGATAAAAGCCCGACCACCTGCGGCAATATCTTACAATTATATAAATGGTGTGCTCGCATGTCCACAGTGTTCTCGCGTATTTCTAAAAAAGATCGGTTATGTTAGCCACATACGAGCACATCAAAGACAATTATTACGGAGATGATAGCAGTCGCCTTGGCCGAAATCGGCCGTGGAGCTTACTAGGTGGCCTAGAAGTAAGGGCGCTGGCCCAAAAGAGAAATAATGTGTTTATTTACGTGATAGGAAACGTACGGACGAATAGCTTTACTAACTATACTGGCATTGCGATATCACTTTAAATACAATGAGAATGGATTTGTAGAATGCTTCTTAATCGTAGTTAATTAAATTAGACAAAGACATGTCAGTAACTAACAGCAGTAGTTTAATTAACACTTTATTGTCCGCTCGTGCTAGACTAAATGTCGAAAACTTAATAATGTCAAGGTTTATCGCTAGACAGTAAACAACAGTCGCATGTCAGCAAGGTCTAGTTTCCGATTTAAGAGGAAACGTTAAGTGGTCAGTTTTATATACAAACGTTCCCGAATGTTTCCTCCCTGGTTTTTCACCGTAGATTAATGTTCATGACATATGTCCTAACCTATCTACCTTTTGCTTTTTTTATATTCTTATATTTATTAGGGCTAGGTTACTTCAAACAGTATATCAACGGTTTTAAAACACTGGAATGCACAGTTTTCGCTCCAGTGAGATGTACGGCTTCAATCGAATCTGAGGTGTCACTGGAATCGAGCTACTGCAAAGTGCAACTGCAAGCTACTGGGAGTTTTGTCGCTGGTTCACTAAAACTAGCCTAGCTGAGAAGAGTCCAGTAAGAAAATCAGCTAGGCCCGAACTGGGTCGGACTGACTCTACTTACCCGGTATGCGGCAGTACCGGGACGAATAGGGACTAGATGAAAATTAAAAGCCTTCACACGTATAAACCACGGGAAGCAAACGATCGCATGATTCAGGAATGTGCTCTACCGTAACAGCGCCATCTGCCGGGTAATATAAAAACTAAATATTACATATAACATATGCATACCAATTATACAACTAGATACACTGTGTCCCTGGCTACCCAACGTGATTACCATAGCGTAGCCACAGCCAATCGAGCCGCGAAGATAAACGCCATTGTGCCTGCGCAGACGACGATAGATCAAACCTGGGAATCGAACCCGCAACAATGCACAATGCGTGCAACCTTACGCAAGCGTTGCTGACTGTGAGCTAAACTTAAAAATGTAACTATTTTAGGCTAATTACTTTTCTAGTTTCAGGAGCGAAATTGGTATGGGAAAAAATGGCAGTGAATTGAGAAGACAAAGAGGATAATGGTTGCATTTAACGTTCTAGATGAAACGTCCGTCATTGTCGCATTGCATAAGTTTAACGTAGTACAGTCAACTGCAGACAAAAGGCACCCCCCTGCATAGAAATTTGTATGAACGGGGGTCAGGTTTATCTGCAGCTGACCGTACGTCTGTCTGTGCTTAGGTACAGAAACAATTTATTAGAAGGAGAAATTATATATCTAACGAATGTGTCATGTTTAATTATAGATGGCGCGGTGGTGCGCTATCCTGGCGCTATGCGCGCTAGCTACGTGCGGGCTGGGGACTTGCGCAAAGGCATCCGAGGTGCAGTCACGACTGCGTAAGTTAATTTATTTTTATAACTAAAATAGCCTTCCTGCATCTATACCTATTCAAGATTGAGAATCTTCATTGTCAACAACAAAAAAAAGAGTAAAAAAATAGTAGTACTTATAGTAGAAAATAATAATATAGTCCGTCCAAATGTCTTCTTTCTTCGCTAATTTATTTTATTTTAATGAATTTTGTACGCAAGGCTAATCATTAAAAAGATAACTCGTAATTGACAAGATTTTGAATGTACAGTATTTTTAAGAAAACCAATGTCAAACCACTAGGAACAAATTGGGGAATCTGGACTGTGATCTAAGGATGGTTATGCGGATATTATACTGTATCGCATTTATCCGTTGAATTCCAAACTATAGGTTGTCCCAAAAAGGACGCAATATTTGAATTAATTAGAAAACACTTATTTTACTGTATTTTTTTTTATTTAAACATTAACTACATAAGATAGGGTTTATGCATGAAATAGCACATCAGGCAAATACCCACCACGACTTTGCTGGCACATACGAATTCTTTTGATGAAAATTTCCTTGACCATTTTGCGCAAATGTGGTTGAATTTCGCAAATGCAACATAAACCTCCACCTTGAATGCGTTACGACTTTTGGCATAAGCCTTTGACTTCAAATAACCCCATACAAAGAAATCTAATGGTGTTAAATCACGTAACATAGGGGGCTAAACCTGCTACGGACACGAAAGTACGAAATTTGCGAGAATTCGTAGCCAAATTTTCATTGTTTTTGTTCAAGAACAAAAATGAGGGGTTCTCTGGTATAGTGTGCTACATTTTTAAAAACCCTAAACTATCAGCTGTCGAATAGTATTTTTTAGGTTTATCGGCACTAAAATGCAAAAATGGCGGCAAATTTAAATGTTGCGTCCTTTTTGGGACATCCTTTACATGTTAATTCATAACTATCTAATGAAAAATGGGCAGTCCTGTTTATAACACTAGAAAGTTAACCAGCACAGACTTGTCAAAGGTTACAAAAACAGACTTCTATGCTACAATATTGTATGCTTATTTAAGTATTATAGAGTGCAATTCCTACACAATAAACTTGTCATGGAGGTCCCTGGTTCGAATCCCGGTCAGGGCATTTATTTGTGTGATGCTGATGAGCACGAATATTGGTACTTAAAAGGTTTGTTTTAACGGGGCTAACGCGATATTTATGTATTTACCTTTTCTACCGACGTTTCGACACGGGTTTCACCGGCCGTGGTCGCGGATATGACTGTTGTCTCAGCAAGTTGTCAACGGAGATATGGGTACACAACATTTGACTACCCTGCAAAAGTTGATAAAAATGTGAGGGGAAGACTCGAAAAAAGCTTTGCTTAAATTGGGACTAGGTCTATTTGTGGAAGATTGTCCACAAATATTACAAAAATTCTTAATCATGACACGACATAACATGTTAGTAAAATACAATGCTATGTTTACAGAACAAATACGCAAACGAGCTAGGAGTGGTACGTACACAACAAATTACCACCAATACCATCCACCGCTGTCCAGTCCACTAACTCACATTACCACACTGTAGCTCTAGTATAAGTTTTTTCGAAACATTAACTAATTCGAACGCGTTTGCGTTTTGTCTCAAAATGTATGAAAACGCTCTCACCGAGTTTGAAATACGCGCGTTCATCGGTTAGCAACAAATGTTATACTCGCTGTTTTAGTTTCCACTAGTGACCACCAGAGGCGCTGTTCACGTTTTCATACCACTTTCATACATTTTGAGACAAAACGCAAACGCGTTCGAATTAGTTAATGTTTTGAAAAAACCCATACTAGAGCTACTGATATCACATTGGCGATATTTCATCGCGCGGTGTAACTGCACTTCAACTCATATGCAACATAGGTACTTACGGTTTATACAGGGTGAAATTGGATAGTAATCAGAAGTAAAATTTTCCGACTCTACATATGATAGCCTCTTCAATGCCATTTTTGTTACCTAAATCACGTCAGATACACTTTATCTTCTTAAAATTTCGTCAGAAAAATTTAATATTTATTTAAATCATGATCGCCTCTATTACACACAACTTTTGACAAATGTTGTACAGTCAAGGGCACCAATATGTATACACTTTTCACCTTATTCCAAAAGGAGGTCCGAAAATGTATACATATTTATGCCCTCGACTGGTATGAGGGATGACAAATCGTGTAGAGTTATATGTCCTTATATGACCAAGTTATATGATTTTTATAGAAACTTTGCTATTGTCATTATTCAGTTTTTCTTTCAATACTTTATCATGTCAAAATATTTCTGATGTTACCCCCCGAGTCCCCGATATTACCCTGTATACCAAAGATGAGCTCATTTGAATAAATCAAATTAATTGTTTTTTTTTTTATTAATCAAATTGCAATTATTTTGAAACGTGCGATGTTCGAGAAGACACTACGGGTTGCTAGTTAAAACAAATAAACGATTTCGTCGTAATTTAAATCGTTAGAATGGATTCCATAAAAATCGTGAGTTTAAATACCGCCGTGTGATAGAAATTCTACCCATTTATCAACCTTCCTTTATTAGTGTATGGTGTAAGTACACGCTTGAAATGGAGCGTGCGGCGGAGCGGCGGTGACGTTTGCATATCTATTACCTTACTGACATTTACATAGTGATAGATGGACGTATGTCTCGCCCCGCTAGCGAAGCGGGCACTCAGTCCAGCCGACACTTAGGCGACTTCGTGACTTGGCGGGGCGGGATCGATATGTGACATTTCTTCTTTGACGTAAACTTACTGACGTCGCAAAGATTCTCACTTGACATAATACTGTCAGTATTACGTTTGCGCAGAGTAAAATCATGCGCAGAAGCGGAGCAGTACCGCCTTCGCATCGTCCCCCTACCGCGGATCCCGCGCCAGTCAGGAAGCACTGATTTAAATGTAGTGGCGCAGTAAAAAATGGTACTGAGTCGACTGACAGCTGACACTGACATTTGACACTTTTCTCATATCGTACCGCCTCCGCACCGACAAATCAGGAAGTCGCCTTAGGCGACTTCCTTGGCGAGGCGGGATCGATCGATATGTAACATTTTCTTCTTTAACGTAAACTTACAAAGTTTTTCACTATACGGTATCTGTCAGTATTACCTATACATTTGCGCAGGTAGTAATATTATGCGCAAAAGTGGAGCAGGGGGCCGATTTTTGAGGGTCGAACGCACGAATTTTCACTCGACATCTGTCAAAACATCATAGTTTTTTGACAAACCTCGAGTGAAAATTCGAGCGTTCGACACTCAAAAATCGCCCCCAGTACTGCCTTCGCATCGCTCCGCTACCGCGCATTGCGCGCCAGTCAAGAAGCACTCATTTAAATGTAGAGGCGCAGTAAAAAGCGGTACTGAGTCGATTGACAGTCGACAGTTTTCTTGTACCGCCTCCGCACCGACAAATCAGGAAGTCGCTTTACACTTCACATGTATCACTGGCCTAACAATCATTAAAAATAGTTTTACTATCACAATATTCACAATCATAGTTACATAAGTCTAAGAGACAATACATTTACACATTTCAGCTTAATTTGTCTTATTGCTTCAATTACACATGTTTGTAAATAATATACACTCGGGCCGATTTTTCAATCCCCAGATAAAGGTATCTGTCAGATAAACGTTAAGTTCTTTCATTTAACTTCCAAAAAAGACAGTCATAATTTTATGTGGGGATTGAAAAATCACACTCAAAATTACAAATAACTAAACTCAAGTGAAAGCTACCTAGACCTAGGTATAGGGAAAGTCCTGCTTTAACATTTTACCTATATTTTTTTCTGGTTTCTTGCTCAGTTCTCTTTTTCATTCCCTTTACTTATTTTTTCTAACATTGGTTAACTTATCATCTATCACTTCAACTTTCCACCCGTCTACAGACATGTCTATATTGAAATACTTACTTTTGTACTTTTGTACATTCTCATAGTTTGTATATTTGTAAATACTAAATAATATATTTTAATCGTTTAAAAGTAGACTTTTAATGTGTGTATAATTGTATATATATACTACGTTAACTTCTAATATGTGTGTTATTTTATATTCATTTTCTTATAGACTTTTAACAATTTTAACCATGACGTGGTTGTTATTTAGCATATGGCATTTATTTTATAATCTTTGGTTTAATCTCATTCCACTATTTTTTTAAAATTTTCATTAGAGATTACCTATTGATCCATTTTGTTAATGTCTTTATTGGTTATGTATTCTAATGTGCCTTTTAATAACATTTGCCTTCTTGGTTTTTCAAAATACCTAACCACAGCATCTTCATTTCTCTTCTCAGAGCTATTTTTAATAATTCATATAACCGTTTCTTATAATCGATAACGGAAATGGTCTTCTTATCATCTTGTTCCTTGGTCTTAAGACTGTTCTTATTCAATTAATTTTCTGGTTCATACCATAACTAAACTCCCATCTAATCTGGTTCGGTGTCTTCTCATCATTACTGATGACTCCTGATCTTGCAGCTGATCTGACTCCGGCCCGCCAGGCGGAAGTCGATGAGATGGTCTCCAACCTTCTCCAATGGATTCAGGGCTTTTACCAACAGAAGAATACTAGAAAAGGTTCGATACTGTCAAAACAAACTTATCATATGATTAGGAAATATTTTTCCCTTTGAACTTGTCCTAATTACTGAAATTGGTAATGAATGCTAACTATTTGAAGTACTTAATTATCATGATTTTAATACAGTTCTTTCTATATCTTCAGCTCGCCAGTACTTTGGAGGGAAACCAGAAAGGCCACGACCGTTCGAGCCCGCTACCTACCTTCCTCCTGCAACGGGCTATCCAGCTGCCGGCAACCGCCCGACACCGTCATACAGTGAAGGATCAGCACCATCCTACCAGCCCAGCCAGCCTTCGCCAAGCCCATCGTACCAGCCAGCAACTCAACCCGAACAGCCGTCATACAAACCAACACCGCAAGACAATCCCCCTTACCAACCGAGCCAGCCTCCGTACCAACCTAGCAGACCAAATCCGACTCAACCATCATACCAACCGAGTCAACCGAGCCAGCCAAGCCAACCATCTCAACCTTCATATCAGCCTAGCCAACCAACCCAGCCTAGCTACCAGCCCAGTCAACCTAGCTATAAACCTAGTCAACCAACTTCTCCCCCGTATCAGCCTAGTCAACCAAACAAACCTGACGAAACTACTCTACCGCCCTATGAACAACCACAGCAACCTCAGCAACCTGAGCAACCCCAGCAGCCACAACAACCAGACAACGGAAACGATGGTAGTTCCACATCTCAAACCCCCGCAGTACCCGATGATGATGATCGCCATCCCCCGCACATCCACGCAATTACTGTCGACTGCGGCAAAGAAATGATGACAATCAACATTGAATTCAATAAGGTTTACAACGGAATAATTTACTCTCAGGATCATTACAATGAGCCAGAATGCGTTTACGTAAGAGAAAACTCCGGTCAAATCAAATATTCTTTCACTGTCAGCTTGAACCAGTGTGGAACTAGATTCTTCAGTGACTTCGAGAACGAAGGTCAGGCGTACCTAGAAAACGTGCTGGTACTCCAAAACGAACCTGGCATTCAAGAGGTATGGGATCATATACGCCGCGTTAGGTGCTTATGGGAAGGCAATCTTACCAAGCAGCTGATTTCCTCTTTAAGCGTCGGTATGTTGAACCAGATTACAAGCAACTTCAGCGGCGATACTGCTATGGCACGTCTAGATATCCAGACAGGACGTGGTCCGTTCGCGCCTGAAGCCGACGGCTTGGTCAAGATTGGAGAAATCATGACACTAGTCGTCACAGTAACTGGTGATGCCGGCTTTGACATCTTTGTACGAGAATGCGTCGCAAGAGACTCTGAGAGTCGCCACGTCGTTCCCTTGACGGACAGTAACGGATGTGTGCTTAAGCCTAAGATCTTTGGAGCATTCCAGAAGACGAGGGATACTGGTAACACTGGAGCGTCAATCATTGCGTACGCATTCTTCAATGCATTCAAGTTCCCTGACGAAATGGATCTCATCATCCAGTGTGACGTGGAACTGTGTAAGACAGACTGCGATGCCTGCCCTAACCCTGGCAGTATAGAGCCCAGAAGACGGAGGAGAGATGTCATACATTTCGGGAATAGAACTTATGAGCCTTCCACTACTATTGCCAAGGGTTTGCGGGTAGTGTTCGCTGAGGATTTACCAAAGGATGTCAACAATTTCTGCGTATCGCCATCGGCCGCCATGTGGGGTAGTATTTTGGTGTTATTCGGGTCCTTGACCACTAGTGTATTAGTGTCCTACCTCTGGCAGAGAGCGCGTAGCACCAAGTACTTATAAAATCGCCAAGGATAGACATCCAACTTAATAAATCGTAGGTGCGAATTTGCAGATTTTGTCGACTAAAATGTACGTTGAAGATGCTTAATTTATTTGTACTATGAATAGAAATATGACATCTTTTATTTTGTAAGTAAATACTTGTCGATGTTAGCTGCTAATCAAGTTTTAAGTATGAGTATTTTCGTTTTTTTTTTCTATATTTTTTAAATGACGATGTACAGATTTTGTGATGTAGATATTTATAAACTTATTATGTAAAAGGTAACTGAGTCTGGCACATCTTAAATAAAAACCATTTTGCTATCACTGCCACTAAGTTAGTCAACTAACCAATAAAGTAATGCCTAGGTATCGAAAGTATTCTTAATATTAGTTAGCCTTTACAGTTTGGAAAAAATGACTGTTATTGTTTTTTGATTCTGACAGCTCTTCTACCCCTGTTCAGACATGTCTCATGCTTATGAGACTGCAGAAGATTTTATGGTATTATAATTATTCCTTTATCTTTAACAGTATAGTTATTGTAAATATTAGTTAGATTTCTGAAATAATAAAACATTATAAAAAATACGACTTGTTTTCTTCTACGTAGTTAAAATAACTCAAAGCAAAAAAATATGGAATCTTTATACAAGTGTATCCAATACCCAATTTATTTGCTCTCGAGTGTTATTACACTAATTAAATAATAATTCTGTACAAAAATCAACTGTGTACCTATTGTGCATCATGTCATAGTCATGAGATACAGCCCGCTTTCAGACGGATGGATAACGTAGGATTAGGAATAGGTTTCCGTTGACACAACGGTTCACTTTATCAAATGGAGATAAGTTGTAAATTCAATAGTATTTTGCAGTTTTTTCGAGAACTATCGAATATAAAAATCCAATATTTTTTATATGTGCTCAGCAGGCCCATACTTACCTATATCTAAATGGATTTTTGTTTCAAGCCGCTGAGGTAAAATAAAATGTTGTCAATTACGAAATTGCAAAAGTATGAACATATCTTTGACGTTGACTACGCATATTTGTGTTTTGTCTCATCTTATCACAATACTGTGCAAACAGACATGTTGGCGGCGCACACGTGGCGATCTACGAGTAAGGTAAGCGTGCCTGTATAGTAGCTTAAACAACATCATCAAAACTTAAGGTGCTTCTTTTTGTCGGTGAAAACTTCTCTGTTCATTGCCAGTTTCTTGACTCCTCGACATGACTCGGCAGCAACTTCCTCCCTCACTTGATTAATAAGTCAGCCTATAGGCCTTCCTCTTCCTCACCTGCCCTCAATTTTGCTCTTTAAAATGTTTAAGAAGGAGCTGTCGTGCTGTATCAGGTATCACATCATCATGCCTCTTCTATTTCCAATTGTTAATGATTAAACATAAACAAAGAACGTACATCTTAAATACAGATCTTAAAAACTAGTTTTATAATAGCACTCTTCTTTCGCAATAAACTTTGTCATCTAGAACGTACAAACGTCGTTTGACTCATGTCTTCTAACTTACGCATGTGTGTGTGGCTACAATATAGGTAATTCTACAGTTATGACAGTGTTGACTGATTCGTAAAAAAAGATTACAGCACACCGGTTGCGTGGACGCATGCAGCTCCAACATCTCTGCCTGAAAGCGCTAAGGGAAATATGGCTGATGTGCAAATTTTGTCTAAACAATCTGAACATATGTGCCTACATTCTTAGTAGCTGTGTAACAGCTGCAGTGTCATATTTGACTTAATGGTAGGACTGGTAGGTATACATACAAAATTTTATCACATTATTTATGAACTTCTTAGGCCGTGTCGTCGCTTTCAATCAGGTAAGACTAATAAGGCCAATGGCTGTTCAGTCATACATAAAAAAAACTTGACCTCCTCATTAATTCCAGTTTAAATTGATATTACAGAATCAGCTTATTTTACTGATCAAAATTATGAATACAATAAAAATATTAAACTAAAACTAGACCTAAAAATAAAACTAAATTAAAAATAAATATATCTAAATTAAAAGTAAGCTAAAATCTAGAAAAGTGCGAGTGGGACGAATGCTATATGTCCGATAGAAACTCGAGCATGCTATCTAGTCAGATTCAATCAACTGCGGTTCATCTCTTCCCTTTATCTCTACAAAGAAATACGAGCAAATCTCCATAGGCGCATTTACCCTAAAACTATTAAATTAATCTAAATATCTCGTCTAAAGTGATTAATAGATACCGAGCATATAACTACAGGAAAGCCAATGAAAGCAAAACAATGCCATTTCATTTATAGTAGAAGAGTTGGCGGTGACTATGGTGTTGTATCACTTAATTAAAGAGTTTTAGTTAATTAGTTACTAGTGTTCAAGATTTAAAGCAAAATGAGGAAAGCTTTGGTTATACAGATTTTAGCTACTATTGTGGGTAAGTTTTGTGGTTATTATCCTCGCCATGGGCTCATACATTTTATGTGGCGCGTCAACTCGATGGAATGCAAAGGTTAAATTCGGCCGGAAAGAAAGTCGTCTACTTACCACATTTTTGACTCTGTGTACCGATACCCTGGTTCGCACTCGTATAGTACAAATTTTGGGGAAAATTATGGTATAATTAGTACAAATATTGATATTTAGTGATCCACTCCTTCCTTTAATTCAAATACCGCTCTAATTATTGAATTATTGATACAGCTCTACCTACCTATTTTTATTTTGACTTTGTGCCAACTTATTACTTGTGTGTACTCGTACCACTTATAGTTTAGAGTTTAGACCATTTTGCATTTAGCTTGAGAGATGTCTTGTTTATGAATGACTAGCGGCCCGCCCCGGCTTCGCACGGGTAGTGTAGTTTTTTTTACCTAATGTTTTGATCTAATTACCCACTAACCTATCGTATAATATACGACTACAAACGACGTTTATCTAGTCCCTCATTTCGAATATTACTCGTTTTCCATACAAAAATTCAACCCCCCTTTTTGGACCCTTAAGGGATGAATTTTCATCCCTTAAGGCTGAAAACTCACATCCGCTGAAAACTGTTTTCTTCCATTTTAATGCTTAGTCCATTACAGAAGTTTCAAGTTTCTATCTTAAAGATAATTTTCTTCTCCATACAAAATGACCACCCCCTTCAAACCCCCTAGGAGGATGAATTTTGAAATAAATTATAGCCTATGTCCTATTCTGATGTCTAAGCTACAATACTGGAAAGTATCATAGAAATCAGTCCAGTACTTTTTGAGATTAAGTGGAACGTACATACATACATCCGCACAAACTTTCACGTTTATAATATTAGTAGGATTAGTAGGATTAGGATTCATATTCGGTTCCGACTATATACCGTCACAGGAGACGGTACGATTGTATAGTCTTAATTACACTTATTTTTTCCCCGTAACTAGTACGAGTATGAACTAATGTTCTCCATTGGTAACAACTTTCTTGCGTTATTAAACAGTGTGTTACCGGCAAGCGGGCTTTTATTTAAGTTGGGTATTTAAACGTAGTCTCTTAACCCAACCATGCGCTTAATTCTATTATTAAACCAAAATTTCGACTTCGCTTATTTTCTAACAATTTTTTTATTGCCAGCAATGTACTGCAAAGTAAAATAACAACTCAGTACAAATGGCAGCCCTTAGTGTTTTGTTTACTATGACGTTATCTTGAGCAGTGCACGTAGTACATTGGCGGTGTGGATTTAGGAAATTTTATTTTGCACTTTGTTTTTAAGCTTTATTAGCATATAATTACAAGAATTTAAAGGTATATAAAATAACGAAACAAATATAAATAATAACATGAAATCACTTAAAACTACGAACATATCAAAACTAATAAAAACGAATTACAAAAAAAATACTCCCTCTAAAAGTTCTGCCTGCGGCATAGACCCCAAAACGCTGGCGGCATTACCTCTCTGAACCGCGAGATTTTGCACTTATATCGCATAATTATGATTTGCTAATACATGGAAATAATTGCTAATGGACCATATTAATATACCAGTTTCAATTAATGCCCGCTTGCCGGTAACGCACTGTATAGGTCGATCAGGAGGCAGGGACCCGAAGCTCGCTACCCGTCCGCAACCCTTTGACGTCCTTTTACCCGTCCACCGTCACGGGTGCGGTCTCAGTTAAACGGTACACCTATCATCATTATCATCATCATATCAGCCGAAAGACGACCACTGCTGGGCATAGGCCACCTAAGAGTGCCACAATGACCGGTCCTGCGCCACCCGTATCCAGCGGACTCCCACGACCTCATCACATCACTGGCCTTTGCGTGTTTATCAGACGATTGATGCAGCGAGCTGCGAACACTTTTTGGTATGGCTATGTAAGCCTATACGGGAACGGCACTGTCTCACGCAGAGGTGGCAGCAGAACTGGGGACCAGTGGCCAGCGAAGTACTTATTATGTGTCTCCTCTTTCTTCGGTCTTCAAGAAGGTCGAACCAGGCCCGGTCGTGGTTGTCGCGACCCTCTAGGATAGTTCTTCGCCACTTAATTCTATCCTCCGCAATCTGCTCCCAGCGCTCCCACGGCCTATAATTACAAATATTATCCGAGGGTTTTATAAAATTCCAGTTGCGTTCCAAGCCAGCTTAACCGGCGTTTCCCTGAGCTGGCCATCCGTAACTGCCGACATGTTTGAATCTAACTCCACGGTACTCGCTCGACCGATGTCTCCCGTGGAGAAATCTTTGTTTGGGAGCCTGATCAACGCTGGCGGTTTATTCACAGCCCCATTTTGTGGCACAGTCTTTGACAAGTTGGGAAGGAAATATGGATGCGTGTTTTTTAGTATACCTTTCCTAGTAAGTATAGTGCAGAACCTGAGTGGACGCTCGAGTCGGCCGTTGTGCATGTCAAACAATTGAAAGTCATACTGCTGTCCTGAGTCGCCGCCGCACAAATAGTATGCACGCTCGCCCGCCCCGCTGGACGCCCCGCCGGACGCTCCGCTCCGAACGTCCACTCAGGCCTTACACTAAGTGTGAAACCTGATTGGACGCTCGAGTCGGCCGTCCAGCGGTGCGTCCAACGGGGCGTGCATGTCAAACAATTGAAACTCATACTGCTGTCCTGAGTCGCGGCCGCAATAATAACACCACGCTCGCCCGCCCCGCTGGACGCCCCGCCGGACGCTCCGCTCCGAACGTCCACTCAGGCCTTACACTAAGTGTGAAACCTGATTGGACGCTCGAGTCGGCCGTCCAGCGGTGCGTCCAACGGGGCGTGCATGTCAAACAATTGAAACTCGTACTGGTGTCCTGAGTCGCCGCCGCACAAATAGTATGCACGCTCGCCCGCCGGCCCGCCCCGCTGGACGCAACACCGAACGCTCCGCTCCGAGCGTCCACTCAGGCCTTACACTTAGGTTTACGGATATAGTACTTTTATTTCACGAGCACAGGTGGCCATGGTTGATATTGAGCTGTACAAACTCACAAAGCCACTAGATTACTTACAAAAACTGTGATAATTCTCGTTTCAGCTCAGCTGGGTTATAATATCCATGACGTCCAACGTGGAACTTGTTCTGGTAGCGATGACACTGGCGGGCATCGGCGCGGGCGGCCAGGCGGTATCACCCATCTTCATCGCTGAACTCGCTGAAGATTCGGTACGGGGAGGACTGTCGGCATGTTCCGGTAACTTGACAACTTATAAGTAATCCCTACTGATAGTGCTGGTCCTATTCCCAGCTAAAACTCTCCCACCAACTCGTGCAGTCAGCCTCATAACTAGCTGGACACTTCGGGACTTTGTCGCCTTCGTCCGTTGGAAATTTAGTACAATGACAGTTGAAACATCACATTAAAGCAACACGGTTCTAAAGGTGTTAATCCCTTTGTGAAGCCGACCGTATAGTGCGCGCCATCCACGACGACGCGCCCCTCCACAGCGAATCCCATACTAATCTGTGCGCAGTTATACGGCTTGGGCTGTGGAGGGGCGCGCCTTCGTGAATGGCGCGCACTATACTCGTGCACTGCAGGAAAAATTGAGAATTTTGATTTTTATATGATTCTCTCCAATTTCGACAAAAACACATCGCGCTACTCCCGCCATCTATGTACGGAAATGATACCCTTGTCGTCGAATCAGGCTGAGAACATTATGCATTTACAAAACTTTTCTCATATTCTTCGTCATTGACCTAACTTTACCGGTGTTGAAAGCCACATTTGCGTTAGTCCACCTGTTTAGGAAATACGATAGGTATAGTTCGGTTTGGTACGATTTACAAAACTCTAAGGCCAAATTCTGTCAAACGAACGCAAGCAAAAAACGACTAAGAGCTCTGACTGTAAGGTAGATTCTTGATTACGTTCCTTTGACAACATTTTTTGCCTTAAAGTTTTGAACGTACTAAACTATACAGGATGGTTTTTGATAAACTGTACGTGTACATATTGAAAGGGGTGAAATTTCAACCCATTTTATCGGTGAAACAGTTTTTATTTTTTTGTTTCTAGTCGTTAGTTTTTTTTACAAATTTTTGAACTTTGTCGTAAACATTTTTTATCTAGACGTTCAAAAATGACAAAATAAATTGCAGACTAATCTCAATGGACAGGTAAACAGTTTCACCGATAAAGTGGGTTGAAATTTCATCCCTTTTGATATGTAAGTTTATCACAAACCACCCTGTAGATTTATTTATTTCTAAGAATCCGTGGACGGTTTTCAGGAACCGGATACTTCTTTGGGATCCTGGTGTGCTATATAATTGGTGGATACTTCTCGTATCGCACGACGGTCCTCATCCAGCTGTCAATGTCAATTCTCAGTATCGGTCTATTTATGATACTAAAAGAGTCGCCAGTATATTTAGTACTCATCGGAAAAGACGAGGTGAGATTTGTGTGGTGGAGTGTTGAGGAACCGCCCTGTGCAAGCGGAAATAGGCTGGAAATAGGACACTGTGATTTTTTTTTATCGCAAGGCAACTAATTGAAACAACGATTGCTTGAAAATGTGCACGCTATATTGATTTAATTTTGCACAATTTACACACATACTTAATTATTGGCAAACGGGACTTAATCGACCTTTTTTAAGGTTTGCCCGACGTCTCGAATGTATCGCAACATTATCATTCATGGTCGCGAGTTTCCCAAAAATGAAATTTGAATGCCATTCCGCCATGGCGCCCTGTTAACGAGCGAAGAAAAAAATAAATTGTCAGGCAGCCGCTTGAAAATTGGCATGCTTGTTCTTCTTCACATACAGACAGACACTGAAAACAAATTAACCCAGCCGGTCGGTTATCGATCCGTCAGAGTAGGAAGTTCATTAGGGTTCCGTACCCGAAGGGTCCAAACGGAACCGCCTCTGGTGCGGCCCTTACCTTTAGACCCCCCAGAGACCACTACTCACAGCGAATCTTTGCCTTGCATTCTGAGCCGCTATTTTTAACTTTGTTGCAGGAAGCCGCGAGATCCTTGGCGTTTTACAGATGGGCGAAAGTGTCGTCGAAAAAAGTCAGAACAGAGCTAGCAAAACTCAAGCGAGACGTTGATCCAAATCTCGAAAACTTGCTCTTACATAACAAAGGTGATAAATACCATCTTAATTACTAGATATCCGCACGTAGAACCGATGGCCGTTGGGGCCGAAAGGTTCTCGAGTGGCGACCACGGACCGGAAGGCGCAGCGTGGGTAGACCCCCCACAAGGTGGACTGATGACCTGGTAAAGGTTGCGGGAGTCCGCTGGATGCGGGTGGCGCAGGACCGGCCATTGTGGCACCCTTTGGGGAGGCCTATGTCCAGCAGTGGACGTCTTTCGGCTGATATGATGATGATGATGATGATCCGCAGGCCTCGTTATCGGGGTGATTTTACTGTTTCTAGTTGTTTGTTGTTGTAGGGTCTGTTTGTCGTTATTGTGGGCTGGTGTTGTTTACCTATTCGACCTACTATCATAAACTCAATTAGGGATTCTCTGTCACAAGGACTCATATTTTATTATTTCTGTTCTGTGCCACATTTTTTTTTTTATTATTTATTATTATAAAAGGTACAATCTTACAAATAACGTCTGTCCCACAAAACGGTTTTCACAGTTTGACTGTGGGATCTGAGTCTCTTCGGTAACTATAAATTCACATATATAACTATTACTATGTATCTACTATGCTATCTATAAAATACTTGAACAGTTTTCTTTTAAATATTGCCCTATTGGCCTCCAATCTGATATCTGCTGGCACGCAGTTTAAAATGTAGGGTAGGCGTTTCCGCAGGCATCTATCACCATAATAGTTGGTTACCCTTGGTATATCACACTTGCCCGCAGATACCGTCCTAGTGCCGTAAGTGTGACATACATGAGATAGGCCGTGTTCTGGACTTCCATGGTTATTAAGAGCTAGTTACTAAGAGCTAGGGCTAGGGCTATTAACATATATATTTCTTGTTATCACCCCCTGTATAAAAGTTCTGAGCATTGTTTGCTTAGCACAGTTAACATGTTTTCAGGCGTTTCCATGTTATTGATTTTTTTCCCCATCTTTTTACAGAATCCCAACCGACTGCTTGGTCTCCGCCGGAAATTGCTGAAAATCAGATACAGAGGAATAATCCAGATAGTTTTATAGCGCAATTCAAATTCTTAAGTAAGTGTAACTACGTCGTATTAACTATATTATTTTTCAAATATAATGTAATATTATTCACGCTAGACGTTCCGTGTCCAGGCCGGCCCGTTTTCTAGTACAAGAAATCCCCGGCCGTCGCGCGTCCGTATTATAATACGGGCCGGCCCGGACACGGAACGGTCTACTGTGAATCAACCTTTATTTTCTATGCCTGTTTTTTTTTGTTTTAAATAAATTAATAAATCAGACAAAAGCAGAAATAACAGTATTTAGTACCTACTAACGCCAATAAAAAATAAAAATGCCTGTTGAACAATTTAAGTCTGGTTATCTGGTAATTAGTGTTAAACTGATTTTATTCGTCCCGCAGTAAACTCACGCTCGTCCAAAAAGGCGCTTTTTGTGACGTCAGCCCTCGTGTTTTTCTCCATCTGGATGGGATCCCTGGCGGTGCAGGTGTATGCTGAGCAGCTCTTCAAGCAGGCAGCACCAAATTTGTCGTCTAACATGTGCGCCATCTTCTTGGCGGTAGTTTTTCTGGTCACCAGCCTGCTATGCGTGTTGCTGGTAGATCGATGCGGGAGGAAAGTGAGTAATTAAACTTATTTTTTTAGGGTTCCGTACCCAAAGGGTAAAAAATTACTAAGACTCCGCTGTCCGTCTGTCACCACTAGTCACCAGGCTCAAAAACCGTGATAGTTAGACAGTTGAAATTTTCACAGATGATATATTGCCGCTATAACAACAAACACTAAAACAGAATAAAATAAATATTTAAGGGGGCTCCCATACAAAAACGTGATATTTTTGCCGTTTTTAAAGTAAATGGGAACCCTTCGTGCGCGAGTCCGACTCACACTTGGCCGGTTTTTTATATATACATCGACGACGGCAAAGAAGCTTACGGTATTCCTGATGATAAGAAGATACTGTAGCCTATGGACACTAGCGACTCCAGACGAACCACAAGCGGGTTGCCGACCCTTTATTGACTAAAGGATTCGTTTTTTTAACACAAATCTTGCAACTGAATTTTAGACTAGCTATCCTCAACTGATTGAGCTGTGGCATCATCATCCTCCTAGCGTTATCCCATTACAGTTGCATCCTGAATGATGCCTGGGGTCCGCTACCTAATCCCAAGATTTGGCGTAGGCACTAGTTTTTACGAAAACGACTGCCATCTGACCTTCCAACCCCGAGGGGAAAGTAGACCTTATTGGGATGGGATTAGGCTTTGTCAAGTGAGTGGGCAACTTGGCTTAACGACTGCTGCCATAGACAGCAGCAAGTATGCCACAGCTCAACTGATTGAGCTGTGGCATACATACTTTTGTAAAATGATGACAAAACAATATTATGGTACAGTCAGCATCAAAAGTAGCTTGGCATATGAAATGATTCATAAGTTCCTATTCCCTTGTAATAAAGAATTTTGACGTTTTCATATGCCAAGCTACATTTGGGTGTGGTGGCGCGAATTGGGGAAGGCCTATGTCCAGCAGTGGACGACTACAGGCTGAGGATGATGATGATGATGATGAAGCTACATTTTAATGCTGACTGTACCACCGATCTGATCCGATAATGGAGACAGAAGGTCATAGCAACTCCTAAACTACACAACTTAAACCCGTCGTGTTTGGGCCGATTGGAACCCCCTTTTTTAGGGTTCCGTACCCAAAGGGTAAAACGGGAACCTATTACCTATTACTAAGACATTTCTGTCCGTTCGTCTGTCCGTCTCTAGGTCTGTATCTCATGAACCGTGATAGCTAGACAATTGAAATTTTCACAGATGATGTATTTTTGTTGTCGCTATAACAACAAATACTAAAAATCAGAACAGAATAAATATTTAAGGGGCCTCCCATACAACAGACATGATTTATTGCCGTTTTTATAGATAATGGTACGGAACCCTTCGTGCGCGAATCCGACTCGCACTTTTTTTAAACCTGACTGTGGCTATAGTGCGCGGTTGGAGAGTAGCCTGGGAAAAATCCAGGGGAAACTTCCGTCACGACCATGGGCGGTTGAAACATTTGATGACTGAGGAAAAAATTACAGTTGACAATAAAAGCTTGTACCAGTTGTACTAAATGATTTTTTTGACAGAAACTTATTCCTCTGTCAACAGATGCTGATAATTGTGTCTTCTCTGGGCTCGGGGCTGTGTACCCTCCTCCTCGGTTCCCAGTTGCAGTTCTGTTGGGCGCCAGACTGGTTCTCTGTGGTTCTCATTTACGCCTTCAGCTTTATATACACAATCGGGGCTGCTGTTGTTCCGTTCATCGTGATGTCGGAAGTCTTCTTACCTGAGGTATGTGAACATCATCCTCCTAGCGTTATCCCTGTACAGTTGCATCCTGAAGGATGCCTAGGGTCAATGCCTAATCCCAAGATTTGGCATAGGCACTAGCTTTTACGAAAGCGACTGCCATCTGACCTTCCAACCCCGAGGGGAAACTAGACCTTATTAGAAGTTCTCAAGCCGCCCGAAGGCCTCCAACTTGGCTTAACGACTGCTGCCATACACAGCAACCGGGATCAACGGCTTAACGTGCCTTCCAAAGCACGGGAGCGCTCAGTTAGTAACCACTCAAAGCGGTCACCCATCCAAGTCCTGACCGCTGCCCACGTTGCTTAACCTTAGATAGCGCAAGCGGTACCCGGCGCCGCTGGGCCACGAGCGAACCAGTTAACAAATCGTTATTATTTTATATTTAATCTAAACCCACTGGCCTCGGAGGCTCGGCCATCATCACTTCCTGGCCGATATTGATGGACTGACTGAGGCTGACTCACAGTGAACGAACAGTCTCGGTTCACTGATGGCTCAACTATTTGAGCTCCCGAATGGAACCGCCCGTTTTTTTCACCAGCCCTTATTTCTGCCCCAGGTCAAGTTGGCTCACTTCGGGTTGCACCGGGCGGTTCCCCAATACATCACTTCGGGAGCTGAAATACCGCGAACCATTCGGGTGCCTCTTGGAACTGCGCGCCATTGCTAAACTATAACCTTAAGACTATTGTGCATCTATCGTGCGAGCGAGAACAGGCATTCCGGAGTTCTTGCGTGCTATAGAGACAGTAGTATTTCAAGCAGAATTAGTGCTGCGGGCGCCGACGTTTTCCACCTTTATTAGATGAGGATGCTCTGTGTTGAGAGTGAGGGAGCTAAATTGGTCCCTTCTGCTGTCAACACAGTGCATCCTCAAATTGTATAAAGGGTCGGCAACGCGCACGTGACTCCTTTGGAGTTGCGAGCGTCTATAGGCTGCGGTGTCCGCTTACCATCAGGTGGACCGTATGCTTGTTTGCCACCGTCGTAGTATTAAAAAAAAAGACAATTTTGGCCTTGATCGATTCCTGACATACTTTAACTAGGTTTATACGTTTTGCTTTTTTCGTAATTCTTTGTAGTTCGAAACTTTAAGGGTTTATGTTTTCAATTGTATGCAATATTTCGAAAAAATCAAAATGTATAAACCTAGTATTTAATGATACTTACATCATTTCCGAAAATCATGTATCTAAATCGCTTCAGGTTTAGGGGGTGATAAACGTTGGCGCTCGAAACGTTTTTGTATGGAAAAAATTTGCTATCCCTTCTAGGTCCGCGGCCTTTGCAACAGCATCGTAACCCTGCTGCAGTGGAGTATGGGCTTCATCGGGCTGATGTTATTCCAGCTCTTACAGAATGTGGTCGGCCCAGGACCCATCTTTTACACGTTCAGCGGCGTATGCTTCGGCTGCGTGCTTTTCACGTGGCGACTTCTGCCCGAAACCAAAGGCTTGTCGGTTGACCAGATACAGTTAGCGTTTTTGAAGAATAAATAAAGGAAAAATGTGGGTTTTCTTTGTATCCAAATTGACTCGTGATCTACCTGTGATATGATAGAAATAGAAAAACATTTATTAAAAAACCAACACCCAGCACCAAAAGAAAATGAAATAATACTATTTATCAATAAGTTCCTGTCAGAACTTTTTACGTAATTTTAAAAGGAAAATTAACACGGTTAACTAGACATTACTAACTTTAGTATACCTAGCCCAAAGAGTATAATAGGGATGTCGACTCAAAAAATTTTATTACTTCAATAGAAAGAAGACATAAAACTATGCCAAATAGTGAAAATCCTATTCAAATATCTCAAAAAATAACGAAGCTACAACGGTTAGAATGTTCGAAGTTAGAGAGAGAAAGTGCTACCTAACCGTGACGTCACTTTTAAGTAGCGCCATAGTAAATGACGATCGTTCAATACAAAGGTGCGTTTTGCGGAAAAGGGACAGAAAATACCCACTCTTAAAACTTTGAAGACTTATAATTACGTAATTATTTATTTGTTTGAATTACTTTTTTCGCCATTTGATTGGGAATTTGAGCCTTTATGTAGAAAATTTGGATTTATTGATTTTCTTTTATAGTGTCGTCATCCCTATAGGACCTAGCACTTATAAGAAATGTACTTGGAAAAGTAAACTTCCGTACAATTTCCATTATTTTAGGCCAAGTATCTTAGGGTAAAGGTGCACGAGAGATTCTTGCAGCGATATTGTCACGTAGTGATATGCGTCAAGTATGTATGTATTTGTATGTCGATCCTAATGCTAATAACATGTAGGTATGATTATACATACCACTACTATAGACCCTTGTAACTCAATGCATTCTTTCTCGCGGCTTCGGACGCTAAGAGTTGATGGACTATTACTAAAACTATTGACCTAAATCATGCACTTGCTCTTATAAATAAATAAATAATAAATAAATATTTGTGGACAATCTTACACAAATCAACCTAGTTCCAAACTAAACAAAGCTTGTACTATGGGTACTAAGCGACGATATACATACTTATATAGATACTTAAATACATAGAAAACATCCAAGACCCGAGAACAAATATTCGTCACGCTGACTGTATATCAAGTCAATGGCGGTGAAAAGGTTAAGGAAGGAATTATTAGGTTAAGGAATAATAAGGAAATTACCAGACCTCTTCTTCTTTAGGAACTGTCGCTTCAACAATCGTCAAAATCAATAAAGCCCTGAAAAAAATCAATAAAGCCCTGAAAAAATAATTAGGCGAGGGGTAGGGCAAGCTGTCTCCATACAAACTTTGTGCAAGCATTTCTTCGTTTGTCTTTGCATTACACATATGATTTTTGGTCAGTATGCTTATTTTTCTGTTAGCCATGTCCTGTAGGTTTATTATTTTTATTTAAACGATTTCTTGTATTTTTTTTTTATCATGCAGTTTCTTGAAAGGTTTTAAAATTTCCACTTCAGGTCCTTCGTGGATCCAATATCAACCAAACCACACAAAAAAAAACCAAACCAAACCACCAAACAAAAAAAAACACAACAAACAAAAAAAAATTCGGGAGTGCCAAAACCAACGAATAAAACGTGCACAATGTTTGTATGGAGAATGCCTTGCCCTACCCAGGCCCTACCTCCTCGCCTTAAGTGAAACTTGCTCATTAGCAAAACACGTGTTGAGCTCATTCACTGACTTGCGCATGTATTTAATTCAAAATTCAAACATTTATTCTGCAAATAGGCCACAAGGGCACTTTTACATGTCAATTTACAATTTTATAATCGTAACAGTAAGTTTAAGTATATACTTAGATTAGTAGAAATTAATAATAAAAAAACCGGCTTAGTGCGTGTCGTCTAATTTCAAGTTCATAGGTCAATGGGAAGTTTAAAAAATCTTCGGAACAAATTTTGTGACAGACGGCGGACGGACGGACAGGGCGCGTGAATGACAGAAATAGGGTTCCGTTTGGACCCTTCGGTTACGGAACCCTAAAAAGGAAATGTGACAATGTGCTTGGCAAAGTTATTAGGTACGGTTAGCTGCAGAGAAACCAGACCCCCGTGCATACAAAGTTATGTATAAGTTCTATGCCTTTTCTCTGCAACTGACTATACAATAAGAATATTAACACTACAATACTTCGCTCCTTTCTCCTTAGATATAAGATAGTGAATAGTAGTTAAAACGGCGAAAGCCAACAACAAATGAATTAATCCTATTTTACTCCGTTTTCCGTAACTAAATACCTAATGATAATCTAATGTAAGTACACTATAAACTTTATATAGTTAAGCAAATCACTCAAAGTAGGAGTTATTTCGCAGTGTTTGTCGACGTGTCATTTAGTTAGGTTACACTCATCGCTTCATCGGTTGTGTTGTATTTAAGAGTTTGTATTTATAAAAAGTAATAAAAAAAATTAAATATAAAAATGGAGAATACACGGGAAAGAGTGAGAGGGAAGGCAGCTCTCAAACAAATGTTGGCAACTGTATCAAGTTAGTATGCTTTCTAGTGATTGTATAAATTTTAACATATTAGTATTTTTAGGGTTCCTTACCCAAAGGGTAAAACGGGACCCTATTACTAAGACTCCGCTGTCCGTCTGTCACCAGGCTGTATCTCATGAACCGTGATATTTAGACAGTTGAAATATTCACAGATGATGTATTTTTATTGCCGCTATAACAATAAATACTAAAAACGAGATTAAAATAAATATTTAAGGGGGCTCCCATACAACAGTCATGACTTTTTTGCCGTTTTTATAGATAATTGTACGGAACCCTTCTTGCGCGAGTCCGACTCGCACTTGGCCGGTTTTGTTAAATACAACGACGGTGGCAAACACTCGTACGGCCCACCTGATGGTAAGCGGTCACCGCAACCTAAGGACTATTGTAACTCTAGGGGCGTCATATGCGCGTTGCCGACCCTTTAAAAATGTATACACTTCCTTTATTGAAGACCCCCATACTGTAGTCCCTCGGGAAAACCTCGGCATAGCTCATTCCACAACCGAAGCGTTCGGGTTCGGTTCCTTTGGGGGCGAAAATTAGAGTAGATATTTCGAAATGCACCTCCTACCATGGTAGGAGGTGCAGAGGACGAGCACCCAGGAGATGGACAGATGTTATCCAAGAAGTCACCGGGTCCACCTTACAGGCAACTTTACAAATGGCACAAGACCGAACAGCCTGGAGAGCAGTGGTCGAGAGAGTCGCCCATAGTCGTCACGTCCCTCAGACATGAGGTTACGACCAAGAAGAAGATTTCAAAATGACCATAGTTTATTTATTTAAGTATTACTAGGTTGGTCGTGTTAATCCATGCCCTTGACCATGGCCTGTCAGAATGTTGTAGTTCTAGGAAATATTGAATATTCAATGAAAAAAACCGGCCAAAGAATACTTGCATGCGTGTTATCTAATTTATTTTATTTCATTCGAAGATCAACATAGAATATATTTTGTTATCAAATCAGGTTGTAAACAGTTTATTGCACAAATCAAGTATTACATACAAGAAAAACAAACTCAATAGAGGTAGTAGACATTTGTACAAAGGCGAACTTATCCCTTTAAGGGATCTCTGTAATTTTACGGTGGTTGACGACGTTCACGTTATAATTCCCGTTAACGTTGTAATTTTCGTTAGTTGGGCATTTTAAAATCAGAATCACGAGTACTATCCATTTCCGCGAAGAAAAAAAGTGTCCCACCAATAAAAGTCAGTTTTGTGACGCTTCCTTCATACAGTTTATGTGGCTCGTCACAAAACTGACACAAAAAATTGGTATGGAAAATCAAGGACATTTTTCTTCTTCATCTGAATCAATAATACTCATGATTCTGAGTCAGAATACTTAGAATACCCAAAATCAACGAGATCCGAATAAAAAAGTAGGGGGTACACTTTAAAGTGAAAATTCCCAGTTACGAGGAAATTCTCAACATTGTGCAAGAAAGGAGGTCCCTGTTGCAAACCATTGAGAACAGAAGGGGAAGATGTTTGGGCACCTGTTACGACGCGACGAATTCATAAAAAATATTGTGGAAGGGAAGGTAGAAGGAGGGAGAAGAGAGGGAGACCAAGAAGAACATACATGGACCAACTTAAGGAAGAAGTAAACGTCGTGTCGTATAAGGCGGTCAAACGAAAGGCTCAAGAAAGAGATACATGGTAATTGCTCCACCGACAAGAGCTTGGCTCTTAAATTAATAATGATGATGATGATGTTATAATAGTAGATTATTAGGGCATAAAAAACTGGTTTTGTGTCGGCGCGATATTGAATCCTGTGTATTACCTATTGTGAAATATAATGCAGCGGTTTGTCCTATACCAACCTATAGGTCTGTACTTATAGGACAAGATTAGTTTGTTGATCATGCTTTTAACAATAATCAGACGTTATGATTCGATCGATGTTTGTTTTACCGGTGTAGTGAGTATTGCATCATTTACTATTCCTGGGGATATACCTATTACAGTTCCTTTTTACACATCATACCTAATACCCATAATATAATGTAATATAATGTCACTTGTTGAAGCAATACTACTGACACGAAGCTATGGTCAGCTATTGTGGATCCAAACGGAGCTCTCATGCTCACACGCTACGTGAAAGTATATATCTCCTTTGACGCATACCTATAATCTAAATGCGCATTACACATCAAAACATTATAAATTATAAATAAAATCAAGTAATGATAATTATATAACTCCACCCCATCCACCAGTACTTTTAGTATGTAGGTACATGTTGCATCTTCACCTACAACTATGCCAAAATTCGATTACACATTACACACGAATTATTTCCACCAATTTTCCTTCGTTGAGTGTACTAATAGATACTTTGCGTCCTCAAATGTAGGTAATATAGTTAATACCCAACAGATCCAAAATTACAGCCCATTCATCCTTACAGTGTCCTATTATGCAAACAAACTATTTTTGAAGACGTTAACCATTATTCATTATCCATCTATAGTCTACACCCAGATTGAAACGATTGTGAGCTGTTATTACATTTAATTGTCAATTTTTTAACAAGTGTCATTAAAGTCAAGTGTCAAGTGTGGGTGTTATTTTATTTTACTAAACGGTTAACTCACGAATTAATTGTCATTATGCGACATGTTTCGAATTCTTCGGGAGTTCTTCCTCAGGATGAGTGCGGCTGCGATACCGCCGATGGCACACAAAACAGTGCAATCAGCGTGCATAACATGCCTCACGAAAGTTTAAATTCAAGTGTCATTAAAGTCATTTTTTGTTTTTGTTTCATTGCGATTTCTCGGTTATAAAAAGGTTATCACAATTTCTCTAGGATTACAATGTGATCTTCTTTAAGTACACAACAAAGTGATGATTATTGTGTAATCCGAGAGAAACGGGTGATAATGATTAATGTCTTCAAGAGTTTGTTTACATGATAGGACACGTAAGAATGGATAGACTGTAGATAAGTCATATGAAAATGATAACATTATCAATTATAATTATAAAGGACGTGTCTATTTATATGGAAATTACAACTATAACATTGTGTTAAGTTTATCACTGAACAAACGAGGACTAAAATAAACCCTGTATCCCTCCTCACACCTCACAACAACACCTTCTTTTGTTAACTGACAATTTAAAGTCGTCTAATCATTTGCACGAATATAAGTTATGCGGTTCTTGTATTTGTATTGCAGGTCCCTTATAGTTTTTAAAATGTACCTACCTACTATTAATACTGTTTCTGTACGTATAGCTAATGAATGAATGTAGTTTCCCAGGCATTAAACCCATTACACAAAAATAAAAAGCTAATGATAAAAAAACCGAGGGTTCCGTACACAGTCTCGACCCCATTAATACAGGAAAAATCTTAGAAATATGACAGTGCCATCTATCGGCGCATTTTGTTACTAATTGGCGCGACTGAATAACTTTGTACGTATGTTGGTTTTTCAAAGATATATAGTAATAGTCGAATTTAAGAAATGTACTTTGCAAAAGCAAACTTTCGTACAATTTCCATTGATACCTTAGATAATGTTGTTGTTTGCAAACTTTTTAGTCCACATAATGTAACGGGTGGACATCCACGAAACCCTACATTGCGCATTTCCCGACACGTCGTACTTGGCCGGTTTTAATTTAATTGTGTTCGTTGCAGTCGCGTTCCTGACATCGCTAACTGGTTTCACCTACGCGTGGCCGTCGTACACTATAGAAAACTTTCGATCCAACGAAACCGTGCTGTCACATCCGATGTCTTCCCTTGAGATCTCTCTCCTGGGCAGCCTCCCTAACGTGGGTGGCTTGCTGGGCACTCCGTTGTGCGGTTACGCGGTCAACAAGTTTGGAAGGAGGTATACGGCTATGCTGCATGGTTTGCCGTTTGTCGTGAGTAACTTTTAACAATGGCTAACCTACACAATAAGGCTAGGGATACACTATCCCATGTACGCAACGAATGCAATTTTTGTATGCTTAGAAACACACTTGCAACAACGCAACGTTGCGTGTGACAAAGTGTGTTTCTAAACATATGAATTTCAGGGTCCTACTCATACTCATACTCATACTCATTTATTTATAAAATGTGAAATTTTACATGTCAAATAGATAAAGTTTTTCAATATTAAGGTATGTTACTGTCCAGATTGTATCCCTGCATACGTGGGATAGCGAATATTTAACGAAGCAATACGGACGCAACGTGAACGTAACAATACTCGGATGGAAACATTTACATAAGGCTGGTTTTCCACTAGAGCTATGCTACGCAGCTATGCTGCGAGGATGCGCTACGAGCTATGCGACCGTTTCCACTAAAGCTACGCTATGTAGCTGTGCGAGGTAGATGCGCTATGAAGATGCGCAGCCGCGAGGTAGCTGTACGAGGAAGATGCGCAGCTCGAGCTATGCGATGTATCGACAGCGGGCGCGGGGAGCGGCAGCGCGGTGAGGGGGGAAGCGCTCACGCATCCGTAGCGCGCATCCGTGGCGCGCATTCGTAGCACGCATCCACAGCACGCATCCATAGCACGCATCCGCAGCTCGCATCTTTCCATATAAAAAACATAGCTTAGCTGAACCCTTTTCCACCAGAGCTATGCTATGTGAATAAAGGAATGTGATTGGTGGAAACGCATCCATAACAACGTAGCATAGCATAGCTCTAGTGGAAAACCAGCCTTAAGATCCCGAGGAAGAACCACGGTAGCTTAGTTGATTAAGAGCAATGGACGTATTACAGAGGTCGATGGGTTAAAATTAGAGATGTACCGACTAGTCGGGAAAGCCGACTATCCGGCCACATTTCTAGTCGGCGATTAGTCGGCTAAAAAGGCAGATAATCTGCTGATATGACCCCCTGGAAATCACCTTCAAAATCGTCAAAAAAATGTCCACGCTCGCGATTTCCTTTTCGACATTATGCTAAAGAAGAGCACTAGTTGTTTGTTAAACACAACAATTAGATAATTTTACTGTTTTGTCTTTTTTTTTGCTATATGATACACGCCGGCCGGTGAAGCGAGTACATCACTAAAACGTAAACAAAACAAACACGAACGCATGGCGAGAGTGGCGCGACGAGCGGACCGAAACCAACATTCCCGATTTGCGCCCGAACTCAGCCGAAACCTATGATCGGCCTTGCCGACTAGTCGGCCACCTCGGCGCCGACTAGCCGGCTAGTCGGCCAAATCCATAGTCGGCACATCTCTATTTAAAATACCTGTGACGATTAAGTTTTCAATTTTTCACTTGGTAGTCAATAGGTATATGGGTGACATCATTTTAAGTTAAACTCTTCGAGAGTTCTTAGATAAATTGACGATGAATCTTACATTATTAAATTTGTGGAATCTTTGGCATAATTTAAACCTATTATATTTGGTTGTATATAATGGTTAAAATTTATTGAGATTATTGTATGTTTGATATATTTATATTATCTTCTACACTAATTTATCATGTTAGATATTTTCTCTTGGAAGCTCAGCTCCTGTATGATGATGAAAACAAACTTTCCAAGCCACTTCAACTCTTCTTTTACAGCTGTCCTGGACAATTATCTCTATCACAAGCTATGTGCCGCTGATATTGGCGGCGGTAGCTGTGGCAGGGTTGGGGGCAGCGGGCCAGATAGTCTCCGGTGTGTACGTTTCTGAAATATCCCAAGACGCCATACGAGGTACACAGATTTATTTATATTCATTGTATCTAGACGAAATTTTTTGCAAGAAGGCATATCAAACAATTTTGTTTAAATTACTGTCTAGGGGAAGTAAAACACTTTTTACAGTTATACAGTTTGGCGGAAAGCAATACTTAATTAAGGATCTTTTATACAATAAAGAATTTCACTCCCAGGGGAAGTAATTTCCATTATTTTATCCTCGAATTTGGTAATACGTATATACAAATACATAGATGTTTTCTATATATTTAAGTATCTATTTAAACTTTATGATTTATATTCATTCAAATATTAATAAAAGTATATATAAGTTAAGTCATCATCATCCTCCTAGCGTTATCCCAGTACAGTTGCATCCTGACGGATGCCTGGGGTCCGCTACCTCATCCCAAGATTTCGCGTAGGCACTAGTTTTTACGGAAGCGACTGCCATCTGACCTTCCAACCCCAAGGGGAAACTAGACCTTATTGGGATTATAGGCTTTGTCAAGTGAGTGGGCAACTTGACTGTTAGAAGTTCTCAAACCGCCCGAAGGCCTCCAACTTGGCTTAACTACTGCTGCCATAGACAGCAACCGGGATCAACGGCTTAACGTGTCTTCCAAAGCACGGGAGCGCTCAGTTAGTAACCACTCAAAGCGGTCACCCATCCAAGTCCTGACCGCTGCCCACGTTGCTTAACCTTAGATACCGCAAGCGGTACCCGGCGCCGCTGGGCCACGAGCGCTAAGTATACAACAACTAATATAAGTTAAGTAAGTAGGTATACAACTAAAATAAAATGTTATTTAGGTGCCCTAACCTCGAGTGTCGTCACCGGATTCTTCCTTGGTCTTCTGTTCTCCTATATCCTGGGAGGCTACTTGACGTATGACCAAGTCGTGTACACATTTTTGACGCTATCCGTGCTTTATATTGTGATGCTGGCGTTTTTGAAGGAATCACCGGTATTTTTGATGCAACAGGGGAAAGAGAAGGTATTTTACTATTGAACGATTGTCACCTTTATCATTACTCACATTCATACAATAAATTATTTGTATTTGTATTTTTTTGTATTTGTATTTTGTTTTTGTTTTTTTCGCCGGCGGCTACGTCCACCATGCGATCGCGACAACACAGACACATACGTACTGTCCCTATACTCGAATTTTTAATTCAAGACCAAAAATAACTATGACAGATCTACAGAACTGTGGTGTGTTTTTTACATATCGTCCCGGTACCGCCGTAGTCCGACCCAGGTCGGGCCTAGCTGAGTTTCTTGCTGGACGACGAACGACGAAATTTTTTTTATACCACGTCGGTGGCAAACAAGCGTGCGGCCCGCCTGATGGTAAGCGGTCACCGCAACCTATGAACGCTTACAACCCCAGGGGCGTCTCATGCGCGTTGCCGACCCTTTTAAAAATGTATACACTTCTTTCTTGAGGAGCCCCATCTTGTGGTCCCTCGTGAAAACCTCGGCAGAGCTCATTCCACAACCGAAGCGTGCGAGGGAGGAAATTTCTTTGAAACCGTTCCGTACGCGACCATTTAGGTTCGAAGGCGAAATATAAGTACCTAGATGACAAAGAGTGTGATTTGCAAGTGTATTTTTAATTCCTTGAGGAATTTACGTAAACCTTTAGTATAACAAGAGCTAGCTACAAAATTATCTATGATATTGTATGACATCTATTTATTGCCGTTCTTATTTGAACAACGTGACTTTGTTTGCAGGAAGCTGCCGAGTCAATAGCATTCTACAGACACGCATCTACGACGTCTAAAGAAGTAGAGGTCGAGATAGCGAAAATAAGGCTACAACTGGATCCGAGAATAAACGAAGTACTGCAAAGTGATAACGGTAAATTTTGCAGCATAAGGGCCGATTAATATGGTACAGTCAGATGCAGAGAAAAGGTACCCCCCCCCCCCCCCCTGCAAAGAAATTTGTATGCACGGGGGGGCCAGGTGTCTCTGCAGCTGACCGAACAATAACTTGCATGCGATTTTGATCTTGTGGCGTCCATATACATACGTCATGTGTAATATTTAGAATGTTTCTTTATAAACCAGTATTAACCGACTCCAAAAAATAAGAAGGTTCTCAATTCGTCGAATTTTTTTTTATGTTTACGGATTAGGTGTAGCTCTAGTATAAGTTTTTTTCTAAACTTCTTCCTCGCACAGCGTTTAAGTATTGCCATACAGCGAGGGAATGCTGCCAGCGTCTTTGGTATACCTAACTTGTATTTGCAGTTAGCTTTAATATTATTTTAGTTATTGTTGTATTCGTAACATTAACTAATTCGAACGCGTTTGCGTTTTGTCTCAAAATGTATGAAAACGCTCTCACCGAGTTTGAAACACGCGCGTTCAATGTTCATCGGTTAGCAACAAATGTTATACTCGCTGTTTTAGTTTCCACTAGTGACCACCAGAGGCGCTGTTCAGGTTTTCATACCACTTTCATACATTTTGGGACAAAACGCAAACGCGTTCGAATTAGTTAATGTTTCGAAAAAACTTATACTAGAGCTACTGGTCCCTTTCATAGATTCTGTTTCGCATGGAATTTTGGTAACTGTTTTAACGGTTTCACGTGCATCATCATCACCTGATAATCATGTCATTTGTCTGACGCAGTGACCTTTATTTAATAATCTTCCAGGGCATTGAACAAGTAAATTTGCAAGTCTTAACTGATAGCGGCGATATACTATTTATATAGTATATCGTCATACTATCATCTTAAGTGTTTAAATTACATCATTTTAACCAATTTACGTACTTGATGTTTATTTTGTGTAAATGATAGTTAAATAGAAAAAAAAACATTAAAGATCACTAAGGCGACTTCCTGACTTGGCGGGGCGGGATCGATATGTGACATTTTCTTCTTTGACGTAAACTAACTTCATTTTCATTTCATTTCATTTATTCGATAACAATGTCAATTGTGTTTGAAATATAAAAACTTAATCTAACACGTGTGAAAAAGAAAATACACATTAATGAATAAGAACAAAAAATAAAAATAAAAAGAGCCATTTTTTACATTATCATAAGTCATGTCAAGAAAATACATAGAATAATTAAAATATGTCAGCGTTACATTAAAAATCATGTCCTGACGTCGCAAAGATTTTCTCTTGACATAATACTGTCAGTATTACGTTTGGGCAGTAGTAATATCATGCGCAAAAGCCAAGCAGGGGGCCGATTTTTGAGTGTCGAACGCACGATTTTTCACTCGAGATCTGTCAAAAAACTATGACGTTTTGACAGATGTCAAGTGAACATTCGACCGTTCGACACTCAAAAATCGGCCCCCAGTACCGCCTTCGCATCTTCCCGCTACCGCGCATCCCGCGCCAGTCAGGAAGCACTCATTTAAATATAGGGGCGCAGTAAAAAATGGTACCGAGTCGACTGACAGCTGACACTGACATTTGACACTTTCCTCATATCGTACCGCCTCCGCACCGACAGATCAGGAAGTCGCCTAAGGCAAACCTACGCTCTGTATTCTGCAAAGAGATTATATTGTCTAGAAAAATGCCTTAATAAACTATGTATGTTAAAGAAAAATACCAGGTTTAATAACTCAAAGGTTTTTTTTAAATTAAACCGAATGAGGGCAGCGATAGATGGTCTCCGATTCACCTATGGTAAAAATGCTTTTGTATGTCCGCCAATTTTTTGAGAAGGTTCGATAATTATGAATGAATGAATGAATGAATGAATTAATGAAAACATTTATTTCTGACGCATTTCCATATTTGTTAGTAACATGTTTAGCTTATACTAGTGTTAAAATATACATGAAAATTGCAACATTTAAAATTAAAATTATCAAAAATTACAAAGTACAATTATAAATTAAATTCAAATAAAAAATTTAAATTGAAAATTAAAATTCATAATCATTTGTATTCCGACGCGACGTATGCTACTCGTCTCGTATCAAGTATGACATTATAATGTACAGTCAGCCCATGAAAATGTTGAGCATACTTAGAACCTTGTCACACCGAAATCTGAGAAATATTTAGACTGAAACGTCATAAAATTTGAAACCTCTTTAATTTGACAAAAAAGTGCTCAACATTTTCGTTGGCCCACTGTACCTACTAACATTAGTTTGTAAGCATCTACTAACAATAATGATCCAAGTTGGTCTCGAAATAAATGAAATTGAAATTGAAATTGTAATTGAAAACTATAATTATGGAATTTTTGTCGAGTCAGTTTTTTTTTACTGGCGGTGTACAAATCGGAATCTTTTTAGAAGTGTAATAAAAATCAAACATAAATACAGAGGGCTCATAAATGATGGAGGTATTTAACAAACAGAGTGCAAGTTAACATCCCATACCTATATGTTAATCTTACGCGTTCGAGTTAAGAGGAGGGGTAGGGCAAGCTCTCTCCATACAAACTTTGTGCAGGATTTACTTCGTTTGTGTTTGCATTAAAGTTATGATTTTTGGTCAGTATGCTTATTTTTCTGATAGCTATTTCGTGATGTAATTTTTTTTTTATTAAATATTTTTTTAATTCTTTTAATTTTGATTTTTTTTGAAATATTTGAAAATTTTCACATCACGATATTCGCATATCTAATATTTACAACCAAAAAAAAATATTATATTTGTTAGTGCCAAAACCGACGAATAAAACGTGCACAAAGTTTGTATGGGGAAGGCCTTGCCCTACCCTGCGCCTTAATGACAAAATCCCCCTTGGGTTCCCCTACGATTAATTTTATTTTTACTTTCAGAGCCCGATTTGACCAACACACTGTTGAAAGAAAAACCACAGCCGCCAAAGGATTCTGAATCAGAATGGCAGTTCTTACGTAAGTGTTTGCAGTTTGAAACATTTTGCAAACGAGACTCAAACTTGGATTTTATTTAAATTCTTTGAGGTTACCAAAACAAGTACCTACTTTTGGCAATACATATTTGTCAGCCATCAACGATTCATCATAAATTTAAGAGTTAGACTCTTGTTGGTGTAGCTCTCTCCATCTGACTGTATCTAGGGCCGTCTCCTTGACCTCATTATACGACACGACTGCTAATTTTCCTTTTTTTTGTTTCATGTAGCTTATCCTCGATCTTCCCCTGCCTCGCTTTCCTTCAATTTTGCCTTCTATGATGTTCTGTATAAAAGCGTCGTGTCGTATAAGATGACCAATCATTTTTCCTCTTCTATTTTCTATAACCTTCAGCAGTTTCCTTTTCTCCCCCACGCTCCTCAGTACTTCTTCGTTTGTAATTTTTTCCATCCAGCTAATTTTCTCCATTCTTCGCCAACACCACATTTCGAAGGCTTCTAAATATTCTTCATCAACGATTAACAACAGCAAAAAACTATTAATGGCATATATAACATTTTATCATGGGATTAGGTAGCGAACCCCGTGCATCCTTCAGAATGCAACTGTACTGCAGTGACTGGGCTAGGAGGATGATGAAGAACATTTTATCTTGTGGATTGAATCTTTTTTTAATACCACGTTGGTGGCACAGCCTATGAACGCTTACAACTCCATTGACATATGCGCGTCACCGACCATTTTACGATCCTCCTCCCTTTAAGGCGCTACACTGAGAAATTTGGAGACTTTGAAACGCTGTCCTGCCCAGACTAGCAAACAGTAGGGGCTGATTTTCAGATATATGATTCTTGACTATATGATTGTGGTACTGACAATAGCGAAACATGATAGCTTAAAATTTTCTCGATAGAAAATAAATCCAAAGTCGAGTCTATATTTTCCTTTTTTTCCTCGGCCTACTAAAACAACGCATTATCAAAAGACACGATTAACTTAATATGATGGTATTTTACCTCATCTAGGTACTGACAAGAGGAAATTTAATAAACCTGCACACAGTCAGATATTTAACGAGATTTGTCTAAAAAGCTATTCTCGGAGAGGGTTGCATCCCGTTTTGTCGTGAGCGAAAAACAAAGGGTGTCTCTTTCAATCGCTATATCGCCATAAAAATCTTTTCCTCGCAAATGTGTTGAAAAACGTCGTATCTCGTGAGTCTGATCATTACACTCTCGACTCCCTTATCGATCGATTACATTACACGCATGATGACACATTCCGTCTTCGCAAAATGACACATACGCGAAACGACAGAAACGCAAAATAACACATACACGAAAAGACACAGACGCAAAATGACAGAAACACAAAATGACATATGTTTTTTTTCTTGCAGTGCGTGTCTTTTTAAGGCGCATAAAAAAAACCTAACACCAGAACCTAACCTAACAGTGTCAGTTTTGCAGCGGAAGGTTTCGCTCGCAGCGAATGTCTTGTCGCGTATGTTACCTTTCGCGTATATGGCGTTTCGCGTATGTGGCGTTTCGCGAAGATATGTCATTATGCGTGTAATACTTATCGATCTCGTCGTCTCGCACTATGGCTCAGTAATATGACCTCTAGTGGTGATCAACGTACAATTGTATCATAATGTACTACTTATTTCTCATTGCTTTCAGTGAAATCCGAATCATCAAAGCGCGCCCTTGCTGCCGTACTAATAGTGATGGCCGTGACCATCCTGATGGGTTCCATCGTGATTCAGGTCTGTTTTTTTTTATAATAGGAGTGTGTTGAATTGAATTGATTCACCACAATCAATATATACAGAACTCGTTCATCGCGTGAAAATTTAATTGCTATTTCTTTTATTTCAGACGGTTTCCTAATTTTCGCTTTTCCATAAAAACGTCCACCCCGTTAAGGAATGATTTCCAGCATAAAAGTATCCTATGTCCTTCCCAGGGACTGAAACTATGTCCATACCAAATTTAATCTAAATCGGTTCAACTGTTTAAGCGTGAAGAGCTAACACACAGACACGCTTGTATTTATAATATGGATTTCTAAATTTCCTAATCCAGGTATACGCGGAGCAGATGTTCAAGACAGCAGTGCCATCGATGCCGTCCAACATGTGCGCCATTGTGCTGGCCATCGTTTTCGTCTGCGCTTGTTTCTTGTGTTCTGCCATTGTTGATAAGCTTGGGAGGAAGGTAGGGTTTCAATTTGTTCGTGGTTTAACAAAGTTAATAGAACAGTTAAGGATTCATGGTACTGATTAGTGATGGAATGTAGTAGATGGTACGTTTGAAATGTACTATGTGGTGTGGTTGTGGAGTAGCTGTGGTGGTCTTGTGAAACAACCCTAATCGTTGACCCGCCGCGCCGTAATACAAAACAGCTCTGTTTTGTAAAATACCTAGCCATAATGTAATACGTCGGATTATACAATTAGCCTACGACATGTATACTATATCTATGGGCCTTATGTAGTGATTATTTTAGTAGTTTGGTGCACTAATCTAAGTAAATACTGCGCTGCGTCAGTTGGAGTCAAAGTAGTGATCCCCTGATCCCTGTAAAATTTTAGACACACAAAACCACTTTTGGATAGGGTTGTTGGAATTCAATTAAACTACAGAATTCTAGTGACCTATAAAAAAAAAGTTCCAGTGCTCGATAGAAACCCAATATTAGGCACCTTCTTATGACATAGTGACAGAGGTGCCGATGCGTCAACTATTCTGCATTCTCCTAAGGCGACTTCCTGACTTGGCGGGGCAGGATCGATATGTAACATTTTCTTCTTTGACGTAAACTTACTGACGTCGCAAAGATTCCCACTTCAGGGAATACTGTCAGTATTACATTTGCGCAGTAGTAATATCATGCGCAGAAGCGGAGCAGTACCGCCTTCGCATGAGTGAATTTCACCAAACGGGCATTTTTGTCCAATTCCCATGGA
Organism: Cenopis cana; assembly: GCA_951800055.1. Classification (NCBI taxonomy): domain Eukaryota; kingdom Metazoa; phylum Arthropoda; class Insecta; order Lepidoptera; family Tortricidae; genus Cenopis; species Cenopis cana. The sequence continues at coordinate 3,044,424 of OX637495.1, forward strand.
ATTTAGAAATACCAATAATACATAGAAAATTCTATGCTGATAATTTGATAAAAAAATTAATAAACACAAATTTTCTTACGGGGTACTTATACTTATAAAATTACGGAAGTTATTACAATTTGAAAATTTGACCTGGGCACGGGAATTTATCTGTCCATGGGAATTGCCTTTTCTTAGAAAAAATTGTATTAAAATTATTATTTACCATCTAATTTATCAAGAATTATAAAGTTCAGTTGTATCGAAGTTATTTAGCCTAATTTTACCAATCATGGGTCACTCTTTTCAAATATTTAAGAAGCTAAGTGTAATTGTAGCAGTTGGCCTGTTTTCTTTAAATAAACGCATAAACTATAACTCTAATCGATATACTTAGTACAAATTATATTTATTTATGCATTTCATCCATAATTATTGTTATTAAATGAGGTTTATTAACAAAATAAGTCACCCTTCCCAATTCACGTGCCCCAAAATCAGCTGTTTTGGGTAAACAAGCTATGGGAATTAGGACACGGGAATTGGAAATCTATATAAAAAAATCATAAAAAATTCAAATCGCATGTTAATAATATTTTAAGTTATCGTTTATATAGAGATACCAAAGTGCTTTATAATGAATACATATGTTAATGATTACTTATGTAAAATTTGAATTTCTAAGGGCCACCGAAATTGCAAGCAAAAGCAAAAAAATTGTCGCCCACCCAGATACCGAAGTACTTAGGTGGTTTACTCGAACTTAATGCGGTTTGCTATATATATAGATTTTTTATATAATAATAGCTGACATTTGAGAGCACATGTGAAGCAGGACGCGAAGCTGATCAAATGTAAACGATGGCTGCCAGGGACCTTTGAATTTTGCCGACAAAATTTAACTCTCGCGCTCGGACGATTTTTAAACATCAATTACAAGTTATTCACCACAGTGAAGTGAATAGTGTCTGTGCTCAGTGATAGTAAATATAATCGAGTTAAAGTTTTTGACACGAAATCAGTGATTCTAATGTACAGTTTTTGATAGGAATTTTTGATTGATTCAAAACTCGATGGCGGACAGGGCACGGAGTCTTAATTTGAGCGTTTAGGTATTTTTTAATGTATTTTAAAAACAAATTAGTCCGTGAATTTGAGTGGACCTCAACGTGGAAACATGTATTCTTTATGAAAAAAAATAAATGGTACGTATTATCTCATGCTACCATACGATTTTCAGCTCGGACACAAAAAAAATCGAGTATAGAAAATGACCCGCATCGTCCCGCTACCGCGCATCCCGCGCCAGTCAGGAAGCACTCATTTAAATGTAAGGGCACAGTAAAGAGTAGTACTGAGTTGACTGACAGTTGACACTGACATTTGACATTTTTCTCATATCGTACCGCCTTCGCACCGACAAATCAGGAAGTCGCCTAAGGTGTCAACGTTTATAAAAATCTTGTATTATTAATACTTCCTTGCCAGATGCTCTTAACAAGCACATCAGCAGCGTCAGGAGTGTGCACACTCCTGCTCGGTACACAGCTGGAGTGCGCCTGGGGACCCCCCTGGGTCACGGCGCTCCTTATCTACCTCTACTGCTTCATTTACACACTCGGCGCCGCCTGCGTACCCTTTATACTTACCGCTGAAGTGTTCCTGCCTGAGGTTGGTAACTTTCACCAAAATATCATCATCAACTTCTTTAAGACACGAGCGAATGGAGACAGTTCAAAATTCAAACGCAGATGCTTAAAAATTACTACTGTAGTTTTGTCCAAGTTCGGGAAAACTTCGTTTTTTGACGAAGGTTTTCTACTATATCGCTTGACCGAATTTTGGCGTGTTTTTTGACTCATTAGACGCAAAATTTAATGTTCTTTAACTTGCTAGTAGAAAACTTTACGCTAGGATGCCTCGTATAGAACATATGAGCGATAAACCGTAAAAAACCAGGTTAAGTAGATGCCAAAAGTTGTCCCGAGATCTCTTTTTTTTTTTTCTTTTTTTTTTCCTGGGGGTTTTAGCAAATGCTACGCCACCCCCGTAATACATTAATGATCATATATAAACAAACTTACTAACTACTATTTCCTATTGATGTAAAATAAATTCTTAGTAGTTAGAGGTATATCTCGTGCTACCATTTTTGATATTATAATCAGTAGCATCCATACCTATGCACAATTAAAAAAATTCTTCTACACCAGCTTTTGCAAGAGCACAACATTATACTGACGGGCGTAATAATCACCATTATTGCTCCCGTCTTCCGACTCTTCCATTAAATGAACAAACACATTTTTTTCAATCCAGTCAAGAAAACAAATTGTAATGTCCCGTAAATATTCCAGGTCCGTGGTCTCGGCAATACCTTCAGCATGGCTTGTATGTGGATCTTCAACTTCCTCACACTAATGATCTTCAATCCTCTGGTGGATGCCCTGAGTCTGGGCATTGTGTTCTGCGGTTTCTCAGCGACCTGTTTCCTCGGTGCACTCTACAGTCACTTCTGCTTGCCTGAGACCAAGGGTCTGCCGGCCGATGAGATACAACTGCTCTTTCTTAAGAAGCAGAAGAAGAAGAGGAACAATAAAGTATAGATCAAAGAAGCAAGTCTTTTAATCTTTGCTTTGTAAAACCTTGATGATTACGAGGAAATCTTAATTTCATTTTCTTCTGCTTGCCTGAGACCAAGGGTCTGCCGGCCGATGAGATACAACTGCTCTTTCTTAAGAAGCAGAAGAAGAAGAGGAACAATAAAGTCTAGATCAAAGAAGCAAGTCTTTTAATCTTTGCTTTGTAAAACCTTGATGATTACGAGGAAATCTTAATTTCATTTTCTTCTGCTTGCCTGAGACCAAGGGTCTGCCGGCCGATGAGATACAACTGCTCTTTCTTAAGAAGCAGAAGAAGAAGAGGAACAATAAAGTCTAGATCAAAGAAGCAAGCCTTTTAATCTTCGTTTTGTAGAACCTTTGTGATTACGAGGAAATCTTTTTTTGTGTACCTACCTAACCTTCATTTGTGTACCTGCCCGGGGTCCGTTACTATGATTACTAGGCTTTGCGGAAGCGACTGCCATCTGCAGCTTCTTGTTCTTGAAACTTTAGGAACGTACATATTTTATGAACTTAACTGTTCCAAACTGTCGCATCCGGAACTCAAGACAGTGGTAGAATGTAATAGAATGGCAACAATAACAAGGCGATCACTGATTGCAAGAAATTGCATGCAATTTTGATTACAATGCGGGCTGCTGGCTACCTCTATGACTGTCATAGAAAACGGGCCGCCCCGGACAGATTCAGATTCATCCCCCGGTTTTACCTCGGTAGCCCGCAGCCCGCATTGTAATCAAAAATAATCAGTGTCGCAAGGTCCAATTTGAAAAAAAACAGTTGCTACATGCCCTAAAAAATAGGAGATTCGAAAAAAAAACAGTAGACAAAATTTATTCCATAAAATTTACCTAAATGCATAGGTATTTCATAGTGATTTCAGTGATAAAATAATAGTAACTAAGCATTAACTGCCACACTCCACACAGCCATTTCATAAAAGAAAATCTCATCTCATTTGTCACTTTAACTTCACATCAAATAATGACTATTTAATTTGGTGACCATGGCTATCATTTGCTTGCTCACTATAGATATTTATAGTCCTCCTCGCCGTGTCCGGCGATAGTGACTCCGTCAGTTATTAGGATTAGGTATGGAATGCCCTAATGTGGCTAGCAAAGCCAAACTTAGTTCTGAATATGCGGTTACATGGTGCACCTGTCCCGCGAAGTTGTAGGTATACGTGTAGGAGATCTTTGGCCGAGTTTTGCGGATATGCCGCTTCGCATCCAGGTTTTACAAACGCCGCTGTTCAAAAAAGTTCACTTTTGTATGAACAGTAGAGCGCCATTCTGTTTGATGCTGCGCATTTCCTCCCACTCGCATTAAGTAACTTGACAAGCTATATGTATGTTAATGTTTTCTTCTTAATAATTGAAGTTGAATAAGTGAAATTATAAAATCCAGTAGAATTTTTGAGAAATCCAGTAGAAAATTCTAAAATACAGTAGATTTTTTGGGAAAACAGTAGTGTTCTGTTCTACTGTAGACACACCCCAAAAACAGTAGATCTCCTGTAAACACATGACAGGACGTGCGGCGGCTGTCGATTTCCTGTCATAGAAAACGGGCCGGCCCGGACACGGAATGGTCTAGCGTGAATCATCCTTAACAGTCGGAGGGGGTGTCTTCGTTGCCACTCCTTCAGAGCAGGCGAAACGCTGTGAGAGTTGCCCATTCGCAATTTCCCAAAATGTAAAGCACACAACCGCAAAGAGTTTTGAAATACCGTTCGTAGTGTTTTATAAATCCGATTTAACTAGGTAGGTGATTTGTGGTCAAGCGCAAACCTATTTTGAATTTAAAAAAAAGGTAATTTGTAGAGAATTGTACCTTTTTGGCCAAACGGTTGTGTGTAAATATGGAGAATACCATAATGTGTCTAAGAAATAATGTGAAACAGGAAGGGAGACAGAATTACAGACCCGATAATTGTTTTAGGTGCACAAGTGACTGTTATTTAATTTTATATTTAATTTAATGGTCGTTAATTACATCATCTCTTGAAGGCACGAGTGAATATGCATCTTCTGGGAGAGCTCGCTTCACCGTCGGCCTCATCTTTGCCCCCTGGCTAGATGCTGGCCAAGAGCACCCATTTTTAATAACAATAAAAAACATTTAACTACAGAAAAATGCTGTCGCTCTCGTATTATCCTTACAAGCCACGACCGCAAGTGTCGCAAGTCAATGGAAGCTGCTTAAGTCATCATAGATGGTTATGGCCAATGATGATGATGATGATGATGACAGAAAAATCAACTAGACCCTGACACAAAAACACGAAAAAAAATTGCGTCAGTGGGTTAACACGGAAGTACACAGAAGTTGCACGAGTACTAATTTAGAAATAGATCCTCAAATCTCAGTTGACTGATAAGGCTAGTAGTATTCGCTATCTCTCTAAGACAATATTTGTTACGAGTTCAAAATGTCCCAACGCAATTTATCTTAAGTAAAATGTTTTGTCTCTCGAGTCTCTTAAATGGTTTGAATCCGCATCATTGTTCAGTCATAAATAAGATGTTATTTTATTGCTACATTTAGTAAGCAAGGATAGGTAATTTTAGTGCTAAGTAGAATAACTAATTATAATTACCAACGATGGGAAAAGCACAGCAATTTATAACAGGAGTGGCAGGTGAGTTCAAAAAACCTAACATTAAAGATGTAACTGGTACGAAAATGTAGAAAACTTTGGAAAGTATTTTTGGCACATTTGACTATTTCTCTCTAACCCACTCATAATTATTTCTTGCGGAGCTGGACGTCATTCTTTCTGCAAGTTTAGTCGACTCAGACTTGATTCAAACATTATAATCACCCATGAGTCCATATTTGAAAATTTTGTGTTTCAACATTGTAACTACCTACAAGGTTTTTTTTATGTACAGTCGAGGGCATAAATATGTATACATTTTTGGACCTTATTTCAATGAAATAAGGTGAAAACGTGTATACATATTGGCGCCCTTGACTGTACTTGCAACTTACTGTGCATTGCATGAAACAAGCGCATGTAGGTATTCAAAAAATATTATCTTTGTAAATTGGATCGGATCGATGGAATTACTCGAATTGGTTACTAGGTAATATAAATTTACAGTAACGCGAGACATATTCACACTTAAGGATCCTTATCAGTTAAAAATACTGCTATCTTTAGACCATTTTCAATTTAATTGACACTTATCTAGTTAACTTGACATTTTCTCAATATTACTATAGGACTATTTCGACCTAATGACATAGATACCTTTTAAATGTATGTTTTCGATTTTTCATTAAGAAATATCGTTTTAATCATAAATTACTCCAAATTGATCATATTCGAGCTAAAAATTGTTTTTTCCGGTCAAGTTCTACTACTTACACACCACACACAAAAATCAAAAAAGGGCTATGTTACTAGGTATCTAAAACTTTAATAAAATCATCGTATACTTTAATCGTTTTATTGATAATATCAATACTTATGTCAAAATTTTAAATCAAAATATTTTAAAACTTGTAAGTTAATTAATTTACGTCTGATTGACTTTTAACTTTTGACTTAAATAAGAGAACAACGCTTGGCTCTTTCCAAGTGAGTGTCAACCGCTGTTCTATTTTTAAATGGTTATTAACAATATAATTATTAGATTGTAAACATTATCTATGTACATTCACTTTTAGCAGAATATCAGCGATGTGGCCTTCTGCTCTGCCGCATTATTATATTGCCAGCGCATTCTCTGCCACAACACATGGCTCATATATGTGTCACTTTTATTTTATTTTTTTTATTTAAATTATTTGTCTATGATTAATAATAATAATCATGATAGTCCTTAACCCTTTGACCGCCAAAGCGAAAGTGTTTCGTCGTGCCCAGTAGGTACGCCAAGCACTGTTTTTTTGGTGTAATGTCTAAACCAATGTAAACAAATTAATACAGTTCATAAATGATTTTTTTCATGATCAAAGTACACCTTCACTCCGACCTTTTAAGTGGCTATTGGCGTGGTGGGCACGACGACACACAACCAAAGTGGTTATAGGTTCTTGGCGGTCAAAGGGTTATTTTGAATGTTTCTTTCCTTCATTGCAATGAATAAAGGAAAATAATGAATAAAGTGTTCATCTATCTATCTTTTAGCATGCTTCGGCGCCATTTCCATGGGCAGCCTGAACTGCTGGCCTTCGTACACCCTGGAACTTTTCGAGTCCGAGAACACAACGGTGCTATCGACACCCATGACAAAGTTCGAAGGCTCCCTAGTCAGTAGTTTACCGTCCTTGGGTGCGATGGCAGGCACCGCCATCACCAGCTTATTTATTGACAATTTAGGAAGGAAAAGAGGTTCAATGGCGCTAGTATTACCATTTTTGGTAAGTATGCTTACTTACTACGCTTACTTACTTAAGGTTGTCTGGAAGAAATCGCTCTTTAGCGATAAGACCGCCTGTTGTTTGCCTCTACTTATTGTGTTTTTTTGTATTGGATTGTGTCCTTTAATTGAGGTGTGCAATAAAGAGTATTTGTATCAATAATTCTTAAGAAACTATGTTATTAAATACAGGAATTTTAAATTACAAAGTATATAATTATTATACAATTAAAATAACTACCTAATGCCGTAAAAAGGCCGTGGTCTTGGGTTCAAATCCCGCCAATTTTTTCAATGAGCGAGTTGGGGGGATTCCTCGCTTCTGTTACCACCTGGCGCAAAGGTTCCTAGTACACTGTTGGAGTTGCCTCGTTGTATGGAGAGGGATATCCTTTGCACCAGGTACTCACCAGAGCGGGGATCGCCTCCACGGTCTCTTAGGCGTCGAGCTAGAGCGGCAACGAATGCTTTGGCCTCGGCGCACCAGGGCCCACCAGGGTATTTGTATTGTATTGTATTGTACGCTCGCTAGACGACTCAAAGAGGATCTAGGCTTCTAAAGAAAAAGAATCAAAAGAAAGAGGATCTTGGTAACTATGCTAGTTGAATTAAAACTTTCAAGAGTCATGTTATACTCGTAATAAGCTTGTTTGCCACCCTTGTATATAAAACAATTGACAACATTTCAAATTTTCAATATAAAATGAAATTTTAAGGTCCACGTGTTTTTTTATTTCTCCCAAAATCCTATTTTTCATTCAAAAATATCTAATCCAAAAGTAGCGAATCGTAAGTTAATTATGACGTAATTTTTATGAATTACCTATGTTTGATTGCTCATTAACAGTCGTAGGAATGACGTCACACTTCCGTTTTATACATTTAACGATTTTCTTCAAATCTAGCGAAGAAAAAAATCTAAAAACTATTTTATTACGTTTAAGTAGCATATTTACCGAAATGGTTTTCGATTTAGGCATCATTATAAATTTTGAAATGATGTCAGGGTGTACGACTGAGAAAAAAGCCTCTTTAAGGCACGAATGAATATGCATTTTTTCTGGCTGAGCTCCCTTCACCTTCAGCCACATCTTTGCCCGCCACGGGCTAGATGCTGGCCAAGAGCAATCCCATTTATAATAAAAAAAAAACAAATTTAACGTTTTCTTTTAGGTCTCATGGATCATAATAGAATTTTCGTCCTCGGCAAGTCTGATCATGATTGCTCGATTCATTGGAGGCATAGGTGGAGGGGCCAATCTTGTTTATGCGCCGATCTTTATATCGGAAATCTGTGAGCCTTCTATCAGAGGAACTCTATCTTCAGGTACATGTTTGTTAATTGTTAATTTGTGTTGTCCTATGAAATCATTTATTATCAAAACAACAAAGTTACATAATATAACAACCTAAACTAAAAATAAACTAATCTAAATAAATACATTTACAGATAAAAATTGGGCTCAAGCTCGGAGCTCGGCGGTAGGGTGCCCAGAAGGCTGGCCGCATTGCCGCGCTGAACAGCAATGCTGATGCGCTGAGCAAGGTACGCACCAGCCTTCTGGTCACCCGTGGCGTCCACGAGACGCTTCGCGAGCTCTTTAAAGATGCAGATTTGTGTTGTTGTCAGCGATCCAAAATATTCATTTAGGTCCAGTTACATTACCTATTATGTTTTCTTGTCTACATATATATTTTCGTACAGAGAATCATGATACTCCCCGACTCAAATACATGAGTATTATGGTATTTACCTATTAAATGTGTTGTTAAATTATTTCGTTCATGGTACTTTCTCTTTACAGGGACGGTGTCACTATATTGCTTTGGTACCATACTGTCATATTTGAGCGGCTGGTTCCTCTCATATAATATGATAATCTGGTTGAACCTTGCGCTAGGAGTGGTGAACCTCCTTCTTTTCATCCTTGTAGTTGAAAGCCCACTATTCTTGCTCAAGAAAAATAATGAACACGTAAGTTGATTTCGATATGTGTCGCTCTCTGGGAATAAGGAATCTTAATGTCATAGAGTTTAAACATTTATTCCGTCGTGAATTGTCTTTTTCGTATTAATGCATCCTTAGTACCAACCTCACGGAAACCCTTTTCCCAAAAGATGAACACATTAGCATCATAGAATTTCTTTGTTTAAAAGCTCTTTCAGCTGTGCCAAATTAATCAAAACCTGACTGGATTAAGATAAACATAAAACAAATAGGATATCAAAATAAATAAAGGAAAAATTTAGGCACCATTCCTTCATTTATAAATTTGTGCTTTAGCTTTAGCAGAGTTAAGACTGCTTAATACAAAATTAAAATAGGATATCGTACGCTCAATCCTATTTTTAATTAAAGCTAAAAATTAACCCTTTGACCGCCAAAGCGATAGTGTGTCGTCGTGCCCACCACGCCAAGCACTGTTGAATTGGTGTAATGTCTTAACCAATAAAAACAAATTAAAACAGTTCATAAATGATTTTATTCATGATCAAAGTACACCTTCACTCCGACCTTTAAAGTGGTTGTTGGCGTGGTGGGCACGACGACACACAACCACTTTATAGGTTCTTGGCGGTCAAAGGGTTAAGTAAGGGCACACAGTAAACTTATATAGAGATAGAAGCATAGAAGAATTGTTTTTTTTTTTATTCTATCATATTTGGTGTAACAGAAGAATTCATCTTATCCAGCTTCATATTTTTTCTGAGACAAAAACAGTAATAAACATTCTGTCACGTTTCCAGGAAGCTTTAAAAGCTCTAGCACACTACAGAGACGGGTCTGTGTCGTCGAAAAGTGTTTTGGAAGAACTTTCAATGATGAAACAACAGCTGAGCCCGGCAGTGGAGCTGCTCTCCATTAACTCAGGTGAACCTTAAAATGTAACTTAATGGAGTATTTTATCATATTTGTGGAGTTCCCAATTCCTTCTGTTTCATAAGCTGGCCATCACCAAATTTACGTGAGGACACCTCAGGGTACTCGATTTCGTACAAAAAACAAGATCAAACATCAAGACAAATTGGGTACCTCCTTCCTCCTGTTGACGTAGGTTGGGAACGCGTATTAAATTTTTTAATTTACTTGTTGTCAGATGATGATAAGAAACAAGAAGAAGCAGAGAAAGATAAACTAACCGAGGGAGAAGTAGTGCCCGAGCCGAAGAAGAAGTCCGCTATCAAGGCATTGTGTAAGTCACTGTGTTACTAGTTACTACTCTTTAAAAACCAACTTCGCCTAAAGCGCGGTTTAGGCAATAGGGTATTAAACTAAGGTAAAAAGAAATTATTTTTTTACTTAACTAATAAAAGATCTAACGAAAATACTCGAAAAACATCAATTATTAATTTATTTTAGCTAATTGAAAGATTTTATAAGCATAAAGATTTAAAAAGGACGCTGACTTGAACAAACCTACTCACACTGCCTTAGTGACGTCACTAAGACAGTATTTCCCTACAAACTTCATATTAACAAATCGTTTTTTGACATTTAATAAAAAGTTGCTGATTTGACTAGGGGTTTAATACCGTATTTTGATGTATGGAGTGTCACGCGTCAAACGTTCTAATTACTTAAAATAATTAAAAAAGGGGATTGTAGGTACTAACGCACTATTTTCCGTTTCCCCTTCTGCCTTCATCGTCAGTTCACGCTTGACCGTCCGTGTCCGGGCCGGCCCGTTTTGTAGTACAATAAATCGACGGACGCGCGACGGCCGTCGATTTCTTGTACTAGAAAACGGACCGGCCCGGACACGGAACGGTTAAGGATGATTCACGCTAGGCGGTTCCGTAGCCGTCGCGCGTCCGTTGATTTCTTGTACTAAATTGATTGATAAATGGACTAAATTGATTGATATATTATGAACAAACGCACCTACTTACATGCTAAGTTAAATGTGAAATTAATATAAGGCTGATAAAAAACTAATTCAAATAAAAAACAATCTATTTATCTACACAGATATCAATCGAAACTGTTTAACTTAAATAACGATATGATTATATTAAACAAAGAGAAATTAAGGCAAAATCAACAAAGTTATTTGAATACGTACATAATATTATGTTTAAATCAAATAAGCTGTGGAATATTCACAAATCATAATTATCATTTATCAAATTATCACTGACTTAACTTGTCAACGTGTGTATCTTATGCCTTAAGTACTACGCAATCTGGCCGGTTTGCTTGTCCAATGTATTTCTTATGGAAGTGTGCCTGTGCCTATAACCCGACCATGAAAAAATGCTCGGTTGGTTATAGGGACCAAACATGTCACTCTTTTCTATTTCCTCTTATAGAAATCGCAATAAGGCTATCTTTCTCTAAGGCATGTCAGGCCCTTGATAGGTACATTATGGTCTGTTTCTCAGGGTGCGACCACATTTCGCTATGCGTGTTCGCGTTGCGTATACGCGTCCCTTTCTTTTACGATATTAAAGAAAGAGATGCAACTCGAATATTTGCACGAATACGCGAATACGGCGAAGTTTGATCGCACCCTTAGAATATGTTTTTAAGTTTTGTAGGTTTTAATCTTTGTAGCTTAAAGGTGCGTCTACGCTAGGCAAGCCGAGCACGAGCCGAACAGAATTCGTCATTATTCATTTCGAAATCCCTTTGTGTTCGTCAAAAAACCGACAATTGGCGGAACATAGACAAGCACGAACGAAATGCTCGCAGCGCGCACGTTCGAGGCTTGTAAGTCGGTCCACACAGACGAATTGTGTTCGGCTCGTGCTCGGCTCGCCTAGCGTAGACCCACCTCACCTTAAAGTTTCGTTTTGTTTTCAGTTACAGAGCATGCTAGTCGCAGAGCCTTCACTGTAGTAGGAGCTACTTTGACATTGCAGGTAATTTTTAAAAATATGATTGATTGACTAGAAGCTACGGTGGCCTAGTGGTTCAAGCATGCTGCTGTCAAGCGGCGGTCGTGGGTTTGAATCCTGGCTCGTGCCAATGACTTTTTCGGAACTTATGTACGGAATCATTTTCACACCTGCTGTTCAAAAAAGAGTCATTGTTGCTGAATGTCGAATGAGAGATCAAAATCGTACTTTTCTTCCCTCATTTGAGAGTAACAATGACTTTTTACCTCATTGAAGGTGTGAAAAACAGCATGTGCCACTCGGTAGCAAAATTATTTCCATCCAGGGCGTCAACACTTGAATCCCTCGCTACGCACAATACCTATTGTACTTTACAATCCCTCGCTACGCTCAAAATTCTATTTTCGAATCTTTCGCTTCACTCAGGATTCAATATCCCGCCCTAGCCGTAAATATATCATTTTGCTCCCTAAGACACAATCTACATATTACTTGTTGATATTTACCGTTAGCATTTCAGTGAAGAAAACCTCGTGAGGAAACCTGCATGCATTACTTCGCAGATGTATACGCCTGCGAAATAATGCATGCAAAGTCCACGCACTGAGCCAGCGTGCGGACTACTGCCCAATCCCTCTCATCAATGAGAGGAAAGTACCAAGTAGTGTGTGGTTACCATAAATATGGGGAACTAGGCCAGGACCATGAACGATCAAAAAGAAAAATCATCGTTAAAGTCAACAGGTAGCAGATGAGACTTGTGGGAGCGGGGATGGTCCCTGCCGTCCGTGCCCTATCTGCTACCCGCTCACGGCCCCCCTCATGCGCTGCGCGCCGCGCAGGCACTGTCTGCGTTACGGTACGCTTATAGACGGCCCTACGACGTATTACATGCACGCTTATTTACCTAACTGGTTAACTGTATGCTTTTCAAACTGAGACAATTTGCCGGGACACCATGACACCACGCTTCAAACCGGGATATGCCCCGGTGTACCGGGACGTATGGCAACCCGCAACGCTACAGTAGTGGTGTGACCTGTGTGACGTATGGCTGTCTGGTGATGATAATAATTCCATTCTCGTACCAGGTGTTGATGGGAATGGTGGCCGTGCAAGTGAACGCGGGAAAGATATTCGCCAATGCAGCTCCGACCCTGTCCAAGCACTTATGTTCGGTGATGCTGGCCATAACGCTCTTCGCTGGCGGTGCCTTGACCGCCGCTATCGCTGACAAGGCTGGGAGACGGGTAAGCTTACAATCCATACTCTTTATTGATTTTGTATAAAGCATATATCCTGACTTGGCGGGGCGGGATCGATATGTGACATTTTCTTCTTTGACGTAAACGTAGACGGCCGTCGCACGTCCTGTCATAGAAAACGGGCCGGCCCGGACACGGAACGGTCTACTGTGAATCATCCTTAAAGCGACAGGAGTGCGCGGTAGGAATGGCCTGGGGAAAATCCAGGGGAAACCTCCGACACGATCACGCTGGCGTTTTAAGCACTAGAATACTCTAAGGCGACTTCCTGACTTGGCGGGGCGGGATCGATATGTGACATTTTCTTCTTTGACGTAAACGTAGACGGCCGTCGCACATCCTGTCATAGAAAACGGGCCGGCCCGGACACGGAACGGTCTACTGTGAATCATCCTTAAAGCGACAGGAGTGCGCGGTAGGAATGGCCTGGGGAAAATCCAGGGGAAACCTCCGACACGATCACGCTGGCGTTTTAAGCACTAGAATACTCTAAGGCGACTTCCTGACTTGGCGGGGCGGGATCGATATGTGACATTTTCTTCTTTGACGTAAACTTACTCACGTCGCAAAGATTCCCACTTGACGGAATACTGCCTATTACATTTGCGCACTAGTAATATTATGCGCAGAAACGGACCAGTACTGCCTACGCATCGTTCCGTTTCCGCGCATCCCGCACCAGTCAGGAAGCACTCATTTAGATGTAGGGGCGCACTAAAAAGTAGTACTGAGTTGACTGACAGTTGACACTGACATTTGACAGTTTTCTCATATCGTACCGCCTCCGCACCACGTCAGTATCTCCTTAGTAGTTTGTGTCCGCACCAACAAATCAGGAAGTCGCCTTAAACTGCTAACGCAATCTACAAAATTTCTAAATATAGGAAAAATCACGGAAAAATTTACAAAATTTTGGCTCCGAGCAGGAAATCTGCGAACTTCTGATATTCGCGGCCAGTCGTACGGCGGGTTACCGTACTGGTTCAAATTCCTCTTACTCGAACCAAGCGCTTTTCGTCATCTTTTATAAGGCGCACTGCTAAGGTTTGGAATTCCCTGCCGCCGCAGACAACATTTGGGTTGCGGAAAAATGTATGTTGTTAATTACCACTATAGTTATTACGAGTAAATACGGTTCGGAGCAAGGCACGATGTTGTTACTTATCAAAAATTTATTAGCACGGTTTTATATTTCGGCCATCACACATCTGTTGCTAACGCGTGCTACCGACTGGGGTGCGGCCATGCGGGGCGGGGCACACTTGCGCTTATAGGCATCTATCATCTATCGCGCTTGGGAACAATATTTCATATCATAAAAGTTAAACGTGTACGCATGGTTAACCGATTTACACTCCCCTAGGTACTTCTATTAAATTTCTACTGTACTTTGACGAGACTGTTTCTCACTTTCCGCAGGTCCTTATAATTTCGTCGTCGGCGCTGGTGGCGCTCTGTATGGGAGCTCTGGGCGCTCAGATACAGTTTGGTATCCTACCGGCCGCGGCGTCTGCCGTCATTGTACTTCTCTATTGCTTCTCCTTCATCTTTGGCGCCGGTAGCGTACCCTACGTGCTGTTGGCAGAGGTCTTCACTCCAGAGGTACGTCCTAACTATTGGGACTTTCAAGGGTAACTTAAGACACCCGGTTTTACCAAACACTAGTGTTTCTCTGTAAGAATAATCCCGACATGCTGCTCTCTTGTTAAATTAGAAGTTAAGGTTATTCCTACAGACAAACACATCCTAGTTCCTGGGAAAACAGGTGTCTCAAGTATAACCCTTGAATGTCCCTTTTTACCCCATTTAACGCATTCACTGCCACCCTCTTTTGCTGGACATTTGGCAGGTGCCGCACTTTGCTGTGTGCCAATAGACTGTTCTAAGTCTAAGGCACTAAGGCACAGTGTGAGAGTCACTAAATATTATGAACGCGTCTGTGCGTTCAAGGCACTGGGTGAAAGTAACGGAAACGCATATATGCTTTGGTGGCAGTGAATGCGTTAAAGATCTTCATAGGAATTGGCTGTTAAACCGTTATCTTAACGCACAAACGAAACCATCTATGACATATATAATTTATGTATTTATTGAGGTCGCATCAGGGTTCAAATTTAAACGAATAATTTTACATATATATCATACACTAAAGTGTACCCTAATAAGTACCTAAGGATGAACTATAGGACCGTGCAAAGTCATTGCCACTGATGGATTTTGTATCGCGTGATAATTGTCACCGTGTAACCGAACCCTATTATTGTGGCAAAAAAACAAGTTTTTTTTTATTTCCACTCAGGTCCAAGGCATCGCCTCAATGATCCTGGTAGAATGGGTGTGGCTCCTCAACTTCCTCATCATCGCGGTATTCCCTCTCATGAACTCACTTCTGGAGATCCACGGTTGCTTCTACACATTTGCTTGCTTCGCTGCAGCCAACACGGTCCTCAGCTACTTCATCGTGCCAGAAACCAAGGGGATGTCCAGCAAACAGATACAGGAGGTGTTCTCGAAATAAAAGGTTTTAATAAGAATCGTCATTTAATTTTGCCTTAGTTTTAAAACTACAGAAGATAGCTATTTAATGAGCATGGCAGCTCAAACATTCTGGTTTATTATAAAAGTTAAGTGTTTTGGAGCAAAAAAAATCAAACAGACGCCATTTTTTTTTTCTTTTGTTTAGGGCCGCGTCCTTAGGAATTAGGATCACCCTACTTTTGCCATATAGGGTGGACGAATCGGTAAATTCCGGTTAACAGTAGGTAACTAATGATTGATATTATGTTATTTGATAAATTATTTAGACTCAAATCACATTGCCTGGGTAGGTATGTGTTATAATAATGTCAAACCATCAAGAGAAAACTAGGCTTTAATCAGCGTAAAACATTACACAGGAAGACAGGAAAATATATGACAACTATGACATGACACAAATCTATGTCACGTCGACTAGAAGCAGTGTTGCCAGTTCTCCTGTTTTTACAGGAGATCTACTGTTTTCGGGGTATGTCTACTGTTCAACTGTTTTTCCCGAAAAATCTACTGTATTTTAGAAACGTCTACTGTTTTTTCTAAAAAATCTACTGCATTTTAGAATTTCACTTGTCCAAATTCAATTATCAAGAAAAAATCAATAACATACATATAACTAACTTGTCAAATTTCTTGAAGCGAGTGTAGGGGTAGTGGGTGGAAAGTGCGCAACGTCGAACGGAATGGCGGAACGGCTCTACTACTGTTCATACAAAAGTAAACTTTTCTGAACAGCGGCGTTTAGAAAACCTGGACGCGAAGCGGCATGTCCGCAAGGCTCGGCCAAAGCCCTGCTACACGTTTACCTACAAGCAATGCACGAGCAATGTTGGGTCTATGTATTCAAAATTAAACACTACACAACTTTGCAGCAATTTAGTTTTTCTATGCCTTCTGACTTAACAGTTATGCAACAACATGGCCTTCCCAGATAAACCACATCACTCTGTGTAAATCGCGCCATGTTCCTACTAAGATATTTACGGATTAAATCCACCAAATTAACTCCATTAACAGTTCTATTCTTTTCTGCTATTTTCAAAATCGACAGGGCCACCTCATCGTCAGGGTTTTCATTGATGAATAACCTAAAAACGTAAAACAAAGATAATCAAAATACTGGTTTAAATTATTGCAACATAAGCGAAATTAAACATAATTGTAGCACAATTCTTTTAAACTGTGAACTGAGTTGAACGTAGATACTTATTGAAAAAGCACGCCCTTTAAAGTAGGGAGTTTCGTGATACCACGGCTATTAGGTACCTATGTTACAAGATTGGCGATAATAGGTATTATAACCTGTCAAAAGACAAAGTTGAATAGCGGCCATGAGCCCACATTCGATTTGCTTTGACATAATGATCACACATAAAACATAATAGCTCATTTTTATCGACGTCCTGTTTTTTTTTTTCTGAAGTCAAATGAAAGAAGAATTTTGTGCTAACATACGTTTATACGGGGATTGAAAAATCGGCCATTAAATGACGGGTTAATAAACATGTCTTTGAAACAAGTCGACTAAATAGGTACCTACCTATTTTTTGAAGTCCATTACCATTAGTGATTTATCAACAAAACAAAATACAGAATACCGGCCCTACTAACATCTTAAGTTGTTCAAAGCGTACCTTAAGCACCTCTTCAGATAGTCAAAATATTCGCCACATCCACAGACATCCGTTATATTCTCCCCTCCTCCTATCCTATAAATCACATCATACTTCTTTAGCTCTTCTGCTGCCCGATTAGCTGCATCACCCTGATCTGTTCCTTCAAACTTCCTCAAGTACAAAAGCCTCATAAGAGTAGATGTCATTACTGGCATTTGTTTTACGACTATTTCATTTAGACCCAGGGTCATATTGTTCTCTTTTTCCGTGGCCACTTCTCTTTTCACGGCTCGGCAAATTGATTCGAAATCGGTCACTGCAGCCAACATATTGATCTGATCACAGAGAGCTTGGATGAACCAGCTGCCTTGGCTGGTGCTGAAAAATAGAAAAAATACGGGTGAGGCACGACGAGCGTAATTGTATAAGTTGTGAGCTGCGTAATTTCAGCCGAAGCCATACTTTTAATTGTGACTATAACCGAATGTTTCGGTTAATGTCACTTGTATGGCCTCGACTGAAATTACGCAGCTCACAACTCAACTAATAACTGCAGGTTCATTATGCGCTAGTACAGTTGTCATCATTTATATCGCGTAAAAGGTAGACAAGAACTTCAGACGTTTGGAAACACCCTGAAGTTAAGATAGGATGTAGACTTGGATCGAACTGATCGATTATCTAGTTCCATGTTATTAACTCTGACTCAACATGACAACTTGATTATTCTAAAACGTTACACTAGTAAGCCCGTGCCAGACGGTCGAAAACAATCCCCAAAACCGGACTACCTTGGTCCGCACGGGCCGTCTAACCAGTTGTTTCCAACAAGTTTTCCTTGAAAAACCGGACTTTGCGGACTAAGTGCCAGTTGCACCAACAACGTACGAACACAAGATTGACCGGTCATCGTCAAATATGGGGCCGGCAGCTGTCATCCCATAGAAACTTATCAAACTTTCCATACAATCAGATTTGACGACCACCGCTTACGATTACCTACACGGTTTTGTGCAACCCAGCCTAAGACTCGCTCCGTCATAGGGACTTGTCGGAGACCATTTGGATCGCGCTTAAAAAAACATGGTTACGTTACGCCTGCAGCTCCAGACTAGCAAAGTGCTCGTTGCCGATATTTTGGATTTTAATTGCATTCGGAAATGTTGAACTGACCTTGCCGACGCTCTGCCGATGTAGCTGCTGTGGAAAATTAACATGTCTGCCTCTGTGGGGAGCGTGTAGTGGTCGTCATGGTCCAGTTCTATCTGCTCTTTAGTCTTCGGGGTAAGAGGACTCACTGCGGTAGCCGGTACGTTGCCTCGACAGGCCTGCAAATAAAAATGTCGTTGCATGAAACGTGAGATTAGTAAAATTGGCATCAGTAATGGTTGGTATCTTGAGGATTCGCATACATTTCACAGTTACGTCTAATACTACCAATGAGAACGGAACTTAGACGAAAAAAAATTTTTTTTCTTTTCTATGCTTAATCGGCGATCAGTCCAAGGACTATAAGTCGATGTGTTGATTGACATTCTGGCTTGTCCTGGTTGAGCATCCCCTCATTTTTGGAGTCTGGTGCTATTTTTTAGGCGAAAATTAAAAGAATTTATTATTTCGCTCAGCGAATAAGCATTGCCATTCAGCGTGGCAATGCAGCCAGCCTTCTGGGCACACTGCCCATTGACGGCGATTTGGGCCAAATTTATTATTTGTAGTTTTAATTTTATAAGTACTTTGTAAATATTTAGTCTTTTAAGTTTGTTATTGTACCTAATTTATCTTCTTTATCTTAATAAAACCAAAGAGAATAAAAGAAAGAATTTAATACGCACTAATTAGGTATATGATGTTCAAAGTTGTATAACTTTTCGAATAAAATACGTAGTAACAGAAATTTAAGTATAATACGAAAAGTCGCCAATCTGCACTGCACTAACAACAAGCCATACTAAAATTATATTTGATCAGTCACCGAATTCAGTTGGGCTGATTCAGCCTGCAGCTGCACCATACATAATCTATAGCTCTGCCACAGACAGGCGGGTTGAATTCGGCCACAAAATTCGTCCTCCTATCAAAACCAAGACCTCCCCCCCTCTGTGGCAAGACCAATACATTTCATAAGTAGCAGCTGCAGACGAAAACAGACTGTCGCTATCGTACAAAGGAGCCTCACCTATTTCACGCACGTTTCCCGCAGAGATCCGGACTCCGTGGAAAGACTGGTGGTGCAGGGCAGGGTTAATGGTTCTTGATCACGAGGCCGTTCACCAATGCGATGGACAGATCAGAGCTCCACTTAAATGTGCACACAAGTTAGAGAAAAATGGAGGAAGATTGTGCATTGTGCCATCCGGTGCCGCATGAATGACCAAGACTGCTCTATCAAGAGCATACGCCTAAGAAGAGAAATTTGTCACCGAATAATGAAAGAAATTGTATGTGACCTTGGCCTTACCTGTATTATAATTAAGATAGGTTTTCCCAGCATAGTGATATTCTCTTCAGCATTAAAGCACTCGATGATCTCATGTTCGCTGTACCGTGTGTCGTATGCCCGAAGGTACCCGTTTTTAGAGCCATGTGTCATAATCACAGCACAAATGCACCCGTAATCACTGAAGTCCTTCGAACAAACTAGAAACATAAACATTGTTATCATTTAAAAAAATCTGAGAGATTTGACGTGCTCAGGATTGGTTCAAGAGTAACTTAAGTAATCCTTAGAACATAGTCTTAATTATGTTTTCTTCCTATTCTTTCTGTATAGTTAACACAATGGTAATGCCGCTAGCGTCCTGGGGTCCATGCCACAAGGAGAAGAACTGGACGCCGTTTTCTCCCTATAATCTTTTGTACTTATTACATTTAATTTTAATTTAATTTCTAGCGTCCTGGGGTCCATGCCACAAGGAGAAGAACTGGACGCCGTTTTCTCCCTATAATCTTTTGTACTTATTACATTTAATTTTAATTTAATTTATTTTTAAGTTAGTCTAGTTTATTAAATATTAATCGTGTTTTAAATCTATCTATATTAATAAAGTTTATAATGATTATTGTTAACACATAATTTGCGAATTATGGCAAGATTAAACTCCATTATAAGTTGAGTACAATTAACCAATCCAATCTTAATAACAATTAACCTTATCCAATCCAAATCCAAAAAGAGGAGGCATGTGCCTAACAGTCTGAAGTATAATATAGGCCAACCCTAAATTCAGGGGCACGGTAGTGCACCCATTAAGTCAAACCAAAGGTGATGCTTTGTCTTAAGAGGAGGGGTAGGGCAAGCTCTCTCCATACAAACTTTGTGCAGGATTTACTTCGTTTGTGTTTGCATTATCGTAAGCACTTCTCCTATCCGCCGTTCCGCGCGCACACGACGACCTAACTCTCGGTATTTCAAATTTCGCGCCGCAGACGCATAAGACCGACATTCGCGCGGCACCCGCCCAAGTTCAGGCGGCCGCCATCTTCTCCGAATGAGTCCGACCGCTGGCTGGTACCGACGCGCATCGTACTAATCAAAACTTTGTGTTTTTGTTATTAATAACTATTTAAGGCTTTAGCCGGGCCTAATTTAATGTTTGTGAAGTGTAATAGAACATGTAAGACTGTTATCTTCATTAGTGTTGAATGCTAGCCAGTGTTTTCTGTGTTTTGTTAACAGTTCGACTCCTACTGTAATAATAGTAAACTTTATAACTGAAATTGTGTCGTGTTTTCATTTATACACAATAGGTGACACAATAATGCTTATTTTTCTGATAGCTATTTCGTGATGTAATTTTTTTTTTATTAACTTTTTTTTTTGAAATATTTGAAAATTTTCACATCACGATCTTCGCATATCTAATATTTACAACCAAAAAAAATATTATATTTGTAAGTGCCAAAACCGACGAATAAAACGTGCACAAAGTTTGTATGGGGAAGGCCTTGCCCTACCCTGCGCCTTAAAGTGTTTGGTCGCAATCTCAATCTTTCATCTTCCTATTTAATTCTATAGGTATTTTGGTCCACTCAGTAACTTACGATCTGATTGACCGAGTAAGCGAAGTGTCACCATTCAGCTTGGGCAAATTTCTTTCGTATTTTCGGCTATATTCGCATTTCTCAACCGAGTCTCGTGAATTTTTCGATCAAGCTAGGTAGCTTATTTTTTTCGATACTTTATTTGTAAAATTTTCACAATTTCAATCGCGCATAGGTACTGCACGTCATAGTCATAGGGCCACTAAGTATAGTTATATGATACTAGGTTACTAGGTTTAAGTTCCTTAAGGTCTAACAAGGTGCAATTTATATACTTACATGCCTTCAGTTCCCGTAACAGCGCTGCTTTTGTCAAATCCAAATGCGGTTCCACGATAAAACCAAACTTCTCAAACGTCTCCTTCAGTGCTGCTTCATCCTTCATAGTGTATTTCCTTACCTTCGCACCCAAAAAATCTTTATTGTTGAATATAACCATTGCGTTTTTCCTGAACTTCTCCAATTGGTATGTGTCGGCGTCCTTTTTGGGGAAAACCCCTACATTTTCATCTTTTAGATCCTGTTTAGGCAATGGTGGAATGCTTTCTTTCGCATTTATTTGCTCCTCAATATCTTCTCTTAGAAGTGGTGTACTTACAAGGTTTGTTGGTGGATTGTATACATTAGCATCGAGTTCAATGCCGTCAAAACTCGGCGTTTTCCTCTTACTGCCCTTATTTTCTACAACTCTCGTCACGGTGCTTTGATGAGATAATTTATTTAAATGTATCCTTGTAAAACTGCTATTATTCGCCATTATTTCTTTGTTAACTTGTACTTTAGGTTATAAAACTGTGACTAGCTGCCCGACTTCGCTGAATGCAAAGTACTGAGTGGTTTTAGCTGATAACTTATCGAAAATCGGAAACAATAGGGTGGATAGATAAAATTTGTCGTTATACGCGGTAATGAAAGTATTTATCTATACCAAAACAAAGGTCGTTAATAGGTCGTCGTTCACGTGCCGGTTTCTGAAAATATACATATGTATTTGTATGTACTTTTGTTCGTAAGGGCAGCAACACTACATACCTATATTTTAAGAAACAATTATATCTGCCAAACTATAACTACTTAATTATAATAATTAATGCCTTATAGGTAGGTACTAAACGACTGCCGAGTGCAGATCCCGCAATTAAACTGCTTTGTGTAGCATGTCATACCTATGTTTAATTATAGAGGTTTAACAGGAAAATATATAAAATATTACATCAATAACTTGATTAAAATTAAAGCTAAATTAAATCTAAAACAGGCGCTTGAGTCATTGTTAACTATTTATCTAGCTAGGTTATTGAGAGATGATTAGATAAGCTAGGGACTCTGTGAGTGTATTTTTTAATTTCCTAAGGGTAGCATTTAACGAACCACCAAATTAGTTGCCGAATGATGCACTAAAAAATTACATTGATTACCAAAAATACTAGATTCGCACCAAATTTTCAACTCCTTTTAAATATAAAGTGCAACTCAAAGAAGTAACATGTCTATAACCTATTAAATTAAATTGTTACCAAATAAATTAGTCACTACGCAAAAATACTTAATGATCACCTAATTTCAAACACCAAATTTTATATAATTTACATCCAAATATGGCCAAATATGGCTGGGCTCGTAATCCTATTAAAATTATTTACACCCAAATAATTCTTTCGATACCCAGAAATACTACATGATCACCAAATTTCACGCGGCAATTGTTTTTTAACGCCCCACGCGCAAAGCAGTTCCAATCTAGTCTAACCTCATTGCTAGCACACTGATGCGGTTTTCCATACGGTCCGTCTCGCTCGCACGTCGCACCGCGTGCGAGCAAGACAGCGCTAAATGATTTTATTTTATAGAAGCTTCAAAATTTCTGTAACTTTAATGAGACACGTAGGTACATAACATAATTTAATTAAAATATATTTTCAACTGTGCTTTCCTTACTGGTCGCATACAGCTATTTGTTCTCAGATGTTTTTGCCTCTACTCTATTCGCTGATAATCGTCAATTTGCCTAGGTAGTAGTATTTTTCTATGACATCTATTTTTTTTATTTCAAACTAGTGGACATTGGAACAGTATTGACGGATCTCCGCTGGCGCGGAGCTCCTATTATGAGATGTTTTGGCCCTTCGGGCCGATGCAAAACTAACATAACCTAAACCTACCTATACCTATTTCTACCTATTAACTTCCTTTAATTTTTCCATGAAAGTCTATCTAAATTAATAAAGTAAACTCATTTGAGGACCTTTATCCATTTTCATAACAAACTAACAATTTAATAAATCAACAAAACTCATTTTCAAATAAAAGTTTTCAATCAAACGCGCTCACGTCAACGCATTAAAAAATTAATAATAAAACTTCTTGCAGTTTGTAAACCATCAGCAATAGGTAGTTAGAATGAAACAGCAATAGGTACCTTTCACTCTAACGACATATCAAACGGTTTTATGCTTCAGACAATTCTTTGTATTTGATTGAGTGAGATAGCAGTATACGTGTTATTATTTCACACAGCCACATTGCGCGTTGCTTTTTAAATTAATTTAGAATTTTACTTTCTAATTTATAACATTTTGGAAATGACTAAAATATTTATAGTGCTAAAAACAATTAATTTGTAACTGTTTACTAAAATGTAGCATGCTATGTGTATAATATTTGGATGTAATTCTAATGAAAAAAGGTGCATGAGATTAGGTGGTAGTTTAGTGTTTTTGGTGGTACTTGACAATTTTTTTGATGCGATTATAAATTTAAAGGAACGCAATAAGTAAAATAGGTGCAAGTTCTGCAAAAATAGGTAGAATTTTTTTGGTGACTCGGAATTGCTGATCGATAAATTTTTTTGAGTGTTCAACCTTATTTTAGGGTTCGAAAATTTGGTGATATCAAAAGTTATTTAGTTGATCATTTTATTTGTTCCCATTTCCTAATATCAACTCGACAACAAAAAGAATCTGTGTATACCTAATTAGGTACATTTTGGGTCGCTAAGCCAACGGAATCAGTTATTTTAGGTCCAACTTACTAACTAAAACCAATTAAGAAATATATATTAACAGTTCGCAATTCATTTATTTATTGTAGAAGTGCAAATATTTGTAAAAAGAACACTCCTGCGCGTTCATTATTAGATGGTTACATATCGTCTTTAACATTACTTCTTTGGACGTATCGAATTCTCTGTCGCTCTTGAAAGTGTTGGCTACATTCAGGAACCCTTGGGCTGTTGTGTCGTTAGGGTTGTCGTTTACAAAGTGGCTGAAAAACAAATTAAGGTTTTAATTTCTCACTGCCCATGACTCACTCATACTAGGTAGGTATATCTAAGCAGCTACAACTGAAATGAGCTCAAAAGCCATTGATGGTTGAGGAATTTTAAACCTTACACTCGCATACGTGTTTCTCTACATTGCGCAGTTTGATAGATCGATACTTCGGTAACCAGCAATGTAATGATTCAATGAAACACGCACGACAGTCGACAGTGACAGTACCCGTGCAAAAAACCCTGCCACCCACGATAAATAGAATTGTCAAGCATACTGACTGATGCACACACGATCAATTTTACTTGACGCCGCTTCAAGAGTCAAGCAAACTTGACAGTAGAATTGATCGTGGGTGGATGGCTTGGCTTAAGGATTATAATTAGTAATTTTTTGCCCAAGCCGAAACGGAGGCCGACGCTTTTCGCGCTCGCTCGGTCAAAAACATATGTATTGTCCATGCCACAGCAGACAACGGACGAATATGATAGCGTAATTCGGCCCCCTAGTCTGTGGCTGGGCCCTTTATTGGTAACGGACCAGCTGCAGATGGAAATAGACATGGGGAAAAGCGTTACTTTTCGATCACCATTATTGTTATTCCCGTTCCAAAAAAATCACATTGAAAAATCACCGTGACTTTGTCACTTCGGTTATTTCGTGTCACGACATTTGCGTGTCGATCGTTCCCGGCAGTTACTGATATTTTTGTAACAACTGATGGTACTCTGTGACAGCGCACCGCAGTCACAGTCACAGTTAGTAACAGAGCGGTCACGAGGCACGACGCGATGCGTCGCTTACACACTGTACCAGTGATATCGTCGCTAAGTAACAACGTTATTTTGTAACGTTGTTACTTCGTGACAAGTCACACTGTTACTTTTTAACGGCGGATCACCGTGATTTTTTCATCGTGAAGTTATTTATCACCCACCTCTAGATGGAAACAGCCCGGTTGAATTTGGTGACTGGATTCAGTCAACAAATACAGCCCATTTGTGGCTAGACTTACCTTAAACAATTCCTTATGTATTCAAAATGCGCCAGGAAACATGAACATCGCGTAGGTAATGGTGAGAACGGTGATCCACTGTCCAAAACTTCATTCCTCGATTCTTGTCTCTCACTCCCCATCTTCCTATAACTAACTTCATCGTCTCCAAACTTCTTCAGATACAATTTTCTTATCAATGTTGAAGTCGTGACCGGCATTTGTTTGTTTATGACCATTTCCATAGTTCTCCTGTTGTATTCCTTGTGGTGGCGATCAACGGCTACCTCTCGTTTGACCTCGGTCAGAATCGACTCGAAATCGTGAGATTCAGCCATCTGGTCAATCTTGTTGCACAAAGATTGAATGAACCAAGAGCCGTGGAGTTCGTTCCTGGAATGAAATACGTACCTCTATTAAAGTGACAAATAAGAAGGTGTGTTAGCTATATATACTATATTTATTACAGTCCTGACTATCTGGCTGACTGGGGAATTTATATCCTGTTTTTTTTTAAACCTGACTGTGGCTTTAAAGGCCAGGCCCAATAAAGCGATAGGAGTGCGCGGTTGGAGAGTGGCCTGGAGAAAATCCACGACCACGCGGGCGGTTTAAACTCTAAGAGTTTGCGCTCCAGTGAGATTGGTTGAGCGGCTTCAACCGAATCTGAGGTGTCAGTGTAATCGAGCCACTAGGAGTTTTGTCGCTGGTTCACTAAACCCATCCTAGCTGAGCTGCAGCTAGAGCCATGTACTCTCTGGCTAGAGCGAAGTGCCAAGTTCAGAATCCAAGTTGTCTAGACGTCGAATTACGTATAATAAAGATTTGAGCGCTTCTTGTAGACAGAAGTATTATCCCATCAAAAACATTACATGTAAAAAGATGCCAGTCTCGCAACACAGTTCTTCTACAACAAAAAAGTAATGATATGTAATGTTAAACCAAGTCGGTTATATTTTAGTCAATAGCACCGGAGGGGTGTCCACAGAACAAGACTTCCACCGACTTGCATCGTCGGCATTACTTTATTTTTTTAAATATATAGAATGACTTGGCCATCGCACACAACGCTTTACTTATACATGTGTATTGCTCAAACTCGCTCAAGCTGCATGTCATTAGGGCTAGCGCTATGTTTAATTAGGAATAAAGTAATGCCGACGATGCAAGTCGGTGGAAGTCTTGTTCTGTGGACACCCCTCCGGTGCTATTGACTAAAATATAACCGACTTGGTATAACATTACATATCATTACTTTTTTGTTGTAGAAGAACTGTGTTGCGAGACTGGCATCTTTTTACATGTAATGTTTTTGATGGGATCTCATCTCTTTTTGTCGGCAGTCCTTCTTTTTTCTTTTCAGGTACGACTTCTTGTAACGAACATTCAAACTGCAAAAGTAACTTTGTAATCGCATGTATTTTGTATAGAATTACAAACTTACTTATGCAGTTTGTGTTTCTTTTCAGGGTCACCAGGTACTCCAGGTTTTATAGTTTTCCATTTATGTGGCCATTAAACCCTAACTCTGTACCAAATTTCAGCTCTCTGAGTTTATGGGAAGTACTAGTTCCATTTTTATGATTATGAGTGAGTGAGTGTCTTAAATGTAAAACTTTGTTTTCGCTTAACTTCGGAACTGAATGACGTACAGACTTGAAATTTTGGATTTTATGTATGTTATTATAGCTTACTGGATGACGAAAATTTCTGCGTTCTGGTCTTATCCAGAGGTTCTCAAATAGGGGCCTGAAAATGCGGCGAAATGGTTCCAGTAAAGGATGGTACGGCAGTGTTTGCTTCGCGCTCGACTTGGCGGGGGCACTGCCGTGCCCCCAGATATTACGATTTACGGGTGGATCACAAAGCGTGCGCGACGCCGGCGTGACGCATTGAGTGCGTGACCGCTGCGCACCGGAACGTATATTATTTGAACTGTCCGAGTTGTATCGAATTAGGCGGTTCAAAACGCGACTTTAGTGTCTAAGCATGAAGATTCAAAGTCTAATGACAAATTTTATAAAATGTCGGACATTTTAAATAATTTCTACTACGACGCCACACATGCGCAACGCAGCGGGCGAGTTATACCTACATTCCGGCGCGCAGAGGTCGCGATGCGCGGCGTCCCGCTGGCGTCACCCACGCTTATGTGACCACTGACCGAGCCTTTAGACCAGGGGTCGGCAACCTTTTAGCAGGCAAGGGCCAGTAGCTAACAAAATTGTCGCGGGCCGCACGTGTTATTAATTTGTGACTCTATCACACAAAAGGTACAGTGTCGATTGTCAATAAGGAGGATCGCGGGCCGCACATAATAAGGGGTTCGCGGGCCGCCTGTCGCCAACCGCTGCTTTAGACTCACCTATGGGAAAGCTTGCCGACGTAAGAACTGTGCAGAATGAGCATGTCTGATTCCACGGGCAGTGTATAGGGTTCCACTTCCTGGTCCAGGTCACGTCTCACTCGGCCGGCCATGTGGACCGCCACGCCGGCCGTCTCTTTTGTACCACGGCACGCCTGGAAAAATGTCAGGTACTACTTGACTTTATTTCGCACATACCATTACTCACTGGACCGGACAGCGCAGCGTGGTTAGACCCTCACAAGGTGGACTGATGACCTGATAAAGGTGGTGACCGGTCATTGTGGCACTCTTTGGGTGAGGCCTATGTCCAGCAGTAGACGTGTTTCGGCTGAGATGATGATGATGATTCCCCACTGAATCTATTCCGATGACCCGATGAGACATAAGAGTTTTGTCTATAATTAAAGAGTTCTCATGGCTGTCAACCCCATCATCAGTGTCTTGTCAAATTGGTTTATGCGGCCGAGTCAAAGGGTCTATGCAGCGCCGGCTCTAGCCCTAGATCCGGGTGGTGCGAGATGGTCTTTGGGCGCCCTTTGGTTTGAATTTCTTAACGTTGCCAGTTTGGCGCCCCTTGACATCCCGCGCTTGATGGCGCCCATTGACATCCGGCGCCTGGTGCGGCCGCCCCATCCGCCCCACCCTTGGGCCGGCCCTGGGTCTATGATGCAACAAGTGTGTGTACCTGTACAATGGTGTGCTTTCGCAGAGAACCAGATATATCGCCCGAGCCTCTCGCCGAGTCTCGGGCGATATATCAGGCTATTTATAGACGTGACTGTAGGAATGTGTTCATCCAAATACCAAAGAATGTTATGAATGTCATGTTTCATCTATTATCTGTGGATAAGACATCCATCACGGGTTGATAAGTATGCAAATGCGAGAACGCGGGCTTTATTTTTATGATAAGGTATTGTACATACGCAGTTTCATAATAATAGAGGCACTCTACACATCCGGTGACCGGATTCAGACATTGTTTGCTTTGTGTTGCGACACTCTCTACCACTGTAATACATACTGTGTACATTGTTGCTGAGATACGGAAAGTAGAAGATGGCTGACGCGGTTCAGATGAGTCCATGAATTGTATTTCGATGTGAATAGAGAAGACATATTGAATCCTTTTAAACTTAAGTGGCAGTGGACGGGGGCACATATATTGCATGTAAAACCGACTGCAGTTGGGGCCGAAAGGCTCTTGAGTGGCGACCACTTACCGAAAGGCCCGGCGTGGGTAGATCTCCCACACGGTGGACTGATGAGTGATGACCATAAATCCGCTGGATGCGGGTGGCCCAGGACCGGTTATTGTAGCACTCTTTGGGGGAGGCCAATGTCCAGCAGTGGACGTCTTTCGGCTGATATGATGATGATGGTGATTGAATGCTTATACAGGTTGATTGAAACCTCGTAGCTCATACTATTAGAGATGAGTATACCTGAATAATGTACAGGATAGGCTTAGAGACGAGCATCGGCTTGTGCATGAAGTGATTTAGCAGCTCCATCTCACAGTACGGTGCGTCCCGTGCGCGCAACAGACCGTTTTTCGATCCGTGCGTCAAAATGGCGACCACAACGCACCCGTAGTCGGTGAAATCGGTGTTGCTGACTGAGGAGAAATATTCAAACTATAACCGGAAAATGGAGTAATAAGATTCTGTGAAAATTTTCATTTCTGATAGAAGCTTTTATTGCCGACTGTAGTCACAAATCGTGGAGACGGTTGCAATGAGCCCAAACACGACGGGATTATCTTGTGTAGTTTAGGAGTTGCTATGGCCACCTATGTCTCCATCATCAGATCAGCTCAATGGTACCATAGTCGTGCATTGTCACCGAACTTACATAAGAATGCCAAATTTCAGCTCAATCGGATACCGGCCAGTGGTTGAAAGAAGGATTGCAAATTTTGAAGAAATGTTACCTAGGTACATAAGTAGGAACAGTGCATAAGTCAAATTAAATCTTGTAAAATAGGATACTTGAAACATCTTTTTCCACTAGGAACTGGTATGTGTTAGTCTGTAGGTGTTCTAAGTAACTCTAATTTATTCAAGCAAGCTACATCGTTCGGATAGAACAGGTGTCACTCAAGTAACTCTTGCGTATCTTATTTGAAGGATTGAGATTTGGAACAATTTTTTAGGAGATGTTTTTTTTGCTTCATACCACAAGACTTTTTTTAATTGTAAACAAACAAATACGAACAAGTCATAATTTGTCAGCTTTTGCACCTAATTTGTCAGCACTGATAGTACAATTTATCATACCTAGTAGCTTTATGCCACTGATATTGTATATCGGCTGAAGAATTAAGTCATACTGGGATTCCCCGCTAACGATTCATTCATTCGTGATTCATTCCTACACGATGCGTCCACACCACGGAATACCTAAGCGTGGTCCACACAAAATACAACAAACGCCAACGAATGTGTGGATGAGACACGGTCCTGCCACGCATAGGATAGAGCGGGATAGTGAGATGACCGGCCATGATTTTTCTCGCTTTATTTTTAAGCGTTGTTCGACAACGGTGAATGTCAATACTTACATGTCTCCAAGTCGCTAAATAGATCTGCTTTAGTACGATCTTTCCTCTCCGTCACTTCAAATCCAAACCTCTTAAACGTTCTTTCTAATGCCTCCACGTCTTTTTCTGTGCCAAGTCTTTTGGTGTACCCATCAATGTTTTCCTGGTTAAAAATTATCATTGCATTCTTTTCGAATTTCTCCAATTCATACGTCTGACTATGCTTAGAGAGTGCTCTTGTATTGAAGATCTGCTCTTCAGGCTTTGCTATGTATTCTTCCTCTAATTCTTTGTCTTCTTCTTCTGTTTTCTCTTTAAACAGAGGCACGTTTTCAGCTTCCGGTGACGTAACCGCAGGAGGAGCTTTCATCATACCATCTTGGACGATGTCTTCTCCTGTATTACTATCATCGAGCCTAACTTCAGATCGCTCATCTTTTGTTTCTTTTAACAGTTTGACGTCATCTATTAATCTGAAGGTAGGCTTGTACTGATATTTATGTCTTCTTACTCTGTTGGCTCTTCCAACTTCTTCACCATCGCTATAATGAACATTAGAATCACTTTCAGATGACATTTTTAATTCAGATACGCTCAACACTTGTTTACATTACAGGAACAAATTTCACAATGTGGTTGTAATGAAAGGTTTTATCTTATCCTCCCAGGGTTTTAACTTTGTCAATGTATTTTGAATCAAATTGTGTAGATAATAGAATTGTTTTTTTTTTGTCGAAGAATGTTATGACAATGACAACAAATAGAACTTTATCACTTGCGGAAAAGATCTATATTGCATTGCAATCGATAACTTATCGGAATTATAGATAATACACACTTACGGACTCGCTGAGTTGTTATTTGATTAAATTAATTCTTGTTGATAAAAGATAAAAGTGACAGGTGACGACATGCTTCCATAAATGGAAGCGCAAGCAGCATACATATATCTGCTGTTAGATTAACAAATAAATAATGAGCTATGCTGCAAAAGCAAAAGGAAGACTAGATATATTTTTAAAGTGTAAGTAGGTCACAAATTGTGTGCATCTTACCGTGTGACGTCATCTCGGCGTTTGATAAGATGTGCACAGGCACAAGCACGTAGATATAGAAATTCTAAGGGGGGGGGGACGGGTCATAAAGTCAGTACACATCTACGACGAAAACGCGAGCTTAGCGAGCGCGAAATTTTTCGAACATTATGATGCAAAATGCGGAAAATACTTCATGTTACGCATCAACGTCAAGTCATAACATACCTAGATGAAAAACGCGACCGCAGCGAGCGCGAAAATTTTTCGAACAGTATGTTGCAAATGCGGAAAATACTTCATGTTACGCATCAACGTCAAGTCATAACATACCTAGATGAAAAACGCGAGCGCAGCGAGCGCGAAAATTTTTCGAACAGTATTTTGCAAATGCGGAAAATACTTCATACCTACGCATCAACATCAAGTCATAACATACGTAGATGAGGAACGCGAGCGTAGCGAGCGCGAAGTTTTTCGAACATTATGATGCAGGTGCGGAAAACTTCACACGCATCAAGTCATAACACATCTAGATAAAAACGCGAACGCGAACATTATGATGCCGGTGCGGAAAACTTCACACGCATCAAGTCATAACACATCTAGATGAAAACGCGAGTGCGAAATTTTTCGAACATTTCGAGTATGATGTGGGTGCGGAAAATACTTCATACGCATCAAGACGTCTAGGATGAAAACGCGAGCGCAGTGAGCGCAAAATTTTTCGGACATTATAATGCAGGTGCGGAAAATACCATACATAATTAATGTAAAGATAGCTTTTGATTCTCCGAAAAAATAAATACCCAATGGAAATCGACACTAAAAACTAACATCCCAAAGCACAATGTAAGTAAATCTACATATTTTTAGGGTGTCGTGCCCAAAGGATCCAAATGGAGTCCTATTGCTGTCTCTCATGTGAGCGTACAGACGCACACCTGACTGGCGCGTCGCCGTCACAGGTTTTTCAGCCAAACTGTTGGAGCTTCCGTTTTCAAATTTTGTTGCCAAGTCATGCAATTTTTATGTTTTAAGTGGGGAAAAAATTGACCCGTCGCATCGAGTGTGGTACCTATGGTTGATTAGAGATCGTGGAATAAATAAATACTATATTTTTGTTTAAAAAATATTGGAAACCCATCGAGTTCGGTCGAGTAGACCCAGGTTGACAGAGCACCGACCCTGGTTGCTCCTGGGAGGTGATTTTCTGTCAGGTAGGAGATACTCGTAGTTAGTTAGAGAGATATACCGTCTTGTCTCGCTTTGAATGAGAAGCCACCACCCCAGCCAAAGACCAACTGCCAAACTAAGTATTTATACGAAATTTTGATCCGAATATATTTTTTTGCTTCCTATCGGCCTATGAACTTTGAATTTGGTCATACCTACTTAATGTTTGGTATATTTTACTAACAAATACCCTAAATGTGCGAAGTCCGACACGCTCTAGGCCAGTTTTTCGGTTCCATGGATCAGTTAGGCTAGTTTAATGATCATCTAAATTTTCAACTTCGAAAAAAACTTGACTTCGTTACGAGAACATAAATTTGACCATTTTTGAATGGCCATAGCTAGGCGTATAGAGCTGCGGTTTTGCTTAAATTGTTTCAAATTAATTACATCAAAAAACGTATGTATTTTATACATTTTGCTGACGGAAAACGCAAATTCTATGACTTTTAGAACAGTTGCTGTTGATACTGGCTACGTATAAACATATTTATTTTCTTGAAAGGGGAAAAAATTGGGATCACACTGATTTTTTTTCTGGCTCTAGGAATGATCAGTGGACCATCAAGGCCTAAGGGGGGGGGTTTGAACCCCCTAAACCCCCCCCACATATACGTCCCTGCACAGGCATCTCTTTCCGGGTGGGTACAGAAACATTGTGACGGGGTGTATGTAGGTATATCTATTTCCCTGGTACGCCCTACAGCAAAATGGCACAGAACATCGTGAGAATACCTACATCTTCGAATGACTTAGGTGCCGGTCACCTACAATATACAATGAACCAGCGTGAGGATTATAGTCTTTTTTTTCTTCTTTCTTTTAACCTGACTGTGGCTATAGCTTTATAGGCCGATCCTAATAAATCTTTAGTAGTGCGTGGTTGGAGAGTGGCCTGGGGAAAATCCAGGGGAAACCTCCGACACGACTACGCGGGCGGTTTAACACTGGAATTAGTTTGCGCTCCAGTGAGATTGGTTGAGCGGCTTCAACCGGATTTTATTCTCGTTCATAGGAGGATGCCTTAGCTGTAAAATAAACAAACTCTACAACAACACTTAAACCTAACGCATGATGCTGTAAAAGCCATTATAGGCTGTGGGTAGGCCAGGCAACCCGTGTCGCGACGGAGGTCGCGATGTAGCCTATATTCCCAGATGAAAACACAATCTGACAACCTCCTTACAAAAGATTGACTTACTTTAATTTGTTTATGGTAAGATATTTAAAGTTTCTGTCATTTGGATTCTATTAATGAAAGCTAATTTTTACATCAAATAAATGCTAAAATACAGTAATTACAAAGATGATAGTTTAATGCAGAGTAAGCCAGAGATGTGATAAAGTTGACTGCTAAGCTGATGCTGGAATAAAGTATTCAATATGTAAGGTTGTACACAAACCTTAACAGAAGACATCGGTGCTGACCGGGTCGCTGAACTACAGCTAAGTAGCCCATAAAAGAT
Source organism: Cenopis cana (assembly GCA_951800055.1). Lineage (NCBI taxonomy): Eukaryota > Metazoa > Arthropoda > Insecta > Lepidoptera > Tortricidae > Cenopis > Cenopis cana. The sequence goes on from OX637495.1 coordinate 3,078,611, forward strand.
TGTAGTACCTATATATCTGAGTTAAGCAATGAACAGACCTTGATCAGAATTACAGTAAAGAGGAGCCTCCGAGGAGTTGAGTTCTTGTTACTTTTATAAAAGTTTTAATACAACCTCATAGATGTATTTAGACAGAAAAGTTCAAAGAGATATGTCCTTCTCTGTCACTCCGAATAGAATTTGTATCTTGTCATACTGAAACCTTAAGGTATGTTTACATTATCTGAACCAACACGGGTCACATTCCATGAATATTAGAAAACATTTAAAGATTAATTCTTAATCAAATTATTATTTTTACTTGTGCTACGGCAGTGGCAAACAAGCATACGGTCCACCTAATTGTAAGCGGACACTGCAGCCTACAGACGCTCGCAACTCCAAAGGAATCACATACGCGTTGCCAAACCTTATAAAATCTGAGGATTCGCTTCTACATGTTATTATATAGAATATATTTTCATAGATTAACTTCATTCTCCTTCCTCCTGAGAGGCTAAGATCGCTTATTTATACCGTAATGTTTTATGTGACCTTTCATACATTTTGGTCATATAACGTGACGGTATAGACTAGCATGCTACCGGGGCTGATGAAACACACAAACTGACTTCCCATATCTTTCCTTTTTATGTCTAATAGACTAGTAGATCGTTTTACGTAATTGGTAATTATTAATTATCTTATTTTCTTAATAGCATTTCTTAGTATTGACTTAAGTTCTCAAATACTATCGGAATCTAGTACATTCTCATATAATTAGTCGGTAAGAATATTGTAATTAGCCACCTTGTACATTCAAAACTGGACACAGATATTGTATTAAATATATTCTGCTATTCGAACCATGGTGGTGCATTTAAAGCGTTTTGCTTACTTCATAGTAACACGATTCTGTCGTTTCTATTATTCACTCATAGATGTCAACACAAGACATTGGTCGCTTTTATTATTCGATTGCAGAATATGAGTTATGTTAAACCAAACCAACACACTTCGTTTTATCACAAGATTTTAGTTCCATTGTGATACTCATGTAGAAAATAAACATTTCAATAAATATGTTTTTGAATAAAACCAGCGATACTAACGACATCTTCCCCAAAATGCCGTCAATATCCCAGCAAGCATCTCTACCAATTTTTGTAGCCACCGTGGGGAAATCCGTTGGCGTACAAAAGGGTTATTTGCCTGAATTGCATTATTAAACAGAGTAATCTATAATCACTTGTAACACAATGTACTTGATCATCTGCTTCGCATTATTGTTAGGTACTTGGTATATTATATGTATGTAAGTGTGTAAGTTATGGTAATAAACATATCTCATACCTTATAATGGAATCTGTGGTGATAGACTTCAACACGTCTGCTGATGTACAAGATGTGACCATGAAGCTGCGGTGGTCATCACATTCACCACCTGTTTTAAAAGGTTCTTATGACTTCAATGTCACTATGCCCTTACAAAGCTAAATCTGGACCTCAGTCGTCCTTAAGAATAAACCGCTTCTTGGGTTCATCAGAAACTCAATGTACAGACCTTGTTACTACGAAATCTCAACATCGACCCAGGATTCAAACACATCATAGGCCAGGTCAAACTCATCATGACTAAGATACTATACATCACATGCGCATGGATACTTGAGGATTCTTTGTACTTCTCGTACCGGTGTGGTGTAACATCCATCCCTGGGAACTAGCCACTTACGGGAAGGGGCCAACTGCCCGTTACCACCACCAATCGTGCTCCAACTAGGAGCTGCACTATACCTCGAGGGACACGTGTACTTATTGTCGAGCTCAACACAAGAACTCAACTCCTCGGAGGCTCCTCTTTACTGTAATTCTGATCAAGGTCTGTTCATTGCTTAACTCAGATATATAGGTACTACAATCTTTTATGGGCTACTTAGCTGTAGTTCAGCGACCCGGTCAGCACCGATGTCTTCTGTTAAGGTTTGTGTACAACCTTACATATTGAATACTTTATTCCAGCATCAGCTTAGCAGTCAACTTTATCACATCTCTGGCTTACTCTGCATTAAACTATCATCTTTGTAATTACTGTATTTTAGCATTTATTTGATGTAAAAATTAGCTTTCATTAATAGAATCCAAATGACAGAAACTTTAAATATCTTACCATAAACAAATTAAAGTAAGTCAATCTTTTGTAAGGAGGTTGTCAGATTGTGTTTTCATCTGGGAATATAGGCTACATCGCGACCTCCGTCGCGACAACCCGCATCACAAAGTAAATAGCGGCGGCGCGCGCCGGAGCAGAGAGTCCGCTCAGTACAAATACAAAGTGACATTTTCGCCGCACGCACACAGACGTAACATTTACAGGCATTCTCGGTTGATCTCAGCAATGCTTAGTCGCGACTGTCGCGAGTGCTAGTTGTGCGCGCGTTGATCACTTGACGTCCCCGCCGCTACGTAGGTACCTACTTTGTGTCACGTACGTCAAAATGAATAACCGATATTATTACAGTTGGAATGTATTTTATTGTTTAAATACACTTAAATACAACAAAATACTGTGCCTGCACTTTCTTCAAATTTTCAAACGATATTGAAAGGTAAATAAAACGGTTTTCTTATTTTGGTAGTTACAATACCTAGGTAGGTAGGTAATTTTTTGAAACTAGCCGCTTTGATACCGACGATCAACCATTACACATTCATCTTATCGTTCGCTGGTAAAACACTAGTATTTAAGTACTATGGTTTAGTTAAGTAGGTACCTAATGAATTAGGTATATTTTTTGTTGGCGCTCTCGACCGCCGCCGGTCACAAGTCACAACTCGCAGCGGGTCACGCATCAATTTATTAGGGTTCCGTACCTGAAGGGTCAAAACGAAACCCTTTGGTGTCGCCCAGACGTCCGTCCGTCCGTCCGTCGTCTGTCACAAAATTTGTTCCGAAGAATTTTTAGACTTCTCATTGACCTATGAACTTGAAATTTGGTGACAATGTTCAATATTACGTATTTTTTAACAACAAATACTAATATATTGATAACTCATATTTTTGAGGTTGATTCGGAACCCTAAATGTGCGAAGTCCGACTCGCACTTGGCCGGTTTTTTATCAAGATACGCTGGTTCATATTTAAATGTCATGTTGAAGAATGTTTAATATACTCCTACTCCTTTTTAAAATTCAGAATCAATACAGAAGCAACCCTTGTGAGTCGGGCAAGTTTAGGTATGTATTTTCAAGAACGGCGGGAACGGACCTTCTGTATATTTTTTATTTTGTGCCCGCATCAACTAAGTCGTTTATTCTCGAATTCATCGCCTCATATATTATACTTTGTTTTTATTGCGGAACAAACAAAAGAAAACAAAATACATACTTATTACCTAGTAACTACACACTTACATACTTGCCTCATTGGTTTTAACTTTTAAGTGCCTGTATAATTTTCTCTATGGCCTGTGCGTTCTGATGATCATCTAAACTTCTTGATAAAGGCCCTTGAAAATCATTTCTTGATCATTTCAAATTCGCGCTCATTTATAATGTTACTATTCTATAACCCACAGACCCAGTCGCCGACAGACGCATATTTGCGGTGCTTTGCTGCTTAAAATAATCATTATTTTAGTTAAGTATAATAAGCGTATCAATTTTGAAGAATTTGAGAATATTCTACACAAGTTTTGGAGCTGGAAACTTATCTTTAATTTTGTTCTTGATACCAAATTACAGATTAAACTGTTACACTTCATGATGCGTGTAACCAAACGCTTTAAAAGACTGACGTTTGTCACTAGCGTCAAAGTGTCAGCATTCAATCACACTCACCGAATCAATTGAATTTAGTAGTTAATGTCATTAGCACGTCATTAGTTGTGTATGACACATGCAGTCATTCATACACGGTCGATTATTTTTAGTCAAAAACTTTTAAAAACTCACAATATGACGTGAATACCTGAGTTATATTGAATTAAGCAAATCAGCTTATTTATAAGTATTTTCTTTTTGTATATAAGTGAATCAAAGTTGTGAAAATGTTCAATTACAAGTATTTAAGTAAAGACCACTTGGAGGGTTTCGATAACTATAAGGTAATCATTTAGTGTTATTATGCGGTACGTTAGTCCATCTAATTTAGTTTTGTATCGGCTATTACGTGATAGGCCCGAGTCTAAATATTGATTAATTACATAACCTCAAAATAACTAGTTTTGCGCATCGCATCGACGGTGCGTTACTGTAATTAAAAATTTTAATGAGGAAAAAACGTGTTTTACACCTACATATATGTAGGTACGATGTCCTTGTTCATACTACATCCATGATTAAAAACTAAATTGAATAATAAAGTTACTTTACATACAAATTACAAAAAAAACTTGTTAATATAAATTATTTTTGTAAAATTTCATACAGTTTACAACCACACTTGATTAAACAGTTATGGAATATAAAAAAAAATCTACGGTAATGGTAATGAAATTATATTTCTTTCATGATATCTATTGAAAGTTAAGAAACACTTGCTATTATCTAATGGCTTATTTATTTATTTTAAAACTTACTGCAACACACCCTAAGACTTCAGTGGTATCATAGCTTAACTCTAATTGTAAAGTAACCTTAACAGTTGCAGCCCGTCCTTATTTAGACCCTTTCAAAACCCATTGATCCATCACCCATTGATTGATCATTGATCTGATACTAATTATTTTATTTATTTATTTGAACCAGTCAACAACTCATATTTACACAACTTACACACTAACATGCATAACAATAAAAATAAAATAGTCATTTAGGCGGCATAATGTAATACTAATATATCTTTATTTATTTTCAGTACATGGCGATAGATACAAGCCCCCTCAGTGTCTATGTTATGCACCCTTTCTGGAATAAAGTGGTTGAGGTAAGAATTTTAATTAATAAATGGTGACTGTATATTTGGGGGGTTAAACAAAATTAACAGATGCCCTCCAACATGCCTTAAAACTAAAGTGGAATTGGGCAGGCCATGTTTCAAGGTACCAGGACAAGAGATGGACCAAGTCAACCACAGAATGGACTGGCCCCCTAGGGAAGAGGAGTGTAGGACGACAGAGGAAGAGATGGGTGGACAATATTGTGGAGATAGCTGGTCAAAACTGGATGGACAAAACTCACGATAGAGAAAAATGGAAGAAGATGGGGGAGGCTTTCACCCTTATAGGGACCACAAATAAAAAGTGAAAAGCAATAACTTTGAAATATAAAAACACACAATTAAGTGGAGAAAAGCTATAAAGACTGTATATTTGGCTTTGATGTTCTTGTGTGACCCCAATGGGATACGGGTGTTAGTTTTTTTTTTCCGGCCGGCATCTAGCCAAGGGGTAAAGATGAGGCCGACAATGGAGCGAGCTCACCCAGAAAATGCCTATTCACTCTTGCCTTAAATAGGTCCAGGTTATATGAACTCAGAAATACAGATGCCGGCAGGGAATTCCAAACCTTAGCAGTGCGCATTATAAAAGATGACGAAAAGCGAATACAGTAGTATACGTTTATTAATTTTATTCCAAAAACTTACATAGTTATGCAGGATTTAAGCCTAAGACACCGCGAAATTTATAATATACGATCAATAAAATACAGAAGACGGTTGCTTACCCATCACCTCACAGAAATTCATGCATTCTACACATATATTCATCCAACTACTTGCAAAAATATCACGCTCTGGTGCTGATGCGACCATACATGATATGTCCATGGCCTGTCTAACATTTTTTTAATACCTGTAAACCACTAAATTGTTATTCCTGTTAAACTTTTACAGAATAAACAATAATTTATAAATACAATTTTATCAGTTTGTTTACGTTAAAATTTAAACTGTCTGGTTAGGTGTGTCTACCTATTATCTTCTAGTACAATTTATAAAGTAAACACAAGAAATGTGAATGTCACCTTATGATAATTGTATTCTAAAGTGTGCAGTGTTCTTTATCATGATGTGAACTTTTTATTTTTTTAGCTTATCTTAAAAGAAGGTTCTCGCTTTGATGGTATTTCTTATTTTGTTCTGCGAACTCTTTGTAAAAATGAGGACAGTATTATATTATATAACAATCCAGCATTATTACATGAGGGCATTTTCTTTGAAGGAACTCTTATCTCTTAACAATTAATTTGCTCTTCGTTATCATTATCACCATAGAAACATATGTATGTGGGTATAATACATATGTTGTATCAATAATTCATTATTATTCTAATGTCATTTTTTTGTACATCGACAGTGGCAAACAAGCGCACGGTCCACCTGATGGTTAGCGGACACCGCAAAGTGCGCGTTGCCGATCCTTTATAAAATTTGAGGATTCACTCTTCAAACTTCAAACTTCTTTATTTGCATAGAATAATTAATTACATAGATGATACAATAAAATTAGAGAACATATTCTGCTATAGGTATTACAAAAATAATACTAGCATGCAAATAATTAAAACTTATCTAAAAGGAACATCTTTACTTCGTAATACTGTTTCTCTTGCAGCAATTTTATTAAATTATTTCGGAATCTATTGAAAGGCAATTGTTGGATGTCCAGCGGTAACTTATTAAACAACTTAATGCACATGCCATAACATTGTTTAAAGTAGAATGATGTTCGTGGGACGCAGTCGTGTCGTCGTCGTCTCTGTTGACAGCAGAAGGGACAAAAGGTCCCTAGGTCGCTCGATTGTGAAATTTACTTACAAGCATTCAACAATGTTCATATGGCTTAATTATAAACAGGAAAATAATTTGTTGATTCATCTCATTCATCAGGGTTTATCCAGATGAATCAATATAATATATAAAAATAAAATTTATTGATTTACTGTTAGAGCCTTATCACACTTGCGACTTGCGCGCGACTTCGAAGCGAGGCGAGCGAATATCGAGCTCGCCGCGAGCGAGCAACGATTTCGCAGCGAGGTCGCCGCATCTAGAGGTGCGTCTATACTAGGCGAGCCGAGCACAAGCCGAACACAATTCGCTTAGTGTGGACCGACTTACGAGCCTCGAACGAGCGCGCTGCGAGCATTTCGTTCGTGCTCGTCTATGTTCCGCCAATTGTCGGTTTTTTGACGAACACAAAGTGATTTCGAAATGCTCGCAGCGCGCTCGTTCGAGCCTCGTAAGTCGGTCCACACTAGACGAATTGTGTTCGGCTTGTGCTCGGCTCGTGATCGGCTCGTGCTCGGCTCGCCTAGTATAGACGCACCTTAGAGTATAGAGATTTTACCGTGAGTACGCAGCGATTTCGTTGCGCGCTCGCGGCGACCACGCAGCGAGCTCGCGGCGACCACGCAGCGCGCTCGAGGCGAGCTCGTTGCGAAATCGTTGCGCGCTCGCCTCGCTTCGAAGTCTCGCGCAAGTCGCAAGTGTGATAAGGCTCTTACTGTGCAGCGCTCGTGGCAGTCGTGGCCTAGCCGCGCCCGCGTACTGCGTGCGGTATACGAGGTTAAGCAATGTCGTCCCAGGTCGGTTCATGGATGGTTTACCGCTTTGAATATTTATTAACTGAGCGCTCCCGTGCTTTAGAAGGCACGTTAAGCCGTTGATCCCGGCTATCATAACAGTTGTTAAGACAAGTTAGAGGCCTCTTCTTTATAGCTGAAATTCCGCAAAAACTCATTAGCTCATTACTCATAGTCTGAGTAAAGATCTGTTTCATTGATAACATTATCATTATTATCAATATTATCATGCATGGTTCGATGCGAGTTACGTATTCGTATGACGACAAACACCTGCATGGACAAATTGCCTATATCTATCTAATATCGAATCGAGCAATTCTTTTTTTTTCGGGGTCTCGGAAACAGCCCTTTCGCTTTTGATGTAATGTAATGTGCCACCTATGTGGCTGAACAATTTAATTTTAATTTAAGAGGACGGGTAGGGCAAGCTCTCGCCATACAAACTTTGTACAGGATTTTCTTCGTTTGTGTTTGCATTAAAGTTATGATTTTTGGTCAGTATGCTTATTTTTCTGATAGCTATTTCGTGATGTATTTTTTTTTAATTGTTTTAATTTTTATTCTTTTTTGAAAGATTTGAAAATTTCCACATCACTTTCTTCGCATATCTAATATTTACAACCAAAAAAATATTATATTCGTTGCCAAAACCTACGAATAAAACGTGCACAGAGTTTGTATGGAGAATGCCTTGCCCACCTCCGCGCCTTAACGACCTATAGGATAAACGACAGATAGGAAGGAATTTTTACCTACACTCTAGGTAAAAATTCCTTCCTATATGCTCATATTTTTGGACCCCCGACGCGTAACACAAAAGGGCGGTGTTACAAGAGACCACGCCAGAACTGAGCGCGAGCCTTGAGGTGGTACCACAGGGGCTGTGTTTCCTATTCTTAGCGTACACTCTAGTTAAGATATTCTACATTTCTGTTTTTTTAACCCCTTGCTCAACGCAAAAGACGGGTGTTATAAGACTTATAAGAGAATTTATCAATATTAATCATTCATTAAAATTCAAACTTATAAATTGATTCAAGGAAAATCTCAATGTACATACTTCTCGATTACTTCTTTTTGTGAACAGCTGCTTACGGCATTCGTTTACTGTCGAAACTGAGATGGATCTGAAACAAAAATCCTAAATATGCACAACCACCCTCTAAATGACTGATGGTTTTATGAAAAAAGTAAATATTACCTATCATAAATTAATTTTGTATTAAGCAGTAACGCTGCTAACGCAAACTAGAAATTTTAGAAATAAAGGAAAAATTGAAAAACTTAGTCACCGACCCCCTCCCCTGTACGCCTCCCTTAAGGCGTTGTATAAATGAAGGAAGGTTTGACAAATTTCAAGCCGGGTAGCAATCGCACCTATAGCTCAGTTGGCTAGAGCGACTGGCCGCGAGTGCCGGGAGGTCGCAGGTTCGAATCCTGCTCGGTGCCTAAGTTTTTCAATTTTTCCTTTATTTCTAAAATTACCTATCATAAATGACGACAAAAACTTTTCCACAGTCGCCATTGCATCTTTAATTCTGCCGTCGTATGCTGCCAGGAAACCTTCTGTGACATTAGAGAACGCATCCAGGCTTACAACCACTCTTTTTCCTTTTCCGTTGAAAAAAGAAACTGTGTCACAACCTGTGAAGGCATGGAACAGGTGGAGCACTTTTGTTTTTTGAGGCCCTGTGAAAGAAAATATGTTTGAATAATTAATTATGACTATCTTTTACCGAGCGTGTTAGCTATTTCTTGACAGAAAAGGTACTGCTGGTGTTTCCCAGTACCAATGTCACACAACAGTCCCTCTAGCTCAGGTGTTTGTAGCACACTTGCGACAGCTAAAAGTGCTCCCCTGTCCCTTCACAGGTTGTAACACAGTTTCTTTTTTCAACGGAAAAGGAAAAAAGAGTGCTTTCGAAGCCTGGAATACGCTCCTTAATGTCACAGAGGTTTCCTGGCAGCATACGATGGCAGAATTAAAGATGCAATGGCGATTGTTGAAAAGTTTGTTGTCGTCATGTATCATAACCACTTGCTTGCTTGGTATTTTGAGTTAGGTGCAGATAACATATAATCTACACTTAAGTAACAAGTGTGCCAAGGCTCATGCTTTAATGAAAAAAATATTGGTGTTGTCCTATAAAGCCCTAACTATAAATCTTAATTGATATTTCGCCACTATACCACTATAGTAGCCTCGGCCGGAATGGCAATTGCAGGCTTCGTATTATATTGGACTCTAAAGCTCGTCCGTTTAAACAATTGGCTCCTTCCTGGCCACGGCAATAATATATATACTATTGACTTCTTCATTTACGTAGTTATACTTTTGATGTTGACTCTGGGTGGCCCCGAAGTTCAGAACCTGCTTACGTTTTTTACTCGTACACAGATTTTAATAGAGTTGGTAAACTACTTTATTGTTCAAATACTACAATGTTGCTAATCAGTTAACAGCTTAGGTATAAATATTTACCGACGACTTTGACATGACATTTCGTTTCGTTTGCGCCCCAGCGGCGCCCACATTTAGTGTGCCGTATGCGAGGTTAGGCAACGTCGGCCATGGTCAAATCTTGGTGGTTACTACATGCTACCCGATCGCTCCCGTACTTTAATAATAATAATAACGAAAATATAGGTAACCGCCATGTGGGATGTTGATTCAACGACCATTGTCCCGATAGTCGTTTCTGCGAACGGTTTAATAGCGAAGAGTCTCGACCAACACCTCAAGAGACTCGCTAGATGGCTGGGTCAAGGGTCAGATTCAGAAGGCGGTGCTCCTGGACACGGCGCGGATAGTTAGGAGGTTCCTCTCTCTGTCGCCCTGACCACCGGTAGCTTAGGCCCTGCCTCGCTGCCGGTGGCACTCTAGGTTAAGCCTTTATAATGTTTTTATGTTTTGTAAGTGTATTTTTGTATTTTACTTTTTATAGAAATATTATACAAACCTAGCCTAAGTTTTCAAATGAATAAAGAGAATAATAACGAAAATATAAGGTTTTAAATAAGTAAACATTATGTCAACTACTTGGCTCGTGCCCGTAGATGACATAATTTACTGGCTTACGCTGAGAAAAAAACCCAGTAATAATAATTATCGTTTATTCACAAAATTATACAAATGTTTACATTTCACACACCTCTGCCAAACGACAATGCGGTTTGTTAGCAGACGAGGCCCCATTTATAACTAGAAGGTCAGAGTCTAGCAGTCGCTTCCATAAAGCCAGGGATACACTAGGGGACAAATGTCCCACGACACGTGTCGCCGACATGTCAAGCGAAGCCGGCCGATTTCGCCTGACATATCTGGCGACATGGCACGACTTATTTCCGTAGCGACGTCAGGCGACTCAGGCGCAGTCGTGCGACTTCGCGAAACTTTGCCTGACATATCTGGCGACATGGCGCGACTTATTTCCGTAGCGACGTCATGTCGCGCGATGTTGCCAGACACATCGATCGAAGTCCGGCAACGTCGCTGACGTCAGCTGACCTTCTATCTAACCCCCAAGGGAAACTAGGATTTATTGGGATTGGGCTTATCTAGTGGGTGGGCAACTTGACTGTTAGAAGTTCTCAAGCCGTCCGGACGTCGCTGGCGACACGTGTCGCGCAATGTTGCCTGATATGTCGAGTGAAGTCCGGCAACGTCGCGCTACTTCACCCGACGTCGCTGGCGACACGTGTCGCGAGACATTTGCCTCCTAGCACAGAATAGTATAATAGTATTACATACAGAACGGACACGAACCCCCCGCACCGAGGTCAGTTACCTCGTCCCTGAAAGGCCCAGGATGACAAGCCGGGTTACGATCGGGTTACCGTTGCGGCTCGCGATTCGCCCATGCCACGCGCTACGCACTCGCGCAAACAATTGACGCGTGAACCGACAGCGCACGCACACACACACCCGTGCTCCTAGTGTTGGTATCCCGGGCTTAAAGAATGACTATGCTACTGAATTAATCTAATACTGAATATAGCTTTGGTTAAAAAGTTTGCCCCTGCGCTAGGATGATGATGATAATATGCCATGACATTTCTTTCCAGTTGGTACCACGCTGGGTCGCCCCGAACCTGCTCACGTTCCTTGGTTTCCTGCTGACAGTCCTCGACTTCGGGCTGCTCTCGTGGTACGATTACTCGTACACGGCTGCGAGCGCGCGGAACGAGACCACACCAGAGTTGAGCCCGAGCCCTGAAGTGGTACCACAGGGGCTGTGGTACGCGTTGGCTGTATTCCTATTCTTAGCGTACACTCTAGGTAAGAATTCCTTCCTACCTGCTCATTTTTTGGACCCCCGACGCGTAACATAAAAGGGCGGTGTTACAAGAGACCATGCCAGAGCTGAGCGCGAGCCCTGAAGTGGTACTACAGGGGCTGTGGTACGCGTTAGCTGTGTTCCTATTCTTAGCGTACACTCTAGGTAAGAATTCCTTCCTATCTGCTAATTTTTTTGGACCCCTGACGCGTAACACAAAACGGCGGTGTTACAAGAGACCACGCCAGAACTGAGCGCGAGCCCTGAAGTGGTACCACAGGGGCTGTGGTACGCGTTGGCTGTGTTCCTATTCTTAGCGTACACTCTAGGTAAGAATTCCTTCCTATCTGCTCATTTTTTTGGACCCCCGACGCGTAACACAAAAGTGCGGTGTTACAAGAGACCACGCCAGAACTGAGCGCGAGCCTTGAGGTGGTACCACAGGGGCTGTGTTTCCTATTATTAGCGTACACTCTAGTTAAGATATTCTACATTTCTGTTTTTTTAACCCCTTGCTCAACGCAAAAGACGGGTGTTATAAGACTTATAAGAGAATTTATCAATATTAATCAGTCATTAAAACTCAAAATGATAAATGCATTCAAGGAAAATCTCAATGTACATACTTATCGATTAATGTACAGTCAAGGGCACCAATATGTATACACTTTTTCACCTTATTCCATTGAAATAAGGTCCAAAAATGTATACATATTTATGCCCTCGACTGTACAAGAACAGAAGTGCAGTAAAACTTCGTGGTCAATTAACTAGGTAAACCAACTAAATCTTAATCACTCACTTCACGACACTAGCTTTCCATGTTGCAGGTTATCTAACTGAACAAATAATTTACGAAACTAACTCTGTTTGACCGCTATATCCCGTTTTATCGCATAGCACGAGTTTTTTCGTCTGATTCTGTCTCCGTTGTGGTACAGTCAAGTGCAAAAATATGTATCGAGTGTATCCTCTCATAAATATGGTACTAAAACCTTAATTCACCGACATAAGAGCTATGGGACATATTTTTGAGCAAGTTGTATGCACCCATATTTTTGCACTTGACTTTACACCATTTTTTGTCGAGCGTGAGAATAGGGAACATGCATTTTTTCATTGATCTAGTCTATCTTAAAGATTTACGGAGTAGGTAAAAATACCAAACACGGAAAAGTTAAAATAAGCACAAATAATTTAATTAATTAAAATCAAAAACCAACATTTCAATTTTCGCGCGTAAACGCTCACTGCCTTGACGTGACGTCACTACTGCAGACGTCAAACTTTCATCGAAACTTTCGTCAAAATCATTTGCATCACTGAAATAATACATTTTCAGTTTCATTTAATGTACAAATACAAATGCGTTTATTTAGTTTATTAATAAATCATTTTCTATTTTATAGATAGTTTTCAACTGAAGTTACTGAAGTGACTGACAGCAGTGACGTCACTGCGCGTTTTAAATTACGTTTAAATTTACGTAACTTTTAAGGCGAGGTTCTTGTACCGCGCAATGCTAAATTTCACCCCCGCACTCCGCATCGTGTGCGACAGAGACAACACTTTGTCCGAGCGCTCCGTCCTATACAAGGACGGAGGTCACATGCCGGTGCGTCTACCACAGTGTAGTAATTACAGTAGCGCAACTAGTGCAAGTCGTCACGTCACAGAAAATAGTGCGCGAATTTAGTTAGTTACATACGTTGAACCGCCTTTTGTTCTACCTCTGTATCCCTGTTTCTTTGTTTTTCTTTTGTATGTGTGTTTATGTGAGGTGTGCAATAAAGAGTATTTGTTGTTGTTGTTGTTGTTGTTGAATTCAAGTCCAATCAATCAAATACATACGTGTATGTTTGTAGTACATAATACATATTTATATTGTATTAACATTTGATAAAATTTAACGTAATTGCAAAAGGAGTTATTTTAATTTACATGTTTAGTTTAATTTGTTTAGGTATGTATAAGGCCCTACAAGAATGGAGTGTATATCTACATTTCTAAAGGGTCGGTAATGCGCACGTGACACCCTGGAGTTGCAAGCGTCTATTATCTGCGGTGACTACTTACTATCAGGCGGGCCGTACGCTTGTTTGCCACTAACATGGTATAAATATGTTATTTATATTTTTTTTACATGTCTACCTACTTGACATTTTGAAAGTGCTTATTTATATGCCTATTTGAAAGAAATAAATGACTTTGAACTTTGAACTTTTAAAAAATGCATATTTTTTATACCACGTCGGTGGCAAACAAGTTTGCGGCCCGCCTGATGGTAAGCGGTCACTGCATCCTATGGACGTTTGCAACCCCAGGGGCGTCACATGCGCGTTGCCGACCCTTTTAAATATTTATACACTCCTTTCTTGAAGACCCCATATTGTACCTACCTAGTACCTTTCTTGACAAACATAACGAAGAGAACAAATCGCCAAACGTGAACTATGCGTCTTTGAAGAGTTCAATTCTGATCATCATCAGCAGTTCCACTTCATCAAATGTCACTTATTTAAATGTAAATGCTTGATTTGTTTGAAAATACTAAAGTCACTATATGTATGCATTTCACATTTGAGGAGTTCCCTCGATTCCTTATGGATCCCATCATCAAAACTCGAGCATGAAAAAAATTACCCGCGATAATAGAACTTGCTTAACAAACACAGCTAGGAGGACAAATCGCACAAACGTGAACTTTTCGTCGTTGAAGAGTTCTGTTCTGATCATCATCAGCAGTTCCACTTCATCAAAAGTCACATTATTGAATGAAAATGCTTGATTTGTAGATAAAAATACAAAAATCACTATGTGTTTGCCTTTAAGATTTGAGGAGTTCCCTCGATTCCTCAGATCCATGAGAACTGCGTTTTGACAAAAACGGGACCAACTTGTATACTTACAATCTAAAAAAGAATTTTCAAAATCGGTTCAGAGATGCCCAAGTTCTGGAGTAACAAACATTAAAAAAAAACAACGGGTTGCACTCCGGGAGTGCCGGCAGAAGTGAAAACTCAATGACATTTAGGTATCCCTGAATTAGTCAAAATCGAGTATGCTCATTTTTGGAAAAGAAATATTTTTTTTACTTAAAATAAAATAAATATGAAATTTTAAATCCTCGTTCGTTCGTTTGAAATTTTCGTTTTTATTCACTTAAAATTCAAAATATATATAAAATTTGAAATTCTTATCCCCGAATCAGTCGTAATCGAGTATAATGACGAATTTTCGTAAAATATATTCATACTCATATTAATATTCATACTCATATTCATATTCGAATAATCCATCTACATATATACATTTGTCCCGAGTATCATTGTGTCCACAATACTTTACAATGACCAGCCAAGTTGACCCGTCCCAACATCGTAACCACGACACTAGGAGAAGTCCCCTCCTAACATCGCAATCATGATATTAGGAGGGGTCGACCTAGCTGGTCTGCCGATCTGTCGCGAGTTTAAACATTTTTCCCCATTACAAAAAGTGCTCAGCACCGCTAAAGAAGTTTTCACTTCAAAAACATACAAACCTCCCCTTTTGAAATCTTGAAGTCGGTAAAATAAAAAACATACGACCGAATCCGAATTGAGTACCTCTTTTGAAATCTTGAAGTCTGTTAAAGATATGGCCTTGATTGACGTCACTGTTATATGGCATCTCTTTCATTCTAATATAAGATGGATCTAATGAAAGAGATGCTATACAACAGTGACGTCATTCAAGGCTATATTTTCTAGCTTCAAACGAATGTTCGGCACGCAATCTCCAAGATGTATCTAAACTTCTTGGTACCCAATACCAAATATTTTTGAAGTGAAAACTTCTTTAGCAGCGCTGAGCACTTTTTGTGATGAGGATAAATTGTTAAACTCGCGACAGATCGACAGACCAGCTGAGTTGACCCCTCCTAGTGTCGTGGTTACCATGTTGGGAGGGGTCAACTTGGCTGGTCATTGTAAAGTATTGTGGCCACAATGATACTCGGGACATATACGTATGTATGTATGTAGATGGATTATACGATTATTGCGAATATGAATATGAATATCTTTGTTATTTACGTTTTTTATCATGTCATTAAGTTTTTACTTCTGCCGGCTCTCCCGGAGTGCAACCCGTTGTTTTTTTTTTAATCAGTCTTCCAATAATAATATAATAATATAATAGATAATTCTGTGATTCAAATTAAAATGAGGTCAAATTAAAATGTTTTGTAAATCATAAATATGTATACACGCTTCACAAGTCTAAATATGATACACTTTTCGAGCATGAGAAGTGAAAAATACTTTTAGTAGGTAGTGCTTGTACTGTTTTACTCGATACTGTGGAACTGTACGATGTGCCGTGTATAGGTACCTACTGTTTGTGTTTGATGTATTAAATAGAGGAATGTAGATTTTCTAGATACTAACCTTTTCTGTTTATTCAATCTCCAGACCCTAAGAGACGATATCTTCTTTTTATTTCGGTTGCAAACCATTTTTTTTTCGCTCGTGGCGCTGAAAAAAAATTGCGTACGTCCGACCTCCAATGCGCTCCGCGCGGGACTGTCGCGATGGAGCAAGCGCGGAGCGGGCGTGAATGTACCATAAATTTCGTTGTTATTGGGTGAAAAAATACAAAAATAAGTATATTAAAAATTTTAGTCCCGAGTGTCCTCACACCATCAAAGACGTTTATTTTGGTGTAATTTCCAATTCATAAAGTTACGTAAGATTGAAATAAAATGAGTTTTAAGATCAAGAATAGAGGTATGTTTGGCATTTTTTTCTATCGAACAAAGTTTGTCCAATTACGTAACGGGAGTCCCGACTGTACTAGTTGAAGGTCTCAAATATAACCCTATATTTTTTTTGGATTTTTAATAAGTGGTGTTTCAAAATAAAACCGTATTTAGAATCACATATTTTACAATGAGCCCGCCTTAATTAAAATATTTCGCTATAAAATAATAATTTCAGAATAAATCTTCCAGTAATAATCTTGTAATGGCTATCATTATTGGATTACTGATATAATTTCTCGATGTAACCTTAACGGTTGTACTTTGTTTCGCAGACAGAAGTTTCATAGACGTATTGTTTCGCAGAATTTTCAGTTCAAAGACAACATTTTTTTACATAAGCTTCGCAGTTCTAACCTAACCTAACCTACTTTTCTGGTAGATCTAATTGGGTTCTACAAAATTGCATTTTAAGTGTGCCTAAAAAGCTACCGGTTTCTGAAAAAACAAGTTTCTGTGAAACGAAAATTCTGCGAAACAATTCATTCTACGAAACATTTTTCTCTAAAAGAAGGCGACACCAATCTTAACGCATGTTCCCCTTTGAAAAATCGTGTATAATATGATATTGTGTTCTAGATGGTATCGACGGTAAGCAAGCCCGCCGCACGCAGACCTCGGGACCCCTGGGAGAGCTGTTCGACCACGGGCTGGACTCGTACACGGTATTCTTCATCCCGGCCTGCCTTTACTCCATCTTCGGGTGCTTGGACTACTCCGTCAAGCCTATCAGGTGAACATAACATAAGAGTCATAAGATCTTTAAGGCCGGGTATTACCACTTTTGAGTTTTTAAAAACCATCTGAGACATAGAATATAGTGTCTTAAAATCTAAAAAAAATATATATGTTACATAAGGATCTTGTCTAGTCAAAATCGCAGTCAGTTACATGACCTGATGAATTTCACTCGATAGAAAAAAATCGCGAAGTTACCCCTTCTTGGAATGTATTTTCAATACTACGGCTATATTACTGATATTTAACATTTAATTTTTGTACTCAATTAAAGATCCTAAATACTTGTAGACAAATTCGCTGGATTTGCTTTGATAAAATGATTGGCTTAATGACTATAGCTAAATATTTACGAAACTACGCTCAGAGCTTGCGTAGAGATATTTGCTTTGGGGATACCTCCCCTTAAGTAAATGACGGCCATTTTAGCCTAGTTGATATTGGCCCTGCCTACGAAGCTGGAGATCCCGGGTTCGAATCCTGGCACCTATTTCACCAACTTGACGATTGTCACCTGACAATCACAATTCCAAGTACACTTCTGAGTCGTCACGTAAAGATGGTCGTTGGATAGCATCGATACTTACCGGCCCGGCAATGTAAACCGAATTGTCATTGTCAGGTGACAATTGTCAAGTTGGTGAAATGGGGCCTTGTCAGGGCATTTATTTTTGTGATGAACACGAATATTCTGTTCCTGAGTCTTGGATGTTTTCTATCATCATCATCATCATCATATCAGCCGAAAGACGTCCACTGCTGGACATAGGCCTCCCCCAAAGAGTGCCACAATGATCGGTCCTGCGCCACCCGCTTCCAGCGGACTCCCGCAACCTTTACCAGGTCATCAGTCCACCTGTTTCCTATGTGTTTTCTATGTATTTAAGTATCTATTTGTATTTATCTATATAAGCATATACGAGTACATTAGTTGCTTAGTACCCATAGTACAAGGTTTGCTTTGTTTGGGACAAAGTCGATTTGTGGTGCGAAATTTGGTATGGAGATAGTTTCGAGACCCTGGAAAGGACATAGGATAGTTTTTATCCTGGGAAGGATGAGTTTTATAGTGCGGGGTGGACGCCCATTTATTTAGTTATTCCTAGAAGTAAGTGCGAAATGGACACAGCGCTTTTACGTAAGTACGGAGAGGGGTGCGCGGTGTGGCGGGGGCCAATCGCTCAAGGTCATTGAGAAAGTGGAGTCCCTTAAGGCGCAGGGTAGGGCAAGGCCTTCCCCATACAAACTTTGTGCACGTTTTATTCGTCGGTTTTGGCACTAACAAATATAATATTTTTTTTGGTTGTAAATATTAGATATGCGAAGATCGTGATGTGAAAATTTTCAAATATTTCAAAAAAATTCAAAAATAAAAAATTAAAAAAATATTTAACAAAAAAAAATTACATCACGAAATAGCTATCAGAAAAATAAGCATACTGACCAAAAATCATAACTTGAATGCAAACACAAACGAAGTAAATCCTGCACAAAGTTTGTATGGAGAGAGCTTGCCCTACCCCTCCTCTTAAGAGGTGGGGTAGGGCAAGCTCTCTCCATTCAAAGTTTGTGCAGGATTTTCAGGATTAAAATTATGATTTTGGTTAGTATGCTTTTTTTCTGTTAGCTATTTCGTGATGTAATTTCTTTTCATTGATATTATTTTTAAATTTTTTCATTTTGATTTTTTTGGAAATATTTGAAAATTTCCACATTACTATCATCGCATATCTAATATTTACATCCAAAAAAAAAATTACATTCGTTAGTGCCAAAACCTACGAATAAAACGTGCACAGAGTTTGTATGGAGATTGACTTGCCCACCCCTGCGCCTTAAGCGATCGACCTATAACATCATGTGACTTATCTGTTCCAGAATGTACTACATCATGTGGAACATATTACTCAATTTCTACCTCAGCCATTGGGAGAAATACAACACTGGTGTGTTGTTTCTGCCTTGGGGATACGATTTCAGTATGTGGGTGAGTAAACTTGTGGCTTATCCTTCAATGATCATCATCATCATCATCATCATCCAAGCGTTATTCCAGTACAGTTGCATCGTGAAGGATGCCTGGGGTCCGCTACCTAATCCCAAGATTTGGCGTAGGCACCAGTTTTTACGGAAGCGACTGCCATCTGACCTTCCAACCCCGAGGGGAAACTAGACCTTATTGGGATTAGGCTTTGTCAAGTGAGTGGGCAACTTGACTGTCAGAAGTTCTCAAGCCGCCCGAAGGCCTCCAACTTGGCTTAACGACTGCTGCCATAGACAGCAACCGGGATCAACGGCTTAACGTGCTCTCCAAAGCACGGGAGCGCTCAGTTAGTAACCACTCAAAGCGGCTTATCCTTCAATGATATCAAAAAATATATAATTGTATAAAGATTAATTATTGATGAGTACACAGAAACTCCCATATCTATACATTTAATATTAAAAATGGTTTTACGGTATAGAAAAAGGAACTGACTGTCGAGTTTTTTTTTCTTTCGGCATTTGTTTGAGAAACGCGAGTAGTTTTTGACATGTAAAAGTGTCATTGTGGCCTACTTACAGAAGAAAGTTCATTTTATTCTTTTTTTTTTATTCATGAACTCTTTTTCAGGCGTCAACGATTTTCTTCTTGTGGACCGGCTATAAGGGTACGGCGTGGTACAAGCGGTACATATTCGGTACACACACGCTAGCCGACGGGTTCGAGTGGCTCGTGTACGCGACCGGATTCCTCACCAATCTGCCCGTGGCGCTGTACAACACGCACCAGTGAGTACGTGTACAATGGTACAAGCGGTACATATTCGGTACACGCTAGCCGATGAGTTCGAGTGGCTCGTGTACGCGACCGGAGCGCTCACCAATCTGCCCGTGGCGCTGTACAACACGCACCAGTGAGTACATGTACAGTGTTACAAGCGGTACATATTCGGTACACGCTAGCCGATGAGTTCGAGTGGCTCGTGTACGCGACCGGAGCGCTCACCAATCTGCCCGTGGCGCTGTACAACACGCACCAGTGAGTACATGTACAGTGTTACAAGCGGTACATATTCGGTACACGCTAGCCGACGGGTTCGAGTGGCTTGTGTACGCGACCGGAGCGCTCACCAATCTGCCCGTGGCGCTGTACAACACGCACCAGTGAGTCATGTACAGTGGTACAAGCGGTACATATTCGGTACACGCTAGCCGACGGGTTCGAGTGGCTCGTGTACGCGACCGGAGTATTCACCAACCTGCCCGTGGCGCTGTACAACACGCACCAGTGAGTACATGTACAGTGGTACAAGCGGTACATATTCGGTACACGCTAGCCGACGGGTTCGAGTGGCTCGTGTACGCGATCGGAGCGCTCACCAATCTGCCCGTGGCGCTGTACAACACGCACCAGTGAGTACATGTACAGTGGTACAAGCGGTACATATTCGGTACACGCTAGCCGACGGGTTCGAGTGGCTCGTGTACGCGACCGGAGTGTTCACCAACCTACCCGTGGCGCTGTACAACACGCACCAGTGAGTACATGTACAGTGGTACAAGCGGTACATATTCGGTACACGCTAGCCGACGGGTTCGAGTGGCTCGTGTACGCGACCGGAGTGTTCACCAACCTGCCCGTGGCGCTGTACAACACGCACCAGTGAGTACATGTACAGTGGTACAAGCGGTACATATTCGGTACACGCTAGCCGACGAGTTCGAGTGGCTCGTGTATGCGACCGGAGCGCTCACCAATCTGCCCGTGGCGCTGTACCACACGCACCAGTGAGTACATGTACAGTGGTACAAGCGGTACATATGTATACATGTCCATCTGTACACATCTTTTGGGTGATATGATAATGATGATAAGTAAAGTGAAACTTCAGCTGTGTTTGTTTTTTCAGGTCATACAAGCTGCGTACGGGCAAGATGCGTTCAGCCACGGAAGCGCTAAGGCCACTCTGGTCGCTTCTGTCAGTGTTCGTGGTGTGTAGTGTGTGGGTGCAATATTCCTCTCGGCTCCCGGACTACGACCCGAGGATGCTGTTCCTGCTCATTGGGACGCTGTTCAGCAACGTAGCTGTAAGTAAAACCAGGCGGTTCTCACTCCGTCAATAGGGTATTCTACTATGTTTGAAAAAGTACTTCAAAATATAGATTTTCCTTATAAAAAGCCGCAAAATAAACACGCTTACTTGCCATAAAATTAAATTAAACTTCTAACCTTTTTTATTCCCGCGAAAACGCTGTCAGCCATTTTGGTGACGTAATATTGACAAAAACATGAGGAAAGTATTAGATGGAGCTGGCGATACACACATACAAAGCTGTGTGAAAGAGATGCAAGCATAGACAATGATACACGTGGGAACGAGAAACAACATTCCTCTTTCTACGAAACTGACAGTTATTGCCTATATGACGTCACACCGTGGGGGCTCGTGTTTTAGGTCACGTACAGATTAAAAATTACGACTTTTAATTTCAATATAATATAACAATGATGTGCTTTTATGACTCAAAATCAGAATATTTAAGTATATTTCTACATTAAATTTAATATTTATCAAATTTCATAATTTATTTTTCTCTACCGAAAGTACCCTATTCGCCGCGCCGCTGCAACATCCGTATATTCGTTATTTTTTCTGTGGTAGGACAGCAATACTCGGTCCGCTGGGTGGGTCAGAGACGGTATCCTCTCTGGTCGCTGTCAGTGTTCGTAGTATGTAGTGTGTGTGTGCACTACTCCTTGTTCCTGAAGCTATTTATTTTATTTTTTCATATATTAAGTTTATAGATAACACATGCGTACGAATTATGACCTCTTACTTTAATGGTTTCTTTGGATTTACTGACATTATTTGTACACAGTGTCGGCTAATAGTCGGTCAGATGAGTAACCAGCGGTGCGACGTAGTCAACTGGCTACTGTGGCCCCTCATCGCCTCCGCTACAGTGGGACTCTTGCTGCCTCGACACGAAGTCACCGCCTTCTACGGCATGACAGTACTGTCCGTGCTCGCGCATATACACTACGGAACTTGCGTGGTGTGTATACCTTCTAATGCTGTTCTACTAGCCTCCGCTACAGTGGAGATGCTGCCTCGCCTTCATGACAGTACCGTCGGTGCTCGTGCATATACAGATACACTACGGGACTTGCGTGGTATGTATACCTTCTAATGCTGTCCTACTAGCCTCCGCTACAGTGGAGATGCTGCCTCGCCTTCATGGCAATACTATCAGTGCTCGCGCATATACACTACGGGACTTGCGTGGTATGTATACCTTCTAACTGCTGTCATACTAGCCTCCGCTACAGTGGAGATGCTGCCTCGCCTTCATGACAGTATTGTCCGTGCTCGCGCATATACACTACGGAACTTGTGTGGTATGTGTACCTTCTAACTATAGTTCGACTGGCTGTTGTGGCCGGTCGTAGCCTCTTGTAGTGGAGATGCTGCCTCGGCACGAAGTCACTGCCTTCTATGGCATGACAGTACTATCGGTGCTCGCGCATATACACTACGGAACTTGCGTGGTGTGGTACGCGCAGCGGAGCGTCAGTCGGGAGGGCCCGGAGGGTGGTTGTAGGAGAGAAACACTACGACGTTATGACATGGTTTACTCCAAGTCCAGGTTTACTCTAAACTCTATATTACAACTAGCTATTATATATTGTTAACCTACGTGCTCCGAGAGGAAATCCCTTATCGTTTGATACGGCATTTATCTACTTTTAATTATTATAATCGCTTAACATACACTTCGTGCATATCAGAGCGTCTGCCTATCACACCTCCCCTGAAAAGGTAAGGGGTTCCCTCCCCTGAAAAGAACACTATACATGACAGTATAACTTATCATTGAGGTTATTATAATATTCATTCTTAATTAATACTAGGTCTTAATCAATCACAAGATAGGAGATTCATAATGCTATAACAGACTATCATTTTTCCCTCATAGCTTAATCATAATCATTCGTTTAATGGTTTTAAACATATAACAACACATGCAAATGCATTAAAAAAATTTAAGACACAAAAAGTGGTCTGTATGGTTCATGATAATCATGATTAAAATAAAATATGAACCTAATTTCTACACAAGTCCAAGTTCTTTTCGTCTATATATAAGGTCTTATTTTTCATACACAGTAAATAAAAGTAGTCTTAGGTACTTTTCCCAGGTTTAAAATCGTATCTATCACTTAATCTTTATTTTAAATTACTCTTCAAAAGACGTTGTGGCTGTGGTACCTAGTTATAACCGTATTATCTCGCGTTTGCCTCCTATTACACTTCAGTTTCGGAGAATCTTCGTATCACTTAATCGTCTAAAGATATAGACGCATGTTTTGCCATTAGTACTCCACTAGTTCGTAACAACTGATAATAATTAATTAAGTATAATTCAGATCATATCCCGATCGGTAATTCTCATTTCCCTGTACAGTACATGACCTAGGTAATTCATCTTGTCCCGCGCGAAAGACATTTAAGTATCTATGCTAGCATACTAATATACACTTTATTGAGCTCATTTCTAGTAATCATCACTCTACTATGATCAAGCCTCGTAACGATACGTCTAAGCGTGCCTTCGTTAATAGAGAACCCTGATTCATATATATTGCTAATTCAACATTTTTAGCGGTTATTAGCACTCCGCTTTCCCTTTTATGATATCTACTACTTTAGGCTGGCCAGGCCCCAACCCAAAGACGTAGTACCTGGGTGTCATATCCTGTTCATCACGTTCGATGAACGAGTCATTGAACGAGCAACTCTCCAACGAAACTCCTATCCCGAGAGCCAGAAGAGCAAAATAAAGTAATCCTATTAATCTTCGGACAGTAATTATCGAAATCTATTCCATTTTTACGTATAAATATTGCATGTAACTGTAACTACACAACCCCATTCTCGTAATCCAAGTCTCTTAACCCAACTTATTTTTTTATTTTTTTCTAGGTTATCGACAATATAACGCTAACTCATTATTGAAATAATTCAAAACTATGTGATTAAATGCATCATACGCCAAAATATCTACATATTGGAAATGTTTTATTTTACTACGTTGCTATCAGAGTCACGTAGTCGATGACATTGACATCACTCTGCACATTTGACCTAGCGAAATTGCCTACTCGGAAAATACATAGTACGTCCGCGACCTTGCTTACTCACATTGTGATCATAATGCGTATACACAAATCCCATTATGACATAACTGCCGTTATTCGCAATATCATTTTCCATTACTGCAATGCTAAAAAAAAACTGTATCCCTCTAACTAATAATAGTACCTATTAACCTATCATTATTTTTCCTTCGAATAAAATGGTCTAATTGTTCCCATATCCACAGCCGCAACTTCCTTTTTTACACATAGTCAACTGATAATAATAAATAATACTTATTAATTAAAATCACCCCTTGTAGCACAGGGATAACCTACATATTTGTACCCTGTACAGTTCGCCCATTTGTCTTAACTTAATTACTTATATTGCCACTAACAAACTATAAATAACTGCAACCATAAATCAGAAAAACTGGTTAAAGAAAAACACTACGTACACAGCTACACACATACTTTAAAAACATGTCCACCTCAAATTCTCCGCCGGTCGTGCCGCTCGACGCTCCCAGCCGCTGCACATCTCCTCGACACGTCCATAAACTCGTGATAAGACGTAAGCCGACATGTAAACTATCAGCAGCTCATAGCCCAACTAATGACTCAAATAACTGTAGCCATCGTGTGGTTATCCTCCGATCGCTGGCCCATCTTCTTAATTAACAGTGACAACAACTTAGTAACATACAGGAACTGATGACTGACTTTAGATTAGGCAACAGCATATTGCCCTCAATTTATCAAACGTAGAAACTGTTACCATGCAGCTGCTGTCCTCGTCCGGCGGCTCGTCGTCCATGTTGTTCTTACGAGTATGTCACGATGCCACGGTATCTCGATGTCACGCTGTCCTGGTCGCCATGTGGTACGCGCAGCGTAGCGTCAGTCGGGAGGGCCCGGAGGGTGGTTGTAGGAGAGAAACACTACGACGTTATGACATGGTTTACTCCAAGTCCAGGTTTACTCTAAACTCTATATTACAACTAGCTATTATATATTGTTAACCTACGTGCTCCGAGAGGAAATCCCTTATCGTTTGATACGGCATTTATCTACTTTTAATTATTATAATCGCTTAACATACACTTCGTGCATATCAGAGCGTCTGCCTATCACAGTGGTATGTATACCTTCTAATGCTGTTCTACTAGCCTCCGCTACAGTGGAGATGCTGCCTCGCCTTCATGACAGTACCGTCGGTGCTCGTGCATATACAGATACACTACGGGACTTGCGTGGTATGTATACCTTCTAATGCTGTCCTACTAGCCTCCGCTACAGTGGAGATGCTGCCTCGCCTTCATGGCAATACTATCAGTGCTCGCGCATATACACTACGGGACTTGCGTGGTATGTGTACCTTCTAACTGCTGTCCTACTTAGCCTCCGCTACAGTGGAGATGCTGCCTCGCCTTCGAGACAGTACTGTCCGTGCTCGCCCATATTCACTACGGAACTTGCATGGTATGTATACCTTCTAACTGCTAGCCTAATGGCTGCTGTGACCACTCGTAGCCTCCGCTAGTGGGGCTGCTGCCTCGTCACGAAATCAAGTGCCGGCCGCCATAAGGTCCCTTTCAATGTAGATTATCCCATTTTTAGGGTTCCATACCCAAAGGGTAAAACGGGACCCTATTACTAAGACTCCGCTGTCCGCCTGTCACCAGGCTGTATCTCATGAACCGTGATAGTTAGACAGTTGAAATTTTCACAGATGATGTATTTCTGTTGCCACTATAATAACAAATACTAAAAACCAGAATAAAATAAATATTTCGGGGGGCTCCCATACAACAGACATGATTTTTTTGCCGTTTTTATGGATAATGGTCCGGAACCCTTCGTGCGCGAGTCCTACTCGCACTTGGCCGGTTTTTGACTTGTTCCTTTTTGAATGCATCAAATGTTTTGACTTTGATTTTCTATAGTACACTTCACACATTATATTTTTGTTCGCAGGTCCAACAAATGTGCGAGCACTTCCGAATAAACTGTTTCCGTATAAAGAAGAGGACCGATTGACTCTTAGCCGACAATGCGTGTTAGTATCGTAACATCACACAGACAACATCATCGACGTATTACATATCTATATCATCATCCCCCTAACATTATCCCAGTACAGTTGCATCCTGAAGGATGTCCGTAGTCCGCTACCTAATCCGAAGATCTGCCGTAGGTACTAGTTTTAACGGAAGCGACTGCCACCTGACCAACCCGAGGGGAAACTAGACCTTATTGGGATTTGGGATTGCACTTGCTAAGTGAGAGCCAAAAGGCCTCTAACTTAGCTTTTTCCAATGCATGTTTCATGAAATATGTAGAAAGATGTGAATAGTCTTAAGGCGATATATCGATTGAAAGAGACACCCTTTGTTTTTCGCTCACGACAAAACGGGATGCAACCCTCTCCGAGAATGGGTTTTTAGACAAATTTCGTTAAATATCTGACTGTGTGCAGGTTTATTAAATTTCCTCTTGTCAATACCTAGATGAGATAAAATACCATCATATTAACCTAATCGTGTCTTTTAATAATGCGTTGTTTTAGTAGGCTGAGGAAAAAAAGGAAAATATAGACTCGAGTTTGGATTTATTTTCTATCGAGAAAATTTTAAGCAATCATGTTTCGCTATTGTCAGTACCACAATCATATAGTCAAGAATCATATATCTGAAAATCAGCCCCTACTGTTTGCTAGCCTGGGCAGGACAGCGTTTCAAAGTCTCCAAATTTCTCAGTGTAGCGCCTTAAACCGCCTTTCTGTTAATGTATACTTTTGGGTCAACGGATATGAGGTGCGATGGATTAAAGAAGGCAAATGTAGGCAAGGTGGAATTTTCGTGGTACAGAATAAAGGTGGATTTTCCCATAATTCTTAACTTCTACTAGGACACCACCAGGAATGGACAAGGCCCAATGATGTACATTAACTCTTATGTAAAAGAAAATAAGAGTCATTCGTTTTTTATAGAACAATCAATTTAAAACCGTATGATCTTTGTATGTTGAAGTGTCCATTATTAGTGCTT
Organism: Cenopis cana; assembly: GCA_951800055.1. Classification (NCBI taxonomy): domain Eukaryota; kingdom Metazoa; phylum Arthropoda; class Insecta; order Lepidoptera; family Tortricidae; genus Cenopis; species Cenopis cana. Next base: position 3,106,110 of record OX637495.1, read on the forward strand.
GTTCTTAAAGTGTCCATAATTGGTGGTGGCAACTTTTTTCTTCATCGGGATTTGGTATCTTTCAGGATGCTACGGTGCTAGGATTAACGCTAGGGAGATACATTGTTTCGGTAACTAGTTTGGAGTTTCAAAATTTTTTCTAACCTCTTCAGCTAACGATTAAAAACGCTATTTGTGTTGTTCTGTAGACATGTTGATCTCTGATGTTATGTTATGTTGAAGATTATGCACAGTGTTGTAAAACAAAGCCACAGTAAAGACAGTATTTTGACTCATTAAAATCAATCCAAGTATATCTTCTGTCTGTATACTGGTTATTATTGCTACCGTGGTACATGCATACAATTTTTTGTAATTTTTGCATTTTTTTTTGTGCATATATTTTCTAAAAGTGATTGTAACACGCATTGTCTAATTCTATTTTATTTTTATTGTGTTTTATAATCTTAATGCTTAAGTATACAATTAATTTAAGTTAAATGTACTGGCGAGGTCACAAATACATTTAATAATAGGATAATAAAATGTATTTTTGGTCTCAAGTGTACTAAAAATTGTATTTATTTTACTGTGTTTTTATTAGTTCATATTTCAATATTTTATCCATAGACCTAATTATAACATTTCGTATTATTTTGAAGATCTAATTCTAATGTATTAACTCTTTAATTTAAGTCAACTATTAAGTCATTATTATTAAGTTTGGGAGCCATTCATATTGTATCTCCACTATATATTTTTTCTAAACATGAACGCAAACGAAGGCGTTTGCGTTTAGTCACAATTTGTATGGCAACGCGAACAGAGCCTCTGGTAACCCCTCTCACCTCTCTCTGGACCTCTGGTGGTGGTGGTGGTGGTAGTGTAGCAGTGGCGGCGCGTCAAAAATATTCTTAGGAAAGCCGGAAATAATTTGCCTTTCTTATACTTCATGAGCCGTAGTAAAAGAACTGCACTGGCTGAAAATTAGGCAAGCCGGTGGGAATCGAGTTGTATGGACGCTCCGCCACTGTAGTGTAGTAACTATTTTTGGGCATACTAATTAAGACTACACGCAAACGCGTTCTGTTGGGTTTTGTATCAAAAAAAATATACTAGAGGTAAAGTAATTTTATCTCACGAACGCGGGTGAGCCACGGTTGTGTGTTGAGCTATACATGCACATTCAATTTTTTAATCAAAGTGAAAATTGAAAAATTCAACACCACAGGTGGGATTTGAACCCACGACCTCTGGAATCCGTCCATTGAGATTTTCGCTAGCGGACGCATCCGCTTAACAAACATATTAAAGTTTGTATGGGTGTAGCACATTGTTATCAACGATTCCCAATGCAACTTGGGACGTTGGTGCCGTTTCAGAAGTTGTAATAGCTTCACGGTAGATGTCGCTACGAGCCTCCCTAATAAGGCTTAATAGATGAGTGTTAAGATTGAAAAATTCACCATTACAAGGGATACCACGGCGGCTCAATTGGTAGAGCAATGGACGGATTCCAGAGGTCGTGGGTTCAAATCCCACCTGTGGTGTTGAATTTTTCAATTTTCACTTTGATTAAAAAATTGAGATTTTCGCTAGCGGACGCATCCGCTTAACAAACATATTAAAGTACATGCACATTGTCTATGTGTGCGTCACCGTAGGAGCTCACATTGTCTATGTGTTCGTATGTGTCACAACTACAACAATCGCCAACCAGCGCTCGTGTGATAAAAGTACAGTCAGCAGCAATGATTGCTACGCGGGCGAGGTGCTCAAAATGATCTTCACACATCTTTATGATGGTTGACGACCGCTTTAGCTTAGTTGGTAGTGACCCTGCCTACGAAGCTGGAGGTCCCGGGTTCGAATCCCGGCCGGGGCATTTATTTGTGTGATGAGCACGAATATTTGTTCTCGGGTCTTGGATGTTTTCTATGTATGTATTTAAGTATCTATTTATCTATATAAGTATGTATATCGTCGCTTAGTACCCATAGTACAAGCTTTGCTTAGTTTGGGACTAGGTTGATTTGTGTAACATTGTCCACAAATATTTATTTATTTATTTATTTATGTATTATATGGGAATAAGAGCGTGTGTAGATCATTTTGAACACCTCGCCCGCGTAGCTACCATTGCTGCTGACTGTACTATACTGTTTTACAAGAATTACCGGAGACTATTATCACGGAAAGTATGCATAGTTCCCAAGTAACTAACAGAGACGCGCTTTAGTGAGCAATATTAGACCTTGAGCGGTTCCAATAAGGCTCATATTGACACTGAAGCATTTCTTTGCATGTACATTTCAGTACCATGTTTATGTAATTTTTTAATCGCTTTTGAAAGTATTTTTTTAGTATTCTTATTTATTTATAACTTTAAATCATGTTTTATTTTTTATGTAAACTGAATTTAGACTAACATAGTCACAGGCCTATATTTAAAAAAAATATTTTACAGAAATTTAGACTTAAAAGGGCCTATCGTATAATGGTTTGTAACTAGTACACACGGAAGCATTTTTTTTTTAAATCGGATTGCTTTTGGCCAGCGTCCAGGGGACAAAGATGAGGCCGACGGTGAAGCGAGCTCACACCGAAAATGCCTATTCACTCGTGCCTTAAAAAGGTCCAGAGGGGCTACTACGAACGTCGAAATTCGAACTTCTTCGAGTCGTGCCGTCCCCTTCACTCTCGTGTTACAGACTATAAGAGTGAAAGGGACAGCACTATACGAAGTAAGAATTTCGATGTTCGGAGTACAGGGCCAGTTTATATAAACTCGAAAATTCAGACGTCGGCAGGGAATTCCAAACCTTAGCAGTGCGCATTATAAAAGATGATGAAAAGCGCTTGGTTCGAGTAAGAGGCATGAAAGTGGTTGCAAAATTAGTTACAATCCATACTAATATTATAAATGCGAAAGTGTCTGTCTGTCTGTTCCCTCTGCACGCTTAAGCCGCTGGAGCAATTGAGATGAAATTTGCCATGGAGATAGTTTGAGTCCGGGGAAGGACATATGATACTTTTTATCCCGGAAATCACCCCTCAAGTGAGTGGAAGTTTGTATGGAAGAGCGATAAATCATCCCTCAAGTGAGTGGAAGTTTATATAAGTAAGCGCCTGATATAAAAATAATAGCAATGACATTCTATCACGATGAAAGAGTTCTACGCGGACGAAGTCGCGGGAAAAAACTAGTTAATTATAATTATACAATAGGCCCCAGACACACAGATTGTGATACATAGCCAAAAAGCTAATTTATTTCATTCCACGATTAATTTCAGCATTTGTTGATAAAACTTGTAGGCCTTGTAGAATCTAGATGTACAGAACTTCATAATGTGAACAGTTAAATGACTACATTTGAGCAGTCGCTAAGATGTGTCGCTGTAAGGTGAGTTAGTTGCTCATAAACATCTAAACAAGACTATCATCAAGACATTATAATGGGCCTTAATATTTCATAATACTCTTAATAAGTTTGTGATATGTGTGTAAATAGATAATTTATGACAGAGTTACAAAGCTTATGAAAAAAAGTCGTTTAAGTTGAAGTTGAAAGAGTTGTAACTATATTTATTTTGTACAGATGTAGTGAATTTATAATGTTTTAACGGAAAAATAAGTATTAATTTTACCTTTCAGGTATCTGGGAAACCTCTCAATGTGATAACTTCACATTCTAGTTTGAAGAATAATTATAATTGACTAGAGGACTTAAAAAAAATTAACTTCGTCCGACCGCTTTAGCTTAGTTGGTAGTGACCCTGCCTACGAAGCTGGAGGCCCCGGGTTCGAATCCCGGCCGGGGCATTTATTTGTGTGATGAGCACGAATATTTGTTCTTGGTTCTTGGATGTTTTCTATGTATTTAAGTATTTATTTATCTATATAAGTATGTATATCGTCTCTTTGTACCCATAGTACAGTCAAGGGCACCAATATGTATACATTTTTTCACCTTACTCCATTGAAATAAGGTCCAAAAATGAATACATATTTATGCCCTTGACTGTACAACCTTTGCTTAGTTTGGGACTAGGTTGATTTGTGTAAGATTGTCCACAATTTTTTTTTTTTTTTATTATTATTATTGTATAGTTGAAATTTTATAAGGTGGCCGTTTAGCACTTGAGCTTGTTATCTTTTGGTTAAGGCTGCAGCTAATCCTTAGATAGAAAAAAATGAAGCAAGTCACAAAAAATGCATGGACATAGTTATCGTACTATCTTCTCTAAGTAACAAGGTTGAAATTGCAATAGCTTTAACTCGTTAAGAAAGTCACTTTGTCAAAGAGAACAGTGTTATCGTTCACAAGATAAGCTCTCAAGTGCTAAAGGGCCATCTTATAAAAATAATGACGGTAAATTGACAGAAGGCGTACCCAAGCTATATTAGTAGGTTACTTAACCCTTTCTCGATGATTTTTTATTTTTGAAATAAGTCATGATAATGTCAGTTGACCTCCACATCACGGTAAAAATATTAAAAAAATATATGAGGTAAGTTTTACATAATCATCCTCCTAGCGTTATCCCAGTACAGTTGCATCCTGAAGGATGCCTGGGGTCCGCTACCTAATCCCAAGATTTGGCGTAGGTACTAGTTTTTACGAAAGCGACTGCCATCTGACCTTCCAACCCCGAGGGGAAACTAGACCTTATTGGGATTAGGCTTTGTCAAGTGAGTGGGCAACTTGACTGTTAGAAGTTCTCAAGCCGCCCGAAGGCCTCCAACTTGGCTTAACGACTGCTGCCATAGACAGCAACCGGGATCAACGGCTTAACGTGCCTTCCAAAGCACTGGAGCGCTCAGTTAGTAACCACTCAAAGCGGTCACCCATCCAAGTCCTGACCGCGGCCCACGTTGCTTAACCTTAGATACCGCAAGCGGTATGCAGGCGCCGCTGGGCCACGAGCGCCCTGTAAGTTTTACATAATATCTCTTTTTTTTGATATGATGGAAATTTCCATCATTATGCAAACTCTGACCTTAAGCATAGTACAATAGGTAGGTACGAGTAGGTAGGTACTAAATAAATTAAACACTTGTTATGTAATTATTCTTATTTATTTTATAAAAGAGCTACAAAATATTTATTCTTCGTGATATTTCAGGAAACAGTTGTTATTTTTATTAAGACATAAATAATAATAATAAATATTTGTGGACAATCTTACACAAATCAACCTAGTCCCAAACTAAGCAAAGCTTGTACTATGGGTACTAAGCGACGATATACATACTTATATAGATAAATAAATACTTAAATACATAGAAAACATCCAAGACCCAAGAACAAATATTCATGCTCATCACACAAATAAATGCCCCGGCCGGGATTCGAACCCGGGACCTCCAGCTTCGTAGGCAGGGTCACTACCAACTAAGCTAAAGCGGTCGTCAATTTACCACTAGTACTCGTACACTATTTACCACTTGGTCATTACTAATAAATGATTCGCCGTACTTTACGAGTGACATTGTTGCATAATGGTGGAAATTTCCATCACCATGCTAAGAAGGGTTAAGATATTTTTCGTCTTCACTACATCTGTTCATTTTAACACGATACCTGATAATCGCTGCCTGTGAATCAAAATACAAATGCGTTTCATTTTCTCTTTAAATTACAATGGTGTATCGGTTAGTATATTTAAAGCATCGATTACACTGAACTACTTCTAGTGCACTAACTGGTGGAGGGGAGTTAAACTATCTCACTCATTAGAGCGAGATAGTTTAGTGCACTAGAAGTATAGTCTGGCTAAAATATCTTTACCCCAGCAATTTTTATCTTTTATCTGTGAATCTGCACATGACAACACCGAAGATAGGACAATTTGACAACCACCACCAGGTATGACAGTGTAACTTCCCGAGTTTGCAGAACTGGCGCTACTATCGCTCCGCCATCGGAATCCTTAAATGCGTGTTTTTTTCTCTTTCGAACAAAACGCGATATTTGCTAATTTAAGGTACACCGAAAACGGTAAAAATAATATAAAAAATCAATTGGAAGTTTTTCGTACAAAATTTGAAGAAAATTAAAAAAAAGTTTTTTTCATGCATTATGAAATGTTGATTATTTATATGTGAAGACAATATTTATGATGTGTAGACTACTATCGCCCCGCCATCTTAAAATGAATTAGGGCCGGTTCCTAGTATCCGATATAATGGTGCCATACAGTGGCGCCAAACGGCAAAATTTGGAAACACGACATAAGTAACTAAGTATTCATTAATGACCGTCACAGACACAAAACATTGCCATACTCGATTTTTATTTGTTTGACAGTTCATTTGCTTGGTAGAGTCAACGTAGCCAGACTAGTTCAGTGTAATCGATGCTTAATAGGTAGGTAGGTGTAGGTTATATATCTAATTGACATGGAAAAATCGGTGTGAGCACAGCGATAAGCTGGTTTTAAGCCCGCGCGTAGTCAGTAAGTTGGTATAATGGGTTGGTTGGTTTGGGTAATCATTAAAAACTAGTACTTTTATCTCAAAAGAGCTGGTGAGCCATGGTCGTGTTGAGGTATACATGCACATTGTGTATGTGTGCGTCAGCGTAGCTATGAGTTCACGTTGTCTGTAGCCGTGTTCCGAATCACGCCAACAACGATCACAGCGTTTACAGTGCTGACGGCCGGTCCGAATCAGTAAGCGCGCTCAAGGCCGCGTGAGTGGTGTTTTGATTCGGACCGGGCATGTTGTGTTTACTGTCATGTTCATATATCAAAAGTCAACTTGAAGTTTGGCTCAAGGTGCTTACGCCTGGGAGTGTGAGCATCGTAAACGCCAATATGGCGCCGTCCATGACGTCATCAATGACGACGTCACGACAACTCATGTAAACGCTATGAGCGTGATTCGGTCCGATCGTAAACGCGTTTATAGCGCTGTAAGCGTGATTCGGAACATGCCTTGTTCGTATGTGTCACTACTACAACCATGGCCAATTCGCGCTGGTGAGATAAAAGAACTGTAGATATAGTGCGCGCCATCCACGAAGGCGCGCCCCTCCACAGCCCGCGCCGTACAACTGCGCACAGATTAGTATGAGATTCGCTGTGGAGGGGCGCGTCGTCGTGGATGGCGCGCACTATAACTTCTAGTTTTTAAACGCTCATCTATTTCCATAATCTAGTATTAGTGCCCCTGAGCGGGGTCGGATCGCTAGTATTTAAAGTCAAGTGCCTCGCGTGTGAATGATATTTTTGTCACGTAATATATTCTAAATCATACTTTTGACAGTTCTTCGTTTTCAAAGCTTGATCCTGATTTATATATATATAATAGTCCAAGAGCGAAAGGTATTATCAGAGACTAGGAATTATATAGACTGCTAATGCCTATACATTGTGGCCTAACTTTAAAATAATGAGCCTGCTGTAGCTAGTTTCACTATGGAGAGATCACTGTACCATTCAATTCGTATGCCACTAAGACCTCTGCTTAACACAATAGCGCCATCTGTTAGGAGCTTCTTCCTTGTGTTCATAGATGGGGCTATTGTGTTAAGCAGAGGTGTTGGTGGCATACGAATTGAATGGTACAGTGATAATCTCTCCATAGTGAAACTAGCTACAGCAGGCTCATTATTTTAAAATTACGCCACAATGTATAGGCATTGGCAGTCTATATAATTCCTAGTCTCTGCTAAAACTTACTAATAATAGGGATGACGACACTATAAAATAAAATCAATAACTCCAAATTTTCTACATAAAGGCTCAAATTCTCAATCAAATGGCGAAAAAAGTAATTCAAACAAATAAATAATTACGTAATTATAAGTCTTCAAAGTTTTAAGAGTGGGTATGTTCTGTCCCTTTTTCGCAAAACGCACCTTTGTATTGAACGATCGTCATTTACTATGGCGCTACTTAACAGTGAAGTCACGGTTAGGTAGCACTTTCTCTCTCTAACTACGAACATTCTAACCGTTGTAGCTTCGTTATTTTTTTAAATATTTGAATAGGATTTTCACTATTTGGCATAGTTTTATGTCTTCTTTCTATTGAAGCAATAAATTTTTTTGAGTCGACATTCTTATTGAAATGGAGATATGTCAAAAGTATGACAATACATCATAAATATAATATAGGTAGCACTAATATGTAGATAAGTTCTAGCCCGACACAGGTTTTATGGTCGCTTTTGTCAACTTTTTATCGCGTGATAAAAGCAACCATTCTAGCCCTATTGCGTAACCGCTGACTACTAAACACTATAATGACCAATATATCAGCTAATGTTGCGCGTCACAAAATATTGGAAATTAGACCTTATGTCGAATAGCCAAAGTTCAAATTATTGGTAGCAGAAAACCATAAAGGCTCATTTTCATAATCGCCTTACAGTAGTATACTTTAAATTATTTGAACTGTCCGAGTTATATCAAATTAGCCCATTCAAAAAGCGACTTTACTGTGCAAGCATGAAGATTCAAAGTCCAATGACAAGTTTTATAAAATGTCGGACATTTTAAATAATTTCTACTATAAGAGGAGAGGTCACATGTAGTTAAAATATAACTTTATTAATGACTGTTAACCTTAGTTACCGGTATGTGGATTTCTCACATGCAAACCAGTGTACCATCGCCAACACTAACTGAGCATTCCTGGACTTTATGCGCATTGTAATAAGGGTCAGTCACGAACGGTCAGTTAACTGTATTGGCGTTAGTACATTACGATTACTTTGACTTTGACACTGGCATATGCTTCAGATATTGAAACTATACCTAAGTTATGTATAATTCAGGCAGAAACAAATTGGAAATACGTGTACTTATGAAATAAACTTTACAGTCAAAGTCGGTTAAGTACCACAGTCTTGTTAACTTAAAATCATTTCAGTTGAACGAATTGCTCCGAAACAATTCCTTCAAAAAGCTACTCTACTGTTCAAACAATAAGGTTCAAAATCCAATAACATTTTAATACAAATACGTTCAACAAAAAGAATTTCAACCATAACCTCCTGAGTCCGCATAGGTACAAAAAAACTTACAATCTAATTTTTTTAATCTAGTACTAGGTGTTCTTGAAAGAAACGTGACAAAAACTCTTTTTTTTTTTTTCAAATTTTGATTTGTTTACATTCACTTGAACCATTTTGTTCTTTCTATAGGAACATATATTGTCTGGAAGAGACCGCTCTTTAGCGATAAGACCGCCTGTTGTTTACCTCTACATTATGCCTAATGCTCTGTACCTACTGTGTTCATTTTGAGGTGTGCAATAAAGTGTATTATATTTGTATTGTAATAGGACTCGGGAGATTGACAAGAAATATTGGCTCATCATCATTAAGCCTTATTTACAAAGGTACGAGACTCGCATGCTAGTCTCATTACAGTTGCCGGCAAACATCTTTAACCTGATTGCCCTGCGCCGTAACGTGATTTGTACGTAAATCGGCTACTGCGCACACGAGGTTAGGTTCAAGATGTTTGCCGGAAACTATACACTGCGGGTCACGAAGGTATAACGAGTTCAATCGCTCTATAAAACCGCGCAACGTAGTGAAACTTGCATGCGAATCTCGTACGTGTGACGTATTAATTGTATTAGGGCCTTTACGTTTTCTGAAAGTCGGACTAGTAGATCTTCCCGATATGCCTTTGTCATTGTGATAGTATAGCTAGCGGTTTTACACCAATCACGCTTCACCATGATCGATGTAAACTCACGATCAAATAAATTATATCAAGTGATTGTTTGTTTAATTCCCCTTCATCCCATATTTGACCGAGTGCACGAGGCGATCGACTGTTTCAGCTTGGGCAAAAAGTGCTTGCATATGTCCGGACCGGATTGACACTGCCTTTGAACACAGCGACAAATGCCTAGGTCATATCGGACATATAGCATTCATCCCTTACTAAGGATGTAAGTGTGACAGGAACAAAATATGCTATATGTGGGACATAAGCATGACCATTTTCACGATTCTCATGCAGCATTGTGAGCAGGTTCGATAGCTATATCATCATCATCAGCCTATACGTCCCACTGCTGGGCACAGGCCTCCTCTCATAGGTGAGAGGGTTTGGGCAGTAGCGCTGGCCCAGAGCGGGTTGGGGACTTCACATACAACTTTGAATTTATTCGCGGATGTATGCAGGTTTCCTCACGATGTTTTCCTTCACCGGAAAGCTAACGGTAAATATCAAATGATATTCCGTAGATAATTTCCGAGAAACTCATTGGTACGAGCTGGGATTCGAACCCATACGACCGCCGCTTGCTTGAACCACTGGGCTACCGTAGCTTTTTTCGATAGCTATAATTATGTTTATTTTTGTCGATTCAGTTTGTAGAAATAATATATATATTTTTTTGTTTAAAGAAAATTTTAATAAGGAGCGCTCGTGGCCCAGCGGCGCTTGCGCACCGCTTGCGCTTGCTAAGGTTAAGTAACGTGGGCAGCGGTCAGGACTTGGATGGGTGACCGCTTTGAGTGGTTACTAACTGAGCGCTCCCGTGCTTTGGAAGGCACGTTAAGCCGTTGATCCCGGTTGCTGTCTATGGCAGCAGTCGTTAAGCCGAGTTGGAGGCCTTCGGGCGGCTTGAGAACTTCTAACAGTCAAGTTCCCACTCACTTGACAAAGCCTAATCCCAATAAGGTCTAGTTTCCCCTCGGGGTTGGAAGGTCAGATGGCAGTCGCTTCCGTAAAAACTAGTGCCTACGCCAAATCTTGGTATTAGGTAGCGGACCCCAGGCATCCTTCAGAATGCAACTGTACTGGGATAACGCTTGGAGGATGATGATGATGAAAGAAAATTTTAATAAGAGGCGTAACCATGGTGTTTGAGTAAAAAAGATTGTAGACACAGACACAAAGTACCTTGACACTGTACTTAACCATTTCGACGCCAACTACGGATATCCGCCAAGGCGTGTAAAATGGCCCAACCCCAAACCCACAACCCTCAAAAATTGTATAAACAAAATAAAATGAAAGAGGTAAATAATTATGTTTTTTATTAACAATTTTTATCCACATAAAGATTGTCACAGACACATTTTTTAAATTATGGCCTTTTACAAAAAAAATATGTTTACTAGAACTGAAGTGTCAGAATAAACTGAAATTCAACAGTAACTACATTATAAGAACTACAACATATGCAATATATCGAGGTATTTGAATATTGAAGTTGAATAATGAAATACACTATGAATCAAATGTATAGTAAAATGCACAATTAAAACATTATCTTACTAATTTTTTTACCGACAGTCTATAAAATATTGACAGTATTAGCCCTAGCAAGTCAGAGAACTTAAAAATACACCACTCATTCATAGAAACATTACAAATAGCATAAGAAAATAGTAGGATTAATAAAATTAAATATAGAACATAATTAGTAGAAATTATGAGTCGTTTTTTATTGTAAACACGGGAATATAAACCAGATGATACTTTATTTTACTAAACGGTTAAAACTCACGTATTAATATGCGTTATGACAATCGAGTGGACATAGTGAGTTCAGTGTGCCTACCATTGATCGGGGGGGACGATCCCTCACCACGACCTCATACAACACCTTCAGCGCCGAGCTGCCCCCCCGCCCCCGCCCCCGCGCTGTCTGCGCGTGCGTCACGTGCCTTGCGGCGGGTAGTTCGACAGTGTGCAATCGGCGCGGGTCGCAGACGCACTCATCCTGATGAAGAACTCCCGAAGAGTTCGAAACATGTCGCCCGAAGTGACAATTAATACGTGAGTTTTAACCGTTTAGTAAAATAAAGTTATAACATGTCTCACGAAAGTTTAAATTCAGATGATACTTGGTGGTATACCTAATGGCAATAAATACATTGCTTGGCTCAATACCTTGTGTATTCCCATGTTTTTTTTTTTTAGTTTATTTAGAAAACAAACAGCCATGTACAAAAAACGCATACAAGAATTGACGCCAATTAGGCCTAAGGGTAGGGTGGGTAGGGTAGTATTAGGGTTATTATGTTGTTTTATGTCACACCTAGCCATAAAGTGGCCATTATCGCACGCCCCGCGCGCGAAAAAACCCACTTCCTGGCCAGGGGGTGACATAAAATTTTGTACTTACCACGGGCGATAATAAAGAAAGCCTCAGATCACATATTTATCGCCCTTGCCTTCGGCTCGGGCGTAAAATACCTGCGATCTGAGACATTCTTTGTTTTATCGCCCTTGGTAAGTAATGTACTATTGTACACCCATGTTATAATGTTGAATCTTAATTATTTCTCATTATGCTCAGAAACAAAACTGTACTTTATGCTACATATAAAGCTGCTTGCTGTGTTTTATAGCTTTGGCATCAGCTATAAGCTTTACTTTATAAGAACTAGCTTGGGATGCTGTGCCCAAAAGGGTCAAACTGGATGCACATCGAAGTACAGACTCACAATTCTGGGTGTCCCATTTTAATATTTCTTTCTAAGCAAACTAAAATGTATAAATTTCAACAATGACCATGTCACTCAAGACAAAGTTTTAAAAGTTTATGTCCGCAGTTCAAGGATGTACTTATTTGACAATACCTATATCAAAGATATAGCTTGCTGTAATATTATCTACTGGGAAGTCATGTGGTCCTTCACATTCTTGATATACTCTGATTTGATTTTGTCTCTCTCTTCAACATCAGGCATGTATGGATAAATGCCTCTTGCTCTCCGGTCACTACGCACCTTTCCCTAAAAAATACAGAATAGGATGTAGAAAATTTACATTTAATTTAGAGAAAAAGTAAGGAAAACAATGTTATAGCTAGCTCAGACAGCTACTAAGTATAATTTTATCCGTAATTTGCATCCAACTGCTCCAATTTTAAATTATTACCCAGAACTTTTTACACGTATTGTAGTTATCAAAATACTCTACACACTTCTTGTGGTCAAACCCATTTCTATTCAGACACTCGTATGATTGATTCTGCTCCTGGAAGTGGAAAGTAAAATTACATAATTTATTTTTTGTTATTTTAGGTATGTATGACTTCCGAGGCATGCAAATTATAAAGGTGAATAAACCTTCAAGCAGGGGTTCATCTGAGCAGCATTTGGATTATTTAGTTTCGTCATGTTTCCAATATATGACTATGTAAGTTTGCTCAAAACCATGCAAATAACTTATTCGTTTAGGAAAAACAATTGACCCTCTTCTGTTTTCAACTAGTGTACTGAAACGTCAAATGTGACAAATGTCACAATTTGACTGGCAAGAATGACAATAAAGCTAGGCGTCCACACACCCACAGTCAGTCCCGCATCCAACCCGCATCGTACGCAATAGACCGCGGGCCACAATGTTAAAATCGTCAGTCATTTCCTCTCGCACGAAAACTTGTACAGTGATTAAGAAAGATGAATAAAAAATTACTGTGGACGTCTGCCACCATTCCGTTGGTGGGTTGAGGAGCAGCAGCCTCCCAAAGACGTAAAAAAAATAATTAAATTCAGTCATTTCCTCTCGACTGAAACTAGGTTTAAATGATAGTTAAGAAAATACCTTAACGAAAAAAAATCGTCTGCCACTTGTAGCGCGGTGGAATACCCGTCTGCCAAGCCCGTGAACATGTAAAAAAAAAAAAAAAAAAAATTCAGTAATTTCCTCTCGCATGAAATTTTGTCAGATGATAGTTTATAGACTATTATGCAGAAATAAATTCGTCTGCCACTTGTATCGCGGTGGAAAACCCGTCTGCCAAGGGCCTAAACATTGTATTGGGTGAAAAGGAAAAAACAATGCACATCGGCGTGTGGGGTATCTATGGATAGGTCTTTGAAAATGATATAGGGGTTTCTAAAAAACTTTTGCATTTTAATCAACCGTTGGTGAGATATTCGCCGTGAAAGTCGTAAAAAGTGCATCCCCCCTCTTTTATTTCGAAACTGTGAGGTCAAAAATTCTGAAAAAAATTGGGAGGGTGTAAATAAATAAAGTCTTTCAAAAATATTCGGTTTGAATAAATTACGTCAAACGGTTTTTGAATAAACGCTGAAAAACTGTCTTGTTCAAACAAAACGACTTAAGCGACGTGAGTTTCCCATAAAGATACGACCTTTTTTGCTACGATTTATTGGATATCGGTTTAAAATGAGAACTAGTAGGTGTCGGTATGGAACCCTTCATTGTGTGTGATCCGAGACGCACTCTAGGACGGTTTGAAAGTTATTCGATATGCCTCAGGTCGTATCTTCATAGGAAACACTGTCTTGCCCAAACAAAACGACTTAAGTTACGTCAAGTTTCCTATCGGAGCGCTCGTGGCCCAGCGGCGCCTGCGTGCCGCAAGCGTTGTACAAAGTTAAGCAACGTGGGCAGCGGTCAGGACTTGGATGGGTGACCGCTTTGAGTGGTTACTAACTGAGCGCTCCCGTGCTTTGGAAGGCACGTTAAGCCGTTGATCCCGGCTGCTGTCTATGACGGCAGTCGTTAAGCCAAGTTGGAGGCCTTCAGGCGGCTTGAGAACTTCTAACAGTCAAGTTGCCCACTCACTTGACAAAGGGGGGTCGAAGTTGCACCACGTCCGTAGGGAAAGTACCCACCGCTACCCTACACGTGACCCCTGGGTGGTTCTAAAAGTGCAACAAAAACTGGCAACCGTACTGTCTTCTCGAAGGTCTCACGGTTCGAAATAAATGCCATACGATAAATAAAAAATAAGTTTCCTATGAAGACACGACCTGAGGCATGTCGAATAACTTTCAAGCAGTCCTAGAGTGCGTCAGGGATCACACCCAATGAAGGTTTCCGTACCGACACCGACACGTACTAGTTCACATTTTAAACCACTATTCAATAAATCGTAGCAAAAAAGGTCGTATCTGTATGGGAAACTCACGTCGCTTAAGTTGTTTTGTTTGAACAAGACAGTTTTTCAGCGTTTATTCAAAAACCGTTTGACGTAGTTTATTCAAACCAAATAGTTTTGAAAGTCTTTATTTATTTATACCTTCCCAATTTTTTTCAGAATTTTTGACCTCACAGTTTAGAAATTCAAGAGGGGGGATGAACTTTTTACTACTTTCACGGCGAATATCTCACCAACGGTTGAATTAAATGGAAAAGTTTTTTAGAAACCCCTATATCATTTTTAAAGACCTATCCATAGATATCCCACACGCCGATGTACATTGTTTTTTTCTTTTCGTCCCATACAATGTTTAGGCCCTTGGCAGACGGGTTTTCCACCGCGATACAAGTGGCAGACGAATTTATTTCTTCATAATGGTCCATAAACTATCATCTGACAAAATTTCATTCGAGAGGAAATGACTGAATTTAATTTTTTTTTACATGTTCACGTGCTTGGCAGACGGGTATTCCACCGCCCTACAAGTGGCAGACGATGTTTTTTCGTTAAGGTATTTTCTTAACTATCATTTAAACCTAGTTTCAGTCGAGAGGAAATGACTGAATTTAATTATTTTTTTTACGACTTTGGGAGGCTGCTGCTCCTCAACCCACCAACGGAATCGTGGCAGACGTCCACAGTAATTTTTTATTCATCTTTCTTAACCACTCTATGTAGTTTTCATGCGAGAGGAGATTGGTAATTGTGACCTGTCGTTGGCCCGAGGTCTACAACGTGTACGCAACGCACGCAATATTTTGAGAGGACTTTAGCTGTCATTGACAGCTGCAACGGATGATACGACATTTTTATAATTGCCTCAAATGGATTGGTGCATTCATGCTTTGAGAAAAATGCTTGAATTGGAACGTCATGAAATGATAGTATGTTTTCTATTATAATATGAATTGGCCAATCAGATTTAGATAGTTATCAATAACAGCCAATGACATTATGGCAAATGAAGCGATTACTAATGCCATAAAAATGTTGTCAATGAAAAGTGACCAAAATTACGACGCGAGCGAGAGTCGAATAACAGCCTTTTTCTGAAAGCAATAATCGTCTAATTAAATAAAAGTTTTTATATTTTACAATGTTATATTGCTAATGAAGTGCCTAAATATTTTGATGTTTTTTTTATAAGTAGTGTACTAAATGCTATCGTGATGTCGAAGAATAAAATTGCCGCACGCATAGACAGCCAAAATGTTGAAGTCAAAACTAAGGTAATTTCTAATTTTTCTTACTAATAATGTGAGTCACGTTATCTTTGAGGCCTAGTTTATGTTCTTAGTGGAACGAGTGGTTAATTTACTTTAGCATGATAGGTGATGAGTAGCAGAATGATCGTAGGTAGTGGTTGCCAAGGTGAATCGAGATGAATCGCATAATTGTGTCGGTTCAATGAAAATCACGCACAGCTTAATGAGTTATCATTAATAACAGTACATATAGATGCTACAAAAACCTTTAAATGCTACAAAAGCGATTGAGAACATACACTTGTACCTAGACCTAAAATTGCAGACAATAATGAAACCACTTGATTAGGAATATTCATCATAAAATATAACGTATGTTTGTTTGCGTTATCATGCTTCTTAATTAACAATTACAATGAAACCCAACCACCATGCCATCTAGAATAAATAAAATAAATATTTGTGGACAATCACACACAAATCAACCTAGTCCCAAACTAAGCAAAGCCTGTACTATGGGTACTAAGCGACGATATACTTAAATACATAGAAAATATCCAAGACTCAAGAACAAATATTTGTGTTCATCACATGAATACCCTGACCGCAATTCGAACTCGGAACTTCTAGCTTCATAGGCAGGGTTACTACCAACTAGGCTAAATTGGTCATCAAAATCTAGACAGTTATTATGTATATAAACTACAATGTGACCCCTAAATCGAAACAATATTCTAATTTTATTTTACTAAACGGTTAAAACTCACGTATTTATTGTGTTGTAAATAAAGTTATAACATGTCTCACGAAAGTTTAAATTCAAATATTCTAATTTTTTTTTTTTTTAATTTATTTCCAAAAGAAGTATGGTACATTTTATATTATAAACACAGTTCGCCAAACGCTGAGTTTATCGGCGAAATATTACACTCACTTCCATTCTTTGTACCAATTTATCTTATCTAATGACCTAAAGTATTAATTACCTAATAAGTAAAATTGAATTTTAATAACAACAACTATTCAAGATCAAGATGGGTATACCTGAAATCATTTCAGCTGAACGAAATTGCTTCAAAGCAATCCCTTCACCAAGCTACTTCAACAAAATGAATTTGTTAACACTGTCAACTAATAACATGTATGTATCAGTATTATATTCAGCTAGATATATACAAAAAAAATGTGATAAGACTATGGTATATCTGGTGCGTGTGAACTTAGCATATCAAATTCCAGCATCTCACTAAATGATGGGAGTTCTAGTAGCATCCCAAATAGTTCTACAGTTCTAGATAGTTTTTTTTAATAGTTCAGCCCATTTTCGCGAAAAAAATGAAAATTTGAAAATGAGATGCTAACTTCGCAAATTGACTTCCAGCATCTCACCCGTTCTCGATCCCTAGACACAAAATAAGCATTGGGATTGAAAGTTCTGCTATTTCCAGGCATCCTGGCAATAGTTCTGGGCAAAAAACCAAAAAAAAAATTTTTTTCATACATATGGCGGATTTGAAAGCGTAGTTGTCAGTATACTAGCATACATAGGACGACTCAGAGAGGTTTGAGATGCGGCATCTCAGGCGTTTTGGGTGTAATAAGATACAGTGAGCATAGCACTAGACAAATCAAGAGGCGGGAAGCCGATTTAGGAGAGTTCTTTAAGAAAACTTACGGAAATTTAAGAAAAATCAAGGTTCTACGGTCGATACTGATAAGCTACGTGTTGGTGGGTTTCAAAACCCAGCATCTCAGGCGTTCTGGGTAGAAACGCATTCAGTTAGCTCATATCTCGACAAATAAGAAGGCTGGATGCTGATTTGAGAGAGTTCCTGAAGGAAACTTAGCAAAATTTGTCAAAAATCGATTTTCGACCATGATTACTAATATGCTATATTTTTGTGGGTTTCCATGTCCAGCATCTCAGGCGTTCTGGGTAAAATAAGATACAATGAATCCAGATCTAGATTAATCAAGAGGCGGGAAGCCTAATTGAGAAAGTTCCTTAAGAATACTTAGCTAAATTTGAGAAAAATCGAGGTTCTAGGGTCGGTACTGACAAGCTACGTGTTTGTGGGTTTAAAAGTTCAGCATCTCAGGCGTTCTGGGTAGAAACATATTGAGTAAGCTCATAACACGGTAGAAATGTCGTGATTTGAGAGAGTTCATGAAGAAAACTTAGCAAAATTTGTGAAAAATTGGTTTTCTACGATGGTTATTGATTATGCTGTTTTTGTGGGCTTTGAGGTCCAGCATCTCAGCCGTTCTGGGTATTATAAGATACAGTGAGCACAGAACTAGACAAATCAAGGGGCGGGCAGACGATTTAAGGTAATTCCTTAAGAATATTTAACGATATTTAGGAAAAATCGAGGTTCCACGGTCGGTACTGATAAGGTACGTGTTTGTGGGTTTCAAAGTCCAGCATCTCAGGCGTTCTGAGTAGAAACACATTCAGTTAGCTCATTACTCGAACAATGAGAAGAATGGCTGCTGATTTCAGAGAGTTCCTGAAGGAAACTTAGTAAAACTTGATAAAAATCGATTTTAGACGATGACTACTAATATACTGTTTTTTTGGGCTAGTATGTCCAGCATCTCAAGCATTCTGGGTATAATAAGATACAGTGAGCACACGACTGGACAAATCAAGGGGCGAGAAGCCGATTTAAGCCAGTTCCTTTAAAATACTTACCTAAATTTGAGAAAAATCGAGTCTACTACGGTCGGTATTGATAACCTGCGAGTTTGTGGGTTTCTAGGTCCAGCATCTCAAGCGTTCTGGGAAGAAACACATTGCATAAGCTCATAACATGACAGATAAGGAGGCTAGATGCTGATTTAAGAAAGTTCTTAACGAGAACTTTGCAGAATTTGTGAAAAACCGATTTTCTACGATAGTTACTGATATGCTATGTTTTTGTGGGCTTTGAGGTCCAGCATCTCAGGCGTTCTGGGTATTATAAGATACAGTGAGCACAGGACTGGACAAATCCAGGAGCGGGAAGCCGATTGAAGCCAGTTCCTTAAGAATACTTAGCTAAATATGAGACAAATCGGGGTGCTACGGTCGGTGCCGATAAACTACGTGTTTGTGGGTTTCAAAATCCAGCATCTCAGGCGTTCTGGGTAGAAACGCATTCAGTTAGCTCTTATCTCGGAAAATAAGAAGGCTGGATGCTGATTTGAGAGAGTTCCTGAAGGAAACTTAGCAAAATTTGTCGAAAATCGATTTCGACCATGATTACTAATATGCTATAGTTTTGTGGGTTTCCATGTCCAGCATCTCAGGCGTTCTGGGTAAAATAAAATTGAAAAATATCGAGGTTCCTCGGTCGGCACTGATGAGCTACGTGTTTGTGGGTTTCAAAGTCCAGCATCTCAGGCCTTCTGAGTAGAAACACATACATTGAGCGCATAGCTTGGCAAATGAGGAGGCTGGATGCTGATTTGAGAGAGTTCCTAAAGAATACTGAGCGTAATGTGAGAATAATGTTTTCTGCAATTACTAGGAATTTTCTATGTTTTCGAGGGCGTTGAGGTCCAGCATCTCAGGCGTTCTGGGTAGCAACACATACGGTGAGCACCGATTCTATGAACCAAGTGGCTAGAGGCCGATTTGAGAGAGTTCCTTAAGAATAATGAGCGTAGTGTGGAAAAAATAGATTTCATACGATTACTGCGGATATCCTATTTTTTCGTGGGCTTCCAGGTCCAGCATCTCAGGTGTTCTGGGCAGGAACACATACAGTGAGCACATAGCTTGACAAATAAGGTGGCTGTATGCTGATTTGAGAAAGTTCCTAAAGAAAACTTAGCAGAATACCAGAAAAATCGATTTTCTACGAAGGTTACTGATATGCAATGTTGTTGTGAACTTTGAGGTCCAGCATCTCAGACGTTCTGGGTAGAAACACATACAGTGAGGACCGAATTCTACAAACCAAGAGGCTAGAGGCCGATTTGAGAGAGTTTCTTTAGGATACTTAGCGTAGTGTAAAAAAAACGATTTCCTACGGCTTGCTTGACTGCGGATATCCTATGTTTTCGGGGGCTTCCAGGCCCAGCATCTCAGGCGTTTTGAATATAATTTGATACAACGAGCACAGAACTGGACAAATCAAGACGTAGGAAGCCGATCTGACAGAGTTCCTTAAGAACACTTGCCGAAATTTGAGAAAAATTGATGTTCTAAGGTCGATACCGATAAGATAGGTGTTTGCGGGGTTCTAGGTCCAGCATCTGAGGCGTTCTGAATATAATTACTTACAATGAGCACAAAACTAGACAAATCAAGGCACAAGAAGCCGATTTAAGAGAGTTCCTGAAGAATACTGAGCGTAATGTGAGAATAATCGTTTTTCTGCGATTACTAAGCATATGCTATGTTTTCGTGGGCGTTCAGGTCCAGCATCTCAGGCGTTCTGGGTAGCAACACATACAGTGAGCACATAACTCGAAAAATAATGAGGCTGTATGCTGATTTGAGAAAGTTCCTAAAGAAAACTTAGCAGAATTTGTAAAAAACCGATTTTCTACTAAGGTTACTGATATGCTGTCTTTTTAAGGGCTTTGAGGTCCAGCATCTCAGGCGTTCTAGGTATAATTAGATACATTTATCACAGATCTAGATAAATCAAGAGGCGCCAAGCCGAATTGAGAAAGTTCCTTAAAAATACTTAGCAAAATTTGAGAAAAATCGAGGTACTACGGTCGGTACTGATGAACTACGTGTTTGTGGGTTTCAAAGTCCAGCATCTCAAACGTTATGGGTAGAAACACATTGGATAAGTTCATAACACGACAGATTAGGTGGCTGGATGCTGATTAGAGAATGGTCCTAACAAAAACGTAGCAGAATTTGTGAAAAATCGATTTGCTACGAAGGTTACTGATATACTATGTGTTCGTGGGCTTTCAGGTCCAGCATCTCAGGCGTTCTGGGTAGAAACACAAATAATGAACGCAAAACTGAACAGATAAGGAGGCTGGAAGCTGATTTGAGAGAGTTCCTGACGATTATTTAGCTAAAGTGAGAATAATCGACTCTCTGCAATTACTAGGAAAATTCTATGTTTTCGAGGGCGTTCAGGTCCAGCATCTCGGGTGTTCTGGGTATAAACACATACAGGGAGCACATAACATGACAAATAAGCAGGCTGTATGCTGATTTCAGAGAGTTCCTAAAGAAAACTTAGCGAACTTTGTGAAAAATCGATTTTCTACGAAGGTTACTGATATGCTGTGTTTTGAAGGGCTTTGAGGACCAGCATCTCAGGCGTTCTAGGTATAATTAGATACATTTATCACAGATCTAGATAAATCAAGAGGCGCCAAGCCGAATTCAGAAAGTTCCTTAAGAATACTTAGCAAAATTTGAGAAAAATCGAGGTACTACGGTCGGTACTGATAAACTACGTGTTTGTGGGTTTAAAAATCCAGCATCTCAAGCGTTATGGGTAGAAACACATTGGATAAGTTTATAACACGACAGATTAGGTGGCTGGATGCTGATTAGAGAAAGTTCCTAACAAAAAAGTAGCAGAATTTGTGAAAAATCGATTTTGTACGAAAGTTACTGATATGCTGTGTTTTTAAGGGCTTTGAGGTCCAGCATCTCAGGCGTTCTAGGTATAATTAGATACATTTATCACACATCTAGATAAATCAAGAGGCGCCAAGCCGAATTGAGAAAGTTCCTTAAGAATACTTAGCAAAATTTGAGAAAAATCAAGGTACTACGGTCGGTACTGATATACTACGTGTTTGTGGGTTTCAAAGACCAGCATCTCAAGCGTTATGGGTAGAAACACATTGGATAACTTTATAACACGACAGATTAGGTGGCTGGATGCTGATTAGAGAAAGTTCTTAACAAAAGTAGCAGAATTTATGAAAAATCGATTTTCTACGAAAGTTACTGATATGCTGTGTTTTGAAGGGCTTTGAGGACCAGTATCTCACGCGTTCTAGGTATAATTAGATACATTTATCACAGATCTAGATAAATCAAGAGGCGCCAAGCCGAATTGAGAAAGTTCCTTAAGAATACTTAGCAAAATTTGAGAAAAATCGAGGTACTACGGTCGGTACTGATGAACTACGTGTTTGTGGGTTTCAAAGTCCAGCATCTCAGGCGTTCTGGGTAGAAACACAAATTATGAACGCAAAACTGAACAGATAAGGAGGCTGGAAGCTGATTTAAGAGAGTTCCTGACGATTATTTAGCGTAATGTGAGAATAATCGATTCTCTGCAATTACTAGGAAAATTCTATGTTTTCGAGGGCGTTCAGGTCCAGAATCTCGGGTGTTCTGGGTAGAAACACATACAGGGAGCACATAACTTGACAAATAAGCAGGCTGTATGCTGATTTCAGAGAGTTCCTAAAGAAAACTTAGCGGACTTTGTGAAAAATCGATTTTCTACTAAGGTTACTGATACGCTGTGTTTTGAAGGGCTTTGAGGACCAGCATCTCACGCGTTCTAGGTATAATTCGATACATTTATCACAGATCTAGATAAATCAAGAGGCGCCAAGCCGAATTCAGAAAGTTCCTTAAGAATACTTAGCAAAAGTTGAGAAAAATCGTGGTACTACGGTCGGTACTGATAAACTTCGTGTTTGTGGGTTTCAAAGTCCAGCATCTCAAGCGTTATGGGTAGAAACACATTGAATAAGTTTATAACACGACAGATTAGGTGGCTGGATGCTGATTAGAGAAAGTTCCTAACAAAAAAGTAGCAGAATTTGTGAAAAATCGATTTTGTACGAAAGTTACTGATATGCTGTGTTTTTAAGGGCTTTGAGGTCCAGCATCTCAGGCGTTCTAGGTATAATTAGATACATTTATCACACATCTAGATAAATCAAGAGGCGCCAAGCCGAATTGAGAAAGTTCCTTAAGAATACTTAGCAAAATTTGAGAAAAATCAAGGTACTACGGTCGGTACTGATATACTACGTGTTTGTGGGTTTCAAAGACCAGCATCTCAAGCGTTATGGGTAGAAACACATTGGATAAGTTTATAACACGACAGATTAGGTGGCTGGATGCTGATTAGAGAAAGTTCCTAACAAAAAAGTAGCAGAATTCGTGAAAAATCGATTTTCTACGAAAGTTACTGATATGCTGTGTTTTTAAGGGCTTTGAGGTCCAGCATCTCAGGCGTTCTAGGTATAATTAGATACATTTATCATAGATCTAGATGAATCAAGAGGCGCCAAGCCGAATTGAGAAAGTTCCTTAAGAATACTTAGCAAAATTTGAGAAAAATCGAGGTACTACGGTCGGTACTGATGAACTACGTGTTTGTGGGTTTCAAAGTCCAGCATCTCAGGCGTTCTGGGTAGAAACACAAATTATGAACGCAAAACTGAACAGATAAGGAGGCTGGAAGCTGATTTAAGAGAGTTCCTGACGATTATTTAGCGTAATGTGAGAATAATCGATTCTCTGCAATTACTAGGAAAATTCTATGTTTTCGAGGGCGTTCAGGTCCAGAATCTCGGGTGTTCTGGGTAGAAACACATACAGGGAGCACATAACTTGACAAATAAGCAGGCTGTATGCTGATTTCAGAGAGTTCCTAAAGAAAACTTAGCGGACTTTGTGAAAAATCGATTTTCTACTAAGGTTACTGATACGCTGTGTTTTGAAGGGCTTTGAGGACCAGCATCTCACGCGTTCTAGGTATAATTCGATACATTTATCACAGATCTAGATAAATCAAGAGGCGCCAAGCCGAATTCAGAAAGTTCCTTAAGAATACTTAGCAAAAGTTGAGAAAAATCGTGGTACTACGGTCGGTACTGATAAACTTCGTGTTTGTGGGTTTCAAAGTCCAGCATCTCAAGCGTTATGGGTAGAAACACATTGAATAAGTTTATAACACGACAGATTAGGTGGCTGGATGCTGATTAGAGAAAGTTCCTAACAAAAAAGTAGCAGAATTTGTGAAAAATCGATTTTCTACGAAAGTTACTGATATGCTGTGTTTTGAAGGGCTTTGAGGACCAGCATCTCACGCGTTCTAGGTATAATTAGATACATTTATCACAGATCTAGATAAATCAAGAGGCGCCAAGCCGAATTGAGAAAGTTCCTTAAGAATACTTAGCAAAATTTGAGAAAAATCGAGGTACTACGGTCGGTACTGATGAACTACGTGTTTGTGGGTTTCAAAGTCCAGCATCTCAAGCGTTATGGGTAGAAACATATTGGATAAGTTTATAACACGACAGATTAGGTGGCTGGATGCTGATTAGAGAAAGTTCCTAACAAAAAAGTAGCAGAATTTGTGAAAATTCGATTTTCTACGAAAGTTACTGATATGCTGTGTTTTTAAGGGCTTTGAGGTCTAGCATCTCTGGCGTTCTAGGTATAATTAGATACATTTATCAGCGATCTAGATAAATCAAGAGGCGCCAAGCCGAATTCAGAAAGTTCCTTAAGAATACTTAGCAAAAGTTGAGAAAAATCGAGTTACTACGGTCGGTACTGATAAACTACGTGTTTGTGGGTTTCAAAGTCCAGCATCTCAAGCGTTATGGGTAGAAACACATTGAATAAGTTTATAACACGACAGATTAGGTGGCTGGATGCTGATTAGAGAAAGTTCCTAACAAAAAAGTAGCAGAATTTGTGAAAAATCGATTTGCTACGAAGGTTACTGATATACTATGTGTTCGTGGGCTTTCAGGTCCAGCATCTCAGGCGTTCTGGGTAGAAACACAAAAAGAATACTTAAGAATACTTAGCAAAAGTTGAGAAAAATCGAGGTACTACGGTCGGTATTGATAACCTGCGAGTTTGTGGGTTTCTAGGTCCAGCATCTCAAGCGTTCTGGGAAGAAACACATTGCATGAGCTCATAACATGACAGATAAGGAGGCTAGATGCTGATTTAAGAAAGTTGTTAACGAGAACTTTGCAGAATTTAGTTACTAATTTGAGTTACTGATATGCTATGTTTTTGTGGACTTTGAGGTCCAGCATCTCAGGCGTTCTGGGTATTATAAGATACAGTGAGCACAGAACTGGACAAATCAAGACGTAGGAAGCCGATCTGACAGAGTTCCTTAAGAACACTTGCCGAAATTTGAGAAAAATTGATGTTCTAAGGTCGGTACCGATAAGATAGTTGTTTGCGGGGTTCTAGGTCCAGCATCTCAGGCGTTCTGAATATAATTAGATACAATGAGCAAAAAACTAGACAAATCAAGACACAAGAAGCCGATTTAAGAGAGTTCCTGAAGAATACTGAGCGTAATGTTAGAATAATCGTTTTTCTGCGATTACTAAGGATATGCTTTGTTTTCGTGGGCGTTCAGATGCTGGACCTGAACGCCCTCGAAAACATAGCATTTTCCTAGTAATTGCAGAGAATCGATTATTCTCACATTACGCTAAGTAATCGTCAGGAACTCTCTCAAATCAGCTTCCAGCCTCCTTATCTGTTCAGTTTTGCGTTCATTATTTGTGTTTCTACCCAGAACGCCTGAGATGCTGGACCTGAAAGCCCACTAACACATAGTATATCAGTAACCCTCGCAGAAAATCGATTTTTCACAAATTCTGCTACTTTTTTGTTAAGAACTTTCTCTAATCAGCATCTAGCCACCTAATCTGTCGTGTTATAAAGTTATCCAATGTGTTTCTACCCATAACGCTTGAGATGCTGGACTTTGAAACCCACAAACACGTAGTTTATCAGTACCGACCGTAGTACCTTGATTTTTCTCAAATTTTGCTAAGTATTCTTAAGGAACTTTCTCAATTCGGCTTGGCGCCTCTTGATTTATCTAAATCGGTGATAAATGTATCTAATTATACCTAGAACGCCTGAGATGCTGGACCTCAAAGCCCTTAAAAACACAGCATATCAGTAACTTTCGTAGAAAATCGATTTTTCACAAATTCTGCTACTTTTTTGTTAGGAACTTTCTCTAATCAGCATCCAGCCACCTAATCTGTCGTGTTATGAACTTATTCAATGTGTTTCTACCCATAACGCTTGAGATGCTGGACTTTGAAACCCACAAACACGTAGTTTATCAGTACCGACCGTAGTACCTCGATTTTTCTCAACTTTTGCTAAGTATTCTTAAGGAACTTTCTGAATTCGGCTTGGCGCCTCTTGATTTATCTAGATCGGTGATAAATGTATCTAATTATACCTAGAACGCCTGAGATGCTGGACCTCAAAGCCCTTAAAAACACAGCATATCAGTAACTTTCGAATAAAATCGATTTTTCACAAATTCTGCTACTTTTTTGTTAGGAACTTTCTCTAATCAGTATCCAGCCACCTAATCTGTCGTGTTATGAACTTATCCAATGTGTTTCTACCCATAACGCTTGAGATGCTGGACTTTGAAACCCACAAACACGTAGTTCATCAGTACCGACCGTAGTACCTCGATTTTTCTCAAATTTTGCTAAGTATTCTTAAGGAACTTTCTCAATTCGGCTTGGCGCCTATTGATTTATCTAGATCTGTGATAAATGTATCTAATTATATCTAGAACGTCTGAGATGCCGGACCTCAATGCCCTTAAAAACACAGCATATCAGTAACTTTCGTAAAAAATCGATTTTTCACAAATGCTGCTACTTTTTGTTACCCCATAACGCTTGAGATGCTGGACTTTGAAACCCACAAACACGTAGTTTATCAGTACCGACCGTAGTACCTTGATTTTTCTCAAATTTTGCTAAGTATTCTTAAGGAAATTTCTCAATTCGGCTTGGCGCCTCTTGATTTATCTAGATCGGTGATAAATGTATCTAATTATACCTAGAACGCCTGAGATGCTGGACCTCAAAGCCCTTAAAAACACAGCATATCAGTAACTTTCGTAGAAAATCGATTTTTCACAAATTCTGCAACTTTTTTGTTAGGAACTTTCTCTAATCAGCATCCAGCCCCCTAATCTGTCGTGTTATGAACTTATCCGATGTGTTTCTACCCATAACGCTTGAGATGCTGGACTTTGAAACCCACAAACACGTAGTTTATCAGGTCCGACCGTAGTACCTTGATTTTTCTAAAATTTTGCTAAGTATTCTTAAGGAACTTTCTCAATTCGGCTTGGCGCCTCTTGATTTATCTAGATCTGTGATAAATGTATCTAATTATACCTAGAACGCCTGAGATGCTGGTCCTCAAAGCCCTTCAAAACACAGCATATCAGTAACCTTCGTAGAAAATCGATTTTTCACAAAGTCCGCTAAGTTTTCTTTAGGAACTCTCTGAAATCAGCATACAGCCTGCTTATTTGTCAAGTTATGTGCTCCCTGTATGTGTTTCTACCCAGAACACCCGAGATGCTGGACCTGAACGCCCTCGAAAACATAGAATTTTCCTAGTAATTGCAGAGAGTCGATTATTCTCACATTACGCTAAATAACTTTTACTGCCCAATCCCTCTCATCTATGAGAGGAGGCCTGTGCCCAGCAGTGGGACGTATATAGGCTGATGATGATGACGCTAAATAATCGTCAGGAACTCTCTCAAATCAGCTTCCAGCCTCCTTATCTGTTCAGTTTTGCGTTCATTATTTGTGTTTCTACCCAGAACGCCTGAGATGCTGGACCTGAAAGCCCACGAACACATAGTATATCAGTAACCTTCGTAGCAAATCGATTTTTCACAAATTCTGCTACGTTTTTGTTAGGACCATTCTCTAATCAGCATCCAGCCACCTAATCTGTCGTGTTATAAACTTATCCAATGTGTTTCTACACATAACGCTGGAGATGCTGGACTTTGAAACCCACAAACACGTAGTTTATCAGTACCGACCGTAGTACCTCGATATTTCTCAAATTTTGCTAAGTATTCTTAAGGAACTTTCTCAATTCGGCTTGGCGCCTCTTGATTTATCTAGATCTGTGATAAATGTATCTAATTATACCTAGAACGCCTGAGATGCTGGACCTCAAAGCAAGGGCTAAAAGACAGCATATCAGTAACCTTAGTAGAAAATCGGTTTTTTACAAAGTCTGCTAAGTTTTCTTTAGGAACTTTCTCAAATCAGCATACAGCCTCATTATTTTTCGAGTTATGTGCTCACTGTATGTGTTGCTACCCAGAACGCCTGAGATGCTGGACCTGAACGCCCACGAAAACATAGCATATGCTTAGTAATCGCAGAAAAACGATTATTCTCACATTACGCTCAGTACTCTTCAGGAACTCTCTTAAATCGGCTTCTTGTGTCTTGATTTGTCTAGTTTTGTGGTCATTGTAAGTAATTATATTCAGAACGCCTGAGATGCTGGACCTAGAACCCCGCAAACACCTATCTTATCGGTATCGACCTTAGAACATCAATTTTTCTCAAATTTCGGCAAGTGTTCTTAAGGAACTCTGTCAGATCGGCTTCCTACGTCTTGATTTGTCCAGTTCTGTGCTCGTTGTAGCAAATTATATTCAGAACGCCAATGAGCTAACTGAATGTGTTTCTTTCTACTCAGAACGCCTGAGATGCTGGACTTTGAAATCCACAAACACGTAGTTTATCGGCATCGACCGTAGCACCCCGATTTGTCTCATATTTAGCTAAGTATTCTTAAGAAACTTGCTTCAATCGGCTTCCCGCTCCTGAATTTGTCCAGTCCTGTGCTCACTGTATCTTATAATACCCAGAACGCCTGAGATGCTGGACCTCAAAGCCCACAAAAACAAAGCATATCAGTGACTATCGTAGAAAATCGGTTTTTCACAAATTCTGCAAAGTTCTCGTAAAGAACTTTCTTAAATCAGCATCTAGCCTCCTTATCTGTCATGTTATGAGCTCATGTAATGTGTTTCTACCCAGAACGCTTGAGATGCTGGACTTAGAAACCCACAAACTCGCAGGTTATCAATACCGACCGCAGAACCTCGATTTTTCTCAAATTTAGCTAAGTATTGTTAAGAAACATTCTCAATTAGGCTTCTCGCCTCTTGATTTATCTAGATCTGTGTTCATTCTATCTAATTTTACGCAAAACGCCTGAGATGCTGGACGTAGAGACCCACAAAAATATAGCATATTAGTAGTCATGGTCGAAAATCGATTTTTGACACATTGTGCTAAGTTTCCTTCAGGAACTCTCTCAAGTCAGCATCCAGCCTTCTTATTTGTCGAGTTATGGGCTAACTGAATGTGTTTCTACTCAGAACGCCTGAGATGCTGGACTTTGAAACCCACAAACACGTACCTTATCAGTACCGACCGTGGAACCTCGATTTTTCCTAAATATTGTTAAGTATTCTCAAGGAACCGCCTTAAATCGTCTGCCCGCCTCTTGATTTGTCCAGTTCTGTGCTCACTGTATCTTATAATACCCAGAACGGCTGAGATGCTGGACCTCAAAGCCCTCAAAAACAGCATACAGTAACCATCGTAGAAAACCAATTTGTCACAAATTTTGCTAAGTTTCCTTCATGAACTCTCTCAAAGCAGCATCCAGCCTACTTTCCTAACGTGTTATGAGCTTACTCAATATGTTTCTATCCAGAACGCCTGAGATGCTGAACTTTTAAACCCACAAACACATAGCTTGTCAGTGCCGACCCTAGAACCTCGATTTTTCTCAAATTTTGCTAAGTATTTTTAAGGAACTTTCTCAATTAGGCTTCCCGCCTCTTGATTTACCTAGATCTGTGTTCATTGTATCTTATTTTACCCAGAACGCCTGAGATGCTGGACATGGAAACCCACAAAACTATAGCATATTAGTAATCATGGTCGAAAATCGATTTTCGACAAATTTTGCTAAGTTTCCTTCAGGAACTCTCTCAAATCAGCATCCAGCCTTCTTATTTTCCGAGATAAGAGCTAACTGAATGCGTTTCTACCCAGAACGCCTGAGATGCTGGATTTTGAAACCCACAAACACGTAGTTTATCGGCACCGACCCTAGCACCCCGATTTGTCTCATATTTAGCTAAGTATTCTTAAGGAACTGGCTTCAATCGGCTTCCCGCTCCTGGATTTGTCCAGACCTGTGCTCACTGCATCTTATAATACCCAGAACGCCTGAGATGCTGGACCTCAAAGCCCACAAAAACATAGCACATCAGTAACTATCGTAGAAAATCGGTTTCACACAAATTCTGCAAAGTTCTCGTTAAGAACTTTCTTAAATCAGCATCTAGCCTCCTTATCTGTCATGTTACGAGCTCATGCAATGTGTTTCTACCCAGAACGCTTGAGATGCTGGACCTAGAAACCGACAAACTCGCAGGTTATCAATACCGACTGTAAAACCTCGATTTTTCTCAAATTTAGCTAAGTATTTTAAAGGAACTGACTTTAATCGGCTTCTCGGCCCTTCATTTGTCCAGTCGTGTGCTCACTGTAGCTTAGAATACTCAGAACGCTTGAGATGCTGGATATACTAGCCCAAAAATACAGTATATTAGTAGTCATCGTCTAAAATCGATTTTTGTCAAGTTTAACTAGTTCATCTTTCTAAGTTAAGTATTTTTAAGGAAGTGGCGTCAATCGGCTTCCCGCTCCTTGATTTTTCCAGTCTTGTGCTCACTGTATCTTATAATAACCAGAACGCTTGAGATGCTGGAGGTCAAAGCCCACAAAAACATAGCATATCAGTAACCATCATAGAAAATCGGTTTTACACAAATTCTGCAAAGTTTTCGTTAGGAACTCTCTCAAATCAGCATCTAGCCTTCTTATTTGTCGAGATATGAGCTAACTGAATGCGTTTCCACCCAGAACGCCTGAGATGCTGGACTTTGAAACCCACAAACACGTAGTTTATCGGCACCGACCGTAGCACCCCGATTTGTCTCATATTTAGCTAAGTATTCTTAAGGAACTGGCTTCAATCGGCTTCCCGCTCCTGGATTTGTCCAGTCCTGTGCTCACTGTATCTTATAATACCCAGAACGCCTGAGATGCTGGACCTCAAAGCCCACAAAAACATAGCATATCAATAACTATCGTAGAAAATCGGTTTTTCACAAATTCTGCAAAGTTCTCGTTAAGAACTTTCTTAAATCAGCATCTAGCCTCCTTATCTGTCATGTTATGAGCTTATGCAATGTGTTTCTTCCCAGAACGCTTGAGATGCTGGACCTAAAAACCCACAAACTCGCAGGTTATCAATACCGACCGTAGAACCTCGATTTTTCTCAAATTTAGCTAAGTATTTTAAAGGAACTGGCTTAAATCGGCTTCTCGTCCCTTGATTTGTCCAGTCGTGTGCTCACTGTATCTTATAATACCCAGAACGCTTGAGATGCTGGACATACTAGCCCAAAAAAACAGCATATTAGTAGTCATCCTCTAAAATCGATTTTTGTCAAGTTTTACTAAGTTTCCTTCAGGAACTCTCTCAAATCAGCAGCCATTCTTCTTATTTTTCGAGTAATGAGCTAACTGAATGTGTTTCTACTCAGAACGCCTGAGATGCTGGACTTTGAAACCCACAACCACGCAGCTTATCAGTAGGTACCGACGGTAGAGCCTCAATTTGTCTCAAATTTAGTTAAGTATTTTTAAGGCAGTGGCTTCCATCGGCTTCACGCTCCTTGATTTGTCCAGTCCTGTGCTCCCTGTATCTTATAATAACCAGAACGCTTGAGATGCTGGACCTCAAGGCCCACAAAAAGATAGCATATCAGTAACTATCGTAGAAAATCGGTTTCACACAAATTCTGCAAAGTTCTCGTTAAGAACTTTCTTAAGTCAGCATCTAGCCTCCTTATCTGTCATGTTACGAGCTTATGCAATGTGTTTCTACCTAGAACGCTTGAGATGCTGGACCTAGAAACCAACAAACTCGCAGGTTATCAATACCGACTGTAAAACCTCGATTTTTCTCAAATTTAGCTAAGTATTTTAAAGCAACTGACTTTAATCGGTTTCTCGGCCCTTCATTTGTCCAGTCGTGTGCTCACTGTAGCTTAGAATACCCAGAACGCTTGAGATGCTGGACATACTAGCCCAAAAAAACAGTATATTAGTAGTCATCGTCTAAAATCGATTTTTATCAAGTTTTACTAAGTTTCCTTCAGGAACTCTCTCAAATCAGCAGCCATTCTTCTCATTGTTCGAGTAATGAGCTAACTGAATGTGTTTCTACTCAGAACGTCTGAGATGCTGGACTTTGAAACCCACAAACACGTACCTTATCAGTACCGACCGTGGAACCTCGATTTTTCCTAAATATCGTTAAGTATTCTTAAGGAACCGCCTTAAATCGTCTGCCCGCCGCTTGATTTGTCTAGTTCTGTGCTCACTGTATCTTATAATACCCAGAACGGCTGAGATGCTGGACCTCAAAGCCCACAAAAACAGCATAATCAGTAACCATCGTAGAAAACCAATTTTTCACAAATTTTGCTAAGTTTTCTTCATGAACTCTCTCAAATCAGGATCCAGCCTACTTTTCTACCGTGTTATGCTTACTCAATATGTTTCTACCCAGAACGCCTGAGATGCTGAACTTTTAAACCCACAAACACGTAGCTTGTCAGTATCGACCGTAGAACCTTGATTTTTCTTAAATTTCCGTAAGTTTTCTTAAAGAACTCTCCTAAATCGGCTTCCCGCCTCTTGATTTGTCTAGTGCTATGCTCACTGTATCTTATTACACCCAAAACGCCTGAGATGCCGCATCTCAAACCTCTCTGAGTCGTCCTATGTATGCTAGTATACTGACAACTACGCTTTCAAATCCGCCATATGTATGAAAAAAATTTTTTTTTTGGTTTTTTGCCCAGAACTATTGCCAGGATGCCTGGAAATAGCAGAACTTTCAATCCCAATGCTTATTTTGTGTCTAGGAATCGAGAACGGGTGAGATGCTGGAAGTCAATTTGCGAAGTTAGCATCTCATTTTCAAATTTTCATTTTTTTCGCGAAAATGGGCTGAACTATTAAAAAAAACTATCTAGAACTGTAGAACTATTTGGGATGCTACTAGAACTCCCATCATTTAGTGAGATGCTGGAATTTGATATGCTAAGTTCACACGCACGTATATCTGCATTTCATCTGATAACAAGATACAGCATTATCTACATGTAATCTATTAGCAAACTTTTGTACAAGTGTAAGAGCCTAGTTGGTAGTGACCCTGCCTATGAAGCTGGAGGTCCCGGGTTCGAATCCCGGTCAGTGTATTTATTTGTGTGATGACCATTTACAACTGAGCTTACGAAACGTTTGCCCAAGCCGAAATAAGATGCTTTGTTCGCTTGGTCAATTTATAGATAATGTTTTTAAACTTCTACATGATTCAGTTTAAATTGCTAATACGTCTTCTACCGAGCCCGCGAAATCGCGGCCACATGTTATTGTTATGTATTTTTTTTTGTCGGTAGACAAAAGAAGGAATGTGACTTAGATACCTTCTGAATTTTAGGGGCAGTAGCACCACCACTGGTGTTTACCTGAACTCCTGAGAATGGTACAAGTAAGCAATCTGAGGTTCCGTACCCAAAGGGTAACGAGACCCTATTACTAAGATAGACAGTTGAAATTTTCACAGATGATGTACTGTTGCCGCTATAACAAAAAATAATACAACAGATTTATTTGCCGGTTTTATGGATAATGGTATGGAACCCTTCAAGCGCGAGTCCGACTCGCACATGGCCGGTTTTTGTATTACAGCACTCGTTAATGTTATTTATTGCCTATGGAAATAGTAACTTTTTACAATAGTAATTTTGGTGTTTTACAGTTTTAGTAAACAACGCTATTGTTCCTATAAGTGGATTAGCCAACAGTCAAAACCAATGACTAATCTATGTAGTTAGTTACTGCATAGATGATGGATCATCCATCTTATAATCAATTTAATATGATTACTGCTTAATGACTACCACTTTGTCCACTTTAGCCTAGTTGGTTGTACTGCTGGTGGTCCCGGGTTTGATTCCCGGTCAGCGCACATTTTATTGTGTCACGAGCACGAATATTCGTTCGAGGCTTGGATGTTTTCTATGTATTTAAGTATCTATTTATCTATATTAGTATGTCTATCGTCACCCATAGTACAAACTTTGCTTAGTTTGGGACTAGGTAGATTTGTGTGTCCACAAGTTTTAAAAATTCTAGTTGAACTTCTTCTTCTTAGTCCTATCCTCATTGTTGAGGGTCGTAACTACCTCTGCAGTCTTGTACCACCTTCGTATTGTATTCGTAAGGAAGCCTGGGTGTTAGTTATCTGCCTTTACAGTCTCTATCTCTCTTCCCGTCCTCGTGACGAACAGAGATGTGCAAAATACTTTTAAAAAAGTATTTAAATACAAAATGCAAATAGTTTTCAAATTTAAAATAGTTTTAAAATACAAAATACTTTTACTTTTTGTATTTTAAATACCAAATACAAAATACGTATTTTCAAAATACTTTATTCAAATAAAATACCTTAAGTTTAGATGAAATTTGTGTTCTTTATTTTTTATTTATTTATGATTTTAACATTTTAATTGCTCAAAAAGAGCATCCGACATGTTGCGTCTTGTGTGGACGCATGATCATGCCACCCTCTTTCCATATGTGCGGAACTGGGTAGACAAGTGTTGTACTTTAGGAATACCCTTTTATTATCAAGGAACTGCTGATTATTATATTTCAATAGTAAAACACACCCACATAGTGTAACACTACCTAAATCCAATACTATCTTTTTGATAAATAATAAAATAATTTTAACGGTGTCGAAAAAAAAGACCGGTAATCCAAGTATTTTAAAATCAACCTCGTCTCGTTCCACAGATAACGTCCATTAGTTTTATCACTCGCAAGGATGCAGCACTTGCAGCGCCTCTAGTGGCTAATCCTTGACGAATGACACATTTACATGAAAAGTTGAGTGGTGATGTTGGCGAAACTTAGCAGTAAAGTATTTTGCATTTTACAAATACAAAATACACCTCGAAAAGTATTTCAAATAAAATACAAAATGGTTTCCTTAAAAAGGTATTTAAATACAAAATATAAAATACCTATTTTGCATTTTGTATTTGTATTTGAAATACAAGTATTTCAAATAAGTCGCATCTCTGGTGACGAACCATTATCAACTTTTCCAAGCTGTCCACACCTATCCACGTTTCGCAGTTGAATTTACTTAATGCTTGGTCACACAGCACAGCCGCGCTGCGCGTCTGAACGTATGCGAACAGGTTAGCAACGCCACACAGGCTGCGCGACGCGAGCGGGACGGTTTCATACATTTTGGCGCGCAGCGCAGTGTCCCGCTTGCGTCGCGCAAGCGGTGTGACCAAGCCTTTTATGCTTCACACAGCGTCGCGCAACGCTCGCGCTGCGCGGCGGAACGTATGCTAACAGGTTAGCGACGCCACACAGGCTGCGCGACGCGAGCGGGACGGTTTCATACATTGTGGCGCGCAGCGCAGTGTCCCGCTTGCGTCGCGCAAGCGGTGTGACCAAGCCTTTAATGCTTCACACAGCGTCGCGCAACGCTCGCGCTGCGCGGCGGAACGTATGCTAACAGGTTAGCGACGCCACACAGGCTGCGCGACGCGAGCGGGACGGTTTCATACATTGTGGCGCGCAGCGCAGTGTCCCGCTTGCGTCGCGCAAGCGGTGTGACCAAGCCTTTAATGCTTCACACAGCGTCGCGCAACGCTCGCGCTGCGCGGCGGAACGTATGCTAACAGGTTAGCGACGCCACACAGGCTGCGCGACGCGAGCGGGACGGTTTCATACATTTTGGCGCGCAGCGCAGTGTCCCGCTTGCGTCGCGCAAGCGGTGTGACCAAGCCTTTAATGCTTCACACAGCGTCGCGCAACGCTCGCGCTGCGCGGCGGAACGTATGCTAACAGGTTAGCGACGCCACACAGGCTGCGCGACGCGAGCGGGACGGTTTCATACATTGTGGCGCGCAGCGCAGTGTCCCGCTTGCGTCGCGCAAGCGGTGTGACCAAGCCTTTAATGCTTCACACAGCGTCGCGCAACGCTCGCGCTGCGCGGCGGAACGTATGCTAACAGGTTAGCGACACCACACAGGCTGCGCGACGCGAGCGGGACGGTTTCATACATTTTGGCGCGCAGCGCAGTGTCCCGCTTGCGTCGCGCAAGCGGTGTGACCAAGCCTTTAATGCTTCACACAGCGTCGCGCAACGCTCGCGCTGCGCGGCGGAACGTATGCTAACAGGTTAGCGACGCCACACAGGCTGCGCGACGCGAGCGGGACGGTTTCATACATTGTGGCGCGCAGCGCAGTGTCCCGCTTGCGTCGCGCAAGCGGTGTGACCAAGCCTTTAATGCTTCACACAGCGTCGCGCAACGCTCGCGCTGCGCGGCGGAACGTATGCTAACAGGTTAGCGACGCCACACAGGCTGCGCGACGCGAGCGGGACGGTTTCATACATTGTGGCGCGCAGCGCAGTGTCCCGCTTGCGTCGCGCAAGCGGTGTGACCAAGCCTTTAATGCTTCACACAGCGTCGCGCAACGCTCGCGCTGCGCGGCGGAACGTATGCTAACAGGTTAGCGACGCCACACAGGCTGCGCGACGCGAGCGGGACGGTTTCATACATTTTGGCGCGCAGCGCAGCGTGTGACCAAGTCTTTAAGGCCGTGTATTACCACTTTTGAGTTTTTAAAAACCATCTGAGACATAGAATATAGTGTAGTTAAAATCTAAAAAAAATATATGTGTTACATAAGGATCTTGTCTAGTCAAAATCGCAGTCAGTTACATGACCTGATGAATTTCACTCGATAGAAAAAAATCGCGAAGTTACCCCTTTTTGGAATGTATTTTCAATACTACGGCTATATTACTGATATTTAACGTTTTATTTTTGTACTCAATTAAAGATCGTAAATAGTTATAGACAAATTCGCAGGGTTTGCTTTGATAGAATGATTGGCTTAATGACTATAGCTAAATATTTACAAAACTGCGCGCAGAGCTTGCGTAGAGAGCGGGATGGTTAATTATAAACTCACGCGTGTTTGAGCGGGACATTTGCGTTGGGGATACCTCCCCTTAATGTAAAATAATGACAAAAACTAAAAACATGTACACTTTCATCAACAGTTCGATGCGGAATTCCGTCGGTTCTCCCTCAACAGAGCGGAGAAGCTCAAGTATGAAGACTTCAAAGCGCTGATAGAGAAGCTGCACCGGCTTCATGACGTCACATTCCTCATCTCCTACACGGACCCCCGCGACGGGGACCTGCTCCCTATCAACAATGACGACAACTTTGCGCGGGCGCTGCTCACCGCGAGACCTCTGCTCAGGGTCATTATACAGAGGAAGGGTAAGTGCCAGTTGCACCAACGCACGAACACAGACCGGTCATCGTCAAGTATGGCGCCGGCAGCTGTCATCCCATAGAAACTTGTCAAACTTTACATACAATCAGAATTGACGAACACCGCTTACGATTATTAGACGGTTTGGTGCAACCCGGCCTTAGTCTGTTAGCTAATTTCCAAGTTTTTATCTTATTTTTTTTCTTTTCTTCCGTTTAAATGTAGTAAAATATGTATGGCAACTATGTACATAAACGCAATATTTCACGACCGAAACGGCAAATTCCCATTTTTTCATACAATGGCAAAAAAAAGGTACACACTGTACACAGCGCATTTATATAATCTAGACGTTCTCCTACAATGGCAGATTAAAAATATACAATGGTCATATCATATATCATACGTAATTTATATACTTATAATAAACATCATCTTTACTACAACACATACAAATGCCACTTTATTGATTGTCTATACTACCAATTCAAATAAATCCAATGACGTCACGGCATATTCTAAAGACGCAAGCGGTGTAGCAGCTAAAGGAAGTCAATTTACATATAATATGACTAGTATAATTAATTACTTAATTTTCTTTTCAATATGATTCTTATTGCTCACAAGTCAAGGTTTATTTTATAATGTATCTTAATTACGTTCTCACAATCAAAGTAACATGCACGCTTGGGGATTGCATTTAATTAGTGTTGTTAAAAGTTAAAATTGCCTTTAAAAAGTTTGAATTTGATCCAACGATAAGATAACTAGAACTTTTTTATTTCTAACCAAAACTCGTCTCAAAATTAGAAAGGCCAAATCATAATAAGGCTGGAATTTGTAAGATCCAACGGCAGTCGCTTCCGCAAAAACTAGTGCCTTCGCCAAATATTGGGACTAGTTAAGATGCAGACTCGTAACTCCTTTGAAATTTAAACAGAATAATTTTTAAAATATGATTGCAAACCACCAGTAATGGACACTTCAATCCTAATTCAAAGATCATACGGTTTTAAATTGATTGTTCTATAGAAAATAATGACATACATAAGAGTCAAGTGTACATCATTGGGCCTTGTCCATTACTGGTGGTGTCATCTTTCTAGCTTTTGTCCGCGACTTCGTCCGCGTGGAAGTCATTTCATTTATATCGTACTTCCATAGTCCATACAACCTGTCGTCCCTATTTAATCCCTTAAAGCTCGAAACGCATTGACAGCGGTAGCGGGACGGGGCGTCGCGGTGCGGAGGCGGTACCGGTTGTAATATTCGAACTAATATGAAAGGGTCCGCACAGAAAACCGGCCGGGAAAAAAGCGTTCTGTGCGAACCCTTTCATATTAGTTCGAATATTACAAACGGTACCGCCTCCGCACCGCGCCGCCACCGCTGTCAGTGTGTTTGCAGCTTAAGGGATGATTTCAGAGACAAAAACTATCCTACGTCCTGCCTTGGGATACAAACTATCTTCATGCCAAATTTCATCTAAATCCTTTAAGCGTGAAGAGGTAACAGACAGGCATACATACTTCCGCATTTATAATATTAGTATGGCTTTACCTCTTCCAATTAAAAATCTAATTGAAGTCTCATTCTAATATGTAGTTTACTATCCTTCCTCATACCGGCCTAATTACGTTACGTAAATTAACAGCTAATCTACCTATGGATCGCACTATGGTCTGAAATAAACGATTTTTATTTTATTTATTTAATATCATATGACCTCTTTTGTGGCGCTTAATGGCGCTTGCAACAGTGCCGAAATATCGGAAAGTCAATACCACAAATATTCCGTTTTTAATTGTAAATATTCCGTTTTAGTACGGCTTGTTAGCTCGATAAAATGACGAAGTACGGTCACACCTGGAAGAAAGCACGAAACTTGGCATGCATACTGTAGCTTTTAATTTGTGCTTCAAAAATTTTAGGGAAACACGTTGACAGACTTTCCCTCCCCCACTTTTGTGTGCCGAATTACAGTTTTTTTTAATTTTCTTGAAAACGGCTGAAGCTAGGAGAAAACCGTCTGTCAA
The DNA here is from genome assembly GCA_951800055.1 of Cenopis cana. Lineage (NCBI taxonomy): Eukaryota > Metazoa > Arthropoda > Insecta > Lepidoptera > Tortricidae > Cenopis > Cenopis cana. The sequence goes on from OX637495.1 coordinate 3,145,475, forward strand.
CGTGTTTCCCTAAAATTTTTGAAGCACAAATATGAAAGCTACATGCATGCCAAGTTTCGTGCTTTCTTCCTGATGTGACCGTATTTCGAGCTAACAAGCCGTACTATTTTTAATCGTAATTCTAATGTAAATGACCGTGTGATTGTGAGCTTGAAATCTTGTACTATAGGTACGTAGATGTTGGTCGCCGCTCGATGCACATCCACTGATGCGTAAAGAAAGGCAGGTTGAATCCACGTGTTGTGGTAGGCTAATGTAGTATACGAGTTTCGTGTTGATGTAGGTTTAATGTTTTTGATTTGGTTTGAGGTAAATCATAATATCATATAAATCATTTATTTTTAGGCAACAAGGGCCTATAGACAGCTAAGCTAACATAAATATATACAATTATATACTTAAAACTAAAACGCGTTCGTTTGCGCGTTCGTATTAGAGGTACCGATTGTGACCAAACTAGAGCCAACTAAGCGTCACACGCGCCAGTATTTTCATTGTTGATGTACCGGAAGTATACTAGCATCGTGTTTCAATGAGTAGGTATGTTTTGAAAGCATTTTTGTCGTCGGATAGTATTGTCCGCACTGGGAGCGCTCATCCTATCAGTACCGACTGGTATGATCGCATCGATAATGCGGGTTAATCAGCGTAATCCGTTTTTAGTTGTTATTGACTGAGCGCTCCCGTGCTCTGGGAGACACGTCTATGACAGCAACCGTCAAGCCGAGTCAGAGGCGTGCGGGTGGCTTGAGAACTTCTGACAAACAAGTTTTACACATTTCACGAGTAGTTTTAATTTTCCTTTGTGTTGGCAACCGCTTCCTCGAAAACTAGTGCCTACGCCAATACTTAGGATAAGATGCAAGCGAGTCATAGGCTCCTTAACCATGTAATCAAATGTAGGAAGTCAATTTTCTCTCATTAAATCTCTTTTGCCTTCTAATAACTCGTAATTTTTATTGAAAATAAACATAAATTAGGTCCACATTTCTACAAGAACTTTTTTTTTTTCGCTGCTACTTGTACGATGGTACGGATTCCTTCGTGCGCGAAATAGACTCGCACTTGGCCGGTTTTCTAATAACTAACAGTTATTCACACTACATTTCCAAGCCATAGTGGCCTACAATTGCATATTGCTCATATTCGGAAGCTTGTTCAATTCAAAGCAAGTTCCATTCACTGTGAGTAAGGCCTTTGTCCAACTAAGGTACGTCTACCTATTCATTAATTTAATGACTAACGCAGGAATTATTTAGAACAATAAGTTTGATAAAATAACCCAATTCTATAAGCGCGATATAGGAATAAAACCGGTAGGACGCCTGTTTCTCTTGCCGCTTCGGCTAAACTCGACTCTGGCACAACTCCGAGGTGTCCAGTCCAGATACCCTATCGCGCTAGGAACGAAAGAATACGAGGGGTGATCCAAAAGTAATGATAATGAAATACTTTCAGTGCATTGACTTATAATATAGAAATCTTCTTTTATAGTACATCTATGTTTCAGTGGCTGAAAAAAGCAAAAAGAGGTTTTATTTTTTAAGGCAGTTCTTGGCCAGTAAATTAAAAAAAAAAATGTAAAAAAAATTGATATCTGTCACTGAAATAAATTTATTTATTCGTGAGTTGTCGGAATAAATGCGTGGAAACGGAAAAATCTGAAGTGAGAGCCGTTATTAAGTACTTCTGTTTGAAAAAAATGTGTACTAAAGATATACATGTTGAATTGGTGGGAACATTAGGGGACTCTGCTCCTCCGTATTCTACAGTTGCACACTGGTGCAAGGAGTTTAACTTGGGTAGAACATCTTGTAAAGACGAACACCGCGAGGGCTGGCCTTCCATCGTCCGCACTGAGAAGAATGTCAAAAAAATAGAAGATTTAGTTTAACTGATAGAAGAGTGACAATCAGACATTTAAATGAGGTCACAGGGATCTCGTATGGCAGCATTCAAAGAATCTTAACCCAAGAATTGCACATGAATAAAGTATCCGCTTGTTGGGTGCCTAGAATGTTCCACCCAGACAACAACGGACCTCCTCATAAGGCCAGGTGTTGCAATGGCTGCAATCCGGGATGCGGGTTTCGAATTGGTGGAACACCCCCCTATTCGCCAGACCTAACCCCCAGCTACTTTTATCTGTTTCCACGGCTGAAGGAAAATCTCCGAGTCAAAATTTTTTTGAATGACAGAGGTTATGGCCGCTGTGGAGGCTTATTTGGAGAGTCCAAACAAAGATTTTTTTTTAAATGGAATTCGTAGTCTGGGGAAAAGATGGCATAGGTGTGTAGACTTGTTAGGAGACTACTTTAAGAAATAAATTTAGTTTTTGAACACATGTGTTGTTTTACATACTCGTTATCATTACTTTTGGATCACCCCTCGTACGTGCTATGTGATGAGCGCGTGCGAGCGGGATGTCATGATTAGCTGTCAAATATCGGATTTGTTACTCAGAAAACCTTCCTTCTAGAAAATACGAACTTATCTTATATCTTTAAACGAGCAATTCTTGTATATATATTTATTTATTTCGGGGACCTCGGAAACGCTTCTAACGATTTTGATGAAATTTGGTATGTGGGGCTTTTCGGGGACGAGCAATCGATCTCTCTCTCTAGAATCTAGATATATTTTCATATGCGGGAAAATACCGAGCAAAGCTCGGTCGCCCAGATATTTGATTTTAATAAGAGAATAACGGTTGACATTCAATTGGAAAAGCGCAAAAAAAAGCTTGGGAAAGCGTGATGCGCGGTCGGTTATCATCACTCAACCTGGTGAAGGACTCCAATTGCAGTCCGAAACATGTCGCAAATAGTGACTTTTCCAAGTGAGTGTCAACCTAACTATAAAATAATAAATAAATAAATATTTGTGGACAATCTAACACAAATCGACCTAGTCCCAAACTAAGCAAAGCTTGTACTATGGGTACTATGTCTCACGTTAGTTTCAATTTATGTCTTAATAGCTTTTGCCGGCGACTTCGTCCACGTGATATTTGAGGCATGATTTCAGGGATAAAAAGTATCCTATATGTTAATCCAAGCTATAAACTCGTTGTATACCAAGTTTGGTCTTAATCCGTTCAGCCGTTTTTGCCTGATTGCGTCACAACACAAACATCCTCACAAACACACTAAGGGACTGTCCTAATACAACGCTACTACGCGATCATCGCGTCGCGCGTTTGTCAATTAGGACACCTGGGGCCTGTACCACAAAACTTTACAAGCGTACAATTCCACAAAATTGTGCAATTTTCCCTAGATAAAGTTGACAAATTTGTCGAATTGTATGCTTGCCCCAGGGGCCTGTACCACAAAACTTTACAAGCGTACAATTCGACAAATGTGTCAACTTTTTCTATAGAAAATTGTACAATTTTGTCGAATTGTAGACTTGTAAAGTTTTGTGGTATTAGGGGCTGTTCGCATTCAATATGTTTGAACGCGCGTGATCGCGTTGTATTAGGACGATCCCTAACTTTCGCATTTGTATTAGTAGGATTGATTTTCTTATTTGGTGTCAATATCCCTATTGTCTTGCAGGCGACAGCCTCGAAGAGCTCAATGGCTACGGTACGATTCGGCCCAAGAACTTCATCTCCTCGATTCTGAGCGGCACGCCCGCCAAAAACAAGGGGCTCGCCATTTCCAACCCGCACGACTTCCGAATGGTATGTCACACCTTTACCTTAAGCGTTATTCACATATGTGAGCAGTAAATATTTTTTAGTAGAGATATACCGACTAGTCGAGGTAGCCGACTATCCGGCCACATTTCTAGTCGGCTACTAGTCGGCTAAAGAGGCCGACTAATCGGCATATTATGAGTTACTGGAAATCACCTTCAACATCGTCAAAAAATGTCCACACTTGCTATTTCCTTTTCGACATTATTCTAAAGAAGACCACTAAAGAAAGAAAAGAAAAGAAACATTTATTCGTGACAAACAAAACACTTACAAACAGGAAATTACAAATCGAACTAGTTGTTTATTTAACACAACAATTCGATAATTTCACTGTTTTGTCTTTTTATTTTGCTATATGAAACGCCGGTCGGTGAAGCAAGTAAATCGCTAAAACTTAAACACGAACGCATGGCGAGTGGCGCGATGAGCGGACCGAAACGAACATTCCCGACTGCGCCCGAACTCAGCCAAAACCATGATCGGCCTTGCCGGTTAGTCGGCCATCTCGGCGCCGACTAGTCGGCTAGTCGGCCAAATCCATAGTCGGTACATCTCTATTTTTTAGTAATAATCCTAATTAAGGAGTTGTACGTTTGCAGGTATCAGCCATTATCGACGTGGACATCGTCCCGGAGACGTGTCGGCGGGTCAAACTGCTCAAACACGGCTCGGATCGACCTCTAGGATTCTTCATAAGGTACTCGTAGGACACCTTCATAAATATTTACTTCCCGTGTTCTCTTTTGCTGTCACACGGACACAAACATTCACACACATATACACTATCAACACTCGCGCACACTTTTTTTGTTACCAGTAAAGTTGGCTTTGTTAATATTCTTTTTGTGGACATCTGTCACTGGCTATAGTTTTAGTTCTTTAATTGACAATATTTCATAATTTCCAAAAGTCTTAATTCGAAAACCATTTCGGTAAAAAAGTGTGAAGTACACAAAAAACATTTTTTTAGATTTTTTTCTCCGTTGATTTTGGAAAAAATCGCAAATTACTGTAAACCGAAAGTTGACGTCATCTTCCTCGCTGTATTCAGGGAGACCTTAGTACAGAGTACAGACAATCGCTGCTCTGGAGTGGCTCTGGATTCTTGTTGGGAAGATGACGTCATATTTTACTTACACCCTTTTGGAATGACCTACTTTTCAACGTGTTTTTTTTGTATGAAATAATGAGTTAAATTGAAAAAGAAAAAATACGGTTGGCTTAAATTTTTACCTATTTTCTAACTAGTTCATAAAATAAAGTAGTTAAAAATATGAAATGTTGTCAATTATGATATCTTTGTATTGGTGTTGATGGCCCAAATGAAATAAAAATAAATAAAGCGAATAACAAAATGGAGGTTCCCAATACTTCTTAATTTACACGCACGCGAAAGCGTGCGTTACAACTGGTGTAGCTGGGTGAACAGCATAGCGTTCCAAACGCCTAATTTTTTTGGCACCATTTATGGTGAAGTGACTGCAATATTTTATGATAGGTATTATTATGTATAGTTATTTGGTAGGGGCCGAAACGGGACCTCTTTCAAACGATTGAGTATACCATCGTAACGTATAGAAACTTCGACAAAAATGATGACAAACAAAGAAATTAGGCTGTGAAACGCTGTGAAACGCTCTGAAACTCACGCAGGTTATACTTTACGTATTTTTAACGACACACAAGTGACACAAGTGCACAAACATTTTTTTTATGTTCTATATTGATAGCATATTCCTCCGTTATTATAAAGTCTATAATTTTAAAACTATCATCATCATAGGCCATTGCTATGTAGTTGCTTACATTGTTTTTGGTGACTGTAAAGACCACATAAGTATAGTTCGTACAAAACTGTAAGGCCAAGTGCTGTCAAATTAACGCAAGCAGTCAGAGCGCTAAGTCTAGTTTTGCTTGCGTTCGTTTGACAGAATTTAGCCTTAGAGTTGTGTAGAGTGTCCGAACTATACATGTAACATATAACGATAATCATCCTATCGAACACTATCTAAAATTGTTACTGACTTATAGAAATAGAAATAGAAAATGTTTATTTTGCAACGACAATACACAACATTAATAATTGTTAGGTAGACTTAAGTAGGGATCTAGTGTTGTTACAAAAATGGAATCCACTCAGCATATGCCGATGCACGGGGTGGTGCAACGATGCTGATGTTCAGTGGATCCAATTATGACTTGATTACCGTGACGTGTATTCGCAGAGACGGCACGTCAGTTCGCGTGACGCCAGGAGGCGTGGAGCGCGCGCCGGGCATCTTCATATCACGACTCGTGCCCGGAGGCCTAGCCGAGTCCACCGGCCTGCTGGGTGTCAACGACGAGGTGCTCGAGGTCAACGGCATCGACGTGTCCAACAAAACGCTCGACCAGGTCGGTACAGACACGTGCCCGGAGGCCTAGCCGAGTCCACCGGCCTGCTAGGTGTCAACGACGAGGTGCTCGAGGTCAACGGCATCGACGTGTCCAACAAGACGCTCGACCAGTTCGGTACAGACCGCACTTTAGCCCGGGCATAGAATACGGCTACGGTATCCTCCGCATGTCGTAGAAGGCTACTAAAAGAGGGTCCTCAGGGCCGTAGACGGTCGTAGTTGGGGGCTGCGATCGTCCATAAAAAACATGGCGGGACCCATATAGGTGGACTCTAGGGCGCCACTGGAGAGTTCCATGGGAGATCCCGAAGCCGTCAGAAATGGGTCGAGGAGGACAATCGGGGGGTTTTTAGTCGGTGCAAGTCCGACATAACCTGTGCGCTGCCCCTGCTGTGCGGAGGTATCCATAACGGATTTTCCCCCATACAAAAAAAGGTCGGTACAGACACTCGCGGCTCGTGAGGGTTCATTCCCACGTCGCGTGTTTGCCTCTAATAGAAAAGCAAGAGGACAAAATACTATGCCAAATGGTGAAAATCCTATTCAAATATCTCAAAAACTAACGAAGTTTCAACCGTTACAATGCTGCAGTTCTTGAGCCTCGAGCGCTTAAGTAAATGACGATCGTTCCAATACAAACGTGCAGATTTTGTTGTTACTTGTTGTTTTGACGACCGCTTTAGCTTAGTTGGTAGTGACCCTGCATACGAAGCTGGAGGTGCCGGGTTCGAATCCCGGGCCGGGCATTTATTTGTGTGATGAGCACGAATATTTGTTCTTGGGTCTTGGATGTTTTTTTATGTATTTAAGTATTTATTTATCTATATAAGTATGTATATCGTCGCTTAGTACCCATAGTACAAGCTTTGCTTAGTTTGGGACTAGGTTGATTTGTGTAAGATTGTCCACAATATATTTATTTATGTATTTATAAATATTTACTTATCATGTCCATTGATTTTCTTATTAGGTGTGTCATCATCCCTATTGTATCTCTCTCTCTCTCTCTCTTTCAGCATATTTGCGTCCACTGCTGGACATATGCCTCCCTATTGTATAGTAGATATTATTTAAAATGTCCGAGATTTTATAAAACTTGTCATTGGACTTTGAATCTTCACGCTTGGTCAGTAAAGTCGCTTTTTGAACGGCCTAATTTGATACGACTCGGACAGTTCAAATAATTTTATGTCACACCTGGCCATAAAGTGGCCATTATCGCACGCTCCGCGCGCGAAAAAACCCACTTCCTGGCCAGGGGGTGACATAAAATTTTGTACTTACCACGGGCGATAATAAAGAAAGCCTCAGATCGCATATTTATCGCCCTTGCCTTCGGCTCGGGCGTAAAATACCTGCGATCTCAGACATTCTTTGTTTTATCGCCCTTGGTAAGTAATGTACTATTAAGTATAATAACCGTTGAATTGGGCAGGTGACGGACATGATGGTGGCCAACTCGTCGAACCTGATCATCACGGTGCGGCCCGCCAACCAGCGCGCCGCGCCCGCGCCGCCCGCCGACCCGCCCAGCTCCGAGGCTGATGACGACAGGTATGAAAGAAACAATAGTACATTATTGCCGTGGCCGGGAAGGAAGCAATTGCAGGCTGAGTTCTTGTTTAAACGGACGAGCTGGCGAGTCCGTTTAACTATAATACGAAGCCTGCAATTGCCATTCCGGCCGAGGCTAATATAGTGCTTTTCTCAAAAATGGGGGTAATACGACAAAATTTTAATTAAGTTTTGATAAACATAACCTTATAAAATAAATAAATAAAATAGAGGATAGGGGCTTTGGTAAATCTGTGCAAAATATCTAAAAATAATCGTAAAAATAAACTTTCATGCTGATTATTTCGTAATTGTCAACGAATGATGTTTTTTTTTACAAAAAGGATTGCTTTTTTATTTTTCTAACTTATCACACTAAAATCAACAAAAATTTAAAAAAAGCTACTAAATGTAAATATTTTCAAAATTGCTTTCTTGGGATTGTATATGAGGATATTAGGTATCATTTGAGGCATATTTTATAAAAAAAATATTCGAGGGTATCTGGAGGAACCCAAACTTGGTATGTTTTGAAAATAATTTTTATTTAAAATAAGTGACTGAAATGTAATAATGTGATCTATTTTTAGAACCTGCTTAAACATCCCTTTCATTTGATACACACGATAGGTTTCAGGACAATTTTTGTTTTTTCACAAAAAAAGATGACGTCATAATCTCGGCTATCCCACTTGGTAGGTCTAGGGACTTTAGTGAGCGTCATCCTGAAAGGTGTCCGAACATATCCCAAAAGGTTTCATTCCATTTCATTTATTCGTTGCAAACCATGGTATTATACAAGGTGTTCTTACAAGCTAGATAGTACAAACATAGACCCTAGTATGATGTAGCAACATATTTATGAACTAAAATTCTATTTTCTAATTCATTCTATGAAGTTCATAATAATAGAATTGAGCGGGTGCAGAAAAAGTTTCTTAATATTCTCAGACACAGACTCAATTCGGTCGAGAGTACAGATCTTATATCAAGAGACTTGAGCGTTTCCATCTATCATCATTAGTCTCGCGTCGAAAACGCACTGAATTGCTCACTTTATACAAGATTGTGCACTCTCACCTTGATTGCCCTACTCTTCTAGCACTACTCACTTTTAGAGCCAGGTTCAGAGCGCGTAATCCCACCTCGAATATATTTGTACTCCAAACGTACATTAACAATACCTCATGTTACAACCCCATAATCAGAATGTGTAGACTATACAATGACACTGTGGCGGAGCATTCGTCACTGCACATATTTAACAGTAGTTTTCCTGTATTTAAGCGACAAATAACCAAAATCTTTAGTTAGATCATTTTGCCTTACCTTAGATTAATTAACCTACTAACACTTTCTTCACTTACGCTTTATAAGAAGTCTGGATTTTAATAATACTGTATAACTCGTGTTATATGACTATAATGTCCCTCAATTACTGTAGAAATTTTTATCTCACTGTGTACACATAGTTAAGAGCATCAGTCTAGTTTTATACAAAAAATATTGATGTATGGTGTATTCATGATTGATACTTGTTTTGTGTGCCTATTTAATAAAATAAAATAAATAAAAACTATACTAACTAAACATTATATGTATGTAAGTATTTATAGAGTTGTGTGCGAAATAATAACAACCTATTAGAAAATAAAATATTTGGGATAAACAAAATTTTTGAGGCTGTAATTATAATTGGTTAAAATATTCATTTAAACTATAAGGACATACATCAATGAGATATATTTTTTAAACTATGAAGAACTTTGGAGACGCTAGTGATTTAATTTCTCTTGTACACCTTTGCTGCAACGTGCATATGGCATATACGAAACATTGATGATTTACCAGCAGGGATCATGACGTCATTCACGAATAAATGGTACAGTCTGTCACTTTTATAGTTCTTCAGTGGGAACTTGTCTGAGAATCGTCGCACGAGGTCCCAATTAGTAATTATCAATGTCCGGGTAAAAACCTAATTTCCCCGTACTCATCATCCTCCTAGCGTTATCCCAGTACAGTTGCATCCTGAAGGATGCCTGGGGTCCGCTACCTAATACCAAGATTTGGCGTAGGCACTAGTTTTTACGGAAGCGACTGCCATCTGACCTCCCAACCCCGAGGGGAAACTAGACGTTATATGGATTAGGCTTTGTCAAGTGAGTGGGCAACTTGACTGTTAGAAGTTCTCGAACCGCCCGAAGGCCTCCAACTTGGCTTAACGACTGCTGCCATAGACAGCAACCGGGATCAACGGCTTAACGTGCCTTTCAAAGCACGGGAGCGCTCAGTTAGTAACCACTCAAAGCGGTCACCCATCCAAGTCCTGATCGCTGCCCACGTTGCTTAACCTTAGATACCGCAAGCGGTACGCAGGCGCCGCTGGGCCACGAGCGCTCCCCCCTTATTTCCCCGTACTACAACCAATATAAAACTAACGTATTGTTTGCAGGTTCGATCAAGACGAGCAAGATGAAATAGTCGACCTGACAGCGGTGACCCTCGACGAGCCGGAGACATATCCTCTACCGAGCAAGGACGACGGCCAAGTTCTACACCTCTAGTGCAAGTGTAGTGCTAAGTGAAGTCAGTGAAAACAGTGCGGACAAAGTGCTAACACCAACGTCTGTGCAGTCAGTGATAACAGTGCAGGGAAAGTGCTAACACCATCATTTATGCAGTCAGTGATAACAGTGCAGACAAGTGCTAACACCAATGTATGCGCAGTCAGTGATAACAGTGCAGACAAAGTGCTGACACCAACGTCTGTGCAGTCAGTGATAACAGTGCAGACAAAGTGCTAACACCAACGTCTGTGTTGTCAGTGATGACAGTGCAGACAAAGTGCTAACACCAATGTCTGTGCAGTCAGTGATACCGCAGACAAAGTGCTAACACCAACGTCTGTGCAGTCAGTGATAACGCAGACAAAGTGCTAACACCAATGTCTGTGCAGTCAGTGATGACAGTGCAGACAAAGTTCTAACACCAACGTCTGTGCAGTCAGTGATGACAGTGCAGACAAAGTGCTAACACCAATGTCTGTGCAGTCAGTGATGACAGTGCAGACAAAGTGCTAACACCAATGTCTGTGCAGTCAGTGATGACAGTGCAGACAAAGTTCTAACACCAACGTCTGTGCAGTCAGTGATGACAGTGCAGACAAAGTGCTAACACCATCGTCTGTGCAGTTAGTGATGACACTGCAGACAAACAGCTAACACCAACGTCTGTGCAGTCAGTGATAACGCAGACAAAGTGCTAACACCAACATAAGGTCTTACGTCATTGTAGCTAATTTTCAGCAGCTGAAATCAATGCCTTGGGTTGGTAGACGAAATGTGTGGAGTGAGAAGAGAGGCACTATCTAGGTACGCATGTAACACCCTCTGCCTCATCATCACTTACCAACAGGTCAAATACTTACCTAATATCTCTTAAAAAAAACACTGTTTTCTACATGAGAGCTAAGAGCTTCCAGATTCACAACGTCGTGTTGCACCATTATGAACCTTATTTCCTAAGATGAGAAGCGAGAATACACCGTAGGTAGTATCTGCTACATTCCAAATGAATTTTGGAGGGCAATACAGGAAAACTTCCCAATTTATCATAAGATTTGGGGATCATATTTACGTATTAATCCAATCAAATAGGTCCCTGAACCTTAAGTGGAAATATGTATGTATAATTATTTGAAATCCTAAAAATAGGTAAAGCCAGCTATCATAAAATATGATCATAATTGATAATGATATATTGTCGAACACCCTTTCACCATACGGGTCGATTCAACCGGGACTGGGGCTGCAGAACCGGTTTTCTTCTCCAGAAAACGGTTTAAATGTCAATTTCAACCAAAAAACCGGTTTTACATTACCTAAGCGTGATGTGGGAGACAGCATCACAATACTCTGTAGCAATAATTTATTGGTCAATTTTATAAAACTTAACATTCCAGAAGGCTTAAAACAATTAATTTTAAGATTAGTTCCCTTTAGAAAATCATTTTATACTATCGACAATAAAAAATAATTTTAAAAAGAATATTTAGTGCGGATTTTTGGCATGAAGATTATAATAAAATAAAATAAATAAAAAGATGTATCGCACCAAACTAAATATGGCGTTATATCTGTGAATGACAAATCTCCCATGTTATAGTAAAGTTACTATGATTATAGGGCTGAAATTCGACTAGTTACAAAGGCAGTCAGTGATATGGCTAATCATGTCACGAAAACAAACCTAATTTCGCCCCTGAACGTTTGAAAGCCGGCGCCTATTGTCGAGATCCATCCATTATGAATATAGATATCGTTCATGTCTTTTATTCTAGGACTTTATGACATTCCATAGTGTGAACTTGCAAGGTTCATAATGAAATATCTGAAATTTATCAAATTCTAACTTTAAATGGTTATATAGTACATTACTTACCAAGGGCGATAAAACAAAGAATGTCTCAGATCGCAGGTATTTTACGCCCGAGCCGAAGGCAAGGGCGATAAATATGCGATCTGAGGCTTTCTTTATTATCGCCCGTGGTAAGTACAAAATTTTATGTCACCCCCTGGCCAGGAAGTGGGTTTTTTCGCGCGCAGAGCGTGCGATAATGGCCACTTTATGGCCAGGTGTGACATAAAATCTATAATGGTTTATTGGTTTTTTGGTATAAAGAGAGCTGTGTTGATAGCATGGGAACTGTCCCTTCTGTTGTCAACACAGTGAATCCTCAAATTTTATAAAGGGTTGGTAACGCGCTCCTTTGGAGTTGCGGGCGTTTATAGGCTGCGGTGTCGGCTTACCATCAGGTGGACCGTACGCTTGTTTGCCACCGAGGTTGTAAAAAAAAACAGAATTTAACAGTTGGTAATCTCTATTCTGTAAATTGCTACTATGTTACTAAAAATAGCTAAATATTATCTTCTATATATTAGCTCACTTTATCCGTCTTTGTTAAAAAACTAAGTATTATTAAACTCTTCCCATGGAAGGTGCTATTATGAAAGTGATCGAAATTCATGAAATGAAATTATATGAAAACATTTTACTACATTGCATTTGGTATCAATTTTCTTTTATCAAAAAGGATAGTATAAGCTTAACCATGTACTTAAATGCGTGAAATTAATATTTAGTTCCTATATTGCATTGCAAACTACAACATTAGAAACTAGAAGCAATGTCATAAGAAAACCAAAAAAAATGCTAAGTATGTTCCAACCCTTAGCAAAGAAGAGCACTTTTTGCAGCACACTTAGTTGGGGTTTTAACTCAGCAGATCCATTCAATGTAGTACAATAAAACATGGCAGGAAAAAAACATGCCAGGTATCCTATTAATACCATTAAGAATAAATTATTGGCCTTCATAACATGTAGTTTTTTGCAGCATATAATTTCGAATGTATAAAAAAATAATTACAGCATTTAAGAATCAGAATATATATTTATTGCCTCAAATTAATATAAATAGATACAAACTCTTTACAGACTAAACATAAATAGTACTTAATATCTAAAGTTAAAATTTAAAAACAAAACATTGGTTGGGCAAAGGGTTCCAATGTCAGCTTGTGCAGACAAAACAGTAAGTAAGTTTTTAACCTCCGACGCGAACCGAAAAGATAGGTGTAAAGCGAAATCATTAATATTTGAGTACATTTTTTGTGACATCAATTTAGTTGCATATAGATAAATCCCAATTCCGGAACCAGTACCGGAATTGGAGACCAAATAGACAGCCATTGTTTTACGTTGAATGGATATGCTCGGTCAAAACCAAAAACTACCGCGTGATATATTTTGCATTATCAACGAGAACATACATTCCAGTAGAAGACACATCAAGTGCCTTGAATCTTTATACCATGTTTTGTATGCATTTAGCTTTTACGTACACGCGATAATAATATGCTACAATTTTGGCTTAGAATACTACCGCAGTATTGTTGAATCGTTCTTACTAAAAGGAAAAGTTTAATACATTATTTGGGTCAATCAACTATTTCTTGTCGCTCGTTATAGTTGACGAAATATAAGCTGCACCGATTCGCCATACAAGTTGTTCGAGGAATCGGTGCAGCTTATATTTCGTTAACTATACCATGGTTACGTCTCCTGGGTCACTCTTTTTCTAAGAAACTCGGTTACTGTTGTCTCCTGGCTGACGGGACAGAATAACAACAAGGAAAAGTTGATTGACCCATTTGTACAGTGGCCATCAGATATATCGGAGTAAACAGTGTTCTCAAAATGTCTGACTCTGAACTCGACTTTATGGCCTAGGTGTTAAAGAGCATGTTAGATCATTTGAGATCGCCCTGAAGTGTTCAGATTATATTTGATGGCGAAGGTTTTGTGATTAAGTGATACAGTATTTTTAAACAGTACCCCTTATCTACATTTAAACCAAATCCATGTGTTTAAAGAGCTAGGCGTTTTCAAAAAAGTGCAGCTTTCTCCTACTAGTTTGCAAATCTTTAAAAATTTTTTTTGTTTAGATTTGAATTTGAAAATGCCCAAACAAATCGCTTGAAAAAACATCACAAAATGAAACACAAATAATAGTAGCCACTTTTTATAAGAATCACATTCTCATAGTATGATTTTAAGTAGGAAAAAGCCCGAAAAAGTGAGAAATTGTTAACTTATTAAATGAAAACGCCAAACTACTTAACGATACGATTAAACTAGAATCTATAAAGGCCTCTTTATCGTCTCTATAAAGGCCTATCAATAATAAAACACAGCCTATTATCGTGCCTTGTGTAACTACCACGATAATTTGCAAACGTTAGAATTTTTGAACAGATTTTACACGTAACATTATCTTAAGCTTAACTCGATACCATTTTTCATTGTGTACATATTACATTTATTGATATATTTGTCAGCAAAGAAACTTAGTGTATACCGAATATTCCGCCGTCCAAACCATTCCATATCTTTTATTCGTGGCGTAACCGTATATTTTTAGACCCATATGCTATATGTCGCAACTATTATAGACAATAACATAAATCTGGTTTCATGCTAATCGATAAAACAAGTGCAGAAAATTTGTCTATATGAAAATACCTGTGTAAGAATATGGTAGCATTGATGGATGAAAATGATTGATATGAATGATAAAGGTCAGTTTATATAGACATTTCAGTTTTATCGAACTATAAAATCCGGTTATAATATAACGTAATATTGAGATTTTATTTCTCAACGCCTTTATTATATCAAATGCTTTAGTTATTGTTTGTCTAGATCAAAATAATGTTAGTTTTTCGAGCTTAAATTAAATTTTTAGGTTTATTTGTATTTAATTTACTTAACACATGTATTGTTAGTTGTAGTTATGTTATACATATCATGTATCTTGGCTCGAAAGAGTTGGTTGGATCAAATGTTGGTACATTTGTTGTTGCGAGAATTTAATTCACTTCAATTGAATTTAAGAATATTGTTCACAATTACTGTTAGTAACACAGTTTAAGGTCAAAATATAACCGACTGTAGTTAAGTTTGTGCCGTTCTTCATATAATTGTAATCTATTCAAATGTTTTATCATCTGCACAGGATTTGATACACATGCCTTTGAAAGGGGTGGTTTCCTTATTTTAATGATCACACCAATCTCTCAATACCCGATAAGCTTGCAAGTCCGTTGTAACGAACATTGTTGTTTTTGAATCTCACTTCTTTTTTAAAAAAGGCTTTCCATTAAATTAAATGATGGTTTCGCCAATCAATACTTGTTCAGTGACGTTGTTCGGTAACGACGCCATGACGCCATGGTTTTGTTCGGTAGTGGATTGGATTCTGCTCGTCGTCGCGCCGAGCACGTGTGGTCACCAACGCAGCGACGAGCAAAATTCCGAATCTCACTTAATCAATGTAATATACAGTATGATAACATTGAATTATTAAACACATAATTGTATTTACAAAATAACATATTTTGTAAATTGGTTATTTTAATGTTTGTTCACTAGACAAAATGTTGAAGTAAGTTTGAATTTGATATTAACATATATATGTTCTTATAACATTGAATATTGTACTTTAACACTAATTTACAAACTTCCAATTTTTAGACTGTGTGTAACAAAAAATATTACAATCATATTAAAGTAACTTAGCCAATGGGATAAGAGTGTATGTCAGTGTTATAGTTACAGTCGAGGGCACCAATATGTATACACTTTTTCACCTTATTCCATTGAAATAAGGTCCAAAAATGTATACTTATTTATGCCCTCGACTGTACTACTAAGTAATTTATGGTCCATCCGCTGGTCTAAGGCCAAACAGCCATAAAGATAAACTAATTAGTTAGTCTATTCTTATGCAAAAGTTAGTAAGTGATCTCTTACACACAGCAAAAGATAACGTAATAGTTTGCACTAAAGTTCAATGTCAAATGACAGCAATAAAAATTTTAGTGCGACAAAAAATATTTGACGGTAGTTGTTGAGATATCTGTTTACGGAACACAAGGTATTTTAAGCTTTAAAGAAGCTAGGCTTAGGTTGCAATTGAAAAAATCGTGTTACGACTTGTGACTTCGAAATAAAAAGTGATATTGTTGCACTATTAATTTTATTGCTTACATTTTTTGGCTCTTTGGCCTTAGACCACTTTGGGCAAAATATGCCACTGTTTCACTAACTAAAGTATCATGTTTTCTTCGTCAACAACAAATGTACAGTCCACAGAATCGATGTAAACTTGTGAATTATATCGTAGGGTATATAGGTCTCTTATGAAATGGATATCGATAGTATTACTTAGTATTTTTTTGTAATTGTCATGTATATTTTAATCAATGAGTGATAATATTTCATTTGACATCGTTTTTTGTTACTGTATACATTTTATGTTTTGTATTCATGTTCCGTTTGTTTGTACTTAATCTTTTTTTTATCACAAGTTGCCTTTTTAAGCATTTTTCGATGAAATTTACATATTATTTGCTGATTGGCTCAAAATTGGTCCAAAATGATGTTTGTAGTCAAATGATTATACGTAGTTTAGGAGATACGTTATATTTACACTCTAAGCTAGTATACATTTGTGCTGTATGTAATAAAATATATTCTTATTTAATTAATACGGTTTTATTATAGTCATTAGTCACCCACTACACATAATAATTAATAATGCATATACTGTTTTGCAGTATTGAGAATAAAGGACATCTCTGTGAACCAGTGTTTAAGGTATAATTCCGCAGCCGACAGCAGACGGCAACTGCACGTTCCACCGCACACGAAATTTAACCGTAATCGTAAGACAAAAAGTCTCAATTTAGAGTGAGCGGCGTAAGTGTCGTCGTGCCGTTACGACACTTGCCTGCTCATTTCAAATTGAGCTTCTTACGAATACCATTACGGTTCAATTTAGAGTGCGGCGGAACGTGCAGTTGCCGTCTGCTGTCGGCTGCGGAATTAAAGCTTTATGAAACTCGCATGCAAGAAAAATAACAGTATTTCCGATATGAGGAGCGAGAAACTATCAACAAAACAGTACGAGGTGCGCGGCGTCTCCGTTTTTTTTCTGTTACAATTTTAATTTCCGGCTAAGTGTTTTCGTTTCCTAGCGAGATGTGCGGCGTCATGATTCTCATGATGTACAGACTACAGTCGGCATCAAAAGTTACTACTAGGTACTTTAGTTAGATGCTGACTGTGCAGTCAACCAATCTGATCTCTAGCTGCTTTCCTATAGATTTTCACTGTGACAAGGTGCTAAGTAGGGAATGCAATCTTGATCTTGCGAGATCTCGACGAGATTACAAGACTGATTTTATTGTTGACCGCTACTTGGAACAAACTCTAAACGGTGATAAGGGCGCAGCGCACAGCACAGTTGTTTGGTGCGGCGCGGTTAGCGTAACTACCTACAATTATTTTCATGATATTTACTCGCTTACCCTATTTTTTTTATTAAACGTTGGTTTTTGTTTCAGTATTCTAATAATGTGGCTTTTTTTGAAATCCAGTACTAGATACCCTGAGTAGGGACTGTCCATTAAATTAACGTATTTTTATAGAAAAAGCGTATATTTATAAAAATATATATGTCGTATTAAACGAGATCTCGTCTGTTTTTCTGACGAGATCTCGAATCTCAAATCTCGACCTCGGATTTCTTACGCGAGATCTCGAATCGCCAATCTTGGTGCGAGATTGCATTCCCTAGTGCTAAGTGGCCCAGAAATCAATTTGGTTGACCGTACGTTGATAAGTGCCTTATTTACATCAAATTTACATATACGAGACTCGCGCGCGAGTATACTTAGTACGTGCTGTATTCTATTACATTACTGACCCAGTCCCTAGAACCGAGATCGAAATAATCAAACCTGTAGGTATCTTAAAAATAAACTACACACAAATACTTTATCTCATAAAATACGAAACTAGGTCAACGACTCCCGCTGTCAAAAACAATACCAGATCAAGTTCATACTGTTCGATATTTTTGGCAGATGAATTGTGTCAACTCTATGTCAAGGTCAGGTCTGCAGAAAAGCAACCTTATTTAGCGACGTATACAGACTAAATCCCATTGGGTTATTATAAATCGTCTTAATCAATCCATATCGATAATATGGTTTTTATTCAGCCAGTTATCCGTTGCGCATCGATATTACATTACACCGTAGCTGCCTGGTTTTAAGGTTTATTTTCGTATGATTGATGCCAGTAATGATATAGTTCAGTGACATTATCTCAGGTAGTCTAGGGCGGCTTGTATTCAGCCAGTGCTAGAAGTGATTTCGGTCAACATTCACTGTAGTCTTGTGCTTAGTAATTTGATAACGCAATATGTGTGAGTATTTCAATATAATATTTTTTTGTTATGGACCATTATAGTTTTCTAGCACTTTTCCTTCTAACCCACGAATTCCGAAGCAATTTAAAAATAAATAACTGTTTGTTTTGAACAGTTAACAAAATACTGTAGGGTCATTAAAATAAGGTGAATCGGTGTTTTTCGTGACATACATACATAGATGCCAGTCGAGATATAGGTAATTTAATTTTGTCACGCCTGGCCATAAAAGTGACATAAATTTGTATACAACTTACCACGTGCGGTAATAAAGAAAGCCTCCGATCGCATATTTATCGCCCTTGCCTTCGGCTCGGGCATATACCTACCTACGATCTGGAACCTTCTTTGTTTTACTGCCCTTGGTAAGTATGTGCTATTTCCTCCTACTTTCAGGAACCATCGTGTTATTTCCATGTCGTCGGTAATTTACAGTATGCGTCTACGATAAATTAAGATTCAAACTCTGGCAAACCTAATTTAATCCCGCCAATTGGATGCTTTTAATTTGTTTACGAAATCTCTCTAACGTCATTCCCTCATTCACCAAATTACGAATGACGTCACAACTTCACCCGAAGCTTATTTACAATTGCGTGCGGCCATTTATTATTCTTAAAAACGTCTCAAAGACTTAATAACGGCATGTTGATTTTTTCCGCAATGCTTTATGAACCGGCAACACAAAGTAAATGGTGCCACCTGAATTATAAATAAATAAACCGTAAACCCAGGACAGAAAGCTGAAAATTAGATAAATACTTGTTTTTGAGGTGTAAAGTGACGTGGTCAAGGTTAGGGTCTCCAGAAATAAATGTTACATCCTCCAGAGTTTAGGCAGCGGTGCCAAGTTTTCTCCGTCCTTTAACCGTTGTCTCGCCAGTCCACGTTCAAAAACCGAACTCGATGGTCAACCGTCAAAATCCATGCCAGTGTGAAAAGTGCCACTGTTTGTAAACCTTATTTAAAAACTTAGATTTGCGCGACTTTTCTAAAAAGTCTCTAAACTAATTTCCTTACTTTGTGACAGTGAAAATCAAAATGGCAGACGAAGAATATCATGTCCACACAAGAATGGAAGACATTACGGAACAAGATGACAAGAACCTAGCTGGAGCCAAGAAGGAAATAAGGAACGAATTAACCGTTATAATACCCGAAAATCCGTTCCCAGAAATAGAAGTCGATGCTTACCCGCCTCTAAAGTTCTCTTGGGTTATACCGAAAAAACTGGCCGCCATGGCTTTCCCGAGGAATATAGAAAACATAAAGTATTTGACCAATCAAGGTATTACGCACCTGGTAACACTGACGGCGGGGAAGAAGCCTCCGGTGGACGGTGTTGCCAGGATACGGTGGACGGAGATACCCGTTGAAGAGTTCGAGGTGCCCTCGTTGGAGAATATTAAAAAGTTCATCGACGTTTGCAAGCGGGCTGATAAGAACGGCGAGGTAATTTACACAACTAACTAACTAGCAAAATACAACTATTTAGGAAAATGCTCTCTCTCTATTTAGAAAACTACAGGTACGGATTATGTACAGTACCCACAGGTTACGGATTAATTCACCAAATCACTATATATTTTTGTTCACACCAATATATGTTCACCGGCAGAAAATTTGGCCCAAATTAGAAAAATGCATTTTTATATATTAAACATTATTTAAGGCGCCTGTATACGCAAGCACTCCCCATACAAACTTTGTGCAAGTTTTTCTTGGCTTGTGTTTGCATTACACTTATGATTTTTGGTCAGTACGCTTATTTTTTAGTTAGCTAGAACCTCAAGAAAAAAAATCGTTTTTTTTTTTTAATTTTTTTTGATCTTTTTTGCTTGACATTCTTCGTATATCTAATATTAACCAGCAAAAAAAATATATATACGGGAGTGCCAAAACTGACGAATAAAACTTGCACAGAGTTTGTATGGAGAAGGCCTGGCGTATACAGGCGCCTTAATTTATTCAATTTATAGTTTGAAATCAAGAAAAGTTTTTTGGGCCTTTTCTGCCGGTGAGTATATTCTTCGTTGATTGGCTTGAAATTGGGCTGAAAGCAGTAGCTAATTGCAATTGAAAATCATTTTGAGATTAGGTACACGGTACACGTAACCCACGTGGTATTTATTTATACACAATCTGAAGAAGTTTAAAAAAAATTGGCAAGCATCATAAAAACTGCAAAGCGGTCGGAGAGTTCAAGGTAGTTGTTTTGGCTAACAATATAAACAGTAGGTAAATGTAAATAATAAATGGGACTTGAAAAACCGGTAACTCGAAAATTATCGATTTGTTTCAAAGTTTTTTTATAAATATCGAAAATTTAAACCTGATGCATAGGTACCAACTACTCGTATTTCGTTAGTTACTGAACGTGTCCATGTTACGCAAAGGAGGTTCAATATTTCGATTACTTATACAATGTAATAAAAAACCTTTTATGTCACACCTGGCCATAAAGTGGCCATTATCGCACGCTCCGCGCGCGAAAAAAACCACTTCCTGGCCAGGGGGTGACATAAAATTTTGTACTAACCTCGGGCGATAATAAAGAAAGCCTCAGATCGCATATTTATCGCCCTTGCCTTCGGCTCGGGCGTAAAATACCTGCGATCTGAGACATTCTTTGTTTTATCGCCCTTGGTAAGTAATGTACTATTAATTAATTCCAAGACCAACTTATTATTCACTCAAGTAATCCACCGGATTGTTGTTATTAGTCGGTTACACGGTGTTTATTATCACGCGATACACTCATATCACGATATTGTGTATAGATACAGTGCGCGCCATCCACGACGACGCGCCCCTCCACAGCGAATCTCATACTAATCTATGCGCAATTGTACGGATTGGGCTGTGGAGGGGCGCGCCTTCGTGGATGACACGCACTATAGTAACTAGGTATTGATGAATATTGAAGCAAAATCCAAACAACTTTGAAAACCATGCACACACTCACACATACACACCATACATACAAACAATTTACAATGTTCTTATTTAAAAATGTTGGATCTACATATTACACCTTTTTCTGGCGATAATATTGACACCCTTGTAATAACAATGACAGTCAGCAGCAATGCTATGCGGGCGAAGTGCTCAAAATGATCTTCACACATCTTTATTATAAGGGAATAAGAGCGTCG
The DNA here is from genome assembly GCA_951800055.1 of Cenopis cana. Taxonomy (NCBI): domain Eukaryota; kingdom Metazoa; phylum Arthropoda; class Insecta; order Lepidoptera; family Tortricidae; genus Cenopis; species Cenopis cana. The sequence continues at coordinate 3,167,125 of OX637495.1, forward strand.
AGTTTCTTTCGGCGTTTCTTCTCGGCAGTGGCCTCTGTGAAACGCTAGTAGGGTTTGACTTGTAAAAGTGCCATTGCGGCCTACTTACAGAATAAAGTTCATTTTATTCATTTTATTTTATTCAACCATTGCTGCCGACTGTACACGGGTTGTAATAATATTGGTTGCACAGGTGATGGGCATACACTGCCGGCAGGGCCGCAGCCGCTCTGGCGTGATGCTGGCCAGCTACCTGGTGCACTTCCACCGGTTCCTGCCCGACCAGGCTCTCAACACCATCCGGATGATCCGACCAGGTAACAACAGCAATGAATAAGGAGTAGTAGCACAGAATAGTATAGTTGTATTACATACAGAAGGGACACGAACCCCCCGCACCGAGGTCAGTTACCTCGTCCCTGATGAGAGACCCGCCTGGTGTCGATCGGGTGCCGTCGCGCCTCGCGATTCGTCCGCGCCACGCGCTACGCACCCGCGCAAACAATTGACGCGTGTATACTTAAAATTATTTGAACTTTCAGAGTTGTATCAAATTAGGCCGTTCAAAAAGCAACTTTACTGTCCAAGCGTGAAGATTCAAAGTCCAATGACAAGTTTTATAAAATGTCGGACATCTTAAATAATTTCTACTATACGACAGCGTACGCACACATCCTTACCCACAGCGCTTACCGTTTGGCTGTAAAACCAGTGACAGATTGACAAGCCATTGTACAAATGTCTACTATTAAGTTTGTTTTCCTTGTGTACTACTACTACAAACCGCGGACCATGAGTGACAGCAATAGGGTTTCGTTTGGACCTTACGGCTAACCTCCTTGGTTTAGTTTCTAGATCTGATCGGCCCATTCCTTTTAAAGTTACTCATAATAATAAACTTCGTCTTCCAGGTTCCTGTGACTCCATGGAGCACGAGGAAGCGGTAGGCCAGTACTTCATGTACTTGACAGAGGACAACCCGCTCAAGTTCGGCGTGTCGGGCGACGTCATGGAGGACTTTATACAGGCCGCCAAGGACTGCAATAAAACCAACATACAATAGAGCCATGGTCTATCAATAATGCGCGGGAGATCCTTACGAAGTGTTCTAGATATAATCATGGTCTACGAAAACAGGGTCTGCCATTTCGGATCGTGACACAAGTGACGTAGGGTGACACCACCAGTAATGGACACTTTAATACCTGTGATCCGAGACATTCTTTGTTTAACCGTTACCGCCCTTGGTAAATAATAGTACATTACTTAACAAGGGCGGTAAAAAAAGAATGTCTCAGATCGCAGGTATTTGAAGGCGATAAATATGTGATCTGAGGCTTTCTTTATTACCGCCCGTGTTAAGTGCAAAATTTTATGTCACCCCCTGGCCAGGAAGTGGGATTTCCCGCGCGCGGAGCGTGCGGTAATTGCCGCTTTATGGCCAGGTGTGACATAAAATACTATTAATGGTTTATTTATTCTAAGTGTAAGCCTATGATTTAAGTATAATGACTGATGTGTTTGAGTGTTTATGATTGTTGTTTCTTGTACCTGAAATTAACATTAAATGGCTATAAAAACGTTTGATTTGTTTTATTCACGGTTGGTCCTTCGAGCCGGATTGTGTGCTTAACATTTTAATTCCTCGCAGTAATATTTAAATCATTAATTACATACACTTATGCGCTTAATTATAAACATATTGATATAAAATAAGTCTCAATCCATCAAATGTCAAATAATATTCCATTCCCGCAACTCCACGAGTAAAATAATATCTTTGCAGCATTTGTTTTTCAGTTTACATGATTTCTGAAACGCACATTCGATTTTTAACATCACCGTTAGTGTCATGTTAAATCGATGCTGTAACGAAGTGCTCTCATTGCTTAAAATAGCTAATCAATTTACACGTACAATACAGACCTGCCAACGGACTTTGGCACTCAGCCCGTGCTGACGACGTCTGATCGTCTACCGTCTGAAATAGCCGCGGGATGCTGTAGATCGCAAATTGTTTTATGGAGTGCGTTATTACTTGACTGACGGAAACTGATTGTTTGTTTGTGAATGGGCTTGTGAAAGTGTGTAAGGTAAGTTACGTTTTTGTTATTTTTTCTTAAAAACGGCCGGAAAAGTAAATGTTAAGTATTACCTACTCGCTGCGTCTTGCAAAACCCATGCAATAAATACATATTGATAGGTATCTAAAGTGGCAAGTTTAACGTCAAATAAAAATCTGAATATAATAACTAAATCTTCGCTAAAATTACATGAAAATGTAATATCAAATTGTAGTGAATTTTGATACTCCTACCTACCTAAAAGATATGTACCCCTCCATTTACATGTGAATTAAATTTTGAGCGGTTTTGAATTAATTTTTAATCATTTAACCTTAGACACAAAAAGAGATAAAATAACGTGAAAGTTAAACCTTAAATATGTGCCCAATAAATGAAAAGATCCTAACCTATCTAATTTCTCCGCATATTTAAAACAATATATATTTTAATATTTTATTTTATATTTATTTTATTTTATTTTGTTGTTTTTGACGACCGCTTTAGCTTAGTTGGTAGTGACCCTGCCTACGAAGCTGCAGGTCCCGGGTTCGAATCCCGGCCGGGGCATTTATTTGTGTGATGAGCACGAATATATTTGTTCTTGGGTCTTGGATGTTTTCTATGTATTTAAGTATTTATTTATCTATATTTAAGTATGTATATCGTCGCTTAGTACCCATAGTACAAGCTTTGCTTAGTTTGGGACTAGGTTGATTTGTGTAAGATTGTCCACAAATATTTATTTTATTTATTATTTAATTTCAGTGCCGTAAATAAATAGCCATAAAAATGGGTTCAAGAGCGATGCGAACCAACCTCAAACTTTCCAGACTTCTGTATAAATACACAGAGGAGGAAAAAGAGGAAAAACCAGTCGAAGACACGCCAAAGCCAGTCGAAGAAGAAAATTTCGAGTCCTACCCTCCTTACAACTTCTCATGGTTCATAGAAGGGAAGGTGGCCGCCATGGGCTGGCCGCAAACAGTAAGTTCGCCTTTGTAACAATATAACCGAATTTGTCTGTATTTTTTACCCGTGTTCTGCGTCTTCTTAGTCGGTCACTCTTGTCTGAGTGGTCATGGTTACGCAGACGAGGTACACGGAGCGATGTTCGGTGGGTTTGTTGTTTCCGAGGACAGCTCTGTTAGCGATAAGCATCCATTTCCGCCGGTTAGAGGCATCGGGAGTACCTACATTGGACTTGGTGGACTCGGTAGTTTTTTTTAATCAGGCATATTTTTTTCAAATAATGTAGGTAGGTGCCTAATTACAGTATTACATAACTACTAAACACAATAGGGATGTTGGCTCAAAAAAAATTGCTTCAATAGAAAGAAGACATAAAACTATGCAAATAGTGAAGCTACAACGGTTAGAATGTTCGTAGTTAGAGAGTGAAAGTGCTACTCAACAGTGACGTGTTGAGTAGCGCCATAGTAAATGACGATCGTTCAAAATAAAGGTGCGTTTTGCGGAAAAGCGACAGAAAATACCCACTCTTAAAACTTTGAAGACATAATTACGATGTTATTTAATTTTTTGAATTACTTTTTTCGTTATTTGATTGAGAATTTGAGCCTTTATGTAGAAAATTTGGATTTATTGATTTTCTTTTATAGTGTCATCATCCCTATTAGACTGGGGTGTTTAGGAATTTTTTACAACCTCCTATGAACGACTGCGCCTTTTTCTTTAGGTAGCAAACCTCAACTACTTAGCGGACGCTGGCGTGGACCATCTCATCACGCTGTCTCCGGAGAAACGGCCGCCGATCCTGGACTGCAAGAAGAAGTTGAAATGGACTGAGATTAGGATAAAGGAATTCGGGACGCCGACGCTCCGGCAGATCATCAAGTTTATTGAGATCTGTGAGCGAGCTGAGATCCGGGGAGAGGTTTGTACTTTTTAAAACTTACTGTCCTACTAATCGTCCTGTAAATTGAGACTATTAAGTATGTAACTTTTTTTTTCATGATGTTATTTGAACCAGTTTTAAGAGAGGAATAAATGTTTCTATAGAACACAAAACAAAAGACAAAAATGGGTTTCAGAGTACAGCATGCACCTATGTTTGATAAATTGTTTGAAAAATTGAAAAAATGATAAAATATTTTGTATTTGTATTTGCATAACGGAAGTTCCCTGAAAACGCTCCATACTAATTGAGCGTTTTGTGACGTCACAACACTATGTGCCTCTAATTCTTTTTGTTGAACGTATTGTTTGAACGGTAAAGTAGCTTTTTGAAGGAATTGCTTTGGTGCAATTCGTTCAACAGAAATGATTTCAAGTATACTACGGTTGTATGGAAAAACGAGTAAATTGCTGTTTTGGTTGTGAAATATTGCGCTTCGGTACATAGTTGTCGTACAATTTTTAGTTTATCTTCATATAAGAATCCTGATGGTGGTTTTTAATTTACTTTTAGTCAATAAAAAATACATAATTTTTCGTAACTTTCAAGTCACTTTTTCAGTGATCGCCGAGTTACGACAGAGGCCAGAGGGGGGAGGGATGGGAACGTAGTCGACAGTTTTCCTAACGGATTCTTATGATGGAGAGCGTTGGCGTTGTCAAAATGCGTAGTATGTTTCGACATTGAATGGAACCTTTATTGTCTCGCAGGTGGTGGGCGTGCACTGCCGGCACGGGCGCGGGCGCACGGGCACGATGCTGGCGTGCTACCTCGTGCACTTCCGGGACATGGCGCCCGAGCGCGCCGTGCTCACTGTACGCGTGCAGCGCCCTGGTAACTATCGCTTTAGTAAAGGTTCGAGCACACACAGCTCAAAATACGCTGACGCGCCGTAAACGCTTTGATGACAGGGGCTTAGGGGTTAACCCTTTCGACGCCAACAACGTATATTGCGCCAACGAAGGATATACCCGTCAAGGCGTGCAGTGCGATATCAACCTACATGCATTTCTATAGGGTTCATCTTCGCTGTTGACATTCCCATGTGTGGCGTGTGTTCTGCATTTGTATTTGACAGAGCGCTAAACAGGTTAAAAACGCAGGAGTTTTCATTCTCCACGACCGCGCAGTCAGTATGCATTCTACTAAAACTAGGCGTCCACAGTTCCGCATCGCACCCAATATGTATTTTGTACTGATCCGCACCGTAAGTACGGAGTTGGGGGTCAGTGGACGCACTTGTGTGACTTTCTATAGGTACAAAGAATGCTCCTAATCCATTGCATGCGGAACTGGTGGCACATCTGTGACACGCGAAGGAACGTAAGCGCTGTGGGTAAGTATGTGTGCGTGCGCTGTCGGCACACGCGTCTGTTGTTTGCGCGGGTGCGGAGCGCGTGGCGCGGACGAATCGCGAGGCGCGACGGCACCCGATCGACACCAGGCGGGTCTCTCAGGGACGAGGTAGCTGACCTCGGTGGGGGAGTTTGTGGCTATTCTGTATGTAATACTATTCTATGACTGTGGACTGGACGCCTAGCTTAAGTACAGAGGAATTTGAACTGTATACAGTGTACTCACAGTAGTTACCTACTGTCTCACTAGATTCTAATAAATTTTCAGGATCTTGTGAAACCTACGAGCAGGAAAAGATCGTGTGCCACTACCACGACTGCGTCCGTGGGACCATAGAAAAGCCGGACTACAGACTCGTCGAAGACAAACTATACTTCGACTGCTCTATGAAACACATGTTCGAAGATGACAACGAGGATACGGAAATCACCGCAAAAAAGAAAACTGACGAGAAAAAAACTGTCAAATTCGAGGAAGACTTTGTGGACAGGAAAGAGCTTATCAAGAAGTTGTGCGAAAAAAAAACGAACACAATGATCATTAATCATAAGATTTATTTTTAAATTTATTATAACGTTATTTACAATTCGACTTGAACAACAGTGGTGACAATTTTGCAGTTTTGTACGGAAATAAATAGGTACATTTAGCATTTTTGACATTTTCATTTGATATAACCTAAAGGTTTGCGCCGAGTATGCGACCCTGTGGGATTTCAGCTTGGGAACTGATTGCTCTTACAACTTCAAGGTTAAGTAAATTAAAAGGTCTGGTTCTGGTAAAGGCATTTTAGAATTCATAAGACTTGGTACAGGGGTTACCAACATACACACATGCAACTTCTCAAAATGGATCTTTTGGACATATGCTATATTTTAGGCCTGCTACTGTAGCTTAGTGGTTCAAGCGGTTGCCAGACAACGTTAAGGCTGGTTCGGACTAGGCTAGTAGTTTAGTCTAGTAGCGAGTAATTTAGTAGCTAAACGTGTCTGGACACCAAAACATTAGTCGAGTAGATTAGTAAGTAATTTAGTAGAGTCAATCCATTTTATTCAATTTTTTTTTTGTAGTTAAGAAACGAGTAGCACCCCCCCCCACCACGCGTCCGTGCTCACTCCGCCGCCGGCTTAACAAGTCCAAACCTGTCGATTTAGTCGAGCTCATTAGTTGGCGTGAAAATGTCGTTTCGCTGTAGGCTGTTCATCTTGCAGAATACCGCTGACTTGTGAACTTTACTCGACTGTAATGCGAACGATTTTTAGGCAGTAGCGAATAGTTTAGCTACTAAATTACTCGCTACTAGACTAAAATACTAGCCTAGTCCGAAGCAAGGTAGTTAGTTCGAATCCCGGCTGAACCGAACCAATGAGTTTTTCTGAACTTGTGTATGGAATATTCTTCGATTTTTACCGTTGGCTTTTCGTTAAGGCGCAGGGTAGGACAAGGCCTTCCCCATACAAACTTTGTGCACGTTTTATTCGTCGGTTTTGGCACTAACAAATATAATATTTTTTTTGGTTGTAAATATGCGAAGATCGTGATGTGAAAATTTTGAAATATTTCAAAAAATAAAAAGAAATTTACATCACGAAATAGCTATCAGAAAAATAAGCATACTGACCAAAATCATATCTTTAATGCAAACACAAACGAAGTAAATCCTGCACAAAGTTTGTATGGAGAGAGCTTGCCCTACCCCTCCTCTTAAAAGAAAATCTCGAAGAAACCTGGATACATAATATACAAATACTTTATTAGTATATAATATATGAAGTCTCCAATCAGCACTGAGCCAGCGCAGCGAGAGGTCAGCGGCTAATATATAGTTCCCGGTAAACATCTTGAACCCATCGAAACCTTCCCTCTCCGTCGCACTTATGTGCAAACTTGCATGTGCGACAGAGATGGAAAATTTCAACGGGTTCAAGTTGTCTGCCGGGAACTATACTGGCGAAGAAATTGAATGTTTGTCGCTTAAACTCTATTACAATAGAAATAAAATCCAAAAGTGTACACATAATCTTGTGATTATATACTGTACTGCGTCTTTTAATTGACAATATTTCATAATTTCCAAAAGTCTTAATTCGAAAACCATGGGCCTATTGCATCATAAAATTCATAAATTACAACTAATATTACAAGCGGAAGTCTCTTTCAAATGAAAGGGATTGAAATGAGACTACCGCTTGTAATATTAGTTGTAATTTATTATGCATTAGGCCCCATTTCGGTAAAAACGTGTGAAGTACACAAAAAACATTTTTTTAGATTTATTTTCTCCGTTAATTTTGGAAAAAAATCGCAAATTACTGTAAACCGAAAGTTGACGTCATCTTCCTCGCTGTAATCAGGGAGACCTTAGTACAGAGTACAGACAATCGCTGCTCTGGAGTGGCTCTGGATTCTTGTTGGGAAGATGACGTCATATTTTACTTACGCCCTTTTGGAATGACCTACTTTTCAACGTGTTTTTTTTGTATGAAATAATGAGTTAAATTGAAAAAGAAAAAATACGGGTGGCTTAAATTTGTACCTATTTTCTAACTAGCTCATAAAATAAAGTAGTTAAAAATATGAAATGTTGTCAATTGAGGTGTTTTATAATAGTACATTACTTAACAAGGGCGGTAAAACAAAGAATGTCTCAGATCGCAGGTGTTTGACGCCCGAGCCGAAGGCAAGGGCGATAAATATGCGATCTGAGGCTTTCTTTATTACCGCCCGTGTTAAGTTCAACATTTTATGTCACCCCCTGGCCAGGAAGTGGGATTTCCCGCGCGCGGAGCGTGCGGTAATTGCCGCTTTATGGCCAGGTGTGACATAAAGAGTAGTTGTATCATCCACGACGACGCGCCCCTCCACAGCGAATCTCATACTAATCTATGCGTACGTTGTACGGAATGGGCGGTGGAGGGGCGCGCCTTCGTGAGCAGTGTTCCGTATCACGCTAAAATTGCTCGCAGCGCTTACAGTGCTCACGGCCGGTCCAAATCAAATAGCGCACTCAAGGCCGCGAGAGAAGCGTTTTGTTTCGGACCGGTATTCGCTTGAGCGCGCTTACGATCGGACCGATTCACGCTCATAGCCCGTGTTTACTGTCATTTTCATATATCAAAAAAATAATAAAATGAACTTTATTCTGTAAGTAGGCCGCAATGGCACTTTTACAAGTCAAACCCTACTAGCGTAGCGGCCACTGCCGAACGTCAACTCGACGTTTGGCTCAAGGTGCTTACGCCTGGAAGTGTGAGCATCGTAAACGCCAACATGGCGCCGTCCATGACCTCATCAATGACGTCACGATATCTCATGTAAGCGCTATAAGCGCGAATCGGTCCGATCGTAAGCGCGCTTTGAGCGCTGTAAGCGTGATTCGGAACATGCCTGTGGATGACACGCACCATACACTGCATTAGAAGTTCGTAAGCAGTTGCATCAGGGTTCTCCGCAGCTAACTGTACGTATGTAGTGGGGTTCACTATGAGATCCTGTTGATCTGACAGCCGAGCAGGCCGGGCTGCGCCCACGGCCGCGGGACCACCGCGAGGTTCAGCACCAACCGGGCGCGGCGCACACGCACCTGAAATATATAATTTTAATTTTAAGATATTTATAAGTCGGTCATTATACGCGCGTTTCAACCGCCTCACTTTCGTGAACACGATTTTGACGAATTGACTGTAGATTTTGGTGGAATTTCTAAGTTAGTTGGTAGATGTCCCGTACTTCTGCCAAATAACCGAAAACGGCATTAAAATCTTTTTTTTAATCAAAGTGAAAATTGAAAAATTCAACACCACAGGTGGGATTTGAACCCACGATCTCTGGAATCCGTCCATTGCTCTACCAATGAGCCACCGTGGTATCCCTTGTAATGGTGAATTTTTCAATCTTAACACTCATCTATTAAGCCATATTAGGGAGCATTACAAGGGATACCACGGTGGCTCAATTTATAGAGCAATGGACGGATTCCAGAGGTCGTGGGTTCAAATCCCACCTGTGGTGTTGAATTTTTCAATTTTCACTTTGATTAAAAGATTGAGATTTTCGCTAGCGGACGCATCCGCTTATCAAACATATTAAAATCCGAATTCGACAGAATTAGTGACCAAGAAAGTGATTTAGAACAAACGCCCGAATAATGACCCAAATACAAATCTTTTAACCTGTGGACAATGTCGTGGGTTTCACAGACTGTAAAGTTCAACACTAAACTTAAACATGTAACCATATGTGGAATTGTTTTTTGTCCCTAATAAATTGAAATATATATATATATACACGTCAGCTTAAACAGATACACATGACAAACTTAATAAAGAGTGTCTCACAGCTTTTTTTTAACCTGACTGTGGCATTCTTTTGTATCTTTCATTTGCATACAAAAGTGCAATAGAGAGGACTCTATACCTACTATTACTATCTCGTTACCGTGGATCATCCGTGGATAGAGTGTAGGTCGGACTGAAGAATAGCCTTAGGGTGCCTTTCCATTACAGCTATGCTATGCTACATTGCTATGGATGCCTTTGAAATCCACCAATCCTTTGATCCAGCTCGAGCTGCGCATCTTCTTCGCACTGCTACATAGCTTACATTAGTGGAAACGGTCACATAGTTTCGTGGCGTAGCTTTCGCATCCTCGTAGCATAGCTGCATAGCATAGCTCTAATGGAAAGGCAGCGTTAAAAGGGTTGATACAAGTTGATGATAGTGTACCTGCACGCGCTGCCCCACCGAATGCGACACGACATCGTGTACCTGAGACATGTCGTGGAAGTTCTGGGCCGTCACAGATCCGAACTGGATCACTTCGTCGCCGACACACAGACCCTGAATCAAGGGAGATTTCATTGATAAAGCAACTACTAGTCGTAATAAAATAAATCTATATCTATACATATAATAAAGCAGAAGAGGGTCAAAAATCTGTACATTGAAGATATAAGAAAAAAAATCGATTGAGGGGTCTTAGAATCGATAACAGAACACATTTCAACGGTTTTTAGAATTCATGTCTGTTTGTCTGTTTGTCTGTCTGTTTATTTGTCTAACTATCACGTGAAAACTAGCGAATGGATTTTAATACAGCCTTCAATAATATGTTTATTGGATCTTCGGTGAGGTTATAGGCTATAAAAATCATACAGATTGGGGATTAAAAGGGGTGAAAACAGGGGTTGAACTTTGTATGGGAAGTCCTTCAATTTGTGATTTACAGGCTTGAAAATTAGTAAGTATATACATGGACGCAAAGTAAATAGAACCCCATTCAAACATTGTATAATAAACAGATAGTATTTGAAAATATGGGGGGTGAAATAACAATACCTCTGCCTCTCAAGGCTAAAGACAAAAATACAAAAGTCCCTCAAACCATATTAACTGATTGAAATGAGAGATCTAATTATGTTGGTCAGTCAGTCGCTATCAATATTCACAAACCTTACTACGAAACCTCGGTTTTTTTGTTTTCGATGGAGGGTCCCTACGCAGAGCGGCGGGCTCTCGGTTGCATGGTAGCACTTGCGACATGTACCTATATATTAGGTATTCGCATTTTTGTATAAAATATTGTTTTTTGAGGCGCTCATTACAAGAATGATATCCATTTTCAAATCGAAGATGGCGGACATTTACTTATTTACCTTTCTTAATAATCGATATGGGTGTCATTGAGGTTCTTCGAGGTGCCGATTAGTTGCGTTTTCCGTCAGCAAAATGTATAAAATACGTTCAGCGCGTAACAGACATAAATGTAGGGTTTATTGGTATTTGTTAGTAAAATATACCTACGTAACAATAAACATCAAGTATGACCAAATTCGAAAGTTATAGGCGGATAGGAAGCAAAAAAAACAATTCTCAGAAAATCACATACCTCTTAGAAGCAACCAGGGTGGGTGCGCTATCAACCTAGGCCTCTACTCCATCTTCGAAAGTGAAAGAACAGACCAAAGTAGGTATTCAGTTATACCTATGTTTTACAATAAAGCACTTTGAACTTTGAAAGGTATTCCACTAATTTATGAACAAAAAAATACCTATTCAACCACCTCTTTACAAAGCCATTTGATAGGTCAACAATTTATTTTTGTTCAGTATTTCGCGCTCGCTGCGCTCGCGTTCTCATATACATTACTTAATGAGTGTGAAGTATTTTCCGCACCTGCATCATAATATTCGAAAAATTGCGCGCTCGCTGCGCTCGCGTTTTCTTCTACATTACTTGATGAGCATTTTCCGCACCTACATCATAATGTTCGAAAATTTTCGCGCGCCGTACGCTCGCGTTTTCATGTACATTATAGTTGATGCGTATGAAGTCTTTTCCGCACCTGCATCATAATGTTCGAAAAATTTCGCGCTCGCTGCGTTCGCGTTTTCTTCTACATTACTTGATGAGCATTTTCCGCACCTACATCATAATGTTCGGAAATTTTCGCGCGCCGTACGCTCGCGTTTTCATGTACATTATAGTTGATGCGTATGAAGTCTTTTCGGCACCTGCATGAGAAAGTTCGAAAAATTTCGCGCTCGCTGCGCTCGCGTTTTCATTTACAAACTTGATGAGTATTTTCCGCACATACGTCATAATGTTCGATAATTTTCGCGCGCCCTACGCTCGCGTTTTCATCTACATTATAGTTGATGCGTATGAAGTATTATCCGCACCTGCATCAAAACATTTCGCGCTCACTACGCTCGCGATTTCATCTTCATTTCTTGATGCGTATAAAGTATTTTCCGCACCTACATCATAATGTTCGAAAAATTTCGCGCTCGCTGCGTTCGCGTTTTCTTCTACATTACTTGATGAGCATTTTCCGCACCTACATCATAATGTTCGGAAATTTTCGCGCGCCGTACGCTCGCGTTTTCATGTACATTATAGTTGATGCGTATGAAGTCTTTTCGGCACCTGCATGAGAAAGTTCGAAAAATTTCGCGCTCGCTGCGCTCGCGTTTTCATTTACAAACTTGATGAGTATTTTCCGCACATACGTCATAATGTTCGATAATTTTCGCGCGCCCTACGCTCGCGTTTTCATCTACATTATAGTTGATGCGTATGAAGTATTATCCGCACCTGCATCAAAACATTTCGCGCTCACTACGCTCGCGATTTCATCTTCATTTCTTGATGCGTATAAAGTATTTTCCGCACCTACATCATAATGTTCGAAAATTTTCACGCGCCCTACGCTCGCGTTTTCATCTACATTAGTTGATGCGTGTGAAATCTTTTCCGTGCCTGCATCATAATTTTCGAAACATTTCGCACTCACTACGCTCGCGTTTTTATCTTCATTACTTGATGCGTATGAAGTATTTTCCGCACCTGCATCACAATGTTCTTTTTTTCATTTTGCGCTCGCTACGCTCGCGTTTTCATCTACATTACTTGGTGCGTATGAAGTCTTTTGCAAACCTGCATCATAATGTTCGAAACATTTCGCGCTCGCTGCGCTCGCGTTTTTATCTAAACTATTTGATGCGTATGAAGTATTTTCCGCACCTGCATCGTAATGTTTGAAAGAATTCGCGCTCGCTGCGCTCGCGTTTTCATCTTCATTAATTGATGTGTATGAAGTATTTTCCACACCCGTATCGGAATATCCGAAAAATTTCATCTACTTCGTTAATAATATATAGGTATTTAGTCCTCTGTCATGTGTTTCATGTGGGCGCATTGAGCCGGCGTGCGCAATGTTTGGCGAGACAGCCCGGCGAAATACGGTGTAGAAGTTGATATGGATATTCACGCGAATGAAGTCGCGGGCAAAAGCTCAGATAAATAAATTTAAAACTGGACTACCCGTGCGAAACCGGGGCGGGTTATAAATGCGAAAGTAACTCTGTCTGCCGGTTTCCCCTTAAAATGCTCAACCGATTTAGATGAAATTTGGTATGGATATAGTTTGAGTCCTAGGGAAGGACATAGGATACTTTCATCCCGGAAATCATCCCTTAACGGGGTTTAAGTTAGAATGGAAGAGAGATAAGTAGGTAAGCGCAAGAAATAGAAGAATGAAATAACATTCTAACGTGATGACCGAGTTCTACGCAGACGAAGTCGCGGGCAAAAGCTAGTATTTAATAAATATTTGTGACCGTCCATCACACAGAGTCCCTTATGGTCGGTATTGAGTTACGCACGGATCTATAATCTACAATACATAAGCTACCAAAAACAATAAAAACCATGACCCCAGGTGCCATACTTTTTTTTTAAAAAATCATCAAAGTTACGCAACCCAAAAATGCACTTTAGAGAAATAACTAAGAGAAGTTTAAAACTCATTTAAAGTATGTTCCCGTGGGAAGTTACATAGATGATGGTAGATTCTGAATCCTGAGGTTCTCTTCTATAGGAAACAATCAAAGATTTTTCAATTCCACTAGCCCGTTGAGAAAAAATGGCCTTTGATCAGTGCAAGGCGCCGATCGTAAAAAAATAAGGAAATTTGTAATATGTGAATTATTATTTCGTATTTTGTGATCTTTGTCATAGTGTATGCTAGAAAATAGTTTTCTTTACACCTCGAATGGAAAATAAAAACGAAAAACTAATGTGATATATATTTTTTAATAAATATAGAAAATTATATTTTTTCTATCTCGTCACGAATAAATTTAACAATTTCCATGTAGTACACCATACTTACCTGTAATAAGTCTAGACAAGCATTACACAGGTTTTAATTTTTTTTATGTCAATTAATTTCAATTTTATGACCGATTAAAGTTACATGAAAATCAAGGTTTAATGTAACCAAAGTAAATAATAATATTTACATTATCTAAGTAGCAATCTTGTATTAGAACGTAATTCTGAATAAATATTTTTATTACAAGTTTTTTGAATTTTGCGTAATTTTTAAATTATACGTAAAAGCAATTTCGCATAGTAATAATTATTTTTTAACTCTATTAATAAAAAAAACCGACCAAGTACGTGTCGGACCACGCACAATAAAGAGTTCCGTACCGACACCTACTAGTCCATATTTAAACCCACTATCTGATACGTCGAATCGAAAAAGGTCGTATCTTCATAGTAAACTCACTGCACTTACGCCCTTTTGTTTGGGCAAAACAGTTTTTCAGCAATTACTCAAAAACCAGTAGCCGTATTTTTATCAAACCAAAAATCGTCGTAAGTATTTATTAATGTACAGTCACCAGCATCAATATCTGCTATAATAAAGGCGGCATAAATATCTGACCCGTCCTTACGGCCCTACAAATGGAGCAGTGTCGGATATTTAAATGCCACCATTGTTTTGGCAGATATTAATGCTGGTGACTGTACACCACCTCATTTATTTTTCAGAATTTTCATACATATGGAAATTAGAGGGTGGGGGGGGGGGGGGGGGGCACTACCTATTTTTTTTTAAGTTTACGTTACTATTATATTATTTAGCAATTCATAGAATAATACTTTCCTACCATATGTTGTGACATACGGACGGACGGAAGCACGGACGGATGGACGGACGGACGGACGGACGCACGGACGGACTGACGCACGGACGGACGGGCGGACTGACGCACGGACGGACGGACGCACGGACAGGCAGACATGATGAAACTATAAGGGTTCCGTTTTCACCATTTGGGCTACGGAACTCTAAAAATACAATTCAATAGGAAATGTAATAAGAAACAAAATTTTTTGCAACGGTCATGCACGACTAGAACTTCCTTGACTTGAGACTAGAAATAGGTATTTGTAACGTGTACCACCTAATCCAGTAAATAGAAAAGGCAAATAAATAATACAGAAAATGGTTAGAAGTAATTAGAATAAGTTATTAACCTATTTTATATCATTATTATCTGCGCTCTGCCATAAGGGCCCTTTTTTACTAAACTTTACAACTATTTTTAAGGTAGAAATACTTAACTTATACGTGTGAAACCAAGCTAGAAATACACATCTAGTCTTATACTTTATCAATATTCAAAAAACAAAAAATATGTGATTTTACTGTATTTTACTAAAACGCTGATATCTACGAAACTAGAAAGTGACTGTACACCACCTCATTTATTTTTCAGAATTTTCATACATATGGAAATTAGAGGGTGGGAGGGGGGGGGGGGGGGGGGGGCACTACCTATTTTTTTTAAAGTTTACGTTACTATTATATTATTTAGCAATTCATAGAATAATACTTTCCTACCATATGTTGTGACATACGGACGGATGGAAGCACGGACGGATGGACGGACGGACGGACGGACGGACGGACGCACGGACGGACTGACGCACGGACGGACGGGCGGACGGGCAGACATGATGAAACTATAAGGGTTCCGTTTTCACCATTTTGGCTACGGAACTCTAAAAATACAATTCAATAGGAAATGTAATAAGTAACAAATTTTTTTGCAACGGTCATGCACGACTAGAACTTCCTTGACTTGAGACTAGAAATAGGTATTTGTAACGTGTACCATCTAATCCAGTAAATAGAAAAGGAAAATAAATAATACAGAAAATGGTTAAAAGTAATTAGAATAAGTTATTAACCTATTTTATATCATTATTATCTGCGCTCTGCCATAAGGGCCCTTTTTTACTAAACTTTACAACTATTTTTAAGGTAGAAATACTTAACTTATACGTGTGAAACCAAGCTAGAAATACACATCTAGTCTTATACTTTATCAATATTCAAAAAACAAAAAATACGTGATTTTACCGTATTTTACTAAAACGCTGATATCTACGAAACTAGAAAGTGCCATAAGGGCCCTTTTGTTATGGACGATCTCATTTGTGGACAATCTTACACAAATCAACCTAGTCCCAAACTAAGCAAGGCTTGTACTATGGGTACTAAGCGACGATATACATACTTATATAGATATTTAAATACATAGAAAACATATTATCTAAATAAAGAAATATTATTAATAGCAATGTAATATAAAGTAATAAAAAAATTCTAGACATTATATTATATTGTACGCCTTTATGAGGCAGGACATGGAGAACATAAACCATGTTTAACACCTCTGTAACCCATAACCAGACAATAAATGATTTGTATTTGTACATCCAAGACCCAAGAACAAATATTCGTGCTCATAACACAAACAAATGCCCCGGCCGGGATTCGAACCCGGGACCTCCAGCTTCGTAGGCAGGGTCACTACGAACTAAGCTAAAGCGGTCGTCAAAATAGTTTAGTAGTTATGTCAAATTTTGTTATAGTACTTTTATTCCCATGAGCGCGGGTTAGCCATAGTTGTGTGATGAGCTATACATGAACATTGTCTATGTGTGCGTCAGCGTCACTCCAAACTCAGTCTCAATCATACAAAAAGAGCAAAAACTCTACAAAATCATAGAATTACTTAACTTTGAACTTTAACTCAATAAAAGATTAAGTTCAAGATCACAAAAGTGCGTAAAGTTTATGAAATTGCATGTAATTTTTACAGGTATCCAATACACCTTAAAAACACATCATTGCTTACCATCACGCAAATGCTTTATTATGGTTGACGAAATATAAGCTGCACCGATTCGCCATACAAGTTGTTCGAGGAATCGGTGCAGCTTATATTTCGTCAACTATACCTCTAAATGCTAGCCTATCACTAATAACAATAAAAAAAGGTTTTGCATACTCACAGCATCATCCGCTGGTGAGCCATTGTGGACATAGGAAACCCTCGCAAACACCTGTCGGTCATCTTCCACCTCTGCCGGAGACACAGCGGCTTGATGATGTGTTCCGTTCCCATTCATGTGCAGGGCTTCAAGGGCCTGTGCGGCTGAGGCACCCTCTCCAGTGGACCCCATGAGGTCCGCGTGGACATCTGCCAAACCCTGCTCTATTCTTCTCATTAAGGCTTTATGATCATTTTGGAGACCTAAAATAATATGCTACTTTTCAACGTTTGCGTTTCAATTACAAATTTTTGAGCATTCCACTAGCACAACTTGTGTAACATTGAACATTGATAAAACAGTAATACTACTGTATCTAAGGAATTAACTTTGTCCCCCTTAAAGTATTGTGATTTCATACAATTTATTGGAAACCAGAAACTAGGAATTATATAGACTGCCAGGCCCTATACATTGTGGCGTAATTTTAAAATAATGGCCCTGTTGTAGCTAGTTTCACTATGGAGAGATCACTTTACCATTTAATTCATATGCCACTAAGACCTCTGCTTAACACAATAGCGCCATCTGTTGGGAGCTTCTTCGTTGTGTTCATAGATGGCGCTATTGTGTTAAGCAGAGGTCTTAGTCGCATGCAAATTGAATGGTAAAGTGATATCTCCATAGTGAAACTAGCTACAGCAGGGCCATTATTTTAAAATTACACCACAATGTATAGGCATTGGCAGTCTATATAATTCCTAGTATCTGTTGGAAACATACAAAAATGTGTTTTATAACAAATACTAGTTTCCTATAAGTATACTATTTAACTCTCCTCTACGGCCTCTCACGGCGAAAAAAACAAACAATGGCATTGCATAACAAGTTGAAAGGAGTTTCCACTTATAGAAATACTAATGTATTTGTTGTACACACACCTTAATAAATATTTTCTAGTTAACATTTGTTATGTAAAAGCGAAGCGGCACCTTGGACAACAATGATAAATGGGTTGTAATTGTAAATCACAACTAGCTGTAGTTAAAAGTTACAATACACCTTTACAATCCGTTTACTACAAGTTTGGACCTGGTGAGAGGAAAGCGCATTTCAGCAAGGTCCACTCTTTTAGTAACTGATAAACAGACAGAGACGGCTTTAACTATAGTGCAGGGAGTGCGTTTCACGCGAGCGCAGCGTTCATAGGGGGCGCCGAGCGCCACTGGCCGGTTTAGATAGCGCCAGGGTAAGGGTGATTCCCATTGCTAAATTTAACATTTTCTTAATTTGTCCACACTGGGCCCCAATTGTTAATGACTCTTGAGTGATTGTTTTTGACTTCTATTTTAACAGAACAGTTACGGACTCAGATATAGAGTAAACTGAAGTCAACAATAAAATAAATATTTGTGGACAATCTTACACAAATCAACCTAGTCCCAAACTAAGCAAAGCTTGTACTATGGGTACTAAGCGACGATATACATACTTATATAGATAAATAAATACTTAAATACATAGAAGACATCCAAGACCCAAGAACAAATATTTGTGCTCATCACACAAATAAATGCCCCGGCCGGGATTCGAACCCGGGACCTCCAGCTTCGTAGGCAGGGTCACTACCAACTAAGCTAAAGCGGTCGTCAATTTACCAGTAGTACACTATTTACCACTTGGTCATTACTAATAAATGATTCGCCATACTTTACGAGTGACGTTGTTGCATGATGATGGAAATTTCCATCACCATGCAATGAAGGGTTAAGATATTTTTCGTCTTCACTACATCTGTTCATTTTAACACGATACCTGATAATCGCTGCCTGTGAATCAAAATACAAATAATAAGTTTAAATTGCACTCTGATTTCCTTAACATTCGGGCCGGAGTGGACATCACATCAATTAACTTTAACGATAAGAATCACCCGTAATAATTTGCACATGGGCTAGAGACGCCACTGTAAACAGAAATTTGCACTAAGTACTCACATATGATCTGATGCCTCGCATGGCGCACCTTGTAAACGTCGATATCGTTGCGCGGGAACCCTTCAGCGTCAACCAGCGAGTCATGCATGCCTACATTGTTCGTTTGCAAAACCGCCGTGTGGTCGCGTATCTCTCTCTCAATCCTCTCCTTCTCCTCCATCATTCTCAGCACTCGATCTCTTGCCGGCCCGTCCACGTTAAATCCAACCATTTTATCTATGAAAATATAACGATTTCGGAAATAATAGGAATAGAATTGTGTGATTGTTGATGAACTTGCGTTTTTGTAATTTGTTATGACAGGATGTGTGTGACAGACAGAATTACGTCATGCATTTGATGCATTTTGCGGAATCATCGACAATATCGATGGGGCCATAATTTACAAAGATTGATTGATTGATTGACGTTAGTAATGCGGCATTTACACGAGGCCAATTGGCAAGCCATTCCACTAAGAGAAGACATTGTGCCAATCCAATCGAATACGGTTTTTCAATCCAATATCCAATCAATTGGCCTGTGTCTGTTTGTAAACAGACACACACCGTGTAAACACGGTGCCAATATTGGATTGTCTTTGTGGAATGGCTCGCCAATTAGCCTCGTGTAAATGCCGCATTAATGTAGTTTAAAGCGGCCTACACACAGCCCTAAAATCAGAGGCAATCTCGGGAGAGTAATGGGGAGCACCCTAGACCGCCTCGTGTGGCCAAAGGTTGTCTGGAAGAGATCGCTTTTTAGCGATAAGACCGCCTGTTGTCTACCATCAACATGTTTAGTTTTAAGCTGAACTCCTATGTAATTTTTGGTGAACAATAAAGAATATTTGTATTGTATTGTATTGTGTAGGTAAATCGTAATTACGATTCACCTACGATTTACCTACACACGAGGCGATCTCGGGAGCAATCTAGGGTACTCCCCACCACTCCCCCGATATTGCCTCTGATTTTAGGGCCGTGTGTAGGCCGCTTTAGCCCCTCTGACTTCGTTTTTCGGTTTTTGCAATCCGCCCTCTACTAAAAACGCTCATGGTAACGTTTTAACGATCGTTATATTTAGTCTGGTAACACCCGCCTACTGCGCCTGCGCAACGCAAGTCGAAGGGACGGGACGCGAAGCTTTAAGCCGGTTATAATTATCATACATGTGATCATACATAAACAAATAACGAAACTTGTTGCCGGTTGGTGACACAGTATTTTCCAGCGTTGCCAGATGGGTACGCAATAGTACGCATTGCGTACTATTTTATGTTCTTGCGTACTCGCGACCTCATCCTTCGATTTGCGTACTATTTTTATATTTTAACACTTGACAGCCTAGCTTAACTTAACAAAAAAAATATTTTTGAGGTTTTCCGATTAATATTATTTAGGAACGCACCCAAAAAATTAACTACATGCTTCTATAGATTATCTGAGGCTGTCGCACTGACACTGACAAGCAAGTGACACTGACAATGGCCAAACAAATTCAAATGACATTAAGACACCATAATAGTCAAGCAAAATCGAACATATTATTGACAGATTTCGGTTTGATTTAGTTTGACTGCAGTGTTGCCAGGTCTCCTGTTTTTACAGGAGATCTACTGTTTTTGGGGTGTGTCTACTGTTCTACTGTTTTTCCCAAAAAATCTACTGTATTTTAGAAATTTCTACTGGATTTCCCAAAAATTCTACTGGATTTTATAATTTCACTTATTCAACTTCAATTATCAAGAAGAAAACAATAACATACATATAACTTGTCAAGTTTCTTAAAGTGGGAGTAAACGCGCGGCGTCTACTGTTCATACAAAAATGAACTTTTTTTGAACAGCAGCGTTTGTAAAACCTGGATGCGAAACTGCACATCCGCAAAACTCGGCCAAAGATCTCCTACACGTATGCCTACAACTTCACGGGACAGGTGCACCATGGAACCGCATATTCAGAACTAAATTTGGCTTTGCTAGCCACTAATAACTGACGGAGTCGCTATCGCCGGACACGGCGAGGAGGACTATATATCTATAGTGAGCAAGCAAATGGCAGCCATGGTCACCAAATAGTCATTATTTGATGTGAAGTTGAAGTGACAGATGAGATGAGATTTTCTTTTATGAAATGGCTCTGTGGAGTGTGGCAGTTAATACTTACTATTATATTATCACTGAAATCACTATGAAATATGCATTTGGGTAAATTTTATGGAATAAATTTTGTCTACTGTTTTTTTTTCGAATCTCCTGTTTTTTAGGGCATGTAGCTACTGTTTTTTTCAAATTGGACCTGGCAACACTGTTTGACTGTACTGTATGATTATAACTGTTCATAAGTCAGCGCCGCAGTTTTGATTTGGTTTGCGCTAATTGCGCTGTGCTGTTGGCATCTTGGCTCTCGGTAAAATTAAATAAAGCGGTTTTTTCATGTCATTTCACGTCAAGTACAAGTTAAGTTTGTAGTACAATTTGTTGCGGCTTGTTATTGTTTTATCGATCGTATTGATCAAAATAGGACAGGATCAATTGTGAGTAAGTATTACTTTATATTGTATTTAATTTGATTGGATTATCAATACTTTTGTCAAAATATGAAATAATAAAAATTAAAACTTGTAATAAGGCTTATGATTTAAAAATGTGAAATTTATGTAGGTCTATACACAGTCTCTAAAGCTGCCTACACAAAGCCCTGCCTGCAGGGCCCTGCTTGCAGTGCCACTGCCAAATCGTATTGTGTGTAGGTATGCAGGGCCGATTTTTTTATCTGTTAAATCGGCCCTGCATGCCTACACACAATACGATTTGGCAGTGGCACTGCAAGCAGGGCCCTGCAGGCAGGGCTTTGTGTAGGCAGCTTTACTGTCATAATAAATATAATCCGATATTAATTATCATGGTGTATAATTTCATCAGCTGACAACCAAAACAAAATCCAAAATCCATGAAACGGTGAAATGTGTTATTTTAAGGTCTTTGTTTATTAGTGGTAGCCGTACAGGCCCAATTTCAAAGAAAAACCGCAAATCCATGTACAGTTTAGCCATTTGGCACACGCATACTAGAGGTCAAAACAAAGTTTTTGACCCGCAGTTCCTAAAAAAATTTCCCTTAGGAGGGGAGTGCCGAGACATTCTATTTTTTGTATGGAAAAAAAAAATATTTTTCTTCCGAAACCTATCGTGTGTAGTATCATCTGAAAAGGCTTTTTAAGGCGATTCTAAAAATATACCACATCATTACATTTCAGCAATTACTTTTTATAGAAATCAGAAATAATTTTCGAAACATACCAAGTTTGAGGCCCTCCAAACACGAAATGGCTGACTTTTATTTGATATAGTATATCACAAATGATACGTGATATCCTCGTATCTACCCTCAAAAAAGTATTTTGAAAAGATTTTCATTAAGTATTTTTTTCGAATTTTTTAATATTACTAAGTGACACGGTTCTACTTCAATACCTGTTTTACGTGATTTATGGAATTTTAGTGCAGATACGTTACATATTAATCATGCAATGATACGGAGTATATGGATACTCCGTTGGATATATGGATATCCAACGGGAAATACCTCTTTAACCCCTAATACCAACTGATGAAAAGGTGCAGTTAAAGGGTTAAAGAGGTATTTCCCGTTGGATATATGGATACTACGTAGCATTTTATGACTAATATGTACCGTATCTGCACTAAAGTTCCATCAATCACGTAAAACAGCTATTGAAGTAGAACCGTGTCACTTAGTAATATTGAAAAATTAAAAAAAAAAATTAATGAAAATCATTTCGAAATTGCTTTTTTGAGGTTAGAAAAGAGGATATTATGTATCATTCGTGGTATATTGTACAAAATAAAAATCAGCCGTATCGTGTCTGGAGGACCTCAAACTTGGTATGTTTCGAAAATTATTTTTGATTTAATTAAAAAAAAATAGCTGAAATGTAATGATGTGGTATGTTTTCAGAACCGCCTCAAAAAACTCTTTCATATGATACGACACACGAAAGGTTTCTGAAAAAAAATGTTCTTTTTTCATACAAAAAAAAGAATGTCTCGGCTCTCCCCCCCTAAGGGAAATTTTTTTAGGAACTGCGGGTCAAAAAATTTGTTTTGACCTCTAGTATGTGTGTGCCTAACGGCTAAACTGTACATCGATTTGCGGTTTTTTTTATCGTACGGCGTACACTATATGCACCAGCTGCATAAAGCACAGTTTGTCAATAAATGTTGTTCGGCGTACCCAAACTTGAATTTGCGTACTATTTTTAAGAGCTGCGCGTAACGAAACGTAAAACCCTTCTGGCAACACTGGTATTTTCAATAAATTTGTTTCTCGATATAACCACACACCATGAGGGGCACTATGATCGAGAATCAAAGTGGCCGTAAACTTGCTATTCTAGTTACATTTCTATTGTTGTGTCAATTAACATGTTTTCTCATCGGTGGTTTGGTCGCACCCCTGCCTGCAAACGCCCAAACTATCCTCGGGACAGTGTGTAAGGATACTCTCAAGGTTAAAAATGACACGTCCAAGTGGTTTTATAATCGAGGCAAAGGCGCTTGTACGAAGATCGAGATAACTGGGACTCATCTAGACTATTCAGAGAACGATATCGTGTTCGCGTTTCAAATGCCGATGCCGCGAGAAAACAGGATTCTAGACTTCTCCAGATGGCAGCAGAACTTGATCGGGGTGCTGCAGGTGGACATACGGTACCATTCACAGATGGAAGTACAGCCGCGAAGCCTGATGACTATAGACGCGCGGCTGGCGTACCGGAACAAAGGGGACCCCGAAGAAGAGTGGAAACTATATACGCAATCTGTCGAGAAGCGATACCTGGACTGTGATACTGCTATTAAATCAGAGGAGCATCTGTACAACTGCTCAGCCCTGCCTTTGTTTGAACTTGGCTCTTTGTTCCATGACTTTTATTTACTTAACATCAGGCTGCCAGTGGACACTCCGGAAATGAATGCACACATTGGTCATGTGCAGGACATGTGGCTAACAGTTATAAATCAAAATGGAGGCTTCACTAAAGTCTGGGTGTCTTTGAAAACAATTTGTTTCCCCTGTGTCATAGCTATCGTTGCATGGTTTTGGGGGCGGGTACAAATTTTACTTAGGAGGCCTGTACTTCTGGAGAAAATGCTGCTGAATTTAGGAGTATCCCTGTGCTTGTTGAACATGCCTCTTGAATACTTTACATTACATTTTGACCTGCCAGTTATACTACTATTGCGGGACTTAATACAAGGAGTGTTTTATGCGATGCTATTTATATTTTGGTTAGTATTTGCCGGTGAACACATGTTGGCAGACACAGCATCTCAGAGCTTACTGAAGCAGTACTGGCTTCACTTGAGTGCAGTTGCAATAGGCTGCATTTTCTTATTTATCTTCGAAATATTCAAGCGAGGAGTACAAGTGACAAATCCTTTTTATTCTATTTGGGTCACAGATTTACAAACAAATCTTGCTTTGACCTTCATTATATTGGCTGGAATATCCACTGGAGGATATTTCCTTTTCCTAAGCTACATGATTTGGAAGGTTTTTGTGAACATTTCACAGAAGCGCCAGTCCCTACTCACAATGAGCACGGTCAGACGTCTGTATCATGGAAAAATAAACTACCGAGTAAATATTCTGATGTTAGCAACCTTACTTTGTGCTGCGCTCACTATCGTTAGGTTGATACTTGGAAAGGTTGCCGAAGGACAGTGGGAGTGGAATGAAAATATTCAGTTGGAATATACATCGGCATTATTCACTGGGGTGTATGGAATGTGGAATATCTACGTATTTTCTCTGCTGGTTTTGTATGCTCCATGTTACAACAGTTGGCAGACAGCTGAAAATACGTCTAACACTCAGAAGATAAGAATATAATTCAAAAATCGAAGATGCTGGTGACCAGTTGGCCACTATTTACGTCATATATCATATTGAGGAAAGTCAAGAAAAAGGTGTATCTGAGATTTGGCAATTGGGCTAAAGAAGACCTGAAAAGGATCGTTTAACGTCTGTAGAGAGCAGAAGAATTACGAGCAATTTACTGACAATCAGATAATTTACTACATGTGTTTCATCCTTAATTTTAAGGTAATGTCGTATATTTTTAAAGGGCGAAATAAAACTGTTATATTATTTGTTATTATTTTATATTTTGAAATCATATTTGAGATTTTAAACACTGTAGCTCTTCAGAATCATTATTTTATACAAAAAAATATTGCAAGCTTTTTAGTTGCTTCGATTTTACATTCAACAAATATAACAATGATTTAAATAAAAATGACCAGATTAATAGTTTATTAACTCTAATAATAAAGACTTAATTGTAGAGTCAGATTTAAGATAAAAACTAACAAATATAAGTGTGAGTGTTGGTTAACATTTTCTTTATAAAATGAAGGAAGGTTACATTTTAAAGCGTTATGTTTCATACATCAAAGTTATTCTTAGCATTTATAAGTAATGTCTTTTGCGACATCGTGTACTTTAGTTAAATCTCTTAAACATAAAAGTCCGTTTTGGAATTAATTTCATGAGCAGATATTTGTCACATAAAAGACACACCACTCTGGCGATAGCAGTGTGCTTCGTGCTCTTTGTTAACCAAATAACACATTCCCATTTTAACAAAAATTGTGCAATATCACCGTATAAATATAATAACGCGTACATAATGTGTACATAAATTTCGAATGACAACTATGAAATCATTCAAACAAATAAAACTGAACACAAGGATCAAAATGAAATAATGAAACATGATTGTGCATACAAACTTAATCACTCGACGACTATTTATCACCTTAACAGATGGCTGATCAAAATTTAATACTGGACTATCTACACACGAAGTCTGGCGTATACAACGCGCGAGAATCCGACCAGTACCAAGCGTTAACCAACCATCGCCTACTAAATAGTTCGTTTACAAAATGGTCCCTAAAAGAAAAACAAATATTACAAAATCACACTTCCATCCAGTCTCAATAGAGAGACCTTAATACGTATTTAACATACAAAACATACACTAACATATGGCAACGTTGACAATAAATAAGAGAAAGGGGGAATATTCACAACGATTAAGAAATAAAATCTCGCTTGGAAGCAGCAAGAGCTCAACTGGAGAATACTGACAGCACAAAATAAATAAAGTAATCCAATGTGCACAAAATTGCACAGATTGTACAAAAAATAAGTATACAAGGCAACAAGTGCAGACTTTACGTTTTACTACTACCATCTATTAACTTTTACTTAACTAAAAAGCCACATTCGCAAATTCGTTCTTTTATAAAATTAAGCTTGGCTTAATTCGCGAATCGGTTAATTCTCGGTTAGTATCAATTATAACATTCTCTATGCTCATGACAGTCGCAACGACTCACATAGTAATTTAAAGATGGAATAAATTTACATATATTTTGGCCTAGACATCAATTACAATTATGCAAAGAATAATCGTGAATACGTAATATCACAAGTCAAAGCGACTCTCATCACACAGGTAACTATGATCCGCAAATTTCACTATTTGGCAAAAATTATCTTCGGAAGACAATTTTTGTTTATCAGTGTACTTATTCAGATCGGTAAAAATTTGTTAAATAGTCCGTAACTCTAGAGCCTGAAAGGCTCACGCTTCTCCATCGTCCTGGAGTTGGATGGCGTGCCGCGGCGCGAACCCGGCGTGGCGGGAGCGCCGCTGTCCGACGCGTCGGACGGCTTGCGTAGCAACCGCGACACCGCCGTCTGCTGCCCCGGTCGCACAGGCGTGGTACTGCCCGATGGTGTCCTTTGTCTGTCACATTTTAATCGAATTACAATTTGCGCTCGTTCTGAATTAACATCATGCACCACTGCTAATGCAAATGGAAATAACCAAAACCACAACACTACACTCTATAACAGTTTATTTTTATTTCTAACCTAAAAACAGTCATCAACTAAAAGACTAAAACAACACATCACAACGAAAGGCGAAAAAGAAGAAACACAAGCATTACACGTTCGTAAAGAGGAATTACCTATTGGAATTACTGTTAGTATGGTGATCCTTAAGCACTGGAATGCGGCTGCGGCCGGGAGTGTGGCCGTCGGTCGATGCAAACGACCCGCTCCTAAGAGTTAGCGCGCGAGACAAGAAGATGATTAGTCACAGATAGAAGAGAAGAATATAATATACGTGTCAATGCATGTAATACTGGCTAGTCCTTAACCATACCGTATCTCAGGTTATCTTTCTTGATACCTTTGATTAGCTTCTGAGAATTAAAGATAGGAAATGCAGTGTGTGAATGTTCTCAATATCATTAAAGTGTAGGGTACAAGATTACGAAAAGGAGTTTCAAAGTTGCAGAGTACGTGCATTGACTTAAGTAATACATAAAGTTATGATCAAATAGTATAATTAAATTATATAACATATTATATTAAGCCAAACACCAGGAAAGCAAACGTTAAGGCGCAGGGTAGGGCAAGGCCTTCCCCATACAAACTTTGTGCACGTTTTATTCGTCGGTTTTGGCACTAACAAATATAATTTTTTTTTTGGTTGTAAATATTAGATATGCGAAGATCGTGATGTGAAAATTTTCCAATATTTCAAAAATACTCAAAAAAAAAAAATTAAAAAAAAAATGATAAAAAAAAATTTACATCACGAAATAGCTATCAGAAAAATAAGCATACTGACCAAAAATCATAACTTTAATGCAAACACAAACGAAGTAAATCCTGCACAAAGTTTGTATGGAGAGAGCTTGCCCTACCCCTCCTCTTAAGTAGGCACACTAAGGCAAATGTGCAGTTAACATAAAAGATGATGAGTTAAAATGTGTACAAATTGAACATGAGGAAGTGATGGTGATGGTACCAAGCGCAGAATGACCCAGATTGCGAATAGAATGAGATATGTGGTAGGAATTTCCATTGCGGCGATCGGGCATCAAGTTGCTAGCGAACGATTGATGAATGAATACTAATGTATGATGATGACAAATTATGAAATCCAAAATTCAACGGGCATCAATAAAAATGTTCGGGCCTAAAACAAAGCTAGCATTCTACAAGCTTGTACCCTTTAACGTCGCGCTGGGTCGGCTTTGAGGCGTCGCCGCTCGACTCGCTAATGTTACTTTCATATTCATTGTCGCTCGTCATTCCCGATATGCTGAATAACGAGGAGTCATCTTCCGGACTTCTTTGCTCGGATTTTCTCGAAGGATCTTGGGAGGTGGGACTGGGTTCCAGGGAGGTTTCTCGGGATTGGGTCTTTCGGGAAATTTTCAAACGGTTCTCGACAGACGGGGATCTCTGGGATCGCGTACCCACGTACACTGGGATTTTCGTAGAACCTTGGGTTTGGAATGCGGGATGAGGGTGAGACGCGGATTTAGGAAGTTCGGAAACCATTGAAGATGGCTGGGAATGTGTAGAGCTGTTATTTTGTATCCATTTTCAGATTCGATGCATGCGGAAGGAAAAAAAAATACAAATTTAATTATTTCCTTCAAAAATACTACTTGGCTACCTATTTGTTAATTTTATCCAAAACGTAAAAGTGTAAGCAGTGTTGTTAATGTTGTACTAAATACGGACATGCCGCCAGTTTCCAAGATTCACGCTCCCTTTATAGCCTTGAACATACATATAATATTCCACCACCAGTAAATTTAGAAAATTCATAATAATTTGACGTGTCAAAATACAGTGTGTGCTGTCCAATTCTTAAGTCTGCCACATGATGCTTCACTACAAATCCCTAATCCCTTTCAAGCGACGTGCTTTCAAAGACGTGAACACCCAACACGAGCAGGACGAACGCAACGCATCTCAAATGTTTACGCGTGAAAATAAACTAACTGTTTGTGATTTCTAATGCTCTATAGATCACCGTGACGCTTACAATTTGTTGCGTATAGGCTTTCCTATAAAATATTATTATTTAGGAAATTTGAAATAAATTACGTCCGTCTGACTGATCGTTACACATGAACAAACTCTCAATCGTTGCCTGTACCTCACGAGCGCCGGGACCGGCGACAGTGTTGGAATACTGGAAGTGCGGTACATCGCTCCGCTAGGGTACCTGTCCGTGCGCACAGGGGCTATTCATAAATTACGTCATCTATTTTTGACGATTTTTGACCCCCCCCCCCCCTAAAATCATCCAACCATCATAATTCGAATGACCCCCCCCCCCCCCTCTATCAAATAAAATGATGTCATTTCTAAAAAAACCGGCCAAGTGCGTGTCGGGCCACGCGCAAGGTAGGGTTCCGTATCCGTAGTCGTCCACCCGTTACATTATGTGGACTAAAAAGTTCGCAAACTTATATTTACTATGTTTTTGACAGAATTAACAACATTATCTAAGTTATCAATGGAAATTGTACGAAAGTTTGCTTTTGCAAAGTACATTTCTAAAGTTCGACTATTACTCGTTAACTAGTAATGTCTACTTAGCTGTGATAGTTTTCCTTTTAAATTCATCGTATATACTATTACCATGATTTTTTTCACATGCCTAGTAGCCACCGTTTAGCTGGCAGGGGGGGGGGGGGGGACACTTGACCATAACAAAAATTATCACTTCAAAGCTTAATATCACGCCAACCAATTGTTTAATCAAAAACTGCTTTTTGAAACCTTATAATATTTTTGAAATAGCTATACAACGATACCCCACACGATGGGGTTTGAAAGAAAAAAAAATTGCACCACCACTTTACATGTATGGGGAGGTACCCTAAAAAAAAATTTTTATTTTTAATTTTATTCTACCGTTTTGTCGTCGTCATTGATATGTATCCTCATGCCAAATTACAGCTTTCTAGTACTAACGGTTACTGAGAAAAACGGGGGTCGGACGGACGGACGGACGGACATGGCGAAACTATAAGGGTTCCTTGTTTACTACGGAACCCTAGAAATGCGTTCTTAGCTTAATTTTTCAATAAAAAACTATTTAAAATGATTTAGTTATTATTATTTCTTTAAAGTTAAAACAATCAACAAAACAACAAATTAACAATAAACTCTAAATATGAAATAACAATTTTTATTAATTTAGTGTTTATAACAATTTATTGTTGATTCAAGTTTAGTAGGTAATTTTTTATAGCATTAACAGTTTATAGAAACACGAATTTCATTCCTTTTTTACTTTTTTACTTTTTAAAGACGCGAGAGATGATGTCATCTTGGGATTGACCCCCCTCCCCTCCTACGTCATGCTACCATCATCCAATGTTATGACCCCCCCCCCAAATTTGAAATGACGTAATTTATGAATAGCCCCACAGCACCATTTAATAACACTATATAATATAACCTCTATAGCATTCAAAGTGTACCATCCTGCAAACCTATTCATACAATATTCTTTTGTATTGTTATGAATATGGATGTAGATAACAACGGTTAAAACATAACCGCTATCGTTAAAAACACATATTAAAATTAAGAAATTAGTTTGCATTTAATTTATATAAAAATATGAAGAAAATATCAGCAACATCTACATCCATTAAATAATAGACTTGTTTAGATTGTAACATCCACGTACCTTCCGCTAGCTGGCGTGAGGAGACCGGTGGGGGTGCGAGGCCGCGAGCCGCCGTTGGGCGTGGCCACGCCGAGTTTGGCAGCATTAGCGGCCGCGCGCGCCGTCGATGTCCGCGTGTTCGTCACTTTGCGCATCGGTATGCGAGATGGCGTTAAAACGTCATCTGTAAGGGTGAAAACAATTAAATAAATATCAATTGAGGACTATTGAGTATCAAAAATTAAATTTCATATTGTTTAACTTCGACAATTCTTTTCTTTAATAGTTTACTAACCTGTACTATCCAATGAGAGATTAGACCCGTGTCTTGAAGGAGGTTTGGAGCCTGTTCTTGAACCCGGTCTAGAACCTGGTCGTGATCCTCCAGGCGTCAATGTTGACCTGAGACATAAGTATAGTATTAGATACATGACATGGCGAGACGACTATATTGTTCCAGCCCGTATTTTTAAGGTGCGGCGAAAGATATCATAATCACCTTGGCGCACTAGGCTTCCTATACCTCGCCCCAAGTCCGCTGGCTGCTTCGTTATCGCTGAGGGAGTCCGGCGTTCCAGCACTAAGTGAAGACCGTGATGCGCGTCCCTGTACGGCGCCTGACATCGGCACTGAGCGCTGCGTGCGTTCCCGTACCTAAATATTATAGTAACTTATAATATGTTTCCTTTCTATGCGGAATAAAGATAAAGTGCAAATGTTGATAAGTATGGTTTGTACTTGATCTTCAGCCACACCATTTGTTTTGAAAATATTATCTGGTGTTATTTATTAATTTTTCGAATGACCATTGAACCAGATTCTATTTAAAATGCATACCGACTAAGTAAGGTCATGGGTATCGTTTTGTATCATTACATTATTCATGCTTTAAAGCTAAAATGATTTTCACAATGGAGGTCACCAATCTCAATACTATTAAACATCGACAATGGACTTACACAAAAGACGTATAAACAAAAAAATACAGAGCTGCAAAACTGAATGATGTCAAGGGTGCAAATCAACTGCGGCACTATCACGAGGCCTGCATATTACCCAGTGGTATCCTGGAGAGGGCTGGTAGCCGTGGTGGTGTGTGTAGTGGTGCGCGCCCGGAGTCGTCGAACCCTGTGATCTTGAGTGGCCATATATGAAGGCCTGCTTTGTGCCGTGCGTGGAACCGACGTGCAGCGGGTATGAACAGGGGAGCTCTTCCCGCTGCCTTAAGGCCTCAAATATGGGCTTCAGCTGCTCCAAAAACTCCTCGGCTAAACGTACCAATGCAAAACCGGGACAAAATATTACGAAGGGAAAGAGATCTATTTCAAAACAAAAACTATTTTTGCCTTCATAGTGCCAATCGCTTCGACGAGTTGCGTTCGCTTACGACGTATTAAGAAAACTTTGTTACGATTAGTCCACACACTTAGTAGACGACGCGCGGTTTCACGAAATGCGGATGTGATGGGAACGAGCAGGAAGGGGAACGAAATACCTTACCATAACATCCAAATGCGCTGACGTGCCACCTCTCCAATGCAGTGGATCCAATGAATATGCTAACAAACAACACCAAACACTACACGAGCCTGTGCTTCAATGCATAGCTTGATCACACTAATGCAATACGACCAAACGCTACGAGCTCAACACATGCGGTACTCACGGGCCCCTTGCAAACGGATGTTTCCATCCATGTGCAAGGTGCAGCAAAAAAAAAGCGAAAATTGAACATCCCAAACCGATTGCTCCCTCCAGTAACTACTGTGCGTTTTATGTAGTATATGTGCAAATTATAACTAAAATGATATCCTGTTGGAAAGAAGAAATTATTTGTAACTGTAGCCGATTCTAGCTGCTTACCTTGGTGATTGGTCCGGTGGACGGAGGGGTGTTTGTGTTAGAGCGGGGCGTACGCGGTCGGAACGCGGCCATGCTCTGCGAAACTCCATCAGCCAGAATGAACTGTTCCCTCAGTTCGATGTTCGTACGTCCCTTGGCTGCATGCGGCGTCCGGTGCGCGGGATTACAAAGGTAGGGAAAGGACAGGGTTCAAAGAAAACCGTTCGGTTAAAGGGTGGGTGAAAAATAACACCAAAAAGTGTTAAGAAAAACAGGACAGCGTGCAATGGAAGTGAGGAAAAAAAACAACAAAAATCAGAACACGTCAAAAAAACAAAAGTAATTATAAAATATAGGATTATGTAAAACGTGTGCAGTTAGGGACAGGAATTTCAAAATACCATTAGTCATCTCTTTCACCAAGTTATGCATCGAATATAAATCAAGCGCAAGATTTAATTTTATTATTCGTTTAGGTCTTAATTCCACGAGTATTATATAATTACAGCAACGGTTATAAAATAGAAATGCAAATGGCGAGGTGCAGAATGTTTAGTGTATTATGTATGTACAGTATGACATATAAATGTAAGTTCTTGCACTTGTCTTATATTTACACATTCTCTACGGATAAAAATTACATCTTCGCAAATTAAGACCATAACATGCTGTTAGTGAATCAAAGCAATTCATATTTTTACACATAAATACCACTAAGCCATGATTAATAACAATTTCTGATATCTACATGATTACAGAAGCATCCTACACGATTAACTAAAACAATTACAATCCAACTACTAAAAAGCAAAAATTTTGAAACATAGATAAATTACAACTAGCGTACACCCGACACATAGTTAAAACCAAAAAAGACAAAAAGCGTTAAGTACGGTCAGCGGCTTGCAATGGAGTCGTCATTTATTTGAGTGAAAATATAAAGCAGAGAGTGGAAAACGTTGAACAGACTCCAAAAGCAGGCCGCGATTCTTACCGAGCGGGCAACAAGCTTCATGCTGCTCCGGCTTGCTCGGGTCAGGCAGCGGTAGCACTAACGACACTACTCATTTAAGGGGATTTCGAAAGGATTTTCAACGCAATACAAAATAATAAACCAAATGTAATATTTTTTAGGACAAGGGGAGTTGATAGGATGAAAGCGAGAACGCATTAGTAAATTAGTAGCTAGACAACAATAATGTTTATTACGGACATTTTTTCGTTTTAAATAGCAGGTACATGTTCGTGATAACTAGCTTAAATACGCGGCTGTGTATATTGTGCTTACGATGGGAATGAAAGTGGATTGAAACAATCGCCAAATTACTGTAAGTATACCATTTGAACGCAATATTTTAATTTTGTTGCCGTTTTTTCAATGCCTAAAAATCGTAGTTCGCGATAACTAACAGCGTTAATGTTAACGTTTTCACTATAACGTTATAACGATCGTTATTTTAGTCTGGTATCACCCGCGCACTGCGCATGTCAGACAGACGGGAAGCTTCGGTCGGCCGGTCGGCGCCGCTTGTAATCATAAAGACAATGGAATTCGCTGCCGGTCGATTTTATAGTGACTCAGTGTTTTAATTTAATGTGTTTTGCAATATAACCGCCCACAATATGACGGGCACCATAATAGAGAACCTGAGCGGCCGTAAACTTGCTATTCTAGTTACATTTCTTTTGTTGTGTCAATTAACATGTTTTCTCATCGGTGGTTTGGTCGCACCCCTGCCTGCAAATGCCCAAACTATCCTCGGGACAGTGTGTAAGGATACTCTCAAAGTTAAAAATGACACGTCAAAGTGGTTTTATAATCGTGGCAAAGGCGCTTGTACGAAGATCGAGATAACTGGGACTCATCTGGACTATTCAGAGAACGATATCGTGTTCGCGTTTCAAATGCCGATGCCGCGAGAAAACAGGATTCTAGACTTCTCCAGATGGCAGCAGAACTTGATCGGGGTGCTGCAGGTGGACATACGGTACCATTCACAGATGGAAGTACAGCCGCGAAGCCTGATGACTATCGACGCGCGGCTGGCGTACCGGAACAAAGGGGACCCCGAAGACGAATGGAAACTATATACTCAATCAGTTGAGAAGCGACACTTGGACTGTGATATTGCTGTTAAATCAGAGGAGTATCTGTACAACTGCTCAGCCCTGCCTTTGTTTGAACTTGGCTCTTTGTTCCACGACTTTTATTTACTTAACATCAGGCTGCCAGTGGACACTCCGGAAATGAATGCACACATTGGTCATGTGCAGGACATGTGGCTAACGGTTATAAATCAAAATGGAGGCTTCACTAAAGTCTGGGTGTCTTTGAAAACAGTGTTCTTCCCCTGTATCATAGCCATTATTGCTTGGTTTTGGAGGAGAGTGCACATACTACAAAGGAAGCCTGTACTTTTGGAGAAAATGCTGCTGAGTTTAGGAATATCTCTGACCCTGTTGAATATGCCTCTTGAATACTTTACATTGCATTTTGACCTGCCATTTATGCTGCTACTTGGGGACATTAGGCAAGGCGTGTTTTATGCCACACTGTTCTCATTTTGGTTAGTATTTGCCGGAGAACACATGTTGATTCAAGACACATCATCTCAGAGCTCGCTGAAGCAGTACTGGCGTCACTTGAGTGCAGTTGCAATGGGTTGCGTTTCCTTATTCATATTTGACATGTGCGAGCGAGGTGTGCAGCTCAGAAATCCATTTTACTCGATTTGGGTCACAGATTTGGGAACAAATCTCGCTTTGACTTTCATTATACTGGCTGGAATATCCACTGGAGTGTACTTCCTTTTCCTGTGCTACATGATTTGGCAGGTTTTTGTTAACATTGCGCACAAGCGCCAGTCACTGCCGACAATGAGTTCGGTCAGGCGTCTGCACTATGAGGGAATCATCTACCGGTTCAAATTTCTGATGTTAGCCACCTTGCTTTGTGCTGCGCTTACTGTCATTGGGTTCATACTCGGACAGGTTGCCGAGGGACAGTGGAAATGGGATGAGAATATTCAATTGGAATATACTTCGGCATTCTTCACTGGGGTGTATGGAATGTGGAATATCTACATCTTTTCCCTGCTGGTTTTGTATGCTCCGAGTCACAAGCGGTGGCCGGCAGCAGAGGATACTTCTGATACTCAGAACTTGAGCGAGGAGATTGAGTTCAGCCGTTTACCGAGCGAGGGGGCGACCAGCGAGATATCCTCACTCACCTCTTTCATTAGAAAGCCTAACATTGACTAAACTTTTGTCATATTTATTTGTAGAACAACAGTATTAACTGAACAAATATTGTACTCTTTAAAATTTAGTGGGAAGTGTAGACCATATTTAGACATGTTTATCTTGCCCGTAGAATAGCTGTATTTGTACGGCATAGTTAGAATAGTTTGTGGTACAATATATATTAGTGTTAAGGTTCATGTCTGTATTATTTTTCTCGTGAGTTTTCAGTGGAACTTAGGTATAAGTCTACCTACGCGCGTGTCTTGATATCTGGTCTGTGTTAGTCATGAGGAATGTCGGTCTAAATAAAATCGACTTGTTTGAGATCTAAACAGGTTTCACGACCTTGGTTCATTGCGCTTCCAAATTTAACCAATTTCGTCTGCAAACTATAATATTGTTACTTAAATTTTTCTGTGATAGCTTTTTTATGTAACCTTTTTGCTAATGATATATTTAAGTGTCCTAGCAATATTATAAGCATTTCTTTTTTATCGCTAGCATGATCTGATTCTGAATAGATTTATAACTTTATATATGCCAATACTTTGTATCTCTTCTACCAGATAGCTTTAGAAGGGAGGATATGACACTATCATTATTAATGTATGTTGTTTGGATAATTTCGAGGAAGTAGGTGTACTTAAGTGTAATGAAACGTAATTAATATGTGTAGCCATAATCGTAACTGATTTTGTAAGCGGTTAGAAGTTATAACAATAAAAATTAATTATTGTAGTTATTTTGTTATTTTGGCAAATCGGGCTTTTATTTTCATTTGCTTTTCTAGAAAATATCTGCCCGGGATTCCTACCGTATTAGACGTCACAAATATTAGTCCCTTGTTATGGGTTAAACACAGATATTATTTTTCCCGATATTTGGATTGACACTTTGAATATCACCATAAATATTTACTAGCTCTTCGCGTATACATCCATTTAAAAATTAGTAAAAATATACGGAAGAGCCAGTATAATCAATTCATTATATATTTCACCATTGTAACATTTACAGACTGTCAATGTCTGTATATGTTACATATTATTAAAATATAAGGCTGGTCAGTTAGGCTATAGTAAATATTTATCATCCAGTTAGTTTAATATACTTACTCCATAAGTTTAATTTAATACTGAACTAACTAGCCTTAGGCTCGTTTTTATAAAAATCTGTTAGACCAAAGTCGTTTTGTCATTAAATGTATTTTGTTTGATCTGACATTGATCATGTGCAGTCTAACGGATATTTTATAAAATCCTGCCTTAAGAGATAAATATGGCACCTCATCATCATCATCATCAGCCTATATACGTCCCACTGCTGGGCACAGGCCTCCTCTCATACATGAGAGAGATACAAAAAAATGCCATATTACTTAGTTACAAAATATTTGAGAAATTATAAGAATGAAGAAATCTTGCTCGATTACATTTTCTTGACTTTCTATTCAGATTATCATCAAAACACATGTATATTGAAAGGTCAAGAAATTGATCGAGTGATACCTTATTAGATACAATACAATACAATACAAATACTCTTTATTGCACACCTCAATAAATAGAACTATTACAGAGTATGTATATATTATATAGATATAGATATATTATATAGTATGTAGATATTATTCAAACCTTTGTTTACTGTGAAACTCGAAACAGAATTAATTATTAT
This sequence comes from Cenopis cana, assembly GCA_951800055.1. NCBI lineage: Eukaryota > Metazoa > Arthropoda > Insecta > Lepidoptera > Tortricidae > Cenopis > Cenopis cana. The sequence goes on from OX637495.1 coordinate 3,204,408, forward strand.
AAAATTTTAATCAGTTACATTAAAACTGGAACTCCGCTTGTACTTGTTACCTAGTAGTATCATACATATTACTGTTCATTGTGCCATACTTATTATATACAAGTATGTTTATTAATACTTGTAATTTTCAATAGGACTACATCAAGTAGAAGGGGAGTTAAGTAAAAAAGTCTAACGTAATGGTTCGTGGCTGTCGATACCTTTTGCAAAGTATCTAATTTGTTTAATGAACCGTCTTAACAAATAGAAACGTAGGGGGCGATGTGTGACGGTATAACATCCCGAACGCGTCGTGGCGTCGCTGACCTATCACCGTACGTTGCAAAGCGCAGCGATTGCGCACTCAACACGTCGATTTGTGACCAAAGACTTAATTAACCACTTAGGCTGGGTTGCACCAAACCGTCTGTAATCGTAAGCGGTGTTCGTCAAATCTGATTGTATGGAAAGTTTATATGGGATGACAGCTGCCGGCGCCATATTTGACGATGACCGGTCTGTGTTCGTACGTCGGTGCAACTGGCACTCAGAGGTGAACTCGATATATCGACAGCCACGCCCCACCCTACCCCGGGTCCCCCCGAACAGGTGTACACATACCTCGGCACGGGTCGTTCTTGACCAGGAACTCGTCGAGCGCCACCCAGCCGCCGCCGACGCGCACCATCACGGTGGAGCGGAGGATGCGGACTAGGCGCAGCTTCTGAGAGTCGCCGAACTGTTGGAAAAATACACCTTATTAGTACTGGTCCTGTAAAGCTAGGGTCTGAAGCGCCGGTAATCGAAAGTTACGAACAAAACTCGACTCAGAGATCATCACTTAAGGCGCAGGGTAGGGCAAGGCCTTCCCCATACAAACTTTGTGCAGGTTTTATTCGTCGGTTTTGGCACTAACAAATATAATTTTTTTTTTGGTTGTAAATATTAGATATGCGAAGATCGTGATGTGAAAATTTTCAAATATTTCAAAAAAAAAAATACATCACGAAATAGCTATGAGAAAAATAAGCATACTGACCAAAAATCATAACTTTAATGCAAACACAAACGAAGAAAATCCTGCACAAAGTTTGTATGGAGAGAGCTTGCCCTACCCCTCCTCTTGAAACTAATCTCGCTCGCAGGTCACACAGCAACCCTTACAGGTACTTCTTAAGCAATAGAGTGGTGAAGGCTTGGAATAGACTGCCAGTTGATGTGGTTTCAGCTTTCAATGTCAACCAATTTAAAAATTAATTAGACAAGCGTACCTATAGAAATAACACACAAATGTGGACCTAATATTGTTTAGTTTATATTTATTATGGTTTATTTCTGTCTTCTGCCGACTCTCTGTAGATGGCACAATATCGCTCGCTCTCTAAAAATGTTGTCTACATAAAACGTAACTAGTCCTAACACAGGCCTCGGTCTTTTTGGGAGTTGATGTCTCTGGAAGCTCGTTCGGATTAATAGTAGTCTGTGTATTACTATGTATTTTACTTATGTATTGGGATGTTGACACCAAATAAGAAAATCAATGAATCTGAATTTTCTCGAAAAAGGATAAAATTCTCAATCAAAATAATAAATAATTACATAGTTATAAGTCTTCAGAGTTTTAGGAGGGGGCATTTTCTGTCCCTGTTCCGCAAAACGCACTTCTGTATTGAACGATCGTCATTTACTATGGAGCTCGAGGTCAATGACGTCACTGATCTGTAGCGCTTTCTCTCTCGAACTAAACACATTCTAACGGTTGTAGTTTCGTTATTTTTTGAGATATTTGAATAGGATTTTTACTATCTGGCATAGTTTTATGTTTTCTTTCGTATGGAGTAATAATAAATTTTGAGTCAACATCCCTATTTGTTGAATAAATTAAATTAATATTTTAAATGTAGTAGATACGTACCCGGTACTTGCCCTCGCCGACCTGGAAGACGCGGAACTTCTGCCGGCACGTGCACAGCATCACCAGCCGCTTCACCTCGTCGTGGATCTTGTCCGCGTCCGTGGGCGGACCGCGTCGCTCCACCTGCACGCAACACATCCCGTTAGCTTACCCATTATAGATATCTATGTTATGTCTATGTATGTGTAGTCCGCTGGATGCGGGTGGCGCAAGACCGGTCATTGTGGCACTCTTTGGGGGAGGCCTATGTCCAGCAGTGGACGTCTTTCGGCTGATATGATGATGATGATGATGATGTTATGTACGGTCCCGGAGGAGGAGCGCTCGTGGCCCAGCGGCGCCTGCGTACCATCAGCGTTAAGAAGCTTTACAAGTTTTAAATTTCTTTGATTTCAAATTGTGACAAAAGTATTGATAATGCCAATAAAGAGGTTATGGGATACGACGATATTAGTAAAGTTTTAGATAGTAACATTGCCCTTTTTTGATTTTATTGTGTGTAGTAGAATTTAAGCGGAAAAAAGCAGTTTTTAGCTCGAAAACAGTCGATTTGGAGTGAAGTTTGAAACGAAATATCTTAATGAAAAATGCAAGAAATGTATTTAAAATTTATGTCATTAGGTCGCAATAGTCCTGTTCTAGATAGTAACATTGATAAAAATTCAAGAAACTTGTTAAATAAACAGAAAATGGCCTTAATAGATGAGCATTTTTTACCTAATAAGGACCCTTAAGCAACGTAGGCAGCGGTCAGGACTTGGATGGGTGACCGCTTTGAGTGGTTACTAACTGAGCGCTCCCGTGCTTTGGAAGGCACGTAAAGCCGTTGATCCCGGTTACTGTCTATGACAGCAGTCGTTATACCAAGTTGGAGGCCTTCGGGCGGCTTGAGAACTTCTAACAGTCAAGTTGCCCACTCACTTGACAAAACCTAATCCCGATAAGGTCTAGTTTCCCCTCGGGGCTGGAAGGTCAGATGGCAGTCGCTTCCGTAAAAACTAGTGCCTACGCCAAAATCTTGGGATTAGGTAGCGGACCCCAGGCATCCTTCAGGATGCAACTGTACTGGGATAACGTTAGGAGGATGATGATGTACGGTCCAGGACTTTAAGTTTTGAGCCGTTTACAGCTTACTTTATACTGGAATGCAAGGAAGTAACGAAAACATTTTGCAACCTAAATAAGCTCAACAATTAAAGTCGGTGAGTGTACAAGTATAGATAGGTAGGTACAGTCGAGGTCATTAATATGTATCACTTTTTAACCTAATCGAATGCGTTTACAAATTGTAGGCGACCACATTCGATTAGGTAAAAAATGTATACGTACATATTAATGACCTTGACTATACCGTAACCGAAGGCAGGAGTGAGGAATCATGTTACCCACCCTAATGTTCTTAGCCCTCAAGCTTCTCTAAAGGTCATACAAATATATAGGCATGTACTCAGCAGTGGCGGCGCGTCGAAAATATTCTTAGGGAAGCCGGAATTAATTTGCCTTTCTTATTTTTCATGAGCCGTAGTAGATAAAATAACTGGACTAGCTGAAAATTAGGCAAGCCGATGGGTATCGAGTTGTATGGACGTTCCGCCACTGGTACTCAGTCAAAGGATGTCTACGCTTTTTTTAACTTTAACGAGGATTTTGAAAGGGGGTGATAAAGTTGTGCTTACAATAACTTTTATGTAAATTTTAATGAACACTATTGCCATTAAAATTAACGTCTGTAGTACTTTTAACATTGCCCTGATTGGCAACCATGAAATAATGATAACATTATAAGGTAACGGAATTCCATGAGAGATCCAATTAATAAATTCAAGTTATCAGTCGCGATCACACAAAACATTTTAGTTTTTACAAACATTGTCTTATTAAAATTTACCACGAATCTGTATTAGAGATACAGAGATCTGTATTAGGGGAGAGTTGATTGTGTTCTGTATTCGTACTTACGTGGTATTAAATATCTGTTACTAGAAACGTGCAGTGAATATTCAGTGTCCGATGACATAAGACTAGTTTAACCGCGACCTGACATAGAACTGCAGATCGATCCACGCAGATTAGATAGCACGAATGACTGATAACTTCAATCTAGGTTTTAGATACCCTATACGACATAGGTAGGTCATGCTAAATAAATTCTACCGCCATATTTCAATTTTGGCATTGCAACTTAGGATACTGATCAAATTGCTATAGTGGTTACAATCATCGGATAAAATTGCTCGATCTACCGAATAAAAAAGTAGTCTATCAATTCAGACTCTAAAAATGTATCTGACACGGTCGCTTTTATACTTTACGTATGTGGACGTCCACGGCACGATCAAACTCTATGGTTTCGTTTATAATTAGTCTAAAGCCGTGTTCCGAATCACGCCAACAACGCTCACAGCGTTTACAGTGCTGACGGCCGGTCCGAATCAGTAAGCGCGCTCAAGGCCGCGTGAGTGGTGTTTTGATTCGGACCGGGCATGTTGTGTTTACTGTCATGTTCATATATCAAACGTCAACTTGACGTTTGGTTTAAGGTGCTGACGCCTGGGAGTGTGAGCATTGTAAACGCCAATATGGCGCCGTCCATGACGTCATCAATGACGTCACGACATCTCATGTAAACGCTATGAGCGTGATTCGGTCCGATCGTAAACGCATTTATAGCGTTGTAAGCGTGATTCGGAACACGGCTTAAGTCATAGTCTAGTCTATGGTCTATTTATGAATGAAAACATAGAGTTTTACCGTACCGTGGCCGTCGACGATAAAGTAGGTACGAGTATAAAAGCGTCCAATGATATCCAAGTTTATTCAAACCGCACGAAGAAATTTTATTGGACGTCTGTCGCTGGCTTAGAAAGTTTATATTCTTTTGTAATAAAATGCGTACATATCAGTGAATGTATGTATGTATGTAAGCACTTTATTGTACACAATAACAAGTTAAAACACGTAACATGTTACAGAAGATTGAAGTAGTTACAAAAGTATAAAAGGCAAACTTAGGCGCTCGGTTGTTTTATGCGGCAAACGCATGCGTTCCCTATAAATACGTTGCGTGAAACGCATTGCGTTGAATGGATTTATGTGGAAACGCATGCGTTTGACGCATAAAACAACCGAGCGCCTTATCCCTATAAGGGATCTCTTCCAGCTAACCGAATGTGAGTGTAATAGGGATAAACTCACCCAGTCGGGCCGCAGGGCCGCGATGAACTCCTCCCAGTCGATGAGCCCGCCGCCGTTTCTGTCGAACAGGTCGGCCACGGCGCCCATCTCCAGTCGAGACGTGTCGAATTCTGCGCAACACAAACAGGTACAATTAGATACGCAAAAGGATCTGAAAATCTGAAATATTTTTGCTTTCTTTTGATAATGCGATCAGTTCTGCAGGGTATCGTTTCCGTTGAATGGAATTAAAACAAATTCATTCTACGAGGAGGCAACAGTTTACGTTAATAGGTTCAAGTTTTTAAACCAGTTCATTCTGAATTTACAGTCATCATTAAATATATCTGTACTTTTAGGGGTGTTTAAAAATATCTGAACATGCAGTTTTTAATGACTTAAAGTCATGTGTTGTGTGCAGCGCCGGATCTAGAACTTTTTCGAGGGGGGGCAAAAACTACAAAATGCCGCCCCCGTCTGCATATATTGTTTTACTAATTGTTACCTCTACCATTTCAGAACAGTAAAAGTAGCTACTAGTTATCTACTCTAAGGACGGGTCATAAAGTCATAACACATCTACGTATAGATGAAAACGCGAGCGCAGCGAGCGTGAAAATTTTCAAACATTATGATGCAGATGCCGAAAATACTTCATACGCATCAAGTCATAAAAAAACGCGAGCGCGAAATTTTTTGTCCTGTCAAGACGTATTTTGGCCTGTCAAGAAGTTCGAATTGCCGACCCCCTGCCACCCCTAAATTTGCCGCCCAGGGCATGGACTCCGGCTTGCCCCCCCCTAGATCCGGCTCTGGTGTGTGTTCTGACATGTCTGATGGAGGCTACGTTATTAACCCACAACAGAGAAACCTTTTCCTGTGTATCTTGTGTGTTCTGTTTTACTTTCGTCGATGAATAATGCTGTAGAAGTAGTAGTGTACTCCTATAAGGACAAATGTACAGGGTTGGATATATACAGGAAACGGGATATCTACAAACTATATACAAATATACAAGAGATAGGAGACACAGGAAGAAACGACAATAGAGAGATCTCTCAGGGACCGAAGTCCTATGAGAGTTGGTTGGAAGTTCTATATGTGCAACTGACTTAAGAAACTTCGATAGCGCGTTGCAGAACATGTCAGATTTGACGGTTGCCTAGCGACGCCACAATGCCAGGTCCGGGGTAGATGTGTAAGAACTGCAACTCCTTGATAATATGGTCAAGTACTCACTGGTATTGATGATGCCGTCGATGAACTCGTTCCGCGGGATGAGGCCGTTGTTGTCCTTGTCCATCTTGCGGAACAGGTCCGTCAGCCGGGACTTCTTGTGGTTCATGAACTTGAGGAACTGTGGGGGAAAGATGCACTTTACACACATAGTTCGCTAGACAAAGGAGAGAAGTAATCTTTTCCGTTTTTGCTTTCTCTAATAAAACTTTACGGTCAAAAGACCACGCATAATAACGCTAAAAATGCTCGAAAACCTGTATGTTTTGTTCTGTGCGAGCCGGTAAACTCCCGCTAGTGCCCTACAAACTCGCAAAATCGCGGAAACTCAGCCACGCCATGGGTCGTAAGGTCTATATTCACCTGCCAGGTGACATTACTGCTTCACAAAGCGGTCCAATATTTAAATGCAAATTAAAAAAATGGCTTCTCGAGCAGGCGTTCTATGACCATAGAGAGTTATTTTATTAATTTAAGATATTATAATAATAATTAAGTGTAGTTATTCATTGGAATTTATTTCTTTATTCAGAATAATTTTAAACATTAATGAGATATACATCCATAATTAAGTGACGTGTATTGAAAAAAAAATTGACATGTAATTAGATATTATCAATAAATATGAATATGAATATGAATTGACGTCTAAACTACGATCGCAGAGCACGAAACATTATGTACAGTCACTTTTCACTACATGTAATGTATGTCAATTGCTTTCAATAGATTGTCATTCCAAACGGTCAATGTACGAAATTCTCCGCGCTTGGCGATCGCACTTAGCATTAGCGTGAATCTGTTGAGGCCTATAAGCCATTCGCCGTTGACTTAACTAAGTATAGAGGTACGTACCCGCTTTCTCCAGTCGTCCCAGCTGAAGTTGGACACCCGCTGCAGCTCCTTGAGGTGCGCGAGCCGCTCGTGCAGCCGGCGCTGGCGCTCCCACGCCAGCAGCCACACCGTGCGCCACTTGTCCCACAGCTGGCGGACGCGCGGCGACCGGAATTCCGGCTCGGCGCCCTTGCTGCGTGGACATAAGGTTGATTTTAGTTTGGATTTTATTTTTATTTTTTGTGGACAATCTTACACAAATCAACCTAGTCCCAAACTAAGCAAAGCTTGTACTATGGGTACTAAGCGACTTACTACTTTTATAGTTAAACAGATACTTAAATACTTAGAAAACATCCAAGACACAAGAACAAATATTCGTGCTCATCACACAAATAAATGCCCTGGCCGGGATTGGAACCCGGGACCTCCAGCTTCGTAGGCAGGGTCACTACCAACTAAGCTAAAGCAGTGCCATGTTGGCTTTCGAGATTTTTTTTAAGCAATGTTTATTGGTTTTTTGCAATTTTTGGCACACATTTAGCTGGAGCCTTCTATCAAGTATTAATTAATTGAGTCAGGTGACTCCGCTCTTTTACGGGTAGGGCATGAACCAAGTAGGTATATTATAGATGCCCTGAATACTCCGTGACCGTGAAAATTAAAAGATTTACAGTATATTCAATTTTATGTAGATTGCTAGGACTAATGAAGCAAGACATTTACTGTTGAAGAAATCTAAGTGAGCCACAATAGAAAATTATAACGGGCGATTGACAATGTTGTACGGTTTGGGGAGGACCGGGCAAAGATGATAAACCAGTCATAAGTATTACCTGAGCATTTCTTCAGAGTACACATTTATATGTATCATTAACGTGCAATAAACGTCACAAAACAAAATTGGCAAAAATGCTGAACTCTAAAAAAGCATAGCAGCGGAGGCTGTCACAAATTTGAATTTATAAAACCCAAGCGCTTATACTTATCAAATGATGCGATCACAGACTTCGAAATCCAACTAGTTTATACTATAGAGACTGTGTGTCTTACCTAGGGTTCATTCTTGATTGTTTTTGGGTTCAATTCAAAGTGTATTCAATGTTTCTATTTAGATAGAGAGATTAGAAAACAAACAACATAAATTAATAGCAGTAAAGACTAAAACAACACTTTAGTGACACTAAAATCATTGTAATATTTTTACGGAAAAAATCGACTGTCGAGTTTCTTTCGGCATTTCTTCTCCGCAGTGGTCTTCTTTTGAGAAACGGTTGTAGTTTTTGTCTTGTAAAAGTGTCATTGCGGCCTACTTACAGAATATAGTTCATTTTATTCTTTTTTTATATGTGTATGTGTGTGTGTGTGTGTGTACGTACCTGCCCCTCGGTGGGAACCTGGGCCCGTAGTGCGGCAGGCGGTCGGGCGTCTCGCGGCCCGGGCTCACGCGACTGAACACACGCATCAATGTAACGACAATACACACGCTACGGCCTCTGTACCTTATTGTGTCCCTTATAGATCGTGTTGTACACAGGGTGGATTTTAGACTCTGCACTCGTGTTCACTTGTGGATACGACAGTAGATAGTAAAAAGTTAATTAATAAAAAAATTGATATTAATTACTTGTGTTGTATTTACCAACTGAATTTTGCAGGTTTACAAAAACAACAAGTATCATAAAAATTATAACTAAAAACTAAGTATTCTTTGTAAATACGATTTTTACACAATAAAATCTTTTACAAATACATACTCCATACGTAACGAAATACGGTATAAAATATACGATACGTACGGTCAACCTATTTGATTTCTGGGCAAATTCGTACCTTGTCACAGTGAAAATCTATAGGAAAACCGCTACGGATCTGATATAATTTCACTGCGACAAGGTACGAAGTGGCCCAGATATCAAGTTGGTTGACTGTACAATACTACCGGTAGTGCTGTTTTTTTTTTCAATTTCATTTTCAGTACGACCGTTATATTTTAAATGGAGTTTCAAGCAATCTTTCTGATTGAAATAATGTATTTTATTATCGATAAAGGACTCAAGTAAGGTACAGCTCTCAATTCAAGTGGGATGCGTGTTAGATTGACATTTTGTTAGTTGTGAGTGAAGTGAGCGCGAGTGTTTAGCGGGTTTGTTAGTTGTTATAGTTTGAAGGCATGAAGAATTACCTACTGTTTTTTTTTTACCGTGACTGCAGTTTCCGCAACCGTGTAAGAAAATATAGGAACATGAAGAGTATTATTCTTTTGAAGAATTTTTTTTACGACATTTTGATTTAATGATTTTTTTTTGTATTTGTTTTTTTTCGCTTAATCGATAGGCAGTCCTAATTCCCTATAATAACATGCAAGAAACCCCAATAAATAAGAAGGTAAGCACTATTTATACAAGCAAAACGCAAAATGCTCCAAGTTAACTAAAAAGCCATGAATATATTGTATGAAATATCACCCAATGAAGATGAGAGAGGCAGTATTGACTCGAAATAAAAATCTATACCCAAATCAAAGTAAAATTGAAATATTTCATTTAAATAATTACCTAATATAACCAAACCTGCATAATGCAAGCCCAAAAAAATAAAAAATATGATAAATTTCTCAACGAAAACAAATAGAAATTATAATAAAATTGTGTGAACCATAACAACAAAAGCCATTCAAATACAAAATACACACAAAAATCTACAAAATAATAATAAAACTCAAACCTTCCTCTTCTACTTCGAGGGTGAATCCTGGACCTGCCCCCAGCGTGACGAGATGAGACAGAAAGCGACATTTATGTGTGTTAAAGCGAGACGACGTTAGGTTGCGCGGTTACCACGTCAGTTAATGACAAACATTACTAGAATTTTGTTCTATTAAAATCACAAAAAAGTATCGTTTTTGTGATTGATTGATGTGAGGCCGGCTCATTAAAGCGAGTGCGTAGTTGGAGATTCGCCTGGGGAAAATCCAGGAGAAACCTCCGACGCGACCACGCGGGCGGTTATACCGTTTGTCATTATCTGACGTAATAATGACATGAAGCACATGAACGTTATTGACACCAACAAATCACAATATGTGATAATCCACTTTGAATATGGCGGCAGGCGATTACGTCGCACCGATGCACTGTTGCATTCGAACAGGCAAAAATTTATTTATTTATCGTATGACAATTATTTTGGACCGTGAGATCTTCGAGAAGACAGTGCGGTTGCCAGTTTATGTTGCACCTTTAGCACCCGTAGGTCACGTGTAGGGTAGCGGTGGGTACTTTCCCTACGCACGTGGTGCAACTTCGACCCCCCTTTGTTAATTGAGTGGGCAACTTGACTGTTAGAAGTTCTCAAGCCGCCCGAAGGCCTCCAACTTAAAATAAATATAAATATAAAATAAATAAATATTTGTGGACAATCTTACACAAATCAACCTAGTCCCAAACTAAGCAAAGCTTGTACTATGGGTACTAAGTGACGATATACATACTTATATAGATAAATAGATACTTAAATACATAGAAAACATCCAAGACCCAAGAACACATATTCGTGCACATCACACAAATATATGCCCCGGCCGGGATTCGAACCCGGGACCTCCAGCTTCGTAGGCAGGGTCACTACCAACTAAGCTAAAGCGGTCGTCAAAAACTTGGCTTAACAACTGCTGATAAACGCGTAAGTGCCGGCCGTATAAGATCCCGTTCAAAGTGGACTATCACACATGAGTACACATTTAAAAATAAACTTGAAAAAGTTAACTTTAAAAAGAATTAACTATGTTAATTAAAATAATTAATGAAAAAGTATAATAATATAAATCACTGATTAAGAAATTAAATTACAAAAAAATAAAAATTAAAACACACCTGTACCGCCTAGATCCGTAATAATCAGGTGACACTGAACGCTCCCGGTTGAGGTCGTGCTGGGAGCCGCGTCTGTGTGCGTACACGTACACCCATACAACACGTGTGAACACACCATGCAATGACGTCACAATGGCCGCGTGCGAACGTGGAAGAGACGGAACGACAAATGAGATAATGAATACATTGACAATAAGGACAACATACAAAAAAAATACCAAAACACCAGTGGACTTGGTGGTTCAAAGTACGTCAATCATATACTCAAATTCTAATCATTTATTTTTAAAAACGTATTTACGAAGTATAATGATATTAAATGATTCATACTTTGTAAATTCGTTGGTAGGAATAACTGTGCCGAAAGACACAGTGTCAAGAGTTCATACATTTGTTGCACATGAAAAATGCAAATACAAATTTAACACTTTCACTGTCAGGAACCCGCGTAGTGCTGCGTAACTTTATTCTCAGATCCGGACAGCCCGCTAGCGCCCGCTATCGCTACATCCATTACCGGGATACGTGGACTAAATCCTGTGTTGGTTATAAAGTTATTTTGCTACTTCTTGTTTCCTGCGTACATTCCGTACGAACTGCGCTATGTCGAAATACAACACATTTAAGTCTAGCAATGAAAGGGTTAAGATAAGTCAAAATATTCGGATTAAGAAAAGGTACGAATAGAAACGTAGTCCACTGGTAATTTGGCCTGTGATAGAAGTTCTCTTTATATACGCACCCAGGCGCTCCCTTGACGGCAGATTTCGCCGAAACCTTGCGCGGAGTCGACTCTCGGCCTTGGCTTTGGCTCTTCACCTGAAAATAATTATTCATTGCAATTGAATTGTAAAACTAACATTGAGTCGACAGTAACTACTCAAACGGCTTTAAACTTTACAACACTGTCAAATACAAAAAATACAACCATTAAATTGGAATATCACGTAAAGCTGAACCAAAATGCATGTACAGATGTATTGCAAAATTGCTTTCCTTCGGGAAAACTCGGATCTCAATCAGAATACGATGGCACCCGAACTGTCAATCAATGATTGTATGAAATGAGTGACGTTTTCATATCCATTATTATGGAACTTTGTTTAGTGTCAAATGTCAAGCAAATTGTCAAATGTCAGTTGACATGATGGTTGATATCGCACTGCACGCCGTGACGGATATATCGGTCATTGGCGTTGAACAATGGAATGGTTGAACAAAAACAACAAGACATGATCGGTACAACCAGTTTGGAAACGTCGGCAACAAAGGTAAATATATAAACATCGCGTTAGACCTGTTTGAAAAAATCTTTATGTCACACCTGGCCATAAAGCGGCAATTACCGCACGCTCCGCGCGCGGGAAATCCCACTTCCTGGCCAGGGGGTGACATAAAATTTTGTACTTAACACTAATAACACACTAATAACGGTAATAAAGAAAGCCTCAGATCGCATATTCATCGCCCTTGATATCGGCTCGGACGTCAAATACCTGCGATCTGAGACATTCTTTTTTTTATCGCCCTTGGTAAGTAATGTACTATTTTACTTGACTAATAAAAGATCTAACAAAAATACTCGAAAAACATCAATTATTAATTTATTTTAGCTAATTGAAAGATTTTATAAGCATAAAGATTTAAAAAGGACGCTGATTTGAACAAACCTACTCACACTGTCTTAGTGACGTCACTAAGACAGTATTTCCCTACAAACTTCATATTAACAAATCGTTTTTGACATTTAATAAAAAGTTGCTGATTTGACTATGGGTTTAATACCGTATTCCCCTTGCACTACAAGTTGCAAGTAGTTATGAAACTGACTTGTAAAATGAGCCTACGCTTTGTCATAGGAATCTACACCCTATCCTGTACTACCCAGCTCATATTCTCCAACGTACCTGGTAAGCCTTGCAGACGCGGTCGACCTCGTTCTGCCTCTTCTGCGTGTGCTCCATGAGCTCCTTGTGATCCTCGATGAGGCCTTCCAGCAGCTCGATGGATTCTGGCAGCGGTTCCGCTTCCAGAGCTAAAAAAATTAAAAATAAAATTGTGGGCAATCTTACACACATCGACCTAAGCCCTAAGGCATGTTCCGAATCACGCTTACAGCGCTAAAAACGCGTTTACGATCGGACCGAATCACGCTCATAGCGTTTACATGAGATGTCGTGACGTCACTGACGATGTCATGAACGGCGCTCACGGTGCTCACACTCCCAGGCGTAAGCACCTTGAGCCAAACGTCAAGTTGACGTTTGATATATGAACATGACAGTAAACACGGGCTATGAGCGTGAATCGGTCCGATCGTGAGCGCGCTCAAGTGAATAGCGGTCCGAAACAAAACATTACTCACGCGGCCTTGAGCGCGCTATTTGATTTGGACCGGCCGTCAGCACTGTAAGCGCTGCGAGCATTTTTAGCGTGATTCGGAACACGTTTTGCTAGCGACCTGTTGAGTGACCTGTAGAAGTCTTTAGTTGTCGACACAATGAATCCTCAAGTCAATATAGGGTTAGCAACGCGCTTACGATCCTTCTGGAGTCGCCAGCGTCCAGAGGCTACTTTATCTGCTTACTATCAGGCAGGACGAAAGCTTGTGTGCCAAAGTCGTTGTATAAAAAAGAGAAGGGATCGCCTCACGAGGTGGTTGTTTGGCCGAGGTTAGCCGAGGCCTGACAAGAGACCGAGTCAGGCAATTCTCGTGAGTGCATCTTCTGGGTGAACTCGCTTCACCGTCGGCCTAATCTTTGTCCCCTGGCTAGATGCGGGCCGAGAGAGATCCCATTTTTAATAACAATAAAAAAATCTGATCTCCAGAAGTGCTTACAAAGCAGCGTATTTTCCAGCCCCATGAGCCACTGCAGCAGCTCTTCCAGCACCGAGTCCAGGTCCTTCAGGCTCTGCATGTGCGTTTCCAGCTTACCGCCGCGCTGCATCGCCCACTGCCACACCTGGAGACAACAATACAATTAGCGTCATTACCATATCAGCTTCAAGAAGTTTGTCGCGGACAAAGAATACAGGTCGGTAAAAAACCATTATATTTCCTAAAATACTGCGAGGTTGTAAGTTTTTTTCATCATGTGATTATCTTTATTTAATTCTACATATATACTGCAAAAGTAACAGGCAAAAAGGAACGTTTCCAGGTTTAAATCGGACTCGTAAAAACCCATGGAAAAAACAACGTTAACGGAGCGAGATATCGCGAAAATCGTCATTTTTGGACATTGATATTTTTATGATAGGATCCCGGAAATTCCTGTTGTCCAGTTGGGCAATACGAAGAATAGTATATTATGTAAATAAAACGAGTGTAGAATATTTCACAAAACCTATTGAGGCTATTTAAACTAGGGTGACCCGAAATATTTGACCGCCAGTGTAAATGTCTCTGTGTGGTAAATGTCTGTTTTTTTAGGTTTCGTAAAGAACTCATAAACGGTGGCCTGTGGCCTATGGCATAAAATATTCTTAGACATAATAAATTTACATAAAATTCTCTACAAAAAAGGTATGACACATTTTTTTCGCTAAGATGAAAACCTTTAGCTATTTTTAGTATGTTGTATGTTGTTTAGGCCATCTTTACCTACAGCCATGCTAAAATTCGCTTATACACGAATTATTTAAGCCAATTGGCAGTTAGTGATCTTCGTTGCTTGAACTATAAGTCATTTAGGTACCTGTACTGGAGTAACCCTGCTAAAGATCCGTATCACTGGCATAATAGACACTATGTTTTTTCGGGATTTCATTTTCTCACCCATCTTTCACAACATAAACAACTTGCACATTAGATAACTATTACGTTAATGACAAAATTGCGACTTAAAAACTAATTATCTCTTGATAAGAATTGATTTGAGCAATCAGAGGACGTTTTTAGATAAAACGCCAGGGTGAATGCCATTTTTAGTCAAATATTGCATAGTTTCCAATAAGTTTAGTTTGTAGTTATCAATACAAGTAGCCATATCGACAACTCTGAGCTGCGAGTTAGTAACTCGGAGTTAAGTAACGTCACTCAGTTACGTCAGTCAGTAAGGCGTGCGAATACAAGTCTTGTTACAGCAAGTTAATTCAAAATTTTAGAATCCAAACAAAGCTTGCAATCGAGTTTTCATTAAAAAAAATTTGGTTGCTATTCTTTTATTTCGGACGTTTACCTAGTTACCGCTCTTCCATACAAACTTCCACCCCCCTTGAGGGATGATTTCCGGGATAAAAAGTCTTTGGATCTAAATAGGTTCAGCGATTTAAGCGTGAAGTGGGAACAGACAGACACACTTACTATGCTATGTATGTATGTATATATTGTATAAAGTGTGTTGTGTTGCGTTCCGTGGGTCACGTACGGTGTTGTCTGAAAACCAGCGCTCCAGGTGTCTAACAACACCTGAGCATAATGCTGAGACAGCAACCGATTCACTGCCGCGAAGACACACATCATTTATTTGTTCAATGTGGTGCGTTTATTATTATTGTTTTTTTTTGTATGTGTGTCTTTCGTTTCGTGCAGTGAATAAATGTTTTCTTTTCTTTTTTTTCTTACGTATTTATAGTATTAGTATACACGCACACTCATATCGTGGCGAGTCTGGGGCTTAAGGCGCAGGGGTGGGCAAGGCATTCTCCATACAAACTCTGTGCACGTTTTATTCGTAGGTTTTGGCACTAACGAATGTAATATATTTATTGGATGTAAATATTAGATATGCGAAGAAAGTGATGTGGAAATTTTCAAAAATTTCAAAAAATTAAACATTTAAAAATAATATAAATGAAAAAAATAAATTACATCACGAAATAGCTAACAGAAAAATAAGCATACTGACCGAAAATCATAACTTTAATGCAAACACAAACGAAGAAAATCCTGCAAAAAGTTTGTATGGAGAGAGCTTGCACTACCTCTCCTCTTATAAAAAACTATAATCAAATGAACTGACCTCATCCCACCGGCTCTGTATAATCGTGATCCAGTGCTTGATGACCGTAACCGCGTCAGGATGCGCCTTGCCCAGGATAGAGTGTGCCAGCGTGATGGTGTCGTCCTTGTCCCGCTGCTTCTCCTTCAGCTCCCGGATGAACCGCTCGTGGTCTCTCAGCTGCTGCTGCGTCTCCTGGTCTCCCTCGGGCAGTTGGCCGGAGAAGCGGAGTTTGGTCTCCGCGTCGGACAGCCACTCGAGGAGCATGTTCACGGATTTGTGCAGTTTCTCCGCCTGGAATGGAAGTATTGTTTTTAGTAAATAATGATGTTTATTCTAAACGTGTACATTTATAAGGATAATCTTTTTTATCAGGTTTAAGAACTTATCATTTTACAACTATTAAACCAAAAATCATTTTTAATGATGGGAGGGTTTTAAAGATCCAACCAAAAACATCGAAAGAAAGGGTGTTATATTTGAAAAATAAAAGTATCCAGAAATTTTTTGCTAATCGTGTTTTCACTTTTAACAGACTGGAGGAAAATAGTTCAAGATTAATATACTGAAAGGACAGATATTTAATCACTATAGATGTTGAGATCTAGGTCGATAAACATTGGCATATGTGGGCTCTTAACGTTACCTCCTTGAGCGCGGACTCAAGTCTGTGCGCCTTCTTCTCACTGAGGCTCTGCACGGAATCCCACGCCTGCTTCAGCTCGCTGCACTGCTGCCGTATACTGCTTGCGTCCTCTCGCGGCACCTGACATAAACAAACCTATTATTATAACGTTAAGGTCTAGTTTTGTATGCTTTTAAAAACTTCCGCAACAAACGGTTTTATCAGCTCCTATTTGTAAGCTATAGACGAACACAGTTATTTATAATCGTTTTTAAACCTATTTTAGTTAAATATCAGCTAAAATTAGTTTGTCCTTATATGTCACTTTGACAGTTTCGTTTGTGAGAAAAGGACGAAATACCCTGTAGCTTGCAGAGATTTGTTAAGTTTTATGATTAAGGGGGGAATAATTCAAATATCGACGTTCTAAAATGCGGCACTAAAAAGATGTCCTGAATAAAATAGGATTTTCATTTTTATCAAAATATTGATTGGTTAATTGATTATCATTCATACCGTGGCTTCCAGATCTTTGCCGGTCTTCAGTACGGACTGCATTTGCTGTTCGCGTGAGTGTAGGTCTTCTTCGAATTGCTGTAAAAAAACATGGCGTTAATTATCTGCTGTATATTTTTAAATATACTCTTATTTATTACTAACGAACGAACGTTTGTTTTGTTTTGTTTCGAAAAAACTTATACTAGAGGTACTGGAAAGGTGGCGTGCTCTCGTTTTGGAGGCCAAGCCTCTTTGGGTGACTACGTTATCACCTCTACATAAAGTCGTGTTTACTTTGTGCTGCTCAATGAGCTCGTCTAAACATTATCCACAACAACTTCTAGGCAGCGCAGGGTCGGGAAAGGTGGCGTGCTCTCGTTCCATCATCTTTGGGTGACTGCGCCAAGTAGTAATGTACTTTATCACCTGCACATAAAGTTGTATTTACCTTGTGCTGCTCAATGAGCGCCATGACGGTGTCGAGGTCGCCGTGTACTGGCGAGTCCGCTGCCAACTTGGTTTGCTGTTTCTTCAGCCACTCCAGCAGCGCCGACATCGCGTCCTTGAACTGGCCGGAGTATAGGAGCGCCTCTTCTAGCTTGCGTTGCCTGAGGATAAATAATTAATGATATAATATATATATATTAATGATATAATATGTATGTTAGTCTTTTAAGGTATTTGTATTATGGGCCACAGATGCCTGAAATAAATGATTAAATAAATAATAATAATAAATAAATAATAATAACTAGCTTTTTCCTGGAACTCGTTTATCGCGATAGAATTGAAGTAATATTTACTTATATCAGGCGCATACCTACTACATCGCTCTTTCATACAAACTTCTACTCCCTTAAGGGATGATTTCCGGGATAAAAAGTATCATATGGCCTTCCCCGAGGTTCAATCTATTTCCATACCCAATTTTATCTTAATCGGTTCAGCAGTTTAAGCGTGAAAAGGTAACAGACAGACACACTTTCACATTTATAATATTAGTATGGATAATAAATCGTTTATTTTAGGCAAGAAGGGATCATAAGTAGATGCCTTATACCCAACATTACATACGTTTCATAATGACTACGTTAATATGGTCTGAGTATATAGGAAAAATGTCCTGTCACGGTCGCCAAATAAAAAGAATACTAAGAATTTATCAACTTGGAGACCAAAACAACGTTACTTCTTCACCATTTATTTTAGAGTGACGGATTTACATCATGAGAATAGAATCAGAATAATAGAATATGTAAACATTTGAATTTACAAAAATATGTCAAAACACCATAAACCACACAACACCAGAGTTTTCAACAACAATTGACAAGTGTTTTATTACTGGGGGCCGATAAAATACTATGATGTTTTGACAGATGTCGAGTGAGAAGTCGAGCGTTCGACACTCAAAAATCGGGCCCCTGGTCTCACCTGTCGACAGCCTTGGAGCACACGGTGGTCCACTTGGTCTTGAGGTCCTGCAGCATGGTGCGTAGCGTGGGCTCGTCGGTTTTGGGCGCTTTGTCCTTCAGCGTCTTGCCGACCTTCTGCGTCTGGTCGTAAACAGGCTGCTTCGCCGCCAGCGCCTTTTGGAACTCGCGGTGTTTCGACAATCTGGACAAGTAACATTAAATAAATAAATATTTGTGGACAATCTTACACAAATCAACCTAGTCCCAAACTAAGCAAAGCTTGTACTATGGGTACTAAGCGACTACATACGAGCGAATAGATACTTAAATACATAGAGAACATCCAAGACCCAAGAACAAATATTCGTGCCCATCACACAAATAAATGCCCCGGCCGGGATTCGAACCCGGGACCTCCCGCTTCGTAGGCAGGGTCACTACCAACTAAGCTAAAGCGGTCGAATTAAATGTCGTTGACAAGAATGCAGTGCAGCTAGGAAGTGCCGAAGTAAACTTTGACTGTGTTATCACTAAAGACACTAAACTACACACATTACACTTTAGATCACACATGACGGGTTTTAGAAAGATATTGTAATATTTGTAATAGATAATTAGTATTTTGACATGACAAATTTATTATATTCTTATTGTCATTATTTCTTAAATTGTAAATTAATTTTTCTCGTGAAAAATGTAGCATACGAGTATGCTTGTATAGTCAGACTTTATTACGAGTAAATTGTAAATTATTGACATGTAAAAGTGCCCTTGTGGCCTATTTGCAGAATAAATGTTTGAAGTTTGAATTCTTTGGGTATCGGCGGTGAAAACATTTTAATTATATAGAGCCGACAAATTATCTATTACATGATTGCGTCCTATTTTACCCGAAACCCGAATGTCATTCCAACCATTCTAAGAACTAACGGACTGTGAAGACGGTTTGTACCAGAGTAAAGTGCGTAAATATTCTCAGAAGGATATAAAAAAATGTAGTAAATTTAAAATGAAAACTCCACCTCTGTTTGATCTTCTCCGGGTCGTTGACCGTTGTCTCCGAGTTGAGCTCGTCCAGTTGTGTCTCGGTGTCGTTCAGCCAGTTCATCAAGTTGTTCCTGCGAGGACAATCGGACAATAAGCCACAAGTCACATGTAATTTAAAAGGGAAATGAGGAGGACCGAGACTTTTGAAAAGGTATATCGCTATCGAAAGATCGCTAAAAGTCATTTGAACTAGTTTTTAGAGAGGAACATATACAATATAGTTAGTGTGTGAAGATAAAAGTGGACAGCATAATAGGGATGTTGACTCAAAAAAAAAATAGTACTGCAATAGAAAGAAGACATAAAACTATGCAAAATAGTGAAAATCCTATTCAAATATTTAAAAAAATAACAAAGCAACAACGGTTAGAATGTTCGTATTTAGAGAGAGAAAGTGCTACTCAACAGTGACGTCACTGTTGAGTAGCGCCATAGTAAATGACGATCGATCAATACAAAGGTGCGTTTTGCGGAAAAGCGACAGAAAATACCCACTCTTCTTAGAAGACTTATAATTATTTATTTTTTTGAATTACTTTTTTCGCCATTTGATTGAGAATTTGAGCCTTTATGTAGAAAATTTGGATTTATTGATTTTATTTTATAGTGTCATCATCCCTATTGCGGAGCCCTGATAAAGGCCCCATACTAATTCAGCCTTTTATGTGACGTCACAAAGTTCCTGCGGTGCTGATGACACCAGCAGGTCCTGGCTGCAGCAAGAGACTCACCACATGTCGCTGAACTCCTTGGCCTCCTTGACGCCGTGGTCGAGCGCGCGAGTCCTCTCCGCACACTTGGCCACCACGCGCTCCCAGCGATGCTGTACGGAAACCAGAAGGTTCTTGATGAGGATCACGTCCTGCTTCTGGCTGAAGTACTTGAGGTGCGTTCCCTTCTTGTCCAGGTGCAGCATCGTCTCGCGGTGTGTGGCCACTTCCTTTTGGAACGATTTGTGCTCTTCGATTTGAACTGTGGAAGAAGTTATTTAGTCAGCGCGTTAAAACTAGTTGATGCTGGACTTCATGAATGATGATATTATGTTCTGTATAAAGTAGCAAAACAGATAATTTTCTAAGGAACACCAGAACAATTGCCATAGGAAATAGACAATGCCTTATGATGTGTGATACTTTATGGAGACATCACCAAAAAATCCAAAAATACCATATAGGGTAAGTTGTAGTCATGTTGGCCCTCTGCAATCATTGGCCTCTTGAATGCTGTATTATTTTTTCAAGTGTTCTACCTGGCAAGTTTGAAAACTATCTACTACATTTTAGACTGCATTAAACAAAGAAAAATATGAAATTTGTTTTCTACGTTGTTTTGAAGGATTGCGCTACGTTACGTTGAATTATCATTCAAGAGGCCAAGGATTGGGAGGGGGCAACATAACTACAGGCACACCTGTGACATGCGAAGGAACGTAAGCGTTGTGGGTATTTGTGCGTGCGCTGTCGGTACACGCGTCAATTGTTTGCGCGGGTGCGTAGCGCGTGGCGCGGACGAATCGCGAGGCGCGACGGCACACGATCGTAAGCAGGTAGGTCTCTCAGGGACGAGGTAACTGACCTGGGTGCGGGGGGTTCGTGTCCGTTCTGTATGTAATACTATTATACTATTCTGTGCTACAGCTTACCCTAATACATAATATAACTCACCGAGCAGGGTCTCCATGACGCGGGATACGGGCTTGGCGGAGCTGAGCGTCTTCTCCGCGCCGGTGAGCCAGTCCACGAAGGCCTGAAGTGCGTCGTGGAACTCCGTCGCCTCCTTTAGAGCTATCTCCAGCTTGATCTTCTTGTCTGACGCCCTGTGCAACAAACACTTTGGTTTTTTTTTTTATACTACGACAGTGGCAAATTATCGTACGGTCCGCCTGGTGGTAAGCGGACACCGCAGCCGAAGCTCTGGCAACCTTGCTCACCTCCAGGAACACAACACTACATACTTGTTTAGTAAATAATGTTATTATGGCTGTGGTCTTCTGCAAGGCGGAGGTACTTCCCCAGGTGGGCTGCTCCAAATTCGAGCAAGAGATGCGATTGTTATGCTGTGCCCTACCTCTCAATAATGTACTGAATAATGTTTTTCCATCGGACCCGGAATACAAGTATCACCATCATCCTGGCCGATTTCGACCACGACGACTGGAAAGAAGAGCCTGGCTAGTGAGAGCGTCGGTGGTGAGCTCTCAGATGACTGACACAGCCTATTTTCGCGGTGAATGTACCAGCACACTCCCCACAGACCTTGAGCCAAAAACTCCCAGCACGATGGTTCACACGATTGGATACAAGTATACCCGAAGTGTCAATCATGCAATGCATCGGGTCTGTCCCTATTGCCGCGTCGGCTAAATTCCGCTCTGGTATACCTCCGTGGTGTCCAGATACACTATCGCGCTACGAACGTAAAAGCACGTGCTATGCGGAGAATGCGTGCGAGTGGGATGCCATGATTGACTTTCAAACATAGGGATACTTTAGTTAGATGATAGCGATACCGACACATATTTTTTATGTTGCGTCCAAGTTATGCATATTTGAGGCGCCAGTGTCCTAGGACCGCGTGGCCGTGGGCGGTGGCAGTTGCCCACGCCTAAAGCCTATTACACACTGCAGCGGCCGCGGTGGCGGTCAGTTGTACGCTATGACTATCCTACCATTCTTTCAGACACACGCGGCCTTGATTACGCGTACGTATGCGTACGTACACTTTAGGCCAGGTGGCTCCCAACTGCCCAAAATGAGGTCATTTCGGGCAGTTGGGAGGGTATAAAAGTGGGTGAATGTTACCTGGCAGTGATGTTGTCCCAGCGCGTCTTGAGGTTCTTCAGGTTGTGGTGCAGCTGGCTGGTGGGGTTGGGCTTGTCCTGCCGCCGGATGTACTCCTGGCCCTGCTGCAGTACGGCTTCCACCTTCGGCCGGTTGGCTTCGATCTCGTTGTACACCTCCTGTTAACGGTAGCGACTCATATAGAAGATATACAGTAACATACACTTACCGGCAGAAAATTTGGCCCACAAACTTAAGTTAAGTTTGTGATGTTTTTCTTAACCCGCTCCATTTCCTTGTTCTCCTTAATTCGCTGTCTTAAATAACTGACTTCTCAATAAATTAATGTTAATCTCATGCTAATCATACCTCTTAAACATAAGACTATCGAAAACAATAGAGGAAAAAAAATTTAAATGCATATTTCTAATTTGGGCCAAATTTATTGCCGGTGAGTGCAATCTCACGTCAACAGCACGGTATTAAGACTGCGTCGTGCAGGGTAAATTATCAGCGCCTGTCAAATTTCTATTTTTTTATATAATTTACCCCAGTAACTCACACATACATATTTCACACACACTACTTCATTTTGTTGGCCCGGGTCATTGACTTACATTTTTTTTAATAGGTATTTTCGGTTGTGTATTGTCACCAGTTAATCAGAGTTAAAAACTCCTTAGAGAAATCGAAATTGTCATAACTTGTCACTGTACAATGACAGTGCTCTGTCAATTTCTGTAAGGAATACAAAGTTTTGATTTACAATATTTGATGATTTATTAAGGCATGACAAACATGTAAAAATAAAAGTCAAGTTCTGATCTGTCACCAAAACCTTCTTCTGAAAATTGGGATTTGATTTTAGTAAAACGCTCCTAATTATTCATATACAAATAGATTAAAATACCTATATTAGTGTATCAATGCCATGGCTTAAGCTGTTATGTTGTTAAATTATATATAATTGAATAAATGGTGAATAAAACTTAAGAATGTGTAATCCTTCTTTCTCACAAACCCATTTTTTACACGACTTATACCTACTTAACCTTTCGCATTGGTCCGACGCCAACGCGCATATATCCGTTAACCTACATGCAGGTTCAATCTCACACTTGGCATTCCCGTGCCATGGCGTCCTAAAATACACAGACAACGCAAAGTGAGAAAAATTATTGCATTATTTGGCTATTTTTTGTCTGGTTTTGGTTTTTATAGGTAATGCGAGTTTTAAGCGAAGATGCGGTTGTTTTATTTCGATATATATTATGTAATGAAACTTAATGAAAATTAATGGCAGTATTTTGAAATAAGTTTGTTAAGTATTCTTAAAACCTAATGATAGGTAATGAAATAAGTAGGACAAATATGATCAAGTAGGATTTAGTAAATCATTGTCACTATCTGTAATTGGAACTTGGCCGGCCGGACGCGCTATCGTGTGCATGGTTCAATGTACGAGTCCATAGTTATATGTTATGACAAATTAGCTCTCATGTTCCTTCTTATAAGAACGATAATTGAATAGAATAATTAGTGGAGTAAATTTTACTGAACTTTTAACACTACTTGGACAATGGTTGCGTATAGCTAAATCCATGTACATGCTGCATACATGCCGTAATGTAACAGTTATAATACTTATAATATACGCAATTGAAATTGCAATCTTACTATTATTTACTACGTTTACGTAACGTCCAAACAATTATTGCGACGTACTTTTTTGTTTTTTCAACCTGATTGTGGCCTTATAGGTCGGGCCCAATAAATCGATAGGAGTGCGCGGTTGGAAAGTGGCCTGGGGAAAATCCAGGGGAAACCTCCGACACGACCACGCGGGAGGTTTAAACACTGGGATACTCTAAGAGTTTGCGCTCCAGTGAGATTGGTTACGCGGCTTCTACCGAATCTGAGTTGTGAGTGGAATCGTACTGGGAGTTTTATCGCTGGTTCACTAAACTCTACTAGGCCCGACCTGGGTCGGACTGACTCTACCCGGTGTGACGTACTTACGTATATCCAAAGACTACAATGTATATACTAAAGTACGTATATCCGTTTATCCAAAATCAAAGCAGTGAACCAAATAATTTCAAACCATAAAAAACAATCAAATAGAAATTAGAAACCGTACTTACAGACCTGCAGAAATAAGTAGGACTACATACATATATTTTGTTATAAGACTCAGATTATACGTCGTCGTTAGAGATATAACTAAGATAAAAAAAACACACATTTATATTTTCATTCTATAATTAGTATGACCATGCGGCTTCGACAATACAATCTTCTGCTGCTTATTACTTTCTTTGTTGTGTGACACTGCAGATTGATAATCCACGATTCCTGAAGTTATATCACGACATCTGAGATATATTTAGCCAATAAATGTATTCCTATTTGACGAGAAAGCGTGAATATCCACACAAATTTCAATAAGTATTCCAATCCAATCAATCCAATCAGTGGGTTCTTCAATGCTGAGGATCGTGACCGCTATGTCTCTGGCGGGGAGTGCAGATGGCTCGCCAGTGGTTCCGATGATGCGCTGCATGCAGCGCCTGGTGTTCTCGGAGTCCAGCGAATTTGGAGATTTTTTCAATCCACCTGGCTGGCCCGAGCTCGTCTATCCTCCACCTTTCCCGTCATCATGATGTACTCGAGGCTAATGGGACGACGCGCGATATGTCCAAAAAATGCCAGTAGATAAGTATGCGTTGTTGGCAAACTGTCGAGAGGCGTGTGTGTATGCGTATTTGGTGTTCGATATCAA
This sequence comes from Cenopis cana, assembly GCA_951800055.1. Classification (NCBI taxonomy): domain Eukaryota; kingdom Metazoa; phylum Arthropoda; class Insecta; order Lepidoptera; family Tortricidae; genus Cenopis; species Cenopis cana. Next base: position 3,229,511 of record OX637495.1, read on the forward strand.
CATTAGATACGTAAAATTATTGAAATATAAAGAAAGAAAAATGTACACAAATTTTCATTTGAAGTAAGTGACAAATGTCATTACGTTATAAAGATGTTCCGTCAGGGTGACCATTCATTGAAATTAATTTCCATTGTAATGAAACGCATTGGCAACCTTTTAGCGTCTAGAATGCGTTTTCGGGAAGGAAAACATTATAATTTGAATGCATAAGTAAACTTTCGGGACCAAACACTGTATGTTCTCTAAAAAATAAAAGGCTAATACCAAAAATTCCATGTTAAAAGGTTCTTAAAACGCCACACGTCAATATTTATTTACCCTACTTCAGTTAATACAATCTTTGTGTGAGGTATACATATTGTATTCGTATACGGGCAAAATGTCAAAAACAGAGCTGTCAAAGCGAAAAAAGGAGCATGCGTCTGCTCTCGCCGAGGGCCAATGCCCATCTGTCGATTTTTCGAAAGTATGGTGGCAGGGAAAATGTATGGAAAAGTCACTAAAGTTTAGATTTACGTTTGAAATTCTCATTAGTCTTTGCGAGGAAAAATGTGAAAAGTGTGATAACTTATAGTGAATACTTTTGAGATTTGTTTGAGTGTGATTTTGAAACGAAATAATAGATTTTTCAATTCAATTTTGCCTAAACGCCGACACGCGTTCTTCTCATTTTTAGTGCAACTTTACGGTATTGTATTTATTAAAGTGTAATTTATTATAGATTACTAATAGTGATAAAGTGTAAACACACTCTTTGTGATAATAATTACATATATTTTATATATTTTTGTAGAGAGTTGTGACCTCCACAGATTGAGAGGTGACGGCTGTTTTTGCTAAATATGCTCGGCGCCCTCTTAAACAACAGTGAAAACAAAAAGTTTACGTTACTAATAAACGAAAATTACAAAAACACTTAGTTAACTAAAGTAAAGTTGTACAATAAAAAACCCATAGAGGCAGAGATTGCAAGAAGCCGGGTTCAGGTTTTAAAAAAGTAATAATTTGTCATAGTAACTAAATTTCACTGTCGTGCAAATAAGGCTAATTCAAGGTGGGTGTGTTTACGACCACTGCTTGGACGTACGAGGAAATCGTAACATTTTGTATCGTTACTGTGAACGTCTTAAATTTGATGATGATGATAGTTTTAATACGGAGAATATGATCAGTTTCTCACCATGAATCTCTCTAGTTGTTCGGAAGCGGTCTCTGGGAGCCCGCCGACCGGTTTAGACGCCGCGATGACTCCGTCCACCTCCGACAGCCAAGACAGCAGGTCGCCGATCTCCGCGTTGAACCTGAAACAATCACTCGGTTACAGGATGCTGTCCTAAAGCAGGTGAACAACTACACTGGCGGTCAAAAATTTCGGGTCACCCTAGTTCAAATAGCCTCAAATAGGTTTTGTGAAATATTCTACACTCGTTTTATTTACATAATGTACTATTCTTCGTATTGCCCAACTGTATTAGGAATTTCCGGGATCCTATCATAAAAATATCAATGACCAAAAAAGACGATTTTCGCGATATCTCGTTCCGTTAACGTTGTTTTTTTTTTTTCATGGATTTTTACGAGTCCGATTTAAACCTGGAAACGTTACTTTTTTGCCTGTTACTTTTGCAGTACAGATGTAAAATTAAATAAAGATAATCATATGATTAGAAAAACTTACAACCTCGCAATATTTTAGGAAATATGATGGTTTTTTACCGACCCGTATTCTTTGTCCGCGAGTGTACATCTTGTAGCTCGTTACCATGGTTACGTGTCCTGCGTTACTCATTAAAACAATTATTCTACCAAATGAACGCAAGCAAGAATCTATCTCATAGTCAGAGCTCTTAGTAATTATTTGTAAACGTTTGTTTGACAGAATTTGGCCTTAGAGTTTCGTATGAAGAAGAAGAAGAAGAAAAACATTTATTTATGACGGAACAAACATAAAAAAGTTACAAAAAAAAACGATCATTACAAGTAAACGTCACTAAAAGGTCTCGCCTCAGCATAATGCCGACTCAGGGAGCCGGCGCTGATCTTCCGGCGAAACCTGTGTGGTTTAGTGACGGTGTGCCTAAAATTTAACGCGACCTAGGACAATTTGACAGTGCTGTCTTGTGACGTCGAGCCGTCACACAAATGTCAAACTGTCAAAGGTGCGTCCAAAATGGCGCGGCCTATGAACTATATATACCTCTGGGCTTCTCTGAGCGCGTCCTCGAGCTCTGCCTGGCGATCTCTCGCCTTCTGCTGCAGCTCGCGCCACTTCCTGTTGAGGGTCGACAGCTTCTCCGCTGTCTCGCTCGCCTCGTCGGTGCCTGTACACAACACTTACAATAACAACCTAATACTGACTAATGACAAGGAGCGCCCATGGCCCAGCGGCGCCTGCGTACCGCTCGCGGTATCTAAAGCAACGTGGGCAGCGGTCAGGACTTGGATGGGTGACCGCTTTGAGTGGTTACTAACGAGCGCTCCCGTGCTTTGGAAGGCACGTTAAGCCGTTGATCCCGGTTGCTGTCTATGGCAGCAGTAGTTAAGCCAAGTTGGAGGCCTTCGGGCGGCTTGAGAACTTCTGACAGTCAAGTTGCCCACTCACTTGACAAAGCCTAATCCCAATAAGGTCTAGTTTCCCCTCGGGGTTGGAAGGTCAGATGGCAGTCGCTTTCGTAAAAACTAGTGCCTACGCCAAATCTTGGGATTAAGTAGCGGACCCCAGGCATACAACTGTACTGGGATAACGCTAGGAGGATAATGATGACTGACTAATGGCAAGGAAGGGAGATACAAACAGATGGGCTAGCACAACTTGCTGCCAAGTCGTATCTCGCGCGACTCAGCTATTCCTGTCACGCTCAAACTGTACGAATTAGAAAGAGGGTACATTTTTTCTCTACTCGCAGTGGCTAGGTTGGGTATAAGCAAAGAACGGTAAGGACAATAGATCAATTACTGGTTGAGGCGGCATAGAAGGCCCACAACAAACCAATAATAATAAAGGCGGACGATTCCGGCGGCGTAATTAGATACTTGCCACATGTAAAATGACGTATATAACAAAGTGTCACTCTATGGATAGTAAACCATCAAAATATCACAATAAATTGTAAATTACAAAAAAAAGACGCAAATAAAGATATTTCTTAATAATTTATTTTTATGTAATATCAAGAAATTAAAAAAAATATATTTATCGTCCAAAAGTCATATAACCAATATAATTCTTATGGAAAAACATTGCACTCCTTTTTCTGAGCAGTAGTGTAAAAAAGAAGACCCGCGAAGACACGTGTCTTCAATTTTCGAAAAGCCTAAATGTACAATTAGGCTTTTTGGTGTACAATTTAGGCTTTCTGACCTTGTTTCACAAATTAGCAGTGGCGGACCGTCCATACAACTCGATTCCCACCGGCTTGACTTAGTTTTAGACAGTCCAGTTATTTTAATACGGTTCATGAAGAATAAGAAAGGCAAATTATTTCCGGCTTTCCTAAGAATATTTTTGACGCGCCGCCACTGCAAATAAGTGTCTATAAATGATACCGACTTCATAAACACACAAGCGTTACAGGAAAATGTGAGAAGAAGACAGGTTTGCTGGATTACGGTAGACACACAAACACACGTACAACACGAAAGCTGAAGCATTAGAGCCAATAGCATGTCTGACGTCGAGTATGTTTTTGACAATGACATGATTCGATTAATTTTGACAACAGAGGCTGTAGTAAAAGAGATTATTTAGATTGAGATGATAATATGAAATTCTAGTTATAATGCTTGGGAAAAAGAGAGATCATCTTTAGTTTTTAATAATCAGAAGTAGAACAGAGGACTATTCCTACGATTCAAATATAAAAGGTATGTAAGATGGTGTCGAGATATTTAAGTATCAAAATCCACCAATATTTTTTTTAAATCATCATCTTTTAGGAAGACTTTGGCAACTGACGTCAAAAAGATATATCTAGACATGATGGTGCCAGGTTGTAACATAATGAATTTCAAATAGATTCGTTAATTTTAGACATACTAGAACATTATAACACTGCCTTAATATTACTCGACATGTTTCGTATGCTCATGATTAAGAATCCCGTATCATTTCAAAACAATTCTAAACATGTCAAGCAATATTCGAATCTAAAGAATGAATTTCGAAAAATCGTTATTGATGATAACATCCGGCCCAACCTCACTAGCATCAATCATTTTTTTTTTATAAATTGTGTTAATTCGTGAGACAGGGCCTCGGCAGTACAGTCAACATAGAAAATATCTATACGTAATAGTGACAAATAATGCGAACATGATTCTAATGACAAGTGCGTAAGAGCGTATAGATATTTATGTCACACCTGGCCATAAAGTGGCAATTACCGCAAGCTCCGCGCGCGGGAAATCCCACTTCCTGCTCAGGGGGTGACATAAAATTTTGTACTTAACACGGGCGGTAATAAAGAAAGCCTCAGATCGCATATTTATCCCCCTTGCCTTCGGCTTGGCGTCAAATACCTGCGATCTGAGACATTCTTTGATTTACCGCCCTTGTTAAGTAATATACTATTACGTCACTTTAAGAACGTACAGATATGGACTGTAATTGTTGAGTCCTTTATAGCTCTGTTTATACTGGACGCCTTAATTATGGCATAGGCCTTGCACAAATTTTAATTTCAAATTTATTTTAATTTATATTCCAATTGTTACTACCATCATCTATATTTTAAATTGTATGTAGCTTTTATTTTGTATTTATACCAAATTTTTCGTACGATTCTTGAATACAAATTGTATTAAACTGTACATACAAAATATATGGCGTACCAAACTATTTGGCCAATTTGGCTGCTACATACTATATGACGCTAACTGTACAGTCGCCATCAAATATATCTGTACTCTTCAGGGTGCTCAAAAATATCTGAACATGCACTCTAACGCCTTGGCAATAGAGTCGTGTTCAGATTTTTGTGAGCACCTCGTTCGTATCGATTTATCTGATGGCGACTGTACCTGTCTAGATTTTTTTGATACTGATACTGATTCTGATGTCCAGTATAAATTGAGCTCCAGATGGCTCGACAATTTGACTTGTACTGTACTTTGACTGTACTGGTAATGTATGTACGTATGTATGTATGGTATGAGCGCAAGCGCGTGGCACATACCCGTACCCTGCTGCACTATCTGCGCGCCCGCGTCGTTGAGCGTGTCCACGGACGCCTGGTGCGCCGCGATGTCATTCACGAGGACTTTCAGCTTGGCCAGCTCCACTTCTAGGATCTGAGGATCGCCAGCCACCTGGAAACAACAGAATATGTTCAACGAATCCTGTCAAGTGTCCTATAGTATTTAATTAAAAACTAGCGACCGTTCGAGAAAGCGCAGTGGGTACTGGGCAGATATTACACAATTACTGATAACCTGGTAAACGTCGCGGGGGTCTACTGGATGCGGGTGGCGCAAGACCGGTCATAGTAGCACTCTTTGGTGGATGCCTATGTTCAGCAGTGGACGTCTTTCGGCTGATATAAAGATGGGATGATGATAATATTTTATGACGATACTGGCTTTTTGCAAGACCTTACTAGACTTGGGTCTCTTGCCTTAGGCCTAACTCTTTTGCTACGAACGCTAGTATGTTACATTTGGTGCCGTGACCAGGATGTTATATGGGAAAGGGATAAGACACACTTCCGTCAATAGTAGTCACCGGCTTGAGCGTGTCGAGCGTGTCGCTGGTGTAAGTTATCCAGGCCAGAATAGAATAGAAGCTGCTCTACCATGCCGCGCAGCAGAGACCAGCGTTCACAACAGTCAGTACAGTACTCACCGGCTTGAGCGTGTCGAGTGTGTCGCTGGTGTGGGTGATCCAGGCCAGCAGCTCCTGCAGCGCGTGCTGCAGCTGGCCGAGCCGCAGCAGCGCTCGCTCCAGCTGTTGCTGGCGCTCCACCATGCCGCGCAGCAGCGCTGACCAACGCGCGTTCACCTCCGTCAGCGGTTGCTTAATAGCCGCCGCTTGCTCGGATGACGTGCGTTCGGTCAGCTCTTGCGCTTGTCTGTTGGAGTTTGAGTCGTATATTAACCATGTTAAGGTTCGGATTCATAAAGCAAAGCTTCGTCGATAAGATTGAAAGTTTCTTAGCAATACTTTTACGATAAAATCCAAGTGTATCTACACTAAAAGATCAAGAGAGGTCTAGCAGATACTTTTATCACAAACCTTTTTTTATGCATTCAGACATTCTAAAAATAATTCTATATTTAACTGAAGAACGAACTAATATACGAAAATGAAAAAAATATACATAAAGGAAGCAACAATCACATTTGACGAGAAGGATGTAAGAAATTTTTAGAAATAAAGGAAAAATTGAAAAACTTAGGCACCGAGCAAGATTCGAACCTGCGACCTCCCGGCACTCGCGGCCAGTCGCTCTAGCCAACTGAGCTATAGGTGAATTTCTAGTTTGCGTTAGCAGCGTTACTGCTTACTTAATACAAAATTAAGAATGTAAGAGTAGAAACACGACGAGTACATTTATGTTAGTATAGTATCACTCAAAACAAAATAGCATATCACTACTTACAATACAAGACAAGAAAGGCAAACTAAAATATCATGGAAAACGATATGCCAAAGCACACACAACAATCTTGTAATTTTATTCTACTGTTAATTTAATCTAATCTACCAAACGGCACACGCAAAACGTTTTTATTCTTGCCTCATCAAACTCCTTTTTTTGTTGTCGGTTCCAATCCGTGGGAAATGGTCGCATAGAAAAATACACAAGTAGGGTTCAGTTATTTAATAAGGTTTTTCAATGATTCAATAACCTCGATAGGGTACTAAACCATATGGATCTGTAAATAGGTCAGTTATTTAGCTTGTTATATTTTGTGAGCAAAAAGGTAACATCAAATTATGAATAACAAATTATGAGACATTGATCAATGCTATTGAACAAGATATCAGGCAAGGGATGTCATATTCAAGGTATTTACCTATGTTATAACGCAATAGAGAGTAATAAAATGGCTATAGTAGTGGCTGAATATCAGCCAGGCAGGGAAGGGGCAGGATAATCCAAATATTATAAAACCATCACCAAAACATATTCAATCTACATATAGTGATTTCTGGGTAGTGTATCAAGAATTAGGATATAGAGGCCTATCAAACTGGACAACTTTCCCCTAGGAATATAGGTCGAAATCTGAAAACATAAAACCTACGAGTACTTCACGTAGTCACGTGACCCGCCACTTTGTATGAAAGTCCCGCCGCTTTCTAATTTTATCGTTTCGGCCCATGGTTTCTTGGGGAAAGTTGTTCAGTTTCATGGGCCTGATTATCTACCTGGGGGCCGATTTTTGAGTGTCGAACGCTCGACTTTTCACTCAAGATCTGTCAAAAAACTATGATGTTTTGACAGATGTCGAATGAACACGACCCAGAAATCACCGGTATAATTCGGAATCCATTACAAATACTGAAGAATTATTGAATACACCACGAGCCCCTCTAAACACGCCCCTTGTGAAACAGAACGGGTAGCATGATTCCGAATATTATTCCACAGCAGACGATGTAGGTTTTGTGTAACGTATCGCAATTTAAGATATCGGTTAAGAAAAAAGTTTAGGTGCCAAATTCAATGTAGTTAATATTGTGTTATCATGTACCCGTTACTACTTTCTGAAAATCCATCAGTTTCGTTCAAAACGCTGTCAGCTTAGGGTGGAGTGGCTTGCATCAAACCGTCTGTGTGAAAATTGGTGTTGGTGAAAATCTGATTGTTGGAAAAGTTTGACAAGTTTCTATGAGATGACAGCTGCTGGTGCCATATATAAAATTCATGTCTGTAAGTGTATGTTGGTGCAAACCGCCCATAGTCTTCTTCAACATAAGGTCAAGTCTTCTTCAACAAAAGCAGTCGCTAAAATCTCACCTGTTGAGCGCTTCGACCTTCACCATGTGCGGGTCGACTTCTTGCTTGAACGACGCCAGTTGGGCGATCTGTCGCTTCACGGCGTCGATATCCGAGCCGAGCGCTCCCATACGAGAGAACTTGTCCTCCGCTTTGTCTAGGAATTCTTGGAGGTTCTGTTGAAAGGAGTGAGATTAAGGTAGACAAAAGGTGTTGAAAGACGTTTTGTCGACGGTTGATCATGTGATCAATCATGTGAGAGTGTTCAGAGACCACAGGCTTGCTGTAAAATAAGTTACCCATAGTATAAAGTAGCTTCTAAAGTTATAATAGGCTTCCAGGTATCGTTGGTAAGACAGTGTGGAGGTGGATCTGCGACAGCTTTATATCAAAGACTAGCAGGAAGCTGCGCAGGATCGGGAAAGGTGGCGTGCTCTCGTTTCGGATGCCAAGATCCTCTTTGGGTCACTGCGCCGTTCAAGTAAGTAAGTAAGTACTACATCTAAAACTTATGTTTTCACGCGGAGCCCGCTAGGCGAGTTCCTGGCAGTGAAAGTTTTAAATAACCTGAAGACGCAGGCAACATAAGGCTGTGGCCATACCTGTAGCGTGTCATGGAACTCCATGGCCTTCTCCATGGCGTCGATGAGGTTCTCCTCGCGGCGCGCGTACAGAGCGGTCACGTTGTCCCACGCGCTGTCCAGGTCTTCCATATGCTTCTTGACCTCGGGCTTATCCGGCTCGCCGCATAGCGACATCAGGTGTGAGCCGGTCTTGCGGACTTTCTCCACCTGTTACATTATAATGTGGGATATGATAGCTATAGAGGTAGAGGCAGAACGCGTGCCCGATGAATAGACACTGTAAGTAAAACCTAAAATCAAAATATTGATTTGTTGCCCTAGCCGAAGGCAAGGGCTATGTAACCCCTTTACCAGGAAGTGGGAATTTCCGCGCGGTGTGTGCGGTAATTGCCACTTTATAACCAGGCGGGACTTAGGCTGGAAACAGTGCTCGACCGATGGACAGCGCGTATTGACGGGTACCATCTTCACCTTTGTGAATGTACCATAATCTGGCAATAAAGATATATATATATATATATTTTTGGTGAGCATTGGTCTGCACGCACGTATGCTTTCATACAGCGATAGCTACACCCGACTGACCATACGCGCTGACCGTCGGTCGAGCACTGTTTCCAGCCTTAATTTCGTAAAGCACCGCGTGCTAAATTCAGGACATAGTACTTTAATTGGAATTTGAATTATTTGCGATTCGACCAGAGATGCATTTTCATTTGTAACGTTCGCTTTTCAAATGAAATAGTTTAAACCCTATTGACAGAGAAAATTGACTCAAATTCGCTTGTTTGTTTATGTTGTAAACGCACCTCCGGCTTGGTGTGGTCGATCTCGTGCCGGATTTCCTGCAGCGCGACCTGTTGCGCTTGTATGGCGCGCGGTTGCGCCGCGGGCGGCGGCTGAGCGGTGAGCGTGTCCTCCAGCTCCGCCAGCGTCGCCATTAAAGCGTCCAGCTGTTGCCAGAACTTGCGCGCCACTTCCAGCGCACTGTCTAGTGAGTGCCCGCGGTCGGATGTCGCCTTTTGCACGTCGTCCCATAGTCTGCAATGAGTCTCGGTTTAAAAAAATAATCTTAAGTTTAAAAGCATCCCAGTATGTTACATTTGGTGCCGTGACCAGGATCTTACATGAGAAAGGGAGGGATAAGACACATTATATTTAGGTCGGTTTAAAACAAGTCAGGCGTGTAACTTGTGTCGGGTAGTACTCACTTGTGCAGCTTGTCGAGGTTGTTGCGGATGTCGTTTAGTTCCCAGTTGTGTCTGTGTGTGTGTGTGTGTGTTTTTTTTTTAAATAACCTGACTTAAGCTTTATTGACCGAGGAGCCTTAACTCACTTGTGCAGCTTGTCGAGCTTGTTGCGGATGTCCCTGACGGCGGGGTCGCTCTTGTTGGCCTTGCTGATGACGTCGGAGGCGGCGCGTTGGACCGCGTTGTAAGCTTCCGTGCGTTTCTCCAAGTCCTCGATCAGAGCGTTGTTTTCCTCGATCTGGTCTCTGTAGGAACAAGTATATCATTAGTACATGATTGACCGAGTGAGGCGAAGATCTCCTTTTCAGCTTGGACAAAAAATCTTTAGAATTTGAGGAGAACAGCTAGTCATCCGGAAACTCTCCGGTTTATATTATAGGTCGCATTTCTCAACCGAGCATGCAGTAAATCTTCTGAACAGCGCGTCTCTAGTCCATGTAGTGCTCGTGTGCAAATCATTACCCTAGCGCCCTCTAGTAAGCGGGGAGTAGCGTTGGGCGCTGCTCGGCGCCCCCTATGACCGTGGCACCCGTGTGCAACGCACACCCCGTATTATAAAGTAAAGCCGCCTTTGCTTCTGAAGGAACATACTCTATATTCCCCGTTTGGGTTTTAACAGTGAATTGTTCGGTTTTAAAAGTGACTTTTAAGTAAATATATGGAAATGACAGATGTCAGGATTGACTTGTTATCTTTCGGGGACTGTAGTGGTTACAACAACACGTGTACTGACTGTATCTTGGGCGGGTGCGCGGAGACGGGCTCGGCGCGCTGCAGCTGGTCCTGCGTGCCGGCCAGCGCGCGCAGCATGCCCTCCAACTTGTCCGAGAACTGTGACGACTCTTGCAGTGCCTGCGAACAACATACTAATCATCACCACATTCTACATAAACAATATTTCTTCGACTATCTAGTGGGATGATATTTGCTGTTGTAGTTAAGGATAAACTCTAGGTCCTTGGTTTCAGCGCGCACAAGTTAATTACAGAAATTCCGAAGCGTCTGGTTGACGTAACTGGTGACCGAAGAGCGGTCGACTTTTTTAAACAACATATCAGCAATCAGCATTGCGATATAGCGAGGAAATACCGCCAGCATTCTCGGTAGAATGCCTCAAGGGCCAGTTTTAGATTAAGATAAGTATAATATTATTTAAGGATAATTGATATCAAAATATAACTTGATTTTACATAATAACACCAACAAGTTGGACAATTTCTTCATTGAGTACCCGAGCAACTACGGATTTTTAGGAATCCGAAGTGAGTTACAATTGGTGCCGTGACCACGATTTCACTTTAGAAAGGAAAAAGACACAATAAAGTCAGCAGAGGTTTCTGAGATTTTATGAATTAGATTAGAAGTTTTATATTACTAGGTATAAACCAGAAGACGCAGCGTGGGAAGGCGCCAAGGTGATTCGACGATCTGATCATTCTCAAAACCGTGATCTGGTCTGGTACTGCTCAAGATCGCGGGAAGCCGTTAGATGAGGGCACCGCATAGCCGTTCTGTTGAAATCTTTGGGAGAGGCATTATGGCCAGCAGTGGACGTCTTTCGCCTGCTATGATGATAATAATGGTATGTAACCTGCTCGAGCTGCTGCTGCCGGGTGCGCAGTTCTGCGCGCAGCGCGTTGTACCGCTCGCAGTCCTGCTCCACCGTGTCCTGCACGCGCGCCGCGTCCTCGTCGCCCACCAGCCGGGCCAGCGCCTCGCCCGTCTTCACTAGCTTGTCTACCAGGGGTTTGTGGCCGAGGATGGATTGCTGCAGCATCTGTTTAGAAAAAAAAAGTGTTATTAAGGGCGGTCGCACATTTAGCCCGTATTGGCGACCAGAGTAGAGCTCCTAGCGCCGCCACGAGTTGCGCACTGTGCCGCACATGCGGCCAGATTCGCCGGCTTTTCAAGTCGTTCAGCTACCAGTGGCTGCCCCTGGAGGTGGAGGCAGAGTGTAGGAGCTTGACTGAGCTAGTTTTCGCCTCTGAGATGGGTCTGACTGACGGGAGTCGCTTTTCTAAAGTTCGTGCCTACGCCAAAATATAGGATTAGATGTGATTTTATAGAGCTGTAGCTCGTATATATATACAAGGCAACAGTATTTTGACAGTCATAAAAATCTATCCAAGATTCACAAATTTTGGTCACACGCCCTTGTAAAGTTTGGGTTCGCATACTTTTTGCGTAGATATTTCTGGCGTTTACCTCGTTCTTATCCTGTTGCTGCGCGATCTGCTCGGGGCGTAGCGCCGGCATGGCGAGCATCTGGATCTGTTTCTCCATGTCGTCCAGCCACATCGATAGTCTGTACACAAATATAATAGAATTACTTATTAAAATTCATACAGCTAATGTTACATGCTGCGTTTGTAATTCTACAAATATAAAAATTAGATGCTTTCTATTCAGTTTGTTGTCAATTAGTATTCAGTACTCTATAACATTGTCTATAACTTATATCTTTTGTTGGACTCGTAATTGAAGCCATGGTCTGCCGCGGTAATTTTTTAAGAATAGATATGTCGTCGAAATTATCCGAACGATGCACCATACGTGCATGGGATCGAGACTTCGGAGCCTCGTGTATCGCTCAGATGATCAGCCAGCACCCGACCATAAATGACTGACAAACGTCACATAAATAGCGACAACGTTCTACGAGGCCGAAATTAGCCGAGTCTCCTTCCAAAGACCGACACCCAATATATCACGTGGGGAACTGACCCGTGGTGCGTGTCGGCGAAGTGCTCGGCGAGCGGGAGCGCCTGCTCGAGCGCGGCGAGACGCTCGGCGCTGAGCTGGCCGACCTCCTCCATCATCTCGCGCAGCTCCTCGCTGCGGTCGCGGATCACCGCCGTCTCCTCTGATGATTGGCATTCGCGAACCACCTGTGCAAATATAAACAGTTAGTAATCAGTTAAAGAGAGAGAGAATCGATAACGTCGATTGACAACCAACTCTCTACTTCATCCAAGTATGTTACAATTTGGTGCCGTGACCAGGATTTTTATCAAAACTGACTGACTTTATAGGCAAGGCCCATTAAGGCGCGTATGTTTTTCGTTCACGACAAAACGGGATGCAACACTCTCCGGGAATAGCTTTTTTAGACAAATCTCGATAAATATCTGAATGTGTGCAGTTCTATTAAATTTCCTCTTGTCAGAGTATAGATATGAGGTAAAATACCATCATATTAACTTAATCGTGTCTTTTAATAATGCGTTGTTTTAGTAGGCTGAGTAAAAAAAATTTTGGATTTTTTTCTATTGAGAAAATTTTAAGCAATCATGATTCGGCTATTGTCAGTACCACAATCATATATCTGAAAATCAGTCCCTATTGTTTCCGGGTCTGGGCAGAACAGCGTTTCAAAGTTTCTAAATTTCTCGTTGTAACACCTTAAAGCAAGTATAAACAGACCTTCTTGGCCTGCGACAGTAGGTCGCGCACGCGCACGCGCTGCGCGGCCACGTCGTCGTTGAGCGGGCGCTGCGCCTTGAGCTGCGCGCGCACTAGTGCGGGCTGTGAAGAGGGAGGCTCGGCGTCGCGCAGCTGCGCGAACACGGTGCGCAGCCATTCCAGGAGCTCTTCCATGTCGCCGACCACTTCCAGGGAGCGCTGTGGACAACAGTATAATAGTAAATTGTGTCTGAAGGGAGCAAATGATATATTCACCTACGGCGAGGGCGGTATATTAAATCCTGAGTGAAGCGAAAGATTCTACAATAGAATGCTACAAGAGCGTAGTGAAGGATTCAAGTGTTAACGCCCAAGTTGAAAATAATTTTGCTACCGTTTGACACATTCTGCTTTTTACATCTTCTATAAGGAGTCATTGTTGCCCTCAAATGAGTGAAGAAAAGTATGACTTTGTTCCCTCATTCGAAGGCAACAATGACTTTTTTTTCTGAATAGCAGGACTGTGTGAAATAGTACATTAAGCAGATATTTACGACTCTTTTTAGCAGGTCTTTGTGAAATAGTACATTAAGCAGATATTGACAATGACTCTTTTTAGCAGGTCTGTGTGAAATAGTACATTGAGCAGATATTTGAAGCCCGAGCCGAAGGGCATTAAATATGGCCTTGAGCGCGCTAACTGTTTCGGACCAGCCGTCAGCACTGTATGCGCTGTGAGCGTTGTAAGCGTGATTCGGAACAAGGGACTAGTGTGCGTTTCTATATACCTTCTTGCTGAGCAGAAGCCTCTCCGCCTTGCGCTGTATCTGCTCCGCGATGGCGTCGAAGCGGCGGTTGTCGCGCGTCACGATGCCCTCCACGTGCGTCGCGCCCTCGCCCGGAGATATCTGAAAAAAATTACACGTTAAAGTACGCGTCACCCACGAAGGCGCGTCCCTCCAATCCCTCCATCGCCCATTCCGTACAATTGTATGAGATTGGCTGTGGAGGGGCGAGTTGTTTTGAAGGACAGCAAGTAAGCGCCTGATATAAAATAATAGCAATTTAATTGACAATATTTTCATAATTTCCAAAAGTCTTAATTCGAAAACCATTTCGGTAAAAACGTGTGAAGTACACAAAAAACATTTTTTTAGATTTTTTTCTCCGTTAATTTTGGAAAAAATCGCAAATTACTGTAAACCGAAAGTTGACGTCATCTCCCTCGCTTCCCCTTAGTCCAGAGTACAGACAATCGCTGCTCTGGAGTGGCTCTGGATTCTTGTTGGGAAGATGACGTCATATTTTACTTACGCCCTTTTGGAATGACCTACTTTTCAACGTGTTTTTTTGTATGAAATAATGTGTTAAATTGAAAATGAAAAAATACGGGTGGCTTAAATTTTTACCTATTTTCTAACTAGTTCATAAAATAAAGTAGTTAAAAATATGAAATGTTGTCAATTATATCGCGATGAACGAATGAAACATTAACATCGACTTATATGCTGAATCGTTTGAAGGGAAACTTGTACCATGTGCATGTGCCTTGTTTTAATTCTATTTTTTTGGCAAAGGTAAGAAATAACATGTAGTCGTATTGTAGTACTCAGTTACACTTGAAATCATTTGAGTTGGCAGAGTCGCGTAAAAGTAACTCATTCCAAAAGCTACCTTACCGTTCAAACAATAAGGTTAAAAATTCAATAACATTTTTATGAAGATTCGTTACCTGGCAGAGCTGCGGCCCAATAAGGTTGATGTTGTCCAGTAGCGGCCTGAACTCCTGCAAGTCTCCCTCGAGGCGAAGGATGTCCTCTTCGCGGGGCTCCACCGACTGCAGGCACGACTCCGCGGCAGACATCCATTCCGTTAAACTGGGGACAGATTTATTGACATTACGACATTATGACATGTAAAAGTGCCCTTGTGGCATATTTGCAGAATAACCCCCTTATTCATAAACGTCCATCAAACCTCTTTAGTTAACAAGCGGCTAAAGTACGTTTGTCCTTATCTGTCTCTTTGACACGTATGTTTGTGTGAATGGGACAAATAACATTTTAGTTAGCAGAGGTTTGTTAAGTTTTATGAAAAAAGGGGGTTAATGTTTGAATTTTGAATTTGAATTGTCTTACTTCGTGATCAAACAGAGGAGAAGTAATGATTGACAGGGGGTGTAATTTCGTCGTCAGTTCGCCGCGCCGCTACAAGTACATCCGTAAGTGGTCTGTTCAGTACTATGTACGTACCGAAGTCCCACCGTTAACAAATCCAAAATTTGCAACACCAAATAATAATAGGTAAATAATAAACTTTGACCACACCTAGCGAATGACGCGACGACGCGACCGTCCGGTAGCAATGCGCGGCAGAATGAATGGTATCACCTCCGGGACGTACTTGCAGCGCAGCGGCGCGGCGAACTGACGGAATTAGACCCCCTGACCCCTCAACTCCGTGTTCTATGTTTACGGTGTGGGAACTTCAACGTATAGGTACGAAGTTTGACAGGTTTCCATGACACAGTAGTTGGGTATGTTTAACGATTACCGCATCCTGTCTTTTGCTCGTCGCTGCGTTGGTGAACACACGTGCTCGGCGCGACGACGAGCAGAATCGGCGCGTCAAAATTTTTATTAGGGAAGCCGGAAATAATTTGCTTTTCTTATTATTCATGGACCGTAGTAAAAGAACTGGACTGGCTGAAAATTAGGCAAGCCGGTGGGAATCGAGTTGTATGGACGCTCCGCCACTGTTACCTACTGTCATGGTCATGGCGTCGTTACCGAACAACGTCTTTGAACAAGTATTGATTGGCGAAATCATCATAAATTTGATGGAAAGCCTTTTTTCAAGAAGTAGATAATCTGTTAAAGGCGCATTGATGTAGGACCTCACCTGTTGTGAGCGTTGAAGAACTGCTGCACGAGCGGCAGAGTCTCGGAGGCGACGCGGAGAAGGTCGGCGCCCTTGCTCGTGAGGTCGTTGTAGCGCCGCTGGAGAGCATCCAGCTTGTCCTTAAGCTGCAGGGCCTCGTCTCCTGAGATGTGCTTCATCAGCTCCAGACCGGATTCCACAGTGCTGTCGACGGCTTCTTGCTTAGAGGCGATCTCTTCCGTTTTTTCCTGGGGAAGCATTGTGAAGTTTTGTAAGCGGATAGGTATTCCTTCGTTATACGACAAATACTTTGTTGGAAAGGTTGGTCAAGTCTCCCAAAGTGTGCAAAGTAGTGAAGTTTTCTATCAACAAAATAGGCTTTTATTAGAGCACAATTTTTCAATTCAATTTTGCAACGCCTATGAGTCGTATTTTGGACCTTATAGCTTGATCCAACCGAGATCTCGGCTCACTTTTTGGCCGAGATAACACCAAAATCACCGGACCGGTCGGACCTTTTCATTATCAGTAAAAAGGGTCACTAAAACGTAAAAGCTAAAAAGGGACAACAGTGCCCTACCCTAAACTCCAGTATCATGAAATATAGAGATTGTACTAAGTTACCCTAAATGTTTTTGCGCATGTTGTTTTAAGAATTTACGAGCAATCATCTCTATGTAATGTAAAGAGATACTCACGGCCAGCTCGTCCATTTGCCTGAGTAGTTTCTCCATGTGCACCGGCAGTATCTTCCGCTTGGCGAGGTACTGCTCCATGCCGTCCATCCACGCCGACAGGTCCTGGTAGGTCAGCACCAGGTGCCTCAGACCCTTGCGCGAGTTGTCAAGCAACTCGCCGATGTTCAGGCTGTGCTCGACTAGAGCTTGGTATCTGGGGGAAGACAAGTAGGTGTAAATAAGTTTCTGTCAAATGATACCTAGTACATTACATGATCAGGGCGGTAAAGCAAAGAATGACTCAGATCACAAGTATTTGAAGTATTTGATAAAGGCGACCAGGGTGAGGCTATCTTGATAAATTTCTGCGATACTGAAAAAAGGCCGGTTACGAAGTTCCCGCAACCGTCGACCATGTATGAGATGTATGGATGTGATTAAGGCAAAAGGAGTATGTCAGGAAAGTAGTATTTGGCGTTATTTGGTCTTTGCCTACCTCAACGCGATACGCTATTGGGCGTGTTGTGGCGGGTCTGATATAGGCACACCTGTGACACGAGAAGGAACGTAAGCGCTGTGGGTAAGTATGTGTGCGTGCGCTGTCGGTACAATCAATTGTTTGCGCGGGTGCGTAGCGCGTGGCGCGGACGAATTGCGAGGCATGACGGCACCCGATCGTCACCCGGCGGGCCTATCAGTGTATGTAATTCTATTATACTATTCTGTGGCGGTACTTTACCTGTCGGTGGCGGCCTGCAGACGGTCGGCGAGCGCGGCGGCCTCGTCGTCTCCGACCAGCGCCATGAGCGCGGACGCCGTCTCCGTCAATTGTTGGAAGGCGCCCTGCTTCGACAGGATGTCGTCGTGCAACGCCTGCGAACAAGGTCAAACGGTTAGTGAAGTGAACAGCTGTCCATAAATAGACTGTACACATTTATCACACAAATGTTTGTCTTTGCCGGGATTCGAATCTACCGCTTTTTTATTTGCTTGGGAAAAGTTTTCCTCGATTTGTGGCTTTTCTAGCCGGAATTTTGTTTTGGTCCCATACAAGCTTTTGATACTGGATAGGAATGGCATCGATTGGCATCACAGAAAAGTTAGTCAAAAAAAATTCTCACACCCTGTATGTTTTTTTCCAAAATCTGTAAACGCCAATCTTCATTAATTCAAAATTTAGTGAAGGTCTTCGAAGACCATTTTCGCGTAGCAGCACGCGATCAGGTAGTTGCCTTCAAAGATCCAAAAAGAAAATCCACCCTGTATATTAGTAGGATAATAGTACATTATTGCCGTGGCCGGGAAGGGAGCAATTGCAGGCTGAGTATTTGTTTAAACGGACGAGCTTGCGAGTCCGTTTAATTATAATACGAAGCCTGCAATTGCCATTCCGGCCGAGGCTAATATAGTGCTTTTCTCAAAAATTGGGAAAATACGACAAAAATTTAATTAAGATTTGATAAACATAACCTTAAAACGTCAAAAACATCATGTTTTCCCGCCGTTTATTTTGTTTAACAGAATCGCAAGTGTATTTTTCCACCGAAAAACGCAAATTATTCGAGACACATAAAAAAAACGTCGCGTTTTCAACAGAAAAATACGAGTTGAATTGGCTGAATACGACCTGTGCCTCCTTTTATATGACAGTTTCTACATTTTAAAAAGTTTATAACTCGACAAATAAAGGAATTTATATGTGACATTGCAGGCCATATATGTGGCCTGCAATGTTTTTTACTTTTTAATTTGGATCTGACCTTAAACTATACACTTTACCTTCCAATATGTAGCGAATAAAGTCCAGTTTGCGGGCCATTTTTGAGAAAATTACATTTTCAAGTGGCAGCGATTTTCATTTGTCTTACTTCATTTGATTTTAGAACACATAAAATAAAAAATGTAGTACCGGAATCACTAGGCTCATAAGTAGCATAAATGGCCACAGTACCTTGTGCTCCCTGATTTTGAGCTGTATCTTCTCCTCGTCTGTGGGCACGAGTTCGAGCGCCTTCACCTTGCGCTCGGTGCTGGTCAGCCATTCCACCAGCGGCTGCAGCTCCTCTTGGAATTGTTTTGCGACCTGTAAGTAAATAATATTAGTATGATGTGTACATCATTTTAAAAGGGCGGTTAAACAAAAAACGTCTCAGATCGTAGGTATTTGAAGCTTGAGCCGAAGGCAAGGGTGGTAAATGAGATCTCAACCAGGTCTAGTTTTCCTGCTGGGTTGAGTGGTCAGATCGCAATCCCTTTGGAAAACTACAGCCTACTCCAAATCTTGGAATTAGCTGTCGAAGCGAACTCCAAGCTCCTTAGAGTTTGGATAACGCTAGGAAGAGGATAATTACAACAATACATGTATAGATTTGTCCAGGATGGGACTAGCAAGGGATCGGGATGAGTTAGCGTACTAGAAGAAAGACCTACGATCAACAGGCGATTACACACTGAAGATGTTGATGATAGATTTTTGATTAAAGCAAAAGCTACATGTTAGAATTAATAAGGCGGAGTGAGTATTTAATTGAATTAGGTTTCTTAGGTAGCTTCAGATGCCCGAAGGGCAAACCGCCCAGAAAAAGAAGCCCCGTAGCCCCGAAGAACTCTGTAGCCTCAGACACGACAAGATGTTTCAGGGTGGTCGTCGAAAACTATGTACGGGGAACATGGGGCCATTGACTCCAAAAGGTACCCTGATGATGACCCACCTTCATGGCCTGCTCCAGGTCGAGCATCCTCTGCTGTGCACCATCTGTGAGCGCGTCGAACCGCTGCATGAGCCCCTTGAGTTGTTTCTCGATGGCCTTGCGCTCGCCGCTGTCGCAGCCGGCGGCCACTTCGTTGCCCATCGCGAACAATGATGACATGCTGTTCTGACGGTCCATCAGCATCTTCTTCAGGAACTGTGGGGAGTATACAGTAACACTTTTTTATCCGTCACTTTAACCTTTGTGGTTGTAGGAAAAGGACAAAACACATTTTTGTAAGCAGAGGTTAGGATTTTTTTATGAATAAGGGGGTTAAAACTGTGGGGGGTATACCATGTTTAGAATACATGTTGTTTAGGAGCTGTAGGAGTAATTTGTGTAAGAGTTGCACTATTGAATGATTCATATAAGATGTGAAATAACCCACTCGTTTGAAGTCGTTAGGATAGCAAAGAAAGTTAACAATTACATAAGAAAAATAAACTAGTGACATTAAGCCATCTTTGCCAGGCTTATTATCCCACTAATATTATAAATGCGAAAGTTTGTGAGGATGTTTGTGACGCAATCACGCAAAAACGGCTGAACGGATTCAGAAGAACCTTGGTATACAACGAGTTTATAGCCTGGATTAACATATAAGATACTTTTTATCCCTGAAATCATGCCTCAAATATAAGGTCCCGCGGACGAAGTCGCGGGTAAAAACTAGTTTAGTTATAATTAAGGTGCCCAAATCAATACATCCGCAGGATTCATTTCTGAATCTGATATGGGAATGTCCGACGCGCAGCTAAAGTCTATAGAAATGCATGTAAGTTGCTTTCGCACTGCACGCCTTGACGGATGTATCCGTCGTTGGCGTCAAAAAGGTCAAACAAAGGATGAATCAGTCTGTACCTTCTGCTCCTGCAGCTGCGCCTTGACGACCTTGTAGTCGGCGGAGGGTGGCTTCTGGTTGCGCACCATGTCTTCGGTGTCCGCTAGCCATTTGTCTAGTCCCGCCAGTGCCTCCGCGAACTTGCCAGACTGAAGCAGACCCACGTCCAGGCGCCGCTCGCGCTCGTTCATCTAAACAAAAAACAGTTACAATTCAAAAAAAATCAAAATTCAAATATTTATTCTGCAAATAGGCCACAAGGGCACTTTTACATGTCAATTTACAATTTACTCATAATAAAGTCTGACAATACAAGCATGTGCTACATTTTATCATTCTTAACTGAAATTATTACACAATATGTATGTTCCTATGAGGCTGGCATTGTCACCAAGAGTGTGCAAAAGCCTCTTTAAAACTTATAAAAAAATATATCATTTTTCTTTTTTTTTACTACCAGACACTGTGCTGCTTACGCGAAAGTGGTCTTAGAAAATCTTCCCTCGATTTCAAATTAATGAAAAATTGGCGTATACAGATTTTGGGAAAAACATACAGGATGCGAGCAAAAGACCTTTCTTTAACATCCTGTTTTTTGATGCCAAACAATTCTATTCCTATCCAGTATGAAAGGCTAGTATGGGACAAAAAAAAAATCCGGCTAGAAAAGCCACAAATCGAGAAATCTTTTCCCATACAATTAGTATGTTCTTTATTTTTTGTATGCCAATCAATTCCGATCTTAATGCTTACACGCTCCGGTGTAGCACACAGAGTTGGTGGACATCTAAAGGCTAATAATCAATCGCTACAATTTGTAGAGATGTGCGGAACTAATATGCGACGGCCTGCTCAGTACCGGATAAGGTCAGTACAAATTCGCTCGGATGCCCTTCGGCCTCACCTTCTCCTTAAGCTCATTCCACTTGTCGTTAATTCTCTCCAAATCCTTCTCCAGAAATTACATAGTTACTAACCAACCTATCGAACTACATGTCTAATAATACAATCTAAAGGCTAATAATACAATCGCTACAATTAGTAGAGATGTGCGAAACTGATATGCAACGGCCTGCGCATTGACGGACAAGGCCAGTACAAATTCGCTCGGATGCCTTTCGGCCTGTCACCTTCCCCTTTTTTTACGTGTGGCTTTAATCTTAGATTACAATATGAAATATATATTTACCTTCTCCTTGAGCGCGTTCCACTTGTCGTTCATCTTCTCCAAATCCTTCTCCAGCTGTTGCGTAGAGACGGGCTGTGGGGCGGAGCGCACGAGCCCCTGCCCGATCTTGTTGCAATGAGCCACGTTCTGTCCGACGGGCTCTAGGGTACGGCGGCGGAGCTCCGCGAAGTCCTTCTGTTGGGCTCGGATCTGCTCCACTTCGGAGGATACGGGCTTGAGGCTGCGGACTTGTTCGGAAGCCTGGGGAAATGCAATACAGTTAATTTTTATTGCAAACAAATGAATAAATTAATTATACACAGAATCAAAAACAACCCATTCTATCGCGGCTAGGTAATAGCCTCCTGACGACCCGCGTCCTATACATAGTACATAAGCTCCAATTAATTTATGACTCTATGTCAATTTGACAGAGTATACATTATTTTAGCAAATTTGAATACCAGGTCGTCAGGAGGATAAAGGTTGACAACAGGCAGTATTTTAAATATTTGAATAGTAATTATAATCTGAACGATACCTAATCCCTATAAGGTAGTTTCTCCTTTGACCAGAAGGCAGAATTTAAGCTCCCACAAAAATCACTATCCACGCAAACATATTTCGCGACCCTTTAGGATCCAAACCAAGGTTATAAGTAACAGTAATTGTATCGGTGTATCTGTCACCTGACACCACGAAGTAGCGCAATGCTACGCAATCATATCGTACTGTGCACGTTTGTTGAAACTAAACGTTATTACGAGCAGCTTCACAACTACTATGTGTGAAAAATTGGTTAAATTCGTGACTGTTTTCACATCTTTAACTGTGCATTGTTTCTGATGCACTCTAGTTAAAAATCGACAATGTGCACCATAATAGATATAGTATATACAAGTAGTCATAGATGCGGGTGGGGGGCATAACAATGAATATTCATATACAATTTGTACTACGCAATTTGACCGGTTTGCCTGTCCGATGAATTGCTTATAACCCAACCTTAGCCGTGTTCCGAATCACGCTTAAAACGTATAAACGCGTTTACGATCGGACCGAATCACGCTCATAGCGTTTACATGAGATGTCGTGACGTCATTGATGACGTCATGGACGGCGCCATATTGGCGTTTACAGTGCTCACACTCCGAGGCATCAGCACCTTAAACCAAACGTCAAGTTGACGTTTGATATATGAACATGACAGTAAACACAACATGCCCGGTCCGAATCAAAACACCACTCACGCGGCCTTGAGCGCGCTTACTGATTCGGACGGCCGTCAGCACTGTAAACGCTGTGATCGTTGTTGGCGTGATTCGGAACACGGCTCTTGCCTGTGCCTATAACCCGACCATGAAAAAATGCTCCGTCGGTGATAGAGACAAAACATGGCACTCTTTTTCCATTTCCTCTTATAGGAATCGCAATAAGGCTACTTTCTCTATCAAAGCGTGTCAGACCCTTGATGCACCAACCTCCTGTATGTCGTCCATGACAGAGCCTTGTAGAAGGCCTTGAGCGCATCCTCCAGGAACTGCTCGCGGGCGCACCATACTAAACAAGAATCCTGGTCACGGCACCACATTTGTAACAAACCTCGATCTTCCTGAGCTGTTCATCTGGCTCCTTCTCGAGCGCGAGATACCCCTTCCACCTGGGACATTACAATGTGCACTCACCTCCTGAACATCATCCATGACAGAGTCGTATGCTTTGTAGAAGGCCTCGAGCTTGCTGAGCGCGTCCTCCAGGTCCTGCTCGCGGGCGCGCGCGCGCTCGTCCAGCTTGCCCAGCTGCTTGCGGAGACCTTCCACCTGGGACAGATTACACGATTAGTGTCGGAAAATAAATGCTTCTCCCTATTGGATAGGTCTTTCAGATAATTTTAGTAAATTCCACGTCGGCAAATCGCTCGAAGCCCCAGCTGCTATCTAATATCATCGAGTGATAGTCAGGTCAATCAAAATTTCCTTGTTGTTATTCTGTCCCGTCAGCCAGGAGACAACAAAAACCGAAACCTTAGAAAAAATGCTACAATATGGACTTCTAGTATGCTCAAAAGTTGACCCACGTCAGAATGGTTTTATAATCATCGCTAAGAATCATGTGTAGTAGGACTACAGTCTGTAAAATCACAGTTTCAAAGAGTGACCCAGGAGACGTAACCATGGTAACGAGCTACAAGAAATAGTTCATTGACCCAGTTACTGTTCCTTACCTGATCCCTAGTCTTGGCGGCGACTCCGGCGTAGCCACTGTCGACCAGTCCTTCAGCCGCCTGTTCGACGTCGGCCTTCTCCAGTCGCTGGTAGAAGCAAGTCACGTCGTCCAGCTGCTGTCTAATATTCCTTACCTGATCCCTAGTCTTGGCGGCGTCTCCGGCGTAGCCACTGTCGACCAGTCCTTCAGCAGCCCGTTCCACGTCGGCCACTAAGTCGTCGGCCTTCTCCAATCGCTTGTAGAAGCGGGTCACGTCGTCGAGTTGTTGCCGTACGGTCTTGATGTCGCGGCCGGGTGGTTTCATAGTGTCTAGCTCCTTCTCCAAGTCGGATAAGTCCGCGGACAGGCTTTTGACTTTGTCCTGAAAATGAATATTGCGTTAGTTTATTTTTAATGTGCTGTACCGAAATTGATAGAGAACGGAACTCGAACACTTATACGATTACACGGCGTTTATTCGTCTTTCACAGTCAGTTTTCTCATGCAGCGCTTGACATAAAAAAACTGTTTTTCCTTTTTAATAAAATTAGCTTACTTCGATAAAAATATAAATTTTTGTTTCCCTTTGAGGGCCGCGAATATCCGCTTTCGCTTTTTTATTATATTTCTAAGGAGACACCGAAGAGCTGTTATTGGCACTTCAAAGGGCCGTGGTTTACCGATAACTGGATTAGTTCATAAATGAAGCCGAAAGGGCATACGACTTTTTTCGAGGGGTTGCAAAGGGACAAGCGACTTTTTTCTCCGTGAACGTGTGAACATGACGCCGCGTCTACGCCCGCCCCCTCATGGGCCACCGTCACTATGTACCTGGAAGTGCGTCATGGCGCTGGCGGCGCCGGCGAGGCGCTCCCTGGCGTCGTGCGCGCGCGCGTCCAGCTCGGCCAGCCGCTCGCCCAGCGCGCCCGCCGTCGCGTCCAGCACGTGGCGCGCTCGTGACGCCGCGTCCGGACCGGCCATCTCGTGCGCCATCGTCACGATGTCGTCAACTGCTGCGTTCACGCTCTGCGGGAGAAATATGGAGTTACTTTCAAATAATACATAATCACAATGCCATTGCAGAAAACCTTAGTTATATCGGTCAAGCCCTTTTGAAGATGTAGAATGTTTACACACATTTTTGAGATTTTTATTGTCCTACATATGTATATTCCTTTGGTTTCTTTGTTTAAATATCTAATTCTCATCAGCGAATTATACAATTCTCTCAACAAAAAAGCAATATTTATAGTCTGTTCTAGCCATCGATTCACCTGCAGAAGACCCCTGCCTAGTCTTGAAGTCATGGCATTCCGTTCACATTCGCTTGCAGTATAGAACGTGATTTTATGTTCACGTCGGACATCACGGAGGTGTACCAGAGCCGAGTTTAGCCGAAGCAGCTAGAGGAACAAGTTTGTCGCTGGCTTACCTGCAAAGGAGCCCTGAGCGCCTGCACGGTGTCGGCGACGCGCGCGACGGCCTCGGCGGCCTGCGCGGGCGGCGCGCCCAGCGCGTCCTGCAGCCGCTCCTCGCAGCGCTGCAAGGGGGTCTCCACGGCGCGGACGCGCTCTTGGAAGTCGCCCAGCTTGCGGGCGGTCGACTCCAGGAATTCCACTTGCTGGAGGACCTCTGCGGGAGGAAATATGGCGGTTATTATTGTGGAAAGGCTGTTGAAACGGAGGAGAGGCTGAGATTCTCGTCTCTGACTGGTGATCTTATAGAAAAATTAAACAGGAATTGACACAAATCGCCACCTACAAGTCCACAGGAGTCGAGGTGGAGTTTACATGAAGGTCTCTCCAAGGGTGTTGATGTTCTCGTCTCCAGACCTGACCAAACATGGAGACACTCACCGTTGTTGAGCCGGTCCCACCGCTGCTTCATGCTGTCGAGCTGCGAGCGCACGATGTCCTGGTCCACATCGCAGGCGGAGATGAAGGTCTCTCCCAGGGTCTTGTTGTTCTCGTATTCTCCAGACCTGTGCGAATAAAACGTTATATATAATAATTAAATTTTTATTTTATTTAGACCATTTCATCCCATTTGGATGAGGGGCGGGCCTGTGTCGGAATCTCTCTGGATTTAGCGAAAGCTTTTGAACCAGTCTCCATCCACATTCTACGGAGAAAACTTTATTCATACGGCATTAGAGGAACTACTCTCAATTGGTTCTTCAGCTATTTGACAGAAAGGAGCCAATGCGTCAAAATTTGTGATCACCTTAGTGACATGAGACCTGTATCCTTCGGCGTACCACAAGGCAGCATTCTTGGTACTACGTTTTTTCTATTGTATATAAACACACAGCTCAGACCTCTTCCAGATGTCATTCCGGATGGACTGTAGCTCGCGGAGCTGCTTCTCCACGTCCCGTTTGGAGAAGGCGGCGGGCGGCAGCTTGGCCACGCGCTCCTCCGCCTCCGATATCCATGGGAGGAAGTTCTCTTGAGCTTTTGAGTATTTGCGGCAGTGCTCCTGTGGAGAGATTGTACAATTTTATGATGAAGCTTTTTATTCTTGACCATTGCAGACTTGATAGTCACAGATGACTCCCCAAAATTCAAACATTTATTCTGCAAATAGGTCACAAGGGCACTTTTACATGTCATAATGTCAATTTACAATTTAATAAAGTCAGACAAACCAGACAGGCAGGCAGGCTTAAATTAAGATCGCAGATCTAGAATTTGGTTCAGTGGGGCAATCATTACCGGGGTGTTGGTGAAGGGGGGTGTTGGGCACTTATTATAAGAGAAATGCCTACTTCAGTGAGGGGGGAGCTCTCCTGTTGCCTATTGTTTTGCTAAGTGAGAGGTTAGTTACCATAGCGGCCTGGAGACGTGTGTGTCGGTCGTAGGTCTCCCGCTTGAGTTTCTCCCACTGCGCCTGCACGCGGTCCAGGTCCTTGCGCAGGCCCTGGTGCGCTGGCTTCTTCTCCATCTCGCGACCTGGACAAACATATTCTTCACTTATCTACTCATTTTTGTTTACGTCGAAATGAAATAAATCCTCCATAAAAAAATCTTCTTTATTCATTTACCGACGACCGCTTTAGCTTAGTTGGTAGTGACCCTGCCTACGAAGCTGGAGGTCCCGGATTCGAATCGCGGCCCGGCCGGGGCATTTATTTGTGTGATGAGCACGAATATTTGTTCTTGGGTCTTGGATGTTTTCTATGTATTTAAGTATCTTTTTATCTATATAATTATGTATATGGTTGCTTAGTACCCATAGTACAAGCTTTGCTTAGTTTGGGACTAGGTTGATTTGTGTAAGATTGTCTACAAATATTTATTTATTATATCAGTCTGTTCTTTCAGGTCGTCTTTGATACTGAATCATATTTCAGTCGAAAACAATTCAAAACACATTCGATCGTTCTTTATTCTAATATAGCAGTACACTACATATACACTATACAGCCATCAACAATCCCACAGTTATAATAAAAGTGGATGACTTTCTCTGATAAAAGGATTTGAATAAAGGCTTCCGCTTATATCACAAGTTATAATGCCTTGTGAAACAACATTTGTTTGTGTAGAAGCCTCGTTTGAATACGGTATTAAACCCATAGTCAAATCAGCAACTTTTTATTAAATGTCAAAAACGATTTGTTAATATGAAGTTTGTAGGGAAATACTGTCTTAGTGACGTCACTAAGACAGTGTGAGTAGGTTTGTTCAAATCAGCGTCCTTTTTAAATCTTTATGCTTATAAAATCTTTCAATTAGCTAAAATAAATTAATAATTGATGTTTTTCGAGTATTTTCGTTAGATCTTTTATTAGTCAAGTAAAAAATATTTTATTTTTACTTTAGTTTAATACCCTATTTGTTATTTACACGTAAATGTGCCAGAGTCGAGTTTAGCCGATGCGGCAAGAGGAACAGGACTTGTCGCTACAACAGCAGTTCAGTTCTCTGTGGACTGTACTTATACTGTGACTGTACCTTTGTCGAGCAGCATGATGAGCTCGTGCTCGCGCTGCGTGAGCTCCCTGTAGAGCGGCTCGTGGCGCTCGAGCTGCTGCTGCAGCTTGTGCTTGTCGGCCGACACCTGCAGCTTGCCGGGAAGGGCGTTCAGTTCAGACTGCAGCCAGCCGAGCGTGCGTGCCACGTTCTCCTCCAGATTACGGCCGTCCCTGCAGACAAATTCAACATAAAATGAATAAAATGAACTTTATTCTGGAAGATCAACTATTCATTACTGCTCGTTTCCATGGTTACGTCTCCTGAATCATTCTTTAAAACTGATTTTATAGGGTTTAGAGCTACTAAGCATGAGTTTTTGCGATGAGTATAGATCCATTTAGATATGGGTCATCACTTTAACACGATTTAAGTCCAATTTATAAACATATTCCACGTTATATCGCATCTCTTTCATTCTAGAGATGCAATGGTGACGTCATTCAAGGACATATTTTCTAGCTTCAAACGAATGTTCGTCACGCAACCTCAAGTATGTATCTAAACTTGTTGGTTCAGCCAATAGCAGTCGTTGACCTCCGAGTTAGTCTGATACTCGGCCAGTTGAGATGATTTGAAGTGTACTCACTTGAGGGCCGCTTCGATCTCGGCCTTCCTATGGTCGAGCTTCCTCTATAAGTTGTCGTACTGGCGGCCGACGGCTGCTAGTTTGCTCTGGATGTCCTGGCGGGACGCTGGGTTGGACAGCACGTTGGCCAACACTTCCAAGTCGGCCAATAGAGGCCGTTGACCTTCGAGTTTGATACTAAAGATGATTTGAAGTATACTCACTTGAGGGCCGCTTCGATCTCGGCCTTCCTATGGTCGAGCTTCCTCTGCAAGTTGTCGTACTGGCGGCCGACGGCTGCCAGTTTGCTCTGGATGTCCTGGCGGGACGCGGGGTCGGACAGCACGTTGGCCAACGCTTCGCCCGCCGCTTCCAGGTCGGCCAGTAATGGACGTTGGCCTTCGAGTTGTCTTTCGAGGTTCTGTCAATAAAAAACGAACATTTTAATACGATCTCTTGTAAACGGTTTATATTTTCCTGTATTATATGTATGTAGGTTTATAATTTCTCTTGTACCGTATTGTACATGTTGCTGAATTTGTCTACCTTTACTCACTTTTTCATCTCATTTACTCAAAGGTTAACTGGATCCCTTTAAGGGATAAGTTCGGCTTTGTACTTAACTTCTTTTTATAAGTTGTCTGTTAATTTATTTTTGTACAATAATGAGTTTTAATACTACTACAAGTTAATAAAAATTTAAATGTAACTAATCTCCCGACACAAAACTAATATAGATTCTATAATAGATAAGAACCATCTCTGTCAAGACTTACGATTAAAAAAGAACCATGCTCAAATCCACATCCGTTAGGTTTGTACAATGCTAAAACAAGAATCCTGGTCACGGCACCACATTAGTAACGAACCTCGATCTTCCTGAGCTGTTCATCCGGCTCCTTCTCGAGCGCGAGGTCGTCGAGCTTGTCGCCGATGGTCTGCAGCGCGTCGCGCAGGCGCGCGAGCCCCGCGTCGAACTCGCGCGACGTGTCCGCCGCCGCGCCCAGGCTCGACGCGCGCTGCTCCAGTCTAAACAAATCATATGGATTACTATCGGAAACTACGATTAATAACGGGATATTTACCATATATATTTGTGGTGTCCGATATTTCGGCACTGTTGCAAGCGGCATTATTACGAATCGCAAGTGTGTGTGTGTGTGTGTGTGTGTGTGTGTGTGCGTGTGTGTGTTGCGTTTGCAAGTTTCTGTTTGGCCCTATGCTTGACTAGTAGATAATGCCTTGTAATGTTTGTGAAATAAAGTTCAAATAAATAAATAAATTAACTGCCGTGCTGCGAGTTTTAGTTGTGTTCTACGCACACAACATGTAAATGAACATGTGAACTTGAAATCTTATATTGGAAACTAGACTAGACTATGTGATGTCATCATAATCATCAGCTAATATACGACCCCCAACTGGGCATAGGCCTCCTCTCGTAGATGAGAATTTGACTGGGAATGGCCGAAACTATACTTGTAAAATACATATGTACGGATCGACCATAAATACAGTCAACTACAATATGATGGTATCCACTTTAAGGTATTACCTTATAAAATCGTAATAAGATCCAAAAGTAAATACATCTTATTGTAGCGGTCTATATACCAGCTGGCTATAGACTTCTTCTTTCGTATAGAGTTTCCTTTTCTCAATGAAGATATGCCCCATGAGCATTAAGGAGCGATGGAGACTTCCTTGACCGTCGCATATCTCAGGTCTTCCGAGCAGGAGTGTGTGCATATACTCACTTGTTGAGCAGATCGTTCCAGCGGTCCTGCAGGTCCTTGAGTTTGGTCCGCAGCTTGTCGGCGTCGGGTGATCGCGGTTCCAGCCGCTCCAGCACTCCCGCCGCCACCTGCTCCAGGTGCGACAGCTGAGGTTGTTGGGTACGGAACTCTTCGCGGAGCACTTGCACCTGTCAACCAAGTTGTGTGTTCAGTGTGAGAAAAACGCTTTCTTTCTTTGGGGTGAATAGCCTCCGAGATTCCTAGGGTGACCCAGCCCAGCTTTGGTAGACTTCGCACAAGCTGTGTTTTCATTCATTTTACACAAAGTTGTGTAGTCAGTTTGAGAAAAAAGTTCTTTTGGGCGAATACTGAATAGCTAGGATTTGGCTCGTCGCCGCATTGGTGAGCGCACGCGCCCGGAGCGACGACGAGCGGAATCCACTACCGTACACTGTCATGGCGTCGTTACCGAACAACGTCTAATGTACACGTGGTTGGCGAAATCATCATAAATTTGATGGAAAGCCATTTTTTTTTTAAAAGTGAAGTGAATACCTATCCGAGATTCTTAACTACTTTGAGAGCTAGGAGACCGAGCTTTGCTAGACTTCGCACAAGCTGTATTTTTGATTCATTTGAACACCCCGCAAGCTAAATTTGTATGTAAATTTGGTGTCAAATGTACGGAAAATATATCGTCTACATAAGACAGATAATTGTGAAGATGAACAGAAGGTCGAGGTATCCATAGAAGTCGATTGCAATGACTAATCTATTTTAAATGATCCTTTGCATCGATGGTAAAATGTAAATCTAATTCATTCCGGCTTTCCAGCAAATATCAATGAGTTGACGCTACAGATTTTGATGCAGTTGATGTAGTGGTGAGTACTTTTGATGAGCACTGAGCAGGTAAGTGGATTCTCAGTTTGGTGATAATACAAAAGATACTCTACTTCCGTCCGGTCTAAGGTGTCATACGGGTCTTGTTAATAAAAGTAAATAATGCCTACCAAAGATCCTAGTCAAACCATAACAAGCCTTAAATGTCTGAAAACAAGTTTCACAACGGTTTACTAAGCTTACCTGTTGCACTTGCGTCTGCACCATACGCGAGTCCGAAGATATGGGTCCCAGAGCCGTCATCATGCGGTCCTTGGACAACAGCCATGACGACAGGTTGCTGTGTGTGTCTTGGAAGTCCTTCACTTCCTCCATCAGGCGGATCCTGGTAGCAAAACGTTGATGTTATAATATTATACATTTATATTGAGAATGTATTGTATGCAAAATGTAACTGGGTCATAAACAGGTACGTAGGGCTGTCGTCTTTCCTGTGGACATATCATAACACCCTCCCAATTTTTTTCAGAATTTTTGACCTCACAGTTTCAAAATTAAAGAGGGGGGATGCACTTTTTACGACTTTCACAGCGAATATCTCACCAACGGTTGATTAAAATGGAAAAGTTTTTTAAAAACCCCTATATCATTTTCAAATATCTATCCATAGATACCCCAAACGCCGATGTGCATTGTTTTTTCCTTTTCACCCCATACAATGTTTAGGCCCTTGGCAGACGGGTTTTCCACCGCGATACAAGTGGCAGACGAATTTATTTCTTCATAATAGTTCATAAACTATCATCTGACAAAGTTTCATGCGAGAGGAAATTACTGTTTTTTTTTTTTACATGTTCACGTGCTTGGCAGACGGGTATTCCACCGCCCTACAAGTGGCAGACGATTTTTTTTCGTTAAGGTATTTTCTTAACTATCATTTAAACCTAGTTTCAGTCGAGAGGAAATGACTGAATTTAATTTTTTTTTTACGTCTTTGGGAGGCTGCTGCTCCTCAACCCACCAACGGAATTGTGGCAGACGTCCACAGCAATTTTTTATTCATCTTTCTTAATCACTGTACAAGTTTTCGTGCGAGAGGAAATGACTGACGATTTTAACCTTCTGGCCCGCGGTCTACAACAACGAAATGTAAATTTTAACCGTAGTGAGCGCTGTGATCGTTTAGGCTACCCCCTCCACCCGCTTTGCACCCTGCCAATACGTTTGCCTAGGTTACGTGTATTGTATATTTTAGATAAAATATCGTCAAGATTCGCTTATCTGTATTTGTCACATTGACATTTCTATCAGTGTGAAAGAGACATCTCTGTCTACTTTGCTATACAAACTATTTCCAGTGCTGTCTATACAGTCGTGGAATGAAACGGTTCACCACCTTGATCTGTTTTTGCTTGCTCAGAAGAATTTATCAATTATAAGTTTATCGACTGTATGACACATTCCGTCATAATGAAAGTGAAGTAATAGCAATGATGACAGAACGGCAGTCTCGTCTGTTACACAGTTTAAAAAGGTAACATGTACTTGCAACATGTAAATGAATGTATTTGAAAACTGGTCAACCTTTTTATTCCGCGACTATTCTATTATTATTTATTTTTATTCATCTGATTATTACGCTTAGCGCTACTGCCGTTTATACATCTACATTAGCTAAACTGTACTTGTAGCTTGAAAAAACAAGTGTGGCACTGACTTGTCCTTGCATGCGTCGTGCAGACTCTTCCATCGCGAGACGACGTCTTCCATAGCGTCGTGCAGCCTGTCCGCGCCCTGCACGCCTTGCTTGCGTTTCAGCAGCTCGCGGACCTGAGGGTAATACAAAAATTACTTCAGTTTACTAGTAATACAATATTGAAGGTATATATTAGTAAAAACATTGATAATCGTTCGTTCGTTATAGTCCTTTAAATATAAATAAATCATAAAATATACAAATCATTTTATTTTGTAAAAATTCAGAGCACATTACATTGAGAGAAAACTACTTATTTCGATTTTCAATAGCCGATAAATTGGGCCGTAAGATCGGTAAGTCTGTTATTTATTTATTTAGAGCCTAATGTTTCCCACTACTGGGCAAAGGCCTCTCCTCTCTTTTTCCAATTATTACGGTTTTTGGCTTCTTCTGGCCAGTCCTTTAAAAAGGAGACCAGTTCATCCCGCCATCGCCGATGGGGTCTGCCACGTCTCCTCGAGTTCTGAGGCTTCCATTCCTTAGTGGTCTTTGCCCATAACTCACTGGGCATGCGGGAGACGTGACCAGTCCAGTCCCATTTTAACTTGGCCTTAAATAATATCAATATGATATGAACAGCACTGTGGCAACATTTATGCATTTTGACTTGTCAAACAACTTCGCCTAATGGCGGACCAGAGTATAATAAAACATCCAATGTACCTGAGTCTTGGCGGAGTCGAGCGCGCTCTGTTTCTCGTACATCTCCTCGAGCACGGCGCGCGCTTGCTTGATCGTTTTATCCGCCTCCTCCTTCGTATTGGGTACGCTGTCCTTCGGCAACTGTCTCTGCACCTAAACAACACATTCAGATTAATTCATCTCATAGATATAAACAATCGGGCATCCTTCAGGATGCAATTGTAGTAAGATAACGCTAAGCGGATGATGATGACATGTAAATTACAATGTAAATAAATTTGCAGTCCGAAATATTGTACCAATGAACCCTTTCAATGCCAGACACTAGCTATGCGGACGCTAACGGGCTATGCGGCATGTGAGAAAAGTTACGCAGCGCCCGCTAGGTGGATGCCTAGCATTTCTGGCAGTGAAAGTGATAAATAAATTTGATACTTTGATAAAGTCAGTGCTAGAGCATTTGTAAATTTGCCATCTTATGGACCTCTTCTCAGATGGTGACAAAGGGATGAACAAATAGTAAATTGGCCTAAAAATCACAACTTGTAGTTACTCTCCTCTTTCTAACTCACCCAGTTTGAGAGAGAGAAGAATCGCTGAGTCGCGCGAGACAAGACTTGACAGCAAGTTGCTAGCACAACAGGACGTACCTAGTCGGTGAGGAGTGGTGTCTGTGTTTGTTGGTGTGTTGTGTGTTGGATGGTGTCCTCTCTCGCTCTGCCGGTCACCCGTCTTGGTGCCAGCAGGCTGGAGCGGTCGTTGACCCTCGACTGTACTTTGTCGAGGTGCGCATAAGGCATGTTCCGAATCACGCTTACAGCGCTCAAAGCGCGCTTACGATCGGACCGATTTACGCTCATAGCGCTTACATGAGATGTCGTGACGTCACTGATGATGTCATGGACGGCGCACACGGTGCTCACACTCCCAGGCGTAAGCACCTTGAGCCAAACGTCAAGTTGACGTTTGATATATGAACATGATAGTAAACACGGGCTATGAGCGTGAATCGGTCCGATCGTGAGCGCGCTCAAGCGAATACCGGTCCGAAACAAAACACTACTCATGCGGCATTGAGCGCTGCGAGCAATTTTAGCGCGATTCGGAACACGGCTATTGTATAGGTAGGTAGAGGTGGAGGGTTTTATGTACCTTGTCGAGGAAGTGGTGCGTGTTGCGAATGGTCTCCTCGTGGCGGCGCAGCTCCTCGCGAACGGCGTCCAGCTCGCTTTGCCGGTCGCTCAGCTTGGTGCCCAGCAGGCTGTAGCGGTTGTTGATCTCTGACAGCTGCTGCTGTACTGGCGACAGCTCTGTGACATCACAGTTATCATTCAAATCATTTGTATTAGTTGCTGTCATAAAAGGAGTTATTCAATGCTGACTACAATGTGGATAGGATAGACGACAGTCGATAACAGTTGCACGGAGATAATGTGTAAAATCATCTGTAATAGTATATGTATGAACTGTACACCAACTGTTGATCCCGCGAGCATTTTTAACGTTTCACAGCAATATGGCTTAGCTTTTTGAAAAAATTGCAAAAATGACGAAAAAATTCAATATACAATAGTTATAACCAAATTTTAAGAGAATCGGTTGAGAAATGCTATCTGTAGAGGAGAACAGTTGCATGGATATCCAAAAATCTGACCGCCGAACAAACGAAAACATTTTCGTTTAACTTGGGTCTACAGGTCTTCATACCATATGTATAGAGCCGATTTTTACATCCCCAGGTAACAGTATCTGTCAGATCAAGTAATCAAGTACCTGTCTGATAAATGTTAGTTTGTCTTTTTCTTTCATTTGACTTTAGAAAAAGACAGTCATAGTTTTAACCGACGGACAATTTATCTGGGGATTGAAAAATCGGCCCTTCGTGCAGGTTTGTTATTTATTTATCCCATAAATTAACACATCACAGACAAGCTACACGTGTTAACAGGAGAACAATAATATTTCAAGCAATTTACACAACAATATTACAAATAACAACATAGCAGACGAGTAAGTACTATATTATGGAGCTTGGCGTTGTAATGGACTCCAGATACCGGCTTGCGATTGCAAGAAATCTAGGTTCAGAACTGTAGAATATATCAAGTTCGCTGTCACTGTCCAGTATTAAGAAGAGTCATGATTATAAAGCTTAATTTTAATAGTATTGTACCTTCTAGATGCAGTTGGTCGCTGGACGAGCGACGGGATGAGAACCCGCTGGAGGTGGAGTGCGTGGATCCCGGGCTCACGAGCGCGTGGCCCTTGCTCGGCGACGGCGACCGCCCGTCCAGCGTACGCACTGCGGGACACACCAACTTGTGATAACCAAATTCTTATCTTATATCTTCAAATCGTGGTTTCACCAAATAGTCACAACGGAAGACCAGCGCTGGCTCTGCCAGCATAACGCTGAGTTGTGACCATTTCGTGGCAAAAGTCTGTTCTGTAATGTCCTGTTTGTAACTGTTTTGTTTGTCACGAATAAATGTTTCTTTTCTTTCTTTCTTTTCTAAACGAGCAAATCTTACTTACGAGCTAATCTTGTATATTTATTTCGGGAATCTCGGAAACAGCTCTAACGATTTGGATGCAATTTGGTATGTGGGGGTTTTGGGGGACGAGCAATCGATCTAGCTAGGACTCATACCGGGAAAAGGCGGAGCAAAGCTCGGTCGCCCAGATATTAATATTTATAATGCGCGCTGCTAAGGCTAAAGTTTAATATTTATTCCCTGCCGGGAGTATGAGAAAAACTCTCCTCTATTTGTGGATTTTCTAGCCGGAACTTTTTTGGTCACATACAACCTTTTGATCCTGGATAGGAATGGGGTTGACTGACACAAATAATAAAAAAACGTTTGTCAAAAATGACCTCTTCTAACATCATTTTCGCGAAGCAGTAGCGTAGTAAGTGGCTGCCATTTCTGACCCAAAAGAAAAATCCATCCTGTATATGGAGAAGAGGGTACTGACCCGGCGTGTGTCGCTTGGTGGGGCTGTAGAGCTGTCGCCGGCGCGGCGGGCTGTCGGCGCGCTCGCCGCGCGTTAGCGCCTCGTACACCGCGCCCGCTTCATTCACCTACGGACAGATATTACAATAGTACATTACTTACCAAGGGCGATAAAACAAAGAATGTCTCAGATCGCAGGTATTTTACGCCCGAGCCGAAGGCAAGGGCGATAAATATGCGATCTGAGGCTTTCTTTATTATCGCCCGTGGTAAGTACAAAATTTTATGTCACCCCCTGGCCAGGAAGTGGGTTTTTGAGCGCGCGGAGCGTGCGATAATGGCCACTTTATGGCCAGGTGTGACATAATAGTACATTATTGCCGTGGCCGGGAAGGGAGCAATTGCAGGCTGAGTATTTGTTTAAACGGACGAGCTTGCGAGTCCGTTTAATTATAATACGAAGCCTGCAATTGCCATTCCGGCCGAGGCTAATATAGTGCTTTTCTCTAAAATGGGGAAAATACGACAAAAATTTAATTAATATTTGATAAACATAACCTTAAAACATCAAAAACATCATGCTTTCCCGCCGTTTATTTTTTTTTAACAGAATCGCAAGTGTATTTTTCCACCGAAAAACGCAAATTATTCGAGACACATAAAAAAACGTCGCGTTTTCAACAGAAAAATACGAGCTGAATTGGCTGAATACGACCTGTGCCTCCTTTTATATGACAGTTTCTACATTTAAAAAAGTTTATAACTCGACAAATAAAGGAATTTATATGTGACATTGCAGGCCATATATGTGGCCTGCAATGTTTTTTACTTTTTAATTTGGATCTGACCTTAAACTATACACTTTACCTCCCAATATGTAGCGACTAAAGTCCAGTTTGCGGGCCATTTTTGAGAAAATGTTATTTGTTCCAATAGGTTTTTTTATTTTTTTTATTTTTTAATTTAAACATATTATACAGTATTACAGTGAGACACTAATGCACTGTGAAATGCATACAAGATTGCTTAAGTACCTACTAACAAAAAATTGTGAAAAATCTAAAAGATACATTGTGCAGTGGCGGTCAGTTGTGATACTATGACTATCCTAACATTCATTCAGACACACGTGGCCTTGATTGTCATAAGGTCCACCATCGCAGGCCGCTCCAGTGTGTGGTATGCTTCATGCTTCAAGTGGTTGCGTAGCTCACCTCTATCTCCGTTTAGTCTCGAATCTCGAAACAAATCGTAGGCCTTTTTCCTAGCATTTTAACAAGGTAAAAAACATCTTATATGAAATTATCATCATCCTCCTAGCGTTATCCCATTAGAGTTGCATTCTGAAGGATGCCTGGGGTCCGCTACCTAATCCCAAGATTTGGCGTAGGCACTAGTTTTTACGAAACCGACTGCCATCTGACCTTCCAACCCCGAGGGGAAACTAGACCTTATTGGGATTAGGCTTTGTCGAGTGGGCAGCTTGACTGTTAGAAGTTCCCAAGCCGCCCGAAGGCCTCTAACTTGGCTTAACGACTGCTGCCATAGACATCAACCGGGATCAACGGCTTAACGTGCCTTCCAAAGCACGGGAGCGCTCAGTTAGTAACCACTCAAAGCGGTCACCCATCCAAGTCCTGACCGCTGCCCACGTTGCTTAACCTTAGATACCGCAAGCGGTACGCAGGCTCTTACGATAGTACGAGCGCTCTTATATGAAATTATGAAGATGATAAAGGTCGTCTTAATTGGAGACTAACATGTACAAGATAACATAGACAGTACAGGTCCCAACAATTTACCTTGTCAATAGTAACGGCGTAGTCGCGGTACTCCTTAGCCAAGGGCCGGAGTTCATCTGTCTGCTGCTTCAGCAGTTCCAGGTCCAAGGCCACGGGCTGCAGGCGACCGACGCGGTTCTCGAACGACTGGAGCCACTCCAACACCTGGAGGCAAGGTTCAGGTCAGGTATGGATACATCTACAGCACAACTGTTACAGTGAATTGCCAAATCGTGGGCCTCATTTCGAAGAGTAATGCCTGAAATCAGCGCTTCGGCTTGCCGTGGCACCATGCTGAGTAGGGATTCTATTTAGCGTTGATAAATTTTATATTATGTCACTTGATTTTGGGTTAAAAAACGTTAAATAAATGTATTTCTTCTTCTTCTACTACTATTTTTACTATCAAATTCATCTGTAAATCAGCAATGGGTCTACTTATAGTCAAAAATTCAAAGTCGAGTCGAATACGTTCAGAAAATAGTATCACAACTATTTTCTGAACCTATTAGGCTAGATTTACATCTTGGTTCATATGACAAGAAGTTATTTTTTATAACAGTGTAAAATGCTCGAATAACAAACCGACATGAATAGGAATCCCACATTGCGGGGCTCTATCGCACATACGTCTTTCGACTCAAAGTTGCGTCAAGCCCATTCATTCTATACAGATCTCATCTAGGTACTACATAAGAAGATCCTCTACGAAATCTGACAATATTTGTCTGTTTAAGGCCCTAATACACACGTGCGAGACTAGCATGCAAGTTTAATTACATTGCGCAGTTTTATAGAGCGATTGAACTCGTTATACCTCCGTAACCCGCAGTGTAATGAAACTCGCTTGCTAGTCGATGTGTGTAAATAACGGCCCGCCACGACTTCGAGCGGCAGCGGTGTTCCTAATACATTGCGTGTGATCCCAACTAACAGCAGTGCGCTGCGCTTCTCGACCGCGCAATGAACAGAGAAAACTAAACTAACCCGTGGAAGGGCTGTAAAGCTTTAGTCTCACCTGGGCACGGAGGGTCTCGTATTGGCTGAGCTGGTCGGCACGTTGCTGGGACAGCTTCTGTTTCTCCTCCAGGGATGTGTTGAAGTCGCGCCATGCGTTCTCCAGTTGCTATGACGGACAAACACATAGTTTAGTACATTAATGCGGGGACGCGCAAAGTAAGGGGTTGCCTGATGCGGTGTT
Organism: Cenopis cana; assembly: GCA_951800055.1. Lineage (NCBI taxonomy): Eukaryota > Metazoa > Arthropoda > Insecta > Lepidoptera > Tortricidae > Cenopis > Cenopis cana. The sequence continues at coordinate 3,268,669 of OX637495.1, forward strand.
TGGCAGGGCGAGGCCTTGCCGAGGCCTGTCAAGAGTCAAGTCAGTCAACCTTAGTTCTGATTAGGTAAATTATACTAATTTTCTCAAACAACGTAAGGTAACATACTTTATGTCACACTTGGCCATAAAGTGGCCATTATTCGCACGCTCTGCGCGCGAAAACACCCACTTCCTGGCCAGGGGGTGACATAAAATTTTGTACTTACCACGGGCGATAATAAAGAAAGCCTCAGATCGCATATTTATCGCCCTTGCCTTCGGCTCGGGCGTAAAATACCTGCGATCTGAGACATTCTTTGTTTTATCGCCCTTGGTAAGTAATGTACTATAAAAGACATCTTTCTGAGACGAGAGTTCTGCCGCGTACATGACCCATGTCGAAATGTCGGTAAAGAAGGTAAATACATAAATATCGCGTTAGACCCGTTTGAACAAATCTTTTAAGTATGTTTACAAAGCGCGAGAAAATAATATAATGTAAGGAAATAACACAAAAACTCTGCAAAGGCATTTGGTGGGGCACAATACCCATAACTTTGGGTAAGCTGAAAACCTGACTTCTTTCAAAAGCAGTATTGAGTTTACAGGTAGCATGGTGGAAAAGTATTTTTTTAGAAATGCACTAAATAGTTTACCTTCATCCTGTCACGAACGACGTGTGTGTCGGTGACATCTTTCTTGGAGATCAGCTGTTTGCCTTGCTGCAGGCATTCATCCAGCAGTGGCATTTGAGCATCCCTGAAAATTTACAACACCATTAACATTTCTTCTTAATATTCTAGTATCATAGGGCAAGCCTAATCCCAATAAGGTCTAGTTTCCCCTTAGGTTTAAAGGTCAGATGGCAGTCGCTTCCGTAAAAACTAGTGCCTATGCCAAATCTTGGGATTTGGTAGCAGACCCCAGGCATCCTTTAGGATGCAGCTGTACTGTGATAACGCTAGGAGGATGATGATTCTAGTATCATAGGAATAATATCTTTTCACGCAGTCAGTATTTTTTTCCCATAAGCTACCATAACCATCCGTTAAATGGGACATGTTCAAATAAAGATAGTCATCACTACGAGTACTTCTTAGCAGAGATAGTAACTATTATTTTATTTTATGATGTAATTTACTTCCATCCACTTGACGAGTGTCGCTAATCTTAAAGCATGAAAGAAGTGAGTGTTTTAAGCCGACATGAGTATTTATGTCATATCGGCTATAAAGTGGCAATAAACCCACTTTCTGGCTAGGGGGAGACACAAATGTTGTAATTACCACGGTCGGTAATAAAGAAAGCATCAGAACACATATTTATCGCTTTTGCCTTCGGCTCGAGCTTCAAATACTTGCGAACTGAGACATTCTTTGTTTTATTGCCTTACGTTGTGGCAGTGTTTGGCGGGGCGAGGCCTTGCCGAGGCCTGTCAAGAGTCAAGTCAGTCAACCCTGGTTCCGGCTAGGTAAGGTAGGATTTATCTCCTTAGGTATATAAATAGTGTACTATTGTATTGTATTGTATTGTATTGTATTGTATATTAACCTCTTGTGCTTGAGATCTTGCAGCCGCGCCCTTAGTTCGTCGGCTCCCATCCTGGCGAGCTCCCGGGCGTCGGTTAGCTCCAGCAGCTGCGCGTGCGCCGCGTCCAGCTTGTCCGCGAGCGACGTGAAGTGAGACAGCTCGCTCCATACGCCCTCGAGGAACTCGTTGCGTTTCGTGGAACGTTCTAGCAGCTTCTCGTATCTGTGGGTACAAGGGATTCGTTATCATCATTTATGTATGTAAGCAGTTTATTGTACTTTGCAGTGGCGGAGTGTCCATACAACTCGATTCTCACCGGCTTGCTTAATTTTCGGCCAGTCCTATTCTTTTACTACGGCTCATGAAGAATAAGAAAGGCAAATTATTTCTGGCTTCCCTAAGAATATTTTCGACGCGCCGCCACTGGTACTTTGTATACAAAAACAGGTCAAAACAATAGTATAAATGTTATATAAAATTTAAGTACAAAGCCGAACCTATTCCTATGAGGAATCTCACACTCAATGTGTCCACTGCTAAGCGTAGGCCTCCATTATTTTCTTCTTTATCTATCCCTATACGGGTTCGCCCCTTCGACACAACATTTGCGAGCCTCCATCATTTTGCGCCACAATATTCGATTCTAGGCTTTCACCATAATGGCAATAAAATACCACCTATAAAAAGCTTCCGTCCGTGTGTGTGCGTATAAAAGACACTGGTTTCGATTGAGTCCGTAGTGAAAGATGTTCGTTCCAGTAGTCTCGAGTCTACAATTCAATACAATTTGTATTAAATTTTGAAATGGGTCACAGAAGCTGTTGTGTGGTGAATTGTAAAAATACAGGCAGGAATAGTGATTGTACTATTCTACAATTTTCCTACAGCGCCTTGGAAATTAGATCAGAGATATAAATGGATCGCTGCAGTAAAGAGAATAAAGTCAGTAACATAACCTTAAAGTACGATTGAACTATTCGAAGATTTTCTAATATTACGTGTCTTATTTGTGCTTTATGATTTCAGTGTTGATGGCTTACCATGGACTCCAAGATATTAGCTTCGTCTTTTAGCTTTTTATTAAATTTATTTCGTTTAAATAAGCAAAATACGTAGACGTCAAAATTTGACATTAGCCCGTAAAGTTTCAAACGCTAGGTGGCGCTTCTGTCGTGCACATAGCCAATAGGTATCCGTCACAGCGCCAATCAGAAAAAGACGCCTAGCTCTAGATAAGTCGAGATACTCTCGAGTTTTTCGGAACTTATGTACGGAATATCATTTGATATTTACTGTTAGCTTTTCGGTGAAGGAAAACATCGTGAGGAAACCTGCATACATCCGCGAAGAAATTCAAAGTTGTATGTGAAGTCCCCAAACCGCTCTGGGCCAGCGTGGGGACTACTGCCCAATCCCTCTCATCTATGAGAGGAGGCCTGTGCCCAGCAGTGGGACGTATATAGGCTGATGATGATGATGATGATGACTCTCGAGCGCAACATGTGCTACGGGCGCTGTTGTAGATATCTTCACTGCTCGCGGACTTGCTCGAGCCGTGAGCGTATTAAAGACGCTGGTTTTGATCGAGTCCTCAGTGGGATATGTTCGTACCTGTTGTAAATATCCTCAGCCCGCTGCTCGAGCTTCTTGGCGATGCGCGCGTTGCTGGGCGTGGCGGCGGCGTCGCGCACCGAGCCGAGCAGCTTGGCGAGCGTGGCGCGCCGCGCCTCCAGCGACGAGTGCGCGATGCGCTGCTCGCGGACTTGCTCGTCGAGCCGTGAGCGAATCAGAGATGCTGGTTTCGATTGCGTACTGTAAACAGAAAGATTTTTTACCCCTTATTTATAAACATCCATCGAACCTATTTTTTTTTTTATACAACGACGGTGGAAAACAGGCCTCCGGTCCACCTGATGGTACGCGGACACCGCAGCCTATACACGCTCGCAACTCCAAAGGAGTCACGTGCGCGTTGCCGAAGCTTTATACAATTTGAGGATTCGCTGTGTTGACAGCAGAACGGAGAAATTTAGGTTCCTCGCTCTCAACACAGTTTATTTTAGTTAACCAGCCGCTTAAGGTTGTTTGCCCTTATCTGTCACTTTGACATTTACGTTGGTGAGAAAGGGAAAGGCTCCGCTCAGCTCCAGGACCGGGACTTACTTGAAGAGTGTCTCGGCCTGCTGCAGCCACTGCGCCTGCGTCTCCGCGGCGTCCTGCAGCCCCTGGCACTGCAGCAGCGCGGCCTCCAGCTCCTGGCAGCGCGGGGCCACAGCTCCAGGACCGGGACTTACTTGAAGAGTGTCTCGGCCTGCTGCAGCCACTGCGCCTGCGTCTCCGCGGCGTCCTGCAGCCCCTGGCACTGCAGCAGCGCGGCCTCCAGCTCCTGGCAGCGCGGGGCCACAGCTCCAGGACCGGGACTTACTTGAAGAGTGTCTCGGCCTGCTGCAGCCACTGCGCCTGCGTCTCCGCGGCGTCCTGCAGCCCCTGGCACTGCAGCAGCGCGGCCTCCAGCTCCTGGCAGCGCGGGGCCACAGCTCCAGGACCGGGACTTACTTGAAGAGTGTCTCGGCCTGCTGCAGCCACTGCGCCTGCGTCTCCGCGGCGTCCTGCAGCCCCTGGCACTGCAGCAGCGCGGCCTCCAGCTCCTGGCAGCGCGGGGCCACAGCTCCAGGACCGGGACTTACTTGAAGAGTGTCTCGGCCTGCTGCAGCCACTGCGCCTGCGTCTCCGCGGCGTCCTGCAGCCCCTGGCACTGCAGCAGCGCGGCCTCCAGCTCCTGGCAGCGCGGGGCCACAGCTCCAGGACCGGGACTTACTTGAAGAGTGTCTCGGCCTGCTGCAGCCACTGCGCCTGCGTCTCCGCGGCGTCCTGCAGCCCCTGGCACTGCAGCAGCGCGGCCTCCAGCTCCTGGCAGCGCGGGGCCACAGCTCCAGGACCGGGACTTACTTGAAGAGTGTCTCGGCCTGCTGCAGCCACTGCGCCTGCGTCTCCGCGGCGTCCTGCAGCCCCTGGCACTGCAGCAGCGCGGCCTCCAGCTCCTGGCAGCGCGGGGCCACAGCTCCAGGACCGGGACTTACTTGAAGAGTGTCTCGGCCTGCTGCAGCCACTGCGCCTGCGTCTCCGCGGCGTCCTGCAGCCCCTGGCACTGCAGCAGCGCGGCCTCCAGCTCCTGGCAGCGCGGGGCCACAGCTCCAGGACCGGGACTTACTTGAAGAGTGTCTCGGCCTGCTGCAGCCACTGCGCCTGCGTCTCCGCGGCGTCCTGCAGCCCCTGGCACTGCAGCAGCGCGGCCTCCAGCTCCTGGCAGCGCGGGGCCACAGCTCCAGGACCGGGACTTACTTGAAGAGTGTCTCGGCCTGCTGCAGCCACTGCGCCTGCGTCTCCGCGGCGTCCTGCAGCCCCTGGCACTGCAGCAGCGCGGCCTCCAGCTCCTGGCAGCGCGGGGCCACAGCTCCAGGACCGGGACTTACTTGAAGAGTGTCTCGGCCTGCTGCAGCCACTGCGCCTGCGTCTCCGCGGCGTCCTGCAGCCCCTGGCACTGCAGCAGCGCGGCCTCCAGCTCCTGGCAGCGCGGGGCCACAGCTCCAGGACCGGGACTTACTTGAAGAGTGTCTCGGCCTGCTGCAGCCACTGCGCCTGCGTCTCCGCGGCGTCCTGCAGCCCCTGGCACTGCAGCAGCGCGGCCTCCAGCTCCTGGCAGCGCGGGGCCACAGCTCCAGGACCGGGACTTACTTGAAGAGTGTCTCGGCCTGCTGCAGCCACTGCGCCTGCGTCTCCGCGGCGTCCTGCAGCCCCTGGCACTGCAGCAGCGCGGCCTCCAGCTCCTGGCAGCGCGGGGCCACAGCTCCAGGACCGGGACTTACTTGAAGAGTGTCTCGGCCTGCTGCAGCCACTGCGCCTGCGTCTCCGCGGCGTCCTGCAGCCCCTGGCACTGCAGCAGCGCGGCCTCCAGCTCCTGGCAGCGCGAGCCCACAGCTCCGCTCAGCTCCGCGTAGCGCGCGCTCAGGTCGAGCACTGGCACTTCCAGTTGGCGGATCTCGGACGGCGTCAGGTTGCCTTCCAGGGATTTCACTAGCTGGTCACATGCCTGGATAACAACAGTATGTTAGTAAAGTCAGAAACTATGTTATTGTAACTAGGAATAAATCTATCAATGGTCAGTTACACTGTGATTCTAACCTACAGTTCTGTACCTCTATACATACACGTTTTTTCGAAACAAAACACAAATGAACGTGTTTGCGTTTAGCTCATTTTATAAGGCAACGCAAGCAGCGCGTCCGGTGGCATCAGAAGGTAACTATCTTTTGCCATATGAATTAAGACTAAACGCCAACGTGCTCGTTTGTGTTTTGTTTCTAAAAAACTTATACCACCCGCGTGGTTGTGTTGAAGGTTTCACCTGGATTTTTTCCAGGCTACTCTCTCCAACCGCGCACTCAAATCGCTTTATTGGGCGCAGCCTATAAAACCACATCATTAAACAAGACCTACGTTCTTGTCAGTGGAGTAATCGCCAGTCTTCCCGGTTCTCTGCCAGTCTTTTGGCCTCCCGATATGACTCAGCACCAATTCTCCTTCACTTGGTTGAATTATGTCAATCTGAGTCTACCTCTACCCCTCTTCCTTCAAGTTTGCCCTCCAAAATGTTCATAAAGCCAGTCAGGCGAAGAAAAACATAAACAAATAGCGGGATAATCTATTATGTTTCAATTGCTACGCTCTTCCATATTTTTTAAAAATTCCTAAAAATCACACAATTTTACAGGATTCTCTACTTAAGTTACTGTTTAAGATCTGTACAAACTATGGATGCAATAAATGATATATGAATATGACTAGGTATGAACTTACGTCCTTCGCATTGTCGATGAGTCGTCCCTGAGACAAGATCTCGGAATGTAGCGACTTGGCACGCGCGAGTTGTGTCTCCACGGCGCGAGGCTCGCCGCCCACCGGCTCTGAGAGCACCGAGCGGGCCTGGGGCTCCACCTTCAAACAAATACAAGGTTTAGAAAATGAGGTTGGCAACTGTCACCGCATTTGACAAGTAAAACCTATGCTAGCGCCATCTGTAAAACGTTACGACCGGCCAACCTCATTGAAATAACATAAACCGGTCACTCTCGTTGTTTAGGACGGTTTCGTTTTTGTAGACCACTAGATGGCGCTGTAACTAACACAAACTAGCTCACGGTTGTTCTATTCAAAACCGTTTTGTTGTCATCTTTATTAGTAACATTTGATTCTTTGGTACGTAGGTAGTAACGGTGTAAACAAAATGGTCCTTCGAAGTAATTTATGATACGAATGAATTCAAGGTTCAATATCGCTCGAAATGTTTTGAATCAGACAGAACAGGGTCCTTAGGCATAAAAAGTAGTAGACGCGCTGTCGACGCGACTAACCACGACAATAGTTTCGAGGATGAAATGGATACTTTCGCCCGAGTTAAACACTACTTTTCCATTCGACTACGAGCGAAGTAAATTATATTCGAAGGATTCAGTAATAAAAACAAGTGCAAATAGGAAAGTTCGACAGGTTAATTTCGAGAGCCAAATATCTCGCGTGATGTGGGTCACTTTCACTTGTCACTACCCTTGGTTAACAATCTACTACATATTTCCTTACCTCCTTGATCCACCGCTGCGCGCGGTCGAGCGCGTCATGGTACAGTTTGGTGACGTCAGCGGCGCCGCGCAGGCGCTCCTGCAGGCGCTGCGCTCGCGCCGCCAGCTCTGCGTGGCGCCGACGTGCTAGCGCCGCCGCCTCGCGGAGCGCGCTGTCGCCCGACGGATGGATGTGCGACAGCCGGGACGGTAGGGATGTTCGGTAGTCGTTCAGGATTGTGAGGAATTCCTGGATAAAACGACAACAAATACATGATTTTTAGATTTAGGGTCAGTTGCACCAACATACGAACACAGGCCGGTCATCGTCAAATATGGCGCCGGCAGCTGTCATCCCATAGAAACTTGTCAAACTTTACATATATTATTTATTTATTCATTTAATAATCAGGGTATAAAAACATAAAATTAACGGGGTCTCATATAATAAGATTTGACGAACACCGCTTACGATTACAGACGGTTTGGTGCAACCCAGCCTTATACGTCCGAGCTCGTTTTATGCAGCATGTCTAATAATTATGAAGGTGCTTAGATGCTTAGTTATATCGATCGCACCGATCGCTACGAGAAAATGTCTGAAGTGTGCAAAAGTTTGGACGATGTAACATATCGTATAGATCGACCGATTAAATGAAACCACGCGAAAGGGTAGCGACTTGCCCCACCCGTTATACATCTTCTACCCTTTGACATCTCCCCTCTTACCTCTCTCCCATCACAGGCAAGGACTCATTAAAACAGTCAATGTATAGAAGAGAATGGTGTGTATTACGATATGCGCGATTACGTCAGACAAGGACAAGACCGCATCTCCTCACTCAGCGTTGACAAATTCTTCCTTCTTTCTAACCTATCGTGCCAGCTGATATACAAGTGAAGAAATAGATCAAAGAGGTTCTCACCTTGCTCTCGTCCACAAACTTCTGCGCGGCCATGGTGATAAACCGCAAATCAGCCTGGTGAGCGATCACGTCCGATACGAACTCTCGAACATCCTCGCTCTGTCCCGGTAAATTCTTCAGTTTGGACAGAGCTGACTCCTTCTCTTCTAGCGTGCGGTATGCGGACTCCATCCAAGTGTTGAAGGTGTTCAGCTCATTACTGGGAACATTTGTTTGTGTCAATTACTCATCATCCTCTTAGCTAGCATATATGAACTTCGCATATACAGAGTGGATTTTCTTTTTGGGTCAGTGAGGGCAGCTACCAGATCCCGTGTTGCTACGTGAAAATGGTCTTAGAAGATATTGCCTCGATTTCAATTTAATGAAGACTGGCGTTTATAGACTTTAGGAAAAACATACAAGGTGCGAGAAAAGGACATTTTTGCCAAACCTTTTTTTTTATTCCAATCGATCCCATTCCTATCCAGATCAAAAGCTTGTATGGGACCAAAAAATTCCGTCTAGAAAAGCCACAAAACGAGGAAAACTTTTCTCATATTATATTTACTATGGAGAAAAAGTTACATTTTTCTGATCCCCGTATTCTGATCCTCTAGGATAACCAGATCATACCAGACATAAATCTTTGGTAAAACATACATAATAACAATAAACATTATCACCACATTTCAAGTTCATAGGTCAATAAGAAGTTAAAAAAATCTCCGGAACAAATTTTGTGACCGACGACAGACAGACCCTAGGAACGAAGTATAGTCAGTGAGACTCACTTGAATTTCCCGAGCTCGTCGCGCGCGGCGGCGAGTCGCCGCAGCATCTTGTCGCACTTGTCCGCGCACTTGTCGCATCGTTGCTTCAGCTGTCGCACGCCGCGCTCCAGCGCTGCCACCTCGTGCGGCGCCAGCACGTCGCCTCCAGACACCAGCAGCTGCTTGGCCTGGTCGGCGCACGCGGACACCTGCCGCTGGTGGCTCTCCAGGTCATCCTTGATCAGCTGCAAACAGACGTCGACTTATAATGTGACGCTCAGGAGGTTAACGAGGTGTAACTTAACTGAGTGAAGCAATAGATTCCACAATAGGATCCTGAGCGTAGTGAGGAATTCAAGTGTTTACGCATAAGACAGAAATAATTTTTACGCACTGCTTTTTAGACCTGCTAAAAACATCAAATGTCTTACAAATAATTTTGCTGTCGAGTTGTTGTTCCCAAATGAGGAGAGAAAATTAGGATTCTTATCCTTCTTTCCAGAGCAACAAATTGCTTTTCTGAATAACAGATGTGAAAATAATTATTTATCATAAAATTCATAAACGAAACGAACCAAAACTAAAGTTATAAGTGTTCTTCGGCCTATATTGACATTTTAGAGCAAGGGTCATATTATCCTCACGACTAACTTATCGGTTAAAAATGCATGTAAATGTAAAATGTTAATATGTGTGTGTGTGTGAATTTATAGAAATACCTTTAGAATATTGATCTGGTTACGCAGCTCGTCCAGATCTTCTTTGACGGCCTCTTGGTTGGCCAGCCGCTCCTCCACCACAGCGATCCATTCCAACAGCTTCGACAGTGTCTCGTCGCAAAGTCTGTACTTCTCCTCTACTGCTTGCTATATCAACAATACACGCATTAGTATACGCACTGCATAAAGCATCGCGAATGTACAAAGCCCGCTGGCTTCGGAGTGCCTCTAACTACTCAGCAAATTTTACAATGCATCTATCTACAGATGGGTGCGGTCAGTCACTTTTTTACAGGACGACTCGACTTTGGAAAATCATACAGTGCTTAATCCAAGTAAAGATGCAATGTTCAAGACGTTAAAAATCATTCAAATATTTACAGAATTCTAATGTCCGATTATTTCATGCAAAATGTGAATTAAATATGCTAAAAATATGTTGAGAACCTGAAAAGGAAGCTTATAATTACAGACAACACTACGCAGAGACAAAAGCAAAGACACGAGTCCTCAGGAAAACAAATAGAAAGGCGAAACCACAGACAGCCAGTACACGGTAGCGTGGAGATGACAACACAACCAGTCCAAACGTTGCGTACACAGTAACATAACATGCATTAGCGTGGCATGCAAGCAGTGAATCAATGTCGCAAATGTCAAAAGTTTAAAAAGTTAAATCAAAATGGCCGCTTTTGACATTTGCGGGTTATGGTATTAACATCTTCCTTATGATTAATTTAAATTATGTTTTGATTAGAGTTAATTGGTTTAAAATTTTAAAATTAAAAGTACCTGTTGAAATCTGAAACTTTGAAATGTTTTGATGTAAAGATAAAGTAAGGTACAAGGAAATATCGTCAAAAAACTTAAAGAATTTACACGTAAATTTAAAATGAACGAAAAACATTTAATTTAAGTGAGATTCCATTTCATTACAATCTTATTTTTAAAAAATCACGTTAAATACTTGGTAGCTGTTACGGCAGTTTTATCTGCAAAAAAAATCAAATAATCAAAACTGGTGAACAATCTTATAATGAAATAAAATCTCAAAACCAACGAGTATTTTAAACTAAGACGAAAATATAAATACTACCTTTCGTGTTTGTGTTTGTCGAAAATGTTTTACCATTTGATGATAATGTGAATGTCTGTCGCGCGAGCCCGCATACGGAAACATCACACTAACATAGCGTTGTCATGCATTCCAAAACGTGAGCGGTCCAAGGAATGAGTATATCGACTTATCTCAGGGAATAAACCGAAAAAACCAGTCAGTCATAAATCACTGGTTTTCGCATGAAAAAGCAAACAAAATAAAGCTCCGAAAGAATCGCATGGAACTGACACCCATTCGATCTCCTTCGCAAATTCTTAGCACATAGTGATCATGGGATGTTAGGTATTGGCGAGACGGTGATGGTTCTTTTATCGTCGTTAATATGATCCCTCACAGGCAAGCATTCACGATTTAGCTCAAAAGGGTTCTTAGCATCGCAGGCAACGGCTGGAAATAAAAACAACATACATCGAGCCTTAGTACACTGTGAATAAGCAACGCTTACACAATTGGTAGTTCGCTCAAACAGAACACTGTTTAGTAGAAAACTCACAATTGTAAGCGGTACAACCTAAACTTAAGCTACTAGAGAACATAAGAGTAAAAATTTTGCTATACATACTTTGACCAACTACTAAGTTTATATAAAAATTTTGCTCTAAGTACGTATTCCTAATATAAGTGTAAAGCCAACTATGCGGCATTTGAAATGTACAAAGAACTTGTGATTAAAGCATTTAACTACTTCTTACAGTGAAAACTAACGAATGTTTTCAATCGATTTCTAAAGTGTGTTCTTTCTATGTGAAGTGTATTCATTATTTTTAAGTTCATTTAAAAATCGATAGAAAAATCCACCTTCAAAATGTATTCAAAATTCCATCAAATCATGGATTAGTTGATAAAAAACCATTTACTAGTGTAAGTATGCCACTATTGTGACTCCCCCACTGCATGTAATCCATTACAAATCGACACTGTAAGTCTTGTGGGTGTCGTGCCATGCCAATGTTTAAGCCAAACGCTTTAGAGATCAGTTTAAGAGTAGAATAGGAAATAAAGCAACACCTTCGCTCGATAGAAGCACAAATAGGAAGCAAAATATTGTGAAACTTACCCTAGTTTCTGCGGGCAGTAGGTAGCCCTTCTTTAGAGCTTTGACCAAGTCCAATGTGATAGCTTTAGTTGGATCTATAACAAGTCTGCCTTCGACGGGGTCGATCAACTTCTGTTCTATTGCTTGTACTAGCGGACAGATTTTGCCTGAGTCAGGTTCTTTGACGACAGTGCTCGAAGGATCGACAATGCCTTGTTGGATCGCTTCGCCCAGATTCAGTCTCTTTCTGTCTATTACGCTCGTCGTTATAAATGGATCATTCAATGCCCCTGTGGTCGGGTTATAAATGCCAAAGTTAAGGGTTTCAATCAAGCTGAAACTTTTCTTCGGAGTCATAAGCAAACCACTCTCGATGGCTGATGGGAGCGTATTCAGTTTAGAGGTCTCCGTGTCTAGAATGTTGCCTTTTTCTGCGTCCATGAGGCCCTTACGGAATGCCTCAGGGAGTTTTACTAACCTCTTTTTGAGATTATCTTTTATTAGCGCTGTGTCCGGATCAATGTAGCCCAAAGTGGCTGCGTCTTTGATAGTGAGTACTTCTTTGGAATGTGGATCAGTAAAGCGGGCTGTAGTGATGTTTAGGTGACCATTTTCTAACGCTTGCTCAAACGTTAGAGGCTCGCGGACGTACACAATCAGACCGTTCTCGAACACGAAGCAAAGTGTACGCGATCTACCGGTTTGGGGATCGAACGATCCCTTAGCATTCTTATCAATTATACCTTCAATAATACCTAATTTTAATGGAATGTACTTGTTTTTATGAGGATCCTTAATAACAGCCGTTTCGGGATCAATAAATTCGTATTTAATTGCTTCATCTAACGTGAATTCCCTTAGCATAGCTTCTTTTGGAGCCGACGAGTCAGCGACGTGGCGTTTCGTGACCGTTTGTGACGTAATAGGTTGAACGATAGTTATAAGTAGACCCTTATCGAACGCGATGTCTAAGCTATAGGTCTTCTTAGCTTTAGTGTCGAGAACCCTACCTTTAGTGACATCTACGTCGCCCTGTTGAATCGCTTGAGGCAGAGGTTTGAATTTGTTTGTGTAGCTGTCTTTGACCACAGTTAGTTCTGGGTTCATTAGACCAGTTTCAATAGCTTTGGTAATATCCATGAACTCGTTAGTGCTAGGATCAACGATCTTGCCATTATCCGCCCTAAACAAACCGTTCCTAATGATTTCCTCTAAGCCCAGGTTCCTTTTGGACGTGACTATAAGTCCACGGTGTTTAGCGTCAAGCAGGTTAATTTGGTTGCCGTTCGGTAGAACGTAGACGCTGTTATTGTCATCAACAATGCCTGATTTTATGGCTTCATCTAACTTTATATATTTGCTGGTAGGAATACTCTTAATTAATGACGTTTCTGGGTGTATTAATTCTTCCACTATCGCGTTTTTAAGGGATATTTTTCTTTCGGTAACGGGGTGCACGAACGCGAGTTCGGTGATGTCGTATAAGTTCATAGCGAGTGTATCGTATAAAGTAAAGCCCGCACTTTCGATATCGACGATGAGACCCAGGCTCATAGCCTCGGATAGGGGGATTTGAACGTCGGAACACGGTTCGTGGAACTTACCGGTCCTCCTATCAATGATTTCACTTCGGCAACATTCCGCCAAAGTTAGTGGTTTCTCGGATTTCCTATCGAAATAACAAAGATATTTGGGACTGATAATTGACCTTCTAAGTGCTTCATGCAAGGTGATTTTACGGCTAGTGGCGGGGTCGATTATTTTGCCCGTGCTATCATCATAAAGACCTTGGTGTAATGCTCTTTGTAGACTAATAGAAGCTTTGCTATCGACAAGCAATCCTATTTCAAAGGCTTGGCGGAGACTTATTTCCTCGTTGTCAGCATTAATGTTCATTATTTTGCCTGTCTTATCGTCGATTACGCCGGTTTCTAGCGACTCGGGAATTGTAATCTTATCCCACTTGCCTAACCTGTTGTCTTGAATGTGAACTGAATGTGGGTCTATAAGGTTCAATTTAATAGCCTCGGTAAGAGTGTATTTTTTACCGCTTTGAGGATCCATGAAAAGCCCGGTGATTTCATTATAAACTCCTTTTTCGATTGCTTCGATAAGGGAAAGTGGTTTTCTAACTTCAACTAAGATGCCTCTTTCAAATGCTTCGCGGAAATCTATCCTTTCGTCGCCCAGTATTATTGTTCCGGTCCTACTATCTACGATACCTTTATCGACCGCGAATTCAAATGGAATTACTTTCCCAGCAGCGTGAACTAATGTTGACTGGGGATCTAACATGCGCTTTTTAATGGCTCTATCGGTTGGAATCTTTTCTTTGCTTTGAGGATGTGAGAACTTGCCAGTTTTAGGATCGTAGTAGCCTTTGAAAACTGCCTCTGGCAAACTTAACTTGCGTTTAGCTGGGACTATAAGACCGCGTTCAGATGCGTCTGTCAAAGAAATTTTATCACCCTGAATCGGATCCCTAACCTTACCCTCTTTAGAATCAACGATGCCCGCCTTAATAGCATCTGAAAGAGAAATCATATCCCCAGTTACAGAATTCCTGACGGTCATGGCCTCTGGGTTGATATTTCCGATTTTGATGGCATCTTCGAGTGTCATCGTAACATTGTTTATAGTTAACAAGCCAGTGTCTGGATCGTAGCAACCCTGAACCAGGCCTTCCTGCAACGTCCATGGCTTTTTGTCACTTAGCAAGTAGCCCTTTTCGCTAGCGTCCTTTAGATTTAGAACCGGGGCTGTAATTATACCTTTCTCTAAGTCAATTAGGCCAGACTTAACTGCCTTGTCAAATGGCACCACCACTTCTGATTTATCTTCTTTAATTTTAACATCTGAAGGATCGATTAGTCCGTCTGTAACTGCTTTACTGAGGGAAATTGTATGACCAGTTTTCGGGTCCAAAATTTTGCACGTATCAGGGGAATAATAACCTAATTCGATGACATCAAATAACGAGTAAGTTACCGCTTTAGTGGTAATTAAACCCTTCTTCAATGCATCGTCTAATGGAATGTGTTTTCCAGTCTTTTTATCAACAATTTTGCCAGTTTCGGGATTGACAAGTTTAGTATCAATAGCTTCTGATAGTGGCACAAACTTTTCTAATTGCGTATCTTTGATTTCAGAAATTGTGGGGTGAACTATGTTCCTGTCTACAGCATCCTGAACGGTAACGAGTTGTTCCGTCACAGTGTCTTTAATTTTGCCAGATTTGGGTTCATACATGTCATTTGTGATTACTGCTTCAATTGAAATCGGTCTTCTTGAGATGATTATTAAACCTCTTTGTATAGCCACTGATATTTCTATAATTTCTTGAGTTTCCACAATAGTAACGACACCATGTCTAACTTCAACGATGCCGCGTTCAATGGCATCAGATAAAGTTATACTTTCGTTTGAATGAGGGACTCTGATGAGGAGTGATTCATGATCAACAAGACCGCTTTCAACCGCTGAACCTATGGGAACTAATTCACCAGTATTTATGTCTTTAATTTCTCCGGTCTTAGGATTATACAGTCCTTGATCTAAAGCTGATTCAATAGTAAGCTGTTCGGGTACCGACACATCTTCAGGTTTTTCAACGATCCAGCCTACCTGCACGCATTCTAAGAAAGGAACGCGTTTGCCTGTTTTTGGGTTAACCATATGGCCCGAAGTTTTGTCGATAATGGGACGTGCGATTGCTTCATCGAATGGAATGTAATTATCTGATTTAGAAGTTAGATCTTTGACCAAAATAGTTTCGGGATCGAAAATTTGCAAACCATAAATTAATTCTTCGAACGATATTTTGGCACCTGTCTTGGGATTCAAAAATACTTGTTTTTCAATATCGTACACTCCCATTTCCGAGAGCTCTTCGGGAGTAAGCTTCTGTGATATGGCCACATTATATTTCGGTTTGGATTCCCTAACTATGACAATATTTTTCGAAACTACATCTACGGGTGTGAATCTACTGATCTGTTCCTGCTCTAATGAATCTTGTACTGTCAACGGCGATTCTACGCCATTAATTATAATTCTACAAACTTTAGGTTCAATCTTACCTTGCATGATCGCGTCTATTAATGTAATGTCTTCGTAAAGTATCTGTACCGGTTCTGATTTAACTTTAGTGACGTTTTGTTCAGTTATTTCATCAATCACTCTCAACGGTTGCCTTTCAGCGTCAATGAGCATTGCAGATACTGTTTTGGGGTCATGTTCAATGGATGTGTGTTTGGTGACAACAACTTCCATGGTTTTGTGTTCGACTGACGAGGTTGTTGTCGTCACTGATTCTACAGGTTTATACTGGGTAGTTGTGGTAATGGTCACTTCACCTGGGAGTTTAGACGTTTTAGTAGACACGTGTTCTACTATTCCATCGGTTACTTTAGGGACCCTAGACGCGTTTTCAATAACCAATGCCTCAGCTGGAGTTATTTCACTAATTTCAACCTCATGCCCAGGGAACGTATGAACTTTTACAACTTCAACAGTCCGCCTGTAAGTTTCCGGGTCAATTAAACCTCGTTGCTGGGCTTCTTCTACTGTAATTTTGTTACCAGTTTTAGGATCTAAGATAGAGGCATTTTTTACTACTTCTACTATTTTTGAAACTGCTAATATTGGGGCTCCAACCACGGCCACTAGGCCAAGTTTTGCAGCATCCGCGAAACTCATTTGCTTTCCAGTTTTATCTTTGATTTCCCCCGTCTTCTTGTCAACTACACCTTTAGCAAAGGCTTCTTTCAGTGTAATTTCTTTACCTGTTTTAGGATCGACAACTTTAACAGCATCTTTAGGTACCATTCCTTTATCGACGGCTTTCAGTAAATCGTCTGGTAATCCCGTTTCTGTAGAAATTACAACCGCCGTTTTCGGGTCAAACACTACTCCCGGAGCAACCTCTACTGCTGTACTGGATTGAATTTCCTGTACTTTTGTGATGTCTTCAGGACTTATGTTAACAGTGGTTTGGTCTCTCAAATCGTGTTTAGGATCTTTGAATTTGGGTGCAATATTATCCTCAGACGGCGATTGCTCTTCATGGGCAGGTACCTTAGATTGCTCAACGGGACCTTTAGTTTTGGGAGCGATATTATCTTTAGACGGCGACTGCTCTTTGGAAGCCGACAGCTTAGGCTCCTCAACAGTGCTTTTAGTTTTGGGTGCATTATCTTGCTTAGACGTTGATTGCTTCTTTTCAGCGGGTACTTCACGTTCCACTTGAGAACCTTTAGTTTTGGGTGCAATATCTTCCTTAGACGGTGATTGCTTCTGTTCAGCGGGTACTTTACGTTCCTCTTCAGGTTTAGACTTCGTTGGAGCTATCATGTCTTTATGTATAGTATCGACTTCCGTTCTATCAGTCTCATCGGGATCTTCAGAATATTCTGTCGCATATGTTTCAACTGTTGTTCCATATTCATGTGGTACGGAAACTTCACTAACTACGTGGTAAGATGACGACTCATTCTGGGATATTTCAACTGTTGTTATTTTAGAAGACTTTGTTACGACTGTGCTGGTTGTGTGTTCCGTGACATATTCAGTGGGTTCAGATGTTGTCACCACTGTTTTAACAATAGTTGTAATTTCATCACCTTCGGGCGTCGTTTTTCGGAATTCTTGTATAACTGGCACTACTTCTTCGATTGGATCTGACGGTCTGACTGTTTCTTTCTGTTTTAATTCTGTAACTTTTCTTTCGTGGGCAACGGAGTCCACAATGGACTGATCTTGGCTAAGAAGTTGTTGTGATGTTATAATGACACTCTTTTCTGTTACTTTCTTTGTATCACTATCTTTAGGTAACTTCTGCTGTTTAATTTCTTCCAATATTGCCTGATGAGGCTTCTGAGGCTCTGTTGAGCTGTGTGCAGGGGTAGTTTCTCTTGGTTTCATATCTTGCTCCTTTTTCGGTAATGGCGCTGCAACAGCGCTCATAGTAACAGTAGGTTCACGTTCAGGCGTTTTAGCTTCGACGCTGGACTCTTTTTTAAGCGTTACAACTTTAGAATTTATTGGAGATGTCTCTTCATTTATTCTTGACGGCGTTTTGGTAGTTTTGGGTTGAACTTCAGTTTTCTTTTCTATTACAACGGTTTTACTTGTTACCGGTTGAAGTTCTTCGACAGCGACTTCACGAGAATGAGAAGTCTTGGCGGAAACTGCGGGCTTAGGAGCCACTTCGTGTTGTTTAACACCAGCCTTTTTAGGTTCATCAATTTTAGCGGGGCCTGGTTTGAGCGACTTATCCGCGACAACTCGGCTTGAAGTTTCCGTCACGGTTGCGGTCTCTTGTTTGGGTTTCATAATCTTACTTGTTACCATCTTGGCTCCTTGGACGACGGCCATACCAGCTAGAACTGGAGCAGCTACTACGGCTACTAGGCCCATTTTCGCAGCGTTTTTGATATCGATTGACTTTCCTGTTTTAGGTTCTTTTAATTTACCCGATTTCTTGTCAATGAGACCCGAGTCAACGGCCTCCTTTATCGTGACTGGCTGGCCAGCTTCGATGTTGTAAATAACGGAGTCGGGATTAATGATTTTCTTATCTAACGCTTCTTTAAATGTAATTGTTTTGTGGGGAGATTTTGGATCTCTAAACTTCTGTGACCTTTCGTCGTACAGAAGATCGAATGCTTCATTTAAGTCGAGCATTTCCAATTCGCTCTTCGGCTTTTGTACAGTTACTTCTTTAGATACCTCCGTGTTTAATAACCCAGTGCTTACGGCTTCGGCAATAGGTATGGTTTCTCCAGTATTTGGATGAGTGAACGTACCCTGCTCAATGTTTATATACCCGTGAGTGAGCGCATCTTCGAAGCTTATATTCGTGTCACTGGTCGTAAATTGTTCTTTGCTTACTTGCTCGTCTCTAACTATGCCCTTTTCGCGAGCCTCGTCAATTGTGATTGTTTCACCAGTTTTAGTATTCTGCACTTCATTTGCGTTTACCAGAACGTAATCTGCGAGAAGTTCAATCATTTTCGTTGTTATTGTATGTTGTGACGTAAAAGTTTCAGTAATTGTAGTAACTACGCCTCCCATTATTTCAGTATTTGGCTTGACTGCCAAAAGACCTTGTTCCATCGCCTTATCTAACGGGATAATTTCTTTCGTTTTCGGATCAGCAAAGGTAGCTTCTTTCAAATTAACTGCACCTTTTTTCAAAGCTTCCTCCAGTGTTATCGTTTCCTCAGATTGTGGGTACGGTATAGCCATTATTAGATCTTTTTTAACTGCTTCATCAATAGGTATTAGTTTTCCTGTAAGAGGGTGCTTGATTTCACCAGTTTTAGGATTTATAACGTTTTGTTTAATGGCTACAGAGAGCGTCATGGCAGCTGGGGGAATATTTTCAGCTGTTTTTACAACCGCAGGCTCAGGGAAAACGCCCGCATTTACGGCCCTGACTAAATCAAGCGCACCTTCGTTGGTTTTAAGGACATTCTTATCATTGTCAATAATATTTCTTTCGATAGCTTCAGCCACGGTTATCTTTCTACCGGGAGTAATTGTCACCATTGACAAAGGATCTACAATTTCACAAATGATGGCTTCTCTTAGTGTCAGCTGGCTACCGGTCTCGGGGTGGATTATTTTGCCAGTGACCGGATTTAATAAACCCTGTTCTAATACTTCGGGTATAGACAGACTCTTGGCCAGGGGAATAAGTACCTCGTCTTGGCCTTCTCCATCCAATATTCCTCTTTTGAGAGCTTCTTTGATAGTGACAACATCACCATGCAAGGGATCTATGATTTTTCCTGTATTTTCATTTACTAAGCCCTTTTGAATGGCTTTCTCTAGCGTAATGGGCGAACCGCTTTCATCCTGGTAAACCTTGACAGATTCTAAAATGGTCGCTGTTTCTTTGTCAATAAGACCTTTTTCAACAGCGTCTAAAGGCGTAACTACTTGTTTTCTTAGCTTTTGTAACACAATCGGTTTAGTTTCAAACTGTTCAACTACCCTTTCTTGGGCTACATTGACGCTGTACTTGGGTTTCTGAGAGGTTACATTAGCCACATGAATTACATCAGAGGGATGTACTTTGGATTTTTCCGCCGATAACTCTATAACTCGCCTATTATCAGCCGAGAGACTATTTTGAATGGATTCTACTGTAATAAAGCCTTCAGATACGGCCGCTCCTACAGATATCGGTTTGGTGGAGGTCTGAACGATTTTTGTAGTGCTTGAGCCTGGCGCCCTATTAGCATAATCAGTAGAGTCACTGTCGGGGGTCTTGTCCCTTAAGGACTCCTCGTATTTCTTAAAAGTAACAGCATCGACCAGACCTCTTTCGTAAGCTACTTCCATAGGCACTTTCTCTCCAGTGCGTGGATCTACGACCATAGTACTTTTAACAACTTGAATTATTTTAGACGCACCTACCAATGGTGCTCCGACCACAGCAATGAGTCCTATTTGAGCAGCTTCCGTAAGACTCATTTTCTTACTAGACTTGTCTACGTATTCGCCAGTTTTCTTATCAATAATACCCCTCTCTAATGCTTGATCAAGGGTGATAGGACTACCAGTTTGAGGCTCTATGACCTTAACTATATTTGCTGGTACTACGCCCCTATCAACTGCTTCCAAAACATTTTCCGAAACGCCAGTGGTAGTCGATATAACTAGAGCAGTAGCTGGATCAAATATAACACCGGGAGTTACTTGGACGGGTTCAAACGCGGACTGGTCTTCCGTAGTTACATCATAAGGCGACGCGGAGTCGCGAGCTTCCGAAATTTCCATTTTGTCGGGCATTCCGGCTACAGATGTGATCGTTATAACTTTCTGTGAAGACATAGAAATAGAAGATTGTAAGAAAATGATTAGTTTTCTTTCAATTGCTACTTTCATACTAAGCACAGTAGTGTTTTGTTTGTATCGACCGGTGTTATCGAGAACACGGAATTCGAGTGCTTTATCTAGAGGGATTTGTTTCTTAGTTTTAGGGTCGATTACCATGGCAGAGTCGGGATTGATAATGTTCATTTTTAACGCCTCTTCAAACTCGAGGACTCTATCAGTGCCTGGAATAATAAACTTTCCAGTTTCAGGGTCAAACAGGCGCTGTTCTATCGCATTTTTGAGGGCCCAGCCACCACGAGGTAGCTCAATGGTGTTTTTCTTGATAGTCATTGAAGTTACTGTGGGCTCCGTTACAAACGATTTTGATGTAACAGTTCTAATTTCCTGCATCGACCTGTCTGACGGATGAATCGTCTCGCGTACTACGTAATCGGGGCTTTTAACGGTTTCAGGTCGAGAGTCCCCTTGGACCTTGCTCTCGGGACTAACCGGCACGTCCTGGATATAAGACTTTTTCGTAATTTTTATATTTACCACTTGATCGGGCAAAAGGTCTTTCTTACTAACGTGGTCTTGTAATTGAATGACGCGGGGCTCGTTCTTTTCGACACCTAGTAGGCCTTCGTCTAACGCTTGTTGTATGGGGAAGACCGTCCCGGTAAGCGGGTCGGTGAACGTTTGCGTGGCTTCGTCTATGAGACCTCGCCTTACGGCTTCTGCGAAAGTAATTAATGTCTCCGATCTTTGAGAAGTGTTTGTATTGGTGACTGTGACGTAACGCTTGACTGTTTTCGTGACTGTTTGTAATGTAAGCGTAATGTTAAGAAGTGAATTTAACAATGCAGCTCCTTCAGGTGTTATCATGTTAATCTCTACAGCTTTGTTGAAAGGAATAGGTCTTTTGGTTGTGGCGTCAAGTAAATAACCTGTTTTGGGGTCCAATATGTTTTTGAACACAGCGTCTAGGACACTGAGTTCTTTACCGTTTTCGTAGATACCTATTTTGCGATTAAACATTTCTAATACTTCAGGCCTAACGATGGAAACTTTCGTGCAGTCCTCTAGGTAAACGAAATCTCCGCTTTCAGATTTAAGGAATGTTTCACCGTTGACATATTTAAGGTTACCCCGGCTCACGGCAACGTTGAATGAGACAAATTCACCTGTCTTCGGGTCTCTGAAACCGTCGATATCGAAAATAGACCTTTGGGACACCGACGTGATCAGACCGCGGTCGACTGCTTCAGGTATGGAACAAATCTCACCGGTCAGATTGTCCCGGAATTTGCTATCGGGTTGAATAATTAATGCACCTAGAGCTTCAGACAGGGTTAGTAGCTGAGCTGATTTAGTATCCGTTACACATTTTACGCTATCACTATCTAAAACACCTATCGAAATAGATTCTAAAATATTCAAAGGCGTTCTCTTGGCCGGTGAAAGTATTTTACCGTCATTTGTCATTAAATTATTATCACAAACGTCTTTAAGTGTCATGGGTTTGCAAATTAAACGCTTATATGCCGCGTCTTTGAATGAAAGTTTTTCTTTCGTCACATTGTGTACGTATTTCGAATGTTTAGTATTTATAATATTCTTTCCTATTGCTTCAGCAAGCGTTATTTTGACATCGTTTTTAGGGTCTACGATTTCCCTAACATTGGGGTCGATTAAGTCATTTTTGATCGCAACGTCTAATTGGAACTTGTCGCCCGAATTTCTGTCCAGAATCCAACCGTTGTTGTCAACTAAATCTTGGTTAATCGCGTCCGATAAAGACAAAACGCTTGATTTTATTTTGATAATCTCATTGTAGATGAGGTAACCCCTCTGGTACGCTTCGGCGATGGTGATGTAGCTGCCATTTGGCAGTCTGTAGAGACCATTCTGCAGATCGACTTGTCCCCTGTTCAGGGCGTCGGAGATACTCATTCCTTGTGTGCTCGGTTGGTCTCCTTGAACAGTTACCTTTATTCTCTTCTCTGCCGGGTCCACCAGTCCCTGCTCGGCGTCATAAAGTTCGCTCTGGATAGCTTCTAGTAAGGTAACTTCGTTTCCATCTTCTGTCATTCCACATGGTCCTGTTAATCTCGCAGCTAGTTTGGGGTCAATGAGCCCTTGCTTCGCCGCTTGTTCTATAGTCATGGTTTGTCTCGTTTCGGGGGATGATAGTAATCTCCCCGTCCGGACGTCAAGTATTCTCATGCTTATAGCTTGTCCGACTGTGAGGATCTCTTTCGTCTTTGGGTGGACGATGCCTCTGGATTCTATTATATTGGGTCCTTCGTACATTTTGAATACGCGTTTGAGATTCCTTATGTCAGGTCTCTCGTCTTCGATGATAGTTTTAGTGGCATAGTTGGGCGAGACTAGTTTGCCGTTAGATATGGGCGCTTGCCCGTCTAGCTCAGTCGAATGCGACGTCCTGACGTATCTGTTACAAGAGGAATTTTGCATAAAAACTGCACACCAAAATATATAATCGGTTTCTTAATCAATTAATCATTACAACTTTAAATTAAGAAACGAATTGTTTATAGTATTGGTTAAAATTGACAGTTAAGAAATAGTCATAGTGTATTATGGATGTTTACTACTATTGCTAATTATTTGTTTAAGAAATTTGATTCCGCAATAAAACAATATCCAAATATTTGAATAATGAATCAACATTACATTTCATCCTCATGTGTCCGATATTCTCAAAGGACATACCTACACAGATTTTCACACCTTAAATTCACTAGTTTTGGATATCGAGTTATTCAGCCGCAAAGCAGAGTACTTACTGTTCAGAGGTATATGTAGACGTGTAGGTGTGCTCCGTGGAACTCGCCAAGTCCTGCATATTGAACTCTTGGCGGAAGGAGCGCGCGGAGCGCGGCGCCATCGCCTCCACGAGACGCTGCGATTAAAAAAAAAAACTATCAGACGCAAGTCCGGCAGGACCTATGGAAAGACTTCGTTCTATACCTATATGTATTTTTCTGTGTTGGGGGCATAGTATCGGAATTACAGCTGCTACGCATGGTTCATCGTTTTCCTAGCAGCATTGCATGTTGGCTAGAAATGTTGATATCTTCATTATACTGAAGCTGAAACCTATCTACAACAACACTGGTAATACATATTCGTCGGATTATCCCAGTTTTAGCAATAATCCTTTTATTTTATTTACTTCGTTGATACTCGTACAAATTACAATTTATATCGTAATACTTGCGTGATAATAAAGTATCTAAGTAGCTTGCGTGTGTCATAATCATTATAACAGACTAATCCTAGAATATAGGCTTAAATTTTCACGCCTAGGTCATAATCACCGCGCCCATAGTTCTGGATAATTGCCTACCAAAAAAAAACCTTTTTGTTTTTAAATAAAAATAAAGGTTCTATAAAAGTAAGAAATACCAACCCGACACTCGTACGCGAAATCATACTCGTACTCTTCCATTGTCACAACACAAACACTAGAACCGTGTCACACAACACTGGCACATTTCACACAACGTCTACTAACCATCACTTATTTAAAATGTAACCTATACCTAAATAGCGGTAACAGATTAAAGAAAATCCTTATAAATTACGAACGAAATAAAACAATCATTAAATAACTAAATTATGAAAAGAAACGATAGACAACGTTAAGAATACAGCTGACAAACGTACTGTCTGAAAGCTGAATGGAAGCCAGAAAACCGTAAATCGAAAAAACTACCAATTCTAAATTTAAATCATTCGGAGATGCCGACCGGCGCGTGTAGTCCGCGCGTATTTTACTTCGTTGTTAATTACCATCATTTTGATTGCATTGTGTATTGTTATACTAGAAGTAAGATGCGGATAAAACAGCTGTTTGATAGCTTTTGAGGTTATGACGGTGACTGGCTGATTCGAATCGGAAAATGCGTGGAAATCATGCGCGCGCATCATACCGCGCCGGTGCGGTGACCGCTTAATCTTGACACTATGACACCGTTGTGAGTACATAATCGCATTATGTAGCAGTGGGAGGGTTATGTAATGACAGTTAATGACGCAGTATTTACTTTATTGTAAGGTTTACTGAATACAGCACATCGTGCGAGAGCTATTAACCTGTTTTGACATGTTGACATTGAAATTGACGAGATGTGAGAATGGATATTAAATGGTAGATTAAAAGTTGGCAGCTCAGCAAACTGTGTTTTCACGTGTTTAAGATCCGTCTACGTGACAGTTGACGCGGACGTATGATACACGAGTTAATATACTTTTGAGCACTCAGACCTTCATAACTTCATTAAAGAGTTATATATGATAAAGTTAAGTCTCTTGTATTTCTCAGGTTTCTCTAGTAGAATTGTGACGACTAGGTTTAGGTATACCACTATGACACCGAAGTGTAATATCTGTAGATACCAAGATATTATATGACAGGCGCGTTTGACCCGCTGGCGAACATGCCCCTCATCCTAATTGATGGTGTTTAAAATTAAATCGAACTTCGCTTAGGTAAACTACTTTGGTAGAGATATAAAGTCACGAATATCGTTAATATTTTATAACGTACTAAATATTTACGACGGATAATAAAAATAAAATTAGCGGTTTATTTTAGGTACCTACTATCACTTCAAAGAGGTAAAATAGTTTTAGACTAGATAGTGTCTGCGAGTCTGAGGGGCTAAGATGATCGCGTTTATATCGGACATATAGGATTCGTCCCTCTCGCACTTACATACTTGACAGTAAGGGACGATTGCTATATCTCCGACATATAAGCGATCATCTTAGCCCCGCTGCTGTATACAGTAATGAACGAGAGTTATGACACTTATAGTTATGACAGACATAGTAATCTCTATATTTAGATCAATGATCCAATCCAACGGCGGCATTCTTCAAAATGGCGGAAATTATGGAGTGGATGATTAATACAATACGTGAGAATATTTCAACATGTTAGCACCATATTTTTTATCGTTCCCTTTTGTATATAATTATTAAATTTCGTCATTCTTGCTCATTTTAATAAAACCCTGCAGTATAAGTAAATTGAGTAATACTTATACACATCCCGACATTCCCGACGTTTCTAATTTCTTACAGCATTCATTTCCGTGGAATTACGGCTATTTGTCACGAACTTAATATACGTATTATACTTGACATAAATATTTATGTTGAGCTCGGAAACTGTCAAGGATTTGTCGGTCAAGATATGTAAACAACGAATAACACAAATACAAATTAGTAAATAAGCCACCGATTTGCCGTGTAAACATATCCTAACAAATCACGTACCATTAGTAAACAATCAGACAAACTCAACATATTAGTTGTAAATATTTACTTACTTATCTTATTACTAGTGAAGCCTAGTGCACTAAGGATACATAAAAATAATAGCAGAGGACTGTAAAATTATTCTTATTATAACAGAAGATATTTTAACAATGTACAGCTACCAGGAGAAGAGTTGGACTTTTTCTCCCTTTTTTTAAATAAAGAAATCGTTTGAATTCATTATTTAATTTCATACATTTATTTATTGTTAATTTTTTTCGGTGTTATAGACTGACGAAGCATATTGCAGATTATATACAATTGGAAATTTTGACGAAGTTTGTTTGCGGATTCTCACAATGTTATGATTTGGACGAAACCTGCGTTGTGGATACATTCTGCATGTATAAACTATTACAATTTCATACATTTTATTTATTTAAGTTAGTCTAGTTAGTTTTAAATTTTACATACATTCAGAACTATGTTATATATTTATGCTGTTTTTACAAATAAAGACATATAAACCAACAATGTGAGTGTTTTATTTTTTCTATTTGGTTACACGGAAAAGACATCGCAAAGAAAAAAATAAAAAATAAGGCATTTTTTTAAATGCTAATTTTGCTCGTAGGATATAAAATCACCCTTATAATTAGGTACCTACCAATTTAAAATGCATAAAACTGTCATGGTTAATAAATAGATGAGGATAAGGCGAAACGCTTAGGTAAATTAATAAAACACGTCTGATACAACGTTAACCAAAATAAAGGACACTGGACAAGCAATGAGGTCACCACACCAAAATCGCAAAAATATTTAACTAAAAAACTCAATTAAACTGGTTATAGCAAATTGTCTTTGGCAGCTATTCAAAAAGCCCTAAATCGGGTCACCGACCCAGATGTGTTCCGCAGGAGGACATTAATCTAAGGGAACTAGTTTCGTGAGCGCATGCTAACTGCCTAAAAGGTACTTTTTTATTTTCGACACTATTTCTATCAAATAAGAATCGAATTTTGCTCGAAGATTTTTGACAACAGGGAATTGAAATGATGTCATATTTTAAAACGCACTTTGCGTAACTTGTAGGGGTCGAACGCAAGAATAGACCTTCGAAACTTATTCAAAGTTGCTACAGAATGAACATTTTGGGTGTACATTTTATCGCCAATACTTGAGAAGTAAACCAAGAACCCAACGCGCTAGTTTAAGTGTAAATTATACAATCATTGTATTTTTTTTATGTCATACTCGTACCTGGCCATAAAGTGGCAATTACCGTACGCTTCGCGCCAAAATGCCACTTCCTTGCCAGGGGGTGACATAATATTTTTGTACTATTCTATATAATATAACGAATTTTCTATGTGGGTCCGCATTTTCCATTTCCGGGAAAACGCCGAGCTCTCCAGTTTTCGTTCTAGAGGCATTTTCAAAAACAAAAACAAGTCTACTCACATTAGATTACCAAAGTCAAATTGCGTGGCCAAGACCTTGGATAAGATCTGAGCAAATTATAAAAGCCCGCATCACATCATAGAAATGACTAACTCCAGCCTTGATACCTTAATTTAGGCAATAAAGTTTAGTGTAACATTCATTATTAGGTGTACAATGTACTTGTTATTTGACCTTCAAAGTAATCGTTTGCGAGTTAAGAACATAAAACTGTTTAGCAAAACCACAATAAATGTAAGGTCAACGAAAACGGAAATCCACTGACTTAGTATACAAACGTATATTGAAACTCAAACCTGTCTATGGAAAGGCGACTTTTTTATGGCTACTTTAGTATGACGATTTTGGTAATGATATCATATCAATGAATAAATGATTAACTTACGGAACGCCATAGACTTATAAAGAGGTCCATTACAACATCTCGATACTAGTGAAAGACCTAATGAAAACAAACGCACATCTACATTCATAATGCGCTGCGCTAAAACCAACATAGATCTTATTTTCAAGAACACAAGATCGATTATGATACCGATACGAGTTTTAAGGGCAGCAAATGACAATAATATCATATTGGTAGTGAGTAAAAATAGTAACGTGAACGCATTCTATAGTGTGATCGTTGCCAAATCGTGACCTGCGATTAGAAAAGTTTCAAATGCATTAGGGTTGTAATACAATAAGAACTTTAAGAGATTATCATTAAGAGTTTTATCACCCCAATCACAGATCAATGGGACACGAAGTGGTCTATATATTGTTCTTACTCTCCATGCGGTATATAAGTACTTCCTAAAAGTAAGATTCCTCTAGTTTTAATAATAGTGAAAGCGTGAAGTTTTCCAATGTCGCAGTTAATCATGCATCGACGCGTTTTCCCCGATCGGTTTGCAACATTCTTATGGTTTTCTATCTACATCTTTCCGCGCTGCAAACGTATCCTCTTCATCAGATAGTACCTACTTGTTCTACTAGTCAACCATTCTATGAATTATATGACTTTGTACAATTTTTAGCCCTCGACGCAAAAGAGAACAAACTCAGAACTCCAGTAGAAGTTTAAACTTCTAAGCTGGAGTTATGTGTTTGTTGCTGCCAAACGACCAATTTGAGTGTATTTCAATAGAAAAACTTGTTTGTGAAAATGGTTCTTAACTGTTTTTGTTTGTCAGGAGAGTTCAGAGAATACAACTTGAAAACTTTGGCATTTTAGGAAACCGAATCGGAATGCCACATTATTTGTCTATCAGTAGGTACCTCTACCGCAAAAAGAGAAAATACATGCTCATGTTAAATTGTCCGAATGTAGTAGGCATATCGCTCGGCCCCCGTATGATTAATTCAGCGCTGCAGCTATTTGTTTCGGTCTACTTTAGTGCGTCGAGGACTTAGATCGATTTTCCAAATAAGCTATTGGTCTCTCCAAAAATTTTCACTTCATTAAAGCATGAGCTTGTTAACTTCAAAATATTCAAAGAATATGCACATTCAGCATGTCTAGACCACAATATGTGTGTAGCTGACACATATTATGGTCTAGACATGCTGCATGTGCATATTCTTTGAATATTTTGAAGTTAACAAGCTCATGCTTTAATGAAGTGAAATTTTTTGGAGAGACCAATAGCTTATTTGGAAAATCGATCTAAGCTAAATAATCGATTGTAAAATTGTGTAAATGTTTTTTACATTGAAGATCCCAAAACTGTTGAAAAGGTGACTTTTTGTTGCCTAAATAAATAGTTGCCTAAATAATAGCTTTTCAGTTGAGTTTTCCTTAAATGATGCCCACTTAAATACTCTTAGGATCTGTCAACAGCCAGACGTAGAAAAAAAAACAATGAACCACACAGACACGTTTCCGCCGCGTATTTGGTTTCATTTTACTGAAACTGGTGATGTCATTCGGAACTATGATATAATATAAGGCTTTTTAAATAACAAAACTAGTCAAACCAGAACTATTAATTAATGATCAACGAATATGTGTAAGGAGGTAAAAAGTAAAAACTCAAGCAAGCAGGCTTTTTTGTTTGTCATTTTGATGTTATGTACCTACTATAATCGTAAATCGAAGATGAATCTGTTAGAATGTATGTATATGTCTCTGTTATTATTATTATGAAATGACAGGAATTATTCGTAATAAATAACCCAACTCCATCAAATAAATAATCAATTTCCTTGGAAAGATATTCTTCTATGCGATCTGTATGTAACATTTGAATTTAAGAAGTTTACTTAGTTAGTAAATGAAAGCTGCACTGCGAATGAAAAGCTAAATTATCTCAATTATTATTTTACGCCATTCTTGTTAACGGATAAGAAGATATAATTATGCATTGAAATATCTCATATTAATAAACAAAACCTATCGTAGGTAATAACCTTAGATATCGTATTTTATTTCGAGCATAAAACCTTATCAAGTATTTTAGTGAGAGAGGGCATGTTTCAGCCCGCCATTGTCTAATAGTCACAAACCGGTAAATATGTTAATTCAAAACATAATACTGTACAGTAGTTGCTATGAAAATACGAATCGATATCGCATTCAAAAAAGAAGTTTCGACAGAGCGACAAAATCGCGTGATAGCAAAAAGTGGTCTTTGCTCCCAACTCGTTTTTCCTCGTATTTTGAAAGACGCCCGAGAAATGTTAAACTTTCGGTTCAGTATACCCTGACACCGATTCAAAAGTGGATGGAAATACTAGTAATAATTAACTTGAATGGTTTTCATGGACCTACTTGAATTATATCTTTCAATATTATCTGACTGATAACATAACACGTTATTTGTTTACAATGTCAGATTATTAACGTGTATTATCTAATTCAATAAACAGAAGGAACGTTTCAGCTGAATTCCTAATTTACAGAATAAGAAAACTTTTAAAGTCAAGATTTCATATAAAAATCCCTAGAAAACAAAATGTAAATAAGCGAATGGTCAAAAACAACACAACGACATTTTTAAATAACACTGTGCCATAGACAACCTTTCAACACAACACCAAAAATACTGACACTTAAACACTCGTTTACACTTCGAAATTCGAAAATTTTAAATTCGTTCGTCGCTCGCAAAACGTTTCAGTTTCAATTCAGTTTGCACCGAGCGTCGGTCGCCGGCCGTCGTTCGCGCACTACTAAAAACTCGCACGCGTCATCGTATCGAATTTTGCTATCAGTCCGACTGAATGATTCGATGCAATGTCCTTTGACACGTCACTTTAAGATTACTGGGGATCATACCTATGGCAAAACGAATTCTTGAAAGGAAACTGACCAATAGGTCAGTGATACGAAAATCTTATCGCTGTTACACATACGATAGTGAGGCCTTGAAATTTGTTGTCATAATCATAAGAACTCAGCAAGCTGCTATAAAGTATTTTCAAGCCATAACAGATTAATCTCGTGCGCTGCTTAGTATTCTATTGAAAAGAGTAGTTTGCAAACCTTGACACTATGACCATGCCGATTAATGTCGTGCCTTACGTCACCCAAGTTTGTAATAACAACACTAACTCTTGTGAATTCCACACGTACTACATACATGGCCGTTTTCGGCAAGTGGTGAAACGACTCTTTGTATGCGGGTGGAATAGGAAGGAAAGACCTTGAATGTTAACTTATGATTCTGTATAAACCGAAAAACGACGCAGTCGCTCGAAATGGCTAAGTGAACTATTCAAACTCTAATTTTGTCGACCTCGTTTAACGGATGCGTTAGGGCACGACACTACACCACCGTTCCAATTTTAAACGAATCAATCAAAAGTCATCAATCATTCGAAATACAAAAAGCCAAAACCATAATGTTTACATTGTTTTTGTTTTTTACAGCGTTGGCGCTAAATGGATTTGTTTTTTCTCTGTCTGTCACCGCAACCGACAAGGAAAAAAAAAAAATAGAGCAAAAACTTGGTCAGAAAAACCCCTTCGTCCATTCATTGACTTTCGTGATAGACGTCCATAGATGCGGTCATTTTGGCAGGTTCAAAGCCCGTTCGCGGATAGCAGTCACGCAAATCTTTGATTACATTCTGCGGATAATAATGCAGCAGAACTTTATAAGTAAACTGATATTTTTAGTCTACCTAACCTTGATTATTTATTTCGCGGAAGCAGATTTATTAACATATTGAGTGAGTTAAAGTATTTCCAAAGTTTTATTATATTTTACTGTTTAAATACTGTTATTTTAATTGTTACACAGAGTATGTTACATAAAATCATTAGAATTAGGTACAGTACTAACAATAATCATTATAATAATTAATTTTTCACATCACCTATTCGGATAAGGGCTTTTTCTTCCCTGCTAGGAGGGATCAAAGTGGTACTTTTCTTCCCTGCTAGGAGGGATCAAAGTGGCACTTTTCTGTAACATGTTACAAGTTATTGTATCGATTTTGATAAAATAAATGCACAACCGTTGTTATTTCAGATGTTTCATTATCCTCAATAGGTGATGTGAAAAGCAGTATGTGTCACATGGAAGCAAAATTATTTCCACCTTGGGCGTTAATTTCTTGAATCCCTCACTACGCTCAGGATTCTATTTTAGAATCCCTCGCTACGCTCGGGATTCTATTATATAATCCTTCGCTTCGTTCAGGATTCAATTTACGCCCACGCCGTAAATATGTCATTTTGCTCCCTTGTGACACAATCTACTATTACTAACAAGAATTTATGTATGAGTCCTATGTTACTCGAAATAAATGTTTCAATTCAAAAAAAAAAATTCAATATTTTGTGTTCCTAATTCGGGTATCTAGCTGTAATTATTTGCTAGAATTTATCTAGCTAGAATGATTTAGTGAGCACAAGTTAGTGGGCGTCAGAAAAACATTTTTAACTTAATGCTTGGTTGAGGATAAAGCTTGTACAATTACGTCATGGTGAGTAATTAAAATAACGAATTATATAGGAATGTTCGCATTTATTATGGATCATAGTCAGAACTTAAGATTGTTTTTCAACAACTACGATAAAAACGTGTTTATATTATCATGTCAATTTTACAAAAAGATACAACAGATTTAGACTGACTGGTTGATCAGATGCATGTCTTGAGAACTTAAGTGGGTCTGATGATCTAGATAACATTTAAAATGATGTCACAACTGTATATAGTGCCCGCCCAATGTGACTTTAAATTTACAGTATGTCTTTATCTACTCGAATTTCAGCTTTAAAAAAAAAGAGTACAATAAAAACACGTTTAGTAAGGCCGCGCAGAAAACCGGTTCCATATACAGCATTAAATTAGCACAATAAGAATGACAACGGTTAATGTAGGTATACCAGTTCAGTTCACGTAAGTTCTAAATATAGTCTACCTTATAACAGTTGAGATATGTGTTGGGTCAGACTGTGACCTAACACATATCCAATGCAACAATACTCAATTTAAATAACTGAAGGCTGATAGGAAACAGCCACACTACAAGCTGTACTGCTCTGTAAGTAATAAGTATGTAGTTTTGTGTTTCAGGAGCTGAGCAAGATTGCCAGAGCTCCCGAGGATGCAGTGTTGAGAGCTGGCCCTTCTGCTGTCTACACAGAGACCCTCAAATTTTATAAAGGGTTTGCAACGCGCACGTGACTCCTTTGGAGTTGCGAGCGTCTATAGGCTGCGGAGTCCGTTTACCTGATGGTGGGCCGACGGTTGTTTGCCACCCTCGTTGTATAAAAATAAACTATTGTATTGAGTAAGGCTTTAAAACTTTGTAATTTGCTCAATTGGAAGTAGGTATTTCCCGTTTATGATATAATCATGTTAACATCCGCGCCCGTCCGTATCGCGGTAAGAACGCATAGATATTACGATTCATAAATAGTTATAGTGCGATTACTGAAACTTTGCCGCTAACAGATGATGTTAATCTAATTGATATTCGGTCTTAACGTCAAATAGAAACTCTATGACATTAGTATTAAAATTAAATATACAATGAAGCGGTAAACTTAAAGTAATAACATAATATACGGCCTCCTAATATTCATGTATGTATCCCAAAACCTAGTCGCCAATAAAACACACTTATTACGCTCAATTATTGTTTATCAGAATGCATTATTGTCATGGCTGGTAGAACTGGCGAGAGGTCTAGCTGCCACACTACCAATCAAATGAATGATGATTAAAATGATCGAATTCGTACGCATAACTAAATCTGCCACCTCAATTCTGGCAGCTGGTGACTAATACAGTCTGAAATTATTGTACCGAATTGCAGTTTCGCTAAAAAGTAGTTTTTGTCTGGTTCGGTTCAAGCACCTATGCCAGTCGTTGACACCTAGGAGGTATACAAAGCTTCCTAGGAAAAACAGTTTCAGATTGATTCAACTAAACGCAAAATGTTAGTTTAATACCGATCTGATAGTCAGGAAAAATCGGCCAAGTGCGTGTCAGGCCACGCACAATGTAGGGTTCCGTAGTTTTGTCCACCCGTTACATTATGTGGACTAAAAAGTTTGCGAACTTATATTTACTAATATCTGGGCGTTTTCCCGGGCATGAGACCTAGCTAGATCGATTGCTCGTCCCCGAAAACCCCCACATACATCCAAATCGTTAGAGCCATTTCCGAGATCCCTGAAATAAATATATATACAAGAATTGCTCGTTCAAAGATATTTAAGATGTTTTTGACACATTATCTAAGGTATCAATGGAAATTGTACGAAAGTTTGCTTTAGCAAAGTACATTTCTTAAGTTCGACTATTACTCGTTAACTAGAACGTCTACTTAGCTGGGATAGTTTTCCTTTTAAATTCATCGTATATACTACTTCCATGATTTTTTTCACATGCCTACTTACTAGCCACCGTTTAGCTGGCAGGAGTGGGGGACACTTGACCATTACAAAAATTATCAGACGGACGGACGGACATGTCGAAACTATAAGGGTTCCTTGTTTACTACGGAACCCTAAAAATATGCATTACATTAATATTAAACATCAGATATAAGCATAATGCGTCATTACATAAAATATACGTTATTATCGAAGTTATTTACGGTACGCTAAAGCAGAAGCTTCGAGTTTATCTTAAGAGGCCTCTTCAAACCATTCCGATTGCCCTTCATTATTATAAATTGAAGTTTGAGAACAAATGTAATCCAGATGTAAAATTGACTTACTAATTGAGCTTTCTGTGATACATTTTAATCGAAATCAAACGTGACAGGCGTGTAAGTGGTTGTGGTTCACGCTAATTTAGTTTAATTTAGTTAATATTAGATTACATATTTGGACTATTTGTTTACATATGCTTAAGGCGGATATGTCTTCGGATTAAAAGCGCCAATCAAACTCTAGGCATCTGCCATATAAAGACGCTGCCCACTCCGTGAGGTCAGCGTCGTGGGCGCACGATAAATGGAGGTTTTATTCCCACTTTAATTGCATGGCGCAAATAAATAGGAGACTAGCTTTTTACGATTACCTGACTGTGTGGGATTTTGCATGTTAGGAATCTAAACCGACTAGTTTGTATAGTTGCTTTCCGAAAAAATCGTAACTATTGTTCTGTGATCCGCGCTTGCTATAGAATTAATATTTATATATTATTTACTTAAAGTTGGCATATGATATCTCTCTCTACTCTATAGGACCCTAAGAGTACCTATCGTGTGACTTTCAGTTGGCATGATCAAAATGAAACCAATAGAGCTGATGGTCAATGCCATACATTTTGTTGGACCAAACTTTTACTTAAGCGGACTACAAAGAGGTTTAATATATAGGTAATATTATAGGCGTAGATTCGGCAGTAAAATACTAATGAGGTATTCTGTGCATCGAATGCATTATCTGCGCTGCGACCTTCAAACTGCCACATTTCAAAACAACGTGCTCAGAATTGCGCCTTACTCTACAAGGACATAAACAACTCCATTTTTTAAGATCGAAGGTTCCGTAACTAACACTTGGTTCGTGGTTTCAACATTTATATTACTGTAGCGGAGAACTTCGTTTGCTATAGGGTTAAATATAGTCAGAATCATTATATAGGTACCTACTAAACACGTACATATGTTAAAAAAACGGTGTGACTTCATATTTAAGTATGATTTCGTACGAAGCCACACCCGTAATTAAAATAAACGAGCTTAACCTCTCAAGTACATACGAAGCCGTTAATCTAATTTAAGTTTGCCGAAGAATCAACCACACAACAATACATACAAAGATACTATTGGAATATAAGTTTAAACTTTTTAAAATGGGTAAAAAGACATATCATCAACCTATATACGTCCCACTGCCGTGCCGGGCTGGGTACATGCCTTCTTAGTCCCCGTGCTGACCTAGTAGTAAAGAGACTAAGACAAATTTTATACCCTAATTGCGTGTGAGCTTCATATAACGAGTTTTCATAACAAACCCCTTTAAGTCTCAAACAGGCAAAAATAAAAGAAATGTCGTTGCGGCGCCCGTCTTGGCATTGCCGGCCCTCGAGGCCAGCTAATGACATAATGTGGTGACATCACTGTCGTGAATTGTACGTAAACACGCGAGCATTAGCTCACACGTGGAATCCGTTAATAATAATAAAAAGTGTATCAGAATTTTCTAGAACATCATCTAACAAGCACATTTTATCTAGTTTAAGATAAATCCGGTCGTTCCGATTGAACGAATTTTTTCAAAGATAAATGGGTGTTTAATAGTGTTTAATAGTTAACGGCTTATGAGCATGTAAGTTATGATTTTATAACATGGATTTATAGAACCGGAGACGCCGTTTATGCAGGTTACGAGACCAATCCAAAATTAAGCTTTATAGCCCTTAACTTCTGATATGTCCACAGGAAAGACGCGAACCTAAATCTGTTTATGACCCAAATAACGAAATGTCTTAGCTCATACCCGGATAATTGAGTTAATCCTAATTGAGTCAATAATCGTCACTTAAATACATTATAAGTGTTACGTACAATTTAATGAGTTTGTTATTTATTCAAATACTTTATAACTACCTATACGTAGGACGTTATACGAAGATCCCTATGACACTGACAGTGACATACCATATAGTGATGTGCATGTGTCGATACTTCAATTGTTTTTTTATCTGTGGCAGTTCTTATCAGCGTCCTCTCATGTACATTAAACCAATTTTCAACTTCCCTTTGACCTATTGACATAAAATTTGGACATAACGTATTCTTACGCCGCACCAGAAGAAAGACCAGTACCTACAGGTCAAAAATGATCTGTGCCGCAGTTAACGTGTTAAATAATAAATAAATATGTAATTTAACGTTGTTTTATTTTTACACAGTCACGTAATAATTAAAATGAAATATAAGACACGTTTTATTATTATCACTTCAATTATCGACATCTGTTATCGACAGCACCGCTTCCTTAGTCGATACAGACCAACGATATAACATTTGCAGTACGTCACCGTGTATAATCCGTTAAGCATATTTCTGGGAAATAAGGGACAATTCAAGTTTCTTTCATATTGTTATTATGTAAATGTTACAATCCTACATAAATTAATTAGCTACATTCCCAAAAGATGCTTATTAACATTTCGATGTGACATCGACGCTGTTCCAAGGTTATATAAATGAACTGTCACTGAAAGTGTCATAGGGATCTTCAAATAACGTCCTACGTATAAATGACTGTATCACTAAAACTACACGGCTACGCTATCAATTATAAGCTCCTTACATCGTAAGTCATAGAAAAAAGTTGAATGTCAATAACTATTCAGAAGTTTCAGTAATAGACTAGTCGACCCTAGTTCAAATACAACGTTTTCGGTATTGTATCGCAGTTTAGATCGCGTGCGCGATATTTCCGTTTCACATTGATTCAAACGACCTTGCAAGTGGACGTTATGTCGTTGAGCGTAATACTTTACTGTAGCGCCAGAAGGGTCAAATTTATAAAGCACTAAACAAATAAAACATTTAATCGTTTTAATTTTGATTGGTGCCATTTTAAAAGAATATGACATTGTATTGTCATTGAATGCAGACGTTGTGTGAAATATCCCAATGCGCAAATGCGGATTTAAAAACTAGTTCGTGTCTTCATTTACTCATATTTACCCATTCATAACTTATTTTTAGTTCTATCTATCTATGCTGATATTGCTGATGTCGTTTTCAAACATTCTGAAGTGACGTATTTCGTGGGTATGTATGCTCATAAAACACCCGCTGTTGACGGAATTTTTGAAAAGATCATCGGAAACTGTGCGTTTACATTCGGATAACGCATTGATGAGCGTTCAAAGTGATCAAGCCTCCTATAGAAGTAGTCAATGTTTTTTCACACAGACAGAAAAGAGTAATTGTTGCCCTCGATTGAGGGATCAAAGTGGCACTTTTCTTCCCTCGTTTGAGGGCACCAATTACTATTTTCTTCAATAGAAGGTGTAAAAAGCAGTATGATCCACTCGGTAGCAAAATAATTTGTAGGTAAGACATTTCATGTTTTGAAAAGCCGTATATGTCACAAGGTAACAAAACTATTTCCGTCTTAGGCGTATACGCTTGAATCCCTCACTAGGCTCTAGATTCTACTTTAGTTGTTATTGTAGAATCTTTCGCTTCACTCTGGATTGAATATACCGCCCTCGACGTAATTATATCATTTCATTTTGTTCCCTTTACACACAATCTACAATTCCATCAGGACAAACTCGGATCGGAATACGATAAGAGATGCAACGGTATCTGTAAGCACGTT
Source organism: Cenopis cana (assembly GCA_951800055.1). Taxonomy (NCBI): domain Eukaryota; kingdom Metazoa; phylum Arthropoda; class Insecta; order Lepidoptera; family Tortricidae; genus Cenopis; species Cenopis cana. The sequence continues at coordinate 3,306,669 of OX637495.1, forward strand.
TGCCACCGTCAATATAGAAAACACACTCATCAATGCCTTCCCCAATGCGAGACACGAAAAAACAAAACACTCACCAATGTAACAATGTCTCCAGGGTTGGCGGCGGCGATCCTCCTCAATCTCTCATACAGCATGTCCAACAATCTCTGATGCTTCGCGTTCAGTTCATCCAGTTCTCTCGCGACGCTCTCCGCTCCGCTTTGTTCTGGCACTGGTTTGTTCCTGTTCCTATGTCTGTCAGCCTGGTCTAGCTCCGCCTGCCGTTTCAACTGCTTCATGTCGAGGGACGGGTGGATTTCGTCGCATAGCCATTCGGCGTATCGCTGGCACCTCGATGAGTGGATCTAAGGCGAGTTAGGGTCGAAGCGGGTTATTTTAGGTTAGTTAGTTGATTGCTCTTTTTCGTATCGACGAGGTAACTTGATAATGCTGTCTGTTTCTTTAGAACGCCTTGTTTTAGGATATTGGAAAAAGAACAGTCAGCTGCATTGTTACAGTTAAGCATTTCATATTAGAATATAATTTCTAAAGTCATTCATTTCGCCATTCATACAATGCCTACAGGTCTCTTCTCGAATAATGTGATTAAATTTTACAAAATACGATTTTCAAATTACTCTTCACGCAAAACATCCATGACTTCTTCCGAACATCACACATTCAATAATGAACTTTTAAACTATTTAATCTGTTCAGCTTTAAGGTATCCCAGGATAGATTCATAGTGGGAGACAGTCAAAGCTTTTTACATTTTTTAAGCGTGCAACACCAAACAGTGGAAGATGTACTCGATACCCATTTTTGTGCATTTTAACCCAAAATATCACCAAAGCCGAAAAAAATACATTTTCTATACTTTGATTTATAGATTTTATAGCAACACTGATACACCCAAACAATGCATGCAAAGCTAGTCATTTAAAGTCAATGAACTCAATTAATAATTTACGATCCAATGTAAGGTGAGCTCTGACTGGAACATTTTTAATCTAAAAGAAGGTCTTAATAAAATGGGTATGTAAAAAACTAATCTGAATTTCAAATGTAAAATGCTCAAGATGGTGCGTAACATAATTGTTTGCTAATTCAATTTGCCTTTAGTCACAATGCAATAATTTAGATGAGCAGTAATATATTGCTGGTTTCATCTTTCGTCCACACATCACACATACAAAAGTTAATGTTAATATTTGCAGTCATGTGCAGTCAGTCACAAGAGGCGTGGAGATTACTTTTAAAGCGCAAAAGCATTATTTACTGCCAAAGCATACGTGCGCTTAAAAATAAAAGTGCAACAATTCATAGACGAAAGAACCTAGACGAAGACACCCATATAAGAAGAAGTCGAAACGACTAAGCGAAAACGAGGATTGAGGAAAGGTGGTGATGAAATGCTGAACCATTCCATCTCTTCCATCCAACAACAATCATATAACCTCAAATAAACATGAGGAATCACTAATGACAAGACCTGAATTCAAATCAATCGAAGAGATAATACAAAAACAATAGAACTGATTAGATTGACACGTCAACTGTTTAGATTCAAGTCTTCCAGTTCTGATGTTTTCGTTAACATTCAATCGAACTCAACAAATAAGTTTCACATTATGAAGTTGTCTCCTAGACGGTCCATAGACTAAATAATTTCCATAATAAGTTTTAGTGTACTGTGATTTACCTTCGCCTCTCTTATGAATCTGCCACCGTCAACGTTAACCTTCTCTATCTTTGGCGTTCGCTCCACAACACTGGTCAGTAGATTCTGTAATTTGAACCACAAGACACCCAAAAATGAATATTATTAGTAGTAAATCGTGCAAAAATCGACCTTGTTCCGTGCCGGATAAATGTCATTTTAGGTAGGTACTGGCATGCAATTTCTTAATTTGTAATTTGTAACGTTAATTTAGTATAATTCCTTTCAAGTTAATAGTGCATGCTCTGAATTATAATTAGGACATGTAAAGTGGTAATCCACATTCAGCCCATGTTTGTAACTTAATTTAGGTAAGTATTAAACCACATGCTGTTTTGTAATAATTATGGGTTTAATATCTATAACCAACTCAAAAGTCATAAAAGGACTCGTGGCCTAAGACAATTGGAGCTGAAAATATCCTAAACTGGCAACAACAAATATTTCATCATTTAGTTATCAATAATCACCTAGAATCCGCAATGAAATTAACAATTATAAATACCAATCCATTACAGTTTATATTGAACAAAGTTGACAAGAGACTTGATTAATGCCCGAGCCGAAGGCGAGGCTCTAACCAAAATGAGAGTCTGTTAGAAAACTGTTTAATAGTCATTGCAAATTCCATAGCGACGGTCCCTATCTGACATAAGGCGAGCAAAATGTCATCCAACGGAACGGTTAGCTACAAGTGTTAGATAGACTTACCCTAGTGGGCTCGAAGTGCTCCTTGGGGCGCACCTCGATGGGCGGCTGCGCCTGCAGCTTGTTGAACGAATCGTCGATCCATTCGGCCTCCTTCTCTAGGCCAGCGTTGTAGTTGCGCAGGAGTTGGTATGCCGCTTCACAGCTTCGGAGGCTGGAATACAATTTGGTTAATTATTGTGTCAAACTGCTATCTGTTTATGCCCATAACAGCGTTGCTGACATCTGACGCACGTTCAAAGTGAACCCCCAGCATACAAACTTCAAGGCAGGTGTGCAAACAGAACCACTTTGCATACTGCAAGTTCTATGTAAACGCGTAAACAGTTGGGTTACCCCAGAAACCGACGTAGCGACATACGACTACCTATAGCACATTGGCGGCCAGTTATACACAATGAAAATCAAGCAACGCCGCACCTGAATGCTTGTTAGGATTGTCATAGTGTGCAAATGCCCGCCACTACAGCCCGCTCCAGTGTGTGATCCGCTTAAAGATCGCTCACCGTTCAGCCAGCTGCTGGCACACGTTGTTCCAGCGGCTGTTGAGCTGCGCCACCTCCTTGTCCAGCCGCTCCAGGTCGATGTGCTTGCCCTGCCGCGGCAGCGACGCGTGCGGCAGCGCGTTGCGCGAGCTCTCCACCAGCCGCCGGCAGTTCTCCGCGTCGTCGTTCATCTGTTCCACCGCTACCTGCTGCTTGCTCACCGCCACTTGCATGCGGAGGAGGTCCTCGTGCATCTGAGGAAAGATTCAAGTTCCTTTTTCTCAAAAATGGCCCGCAAACTGGACTTTAGTCGCTACATATTGGAAGGTAAAGTGTATAGTTTAAGGTCAGATCCAAATTAAAAAGTAAAAAACATTGCAGGCCACATATATGGCCTGCAATGTCACATATAAATTCCTTTATTTGTCGAGTTATAAACTTTTTAAAATGTAGAAACTGTCATATAAAAGCAGGCACAGGTCGTATTCAGCCAATTCAGCTCGTATTTTTCTGTTGAAAACGCGACGTTTTTTTATGTGTCTCGAATAATTTGCGTTTTTCGGTGGAAAAACACACTTGCGATTCTGTTAAAAAAAATAAACGGCGGGAAAACATGATGTTTTTGACGTTTTAAGGTTATGTTTATCAAATCTTAATTAAATTTTTGTCGTATTTTCCCCATTTTTGAGAAAAGCACTATATTAGCCTCGGCCGGAATGGCAATTGCAGGCTTCGTATTATAATTAAACGGACTCGCAAGCTCGTCCGTTTAAACAAATACTCAGCCTGCAATTGCTCCCTTCCCGGCCACGGCAATAATGTACTATTAATGTCTGTTTAAAAATAGCCCGCGCATATAGTGCGCGCCATCTACGACGACGCGCCCCTCAACAGCGAATCTCGTACTAATCTGTGCGCAGTTGTACGGCTTGGGCTGTGGATGAAGGGGCGCGCCTTCGTGGATGGCGCGCACTATAACGTAATAAGCCAAAATCACTGACAGTGCTTCAGGGTTAACCCCCTTAAAATTTTGACTCTTGTTCATAAGCACAAATGTCAGTGACAGATAAAGACAAACGAGTTTTAACGGAATTTAAGCTAAAATAGGTTTGATGACCGTTGAAAAAAATCAACAACATACAAAAAATCAGGGCAAAACCCCTTTCTAATAGGTTCAAGTTAGAATCAAATCACCATTGAAACTGGCATAGCCTGGCTGGCGTGTGCAGGATTTGTATTATTTATGCTAATATAGTTCTATAAGTTCACTTCTGGTTTATTTTTTATTCGTCTGTGATTAATAATCATCTTAGTCCTTAAGTTGCATGCTTCTTTTCTTCATTTCATGCCATGTACCTACATTATGAGAATAAATGAAGTGATTATCTATCTAGTTTAAATGGTTACTAACACGATATGGACATTGTCTGAAATAAATGATTTGAATAAACGGAAAAACAAACATTAGAAAGTGGAATCGTATAATGTTTTTGTTGAAATTACTACTCTTGTCATTGAAATTGACCCTAATCAAAAATATCATAAGGTCGTTAATGGTGTGCCAGTATACTAACATCCTTGAGCAGTTCTACATCGTTGGGCAGGTCGTTGAACTGCGCGAGCTTGATCTCGAACTCGGTGATGCTCTGGTGATTCTCCTCCATGCTGTTCACTACGATCTCCACGTACTTCAGCCTGAGAAACAATACGTACATGTAAATAACAATATATGCTATCTTTGCACTGGATACTTCACTTCTTACAGATATCGCAGTTCTATGGGAGCAATAAGAATTCAAACGCGCTCACTATATTGATTCGTTGTTATATTGGCGACAAGGCAGGATGCCATTATTTTTAAAAAGTTTTCCTTAACCACCTACCTTAAAAGAATGACAAATAGTGAGTTTCATATCTTAAGGCGCTACACTGAGAAATTTAGAAACTTTGATACACTGTTCTGTCCAAACGAGGAAACAATAGGGACTGATTTTCATATATATAATTCTTGACTATATGATTGTGGTACTGACAATAGCCGAAATATAATCGCTTAAAATTTTCTCGATAGAAAAGAAATCCAAAGTTGAGTCTATATTTTCCTTTTTTTACTCAGCCTACTAAAACAACGAATTATTAAAAGGCACGATTTAGTTAATATGATGATGGTATTTTACCTCATCTAGGTACTGACAAGAGGAAATTTAATAAATCTGCACAGAGTCAGATATTTAACGAGATTTGTCTAAAAAAGCCATTCCCGGAGAGTGTTGCATCCCGTTTTGTCGTGAACGAAAAACATACGCGCGTCTCTTTCAAGTAGCCAGTAGACTGTAGGGTGAACTCACCGTTCGACGAACAGCTGGCTCTTGGAGTGCATGTCATTCCACTTGCCCATCACCTTGTCAAGGTTCTTCTTCATGGCTGGCGTCTTCAGGGCGATACCTGGAAACAAATGCACTAGTGAGAAAAGTGATAAGTTGACACATTCTAATTTATCTAAACGAATGGATCACAAATGTCCTTATCCTATGATTTCGTAATGGCAGATCGCGTTTGGTTTGGCACGCACTTTAAAATCAGTTAAATGTTAAATCGTTTACTTAGAAGATAGTTCACAAAACTTATTAAACATGATGTTTTCTGGAAATATTGGTGATGGTCTGATGGTCACATCTTCAAGCATAATGAACTCTGACATATAAAAAAACACATTTCATCATAAGCACGAAGCGCAGTTTCTACATAGCCTATAACTATACCGCTGCCGCTCCAGCACTTCCAGCCTTTCCAGCAGACACCGACTGTGTCACTCACCTCTGAAGGTGTTCTGCACTTCCTCGACGTGCGACGTGAGCGAGTGCACGGCGCTCTCCCAGTCCTTGTGCTGCAGCACGAGGTGCTCGAGCGAGTCCAGGTCTCGAGGGATGTTTTGCCGCTCCAGCAGACACCGTGTCACTCACCTCTGAAGATGTTTTGCAGCACGAGGTGCTCCAGCGAGTCCAGGTCTCGCGGGATGTTGCTCCAGCACTTCCAGTCGCTCCAGCACTTCCAGCGCTCCAGCAGACACCGACTGTGTGACTCACCTCTGAAGGTGTTCTGCACTTCCTCGACGTGCGACGTGAGCGAGTGCACGGCGCTCTCCCAGTCCTTGTGCTGCAGCACGAGGTGCTCGAGTGAGTCCAGGTCCCGAGGGATGTTCTGCGCGATGCGCTCGTGCAGCTGCCGCTCCAGCACTTCCAGCCGCTCCAGTAGAGTGGACGACTGCTCCGTAAAGATTCGTGCGGCATTCTTGCTCTCCTCTGGAATAGAGAATAATAGTTTAGTGAATTTCTTTAGTAGTTAAGTTGTCTGTGATATTACCAAGTGAGTCCCACAAACCCGAGCAAGGCGTCGCGGCAGACCCCGTCGGAAGTGGCGAGACCAACTTGACGCTTTGATCGAGACTGGTGGGACGGTGCCCAAGACAGGGATGCGTGGAAGAAAAAGAGGGAGGCCTTTGCCCAGCATTGAGACACTTTTGAGGCTCTAAATACATAGTTAGATGGCATTGTAATCAGTTCGCACAATTACTTAATCATCATATAAATCGAATAAAGCCGATTTGATTCAACCCACATTTAAAATTGATTCAATATAATTAATAAGCGAATTCAAATACTTAAAAAACGATTCACCTAATACAATGAGACAAATGGAAATCAAATCATATTATGGATAAATCTTTTATGGAGTAATGAATTGATATGTCCTTAATACATTGACAGTCAGTGTAGTACTTAAAAGTTGTTATTAAAAACTACACCTATGTACAAAAGTTTCGATCGAAATACATTCTCCAACAGTACACTACAATACAATTTAATTGTTTTCTACCAATTTCTTAATAAAATAGTACCCTATAATGGTATATTCGTCATAATTAATTTGTTCTAAAAATAGTAGTACCTATTAATTTAATCAAAATTTCACTACACACAAATCAACACTACGTAATATGAGAACCAAGTCACCTGACAGGTTATAGTCACGCCACGTGCGCTCATAACTTCTCTTCCTAAACACTGTCACAACCCTCTGAAACATTTAAATCGCGTTTAAACGACCGAGCCTGGGACTAGTCGGTTCAATCCTGGAATTGAGACTGAAGACCGCCAACACTCCTGTGGGTCATTTTACTGTTAAGCTTAAAGTGGAGGTCAAACTAGTGTCTTATTCGGTTTGTTTACAAACTTGCACGTTGATGTATCTGTACCCTTACCATGAGTTTGCAATGTTTGCATTACCGTACTCGCTAGCGACTGCGTAAATTATTTAGTATGGCGATTCTTAGTTCTATTGCGTAACCGCCAGAGGCGCTGTACTTTTGTCCATTCTAAATCGTTAACGCAGTCGCTAGCGAGAACGGTAATGCAAACATTGCAAACTCATGGTAAGGTTACGGAGAAAAACTTCTTAGTTTTCGATACTGTTTTCGAAATTTTATCATAATCACATCTTATTGACTTTTGAGTATCACCATCCTCAAGTAATGGATAATTAGGTAAATTAGATCGATAGCTAGGTTTAGTGAACCAACGACAAAACTCCCAGTAGCTCGATTACACGGACACCTCAGATTCGGTTGAAGCCGCTCAACTAATTTCTCTGGAGCGCAAACTCTTAGTGTATTCCAGTGATTAAACCGCCCGCGTGGTCCTGTCGGAGGTTGCCCCTGGATTTTCCCCAGACCACTCTCCAACCGCGCACTCTTTTCGCTTTATTGGGCCCGGCCGATAAAGCCACAGTCAGGTTAAAAAAAAATTAGATCGATAACTTTGCAGTTAGGTAAAATGACATGAGTAAATCATTAAGCGAGAGAAAACCTAATAATGTTATACATATATGGTGATACTATTGAGGAGATTTTTTATATCCACATGCAATTCCTAAAGTTATCATGTAGGTACAGTCAAGTGCAACAATATGTATCGAATGAATCCTCTCACCAATATGTACCAAAATCTTAATTCACCGACATAAGAGCCATCTCATCAGATGGGACATCTTTTTGAGCAAGTTGTATTCACCCATATTTTTGCACTAGACTGTTCGTGTTCATAAACATGCATTTTCAGCTATTGATAAGAATGCTTTCAGTTGCCCCTGACTAGTCATCAACGAACAACAATTTGTGTGTCACAAGAAATGTTTTCGGCAATTCACCTACGTAGTGTGAGGCCGACACCCAAAATTGCCCTTGCAATTGAGCAATGACAGCCGTGACATCACCTGAGTGTAGGCGCTCAAGGAGTTTATCATCAATATAAACTATGTCTATACATTACTGAATTATTTTTTCTTACGAGGTCTATTGCATTCCATTCGGTGCCTTTAGATAGAGCATAACTTTGTTAAATAACTAAATAATAAATTTATTTACGAAACAACCCTTGGTTAACATTTTTTTCTTCTGCCAAACTGCAGGACAGTTTGTTGTTAAGATTTGCTTAGCTCTGCGTAATGTCTAATCCCGTAATAATAAGCATGCTCACAACCCATGAGAAAGTGTAGCAATACACACAACAAAACATGATTAATAAAATAACAAGTGCAAGTTATCAATTCCAAATTAGCTAATTCTAGTAATTGTAAGTTTAAATACGGAAATTTGCTCGACTTAAAAGGCTTTTTGTTAGAACCTGTGAACGTGACGCCCAAAGCACACTTTAAATCTTTTCTGATCCTACTCCATAAACTCAAAGAAAGAAGGGAATGGCGTTATTCAAACCTAACAATTTAAGGGAACGAAGGCTTTTGATATGATTATAGGGATGTCGACTCAAATTTTTTTATTACTTCAATAGAAAGAAGACATAAAACTATGCCAAATAGTTAAAATCCTATTCAAATATCTCAAAAAATAACGGAGCTACAACGGTTAGAATGGTCGTAGTTAGAGAGAGAAAGTGCTACCTAACCGTGACGTCACTGTTAAGTAGCGCCATAGTAAATGACGATCGTTCAATACAAAGGTGCGTTTTGCGGAAAAGGGACAGAACATACCCACTCTTAAAACTTTGAAGACTTATAATTACGTAATTATTTATTTTTCACTTCTCATGCTCGAAAAGTGTGTCATATTAGACTTGTGAAGCGGGGCTAAAGTAGTACATTTAAGCCCTAGGGAAAATATGTATAGATATTTATGATTTACAAAACATTTTAATTTGACCAATCAAAATACTTCACCGATTAAATCCACCAATCACAGAAAAGTAATTTGACAGATTAAAACATATTTGGTAAAAATATCAACCAACCAGAACACAGCTGTGCTAAAATCGACCAATCAGGAAAGACGTTTTTCAGTTCTTTAAAGATTAAGCGGTGTCTATGGTCAAAGCAATTACTCCTCTTAAACGAAAAAAAAGCGCATGATGCATCTCTTTCTTTGATATAGCAAAAGAAAGGGAGGCGAATTCGCCAAGCAAACACGCATAGCGAGGCATATGGTGCTGGCCTTAGAAAAAAAACATGCTGTCAAATTAGACATACACCCGCCAAGAGTTAAATTATTCATTTAAGATGGATAATTTGTGTTTATGTGTTTTCTCGCAATCGAAGTGAAAAGTAGAGTGTATAACTCGGGCCTAAAAGCCATATTACCACTCGAACAATTTTCCCTCTCTTCGTTCGGGAAAATAACCATCTCGTGGTAATATGGCTTACTTTAGACCCTTGTCAAACAATCTACTATTTTTGAATTACTTTTTTCGCCATTTGATTGAGAATTTGAGCCTTTATGTAGAAAATTAGGATTTATTGATTTTCTTTTATAGTGTCGTTGTGCGTGACGCACCTTTTTATAAGTTTTTTACCTTTTTTGTACTTTTTATACTTTTTTATATTTTATTTAAATAGTGTTCCGTTTTTGTTTCTGATGTTATGTCATCTGCTTTGTAAAATGGTTGATTATAAATTTCCATACCAGTGCCAGCGCCTTGTTATTTTCTAGGAATAACATTTGGTCCTACTCCCGTGAATTCTGGTATGGTCCAGACTCGTTCGGCTACGAGAGCCATGGATAAAGAAGGTAAGATCGTTGCCAGTCAACCGGAGCAGCAGCTTGCGCCCGGTGACTGCGTTGCCTCTTCGGCAAAAGCACCCACGACGCCTTCCCACCCCGTAAGTACAGCTTCGTCCCGCTCTTCTGCCACAGTTGTGGCTAAAAGGCTAGCAGCCGAGGCACACCACGCGCGCCGCATTGCCGACATGGAGGCGCAGGAAATGCGCCGCCTCGCCGATTTGGAGGCGCAAGAAATGCGCCGCCGCCTCGCTGATTTGGAGGCCCAACAAGCGAGTCGCCTAGCCGCTTTAGAGCGTGAGACTGCCGAATTAGAGCACCACGCAGAACTCGCCGCCATAGAGGCAGAAGCGAGTCAGCACAGCTCTAGAAGCAGCCGTATTGTGGAACAATGGTTCGATAATTCAGAGCTTAATCGTAACCGAGCATTAAAAAGTCTTAATTCTTTCAGACAAGCAGACCCTAAGGCGCACTCTGCGTCCGCTGTGGCAGCGACAGCGCCTGCTCAGACCCGCTGTGCCGCCACGGTCGCGGCACCGGCACTTCAAGGCAATAGCGCGGAGGTTCCGCAGCTTATTAAATCTTTAGAACTTTTGATCCATAATGTCAATAAAGGCAATAGCCCCGGTCAAAATTGTAGTGTTCCCCTACCTCGTTTTGACGGAAAGTCACATCTAGATTGGCTTAGTCTCAAGAAGTCGTTCGAGAATACGCAAGATTCTTACAACGCTGCGAACAACTTGGCGAGACTGAACGCGGCGCTGACGGGCGCGGCTCGCGAGACGGTCGCCGCGCTGCTGGTGTCGGCGCGCGAACCCGGCGTCGTGCTGCGCGCGCTCGACACACGCTACGGCCGCCCCGAGCTGATCGTGGCGCAAGAGGTAGCCGCGGTACGCACGTTGCCGCGCGTATACGGAGAAGGTAAGGATTTTGCTATTTTTGCTAGTCGTGTTCGTAATTGTGTTGAAGTCATTCGTTTGCTAGATCATCCTGAATATCTAGCATCGCCGGAACTCTTTCAGGCAGTTATTTCTAAGATTTCACCACTGTTACGATCTAAATGGCTAGATTATGCCGCTCGTTACGAGGTTGTTGGTCTATCAAAGCTAGAAAATCTAGCTGAATTTCTAGCACACGAGATCGACCTACAGTCTCGCTTCGGCATTATCTCTGAGCCGACTACTGCGCCGCACGCGGTGGACAGTAGGCGGGCCAGGGACAATGTGCATGTTGTCGCTGAAATTCGTACCAATTCTAATTCAATTTCACAACATAAATTGAATTCATCGACGACTGCACCAAAAATTAAATCGTGCATTGTATGCCAACAATCGCATGGTTTAATTCAATGTGACAAATTTGCGTCACTGTCAGTCGATGACAGATGGAAACTAATAAAAAAGAAAAGAGTCTGTCATCGATGTCTAAAAGTAGGTTGGCATAGGTTGAGTTTGTGCAAGGCAAAGAAAACTTGTGACATTGACGGATGTACTTTCCGCCACCACACCTTACTGCACAACCCGAACTATGAGCGTGCCGCCGCTGCGCACGTGGATGTGGAGGATGACGAGGCCGCGGCGGGCACGTCCGGCGCCGCCCCGCGCGCTGTCGCGCCCGGCGCTGCGCCTGCCGGCCCCGCCGCCCCGCTCGCACCCGCTCCATACGACGTTGAGCCCAAAGAAGTCTTGTCACATACATCGACTTCTATTGCAACAGAGGACTCAGTACAGCCGCCGTTTCTCCGCCCGTTATTAAAGGTGGTGGCCGTGACCGTTTCCGGCCCATCAGGCACCGTAGACACCCATGCCTTACTAGATGATGGCGCTTCAGCTTCATTCATAGATTTGGAAGTTGCTGCGAAATTAGGCGTCTGCGGGCCCGAGAAACAAATACGTCTTGATTGCGTAGGCGGGTTAAGTAAAGATACGACTGTTCAGTATGTTGATTTTCAAATAAAAGGGCGCGACGCAAATGAGACGTATATAGTTCGTCGGGCCCGAGCAATAAACGGGTTAGGTTGTGCTACGCGGCCAATGATTGACAAATCTGACGTGTCAAAGTTTGCCTACCTTAGTGACATTAAAGATGCAATTTGTTATGACAACGTAAAGCCGACAATTATAATTGGCATTGACAACTGGCATCTTACTATGTCTAGGGCCACGCGTAAGGGTTCTAGGTCGCAACCGGTTGCCATTCGTACAGCTTTAGGCTGGGTTTTATTTGGTTTTTGCTGTAGCAAAACATCGCTGGTTGACGCTGTCCACCACGCGACGGTTTGCGAGCCCGTGGTCGTAGATACTAGTGATCGCGCAGTATTAGAACAATTAATTCGTGAGCAATATAGCATAGATTCGATTGGCATTTCTAAACGCGAGGCACGCAGTACAGACGACGAAAGAGCCATCCAAATTCTTGAGCGCACAGCGCGACGACTACCTAGTGGTCGTTATGAGGTTGGATTGCTTTGGAAGGCTGACAAATTATCTGTGCCTGACAGTTCTAAGATTGCCTTATCTAGGTTTCTTAGTCTAGAAAAGAAGATGTGTGGGGACCCGAGTTATGCAGAACGATATCGTCAAAATATTCACGATATGATTCGTAAGGGTTATGCTGAACTGTGCACGGAAGAGCCAAGCGCCAAGTCACCTGTTTGGACTGTGCCTCATTTCGGTGTAATCAATTTGAACAAGGCGAATAAATTGAGAGTTGTTCATGATTGTGCTTGTAAAGTTCAAGGAGTTTCGCTGAACTCGTTTCTGCTAACCGGTCCTGACCTTCTTCAGCCCCTATTAGGAATCCTACTACGTTTTAGGGAAGGCAAAATTGCTTTGACTGGAGACATACGCGAAATGTTTCCTCAAGTCAAAATTCGGGTAGAGGATCGCGACGCGCAACGTTTTCTGTGGCGTGATACTCCTAAGGAGCCAATTAAGACTTACCGCATGTCCTCAATGATTTTTGGGGCCGCGTCTAGCCCTTTCACTGCCATCTATATTAAAAACAAGAATGCAGTGGACTGGCAAGAGCGCTTTCCGGCCGCGGCTCGAGCCATCATTGTCGATCACTACATGGATGACTGTATAGTAAGTCTAGACTCTGTGGATGAAGCTGCTAAACTTGCTGCAGAAATACAACATATCCACCAAAATGCTGGCTTTGAGATGCGTGCGTGGGCCTCAAACAATCCCTCTTCTCTCTCGTTATTGCCTAAGGAGAGCTTGCTTGAGGTTCCTGTAGCTAGTCATGATGTAGATCTAGATGTTGATCTTGGCCGCCTCACCACGCCCGTGCGTACTCTTGGACTTATTTGGCAACCCATTCCCGATACAATTGGTTTTAATACGGGACTAAATAGAGACGGTACGCTGCCAAACAAGTTTACCAAGCGTGAAGTATTGGCTCATGTCATGCGAGTTTTCGATCCACTCGGGATTCTGGCGCCAGTAGTAGTTACAGGCCGCATTATGTTCCAGAATGCGTGGCGTAAGGGTCTCGAGTGGGACGAGGAGCTATCGCACACCGACAGTGCGGCGTGGAAGCTTTGGTTCGAAGATCTTTTTACGGCTTCCCGGTTGCAAATCCCACGCTGCTACTGTCCTGGCGAGGCAAAAGTAGTTGAGTGCGAACTTCACGTCTTTTCTGATGCGAGCGAGTCCGCTGTGGCTGCGGTCGCATATTGGCGTTTTACCCTAGATAATGGTGACGTGAAGCTGGCACTCATATGTAGCAAAGTTCGTGTAGCTCCTCTGAAACCAATTTCCATAAATCGTTTGGAACTTCAAGGAGCTTTGATCGCGGCTCGCCTCGCTTCTACCATTTGTGAAGCTCACAGACTTAAACCTGTCAAACGCATATTCTGGTGTGATTCTATGACGGTTTTGGGATGGCTCCGAAGCGATGCTCGCTTATTCAAGCCTTTCGTTTCACATAGAGTAGGTGAGATTATAGAGATAACTGACGTGAAAGAATGGCACTGGTTGCCCAGTCATTTAAACGTTGCGGACGATGCGACCCGTATTAAGCGTGTAACGTTATCTCCAGAATCACGCTGGATATCGGGACCTGAGTTTTTGCTTTCTTCTGAGTGGCCCAGCGAGCCATGCGCACCTGCATATCCAGGTATAGAAGACGAGAGCAAACACGCAGTGCGTCCCGACTTAGTTCACCTCATTAGTGACGTTGAAAAGCATGAGCCGGTTTCAGCTGATCCCACTCGTTTCAGTTCTTGGCTGAGGCTGGTGCGTGCGACAGCTACAGCGCATAAGTATATTTCATTGCTGCGAATGCGTAGTCTAACACGAAGGGGTCTATGTGTAGACAATTTAGTTCGTTTGGAGGGAGGGTTGTGTACCTTTATGTTTCAGCCTTCAACTCAATGGCAGCAGTTCACTGCCCTAAGCTCATCACGAGAGTCTGCTAGAGAGTTGACCGCCGCTGACATCCGCCTAGCAGAGACCCATATCTTGCTCAGGTCCCAGCTGGACTCCTTCCCCAACGAGATGGTGCATCTTAACAGTAGTCCTGCCCAGCTCTTGCCACGCTCCAGCCGCTTGTCAAAGTTATCTGTCCTAATCGGAGACGACAAGCTGATGAGATTGTCTGGGCGCATCACTTCAGCACCACTTGTGTCCAATCAGATGAAAAACCCTATTTTACTAGACGGGAAGCATCCAGCCGTGCATTTGCTCGTGGAGCATTACCATAGGAAGGCCTCCCACGCTAATACAGAGACTGGTCAATGAACTCCGACAAGTGTACCACTTACTGAGTCTGAGGAGCACCGTTCGCGCAGTCGCCTTCCGTTGCCAGCTTTGCCGCATTCGACGAGCCACTAACTTCCAGCCACCCATGGGAAACTTGCCAGAGGCCCGTTTGGGACATCACAAGCGGCCGTATACCTTCACCGGGCTTGACTATTTCGGTCCGGTCCAAGTAGCTGTCGGCCGAAGAAGAGAGAAGAGGTACATCGGCCTTTACACTTGCCTCGTCGTCCGCGCCGTCCACCTGGAAGTGGTGGACAGTTTGACCACAGATTCGGCGATCATGAGCCTCCGCCGCTTCATTGCTCGGCGAGGCACTCCTGCAGAGTTGTGGTCTGACAACGGAACCGCCTTCGTAGGCGCCAGTCGCGAGCTCCGTCGTCTCTACGCCGAGGCCACAACCCAGTATGCAGCGTCGGAGAAGATCAACTGGCGTTTCATCCCCCCTGCCGCTCCATTCATGGGCGGGTCCTGGGAAAGGCTAGTGAGGAGTGTTAAAGTGGCCCTCAAAGCGTCCCTCACCGAACGTGCGCCAACGGATGAAGTGCTCCGCACGCTCCTGGCGGAGGCCGAAGCACTCGTCAACTCACGCCCGCTGACGCATGTCGCCGTCGATACCAACAGCGAGGAGGCGCTCACTCCAATGCACTTCCTGCTGGCTTCATCATCAGGCCGCCCTCTACCAGCTTCAATGACAGACTCCGATCTCATCTCGAGAAGTAGCTGGCGCAAGGCGGTCAGACTAGCGGACCATTTTTGGCAGCGTTGGTTGAAGGAATACCTGCCAACACTTGTTCCGAGACGTGGGCGCGGAGAAGCTCCAGAGATAGCGATTGGTGACCTGGTTCTGGTAGCCGATCCCAACCTACCAAGGGGCACTTGGCCACGTGGAAGAGTGTCAGCAGTTTTTCCGGGCCCAGACGGCATTATCCGGGTGGCAGACGTCAACACTTTGGGTGGAGTGATGCGCCGCCCCATGCGCAAGCTGGTGAAGCTGTCCTAACAAAGAAGGGAGGAATGTGCGTGACGCACCTTTTTATAAGTTTTTTACCTTTTTTGTACTTTTTATACTTTTTTATATTTTATTTAAATAGTGTTCCGTTTTTGTTTCTGATGTTATGTCATCTGCTTTGTAAAATGGTTGATTATAAATTTCCATACCAGTGCCAGCGCCTTGTTATTTTCTAGGAATAACAGTCGTCATCCCTTTCTTCTAGTTCAAACCTAGGTATATAAGAAATATCGCGATATACAATACGCCGTTGATGATTAACCTCAGTAATTCGTCCTGATTTACGACTGCATTCAGCGCAATGATTGTATCATTCAGCGACTATATATAACGGTGATGACTCTTCACAAGAAGCGGGTCACTATAACTTGACCTTAGACAGTTGAAAAACAAGTTGAAGGTCAATAACAGTCCTCCGGATAATTGGGTCATAAACAGATTTAGGTTCGCGTCTTTCCCGTGGACATATCAAAAGTTAAGGGCTACAAAGCTTAATTTTGGATTGGTCTAGTAACCCGCATAAACGGCGTCTCCGGTTCTATAAATCCATGTAATAAAATCATAACTCACATGCTCATAAGCCGTTAACTATTGACCACAGGAGAGACGACTTTTTTTTTGCAAGTGTTTATGACCCAATTGCATTATTTAAATTGTGGGTTTTTAATTGGCACTGTCGTCTCATCTGCGTTAATATTTAGGTAGCGTTTATGTATATTCAGGCAGATGGAGAAATGAATTATAAATTTAGACAGTTTTGATATTCATGCCAAAATAAATTTATGAGGTTAATCACTTTACTAATAAGTTTCATCAATTTTATTTTTAACTAGGTATAAGGACGAGAGATTATAGCAATGTAAGTATGTTTGTTGGAATTCTTTTTGTACATTAGAATAGAAGACATTGGTGTGCGGTAATATTTTGCGGCAAATAATAGTTATTAAATTGTTAGATTAGTGTCTACTGCAAGCTGTATGTTTTTTTATCGCGAATGAGAGACTTAGCCCTTAGGTCACCCAGTACTAGCTTAGTTTGGGACTAGATCCATTTGTGTAACATTGTCCACAGATACTTATTTTATTTATGCGAAGCAATCACCTAAGCTATGCAACGATAGATGGTGCTAGTAGTATCCATTTTTGTATGACTCTAGTTTCTATGCACATTTAAACTTTTACTGAGTGGTTACTAACTGAGCGCTCCCGTGCTTTGGAAGGGACGTTAAGCTGTCGATCCCGGTTGCTGTCTATGGCAGCAGTCGTTAAGCCGGGTTGGAGGCCTTCGGGCGGTTTGAGAACTTCTAACAGTCAAGTTGCCCACACACTTGACAAAGCCTAATCCCAATAAGGTCTAGTTTCCCCTCGGGGTTGGAAGGTCAGATGGCAGTCGCTTTCGTAAAAACTAGTGCCTACGCCAAATCTTGGGATTAGGTAGCGGACCCCAGGCATCCTTCAGGATGCAACTGTACTGGGATAACGCTAGGAGGATGATGATGATGATGAATCACCTAAGCTTATTACAGGCAATTTATTTTTAAATTTTAGGATATTTAATCTGAACTTGAATTTAAACTTTCGTGAGTAATGTTAAAACTATATAACACTAAACGGTTAAAACTCACTAAACGGTTAAGATATAGGAAAATATGCTGTTACTTGAGGAAGTGAGAGTAAGTGAGCGTTACACAGCTGATTTTAAATATGCAACGAGTGGCGCTGCAGGATAATATGACGAAACAAACATGCATTGAGGTACAAATTTTATATGAATTATGATAATGATTGAATAATTTTGACTATTTACCATCTTTTCCCCTCGAGAATATTCGTTTAATTTTCTTCATGTTTGCTATCCTTTATTGCGCTTACAATAAGGCACAAAATGTCGTTTTATCACTTCGTATTTGAACAGTTCGGTTTAGTGTTAGGTTTAATATCATTCCAATAATTGAGCCATAAACTTCAATATGAATTGCCTAAAATATTACATTTATCTACTGAAAGTTTCCAAAGATTCATACCAGCAATTTTTAAAATTTTAACGCATTTTCATGAATAAATTAGTTACACAAAACTTTGTTTCCCACAATAACACAACACAAATGCAGTAGCCTAATTCAAGTCACAACTTTCAATAAATAAAAGAGGGCGGAATTATGTAGTACTTGACAGCACTTTTCTCGAATAAAGAACGCGCTCAACGTCAACCTGACGCGTCCCCGTAGTACGGACTAATTGAGTCTGCCTCCCGTAGGACTGTTACGCTACTGTCATTTGTGAGTTTGTGACCTCAGCATTGAGAATTGGTTTAAGTAGTTTTAGTACTTGTAAGAAAGTATTCGAGTTATTACGAGTACAATATGTGTATTAAATAAATAGAAATGATTATACGAGCCCAAACTAACACTATTTACTATGGCGATGTCGTTCATAGCTCAGCTTCTGACTTGTTTGTGAATTCTTTCAAACTTGCTTTTTTAAAATAACTTTTGCTTATACACTACAGCGGGTAGAATCAACTTAAAATTACAGGACGCCCGTCAACGTTATATACAGCGGCAGCTGTCATCGTATAGAAACTTGTCAAACATACAAGCACATCACACGATTACAAACGGTTTAGTGTAACCCACTATGAAATTATAATGCAAAACGCACCTAATTATTCGTATCGTATTCATTCATTAATTATGGATATAGTCTAAAATAGAACTAACGGAAGGTATTAAAAAGCAAGTATCAAGAACAAGCCAGTGGTCAGCGCGAAGGTGTATCCACCCACTCTACAATTACGCTATCAGTCTGTCACAAGCTATCGTGCGACAGTTCCCGTCCATAGAGTTAACAATTACATGGTTAAAAGATGTAAATACCTAAGGCCTCTAATTTTAGACAAATTGTTAAAAGCCACCTTAAGAAATAGAGATTGCAAAGATTTATGTAGTGCTTATCGCTGACAGTATAATATAATATGAAAAATTAAAAAAAATGTTTATGAAAACAAGGGTTAAATTAACTTTATTCTATTCTCCCTGAAGACCTCAGAAAATATTCTTATTAGACTATTCAAATACATATATATAGATTCAATCAAAAATGTACACATGAACACAAATTTCACAGTGACACGGATTCGTTTCTATTTTAGTATTTTTATCCCCATGGTAAATGCATAAATATTTCTTACATACAGTCATATGACAACCAAAAATTGTAACCAACAGTTGTGCCCTAATTATGGTAAGAAAACAAACCAATTGCCCTCATATTATTCACTTAACTTGCGTCTTGTGTAACGGAATAAAATTGATTAATTGCATGTAGGTTTTAATTCAATTATCGTACAACGCAACTGGTTATTTATTTTTATTACTAGTAATATTTTATCTGAAACTACTTTTACGGCGAGCTGTATTTTTTTAATTGATAGAATACACGACATGAGTTGAACGAGTCTTTCGGATGCTTATTATTTGACAGTTTAAATCACCTATCTATAAAATAGTTAAAAGTAATCATAAGATCCCATGGTACTTTGACGATTAATTATCTTAAGTTTTACAACCATTTGTGTGACAACGAACTTAGGAATCCATTTGAATTTGTTTGTAGACGTATTCGAATGTCAATGTTTTATATTAGTGTCTTTAAGTGCAAGCGAGCGTTGAGCGCCTTTAGAGTCCCTCCTGCTAGCATAATTCCTAAACAACATTAGTTTGATTTTATCTCAAAATATTTTTTTAAGGAACGGGTATTATTTTCGTATGACGGTAGAATGCGCTGGCAGCCACCTTCAGTCGGAGTAGACTCATTAGACGTATTGTAACTATTGGACAGTATAAACCGTTGTTTATCTCCACTGATTTGTATCATTTCTCGGAGGCCTTGTCACACTACCGTCGTCATCAGGGACCGTTCAAGAAGTGACCAGGTGTTATTACCTTCAGCTCTGGCGCGTCGCTCGAACTCGTCGAACAATCGATTGACGTCGTCGATCTGTCGACGCAGGCGTCGCAGCTGCGGGTCGGCGGGGTCACCCTCGCTCAGCAGCTTCTCCGCATCCTCGTTTAGCGCGCGCCGGATCGCTTGGCACTGTTCCCTACCCTCATCATCAGGGACCGATCAAGAAGTGACCAGGTGTTATTACCTTCAGCTCTGGCGCGTCGCTCGAACTCGTCGAACAATCGGTTGACGTCGTCGATCTCTCGACGCAGGCGCCGCAGCTGAGCGTCAGCGGAGTCGCCCTCGCTCAGAAGCTTCTCCGCGTCATCGTTCAGCGTGCGACGTATCGCTTGACGCTGTTCCCTACCGACGTCATCAGGGACCGATCAAGAAGTGACCAGGTGTTATTACCTTCAGCTCTGGCGCGTCGCTCGAACTCGTCGAACAATCGGTTGACGTCGTCGATCTCGCGACGCAGGCGCCGCAGCTGCGGGTCCGCGGGGTCACCCTCGCTCAGCAGCTTCTCCGCATCCTCGTCTAGCGCGCGCCGGATCGCTTGGCACTGTTCCCTACCCTCATCATCAGGGGCCGATCAAGAAGTGACCAGGTGTTATTACCTTCAGCTCTGGCGCGTCGCTCGAACTCGTCGAACAATCGGTTGACGTCGTCGATCTCGCGACGCAGGCGCCGCAGCTGCGGGTCCGCGGGGTCGCCTTCGCTTAGAAGCTTCTCCGCGTCTTCGTTCAGCGCGCGCCGGATCGCTTGGCACTGTTCCCTACCCTCATCATCAGGGACCGATCAAGAAGTGACCAGGTGTTATTACCTTCAGCTCTGGCGCGTCGCTCGAACTCGTCGAACAATCGATTGACGTCGTCGATCTGTCGACGCAGGCGTCGCAGCTGCGGGTCGGCGGGGTCACCCTCGCTCAGCAGCTTCTCCGCATCCTCGTTTAGCGCGCGCCGGATAGCTTGGCACTGTTCCCTACCCTCATCATCAGGGACCGATCAAGAAGTGACCAGGTGTTATTACCTTCAGCTCTGGCGCGTCGCTCGAACTCGTCGAACAATCGGTTGACGTCGTCGATCTCGCGACGCAGGCGCCGCAGCTGCGGGTCCGCGGGGTCGCCTTCGCTCAGAAGCTTCTCCGCGTCTTCGTTCAGCGCGCGACAGATCGCTTGACGCTGTTCCCTACCCTCATCATCAGGGACCGATCAAGAAGTGACCAGGTGTTATTACCTTCAGCTCTGGCGCGTCGCTCGAACTCGTCGAACAATCGGTTGACGTCGTCGATCTCGCGACGCAGGCGCCGCAGCTGCGGGTCCGCGGGGTCGCCTTCGCTTAGAAGCTTCTCCGCGTCTTCGTTCAGCGCGCGCCGGATCGCTTGGCACTGTTCCCTACCGACGTCATCAGGGACCGATCAAGAAGTGACCAGGTGTTATTACCTTCAGCTCTGGCGCGTCGCTCGAACTCGTCGAACAATCGGTTGACGTCGTCGATCTCGCGACGCAGGCGCCGCAGCTGCGGGTCCGCGGGGTCGCCTTCGCTTAGAAGCTTCTCCGCGTCTTCGTTCAGCGCGCGACGGATCGCTTGACGCTGTTCCGCACCCATGGCCACGAACTAAACAATAACAATGTTGTTTAGCGTATCAATAAGCAATAAAATACACACTAACACACAAAATGAATTGATACAAATCTCACTCGGTTCATACAAACTGTCTGAAAATCCTCTATTTGTAATAGAAACTCTGTTACATTAATGTTAAAGTAGAATATCCAATGGAATAAATATGCTCTTATAACAGTGTCAAACTCAAACTTATCTTACTAGTCAACTAGAAGAAATTCCCTTTATGTCACACCTGGCCATAAAGCGGCAATTACCGCACGCTCCGCGCGCGGGAATTCCCACTTCCTGGACAGGGGGTGACATAAAATTTTGTACTTAACACGGGCGGTAATAAAGAAAGCCTCAGATCGCATATTTATCGCCCTTGCCTTCGGCTCGGGCGTCATATACCTGCGATCTGAGACATTCTTTGTTTTGCCGCCCTTGTTAAGTAAAGTACTATTATGTCACACCTGGCCATAAAGCGGCCATTATCGCACGCTCCGCGCGCGAAAAAACCCACTTCCTGGCCAGGGGGTGACATAAAATTTTGTACTTAACACGGGCGGTAATAAAGAAAGCCTCAGATCGCATATTTATCGCCCTTGCCTTCGGCTCGGGCGTCAAATACCTGCAATCTGAGACATTCTTTGTTTTACCGCCCTTGTTAAGTAATGTACTATTACGGTTCATTAGGTCGCTCAGTTCGCAAGCCCCAACCGCCAAGCCTCGGTATGGAGCCAGTTTTTTTTCTCAAACATGCAATTAGATATTTACATCATGTTCGTTATAATGCTGCGAAGTACCACGTTTCACGAGCAAGTTTCTCAATCAACATGTCCATAAATTGCTTTTTACAGTCCTCTGCAATAATGTAGTCGGGTCATAAACACTTGCAAAAACAAAAGTCGTCTCTCCTGTGGTCAATAGTTAACGGCTTATGAGCATGTGAGTTATGATTTTATTACATGGATTTATAGAACCGGAGACGCCGTTTATGCGGGTTACTAGACCAATCCAAAATTAAGCTTTGTAGCCTTTAACTTTTGATATGTCCACAGGAAAGACGCGAACCTAAATCTATTTATGACCCAGTCAGCAACAGAGAATCCTCCTACATAACTTTGTATGCAGGAGTGTCAGTTTCTCTGCAGCTGAATGTACTATTATGATAAATCTCATACACCCCAACAATCAGTCCTTTGACCCAAGGAGGATTATACAAATTCCACTTAGTGATGCTCGTTTTCTAGATTATAAAAATAATAGAAAATGACATATTGCAGTAGTTGATACAAAACACAAGCGTACCTGCGGGAAGTCCCATCCTTTCACAACCTTGATGGTCGCGAAGATCATGTTCTGTCGCATACGCAGTTGTTTTCGCTGCCACAACTGGATAACCTGTACACACAACCACCATATTAACAAAAAACCACCGTGGTATATCGTATATAAGACACATAACGGGTACATCACTTTATTAGAGACTTTATAAGGTAGGACAAAGAGAAAGAAGGGAAATAGTATTATTAAGTGTATCTCTTGGGGAGGCGCATCTGATAAAACTGGTATCGAAATGTAGGACGAATGTTGCTACTGATTGTTTTGTTGTTTCACATTGAATTATAGTTAAAAAAAATAAGGTCGTGCGTTTGTAATTTCTATTAAGTACCTGTACCTTATTCCAAGCCTAACAAATTGAGATGGCGACATCCGTTTCCGCTGGCAACCTGCCATGTTCCGAGTGACGTTTACCGGTTTTATCCCCACCCTTAGGAACCAAGCGGCGCTATGGCTGCGGACCTAGCAGCCGTCATTGGCGTTCTGTTTTTTGCAGAGGCAACACATAAAGTACTTGCTCCGGCGGTACTTGAATCTGCCTTTTTAACGGAAAATAATTCGAAATTTTCTGATCAAGTTCCATGATAGTGACGAATTAGATAGTTGGATCCCGGTAAACTACGTGCAGGGTGATGGTGCTCCACCCATAGACTGCTGAAGAGCGAGGATTCTTCATGTCTGACCACGGACGATGGAATTTAAAATAATCGTGAGTAGCTCTCAGCGGGGCTGGAGGTAAGGTCTTTACAAGTTTTTTAGTAAATTTGCGTACCCGATGATGTCTGTTCATGCAGTTCCTTCCGCCACGGTCCACCCGTGCTGCTTTTTTTTCGTGAAGGATAACCATTTCACTTTTGCAAACTACCCTCAAATCATCTGGTATCGCAATTGTGGAGCACATCAGTATTTACCATATTACGGTTTTAGGATTATTAATTCCGGTCATTATAATGCATGCTAATCGAACCGTACCTCTGGAGTTTAGCTTATGGCTATAGCTCAATAGCTAGCTGCCGTAAGTGTCGATTTAAACTTAAGTAAATACAAAATTACGTTCTGATTATTTTCCGGTTTAACGAGGTAGCGCGTAACGCGCTTCATATTACTAGACATTTCTGCGCAGGGAGTTGTTACCATGCGTGCGTGAATTAAGTTAATAAAATCATACGAGTCGTTTATTATAGTTTCGAGATGAAATTTCGGCAAGTGTAATTTTGGTAACATAATTATTTCTTGATGATGATCGGGTTGTGCCAGGGGGTACCCAATATAAAATATTGGGTCCTGACGCTTCGCCAGCCGCTGCCGCGGCATGCTCCGCTCGCGGCTTGCGCGCTGTAGGGTGGCAGTTCTGCCTAGCTCTCCTAATCGCTTCGGTCGTCGTCATACCTAACGGAGACTTTCCCTGAAATAAATAAGGTAAGTAACCTTATCTGAGTACCCTCAATCTTATTTTAAAAATAAACGTTTGTCTATTTTTAACCCCCGACGGAAAAAGAGGGGTGTTATAAGTTTAACGTATCTGTCGGTGTATCTGTCTATCTTTATAATTTATAAGTTGTAAGTAGTTGCGCAAACTCAAAGTACTTTGGCTAAGATATAGGTATTAAGTGTTTATACCGAATACGCGTGGCTTATTTTTAGTCAGATTGTTTGCTTCGCCCGTCGCACGGTCCGAGAGATGCTTACATGAATAAGCCAGTTAATAGCATACATGACGGAATATTTAACAAAGTGTCTGATGGTGGTATCTTGAGTTTGTGGCAATATTATATCTATACAATACAATACAAATACTCTTTATTGCATCTATAATTACTGTTACGCAGTGAACACGGGTTCGACTCCCGACATTTTTCATACTTTGGGAAATCTATAGGATATTTCTATGCCTACGCACGCTTGCGGAAGATGATGCTGCAAACCTCTCGGCACGGTCACTCCTGCGCAAGGAGTTATTACCAACCGTTGATCAAAGTCACTCCTGCGCAAGGAGAAGATACTTAGTCAAACTTTTGCGTAAAAAGTTACAAACAAAGCACTTTAAGAAGACTTGGTTTAACACAACCTCGTCGCAACTTCTGGGCAATACAGATACGCATTTCAGTCTACAATTGCTTGGTTAACTGTGTTCGAGCTCCTCCTTTAGCTCGAATCTCCACTACTTTTGGCAAAGTAGGAGGTACGCAGGATGAAACAGCTGCTACAGAGGCAAATAGGCGACGTTTCCAGATTCTCGCCGGTGTTCAGCAGATGATATTACCTATAGCCTTGCTTCGCTTTTCATCCAGCTGGCCTAGCACAATTTCCTGCCAAGTCGTATCTAGCGCGACTCGGCGGTTCCTGACCTGTCGCACTCGAATTTAGGAGTTGGAATCAGAGGGTAGATTTATCTCTACTCGCGTAGCGTCGCAACGGCAGTTTTGTTAGGCCCTCGAATAAACGTCCTTTAGATCTGGTACGGATAAAGTAACCATTTTGTTATCTATGCACACCAGAGTCAAGGGTGCGTACCTAGTATGCTTCTCTAGTTTAATCATTTAGGCTTGACGATAAATTATATACAAATGAACACTGGTCGTCTAGCAATCATTGTACCTACTCCTTGGGACTGCAGTGAGATCCTGGGCTTAAAATCACTTTCAGCTGGAAGGATTTCCACAAAATTTCCTCCCTTCCCTTCGGTAACTGACACACTGACATGACATGCTGCATATACATGTTTATAGAGCTTCTATATCGCAGACATTCGCCTGTTTTATTGAAATTATACGATATGAGCTAATTAAATAAAAGCTGTTTACGATTTTAATTCCCGAACAAAATGGCCTCATTATGATCATTGATATTATTCTTCGTTGTATTTACTAGCTTCGGCCTCGTTGGTTAGGAGGGTCTATACCTTTACTTTTATATTTCGGGTATGATCAAAATCAGTAATGTACGCACTGACAGTAACCAGTAAGAGACCAGAGTAGCACATATTCAGCGTTTTTAAGACTACCTATATGTATGTATGTATGTATGTAATAACTTTATTGTACACAAAAAAAGCACAAAAAATACAAACAAATAAGGACATTTTGGTACAAAGGCGAACTTATCCCTAAAAGGGATCTCTTCCAGTTAACCAACCTATATTGTAGTCCATGCGAAATCAGGGTCGAATAATTGTAGAACATTCTCTCCCCTGTAAGGTACTCTATACATAATTATTATGGGGTATACCTACCCTACCTATACTTAATCAGTCAGGTCTCCTCGCAACTTGGAAAGCTTACATAGTTTCGACATCGCAGGTGATCCAGTTAACTGCAGTATTTGTCGTTGGTTGTTGTTAGTAAGTTCGTCGCTACTATCGGACGGTAGATATTGATAGCGTCGACATTTATTTTTCTTTGTTCAGCGCGTTCTTTCTCCTTTGTATACGTATGATACAGGAGGGTTCCCGTTTATAACTATGTATCTACCAGGTTTTACCTAGTGCCCCTATCGATATGTTAACAATTTAGCGTTATAATTCAGCGACCAGGAGAATGAGGCCCTATCCATGGAAATCGAGATTCATAGTATTTAGTCTTGGATAGTAAAAAATCTCTTACCATTGTCTAGTTCTATAGCTGTGTGGCTGATGACTGGTGGCCCACTTCAGTTTATTTATTAGCCGTAGGCGAAGGTCTTTTATGGCGTCTTATAATCATCCTGGCTAAGACTACAAGCATATTTGGGATAGGACGTAATGCGTAAGTCAATTCGAGTAGATAATTCCTCGCATTTTAGGCTGTTTATGTATAAAACTATGATTTGAACACTGTTCTGTAAACGGACCCATAGCTTGATTCAGTTCAAAGAGAAGATAATCACTACCGTTGTTCAGTTCAGTACATTTTGTCAGCCGGATAGGCATTTATGGATTCCACGTACTATTACTCATTCTGTGATCCCACGTTAAAGGACGTGCACAGGATTTTTACACTACATTTGTTTTAAATTTTGAAAAGCTGCTAATATTGAAGCTAGTTCAATTAAATGTCGGTCCGATATTGCCTACCAATGAATTACACATTCAAATTGTTTGGCTTATAGTTCTAATCCAAATGTTGATCCACTGACCTTTACTTATTTATTGGATATCATTAGGTTTTGTTCTGTAACCGAGAGGAAGGTATAAAAGCTTCGTGGTTAACTAGCTGAAATCTATTCTGTGGATTGCTACGGTGTGAACAATATTCGCAATTGCTAAGCTGACAATCGTTAATAAAGATGACATATTTATAACGTAGAAACACGTAAGTGACTAGCTGGTGCTACTAGGTTTTTCAAACAAGTAGATACTTACTATTATGTAGTTTGATATATGGTGAAGGAGTAATTATGGATTACGTAGGTGTAAGTGACTAGCTGGTCTACTAGGTATTTCAAAAAATGTTCATTTTAAATCTGTAGGCGTTTTGGACACTACTAGAGCCTGTTATGTAGTTTAATATATGGTGAAGGAGTGATTATGATATTTATATTACTTGTATGTGTTAAGTATAAAAGTTTTCACTCCTCTACAATGCTTTATTCTATTCTTCACATTGGCGTTCTAATTAAACTATTTAGTTTCGATTAATCCTTATGAACCAGCAGCCGATAACAAACACTTCTCAATTTGTTAGGCTTGGAATAAGGTACAGGTACTTAATAGACAAATTTTACCTGAAAATAAAATTTATATTAAGTTACTTACCTTATTCCAAGCCTAATTTTATTGCTGTCTGCTGGCGTGTGCTTAAACACCATTTCATTTTTATTAACATTCACTTGCATGTATTAGAATCTAAGCTTATTTTTCAGCTAAAAACTTAGTTTTAAGCTTGTTTTTCAGGAACAATTTAGTACTTAAGCTCTTTTTCAGCTGTACTAGTTAATCATCAGATCTTATTTAAGCATAAACAAATCAACTACCTACCCTTAGTTCGTGCTTTGTTTACATAACGCAGTGCCACCGGTCTACCTACCGTGGCTACATTTGCCACCTGTCTATCTGCAGTGGCTATCTACCGTCCACTTATATCATATTGGACGGTAGATCAAATTGAGAATCCAATGACGGCTGCTAGGTCCGCAGCCATAGCGCCGCTTGGTTCCTAAGGGTGGGGATAAAACCGGTAAACGTCACTCGGAACATGGCAGGTTGCCAGCGGAAACGGATGTCGCCATCTCAATTTGTTAGGCTTGGAATAAGGTAAGTAACTTAATATAAATTTTATTTTCAGGTAAAATTTGTCTATTTCAAGAGCCATAGAGTGCATTTTACAAAGCTCATTGAGAGCATAAATAATTAACGTGATTAGAGGTCATTATTGGGCGTTATATTGTAAACAAGAGATAGTAAACAAGAGATATTTGACGAAAGTGGATTTGTTAGTTCATGTAGCTTCTCAGGTAAGTATAATATTTTGACAACATTTCATATTTTTAACTACTTTATTTTATGAACTAGTAAGAAAATAGGTAAAAATTTAAGCCAGCCGTATTTTTTCTTTTTCAATTTAACTCATTATTTCATACAAAAAAAACAAGGTCATTCCAAAAGGGCGTAAGTAAAATATGACGTCATCTTCCCAACAAGAATCCAGAGCCACTCCAGAGCAGCGATTGTCTGTACTCTGTACTAAGGTCTCCCTGAATACAGCGAGGAAGATGACGTCAACTTTCGGTTTACAGTAATTTACGATTTTTTCCAAAACAAACGGAGAAAAAAAATTAAAAAAATGTTTTTTGTGTACTTCACACGTTTTTACCGAAATGGTTTTCGAATTAAGATTTTTGGAAATTATGAAATATTGTCAATTGTCGGTTTATTTTCGTACTTTTTCATACTTTTCGGTTCTCAACCGGGTGTAACTTTGGTTTTATGATACCTATTCCACTAGACAAACAAAGCAGACAATTACAAATACATCGTCCAATCGCAGTATTTTGATTAAAGATCCGAATTCGACAGTCTACTACAAATTGCTTTTATCATTAGATATTTTTCCCTAAATTTTCATTTATTCATTCATTTCAGCCTCTTTCTACCCGATGTTGATCAAAGGCCCCTCATTTGCGATACAGTTAAAAAGGCTGTGTCCATAGATACGACTCACGTAAGCCGTGTTCCGAATCACGCTTACAACGCTCATAGTGCTTACAGTGCTGACGGCCGGTCCGAATCAAATAGCGCGCTCAAGGCTGCGTGAGAAGTGTTTTGTTTCGGACCGCTATTCGCATGAGCGCGCTTACGATCGGACCGATTCACGCTCATAGCCCGTGTTTACTGTCATGTTCATATATCAAACGTCAACTTGACGTTTGGCTCAAGGTGCTTACGCCTGGGAGTGTGAGCATCGTAAACGCCAATATGGCGCCGTCCATGACGTCATCGATGACGTCACAACATCTCATGTAAACGCTATGAGCGTGATTCGGTCCAATCGTAAACGCGTTTATAGCGTTGTAAGCGTGATTCGGAACATGCCTGTACACAATCGGCTCATTAGCTGTGGCCGTTTTTTTTGCACCCGACTGGGGCTTTATAGGCAGGGCCCAATAAAGCCATAAGAGTGCGGCCTGGGTAAAATCTAGAGGAAACCGTGGCCGCCAGTGTACTCACCCGGTCGTACGCGTTGCGCAGGCGTTGCGCGGCGTCCACGGCGTCTTGGCAAGGCGGGGGCAGCGCGATGACGGCGCCGGGTAGAGTCGCCTCCGTGCCCGCGCCGCCCAGCCGCACCAACCAGCGCGACCGCCCAGAATTGTCCACCACCGTTACTGCTGAACCCTTCTCGATTGCCACCTGGAACAATCATCACGCTCGTCATTCATATTTATCCTGAACAGTTTTTTTTCTACCAGACCGAGAAACCCTTCGCTCACACACTTCACGCTTCCGTGGTAAAAAACGGGTAGATGAATTGGAGGCATGTTTACAAAACCAACATAACTGACTAGACTGGTGGACATCTGCTGTCATTTAAATTGTTCTTGACAGAGTGTCAACCAGTCTAAGTAGTTATGTTGTTTTTGTAAACATTCCTTAAATTTTTTATCCATCGCCACACATACGAAGATCGTTGCCGTTGCCTAAAAAGAGTTCACATATACATACATACATGTTTGCCACCTATTAGATATACTTCAAAAACATTCTAATGAATGAATGAAATAATTTAATCCAAAACATATCCATATTACATTTGATCGAAATAACATTAAATAAAAATTAATAATGAATGAATGAATTTGCCGGAACAGAAATCTTTTAAACCAGCCGGATGAGAAGAGATGGCACATTTTTGACCTAAAGCAGAGTTACTGAACCCCTCCCAGACGTGGGTGATGATGTTCAATGGAATACCACCAAAAAAGGAATACAATCAAACCACAAAAATCATCTGATTATGGCTGACAGCCGATTGCAGATTATGAAAAAAACTTACATGGCATACTACAAATTTAAAATTAAAGAAAAAATTTAAAGATTTAGGCATCGAGCAGGATTCGAACCTGCGATCTC
Organism: Cenopis cana; assembly: GCA_951800055.1. NCBI lineage: Eukaryota > Metazoa > Arthropoda > Insecta > Lepidoptera > Tortricidae > Cenopis > Cenopis cana. The sequence continues at coordinate 3,336,840 of OX637495.1, forward strand.
CTGGCATTCGCGGTCAGTCGCTCTAGCCAACTGAGCTATACTTAGGTGCAACCCACACCCGGCCCCCAAATACTCAAATTGATTTAATATTTTTTTCGATTTTTCCTTTATTTCTAGCAGCGTAGACAAAAATTAACTTACATTGGCATGTTTATAAGCGCAGACGGTCTCCGCCCTGAGCGGTCTCGTGATGGGCGCGCGGCGTTGCTTGACCGGCCGCACAGTCTGCGCCTCTTCCACCAGACGTGAAACTACTCCTCCGTGGGAGTTCAGCTCCTCGCGCAGCTCCTGCATGCCCTTCAGTAGACGCTCGCCCTGGTCCAGGGTGAACTCGGATTGGGAGAACGTAGAGTTCAGGGCTTCTTCTCGTCTGTGGAGTGTACAAGGGATTTTTGTCTTGAACTTATTTTAGAAAGATTAATGGGTCGAAAGCTATTATGTATATAGAAAAAGGCATCAAATCTGTCCCAAAATCAAACGTCATGCCAAACTTCCTAAATACGTGATCAACCTGAATTTAGATTAATTTAGGACTAGTGTTTATATTTCACTAAGACTTTAGCGATAAGACCGTCTGTTGTTTACCTCTAGGTTTAAATCTACATACTCTGTAATAGTTTTATTTATTGAGGTGTGCAATAAAGAGTATTTGTATCGTAATGACTTACTTCTGAATCCACTTCTCGGCCTCCTTGACCTCCTCGAAGAAGTGGTGGTACTGCGTGGTGTGCTTAAGGTGCGTCTCCAAGCACAGCGTGAGTTGCAGCACCCACGCCCATTGCGACTGCATCACCTGCAATTATGAGAGAAGTATTACAACCGTGCATTAATATGAGCGAATAGCAATAAGCGTCAGTGACTAATAGTAGTCATCTTTCTAACAAACAAATGGTAAAACCTCAGTAAAGCTCGACCAGAAAAATATCACTATGCTGCAAAACATTTCATGATTAGAATCAGAGCTGACAGGTAAAGAAATAACAATCTAAAATATGCTTTAAGCAATAACAATTAGAGTTTAAACCGTACTGACCTGCAAGTGCGCTTCGATCGTTTTCGTCGCCGGGTGGTGTTGGGCGATCAACGCCTCCCCCCGGTCTATAACATTGCTGAACTGCAGCTCTCTCTTCTCCAACGACGACATCAGTTGCTGCAAAACATACCTTATTTACAACACCGTAAGCCACAAGTTTGTTTAAGCGGTAACAAGCGTTAAATAAAGACGCAACTAAAGATAAATTAAAATCAAATGAAATGAACAAACCTCGCTATCGTCTCCAAAGGAATGCTTGCAAGGATTGAAAACGGAATTTCGTAAATAATTCTTCAAATAAATGGTACAACAACATCGTCTTAAGCCTGTCACACACTGTAGCGGTCTGCGGTGGCGGTCAGTTGTACACTATGACTAAGGTAACATTCATTCAGACACTCGACGCCTTGATTTTCAACTGGCTGCCACCGCAGGCCGCTGCAGTGTGTGGTACGCTTTATGGATAACCCATTCGTGAGAATCATAAGTTTAGCGCACACTTCCTAAAGTCAAAACACTACATTTAACAGTTTATATTTCATATGAGGCTATTAAATGTTTGCAGTAGCTAATACAAGTGAGCTGTAATCGAGGATGTACGGAAGGACTGGAAATCTAACTTCTACTTCTCTACTAAACTACTACTCTACCAAAAAAGTAACTATTAGACGCGAGGAAATTTTCTATTTGCCTTTCATTCCATTAAGTTGTTCTCATATTCTTGGTTAAAAACTATCTTAGTATATATGCTCATATATAACCCGTCATGAATGAAAAATCAAATATTATGTTATGATCATGTATATAACATTTATTATATAGTTAGTATATCAATTCCTAATCATTTAGGCCGAGTTGGAGGCCTTCGGGCGGTTTGAGAAGTTCTAACAGTCAAGTTGCCCACTCACTTGACAAAGCCTAATCCCAATAAGGTCTAGTTTCCCCTTGGGGTTGGAAGGTCAGATAGCAGTCGCTTTCGTAAAAATTAGTGCCTACGCCAAATCTTGGGATTAGGTAGCGGACCCCAGGCATCCTTCAGGATGCAACTGTACTGGGATAACGCTAGGAGGATGATAACAATTCCTAATCATAAATATGAACTATAACCTGAGAGATTTAAATATTGCAACAGTGTTACATTTTCTCATTATAGTAAATTAACCCTTCATTTCACTATGCATATTGGGTTGGGCTTCATGTTTTGAGAATATTTTCTCTATTTCCGATTTGTTTAATACGCTATTTTATTCTTATTTTTGATTTTATTTAATTCTTGGTTCAAGCAATTTAACACTGGGCACTACTGACAACCCTAGCACTGCACCAAAAATGCTTTAAAATGTACGCTCACTGATGATGATGATGACGTAGTCAGTTTATGAGTGACCATTTTACTAGTTTGTGATCTAGGTACCTCATAGTAATGCTGGACGGCCGGCAGGTTGATGTGCGGGTCGGCCCAGTCTCGCGACAACTCCACTTGTTCCTTCTCGTTGAGCCAGTTCAGCTCGGCTGTGGCGCTCTGCAGGAATTCTTGTAGCGCGTCCAAATCAGACATGCTGAAAGAATAACACAATAATCCGCATTAATGAATGGAGGCGCAGCGGAGGAAACGTAAAGAAATGCTGGTGATGTCTACAGCTCCCAGAGCCTCTAGCTACTTACCGCTTGGTGCTCGTGGACAGCAGCTCAGCGTACAGCTTCTGCAGCTGGTTGAGGTGCTGGTTGTACAGCGTCAGCTCTTCGCCTGAGAAGTTGGCGCGGTTGTGCACGCACTGCTCCACCTGTCAAACGATATACTCATTAAAGATTAAACAGACACTGACCTACCTATCGTCTACTGAGCTCGGTAATTCCAGACGACATATCTATTGATAAAAATTGTTTCTAGTTTCCCCCCAGGTTGGAAGGTCAGATGGCAGTCGCTTTCGTTAAAACTAGTGCCTACGCCAAATCTTGGGATTAGGTAGCGGACCCCAGCCATCCTTCAGGATGCACCTATACTGGGATAACGCTAGGAGAATAATGATGATATCTATTCATAAAAAATGACCACGGTAGACGACATCATCTATGCCTAATAAAAGTTAATAAATTAGATACAAAGTTGCTGATCGCTGTAGAGCACTAAAATTACCTATACTAACCGACACCACTTATGGTAATCAAACACTGATTGAAAAGACTCGTTTGAGAGGTTTGGAACGCGGAAGACGAGTTTGGAACACTTAGGGAAAATTAACAGTTATCTCGATAAAGGAGTGAATTTCTCCAATCGATATGACAGCCACAGACGGTTAATTTTATATCACTACGCAAACTAGCCAAGACCTATCATAAATTGCAGAAGTCATAAGTATGCGATGTGTACTCGCCTTGGAATGGAACTGATCGATGGTCTTGTGTTCTCGCTGGTGTTTGTCCAACTCGTGCTGCACGCCTGGCAAGTCCGAACCGTACTCCGCTTCGTGGAGCTTTTTCTACAAAACAAGAAAGAACACAAATTAAGTATTGCTAATATTCTAAACGACCAAAACCACGTTTTTGACATAACTAATTTTAGAATTTGAAGGCAGCAATATGAAGTTTGGCCTGTTCGCTATCGCTGGGCCGCGAAACGTTCTCCATAAATATTGCCGACATGGTCCAATTGACTCGTTTATATTGTACCAGCGCGTTGGTACGAAGGAAAATTTGGCCCTCGGAGACATGTGGATGGGACTAGCTCAAAACAGGGCAAACTGGTGTGAAGATGAGCTTTTTTCAACAGTAGGTGGACCAATGCTGAATCGATGATGATGATAGTGTATTGAATAGCACACTATAGGCCTTCCCAAAGAGTGCTACAATGACCTGTTCTGCGTCACCTGCATCCAGCGGACTCCCGCGACTTTTACCAGGTCACGAGTCCACCTTGTAGGGTCTACCGTCTCTGCAAGTCCCCCATAGTTCCAATAGTCCCTGTCGACAACCTTTTGGCTCCAACGGCTATCCGTTCTACGTGCAATGCGTGGTCTTTTGGAGGGCTATGTCGAGCTGTGGACGTCTTTCAGCTGACAAGAAGATGATGATGAATAACTCACCAGGCGGTCCTTGCATCACCGTGGTCTGCTCTGCACGGGTCCGCACGGACGACAGTAGTCCGGTGAACAACAACTCACCAGGCGGTCCTTGCACCACTTGGCGGCGTCCTGGAGCTGCTGGAACAGCGGGTCGGCGTCGTGCACGCGCGTCTCCAGCACGGTGCGCGTCTCGCGGCGCACGGTGGTCTGCTGCACGGGCAGACGCACGGAGGACAGGCGGGGGAGCAGGCGGCCGGTGAACGCTTGCCGTGCGCTCAGCCAGCGGTCGTGGATTTGTTGTACGCTGGAATTCATTATATTTAATTAATGACACAGTGAGAGTTATAAAATGCCATGCACTTGCCAGACAGAGAATGAATGACTTTGGCAATGGCTACCCTAAACTAAAGGAATTCAGAGTACTCACTCTGGTATTCATAATACTGGCTGGAATTCATTACCTATATTTAATTAAAGAGAAGACAAATTAAATATCTAAACAAAATTCAGATTTCCTAGCCTCAATATTGTTTGAGATGCAATGAAAGCTGAATATCTCGAAGACGACTGTTTTTGTTTCCATCATAGCTAAGAATCCGCTCGACAGATAAGATTTCAAAAAACTACACTCAAATCGGCACATCCGTTGGTGAGATGACACAGACAGACACACACAAAAATACACGCATTAGCATCGGATGCTGCCTGGTTACCATTACAAACGCATGTAGAACAATAACTCTGACTGGTGTGTCTGTCTGTTGTTGTTTGCCTACTACTTATTGTGCATAATGTCCTTTAATTGAGGCGTGAAATAAAGAGAAATTGTATTGTAGAACTCACCGTCTCTGCAAGTCTCCCGCCTGCGGGTACCGGCCCTCCTTCAACGCCTGTGCGTCCTGGAACATCTCGTGTATGGTGTGCTCCATAGTACGCAGCTCCTGTTCTATCTGCTCCGCGGCCAACTTGGCCTCGGCCGGGTGCACGCCGCGCTCGACGCGTCGGATCTCGCTCTCGATGTGTCGCTCGACAGAGTCGAGGCCGGATTCCGTCTGTTTTATGTCTCTGGAAAATTTAACAGGAGATATTCAGTAATTTCTCGATAAGACCACAATAATTAGCTGGTGGTAAAAAAGAGGTAAGGAAAAGACCCAGAGAAAACCACCATTCGAGACGAAACACAAGCTTCCCAAGACGTAACGCGACTCTTCGTCCATATAATTCTTCTCCTGAACCTGTGCGAATCTGCGAGGAAATTCAAAGGTGTATGCGAAGCCCCCAACTGATAGTGCGGGGCCTACAGCCCATACCCTCTCTTCCATGCATGGAGGCTTGTACAGTCACGAGTTTTAATTTGGGACCCCCTTAAGGTTGACAGTACTGTCAAATAGTATAGAAATTCAAAGAAAAAGTTTGCGAAATGGGTCCTAAATTATTGCACGTGACCGTACTTACCCAGCATTCCCAGAAGTGGGACATATATAGGCTAATCTGATGATAGTCCCTATTTTTTACAGAACTGCCTGAGTTCCAGTGTCTTTCCTGTATCACTTGTGCAGTTACCATTCCGTTTCATCCATGTGAGGAGGCTTGTACCCAGTACTCCAAGAATTCTGTGCAGTTTGTCGGCGCGACGCTGCAGCCACTCTAGGTGTTCCCAGAATTGAGCCATAACGATGAGCCATAAATATGAATCTGATGACGATAGTCCCTAATCTTGCAGAGAACTACTCGAGTTCCAGTGTATTTCCTGTCTCATCTGTGCAGTTTCTCGGCGCGGCGCTGCAGCCACTCTAGGCGCTCCCACAATTGAGCCATAATGATGAGCCATAAATATGAATCTGATGATGATAGTCTTGCAGAGAACTACCAGTGTGTTTCCTGTCTCACCTGTGCAGTTTCTCGGCGCGGCGCTGCAGCCGCTCGAGGCGGCGGATCTCGTCGGCGAGGTCGCGCTCGCGCTCCTGCTGCGCCATCAGCAGTCTCGCCCACGCCTGCTCGAGCGCCTCGGGTCGTAGTGTCGGCTCGATGTCGCACTCGCCCACCGATTCGAAGTATTTCTACAATCACAAGGTTTTCAAGTTAACCAAAATGTTTTAGAAACATTTTGTAATGGTTTTGTTTGCAGAATCATGGCCTTTTTATTTAATTCCAGAGTATTTTAAAAGTCCTCGCTCCACAACCACGCTCTGTTACCAACCATGAAATCTATCATCCCAGTGGCTTGGGAAGATACAACCATATTGAAGCATCCTTTCAAATTTATATCACAAACACGACCTTTGTCTGTATAAGTAGGTCCATATTTGTTCAATAAAATCATTCAGTTTCTGCACTAGTCTACTGTCTGGACAGTTTTCTACGCATCCATCAAAGATCGACCGAAACACGACCTTTGGCTGTATAAAAAATAAGAAGGTGCATATTTGTTGAATAAAATCATTAAATTTTGAACTGATCTACTGTCTGGACAGTTCTCTATGTACCTTAGGTAAGTACCTTGACATTAAAGCTGAGTGGAGGCCATTTCAATGATGATTTTATATATGTGTACTTGGTAATATGACTTGTTTATTTCTAATGTATTAGCCTAAGTAAACGTCTTGAATAAACTTTTTTCTATTCTATTCTAAAATTCCTGCAAGGAATAAGTAAATAGAACGAACCTCCAGCTCCCGGTACTGGTGGAACAGCTTCTGCTTCTCGCGCTGCCTGATCGGCACCTCCTCGCTCCGGAACCTCGTGCTCTCGCTGAGCAGCTTCTTCATCTCGATCAAAGTTGACGGGAAAGCACGGTCCTGGAGAAATAGAATGAGTTAGATGTCTGATCTGTCGACGAAAACGGTGTGCGAAGTGCTCAAACTGAGCCCTTTCACTTTTAAAGTGTATAACACGAGAGTGGAGGAGACGGCACAATACGAATTTCGGGTTTCGATGCTCGGAGTAGACCTTCTGAGTAGGGACTGCTACCTGTACTCTCTCATCTTTGAGAGTAAACTTGTACAGTCAAGTGCAAAAATATGGGTGCATACAACTCGCTCAAAAAGATGTCCCATAGCTCTTATGTCGGTGAATTAAGGTTTTGGTACATATTTATGAGGATTCATTCGATACATATTTTTGCACTTGACTGTACCAGCGCAGTGGGACGGGTGATGAAGATAACGTAGGCCTTAAATAGGCCTTTCTCATAACACCTTCGAAAATCATTGATTGTATCGTCTTTGAAACTCACTAACCCAAGAGCAACGTTTAATCATGATTGGTGCACGTTACGGATGTCCGTCCAGGGTCCTTGGCAGATCCTTCGAGTCGATTCACCTTTATAGATCTGGTCTAAAGATGGGTTGCCCCAATCTGTCGGTAATCGTAAGTGGTGGATAAGTTTCTAGGGGATGACAGCTGCCAGCTGCCATTTTTAACGTTGACCGGTTGTTGTAACCCGTCCTAATTAAGGATGGATATATATACATAGCTTTTCTCCACAAGGTGAGCTGATGATCTTGGTTAAGGTCGTGAGGGTCCGCTGGATGCGGGCAGCGTATGACAGATTGTTGTGGCGCTCTCTGGGGGAGGCCTATGTCCAGCAGTGGACGTCTTTCGGTTGATGATGATGATAGCATACCTGCAGGAGCGCGATGTTCTCGTGCAGCCACGCACGGTGCGCGGCCGCCTGCTCCGTGTAGCCGGCGGCGCGCCGCTGCGACTCCGCGTCGAACAGCGGGTGCACTGGTGCCGGCTCCGGGAAAGTCTCGTACAGGGACGAGATGTATGTGATGAGGGACTTCTCGTCGGGCTCGTGGGTGTCCACATCTGGGAATTATGGGATAGGTTAATTACATGACCGGAGATTGACTATGTCGTATTACAATGGAAAGAGGCTGGATAGGAGCCAGTAATTGTAATACGCAGTGTAAAAAATGCTGGAATTTTGTTGTTGGGTATCAGCGTCAGCAGAGTCGATCAGATAAAAGTGCTGTGTTTGCAGAAATTTCATTAAGGACCTTTTTTTAGGATTGTGGTGCAGTATGTCCTTCCCAAATCCGAAAAGAAACTAATTAAGGCCGCTACGGAGAGATAATAAGAAACGAAAATTATTCTTGTGGCAACTCTATAAGAATCTGTGGAAGCCTTCGTAGAATATCCAACTTATGTTGGAGAACTATTCTAAGTATTTAAAGCTACAGGCTGAATAAATGACCTGTACTTAGTTGTCTGTTGCTGATAATGACTTTGTTAAGAACTTTACAAGCGACTCTAATTTTACCACTACACAGAGTCTACCATTTTGTTTCAGGAGAACATCTTCAAAGTTCGCAAAATCGGTCATGGTCTGTGCGCATAACCGCGGTGTTTAATTCGAAACAATATGTTATCTGCGGGATCGCCGACGAAGGAAGGCTGCGCGATTATTCACGCTACGCGACATACGTGCCCAGGTGCAACGGACTACGGTTTAGCTATTTACTGAGAATAAAGGCTCATGGGATTTTCATTACATTGCAGGTGTGCGGGGTACCGAAGTACTACGAGTTCGATTAGAGCCTGCAATGGAATGTAAACCGTACGATACAAGTTTTTGTATCATGGAATAAACCTTAACCAAGTATAGTCAGTCACCAACAATAATCTATGACTGAACAAGGCGCTCAAAAATATCTGATACATCCCTATTTGTGCAGTTGGTAGCAATGCTCTATAATTTTTGATTGCTTTGCAAATATTATTAGGTTAATTGTGTTCTATCCTATCCAAATCGAATCATTTAAAATGAATGTGACATGTGAACAATACTTAAAATGTTTATATTTTAATTTATCTTTAGTAAACTCAATTTCACTAAACAATTTATTTATTTATCTAAACTTTATTGCACAAATAAAGAAATGTGTACAAATGGCGGACTTAATGCCATAAGGGATCAATCAATTTAAATAATTGCCATTTTGCATTTTCGTCCAACGTTAATTTTTTTTGTGGACAATCTTACACAAATTAACCTAGTCCCAACCTAAGCAAAGCTTGTACTATGGGTACTAAGCGACGATATACATACTTATATAGATAAATAGATCCAAGATCCAAGAACAAATATTCGTACTCATCACACAAATAAATGCCCTGGTCGGGATTCGAACCCGGGACCTCCAGCTTCGTAGGCAGGGTCACTACCAACTAAGCTAAAGCGGTCGTTAAGTATCACGTCACATTCTCACGTAAATCAATTCCGACACAAGTCGACATCAATGTATACATACAAATACACTTATTGTAGTTGGGTATACATATATATGTATTTTTTGCGAATGACGTCATGCGAGGCGACCGTGAACAATGCCTCGTAAACTCCTGCGCCGATCTCACGGGCGCAGGGTTGTCAACGACGAAAAAAGGGGAACAGTAAACGCGGATAATTGGCTGACGTGACGTGTCTTGACGCGAAGGAAAATATCTGTGTCACATTTAGTACGGTTAGATCGACATTCTTCTGATGCGTTTTGACGTGACGGCCGACGTGTCATCAGAAAGCATCACTTCAGATAAATATGAATCCGTGTTTATGATTAGATTTATTCATGGAAAACAAACATTTATCGTACGTAAAGTATTGTTTCAACAGGGCCAGAAAATATGATAACACTTTAGAAGTTTTATTTGATTTAATTTTTTTATTGGGGAAAAAACGGATCTAGACAAATGAACGAAACACACACACACACACACAAGTTATCTTAAAGTAGGTATAGTTTTATATCCTAAAACATGTTGTTACTTGTCAGGATTGTTAGGGATGCCATCTCAATGCCAATTAATTTAATTTAATAAAATTGTAATAAACTATTTTCTTTTACTAAGAAAATGTGGACTATTAGGTTGATCAATTTAGTGATTACCAGTTTTACGATGATGGGAAGAGATGATTTGATTTGAAAAATTAAATCAAGTACTTGCTCATAGAGATTAGAGCTCACACTGAGTGGACGCAAGACTAAAGTACCTTAGTAGTTTGAGTTCGGCGTTTTTTTTTTATCGGTATATTGATTCGTGACGTAACTTTCCTAGGTGGAACTAGCTATAAAATCGAACTTCTGAACACTAAATATGGGCGACCGACCTTTTAATTATTTTTGACAACCCTAATCACCACACAAAAGGCTGAATGACTTGAAATAGTTTGAAATTGTCCGCTTATTGTTTTTGAGCTAGAATAATAAAATGTTTATTACACTTTGTGTGCTTTTAAAACTTATATTTGCCATAAAACGCCGTGAATAGAACATAAGCCAACACGATACTCGTATTTGTTTGTTTAGCTAACTTATTTACCAGATTACCTATGTTTGACTCTTCGTGTTACTAAAAAAAATACTTACCTAAATACTATACTACTGTCTTGGTTTGTAAAGTAATGTAAGTGTATAATCTAAACAATAAAAACAGAATTAGTGCCAGTTGCACCAACGTACGAACACAGACCGGTCATCGTCAAATATGGCGGCGGCAGCTGTCATCCCATAGAAACTTGTCAAACTTTCCATACAATCAGATTTGACGAACACCGCTTACGATTACAGACGGTTTGGTGCAACCCAGCCTTAGAAATACAAAAGTTATGCCGCTATAACAGGTTTATGCCAAACAGCCTATTGTTTTACATCTTTATAATCAAAATTGGACAATTTTGACTTTTGAATGAATTACCCATTCACTAGAGGTATCATTTCAATTGAATTGATACTGGTATTGGCGCACGATATTCTTCAATAGGCACAACACACAGTTTGCTTACACTTCGATTAATAATAAAGAATGTACCTAGTTAGTTGTTCTATTGCTATAATTTTTGGACCAAGTGTTAAATTAATTGGCATTGAGCAAAATCAATGCAATTTCATAGAAAAAACCACAATGCATATACCGTTTTTGTCCGCTTAGATCAACCCTTCACTTCCGAAACGGACGCGCCGGAGCATCGCATAATCGATTGTTTAACATAATCGATCGATGAATCAATGCGCCTGCGCAGACCGATGCGGAACCGTTACGATACGTGGGTAGGGCGCCGTGGACAGGTGGAAGTGGACTCGGGAAGCGTATGCTCATACTAATTAAATCATTTGGTTTAATGTACCATAGGCATGTACTCGACTGTTGAATGAATTTAATTTATAAATGAAAATTTTGAAGGATTTGTGTCCCTCGTTGTGGTACAGAATACAGGACGTCCTCTTTAGCCTAGTTGGTCTACGAAGCTGAATGTCTCGGGTTCGAATCCCGGTCAGGGCATTTATTTGTCTGATAAGGACGAATATTTGATCCCGAGTCTGAGATGATTTCTATTTATTTAAATGTCTGTTTATCTATATGAGTGTATATGTCGTCGCTCAGTGCACAAAGTACAAGTTTTGCTTAGTTTCGTCGATTTGTCGAATTTGGTCGATTTGTGTAAAATTGTCAACAAATAAAAAATATTCATAACACCGAATTTACGATACTACGGCGCCATACGGTGTCGGGCCAAACGCTCCCGTCATCACGTCCCAATATGGCCGGTCATGCCCGACGAGATAATTGTTGACATGTCAGTCGTGAGCTTGGGACGTTGCCCGCGGAGACTGACATGTCAATAGCTGACCTCAAGCGTGGGAGCGTGTGGAGGGAGCGCGTGAGGATGGTCTAATAATGAACCGCCCGCCGTCAGACCGACTTTAGAGTTTTACAGTATAGGCAGGGCGGAAATTGATAGTGGGTACTTGGGAAGGCCTATTATTCTTTCCATAATACTGTGAAATCCTTAAAAAATGGCAATGGTATCGGTTATTAGATGAAGGGCTACTCCATCAGTCTTCGACCCGACTGCGTTACTACGTCATTTACATTAGTTTCATAATATCAGAGACTAGGAATTATATAGACTGCCAATGCCTATACATTGTGGCGTAATTTTAAAATAATAGGCCTGCTGTAGCTAGTTTCACTATGGAGAGATCACTTTACCATTTAATTCGTATGCCACTAAGACCTCTGCTTAAAACATAGCGCCATCTATGAACACAACGTAGAATCTCCCAACAGATGGCGCTATGTTTTAAGCAGAGATCTTAGTCGCATACGAATTAAATGGTAAAGTGATCTCTCCATAGTGAAACTAGCTACAGCAGGCCCATTATTTTAAAATTACGCCACAATGTATAGGCATTGGCAATCTATATAATTCCTAGTCTCTGATAATATAGAAGTCTTGCCTATACAACATCAACTAGATATTGACTCTGTGGTCTACATTTCGCGAGTGATTATTTTAATATTTTCAACCCCGTGGCTCCGTACCTTTAAAAAATCTACAAAAGCTAAATCGACCAACACCTTCCGTATAATTATCGAAACTCCTCACAAAATTTCACGAGAATCGGTTGAGAAAATAGGACAATTAGACCACTACGTAGGTGTCTCCGCAATTACAAAAGAAGACTCGTATTGCCGCATTGTACACGTACAGAATGATTCCTGAGGTACTATTGAACCAACTGAATCGTGACCCATCGTGGAACCTTGTCACAGAAAATATCATAGTGACATTGCACTGCTTGACAAGGAAAATCATTGCGACACTTTCTATGACAAGGTTCCACGGTGGGTCACGATTCAGTTGGTTCGATAGTACATACGGCACTACCCGCAGAGGTAAGATGTCAAGTTACCTTCAGGGTCCAGTAGCCTGGTGACTCCATATTCCTTTTCGACCACGTGGAAGGCTGTTTCCAAGCGCTCACGGACCTGCCTTGACCTGGAGAACAATACAATACAAATTTACTTTATGGCACATTTAAAAAATAACATGTTTCAGAAAATTAGGTAGAGGCAAAGTAGAGGAGGGCAAGAGCTTAGAGTAAATGTATATATTTAGAGTTAATTTATTACTACAAGGCTTGACTACACATCAGGTAAATTATAGACTGACTATTTAATTCCGAACGTGTACCTACGATTGTACATAAGTAAAATCAATAGTTCTTGACAGTTTGATTGTTTTAGAAACCATAAACTCAAAAACTCAAACTCAAAAATCATTTATTCAAATAGGCCATCAGATAGCACTTTTGCAGGTCAACACTTATTCTAATTTTACAATAATAATTGTCAACATTTCATATTTTTAACTACTTTATTTTATGAACTAGTTAGAAAATAGGTAAAAATTTAAGCCACCCGTATTTTTTCTTTTTCAATTTAACTCATTATTTCATACAAAAAAAACACGTTGAAAAGTAGGTCATTCCAAAAGGGCGTAAGTAAAATATGACGTCATCTTCCCAACAAGAATCCAGAGCCACTCCAGAGCAGCGATTGTCTGTACTCTGTACTAAGGTCTCCCTGAATACAGCGAGGAAGATGACGTCAACTTTCGGTTTACAGTAATTTGCGATTTTTTCCAAAATCAACGGCGAAAAAAATCTAAAAAAATGTTTTATGTGTACTTCACACGTTTTTACCGAAATGGGTTTCGAATTAAGACTTTTGGAAATTATGAAATATTGTCAATTCTGGTTTCGTTACATTGACGGTGGTACCAGGTGGTGGTCATGCAGAAGCTTCCAGGCATCTTTGTCTTCTATGTACTGATTAATTGTGTAGTAAGCTTTCTTCAACAAAGCAGATTTTACATGACTCTTGAATTTACTTTCTGTGAGCCCAGTGATTTCTTTAGGGATTTTATTATAAAACCGTACAGAGTTTCCTAAGAAAGATTTTTTATTTGTTTTAGATAGCCTAAAATTAGGTACAACTATTTTATCTTTATTCCTAGTATTAAATGTATGAATGTCACTGTTTAATTTAAATTTATGTAAGTTTTTACGCACATACATTATGTTATAAATTCCAAGTCCATAGTTTTAAATTCCAAGTTTTAAAAGCCTGTATATAGTAAAACCAATTGCAAGAGATATTTTTTATAAATTAACTCGGTGAAGTAATACATATTATTGAAATAATTATTATAAATTAATATATGGGGTATTCACACGAAGTCATCTAAAGTTTTACTATACACGTAACATATAGTACATTACTTACCAAGGGCGATAAAACAAAGAATGTCTTAGATCGCAGGTATTTTACGCCCGAGCCGAAGGCAAGGGCGATAAATATGCGATCTGAGGCTTTCTTTATTATCGCCCGTGGTAAGTACAAAATTTTATGTCACCCCCTGGCCAGGAAGTGGGTTTTTTCGCGCGCGGAGCGTGCGATAATGGCCACTTTATGGCTAGGTGTGACATAAAATATATTATATGTTTAAAACAATACAGCTAACGGTAAGCTGTTCCTTTAATAAAATATTAATGCTGACGTCATAATACACCGTAAATGATAGTTTTCACACGGTGTAATTTAGCTTTTATTAGCCTTGTGAGGAAAGTTCGCTATAACGTAACGGGATCGCTTAATAGCGTGCATTATTATAATAATGTGGAGTGATGTTACAAGCAGTTTCTATAAAATCAGTCACTGCAGTTAACTATCAGTATCATTTGCATATTTTTTAAATATTTATATATATAGAACAGTCAGCATCAAAAGTGCCAGACGAATTCGTCACAATGGCTGACAATTATCCCTACTACCGCCAATAATACCGATCTCACAGCCACTCAGTTTAAGGATGCCCTAGCCATTCGATATGCTCATGAACCTACCAGCCTCCCTCAAGCCTGCGATGGTTGCGGAGAGAATAACTTCGATCTAAACCACGCACTAAATTGCAAAAAAGGTGGTCTAATAAAACAAGGTCATGATCAACATAGAGATGACTGTAAACAATGGGCTGAACTAGCCTGGGGAACAGGTACAACAGAACCCATAATGCGTGACGCAAGTAATACTCAACCGGCCCTCATAGGAGACTTGTTACTAAACAGTGTTTGGGAACCTGCAAGGAAAGCGTTCTTCGATGTTCGCATAATAAATGCCGACGCTTCTTCTTACAGCAACCTCACATGGCAACAAACAGCACAGAGACATAGCCGAGAGAAACACACCAAATATGACCGAGCAGCAGAAGATTTAAGAGCCTCCTTTACTCCACTTGTCATCTCGTGCGATGGAGCATTAGGGATAGAATATAACAACTTTATAAAAAAAACCGCATCAAAATTAAATACGAAATGGGGAAATGCATATTCACAAGTAATGTATTGGTTG
The DNA here is from genome assembly GCA_951800055.1 of Cenopis cana. Taxonomy (NCBI): domain Eukaryota; kingdom Metazoa; phylum Arthropoda; class Insecta; order Lepidoptera; family Tortricidae; genus Cenopis; species Cenopis cana. The sequence continues at coordinate 3,352,137 of OX637495.1, forward strand.
AAAGTAAAAGTACAGATTTCAATTATAAGAGCGGTCTCAATAAGGGTGAGAGGCTCGAGAAGACATATAAGACCATTTGGATGTGAAGATGGAGCAGGAATCCTATGAAGACCGGATCCTGTAAACGCCAACGCCAGAGCAGCAAAAGTTTTACAATCAGCTAAGGTGCAACTAAAATGGTCGCTGCTGAAATGAAAAACGAGAAACATTGTATAAATTTATTTTGATCTACGTAAGTTCAATTACTGTACACATGTTTTTTAAAAGGTCTAGGATACTCAAAAGTGCTTTGACTTACAAATTTTCACCTCTTTCAAAAGACAAGCTACTTTGACGCTGACTGAAACGACGTTGGATTACGACTTGCCTGATGGTAGGTACCTAAGCAGATACCGCCTAATGGGGAGTTCATCCCTATTAATCCTATAAACACTTGCGACTCCACCGAAGCGTAAGTCTGAAGAATAATCTCACCTGATATTACGCCAGTCTATCAGATCAGGCCGGTTCCTGTGTATGAGCGCGTTGAAGGCGAGCCCATCTCTCCACGAGGACGTGAAGTCCGTGACCCTCACGCCCGGATACTTGGCAGTGGAGCGGCGAGCCCAGCTCAGCAGCGCCTCGCGGGCCGTCACGTTCGGCTCTTGACCCACCACGATGTCAGAGATCTGGGGATAAAAAATATATGATAAATTCGAAGCGAAGGAACGTAAGCGCTGTGGGTAAGTATGTGTGCGTGCGCTGTCGGTACACGCGTCAATTGTTTGCGCTGGTGCGTAGCGCGTGGCGCGGACGAATCGCGAGGCGCGACGGCACCGATCGACATCAGGCGGGTCTCTCAGGGACGAGGTAACTGACCTCGGTGCGGGGGGTTCGTGTCCGTTTCCTATTCTGTGGTTATTTTATTACTAAGGGAGAGTTGCACCAAATTAAGATTACAGACCGACAATCGCGGCTGTCATCCCGTAGAATCTTGTCAAACCTTCCATAAAATCTGATTTTACGAACACTGCTTACCGCCACCCTAAGAAAGAGTTTATACATAAGTATAGCTATAGATAAATGAATTGCCAAACCAGATTCTACGTAGGTTCATAACACTAGCGAATGTCTTAAGAGTCCTTCAATGGCACTCGCTAATACGTAATCTATACAGGTTTACCATTCAGCTCAGACGCAGTGAGCTAAAGGGTAAACCTGTATTAGCTACGTGTTAGCGTGAAAGGCCCCCCAAGGGTGAATTTGAAGAGCCGAATCGTATCTAGATAGGGACACATTTATGTAAGCTAAAGCACATGCTGTAAGCATTGCAACACATCTGATAAAAACACCTACATAGTGCGGGTAACATCAACAACATTTAGCGAACCAATTGATAGAGTACCTAATCGTAGACGGCTCTCACCTCATACAAATATAACTAACTTATTACCTTCCATTTTACAAACATGATAGATGATAGATAGACGAAATAGTTAATCAGTGAACTAAAATTTCCGAAACTAATGATACATACTTTCCACGACGATACTCATGTTGAGAAAGAGAGAACATTTTATAGTTAAATGGATATCTTAACAAGTGTCGGTAGTTTCTACATTAACATACAAACGAACTAAACAAAACCATCTGCTGCTTATTAAAGATTTAATCTCGATTCGCGTGCTTTGGGAAAAAACAATTATGACGATACAATGGTCCAACGAGTAAAATTGTATGAATATTTGAAAGAAAATAGAGTATGTAATAATTGTATATTATCTTAATCAGCAGTGTATTCAAGATGCAAACGGGAACAGTAAGTAACCAGATCATTAAAGATAGGTTTTATTGGATATCGGTTTTTAATTAACTTTCACTACGATAACTTGTTAGATCCGCTGCTTTTACAAGCAAAAGTACATAATCAGAACGAAAAAATAAATACCGCTTTAGAAGAACTTATAAATTCTGGTAACAACTTCGTGTCCGTAGTACTGCTTCAAGAAGTAAAGGTAAAGTTAGACCAGCTCTTCCCTCAAGTCACTGTCTTACTGTGTAAAAACAGACTCGGTGAACATATACATACATTATATTCATTAAGCATCTAGTTTTTTTATAGATTTCCTTGTTCTGTCAGGTCGAATCCTGCCTTATACATATGCATGTTAGCAATCTTTCTAATGCTTCCGAAGGATAAGTTAGCCACTGCAGACCAGGTTCTTCGCACCAGCTATTGGCTCAACCTAATAGAGTTACAGAGCCGGGGTTCTACTAACCTACGATTACTTAGTTTTTGCCCGATTACCTCATATCGCATTAGGAATGGGCCGATACATTTCATATAAACAATGACGCCATCTTCCCACGACTACAAGAATGCGCCAAAAAACTTAGAGCTTCTTTCAATCCTCTATGATCTAAGATCAGTTGCCGTCAATGAAGTATTAGCAGATATAGACTTTGTGTTATTTGCGACTAGGTTTACATTTTAATGGCAAAAATTCATAACAGGAGGCAAAGCAAAGGCAGCTAAATTGCTCGTCTTCGTTGTAATCTATTGCCAGTTTAATGCCATCATTGCTCACAGTGACGTTTCGCTATTTATACTTAAGTTTAAGCTTTTCTCGCGGATTTGTCTACAAGGCATAATGTTGTTTTACCTATACCTACATAAGTATCATGATAGATCCATATTTGACTCTGCGGATCAACTTTCCTTTTCACGTAAACTTAATATTCAACCACTCTTACAAAATAGTCTTCTTAAACAATCTTCTTAAGTACGAAAGAGAGACGAAGATGCCAAGAATGTGACGTTAAGGACTGACCTGATCCTTGCACACTAGCAAGCGAACATTACTATTCGTATACTCGAGTGCGAAATTAAAACTGACCACAAGCCGTTGCTGTACCGTATATAGCGATAACCACACGAGTCACGCTACAGGCAATAATCACCTCTATTTCTTTAGGAATAAAACTCGATAGATCACGGGTGTCTAACTGAAACCAATAATAGCATGAAAGTATGAGGAAGCCGGCACGCACTAGATTCCTAATGATCGAATTAAGTTCTAAATTAAGCTTGACTGGATAATCTAGGGATTATCGAGGAATGTTGGAGCTATCGGTGTCTTATATATAAGAAAACTATTCCTGGCACCTTAGAGAAAATAAAAAATGCCCGCTATGCGAGTTTCAAGAAGTAAACAGTACCCTTACCATGAGATGAGTTTGCAATGTTTGCATTACCGTAGTCGCTAGCGACTGCGTAAACGATTTAGTATGGCTATTCTTAGTTCTATTGCGTAACCGCCAGAGGCGCTGTACTCTTGTCCATACTAAATCGTCTACGCATCAGTCGCTAGCGAGTATAGTAATGCAAACATTGCAAACTCATGGTAGGTACAGATAACGGACAGTTATTCGCAAAGGTTTGATTTTCTATTAAGAAAAACGTAAAGCAGTGTGAACCAATTGCGCCAGTGACGCCTGTGGTGTTGCAAGCGTCCATAGGCGACAGTGACTACGGCTGTCAGCTTCTTTGCCAGCGAGGTGGAATAAAAAAATCAAGATTAATATAACTGGTGTAATAATATGCCATGAAACGGTATATTTTTACTAATACGGTATAAAAAGTGATTTATCTGCAAATTAAGATTAGCTAGAGTAGCTAGATAGTATTCATCTGCCATATAATTACTATATAGCCAATAAATCATTCTGATTGCCCCAATCATACAGGAGCTGGCATCATTAGAGAAATTATTCTTCAATTTATCTCTATCTTTATACTATCTTTTACTGCTAATGACTGTGGAATAGCGCAAAAAGCAAAGACTTCGAGCTTGAAAAACCCAATCACCGTACAAGACGTAGAACATGAGATTATAATACGAAAAGTTTGATATTATGGACTGATGTACTTTCAATATTTGCAGTACCGAAGCGTACTAAACATATCTACTAGGTACTCTTGTTATCCACGAAACCTTCGTAACTTGTTACGTATCACGTAATTCAACAATTGTTAACGAATCTCGGCCAATAAACTCCGTGTCAATGCTAAATCGAATCGATCACCTGATTATAGTTCAACAAACCGCTTGGCCACTTGCCAAATAGGAGTGTCTACCTAAAGTGACCGAAATGTATAAATAGTAAAGGACAGTCATATGTATAGGAAATTCTTCTGCTCTTCAATCATTTTTAAATCGCAATGATAAAGTAGTCATTTTGAATGATACCAATTTCTCCTTGTTGATGGCATCGTAGCAAGCCTTGCTTATTAAGATATGCATGTCGGCAGATAGGTCAACCCGTTGCATTGAATTGTCCTCTATCATCCTATGTAACTACAATGGCCAACTTCACTCTTCAAAAGTTGAATCTACCTCTCCGAAAAGCCCACGAGCTTTTGCAATCAAAACATGCGCGTAGTGACACTAGCGACTCTTTAAGCACTTTCTTGAATAACCCCATACCGTATCCCAATAATGTAGATTGGTTCTAATAAAAAAAAATGTCAGTGAATGAACCTACGCTTTTTTCCACCGAAATAAAACCAACATTGCAGAACAACGTGAAGTCATACCTGTTTTACCGTTGGTCATCGTAACATGAAAAGAAATACTCGAACTCCAAGCTGACAATAGGCGTTACTATTTGCATACCAATCTCTTCTCGCATGTTAACAGCGTTGATAAATTCAACGGTTATTTAAACAAAAAAGACAAAGGGTATACCTGGTTTACTACACAAGGGTTCCGTATAAATATATGTCAAATACAAGTAATGATACCTACTCGTTAGGAAGAGATGTAAGAATAAAAACAATTAGAGTCAAATTATTATATACCCAAGAATAAGAAGGTAACCAATCTCAATCAAGGATATTGTTCCATTAAATAGAATGATAGAAAATAAATGCATACAAAAAAACATATATACCTACAAGTTGCGGACCATTCTCTAAGATTCAGGGAACTTCGCTGAAAAAAAAACCAGTCAAGTGCGAGTCCGACTCGCGCACCGAGGGTTCCGTACACAGTTCTTGTTTATGTAGTTCTGTACCCGTCCCGACCCCATTAATTCAGAAACAATCTTAAAAAAACATGACAGCACCATCTATCGGCGCATTGTGTTACTAATTTGCGCGACTGAATAACTTAGTACGTATGTTGGTTTTTCAAGGATAATTCTTTATCACATCAACCGATTTCAATAATTGTTTTTTTATTTGAAAGAAGGTATTTTCAACGTAATTTTGTAAATTTAAATATAAAACAATAATATATACAAAGGTGATTAAATTACAAACTTAGTATGTAAGAGTTTTTTGATGATTAAAAAAAAGAAAAACTAGATAGGGCTATGGCTATATTTTTCCTGTAAAATATACATGCATATTAATGTTGTGTAATAATTTAAAATTTTTTTCTTCGTAAACTTCGGAGATAAGGGGGGGGGGGGTGGTATTTTTTTTTACATTTTCCCTCGTAAATCGAAATTATCCCAACGAAAAAAAAAAAATTAAATATTGTTTCAGAATGTACAAGTCAAGCCCTTTCATATGATACCACTACCTTGACATAGTTGCCAGACTTTAAAATTTTGAACCCCCTTTTATCTGTCATTATTCACAGAAAATAAAATAAAATAATTTAAAAAACCATCTTCTATGTATCTGGGTTACCCTTGTTTATCTATTCCAAATTTCAAATCGATAGGATAAGTAGTTCCTGAGATATTTAGCGATGTGACAGACAGACAGACAGACAGACAAAGTGAAACCAATAGGGTTCCTTTTTTACCTTTTTGGTACGGAACCCTAAAAGAGCGCTCGTGGCCCAGCGGCGCTTGCGAACCGCTTGCGCTTGCTAAGGTTAAGCAACGTGGGCAGCGGTCAGGACTTGGATGGGTGACCGCTTTGAGTGGTTACTAACTGAGCGCTCCCGTGCTTTGGAAGGCACGTTAAGCCGTTGATCCCGGTTGCTGTCTATGGCAGCAGTCGTTAAGCCGAGTTGGAGGCCTTCGGGCGGTTTGAGAACTTCTAACAGTCAAGTTGCCCACTCACTTGACAAAGCCTAATCCCAATAAGGACTAGTTTCCCCTTGGGGTTGGAAGGTCAGATGGCAGTCGCTTTCGTAAAAACTAGTGCCTACGCCAAAACTTGGGATTAGGTAGCGGACCCCAGGTATCCTTCAGGATGCAACTGTACTGGGATAACGCTAGGAGGATGATGGTACGGAACCCTAAAAAGAGTTTTCCAACTGGATTTTTATATGGATGCATCATTAGTGTTACGTCTATAACTTGTTCACTAAGCAGGCAATTAAAATAACTGATAATGCATGTATCCATCCAGTGAGGTTTTGACATGTTTTCACGTTTTCAGTGTATGTAAAATGTAAGTTCTGAGAACTTTCCATAAACAAAATTTCACAACTTTGGTAACTTCTTCTCCATTGCTAATTGTGCCCAACCCCAACAAACACAATGTCAATATTAGAAATAATCATCAGATAAATTTCAATTCCGCAGAGTTCTTGAGTGGGGTTAGTAAGTAGTTAATCGAAATATTGATGTAATTCGAGAATTCCTCTTCGGTATACAGATCCCTAAACAGTTTTTGCTTGCGCTACGACATCAAATACAAATAACATCTTGACGCACATGACAATAGTGACACCGTTGTCACCGAGATCGTTCGGTCTCTTTAATTATTTGCACCTAAATATACCTACAGCCAAATAATAGTACACAAGCACAACCTTTTCTTTAACAGTCCAACTTGTATCTACGCCAAGGTCGGTATAGAATTTCATGTATTTGAACTAGGATTAAATAACGTTTGCAATAGTTATAAAAATATAGTCAATACTCGACACGGCTACTTCGTACAGGTTTATTCAATTTCCAGCCTTTCCAGTACTTTGTAGCTGCACTGGTCTTGAGTCACAGTGGAAACTAGTTTTCGAATGATCGGATCAAATGAAAGTATCATTATCATAGCAAATGCCATGGGCAGGGGAATCAGTCCATGAAGCCAGTGTGTGAGCATTACACATGGACATACTTTCACTGTCTATACAAATGTTTACTAATGTACAATGTAGTTTTTTGTCATTAACATCTCAGCAAGGTGGTATGCTATATTTGGCAACAATCGGATACTACCTATGTGTATCGTCTGGTCTGATGTTAATGGTCCTGCTATATATTGATATTAGTTCTTAAATTAAGGGCCGGTATATTGGTAAAAAGTTTATGAATCCTTGGGATTGTGATAAATCAAATTTTTATACTCGTAAAGCTACAATTTTGAACACTTCAATATAAAAATCGTATTCATTACTGAGTCGTCCAATATCAAGTATTGTGAAATGTATACTATTGCTGTAGTCATGTTAAAATTTAGGACAAGTTTAAGGCAAAATTTGAGAAAAGAATAAGAATATCCATACAAAAGAAGTCAAAGTACCATCTTTAAGTGAAGGCCACAAAAATGTTAATTAGACCGTACCTTACGTACGACCTTACAAAACAACTGCCCTTTATATGAATTAAGACCTACCATTTTTGGGCACTAATACTCCCGAACTTATTTTGATAAGTATTAACAACTTGAGGTTATTTTGATACCAACAAATGGGCACTTGGATTAACATCGTTTATTGAATTTTGACTTTTAAATCATTAACAATAAGGTAGCGGTATTAATTCGCAGGCTGATGCCGTAGCGATGATACGTGGGTGTATTCTCGGAGGCTAACGAATTCATGATGTCATCGGGTAGCGTGTCAGGGCCTTCACTTAGTCGACACTTGGATTTTTATTGCATATCTGTTTGCTTTATAGGCTTGTCTTTACGAGTAGTAGGTTGTAAAAAACAATTAAAGTCGTTTATTATACACCCACTTAAAATTACTGGTTCCTATCAATAATATTTTGCAGGTGTCCTCAAGTTTGACTACAAATTCAGGAAATTTTGATATAGGTGCGTCTAAGTCGAGAGTAATTACGCCATTGACCTTTATAGTTCAAGTGACGGAAGTATAATTAACCAAAACACATAATTCCCGTTTAAAAATGGTGGCGAAAACTTAACTACTCGGGAACCTTCTTAGTTTTTAAATTTTGTCGACCATATGGGCCCGTATCGTAGCGTAACGATTTCTTAATATTCAACTGTCAAGATGTCAACTGTATGCACCTGCCTTCTTCAGTATTACTTAACTGTCCTTACAATTGCCAACATTAGCATCTTATTAGCGCCATCACATCAAGTATCATTGACTCCAAACAATGATAGCAAAGCGCCAACTGATTGTCCATTAACTTTAATGAAACGTTGGTCATGCTTCAGATAATCACCGTCGCATTTTAAATCATTAAGAACTTTATCGCCATCGTTATTGAGTTTCGATTCGCTAAAGCAAGGTCTGCGGTTTCGAACAGAATGCACAATGGACTGACGCTGTGAAATATGGAGCGAGCTAGGTTTTGTCCGGATTGGATTCACCGTTTTTTATGTTATTACAAATCTTTGACCCTAATGCAGTTGATCTATGGTGCGGTGCGGAATGTAAGCGGGAATTCGAGTCACGATTCCAGCAGCTAGAAGCACAATGGACCCCTCATAATGGGTTTTTTTAAACCGCAACTTTAGAGGAAAAGATGTTTGTAATTATCTATTGGAGAGGAAAATTGATTTTAAGGGTGAGTATCTACTATGTATGTTAGCTGTCAAACATGCAGGGTGTCATTTACATGAAATAATAACTTCGAGGCATGAATTGTATTTAACTGGAGAATAATGACGGATAATGAGTTACATATCTCTGTACAAAGTACACCAGTAAGACAGTAGCAATAGCATTGTAACAAATGAACAAATAACAAATGCGAATTCATTTTAGTACGTATCAACGAAGAAATTAAGAAGGTAACTGACTTCATAAGTTTTGTCTATAACTACTAAACAATACAGCAATAATATAATATTGTGACTAAGTAACTGAAAGCAACTAACTACATAAGTTACTCGGCGAAACGAAGACCCGCGGCAATCCCAATCGAATCGTCAAGAATGCGTGCAACCACTCGGAATCGAATCGTAGCCACCAATTTGTTAGAATCGTGAGTTGATCTTATTATTTGTCAATCGAATCGTGCGCAAGTGTTATTGAACATTTTTTAAAGATCGTATCAACTTCTATTTATAAACTTTATTGAGGAACATTTTGATTCATTTTATTTATCTAAATAAACTTAGCTCATTTACGAGTAAGAAACTTGTGCACATGGCTGCAGCTGATGCACTTATTTAACTTGTTCTAAGCATATATAAAGAAGCACATTAAATTCTCAATTAAGAAATGAACATGTTATAGTTCGTAACGCTATTGAGACAGACAAAAATACAAATACCTTAATTTAAATTAAATGGCAATCAATAAGAGTTCCGTTTTTGGATTAGCCACTTGGACTGAAATAGTTAGCGGAGTTCATTGGCATTTCAAGTTCATTGCTGAATCACGTTCATTGCCAGATGCAATCTATCATCTTTGATGAAACAAAACACAAATTACAAACAGTCGATTTATCATAATATTATAGTTATTTTCACTCACCAAACACTAAGCTATTAAAAGGATGATCATTGATCACATTCAGTGTTCTCTATTTTTGTTTTCAAATTTTATTTTGGACACTTTGGACTAATTCGGCAAATTGATATGAATTACGGTCAATTTTCATTAGGTACTTTAATTTCATGGTTAGGTCAGATAGTTGAAACCACAATTTAGACTAAAAACAATTTAAGTTTACCTCACTCGTTAAAATACTCGTAGTTACAACGATGCTTGTATTTATACTCATCATCATTATTTAAGAGTCACTCTTGTCGGTGCAGTTCTCTCCAGTCCGTTCTACTTAACGCCAGTTCTTTGACTTCTCTATACGACACGACGTCTATCCTTTTCTTTATTTGGTCCATGTAATTAATCCTCGGCCTTCCTCTTCCTCTTCTTCCCTCAATTTTACCCTCCATTATCTTTCGTATTAGATCGTCGTGTCGTATTTATACTATAAAACCAATTTTCAAAAAAAAATCGCTAGCGACTGTGTAAACGATTTAGTACGGGCAAAAGTACAGCGCCTCTAGCGGTTACGCAATAGAACTAAGAATCGCCATACTAAATCGTTTACGCAGTCGCTAGCGAGTACGGTAATGCGAACATTGCAAACTCATGGTAAGGGCACAGAAGAGAAACCCGAGTAATGCTTCTGCGCTATATTTCATCCCATTATAAAAGTCCAAACAGTATCAAGCACCTGGCATCGCAGGTTCGGAGTGAAACATAAGAATCGTGGGGCTGCGAGCGTGATGCCACGATAACCGTCTGCCACGACCTAATGAGCTGCCGTCAGTGCTCAGCAAACATAGCGGAACTGGGCCTGCCCATGGTACAAATGGAAAATTGGACCATGTAATTTGAGCTGACGAATCACTCGAAACGTGCCAGGTCTCGCATAAGATCTCTTTGAGACTTTAGTGTCAGGAAGAACGTGAAAGCCGAACATTAAAATGTTTAAAGACGAACCGAAATCAGATTCTGGGTGGTTAATGTAAAAAGACTTCGACTTTCCAAAGAAAAAGGGGGCAACAAAGTCACATTGATCACTACAGCGCCGTTAGCGCCAGTGATGGCACAGATAAGAAAACAATCCGGCAACATTTCACGTCCAACAATCCTGGCTCCCACGTTATCGTCCATCTTTATTGAGTCTGTGGCTCTGGAATTGCATGGTTAAAATGATTGGGTAATTGTTTCGCACCTTACTATGTAGGGTCGCATGCATTGTGGTTCAGTTTAATTACATGCACATACGAGTACTTGGGAAACTTGGATGTAACCCGGACTTTGGTCCTCGCGATATCTTTTGAAAAGGCCTAACGTTTAACAGTGGATCCGCCATAAAAATCTGCCGTATTACTACAAAAACAACACGGTCCCGTTACTGCTTCTATATTTGATATGTATAACATTATATAACGTGTACGTTGTTGTTATACAAATATACTGGCAAAGGATGGCTATTTAGAAAGCAAATAAAATAAACCTAAAAAATTGGACACAGGTTAAAATAACACACCGGGTGAAGTCATCGGAGAACCGTTGACATCATGACTATAGATGGGCATTCGACAAGGCCAGCATCGATAGATAGATCATCATGATTATCATAACGCGGTAAAAACACGGCGTCGGAAGTAACCAATGTAAAAAACTGTCGGTCTTGTTTTTATCCGCATATACAAATACAAATAATTCCTGATTGTTTTTTGTAAAGTAGGTTACAGTGGCGGAGCGTCCATACAACTCGATTCCCACCGGCTTGCCTAATTTTCAGCCAGTCCACTTCTTTTACTATATGGCTCATGATGAATAAGAAAGGCTAATTATTTCCGGCTTCCATAAGAATATTTTTGACGCGCTGCCACTGCTGCGTATGTTTAGCATATAAAATAATGCGTTAGAGCATACAACCGTCACATATATGTCGACACCGTCAAGAATTCCATTTTACAACAAACCGTAACAATATCGTAAAAACGTAAGAAACTATAAAATGAGAACTATACCATGAATAGAAAAGCAGTCATTGAATATGGCCGTTACCCCACCTCAAGAATACTTTAAGAAGTAGATCGGCGGACAATCGTAGTTTAACGAGCGAAGGTACCATATGAGGATTATGAGGATCTAACTAACGGTTCAGGTGTGGGAAGCTGATTTGGCAGCCTGGTCCTTTTGAGCACCAATTAAAGCGTTCGCAAATGATAATGCTGATCCGTTAATTAACTTTTACGTAAATGCATCATTTGGAAAAAGGGACCGCAATTGCACAGTCAAGATACGTTTGTCAATTTAAACATTTTAAGCTCTTATTACAATGACGATAAGGGAGCTAGCAACCCGCCCTAAGCCTAAGTTGTTCATCCAACGGTCGACATAAATTCTCACATGTAAAATCCTTTTTTATAGTCCGCAAACCGTAAAAACGTCCGCCTTAGCATACATTCATTTAATATGCCGTTACAAATACATTTATATTGCATATTTGTTTCAATTTTGCTAGTTTACATAACGGGTTACTGCAAATTCTCCGAATTTTATGCAGTTATCCAGATCGGCGCTCGGTAAGTTGATAGCTTAAAATGTTAACTGAATTTTCTTAAACATGAACTTTTGCATATTCATTTGAGGCTGTGGTGAAGAGCCCAATCCGTAATATTTGCTTTACGTAGGCGTTATATTCTAGCTGTTATCATTCGCTATGCAAATACGATCATTTGCATAACACTTTAAAGAGATAGTGACTTCATTAGTTTCACGGTTATAGCGATTCAAATCTGGTGTGTTATCATTTATGCAGAAAACGTTATTAGCATAGATTACATTCGTCCTATTATTTTTGTATTTCGCAAACCTAATTTATAAGCATTGACTATTGTGGACCGTACATGATGGTTTTACTAAAATGTTATTGCTTCTATAAGTCTGCCTTTTCGTTTTAGAACCAACATCATAAACCGGAGGAAAAAATAATACAGTTATGGTTGACGAAATATAAGCTGCACCGATTCGCCATACAAGTTGTTCGAGGAATCAATGCAGCTTATATTTCGTCAACTTATACAATTAAACACTGAAATGTTCTATCTTTATCTAATAGTTTTTTTTTGTAGAGTTATTGTTCTTTATATTGACAATTCGACTTTCTAAAATCACATTGAATATAATACATTACGTTAGTAATTACATTAGAAGTAATATTTTACATTACGTTCAAATGATCGTCGTCGAAAGAAAATTTATATAACAAATGTCTAACTAAGAATTTGAGACATAATGAGGACTCATTGCCTATACTATACAGATGTTACATATCAGATTAACCGCCCGCGTGGTCGTGTCGGAGGTTTCCCCTGCACTCCTATCGCTTTATTGGGCGCGTCCTATAATGCCACAGTCAGGTTTAAAAGAAAAAAGTATCAGATTCTCCCGTATGGCCGTATTGAATACCAGTCGGCGGAATCGCGTGTCCGCTTATCGCCGTCTCACTTTCTCAATTAGAAGCCCTTTGCTTTCTCTGTCTGTGCTTATTAGTTCGGAACTGACACTTTCAATGCTGGCTCAGCTATGGGTATTTAATTTAACTTTGCTGATCTAATATCATTCTTAATAGAAGCTATCCTTAAGGCCTTCTCCATACGAACTCTGTGCAAGCTTTATTCGTCGGTTTTGGCACTCCCGCGTATAACTTATTTTTTTGCTTGTTAATATTGGATATACAAAGAATGTCAAGAAAAAAAATCAAATTTTCAAAAGAAATAAAATTAAAAAATATAATAAAAATTGTTGAGGTTCTGGCTAACAGAAAAATAAGCATACTGACCAAAAATCATAAGTGCAAACATAAGCAAAGAAAAACTTGCACAAAGTTTGTATGGAGAGTGCTTGCCTCTACAGGCGCCTTAAAAAGTGTTTTCACCGGTTGGCGTATAGATATATTTCCATCTTGCATATGAGTCCTGATTGTATCTTGAATAAGTAAGTGCCTTTATTATATAAATCCTGCGCACACATTATGCTACTTCAATCTTAAAATTGTGAAGATAGTTTTTCCATTTCATCGTAGAGGAAGACCAGATTTTTTAAATATATATTATTTTTTACAGGCATAGCTATAGCCTAGTGTGGGGGTTGCCGGCTGAATGTTATAAGCGTTAAAAAGTGTTTTTGGTAAATAAATAATTTGTATTTGTATTCGTATTTGTATTGATAACTCGATAATCATAGATGAATGTCTTTTATTAATATCTTTATGAGGATGCGTCAGGGGAAACACAGTAACCTATCTAAACTCAAAAACTAAAATACTTATGAGAAGAATCATAAAGATCATAACTGACTCATTTTAGTATTACTTACAGTGATTCAACAGTAAAAAAATACAAGCTGACTTCGCCAGAGCTTGACTCATTTTGTTTTGAACTTTTAACTGCAAATTGGCTCAAATGATATAAATAAAAAATAACAAGAGCATTACAATTTTAAGAGAGCCCACGGCAGTTCTGGCTTCTTGCCAAATAAGGTAATCGGAAGGACTTCGCAGAATATTTTGTTATTAATAAATACGTACAACGAACGCAATAGTGATGACATATTTATGTTAAGGCGCTACACTGAGAAATTTAGATACTTTGAAACGCTGTTCTGCCCAGACGAGGAAACAATAGGGACTGATTTTCAGATATATCATTCTTGACTATATGATTGTGGTACTGACAATAGCCGAAACATGATTTCTTAAAATTTTCGCGATAGAAAATAAATCCAAAATTGTGTCTATATTTTCCTTTTTTTACTCAGCCTACTAAAACAACGCATTTTTAAAAGACACGATTAAGTTAATATGATGGTATTTTACCTCATCTAGGTACTGACAAGAGGAAATTTAATTTATCTGCACACAGTCAGATATTTATCAAGATTTGTCTAAAAAGCCATTCTCGGAGAGGGTTCCATCCCGTTTTATCGTGAGCGAAAAACATAGTGCATCGCTTTCAATCGATATATCGCCTTAAGGTATCTCAGCTATTAACCATTTGGTTAATAGCTTCTTCTTCTTCTCGTGTCTTGGTTAATAGCTGAAATACCTTCTTCAAGCGTCATATATTAAATTTTAGCTCTAAAAAGAGAAATATCTGCCAGGAGCTACAGACACTACATGACGTAGCTACGGTAAATGGGTTAAGACACGGTTTACTGTGAAAATGTTAAATTAAATCAAAAATTAAAAATTTACGCTCCTTGCAAAATTCGAACCTTCGACCTTCTGCCATTCGCGGCCAGTCGGTTTAGCCACTGAGCTACGGGAGCATTCGAGCTCGGCCCCCAAATTCCTCAACCGTTCCCTCCTACAAAGCGTTAGGGAGGCGTACATAGGCGGTCGCAGGGTCGAATCACACGGAGACTTAATTTTTAAATTTTTCCTTTATTTAGGAATTTGTAGTTTTCAGCAGCGTTATTGCTTAATAGAAAATTAATTAAGTTAAATCGTTCAAATATGGAAAACCCTATTGATAAAGTCATAACAAGACCGTTTACCCTGCGCCCATAGAGCACGGAGCATAGAGCACAGGTTTACGCGCCGGCACAAAGTAAATAGCGGCGGCGCGCGCCGGAGCAGAGAGTCCGCTCAGTACAAAGTGCCATTTTCGCCGCATGCACACAGGCGTTACATTTACAAGCATTCTCGGTTGATTTCGGACAAGCTTAGTCGCGACTGTCACTGTCGCGTCGCGAGTGCTAGTTGTGCGCGCGTTGATCACTTGACGTCCCCGCCGCTACTTAGGTACTTTGTGTCACGTACGTCAAAATGAATAACCGATATTATTACAGTTGGAATGTATTTTATTGTTTAAATACAACAAAAAACTGTGCCTACACCTACACTTTCTTCAAATTTCCAAATTTCCAAACGAACCAAAGGTAAATAAAACTGTTTTCTCATGTTGGTAGTTTTTACAATACCTAGGTACAATAGGTAGGTATTTTTTTGAAACTAGCCGCTTTAATAACGACGATCAACCATTACACATTCATCTTATCGTTCGCTGGTAAAACGCCAGTATTTAAGTACGAGTACTATGGTTTAGTTAAGTAGGTAGCTAATTAATTAGGTATATTCTTTGTTGGCGCTCTCGACCGCCGCCGGTCATAAGTCACAACTCGCAGCGGGTCACGCATCAATTTATTAGGGTTCCGTACCCGAAGGGTCAAAACGGAACCCTATTGGTGTCGCCCAGACGTCCGTCCGTCGTCTGTCACAAAATTTGTTCCGAACAATTTTTAGACTTCCCATTGACCTATGAACTTGTTCATTATTTCGTATATTTTAACAACAAATAGGTACTAATATAATGATAAATCATATTTTTGAGGTTGATTCGGAACCCTAAATGTGCGAAGTCCGACTCGCACTTGGCCGGTTTTTTACCAAGATACGCTGGTTCATATTTAAATGTCATGTTGAAGAATTTTTAATATACCTACTCCTTTTTAAAATTCAGAATCAATACAGAAGCAACCCTGTGAGCCGGGCAAGTGTAGGTATGTATTTTCAAGAACGGCGGGAACGGACCTTCTGTATATTTTTTATTTTGTGGCGCCGGTGCGCACGCACCGCACCTGTCTCGCCTTCCTGTCCGCCATCTTGTGTGCTTGTCGGTTACCTACTGATAAACTATTGTTTTGAGCTATAAAGACACTGACCACTGACCGCCTTCTTAGGAACTGCGGTAATCAGCGTGGTTTACCAACACAGCGGAATTAAGTTCATATGTGGGGAAATCCTATTAGATAAACCAGTATGAGAAAATTGAGAAATACGGAAAAAAGCAAGCCATTATTAAAGATAACTAATTTAAAAACGAAACCAAAAACTAAAAGTATAGCTCATTATTTTTTACGGAAAATGGTATGACTTAGCTTTATCGTATTCGTAGCTGAAGTTATATAGTTCCATTTTATGATTAGTTTCACTTTTGCCAGCATAACAAATCTCACGTTGATACGATAACACATTGTATGTACGTATGTGGCAAAGAACAGCTGAAAATCAATTAAAATCGACATTGACCTAAAAAGCGTTACATAATTTTCAAAATGAAACAATGGAAGACAATGGGACCTGCTGTGCAAACGTCTGCGCACATGATTTCGACAATCGTGCGCAGCGGCGCGCATCTCCGCGTCTCAGGTGATTTATGACTGCTACCGTGCTTGGAATTGGATAGAGATGTGGGAATGGATGAAGAAATTATTTGCCACGAATCTGGCAAGAATTCTCTAAACTATCGGCTATTAAGGCCAATTTACATTACACTGAGCGAAAAAAAAAACTAATTATTAGTAAGTTTTAGTGAATCCCAGGCCAAGGAGATTATATACTGACGGTTACAAACCAGTTTTTGATAATAGTACTTAGTTATTTAATAATTCCAAAAAAATTGTCCTTGTAACTACTAAACTGTTTTGTAACCGTTAGTATATAATCTCCTTGTCTTGGGATTCACTATAACTTACTAATAATTAGTATTTTTTTCGCTCAGTGTAGCAAGTAATTGAATGCAATTTTCTTTACATTACGCGGCTGCGGGCTACCTAGGTAAGATGAATACAATCAAACCCTGAAATCCAATGAAAATTGCACGTAAGTTCTTGCAAGTCTAAACCGTGCATTAAGGATTATCTTGCAATGTAAAATATATCGATTAATTTGCTTATTTATCAGGCTAGCTCACTATGTCACCATTTCTTAACCACAACAACAATACGGCCGGTTTGTTTCTTATTTGTTATAAAATAAATCATCAACATCATACAAAAAAAATATGTGTTTGTCTACACAAAAGTTTTGAATGAAGTCTTCCAAAGCTTAAGACAATTTGACCACTACAGCCGTCAAGGAACATCTCTAGTGTGTCCAATCCGCGAAATCTTAACAGCTACAGGACATTCCACGATTCAGTAAATCGCACTGCTAGAGTTCAACCACCCCACCTCAACAGATGTTTTTTTCCTCATAATCCATTAAGCTTTAAAATAGTTCTTTGTCAGTTATTTCTTTGGATTAAGTGGCTAATTATCCAATTAAAGTGACGTCAGAACAGTGACTGAATAGAGTTTATACATCATTATGATCCATTTATGGATTGGGTCACGTAGATTAACTCCTGCACTCTTCTCACCTCTCATACGTAACAGAAAGTACTAACTAGTGGCGGAGCGTCCATACAACTCAATTCCCACCGGCTTACCTAATTTTCAGCCAGTCCAGTTCTTTTAATATGGTTCATGAAGAATAAGAAAGGCAATTTATTTCCGGCTTCCCTAAGAATATTTTTGACGCGACGCCACTGCTAACTACACTTTGGAATATATGCATAATACAATTATATCTATAAAATAAAATTAAACAATCCTTTAACTTACTCGAACTGTCGGCCAACCATTTTGATGTACGATTTACCTATGTACCTAATTATTATTATATACGGCTATAATTATAAACAGGCCTAAATAAATGACTAGGCATCTCTTGAATTGATACTATGGGTCATTAATTACTAAACAAAAGAAAGCACACGATTATGCAAAGAAGTATAGAAAAGAGCAAAAAGCGTTAAGCATTAAGTGTGGAGAATAATTATATGCAACTAACAACTATATGCAACAGTGGCTTAAGAGAGTGCCTTGGGGCATACCGACCGTTTTTATGAGGGAATATCATTCAATAGAAAACTACCTAGTTATCTGAGCAATGGAAGATAAATTCGAAAATCAACGTAATTTAAAACTTGAGTCTCAGACTCAGTTTCATTACTATCACTTTAAACCCTGTTTTCAATGATTTTTATTCTTAGTCTTAGGTCGTCCGGACTATAAATCTTAACAAAGAAACTAATAGTCGTCTGACGTCAAGCGCTAAATAATCGTCGCAATTTTGCTACATACGTATACTAGCAGTGCAATTTATGCAAAAATCGTTTCAGTCTGAATGCAATTATACTTTAGTCGAAGCAGCGGGCCGTGAGACGATTTACAATACAATATGTATAACCGAAATATATAACTCTTTATTTTATGGGTCTCATCTCATACACTGGTTTTACATAAAAACAAATTAGGGCATGTAAATGAACTAAACATGTTCACGAGAATGTAAGCGCATATCTCATGGTTAGTTAACCGAACAAATCGCCCACGCCTAGCCTTCCTATCACTAATTAAGAGAAAATCTATCCATTGTATGGAATTAAAGTGATAACTAACTTTCGCTGGCTGAATGGATTCCTAACAACGCTTTAATTAAAAAAGAATTGAACGAGTTAATTTTAAATTTGGAATGTAAAATGCAACGTAACTGATGTTTCTATTTAGATTCTAAAGATATAAATTATAAGGTTTCTTATTAAATAATCTTGTGTAATATTTTCGTCTTCAGACGGTTGAACTGCTGACATTATTCGGGTTATTTCAAGAGCTGAACTTTAGGCGTCGTCGTCATGTCTATGCTATTATTGTGGCCTTATCTCTGGCTTTCGATCTCTGCTATTTAAAATTTCGATCCAAATCTTCCGCTCAGTTTAACGAGTTACGAGTTACGTTTTGACAGACGATGTACATATTTTACCTTTGCTTTCTTTTCTATAACAATTTCAGTTCAAAATCAGGTTCGGGTTAATTTACACAACGCTCGGATTAATTTATTATTATAAGTACCTACCCATTTAGCTATCTTCGCACTTTTTAGAATTTAAAATTATTTTGCAGGGGTCGACTTAATCATACGATGTATGGCTTATAAAATAAATGCATTTAAAAAAATATACTCTGCAGATGCATTTATTAATACAAATTCTAAATTTGACCTACATTTATAAATTGCCGCGCAGATCTAAGAAGCAATTGTTGGACCTAAGCAATTATTTATTTAAATATGCCCTGAAGCTAAACGATTGATGGTGTGTTATTGTTTTAATTATAGTGATTTTTATTCACGCTATATTTGTTTGTAACGTATACAACTAAATATTATGGAGAGACGAAATATTATGTTGTTATGATATTAGATATTACACATTACCGAAATTAATTTAATAGTTAGAACCACCAAACGGTATAAGGTGTTCTGATTTTTAATTTTTTGTAACGGGGTTACAAGTTTTTTAAATAGAACTAACAAACATGACAGCGAGCAGCAAGGTGAGAAATTACATCCATGATTTTGAGATGTACATCTGAGTTCTAAGATCACGATCTATATAGAGCCCGATTCCCGATTTGATCCTAGAACTCATTAGCATTTGCTGTCCCACCAAAGCCAAACTGGATTAACATAACCTTACATGCATATTTTTGTAGCTTGAGTATAACATGGCTATAACTCTGGTGGTAAATCAGCCTGTGGCGGTATCGTATCGGCTTCCCCTTGATAGTCGATTGCGAATGAGTGGGCAGTCGTATATATTATTACATTTATGACAGATCCATTATAAATCCAGCTTATACTCTTAGCCTTATTCGGACCTTAACCGACGCCTGCGTCACCCACGCTGTGACCTCACCGATGACGTCACGGGTGCCTTTTCCACGTGCGCACCTCAAAATTTAAATTGTAGAACAGTTCTGCATTGGTATACTTAGTTGCGATCCTTATCTAGAATTTATTCAGAGCGGATATAATTTATTTTTTACGATCAATGACGTGGTCAAGATTGTTAACAGTAAAAACAAAATCTAATTATTTAGCACACATCAGTTACGTATTTACTTCAAAAAATTACAATTCCCGAAAAAAGAAAAACTCGTCCATTACATTACATGTTTTGAAAGGTTGAGATTTGATTTGAATATAACTATTTGTTTTCAATTACTGTCAGGCAGGTGGTCAGCTTGACAATAATTGCCTGTTTAAAGTGTTGCCATTAAGAGAATTAATTGTAATAACTAAAATAATCAAAAGTTTATCATCTGAAACATTAATCACCAGGGGTATTTCTAGCTGTAACTGTTATATATTACTATTTCAGCTGATAGGACACACCATAACGGCTAATGAAGACAGACGTTGAAAAATGTTCTAGTGCATTTAAACCACTCCCCCGCATCCTTCAAACGTTCAGATACATTTGGAGCGCACCGTTACATCTCGACCATATGCGAGTGAAATGTACCGAACGCAATCGAAACAACCCAACCCAATATGGATCGGGCTAATTTATCTAAAGAGAGAGCACGCAAACAAATATTATAGCCCATTCATATGTGTAAGATCTACGGTTTCTCATCTCTGTAAATGGAAGGGGTCAATAGATATTAGTGTGTTTGTCACAGATATCTCAAAATGACAAAACATAGGGAAAAAGTTCAGAAGATTTGCGACTTGCGGATAACTGGTGGATATGATTTCCATCAATTTTTTAAAACGGCTAAACTCGAAAGAAGGATAATTTTCATGTATCTAATTCAGCCGAGCAATTTTGAAATGCTTCCTATTAATTCAATGTTGACACGAATCATAATACAGCTTTTGAGAATTACAAATAGGGCTGCCATCTCGAATTTCGCCAAACCCGGACAAAGATTAAAAAAAACCAGGACATTTGGCGTAAATCGCATTTTTTCCCCGGACGAGTCCGAAAATAATATTTTAAAAAAACAAGACCTTTAAATTGAATGAGGTGCTTCCTTACATGAAAAGTGTCCGGGTTTTCCCCGGACACTTCTTGACACCCCGCCCGGACGGCCCCCCGGACGGCCTCCAAACTAGGACAAATCCGGGAAAACCCGGACGGATGGCAGCCCTAATTACAAATATTTCCAATACATTGAGCTACCTCATTGATAGCACTTGAAAGAAATAGTTATTACATTGATCGGCACTCTGCCCTTATCATAAAGAACTCAAGGTATCGGGAATGCATTTGGATATTTTAGGAAGTGAATCTCAAACGGCCGATGTGATGCATTGTGGCTATTCAAGAATCATCGTTCACTTGGAAAGATTAATAAAATTGTTCTCCTTCGTACCTAAGGTGTTCTTCTTTTATTTTCTTCGTTAATTAACGTTAATTCGATACAAGTTGGCAACAAAATAAATAAAACATAAATAGGTAGGATTTGAGTCGTTATTTAGTACGAAGATGTCCACTAACACTGAATCTTAGAGTTTTCTCCGTAAATATTCGAATACTTAATAATAGCTTGTAACCCGCTAATACCTAGTAGTTTGCGCAAGGCGATCATTCATTTCTCTAATAATAGGTAATTTCATCATTACAAAGCGCATTTAACCACTGACGACGCTTTAAGCGTTAATGACTTACTTCAAGATTGATGAGTGCTTTTAAACTGTCTCTTTAAATCTTTAGTGTACCTCGAGTTATCTCCAATTTGTCTTTATAAAGAGCACAGATAAGGCGAGCTTCGAAAGAGAAATTGTTCAAATTAATCTGAATAGAGACGGGAATGATCGAAGACACTGGTCAGACCAAGAATCTTGATAAAGCACCTAAAAAAACAAAAGCTAACTACTTAAAAACATTGTCGGTCGTAATGGACATTATCATGACAACTCCATCTGTTTCCGTTCGTTGAAAAGATGGCTTCCTCAATTAAAATCTGTGCGAGTTAATTACCTTCACTCTTCGCGGGTGGGTCGCCTCCATCTCCACATGCCTGTAGTGCTCGGCGGATCTGTGCACCTCGCGCGCCTCGCCGCGACGCGTCAGGTCTTCGGCAGAGGCCTTCTCCTCCCCTCGCGTCAGGGTGGTGACCTTCTTCACGATCCTGGTAGTGATACGCCTCTGACCGCTGTCGTCTTTCTTCGAGATCTTCGTCGACTCTAACGAAGAGCCTAGTATCTCGGTCGACAATCTTTTGTTCGTGTGAATCGCCTGCAGCTCCGACACCCCGTAGCCGCCGGCCGAGGTGGGCACGGCCAGCGCGCTGTCGGCCGCATCGTACTCGAAGTGGGTCTGGTTCCCGTCGTGGACTATCCGACCGTTGTAGTTCTCCTCGCGGTACGACCCAGATCGGTAGCTCGACGTCCTTTCCATGCCTGGGTAGTTCCCATCGTACACCGTCTCGTGTTTCGTTAATCCCTCCCTCAGACTCCTTGGCACCGAAGCCAAGTTGAGGCTTGTCGTAATGGGGGAGCCGACGGGAGACGGTGTCGATTTCTTCAGGCTGGACTTCAAAGGTTTCGATTCGTCATTCTCGAGCGTCCCTTGCACGAAGAGACGCTTGCTGCTGCCGCCCTCTTTTACGAATCTATACATCGACATTTTCGATTCGTTCTCGCCTTCACAGGCGTAATTTTAACATCGCTCGCAGACTACAACAAATGTTGAATTAACAATTCGATTCGCGTTTCTATGATAAAACCGGTGACAACTTTAAATAACCTCATATCACGACAATAAGTGGGAATTTTAGACAATGGATCTTGAAAGTGAATTTGGAAAAGTTGAAATTGAAAGGTGTGACTTTGGTTGTCGGATTAGGCAGCGGCCATGTTGGGTGCGCGGGCGCCGAATATGGTGCGGCCCTTCCGGCGGACGTCACATGCCTACAACGTAACTAAGTAACCGGTGACATCGTATTTGGTATGTAAAGGACTGGCGAGTTTAGTCTTACCCAAATGTTTTAAGAACACTTTGCTTCGGGTAAACATACATAGTATACAATACAATCCTTTACGAAAATCAGTAAGTACCTAATTGCAAATATTGCATAAGGATTTTATACGTATGTATGCAAAGAAAAGTCTACATTATACTCGGTTTTGTGCAAAACTGTATTATAAAGTTTAAAAGCAGATCGAAGGGAAGGGAACGATTAGAAATGGTAAACGCACATTAGGCCAAATGAGGTAAACCTTGACCGAAATACAAGAGCAAACATAACAAACATGTTGACACATAGGGAGATCAGCAATGCGGCGCCAATACTTGGTTGGAATACATTAGAAACCATATGCTTCCGATTATTGAATATAAAACGGTATGTGGATACTGTGACAAAGTAATACAGCTGCGATTGCTGCGAAGCACATCTCAATTTCTACAACTCTGTCGGTGCACAGTGTACAGAGCGTTGTAGGTTATTTATGTATAAGGATTTGTTAAGCACACATTATGCAAGAGGTGGACTTGCTAATTGCGGCTGCATTACATGCAAACTATACTTGGCGATAATTGAACATGTACCAATGCTTTCAAGATGCTTTCATACTATTTAAGAAAATGACTTCTAGGTATCTATTATAGTCTCTGAATCAATGTACTTGTATTACCTTGTTAATTATAATTAACTGACAATATTACAAAGAACGGAAGTATATTCGACAAGCTAAGTTACTTTGGTTCATCACTTCATTGAGTATCCATCTTCAATTGCCAAATACAAACTCCCGTATATAATTATAGTGCAAGCGTATTTTGTCTAATCAGTAAGAAAATTTTCGACACCTTAAATTCTTAACGCCTTTTCGCATTAGAACATTATCGAAATAATGCAAATGATTTAGCCATTGGCGTGTGGGCTATGATTGCGGGGGAGACATAGTCAATGGTGACGCCTACGAAAGACCTTGCTGATCCTTTTACGGTGGCTTGTAATTGTTATTTTTACAGTAGGAATGCGCAGCTAAACTAGATTTATAACTACATACATGTGTCCCTTCGCATAATAGGCACCTTGAGTTAGAATGGCATATTGCTACCTCGAAACAAAAGAATCTGATATCAATTTGATGAATTGATGATCAATAATTCCATACTGATGTTTAATTTCAGATTTCGCAATACAATTAAGAGGTATGAGTTTTAGGATCATCACCCTACCCTATAATACGCTATTTGACTTAATTTTTTTATAATGCCAATCGAACCAGTTTTTAGAGACGATCAAATGTCTATATGGGACCAACAATTATTAGAGCACAATAAAGGGCTAAAATTAGGGACAAACCTATTTTATTGTTTTAGTCGTAAAATATTGCGTTGAGGTACATAGTTGCCATACAATTTATTTTTTATTTTTACATAAGCATTCTATTGATACCTTTTATTTGAATTTTGGACGGTAAAAATAGTACATTACTTACCAAGGGCGATAAAACAAAGAATGTCTCAGATCGCAGGTATTTTACGCCCGAGCCGAAGGCAAGGGCGATAAATATGCGATCTGAGGCTTTCTTTATTATCGCCCGTGGTAAGTACAAAATTTTATGTCAACCCCTGGACAGGAAGTGGGTATTTTTGCGCGCGGAGCGTGCAATAATGGCCACTTTATGGCCAGGTGTGACATAAAATTACATAATTTTATGAGTTTTTGATGATTTATATCTTTTTATGATCGTCATCGTCAATGTATTTAATCGATCGTGTGACGTTGAAAAAAAAAGTCTCAGAAATTATACGAAAACGGCTAAAAATATTTCTTGCTCCGATTCTTTCGTACAATAACATTAATTTGGTCCTTTGATGCCAGGTTTAAGAGATAATGTGTCACGACTTGTAAGATGTTACGGTAACGCATAAGGAGGGCGCGAACCGAGTCACATACATCCTGTGACTCTGTAACGCATTTATGATGAAGTCGAATAAATATCACTGAGTGAGACATTAAATCCTTTGCACAGTTTTTTGAGCCCAAAACGTCAGCCATAAATCTCGATTTACATGTTAATTTATGTTTAGAAAGAATATGAAACTGGATATTATTTCCGCGGTACAGAGTCTAAGTATCATTTTCAAGTTTTTAGACTTTATGTGTCGGTTTATTATTTCAAAAAATATACTTATTAAAGTTACAAAAATTAGATCTAACAGGTGTTTAGTCGAATTTTTACAAAACTCGGCCTAACTAAGTGGATTATATAACTCTTGCATATATTTTTTACATTGCGAATTATGAGCGTCTTAAGCCCGTCACAGACGGAGCTATAATATATAGTATATAGAATATAAAGTCTCCGGACCTTACATTTTAAATGTAAATTTTGCAAGGATGTCGCCGTCGACGGACACGTCTAGGAGGACATCACTTAGGTAGTTGACAAGTGTCCACATAGGGAGCTATAATATACATATATTATAGCTGCGTGTGTGGAGTCTGTCAAATAAAATAATACGCAAAATATATCGTAAGGTACCTCTTTAAAATATATATCAATATACCAGAATATATACGTATATTATAGCTCCGTCTGTGACGACATGTATAAAAAATGCTTGTGCAGTTTACTATGGTATGTCATAAACAAACATATTGTATCAAACCGGTACCATCGTAAACAATTAAATTTGTGTTCGATTAAAATTTTTATAGAAAAAATGATGTCATATCTGAGTAAAAAAACTATTTCAACGGTGTTTGTATGTAGATTTGCTTGCCTTCTGCATAAAGTAAGTTAATAGTCTGCAATTTTTATAGGTACCTAATTTATTTTAAGTTAAGTTTTTAAACATTTTCTGCCCTTTTGCATCTTCATGCCGGAGGTAGAGTATCATTAATATATTTTTAAAAATCCTGATATTTAGTGCATTATAATGCATCGTGTACGCAATGGATGGACTTAGCTATGAGATATCGTAACTTTACTTAGTTCATGACGTTAAAGTCGGAAAAATCTATTTTGTGAGTGAGGTTTTTCCTAAGAACCAACCTCGTGTGGGATACACAATATTTATTTGCGTGAAAACAAAACTTGTAACAATAGACTTACATGTCAGAGTTGTTAATGAATAATCATATATGTATCAACCTTCAAAAAGGCTTAACTGGATGAAAATTAGAACCGTGCATACGCTTTTCGGTAGCGTGCGTCAACTTGCTCTTTGCATGCTCTAGCTGATATGTTACGTCAAACGCTCAGACAATGCAGTCCTTGTATGTAGGCAATAAAAATTACTTGCCTAATAAAAAGGAATTAACGTAGACTTTAGCTAGCAATCAACAAAAAGCATTTGACTGCGAAATTACGCCTGTTTGGAAATAACTCTACTTTCATTTTAAGTTAAACTAAGTTTATAATCATATTTCAGCGGAATGTAACGCAAGAATACGGAATGTAACCTAAGTTTTGTTTTATAGATGCCTTGCGTTTATGTACAAGACTACATTCTGATAGACTCGCCTAGATGTCACAAGTGTCACAACGTATCTATACGAGCAACCGGCTATCGAACGATTTTCCTCACAATTATGTGAGAAAATTTCATTCGATGCATAATATCAGATACTCGAAGGACCCTAAGACCTAAAGACCCTGCGTTAAACATTTAAAACTAATTCTGCACAAAACAATTGATGCCACAATTAAACCTAACTAAAACTCCTAAACCGTTAAAGTTGTCACCGGTATAAAACCGCGTATCGAATCCACCAATCACGTCACTATTATTAAAAAAAAACACACACCACAATTATTTTTTTCAAATCACTGGTTAGTAATTAGTCGTGTCAGTTAACGTTCGTTTCGTTTCGTATGTGTGTTGCGAGGGATCGGGGCGCGGCGCGTGCGACTCGAGCGCGGGTTGACAGGTGACTGGCGCGCGCGCAGGCTGCCGTGACGGACGGTGCCGTATGCAGGTTTGTTGTTAAACAATTTGAGTTAAGGCGCGTGTCCACTAGAGGCAGCCTCGGATCGAGCGGCTGCCTCACTCCGAGGCTACGCAAGTGGAGACGCTGCCTCAGGGGTGGATCAGGGGTTGAGGCAGCGTCTCCAGTTGCGCGGCCGCGGAGCGAGGCAGCCGCTCGATCCGAGGCTGCCTCTAGTGGATACGCGGCTTTATTTTATGGGTAACTGGCTTTGAGGCCATCATGTGCTAGGCCTACAGGTGGATGTGGTTTATAACGGACGTCCATAAGTCCATACAGTAGTTCATCCCCATTTAGCCCCTTCAGGGGATGATTTCCGGGACAAAAACTGTCATATGTCCTTCCTCGGAATACGAACTGTCTGCATGGCAAATTTTTATATAAATCCATTAAAGGGGTTTAAGCGTGATGATATAACATAGTTTCAAGTTTCAAGTTTCTTTATTTGACCAAGTAACAAAATCACGTTACATCTAGCAAGTCAAGATACATAATTATCTCTTAACATTTATCATGCACCTGTAAAATTCGTTCATAATATTAATTCATACATTCATTTGTCTCAGTTACAATATATATAATATGTCTATACATTAAAGAGATTTCTCTTGTCTTAATTTTTCCTTAAATTCATTTATGGAGTAAAATGGATTACATTGAAAAAAACGTTTGAGCTTACTCTTAAATTCTAAATATGACATGTTTCTTATGTGAGATGGTAGTAAATTGTATAAAGTAATTTTGAGAGGGAGACCTTGTTTAAATGATTTTACTAGTTTTGTTCGAGGTAAGCATAATTTATCTTTACTGCGTGTATTATATGTATGAACGTCTTTCCCCGTTTTAAAGCTTTCCTTCTCGATGTGTATTTCCAACAGACTATTAAATATAAATAATGATATAACAGTCATTATTCGACCTTTTACAAAGTATTATACATACAGACACTCAGACTGAGTTACTTTCATGTTTAAAACTATAAGTAAAGTCAAGTAGTGTCTTCACGATTTTTTTTAAACATTTGTATTTATGGGCAGTCTCGTGACCTCTTTCACACAACAATGATTGTCATTTAGTCATGGTGATATAATTATTCACAAGTGATTTCCCAATTTGCTTTCATTGCATGTGATGTGTATGTAGAGAAATTATGTGAAAAGGCTGTGTAAACAAATCTAAGAAGCAATACAAACCGAGTAACAGATTAATACTGGACAAACATGAATTTATGCATGAGATACTTGTATTCTTTTTATTGTAAATTTATATTTTTGCTGTAGGCAAGACTTTATTATCTATAGCCTTACGACAGAATATAAGTAGGATTATAATATACAATTGAAATTCCACACTTATATGTCAGTAGAGTCAATGCTAGTTCACTTTCTAAATGGCACCATCTGGTGACATTTGGCGTGGTATCTTCACGACATCACGAGCTTGTGTTGTAGAGACTAAAGCTTAAGCCACACAGAGAGCGGGCGGGCGGTTGCGGCGCGGGCGCGGGCGGCGGCGGCGCGGGCGCGGGCGGCGGCGGCGCGGGCGCGGGCGGCAGCGGCCTTTGGCGGCAGCCGCCACCGATAAAGGCGGCTCCCGCGCCGCTGCCGCCCGCGCCCGCGCCGCCGCCGCCCGCGCCCGCGCCGCCGCCGCCCGCGCCCGCGCCGCCGCCGCCCGCGCCCGCGCCGCCGCCGCCCGCGCCCGCGCCGCAACCGCCCGCCCGCTCTCTGTGTGGCTTGAGCTTAAATACACCTAGGATTGACCCATTCTATAAGTTAATATTCCCATTTCTAAAAGGGCACTTAAGTCAAATAGGTAATAATTATGTACGCGACACGTTACTGAAAAAAAAAATTTTGTTCTCGTGAACGCTCAATGAATGCATATACTTATGAATGATTTCAAGCAATATGGGTAAAAAACAAATGTTTTGTATTTACAATTAATTTGACAACGGGTCCTGGGTGTCCCACACTCTTTGACCATCTTTTTGTATTTTTTTCTTGACCAGTATCGTTTGGACTATTCATCGTCAACTTGAGCAAATAAATTCTTTGAATCTTTTGAATCTTTGACCCATATAAATTGTATGTACAAAAAATTTTGTTTTTACCCACATGTGTATCTGTTTATAGTTTGACGCGTCTATCAATCTAAGTTGGCGCTACTGATAAGAGTTAGGTACAGATTTCAATTCTGTTTTAGATCTAATTACATTCCATAGCAGGCCATATATGTAACGTTACACATACCGAGATAACCCACTCATTTTTAATTTATTTCATTAACTCGTCAGCTTACATAATTAAATAATAATATAGTACAATACCATATAGACAATATGTGGCTACTATATTTAATAACGCCCATATGCCCACTCGTTGAAATTTGAAGTCAACAAGATCGGTGTGGGTGGTATATGGACACCTGTCGAGAATTGAGCTATTTCTTCCTGATCTCGTTTCCTATGTGACATTTGAGAAACATTACATTCCACTATATTGAAGTAGGTACCTAAGTAATGTAAAATGGTCTTTAAAATGACAGGAAATTTTCTTAAAGAAAACCGAGCCAGACCAAAGATATCAAAATGACACTTGTGTTAGAAGCTTTTGGGCTGCTTTTCTTCCATACAGGTGCCACAACTTTGTAGCGTAGCGTGGCTCGGCAATTTGTATGAAAACATAGCCTAGCTGTGGAAGGAACAGCCTTAACCGCTGAACCAAAAAAGGATTGCCAATTGAATAAATCTGGTTATAATAACATGTTGATGTAATCCCCAGAGATTAAAAAATATTGATGACTTTGAAGATAAGGTAAATTTGGTTGAGTAAATTACATTTACATACATAGGTTATTACAATATAAGACATCTATTATTACCATACTAAGATTATATTGCAAAAACCATAATGACAATAACAATATAGTTTTTCTTTTCTCGGTGATTTCGTGAAAAGACCATTATCTAACATTATAAAAAGCAGTATCTTTGCAAATAATGTTCACAAAATATATTTCTCATATATGTTTGTAACTTGTATATGAGACGGTTAGCGCCACCTAACGGCGAGCATCGGCAAGCGTTGCCAAGCGCAGCTTAGCCAACAATCCTGCGCACCGCCCTCAGCGCCATCTCTCGGCCACAACGGTAAGCGCCAAGCGAGAAAGCCTTTCTGACGACTTACCATCGCGGACTGCATTGTTTGCATGGACAGATAAAACATGTGAGACACGTTTAAAATTGTTTACAACATATGAAATATGAATCTAATTGCCTTTTAAACATAAACATCCCCAGTAAGTAAGAACCTATATTATGTATGTATAAAAGAAGCAAATAGATAGCGCAGATGCTATCTGGTGTTTTGACTTTCCATTTCATTCCCATCATTCATTATCTATGGGCCCATGTTGCCTGAAATAAATGAATCAATAAATACCTAAATAAATTATCATCTCAGTCGATTCGCTTCTATGCATATCAAATATCAGGACTTAATCCAAGATCATCAGACATAATGTACCTCTTCAGGGGCATACATAAGTAATAAGTAGTACAACCCAACCCGGTTACTAAATACGGAATACGGATATATGGACATACTCGTATGGTAACAATGGCATAGATACAACTAGTTGACCTATATATAAGATCTAGACTTGTTATCGTGTACAACGATCGGTAGATGCTTTAATCACCTGCATAAATTTCAATCATAATTAGACTTGTTTATTACTTGTGATGTTTACGATTGACTATAAACATAAACATTATGATACCGAGTCTTGGATTGGATACTAAAGAGCCAATCATGGTTTCCTCAATTTCATGGCAAACTACTGAATTGAAACAAAGATCAAACATAAAAAAAATCGACTTGGCCGTACTCTAAGTTAATTATGTATAAGGTTACAAGTATATTGGTAACGTTGGTAACACTGAAAATCAATCCCTTATTCGTTCCCCTGATTTCTTTGATGTCGAAGTTTCTTTGACAAAGTAGGTAGTAGAACATACTTAAAGTTTGTTTTAACGGGTCTAACGCGATATTTATGTATTTAACTTTTTTTACCGACATTTCGACACGGGTTGCACCGGCCGTGGTCTCGGATATGACTGTCGTCTCAGCTAATTGCAAATATCGCGTTAGACCCGTTAAAACAAACCTTTTAAGTATGTTTACAAAGCGCGAGAGTTTAAAGTATTATAAAGTAGGTAGAAGTATCGAGAGAGGGGGGGTCTCATTCCGGAAAAAATCTCATTTTCTAAACTAATGTAGTATAAATGACGTCGTATCGGAATCCATAAAGGATACTAGAAAGCCTCGCTGTCGAGGGCGGCGCGGCATGGGGGCGTGGGCGCCGCCATCTGGTGCGGCCTTCCGACCTACGTGCTGCCCTGTAGGTCGCCAATCGGCACTCGTTCGCAATGACGACATCACGAAAAAATATGTTTCGAAATTATGTGTGCCAGAAAAGTCAGGGTCTTTTGAAAAGGGCCTCGTTTACATTTTTTTTTCCAAATTCCTGTGCTCAATAGACGATGGGGATTATATTAAAAAGTTAAAGAGGGGAAGCGTAGGTAAAGGTACAGATGTTTATGATCAGCTACTGTGGTGTAGGTAGGTGTGCAAAAAAAAAAAGCATATTTAGAACAGTTGTCTAAGAAAATATACGGAGCATGTTTAAAAAAAAAACTAAATAAAATTAATTACCTGGAACAAGTTTACTCAACCCGAATAGGACACACAGTTAATTATATATAAGTTTCTGACAAAATCTTTTTACCCGGCAAGGCAGGGTTATGTATTTCGTGCGTATCTTGTATGTTTGTATGTACGTAATATTCTTTATTACCTCATATCTTCCAATCCCCAGAACGGATTTTAATGTTTGAGATTTCGTTAGATTTGTTTTACCAGTCAGAGTGTTCTTAGAAATGTGACGTCAAAAAAAAAACAAAAATGGCGGCCACCAGACACATTTTGTAAAAAAAAAAGTTGACAAACTATATCATGTGGGGTATCATTGAATAGGTATTTAAAAATCATTATAAGGTTACGCAAGTCATTAATTAGTGAAAACAATCGTTTAGGATTTATTTTGGGGTTTGGTTTTGGTTGGTTTTGGTTTAGTGGTTTTATTTACAGCTGTTGTTGTTCTGTGACTTTTTTCAAAGTCATCTCATCTATTACTCGGTGAGACGCTTCCATTGAGTCAAAATATGCTTTGTTTATCTTATGCAGATTAAGAGTTGCTATGGCCACCTTCTGTCTCCATCATCAGATCAGCTCGGTGGTACCATAATATTGCATTGTGACCGAACTTACGTAAGTATCAGTGGCGGAGCGTCCATACAACTCGATTCCAACCGGCTTGCCTAATTTTCAGCCACACCAGTACTTTTAGTACGGCTCATGAAGAATAAGAAAGGCAAACTATTTCCGACTTCCCTAAGAATATTTTTGACGCGCCGCCACTGGTAAGTACGCCAAATTTCAGCTCAATAGGATACCGACAAGTAGCTGAAAAATGGATTGCATAAGTATTTTGAGGACAATTTATGTACATAATTACATACATACGAACAGTGCAAGTTAAATAAAGCTATTCTAATTAAGGAAGTTTGCAGTATAGCTACTATGTGCCATCATTCGTAAAGCCAAACCTAACAATCTATATTCTTTAAATCAACAACAACAATTTTCAACAACAATCAGCAACAATTTTTCAACTTCACAGCAAGTACAGCAACATAGCGACATCTAGTGAAGTAAGAGATAGAAGGTTAAGATTAAAGTTCAGCCAACTAATCAGAGATGGCGCCACACACCACAGTGTTTATATTCGCGTATATAGCCTGGCCGGGCTGGCAGAGTTTGGTGTCAATAGTAATTTCGAGGTGGAGTGTTAAGTATTTTTTAATGAGACGTTTAAAATGTTAAAATATGAGACGTCTTTAATACAGCTATTGGTTTAATATTAAACTAACATAGTTATATCCAGTTGGAAATTTAATACTTGGAACTACTTTTTCGCGTAACTAACGTGAACGCAAATTTAATAAGCCGATGCAAAAAACCTAATTATAATGAAGCGTTTCCGTTTTGATAAAAAATTAAGGAAGTTAGCTTAGCCAATGAGCTAAGTGTAAGATTTTTTTTATGATTACGTAGTACAGTACACAAAGATTTATTATTTACTTAAATATTTGCATACTTACCAACATACCAACACGCATGGCCATGCCTTGGCAATTGTACAAAAGAACAACATTACTCATGACTCATGAGCTTCTGACATGAGGACTACTTATAGATAATAGCGTTTATTCATTTATCATTTATCATTAAGGTGGGGTAAGCCGCAAGACTAACATACTTTACTGTAAGGTGGGGCAACAGTAAGACTAACAGTAAAGAGTTAATAGGACTGTGGTAGTCTTACCCCGGCGATAATCTTACCTTACCCTACCTTACCTTACATTGTTTATACTACTAGTAGCTTCTGTAGCTCTAGTATAAGTGTTTTCGAAACATTAACTAATTCGAACGCGTTTGCGTTTTGTCTCAAAATGTATGAAAGTGGTATGAAAACGTGAACAGCGCCGCTGGTGGTCACTAGTGGGAACTAAAAGCGAGTATAACATTTGTTGCTAACCGATGACCGCGCGTATTTCAAACTCGGTGAGAGCGTTTTTATATATTTACAGACAAAACGCAAACGCGTTCGAATTAGATATGAGCGCCGATGGGCAATTGGCCGGCGGCGGCGCGCCGATCAAAATTGATCGGCGGCGGCGGCGTCGGCGGCGTGACCTTGTAAAAACCTCAGGTTCAAAACAAAAATACGTTTTTTTTCCTTATTTGATGCCGTACACGCCTGTCAACGTCGTTTTTACTGTCAGGATGACAAACACGCCTATTGATATCGATGTTCTACGTTTTATTCCGTCCTAGTCGATTACGCATGGTGGGTTACATATTGTGTATAAAGACTAGGTATGCTCTGCTGTATATGTAGGTAACATCTAAGTGGCAATGAAAACAGCAAGTCTATTGCTGCCTGCGGGAAACTTCGCGTCAAGGTGGTCCAGTCACATGACAAAGCTTTAAAATATGATATTTGTATGTAAACATGACAATTCTGCTCAAACTCTTGGATGCCTCCGAAACGTGGTGTTTCTAACGCAAACACACTCGTATATTATATACTTCTAAGATTTATCACAAATACTAGGAGCGGCATTATGCCCATCTTTTGGTGAACCACGAATACATCGAACCGTGTCAGAAACAAGCAAGTTCTTGGATATAAACTTTCGTGAGACATGTTATAATTTTATTTTACTAAACGAAAATTTATACCGTTTTAACCGTTTAGTAAAGTAAAAGCATGTTTTTCACTAAACCAAACTAATTTCAACGGCATTGAAGATTATTTAATACGCAGTAGTCGCGTGGACTCTGCTAACTACAGGCCCATTTCGGTCACATCCATTCACTGCAAGATTATGGAGTGTTCTGACTGAACAGCAGGCTCTTTGGCGTATCTAGAATCAAATGATCTCCTCAGTGACCGACAATACGGCTTTCGTCACAATCGGTCCACTGGGGATCTTCTAGCGTACAACACACACACCTGGAATAAGGCCATAGAGATAAAATACGAAGAAGCCCTAGCGGTTTCTCTCGATTTCACAATGGCCTCACTCCAGGTGTGTTATTGCTTTGACATGGTCTGGCACAACACAACGGTCTCTAATCAAACTTTCTTCGTATGGTCTGCCTGCTGGTTGTTGTGCTTGGATTGGATATCGGATTTCCTGAGGTATAGAATCTATTGGAGTGGTAATTGATGGCTGCTCGTCTGATCCGATGGCTATTAATGACGTTGTCCCCCATGGGTCAGTGCTTTCTGCAACTCTTTCTGCTGTGCGCCCGGTATCTTTGGGTATGCAGACTTCAGTACTGTTGTAGAGAACTACATATCCACTGCACGAACCAGTATGACCAGAATTCGGTTCGGACTAATGGGAAGTTATGATTATGCCTGTGAACCTTTCTCTCTTCGATTTGAGTGATGCCAGTCCAGTCTGGTTAGGTTCAATGCCACAAAAACTCAGACATGTCTAATTTCCGCGAAAAAGAGGCAAAAGAGACCCCTAATTTCCGAGATGTAATCGTGCCTATTACCGGCTTTTCGGCGTAACATTGTTTTTGACTCTCAGCTTTGGCAAATATAAAAGTAAAGTAAAGTAAGTAAGTAATCTAGAACATCGGCACAAAGTTGCCAGTCTGTCGGATTTTGTTTAGAATCGCGCATTAAGGATCCCTTTTGTGCATTTTTGGTACTGAATACTAAAATAAATAACGCTATATAACCGTAAAATATCAAATTCCAAACTAGTTTGCCGATCGATGATATAAGTGTGTAAAAGATAAGCTACACAGTATCTGAAACGCGCGCGAAACAGAGACCGGCGCGCCGATCGCCATGTGTCGGCGGCGGCGGCGTGGGTTTTTGGCCGGCGGCGGCGGCGCGGCGGCGCGGCGCTCATATCTAGTTCGAATTAGTTAATGTTTCGAAAAAACTTATACTAGAGCTACTGGGGCGTGACGACATCCGCGTGGACCAAGTTATTTAGGAGTTTTGATCTAAACCTGTTGCGTCCAGGCGAAAAACCCAAACAATTTTTGCACGAACTTCAAACGTTGAATTATATAAGAAAAGGCCGTTTTTACCTAATGCGTCTTCTTATATATATATATATATATATATATAATTATTTTATATCACGGTGGCAAACAAGCGTGCGGCCCGCCTGATGGTAAGCGGTCACCGCAGCCTATGGACGCTTGCAACCCCAGGGGCGTCACATGCGCGTTGCCGACCCTGGAATGGAATGTAATATACAATAGATATTCTATTCTTAATTGTTTTTTTGGGTTCCGTACCCGAAGAGTCTAAAGTTTAGCCTCTTCCGTTTAGACTCTAAACGGAACCCTATTGCTGTCACTCACGCGTCCGTCCGTGCGTCCGTCCGTCGTCTGTCACACAGGTTTACAGCCAAAAGGTTAGAGCTATACAGTCTTCAAATTTTCATAGTAAGTAATAAGTATAAGCATCTTGTTGGCCCAAAGCCGTACAAATAGATAAAAAATATTTTTAAATGTTTTTAAACTTAATATTGCGATTGATTCGGAACCTAAATGTGCGTAATCCTACTCGCACTTGGCCGGTTTAATGTGGTTATCTAGGATTGAATAATACTGACTTTCCAACACCTGTTTTTAATCTATCAAACACCGACCATGAAAAAGTAACTCGCAAGTCTCAAATTCGTCACAAATCAAACTGTCACTGTGACTTTGTCTCATATGAGACAAAAGCGTCTGGATAAATATGGTCTAGGACAATCCAAATACAGAATTTCAAAATGATATGTTATAAGATAAAGCATTAGAATGTCTGGTCACAAGACGCACAATGCAGGTTGTTGACCCGCGACCGTTGCAGCCTCTAGCAGGAGGGGCTTACTACCGTGACGTCATCGCGCCGCGCAAAGTACATGCGGCCGCCGGCTCACACATTGTGTGACTATTCAATGGCTGCGGAGCAGCGTTACGGATCGCACGCGCGCGCGCTTGTACGGTCATAAAAAATAATTATTTTCGTGTAGTTTCGTGTTAAATAATAATGTCAAAACCACAGCATTATTGTATTGCAGCAGGTTGCACCAATAATAATAAGAACGTAGACGTAAGAACGGTCATTGAGTTTGGTATTCACCAACGGTTGACATAAAAGAAAACGAAAATGAAAACGTTGGTTCTAAGAAACCTCTTTTATTTTTTAAAGTGATGCCTTTAAAAAATATATAGAACTTTGTATCCCCTGGTTACATGTATGGAGTGCCCCCTCCCCCTACTTTAATATTTTTTCGTCATTTCACATTACTTTTACGTAGCGGTTCATACGAGTAGAACACACCTTCCTGCTAAATGTTTTAATTGTATTTGTAGTGATTATAGTCTCCGAGTACATCGGCTGTCACATACAAACGAAAAGACGGACGGACGGGTTCCGTTTTCACCATTTTGGCTACGGAACCTTAAAAGTACTATTCGTAATTGTATTGTAAACAACACTACTAATAATAAAGTACATATATTAAAATAGGTTCTCGCTGGTGGTAACCCTAGCGCTGAGGGCGGGGCCTCGAAAGAGCGCGTTGCGTGCGATAGAAAGAGATGGCCACGTTTAGGCACGTTTGGCATACCTAAACGGGGAATTTGTTAGCAGAGAAACTTCTGTACTTGTACTATTACTTATTCTGTGCCTCTAGCTAGCCTTAGCTTCCTGGGTGCACGCCCGGCGGAAACCATACGGGCCCGTACCGACTACACTAATGACTAATGAGCTTTAAGAGTATAGGTAATGTGACACTTTTACAGCTTTAAGGCCGGGTATTACCACTTTTGAGTTTTTAAAAACCATCTGAGACATAGAATATAGTGTCTTAAAAGCTAAAAAAAATATATGTGTTACATGAGGATCTTGTCTAGACAAAATCGCAGTCAGTTACATGATCTGATGAATTTCACTCGATAGAAAAAAATCGCGAAGTTACCCCTTTTTGGAATGTATTTTCAATACTACGGCTATATTACTGATATTTAACATTTAATTTTTGTACTCAATTAAAGATCGTAAATAGTTATAGACAAATTCGCAGGGTTTGCTTTGATAAAATGATTGGCTTAGTGACTATAGCTAAATATTTACAAAACTGCGCGCAGAGCTTGCGTAGAGAGCGGGATGGTTAATTGTAAACTCACGCGTGTTAGAGTAGGACAGGTGCGTTGGGGATACCTCCCCTTAAAGTAAGTTATAGTGCGCGCCATCCACTAAGGCGCGCCCCTCCACAGTCCAAGCCGTACAACTGCGCACAGATTAGTATGAGATTCGCTGTGGAGGGGCGCGTCGTCGTGGATGGCGCGCACTATACTTGGAATGATCTTACGTAAGTAGATATAAAGTAATCAATAAGTATACTTAAAATTATTTGAACTGCCCGAGTTGTATCAAATTAGGCCGTTCAAAAAGCGACGTTACTGTCCAAGCGTGAAGATTCAAAGTCCAATGACAAGTTTTATTAAATTTCGGACATTTTAAATAATTTCTACTATAAGTTGACTGTTTCAAAATTTGCAAACATAATTAGAAACGTAATTCTGCACATCTCCGCCATAGCAAACGGACCCTTTTTTTCTACCTGAGTGCGCGGTTGGAATGGCCTGGGGAAAATCCAGGAGATACCTCCGACACGACCATGTGGGCGGTTTAAACACTGGTATACTCTAAGAGTTTGCGCTCCAGTGAGATTGGTTGAGCGGTTTCAACCGAATCTGAGGGGACAAAATAACGCCTAATTGACCATTCAACATGAGCACGGTTAGGTTTCTGTTAATCCCAGCATTCGTAGTAACTATTGTGTCATTCGTAATTTGATATCATTCGATATCCTGTCATGTAAGATATTATGCATAGAACTTCAAAGTGCAACTGCACAAAGACTTCCTTATCATTATTTGAGTGAGCTATATTGACGCAAGTACGCAACATCAGGCTAATAATTGCCAGTGTGCATTCTTTATTAATAACGTTAAAGAATTCTATAGATTTATCTACATAACTTCTCTAAACAACAATCTTAGTTCCGCCTCTACATAGTAGAAAAAAATAAATACCTACCTTGATAACTTAAGTTAGCGATTAAATTATTGAATATTTACAAATTTTTCTTCCTGGCACTCCTGTCATTTTTTAGTTATTATCAGTTCATTAGACACTAACTCATATATAACGACAACAAATAAACCGGTGAAAACTCTATGATCACTCTATGGTTTTGGTTTGGTTTTGGTCAAACCACGTTACTCCTGACTCGCTACAGATTATGATATTTTATTTGCTAGTATTAAGAATGAAGGCTCTTAAAATACCTAAGTTTAGGACTAGGAATTTCGTTCTAAACTTGGGGATCGTAAGTGAAGATTATAGTGAATGAACATTATTAACAAGATTACAAAACACGGTAAGTCGCCTTGCCGCTACCCGGCTGCAAGTATGAATAATCATATCGGTTATTATTTCTAACGACCCGCCGTAAAGGGAGTACTTAGAGGCTGATGTCTAATTGCTTAATAAGTTACTTTATTTATTACTCACTAGCGACCCGCCCCGGCTTCGCACGGGTGCAAATTATACATATAAACCTTCGTCTTGAATCACTCTATCTATTAAAAGAAACCGGATCAAAATCCGTTGAGTACTTTTAAAGATCCAAGCATACAACGTGACAGACAGCAGGATGCGACTTTGTTTTATACTATGTAGTGATATTGTACATCTAGTAACCTGTTTTCTACAAGCTTTAAAACTGAAGGTTTTTGTCCCAGTAACTACACAGAGAACCAGAAACTAGAGGTGGGTGATAAATAACTTCACGATGAAAAAATCACGGTGACCCGCCGTTAAAAAGTAACAGTGTGACTTGTCACGAAGTAACAACGTTACAAAATAACGTTGTTACTTAGCGACGATATCACTGGAACAGTGTGTAAGCGACGCGTCGCGTGGTGCCTCGTGACCGCTGTTACTAACTGTGGCTGTGACTGCGGTGTGCGCTGTCACAGAGTAACATCAGTTGTTACAAAAATATCAGTAACTGCCAGGAACGATCGACACGCAAATGTCGTGACACGAAATAACCGAAGTGACAAAGTCACGGTGATTTTTCAATGTGATTTTTTTGGAACGGGAATAACAATAACGGTGATCGAAAAGTAACGCTTTTCCCCATGTCTACCAGAAACAAATCATTGGGTAAGTAGAGCTTTTTTTTTATACAACGACAGTTGCAAACGTGCGTACGGTCCACCTGATGGTAAGCGGACACCGCAGCCTATAGACGCTCGCAACTTGAAGGGTGTCACGTGCGCGTTGCTACCCTTTATAAAATTTGAGGATTTACTTTGTTGACAGAAGAAGGGACAAAAGGTCCCTCGCTCGCAAGCTGACCTGATGATGCTCAATGCTATCCCGATTAGTTGCTACTAATACTCAAGAATACACTTCTTGGAAGTGGATCTGATGAGGGTACTGAACGTACGTATGGAATCCTTGAGGAATCGA
This sequence comes from Cenopis cana, assembly GCA_951800055.1. NCBI lineage: Eukaryota > Metazoa > Arthropoda > Insecta > Lepidoptera > Tortricidae > Cenopis > Cenopis cana. The sequence goes on from OX637495.1 coordinate 3,392,570, forward strand.
TGGTAGTCCTCAAGCAACATCGACCCATATAAAGCTAATTAGTTTTCTGTAGTAATAACTACCGTATGTGCTTATAGAAAAATAGTTATTTGGTTGTGAATTAGAAAAGATACGTGAAATTAAAATGGCATGGTGAATTATAAAATTGGAGTTTTTTTTTGGGTAGGTCTATTTTTCATATCGTCATTTTTAAGGGCTCTATGCCCTAAGTGCCTTTTCAATTTCTAGCAGATGATTGGGTTGACTATGTGACATGACAGATGAAGCTCTATTACATAATATTGTACAAAAAACTTGTCCCTACCTATATTTAGTCAAGTTTTTAGTAACGGTAGTGCTTTTTTTAAATAACTAGAGACGCAAATCGCTTTTCAATTTCTAGCAGATGATTGGATTGACTATGGGACATGACAGATGAAGCTCTATTACATAATATTGTACAAAAAACTTGTCCCTACCTATATTTAGCCACGTTTTAGTAACGGTAGTGTTTTATTAAATAACTAGAGACGCAAATCGCTTTTCAATTTCTAGCAGATTATTGGATTGACTATGTGACATGACAGATGAAGCTCTATTACATAATATTGTACAAAAAACTTGTCCCTACCTATATTTAGCCACGTTTTAGTAACGGTAGTGTTTTATTAAATAACTAGAGACGCAAATCGCTTTTCAATTTCTAGCAGATTATTGGGTTCGGTTGACTATGTGACATGACAGATTATGAAGCTCTATTACATAATATTGTACAAAAAACTTGTCCCTACCTATATTTAGACAAGTTTTAGTAACGGTAGTGTTTTTTTTTAAATAACTAGACGCAAATCGCTAATCAATTTCTAGCAGATAATTGGGCTGACTATGTGACATGACAGATGAAGCTCTATTACATAATATTGTACAAAAAACTCGTCCCTACCTATATTTAGTCAAGTTTTTAGTAACGGTAGTGCTTTTTTTAAATAACTAGAGACGCAAATCGCTTTTCAATTTCTAGCACATGATTGGGATGACTATGTGACATGACAGATGAAGCTCTATTACATAATATTGTACAAAAAACTTGTCCCTACCTATATTTAGCCAAGTTTTTAGTAACGGTAGTGTATTTTTTACGGATGTTTCGTCAGGACACGCTGTAGATATCAGTCTCCTTATTAGTAGGGAGGCCAAGTGGCTAAAATCAAAATTTCGTTTGTACGAGCAGTCGCCTACCAACGACTGGTATCGTTGGATTCAGTGACGTCTCCCGAGTATGGAACTCGATGTCGTCACTCTCTAAAGTGGTGGAGGGGGCAACTATGACGTCACAAAGATGGCGGTTGGTGGTATCAAGTTTTATCGATTATCTCTTTAACTATTCAACGTATTGCAACAAATGAGGTGTCAAATGAAAGCTCTTTAAATTGCTAATAATTCGTTCTTAGGAATAAAATTTAAAAATCTAATAATTAAAAAGTTTTTCTTAAAAAATCGTACTTTTGAAAAAGTCATTTTTTTTTAACTGCAAAAAACTCGATGAAAGAGGCCATTTCTTTAAAAAATACTTCATATGATTGAAATTGCTAAATTCATCCTCTATACAATACTTTTTGAATTATTAGAATCAGTTCATAAATGAGTACGCCAGGGACATTTCGCCACGGGCGGGGCGAACGTCGCGGCGCGCGCGCGTTTGCTGACGAACGCGACTGTGAAGACATTCTTAAGTGTAGCTCAACAGCTACTAAACCGATTTAGACAAATGAGGTATCATATGAAAGTTCTTTATATTGCCATTAATTTGTTTCAAGTAATTAAATGTGTAAGTCAAACAATTAAAAAGTTTTTCCAAAAAATCGTATTTTTGAAAGTCATTTTTTTTTAACTTCAAAAAACTCGATGAAAGTGGCTATTTCTTTAAAAAATACATCATATGATTGGAAATGCTACATTTATCCTATATATAATGGTTTTTGAATTATTAGAATCGGTTCATAAATGAGTACGCCAGAGATATTTCGCCGCGGGCGGGGCGAACGTCGCGGCGCGCGCGCGTTTGCTGACGAACGCGACTGTGTAGGCTTTCTTAAGTGTAGCTCAACAACTACCTAACCGACCTTTACCAGGTCATCAGTCGACCTTGTGGGGGGTCTACCCACGCTGCGCCTTCCGGTCCGTGGTCGCCACTCGAGAACATTTCAGTCCCAATGGCCATCGGTTCTACGTGCAATGTGCCCCGCCCACTGCCACTTAAGTTTAGCGATTCGAAAGGCTATATCGGTTACTTTGGTTCTGCTACGAATGACGTCATTTCTGATGCGATCACGCAGAAAAACTCCCAGCGTAGCTCTCTCCATTGCCCTCTGCTGAGTGACTTTGAGCCCATGGTGAGCGACCACGTTTCCGTACCATATGTCATCACTGGCAACACCCACTGGTCAAAGACTCTCGTCTTGAGACACTGCGCAATATTGGACGAAAAGATATGACGTAGCTTCCGAACGCTGCCTAGCCGAGTCGGATTCGACGATTAACCACTTTCTCAAAGTTGGACCTACCTAACTGGACAGTCTGTCCTAGGTATACATAATCGCCTACAACTGCGAGCGTAAAGCGTCCGATTGTAACAGGAGTTGGTGCTACATGGGCATTTGACATGATCTTCGTCTTATCCATGTTCATCCTTACCTTAGACCAACTCGCTCGGAGGCTTTACTGAGGTCATTGAGCATTGTACTTAAATCCTCCATGGTTTCAGCCAAGACTTAGTAGTCTGACGACATAGTTGTCGTCAGCAAGCCGAAAGTGAGTGATGTACTCGCCGTTTATGTTGATGCCTAGCCTTCTCCAGTCCAGATTCTAGAAAACATCCTCCAGTGCAGCGGAGAATAGTTTAGGAAAAATATCTCCTTGCCTGCTGACTTCCCGCTGCAGCGGAATGGACTGACATAGTAGCGTTTTCGTACAAACACTTCAGTACTTCGATATAGCGGTAGTCTACTTGGCACCGCTGTAGAGATTGTAGTACCGCCCAGGTTTCGATCGAATCGAAGGCTTTCTCATAGTCCACAAACGCTAAACAGAGGGGCAGGGTACTCTTCAGTCTTCTGTATACAGAGTAACATAGACCACATCCATACGCTTCGGTTATAACCTGACGAAGCGTATGGATGTGGTCTATGGTACTAAAGCCTCTTCGGAAACCGGCTTGTTCGACAGGCTGGAAGTCATCTATTGTGCTGCCAGACGGTTCATAATGACTCTTGAAAACAGCTTGTAGACATGGCTCAAAAGTGTGATGGATCGATAGTTCTTAACAGCACCACCACGCCTGTGTTCCATGCCTTTGGCGTTCTCCCTTCCAGTAAGACAGAGTCGGACAACTTCTGAAGGGCTGTAAGGACCGGTTTTCTACCCTCCTTCAGGAGTTCGGCTGTAATTCCGTCTTCACCGGGTGCCCTGTTGTTTTTGAGCTGTTTAAGAGCCATTCTAATCTCTTACAGGCTGATGTCCGGAATGTCATCGGTATAGTGCAGGGTTAGTCTAGCTCTAGGATCTTCCACTAGACCAACTTCGGGGTCTGCTAGTTGACGTGTATAGCTGTCCATAGAAGCGCTCTATGTCGCTCAGAAGGTCAGGTCTGGATGAGACAATTCTACCATCCTCAGTTTTTAATTTGGCGAGCTGGCTCTGCCCAATAGACAGATCTCTTGCGAAAACTTTTGAGCCCTTATCCCGCTCGATGGCCTCTTCAATAAGTTTTGTATTGAATTGGCGCAGATCATGGGTCAGGGATTTGGAGATCTATCTATTGAGCTGCCGATATAATGTCGCATCGACTGAAGACTGTAGAACCATCCTACTCCTTTACTCGAAGAGCCTTTGAGTGGAGTTAGAGGGCCTATTGGTTCAGTTGGCCCGGTGGGCTTTAAAGAATTTAGACCCTGTGGTATGGACAGCGTCCACAAACCCGTCATTGAATTCATCCACATCGCCACTTCGGCAATCGAGACGGTTCTGGAGTTCCAGCTGAAAGCTCTCGGGATTTTGGATTTGGGCTGCTGATGGTCGGAGCGTGGACTTCATCAGACGAGAGCGCTCTAGCTTAACACATATATTCAATGTTCCTCTTACCAGACGGCGATCACTTCCGGTTTTAACCGTATTGATATATGCTTCTTCGTCGACATGATGAAGTCAATCTCGTTTTTAGTTGCACCGTCGGGACTCATCCAGGTCCACTTTCTATGCTCACGTTTCTTGAAGAAGGAGTTAATCATGTAAAGATTGTAGAGTCCCTCCTTCTCCAAGAAACCAGCCAGTAGTTGGTCTCGGTGGTTCCGACTTCCAACTCCAAATTGCCCCACTCTCAGCTCTTCACCATCTCTCTTGCCCAGTTTCGCGTTGAAGTCCGGCAGGCTATAACCTGGCGAAGCGTATGGATGGGGTCTATGTTACTCTATATACAGAAGTGGTGGTCTGTATACAGAAGACTAAAGAGTACAACCTGCCCCACTGTTTAGCTTTTGTGGACTATGAGAAAGCCTTCGATTCGATCGAAACCTGGGCAGTACTTACAATCTCTACAGAGGTGCCAAGTAGACTACCGCTATATCGAAGTACTGAAGTGTTTGTACGAAACTACGAAAACGTTAGTCCGACTCTAGGACTGGAACTCGAAACCCATTCCGCTGCAGCGGGAAGTCAGGCAAGGAGATATTTTTCCTAAACTGTTCTCCGCTGCACTGGAGGATGTTTTCTAGAATCTGGACTGGAGAAGGCTAGGCATCAACATAAACGGCGAGTACATCACTCACTTTCGGTTTGCTGACGACATAGTAGTCTTGGCTGAAACCATGGAGGATTTAAGTACAATGCTCGATGACCTCAGTAAAGCCTCCGAGCGAGTTGTTCTAAGGATGAACATGGATAAGACGAAGATCATGTCAAATGCCCATGTAGCACCAACTCCTGTTACAATCGGACGCTTTACGCTCGAAGTTGTAGACGATTATGTATAGCTAGGACATACTGTCCAGTTAGGCAGGTCCAACTTTGAGAAAGAGGTCAAAGAGGTTAATCGTCGAATCCGACTCGGCTAGGCAACGTTCGGGAAGCTACGGCATATCTTTTCGTCCAATATTCCGCAGTGTCTCAAGACGAGAGTCTTTGACCAGTGTGTGTTGCCAGTAATGACATATGGTACGGAAACGTGATCGCTCACCTTAGGGTCAAAGCCACTCAGCAGAGGGCAATGGAGAGGACTATGCTCGGAGTTTCACTGCGTGATCGCATCAGAAATGACGCCATCCGTAGCAGAACCAAAGTAACCGATATAGCTCTTCGAATCGCTAAACTTAAGTGGCAGTGGGCGGGGCACATTGCGCGTAGAACCGATGGCCGTTGGGGCTGAAAGCTAGTAGGGTTTGACCATGGTTTGACTTGTAAAAGTGCCATTGCGGCCTACTTACAGAATAAAGTTCATTTTATTCATTTTAAAGGTTCTCGAGTGACGACCACGGACCGGAACGCGCAGCGTGGGTAGACCCCCCACAAGGTGGACTGATGACCTGGTAAAGGCCGCGGGAGTCCGCTGAATGCGGGTTGCGCAGGACCGATCATTGTGGCACTTTTTGGGGGAGGCCTATATCCAGCAGTGGACGTCTATTGCGGCTAATGTGATGATGATGATGATTTTGTTGTCTAACATAAGGCGAAAACATTTTTTTTGGACATATTTTCTTTTTTTTTTAATCTCTGAGCAAGTGTTCTGGCTATCAAATTTTTTTTTATTAAGTAATAAAATACCTTTCATATGTCACCTCATTTGTCTAAATCGGTTAGGTAGTTGTTGAGCTGCACTTAAGAAAGCCTACTCAGTCTCGTTCGTCAGCAAACACGCGTGCGCCGCGACGTTCGCCCCGCCCGTGGCGAAATGTCCCTGGCGTACTCATTTATGAACCGATTCTAATAATTCAAAAAGCATTATATAGAGGATGAATGTAGCATTTTCAAACATAAGAAATAATTTTTAAAGAAATGGCGTCGTTCATCGAGTTTTTTGAAGTTAAAATAAAAAATACTTTAACAAAAATACTATATTTTTGGAAAAACTTTTTAATTGTTTGACTTACACATTTCATTACTTGAAACAAATTAATGGCAATATAAAGAGCTTTCATATGATACCCCATTTGTCTAAATCGGTTAAGAAGTTGTTGAGCTACACTTGAGAATGTCTACACAGTCGCGTTCATCAGTAAACGCGCGCGCGCCCGCGACGTTCGCCCCGCCCGCGGTGAAATGTCCCTAGCGTACTCATTTATGAACCGATTCTAATGATTCAAAAAGCATTTTATAGACGATGAATTTAGCATTTTCAATCATATGGAGTATTTTTTAAAGAAATGGCCTCTTTCATCGAGTTTTTTGCAGTTAAAAAAAAATGACTTTTTCAAAAGTACGATTTTTTAAGAAAAACTTTTTAATTATTAGACTTTTACATTTTATTCCTAAGAACGAATTATTAGCGATTTAAAGAGCTTTCATTTGACACCTCATTTGTTGCAATACGTTGAATAGTTAAAGAGACAATCGATAAAACCTGATACCACCAACCGCCATCTTTGTGACGTCATAGTTACCCCCTCCACCACTTTAGAGAGTGACGACATCGAGTTTCATACTCGGGAGACGTTACTGAATCCAACGATACCAGTCGTCGGTAGGCGACTGCTCGTACAAACGAACTTCGTTATTTGACGACTTTTTTCAAATTGGCCTCTCTACTATATAAGGCCGCGACAGGTCCGACCCACGCGTCTCAACCGCCGTTTACATTAGTACCCCACTTGCAATTACATTGGTACTGTTTTTGTTGCAAAAGTAAAAGTGATTCTGGTTCAATAGATGATGAAACTGCGGGGGCACTTAGTCTCGGGCGAGATGGGCTAAAATTATGAGACTAAATTATAACTAATTGCTCAACATTTCATTATGGCAATTTTTGTCTCCTGGCCTTTTCCCGGCTGTATCTTAGATCCTGGGGTCCGCTTTGACCATCAGCAGGCCGTAAGATAAGATAAGATGAGATAAGATATAATTTATTGTCATAATCATAATAAGATTAATAAGTCTGCCCATTTCGGACGTACAATATTAATAATACAATTAAAAACTAGATAAGCTTGTTATTAAAAAAAAACCCAAGATTTGCAGTAGGCGGTAATTTTACGAAAGCGAATGTCATTTTCTTTGAATTAGCATAAAATTAATTATCAGCACATTCCAACTAGCCTAAATACGACGAACTTCGCCCAACGTGTAAAGACATACATACATACACAGTACGTAACACCTCCCTTTGGGCATCGTCGCGTCAGGAATAGGGAAGTTTTGTCTCTTAGATTTAGATTATTTATTTCATAATATACAATTACAATACAAATTAAATCTATACGAATGTATATTATTCAAGGATGACTCAACGCAGGATATATAAAAAATGCAGCCAGGCAAACAATACACTTAAGTAATAAAATACAATATTTTATGGAGCGAAAGTGAAATGAGTGATTATTCCGTTGGCAAATGTTGCCCACATACAATCTCAGGATGACTCAAGTAGTGACGTCACAATGCTGGTTTTGTAGGGATTTTTATGGGATTGGACATCAATCTATGTGATAAATCTAAGGTTCTATTTTACATACAAATGACGTACCTATTACCTGTACGATGCGATGCCTAATAATATTCATTGGTATAGGTAGACCGCTTAAGGCTGGGTATTACCACTTTCGAGTTTTTTTAAACCATCTGAGGCAGAATATAGTATCTTAAATTCTAAAAAAATATATGTGTTACATAAGGATCTTGTCTAGTCAAAATCGCAGTCAGTTATATGACTTGATGTATTTCACTCGATAGAAAAAAATCGCAAAGTTACCCCTTTTTGGAATGTTTTTTCAATATTACGGCTATATTACTGATATTTTACATTTCATTTCTGTACTCAATTAAAGATCCTAAATAGTTGTAGACAAATTCGCAGGGTTTGCTTTGATAAAATGATTGGCTTAATGAATATAGCTAAATATTTACGAAAGCTACGCGCAGAGCTTCCTTAGAGAGCGGGATGGTTAATAGCAAACTCACGCGTGTTAGAGCGGGACATTTGCATTGGGGATACCTCCCTGAGACGGCGTGGAAGGGTAGCGGGAGGCAGGGACCACCCGCCCGCTACCCGTCGGATACCCTTTGACCTCCCCTTTTACCCCTGTCCCGTAAATTATTACAATTTTAAGGCATAACTGTACTTTCTTGTGTAGTTTGTAGACCATTAAAAATACAACCATATACCGGCCCTTACCAATAAGAAACAGTTAATTGTTTAAGTACCTTGTAACTGGCAAGAACAAACAGCCTGGAATTTACTTTACCTACCTTAAAATACCAAATTATTGTGAAACTTGATCTCCCATGTTAAAAACAAACTTTCTTTCATACATGGGATCCGTAATAATTGGCAGTTAAAAATTACGTACAAAAGATACCGACTCACTTTCATTCTGACCGCTCCTTGCCACGATTGGAACAGCACTCATATCACATTTTATATTTCAAAATAGCACCTTAAAGTAGACTACTCAAAGTTCACATTTCAATAATTTTCAAAATTTTTTAAAATTGAAAATCCTTGAATGGCATCATATTGTAACTGTCAAAACCTCGTATTTCATCTATCAGAACAGTGGAAATTGTTATCTAGCTACATGTCTATAAGTTCGAATGTAAAACAACTGAATATCCTTTATTCTTATTGCAAAAAATTCCTAGTCAGCGTTTGAAAACCGAAAGGATGTAAGCGCAGATTAATCCGCTTTCGATTTCAATTCAATTTCAATACACAGCCAGAAAGGTACAGATCAGAATGGAGTGAACATAAAAGTCATGCAGGATTTAAATGATGTAATGTGACAGAGAAAGTTTCGGGTTTCGTACGATCTCGTTGAAGAGCAATTGCGCAATATAATTGACATTTTAGGAGCGTGTGGGTGGGCTTGGTCTGATGGATTTTTTGTGAATGAGTTATTTAAAATGATGGCATTGTTATTATGCTTATCAGTATAATTTCAGCATCCAAAATCGGTTACATTTAAGAGCTGTATTCGCAAACTTCAGTCACGCAAAAAATTACCAATGATATAAAATAAGAACTAAATAAGTACCTAGCTGGCGATTCCGTAACAAATACATTTAAATTACTATGATTACAACGGGTTTTGCCACTTCCTGTGTTGATTATGATTACCACTATTGCCAACCAATAAATACAAAACTTAACGTAATTTTAAAGAAACAAATAAGGAGGAAAGGGAGCCAAAGTAGCTAATTACCGAGAATATAAATGGCTACTTAATCGCCACAAAGGTGAAAAACGCGGCAGGTAACTAACGGTTCTTCATCCATCTAATATTTTCGTTTTTTTTTTAATGCAGGCATAGGTCTGAACCACCGTTTGAGAGATAAGCAGTAAAACAAAGTGCGGTAACAGTTGAACGCCAGAACGCCACGTCGTGATCTTGCACCCATGATATCGCAGTTACGTGCCAACACACAGACAGCCTTTCACGCCGGGTGATTCAACACACTCTCTATACACTTCAAAAACACATGTGAATTTAACACTTCCATTTAAATATTAAATATTTACTTAAATATACGCAGTTACTCATTTTTACAACTGTAGAATTATAAATAAAATAGGTTCCAAATAAATACTAAACGACTATATAGGTAATGTGACTATGACGAACAGCTGACGCTTTGAACGTAACTATCCGTTAAGTATGTCAATCGTATTTCAATTCAACAGACTTCACTTAAAATCAAAACTGTAGTATTTGTAATGTTTTATATTAAAATCAAAAAAGTAGCATAAAAGTAGTAGTAGTGTTTTGTATAAAAGTAAATGTCGAATCTTACCGGGACCTAAAGAACTTGGCCGAGGACCGTCAGAACTGGCGCTAACTCCACCGAATAGAGCCGAGCTCTTAAATTTTGATGATGATATTAAAGTCCGATTGTCAACTAACGTTTGAGATGTTTTATTTTATGATTCATATAAATCTCATGAGAATTCCCTGACATTGAATAAGTAACAAAAATTAATAATATCCCAGCCATCGACTAACTTCTAAGAAAAGATTAAAGACTAAACTTCTAAAAGAGATGTTGTTTCGCTCCCACAAAATGACGACTGTTATTAGTCAAAGCAACGAACCACAACAGTTCAGTAAAGTTGGTAAACAAAGCGAAGCTGGAACTTAATGTTTCAATACAATGTCACCTGTAGTAAAACCGCAACTGTTAGCTTCGAAAGAATTCCTGTGGTTTGTGAGCCCGTTTTTTACAGGAATTCAAATCGAAGTGTCAGTTTTAAGTGCGATATTGCCCTTGATTTCCCACTGCAGTATGTATGTATGTAAATACTTTATTGTACACAAGACAAGAGAAAGAAACAACACACAGTAGCACTGTTATCGAAGCCACAGGTTTCAAATGGTCGGTCATTATTTGTCCACATCCCTAGTGCTGAAACGAGGCACAGACGATGACTAGGTATCACATTTCAAAGGAACTTGTGTTCGTCACGGTTTTTCTCTATAAAGCAGGGAGATTACTTTATCACTGTTTTGGGTGGATCACTTTTTCAATGACACTGAATATAACCCCTATCTGACGCCGTTATCAGATTCGTAAACTCTCTGTCGAACTTTAAGTACTTTAACCCCCTTTCACGCAATTTAATCAGTTTTCATTTTCTTTAGTTCTATTAGTCAACCAATCACCTGCGGTGCCGCAGTACACTATACACACATAAAAGGTGACTTTTAATTTAACTACTTACTCTGAAACTTACTATCATACATTACAAATATGTGCTCTTTATTGTACACCTCACACAAATCATAATATGTAGACAGGCGCTCCTGCTACTGTTTATGGCATTGTGCGTATTTAGTTATTACAGCTTTGGCATTGTACGTGTTTGGCATTATCAGAATTTGTCAATACACGTTTTTGGCGTTTCGCGTATGAATGACGTTTTGCGTTTTTGGCATTATACGTCGAAAGGTGCTTAACACAAAAGTCAATAGAATCACCCAGTGTGATCTGAATGCTGATCGGCCTGTACAAATAAGGATATTTCGTGTGGCTTTGTAAGTGGCTGTTAGATTTGAATTTAAAAGAAGCCGACTGGCCAAGTTACGAAATTATGGCGCCTAGTGGTTGCCAATTTGGGTTGCGCAATTGCTGGCAAAATGCAAGTGGGACTAGGTCTTATCCTAACATCAATTGTGTCAGAATTAAAGATATCCTTTTGAATTGTTGCAGTTAATTTACAGATGTATTGCAAAATGATTTTCTTTCGGGAAAACTCGGATCTCAATCGGAATACGATGGCACCCGAACTGTCAATCAATGATTGTATTAAATGAGTGACGTTTTCATATCCATTATTATGGAACTTTATTGTTTAGTGTCAAATGTCAAAGTTACCCCTACGGCTGTAAGATGGGTACTGAAGCTAATTGAGAGAGCAGGATAAATACGAACTTTTCCGATAAAGTACGAAGGAAAATCATTTTGCACTACATCTGTAAACTGCTGAAAGCACTATCAATAAGAGCATTTGATCTTAATTAATAAGAAATTGTTGTATGTATGTATGTAATAAATAACTTTATTGTACACAAAAAAAAAAACACAAAAAATACAAACAAATAAGGACATTTGTCAATTGTTGTTTCATCAATAATCACGTAAAAGGGGATTCTAATGCCCTGCTATGAAAAGTAGAAAGATTAATAAAATATCCATAATAGCAGAATTTTATTGTGGCCATGTTTCGCGTATTAACACCCAATTACCCATTACGAACCTAATCATTAATCACTACTCATTTTAAACAATAGGTAGTTTCCAAAAACCGCAATGTTCTTTGGTATTTTCTGCTTGTATGACATAAACCTTGGCCCCAATAGCGTGTTTTTAGACATAATCCCATTACATCTACATAATATCATTAGATTAGTACGTGTCAAAGTTGCGTACTAGAATACCACTCAAGCGGACACAGCAACGGATATTCAGTCTTGCTGCGTAGTAGTAGGACTGTATTTCGTAGTTCGAAGTTTATTCGATTAAGTTTATACGTTTAATCGTGCGTGAGGAGGCTCTACTAGGAATAAAGTAATTTTCTTAAGCTGAATAGATACTGCACGTTTAAATAGTTAACATAATTCAGTTGTTTTATTAATTTAAACTGGTAATACACTCATACGTACTCTTTTTACCGAATTTGACTAAAAAAATTAAATAACTAAAAAGGTAAAAAGCAAATAAAACCCCTTCTCGCGTCTACAATAAACAGTATGATATTACTCTTAAAGATTAACATTTATTATCTCGTCTCCAAGGAACCCCTTAGTATGAATCAGTGTAGAATGTGAACGCATAAGGTGATTTGTACACCCCAGAGAATGACCTTACGTCAAGGTCCGTCACTATTCACAAGCCATTATGACTCAAATTCATGCTAATCGTCAGTTTTGTTGGTTAAAATGTGAGAACATGACCACAGAACAGTGATAACAGCTAGCAGCTCTCAGTTTAATTCGGCCCGTTACATGATTCCTTTCTGTTGTTTTGTCCGTTGTTTCAAGTGTTGTGATTTTTTAATTTTATTCAAACTTAAAACACTCTGCATTAAGCTACAATCGAACCAGCGAGTTTTCGCCACAGAGAGCATTATCCCTCTCTGGAACAACTGAGCAAATTAAGCTTAACTAACTATTCAGCCCTTAATAAGCCTAAGAAACGCTGCCAGCCTCGATATAGTTTCACTAAATGTAGTTGATGATCCGCATTTGCTTGTCCCATGTGTATACACTTCCTTAGCGTTAGGATGCCTTTTTATCAGAGCTATGCTATGCTACGTTGCTATGGATGTGTTGACATCCACTTATCATATTCATTGATCACGTAGCATAGCATGATAGCACTGGTGGAAACAGAAAGCTATCATATCCTCGCAGCAGTTTGTAGCCTCCGAAACCAGAAAGCGGCACTAGGGCTTGCCCCAGAGGTAGACCGGCCCTTCGAAGGGAAAAGTGCCCGGACCTAACAAAACCCAGCCTCAGGAAACCACTAATCCGATTAGTCGGAGTAAATAAAAGGGCCTCACTGACGTACAGATCCCTGGATCGCTGAAGAGGCAGAATAAAACCCTGCTTGGAGTAATGGCATAGCTCTGGTCGAATGGCAACGTTAAAGGGAAGGCACTAACCTGGAAGTGCAGAATGATGGTCCAGATGAGGCCGAGGGTGAGCTTCGGGTTGCCGTCGACGATGTCCTCAGCCCGGATGTTGACCAGCTTGATCTTCTTGTAGCGGAGGAAGTCGAGCGCCATCTGCACGTTCTGGAGCATGTGGAACCGCATTCGGCCTCGCTCGCGCGGCTGGAATGTTGGAATACGATCATCATTTACTGATATCAGACTAACACTGGCTCCGAGGTATGTGTTCAGCAGTGGCTGTAATTCGGCTCATATGATGATGAGACTAACCTCCATATTCATAAACCTTAACCTTTGTTTACTAAAATGTGTTTTGTTGTATTCACACAAACACATTTGTCACAACACATCCAAGTGACAAAGAAACACAAACGAATTTAAGTAGTCATATTCTGAATGCGGTAATACAATGCCAAACTTGAAGTTTCTCTCACTCTACCGAAGCTAAAAATTAGCTACATTTTGCGTTGAAAATATTTTGAAGTAAACCAAAACAGAGAAATGCTTACTCACGTGATATAACCATGAAAGTCATCGTAAATAAGTGGCATGTAAACGCCCTCACAGTAATTAAATATTGTAAAGTTACTGATAAATGGGACATGATATGGGTGAGTTACTTTTAGCAGGGGGGCGATTTTTGAGTGTCGGACGCTCGACTTTTCACTCGAGAGCTGTCAAAAAACTATGATGTTTTGACAGATGTCGAGTGAAAAGTTGAGAGTTCGACACTCAAAAATCGACCCCCAGGTCATGAAAAAAAATCATGAAACGGACAAACTTGGATTAAAAATACGAGTTTTCATTACAGTCCAGAACAACGCTTCTAATTTATCAATGGTTACTACTTTACCTGATTATGTTTCGACAAAATAAATTAGGTTAAGAGCACCGACCCTTTGGATCGCTTTAAAACAACTCTTGGGGTGGGCGCGCGTCGTTATAACCACACCTGTCTTCTATGGTCGATGAGGGGAGATAACAGAGTTCTCCACCATTCTGTTTTAATTTCCTATTTTAAAAAGAAACCCTAACCTAACGAAATTAGATCAGAGTTTCCAAAACCTCAATTACCTGACATAATTGTTCTTCTATTCGTCTCGCATTTTTACTAATTATTTTTTATGCCAATTTTACCTATCAAATAAGCTGTCAGTTATAAGTACATATCAAGTCGATATGTGCTTTGTTTGTTTTTGCTGTCGCGAATCGCTGGTCAGACTATCATTTCCATTCGCATTACAAAATGGAACTGTTAACGGTAACTGACATATACGTTTATAAGACGAATGTTTTACGGAATAGCAATGTTTTAAAAACAATAATAACTGCCAAGAGCTCTTAACCTAGTTCGACGTCCATACATTTGAAAGTCAAAAGTAAGCCATGCGGCTAAATGTTCCGTATATCACCCGCCATAGTTATCTATAGCCAGTGACGGTGTAAATCGGCTCCATGGCACGCGATACCAACATTACCACGTTAACGGACTCAGACACAAATTTAAAATTTAATTAACCATTGGAGTGCAAAAGTTTTTAATCTGTGGCCATTAGTTTATCCGTTGATTGGTTCAAAATCGGAATAGGCGGGTGTAGTTGGAATTCAATGAAGTTTAACGGCTTATTGTTTTGACTTTGAGACGTGTTTCTGTCTGTCTGTTTGGAAGATTACACCATCACGACGGATAGAATGATTCGAGTGCATTTTTTTGACGAATAATCTATTGGTTGCAAATAACCTTTTAACCTATTTATATCTTACGCCTCCCCATTTATTTATTTTGTGCGGGCAGGTAAGTAGAACTAGATTATTAATTAGGCCATAAAACGTTTAAGGGTCATGTTTTTCACAAATTCCTATTCTAATTAGAAACCTTGCATTTAAATTACTAATTAATGAACACCATGTTTCGTCACAATCCTTGATTTATATTTTACATCTAAATGGATCAATAGGTACACCAGAGGCCGATTGCATAATGAATTGTAACTAATATTACAAGCGGAAGTCTCTTTTCAACCCCTTTCATTAGAAAGAGACATCCGCTTGTAATATTAGTTACAAGTCATTGTGCAATAGCCCCCAGGTGATAAAATTGCTTTTAGCTCGTACATAAGTTTGATTTAATTCTAATCCCATTTAATTTTGATTTAGAAGCGTTCAAGTTATTTATTCGTATTAAAAAATTCGCATAAAACAGCTAATCAAAAGGATTGCTTGCAAAAATACGTTGAATATATTTAGAGCACGAATATATTTGTTTTTGTTATCATCAAATTTAGAATGGATTTTACTATTTCTATGGTAATCAGATGCTTTTAAGCTGCTATTTACTGGGTCTTCGTAACTGTTCGATTTTATAAGCTTGCCGTCCTCAATGGCTTTGGATATACATTAGGCTGGTAATATTATGGTGAAACAATCTATTGTCCCGTTAACGATATCTTCACACCTTTGTATCCGCTAAGCAATAAGTGTTAAGATGTTTATGGAATACGACATTGCTTATTCAAAATTATAAAGCTTCAATTGCTGTTCGGCTGTCCGAACTCGTTGGACCAACAAGTTGACCTCTTACTGTGCAAGGAAGTGACATCATTCACCAAAAATTGTTATTTCGAATACTCATAATTTTGTTACTGAAGCAAAACTTCCACATATAGGTACATGACTAACATGACAATTTTATAAAATATTGGTATTTTAAATAATTTCATGTATACTCACGAGGTGTTCGCCAGAAAGCACCTCCAGCAGCGAGATGAGGTTGAGTCCATCGCGCAGGTCCTCGAAGAGGTCGTTCACGTGCCGGTTCACCTGCGCAGACGCAAGCTATTAGGAGAATTGTATTGACGGTAGCACAGACTACAAAGGTTAAATGGAGCTTAGAGTTTGTGGGTTGTAAATCTCAAAGCAACTCTTGTTGTAATATTAGAGCAGAACAACTCAAAAATCAGCCAGTTATTAATCGGCTTAATAAGTACAAATGAAATTCGAAGACTATATCGGTGCAGTTGTAGTCCTGGAGGAAATTATTAGTAGCATATCGGGCGAAAAGTTTCTAAAAGCAGACCAGTCTCTGCGGCCAAATCAAAATCTACAAGCACTTTAAACATAACACCAAACTGAAATAAAAAAACGAAACCAGCAGATGTACTCACTTTAAAATTGTGATTAAATTAGCGTAAATCAACAACAACTAAGAATTTATTAACTTAAGAAGAGAATCACACAAGCCAAACAACTGAAATCATATAAAAGTAATAAATGATGACAATGATTTAGATGATTCTTGATGAAAGTGAAGAAAAAGAAAATAAAGAAACAATTGCATCATTAGTCGACATGCGAAAACTAAACAACAACGAACATACGCTAACTCCACACAGGCAATGTCCGTCTAACTTGCATTTGTTAGTGAGAAATACATAAGATTTCTTCAATAACAAAACACAAATACGGTTGAGACGGTTCCAACAGAAACACTTAACAGACCATTGTAGACCAATTATCAGTTAAATGTATTGTTGATAGGTCATCCCTTGTCGTAGAGTCAGCAACACCTAGACTTACTTGTTGAGGAGGACAACATGATTGGTTGTTGACGATCTCACACACGTGAAGCCTCGTGTATGTCTGTCCGAGCAGCATGGTGGAAAGATACGATAACACCTGGATAAGATACACTGAGGTAGTAATCACACGAGCATACATAAACGACGCTTGGGGCATGTAACCTGATAGAAATCAACATGTAGCACGGTAAGAAAATACCATATTTAAAAAGTATGTATATCATTTGGCCCAAAAGCAGATAACGGAATCAAACAAACGTTCATGATATTCGTAGATGTTACCTAATACTCGTAGTCATATGGTTTAATGTTGCTTTTTGTACACTTACTTACTGAATGCTCTATAACAAAACAAGGCATAAAAAACGCCTTGCGGCACTCGTATGAAGATACGTAATAGCTTATGGACATCATAATATTTTTTGCTCGTACATTAGTTTTCCACCTTTACGGAGACGGTCTAAAGTCACAAACAACGAACTTTAACCACAAAAATACTCTAATGGTATAATTCCGCAGCCGACAGCAGACGGCAACTGCACGTTCCGCCGCACTCCAAATTGTACCGTAATGGTATTCGTAAAGAGCTCAATTTGAAATGAGCAGGCAAGTGTCGCAACGGCACTAATACGACACCTACGCCGCTCACTCTAAATTGGGACTTTTTGTTTTACGATTACGGTTCAATTTCGTGTGCGGTGGAACGTGCAGTTGCCGTCTGCTGTCGTCTGCGGAATTATATCTTAAATCGTTGGGATTTACAGGACCGTCTACTTACTGTGGTAATTATCACTAATGGACATTTTCAACGTTGAAAAATTACTGTTACTTAATGTGCTTTAATATTAGAAAAGAAATATTTAAAAAATCATTCCTAAATAACGATATTAATATACTTGTAAATCATATTGGCTATTTGTTAAAAGAATTCTGTAGCTAAATTAAATACCTAAACAGGTTAGGCATACAAAACCAAAACAAAAGAAGCCGACGCTATACAACGAAAACAAAACAAACCAACAAAGTTTTTATTAGTCTGTCAATGAAGATTGGACATGATAGAGTTCAATGACTTCAAAATGAACATAATATCTACTGATACCTTTAGCAATCTCGTAAAGTAATCCAATAATGCAAAACACAATTCGCTTTTCGCTGTAAGTTATTATTAGAACGAGGCTTTCAAAGGAACAGTAGATATTACAGAGTAGAAAGCAAAAATGGAGTTTAGAGAAGCAGTGTATATTACAGACCTTGAGATGTTTCCAGTGCTGCTCCATCCGAATGAAAAGCGATGAAAAGTCAAAGAAATTATTATTGAACAAAACGTGCTCGAAAAGTGCGTGTCCAGATAAAACTCCGCTGAAACTCCTAAAACTTAATATTTTGGAGTACTTAGCGAATCAATTCAGATTCATGTCATACCAACCAATCAGGATCTTTGTACTTACGTAGAAGCTAAATAATGAAAATAGTAAGTGAAACCATTTGTATTGGTACATTTTGTCGATTTAGTACCCGATTATCGTGATTCAGTAAACGCCCTATGCGTAATCGATACATTATCATTTATCAAAAAAGTAATCTTGGTAGAAAAGGCACAAAACAATAAGAAAACATTTATAAGAAAAATATGCACAAAACACAATAATGTTAAAAAAACTTAAATGCATCCCATTGCACATACTTCAATAACAGAGAAAATATGTTACAAGTTGTTTCTTTATACCTACCTTATATTTCGTACAAAAACACAAAACAATTCCAAGTAGTTCCTCCATTATATCATACGACTATTAAGGCGCTACACTGAGAAATTTGGAGACTTTGAAACGCTGTCCTGCCCAGACTAGCAAACAGTAGGGGCTGATTTTCAGATATATGATTCTTGACTATATGATTGTGGTACTGACAATAGCGAAACATGATTGCTTAAAATTTTCTCGATAGAAAATAAATCCAAAGTCGAGTCTATATTTTCCTTTTTTTCCTCAGCCTACTAAAACAACGCTTTATTAAAAGACACGATTAAGTTAATATGATGGTATTTTACCTCATCTAGGTACTGACAAGAGGAAATTTAATAAACCTGCAAACAGTCTGATATAAACGAGATTTGTCTAAAAAGCCATTCTCGGAGAGGGTTGCATCCCGTTTTGTCGTGAGCGAAAAACAAAGGGTGTCTCTTTCAATCGATATGTCGCCTTAAATTACTGTTCAAGTTAGTTTGAATTCAAGTATAAGCATAAGACTACGCTATTCTTCGCCATTTTGCGATAGCTAAAGTTAACACAGCATTTTGCGTTGCATAAACGTACCACCCAGTACTCCCAGTAGGGCTTGAATTTCCTAGCCAACCTTTCTGTAAAGAATACATCACCCCTTTGGTATTTAGGACACGGTAGCATGAATCCAAATGCATACATACCTGGAGCTTTGCATATGCATGCATTCATCTTTGTTGTCCTGCATTCCAAGGATGATGTCAGACAACCCTTTAGATTCGGCCGGTTTCATTATACATCCTCGAATTCGAAAGATTTACAACAATGTTAATGCTATTTTTGGCACAACGATGCTTCGACCTTCAACCTTGGACCGGTTTGATAATAAAAAACGATCAGCCGGAGTAGCAAAACACCGTCTCCGAAAGGATTGTATTTAAGTTACGCTTAAAAACTTAATCTTCTGTTACGCGATTACTTTATATGTTGCCTAAAAAATAAAATTTATTTTCTAACCCAATAAGTCTATCTTGCATGGTTTCCATTTATTTTGATAATATCTATCTATTAGCATTTAACGCGTATTACAATGTTTTGTGAGTTATATTAATTTCTGCATTGCAGTTTATCCAGCACCTACTATGATTATTCTCTGTTTGGCCTGAAGGTTGACTGGTAGAGAATGCCTTATGGCATTAAGTTCGCCTTTTGTACCAGATTGTTACTGTGCAATAAAGTTTAAAATAAATAAATAAATAATAATATTAAAACGGGTCTTATTTTAATAAAGACATCAGACTTCAGGTTTTCTTGGTGATTATTATACTAAGAAGTGTATTTTAATACTTAAAGCTGTTAACAAATAACTGAGTCATAAGATAACTTGCAACATATTCTACATGCCATAGCTCGGTAAACAAAAAACACTTCCCCGAACTGGCTTCTAAAAATCGGTCTAATGTTCTACGTGATTCAGGTGCGTGATTTATATCGTCATTATGATCTTGTTACGGTTTATTCCAACCACAATTTTGGACCCCTAACTGAAGATTTTCAAGCCAAATTGCACCTACCTTACCCAAAGTTCTTTAGCAGCTACACCGCGAGGTGGGTTTGCATTCAGCGTAAATAATGAGTCGATTCGAGTTGATTAATTGGTTTCTGGGAAATATATTTAAGGAGTGAAACTCGGCATTCCGTAAACAATGGTGAAAGTAAATAAACATTCCTGGTTGCAATATTCATCCGTGAACACGTGAATAAATATCCTCTGGAGTTAAAGATGTTTCATTCACACAATAAATTGTGTTGTGTTTATTTGTGTGATTATTTACTTAAAATCGAAAGATCTTTTCAGATAAGGTACCGAAAAATTGTGATAATGAATCTGTTAACATGTTAACATCTTTACGCTCGTACATAAATCAATCTATCAGATCAATATCAATTCATAAGGGCTTATCCGTAAATCACGCGAGGTTCCAAAGGGGGGAGGGGGTTACGAAAACTTCACTACTGATCACGTTGGGGGAACCCTAAGAATCTCTATTGCGATCGCCAATTCCTAAATACCAATCCTAAATTCGACTTTGCTGTTACATAAAATATATTCCAACAGGGATTAAAATCCAATATACATTTAAAGAATACAAAGAAACTTTATTTCACACCTCAATTAAAGGGCATAGTACAAACATAACCAAAGTAAGTAGAGGCAAACAACAAGCTATATTATCACTAAAGAGGGAATTCTTTCAACAACCTTTAAGCAGAATTTATTATTACCTACTGACTTGGACCAAGAATGGCTAAACATTTCCTCTGGCAAAGAATTTGAGTATGTGCCTATAACTACTAATAAATCCCACATGACTGATCTACTGTAGAGATTATGTAAATGCGAAAAAGGTTACGAATAGTAATTAAAACGCATCGCTCTTTTTATGACTTTTAACTACGTTCATCGACATTTAATTCACCTCAACAGGGTGTCATTGGCTGCACGTGGGTGACTAGCTGTGTAGGCGCCGATCCGGGACTGACCATACCGCATAAGGTTTAGTCGTAAATCTGACTTCACACCTACAGCCTTGCGTCATCGGTCATCGTTGATGACGACGGAGTATGCTGGAGTACGCTTATTAGGAAATGATTCTGATTCTGTTATGAGTCCGTTGGCTTATTCTAAAATCCTAACGTAAAATTCTTCTTCATCTAAGTACTGTAGAGGTTGTTACTGTATGAGGCTGGCCATGTTTGGTCTAGAATCATAAAGTAACATATTCGTATTTGAATATATTCTGGAATGCCTGTCAAAGCGGCATTCTGCTGGAAACAAATGGTTTTCCAGGGACTCTAGCCTGGGACTCGCTCGGAGTCACAACTGATGTGTTATTTTAATTAGATTACAATTGAATGTGAATGCATTCGGACTCTAAACGAGAGTTTTTTTAAATACTAATAAAGGTTATTTTCTTATACTAAGCCACCGTTGATAATAAAGTTTGTATAAGTTTGGATTTTCTTGATTTTTCACAAAACCTATACAACACTCAATCAATACAAACTAATATTTTCTACAGGTTTTACCAAAACCCATGATAATTTCCTGATATATTCAGGAGGGCCTCTTACCTAACAAGACCTAAATCATATTTGACATTCAAACAGTACCTGGATAAGGCCGCAGCAGAGCATCCTATCTATGAATTTGGTAGTGCACGGGAAGGTGTGGGAACACTTCGCGGCCTCACCCACCTAATGAGTTTCTTCGATTTTAAGAGGCCTTACAAGTTTTAATTTTTTTTATTTCAAATTTTGACAAAAGTGTTGAAATTAAGAATGCAGTGATTAAAGGATTCGATAATTTCATTAAAGTTTGAGATAGTAACATTGCCCTTTTTTGATTTTATTGTGCGTAGTAGAATTAAAGCGGAAAAAAGCGGTTTTTAGCTCGAAAATGGTCGATTGGGAGTGATGTTTGAATCAATATTTCTTAATTAAAAACCGAAAAAATACATTTAAAATGTCTGTCATTAGATCGCAATATTCCTGTTCTAGATAGTAACATTGATAAAATGTCAAATTACTTTTCAATTAAACAGAAAATCGCCTAAATAAATGAGCCTTTTTTAACTATTATTAGACCCTTAAGAATTTGCCTGCTTCTTAACTTCAGAGTTATTGTATCAAATGAAAGCGCCTTTAAGATTACTTCACCCATGAGTCAGCTGCGGGTCAATCGGGTAACGACAACATCCAGCGAGCTTGCGGCATGCGTCACAACATCCTTTGTTATCGGGCAGTTTTGCTTAAACCTCCATTCTACCTACTCCACTATGTAAATATTTAAATTAGGATTATAATATTAATATTTTACTTGCTGAACCCATGATTAAGTCAACCGGCAACAATTAGTAGGTACACAGACGTGCCCCCAACATAGTACCTATTATACTAACATAAGGGGAGTAAATTACCTATTTCAAGTATGTCTTGGCCCTTACTACACTCACGAGCAAAAATAATGCATACACTTTGTATTGAACTTCCATAGAAAGTGTCATCATCATCATCATCATTAATTTAAGAGCCACGCTCTTGTTGGTGGAGCAATTTCCATGTAAGTATCTCTTTCTTGAGCCTTCTCTCGAGCTCTCGAGCCTAGTAAGTAATTAATAATGTATATATTGTATACAAATATACAAAATGTAGTAACAAACATGACCTGTAACGAATGTTACCAGTAAATATTTTCTTTTCTTTTCTTTTCGTTCGACCGCCTGATACGACACGACGTTTAGGTACTTTTTCCTTAAGTTGGTCCATGTACGTTCTTCTTGTTTCCCTCTCTTCCGCCTTCCTTCTACCTTCCCTTCCACAATATGCTTCATGAATTCGTCGTGTCGTAACAGGTGCCGAAACATCTTTCCTCTTCTGTTCTCAATAGTCTGCAACAGGGACCTCCTTTCTTGTACAATGTTGAGAACTTCCTCGTTAGATTTTCTCTCGGTCCAACTGATCTTCTCCATACGCCGCCAGCACCAGACCAGAAAGTGTACCCGTTATTTTTGCTTTTGAGTGTAATTCGTGTCCCTCGTGACCCTCGACAATCTGTATTTTGGTATAAGGCAAGGGAACGCTTTTTCGAAAAAGACGCATGGGCTAAGCGATTACTTACAAAAAATAAAAATAATTAGTATACATAGTTACTCAAACAAAGAATCTTGTATGAGTTGTATGTACATATTATTGTATAGTAACCATCATCAAATCGTAACATAATCTTGTTTCTATTGCTATTTTAGATTTTATGAAAACCAGTAGGTAGTCATAATTTAAACATTTAAAGACTAGTTTTAATTGAGATCTTAGACATAAAACAGAGAAATAACCCTTAACGATTATGGATATCGATAAGATGTAATTAAGAGACTGTTAATTATTAACGAGTATCACCTTTAATTTAGAAATGAACATTCTAGTTTGAAGTATAGTATCTATAATATTAGCAAAACGATCGCGGTTATTTGACAAAAACAAAATAAGCACGGAACAAATTACGACCTTACGTTATAAAAAACATCAGTACCCTTACCATGAGTTTGCAATGTATGCATTACCGTACACGTTAGCGACTGCGTAAACGATTTAGTATGGACTAAAGTACAGCGCCTCTGGCGGATACGCAATAGAACTAAGAATTGCCATACTAAATGGTTTACGCAGTCGCTAGCGAGTACGGTAATGCAAACATTGCAAACTCATGGTAAGGGTACTGTAAACGGATGGTGTCTGTAAGTATGAATTTATTCAGACCAGGTCATTCTGGGTCGTTAGCTCTAAACTACAAGTGGCAGTCTAAGTACTTTAATGTACGGGTACATTCAAGATTGTAATCATAATATCAATCAACAAAGAACAACGAGTCAAAAGTATTGGTGACTCAGACGGACAGACGGACCTTTGTGTGAAAGTGCAAATACATCCGATAAGCATTAGTATGTACTGTTTGTTATACCGAGTCGTTGTGAGTAACATTGTGTTGGCTTCAATGGGCCAGTATTTCCAGTAGTGCTTGAACTTCTTTCACGGAAAACGTAATGTTTCAATGTGTAATGTCTTACTTTGTAACTTAACATTTGCCCCGAGGAAACAGATGGACAATGAACATAAGACGGAAGTTCAAAAAGAACAAGATATACATATAGATTCCCTAACATATTTTAAAAGATTGTCTTTTACGTCTTCACTTCTCTATTGTTTTGAATATCTTTGCCTCCCAACGAAAGTACAAGTACATTTATCTAAGTACCAGATTTCAAATACCACTTTATATTTGTGTCACTACCCGGCGCTAGATTTCTAATGCCTATTAAACTCTACTTTATATTCTACGGCCATTATATTACCGAAAATTTGACACATTGACCATAAACGTACTGTTTCAGAATACTTAATAGCATTACCGGGTATCTAAAGCTTTGCAGAGAATAATTTAGTATTTTTCTGACGTTTATTATAACTGCAATTCCGGAAACAGTGTTCAAGGAAATACCTAATGCAAATTCCTAAACGATTACTGTAACCAAAGTAATGAAGAACAAACTAATCTGCAATGCAATGACCCCTTGAACGAATATTTGCTTAGTCCGTCTTTGTTTATGTATGTTTGATCTCGAGCTGCAAACGCGACTGGATTCCGATTTCTTGGAATTAGGTTCACGTTTTGTTATTCTTTAATTTCAAGCCTTAGAATTGTGAATGTTGTGATCAAATATTTTTTACTGTGTTACTTTGATCTCAGAATGAATATTCACACCTAGAATATTCAGGAAAAGGGGTATTACTAATCACCATTCACCACTCATCACTTTCAGTAAGGTTAGAGGGTTCCTCTTTGTTCTCAAAATTACATTACAAATTAAGAGGAAAAGCAGCGGCATGTATTATATGCACAATTTGTTTACTCTGGTGCCTTTGATCCTTATTATTGGAAGACTGCAAATTGAACAGAAAAGGATATCACGACTTGATGTAAAGTGGTTAGTCATCGCTTAGATTGATTAAGTGTAAGGTCACATACATCAAGAGAAAGGTTAGGTTAGGTCATCAATGGACGTATAGGAACAAACTAACCTATTTAGAAAGTGCCATGGATACTAATTCATACGTGACAAGAACGGAGCAAATGAGTTAGGTATGTTATTCTCTTAGAATATTTTCTGTGGAGTTAATACAATTTGTGAAGATAGATTCTGATACTCTAATCTAAACCATGTATTTACGTGCTGACTAAAATGAGTAAAAGGTCCACTTATTCAATGATCATACAGTTGGAAATAAAACAACACGTACGTAAACATAACTGTCCATTGTTGCAGGAAATGGAAGCTCTTTTCTGTTACAAAAGGTACAATGATATCAATGACAATATTGAACCCTATTGTTGACAATATTACTAATACATAGCCTGAGTATTGCAACTTCCGGGACACGATTAAACTGAATAGCAACATCTCGTACATACGATTATCAGAACCTATTTTCTTTTAGCAGCTCCTTGTCAAATAAAATACTGAAATAACAGCCCTCGCCATAGCTAAAATATTTAGACATATTATAACCAAAGGTATTTAATATTCAAGCCAAGGCCATGTATCATAATAATTTTCCTTATATTTGCATATATGTAATGGGACATTACTATTCCGCGTTGACTCCACGGCGTCACGACTTGACGTCAATAGTGGTCATCATCTGACATGTCATGATACCGGTGTCAATTTGTTGTAGACGATTCGTTTACTAAGTAGCGGTGTGACAAGTCAATGTAAAGTGTTAAAGCTCAAGCCACACAGAGAGCGGGCGGGCGGTGGCGGCGCGGGCGCGGGCGGCGGCGGCGCGGGCGCGGGCGGCGGCGGCGCGGGCGGCGGCGGCGCGGGCGCGGGCGGCGGCGGCGCGGGCGCGGGCGGCGGCGGCGCGGGCGCGGGCGGCGGCG
This sequence comes from Cenopis cana, assembly GCA_951800055.1. Taxonomy (NCBI): domain Eukaryota; kingdom Metazoa; phylum Arthropoda; class Insecta; order Lepidoptera; family Tortricidae; genus Cenopis; species Cenopis cana. The sequence continues at coordinate 3,418,721 of OX637495.1, forward strand.
GCGCGGGCGCGGGCGGCGGCGGCGCGGGCGCGGGCGGCGGCGGCGCGGGCGCGGGCGGCGGCGGCGCGCCCGCGCCGCCACCGCCCGCCCGCTCTCTGTGTGGCTTAAGCTTAAGGTATATTACTGCTTTGTTTATTGGTCTAATTTTCCAGTGACCCTGTAAATGATATTATGTAGTAGGTACCTAGTCGAAGCAACGGTTTTCGACTCTATAAATCCTTACATTCCCCGACTGTAAAATATTGAGAAAGAGAAAATAAAATGTGAAAATAAAATCTTCTATCGAATTTCATTATAAATCGTCCGGTTTTAGTAGTTCTGAGACTCTGTGTATAATTTGGTGCACGCTGTACATGCGGACGAGGACTTTAACGTTCACTCCTTGAAGAAAGAAATGACCCTTTTGGGTAAGGAATCCCAATATGGTTCTGGAATCATTCTGGAATTCCCTGATGAGATGATCTAACCAATAGACCTCTCGTACACAATTGACAAGAATACGATGACATACCATCCATGTTGCAATTGTTGACAGAGCAGACAATTGTCATCCGATCCATTCAACACTAGAATATGATAACAACTTGTAACATATTTTCCTTGATATTAGTACATATTAAATTTATTTTAAAATCGTAGAAAGAACACATAAAATCATAATAGAAATGTATATATTTGTTTACCTTTTTAAGGTGTTTGTTGACCCATTTTGTGAACGTCTTCTTCTGTATGGCATCTCGTTCGTCTGGAAAAAGGAAAAAATATAATTACTAGTAACATCATTACTATCAATAGTACTACTACTACTACTAGTATTACTAATACTAGTTTATTATTATGTAACTAAAGAATTTAAAGTTTCGTGAGACATGTTATAACTCCGAACCCGAATCCGTTAGTATATTAGATGCGTACTTATTTACTACCAAAGCGACTGAGCTGTAGTCAGACTATTTCAGACGGGCGAAACCATTTTTCCCAAATATGAAACCTAGATAAGACTTGTAAATTCATACAAGTACTATGAAAATAAATGAAATTGATAGTTCGCGACGAAATAACAAACAATTAACCGTGGATGTTGAAAGTTGCTCATGTACTAGGATATACAGAGGTTTCAGTACATACTCATATAATTAAAATTTGTGACATGTACAAATATTCAAACACAATTAATGTATTGTTCCTGAATAAAAATAAACTAAACTAGTAAGTAATTTCTCTTCAATTTTTTCGGCCAACCTGACAATCGACACGTGTAGGTACATGTGACAAAATCAATAAACCTAAGCCGACGTTGGTGTTATCCAATAACAACAGGTGAACGAACGCAGATCAACGCCCAGGCTAAAATTAATAGGCTATTTCAGAGAACCAGCGTATTCCTAGATCGGAAGCAGGAACTGTTTGCCATGCCAAACACTGACGACTTAAATCTGCAACACTGTAGTTAATGTTCTAGCTAGCCGAAGAGAAGGCAGGACAATGGAAATATATAATTTGTCTTCAATTGAAGGAATACAACTTTCGTACACCTCTAGCGATGTAATTAACACCACACCTCGCCTCCTCTTACCGCTTCGGTTAAACTCGGCTTTGGCACACCACCGTGGTGTCCAGAGGGCCTACCGGGGACCGGAAACGAAGTATCCGCCTCTCTGTCGCACTTGCATATTGGAGCAATAGAGAGGGAGATACTTCGATTTCGGTTCCCGGTAGGCCCCCTGATGGGTCATATCCTATCACGGTAGTAACGGAAGAGCACTTGCTATGCGGCGAGCGCCTGCCAGCGGGATGCTATGATCGGTTTTGTTAGACAGGGAACCTTCTGTACGTATGTAAGTTATTGATTATTCCGTGGTATAAGCACTATGACCAAACCGCTCACCGGAATTAATCTAGTGATGACAGTATTAATCAGGGCTCGGAACCGGTTTTTTTTTTACCGGTTAAAACCGGTTTATTTGGGTTTAGCTCCGAACTTTATTGAGAGCGCGAACGTTTTAAGAACTTTATATAAACCGGTTTATTCCACGAGTGGCGCGACCGCGGCGAGCCGGCCGGGCCCCTGGCGGGGGTCGGTGTCGGTAGGTACTTACGTACACACACACACACAAGCACGCGTTGCAAATTGTCGGGTAACTTTTGTAGATGCGTGCGAGTTGTAGTACGGCTCCTTAGCTCGAAATACGGTCCCATCTGGCAGAAAGCATGAAATTTGGCATGCATGTAGCTTTCATATTTGTGCTTCAAAAATTTTGCCGCTCTCCCCTGGGCTAGGGGAGAGCGGGGTGAATTGGATCAAGCATACCTCTTTTTAGTCTTTTTCTCATTGATCAGTTAAGGCTACTATGGCTTGCGGGGTTTCGTTTTCGTGTAAAACAGACATCAGGAATTCATTTAGGGCTCCGTACCCAAAAGCTCCAAGCGGAACCCTATTTTTGTCAGTCATAAATCCGTCCGTCGTCTGTTTTACAAGTTTTAGAGTAAAACGGTTTGAGCTACAGACTTCAAATTTTCACAGTATGAGCATCTTGTTGACCCCAAGCCACACCAATTGTAAACAATTTTTTTTAATAATTTTTAAGGGGGTCTCCCATAGAGTTGAAGGGGGGCGAAAAAAAATTTTTTACCCACCCCATCGAGTATGATATCGTTATTTAGAGCTAATTGAGTAGATAAATACTGTATTTTTTGTTTAACAAAATATTTAAAGTCAAAGTGATTTAATTGTAAACATAGGTAATACAATATATGGCGGTAGGTAAAAAATATGTGCTCTATGATTCACCGTTAGGCATACAAATTCATTTTTAAATTACATAATATTAAAGATAAACATGTCAATTATTAAATTAGTATTAGATAACATCAAGAATAAAAATAAAATCAAATTGCTAATAATTAATAAAATAAAAATAGTCAACGTTACAATAAATTATAAATAAAAAATAATTTTAACTGCCCAAAAAATAATCCGCTAAAGAATAATAACATTTGCAAGTCAAGAGTTTGGTGAGGATCATTTTATACAAATTTTCTGGCGTCCTGCTTAATGTAATTGGTAATTTATTTTAAATTTTGCTGCCAGAACAAAACAGGCTTTTTCGCATAAGAGCAGTGCGAGAAAATACTGAGCACAGATTCTGAGACCGGTAGGTTTCTTTATTGAATACTTCAGACACTTTTTTGAATAATGTTGGATTTGTTTTTACAAAAATGGCCACTTCGAGGATGTATAGGCAAGGCAACGTTAACAAATTCAGTTTTTTAAAGTACGGGACGCAGCTGTCACTTTGCTTCAGGCCAGACATTGCTCTAATACATATTTTTTGTGCTTTAAAGATAAGATCTCTATTGGTAGAATTCCCCCAATAAATAAGACCATAGCGAAGACATTAGGTCCAATACATCCGTGATATGCTGATATAACCGCCTCAATACTGACTTGCTTCGATAGCTTGTAAAGCGCATATGCATATTTGTTGAGCTTTTTACAAACTTCCTCCGTATGAGGCTTCCATAACAGCTAGCTTGTGATCTATAGTGATTCCTAAAAATGTTGTTACATTAACTGATTCAATAAGATGTCTTTCATAAAAACAAGGGCGTGAGAAGTCACTAAATTCCACTATTTTAGAAAATTTGTTCCTAAGATTTTTTTAACTTCCCATTGACCTGTGAATTTGATATTTGATAGTAATGTCTATTATGGCGTATATTTTACTAACAGATACAAAAAAAGAACTGAAACCATTTTTTGTAAAAAAAAATCCTGTAAAAAAACCATTTTTTTGTATTTGTTGGTAAAAGGGACGTAATATTAAATATTATAACTTTATAAAGTATTTATTAAAATTCAAAATTAATGATTATTAACAACATAAAAAAGGGAAGAAAATAATATAAACAAAAACCAAATATTATAACCAAATTGAAAGTTCCGTCAATGAGAAGTATAAAAAATATTAGGAACAAATTTTGTAAAATAGCGGAAATTAGTGACTTCGCACGCCCTTGTTTTTAAATATATTTTTAAACACAAAATACAGTTTTTATCTATTTAATTAGCTCTAAATAACGATATCCTTCTCGTTGGGGTGGGTAAAAAAATCTTTTTTCGCACCCCTTCAGCTATATGGGAGACCCCCTTAATAAATATTTTAAAAAAATCTGACAATTGGTGTGGCTTTGGGTCTGCAATATGCTTAATACTGTTAAAATTTGAAGCCTGTAGCCTAAACCGTTTGCCTGTAAAACCTGTAAAACAGACGACGGACGGACTTATGACTGACAAAAATAGTATTCCGTTTGGAGTCCTAAAAATGAATTCCTGATGTCTGTTTTACACGAAAACGATACCCCGCAAGCCATAGTAGCCTCAACTGATCAGTGATAAAAAGACTAAAAAGAGGTGTGCTTGGTCCAATTCACCCCGCTCTCCCCTCGCACAGGGGACGAATCTAACTAATCTCCACATCTGAAAAGAATCACTGCGGAACAATTCGGCACACAAAAGTGGGGGAAGGGGGGGAAACAAAGGTCTGTCAACGTGTTTCCCTAACATTTTTGAAGCACATATATGAAAGCTACCTGCATGCCCAGTTTCATGCTTTCTGCCAGATGGGACCGTATTCGTCATATTTTCGAGCTAAGGAGTCGTACTAATTTTGGTAAGGCACTATTTCATGCAATGTTATTTATCAAACGTAAACGTCCGTCCCGAAAGCGACGAAGTTCCGTTAATATGAATGAACACACACAAATGCAAACGGCTTGGGTATATCCGATAGGTAGGTAATCGTGGGTTCGTTTTAACCGTATTATATCGTTCTAAACCGGTTAATCGAACGAAACCTTTATATATAGCTCCTCCGTAAACCGGTTTAAAAATAGCGGTTTTTGTACCGAAACCGAAATATAAGGGTTTTGCTGCAAGTATATCATAACGGTTTGAAAAATTAACCGGTTTCCGAGCCCTGGTATTAATGTAGTATGCCCATTTATCAGATGCTGCACTAACTACGTTTGGCACGTCTTAATCAACATCAAGTAAGCTGTAGCAACTAATTAAAATATCTCACACCGCAGGATGCCAGCGCTAGATGACCAAGTAAGGTATGACCAACACTGTAAGACCCGTCCAGATTATGCCCTTTATAGATATTAATCTAGAATTGATGGTTCTGACCAAACTGGTTATGACAGGAATTCCGTACCTATTACATTGTTGTGATGCATACATTTTACTGATTATGCAGATCTGGTGTGAAGTGTTGGCTTAATATTTATATGTGATGCAGGTAGTGTAATCAGTCTGCTTGCCAAGTAGCATATTGCAGTGAAATTAAAATACAACTAGCGACATAAGATTAATGGTGTACGATAAACTTTGAGGCTTATACGTGTAGCCTAAAGATACCTTTGTTTCAAGTTTCAAATTTCAGGTATTAAAGTTGTAAGTTACCTCTGTTCGGCCCACTCATATAAAAATCATGGTATATGTGCACGTGGTCAATAAAATATAACACAAATTCAATAGACTCCAGCGTCAAATTTGCACGAAACTCTGTCACACTTAAGAACGAGTACGTTCACATTTAGGTACCAATATGAGCACTTAAGCATATCAGCAAATTGATTAACATTCGCAGATGTTCGCCTTCTCGTGTTACGCGTATGGAGTGGAGTGCCATCTCTTGACTTGTATGGTATCGATCCTTGTAGAACCAAGTTCAGATTGATTGGGAGCAGCAATATGTACTAGGTAAACATAGACACTTCGATAGCCTACGAACAAGTTAATACTATGGATGAAAATACAGTACCATTGTCAAGTTTTATTTCTGAAAACTAACGTGATGATTCTGTTTTGTAAGATATACTTAATACATAACGTAGTGTTTATATTCTCTTTGTTGATAGATACATTTAAGAACATTGAAACATGGACCGCTTTGTATATTGTACATTATCCTTCCTACATTTTGTAATCCAGCGGAGAAAAATCAAGTTTTTAATACATTATATTAATAGAGTAATCGTTGAAACAGCGACGATGCGTTTTCATAAATTGCAACTTAAAACCCGCAATTCAAAAGAAAACGCAGCAATTCTTCACCAATCATCTCAAGAAATGCCGACGGAAATTATAAGCTACACGGCGGAAACATACACCGTACGGACGCGTGCAAGTATACTTAGATGGTAGTACTCCGTCACATCTCAATGTTTACTCTAACGGTAACTTTGCTTCTTTGGTTTTTAGCTTTAGAAGTTGCATTTGAAATAACCAAAATATAATAGAAGTTTATCAGAATTTTTAGTACTTAACTTACATGATTATATTGTCGATTGGACTTTATTGCATAGTTTTTTTTTTAAACTCGCTGAGAGCGTTACTTCACAGTACAAACGGAGTTTATCTTGTATAGTTATGGCCACCTTCTGTCTTTATCATCAGTTCAGCTCGGTGGTGCCAACATTTCATTGTTATCGAACTTACATAAGAACGCCAAATTTGTATTCTATTTAATCCGGAGAAAGTGGCATACCTTCACGAACATTCACACCATTATGAATGAAGTCCTCTTGTCCAGCCTTAAACAAATTAGGACAATCTTCATTCGCCGCAAACTCCTTAACAATTGAAGCAATGGCCGCCGAAATGCATTCTTAACGAGCGGTTGTTGTTATCGCTGCAATTGCCATTGTGAGAGCACTGCACTTATCAACGTCTGCGGGACTGATAATTGCTCACAGAAGGCAGTATCCGACGCGGGATTTTCATGATGATATGTTGTTTTGTCTTATGGTGCCCTGGTAGCGCCTGTCAGGAGTTCTCGAGTGACGTTCATAAACCAGAAACGATACATTTTACAATGTGTTATCCACTAACTTATTTTAAGTGCCTTTTATGCTGACTTAGGTTATGATAAGGTCAATGCTTCTTGTACATCTTGTAATTTATGTGTGGCTACTTTCTTCACGTCGTTACAGAATGTTGATTATTCTACAATGTGAAGAAGATTAGAATACTTCGTCCATAATTGGATGCCGACTGTACTTTTCATCTTAATTCAAATTGCAGACTGACCCGATATCAAGTGTAATGGCGAGTCAAGATGGAATCATCAGTTAGCGGTCCAATGCCGTGATTGACAACTCAATTACATGTGTGATGATGAATCATTAAGACTGACGGGATGTGAAACGATTTCAAGTGTTTGTGAGAGTGATTCTGTCATATTACTCTTGATTTGACATTATCATGCATGTAATTATAGGTATATGTTTGGGTTTGTGAGACCAATTTTAAAGACGATTCTAATCTCCGCCAAATTATTCTTGTGCTGACTGTAACGAAGCGGCCACTGGTTATTTTTAAGGCACAGACCTGGAGAACATATTCTGCGAAACCTATCTGTGAAACTTTCGCTTACAATGCAATCCTAAAACGGAATACGACGTGCTTTTGAGAGCTTGTAAAATCATCACCATCTTCATCTTCAGCCTGTAATCGCCCACTGCTGAGCTCATACTCGTATATGCATGAAACATGTGCATGCTTGCTTGTAACATGGTGTCCATCGCAATGACCAATTTCACTGTATTATGACCGTGTCACGACACTGAAGACGCGATGAGTTATGGTCTTTTATACCACTGCTGCCTGTGTGTCGCTCAAGTGCAATTATAAATAAACTCAGTAGATATGATATAAACAGTTCGATTGCAATAACGGAAACAATCTGCGCACGCGCTTTTAATCAGATGCTCCCATATTCCGATCATTATCCATGACTGACCTGAACCTTAAGTCAAACCACTAAGACATTTTATTCAACAGCGCTTACCACGCTACCTGCGATAATCGATCAATTATCGATCCAACCTCATTATAACTTTAATACAATAACACACTCACTTTAATCGATTGACTTTCTTTCCTAATGATTTGACGGAATGTAATAATGATTGTCTATATATATTTTGATGTTATTTAGTTTGGAATAACTTAAGTGTATTGAATGCCACACTCACTAAATAACATTAAACTATAATCGTCATTATTTTTTTCTGCGCAAACTTCTCGGTCTCGACTAGGGAATGCAGAACCGGTACCATTTATCAGTCCCGGGATTTTCGGTACTGGCCGGTAGAGGAACCGGGATTTCCCGGTATTTTCGGTACTTTCGGGAAATTACTTGTGGTGCTTTTGAGACGTGAGTAGTTTTAGCCTAATACCTTTTTTGGACAATATGATAATAATATTAGGGATGCAAAAAGAAAATACACGTGTTTTGTTATCAAAATACACATTAATTGTATAAATCACAATGAATTTGCTTATTTTATCTTAGCGTTTTATAAAAAGGACTCAAAATTATATCAAAGAGTTTACTAAATGTTTACAATTTGTTCATTATTATTTTAACTTTAATTGAATCAAGAGTCTGTCATAATCATTGCTGCCGTGGAGTGTCTTGTACAACTTAAGGTTGTAGTACAGAGTTGGTCCAGAATATAGTAAGTGTAATTATTACACCGTTATGTTACATTGTTATGAATGAAGACAAATCCTGTACAATATTCTTGACTAAAGGTATTTGCATCTCAAAAAGCGTATAAAATAACCGTAAAATTACGAGGGCAGATTGTTTACACTTCACAAACAAAAGTCATTTCAATAATTAGTTATTGCTTATCTCCTTCTGTCAAATATTCCTTTGTCATTTTGGTATGCTGTTTGTCACATAATTTTATTGTAACCATGTAGGATAATATTAATAAGAAAGAAGTAAGATTCTCACTTGAAATATTTTAATAGGTGTAATAAAGTCTAAAGTGGTAAATCGTTCTCAGCCGAAGCGCTTCTATAACCCATAGCGGTAACCAAAACCAACTCTCTACAACCACAGTGATACCGGTGGAAGTGTTAGCTGAGGGTGAATTAACACTCTTGCTGTACCTGTAATAGTACCTGCACAAGAGTGTTAATTCACTCTCAGCTAACACTTATCGGTATTATTGCTGTTGTCGAGGGTTGGTTAACACTACGGGTATAAAGATCACTGCTCTACAGGCCTTCTGTAATCTTTACCTGTTGTATCGCGTGGGCCTGTTTCGGGGTTATAACGATGTTATAGCATGCTCTAAAATCTTTATACAGGCATGTGTTAACACTTTAATAATCATATGGAACCGATATAAGAATGATATACAGGTATTCTTAACGCTAGCGTGCTGGTTGGGTGCTAGTTGGGCGACTACCTACTAATAGTGTAGCTGTAGAACAATGAACACGCACGTTGGGGTAAGTATGCGGCTGGAGGACTGGTTAGGTGACGGCGCTGATGAATTTGTATAAGCGGGACGGAGTAATGGCCAGCCGTGGTCGTGAATTGGCTGCTTAGAGCGATGTTTCCGTTTATAAACATCGCTGGCGTTATTTTATCGATATATCTCTTATCATTTATAGATTAGCGTATTAAATTTAAGCTGCAAATTACATTTCCCGAAAATCCTGAAAATACCGGGAATTCGATTTCGTAGTACCGGTTCCTACCTTGGTTCAAAAAACCGGGAAATCCCGGTATTTTCGGTACCGGTATTTCCCGGGAGCAAACCCTAGTCTCGACCAAACGAGTTTCGTACATATTACATACGAAGTTGAACTTGAATCAAACGCGACAGATAAGTGTGAATGCATGGTTAGAGCCTCAGGTGCTACGCGACTTATCAGTAAAGGCCGGGTGAAGGTTGTTGAAAAATGTGATAATTTCTGTGATATAACTAACACATGTAACGTGAATGGTGGATATAGCCTCGATTGGACCGATTTATTTGATGGACATTTTAACAATAAGTACAACAGTGGATCCATCCTTGATAATACTATTCGTCACGTTCTGCGACTATTTGTCAAACATTTTGGCCTCTATTTCAATTGACATCTATTTACCCAGAGCTGAGACAAGCACCCATGAAATCTTTCTAATAAGAATGGTTGTCAATAAAATTTTACTATATTGTTATTTTATTCCAATCACTTATTATGTATTTAATTAGGTACGAGTAAGAGAGAGCACCCTATTATTTTCCAAGGTTTAGCGATTATTGCAGGCAGTTATAATAAGAATTCGGTTTAAGGTCGCCCTCAAGCAAAAACATTTATATTGACATTTCCTCCAGATTTACTAATTGGACTTAAAGCAACAACTATTCAAACAGAACAGAACATACGTATTCAGATCGTACTAGGATGTAGGTTGTCAGTTCTGTTTCTGTATTTAGGTCTCATGTTCTCAATCGCATTATTCAATAATTCCTAACTTTCCCTAATTTGATAAAATGGTGAACATGGTTACCCTATCCTCACACTTTGAAACCGATAAGCTGTAATTGACAACATTTCATATTTTTGACTACTTTATTTTATGAACTAGTTAGAAAATAGGTAAAAATTTAAGCCACCCGTATTTTTTCTTTTTCAATTTAACTCATTATTTCATACAAAAAAACACGTTGAAAAGTAGGTCATTCCAAAAGGGCGTAAGTAAAATATGACGTCATCTTCCCAACAAGAATCCAGAGCCACTCCAGAGCAGCGATTGTCTGTACTCTGTACTAAGGTCTCCCTGAATACAGCGAGGAAGATGACGCCAACGTTCGGTTTACAGTAATTTGCGATTTTTTTCCAAAATTAACGGAGAAAAAAATCTAAAAAAAAATGTTTTTTGTGTACTTCACACGTTTTTACCGAAATGGTTTTCGAATTAAGACTTTTGGAAATTATGAAATATTGTCAATTATTTTTGCATATCGCATTGCACTAAATCAGGTGCTCATCTAACGAGCGCGCAGGCGTACCTACTCAGTTAAAATCTCCTCGCTAATTTGCTGCATTAGCTTCAGTGGTCAGTCCAATGTTGCAACCAGGATTTACGATTATGACGCTTAGTAGCGTCATAATGCGATGTAACTTTCAATAAGTTATGCTCCTAATTTATGCGCGTATAAATCGTTGATCCATCAAGAATATTTGCTGCCCTAGCATATGCCCAAGCAAATGCGTCGCACCAGAATTTCATTGACAAAGTTGCATAAGCCCGTCAAAAGAATGGAGGTTTACAATGAAACAGATCGTATAAGTATTATTCGTTTACCTAATTACCTTGGCAACCAGTCAGCATTGACCCAGTGCCAACTTCAATCAATCTGCGAGTTTATCGGATTCCTGCGGTTCCGTATATGGCCTGAACTTAGTTCCGCAGCCAGTCGCTATTTTACTATGTCTGGTCGGATAGATCTAGGTAGATTACCGCTGATTTGTTGTTATGGGCCGCCTCAAGTAGCCGCGAGGTTAGGAGATACTTTATGATCTTTAAATAGGTTGACGAAGTTTAGGAGATCGTTGACCTTAATATATGACGTAGGCGTAAAAAAGAACGATCAAGTAAATTCAAATTAGAAAGAAGAAACGTGTTTTGAAAGAAGCTTTGCACGGCGTGGCGGTCTGGAAAATCCAATAGAAGTCGTTTGATTTTTAAAAGTATTAACAAATAAAATAAGGCATTTGCTCTGGATAAGGCACATTTGCAAGTCACTACTTAAGGCGCAGGGTAGGGCAAGGCCTTCCCCATACAAACTTTGTGCACGTTTTATTCGTCGGTTTTGGCACTAACAAATATAATATTTTTTTTGGTTGTAAATATTAGATATGCGAAGATCGTGATGTGAAAATTATCAAATATTTCAAAAAAAATCAAAATTAAAAAATTAAAAAAAATATTTAATAAAAAAACATTTACATCACGAAATAGCTATCAGAAACATAAGCATACTGACCAAAAATCATAACTTTAATGCAAACACAAACGAAGTAAATCCTGCACAAAGTTTGTATGGAGAGAGCTTGCCCTACCCCTCCTCTTAAGTTAAGATCCCTGCAGTCGAGAGCAACCGAACCTAATTGGACCAATTATGGGATTCGTTCCAATGTCATCCGGTCTGTTCCCTGGTTCGGTCACACTTTGACCTTCAGACAATCTCAATAGATGCCGCCACAGGTGCCGGCATTCATAGTTATTGGGTTTAATTGCTATTTTATGAGGAATTTAACTGGCTTCGATCAGAAGTCGGGCCACTGTTCCAGATGTGTATAGTAGTGCACTTGATACAAATGGAGAATTAAACATGAGGGCTGACGCGTCGATGTCATTCATGTTTTTTTTTCTGTAATATTGTATATTGCCATAAATTATGTTGTATGTAGGTCATCATTATCATTGTTATTAATTATTTAAGTATTGATTATGTGACTTCAGATTGATTATGCGACGACTGTTTAAGTTATAAAGCCGAGAAAGTGTTATCCGCTCGTCAAAATAATTTATTGCAATACTTATGTACTAAAAGGAACAAAAAAAATTAATATTAAAGTCCTTACATGTTAAAGTTAGTTTGTAAACAAAACAGACAGGCTCGATGTTAAACGAGTAGCAACACACACGTACTCAAAACAAGTTAAAAAGACAACACTTAATAATATTTACTAAAAACAGTAAAACATGTATGATTTACATTCAAGCTTCATCTGTGAATTGTAGGTACTATCAAGCAAAAGAGAGCACAGGTAGGTAGTGTACGAGTAGGTACCATGTTTGACAGAATCTATATACTTCATCAACAAATTAAATACCATATAGGTACATTAAAAATGTAATAGGTATTTACACCCAAATTACGAACAAATCAACCAAAAACTTTTCAGTCCATGACTAGCGAATTTCGAAAGAATTTGAATGATCGCATAAATCCGCTTTAATAACTTAAAGCCATTTAAAACGGTCAGCATTAAGAACGGCCACTTAAAAATAAATGACAATCTAAATGTTTGGTTTAGGTAGTTTTAAATAGTTGGGTTTATAACCTGAGATATGAAGAAAACCTGTATTTGGAATGGCGATATGTTCCGTTTTTAAGTACTTAGATTGCTGCTGACACTGATATATAATATATAACCACATGTAAAAGCAACGACCAATTAATGTTAGGTAAATATGCAAATGTGCTGCGGCTTGATTTGAAAATATGGAGGTACCTTAATGTTCACTCTAAATTATTTTTTTTCGCGGCTCAACCTCCTCTGTGCAGTCAGACTCCTAAAGCAGTTAAGAGTAAGTAAGTATACATTACTTACTCTTAACCTTTTATTCAATTATGCTAATGAGACCTATCGTTCAAAGAGTTAGAGAAACTTGTCAAGTTGTCACACGCACTCGTACTGCTCTCACTGTTAGTGCGGTTGACTTTGTAACGGTTTCCAATCAGCTTTATTTTATACTTTTAATGGAATGTGTTATTGCTATTCAGAATTTCAACTACTTTACACTACGCTGTTTGAAATACTTTGTACGGATATGAAACTTATACTAGACAAGTTTTTGGGAAGTCGCTATGACATCTTTATCAGGACACCGAAAAATCAATATTTAATTCCTTCTTACATTAGTGTAGTTTCCTCTCGAATTGGAAGGTAAGATGGCAGTCGCTTCCGTAAAAACTAGTGCCTACGCCAAATCTTGGGATTAGGTAGCGGACCCCAGGCATCCTTCAAGATGCGTCTGTATATACTGGGATAACGCTAGGAGGATGATGAATTCCTTCTTACAAGAAAATAGGTCCAGTCTTATTCTGTTTTAAACACAAGATGATTTAGTGTAGAGTAAAAAGCAAAACAACAGTATTGCCAATTGTAAAAACGCCACAAAGCAACCCTACAGAACGCAAGCGTTGTACAGTCGAGGGCATAAATATGTATACATTTTTGGACCTTATTTGTGAAAAAGTGTATACATATTGGTGCCCTTGACTGTACCACGACACAACACGCGCATTCTCTATAACCACCACCACGAACCTGCCTGCTGTATAAAGAACCCCCAACATGTTGTACCTTTGAACTTGGTCAAGTTTTCCTCGTACACCTGGTCGTGCGAGTCGGAGGCCTGCCGCCTGTCGCTGCGGTGCCGCTTGGGCTGGTGGCCCTCGTAGTACCCGTTACCATTGGCAACGCCGTCGACCTCTTGCGGGTCAAACCCGAGCCGCTCCTTGTAGTACGCTTGCGTCGACATGACTAACGTCAACACACTCGCATGCCGGACACTTTAAACACTTGAATTCGGTACACTTTCGGTTCCGCGAACGATGCGACAGGATCCGCCAAAACCCTGCAACCCGTTTGCGACAACAGCCTTGGTAAATGATTCACCAGAGTATCACTGCGACTCCACAAAAGGAAAGTTGCACAGATCCCTTGACACACACTTTTTGATCTTGACACTATTTTTTTCACTTAATTTATCTGTCACTGTGTACTTATTGATTAAAGTTTGTTAATATGGCAACTTTATGGTTAGTTTTAAATTTGGAATGCTTGGTTACGTTTTAAAATCGAATGTTGGTTCGTTTTCGTTTGTCTATGATTCACGTTGGATTTCACATGGCTTCTTGCATCTGGTTAAACAGAGAACCAGTGGAAACACCTGCAGAATGGAAACACAATGGAATGAGATAATTTCCATGTCAAGTTTCGAGGTCCAGAATGCCTCATACACTAATCATTTTATGTCACACCTGGCCATAAAGTAGCCATTATCGCACGCTCCGCGCGCGAAAAAACCCACTTCCTGGCCAGGGGGTGACATAAAATTTTGTACTTACCACGGGCGATAATAAAGAAAGCCTCAGATCGCATATTTATCGCCCTTGCCTTCGGCTCGGGCGTAAAATACCTGCGATCTGAGACATTCTTTGTTTTATCGCCCTTGGTAAGTAATGTACTATTATTTGCGCTCTTTTGGAGGTTAGTTAATGACGGCGATTATAAAAACCCAACGAGGATTTCGGTATTCGGAGACCTTATTACGAAGTAGGCATTCGCGGTTCTGATTGGCATTTTGTTATGCTACTCGATCAAAACATGATTATGACGAAATCGTTTAAAATGGGAAATAATTATCGTTTGATTATAAGCTCAGTCAGAGATTGATGTTAACGAAATGTTAATATTTGACAAGAGGTAACAAAAAATATTCAGCTCATTTAATCTATGCTTGTTTATCGACATTCAAAACTTGATCTTGAACTTGACTCATCTAATCCTTTACGGCCAATATTCATACAGTTGACAGCGCCCCTTTTACTATAAAAATAAAAATCCATACCAAAATTAGTGGGATTCAGAGATATAATTGAGTGAGTATACCTAGAGATATGTTACAGAACTTACAGACATGCTAAAAATATCTGGGTACCTGCGCGAACGTACCTTTCGATTCGATCCGACTAACCGAGTCGAATTTGCGAATCAACGCCATAAAGTGCATCTAAAATGACTAAAACAGAATTCAGAACTACTATTCCAAGTGACAAAATACTGCGATAGTTCGAGTCAAGTTGACGTCAAAGATATGTTTACACTTTTGTTTGAACCTTATTCCATTCTAATAAAGCCTAAGTGGGTTTAAGGTCATGTTCACACGAAGTCATATTTTAATGCAGTAAAAGTAAATAAATGAAATTGCAGTGAATGACAGTGCCTCGATTACTCAATGTCAATTACTGTATCACGAATGTTTATTTGTCGAAATTCGGAATTCGATAAGCGGTGCATTTATCGAAATTAAACCCAATTCATGTCAAAATTTACCTTTTATTTGGTAGATAATGCCTCGCTTCACGGTCGATTTCCAAAAAAGAACATTTTACCGACAAAATAAGTTCAATACGGGAGGAGCTAAATGAAAAAATATGTTTTTATTTATTTATTTATGTACGAGCCCAGCCTTGGCACCGATGTCCTAAAATGGTCGGCGTCATGGTTTTAATAGCAATCCTTTATCATCAGGTCTGACCAATTATAAAGTTTGATTATCTGTGGTTCAAAACGCTTAAGTTTCGCTACCAAAAATACTGACAGTTTAGAAGCTGCAGAAAATACGAAAACGTGAACAAAATAAGTAATTTGTAGATAAGGTATAATTTTCGGTTACTATTACTATTTGGGTCATTGTCAGTCGGAAAAACAAAAGTTGTCCATTCGGTGGACAATAGTTAACGGCTTGTGTGCATGTAATTTACGTTTTTATTACATGGATTTATAGACACGGAATTACAGATTATGCGGGTTATCAGATCAATCGAAAATTAAGCTTTGTAGCCCTTAACTTTTGACATGTCCACCGAAAAGACGCGCACCTAAATCTGACAATGACCCATTTAAGACCGCATTAAAAACAAATCAAAAGAAGTAAATCATGTGATGCGAATTCAAAATGTTTTCGAAAATACATAAACTTCCGACAGACAAATGTAAAATCTCCAATCGGTTTAGATCATATTTTATTACTACTCTATAAGCATTATTAATCTTGAAGCTGATAATAACGAGTCTAACCAGATTTTCTGGTCCGGAATCGCCAAAACCAAACGTGTAACAGTCACAAAATACACACAGACAAATAACTCATCCAAGGTGGTGACCTTGGTGCAAAGTTGTAAACCTCTGCCGTGGGAATTCGACGGGCGCCGGCCGCCCCTGTGCCAGCGGGCACAATGGGTGTCAGCTTTTTTGGGTTAAACCCAATTGTGTAAATTACCAGACTGCGAAATACCAATAACTTGAGATTCTGTGTTAATTATAGAGTAATTGTGTCTACATCTGATATTGTTATGAAATCTGCAGATATATCATTTGTGATATCATAATTAATAACTCATTGACTAGCATTGTTATTGGAAAAGATTAAAGTCATCAGTTTTGTTGTTGTCGTTGACAAGACTTTTAGTAATAATGTAGATAAAACGACAAAATCCCGCACAGAATTTTCCTTCGATACTTTATCTATTATTATCAGTAACGATCGTTATCTAGGATTATAAAACATATGTTCTTCTGGAATTGTATCCGCGACTGTTACTGCTACCTCGTTAAGTGAGGTCACACAAGGTATTTTCACTTCATTGTCCAGTTTTGAAACCAACCCAAGAACATGTGACACGGTTTCGTAACTCCAAATTGTACAGCAATGATTAAATATTGCAGCTAATGCTGTTATTACACTTATTACAGACAGGGTAATCTAGCGGGCAAATGACTACAGATGAGACCGCGATGATTGATGGACTTGACGACAAAAAGATTCTAAGGAAGAATCTAACTTTGTGAAGTTAAAAAGTGCAAAAAACAAGGAAGTATAGGATGTTGATTACGTTGAAGTTTTATTTTCGGAAAAAATAAACTAAGTTACAAACTAACAATAACTAACAAAGTAAGTAAAAACTGTAAAAAACAAAATGATAGGTCGTGGACACTACTGGAGCCTTGTTTTTGGTTGCAAGTGGCATATAGTTATAGTTACCGATGTAGGTTTGTATAAATAATAGAGTTCGAATAGTGTTTGAAAAGGTGTATTTAGCAAAAAGTTTTGACAAACGATGAGTGTTGTCTATATGGTTATTTTTTGTTCCAGCAAGGTTCTAATCGCTATACTATTGCGGTTAGCATTAAATTAAAACGAAATTTTACATCAAACTCTAAACTCATTTAACTCAAATCTAGTAACCAGTACTGTGTACTGTGCATAACATATATTAGGAACATTGAAATGGTCAGCCCCATTCAAAGGCGAATATGAATAAATTAAATAATGAAGCCGAACTGTCCCGACAATTTAACTATTGTATTAGCCAATCTAACGGGATGAGACAATGACGCAAATAGGCGTATCGTTTCCTCGCCAAATTTTTTAAACATCCTTCTTCAATCGCGCTTAATCGTTGACTAATTCCATTAGTTTCATTCAATTGTTTTCAACCTACGCTACGTGGCGATGGCAACTTTTAACAGAAAATGGTAAAAAAAACATGTGCCTTCCTAACAATATTATTAGTTACATCTCCGAACTTAACTTCCGCCTATTCTAAGCGTTCGGAATACAGTAGTGATCGAAAATTTATGGTTTGTTCGACGTTAATGTTATCATTGCACACAATTAGGCAGTATCATGTCACACGAATTGTTCCTAATTGAAAAATTGTGTTCGATAAAACAAAGGCGTTTTCTATGAGTATTTAGCATGCTCGCAAAGAAGGTAGTTCCATCATCCATATTTATATGCTTCTTTTAACAGTTTAGTTCTAGACTCAGACCCAATGTTATTGGTTTTTGTACTGGTGAAATCTCGACTTTTCACAAATTTCATTTATCTCATCGTAAAGCTAATTGCACATGAAATATGATACAGATTAATGGAATGAGAAACGAACATCTTCAACCATAACTTAGTCAACATCAGGCATACACAGCATTGCAAAATAACGGCATGCAAGTAAACACGCGGACGTATTTAAAACATGCCTTGCGGGTAAAACTAAGCGACTGCAAACAGATATGTCCACAGAAGTCTATTCGGGGTACACTAACACTATTTGCGTGTTTAGACAGTGGCTAACAGTTGAACGTTATACGGTTAAAATATCAGTAGTATTTTTTATGTTATGATAAATCCCAACAATTGGCAAAACGGTTATTATAATATTGACAATTAGTTACTTATAGCTTCCTTTGTGCTTAGGATCTAATTGCATCCTTTAATCTGCAATTGATTTTCTTCCGAGCACGTAAAACATTAAAGTATATTGATTCAGTTCAGTTCATTGACAGTTAATTCAATAAACAACGTACCTATCCTGATGGGCGTCGTCTATAGGATGCTTGTTTGTATTGTATGGTATTTTATAAATCTACACTTTAACTCAACAATTCAAACATTTCACTCGGTCCACAAAAGATCTCAGCTTGAGCATGAGACCAAATTTGATGATACCTAAACCCATTGCCGTGGGAACCTTAATATCTGTGCCCGGATCAGCCATTGTCAAGAATACAGTTTAAAAAAGCAGTTAAAATATAATCCAATTCATTTGACCATTGACCGGGATCACCGTTACCAGTTATTGCTGTGAAATCTCTAATATGCAGTGCGCCATTTTCTTATTGAACGGTTTTACGTTCTTTGGCCGCGAGTTGTTTTATCGCTGTTATTTAATTGAGCTGGTACTAAATACGTAGATATGTTAGCCAGCATTTCTATGATATAAGTCATAGTTAGAAGAGATGTGAACGATAAAAAGGTCTGTCTGGTTAGTCATGTCATGGGAAATTTTCATACCATCAAAGGTGTACAGGTAAATGAGAAGCAACGTTCCTACAAAATAGTTCGAATGGGTCAGTTAGCTGTTTAGTAACAATATATTAATTAAAGTAACAATGTTACAGATTGTATTAAGGCCTTATTTAATTCACTGTGTCATTTATGTCAAGACCATATTGACTCCAGCTGAATCACCCGCAAGCAAACATTCTCGAAAACCTCTCATAGACAATAAAATAATTACCATAATAATACCGTTTCTCAATAACACGCCACAAAGAGCAACAAAGCGTTTGTTACGAAGACACTCTTGTTGATTCTCGCTAAATAGGTATGTATTCTTCAATCTACTTGTACTTGAAAATAATATGGATGATCTCACGTTTCCGAATAATTATACCGGCACTGTACTGTATTAATTTATTCAAATGCAATGTTTTAAGTTAACAACTGTAGCAGAAACAGTTCTAATTGAAAAATAGACTGTACCAGCTGTAAAGTTTTGTGTGGAAAACACTGGTGGCGTGGTGCAACCTTAAGTAAGATAGAGTACTCTATTTATGTTTATGAGATTATGAGATAGTCCTTAGTTTAATGCATTATTATAAGAAGCCGCAAAGAAAATAACAGAATGATAAATTCTATCGCTCCAAAGACCATCATAATCATCATCATAATTTGTACAGCTGACATTTCGCACAGTTAGAGATGTATCCGGTAAGCACACACTGAAGATAAAAATCACAACACAACACTGGTCCATTGAGGGAGCAAAACATGGGGAACAATGATTGGAACGCGAGCCATCCGACCGGTTCTAACGGTACCGCTAAGTACATTTCACGTACGAAACTAGTATCCGAGATTCGATGCGGCTCGATCATCAACGTTTGGTTATAGGTTTCCACGTACGAATGTACCAATTAATTAATATGTTTAAGTATACCTAACTTGGCTATTATTATAATATATTATATAATACAATGCAAACGATGCGCTCACTGATTTACATTTAGTTTTCGGTAGCCTAAGGTAGAACTTTCGGAAGTCTGTTTAATTCCAATTATTCACACTTAAATGTAAGGACATTTAAGATAATACGGATGAGGAATAATTTAAATATAATATTATGTGCGTTTGTGATGAATCACCGGTATAATTGACTGCAAATGGCTCTAAGTTAGGAAAGACTACGCAGAATTACAATAAACTTGTACATACACACGGAGAAATAAGTAAGTACATAAATGTGGTACTTCGATATAATATCCGTCTACCTTATAAATTTTCAGTTACTCTATAAAAGGACACACTATTATTGTAAAACTTAATATATAAGCATAGCGTTCTGCTTCAGATATCGGATATAAACCCTTCTCGAAGATCTCACGGTTTGAAATAAATGCCATACGATAAATAAATAAATAACCCGTGACATAATAAATGTGAAGTAAAATCTGAGAAGATTTTTGCTTCGATCGATACCCGATCTATACGCCGATAGCGCTCTAATTATAACCTTCTAATTAACTTTTTATAGATCCATTTTTTGTCGATAGTTATTAACTGTCGTATTGATTGCAATTCAATATCAGGCAAGAACAGGTCACATGAAAAGAAAAACAATGCTACAGAAAAGATTGAAGAGTGTATACATTCTCTTTAATCCAATTTTATTTGTCTTGACCAATTTCATAAGAAAATCACCAAGGACTACTAAACGAACACAAATCGAGGGACAAATAAATATTAAAAATAAACAACTCGTGAAATGGATGATTTTTGTTTTCGATTCACGGTAGTCGACCTTGTACATTGAAAACTACGTTTTACCATGATTTTTACTATATTTATTCGACTAGCTTATGAATGAGACTTGATTGACTTCGATGGATACAACAATCTTAATATTTATGTATTTTATTTGCATACATATTACATATAAAGTTACTGATTTTTTGCCAAATATGTCGACATTGACATTGACAAAAAATCTGAAACGGTAAATGTTTTAGTTACCATTAATGAAAAACGACACAAGGGTTGGTTGGGCGACCAAATTATGTGTGACGTATTTAATTACATAGATTTTGTAGTGTCGAGTCCTTCGCAAACCAAAAATTCTAAATTCGTAGAAAATTTATCGTCACAAAATGTGGCAATTTACAGGAGCTAAGTAAAAAATCATGAGAATATCACTGAAGCAGTAAACAGTACGTTTAAGTTGAAAAATATACATATGTATATCAAAGGATAAATCGATACATCAAAGATCGAAATCAGGCAGAGAAGGAAATGATAAAAATATTTAGAAGGTCGATTATTCATGAATATTAATACTTTTTTATAACTTTAAAATCATATTCCTTATCCAATTCGCCATTAAATTGATCGGACACATGCATATATTAAATGCTTAACGTAAGGAATATATGGAAAACCAGATGATGAAGCGTAATATTTGCCATACTGAGTGGTTATACAAAGTTGATGTGATGTTCATGTATCATTGTTGTTACTAATTACAACCAATTATAGATGTTGACGTTATACACTCTAAATGATAAAAAAAGTATTAATTGAAGCAATATGTTTGGCAAATCTTCTGTTATTCATTTTTTTTTTCTGTATCGATGAACATTTTATACATGACCGGAGCCATCAATTTAGTAACAACATGCGTAAACTTTGCAAGCGGTATCGTTTTTTTTTGTTTTGGCAAATTTTCAAGAGTGACGTAAATCGTTAAGAGCAATCGATAGTTGAATGGGCTGTGGATGACAGACTCTGGAATGTCCTACAAACCTACATTACAATCGTTCATATAGTAATTTAAAAAAGTTCATTAACCTAGTATTAGCAACACCGACAATATTGTCTAAGAAATGTGCGACTTTTCCTTAAGCTACTGAGCTAGGGTATTTTTTTGCGTCAGTATTAAAGCCACAAGTAGGTTCAACGTTAACCGAACCAAGAAGGCCAAGCACTGGTTAGTATTTATCCACGTCATCTGATATATACAACATAATAACAACAATAAAACTGTAATAAAGATAGATAAAACAATCACCTTCAGACACAATGGTGCATTCGAAATGCACTGGATTACCTTTTGTTACGAAATCTGTCTGAAGGCCGACATTTAAAGGCAGATAAGGAAAAAAAAACATATGCTACATTCTTCTTGGTAACTTATATAGTAAAATTTTGAGTGCACTTTAAATTGATTCTGATTTTGGAGCAGGTAATTTCCTTTTCATTTACAAGCCTTTTCCTTTTTATTATCTACATAAACATAAAGTATTAGTATTACCTATTGTCTAGAAGCTGAATGGAATCTCTCATTCTTTAATTGATGATATCATCCATAATTATGAAACGAAAAATGAATATAAATTCCTGAGCGGTTCATTTTCGTCATTATTCCTCTCTTCTCCACAGAATTATGGAATCACTAGTAGAAATATTAGTCTGTGTCAATCTTACGAAGTGTTTAAAAATAATCGAGTCGTCGAACTATCACGCGCGTACTCTGATATAATTCGATTGCGTTGTGCATTATCGTTTTCGTTTATGTATATAATAGTTTTTTATCAGATGAAGTAATGTACAGATATCTACATTGCGATTATCTTTTAATGGCCTTACGGGACATTGATGCTCAATTGTCAACTTTGTACACAAATCTCACAAAACGTCGTGTTCTTCCTTAAGTTTTTTTAGTAAGTACCCACGAATTTGATAGACACAGTTTAATCCAATTTAATTAATTTCAGTTCGGTTAATTTGATTTGTTTCCTCCAATTTACAGGCGATCTAAAGTGAAGTGCTGATAAAATTCAAACTATTAAACGCGTGGGATAGAATTGTCATTGAGCTTCCATTTCGAATGCGAAATTTAAATCAGAATCATATTTAAACCCGATAAATATGGCCAGTATTTTAAGAAAGATATATCGTTCTAGTAGGGGCCTTATAGAGCCAGGACGAACTTCATAACTTGAGTTGAAGGCACATTAATTAAAATCCAAGGATAACATAATATTATTTATGTCACACCTGGCCATAAAGTGGCCATTATCGCATGCTCCGCGCGCGAAAAAACCCACTTCCTGGCCAGGGGGTAACATAAAATTTTGTACATACCACGGGCGATAATAAAGAAAGCCTCAGATCGCATATTTATCGCCCTTGCCTTCGGCTCGGGCGTAAAATACCTGCGATCTGAGACATTTTTTGTTTTATCGCCCTTGGTAAGTAATGTACTATTACCTCAAGCATTGATGAAAATGTTTGCCAACGGTTTAGCGGCCACATATATCTTAACCTTAGACTTTAAAATATAAACCTTCAGTTAAGGTAGTAAAGTTTATTATTTACAGTCGATAATATGACCACTGACGTTATCAATGAGTCAAGTGATGTATGAGTTTTATATACTTTTTTTATGGAATTATAAAATGGCTGGGCAGGTATTGTCTGAAAGGATCACATTTTCGGGGGATTCCCCGCTTTTATATTATCGTTGAATCTTTACTCTTTCTTTAGTCTATGTCCTAAAATACCAACAGAAACTGGTGATTTTGACACCGATAATGGTGCTAATAAATGTACAATACTGGCAGAATTTCAGCGATGTGGCCTCCTGCCGCATCAATTATGCTGAGCCAGCGCCCATTCTCTGGCTATATTGTATCACTTTTGGTTATTTTTCTCTTTTTACACGACTGCCCAAAAAAAGGAGTGTAATGTTTTCAGGTTTCATGTATGTATGTGTTTTTTTTTAAATATTGTCTGTGATTTGATTAATAATCATGTTAGTCCTAAGTTGCATGATTCTTTTCGTCATTTCATGCCATGTAAATTGTGGGAATGAATAGCGTTTATCTATCTATCTATCTGCAATCGATCGTAACTAATGTTGAGTAGATAGGCATGATTTTAAATAGGTTACGAAACATACACATGTAATATTACAAACGGATAATAAGTAACACGATTGTTTCCTCATCAGTAGCGATGAATTTAATTATACAATTAATGACAACGATAACAAGCTTAATCTTAGATGGAAATGTAACTAATGAGGTAATTTATTAATAACTTTGTAATAATAAGATACTTAGTTAAATGAACATCATCATCGTAAAAAAAATAGAATAATCACAGTAGGTACATGTTTTTAGGGTTCCGTACCCAAAGGGTAAAACGGAACCCTATTACTAAGACTCCGCTGACCGTCTGTCACCAGGCTGTATCTCAAGAACCGTGATAGTTAGACAGTTGACATTTTCACAGATGATGTATTTCTGTTGCCGCTATAACAACAAATACTAAAAAACAGAATAGAATAAATATTTTATGTCACACCTGGCCATAAAGTGGCCATTATCGCACGCTTCGCGCGCGAAAAAACCCACTTCCTGGCCAGGGGGTGACATAAAATTTTGTACTTACCACGGGCGATAATAAAGAAAGCCTCAGATCGCATATTTATCGCCCTTGCCTTCGGCTCGGGCGTAAAATACCTGCGATCTGAGACATTCTTTGTTTTATCGCCCTTGGTAAGTAATGTACTATAAGGGGGCTCTCATAAAACAGACATGATTTTTTTGCCGTTTTTATAGGTAATGGTACGGAACCCTTCGTGCGCGAGTCCGACTCGCACTTGGCCGATTTTTTTTCTTTAAAACATGAAACAAATTGCAGAAAAAGTTTTGTTTCTGTTTAGAACGGAATGGCGTGCGTTGAAATCTTTTGGCCAACGGTCTAACCCAATTCTTGAACGTTAACCGTAACCTATTTTCCGACTATTTTAAAAATATATACGATCACAGATTACTTGTTTTCTAAACCACTGAAATTTATGAACAATCTTAAGTCAATATAAGTCCAGTATTAGACGTAAATAGCCGGTCAATAGGAAAACAATATGCAAGGAAAACAATTTTTAAGACACCTAACTGTAATGCACCTGTATAGGATTATGTAAAATACTCACAACAAATGCAAATATTAATAATTATTGCATTACATCATTCAGACTCACACCAACGGTGCGATAGAAAAAAAAAACACCGGCCAAGAGCGCGAATACGTTTATAACCTTAAAAACAACCGTTTTTAAAATACCGAAATCACAAAGTGGGTTTCCGGGATCTAAGTTTCAGTTAGGAATTCGTATTTTGAACCTCCGAAAGAGCGTTAGCACACACAACACTGGTTGGTAACACGTACGGTTTATTTTTTAAACTCCGAATATTATAAAGTACAAAATGGCGGACGATCGTACCGCGACGCCGTACACCGGCCAACTGAGTGTGTTGAGAACTGTCAAACTGGCTTGCGCTCAGCTGTGTGTGTGTTGTGTCAGTGTGGTGAAGGCTTGAATGGATAAGGCAAGCAACCCACCGCGCATACTTACTAATACTTGATGACTCAACCTATTATTAAAAACTGCAATATGATTTTCTCAACGTATTAAAAAAGCAACGATTTTCTGTCTCAAGTCATGGTCGTGAATCGTCATTCTTTTGTCTCAACATGCAACGTTTAAGTCCTTAAAATACATATATTGCGTCGCAAGATTCATCTAGGTATGACAATGTTTATTTCTATCTCATTCAGGCGTAGATCAATAAATTACAAATGCCAAAGCAAATATTTAATGATTTACAGAGACGACACAAAATGTAACCAGACTGTAAGTTAATTGTTAGTACTTAAAGAAAAGAGATAATATGACATAACTCTCGGTTAGTGCAACGAAGAGAAATCAAACAAGCAATCGTTCAATATTTGTCAACAGTTTCGGTAATCGATCGGTGTAAGGATCCCCTTTTTATAACGGGTCATGCATAAAATGTATAAAAAATAGTCCACCTATGACATAGATAGGTAAGTAGACACTAACACAAGTTTTTTTTACTCTTTCCGAAAGTTTGGCATGGGATTATGGGATACTGGAGTTAAATTTTTCGTTTTCAAGATATCCTGAAAATCCCCTCTCGATGAATTTAGGACAGGACGCAAATATTTCGCCTATAAGCAATTCAACACCCTCGATTTGTTCAGGCCCTACCCGAATGAGAATGTGATAAATTCATACCATACGATACGACTAAATCGAAATCATAAATGAAAGCAGTTCTACAGAGACAGATGCTTCTGCATCTTCGCCCTGAAAACGCGGTTATCCATCTTGCTCGTCCGGTTGAATGAAGCTTGTTAAGATCTTATATCTCGCGTCGAATTGGCTAAAGGATGTTAAATTGATTGGAATCTTGGTTCGGTAATCGCTAATAAACCGACTGGTCGATTGATTGGCCGCATGATTGCAGTAGTCGGCTCCGGTCACAGCGCTCTAGGGTCATTGCCGTGAAAATTTTAAACAATTTCACCTGTTAATTACTCAATTCCTCCCAATTAATAATGTCATTAATCATCAATGTCATTTTGCAGATCTTCAATATTGCAGTGCAAATAATCAATGACACCGGAATAAGTATCCTCCAAATCCATAATAAATGAGCAACCCCAACATGCAAAATCTATTTTTTTCCCAAGCACTTTTTTCGACATGTTTGTCTGCGGGAATAAAAGCAGTCGTCTCCAAGATCTTAAGCCTCAGCCAAGCCAATATTGAAGCTAAGAATTTCAAAATTTTGCTTCGTTTTAGTATCTCCTTCTATCTATAACATGAATTATTAAATAAGGGCCTCACCATGGTCACTACTTATTTTATTCTGTGACATGTCCAACCCTAACATTTAAGCTGACTGCGGCATTTTATCAAAGGTGGCTCCTTCAATTTCTTACGTCCTACTTCCTCCAATAAAACCGGAAAGAGGTAGAAAGCACTAAACTCTGTTGTTGTCGGCAGTTCACTTGGATACATTTTATTTTAACTTCCTTGGGAAATTTTCGAACCGATGAGTAAGTTGATGACGGCATAGATGTTAGACGTTTTTGCTTGACGTCATTGTTCTTAGACTAGACATCCTGATTTGTATCTCCTGTGTTTATCGCAAGTAAATATACCTAAATCTTCTATTTATTCATTGTGGGACTTATACATATCAAATACCTTGGAAAGAGTAGGAAAATCCATGTGGTCTGATTTTCTACTCCTAATATAAATCTTCAGTATGTCATTAATAAATGCAAATATATCAGATTTCTGAAATTAAGGATTAAAACGGATTCCATTTCGGTAAAGATTACCTCGTGCTTTAAATGCGTTATTACGAGTATACTAGCCATTAGGTTACTTCGGTCTAATAAAACAGCGGGGTTTAACGGGTATTACCTGAAACAAGAATAACACAATGATTACTAGTGGAATATATGCACAAAAAAACGTAAATACAAATATAACCACGTTAAAGAACAGACTATTATTTTATTATGTGTCAACTATTCCATATAATACACATTTAGACAAAATGTTTGACCTAAATTAGAGTAAAGGCATAATTATGATCCACTTAATGTTAATAGGCTTAGTCACATTTATATAAAAGTTTAGCAATTGGCTGAGTAGACTTCCAGGAACCTGTCCATTCCTTACGCGTTCTTAGCATTCGCGCATTTCGTTCGCGCATTATTAGCTTCTTAATGACCACAATTTGCTCTGTTAGCATGTATGTATGTGAGGGACAAATCTTGCAACTGAATTCAAGACCAGTTATGCGCATCCGCAACCGATTAAGCTGTTGGGATACCTACTTATTTAAGTTCGACGCGACGATGCAATATTATGGTAAAATCGAGCTGATCTGATGATAGAAACAGAAGGTCCCGTCGTGTTTGATGATTTGATCTCATTTTGAACCCTCTCAAAGGGTAATTGATAACTGTGTAAAACAAGGTACCCTACAGTCAGCGTCGTCAGCGATAAAAGCTTATATGATACTAAAAATTAAATTGTAGACCGAAACTTATTAGAAATAAAATATTAGCAATTGCTCAACCAACGTAAGAAGTATCAACACATAGAAGAATAAAAGAAGTAAAAAATAAAAATAAAATTAACTATCTCTACTACTTAGTTGAGAAAAACTTGAAAACTGTTACGGAATCTCCTATAATGCTTTTCACTAGGTACCCTTATGGTTTTGTCACTATTAATTTAGAAATAAAGGAAAAATTTAAAAACTTATGCTTTTTGATTTTGTCACTATTGTTATGCGTGTCTCTTTTTCCTGACAATTTTCATGCAACTATTATCAATTATAATGCATTTTCTAGTTCCGTTATTTTTTTTCCGTTCCGTTAGTTTTTAGTTAAGTATGCGAGTCGTAAAATTTTCATCACTTGAGTAGGTTAGACAATTTTCCACTATGAGAGAAAGAACCTAATTACCCACAGGTACGGAGAAGTATGCGGCGGGTTAAGTCTCAGACACTTCTCTTCGGATCCTACGTACTTACGTACGTAGGTACCTACTAGGTACCTTCAACTTATACGTGACGTGATTCGACACCGTACATCACAGGAAAACCACTGATTTAACTCAATTCCCCATGTAGGTACTTCGGTGAACATGACCTGAATGTTTATTTATATTCAAATGCACTTAATATTATTTTCCTCTTAAGACATTTTTAACAGTGAATGATGTCATAAAGTTCTATGTAAGCAGATGTTGTCACTGAATCATCTGTGTCATTAATGAAATCGGCATGTTAGTCGGACCAAATACTGAGAATGTATCAACTTCTAAAGAGTTTTATAGACTGATGAAAGCTTGGACCGTTTACAGGAGTATAAAGTAGTCAGCAAATAGAATGACCTTAATTTGTTTGACTACTGTACGAAGCGTAATATCGAGGACTCTCATTGTTGTGGGCTTGATAATAAGCCAGGACAATCACTGGCAAATGGAACAAAAACCTGGAAAAGCGTGTAGTGACTTGGCCTTGCCTTTAATATACTGACATACTAATTAGGTACCTAAACAAACGTGTAAATGTGCCCTGCCTCACGCATTCCTAAAAGTAGGGAATACACAGAAATGAATGTAGCATTCTTGGTATTTTAATCTTACTCACCTAATTAAACCACATTGAGAAAAGTTATTGGAGCATGGGGCAGTGGGTAAATTTGGTGATTCTTGGTGAGTATCACTATTAATCCATCCCATCCCACTCCATCACAAGGAGTACATAGGCTTCGCCTACGTCAGGTAAGTGAACTCCTTTTGAACGGTTGAATTATAAAATTCAAAAACAGATGAATCCTAACCGTAAAACCACACACATTAGAGGAAATACGAGCATCGTTGAATCAATAAGCTTCGATATGTCGTACCGAATTTCAAATATTGTCTTCTCTAATAATAAACCTGTAGAAATCTAATATATGTCATGCGTTCCTGTTTTTAATACTGGTCTTAAAAACTATTTTGCTACCATTAAACTATTTTCAGCTGCTACTCCAGCTTCTCTTATAGTAAAGTGCTAGGAGGTAAAGTTACATTTTGTTTCTGTATCATTAAACCAGGAAAATTCCAGTAACTGCCAGCTTAAGCAAGACTATTCAAGCCTACTCGAAGTATGATTAGCATCCCATCTGGTGACTAAGCCTCAAGCCTCCTACGGATGTTAATTAGTTCGTTTAGTCACTCGGTGGCGTAACAGTCCTTTACACACCACCACCAAACTATGAAACGAATATTCAAATGACATTCGGAAGGGAATCTCGGGCTTCTAGGGGATGCAAGCAAAAATTATCTGAGGGAGGGGGGAATAGGATGTATAGTTAAAGCTTAAGCCACACAGAGAGCGGGAGGGCGGTAGCGGCGCGGGAGCGGGACGTGAGCGGGAGGTGAGCGGGACGGGAGCGGGACGGGAGCGGGCGGTAGCGGCGCGGGAGTGGGCGGGAGCGCCTACCTATCCCGCGCCGCTACCGCCCGCTTCCGTCCCGCTCACGTCCCGCTTCCGCCCGCTCCCGCGCCGCTACCGCCCTCCCGCTCTCTGTGTGGCTTAAGCTTAAAGCAAGCGCGTGTAATAGTAGTCAATAGTACTATATCAGACTCTTAAAAGTGAGCACGTTAATGTTAGGTTAGGTTAGGCAGGCAGGCTGTTAGGTAGGTAGGTAAGGTATACGGTACGGCAGGTTGTAACTATTCTGTACCTCAGACCAAGAATTAACCCATCTCGTTTAAACATGTGATGCTTATAATATAACTTAATAATCGAATAAGAACTTATTTGAGCTTGCCGTGGGTTGTTACAAGCCAAATATGCAATAGTTTGATACTACTGTGTGCAGGTAAAGGTTTGTGGAGCCCATTTTGTAACCAAACCAAAAAGATATTAAGCTAAATTAAATGCAAAAGCTTGCAACCCTCGTTATATCAATTGTTGCAACTGACTGAAAAAGTAGGTAGCACGAGATATGGGTAAGAAAGTATCCTAGAATACAAGTTTGCATTGGCATATACATATTAGAAGATCATCGGTCGTTTGGATTCGATTCATTATGCCAATTTGTAAGGCTTAAAGCGTCTATTTACCAAGTCTTTGTGAGAGGTAGGGCACAGCAAAATGTTATCTTGCTTGAATCTGGAGCAGCCCAGCTGGGGAAGTACCACCGCCTTGCAGAAGACCACAGCCATAATTACATTATTTACTATACAGGTATAGTGTTGTGTTCCTGGAGGTGAGCAAGGTTACCAGAGCTCCCGAGGATGCACAGTGTTAAGAGCGGGGGACCTAACTTTGTCCCTTCTATTGTCAACACAGTGAATTCTCAGATTTATAAAGGGTTGGCAACACGCACGTGAGTCTCTTGGAGTTGCGGGCGTCTATAGGTTGCGGCGTCCGCTTACCATCAGGTGGACCGCACGCATGTTTGCCATCGTCGACGTATATAAAGAAGTCAGACGACGTTTATTTTGACCACACCGATATATACCGCCTGTTGTCTACCATTGTGAAATTTGTTTCTGTTATTTGTTTTTAGTGTACATTATTTGGTGAACAATAAAGAATATTTGTATTGTATTGTATTGTATATGCTCGGTTTTACACTACGCAAACTTAATGTAATGTATTACAAATAATTCAACCTGTCTATTCATCAACCCATTCATGGAATCGTCGACGCTGACAGCCGACAATGTTCAGCCTGGCATTATTTCCATATACACCAAGGCTTGGATTCTGGGTCGTCGCCATATCTAGATGGGCAAGGGGACCAACATACATAGTGAATGATAATCGCTCTATTAAATGACTGATCTTGCTCGTAATGTCGACAAGCATTGAGAGTGATATGTGTCTAATCATTCGCAATGGTCGTAGTATTTAATTAGTGCGATGATGCGATTCATATCAGGACATTTTGATCGCATCCATTGCGGCGCATGGTCATAATTCATAATACGAACATAAGTAACAACTTAAATCGCTTTGTCCTTGCTGCAAGACATTTTTCCGTAGAACAATGTTCATGGGTCCGCCTTGTCTTGATGCGCAGGACTGCAGTATGCATCGGACTTTCCCTTATAGTTCAACTGGTCAATACAAAGGTCGTGATGCTGTATTTGATAATAATGCAAGATTTGCGTCCATTTACCAGACGACGGCTTTCTGCAAGGCCTGAGCACTACAAAAAAGGAACATCATGAGTTCAACTGATATGGAATGACGCGCAATGCAATGAACAGAATAGTGGCCAGTTATAATTGCCTAGACGAGACAAATCGCGCATTTACTTATCCAGTATTAAAGGTGTAAATTAGCAATGGAAAGCACAACGTTGGCGCTAAGCCACGGTCATTAAGTTGGCAGACAAATGCAGAAACCGAAGTCTTGAAGGTCGTGTTACTGACAAATTAAATTATTGTAAGTACTTATGAGTGAAAGCGAAGTTGAAGCGAAAACAATAAGCTCAACTGAATCTCGACCTTAAGTTCATAGTTCTATGCAAAATTCGTCGTTTCAATCCTCTTTTTCAATCCTAGCAGCCAGCGGAAGAAACTGATACCGTTAAAACATATAGCTAAAAAAAGTAAAATCTTTCCGTAGATTGATGGTATAACATGCAAGTTTCCGCTACAGGAGCTTTGAAAACTAGTGTAATAAATCTTCTACCATACAAATCAACAACACCATATCAGTATCCCATAAAATCTACCGAATCGGTCTATTTCTGATAAGTCTATACTTTTGGTGGAATACAGCCGTTTTGAGGTAGCAATTAGATCATCACCAACTTAATCAACACGAATTGTGGCGCTGACGTCGCTTTAAAAACTGTCTACATGTTTGAAGAAAAGTTAGTTTCCGAATTCGTCCACCGTCTTATAAGGTTGTAACTGTTGTAAGGAACAGATTGCTATTAGATCACCATGCACCCACTCGACACCTACGCTATCTAGCGGCGAGTAGCTGTCAACATTGTTGTTGATCTGTCACTTCATTTGCTGAGCAGAAATATGGAATAGGGATGTTGACTCAAAATTTATTATTACTCCATACGAAAGAATATATAAAACTATGCCAAATAGTGAAAATCCTATTCAAATATCTCAACAAATAACGAAAAACTACAACCGTTAGAATGTCTTTAGTTCGAGAGAGAAAGCGCTACAGATCAGTGACGTCACTGACCTCGAGCGCCATAGTAAATGACGATCGTTCAATACAGAGGTGTGTTTTGCGGAACAGGGACAGAAAATGCCCCCTCCTAAAACTTTGAAGACTTATAATTATGTAATTATTTATTCTTTTGAATTACTTTTTTCGCTATTTGATTGAGAATTTGATCCTTTTTCGAGAAAATTCGGATTCATTGATTTTATTATTTGGTGTCAACATCCCTATTTCGGCGAAAGCCATTGGTAGAGTTAGGACATAATATGTGTACCGAGATTCGAGAATACGTATTCTGTGACGTGTGTGTAAAAACAAGTGTTGATTCCTGTTGCACAGAAAATATAAATTGCAAACTTGAAAAGATGTGGCAAGGATCAAAACGACGAAGTAAATGGGTCATAAACACTTGCAAAAACAAAAGTCTTCTCTCCTGTGGTCAATTAGTTAACGGCTTGTGAGCATGTGGGTTATGATTTTATTACATGGATTTATAGAACCGGAGACGCCGTTTATGCGGGTTACTAGACCAACTTTTGATATGTCCACAGGAAAGACGCGAACCTAAATCTGTTTATGACTCTATGTCTTTTCTGCCAAAGTGAATTAAATACTGTTCACGTTCTATAAAAGTATGCTAAATTTTTCACAAGGAACTAATAAATGTTGGGAATAATCGTAAGCATCGAATTTCTTTCCAGATACTCGCATTTATAAGTAAATTAAATAGTACTCAGAAGTGAATTTAAACTGTTATCACTCTCCGTTTCGATAACTGTAAGTAGTTAAGAAAAGGAAGCGAACGAAATGTTAAAATTCAGAATGATTAGTGGTTTGCACAGAATAGCTATTCCGAGGATATCATCAAACATATGAAGTACAATGTAGCATGATGAACTGAAGTAAATCTTCCGCCTTTTGGAACACAACCCAACTTGGCCTGTCATGTACCTACGGTTTATTGCCAAATGCTTAAAGTTATAGTTCAAGGCAGTCGTTAAATTTGAAAATGCTTTAAACTTGGAACCGGAAAGTACATAATTAGTTGCTTTCGTCCAAGTCTGTCAAATGTGTTATATGAGTTTGTGCCAACTAGGGTTGCCAACGCCAACACGCACTTATTCGATCGTTTTATGAACCAACACACGGCACCAAATATCTTTGATACTTTGTGTTAGTTTTACCTATGTATAGATTTTATATTTGTTTTCAGTTATCCAACTGCTGAATAGGAACCAGAGTCGAATTGTTGTTTTATAGGGTATTTTAGGAGATCTCCCGGGCTGCATCGACATTAGATTAAAAATCTTCAAGAGTCATTTTATTTCACTGGGAAGTTGATTTTAAACTTTTGACTTATATGTAATTTATTTATCGTGTGGCAGTTATTTCGGACCGTGAGATCTTCGAGAAGACAGTACAGTTGCCAGTTTTGACTGATGTATAAATGATAAAGAGGTGTGGAGATCAATTCAACAATATTCCTTTGCTATTCCGGTGAAAGTACGTTTAGGTACGTGTACGTGTGTAGACCTACACGTACTTTCAGCGGAATAGCAAAGGAATATTGTTGAATTTATCATGGAATTCCGCAAAGTAACGCCTGATTCAATCAATTATTTGGTGTGGACATCGGTATAACTGGCCGAGGAGATGGTGTAATGGACCTGGAGACATGACCCAATGACTAACCAGAAATGACATTCAATCGGAACTAACCCTGACGAAGCCTGTGTTGTGTATTAGAATTTGTGGACTGTTTATGCTTAGTTTGTTTTATGAATAAATGACATTTTTTTATCGGAACTGGAAGTCCAGACTTTTAAAGAAACGCAAAATGTTCTCATTGGTGGGATCGTTTTGCAAAAAGTGGAAGCCCCGGTGAACCCCACCAATAACTTTGGCTTGGGTGCGTCCGCAAATAGCGGGGTGCATGAACCCTAATGCTGATAGATTGCTGAACCTACCCGTGCATTAGCGAATGGGTTTGCCGATGTGAACAAGCCTTAGCCGAAAACAATCAGGAACATATAGTATAGCCTGACTACGAGTATGTAAGCTTATACAGCGTGAATTATAAATCCTGAACAGAAATGTTAAGAATTATGGTTCAGAAGCACTTTTACCATGGGACCAATTTTGTCCGTGCCAAAATAAATCTGCTGTTTCATAGGAAAAGGCCATCAGTCACCTAATCGAAAAAATACTAATTATTAGTAAGTTTTAGTGAATCCCAGGACAAGGAGATACTACCCGTTACAAAACAGTTTTTGACGATAGTAGTTATTTACTAATACCAAAAAATTTGTCCTTGTAACTACTAATTACTACTAAACTGTTTTGCAACCGTTAGTATATAATCTCCTTGTCTTGGGATTCACTAAAACTTACTAATAATTAGTATTTTTTTCGCTCAGTGCACGAGGAAGCAGATTATTTTATTCACGATCATAGTCCCATAGTCAAAGTGGTTCAGAATCATTGACAAAATCCTATTTTCATATTTCTGTTCACGATTGTGGTTCATCCCGTATAAAACATATTGCTCACCCTTTTCTTTTAGGGTGCGGTCGTGTCGGAGTTTCCCTCTGGATTTTCTCCAGGCTACTCTCCAACCGCGCACTCTTATCGCTTTATTGGGCGCGGCCTATAAAAAAAACTCGTCTCTCACGCAGTCCATCCACCGAAACTTATTTCCTAACGCTATCATAAAACAAAACACCAAATGAATACCTCTTTAAACGAACCGTCACTAAACAGCCTTGTAGTACGCGTCCATTCACCTTTGTGTTGATCTTTGATTAGAAATCTCTTTGATAAGATAATAGATCTTTGGTCTGCTAACTAGGCCACCTACTTGCCGCCTTGTGTTGGGTTCTAAATAGTCAATTGAAAGCTGGAAACCAATTAAAGTGTTCCTATAAGTTTAATAGATACAGCTTTTTGGAGAGCTTCGTGGATATCGTAAATTTGGTAAAATCGTAAAATTTAAGTATCTTAGGAGTAGGTATATTAAAATTAGCTCGTTGCATTGCACTTTCTTATTTTTTAGGCTATTCCGCAATAAGTCGAGAGCAAAAATAATATAGTACATAGTACATAAAAAGTATCTGTTTTAAGGAATACTTCTGATATTTACAAGAATCTTGGCCAAAAACTAAAGCCCTCTTTGTTACTAATGACTTAGGTAAATAAAAATAAATATACGATAGAAACCCAAACGAGAAACTCCTTTTCAAGACGTTTTTTTTTAAATGATTTAAACTAAAATGTGATATTTCAGACAAAATCAGTACCTATATGTACCTACCCCCGCACAGATGATATACATATCAGTCAAGTCATACATTTAAACAATTCCATAATCCTAGTTTTAAGCTGCAATGCAGTTTATCATAATGATAACCTGCAGAAAGGAAAGTTAATTGTAGCAGAATAATTTCGCCCACAGTTGTCAAGGACTAACAAATCACTGAGGCTGCTATAAATCGCTCAAATTTGCATACTAGATATAATAGATGCATATTGCTTCTTTAGACTCGACATAGCCAGCTGTATGGTCCAATCCTGTAAAATAACAGACCTCTACGAGTGAAAAGGCATCTTCTGGGTGAACTAGCTTCACCATCGGCCTCATCTATGCAACCTGGCTAGATTGCTGGCCAAGAAAAAAAAACAACAAAGGCACGCTAATCATCAAAATTCAAACATTTATTCTGCAAATAGGCCACAAGGGCACTTTAACATGTCATAATGTCAATTTACAGTCGAAATGTCCTTATTTGTTTGTATTTTTTTTGTGTTTTTGTTGTGTACAATAAAGTTATTACATACATACATACATACATGAGAGTAGGTAAACTTTACCCCTCTTTTTGGCGCTGGCAAGTGACGTCGTCACTCAGCGATTTACGGCCTAACCTAACCTAACGAAATTTCCAAGCTATAGCCGAGTCTTTTTTTTATACAACGACGGTGGCAAACAAGCGTACGGTCCACTTGGTGGTAAGTAAAAACTGAATTGGACACCGCAGCCTATAGACGCCCGCAACTCCAACACAGCACGTGTTGACAGCAGAAGGGACAAATTTAGTTCCCTCGCTCTCAACACAGTGCATCCTCGGGAGCTCTGGCAACCTTGCTCACCTCCAGGAACACAACACTACATACCGGTATAGTAAATAATGTTATTATGGCTGTGGTCTTCTGCAAGGCGGAGGTATTTTCCCCAGTCTATGATACATTGAATCTACAGACGGTATCAGGGCTGTATCTGACGGGCGCACTTTCGCCACTACCGGGCGTTACTGCAATCCTTGTTACTCACCCAACTGGCTCGCCATACCGAATTCAACTGCTATATATTTCGCTAGTGTATGCTATTATATCTGGAAATTGAACTTTGTTAAATATCTGATTTTGTAAATATCCATTTTATAGATATTAAAAAAAAACAACTAAAGTTACTGAAGCGACAGCTGATATGAAGTGACGTCACTTCGCGTTTTAAATTACGTTCCAATTTAGGTAATATATCGCAAAAATATCATTATTTCTGAATAAATCTTCCAGTAATACATTTGTAATAGTTATTATTGTTGGATTACTACTTGTTCCTCGGTGCAATCTTCACGCAAGTTCCCCATGAAGTTATGTTTCGTATTTATCTAAGACAAACCAAGGTACTTAGGTAAAAGCTACTTTAGTCAAGTCATAAAATATATGTACGGTAACGCTCTTTAATTTACGAAACATTTCGCAAACTTTTTCTTTCAATTTCTATACAGTTTGAAAAGACTGCCAACCTTAAGGGGGTCCCAAATTAAAATTTGTGACTGTGTGTGTGTGTGTGTGTTTTTGGCAATTAGTCCACATCGATATTTTCGTTGTTGAGTTGTTGACTGTTCATAACTCCAACATTTAGATGCATTCCGTAGACGTCTTAATTCGAAATGAATTCTAGTTAATATCGAACGAGGTCTAGGCTGATTGAATCAGCTGCTCACGGCGAACTCCAACATTATGTAATTCCTTTGTTGCAAGCAAAAACTGGATGGTGTGGGATGAAACGATCCGTTACGTTATCGAGGTTGGTACGATTAACTATAAATTGAATGCACTTATACGGCGTTCGTTTGTTTTACAATCAAGTGGTGTATAATTTTACAAGAGGTTACATTTACATTGCATCATAATCATAATGTCACGTGGAAGCGCTGCGCTGCGTTTTATAAGATCATATTCAATCTTGTCACGCTAGATCTAAGTAGACGTATGTACATAGAAAAGAAATGAACAAAAGATTAGAATATTCATTATGACTCCCTATTTGACCACGACAATGCAGAGTTGAAGCGCTTCCTTTCCTCTGCCGGAGATGGTACAACTATAATTTCCTCTCGAGAGTTCTGTAACATATACCTATTAGATATACCTAGCTAGGCTTATTCTTTAAATAAGAGCACAATTTAGTACCTTTCGTCGTTGAGACTTCCTCGTACAACGTTTCAGCATTGCAGTATTCTTATAACTTATATCTTTAAACGAGCAATTCTTGTATATTTATTTATTTATTTATATATTTATTTCGGGGATCTCGGAAACGGCTCTAACGATTTTGATGAAATTTGGTATGTGGGGGTTTTCGGGGACGAGCAATCGATCTAGCTAGGTCTCATGCCCGGGAAAACGCCGAGTAAGGCTCGGTCGCCCAGATATTATAATACTTATTAAACACTGTCATAAGGTTTAAAGTGGATACATCTCTTTGTAGTCAACTGTACTCTTTCAACGTTCGAAATCATCACCGCTATCTTCGTATGTGGCATTTTGGGAACAAGTAGGTACACCAAGTGACGTGGCAAGCGGAGGCGAGGCACGTACTAGTAGTCAAGTAGCCACCCGTATAAGGCGCGGGAGAATTGGACAAAAAAGCTAACGGTGACCGGCCGGGCGGTAGGTTAGTATTGACAGTTCTTAAATTGAAAGCATACCGAACTGAATAAACGGTAAATATTGGTCCCGATCGGTTAGTTCCATGATTATTGGCCAATTTCATTGTGACTGCAATGGCGCGGTCTTTTTAGGGTACCGTACCCGAAGGGTCAAAAGGGTCATTCACGCGTCCGTCCGTCCGTCGTCTGTCACACAAGTTTACAGCCAAACGGTTGGAGCTATAGTCTTCAACTTTTCACAGTAGGTATAAAGCATCTTGTTGTCCCAAAGTCATACAAATAGTCAAAAATTATTTTTAAATGTTTTTAAACTTAATTATGCGGTTGATTCGTAACCCCAAATATGCGAAATTCGACTCGCACTTGGCCGGTTTTTAAAGAGGTCTACTCCCAACAAAATGTCGATATTTATTTGGGATATTAATATTATAGTAACTTATTGTCCACAAAACTTCTGGAAATAAATACGTCACGATCATTACCAGGTACTAGAAGGCGGCGAGCCGATATAATTGTAGGAGTGAGCACCTTATCTCCATATGTCAATTCATCTAGTGGGATCAGTAGTACACATAGATATCTTAATGGCTGCATACTTGGACATAGCGCACCTTTAGAATAAAACCGACTCAATGCAAACACACACATTATTGCATTGAATTAGGTTTTATTCTAAAGGTGCGAATAAATTCTTTCGTTTTATTTGAGCCTCAGTACCTAAACGCCAAATCAATTTACAAAGGAGAACCGAAAAAAGCTAAATTAAACCCATATATTAAAATATGGCTCCATTCATTAA
Source organism: Cenopis cana (assembly GCA_951800055.1). NCBI lineage: Eukaryota > Metazoa > Arthropoda > Insecta > Lepidoptera > Tortricidae > Cenopis > Cenopis cana. Next base: position 3,458,295 of record OX637495.1, read on the forward strand.
TTCAATGCTTTAAATTGAATCACACTAAATAACGCAAACAAATTAAAAATAATATCACAATTTATGTCACACATAAATGTCCATATCGGTCCAAGTTTCATTGATAGCATGTGCTCGTGACAGCATTATTCGTTAATCGGCATAAGGCATCTTGTTTGTGAAGCCGATGAGATCAGCGGAATCGAAGTGGCGCCGATTTGGTAACAGCCGCCTCCACTGCGCCTACGTGATATACGCCATAGTACACAGCTGGTAAACAGCAGCGACGCAACGCTTCCACCAAGGGCAGTATCTTTCTAATAAAAGGGTTTTAAGGCGATATATCGATTGAAAGAGAATAGCTTTTTAGACAAATCTCGTTAAATATCTGACTGTGTGCAGGTTTATTAAATTTCCTCTTGTCAGTACCTAGATGAGGTAAAATACCATCATATGAACTTAATCGTGTCTTTTAATAATGCGTTGTTTTAGTAGGCTGAGGAAAAAAGGAAAATATAGACTCTACTTTGGATTTATTTTCTATCGAGAAAATTTTAAGCAATCATGTTTCGCTATTGTCAGTACCACAATCATATAGTCAAGAATCATATATCTGAAACACAGCCCCTACTGTTTGCTAGTCTGGGCAGGACAGCGTTTCAAAGTCTCAACATTTCTCAGTGTAGCGCCTTAAAGGAGGTTAGAAATGTTAGAATAGCGCCACCCTTTCTTCCCGTGGATGTCGTAAGAGTCGACTAACCTATCACTGCAAGATCACATTTTCTCCATCTTTAAACCTACAATTGCTAAAGTGGCACTGGAATTAAATTTCATGTGCTCCGCCTACCTGTTTTGGGAATACAGGCGTGAGTTTATGTATGTAAATTATTTGTGTAACGAGCCTTAATCTAAGATCAGGTGTGTTGGTACACAGGCAAGTTATACATCCTAAACGAAACTCCTTATATTTATACTTGTACATTGTACAGAAACGTTTATATTGTGTTCGCGTTCACACGGACGAGGCGAAGCAAATTAAATCTCAAATGTTTATTCTTGTCATTATGGTTTATAATGTCTCTTTCAAAAGCCAAGCCGAAAACAAATATAAAGATGTATGTCACAAAAATGGATTCACATGAGGCAAAACAATTAAACCACATAAATATAGATTATTTAGATACGAAAAGCTAAGACTGTTAAATTCGAGTCTAATAGCTGCCCGATTCGAATGCTGGTGGTGCTATTTCACAATAACATAGAAACCGTCAGTTGCCGTACTGTTTGAAATATTCTAGTGCGGCATAAGGGAGACAATACACGATATTTAAACGCGTGATTTAGGAGGCTGACAACTCGCCCAGCGACTGTTATGACACTGTTCCATTTAAGACAACTCATTTTGGATTATCCAGAAATTTCGACATTCGAACGGAATTCAATATGTTGGATTTTACGGAGACTTGGGCTTGGACAGAAATTCATTTTATTAATCACTATCACAATATGCGTCAAGGCGATAGCTACGACGAATTTCCGCTACAAAGCGGGAAATACCCGTTACGCACTAGGGTATGGCATTCATACTTAGCGTGACTTAGTAATGAAGACAGCGAGGAGGCATGGAAAGCAATAGCCTGCTTCTTTTTTTTTAAGTATGATCCTCCTTCTCTTCTCCTGCACGTTATCACGCAGGAGGCAGAAACGCGAAAAATCCTCTCGCGGATCCATGAGGCTGACGACGGGCTAGGGGCAGAGCCGGGTCGTGCCAGGGTGTCTTTGCCTAACCTAATCCATTACACAGGATACGTACCCATAACTACGTAGGGGAGACCAGGTATAAAAGTAACACGGGATAAACGTAACAAATGAGTTTTTGAACGAATTATGTTGGCTACACTGACTGCTGCTTCACCGAAATGTGCCATTTTGAACCCCCCCTTCCCTCAGTTGCGCCCACGGCGCTGTGCCGCCAGGTTGTGGGCGTAATGAGTCGGTGCCGAAAAATTACGCATAAAGTAAGATTTGACCGTTATTTTCATTTGTGATTATTTTAATTATGTAATGTTTTAACTTGTATGTTATGTGTGAATAAAATAGCACAACTATTCGTTTTTATGTTTCGGCATTCGGAATTGTGCATTTATAACAGCTTTTGCAGGTTATAAGCACGTTTTTGTCATATTCGGGAAAATTTACAGATCGGGATGAAAGTAACGACTTGTTATGTGCCCAAATATAAATTAATATTCAAAACTATGCAAACCACTACTTATAAAACCAATATCCCCTAAATCACCGCTCCTGGAAATGGTTTCCAGAAGGCTGGCTACGTTACCTCGTTGCACCGCAATGCCTACACGTTGGCCGAGGAACACGCCAGCCCTCCGGTCACCAGTGGTGCTGTTTTTTTTTTAATTTGCTGGTAGGATTTGTGAGCTTCTGGGCCCCATGGACCTACTGTTTCAACCGCAAACGACACAAATACGAAATTATCACCGAGACATTTGTATTTGCGGCGCTCAACGGCCTCGGCTGTAGCAGCGGCCCCGCCTGCCCGAAGCGATATAGTGCGGAGGTGAGACGCCGCCAGCCAGAGCATCTACACATGTGGCGCCCCACGTCCCACACTAAGGGTCTGCCAACCTCCCAGGGCACTAAAGTCATGCCGTCGGGTCTCTTACCGTTGCCGCGAGCCAGCCCACTGGGTTCGAGGGTAGCATGTACGTTGACACTGACCAGACAGAACCGGACGGAACGTATGATTCAGGCAGGCGTGGCGCGAAAGGCGGCCAGCGCTCTTCGCGCATGAAAGTCCGTGCAGATCCAGACGGTTCATCTGAGCACCACAGCAGCAGCGATGGAGCTCCACAATATTGCAACCTAAACGCATTCCAACAGCCAATCTAAAAAAAATATTGTCTAAAAAGGTGGCGGAATGTGCTGATCGGAGAGCATAATTAGAGCCAATACCCGGACTCCCGTTCAGAGACTGCTAGAAGGCGGGCTTCGTCTTGGGCCGAGGCACACGTGTCTATCAGGTGTTCGTGGACTATTCGGCTAATGGGTTCATCCCAGAGTTTTTGGGATTCTGTCCTGTCCGAAGAATGTTTATGTTGTGTTATGATAAATAATAATGTTGATTATGAAAGTTACTTTGTATTTATTTGCATTGTTACAACCTTCCCCTGATACTGTTACAACCAGCCCTACCCCTAGGGATGGTTGTAACAGATTCCACTTTTTTTTTGGCGGTTTTTTCTCAACATCTCTTATATCAGTTGCATTTAAGGTGATGGTTAAAGATAGCTGAAAGACTAATCTATCATTTGTATTGATTAGAATCTTGATATTCTAAAAGTTGTGTGAGATATTACGAAAAAATCGAAAATTGTTACGTTCATCCCTGGTCTCCCCTACCCATTTTTTTTAAGCCAACCCCCCCTCGTAATAGTATGAGTATTATCCCTGTTTTTATTACTGAGCAAGTACATCGGAATGTCTGTCAAATTGATTAGACCAGCTTGACAGGACTGGTTTCCCACGAGGCGGCTTGACCCCTCACGCAACCCTTCATGTTTTGCAAACAGAAAGTAAACAAAAACAAAAACGACTTCTCTCTGGGTTTGGTATAAGGAAAAGTTTTCGTGACATCGGAAAGGGTGCTGGGAGTTTAATAAGTGTTGAACGGTTCGCCATAATTTGAATGTAGCTCCGAAAAGCGTGAGATTTCCAAAGCTTCCCGCCCCCCTCCGTGACCAAACGTAGTTTTTTGAGGACCTCTCTTCCACCCCTATACGGGTCACGTAGTATGGGTACGTTCCCTTACCAGTCCAAACCACTATCAAGAATATACACAGCCTTGATTTAACTGGTTTTGCAACTGATTATCATTTTATTGGATAAAATGACAGCTCTATCTGATTAATTAGGTCCCAAAATAATATTAATGTGTTATTAAAGTCCGGTTCTGCATGAACAATTGAGTGGCACTAAACAACCTCGACTATATATTCATTGATGTGAAACACCGATAACATTTGCAATAAGAGTTGTGAGTTGTGGGTATACTACACACACCAACTTGGATGGAGCATCAGCCATATTCACCAGACACCAGACCTCGCTCCTAGCGATTTTAATTTATTTCCGCGGTTAAAAGAGCATCTCAGAGGCCAGAAATTAGAAAGATGATGACGCCGTGATCGCCGCAGTACAGGATGTTCTTCTGTTCTCATAGCCGATTTCGGCTACAGCGACTGTGTGATCTGGTTTAGGTATGAGTATTGGGTTGGTCCGCTCTCTGGTGCGCTCGCAAGTGGCTCACGTACCCTATCTTGTTAACAAAGGTACGAGCGCACCTTGGGCAGGTTAACACCCCACCGAGGTAGTAGTATGGTATACCTCACGGCTGCAGGTGGACGGGCCTTGAGTTCGTCTCGCTTTCTGTCAAGCTCGTTACGACGCTCAGTTTCAAATGTGTTAACCTGCTCGTGGATGTGCCGTCGCCATTCGGGCCGCTGCGCTGCCATCTCCTCCCACTTAGAGGGCTCAATATTCCATCTCTCGCATCATCGCAGTACAGGACTTTTTAAGGGGTCAAGAAGATTTTTTAAAAAGGGAATTTTAAGTTTAGAAAAATATATAATAAAAGTGTATACTCTTAAAAGGTGACTATATTGAAAAATAAAGTAAAATAAGTTAAAAGGTATATTTGCGTCCTTATCATTCTCATTACTTAATGAACTGAACACCCTTCATATACACACCCTTCAAGTAAAATCAAGGCTTTGCCGAAATCTGCGAAGTGGCTGGAAAGTTATCCTTGAAGGTTTTATGGAAAAACCTGTATAACATATCGGTTATATAATAACTATACATCGGTTGACGAATGACGCGCGTGCGTCACGCCCGGCCTAATCGAAGCCTATTCGTATGCCACTGGAGGCGCCAGAGAGCCTTGAACTGGAGAACTTGAACTTGCTACTACTGATTTACATTGTATTTCACTATCTAAATTATAAGGAAGACGAGTAAAAGGGATTAATCGTATCTCTAGACACTTGACAACTTGGGTCCGATAGTGTCCAATAGTTAAGTGCATGAACTAGAAATTACAGGCATATACGAAATAGAAGTAAGGAGTTTAGTTTTGTGTGGACCATTTGTAGTCTGAAATAAATGAAATTGAATTAATTAATTAATATAGAAATTATAAAACGAGTTAATGGTCCACAAGATTTGAGTCTACCATTTACTACTACTATACTTTTGAAACGTTACATTAAGAACCTGATTTACTATACTACAGCTCAGTACGCAAGCCGTTTCTGAGTTTTAGACGCCATTTGTAAATTTATTTTATTACTTTTTCTACCATCTAGCATCTAGCCAATATTAACTGGCTACAAATAGAATTGCCTTCTCCAACCTGCTTTGCATGTTAAATATGCATAAAACAGTGGAACTAGTTCTACCTATTCAGCCCAAAAGCGTGTTTGTCGGTCGTTTTTGTCTGCCTGGGTCAGTGATCTCATGAATTTGCACATTTTTGGAATTAATGATTAATTAGATTCCGTAATAGGCTATGGGAAATATGTACGGTTTATATGTATTATACAGAGGAAGAAAGAGATGTCTGTTGGATTATGACATATCCTTATTATCATAAATTTCGTTGTGCACAACTGTCGGATTTTGGTCGTCGCCGCGTTGGTGAACACACGTGCCCGCAGCGACGACGATCAGAATCCGCTATCGAACAAAACCAGTTGGCTACTGTCATGGCGTCGTTACCGAACAACGTCACTGAACAAGTATTGATTCGCGAAATCATCATAAATTTGATGGAAAGCCATTTTTGAACAAGAAGACATGTTACATTCAAGAAGCCTATTCAAAATTAAATACCATCATTTTATTCCGTTGACCCGTGACGTGATTGCCCGGAATCCGGGATAGTGGAAAGGGGCTAGAATTTCGGGCGGAATAGTCTGTAGGTACCTGTAGTTATTTAAGAAAGAAGAAGAAGAAGAAGAAGAAATACATTTATTTGGTGTAAATAAAGAAAAACAATAACAAAATAACACGTGTTCGTTAAGCGAACAGAGAAGTCCCTAGAGGTCTTGCAATTACCGGAAAAAACTGCAAAATTGCGGGAAACAGCCGCCGACAACACTGGCGATAAGGCGCTTGTATAGTCCACCTTAGGGATCGAAGTAGACAAGTTACAGGGATAACCTAAATTTTAAATACCCAAATGTCTAAGAAGCATCTCGACATACAAGACTATTAAAAAAAAAACTTGCAAAAACTACTTTATTTCTTTACTAACTTCTTCTTTTTCTTTCGGTTTTCTTAATTTTTTGAAATAATGATTCATTTTGACATAATTTTTTTTTTCCGTTCAGAAAGCAAAAAAAAAAGCAGAGTGCACGAAACGAATGCATGCAGTATTGTTCCGCTTCTACATGATATTTCTATTACACAAACATAAGGCTGGTTTTCCACTAGAGCTATGCTATGCTATGTTTTCATACATTTGACACGTAGCTCGAGCTGCAGCTATGTGTCAAATGTATGGAAACTTAGCAGAGCATAGCTGGAAACCCAGCCTAATACTGAGTCTCCCGTCAAGTGAGGAAATCAAAATACAAACTACTTACTACACAAATTCCACTATGCCAATTCAGTCGCCTTACTCCTTCCTTGATTACCTATCACCATGCCTTGGTGAACGGGCGAAGTTAGTTGTCCCAGATAGGGGATAGAATGCAATTTCCTGCGAAACGTTACTTAATTTCGCGCTAACTTATTATAATATTCCCACCGCGGGGAAACCGGGCGAAAGTCGCGAGACAACGGCTATGGGAAACAAATACTAGATGAAATTTACGGTAGATGCGTAGCAGTTCAATTCCTATAAATTTGCAACGCAACTCTCAAACCAACGCACAGAAACAATAGCCACCGAGTACTACCTCTATATTGTATGTATATAGCGCCATCAATTACAGAACAGTCTTAATTATTTCAGTTCTCGTTGACAGTTTTTTTCCACGCTACAATGACATGATGATACGTCTATAACTTCGTCAAATGGAGTTACACTTTTGTATTTTTTCATCTGAACCTATCTACAGCACAGCAGCCTTTGATTTCCATACACGACATTAAAGTAGGTACTTTTATTTTGAATGCCGAATGCTCTGAATTTATTATTTTGTAAACTTTGTCAATACCAATGCATTTAGTTTTAAAGATATATTGATCAGGATCAGACTGAGGCCTCATTCACCATCGTTCACCATCATCATCATCAAACTAGCGACAATTTACTTTGTATGTTGTTTTTATGTATAATTAAGCAATACACACATGCATTTTCATCCTGAAGGATGCCGGTGAGAATTTAAAACATGCCGCGTCTAAAGTTTAAATGATCTAAACAAGGCCGATGCTATCTACGGCTAAACATGCCGCGACATAGCAAGTATAGCAACCGCTTCGACTTCAGATTCTGTCAAAAACGAAAGCACGCTTTGTATCGAAAGTATTTTCACATCCTGATCATGTACAGTCAAGGGCACCAATATCCATTGAAATAAAGTCCAAAAGTGTATACATATTTATGCCCTTGACTGTACACGGAAATTAGTTTCAAATAGCTTTAAATATTTTACTATATTATACAACCACCGTGTACCAAACAATAGAACAGATAGAGCGAAGCGTCTACGTTTCAGCTTGGGAAAAATACTTTCGTATGTTCCGGCTCGGCGGCATTTCTCAACCGATTCTCGTGTATTTTTGTGAGCTGGTTCGATAATTAAGTATATAGATTTTTTGTCGAGGTCGACAGCTCACAGAACCACTAGTTTTGACTCAATGTTAAACATCTGTCCGGTGTTTAATTGGGTTGTAATTTATTACCTACACTTATGCGGGTCTGATGCTCATGATAGATCCCAGAAGTGGGTATAGCCACTCAACAAATCAAAAATGCACTCCATCATGAAAGATCCCAGAAGTGGGTATAGCCACTCTGCAAATCAAAAATGCACTCCATCAAGCTTGGCTTCGTTGGAATTGTACACAACACAGTGATGACTGTGCGTGTGCAAAGAAAAGTAATGCTTTGCCAATAGTTTAACAGAAACTTCTAGTTTAGGGCGTAACGTGAGACTGCCAAATCCGAAGTGCCGGCGACCTCTTCTTTGTCCCTGGCTAGATGCTGGCCAATATCAATCCCATATTCAATAAAAAAAAGTTGCAGGAATGACAGACCGCTCTCTGTCGCACTGTGCTAATTATAAAGAGGAGAAAAAAGTTTTGGGACGAGCCAACTATGGACCGCTGTTTTACGAACCTAAAACCCGGATATATGCTTTAAGGTTTGTAAACTAATAAGATCAAGGTTGTCATATTTTTCAACAAACCTACGACTGCGTTAACAGTTATTTTTATACTATTACTTAAGTGGAAGGTAGCTTATTTGCACAATCGCGTCACAAGGTGGTCAATAATTGTGTAATGTTTGCAGACATACATGGCGTCCGGCCCACTGTGCGTGAATCATTTTGTTAATGGGACTGTAGGGCCGTGGCCCATTCATGACCATACATAGCCGCTTGAGGAATATTTTATAATCGAATCAAGATATCAGTTGTATGTATGTATTAACTTTATTTTACTAAACGGTTAAAACTCACGTATTAATTGTCACTTCGGGCGACATGTTTCGAACTCTTCGGGAGTTCTTCATCAGGATGAGTGCGTCTGCGACCCGCGCCGATTGCACACTGTCGAACTACCCGCCGCCCGCCGCCAGGCACAGGCTGGAGTTATAACATGTCTCGCGAAAGTTTAAATTCAAGTATGTATGTATTATTTAATCTGTACCTATTTGTTGTTTTCTCTGTATTTAAGTATCTATTTATCTATATAAGTATGTATATCGTCGCTTAGTACCCATATAGTACAAGCTTAGCTTAGTTTGGGACTAGGTTGATTTGTGTAAAATTGTCCACAAATATTTATTTATTTATTTGTTAGTCGACACGTATTACACATATCTCTCGCACTTTAATAGACAGAAGAAATGGATATTTCAATTGATCCATCCATGATAGCATCGTCATACACAATGTAACTTAGCGGTAATTCAAACAGAAAATATTTCTGGCTTAAGGGACTCAATAAGTTGATGAACCTGTAGTACCTACTGGTCAAAATGTTTGTTTTAATTAACCATTCTATTATATGTGTCACACGTTACACGAAATAAATCAATCGCAACGCAATGTACTTATTATTGTTTATTTACTTGTTGAAACAAGGCCATCCTTGTGATACACCAGAAAGAACAAAATAACCGGGCTGATGAAGAGAAGAACAAAGCCGAAACTGAACTGAACAGTCTGAGAAGTGTTTATTTACTTGCACGTTATCTCAAAACGAGAGGAATGCAGACGGACGATTTTAGCGGCCGCCGATTATAGGCGCACGCGTCCAGGAATTAGCGACAAGTATGTTGTGCAGGAAGACTTATAACTATGATAATAATAGAGCTGGGAGTTTCGAGAATGTACAAAAGGAGGACCCACGTTTGCGTAATTATGTTCGGTCGTACTTTGCTCTGTGTTTTAGAGAAGTGAAGTCGGCAGTCAGTAAAATGAAGACCTTTAACCCTTTGACCGCCAAAGCGGTAGTGTGTTGTCGTGCCTACCACGCCAAGCACTGTCGAATTGATGTAATCTCTAAACCAATAAAAACAAATTAAAACAGTTCATAAATGATTTTATTCATGATCAAAGTACACCTTCACTCCGACCTTTTAAGTGGTTGTTGGACTTGTTGGCGTGATGGGCACGGCGATACACAACCACTTTATAGGTTCTTGGCGGTCAAAGGGTTAAGATTTAAAATAAAATAGGTATTCTAACAAGTAATAGACTTAATTGTAAAATACTTACCTGCATTCGATGCACATTTTCTTGTAGCGGACTAGCGGAGGGTTCTTGTAAAGCTTGCTTCTCTTCTAACGTCTAGGAATATTTTCGAACTGGAACGATTATGCTGCAAGATTCCCATAGGGCAGAAAATGCTCGTTTGATCGACAAATAATGGACCATTCCGTTAATCGAGGACAGTAATTATGGTTTAGCCTCACGAACCGATTCTCACAGTCAAATAAATCGTCGTCCTCCGGCAAGATATACATTTATTTCATATATTTTAATATTCAAATGGTTTTATTATCAATGTCTGACAACATGCATGCCAGGTTGACAGTAGGTATAGACAGAAGCGGCCAAGGAATGACATAAAGCATAGTATTGACTGAATCAACGGTGTAAATATTTCGAGTACTTATTCTATCTACACCTACAGGACCAAAGTCGCGCGCAAAATTTAGTCTAACTAGAGATGCTCGTGAAGTTGACCGCCCCAAACTTTTTACCCGCAAATGGCGTAACTATATCGTTAGTTTACGTTATTTCAGTATATGAAAACGTTAGAATAGGATCCGACTCCAACATTGTTTCTTTTTAAACAAAATGGAGGGGGGTGGGCCAGCTTCACGCTACCGAAGAGAATATAACCACCGCCCCAAAATCTCTTCATTCAATTCAACAAGAAATATCGTAAGGACCCAACCCGGACAGCATTTTTTTTTAATCAAGTGGGGAGGTCAACTTTACGTTACTGTAAAACGGACCAGTTGAGAATTCTTTATTTAGATACGTGAAAATCTCACTATATTTTAAGAAAAGATAATAATGCCTCATCAAGTTAATCTCACATCCGTTCCAAAATAAATTAATATCGTTCGTTCTCTGCAGCTAAATTGGTCGTTAAGGATCTTTGTCCAAATTCCGCTGGTGGCATTCAGTGGCCGCAACCACATTGGTAATCTCAATTTAACTTAGTAGCATTTGATTTGAAACTTTATTTAAAGCTTAATAAAGTTGTTTTGGCTGTATTAGAAGTTGAAGTGGTAAGTGCGTGTGTGTGTGTATGTGTGTGTGGTTTAGTACTTAGTACGTTCAAAAAATCTGGATTCAGGAACAGCAATTTGTTGAGCCACCGAGGTAGTTATAATCACTATCCAAAGATGCCTATTACATTTGGAATGATATGATTATCTTGATGATCGTCATGATTATCCTAGATTTAATTAAGTATACTGAATAAAATATTTTGAGGACGATTTATTGGTAAGTAAGACTTCCAAAGAGAAAGAGATACATGGAAATTGCTCCACCGACAAGAGCTTGGCTCTTAAATTGATGATGATGATGATGACTATACTTCAGTCTATTCATCCTTACATGTCCCATCATGTCAACAAAATCTTCTTGCAGACATTAATAATTATCACCCTTTTCTCTAGGATTACACTATAATCATCAATTAAAATGTTGTTGTACCTATAGGTACTTAAAGAAGCTCACAAAGTATTGTAACTAATCCTAAAGGACAGTGTGATAATAATCAACGTCTTCAAAAATAGTTTACATCATAGGACAGTTAAGGATGAGTACACTGTAAATATGTATTATTTGGAGAGCCACCATTCCAAAACACGGGATGACGAATCCACTTTCTATCTCTCGCTGAGCGATGCTGACGTTTATCCTTCATGAGATTAATTTTATGCTCGGGTGCGCTGTTGCAAACATTTTATGAGTGCAGCTGAGATAAACGATTATTAGGAATCGTTCAAAGGGTAAACGAATATTTAATGTTACAGAATTTACAAAATAGTCATGTCGTACTTGAGGGCAAGTATTGATGCGCACTATGTTGATAAAGAATGCTATCCCAATATCCACATAATGCACATATCATCGTTTGATTTAGATGAGATACTTTAAAGAGCTCTTGCTACAATTACCTATTGCAGTCGGTTACCAGGTTCTGAACTCAGGGAGGTAAAACTTATTGGAATAATTAAACTATTTGGGTACCGTATAAAAAGTTAACGATCGCCACACTAAAAGCTATAACCATAGGTTTTGTTGACACATCAATTAGAGAGTAAAGATTGGTGGTAGGCCGTGATGGGCGACAGATTGTTGAATTATTCCGCTGGCTGCGCTTGCGCTTCATAAACTCTAGTTTAAATATGCAGCCATAGGTTGCATTAACAACACACAGTGTATACAATGAGCTCTTTAAACAGGTGATATGCTGTAAGCGGCCATATATAATAAAGATACCGCGGTTCGCTGCATCTCCAATCACAATACATCCATTGATAATCTTATCTCAGCAGATTACACAGTGATGTATGTCAATACAGCAATGCAATGTGGTCTCATTCTGCTAGAATTGTGACTGTTGCATAAAATCATAGGTGCTTCGATTAGGTTTTTGATTGTATGACGAGATAATCAAATAAGAATTGTCTAAGAGAATCCATCTAAGGGGCGATAATCTACAAGCTGTTACAAGGACTAACCTCACTAACCTATTGTGTTGTGTTGTTAGAAGGAAAAATGTATGCCACTGCCACTCATATAGCAGAGTCCCTTAAAGCAAAGCTGAGTACCTATTTTTCGGTTTTGTGTGTTCATGGCTTAATTCGGAGTCCGAAAAAACCCAACTAACCATAAACACTGCATTGGCTGATTGGCTGGTGTACTTTTGACAATACCGCAAATGTCATGTCATAGTACAAGTTGGTACAAGTGTGTAAACAGAAGATTTTTTATAACGTGTTTACAATATTTTCTATCTTTTTCCCTTTAGACTTTTTATATCGTATTACACAATATTTTTATCCTTTTATCTCGTAGACTCACATGGACTATAGAAAAGTTGCGTAAAAAGGGGTTACATACATTTAAGCAGTTAAAGATGTCACGTTACGATTACGACAGAGCGGTGACAGTATTTTCTCCCAACGGACATCTTCTCCAAGTCCAATACGCCCAAGAAGCAGTGAAGAAGGGCTCAGCGGCCGTGGGGATACGCGGCTCTGATGCTATCGTGCTGGCGGTGGAGAGGAGACTGGTAGAGAAGATGCAGGAAGACAGGACGGAGAGGAAGATAGTCCCTCTGGACGATCATGTGGCGCTCGTGTTCTCTGGGCTTAGGGCCGATGCGAGGGTTATGATTTCAAGGTTTGCTGTGGCTTTGTCTTGGTTTTTTATTTATTGATATGCATTAAGGTGCATTGGAGTAACTTGGACAATGGGGTAATTTTGAAGATGTCAACTATCTACTAAACTAACAATACTTACGCCCCTGTCTACGTGTCTACCAAGCGTTAGATACTGCTACAGTAGTAAGTGAAGGCGTTGCGTTAGATGCTGCTACAGTAGTAAGTGCTTCTAGTTTAGTAGACATTTGCCATTTTCAAAATTACCTCAATGTCGATGTTATCCCAATGCTGCTATAGCACATCTTGAGAATGTCTTCATCTGTGTCTTGTTTTAGTAATATTTTGTGCCGAAAGCCTGATTTGACTTCATGATTATATGATGGAATGTTTTGCGGTATAAAAACTATCGTATGTCCTACCTCGTGACTTAAATTGTCTCCAATGATGTAAGCATAAAATGCTAACAAACAGACAAGAGTTCGTTTTGGATTATCATGGATTATGACAAATTTAAATGCAAGGAATGTTAATTCCATCCAGGATAAAGTTTATAATACAACCTGAGGTATCCGTCTGTGCTTTTTGATGTCATTCCGTTCTCGACGGCACATTTTTTTGCTAACCAGTAAATGCCAAACTTGACGGTCGTAAAATATTCACTTTAAAACGTCGGCATTATGGAGCGACAAGATTCACAAGATATTTTAATTTTAAAGAGCTTATGTTTTTGCAAACAGCAAACACTAACGTTATATGACTTTGTAAGTGATTTGGGATTTCAATCAGTCTGGAGCATTTAACTACAGTTTTTTTTGTGTTATTTTGTGAATATGTTAGTGGTATTGCTTTGAACATTCCAGTGTATCAATCAACATCTTGAAGGTCACTACTTTTGTAATCGTAAAGGTTGCCATACTTCTAAACATTCCGTCTCGTCATACAATGATCTCGATTAGCGGTTGATGACCGTGAAAAGAATAATTCACTTGGTTTGCCAGAAGTGAGCTTATGGTACGTGTTTTCCACTCCTCGATATTTCTTTCTTTTAGGTCCCAAATCGAGTGCCAGTCTTACCGTTTGACAGTGGAAGACTCGGTAACCATAGAGTACATCGCGCGCTACATCGCCGGCATAAAGCAGATGTACACACAAAGAAACGGACTCCGGCCCTTTGGCCTCTCTTGCATCGTGGGCGGATTCGATTACGACGGTTCACCACACCTGTTCCAGACTGAACCATCGGGGATCTATCACGGGTGGAAGGTCAGAAATTGAATTTTAATACATTTATATACGTTTCTTGTGTATCTGTATGGATTCCGATTTGCATTGTTACTGATTTTATGCGTGGTTGATGGTAGCAGTAGCATCATCAGGCGGGTGACAACAACTTGAACAGCCCCCGATTTAAAATTCACCCGTTTCGTTGGTGCAGGGTTTGTCTTGCGTGTTATGTGACAGCAATGAAATTATATAATTAATAATGTTTCGTTTAATGTCAGGCTTGTTCAACGGGCAGATGCAAAGGAACAGTGTTGGAGTTCTTAGAGAAAAACTACAGCCCTGAGACAGTGGGCACGGAGCAGGCAATCGTCAAACTGGCACTCAGAGCCTTGATGAAGACGCCATCAGATTTGGGGCAGAGGAACTTGGATGTAAGAAATTGATTGAATCAGACTAGGTACTTTGTGGAAATATCCCTTTGATATTCTGCACGAGATTATCGGAAAAGCAAATTAATATTGTTCTTGGAACTTGGAAGTATTATGCTTCATTCATTACATAGTATATAAAACAAAGTCGCTTCCTGCTGTCTGTCTGTCCCTTTATGCGGTTTTTTTTTAAATAGAGTGATTCAAGAGGAAGGTTTATATGTACTTAACTACTTATACATTGCACCCGTGCGAAGCCGGGGCGGGTATTTTCAAATTTTATTCATATCATATGTTAAGGCTGCAGCACTGGAGCTAAGGTTTGTTTTAAATATCGGATCGGCCGATACATTCGAAGTTTAACTAAGTCATTGGCCAGTGTGCTCAAATGAAGGCACCCCTTAACCCTTAGTAACCGTTTGCAGTGAAGTTGGAATAAGGGCACACTTAGATTCAAATTTTGTTCGTTGGTAGGTAGCTGTGTTGAAGCGAGACGCGCGTATGCAAATGTTGGAACCGGATGCGATAAAAAACATACTTGCGGAAATAGAAAAAGAGACGGCTGAGGAAAAGATTAAGAAACGAAAAAAGTGACGAACTGTACCAGCGAGTTTTACACACAATATTACCATAATTAATAAATAAAAATAAAATCAGATTTCATACATTCCTATTCTGTTTCCTGTTTTGCTTCGTTTGGTATATCAATAACCGTAAGTATTAAATATCATGGGCGACGTTTTCCCGTTTTTCCCGGACACGAGACCTATCTAGATCGATTGCTCGCCCCCGAGAGCCCCCGCATAGCAAATTTCATCATAATCGTTAGAGCTGTTTCCGAGATCCCCGAAATAAATAAAACAAGAATTGCTCGTTTAAAGATATACCTAAGATGTAGTAGGGTAGGTAGTTGTTACTAAAACAATACAAATATATACATCCATCGTCTGTAACTGTAAAAGCAGTCAATACTTCAATAGCCAGCTGCGGAATGTATATATATGCACTCATAGGTTGATAATAACGATAATAAGAAAGAAACATACATCATATACCTACTTTTCTATCGCAAAAACTACAAAGTATGGTAATTACGTTCAACCAACAAGTTGTACGTACAGCCTGAGGATAAAAACATCAAATCATAACAATTTACTCACATAATGTTAATAGGATTCCAATCAAACAATGTTTTTATCGTGTATACAACACAAACATTCAAAAAACTACTTTAGCATTCCGTTTTACTTTTAATTTGTTTTTTGTTTTTTAGGTCAATCTGTTTACACATAAATCACCTTCACAGTCCCAACTTTACATATTTTAAGGCGTAGTTAACACGGCATATGATTAACACTGTCATTTATAGGGTTTTTAGGGCGTTTTCGTGCCTACGTGACACCGCCAGCTAGCGCGTCATAATACTACCTAAAAATGACAAAAAAACAAACTCGTCCTAATCTCTTTGATAGGCTTATCAAGTAAAGGGACCGATTTAGACGATAAGTAAGTATATCTCTTATATCTGCTCAGAGACGAAAGCAGAAGTGACGTCATAACAGCGTCGCAGCCTATCGTGATAATACGAATTTCAATGCATTTTAATCGGCAGATTAAGTTAAATGCAGTCCAATTTTAGATATCCGCCAAGGTAAATCGAGGTATTATCATAAATCAAAGAGGGACTGCACCCCTGGAGTTGCAAGCGCCCATAGGCTGGGGTGACCGCTTACCATCAGGCGGGTCGCACGCTTGTTTGCCACCGACGTGGTATAAAAAAGGGAATCAGGAAAATCCGTTTTCAGATAAATTTAAAAATATTTACCATATACCGATGCACTATAGTTGATCTATTATTTTACCTGAAAAAAAAAAAACAATAATTATTAATTTATTGACCACAGCGCCATCTAATAAACGTCGTGTACACTACAATCACTTCGAGTTGAATCACACGCATTCTTGTGTTTAGAGAGTCGTGTCTGCGTCGAGTTGTCAGGGTATGCCGATAGATGGACGGCATCGCACGGCGCATACGCACGCATGTTGTTATGTCACAGATATGTATGTCACATGAATTATGTTATGGTCAACGACCCATGAGCAAAACAATCATAATCAGAAGGCATTTTTCAGAATGATACACGTGGATTGCAGGGTTTTTGAGTATGGAATTGTAGGTATTGACGTGATCAGCATGCACAATTTAGACTAATAATTGGTTGAAATTAATTAAAGCTTTATCAATCAATTAAACAGATGACTTATTTCACTTGTTTTTATCGATTATCGCTGTTTGAATGGAGGTACGACATGACTCATGACATGACATCCACGCAGAAAAAGTCTCGGGCAAAACCTAGTTGCCTATAGCATCTCGGAAATTATTGTGCCTGTTACAGAAATGACAATAGCATAAAGACGTTAGCCCGAATCCTAGAAGGAAAAATAGAGGGAGCAAGAGGGAGTGGAAAGCCCAGAATACCATATATGGCACAGATGAAGGAATGGTGCTGTAGCCACACATACCAAGAAGTGAAGACGAAAGCCCATAATAGAATAGAATGGAGAATACTGCAACGACAGAGGATGATTATTTATAACGTCGACGTTAGGCCGGCAGGATCCCTAGTCAAATGCAAAATACATGTGGTGTTGAGGACAGGACCAGGTATTCTGTAAGGGGTTATTGCTTATTGTTCCCATTGTTTCCCCAACACGGCCAATTTGATCCATGACCTACATGTCATTAGCATTCCACCTGCCCTGCTATGCAAGGCGCGGTGGCCGTGTGAAAGCACGCTTTAACAAAACGTTTTGTCGTGTTACAAGTACAGTCAGCCCATGAAAATGTTGAGCATACTTAGAACCTTGTCACATCGAAATCTAAGAAATATTTAGACTGAAACGTCATAAAATTTGAAACCTCTTTAATTTGACAAAGTACTAAAATGCTCAACATTTTCGTTGGCCCACTGTACATGAGCGGTATAAGGACTAGTACGATGTCGTAATGTGGTTTGCTTTGCTATCGTTGGGTTGGGTACTCTAGGCTTCAGATTGTTTTATTAGGGTTCCGTACCCACAGTGTAAAACGGAACCCTATTACTAAGGCTCCGCTGTCCGTCTGTCACCAGGGTGTATCTCAAAAACCGCGATAGTTAGACAGTTTAAATTTTCACAGATGATGTATTTCTGTTGCCGCTATAACAACAAATACTAAAAAACAGAATGAAATAAATATTTAAGGGGGCTCCCTTACAACAAACATGATTTTTTTGCCATTTTTATAGATTTATTTTAGATTAAAATTAATTTATTTATTTCAAGATTACAATTTGCACCTTAACAGCTAAAGCCAACACGGCACAAATTATAAGGTTTGACATTTATGTATAATAATAACAATTAAATTAAATTAGAATACGGTAACAATTCAAATACTTATTCTATGGTGCTTTTAGGCATCTCACTTTCAATCACTTTCTTGCACTCGGATAGATAATGGTACGGAACCCTTCGTGCGCGAGCCCCACTCGCACTTGGCCGGTTTTTAACCTACACTTTTACGAATTAGTACTTCATTTTTGCGATTAAATCCTTCGAAGAGTTTCGTATAGCGTATGCCATTATATCAAAGATATGACAAATAATTTCTCGTAAAACATCTGCTTTGGTCTTGTAGTAGTTGTGGTTAAAAGTTAAAGTCGGGTAGTATTGTTAGTAAGATTTGTTGCGAAATAGAGGAAGCTAATAGTCACACCGTCCATGAGCACAGACATTAATCGTCAGACAAGCTAATGTTTTTAACTACGGTAGGGTTGGAAGATAGACGTCGTGTCGTATAGAGAAGTCAAAGAACTGGCGTTAAGCGGAGGTATCCCCAACGCAACTGTCCCGCTCTAACATGCGTGAGTTTACAATTAACCATCCCGCTCTCTACGCAAGCTCTGCGCGCAGTTTTGTAAATATTTAGCTATAGTCATCAAACCAGTCATTTTATCAAAGCAAACCCTGCGAAAATGTCTATAACTATTTACGATCTTTAATTGAGTACAAAAATTAAATGTTAAATATCAGTAATATAGCCGTAGTATTGAAAATACATTCCAAAAAGGCTATATGACTAATGAAGATGAGGGTTGGAAATGTGATAACTGTAAATTCATACACACTTAGATAATAACTCCTTGTCGAAACGTTCACCTCCATATAATTCCAATGGCGGCTAGAAACAAAATGACCATAAATCAAGACTACGCGGTAGGATCTGGTTCATTGTGGTCCATTAATATTTATTGAAGGAAGGAATTGAGATCACACTCGATGAAACCGCCGAAAGCTTCCTTGTCGTTTAACATGCAATTGAAAAAACTGCCGGATTGCATCCGACAATTAAAAAACAAATTACTTGAAAAGAAATAACCACATAAAGAGTTAATGAAGGTCCTTTAATGACTTAATAACAATCATTACACGTGTAATCGTAATTCAATGACAATAATTATATTGTTTCGTTCTGGGTAGCCGTGCTGTAATCTCGGTTCCTTGTCATCGTTACAAGAGGCGATTCCATTGTATTTAATTATTACAACATTGTCATGATCGGTTCGACTTGGGTGGTAAACCTTTTGATACAACCGCCAGCAGCTGAGGAATATACTAAGTGGCTCTGTGAGTTGTAGATTGTAGACCTCGCGAATGTTATTTTTAACGTTTTCAACCCCCATGGCATGTAACTAACCCCAGCAAACATTTGAAGTGCTTTTTCCTAGGCTAAACCAATTGGTAAAATATATTAAGTTTAAGCAAAAATAGTACTATAGTGCGTGTCCACACACAACCCACGAAGGCGCGCCCAATTTGCCATAGATTAGTATGAGATTCGCTGTGGAGGGGCGCGTCTTCGTGCATGACACGCACTAATATTACTATACTAGTAATAGCCATTTTTCACTTAAAATGTTTGCTGGGACTACTATGGTTCACTGAAAATCAGCGTCACGATGTAAACCACGGTTTGCTTCGCGACATCAAGCTGAGTGACGACCTTATTAGCACAATATATCGCTGAATAGCATAATATTGCGAATATTTGTTTGTATTTCTTTAAAATGCTAAATAAACTTATTTCATTCATTTATTATTTCATGGTATGTACTTACTATGGTAACTACTATGGCTCACGGACCCAAAGTGAGTCTTGGCCAAGTCTTGGCCTCCGACAAGATTTAACGCCACTTACCCCGATGGCACATAGCTCCTCCATTTTGTTTCTTTTTAACTGAAGAAATTTAAATTCTATTTTGTTTTCGACCGAATCTGCTCAGAAAATCAAGAATCGTTTGTGAAATGCAACCTGTAGCGGAGAAATGAACCGCCGGACCTACGAAATATTCTTTGTCAAAGCTGAAACGCGCTCGCTAGTACTTAGTTTTCTGTTTTTATCCACTGAAAATCTTTCAGCATCCTTAACGATGCCCGGGGTTCGCTACGCTACCTAATCCCAAGATTTGGCGTAAGCCCTAGTTTTTACGGAAGCGACTGCCATTTGACCTTCCAAGTCTTCCAACCCAAAGCGAAGCTAGACCTTATTGGGACTAGGCTTGTCGAGTGGGCAACTTGATTGTTCGAAGTGCTCAAGCCGCTCGAAGCCTTCTAACTTGTTTTAACTACCTACTGCTATCACAGCCATACTACAGCAAGGATCAACGGATTAGCGTGCAGGAGCGCTCAGTTAATAACCACTCAAAGCGTTCAGTCATCCAAAAGTTGGTCCCCTTCATGCTCGGCTACAATACCTTTAAATATTTCCGAAACAATAACTTCTACATAGGTACAGAAATGGTATACATCAGCACAGGTATAGCATGTTTGAAGACAATGTGTGTTCGTTTAGTAGGAAGTGAATTGGACGCGAACGACGCTAACTGGCAAACATTGTCGGTTTTTGGCAATTAACGCGGCCGTGTGAACCAGTCTTTATTGCACCGGCGCTCAAAGTTTACGCTAGTGTGGTTTGCACTCACCGTCACGTAAGAAAAGCCCCGATAATCCCGGATCTTTCGGGACTTACATACAAGTCAACACTGGGACTGGAAACCCCTACGCTTGTTCCTGGTAACTTTATTATTTTTGAAATTTGGTCTTCGTAAATAAACGTGACTTGTAGGTTATAAAATGTATGGAAATGACAGGTGTCAAATAATGCAAATACTGTAGTTTATAAAAAGAAGCCTACAATAAATAAAATATGGGGGTTCAAATTTGCTAAAAAAAGCCTCACGTCACGTGTTTATTAAACGATCCTGTACACCCAACATCGATAACTAGTCACATCTTAATCTTAATTAGCTGATTCCATTGTTCTGTCATGTCAATGTAATAGAAGACTATTTCAATCTCATTAAATTGCGAACTTAAAAACCGATCAAGCTTGATATATGAATTAAAAGTGAGAAAATTATCGACCTATGGTAAATATAAAGTAGATTTGAAGCAGTATAACTTAATTGTCTTGGCTCGAAAAAACCTATAAAAATAATTTGAGAACCTCAGAACAAAGAACAAAAGCATACCATATACGAGTGTCTCTGTCCATCTTAAACGAGTTCCTATGTCCATCTCTGTCTCGTAGGGACTATATTGTTAGTGGAACGATGGTAACGGTTTACAAGCTATTCTTGACAAAAGGGTACAATTACCTACTCAAATGGACAATTTGAGGAGTTTTTCCAGTTGAGGAAATCTATGTTGTGTTGAAGTTAATGTAGTGAGTGCTATTAACCTAAAATTTATGACAGTAGGTACGCGAGTAGGAAAGTTATACAGTCACAGAATATTATTTTTATTTTCATTTTATTTTTTAATGTATTATGTGTCCGATACCCGCCGTGTGTCGCTGATGGTTCCAACGGAAGACCAGCGCTGGTACTTACGCCAGCCACATGCTGAGTTGGGACCATTTCACGACATATTTTGTACTTACATGTTATCTCTTATTTCCTATGTACCTTGTGTTTTATGTGTCGTGAATAAATGTTTTTCTATTTCTATTTCTAATATTTACCTAAACACAGTTAGATATTTATATTTAGCAATTTCCTCGTTATAACATTTTTGGCTTCACGTCGTCAGTTAGATTAGACCTAAGTTATTAGCACTACTACGAACCTATGCATGTCGAGGATGCCAGCAATTTTGACACCATTAGCTCAGTTAGGAAGGCAGGAACCGGTTCGGTCTGAAAATGCTCACTTCCTACGATGATGGAGACGGTCATTGTGATGGATTTACTGCTGTGACAAGTTTCCTTCAGCCTATGTAAGGATATGTCATTTGTTTTATTCATCGTATGGCAATTATTTCGAACCGTGAGATCTTCGAGAAGACAGAGTACGGTTGCCAGTTTGTTGCACTTTTCGCCAGGTGTTATGGTAGCGTTGGGTACTCCCTGCGAACGTGGTGCAACTTCAATCCCCTATGTCGTTTGTAAGAATTGTAAGTAAATAAATTGCTTCGTAGCTGCACGGTTTACTCCGGCTGCAACTTGTATCCGTAAAGCAAAACTGTTACAAAGCAAAGTCGGTACACTAAAATTGGTCCCAATCTCCAAGTATCGAGAAAGTATTTTTTTGAAGTGAAAACTTCTTTAGCGGCTCTGAGCACTTTTTGTGATGGGGGGAAAATTGTTAAACTCGCGACGATTCGTAAAACCAGCTGGGTGACGCCTCCTAGTATCGTGATTGCGATGTTAGGAGTCAACTCAGCTAAACTCGGCTGGTCTTACGATGCGTAAGGGGCTATTCATAAATTACGTCATCTATTTTTGACGATTTTTGACCCCCCCCCCCCCCCCCCTAAAATCATCCAACCATCATAATTCGAATGACCCCCCCCCCTATCAAATAAATGATGTCATTTCTAAAAAATGCCTTCTTAGCTTAATTTTTCAATAAAAAACTATTTAAAATGATTTAGTTATTATTATTTCTTTAAAGTTAAAACAATCAACAAAACAACAACTTAAGATTCAACTCTAAATATCAAATATCAATTTTTATTAACCTCATGTCGACCGGTGACTCGAAAATAAGTCAAGTAAACAAAAACATTGTTTTGTTGTGTTTTTTTCGCCGTCAACCCACAGGTTTTTAGTGTTTTCCCATGGGGACTTCACCCACTCCTCCAAGTTCTGAATCAAATCGGGCCTGGAATCATGTGGTTCTTGATCAGAGCCTCCAGCCAATTTCATTAGCTATTTATTTATTATAACAATTTATTGTTGATTCAAGTTTAGTAGGTAATTTTTTATAGCATTAACAGTTTATAGAAACACGAATTTCATTCCTTTTTTACTCATTAAAACATTTTTTAAAGATGCGAGAGATGATGTCATCTTGGGATTGACCCCCCTCCCCTCCTACGTCATGCTACCATCATCCAATGTTATGACCCCCCCCCCCCCAAATTTGAAATGACGTAATTTATGAATAGCCCCTAAGACACAATGATATTATTTTTTAATGGATTATGCGAATATGAATATTAACATGAGTATGAATATGAATATGGATATGGAATATATGGATTCGGATACGGATACCGATACTAATACGGATAGCGATACCGATACGGATATGAATATCTTTGTAATTTACTTTCTTTATTGAGTTTTCACTTCTGCCGGCACTCCCGGATTGCAACCCGTTGTTTTTTTAAATAGAAAACTGCTCACTTGTAAAATACAAATATAAAATAAAGGTAGGTAGGTAGTAGGGTGTTAAGATATTCAGTTAGCATTGTGCAGTTATTTCGCATTGCACAGACTCGACACAGGAAGTAAACGATAAACGGTATCACTGAAGGTCGGGTCGGGTCACAGCCAATTATGTCCACCTACTAACATAATTCATCATTTTTATTTTAAGTGTCGATTAAAGCGTTACATACTTGACAATTAATTTATTTGTTTAATTTTATCTTCGTTCTAAATTGAGTAATGACGTTATCTATGAATATCCGCAATGACGGTCATTTCAAGGAAAAAATAACATTGGAAACGAAAATCCCCACACGGACACGGGGACTAACAGTAAAAACGTAAGGTAAACCAGTGCTTGACAGTGACCCACTTTCAATCTTATGTCATATACATGTGTAAACGGAATAGTGTGAACTATTCGGTACTAAGATGTTGATCATTGGTTTGGGACGTTTACCTTGATAGTTCTCTTCCATTTCGCAGTAAACAACTTGAAAAACATATATAAACGGGAGTAGAGTAACGTGTAAATCAACGGACGCGTCGTCTCAAAGGAACTATATTTCATGTCATGAAGCTCGATGAGAATCAAACCCAATGAAAACGACAAGTCATGCATCATATAAAGACCCTTAAACTAACAAACCCGACAAGACAGATCGCATCGCACCAGGCAGACTTAATGTCAAGTTCGTCAAACCGGGAAGGGGTCTATTTCGGTCCCTTTCTAACACCGCTCCGCATTTAGAACTCCGAACGTTCGTTGCTCTATTATTATCCCTGTTACCTTATGTTGCTTGACCTGTAGGGATAGCATGTTACCGTTCATCGCCAACAGAAAACTCACTGTTTTCCTTTGTCTTAACCCGTCCCTCGACATTGATAATTATAAGGTATAATATAAGAAATAGTTTGAGGTCCGGGAAAGTATCAATTAACTAAGTGGGCAGGCACGACGACCCAAAATGAGTCTTTGCCTCAGACACAAGAGCGCGCCACTTTGCTCGGTCCTGTGCAATTTCTTGCCAGCTTGCACCGGCTCCGAGCTCACGCAAAAAAAAGGAGGAAGGTATCCGGGAAAGTATACTGTTTTTATTCTGGAATCCTCCCCTGAGAACAGTGCGATAAAACCAATTTTTATGCGGCTGAAGGTCCAGAACTGCTATTAATCAGTATCAAATGGTACCTATAACATTCAATCGATGTCGAAGTGGCAACTGATCTATTAACTCATTGGCTACCGGTGTCGCCGATGTACGATTTCATAATAAAAGATTGTTTTGTTTTATTTTTTTCGCCGTCAACCTAAGGGTTTCATCTAAGCTAACGTATGCTGTACGAGTACAACTATATCAAACGCAGATACAATAATTCAAATATAAAGCGCTCCTTTTTAAAGTCACATGTATGTAAACATCTTTATTGTACATGTACAATAACAGGTTAAATACATATATGTTACATGTCTTGTCTGTGTCAATAAATTAATGTATCGTAAGTAGATTAGAGGATTTAGAGGTACTAAAACATTCTATGATGTTAGCAATAATTAGGTATATGTATTTATAATGTTACGTTAATTGTTCTCTCCAGTTAACCGTTAACGCGTGTAACTTGACTGTTAAAGTGTTAATGTTATGGATTTTTTTTTTTATATAAATATCCACGTGTACATTTAGAATTTATCTCTGAGCAGTAAAGTCCTAAATTGAATACATATGCCAATTGTACCTCTTGAAAACATCAGTCATAGGCCGCGTTACTTTAGAATACTTTTATCATGTTAGCTACTTTAAGTGCGTTATGCGTTACCTCTTCATAACCATAACAGCCACACATAAGTGTAACAGTTTCCACGTAGTAAACCACGCTTTTTTGTGGGGCCCCTGGATCCGGTTATCTGCTTTGAAATGGTTTATGACTTGTAGGCCACTTGTGTTTTATTTCTTGGAACCAAGGACCGCAATGGTGAACTACTGTACGTGATACTTAAGAGTTTGCAACTACTTCCTATAGTTACACAATTTAATAAATTGGCAACGCCCATGTTACTCCTCTGTTACTGTACTGAATTTTGGTTAAAAAGTTAGCCGACCTAAACCGACATAAACCAAAGTTGAGTATCTTTTTTTTATATAATGTTCGTGGCCATTTGGCCAACAACCCCTTTAAAAATGTAAGTATAAGTACACTTCTTTCTTTGGGAACTAAGAACCCCATACTGTAGTCCCTCAGGAAAACCTAGAGCGTCCGGAGCAGGAAATTCCTCTCAAATCCCAGGTTTAAACACACCTTAATAATATTATCAGTAAAGTGTACGAGTTGAAAAAAATAAAGTTACATCTCCTTTGGTCAATGAACGGCAATAAAACATTGAAGCGTAAGGTATAATTTTAATATTCTGCGTCATCGCTGACCTATAGGTAGAAAAAATGCAGGATATGTCTTGATATTATCACTTATTTAAGTCATTATCATTGCCTTTGGACCGGTAAAGCGACATCATCGCGTTAATATCTTGTTCAATGATTGACACGTGACATCACCGATGATTTACGATGACAAAGTTAAGGTCGGATGACTTAATTGATTTACTATGTCTAAGTTGTTTTCGTGGCTTTTGACCGCGAGATATAAGTGTATATTTATAACATGTTCATCTGATGTTTATTAAAAATTTATAATGAGGTAAATGTCTTAATATTTGACACTAATGTAATTCAATTTCTAATACATACACACAATCTAAACATCGTATGTTTGCAATAAAAACTCTATTACATTAGAATTAAAGTAGAATATTCTACTTTGTTCAATGGAATAAGAGCATATGTCAATGTTAAACTCAAAGTAGGTAATCGCACTGTAATTAAAGGATTTCTCACTGGCAATGCCTTTGAAACCCTCTTTGGATGGCATTTTAATCGTATCTGCCTGATTTACGATCTTTTATTTTGAAAAATATGTTTTAAAATCTGGGTTAGGATCGTTAGTTTTCCTTCCCGTGATTTTAGTGTATCAGAAAGCGCACGTGACTGTAATTTCTAGGTAAATTTGACTGATAAGATAATTGCTATGAGCGTTCTGTTTGTGATAACAGACACCTATAATCTATGCTAGTTAATAGTAACGTTTATGATTTGATATATACAGCTTATCGTGTTTTCTATTGTAACTTGAATTGAATATTACACGAGCCCTGAAGTAACTAGCCAAATTGGAACAATGTTGCCCAAACTCTAGCCCAAACTGGATATTTTTTTTTAAGCGTATAGAATAAATAGCTTTCGCCCGCGACTTCGACCCGACATTCCCCGGGACTCAAACTATCTCCATACCAAATTTCATCTAAATCGGTTCAGCGGTTTAAGCGTGAAGAGGTAATAGACAGACAGACACACTGTCGCATTTATAATATTAGTATGGACTAGCTTTTAAAACTCGTGGAAAAAATTGCTTACAGATTATTTTAGGAAAAGGTTTAATTATTAGATACTCTTCTGTCTTTACTTTACTCCCTTTTTCATCCCAGTAAGGAATAGTTTCCGGGATAAAAGGACGTTCCCGAGGCTTTAAATTATCTGCATGCCAAATTTCATCAAAATTCATAAAGGTATGTAATGTGGATGTACACATTTGTACTTTTTCGTTCGTGAAATGTCTCAAAATTGTTATTTTTCAGTGTATCACGTAATAGGACCGTAGGTATAAATAAAGCACACGTATTTCTCAACTCGGATGATTGCTTCGATAGCCCATGTACACCCAATGTTAATAAGCAGATACTCATCAATTTAACAACGCATATAAAGATAGCAATAGCTTTGAAGTAACTATCAGCGCCGACTAGAAATATTTTAAGGGCTTTGTACGATAATGGTGTATTTGTTCTTTCTATAGATCCCGGATACATGTTATATACATGCTTACTTCGCATCGTAGAGTTACCAAGGGCGGTAAAACAAGGAATGTCTCAGATTACAGGTATTTATTGGTCGAGCCAAAGGCAAGGGCGATAAATATGTGATCTGAGGCTTTGTTTATTACCGCCCGTGGTTAGTACAAAATGTTATGTCTCCCCTTGGCCAGGAAGTTGGATATTCCGCGCGCGGAGCCCGATGCCGCCCCATTAAACGGCAGCGAGGGTTAAGGCCGCAGAGGTTTTGGTGGGTATTCCCTTCCCCTGTGGATGGGCGAGTCCCACTCCCACATACCACCATGCATGGGCCTTTCCCGGCCCCGGGAGGATGCACAAATGCATTTCCACTGCACTCTTAGTTGAAATTGTTCAGTGTTTTACCGAGAACTACATTATTTTAAGTTCAGTATTTCTGTTAGTTGGTCCATTTAAATCTCTGCCATTCTATAAAATGTAAGGATTGTAAGGGGTGCGAAAATTCCTCAACTGTTCAAGTTCTTTTGTCATAGGGCATTATTACCTATTCATACATCATCATTTTAATGATCGATGTTCTAACATACTTGTATTAACATGTGACACGTAGTTATGCTACCCTATTAGGGCAGTACGCATGTGGTAGCCCAAAACATAATATGCAAATGTATCCATTGTCGCCACTAGCCGAGTTCAATTGAGTTGTCATTGTCAGGGCGTAAGCGATGGTTTGTTAGCGATAACTGGTATAACACGACGGTGACAAACAAGCGTAAAGTCCAACTGTATAGACGCCCTGAGTCCAACTGTGTATTAGAGTATTTAGAGTACTGTATAGACGCCCGCAGCTCCAAAGGATACGCACGTGACGCATTGCAGACTCTTCATACTTCATAAAATTTGAGGATTTTTAAACAATCCTCAAATTTAGGTTTAATTTATTTCAAATCCAAGGTTACATAAACGTGGCGAACGATCGTTCGGCTGAGCTGATTATTATGGATTAATGACTTAATGAGATCGTCCCGTGGCCCCGTGTGGCTTAGAATAGCACGCCCTCTTTGCTCTGCCCGCGGGTGTTGTTAGAGTCGAGTATGGATTACCACTGCAACATCACACTTATAGTGATACACTGATGTAAAAATTTCACGTGCTCTACCTATCCCGTCTGCCTCATGTTTGCCCCCCGGCTAGATGCTGGCCATGGGCAACCCCTTTTTTAATAAATAAATTTAAAAAACCGTTTTGGCATACGACCATAGCTGCTCGATGCGAAAGTGGATGAAATCTTGAATGATTTAACTGTTATAGTATAAGTTGGCTGTTTAAAGCTGTTCGCTTGTGTGTTGTACCTCAATACTCGAATAATGTATTGTTCCGTGGGCGTCTAGTATTGACCATTGACTTGCCATTGATTCGCCGGCCCAGAGGAATCAAATCATTCGCATTGAGATGTACAATACAGTTTCATTAGGTTTTCTTTATATGACTATTACAAAAGGGTTATTTTGTTCTGTCAGCATATAAACTCAGGTCAACCTAGGTCATCACAGTACTGACTGTAATATTTTCTTAAAACCGTGTACTTTTCAATGCCTTTGACACATGTAACTAAAAGCGCTGACTTATTGACGTAAACAAGCTTGATTTAATCGTGATTAAATAAAACAATGCACGAAATATTGGTCTATAAAATATAATCGTCTTTATTACAAGAATTTATTTAGTTCCATTTGCCCCGGTGTCTGTAATCCGCTTCGCAGTGTCCTCTGGTGTCCTATGTCCAATTTACATAAATGAATTGTATATACAAAATACATTGTACATAAATGTAGCCTTTGCGTAGATGATTAGATGCTGAAACTTTACAACACCTCGCGAACTGCGTTGCGTTGTACTGACTCTTTAATAAACATGTATAGGTTCGGAATTTATATCCGGGGCATAAGGTTCTGTATCGTACTACATTTTAATACATCTTTACATATGTATACACCGACGCCCCAGGTTGAGTAACAAATGACATCACTTATTTGTCCAGTTGCCCTTTAATCCCCGTTTAATCTAGTTTATCTCTAAGGTCTTATCAACTACGTAAACAATTTACCCAAGGTTCCGATCTTAAAATGATAATTTTAAAGAAACTCAAGGTTTAGAGCAGGTTTTGTCAGGATTTAATTCCACTGTGTCATGGTCGCTATTGATGTCTATCTAGTTTAAGTGACTATGGATTTTTTATTGATTGTTTTTGGAAATCTTTAAAAATGGGATCAGTCATATCATGTAGGTTGAAAACGTAAGAAGTACTCGCGAGGTTTACAGATCACAGAGCCACTAGTTGACCGAGTGAGCGAAGCGATCGAAGGTCTCCGTTTCAGCTTGCGCAAATATGCTTTCGTATGTCCGGCAGATTTTCAGCTATTTTCCACTCCAGGTCGAATTTCGCAGCCGATTCTCGTGAAATTTTGTGAGCAGTTTAGGATGTTTGATGAATCATTATCACAGAACTATTTAATTGATTAAGTACTCGCATTCCCAGCCACCCCACGTGTTACCTCAGAATTAAAAATATTTTCATTCCAAACTCGTCTAGATCCGTGTTTATATTGAAAAAGTAAGAGATAGACAGTCGCGTTCGCTTTTATAATATGCTAATAGTCTGGATTATGCTTGATTTAATAGTGGCCTCGGTAAGAGGACTTATACGGCATTTCGTGAACAAAAGATTTCCTGTATCAGGGTAGGTCCTTTAGGACCCAGAGATGGATTTTCGAAGTAGAGCCCTCGAAATTTTTTATGTCAAATTTTTGAGGGGGGGGTGTGTCCATGTTAATCTTGATATCTGCGCCAGTTAAGCTACTGGGTCAAGTTGGGTGTCAATTTCGAGTAAATCAAGGATGCTAAATTCATTTCTGGAATTATTTTTGTACCATTCCGTACAAAATTTTCGAAAAATAACAAAAAATAGGTAATTTTTCATTCATACTGAAAACAGAAAAATGGCCGTAACTTTAAAAAACACCTACACATTTTGGAAAAAAAATAGGTCTTCAGAAAACCCTGTTAATATCATATTCAAAAATATATATTTCAAAAATATACCTACTGTGGAAGTATTAAAAAAATTAAGAATTAAAAGATAGAACAAAAAATCAAATTAATTAAAAAACATAGTTTGTGATCTTGGAATCGTAGTGGTGGGTTTATTAACTCAATAAAAACATATTTCATGCCAATATACGTCTTAAAATATTAAAAAAACAATGAAATATATCAATTTCGCCCTAAAATATCTCGTAAAAATTTATCAAATTTTAGAGAGCCGCCCTGCTTCGTACGAGTTAACGATTTACAAAAAGTCTTAGCTTATGTTATTAAGGACTAATGTAGGTTTCTATTGCAGAAAGTATTTTTAAAATCGTTTGATTACTTCTAAAGATAGGCCCCTATAAACGATAGTACAAATTCGAACTCCATGAATTATATGGATAACGGCTAAATTTAAAAAAAATGCCATCTAACATTAACGGATCCTGTCCATAATAATATTGGATCACCCTAAAAGTACAGCCTTATTAATAATAATAAAAAAATGATATTGGTCCACCTTGTAAGTAATAATTAGCATTCATATACCGCGGAGATACCTTTGTAAATTGAAGAGTGTCCATTTTCTCATGGATCTCATTATCAGATCTTGACCAAATTGAAAAGAAAACATCATTGAGGCAGCCCCTTCCAAACCAAAAAAAAAACGCGAAATCGGTCTTAAACTAGCAAAGATATTTGTGAACATATCTAAAAAATATTTACAGTCGAACACAGGACCTCATCTTTTTTGAAGTTAGTTATGATTTTTTAAACCCAGGACCAGTATAAACTGATAAAGATGTTGTACTATCCTTCTTCGGCCTCCTCGACGTCATCTTTGCTGAAACCCCTGGTCCACACTGGACACACATTTAAAACCATCAGTAATCGCATTTGCGACTACCCACAGGTCTTGAAGCAGCGTGCATGGCATTCATTCTCGCTTTCAAGGACAGTGGCCTCTGCAGCTGTTCTTGCAGCTAAATTCTCGTGCCGCATTCCAGATTCTGTGTTGGATTGTCCATACGGGCTGCCACTGTTCCTCCTTTTATCCACTCGTCTGTTAGGGAGGGTATATATTGTGTGTCATTTAAAGTTTGTCCCCACAAGTGACCTGCTTGATAGGCTGCCCTAAGCGCATGCATACTGAAACTAAAATCCATAAAATATTACAGTGTAATTTTTATCACAGTCATCGTTTTAAAACCTGAAAATAACTTAGAGGAACTATCATTGTTATTAGTCAGACACGTCGGTATAGTCAGGTAAGATTCTCTATTAGTTATTTTTACTCTTAAAAGTGGAAAACATTTCAATTCGGTGACTGTACCCAGTAGCTAGTAACGTATTTCGGTACTTACCGACCCGCCCGCGCAGCCGTCTTGCGACCCATGATATTTTTTTCTGTCATAATTTTGTAGGCAGGGCTATATTGATATTTATATATTTAGAATCTGCATAAAACGAGCTTTCTTATAGTATTTATTTCATTATTTAAATCAACTTTTTACATCCAATATCAGAGCGCTGAATCAAAAAGTAAAAATTAAAAATGTATAAATTTGCGATTTTAGTCAGAAAATTGTTCCAAAATAGTAAAATGTACGATCAGAAATGATGTCGGTGTATTCTTTTTATACGAAAACGATACCAAACTTGCCTTAGTAGATATTAGAAAGGAGTCAGCTTAGTTTGAAATGTACAGGTCGGCTGCTATGTTTGGACCCCCCCCCCATTTCTTACCACGTGAAAAATCCGGGGGGCTCTACTTCGTAAATGCATCTTTAGACTATAGATATCAATCCTGCCAAAGGAAATCTTTTGTTCATTAAACGCCGTATTTTCCCTTTTCTTGTTCCGTACAGATGCCACTATAACTGAATAGAAGTGACATCATGTGTCACAACACAACAGCCCTACACGGACATAAACGTCCCCAAAATAAAGCTACGCTACGCTTCTACATCTCCCCCGCACAAACAAAGCAATCGGATCACAACGGTTAATCGGTCGTTGTCCCAAATAATGGCTGCATAAATTAAAGTATTTAGCTGTACAAAAACTATAGTAATGTATCGCCCACGAGACACTGACCTGCGCAACATGGATTCGACTATTCTTTGATCTCTTGCATCACGATCTGTTTGAAGTTGATTAATTAGCTATTTAAGGATTCCTAGCGTAAGGGATGGGAGTGTATGTTTGTTTGGTAACAGATGTTTCCTGTTCATATTATCCTTTATCGAGCCTGGGTCATGCTATAAAAAGGAACTAATGTCACATAAAACTATTCACAGCGATGTAATATTCGTTATATTTATATTACTGGTGAAAATTGATTCCAGTGCACTTGATATTTTTGAGTGGCTAGTCACTGGTGCAATAGCGAAGTGCAAAATATAAGGCATTTTCTCAAGGCTAAAGTCTCAAATTGCACCCAACCGACAGCCACCAATGCCCTCCATAGACTAAACAAAGGTATGCGGCGGGACATTATTATGTTGAGATGCGCAAACTTGTGTTAGAGTTCTTAGAGGATGTTTGCTCTATAGGTACTAATTCAATGGTATAACCCAACGATAAGGCGGCACTGATACAAAAGATCCATTAACATATTACAATCACGTATCTCGGTCTATTAGCGTTCAGCACGTGGTGATAGCGTTCGCATAGGTCAAACATAACCTGTGATTGATTTGTACGGTTGTTTTGAATGATTTAAACATTTTAAACCAATCAAGTGTGCTCATTCATTTGTTTATGAAGATTGACGGGCGTGAAATATAACTTTTCACATCACCTATTCGGATAAGGGCTTTTTCTTCCCTGCTAGGAGGGATCAAAATGGCACTTTTCTTCCCTGCTAGGAGGGATCAAAGTGGCACTTTTCTGTAACGAGTAATAAGTTATTAGTATCGATTTTGATAAAATAAATGCACAACCATTGTTATTTCAGATCTTTCATTATCCTCAATAGGTGATGTGAAAAGCAGTATGTGTCACATGGAAGCAAAATTATTTCCACCTTGGGCGTTAATTCTTGAATCCCTCACTATGCTCAGGATTCTATTTTAGAATCCCTCGCTACACTCAGGATTCTATTATATAATCCTTCTCTTCGTTCAGGATTCAAGTTACGCCCACGCCGTAAATATGTCATTTTGCTCCCTTGTGACACAATCTACTATTGTTTATACACACTCACACTGTCTCACACACATACAGGCGGAGATTGCGGGATGACCTGGACGCATTCGCCAATGATTGACCGAGATTGCAGGAAATACAGGGGAGAGGCTTTTGCCTAGCAGTGGGACACTCTATCAGGCTAACAAAAAACCAATACTCGAAACTCAAACTCATTGGGGCTCTTTCTCTCGATATCGATAAGAGTCGAAATAATGAATGATGATGGTCTGGTTTCGCGAATAGCAATTTCATCTCTTGAATTACCCGTTAAAATTGTGTTGGCCATTCTATTACCAAATAATAATAGTGCGTTTGTATTTGTATTAATAATAGTATACTTGTAATCATTATAAGATCTTCTCACATAGTTGTGCATAAATTTCCCTGTCAATTAAATGTGATTTGACTTAACAACTCTCTCAGGATCGCATCATTATCACGATTGCCAGATGACATGAGTTTTATAACAGATATCAGCGTCATTCTAACATCATATCTTTCAAGCGTCTCGTTGCAATGGAAACTTTAATGCTTATATAAACAACGGTGATTCTCCAATAACTCGTCCAAAGAACATACCACTGTGGGAATTGAAACAGTCGAAGATCGCATTTTATCGACGACTTTATCAACCTCGTACGTCATTGCTGTATTTACCGAAATTTGATCTGTAAACAGTCCATGTAAAGTTGAATTTTAATTGCAGAATGTAATGAGATACGAAATTGGGTGGATGAAGAGTGAATTTGCAAGCGTCGCGCGCGGACGAACTCGGGAAAGTGCTGGTTACAGTGCGATGAGCGCGAGATTATTTTTTTTGCGTTTATCGTGTGGTACAATTATAGTACCACATTCAGCTGATTGAAAACTTTCAATAAATACTCCAGGGCGAAGGTATTTAAGTAGGTAAAGCCTAACAATAACACTGCTGAGCTTGGCATATGTAAAGATTGAATTCCAAAAGATTTAACGCATATATGCGTTTAACGCATCACTGCCACCAACGCATATATGCGTTACCGTTACTTTCCAGTGGCGGAGCGTCCTTACAACTCGATTCCCACCGGCTTGCCTAATTTTCAGCCAGTCCAGTTCTTACACTACGGCTCATGAAGTATAAGTAGGTAAGGCTAATTATTTCCGGCTTCCCTATCAATATTTTTGGCGCGCCGCCACTGTTACTTTCCCCCAGTGCCTTGAACGCACAGACGCGTTCATAATATATAGCTAATATTTAGTGACCTTCACCCTGTGCCTTAGTGCCTTAGACTTAGAATAGTCGGTTGAACTCACATGTGCGTTTGGGGCACACAGCAAAGTGCGGCACCTGCCGAATGTCCAGGAAAAGAGGGTGGCAGTGAATGCGTTAACCTGATTATTCGATTATCATAGTCATGGTAATAGTGAGCTCTATATATAACTTATAAAATTCACTTTCAATAGACCGCTTATTTTTTTTTCCTGATTATATTTGAGGTTGCATGCTGGGAATGATATGCTATAGGTATTGCTGTTCTTTTTTACGAATCCTGTGGCGAATATGGACGAAACCTACGTCGAGGATCTTAAAGGTATGTAATAATTTAGTTTTTTTCGTGTCATATAAATTGTATTTACCACAAGTAATATTCAGAAACTTACCCACGCTGCAGCTTACGCCTTGCGGCGTAATGTTGTGGTACGATGAGAAACTACGATTTTCGTTACAACATCAAGTTTATTTATATATTTTGTTTGAACACTAAATGGCAGAGTAGTAAAAGTAACAAACTTGAATGACTCCCTAGTTCATTCACATCTAATCGAAATGTATGAAAAAGTAGATTTTTATTTAACGGACAAAATTGGACCCATAGTAAAAGTGGTACAGAATCAATGATAGAATCATATTCTCATATCTCTCTTCACGACCCTGTATTTAGACCAATGTCACGTCACACAACACTTCATTAGGTGTCATTCATTTTTCGCCTTTTTTCGGCACAAACATAACGGAATGGCCTGAATCCAACTTCTGGATATTCTTTAATTGTCAGTCAATAAGTTTCAATAAAAAACTCCCAAAGTTCTGAAATAAGTAATGAAATACTTCGGAAACACCAATAGATATAGTCGAGAGCCCTTGGGGTGGGACGAATTTGGCGTCCTTCCTTCTTGGCAACACTTGAGTATCGATTTCATGCAGATATTCTCAGTCCTTAGCTGGCACTGGCAGTCATGTAGGAAAAAAGATGACCGAAGCGGGATAGAGCGGGGCTTCGGGCGTGAAGGGTTCCGTAATTTACTGTTCAGCGATAGCTTTTGTAAAAATTCATGTTCGGATAGGCCAAGTTACAATCTGTCGGCTGTAATGTAACAGACGATCTACATATTGCTGTGCCCTACCAGGGTCCATGTGAACCCAAAATTATAATTGTAAGACCTATATGTAAAACCATGGATGCAATATATGATGATTAAATGATATACTGAAAAAAATATTCTATGGAGGTTCCGTTTTTGTGGCCTGACTGAGGGTGATTTGAAGACCTGTGTGGAACCCTAATGAATAAAGAACGAATTCCTTACGTCTACAAACGGTCCTACATGACAGTCGTATGCGCAATAAATCAGGCTCGCGGGGAAAAAGAAACAGACGCGAGTAAGAAGGACCGTTCCCGTCCCATTTTGGTACGGTCGCCAGACAACATGTGGCAAATGACAGGAAAAAATTTAGACCAATTACTCGTATGGTACGGGACAGGGACACCAAATAGTCTTTGCGGGACACTAAAAAGGGAATGACTGTCATCTTTTGAACAATTTATTCAAGAAATAAATAATATAATGTTTGAGAATCTCCAGCCACGTTGGTCTGATTGACGATTTATTTCGCCGAAAGTGTACGTGGCATAGCATGGGAGAATGCGTAGTACATATATCAATCGAAAAAAATGGGAGAGGTCTATGTCCAGCAGTGGACGAAAGTTGGCTGATGATGATGATATCAATCCAAATAAATATATTAGACATTATCTACTACCATACCTATTTATTAAAATCCTTGCGCTATAAAGTTACGGGCACTATGATATAAACTTTTATGTATCAAATATCCGAGACACAGGACTGAAGTGGGAAAAATCCGTCCGTCGTGTCACAAAATTTGTTCCGAAGAATTTTTCAACTTCCCTTTGACCTATGAACTTCAAACTTGGTGATAATGTGTATTATCCTAAATGGTTCCTAAATGTGCGAAGTCCGACTCGCCTCGTAAGCTTGTTTAAAAGCAAAAACAAGACTTAAATCTGTTCTGTCACTGGAATGTGCATCATGGGAGTCTGTCCGTTACCTGCCTACACATTTACAAACAATTTGTCTGTCTGTCAGTTTGTCCCCGGTCTAAGTTGACCTCGAAAATCGTAACAATTTTGAGCAATTGGATTTCTAACGTATACTGGTTCAGTCGCGAAGCTTTTAGTAAAAGTTGTGAACAACGGAGCTGGACCATCAACACTGTGCTGGGAATACTAAGTAGCGGAGTGACAAATGCACTAAACGACTAACAGTACTACTGAAAAGAAACGCTTATGGTAATTGAGGTGCAGTGAGGAATAGATATTATTGTATGCGTCAGTCTGCTTTTGTCCAAAATTTTCCAAAATGATGGCTCTGGTTTTTTTTAAAATAATAACTTCGCTTCTTGAAGATATAGTTAAACAGCGTATAGTGGCGGACATTTACTTCACACAACGGTTTTTTGAACAATTTTAATAAGCATTTAAAGGATAAGCAAGCGTCACAATTCTATGAATATAAGGGAACTAGGAGACTAAATTACAGAATCCTTAGGTACACGGAGAAAATTTAGCTTTAGCAGAGTACCGATTTGGCTCGGTTAAGAAAAAAATGGCTACATACAACCGAGATTTATTTAAAACGCGCAATATAGCTTTGTTAAGGATAAACAAGCAAATACTGCTAAACGTACTCGGTTATTTTAACATAATACTTATTTATTTCCAATTGATTGTCTCGGTAAATATAATCATTTTTCAATTCGATTAAAAATAGACAAGTTAACACTGTTATTTCCTGACAACTGCGTCATTTAATTTTAGACCTTGCAACACTTGCTTAAAATTAGATAAGTTGTTTTGTTGCAAATAACTGCGTGAATGACTAAGAAACAAACAAGTCGCATAAGTAAATATAATCCTTACTTTATCTGTTAAAAATAGACGAGTTTACACAGTTATTTGCTGACAACTACATTATTTAATTTTAAACTTGTAACATTTGGTTATAATTACATAAGTTGTTTTGTTGCAAATAACTGCGTGAATGACTAAGAAACAAACAAGTCGCTTAAGTAAATATAATCCGTACTTTATCGGTTATAAATAGACAAGTTTACACAGTTATTTGCTGACCACTACGTTATTTAATTTTAGACTTACAGCAGCTGGTTAAAATTTGATAAGTTGTTTTGTTGCAAATAACTGCGTGACTGACTAAGAAACAAACAAGTCGCTTAAGTAAATATAATCCGTACTTTATCGGTTAAAGATAAACAAGTTTACACCGTTATTTGCTGACAACTACGTTATTTAATTTTAGACTTGCAGCACTTTGTTAAATTTTGATATGATGTTTTGTTACAAATAACTGCGTGAATGACTAAGAAACAAACAAGTTGCTTAAGTAAATATACCGTACTGTATCGGTTAAAAATAGACAAGTTTACACCGTTATTTGCTGACAATTACGTTATTTAATTTTAGACTAGCACTTGGTTAAAATTTGATAAGTTGTTTTGTTGCAAATAACTGCGTGAATGACTTAGAAACAAACAAGTTGCTTAAGTAAATATACCGTTCTTTATCGGTTAAAAATAGACATTACACTGTTATTTACTGACAAATGCTTTATTTAATTTTAGACCTTGTAACACTTGATTAAAATCTGATTAGTTGTTTTGATGCAAATAACTGTGTGGAATATTAAAAACCAAACAAGTTGTTTGTTGGCGATACATAATCATAGCTCGGTAGCTAGCTACCGAGTGAGCGATCTCATTTTTAAACAAGTTACTTATTAACTATTAAACAACAAATTGACTAATTTTAACTTTGCCGGGACTTTTTGCAGCAAAGCGATTCGGACAGTGTTGCCAGATACCCCTCTTTTCCGCTTTTTCTGGATTCGTATCTACGTTTCTAAAACCACGGATCCCGTTTTTTATATGCTCGGTGAAAAAGGTGGTTAATTAAGAACCCCGCTAAAACGAGCCAAGCAAATTGGCACTAGCTACCTTTTCTCGAAGCGACTCGTCGTCGAGGAACCCTTATAGTTTCGCCATGTCCGTCCGTCCGCTCGTCCCCGGCTTAGCTCAGTAACTGTTAGTACTAGAAAGCTGTAACATGCATGATTATACATTACAATATCTGGGCGACCGAGCTTTGCTCGGCGTTTTCCCGGGTATGAGACCTAGCTAGATCAATTGCTCGTCCCCGAAAACCCCTACATACCAAATTTCATCAAAATGGGTAGAGCCGTTTCCGAGATCGGCGAAATAAATAAATATATATATACAAAAATTGCTCGTTTAAAGTTATAAGATATCGATGACGCCGAACAAAGGGTAGAATGAAATCGTGAAAAACGATTTTATTTAGGGGGCCTCCCCTACAATTAAAGTGGCGGTACACATTTATTTTCTTCCAATTCTCATAGTGTAGAGTATCGTCGTTGGATAGCTCGTTCAAAACTATTGTGTGGTTCCTAAATCCATTTTTTGATTCAAGAATCCGGTGGCTTGATAAAGTGTCCGATCGAGCCCCACAAGGTAGCATAATTAATTATGTCCACCTTGGGCGTAAAGACATAAATCCCTCGCTACGCTCAACATTTTACTTTAGGATCCCTCACACTACGCTCAAGATTCTACTTTAGATTCCTCTCTTCACTCAGGATTCTATTGTATGATTTTTCGCTTCAATCAGGATTCAATATTCCGCCCTCGTCATAAATATATCATTTTGCTCCCTTGAGACATAATCTACTATTTAACACCTGCTATTCACAAAAGAGTCATTGTTGCCCTCGAATGAGGGATCAAAGACGTACTTTTCCTCCTCATTACAGGGCAACAATGACGCTTTACATCATAGAAGGTTTGAAAACCAGTATGTACCACTCGCAAGCATCATAGGCGGTTTGAAAAGCAGTATGTCACAAAATTATTTCCGTCTTGGTAATAAAGACTTAATCCCTCGCTACGCTCAAGATTCTACGCCCTCACTATAACTTCCCTTATAGTGCATGTGACGGCGTAGAGCACTTTTTTATTTCGAACATTTTCATTAATAATTTTAAAAATTAAAAACACGACTGCACTAAAAAGATAAGAACATGTTTCATAATAAAGAACTCAAGGAAATCTATTTTGTACACAGTCGGGGGACCTAATATTTTAGTTTTGTATGCAGTAGGTCCTCCGACTGACTGATTCTTTATTATGAAACTTGTTTTGTCTCTTAAAATGCTTCATTTTGATACACCACTTGCTGGGATCAAAAACATTTTATTTTCGGAACACAAAATGGAATCTACAGTCCGCCATATTGTTCTAATTGCAACGTCACATGTCCTATGTTACTCGAGATGACGTAAGGATTCCAACGATACCTCACACATCTAAATCGGTTAAGGCGTTGAGAAGTTCTGGGGGAACAAACAAACTCACTCACATACATACATAAAACCTGAAAACATTACACTCCTTTTTACACGACTGCCCAAAAAAAGGAGTGTAATGTTTTTCAGGTTTCATGTATGTATGTATGTGATTTTTTTTTGTTCCCCCAGAACTTTTCAATGCCTTAACCGATTTAGATGTGTGAGGTTTTGCAATAAAAACAAATCTGGTGGACTGTAGACTCCATTTTGAGTGTTCAGTAAAAAAATTTTTTTTTCTATCCTAGCAAGTGCGTATAAGATAAAAACAAGTTTCCTAATTAAGAACTCAAGGAAATATATTTTGTTTGCAGTCTGGGGACCTAATGTTCTGGTTTTACTTGTATGTAGTAGGTCCCCCGGCTGCAAACAAAATATATTTCCTTGAGTTCTTAATTAGGAAACTTGTTTTTATCTTTTTAGTGCAGTCGTTTTTTTTGGTAATTTTTATGATTATTATTTTATTTCTAACGTTTTTTGATTAAAACACATACATTATATATATTTTTGGAATCGTCTCTTCAAATGCTTCATTTTGATACCCCACTTGCTAGGAAAGAAAAAAAATTTTTTTTTTACTGAACACTCAAAATGGAGTCTACAGTCCGCCATATTGTTTTTATTGCAACGTCACATATCCTATGTCACCCGGGATGAAGTAAGAGCCGTGTTCCGAATCACGCTTACAACGCTATAAACGCGTTTACGATCGGACCGAATCACGCTCATAGCGTTTACATGAGATGTCGTGACGTCATTGATGACGTCATGGACGGCGCCATATTGGCGTTTACAGTGCTCACACTCCCAGGCGTCAGCACCTTAAACCAAACGTCAAGTTGACGTTTGATATATGAACATGACAGTAAACACAACATGCCCGGTCCGAATCAAAACACCACTCACGCGGCCTTGAGCGCGCTTACTGATTCGGACCGGCCGTCAGCACTGTAAACGCTGTGATCGTTGTTGGCGTGATTCGGAACACGGCTAAGGATTCCAACGATACCTCACACATCTAAATCGGTTAAGGCGTTGAGAAGTTCTGGGGGATCAAAAAAAGTCACATACATACATACATACATACATACATACATACATGAAACCTGAAAACATTATTTTTTGGGCAGTCTTGTAAATAATAAAAAAAACAGCGATTCTAAAACGCACTTTCCGCTTTTTGTATTTCGGCATCTGGCAACACTGGAATGGAACCGGCCATTTTCTCTAGCTAGCTGAGTGGTAGCTTATCTTGCTTGAGTTGAGTTGAATGAAGCGTGCGCGTGCGGAATTAACTTGTTGCTGCAATATTAAAATTTTAGTTCTGTGACTGTGAAATCTCTGATTGGAAGTGATTGTTTCTTAAGTACTTCTTATCTCTAGAAGATTGGACAACCTGGGGTGTTTAAGCGTAAGTAGATGCTTCACCAAATAATGTCTCGACGCCAGCGAAGAGCTATCAAAATGTATAGATTTGAATTTAAACCTGTCCGCGGCGCGATTCTATTGTTCCCCGCTGCCCGGTGGCATCAAGGCCTACTGGATTCATTTCATTCCTAGATTATTTTTGCGGTGTGCACATATTTTTTTCTACTGAAAAGCGCCAGCGACTAGCGATATGTATCTAGAGTATCTACTATACAGTACGCGATCTCACGCCGCTGTCGCGGCCCGCACCGCGCGGGGGTGGCGGCTTGCCTTGAAAGACTGTTTATACAAGGCCAATTTCACTGGCAGCCAACACTGGCTTCGTCTAAACCTAGCTTTAGAGACGAAATAAATCTGTACATATATGAAATAAATATATGTGCGTCATAATGAAATCCCTCTGCCCCGCCTTTTGTTCACTCTAATCAAGAATTCCTGTTTACCTTATCATTTTAACATTAGGGGAATCTATTGTACCCCGGCCACTATTTTACCTCTGACAGTATACCGGCACTAAAAAAACTCGGGCACTAGGTATTTTATAACACAATCTGTGCCATTTGAAACGTTATATATATCAACATTGATGTAAAGTTAGTAACTCAATTTGAGGGCGCCGTAAGTGTCGAGAAATTTAAGAAAATATAAATTCTGGTATAAAAAGTTCGTATTTTGACTTTACAATAAGATTGTTTATTTAATTACGCTCTAGTTTATATTTGTACTGAATGAATTATGTTAAAGTTACATTAAACTGCTACCAAATAGTGCAGTCGTTTCAACCTCACCTCACATGGAAGTGTGTTTAAGAGGCTTGCTATCATAAAAAGTTGCTTGGTTGTACCTTGGTCAGGGTCCGAGGTGTCGTACGTCCGAGGTCCGAATTCCACGCGGACGAAGTCGAGGGCAAAAACTAGATGAATATATATTAAAAATCTGTGTGTATGTTGCAGTGGCGGCGCGTCAAAAATATTCTAAGGGAAGCCGGAAATAATTTGCCTATCTTATTCTTCATGAGCCGTAGTAAAAGAACTGGACTGGCTGAAAATAAGGCAAGCCGGTGGGAATCAAGTTGTATGGACGCTCCGCCACTGGTATGTTGTGTAACTTGTGTATGATGTGCTTTACACAAATGTTTGTCTACTTTTAGAACTTGCCGTATGCCGTAGAAAAACTACTGTGGCTTCAAAACTCGTCCGAGCCCTGGATAGCTGTAAAACAAAAATGGGTTGAAACCACACAGGCCAGGCTGATTAAATCTAAAGAGCTGACCATAGGACAATACTTCAATGAATATATGGCTCTTAAAAAACCCAAAGGATATCTCCTGGTGAGTTCAGTATATAGTTATGCTTGTAACAATATAGGGTCCCTAGGCCAGTTGGCGGCCTCTTAGCAGAGTTGCGCACTTTAGACAAGTAAAAAAATATGAAACCTATATGCATACTGGATGGCAGTCATATAAATAAGTCTTGAGTATTGTCAAGATGCGTACTTAAGGCGAGGTTCTTCCATTGCAAATGTCCCGCTCTAACACGCGTGAGTTTGCAATTGACCATCCCACTCTCTACGGAACTGTGCGCGTAATTTTCGTAAATTTTTAGTACATTTTTGGGTGAGAAAAATACATGGCTTACTATATTAACAATATTAATCCCGACATCCCTCATACCATCAAATACGTTTATTTTAGTATTATTTTCTACTCATCATGTTACCTAAGATTGAAATAAAATGAGTTTTAAGATAGAAAATAGAGGTATGTTTGGATTTTTTTTCTATCGAACAAAGTTTTGAAAATTGTGTAACGGACATCCGACGGCACTAGATAAAGGTCTCAAATATAACATCGTATTTTTTTAACATTTTTAATATGTAGTATTTCGAAATAAAACCGTTTACCAAATCAGATTTTTACTATAACCCGGCCTTAATAAAAGTTAGTACTTTCATCCGTAAACTTGGGAAAAAAGTAGAAAATGTGACAAAATAGCGAATGCGGCAGATAGCGGCCGCCTACGCCAGTTTACGGCCCCCTGTGAGCTAGTTTGCGGCCCCCTTAAATATGGTACTAGAATGATTATATAATATAATTTTTAATAAGTTTTTTATATCAAAGGCGCATAATTATGTGGTGCAAATATTTTTAAATATTGGTTCCGGTTCCGGAAACGTTGGAGGAAGTGGTCTTAGGAGACCTTCCCTTAATTTCGAATTAAAGAAGATTCTCATTTATAGATTTTGGAAAAAAAAACATACAGGGTGCGAGAAAAAGGTCATTTCTGACAAACTTTTTTTTTATACCTATCAATCCCATTCCTGTCTAGGATCAAAAGCTTGTATGCTACTAAAAAAAATCGAAGAAAAATTTTCTCATACAAATTGTATGAAAATGAAAACTTATTTCCACATGCTATTTTTTTATTCCAATCGATTCCATCCTATCCATTATCAATAGGTTCCTAGGGGTCAACTTCCGGTAATGTACTAAAATGCCACAAAATAAATGTATGGAAAGATAATTAATATTTTTTCCCATACATTTACTATGGAGAAAAAGTGAAATTTTGATTATGGAACCTATTGATAATGGATAGGATGGAATCGATTGGCATAAAAAAATAGCATGTGAAAAATAAGTTTTTATTTTCATACAATTTGTATGAGAAAATTTATCCAATATTTTTTTAGGTAGCATACAAGCTGTTGATCCTAGACAGGAATGGGAACGACAAGCATCAAAAAAAAAGTTTGTCAAGAATGACCTTTTTCTAGCACCCTGTATGTTTTTTTTCCAAAATCTATAAATGAGAAGTTTTCCTCGATTTATGGATTTTCTAGCCTGAAATTTAACTTTTGATCCTGTATTGGAATGGGATCGATTGGCATCAAAAAAAAAGTTTGTCAAAAAGAATAACAATAAGCTAAAACTTACTAACACTATGATCCAAGTTGGTCGAGAAATAAACTATTTATTATTTATTTATATTTATAAAAATGACCTTTTTGGCGAGACGTGCCCACACGAAACACATGAAAGAGGATTTAATATATGGATGTAGATAAAGTAGTGTATGCAACTGTACACAATTAGGCATTAAAACACTCGTGTGACCTTATTA
The DNA here is from genome assembly GCA_951800055.1 of Cenopis cana. Lineage (NCBI taxonomy): Eukaryota > Metazoa > Arthropoda > Insecta > Lepidoptera > Tortricidae > Cenopis > Cenopis cana. The sequence continues at coordinate 3,503,242 of OX637495.1, forward strand.
TGAAACTCGCCTTCGGCTCGTTTCATAAAACACACTCGTGTTTTAATGCCCCTCATTATGTACCAGTTGCATAAACTTTATTCCACATTTCATTATGTAACATCTCTAAATCTATGGTCTTTATAGTGGGGCCGCAAACTGACCTTTTCGGTAATTGTGTATACCAGATACCGGCCACCACAATTTTTTGATAAGAAAGTTTTAAAAATACCAAAATCTAATGAAATCATATCAAAAACTTAATTATTTAACTGATCAAACAAGAAATTTATGAATGAAACCAAAATTAAGTAACATTAATTAGCTTTCAATGTCAGCTGTCTCTTTATTTTTTGTACAGATTCACTATAATTCCACGCTTCGCACGCACTACGGATTCAATGCGGGAATTGTAACGTTTTATCTTGTTGAAGATCAATCTTTTAGTTACAAAATTATATAGATTCTTATAGCATTTCTAATCAAGTTTAGCTTACGGTTTACACTTTTTCTTAAATTAGTTTATAATTGTTATTATCTTTAATTGAAGGAACCTTGTCGGCCAGGGGGCCGCAAACTGCCGCAGGCCGCGTAACTGGCCTAGCGACCCTATCTATATGTTCACTAGCGGCCCGCTTCGGCTTCGCACGGATAGTCTAGTTTTGCTACCTAATGTTTTGATCTACTTACCTGCTAAATTACTACAGACGACATTTCTCTTCGAATATTGCTCGTTTTCCATACAAACATTCAACCCCCGTTTCACCCCTTTAGAGGGCGGGTATGTATGAGATTATATTTGAAAAATATGTAGTACGATTTTTTTATAATACAGTACATCGGCCGTTTAATGGTAATTTTTTTATTATTACAAAATTGGGGATATTTTTAATATTGATTATATTAAAAAAGAAATGAATACTAGTGATGATTTCTATTATATTAACATTCGTCTTTATTTTACAAAAGTAAACGGGCTAAATACTAGTAATATTATATATTTAAATAATTATCAAATATTACCCTAACTTTCAATTTTTGGCACCTGGTAGAGGGCTAAAAGTAGTAAATATTTTTAAATATGATATTGTCACCATATTCTACATATTAAACTGCAACTTTTTATTCCTATTATACTTAGAATTTGGAACTTTTATTTTTTTCCATACAACAACGGCCCACCCTAAAATTTATGATGCTGAGCCTAGTGCTTAGATTATCCCCCCTATATATTTATCTTACTATATATAAAGGAAACGAAGGAACAGTTCTTTAACCCTTTGATCGCCAAGAACCTATAAAGTGGTCGTGTGTCGCCACCACCACCACGCCAACAACCACTTAAAAGGTCCGAGTGAAGGTGTACTTTGATCATGAATAAAATCATTTATGAACTGTTTTAATTTGTTTTTATTGGTTTAGACATTACACCAAAAAAACAGTGCTTGGCGTCGGTCCGTGGTGGCACTGGCACCACGACACACTATCGCTTTGGCGGTCAAAGGGTTAATAGACTGTAATTTCATATTTTGATAAGAACTTATCTTTCTAGAATCGCTAGTACTTAAATGTAATTCTTCTATCGTTTACAGCTACAAAAAGATTTTGAGCACCTGTACACAGGAAAATATAATGATATCACAGCAACATTCCCAAGACACGCAAGACTCACGCAATAGAGCAGCAAGGATAAACATTTGGAGCTTCTCATATCTTTGGAGCGTGGTAAGAAATTAGTTTGGGAATTTTAAGGATCTTAACAGACTGCAGTTCATATGCAGTCAGGTCAATGCCAACATGTTGTCTTGCAGTCGACATTCAGTTCAATGTCAATTTAAGGGTTATATTAGTTATTATATCGAAAGAAGAAATGTGACTGGCAGAACCATGATAGTCATACTTATTCACACATTTCAGGTTCAGAGGAGACATCAAACTTTGCCTGCTTATTGCTGATACTATCACTCTTGGTAGTCTCAAGCGTTCGACTGAAGAACACTGGGAAAAAGATTTGGCGGCCTTCGAAGGCAGAGTCGACGGCTGGGTTTATTCTACACTACGGAGTGATTTCGATATTCGTAATTCAGTATCAAGTAAGGTGACGAAATTTCAGGAGTATGGGCTTACAGTGCAACCTTTTATCATTATTGTAGGCGAACCCTCGAAAAAATAAAAACTTACTTTATAGTGATTAACGAAGTACCTATGTGTAATCACGGACAACTTTCCCAAGATATGAAGCTATGCCTGTGTTCCTAGATATAGATAATTTTTTATCTAAAAGTGATTTCGAGTCACTGAAACATTCAAAGTGGCCTTGGATAATTTCACATTTTGTTTTATCTAGAAAGTGTTATAATTGTGGTTTTTTAACCATTTGTAATAAATATCAACCAGCACATTTTATAACACAGTACGAAGGACAAGTAAAAAACTTACTACACTTAAACATTTTTTGGTGCAAAAATTGTACAGAATATACCATTTATGATCATTACCCACCTGACGAATGTGATTATTGTTTAAATAAGTTCACAGTGGTTATGTTTAATCTAGACTACAAAATAACTTCATAGTTACACTACTAAAGTATGGTTTACTTTTGTCAAATATGTAGTAAAGTAATATAATAGTTCGACTTGTTAACTGGTAATACGGTTTCACCTGGCAGAAGGCATGAAACTTGGCATGCATGTTGCTTTCACGCAGGATGGCCCAAAAATACGTTTTACGAGAAGTAGGGCACAAGTTTATTGCTGTAAAGATCATTTTGACGTGAGTATAGTGAATACATATTATTATACGGGTAGGTACTCTAACTTGGTAGATATAAAGATAAAACCAGTTCAGTTCAGAGGTACAAAACCTTTGGTGTTTAGCCTTTTTTTGACACGACTGCCCAAAAAAAGGAGTGTAATGTTTTTATGTTACTTTTTGTTGTTTATACACAATATCTTTTTTTTAATACAACGACGGTGGCAAACAAGCGTATGGTGCATCTGATGGTAAGTGAACACCGCAGCCTAGAGACGCACGCAACTACGTGCGCGTTGCCGACCCTTTAAAAAAAATATTTTTTCACTACAGACGGGACAAGTTTCCGTCCCTCGCTCTCAACATAGAGAATCCTTAAGTTTTATAAAGGGTCGGCAACGTGCACGTGACTGCTTTGAAGTTGCGGGCATCTGTAGGCTGCGGTGTTCACTTTTACAACCGGCCAAAAAATTTCCCATACAATTTTTTTTTTTGAGCTAGTTTTTTTTTCGATTTTTGGAATCACGGGACCCACATCTTTCCACACACCAAATTTCAGCTCTCTTTGCACTTTTTTAATTTTTGCCAAAAGAAAATCGTTTTTAAAAAAAACTAGCGGTCATTAAATAGTACATTGCTTACCAAGGGCGATAAAACAAAGAATGTCTCAGATCGCAGGTATTTTACGCCCGAGCCGAAGGCAAGGGCGATAAAAATATGCGATCTGAGGCTTTCTTTATTATCGCCCGTGGTAAGTACAAAATTTTATGTCCCCCCTGGCCAGGAAGTGGGTTTTTTCGCGCGCGGAGCGTGCGATAATGGCCACTTTATGGCCAGGTGTGACATTTTTTTTTTATCTACACCCATATAATAAATCCTCTTTAATAAGTTCAAAAACCGTAGATAAGAACCCGCTTTATAATATACTGTGCGGCTGTTGCGCGCGTCCCCTATTAGATCACGAAATAGAACACTTTAATGAGATCACGTACAATATTAAGACACAGCTGCGGCGGGGCGCGGGCCGGTCTGTCGAAGTAAACATGGCGCACGCCGGCGAGAAGTGCCCACACGAAACACATGAAAGAGGATTTAATATATGGATGTAGATAAAGTAGTGTATGCAACTGTACATAATTAGGCATTATGTACCAGTTGCATAAACTACTAGTATGCCATATTATTGAATCTAAATTCAAAGCCATGGTTCCTAAGAACAGATTTGGATTGATCATCAAATGTATATCAAAAATGGTAGCACGAAATATCTCGGAACAACTTTTGGGAGCTACTTAACCTAGATAGCTTTTTTCGGTTTATCACTCATATGTACTATACTAGCGTAAAGTTATCTACAAGCAAGTTAAAGAACATTAAATTCGTAAATCATGAGTATAAACACGCAATAAATCGTCCAAGTACTGACGACAAGTACCAGTGTACTCATTAGACGCAGAATTTAATGTTCTTTATGTTACACCTGGCCATAAAGCGGAAATTACCGCACGCTTCGCGCGCGGGAAATCCCACTTCCTGGCCAGGGGGTGACATACAATTTTGTACTTACCACGGGCGATAATAAAGAAAGCCTCAGATCGCATATTTATCGCCCTTGCCTTCGGCTCGGGCGTAAAATACCTGCGATTTGAGACATTCTTTGTTTTATCGCCCTTGGTAAGTAATGTACTATTAACTTGCTAGTAATAGTACATTACTTAACAAGGGCGGTGCAGGGGGGCCAGGTGTGGCATAAATAACTTTATGTCACACCTGGCCATAAAGCGGCCATTATCGCACGCTCCGCGCGCGAAAAAACCCACTTCCTGGCCAGGGGGTGCCATAAAATTTTGTACTTAACACGGGCGGTAATAAAGAAAGCCTTAGATCGCATATTTATCGCTCTTGCCTTCGGCTCGGGCGTCAAATACCTGCGATCTGAGACATTCTTTGTTTTACCGCCCTTGTTAAGTAATGTACTATTACGCTAGGATGCTTTGTATAGAATATACAAGCGATAAAGCGAAAAAAAGCCAGGTTAAGTAGCTGCCAAAAGTTATTCCGAGATGTTTAGTGCTACCATTTTTAGGGTTCCGTACCCGAAGGGTCGAAACGGAACCCTATTGGTGTCGCCCAGGCGTCCGTCCGTCCGTCCGTCGTCTGTCACAAAATTTGTTCCGAAGAATATTTTGACTTCCCATTGACCTATGAACTTGAAATTTGTTGAAAATGTTCATTATTACGTATATTTTAACAACAAATACTAATATATTGATAAATCATATTTTTGAGGTTGGTTCGGAACGCTAATTGTGCGAAGTCCGACTCGCACTTGGCCGGTTTTTGATACATAGTCAGTAGCAATCTTCTACACCACCTTATGCATCATAGCCCTTGGCGTTGATCCTCTACTGACTGGCCTACAAGTAAGAGTGTATAATAATATGTACTTACCTACATGCTATGACGTCACACGCGATCAGTTACTCTAAGCGAGACCCAATATTTTATGCGAACTTTGAATGCCTGTAAAATCATAACTACTGGTTTTTTTTAATGCAACAAAAACTAGTGTAAATGTTTGTTAAGCGGATGCGTCCGCTAGCGAAAATCTCAATTTTTTTAATCAAAGTGAAAATTGAAAAATTCAACACCACAGGTGGGATCACCATCACATACCACAAGGGATACCACGGTGGCTCAATTGGTAGAGCAAAGGACGGATTCCAGAGTTCGTGGGTTCAAATCCTACCTGTGGTGTTGAATTTTTCAATTTTCACTTTGATTAAAAAAATGAAAAACTAGTGTATTTGTTTAGACAAAATTTTTACTGTAACAGACTTTCAAGTGATTTTACACACCCATTAACATTCCTAATTGCGTGTGCCCAACTCGCATACACACTTGCTCGAACTGATTTATTTTATTTTGCTTCAATATTGCCCGGCCAATAATTTTGGCTAGGCTGAACCTTGCTGCATTGTTCAAAGGTACAGCCTTGTCCAGCTTCAGCAGACCTTTGCCTTCCAATGTTTCATTCAACAGTAGGTAACGGAAGTTCTAAAAAACGCTTTTTTATAAAAGTCGTCGTCGTGTCGTAATAAAAAATACCCTAAAAATGTTTACTAAAGAATTACGCCGACGCTTCTCCTCAATTACACCAGACTCCCTGTTAATCTGAGAAAATTAATAAAATTAGGGGGAATAATTCGTGTAGTTTCGAAAATTGGTACAGTTAATACCTTGGGGTATCTTGGGGTAGGGTGGGGGGTGGGGGTGTACTGAGGGTGTAGAGGGGGATAAAAGGTACCTTTTTTAGTATTTCGTATAAAACTCGTAAACGGTAGCCCATAGAAAAAAATGTTCTTAGACATAAGTATTCTACATAAAATTATCTACAAAAATGTTCTGCACACTTTTTCTCTAGGATAAATATTTAATGAGATTTTTATGTAAAATACTTATTTCATTTATTCATTGTTACAATAAGGTGTTACAATAATAATTATAAGTCATTTCATGACACCCTGTAAGGGCACACAATAGTCACATCAATCACAATATTCTAATAACAATAGGTTTAACAAACTCCCGATTTCAATTAGGTAAATTTATAATTAAGGTCTATGTCAAATAAGTTCTATTTACTATATATTTTACAATTATAATTTTGCTAAACTTTTGTCAGGAATTCGTCCACCGAGTATTAGCACTTTTCTATTAGTAAGTTTTTTAATTTGATTTTAAATAACTCGTCATTTTCATTTGGTTGCAGTTTGACCTCATCCGGGACATGCTTATAGACTAGAATACATTTAAGCTCAAGCCACACAGAGAGCGGGCGGGCGGTGGCGGCGCGGGCGGCGGCGGCGCGGGCGCGGGCGGCAGCGGCGCGGGCGCGGGCGGCAGCGGCCTTTGGCGGCAGCCGCCACCGCCAAAAGCAGCTCCCGCGCCGCCGCCGCCCGCGCCCGCGCCCGCGCCGCTGCCGCCCGCGCCCGCGCCGCCGCCGCCCGCGCCCGCGCCGCCGCCGCCCGCGCCCGCGCCGCAACCGCCCGCCCGCTCTCTGTGTGGCTTAAGCTTTAAACTGCGGTCCTTTTTTAAACATAGCTAAATTTGATTTTGGCAATGCTAGTTTGTTTCTGTATTGCTTTCTAGCACGCAGAACTTATGACTCTGAACATGTTTTGCTATGGGCTAACGTTTACGAGTTTTATACGAAATACTAAAAAAGGTACCTTTCATCCCCCCTACACCCTCCACCCTTGGGGATTTTTAATATGTTCATCTGGATACCGCAAGGTATAACTGTACCAATTTTCAACGAATTATTTCCGCTGATTTCCCATATTCGGCGTAATTTTCTCAGATTATGTATTTTCGCTTCAAATTACTAATTTGGTCTGGTAATTTACCAGCCAATCTTGTTGTAATACCACGTGTTGATCCACCACTTTGGACCACCACTTATATGTTCGGATACCTTTCAGGATGACACTCACAAAAGTCCCTAGACCTCCCAAGTGGGATAGCCGAGATAATGACGTCATCTTTTTGTATGGGGAAAAAACAGAAATTGTCCTGAAACCTATCGTGTGTGGTATCAACTGAAAGAGCTTTTTGAGCCGTTTCTAAAAATATATCACATTATTACATTTCAGTCACTTATTCTACATTAAATTAATAATAATTTTCGAAACATACCAAGTTTCGGCTCCTCCAGATACGATACCGGCGACTCATGTTTTATAAAATATACCTCAAATGATACCTATTATTCTCATATCCAATCACAAGAATCCCTCTATCCATTTCCGCCAATGTTCCTCCGTAGCAGGGTTCGGAAACCGGTTAATTTTTCAAACCATTATCATATACTTGCGGCAAAACCTTTTTATTTCGGTTTAGATACAAATACCGGTTTAGAACGATAAAAATCAGGGCGCACGATTCTGATTAAAATAATTTGAGTTGGACGAGTTGCATCAACTTAATTTGTTTAAGAATCTATCTTACTGATCAAACAAAAAGGTTCAAACTCCAATAATACTATTTTCGTTGACCGAATGTTTATAAAAATTCGGTCAACGAAAATAATTTCAACTTTACCTACCTATCGTAATACCTCAGACAGTGACCCCCGCCGGACCTCTCGTCGAATAAACCGGTTAATATAAAGTTCTAACGTTCGCGTTCTCAATAAAGTTTGGAGCTAAACCCAAATGAAACCGGTTCCGGGATTTAACCGGTTTAAAAAAAACCGGTTCCGAGTCCTGCTCCGTAGATCGCGCTAAAGGGTATATTATCGGTTACATATGAAAATACCTAAAATTGATATACCTATTTTCAAAATACCTATGTACGAAATAACTATTTTTAAATACCTATCACTTATTTAACCTATTTTCATAATACCTATTGGACGAAATACCTATTGAACGATTAACCTAAACTTGAAATAACTACTATCAAAATACCTATGTACGAAATACCTATTTTTAAAATGCCTATATATCATTAAACCTACGGTCGTAATACCTACAGTCGAAATACCTACAGTACTAAAGCCTAGCTAAGTGTTTACTGTTATTATATACAAGTTAAATTATTATTCAACTGACATTCTTGATTTATGATGTTTTTTACTACTACTTATCTATTTCAAAAACCCGTTTGTTAACAACCTGTCGCGATAATGTAATGTAGGTATTTTGATTGTAGGTATTGTGGGCGTAGGTATATCAAACTTAGGCGAATCGTCCACTAGGTATTACATCCGTTAGGGATTTTGAACCGTAGGTATTTCAATCAATAGGTTTTTTGAACGTAGGTATTTCAAACTTCGGTCATTTAATTTAAACTGTAGGTTAAATAACTGTTAGGTATTTTAAAAATAGGTGTTTTGACAATAGGTATATCAATTTTAGATATTTTAATATGTAACCATATTATCACACTCTGTAATAATTAAATATATATATATATATATATACACTAAATGTATATATTTTCAAAATTTCTTTTTTGGGATCAGGGATTGGATATGAGGATATTAGGTATCATTTGAGGTATATTTTATAAAAAAATATTCGACGTTATCGTATCTGGAGGAGCCAACACTTGGTATGATTTGAGAATTATTTTTAATTTTGTGTAGAATAAGTGACTGAAATGTAATGATGTGATATATTTTTAGAACCGGCTCAAAAAGCCCTTTCATTTGATACCACACACGATAGGTTTCAGGACAATTTTTGTTTTTCCCCATACAAAAAAAGATGACGTCATTATCTCGGCTATCCCACTTGGGAGGTCTAGGGACTTCTGTGAGCGTCATCCTGAAAGGTGGCCGAACATATCCCAAAGGTCCCATTAGTAATTATCAATGTCCGGGTCAAAAACTAATTTCCCCGTACTATAGTATTTTGTTTAGTTAAATGATAGTATTTTTAACGCTTTAATATATAAATCGTGTGTGTGTGTGTCGTTATAAAAAATATCCTGAAAATTCCGTGTCAAATAGTTTTTGGGCCACCCTGTATAATATGTGCTTCAATATTGAAAAAGAAACACGTTTAACCCCCCTAATTCGACAATGGGAAAATTCTAAACATTCTATAAACAAAATTCTTCATCAAAAGCTACAACACTGGGATGCTTTTTAAGCAGTGTAAGGAAATTGAATGATATGTGAATTACGATATTATAAATATAGGTAGATGTACCTACATGGCATCACATTTTGTTGGCTCTTACGTAGTTTATATTTATATTTCCTATTTGAAGTGACTTTTATTTATATTTTCTATTTGGAGTTACATTCTGTAATGCGAACAAACTCGCATGATTTCTTAATCATATGCACAGAAATATATCAAGATAGAAGGAAAGAGTTCGGCAATTTGTAGGGAGACCGAGCGTGTAACATTTTGCGTAGGTACTTTGACGTCACGAGCGTAATTTAGTGATGAGAAACATAAGCCGCGCGAAAACGATTCAAAAGGATCGATTAGAAGTATTAGAACTCGGCACCGATTCTATGCATCGATTTAAAATATCGATAAGAACCGACAGAGGAAATGATTTTTTTTTCGACAGAAGAAATGTTTTGACAGAGGAAATGTGTAAGCTCAGAATTTAAATCGAAAAATATAAATGTAGGTAGGTACCTACCTAATAACCAATAAATTGCGTTACATTTTAGTAATTTGTACATATTAGCCGCTCCAGTTATTAACTAAGTACCTATAAACGTGTACCATTTTCAGGGTTCCATACCCTAAGGGTAAAACGGGACCATATTACTAAGACTCCGCTGTCCGTCCGTTTGTCACCAGACTGTATCTCATGAAAAGTGATAGACAGTTGAAATTTTCACAGATGATGTTTTTCTGATGCCGCTATAACAACAAATGCATATTAATTTAATATGCATAAGAATAAAATAAATATTTAAGGGGGCTCCCATACAAAAGATATAATTTTTATTGCCGTTTTTATAGATAATGGTACGGAACCCTTCGTGCGCGAGTCTGACCCGCACTTGGCCGGTTTTTTATATATTCTTTGTTACAGACCATGGAAAAATCAAAGAAGTCCAGCGAAAAAATATTAAAAGCTAAGAGGAAAGCGATTAATAATATTTGTTTTGCACTACGTACATTATATAGCTGCATAATAATATAAGAACGTAATTATTATTTCGTCTGTTTTCAAATTCAATTTTAATAATCGAGTAAGAAAATCGCAGTGCACAGCACTATTCTTTAGTTTTGACAGAAAAAATGACTATCGACCTTGAACGTGACTCGACAGTTTGAATAGCTTATTTTTATTATATTGCTGGTTTTGAACGCACGCCAAGTCTGGCTCGTCAAATTAAAGCCGCAATGGAAAGCTAGCGTTGACACACAATCGCCCGCTACCGTTATGATGAAAATAATAAAATATTTCGTTTTTTAATTATTAACAGATATTTAAGAACAAATTGTACTTACCAATGAAAGGAAATACCTCGATTAACAGCTCCAACTTTCTTGGAAGTGTTTGAACAATTAATTATTGCGCAACGAACCATTTTGTTTTTAAAACCTGGCGTCGCACGCATAACGCGATCGGGAGCACACTGAAGTTTGCGGCGAGCAGTTGTGTCCCCGGTACGTAATTTCGCCACGCGAGGTACGTACACTCTTTCCTTCTATCTTGATATATTTCTGTGATCATATGCCACTTTCTTTATGTAAATGTAAGAATTTTATGCGATTTATTCGTCTATGATGTTACTTCTAGATATAATATTTATTACCAATATAATATCACTGGTGGATCACTTCCATAATTATATGGTTTCACTTAGATATTTTGAGTCAACACAATATCAAATAAAATTCTATTATTTACATAAAGGAAGTAGCATGTTCGTTTGAAATCATGCGAGTTTGACAACATTGCAAAAAGTTATTCGTTCATGGTGATATTTATTTCATTTAATTGATTGTTACGTTACGAATAAGATTATGGAAAATTATAAAAACAGTATGTATGTTTCCTAAATAAAACTTGTTTCTTTGAATTAAGTTTTCTTTTTTATTTATCAAGATCAGCTGCACCTACCCAATATAGACACAATTGACAGTACTGTGTAACTTGGCTTCTTATAACCTATTTAAGTTAGTCAAATCGGTATAAGGAGCCAAGTTACTCAGTACTTTCAATTGTGTGTATTATGGGTAGATACAACCGATCTACTTGGTCATTCCAGCTAACTCAAATCGGTTGTATCTACCCAATGGACACCATTGACAGTACTGAGTAACTTGGCTACTTTTACCGATTTGAGTTAGCTGGAATTACCAAGTAGATCGGTTGTATCTACCCAATGGACACCATTGACAGTACTGAGTAACTTGGCTACTTTTACCGATTTGAGTTAGCTGGAATTACCAAGTAGATCGGTTGTATCTACCCAATGGACACCATTGACAGTACTGAGTAACTTGGCTACTTTTACCGATTTAAGTTAGCTGGAATTACCAAGTAGATCGGTTAATATCTACCCAATAGACACAATTGACAGGACTGAGTAACTTGGCTTATTAAACCGATTTGAGTCTGTTAGAATTACCAAGTAAATCGGTTGTATCTACCCAATATATACAATTGACAGTACGGAGTTTCTTGGCTCCTTTTACCGATTGTAGTTAGCTATAATTACCAAGTAGCTCGGTTATTATCTACCCAATACACACAATTGACAGTACTGAGTAACTTGGCTTGTTATACCGATTTAAGTTAGCTGGAATTACCAAGTAGATCGGTTGTATCTACCCAATACACACAATTGACAGTACTGAGTAACTTGGCTTCTTTTACCGATTTGAGTGAGCTAGAATTACCAAGTAGCTCGGTTATTATCTACCCAATACACTCAATTGACAGTACTGAGTAACTTGGCTTGTTGTACCGATTTGAGTTAGCTGGAATTACCAAGTAGATCGGTTGTATCTACCCAATACACACAATTGACAGTACTGAGTAACTTGGCTTCTTATACCGATTTGAGTTAGCTAGAATTACCAAGTAGCTCGGTTATTATCTACCCAATACACACAATTGACAGTACTGAGTAACTTGGCTTCTTATACCGATTTGAGTCTGTTAGAATTACCAAGTAAATCGGTTGTATCTACCCAATATATACAATTGACAGTACCGAGTTTCTTGGCTCCTTTTACCGATTGTAGTTAGCTGGTCTTACCACGTAGATCGGTTGTATCTCCAAAAAAGCTAGGTTGTAATTACTCTAGTCACTCGATTAACAATAATGATATTAGGTCTGGTAAAATTTGTTGAGTGATTAGGTCGGAGGTTACCTAACGTGTGTTATTTATTTATAACATATTAACTGGGATAATTCAACCGACTTACGTTAACAAAGTTGACTTGTTTAATCTTAGCAAAGATCTTTGCAGGCTCCCTGCGAACCTAGTTGCTCGGTTGTAAATAGCAATATTTTATTTATTTCTAGCTGTTTCGTTTTCTCCGTGTAGAAAAAAGTTTGCGACATGCAAGTATTTTTGAATAAAACAACAATAAGAATAGTGGAACACAATAAGCGCGTTGCGTGACAATACGTTTACAATTAGACTAAATCAGTGTTTAAAAAAAGTATTTGATTAAACATTACTGATCGAAACACTGTGATCGACAAATTGATTACTAATTCACCGATCAACCTGATTAACGATTTAATTGAACACGGCTTCAATGAAATTAGCTCAAACGGCTTATTAAAAGCATGTCAACTGATGACCAACTTATTTGCATGTGGCAACAATTAACTTTCATTCAAGGAGCAACGACACTCCGTGGGCATGTAAGACACGCGATTGTCTATGGTCGAGTGAGCGAGAACAAACGATAGCAGGTGACAATACCACCTGGCCTAGTACGGGCAGGTTTAATGTATGCGGGCAATTTATTTTATCTTCGACTAATTGTTTCGTATAATGGTGGTTTAAGTATGGTCAAGTGTAAAATGTGGATGCGTTCCCCAAAAATACTTATCAATACTTCTGTAGAGGGGGACAGGAAGATAGTAGGGGAGAACCAGCTGAAAGATATAGTTATTAGGCAGATGATCGCTACCTCAAGCACACGGGAAGATATCCCAGGGGCCAGGAGCATACAGAGGCAAAGGCAAAATTGAATGAAGTAAACATTACTTCAGTTTCCGAATGATGAATAAATAATTAGGTGACCGTTGTTCCAAATTACTAAATTTAACTCAGCGAAACATGAAACGCTGACAAATGTTTCTGTGACACCTGACTCCGTCCAGTGTTCCCGGGGACGCGGCCCACCTGCTGTAGACGTGCTTGGTTTATAAACATCGCTCTTAGCCCCTTTTGGACTGATTGACAGTTCTGGTACATCGGAATAAATCAATTAAGCTAGCTACATATTGCTTAATCGGCTCCGTAGAAACTAATCCCAGAAATGGTAGTATTCCGACTAATTAAGTCCAGGTCCATTTAAGCGTTCATAATAAATTTGCTTGAAATTATAATCTAGCGTGTACATTATGTTAACAATGTTCCCTACGGCGTCCTTAGCGACTTTGACAGTTGTCAAGTGAGCCCCACCCTGTGACGTCATCAAAGTAGGGTTACAGTATAATACTTGTCACCGCCCATCGTGCCAGTTCTCGGAAATTTACTATGGTGGTAATCATAGTGGTCGATGAAGTGCTTGTTCATGTTTTTGATATGTGAGTGAAGGAAGGTTGAATAAATATTAGCAAATGTATACACAATGACGTCAATAGATAGTATATTACCTTGCATCAGACACAGAGAATTAAGGATTATTCTGTTCGATCAATGCCCTACACTACAACGGCTACCAAGGCCCACTTTACACAAACTAGACTCGTGTGCCGGAGTGGGTCTCCGCTCTTTGAAAAGGGGTAAAAAATGTCTTAAATGACTTCAGCATTGCGCTTGATCAAAAATTCTCAGTGGCGTGTCGCGTGTTCTGTTCTGATGCTTAGATACAATCGATGAATCTCAATATTAGTCACATTCTTACTGGCAAATAAAATTGCCTCGTCAGTACTTTACTAATACAGAGACACACGAACGACACACGAGAGTGCGAAGTATATGAATTCAATGAATATAAGTAACTGTCCGCTTATCTATCCAACGAGTAGCCAAGTAATCATTCAATTCATTCATTCGCAGATTTTAATCTAGCTGCGATGTGATGTGATTAATGGTGCGCAAGAGTTGACGCACTGTTGACAGCTCGCGACAAAGTATGAGAATAGATCTCTTTCGACCGCGTATTACTTAGACGCCGATACTTAATTTGTGATTCCGGTAAAATTCGTTACGAATAAATATTTTTTCATTCAACATAGATACTACTTTGTTTTCTGTTACCAATCATAGAACATGAACAATGGGCATGCTAAGCGAATTTTACTTAATATTATTGTATTTTTAATAGTTTGGTCTAGCTGACGCTATAAATGAATATGTGTGATATCATAAAACTTACCAGACAATCTTTACTAAAATGTGTCTTGTCTCGTTTTCACAAACACAATTGTCAAAGTGATAGATTACGACAAATATATTATTGATGGAAGTTGATGAAGGCTTTTATTGTAGACTAGGCGTTTGTTTTCATTTGACCTCAAATAAGTAATATCACGAAACGATAAACCGCGTTGGCAATGACTTGATGCAAATTTCGCTTATCTGTTGGAACGGCTTCTACTATTACACTTAGTACCTTGTCGCTGCTACTGACATCTCAAATTTAAACTATTCAAAGTACTCTTATTGCAAAAAGTTTGTGCGATAAGGTAGTTCAGTTGCTTCAGTGTTGGAATAAACGTAGTTATGCGCTATTATGATAATTCCGCACTTAGTCAAGGCTGGCTGTGACGTAAGGCTCCATCGATCAGACGGATATTTTGCAGCGTGAGCATGGGATTTTCGTCACCATCTTGGCGAGAGTCACGTCTAATTCTTTTCTACTTTTTTAATTCCTTATTTTGTAGTTAATTTACACCCTCACTGTCTCTGGCAAAGGCCCTCGAGGCTGCCATTTATCTTTTATTAAGCGTGACCTAACGTAGTCAAATGATTTAAAATTCTATTGATATTTAGTTACATGAAAAAATATATATAGATACAAGAATACAACAATTACTTCTATAATATTAAAGCTAACTTAAATGTATAACAAAGTTATGTTATTGTTTTGTATGCTTACAATTGACACGTTGAATTACATTGCTATTTTCGAGATTATATGTTTCAATATAGCATTCAAACTCAAAGCCGCACTCTAGTAGATTAAGCTCCAGAGTCCAGATAATATCACAACTTTAACTACCCATTCAAACTGCTAGTAGATATTTGGATAAGCAATGAGATTTCTACCTACATATAAGATGGAAGGTTAAGAAATCTAAATTCGTTGTGATTGGGTGTTGAATTCACATTCTCGTAAGGTTGTCAATGCATACAAATGTGTAAGCCATTAGTCGAAATGTCAGAGACATAAAGACTTTATAAGCCTAGAATAAGTGTCGTTTAATAATAGCTAAATGTCAGGGTCCTCTATCCACCATTTTTAGTAGTGAGTATTTATCACATATTGGATTACATTTTTAAACAGAACCGTTAGTGTCATCCTAAAATATGTAGTATGTTGATTTAAATTTGAAATAAATTGACATAATGATACACATCAATTAATCAGTGCATTTATTTTGCTTTGCTTGTGGGTGGAAACCGCCGTTACTTTAGTTTTACTATTTTATGTTCCTCGTGATGTGCATAAATGCATTAGTTCTTCGAAGAGATAACATAAATGCATCAATACTTAAAAGGATATGTTGCCCACAAATGTTTCAACAAACCGTTAATCATCCACAAGAAATTAACAGTAACTGACTGAACGAAATATAATAAAAATAGAAAAATAGAATATTAACAGCGGACACGTCGAAGGAAGCACTCGGCGCCAAATCATACGGACGTACGCACAATGATTCATTATGACTATGATTTACTATCAAACCATTGATGAAATAAATTGTCTATGGCTAAGAAAGCGTGCCATATTTGTTTAGTTCCGCTACTAACTGTCACGTTCGAAAATTTAAATTCCGAACGCGATTTGATTAGCGCATGCGCGTAATCCACCAATATCGTAGCTGTAATAGGCGGGTGAACGACCGTTGGACTGACCAATGCGCGGTCAGGGTCCCGGGTTGACATTGTCCGTGCCTATTATGAAAATATCGTGCAACCGGGTTATGCTCCACAATCGCTATTTTATCGATTTTGCTATTGCTAGACGATCAGTCTGACTGTTTCAAAATAGCCACAACCGAAGACTAAATTATATTTCTGGCTACTGCTGAAGAAATACTTGGTTACTGCTGAGCTGTCACGATCCAGTAATGATTATTACTACTTGTGATGTCATGTTTAATTGCTCAGTCATAAACGTTACTTAGCATGCCTTTAATTGCATCCAGACCAGCAAGCTACCGGTACCTAATTACCAATTATCTCACGACCGTAGAGTTGTTTAAAGACAGGTAAAACTTAGAGAAAGTGAAGAGCACATAGCACATATCATGTTTTGAACCAATTATTGATAATAAGATGACTTCAAAGTATGCATTAAATTGAATTAATCTTGTTTACAATACCAGCTAAGTTAGAAAGTGCTCCAGTTCGCAGTATGGTCACGAATGATTTGACGTTGAAACGTAATATGTCTCGGCTTCTGAGAATTTCTTTGTAGATTAGAATTTAGGCTATTTGCTAACCGCATGCTGTTGAGATAAAAAACTTTATGGGTACGTGGTTTATAGGAGAATTTCTAAAAGACTATATTGTCTGCCATACATTCTAATACTGAGACTACTGAGAGACTTAATCGATTTTCTAGATTGGAGATATAAATGTAAATTATTGTTGGATGAGGATTGTTTCAATATGCTTAGCAGCCTATTATGGACATTATGAACTTATTACGGACATATTAGATTACCGACGTCATATAAGCATATTCCATGTGTATCAAATTTCACGTAGATCATAAATTATGCAATTTCCATTAAAAAATATACAATTTCGTAATGGCTGGGAAAATATCTCGAGACAGCAGGAACTAGCGATATTAACTCAACATCAACATTTTCAATTTTGCGTTAAAAGGAGAACTACCAACCAAGCAGATTATTTCTAACAAAATGATGAAAAGACGTGAAAATAACAACAACTAAATTGACACACTTCATAAATATTCCAACAAATTAATTCTTGGCACCGATCCGTAGAATGTAACCCATTTTGTAGATTTCTAGTCCCAATATAAAAACAGTAACATATAATGTGCCAGCCAAGTTCAGTGTTCAAAGAAAATGCCCCAGTTGAGGAATAAGCGTCCGTCAATGCGTCGCCATCGCCAGCCTTCTTGGCGCCAGAATTTATGGGTCAAACCAGATTGGAACCTCCCTAAACCCATATATGAAGAATATGATGGTAAGAGGCATAGTATTTTATTGTGTTTTTTTTTCTTAGTGATACTTATGACAGTAATTATTTTAACAAACAAGCGTACGACCCTCTTGATAATGGTTGCCGTAGCCTATGGACGATTGCAAACCCAGGAGATTTATATGCGCGTTGCTGGCCGTAAAAAAAATAGATGCGAAATAGCAATTATTGCAAAGGTAGTTAAGGCTCCGTATAACATATTCTGACGATTTGGCTAAGATTGATGAGGTCGTATCTCATAATCTATTAGTATTTATCTACATTTTATTACAGATTATGAAAGATCATTTCATTTTGAATGGAATAAGTGTGCTACTTTCTAAATTTTCTAATTTAGTTTCGAATAATCTTGCTTAACCTAACAGCTGTTTCCTCGATTTGCGCTTGAAGAGGCTTTAAAAACGACCTAGTTAAGCTATATATTGGTGCCAAACCGGCTTGAAAAAAATATGCACATGTGCAATAGATACTCCTTTTAGGGATGAGTGCAAGGGTTTTTACAAGTTTCATACAAAAATGTTATAAAAACAGAATATTAAAATTGGTAATTTTTCTGAAAAACTTCAAACTTCATTGCATCTTTTAGTAATATTAAAGCTAATAAAAAGGTTTTTGAGCATATGACTATGATAAAATAACTTCTATTTTATGACTTGAGATAATAAAAAGTAGCAACTAAGATAGAAATATATTAATTCTATTTGATTTACAACATGCCTTTTTCACGACATTTTCATTGACACGGTCATAGTGACTCAGTACCGGCCGAGCGGCCGTCGGAGGAGGACGTATATACAGTTTTTTTGTGGCTATTCACAAAGCTTACCACAACCCCCTCAAACAAACCAATACAAATTGTGACCTCCCATTATGTGTATTTATTATGAAAGTCGCAGTCAAAGTATACTAGGAACGTAATTGTGAACTAAATCGATACAACTTATGAATCACATAGCTGATAACGCAGTTGTCAATTGATTTTCAAGTACTGTCCTTGATACTTGGTAGATTTAATTTATTTGTCTACTCGTGACTTTTTTTTTTATTTAGAAAAATGCTTTATTTTGATGAGCATGTCATTATGATTAAAGTCAGCGATCAGCATCTAGTGGTTTAACCTGGAAGGTAATCATTTAGCAACTAGCCATTTGTCAAAGTAAAAAACTGTAAGGCCAAGTGCTGTCAAATTAACGCAAGCAAAAATCTACCTAACAGTCAGAGCTCTAAGTCGAGTTTTGCTTGCGTTCGTTTGACAAAATTTAGCCTTAGAGTTGTGTCCGAACTATACCTAGGTATACAATGTAGTTCTGCGAAATATTGTCTCTCAGAATGCTACAATAAGCATCTGATAAAGTACGTAGATGCTCAAAAATTCGTAGTCGCACGTATAAAATTCGGCCGCAGAAAAACACAAAAACTGACTCGACAAATAAATTTCTTTTTATTTTCGAACCTGTTCACCAAATTTCACGAGAATCGGTTTAAAAATGCGACCTGCAGATGCGGACGACCGGAAATCCGGACATACGAAAGCATTTATCTGGAAGCTAAATAGTCCATGGGCCAGCGAAGAAATCGGTATAATTTGGGGGTACTAAGTTTCCTTTTTACAGGAGTTAGATAGGTTTATTACGATGTTAAAAAACCATGATTGCCATCTCAAAATGGTAGCTAACAAAAATGGCCGCCAATCCAAGATGGCGGATATTGAGTATTACAAAATCAATTATAACTTAAAAAGTATTCGTCTGATTTCATTGTTCATCTTGGATTGGCCGCCATTTCTATTAGCTATACTACTTTGAGATGGCAATCATGGTTTTCTCACATCATAATAAGCCTGTCTAACTACTGTAAGAAGGAAACTTAGTACCCCCAAATTATACCATTTTCTAAAATTTGGCTAGCTGGCCCATAGCCTAAAAACAGAGACCTTCGTTTCACTCGGTCAAAAAGAAATACTTCCCGGGCTAGGCCCTCAATTTTGTACGAAATTTCTTTACAGTTCTCTCGGGTTATTCCGCCTGAAACGTTATACTTTGAATCCTGTTATAAAACGCACGTAATGACGACAGTTCATTGCACGTGTGAGAAATAGTACATTACTACAGAGGCCGAGAAGTAAGGGGTCGCCGGCCGGATATTTACGAGGCTGGCAACCCCTTTCCACACCGAGGTATATGTATAGTGCTTCTCTCAAACATGCAATGAAATAAATCAAAAAAGCTCCTAGAAATCAAACTTTAATTTCTATAGCAACTGAAAGTAAACTATAAAAAAATTAAACTGACACATATATTACTATTTATTTGTCGACTTCTAAACTTTAAGCGGCCTACACACAACCCTAAAATCAGAGGCGATATCGGGAGAGTGGTGGGGAGCACCCTAGATCGCTCCCTAAATCGCCTCGTGTGTAGGTAAATCGTATATGATTATCGTACCCGATTTCCCTACACACGAGGCGATTTAGGGAGCGATCTAGGGTGCTCCCCACCACTCTCCCGATATCGCCTCTGATTTTAGGGCTGTGAGTAGGCCGCTTTATTAAAAGTAGAAACAGGCGTATAAAAGAAAGAGTGTCTACTCCGAAATCTATACTTTGCACATGCCGTCCCTTTCACTCTCGCGTGAAAGGGAAGCCACTAATACCAAGTACGGATTTCGAATATCAGAGTACAGGCCCGGTCGTATTCAGCCAATTCAACTAGTATTTTTCTGTTGGAAACGCTACGTTTTTGTATGTGTCTTAAATAATTTCCGTTTTTCAGTGCAAAAATACACTAGCGATTCTGTTAAAAAAATGAACGGCGGGAAAGGGAAAGCATGAACTTTTTGACGTTTCAATACCTTTGGTGTATATTCAATTAATTCAAATTCCGTCTTATTATATATCCGTCTCATTTCCGTTCCGTCTTATTTTTGAGAAATTGTTTTTTTTTTAGTAAATGGTACCTAGTGGCAGCATGTCTTAACGAACTAAAAATCAATTATTGCTTATAGTTTTCTTCATAGCTGAACGCCGTGATGCTGAGTCACAAATGAATGAGGAATGAAAATTTAAAAAAGAATTTCAATGAATAACTATAGGGATTGTTTTTTAAATATTTTTATGTATTCATCACAGATATAAATAAATCAAACTACATATTTTTTTAAATAAAACGTACAGGATATGATCGTACCATATGTATACATATTTTCGAATCAAAATGGGCATTTTATTTACTTGTACAACAACTAATATTATTTCATACAAAGTAATATTATTTTTTAAGTAAACAAACGATCAAGATTTTTACGCCAGGCAGTAGGTTACTTAGGTAATTAAGTGATATTCTGCAACGCTTTGACCTCACCGTAGGAAAACCAATGCTTCAGACCTCCGATTGCGTGTAGTTATTACGTGTCCAAGTTTCAAGATATACTAGGGGTAACTGGTGAGGTTATCGATGCTTGACTATTGTAAATAGCTCGCCAACGCCATCTATCGAGTAAGATTTCGTGAAAATGATGAAAGCGCAAAGCTTGACGGCCTCTTAATTTCTACCATAAGTCCAGTTTAATTGCATATTATTGTATCCAGGACATTCAATTCAATTAATTTATGGTTCCACTTTAGACGTAGATAGTTACTTCAGTTATGTTCCATCGGTTTGTTCATTATTCATTGCATGCTCTATCTTCGTACCTCCAAGATTAATCTTGCGTTTCGCTATAAAATGCAACATTTACGAGCTTTACTACTGCAACTGTATATAATAAATATATATATATACACTTGTACATCAAAATCAAGGAAGCTGCACACGACAATGATACTTTTAAATTACCAATCCACAGATTAACATACAACAGTATTTTTATTATTATTACTACATTAAATATATAAATCAAAACTGTTACACGCATTTGATAGACTATTATAGTACCTATCTTAAACAGCAGGCAACGGCAACGTAGCCTGAAGTAAATACTAGTTTCTTAATAAAACTCGCTAGTGCATCTGCAGTGAAAGTAACGCATCGCCTTACAGGGCACTGACCCGTACTATACTTAACTAGTGTAGCGTATTGTAACATAATACTTGTATGTAGATCATACTTGTCGGCTCCACGCTTGGGAGACAAAGACCCTTCGCTGGTAATCAGTAGTCTGATTGTTGACGATGGCAAACTAACTTACGTCCAGGAGGCCGTTTATAATGTTTATATCCGACATTTAGCATCGATCAATCCCTTTCGCAAGTACATATTTGCTAACAAGAGACGATTGCTATATGTCTAACATAAACGCGATCTGGCAAGCTACTGTAGCCTATGCAAATGTGCAGATGTCCCCTCAGCACGTTTTGTGTCACTGTGTACGAGGATTCGGTGTGTTTAGTGGTTATGATATGAACAGATGTACTTACCGGACACAATATTTGTGCATTTTCACGATGCCCAATTGCCCGTACAGTCAAGTTCATTTACATCTGAGCACACTTATAAGCCTTTGATAATAGAGTCGTATTCAGATGTTTTTGATTTTCTTATGTGCTCATATGTATAATGAACTGGAGACGATTGTACAAGCGCCGTAATGAAGTGCGAGGTGCACAAATATTGTGACCGGTGTGTAAGTTTTGTACCGTCAATATAACGCATCCGCTTCGGGAGATAGTCCAAACAAAACGTACTTGTTTAGTGAATTAAGTGTGTAGGTGGAATAATATAACAGACATTAAACATCATTACCCAATTTAGGCTTATTAGACTCAGTCCTCACTTATTATTAAGTCTATGACAATGGCGTCTGTCACTATGTACCGTTTTTGCTTTGTTACACACTTTTTTTCTGCGTCTTGGAAAATTTCATGTGCGAGTACTTTTTATCAGGTTCAAGTTTTTCATGTATTTAAGTATCTATCTTATATATATAAAAGTATGTACATCTTCGTTTAGTAGGTACCCATAATGCAAGCTTTGCTTAGTTTGGGACTAGGTCGATTTGAGTAAGATGCGATAAGTAATATAATTCATCATCATCATCATCATGTTTATATTAATTGCTAATACAAAATTTGTAGACGTAGTGACTTTATAGTACATTACTTAACAAGGGCGGTAAAACAAAGAATGTCTCAGATCGCAGGTATTTGACGCCCGAGCCGAAGGCAAGGGCGATAAATATGCGATCTGAGGCTTTCTTTATTACCACCCGTGTTAAGTACAAAATTTTATGTCACCCCCTGGCCAGGAAGTGGGATTTCCCGCGCGCGGAGCGTGCTGTAATTACCGCTTTATGGCCAGGTGTGACATAAATGTATGTTATAAAACACTTTCAATTTAACCTAGGGACTAGTTACAACTCAGCTCACAACCTGACGATATTAACAATGTCCCCAATACATGGCCTACCATAACTACAAATATTCCTATATGTAGCCGAATAGAGAACACACCTTTGGCTATTTAAGCAATGACGTTATCCAATTTACATGAGGCGGGCCTAAGGCGAAGGTCGTCTGAATCTGAAAAGCATAATGAATATTTTTACAATGCCTAATAGGTAATTATTGTTGAAAACGAGCTAGTTATCTAACGTACCTTAAACGTATGTGAAGTGAACCGTGTAGAAAACCAGGGTTCGTGATTTTAAACTAAATATTAAGATAAGTATTTTATCGAAAAGCCGAAGCAATTCTACTCGCTTTTTTTTTGGGACGTGTCCCTAGTGTTGCCCTAATTCCGCCATAGCTGACGAATCGATTAAATCCGGTTAACAGTAAGAGTTTAGTAATGACTTCAAGCAAATTTTGATCGATACATCTGAAACCTCGCGTTATTTGCGCATGACCCTTGCAATGCCAGGATACATTTTACTCGAATTTGTTCGTCTTGCCTCGGCCAGCTTGATTTGGTCTGGCTTTTCCTTAAGACTGCTATTATTTTTATTGATTCAGAAAAATACAAACTAAAAATGTTACTTAATTATTGTCCCAACCCAGCATATAATACGACAACCCCAAGGAGTGCAAGAAAACAAATTCCTACACGAAAATTAATAATATTTATTTAGATTTCAACGTCCAGGAATATTTAAAAAAAGCCATTTTGTTTTAAGATACGTGTGACGGAGCATTGCACTCTCTACCTAAGAACCCAATATTCCAAGCTGAGGTAGATCGTAGACCCGTCTATAGTGTCTAAGTGTCTACGGTGTAGCTATTAGTGTGCGATGTATTTCTTCAGAACTATAAATCATTATAAATACAATTTACTATGACAAGATAATACCTACCCCAGTCCTAGTATCCATTAACTCCGGTTATTAAAATTTATCCACGGTAAAATTGCAACGTGGCTCTATAAATACTTTTAATATCGCCCGTGTTACCACTCCTGCGCAACAGGTATACGAACAATATGATAGTTAGGGCTTTATAGGACAACACCAATATTTTTTTCATTAAAGCATGAGGCTTGGCACACTTGTTACTTAGGTGGACTAGAGTTGAAAACGCCCGGGAGACAAGGTCGGACGCGATGCTGGTGGGGAGGGGGAGGGGGGGAACTTTCGCTCCGGCCCGCGTTCTTTCAGTCCTCATATTATCTTATTTATAGAGACTAGGGCATGTTTGGTATCATTTTCGGATAAATTGAGGATGGCCGATCGTTTTCTGGGACATAGATAACATATTTTCATAGAAAAAAAATGAAATTTAGGCAAAAGTTTTAAAAAGTCAAGTTAAAAAAAAATCTTTCTGCACCGATTACGTGAAAACTAGCAACAACTTTGGCATGAAAAAAATACCTTTAAATAGCCACATTTATGTAGATTCTGAAAACATATCATTTGTTAAACCAATATAAAACACAACTTAGTAAAAAAAAAGAAAACAGGTGACCCGTCAAAATTTTACTTCATGTTCGTTCCGATCCCCGTTCTTTCAGTACTCATATTATCTTCTTTATCAAGACTAGGGCATGTTTGGTAACGTTTTCGGATAAATTGAGGATGACCAATCATTTTCTGGGACATAAATAACATATTTTCATAGAAAAAATATGAAATACAGGTAGAAGTTCTAAAAAGTGAAGTTAAAAAAAAACTGTCTACATCGATTACGTGAAAACAGGCAACAATTCGGGCATGAAAAAAATATGTTTAAATAGCCACATTTATGTAGATCCCAAAAATATACCACTTGTTAGACCAATATAAAACACAACTTAGTAAAAAAAAGAAAACAGGCGACCCATCAAAATTTTACTTCATAACAAAAACGGACCTCTAAAGCAAATTTTATAATTCTTTGAAAATGTAACACAATTATAGCATAATTGTATACTAAGTAGTTTGTAGCTGTGATTACGTTGGTTAGCATGTAAGTTACACTTTAAATTGTGAATAATCTAACCGTTTGATCATTTCAATAGACTGGTCACTGGTTCAAAATAAAACTAACAAATTACAGATCTAATCCTTAATGTTACTCGTTATTATTCATGGTACTCGTGAAATACGTATACATATAATATTTTTGTATAACATTTGTCGTCACAAGCGCACATTTATGTACTTCAATTTTTGTTGGAGACACCTGCATCTAGCAGCGCATTTTTTTTTGCATTTGCACCAAATCATTTCCAGGCAGACTTCGGCAGCTACTGGCAAGCTAGTCCATATAGGTTCCCATCTGTGATTTACTTTCGTCCATCCCCAATCAGATGGACTGGGGATATTTTGGATCGGTAACATTTGACCCCATATATGAACTGCTTGCAAAACCACCCGCAGGAAATGTTGGTGCAGTGCAGCATTGGATAGTGGAATATGTTCTAACTGGCGATCTTTTTTTGTGAACAGCTGCTTACGGCATTCGTTTACTGTCGAAACTTAGCTGGATCTCAAACAATAATCTTAAATATGCACAACCACCCTCGAAGTGACTCATGGTTTTATGAAAAAAGTAAATATTACTTATCATACATGACGACAACAAACTTTTCAACAATCGCCATTGCATCTTTAATTCTGCCATCGTATGCTGCCAGGAAACCTCTGTGACATTAAGGAATGTATTCCAGGTTTCGAAAGCACTCTTTTTTCCTTTTCCGTTGAAAAACAAAACTGTGTTACAACCTGTGAAGGGACAGGGGAGCACTTTTAGCTGTCGCAAGTGTTCTACAAACACCTGAGCTAGAGGGACTGTGGGTACACACTGGTACTGGGAAACACCAGCAGTACCTTTTCTGTCAAGAAATAGCTAACGCGTTCGGTAAAAAACAGTCATAATTGTGTACGTTATGACTGGTTACAATTATTCAAATATATTTTCTTTCACAGGGCCTCAAAAAACAAAAGTGCTCCCTCTGTTCCATGCCTTCACAGGTCGTGACACAGTTTCTTTTTTCAACGGAAAAGCAAAAAGAGTGCTTGTAAGCCTGGATACGTTCCCTAATGTCACAGTAGGTTTCCTGGCAGCATACGACACAAGATGCAATGGCGACTGTGGAAAAGTTTTTTGTCGTCATTTATGATAGGTAATATTTACTTTTTTCATAAAACCATCAGTCATTTAGAGGGTGGTTGTAAGTGCATATTTAAGATTATTGTTTCAGATCCAGCTCAGTTTAGACAGTAAACGAATGCCGTAAGCAGCTGTTCACAAAAAAAGATCGCCAGTTAGAACATATTCCACTATCCAATGCTGCACTGCACCAACATTTCCTGCGGGCGGTTTTGCAAGCAGTTCATATATGGGATCAAATGTTACCGATCCTAAATATCCCCAGTCCATCTGATTGCGGATGGACGAAAGTAAATCACAGATGGGAATCTATATGGACTAGCTTGCCAGTAGCTGCCGAAGCCTGCTTGGAAATGATTCGGTGCAAATGCAAAAAAAAAATGCGCTGCTAGATGCAGGTGTCTCCAACAAAAATTGAAGTAGGTACATAAATGTGTGCTTGTGACGACAAATGTTATACATAAATATTATGTACGTATTTCACGAGTACCATGAATTATAACGAGTAACATTAAGGATTAGATCTGTAACTTGTTAGTTTTATTTTGAACCAGAGACCAGTCTATTGAAATGATCAAACGGTTAGATTATTCACAATTTAAAGTGTAACTCACATGCTAACCAACGTAAACACAGCTACAAACTACTTAGTATACAATTATGCTATACTTAGTTGTGTTACATTTTCAAAGAATTATAAAATTTGCTTTAGAGGTCCGTTTTTGTTATGAAGTAAAATTTTGACGGGTCGCCTGTTTTCTTTTTTTTACTAAGTTGTGTTTTATATTGGTCTAACAAGTGGTATATTTTTGGGATCTACATAAATGTGGCTATTTAAAGATATTTTTTTCATGCCCGAATTGGTGCCTGTTTTCACGTAATCGATGTAGACAGATTTTTTTTAACTTCACTTTTTAGAACTTCTACCTGTATTTCATATTTTTTCTATGAAAATATGTTATTTATGTCCCAGAAAATGATTGGTCATCCTCAATTTATCCGAAAACGTTACCAAACATGCCCTAGTCTTGATAAAGAAGATAATATGAGTACTGAAAGAACGGGGATCGGAACGAACATGAAGTAAAATTTTGACGGGTCACCTGTTTTCTTTTTTTTTACTAAGTTGTGTTTTATATTGGTTTAACAAATGATATGTTTTCAGAATCTACATAAATGTGGCTATTTAAAGGTATTTTTTTCATGCCAAAGTTGTTGCTAGTTTTCACGTAATCGGTGCAGAAAGATTTTTTTTTAACTTGACTTTTTAAAACTTTTGCCTAAATTTCATTTTTTTTCTATGAAAATATGTTATCTATGTCCCAGAAAACGATCGGCCATCCTCAATTTATCCGAAAATGATACCAAACATGCCCTAGTCTCTATAAATAAGATAATATGAGGACTGAAAGAACGCGGGCCGGAGCGAAAGTTCCCCCCCTCCCCCTCCCCACCAGCATCGCGTCCGACCTTGTCTCCCGGGCGTTTTCAACTCTAGTCCACCTAAGTATCAAGTGTGCCAAGGCTCATGCTTTAATGAAAAAAATATTGGTTCCCATACATTGATGTCCTATAAAGCCCTCACTATGAGAAAGATGGCGGCTGTTGTCCTTGAACCCGAGACCTGTGCCTTGTCACCGGCTCCGTTGTTTCATTTCATTCAGGCTACCGACATAGGTGAGGCATGAAAAAATTAATCTCAAGGAAGTGAAATTATATATTTACGGCGAGGGCGGTATATAAAATCCCGAGCGAATCGAAAGATTGTGCCTAAAGTAGAATCTTGAGCGTAAAGAAGGATTCAAATGTTTACGCTCAAGATATCAACTGTGATCATTCACTCTAGGGCAACAATATCTCTTTTCTTTATAGCGGATATGAAAAAAATTAAAAAATGTTTTGTTCATATATCATATCCAACGGACACTTCCTGATTTTACGTTAAGCAAAGGGGTACTGTGTAGTTAATCTATGTTCTTTTGTTTTATTATCGTTGCGTGCGCGAAGCTTTTACTTGAACACGAGACGATGTCGTTAATCGTTACTTTTAATAGTATTCTTATAAGAATGATCTGTCTAATAAACAAACATGGCTGCCGACCTTGAACCCACGATTCGTCTTTTGTTTAGTTTAGTCACTGACTCACTTGTTTCAGTAGTCTAATGACGCGTGTGTAAATTCGCAAACCCGTGCCGTATTGAGTGGAGTTGGAGTAGTAGGCACTATTAGTATTAAAATTCCTACCTATTCATTTCAAACTTCATTGCCATTTGCTAATGTTGTATTACGTTACATATTTTGTTCTAGACTTACGTGCGAGATTTGGCTAGAATGAGCTGGTTATAAACGTTTTTTGGTCATGATATTATTTGGTTTTGTTCATATTATGCTGACAAAACTATATTCCAACCACACTCAGGCGTTCATGTTTTATGTATCTTATTCCAAAAATCATTTGCCACTTTTTTACATTATTCGCATTTAACGAAAGTGCGAAACGATGTTAGACATCTTTGTCCCCGTTTACAAATGTCGGGCAAATGTTCACAAAGGTTCTTGTTTCAGCTGGTGAATAATGTAGATTGAGCTGACAAAGGTGCAATCCCAAGGTTCAGTGGCCTTTGTGATAAATTATACCTACATCTACAATGTGAGGGACGGCTGGATCATTTATTTAAGGATTAGAGCTGACAAAGGGAAATGAGAGAAGCGAGGACTTAAAAGCACTGATTTCGTAATCAGAGAACATAAAGGAATTATTGCTATTTCAGAATGTGACTGGTGTAGGTCGCACTCATTTTATAGCAGTAAACTTTACCTTTTTCCTGATAAGTGATTAGATTACCAAAGAGAGGGAGCTACAAGTATGTTTACCGTCTATATCTCTGCGGGGTACGAACACAAAAGTTGCTAATGAGAAGGGCGTTACAATATTCATGGATATATGCAATTACAGTTTCCATTATATAAGCATATATTACTTCACCGCATTTCACTAGTCTGTCATCGAAGTGCAGTGCAGTGCTCTCTATCTGTTGTAGATTACCCTACAACTTGTTAATTTTGACAAACCTCTATAATACCTGCTTTGATTACTAGTGCTCAAAAAACATTTAATATAATTAACAACAACACGTTGTTTCGCCGGAATTTTTACTACTTCTTCGCGGACCCTAGTTTCGCCGGCAATTAAAACCAAGTCGTAGTTACACTGATTGCGTTGATACGGCAAGATTTATTACGGTGCGAGGGTTTCGTGCTACGATACGAATAAAACGAACGTACGCCTCGCCTGATGGTAAGCGAAGCATATGGAGTTTACAACTTCTCCATAAGCGTTGGCATATGCCATTGGTAAGGTCTATTTAAATCTATCAAACATTGGAAACTCATCATCATCATATGAATCGTATGATTAATACAATTGAAGTTTGCGAACAGGTCAGTCTGTGGTACAAAACCGTATCGTATGTTATAGTCAAGGAAGAAAAAGGTTCGCCAATTTTCGACTTTATTTTAATCACATTATCCTCCAAAAACCAAAAAGTGACAAACATATAAGTTTTATCACATGTATGTAAGTAATGTATTTATTATGAGTCAACTTCCGCAAGGTGTTCTGATCCGTATTTGTACTATCCGAGAAAGCCATACGCAAACGCAATAATTCCCTACATCGCAATTGTAAAGTAAAACAAAACAAGTTATGGCTTGGCAAGGTGGCTCCAAGCCATTCTGCTCTGTATTCCACAGCTCGAGGTCAACAAACCTGAATTAGCTAACTTCCTCTCTGGATCGTAAAGTTTTAGGGTCGGTTGCACCAACATACGAACACAGGCCGGTCATCGTCAAATATGGCGCCGGCAGCTGTCATCCCATAGAAACTTGTCAAACTTTCCATACAATCAGATTTGACGAACACCGCTTACGATTACAGACGGTTTGGTGCAACCCAGCCTTAGTCCACAAATTGAGTGGTTGTTTTACGATGACAGTCCTAGCGACCACTGATTAACCACATGGCGCGTCGGGCGGGGAATATAGTTTATGACAGGAATATCTGCCTTGTCTGAAGTTAGAATCGGATTGTCGTCGCCGCGTTGGTGAACACACGTGCCCGGAGCGACGACGAGCAGAATCCACTACTGTACACTGTCTTTGTTGCCTACTGTCATGGCGTCGTTACCGAACAACGTCACTGAATAAGTATTAATTGGCGAAATCATCATAAATTTGATGGACAGCCATTTTTAAAAGAAGAAGAAGAAGTTAGAATCATAGAACATGCTTTAGTGATCAATAAAGGCACTTTATATTAGTGAACAAACATGATCTTTCTGAATGAGCGAAAGAAAAATTTAAAAGGCAACCGGGTGGATCACACAGCTAGATCTGTGTATATTTCATACTTGGGTAATGTTGAGTTGAGATATGCCTATGAGAACAGTGGTACTTCAGTATGGCTAGCACATGATGGCAACGTCAAGTTTGTCGGCTTATCTCGAGCTATCCGTCTTTTTTTGATAGGTGCTGTTAGAAAGTGACGGATAGCTCGAGATAAGCCGACAAACTGACGTTGCCATCATGTGCTAGCCATACAGGTCCATGTGAGACCTTAAAAAATGCCATCCCTATCTAAAACCGTTTCTACCCAGAAACTCATGAGTGCCCGTCCAGGCAGTTTTTCAGCACTGTCAATGTATCTACTAATAGAAACAAGTTTTGCAGGAACATGGGCAAACGAGATATTTGAACTCGCATATTACGTGAAAGGCGTCAAGTCGAAGCTGATCTTCGTAGGGTTAAATTACCTTGTAATTAGACCTGCGCCGAGCCGGCGGAGCGTGGAGATTTCGGTACTTCGGAGACGCCATAAAATGAAACGTCTAGGAAAGAGAATCTTGGAAAATGTTCGAGTAATTGATAGTTGGATACTTAGATATCCGTTATAGGGCTAATCGTGATGTTGTCATAAGTCATTGGTTGTATAAGATTGTAATATTTAACTCGGACCTCTCGGTCGTACGCAAGACGACTAGCTCTAGTATTATATTAATCTCATTAGTCAACGACAACATCTACCAACCGAATTTCTAAATAAAGCAAGGGCGACTGGCCTCGACTGCCAGAAGATCGCAAGTCGAATCCTACCCGGATCCCAAATTTTTCCCTTATTTAGAAATTTGTAGTTGCGTTAGTGTTTAGTTTGTAGTATTGCTTGGTACAAAAATTAATCGACAAATCCGTTTACTTACGGTCAAAAGAATGTAACGTGTAAAGATTGAGTAAAATTCCGGACGATTTAGACCTAAAGTCCATTACGAATATGCGTTACTTCTATACGCGTGCAGTAATTTTAGTACGAATACCTACTTACATATTCGTTTTTAAAGACTGATAAATAATAGTTCGTCAAACTTAAACTTAAGTCACACAAGGCGTTTTATTTTTAAATAGGTACTTAATTCTAACGACAATGTAGTATGTTGTATGTGTGTTTTTTATAGTTATGTGGATGGTTACGCAGCGCAACAGGTATTTCGCAAACAAGTTTTCGTCTGTTTCGTTAACTAATGTGTTTCTGTAATTTGGACACAAATTCTCACATTAACTATGGAACTAGTTTTTTTTATGCGCGGTTTTTTAAAATGTAGATTAAGCGAATGTAAGTATCTATCTACCCACGCTAAATTAACCAGTATAGGTATTTTTAGACCAATTTAGACTAACTTTTTAATGGCGAAGTTTATTTGTTTAGTTAATTTATTCGGTATAATCGGTATGTTCCACTAATAATATAAAAGATTCCCGACGTGACTAGTTAGTATTAGAAATGTCACATTAATGCTATCGGATAATTTTCCTTTGCTAATTAATTATTTGAAAGTTGACTTAGCTATTAATTGAATAGGTGTTTTATACCTGAACTTATGCTAACAGGTTGGCGACGTCACACAGGTTGCGCGACGCGAGCGGGACGGTTTCATACATTTTGGCGCGCTGCGCAGCGTCCCGCTTGCGTCGCGCAAGCGGTGTGACCAAGCCTTTTTAATAGCCTAGCCTAGCATTTTTATGGATGTATGAATTTTCTACAAACGCCATTTATATGGTAATCTTGGTTTACGGACGCTTGACCTGACCATGGTTATTAATTAACTGAAAGCACATAGGCACTGGGACGCCAATTTTGTATGACATTCCATTACTGTCGCCCAAGGTAGGGCTTCCCTTTTGTCAATTAGTTTTTTGCTTGGTCAGGCTGGTTTTTTCAACTCCATAAATTAAGACGTTCGTTTTAGAATAGGCAAAGTCAGCGTAAATGAGTTTTATGGGCGCTAAGCTACTATGGTTTTGACAATTCATAAAAAAACGTTTAGAATTACTTTGTGCCATAGGCTCGTACCTAACATAACTGCGAGATAGATTCACCAACGGGCTACCCTGTCTCTTTTCTCAACGGATACTGTATATCTTTTTATTTATTTATTATTTAAGAGCCTAGAATGTCCCACTGCTGGGCAAAGGGGAAACTCCCTCTTACTCTTCCACGAGTCCCGATCCCGAGCAGTCTCCCACTGTATATTACATTAGTAATTAGAGTTTCAGCTGAGTACGTCGTTGATTTCAAATTCTAATTCAACATTATTTATTCACTTAAACACACTAGTTTACATAACAAAGAGATGTCTGGCAGACCCCGAACTAGGCTGCCTGTATAATTAGAAAAAGAATGTACCTTTTCATAGGTCACCTGAGAAGCTAACTGTACAATACAAATACATAGGTTTCTATGTATTTGTATTGTATCATACCTACATAAGTTTCTAGTCTCGCCTATTTAATTTCCTAATCACGCCATGCAGTCAGTATAGAACCTTATTGGCACTGAGTTTCTATTCCAATGCGGCTGGAACGGTGAAAGCAATGGAAATAGATAAAAAGATGACGTTACGGCCCATGGGTTTAATGAACTGCTGATTAAAAAACAAAAGGCGTGGAAAGATGGTTCAGCTCTGTGACGTCACGCCGTTACTTTTTCAATGTTTTTGTGATTCTTGATTGCTGGTGTAGGTATTCAACATAACATTGTTGTTTGATAGCTCGGTCGGCCGGTAGGGCCGTACTCTATTGCGATATTTATTTAGGTATACAGCCCCACTTTTATGTCTTAGTCTTTCAAAATCGGTGTGACAAACACATAATGTTAATGACATAAAAGTGGAAATACGGCATGGCTCATTCTGTCGAATATCGCGGATTGAATACCTATCAAAATAACATAATCTATAAAAACAGCAAGTTGAATGCGTCATTCTTACTCTTTAGACCGATATTTTTATGATTATTTAATGCTCTTTGGTCCCAACGCCAATTTGCCTTTTCTCAAAAGTGGTTACGTTTTCGCCCTATGAAAATACTTGTGAGGCGAAGTTACCTGCTACTACAACTACAAATCGATTACGTCGATTTGTAATACGCTATTTGACTTTTTTTTTATAATGCCAATCGAACCAGTTTTTAGAGACGATCAAATGTCTATGTGGGACCAACAACAATTAGAGCACTATAAAGGGCTGAAATTAGGGACAAACCTAGCTCGACGCCAGCGGCCCTCAAAAAGGCTCCTACAAATTGGCCCTGGCAAATGACGTCACTTGCACAGCATTCGACCAACCGTTGTATGGGAAAATTAGTATTTTGCTGTTTTAGTCGTAAAATAATGCGTTTAGGTACATAGTTGCCATACAATTTATTTTTTATTTTTACATAAGCATTCTATTGATACCTTTTATTTGAATTTTGGACGGTAAAATTCATATTCATATGATTTTGGTAAAATTTAATATTTACGATTTTGGTAAAATTTTATAATTTACGATTTATTGTGATATTTTGATGGCTAACTATCCAAAAAGTGACACTGACTTATAAATTTTAACATGTGTCAAATACCGTATTATACGTATAATATTTACAGTGTAATACCGTTTTACATTATGTTGATACCTAGACTTTTAGCTAACGTTTTAATTGGTGAAATGGTTACTTTTTTTTTTATCTATTGGAACTATATTTTACTCAATGGTTACTTATAAATATCATCATCAGCATCATTAAATAATAAAGCAATTGAAATGGACTCAATACCTAGCAATTTACGTCGTCTTTAAGTAGGTATTAGTAAAATATTATTTAATAGCCGTAACCGTAATAGGTAAAACAGCTATATCTTATTTGGTGAACAATAAAGAATATTTGTATTGTATTGTATTGTATATCGCCTAAATGCATTTATGAAATCAGGTAAACACATTGTTGTTAGTTATAACAGGTGTAACAAGTCAAGGCACGAGGCTGGGTGAGCTTGCTTCACCGTCGGCTTCATCTTTGCCCCCTAGCTAGATGCTGGCCAAGATCAAGCTCATTTTGTAAAAACGCATCCAGTTTCCGTTAAGCTTTCCTTACACGATCTTAGTTCATTGCGCAATATTAGACAACCATAGATTTTCTCGGACGTCGTTATTAGTTAGACGTAAGGTAGGTACCTACCTACGTATTGATTGATGATTACGTAACATTACCTACTTAGTTTATTTAAATAAAGAATTACAAATTAGCAACATAAAAAAAAAACTTAAACTAAATATTTACAAAGTATAAAATTAAGTCTTAGTTAAATTAATACGAGTAATACCTATGGACACGTTAAATACCTAGCGGTGTGGCGTCCATATAAATGGATTGAAACTGAAATTATGAGCTATTAAATTTTTAAAAAACCACGTGCGTGTCGGATCACGCACAACGAAGGGTTCCGTTCCGTACCGACACCTAGCTGTCCACATTTAAAAACGCTATTAAATACCTTGAATCATAAAAGGTCGTAGGTCGGCACTTAGTCCTTTTGTTTGGGCGAGACAGTTTTTCAGTGAAAACTCAAAAACCCTTAATCCCACCTTGGTCAAACCAAAATTCGTTGAAAGTATTTATTATTGTACACCACCTGATTTTTTTTTTCAGAATTTTAATCTTCATAGTTTGGAAATTAGGGTGACACAATTTGTACAACTTTGGAAACACTATCTGACCAATAAGTCGGATTTACGGAAAAATATAAATAGTACCTACATTTGTTTACCCATAACATACCCAAATCACAGAAGTACTTATTGTACTTCTATTTAATCACGTAGGACTATACCTACTTAGGAAGTTTATTAAATACCTCATAGGTAGACTCTGGGGAACTCCGAGGAAATTGACCGGCCTTGAAATCGTCCAATGCAAAATACAAACATCCTATTGGCTCTCAACCTATACGGACTACCCAGGACTAGTGACTATTGTAGGGACAATCAACTTTACCAGGTACCTACCTACACCTACAGAATGAAAATAAAGTGCAAATACCTACCTGTTTTAATTAATAGGCGTGTTAACCTTGAGTTTAATTCAAAAACAGTAAATATCGAAGCTATTCCAGTTGCATGTATAGTTCTAGACCAATTTACGAGACTGGACGAAAGTGAAAACCTACGCGAGGCCGTAACAGCACGAAAAAAACAAACGAACACTACATACAAAAATACCACACCGCATTTTGTTTTAATACCTTTTTTATCAAGTTTACATTGCCTGCATTAATCTTGAATGACGACGTTATCAAGCATGATAACGTGACCCGATTTAATAGAGAAAATTAAATTACACGGGAACATGACACCCATATGCTGTACATCCGTGAGATGTTTTTATAAAAACAACTTTTTACTAACCTGCTATCCTGAGAACTGCTCGGTCCGCCGGATCGAGCTGCAGAATGGACAAAGGTTTGTCCTTTGCCCATTCTTTCAGGCTGAAGTCGTTCTCAAATTCCATGTTTTTGTCATCCAAAACACGAAGTCTTGCGCGCACCTTCGCACATACTTGAATCAATCTTATACCACAACAATCAGCCACGAATACACCACATATTGCATAAATTTAATAACGTTACACACTATTCTAAAGTAAACAAAACAATATGTTCATTGTAAAATGAAAATCGATAAACGCAAGCCAGAAGAACACAGCAAGTGCGGATCCAATGAACACTGCCGGAACTTCTTTTAACACTTTTTAAACAAAACCACAAATAGTCAATAAAGTGTATGAATACAATTAACTAAAAGGAACCTCAATTTTCGAGGACGGAGTGAGACAAATAATGCTTTTAGGTTATTATGAATGCCGAGCGTCATACACCGAACCGGCGGGCAGACATGATGCGACTGTTTAGTTCGTAATTCAACCACATCACGCCGCGTCGCTGACGTCGCTCAGCTGTTTCGGCGCAGCCGCATTGGTTGGTATAACCCGGCTAATTTATAAAGCACCTCATATTACCTTACTTCCTGTGGACTAAATAGACCTATTGAATTCGTTCCGATTATATTGTTTTAGAGTGTTTATGGGACTACTAACGACATCTATTCGCGTCTATCAAACATAACAGTTGCCTGAGAAAATGATAAGGTGATAAGATACAAATCTTACTGACATGACGATAAGGGGTCATTGAACGAAAAAGTGATTAACTGATGATATCAAGCTTTCTTTTTGTAGGATGACTAGGAACACAGCGATCGTCCACCGTAACAGGCAAAATAATGTTTAAGACAGGTTAGAAATTACAAAGCAACTAAGAAAATGAAGGTGTTACTAAGAAAATACACCTAATTCAGGCCAGATGAATATTATTCAAACATACACTTTCAATAGGTATTTTGGAGTTCAAAGTTAAAAATAACTAGCAAACAACTCAGCCGGTGACTGCATAAGATAGAAAGAGGATCCTACTTACCTTACTCACACCGTCACACCTTACTTACTTTCCTTACTTCATGTATATAGGTATAGAACGACCTAGAAACCTATTTGTTTCAAAGTTAACACATTGTGTGAGTTGTAAAGCAGTAAACACATTATTAGATATTTATGAAGTAAACTAGTACGACAAATAAATTCTTAACTTAACAACAAAACACCAACAGTGTCGAACAATGGTCAATGGTCGAACATTCTTTTTTCATATAGCCTACTTTCCCGCCAAAACATTTGTCAAATTACTTGATGTACCGCGAGTAAATTAGTGTCTTGAATAGCTTAGACTTCGTTGTTTCTATGGCAACCGACTGTCAAAATACCGGTGTGTTTACAACATCGAAGTCGTACATCGATCAGAAAAACATCAAACGAAACGAAACCATTAAGCGCGGCAGTATCAAAAATGATGATTGCTTACCTCTTCCTCAAGTTGTGCAAAGGATGGCTGATTCCGTATTGTGCATAGAAATATATGACACAAATACATTAGCAGGGATTCCCTGAAGTTTTATCAATACATTGGCTTGCGTGTATCAAACTTGTGACCTACTTAGTTTTCATTCCAAATAAATACGTGACCTACAAATTAACCGGAACACGCAAATCTTTACAGCTTTGTCGTCGTTGAAACAAAGATCGAAACTCTTCCCTTTGTTGTGCAAATATACAATATGGGTGATAAGATTTCGCTTCTCGAAACTAATCGGTAACGATGGACGATGGTTTTCGTGTTAGTCCTAAGGTAATTAGCGATCTTTTTTTTACTAAAATAAGTTGGAAGATTAGTATAATGAAGTCTTGCTTCAAACATATCACATACAAAATACTTTAATTACTTAAGCAAAAAGATCATGTCTATTGAAATCAAGGTTTTTGTTTATCTTTTTTGAGTTGGTTTGGTGCTCATTATGAGTTTTTCAACTACATTTAGTGAAATAATTTTAAGCTTATACTTCAAAGGTATAGCAGGTTGTGACACAATCACTTTGATGGCTGTCATTCAAATTAAATACTAATCCTCTAATTTGGACAATACATTATGGTATTTATGGGTTTTAAAGTTAGTAAAATACTTCTTATTACGTATATAGTCCTTGTTCCTTGTCTAAAAACTTGATCCGATGGCTTATATGTATATAACAAAATTCGGGTTGATCAAACATTATGTAATGTTTAAATTGTTTAATGTATGTAAATGTAAGTTTTACTGTAGACAATGACATAATCGATTATATCTTTTTCATTGCAGATAAATGAGTATGTTTTTACATGACACTCTATAACATTTATTTCATATCAACAGACATCAATACAAAG
This sequence comes from Cenopis cana, assembly GCA_951800055.1. Lineage (NCBI taxonomy): Eukaryota > Metazoa > Arthropoda > Insecta > Lepidoptera > Tortricidae > Cenopis > Cenopis cana. The sequence continues at coordinate 3,541,763 of OX637495.1, forward strand.
AAAGTCGAAGAAGTGTGTCGCTCACATAAGTCCGGAGAAATTAACATTTTCCGGTAACTTCACATTAGACCGCAGGGTGTTCAACATAACAGAGACAGAAAAACGGGCCAATATGCGTCGAGACATACTGAACTCTGTGATCAAGAGGACAGAGTCTAAACTGCTGGAAGGAACCGATGAGGTTCCTTGTAAGTTAGTTGATGAGAATCCATTGTATGAAGATCCTCGTGATGTTATTGTTGGTATGTTTTTTTATTTACAGTATTCCATAATTTTAATGAAGCAAATCTAAGTTATTTTTGTAGAGTTTACTTAAAGAACAAGACTAAAAAAATAAAAATGAGGCCATTGAATAGGTATTGGATTAAATTTAGTTGTGATTTGTTATTTCTGGTAATCTGGTAATTATGGGTTATTGGCTTGTTTATCACTGGCAGTTTGAATGCATTTTAAAAGTGGACATTTGTTTTAAGAGCCCACATATGCACTTTTGCCAATGTTTATCGACCTAGATCTGAACATCTATAGTGATTAAATATCTGTCCTTTCAGAATCTTCAACTATTTTCCTCCAGTCTGTTAAAAATTAAAACACGATTTGCAAAAAATTTCTCGAGACTTATTTTTCAAACATAACCCTTTTTTCGATGTTTTTGGTTGGATGTTTAAAATTTAAAACCCTCCCATCTTTAACAATGATTTTCGGTTTAATAGTTGTAAAATGATAAGTTCTTAAACCTGATAATAGTACATTACTTAACAAGGGCGGTAAAACAAAGAATGTCTCAGATCGCGGGTATTTGACGCCCGAGCCGAAGGCAAGGGCGATAAATATGCGATCTGAGGCTTTCTTTATTACTGCCCGCGTTAAGTACAAAATTTTATGTCACCCCCTGGCCAGGAAGTGGGATTTCCCGCGCGCGGAGCGTGCGGTAATTGCCGCTTTATGGCCAGGTGTGACATAAAAAATATTATCCTTATAAATGTACACGTTTAGAATAAACATCAATATTTGCGAAAAACACGCGCTGAGCTTCCGTAGAGTGAGGGATGGTTAATTGAAAACTCACGCGTGTTAGAGTGGGACTTTTGAAATGCCATCTACGCCCTCTTAATAAGGAAAATCAGGTCAAAAGTCTGTTTTCTTGACTAAGGGTGAGACATCTTGAGAAATAAAGTGAGTGGCATCCGCGACGATGCGCCGCGCCACAGCGAATCTCATACTAATCTAGGCGCAATTGTACGGATTGGGCTGTGGAGGTGCGCGCCTTCGTAGATGACACGCACTATATAATCCCCCCTCACCCATGAGATGAGGCCCTTATCTTCTAGTGAGAAGTATATGTATGGTCACAGAATAGTATAAATAATAGTACTACATACAGAATGGCCACGAACCCCCCGCACCGAGCTCAGTTACCTCGTCCCTGAGAGACCCGCCTGGTGCGCGCAAACAATTGACGAGTGTACCGACAGCGCACGCACACATACTTACCCACAGCGCTTACGTTCCTTCGCGTGTCACAGGTGTGACATTATTATAACTATTTGCTTTGTCTTGTAGGTGAGAAGCCACCCAAGCCCCCACGGAAGCGCAACATACAGGCCATAGCGGTGACGTCACCTCGGCCGAGTCGAGAGAGCAAGTCTCTCCTCAAGGACCAGAAGAGGAAGCTGTCTAAGAAATACGAGGGGCTCATCACGACACTGATCACTCGGTGTGAGGAGAGCGTCATCACGGTGGGTGATTCCCGATTTTATTTTTTTGGGAAAGATTGTGGAAAACAAGCGTGCGGTCCACCTGATGGTAAGCCGCAGCCTGTAAACGCTTGCAACTCCAAAGGAGTCACGTGCGCATGGCCGACCCTTTATAAATTTTGAGGATTTGCTGTGTTGACAGCAGAGAGGAAGAATGGCGTGGATCGCTCTACTAAATATATTGTATTTAAGAAATAAGAAAGTATTTATTGCCAAACAAAACAAAACAAAACAACAAAAATACAATTACAATTAAATTTCACCATAAATTGCTACAAAAAAATATCAATGCCTGGCTTGGTTTTTGAAGAAGTGTTTTTGAATGTTCGTATACATTTTACCCCACAGATATCCGAGAAAGACGCCTACATATTAAAACTGAAAGACAAATTGAGAGCTGTTCTAGAATACAATAAACTGTTTGCCGAAGAGAATGACACTTTAAAGAGCCAACACTCAATCTTAGTTAAGTATGTGGAAGAGTGTAAAGCAGCGCTTAAAGAGGAAAGGGAGAGGAATAGTGAGCTGGACGCTAGGTGTAAGGAGATGGGTGAGAGGCTGAAGCGGTTGGATGTACCTGATAAAGGTATGTACCTCACGACTACAAAATGATATTTGTACCTATTTTTATTGTTTCTCAATGTACAGGTAAAAAATCCTGGGACACGTAGTCGAATTTCCCTTTTTTATGACCAGCTGAATGATGAATGTGGGTTATTATGGTATTTTTGATGTGGTTGGTTAAGTCGTACTTAACCTTAATCCATACGCAATAAGTTTCATTTCTTGTAATTTCTCAGATTATGTGACAGAGACAGCGGTTCCACTGGTGGAAGTATGCATGAACTGCAGCAGAACGCAGATCCTGCTGACACAGGCCAGGGAACAAACTGCCAGGCTTCATAGAGATATGCAGGCCCTCAAGGATGTATTGTACAGGTATATTTGAAATTATTGAAAACTTGTTGTTTCCCGCGACTTCGTCCGCGTGGAACTCGTTTATCGCGATAGAATTTAATTGCAATTTTTTTATATCAGGCGCTTACCTAGTTACCGCTCTTCCAAATAAATTTTCACCCTCTTACGGGATGATTTCCGGGATAAAAAGTATCCTATGTCCTTCCCCGGGACTCAAACTATCTCCATGCTAAATTTCATCTACATCGGTTCAGCGGTTTAAGCGTGAAGAGGTAACAGACAGACAGACACACTTTCGCATTTAAAATGTTATATTAAGTATGAATGACAGATTTTTTATAATCCTGTCATTAAATTTTGAATCGACTCGTTATGCCGGTAAAGTCGCTTTTTGTACGCAATTTGATACAACTCGGCCAGTTCAAGTGATTTTAAGTATAACTATAATGTCTGAATACATCGAACAAATCTCATATGACAAGGGATCTTTTGCGATACGAAATAGGCGAACTTTTCTTTATATGACACAAGTATGACACGATACACGCAGTAAGCTTATGACAAGTTATTCCTGTATTCTATTTGCTACCTAGACATGTACGAGCCTGTAGTATAGGTTTTTTCGAAACAAAACACAACTGAACGCGTTTGCGTTTAGTCTCATTTTGTAAGGCAAAGCGAGCAGCGCCTCTGGTGGCTTTCGCTGGTACAGTTCGTACACAACTCTGAGGCCAAATTCTGTCAAACGAACGCGAGCAAAACTCGACTTAGAGCTCTGACTGTAAGGTAGATTTTTATTTGCGTTAATTTGACAGCACTTGGCCTTACAGTTTTGTACGAACTATGACTACTTTTTGCCATATATTAAGATTAAACGCAAACGTGTTCGTTTGTGTTTTGTTTTGATACAACTTATACTAGAGATACTGTAGCTTAATGAGGTGGTAACTACTAACAATTACACCAACACAACAAACAACAACAAACAACACACACAACAACAACAACAAACAATTAGCCCAACAAGACTTCATTTTCAGATTGAATGTTCAACTGTCAAGATACCAGGAGAAACTACGGTCCAACATACAAAACCTCGGGACTGACAGCAAGACGGAGAAATTCGACCTGGACTCACTCATCACCACCAGTCTTGGATACAAAGGACTAGGTTAGTAGGTAACCTTTTGACAAAGACCCCTAAAATGGGCACTGCGTAACAATCATGCTCACGAATCTTCAAATAAAACTGTTGTTGCTGCTGTCAAAAGAGCCTACCAGGGTAAACCGACAGGGAGACGGCCGGTCGGCCGCCCCAGATACCGCTGGGCTGACGTTGTGAATGCTGACCTACGTGAGCTTCAAGCTGAGTCGTGGAAAGATCTAGTACAAGACCGGGATCAATGGCGTGCACTCGTATTGGAGGGCAAGACACACTTTGGGTCGCTGAGCCAGCGGAGTAAGTAAGTAGTAAGTAATCTTCAAATACTTCAAGAAACATTCCGTGTGTTTATTGTTTTTTGAATGAATGATTTCTAGTTAGTCATAATGTTACCTAATATATCAGGTACAGTCGAGGAATTTCAATACTTGACACTTTTGGATTCTATGACAATAGAAATAGAGTCCAAATAAAAGAGACATTCAAATTCCTCGACTGTTTGAGATGGATGATTTTTTTTCAGAAGCTGTCAATACTGATGATGTTCAATCGAAAACTGGGACAGAAGATCACCCGCATACCTCTAGGGTTGTAGATCTTTCTGGGCTGTTGAGTGCTCAGGCATTAGGTACGAAACTACTTAACCGTTGTTTTTGCTAAAAAATTAAAACGTTAATTGGATTGTTATAGATTTTCTCAGAATATTCACAACCTCCTTATACAAATAAAGTCGTAATTGCATACTTCTAATTCTTTTCCCCCTTATTCATAAACGTCCAATACGTCCATCAAACCTATTTTAACTAAAGAGCTGCTGAAGTTCGTCTGTCTTTATCTGTCACTTTGCAATACGTGCTTGTGAGACAGTGACAAAAGACTTTCTAGTTAGCAGAGGTTTGTTAAGTTTTATGATAAGGGTTAATGTTTTTACTTTGTTTTCAGCGCCTTTGTTCGATGCCTTTCAAGAAAATCTTCAGGAGAAAGATACCCTCATTCTAGATTACGAGAAACAATTCGAAAACATCAACAAGAAATCCAAACAGATTGTGTCCGAGAATAAAACTCTCGTCGAAAAGGTGACAGCCCTCGAAGAGGAGTTGGGTCAATTGAGACAGAGTTATAAGAAGCTGGTGGTAGAGAAAGAGACAGGTGACATTGAGAAGGCAACGCTGTTGGAGAGAGCGGAACGGGCGGAGTCGAAGTTGAAAGAAGTTTACGAGTTGTATGAAGACAAGAGTAGGTGGAAATTATTCTAAGATTTTTGTTATACCACAGCACAGTATAGTATATCCTACCAAAATACAGTAATGGCATAATTCGGGGGGCGTCGTTGGCATAATTGACAACATTTCATATTTTTAACTACTTTATTTTATGAACTAGTTAGAAAATAGGTAAAAATTTAAGCCACCTGTATTTTTTCTTTTTCAATTTAACTCATTATTTCATACAAAAAAAAACACGTTGAAAAGTAGGTCATTCCAAAAGGGCGTAAGTAAAATATGACGTCATCTTCCCAACAAGAATCCAGAGCCACTCCAGAGCAGCGATTGTCTGTACTCTGTACTAAGGGGAAGCGAGGAAGATGACGCCAACTTTCGGTTTACAGTAATTTGCGATTTTTTCCAAAATTAACGGAGATAAAAATCTAAAAAAATGATTTTTGTGTACTTCACACGTTTTTACCGAAATGGTTTTCGAATTAAGACTTTTGGAAATTATGAAATATTGTCAATTGTTCGCGACCCCATGGCGCCCCCTCAATGGCAGAGCGGGTGACGCCGGTGTGTTTTTAGTGGGTATGCTTCTCTCCTCCAACGGGGGTTAACGCATTCACTGCCACCAACGCATATATGTGTTTCCGTTACTTTCACCCAGTGCCTTGAACGCACAGACGCGTTCATAATATTTAGTGACCTTCACCCTGTGCCTAAGACTTAAAATAGTCGGTTGAACTCACATGTGCGTTTGGGGCACACAGCAAAGTGCGGCACCTGCCGAATGTCCAGGAAAATAGGGTGGCAGTGAATGCGTTAAGGGAGTAGAGAGTCCCACATAACCCCCAAAAGGCCTCCCCCGGGCCGGGGGTATGCGTAACGCATTTTCACACCGATAAAAAAAAGGGTAGGGCATAATTGTATTGGTGTCATGATGCTGGACGGAGATTTCGAAAGGAATATGATTTGCGTGTTTTTTGCAAATAAAGAATGGGTTGCCTGTGTTTGTCGTTTCAGATTCAGATTCAGATCGAATTAGGGAGAGAGTGGGACTTTTCGACTAAGCTTAAACTAGTCATAAGTAAAGAGTCTATTGTAATTTAATTACATCGTGTTGAAATGAATAAATGAGTTAAGGCTTGGAAATAGTAAAATTAGATGTATACTTTGCCAGTGGCAGCCATGATGCGTGACTACGAGACGGTACACCGCGAGTACTTCGCCCTCAAGCACGTGTTGGAAGCGTCTTCCGGCAAGATGGCGGCGCTGGACGCGCGCACCGTGCCCGCCGACCTGCACGAGCGCCGGCTCGACCACTGCAAGCGGTGAGTTCCTGTTGAGCGGTGAGTCCGAGTTGCTGTCCGGAGCACGTGCTGGAAACGTGTTACAACAAGATGGCGGCGCTGGACGCGCGCACCGTGCCCGCCGACCTGCACGAGCGCCGGCTCGACCACTGCAAGCGGTGAGTTCCTGTTGAGCGGTGAGTCCGAGTTGCTGTCCGGAGCACGTGCTGGAAACGTGTTACAACAAGATGGCGGCGCTGGACGCGCGCACCGTGCCCGCCGACCTGCACGAGCGCCGGCTCGACCACTGCAAGCGGTGAGTTCCTGTTGAGCGGTGAGTCCGAGTTGCTGTCCGGAGCACGTGCTGGAAACGTGTTACAACAAGATGGCGGCGCTGGACGCGCGCACCGTGCCCGCCGACCTGCACGAGCGCCGGCTCGACCACTGCAAGCGGTGAGTTCCTGTTGAGCGGTGAGTCCGAGTTGCTGTCCGGAGCACGTGCTGGAAACGTGTTACAACAAGATGGCGGCGCTGGACGCGCGCACCGTGCCCGCCGACCTGCACGAGCGCCGGCTCGACCACTGCAAGCGGTGAGTTCCTGTTGAGCGGTGAGTCCGAGTTGCTGTCCGGAGCACGTGCTGGAAACGTGTTACAACAAGATGGCGGCGCTGGACGCGCGCACCGTGCCCGCCGACCTGCACGAGCGCCGGCTCGACCACTGCAAGCGGTGAGTTCCTGTTGAGCGGTGAGTCCGAGTTGCTGTCCGGAGCACGTGCTGGAAACGTGTTACAACAAGATGGCGGCGCTGGACGCGCGCACCGTGCCCGCCGACCTGCACGAGCGCCGGCTCGACCACTGCAAGCGGTGAGTTCCTGTTGAGCGGTGAGTCCGAGTTGCTGTCCGGAGCACGTGCTGGAAACGTGTTACAACAAGATGGCGGCGCTGGACGCGCGCACCGTGCCCGCCGACCTGCACGAGCGCCGGCTCGACCACTGCAAGCGGTGAGTTCCTGTTGAGCGGTGAGTCCGAGTTGCTGTCCGGAGCACGTGCTGGAAACGTGTTACAACAAGATGGCGGCGCTGGACGCGCGCACCGTGCCCGCCGACCTGCACGAGCGCCGGCTCGACCACTGCAAGCGGTGAGTTCCTGTTGAGCGGTGAGTCCGAGTTGCTGTCCGGAGCACGTGCTGGAAACGTGTTACAACAAGATGGCGGCGCTGGACGCGCGCACCGTGCCCGCCGACCTGCACGAGCGCCGGCTCGACCACTGCAAGCGGTGAGTTCCTGTTGAGCGGTGAGTCCGAGTTGCTGTCCGGAGCACGTGCTGGAAACGTGTTACAACAAGATGGCGGCGCTGGACGCGCGCACCGTGCCCGCCGACCTGCACGAGCGCCGGCTCGACCACTGCAAGCGGTGAGTTCCTGTTGAGCGGTGAGTCCGAGTTGCTGTCCGGAGCACGTGCTGGAAACGTGTTACAACAAGATGGCGGCGCTGGACGCGCGCACCGTGCCCGCCGACCTGCACGAGCGCCGGCTCGACCACTGCAAGCGGTGAGTTCCTGTTGAGCGGTGAGTCCGAGTTGCTGTCCGGAGCACGTGCTGGAAACGTGTTACAACAAGATGGCGGCGCTGGACGCGCGCACCGTGCCCGCCGACCTGCACGAGCGCCGGCTCGACCACTGCAAGCGGTGAGTTCCTGTTGAGCGGTGAGTCCGAGTTGCTGTCCGGAGCACGTGCTGGAAACGTGTTATAACAAGATGGCGGCGATAAATACGCGTAGTGTACACACAAAATTCTATAAAATTTAAATAATTTTCTTTTCTGTACAATTTTGGTGACTTACTGACGTAAAATCCGTAGAGTGCTTTTATCTCACGAGCGCGGGTGAGCCATGGTTGTGTGTTGAGCTATACATGCACATTGTCTATGTGTGCGTCAATGTAGGAGCTATTAGTTCACGTTGTCTATTTATTCGCATGTGTCACTACTACAACAATGGCCAACCCGCGCTCATGAGCGCGCTATATTCTCTGTGTTCTATACCTGACAATGTATAACAGTATGTTAATAACATAACAATGACTTGTAATATTGGTCATCTTAATTATAAATGACTATGACTATATCATGTTCATTACATTAATCAGGTTATTAGAAGAATTAAAACATCAGTACAGCATGGAGAACGATCGCAAAACTGAGCAAATAGGCAAGTTGCAGCAACAGTTGCGCGTTGAAGAGGAACGTTGCAGCAACGCGGAGCGCGACTTGCAGGCTGCCAAGGAGGAGTTGACCGCCGCGCTCAAAAACGTCAGGTGAATATAGTGAAAAATGGCGGGTTTTTCCTAGGCCCCACGCCAAGTAGTAAAAAAATCCAAAGTTGAGTCTTTATTTTCCTTTTTTTACTCAGCCTACTAAAACCATGCATTATTAAAAGACACGATTAAGTTAGTATGATAGTATTTTACCTCATCTAAACTCTGTCAAGAGGAATTTTAATAAAACTGCACAGTCAGATATTTATTTAGATTTGTCTAAAAAAAGCCATTCCCAAAGAGTTTTGCATCCCGTTTGGTCGTGAGCGAAAAACATAAGCGCGTCTCTTTCAAGGCATGCATGGTTGAGCGAATCGATGTATCCCCTTAACGTAATCGGTCTGTGATCGTAACTTTGTGCAACCGGCCCTTAGACTAAGGGCGAGTTGCACCAGTTAGGTACTTACCATCACCGATCAACGTTAAATATGGCGCCGGCACACTGTTAGTTATCCCATAGAAACTTGTAAAATTTTCCATACAATCAAATTTTAACGACAAATTTTTACGACAGACTGTTTGGTGCAACCCAGCCTAAACAAAGACAATGTAAAGGTAAACCAGAAGTATATGAACGTTGTCAAGAGGGCGCTATTATTCTGATCTATATAATATGGCAACAGACTATTTAGATATAATGACATTTTGACTGGTTTATTTGTCAGCTCCGACGTTAATTTTGAAATGCTTCCATTTTCCGAGCGTTATTTCTCAGCACTTTATTATACCGGGTGTACAATCCAAATGGGTCAGTATGGCGAAGTCGGAAACTATGAGAGATAGCGAGATCTGTTCTTAGGAACCATGACGTCGATTTTAGATTTAATAATAATTACATTCAAACTATAAACAATTAATTTATTCTTGTAAACAAGATTCCATTAGTGTTGTGCTTCTTGCGACTTGCAGAATTTATACACATTGATTTTGAACAGGTTCGATTCCCGGTTATGTATGAGAGTTAATAAAAAAGTTTGAATGTAATTATTATTCAATCTAAAATCGACGTCATGGTTCCTAAGAACAGATCTCGCTATCTTTCATAGTTTCCGACTTCACCATACTGACCCATTTGGATTGTACACCCTGTATAATATGGCAACAGACTATTTAGATGTAATGACATTTTGACTTGTTTATCTGTCAGCTCCGACGTTAATTTTTAAATGCTTCCATTTTCCGAGCGTTATTTCTCAGCACTTTATTATATACGATATTAATAATATTCCGCTCTCGACTAAATCTTTTTCGGCATTTTTGGTCAGTTACCATTTTATATTCAGCACATTACTATTATTAATACTTATTAAAATAAACTGCAACAGGGACACTGACGTGCTGACAATTTGTCATTATAATTATTGCCAGTGCACTAATTTCGAATTTCATGTTCCAATGAAATGAAGATATCTTCCTAGTCAGGATTTACTTTGCTGTGTGGATGACGATGACTCCTACTATGTTCCAGACTGTACCGCAAGGCGGCGGTGATCTTCCGTCACCGCATGCGCAGCGCGGCCGCGCGCGCCACCAAAGCTAGGCGTTCTCTCAGTGCGCAGCACGCAGAGCCGCTTATGAAGGCACTCGACACACTGGAACGTATCAAGCGGGAAATCAAGGTGGGTAAACTTGAAATTTGTTGCCCGATTTTCTACAAACATGTTATTGGATTTTGCACTTTATTGGTTGAGCTTTTGAACGATTTATAATTTATTTATTATTTTTGATGTTATTATTTTTCTATTAACTTAATGATAGTCTATAAACGAAGAATGAAGTTCCACGTTTAAAAAAAAATGCTCGTAAAAATTTTCAACTCCGTTTTCTTACTTGTTACAGGAAGTAAAATCTCGCGCTCACACATCTCTAGAGGAGTTAGAGCGTCGTATTTTAGAGCAAGAGCGACGAGCGGCCTCCGCCCAGCTAGAGTACCGGAGGGAGCTCGAGCGGGCCAATCTGGCTCTAGAGCACAAGGAGGGGATCATCCGCAGCCTCATAGATAAGGTGGCCGACGTCGAAGAAGTCAGGTGTGGTTCGATAATTCTTTACCTGAGCGGCCTCCGCCTAGCTAGAGTACCGGAGGGAGCTCGAGCGGGCCAACCTGGCTCTAGAGCACAAGGAGGGGATCATCCGCAGCCTCATCGACAAGGTGGCCGACGTAGAGGAAGTCAGGTGTGTTCGATAATTCTTTACCTGAGCGGCCTCCACCCAGCTAGAGTACCGGAGGGAGCTCGAGCGGGCCAACCTGGCTCTAGAGCACAAGGAGGGGATCATCCGCAGATCGACAAGGTGGCCGACGTCGAGGAAGTCAGGTGTGTTCGATAATTCTTTACCTGAGCGCCCTCCGCAAAGCTAGAGTACAGGATAGCTCGAGCGGGCCAACCTGGCTCTAGAGCACAAGGAGGGTATCATCCGCAGCCTCATCGACAAGGTGGCCGACGTCGAGGAAGTCAGGTGTGTTCGATAATTCTTTACCTGAGCGCCCTCCGCCCAGCTAGAGTACAGGATAGCTCGAGCGGGCCAACCTGGCTCTAGAGCACAAGGAGGGTATCATCCGCAGCCTCATCGACAAGGTGGCCGACGTCGAGGAAGTCAGGTGTGTTCGATAATTCTTTACCTGAGCGCCCTCCGCCCAGCTAGAGTACAGGATAGCTCGAGCGGGCCAACCTGGCTCTAGAGCACAAGGAGGGTATCATCCGCAGCCTCATCGACAAGGTGGCCGACGTCGAGGAAGTCAGGTGTGTTCGATAATTCTTTACCTGAGCGCCCTCCGCCCAGCTAGAGTACAGGATAGCTCGAGCGGGCCAACCTGGCTCTAGAGCACAAGGAGGGTATCATCCGCAGCCTCATCGACAAGGTGGCCGACGTCGAGGAAGTCAGGTGTGTTCGATAATTCTTTACCTGAGCGCCCTCCGCCCAGCTAGAGTACAGGATAGCTCGAGCGGGCCAACCTGGCTCTAGAGCACAAGGAGGGTATCATCCGCAGCCTCATCGACAAGGTGGCCGACGTCGAGGAAGTCAGGTGTGTTCGATAATTCTTTACCTGAGCGCCCTCCGCCCAGCTAGAGTACAGGATAGCTCGAGCGGGCCAACCTGGCTCTAGAGCACAAGGAGGGTATCATCCGCAGCCTCATCGACAAGGTGGCCGACGTCGAGGAAGTCAGGTGTGTTCGATAATTCTTTACCTGAGCGCCCTCCGCCCAGCTAGAGTACAGGATAGCTCGAGCGGGCCAACCTGGCTCTAGAGCACAAGGAGGGTATCATCCGCAGCCTCATCGACAAGGTGGCCGACGTCGAGGAAGTCAGGTGTGTTCGATAATTCTTTACCTGAGCGCCCTCCGCCCAGCTAGAGTACAGGATAGCTCGAGCGGGCCAACCTGGCTCTAGAGCACAAGGAGGGTATCATCCGCAGCCTCATCGACAAGGTGGCCGTAATGTGTTCGATAATTCTTTACCTGAGCGGCCTCCGCCCAGCTAGAGTACCTACACGATAGCTCGAGCGGGCCAACCTGGCCAAACGTTTGAGGATGACACTATTGAGGCTAAAAACAGTGCTCGGCCGACGGTTAGCGCGTACGGTCGGTCAGGAGTGTATTGTATGCTTTCATACGCGATGACTGTAGGTCAAGCACTGATTACAGCCTGGAATGTATAATCAAGTGTGTTTAGTAGTGTTTCTCATACATAATTCTATTTAACACAGGCTGAGCCAAACCAACGCACACCGTCTGCAAGGGATCGTGTCGGACTCGTCTCCCGAGCGGACCGGGTCCGACAAACCGGACAAGCCCGACAAACCGGACAAATCAGGCGTCAAGCTTGTCCCGGGTCCTGGCGGGTACTTTCAGGAGGACCGCACTAGGAAGAAGAAGGGGAAGGGATAAGGGAGGCAAGGTTATACCTCAAGGTCATATCGTAACGGTATCTCTACTGTTGTAATAAACCAGCCGTCGGCAACACGCGGCCTGCGAGCCTCCTTGAGCCCCAGGCGGTCGAAAAATCCCCAAAACCGGTTGACCTTGATCCTCACGGACCGTGTAGACAGTTGTTCCTTTGAAAACCGGTCTTTGCGGACCAAGGTCGCCCCGTCCTAGGGACTTGTCGGCGACCGTTACGATCGCGCTTTATTGACAACCGACAATGTCAGAATCAGAATCAGAATAATTTATTCGTGACAACACACAACAAAAGGAAAAAAAAATAAAAAATAATAAAACAGTAAAACAAGGTATTGCACGAAATGGTTCCATCTCAGAATGTGCTGGCGTGGTTGCCAGCGCTGGTCTTCCGACAGAACCAATAAGTGATTTCCCAGCAGGTAACACATTAAAATAAAATAAAAAGTAAACAAAAAAAATTAAAACAAACCAATGAAAGAAATATTTAATCATAGATGCTTATAGTATATACAAGTAGCTACAATGTGGGACCTGTAGTCTGATAGAGTCACAATAGTACATTACGGGCGGTAAAACAAAGAATGTCTCAGATCGCAACTATTTGACGCCTGAGCTGAAGGCAAGGGCGATATATTTGCGATCTTAGGCTTTCTTTATTACCGCCCGAGGAAAGTACAAAATTTTATGTCTCCCCCTGGCCGGGAAGTGGGATTTTCCGATAATTGCCACTTTATGGCCGACATAAATTATTAAAACGTATGGCCCGCGACAAATTAGTTAGGTACTATGTGGCCCTTGGCTGCTGAAACGTTCTTAATATACTGTGCCGTCGATTTAAGATGAGTAGTTAAAAGTATAGTGTAATCTTGATGGCGCCAAGAACGATAAAGTATAGTTGTTATGGCACCCTACGGAAGTAACCTTTGCTCTTAAGTGCATAAGGTTCATATTCGTAAAGCTAATAATGTGATGTGTAGTTTAGTGTCATTAAGGGTTCCGTGCTTAAAAGGTAGCAATGCTGTTCAAACGGCGATGACGGGATTAAAACTGTGTAATAAATAATAAAATATATTTAGCGCCAATTATATAGATCATATATACGTCACCTCTCTATTATTGGAGGAGATGGAGACAGAAGGTGACAATTAAAATGAAAAAAAAAAAAAAGCCTTTATTATTCCTTAAAACCAAGAGTTGCTTAAAAGATAATATTACATACAAAAAAATGAAACGTTTTAACTTTTTTTTCAGTATGTCGGAATTTATAATAAACTATTATTTTTTTAACCGTATTAATTAATATTTGTTTAAGGACCCCTCTTAGGGCGAAGGCCTCCTCCAGTTGGTTCCATTTGATTATGTCCTGTGCCTCTTGTCCCCATTTGACAATTAGCAACTCCTAAACTACACTTCCGTCGTGTTTGGACTTTGGGCTCATTGGAACCGTCTTCACGAGTAGTTGTAGACATAATAACTTAATAACTTGTTACTAAGGTTATAATAGCGATTTTAGATGACTAATTATTGAGAATATGTATATATAACTAGATATAGCTTACACTTCGATATTTATTAAAATATTGTTGCACGTAACGTGTAACGTGGCAATCGAATGCTTTATTCAGATGGAAAGAATATAGGAATGTATCAGAATTAAACGTAAGGTCAGGGAGGCCAAACCCGTCAGCGGGGCATTTCCGTCAAACGGCGTTTACGGCTATTCAAACAACAGTACACGCTTACTGACTCGATCGGTAAAGCAGAGATAATTTTTTATACCCGCAGTCAAAAACAGATGGCGCTATCTAGCCAGTGAACGGAAAAAACCCGCCATCAAAGTTTAGTTGCGGTCGGAACTCGAACGCGAGTGTGGTATGCTGCTGTGTTTCGTGTCGGTGCGATGAAAAAAATAAGTTTACGGCTTAGTAAGCATGTTTATTAAATAGTTCGATATGCATGTTTGATGGTAGTTTTATTAATTTTCAATTATAATCTGTTGGTGAGAAACTATGGGTGGTTAAATATTGGTATTAACGAAATGGTCGAGCAGACAAATCCGTCAATTGTGAAACGGGCAAAACCGTCATGTGCCGGAATTTCCCTATTTCATATATTGCCAACCTTTTTGATTTGACTTACTTCAATAATAACTATGAAAATTAATACCGAGTTTAAGTCTTAATTTAATATGTACTTACTTATTTATAATAGGTTTGTGGATATTTTTGACAACTAAGCCAATAACTGGTTAACTAAATTTATCAAGATAATATATAATCATACTAATATTACAAATACGAAAGTTTGGATGTTTGGGCATTTGGATGTTTTCGATGTTTGTTACTCAATCACGCTTAATGGGCTCAACCGATTTGGATAAAATTTTGCACGTAGATAGTTTATAGCCTGGATTAAAATATAGGATAGTTTTTATCCCATCCGTTTTCTATTGGGAAATAATATGACATTTTGGGGTACAGCAATGCCATTTGGTACGAATGTTATACACGTCCACCTTAGCCCTTCATATCTTTATACAATTTCAATAGGTATATTAAAATTGTTGATTTTTACTCTGTATTTTTATTTGAGAATGTTAAGCACGGTTCCAAAGTTAAATCATTAATTTTGATCGATATAGGCAAAAGCAGTATGGTGTATGGGTCTCTTTGATTGTTGAGCATTTAGGGTCTTAGCTAAATTGGTCGTTCAATACTTATGCTATGAAATGTCCAATTTACTTATTAAGGGGGTTCGATAGCCATACAAAACGTCTTTTGACATATGCAGGCTAACGGCTTGATATTTTAAGAAACTTATGTAGCAATATTTCATAAAATGGCTTTCCTTTTTTAATCTGTGAATGTCAAAAAACGTTTTTTATGGCTATCGAACCACCTTAAATATTATTTGAAATTAAAAATATCGTTGCACCCATAATAACAATGACTTTGACACTTTACTTCGGACCTTACGCAACAGTGACGCCAACTGGTGAGCACAAAAACAGTAGCCCAGTATTTTAAAACCATGTTGTCAGTTGACGGATTTTCCCTAGGGTTTGGGAATTTGTTTCAAAAGGTTTACTACTCCTGATTGTAAAAATAGGCCGGAAATGCCCCAAAAAAATATATTTGGCAATACAATCTAAAATAAACCTTAAATTGAGTTCGCTAGAGTTTAGTATCGGTTAAGAGTTCAGCGGTATTTGTTCACTTGACGTATATGAGTGTAATGCGTCACGAAACAAGAAAAATCGTTGGTTGACGGAATAGCCCCAAACTGTTGGGAAAATCCGTCAACTGACATGTTTTAAAAAAGAAGACATATTTAAATAACCAACAGTACTAGCATATTAATATGAGTACATTTATATAGTTAAATTAATGCCCAATCTATTACAGTGATCAGGTTTATTAAAAAGTAAATATCCTCTTAGTTATGACCAGCCAAAGTGAACTTATCAAAAAGTATGACGGAAATGCCCTCATTGACCTTAGTTTTATTTTTTGAGCTGAAATTTGACTTTGTTTTTTGACAGCGGTGCCGTGATCTCAAGAAATATGTCTTGCCTATAATATAATTAGTTCACTTACCCGTGGCTTGTTGAATATGGACTTCGAATAGTAGAATAGGGATGTCGACTCAATTTTTTTTAAGTATTACTTCAATAGAAAGAAGACATAAAACTATGCCAAATAGTGAAAATCCTATTCAAATATATCAAAAAATAACGAAGCTACAACGGTTAGAATGTTCGTAGTTAGAGAGATAATGTGCTACCTAACTGTGACGTCACTTTTAAGTAGCGCCATAGTAAATGACGATCGTTCAATACAAAGGTGCGTTTTGCGGAAAAGGTACAGAACATACCTACTCTTAAAACTTTGACGACTTATAATTACGTAATTATTTATTTTTTTGAATTACATTTTTTGCCATTTGATTGAGAATTTGAGCCTTTATGTAGAAAATTTGGATTTATTGATTTTCTTTTATAGTGTCGTCATCCCTATTTGACAGATCCCCGATGCCAGCACCACTTCGGCTTTAACGTTCATTGACAGTCCATGAAGGTTCATTTTAAACTGGTCTGTTCTCATGTATAGATGACAGCGGCGCTCAAAAGGCTAAATTTAAATAGCATAATGAAACTGAAGCTTCTGAGAACGTGTTATTGGCAGCTGTCGTTATTTTGTTGTCGTTACTTTTATATCACGAGCGCGGGTCAGCCATAGTTGTAGTTATGTTATGACACATATGAACACATAGATAACGTGAACTCACAGATCCTACGCTGACGCACACATAGACAACGTGCATGTCTAGCTCAACACAACCTTGGCTCACCCGTGTTCGTGAGATAAAAGTAATACAGTAGAATCCGGATACAGCGACGGTCAAGGGACCGGCGATATTACGTCGCACTAACAGAACGTCGCACAAACCGGACTGATTTTCTTTGAAAATGTTTGGTATGAATCCTACGTCGGTGATTTAGCAGTCGTTGAAAGCGGTCAAATGTTATATGCGGAGTCGTTATAAGCGGATTCTACTGTATATCATAAAACAAGTCAGCCTGAAAAAGACGCCACTTTGTCATTATGACGCCATACCTGCATACCAATTCAGTTTATCTCAAAGGCTGATTTATTCTGACGTTGGCCGTTTCCTTGCACCAGCATGTGACACTGAAATTATACAACGAGGATTAACTTTGGTAAACTCTTATGTCGGCTGCAAATCGAATCTTATATCTCACATATAGGGTATGAAAACAATCGACGTAAAGCGAGATACGAGTTTGCGGAAGGTATTTACTGTATTGAATACTTATTGACAAAGGTTGGTAGGTACTTAGTTGTCGGATACATTTCCACGGGAATATAACGAGGTTTCAGTCACTGTTTTCAATTATTAGGTACTTACATGAAATATTCGTGTAACAATATACTAAAAGCGGCCGCTTTGAACTATGAATACAGATATAATTGTATAATTACAATGAGTTACAAATATTTTTGCGTAAGTTTCAAGATAAGAACTTAAGAATCGTGGAAGTATATGTCATAATGGATATATTTGTTGAAAGTCAAGCTCCTAGATTAAAACTATGAGCAATCAGTGGAACGAAACACATTTATAAAGAAGTGCCTACTAAGTGAAAAGAAGGTGGGATGTGCATTGCAGATATCACAAAGTTAAGGACTTTACGAATATGCGGTAAGTGAGTTATTGAGTAATTATGTGTAATATTGAGTGTGTAGCAGTGGCGGAGCGTCCATACAACTCGATTCCCACCGGCTTGCCTAATTTTCCTTGCCAGTCCAGTTCTTTTACTACGGCTCATAAAGAATAAGAAAGGCAAATTGTTTCCGGCTTCCCTAAGAATATATTTGACGTGCCGCCACTGGTGTGTAGTGTTGTGTTCCTGGAGGCGAGCAAGGTTGCCAGGGCTCCCGAGAATGCACTGTGTTGAGCGAGGGACCTAAATTTGTGCCTTCCGCTGTCAACACAGCGAACCCCCAAAATTTATAAAGGGTTGGCAACGCGCACGTGACTGCTCTGGATTTGCGGGCGTCTATAGGCGGCGGTGTCCACTTATCATCAAGTGGGCCGTACGCTTGCTTGCCACCTTCGATGAATTAATCATGTCACGTGTAACTCCTCTCGTTACGGTTCCGTAGTAAACAAGGAAGCCTTTTTTTCCATTGGTTGCGAATCTTCTAGGTGGAAATTTTTGGATTCTGATCTGAGGCGGACCTTACATATAGGTGGAGTAGGTATGAGTTTCGCGAAGGGAGGATGCGTTTGCGCCTTGGACTTGTACGGCTTGTCCATAATGAAACAAAATAAAGTCTAACTCTAAGAATCATCTAATATTGAATCGAATAAATCAGTTCTAAATCCACATAATAATTCTACTCGTTTTCTCGCTCAAGCATATTATATTTAGGTATTTATTTAACCATTTGTCGCATGACGTCATGTAAAATTAACCGTTCAAATTTTGCGAGTTTTTTCTTGAGTAGGTAGAATTATTATGAGAATACTCGCTGCTCGCCGGTGGTGGGACTAGCGCCCAGTGCCTAAAGCGGGTATTACACTACACTGTCCTGAATCAGGCGTCCTAACTAGTAGAGGGGAGTTGAAGCATCTCGCTCTAACGTATAGGTCGGAACCCTTCTAAGTGTCCTGAATTCAGGACAGTGTAATAGGTACCCGCTTTAGACTTGACGCTGCTTTAGAATACTAAGTATGAAAATCTACTGTGGCAGATATGTTTGATACGACTTTGCCGTTGCGTATAGCGACCAAAAAGTCCTAGCTACATGTTAATTTGGTACCTGGGTCATAAAAACTTGCAGAAACAAAAGTCTCTCCTGTGGTCAATAGTTAACGGCTTATGAGCATGTGAGTTATGATTTTATTACATGGATTTATAGAGCCGGAGACGCCGTTTATGCGGGTTACTAGACCAATCCAAAATTAAGCTTTGTAGCCCTTAACTTTTGATATGTCCACAGGAAAGACGCGAACCTAAATCTGTTTATAACCCACCTATCAAGACTTCAATTTGTATAGAATTTGATAGACTATCTTTTCCTATGTTTTGTCAAATGGAAAATGGCTTTGTTATCAGGTTTATAGAGGCGATTAGTGCCGCTCTGTTTTCTCTGTTATCTGCCGATGTGTTAATTCGTTTGAAACAATTAATTCCTAGGATAGTCGTGTCCTACGCCTTCAGTCGTGGACGCGCCGTTTAAGTGGCATTAATGCGACATAGGTAGGTAGTAAATGTCGCATAAGCAGTGGATTTGAGTGATTTGTAGAAGAGTAAGTGACGATTTTGCTAAACAATAATTCCTGTTTATCCCGAATTAATCCATCCAAGTTTGATGTTTACTTTGATCTCGTCAGGTACTGCTGTTTGGTTGCATCCGATAAAAAGTTGAAGATTTTTTCTCGAATGATCTTAAATTTTCGGGTAAGTCCAACCGTTGCAAGATTCGTTTCTCAGCTGAAACCATAAGAAAAGTAGGTAAAATACCTACCTACTTAGCAAACCATACTTTAAAAGAGCCATCGCAGGCCATGTTCCGCAGAACAATATTATTTGTTCTTAATAAAGTCGTAGACCAAAGGCGAATATTTTCAAATAACAAAGCCAATTCACTTTCAAAGGGTAATTAGCTCTATAAGTGATATTGAAAATTGTACGCTGTACTAATAAAATTATGGTTCGTTTTAATATAATTGTTATATTATAGAGGCTATTATTATAGAAGCCATACGCTCGTAATAATAAACTATTTGACGTTGTTTCAGGTTTTTAACCAATGCGAAAACAATTTCAGCATTTATTATCCCCAGCGTAACTGTGAACCTATTTCTTAAGCAATTCTTTAGTAACCGTGGTCCTATCTAAGGCGGGTGATGGGAATTTTAATTAATTTGTACAGCTGTCATTCAGTAATGTTTGTTCGGTAGTACGTTAAATGGGTAATTTTCCACGAAGCAATATGAAAATGGTGAAGTTTAGTTGGAGTTAACTCGTGGTAGAGTAGTGGGTTCGTTTTGTGTTTCTAAGTAAGTTCCTGGACTTATATTATTCTCATCTTAATTTTAAACATAAAACTACTATCCAATACATTTTAGCAGTACCCAGTAGTACCTAACAGTCGTCGAAATTTCTCATGAAGCAGCATTGAAATAATAATTCCTCTTCGAGTAGGTAATTAGACTTCTCGAATGATTTACCTTTTAGCCCCAAAAATATGTGACCGTCCAGCTCACTGGGGCCTTTATGGTCGGTATTGAGTTACGCACGGATCTATAATCTACAATACATAGGCTACCAAAAACAATGATCACCATGTCCCTAAGTGCCATACTTTTTTTTTAATAAATCGTCAAAGTTACTCAACCCAAAAATGCACTTTTGAGAAATAACTAAGAGAAGTTTAAAACTCATTTAAAGTATGTTCCCGTGGGAAGTTACATAGATGATGGTAGATCCTGAATCTTGAGGTTCTCTTCTATAGGAAACAATCAAAGATTTTTCAATTCCACTACCCCGTTGAGAAAAAATGGCCTTTGATCAGTGCAAGGCGCCGATCATAAAAAAGTAAGGAAATTTGTAATAGGTGAATTATTATTTCGTATTTTGTGATCTTTGTCATAGTGTATGCTAGAAAATAGTTTACTTAAAACATCGAATGGAAAATAAAAAAAAATCCTAACGTGATATATATTTTTTTATAAATATAGAAAATGATATTTTTTCTATCTCGTCACGAATAAATTTAACAATTTCCGTGTAGTATACCATACTTACCTGTAATAAGTCTAGACAAGCATTACACAGGTTTTATTTTTTTTCTATGTCAATTAGTTTCAATTTTATGACCGATTAAAGTTACATGAAAATCAAGGTTTACTTCCATACAATTGAGAAAAGGGCCCTTATGGACGAATGTAACCAAAAATGTAAGTAAATAATAATATTTACATAGTCTAAGTAGCAATCTTGTATTAGAACGTAATTCTGAATAAATCTTTTCATTACAAGTTTTTTGAATTTTGCGTAATTTTTAAATTATACGAAAAAGCAATTTCGCATAGTAAAAATTATTTTTTAACTCTATTTAAAAAAAACCGACCAAGTACGTGTCGGACCATGCACAATAAAGGGTTCCGTACCGACACCTACTAGTCCATATTTAAACCCACTATCCGATACGTCGAATCGAAAAAGGTCGTATCTTCATAGTAAACTCACGGCACTTACGCCCTTTTGTTTGGGCAAAACAGTTTTTCAGCAATTACTCAAAAACCAGTAGCCGTATTGTTATCAAACCAAAAATCGTCTTAAGTATTTATTAATGTACAGTCACCAGCATCAATATCTGCTGCGGCCCTACCTTTTTTTTAATTTCACGTTACTATTATGTAGCAATTCATAGAATAATACTTTCCTACCATATATTTTCATAATTAGAGAGCTTATAGTCGGCTGTGACGGACGGACGCACGTACGGACGGACGGACGGGCAGACATGATGAAACTATAAGGGTTCCGTTTTCACCATTTTGGCTACGGATCTCTAAAAATACAATTAATAGGAAATGTAATACTTAAGAAACAAAATTTTTTGCAACGGTCATGCACGACTAGAACTTACTTGACTTGAGACTAGAAATAGGTATTTGTAACGTGTACCACTAGAATCCAGTAAACAGAAAAGGCAAATAAATAATACAGAAAATGGTTAGAAGTAATTAGAATAAGTTATTAACCTATTTTATATCATTATTATCTGACCTCTGCCATAAGGGCCCTTTTTTACTAAACTTTACAACAAATTTTAAGGTAGAAATACTTAACTTATACGTGTGAAACCAAGCTAGAAATACACATCTAGTCTTATACTTTATCAATATGCAAAAAACAAAAAATATGTGATTTTACCGTATTTTACTAAAACGCTGATATCTACGAAACTAGAAAGTGCCATAAGGGCCCTTTTGTTATGGACTGACTCATATCTCTTCGTGGTTTGTTCGAAACTTTTTTTTTATCGAATCACATCGATGGCAAACAGGCTGACAACCGATAGTAAGTGGTCACCGTTGCCTATGGACGCTTAAAACGCCAGTTGTATTGTGAATAAGCAATTTGCAAAGAAGTCGAGCAGAATATTGATTGGGGCGAATTGGGAAGTCTAAAGATTATGTATTTAAATAAGTATAAGTATGCGATGCTTAGTACATATCTCCTGGTTAATTAAGTTTCTGACGTATTTTTTTGAGACCATGTACATCTCTAAACACTTTAGAATAGTCATTATTATTAATATTTTGACGCTCAGAGACCATTTACATCTTTGGGATATTATATTAAATTTTGTTATTCAGACTGAGACCTTATACATCTCTAACTATACTGATTTTGTAATATTTGTAATAGATCATTAATATTTTGACATGAAAAATTTATTATATTCTTATTGACCTTATTGTCATATATATTTAAACTAATTTTTCTCATAAAAAAATGTAGCATATGCTTGTATTATCAGACTTTATTACTAGTAAATTGTAAATTGACATGTAAAAGTGCCATTGTGGCCCACTTGCAGAATAAATGTTTGAATTTTGTATCCAGAGATGAGTACCTTCGGAACTGCGGTTGTGTTCGCCATAATCCTGCATGTCACGGCAGGACAGGACGCCAACTGCGACTATTCAACAACTGTGAGTACCTAGCCTACTACCGAATAAGGCACTGGTCCTACCGTCGGCGAGTAGCGACGTACTCCCTTGAGCGAGAAAACGCTTTGAATTACTATAAGAGTACTCGCTCCTCGCCCGTGGTGGGACCAGTGCCTAATACATGTTTAGGTATTTATTTAACCCTTTGCCGCATGAAGTCATATAAAATTAACCGTTCAAATTTGGTAACCGTATGTCAATACGTACAGGCCTAATGATGGTGTGATTTTGGGTATAGACACCTGTAAAAATTTATATAACATAGTGTTGCTATATGGACAGAAAATCATCAAATTATCATTATTTAAATTGGACAAAATAATCAAAATCATAATAAAGATTCGTAAAAAAAAAAGTTTTTTTTTAGCTAGGATGTACCAACATTAAAAGGGAATCCTCATTTCTCAATTTAAAATAAATGTATGGCAACGATGTCCGTAAAACGCAATATTTCACGACCGAAACGGCACATATTACTCGTTTTTCATATAAAGGCAAAATAGATATGAGGCTATGGAACGGTGACGTCACATTTCGCTGTCAATCAGTATGAAACGTTTTCAGTGTTCGGCAGCTATCCTGTACTTCGCGTCTCATTTTGCGTTGTTCTAACTGTAGATAGTTGGTCTCATACAAACGTTGTTAAAAACTGGTTCCAATGACACCATAAAAAAAATGGCCAAATAACAAATTGCTATAGATAGTGAGCTTTAATGCTAAACAAGAGTACTTACCTTTGTCCTAAGATCTCCTCATTTAGTTAACTCTTTGAATGCCAAAGTGGTCGTGTGTCCACCACGCCACCACGCCAAGCACTGTTGAATTGTTAGTGGTTCTTGGCGTGGTGGGCACGACGACACACGACCACTTTATAGGTTCTTGGCATTCAAAGGGTTAAAAGAAAATATAAGATTAGGTAATTAATATACTAGTTACAAATCCGCCTTCAATGTGACTTGTATGCCACTGTCACTAAGGCGATATCAATACATATCACTTTTTCGTCATATTCATAATTATGATATTAGCTTAGATTGTTTATCTTCAATTACTGTTGGGGAGATTTAATCATTGAATTTAATTATGAAAAACACCACGGTATACGATAGTTATTGCAGATTCTTGATAAGATACCTACGAGTTGCATCAGACCACAACCGTGCGAAAACAAAATGAGTTACCTTATCACCTAAATCCTACTAAGTATCTTTACATACCTATATACCTAACTGCAGTTTTTTTTATGTATGACTAAACAGCGATTGACCTTAGTCTCACCTGATGGAAAGTGACGACAAGCCCTAAGATGTAGCTCGCTAGTTCAGTAATAGCCTATTCACTCTTGCCTTGAAGAGGCCCAGATTATAATACCTATCTGGGCCATTTTACGGAAAGTTGTACACTCGACTTTTTTTTAAATTTGGATAAAATTGGGTTTTTTCTACTCAGAATCGAAAGCACTTTCGAATGATATAGGGGAAAAAAAGTGTCCCAAATTTTTTTTATTCCATTCCGTTACCGTTTTCATACTAATTTTGTAATGCTTGTATGGTGGTAACGGAATGGAAAAACTGAAAATTGTATGAAAAATTTGGGACACTTTTTCTCCCATTAGGTTCGAATGTGCTTTCGATTCTGAGTAGAAAAAACCCGATTTTATCCAAATTTAAAAAAAAGTCGAGTGTACAACTTTCCGTAAAATGGCCCATCTACCAAAATAATAGGTTTGGGTCATAAACACTTGAAAAAACAAAAGTCGTCCCTCCTGTGGTCAATAGTTAACGGCTTATAAGCATGTATTTTATGATTTTATTACATGGATTTATAGGAACGGAGACGCCGTTTATGCAGCTTAAAAGAACAATCCAAAATTAAGCTTTGTAGCCCTTAACTTTTGATATGTTCCCAGGGAAGACGCGAACCTAAATCTGTTTATGACCCGTTTGTACTAAAAAAATGATTTCTAGGCTCAACCAGGACAAATGTACTACATCTACAGTCCCGGATACCCCAACAACTACTCTGGCGCGAGGCAGTGCCGCTGGATCGCCACCTGTCCTTCGGGCTACCGCTGCCGCCTCAATTGCCCCGAGATAAGGCTACCCGCAGTAAGAAAATACACTATTTTCATTCGATCCAGACAAGTTTCTAACTAGCGCTAACCAAGTATCTCTAGTTTTTTATTTATTGTATGGCAATTATTTCGAACCGTGAGATCTTCGAGAAGACAGTACGGTTGCCAGTTTTGATGCACTTTTAGCACCACCCAGGGGTCACGTGTAGGGTAGCGGTGGGTACTTTCCCTACGGACGTGGTGCAACTTCGACCCCCCTTTGTCAAGTGAGTGGGCAACTTGACTGTTAGATGTTCTCAAGCCGCCCGAAGGCCTCCAACTTGGCTTAACGACTGCTGCCATAGACAGCAGTGCTCTGCAGTTAGTAACCACTCAAATCCATGTGTACTGACCGCGGCCGACATTGCTTAACCTGGGATACCGCACCGCATTCCGAGCATCGCCGTACCCGAGTCCAAACGGAACCCTATTGCTGTCACTCACGCGTCCGTCCGTCCGTCAAGCCGTCGTTTGTCATACATGTTTTACAGTCCAGCGATTGGAGCTACATTCCTAGAATTTTCACAGTATAATATAAGCATCTTGGTGGCCCAAAGCCATACAAATAGTCAAAACAAATTTTTAAATGTTTCAAGGGCTACAGTTGAAGGGGAGTGCGAAAACAATTAACCAACTTAATTTAGTGGTTGGTTCGGAACCCTAAATATGCGAAATCTGACTCGCACTTGGCCGTTTCTGTCTTTTTTATTTTAGCTGATTATTATGCAGCGGGGAAATCTAGACTGCGGGAAATTAAAACTAATCGAAAATATCTCCCACATGCATCATTTACTAGAGTGCTATCTATGCCCGGATAGCTGAAAAGCGCTTTCACAATTTCACCAAGACGGCACTCTAGAAAATGATGTAAAATATGGAAAATATTTCGGTTCGTTTTAATTTCCCGCAGTCTAGATGCAACGAGGAACTCTTTTCACTACTTATATCCTTATGTTTTCACTCCCACGCGATCTCATTTATGTTATAAGACTCGGCTCGCCTGTTTTAAGCTAATTAAATTAGACATGTGGCCAATTCATCGGCATCATCATGTGGGATCCGCCACAATCATATCAGCCGAAATACGTCCACTGCTGGACATAGGACTCCCCAAAAGAGTGCCACAATGACCAGTCCTATGCCACCCACATCCAGCCACCACCACGGACCGGAAGGCGCAGCGTGGGTAGAAACAAGGTGGACTGATGACCTGCTAAAGGTCGCGGGAGTCCGCTGGATGTGACCAAATATACGAACTAAAATAAATGTATACTTTATTTCAATGATATCTGGTCGTAAAACCTATTCATACTGCCTGTACAGAGTTCAGGATGTTCCGTGGATCGTCTTTTGATCTCCCGAAGCGGGGATCCTCAGCTCAACAACGCAGATGTGTACTGCGGATTAGGGTCCACCTCTGCCCTGTCCACCGGTCAGCAAATTAGTGTCGGTGAGTGAAAAAATACTTCTACAATCGATGATCGATCACGTCAACACGTCATTTTAACCTTTTCACCACCATTGACTTGATATAAAGTCAGGACATTAGGTGCAGCCCCACACGCCAATGACTTCATATCGAGTCGACCAAGTCGTTGTAAAGGATGCTACATGCTATCATTATCAAGTAGGTAGGGTTCATTTTCAGCTTACAGAATCTACTACAGTCTGTCTGTGGCGGACTCACTGCGGAATGAATTATGCTCAAAAGCTAGCTCGACTGGAATGCCTCAACTCTACATAACACTGTAGGGAAGTCAACACAACTTTGGTCTTCCGAAGATAAATAAAGATGCCAGAGATCCTGAGTATGCATTGTTGATGGCAGGACAACATCGTTTTTTTGGGCTCGACTAAAGCTGGACTGATCTTAGAGGCAATAGCGTTAATTTTAATAGTTAAGTGTTGGGCTGCTGGTAATTTACTCACTATCATATGTATTGGCTAAAACACCCGTGAAGTTCTAATCATTATCCCCAGTAACGGCAGCATTGTCTTACTGTTCCAGGGTTAATAACTGCAGCCAATACTCCCGGAGGTAGGTTCTACTGCGAATTGACGGCGGAGGCAGCGTCAGTGCCTCCATCCACGTGTAGCTGTGGCTACAAGAAATCGGTAGGTTCTTAGTCGCTTACAGTGCCGGCCCGACCTTCTATAAGTATCAGCTGTTCCAAAACACAATACAGTATACGTGACTACTCAAGAAAAAGGCGACCGTATTTCTTTTGAGATTGTCTTCCCCATTTTAAATAAAATTATGATAATGTTGTTGATACACTCGTGGGATCTCTAGGGAGACCACAGATACGAGAACTTTTACTCAAATACAATAGGTAGCCAACTGTGCTGCTGTAGAAAGATACCCTCCCTCCGCGCGAGGCCATACAATTTCTTTATAACGTCCCAGCCTTTCTCCCTTTCTGGGCAGGCTTCGCTACTTAGCACGTTCTCCTCAAATGAGGCGCGACAACACAGCTCTCGACGTCGCACTGCACCAGATCTTCAATCCCCCTTCACTCTTCTTGGGCACTCCTGACAAGGCTCCCATTATTTCAGAACCGTATCGTCGGCGGGCAAGAGACAGGCGTAAACGAGTTCCCAATGATGGCCGGTGTGGTATACTTGGACCAAGAGCTGATCAGGTGCGGTGCAACTATCATTGACAAGCGGTATGTGGTGACCGCGGCCCATTGTGTCGCGGGGAAGCGGCCCTCGGACCTTGCCGTGGTGGTGGGGGAGCATGATACGACGATTGGTGAGTTTTTTTTTTGTTGGTTGGCCTGAGTCTCAACTGATGGAAAGCGACGATAAGGCCTAAGATGTAACTCGATGGTTCAGTAATCCTATAAACCCCAGATTATAATTGTCCGGAAATACAGAAGACAGGAAGATGTAGTTATTTTAAATAGAAAACTCTCGTGAGTCTCGGACGTATATTGAAATCGGGCCTTTAACGTCTTTGAGGTCGA
Source organism: Cenopis cana (assembly GCA_951800055.1). Taxonomy (NCBI): domain Eukaryota; kingdom Metazoa; phylum Arthropoda; class Insecta; order Lepidoptera; family Tortricidae; genus Cenopis; species Cenopis cana. The sequence continues at coordinate 3,569,669 of OX637495.1, forward strand.
ATATCGCTCAACTTTTAGAACTGGCATTATATCAATGGTCTCAATTTTAATTTCCAGGAGACTCACCGGCTACACAAGGTTTACTTGTAGAGCGGATCACAAGTCACCCTCAATACAGCTCGTAAGTTTATAAAAGCAGATAGGGTTTCCAGTAACTGGCCACTTAAGAAAATGCCATTCAGTGATTAGCCACCAAATCTGTGCAGTGAATACCCACTGAATACCGAATTTAACAAAATACACGAAAGCTCTGAATCTGAACCCAGTTATTTTAATTTTATTTAAATATTTAACTACAGAATTCGTTTGCTCTTTGCATATTTTTTCGAAGTGGCCAGTTATTGGGCTGGCCAACAACAATAGGTAATTTTACCCTACTCATGAGAAATGAACATTGAACAAGTGTACTATTTACGCCAAAATAACCTTTATTATTCCTCGATTTTCAGTTCTAACTACGACTACGACATCGCCATCTTACGAGTGGCGCAGGACATCGTTTTCAGTGATCGTGTCGGCCCCGTCTGCCTACCCTTCAAGTTCACCAATACTGACTTCACTGGAAGCCAGTTTACCTTGTTGGGTAAGACTGCCTTTATCCCTTTCGCGCGGGTTGGCGGGTTGGTCATTGTTGTAATTGTCACACATACGAACACATAGACAACTTGAACTCAGCGCTCCTACGTTGACGCACACAAGGACAATGTGCATTGTATAGCTCTACACACACATGGCTCACCCGTCCTCGTGAGATAAAGTACTCTACTGCAATAATGCTTATGGGAATCGTAACTCGTGGGACTGTCTTCCTTGTAGAGCAGTTGAGATATTTAACCCTTTGAAGGCCAAGAACGCCTTAAATTATTCACGTCTTGTCGTGCCTACCGCCATTAACGACTATAGATGTTATGACGTACGTTGTCAAAGTCATCTTCGTCCTTTACACCTTAAGTCTGAGCTACATTGTTTAAAACCATGGTGGTAAGGCGTCAGGCTTCATATTTATATTCAATCTCTTATGGAATATTAGTTGGCGTGTAGGTGTCTCTATCTTACATGAAGAATGGCTTCCAAAGGTTTGAGTTCGTTATCCATTTACCTTTATATTATTTCGAGTCCCAGTTATTTTCAATCTTATTGCTATAGTTGCTAAACATCTCTAAGTTGTTCACATCCGTTGATCCTCATCATCCTAGTGTTATCCGAGTGTAGATGCACCCTAGAAGATGCCCTGGCTCCGATGACGTTGTTAACTATATGTAATTAACGTATTCTTTAAGGATGGGGCACTCTGTTCATCGGCGGGCCGAAGCCTAACGCACTCCGTAAGGTAGACGTGGACGTGATAAGCCAGAGTTCGTGTCAGCAAGTGTATTCGTCGCTGACGGCGAGACAGATCTGCACTTATTCTTCCGGAAAGGACGCTTGCCAAGTGAGTATAAACAGTCGATAGCCACGAACCCTATTTTTTTTAACCTGCTTGTGGCTAGGGGGGGTCTTACTTCGTCAGTACGCCGCGCCGCTGCAAGTATACTTAAAATTATTTGAACTGTCCGAGTTGTATCAAATTAGGCCGTTCAAAAAGCGACTTTACAGTCCAAGCGCGAAGATTCAAAGTCCAATGACAAGTTTTATAAAATGTCAGACATTTAAATAATTTCTACTATACATCCGTAGGTGGTACCATTCAGTGGCTTCCGCGCATTGCTACCGGACGGTCGCGTTGGAGATTTGTTACAGTGGGACTTCAGTACCATTACCATGAGTTTGCAATGTTTGCATTACCGTACTCGCTAGCGACTGCGTAAAAGAGTTTCTGAATGTGTCAGTCGGCAATAAAAGCTTGTAACAAAAATGATTTTTTTTGACAGAAACTTATTCTGCGATACTGAAAAAAGGCCAGGTCTAAAGTTCCCGCAACCGACGAGCATGTATGAGGAGATGTAAGGATGTGACTGAGACAAAAGAAGTGAGGAGCGTAGTATTCGACGTTCTTTGGTCTCTACCTACCCCATGCAGTGGGATTCGGGTGTGGGTATATGTACTTTATTCCATAAACGTGCTTGCAGGATGACTCCGGTGGTCCAGCGCTGTACACCGACAGATCGACGAACCTGCTGTTTCTGGGTGGCGTCATCAGCTACGGGCGCTCGTGCGCCGGGTCCGGCCAGCCCGGTATCAACACCCGGGTGACTACGCTGCTCACCTGGCTGCAGAATAACACACCAGAAGTCAGCTACTGCAGGAAATAAACTCAGTCAAGAAGCAGCATGCGTTTCATTCAACCCTTTTCTCTGTCTATGTCCCCCCAATCCTATCGACGCGCTTTTTGGCTTTATAGGTAAGTTCGGTGACCGGTTCAGTAGGTGGTGTAAGGTGGGTATAATATTATGGTACCGGGCTGATCTGATGCTGGAAACAGAAGGTGGTTACAAAACCTAAGTTAAACACAAGATACACTCATCGTGGTTGAGCTCAAACCGTCTCAACGAGTACCTAGTTGATGAATGTGTCAGTCGCTTGTACAAAAAATGTCATTTTTGACAGAAACTTACCCCCTTTTTCATAAAACTTAACAAAACCTCTGCTATAACTATAATGGATTTTGCCCCTTTCCCATATTCACAAATGTCAATGTCAAATTAACGGTACTTTAGCTAAAAAAAGGTTTGACGGACGTTTTGAATGAGGGAGTTGATACTCGTAACTCCGGCGGTCCAGCGCTGTACACAACCAGATCGACGAACCTGCTGTTTCTGGGTGGTGTCATCAGCTACGGGCGCTCGCGCGCCGGGTCCGGCCAGCCCGGTATCAACACCCGGGTGACTACGCTGCTCACCTGGCTGCAGAATAAAACTCCGAAGTCAGCTACTGCAGGAAATAAACTAGATACTTAATCAGTCAAGTCATCATGCGTTTCATTGAACCCTTTTTCTCGTATATTGTTAATGTTAGTCTGTAAGGTATTGTGTAATAATGGGTCTTGTTGCCTGATGCAAATAAATGAATTGGACACTTCTCCTAATCAATCTTCAGGGCAATAAAGGTCCCGCATGGCGCCTAGGCTCCACAGGAGTAAGGACTACCTACACCTACCTACCTAGCTTCCTTTATTCCCACTAAGTAGTCATGTTGTACAGTTCTCTTTTTCGCCCCATACACCGAGCATTATAAATGTCGTCGATTTCGATAACCTATTTACAAAGTGTAGGTACAACATAACAGCTAGTACTGTCATTAACAACATCCGTAGTCAATGGTTAACCCTTTGGATGCCAGGAACACCTTGTTGCGTGTTCTTGTACCTACCAACGGCGCCAATAACGATATATTTATATGTGACGGCGTACGTTATTAAAGTCGCCTCCGTGCTTTATAATAAGGTTCATATTCAATCTTTTGGAAAATGAATTGCTACTGTGTAGACGTCACTGCTGCACATGAAGAATGGCGTCTAAAGGGTTGCTACGCCTTCTCAATCAGGGAAGCACTAATTTGTAGGAACAGATACCTGTAAATCGTTCAAAATAATCGGCATTAAGCTGACAATGTCACGAGTTGTAAAAATGCTCTATTTTATAAACACAAACAGCAAATAAAGCAAGCGATACCTATATTTTGACAAGGGCAAAAAATATGTCCATGATGCCTGTTAGAATAATCTTCCCCATAATAATTGCTAACCCACCCTTGGCTATTAACTCAATTGCTCAAAGGTTAGCTGGAAGAGATCCCTTATAGGGATATGTTCGCCTTTGTACTTCAATCTTTTGTGGCATGTACGTGTTTTAACTAGAAAATATATACAAGAGTACAATAAAATAACAAATGAAATATAAAACTAAAACTAACTATCATTAAAACTAAAACTAAAATTACCTATCAAACTTTTGTGCCCTAGGTATTGTGTGCAATAAAGTGCTTACATACATACATACATTAACCCTCCAATACGCACTCATTAATAGTCAAATTATAACTTTTATAACTACATTAGGTCCGTCGCGTCGAGGCGAGCCCTTGGGGAATACCCCCATAAGATAACAGTTCTACAGAGAGCCCATAGATGGCGCTGTCACCAAAAACTAAATGTTTCATTCGTTCAGTACTTCGCAGCGAACTTATTGATTTTCCTCTCCCAACTAACTTCGCTTTCTTCTTTCATTTCCTCGCAAGCTCTCCGGTATAATTTAGATTAAAAACTAATTAATGTAGTTAATCAAAATTCCAGAAATTCTTTTAACTATGATTTGACGAATAAGTGTTCTTTTTTTAGTGGTCTTTTGTTTTTTTGTTAGTGATGGAAGATTTGGGAGTAGTGGTGATGGTGAACAGATAGGGATATGCCGAAACGGATCCCATTCCACGTCGTCTACGCAACAAGTAAGTGTATTCTGATATATAAATAACAATATCTAATAGAAATAATATCATAGTTATCCAGCCAACTTTGGTAGAGACATGAGGTAGCTATAGAAAATAAGGTAGAGTTGAATGATGAAAATAAACAAGAAAAACAACGTAGGTAATTCCATTAAGTTTTAATGTGGTATATAGCATAGACTAAGTACTTTAGCAATTTAAATTAGCAACTCTCAAGCTAGACACTAACCCGCTGGCGCTTTCAATCTTATGCCATTATGACAGAGGTGATTAATAGGTGTCATCTATCAAAATTGGGCACTAAGGTGTCGAGCACTGGAACGTTTACCTTACGGCGAGACGACTTGTATATATTTAATCATATTTAGTTCCTCTCAGTATGTTCTATTTCTATCTACTTACATAGAACTGATAGAACTAAATGTAATTTAACCTTTAAATGTGTAATTTCCATCGCCTATAAAAAGATGTTGCGTAAAAATACCAATATTCCTTGTTGGAAAAATAAACAATTTTCAGACTTTTACTTCGGTATGTTTGCATCGTCGTCTAAGCCTAATCTCGACGAATAAATATTCCGTGAATAACTTCAGGCTCCATCAATATAACCGGCATTGAAAGTTTAATTTTTAATTACGTACACTTTTTCGCTACCAAGCTTTTCGTAGCGCTACGCAATTTCCTCTAAATACCGGGAAACGCATGGTATCGGCTACGCGTCTGGGTCATTGTCAGTCGGAAAAACAAAAGTTGTCCATTCGGTGGACAATAGTTAACAGCTTGGGTGCATGTAATTTACGTTTTTATTACATGGATTTATAGACACGGAATTACAGATTATGCGGGTTATCAGATCAATCGAAAATTAAGGCCGTGTATTACCACTTTTGAGTTTTTAAAAACCATCTGAGACATAGAATATAGTGTCTTAAAATCTAAAAAAAATATATGTGTTACATAAGGATCTTGTCTAGTCAAAATAGCAGTCAGTTACATGACCTGATGAATTTCACTCGATTGAAAAAAATCGCGAAGTTACCCCTTTTTGGAATGTATTTACAATACTACGGCTATATTACTGATATTTAACATTTAATTTTTGTACTCAATTAAAGATCGTAAATAGTTATAGACAAATTGGCAGGGTTTGCTTTGATAAAATGATTGGCTTAATGACTATAGCTAAATATTTACAAAACTGCGCGCAGAGCTTGCGTAGAGAGCGGGATGGTTAATTGTAAACTCACGCGTGTTAGAGCGGGACATTTGCGTTGGGGATACCTGCCCTTAAGCTTTGTAGCCCTTAACTTTTGGCATGTCCACCGAAAAGACGCGCACCTAAATCTGACAATGACCCGTCTACGAGCAGAGCGCCTGCTAGGCGGGTTTCTGGCAGTGAACGTGTTTTTTAAAGCAAAAGTTCCACTAAATAACTTGCTGATAGTAACCTAAAGTTAAGCAAGCCAATTTGACTGCAATAAATGTTAAATCAATAAAAGCCCATGACTTGATGACGACCTAAAGATAGAAATGGCAAATTAGTTGCTAAATATTTTTGAGTGGTTAGCATGATTTATTACGCCTCAAACGCTACGAAGTCTCGTAGACCGCGCTACGATATTCATAGAACCGCAACTTGATGGCATTTTTTACCTCAATGCCTCTGACGTATTTTATTTAATGATTTTTCAATTCTGGCCCCTACCACAGACTACTAAAAGATAAGTATAGTTACTATATAAGTACTGTATCCCCACACAATTACCGATGCTATGCTATATTTAGTGCTCGCGAGGCCGTAAATACGTACGTCAATTTATGGAGGTACAATAGTCACCGGCCCCGTTCGATAAGTGTCATTCATTAATAACAGCTTAGTCTGTCGGCACGAAACTGGCGCGCTACATCATTAGTTTTCAATATTTAACTACTCGAATCGATAGTTTGCTAAGGGTTGGGTGACATATCGAGCGGACCGTCCGTTATAATATAACGTATTTACTCAATTTCACACCAGCCAGCGTATATTTTTGGCATTAAACTGACTGATATTTAATATATATATTAGCTTCGCGTAAACGGAAAAATATTCATGTTTGGGAGGCTACCTATTTGTCCCTCTGGCGGTGGAGACGACCGGCTGTTGGTGCGCGGATGCCCAAATTTTTATAAGTGAGGCTGGGAGACGAATGCGGGACAGGGGGCTTGACCCCCGCTCCGGGTCATACTTGATGCAAAGGTTGTCGATTGCAGTTCAACGCGGCAACGCCGCAAGAGTTTTGGGCACCTTTGCACCAGGTATGACTCGGGGTGGGTTGTTAGATTAGAATAGTTTAAGTTTTGTTTTTTAATTATTTTATTTAAAGGTATTCTCAAATAAATAAATACTCTGTACTTATATATAAACTAATTTTGTATTAAGCAGTAACGCAAACTACAAAGAGCTACTGGCTGGTTGGCTAAAGCGACTGGCCGCGAGTGCCGGGAGGTCGCAGGTTCGAATCCTGCACAGTGTTTAAGTTTTTAAATTTTTCCTTTATTTCTAAATTTGTATATATAAATTAATATTCAGAATCATGTACATCTAAATAAACTTCTTATATGTGCGTTAAGGGTAGCAACTTCTTACTACCCTTAATGCAATGCAGAACTTTATTACTAAGGTAATTACTAACAGTTTACAGACAGCAGCTAAATCTTTGATGTATGTCGATGCCTAACATTTGTGGGTTTCTACTTGGCGGAAGGTAACCTTAATTGAAACCCACTTATGTCTTTTACAGTTATTTAATTTACTCAACATTAATACACCATAGCTCACAATACACAATAGTTAATGTTGTACACAATAATTAATGATCGCGATGGTTACGCGGGAGGTCGCGCGAGCGTCGGAGCTAGAGACGAGAGACGTGACCGCGCGTTGTGACTGCCTGGCTCGCACTGGCGGCCAGTGTTGCCAGGTCCAATTTGAAAAAAACAGTAGCTACATGCCCTAAAAAACAGGAGATTCGAAAAAAAAACAGTAGACAAAATTTATTCCATAAAATTTACCTAAATGCATATTTCATAGTGATTTCAGTGATAATATAATAGTAAGTATTAACTGCCACACTCCACAGAGCCATTTCATAAAAGAAAATCTCATCTCATCTGTCACTTCAACTTCACATCAAATAATGACTATTTATTTGATGACCATAGCTGCCATTTGCTTGCTCACTATAGATATATAGTCCTCCTCGCCGTGTCCGCCGATAGCGACTCCGTCAGTTATTAGTGGCTAGCAAAGCCAAATTTAGTTCAGAATATGCGGTTACATGGTGCACGTCCTGCGAACTTGTAGGTATACGTGTAGGAGATCTTTGGCCGAGTTTTGCGGATATGCAGCTTCGCATCCAGGTTTTACAAACGCTGCTGTTCAAAAAAAGTTTACTTTTGTATGAACAGTAGAGCGCCATTCTGTTTGACGCTGCGCATTTCCTCCCACTACCCCTACACTCGCTTTAAGAAACTTGACAAGTTATATGTACGAGTATGTTATTGTTCTCTTCTTGATAATTGAAGTTGAATAAGAAGTGAAATTACAAAATCCAGTAGAATTTTTGGGAAATCCAGTAGAAATTTCCAAAATACAGTAGATTTTTTGGGAAAAACAGTAGAACAGTAGACACACCCCAAAAACAGTAGATCTCCTGTAAAAACAGGAGACCTGGCAACACTGCTGGCGGCGGTCGCGCCCGCGCCGCGGAAGCGAAGCGCCGCGCGCGACGTTCGTCGGTTCGTGGAATTATTGTTGCGACGCGGCGGCTGGAGCTGGGCAAAACCGTGTAGGATAAGAGTTCGCCTCACATTTAAGCGTAGGGATTCCTGGTCCTGGAGCTTTCTTTTATAGGCACAGTAAAGCATTGACCGGTTCCCACGTTACAGGTGAGGACAGCTCCTATCCAGCATGCGAGCTGAACTCGCAGGGCCCGGCGGCGCGCGGCTGGCGCTCCGCGGGCGCTCCGCCCCACGAGCTGCTTCTGCGGCTCACCAGCGTCGCCAGCGTGCACAAGCTGCAGCTCCTGGCGCACCACCAGCTGATCCGTAAGACCCGAGTTACTCGACACCAGGGCAGTTCCTACCACCAGCTGATCCGTAAGATTCAACTTTCTCAACACCAGGGCAGTTGCCATCCGTGAGTCACGAGTGACCAGGGCAGTTCCTGGAGCATGCGAGCTGACTAGCAGGGTCGGACAGTGTGGGGCTGGCGCTCCGCCCCACGAGCTGCTTCTGCGGCTCACCAGCGTCGCCAGCGTGCACAAGCTGCAGCTCCTGGCGCACCACCAGCTGATCCGTAAGACCCGAGTTACTCGACACCAGATCAGTTCCTACCACCAGCTGATCCGTAAGATTCAACTTACTCAACACCAGGGCAGTTGTCATCCGTGAGTCACGAGTGACCAGGGCAGTTCCTGGAGCATGCGAGCTGACTAGCAGGGTCGGACAGTGTGGGGCTGGCGCTCCGCCCTACGAGCTGCTTCTGCGGCTCACCAGCGTCGCCAGCGTGCACAAGCTGCAGCTCCTGGCGCACCATCAGCTGATCCGTAAGACCCGAGTTACTCGACTCCAGGGCAGTTCCCATCCATGAGTCACGAGTTAACAAGGCAGTTCCTGGAGTATGCAAGCTGAGCTAGTAGGGTCCGACACGTGGTTCCTATTGTATGATAGGTAGACATGTGTCTATTGAGGCGATGGCAAAATGGACGCACTCTAGAGCTGCCCAACGTTAGCATCTTGATTAAACAGTGGTAGTTAGTATCTATTGTCTTTGTAATGCACAGTTTTTACAGTTGTGCGGATTTTGTCGCGTAACCTAATCGTTTTTGTCAGGATCCATATAAAACCAGCGTCGGGACACCTTTTGTGATCCGATACATGCAGAAGTGGCATCCATTGTTGCAACTTTTTTAAAAGTATTTTTATTGTAATTGTAATTTCTAGTATGTTGTCGGAATAAAGTTTGTTTCTATCCCATTATATTCTAAAACGAGGGTCATATTCTAGCATCGAGCGTCGAGGTGCTGGTGTCGGGTGGGCTGGTTTCCGAGGGGGCGGCGACCCCCTGCGGCGCCACCTATACCAGCGTGGGGCGCGTCACGCTCGCAAGGCCCGCGCCGCAGGCACGCACCAGAGAGCTCAGGTACATCATATCAGCCGAAAGACGTCTACAGCTGGACATAGGCCTCCCCCAAAGAGTGCCACAATTACCGCTTCTGCGCCACCCGCATCCAGCGGACTCCCGCGACCTTTACCATGTCATCAGTCGACCTTGTGGGGATTTACCCACGCTGCACCTGCCTGTCTCAGGTACATACTAAAGATCATTGGCAGAGTTGTATCAAATTAATACGCTCAAAAAGCGGCTTTATTTTCCAAGCAAGAAGATTCAAAATCGAATAACAAAATTGATTTGTAAAATCTTTATCGCCAAATATAATGATAATGATAAAGAGCGTAACTGGCAGAGTTGTATCAAATTGTCCAAGCAAGAAGATTAAAAATCGAATGACAGATTTCTAAAATATCTCTTAAATACTCTAAATGTATGTAATGATAAGAACTACGAGTAATGTTTGTAGATCGGCAGCTCTACCAGAGCCTACCATCGCACGCTTCGTGAAGCTGAGACTGTCTGGCCCGCACCCACCCGCAACCGACAACGATCAGGTAAGCTCTTGATAAAGTAGTAGAGTAGACTAAGTATAAAGCCCAGCGCCGGCCCTAGCCCTAGATCCTGTAAACACATATTTTAAGCGTGTGTACAAAGCGCGAGAGCTTAAAAGACCAAAGTATAATAGTATCCAGCATTTCTTAGCAAAAACCACAGAATTATACGACTGAAGAAAGTGCCAACATCTAAATCACAGCAGATTTATGTTATTAATTATAATTTGATTCAACTTTGAAACTCCAGGTGGCTCTGATGGCAGTAAACGTGCTTGGAGAAGAGGTGGAAGACCTGGAGAAGTCACCCGTGTCGAGCAAGGAGCTGTGCTACTCGCCGTACGATGACCTGGCCTTCGTCATGTATGTGGACACTGAGATCGCCGACCTTGTGAGGAGCTTGGATGAGAAGAAACGGGCTGCTGTGTGCGGTAAGCCTGTTTCCATTATATGCCCGCTCTACATGTTGGCCCAACGTCGGCCAATCTGCGGGACGCAGCTATACGATAGAGCGAGCACGGTGTATTACCATCTCCTTCTATCGTATAGCTGCGTCCCGCAGATTGGCCGACGTTGGGCCGCGGCTATAGACTATAGAATAGTGGCTCTGTGCGCTGTATATATACGTAGTTTTTACATTTTGCAATAAGGAATCGACGAAATAATCTTTATGTATCGAACCTGCTAGCAAAATTTCACGAGAAATTGTAGAGGAGAAAAACTCGGTTGCCAGGCATAAGTACGAAAGCATTTCTGCCCAAGTTGAAACGGAGACTTAAGCGGGTATTACACTGTCCTGAATTCAGGACACTTAGAAGGGTTCCGACCTATACGCTAGAGCGAGATGCTTCAACTCCCCTCCACTAGTTAGGACGCCTGATTCAGGACAGTGTAATACCCGCTTTACAATCTACTCGGATGTTTGTGAATACCTAGATATATCGGTCTTGTCTTGAGTCAAATTAACTACGGATATCACCTGTCTGTGGTGTGTCTCAGATATAGTTCTAATTTATAAAAAAGGGGACCCATTAGACATAGGCAACTATAGGCCCATTAGTCTACTATCTAGTATATATAAACTCTTCACATCCTTAATGCTGAGCCGCATAACACACACAATAGATGCCAAGCAGCCAATTGAACAAGCGGGATTTCGTGCCGGCTACTCAACCATAGACCACATACACACACTGGAACAAATATTTGAAAAATATAAAGAATTTAACCGCCACCTATATGTAGGATTTGTGGACTATAAAAAGGCCTTCGACAGCATAACACACAGTTCAATTTGGAATGCACTTTATTCATGTGGGGTCCACCAAACATACATAAACATTATCCGCAATGTCTACAAACACAGTACCAGCAGAGTAAGATTGGAAAGCACTGGAAAAGAAATACCTATAAGAAAAGGAGTAAGGCAAGGAGATCCATTATCTCCAAAGCTCTTCATAGCCGTGCTACAAGGTATCTTCGAAGAAATCAACTGGGATGACCAAGGACTCTGGATCTGCGGCAAGCATCTTAGCCACCTTAGGTTTGCAGATGACATTGTTATCTTCGCCGAATCAGCCAAAAAGCTCGAAGAAATGATGCAAACCCTAGCAAATAAGAGCAAACCAGTGGGCTTACACATGAACATAAGTAAAACCAAAATCATGACTAATGCCCACGCTCATCCAATAATAATAGATGGGAACCAAGTTGAATATGTAGCAAACTATGTCTATCTTGGAAAACAAGTGTCCTTCAGTTTAAAAAACAATGAAGAAGAAGTAGACCGAAGAATTAACTGCACATGGAAAAAATACTGGACACAAAAAGAAATACTTAAAGGAAATTATCACCCGAAACTGAAAAAAGTTGTCATGGACACCTGCATCTTACCTAGCTTAACTTATGGATGCCAAACATGGACCTTCACAACTAAAATAAAAAACAAAATTTCCTCATGTCAACATGCTATGGAACGGAGCATGCTGAAGCTAAGAAGGATCCAGAAAGTAAGAAATGAGGAAATTAGGAAAAAAACCATGATTGTTGACGCCCTCCAACAAGCCATGCGCCTAAAATGGCAGTGGTCTGGCCACATATCTAGATATGATGACAAAAGATGGACCATACAAACAACAAAATGGAAGGGACCAGAAGGGAAAAGGACAAGGGGAAGACCTTATAAACGGTGGGCTGATGATGTCACCGAAATAGCGGGAAAGAACTGGATGGAAAAAGCTAAAGATAGAGAGAAGTGGAAGGGAATCGAGGAGGCTTTTACCCTAACGGGATCAGTGTAATAAAAATAAAAATACCTAACTAACTAATACGTATATATATACATTATACATAAATAAGTAATCACTAACAAACTAACAACACATTTGCAATGTAAAATTACATAAAACACTGAATAAATAAGCTTTAATAATAATAATAATAATCACCTGTCATCCACGAAGGCGCTCCCCTTCATAGCCCAATCCGTACAATTGAGAATGTCAACCAATTTTGAATTTTAGCTCTGAGTCTTCTCTGTTATTAATAAAAAATAACGGTGAAAGAATTATTTGGATACGTCAAGTAGTTTCCAAGATATGCAATTTTAAAGTGACTTTGTTTTGTTGTCTTGGGTACTTACCACTAGACCTGATGTCGAGGGTCTCATGATGCAGACGGAAGAGAGGCACTGGAACTGCCTAACTGAAAGTGCTACAGTAGTCGAGCTTGGGCTTGTTTGTTTTGTTGTCTTGAGTACTTACCACTAGACCTGATGTCGAGGGTTTGATGATGCAGCCGGAAGAGAGGCACTGGAACTGATGCCTAAGGACAAGCGATAAAGTAGTCGAGTTTGGGCTTCTTTGTTTTGTTGTCTTGGGTACTTACCACTAGACCTGATGTCGAGGGTTTGATGATGCAGCCGGAAGAGAGGCACTGGAACTGTCTAAGGACAAGCGATAAAGTAGTCGAGCTTGGGCTTGTTTGTTTTGTGATCTTGAGTACTTACCACGTCTAGTGGTAAGTACTCAAGACAACAAAACAAACAAGCTCAAACTCGACTACTTTATCACTTTTCGTTAGGCAGTTCCAGTACTTCCAGTGCCTCTCTTCCGGCTGCATCATCAGACCCTCGACATCAGATCTAGTGGTAAGTACTCAAGGCAACAAAACAAACAAGCCCAAGCTCGACTACTTTATCGCTTGTCCTTAGACAGTTCCAGTGCCTCTCTTCCGGCTGCATCATCAGACCCTCGACATCAGGTCTAGTGGTAAGTACTCAAGACAACAAAACAAACAAGCCCAAACTCGACTACTTTATCACTTTTCGTTAGGCAGTTCTAGTGCCTCTCTTCCGCCTGCATCATCAGATCCTCGACATCGGGTCTAGTGGTAAGTACTCAAGATAACAAAACAAACAAGCCCAAACTCGACTACTTTATCACTTTTCGTTAGGCAGTTCTAGTGCCTCTCTTCCGGCTGCATCATCAGACCCTCGACATCGGGTCTAGTGGTAAGTACTCAAGACAACAAAACAAACAAGCCCAAACTCGACTACTTTATCACTTTCTGTTAGACAGTTCCAGTGCCTCTCTTCCGTTCCGGCGGCATCATATAAATTAAGAGCGTGTGTAGATCATTTTGAACACCTCGCCCGCGTAGCAACTATTGCTGCTGACTGTACTAAACATTTTTTTTATTAATATGTGTTATTAATAAGCGGTAAAACAAAACAAAACACCACGCGAGATATCAAATCGTACTTGCGACTAAGCGAGGCGTTGCTTAATGACGTCACGCGCGGCCATTGACCCTAAGCGGGACGCAATATTTTATGCGAACTTTAAATGCCTGTAAAATCGTAACTACTGAGTATTTTTGAATGAAACAAAAATTAGTGTATTTGTTTAGATAAAAGCTTTACTGTAACAGACTTTCAGGTGATTTTGAACACCCATTGACATTCTCAATTGCGCATATATTGATTAGTATGATAATCGCTGTGAAGGGGCGCGTCGTCATGGATGACACGCTCTATTAGATATTGAACTATTATAATTCATGTGGTCTTTCTTGCAATATGAATTACTTAGTCTAAATTGCATAGCGAATTCCTCTAATCCGGTTTATTCTTGCAGAAGAGCGCTTCGAATACGCGCGCCGTTTGAAGTCGGCAGGTGCGGCGTTGGCGGCTGCTGGCATCAGGATCGGGCGGTGGCGGCTTCGGAAGCGCACGGCGGCGGCGCGGGACGACTTCGAGCTGGCGAGGCGCATGCGTGACAGGATCGCAGACGCGCTCGCGGGGATCAAGGACGATCCGGCGCTGATGAGGCTGTTTGAAGAGGAGGGGGTAAGTTACTTCGAGTACGTACGCCGTTTGGAGTCAGCAGGTGCGGCGCTAGCGGCTGCTGGCGGTGGCGACTCCGGAAGCGCGCGCCGACGTCGCGGGACGACTTCCAGGTGGCGAGGCGCATGCGTGATCGCTTCGCTCCGTTTTAGCTGAAACATGCTTTCGTATTCCGGACTGTTCCGAATGCTATTCTCTATATTTAGTTCGCATTTCCCGGTTAGATAATTAAATATCAAGTAAACTTTTTTTTTGAAATCGCGGACCTATGGTGGCTTGCAAACGTAAAAAATGCTCGCGAATTCTAGCAGCTCACAGACAGATACGATAGATTCTTGTGAGGGACGCTTCCGTCAAACAAATTTATGTTTAAAATAAGTCAATAGATCAGTAATCTCCATCGCCATAAAATAAATATTAATCAGAAATATCCCTATTCCAGCCAGACACCCGCAACGACTCCTCAATGCCGCAGGAGTATGACTTCTCCCACCACCTGTCGCCGTCCGTGGCTGCTGGAGCGCTGAGCCTGGACATCCCCTCCCCCGTGCCCCCCATCGACGAGCCAGAAGACCAGGAACAGCTGGAGCAGGAAGAGGATGGGGCTGATGCTCCGGTGGTAAGAGTAATGGCCTGTGGCCACGACTTTGAGCTGTAAACGCAGTGCATTGCGCGTCTCGACTGAGGAATGAACAGATTAAACGCATCCAATTCGCTCAAGGTTGTAGCCGGGCTGTTAGAGCTCTTAATTCCCGATATAGAGGCACGACATGTAACCAGATTTAACCAGAAGAACGAATGGAAGACTTGGTTGAATCATTCTAATCTGGCCCACGGAATGGCAGATCTAAGAAAACCAAGTCTTGAACAGAACCGAGGCTTATTATCTGAGGTGCAATTGGCCCTCGGATCAAAATATATGAAGGCAGTACTAAATTTCTCGACGCCATTATCTAATCGGCAGCTTTTACTGCTGGAATGTCAGTCCATAAAAGTAGCTACTCAGTGGTTTTGGTTTACAACGAAATGTGTGAAATATACTTCGGCCTATCCAGTGGAACTAAGTCCCTCTAGTCATCCTTACTCTAATAATTTGTATCAAGAATTAAGCATAAGTTTAAGTAGTATCCTTAAAAACCGTTTATTTTTCCAGTCTCCGGTCCAGCAAACACACGAAGAATCCGCACCGGAACCTCAGCTCTTTCAAAACCAACAACCAGTGCAGCAACTATACCAACCAGTGCAACAGCCATTATTACAACCCGTCCAAGATGAAAAAATTAAAGAAGAAGCACAAAAGAAAGAAGATATTCAGAGAGAAGAATTACAAAGGAGGGAGGAGCTTCAGAGGCGAGAAGAAATTCAACGGAAAGAAGAAGAAGAGCTTAGGAAGGAGTCTGATAGTCCAAGAAGGAGTATTACGCCTAACGCTGCCAATGGGACTCTGGTGAGGCGAAGAAATAAGAGTGCGGGGCCTCGGTCTACTTTTGAAGCTTATGAAGAGAGATTGCTGCCAGCTCTGAGACAGTAAGTAATCTCCTTTTCAAAAACGGAGAGCCAATCCAAAGTATTTTAGCCTCATTTGGGCGTCTATGATGGTCGCGTGATAAACTACAAGATAAAGCATCAGTCTCTTTCTATAGAGTGGTATCAAAAAGTGACAGGTGCATTAGCTGGTCGTTTATCATGCTATACTTAGTGCGCGCCATTCACGAAGGCGCCCTCCACCCACAGCTCAAGCCGTACAACTGCGCACAGATTAGTATGAGATTCGCTGCGGAGGGGCGCGTCGTCGTGAATGGCGCGCACTATATCACGTGATCATATTAGACCCCCAGGTCTGTTCCCGCCTATGGCACACCTCTGTGTTGTCAAG
This sequence comes from Cenopis cana, assembly GCA_951800055.1. Lineage (NCBI taxonomy): Eukaryota > Metazoa > Arthropoda > Insecta > Lepidoptera > Tortricidae > Cenopis > Cenopis cana. The sequence goes on from OX637495.1 coordinate 3,585,982, forward strand.
ATACCCATCGTGCTGGCAAGAAAGAGCATCACGTGTTATGTTGGGAGCGCGTGCGAGCGCGATGCCATACCAAATTAGCTGTCAAACGTCGGTTTTGTTAGAAGAAAACCTTCATGTCGGCACCGGTCGGTTACATGTGCGAAAACCTTGGGTTTCAGGGCTTTTTACAAAATCTATAAAGCGGTATTATCTTCCTCCTCTCCCCATTAATAAAAATTTCCAGTCATTGAATCTAACAGAAACCGTTCTCATCACCTTACCTGAGCTCTTACGTGATCTCTCAGCTACAGGTGTAACCCTCGTGCTACGTTTCCAGTTCGCACACGAACGAGTACCTGCGGGAGGCGCGCGAGGAGGAGGGCAGCGCGGGCGGCAGCGCCTCCTCGCACCCCCGCCCCCCGCACAAGCTCAACGAGCGCGAGCGCAAGCAGGCTGCCCTGCCCATACTCATCTTCGGTTATCCCATCGTGAGTATAATTCCGATCTATAAGATCTTAGGTATAATAGATCCGTGCTATAATTGGGCATTTCTCAGAGCGTTTCGATTGCCGTGAGTTCGGTGGTCGTATTCTTTACGATATCGTTAGGTTTCTGTGGTCGATTGAAACGCTAAATACCCAATTACAGTACTCAAGTACATACACGTTTGAAAACTTGAGAGCCCGCTTCGATATCCTATTAACTCTCGTATTGTAATGGCACTATGGGAGTTATACGCCGGGGTCGAAAATTCTTCGTTTCTTGGCATCGGATTCGATAGAATTCCTTCCTACAACGTGAATATCATGATTGGAGATTTTTTCGAAAGAACTTTGAAAGTAAACTTAATGCTATTAAGTAGTGTGCCAGACAATGCGTGTTAGTTGACAATGCATTGCGCACTTGTGCATCGTTTTTAGCCTTGAAGTCGTAATCATACAATTCCAAGTACTAACCAGTACAATCGTTTTGCAGGTGGAGAAATTCTATTCAAAGAATTATCTAGATAAAGAGGAAGGTCTAGCGCGACTGCGCGCCGAACTGACCTCTCCCTCCAACGGCAGTACTAAAACCTCCCCCAACAAGACAGCAAGGGCAGCCGCCTTACTACTGCAGCGGGCGCTCAGGGACAAGGTGTTCTCGGTCTACAGCCAGGCTAACGAGGTGCTGAAGACGTTGTTCCAAGAGTTTGTACCGGGCAGGTGAGATAATCAGGAGTAGAATAGGTGATACTAACCAAAGAACCATCTAGGACTAGATTCTAGGTAAAGAGGAAGGTCTAACGCGACTGTGCGACGAACGGCAGGCTCAGGCAATGATTAAAGCCAAGGTGTTCTCGGTCTATAGCCAGGCTAATGAGGTGCTGCTGCTGTTCCAGAAGTTTGTGCCGGGCAGGTGAGATAATCAAGAGAATAGGAGATATTAAGTACTAACCAAAGAACCATCTCGGTAAAGAGGAAGGTCTAGCGCGACTGCGCGCCGAACTGACCTCTCCCTCCAACGGCAGTACTAAGACTTCCCCCAACAAGACAGCCAGGGCAGCCACCTAGCTACTACAGCGGTCAACAGTAATATCGGTCTAATCTTACACCTGACCGAATAACCAGAAAAACTTCGAGGCAGGATCTTTCCGTTTCTCAATCCATGTAGGTAAAGGTAGGTAGTTCTTTCATAGCCTCTAGGTTTGAAATAGGGTTAAAAAATTGGATAGTGCCTCATCTCTGCAAGACCAGCGACCATATTTGTGGTTTTAAGGTGATATGTCCTTAGTTCAAATCTTCGGTCCGGATCGTTCTTGGCTCAACAGATTTCGTTGGTCACGTGCGCGCGGTCACGTGACCAGTTTTACGGAAACCTTTGAGCCATCTACGGTCCGGGGCGGTCCTTGCGGATGTCATCATCTAGTTAAAATTGTCTTTATGGATATATCAGGGTGTGCGCTGCGGAAGTGGGCCGCTGCCTGGAGAAGCTGCTGCCAGAGTTACTACGAGCGTGTGGGGACCCCGCGCCGCGGGTGCACTCCACAGCCCAGCACACTGTTCTCACCGTCGCCGACTGCCCGCAAGTCAGGTAACACACTCGTAGACTCCCATGATTTTCAGATATATTGAAATATTACACGGGTGACTCACGTCTTAGCGATAGCGCGTCTAGCCTTTAGTCTAGTCCTGCCCGCTTGGCGACGGAGGCGAGAATCTTACCCTCGAACGTCCCTATTGTTCAATGTCCGTTTACACACAACATTCATAACGTCACATTCTAGATAAAGTCTCGCCACACTCGTCTTCACATATGTAGTATTCAAAGCAGTTCTGAGTTTGAAGTTTTCTTTTTCCGTTATTTAAACCGTCTTACGTTTCCAGGGCACTACACCTGATCCCCCAACAGCTGGTGCGCGCAGTACCCGCCTCAATGCACCCGCGGCTCGCGCTCTCCAGGCTGCAGATGCTGGAGCAGCTCATCCTCAGCCACGGCATCTCCACAGATAAGAACAGGTATTCCTTCAATGATACGGATCCAGGGCACTACGCCTCCCTCAACAGCTGGTGCCTGTTATTCACCACCATTCGTTGGCTATTTCGAAGCGTGCAGTCAACTAAAGTGAAATGTATACTTTGGACCTTATTACAAATGACATAAAGCAAGGATCGGTTACCTTTTAGCAGTCAAAGGCCACGTAGTACAGAATACAGAATACAGACATTTATTGGTAAAATAGGTAAATATTTTACAAGTCATATTTAAACTACATTAATACAACATTTTAAAATGAGTATTAAAATTAGGTACATCATGTATTGTGTTCTCATTGACGATACTGGACCGGACGATACTAGTACTTTTAACTAGTCAAAAATGTCGCGGGCCGAACTTAACATTAACAATTTGTAACTCGGTCAGACAAAATGCACCACGTTGTCGGTTATCAGGATATCAATAAGGATGAAGGAAGATTGCGGGGCGCTCGATGCCGACCGCTGGCATAAAGTACCTAATAAAGTGGATACACATTTTTCTAGTTTATGTGATGAGGCCGAGGGGCATTATCAATTTATCTGATATCTTTCAACGGGTAATTCTTGTATATTTATTTGTTCCGGGGACTTCAGTAACGGCTCTGAGGAGTGAGGATTTTGATGCAATTTGCAATGCTCATTCCAGGGAAAACGCCGAACAGAGCTTGGTCCCCCATGTAATGTTCATTAACGAACAAAGAGAAAGATGGCTAGGATATATTAACGAATCATGGGCCAGTCTAGTCCATTCTATGACGATTTTTATAAGAGTGAAATTTTTATTACGAATATTTGTACTACTAGTTTCCTACTGTTAACTTTTTAACCAATTGAAACCACATTGGTTTACTACCCACGAGGTTGAGTAGAATATTAAAAAAACATGGTCATAACTTTCCTTTTTTTTGAAAGTGGTTAAAAAAACTTTTAAAAATAAATCGGTCTAGGGGACACCCGGGTTTGAACCGGGGACCTATCGATCTGCAGTCGATTGCTCTACCACTGAGCTATATCCCCATGTGTCATTGTGTTGAAAATTGCTAACATACATAGTATATTACTCCAATTAATAAATAACGTAATGAGTAATTAGTCATGCAAGGTATTTGCCCTTACGTCAGCTATTATCGATTAAAAATAAAACGTGAGTATTTAATATAATATCTACTTTAAATACCTACGTGTTTATTAAACGTTTCTTTGAAACAACTGTTTGCCCGGCTGGGCCGGCCCATTTTGTAGTATGTACGGTCACCCAATTTGATTTCTGGGCCACTTTGTACTTTGTTACAGTGACATTACTATGAGATCTCTAGCGGCTTTCATATTGATTTTCACTGTGACAAAGTACAAAGTGGCCCAGAAATCAAATTGGTTGACTGTACAAGAAATCGACGGCCGTCGCGCGTCCGGCCCGGACACGGAACGGTCCACCGTGAAGCGTGAATCATCTTTAATGAGGCCATCCATAGCAGAACCAAAGTAACCGATATAGCCCTTCGAATCGCTAAACTTAAGTGGCAGTGGGTGGGGCACATTGCACGTAGAACTGATGGCCGTCGGGGCTGAATGGGTTTTCGAGTGGCGACCACGGACCGGAAGACGCAGCGTGGGTAGCTCCCCCATAACGTGGATTGATGACCTGGCAAAGGTCGCGGAAGAACGCTGGATGCGGGTGGCGTAGGAGCGGTAATTGTTGCTCTTTTTGGGAGAGGCCTATGTACCGCAGTAGACGTCTTTTGGCTGATATGATGATGATTGTATTGTTGTTACAGTGGCCTAACCGTCCGCCGGCTCGCCGAGTGCGGCGCGGCGGGCGCGCAGCACGCGGCCGGATCCGTCCGCGCGGCCGCCGAGCGCATCCTCCTCGCCGCCTACGCGCGCTCGCCCAGGGTCGTCAGAGCCCAGCTGCCTCCCGACGACGCCGTGACCCGCCGGAACCTTATCTACCGCCATCTGTTCCAGCAGTTCGATCGGATCGACATGCAGGTCAGTCTAAATGCGTATGCTTCAACAAACAACCGGACCAAAGACTAACTACGATGTTATACTAAAAACCGGACCGGCATAAAACCACAGACAGGTTAAAATAAACCGGTCAAGTGCGAGTCCGACTCGCGTACCGAGGGTTCCGTACACAGTTCTTGTATATGTAGTTGTGTACCCGTCCCGACCCCATTAATTCAGGAACAATCTTAGAAAAACATGACAGCACCATCTATCGGCGCATTGTGTTACTAATTTGCGCGACTGAATAACTTAGTACGTATGTTGGTTTTTCAAGGATAATTCTTTATCACATCAACCGATTTCAATCATTGTTTTTTTATTTGAAAGAAGGTATTTTCAACGTAATTTTGTAAATTTAAATATAAAACAAAAATATATACAAAGGTGATTAAATTACAAACTTAGTATAGAAGAGTTTTTTGATGATTAAAAAAAAGAAAAACTAGATAGAGCTATGGCTATAATTTTCCTGTAAAATATACATGCATATTAATGTTGTGTAATAATTTCAAATTTTTTTCTTCGTAAACTTCGGAGATAAGGGGGGGGGGAATGGTATTTTTTTTTACATTTTCCCTCGTAAATCGAAATTTCCCCAACGAAAAAAAAAACTAAAAATTGTTTTGGAATGTACAAGTCAAGCCCTTTCATATGATACCCCACTTGACATAGTTGCCAGACTTTAAAATTTTGAACCCCCTTTTATCTGTCATTATTCACAGAAAATAAAATAAAATAATTTAAAAAACCATCTTCTATGTATCTGGGTTACCCTTGTTTATAACTATTCCAAATTTCAAATCGATAGGATAAGTAGTTCCTGAGATATTTAGCGATGTGACAGACAGACAGACAGACAGACAGACAGACAGACAGACAGACAAAGTGAAACCAATAGGGTTCCTTTTTTACCTTTTTGGTACGGAACCCTAAAAAGACACTTGAATATGTGATAGAAAGCATCCAAGTCATCAGGAACAAATGTTTGTGCTCATCACACAAATAAACCATCAAAATAATAAGCCATTTGGCATTAAGTCCACTATTTGTACACTGTATTTTGTTTTAAAGTATGAATAAATAAATAAATTCCCTGATCGGGGTTGAATTGAAACCCGGGACCTCCAAAAAGTCAAGGCTAAAGCGTTCGACAAATCCTCCGCCTAAGCAAATGGCGGAGATTTCTCGGTCCGTGCCAATGCTGGGCGCATCTTTGTGGCCGCTCTTTCAATTTTTTAACTAATACCTTGAATAAATTATCGCACTGCTTTCCAATCGTTCTGGTCATCATAGATCAAGAAAACGACGTTGTTACAGAAAATACTAAACCAAGCGCCTTCAGAAGAACAACTGCTCAATGGCGACCAATCTCACTCTGCGGTAGAAACCGCAAGCGTAGCTCCGTCCGCACGCAGCGCTACTACCAGCGGCATGACGTCATCTTTCGGGATGACGTCATCCCTCGGAGCCACGTCTTCCTACAGCCTGAAGTCAATGACCTCAAGTATAAGTGGGGCTACGCTAGCACCATCTAGTTTGAGTGGGAGCTACACAACCTCCAAATCGAAGAGCAGTCTGAAGAAATCCCCCACGAAGAGGTACACCCCGAGTAGAGCTGTGAAGGATTTCGCCAATTATCCTTGTTACAACAAGTTGAGGTTGGATAGTGCTATCAGTCCGAAACATTCTCCACGATCGAGTGCTGCTGATAAGGTAATTGTTTGAACAATCAAATGTGCTTCAACTAGCCGCTTTAAATCATTAAAGATACTCCAAAGAAATGCATTGTAATAAGCATATTTTTGTGAGAAAATGGCTGACTGTCGAGTTTCTTTCGGCGTTTCTTCTCGGCAGTGGCCTCTGTGAAACGCTAGTAGGGTTTGACTTGTAAAAGTGCCATTGCGGCCTACTTACAGAATAAAGTTCATTTTATTTTTATGCTCATGTAGCTTTTAATCCACAATGGTATATTTTCTCCCAGGTTCATTTCCAGGACAAACACGAGGAACCACCAGTAGTCTACCGACGAACCAATCGCAACGCAGATAACCGCCACTCGATGATCCATTACGACCACGACAATTCCAAACCACAGCTCAAAGAACGACCCATCACCGTTTACGAGCCGCTACATATAGACTACAGAGATTCCCCATCTTTAGGGTCACCTAAAAATTCTAGAACGGACGTCCGAAGCATGGATTCTCTCCCTATGGATTCCCCGCAAATGTCTAGGATAGATTTGAGATGTGATTCTGACAGCAGGAGTTTGGATTCTCCTAAAGTAAAAGCAGAATATTATAGAGAGACGGTGCTGGAATCTCCGAAATTGGTGGCTGGGTTGCGGAACTTGCAAATGGATGATAGTCAGATGGATGAAAGTGGTTACTATAGCCCTGGTAACTATTTTTTTATAGCCTGTATGTGTCCCACTGCTGGGCAAAGGCCTCCTCTTTTTTCTTCCACTGGGCCCTATTTTTTGGGTGCTCCCGCCAATCCAAGCAGAACGCGTCCAAATCGTCCCGCTATCCCCTTTTTGGTCTGCCTCTGCTCCGTCTGGTAAGTATTAGTTAAGTCATACTTATCTTAAATCTATGCGCCATTGTATTGTGGAGGGGCGCGCCTTCGTGGATGACACGCACTAACGGGTATATCTGGTAATTTGAATTATTTCGGATTTTGGAACAAACTTATGGGTCTAACAAAATCAAACTCGCCATCGACCTTACTTAAGATCAAAGAGTAAAGAAGCAAACGTGTTGCAGATTGTGTACCGTAAAATGGGGTAAGTAGGGATTGCGAGGACAGTTGGGTTATGAATGGGGAGAGTAGGGTGAGCTGGTTTTTATAGGCTACTGCTACGTAACATATAAATTCTAATTACAAATCATGCTATTATAATATGCATAATCCCAAAGTGTCGATCCTACAATTTCCCAAACTCGCCTTAGTATGAAATCCCACCTCACCCCAATCTACCTGAACTACGGGGTGAGGTGGGATTTCCCACTTTTTGTGTTTATCGTTAAAGTAATGAACACAAAATCATAAAAAAACTAAAATACAAACATCCGGAACACTTTTTTAACACGCTTTTATTAGGTCGACCTGTATGTAACTATGTAATGGAATCTAAGGTAACTAATTTAACCATCTTCCAAGCATCGTAGCGTCATGAAAATTGGCAGCTGTATGTGGTTCTGATGACAATACAATAATATGGTACTGTCGAACTGATTTGATGATGGAGCCGGAAGATATGAACTGGAACTTCATGATGGAACATCGTATCATAGCTGTGTTTGGATTTGTTAGAAAGGTCTTGCAATGAACTTTGACCACGATTAGGTTTCAAGGTCTGATAGGTCGACCTGTATGTAACTAGCTATGTAATGGAATCTAAGGTAACTAATTTAACCATCTTCCAAGAATCGTAGCGTCATGAAAATTAGCAGCTGTATGTAGTTCTGATGACAATACAATAATATGGTGCTGTCGAACTGATCTGATGATGGAGCCGGAAGATATGAACTGGAACTTCATGATGGAACATCGTATCATAGCTGTGTTTTGATTTGTTAGAAAGGTCTTGCAATGAACTTTGACCACGATTAGGTTTCAAGATCTGATAGGTTGACCTGTATGTAACTATGTAAATGAATCTAAGGTAACTAATTTAACCATTTTCCAAGGATCGTAGCGTCATGAAAATTGACAGCTGTCATGTAGTTCTGATGACAATACAATAATATGGTACTGTCGAACTGATCTGATGATGGAACCGGGAGATATGAACTGGAACTTCATGATGGAACATCGTATCATAGCTGTGTTTGGATTTGTTAGAAAGGTCTTGCAATGAACTTTGACCACGATTGGGTTTCAAGGTCTGATAGGTCGACCTGTATGTAACTAACTATGTAATGGAATCTGAGGTAACTAATTTAACCATTTTCCAAGGATCGTAGCGTCATGAAAATTGACAGCTGTCATGTAGTTCTGATGACAATACAATAATATGATACTGTCGAACTGATCTGATGATGGAGCCGGAAGATATGAACTGGAACTTCATGATGGAACATCGTATCATAGCTGTGCTTGGACTTGTTAGAAAAGTCTTGTAATGAACTTTGACCACGATTAGGTTTCAAGGTCTGATGATGAAGCCGGAAGATAGGCACTGGCATTCCATGATGGAATATCGTATCATAGTCGTGTTTGCACTTTTGAGAAAGGTCACGTAATGGACTTTGAACACGATCAGGTTTCAATTAACACGCAAAGCGTGTTTTCTAGTGTTTTTAAACTATTAATTTATTTGTAAATAAATCTATGCGCCACATACAAAAATAAACTTTTATCCGGGTTTGAACTTCGGTTTTGTGCCAACTCACCCCATTTTACGGTATCTTATCTTTTTTTTACTGTTTAATGTTGTTGACCTACACGAATAAAACAGGATAAAATGTGTATGTATGTATGTATGTAATAACTTTATTGTACACAAAAAAACACAAAAAATACAAACAAATAAGGACATTTGTGCATTTGTGCATTTGTGTTTTACTTCTAATGAGATGCTTCAGTGCAACATGGTATTTTTGAGGATAATGATGTGACAGGGCGGCGGCAGCAGGCTGGTGTGAGCGAGACGCACTTCGAAGCGTATGAGACGGGTGCAGGCGATGTGAGCAGCGATACTACACCGGAGCCAGTTTGCAAGTACGTTTTAAATTCCTACTACTATACTATTGGAAGACGGATTTAAAGAGGCAGATATCGGAACTTTGAGACTGATGACACGACAGTTCACCTTTGTTAAACTTGAAATCATTTCAGTTGAACGAATTGCCCCAAAGCGATTCCTTCAAAAAGCTACTTTACCGTTCAAACAATAAGGTTTTAATAGCAATAACATTTTAATAGAAATACGTTCAATCAAAAGAATTTCAACCATACTGAGGCTGGTATTCCAGGCGGGCTATTGCTGCCAAGTCGTATCTTGCGAAACTCAGCAAATCCTGTATGTCTGTCACTCGAACTGTACGAATTAAAAAGAGGACGGTAGATTTTTCTCTACTCGCGTGGCAGCGCCAGTTGTGCTAGCCCCACAGATCACGACGCATGCGCGACGCCGCACAACGCTCTTGCTGCGCGCTGGAATGTATAATGTAGTCCCGCTCGCGTCGCGCAGCCTGTGTGGCGTCGCTAACCAATTACCATACGTGCCGGTGCAGAGCGGTCGCGTACGCTATGTTACCAAGACTTCATAATCTTCAGAGGTTATATTTCCAGCACGACGTGCACGTGGTGCGGGCGGCGCGTGCGCGCGGACGGGCTGGAGGCGCACTACTGGCGGCGCTGCGTGCTGCTGGCGCGCTGCCCCAGCTGTCGCGTCGCCTTGGAGGCCAGGGTACTGCACGCGCACTTGTTGGGTAAGGAGGAGTAAGCTAGCTAACGACTAGCTAGCTACCTAGGCTAGGCTGGCTAGCTATTGTCCAGAGAGACAAACGTCCGTATAGTACTTTTATGTCACGAGCGAGGGTTCGCAATTGTTGTAGTTGTGACACATACGAACACATAGACAACGTGAACTTATACCTCCTACGCTGACGCACAAAAAGACAATGTGCATGTATAGCTCAACACACGACCATATCTCGCCCGCGCTCGTGAGATAAAAGGACTATAAAAGGGTACTACAGAGGATCACAGGAGCAAAGAAAGTAGCATGATTGGAATGGGGGCTACCGTTTTGTGCTCACCTGTTGGCGCCACTGCGCTCTCAGTCCAGCTGTCAAAGTTTATTATTGGTTATTATGGGCGTAAAAACCAAATTTACGTTGAAATCGTATTTCATATATTAAAACCGCACCATAAATATTTTTATCGAACATCCAGTATTGTAGCACAGACCCGTTTTGTTCGGAAAAAAGTATGACATAAGTTTATGAACGATAAAATTGTCGCAAAGCACTGAAATTCGTTGACCCGTAACTCGTATTTGCCATTATCAATCTCAGATATTACAAAATAGTCACCATATTAATCTAATTAGAAATAAACCCGCGTAACCCACCCACAAACTATGAAATTTGACGTTTCTGGGGACTGACGTCACACTAGCGCCTCTAGCGGCGAATCCATACGCGGTAGCCCTCATTCTGAACTCGCATGGTAAACAGGATGAGGCCGTTGGAGTGATATTCACCATAAAAGACAGATACAATATACAATAGTTGAAATATAATAAACGGGTCACTATTGTCGAACATCGCTCGACATGTTTCGGGCCAATACGTCGTCCTTAATTATGAGTGGTCGCGACGGCCTCGCGTTTAACACAATTACACATTATTTTATTTCAATATGTCGAGACACACGGAAGTTTTCTATTTAAGATATAATAGTTAATAAAACATTTAATAATGTTTAATTGAACGCAGAGTCATCATCGTATCAAAAGATTTTTCTGATATAATTATAGAATTATAGATCTTAGTACTTGAAGTATTGTGCAAGCTACGCTACCGGCTCTAATGAACTAACACAGTGACTTCCTCAAAACGAATTGAGCTGTTTTATGACGACCGCTTTAGCTTAGTTGGTAGTGACCCTGCCTACGAAGCTGGAGGTCCCGGGTTCGAATCCCGGCCGAGGCATTTATTTGTGTGATAAGCACGAATTTTTGTTCTTGGGTCTTGGATGTTTTCTATGTATTTAAGTATTTATTTATCTATATAAGTATGTATATCGTCGCTTAGTTAGTACCCATAGTACAAGCTTTGCCTAGTTTGGGACTAGGTTGATTTGTGTAAGATTTATTTAAGATTTATTTATTTTAGACAAACATTTATTTATTTATTTATTTATTGATTCCTATTCTCAACTTCATAACTCATGTGTTAAATTTTTGTTTTTGCTGAGAACTTGTGCTTAAATGTTTTATTTTTATTACAGAAGAATGCTCAATGGGCGAGGGTTCATGGAAGGCGTGCGCTAAGTGCGGCGCTGCGCTGTCTGTGAGTGATAACGACTACCACAATTGCATACGTAAGTTGGTACTTGCACTACAAGTACTTATAGTACTTCATCATTCGTCGGATATACTAGAAGAGAGCCGTTACAAACGTTCACATTAACATACATGCCTTATATCGTGACATAAGGCCGTGGCAGTTGCGTGGGAGATCGTAATCTCCCAGCGTCTTTTACCAGTCCCATTATTACCAGTACCATCTTAAGTTAGTAAATACATGCAGAAACAGAAACAGTTTTTTTTTTGTATAAAACTGTGTAGTTATAAAGGTTAGGTGTACAGATATTTTAGATATTTTATTTTTTCATGCTGGGCTATTAATAGTACATTACTTACCAAGGGCGATAAAACAAAGAATGTCTCATATCGCAGGTATTTTACGCCCGAGCCGAAGGCAAGGGCGATAAATATGCGATCTGAGGCTTTCTTTATTATCGCCCGTGGTAAGTACAAAATTTTATGTCACCCCCTGGCCAGGAAGTGGGTTTTTTCGCGCGCGGAGCGTGCGATAATGGCCACTTTATGGCCAGGTGTGACATAAAGTAATATTTTACAACGGTGAATTTGTAATGCAAGCAGAAGCATAGAAAATGACCAAGATTCAGCAAAAACTATTCGTGCTCATCACACAAATCACTTGTTATTGTGTGCAATAAAGTGCTTACATACATACATACAAATAATATGCCCAGACCGGGATTCAAACCCGAGACCACCGGCTTGAATTTTAGGCATTTTCTGGGTGAGCTCGCTTCACCGTCAGCCTCATCTTTCCCCCCTGGCTAGATGCTGGCCAAGAGCAATCCGATTTCTAAAAAAAAAACTAAACTAAAGCTAATTTTCCATTTGTTTCGCAACAGCACTGGGCATGGATGAGTGGAAGTGTCCATACTGCCTGACGAACGTGCTCGCCCGAGACTTGCCCTGGCAGCGTCATCTCATGCAGTGCCCCAGGAACCCTCGGCTCAGCAAGACTTCGTAACGTAAGGAATAGATGAGAAGCGATATTGTTTTTATTTTTTGAAAGTGATGATTAGGTACTATAAGAAAATAAGTTAAATGAGGGCCGAATGGAGGAAGAGACAGGTCTCTGCCCAGCAGTGGGACACTCAATCAGACTAATAAAAAAAAATGATAATGTATAGAAGGCCTTATTGGACGAAGATAATTACCGACTTTTATCGTACGAACGCGGGTGTGCGATGGTTGTGGGTTGAGCTTGAGCTATACATGCACATTGTCTATGTGTGCGTCAGCGTACGACTATGAGTTCACGTTGTGTATGTGTTCGTATGTGTCAGTTGTGTCATAATTACAACTATGGAAAACCCGCGCTCGTGAGATAAAGGTGCCTACTGTAACTTTATCCCTTTATTCATAAAAATTAACAAACCTCTGCTTGTCCCTTTCTCACAAATTTCAAAGTGTAAGATAAAGAAAAACGAATTTTAAGGGCATTTGGCTTAAATAGGTTCTATGAACGTTAATGAATAAGGCCTTTACACTTTCGATATATATGCGAGGCAAGTAACGCCTTTTTTTGAATAGCCACCTTTGTGCAAATGTACTTAAGGCTCATTAATTGTCCATGTATTATTTATAGTCTAATAGAAAATACTCATTCAGACGTTATCAAGATCTCGGTAGATATTAGATAGTTATAACTAATTTAATTAGATAATTTTCTCTTGAAATCATGAAATGATATGCGACTAGATGACCGGCCAAATTTAAACTTTAACTTCTGATACGTAAAGTCCATTTTGAAATGATTAAAGTATGAATTTAAAGAGCTCTTAGCGAATAGATAACAAGTTAATTATGATTAATATTAACAGTCATACAGTATAGGTACTTAGTAATTCATGGTAGATTTATTAGAAAACAAGAATGATTAGAAATGATAAAGGAAAGGGTGAATTTTAATTCCGGATTTAAATTTTCTAGCAAACATGGATTCTATTTAGGTACTATTTTAATCATTATAATTTGGAGAATATGGAAAATAAAGCTTTCCTCCATTGCAACCGTCCAAAACTCTGGAATCCGTCTTAGAAAATGCTCAGTTACGCTTTAAGAGGAGAGTTAGGGCAAGCTCTCTCCATACAAACTTTGTGCAGGATTTTCTTCGTTTGTGTTTGCATTAAAGTTATGATTTTTGGTCAGTATGCTTATTTTTCTGTTAGCTATTTTGTGTTGTAATTTTTTATTCATTGATATTATTTTTAATATTTTTAATTTTTTTTAAATATTTGAAAATTTCCACATCACTTTCTTCGCATTTCTAATATTTACATCCAAAAAAATATTACATTCGTTAGTGCCAAAACCTACGAATAAAACGTGCACAGAGTTTGTATGGAGAATGCCTTGCCCGCCCCTGCGCCTTAACTTATATTTTAATTCTATGACAAATCTCTACGTATATTTTACTCACAAAAGTTGTCCAAATGCTCTAGTCTAGGTACTTAGATTTTAGTTAAACGTTATTTTTAATGTTGACTAAGCACATACATTGGTGTTATTAATTTTATATTTATGTTTTTTATTAGAAATGATGTTAGTTTATTTGTCGTTAGAAATGAATGTATCACCTAGTTTTTCCTATATCATAGGGGTCATTAGTCAAATCATGTGAAACGTTTGGTATTAAATTAATGCCATTTTAGTTTTAGTTTAAACAAACCTAAGTAGCATCTCAAAGTCGGTATTTCATTAGTATATTTTGAGTATTATTTAATTACGCCTACTCAATTTAAAATTGAAAGCTTCGCCGCTGTCAATACTAATTCCCGATTTAAAAAAAAAAGGATCACAAATAGTCACAAATAGTAAATTAGTGAGAAGTGGTGACGTTATAATTATAATTGCCTCAATAGATACCCAAGGGAACGTACCCATATTACGTGATCCATTTTTTTTCAATTTTTGACCGATCTCCCCCTAGTTTTCACGTAATAATTTATTTATATATGGTTTTGAATCATGTTTTGCAGCCAGAAAGTAAAAAAAAAAGTCCATCCTGGGTTTGGTATACCAAAAAAGTTTTGTGACATCGGAAAGGTTGCTGTGAGATAAAAAGCGTTGAACGCTTCGCCATAATTTGAATCTAACTAAAAAAAGCGCGAGATTCCACTAGAAGATATGGATAATACCTAATACCCTCCCTCCCCCCATTAACCAACCGTCGTTTCAGGATCCCATCCCTCCCCTAAACGGGCCACGTAGTATGGGTACGGTCCCTAACTGCGCGCACTAGTTCTAATGTAGTTTAGTTAATTAAGATGTAGGGTTTAAAATAGCGTAGCCACATCACCCACTGTGATAGGGTCGAGATTTCGTTAAATCAGGAATAAAGCGCGAGAATTCGTTGATGGTTTAGATTTTAACTTTTAAATGTAAGATTAATAGAACTATCCCTGTTTTATCATTTACTTCAGTTTCGAGGCATATCGTCGCATGTTTTAAAAGGAGCAGATAATATGTAAGTATCAAAGTGAGTAGGTACACGGACCAAAATTACCAAAGGACTACACCTACAAGGAATGTTTAAGATTGAAATGAGTCTACAGGGCGGGATGTTTTCAATTTACATTCGTTCTTCATACACACTTTAACCGCTACCGCAAGACTCGTAAAAAAAAAATCCTGCTCATCACACAATTAAATGCCCTGACCGGGATTCGAACGCGGGACCTCCAGCTTCGTAGACAGTGTCACTTACCAACTATAGGCTATAGCGTGCGTCGGCTTGTGAAGTCCTTTGTTTTTTTTTGATCTGTCATGAACGTGTCAAGACTGAAGTCTTCTCTCAGAAATATGCGACATGTACCACCGTTCCGGATATTATAAATTACTTACATATTTAGTCGTAGTACTAAGTAGTAAGTTATTATACGTACGACTTAATTATATAATGGACATTTAAATATATGTAAATATTGCAACAGCTGTAAAGGACATATTAACTAGAAGTAAATGTTAGAAATTTCGATTGGAAGAATTGCATTCATCTGCCACGTTACAATTCATCTCGGTGTGTTCTTCTTTCATTACGTACTTACTTATATGTAATTAAATTTATACGAACGTCTTTTCAATTCCATCTTTGGGTTACTTTTTCACTCAGATCTATTTCTACGTCCACATTTTTAAATTTACTTTCATCGAAATCACAAAATTGGTCCTTCGGACCGGATTCATTATATTACAGCTACTGATCTTCGCCAACGAATACCTTCAAATAAGTATATAAAGTGCCTCAACAAATATCTCTATAATATGTACATGGATCGCAATTCCAAAGTTTAACTATATGGTGGGTTTCAATCATCTTTCATTATAAATAAAATATTATCACTTCAAAATAGGAAGACTGGGAAACTTAAACCGTAAATTTTTTCTTCTCTTTGCACGATCTAAGCTTTAGCCAATCAAATTTAAGAGGTATTGGTCACTGTACCTACAATATACAAATATTTCTCAAAATGATGATAGGAAATAAACTGGTGTGTCATAATCAGTGTAGTATTCGCAATCATCTGCATTCTTCTGTTCAGAATTTCTCTCTTCTGCATTTCTAAATAATCTGCAGCGTATATTCGACTAATAAGTAGGTACATAAGTAGGTAATAAATATGATTGTACTTTGTTTCGCAGACAGATGTTTCGTAGATGTATTGTTTCACAGAATTTTCATTTCATAGAACCATTTTTAACAAAAAAGGTCGCAGTTGTAACTTAACCTAATCTACTTCTACTACACAATGGCATTTTAGCTGTACCACACCTCTGGCACGCGAAGGAACGTAAGCACTGTGGGTAAGTATGTGTGTGTGCTGTGTGCGCTGTCGGTACACGCGTCAATTGTTTGCGCGGATGCGTAGCGCGTGGCGCGGACGAATCGCGAGGCCCGATCGGCACTAGGCGGGTCTCTCAGGGACGAGGTAACTCACCTCGGTGCGGGGGGTTCGAGTCCGTTCTGTATGTAACACTATTATACTATACTTCTGCGAAACAATACATACTATGGAACATTAATCTGCAAAAGAAGGGGGTGTCCGTAAATATTAATAGATGTAGTAGGTAGGACATAACATTACGTGTTATGTGAAAATGCTAGGTTACGAAAACAACAAAGTTCACTACGAATGCTCTTCCTTAGTAGAACAATGCCATAGAAATAATAATAATAGGTATATCTAGTAGGAATGTAAGTTCCTTAAATAATTGAAACAAACTATCCTCTGTTGGTTTCTTTTTCATAATTTTTGTAATAATTCTATATTCGGCGATGTCGTATTTCCTTATGATTAGTTTGACAGCAGAGAGTAACACCTTAATTTCTTAATGAACTAGGAAACAAGTTATCTGAATTCTTCGTGACGTGATTTGTTGTTGTTTTATAAACAACTTAAAGTAAGTAATATAATACCTTTCGACTTTCAGAAAAGGGTCAAAACAGTCAGATTAGTCAGAACAAGGTAGCTTAGAGCCATGGTTGGTAAGTTAGTAGTTAGTCTTACCTAGTTCAAACGTCGTTAATCACAGATCTGGCCCCTATACCACTAAATTTTACAGGGCTGATCGTGGGCTGATCTGACAAAATTTCCATGGAAAACTTTGACAACTTTGCCAAATTGTACGCTTTTAAGTTTTGTGGTATAGGCTCTGTCTCAATTACTCGGTGATTATTAGACCGATTTAGATTTTTTTTATTAGTTCATAGTGCATTCAGACCAACGCGTCTTATGCGGGCTGCCAGAGAAAGAGAAAATCATACGTTAGTTTGGAATTAGACGTGACGTAGTCGACGGAATGGAATTAGACTTTTCTTTAGATCTAGAATTAAGTGGTGAGTGAAAGAGAGTGAAGAGGTTTATAAAAAAATTAAAACTCTCATCATCCTCCTAGCGTTATCCCAGTACAGTTGCATCCTGAAGGATGCCTGGGGTCCGCTACCTAATCCCAAGATTTGGCGTAGGCACTAGTTTTTACGAAAGCGGCTGCCATCTGACCTTCCAACCCCGAGGGGAAACTAGACCTTATTGGGATTAGGCTTTGTCAAGTGAGTGGGCAACTTGACTGTTAGAAGTTCTCAAGCCGCCCGAAGGCCTCCAACTTGGCTTAACGACTGCTGCCATATACAGCAACCGGGATCAACGGCTTAACGTGCCTTCCAAAGCACGGGAGCGCTCAGTGAGTTACCACTCAAAGCGGTCACCCATCCAAGTCCTGACCGCTGCCCACGTCGCTTAACCTTAGATACCGCAAGCAGTACGCAGTCGCCGCTGGGCCACGAGCGCTCCAAAAAAATAATAATTTAAAACTAAGAAACGGAAATTTAGACTAAGCAGGATTGAGATAGCTCAGTGTTTATATGTATAACTGTATAAGTTTATACGTAGTTAGTCGAAGAAATATACACACGAACCTCAACAGGATTAGAATCAGGAATCCCATACATTACATATTTTCTATGCTCTTTTCTCAACAAATCAGAAATTTAACGAATCGTTCCATCGATAGAATTAACTGCAATTTTATCTCTCATAATAAAGGCTAGGTCACATAGCGTGCGCCACGCAAGCGGGACGCCGCTGTGCGCTGGAATGTATAATAATATCACGATAGCGTCGCTAACCTGATACAAGTCAGCCCACGTAAGAGCTCCTGGCGCTGTACCTGCGCAGTGAGCGAAATATCTTATTCTGTGGGAATACGGACCAAATCTCATCGCCACCATTAGCCGCCTGGGGCTCTTTTTACGTGCGTTGACTTAGTTATACCGAAAAACCGCACGTTCCGGTGCTCCTCCTCAGCTCTGTGTCACCAAGCCTTTATACATGTATAATTTTAACTAGGACTTAGACGTTTTGTGGCGAACTAAGGCAAGACTAAAAGGGTTTCTTGAGTACAGTATTATATTAGCTGTAAGATTTCGGTGCGAGAGCTGCATGGGAAAATTCCACGTGAGCAACTAAGTTTAGTTTTATGTATCGTACGTTACTAAATAATTATTTTTGGTGGATTGTTACCATAAAGTAGTGCATACTTTTAATTCGTTGGCAGACTGGAGCGTAACTCATAGATTTAGGTAGATATAATGTGGAAGACTGTAGCCTATAGGTAGCTCATATAATTAGGTAGACGTAGGAGGCCATAATAGTTGATTGTATAGTCGACTACAACGGGATGTATGAACTTTTGGACCTTATCTATATATCTTTTTGTAGTTGACCGTACTTACTAGGTGTTGTGTGTATGGGCGAATGGTGTGTGGTTTGTTAAGGGTAGTGGTTATGTGGGTGGGGTTGGTTTCAATTGCGTTATGTAAATATAAAATTGCGCTAAAATATAGCTCCATCACCACCTCCGTGAAATGTGAGGTATTCATTTGCCGTATAATATTGTGCAGTTATTGTGTAACGAAAAAGTCCTTATGTGTTATTGAGTTGTCACTATTTCCAACAAATTTGTCCTACCGAGGTATTTTGTTTGATGATGTATGGCAAACTGTTTTTTTTTTCAACATAAAATTGATATTATTTAGTCAAAAATTAAGAAAACATTCTACAACTAAATATAATTACATATTAGTCACTAAACTTTGTATTGTGTATTGTAGACAATATTCAGAGAAATGTATGTTTTATACTTATCCTATCTATACCTACAGGGAATTTGTATTAATATACATATTCTTAAGCGTTTGACTGATGACCTTTTTGATACCTACAGTATTATCTATAATGAAATTATTTGATATGCATTTATTTGTTACTTATATTAACTCCCTATATTTATTAAATAAATCTGAGCTTTGTTAAGATTTCGCACAAAATTGATAAAATTGTCTTACCATAGTTATCATACAAATATTTAAAATATTATATTCCTCGACTTCAACTTTCTGAATATGTCCTGAAGTTGGGTTATCCAGTAAGTATTCTTATATTATAAATATACCTAATTACAAGCACTCTGGACTTCTTTTTTTAGGGTTTTTGAAGTGTAGTTTGCTAGAACTTGTTGACTGAGAACATCTTATATCACACTGATAACTTCAGAGGTTTTAGCGATAAGAACATACCTACATTGTCCTCTTGTCAAACTTGAGCTTACTTAAAATCTTATCTTATCGTTTGACCCTTGAAGTTTTCTGTGACAAAGTAATAAAAACGTATGTTCCGAAAAGAAAATGTATTGAATAAGGTGACATTGGTCTAGAGCAGAGGTCGGCAACAGGCGGCCGGCGAGCCTCCTTATTGACAACCGACAATGTGGTATAGTTCATACAAAACTGTAAGGCCAAGTGCTGTCAAATTAACGCAAGCAAAAATCTACCTTACAGTCAGAGCTCTAAGTCTAGTTTTGCTTGCGTTCGTTTGACAGAATTTAGCCTTAGAGTTGTGTCCGAACTATACTAGCGACAAAATTGTTAGCTACTATGTGGCCCTTGGCTGATAAAAGTTTGCCGACCTCTAGTCTAGAGGAGTCCATAGATTTTTTGGTCCGTAAATAAGCAGTCATTTTAGGTATACTTTCAGTCCTTCACCATATAACATATGCAATAAAATCGCGTTCCCTTCGATTACGTTTGAGTTAATTTTGAATGATTAAATTAAACCCTACTGTCAAGAAGAAACCGCTCCTGTTGTATGCTTCTATTGTAAACTACTGTGTTCTTTAATTGAGGTGTGCAATAGTTTTTGTATTGTATTGTGTTCTTGTCTCTTAACATTAGTCAAAGTTGAAGTTGAGTTACGATTTAGGCCAGTATTTGAAATTATATTTAAGAAAGTATTTATGTAAACATTGGACTGATAAAAATTGAGCGTGACACAAAATTTCTAGAATCTTTTATTGCTAAGTACACTTTAAATTTTATATTTTGTTATGCTACAGACATGGGCGTAGCCACAATTCTGTTTACGGGGACGGAGACCGGGACAATTATTGAAAAGGTAGTTTAGATCAAAGAGAAAAATTCAAAGGACATCAGCGCTTGCCTCATCCTCAAAGTCGAAGTAGCAGGCGTGGTAGAGGGACGCGGTCACCGGGACATGTCCCGGCGTACCGGGACGTATGGCAACCCTACTAGACAAGCAGGCTAAAAACTCTGCTGTAAGGAATTCCGTGTTCGGAAGTACTCTAGGGCGCTTCTCCAGACATGCGGTCAAGGAAGGAAAGGCCCTATTTCGAGTATTTAGCTCACACTACCAGCATCTAAGTTAACTGACCAATTGTGAACCTTATTACAACAAAGTAAGGTCTACCACTGATCAGTTGACTGAGGCCGATAGTACTTAACTACGCCCTTGGTAAACAAGTCTACTACCCAGGCTCTGACTATACTGCCAGACCGTTAAGTGCGATTACAAGTTTGTCACTGACATATATGTTCTTATTGCATTGGACAGTCTACTTTAATATTGATGCAATAGAACTTCTATTACAAAAACAGCGTATCGGTCCCGTTAAGCCAATTTCAATCTACTTGTTCTTTCATATTGCCGTAGTTTTTAAATAAACCAGTCGAGTGCCAAGGTTTGCGCTCTGAGAGTTAGCGACGATTAAAAAGGAAGTTCTTCAACCTCTTTATTATTTGTAAGGGTTTTTATTATTCACAACAGCGCCACCTAGTGAGTATACACTGGCAATGACAGTGCTTGGGTAGTTTCCGTACATAACAATCATATTTATCTAAGTACTAAAAACTTACAAAACACAAAAATGTCACAGCGCATAGCTCCACAAAAGTAATTGTTTATTATGACTGTGGAGTCGAATTTCAGTTGTTTGCGTAGTCTTAAGCTGGAAATGATTTAGGGAATGTGCGAATTTACGATAATATTTAAATAGTCGCGTGATTTTTTGAGAACTGTAAATGATTTAAGTTTGGTATTTATATTCATGTATGCTATTGTTTCGAACCGTGAGATCTTCGAGAAGACAGTACGGTTGCCAGTTTGGCACCACCCAGAGATCACGTGTAGGGTAGCGATGGGTACACCCTACGGACGTGGTGCAACATCGACCCCCGTTTGTCCGTGGGTGGGCAACTTGACTGTTAGAAGTTCTCAAGCCGCCCGAAGGCCTCCAACTTGGCTTAATGATGAAAAAGGCGTTTATGATTGACAAAACCTTAATACGGTTAACGGATGTTAATACAGTATGAGAGCAAACATCTGAGGTTATGTTTCACTAATATAACTATATTTATTTATTATTATTATTTATTATTTATTCAAGGAGTTTCAACAGCTAACTTAACAATTTGGATTCTTAAATAGAAACATATGTATCATTGTTTTGTTGATGTAGCACTTTGAACCTTAGCGAAAGGGTTTTGGGTTGTTATCGCAATCGCGAATGATTTGGATGAAGAAGTGAATAAACGATTTCTGACTATAACGTGTTTTTTATTTCATTAGTAATTTTTCTCCTGAATTTTGGTGCGTTCTTACTGTCTACCATTATAAAGATCTGGGACCCCTAAACCTACCAGGGTGTATTTATGTTTTGCGATTGTAGTCACTAAGTTACCCTCAATCATTTATTTATAGTGCGAATAATCCACGACGATGCGCCCCTCCACAGCGAATCTAATACTATCTGATGCGCAATCGACGACCGCTTTAGCTTAGTGTTGGTAGTGACCCTGCCTACGAAGCTAGAGGTCCCGGGTTCGAATCCCGGCCAGGGCATTTATTTGTGCGATGAGCACGAATATTTGTCCTCGGGGTCTTGGATGTTTTCTATGTATTTAAGTATATATTTATCTATATAAGTATGTATATCGTCGCCTAGTACCCATAGTACAAGCTTTGCTTAGTTTGGGACTAGGTTGATTTGTGTAAGATTGTCCACAAATATATATATATATATATATATATATATATATATATATATAAACGCAGGGGTGCGCCTTCATGCATGAAACGCTCTATAATCATAAATATATACCCAAATTAACATACCCACATACCCAGTTGTAGTGGAGAAACAGCGGCCTGAAGTTTTTTATCAACTACATTTATAACTTTTTGAAAATTCAAACTAATTTTTAAAAATGTCATTTATTACGTAATAGTAACAATACAATACACTTACTACTATAATTTGACAGAACCATTGAGCTCCGGTGTACCCGATTGCGTCTCTCCTGTCTCCTCTGTCTCTTTTGTCTCCTCTGTCCCTTCTGTCGCGTCTGTCGCCTCGGTCGCTTCTGATGTCTCTGTCATATCCGCGTCACCTTCTGTGACATCAGAAGCCTTCTTAAACTTATTTACATCTGCAACAATTGTTAAAGCATATTATTTAAATTTGAAACTATGAAACCATTTATATTCTGATTTAATACACTAACTTGGTGCGCCATGTCAGTAATGTCAGAAATCTGGCAATGAGTAAACCAGTTGTTGCAAGGTTCATTACTAGACTACAATATCACTTACCGTCAGGAGCTATTGCATAAAAAATTGTAACTAATACTACAAGCAAAAGTCTGGCCGGTTATAGTTCGGGTCCAATAAAGCCGTGTTCCGAATCACGCCAACAACGATCACAGCGTGTACAGTGCTGACGGCCGGTCCGAATCAGTAAGCGCGCTCAAGGCCGCGTGAGTGGTGTTTTGATTCGGACCGGGCATGTTGTGTTTACTGTCATGTTCATTATATCAAACGTCAACTTGACGTTTGGTTTAAGGTGCTGACGCCTGGGAGTGTGAGCATCGTAAACGCCAATATGGCGCCGTCCATGACGTCATCAATGACGTCACGACAACTCATGTAAACGCTATGAGCGTGATTCGGTCCGATCGTAAACGCGTTTATTGCGGTGTAAGCGTGATTCGGAACATGCCTTAAAGCGACAGGAGTTCGCGGTTGAAGAGTGGCCTGGGGAAAACCCAGGGGAAACCACCGACACGAGCACGCGGGCGGTTACGGTTTGGTCACACGTACCATATTTGCTGAAGTCGGCCCCCAGCAGCCTGAGGTAGTGCACGGTGTCGGGCGTGGCGGTGTAAGCTCGCAGCGAGTGCACGCCGCGCCAGCCCACCAGCGTCAGCCGCAGGTTCGATTCCTGGTCGTGGTACTCCAGTATACAGCTGCCGGTTGCTGTAAACGAATTGCTTAAATGGTCACAGGAAATGGTGGATGAGTCTAGAACTAAACAGAAATAGGGTAAGCTGTACTGTAGTAATGTTGCCCCCCCCCCCCCCCCCCCAATCATTGGTCTCGTGAATGATAAGTGCGAGTCGGACTCGCGCACGAAGGGTTCCGTCCCATTATCTTTAAAAACTGCAAAAAAATCACGTGCGTTGTATGGGAGCCCCCCTTAAATATTAATTTTATTCTGTTTTTTAGTATTTGTTGTTATAGCGGCAATAGAAATACATCATTTGTGAAAATTTCAACTTTCTAACTATCACGGTTTTTGAGATACAGTCTGGTGACAGACGGACAGACGGATAGCGGAGCCGTTTTACCCTTTTGGTACGGAACCCTAAAAAATTACATATTTACTACAACTCCCCCAAAATCCCTCAAAGGTTAGCTAGAAGAGATCCCTCATAGGGATAAGTTCGCCTTTGTACTTTAATCTTATGCGACATGTATATTGTTTTAACCTGTTTTGTGTACAGTCAGCAAGAAATGTGGTCTACCGCCCTACGGTTGAAGTTCATTTGAACGTCATGAAACAACAAGGTCGATTTCCCCTTGCAATAATATTATGTCAGTGACAATTGCTTTCTGCATTTACTATATGTAGAAATCTCACTATTATGGTAGTCTAGAAATCTCACTATTATGGAAGCCCTCGTTATGAAGTGCTTTATTATTAGCTCGTTCGGCTCTAGTTAAATTACGAGGCATAACAGCAGTAGGAAATCAAGAAATTGGAATAAAATATACAATAACACGATTGTTGAATATTACGTTGACAATAATACTTGACACTATTTGTCAGTGATACTTTCTTTTTCAGTTGCAAAAAGATTTTCTTGAAAAAGATCGTAATGGTTTTAATTGAAGAGGAGAATATATAACATTATTGCAAAATAATAGCCTATTGCATTGATAACAAAGGTCAAAATAAAATAACCCATGACTTTATATGTCAGGCAACTCAGATAATAGACGTATGTCAATTTGTGCAACTCTTACACGCCGTAGAAAAACTCAACCCTAGCGATAATTAGATCTCACAGAAACTTTTGTCAAAACTGGTAGACCACTTCCTTGGCCGACTGTACAATAAAGTGCTTACACACACACACAACCTGAACAAGACAACTCACCGAGGTCCTTGACCTGCGCCTGCGTCTGCTCGCTGAACAGTTTGACGTCTGGCGGCTTGCTCGGGTTATCGTTCTGCAGAACTAGTATCAGGTCCTCCTTGAGTATTCGCACGCGGCGACGCGGCCCGATGAACGGCGCTACGCTGCCGAGACCCTCTTGGGATAACCTGGACAACAAAGGCGATAGGTGGTTACTATAAACAAAAAGTTTTAATGATTATCATCATCATCATTTTCAGCCTGTCATCGCCCACTGCTGAGCATAGGCCTCTCTTCGAGTACGCCACTCGTCCCGGTTCTTAGTCAGTTTTATCCAAGAGTCACCCGCGAGCTTCTTAATATTATCAACCCATCGAGCCGGTGGACGTCCGACGCTTCTTTTACGATACTATTTTGGTCCATCTGCCATCACTCTGCCTGGCAAAGTGTCCTGCCCAACTCCACTGAAGCTTGGTAATGACACAACCGACGTCACGCACCTAATTAAGAGGAGGGGTAGGGCAAGCTCTCTCCATACAAACTTTGTGCAGGATTTACTTCGTTTGTGTTCGCATTAAAGTTATGATTTTTGGTCAGTATGCTTATTTTTCTGATAGCTATTTCGTGATGTAATTTTTTTTTATAAAATATTTTTTTTTTAATTTTTTAATTTTGAATTTTTTTGAAACATTTGAAAATTTTCACATCACGATCTTCGCATATCTAATATTTACAACCAAAAAAAATATTATATTTGTTAGTGCCAAAACCGACGAATAAAACGTGCACAAAGTTTGTATGGGGAAGGCCTTGCCCTACCCTGCGCCTTAAACAACCGACGGCACGCACTTAATTAAACAACCTTATATACTCGTAATCCAATTTAATATAAGATCATACCCTTCCGACTCAAGTATAGCTTGGCAAATTCGATCGTGACACTCCCATGGTCCACGTGGGTAGCAGGGCAAGATTGAGAAGTTACTTTTCAATGACGGTTTGCTCACCTCTGCTTACGATATGAATTAGGTTACGGATAGGTTAACCTAATACCTAATTTGATATACTACGATATACGAATAAGGGGTCCCGATGTCTTTTGTGAATAAATTTGGCAAGCTATAGACGACTAGTCAGTCTGTAGAATACCTTCAAGTCTACTTGGTCGGATTACTTGAAGGCGCAGGTTATGTTCTAGAATCATTTTGATGCCTCTTTCAAGTGCACAATAGGCCTACCGGAGCAACCATGCTCGGGCCACAATTTCCTCAGCAGTTCCGCGTACAATGCCATAACGGAAATAACGTCTCAAATTACATTGAAAAATCGTCAGTGACGATGCGCTATCCAATACAAAATTATTTTTTTACTAAGCAGTATAACAGTGCTTTTTACAAAATTAATTTGGATGTTAGAGCTACCCTATCAGCACTACCTAAGTCTACTTAGTCGGGTTACCTGAAGGCGCAGGTCATGTTCTTGTTATCGCAGCGCACGAAGGTCTTGACTCCGGTGTTGATGATCTTTATACGCGCCTCGTTCTGTCGCACCACGTCCCGCACGGCCGGCGATACCAGATATATGTTCTTCTTTTTGCCCACATGGCATCTGGAACGACAAAGAAAAGAAATCATTTATTGTTTACCATGTACAAATACGGTCTTAAATATAAACATGTGAGTCACAATGGCAACCCATTTCGGGCATACAATAATAAATATAAAAGAACACAGGTCCCATAACTTAAGAACTATTGAACTGGAAGTATTCTTTTAAATCTTAAAATACATTTTCAGTTAACCATCGCTTTAATTGGCGCTTGAATTGATTTCCGCTTAACATTTTCAGATTAACAGGTAAATGATTGAATACTTTAATGGCTGTAATAAAGGTGCTATTATAATAGGTTGCATTTCTAATAGAGATAGAGAAAAAACTTGGTGTCGTCAACATCATATCAACCGTAAGACGTCCACTGCTGGACATAAGCGATTTTTTATTGTTATTAATAACTAGTTTTTCCCCGCGACTTCGTCCGCGTGGTACTCGTTTATCGCGATGGAATTTAATTGCAATTTACTTACATCAGGCGCTTACCTAGTCATCGCTCTTTCATACAAATTTCTACCACCTTAAGGAATGATTTCGGGGATAAAAAGTATCCTACGTCCTTCCCCGGGACTCAATCTATCTCCATATCATATTTCATGTTGATCGGTTCAGCGGTTTAACCGTGAAGAGGTAACATACAGACAAACAGGCACACTTTCGCATTTATAAACTTAGTATGGATATGGATTTAAAAAAAACTAGTAAGTGCGGTAAACTACCTGAAACTTTGCCAAGACCGCCAGTTTTACTGCTAATCTAAACTCTAAACCCTTAAATATAAGGTCGTTACCTGGTCAACAAACACTTCGAGTCAAACTCTTCACTCAGATCATAGAACTCTTTTATAGACGGGAACACATCCTCGTCGTCTCCCTTAAAGAACACGAACGGATCCTCTCTGTAGCCGCCCATCCTTCTCTTCTTAGCCGGCGGCTTGTCTTCTTTCTTCTCCTGCACTTCTGTCTGTTCTCTCTCCTTCTCCCACGGGAGAGGAGCTGACTTCTCGAGTACGGCGACGAAGAAACCGCCCGTGTCTTGGTGGTGAGGAAGGATACGTATACTGAAAAGAACATTATAAGTTATTTCAGGTTTTTTATAAAATCACTATTTTTCATAATATTGTGGAACTCAAGAGCCGTGTTCCGAATCACGCTAAAATTTCTAACAGCGGTTACAGTGTTTACGGCCGGTCCAAATCAAATAGCGCGCTCAAGGCCGCGTCAGAAGTGTTTTGTTTCGGACCGCTATTCGCTTGAGCGCGCTTACGATCGGACCGATTCACGCTCATAGCCCACGGGCAAACACGTTTACTGTCATTTTCATATATCAAACGTCAACTTGACGTTTGGCTCCAGGTGCTTACGCCCGGGAGTGTGAGCATCGTAAACGCCAACATGGCGCCGTCCATGATGTCATCAATGACGTCACGATATCTCATGTAAGCGCTATAAGCGCGAATCGGTCCGATCGTAAGCGTGATTCGGAACATGCCTAAGGAATGCCAGCGGGCGATGGAGCACAGTATACTAGAGCCGTGTTCCGAATCACGCCAACAACGATCACAGCGTTTACAGTGCTGACGGCCGGTCCGAATCAGTAAGTGCCGCGCTCAAGGCCGCGTGAGTGGTGTTTTGATTCGGACCGGGCATGTTGTGTTTACTGTCATGTTCATATATCAAACGTCATCTTGACGTTTGGTTTAAGGTGCTGACGCCTGGGAGTGTTTGCATTGTAAACGCCAATATGGCGCCGTCCATGACGTCATCAATGACGTCACGACATCTCATGTAAACGCTATGAGCGTGATTCGGTCCGATCGTAAACGCGTTTATAGCGTTGTAAGCGTGATTCGGAACACGGCTTAGGTGTTCGCAGAACTGATCGAATCAGAAACACGGAACTGCGCTCCAAAACACGAGTTGTAGATGTGGGTGCCAAGACCGCCAATCTAAAGTGGGACTGGGCTGGACACGTTTGCCGTATGCACCCGGAAATATGGGCCAAGATATGTACGGAGTGGACCCCGCAAGACGGTTACCGGAGCAGAGACAGACCAAAAAGGAGATGGCGACACGATTTGGACGTGTTCTGCTTGGATTAACGGGAGCAGGCAATAAATAGGGCCGAGATGAAGAAAAGAGGGGAGGCCTTTACCCAGCAGTGGGACACATATGCAGGCTAATAAAAATACCCGGCCAAATGCGAGTCGGACTTCGAACATTTAGGGTTCCGAACCAACCTCAAAAAATGTGATTTATCAGTATATTAGTATTAGTTGGTAAAATATACTTAATAATAAACATTGTTACCAAATTTCAAGTTCATAGGTAAAAGGGAAGTTGAAAAATTCTTCGGAACTAAATTTTGTTTCAGTCAACGGACACAATTTTTTTTGTTAAAAATGGGATCGCTCTTGGCCAGCATCTAGCCAGGGGGCAAAGATGAGGCCGACGATGAAGCGAGCTCACCCAGAAGATGCCTAGGGTTCCGTTTGGACTCTTGGGGTACGGATCCCTAAAAATTGGAAAATATCTCACCATCTCTCCAGATGGAACTTGTCCAGGTCCTCTGGTTTGGGCGGGAACATCTGCGGCCTCACTACCGTCTGCCATTTCTCCGGGACATCTTCGTACTTGTCGTAGAACACCATGTCCTTGGACGCGGGCCGCCAGTGCGTCATTCCTGAAGGACATTACAAGAAAACTTTTGAATTTACGTTTCATTCAAGCACTGAATAGCAGTTGAAAAAATATAGATTAGTTTCTACTACCACGAATGGAGTTAGCCTGAAGCTAAAAATCCATTGTCTGAATGAAATATTGTATTTTTTTCTTTTGTGCGTAACAATAGGGAAACAGCGATCTCTACCTACAACATTGTAGAACTTTCGAATGGAATGGTGACACTCCCTCTTTGTTGCTCCAATATGCAAGTGCGACAGAGAGGCAGATATTTCGTTTTCGGTTCGCGGTAGACCCTCTGGCGGGCTAGCATAACTGCCGCCGCGACGCGACACGAGTAGAGAAAAATCTGCCCTCCTCTTTCCATTTCACACAGTTCGAGTGAGACAGGAATCGTTGTGTCGCGCGAGATACGACTTGGCAGCAAGTTGTGCAAATATATTCATCTTTCTCCACACAGGGCTGAAATAGGCGGAAACCAAAAGAAAGATAGAAGCCAGTATCTTGTGGATCACTGCTCGTTCTCCACGGGTGAATCATGGCCAGACCAGACCGTTTACTGACCCGGGTGTGACTTGGGTCCAGTGAGCGAGCCAATCACGTCCACTAGGGCGATGCTCCCGCCAGCCTCAGCTACCATCCTGTGGATCACTTGTTCTCCACGGGTGAATCATGGCCAGACCAGACCGTTTACTGACCCGGGTGTGACTTGGGTCCAGTGAGCGAGCCAATCACGTCCACTAGGGCGATGCTCCCGCCAGCCTCAGCTACCATCCTGTGGATCACTTGTTCTCCACGGGTGAATCATGGCCAGACCAGACCGTGTACTGACCTGGGTGTGACTTGAGTCCAGTGAGCGATTCCCTCACGTCCACTAGGGCGATGCTCCCGCCAGCCTCGGCTAGCATCCTGTGGATCACGGCCTCGTTTTCCACGGGGTTGAAGGAGCAGGTGGAGTAGACAAGTCGACCGCCTACCGCGAGCAGCTCGCAACCGCGCTTTAGCACGCGGTACTGGATTCTGTAGAGAATATTATGAGTTTTGACTTCGTTCATTTGATCTTCATTTTAGTAGATTTTGTGACATTTATTTCATTCATCATTATCCTCCTAACGATTTTTTTGGTTATATCAGGAACCTGGGGTCTGATCTGTATGTTACGGGTAATCTCTGAAAATATCCGTCGGATTTCATAAATTTCTTCAATTTTAAATATCATGTATGTATTAAGCAAGCTGCAGCAGATAGACAGATTTAGTGCCAGTTGCACCAACGTACGAACACAGACCGGTCATCGTCAAATATGGCGCCGGCAGCTGCCATCCCATAGAAACTTGTCAAACTTTCCACACAATCAGATTTGACGAACACCGCATACGATTACAGACGGTTTGGTGCAACCCAGCCTTTAGTCACTGACCCGTGTAGGTTGTTCCCGTTGCCAGTGGACCACTTGAGCCAGATATCCGGATTCTTTCGCAGCGTGGCGTCACCCGAGCACGGCACGTCACACAGTATACGGTCGAACTTCAGCGGGACTGTGCTCTCGGGGTTCTAAAAACACAATATATTTCAAACTCAAACTCAAAATATTCTTTATTCAAATAGGCCTAGCAACAAGCACTTTTAAATCGTCAGTTTTATATTACATAGTTTGAATTTAATTATTCAGAGCAATTATAATTTAAAAAACCAGCGTGGAAATGCTGCTAGCGTTATGGGTACTTTTGCACCGGAGACGATGAGGGGCGGGTTATAACTAGGTATGACATAATTGTAATTATTTTTAATTTCAATTGTATTTTTATGTGCTGTTTACTTAAAATATATTTAATTAATTTAATAAAAAAAAAATTTAAAAAAAAGTTGAATTGCTGTAATCTATGTCAAACAGAATATAACAAATTCACAAAAAGATCGTCAATAAGTAAAATAAAAACATATAAAAAATAGAATAATCTAGACAGTTTCTAAAATAAAATCTGAATGTCAAGAGGAAAATCTAAAATCAAATGTCATAATTATTAAAATATTATTAGTATTTCAACCACAATTATACCCACGGTGTTTTATCATTCATGTAGTATTTATTAGTTATAGTGTGTATCATCCATGACGCGCCCCTCCACAGCGAATCGCATCTATGCGCAATTGATAACATTTAATTTTTCTAACTCCCTATAATTTACATAGGAACCGAAAGAGCTTCGCCTCCTGATCACACCCCTATTTTTATAAAAAAAATGATACAGATTCCTTATTTTAATAAATATGAGCCAGTAAAAAATTACTCTGATTTTACTAGTTCTACGGCAGAACAGGTGGAACGCCATTGCCTTTTTGATGAAAATAAAATAATCTGCCATAATTGAATTTTAGTGAAATCATTCTTACCATACCATATTATGTGAATGAATTGCGAAATTAATTCATATATCTTATATAATATCTTGAGGAGACAAAGGCATTTTTAATTGAAGAACATATTACCCTAGCCTTCTAGCACATACTCACATGCTTAAGACAAATGTGCTCATGAGTTCCCAATTAGCAATTGGCAAGAGTTTGCATAAAACCAGGAACAGGATTGTTGGAGTAGAGCGGCTGTTGTCACGTGACATACCTGCGGGTCGGTGGCCTGGATGTTGGGCATGACGGCCGAGTCGTGGTTGGTGATCACGATGCACGGCGAGTTGAGCCGCTTGGCCTGGTGCACCAGCATGTAGCAACGGCTGTTGTCTACGTCATTAGCCATTACGAAGCCTGAAAATGCATTTAGTAGACAACTAAGGATGAGTTATATGACAGAGTAGTATGGTAAAAATACTACCCTCAGCCCGCGGAAACGCGTAGTTTTTTTTTATCGACATTTAAGTATACGTGTAAAGAAACGCAATTTTATAGTCAATATCGTGAAATGGAACGTATTCCGCCACTTTTGTTTGAATTTTCGAATCCCAGTTCGATTTTCTGTGTTCACCTCCTAGGTATCTTTTTTA
Source organism: Cenopis cana (assembly GCA_951800055.1). Lineage (NCBI taxonomy): Eukaryota > Metazoa > Arthropoda > Insecta > Lepidoptera > Tortricidae > Cenopis > Cenopis cana. Next base: position 3,618,105 of record OX637495.1, read on the forward strand.
ATTAGAAAAAAAATAAGACGTCACGTTTCTCCTGTACCTACAGATAGCACCTACCTAATATTTTTTGGTATCTATACTGTATTAAAGAAATTGTCCTAGAGGGTCACTCTAAGGCAGGTCGGTGTAGGTACGCCGACGAGCGAAGCGAGGAGGAGTGTTAGTAGTATTGCGACCCAAGCGCGCGAGCCGAGCGAGCGAAGCGAGCGTGCCGCGGCAGCGGCCGGCGAAGCGCCAGAACCAAACTTTTTTTGTCTAATGACAATGACAATTACACCAAACGTTTATTATATAAATACAAGTGTTTTTTCCATATAAAAGTGAATGTTCAAAGTGAAAATGCCCTGGTTAAAAACGAACTCAATAAAAAATTAATGTTGACGCAATATGTCTGTCCTGTCATTGATGTAAACATGGAAATATAGAATATTATTTTGTATTTTCTCAAGTTTGTTGTTGTTATGGATATATGTAGCCGACTGGAAACTAATATTTTCTCATGCCGAAGAACGTACTACAGGTTTGAGTTCAATTCTTGGTTATTTTTTTACTGTGTTATGTCGCAGGATGCGATGTCACGTGACCACTCGGCCGAGGTCACGTGGTCAGCGCACAGTAGTTTTTTAAAATCCATTTTTGAGCCATTTTTCTACAAACACATGGAAAAATAAGAGTTTTATCCAACTCTCCAGCATGAGACGAAGCCAACGACATATAATTTATTAAAATCGGACCTTAACTGTAGATCTGATGGAGTGTACAAAAATCGGCCTTGCGTAATATATATATAGATTTTGTATGAATATGATATGAGATATGAGCAAGTATGAAAAAGACATAACCCCGGTCGCTCGTTGGCGCATCTATAACTACAGAGTTAACTACTATATCTATGTGACGTACTAAAATGTAAATGTCAAAACGGCGAAATCCGTTCCGTTTCAAGATATTGAGTACCAAAAAAAAATTAAATTACTCAATTTTGCGTTTCGTTTCACGTACATTTCAACGTCAATTAAAAAAAAACTAGGCGTCTCCGCGGGGTGGGAATAGTATTTTTAGAAAGAGGACATCAACCCCTACATAATTCACCCCTTGGGCACCCTTAAATCCTGCGCCCCGATTGTAAACCTTTCCCGAATGCCCTAGCCCTAGCCTAATGCGTAGTCGTAGCTCATTGCTGGGCAAGCACATCATGCGCCCGGATGAGATTAAGTGTCTTGAGTTCAGAAAAATCCTGCAATTCTTTGAGTTTGCAGGACTTGACCGAGAATTGTAGTATGTGGCGATCACAATAGATCAGCAATGGTCGCAGTGATACGAGGGCTGAGAAGCCCGGGAATAGCCACTACATCTAAATAAAAAAAAAGGCAGTAGTCCCACCGCCGGCAAGCAGCAAGTACTCTTATAGTAATTACTATATATCGTTTTCTCTTTCAAGCGAGTAGAATCCTACTCGCTTGAAAGAGAAAACGAGTAGAATTCATATGAGAGCAGTGGCGTAGCTACCGAAGGGCTAGGCGGGGCAGTGCCCCGGGGCCCCCAAGCTCAGGGGGCCCCCAAAACCTGATTAGCAAACCTCTTGAACTATAGCGAGAAATAAGTATATATATTGATAAAACCTAAACAGTATAGGGGGCCCAGTTTTTTTTTTGCCCCAGGGCCCTTAGTAATCTAGCTACGCCACTGTATGAGAGTACACGCTGCTCGCCGGCGGTGGGGACTACTGCCTAAGGAAGTAATGCCAACAACTTTTCTCTAAAATGTTTTGTTAAATTTGTTATTTTTCATAAACAAAATTTACCTGTAGGCATTTTTTCCTCATCTGCATGTAGGAACTCAATAAGCTGCGCTGTCTTCGAGCCAGGGGCAGCACACATATCCAGCACCTTTTAACAGAAATACATGCATTATAATAATTCTAATTTAAAATTAAAGTAATGAGAATTATTAATAATCATGTACCGGATTTGGAACACCTGTACAATTTTTCGTGTGAAGTTGTATAGGCCATAACAGGGGTAGGCAATTCAAAAGGTGGGCAGACGAAATAGAAGAAATGGCTGGAAAGACGAAGACCTGGACCAGATTAGCATACAACAGAGATGAATGGATGAAAATGGGGGAGGCCTTTGCCCGAAGGCACACAGAATCGGTTACCGTGAATTAAGAAAAAAAAAAGAAGATACAATACAAATATAAACTGAATTTCTGATGTCATAATAATAATAATAATCCCTTGCATTTCATTAAATTGTCAAAAGGGCCTCTACGTGTTGGCTATGTGGTAGTCGTTGGCATTTCGGTGCCTCGGTACTTCGGCTCCGCGCACGCCTCCCAAAGGTCCGGGACACCATTGTCCCCGTGAACGGGAAAGATAATAAATAAAATAAAAAAGGTAGTTAGTACCTTATGATGTGACTGCACATCAAGCACAACAGGCGGTATCATCGACACGGCTTCCTGGCGCGACACGCCGCCTGCGGCCGTCTCCGCTACCAGGAAGTTATGAAGCTTGTAGAGGGGCTCGCTGCGGCGGATATCTGTGCGCGACAGGCGGAGCTGCCACGCCAAACCGTTAGGATACCTGATAGAACACATTGTTTCATTTGTAACATAACTGAAACCAAACCACTGAAAAGTACAAAATTTGTTATATATCAAAACCTTCTCCGAATGTAACATTACTTTTCCGAAAACTGTATCAGAATCGGTTCAGCCAAATGCGATATTTGTTTTGAAGTTGGTTAAAAATACTACAGTATTGCAGTTTTGCCTTGCTTTGCACAGTAAATTTAAGTACAATAGTTGGAATCAATTCCAAAAGAGCAGTTTTCCAAGTTTTATTTCATGGCCATTGGCCAATGCCTTAGAATGAGTAGATAATGGTGACCCGAAAAACTTCTAAGTCAATCAGACGTTACGAACACCTTATAACTAGAAAAAGCAATCATAAATAATTATGTCATGTCAATAGAGTTTCAAAGGTTGACTAGATAATAAATTATATCAGAAAATGGACTTGAAAAAAAACCATATGCAGTGATCGTCATGCATCAGCTTGTAGCTGCGAGTTTATAAATAAATAATAGAAAATCAGTATAAAAAATTTACCAAGGCAGATTCATAGGTTTTATCTCCTCCTCCTCTCCTCCCTCGGTCTTCAGCTTGACATTAAGCAGCTCTGAGAAGTATTCACTCTTCACTATGTTCATCAAAGCATCAGCCTCGCATTTGGAGCCTGTTATACGGAATGCAGTCGGCAGATTATCCTTGAGAGCCTTCATGAATGCAGGCCATTCTTCCTCGGGACATACTTTTTGACTCTAAAACATGTTTATTAATCGTTTACTTTTGGCTGAATGCGTCCGAACCATTGTTTTGTATGCATTAAAAAAAATTCATAACAAACCTTGTAATATTCCTCAAAAGTGGCGTTCTCTCTGACGATATCTTCATAGTGCTTACGTGTATCACCTTCTGGTTTCGCTTGAGGATTTTTCTCCTGCAAATTCAGCACGTAAAGAAAGTTGTTATGAATTCCGGCATATTTGAACACAGCATGTTGTTATTTAGTTACCTGCTCTTTTTTGTCGCGTTTTCGTTGAGCAAATTTATTAACATTACGGTTGCGTTTTCTATTCCCCATCCTTCTTAAGTAAGAACCGAGTGTTGTATAGGTTTTTTGAGAAAAATAAGAGAAATAAACCATTCAACAAATGCGCCCAGTAGACGTGACGTTGACTTGACAGGTGAAAAGTTAGGTTAGGTTTCTGACGTCACTCTGACGTTTATAGCTTTTGTTAGCGTTCAGATTTATCGAGTCTGTGCCAATCAATTTAATTCAAATTCACAAAAGCAAAACCATTACTGAAAAACCTAGTTTGAAGATTAATTACTTCGATGTTTAAATAAAAATACAATTTTGAAAATATATCTGTTAAATCTAAACGCATCTCTAGTCTTATCGTAAGCGGATATTACACTGTCTCTGAATTTAGGACACTTAGAAGGGTTCCGACCTATACGTTAGGGCGAGATGCTTCAACTCCCCTCCACTAGTTAGGACGCCTGATTCAGGACAGTGTAATACCCGCTGTAGTTAGTATCTGTCATTGTCAATGTCAATCAGGCTCTTCAAAACAACACATCGTAGTTTTTCAAAAGTAAACAAATATTATTTTAGTAATTTAAACAACGTTAGTTTTAAGTGTAAGGTGAAATAATCAACACGTAAGTTAACTGCACGTTTTCCCTCATAAATGTTCTTCTAGTCGGACAGCTATGTAAGTTTCTATTTTTTATTGGCAGACATAGTACATGATATCGTAATGTCAACTCTATAGTTAAGAGTGTAAAGTTGTTTTTCGTGTAGAGAGCGAGTTAATAAGATAATTTTGAGATTCAGCCAATATTGGTATTCATCTCATATCTCGACAGAATAAAGATAAATTATTGCCTTATTCCGAGGACAAACAGTTATTTGTTAGATGGTGAATATCTATTGTTTCGTTAATTTCACTATCTTTAACTTATCAGTTTGTGTTGTATCTAGCAGCTATTTTTACTGCTTAGTCACGTTTTTAAATTTTATTGTTTTCCTACAAATCTTACTATATAATTTTTTTTTAAATATTAAGCTTTATTCGTTCAGAGCTAAGTATAGAATATTTAATTAGATATTTCGGTATCTCTTCCTCAGACACAATGAGTCCTCCGACTGGCTTCCAATTCGCCATTGACCGAGGTGGCACCTTCACAGATGTGTTTGCTCGGTGCCCCGGTGGTAAGGTCCGGGTTATGAAACTCCTGTCTGTAGACCCACAGAACTATGATGATGCGCCACGGGAGGCCATTAGGAGGATCCTTCAGGAGGTATGTACTTTAAAGAAGAATAAAGAATATTTATTTGCTTAAACATGGTAAGTGTCAGGTATAAGATTTACTCCGTGATAATGGCACTTGCAACAGTGCTGACATATCGGAAACTCACATATACAAATATACATGGTAAATATTCCGTTATTAATCGTAATTCTAATACATGTCAGGTGGTATTATAATTATTTGTTTCACATGTTTAGCCTATTATGGCATTCAAATTTACTTATACAGAATAATTCATCACATTACGCTTTATATATGATATGATGCACATTACGCTTTATATGTTTTAATATAATATGTTACATTTTAGGTGGCAAAATAGACATGTAAAACTATGTTAGATCAATGAGTAAATTAAGGTTTTTTTTATAGCTTATTAATTTTGAATCTGACATTCTTTTATTTGACTATTTTTCATTGTTTTATTCTTTTTTCACTTATTTAAATAAATGTCAATGACATGCAATAAGAGAGCAACTATTGTACGCCAAATACTAGCTGATTGTTATGTAACCAAATACTTACCCTACCATACTTACAAAGTACCACTCACATTCAATCAATAAATAATTTGTATTTGTGTAATCATAATCATAATATCTTTATTTGTAAAAATAGGTAAGTACAGTCTGCAATGAAAACTTTCACCATAAATGAAAGTTTTGTCAGAAACTTATTCAATATAGATATATATATTTTTATTTATTTATAAAATATAACTTAAAAAAATATATATAACTTTAGTTTCTAATGCAAATTAATACTTTAAAAGCATTTTAGCTAAAATAGGCTTTGATAGATCTCCTTATTAATATTTTCTCTCGCCCTCCACAGGAAACAGGCAATGCGTTAGACAAGGACGGCAAAGTCAACACGTCTCTCATCGAATCCATCCGCATGGGTACCACTGTCGCGACCAACGCTCTGCTGGAGCGAAAAGGCGCTAAAATGGCGCTGGTTATCAATAAAGGCTTCAAAGACCTGTTGCTCATTGGCAACCAGGCGAGGCCTAACATATTTCAACTAGTGAGTGTTTTTTTTCCTTCCTTTTATGCAATACTTCTGCCTGATTTTAGATTTGGTGGATTTGCCAATATCAAGTTTTTGACTTTAACATGAGAGGAGAATTTTTGGTCTGATAATATTGCTTTTTGGGGTAAGGATCATAATATATGGTTAGTGTTGTCATGTCTCTTTTCTAACTGATAGGTAATGCATTACATTAGACAAAGATGGGTAAGTTAAGTGTTTATCATCGAGTCCATTGGGGTGTACCTACAATTCACATCAGTTTAAAATGTTCTTTTCTACCCGAACTAATCCCAGAAACTATGTATTCTTCGTTGTCTATGTCTGAAAATTGTCCCGTCATATTCCCCCAGGACATTAAAAGGCCCGACGTCCTCTACTCTGACGTCATTGAGGTCGATTGCCGCGTCATCCCCGCCATGGACGACCGTTGCCAGCTCGGGCAGCTAAAAAGCACCTGGCGACAGGTCACCGGCATCACGGGAGAGAAAATGCTGGTCATGAAGGAGCTAGAAGAGGATGCAGTTAGGCGTGATCTGATGAGGCTAAAAGAGAAGGGGATAGAGAGCGTGGCAGTGGTGCTTGCGCATAGTTATACTTATCATGAGCATGAGCTTAGGATTGGGAAGATTGCTGAGGAGATCGGTGAGTATATAGGTATAGGTTTGCCAATATTCGACTTTATTTTAATGATGTTAAGGTCCAAAAAGTGACGAATATTTCATTCCGTGACTCTATATAGCTTGACGTTTATTTAACTAAGTAATCAGCCTAAGGCGGCCTTCAAATATTACAAGTTTTACATACGTTAGCATAGAATACGCATCTATTTTCTAGAATGAATGACATATAACTGTCCCATAAATCTCATTCTACTTGAAACTGACAAGACTGGGAGTTAGTTATTGTATCTTATGTTTTGAAAATATTACTGTAGACGAGACTAGATCTATCAAGATCACATGAGTAGCCAGGTGGCATTATCACAAACGTGGTCGGCCCTCTCGTGACCCCTTTTCGCACTCATAGGCCTATCGCAAGTAGAATAGCTTTTTACTTTTTTAAGCAGCCAGAGCTACCAGGCGCTCATGAATATTAAGGAGGTATTCCTTATTCACAGGCATCCCTATCGTATCCCTCTCGCACGCTGTATATAACAGCCATGTTGCGTAGCTTTAGCATAGCTTTTAATTATTTTAAGCAACCTGAGGTACCCGGCGCTCATGAATATTAAGGAGGTACCTATTCCTTTACAGGCTTCCCTCTCGTATCCCTCTCGCACGTGGTAACAGCCATGGTGCGTCTCGCTCCTCGCGGCTACACGGCTGCAGCCGACGCGTACCTCACGCCGCACATACAACGCTACGTGCGCGGCTTCGCCCGTGGCTTCACCAATGAGCTGAAGGGAACCAATGTGCTGTTCATGCAGAGTGACGGTGGACTGACTCCAATGGATCTGTATGTATCAAGATACAAAGTAAATGCGACTCTGTTGCTTTAGAAAAGGGTATAAATTAAAGTTTCTTATACACATGAGGATCCAAAAGGACGGAACACAATGGTATGTGTGAAGCTGATAGGTTGTTGATGGATATATAATTTGTTTCCTCCACAATTCTACATATCTACGTGAAATAAGTGACTTCGTTTAGTTTACTTTGTGATAACGCTTCACAATGATGATGTCATTTACACATTGCCATTGGCTACTTTATTTGCATTTTAATTGTTGAATGATTTACTTATTATGTAAAATATTGTTATACTCTGTTTTTTTACCTGTAAAGTACTCATCATCATCATTATTATTGAAGAGTTTCACTCTTGTCGGTGCAGTTCTCCACTCGATACGACACGACGTATATGGGATCGTCCTAATACCTACAACGCGACTACGCGATGATCGCGCAATCGCGCGAGTGAAATTCGCGAATATATTGAGCTCGAATAGGTGTCCTAAAGGGATCGTCCTAAAACAAACGCGACTACGCCATTATCGCGCGAACTCGCGACTTTTACTAGTAAATATTCTAAGTAAAAGTCGCGCGATCATCGCGTAGTCGCGTTTGTATTAGGACGGTCCCTAAAGTACTGCTTATAGTAAAATGTATGGCGCTTTCATTAGTTTCTCGCATACCTAGAACTTCTTTAGCATATGGCAGCCACGACGGTACTTGAACCCTATGACACTGGCAGTGACATTTCTGATAGTGTTGCATGTCATGGTCGGGTTATAGGCACAGGCAAACTTCCATTAGCAATACATTGGACATGCAAACCGGTCAAATTGCGTAGTATAAATTTTATATGAATATTCTTTCTCTTACCCCCGTTCGCTCGGTGGCGTATCTATAACTACTTGTATATACTAATAGGGATGATGACACTATAAAAGAAAATCAATAAATCCAAATTTTCTACATAATGACTCAAATTCTCAATCAAATGGCAAAAAAAGTAATTCAAAAAATAAATAATTACGTAATTATAAGTCTTCAAAGTTTTAAAAGTGGGTATTTTCTGTCGCTTTTCCGCAAAACGCACCTTTGTATTGAACGATTGTCGTTTACTATGGCGCTACTCAAAGGTGACGTCACGGTCGAGTAGCACTTTCTCTCTCTAACTACGAACATTCTAACCGTTGTTGCTTCGTTATTTTTTGAGATATTTGAATAGGATTTTCACTATTTGGCATAGTTTTATGTCTTCTTTCTATTGAAGTAATAATTTTTTTTGAGTCATCATGCCTATTGTTGTATATAATAATGATGTCCTGCCATACCGCGGCTTGTTCATACTTGTAGGTGACACGTTCAATTGTTCATACTTTTCATAGGTTTAACGGATCACGAGCGATCCTCTCCGGGCCGGCGGGCGGCGTTGTTGGATACGCCATGACGGCCTATCAGAAAGAAACAGGTCTTCCCGTAATAGGTAGGTTTTCAATTCTTACCAGGGTATATAGATACCACTGAAAGGGAGCTTGGTCGACATCTACAAACACACACACACACAACACTATATAGGGATGTTGACACAAAATCACAGAATACCTAGTATAATAGTATAACATACAGAACGGACACGAACCGCCCCGCACCGAGGTCAGTTACCTCGCCCCTGCGCGGCGTTTTAGTCACCGATCAGCCACACATTGACGCGTGTACCGCGAACGCACATATCCTTACCGACACCGCTGACTTTCCTACCAAATCAATAAGTTCGTATTTTCTCTTAAAATTATCAAATTCACAATCAAATAACTCAAAATAATAAATAATTACATTTTGACATTCATAAATATTATAAATCTTATCATTACATAGTTATAAGTCTTTAGAGCTATGGGAGGGGGCATATTCTGTCCCTTTTCCGCAAAACGCCCCTTTGTATTGGACCGATCGTCATTTACACTTTGATTTACACCTAATCATGACTCATCATCATCAAACTTGTCATAATACTCGTAGTACCTACTAGATGTAAGTAACTATAGAAAAAAACCAGCTCTTAATCATGCAGGGCAATTTTTCTTCCCGTATCCTTGTTAGCGTGGGTTTGTCGTTTGTTCGTTTATGAATGTGTATTTTAGGTTTCGACATGGGCGGCACGTCAACAGATGTCTCGCGTTACGCGGGCGCGCTCGAGCACGTGCACGAGGCGACGACGGCTGGGGTCACCATCCAGGCGCCTCAGCTAGGTGAGAGACACTAGTATACGTAAATCATTATCCTCATCCTCGGCCTGCAGTCGTCCATTGCTGGACATAGGCCTTCCCTAATTCACGCCATCACACCCGGTCCTTATCTCTCAGCATCCAACCCCTTCCCGCCACTCTTTTCAGGTATCGGTCCACCTGGCGGGGCGTCGTCCCACAGGCAGTCGTGCGCGGCGGTACAGGTTAGTGGAACGTGATACGATGTCTCGTGATAGTTTTGCTATCCACCCACTACCTCTTACGCCGCGCGCCATGCAGAAACCGTTTAAGCTAAACAGTAGGGCTATAGTCAAATTTTGTAGTAGTAGGTACGCCAACTTGCTACGACAAGTACGTTAAAAAATCATTATGATTATCTCTGAGAGCTGTATACCCTAAACTTTCTCAATGAATATTTCAGATATAAACACGGTAGCGGCTGGCGGTGGCTCCATGCTGACTTTCCGCTCGGGACTATTCGCAGCCGGGCCTGAGTCCGCGTCAGCGCATCCCGGGCCCGCGTGCTACAGGAAGGGCGGCCCGCTCACTGTCACCGACGCGAACCTGCTACTAGGTGAGAATCTCTTGGCAACGTCTGGTTGCCTGGTACTTTCGTCTCTAGTATTGCCCGCGTGCTACAGGAAGGGTGGCCCGCTCACTGTCACCAACGCGAACCTGCTACTAGGTGAGAACCTCTTGGGAACCTTTGGTTGCCTGGTACTTTCGTCTCTAGCATTGCCCGCGTTCTACAGAAAGGGTGACCCGCTCACCGTCACCGACGCCAACCTGCTACTAGGTGAGAACCTCTTGGGAACGGCCTGGTACTTTCGTCTCTAGCATTCTTTCCAGGAAATCTATCGATGTTACCGGCACTTCCTCTCCTGGGTCGTCTGTTTCTCTTTTCAAATTCGGCTAAACTCCGCTCGGCACCTTCGCGGTGTCTAGATATCGCGCTAGGAACGAAAGAGCACGTGCTATGCAGCGGTCCGGTCAAACATCGGTTTCGAGAGACAGAAAACCTTCTGTACGTAAGAAGGGACTATTGATTATTCTGTGCTGTCACTGAAAACCTCCGTTGCTAATCCTCTCTGGGTGGGAACCTCTCGGGAACGTCTGATCTCCTGGTACAGCTTCAGAATTCTTTTCAAGAAAACTTTAGACTCTTGCGTTATTTGTGTTACTTTGGTTCCGGATAAAAAACCTTACGAAGACATCTGATCAGCTGGTACTTTTCACTTTTAGGATTCATTCCAAGAAATGATCTAAGTACGTTGTTACTGACAAAAAAGGTTTTATCCTCAGGCTCTTGGGAACTCCTGATTCCCTGGTGCTTGCAATGTAACCTTTTGCCACCATGACCGATGCTAACCTCTTTTTAGAATAGCGCCACCTAGAAATACCAGATTGATGTGGCATCACACCAACTAGGAAAAAGTGTCAGGAAAATAATGCAACACAATTTTCAAAAGGATCAATAATACAGCAGACAGTAAAAATCAACGATTGTCATTTATATTTGTAGATGCTTATACTGCATATTATTTTCAGGTCGTCTCCTACCAGAATACTTCCCCAAAATCTTTGGTCCCAATGAAAATGAGCCACTGGACAAGGAAGCAACAATCACAGCCTTTAAGAAGATGACAGACGAAATCAACGGCTTTTTGAAAGCTGATGGCGGAAAAGAGGTGTGTTCTATCCAAAGACTACAATATATATACTAAAGTATAGACTGGTAACTCTACCGTTTTAGGAAACTGGATGATAGTGCTGCCATCTATCCCTCGTGATGTGTAAATTGATTTACACACGCACACACACATGCATAGTAGGTAATACATACACATATAAAACATTCATTCAATTAGTTTGACACATCTTAGAAGTTACGTAGAAATAAGTTTCTAAACGCGATTATGAAATTCATTGCGTACCTGTTTAGAAACTTATTTATCTACGTAGCTTCTAAGATATGCCACACTAGTCCATATTGGAGATTATAATAGGATAGAATTGGAATAGGTCCATATAAACAGAATAATATATTATCAATATTAAATAAAAAATCAAGTGAAACTTCATTTCCTTGTTTATGTGTGTTATTATTATAAACAATCTATTAAAAATAACATACATGGCATAAATAAAATCAAAACTAACTTGAATCTACAACAGGCCCCTTGAGGCATGGTACCTAAATTTTCTCGCTATGTGGCAATGATCGCGCGCGTTGAGTCCTTTGGAGTTCGCTTACCATCAGGTGGCCCGCACATATAAAAAAATGCAGATACGTTGTATGAGGAAGTCACCAGGTTCGTCAGTCACCAGTTACTTCAAACATTTCACAATTTCAGTAAATAACTTGTGTGCGCTGGGACCCCATGGACCTCGAGTTTTCGATGCCAAAAGGTCAAAATTGTACTCACAGCCGAGGCGCTTATTTAATGAGCTGGAAACAAACAAATCAACAAATAAGTATACGCAACCTATCTAACGGTAAGCAGTCATCATAAGATATTGACGCTTGCAACTCCCGAAGAATTACAAGCGCGTTGCCAACCCCGAAGTGAATTGAGGATTCACTGCAATTACACAAAAAGAAAAATGCAGATTGTCTGTCAACACAGCGCATAATTGGGAACTCTGGCGACCATACTGACCACTGTAACATCAAATTAGTACAAACAGACATAGTTTTGCTGTTATTATGGCTGCAATATTTTTACTCCAGTTGTTGCTCAAACCCTTCAAGTGATAACAATTCGCTTGTATCTTTTTCTTTTTTAGTAGGCACTCCTCCATATCCCTCCGAGAATATGACTGTGGTCAAAATTGTACCTATGCTTTAATTTTTCCGTCCCACAGTCCACTCTGATATCAACAAATCTAATCAATAAAAATAAATAAATACCTCGCAAGCATATTTTCTGGGTAGTGGTATACTTCAGTAAAATGCATTCTATAACCCTCCTGTTTGTGCTGTGATGACTGCTCTTCAAAATCAAATCCGCAACTGAGCTTCCCAGCCCTAAACCTGTTTGAATCTTTAGGTGAGGACTTGGAAATCTGTGTAAGGGTTCCTGCAATTGAGAAAGGAAAATAAATGCCAAAAATGAAAGAATTTACTTGATTAGACTTTATTACCTATTAATCTATTAGAACTTAGTTGCTTCGTTTAAGTTTTTTGGTATGATATTACTTAGTGGTGCACAATAAGTCATATTATTATTATTATAACATATCAATTACACAAATACAAATAATTATAATTTAATTACCTTTTCCGTGTCCACCCTTACAAAATGGCTACCGTACAAAACGCAACAATTCCTGTCCTGTGTCCTGAATGACATAGGTATTAGGTATTCCTGGATTACGAGTCCTGACTCACTATTACATTCTCAAACTATGCTTATTACACTACAATGTTTTTTTATTTCGAATATGTTGGCATTTAAATGAAAACGCAACTATTTTAAATTAAATTAAATGGATTTAACAGTTTTATAAATATATTTGAAGTTTTATTTTGAAAATTGTCAAAAGATGAAAGATGTCAACGTATAATTATAAACGTTCCGTTACTCCCAAATTTAAGCTGATATACACTCATAGTCCATAAAATTTTGCTCGTAACTTATAACGTAAGAGAGGCTGACAACATATATTTATCCATGTCTATGGGGTATTTAACTAGCACTCTAATCAATTTTCTGTTTGCATGAACTATTGATGAGGCTCAATTAGCTCGATGTTGTTATCACATAATTGTGTACATTACCTAAAAATGTAAATATTTTGTGTAAATTGGAACGATAAGGAACTAAACAGGAAAAAACTCCTAGTACCATAAATTTAGGTAGCAAATACGTCATCTAAATTAAGGCATAGACAAGCAAATGTAAAGGTTAATGTATACATAGTAGACAAGTTTGTGGTACTTGTTACAGTTGTTACAATGTGTACATTACCTAAACATAACTGTGTGCAGTACTGACATCTAACAGCATGAGTAAAAACGACGAAGTCCTTGGCTTGGAAAAGAAGACAAGCAGTACTTAGAGCTGAAGAGCTCGGTATTTTGTCACCAATATATAGATTGCAGCTCAATCTAAGCGTTCCATTTCTTTTCTTCTAAGTTGCCATAGCATGGTTCTATCTTCTATTATGAAGGTGGATTTATATCTGGCAAGAAAAAAGGCTAATATTGAAAGAAAATTTTAATTTACAGATGACCATGGAGCAAATAGCTATGGGATTCTTAAATGTCGCCAATGAAGCAATGTGCAGACCCATAAAGTAAGCATCTTTACATATACTTAATGTTTTAACGAGCGATTTCCTCTACGAGGCGAACTTTTTGTTCTGGAGTCTATAGAGCAGAAAAGTATTAATAAAAGTAACTAGCATTCTTTTGTTTCATATAAAACCTTCAGAACCGTTTCCAGTAAGAAACTGGTATTTACACAAACACTAAAGTCAGTCAACAGTTTCCGCCAGAACGGTCCATACAGTAACAATTTTTATATGCATAGGATTTGACGGATTCATAAAATGCTTTTGCATATTTGGCATATTTTTAATTTCCTCGTTTAACTCGAGTGAAACCACCCATTTCAGCCTGAAACTAAGTCACTTCGTTAGAGCGCTAAAATATCTCGTCTGATGTCCGCTGAACAAGGCCAGTACGATAGGCCAGCGTATAGAGATTTAAGAGTACTTGGCTGTATGTTGGTGGTTTTTGCCGGGAGTTCGTAATTTTGGCCCAATATGCTGGCCTACTACCTTGGCTTAATGTGTACAGCGGCCTTGAAATGGGCGCCTTTCAACCCCTGGTAAACAATGTAGTATTTGTGCAGCGCGCTGACGACCGCTCGCGGCCACGACGCGTCGCGGCACGCGCTGGCGAGCTTCGGCGGCGCGGGCGGGCAGCACGCCTGCGCCGTGGCGCGCACGCTCGGCATCTCCACCGTGCTGCTGCACAAGTACGCAGGTCAGTTTCTAGACGTATCTACTTTAGTATATACATTAGGCATGTTCCGAATCACGCTTACAGCGCTATAAACGCGTTTACGATCGGACCGAATCACGCTCATAGCGTTTACATGAGATGTCGTGACGTCATTGATGACGTCATGGACGGCGCCATATTGGCGTTTACGATGCTCACACTCCCAGGCGTCGGCACCTTAAACCAAACGTCAAGTTGACGTTTGATATATGAACATGACAGTAAACACAACATGCCCGGTCCGAATCAAAACACCACTCACGCGGCCTTGAGCGCGCTTACTGATTCGGACCGGCCGTCAGCACTGTAAACGCTGTGATCGTTGTTGTCGTGATTCGGAACACGGCTATTGTAGTCTTTGGACGTATCTCTCATTTATTTCATCTCGTTTCTAGGGCTGTTATTCAACTTATGCAATATTTTTGTCCAATGTGCTTTGCCAATGAAATTGTCTGCAAAATTATCTACGCATAAATAGGACAAACCGCTATTTAAAATGATTATCTGGGCACACGTGTGTTTGTCTGTGGTATTGTATGTAGCTCCCGTGTGGTATTGTATGTTGTTGTGGTTTTGTGTGTATAACGCTGAGTTGTGACCATTTCGTGGCAAAATTCGGTTTTGTAATGTCCTATTTGTAAGTGTTTTGTTTGTCACGAATAAATGTTTCTTTTTTTTCTTTCTCCCTGACGGATGAATCGATTTGAGCGCGGATTTTTAATCAAATGTCTTTATGACGACATAGTACTTAGCTATGTATTATGTTATGTCGGGGTTTCTTTCAATTTTTAATTTAATTATCTTATGTACTGTGTATGTTACAGGTATACTGTCGGCGTACGGCATGGCTTTAGCGCACGTCGTTCACGAGGCGCAGCAACCGAGCGGCTGTGTTTATGCACCCGACAACTTCCAGGATATAGATCGCCAGTTGGACGTGCTAGCATTCGTGTGTAAAGACAAGCTGAGGAAACAGGTGAGTGCGGATTGTATGTTAAAGCCCAGCGGGGCGAGATTGTGTCTCAAGGGGGCGGTATATTGAATCCTGAGCGTAGCGAGGGATTTAAGTATTTAGTCCCAAGACAGAAATAATTTTGCTACCGTGTGAGACATTCTGCTTTTCACGCCTCTTATGTGGCCCGCTGCTAAAGACATGAAATGTCTTACAAATAATTTTGCTACCGATTGGCACATACTGCTTTTCACACCTTATATGAGGAAAAGAGTCATTGTTGCCCTTAAATAAGGGAATAAAAGTACGACTTTGGTCCCTCATTTTTGAATAGCAGTGGGGTAATCACGTAATGTTTTCGACCGTTAGTACGATAGATCTAAATGTCAAATTCCATACTAAAAATGACATTAAATACGTACCAACGGTAGTACATAAAGTTACGTGATTACCCCGTAGGTGTGAAAAAAATCTACCTTCCCCTTTCTAATTCGCACAGTCTGAGCGACATAACAATTGCTGAGCTGAGTCGCGTGAAATACGACTTGGCAGCAACTTGTACTATACCAGATTAAAAGGGAAGATTGTACAGCGTTTTACCATAAAAGCGATCGCTTAGAGCGCACTTGTATATGTTAGTAGCGTTGAGACAAGCATAAGATGCGTCAGCAACTTCTAACAGAGAAAAGTACCAGGAGACCATATTTATCAAGAGTTCATTCAGTTCGTTGTTGACAGGGTTTCACAGACGCGCGCATCCAAACGGAACCATACCTGCATCTCCGCTACGTCGGCACGGACTGCGCTCTCATGGTATCCCCTGTGCCGGCGACTGGCAAGCCGACCACCAAACATGGAGATTTCTACACGGCGTTTGTTGATAGGTAACAGTCAGCAGCAATGGTTGCTACGCGGGCGAGGTGTTCAAAATGATCTTCACACGCTCTTATTCCCTTATAATAAAGATATGTGGGAAGATCATTTTGAGCACCTCGCCCGCGTAGCAACCATTGCTGCTGACTGTAGACATGGGGAAAACCGTTACTTTTCGATCACCGTTATTGTTATTCCCGTTCCAAAAAAATCACATTGAAAAATCACCGTGACTTTGTCACTTCGGTTATTTCGTGTCACGACATTTGCGTGTCGCTCGTTCCCGGCAGTTACTGATATTTTTGTAACAACTGATGTTACTCTGTGACAGCGCACCGCAGTCACAGTCACAGTTAGTAACAGCGGTCACGAGGCACGACGCGACGCGCCGCTTACACACTGTTCCAGTGATATCGTCGCTAAGTAACAACGTTATTTTGTAACGTTGTTACTTCGCGACAAGTCACACTGTTACTTTTTAACGGCGGATCATCGTGAAGTTATTTATCACCCACCTCTAGCTGACTGTAGGTACTCGTATAGTGGTACTTTTTTAATATGCCCGAAAAGTCATAAAACGCTTGTCGTTAGCGGTTCAAAACTAAAGAAAGTATGAAAAAAGATAATCCGCACAAATAGCTACCTTCCGTTCTAAATGATAAGGCTCAAGTTGTAATGACTTGGCAATAAAACAGTAGCAGCCTTTGCTAACCGCATGAATGAGATGGACTTTGACTTTGAATTT
The DNA here is from genome assembly GCA_951800055.1 of Cenopis cana. NCBI lineage: Eukaryota > Metazoa > Arthropoda > Insecta > Lepidoptera > Tortricidae > Cenopis > Cenopis cana. Next base: position 3,635,296 of record OX637495.1, read on the forward strand.
CTTTTGTACAGGTATCAGAATGAATTTGGCTTCACATTGGCTGACAGAAATGTCATAGTGGATGACATTAGAGTCAGAGGCATCGGTTTGAGTGAGGTAAGAAGTCTGTAAATGGGGTTGCCCTCATCTGGATGTCATCTGTCATAGTAATATTTGTTAGAAATATACTTTTCGCAGAAACATTTTTTTTCAGAAACCGTTAACTTTTGATGCTCAGCTAAAAGGCCATTGTGTAGAACCCACTAAGGGCCGATTTTTCAATCCCTAGATAAAAGTATCTGTCAGATAAAAGTTAGCGCTGTCCTTTTCTTTCATATGAAATTAGAAAGTGACAACGATAATTTTAACTGACGGATAATTTTATCTGGCGATTGAAAAATAGACCTTAAGTCTACCAAAAAAGTAGGTTAAAACTGCGACACCTTTTTAAAAAAAAATTAAATCAAGTTTCTGCGAGATTTCTGCGAAAAAACTTTCTGCAACACATTATTAAACCTTTTAAATGACCATGAAGAATGTATGGTCTGCGATTTGTAGCCGTGTGTAAAGTGAGGATTTTCACACTTCTTTTCATAACATTTGGTATTAACAGGTCTAGTTGGCCGATTTTATTTTTTTTATACTACGACGGTGGCAAACAAGCGTGCGGTCCACCTGATGGTAAGCGGACACCGCAGCCTATAAACGCTCGCAACTCCAAAAGAGTCACGTGCGCGTTGCCGACCCTTTATAAATTTTGAGGATTCACTGTAAATAAATACTGTGTATAAATTAACTGTAGTAATATCGATTTGAGAAAGGGATCGCCTAATCCGCTTTTTATTTGCAGGTGGCAGAAGAAACGGCGCCGCCTAGTGGTAAAGGGACTAAACCAGTACCCGAAAAGGTGAATTAGTGAAAGGAAAATGTATAGAAATTGTACGGTTACCTGATGGATGAGGAAATATTCTATAGTAATTGTAGGGTAGCATATTAAAGCCAAAGTTTTTTTGTTTCAAGTACATTTGTTGAGGATATTTCCTGTAATAGCATTTTTATCTGTATTAAGTATGTAGGGAAATATACAAATGACGTCAAAATTTTAATTTAGAAATCTTAAAATAGCATGGATATACTGCAGTTTGATGTTTTCCATATTGGATTGCAAAGGTCCCGTCGCTTCCATGTGGCACAAAATAGTATAATAGTATTACATACAGAACGGACACGAACCCCCCGCACCGAGGTCAGTTACCTCGTCCCTGAGAGACCCGCCTGGTGTCGATCGGGTGCCGTCGCGCCTCGCGATTCGTCCACGCCACGCGCTACGCACCCGCGCAAACAATTGACGCGTGTACCGACAGCGCACGCACACATACATACCCTCGCGTTCCTTCGCGTGTCAGAGGTGTGCACGTGGCCAAGCGAAGTAGCATGGTCTTTACTTCATTAAGTATCTGCTGTAATAGGATTGACATTGGACGTCATTTTCAGGCCGTGAAGGTGTACTTCGAGGGCGGGTATCAGGACACGGGGGTATATCTTCTGGAGAAGCTACGGCCGGAGCAGGAGGTGCCCGGGCCCGCTATCATCATGGACAGCCTTTCTACCGTGCTCGTAGAGCCTGGTGAGTGTATTTACTACTGCGTCGCCCGCTTAAGGCACTGGACCCACTGAGAACTGGAGCCCGGGCCAGCTATCAACATGGACAGCCTTTCTACCGTGCTCGTAGAGCCTGGTGAGTGTATTTACTACTGCGTCGCCCGCTTAAGGCACTGGACCCACTGAGAACTGGAGCCCGGGCCAGCTATCAACATGGACAGCCTTTCTACCGTGCTCGTAGAGCCTGGTGAGTGTATTTACTACTACGTCGCCCGCTTAAGGCACTGGACCCACTGAGAACTGGAGCCCGGGCCAGCTATCAACATGGACAGCCTTTCTACCGTGCTCGTAGAGCCTGGTGAGTGTATTTACTACTACGTTGCCCGCTTAAGGCACTGGACCCACTGAGAACTGGAGCCCGGGCCAGCTATCAACATGGACAGCCTTTCTACCGTGCTCGTAGAGCCTGGTGAGTGTATTTACTACTACGTTGCCCGCTTAAGGCACTGGACCCACTGAGAACTGGAGCCCGGGCCAGCTATCAACATGGACAGCCTTTCTACCGTGCTCGTAGAGCCTGGTGAGTGTATTTACTACTACGTTGCCCGCTTAAGGCACTGGACCCACTGAGAACTGGAGCCCGGGCCAGCTATCAACATGGACAGCCTTTCTACCGTGCTCGTAGAGCCTGGTGAGTGTATTTACTACTACGTCGCCCGCTTAAGGCACTGGACCCACTGAGAACTGGAGCCCGGGCCAGCTATCAACATGGACAGCCTTTCTACCGTGCTCGTAGAGCCTGGTGAGTGTATTTACTACTACGTCGCCCGCTTAAGGCACTGGACCCACTGAGAACTGGAGCCCGGGCCAGCTATCAACATGGACAGCCTTTCTACCGTGCTCGTAGAGCCTGGTGAGTGTATTTACTACTACGTTGCCCGCTTAAGGCACTGGACCCACTGAGAACTGGAGCCCGGGCCAGCTATCAACATGGACAGCCTTTCTACCGTGCTCGTAGAGCCTGGTGAGTGTATTTACTACTACGTCGCCCGCTTAAGGCACTGGACCCACTGAGAACTGGAGCCCGGGCCAGCTATCAACATGGACAGCCTTTCTACCGTGCTCGTAGAGCCTGGTGAGTGTATTTACTACTACGTTGCCCGCTTAAAGCGTACCACATACTTTAAATTAATTATCGAACTTGCTCACAAAATTTAACGAGATACCTTTGAGAAATGAGACCCGTAGAGGTGAACATTCGGACATCCGGAAATCCACCGGACTTACGAAAGCATTTACGCCCAAGCTGAAATAGAGACCTTCGTTTCACTCAGTCAAAATCCATTCGATATAATGTCGACGACGGACGAATTTAAATAGTCACCGAGACAGTCGATCTATCTCCGTACAAACTTCCACCCCTTTAAGGGATGATTCTCGAGATAAAAATTATCCTATGTCCTTCCCCGGGACATCGATTCAGCGGTTAAGACATGAAAAGAAAACAGACAGACATACCTCCTGAGGTTCAAAGTGATAATACTAGGACAAATTCACTTCAATGGAATTTATATCTTTCAAACTTGAATCACAGATGCATTTGTTTTGTTTCATCATCATCATCAGCATATGTACGTCCCACTGCTGGGCACAGGCCTCCTCTCATAGATGAGGGGGATTGGGCAGTAGTCCCCACGCTGGCCCAGAGCGGGTTGGGGACTTCACATACAACTTTGAACCTTTTTTTTTATTATTAATTTATTCAAATCAATAACAAAGAAAAAAATAGATAAACGTAAAACTACTTAAATATAAGTAAACTATTAATAAACTAGCTAAACCTATAAAAAAGTAAATGCCCCCCAAGTCCCCATCGCTGGCTATGGTGCCCAGAAGGCTGGCAGAGTTGCCCCTTTGGTTGGCTAAACTGATCCTTTGGCCAAAGTAGCTGCCAGCCCTCTGGTCGCCCGACATTTCAACTATTCATTCATTCAGTTTAAAAACAAAACAAACTACCTACTCTATTTCCTGTGACAGGAGATTAAAAATGCAGTTACAAATTTTCTTGTATGGTGGGCCGCTAGAGTTTGTAATATTAATAACTAGTTTTTGCCCGCGACTTCGTCCGCCTGGAACTCTTTTATCGCGATAGAATTGAAGTAATTGCTATTTACTTATATCAGGCGCTTACCTACCTACTCATCGCTCATTCGTACAAACTTCCCCTTGAGGGATGATTTCCGGGAAAAAAGTGTCCTTCAATTCAATTCAATTCAATTATTTATTAATAAAATATTGCATTTTACATGTCATTTGTTTACATTATTAATTAAATTAACTTATATTTATATACATTTAATGTCATATAGTTAATAAAACAGTTCAAGAACAAGGCTGGGCAAGCGAACCGATAATATTATTCAATTTAAAGGTGAAACCTAGTTCAGCTCTCGAAAAAGGCATTAAGTGTGTAGTAGGCGTTGGATGCCAATTTCATTTTGAGTTTTTTACTGAAAGTTCCGTCACTAGTAGCCTGTCTTATTTCTAGCGGTATTTTGTTGTATACTTTAGGTCCTACCGTGTGTATACACTTCCTTGATTTAGCAAGTCGTGTTTTTGGTGGATACAGTTCACCGTAACTTCTTAAGTTTGCATTACTGCGAGTAGGAAACAGTTTTAAATTGCGCCTTACGTATTTTGCTACTTCGAAGATGTATAGACACGGTAGGGTTAGAATACCAGTTTTTTTAAACAATTCCTGAGCAGGGTGGTCCCATGGGACCCCAGATATGCAGCGAATACTTCCCCGGGACTCAGTATATCTCCATACCAAATTTCATGTAAATCGGTTCAGCGGTTTAAGCGTGAAGAGGTAACAGACAGACAGACAGGCAGACACACTTTCGCATTTATAATATTAAGTATATTAGTATGGATGTATGAATTATAATTTTGTTACAGATTGTCGCGCGGAAATAACAAAGTTCGGCGACATCAAGATAACAATCGGCTCCGGGCAGCCAAAGAAAATTACTACTGCCCTGGAGCCTATCCAGCTCAGCATCTTCTCACACCGGTTCATGTCGATAGCCGAGCAGATGGGCAGGTACGGACACCATCCATACACTAACGTACAGTACCCGGCAATATATATTGCACGTCGGGCTGTGGAAAGAGACAATTAGCTGTTTATGACGATTTCCGAACACTGGCAAACATCCATCAATTATCTTATTTATTAATTGACATTTCATGTCAAAAAGGTACTACACTTAATGGACTTTATTAGTTTAGTTTACATCAATTCGGTGACATGTAAACTTTGGATATCTATAGAGAGCTGTTACAACTACTAGAAAAAGTATTGTCAAACAATCATCTATCATTTTTTACATCGAACAATTCGGAGTTGAGGGGTTTCAACAACTCTATATAATATATTTTGACGACGACTGACAAACGTCACATAGCCGAATCTCTTTCCAAAGGTTGATGTGCTATATATATCGTCGAGTACTCTGCTAATAACTATCTAGTAGTGAATAATAGAAAAGAATAGTCATGAAAATCATAACCATCGGGCCTACTACATCTTGACAGATGATTTAAACAGCGTCTGCACGCGAGAAACAACTCCTCTCGTGACTATATAATCCAATCCGGGATCGACAATTGACAATATTTCATAATTTCCAAAAGTCTTAATTCGAAAACCATTTCGATAAAAACGTGTAAAGTACACAAAAAACATTTTTTTAGATTTTTTTCTCCGTTAATTTTGGAAAAAGTCGCAAATTACTGTAAATCGAAAGTTGATGTCATCTTCCTCGCTTCCCCTTAGTACAGAGTACAGACAATCGCTGCTCTGGAGTGGCTCTGGATTCTTGTTGGGAAGATGACGTCATATTTTACTTACGCCCTTTTGGAATGACCTACTCTTCGACGTGTTTTTTTTTGTATGAAATAATGAGTTAAATTGTAAAAGATAAAATACGGGTGGGTTAAATTTTTACCTATTTTCTAACTAGTTCATAAAATAAAGTAGTTAAAAATATGAAATGTTGTCAATTCCGTCCACATTTCTGACACGTGAACTGAGGATCCGTATTACCAGCATCCTCTTGACCTCCAAGGAAGGCAAGGATAACCTCCTTACACAAAAAATACCACTTGCAAGTGCAAGGAAAGAGTCAACTATTTCGCTTATTTCTAGAGTACTGCAGAGGACGTCAATATCCGTGAACATCAAAGAGCGGTTGGACTTCTCGTGCGCCCTCTTCGGTCCCGACGGCGGGCTGGTCTCCAACGCCCCTCACATCCCCGTACATTTAGGGGCCATGCAAGAAACCGTGCAGTACCAGGTCCTTTTCTTTTATGTTCTACTTGTTTCTGCCCGCGGCTTAGTCCGGGTGAACTCGTTCATCGCGATAGAATTTAATTGCTATTGTTTTTATATCAGGCGCTTACCTAGTTATCGCTCTTCCATACAAACTTCCACTCCCTTAAGGGATGATTTTCGGGATAAAATGTATCCTATGTCCTTACCCGGGACTCAAACTATTGCCATGCCAAATTTCATCTAAATCGGTTCAGCGGTTTAAGCGTACAGAGGTAACAGACAGACAGACACTCTTTCGCATTTATAATATTAGTATGGATCTGGAAGCTTCCAGACAGCTTGATCCTGGCTGGCTGGCTGGCTTGAGCTGGTTCCTGTCTCCACTCAATTGCTCAAAGGTTAACTGGAAGAGATCCCTTTTAGGGATAAGTTCGCCTTTGTACCAAAATGTCCTTATTTGTTTGTATTTTTTTTGTGTACAATAAAGTTATTACATACATACATATACATATTGATTCATAATAAGAACAATACTGTATAGCTAGCATTATAGGGGTTAAACATACATCCTTCACAGTAGTAAATAAAGCTATAGGGTACACTAAATTAAATTATCAATAGTAATTTTCTCGAAGCAGTATGAAAATTAGAATCAAATGGTGAAAAAAGCAGCCTAATAGAATAAGTAATCACATAGTTATAAGTGATTTTTGCGCAAAACGTAGGTACATTCGCATGGAACGATCGTTATTTACTATTATGACATTTTGACATTAGTGACGTCACATCTGAAGCGTTTTCTCTTGCTCTTTAACTAGCAAGATTTAGACACTTCGTAATTTTTTGAGATATTAGGGCAGGATTTCCTTCATTTGGCATATTTTTAGGGTTCCGTAGTAAACAAGCATTTTTTGATTAAAGAATTGGTTGGCGTGATATTAAGCTTTGAAGTGATAATTTTTGTTATAGTCAAGTGTCCCCCCGCCCCCCGCCAGTTAAACGGTGACAACTACGCATGTGAAAAAATCATGGTAGTAGTATATACGATGAATTTAAAAGGAAAACTATGTAGACATTGCTAGTTAACGAGTAATAGTCGAACTTCAGAAATGTACTTTGCAAAAGCAAACTTTCGTACAATTTCCATTGATACCTTAAATAATGTTGTTAATTCTGTCAAAACATAGTAAATATAAGTTTGCGAACTTTTTAGTCCACATAATGTAACGGGTGGACGATGGACGACTACGGAACCCTACCTTGCGCGTGGTCCGACACGCACTTGGCCGGTTTTTTGGTCTTGTTTTATTTGAGATAATAATAAGTAAGTAGTAATGAAATATAATATTGTAAATGACTACATATTAAGTTAATATGTGTTGCTAACATCCTATGGATCACCATGGTCTAAATTAAACACTTACCCCCTTATTCATAAACGTCCATCAAACCTCTATTAGTTAACAAGCCGCTAAAGTTCGTTTGTCCTTATCTGTCACTCTGACATTTACGTTAGTGAGAGAGGGACAAACAACATTTTAGTTAGCAGAGGTTTGTTAAGTTTTATGAATAAGGTGGTTAATATTTTTAGTAAAATTAGAGTCAATAACCCTATGCTGATAGGTTAGAGCGCAGTCGATGATAATCCCTGCTACATTTTAACATATATTTCCTCAGATGAAAGTCCGCGGGGACTCCCTGAAGCCGGGAGACGTGCTGCTCGCGAACCACCCGAAGGCCGGGGGCTCGCACCTGCCCGACCTCACTGTTATAACGCCGGTCTTCCACAAGTAAGTACCCCAGGCTCCGGTCCGGAAAACAAGTACTCAGCTTCCTTTCTCGGAAAACAAGTACTCACCTTTCTTATAACTTCTTACCAGAGAGCTTAAAAGAATTAAATATGTTAATGTTTAAAAATAAACTAAAATTAAAACTTTCAGAGAGAGCTTATTACAACATTGATGAGTTTTTTTTAGATAGAAGTTTCGTAGATATGTAGTAAATTTGTAATTATAGAGCACCTTTTCTTTAAAATAACGATTTAAATACTTAGTCACTTTGTGAAAATAGTACATGTTCATGAAGATTTAGAATTAAGTACCTAGTTTTTATAAGATTAAATATTTGTACACCTTTTAGGTAGATCACAGCGTACTTTATATATTCTACTGTACTGTCATCTGTTATGTAACCTGTGTATCACAAATAAATATTTACTTACTTACTTACTTACTTTCCGGCCACGGAAATAATACAATACAATACTCTTTATAGCACACCTCAAAAAGAACACAGTACACGACATTAGGCTTAACATAGAGGTAAACAACAGGCGGTCTTATCTTTAAAGAGCGAATTCTTCCAGACAAGCTTTTGGTAATAATGTAGCAACATTTCACACTCGCTATTCAGAAAATTTGAAAACAATGGCTCTTCCTCATATAAGGTGTGAAAAGCAGTACATATATGCCACACGGTAGCAAAATTATTTCTGTCTTGCGAATTCCTTGCCCCCTCCCCCTTGTTCCTTGCTACGCTCAAGATTCTACTTGAGAATCCCTCGCTACGCTCAGGATTCTCTTGTAGAATCTTTTGCTTCACTCAGGATTCAATATACCGCCCTCGCCGTAAATATATGACTTTGCTCCCTTGAGACACAATGGACTATTACCACACCTATGACACGCGAAGGAACGTAAGCACTGTGGGTAAGTATTTTGTGGTTTTACGTTGTATGCATGAATGTCCCTTGTTGACAGCGGTCGCGGTCGTCCGATATTCTTCGTGGCGTCCCGCGGCCACCACGCGGACATCGGCGGCCTGACGCCGGGCTCCATGCCGCCGCACTCCGTCTCGCTCGCACAGGAGGGCGCCGCCTTTAAGTCCTTCCTGCTCGTGGACGGGGGGAAGTTCAATGAGAGGGAGCTCACTGAAGGTTTGTTAATGATGCTACTGGCACTTATGACACCCTGGTAGCGCAATTAAATAATGTGGGTAATCCTCAATAACTTAATTGTTGATCAAAGTTGACTAAATACATATAAAATTAATTTTATCTACACACATATCATAAATCCTCTAATATGCGTTCGGAAACTGTAGAAAATGACTCTCATTTCAACATTCAATGACTTTATGGCAATTTTCTTATCTGTGGCTAAGGCTACAGCAGTAATAAAATATTTCATTTTAATCTCATATATGATGTTAAAATATTACGTCAAACAAAACTGTCAAAATTTAAATGTCAAAGTTGACATGTCCCTATTCTAGTATCACTGAAAATTCAAATTCAGTCGATGCGAAATGTCAGCTCGATGTTTTTTTAGTATATATCGCACGAAATTTGAGCTAGAACGACATGATCACATCAGAATAAGGACTCTTTACTTTTTAAAATAACATTCAGGTATCTGTTGCCAGTTCTGATTTCGATATTTCCGCAACCGTGCAAAAAAGGTTGTATTAACACAATTATTGTATTTATTTACTACGGTTTCTGAACCCATCTTAGAGTAATTATAATATGTGTGTAGATAAAGTAATGTATGCAACTGTACATAATTAGGCATTAAAACACGAGTGTGTTTTATGAAACGAGCCGAAGGCGAGTTTCATAATAAGGTCACACGAGTACCTCATTATGTACCAGTTGCATAAACTACTATGACAACATTTCAAATTTTCAAGTTGGCCATTTTATATCCTATAGATCGATAGAAAATGAAATTTTAAGGTCCACGTGTTTTTTTTATTTCTTCCGACACTATAACGAATGAGAACCCAACTATATGAGCTATTTCAATACCGACGAGCGAAAACCACTTTAGGCTAGTTGGTAGTAGCCCTGCCTACGAAGCTGGAGGTTTCGGGTTTGAATCGCGGTCAGGGCGTTTATTTGTGTGATGAACACGAATATTTGTTCCTTGGTCCTGGATGATTTCTATGTTTTTAAGTATATCGTCGCTTGGTACCCATAGTACAAGCTTAGTTTGGGACTAGGTCGATTTGTGTATGATTATTGTCCAAAAATAATTATTATTTATTCGTTTCTTCAGAGTTGATGAAGCCAGGCAAGGAAGAAGGCTGCTCAGGGACCAGAAACCTGGCGGACAACCTCTCCGACCTGAAGGCGCAGGTCGCCGCCAACCAACGGGTAAGAGTCGATTGTTTTACAAGGGAGAAAAATGCAATATTTCATCGAGGGTTAGCGTCTCGAATGAATCGAAGGATTCCAGAATAGAGCAAAAACGATTTTGTTCCTTCTAAACGGGCTATTAAAGCCTTCTTTTACAAGCTTTTATTTAACTTGCAATGTATGTAAATATGTTTGTTCGGGTGGAATCACTTTGGCATACTTATGTAAGTTCGGTGACACAACTCGTTCTGACCTGAAGTGCACGTGCCTAGCTAGTGCTGAATGTATTCTATGTAAAGTACCATTATTGCCAAGATTATCTTCAAAACTTCTCATAGCGTGACACGAGGTCACGACAGACGTTTGAAGTACTTTTGCTTCTGCTGAATGCACTAATATTAAATAGAAAACTGCCGTAAGACTCAGACATATTGAGATATCTATGTCTGAGACACATGACTCATAAACTATGGAACCCTAAAAAGGACCTTAATGACGTATCAATATTGTTGATTATCCAGGGTATTCAGCTAGTGGGCGAACTAATAGGTCATTACGGATTGGATGTGGTGCAGGCCTACATGGCTCATATACAGAAAAACGCGGAACTGGCGGTCAGAGACATGCTCAAGGTAACTTAGATCTTAATGCTAGGCATTCAAGGCTGAAATTTAACTTGCTATCAAATCTATAAGTAGAATCACAAGCTTTGGCGCACATTCTCAACGTTCTAGGTTATATCTTGGTCGATTTGTGAAGGGTCACTATTCTGCGCCACTTTTAATTTTAACAGCGAGCATTGATTTGAGCATATTGAGCGTATTATATTACACCTATACCATGGCATTTTATACCTATTGTTGCCAGTTGCACCGACGTACGAATACAGACCGGTCATCGTCAAATATGGCGCCGGCAGCTGTCATCCCATAGAAACTTGTCAAACTTTCCATACAATCAGATTTGATGAGCACCGCTTACGATTACAGACGGTTTGGTGCAACCCAGCCTTTGTAGCTCAAGATGATCAAGTCACACCGCCCAGAGAAGGGGTTCTGAGGTCAAACAGTTAGCGGAGCTCCGCTTCGCGGGACTTTTTATCGAATGCAATAATAACGGACCACTTTATACTTATATTCTTACAATCTGTACCCATTTATTATGCTCTTGACTGTAATCATCATCATCAGCCTATATACGTCCCACTGCTGGGCACAGGCCTCCTCTCATAGATGAGAGGGATTGGGCAGTAGTCCCCACGCTGGCCCAGAGCGGGTTGGGGACTTCACATACAACTTTGAATTTCTTCGCGGATGTATGCAGGTTTCCTCACGATGTTCTCCTTCACCGAAAAGCTAACGGTAAATATCAAATGATATTCCGTACATAAGTTCCGAAAAACTCATTGGTACGAGCTGGGATTCGAACCCACGACCGCCGCTTGACAGCCGCATGCTTGAACCACTGGGCTACCGTAGCTTGACTGTAACCAAACTAATAAATCTGAAATAGCATTAGGTTAAATCGCTAAAGGATAGTCTTTTTCCTCCGTCATCTTCGTGTAACCTTTCAGGAGATAGCAAGGAGGACCTACGCTAACACCGGAGCGACTGTACTGAAGGCGGTGGAATATCTGGACAACGGCACGCCCATAGCCCTGAGCGTCACTCTCGACAAGGAAACAGGCACAGCACTCTGCGATTTCTCGTGAGTATAACATTGCTTGTTTTTCTATAACATCATTCTGAAAATTTACATACTTGGGTGTCACCTTGTTTTTCAGAAAAATGTTTCGTAGAATGTATTGTTTCGCAGAATTTTCGTTTCATAGAAACTTCTTATCAGAAACTTTTAGGTACAATTAAAATACCATCGTGTAGAACCCAGATAAGGTTAGAACTTGCGTGCGTGCATGTGTCTATATGTATGTTTCTGTGTGTGTGTATATGTCTGTGTGTGTGTGTATATATGTGTGTGTGTGTGTGTATGTGTGTGTGTGTGTGTAGGATTAGAGTTGACAGTTTTTCCATATGCTTACGTCAAAGTGTAGCTATTCCGAACGTAAACTAATCCGGTCTTGTAATACCTACCTGATTGCACCTTCCAGCGGCACGGGGGTGGAGGTGTGGGGTAATCTGAACTCGCCGCGGGCCATCACCCTCTCTGCGCTCATCTACTGCCTGCGCTGCATGGTCGGCCATGATGTGCCTCTCAATCAGGTTAGTAAAGTTTCACGTTTTATCATCATCATGATCATCATGATTTTCAGCCTGTAATCGCCCACTGATGAGCATAGGCCTCTCTTCGAGTTAGAGCGACCCGCAATCTTCCTTATATCATTAACCCATCGAGCCGGTGGACGTCCGATGCTCCTTTTACCACGAAGTGGCCACTGCCTTGATTTTGCTTTTACATAAGCCACTAAGAGTAAAGTTTTAAATGTTAGTTATTTTAAATAAATAAATAAATATTTGTGGACAATCTTACACAAATCAACCTAGTCCCAAACTAAGCAAAGCTTGTACTATGGGCACTAAGCGACATGGCGATTTTGCCACTTATTATTTATACTGATCCGTGGTCTTTTCCACCAGTGTCAACGGTTGACAAATATTTTGTGTAGTAAAATTATGAAATACTAGCTTTTGCCCGCGACTTCGTCCGCATGACCTTGTATTTGAGGGATGATTTCAGGGATAAAAAGGTTCCTATATGTTAATCCAGGCTATAAACTCGTTGTATACCAAGCTTCGTCTTAATCCGTTCAGCCGTTTTTGCGTGATTGAGTCACAAACATCCTCACAAACATCTTCACAAACATATTAACTTTAGCATTTATAATATTAGTAGGTCGGATTATTAGATTTTTGAATGTTGTAGTTTGTCTTTGTGGTATTAAGACTCACAACGTTGCCTGGAAGAGATCGCTCTTTATCGATGAGACCGCCTGTTGTTCTACCTCTAACTGTATCTTTGTTTTTTTCAATCGTAGTATGTGCATGCTCTTAAAGTATATTATTTAAGCCGCTACTTTTTGGTAAATTGCTCATGTGTTTAACTCCCACGATACAGGCATAGCCTAGTGTGGGGGTTGCTGGCTGAATGTTAGGTATAAGCGTTAAAAAGTGTTTTGGTAAATAAATAATTTGTTTGTTTGTTTGTTTTTTTCGTTTTATTGTGTGAGGTGTGCAATAGTGTATATATTGTATTAGACTCACTATCTACTCGTATAATCGTATTAAGACTAGCTCATTGTTGGCAGGGCTGCCTCAACCCAGTGAAGGTGGTGATACCACCAGGCTCGATCCTGGACCCGTCGGAGGGCGCTGCCGTAGTGGGCGGGAACGTGCTCACCTCCCAGCGCATCGTCGACGTCGTTCTTAAGGCTTTCCAGGTATGCTTCTACAAGTTAATATACAAATATAAGAAAATCCCCGAGACAAAATATAGTTAAAAACCAACTCCGCCATCACGACATTTGATTTAAAAAAAACTGTTCTCATTATTTCGAACCGTGAGATCTTCGAGAAGACAGTACGGTTGCCAGTTTTTGTTGCACTTTTAGAACCACCCAGGGGTCATGTGTAGGTGTAGCGGTGGGTACTTTCCCTGCGGACGTGGTGCAACTTCGACCCTTCCTTTGTCAAGTGAGTAGGCAACTTGAGTATTAGAAGTTTTCAAGCCGCCCGAAGGCCTCCAACTTGGCTTAACGACTGCTGCCATAGACAGCAGCCGGAATCAACGGCTTAACGTGCCTTCCAAAGCACGGGAGCGCTCAGTTAGTAACCACTCAAAGCGGTCACCCATCCATGTACTGACCGCGGCCCACGTTGCTTAACTTTGAATGACGCTTGCGGCACGCAGGCGCCGCTGGACCACGAGCGCTCCGAATACGGTAGGGAGGGAGCTGCGATCCCACTGACGCGGTGTTTGTGGACAATATACCGAGTTAAACAATCCCGGTTTCCGAAGAGGGATATATAGGATGAATTACAAGTTGTGAACAGAAATATGATTCTATCAATAATTCTGAACGGCTTTTACCCAGGGGACCAACTTTGTCCGTACCTAAATAAATCTGCTGTTTATAGGAAAAGGTCATCTGCCGCCCAATCGAAATGTATGAAAGAAGCAGTTTTTTTTTCACGGATGAAGTTGGTCCCGCAGTAAAAGTGGTTCAGTAACATTGATAGAATCATATTCACATATTTCTGTTCACGATTTATAATTCAACCTTTATAGTGCTTTTCACAAACATTTCAGAAACATTGTGAGAAAATAACGAACAATCCGCGTCTCTTTCCACGCCTCGACAATAACATTCCTTGGTAAATAATAAGTGTAGGTGTGCCTGATGGTAGGCAGACAAAGTGCGCTTCAACACTTGCGACTCGGGACTGAAGAATCCCAATCTTTAGAGTTCAGGCTAAGAATACACTTAGCTGCATGGTATTAGGACAGCATAACACGGCATAATAGCGCGGCGTTCAATTTCAAACTTCAAACATTTATTCTGCAAATAGGCCACAGGGGCACTTTTACATGTCAATCGGTAGTTATTAATTAACAATATTCACAAAGCTATAATGTAGGTAATTAATTAACAAACTGAATGTCATTTCAAAATTAAAACCGTTACAAAGGAAAAAAGAGATGTATATGGTCTCTGTCAAACATGAATATATGAAATTTATTTAAAATATCACCGAGATGTATAAGGGATCTGATCGTCATAATTAAGATAAAAAAGAAGAACACTAAGTTAATAGTATCTAAGATAAACTAGGTCTCTGAGCATCAAAAGAAATAAACAATAATAACAATTAAAAACACTAATTTAATCATAACAGAGATGTATAAGGTCTCTGAGCGTGGAAACAATAGAACCAATCAAGTACAGAATGATGTCTCTCGTGAATCTTGACTTTACAGACAAGGTGGAAATCACAGCTTTTAGATTCTAGGTTGACCTGATTTTACGGCGTAAGTATGTGTATTGCAGGTGTGCGCCGCTTCTCAAGGCTGCATGAACAACCTGACGTTAGGCGAGGAAAGCTGGGGATACTATGAGACTGTCGCAGGCGGTAGTGGAGCTGTAAGTAGTCTTTTTAGTTTACATTTATACACAAACCGTGTGCGAGTGTACGGTACATTTGTGGGAGGTTGCATTTTGGTGCCTGCTACCAGGATGTTTTAACTAATAAAAATTGTTATAAAAGTTTGGGCTGAAGATTACACTTTGCTGCATGATACTAGGACAGCATAAAGCGCGGCGTTGGCCTTAAAGACAACCAGTACCAGGATAACATAACAGCGCGATGTTGGCCTTGTAGACAACGTAGGTTATGTAGTCTTGCGACTCTTGAAGAATCACAATGTAATAGAGTCGAGGTTCAGGTTACACTTTGGTGCATGGTACCAGGATATCATAACAGCGCGGTGTTCGTCTTGTAGACAACGTAGCTTATGGAGGCTTGCGACTCTTGAAGAATCATAATGTCTTTAGAGTTCAAGTTCAGGTTTGGTACATGGTACCTGGATAACATAAGAGCGCGGTGTTGGCAATCACAGCAAGTCAACGCCGTGCAATCCCAGCTTTTGGGGTCTAGGTCCAGTGCCCTTACCATGAGTTTGCAGTGTTTGCATGACCGTACTCGTTAACGACTGCTTAAACAATTTAGTATGGACAAGGCACTGGTTACACTTTGGTGCATGGTACCAGGATATCATAACAGCGCGGTGTTCGCAGGGTCCCGGCTGGCACGGCGCGGGCGGCGTGCACACTCACATGACCAACACGCGTATCACGGACGTGGAGATCGTGGAGCGACGGTATCCTATGCTTGTTGCAGAGTTTTCGCTAAGACCTGGGACAGGTGGCAAAGGTACGGTCAATTTATATTGTACACTTTTCATATTTCCTCGTAATAATTTTGAGTAATACTGTAGCGGCCGACAATTACTGTTCGCGCCGAGGCTTGTATAGTGCTTTTCTCAAACATACAATGAAATCCCCCCTCCCCCTGAACCCACCAACTCCGTCCCTGGACCTACCCGCCCTTACACCAACAAACCCTCACACCCCTACTCCAACACCCACTTTCCTCCCCTCCCCCCTCCCTCCATATCCTACCAACCCCCTCCCCCACCCCTCCCTCTCCCTATGCAGCGGCGGGAGCGCAGCCCGGAGCGCGCGCTGCGCCGCGCCCCATAAACAAAAGACGGTCACTTTGCCGGCCTTGGCCTTCAAAGTTGTATGAAATTCCATTGTGGGCCGCTCGTTCCCCCGCACCGCAACATGATAAGCCGCGTATCCACTAGAGGCAGCCTCGGATCGAGCGGCTGCCTTGCTCCGAGGCTACGCAAGTGGAAACGCTGCCTCAGGGGTTGCTCAGGGGTGGAGGCAGCGTCTCCACTTGCTATACTTCGCAGCCTGTTATAACTCGTAACTCATACTGGAGGTACTTGAATTTAACCTTTCGTGAGACATGTTATAACTTTATTCGACGAGTTCGAAACATGTCGCCCGAAGTGACAATTGACAACATTTCATATTTTTAACTACTTTATTTTATGAACTAGTTAGAAAATAGGTAAAAATCCACCCGTATTTTTCAATTTAACTCATTATTTCATACAAAAAAAAACACGTTGAAAAGTAGGTCATTCCAAAAGGGCGTAAGTAAAATATGACGTCATCTTCCCACCAAGAATCCAGAGCAGCGATTGTCTGTACTCTGTACTAAGGTCTCCCTGAATACAGCGAGGAAGATGACGTCAACTTTCGGTTTACAGTAATTTGCGATTTTTTCCAAAATTAACGGGGAAAAAAAATCTAAAAAAAATGTTTTTTGTGTACTTCACACGTTTTTACCGAAATGGTTTTAGAATTAAGACTTTTGGAAATTATGAAATATTGTCAATTAATACGTGAGTTTTAACCGTTTAGTAAAATAAAGTCATACTGGAGGTACTGTTTATGGTGAAGCTATGCCCCGTGTTGTGTTGTCAGGGCGGTGGCACGGCGGCGACGGCACGCGGCGCGCGCTGGTGTTCCGGCGGCCCGTGCGGCTGTCCGTGCTCACGGAGCGACGCGCCTTCCAACCTTACGGCTTGCACGGTAACTACACAAGAGCGGGTGCTCCCACTTACCTTTACAGACTATCATTGTTATACACTGGTGGAGGAAGCGAGGAATGGAGGCAGAGCGGAAGTAGTGTGGCAACATAACTCATGACGTACGTCATACCCACCGCACCCTATTTTGTTTGTCCGTTTTTTCGCGAGTGAAAGAACCAAGTTCTGAGCGTCGCTTTTCAATTGCGTAGTTTAAGTAGTGCGTGTGCAGAGAAGATATAATCGCGAGCTGTAGACACAGAATAAGTAATAGTACTACGTACAGAAGTTGCACTGTTAACAAATCACCAACTTACAAACCCAAATTATAATGGGTAAATAACAAATATTGACCACACCAAGCGAATGACGAGACGACGCGACCGTCCGTCCGGTAGCAATTCGCCACTGAATGTACTTGCAGCGGCCCGGGGATGTACTTGTAGCGGCGCGGCGAACTGACGGAGTGAAAGCCGCCTGGTGAAGATCTAATGAGCAGCGCGATGGACATAATGTGGCCGAGCCATTATATGGCGTCAGCGGTTGTCTTCCCGTAGAAACTTGTATAGTTCGTAAGGCCAAATTCTGTCAAACGAACGCAAGCAAAAATCGACTTAAAGCTCTGTTAGGTACATTTTTGCTTGTGGTAATTTGACAGCACTTGGCCTTATAGTTGTCTACGAACTATACTAATACGCCACATGAAACGTGACGTCAAAGTTGGCTGTGACACTTCACGGGATTCCGCAACGAAATAAACTTGTCAAGCCTTTACACCCACTTATTTGCTAATACGTATTCTACTTTTGTCTCGTTTATAGGTGGTGAGCCGGGGGAAAGAGGGCTGAATTTGCTACAGAGAGTAGACGGGAGGGTGATCAACCTCGGAGGGAAGGCCTCCGTGACAGCTTACCCTGGGGTAAATAATAAATATTAACTTTTCTTCTCCTCGAAACCTTATGAATGTCTAATTGCCTGACCACTCACCCCACGTAGACAAAATGAAGATGGACACCGAAAGTCGCTTCTCATTTTCGTGGCAACTAAATTTGAGAGCTATCACTAATAAATTAACAAGTAATGGACTTATGACTTAAGGCAGGTACTTTTTGGTATTATTCATTACTCTGTGCTAAAGCCGACAACTCCTTCTATCTCCTTTATGAACCTATAACCTATACATGCATGCAGATGTACTGTTCATGTTCAATGTGGCTCATGTAAGCTGAACGTCAAAAAAGGTTTGTAACTATTTCACTTAAATTAAAATAGCGAACAATTTTGATGAAACATCTCTAGAATAACAGAATATAAGATAATGTGGTACAGATGTATTGCAAGCTAATTGTGTCAAGTGTCAAATGTCAACTGACATTTGACAATTAGCTTGGCATTTGACACTAATCAATAAAGTTCCATAATAATTTGACACTAATCAATAAAGTTCCATAATAATGGATATGAAAACGTCACCCATTTAATACAATCATTGATTGACAGTTCGGGTGCCATCGTATTCTGATTGAGATCCGAGTTTTCCCGAAGGAAAGCTAGGCTAAGCTAGGAAATCTGTAGTCAAAGGCAGGAGCTGGTGGTTTCTGTTTCCAATCTTTGATGTTAATGTTTCAGGATAAATATATAATGAATTCTCCGGCCGGCGGCGGATATGGGCCGCCAGGTGATTCAGAAATGCCCCCAGGCGACACGCGCCCGGAACATCGCAGCGGCTTTTTGGAACGCGGCAGCGTCTATGAGTACAGGAGCGCTCAGGAATCTGTTTAGCGAGATAATATCTCCTACAATCATAATAATCTGCATATATTAGTATTATTTACAGAGCCAAACACATTTTCTTCCATGCTCTCACTTATGTGAGGGCTCTGCCCTCAAGTGGGCATGTTAATGACGTATTGTTATATTAGTACGTAATGTAGTCATCATGTGATAAGCAATTATAAATATAAGTACAATAAAACTGAATTTTGTTACATAAATATTCTATATTTGCATTTTTGTGATAAACATTTTCAAAGTTTTATATTTTTGTTATCTTATACATTATATACACTGTTAATTTTGCGTATTTTAATCAATCAATAAATATATTAATATTACAATTCTATTAATCAGACTTTTCAACCTTAATTTACTAAATAGTTTTAATTGTATTCAGGGCTGGATATATACAGGGTGTAAAATTTAAATCGTTCAGTATGGGAAAGTCTGAAACTAGCCGTGTTCCAAATCACGCCCACAACGATCACAGCGTTTACAGTGCTGACGGTTGGTCCGAATCAGTAAGCGCGCTCAAGGCCGCGTGAGTGGTGTTTTGATTCGGACCGGGCATGTTGTGTTTACTGTCATGTTCATATATCAAACGTCAACTTGACGTTTGGTTTAAGGTGCTGACGCCTGGGAGTGTGAGCACTGTAAACGCCAATATGGCGCCGTCCATGACGTCATCAATGACGTCACGACATCTCATGTAAACGCTATGAGCGTGATTCGGTTCGATCGTAATAGTACATTACTTAACAAGGGCGGTAAAACAAAGAATGTCTCAGATCGCAGGTATTTGACGCCCGAGCCGAAGGCAAGGGCGATAAATATGCGATCTGAGGCTTTCTTTATTACCGCCCGTGTTAAGTACAAAATTTTATGTCACCCCCTGGCCGGGAAGTGGGATTTCCCGTGCGCGGAGCGTGCGGTAATTGCCGCTTTATGGCCAGGTGTGACATAAACGCGTTTATACGTTTTAAGCGTGATTCGGAACACGGCTACTATAAGACTTAAAGGTCTGTTCTCACGAACCATGTCATCGATTTGCATAAACATCTGACATGTCCTTACGGCCCTACGAATAGAGTCGTCACAGATATTTATGCCGGCTTTGTTTTGGCAGATATTAATGTTGGTGACTGTACCAGGGGGTCAGAAGTGGTAGCCAATCCTCGCGGGCCCATAACTTGTAAATTATAGTACTAGGATCGCTTAAATGACGTAGAACCTCTTCTCGTCCAACATCCGATAGGGGACAGCGGTACTTGGGGTCAGGAGTGGTAGGCAGTCCTTATAGGCCCAGAACTTGTAAGTAATGAGTACTGGGATCACTTAAATGACGTAGAACCTCTTCTCGTCCACCATGCGGAATGGGACGGCGGTACCAGGGGGTCAGGACTGGTCGGGAGCCGCGGCTAACGCCTCACGGTTCTCGTACGCCCAGAACCCATGCAGCTCCAGTAGGATTGACACAGCAGTATGCCCATGGCCGCTGCAACAAATATTCACCTCTTTATTAGAAATATTTTTTATCTCTGTTTATTACCATGGTGGTAACAAGTAGCTTACGACACGACTGAGAGTAAGCGGACACGGCAACCTATGGACGCATGCAACGTATATTTACGGGGAGGGCGGTATATTGAATCCTGCGAGAAGCGAACGATTCTACAATAGAATCCTGAGCTCAGTGAGGGATTTAAGTGTGTACGCCTAAAACTGCTTCGATACCTCATTCGAGGGCATCAATGACTCCTTTCTAAATAGCCAAGTGTGAAATAGTAGATTGTTAACCAACACTTGAATGTGACCCATATCACCCGAGATATTTTCTAACGAAGTGAGAGCGCCAAAAGTTCAAGGTTAAAATGGGTACTTTCACCCGAGTTAAACACTCTACTTTTCATTTGGACTATGAGGAGAGTAAATGAGAAGTTAAAGTAAGGTAAGCTGAAGTAATGTTGAGGACCTGCAGGGTTATCCGGCCGGATCATGTAGAAGATCTGGTCCTTCACCTCTGAAGTTGACGGGCTCCATCATCTGCTGCGTATCTGTACCAACTGACCTGCGGATGAGGTCCTGTAGCGTGATGCCATCATCTGCTCCTGTTATTTTCTAACCTGGCTGTGGCTATATAGTTTATAAGTCGGGCCCAATAAAGCGGTATCTGTATCTGTACCAACTGACCTGCGGATGAGGTCCTGCAGGGTTATCCGGGCCGGGTGCTCCGGCCGGATCATGTCGAAGATCTCGTCTTTTACGTCCTCGAAGTTGACCGGCTCCGCGCCGTGCGCCACCATCTGCTCCTGTATCGCCTAACGAAAAATACTTACATTCAACACTGATTTACAAGATAATTGCATATTGCTATAGTACTTTTACCTCATGAGCGCGGGTTGGGTATTGTTGTCGTTGTGACACATACGAACACATAGACAACGTGAACTCATAGCTCCTACGCTGACGCACACATAGACAATGTGCATGTATAGCTCAACACACAACTATGGCTCGACCGCGCTCGAGAGATTAAGGTACTTTAAGGTCTGGACCACCATTCGGAGGAGTTGTTTGACAAGTCAAAATGCACAAATGTTGCCACAGTACGGCCAGTGCTGTTCATATCGATATTATTTAAGGCCTCACTTGTACCCCTTGGTGATTGCCGAGATCATCGAAAATCGAAATTAGTAATAGTGTTTCTCTCAATATCTAAAATGCTCTCAATAGGGATGACGACACTATAAAAGAAAATCAATAAACCCAAATTTTCTACATAAAGGCTCAAATTCTCAATCAAATGGCGAAAAAAGTAATCCAAAAAAATAAATAATTACGTAATCATAAGTCTTCAAAGTTTTAAGAGTGGGTATGTTCTGTCCCTTTTCCGCAAAACGCACCTTTGTATTGAACGATCGTCATTTACTATGGCGCTACTTAACAGTGACGTCACGGTTAGGTAGCACTTTCTCTCTCTAACTACGAACATTCTAACCGTTGTACTCCTGGCAACATCTCATCTGCCAGTTTACTCCGCCGAATCATGGACTTGACCTTAGCCTTTTATCCATTCATAATCCTCGGTAACAAAGTAGAATTATTTAAGCGCTAAGTAGATTTTCAAGTGTAGCCCATTCGAGGCAAAGCACGCTCCGAGTGCAAAGTTAAAGAGCTTTGGTAGCTGAGATAAAGACGACAAAGCACCTTGGTGCCCTATTATAAATAGACCATAAATGGTTTTAGACTAATTATGAATGAACACTGCCTGCAATGTTAGTATAAAAGCGCCCATTAAGCGACATGTGGCACAGAATAAACTCGTCCTCTCCCGGCGAAAAATAAACAATGACATTGTTTTTATGTGTCCGGAGATATCCGTTCCCGGGAGACAACTGATACTTTAAGTTGGGGCAGGATTTGCTAACGCACATTATACATTAAACGGGGAAATATGAAATATTTTGGCTCCGAGAAGGATTGTATGCCAGGATGTCGCAGGTTCGAATCCTGATCGGAGCATACATTTTCCAATTTTTTTCCCTTTAATTTAAAGGCTTGGTCACACTGCTTGCGCGACGCAAGCGGGACGCTGCGCTGCGCGCCAAAATGTATGAAACCGTCCCGCTCGCGTCGCGCAACCTGTGTGACGTCGCTAACCTGTTAGCATACGTTCCGGCGCGCAGCGGTCGCGTCGCGCAACGCAGTGTGACCAAGCCTTTAAAGTTTACCGATTGAAAATGGTTATCAGATGCAAATCGCCTGAGACGTATTTTTGGCCATGAGTTGAGAAATTTATCGGTACACGTGTATGTTTGAATTTTGAAAATCGAAAAGTAACTTTTTTTGGAATTTTGAGAAATGTAAAAAAAACCGGGATTTATAGGGGTGTTTATTTACTAAATTATAAATATTTCGAAAAGAAATCCGACTTAAGAAAAAATGAAAAAAAAGGGTCCTACCATTTTGTAGCTAACCTAATAAGGTTAGCTACAAAATGGTGAAAAAATTTTGAAAATCGGTTTATAATTGTGACCAGGTGGTCCCTTTAGATTTGGTATTGTAGGAAAACGAGTATTTCCGTATGTATGTAAAAACATGGATTTCTATCACGTTGTCTTTTTGTGTAATAGTCCCTTGGTGTGTGCCTAAATGCTTGATAATGATAACTCACCTTAAAAAAATAGTTAAGTGTAAATTTATCCAAATATCCCTGGGAGTTGATGTCGAGCAGTCGAAACAGGTACGCCAGCGCCGCAGGCTGGCGGCGGTTCTCCAGCGCCAGCACCAGTTCCAGGTACGTCTTGTAGTCCATCTCGCCGTCGTACGTCAGGCATTGCTGGAACACTCGCTGGAGGAACGCGCGGGTTAGCGTGCCAGAGCCGTACCTACAATATAAACAAAATTAGTCAATCAATCAATCAATCAAATCGTTTATTTGCAGGAATACAGTAGGTACAGGTGTTATATATTAAAATTATAAGTTCCATGTATCCAGCCTGCATGCAGGCATGCAAACATTTCGTGCTACGTTACGTTACGGTACAATATTTCAATAATAATAAATAAGCAATGTAAACAATAATCAAATAGTAATTATATAATCATAAAATAGTAAATTATAAAATAAATGTCAAAATTAATGTCAAAATACCAGTGGAGTCAAGATTACAGTTTCTACGTCAACTTTGATTTAAATAACTATTCACACTATATAGTACATCAGTACGTTGGATCAGAATGTGTCAGTGGCAGAATGTGAGGCTGCGCAAAATGTGCAGGTCTCAATATGTGCAAGTTGTTAAAGTTAAGTTGTTGTTGTGCAAGCTACGCAAAATGGCATACACGCCAAACGAGAGAAGAGAGGTAGGGGCATAGCAAAATGTCATCTTGCTCAAATTTGGAGCAGCTCAACTGGGGAAGTACCTACGCCTTGCAGAAGACCACAGCCATAACAACATTATTTACTATACAAGTATGTAATGTGTGTTCCTGGAGGTGAGCAAGGGTGCCAAAGCTTCCGAGGATGCACTGTGTTGAGAGGGAGGGACCTAAATTTGTCCCTTCTGCTGTCAACACAGTGGACCTTCAAATTTGATACAAGGGTCGGCAACGCGCACGTGATTCCTTTGGAGTTGCGGCGTTTATAGGCTGCGGTGTCCGCTTACCATCGTATACGTATGGACACACCTGTACTGTGACACGCGAAGGAACGTAAGCGCTGTGGGTAAGTATGTGTGCGTGCGCTGTCGGTACACGCGTCAATTGTTTGCGCGTGTGCGTACGCGTAGCGCGTGGCGCGAACGAATCGCGATGCGCGACGGCACCCGATCGGCACCAGGCGGATCTCTCAGGGGCGAGGTAACTGACCTCGGTGCGGGGGGTTTGTATCCGTTCTGTATGTAATACTATTATACTATTCTGTGGCCAAGGTCTACTTCGGGTCGCTGAGGTGTACACCTCATTTAGGATCCCTAGCTCTCAACACAGTGCATCCTCAGGAGCTCTGCCAACCTTGCTCACCTCCAGGAACACATTACTATATACTTGCATAGTAAATAATGTTATTATGGCTGTGGTATTCTATTAGTTATTCGGAGAGGTATTCAACAGTCCTTTCATATGTCCATGGATTACCTCAGTTTATGAGACTTCCTGTCTTAAAGAAGTATGTAGTAATCTCTTTATTGCAACCATATTGTTATGTTGTGTTATCAGGTTTTGCTTCACACGGTTGCAAAAGCTAGAATTGAAGAGCACATATGTGGTTGTCATTAGAGCATACAATACCGGACCATACTCAATACCGGGATTGAGTTTCGGTATTCAAATCTCAATCCCGGGATTTCGGTATTAATACCGATGTTTCGGTATTTTGGTGTTTTTCATTAAAAATCTTTGTTTTTTTGATAATTCGTTTAATAACCATCAATAATACTTCCAATTAAATTAAAATAGTTATTTGGCTGCATTGCTCACATAATAGAATTAATCACAGCAAAAATAAACCTAAAATATTTTAAGTAGCTACTAATTAAAGCAAAATGAAGTAGGGAATCGCTTAATTTACACTCACACATCACCATAACTTCAAAAACATTCGCCGAACCATTGTACGACGTGCATTAGTCTAACCTTTTTATATTATTTAAACTTTTCTACAGTCAAGATTTGAATAGCTATTGTCAAACGAAATAGAACAGAAAATTGTAATGACGGATGTCACTGGAAAAAATATGTCTTGATTAATACACTCGATTTGCAAGGAAAAATGTGATTTCATTCATTATAACGGAAACTCAATACTTAAAGGCCTAAGGAAAGTCAACAGAGGCCAAACATGGTCCTTCGAACGGGATTCCAGCAAAAGAAACCATTAAGAAACTGGCAGAAATTCACCTGAAATCAAACTTATGGTCTCGCTGCTCGGGACAATTATCATCTTGCCAGACCAGCTAACGGAGCTGGTCTGCAAACGGATCCGCGAGCGTTTCCGTAGGGGCGCCCGGTAGCAGCAGCCATATCTTCTGTTTTGAACGGAAGAAGGGCAGGTGAACTGATGAAAACAGCGGACGCTATCAAGTGAAAATGTAGAAACAAAAGTGGACCTGTAAACATCGACAGTTTCGGAGCTCAGGGCAAATCAAGCAGCAGGTTCGACGAGCGAGTCGTAACTGCAGCGGGTCACGGGTAGACCCGCAGGGTGCTCTGCGGCACGAGCTTTCATCAACTTCGAAAAGAAGGAAGGGCAGGTCCACGGGAGGTATTAGTTACGTACGGGTGGATAGCCCGACGTACTGCAGCCGCCTGATGCGAACTAGCACTACAAATAGCCTTAAAATGGCGAAATACACTATTAAACAAGTAATTTCACTCGATATCAACTGCGATTGTTCATTTTATCGAAAATAAACTACGTGTTTCAATTTTATGAATTTTAAAAGAACAAAAATTACTGAATTCCGGTATTTCGGTATTAGTCCTTGGAATACCGGTATTGAAATACCGAGAAAATCATCTCGGTATTACCGGGATTTCGGGATCCCGGGATCCCGGTTGCATGCCCTAGTTGTCATTAACATTATGTCTTAGAAATGATTCAACAACCTTGCCATGGCCACTTGTATAAATATTCAACTCTTATACATAACGAAGTACGTATGGTGTAGTTACCCCGCGAGCTCGGAGATGCTGAGCATGCCGTTATGGTCCCGGTCCAGGTTGAGATACTGCCCGTACACGCGCAGCGCCGACGCCGCGCTGAACCAGTTCTGCTCCTGCAGCTCCATCGGAAGGTCTTCCTCGCGCAACTGTCAACGTCACGTTATTTATTAAACTGAAGGACACTCTCTATAGTGTTGTGATTTTGACATATTTTGTAAATTTTCATGTTCAATGTTGTCTTCGTTCTATTTGATGTACAAGTACCGTCACTGAAATAAACGGTGAATGAATAAGCAACGTTGGTTTTTGGCTCTCCGGTGATAAATTATAGTATTTTCTACAAGTGGCGACCGTGACAGGACTTAACTATTAACTATTGTTTAGTATATATATGCGGCTGTAGCCAGCGCCGAACTTAGCCCTTCACTGGAGTGATGCGATCCCACGCCACTTAAAAGGCGCCCCCAAAATTTCATTATAGTATATTTATTTTTAATACTAGTAGATAGGTATGTGAGCTATAGACCAAATTTCAGCGAACATAGATTGAGAAATTCAAACTATAGAGGAGAACAGCTGGACATCTGTATAGACATACGAAATATTTTTTGCCCAAGCTGAAACGGAGACGCTTTGCTCGTGCTCCGCGCTCGCTCGGTCAATTAATAACTTTGTCAACTTGAGGAGGTTGTCAAGTGTAAAGCAGAAGAGTCCGATGCGGTTGTTCTCGCAGCGGATCAAAAAATAGAAGTCGGCTGATAGTGTCATCCTGTTCTTACCTCGAGTAGATCATCCAGGAAGGAGCAAGACAGCATGTCTCGAATGCGCACACGGCCCACTCGCAGCGGATCCAGGAAGAAGAACTTGCGCACGCATAGTAGAACAAACTGAAGGAATGCCGTCTCTCTCAGCTCCAGCAGATCATCCAGAAAGGAACAGTGTTGCTCACTCAGGCAGCGGGTTCAAAAAACAGAGCTCGGCTCATATCATCCTGTTCTTACCTCGAGTAGATCATCCAGGAAGGAGCAAGACAGCACGTCGCGAATCCGCACACGGCCCACTCGCAGCGGATCCAGGAAGAAGAGGAACTTGCGCGCGGCCGTGCACACGTAGAAGGAACTGAATGAGGAGTCGAGGCCGTCCAGCGCGGCCAGGGATGGGACTAGCTCGGCGATGTAGCTCTCCAGGTCCTGGACGCAGGTCACAGATTTATTTATAGGTAATAAACCGGCCAAGTTACCAAGACGAAATAGAAGAAATGGCTGGAAAGACGAAAACCTGGACCAGATTAGCGTACAACAGGGATGAATGGAAGAAAATGGGGGAGGCCTTTGCCTGAAGGCACACAGAATCGGTTACCGTGAATTAAGAAAAAAAAAACGAAGATACAATACAAATATAAACTGTATTTCTGATACAAGGCTATAAAATAAATAAAAACCGGCCAAGTGCGAGTCGGACTTGCGCGCGAAGGGTTCCGTACCATTATCTATAAAAACGGCAAAAAAATGTTTATTTTATTCTGTTTTTTAGTATTTGTCGTTATAGCGGCAACAGCAATACATCCTCTGTAAAAATTTCAACCGTCTATCACGGTTCATGAGATACAGCCTGGTGACAGACGGACGGGCAGCGGAGTCTTAGTAATAGGGTCCCGTTTTACCCTTTGTGTACGGAACCCTAAAAAGTGTCTTCTATGTATGTCAATCCAGGCTCATCTCGTTGTATACTAGGTTTCATTAGAATCCGTTGTTATTTTTGCGTGAATGAGTAACAAACATCTAAAGTTGCGCATTTATGATATTAGTTGGATGTATTTTTTAAAGCTAGGACAGAGACATATATCCGCTACATAGCGCACCCCCGGGAGCTTTCGCGATCTTGCCACCAGGAACGCACGCTTGTTTGCCGCTAAGGGCTAATAATACGACAGCCTACTGCTAGATATATGCCTCCACATACCTCCAGGCATGATAAGAGGGCACTGGTTGGAAGATTCCTTGAACTGAAGATCGTTTTTTTTTTAATTGGCTTTATGAAATATTAGCCAGTGTCATTCCGATTAAAAGTACAATAAACAAATACGAAACGCGAAAATTGACGCAACGATTAGTAAGAAAAACCCCGAGTTAGACAAAATTACAAATTAGAGATAGACAAAACATTAAGTTAGTTGTACCATACAAAAAACGCCAACAAAGAAATTATAAAAAGAGATCGGTTTTGACAGCTCATGATACATACATGTTCTGTAAGGTATCCCTGCCCAGTGACATCGTAGAGCGAGAGACCGATACGTGTCTGTTGCAGCCACACACGACGCATGACGTAGTTGAAGAGGGAGACGCCGCGAACGCGCCCCGCTCCTCCCTCCGCCGCTTGCAGTCGCCCAAATACCTCCGCAGTGAAGTATGGCCTGCAATAACATCATTCAATAATCACATCACAATGGAAAAACAGTCCTAGGCTGGTATTCCACTTATCCAATATCTTAGTCCTATACACTTTGTTCAATTTGGGATAAGCGGAATGAATTTGACTAAAGATTGGACATAGACATTGCACAATTAGACAAATACAAATACAAATATATTTATTCTGCATAAAATGTGGTACAATAGATGGCAACATTGTTACAGAAGAAAACTGCACATTTTACCAGCAACTGGCATGCAAAAATATAAAAAAATGGCGGAGATAAGTGGCATTGAAGTCCTATTTAATAATTACAATAAAATGTCATGAATGTTAAGTTACAATGTGAAGTCAAATTTACTACCTATGTCTAATTACAGAATAATGTGTAGATAGTGGAATACCGACCTTAGTTGACTTCATCTTTTCTGGCAAATCTAGTTTTTTCATCTTCTATCTATTCTGTTTGTTGATTTACAGTCACAATTCACAAGAGCTGGCATGGAATGTCTATGAAATTAATGACAGTTCCAATACATTTTCCGTGTCAGCTCTGTGAATGGGCCTACAACACCTTTACATTCTTGTAACTTGTAAGAAATATAAAATAAAAATAGCCTTTACTACTTGTAAGAAATACCTCTCAAAATTGTTCAGTAAATATTCGGCAGTTGAACAGACTAATTCGTTTGAATAGGAACATTAAAAAATATGCCAAATACAGAATAATAACAATATTTGTAACATCTCTACAATTAACTAAGAATGACACATGTAAGTGTAAGGCCTGAGTGGACGCTCAGAGCGGAGCGTTCGGCGTCGCGTCCAGCGTTGCGGCTGAGCGTCCATACTATTTGTGCGGCGGCGACGCAGGACACCAGTATGAGTTTCAATTGTTTGAAATGCACCCCTTGCTGGACGGAACGCTCGAGTGCCCACTCAGGTTCTACACTATGTAATGAAAGCTTATCATGCTTCTAAAAGTTCACACAATCCTACCTGTACTTGGGCCCAGCCTCATCCCTGATCTTCTTAAACTGGAAGTAGTCTATCGTCAGCTCATCATTGTTGGCCGTACTGTAGCTTCCATTGCTCTTCTCCAGCAAACTCCACAAATGCTTCAACTCATTGTTGTCCAACAACTCCTTGCTTTTCTTCTGCAGAAATTGGGCCCTAGTCTCTTCCCTTAGCTTTTGGGCCAGTACTTCATCAGGTCGGGGAAGTTTATAGTAAAACTTGGGTATTTTCTTGTAAGAGTCCTCGTCACCTTCTATTTTTGGCTTGTAGAGCTGTTTGAAAGTTTCTATCTCTATTTTCCTGCTTTCCTCTTTAGTGATGCTTGTGTTTGTGTCTGTAAATACAAATAAACAATTAGGGTCGCTAGGCCAGTTACGCGGCCTGCGGCAGTTTGCGGCCCCCTGACCGACTAGGTTCCTTCAACTAAAGATAATAACAATTTTAAACTAATTTAAGAAAAAGTGTAAACCGTAAGCTAAACTTGATTAAAAATGCTATAAGAATCTATATAATTTTGTAACTAAAAGATTGATCTTCAACAAGATAAAACGTTACAATTCCCGCATTGAATCCGTAGTGCGTGCGAAGCGTAGAATTATAGTGAATCTGTACAAAAAATAAAGAGACAGCTGACATTGAAAGCTAATTAATGTTACTTAATTTTGGTTTCATTCATAAATTTCTTGTTTGATCAGTTAAATAATTAAGTTTTTGATATGATTTCATTAGATTTTGGCATTTTTAAAACATTCTTATCAAAAAATTGTGGTGGCCGGTATCTGGTATACACAATTACCGAAAAGGTCAGTTTGCGGCCCCACTATAAAGACCATTGATTTTGAGATGTTACATAATGAAATGTGGAATAATAGTAGTTTATGCAACTGGTACATAATGAGGGGCATTAAAACACGAGTGTGTTTTATGAAACGAGCCGAAGGCGAGTTTCATAATAAGGTCACACGAGTGTTTTAATGCCTAATTATGTACAGTTGCATACACTACTTTATCGACATCCATATATTAAATCCTCTTTCATGTGTTTCGTGTGGGCACGTCTCGCCAAAAAGGTCATTTTTGACAAACTTTTTTTTTGATGCCAATCGATCCCATTCCAATACAGGATCAAAAGTTAAATTTCTGGCTAGAAAATCCATAAATCGAGGAAAACTTCTCATTTATAGATTTTAGAAAAAAAAAACATACAAGGTGCGAGAAAAAGGTCATTCCTGACAAACTTTTTTTTTGATGCCTATCGATCCCATTCCTGTCTAGGATCAAAAGCTTGTATGCTACCAAAAAAAATCGAAGATAAATTTTCTCATACAAATTGTATGTGAATGAAAACTTATTTTTCACATGTTATTTTTTTATGCCAATCGATTCGATCCTATCCATTATCAGTAGGTTCCTAGGGGTCAACTTCCGGTAATGTACTAAAATGCCACAAAATAAATGTATGGAAAGGTAATTAATATTTTTTCCCATAAATTTACTACGGAGAAATAATAAAATTTTATTCTCATCATAATCCCCGTTTTTAGAAATAGAAATTGAAATAAGGTCTTAAAATAATTAAAGTATCAGTAAGTTTCTTGATATTTTGAATGCTGTTACCGTATTTTTTTCTTATAGTATTATGTTCCTTAAACGAAAACAGGACAGAACAGGAAGATAGAAAAATGTGAATAAAATTTCACTTTTTCTCCATAGTAAATGTATGGGAAAAAATATTAATTATCTTTCCATATATTTATATTGTGGCATTTCAGTACATAACCGGAAGTTGACCCCTAGGAACCTATTGATAATGGATAGGATGGAATCGATTGGCATAAAAAAATAGCATGTGAAAAATAAGTTTTCATTTTCATACAATTTGTATGAGAAAATTTATCTTCGATTTTTTTTTGGTAGCATACAAGCTTTTGATCCTAGAAAGGAATGGGATCGATAGGCATCAAAAAAAAAAGTTTGTCAGAAATGCCCTTTTTCTCGCACCCTGTATGTTTTTTTCCAAAATTTATAAATGAGAATCTTCTTTAATTCGAAATTAAGGGAAGGTCTTCTAAGACCATTTTCGTGTAGCAGCACGGGACCTGGTAGCTGCCCTCACTGACCCAAAAAGACAATCCACCCATACCTAGGTTTTGCCGAATAATTGTATACCAACCTTCCTCCAGCGTTTCCGGAACCGGAACAAATATTTAAAAATATTTGCACCACATAATTATGCGCCTTTGTTATAAAAAAAACGTATTAAAAATTATATTATAATCATTCTAGTACCATATTTAAGGGGGCCGCAAACTAGCTCACAGGGGGCCGTAAACTGGCGTAGGCGGCCGCTATCTGCCGCATTCACTATTTTGTCACATTTTCTACTTTTTTACAAATACAAATACAAATACTCTTTATTGCACACCTCAAAAAGAACACAGTACAGGACATTAGGCTTAAAGTAGAGGTAAACAACAGGCGGTCTTATCGCTAAAGAGCGATCTCTTCCAGACAACCTTTGGGTAGCGGAGATAATGCAACATTATATATCTAACTGAGTAGGTGGCAAACCGATATATGGATTTAAAATAATACCACATATGGGTACCAATAAAATAAATTATAATAAACATACATATAATAAACATAAAATAAACATACATACAATATTACATAAATATAATACAATATCAGCCAAAGGATTCACTAGAACCAACAACCGTGTATTAAGGGAGAGACAAATAATATTCTTTGAGTCGTGTTTTAAAAGCCAAAAGAGTTTTTCCCAAGTTTACGGATGAAAGTACTAACTTTTATTGTTAAGTACGCATCTTGACAATACTCAAGACTTATTTATATGACTGCCATCCAATATGCATATAGGTTTCATATTTTTTTACTTGTCTAAAGTGCGCAACTCGGCTAAGAGGCCGCCAACTGGCCTAGGGACCCTATGTATGTCTGTAATGCCACACAGTTATTAAGGCTCCTGGCTTTAAGTTTATATGTAAGAGATTTAACATAAAGAAACAGACGTAACTCTACGAATAAGTATTTATAGTAAACAATGAACTCTCACCGTCCAACTTTTTGATGTATTTTCGTAAACGATCTTTCAGCATGTTGTTTACTTTAATGTGTTCTTCGTCTATGGGTTTTTCGACGGACTTCGTATCTTTAGTCTCTTCATTTACACCTTTAGGGTCTTTTTCAGACATTGTGAGTGATAGTTTTATTGTGTTATGAGATATGAGAAGAGGGAAATAATAATAGAAAAAATGTTAATCTTTATAAACAATAAACAACACGACACAAGTTGAGCTTAAATAATAATCTGTCAAATACAAAGTACGTTCCGTTACAAGATGTCTTTAAAAATAGCAAAGAGTAACCATAAGTTGAAAAATATATTTTATTTGTTTATCTATAGGTAATCTAGAGTATTATAAATATGAAATGCATTTTTTCAGTTCTGTGATTATTTATATGCATCGCAACTCTAAACATTCAATCAATACAAGCCTGAATATTATAAAAGACGTATAAAGGAACGACCGGACAAAAGTCTCCAACGACTGCTACTCCCCAACAGAGGGCGGCAGTAAGCTTTTGAACTTCAGAGCATCATTAGGGCGACACTTGGGCGACAAACATACCTATCTTATATTCTTATATATTTAAACGAGCAATTCTTGTATATTTATTTATTTATATATATGTTTGTTTATTTCGGGGATCTCGGAAACGGCTCTAACGATTTTGATGAAATTTGGTATGTGGGGGTTTTCGGGGACGAGCAATCGATCCAGCTAGGTCTCATACCCGGGAAAACGCCGAGCGAAGCTCGGTCGCCCAGATATTTTTAATAATTAAACTGCATCCACGTTCCACTCCTTGTTTCATCCTTTCGAAGGATAATTAAAAGGCTCCTATTTTTTAATATCTGTATTTTTTTTTCATTATTTTAGTAATCCAGGCTGTAAACTCTCTCTCTGGCTCTTCATTGGGCTCAAAGAGTAAAGTGTAAATTAAGTATTAAAACCTAGCATCTGGGCTCTTCTAACAAATAATCTTAAACATCCAAACTTTTTAGATTTTATTTTCTGGCACGAAGGAGGCAAGGCTATATTAGTGACTTCCTTGTTGTATTTAGGTACCTAATGTACCTAATTGAGGTCATGCTTGGTTTGTCTATAGTTATATAATATTATTATATTTATTATATTATAGATTTATAGCTCCTTTAGTGAGTATTATATTCTTTGATTTATAGTTTTTTCGGTATTTGCATATGTGTATCCGTGACAGTTTGAAGATAACATGTGCAGTTAAACTCCCTTTGTTGTAAAATGGTTGTAAAGCAGACCATTCGGGACTCAATGCAAGGAGAGTGGGCCAAGCGGCAGTGTGCACGAAAAGAAAAAGTCGCTCGTCACTGTTCACTCACATTTTCTACTTTTCCCACATCAACCGCTTAATCAACGTGAGTTAAATCATGTTTTCAATCACAATAATTTAATAAGGAGCGGATTAAAGGTACTAATCAAGTAACAATAACCAGCAATTTTGCGGCATTTTGCCTATTAGCGGCCTAATACTACACAGCGCGTTAAATGCAAGTGAAACCCCTCTATTCTGTGCGCGCACTTAGATTGCGTGGAAGTGCTAACTTGGTTTAGATACCTTACTAAGACCTTACTTAAGTAAAGCCGATTTACATGTGTACAAGTGGCAACGGCACCCACATGCAGGCACCGCCTGAGTTAAACGCCAAAATTCAAATTCAAATTACTTTATTTCAGATATAAATCCATATATGGTTAGTTACATTGTGTACTTATATCTATGTTAGTAAGGTTACATAATAAATTAATTAATTATTACTTGAAAATAAAAGAATAAATTTAAATTAAAAGAATAAATTTCGGCGTGACACAGATCAAGACTATTAACTAAACCAGGGGTTGGCAAACTTTTAGCAGCCAAGGGTGACATAGTCATAG
This sequence comes from Cenopis cana, assembly GCA_951800055.1. NCBI lineage: Eukaryota > Metazoa > Arthropoda > Insecta > Lepidoptera > Tortricidae > Cenopis > Cenopis cana. The sequence continues at coordinate 3,669,845 of OX637495.1, forward strand.
AGATAGGTATAGAGATAGCTAGTAGTTAACAAAATTGCCGCGGGCCGCAAGTTTTTACAATTTCTGACTCTACCAGAGAAAAGTTATCGCATTGTTGGTTGTCAAGCCAATAAGGCGCTCGCGGGCCTAAACTTATAGAAGAATTACTCCGTTGTCTCATCCAGAAGCCTTATCTCCAAGGCGTGGTGTGATATACAGGCAGGGCCTGTGGTTTTATGACGCTTTCTGAACACCCTTGAATCGACGTTTCACTTAGGTGACGGATGATTTGCAAACCCATCATTTCCATTTCGCTTTCCTCTAAAAATGAAGAATTCTTTTCATATTGATGGACAGATACCTAGATGAGCACTTGTGCAGAATGATACAGTTCCTTATTTAATTTGCTGGCTTGATCATAGACGCATAAATATCCCCTGCCCACAGTAATGCGTTTAGCTAACTGACTTCGTAATTGTTATAGTCTTCCTAAGCGGAACGAAAGTAGCACAATTCATTACAACTCTAGAGCAATAAATTCACTGCTCCGATTGTTGCTCTACTGTTAAATCCAGTATTGTAATGTTACTTTCAGTCCATTATTGGTATCAACTAATTATAGGCATACGGCACGTTATAATTAATATAATAATACCTATTGTGATTAGTATTGGTCCCTGAATATCTACTTATCTTATATAATACTTAATATCTGGGCTTCCGGCCGAGCTTTGCTCGGCGTTTTCCCGGGCATTGGTCCTAGCCAGATCGATTGCTCGTCCCCGAAAACCCCTATATACCAAATTTCATCAAAATCGTTTGAGCCTTTTCCGAGATCCTCGAAATAAATAAATATATAAATAAATAAATATACAAGAATTGCTCGTTTAAAAAGATATAAATATCTGGGCGACCGAGCTTTGCTCGACGTTCTCCCGGTCATGAGACCTAGCTAGATCGATTGCTCGTCCCCGAAAACCCCCACATACCAAATTTCATCGAAATCGTTAGAGCCGTTTCCGAGATCCCCGAAATAAATATATAAATAAATAAATATACAAGAATTGCTCGTTTAAAGATATAAGATAAGATACTTAATTTCTAATCACAATCAGCTAAAGAAATTAGGCATTTAAGGCACATTGCGTGCAAAATATGGACGCATAGGTGTAAGGTACTTAGGCCTTAGGGCGATATCGGTTTAGGATCCGATCCCACACCGAAAAAATGTATTGTAGAGTTCCGTACCTACCTAAAATATAACAAATGAAATTTATGGCGCAACTCAGTCCGTCCGGCTGTCACAACCATGTGTGTTACGGTTCACAATCTTTCGACGTGAAACTTGCAACTTAGGTTAGGTTCGTTCGTTTTCTTGTGTTCCTCAGAGCGGAAATAGAAGCCCCGCTGCGAGGGGTTTCGTCGACTCGGTGTAGGAGAGAGCACAAAACAATATTCGGTTCGCGATCTTTCCATAGTTTACAATCTTGCTAGTTAGATTATAATCGAACGGTTTATACAATTTTACGGTAACATATAATAACTACCTTTTTAACGAGCCACATTTAGAAGACAATAATTTTGTAAGGGGGGAGGCGGGTAGTGTGGCGGGGAAGGCTATGCCACGCTCAAGGTCGTTGGCGTATATGCGCGCCTTAATTGGCTGCCGCGCATTGCTACCGGACGGGCGGTCAAAGTTTGTTGTTTACTTATTATAATTTGTATAATTTGTATTTGTTATGTATAAGGTAAACGTCCCTGTGCTCGAAATTTACGCAATACCTACAAGGAACTTTCAATTTTATGTCATGATGACAGAGGTGATTAATAGGCACATATTGGGCACTACGGTGTCCAGCACTGGGGTGATTACCTTAGGTATGTTCTTAAAACATTTCATTTTACGGTATGTTGCAGTAAGAGTGAAACTTACTCGAGTGTATGCCTGCTAAACGAGCCGCAAGCGAGGACATATTAGCATCCATTATACTTATTATCATAAGGCCTTAAACGACTAGATTTTTCTTAAAACTTATACCGTTTCAAGTAATAACTTATCTTCATCATCTGTTAAAACACTCACGTTGGATAAATGCAGGCGGAATTTAATTAGTTTTAGGAATCCTCACTTTAATTAACTAACTGACTGGGCTGGCACGAAAACCCTAAGGGAGTTTTCGGCCTCTTGGTCACTTTATAATATGGTTTCAAATAGTCTATATACATAAAATTTATTTTTTTAAAGCCTACTATAACAATATACTTATTGATTTCAAATACCTTGCCCTAAAATAAAACCTTGAGCTAGCCCTAGACGGCCCCCGCGATAGACCCAAGAGGCGATGGCGATGGCTAGATGTCGTGAAGGCCGATATGAGCGAGAACAGACTCACTAAAGAGGACGCCCAGGATCTTGCAAAGTGGAGAAAAGCGAGTCGGAAAGCGGACCCTGGCAAGAGCCGGGATAATGCCAGGTATAGAAGAAGATATATTATTGGTTTCAAATAATACGTACATACTTCTTTTAGAAAAGGTACAAAAAGCTTTTCTACGCTTTCTCTTCAAGAAAAAGTATGGTTTCTATCCCTTTCTATATCCGACCAAGTACCTGCTTGGAATGTTAGGTTTCAACTCCCTGGAGGTCCGGCGCAATATCGAACTTTTAACAACTGCCTGTCGGCTTATGAGAGAGGCGAATCAGATTGCTTCGAGTTAGTTTCTAGAATGAGTTCTTTGTATGTTCCGGATAAATACCTCCGCGGTCGCAGCCACCGTCTCCTGGCGGAGGAGGCGGCTCGCACGGCGGCGCACGAGCACGAGCCAATTCTCAGCGCGCAAGCGCTGCTTAACAAAGTTTTAATGTATACACCTGATTGTCATATGTTTGCCTTCAAGTGGTGCAAACTTCTTTGTATGTTTAAGATTTTTTGCGAAAGCAATTTTTAATTGTTTAAACTTAGTTTAATTTTTACTTTGTATTATTTGTGTTGTTCTATTTTTATAATACTTTGTGTGTATTTACTTAGATAGTTTTAAGTTTACCAGCGTCTTGGCACATGGTGTAATACTGTTAAATGTATTTTCCAAAATAAATAAATAAATAATCTATATAAATAAGTTTTTTTATTTTAGTTAAAAACCTTGACACAAAAGATAGGTAAGACTGGACTTACTATCACCGCCATCAACTTTTGATTTGGGCGGAGGTTACCAAATTCGGAATAGGTTCAATTCTTACTTTTACATTTTCTTATTTAGTCAGCTTCTAAAATCGTCCCACTCTGATGAGGTCGTATTCGTAATAAGTTTAATGCTAAGTACCTATGTTTAAAACGCTAAAGATTAAATTCTGAGAAGGTCAGATTCTAAATAAGTCGAATTATAACGGAAGCAAATTATAACGGTGTCAAAATCAATAATGAACACTTTTCTGATGAGGTCAGATTCTGCATACGTTTCATTCATTGGTTAGTCTATTTCTAATTGTCAGATTTTGATAAAGTTAGACTCTCGTAAGTGACATTTCTAGTGTAAGTCAATTTCATAGTACGTCATGCACAGTCAACAGTCAACCACAATTATTTGTAGCCTATTTCACACTACTGCAATAACTGCGATACATTTAGTTATTAAGGCGCCTGTAGAGGCAAGGCCTTCTCCATACAATACAAACTCTGTGCAAGTTTTATTCGTCGGTTTCGGCACTTCCGCGTATATTTTTTTTTTGCCTGTTAATATTGGATATACGAAGAATGACAAGAAAAAAAATCGAACATACCAAAACAATTAAAATAAAAAAAATACAAAAAAAAATCTGGCTAACAGAAAAATAAGCATACTGACCAAAAATAAACTTGCACAAAGTTTGTATGGAGAGTGCTTACCTCTACACAACAAACCCCACTCGATGGGCTGGGTAATTATTATTTTTTTGCACCCTCTTTCAGCTCTATGAGAGCCCCCCTTAAAAACATTTTATAATGTAAATGTAAATAAGTTTTGACAATTGGTGTGGCTTAGGGTCAACCAGATGGTTATACTGTGAAAATTTGAAGCCTCTAGCTCCAACCGTTTGGCTGTAAAACAGACGGCGGACGGACATATGACTGACAACAATAGGGTTACGCTTAGAGCTTTCGGGTACGGAACCCTAAAAATGAATTCCTGATATGACATTGAAAGAGGTAGAGAAATATTGTTTTATCATAGATTTGTTTACAAGTGGCCAGAACACTAAATAGTATTGATATCAAGTTTTATCTTAATTTCTAGCCAACTGTACTTGACCTTAACAGATGCCGGCTATAGTAGAAAATAACTAATTAAGATACATACTTATTACGAATATCTTCTACTAAGATTCAGTCATAATAAAGAAATATACTTGGTTAGAATTTGGTTTCTAAAGAAACGTTCCTCATTTGAATTTGTCCTTGTTCCAATCTGACCTACTACGAAAAAAATTCCTAACCTACTGAGAAACTGACCTCCTCAGAAAAAGACTAAATAAAAATTTGATGAATATAGTAAGAGACATATATAGAAACTGACTCACTCCGAATCCAACCTAATAAAAACATGATCTACCAAGAAGTTGACCAAATAAGAAACTGGAAAAGGCAGAATTGAACCTATCCCGAATTTGGTAGGTAACCTCCACCCAAACCCAACTTTTGAATCGAAAAAACCGCCCTAAAATCGATTATCCGTTACGTGCTTATTTTAGGTTATACGATGCCACAGACGGACACACAATTGTTTGCACAGAATACACATGCTAATCAAACTTATGAACGCCAAATAGATAACAACCCAACCCTTCATTTGCGTGGTGCGTCGAAGTAAAAAAAATCTTATACATAGGTATATATTTAGGTAACAATAACTACCTAGTGCCTGTGCCTGCCTACGCCAAATTTTGGGATGAGGCAAAGCTGGCCCCTGACTCCTTAAGGCGCAGGGTAGGGCAAGGCCTTCCCCATACAAACTTTGTGCACGTTTTATTCGTCTGTTTTGGCACTAACAAATATAATATTTTTTTTTGGTTGTAAATATTAGATATGCGAAGATCGTGATGTGAAAATTTTCAAATATTTCAAAAAAAATCTAAACAAAAAAAAAGAATAAAAGAATTAAAAAAATAAAACCCGAAATAGCTATCAGAAAAATAAGCATACTGACCAAAAATCATAACTTTAATGCAAACACAAACGAATCCTGCACAAAGTTTGTATGGAGAGAGCTTGCCCTATACCCCTCCTCTTAAGGATATAAGCGAGAAAATGCTAGGAAAAGGAAACAGATATGGAGGCATTAGGCAAGGTGAACCTCCAGACAGAGAAAGATGAGGTGTCAAGTACTGGGACCTATATATGATATGCCTATCTTCTTGAACTAATTTATAAACGACCTAAAAATTAAAACCGTTTGCAAAAATAACGCTTGTGCAAGAAATTAGCAAATACACAAGAAATACCCATGAAATACCGCATCACATGAGCACTAGGTATGTATTTATAGCGGTCAAAGTCATTCCCGCATATCTGGAAAATAACCTGATTGTAATTTCTCGGTACGGAACCCCTCGAGCCAGACTCTCGAGTAGTCGCTTTTAAGGCGCTACATTGAGAAATTTTGAGACTTTGAAACGCTGTCCTGCTCAGACTAGCAAACAGTAGGGGCTGATTTTCAGATATATGATTCTTGACTATATGATTGTGGTACTGACAATAGCGAAACATGATTGCATAAAATTTTTTCGATAGAAAATAAATCCAAAGTCGAGTCTATATTTTCCTTTTTCCCTCAGCCTACTAAAACAACGCATTTTTAAAAGACAGGATTAAGTTAATATAATGGTATTTTACCTCATCTAGGTACTGACAAGAGGAAATTTAATAAACCTGCACACAATCAGATATTTAACGAGATTTGTCTAAAAAGCCATTCTCGGAGAGGGTTGCATCCCGTTTTGTTGTGAGCGAAAAACAAAGGGTGTCTCTTTCAATCGATATATCGCCTTAACCACTTTTTACAACGACAACTATGTTAAGAATCGTAATCTGCTCTACGGAAACATCAGTGCATTGCTTTGCAACTATGTACTTCTTTCTCTGTATGGGAAACAGCAAATTCGTAGTTTAACTCTAGTTTTATGATCTGGTTCTAGAGATCATGGAAACTCGGATGTTACTTTACTAGTGGTTCGGTTAGAACTTCGTTTGTGCAATAAGCAGAAGTAAGTATAGCTTTTTTTTTTTTAATGCTGTATTTGTCTGAATTTAGTCCCCACGGAGGGTACGGGCGGCTAAATCCTAAATAAACCTGATAAATGATTATTTCTTAACTAATTTTGTGATTCTGGGCGTCAATGAGATGAGAGATGGAAATGATGATGGGTGAATAACTGATGTGTGATGAGTGGAATGAACTATGTACCATTGAACTTTTTTAGATTGTTGACTATGGTGGTGATGAGTTTGCAGAATGAGGTAATGGTAGTTTCTTTATGAATGAGTTCCTGTAAGTTGTATGGATCTATACTGAGATTATGGCAGATGATTTCGTGATCAAATCTTGGATAGCTAGCTAGTCCTTTACTTGAATAGGTAATTACATGTCGGTACTTATTCTGCGATGTTGCTGTTTTGATTCTGTAAATATGTACCTAACTGATTCATTTGTGTAAGGTGTGGAATAAAGAGTATTTGCATTGTAATTTGTAGTAGCTACCTACTTACTTTAAAGGGTTTGACTAGTGTCCTGAACCGACTTAAAACTGTCCAACTGGGGTTAGTAGGTACCTACCTTACAGAACACCGCAGACTTAATAACACAAATACTTGCTTTATTGGTAAGTATGAGGTTGAAGTATGTACTATGTATAACCGCAACAGTGGACCTTAGGATATGTAATAGATCCGATTTCCTAATATTTGGGACAACAGCGTTAACATTTCGGAACTTGAAATTAAAATTCAGGACAATTCATTACTAGGTAGGTAATTAAAGTTAAATTTTCTTAAAATCAGCATATCTTTTGCTCTACGTCAAAGATTGTTTGTTTTTATAGTTAAATTTTAGTACTACTAGTACTTGTACTATTACTTATTCTGTGCTACTAGTAGCGAAAAAAACATCAATATCGTATGGTTTTTGGGATTGATAGCTAAAAATTCGGGACAATGTTCTGTCCCGAATTAGTTTCACCGAAATGCGTTGCGGGACATGTTCAACGCTGAAAATCGGGACGTCTCGAATAATGCGGGATTTCTGATAACCCTAGTGTTCCTTGACTTCCTTGATGGTGAGCTCGTGAGTAAACGTAAAGGTCCCAAGACCTCCCGAGGATGCGTGTGTGCGTGTGTGGACGCGGGCCCTTCATATGCATGTGTCGCTAACTCTCAACACAACGTACTTATATCATCATCAAATCTATACCTATCGTTGTGATATAAAAAAAAACAACACGTGGTCATCACATCACTGAGAGGCCGCAATAAGTCAGGAAATAATATTCTATGTTCCATTTGGCAGCTTAACAAACTCGGTTTTTCTTTCACCTCATTACCTATACATATTATGTGAATGAGAATGTAAAACGAAGAGTCATAACATAACCAACACGTGAACAAAACGTATACATTACGTAAATCCGTGCAATACGAAGGAACGATTCAAACATTTTATTAAACTTTTAATTAGCAAAAGAAATGGTTGCACAATCTAGATTGGTACTCCTTTCAAATGTAACTTTTGTAGCATCGAGAATTAGTGAATGATATAGATATTAATTAACTATAGATCGTTTGTTTTGACTTTCACTGTTGGGTGAATTAAATAGTTAGCATTAGGTAATGACAGCCCTTTATAATGAGTAAAAACCAACATGGGGTTTATTTCTATGTTTGCACAGAATGACAGGTTCTTAATTTCCTAAAATGTACCTATAAATTATAGAATAAAACCAATTGATTAAAATCCCATATAGGTAACTTACTTTCTAGACGTTTTTGCATTAATTTGTAGTAGTATTTGTATATTTACAGGGATTCTACATTTAAATTTACACACACTTAAAATAGTAGATTCATTGACAAGGGTCTAAAGTAAGCCATATTACCACGAGATGGTTATTTTCCCGAACGTAGTGAGGGAAAATTGTTCGAGTGGCAATATGGCTTTTAGGCCCGAGTTACCTATACACTCTACTTTTCACTTCGATTGCGAGAAAACACAAACACAAATTATCTACCTTAAATGAATAATTTAACTCTTGGCGGGCGTATGTCTAATTTAACAGCTTGTTTTTTTTTCTAAGGCCAGCACCATGCCTCGCTATGCGTGTTCGCTTTGCGTATTCGCCTCCCTTTCTTTTGCTATATTAAAGAAAGAGATGCAACATGCGCTTTTTTTCTTTTAAGAGGAGTAATTGCTTTGACCATAGACACCGCTTAACAAGGGCCTGACACGCTTTGTAAGAGAAAGATAGCCTTATTGCGATTCCTATGAGAGGAAGTAGAAAAAAGTGCGATGTTTTGTCCTTATCACCGACCGGACATTTTTTCATGGTCGGGTAAAGGTAATCTGTCATTAGTGTCAAGAAGATTGCAAAACAAAGTGGCAATATTTTGCAGTGCAATTTATAAGTGGAAAATTAATGATGAATTTGGTTTAAATGAATAATAATTTACCAATCATCAGATCCGTAGTGTTTGGTTGTTCAGTGCAAACATGGTGGGGTGTTCAGTGTTTGGCTGTAAAAGCAATTTCGACCGAAAAAAGGCGGATGTTACATTCCATGCGTAAGTACATTTTCTTTGAATTTTGGACCCGTGTTTATTTCTAAAATCTCACCGGAACCAAATTACTGAGCTAAATCATTAGTTATATCATGAGACAATAGATGAAATAGGAATAATATGTGAATTAATTAAAAAATAACCTCCAAACATTTGACATACAACCGGTCAAATCGCGTAGTAGAAATCTACCATAGAAGCCAGCTTAGCATTGATGTCCCACCATTCAGTCGGTTTATAATTCGATTTCGGGATACCAACAAATAATAAAAAAAATCCCCTAAAGATTACCCCACGTTTCGGGAATTTCAAGTAATTTGATTTTTTCAGTTTTTCAACAGAGGATGAATCCCGAAAAAATGGATTTGAGGACTGAGGGAACAGGAAATTAAATTGGGTAAAATAATCTATAACTGCTTATTACATATTTGTTTATTTATTGAAAAATAAAGTTATAAATGTAATATATTATTGTAAATAAATTACCTGTTCTAAATTGAAGTTTATTCTTTTATTCCAACAACTACATAATTTATCTGTGAAAGACAAAAAGGGGCATGGAAATAGTAAGCACTATCTGGTTACATTACTTACTACTTTCATCGTCTAGAGACTTAAACATTTAGCATGGTTCTATGGGTGACGTGATGACCAGCAAGTCAAGCGGCGAGCAGGAAGGCCAGCGACCAGCGGCGAGCGGCGAGAACAAAATGCATAGATTTGGATCAGTGAAATCGCCGTTTGATGCAACGGTGATAACCGGTGACTATGTATTTATAGGTAAGATTATCCCAAAAAAAGTGGCCGGTCGGGATCACTTATTTTACGATATCGCCTACGATGTTGTGTAAATTTAGTTAGTGAGTCAAAATGGCGACTTAGTCACTATGGAATTTGATCACTTGTAACTAAGTACTATCCGACTAAATTTTTGGGGTAATTTTTTGCAACCATGGTATCCCCATATTTTGACGTCATAATATGAGAAAGACATAGCCCCGGTCGCTTGTTGGCGCATCTATAACTACAGAGTATATACTATATCTATGCCGCTTAATCTTTAGACAACTGAAAAACGTCTTTTCTGATTGGTCGATTTTAGTACAGCTGTGTTCTGGTTGGTTGATATTTTACCAAATAATTGGTGTACCAATAAATTTGGTGTAATGTCTAAACCAATAAAAACAAATTGATCAAAGTACACCTTCACTCCGACCTTTTAAGTGGTTGTTGGCGTGGTGGGCACGACGACACACAACCACTTTATAGGTTCTTGGCGGTCAAAGGGTTAAATATGTTATAGGCAGGTAAGGAAGGATGCATGTGGCGGGAGCCTGCCAGCAGAAGATACTTAATATTTTCGAAATAGGCGAACCATAAAATTTTAATAGTAGTTCAACCATAAAAGTTCAATAAAACCTGCTCGTTGCACCATAGGTACCTAACCTATCCTATTACGAAGGCTATAAATGAAAAGTGAATTTTATTCTACAGTCTAGTCTATCTAATATTCATAAAATGTGAGTTATGGCTGTTACATAATTTGGCGTAAAAGTTGAATTATTCGTTTGACAAAACAATAAAGGTAACGAAACAAACCGGACCATCCGTTGGGTGCGCGGCGCGGGCGACCCGCCGGGCGGGTTCTGCGCCCCGCAACGCTCCGGCGCAGCCAGCCAGCCCAGTGTTGCCAGGTCTCCTGTTTTTACAGGAGATCTACTGTTTTCGGGGTGTGTCTACTGTTCTACTGTTTTTCCCGAGAAATCTACTGTATTTTAGAAACGTCTACTGTTTTTTCTAAAACATCTACTGGATTTTAGAATTTCACTTGTCCAAATTCAATTATCAAGGAAAAATCAATAACATACATATAACTTGTCAAATTTCTTGAAGCGAGTGTAGGGGTAGTGCAAGGAAAGTGCGCATCGTTGAACGGAATGGCGGAACGGCTCTACTGTTCATACAAAAGTATAAACTTTTTTTGAAGAGCGGCGTTTGGAAATCCTGGACGTGAAGCGGCATATCCGTAAGGCTCGGCCAAAGCCCTGCTACACGTATACCTACAACTTCACGGGACAGCTCCACTGCGCAGCCTATAACCGCACATTCAAAACTAAATTTGTCTTTGCGAGCCAGATTAGCCACAATACATGACATGAGCAAGCAAACAGTAGCCATGGCCTCCACGACAATGGTCATTGTCTGATGGGCCATCATGACCCTTGGTGTGGATCGAAATGAGATTTTCTTAGTAATTATGAAACTTCTCGGAGTGTGGCAGTTAGTATTTATTTTTATATTATCACTTAAAACACTATGAAACACGCATTTAGGTAAATTTTATGGAATAAATTTTGTCTACTGTTTTTTTTTCAAATCTCCTGTTTTTTAGGGCATGTAGCTACTGTTTTTTTCAGATTGGACCTGGCAACACTGAGCCAGCCTCAGTAGTACCCGGGCCGTCGCGCAATACGGACATACGTCCATTCAAAAACACTAATATCTCGCCGTGCGTTCGGAAACAGTGCATCTGTGCTTAACGTTTGCCGTGATAACAAAAGGTTCAATTGACATAACAGTGTTTCATTACCGTTTACCTGTTCGGATAAATGCAAGCGAGTATAAAGGTGAGTTTACGCGGCCGAGTTGCGAAGGGCCGAGCCTCTATAAGCTAGTTTACTAGTTAAGTTCTCCGCTAAAGGGTTAAGTAGGCAACTTTTGCAAGTCGCATTCTCGGCTAACATTTGTCAACAATAAATTGAGAAATGCAATTTAAATGTTTGATACTTCATTTGTTGCGGTGATTGTTTTGAAACGCCTAATTTGTGGCCCGCTTTTAATTCAATAAGCAATCTCTCCGGCCTTGGCCCGGGGACGGAATGTGGCGAAGAAAAGGTGGACCGAACGCGGCTAGCACGAGTTATTGAACCACGCAGCCTTCTGGATTGCTCAACGAAAGAACTGACAAATAAACATTAAGTTTACGCCTCTTCAACAAACTTAAGTTTACCTTTAAGTCACAAGTTACTTTATTAAAAATCAAGAGAGATTAGTAAATTAGATGCACTATGCACTCAATAGTCACATTGACAATATCTGAAAGATAATTGTAGAGTCGGTGCAGCCAACGAAAGAACTGGCAAATAAAATAAACATTACCTAAGTTTACGCCTCTTCAACAAACTTAAGTGTACTTACCTTTAAGTCACAAGTTACTTTATTAAAAATCATTAAAGAGAGATTAGTAAATTAGATGCACTCAATAGTCACATTGATAATATCTGAAAGATAATTGTAGAGTCGGTGCAGCCAACATTCTAATAAGCCTAACAATACATTACCTTGATCAAGCAAAACTGGTTCCTAACCAACTCTGACAGGTAATCCGAGTCTATTACAAAACATCAACCCATAACTTTAGCTAGGTACAGACACTTATCCTTATTATCGCGATCACTAAATTCCAAGGAAATGACTCAAAATTCTTATTGGAATTGAGAATTGAACGTTTTTAAGAATTAAGGTTAGCACACAGATTGCCTATTCGTGGGAATCCGTTGACGTTTTTGACTCCCAACTCTCCCAAGTACCGAAATGATGGCTTTATTTTCTGCTTAGTTGGTAAGGCTAATCGCTTTTTTTGCAACGCGAAATAGGCTAATGTTATTTAGATGCGCGTCACGTGACCTTGGTAGCGGTCAGCCCCACGTCAAATTGTATTGTCATTGAAGTGATCAAAACAAATCTACAAAATCTTACGAATTGCCCTATTCTTCTTTTCTTCTATTCTTATCCATTTAAGTACCGTAAGTTGAAATCTTATTATTAGGTACCTAAGTACTATATTAAGTCACGATATAGAAATGTAATCGAGGTCTAGCAGATTTCCCACTGGCCATTACAAACAAGATTCGGTACTCAGAGAAGAAACCTAAGAAATTATCTAGTTTTCCTCCTGTTTGGATGGTCAGATAGCAAGTAGCTTTCGTGAAACTAGTGTCTATGCCAAATTTTGGGGTTTAGAAATAAAAGCATATTCAAGACTCTAGGATATAACAGGGAAGACACAACGAGGATGATGACAAACAATACAACAAATCAACTGTACTGTACAGTCAAGTCGGATTCAGCTACTATACGGACCTGATTTACCTGTGTAAACCTGCCGTTAAGTTATAAACGCCAGTAGTTTATATCAGGCAATACACATAAAATATGGCTATGGTATCCCCTGTCTGTTGCATAAGGCGATTTAGGGGGTCCTCGGGGTCGTAGACGGTCGCAGTTGGGGGGTGCGATCGTCCGTGGAAACACTGGAAACAGATGGTGGGACCCACAGAGGTGTGACGGGTGTTCCGTGGTAGATCCCATTCCAGAGCCTGGCCTGCAGAGTAGAACAGCTGGACATCCGGAAATCCGCCGGACATACGAATACGATAGCATTTTTGGCCAAGCTGAAACGGAGACCTTTAATTGTTTAGCTCGGTCATAATATAGAAGTTTTCAATATACAATAGTGAATCACAAAGTCGAACTGAGGGCTCCTTCCGAAATAGGTTCAAAAGGTTGCAAGTTGCAAGTAGCATTGTCGCGAGTTCTAAAATATTATGTGCTCGGAGACACGGACAAACTGATCAATAATTTTGTTATTGTTAAGGGCATGGCATGGGGTTGTTTACTTATATTTGAACCATATAACATGTATGAATTCGACTGTACTATACAAGTTCACACTCCATGATCGACATTCCCACTGTATATTAAATAAATAAATAATAGCAAAGGTGTGGCGTTTGGCGTTGCGTGTCGGGACGGCGTAAACCAGCGCGCCTACATGCACCGAAATCACGTAATGCAGTATTCGACGCGTTGATTACTCACTGATTGATTAACGAGGCTTCTGTTTCCGTTCGCTTTTGCTTTCGAAGATTCGACCTTCGAGCGTAGATACCAGTGTTTATGACTAGCGTGCTTGCATGTTTTCTCGATCCGACAAACATGTTCTAGATTAGAACTACGTTCTTAAGATAGTGCTTCGAGCAATCAAGGATTGCTCAATTAGATGGAACATGTTTGTCCTGGTTTCACACCTCCTAATTCATTATTTTTCAAAACTTGATACTATTAATTCGTATTTACTCGCTTTTAGCATGCTTAGATTCGGTTGATCCTGCCTGACAGGGTTTTTAAAAGCTTTTTTATGGCACGTTAGTAAATTAGTAACCAGAAAATGCAATGGCCTTCCGCTAAATGGGTTATGTCGATGGAATGCATGTAATGGAAACAGTGTCTCACTAATTGCTAACATTGCTATAAAATAATAATGTTATCAAATTTGGCTTTTATTTTACAAGATAGTATATAAAAGAATACAACTATAACTTAAATAATATTAAAGCTAACCTAAAACAGGCCCTTGAGGCATTGTACCGAGGATGCTGGCGGCATTACCTCGCTGTATTGCAATGCTGAATACGTTGTGCGAGGAAGTCGCCAGCTCTTCAGTCACCAGTTAAAATTTGGCTTTGAATGCATGTGAGAGTATTAGATGTCTCTAAATTGAATTGTAGATGGCTGTTGCTTGGCATGTTTCAATAATGCTTGATTACTGTTTGCTAACTATAGTATCCGTGCTAATTTCTTGCTTACCTATTTTGTTGCTAACGTCAGCTATTATTCGGTCCTACGCTAACTCAAATATTGATTTTTTTACTTCTCAGCTGCTTATTCCACTTAGGCATAGTAATTCTACTCGTTTTCTCGCTCAAGCAACCTAACCTAACCCATAAGCATGAGCCGAACAAAAAAGCTTTATGTCTACGCAATAAGAGCGAAAAACGCGTTGATCGGCGCGGCCGACACGAAGCGACTACTAGAGTCTGTTCGGAAATAGAAGAAGCGTAGGATATGAAGGCGCCCTTATGTCCTATCCTACGCTTCTTCACATTACGAACAGATTCTATCGGCGGCAATTAAGTGTGGAGTAAATCACTCGGCTTAAATGCCGACTCGGTGGCGATAGGTTTGAGGATTGAGGAAACCTTAATAAAATATATAGCGCAATCCATTCCAGCATTAGAAAGGGTACAAAGATTCACTCAAAAGTAGCCAAAAATGTGTTTCACCCTGACCAACAAACATTAGCCACGCGTTTCGGCACCGGCGTGTCAAATCGTACACAAAGCACAATAACGCAGACAATGCCGCGTGCATTAATGATCTATGGAAACAAATGATAGAGAGATTATTTCCATGTCTGTTTTTCTTTGAGCGCTCCTGCATGATAAATCGGTGGAACGATGTGTGAAGAAAGTGTACCACCAAATTGTTCGCGTCAGTATCTTCGCAACTGCAGATTTTGGAAATAGAAATTTGATACAGAATTTGAAATTTTAAAGTTATTCTTCACAATTTTATAATGTCTAAGTTATATTGGACTGGATCATCATCTATCGATCCCGGAGATTTCCGATTTAGTAGTGTTTTTTTGACGGCAGACAACAGGTTTAATATGCTATTTTTATTTTACTACCTCTAAACAAATGTTTATCTTTGATTAGGTAAAGCAATACTTTCGTGGTTCTAGTGAAAATACCCACCATTCATTATTCCATACTTTACTTGTGGCTCTACCATGTCAAGCTTGGCTTTTCATTGGGCTCACGCTCTCGGATTGTGTTGCTAGAGTGACCAAAAGGGCCTGAAACGCTTTGATAGAGAAAGATAGCCTTATTGCGATCCTTATAAGAGTAAATAGAAAAGGGTGCCATGTTTTGTCACTATCAACGAGCGAGCATTTTTTCATTGTCGGGTTTAGGCACAGGCACACTTCCTAACATGCAAACCGGTCAAAACCGGCTGAGTGTAAATTCTATATGAATATTTCTTTCTCATAACCCCGGTCGTTTGGTGGCGCATCTATATATATGTATTATACTTGTATGTACAATATCTATGTCTCAGATTGTGTTGCTACAGAGGGACCGTTGACAACTGTCAGTGCCGCCGTACTGTGCTGTCACAACACTGACCGACCTGTCAAATGAGATTAATGCCCTGTCAATAAGATAACTTATGCAATGAAGCTGAGCATTTAGCAATGAGATAAAAAAAGTTAAGTCCGCAGGCTATACCTGTTGCACTGGACTTATCTGTACAGACGGTAGCATAGGTTACGGTTACACAGAAAAAGAGACTCTCAAAGCCTTATTCTCTCGACAGTAGTGTCGTCTTTAGATAATTTCGTTCGCATAGTAACTTATGTTGTTCGCTATACCTCAGACCTAGATAGACTCAAATGCCATTTAAAGAATTCTAGGCTTTAAATTCTTAGGTTTTAGAAGCAAAGTCGCGTGGTATCTAACTTTTATTATACAATTATGACGGTACTGTACTGTCACAAACTTTGCATTTAGTTGCTGCATAAGTTGCATTAGTATCACCTAGCCGGAAAATTGTATGACCTTCAAACATACTATAATCATTGTTATTTGATTTCGAGACTCTTCGCTTAAAACACAGGGTTACTCACTTTCACCATACTAAGGCGACTTCCTGACTTGGCGGGGCGGGATCGATATGTGACATTTTCTTCTTTGACGTAAACTTACTGACGTCGCAAAGATTCTCACTTGACATAATACTGTCAGTATTACGTTTGCGCAGTAGTAATATGTATCATGCGCAGAAGCGGAGCAGTACCGCCTTCGCATCGTCCCGCTACCGCGCATCCCGCGCCAGTCAGGAAGCACTCATTTAAATGTACAATAGGGGCGTAGTAAAAAATGGTATCGCGTCGACTGACAACTGACACTGACATTTGACACTTTTCTCATATCGTACTGCCTCCGCACCGACAAATCAGGAAGTCGCCTAAGAATGGGGTTGAATTCTATTATTAATAAACCAAGCACTTTTTATTCAATTGGGACAATTCCCGCAAAGAGCTTTCGACGCATTTTAATGATACTTGAATTGATTTGATGCACTTGTGTTAAAATTAAATTGCAAAATAGCGACCCGAAGTCTAGTCTAGTACCTCTAGTATACACTTAGCGAAAAAAAATACTAATTATTAGTAAGATTTAGTGAATCCCAGGACAAAAAGATTATATACTAACGGTTACAAAACAGTTTTTGATAATAGTAGTTATTTACTAATACCAAAAAAATTTGTCCTTGTAACTACTAATTATTACTAAACTGTTTTGTAACCGTTAGTATATAATCTCCTTGTCTTGGGATTCACTAAAACTTACTAATAATTAGTATTTTTTTTCGCTCAGTGTAAGTTTTTTCGAAACAAAACACAAACGAACACGTTTGCGTTTAGTCTTAATTTATATGGCAAAATATAGTTACCATCTGAGGCCACCAGAGGCGCTGCTAGCGCTGCCTTACAAAATGAGACTAAACGCAAACGCATTCGTTTGAGCTTTGTTTTGAAAAGACTTAGGCTGGGTTGCACCAACGTACGAACACAGACTGGTCATCGTCAAATATGGCGCCGGCAGCTGTCATCCCATAGAAACTTGTCAAACTCTCCATACAATCAGATTTGACGAACACCGCTTACGATTACAGACGGTTTGGTGCAACCCAGCCTTATACTAGAGTTAGTGAGCTGGTTAATGAACCTCGCAATAAATCCATCCGGACGAATCTTTCAACTAAATCACTGTACAATAAAAATGTTTGAGCACAATTTATGACATTGCCAATTACGCGTAAGTTTTAGCGAAGGTGTATTCGTCTCTTGTATCGTTTGCGGTTGCACTTTAGTTGGGCTTCCTTATTGCCAGCAATTATTTATTTGGACATAGTGTAATAGACGTTGATAAATGGAGCTATATTGAACACAAAGAAACATTTTCATCACGACAAAAGTGGTCGAGCACAAACGTGTATTTTAAATATTTTAATGCGATCTTCTTGATACAACTAACTAGTAGGAATTGAATTTTAGGAAAGAAGTTATGTTGTATACGATGAACTAATCTGTGGGAAGTCCTCATCAAAAATTCAAAACATTCAGGGGAGTACAAACCAAAACGGCATGCGTCATCTGTAGGTAGAGTCTGGCTACGTTAACTCTACCTATAGCAAATGAACTGTCAAACAAATATAATTTGATCTTGTATGTTATGCAATATGGAGTTATGGACATGTTCTGGAATAAATTATTTTCAAATAAACCTACTTAAATTTGGCAACACTGTGCATTATACGTCATATTTCTATGGGAATGGTGGGAAATGTGACGTGTGAGTAGGGTTGCCAACTTGTGAGCCCAGATTTGCGGGACATTCGTGGTAGATTTGCGGGACGAGGCTAAAAAATGCGGGACTCACGCAGCCGGCCTTACCCATATGCAAATGATTACATTTTAACCCTTTTTCGGAAGCGCGCATTGTGATCCCCTGGAGTTTGCAAGCGTCCATAGGCTGCGGTG
Organism: Cenopis cana; assembly: GCA_951800055.1. Classification (NCBI taxonomy): domain Eukaryota; kingdom Metazoa; phylum Arthropoda; class Insecta; order Lepidoptera; family Tortricidae; genus Cenopis; species Cenopis cana. The sequence goes on from OX637495.1 coordinate 3,688,076, forward strand.
ACCGCTTCCCGTCTGCGAGCCGTACGTTTGTTTGGCATCAAAGTGGTATAGAAAAAAAAGGCGACGTGTTGTTGTAGGTCGAGCGAGTGCATGCGCGTACCCGCGTTTATGTGTTTATTTACCAGCGGTGTTTGCTTAGATTCAAATCACGCGATCTTTACTCAATTAATCCAATATTCGACCCGGCTCCTTTCGCGAAGTGCTGGATTTTCATAATGTTAAAACCTGCGCGCAATAAAAAATATTCTACTATAAACATTTTTATGATTGAGAAAGAAAGAAAATCTATTAAAAGACTTGGGTTTTTACCGAATTAATATGTAGCTACAAGTAGGTATGAGCTTTAAATGTAATGTACGGAACAAAAGTAGAACTATTAATAGTACAACAATAATGAGTAAGGTATGTTGGGGTAAGATCGGACTAATTTTCGATACTTTGGTAAGCTCTCAGAATTTTTTTTTTTTACTAACTTATCTATCGATTCCTTGAATTGTTATCGATTGTTATAAATAAGTTAAAATATATTTTCAACCAATATTTTTCATGTCTTTATATATGCAACCGTTTTTATTTAACATACATTTAAAGATAGTAGTTGATTTTTTTTTTTCATCCGGAAACATCGGACGTAAACGGTTAACATCGGACTATGTCGAAAAATGAACTCTGTGCAGTTACGCGTATGGTTCGTTTTAAAAATAATCCGGTCTTTCCTGTCAAAATTACAAAAAAACACTAATTTTATATTTCACGCTGTCACAGACAACCTGTCGCTTTAAATCACCACGGCTGAGGTGAGGTGTGCGGCGTAACAAAAATGGGAGAGGCAGGTGTGTTGTAAAATCTCTTCTAGTTAAGTAGAAAATTGAATTATCCGATCTTGACCCGATCCGGTCTTATCCCAACATACCTTAATTCCTTGTGTTTTTAGTAAGGTTATGTTGAAAACAAATATGGTATATGAACGTTTTACAATGGTATTAAACAAAATATCCAAAAATGGAGGCCGTAGATCACAAACAGAAGAACTATCAATGGTTGTTAATAATAAACATTTAAAACACTCAAGTTTTTACTATATAAAGTTCAAACATAGACGCCGCGCGCTGTTTAAAAAAATCGAAATTTACTGTCTGTAATTGGAGAAATTAAGTTTTAAGTAATTGAGTGCTACTCAAATTTAAACCGCTAATCTCAATACAAGGAATAGGATATTTTTTGTTTCGTAAGAAACATTTCTTAAAGTACAACAACAAAAATCCGCTCAGACCCTTTTTATTTACCACGAACAAAAAAAAACTTGGAAATTCTGACCACTCCTGAAAACGGGACAATCAGCGTCCCGCACGCACTCGGTGCGGGACGCATCCTCTAGGGTGCTGGAAACGGGACGTCCCGCCTGAGGCGGGACGGTTGGCAACCCTACGTGTGAGGTAGTGTTGCCAAACCAAATATTTGTTTGACAGTTAATTTGCTTGGTAGAGTTAAAGTAGCCAAACTCTACCTACGTAAATGTTGATTTTATCACGCTGACTTTATTTTGAGATAATGTAATGTATATGACCCCTTTAAAAAATGACCGAACTTAACACAAAAATATCATTCAATCATCATCAAATATCATTAAGAAATAATATGTAATTAGGTATAGGATATTGATGTATGTAGTTAGCAGTGGCGGAGCGTCCATACAACTCGATTCCCACCGGCTTGCCTAATTTTCAGCCAGTCCAGTTCTTTTACTATGGCTCATGAAGTATAAGAAAGGCAAATTATTTCCGGCTTACCTAAGAATATTTTTGACGCGCCGCCACTGGTAGTTAGGTAAAGGATATTTAGAAATGTACGAATAAATACACTGAGTAAAATACATAATTTTGAATACAATACGTAAGTACTTACGAGAACAATAATTTTACGAGTTTTAATTAAATAATAATTTAACAATAATTAAACCTGGGCCGACATTGCTTAACTTCGCATACCGCACACGGCACGCGGGCGCCGCTGGGCCACGAGCGCTCTTATTATTGGTCGAGTATATAGAAATATAATTCTCTTTTGACCTAGAAACGGTTACAGGATGTGTATCGCATAAGGCGACTTCCTGACTTGGCGGGGCGGGATCGATATGTGACATTTTCTTCTTTGACGTAAACTTACTGACGTCGCAAACATTCTCGCTTGACATAATACTGTCAGTATTACGTTTGCGCAGTAGTAATATCATGCGCAGAAATGGAGCAGTACCGCCTTCGCGTCGTCCCGCTACCGCGCATCCCGCGCCAGTCAGGAAGCACTCATTTAAATGTAGGGGCGTAGTAAAAAATGGTATCGCGTCGACTGACAGCTGACACTGACATTTGACACTTTTCTCATATCGTACTGCCTCCACACCGACAAATCAGGAAGTCGCCTAAGGTCTCATTAAAACGGGCGCAGGAAACGTAACCGACGTAACGATGCCTCTAGATAAGATAACACGAACGAACTCCGTAAGGTGTTACACTTGTGACCTTATTCGTTATGTGTTTGACTGTATATTATTATCTGACCGAGCGAGCGCGATGCGTGAGCGAAGGATCTCAGTTTCAGCTTGGAACAAAATGCTTTCGTATTTTTTGTTTTGTTCTATGCGTTTCTCAAAAGATTCGCGTGTAATTTTGGTGAGCAGATTTCGTTAATTACAATATGTTCTTATTAATTCTGGTTTTGGATCTTTTAGAAATGGCGTGGCCGTGGGGATTGATAACGTAATTAATATAACTTGCGAGGCAGCTCACAGAGTCACCCGGTAGTATTTGGGAGAACTAAAAACCTGAACGTAAAGATGAATATAATATAGCATAGGTATTGGATTCTACAAGCAAATACTCATTGGGTTACGATAACAGGTATAATAATATGAAGGTTGCATTCTTATACGCATAGTTTATAAAATATTGGTCATGTTCCATGAATACTATGTATGATTCAACTAAGGAAAATTAAAAAAAAGATCAGCCGTAAATATAATACTGGCAGCATGATACTGTGATTCAGATAATGAATTTGAACATAGGTACCTATACAAGGGCCTGACACGCTTTGTAAGAGAAAGATAGCCTTATTGCGATTCCTATGAGAGGAAGTAGAAAATAGTGCGATGTTTTGTCCTTATCACCGACCGGACATTTTTTCATGGTCGGGTAAAAGTAATCTGTCATTAGTGTCAAGAAGATTGCCAAACAAAGTGGCAATATTTTGCAGTGCATTTTATAAGTGGAAAATTAATGATGAATTTGGTTTAAATGAACAATAATTTACCAATCATCAGATCCGTAGTGTTTGGTTGTTCAGTGCAAACATGGTGGGGTGTTCAGTGTTTGGCTGTAAAAGCAATTTCGACCGAAAAAAGGCGGATGTTACATTCCATGCGTAAGTACATTTTCTTTGAATTTTGGACCCGTGTTTATTTCTAAAATCTCACCGGAACCAAATTACTGAGCTAAATCATTAGTTATATCATGAGACAATAGATGAAATAGGAAAAATATGTGAATTAATTAAAAAATAACCTCCAAACATTTGACATACAAACCGGTCAAATCGCGTGGTATAAATCTACCATAGAAGCCAGCTTAGCATTGATGTCCCACCATTCAGTCGGTTTATAATTCGATTTCGGGATACCAACAAATAATAAAAAAATCCCCTAAAGATTACCCCACGTTTCGGGAATTTCAAGTAATTTATTTTTTCAGTTTTTCAACAGAGGATGAATCCCGATTTGAGGACTGAGGGAACAGGAAAGTAAATTGGGTAAAATAATCTATAACTGCTTATTATATATTTGTTTATTTATTGAAAAATAAAGTTATAAATATAATATATTATTGTAAATAAATTACCTGTTCTAATTTGAAGTTTATACTTTTATTCCAACAACTACATCATTTATCTGTGAAAGACAAAAAGGGGCATGGAAGTAGTAAGCACTATCTGGTTACATTACTTACTACTTTCATCGTCTAGAGACTTAAACATTTAGCATGGTTCTTTGGGTGACGTGATGACCAGCAAGTCAAGCGGCGAGCAGGAAGGCCAGCGACCAGCGGCGAGCGGCGAGAACAAAATCAGTGAAATCGCCGTTTGATGCTACGGTGATAACCGGTGACTATATGTATATTTATAGGTAAGATTATCACAAAAAAAGTGGCCGGTCGGGATCACTTATTTTACGATATCGCCTACGATGTTGTGTAAATTTAGTTAGTGAGTCAAAATGGCGACTTAGTCACTATGGAATTTGATCACTTGTAACTAAGTACTATCCGACTAAATTTTTGGGGTAATTTTTTGCAACCATGGTATCCCCATATTTTGACGTCATAATATGAGAAAGACATAGCCCCGGTCGCTTGTTGGCGCATCTATAACTACAGAGTATATACTATATCTATGTACCTATATAATAAATAAAATAGCTTTTATTTTGACCGAAGTCATTTATAAGTATACATAATTTCGTCTCGATTTAATCAATTCCGGAATAAATTCTGATCCTCTCTCCATGCCAAATTTTATCTACTTACATTCCGTTAGGTTTAGGTTTGAAGAGGTAACAGATATAGTTACTTGCGTATTCATAATGTTACCTACTATTGATAGTGTGGATTTTTAAATGAATTCTTCGTCAAAACTTATGCAGAGTGCTCATATAGGTAATTTATAATGCCACCCGTTTAAAGGCACATTAAAAATCTGTGGCTAGAATACTAATTCCATATCAAACCTGGTTTTGCTGTGCAGTAGGATTCTTGCTGTGCGAATCACAATTGTTTTAACGCGCAGTCAGTAATTTTGTTTGATTTAATGTACAGTTAAATATATCCCCTAAATAAACTCGCATATTTCACTATAAAAATAAACGACCAACTACTATCGCCAATTATGTTTATGTTTCAACGTCCAATCAGCAAAGCAGATGCTGAATACTTATCCGTGTCAGATACGAATCTTTCCTCCACTTCAGAAAGTCTTATCTCACATAGTGACCTATACAGAAATACGTCGTTCTTGCTTAATAAATTACTGTCAACGGTGGGAAAATTATTAATAAGCAAAACCAATTTGGCCGCGTTATCTTGATGTTTTCAATAATCCATTACTGAGGTAATTTCTGGGTTTTTATTTTAATGATTTGGGAAATAGTTTTGCAATATTCCAGTCAATTAGTACCTGTTACTTTTCTGGGAAAGCACTGGGAAAACTTTACTGAATATCGCTCAATTTTAGTAATGGTTACAAAATTTTACTTATAACGGCACGACAACAATATATTTGTAATAATTATATACAAATTGGTTTTGTAGTGAAAACTAATTTGTAGGAGTAACTAAGATTTTGTATGGATTACAAAAGGTGAAAAACTTTTCTTATTACCTAATGACTAAAATTTTGTAATTAGGGCAGTAACAAAACGACTGTAAAATCTAGTTATGTTTTTTGTCCGAGTGAAGTGTAAAGAAGAAATGTAGAGTTTATTTTCATATAATAACAGCGAAGAAATTTTAACATCAGTAGCCGAAGTGGCAGAGTGAGGTGTAAAATGATGATAAATTATTGATAAGCGTAAAATAATGAAAACGGAGCAAAGAGAGAGTTGTTTCCTTTTCACGGGTTCTTCAAGAACAAGGGAGCAAGTTGCGGGTTTCGGAAGTAAAATGAAATTTTTCATAACACCTGTTTTGTTTTACATGTAGGTTTAAGTAATAAAAATATGATGTTACATAAAGGTAATAATTATAAGCTTGAATTACGACAGGATTTGACAACACAGTGTTCAAAAATAGAAGATAGTATTTTAGATATAATTTGTAACAAGTTACCCTAAAAACTAACCAATACTTATAGGAGAAACTAGTAAATAATATTATTGTGCCGAAAGAACGTTCTTCCTCATATAATTATGTTACCATTAAGTACACCATTTTGACCACATGTACCATGTTTCTTCATACATATTTTTGATCTGAGTAAAAATAGATTTTGCCCTGTGTTGCAGTTTTGCTTTCTGACATTATTTATGTGAGAAAAAGAAAGAATAGTACATTACTTACCAAGGGCGATAAAACAAAGAATGTCTCAGATCGCAGGTATTTTACGCCCGAGCCGAAGGCAAGGGCGATAAATATGCGATCTGAGGCTTTCTTTATTATCGCCCGTGGTAAGTACAAAATTTTATGTCACCCCCTGGCCAGGAAGTGTGTTTTTTCGCGCGCGGAGCGTGCGATAATGGCCACATTATGGCCAGGTGTGACATAAAATATTTTATTTCTTTCATGCTGCTGAAATTACGGAACCCCAAAACGTTAGGTACTTGTCCAATACATGTCCCACCACGCTATCACCATACTTTTATTTTGGTGTCTCAATAAAAACACATAGTGACTATTGACAATAAATGTCTCAAAAATCCGGTTTTGCGTTCGTTCACCCGCCTGACGTGTGACTAAATTCAACTTTTACGGCGCGTTTTTTAATTCATTGATAATACGAGTTCTTTAATGTTTCCTTTAATGTTTTTGCATAACTGTACTTACTTGTAAAAACTTCACGAGCCAGTATTAAGGTTTGTCTTAATTTGAGACTTGTGAGGAAGTCGCAAATCCTTTTCTCGGGAGCCTTGTCGTAAGGCACATAATATAATGTATGATTATAATGCGGCTGTTCCAATGGGGACACCCTTTAAAGTTACCGAGTAAGTACCGAACTTTACAAGAGTCATCATTTCATGTATTGGTACTTGTTGATTAAATTTTTACGAGACGCGACTTCCGCGGTTTCAGGTTTCCGTTGATAATTAATACAACGGTAATGCGTATTGTTATTTTATCCCGAATAAGTTTTTCTATAAAATAAATACAGTAATCAGAGAATCAATGATCTCAAACTCGATTGGATGCATTGTTGACTGATACCTAGTTCCTAACATGTATAGCCAGCGTATAGTGCAACTATCAGATCAGACAACGAAAATGAATGAATGAATGAATGCATTTATTTCATAATAAGATTACATTATAAATTACATTGAATGTCAATTTACATGGAGTCATTATTATGATCGTCAAAAACGAAACAGATATATGTCAACAAAATATAAATTTGATCTAAAAGAGTTACCATGTAACATTGCATTACGCATCTAACCTAGCCAATTCAACGTCAGGAAGTACTGAAATTTGTGGTGCAAGATTTATACGAAACACTCATGTGAAGTGAAATATTGTCAATCTCGCGTAAGTACGTCAAAATATGACATACAAAGTAGGTACCTACCTTCTTCATGTTGACAATATTTACACCAACAAATCAGTTAAACCTAGACATTACGAAACTCGGCATGAAAACCGTTTTTTTCAAGTCGCCCCTCAATTTCAAAGTAACTCCTTAACCGTATTCTATTTTATTATTTAAATTTGCAACCTGTCTGGGCCACCGATAATATTTATCCTTTTTTTTCTCTCAACGTTTAGCTCAGGGAAAAGTTTGTTCGTTTTGCACGGATCCGTGGTGTCTCTTTGAAAATATATTTTATCGGGCTGAATTTATGGATCGCATTGTAACGAGAAGTTTTTATTGCGTTGTTTATGGAAAATGTTTGCATGCCGTTTTGCTCCAAGTGGAGATTGTAGAGAAAGTTTTTTTTTTGTACATGCGTTTATATTATTTATGCTAAGATTCTGTTTCATTTACTAGAACGTTATTTTGCTCATGTTAGTAATACCATGCCTTGGTATATTAACATCAATACTGCAGCAAGGCCGGAACTCAGTAAGCAACATCAACGCGTTTTGTACAAGTCAAAAATTGAGCGGTAGGACTATGTGGAGTAAGGGCTCATAGGAGCCCTGTTGCTGTCACTCACGCGTTCGTTGGTCTGTCCGTTTGTCCGTCGTCGTTTGACACACAGGTTTTTAATTTATACTTAACCTAATATAGGTAATTATCCCTACAAAACCAATTTGTAGTTATTACAAAAGTTTGTTGTAAAATTTTGTAACCTTAACTAAAATTTAGTGATAATAAGTAAGGTTTTTTCTCAGTGATCGCTTTTCTCCGCGTATCAGTACGAGTGTGCCCCCTAGACCATCTTCTTCTTCTTTAGGTGGCAGATCCTCTACGGATGTTGGCTACCACTGTCCGGAACTTTTCTCTATTCGCAGTTGTTCTGCCCAGCGAGGCAGCCCGGAGGTTAATTCCCGTCCAACTCTTGAGGTTATCCATCCATGTTATTCTCTTTCTTCCCCTGCCCCTTTTTCCCTCGACTTTGCCTTCTATTATGGATTTAAAAATATTCTAGAATCTAGACCATCAACATGATGTATATTATTACACCCCGAGCTTGCATCGCCATTAACATACGCGGGTTATTTTGTACGTAATCGTTGTTTTTTAGTAAACAGGTTAACCACTATGGTTATTTTTAACTATTAAGTGTAGTTATAAAAAGCTCCGATCGAGCACACCGTACCATGTTCACTTTGTGGTTTATTCATGAGTTAGCCTCTGTTCAGGTGCTTTGTTCTTGTGTATTTTCTATACATACCTATGAACCTATTCAGTATTCAGTATCTTTATTGCGAATAAGGAAACAATCCATGCAATAAAACATAATTATAAAAAGAATAAGAGAGAGGGTACAGCGAGATTCACATAAATTGAAATATACCTAATCAACAATAGACAAAATAAAACATCATCGATATATGTCAGTTTAAAGAATAAAAATAAAAAAATATTGTCAAACTAGATAAAACACTAAATATAAAATCACAAAAATACAAGTCACAATGTCAACAGTAAATCTAAATAAATCAGTCAAATATCTTACCAACTTTACAATGGTATCGCAGTTGAATTATAGACTATATAGGTACGAGTACCTATATTCAAATAAAACTAGCATTTCACCTAATGTTGCTTCCGGATATCAAAATAAATGAATTATTGTTAGTTGAATTTAAAATTTCGTGAGACATGTTATAACTTTATTTTACTAAACGGTTAAAACTCACGTATTAATTGCCACTTCGGGCGACATGTTAATACGCGAGTTTTAACCGTTTAGTAAAATAAAATTATTGTTAGCCCAATCGTTAGATGCATTCCGAATATTCGGGGAGATACGTCGGTTTCTGTTTTTGTCATTTTATTAAGGGGTAGCATTTAACGAACCACCAAATTAGTTGCCGAATGATGCTCTAAAAAATTACATTGATTACCAAAAATACTAGATTCGCACCAAATTTTCAATTCCTTTTAAATATAAAGTGCAACTCAAAGAAGTAACATGTCGATAACCTATTAAATTAAATTGTTACCAAATAAATTAGTCACTACCCAAAAATACTTAATGATCACCTAATTTCAAACACCAAATTTCATATAATTTACATCCAAATATTACAGGGCTCGTAATCCTATTAAAATTATTTACACCCAAATAATTCTTTCGATACCAAGGGCCTGACACGCTTTGTAAGAGAAAGATAGCCTTATTGCGATTCCTATGAGAGGAAGTAGAAAAAAGTGCGATGTTTTGTCCTTATCACCGACCGGACATTTTTTCATGGTCGGGTAAAAGTAATCTGTCATTAGTGTCAAGAAGATTGCAAAACAAAGTGGCAATATTTTGCAGTGCAATTTATAAGTGGAAAATTAATGATGAATTTGGTTTAAATGAATAATAATTTACCAATCATCAGATCCGTAGTGTTTGGTTGTTCAGTGCAAACATGGTGGGGTGTTCAGTGTTTGGCTGTAAAAGCAATTTCGACCGAAAAAAGGCGGATGTTACATTCCATGCGTAAGTACATTTTCATTGAATTTTGGACCCGTGTTTATTTCTAAAATCTCACCGGAACCAAATTACTGAGCTAAATCATTAGTTATATCATGAGACAATAGATGAAATAGGAAAAATATGTGAATTAATTAAAAAATAACCTCCAAACATTTGACATACAAACCGGTCAAATCGCGTAGTAGAAATCTACCATAGAAGCCAGCTTAGCATTGATGTCCCACCATTCAGTCGGTTTATAATTCGATTTCGGGATACCAACAAATAATAAAAAAAACCCCTAAAGATTACCCCACGTTTCGGGAATTTCAAGTAATTTGATTTTTTCAGTTTTTCAACAGAGGATGAATCCCGAAAAAATGGATTTCAGGACTGAGGGAACAGGAAATTAAATTGGGTAAAATAATCTATAACTGCTTATTACATATTTGTTTATTTATTGAAAAATAAAGTTATAAATGTAATATATTATTGTAAATAAATTACCTGTTCTAAATTGAAGTTTATTCTTTTATTCCAACAACTACATAATTTATCTGTGAAAGACAAAAAGGGGCATGGAAATAGTAAGCACTATCTGGTTACATTACTTACTACTTTCATCGTCTAGAGACTTAAACATTTAGCATGGTTCTTTGGGTGACGTGATGACCAGCAAGTCAAGCGGCGAGCAGGAAGGCCAGCGACCAGCGGCGGAGCGGCGAGCGGCGAGAACAAAATGTATAGATTTGGATCAGTGAAATCGCCGTTTGATGCAACGGTGATAACCGGTGACTATGTATTTATAGGTAAGATTATCCCAAAAAAAGTGGCCGGTCGAGATCACTTATTTTACGATATCGCCTACGATGTTGTGTAAATTTAGTTAGTGAGTCAAAATGGCGACTTAGTCACTATGGAATTTGATCACTTGTAACTAAGTACTATGCGACCTGCTCGACGGGGTGTTCTTTTTATAGGTTAGTATATTTTAGTTAGTATTTTTATTATTTCTTAGTTTTTATTTAGTTCTTTTTAGTTATTTTAATTGTAAGTAGTTTTAGCTTTATATTTAATTATGTTAAGTACTATCCGACTAAATTTTTGGGGTAATTTTTTGCAACCATGGTATCCCCATATTTTGACGTCATAATATGAGAAAGACATAGCCCCGGTCGCTTGTTGGCGCATCTATAACTACAGAGTATATACTATATCTATGTTCGATACCCAGAAATACTAGATGATCACCAAAATTCACGCGGCAATTGTTTTTTAACGCCCGACTCGCAAAGCAGTTCCAATCTAGTCTAACCTCATTGCTAGCGCACTGATGCGGTTTTCCATACGGTCCGTCTCGCTCGCACGTCGCACCGCGTGCGAGCAAGACAGCGCTAAATGATTTTATTTTATAGAAGCTTCAAAATTTCTGTAACTTTAACGAGACACGTACATAACATAATTTAATTTAATATACTTTCAACAGTGCTTTCCTTACTGGTCGCAAACAGCTATTTGTTCTCAAATGTTTTTGCCTCTACTCTATTCGCTGATAATCGTCAATTTGCCTAGGTAGTAGTATTTTTCTATGACATCTATTTTTATTTCAAACTAGTGGACATTGGCACACTATTGACGGATCCCCGCTGGCGCGGAGCTCCTATTTTGAGTTCTTTTGGCCCTTCGGGCCGATGCAAAACTAACATAACCTAAACCTACCTATACCTATTTCTACCTATTATCTTCCTTTAATTTTTCCATGAAAGTCTATCTAAATTAATAAAGTAAACTCATTTGAGGACCTTTATCCATTTTCATAACAAACTAACAATTTAATAAATCAACAAAACTCATTTTCAAATAAAAGTTTTCAATCAAACGCGCTCACGTCAACGCATTAAAAAATTAATAATAAAACTTCTTGCAGTTTGTAAACCATCAGCAATAGGTAGTTAGAATGAAACAGCAATAGGTACCTTTCACTCTAACGACATATCAATAGGTTTTATGCTTCAGGCAATTCTTTGTATTTGATTGAGTGAGATAGCAGTATACCTACGTGTCATTATTTCACACAGGCACATTGCGCGTTGCTTTTTAAATTAATTTAGAATTTTACTTTCTAATTTATAACATTTTGGAAATGACTGTAATATTTATAGTGCTAAAAACAATTAATTTGTAACTGTTTACTAAAATGTAGCATGCGATGTGTATAATATTTGGATGTAATTCTAATGAAAAAAGGTGCATGAGATTAGGTGGTAGTTTAGTGTTTTTGGTGGTACTTGACAATTTTTTTGATGCGATTATAAATTTATAGGAACGCAATAAGTAAAATAGGTGCAAGTGCTGCAAAAATAGGTAGAATTTTTTTGGTGACTCGGAATTGCTGATCGATAAAATTTTTTGAGTGTTCAACCTTATTTTAGGGTTCGAAAATTTGATGATATCAAAAGTTATTTAGGTGGTCATTTTATTTGTTCCCTTTTATTAATGCACTGTATTGTATTTATGCCAACAACCCTTTCAAATAAAAAATTAAACGATTGTCAAGAAGCATGTAAATAATTAAACCATTGTAAACGTCCCATTTCGGAGTCGATTTCTGTGTCTACAGAGCAGGCTAAACACAACTCGAAACTCATTTCTTTTCGTATGTACCACGAAACAATCCATGGTAGGTTAGATACGTTACCTTATGCGAAAATGCTCCACTGTAAGCAATATTGTTGCAAAGTAGATCTTTTTAGAGCTCGTCTCGACTACTCTGTAAGAGTCTAAACGTAAACAACGGTTCCCGCACTTCCTTCTATTACATGTTTTATGGCCTGTAAATAAATGAACTGTTAGTTAACGGAGGCACGTGTGGGTCACCCAGGATATTGGGTTATTTAGTCTCGGTGAAACTCTTTACTAGTTTAATATGATGCTGCAGACATGTAATATGATACTGTTTTATTAATACTTGCACGGCTAGGATTATGCCAGCAGGCCACATGATTGAACACCACAATTTTGCAAAATATTGCAAAACTGGTCTAGGAATGCTATGGGGAATAAACGTCTAAACCAAAAATTTACGATTATACGATTTACGGATAATTCTACGTAAGTAGATGTTTAGGTCCCACTCCCTCAGTAGATCGCGTTTCTTTACATTTATTTTTTTCCTTAGTATTTCGGTTGAACCATGACCGCGGAGAAAAAAACATAACTAGATTTTACAAAGTCGTTTTGTTACTGCCCTAATTACTCAATTTTAGTAATTTATACTATAGTTTAGCTGGCATTACTATGCAAAGGTATGTTTTACACCACCCTAGTATATTACTTTCGGTTTCCCTACAAATATTTAGTTATCCCTACAAAACTAATTTGTATCTACCTATTACACAAAAAAAAAGTCGTGCCGTTAAGTAAAATTTTGTAACCCTTAACTAAAATTTAGTGATAATAAGTAGGTATTTTTTTTCTCAGTGAACTCCGGTGCCTGGTTGAACAAGTGCTCAAGGGAATCATGTACTTACATATACTGGGCTGCAAAAACTGCATGCACAGATGTCGACCGTATCCCTTAGTATTACGGATGAATTATGTCCATGCAATTTTGCAGCCCGTGGTTTGTACTCGTAACTTGTGAGATGAGTGTAAGAATGCCAGCGCTGAACAATCAGCCGGCATGTGTCCACGCAGCCGGCTCGCCCCGCGGCGCATTCCTCCACGCGCATTATGCAGATCGGCGCCCGCGCTGCGTCCGCAGCGCTTTTTGCTCTGCTTAGGCATTGGCCATATGGGCTCCGTCGTTTGACACTTTGTTTTTTTAGTCGCTTTGCACATTTGTCTTAGAATTGATGTTCTAAGACAGTGCTATTATTTGTCGTTGATGGCTCGTTCGTTACGTCCACACTGAATTACGAATCTCCGAAGGGATTTCGGGGCGGAATTTATCCGCCTGTCTGTGGTAGGGTAATAAATTAGTGTGTGGTTGGAATCCTTGCTCAGCGGAATATGGTGCCGAAATTCGACCGGGGTATTCAGACTGTATGTGGGAACTAGTGGGAAGTCTATTATAAACAGACTACTTCTGCAACTTCCCAAAAGAATCAGGAGATGAATGCACTTTTTCCCGTAAACTACCGCGCTTTACCTTTCGTTAACGAATATTAACTAATCAAGGTTCAATTAAACAAATCAAGTTCTTCTTATTATTCAAGGATGAGGCATTTTTTATGCCCACATTAGTAAGATTACTTACGTGGGCATTTGAGGACAAATAAAACTGCCTTGTTGAAATAACCATACCATCTCCTTGGTCAGACAAAGGACCAGAACCTGTCCAACAAAACTTCACTTTTGTCGTTACCATCCCATTCCATGCTATTGACATTAAAGGCACATCTTCTAGAAACAACTACGATAGATTGTGAGCTCCTAACTACCGAAAATTAGGCATGACCCGGACAGACAAGAGAAGAAACCATATCCGTGTACGATTTTTATGTCCTTAAGATGGTACGAACAATATCTATCGTTAAATTTATATAATCACAATTGTTCACGAGTGGCGCAAGTGGACTCGCACGTTGTTCGTACCTACCCTCTTAACAACATAATTGGCATACGAACATAGTACCATGGCCCACGGTGGAGTAGGCTTTAGCGCTAAATAGATAAGCAGCGGAATGGAATAATGGGCGCAGTGTTGGGGTGACGGCTTGATTTACGCGCCGCGTCGGCGCGGGCGCTGCACTGGGCCCTGTACTCCGAAATTCGAAATCTGAACTTCGTATAGTGCCGTCCTTTTCACTAATATAGTGTATACCTCGAGACTGAGAAGGACGGTACGATACGAAGTTCAAATTTAGAATTTCAGAGTAGTCAGTAGATACTCTGGGGCCCGGATCTTTTTGAACCTGGACTGGTGTTGCTAAGGCTTGCGACAAGTTGCCTACGGCGAACCAGAGTAAAGTCTGACCACGGCTTGTTGTTAAAACAGGCCGGTTTCCGAGCATTATAGTGGCGGGGGACGGAGGAGATTCCGAGATCTATAGCTTAATCGATTTTATTGCAACTTAATCTTAACGAAGCTTTTCGTATCCGCTTGGGAAAGAAAGCTTCCGTATGTCCATCATGCTGGTCTCCTCTAGGCCGCATTTCTCAACCGATGCTCGAGCGACTTTGTGAGCAGGTTCGATACTTAGTATATGGTTTTTTTGTCGAAATAATATTTGGAAAATTTTCGAAATGGCGGAGGTAGCAGTGGCGGAGCGTCCATACAACTCGATTCCCACCGGCTTGCCTAATTTTCAGCCAGCCCAGTTCTTTTATTATGGCTCATGAAAATAAGAAAGGCAAATTATTTCCGGCTTTCCTAAGAACATTTTTGACGCGCCGCCACTGGGAGGTAGGTACCCCTTATATATCCGCCATTTTTTTTGTTGAAAAAAAAATGGTCGAGAGGTCTACAGCTCACAGAGTAACGTAACGTAATTTTTTTGTAACGATACGCTAGGTAGCAGACAGCAGTATACACCAACCTAAGCCCGGTAATCGGAGCTCGCGTGCAGGGTGCGTCTGCGCCGATGCCATCTCGCGCTTAATTGAAACGCTTTTATTGTTTCAATTGTTGCACCGCTACACTGAGAAATTTGGAGACTTCGAAACGCTGTCCTGCCCAGACTAGCAAACAGTAGGGGCTGATTTTCAGATATATGATTCTTGACTATATGATTGTGGTACTGACAATAGCGAAACGCGAAACATGATTATTTAAAATTTTCTCGATAGAAAATAAAATCCAAAGTGGAGTCTATATTTTCCTTTTTTTCCTCAGCCTACTAAAACAACGCATTATTAAAAGACACGATTAAGTTAATATGATGGTATTTTACCTCATCTAGGTACTGACAAGAGGAAATTTAATAAACTTGCACACAATCAGATATTTAACGAGATTTGTCTAAAAAGCCATTCTCGGAGAGGATTGCATCCCGTTTTGTCGTGAGCGAAAAACAAAGGGTGTCTCTTTCAATCGATATATCGCCTTATACGTGAGAGTTTCGTTTGTTTATATTACAGCCGTTCTACATTTTAAATCTACAGACAATAGAATCAAGCTATACCTACATTTATCTTTAATATTAGATTGAAAATCTTAGTGTTTAGCTATTGGCACACGGTTTTGCGTTTTCAAAAATCGTTGAACATTTTGCAAACTAATAACGAAGACTAGTACCAATAGATACATCGGTACCTAAGTATGTATATAAGATAAGATAATTTATTGAACATAATAACAGACATACAAAAACAGTTTGTTCGTAAGCAGCTGCATTAGTATAAAATGTGTCGCAGCTATTTACGCCCACCTCGGGACATATGAAGATTATGTTCTAACATTGTTATGGGAATAACTAAATATATTGGTAGTTAGTGATTATAAATTGTCTCTATTTTTCGTAGATACACAAATTATTAATTATTGACAGAAATATTGTACTGCTAATTTCTAGGCTAAAATGCAGTGCGGACAATCGTTAAGCATGTAATTATTTTGATGCTTTTTTACCTTAGGTACCTGTCTCGTGATGTTATTCAAATTTGGTCCAAAATTAGACTCCCTTAATACGCACCTATAGATAAACTCTAGTATTCCCTGGCCCATTAAAATAATTGCCGGGTGTATACGGCCCGCATTCACAAAACGAAGACACACCTTGACTGATCATTAGTAGACCCTATTATTATTGCAATAGGGTTCAAAATTAGCCACTTAAGAGGTTTCATAGGTTCCGTTATGTTATACACGGACAACAATAACATAATTATAACTAGACCATTATATGGAAATACGTAATTTAATGCACATGTCAAGTTTACAAATAAATAACTCTGAGTTGAACTCTCAGTCTGGAATTCTCGACTGATGGGATTTAATGTATTTTATTTTAATTTAATTTTATGATTGCATTTACATGTACTTATAGCAAATAAATGATCTGAATCTAAGTTTTGTTTTACAATAGCGACCCACCCTTTGATCGATTTAGTAGAGTACTAATAAACTAGTTAGTGGCTCTGCGAGTGAGACTGACTGTAGAGAGTGATATTTATTTAATAGATTTGTAAACGGAATTTACAAAAGATCTCACAACGAACATGCTTACAAAATCAACCCATATCAATAGGAGGGTTTGACTAAAAATCATCGGTGCAGTGTAGATTCGCTGCAACATAATGCTGACTTGCTGAGTCAAGCCCTTTTTCTTTTTACATCTTTATTTTTACCTGTTACTGTTTATCTAATGTTAGTTCTATTTTTTTCTTTATATAGTTTTAACATGTAGGTATGTATTTATAAATGTGTTGTGTAATTATGTTTTTTCTATGTCTATATCTATATCAAAACCTCACGAGAATCGGTTGAAAAATGCGTACCTACCAACCACCCAACTGTTGCTGCAGTCTTTGAAGAAGATTCTATCCTTTTAACTTCACTCCGTAACTAGCATCGGTGACAAGGGTGTACTATTGATCTTATAAACTTAATTTAAATCTTTGCGTCATTTTCCTTTCCATTTGTCCTAAAGTCCTTTCCAATATATATTACATGTAACGCAACGAATACTTGTGGTTCCACGTATCTATCTATCTATGCAATCATGTAATATGTAGTATGCCTACCTGTATGTATAACAAACTGAACTTTAAATGCTTAAAAATATTTTAGTTTACATTTCATCCTCTATTTTTTTGCATGTAAAAACGCCGAATATCGTAAAAATTTCAATAGTTTCATCAGAAATGAATAAAACATACCTAATGTTAGGTAACAAACATTTGATCATTTAAACACACTGCCTAATTACCTTAATGTTGATGACTATAAATTATTCGGACTAGTTCCACTTCTTTAACGCAAAATATTATTAATGATCGGTACCTAGCCTTGAATTTTGTCAGATTTAGATTAAGTAAACAGGTTTGCGATCGAAAGACAAATTTGTTCTCATTCGAATTTGTAAATAGTGGTTATGTACTTTTAAGACGCGAGTAAAGGGTTCTAAGAATTACTTTTCACATTAACGATTTGTTTCATCTTGCGACACTAGCTCAGCGAGTGTCAGCCTTGCATGAGAAACACATTGAAATAAAATGATATTATAATGTGGAAATTGATACAATACGTATTACCGAAAATAGGCACGTATTAAAATTTTGCACTGAAGTACTCTATAAGGAATAGTTTTCCCAGTGTCTGGATGATCTCGTGGTTTATTTATATTACATTTATATTCCATGTTGATATCGAATATATGTACATATATATCTGTGCAGTGAATGAGGGCTTTCCATTAGGCTTTATGTGGAATGTATATGTTTTATTTAGGTATAGGCGTGCGCTTGTAAGAGAAAATGCCTTCATATATGATCTGTACATTAAATGTTGCTAAAGTGGCACTGCAGTGCATTTTTGGGGAGACAGCGAACTTTAAAAACCATCGAAAATTATTACTTAAAATTTATCCTCGACAAATCCATTTTCAGTTCAAGTTTTTCACCGTCCCTCGAAATAAAAGTAAGATTTTACTTTTTAAAAATATATAAGTTGTATGTGAAATGTTTACGAGTGGTTAGGAGTGCAAATCTCTCAGTATAGGCCCTCATACTCGGCAGTCTAGTCTAGTCGTCCTCGTCCGTTGGCTTGACTTGTAGAAAAACGTTGACCTGAGAGTAGCTCCATAAAACTTCTTGTGTTTGAGAATTTTTACAACCCTTTATTTTATTATTTTACGTGCCGTTTAAAGTTGCATGCGCATGTGCTATCGTTCGGTTTTATGGATACCTAATGGTAGTCGGCATTAAAAATACATTAAAATACAATTATAAAGGAATACTGAAAGGTATTTTCGAGGCGTTCTAGGTTATTTAGTGGTTGTAGGTTATCTTTTATGATCCTTTGAGGCAGGTTTACTAGGCCGTTTCTCAGTGTTTTAAAAATATCACGAATAGTTTACATAAGTACTTAGTCTGATCTGAGTAATTCTTTAAAAAAAAAGTTTTTATGAGTCAGCGAATAAAAATCTTGTGAGCAGTAGTCGAGCCTAAAGCTTGTCGCACAATGCTAAAACAGAATGTAGATGATAAATATAATATGTTAATATTAAATATCGGTCTCGATATAGAAATCATGGGGCGTCTACCCATGATGTCTCTGGAGATCTCGTTGCCTTTCTACGTTTTCAGACAAACGAATTAATAAAGTTTTGAAACTTGTGTGGCATGATACCTTTGGGTATGGTCTTGAAAAACTCACGTAATTTTTCACTTTGAAAGTCACTCATAAGGCAATTAAAAAATCATATTTAGGTACACAGTTACCTACGCAATGACAGATATATTGCGTTTGTTATCTGCTACGTATATAATGACTTAATAATCTTAAATGTTTGATCTACAGCTCTACTTGAGTAATACGATATGGTAGAAGCTTCATTGACTCCTCTTGAACACTTAATCAACCAGCACATACGAATTGCGCAATGGTTAGGAAGCGATACGTTACAAAAGAAAGGTACAAATTGTCGCGAGAGCAGTGAAAGTCGCACAATCGCATGCGCAGATCGGCTAATTGTTTTACCCGTGCGTATTTAAACACACGTATACTATGTATAGCACACTAGTATCTTAGACGTGCAATATGTATGGGGTATATTCCCGGAACAAAAGAGATACGAATAGGATCAAATGAAAGGTAACCCTTGTTATATGTGTGTGGTAGTCAGATGTCGCTTCCGCAAAAGTATAGGTCAACCGTTTAAACTGAAACAAAAACGTATAGTAGTGCCTACATCAATATCTTAGCCACCATTTGAATTGATAAGGGTCGATAACGCTAAGAAAAGAGGATGATGGTGTATACTGTATATTATAGATGTATCGGGAAACTTCTTTTTAATTTTACTTTTTAATTCTTTTGGTGTTTTTAATGTTTTTTTTTATTCGTGTATATTTGTACTTTTTCTTGTTGTTTTGTGTTTGTTTCGTCACTGTGCCGTGATTTCACCAAATGGTCACAACGGAAGACCAGCGCTGGCTCTGCCAGCATAACGCTGAGTTGTGACCATTTCGTGACAAAATTCGGTTTGAAATGTCCTGTTTTGTAAGTGTGTTGTTTGTCAGGAATAAATGTTTATTTTCTTTTCTTTCTTTTCTTTTCTTTTCTTTTCTTTTCTTTTCTTTTCTTTTCTTTTCTTTTCTTTTCTTTTCTTTCTATCTTTTATAACAGTACTTTGAAACGGTGTGACAAGTTTTTGGTTAAGAGTATCTATTATTTATTATAAGCCGCCAAATTAATAAATACTTGCGTTGCGGCGTTGCACTTTTATGCGCTTCCTTGAACGAGGTTACTGCTGTGTGCAATTTTTAATTGCATAATGTGTTATCTCACTCTGATTGCGGGCGATCTTTGATAAAAACGTGTTTAAAAATAAACACCACTTTCATTCGTTCCCGTTTACCATTACGGTAATAGTCCGCAATTAGTTTCCGAGAAATGTTACCAAGAGCGAGTGAGACAAGTCAAGTGCTCATCGACAATTGTTGGTGAGGTGTGAGGTATATCTCCCAGTGCTGGAAACCTTAGGGCCCAATTTATGACACACGGAGAAAAAAACGTAACTAGATTTTACAAAGTCGTTTCGTCACTGCCTTTATTACTAAATTTGTCATTAATACTAAACTTTAGCTGGCATTACTACTAGATTTTACAAAGTCGTTTCGTTGCTGCCCTAATTACTAAATTTGTCATGAATACTAAACTATAGCTGGCATTACTATGTAAAGCTATATTTTACACCACCCGAGTATTATCTTTTGTTATTCCTACAGATGCATAGTTATTCCTACAAATTTTTAGTTATCCGTATTAAACCAATTCGTAGTTATTACAAAAAAAAAATGTTGTCGTGCCGTTAAGTGATAGTGCAGCCCTAAGTAATATTTAGCGATGTTCAGTAAAGTTTTTTTCTCTCTGTTCATGACATAACCACACATAAGATTGAGAATGCTTTGTAGGTATTGGGCCACTTTCGAGTACAGGGACGTCACCATTTGTTTTTTTCCTTTAAATTGGCGGCGTATCAAATATAGCACACATTTCTTGGCATTATTTTCATTTTTCCTAAGTACGTTTTCTCTATAGAGTGCAGCCGAGGCTTTAATGTATCATTTAAGTGGAAATTTCAAGTGATCCTTCGATAATCTTATATATTTGCCAAGAAAAATAATAGAACTATCAAATGCTACTTTGGTGATAAAGAATTAGCTAAACGAGTTCCGTACTTTCTAAATACCCTCCCCGAAGACATTATCGATACGAGCCAAATAAAGTTAAATTCAAGAAAGCCCTTAAAAATATTTACTGCAGATACTTAAGTGAATATTGCTCATTAGTAAAAGTCACTTAAGTAAGTACATATTGAGCTCATTCACTCATTAAGGCTTCCGCAAGTAGTTAATAATGAATATATGTACATATAATATGTAAGGTCAGGGAGGCCAAACCCGTCAGCGGGGCATTTCCGTCAAACTGCGTTTACGGCTATTCAAACAACAGTACACGCTTACTGACTCGATCGGTAAAGCAGAGATAAATTTTTATACCCGCACTCAAAAACAGATGGCGCTGTCTAGCCAGTGAACGGAAAAAACCCGCCATCAAAGTTTAGTTGCGGTCCGAACTCGAACGCGAGTGTAGTATGCTGCTGTGTTTCGTGACGGTGCGATGAAAAAATTAAGTTTACGGCTTAGTAAGTATGTTTATTATATAGTTCGATATGCATGTTTGATGGTACTTTTATTAATTTTCAATTATAATCTGTTGGTGAGAAACTATGGGTGGTTAAATATTGGTATTAACGAAATGATCGAGCAGACAAATCCGTCAATTGTGAAATGGGCAAAACCGTCATGTGCCGGAATTTCCCTATTTCATATATTGCCAACCTTTTTGATTTGACTTGCTTCAATAATAACTATGAAAATTAATACCGAGTTTAAGTCTTAATTTAATATGTACTTACATATTTATAATATGTTTGTGCATATTTTTGACAACTAAGCCAATAACTGGTTAACTAAATTTATCAAGATATAATCATACTTATTGGGTAAACTATTTGGGCAGAGAATTAGCGCAGATAAACCAGGATAACGTATAAGGAATTTATTAAGTGTTGTATACAGTACTACTATTGATCGACTGACATAATACCATTGTAAACAAACAAACCGTGGAACGGTTACTACAGAACTTTAAATGTGACATAGCTTGTATGGTAGCCAGTATTAACAGACTACTATCGTATGTAGGTCGTACACATACCTATCACATTAATATATTCAATACGCCCCCTTAATGTGCATATTCGAAACAATATAAAAGACGACATAATAAAACACATATAAAACAAAGTAATATCAAAGAACAACTGTAGCAAAATAAACGAACGATCAACAAGCAATGCCTAAACCACACATGCACGTATAGTGCTTCACTCTGGGCAAAGCTTTCGTTAATATGTCTGCAAGCATTGAATCAGTTGACAGATATTTCAACTCAATGCTCTTATTGCTCTTTAATACACTTCTTATAAAGTGATACCTTATGTCGATGTGCTTACTCCGAGAATGGAACATTGGATCACCGGCAAGGCAAATCGCTCCCTGATTATCTACATGTAAAGATAATGGTGCAAACTTACGTAATCCAATTTCAGTAAGCAAACTGTTCAAGTAGATTCCCTCTTTCATTGATGATGACAAGCTTACATATTCTGCTTGACAACTTGAAGTAGAAACGCACTTTTGCTTTTCCGATTTCCAGGACACGCATCCACCTCCTAACATAAACACATAACCTGAATAAGATCGTCTATCAATCAAACATCCACCCCAATCAGCATCTGAGTAACCCTGCAATGACTTACCCGTTTTCTTATATATAAGTCCATACTTTCTCGTATGTTTTAAGTACCGTAGTACGCGTTTCGCTGCATCCCAACATTGTTTATTAGGACAATCCAAAAACTGACTTAAAATAGATACGGTATTCGTGATGTCAGGTCTTGTTCCCGTAGATAAATACATTAAAGATCCGATTATTTCGCGATACGGGTACTGCTCCTCACTATTGTTGCATTTTTCGGTAGATTTCACAATCTTACTCTTCACATCCATCGGCGTAGATATAGGTTTGCAATTTTCCATGTTGAATTTTATCAATAAATCGTCAATATACTTTTGTTGTGACAATTTAATGCCAATGTCATATTTTTCAAACTCTATGCCTAGCATATATTTTGCAACGCCATAATCTTTTAATTCAAACTTAGTGGCCAGTTCCTTTTTGAAATTTTCGATACATTCACCTCTTTGCGATGCGACTAATATGTCATCAACATAAACTAATACAAAGAGTTTCGTTTCCGAATCTATATCCTTAAAATAAAGGCACGGCTCGTTTAAAGAGGTTTGCAACCCCATGCACTTTAGCTCCTCATCCAGCCTGATGTTCCACTGGCGACCAGCCTGTTTAAGCCCGTATAGCGACCTCTTCAGTCGACACACGTCGCCCCCAGTCTTCAGATCAGATAACATCTTGCTGGCTCTTTCATATGTGGCTGAACCTGGCTGTTCCAAACATATGAGGTCTTGCAAACATTCTTCTAGAAGATCTGGCACTTTCATATATATCTCCTCCTCTAATACGCCATTCAAGTATGCCGTATTAATGTCAAGCTGATGTATTTCAAGATCAAGTTCCACTGCGAGTGCAACTAGCAATCTTACAGTGTCAAGTCTGGCAACAGGCGCAAAGGTGTTCTGGTAGTCAATGCCATGACGTTGACTGAAACCTTTTGCCACCAGCCTGGCTTTCTTCTTCTCAGTCTTGTCAACATTAAGCTTCGTTGTCAATATATAACGACAACCTACGACATTTCGGCCTTTAGGTTTATTTACAATATCAAATGTGTCGTTCTTGATTAAACTTTTTACTTCTGAAAGTATTGCATCTTTCCATCCTTTTTTCTCATTGCCTGTCAAAGCCTGTTTAAGGGTTATTTCGGCAACTCCAACGAAATCCTGACATTCTTCATACTCCTCCGTTGACTCGACGGCTTCTTCCGTAGAAGTTTCTGACTCTGCGTCAACCATGTGGTATATTTTCCGTGGACGCCCAACATGACCTCGCACCACTATTGGGTAAACTATTTGGGCAGAGAATTAGCGCAGATAAACCAGGATAACGTATAAGGAATTTATTAAGTGTTGTATACAGTACTACTATTGATCGACTGACATAATACCATTGTAAACAAACAAACCGTGGAACGGTTACTACAGAACTTTAAATGTGACATAGCTTGTATGGTAGCCAGTATTAACAGACTACTATCGTATGTAGGTCGTACACATACCTATCACATTAATATATTCAATAATACTAATATTACAAATGCGAAAGTTTGGATGTTTGGGTATTTGGATGTTTTCGATGTTTGTTACTCAATCACGCTTATAGCGGCTCAACCGATTTGGATAAAATTTTGCACGAAGATAGTTCATAGCCTGGATTAAAATATAGGATAGTTTTTATCCCGTCCGTTTTCTATTGGGAAATAATATGACATTTTGGGGTACAGCAATGCCATTTGGTACTCAACAGTGGCGCCAACTGGTGAGCACAAAAACAGTAGCCCATTATTTTAAAACCATGTTGTCAGTTGACGGATTTTCCCTAGGGTTTGGGAATTTGTTTCAAAAGGTTTACTACTCCTGATTGTAAAAATAGGCCGGAAATGCCCCAAAAAAATATATTTGGCAATACAATCTAAAATAAACCTTAAATTGAGTTCGCTAGAGTTTAGTATCGATTAAGAGTTCAGCGGTATTTGTTCACTTGACGTATATGATTGTAATACGTCACGATACAAGAAAAATCGTTGGTTGACGGAATAGCCCCAAACCGTCGGGAAAATCCGTCAACTACATTTTTTTTTAAAACAAACATATTTAAATAACCAGCAGTACTAGCATATTAATATGAGTACATTTATATAGTTAAATAAATGCCCAATCTATTACAGTGATCAGGCTTATTAAAAAGTAAATATCCTCTTAGTTATGACCAGCCAAAGTGAACTTATCAAAAAGTATGACGGAAATGCCCTCATTGACCTTAGTTATGTAGTAAGTTTATTAATATTAAAGAGACTCGTACCTGGCAAACTGTCAATGCCGTTTTTCAGGAAAATGTAAAGGAAAGAAGTAAGTGTTGTATTTTGATTAATTAAAAAATACGCATAGCCTGCCGTATTGTAGGCAAGCACAGGCACCGTAGACTATCAAGGAGTAGAACTAACTGCCAAGACCTCTGCAACCTTCGATTTTCTTGCTTTTTCTAATTAAAAAATCTAAAATAATGATATTCCGATATGACCTAGGGTGATGGCACCAGTTACCGGCATTTTAAGGAGGTTGTGTACTTTCATCAATGATAAAAATAATATGGTTGTACTTAGGATAAAAATAACTGAATAAAAACGTTAAATATATCTCTGAGTAACAACATATTAGCTTTTTGTTAACTGAAGAGACACGGATAAATAAAAACATTCTAATAACCAAAAATATAGGCAATCTCCAGTTATCGGCAGCCAGTCTCCAGTGTCCGGCACCCAGTAATCGGCAGTCTCCAGTATTCGGCACCCAGTATTCGGCACTAGTATAGTGCAAGTATTTCGAATAGGTACTTTTGTTTTGATGTATTTTACGAAACAGGATAAGAAGTTATCGTTGAATGAAACGAATAAATAAAGAAACGAACTGTAGAAAGTTACTTAGGGTGTTCTGTTTCTTTATATAACCTAAAATAAACTTTTAGGTTATAAAATGTATGGAAATGAAAAGTGACAGTAAGAAGTTGAAATGTTCCGAGAGAGCTAGCTTGGAAAGATAGATAAACAGTAAGTATAGGCTAGAAAGACTACTGTAAAATAAAAACAAGCTTCTACGTTCAGTAGTTTTGTTAGGACGTTGATTTTTAATATTGATAATATTAGATTAGTACTGCAGTTAGAATGAAAATCATGTATTTCTCTCACTATCTGTCCTCGTATTCATATATTCTGAGTCATTGCGTCGGGCAAAATCTATGTATCTACGAATAATTTATTAATGGCATATTAAGAATCATTATTATCAACATCTGCCGATTACTGGAGAAAGTGTACTTTCACGGGACCAGTATTCGTCACTATATTTTTTTACAAGAATAAGCTAACATTAAATTGTTCTAATACAACATTATTTGAAGGATATTTATAGCTATACATAACGTAAACAAAAACTCAAACATCTTTCATAGTTATTAAATAATCGACAAAAATGTACAGTCACTCTCTTAACTATTTCCTTAAGGATTATTCATTTTCTTCAGAATTACTGATTTTCTCATCATTTTCATGTTATCATCTTTAAACAAAACCGCCTGTGTCTATGATATTGCCTTGGATGAGAGTAGAATATACACTGTATATGTTCCAGTGTTGATTAATTGGAATAATTATGGGCAGTCCAAATTTGAATCCAACTTGTAAAAAAAATGCCGATTACTGGAGCCTGCCGATTACTGGTGCCATCACCCTACCTCTCAGACTCTCAGACCCTTAAGTTCACTGGTGAATCGCTTTCTTTCACAAAAGCGAATAATTGGTTAATATTAACTCGACTTTTTTTACTAAAATCTCTGTTTAGCCCAATGGTTGGCTGGTAGAGAATGCCATTTGGCATTAAGCCCGCCATTTGTACAATTCTGTGTATTTTGTGCAATAAAGTTTAAATAAATAAATAAAACCTATTCAATAGAGCCCTATCAAGGCACAACCTAGTCTTCCTTTAACAAGCTCCGTAATAGCTTACGAATATAATTATAAACTCTACAATATAAAGATAATACAGTTAGCCGTACGGTTAGTTAATTATGAGAGTGCGTCCTGCAATAAAGGTCGACGGACGACCTTACCCCGCAAGAAAGCGCTTGCCCAATTACTGTTCTAGCTGTTATTCAATATTTTAGATATATGTGGTGTTGATATATGTACTTTAATTTGAGCATGATCACAAATTACATAATATAGGAAAAGAATATGGTCTTTGAACCGCGATGTTATACATATAGGGAAAATTTTGAAGAACGTTCGTGTAGCGGTTATCTGAAGGTGTCTTTCGTAGATGATTTCTGTTTTATTAGGGCATTTTCACTTTAAAGTGTACCTCCTACCTTTTTTCTCGGATCTCGATGATTTTGGGTATTCTGACTCAGAATCACGAGTACTATCCATTTCCGCAAAGAAAAAAGTGTCCCACCAAAAAAAGTCAGTTTTGTGACGCTTTTTTCATACAGTTTATATGGCTCGTCACAAAACTGACACAGAAAAGTATGGAAAATCAAGGACATTTATTTCTTCATCTGAATCAATAGTACCTACTCGTGATTCTGAGTCGGAATACCCAAAATCATCGAGATCCGAGAAAAAAAGTAGGGGGTACACTTTAAAGTGAAAATGCCCATTAACGTCAATAATTCGATAGAATATGTTATTTGCAGGTAGGCACACATTTTTATCTTTAATACTGGAAATTAATAGAAACAGGAAGGAAAACAATCATGATTACCTACGTCATAGTATTCGCTACGATTTCTTTGTGGTTTGGCTCATGATTATTTTACTCATTTTACTTTATTTTATTTTACTTATTTTACTCATTATTTATTTCTCAAACATAAAAATGTTAAAGTATTCAATTGCAAACTTTGAATTACTCGGAACTAAACACTCTGGATATAACGATTCAGTAAACCATTGCCACTAAAAGTGTAGCTACAAATTGTGTCAAAATGTTTAGTATTTTTTCTCATATAGCACGTGCGTAAGATTACAATGAAACATCTGCTACACACAATACTCTACGCATTATACAGATGCCTCCGTTACAAGCTATATTGTATTGTCAACTCTATTACTTTAAAGATAGAATATAAAATTAAACAATAAAAATATCAGATTTTAAACAATCTGCGATCTCATTTTGTTTGTCGTTGTCAAAAGTTGCTACTGTTGTTGCCAAATAAAATCGAACCGTGTACACAGGCCTATAAGGTACAAATTGTCCTTACACGAGTAATTTCATGCGTAGGACAGTTGCAAACATCCTATTTCTATTGCAAACAACTTTCTGACATCTGCTCTGACCTTTACGGGAGGAACTCTTTGGTAGACATATGTGAAAGGCGTTCCTGCGTTGATATAAGATCTAATATTGCTTGATTGGGTGTGTAAAAAGTTGGTTATTCTGTAATGGTTCAGCAGATGCGTTATTGTATGTAGTTCATTGTACCGCTGTAGCATGGTTCTCAGCTGTTCACCCATATGGTTAAAATTGACATTTCATACTACTTACTGCGAAAGGAGGGTAACATAAGATCGGATCATATTGGCGATAAAAAAGTAGGTACTCATATCCCTATAATACCGAATAGGTATCTCTGTATGCAAATATTAATTGTGTGCCCTTTTTTGAAAATTATAATAATTTTCTAATTTCCGAGTGGTTACTTAGTAAGGGGTAGCATTTAACGAACCACCAAATTAGTTGCCGAATGATGCTCTAAAAAATTACTTTGATTACCAAAAATACTAGATTCGCACCAAATTTTCAACTCCTTTTAAATATAAAGTGCAACTCAAAAAAGTAACATGTCGATAACCTATTAAATTAAATTGTTACCAAATAAATTAGTCGCTACCCAAAAATACTTAATGATCACCTAATTTCAAACACCAAATTTCATATAATTTACATCCAAATATTACAGGGCTCGTAATCCTATTAAAATTAATTACACCCAAATAATTCTTTCGATACCCAGAAATACTACATGATCACCTAATTTCAAGCGTCATTTGTTTAATCAATTTAATATCTAGTCTAATGCCGAATCTACGCAATGGACATAATGGCGCAATGTAAGGAACGCAAGCGACATGTTTCGGATTGATCGAGCGACATGTGTCGGACCCACACGCGACAAGTTCGGGCTAATCGAGCGACATGTTTCGGACTCACACGCGACATGTTGGGGTCATCGAGCGACATGTTTCGGACTCACACGCGACATATTCGGGCTCATCGAGCGACATGTTTCGGACTCACACGCGACATGTTAGGGTTACCGAGCGACATGTTTCGGACTAACACGCGACATTCATAATAAGGTCACACGAGTGTTTTTTAGGGTTATGCTACAATGTTTCGGACTAACACGCGACATGTTCGGGCTCATCAAGCGACATGTTTCGGACGCATCCAGGGACATGTTTCGGACTCACCCAGCGACATGTTTCGGACTCAACATGTGTTGGTTCTGGCGCTTCGCCGGCCGCTGCCGCGGCACGCTCGCTTCGCTCGCTCGGCTCGCGCATTGTATATATATATATATATATATATATATATATATATATATATATATATATATATATATATATATATATATATATATATGTATATTATATACACACGCTAACGTTTGAGTCTTGGGTATCAACAATATCAACATAAGGTGTCAAACATTGCGACGTTTACCTTAATTGGAAGTTTAACTTATAATTAAATGCTAATAGTAGTTTATGCAACCGGTACATAATGAGGGGCATTAAAACACGAGTGTGAGTTTTATAAAACGAGCCGAAGGCGAGTTTCATAATAGGGTCACACGAGTGTTTTTTAGGGTTATGCGACATGTTTCGGACTAACACGCGACATGTTCGGGCATTAAAACACGAGTGTGTTTGATACACATTTTTTTTTAAAGTTAAAATTCAAAATAATTGTAAAATTTGAAATCATTTTCCCCGAATTAGTCAAAATCGAGTATAATGACGATTATACGTAAAGAAATTTTTTTTTACCTAAAATTCAAAATAAATGTAAAATTTGAAATCCTTATACCCAAATTAGTCGAAATCGAGTATAATGACGATTTTACGTAAAAAAAATATTTTGACCTTGAAATTCAAAATAAATGTAAAATTTGAAATCCTTATCCCCGAATTAGTCGAAATCGAGTATAATGACGATTTTACGTAAAAAAAATTTTTTTTTACTTAAAATTCAAAATAAATGTAAAATTTGAAATCCTTACCCCTGAATTAGTCGAAATCGAGTATAATGACGATTTTACGTAAAAAAAAATTTTTTTTACTTAAAATTAGAAATAAATGTAAAATTTGAAATCCTTATCCCCAAATTAGTCAAAATCGAGTATAATGACGATTTTACGTAAAAAAAATTTCTTTTTTTACTTAAAATTTCAAAATAAATGTAAAATTTGAAATCCTTATCCCCGAATTAGTCGAAATCGAGTATAATGACGATTTTACGTAAAAAAAAATTCTTTTTACTTAAAATTCAAAATAAATGTAAAAATTGAAATCCTTATCCCCAAATTAGTCGAAATCGAGTATAATGAGGATTTTACGTAAAAAATTTTTTTTTTACTTAAAATTCAAAATAAATGTAAAATTTGAAATCCTTATCCCCGAATTAGTCGAAATCGAGTATAATGACGATTTTACGTAAAAAAAATTTTTTTTTTACTTAAAATTTCAAAATATATGTAAAATTTGAAATCCTTATCCCCAAATTAGTCAAAATCGAGTATAATGACGATTTTACGTAAAAAAAATTTTTTTTTTTACTTAAAATTTCAAAATAAATGTAAAATTTGAAATCCTTATCCCCGAATTAGTCGAAATCGAGTATAATGACGATTTTACGTAAAAAAATTTTCTTTTTACTTAAAATTCAAAATAAATGTAAAATTTGAAATCCTTACCCCTGAATTAGTCGAAATCGAGTATAATGACGATTTTACGTAAAAAAAATTTTTTTTACTTAAAATTAGAAATAAATGTAAAATTTGAAATCCTTATCCCCAAATTAGTCAAAATCGAGTATAATGACGATTTTACGTAAAAAAATTTTTTTTTTACTTAAAATTTCAAAATAAATGTAAAATTTGAAATCCTTATCCCCGAATTAGTCGAAATCGAGTATAATGACGATTTTACGTAAAAAAAATTCTTTTTACTTAAAATTCAAAATAAATGTAAAAATTGAAATCCTTATCCCCAAATTAGTCGAAATCGAGTATAATGACGATTTTACGTAAAAAAAATTTTTTTTACTTAAAATTCAAAATAAATGTAAAATTTGAAATCCTTATCCCCGAATTAGTCGAAATCGAGTATAATGACGATTTTACGTCAAAAAAATTTTTTTTACTTAAAACTCAAAATAAATGTAAAATTTGAAATCCTTATCCCCGAATTAGTCGAAATCGAGTATAATGACAATTTTTTGTAAAAAAATTTTTTTTTTAGTCAAAATTCAAAATAAATGTAAAATTTGAAATTTTTAAGCCCGAATTAGTCGAAATCGAGTATAATGACGATTTTTCGTAAAAAATAAAAAAAAAAACATTGTTATTATATTTAATAACATAATGAACAATTTTAATTCATAATAATCATTATGTTACTGCTGTAACCTTCTCCACACGTAAGAACATTGAATGTTATTATGCGAGTCATTTTCTACGGTTTCTGAACGCATTTTTTAATTTGTATGTATTAACTACAATATAGCTTGTAATGTGTATAATATCTGGATGTAATTCTAATAACAAATGATGCACGAGATTAGGTGGTAGTTTAGTATTTTTGGTGGTACTTGACAATTTTTTGATGCGATTATAAAATTTCAGGGAACGCAATAAGTAAAATAGCTGCAAGTGCTGGAATAATAGGTATGAGTGTTTAGGTGACCTGAAATTGATGGTCGATACATTTTTTTGAGTGTTCAGCCTTATTTTAGGGTTCGAAAATTTGGTGATATCAAAAGTTATTTAGGTGATCATTTTATTTGTTCCCCTTAGTAAGTACCTACGTACATGGAGCATAAAAACAAAACATTTTCATTTTAATATGATAATCTTCTTTCTGGTACATGACTGTGAAACGACTTCTATCTAAGTGAAATCTTTTGAAGCTATAATCATGAGAAATTACTAAAATGCCTAATATTTATTTATGTTTATTTGCGAAAACAATACTCCTTGGCCTTTATTTAAAGTCGATTAAAGAGTTATTTAACTATTGCGCAGCCGCCCATTCTAAACAAATATACAAAAACAGCAGCGCAACGGCTGAACAAACAAACGGAATGATTACTTTATCACACAAAAGATTTTTTATCGTTTACAGTCTACGTGCTGAGTGGACGGGTTTGATGGCTTCATTTATTCGGTTTGGGGATCCGCAAAACTTTGTGCAAGTTTTTCTTTGCTTGTGTTTGCATTACACTTATGGTTTTTCGTCAGTATCCTTATTTTTCTGTTAGTCAGAACCTCAAGAAATATTTTTTTGTTTTTTTTTTTTAATTTTCATTTTCTTGAAATTTTTGAATTTTTTTTCTTGTCATTCTTCGTATATCCAATATTAATAACAAGCAAAAAAAATACATGCGGGAGTGCCAAAACCGACGAATAAAACTTGCACAGAATTTGTATGGAAAAGGCCTTGCCTCTGTGCCTCTACACCTACAGGCGCCTTAATCCAGTAATTTTGTCTTCTGAAAGCACGGGGCAGTGTGCGTCAAATCCAGTAGTTCTGATTTTTTGCAGACTTGTTTATGATGTTGGCCCAATGAATAAACCAAGTTTGTGACCTCGAGCGCCAAACGCACCTATCTCAAAAAACTAAAAAAAATTTACAACCCTACAGTGCTAGTTCCTGATAGTACATTTATGTTCTTAAAGTAGGCTTAGGCGACTTCCTGACTTGGCGGGGCGGGATCGATATGTGACATTTTTTTTTTTGACGTAAACTTACTGACGTCGCAAAAATTCCGGCTTGACGGAATACTGTCAGTATTACATTAGCGCAGTAGTAATATCATGCGCAGAAGGGGAGCAGTACCGCCTTCGCATCGTCCCGCTTCCGCGCATCCCGCGCCAGTCAGGAAGCACTCATTTAAATGTAGGGGCGCAGTAAAAAGTAGTACTGTGTTGACTGACAGTTGACACTGACATTTGACAGTTTTCTCATATCGTACTGCCTCCGCACTGACAAATCAGGAAGTCACCTTAATTTGCCATTAGGTATATGAGACTAAAATAACTGGATCATCTGGAGGATAGCGATTTAATTTCAAGTAGTTTGTATATTGTATGCTATTGTTCTACGAGGCGCCCTGTGTGATGCCTCGACGTTCATGCGAATAAATTAGAGTATGCTCCAGATAAATTCGATATACCTAAATTAGAAAATAAGTAGGCTATGTTGACCTTATCATCAGGCGGGCAGTAAGCGTGTTTGCCAGCGACTTGATATTAAAAATGTGATCTTATGAGGCCGGGTTTTATAAAGAACCGTTAGAGTAAGTGTCACAGTAAATTTTGGTAGCTCAGTACGTTTTTGGCAAAACATACCGACACAAGTTCTAACGGATGATAATAAAAACGAGCCTGTTAGCACTCATCATCATAGGCCTTTACGTCTATTGCAGACGATTTAAGCATTGCTGTGCGCATTTTCTGTACACCGTTTTTGGTGACTGTATAGACCAATGCGGAAACGGCACGATCTTCCATAGTTATTGCAGTAAAGGTTGACGTCAGAAGTTGCAGTTCGGAATTGATGTCTGCGCAACCTTTTGTTTAATAATTCGTCAAACCAGGCTTCATCACACAACTTTCTGCCGTCCACAACGCACTTTTAGCACTAAAGTTATTATATTTAGTTATTATAGCTGATCGCCTACATGAGGCAATTACAATGGCAATGTTTCATATTAACTTGGACCTCTTTAAGGAACAAGTGAATAGGCATCTTTGAGCTCGCTTCATCGTCGGCCTCATCTTTGCCCCCTGGCTAGATGATGGCCAAGAGAAATCCCATTTTTAATAAAAAAAATAAACAAGATATTTCAAGTACATTTTCAGCTTTCTTAAACTTAGACTCTTTAGATTGAAAACTTTTAAGTTACCCACTAATTATACTTTTGCGTTTGAGGAGAGTTAGGAGACATTTTAATCAAGATTATGTTTTATAATAATAAAATACACGGGGTCAATTTAACATTCCAATTCGATTTCAAATTGTTTCGCGGGATTGTGTCTGTTACTCTGTTCCTGTAAGTGAGCTAGTTAGAAATGCCTAATATTTTTCACAGTTCGCCCCCATTCGACACCTGGTCTTCATTCTGCGACTAATATTTCTAATACTTAAAAGATTTGTACCTTTTTACCGACTTTTCGACACGGGTAGCACCGGTCCTGTTCGGCAGAACTGTCATCTCAGCAAGTTGTCAACCGAGATATGCGTACACAACATTAGTACGTATGTATTAGAATGTTTATAAAATTTCTAGTGGCTCTGTGAGTTGTAGACCTCGCGAATAATATAGATCGGTCGATACAAATCGTTTCACTCGGTCAAATATTGCCAAACACATGGCAGTTCCAGAAAATGACGACGTAGCTCATTATAATCGCGCTTCACAACAGCGCCAACCGCGTCCTGACAGGAAGAACTGGTCTTATGATCGTGAAAATGAAGAGTTATAAATAAAAAAACCGGACCAGACCATTAATTTAGAGCCTAGTGAATCTTGTATCCTTACACGATAGATGGATCACTTGGCTAACGACGCGAATACAGGTTGTGTAGGTAGGCGGCATGACTTTTACATTTAACATAATTTATCTGCGTAAATAAATGTGTTGGTAGTTAATGATAGTTAGTGAATTCTGAATAAGTGTTTAAACAAGTGAATTAAATTACAATTTTAAGGAAAAGCTAAGAAGAAGCCGAGCTAGCTAAGCGACAATGATTAAGCTGTGCAAAAATTTGCCTGGTATGTTCGGACACAACTTTAAGGCTAAATTCTGTCAAACGAACGCAAGCAAAACTAGACTTTGAGCTCTGACTGTAAGGTAGATTTTTGCTTGCTTAATTTGACAGCACTTGGCCTTATATTACAGTTTTGTACGAACTATACCAATTGGTTTTATTTTTATATTTTATTGACGTGTTCTCGTTGATATGACGGGCTGTAAGCAACACCCGTGAAGTATGGCACCAACGCCTACTTCATTTTTCATCGACTATCGGAAAATACAAGAATATTTGTGCTACAAATTGTTAGATTTTTGTAATTTAACCGACACGTTCGATTAACGCTTATGCGAGTGGGCCGCCGGTACCAGCGCTGTGATATGAAAATTTATTTTCGTCACTGAGTACTTAAACCCCTGAAGGATCGCCAAACTGGTACAAATACAAATTGTTCGAAATTTTGTGTCATCACCTCCGGGCCTAAATGAAGTCTCATTTATTTTCTAAAAATAGTGTGCGAAAATCGAGATAGAGTCTGGCTAATGAAAGCCGAGACTGAGATTTATTTAAGACTTTTTTAAATGGGAACTATAATATCTACGCCAAATTTGTCAAACGTCACTTAATTGTTGAGTCACTGAGAAAAACATTGCTCGATCCTTTACGGGTCAAAAAGAGGATATAGCAAATCGCATCATCGTATATTGTTATTCCGCTAAAATTGTTACTTCCATGTCAGACTGATTGAATGAAGTTTATTTTATTGCCCAAGTATCAGCATTATTTTGTCACATTATACACAGTGTTTTTTTAAATTTGCTGCTTTTTTAGAGTTCCGTGCCCAAAGGGTAAAAACGGGACCCTATTACTAAGACCTCGCAGTCTGTCCGTCCGTCTGTCTGTCACCAGGCTGTATCTCAAGAACCGCGATAGCTAGACAGTTGAAATTTTCACACATTATGTATTTCTGTTGCCGCTATGACAACAAATACTAAAAACAAATTAAAATAAATATTTAAGGGGGGCTCCCATACAACAAACGTGATTTTTTTGCAGTTTTTAAAGATAATGGGGCGGAACCCTTCGTGCGCGAGTCCGACTCGCACTTGGCCGGTTTTCTTAGTTTCAGCTTTCATTAGCCAGACCCTAGCTTAGATACATAGGTATTTAACTATTTATTGTCTTTAGATTGAATTATAAAATATTTGTGGACAATTTGTGGACAATCTTACACAAATCAACCTAGTCCAAACTCCCAAACTAAGCAAAGCTTGTAATATGGGTACTAAGCGACGATATACATACTTATTATAGATAAATAAATACTTAAATACTTAGAAAACATCCAAGACCCAAGAACAAATATTCGTGCTCATCACACAAATACGGCCGGGATTCGAACCCGGAACCTCCAGCTTCGTAGGCAGGGTCACTACCAACTAAGCTAAAGCGGTCGTCAAATTTACTGAAGCTGATCTGAGCTTGATCTTTAGACAAGGAGGACGAGAAGGCAATGAAATTGTTTCTCTCTCTTTACCAGAGCCGTTATTTATCTATAGTTTCGCCCACAACCATAAAATTCAAATTGCGTCATACGTACGTCTAAAACCACTACGGAACCGCATACTCATAAATACCCAGACTAAACCACAGTTCGCGTATTCTAATCTAAACTGTAACCCGATTGCATAAGGTATAAATTCGATTACGTGTCGCGGGTATCCCATCGCTGCAAGCTTTGTCAAGTTAGGGCGTGAGGTCGTCGCAGGTCACTCTGGTTTTTTGTTTAACTACAGTTAAGGTGCGGAAACATTGGGAAACGGGTAAATAGCCCGTAGCACGTGCGCACGCGCAATCGCAAAACGGGGAAGATGCTGCAAATAATAATGATCATCATCCTCCTAGCGTTATCCCAGTACAGTTGCATCCTTATGGCGTTACGAGTTTAAAAACTTTGAAACGCTGTTCTGCCCAGACAAGGAAACAATAGGGACTGATTTTCAGATATATGATTCTTGACTATATGATTGTGTTTCTGATAAAAGTCGAAACATGATTGCTTAAAATTTTCTCGATAGAAAAAAATCCAAAGTTGAGTCTATATTTTCCTTTTTTACTCAGTCTACTAAAACAAAACATTATTAAAAGACACGATTAAGTTAATATGATGGTATTTTACCTCATCCAAATTCTGTCAAGAGGAAATTTAATAAACCTGCACACAGTCAGATATTTATCGAGATTTGTCTAAAAAAGCCATCCCATTTTGTCACGAGCGATAAACATAAGGGCGTCTCTTTCAATCGATATATCGCCATAAGGATGCCCGGGGTCCGCTACCTACTCCCAAGATTTAGCGTAGGCACTAGTTTTTACGGAAGCGACTGCCATAACCTGACCTTCCAACCCGTGGGGAAACTAGACCTTATTGGGATATTTGGGATTAGGCCTTAAGTCAAGTGAGTGGGAAACTTGACTGTTAGAACTTAGAAGTTCTCAAGCCGCTCGAACGCTTCTAAGTAAAGCTGGCTTAACGACTCAACGGCTCAATGAGCTTAACGTGCCTTCCGAAACACGCAAATAATAGTGATATAAATAAAAATCACATTATTGATTTCAACTTTTTAACTGACGAACGTCAAAAATACTCGCCTTTTTCAACGCTGCCGTGCCTCAAGAATACTTACATTAATCGAGAATCTCACGGCTCGAAATAATTGCCATAAGATAAATAAATTATTTATACGAGTACAGTAACTTTGCCTGGTATAGATTGAAAATGCCATGTATTGGGCCATTTACCTTACTTGCGGGGAGAGTCGGCTCCAAGGTAACCGAAAATGTTATAATTTTTTGTATACTTCTTTAACATAACCCTTCGATACGCCGGTGAATTTTTGAAATCGATTGAGCAACCATAGTGTCACGGCGAACGTATTTTTACGCAATTTAAAACCAAGGTGTCAGATTTCTGAATGGACTGCAGCCATTCATCGTCGCGCTAAGTGAGGTAAATTGGAGAAAAAACACCGCTCTGTTAGACCGGCTCCACACTAACGGTTGTGTTTTTTTTTCTCAAATTGCGCCCGTAACATTCAGCCAGTGTTAGTCCCGGTACAGACCAAATGGTTTAATGATCTGTTGGTTGAGTATGTAGTGTCGTACTATGTATACCTATGTGCCATAATGTACATTTAAAGGGCTGGCAGTATATTGCTCTTTATTAAGTCTATAGGTTTGGATGTGTGCATACAGCAGGACACATTGTGCAGGTATACAGTTTATAATCGAGAGAAAAGCCGTGAAAATTAATAGAATGCTTGTTTGATTACTCAACAATATCTTTATTATTCACTAGTTATCATTATCCCAGCCCCTCCACCAATTTTTGGCAAAATCTTTAATCTACATTCGGAAAGTTCCTTATACTTATAGGGCTATAAGGGCGATTTTTCACTGATCTGCATAATATAGAGAGAGTAGTCCGCGTTCAGTGACCCGAAGTAAGTAAATAAATAGGTGTGAGAGGATGCAATGAAAAAAAACGAGTAGTTACGGTGCCTCCGGCGGGTAATTCTCTACCGTTCTGTAGCTCTAGTATAAGTTTTTTCGAAACATTAACTAATTCGAACGCGTTTGCGTTTTGTCTCAAAATGTATGAAAACGCTCTCACCGAGTTTGAAATACGCGCGTTCATCGGTTAGCAACAAATGTTATACCCGCTATTTTAGTTTCCACTAGTGACCACCAGAAGCGCTGTTCACGTTTTCATACCATTTTCATACATTTTGAGACAAAACGCAAACGCGTTCGAATTAGTTAATGTTTCGAAAAAACTTATACTAGAGCTACTGCACTGCAAGTGGCTTTACTATTGGCTAAGTGAATCTTTACCCGATTGTACCGGAAGTTGGGTAATATTTGTCGTTTACCTACAAATCTAATTGTTTTACTAACACATCCCGTCAGCACCTCAGCATACTTGTTTAGCCACACTAACACACAAATACTAACTGAAACAGGAAAACTTTAGTTTACCAAAAAAAAACTTACGAATACCTTGCTTGATTAATGATTACTTACCTATATATTTCCAATGTAGATGTAGATAGTTTTCGAGAACTCCCGACTTAATGAGCAAATAATTTGCTGCATTGTTGCTTATGTAAATACTTACTTTTTGAAATGAAGTACTTAATTTATATTGCAATGGAATCATGAAATGAATCTACCTGATGGCAGGCGACTTCAAGCCGCATTTGGGCACAGGTCACTCACGCGTCCGTCCGTCCGTCGTCTGTCACACAGGTTTTACAGCTAAACGGTTAGAGCTGCAGTCTTAATTTTTTTACAGTATAAGCTTCTTGGTGGCCCAAAGCTATACAAATAGTCAAAACTTATTTTTAAATGTACTAAGAGGGACTCCCATACAGCTAAAGGGGGCGCGAAAACAAACCAATTCAAATTTTGCGTTTGGTTCGGAACCCTAAATGTGCGAATTCTGACTCGCACTTGGCCAGTTATACTTATTCTGAGACGCGGCCTAAAAATACTGGAGTACCTTTGTTTACCATCGGCCCAGAAATCATTACAGCTAACTAGATTGTATGCAGTTATGTGTGCTCTCGTCGAAATAGCACCATAGCGCCAAATTACGGTATAGTACGATTGTCCGGAAAATTGCTTTGTCAGATGACTACGTATTTCATTTGATTCTGTATCTTAACGCCATTCCAATAAAGTCTCTATAAATAAGCGATCCGAAAGAGTAAATAAGATTTTATGGATATTGCGGAGAAGTTACGGTTGGGAATCGAATAGAAATACAAAATGGTATAATCATTTTTAGGTTTTTTGATCCATTGCAGTGAATTTATTTGGATGGATACAGTAGGAAATTACCTAGTAGGTATATCTTTCGTGCTTTAAATTTTCAACGTTGATATTATCGATTTTTTTTTCATTCTTTGTAGACAACATACATATATATTTTTACATGCAAATTTTAAACTTAATTTGACCTAATTAGACACAATACGCGTTTCAAATTAGTACAACCTTAAAATATCGCTTAAATTAATACGCGTTCCAAATAAGTATACAATGGCTAATCATTGCTAAATGGAACATGTTAGTATCCGTTTAATAAAACCCAAACCTATTAGCAAGTTACGAAGTAGGTACACTAAAATACCCGTCTTACCATAGGGTAAAACGGGACCCTATTACTAAGACTCCGCTGTCCGTCTGTCCGTGTACGTCCGTCTGTCACCGGGCTGTATCTCATGAACCGTGATTGTTAAACAGCTGAAATTTTCACAGATGATGTATTTCGGTTGCCGCTAAATATAACAACAAATACTAAAAACAAAAACAGGATACAATTTAATAAATTAAAGAAAAACAAACATGATTTTTTTGCCGTTTTTATAGATAATGGTACGGAACCCTTCGTGCTCGAGTCCGACTCGCACTTGGCCGGTTCACGTTTATATGTTAAAATAAACTATTTTGGCCGAACCCGAAGTTTTAAAAGGGTAGCATTTAACGAACCACCAAATTAGTTGCCGAATGATGCTCTAAAAAATTACATTGATTACCAAAAATACTAGATTCGCACCAAATTTTCAACTCCTTTTAAATATAAAGTGCAACTCAAAGAAGTAACATGTCGATAACCTATTAAATTAAATTGTTACCAAATAAATTAGTCACTACCCAAAAATACTTAATGATCACCTAATTTCAAACACCAAATTTCATATAATTTACATCCAAATATTACAGGGCTCGTAATCCTATTAAAATTATTTACACCCAAATAATTCATTCGATACCCAGAAACACTACATGATCACCAAATTTCACGCGGCAATTGTTTTTTAATGTCCGACGCGCAAAGCAGTTCCAATCTAGTCTAACCTCATTGCTAGCACACTGATGCGGTTTTCCATACGGTCCGTCTCGCTCGCACCTCGCACCGCGTGCGAGCAAGACAGCGCTAAATGATTTTAAGAAGTTGAAGTTTGAAATAAAAATAGCTATTTTAATTTCAAACTAGTGGAGATTGGAACAGTATTGACGGATCTCCGCTGGCGCGGAGCTCCTATTTTGAGTTGTTTTGGCCCTTCGGGCCGATGCAAAACTAACATAACCTAAACCTACCTATACCTATTTCTACCTATTAACTTCCTTTAATTTTTCCATGAAAGTCTATCTATATTAATAAAGTAAACTCATTTGAGGACCTTTATCCATTTTCATAACAAACTAACAATTTAATAAATCAACAAAACTCATTTTCAAATAAAAGGTTTCAATCAAACGCGCTCACGTCAACACATTAAAAAAAAAAAAAACTTCTTGCAGGAGTGCTACCGCGAAACACAAACGAAGTTTTCCCTCTCTGTCGCACTTATGTGCAAACTTGCAAGTGCGACAGAGAGGGAAAATTTCGAATGCTGTTCGCGGTAGTAGCCCAGTTTGTAAACCATCAGCAATAGGTAGTTAGAATGAAACAGCAATAGGTACCTTTCACTCTAACGACATATCAATAGGTTTTATGCTTCAGACAATTCTTTGTATTTGATTGAGTGAGATAGCAGTATACGTGTTATTATTTCACACAGCCACATTGCGCGTTGTTTTTTAAATTAATTTTAAATTTTACTTTCTAATTTATAACATTTTGGAAATAACTGAAATATTTATAGTGCTAAAAACAATTAATTTGTAACTGTTTACTAAAATGTAGCATGCGATGTATATAATATTTGGATGTAATTCTAATGAAAAAAGGTGCATGAGATTAGGTGGTAGTTTAGTGTTTTTGGTGGTACTTGACAATTTTTTTGATGTGATTATAAATTTATAGGAACGCAATAAGTAAAATAGGTGCAAGTGCTGCAAAAATAGGTAGAATTTTTTTGGTGACTCGGAATTGCTGATCGATAAATTTTTTTGAGTGTTCAACCTTATTTTAGGGTTCGAAAATTTGATGATATCAAAAGTTATTTAGGTGATCATTTTATTTGTTCCCGTTTTAAAAGCTCATAGACTGTAGATACGTACTTGTCAAAATCATAATCGTAAAATAACCGTTAACTCTGCTACTGTTAAGCCATTACGAACTTCCTTTTTCCTGTTTTAGACAACTAACTGTATTATCTAATAAACACGTAATTACTCATTGAAAAAATCAATTTATTTCTATAGTTTGTTAGGTATTTACCTACGCTGTAATTACTAGACGATTAATATATGAACTGGGAAATTTTAATCCCAATCGGAAATTGCTATCGGAAATTGTCGTCCGTTAATTGTTGATAGCTGTAAAATTACTTCTTTGCTATGCTGTTATTAGATAAAGCAATGATGCTATGATATGAGCGTACGCTCCTCCTGTTTTGATTGTCCTCTAGATTCATAGCAAACATTCATAATAGGAGGTCACGATGGTGGTTTATCATAGGTAAGCGGATAAACGTCTTTGATGATGTATTTTATAACCGTCCGTACTACAGATGTGCAAGTTGCGGAAAGTTTCCAAAAAGTTGGAAAAGTTCTCGGAAATTTCTTGAGAATTTCATAGAAATTTATAAGAAATTTTCATTTTACATTTCGGAAAGTTTCAAACCCCATACAAAAATGTGAGAAATTTCAGAAACTCACGTGGAAAAATTCGCAGTTTTGGAAAGTTTCCGACGGCACATCAGTAGCTCTAGTATAAGTTTTTTCGAAACATTAACTAATTCGAACGCGTTTGCGTTTTGTCTTAAAATGTATGAAAGTGGTATGAAAACGTGAACAGCGCCTCAGGTGGTCACTAGTGGAAACTAAAACAGCGAGTATAACATTTGTTGCTAACCGACGAACGCGCGTATTTCAAACCCGGTGAGAGTGTTTTCATACATTTTGAGACAAAACGCAAACGCGTTCGAATTAGTTAATGTTTCGAAAAACTTATACTAGAGCCACAGTAGTCCGTACTAATTTTTGGTCTAGTTATGCATAAACTGAAAAAAAAATCTAATATGCAGTCAAGATATAGCAGTTCTACTGTTTCTAATGCAGCTGCTTTAGGTGCGTTAATTACATAAATTTTTTGCATATGACCGGACCCATTGAAAACGTAGTCACAAAACACTACATAGTTATATTCTACAGATAGCGGTCGCAACCGGCGAGTCGCGAGCAGCATGAGAAGTTTCATCATCATCATCATCATATCAGCCGAAAGACGTCCACTGCTGGACATAGGCCTCCCCCAAAGAGTGCCACAATGACCGGTCTTGCGCCACCCGCATCCAGCGGACTCCCGCGACCTTTACCAGGTCATCAGTCCACCTTGTGGGGGGTCTACCCACGCTGCGCCTTCCGGTCCGTGGTCGCCACTCGAGAACCTTTCGGCCCCAACGGCCATCGGTTCTACGTGCAATGTGCCCCGCCCACTGCCACTTAAGTTTAGCGATTCGAAAGGCTATATCGGTTACTTTGGTTCTGCTACGGATGGCCTCATTTCTGATGCGATCACGCAGAGAAACTCCCAGCATAGCCCTCTCCATTGCCCTCTGAGTGACTTTGAGCCTTCTTATGAGGCCCATGGTGAGCGACTACGTTTCCGTACCATATGTCATCACTGGCAACACCCACTGGTCAAAGACTCTCGTCTTGAGACACTGCGGAATATTGGACGAAAAGATATGCCGTAGCTTCCCGAAATCTGCCCAGCCGAGTCGGATTCGACGATTTACCTCTTTCTCAAAGTTGGACCTACCTAGCTGGACAGTCTGTCCTAGGTACATCAGTAGTCCGTACTAATTTTTGGTCTAGGTATGCATAAACTGAAAAAAAATATCTAATATGCAGTCAAGATATAGCAGTTCTACTGTTTCTAATGCAGCTGCTTTAGGTGCGTTAATTACATAAAATTTTTGCATGTGACCTCACCCATTGAAAACGTAGTCACAAAACACTACATAGTTATATTCTACAGATAGCGGTCGCAACAGGCGAGTCGCGAGCAGCATGAGAAGTTTCATCATCATCATCATCATATCAGCCGAAAGACGTCCACTGCTGGACATAGGCCTCCCCCAAAGAGTGCCACAATGACCGGTCTTGCGCCACCCGCATCCAGCGGACTCCCGCGACCTTTACCAGGTCATCAGTCCACCTTGTGGGGGGTCTACCCACGCTGCGCCTTCCGGTCCGTGGTCGCCACTCGAGAACCTTGATGAGAAGTTTACTTCGGTCCAACTACCGGCCTCCTTATTGACTACTGACAATGTGGTACCTTTTGTCTGATACAATTTTGTTAGCTACTATGTGCTAACCTAACCGCTAACCGATCGCTGTCCTACGCTACATAGTCATAGTCACTTAAGTGGCTATAATATTTAGTACCTCGCTTTCGTAAGCTGCAAGAGCGGTGTTAAACCACTGTGTCGTAAACGCATCTTATTGTTTCGAATATTCACCTGATTCCAACCGTTGCCTCACGAAATAACCGCAACGACCAAAAATAACAGAAACGTGTAGGTACGATAATAATTATGTACCTATACATTTAAGAACTTATGTCAGATGAATAAAAGCCAAAGTTGTATAAACATTCTGATAATTGTCCGTTTATGTGGTAATGCCAAGATCTGTTCAAGCTTATTGCCGATCATAAAATCCTCCTAGCGCTACCCCAGTACAGTTGCATCCTGAAGAATTTCCGGGGTCTTCTAACTAATCCCAAAATTTTCGAATCTTAGAATCTGACCTTTCAAACTAAAGGGAAACTAGACCACATCGGGATATTTACGTACATTGAAAATACC
Organism: Cenopis cana; assembly: GCA_951800055.1. Taxonomy (NCBI): domain Eukaryota; kingdom Metazoa; phylum Arthropoda; class Insecta; order Lepidoptera; family Tortricidae; genus Cenopis; species Cenopis cana. Next base: position 3,732,760 of record OX637495.1, read on the forward strand.
TGTCAATCACGAATTTTCGTGTTCCGCTTTATTTATACTGGCAAGTATTGGTTATAGCTGCATATTATATCTCAGGCTTAAGGTTATCACAACGATAAATTATTGACGCATAAAATGGGACGTGGTGCTATAACATCGATTGTTATGGGCAGTAATATAATATACAAGATATTTCAAAGGCCGCCGGTAGCGCCGGTCGGTAAAATCGTGTAAGTAATTCCTTTTCAATTATGTGGAACCAAGGAACACAATAAGACATTCAGGAACCCATGTTCACATAAAGGTACTCAGGGGGTCAATTCAATGAATGTATTCGCGCATCCGTTGTCGCTAAACCTCGCTCAAATTAAATAATTGTGTAAAATGTAAGTGCCGGATTGATCGGCAAGTCGATTTGGAAAATCACGGGGTCTGGGTCTTGCAAAACGTACGAGAGCGGATGCGCATAATGTCGCATTTGGTAAAAATCTGGTTTATAAGTAAATAAAGATGCTCCCACGCAGGTGCATGTGTAAATATCTTTAGGATTTTGTAAGGTCGTTGACAGACGCCTATAAAGATAATTCTTTAAGTATGCAAGTTGTATGTTCTTTAAGTATGGAGACCGAAATGAAATGACCGAATTGCTTTTGTCACCAAAGATTTTAACGAAATTCATTTATTTCAGGTAAACCCCAATGACACACGATACCCAGGCAGGAAAAGTAAGCAAGTAATCTGTCTTATGTGTACCTATAGCAATCATTTAACCCCATTTTTCCCAATTTCCTATCCCATCTTATCCCATGTACCTAACCTATGACCGTTTCTTGGTAAACGTGCAACACAGCGATTCTACGAAAGGTATTATGTATGGTTGAAGCAGGTATTGTTACAGCGTTTTTCCATGGGTTGTGTGGTTACGTAAGAACGTGGAAAGTGTCACGTTTGCGCGTGCGCGACCATTGTGTTGTGTTCCGCAGGTGATGTTTCGTTACGAGAGATTATCAACTAATTAATCGCTTAGCGAATAAACGTTGATCATCTTTGATAAATTTAAATGGAAGTGCCGAGCTACCGTTTCCATACCGACACCACAAACATAGCAAGCAAACTATGTCTCTGACTATAAGTTAGGTACTTTACTTTAAGGCCGATTTGCACGTAGATTATTAGTACCCACGATTAAAGAGTCATTAACTTGGTGCAAGAACTTACTTGCAATTTTCATTACATTGCGATGGATACTGAGGTAGGACAAGCACAATTAAAAGAAACGAAAAAGAAGCCATCAAAAATAAAAATCGCATGCAATAGGGTATTAAACTAAGGTAAAAATAAATTATTTTTTACTTGACTAATAAAAGATCTAACGAAAATACTCGAAAAACATCAATTATTAATTTATTTTAGCTAATTGAAAGATTTTATAAGCATAAAAATGGCATAAAGATTTAAAAAGGACGCTGATTTGAACAAACCTACTCACACTGTCTTAGTGACGTCACTAAGACAGTATTTCCCTACAAACTTCATATTAAGGCGAGGTTCTTGTACCGCGCAATGCTAAATTTCACCCCCGCACCCCGCATCGTGTGCGACAGAGACAACACTTTGTCCGAGCGCTCCGTCCTATACAAGGACGGAGGTCACATGCCGGTGCGTCTACCACAGTGTAGTAATTACAGTAGTGCAACTAGTGCAAGTCGTCACGTCACAGAAAATAGTGCGCGAATTTAGTTAGTTACATACGTTGAATTCAAGTCCAATCAATCAAATACATACGTGTATGTTTGTAGTACATAATACATATTTATATTGTATTAACATTTGATAAAATTTAACGTAATTGCAAAAGGAGTTATTTTAATTTACATGTTTAGTTTAATTTGTTTGGGTATGTATAAGGCCCTACAAGAATGGAGTGTATATCTACATTTCTAAAGGGTCGGTAATGCGCACGTGACACCCTGGAGTTGCAAGCGTCTATAATCTGCGGTGACTAATACTTACTATCAGGCGGGTCGTACGCTTGTTTGCCACTAACATGGTATAAATATGTTATTTATATTTTTTTTACATGTGTACCTACTTGACATTTTGAAAGTGCTTATTTATTTTATATGCCTATTTGAAAGAAATAAATGACTTTGAACTTTGAACTTTTAAAAAATGCATATTTTTTATACCACGTCGGTGGCAAACAAGTTTGCGGCCCGCCTGATGGTAAGCGGTCACTGCATCCTACGGACGTTTGCAACCCCAGGGGCGGCACATGCGCGTTGCCGACCCTTTTAAATATTTATACACTCCTTTCTTGAAGACCCCCATATTGTACCTACCAGTGGCGGCGCGTCAAAAATATTCTTAGGGAAGTTGGAAATACTTGGCTTTTCCTATTCTTCATGAGCCGTAGTAAAAGAACTGGACTGGGTGAAAATTAGGCAAGCCGGTGGGAATCGAGTTGTATGGACGCTGCGCCACTGGTACCTACCTAGTACCTTTCTTGACAAACATAACGAAGAGAACAAATCGCCAAACGTGAACTATGCGTCTTTGAAGAGTTCAATTCTGATCATCATCAGCAGTTCCACTTCATCAAATGTCACTTATTTAAATGTAAATGCTTGATTTGTTTGAAAATACTAAAGTCACTATATGTATGCCTTTCACATTTGAGGAGTTCCCTCGATTCCTTATGGATCCCATCATCAAAACTCGAGCATGAAAAAAATTACCCGCGAAAATAGAACTTGCTTAACAAACACAGCTAGGAGGACAAATCGCACAAACGTGAACTTTTCGTCGTTGAAGAGTTCTGTTCTGATCATCATCAGCAGTTCTACTTCATCAAATGTCACATTTTTAAATGAAAATGCTTGATTTGTAGATAAAAATACAAAAATCACTATGTGTTTGCCTTTAAGATTTGAGGAGTTCCCTCGATTCCTCAAATCCATGAGAACTGCGTTTTGACAAAAACGGGACCAACTTGTATACTTACAATCTAAAAAAGAATTTTCAAAATCGGGTCAGAGATGCCCGAGTTCTGGAGTAACAAATATTAAAAAAAACAACGGGTTGCACTCCGGGAGTGCCGGCAGAAGTGAAAACTCAATGACATTTAGGTATCCCTGAATTAGTCAAAATCGAGTATGCTGATTTTTGGAAAAGAAATATTTTTTTACTTAAAATAAAATAAATATGAAATTTTAAATCCTCGTTCGTTCGTTTGAAATTTTCGTTTTTATTCACTTAAAATTCAAAATATATATAAAATTTGAAATTCTTATCCCCGAATCAGTCGAAATCGAGTATAATGACGAATTTTCGTAAAATATATTCATACTCATATTAATATTCATACTCATATTCATATTCATATTCGAATAATCCATCTACATATATACATTTCTCCCGAGTATCATTGTGTCCACAATACTTTACAATGACCAGCCAACCCGTCCCAACATCGTAACCACGACACTAGGAGAAGTCCCCTCCTAACATCGCAATCATGATATTAGGAGGGGTCGACCTAGCTGGTCTGCCGATCTGTCGCGAGTTTAAACATTTTTCCCCATTACAAAAAGTGCTCAGCGCCGCTAAAGAAGTTTTCACTTCAAAAACATTCAAACCTCCCCTTTTGAAATCTTGAACTCGGTAAAATAAAAAACATACGACCGAATCCGAATAGAGTACCTCTTTTGAAATCTTGAAGTCTGTTAAAAATATGGCCTTGAATGACGTCACTGTTATATGGCATCTCTTTCATTCTAATATAAGATGAATCTAATGAAAGAGATGCAATACAACAGTGACGTCATTCAAGGCCATATTTTCTAGCTTCAAACGAATGTTCGGCACGCAATCTCCAAGATGTATCTACACTTCTTGGTACCCAATACCAAATATTTTTGAAGTGAAAACTTCCTTAGCAGCGCTGAGCACTTTTTGTGATGAGGATAAATTGTTAAACTCGCGACAGATCGACAGACCAGCTGAGTTGACCCCTCCTAGTGTCGTGGTTACCATGTTGGGAGGGGTCAACTTGGCTGGTCATTGTAAAGTATTGTGGCCACAATGATACTCGGGACATATATGTATGTATGTAGATGGATTATTCGATTACTGCGAATATGAATATGAATATCTTTGTTATTTACGTTTTTTATCATGTCATTAAGTTTTTACTTCTGCCGGCACTCCCGGAGTGCAACCCGTTGTTTTTTTTTAAATCAGTCAAATACTGTTCTGTGATACAAATTAAAATGAGGTCAAATTAAAATGCTTTGTAAATCATAAATATGTATACACGCTTCACAAGTCTAAATATGATACACTTTTCGAGCATGAGAAGTGAAAAATACTTTTAGTAGGTAGTGCTTGTACTGTTTTACTCGATACTGTGGAACTGTACGATGTGCCGTGTATAGGTACCTACTGTTTGTGTTTGATGTATTAAATAGAGGAATGTAGATTTTCTAGATACTAACCTTTTATGTTTATTCAATCTCCAGACCCTCAGAGACGATATCTTCTTTTTATTTCGGTTGCAAACCATTTTTTTTTCGCTCGTGGCGCTGAAAAAAAATTGCGTACGTCCGACCTCCAATGCGCTCCGCGCGGGACTGACGCGGTAGAGCAAGCGCGGAGCGGGCGTGAATGTACCATAAATTTCGTTGTTATTGGGTGAAAAAATACAAAAATAAGTATATTCAAAATTTTAGTCCCGAGTGTCCTCACACCATCAAAGACGCTTATTTTGGTGTAATTTCCAATTCATAAAGTTACGTAAGATTGAAATAAAATGAGTTTTAAGATCAAGAATAGAGGTACGTTTGGCATTTTTTTCTATCGACCAAAGTTTGTCCAATTACGTAACGGAGTCCCGACTGTACTAGTTGAAAGTCTCAAATATAACCCTATATTTTTTTTGGATTTTTAATAAGTGGTGTTTCAAAATAAAACCGTATTTAGAATCACATATATTACAATGAGCCCGCCTTAACAAATCGTTTTTGACATTTAATAAAAAGTTGCTGATTTGACTAGGGGTTTAATACCGTATTATTGCTTGTAAATGGGGTTTTATTCGTACTAAAGCACAGAAAAGCGGGAATTGTCTTCCTTGAATTCAACCTTGTCTGATACGTCCAGTATTATTTAGTATGTGGCTCTTTTTCTCGCTCATTCCATAATGTATGTCGTCCAAGGGGCCATAAGTTAATAAAATATTCGCCGCTTTAGTATGTAAGGAACAGTGTCATTTTTGTCTCACAGCGATTTATAAACAATACCTATAAGACGAGTGTTTTGAAGTTAATTTCTGCCCATCTGAACTTCTGAATGACATTTCGCAGATCACCGGTGACATCGCCAAATATCTTACACTACCTCACTTTGTCTGCCTTTTTCTGTTATGCTGTGTGAATTTTTAGTTGTTAGTTGTTTTGTCTCAAATAAATATTTCTTATTATCTTATGTTATCTTTGATTATAGATCAAAGTTTGATTAACAGTACAAAAAAGTTATCAAATAAGTTCCTGTCCTAAAATTAAATTTTTGTTACAAACTTTTACTTATTGCCGACGGTACTTTTTTCTCCACACTCTCCACAGTCATCAGCTAGTCGTTGACAGGTTTCCAATGAGCTCAAACATGACAAGTTTATCTTGTGTAGTTTAGGAGTTGCTATGGCCTATGGCCTTTACCTTCTGTCTCCATCCTGAAATTATTTTTGGGATATTAAAACTTGAAACGATATGAACAAAAGAGGTGTGAATGAAGAGATGACGAGTGACAGAGATGTATGGAAGAAAAATACATGCTGCGCCGACCCCAAATAAATGGAAAAAGGGCAAGCGAATGATGATTAAAACTTGAATACATTTCCCAATACACCCTAAGTGTACTCGTACACCGATTGTCTGCATTTAGATCTAAATAAAACGAATTACGTGCTACACCTACACATACCAGGTCACCAGGAAATCATAGGATACCATAAAACACTTTCATTATCCGCAGCAAAAACCCTAAATTAGGTTATGAACAATGCTCATCGTGGGAGCTTCTGTTACGTCAGGTCTTCTTCTTGGGAACTGGTACATGGAAATGTGCGGAGACGTACCTGGCTCTCTGTGATGCGCAATTTTAGTTGTAAAACAATGTGATGCGCTATTGTTATCTTATCGCTAGGCTATAAGTAGTAATCTTAGCATGTGATGACTGGTGATGCAACGTATGCTTGTAAACAATGCTGCTTGAGGGCCCTAATACACATGTACGGTACGAGTCTCGCGAGTTTTAACTACATTGCGCGGTTTTATAGAGCGATTGAACTTGTTACCTTCGTGACCCGCAGTGTAATGAAGTGCTTGTGTAAATAAGGCTTGAGCGGCTTGAGCCCATGCAAAAATATATGCCTGTTTGACTACATTGCGGGTCATTGAGGTATAATGAGTTTAAGAGCCCACATATGCATGCCAATGTTTATCGTCATAGATCTCAACATCTATAGTGATTAAATATCTGTCCTTGCCGTATATTAATTGTGAACTATTCTCCTCCAGTCTGCTAAAAGTGAAAACACGATATGCAAAAAAATTCTTGATACTTTTATTTTTCAAACATAACCCTTATTTTCGATATTTTTGGGTTGGATCTTTAAAACCCCTCCATCTTTAACACTGACTTTTGGTTTCATAGTTGTACAATGATAAGTTCTAAAACCTGAGAAAAAAGATAATTCTTATAAATATACACGTTTAGAATAAACATCAATATTTACGAAAAGTACGCGCTGAGCTTCCGTAGAGAACTCACGCGTGTTTGAGTGGGATATTTGCAATGCCCACTACGCCCTCTTAAGGCTAGGTTTTTAAAAAATCAGTCAGACCAAAATGTCACATTATGGTAACTTAATATTTTTTCTATATAAATTACCGATACAATTTAAGATTAACGGTTTCTTATAAAACCGCGGCAAAATCGATCTATCGAACCGCGAAATGAAGTTCTTAACACGTTCTCTGTCCGGATGGCCCCAATGTGGGGTCATAAACCTTTTTTTCAGGACCCCATCATGCTTCCACTGTGGGGTCGATGTGACCCACACTGAATGCACATTCCAACTGTCAGTTGGGCTTGTGACATTGTCAGATTGTTTTTTATGGGGACAGTGAACAACGTGTTAAGACATTGAGTTAGTTATCGTTAAGGGGATAAAGCACTGTTTTATGTCACGGGAAGTAAGTAAGGGGTTGCCGGCCGTGTACTGCATATGTATAGACGGCCGAGCGTAGCGAATCCGGATAGTTATGAGGCTGGCCAAGGTATTTATTGTGCTTTTCTCAAACATGCAATCAAATAAATACATAAAAACACCAAAAAATCAAAATTTAATTTCTAGAGAAACTAAAAGTAAGTAAGTTTACTAGGTAAACAAGCGCGTTCCATCCTAGACCGCATTATCGCTTACCATCAGGTGATTTGTGGTCAAGCGCAAACCTGGTTTGAATAAAAAAAACTAAATATGTAGACGAAAAGTTCGTTGAAAAAAAAATTGACAATTCACCCAATTTATACACAAATCGATACAATAAAAAAGTAATAAAAGTATTTATCTTAAACACCTGATCGATTATTAGAAATTGTTTCTGAATGACTAAGGTTGGAATTTCCTTAGCACGTGCGTGTGCAATGCGGACACCGTTCTCTTTAATTCAATAACGTATGAAGTCCAGCATGAATCAATTGTAATTCCAAACTTAAAATGCCGTGGATAAAGTACACATTTAATTAATTATTTAGCAAATAGCATTGTTAAACGCATTGAGATTCCTCGAATGTGGTAAAGAATACCGGCTTAAAAATATTTCTTAGATTTCAGCCGGGATCATTATTGACAGGAAAGTTCTTTTAGTTAATATTATATCCTACTATTTATTATATATGTTAAAGTTTCAATGCTTGCATGCTTGTTTCCCAATCATGCGAAAACGACTGAATGAATTTTGACAACATTAGCTTAAAGATTGACATGACATCTACCGGTGTAGTACAATCTACCTACGGCACAGAACAAAACAATGCATAATTAATTTTTTTTTCGCCAGGACATAACAGGTTTATACGATAGTTAAAACAAAGATACATTACGATACTTTTTGTCCCAAAACACAACCCCCAAAGGGATCAAACTAGTGATGAAAGTTTGATACGAGAGTTAATGTCTTCGAAGTACTAATTTAACCATAAGGTGCCTTCAGTAGCTCTAGTATAAGTTTTTTCGAAACATTAACTAATTCGAACGCGTTTGCGTTTTGTCTCAAAATGTATGAAAGTGGTATGAAAACGTGAACAGCGCCTCTGGTGGTCACTAGTGGAAACGAAAACAACGAGTATAACATTTGTTGCTAACCGATGAACGCGCGTATTTCAAACTCGGTGAGAGCGTTTTCATACATTTTGAGACAAAACGCAAACGCGTTCGAATTAGTTAATGTTTCGAAAAAACTTATACTAGAGCTACTGAACACTCTAACAGTATGAATATATTAGCTTCGTGTTCACTGACTTTACGACACTTTTTTTGTAACCGTGCTTGTGAAACAAATAAGTATCTGTCATGTAGTTCTACTGGTACATAAATTAGGTAATTGCATATCGTTTGATCACACCAACTTGTACAATATCATCAACTATATTTAACCCAAAATGGATCATAAACCGTTGGTATACGATCCAGTTTGAATTGAATGATTCTTAAGTATTAATTACATATCATAGTGAGTGTTACGTCAACGAAATTATGATACAAAATCGTTACCTGGTGAAGTTAAAAGACAACCAAAAATGGTCGGTATTTGCACTGACCTTTAGATTGATATTTGATTGCGCACACAAATAGCCTATTAAGCTTCTGATGAATACGTTCAAATGGATAAAAACTTTATATCGAAGTAATAAAGTTCATTTGCGATTGAATAAAGTTGTAGATATGGTTTGTTCATCGAGATTGATTAGCTGGGGTATCGACTTTGACAAAAAAAAACACTAGTATATTTTTAAAATGGATTTGTTCTATTAAATGTAGAAGTTTTTGCATCGGTACATTGACCTCGGCCAAGAAATTTCATCTCGTATTAAGGAGAAATATTGATGATAGTCTGCAGACGAATAATGACCATTCGTACCTACCTACTAAACATCTTTATTAACTGAGCGAGGCAAGCGAGGAGGTCCGTTTCAACTTGGACAGACATTCTTTCCTATGTCCAGCTGTTAGGTTGCATTTCTAAACCGATTCTCGTGAAATTTAGAAAGCTGGTTCGATAATCGTACAGATTTTCAAGAAGGGGTTGAAAACGTAAAAAATATCCTCGCAAAACGTAAAAGGTACACGCGAGTCGCTAAGATAGAGAGTTAATATAAATGGCCAGATCTGTATCGATCATATCGATCGTACAAAAACAATTGAAGCCGTCTTCATAAAGCAAACGTTTGAAATCGACGTAGCCGCCACTTGTCAGGCAAAAACTGTCACCTTGGAGCGAAGTCCGACGCGTGAGATCTCGCAAAAAAAGTGCAGTCGCTTCTGGCTGTTATTACATGTGATATCCGACTGGCCACAGTATAGGTATTATGACCAGTACGTACTTTTATCTCAGGAGCGCGGGTTGGCCATGATTGTAGTCCTTATTTGTTTGTATTTTTTGTGTTTTTTTTGTGTACAATAAAGTTATTACATACATACATACATTGTAGTTGTGACACATACGAACACAGATATTTACTAGTAAAAGTCGCGAGTTCGCGCGATAATTGCGTAGTCGCGTTTGTTTTAGGACGATCCTTTTAGGACACCTATTCGAGTTCAATATATTCGCGAAGTTCACTCGCGCGGTTGCGCGATCATCGCGTAGTCGCGTTGTATTAGGGTATTTTCACTTTAAAGTGTGCCCCCTACTTTTTTTTCGGATCTCGGTGATTTTGGGTATTCTGACTCAGAATCACGAGTACTATTGATTCAGATAAAGAAAAAATGTCCTTGATTTTCCATACAAATTTTCTGTGTCAGTTTTGTGACGAGCCATATAAACTGTATGTAAAAAGCGTCACAAAACTGACTTTTTTTGGTGGAACACTTTTTTCTTCACGGAAATGGATAGTACTCGTGATTCTGAGTCAGAATACCCAAAATCACCGAGATCCGAAAAAAAAGTAGGGGGTACACTTTAAAGTATAAATGCCCATTAGGACGATCCCATAGAATTAATGCTCTCTAACATGACATACTAAATACGCCGACCTAAAAAAACCATGTGATATATTTTTGTGTTGAAACTGACAACTTATCAATTATCATACAGCCACATGCCATATTTATGCATTTGATTGTACCCACGAGCTGCATCGCGGCTCTTCATAAAAGGCACGACCGCGACGTAAGAGGTTTATTGTGTGCACAACTCCACACACTGCATATATTATTTTCACTGTGATCCCAAGCCGATTATTATTGCTCACCTCCGCAGTCTCACGTAGACCAAATTGATAGTTTTAAAATGATCGCTGATACATGACATCTGGAATCATATTGCTTAGGAGGTTTATAAAACTACCTATAGTTAGTTACCTTACCCATAACACTAAGTGTCCATACAGCTTCGAACACATGAGTAACATACTTTACTGAGCATAATGCTGAAACAGCAACCGATTCACTGCCGCGAAGACACACGCCATTTATTTGTTCAATGTGGTGCGTTTATTATTATTGTTTTTTTTTGTATGTGTGTCTTTCGTTTCGTGCAGTGAATAAATGTTTTCTTTTCTTTTTCTTTTCTTTATACTTCTATATATGTGATTAGTAGCCAAATTAAATACTATATGTTATACAATACTATACAAACATTCTTTATTGCTAATCATAATCATTTTTAAGGGTTGGTGGTTATTATTATGATTATATTTTTTTTCTCACTAAATAAAGTAGGTACAGTCAGCAGCAATGGTTGCTACGCGGGCGAGGTGCTCAAAATGATCTTCACACATCTTTATTATAAGGGAATAAGAGCGTGTGTGTGAGATATTTTGAACATCTCGCCCGCGTAGCAACCATTGCTGCTGACTGTACCTACACTAAAGAAAATAGTAATTAAATCACAAACAATGGTAGACAACCGGCGGTCTTATCGCTAACAAGCGATCTCTTCCAGATAACCTTTGGGAAGCGGAAACGATGCTAGAAACATATTATTGACAGAGCTATTGTGAATTATTGCTATGTTGTATATATTGTAGAGCCTCCCATACTACTTGGCCAATGTATGAAAAAATCAAGTACAGTCAAGGGCATAAATATGTATACATTTTTGGACCTTATTTCAATGGAATAAGGTGAAAAGTGTATACATATTGGTGCCCTTGACTTTACCTACTCTACGGTATTGATATTTTGAACAGCATCAAACGTGCTAACTTGTACTAACTGCCTAATTAACTAATTAACAAGACATTAACTGAACAATCCGCCCACGCCTGAACGACACAGCCTAAACAGCCGTGACAAATGTGACAGCTGATTTGTATGCGCGGTGCACCGGTTAATGTGAAATCTGCCTTATATACGGATCAGGTGTCATCGCGCCCGAATAGGGAGGCTAAGGACAACTGGTCGCAGGGCGCGAGTCATGAGCGGTAGCGGGAGCGATTAACGGCAATGTCAACATTATTAGGATCACGGAATAATGTCTATTATTCCGTGATTACGATTATAATTATATTCATTTCGGAATAATGACTTCTTCTGACAAATGACTTCGAAATATTTTGTATTTTTCCATGTTTGTGTGTGTTTTTTTGTATGTGTGTTTTAGTTGTAGGTAAAGCATGTATAGCCAGACAAAAAAGTGTTCTTCCACTTATCGTTCGTACTTATTTTTCGTGGCTATGTTCTGTATTGTGGTGTTATGTTTATATTTGTACTGTATTTTGTGCCACGAATAAATGTTTTTATTCTTCTTTCTTCTTCTTCTTATCGACTCTGTTTTCACAATAATAAAATTCTAATTTTTTTCTTCGTGTTAACAACGGTATAAAGACAAAATCATAATACAAAAACGACCGTGTCCCGACCCGAAATGTTTTAGTTTGATGCCGGGCGACTTTAGGCTGTGTTGCACTAAGCGAAAAAAATACTAATTATTAGTAACTTTTAGTATATCCCAAGACAAGGAGATTATATACTAACTGTTACAAAACAGTTTAGTAATATAATTAGTAGTTACAAGGACAAATTTTTTGGTATTAGTAAATAACTACTATTATCAAAAACTGTTTTGTAACCGTTAGTATATAATCTCCTTGTCCTGGGATTCACTAAAACTTACTAATAATTAGTATTTTTTTTCGCTCAGTGTCAGGGTAAACTATTTTGCCGAAGTATGTAATAGGTAATTATTTAATACATGTAACACGGTAGGTATTTTGTAATAAAGTTAGAAATACACTTATGAATCTTTTCAAGATAAAATTTGTCGCTACCCGCTTTTTAGTTAAACCACGCCGAGGGCTGAGGTCGACGGGCCCATTCCGCGACGAGCTGAGCCAACAACTCATACGACTCTGACGTGACATGCCCAAATAGGCACTTTGGTGCCCAAGGGATTTAAATAACTTTATATTAGATACAACATATTTAAGGCAAGAGTGAATAGGCATTTTCTGGGTGAGCTCGCTGGTCAAAAGGAATCCCATTATTAATAAAAAAAAAACAGGATACCACAAATGTGGATGAAACTCAATGACAATCTACTATTAGAAGATACTTTTTAAGGTTCCGTACCCGAAGGACCAAACGGAATCCTATTGCTGTCACTCACGCGTCCGTCAGTCCGTCCGTCGTCTGTCACACATCACACAGGCTTACAGCCAAACGGTTAGAGCTATATTCTAAATATTTTCACAGTTTAAGCATCTTGGTAGCCCAAAGCCATAAAATAAATATTTTTATGTCACACCTGGCCATAAAGTGGCCATTATCGCACGCTCCGCGCGCGAAAAACCCACTTCCTGGCCAGGGGGTGACATAAAATTTTGTACTTACCACGGGCGATAATAAAGAAAGCCTCAGATCGCATATTTATCGCCCTTGCCTTCGGCTCGGGCGTAAAATACCTGCGATCTGGAACATTCTTTGTTTTATCGCCCTTGGTAAGTAATGTACTATTATGTCACACCTGGCCATAAAGTAGCCATTATCGCACGCTCCGCGCGCGAAAAAACCCACTTCCTGGCCAGGGGGTGACATAAAATTTTGTACTTACCACGGGCGATAATAAAGAAAGCCTCAGATCGCATATTTATCGCCCTTGCCTTCGGCTCGGGCGTAAAATACCTGCGATCTGAGACATTCTTTGTTTTATCGCCCTTGGTAAGTAATGCACTAAAATATTTGTGGACAATCTTACACAAATCAACCTAGTCCCAAACTAAGCAAAGCTTGTACTATGGGTACTAAGCGAAAATAGTCAAAACTTAATTTTAAATGTTTCAAGGGGCCCAATCCCATACAGCTAAAGGAGGCGCGAAAACAAACCAACTTAATTATGCGGTAGCTTCGGAACCCTAAATGTGCAAAGTCTGACTCGCACTTGGTCGGTTTTTAGATATCACAATGAATTATTAAATCGGTACAGTATTATGTGGGTCGTGTAGTCTAAAGCCCTTTTGATCTAATTACTCGTAGGTCATTGTTATATTAGTGCGATACTTGAAATAAAGTAAAGCAGCTCAATAAAAAAGTTCAACCCTATTGAAATGGCTGCTACACGGAACGGACATCTACATCAACCGCAAGCCTCGATGACAAGGGCCCTCGCAGGGTCACACCAAACCGAAAATGAACTTATCAAATTCTCAGACGTGTTTTAGGGTCACGCTTCCTACTTCGCAATGTAACGATTGTTTAAACAGTAGCGAAACAATAAACAATTATACCTAATAGCCAGTTCCCACACGCAACTGTTGTAATTGTATGAGAGTCCTTGGATTTTTAAGTTTTTACACGCTATTGATAGGATCTAAAGGTTGCGTAGCTTAAGTACTACACGTTGTTTGTGTTAAATTGTTGCTAATAGTAGGTTAGGGTATCGGAGGTGAGAATGTTATGGTAGGGCAGAGATGATTGGAGCTGATTTGAATTAGCGGTCACGAATCATGAACGAGAGTGTTACAAAAACATTCCAGCGCACAATGCACTGGAAACACGCAAAAACATGAAATATTTTCATTACCTATTGGTAGGTTGGGAATATAACACTTTAAACTACTTATAGCGCTTTGTAAACATACCTATGGGCTTATCCAGAAATCATGCGAGGTTCCAAAGGGGGGGAGGGGGTTACGAAAACCTCACGTGTATTTTTTTACTGCACCTACAATACCGAGAAATGATATCTACTCATGTAGAATTTGAAAGTGCCCAAAAAACCTCACGTGATTTCTGGATAAACCCTTAAAAGGTTTGTAAAAAAAGGTAAATACATAAATATCGCGTTAGACCCGTTAGAACAAACCTTTTAAGTAGGTAGGTTAGGTTAGTGTGTGTGACTTGACTCGCCTTAATATCCTATATGTCCCCTGGATGGGGCAGAGGGCGTCCACAACTCCACAGTGATTCACCATCCCTTCGCGCTTCATCTCGCTCCTCGTCTTCCCGATCTTCGCCTCTTCTGCGTCTGTGCGTTGCCAGGTCTGTTTGGGTCGGCCAGGTCTGTTAGATATTCCTAGTTAAGTCTATTAGCAGTTGTTAAACCTTCCTCAATTTCAGCATCTTTAGAGTAGGATGCAGTAATACCTTAAACTGAGATGGTTCAACTCTCCTCCCATATTCAGAGTATGGAAAGTGTAATGAGTGCATTAATTGGTGTTGTATTTTGACACTTCTTGACAAAAAAGGCGTGAAAAGGGTTCTTACGGGTCGGCAATGCGCGAGTGATGCCTCTGGTGTTGCAAGCGTCTATAGGCGTCAGTAACCACTTACCACCAGGTGGGCTTATTTGCCACCGACGCGACGTGGTATAAAAAAACATACCCGATAGTGTGAATATGTTGTGGTTCTAATTTATGTTCGCCATATGTCAAGATTTGATTTTCTATGCTTTTCACATTATTGTAACCTAATGAATATTAACTTACCGAACATTTATGGCTCGGCGTAGCGAGAGATTCAGAAATTGTAAAAAATATTGAGAATTTTGCCAGTTTGATTATCAATAATAGTTATGCCATTGCCATTTTTGTCAAAAGATTGATTACGTTTTCTACCAAAAGTGAATGGGCCGCTGTAAAAATACGATTTTACACGAGACATGTTGTACTCCCAAGTTCGCTAGAAATAATTACGATTGAATGGTAACTACAACTACTGAATTACTGATACACACTGCCAACCTTTTTTCAACACTTAAATGTCAAAGCAATGATGAAACAATTAGGGAATGCCTACGGTACTCTAAAAGGCAACTTGCACACAATACTTGTCAGACAAACCGTCGCAACCCACGCTCGCAGTTTAGGAGCTAACGACGCACAGACATGTAAACGAACTTACGAAAACCATATACCGCGTTGAAATTGCGAATATATTCGCCGCATAAGGCGACGTACGCGCGTAAATTGAGACAGGTTAGTACGTACAGGTAAAGATAAGATTTTAAAAGTACCTACCTACTTATCGAAAAGGATGGAAGTGACAAAATGACGGGTTATAGAGATTTATGGAGGAAAAAACATGCTCCGCCGACCCCAGGTAAATAAGTAAAAAGTAAAGTAAAAAGTATTTATTATCTCCACCACAAAGTATACAGTTTATACCGCTTCGGCCGCCTACGAAACCAACGCTACGTAACCAGTTACGTGACAAGAATATTGTTCTCGCTACGAAACCAGTTACGTACAAAGAATTTTTTTTCTTTCTACGGAACTGGTTTCGTAGGAAGAAAAATATTTTTTCAAAAGGCTTCTACTGGCAGTGTTTATCGTGGTTCCCGAAGGAATAGCGAGATACCTAAAAGTAAAATCAATCGCTAAAGTAATGAACAGAATGAGTAGTTACAAAAACTTGTGCGATGGAGGCTGGTGCCCGAACTAGGGGGATCCTGTATGTCAGGTCACCAGGTCTCCAACCCTCAGATATCTGTAAGTAAAAACAGAATCATATAATATAAACATGATTAGGTAATTATAGGTATACCATACTACCGAGATTGGAATAATGCCAAGCGAAAGTAAATGGAATATGAATGATGGAATGGAATATAAACGAAAAATGTTCCTCAAGATTTTGAGACCGATGCCGCATGGATGATGGTAGCTGAAAAGTCCGAAAATATTTTTGAGAAATTCAGTTCGCACGACGTCGATGGCTTGGTCATCTAGAAATAATGCCAGCTTCAGGCTGGCAGGGCAGTGAAAAGGGCCTAGTGGCCTACGTACCTATGTATACGTATACGTATGATGTGCGCCCATGAATGTTACTTAAGATACTTATCGACTTTGTTGGTGATCCTAAATAAATAAAATAAACATTTGGAGGAGATCACACAAAATCATTTCGAAGACCCATTTCGGGTCACTGAGCCGACGAAGTAAGTAAAGGGCATGCATCCTATTCTGTATTTTACAGAAACTCTTCGTCTTCATGTTTCAGAAGGTACGGTCTGACACCTTAACAATTATAATAATAGGTACTAATACTTTTATGAAATCGCTGTGTAATTTTTTGAATTTTCATAAGAGTTATCAAATCCAGCCAACATAAGAAGAACTCATTTTACTCACACCTCGCGCTCGCATGTTATAGCCGTAACTCGTAAAACATAATAAGCAATCGTACTTGCGAGGCCATGAGTACTTCAAATACTTGTTCTGTACGTACTTGTATACAAGTGCAGGAAGGAATACGGATACATGCCCTTCGCGGGACAATTTGAAGCTATTACGGCTCACGTGGGCGAAGTTTAACTTGCCTTTGTGTATCAAATACCTGCCATAAACAGAATTAAACCTGTCAAGTCATTTGCATATTTTGGGATCCGTGCCAGCTTGGACTGTACGAGGAAGTGTTTTTTAAGTTCGTTTTTAGGGTCCTACAGCCAAAATGGCATAAACCCTAAAGCCTATAGTTCCGAATAAGATTTTAGTTTCGTCCTGTCTACCCCTGATATTAGAGGTAAGCTGAGCGTTTCGATAGCCTCTCAATTTCTTAGGTTTTGTCTCTCAATTTCTATCGACTTTAAACGATGTTTTTGGCCAATGAATGATTATTTGGGCTTGACGCAAGACCACATCTGTACATTCCTTAAACTTCTGGTAACGCAGACACAGCTCTTTAATCACTGTACTATCACGTTTGTAAACCCTTGACTATTAAACTTGACAAGCATTGTGAGTGTAGGCTTCGGTATTTTACAATCCTTCAACCCCATAACTCATTAGATTTCAATAGACAAAATACGGGCGATAGCTATTCAGAATCAAATTACGATTATGTCCGTCGACCATACCGTTTTTAGACAGCTGCATACGTCGACATAAAAAATTGATTCGAATTACAAATGAGGTCGTGAACCCGTCTACCGAAAACTATTCATATAGAACAGGAAATCTTATACATTACGATTAAAATAGTCAAGCTTGCACATAAAAGGACCTTGCACGTGCGAGATAAAGAATCTTTGTTGTTGTCGTGTGTATGGACGAGATGATAAGTCCATTGTTGTGTGTAGATCAATAGTTTTATGGTTATCTTTACAATAGGAGTGAGATTAAAACTGATGTAAGACGGAAAATTGTTTTTGAATATGTCATCTAATGACTCAGGTTTAGGCTCCCATCATTTTTGAACATAAATAATAGTTAGGGCTTCTATCCGTTTGTATGAACTTGTATGTAGTATAATGTGTGATGCTCATAACGACCACATGAGAGACGAGTTTTGTTTTATCAACTGCATAATTATGCCGTGGTAATTTTACGATTTATTTAGAGTTACTTATACTCTTTATTTTGCAAAATACGCTGAATTAGGTACTTGCTTCAGATGTTCAATTAATTCATAATCACATTTTGCGTTTTATTATTATCATTTATTAAGGAGGTAACACAGAAACACATGCATGAAAAGAACACCATAAAATATAGTAGATTGTTTGACAAGGGTCTAAAGTAAGCCATATTACCACGAGATGATTATTTTCCCGAACGTAGAGAGGGAAAATTGTTCGAGTGGTAATATCGCTTTTAGGCCCGAGTTATACACTCTACTTTTCACTTCGATTGCGAGAAAACACATAAACATAAATTATCCATCTTAAATGAATAATTTGACATCATGTTTTTTTTTTCTAAGGCCAGCACCATATTCCTCGCTATGCGTGTTTGCTTTGCGTATTCGCCTCCCTTTCTTTTGCTATATTAAAGAAAGAGATGAACCATGCGCTTTTTTTTTCTTTTAAGAGGAGTAATTGCTTTGACCATAGACACCGCTTAATCTTTAAAGAACTGAAAAACGTCTTTCCTGATTGGTCGATTTTAGTACAGCTGTGTTCTGGTTGGTTGATATTTTTACCAAATATGTTTTAATCTGTCAAATTACTTTTCTGTGATTGGTGGATTTAATCGGTGAAGTATTTTGATTGGTCAAATTAAAATGTTTTGTAAATCATAAATATGTATACATATTTTCCCTAGGGCTTAAATGTACTACTTTAGCCCCGCTTCACAAGTCTAATATGACACACTTTTAGAGCATGAGAAGTGAAATAGTACATTACTTACCAAAAAGTACAAAATTTTATGTCACCCCCTGGCCAGGAAGTGGGTTTTTTCGCGCGCGGAGCGTGCGATAATGGCCACTTTATGGCCAGGTGTGACATAATAGTACATTACTTAACAAGGGCGGTAAAACAAAGAATGTCTCAGATCGCAGGTATTTGACGCCCGAGCCGAAGGCAAGGGCGATAAATATGCGATCTGAGGCTTTCTTTATTACCGCCCGTGTTAAGTACAAAGTTTTATGTCACCCCCTGGCCAGGAAGTGGGATTTCCCGCGCGCGGAGCGTCCGGTAATTGCCGCTTTATGGCCAGGTGTGACATAAAATATTTTTTTAGGTACAGATGCTTCCTTTAACATATCTCACCAATATAATAAACAGTATTTATTTAAAACAGTTATATTATGATCGTTGTGACAGCAATTAAATAACAAGTGTTTGCGTATAAATTATAGCTGATTGCGTATAAATTATAGCTTAGAGGTTTAATATTTATATAATTTTGAGCTGGCTTGTTTGAATTGGGTGAAAGATTTTGAGGTGAAATCAATTTCATTAAAATGTAGTCTATTGTAGTGGTTATATATTCTGTATATATGTATCGTTGTTTTTCAATTGCATCCACGGAATTGATATCCACGTCTACTAGACTGTCACCTAGTATGGGCAAAATTGAGAATGATCGATATGAGCTACTTCAGAGCCCTAGTATATATTAGTCCTACCCTACTCATTGATTTCGGTGACTGCTAAGCCCTATTGCTGAGGCCCTATTGTGAGCTCTGTTAATTCTGTCATGGCTGGTTAGGCGAAACTTGCTCTTGAATACTGTGCAGAGCACTATAGTATTTCATAAGCTCCTAGTCATTACCAGCTGCGCGCACGCACACGATCACAACACCACGCACGTATGAACTATTTACATAAACGGCATGACTCACACCTGTTCGCTGAATCTCATTTAAATTGGCTGCGTATTAGATTTTTTAGGGTTCCAGAGAAGGGCGATGGCCATGGTTTTAAGTTTGCTTCACTATTTAGTTTAACAACAGGTACAACCCCCTATATCTCTCCAACTCCTTGACCGATTTGTGGTTAAAAATATGTATTATCTGTAAAGAAATATAACATTTAACTTCACTTTTTTCAGTTCTTCATTTAGTTCACTTTGGAACTAAAAAAAAATCTCAATATAGGCCGATTACCGTGGAACGAACATACATACAACATCCTAGTCCAAATCTGAATTATTATTCCAGTACTTCTGACAACTTTGCTTCTGCTACATGAGGATACAATTGACAACATTTCATATTTTTAACTACTTTATTTTATGAACTAGTTAGAAAATAGGTAAAAATTTAAGCCACCCGTATTTTTTCTTTTTCAATTTAACTCATTATTTCATACAAAAAAAACTCGTTGAAAAGTAGGTCATTCCAAAAGGGCGTAAGTAAGATATGACGTCATCTTCCCAACAAGAATCCAGAGCCACTTCAGAGCAGCGATTGTCTGTACTCTGTACTAAGGTCTCCCTGAATACAGCGAGGAAGATGACATCAACTTTCGGTTTACAGTAATTTGCGGTTCTTTCCAAAATTAACGGAGAAAAAAATCTAAAAAAATGTTTTTTGTGTACTTCACACGTTTTTACCGAAATGGTTTTCGAATTAAGACTTTTGGAAATAATGAAATATTGTCAATTGACCAAAACTGAAAACTTATCAAAGATTATAAAATACGTTTCTTTCGATCGATTTATAGATGTTGTGTAGTTTCCTTTATTACTCGACTAGTTATGAGGCCTAAAATGAGGGTTGTAATTTACTTTATGAATACGAATATTCCCACGACGGATCAATTCGAGTGGGTTTACAAATCTAGCAATTCTTACAAAATCTTTAGCAGAACCCACTTCCCATTGAGGCGAGTAAGCGAGTATAGTTTATACACCTTCAAAGTTTTTGCTGTGATTCTTATTACAGGTTTTTTGCTAGTAATAAAATTTAATAGTTCGATCACTTCAGTGATACAACAATAATTATTTGTAACATGTACGAGTAGGTACTCGTATAGATATATTTTATATAGGAACCTTGACTTAGATTAAAGATGTCAAACATAAATAACATGTTTATTTTCTAAGGAATCCTAAAGAATGCCTTCATTGAGCTACCATGTTTTTTTGGATTCTTACATTGCTCTCTGCCCTGACACGTTATGCGTCGCAACTTGCAGTCAAATAAATAGGTACAGTTAAGTGGAAAAATATGGGTGCATATAACTTGCTCTTATGTCGGTGAATTAAGGTTTCGTTATATACGTATGAGAGGATTCATTCGATACGTATTATCGCACTTGACTGCACCTAAATATTGGACAACATTCGCTACAAAGCACAAAGAAAACAGGCAAGCATTTAGTCGCTTGGTTCAGTGTATGCGTGGGCCCATAACCTAATAAAACATCATCTTAGTTCCAAACAGTGACATGTAACAATAGAGTCTTATTTTGTTACTATGAAAACTATTTTAACAGAGTGGCCTAACCTAAGCAAGATTGACGCACTTTGGCCCTTTACCATTGTAAGTCTTCTTCGTGTTACAAGATTTGTATGTAATATCAAATTTTGATCCAATAACTTCGCTGACGCATACATAGACAATGTGCATGTATAAAGCTTTTTTTTTTACTTGGAGACAACCTGCGAACCAGGTACCCAGGCATGGAGGGATGCCTGGGTTATGTGGTATTTCTAGCCACTAAAAACTCCACGGCGACCGCCATCTGCGCTCTCATGCGGAGGACTCCGGGATCTCATACTGAACGCACTGGAGCCCCCCTCGCGCTTTCCCACCTTTTGCCTTGGGCCACCCTCCCTGGGGCTGATAAGTAAGTGCTGCGGCCCCCACCGCATTAAGCACTTACAACCCCGATGACCCCCCTTAGTCGCCTTTTACGACAGGCGGGAGAGACCGTAGACCTATTCTAGTCCGAGCCTACACGGCTGTGATGTGTTTACCTTACTAAGCTCCACGCATACGTAATACGGGAGGTCTCATTCTAAGTACATATGTCTCTTGTTGATGCAGACACTAAATAACGTGTGTCAGACGCATGTCGACACCTCGTATCACCGTGCGAACATCTACGCATACATCGTGGCAGCATTCGACTCGTTTTAAAAGCGATTAGCGACATCGCGACCCTATGGGTATGTTTATGAAATGTGTATTTTTACAAAAGAAAAGCTTCAAGAGTTCTTATGAATTTTTTTGATATCCTTATCTGATTATCAAGATATCAAGAGTTGTGGTTGTGATGTAGGTACTTTTAATAATAAAGATGTCTGAAAAAGTGTGCGATTTTTATAAGACTCACTCAATATCTGTTCCGTCTGTCTCTTTGTATCTTATCTTTTTAGTGGTGTATTTTTAATATGTCATATTTTTGATTTAAAAAATCAGGTTTTTGTAATATATTCGTCGGATTTTAAGGCTTAATTAAATGCCTTGATCTATATATCCTACTAAAGATAAACCCAGGGACAATTAATTTTTCCTAATCAGGAAACAAGTAAACAAATACAAAGTGAGTAAGTTCCCGTGTGGTACAGTCAACTACAATGAGATGTATCCACTTTTGGGACCTTATAACAATGGCACAAGGTAATAAAGAGGACACATCTCTTTGTATTTGACTGTACAAGTGTACAGTCTTACGGAGAAGTCACAGGAAATAGCTAGTTAGAAGATAATAGTGGGAATTTTGCAGCGCAAAGTCTACACGTGATTTACTATTTGTAATGACAGAGGTTTACAATATTTATTGCGGGTTAGCTGTCGTATAATGAAGTAGTTAATGAAACCAAATAAGAGAGGCATTCAAGACTAGTCGTTGAATATATTGTGGCAGTGTACCAGTTAATTATTAGTTTTAACATAATACGTTCGGATAAGCTGTATCCAGATTAAGAAAACTCGAATAAATTACAAACCGGAGATGGTATTTTTATTAGATAATACAGAATTCTGCCTGCATTAATTAGATTCTGACCCCACAAAGTAGATTGAAGATTATTACAGCTGAAGATTATTTTTGGTCTGTGGTGAAAAAGGCAACTTTATGTGCCTTTTTATCTCCGGTAGTTCAAAAGTACGCTATGATCTATGATCTATTAACGACTTACAGAGCATAATATACTACCAATACTGTTTCCATACAGACAATTGAAGACTAGACCACGCTACACTCTCGAGAACAGCTTGCCAACTTAATCCAATTATTCTTCTGGATTAGCATTATAATTGTTATTAGAATTGCCTTTGCTTGGTGAAGCAAAAACTGGTCAAGTCAGTTTTGTCAGTAAAAACTCTAACAAAATGTGTCCTCCATATAGTAGCTGTCAAGTGTTGTCTTAGTTTTTATCCGTCGATATTATAGATCACTATCAGAAATCGTGACGTCATTAATTACGTGCCTGCTATCTGATCGACAATATCCATGTCGTTGCTTCACCACCTCAGTTGTCGACTATGATGACGAGGCGTCTCATTGCATATCTAGTTAACACGTTCACCGCCCATTCAACTGTCAGTATGTGGATGTGACTCCGCAGTGGAAGCATGGACTCATGACAAAAAGGTTCATGACCCCAGTCACATTAGGGGTCCCGGAACAGGGAACGTGGTAATGGTCTGGTTAAAGTTATTCCCTTCCTTAATTTTTGTCGTCGACTATATATGATGAGATGAGGCATCATTCTTATCTCATGGTTTGATGGTTCGACCCTTCGTCCTTAATTTTGGTCATCGTCATGTAGAATTTCCTAATTTCGCCCATTTCTTGTTGCAGGTGAAACGCACCGCATCAATGGCCTGAGAGCATGTTCCGGACGGCGTCAGTGGAAGGCTCCGCGCCGCGGACGCCTCCGGCCTACGCCCCGCACCCCCCATACGTCCCTCCGCGCTTCTTCCCTCCTCGGATCCGTCCCCCGCCCCCGCAATACTGCTTCGACGCCGCCCGCTTCGCCTGCGACGCCTCCAAACCTCGCTACCTCGACGTCGAACGCGAGCGGCTGGTGACAAGATGGTTAGCTGAAGCGAACGAGGCGTTAGTCAGGCGGGATCGCCCGCCGAGATACAAGCCTCGGAGTAGCGAAAGACGGCCGGATTACTTAGATAGGAGGCCGGCTCCAGAATGGGCCGACAACTTCTTACTGGGCAGGAGGAACGGGTCAGTGGAGCCTGAAGAGGACTGCAGTGAAGTGATGACGCTTAAGGAGTTTGTGGACAAGTTCTCGTTGCCGCGGGTGGTGAGGTTTGAGGGGGAGGAGCGGGCGGTGCTGCTGTACCGGGTGCTGGAGGCCCACCGGCGGGTGGAGGCCGTGCCGCTCGCGGGGAAGAAGGGGAAGCTGGTGGGCAAGCCGTTGTATATACCCGATTCTTATGATGGTGAGTTCATTCACTTGCTACTTTAATCGCTTTTTTATTATTAAACATGGAACTGCTCTAGACCATCATCTAGCCATGGAGCAAAGATGAGGCCGACGGTGAAGCAAGCTCACCCAGAAAATGCCACTCGTGCCTTAAAGAGGTCCAGGTTATATGAATTCGGAAAAACAGAGCTCGTAGCTCTGTGAGCTCTTCCCCTATAAACTGGAGACATCGATCACAGTAGGCACGTCTAACCGAAAGACGTCCACTGCTGGGCATAGGCCTCCCCCAAAGACTGTCACAATGACCGGTCCTGCGCCACCCGCATCCAGCGGACTCCTGCGACCTTTACCAGGTCATCAGTCCACTGCGTGTTTCAATCTAGACATAATTTGCATATAGTTACTGTATGATAGTGCTGATGATTACTACATCTGGCGCATCAATGCCACGGTCTAATCGTCTGCCGTGTTTTCCCTCGTTATTCAAGAATGAATTACTTCTGTATTGAATATTTTGTTAAAAGTAATAATGTACTTTAATCAAGCTCGAATGAAGACATTATAACGTTATCTGGTGTCAATGGAACTGTTATTGTCTTCAGAACTCAGAACTATCCCTATTAAGTTTTCGCTAACAATAGCAGTACCGATCACAGTAAACCTTAGATGCAGAATAGTAAAATGTCATAAAATTTGACTATGAGTTTTTTTTAATAAATAACCTTGTGAGATGTGTAATAAATATTCTCTTCGGTTTCCGCCATTGTTATTCAACAACAATGTAAACAAAACAAATGTTACAAAGTAATTTGACGGATACAATTTATAATTTTCGGATACACCGTTGACCACGAGTGCTGTAAACGACTCGAAACGAATGCATAATATACGCGATAAAATCCGTTTTAATCGTTTTAAATATGAGCTGTTTTAATCCTAATGCTGTAGTAAAAAAATTGACCGATTAACATAAAAGTATTAACTAATATATGGCTGGATCATACCTACATTGAAACTGGTTCCAAGCTTGGACTAATAGAGGATTTAAAAAAAAGTTAAGTTTTTTAAGTACTTACCTATCTACAAAGCACTAGTGCGATAAATCTAACTTCCCGCATGATTATGTAGCCAGAAAAGTACCCTTTTTTCGAGCAACTGTAATAATAGTAGTTTATGCAACTGGTACATAATGAGGGGCA
The DNA here is from genome assembly GCA_951800055.1 of Cenopis cana. NCBI lineage: Eukaryota > Metazoa > Arthropoda > Insecta > Lepidoptera > Tortricidae > Cenopis > Cenopis cana. Next base: position 3,758,220 of record OX637495.1, read on the forward strand.
TTAAAACACGAGTGTGTTTTATGAAACGAGCCGAAGGCGAGTTTCATAATAAGGTCACACGAGTGTTTTAATGCCTAATTATGTACAGTTGCATACACTACTTTATCTACATCCATATATTAAATCCTCTTTCATGTGTTTCGTGTGGGCACTTCTCGCCGGCGTGCGCCATGTTTGCGTCGACAGGCCGGCCCGCGCCTCCGCCGCCAGCCCGCAGCTGTGTCTTAATTTTGTACGTGATCTCGTTAAAGTGTTATATTTCGTGATCTAATAGGGGACGCACGCAACAGCCGCACAGTATATTATAAAGCGGGGTCTTATCTACGGTATTTGAACTTATAAAAGAGGATTTACTATATGGGTGTAAGATAAAGATATTTTATATATTCGGGAACGAATGTATAAGTTTACGGTGATTTAAATTAAACGTTGGTCAAATTGGTCTAATGTAGCGCACGTCTCTCGGCCAAATAGGCCGCGGTCCGGTTCCCGCTGCCCGAGGAAGAGGGGAAGGGGTCCCATGGCGGGTGAGGTGGTGTCGTGTCAGTATTCAGTATTCAGTATTCATTTATTCACCATAAAGTAATATGTGCATTACATGGTATGTCATTTACAATAACAATTAAATTTATTAATATAACAACATAATAATTAAATTTGTCAATACAGTAATAATAAAAGTAATATGTGCATTACATGGTATGTCATTTACAATACAATATCAATTAAATTTATCAATATAATAACATAATAATTAAATTTGACTATGTAGCCACATGTCAGCATTCTTAGGAGTCTGCTGCTAACAGATAATATTTATTTGGTTTAACAATAGGATTAATTAAAATAACCAACGTGTATGGACACGCTAAGCTTCCAGGTTATGCCCATACTGGCCACGCCAACCTGCGACGTCCGAATGGTCGGAAATGCCTGCTTCGGGAGACAATGGCGTGCTTACGCAACTAATTGATGTAAAAGCCGCACCGCCTTCATTAAACTCTCATCGGTATCTGATGACCAGCAAACAACTAACTTCTAACTGATGAATGGGCTAATCCAATGGTTGTAAGCTAAATTCTTTAATTAGTGATGTAATTTTACGTTGATCATATTCTTTATTGACTCGTATTACATCTTTTGATTCAGTCTTTCGTTTCCGCGAGTATTACTTATTAAATAAAACGATTTAAACTCTACTACCTACCCTTTGATCATGAGTGCTGTTAAGGACTCGAAACGTCGAGATGATAATATACGGGTTAGGTGCCTAAGTAATGCATTTTGTAGCATACAAGTACAAGTACTCCAATATATTACTTAGTTCAAATTTTAATCCGCGTGTAACAAATAAAATCGCCAATGTATCTGCCTACGTACCTGTTGATTCCCGAAAGGCGAAAGTTAAGTTTAAAGTTCTACGGTAGAAAAACTTGCCCGAATTTCAGCTTTCATAAACTTCTTTGCTTATCAACTTACTGGTACAGTCAAGTGCAAAAATATGGGTGCATACAACTTGCTCAAAAGTATGTCCCATATCTCTTATCTGGGTGAATTAAGGTTTTGGTACTTATTTATGAGAGAATTCAATCGATACATATTTTTGCACTTGACTGTACTATAGACTTTTGTACAAAATTGATGCCACAAAACCAATAGTTAATAGCAGAGCCTTTGATGTTTTAATTGGTTTTCTGCCCAACATGGTTAACTTTAAAACGAGACGTCGGCCTCACGGCAAGGCCGGCCATTGTGTTTCACGGATCATTGAAGGAGGAGCGTTGTGTTTTGTTTTTGTACGCTATAGTAGGGGAGGCCCCGATGCTAATCGTAGCTTTACTTACTCGAGCGCCGCCGTTGGGACGTATTTGATTTTGAAGATTGGATGATACGAAGAAAAAAGAAGAAGAAAAACATTTATTCGTGGCACAAATATAAACATAACACCACAATATAGAACATAGCCACGAAATGGCCCCAAATCAGCATAGTGCTGGCCATTGGCTAGCGCTGGTCTTCCTTTGGGACCACGTGAAGCCACGAAGGACAAAAAACAAACAATATAAAAACATAAATAATTAACAAATTCGCACGCAATTGCTATTCACTAACAACACAACAAACATGAACGCGACCATAAACATTTTCAGACATCTGTGGTCTGTCACAAGTCGCAACAACTAGCGCCAGCGGATAACTACTAAAAGTATATTGACAGTGACACTTTGGATTGATAGACAAAAAACAACTTAAATCAAACAGTTTCCCCAACATACCTCAATGCTTTACGTATTGATAGTGTATAAGTGTATACGCCCCACGTATTGCTGATAACAAGAATATGTTAATTTTCCGGTTTACATGACCGGGGTGTCCGTAAGAAAAGGTAGATTAGAGATAAATTAGAAATAAAAAAATCGAGTGCGTCTGACTTTTAGAGAGGATGTTAGGTAGACCCTAAAGAAGCCCCGTTATACTAATATGTATGTATGTAATTACTTTATTGTACACAAAACACAGGTAAAAAAAAATACAGACAAATTAGGACATTTTGGTACAAAGGCGAACTTGTCCGTAAAAGGGATCTCTTCCAGTTAACCTTTGAGCAATTGAGTGGAGAGACCACAAGATAAACAAACTAACACGTCGACTAATCTGTCGATTTGGACGTGGCGCAAGGTTGTGGTGGATTTTTTAAGGATTTGGTAGAGGTACTCGACTCGACAGAGCGTAACCCATGTCTTAATCTGACGCGCTAGTGTTAATCCTAAAATCACTCCTTGGGCTCCCCTACTACTAGAGGCGGGCGATTGATAAAAGTTAAAGACTTAATAGGAAACATCCGTACCTCACGGTAGTAGTTACTCATCCATAGTGGTAAAGTTTAAAGTAAGTATTACATACATAAGTAGAACATATACTTACAAACGTAGACTAGTTGTTCTGTCTTTCTGTTTGTGAACTTTCTACGCTCAAACCATTCAAGGGATTAAGACGGAATTTGGTTAATGCTTTGAAGGGGATGAATCATCAGGGATGATTCCCAAGGTAAAAGCCTCATGGCATTAAGTCCGCCCTTTGTACTTATTTTGTTTATGCAATAAAGTATAATTTTATTGCATTCAAGGATTTCTAATTATTAGGACTGCATTTTTAGGCATTTTCCTGATGTATATAGTGCGGAATGTATACGATTTCTTCTACTGTACTGAAACCACACTGATGTCGTCCAGATTTCCTAATGTCTGTCTGTCTGTTTCCTGACAGTATTTTAAATTTGCGCAGTTATTTACACTGCGTAGATGTGCACGAACGAATGTACTCGTAGCAGGAGGGGCTTACTACCGTGACGTCATCGCGCCGCGCAAAGTACATGCGGCCGCCGGCTCACACATTGTGTGACTATTCAATGGCTGCGGAGCAGCGTTACGGATCGCACGCGCACGCGCTTGTACGATCATTAAAAATAATTCTTTTCGTGTAGTTTCGTGTTAAATAATAATGTCAAAACCACAGCATTATTGTATTGCAGCAGGTTGCACCAATAATAATAAGAACGTAGACGTAAGAACGGACATTGAGTTTGGTATTCACCAACGGTTGACATAAAAGAAAACGAAAATGAAAACGTTGGTTTTAAGAAACCTCTTTTATTTTTTAAAGTGATGCCTTTAAAAATTATATAAAACTTTGTATCCCTTGGTTACATGTATGGAGTACCCCCTCCCCCTATTTTAATATTTTTTCGTCATTTCACATCACTTTTACGTAGCGGTTCATACGAGTAGAACACACCTTCCTGCTAAATGTTTTAATTGTATTTGTAGTGCTTATTATAGTCTCCGAGTACATCGGCTGTCACATACAGACGAAAAGACGGACGGACGGGTTCTGTTTTCACCATTTTGGCTACGGAACCTTAAAAGTACTATTCGTAATTGTATTGTAAACAACACTACTAATAATAAAGTACATATATTAAAATAGGTTCTCGCTGGTGGTAACCCTAGCGCTGAGGGCGGGGCCTCGAAAGAGCGCGTTGCGTGCGATAGAAAGAGATGGCCACGTTTAGGCACGTTTGGCATACCTAAACGGGGAATTTGTTAGCAGAGAAACTTCTGTACTTGTACTATTACTTATTCTGTGCTCGTAGTACCGAATCCATATCGCCCTGCTTCCACGCATCCCGCCCCAATCAGAAAGCACCCATTTAAATGTAGGGAACCTTTACTGATCTCACTGACAGTTGACACTGACATCTGACAGAATTCTGATACCATACCGCCTCCATGCTGACAAACCAGCAAGTCTGACGCAGAAGAAATCACGTTTAAGAGTTTTGCATTGTGTGAGTTTGTGTACCTACTACGTACGAAAGAGTAAAAGTAGGTACTTTGTACGTCATACGCTCACGATTTTAATTGGAATTGAAAGGTACTTGTTTAAACGTAAATAAATAAACGATGGTTTAACGTGCGATATGGATGGAGTTTCGTCACGGTTGTAACTCTTAAGGTGCGGTCAGTTAGTCACTGGCGAAGAACAAAGAAAGCATTCGTCACATTTGGTTAAATTGGGGAGGCAACGACATCCAACGGGATCCATTCTGGACATGAATAATTTGATCTAGTGAGAATTCCATGCAATAAAGCATTTTCTGAACTTATAACACTTTGCAGAGAAACACATTGCACTCTGAAAATCGGGTCATGAAGTCACGAGTGCCAGTAAAGTCTTATCAACGCTCATGTCTAATCAACACAACAGAAACCTCCGACATGACCAGGCGAGCGATTCAAACACTTGAATAGTGATATTGGTTAAGCGGTTACAACCGAATCTGAGATGTCAGTGGAATCGAGCTACGGGGAGTTTTGTCGCTGGTTCACTAAACCTAGACAAGCTGAGAAGTGAATAAAACACAACATACCTACAGATTCATGAGCAAGTTAATGACTATGAAAAGAAACGAGCATGAGGCATCGAAAGCTTGTCTCAAAAATCAATTATCCACATGAACTTTTTGCGACAATAGTACCAGCCCTTGTGTTAAAAGTAAGAGTGCGCATTAGGCTGGCCCTTTTGTGATAGTGCATTATATAAGCTAACGAAAGTGTCCATTCGTAAGTGACATATGGCGGAGAGTTCTTTGTCGATAATGGGCTGAAAAGAGGTCATATGTAGTTATTCTACTGCCAAGATACGCAAACAAACATAAATAAGTAGGTACTTAATGATAAAAAGTGGATAAGAATGAGCATGAATGTTTGTGTTGCAAGATTTGCAATCATACTGTATTATTATTTTATAAAGTAGTTATAATAGTAACTTAATGTGTACCCAATACCCAATTGAAACCATAACATCCGTATTTTCAAAAGGCAGACGAACAAAATCGACTGAGCGCCTTATTTTTGGCAAACAGCTGTAAATTCAAGGAAGTTTATACAAGTTTTTATTCAATTTAGATGGAGCAAAAACGCTGCCAAATTCGAGTGAATAATGCAGACATTATTTCAATGTTGACTTCACATTTAATGGAACTTGTCACGACTAAAAGCCCCTCAGATATCGATGAATATAGGTCCATTTACACGAAGCAAGACATTGCATGCGATTTTCATTACATTACCAGGGTTTGAACGCACCTTCATTTTTTTATGGTGATTAGAATTACAATTATTAGAAACGGGATGTTTACCATGTTCATGTATATAAAGACAAATATATGAGTCCCTCCCGATCCCGATAGTAGCCGCCGATTAGCAGTGCCGAAATATCGGTTTATACCACGTCTGTGGCAAACAAGCGTACGGCCCGCCTGATGCTAAGCGGTAACCGCAGCCCATGGACGCCTGCAACCACTGGAGTGTCAGATGCGCATTGCCGACCCTTTAAAAATGTATACGCTCTTAAAAAGCCCCATACCATAGTCCCTCGGCTGTGTCACTCGGTACATAACCTGCAATGTTGTCATAATCGCAGCCATCGCTGGCAAGTTCTTGGATTACTTATGGGCCCTAACAGAAATAATAGTACATTACTTACCAAGGGCGATAAAACAAAGAATGTCTCAGATCGCAGGTATTTTACGCCCGAGCCGAAGGCAAGGGCGATAAATATGCGATCTGAGGCTTTCTTTATTATCGCCCGTGGTAAGTACAACATTTTATGTCACCCCCTGGCCAGGAAGTGGGTTTTTTCGCGCGCAGATTGTGCGGAACGATGGTAAGCGCCCTGATGGGATGTCGTTGATCCCTTGGAAGAGGGGTCGTGCGCTAGTGTGGGACGCAACTTGCGCCCATACGCTGGCTGCGTCCTACCTCTCATCGACCAGCAAGCGTGCCGGGGCGGCGGCAGACACCCGGGAGAATTCAAAGGCTAGCAAATACAACTGTCTCGGCGCCCAATATGACTTTGTCGCATTTGGCGTCGAGACATTAGGCCCATGGGGCAGGGGCGCCCGGGGGCTCCACAAGGAGCTCAGCAAGCGGCTGAAGGAGGCGACGGGCGACCCTCGCGCGGGCAGCTTTCTCACGCAAAGAATTGCCATCGCAATCCAGCGCGGGAATGCTGCCTGCGTGATGGGAACCATTCCAAGGGGGCCTAATTTTGATTCCCTTTTTTAGCATATTTAGTTTAAAAAAGTTAGCTTAGTCTAGTTTTAATTTAGTTTAGTTTAATTTACTTTTATACCCAATCTTTGTCTATGTATTATTAGTTATGCCGAAATAAATTATGTTGACTATTAACGTTTAAATAAATCAAATATATCGTATGTATATTATACTTTTTCAATAGCACTCGGAGTCGGAAGGCATCACATCTGCCACTTATGACAGAGTGAGCTACTGTAAAAGAAGACACTATGGAGGCCACACTTAAGGTTGAATACATATGAATGAGGTTCCATATACCTTAAAGCTTAAGCCACACACAGAGCGGGTGGGCGGGGTTCGGGCGGGCGTGTGGCGGGAGGGCGCGCAAAGGCAGTCTGCTTCTTGAAAGCCGCCCGCCATACGCCCGCCCGCCTCCCGCCCGCCTCACGCCCGCTACCGCGCGCCACCCGCCCGCCCGCTCTGTGTGTGGCTTAAGCTTAATATGATAGAGTAATTTTTGCATTACAAATTCAACAATCGAACAAGTTCTTGGACCATGTAAATTCGCCTATAGCCTCCTTCCTTTCTGCTTCATCGTAGTCAGTTAAGCATTCTCATTCCTCTTGACGGTAATTACACGAAGACCTCAGCCGTATGCATGAGGCCACTTGACGGTAAAGCTTTGTCGCCAAAAGTACACGGAATTACATTAATTATTCCCATACTCGCCTTGAGCGCGGCGTGGGAGACCCGGCCCATTACCGCAGACCTTAGACGGAGGATTGCTGACCTCACAGTTCAAACATACTGTATTTTAACTTCACACTTGTTGCGGGGTCGGATCATGAAAATGAAAAATGATTTAATTTTCATGAACTAGGATGGAATCTCTCCTCTTCCATTTAAACCATATAAGACGTTCAACCACTAATACTATAAATAAGTATGGAGCTAATTTATATTTCTACGGTATACATACATCTTCGTGGTTCGAGGGTCGAACCAAGTGGAATTTAAAAAATCCTCTTTCGATGGTCGAACTAAGTGGAATATAAAATTTCTGATTCTGAGTAAGGTATTAAAATTCATCGTCGTTCGACAATCGGACAAAGCTGTCGAATCACGCGGCCGCAGGGGTATTTTTAAGCACTTATTAACAGATCATGCGTTATGTCTTATTAGTGACGGTCGTGGTTTTTTTTTCGGGGTTTCTTCTCTTTGTAAAGGTACCTTTACAAAGAGAAGATACAGAGGCGTTTCTAGTAGGTATTCGCGTGTGCGAATGCAATGCATCTTTGACTAAATGGTGCTCCAAAATGGTAATTACAAAGTTGAAATGTTAAACGGGAAAAACGATCAATGCTGTAAATTCATTCATAGTTCTACATTTCCGAAGCCTCTAGGCATATTTGTTTATCAAAATACTGGTTATACTTGTACTGTGTAAGTGCGCCGCGTTCATACGCGTACCTACACAGTACTTACTTACAAGTTTACTTGTTGATGTTGTGTGTTTGGAATAACAAGCATGCCTTAGCCTTCCATAGCTGGAATGCTACGGTGTGTATGTAATGGATAATTCTAATTATTATGTACATGTCAATCTATGTTGTCCTAGTAAATATTTTTTGTTTTACTTGTCGTATCATGCGACATCTACCTATTATTATATTATTATGTTTGTTTCTGTTACGCAACATTGAGGCCCTATTCTCACACCACTGAATACTAATCAAGATTTAATTAGAAATGATTGGTGTGAAATAGTGTTAATGCTTGAATGGTTGAATAATGACATAAATATATGAAATACAATATTTATGTGTCATTGTCTGCAGTGCATGGAAGTAGGTTGCATTATTTTCTCTGTCTATAATACATATTTATATTACACTGAATCAACCAAATTTGTTACCAATTTGATTAAAAAACATTAAAATTGTTGTTGCCAAAACAAGTCTTGCCAAATAAGGGACATATTACGCATATACTTAAGTGAGAACGGTATAAAACAACGGTAAAAAAAAATCATTATGATAAAACCAATAAACAAAAGATACGAAAATCGAAAATACTTGTAGTTAGTTGCACGGCATGCACGGATGCACAGTCAACATCTAAAACACACTAAAATTATCTAACACGACTTTAGTGACACGTAAGAGCATACAGATATTTTTGACACTTTGGTAACATATTTATGACTTTGACTGTACTTAGCATACGCCGCTGACTGCGCCTGTAAAATATTTTCTAAGAGTATAGCAAAGTTATTTAGGAAATGTAGCGAACGGTAGGCCAACGATGGCAAAGGCTGAGGTCGCGCCCTCACAGCCCTCACGCCAATTCAGGTGCAAAAACGAGTATGTGCACACATTAGGCATGATAATAAGCTCCTTAGTTTAATACAGTCGACCCTTCACGTAATACTGACACAGACAGCCTCTAATAAGCAAGAAGAAGTCGATTATTTTCCCATATTTTCACAGTATACTCACAGTAAAGTTTTAAAAGGATGTAATGTCATATTACTTTCGAGCTTAGTAAGTTACTTTTGTTTTTGTATTAGGTATCCATTTATTCATCTTTCGCGTGCTCTTTTCCCATTTTACTTATGTAGGGCCGTAGGGCGCAGGATGTTTTTTTCTTCCATACCTCTCTATCGCCTGTCATCTTGGCACTCACAATCTCACTAGCCTTTCTCTCCGTATCGTCTCACGCAGTTGCTTGGCGTACAGTCTCTTACATCCTTCCATTTCCATGCCTAAAACCCTGTCACATGACTTCCTTCCCTCCGCATAACATAATACCATACCAGCTAGGTATCCATGTTTAGTATCCTATCAAAATGAATGGGCTTTTGTACAAACCGGCAGAGTCACGGCACAGTGTTAAACAAGTTTAATTATTTTCACAACACCAACAGCAAATGGGAAAATGGTCGTGATCGTACCATCGCATAAGACGAAGTTTAAGTTTATTTAAGCGGAGATTTCAATTCAAATGACCTTTGAACCTGAAATATGAAGCTGGGGAGGCGAATAACGGGTCCAGGTTCGTTCCCAGGCGAGGCCGAATATCTTTGTTACCTCGGTAATATGGCTAAGTGAATTCCGTTTACTTTAACTGTTTTATTGTTTACTGTTTATAGTAAATACTGCTTATTTGAAGCAGTATTGAAAGCTATTTCTTAAATGGATACTGAATAAATACGTAGGCCACACTGAAAGATTTTAGAAAAACAAAAACTAAGCAAGTTGTTCCGTACTGGAACACTATTTTAATCTAGTTAAATTTATATTGGTATTTTCTATGACAGAAGACACAATCTTGTAGGTATATTTATTTTGTTTTTCGATTATGTATGGTATCCCTACAAGCTTCAAGCGATTTGCTTCTTCTTGTCTGGAAGCCGTCCTCCCTCGGGGGTGGCAACACCAGCGCGCGACTAGCGCCACACGCCGGAAACGGATATACAAGACGACATGCATAATGTCAAACGAGTACGCTATAATTCGTTACTTAGAGCGGCTGCGCAAGCATCAATTTTCTCGCTATTAATCGTGTGTGCGTTGTGGACCTTTCTCCTTGGAAGATACGTTTACTAGTGACCTGTGGACCCCTGTGTACGTCATATTCAGCTGAACACTACCCCTGAACCTGCAAGCCTAGCCCTCGGGACCCGAGGCGGTGGATGGACAGTTAGCGGTGAGTCGTTTGATGCTAAGGGAATATCGTACATATATATTTTTTGATCCGTTCGATCCGGATTGTACCTTCCAAGTTGTGTCTTCTTGTCTCGTCACATAAGTTTTAAATACTTAACCTAAAAAACATGGCGCCGCCGACAGAAGAAAATGTTGGCGTGGAACCGCCATCTTTGCCCGATGGCGAAAATCCGTGCGAACAAGATATTTTCGAAAGGGAGCTCATCCTCGATGACCTCAAACGCACTCTTCAGTTTGCAGCGACTGATCAAGAACAGTTTCGCTCGCGAACGACTGATTTAGTTTCTTATCAGAGAAAGTTCACTAAAGTTCAGACGAAAATTGAAAAAACGCTCATTAAATTAAAATGTTTTAACAAAGAGGAACAGATTAAATTTCGTAACGATTTTAACGATTCATACTATGCAGTAGTAACGCATTTAACAAACTTAAAGAAGAAGGAACAAGAGCAAAGGCGCATGAGTCGTCACTTATCATTGCCTTTCATAACGGCTCAGGCTCAGCCCGAAATGTTTAAAAAACTTCCCACATTACCTTTGCCTACTTTCAGTGGCGAACAAACTGATTGGCCGTCATTTTATGATTTATTTCGTTCGCTTGTACATAGCAACGACGCCTATACTGACGCCGAAAAGTTTAGGTATTTGCTGCTCACAGTTAAAAACGAACCCCATAACCTCATAAAATCGATCCCAATAACGGACGATAATTACACTATCGCGTTAGAGATTTTAGTTTCACGCTATGACAACAAAAGAGTTATCGCATCAGAACATCTCGACAAAATTCTAGATATCGATTCATGCTGCGATAAATCCACTCAAAGTATACGCAATTTACTAAACATCTATCAAGAAAATATTAAAGCACTCGAGGTTATGGAGTTTCCTGTGAAACAGTGGAGTTTCATACTGCTAAATATCTTATTACGTAAGATTCCTCATAATACTCGACGTTTATTCGAACGGTCACTCTCAAAAACGTCCGACATTCCCGACGTAAATACGTTAATCTCATTTCTAGAACGAGAAATTTCCGCGGAGGAAATTATTTCTATTCGCGGGCAGTCCGCTAAAGGTATAAATTTAGATGTAGGTAGTCGCGGAAAGTTATGGAACCGCGGGGACCGCGCTGGCGCCACGCCGCCACCGTCGCCCGCCAAACGATCGTTTGTTGCTAACGTCACGCCGGCGACAAATTCCGCCGACACTCGGCCCAGTGACAAAGGTTCAAGCAAAATTAAACCTAATTGCTTGTGTTGTGAAGCTCAACATCCGTTGACAAAATGTTCGAAGTTTTTAAACTTGTCACCGCGTGATAGGTATTCTTTAATTCAAAACAAAAACATTTGTTACAATTGTTTGAATATTGGTCACGACGTCAGAAGTTGTAAATCCAATTTTGTATGTCGGACATGTCATAAAAGACATCATACTTTAATTCATTATTTTTCCCCGTCTGTGCCGACGGAGCTAAGCGCACCCGTGCAATCTACGGCCGTCTCGCTCCCTCCTACGGAGGAGCGCGCGCGCTCGGTCTCACTCTCTCCTACGGAGAAGTGCAACGCCGATACGGTCGCGGATCGGGTGGCAAATAGCGAAGTTTTGCTAGGCAACTGTGCGGCCCGCGCGCAGATAAATGCTAACGTTCGGGCGGGTACTGTTTTACTGTCCACTGCACTTGTAGACGTATGTTTAGGGGGCACAAAGCTGTCAACTGTCCGATGCTTGGTGGACACGGGTAGTCAAGCGACGTTTATAAGCGAAGCCTGCGCACAACGATTACAATTAAAACGTAATCACGCGAATATTCCGGTATTTGGAATCGGCGATACGGAACCTTTACAACCTAAAGGTGTCGTTTCGTGTTGCATTACGCCTAGGGGTAAACAAAATCCTGCGATACTCGTAGAAGCTTTAGTTTTACCTAACTTAACGATGCGGATGCCGAGTGTACCATTGCGTCAAAGTGAATGGAAACATTTAAATAATTTAACTTTGGCGGATCCCGATTTTGGCACTCCACAGCCGGTGGAGATGTTATTAGGAGCGGATATACTATCCCAAATTCTATTAAATAATGTAATAACAGGTGTCCCAGGTTCGCCTATTGCTATGAATAGCATATTCGGGTACTTGTTATTAGGTAAGGTTGCCTTTAATAACCCGGCGCCGACTGCACTCCAGGCCTGCCTTAGCTCATTCGACAATGACAATTTGCAAAGGTTCTGGAAGCTGGAGTCGCTTCCTGAAAAACGGAGTTACACTCCTGATGAGGAAAATAGTGAAACCTTTTTACAAAAGTCACATACTCGCGACGAGGCAACACGTTTTAAGCTTGCCTCTCCGGTTCTTTTAGATTCGGTATTTGTGGACGACGTGGTATCCGGTGAATGCACGGAGTCGACAGCCCTAGCTTTACAGCAGGAGCTGATCGGTATTTGTCGTACCGCTGGATTCGAACTCCGCAAGTGGCACAGCAACTCGCCAGCGATACTCGCTGCGGTGCTGCCGCCAGGTTCTCATGGTGAGCGGCCGGAGAACGTTCCATTCGCCGAAATGGAGAGTGATAAGAAAACTAGAGTTCTCGGCCTCCAGTGGAACCCTAGTTGCGATACATTTAATTTCAAGGTGCAAGTCACCACCACTGTATGCACAAAACGGGTTATTCTCTCCGAGATAGCTAAATGGTACGACCCGCTAGGTCTATTATCGCCTGTAACTTTGTATGGGAAGTACTTAATACAATTGCTATGGATAGCTAAGGTGGATTGGGATTCAGCCCCGCCCGTCGACATTGTTAACGCTTGGACGGCTTTTACTAACGAGTTACCATTATTATCAAAAGTGTCGTTTCCGCGTCACATTTTCCCGCCTTCGCAATCCATACAAATACACGGCTACGGCGATGCTTCAGAACGCAGTTTTGCCGGTTGTGTTTACATACGTTTGACAGATGAAGCTGGTGACGTCACCACGCATCTCGTCATGGCGAAAACCCGCGTCGCACCCTTACGTGTGCGTTTGACCGTACCGCGCCTTGAGCTTATGGCCTCGGTACTGTTAGCCCGCCTTATAGATAAGGTTATACAAACGTATAAAGGCCGCATAAATCCCGACCAGGTTTATGCATGGTCTGACTCAGCTATCGTGCTAGCATGGCTCCGCTCGCCGCCGCACGAGTGGAAAACGTTCGTATCAAACCGAACTAGCGAGATTCTATCCATTGTGCCCGCCGAGTGCTGGCGGCACGTGCCTTCGGCTGACAACCCGGCCGACTCGGCCTCGCGAGGCATGCTTCCCTCTGCCTTCCTTCAGCACGATATGTGGTTTCACGGACCTGCTTGGCTTAAAAAAGACCAAGACGCCTGGCCCGTCTCAAACCCTATTCTCCCTACGGACGAAGAAAAGCGCACTGTCATGCCGCTTAGCGCAAACGCGTCCACTACTGATCCTATACAGGATGTTGAAATTATTTCACGATATTCGACATTAGGTAAACTAATTCGAGTTACGTCATACGTTTTTCGATTTTACAAACTTTCAAAACGGGCCATTTTTACATTTCCCAACTATATTACTGTGCCCGAATATAATTTCGCATTAATGCGACTTATTTACCTCGTTCAACATACAGTTTTTGCGGACGATATAAAAAACATTTCACGCGGTAAATTACCTACCCATTGTTTACAACGTCTTACGCCGTTTCTGGACAAAGACAATTTCTTAAGAGTTGGAGGTAGAATTCATAAGTCTCTTTTACCGTTCGAATCAAAACATCAACTTATTCTACCTAAAAAACACCCTTTAACTGACCTCATTATTGACGAGGCACACGTGACTCATTTGCACGCCGGACCTCAATCGGTGCAATATTTGCTACGACAGCGGTATTGGATTTTGTCGAGCCGAGACATCGTTCGGCAACGCGTTCACCGCTGCGTGCCATGTTTCCGCGCCCGTCCCGCGCGCGTGCAGCCTCGCATGGGCACGCTTCCCGCGCCCCGCTTGCGGCCCGCGCGACCCTTCCTTAAAACTTCGGTCGACTACGCGGGACCTTTCTACGTGCGCGCAAACAATGTGCGCAATGCTAAAATAACTAAATGTTACGTCGCCGTATTTGTATGTATGAGCGTAAAGGCCATACATCTCGAGATCGTCTCAGATCTTAGCACTGAAGCGTTTCTTGCGGCCCTACGGCGTTTTACATCACGTCGAGGTTTATGTACTGACATTTATTCAGACTGCGGCCGAAACTTCGTCGGTTGCAGTAACTACCTTAAAGAATTATACACGTTTTTACGCAATGATGTCGTACAAAACGAACTAAATAAACAAACCCTTCAACAGGGCATGACCTGGAGATTTCAACCTCCCTATGCGAGCCACTTTGGTGGTCTGTTTGAATCGGGTGTAAAGAGTTTTAAACATCATTTACATCGCGTAGTTGGCACGCGTACTCAATCATACGATGAGATGCATACGCTGCTATGCCAAATCGAAGCCGTACTTAATTCACGGCCTCTATGTGTGATGAGCGCGCATTCTGCGGACCCTCTCCCATTATGTCCCGCTCACTTTCTCGTCGGAGAAGCTTTAACAGCCCTTCCGGACGTCCCCTTAACGGACGACAATCCCAGTCGCCTTAGCCGCTGGCGTTGGGTACAGCAGTGTACTCAACATTTTTGGAAGAGGTGGAGTCGTGAATACCTCCACGAGCTCCAGCAAAGCCAGAAGTGGCTTCAGAGCCGCGGCGAGCCCGTGCGCGAGGGCGCCGTCGTCGTGGTGTGTGACGAGCAGCTCCCGCCGCTGCAGTGGCGGCTCGCGCGCATCCATGCTCTTCATCCGGGTTCGGATAACATTACTCGGGTAGTAACTTTAAAATCAGGGAACTCGTTTTATAAACGCCCTGTCGTTAAGATTTGCCCGCTTCCCTTAGAATAAGTTCTAATCGTTACAACTTAATCCTAGTACTTAAGTTAGTTTTTAAATTATGTTTGCTTTATTGTACTTTCTCGTTAAAAGCACTCTAGTTCTTTTAAGGTGAGCGGCATGTTCCGTACTGGAACACTATTTTAATCTAGTTAAATTTATATTGGTATTTTCTATGACAGAAGACACAATCTTGTAGGTATATTTATTTTGTTTTTCGATTATGTATGGTATCCCTACAAGCTTCAAGCGATTTGCTTCTTCTTGTCTGGAAGCCGTCCTCCCTCGGGGGTGGCAACACCAGCGCGCGACTAGCGCCACACGCCGGAAACGGATATACAAGACGACATGCATAATGTCAAACGAGTACGCTATAATTCGTTACTTAGAGCGGCTGCGCAAGCATCAATTTTCTCGCTATTAATCGTGTGTGCGTTGTGGACCTTTCTCCTTGGAAGATACGTTTACTAGTGACCTGTGGACCCCTGTGTACGTCATATTCAGCTGAACACTACCCCTGAACCTGCAAGCCTAGCCCTCGGGACCCGAGGCGGTGGATGGACAGTTAGCGGTGAGTTGTTTGATGCTAAGGGAATATCGTACACAAGTTATTTATTGTAATTTTGTTTCATGGACTATTGTACGATTACATCAATATATCACTGAATTCGATGGAGCCTCTGAGAAAAACGATTTGCCCACTCGTTCTTATAGCTCGATTCTACGGCGTTTTTGAGCTTCGGCCAAATTATGAGGTGCCCAACGAGTTCAGAGTATCCTAACAGCTAAATACTCATGAACGATTTTCTGCACTTGACTCATACTGATGCCTAAGGTTGCCTGCATCTGCTGATAGGTCACTCTCTTATCATTCTCTATCATGAGCCGCCCAGCACTGATGTTTTTTTTTCAGTAATCGCCATAAAGTGACGTCCCTCACGAAGATCATCAGTGTCATTGATGCGATGACATTTGAACCCGTTAAACTAGTTGTAAATAGTCTTAAAGGATGTAGCTTCATGATAAAGAGCCCATCGAAAAGACTTTCATAACTATATTGCTGATTTCATTGCAATAGAAAGGCATAAAAAAAATATCGACCAAACTTTCTCACTTTAAATTCATCTTAACGTGAAACAAACAATTTTCAATTTGACGCCAAATGATATTAAACAAACGACAGACGAATGTAATATACTCCATAATGTTGCCAAAGAGTTCTACTTCAAAACGACATTTTTAGATTTTTAATGTATGGTTTCTATGTAACCATTTCTAAAAACTTTCAGTGTGGCCTACGTACACTCGCGGACAAAGAATACAGGTCGGTGAAAACCATCATATTTCCTAAAATACTGCGAGGTTGTAAGTTTTTGTAATTATGTGATTATCTTTATTTAATTTTACATCTATAATGGAAAAGTAGCAGCCAAAAAAAGTTACGATTCCAGGTTTAAATCGGA
Source organism: Cenopis cana (assembly GCA_951800055.1). NCBI lineage: Eukaryota > Metazoa > Arthropoda > Insecta > Lepidoptera > Tortricidae > Cenopis > Cenopis cana. The sequence goes on from OX637495.1 coordinate 3,774,944, forward strand.
CTCGTAAAAATACAACGAGTGTAGAATATTTCACAAAACCTATTGAGGCTATTTAGGGCCGACGCTAGCTTACGCGGGTGGGTGCACGGAGCGGGTCATACTAAACTGCCCGCCGCGGGCGCAGTTTAGTATGACCCGCTCCGTGCACCCACCCGCGTAAGCTAGCGTCGGCCCTTAAAGCCGGTATTACACTGTCCTGAATTCAGGACACTTAGAAGGGTTCCGACCTATACGTTAGAGCGAGATGCTTTAACTCCCCTCCACTAGTTAGGACGCCTGATTCAGGACAGTGTAATACCCGCTTAAACGTGACCCGAAATTTTTGACCACGAGTGTATTATTGAAGAAAGCTTTGTCTTTGTTAACGCTAATCATAGCGGTTTATTTGGTTTCTTGACAATGATTCGTTGTTTTTTTTTCTCTAGAACATTACATTGATCGCCATCAGTATATCTTCCGCTTGCGCGTACTAAAAAAACGTCACACGCGAAGGGTTCCTTAATATATGTGAATAGCCTGGCGTGGTATATAGTTATTCTGTATAAAATATAACTGTCTACCTATGACGGTTCACAAGATACAGTGCGTGACAGACGAACGGATGGACAGCCGAGGCTTAGTAATAGGGTTCCATAGGGACTGTTCGGAGACCGAACCCTAAGGCTGGTTTTCCACTAGAGCTATGCTATGCTATGTTTTCATACATTTGACACGTAACTCGAGCTAGAGCTATGTGTCAAATGTATGGAAACATAGCATAGCATAGCTCTAGAGGAAAACCAGCCTTAAAATGACGTATCCCGCAGTTGTTAGTTTATCATGTGTCACAGGAAAAGAAAAATTAGGATTATTGTCACTAACCAAAGGCTTTTTCAAATATATAATCAGTATTTCGCAAAAGCTATTGGCATTTTAGCAATTTACATATCCACAGGTGACTGCGCTGTAGTGGCATTAAATAATCTGTGGCACGTCCGAACAAACAAATAGTGATTGCGTTGACATGACAGCTGCGTTATGCGAACGATCTATTGTCCGAATGTGTAGACGTAAAACAAATCGATTGTATCGAATGATTCATCTGAGGTGTGGAATTCCGCAGGGTTGGCACTAAATAAATTGCAATTAAGATATATTATGATATAAGATAGACTAATAGCGAAGTGCTGGTAGCACCACATGTGGGTTCGCTATTAGTCTACCAAAATTAGTTCAACGGAACACTTATGCGATTTTTCGGTGTCTGTCTATATGTCACAGACAGTTTCCTCTAAAAACGCTTGACATAAAAAAAACTGAAGTTTTGTATACTTAGGTATAGCAATTGATGGCATATATATGTTTACTTCAAAGAGCAGTTTTGGGGGCAATGAGATGTCAAGCAATGTTCCCATTAAATAAAACTTGTAGAAATGGAATCAGTATAGCGAAAAATCAAAAATAAACTAAACATTTTTGTAGCGGTGTATTTTTTATCTTAGTATAGCCATAATTTAAGCATTTGTTAGATAATATTACCTACTATTACAGATCACTCGCTTCTATCTGTTTAATTAGTTTCTGTAATCTGTCTTGAAATAATGAATGAAAACTTATATAAGTACTTCTCACTTTCACTGCGTCAAAAGAGACTGTTGAATTCATTTTATGACAAATTGGTTTTCGCGGTAACGACATATTTCTTGTTCAAATGTTACCTAAATATTAATTAAAAATAAATTTCAACACAAGTAGCTGGACATCATGACATGAGACCCTTTCAGTACCTAATTGAAACCAATCTACTAAAGATATATTATTTGTTATTTTAACTAAATCGATACATATTTTCCGACATATTCAAAATCTGGTCAGGGAGCTTATTGTAGTAACGTGTACATACGTACACCCACAAATGACTAAAGATAGTGGTTTGCCCCAAACTGTGAAGTCGCAATGTAAGTTACTCATTTTAATGCGATATTTAGTTTAACGATCCCCTCTTCCAACCCCCTATATATCTATATTCAGAGACCAAACATTTGTACATAATGTAATATACTATAGCAACACTGGATTGTCCGCATTTCTCAACCGATTCTAATGAAATTTTGTTTTGAGACAGGGGGCCGATTTGTGAGTTTCGAATGCTCGAATTTTCACTCGACATCTGTCAAAAAGTATGAAGTTTTGACAGATCTCGAGTGAAAAGTCGAGCGTTCGACACTCAAAAATCGGCCCCCGGTTCGATAATTATTTAGATTTTTTTTCGATTTTTTTTGTTTCTGGATATTTTTCATGGGGATTGTCAACGTAAAAATATAACTCGCGAGCTCTACAGCTCACAAAGTTATTGTTTGAAATTATATAAAATGTCTGCCATTTTAATAAACTTTCATTAGATTTTGAATCTTCTAGCTTGGACTATAAACTCGCTTTTTAAACGGACTAATTTGATACAAATTGTCCAAGTCAAATGATTTTACATACACATTAGACGCGCCAACCCTAGCATGACACGTTATTGATACGAGAGACGTATTCCTCGCACGAGTCTCGTCGCGCGGGTTTTGCGCCACGCCGGCTGAATTGAATAGGTACAGTCGCCATCAGATAAATCGGTACGAACGAGGTGCTCACAATTATCTGAACACGACTCCATTGCCAAGGTGTTAGAGTGCATGTTCAGATATTTTTGAGCACCCTGAAGAATAAAGATATATTTGATGGCGACTGTACATCACTTGTTCACTATTTATCAGTTTACTTGAACCATTGAATTTATTTGACATTGATGTTTTCTTACTACTTTGAGTGACTATTGCTTTTTACATTGAATAGGTGCTATTTTAGTTACAAATAATTCATGATGATTTAGTTTCCATTTTAAAATCGAAGTACATATTATTCTTCATTTCTGAATCTGATTTTGTTATTAAGTTTGTTTGGGTAACGGTTAATTTTGTGGTCCTAATAAAAAAAAATGATAGCCTCGACCTTAATAGGCAGTACTCAGGCAGTACTAGTGAGGAAAACACGGCTAAGTGCGTGTCGTACCACAATGGCGGGTTCCGTAAAAAAATATATGTTGTACCTATTCTTTTCCAAATTCCAGACCTAGTGGTTTCGGTGATAAAGGGCAAGGGGAAAGTTAAGTATATTTTCGACTATTTTCTTAAATAACTGCAAAACTATATCTTAAAATTATATTAACAATAGTAGATTGTTTGACAAGGGGCTAAAGTAAGCCATATTACCACGAGATGGTTATTTTCCCGAACGTAGTGAGGGAAAATTGTTCGAGTGGTAATATGGCTTTTAGACCCGAGTTATACACTCTACTTTTCACTTCGATTGCGAGAAAACACATTAAACACAAATTATCCACCTTAAATGAATAATTTAACTCTTGGCGGGCGTATGTCTAATTTGACAGCATGTTTTTTTTCTAAAGGCTTGGTCACACCGCTTGCGCGACGCAAGCGGGACGCTGCGCTGCGCGCCAAAATGTATAAAACCGTCCCGCTCGCGTCGCGCAACCTGTGTGACGTCGCTAGCCTGTTAGCATACGTTCCGGCGCGCAGCGGTCGCGTCGCGCGGACGTCGCGCAACGCAGTGTGACCAAGCCTTACCACGCCTCGCTATGCGTGCTCGCTTAAAAGCCTTATCATTATCACACTACCCTATCGGTAGGGCCTTAACGATAGGGTAGTGTGATAAGGCTTTTACGTATTCGCCTCCCTTTCTTTTGCTATATTAAAGAAGGAGATGCAACACGCGTTTTCTTTTTCTTTTAAGAGACGCACGTCCTTTGACCATAGACACCGCTTAATCTTTAGAGAACTGAAAAACGTCTTTCCTGATTGGTCGATTTTAGTTCAGCTGTATTCTGGTTGGTTGATATTTTTACCAAATATTTTTTAACCTGTCAAATTACTGTTCTGTGATTGGTGGATTTAATAGATTAAGTATTTTGATTGGTCAAATTAAAAAATTTAATGAATCATAAATATGTATACATATTTTCCCTAGGGCTTAAATGTACTACTTTAGCCCCGCTTCACAAGTCTAATATCACACGAGCATGAGAAGTGAAAAATCACTTTCTCATCAGCATCACACATGTAACTGTTATTGCAATGTTTGGGACAACTCTATTATTTTGAGATAACGAGAGCAATATTTGTTTATTTACAATTTCAATGAATTATTATTCCCTATATCCCTATTTAAATTAATTTTTAAATACTTATAGGAGTGTTCTGGCGTTAAAAATCTTAGTTTGCCCATCCATGTTGCCCACATATTTATAAAGCAGGTACCAGGCACCCATAAAATGGAAAGGCTTTATTGAAAAAACGTCCTTAGCGTGTAAAGGCGTGAGAAGTATGCTAAACGGCGGTATCTCCCATTCCCTTTCCACGGGAACAATGACATTCTAGCCTCTATCTAGACGATCGGAAACACGCGTGTTTCCCGCTGCTGCGTTATAACTGCGTCTGTGAAATCGAAAAACAAACTAATTAGAACCCTATTTCTGTGATATAAAGAAGTCCTGTAATTTTTGGCCAGCAGTCAAATATTTGAGGCAGTGTTTATTTTTCATTTGTTTTTAATGAAATTGAAACGAAATTAAACCGTATTTTGTTTGGAGTAAGCTGTAAAGTGTTATTTCGGGGTGGCATTAGTAAGTGAGTGCAGTCCTTCACGTTTGAGTCCTCAGTTCCTCAAAATATGCAACTGTTTTTAACTTTAGTGGGAATACAACTTCTTATTATTAAAACTGTTGGTTATTTTCAAAAACCGAACCTCCATCTTGAGTCTGCAATCTCGTAGAGCGGTAGCAATTTTTTCCTACTGCAATATTCTCTAAAAATCTAAAATTAAGCCCCTTAAGGCGATATATCGATTGAAAGAGACACCCTTTGTTTTTCGCTCACGACAAAACGGGATGCAACCCTCTCCGAGAATGGCTTTTTAGACAAATCTCGTTAAATATCTGACTGTGTGCTGGTTTATTACATTTCCTCTTGTTAGTACCTAGATGAGGTAAAATACCATCATATTAACTTAATCGTGTCTTTTAAAAATGCGTTGTTTTAGTAGGCTGAGGAAAAACAGGAAAATATAGACTCGACTTTGGATTTATTTTCTATCGAGACAATTTTAAGCAATCATGTTTCGCTATTGTCAGTACCACAATCATATAGTCAAGAATCATATATCTGAAAATCAGTCCCTATTGTTTGCTAGTCTGAGCAGGACAGCGTTTCAAAGTCTCCAAATTTCTCAGTGTAGCGAGACGCGAAACTAAATCTGCAATTTATGACCTAAAACATCCAAGACTCAGGAGCCAATATTCGTGTTCATCACATAAATAAACGCCCTAACCGGGACCTCCAGCTTCGTAAGTATGTTCTACCAACTAAGCTAAAGTGGCTGTCAATAGCCCAAGGCCCATCATTCCGCCATTGTGTATGGTGAGAATCGATGCTAAGGCTACGTTACACCGTGCTTCCTCGTGTCGACGGGAAATTAGGAAAGATTACGACCGCGAAGTCAAGCGAAATCTTCTTATGGCGATTGTATAGTTGGTTCATTGTCAAATTTAGGTGCGCGTCTTTTCGGTGGACATGTCAAAAGTTAAGGGCTACAAAGCTTAATTTTCGATTGATCTGATAACCCGCATAATCTGTAATTCCGTGTCTATAAATCCGTAATGTAATAAAAACGTAAATTACATGCACACAAGCCGTTAACTATTGGCCACCGAATGGACAACTTTTGTTTTTCCGACTGACAATGACCCAGTTATGGTTCTTGTAGAGCTCGTAAATGCAACTGGTATTTCTATCCACTAAAAAGTCCATAGTGTCCGCCTTCTGCGTTCTCATGCGGGGGACTCTATGATTTCGTACTTACTGAACGCTCTATTTTTCAACCCGCCTATCTCTTAACTACACTTAAAATTATATGAACTGTCAGAGGTGTATCAAATAGGCCGTTCAAAAAGCGACTTTACTGTCCAAGCGTGAAGATTCAAAGTCCAATGACAAGTTTTATAATATGTCGGATATTTTAAATAATTTCTACTATACCTTTCGCTTAATTAGAGGGAGCCACCCTCCTGTGGGGCTCAAAGGCAAGTAAGTCTATCTAGTCTGCGGTCGCATTTTCTCTTTGTTGCTAGTACAGGATTAATGTGGTTTTAATATCGTAGATTTTATACGTATTTTTTTTAAATATCATTGACAACATAACTCCAGATCGACAAATTTTAACCAGTAGCCGACCAAGAAACGACATCAACGCGCTGTTAAAGTCCGTACAAAACTCTTAAGGCCAAATCCTGTCAAATTAACGCAAGCAAGAATCATCCTTATAGTCAGAATTCTTAGTCGTTTTTTGCTTGCGTTCATTTGACAGAATTTGGCCATAGAGTTTTGTACGAAGTATCATCATCATCATCAGCCTATCTACGTCCCACTGCTGGGCACAGGCCTCCTCTCATAGATGAGAGGGATTGGGCAGTAGTCCCCACGCTGGCCCAGAGCGGGTTGGGGACTTCACATACAACTTTGAATTTCTTCGCGGATGTATGCAGGTTTCCTCACGATGTTTTCCGTCACCGAAAAGCTAACGGTAAATATCAAATGATATTCCGTACATAAGTTCAGAAAAACTCATTGGTACGAGCTGGGATTCGAACCCACGACCGCCGCTTGACAGCCGCACGCTTGAACCACTGGGCTACCGTAGCTTATGGTTTGTACGAAGTATACACTACGATTACTTTGAGTTTGACACTGACACATGTCTTTATTCCATTGGATAGTCTAGTTTAACGCTAATGTAATAGAGTTCCTATTACAAACATACGATTCTTAGACATTTGTTTTTATTAAGGTCGTTCATGTACCCAGATGAAATCGAACATCGAGAGCTCAGCCGTCACTGTCACATTTCGAGAGGGTAACAGAGATAGAGCTTGCAGGCCGCATATCTTGTTCCGGTAGAATTTGTCGATTTTTATTTACTTAAAAATATTGAATCAAATTATTGAAATTCGGAAGCTGTCAACAGTCAAATCACTATTTTAGTTATGAGTGATTTTTCTCCTTTTTATGTTTCATAGTGTCACATAGTAAAAAAACAAGTAAAGTTGGAAAAAGAAATCAAATTGGAGGTTACTTTGGGAATTAATTGTATCGAGCGAAGTGTTATGAATCGTGTATCGAAAGCTGTGTTATTAAAGATAATATAATCAAGAATAATATATATTTTTCCCATGTCTACAAATATCAACGATTCTGAGAAAAATTGGATAATTCTTGGGGTATTTTCGCATATCTGGCTCTTGGAACCGCCTTAAAATTTTTTTATTGCTGTTGTATAACTAGGTACATTTTCCGTCACTCAGTCCGTCACTCGTGTTTATTGTTTATTGTTGTAACAGTAGTTGTAAGATTTTGTAATTTGTATCCACTAACACTTTATGGGCAATGCCTGAAATAAATGTATTGAATTGAATTATACTTGAACTCTCAAATTAGCGAGACGAGGCAATTTTAAAACATGCTGATTGTGTCTCTGGGAAACCGGAGACAATAGACCATAGGACGGTTGCGACACACAATTAATAAATAGTGCTGCGATCATGTCCTCCCTCGAGTGATCTATGCTCTATGGTGAGATCTATGATACATGGTTTGGTTGGTATTTTCTTTCCTGTAATTTTGTGTTTGTGTTATTCGAATAAATATCTTTCTATTCTATTCTATTCTACACAACTGTAAGGCTAAGTGCTGTCAAATTAAGGCGCTAATCTGAGAAATTTAGATACTTTGAAACGCTGTTCTGCCCAGGCGAGGTAACAATAGGGACTGATTTTCAGATATATAATTCTTGACTATATGATTGTGGTACTGACAATAGCCGAAACATGATTTCTTAAAATTTTCTCGATAGAAAATTAATCTAAAGTTGAGTCTATATTTTCCTTTTTTTACTCAGTCTACTAAAACAACACATTATTAAAAGACACGATTAAGTTAATATGTTATATTTTACCTCATATCTGCACACAGTCAGATATTTATCGAGATTTGTCTAAAAAGCCATTCTCGGAGAGGGTTCCATCCCGTTTTGTCGTGAGCGAAAAACATATCATGCATCTCTTTCAATCGATATATCGCCTTAACGCAAGCAAAAGTCTACCTTACAGTTAGAGCTCGAAGTCGAGTTTTGCTTGCGTTCGTTTGACAGAATTTGGCCTTAGAGTTAAAGAGTTTAGTACGAACTATAACTTGGTGCAGTATGTCATGGACGCCATGGACGGCGCCTCACTTCACCGTATTTGTTGCTAATATTCGCGTTGCATCTCTTTCTTTAGTATCGCAAAAGAAAGGGACGCGAATACGAAGTGTGGTGCCGGAGTCACGGACAAGTATTTTTTCACGTAGCAAAATATTATTATTTCGATAACTAACAAAAATTACTATTACAAACTTTAAATAAATACTGTGTGGCCCAAACCTTGTCGTCAAAAATTTGTGGCCAGAAACTTGAAAGCTCATAAACTCAAACTCAAACTCAAACTCAAAATATTCTTTATTCAAATCATGCATAGATTACTACATTGGGTTAAGTTTGGTAGTACAACGTTATACTTATCGATAAGTGTTTATCGATATATCATCATCATCATCATCTTCAGCCCGTTATCGCCCACTGCTGAGCATAGGCCTCTCTTCTTGTACGCCACCCGTCCCGGTCCCTTGCCAATCTCATCCAGGAGTGACCTTTTTAATATCGTCAACCCATCGATATATACCGTCACTATTTATTTTTCTAATCCTGGCAACAATTTATCTGTCATGGATTTTACCTTAGTTATCATTATCGGTTGAATGGCAGCCATCTGCATACAACGGTTCGCTGCGTATTATGGTGATGCACTTTCCTTTTCGCGCGCATGCGCCCGGCTTATTATCGTTTAGCGATGCCACGGGGACGAGGAAATTATAGGGTAAATTGCACGTTTATTGGTACCCTATAAAAAAAATCGATGACATGGTTCCTAAGAACAGGGGGCCGATTTTTGAGTTTCGAACGCTCGAATTCAAAAGCGAGCGGTAGAAAATAGTCACGCGCGGCAAATTGTCACGATTATTGTCGCATGAACCTAATAAGAGCTATTTTTGAGAGTCACCACTCGATACCGGTCATATCTACGGTAAACGTAAATACGTGACGAAATGAGTAGTCTCTTCATTCCGCTTGTTTACAACTGACACGGTTGGTGGCTGAACTAAACAATCAGTACATTACTGCAGAGGCCGTGAAGTAAGGGATTGCTGACGAGAGACGGCCGACTTCGACTTTTTTTTTTTTTTTTGCGAAAACCGTCATTATACTCGATTTTGACTAAGTCAGGGGTAACGTTTCCAAATTTTATATTTATTTTGAATTACAATGACGATTTTTCGCAAAAAAACTTTTTTTTACTTATAATTCAAAATAAATATAAAATTTGAAATACTTATCCCTGAATTAGTCGAAATCGAGTATAATGACGATATTTCGCAGCTTTTTTTTAAACATGCCATTTGAACAAGCCATGTATAGCCGCACATAAATATACCTACTAGACAGACATGGTAGTTTTTTTTTTTAAATGTGCAAGTATGGTTAAAGAGGTTAGTGGTGGTTGGCATTGGCAGTATGTAATTTTTCCTTTGTCAGTTTAATAATGTAAGCAAATTTAAAAAGTTAGAGTAGCGGCCAATAATCTTTTTTCTTAGGGTTTTCATAGGTAGTGTAGGTAGGGCGCCATAAGCAAGAAACTTCATGTCTTCATTTCGTGCCATTAACACACACATACATGTCCGAGCATGTTTGAGAAAATTTATATTATTAGCGTAATATTAAATTCAAGTAGAAAGTAAATATATTCGGGATGAATTACTTAGTGGGTACTAAATTCTACTGATAGAATTGAATACGAGTGGTCAGTACCACTCGACTTCGAATTTTCTATCGCTCGAATGTCAAAAATAGCATGTCATCGTTTTTTGTCAGATCTCGAGTGAAAAGTCGACCGTTCGAAACTCAAAAATCGGCCCCCAGATCTTCGTATGTCTTATAGTTTCAGACTTTCCCATACTGGCTGATTTAAATGTTAACCCTGTATATTGCTCACGTTTCATATATTATTGTTTTATTTCTTAACAACAAAGAATATTTGTATATGTATTGTTGTATTGACTTCCAGTGTTCAAATTAATGTCCTTACAGTCTATCCAGTATCCACCCTTAGGCGACTTCCTGACTTGGCGGGGCGGGATCGATATGTGACATTTTCTTCTTTGACGTAAACTTACTGACGTCGCAAAGATTCTCACTTGACGAAATACTGTCAGTGTTACATTTGCGCAGTACTAATATCATGCGCAGAAGTGGACCAGTACTGCCTTCGCATCGTCCCGCTTCCGCGCATCCCGCGCCAGTCAGGAACCACTCATTTAAATGTAGGGGCGCAGTAAAAAGTAGTACCGAGTTGACTGACAGTTGACACTGACGTTTGACAGTTTTCTCATATCGTACCGCCTCCGCACCGACAAATCAGGAAGTCGCCTTACGTGCTTTCATGTAAACAAACTCTTTTTGAAGAAGTTATTCATTATTACACTTTTTTTCTAGGATTACAATGCTTTGTAAGCTTCATTAAGTATACAAAAATATTTTAAGTTATGATTATTATGCAATCCTAAGGCTGCGTTTCCACCAGAGATGTGCGAGGATGTGTTTTTATATATTTGACACCTCGCAACGCGCCGAGCGAGGTGTCAAATATATAAAAACACATCCCCGCACATCTCTGGTGGAAACGCAGCCTAAAAAGGGTGATAATGATTATTGTGCTGATGAAGAGTATGTTTGTTACATGATAAGACACGTAAGGTTCAGTAGACCGACTGTGAGATTCACACGTTATTTCAAACAGCTAGTACACAATACGTTGATCGCAACATAAACAAGGAAGTAGTGCTGGTATGTAAATACAATCATTACGAATAAACATAACCGTTTGGGGCGGGCAGAGAATCCATCAAAATAAATTAGTTTGAATTTGTCTTAATAGTCTAGTAATGCCGTATAATAAATGCAATAGAAATAATAGAGGGCATCAAAATCAAGAGAATCTGTTATGGAGTAATCTAAATGATTCGTTAAGCCAATAGGTATTCAACTGTTGTTGATAGCATATACGCTTTGCAGTCGTCTGTTGTCAATTTGGGCTGTCAGAAGGTCTCAGAAGTCATCAACGTATAACGATTTTTTTAAACTTTCAAAGAGCAAGGTCTATCAGCGCTCAGCTCGTCGATATTTTGTTCAAAAATCTTATGAAAATAATAATTATCACCCATGTTTTCTGCTATGACTTAATCCTGTTCGAAAAAATAATTTAGTAAATTTTACCGCAATTTCATTAGTCCCAGTCCTAGGAAAATCATTCGAAACTTCACACAATACGAAACAGTGGAAACCCGTTCGTCCACAAATATTAATTTATTCATTTATTTTGTTCAAAAATCTTATGAAAATAAAAATCATCACCCATGTTTTCTGCTTTGACTTAATGCTCTTAGAAAAAAATATTATAGTAAATTTTACCGCCATTTCATTAGTCCCAGTCCTAGGAAAATCATTAGAAATTTCACACAATACGAAACAGTGGAAACCCTGACATAACCCCCGCTCCGCACGTAACCGCAGCCCGAGCGCTGGCGGGTTAAACGGCCAATCATTGCAACAGGCTCGGGTCAGGAGGTTTTGTCATGGCTGGATGCAACAGATAATGACGGCCGGTCATCTGCATTGGATCTCATTGGATCGCCCTATCTTTAACGATGAACAGTCTGACGACAGATGGATAACTTGGGTCTTAATACAATGCAGTAAGGTGGAAAAGTGGATACAGTGTAGTCGAATGAAGATGAAGTGATGCAACGACAAACAAATGATAGTCAATAAGCAAATAAACGTGCGTTTTCGTTCTAACGAGTTGATTAACTTGAGGATCGCGGACGTACCCTATATTTTCTGACAGACATCCAACTCAATTTCAGTACTGATTAAGTATTGTGAGCGAGCGAAGTACATACATATACTCACGCCCGTATCCGATTGGGGAAAATCCAACAGAAACACTGGAATACTCTATGAGTTTGCGCTCCAATGAGATTGGTCTGGGGTTTGACTATTCCCTATAGTATAAGAAAGTAATGGAGACACAAAATGTTTGCAAGTCCCGACTCGGCCTACTGGCCGGTTGCATTATCGCGTCGGCTTATTTAACTAGCGAACCGTTAGGGCCACCTCGACAGGCGATGTGGGACAGTCGACCGAACGAGATTGGATAGGGCGCTTTTGTTTTGTTCAATACCTACTTGTGGTGAGTTGCACCTGAACTGTGGGTGAAGCCTTAGGCTGGATGCAGTGCTCGACCGACGGTCAGCGCGTATTGTCGGTCGGGCGTGTTTTTTGTATGGCCGCATACACGCTGACCAAACGCGTTTGTGCAAACCATCCTGATAGGGCCCACTAGATATAGATTTTACACCGCGTACACCTACAGGATACACCGCACGATATTAACGACTGACGTTGTAATGTACTACATAAAGCTGCGACCACACCGCTGCTCAAAATACGGTGACGGTACTGAATCGCAGTGACGTGCCTCATTCGTGACGTTTTTAACTCGTAAGTCTATCCCTCTCGTAACTGCGGTGGGATCGCTCCTTTAGGCGATTTCCTGATTTGTCGGTGCGGAGGCAGTATGATATGAGAAAACTGTCAAATGTCAGTGTGAACTGTCTGACAACTCAGTACCACTTTTTACTGCGCCCCTGCAGTTATATGAGTGCTTCCTGACTGGCGCGGGATGCGCGGAAGCGGGACGATGCGAAGGCAGTACTGGTCCGCTTCTGCGCATAATATTACTACTGTGAAAATATAAATACTGACAGTATTCCGTCAAGTGGGAATCTTTGCGACGTCAGTAAGTTTACGTCAAAGAAGAAAATGTCACATATCGATCCCGCCCCGCGAAGCCAGGAAGTCGCCTTACTTGGTCAAAACAGTTATTCCAATTGGCAGGAAGATACATCATCAAGGGGCTATGAAATTCTAAAAGAGAGAGGAATGGAAGCAGGATCAGCCTTATGATTAATAAGGCAGGGGCATCTCACTTTGTTATTTAGATATAGATCTTTTTATATCAAGGACATCAAGGTATCCCTAATTGAATTTACATGTTGATAGCGTTATTTCGTTACACATACCTATTACCTACAGGCAAATAAATTAAACGATTTACAAAGTTACCTGACAGTGCGCCGTGTCAAAGATATTCTTAAGGAAGCCGGAAATAATTTGCCTTTCTTATTGTTCATGAGCCGTAGTAAAAGAACTGCACTGACTGAAAAGCAGCAAGCCGGTGGGAATCGAGTTGTATGGACGCTCCGCCACTGCTACCTGATTGGATTACGGAACTCTTAAGTATTTATTATGTCATTCTGCCAGACGCCATCAATAGATACCGTTGAGCCCATAAACGTAAGTGGTAATTGTAAAAGATGCACATGCGACGTTTCAGAAGCGCAAGACTTCGTTACCACATCTGCGCACTCTAACCTCGGCGCGCGCGCCCCGGTCCTAAACTGGTTCTCCGTTCGATTATTCGTTGCGATTCGATCACTCGCGTTTATTCGATTATTCGATTGTTGCGCAATGCATTCCTCGGACGTGTGTGTTACGTGCTGACATCTTTGTTTAAAGTTAATTGCGTTTTATCGATTGTAGACAATCGGTCACGATTTTTGCAAGCTTTTTTTAATTCCTCTACATATTAAGTATACTGTTGTACTCGTATTTTAGTCTCCTTAACTGTAAACTGTATGAGATTTATATCGTCTATTAGTCATGTATGTGTCAAAAGGCAAAAACCTTTATAAATTGTTTAGATTATAGACTCAAGCACTATCTAAGATAAAGTGTTGTTATCAGTTAGGCTGACTGTCAAGGATGTTACGAAAAACTTATATAGCTACTTAATCAAATTGGTACCTCATAAATCATGATTTAAATTGGTACCTCATAAATCATGCAGGTGCATTGCATTGCGACCAATTGAGATTTAACTTTATATTTTTAACCTCTGTTACAAAAGGGATGACTTGGATTACTTGTACTATTACTTATTCTGTGCTTGGATGCACGTACATTAGATCTACCGTGTTGTTGTCAATCCTAGAAGGTACAGACAGAGTACCCAACCAGAGTCGTGGTGACTTATGATGTCGCCATACTCCCTCAGCACAATTACTGCCTCCCATTTACGTCACATTTCCACACATTTAGGCCCGTTAATGTGTGACTTTATATTTCGTAACACGTAGAAAGCTGTCACCATTCTATGCTAATTGCTAATTGTTGAATATCTCAAAATGGCGGCTGAGAATGTCCTGTCAAATTACTCTTTGGTTACGCCGACTATTAGGTGCAATTAAATATAGACCCTATTTAAACTGTGTTAAAGTTTCCGTTAGGTTTGTTGGTAGAGTCGGTAGTCCTGTCATATAGTACATTTGGCCGTATTGTGGCTATACACTGCTTCAATTTTGCAAAGAACACTAAGCGCTATTTGGTTGATAATATAGTCGATAATGGCGTCTCATGTTTTGCAGACAGGTCCTGCTCGAGTGGGCTTGTCCTAGAATTAGGTACCTATTGAGGTTAGATTCAGCTGATTGCAATGCTCAAGGCACAGAAGAAATTAACAGCGTAATTCAGAGGAATTTGTAGTGATAAGCGCTGGACAGGATGTGGACTGAATATAAACTAATAACTATGTACCTACAATGCCAATATCTGCCATAACAAGGCGCGCATAAATATCTGACACAAATCTATTTGTAGGGCCGTTAAGACGTTTTAGATATTTTAAGTATAATTTGCTACCGTTTGCAAAAACGCTGAATGTTATTAAGATGGATCAAATTTAATTTGATTAATAAGTTTAGTTATGTTTAGATTCAATTATTATTTTCCGTTAGGTACTTATTATTTTTCGAATAAATGATTTCCATGGGCACCTATTTGAGCTACATGAATGATAGTAGGTACTTACCCTATTTTTTGTACTGAGGGATAGGTTTAAAGATCTATAGATCTTATATACATATATAGAATCAGAATCAGATTTTTTTATTTGCAAGAATACTTATTAATATAGTACAGGGTGTTGAGGTACAGAAGTACAGTATTCAGTCGGTGAACGACATGCAAAAGTTATACTTACAGGGCTAATATAAATATGTTAGCCCTGTAACAATTATGCTATACGTGCAGTGTCTTAACCAATAACATTAGATAATTATATAAATTATTTGAATAGGTACTTACCTATTTAGTCAATAAAAACAATTCTCCATTAACCAACCAGTGATTTCTTTTACAAATTTATTATATTCGGATTTCCTTAAATCTGCTGGAAGGTTGTTGTATAATACAATGCACATATTGTACGCATTTTTGCGATAGATCGCAGTGCGACAGGCAGGCTGGTACAATAGATCCTTGTACCGAGATCTCTGCACCCCTACAAAGACATCGGACCTGCTTCTAAAGAGATCAGGATGTTTTCTTACAAACAGGCATGCTTTTTTATATACATACAGGGTAAATAGATCTCTTTCTCCCACTTTCCACTCAATCCCTCAAAGGTTAGTTGGAAGAGATCCCGCATAGGGATAAGTTCGCCTTTGTACTTTAATCTTATGTGACATGTATATTGTTTCAACATGTTTTTGTGTACAATAAAGTGCTTACATACATACATACATACCTGCATTTACAAATATGTACAAAAATCATGTACTTTACAAAATAATACGAAGCTTTAGGACATGTAACTTTACCAGTCTATTTATGTAATGTTATACTTAAAGAATTTATGCCATTCTGTAGTTAGTGATTAAGAACAATAAATGAGAACTTTTACATGCAAATTTTTGAAAATCATTTACATGCTCATTTTGCTGTCGTGGCTTGAGTGTGTTTACCATTCGTACATTGTAGAAAACATATTCGAATAAGTGCTTAGATAAACATGGCTTTGGTTATTGTATATCTTACTTAACCTTAATTTCTGTTACAGGTACGTACGGAGAGATATAAAAATAAGGTAAATCGCGATCCTTCAAATTAATAACGACCTAACCTAAATATTCGCCGACCACATCTCCTTTCCGCTTTCAATATGATAATATTATTAAGAAATCAGGAAACAACAGCAATTATACACTGTTAAGTTTCCTTTTAAGTTATTATTGCAATTGAATTTGCATGTATGCAATTATAGATCATACGGAAAGGGATTAGAGACTACTTCTAATTGCGATTTCAATCGCTCATTTCAGCGTGTGTAATAAGGTACTCCTACATAATTTAGTTACGCTGTATTACATGATGAAGGAAGGGAAAACGTTGAATACAGCTGATAGGAACGTTATATTAACAATTTTCTACTCAAATTACTTAACAATACAGTTCAAATCAGAGCTCCGGCTTCCGTTACGGATGATTCGTAACATCATAACATTCGTAACACGCTTCTAATTTATGACAGCGGTGCTTTCCGTGGGTTTTTGCTAATATTATGTATGTAAATAGTGTATAACTAGGTAAATTGTGTGCTTATGCGAAGTAGCATAACAATAACAAGTACCGTTAGTAGGTATGTGACGTAATAAATACTTAAAAGTGTAAAAAGTGAAGTAAAATTCCGTGAGCAATTTACGTCTTTTGCGCGTGTGAAAATGGAGTGAATTAATATTACCAGAATATTTCAGTAAATTACATTGTACTATTCGTTTTACACGTGATCTCTATATTTCTAGAATGTTGGCAAATATGTCATTCACGTTGTATGAGAATTCGCTGTATTTACAAATAGTGGGTCTCATCGTCTACTCCTCCATATACCAAAGGTCCAACAATATCAAATATACAAAGTGGTGTCAATATTGTAGTGTTCATGGCGCCCTATTTAGCACAAGTAAAACGTCTCATGATGACCATACCACCAAGAGACCAACAACATCAGAGATATGTGTATCGTGTCAATATTGTAGTGTCATCATGGCGCCCTAGTACAAGTTAAAGGTCTTGGATCCGGTACGGCGCGCCCCGTGACGGTCGCGGTCTGATTCCGCCGACTTTGAACACTGTGTCACTTGAACACATTACTATTCACTGCACAGTTACGTAAAAAATAATCTTCAAGACCGATTGTCTTGTTATCATTTTTACATCATCATCATCCTCCTAGCGTTATCCCAGTACAGTTGCATCCTTCAGCCTGGGGTCCGCTACCTAATTCCAAGATTTGGCGTAGGCACTAGTTTTTACGAAAGCGACTGCCATCTGACCTTCCAACCCCGAGGGGAACCTAGACCTTATTGGGATTAGGCTTTGTCAAGTGAGTGGGCAACTTGACTGTTAGAAGTTCTCAAGCCGCCCGAAGGCCTCCAACTTGGCTTAACGACTGCTGCCATAGACAGCAACCGGGATCAAAGGCTTAACGTGCCTTCCAAAGCACGGGAGCGCTCAGTTAATAAGCACTCAAAGCCACCCATCCAAGTCCTGACCGCTGCCCACGTTGCTTAACCTTAGATACCGCAAGCGGTACGCAGGCGCCGCTGGGCCACGAGCACTCAATCTTGTTATCATTTTTACATTATAGTAAATATAGGACTCCCTTTCCCCTTCCTCTGTAGGTGGATAAAAGTGGCGGAGCGTCCATACAACTCGATTCCCACCGGCTTGCCTCATCCAGTCCAAGTCTTTTACTACGGCTCATGATGCTCATGAAGGATAAGAAAGGCAAATTGTTTCCGGCTTCCCTAAGAATATTTTTGACGCGCCGCCACTGGTGGATAATATGGTGACCAGAACTCCCGACAATTCGCTGTGTTGTGTCTTTTGAATTAGGGATCTTCTGCAGATCCCACGACAAATACAGATATTTGTGTCTAGCATAGGTACATAGTAACAGTTCAGACGGACATTAAAACAGGTGAAGCTATAAAAAATACAATTGAGAAACAGAAATGTTTAATACCTATCTTGATCTTCCATACCATCTTTTATTTCTAAGAAAAACGGTAAGAATTTCAGTTCGGATGCTCCAAAAATTCAAGTGGAGCAAGGCAATCATTAATGTTATTATCACTAAAACGATCGAGAGATAATAAGATCGTAAAACTTCCTGATCTGTGCCGGGCATCGAACCCGGGAGCTTTCGAGTGGCTATTGAATTTGATGTACCAGAGTGGGGGTATTAGCTTCGGAGGCAAAGACTCGAAGAGATGTATCGTATCAATCGGACATGGTTAGGATCGTTGGGTTGAGAGGATTCTGCCTTTGCGGTCAGTTTTCCTTTCTATGAAAGATTCAATAATGTAACTCGAAAACTACAAGACATTAAAGACATCGAAGAGTAATATTGTGAGCCTATAGGTATGTACCTAAACACATATGTAGTTTTTTTTAGTTACGAGTTATTGGGAATATAAGGGAATAAAAAACCGGCCAAGTGCGAGTCGGACACGCGCACGAAGGGTTCCGTCCCATTATCTTTAAAAACTGCGAAAAAATTAACGTTTGCTGTATGGGAGCCCCCTTAAATATTTATTTCTGTTTTTTAGTATTTGTTGTTATAGCGGCAACAGAAATACATCATCTGTGAAAATTTCAACTGTCTAACTATCACGGTTTTGAGATACAGCCTGGTGACAGACGGACAGGGGAATCTTAGTTAATAGAGTCCCGTTTTACCCTTTGGGTACGGAACCCTTAAAAGATTGGGAGATTGAATGGAAAATAAAGGAAAAGGAGTCCGCGGTATATAGAAGAGGAAAATGTTGGACGAAGAATTTAAGAGACTAGTTGGAGGCACGCAAAAACTAATTTTCATGATTAACACACATACAGGTCATATAGAAAAGGGCATATGGGAAAATAGTCGTTGACATCCAGAGAGACGGCTCAGGAATAAGGATAGTGGATTTAGTCTAACTAAACGTAACCACTTCCAGATCTTATTGTTTACAAGAACGGCGACTACTGAGTGGATTACGCGAGGCTGCGCTGTAACAAAGGCTTGATTGAGACTGCAAGTATGTTAGATTTCTCATATCTTCTCTTTACATCGCTGCGGCAAAGCATTCATTGGTTCTGCTTCATTGTCAACTCTTGGTTGTGATTTGAGATAAGTAGTTATTTACTTTTTATTAAAGAAGGACTTGATTATTATTTCTGATGGTTGCTGTGTAAGAAATAACAGTTTTTTCAGAAATTTGGTTTCATGATTTTGCAGGGTCCGAAATATCAAAATCTTGCTCAAACCTGAGAATCTTTGCATTAGGTTTTTGTTTAGCCACTTCGACTAAATTAGTAAATTGTCTACATGAAATGGTACCCAAGTTGCTGCATTGGTTAAATATGTCTAACCTTTTCAATAATTACCAAATTCAAATGCAATGAACAGCAATGACAAGATAGTCACTCCATGTTTGGCACTACATACTATTGCTTTTAACAAGTCAGTCATTAAACCTGCTTTAAACTATAGGTGAAATTCCAGCTGTCCTGTCCACGCCCTCATTCCTCCATAAACAAACTTATCTATGTCGCAAAAACTAGAGCGATAACATCTACATGTACTAGGCCCGCATAAAGCGGGCCGGGCTAGATAAAACTATCGGCGCCACATCCGGGTGTTTTCACCGAGGAACTGAGGTAACAATTACCTAGGCGAGACGTGTGAACGTCCCACCATTTGATGCTTTCCTGATACATTGGGAACACTTTCTTCGATTACACCCGCAAACTAAAAAAAGCAATTGAAACTTGAGACGAATTAATTGGTGAGCGCAACAACGTCGTTAATTATGCAGTCGTTTGAGACTGTTGTCTGATGGCTACCGGCTAAGGATCAGGTCCATATATGAGCATTTACATAGTTACATAATACATATCAGAATTTAATCAATTCTGAAGTATTAGAGTGTTAAGAGCCCAACATACTTATTATACTCTTTGGTTAAGAGACCTTTCCGTAATCATCAAGCGTTCATATGTTACGGTGTCTGTTTACAATCGGCTTTTGAGATCATCGTGCTTACGCATATTCTAGCGACGATATTATATCGGCGACGATCTGACAAGTTAAGTAACTTCTAGTAGTAACTGTAGTAAGTAGTCTCCAGCAGTTAGTAACTTGCTTGGGACGCTGAATCTGCTTTGTCTTCGATAAAGGTTGTTGTCTATGACGGTAGTAGCTGAGCCGAGTTAGAAACCCTCAGACGTGGGTAAAATTCTTGATAAAGCCTAAACCCATGTTGGATAGACCTGCCTTCAGCTGGGAAATCAAATGCCAGTTTGGCAGTAACTTTCCCAAAAAATCTTTGAATTCTGTATAAACATATAGCACTCTACCTAGATACTAACTTTTCATTCGACTACGTCTTTGAAGTCAGCCGCATGGTGATCCAAATACGAAGACTCGTGATGATGAATTGATGATATAATCGCACTTTCTTATAGTACCTAAATAGGGATACTTTAAGACTGAACGCGTTCCTGCCAAAGGTCAACCTTAAATTGTCATAAAAACCGTCGGCTACGGGGCACTCTGTCCTAAAATGGAACCGCCTACCGACATCGAGGAGAAACGCGAGCATGCCGGTATGTGATACCAATATTACGTGACGTGATACCTACTGTGGTGTGCTTTTATCTAGTTTTGGAGAGAGCATTTGCTCCTTAGCAAAATATAACTGCTATATCACAAAATTACAAGTCGCAATATTACTCGCTCTCATGAATGTTTGCCTCATAAGCCGCCATACATTACTGTCGCCATTTAATTTCACTTAAATGTTACGTGCGGTTCAAATCCAGTGTTTGCAGCTTTCGTTTCGTCACAATGCTATCAGATGCGATAGCGGGTAAGAGTTGCACTCTGCTAACCTCTGACTCCTTGGTATAATTATGTGTTTCACCGACTTCAGGATTACAAACTAAGTTGCCTCAAGGGAACCATTGTAAACTGATCTTTCACACCCAAGCGCATAAAACGAGTACAGTTTTACCATACATTAGTGTACCTATTTTTTATACCTCGGTGGCAAACAAGTGTACGACCGGGTTGACGGTAAGCGGTCATCGCGGCGCCCAGCATAGCGCTTTCAACCCCAGGGGTACACGCATATGCACATTGCCATTAAATTTTATAATCCTCCTCCTTGCTAGGTAATCCCCATACTGTAATGTGAATTCCCTCGGGAAAAACTCGGTAGCTTTTAATTTATTCTACAAACGAATCGTCCGAGGAAGAAATTTCCGCGTATATGTAACGTAACGCGAATATCAAACGTCAATAGGGATTCTAAATTTAACCTTCATTTATTTGTGACAGAGTTGATAATTGCGTGTACCTAACTGTTTTGACGTTCGGCGGTAAGGTTAAAGGGTTAAGTAATTGAAAAGACCTCGAATCAAAATCAATCTTCCAATGAAAAACAAAAATCAAACTTAATGCATTGAAAACCGCATTAAAGTTAAGCAAAAATAAATTCGTTTTACAAAAACTTTATAAATAAATTCCCATGAACCATGCTGGTCACTGAATAGGTAAATATTTACCATCGTGATAAAGTTTATTTGAGATGTAAATAATTATCTGTTTACATTATCTTATCAATGGATTGACATAACAGGGTCAACAATTTCGGCTTCAATACAGCTGTCAATATCTACTGATTGATATACGCGCATAGGTATTAAGGTACTAAGCTGAGATTATTTGAGTTGGCCATTCTGTTTCAAAGTAATCCTTAAAAAAGGCGACTTATCTGTTCATGCTATACGATTCAAAATCAAAGAACAGTTTTGTAAAATATCGGCCAGCACAAATGATTTCAACTGTACATCATGTATGTTAAACAGTCTACGAAATGCAAAGGTGTACGCAATTTTAAATATTTTAATGCATGTATACCTACCTAGATTTTAAGATATACTATTGAGTGCACTTACAGGGTGTCATGTACCTACCAAACTTGTCTGTAACACCTCAATGTATTATGATATTTATGATTGACTGCAATGCAATGAAGAATAAAGAAAGAATAAAGGTGTTATTGAAATGTACATTTTTTAAAGAGAGCTCGTGTTATACCTAACAAACGCTTTATAGTGAAAATTAATAGTACATTACTTACCAAGGGCGATAAAACAAAGAATGTCTCAGATCGCAGGTATTTTACGCCCGAGCCGAAGGCAAGGGCGATAAATATGCGACCTGAGGCTTTCTTTATTATCGCCCGTGGTAAGTACAATATTTTGTGTCACCCCCTGGCCAGGAAGCGGGTTTTTTCGCGCGCGGAGCGTGCGATAATGGCCACTTTATGGCCAGGTGTGACATAAAATAATAATAGCTTATTACATTCTGGTAAATTGAAAAACGAGCGATTCCTTATAAAAACTGGAATAATCCGGCGTTTGCATGAACCTAAATACGTATAAAAGTTACTTCGAAGCCCAAAACTTCACGGGTATCGGTTGAGAAGTGACCTATAGAGAAGAAGAGTGGATGGACATACCTACGAAAGCATTTTTGTGGAAGCTGAAACGGAGACCTTCGTTACACTTGGTCAAAAACAATGTTATCCAATAAAAGTTTCTGTTTTTGTGTAGCTACTTATAGCTACTTACACCTACACACTGTCCTACAACCAACGTTCGTCGTTCATCACTCAGTCACTTTTATGTTACTATGTTAGTTATTTGTAATTGCCGAATGGTGTAACCTCGCCACTACGGGCATAACGCTGCAGTCTTCTCCATCCAAGTGCATAATGCTATGTGACCGCGGCATTCGGGTCAGAGCAACTTCCTTGCAACACATTTGTTGCCGTACAATATGTGTAACAAATGTGTACAATAAATATTTCTTTTAGTTTTTTCAGCATCCTAAAGGATAGAGATTGATTTTCTTATTATTTTGGACACCGAAAGTACCTTGTTTGGCAATGTTTTGTAAACTTTCTTTAGATTTCAGTGACGGTATTCCGGTCTCACGGATCGATTTTCAAACATTTTGTTCTGATGAATGATATCTTAGTTCATATTTCTAAGTCTTATCGTACTCGCAAGAGAGACGAGCCTACGCGAGAGGCGAGTCTGTTGACGAAACAATATCATACTAAGTAACTATCCACTAAGTTTCCACACAAGCGACGTTAATTCTCAAGTAAACTAGTTCACTAATATGAACAATAGGGCATAATTGTCACCTCATTTATCTCTTCGTCCCATAATTCGATAGTTACATAAGTGAATATTAAACACTGTTGTAACGACGCCCACGTCCATTGTTCCGTGCCGATGGCTATCGGAGGAACATACGTACGGCGAAGCTTGCACAAATCATCTGTTTGTTTACACGCGATAGGTCGAGAGATATGGAGGTGATGGATCCTGAAACGCTATGATACCCTGGTAGGTTAGAATGCCTTGCCTAATAGGAACATATGTACGGTGACGCTTGCAAATCATCTGTTATTGTTTACACGCGATAGGTCCCTGAGATATGGAGGAGATATGATGAATCATGTAGCATCTAAAGACTCATTTCAGGACGGCGGTTCAATATATCTGTACGCAAATGAATGCTCTGCGTGTAAAATATTGCTTTATCATTCAAAACAATAAGCTTCTAATAAAACCGTAGTCAATTAACGATAATTGATAAATAAACATAGACAAAAGGGCACTGTCTAGCATAAATGGCAGTCATAAGTCATCGTTTTACTGAACTATCTCCGCCGACACAATGCCAACTTGAGCCAGCCATATTTGTACAGTTTAACGGTATTCTAATTTCAAAATTTAACTTTATCTGCGGTGCTCGATATAGTGGCTGCGGCTGGGCTAAGGATGGGGAGTATTCGCCGAATGATTTCGATGCTTAGATTTGTTATTAGACAAGCGAGCGAAGTTCTCTGAATCTATGACAGATCTGTCGTAGTTTTTTCGGTCTTGAATAAAAAAATCGAGTATACTGGAATAATCCGGCGTTTGTATATATATATGTGTTCGTTCGACGATAACTAGAGTATTGTTAATCGGAAAGTTTATAGCCAAATCGGCCAAGAGGGTGTCGAGATTTAGGGTGTTAGGTCTCAAAATTTACAGTTCGGGGTGAAGTAGGTACTAGTATAACCCTTTGTTTAAAAAAAACCTCTATAAAATTTTAAATTAATATATTCGACATTGCCATTAACTGGTGGTTATTGTTTTGCATTCGTCTATTCTCAAAAATATCAGTATTTTTACTTAAGTTACAAATTCTTGTTCCTGCAAGGTAATTCATTAAAATCCTTGGCATGCAGAGACCCTTTACATACAGAGTGAAGCTCACAGACCATAACTTTATGGTCTGTGGTTGAGCTTTTAATTTATTATTTTATAGGTGGAAAAGATGGTATTTGTGCTCCTAGTATACTTAACCCTTTGACCGCCAAGAACCTATAAAGTGGTTGTGTGTCGTCGTGCCCACCACACCAACAACCACTTAAAAGGTCGGAGTGAAGGTGTACTTTGATCATGAAAAAAACTATTTATGAACTGTTTTAATTTGTTTTTATTGGTTTAGACATTACACCAAATTAACAGTGCTTGGCGTACTGGGCACGACGACACACAATCGCTTTGGAGGTCAAAGGGTTAAATACGGTAAGTACATACACCGCAGGCACGATACGATGAACAAAAACTTTATCATTTCGATTTCTTTTCACTCGACCTAAGCCTAATTCATAATTATCTTTATTAGACAGAGTAATAGAGATCTCAACCTATATTTTGATGAAATAAGAGCCATTAAAAAAACATGATTACTGAAATTATAACGTACAATGTTCGACCGACTATAATTTTTGGCCGAAGGCTCCAAACGATCCAACACTGGCCGGAGTGGCCGGTAAGGCCTAGCTGTTTAGAAAAAGATTAATGTTCGCAAATATCTCGATTTACCCTAGTATTCTGCACTTTATGGTAATGAGGTTAGAGTTGGTTGTTGCGTGCGTGATCGCATTAGATGGAGAAAGCTGCCCTGATGTACGGGCGAGGTATTGATAAGTCGCTTCCCGGTTAGACGATGCAAATTATTGTTGTGCCGTGCCCATACTGTGATTTGTCATTATTTGAGTTCATTGTTGGCTTTGTGGTTTACTTAACTCAGATTATTCAGCTATTTTTTATTGGGGGTTTGACTTTCTACCCACTGTAGATCGTAGAACCCATCGCAGTTACGAACGATTAATTTGGAGAAGATATTGGGATTTTCGTTGTAGGTGTTTTCCAATTGCCAGATACCTGTTTATTGAAGCAAATCAAAACATTGAAAAGTTGTCCAACTTAACTAAAATCAGAAAAACATTGTATTTTAACGCCAAAGTGAAAGAATACACTTGTCGAAAGTCAATGGCGCTCAGTGCAGCGAAATTCGATCAGTGGGTCGCGACACTTGTATGCAAAGAGCGTTCCGTAGTATTAGTGGCCTTGTTGTGGCCTCTTTAGGAGTTCTGGGCTCCTGGTAGTTGTCGACACACTTTATTGGTTTTAATTTGTAACAAATGAAAGCAAACCAAATCTTGGCTTCCTGAGTTGGCTGGTCGAAATCTGTACGTTGCCTTAATGACTTTACTGATGTCGTTCAAACTTCCTTACAATTATCTGGTAATATGATGCGCAGAAGTGGGCTGAATGGATGTAGTACTGTCTTTGTACCGCTCCTCTTCTGCGCATACCGCGCCAATCAGCAAGTATCAATTTAAATTATAGGGGTGGATTAAAGAAAATGTTCTGAATGCTGTGAATTGTTGATCTGCGTGGAATTGGCAGTTGAGACTGACAGCTTACCTAATGCATTACCGATAAATGCGAAAGTAGCAACTATTGTGATATACTCGTAGTTTAGATAGCAATTATTAAAAAGATCAGAGAAAAAAATAGCAACCTTCTTCTGTCTGTCTTCTTCTATATATCAAGTGAGTTTGGAAACTCGATTGAGTTTTCAATGTTTTTGGTTTTCAAGAGTTTGGTTAGCGTCTTCGGGTTTGGATTTTGGATTGGCGGTGATGGAACATGAGACATCAAATTACTATCTATTCTTAGGATTAGCCCTTGGTGTCAGCAGATCACATGCAAAGGGAGTAGAAGGTTATCTGTGGCCTTTAGTGAAACTACCTATATACGAGTGAAATACTGTACCGAAAGTACGTGTGTATGATGTATGAAACATATTGGAACTAGGTGGTACAGTTGTGGGGTGTGGGGTCGGGGTATGATTTTCGAAAATTAGTGAATCTTTTTATTCCTCGACTATATATAGTCCTCCTCATCGATTTCGATGACGGCGACCCTGACAGAACTATGTATTTGTCCTGTTGTGAGCTCTGACTGTAGTGATCAGTGACTCCTCGACTATAGATAGATACTTCATGACCCGTGTGGACGCAGCTCGGAGGTCGCCGCTGACCCTTAAGGCGTGGTCCGTTATGCAAGTTATGCAACAGCCCCATTTGTTCTCGTGTTCCGATTCTGCAAGATTATTTGCTTGCGATAAGCTTGTTTGCCAGGCTTCTGCTGATGAAAAGAGGATATTTGTGTCGAGCGTGAACTCAGGGAAATACGGGTCATAAACACTTGCAAACACAAAAGTCGTCTCTCCTGTGTAGTTAACGGCTTATGAGCATGTGAGTTATGATTTTATTACATGGATTTATAGAACCGGAGACGCCGTTTATGCGGGTTACTAGACCAATCCAAAATTAAGCTTTGTAGCCCTTATATCCAGAGGAAATATGTCCAGAGGAAAGACGCGAACCTAAATCTGTTTATGACCCATACCCTTAAATCGGAAATGCGAGTCGCATTCCCAACTTTTCGTTGCAACAGCTAAATAAAACTTGAATCATAATGACTAAGTCAAGATGTGGACTGTACTGACAACTGTATTCATTAGCACCTCAATATGTTTGAATTTAAACTTTCGTGAGTTCGAAACATGTCGCCCGAAGTGACAATTAATACGTGAGTTTTAACCGTTTAGTAAAATAAAGTTAAACCTCAATATGTCTTTAAGTATTATTGGTGATTGAATACAAAATCTTT
This sequence comes from Cenopis cana, assembly GCA_951800055.1. Classification (NCBI taxonomy): domain Eukaryota; kingdom Metazoa; phylum Arthropoda; class Insecta; order Lepidoptera; family Tortricidae; genus Cenopis; species Cenopis cana. The sequence goes on from OX637495.1 coordinate 3,802,235, forward strand.
TGAAAGAAGGTTGTTTTCTTCAGTGCCCTCTCCGCGCCAAGCTTCAACTTTCCCTCGACCGTCTAGCTACTTAGGGTATGATTTTTCTCAAATGCCTTAATTAATGAAAAAAAGCCTATAAAATTTCCATCAAAACGCAATTAAATACACCCAAATACATCTTAACTTATAATCAAATACAATATGGTTGCAGAAACGGTACAAAGAATACCAAATGGTGTAAGCTGTCATAATTAATGTGTAGAAAAACCTATGTAAATGAGCTTAAAAGCTCTGTTTGACGTCGGCAAAGCTTTTGGCGGGTAATGCACCATGGCAGTTACCCAATCTCAGCAAACAGAAGTTTCGTAACGTGCGCAAACAACAAGCTTTCCACGCCCACGATTAGAAAAGTGATTAGACCATCCAGAAAGTATGCAGTCATAACCTGATGGTGGGCTAAAAGGTTTAAAGTGAGGCCAACGTGACAGAGAAAAGCAGCTTTTCTCAGGGCTCCCGAAGAATCGAGTTGACAGGGTCTTTGATAATTAGTTTCTGTTGAGGTACCTTTAAGTTGCCTAAGCGTCTGCCTAGTCTTATGGGTACTGATATCACCTAATCTTCACCGTGCAAAATCTGGATAGATAATATAAGGTATTATTGATGACCCAATAACCCGAATACAGTCCAGTAAGGCACATCCGGCTCGCGGGGTGAACGCCCGCGCATGCTCCATCGATCCGCGCTTATCAACCCACAGCCAATTACAGTGAGAGAAAGATGGGGAAATCAATGTACAAGTATATCCTTTAAATAAACAACGAATGTTGGGTAAAAGAAGGGTTTATGACCAGGGCAGTTGTCTCAATGTATTTTTGCAATATCTTTATGTTATTTCGTCATATTGTTTGAAAAAAAGCACTATACACCTTGGTGGAATATGGGGTTGCCTGACTTGGCTCTTGACAGGCCTCGTTACCTTACGGTCTCGTCCTACCAACCTTACTTTCCGCGTCTAGCCAATATTGTACGAATATCCTTTTAAAAAAAGGTGGCACACCACAAAACCAGGTTTTTAAACCAGCTGAAACTGTATTGCGAGTTTATTGTGAACGAATGATTTAATCGTGATGCGAGGAAGCAAAAATAAGGATGATAATATCATACAGGTCGAAAGATATTTATACTTTTGATTTAGCATTGAAAGGAATCAACGCAACAATAGAGATTGCACAGGCCTGACAGTTCTTACACCATATTGCAAGCGTTGCACCTTTACGTCTTACACATCATCGGAATTTACATTAAAAGGATTGACAAAGTTTTCAAAGTTGACGTACTAGTACGTTATGCCATCAGGCTCAAATTTGGAGCAGCCCAACACTGTGAATTAATTTTGTTCTACAATGGTACGGTCAGCTGCAGAGAAACCAGACACCCCGAGTGCACACACTATAGTATTTAATTTATTAGGTTAATACATTACAATATAACTAATAGCGCAAGCATCTAAAAATATTGTTAAACTCAACTATTACATGTAACAATTCCTAAATAGATATCCAGCTATGGAAGAGCGGGACATCCTAACACAGGTTCACTTACCTAAAAGGAAGTCCCACCCATTGATGGCAATTGTAGAATTTATACAGGAAAATAAACATTTTTTCATTTTCATACAAACTTCTATGCAGGGGGACTGTACCACTTCATTGAGTGCCGGTTGGCCAGTAAGGAAGGTCGAAATATAGGCTTATGAGGACGCGGCGAGAGATTGAAAGACAGATAGAAAAGGCACCTTGCCTTAGTAACTATACTTATTCGAGTAAATTGAAATAAAAGGGAAAATTTACTGTCAATCGCATTTTAATTACGACCATTTGTTGGCTGTTAATGATACTTTTATGCTTGTTTGTACGTGTCACCCGTGGGAAGAAACTTATATAAGCTTTAATAATCCTATAAGCGGTCATTAAGACATACGTATGCAAATAAACGTCGGATGTCGTATTAATTATTCGTGTTTTGAAGATTAAGGTTGAATTACACAAGGTAGGTATATAAAATAACTAGCTATGATTTCTGCTACCATTTAAAAGTTTAATTAGTCTGGCTTCCTCCGAACAGTAATAAGGAATCGAATATATATATTATAATAGTATATTATTTGCGAATCATCTATAATTACTTAAACGTCAAAATTGTATGAGTATATTTAAAGTTTAAACTTGGAAAAAACTAGTCTTCCTTGGATAATCGACACTTATAAACGAACTATGTGGTAATTTACCAAGGTACTTAATAAGAGCATTTATGCCACTGTCAAACTCGAATCAATCGCAGTATGGTCGACGAGTGAGAGATATGAATGAAACTATGAGACTGAATGAAACTATGACTTATTTAATGGTTACTTAAATAAAAAAAAATGTAGATTGAAAAGCCATCGCCCAATATCAGGCCAGTCGCAAAAATAGACTCTTAAGCATTTTAATGCAATTTTTGCAAATAATTTTAAATAAGTTGTGCAGAAACTGACAACTATATTTTGCTAATAAATAGGCGTCGCACTAAAAATTGGTGGCTAGTAACTACTAGCCATACATTTTTAGTGCGACGCCTATTAGCAAAATATAGTTGTCAGCAGTTTACCTTAGAAAAAGATTTATGAAATGGCCAGTTATTGACGATTTAGCCTAGCATGTGTACTATAATTATGTAGCCTCAGTTTATCCGCGTTTACCAAGTCGCGTCGCTGCGCGGGCGTCGATTTTAGTCGCAGTCTTAGGAACGTGTTCCGATGAACGCTTTATATAATTGCTGTACGTTACCCATTAAATAAATAAATATTTTTTTTTTTAAAAAATCTAATCAATAGCAAAGCAAGGAAGTGTATTCCTAAATCGTATTTCCGTCTTATTGATTCATTGCAATTCTTATTCGTAGCTTAGAGATACAAAACTAACTCCAATACTTCTATATATTATCGTCTTATTTTCCCATTAGATTCGTATTTTTGTATACTGATTACTGATTCAACACCTATCCTTAGTTTGTAGCATACAAATACGGCACTGATTCCAATTCATCTTCAATACCTACACCCATTTATTAATTTTCTTACTTATAATTTATTTATTAATTACTTATTGTTTATTTTCCCACTAGCTACTCAGATCGTTTTTCTGTCTTATTGATGCAACACCCTTGCTTGTTTGTATTCATACTTGTATACAATACTAATTCCAATTCATCTCCAATAAGCCCATTTAATTACTGCTTTCTTCAACATTGCGTCGTTGCTCAAAAAGGGCCTTAAACTCCACACCGAGTGAACCTCCCATTATTATGTACCCGCGTCCTGCGCACGAGTGGACGACCTTGGGAAGGTCGCTGCGCGCCGCCCGCTTTTTTATTATTTTTACCATAAAATTGCCTGAGACGAGGAACGATCCTTGAACGTAGAGTACGGTGGGAGTCAGAGAGATACAATACAATACAAATATTCTTTATTGTTCACTAAAAAATAAACAAAAGAAAAATAATATAAAAATTAAACACGTTGATGGTAGACAACGGGCGGTCTTATCGCTAAAAAGCGAGTTCTTCCAGACAACCTTTAGAGATGTGATGTGGCTTTTATGAGGTTGAAAACAGCCGAGCGCTTTGAAGAAGTTAATATGATACATGTAGGGAAATAAAGATGTCAGTTAATTTGACCGGAAGGTGTTAATTAAAATTAGTATAATCTTACATTCCGTATGAGTATTAATGAAATTATATTGCATACTAGCTTTTGCCCGCGACTTCGTCTGCGTAGAACACGGTCATCGCATTAGAATGTTATTTCTATTCTTTTATTTTAGGCGCTAAGCTAGTTATCTCTCTTCCACCCCCTTGCGGTGTCCCATGTCCTTCCCTATGTTTCGAAGATTATGATGCAGGTGCGGAATATAATACAAATGCATTAAGTATTGTAGATGAAAACGCGAGCGCAGCGGGCGCGAAATATTTCAAACATTATGATGCGGGCGCGGAAAAGACTTCACACGTATCAAGCAATGTAGTTAAAGGCGAGCGAAGCGAGCGCGAAATATTTGGATCATTATGATACAGGTGAGGAAAATACTTCATACGCATTAAGTCATGTACATGAAAACGCGAGCGTAGCGAGAGCGAAAATTTTCGGACATAATGATGCAGGTGCGGAAAAGACTTTATATGCATCAAGTAATGTAGTTAAAAAGGCGAGCGAAGTTGGGAACATTATGATACAGGTGCGGAAACTATTCATACGCATTAAATCATGCAAATGAAAACGCGAGCGCAGCGAGCGTGAAATATTTCAAACATTATGATGCAGGCGCGGAAAAGACTTCATACGCATCAAGTAATGTAGTTAAGAAGGCGAGCGAAGCGAGCGTGAATTACTTGGAACATTATGATACAGGTGTGGAAAATACTTCATACGTATTAAGTCATGTAGATGAAAACGCGAGCGTAGCGAGCGCGAAAATTATCGGACATAATGATGCAGGTACAGTAAAGACTTTATATGCATCAAGTAATGTAGTTAAAAAGGCAAGCGAAGCGAGCGCGTAATATTTGGAACATTATGATACAGGTGCGGAAAATACTTTACACGTATCAAGATGTGTAAATGAAAACGCGAGCGAAGCGAGCGCGAAAATTTTCGGACATAATGATGCAGGTGCGGAAAAGACTTAATATGCATCAAGTAATGTAGTTAAAAAGGCGAGCGAATCGAGCGCGAATTATTTGGAACATTATGATACAGGTGTGGAAAATACTTCATACGCATTAAGTCATGTAGATGAAAACGCGAGCGCAGCGAGCGCGAAAATTTTCGGACATAATGATGCAGGTGCGGTGCGGTAAAGACTTTATATGTATCAAGTAATGTAGTTAAAAAGGCAAGCGAAGCGAGCGCGAAATGTTTGGAACATTATGATACAGGTGTGGAAAATACTTCATACGCATTTAGTCATGTAGATGAAAACGCGAGCGCGGAAATTTTCGGACATAATGATGCAGGTGCGGTGCGGTAAAGACTTTATACGCATCAAGTAATGTAGTTAAGAAGGCGAGCGAAGCGCGCGCGAATTACTTGGAACATTATGATACAGGTGTGGAAAATACTTCATACGCATTAAGTCATGCGGTAAAGACTTTATATGTATCAAGTAATGTAGTTAAAAAGGCAAGCGAAGCGAGCGCGAAATGTTTGGAACATTATGATACAGGTGCGGTACATATTCATAAGCATTAAGTTATGCAGATGAAAACGCGAGCGTAGCGAGCACATTACGATGTAGGTGCGGAAAATACTTTACACTTATCAAGTTATGTAAATGAAAACGCGAGCGAAGCGAGCCCGAAAATTTTCGGACATAATGATGCAGGTGCGGAAAAAACTTCATACGCATTAAGTAATGTATGAAAACGCGAGCGCAGCGAGCGTGAAATGTTTCGAACATTATGATGCAGGCGCGGAAAAGACTTCATACGCATTAAGTAATGTAGATGAAAACGCGAGCGCAGCGAGCGTGAAATGTTTCGAACATTATGATGCAGGCGCGGAAAAGACTTCATACGCATCAAGTAATGTAGTTAAAAAGGCGAGCGAAGCAAGTGCGAATTATTTGGAACATTATCATACAGGTGAGGAAAAAAAGGTGCGGAATATTTTTCACACGCATTAAGTAATGTAGGGAGCGTAGCGCGCGCGAAAATTTTCGAACATTATGATGAAGGTGCGGAAAAGACTCCATATTCATCGAGTAACGTAGATGAAAACGCGAGCGCAAATTTTTTCGAACATTGTAATGCATGTGTGGAAAAGACTTTATACGCGTCAAGTCATGTAGATGAAAACTCGAGCGAAGCGAGCGTGAAACTTTTAGAACATTGTGATGCAGGGTGCGGAAAAGACTTCTTACGCATTAAGGAATGTAGTTGTAAACGCGAGCGCAGCGAGAGCAAAATTTTAAAGAAAAAAATTTTGTTGTCGGTGGTTGAATACCTACATACCTATTTTTTTGTTTAAAAATTATTGAAAGAAATTGAAAAGAACCTTACTAAGTACCTTTGTTTGTTCTTTCACATTCAAAGGTGGAGTAGAGGCCCAGGTTGATAGCGCACCCACCCTGGTTGTTCCTGGGAGATGTGTGATTTTCTGAGATTGAGTTTTTGTTTCCTATCGGCATATGAATTTCAAATTGGGTCATACTTAATGTTTATTGTTACATACCTATATTTTACTAACAAATACCTATATATCCTAAATGTGGAAAGTCTGACCCAGCCGGTCTTCGGTATGTTGTATGGATCAGTTAGTTCATCCAAATTTGCAACTTTGACAAACTTTACTTCGGTGCGAACTGCGAACCGGGAGAACATAAATAGGGCCATTTTTTAAGGGCCATAGCAAAGGCTTATAGAGCTGCAATTATGCTTAATTTGTTTCGAATTAATTACATCAAAAAACGTATTTTATGAATTTTGCTGACGCAAAACGCAAGTTTTACGACTTGTGAAACGGGGGGGGGGGGCTACCACGAACCACAAACGAAGTTTTCCCTCTCTGTCGCACTTGCAAGTCTGTACTAAAGTGCAACAGAGATGGAAAACTTCGTTTGTGGTTCGTTTATTTTCTGGCTTTGAGAATGGTCAGTGGACCCCCCCCTTCCCCACCCCTGATATCCCCGTACCCCGAAGAACCTCAAACATATCCCATAACGATTACTAAGAAAATAAATGTCCGCCATCTTGCATTTGAAAATGGATATCATTGTTGTAATCAGCACCCCAATAAAAAGATTTTATACATTTTGAACCTTATTATTTGAACAGTAAAATAGCTTTTTAAACAAATAAAGTTGATGCAACTCGGCCAACTCAAATTATTAATAGGTAGGTAGAGGTACCCTCCATCGAAAACAAAAAAAAACATCGAGTTTGCATAGTAAGACTGGTATGTACCTAGGTTTGTGAATATTGGTAGCGACCGGCTGTCCAACATAATTAGATCTCTCATATCAAACAGTTAATATGGTTTGAGGGACTTTTGTTTTTTTGTCTTTGCCTCTCAAGTATATTTCGTCCCCCGTTTTTTCAAATACTATCTGTTTATTGCACAATGTTTGAATGGGGTTCTTTTTACTTTGCTTCCAAGTAGATGCTTACCAATTTTCAAGCCTTTAAATTACGAATTGAAGGACTTCCCATACAAAGTTCAACCCCTGTTTTCACCCCTTTACATCCCCAATCTGTATGATTTTTATAGCCTATAACCTCGCCGAAGATCCAATAAACATATTAGTGAAGGCTGTATTAAAATACATTCGCTAGTTTTCATGTGATAGTTAGACAAATAAACAGACAGACAAACAGACAAACAGACATGAATTCTAAAAACCGTTGAAATGTGTTCTGTTATCGATTCTAAGACCCCCCAATCGATTTTTTTTCTTATATCTTCAATGTACAGATTTTTGACCCTCTTCTGCTTTATTATATGTATAGATTTAAATAAATTAACGGTTTTATTAAGTTTGCGAATGTAGTGACTACCGGTTAGATCCGATCCAAAACTACTTTCAATCAAATTTTAATTTGACTTGTGTTTAATTTTAGTTTTCACGCCTTTTTACAAAGCTTCTATATATTTATCATTTATCTCCTGCTTTGAAAGTTTAGTAAGCTACATTACCAAACACTAACCAAGGAAAGACGAACAAATCTGGCTCGAAATAGTCATTAAATTTTAAATATTAAGGTTCATGATCTTAACCTCCGCGGTTCTGACAATTCATTCATTCATTCATTCATTCATTCATTCGTTACAAAATTAAACAGTACAAACAAAAGCGACTAACTTCCTTTATGCAGGTAAACTACTTAAAGCATCTTACTGACCTGAGATATGCTCTTATACCATTGGATGGTCATTCTACATATTGTATACACAACAGCTTTGTAGGAGATATGCTTTGTTACTTACTCAAATAAGGATAGACACATGATTATTATTAAGAACTAAGAAACTACATACTATAGGTAATACTTACTTAGGGACTACACCCACAGACTCAGGAGGTTAACCTATTCACCTGTAAGTTGTTGTACCTAAGTTGTGCCTCACACGCCAAAGTTTTCGTAGCAAAAGAAAGACTGAAAATGAACCTTACTTGATAGCGCGTAGCTTGCCTTTACATTGACTTGATAGACTCGATATGAACTCATTGGCGTGTGGGGCACCTAATGTCCTGACTTTACATCAAATGGCGGTGAAAAGGAGGTGTATCGTACTCTGCGCAGTGAGAGTGTCCTGCCAGCGCTTGCGCAGGGGAACAACCGCGTTATGACGCGGCCGCGGCGCACCGCCCGCCGATGCGCACTATCGATAGATTCGGGTTTCATCGTCGATTTCAGGCTTCTATTACCCACAGCTGATTTTATAAAAGACCGATTGCCGTTTTCTTGGGTGCGATTTACTTAAATACAGATTAGACTAAGGCCCAATGTTCAGACATACATAAAAAAAACAATATCCTGATAGAGGTGCGTAACACGTATCGAGTATCCCCTAAATGTGTGTACTAAAAATTCAAATATCCAATAAATTATGAAAATCTCATACGTTTGACACTGTAGGTGTAGGTTCGTACGTGATTAAACAACAGTAAAAAAATATATAATTTTACATTATCAATAAACAAAACTCATACGAAAAAAGACAAAAAATGGTACCTACCTTAAGATACAGTAAGCCTATCCAAAAATTAAATCATGCTAATTTTCCATTAGGCAAAATATGCAAGTCGCAAAGTTTTCTAAAAAAGAATGTCCATCTTTCACACTTTTAGAGTATTTTAGACGTACGTAGGTACATGGTGCAGTTTATTGAAATCTGTATATCTAAACCCATCAAGATGCTAGTTATTCTAAACTTTTTTGTGGTCACATCCTTCAGAATTCACTTTGACATTCATGCCACTAATCATGGGCATCTTACGGCAACACGTGATCTTACTATGGTTATTTAAGCTTATATATGGAGATTAAGTAGAGTCGTATTCAATTATTTCTTATTATCCGCTTGCGATGTCATTTTAAGTCAGTACACGTAGCAATCTACATTGCAGACAGTAGACATTGAATAACAATCGAGAGTCATTGATGTCGGAGCCGCTGCGAAGTGTCGGGCTAGTGCCTGCATAAATAAGTTTTAGCAAAATAAATGTGGCAGGAAATTTGCATCCTGCAGTCTGGCTTGCGTTGATCTGTTGTGTATAGTTTAAATTTATATGACGTCTTCAATAAGAGGAGAAGCAGGCCCGCGCACAATTTTAATGCTTATTTGTAAATGTCTTTAACTCAGTAGTTTTCACTTAATGATGCTTACGTCGATGAGACACTCCGCTACACTGAGCGAAAAAAAATACTAATGATTAGTAAGTTTTAGTGAATCCCAGGACAAGGAGATTATATACTAACGGTTACAAAACAGTTTTTGATAATAGTAGTTATTTACTAATACCAAAAAAATTGTACTTGTAACTACTAATTACTACTAAACTGTTTTGTAACCGTTAGTATATAATCTCCTTGTCTTGGGATTCACTAAAACTTACTAATAATTAGTATTTTTTTCGCTCAGTGTATTTTTTTTCTAATTATTGAGAACAGTAACCGATCTACATCTACTGTTACTTATTCTACCTCACTTCAACTTTTTTCTCTAAAACCTTCCCTGAAAGGCCTTTGTTCATCAGAAACAATAAAAACGAAAGGGTTAACACATCGACCTTTACTTAATTACGTCAGCCATCAAAGGCCTAGTTTAAAATTAGACCCAAAAGGTCACTTTCAGAGGAAAATAGGTCCTATAAATGGAAGCTAGGGTTTATAATGAGTTTTGGTGCAGCCAAAGACGTTATAGCCGCTGGTTTTTGCAGGATTAATTAACTGACAGGACGGCTAGCGAGCGGTTTTCGCTTCGCAACGTCAGTCTTCAGGCAGCGTCTAATGCTTAGGAGAAATAAAACGGTTTAACAATGTGAGACATCTGGCCTTTGTAGTCGTTTTAGTCTGTTCGCTCACCAGTGATGTGATAAACTCGATACTATGATGTGAGCAAGAGCGTTTACCTATGTGCTTAGAAAAGTGGTGTGGCTTGGCTCCTGGTGGAGGAGGATTTTCTATCTATAGAAATAAATAAATAAATAATACTTACGTCAGATGGAAGCGGAAACACACGGTGCATTTGTTGGTAAATTAAGCTACAGCTGTAAGACTTATTATATCTTAAATCAGGTGTGACTCAGAAACAGCGGGAAGAAGGAGGCTTTTCTATCCGGTTACATACCGCGCTACACGCCGCGCGGTCTGTCATTCTGCCTTGCGAAGAAAATAAACGCTTGAAACATGCATAATGCGTACAATATTTTAACAGAAATTTTTTCCAACGTTTAGAACTAGTTTCTAGCAATTTTGTCTTAAATCTAAATTACTTTTTCTGTTCCAGGTTGGTTCTCAGCATGCGGATGCCGCGGCGGCGCGCTGGCCGCGCCGCGGGGCTCCGTCGCTGCGTTGCTGCGCGCGCGCGCCTTCGCGCTCGTCTCCCCTCGTGCGCTCTCCGCCTATCGCGCCCGGCCCGCCTCAGGTAACTGCTGAAGCCCTCTTCTGATATTATGTCATCCTGGTAGGTACTTGAAGTGGCGAGGTTTGCATTCAGCTGGCGTTGTTCCGTGCCCATTTATGGGTTTTTGTTCAGTCGGTTCATGTAATAACATTTCACAAACCACTAACGTTAAAATATGGCGCTGACATCTGTCATTCCACGGAGAGCGATCAATCTTTTTTTATACTACGACGGGGGCAAACAAGCATGCGGTCTGCGTCTGCATGATGGTATGGCAGACACCGTAATCCATGAACACTTATTGCGACGGCAGAACAATCACAAGCTCTCTGCTGAGGTGCTGACCCTTTTGTATGATATGAGGATGTTATGCCTTAGAACATATTTTAAAGGACTTTTCTTGCGCTCACTAGTGGCATGTACCAATCAGCCCTAGGCGGTCTTGCTCGGTTTCCGCATTGTAAGCGGGACATCGCTATAGACTTGCATAGCGCGTGGTCGTGTCGAAGGTTTCCCCTGGACTTTCCCCAGGCCACCCTACCGCGCACTCCTATCGATTTAATGGGTCCGGCTAATAAAACCACAGTCAGGTTCAAAAAAACCGTCTATCTATCTCTCCGTCATCACAGTTCCGCATCACACGTATCGTACGCATCGCATTCAACAGATTGTACTAATCCGCACCGTACAGAGGTGCGGATTAGTAGACGCACTTAGAATAAAAAATACTACAATCCGTTGAGAGCGATGCTTACGATGCGGAACTGTGGATACCTAGCTTAAGTGTAAAGCGTGTCAGTCAGTGCATAGGCCTGCAGTAGCGTGGCGGCTGCGGTGGCGGTCAGTTCTATATTACGACTATCCTAACATCCATTCAGACACACGCCACCGCAGTCTATGTCCACAACCTTATGTTATAATCCGCAGACAGCGGGCGAGTGGGCGCGCAGTACGAGCGCGCGGCGGCGCGGCCGGGCACGCCGCTGCGGCTGGCCGGCGTCTTCGCGGACGGCAGCAAGGCCAAGGCGCCCAAGTATGCGCAGCTGATCGACCCGCAGGGCAACGTGAGTATTCTTTTTATACCATACTACTACTGATAGTAAGTGGTTACGGTCACCTATAGACCCTTGAGACCAGAGGCGTCACTCACGCGTTGCCGACCCGTAAGAACCCTTTTCACGCCTTTTTTGAAGAGTCCCATACTGTAGCCCTTTGGGTATACCTCGGCAGGAAGCTCATTCCACAACCGAAGTGTTTTAAGTTTTGTTTTAAGCGCCTGTTGAATCGTATTGTATGAGAATGCAGTGGCTCAAGGTGAGGGGATAAGCTCGCTGCCGATGGGCCATCGGCGATGGCGAGCGGCCTGATGGATGGATGGATGGAGTATCCTACTTAGTCCAGCTATTATGTACTTTCACCTGGAAAGTATTCCGAACTTTGCGCCTCCCCAAGTCAGCACACCTCGAGGTTGAAAACCAATCCCCAAACAACCCGTTCCATTAAGTGCGGAATACTTTCCAGCTACCCCTACTTTATCTGACATATCAACTGGATTTACTCCCTAATCCTCGATAGCGAAGTATCTCCCTGTCTGTCGATCGAATAAGCAAATATAGTGCAATAGAGAGGATATTTCGTATTCGGTTCTTGGCAGAGTGTTCGTGGCCGTCACGAGTCCTAGCGTAAATGTACATACATATTATAAACAAAAACGGCTTGACAGGTTTTAAATAAAATTTGCCACACAAGCAGACTATACCTCTAAGCTGGTTTGTAACTGTGTGTTGTTATAAAAATGCAAAAAAAAGGCAATCGATCTTTTGACTACTTATATTCAAAAATCATTGAGCTCTCACGGTTCGAAATAAATGCCATACGATAAATAAATTGAGCTGCTCAATATTGATCTCGTTCAATAATACTCATTTAATATAGATTATTCACAGCACTCCTAATAAGAGCACAGAGAGCAGCCGCACTAGTTTTATGGAGCAGCCATGTTGTAAATTAAGTTTAGATGGAAAACGGTACAGGAGACATGCGGGGCGTAAAGTAAGGCCAAAGGAGAGAGAAATTCCACGAGAAGGACTTTTTCTGTACCATGAAGCTGATAATGGAATCAAATTGCTACCATAGCTACTCATAAAATAAACAAGAAAAAGCCGTCGTATACGGGTTCATTAGAACCTAATGTGTAAAAATGGGACGGGAATAATTATTATTATGACGGTTTTTTTCAACAACGCAATGCAAGTTAGATCATTCTGCTACTAATGTCGTACAAAACTTTGCCACTAAGTCAAGCACAAAATCAAAAATTAAAATCAAAATGACTTTGACTGAAACTGATTAAACTATTTATTAACAGAATCTAAGAGGTAATACATACGTGTAATAATGCCGCTGTGATGTTGTACCTTAAACTACATACCACAAAATGAGCCCTACTGTTCTTTATTGAGCACTAATATCGATTAATCAGCCCTTCATGCTTGCAGCAATGCCGGCAAAAGAAATACGTGGATTGCATGCAACGGCAATAGGTACTCAGGTATAACTTAGGCGAAGGGTAGACAGCGCTAGCAAATAAGCAAAGATTAAGGCTGGGTTTTACCACTTTTGAGTTTTTTAAAACCATCTGAGACATAGAATGTTTTAAATTCTAAAAAAAAATATGTGTTACATAAGGATCTTGTCTAGTCAAAATCGTAGTAAACAAGACCTGGTGAATTTCACTCGATAGAAAAAATCGCAAAGTTTCCGTATTATCTAAACTTGCTGGTACAATTTTCTAACTTTTTAGATAATATTACGTATCCAACGAAATATAATACCAAAAAAAGAAAAAAACTTTTGTTTGACGGTTGGTCTATAGGGATGCATTCAGTTCTTATTCAAAATGTAGGTATAATATTACCTGTAAAAAATAAGTTTCTGAAAAGACTCCGCTATTAAGCCGAACACACAATATTAAGTATCTGCCTTAATATAAGGTATTACTTATGGTTGTGCGTCAGCGTAGGAGGTATGAGTTCAGGGAGTTATGAGTTGCCTATGTGTTCGTATGTGTCACAACTACAATCAGGGGCTAACCCTGCGCTCGTGAGATAAAACTACGTACAAATTGGCAGTCGGTAACGTAAAAAATGCTCGCGAGGTCTACTCTACATATACATCTCATACAGCTACTCGTCTAGAAAGTATCAAACCCTCCTGACAACACGCAGAGTTAATTCCTGTCAACTATAAACTCCCGTGATTTAGCACCGAGGGAATACCCGGAGAGGAGACGGGAAGCGCATTTTACATTCTTAAGCGGGTATTACACTGTCCTGAATTCAGGACACTTAGAAGGGTTCCGACCTATACGTTAGAGCGAGATGCTTTAACTCCCCTCCACTAGACGCCTGATTCAGGACAGTACCCGCGCGTAGGAATACCCGCTTTAGGAACGCATTCCTACTAGTTACCTAAGCCTGCCTGATGCATTGATGTCGTTTGCACATTGCACATGTACAGTAAAATAAAATTACATGTGTATTATATGTAACGGCTTTCACTTAGACTGTACAAGGTCCAGTTCAGAAATGTTTAAGTTTTGATTATAAAGTTGCGTTCAAATACCTGACTTTGCTCCTTAATGTTTTCAATGCTCGTAAAAAAGTGGCTTTACGAAATTAAAGACATAAAAACAGAGTTCATTATACTGTATTACCAAAGAATTATTACAGTATTAACGTAAATCAGAGCAAGGAAACTTAACGTTTTACATAAAAAAATGTATAGATAACATATACAACAATGAATTTTGCAATGCTTTATATGAATTCGCGAAATGTCTCAAGGACCTAATTAACTTTGAACGAAAACAAAAACAATGTTCTCTTAAAAGTTTACCTTGCATTAAGTAACTTCTGTTACGCAGTTTAAGACTACATTTTCTATTAAAATTAATAGCCTTTTAACTAAGCGTACCATAACAAAGTCTGCTTTACTGCTGAACCAATATCGATTAATCAAGGGCCTTCAGCCGACCGCAGGCAAAAAGAAGACTGCGATGGCTGCCATGTTTCTGTGCGCTTAAGATGGCTCTGTGAGCTGTAGACCTAGTGTTTTTTTTTCTAAAAACTATATTATCGAACCCGCTCACAAAATTTCACGAGAATCGGTTGAGAAAAGCGACCTGTAGGTAAAGAAGAAAAAACCAATGAAAAAATTTTTTTTTGATTATATCCAAAAACTTGACTCGACAAAAATCTTTCTTTAAATTTTCGAACCTGGGGGACATCACTTGACATCTGTCAAAACGTCATAGTTTCTCGAGTGAAAAGTCGAGCGTTCGACACTCAAAAATCCCCAGCTCACAAAATTTCACGAGAATCGGTTGAGAAATGGGACCTGTAGAGGAGAACAAACGTAAGTACCTACATACGAAAGCATGTTTGTCAAATCTGAAGCAGAGACCTCCTTGATTCACTCGGTCAATAACAAAAGCATTGAATTTCTATACAAGGATTAATGAAAATAAGAAATTCTAACAAAAATATGCGTTTTCTTTATAAGGATTACTAATAAATCTAATAAAAAATCAATCAAACCTAAAAAATGGCATGTAAATGCAATTATAATACATAGGTACTCAAGAGCTATTATGCTTAGATGGAGAAGTTTACCCATAGCAGGTACCTAACCCATATTATACTACAAGCTTGCATAGTTTGGATTTGGGGTTTGGGACAAGATCGATTTGTGTAAGCTCCTCTACGTAAAAACTGTATGAAAATCAGTAGAGAGATTTTAGAAACTAGGTTATATTCCATCCAATCCAATATATACATGTTAAAGAGACTATTCATTAAAAAAATGTAATTTGATGCAAGTCCCGTACTTAAGTTACTAAGGCTTATTGGGCGCTGTAAATGTAAAGTTAATCTCACTTTAATTTTCCTTACAAGCATTCACGAAGTTTATTTATACAAAAAAAATCTACTCAAAAGGCACATTTACACTCTTCTATTTATCGACAACCGACAACCCATAGCAACAGGCGGGATCTCGACAGTAAAGATCCGCCACGATAATAATCACTGAAACTTTGCCAAAAGAAACCTTACGTTACAAAGAATACGGCTACTTAATGCGCAAAATGACCTTAACAAAATGCATAGCTCGGAAAATTGTTCCTGTGCGACCGGTTTGAGCGATAATAAATCTTAATTCAATGCAGTGTAGTCTCAAATGAATGCACAAAGAAGTTTGCATTGCGCAGGGGCAGTGCCCGGGGTGAGGTGATCGCGGGACTCAATAGGGTTGTCACGATCTCTGGTTTTGTTTTACCTGGTTCAGTCAGGTATAATGGTCGACTTTGACGTATAGTGAAGTGAAGATGATTGGTAGGTGTTTACTGCGGTATAAATTATTTTCTTCTAGTCTATTACGAGTATTATTTTAGCTTATACTTCGATAGTCATCGAGAGATGCCACAAGATTTTAGGGAACTAGAGGTAACTATATTTTTTTTTTCTTATTTGTCTTGCTAGCTTCTTCATGTGAAGTGAGTTTCAGAAGGGTACAACTAACGACTTACATCAAGTGATATGTAGAAAACAAATAAGGCAGACTATGTTTAAAAAAATAAGTTTCTGACAAAAAACTTTTGTCCAAACTTTTGTCCAAACTTTTATAGTTGACGCTACTATTTTTCCATTGCCATTGAATAGTATGAATACTCGTTAAGACGGTTCTTATTGTTCTTACGAGCATAGATTATAGGAAAACCCGTGAGATAACTATAATATACTCACCGGCAGAAAATTTGGCCCAAATTAGAAATAGTACATTACTTAACAAGGGCGGTAAAACAAAGAATGTCTCAGATCGCAGGTATTTGACGCCCGAGCCGAAGGCAAGGGCGATAAATATGCGATCTGAGGCTTTCTTTATTACCGCCCGTGTTAAGTACAAAATTTTATGTCACCCCCTGGCCACGAAGTGGGTTTTTTCGCGCGCGGAGCGTGCGATAATGGCCGCTATATGGCCAGGTGTGACATAAAATATTTTTTTATATATTAAACATTATTCAATTTATAGTTTGAAATGAGGAAAAGTTTTTGTGCCAAATTTTCTGCCGGTGAGTGTATGAAGTATTTAAACTACATTGTTGCGAAACACTCCACGCACTCATACATATCGTTTTTTATCGTGTTTTTAGTTTTTATTGACATTAAATGTATATGATAAACTTGATATTTACCTAATTAATAACTATTGGTGAATATAAACACAATGGACATTGAGTAAATGTAATTATTTTTCCCTGGATTTCGCTTTGGACAAAGATCGTGGTAAATTAACAGAGTCAGGTGATTTAGACTAAGACAAGGTCACGGCTAGGGGTGATCAATAGGGCTGTCACGATTCAGAATTCAGTATTGCTGGCTCAGTACTATAATGGCTGACTTTGACGTATGGTGAAGTGAAGATGACGGGTAGTGTTCGAGGGCATAGATCACTTTACACGTAAATAAATCAATGTTGCGGATGAGATATGAGATACTTGGAGTATTTATTGCAAGAAAGGTCTAGGCATAATCGAATGTACCTAAGTTTACCCTAACCTTATTGCCTTCGTTGTCCGTATGTCGGTCTACACTAGACATGTCTTAAAATAAAGTTTCAACAGCTCTACAAATCATGCCAGTATGGTACGGAACCCGCGTTCGCGAAGCTAACTCACATTTGACCGATGTTTACAAGCTTTTATTTAACACGCAACCGTACAAGTTAAATATTAAGAGGGAATGCTAACAATTTGGATACGGTCACACAAACACGTCATAATTATACGCCTTTTTTGGGACTCAATCACTCAATTTCTAGTGCCATCAACACGTTTGCTACTCCACTTTTCTCCACTAAACATCGAATTATATTCCAATCTTACTTATATTATAACATGTAGGTAATAAATTATTATATGATGACAACTTAACTGGAACGACAATTGAGTAATTTTCCCCAACAATGGATGCGGGCGAAGAGAAAAGTAATTTCTTATTTCCTAATCACGGCGTGGTCCAAGTAGTCATCAAGCCACCAGGCAGCCAGCCAGTCAGGTGTGCTCATTATGGTCATCGTTGAATTTGATGCGTACCTATAAAAACAGCTGGCACTTATTTGGCGGCGCCGAACTTAAATTGGCCATTTTAACGATTTTTTCAGTGCAGAAATGATGCTGCTACCAAACTAGATTGTAGGTTGTCCTCAAAGTTTTACTTTAGGAAAATAATTGTTAATTATGTTACCATTGACCAAATTAAAAATGTCGAATTTATTCCGGGCCTTGTAAAGAAGCTTCACTAAAGTGATACAATCAATTGGAATTGTCAATGTGTTTACGTTGTTGATACGAGTAGTTAACCTTTTCGACGCCAATGACTTTAGGGTTAAACTTCGCATTCAACATTCTCATGTCATGGCGTTTGTATTTGATAGAGCGCTGAAAAGGTTAATGCTCCAAACCTCAGTGCTTCATGATAATTATCATGGTTCGTGAGAGATATATTATATTGTGCCCTTGCCATGGATTTTTGAGTGTTCAAACATGAAACAGTAGTCAATGCTTCAGCATGACGATCAATTCATGAAACACGTTAATTGCCTGAAATCAAAATTAGCATCATATCCTGCATTAACGTAAATTCCATTGACAATCGCTTCAATCGCAACTGAGATTAATTTCAATTTTTAAATTGATGATCATTTTATAATTGAAAATTGCAATTATTTTACTGCACGGATCTGGGTGAACGTTCTATAAGTAGAAGTAGGTATGTACATTGTACCTGTTGTATAGTTTTGGCGATTAGTTTCGATTAAATGACGAAACAAAATTATTGATAATCTCGATTGAATCTCTGCGGAAGTGGTTCACTTCTTGAATTACTGATCGATCGAGCTGATAGATTGAAAGAAAAATGTTACGAAGAATTCAATTTTAACTGTTTTATTTTTTGTCAGTTTTAATAAACCCAGTAAATTCATCTGCAAGAACATAAAAATGTTGTGAACTTAATGTAGTGATAATTATTGGTTTCTACCTACGTATCCTACTCGAAAGAAAATAGGGTTCACAAGTATTTTTTTTTATTTTATTAAAAATGGGATTGCTCCTAGCCAGCATCTAGCCAGGGGGCAAAGATGAAGGCCGACGGTGAAGCGAGCTCACCCAGAAGTTGCAGGTAAAAAATATATACTCAATTAAATAATTTTTCAGCTATTAGACTTAGCCGTTTCTTAGACTTATGTATCTGGGACATAATTAATTAGCCACTTATCCTATCTGTTACTTAGTTTATGTCCAATATCAATAATAAAACAGAAATACATAAGTAGCCCTTATTTTGTACTTGCTAAGGTACTTACACTAAGCTACTTAGTTTACTTGGCTACGTACACAGCCCAAGCTTATTGTATTGAATATATGCTCTTTACAAGGACACCAATTTGATAATGAGAATCGAGAAACCAATCACTATTGTACCTGTCGGGCATGCGGCCGGAACCGGGCCGGCAGTATCCAATGAGGATCTCCTCCACCCACGGAAAAAAAAAAAACCTGGATTATTTTCGTCCGCTACATGTCCTTCAATTTCCTGTAAAACTATTTATCACAAGTTTTCATTTCATAATGCAAAATTAAGTGCTAAGGGACAGTTACAAAGGTTAAACAGGCAAGACGAATGTCACGATTTTCATAATAAGGTAGTGACTTCTGTCGTGTGCTTGCAGATTTAATACTTACTGTCACTTTTTACAAAATAGATTTTATAATGAGTAGAAATAAAGTCGAAACTTACTTGCACCGATAATGATAATGTTAAAATTCTATGAAGGTTCCTTATGGCCGAGCTGTGACCACAGTTCGTCGACTGGCATACTTTTGTCTCTTAATATTTCACATGCATCGCACGAACATTACAACAAAATAAAATATGCCATTTTTAAAACATCGTTCATGCAATTGTCAACTTAGCGCGAACGTGATACGATTTAGGTGTTTTTTTATAACTGCAAATGAATGGTTTTATCGTGAGTTGTACTAATTTACTTTTGCGCCCGTTATCTGCGTTCCGCAGGATTTTGAGCTCTCAGTGTATCTAATAAGAAAGACTTTTTTTAATTCCTTTTTAAACAGTGGCACAACTTCGTTGGCAAAACTCTATTGTTTTCGGTCAACTTTGAACCGTAAAAGGATAGACATTCGCGAGCAGCCACTATTTCATTCCGTTACGAAACCAAAATAACACTTCACCTGTCAATAGTCATCACACTACTGTAGTCGTAGAGCTTAAGTTTAACAAAATAAGGGCGATTTTGGCTTCTGAATTAGGTTTTTAGTGAAGTTTGTTTTGCCTTATTGGACATTTTGGCCGGTATATTTCTGAGAACAGTCTGTGTGGCAAATCGTTAAGCATAGTTCGTGAACATTCTGTTAAAGCGACGATTGTTTGCACAGTTATATCATTTCACTTACTAGTATCAAGTAACGGTCTTGATTTTTGATCAGTCTTGACCATTCGTCTTGAAGTTTCCGTTACGATGATCCAGAGCAACTCGAAGTCGCCAGTGAGCGCCAATCAATGGTTACATTCTTACAGGGCTTTAGTTAATCATTTAGTTAATGTAATGTACCTATTGCTGGATACAAATGTTGCTATGGTGTTTTCGTGACGCATCTAAATTAAAGGCTCAATAGGCCCCGGTCAATAGGTATCGGAAATATAACGCCTGACCTTTAGTTAAACGCGAGGCCGCCGCGACCACTCATGATTAAGGACCACGTATTGGCCCGAAACATGTCGAGCGATATTCGACGATACAGACGTGAGTAACCCGTTTATTAGTTTTCAATATAGGTATAGTGTTTAAATTTGCAAAAAGTCTTTGCGCCTGACCCTGAAGTTTCAGGTCCAATTAGTGTAAAACCTGCTTTTACAATGACTTGAATAATAGCCGAGTAATAAGCCACAAAGATGTCAAAAGCGCGGCGGCTGTCAATCATATCTGTCAAAGTAATTACAATAATAATTTGAAGCTACTAGGAACTCATAAAAACTATGGACGCATCAAATCCAATAAAACTTCCCCCTTACGACTGGCTCAAAGACGCGAGGATTTTCAACCAGAACTTCGCTATAATTCCGTCGGAATGGATCAAAGAAAATGCAGATGTGATCGCAATCCTGTTCACGTCCATGGGCGTAGACAGAGAAGGAATAGTCCAGAAATTCTGTAACATTTATGAGAGCGTCAAACACGCGAACATACCTATAGAAGTCATACACGTTCCCCTGGATGAAAGTAGGACACAGATGAGGCAAAGCTTCACACAACAAGCCAATTGGTTCACACTTCTTAATGATGACCAACTGGTATATATTCTCACATATTTGTACGAAGTATCTTACATTCCGTATATTATCGTAATAAAACCAGATGGAACTATAGTTTCCAACACAGGCGTTCAAGATTTGGAAAGATACGGTAAAAATGCTGTCATATCTTGGATGTCGCCGCAAGCTTGTACAAAGCATCCGCGGAAACTCGTCGATGAAGGGCACATTTATGGACCCCAGTGGACGTACGTTATCCAAGAGATAGACGCGGCGAAAAAAGTGTATCCGAGAAGATTTTCAAACGATAATATATCAGAAAATCAAGTGCCACGGCTAAGGTTGATGCCTATGAAACGTACAGACCATTCGGGGGCACAATCCGATTCCACCGAAAATAAAAACCCTGAACAATAATATAATTCTGAACCAAAATGTATATGAATATTGGATATTTGATTATTATTCTGTTATATTATTGAATTTGCATAAACGTTACAATCTTATTATAGGCACTAGCTGTTTCCAATATTTTCTGATTTGCAATGAATGTGGCATTAATTATATACTTATTTACTTACTTCTATAAGTAAGGCATAACTCTATGCAATTATATACCTATCTAACTTGTATTTAACCTGAACATATTTACTTACAATTAGTTAACTCTGTCTGTATTTACGTACTATGATCACGCAGACAAACTGTTTCGACAGTTTTGTGAGACCCTGTTAATTTGATGTTTTTATAATCTGATTATTAAATTAAATAAAAAAATAAATAATAGGGTGGAGCCAGACAAGCGTAATTTCAGCCGAGGCCATACTTTTGACGTTAAAATTTCGGTGAATGCCACAAGTAGGTATGGCCTCGGCTGAAATTACGCGGCTCATAAGAACTCACAAAATTACGCTCGTCTGGCCTCACCCTAATAGGTAGGTACTATAGGTAGGTCTGGTCTAGGTAGTCCATAATTTTATTTAATTTTCCTTCTTTAAATGAGGTAGGCCTTATTAAAGTATAACTTATTTCCAATTGTTACTTTAAAGTCTACTTCATTTCCCAAAATAGGTAGTCCTCTCCTCTAAGTACATAGGTACCTAATTTTAGCCTGCGCTGCGCCTAAACTACTTAAATTATTTCAGACTTCGAACGAAAGCGATTCAAACCTATAAATGGCTAATATTAACCGTTAATGCATTATTAAAGTCTCAAAATGACTTCCTACAGCAACGTCTCCATTTTAATAGTGGCATTATCCAACAGACGGTCTATCTCATTTAACTTACTGGTTTGATATCAAATTTACATTTTATCGCGCTTACTCCTTCTGGCATGCTGTTGAGGTGGTGAGCAAAGTCTGCGATTCATAGCCTGACTATTGTCCAGCGACGTATGTCGCCAGAATTAATGCAACATGTTACTATGATATTTCGTGCAAACAAACATCCAACGCGACTTCGCCCGACGTCCCCAGCGAGTGTCACCTCACTAAAACTGGCAACCGTACTGTCTTCTCGAAGATCTCACGGACTAAATGCTCGGACTCGAAATAAATGCCATACGATAAAAAAAAAATGTCGCCTCAGTATATATATATATATATATATACTCTTTGAGTGTCGCGGCACTTCTCTCTCTACCAATTATGCAACGCTGCGCTTACGGCGTCAAACTCAACCGCGACGCGTAGGTACTTTTAGGCATTCCCGTCGGGGATGAGGGACGTTCGTCGTGTGATCGCGACAGCACAGAGACATAGTCTCTATTCGTCCCGGTACCGCCGCATACCGGGTGGAGTCAGTTCGACCCAGGTCGGGCCTAGCTGAGTTTCTTGCTGGACTCTTCTCAGCTAGGCTAGGTTTAGTGAACCAGCGACTAAACTTGATTCCACTCACATCTCAGATTCGGTTGCAACCGGTCGACCAATCTTACTGAAGCGCAAACTCTTAGAGTATTCCAGTCCAGTTCCAGAGAGTAGGTACCGCCCGCGTGGTCGTGTCGGAGGTTTCCCCTGGATTTTCCCCAGGCCACTCCTCAACCGCGCATTCCTATCGCTTTATTGGGCCCGGCCTAAAAAGCCACAGTCAGGTTAAAAAAGGAATACTTCTTATTTGGGTTGCGGTAGGCCCGCGTACGACGAAATGTAAATACGATGCCATACCGAAACGTTTACTCCGATAGACTCCCAGCGCCGGTCTCATTACGCCACAGTAATAAAAGCGTGTTTAACTTGTGCTTTGACTGAATTTGGTCAGAGGGACCGGTTGAGCAGGTGGTACATTTTTTCTTGCTCCGTCGGACCTATGATGCTACTGGTATCTAACTACGTTACCTATCTGTACATTGAAGTTATCTAATTAAGGCTCTACACTGAGAAATTTGGAGACTTTGAAACGCTGTCCTGCCCAGACTAGCAAACAGTAGGGGCTGATTTTCAGATATATGATTCTTGACTATATGATTGTGGTACTGACAATAGCGAAACATGATTGCTTAAAATTTTCTCGATAGAAAATAAATCCAGAGTCGAGTCTATATTTTCCTTTTTTTTCCTCAGCCTACTAAAACAACGCATTATTAAAAGACACGATTAAGTTAATATGATGGTATTTTACCTCATCTAGGTACTGACAAGAGGAAATTTAATAAACCCGCACACAGTCAGATATTTAACGAGATTTGTCTAAAAAGCCATTCTCGGAGAGGGTTGCATCCCGTTTTGTCGTGAGCGAAAAACAAAGGGTGTCTCTTTCAATCGATATATCGCCTTAATCGGCAACGTCCCATCTAGTACTTATTGGAATGATTGATTTAAAATGTAAAGGACTCCATTTTGTTGATATTTTTATCGGTGCCGAACCGATTTTTATATGAAATTTAATTTTAATATGAAATAAGTATTGACCTTCCAAATAGAGTCCAATGTTAAAATACAATATTATTATAACAAAAGAAAGTAAATAAGAGTAACAGTAATCTTAGACTATGTGTAGGTCAGGCACATGTCTGTTTGTGTGTTTCCATTTACATAAGCACATACTTATAGATGACACAGAAACTCGCAATTTAAATAATTGGCAATTTTAAGTTCCAAACAGTGACGGTACCTTTAACCTATCATACAGCAGCTGGCGACTTTAGGTAGGTATGATAAACCATTCGAAGTTACCGCTTGCGCAAAGGGCGTCGTTAAAGTTGGGTTCCCAAGTGGATAATAAGATAGAATGCAAATAAGTGTATAATTTACGACGTAACTACGATTTTAGAGAGGTGACATTAACGCTACTCAACAATAGGTGGCGCTACTGTAGTAAGTCACATTAGGTAGATAATAATAGTAAAACCCAATCTTAATAATAACGCTTTTAAATGTACATTTCGGCCATAATTGCCGTTATATTATAACCTAACAGTGCTAGCTGGGCAGGAGAAGCATTCCAAGTGACCACAGCCTTAGCTAACATGATCGCGTTAACCTCTTGGCCGCCACAGTCACGTATAGAAGACAAGAGCCGCCGTGCTTACAACGCAACTGTCATGTATACACGTATATGCACGTACATTGTAAAGTCAATCTACGGGCTTTCAAGTAAGGTTAACGTGGGCATATATATACCTATCATTCCCTCTAGCACTTTAAGTAAGTATATATATATACTTGCTAGTAGGTAAGTGGCGACTATCATTTACCCCGCAGGTAGTTCCTACGCACTTGTGTAGTTTAAGTAAGCGATATTGTTTGTTTTTAGAGTCCATTGCTAGGTATCTAGTCTCATCATTATCGGATACAAGCCATATTTTCACACGTGTGAGATTCGTATGCGAGTTTCATTACATTTCGCGGTGTGATAGATCAATCGAACACATTACCCCTGGGTAACCAGCAATGTAATGGAACTCGTATGCTCGTATCTACCTACAGACAGCATCAAAAGTAACTACGCAATATGAAGAGGTCAAAAGGTTTTATTCCCTTACAATAAAGACTTTTGACGCCTTCATATTCTTTTGATGCTACCGTACGTGTGTAGGCAATCATCCTTTATCTATCCATAAAGGATATAATATTTTCAAATTTTGCCAATTCCTGACTCGCCAGTAAGACGCCGTCAGCTTGCGTTTAAAAAATGTACTATCTCCTCCAAATTCCCAATCGAAACTGAACTCTATCTGATAAGTCACAGGGTTTATCTTGCCAATATAGAAACCTACGTTGTGCCGACGATGTGTCTCGGAATATGTCGTAATAACGAGTGTCGTGACCGCGCATGCGTCGCCCGTAAATGTTTCTGGAAGTTGGTGTTTACGATCGGGAGACGGCGGGATTATGCAGCAAACTCATAGGAGGTCTATTTTTGATTATCGCTTCGCATCTGTTTATGATTTCAATTTGTTCGCGTGCTCCTTTCTACGCGTGCCCTTTGTATCAGTGTGCAAATTGAAATGAGAAAAAAATGGGAAAGAGATGAACCGAATGTCTGACCGAGCTCAGGAATGTGCGAGCCTTTGTGATGGACCACTATGGTGCCTGTACTAGGAAGTTGCCCATAAAATTATGATTTATTATAAGTATGTGTTTCTTGGTTAAATCCAACTGATCAATCGATGATCTATGCGAGTATTTTAGGTTGGCGCTTCTTTTTGTGCAAGTACATAGACTTACGGGATCACGGGATTGGTATCAAATGAAAAGTTTTGTTGTAAAATGAAAGCGCTGAGGAATCCACGCACGAAAATGAAGTATAATATATCAAGTATATGTTACCGTAAAATTGTAATACCCGTTAGATTACCTATAACCTAACTAGCGAGATTGTAAATTGTCTTTCGAAAAATAAAATGACAAAAACCGTTAGATTAATAATCTACCTAGCAAGATCTCCGCGAGATTGTAAACTGTCGGAACTGTATTTTGGGGTGACGAATTGTATTTTTTTCTTAGATATAAAAAAATTATATTTGTACTTCAAATAAATCAACCATAAAATTACAAAAAGCGTTAGATTAATAATATACCTGGCGAGATCTCCGCGAGATTGTAAACTGTCGGAACTGTATTTTGGGGTGACGAATTGTATTTTTTTCCTAGATGTAACAAATTTGTATTTGTACTTCAAATAATTAAATCAACCATTCATTCATTACATTCCAGGAGCTGTTCGTTCCTATCAACACCAAGGGTGAGCTGTACGAAGTCTGCCCCGAGGAGCTGTCGCCGGCCGAGTGGGACGCCTCCGAGCCCTCATCCCCCCCTCCCCCCGACGCGGGCACCCGCGCCCACCGCCTGCCCCACCTCCTGAGCCTGTGGCGGCTGCCGGCCAGGGTCCGGCTGCTGGCCGGGACCGTCCCTATTGAGATGGCGCATGATGTTGGAGGTGAGCTTATGACAACCTGGTACCTGCTTCTTAATAACAGCATTTTATTTGCGTTTGATCGGCTGTGTACAACCTATTTTTTGCTCTAGTATTAGATACTTTGCCAATTTTGCCATTCGTGTCTTCAATATTGGAAGGCAGAATAAAAAGATAATCTCGAATAGCAAATAAGAAACTTTTAGTAGAGTCAGCAGTTTGCTGCGCGCCCCTCCATAAAATTTCTGTATAGGGCTGTCACAGTATCCCTGTCACCTAAACAACTGTCTCCATCCATTTATGACCCTGAAGAATATATCTGTGATAGTACATTACCGGCTGCTAAGGAAAGAAATAGCATGTTCCAGCACCATCCTCCAAGGTTTCCCGGTTGTTTTAACCATGATTATCTTACTTTCCAGATGATCTCTTGCTGCGAGCGGCGACAACGGAGCCGGTGCTGGTGATGTGCACGCTGCCCGAGTTCGGCGCCCCGGCCAGTCCCACGAAGCAGGCGGACTCGCGCCTCGCCAAGGAGACGCTGCAGCTGCTCCCGCTCAACAGCGGCATGCGCCTGCGCCGCACCCAGCTCGGCTTCGACAGCGAGAAGCGCATGTTCCTCTCCGCGCGCCTCCAGAAAGCTCTAACCTTCTGTCAACTCAACGTTGACAACTGGATCAGGCAGATCTCATACGCCAACTCGACGGTCGTCGGCAAGAAGACCGCCGAGGACCTCATCCGAGAGGACCACGAGCCGGTCAAGTTCGAGAAAGAACGCAAGTTCACGCTGCAGGGACTCAAGATCGACACGTCGAGGCTGTTCGGGAAGAGCGAGAAGGTTCTGAAAGACATGCCGGACGAGACGGAGGGCTCCATCATATTTTTAAGTAAAAACGAACTCGAGCACATGAACTACGATGTATATAGCGACGACGAGGGAAAGGACGAGAAAAACGACGAGAAAACTGAGGAACACTTCTCCAATGACAAGATGCAGGTGTTCCGAGAGGACTCGGCCCAGAAGAAAAATAAGTGGTTCAAAAACTTGAAGCTCTTAAAGAGCACGGAGAAATTAACGGACGAAAAGATAACGTCAATAGAGAATCAGGAAAGATATAGAGACATCAAAGACCCATTCGATCCTCTCGGAGAAAAACACAGCTCTATAGAGAGGTACCAGGATATGTCTAAGCTCATTGAGGACAGATTTGGAGCTACGAGGAAGGGCGACGGGACCGCCGAGAAAAGCCACTCGTATAAGAGTTTGACTACTTCCTCGTCGGACATGGGCACGAGCCAGTGTAGTTCGAACCCCAAAAAACCAATTTTGACAAAGTCAGTGTCCGTACAGACGGGGATGCCTGACAGTCCGTACACTGGTGATAGTGGAATCAACATGAAGCATGGTCGTAAGAATCTCAGTGTTGATCAGATAAACTACTGCGGTTCCATGGAGAGCGACACCAGCTCCGGTAGAAAATTAAAATCTCTAGATGAGAATATGCTGAAAAAGTCCTCTGCATCAAAATCTTCGACGAACTTGGAAAGGAGACAGAGAATACAACCAGATCTGATACCAGAGAAAGCAATGGTCAAGTCCGAATCTTATAACCAAATACAGAGTTGTGAAGATATTAACATGTTCGGAGCAGGATCTCTGTACAACGATAGTGAATTTGAAATTAATTCTAAACAGCACTCTTTTATTACGGAAAAATTATGCTCAGAGTTCCACGTGAAAACGAAAAAAGTCCTGAGCAAGTCTACATCGAATTTATTACATCCTAAAAAGTTAACCGACAAGAAAGAAGGTAATAACAGCAACAGTATGCCAACGAAAACCGAACGACTGAGCGAAGGAGATAAAATAAATTTTAGAAAAAAGATAGATAAACCGAGAGCTCCGACACCGAAACTTGAATTTGAAGAAGACCTAGTACCAATTGATATTTCGGAAGAAGAACCGCAATCTCAAGTTAAATTAAGGAGATCAATATCTTCAATACAGAAGAGAAAATTGCCGGTCATTGAAGACTTGCCGTACGGCCAAGTTGCTGACGCAGTCCATGTAGAAGAGGAAAAAATGGACTCTGATGCAAGTTCTGACAACATTTATGCAGAAATATGCGCGCCTAACAAAGTTAGTGAAGACGAAACATATGACAATAATGTAGATGTCCTAGCTAACGATCCAGTGATATGCAACGTCAAAAAGGAAGTAATCATCCGTAATGACGAGAGAGCGAGACAAATGATAGAAAACCAAGAAAACCCATTCCGACATATCGAAGTAGTAGTTATAGAGAAAACTACTGATTTCAATTTAGACACTTCGAGTTTAGCCTCAAGTGAATTCGATGAGATGGGCAGTAAAAATGATGTGTCAATAGCCATAGATTCGTGGGAGCGAGACAAAAAGATTGTTGATCAATCAGATCCGAAAATGCACGCGATAAGATTAGAAATAACAAGTAACCTGGAGGATTATCCTCAAGAAGTTGATCAAAGTTTTGAGAGGACAGAGATCCGACTAAGCAAAAATGATTCTTTAAGTTTTAGTAACAGCATCCATTTGAATGGTACATATCCCAACGAGGCCATTTATGATACTTTAAAATAGTCTTTAAGTTTTTAATTTTATTGTTGCCGTTTCAGTAGTGAGCAGTGAGCAGCTGTGATTTGTATAGAGTGTGCATCGAATCGTATTGCGTTACGCGAATTTAGCTTTGATACCAGGAGCACATAACCTTGTAAGAGATAGCTACTACGGTATTCAATAAGTTGATGTTGCCATGAGAAAAAAATATAATATTACAAGTACATTTCAATGTGGCATGATGGGAAAAAACACTTTATTACTGATACCACTCCTCTGGTGATATCTGCAACTTTTCCGAGGTGTTTGGATTTAGTAAATACCGAGAAAAATACCTATACTGAAATGTGCGACCCACGCGTTAATAATACCATATTAGCCATTTAAATGATTCGTCAGAAAAATTCGGCAGTTTTTACAATATTTAGATACAGAAAATAGTTATTTTCTTATTTTTTTCAGTCACAAAGTTTGCCGCACATATATTAATTACTGATAGCTCAATAATAGTAATTATATTTGCTTAAAGAATATACAATTTAAAAATCCAGTGTTTGTTAATTATATAATGTAATATTTTGCAGATCACTAAGAATTTTTTACCTAGCAACATTATCCATGACAAGTTTTATGAAAATAAGTAATTACTACAACACCGCAATTAATTTAAAATTGGTGCTATATATTTAATTTAGGTGCTCGAGAATTAATTTAGTACCCAAAATTTATTATAAGTCCACATATCACATGACAATGTAAATTAATTTGTACCATATAGTTATACCTTCGTACCTATTGTATATTAAAATAAAAATTTGCTTTAAGCCCTCGAATGTTAAGAGGTACCTAATCGTCGAATATAAATAAACGAGAAAAATGTGGTAACTACTTGGTTTCATTTACAAATTAAATATTAAACTCTTGACCGCCACAGTAAATTACGTAAGTCGTGTCTCACACGCCAGTCTTTGTAGCGAAAGTCGTAAAATGAACCTTACTTGATAGCTGAACACGTAGGTTCCATTTACATTGTACGTGTTGTCATCTATACATGACGGTGGCGTTGTAGGCACGTGACTGTGGCGGTCAAGAGGTTAATATTATCCAAGCCTCAATGCGACTTTGATAATTACCTACTTATTTTTGTAGCCTTGTATGTTACTTACTTTTACAGATGTGCAAGTTGCGGAAAGTTTCCAAAAACTTGGAAAAGTTCTCGGAAATTTCTTGAGAACATTTCAGACATTTCTATAAGGTTCTTCGCGTTTAACATTCCTATTTTATGGTGTTTGAGTGACAGCTTTTGTGTTTGACACGGCGTTGAAAAATTTAGTAGGGAGCATAATTCAATATCTGGACTACTAGGTACAGTCGAGGGCATAAATGTGTATATATTAAACTAATATAAAGATTAGATTAAGAATCTTTCATTATATTCTGCTACATATATAAAAATATTGTAATTGTTTCGCTATAACATATTTATTCCACTGTGATTAGTGTAAAAAAATTAAATAACCACCATGTACTTAAATGCGGAAGAGCGGGTTCTCCTGATACAGGTGTAATACTCACCTACTAGGAAAACTCAAAAACACTGTACCTAAACAATAATATTGTACTTAAAACGAATAAAAAAAAATATATATTTTTAAATGGAATAAGGTGAAAAAGTGTATACATATTGGTGCCCTTGACTGTACTCTAAATAGTTGTGTGTATAACATACACTATGACTGATCTGATCTTGTCAGTAAAAGTTACAGTCGTCTAATACTTAAAGTATCCCATTTAGTGTGGACATTGACATTGTTTATATGATAGGACACAATGAAGAAATAGGCTTCACGATGTCAATGAAAAGTATAATCAGTAACATTTTTTTTATGCGGCGACCAAAAGTTTAATTCTGCAGCCGACAGCAACTGCACGTTCCGCCGCACTCCAAATTGAACCGTAATCATAAGACTAAAAGTCCCAATTTAGAGTGAGCGGCGTATGCTGTTGCGACACTTCTCAGCTCATTTCAAATTGAGCTTTTTACGAATACCATTACGGTTCAATTTAGAGTGCGGCGGAACGTGCAGTTGCTGTCTGATGTCGGCTGTGGAATTAAACCTTTACCGACGTGATAAAGTATATTTTATATTTTAGGCTATATGTATACTTAACTGGTGTTTTTAGTGACCATCATCACTAAAAACACCAGTAGACAAATGTCAAATATTGGAAGTAAGAAATTACAGCGTATATATGTCAGGCAGCTGGATGTAGCACAAGCCTGACCTCAAATAAAAACAAGTTTATAAGAGACAAATATACTGTATTTCATTTCAAATAAATTACAATTAATTAAAAATAAACCCACCAATTTCCTGTAATCCTAGTGGCGGTAAAATAATTTCATACGTCGCTCTAAAAACATGTAGTTATTACACATAATGCCATAACCTGTTGTTATACACATAATGCAAACACATATTTGTGCGTCAAATTATAAATATAATACAACGGAATGGAAAATCTCCAATATCGCACACTAAATGCTTGATTTCGTTAATTTTATTTTACAATATACAAGAATATATTTCGTACATTTGAAGATTGAGATTATATGCATTTCTGCGCTTAATTAAGATGATACCTTGAAAGCTACAGAGAGACGCACGTATGTAACGTTTTTGTCCACGGCTTATAAAACTTGTAAAAAGGTACCAGGCTGATATGACTTGTATCCTTTATTACAAGGCTTGTAAATAAGAGTACAAAAACGTTACCATTATATCACATTTACTAAGGGATGGTGGCTTGAGCGGTACCCAAAACGAAATTTTAGAAGTCTAGATTTTTCGAACTTACATTACGAAGTCTATTACCTAACAACTTAAATAACACTGGTGACTAATATAGCAAAAAAAAATATTTTGGCAAGCAATTAACAAAAATGGAATGATGTGATGTTAATTTAAAACAATCAGTCGACAAACTTAAACCAATATTTTTATTTTTGGAAGCACGTTAAAACCGTCAGATGTCATTTTACAGTAATGGTTAATGAAACTGCTGTGAATATTATAACAAACGACACGTTTAACTCGTTCAAGAGCGATAGTAGCGCCGCCAGTCAATATTCAACGTAGAAAAAATTAAACTAAAGTTACAGCCACCATCCCATAGCACACAGCGACATCTAACGGCGAGTAGAAACAACTCAAGCCACGTTGGGATCGCTATGGGTGGTTTAGGCCAATCGGATTGATTGGATTATTTGGAAGACCGCAGAACCGCAAACTACGAATATGAAGAGAGCTAAGAGCCAGGGAGCCACTGGGTATTGGTCTTCCTTTTCCTGTAAGAGATGATTTTATAAATTAATTCACATTAAGTTACATTAATTCTCACTACTACACTATAACTCTGTACTGTCTGTCGTTGGGTGATAAAAAAATAACCGATGCTAAATAGCGATCTTGATTTTATTTTAAGTAAGTATTTGCTACTTTTTGTTTTAAAATTGTAAGATTTTCTTACATTGTATTCTAATCGAGACTTTATCGCGTTGACATTTAAGTATTTTTCCATCGTATCACACTTAATAGTCTAATGACATTACGTTACGATACGTTGCATCCGGTATGATGAAATAAAATAAATATTTTTACATGCGAAAGTCCTGTTTACATGCAGAGTAAAACTCTGAAATTAATAACCATTTTTTTTTCATGTAGAGCCTATATACATCATTGCTTTAGATGTGTGAGTAAGTTAACAACAGGATTGTAGTTTAAATTAATTTTATTAAGTTTAGCTCTAATTTGTTCTTAATCGTATTACAATTACAAAACAATTGTATTTACAGAGAATAGGTAGCAAAGAAATACTAAATTAGTGCGTTAATAGATAGTACTTGTTAAATAACTATGCTTGGCTGTGATAATGATAACAAGGTCAAAGGTGCCGTGAACACTTAATATTTACAGGTTGAAACCAAAACGCTTCGCTCGCGCTTCACTCGGTCAAAAAATATTTGTGTACATCAAGAGACGGCATAAACGAATCTAACAAGTAACATCAGACTCCGTATCTCCACTTAAATCAAACATTTTAAGTATACTATAGGAATATTCCGTCGTATTCGTCACGAATAACACTTAACTTATTAGGTATAAAATTCGTTATTAAAGTTAATTGAAGTTATGTAAACGAATCGACGTAAAATCCGAACCAAATCATGGCGATAATAAAAATTAAACAACATTGTAATGCGCAGTTAAATGCAACGTGCAGTTTTTGCAATAATAAGCACTATTAAACTGTAAACAAAATTCACAATAACAAATGGAAAAAATGTCAATGCCACAGGTGGCTAATCGTGATTGCAAGAAAGCATATTATGCATAACTTGTTCACATAGGTACCTATTTATAGTAAAAAATATATATTAACTGATATTGTCACAGTTGTAAAAGTGGTAACTCGAAAGCAATGTCTATTCCGCAGCCGACAGCAGACGGCACGTTCCACTGCACAGGAAATTGAACCGTAATGTAATAGTAAGACAAAAAGTCCCAATTTAGAGTGAGCGGCGTACTTACGCCGCACAGCAGACAAGTGTCGCAACGGCTCCACGGTTCAAGATGTTTGCCGGCAGCTATAATAGAGTTTCTATTACATAAACACTGTCTAAAAATTGTATGTTTGTAATAAATACTCTATTACATTAGCGTAAATAGACTATCCAACGGAATAAGAGCATAATTTCAGTGTCAAGTTTAAAGTTAAGATATAATTCTGCAGCCGATAGCAGACGGCAACTGCACGTTCCACCGCACACGAAATTGAACCATAATCGTAAGACAAATAGTCCGGTCCCACTTTAGAGTGACCAGCCTTAAGTGTCGAAGTGTCGTCGTGCCGTTGCGACAATTGTTTGCTCATTTCAAATTGAGCTTTTTACGAATACCATCACCACCCATTACGGTTCAATTTGGAGTGCGGCGAAACGTGCAGTTGCCGTCTACTGTCGCGTCGTCTTTATTGTACCGTACCTTGGTGGTTTTGGGCACATTGCCTCGCTGGGTGATGTTTTTGCTGGCGATCTCGTTCGCGATGCGCATTCTCTGTTTTGGTGCCATGTTTGTTGGGTTTCAATTATATTTGTCCTGGAAGCAAAGGAAACAATTGTTACAAATCATATTAAGTATCATTGTTTACTTAAAAGGAGACCCCGACCTCGTACTTTACGTAAAACCTGTTTATACCAATAAAACATTTTTCATTTTCATTTTATAACTACAACAGTAACTATTAAACTAGATCTTTGATGGTCTTTTGGAGCTTATTATGAAGAGGAAACCAAACATTGCCAGTACTATATTTGATTTTTCCAGATTAGAAAAATCGTGAGGTTGTCGTCATGCAATTTTAGAGAAAACAATCTTGTAACGGGAAAATATGCGGCAAGACGTGATAAGCTGCTGAAATAAGTGAAATTAGCACACTATTATCCTCTGAGTATTATTGTTATTGTTTTTTATATCGATACTGATTATTTTATTCTTATTATATGTTATTGACGATCCCTTGAGGGAGATACCTATTCATTCAATGTATTGACATTTTAACTTCATTTTTATTAATTATTTTGTTGACGATCAAGATAAGGATCCTTATAATTTTGACATTGTATGCAAATTTATATTGTAATTTTTCTCATGAAATAAATAAATCTAAATCTGTATTAGGGAAATGAAGAATTGTTTGCGAATATGACTGTTAAAATCCTAATCTTTAAATAAAACTGGGTATAGGTTTACCTACCTGAGAACAAAGTAGGAAGTTAAATGAACTTCAGAAAAACCACAATACAATCAGATACAGAAACAATTTAGGAGATCCAAAAGACGGGAAAAACATTGTCTACAAGGAAATTACATAATTTAGCAAATTGGAAATAAAAAATTTAAAACACTATGTTACTCTATTATGTGCTCTGTTACATTACTTACCAAGGGCGATAAAACAAAGAATGTCTCAGATCGCAGGTATTTTACGCCCGAACCGAAGGAAAGGGCGATAAATATGCGATCTGAGGCTTTCTTTATTATCGCCCGTGGTAAGTACAAAATTTTATGTCACCCCCTGGCCAGGAAGTGGGTTTTTCGCGCGCGGAGCGTGCGATAATGGCCACTTTATGGCCAGGTGTGACATAAAATATTTTGTATATTAAAGTGAAAGTAAATTATGTACTCATTAGTTAATACTCTTTTTTAATGAAAGGAATCACAATTTTTCACTCTCATTAATGAACAGTGCATTAGAAAACGAATAACAATTATTCTGAATAATGAGAAATCTCATTAATTAGTATAATTGTACCGATTTTATGAACAAATCACTGAAAACCCTGTGTTAAATAATGATGCTGCGGGAAGGAGACATCAGAATAGAGCTATATTTTAATATCAATATGTTTTAACATAAGACACACATTCACTAAAGTGATTAAAAGATAATCAAGAGTTCTGTTGAATGAGATAAAGTTTAATTAATCGGGGATTTCCTATCAATAGAGGACTCAGATAATGAAAATAATTACCTAATTAAGTAACACAACGAGCTATTCCACTCTGCAAATGCCTTTTAGGAACAATACTAACACAAATGCGAGGAAAATACTAAAGACGTCATCAAAACCGTGTTTACCCAGATGTTTAGGAGACTTAACAAGGTATTATTCTCACGGGCAAACTACGTCGATTTAAACATAGAAATAAGCATGAACTGCACTTTCACAGTGTTAATCAGCGATTTACACCAAATTAACCGTTACTATCGCTAAAATATCGGTGATATCAGGTCGGCACAAAGCAAAACATAGAAAACTCTCGACACTTTTACGCACTCGAGTTTTGTCGACAGAATAACGGGCGTACCACAAAAGCACTAATGTAGACACTTCAATATAAGGTAATCAGCTGGAATACTCACAATTTATTCCTAAAATTAAATGTGCCGAAGCGCACAAGCCTCGCTTGTTTGACACGTAAGTAAAAAGTGAAATGGTATAGAAATGTCAACTCAACACGTCGCCGTCGTACGTCACAAAACGAAGAAGCACGAATAGACACGCGTCAGTTTAGTGTTGCTGTATTGAAAAACTTGTCTCATTCGTATGCAATAAAAAAAATATATATATTGTTTTCTAATATAAAAGTTGGTATGGTAGCAAATTTCACACAACTTCATATATATTCAGTCGAATAAACATCGTATAATTTAAGGCATGAATTACTTCAGACACTTCTTTTGTGTAAGTTTTATGTTTACGACATCTAGTGGTGAATAGATAAACAACGAACTACTACGAAGCATACTTCTAGCGTATGCGCCATCTAACTGACAGTAGCGACAACAAGTCAACTAGTTCTTCGCAGTTACCTCAAACTGTTGTCATGAAACATACACAGATGACGCTAAAATCAATAATAATGTTTTTCATTACGAATGATAGATGGCGCTTTATAATGAACTGTGACGAATGTAACATGGTACAGTCAGCGGCAGCGTCATATAGTCCGTACAGCAGTTAAGGTCTCCAAACATACTTGGAAACATCCAGTCAATGCGATAGTTATGCAATAAAAACTACTTTCTTGGCCGACTGTACGGAACAGTAGATAAGTCTCCACCTTCTCTCTCTCCTCTTGAGTTAGGTAGTTATGTTACCTCGTTCTTTTCTTATACGATCGTTAAACTCTCCTTAGCTTAGGTATTTATATATGTACCTATGTAATTTCAGATGATTTATTTTCAGGCGTGTTAAGAAGATTTTTACAGGTTTATCTACAAATGATATTGTTGTTGTTACGGCTTTTTAACTCACCTACGAATATCCTTCAGTGGGCAGAGTGTGGATATAATAAATATACCTAATTCCTACTTGTGTGTATACAATATCTAAGTATATTATTATATAGCTTGAACCGACGCAGTAAGTATATAAACCAAACCACCCACAAAACAATCCACATAAATGTACCTACTTAATGTATAATTCCATTAAATCAATATCCGTTGATTGATTATCTCCTTTCTTCCTTCGACACAACAATAATACCTAGCGTCAATAACGGACAGAGACGAATATAGCTCCAATTCACCAGATCGAAACGTCCTATAAGCTTCTAATATGAATTAAACATAGGTCTTTATAAACAAGGTTACCATAATTCTAAGGATGGCAAGGACATGTCATTAGATTGACCAATCAAAGTCACCAGTTATCCTTGGAGGGTAATCCTTGGTATCTGATTGGCTGAGAGAGATAACGCCTCGCGTAAGCCCCGCCTACCGCAGAATCCATTTAAATTTAAATATCGAAGGGAGAACGTCGAATTCGGTTGAATAGAGATACCCGTCAGTCTGTGGAACAGATAACCTCCACTCACAATTATTTCATGCGTAAATGGATTGAGATATTAAAATTAATATTTATAACTTGGATACCTATCCTTGGTTCAGGGTTTTCGCGTGTACCTACCTATTCTGTTACAAACAATGGGAAATTACTTATTCGAAGATAATTTTTTATTAATCTTGTTACCCTATGATATGATCCAGGTTATGTCGTTTATTTATAGGTACTTAAGTATCAAAAAATCAGCATTTATACGCTCACGTCAGTTAACAATTAGAACTTCTAAGTTTCATTTAAAGAGTAGGATTCTATGTATCATATAAGAAACCAACGTAAGTAGGTAGGTACTTAGGTAGGCTAGGCAGGCAAGTAGTTAGATAGTTAGTTATAGGTGTGATGTGTGATCATTGTGATCAACGCATAAAGGTCGCAGGTCTGGGAGCCGATTTTTGAGTGTCGAAACGTCATAGTATTTTGACAGATCTCGAGTAAAAAGTCAAGCGTTCGAAACTCAAAAATAGGCCCCCAGTGCCTAAATTGGGAACTCCTAAGAAGCAATAAGTGTCAGGTACACGTTACATTATTTAACCTATCATGCCATTGTCAATTAAGTAGGTATCTATTATCATTTCGCAGTTTAGAATAACCTTTTTGCACCTGATTGTATATATCTACAAACATATGACTAGGTAATCTAGGTATAGTAGGTATATATACCTAAGTCCAAGCAGGCAATAAGTAGCAACCTAATTTTTGTTTTTCGTAACCTTTATAATTCGTACTCGTACTTATATAGGTTAGGTACCTACTTTAGGTTGTTATTAAGAAGGTATCTAACGAGAACTGTCTCTTTTAAAGCTCTTAAAAATTTTAATTGCATTAGATAACTACTTAAATCTTTAATGCATTTCAATTCCATTAAAAAACTTAGAGATGCCAATTGTCCTATTGTGTTCTAGAAGTCATTGTCATCATAGCGCTGTTACAAGAGCTCCACGCAACTTAAAGGCAACCCGAGATTATCTCACAGATAATCAAGATATTTGAGATTTAGCGTCTTTGTACCTAACTATTGTATCAACAAAATATGCGTAAGTAAATGATGCTGAAAGTTGCACAAATTGAGTGCTTTTTGTCACAAGGATATCCTGATAATTCAATTTAGGTATTTGAGTTTTTCGAAGTTGCCAGTGTCACGGGGAAATCGCCTTCTGCGACCCTAAACGGTCTCTTTTGATAAAGTGAAACGAAGGTCTCTTTTTCAGCTTCGACAAAAAAAAATCGTATGACTGTGATGACATTAACCTAAAATTAAAAATTAGTGAAGGCACGACGACGCGTGATTTTGAGGATAAAGCAATTTGTTGCTAACATCCTTAGCAATAAATACAACAATAATCATTATCTTTAGAACCTAACTTTACATTCGCATAAAACAAGAACTCTCTATAAGGTAATATTATCTTACATGTAATTTTAATTTCTTTACTAGGTATTTGATTTAAAATTATCGTCGTACCATAACCCACAGATGCCTGAAATAAATGATTAAATAAAAAAATAAATATCTCCCACGCACGACGCGAAGCGAACTGAACAGTAGCTCTAGTATAAGTTTTTTCGAAACATTAACTAATTCGAACGCGTTTGCGTTTTGTCTCAAAATTTATGAAATTGGTATGAAAACGTGAACAGCGCTTCTGGTGGTCACTAGTGGAAACTAAAACAGCGAGTATAACATTTGTTGCTAACCGATGAACGCGCGTATTTCAAACTCGGTGAGAGCGTTTTCATACATTTTGAGACAAAACGCAAACGCATTCGAATTAGTTAATGTTTCGATAAAACTTATACTAGAGCTACAGTAAGTAACTAGCAACATCTATTCAACTCTTCTATGAAATATTTCTATGGGATACCATGGGTCATTGTCAGATTTAGGTGCGCGTCTTTTCGGTGGACATGCCAAAAGTGAAGGGCTACAAAGCTTAATTTTCGATTGATCTGATAACCCGCATAATCTGTAATTCCGTGTCTATAAATCCATGTAATAAAAACGTAAATTACATGCACACAAGCCGTTAACTATTGTCCACCGAATAGACAACTTTTGTTTTTCCGACTGACACCCGTCTCTACGATAAGGCCATCTACCCCGGAATTACCGTATTTGGATTTTACAAAACTAGGGATTTCACGAAAATTGGTAACATTCAACTATCTAGAAAAACGGTATAGTTAGGTAATACCTACCGGCTGCACGTCTTACCCGCTGAATCTGTCACATTGAGTTTTGCGAACCTCTTTCTTTTCTAAACATGTCTGAGTGCCGCGTGTTGTGTTGACTTTGTCGCGCCACTCCGCAAAAACCTTATTTGGTTAATCCTAACATAATATTGGAATACGGACCATGAAAGTAAAAGTTTATAGGCACAATTTTTCCTTCCAGTTACCAGCCTTGAGAAAAAAACGTGAGAAACAATAACCGACAATCATTTTATATCAGTTTACGTGTTCGTGGCCTAGTGGCGCCCGCGTACCGCCTGCGGTATGCGAGGTTAAACAACGTCGGCCCATGTCAACTCTTGGATGGTCACCACTTTGATTGAATGAATGAATGAATGAGAATTTATTTGGTATAAAATGATAACATACAGACTACAAAAATAAAATAATTTAAACATGAAATATACCAAAATGGATGCCGCTCAGCATTCAGTCATGACAATCATGACGCTGATTTTCAGGGCAACCAGGAAACAACAAATTATACAATAGATTTGTAATTAATTAAGCTCTCCCCGTGCTTGGGAAGGCACGTTAAGCCGTTGATCCCGGCTGCTGTCTATGCTATAGCTGCAGTCGTTAAGCCAAGTTAGAGGCCTTCGGGCGGCTTGAGAACTTCTAATTTTTAATTTTTACCTTTGTTTTATACTCTATTGTATATAATATATACATATATAATATATATTTTAACCCATTTGTATGATATATGAGCCTCTTTGTTGCTTGAAATAAATGAATATATGTATATATAATGTAGATGCAGTTGCAGTTATAGTTCGTACAAAACTCTAAGGCCAACTGCTGTCAAACGAACGCAAGCAAAAAAACGACTAAGAGCTAAGTAGCTCTAGTATAAGTATTTTCAAAACATTAACTAATTCGAACGCGTTTGCGTTTTATCTCAAAATGTATGAAAGTGGTATGAAAACGTGAACAGCACCTCTGGTGGTCACTAGTGGAAACTAAAACAGCGAGTATAACATTTGTTGCTAACCGATGAACGCGCGTATTTCAAACTCGGTGAGAGCGTTTTCATACATTTTGAGACAAAACGCAAACGCGTTCGAATTAGTTAATGTCTCGAAAAAACTTATACTAGAGCTACTGACTGTAAGATAGATTTTTGCTTGCGTTTATTTGAAAGCATTTGGCCTTACAGTGAACGTAAGTAGTGTAACATATGAAAGTTATTTACCTAATTGTATTTCTAAGAGATGACTTTCCTCTTTATTCTACACCCCAATAGGTAAGTACTTATTTACCAAACTTATAAACACACTATAATCAATGGTCCCTTATCTAATCCACACATGAGAGATTCCATTGTGTCGATTGTTTATAAACGTCTCTATGCGTATAGTATTACAAGCCATATCGCATTTCGTTGCAAGTGCGGAACAAAGAATGACCATTGGAAGACACTAGAGCTCAATGTAGGTACTTACCCGAAACGTAAGGACAACAATACCTACACTGAGCGAAAAAAATACTAATTATTAGTAAGTTTTAGTGAATCCCAAGACAAGGAGATTATATACTAACGGTTACAAACCAGTTTACTAGTTACAAGGACAATTTTTTTGGTATTAGTATTTTTATTTATTTATTTATTCAGGGTATAAAAACATAAAATTAACAGGGTCTCACAAAACCGTCGGAACAGTTAGTCTGTGTGATCCAGTAGGGTCGATGCTATAGATACATTTACACTTTTATCAAAGATCACAGATATATTTATTTAGTAAATAACTAGGTACTATTATCAAAAACTGGTTTGTAACCGTCAGAATATAATCTCCTTGTCCTGGGATTCACTAAAACTTACTAATAATTAGTATTTTTTCGCTCAGTGTAGTTACCTAATATTGAAAGTGGCAAGTATTTGGTCACTGGCAATCACTTTACCTTGCAACATATCCTGCCAGTGAAAGCCAGGAAATTGGTCAAATGTCTAATTATAAGATACAAAAACACAGAGCTTTTCGTAATCTCGCGGAGTTAAGCCTGCGGTTCGGACGCCCACCCCGGTCGTATTAGTCAATGCGTAAAATTGTATATTATATTTGTGCAATTATTCCTTACGCTCCCATAGAATCCGGCCACAATTATCTGTGTAATTCATCACCTACCCGCGTCTCGCGGTCTCACACAACACCGGTTCACAATACTTAGTGAAATTGCATTAGACTCATTTGTCAAGCTCGTATCTTAAACAAGGCTGTTGATGGAGAAGATATGTTATTTAGTTGAGATAGAGTTTGTTTCTCAAGCGATTACGGGCGTATGGGATACGTTGTTTACTCTTGATGAGCGAAATGTGTGGTCTGGGGCACAGTGAAAGTATGAACGCCAGTATGTTGAAGATGATCAAATACCTAGTTCTCTAATACGTACAGCTTGCAACGGAAACTATGAAGGGATGAGGAACAGCTTTTCATCGTAGCTCCGATGTACTTACCTATTTTTTCAGCTTGGGCAATAATTTACTCGTTTGTCGCGATGTTCTCCTCTAAAGGTTGCATTTCGCATGAAATTTTGTGTAGTAGGTAATAATTTTGTATAGTTATAGATATGTTTTTTCTTTCTTTTTCGGATTTTTTTACTGTAAGTACTAAGAGCTCACAGAGCCTCTAGTATAATAATTAATAGCCAGATTAAAGCATGATCATAGCGGATGCGAGTGTGACGGAAATATGACTGCGAATGCGACATATTCAAATGATAAAATGACTTTTTTTCAGCGACCGGGCTGTAAGCGGTCATTCTCCAGATTTATGTCTGTGACTTAACTCCGTCAAACTATGGAATTCTTCGTAAAAATGGATGGAGTTTAGGTTGACCTTATAATAGACAAATAGACATACTAATTGAGAATAGCCGTTAGCAGAACTGCATGTTTGATGAAGAGCATATTGAATATACTTACAAAGAAGGCCCTGACTTGGCCGATACCCGGCAAGCGACAAAAAGGTCGGCCCAGAACAACTTAGCGGCGTACCGTGGATCAAGAGATTCAAGAGTTGGGCTCTCTGGGGATGAAATGGAAGTCAAACCAAATTGCGCAAGAACGAAGCACATGGAGACAGTTGAGTCGAGCCCTAAACCCCAGCAGAGAGTAACGGGATAAAGAAGAAGATACTGCATGTTACGTATACTGTTGCGTATACGCGCTGGCTCCTTGCTTTACTCGTCAATACTCGTCAAAACGTCGCTCGGGCGGAAACCGCACGGCCCAGCCGAGTCTAAAGGATTTGTGTACAATTGCGGGATTCGTATCGATGGTAGGAAATAATAATTCCATACAATGTTCGTTTTTGTGATTGGTGATTGACGTGAAAGATACAAAGCTGTTTCGATCGACGCATCAAAATTTTACATCACTCGGCTTCGCACCGATCTACCTAAATACGAATTTTATTGGCAACTAGATTTACCCGCCATTTATTTATTTTACATTTTGTCAGTGTTCATCTAGATGACCTTTTCAGGACGTATTCCTGTTAATTCTGTCTCCTCATGGTGTAACGTCTAGGAGTCTAAAGGCCCATTACACTGTGCAAGAACGATTGCGTGCGTTTTCATTACATTGCGGGGTTTGGTCTTACCTCGGTAACCCGCAGCCCGCAATGACAAAAAAAAGTAACCAACATTGCATGCAATTTCTTGCACCACGTAAACTAGCCTTTATACAGCCATCCACGATGTTAAATCAATGTAGATTGGCGCCATTCGTCAAGAGTTTTCGGTCTTCTGAACGACGTAATAGTGATGCCCTTTAAATGTGTGGCATGTGTTGCGCATGATCATTGCATTGTGCAATTGCTACCTGCATATCCGAAACTTTATATCGATGGTACTACAGTTGAACAGCAAAGGTAATTTGATATCGCACGAAATTTTACGCATATTGTTTTACTGCAAAAAATATCGAGTAAAATACAAACTAGTTGCTTTGTGAGCTGGAAGCCTTCGCTGCTTTTTTTTTGGAAAATTGACAAAACCTGAATCAATCAAAAATCTGTACCTATAATTATCGAACCTGCTAACAAACAAGAGAATCGGATAGAGTAGAACAGTAAGACATACTAGCGAAAGCATTTTTGGCAAAGCTAAAACGGGGACGCTCCACTCACTCGGTCAATTAGGTCTTAATGACATTAGGTAGTAGGTACATCAGGGCTCCGTTTTAGAATTTTTGTAAAAGTGGCTTAGCTTCTAATCTCACCATCGAAATATAAAATCATTAAGTCGATAAACAAAACGTTTTTGATGCGTCCGATGCGTTCAAAAACTAGATTTATCTGTCAATTGCTTTAACTAGTAGCGACGACCTGTATGCTGATCACAACACGTCTCGGCGGACTTCACCGCTCACGGCTAGTA
The DNA here is from genome assembly GCA_951800055.1 of Cenopis cana. Taxonomy (NCBI): domain Eukaryota; kingdom Metazoa; phylum Arthropoda; class Insecta; order Lepidoptera; family Tortricidae; genus Cenopis; species Cenopis cana. Next base: position 3,846,312 of record OX637495.1, read on the forward strand.
TAAGTTAACCTCGAGATCCATAATAACTACGCGTAATAGGTGCTTCGGCTTACACTGGTTGGTGTTTGATGACTCTGTACCTAAGGTTGGTGAAGTATTCAGGAGTTAAGGGTGGGTAGGAGGTAACCTGATAGCGGTCGCCCTGCCACCGGGAGTAACGCAGAGCGTATGCCACTCGTTCGATACGCGAGGGAGCCGGGGATGATGTTGTAGACAAAGAAATTACACTGTTATAGAAAATAGGCCATTGCATTTGATTCATTATCATTACATAAGCCAGTCATAGAGCCTAGAATCAGGTTATAGAGTTTGCTTTTGGGATACCTAAGTCAGCTGGAAGTAGATTCCAATCGTTGCCAGTCATAAGTTAGTTGAGAAGATATAGTTCTAGAGCTGTGAGGTCCTAGGTAGACCTTTAAATTAATTCCTCGTTGAGTCACGAAATAAAATAAAAATTACGACCTTACCGATCACCACGAAAAGATGAACAACATGCACTACCTACCAATTTTCTATATGGGGGCGGTTAGTATATATTCTACGTAGCTAATCGGTGGTGTTTGTAATAATAAAATTCGCGTTGAGTAAGCTTCCCGCTTCCCCTAAACAATTTTCAGCAAAAAGACAACGAAAAAAGGTTGGCCGTATACAGCAGGCGGTCTGCAAGGTGCTCTAGTACAATCACTTACGCAATTGTTTAAACAATACCCGTAGTAAAATATCGGGTTACCATGAATCAAATGAGCATCCGCGGTGTGTATTGTGCGCCATAGGGGTACCTACAGAGGGGAAGCGCGTTTGTGCAACGAATAATGATAGGAATGAATAATTGATGGTAGGGATGGTCGAGGTTTGGTAGTAATTTGATTAACTGACTGTTAGGAAGTGTTTTAGGGTAACCCATCAGATATGTGTTAGAAGCCGCGGATCTGTAGGTCGCGGGTTCGAAATTCGGTTACCACTGAGTTTTTCAAAAAACTTATGTTATATGTACAAAATATCATTTGATATTTGATTTTCGGTGAAGAAGCATATCGTGAGGAAACCAGTCTAATTTTCCCTCTGGAAAGCAACATGGCAGCAAACCTGGTTTAAAAAAAAGATTTTGAATAAAGTGTGGTTATGTGCATGTTAGAGTGATGAGAGGTATGGATTGAACTATTGTGACTATGAACTTTTTAGGCATTTACACGCTAATGTTTTCAGGCTTTGACAGGTTGTTGTTATGTCGTATATTGTTTTGTTGTTATAATTATGTATTTGTACAATCTTACACGATTTTAAGCAAAGCTTGTACTATGGGTACTAAGCGACGATATACATATTTATATAGATAAATAGACTGATACTTTAAAACATAGAAAATATACAATGAGGAGAAATAAACAGTTTAAATTTATTTATTTTCGTCACTTCGTGCTCATCACACAAATAAAAGCCCTGACCGGAATTCGAACCGGGGACCTCCAGCTTCGTTAGGCAGGGTCACTATACCAACGACAGATAGTGCTACCAACTAAGCTAAAGCGGTCGTCGTGTTGTATTGTTGCTTACGCTGTTGTACTTTTTTTACTTGTGATCTTGCTGATTATAACGTTTCACGTTTTTTGTGGATGTAAAATATTCGTGTAGGTACCTATACTTGTCTAGCCAATGCTATCTAAAAACGAAACAATTGGCATTAATTGGGAGCGTATGCAAAACCGACGTTAATAAGTAAAGACAAAACCAGACATGAAAACAGCGTTTTTTCCCAACATTCCAATCCAAATGTTTATCTTAATCCTGGCGGGCAGTCGGCCGGCTAAGCCGGCTGGTAGCAAATAGAGATTATCTAGCCGCCCGAGCGTGCTGGCGTCTACCTGACGGTCACTTTCACTTGAAAAAATGGCGACTTGTTGCTAAAATATTGGAACAGATTAAATAGTACAATCAGGTAATAAAAACACCATCTATAGTTGCTAGAGCAGTAATTTCATAATGTAGGTTTTTAAGAAGCGATGCGTATCATTATCATCTTCCTAGCGTTATCCCAGTACAGTTGCATCCTGAGAAATACGCAATAATCATATTCATAATCATATTCATACATACAAAAAATACCTACTGTCCACTCCGCTACCTACCTAATACAAAAATTTGGTGAACGCACTAGTTTTGACGCGTTATAAATTATGTTATCATTTAATAAATAAAATAAATAAATAAAAATAAAAATCGTTTATTTCAGACCAGTGATCCATACAAATGGGTTAGATAAAAAATCTTACGAACTATGTTAGTATTTAAAGATAAAATAAAATAAAATAAAACATAAATGAAACATAAATGAGGCAGGTGAGCATGTCCTGTCGTGTCCCATTGAGAGAGCGAAGAGAGTACGCAGTACTCTCTACTTCGCTCTTCCAATAGCCACCTCAACCCATATTTTGATGATCGGGCAGTCCAGCTTTTCGGCCAACTCCCTGAGAAGGCTATTGCTGCTACCTCGCACTCGCTCTAGCATGGAGGCGACTCTTTTTCGCCGTATGGCATAAAAATCGTCTAGTCGCGCTTCTGCAAACATGCCAGATGCGCTGCAGTGCTTCGGCAGCCGCAATAGCATCCTCAGGATGTTATTGTACTGAACGCGTAATGCGTTATAGGCCCGTTGCGTGAACCTCACCCACAGGCTGCACGTGTAAAACGTCTGACAGTAGGCTCTAAAGAGCGTCAATTTAACTGGTTTGTTACAACGTGCAAACCTGCGGGCGAGCATATTTCCTCTCACCGCCATTGCTCTTCTCTCCCTTTCCAAGTCTAGATCGTCATTCAAGTCATCTGTGAGCATGTGACCCAGATACTTGAAACGATCCACTACCTTTAGTGGTACGCCGCACAGCATGATCTTAGGCTCAGAAGATGGGTTATACTTACGAGCTTTGAAGATTACGAGCTCGCTTTTAGTCGTGTTGTATCTAAGACCATGCTGTTCGGCATACCCCTCACAAACGTTTAGTAGCTGCCTCACCGAGTCGACCGAGGGCCCCAGCAGCGCCATGTCATCAGCATAACTTATATTATTGAAACAAGTTTCACCTATATGACATCCGACCCGCCTACTGCTGAGATCCTCAATCAGCTCGTTTATGTAGAGATTAAACAGGACCGGGGATGACAATCCGCCCTGTCTAACTCCACACTGCAGGCCGTACTCGTCCGATTCCACACCAGCCCATCTCACCGTGTTGACCTGGCTGTTGTACCAGTACTAAGTTAATGTGATAGATGCTTGGATTAGTTTGAATAGCACGAAAAAGCCAGAGAAACAGCCAAAATACTATTTTACAGAGCAAAAAAATGATCGCCAAAAATTCACAGCAGGAATTTCGTACCTATTTACTATCGATTTTGTCAACGCTTTCAACACAAGTACCTACAGTACAATGGCCAATTCAAGTGCACTCATCAAGTATCACAATTAATGTATCCAAAGGACCGAAAACTCTTGACGTAAGACTTGGCGCCAACTACAATGGCACCAGGTTTTATCTTCTATTTAGAATACAGCAGCAAACGTCGAGACAGACTATTATCTTGGCTAATGGGTCGGAAGAGACCGTGTCTGTACTTGTTATAAAAACACTCTCTACAGAAATTGCACAATTACGGCCAACGGGCGAGTGGACGCACACTTTCCTTTGAGTGCGATTCGATTACAAGAAAAACTTCGATGACAGGTTCCTATTTCATGGGTCCTTATCAGGTTTTTTATTTATTTATTCATATTGATAAAAAAAAATATATTACAAACACGATTGAGACGCGATAAAACACGCTCTCTATTTAGGCCATTTTCTGTATGGCTAGCACATTACCGTACACATTAATAAAATGGCCTGAGGATGTCTGCCATAACCTTATTAGTAATCCAAATAAGTGCAAAACAATTATAAAAACATGTACTTGCCAAATAGCGAGGCAACATTAAGCCTCATTTATAGGAATATGTAGTTTTGTAGTACCTATTTAAGAAATAAATTGTAAAACGAGCGACAATCAGCGACAGATAAACCGCACGCGGTTTTCGCTCGCTGTTAGTATTTATAAATGTATTAGTTTTTAAGTATTTTGGGCAAATAAAAAAAAAACATGATAGCAACGTCAGTTTGTCGGCTTATCTCGAGCTATCCGTTACTTTCTACCAGCACCTATCAACAGAAAAAGACGCATTTATTTTTATTTTTTATTTTATTTATTAAGGTTTGCCAACAGGTGTAATACTAGAGTTACATAAATACACAGTGGATAGTAAGATTGGTTGAGTATTCACCCAATTATAGGCAAACACAACATGCATTTAAAATTTAACGCTTAAGTAAAATAAGATTAACACAATCCATAAATACAGTATACAGTAGCACTAACATGTAATTTGAGCTAGCATACTTCACTAGAAAGTTAAAAAGGAAGAATAATAATAAATGTAATAGGCAAAACAACAATTTGAAACTATACAATATTATCTTTGAATAAGCTCGAGGCAATTATGTGCTAGCCATACTGTTTAAATTGACACATAATGCCTCCTCCCCCGCTTCAGGGAGCAGCAAGAGTATAAATTGCTTCTAGTTTGGTAGAAATTTGTGATACTTTACCCCATTTTCAAGGTTAGCCCAATACACCTTTAGATTCAGCTAGGTGGCATGCTGTGAGCATTTGGATATCCATTATGCTGACAGGCTCGCGCTACCTAACTTTGCACGCGGGGCGTCGTGCGTATTTACGACTCCTAGCCGGCTATATTGGCTATTCATCATCCTCCTAGCGTTATCCCAGTACAGTTGCATCCTGAAGGATGCCTGGGGTCCGCTACCTAATCTCAAGATTTGGCGTAGGCACTAGTTTTTACGGAAGCGACTGCCATCTGACCTTCCAACGCCGAGGGGAAACTAGACCTTATTGGGATTAGGCTTTGTCAAGTGAGTGGGCAACTTGACTATTAGAAACTTCCAAAGCACGGGAGCGCTCAGTTAGTAACCACTCAAAGCGGTCACCCATCCAAGTCCTGACCGCTGCCCACGTTGCTTAACCTTAGATACCGCAAGCGGTACACAGGCGCCGCTGGGCCACGAGCTATTGGCTATTCAAACCGTTATATTAAACACAGGGGACCCCATTTTCATGTCTCTGTCTTTTAACCTTTTCGACACCAACGACGGATATATCCGTCACGGCGTGCAGTGCGATATAAACAACCACGCATTTCTATAGGGTCCAGCTTCGCGTTTGACATATTTTTGACTGATGTCATGCCGTATGACTGTTGTATTTCGCATCGCGTTGAAAAGATTTAGCAGAACGCTAGAGCTATTATATGTGGACATGTCCCTTTCTGTTGTACTATTATTTATTCTGTGCTTTCCGACTAATACTGCGGGATGGAATGAAGACCCTGCACCACAGTAATAGTGCAGTAATGCACTACAGGCCTGCACACTCCGCTCTGTTAAACCCGAATGCGTTGGCGACATTGTCTGTTTGGCGACTGAAATCGAAATCCTATGAAAGTAAGACTTTTGTGTAGAAACAAAGCTATTGTAACGAAAGTATTTATGCATGCTTCGTGCTGTCCTGTGAAGCGAGGCTTGCAAGATCACATTGTGTAGAGTATTCTGAGGAAATTGGTTGGAAGCGTATTCATTATGTTCACTTTCCTTTCATCTAGGGCCTATAATCTGACCAAACTCACAAACAGACTTAATCTGGGATTGAATGACAATATTACATAGGTATGGGGACCAATTCTGGATTCTTAAGGTGTTAACTAATCGTATTATTAAGTACTCTAATATCGAGCGAGTATCAAGTGTATATTTTTTTGTTAAATTATCTCTCATGTGTAATACCTAGTAACCTACCTAAGGAATATTTATTTATTATTATCAAAAACTCCATTTATTTTATACCTAGTTTTTTTAAGTACCCTTAATTAACAATAAGTTTAGTATTAATTGAATGTTACTAATGAAATTTTTATTCAAGTAATTCAGGGCAAGTCAAAGGCAATGCGAAACTGATTATCAGGTCTACATAAACACATCTAAAGGAGCATTTAAGTAGTAGGTATCAAAATACGCAATAAACAATTGGAAAAAGAAACGCCCTGAAAAGAAAAATATCAATTTACTTCTCTTTAAACTCAAAATAAACTTTACTAACATTTGAAGGTACAGTTTATGTGGCTTCCCAAGTTCCCAACCCTTCCGCTTCCGAAGGGGAGAGCGGGGCGGGGTGAGACATGAAACCTTTTAGGAAGCACCTCCCCTATTGTTTTTTTGTTGGACAAATAAAAAGCTTAAACGGTGTTTGTGTTCTTTTCGGAGATGTTTGAAAACAAACGAAGTTCAGTTCTCGAGAAGTCTAACGGTACCGCCAAGTCGTTTAATTAGGTACTTACCTATATTTATCTCAGTCTGCTAGACAGTATTTTAAATGATTTTTGTCTTTCTGAAGTTTATTTGTATAATATATTAAAAGTATTTACATTAAATTACAAATATGTAAACTTTTTCTAAATACGAGCATAATGTATTGACATATTGAGACCATTTCTGAAAAAAAACATGTAAATGCAGAATTAAGTGGATAGGTAGGTACCTACATAATATAATGTTCTCACCTAAATTTTGTTTACAAAACAGATATTTTGTAAACTGTTTTCACTTACTGATTCGATAGACAGAGAGTGATATACATAGGTACTTAGTTTTCGATTCGTGATGGTCAATAGATACGATTTGAATCACATTGCGTTATAGTCACATAGTCAAACAAGTGTGGGATGCAATGCAGTCATAATCAAGATTGTATTTAAATGGGGCTCTTTAAAATAGTATTCATTTTTAAGACTTACAACCAATAATTTCGTAGCGACACTCGTTGCCAGCCGGTAACATGTGAGTAACCTTATGTGGAGAGCCTTTGTTCTTTGCGTGCCTTAAACTTTTTATGACAGTCGGGTCTGTCTAAAGTTCAATCTCAATAATGACTTAGTCGGGTCTGTCTAAAGTCCAATCTCAATTATGACTTAGTCGGGTCTGTCTAAAGTTCAATCTCAATTATGACTTAGTCGGGTCTGTCTAAAGTTCAATCTTAATTATGACTTAGTCGGGTCTGTCTAAAGTTCAATCTCAATTATGACTTAGTCGGGTCTGTCTTAAGTCACAAAGTAAATAGCGGCGGCGCGCGCCGGAGCAGAGAGTCCGCTCAGTACAAAGTGCCATTTTCGCAGCACACACACAGACGTAACATTTACAGGCATTCTCGGTTGATTTCGGACGAGCTTAGTCGCGACTGTCACTATCGCGTCGCGAGTGCTAGTTGTGCGCGCGTTGATCACTTGACGTCCCCGCCGCTACGTATAGGTACTTTGTGTCACGTACGTCAAATTGAATAACCGATATTATTACAGTTGGAATGTATTTTATTGTTTAAGTACAACAAAAAACTGTGCCTACACTTTCTTCAAATTTTCAAACGATATTGAAAGGTGAATAAAACGATTTTCTCATTTTGGTAGTTACAATACCTAGGTAGGTAGGTAAGTGATTTTTTGAAACTAGCATCTTTGATAACGACGATCAACCATTACACATTCATCTTATCGTTCGCTGGTTATATTCTTTGTTGGCGCTCTCGACCGTCGCCGGTCACAAGTCACAACTGGCAGCGGGTCACGTATCAATTTATTAGGGTTCCGTATCCGAAGGGTCAAAACGGAACCCTATTGGTGTCGCCCAGACGTCCGTCCGTCCGTCTGTCGTCTGTCACAAAATTTGTTCCGAAGAATTTTTAGACTTCTCATTGACCTATGAACTTGAAATTTGGTGACAATGTTCAATATTACGTATTTTTAACAACAAATACTAATATATTGATAAATCATATTTTTGAGGTTGATTCGGATCCTAAATGTGCGAAGTCCGACTCGCACTTGGCCGGTTTTTTACCAAGATACGCTGGTTCATATTTAAATGTTATGTTGAAGAATTTTTATTATACCTACTCCTTTTTAAAATTCAGAATCAATACAGAAGCAACCCTGTGAGTCGGGCAAGTTTAGGTATGTATTTTCAAGAACGGCGGGAACGGACCTTCTGTATATTTTTTATTTTGTGCTTAAGTTCAATCGCAATTATGACTTAGTCGCGTTCTGTCTGTTCAAGCTCAAGGAGCATTAAGACATTTAAGACTATGTTGTTTGCTAACACAAAACGTACCAACTCTTTATTGCTCACCTCACACAAATGAATCAGTTGTATACAAAATCAAAACAGCAATATGTAGGTACAGATAGACAACAGGCGGTCTTATCGCTAAAGAGCGACCTCTTCCACACAACCTTTAGGCAGCGAAAAACAGAAAATTAATTATGCAGTGTGTACCTTGTTTGGTTTAATTAACTTCTTCAAAAGACTATTTTAGAGGTGGTGGTGTGTACCAAAACAATCGGCCGATCGGTCCGGTGCCTCAGACACTGCTCTTGAAATAATAAGGCAGGCCTACACAAACAACATCGATTCGGGTACAGCCGACAAACACAAGAGTACACGCACTTAGCAGTAATAGAGGAAAGGTGAGGGAGCTACGAAAGGATAAGAATAAGAATAAGAATTTATTTATTTGCCATTACAAACACATACAATGGAATAATAAAAAATAAAGTTAACAAACCAGAAAGAAAATAAACATGAATTAATAATTAAAAACCGAAAAAGCATTAATTACACAAAAAAAGAAACATTAATTACGAGAAAAAAAAATTAAACTAGACTATACGTATTTATGATAAAAAACTAGAAAGTAAGTATGGCAAATGGGTCCCAGTTTCAGCATGTGCCACGCTTAGCAGTCCAGCGCTGGTTTTCAAACTGGAAAGTGAATTAGATCATATCTAATTGTGACCTGTAGACTGTAGACTTTGCGAGCAATTTATTTAAACAATTTCTAAAAACTTAATTAACAAAGAAATTCTATGTCATTATCGAACCTGCTTACAAAATTTCACGAGAATCTGTTGAGAAAATGCGACCTGTAAGTAGCAGAGAATAGCCGGACATAACGTAACATAAGCATTCTTGTTCTTGCCCAAGCAAACAGAAACGAACGCTTCGCAAAATTTGGTCAATTATTGTCTACCTATTATACCCTATACCTATATATGTAGATCGGATCTAACTAGTCAACAAGTAGGTAGTATATCGCTTACAAAAGCTGGGGTTTATCTTACAGGCGAAAACGGCATTGAGATTCGACGAACATTTGTGTTTTTTGGGTTTCGTACCAAAAATGTGCAAAAGGAACCCTTTATGGGGCGACGCGACAGCTATCGATTCGGAATAATTAGTTATATACATATACGAAATTTTATTTTAGCTAAAATGAAAAATTTCTGTCAAAGATGATTGCTTAGGTATCGTTTTCCTAGTGTACAGGAATACCATTCACTGGAGCATGGTTGACACTAAATCGATACATCCCCTAAATGTGACAATTTATAGTCCCATCATAATTATTCATAAGCATGATTGTTTCGGTGGAGCAAACACCAGTTAACTCAGTCCACGCGATTTTTTTATGAATCTCCACATGCGCTCTTACCTACCTCTTTCTTAACTCCTGGTAGAAAGCACTCGAAATATAACCTTTAAAAAGCAGCTAACTCGATCGCGATAATATTGACGCAGCGCGACTCGCGCGCAAACACAAACAGATTACCGCCCGAGACACGCAAACACACGCTTTCCGATATAAAGGACTTTCAAAAGATTTCATTCAAGTGTTTATTAATGAGGTAAGTACTTAAATAGTTATTTGAAACGGTATGACGAACGGCCTTTGTTTGAATTTTCGTTATTGACCGAGTAAAACGAGGTCTCTGTTTTAGCTTCGACAAAAATGCTTTCGTATGTCCGGCCGGATTTTTGTATGTCCTCCTCTACAGGTCGCATTTATCAACCGATTTTCGTGAAATTTTGTGAGCAGGTTCGGTAACTATATAGAATTTTTTTGTCGAGTCACTTTTTGGAAATTCAAAAAAACAAACATTGTATCAATGATTTCGTGTTTTTCTGCGGCCGTTTTTTCCTCTACAGGTCGCATTTCTCAACCGATTCTCGTGAAATTTTGTGAGCAGGTTCCATGACTACACATAATTTATTTCTAGAGTAAATTTTTGTAAATTTAAAAAAAACAATTTTTTTATCAATTATTTTGTGTTTCTGCGGCCGAATTTCGATTTGTTCACCTCTAAGATTCGCATTTTACAACAGATTCTCGTGAAGTATTGTGAGCACGTTCTTTGATTACATCGAATATTTTTGTAGAGTAATCTAAAAAAAATTCAAAAAAATTCAGCGGTCGGCAACAGGCGGCCCGCGAGCCTCCCTGGCTTTATTGTTTGTAAAGGTAAAATTTGAAATTCTTAACATACGTGAAAGCGTCTGTATCGCCAACCACGAATATTTTCAGTTGGTCAGGACGAGATATGTGTTTGTAAGTATATTTTACAATTAAATCTATCTAAATTTTTTTTCAAAAATTTCGCGCTCGCCGCGTTTGCGTTAGACAGTATGAAGTATTTTCCACACCTGCATCTTAATGGTCAAAAAATTTCGCGCTCGCTGCGCTCGCGTTTGCGTCTACATGACTTGATGCGTAAGAAGTATTTTCCAGACCTGCATAATAATATTCGCAAAATTTCGCGCTCGCGTTTACATCTACATAACTTGATGCGTATGCGTATGAAGTATTTTCCGCACCTGCATCATAATGTTCGAAAAAATTCGCGCTCGCTACGCTCGCATTTTCATCTAGATGGGTTATGACTTGATGCGTATGAAGTATTTGCCGCATTTGCATCAGTGTTCTAAAAATTTCGCGCTCGCGTTTTCATCTAGGTGTGTTATGACTTTATGACCCGTCCCCCTCTTAAAGTTTCTATATCTGCTATTCTATATGCTTGCATTGATAGAATGAATCGCGAAATTACGATGCGGTTGAAATGCGAATTATCTGGGTTTGGTAAGGAAACTAGCTGGTTTATCTGTGAAAAGTCGGTTTTTTCGTCTTTCTCGTTTTTCACGTAAAAAGGGGTGCGAATTTTTACTACGTTACTGTCGCGTACGGCGTACCAATTTGTTTCGAGTTGATATCAACAGACAGTGATCATTACGAGTATTATCATCTGCGGCCCGCGAAGATTTTTTTAGCTACTATGTGGCCGGTGGGTGCTAAAAGGTTGCCGACCCCTGCTCTACAGGTTCGATATCTAACATAGTTTTGGAAATAAAAAAAACACTCACGAGGTCTACAGCTCACAGAGCCACTAGTAAATAAGTGTATGTAACTAGTTATTCAGCAATACTTGTAGGAAGTATTTGTACTGAGTTCTCTAAACGGTTCGAGCGATTTTAATGATATGGGGATTTAGAGAGGCCGTAAATCAATCTGGCTTTCGGTCTCCGAAAAATTCGAAAAACGCCGATCGAAGCTCAAACTCATAGCTTCTTTGTTCTTTTAACTGCCGAATGTGAAATAGTTAGGTACCTACTAGCAATTTTCAACTTTGTCAATATATCACGAAGCTGTAATTTACATTGTCACTTTGTGTGATATATACGACGATGGCGGTTAAAGGGTTAAATACTAGTGCTTCGCCTCGAACTGTGAACTCGCGATATAGGTAGTCGTGGATCCACCCAGCGCTATTTCATAGCCATATCTCAGATTTGGCACATAGTTTCTCCCTTGAGTTTACAACCTCTTTATGGCGCATTATTTTGCCGTCCAATTTTATTTTTTCATACATACATTCATACAATGCCGGACTGTTCCAATAGACTCAGAGAACTTCGCTCTGCTAACAAGCAACAAGTCATTACCTATCCGTTAAAGCGTGGACGAGTTCAGATGTTTGCGATATAATTGACCGAGTAAAACGAGGTCTCTGTTTTAGCTTCGACAAAAATGCTTTCGTATGTCCGGCCGGATTTTTGTATGTCCTCCTCTACAGGTCGCATTTATCAACCGATTTTCGTGAAATTTTGTGAGCAGGTTCGGTAACTATATAGAATTTTTTTGTCGAGTCACTTTTTGGAAATTCAAAAAAACAAACATTGTATCAATGATTTCGTGTTTTTCTGCGGCCGTTTTTTCCTCTACAGGTCGCATTTCTCAACCGATTCTCGTGAAATTTTGTGAGCAGGTTCCATGACTACACATAATTTATTTCTAGAGTAAATTTTTGTAAATTTAAAAAAAAAAATTTTCACGTCGTTGGCTGATCTCCTCTACAGGTCGCATTTATCAACCGATTTTCGTGAAATTTTGCGAGCAGGTTTGGTAACTATATAGAATTTTTTTGTCGAGTCACTTTTTTGAAATTCGAAAAAACAAACTTTGTATCAATGATTTCGTATTTTTCTGCGGCCGTTTTTTCCTCTACAGGTCGCATTTCCCAACCGATTCTCGTGAAGTTTTGTGAGCAGGTTTTATGATTACATAGAATTTTTTAGGCAAGTAAATTTTTGTAAATTTAATTTTTTTTTATTTTATTCATTGGTTTGTTCTCCTCTACAGGTCGCATTTATCAACCGATTTTCGTGAAATTTTGTGAGCAGGTGCGGTAATTTTATAGAATTTTTTTATCGAGTCACTTTTTCAAAATTTAAAAAAACAATTTTTTTATCAATTATTTTGTGTTTCTGCGGCCGAATTTCGATTTGTTCACCTCTAAGATTCGCATTTTACAACAGATTCTCGTGAAGTATTGTGAGCACGTTCTTTGATTACATCGAATATTTTTGTAGAGTAATCTAAAAAAAATTCAAAAAAATTCAGCGGTCGGCAACAGGCGGCCCGCGAGCCTCCCTGGCTTTATTGTTTGTAAAGGTAAAATTTGAAATTCTTAACATACGTGAAAGCGTCTGTATCGCCAACCACGAATATTTTCAGTTGGTCAGGACGAGATATGTGTTTGTAAGTATATTTTACAATTAAATCTATCTAAATTTTTTTTCAAAAATTTCGCGCTCGCCGCGTTTGCGTTAGACAGTATGAAGTATTTTCCACACCTGCATCTTAATGGTCAAAAAATTTCGCGCTCGCTGCGCTCGCGTTTGCGTCTACATGACTTGATGCGTAAGAAGTATTTTCCAGACCTGCATAATAATATTCGCAAAATTTCGCGCTCGCGTTTACATCTACATAACTTGATGCGTATGCGTATGAAGTATTTTCCGCACCTGCATCATAATGTTCGAAAAAATTCGCGCTCGCTACGCTCGCATTTTCATCTAGATGGGTTATGACTTGATGCGTATGAAGTATTTGCCGCATTTGCATCAGTGTTCTAAAAATTTCGCGCTCGCGTTTTCATCTAGGTGTGTTATGACTTTATGACCCGTCCCCCTCTTAAAGTTTCTATATCTGCTATTCTATATGCTTGCATTGATAGAATGAATCGCGAAATTACGATGCGGTTGAAATGCGAATTATCTGGGTTTGGTAAGGAAACTAGCTGGTTTATCTGTGAAAAGTCGGTTTTTTCGTCTTTCTCGTTTTTCACGTAAAAAGGGGTGCGAATTTTTACTACGTTACTGTCGCGTACGGCGTACCAATTTGTTTCGAGTTGATATCAACAGACAGTGATCATTACGAGTATTATCATCTGCGGCCCGCGAAGATTTTTTTAGCTACTATGTGGCCGGTGGGTGCTAAAAGGTTGCCGACCCCTGCTCTACAGGTTCGATATCTAACATAGTTTTGGAAATAAAAAAAACACTCACGAGGTCTACAGCTCACAGAGCCACTAGTAAATAAGTGTATGTAACTAGTTATTCAGCAATACTTGTAGGAAGTATTTGTACTGAGTTCTCTAAACGGTTCGAGCGATTTTAATGATATGGGGATTTAGAGAGGCCGTAAATCAATCTGGCTTTCGGTCTCCGAAAAATTCGAAAAACGCCGATCGAAGCTCAAACTCATAGCTTCTTTGTTCTTTTAACTGCCGAATGTGAAATAGTTAGGTACCTACTAGCAATTTTCAACTTTGTCAATATATCACGAAGCTGTAATTTACATTGTCACTTTGTGTGATATATACGACGATGGCGGTTAAAGGGTTAAATACTAGTGCTTCGCCTCGAACTGTGAACTCGCGATATAGGTAGTCGTGGATCCACCCAGCGCTATTTCATAGCCATATCTCAGATTTGGCACATAGTTTCTCCCTTGAGTTTACAACCTCTTTATGGCGCATTATTTTGCCGTCCAATTTTATTTTTTCATACATACATTCATACAATGCCGGACTGTTCCAATAGACTCAGAGAACTTCGCTCTGCTAACAAGCAACAAGTCATTACCTATCCGTTAAAGCGTGGACGAGTTCAGATGTTTGCGATATAATTGACCGAGTAAAACGAGGTCTCTGTTTTAGCTTCGACAAAAATGCTTTCGTATGTCCGGCCGGATTTTTGTATGTCCTCCTCTACAGGTCGCATTTATCAACCGATTTTCGTGAAATTTTGTGAGCAGGTTCGGTAACTATATAGAATTTTTTTGTCGAGTCACTTTTTGGAAATTCAAAAAAACAAACATTGTATCAATGATTTCGTGTTTTTCTGCGGCCGTTTTTTCCTCTACAGGTCGCATTTCTCAACCGATTCTCGTGAAATTTTGTGAGCAGGTTCCATGACTACACATAATTTATTTCTAGAGTAAATTTTTGTAAATTTAAAAAAAAAAATTTTCACGTCGTTGGCTGATCTCCTCTACAGGTCGCATTTATCAACCGATTTTCGTGAAATTTTGCGAGCAGGTTTGGTAACTATATAGAATTTTTTTGTCGAGTCACTTTTTTGAAATTCGAAAAAACAAACTTTGTATCAATGATTTCGTATTTTTCTGCGGCCGTTTTTTCCTCTACAGGTCGCATTTCCCAACCGATTCTCGTGAAGTTTTGTGAGCAGGTTTTATGATTACATAGAATTTTTTAGGCAAGTAAATTTTTGTAAATTTAATTTTTTTTTATTTTATTCATTGGTTTGTTCTCCTCTACAGGTCGCATTTATCAACCGATTTTCGTGAAATTTTGTGAGCAGGTGCGGTAATTTTATAGAATTTTTTTATCGAGTCACTTTTTCAAAATTTAAAAAAACAATTTTTTTATCAATTATTTTGTGTTTCTGCGGCCGAATTTCGATTTGTTCACCTCTAAGATTCGCATTTTACAACAGATTCTCGTGAAGTATTGTGAGCACGTTCTTTGATTACATCGAATATTTTTGTAGAGTAATCTAAAAAAAATTCAAAAAAATTCAGCGGTCGGCAACAGGCGGCCCGCGAGCCTCCCTGGCTTTATTGTTTGTAAAGGTAAAATTTGAAATTCTTAACATACGTGAAAGCGTCTGTATCGCCAACCACGAATATTTTCAGTTGGTCAGGACGAGATATGTGTTTGTAAGTATATTTTACAATTAAATCTATCTAAATTTTTTTTCAAAAATTTCGCGCTCGCCGCGTTTGCGTTAGACAGTATGAAGTATTTTCCACACCTGCATCTTAATGGTCAAAAAATTTCGCGCTCGCTGCGCTCGCGTTTGCGTCTACATGACTTGATGCGTAAGAAGTATTTTCCAGACCTGCATAATAATATTCGCAAAATTTCGCGCTCGCGTTTACATCTACATAACTTGATGCGTATGCGTATGAAGTATTTTCCGCACCTGCATCATAATGTTCGAAAAAATTCGCGCTCGCTACGCTCGCATTTTCATCTAGATGGGTTATGACTTGATGCGTATGAAGTATTTGCCGCATTTGCATCAGTGTTCTAAAAATTTCGCGCTCGCGTTTTCATCTAGGTGTGTTATGACTTTATGACCCGTCCCCCTCTTAAAGTTTCTATATCTGCTATTCTATATGCTTGCATTGATAGAATGAATCGCGAAATTACGATGCGGTTGAAATGCGAATTATCTGGGTTTGGTAAGGAAACTAGCTGGTTTATCTGTGAAAAGTCGGTTTTTTCGTCTTTCTCGTTTTTCACGTAAAAAGGGGTGCGAATTTTTACTACGTTACTGTCGCGTACGGCGTACCAATTTGTTTCGAGTTGATATCAACAGACAGTGATCATTACGAGTATTATCATCTGCGGCCCGCGAAGATTTTTTTAGCTACTATGTGGCCGGTGGGTGCTAAAAGGTTGCCGACCCCTGCTCTACAGGTTCGATATCTAACATAGTTTTGGAAATAAAAAAAACACTCACGAGGTCTACAGCTCACAGAGCCACTAGTTGTATTAGGTCCTTATGTAGCTGCTCACAGAACCCAACCCAAGTACCTATCTAGGCTACCTAAGGATCTGCAATAATTCTATATCGTAAATTAAGATTATAAATCTAAGGCTCAGTTTTTAAAAATCTACTATTGAAAGACTAAAATTTTATCAGGCACATGGTTTATCGGACGGGTATAAACCCCCCTTTACTTATATCTACACAGTAGACGCCCACTATAATAGTTTGTATGTATTGGTATCCTGGCCCCTACAGTTTTTATGCAAGTTATGTACATACGCGTAGTAATAATATGGCGCGCTACGTGAAACGCCATTTCGAATGCACGAATTTCCCTTTGACACTACTCTCCACTCAGTTAAACTTACTGTCACGCGACATCAAAAATTTTACGCACGAACACCTATCCAACACAAAATATTGATATAAACATCTAGTCACGATGCTAAACACATAACCTCTCACGTTACGGGTAACCCACACCGCCGACGTGATGTTGACTACATGTCAAAAACTGTAAAGCACTATTTTTTCGGGGTTCGATGACCCACGGTATACTTTCTACGTATATTTGCAAGTATCGAGTGTCCTTTACAGTGTTGAAAGGGTAGAAAATACAGAACACGTGCCTTTTAGATATCTATAGCCTCGTAAGGCCCAAGCTATTTTAAGACAATTGGAATAACAACCCAATGTCCTAAAAAAGATCAGAAATTTACTTTCTGTTTTGAATTTTACGGGCTCAAAAATGGTTTAACGTTTATTCCAAAAAAAATATTTTAGGTAATAGGTCTTTACTTTCTGGAGATATTCTTAAACGACACGTCCAAAGAAAACATAAATCCTGAAATTGAAATTAATAAACATATTTTATTTCTTTCAACATTAATTTGGTTACTGAAAGGTGAATATTTCGAAAATTAAGTAGAATATTACGCGAATGTGACTTGTTAAAGGGTTAGGTATAAACGTCAGAGGTATAATGCTTGTGTGGAGTGAAGCTTCATAATTCATAACATAATACAATACAATTTTTCAACTTGTTTTATGTAGTGTCCATGATTGTATACTTGATCAGATAATAAACGAATTATTTTAAACCCAATATAATAAATAACAAACTCGAAACGAAATCGTATAAGAAATCTACATCCATTCCTAACATCCATTTCATACATTGGTAAAAGATCTGTGTGCAACCAGGTGAGTTGTTTCTGAGATTATCCTCTCGAAACTTACAAAACAAACTCGTATTTCACAAATTTAACGTTTTTTTTGTAGTAGTTGGCTCTCGGCAGGCCAATATTGTCGCCATCCTACGGGTAAAACGAGTTAAGAAGTAAGTAATGATGTGCACATATTTGCGCAGGCGAGGGTAATTAGCAGGAGCCGTATTTGCCCACTCCCGCGCACTTTGTTGTTCAAAAAACCAGCAGCTGCACTATTCATAATCTGTATCGACTCGTCTCATCGCATCACTGTTCCTTAGCATGTCGTCAGGCGACAACCATAAGTAACTACTAACTTTATCACTACACAATCTGTAGCTCTAGTATAAGTTTTTTCGAAACATTAACTAATTCGAACGCGTTTGCGTTTCGTCTCAAAATGTATGAAAACGCTCTCACCGAGTTTGAAATACGCGCGTTCATCGGTTAGCAACAAATACAATACCCAATACCCGCTACACTCCCGCTCCGCGTTATACTCGCTGTTTTAGTTTCCACTAGTGACTACCAGAGGCGCTGTTCACGTTTTCATACCACTTTCATACATTTTGAGACAAAACGCAAACGCGTTCGAATTAATTAATGTTTCGAAAAAACTTATACTAGAGCTACTGAAACGGTGCCGATCTGATCGAATTACATACTACTTATATTATGCGCAATTGGGTATTTGACACATGTTACAATTTATAACATAGTGTATAGTGTGGCTGTTTAAGTAGATAGAAAACCATCAAATTAATCGTTTTAATAAATGAATAAAAATTAAAAAAAAAACAAACTTGTAAAAAGATATGAGACTATAAAAATGTTGTGAAATCGAATAGTAAAGCACGAAACTGTATTGGCGACATGTTTTTATTTTATAAAAACTGTTACAACACATACAACATACCTATTCGGCCAACATATTGAATTGCCTAAACGTAGAATAGAATACGTTTGATATTTTTCGGGAGCACTGTGCAAGCGCCAAGCGTAACTATACCCTGTTTTTTTTTAGATTTCAATTTTAGCGGTCATCATCGCCTACAATTTGTCGTTTCTCTCAGAAGATGATATTTTACTAAATTCACTTATTTCAGTAGCTTATCACGTCTCAAAGATAGCACGGCGCATATTACATCTACGAGCTGGCACAGACCTCGCGGACACTGTCCGCCTAGTTCAACGGGACATTGATTCAGTAATTAAGTGGTCCCATGACAATGGGATACTTCTCAATGCTGATAAAACCAATTTTTTATTAATCCATTCGCCATATTTATGTCCAGTCAGCACTCCACCCCCTATGTATACCCACACCTTTGAATGTCTTCATAATAATATGGCAAATTGTACCTGTGAACCTATAAAAAGATCTAAATATGTAACTTATTTAGGCATGAAAGTAGACGAAAACTTCTCTTGGTCTGTTCATACTAACTTTATCTGCGATAAACTAAGAATATTATTAGGAAAATTCTTTCACCTAAGTTTCAAGATACCAGTTAGCACTTTAAGGTGCTTATATATGTCACTAGTAGACTCTATTCTGAGCTATGCCCTTGACAGCTATGGACTCACAACTAAAACAAACATTGATAGATTGGAAAACATACAACTTAGATTTATAAAGTTATTAGTAAACAATAAAACTAGACAAAAATGTAAAGGTAACTATAAACTTCTTTTCAAAATTTGTAAAATACTGCCTGTTAGTCTCAAACATAAATATCTACTTGCTATAAATAACCATAGCAGTCTAGAGCCTAACTCTGACAATAGCTTGTTAAAAAAAGTTGATAATGTATACGGTACTAGGGCTATGGCATCTGGTAAACTGCGCGTACCGAAGATTCACAACTATTATGGTGATAGAACGCTAAAAAAACGTATCCCTTATCTTCTGAACAGTTTACCAGAAACTATCAGCTGCGAAAGAATGAAGAACGACTTTAAAAGAAAATTAAAACGACATTATTTAAGTATAATAACACGTAAGGCATAACTCTATGCAATTATATATAACTTGTATCTAACTTGAACATAATTATTTGTAATTAGTTAACTCTGTATTTACTGTACAGTCGACGCCATGGATAGGTTTGCGCTTCTGCACCTTATTGCAATGGCATAGGATACAGAAGTGTAAATGTATCTATAGCATCGACCCTACTGGATCACACAGTCAAACTGTTCCGACAGTTTTGTGAGACCCCGTTAATTTTATGTTTTTATACCCTGATTATTAAATAAATAAATAAATAATAATAACTCTGTTATCGAACGATTTTTCTAATCAAAAAAAAGAAGTACTTATAGTGAGTGCGAACACGTACGACAAATATACATTAAAACTGATTTCAATTCATTAGTCGAATAGATGCCACAAGATCATAATTCCCGCGAACCTCATAAACCCAAAATTAGGGCAGTTCCCATTAATTAAGAGTAATAATGCCATCACGGCGCCACGTGTATGTCTGTACCACCCCTTTGTACTGTCAAACAGCAAAAACCAGGTTAAAGTCGGTCTTAGTAAATGAATAAACGCTCGATTATGAACTTTAATTACTACTATAGTGGATAGGGTTATCGAACTTGTTGAAAATATTGTGGTTTTTTTGTTAAATTAGGATGAACGATTTGATGTTACGTAAACTTGGCGTGATGCTTATATCCACACGACAAATGTTTCTTTGAAATTATGTGCTGTTTAAATTTTAAACACATATTTTTAGCATTGTTTTCGATCATTCATTTTTTATGTTTTTTTTTAAACCTGACTGTGGCTTTAGAGGCGGCCTAATAAAGCGATAGAAGTGCGCGGTTGGAGGAAAATCCAGGGGTAACCTCGTCAACAGGATTATACATAAGTCCAGGCGTTATGGAGTCAAAGTCAGGCTCGGTTTTATATACGTACATTTAATATCCAAGAGCTACCAAAATTATATTCTATTGGGATCGGGAGTTCCGCGTGAGACGCAGGCGCACTCATCCTGAGGACGAACTCCCGAAAGATTCGAAACATGTCTATCGGATGACAAATGTTTTAGTCGACTGTACATGCAAGTTAGCGTTTTCTCGGAAATCTACCCTGCTGGCACTTTTCTGACACACGTGAAAATTTTCTAGTACTTACCAATTACGGTGGTGCAGAAAAGTAAGTACCTACCTACCTAGATTACATTACCTACAGTTCAAAATATCCCCTTGTGTGTGTTGATTTTGTAATTTTTATTCAGTCATCAATTTTACTCGTTGAAAGGATCCTATGATCACTTTCCGTCTCTATTACCACACATCCATCCAATTCCATTATTATGAGACCACATGGACCCCTGTTGCATTGGGGTCTCATTTCAATAAGTATACCTACCAATTTCAATTCGATATTAGGACTCCAGCAAATTGGCCAAGTTTAAGCTGCATTATCCACCAAAAAACACTGTAATTGCCTCAGGTAATAAAACAGCTTGGTTCATTGCCTTAGTGTACGTAGAATTCTAGTAATACAAAGTTATTCTTCAATGTTGTAAGTCCGTCACTGACACCTATAGCGTAGGCGTAGTCGTGAAATATAAAATCGCCATAAAGTTTACACTTTGTGGGCTAAAAACGGACTCATCTTGAGTCTTGAGTCTTGACAGGGAAACAAACGACAATTGAAATATTTCGATTCAGGCAGACTGTATGCTTGTTTGGTATCGTAGTATAAAAATAATTATCATCGAGATTATAGGAAAATGGTTCCCGAAAAAGAGCATTTGATAAGTATTTTTTTCCTGTTTGTTCTGCTGTGCGATCATTTACATTTACAGATATTTTATTTATAGGACAACCTCATTATACGGCCACTATTTGTGACTATAATATGTACGAGTATTTAAGCACTTTATTGTACATATTAACAGGATAAAAATTCGTACGTGTTACAATAAAAGATGTAATAATTGTGCGAGCATACTCATTAAATGCCTAAGATGTAGGATGGACGTCATGATCATAGTTGTTACCCTAAGTGACCTTAAGTCAAAAGGGTTCAAACTAAAGATAATCATAAGATGCCAGCAGTACTAGCAGTCTTTTTGGGGATCCGTTGTGTTGACGGTGTGGCAACTGCATTCCCTGCGAATCCTCAAATCTCAACTAGAGTTCTATGCGTCAATATAAATTTACACGCCACCACTCTCTTCTAAGAAATATAATAAATTAGATTAAAATTTAAAATAGTTACTTACTTCCGTCTCAAGTAATGGAAACTACCAGGCTCACATACTTGCCGAGAGCGTTGACATTTCACTTACCGCGGATGCACTGAAACCTGATACAGGGTGCGGAAGAATCGGATTTTTTTAAGCTTTCCGCTCTCACTCTTCGAAATAAGTTGTTAAATTTTTTATGTAGATACTTACGTATCATTTGAGCTTATTTTATGCATCCGATAAATCCGATTATCATTATATGAAATCCAAGTGAACAGATTTTGCTACTTTAGAGGCATTTCATCACGATTTGGAGAAAGAGGACAAAATGCATCTCCTTCACTGTTAACAGAGCACTTAAGCACATTCTCAGGAGTTCTAGCGACTTCACTCATCACTAGGTACCAAAAGCCTTAAAGCCGATTAAAGAGATGTCTACAATAATGTACACATGTGAGTTCAGACAGCGAGTCACATCGGTTGGACGCTCGACACATCCAAGTCAATGTATTTACAGACATGGTCGTCACGTCATGTTGTAAAACCACCATTTTCACGGTACGATTCCAGGCCATGTCCTTTTGTGAACTCCCACACTCGGATCTTATTCAGCCCGTGACCACTGTCCGTTATGCCCGCCGTGTTCCGCTCTTTGCCGCACAGAGGAACTAACTAAGCAATTTTATGAAGCAAGTTCATGTATATTTTCTCATAAATATGTTGTGTGAAACATAGAAAAACTATCCTGAATAATTGTGGTGCTGCCGGGGCGCTGAAGTGTCGGTATATCGCTGCACTGCAATGCATACTTCGTAATACAAGACTCGCAAGGGACGTTTGACCATCCTCGACAACCACCACAACAAAGAATATAGAAAGCTAAGAACGCTAACTCTTTGGAAGTATCATAGCAGGTCAGAAAGCACTAGCGAGATGACGCTACCAGGCTGAAAATGAAAAACGTATTGTTGATTTCGCCAAAATGTTGCATTTTAACATTCTAAATCGACATATTTAGATATTATAAAGCATAAAATATAATTTGATACAGTGTGTCACAATATAACACGAAAATAATAAAATAAAAAATAGCCCTTTTCTAACAGTTGATTTGCTTCAACTGATCGTAAGTTTTTGTGAACTACATGGCCAAGTGTCTGTATTGTATTCCGGAAGATGGCGCAAATTTTATCAATCATGTAATGAAGTTGCCAGGCTATTGAAAAAGGGTAAACTTCTGGGATAAACTACATTCATGATGAAAGAATAAATTGCGTTTAGATTTACGTTATTAATAGTATAACTTATTTTACTTAGAAGTGGTTACTATTCCAAGATATTCCTATTTGTGTTATACTTTAACTATGAATTTAAATAATACTAAACTTGTTTGTTGGTTCTATTACTTTTATGTATGAATTGGCAACACTGGTGAATGACACATACCAGCCACTCCAGCCAGTGGTGGATCAAATATATTATATTAGTTTTTAGGATTCCGTAGCCATCATGGCTAAAACAGAAACCTTATATTATAATTTCATCATGTCTGTCTGTCCGTCCGTATGTCACAATCAATTTAGTCTGAGACTATATGAGTAGTACAATTATAACCACTACAAAGGTGATGTAAAAGTACGAAAAAATTATAAATTAGGGGGCACTCCAAATAATTTCAAATATTACAATGCACATTGTCGTGTTGAATATTTATCGATTAACCTTTAAAAATGAAATAGAGGTTACTAAACAAGATTTCGATCCAAGTCAATTATTGGTGAAATATTAGCTGTCAAAGTCGTAAATAAACAAAATAAAAATTGTTTATTTAAAAAGTGTGCCCATTAATTAATACTTTCAACGATTTTTGGTTTGAACAAGATGGATGTAAGGGTGTTTGAGAACTGTCTTGCTCAAATAAAAGGACGTAAGTGCCGTAAGGCCCCTATGAAGATACGACTTTTTTTGATTCAAGTTGTTAGATAGTGTGCTTTAAAAGCGGAGGTGAGACATATTTACGGGAATAGGTTTGGGCATGGACGCGTAAGTACGCGATCCCGCCCGCGCGTCTTTTAGCGTATCGAGTACTAGGCGTACGACGACTCAGAAGACTAGAAACGTCTAAGGGTCTTGGATGTTCCGCGCTATTCGTATTCGTTTGCGCGTTCGGATTCTTTCGGGGCACCTAGGGTCGGGGTCGGTTTAGCGCGTCTTTGGACCTAGTCTTTGGATCTAATCTTTTTGCCTAGTACGTCTCACCTCTAAAGCGGAGTTAGGAGGGTTCCGACATCACAGTCTTAAAACATACTTACGGTCTGCAAGCTCGGCTCTTTTTGGGCGAACGACGATGTGGGGCGCGGGTGAGTGGGCGGCGCGGAAAAAAAACGCAAATTCATTATAGTACATTGTTCTAGAGGCTAGAAAGTAAGCAATAGATGGACGAGTTAGTTCGAGGGCCGACGCGCAGCGGAGGAG
Organism: Cenopis cana; assembly: GCA_951800055.1. NCBI lineage: Eukaryota > Metazoa > Arthropoda > Insecta > Lepidoptera > Tortricidae > Cenopis > Cenopis cana. The sequence continues at coordinate 3,870,546 of OX637495.1, forward strand.
TCTTAAAAACGCCTATCAATAACCATCTTTTTCATAACATAGTCGGCGACACCAAAAAATACCTAATTTTTACGAGTTGTGATTGGTTGATTTTGTGTCATATGAAGTACGGGCGTGTTCTGATTGTACGATAGCACTACTATAACCGCTACAACAATATAACATTGTTGTAGCGGTTTAGGTGTGGTTTAGATGTGGTTTAGGTTGATAGTTGTCCTGTTCATGAGTCTACTATTTATTTTTATTTTTAGTTTTTATTTATTTTTATTTTTAGTTATGTAATATTATTTTGACCTTTTTTTTCGATTTTCATATATATATTTTTTTTGATTTTGCCTATTTTAGGTAATTTTGCATGCCAGTTTCTGGTGAAATGTGTCTTGCACTTATACATACTCGTATATGCCAACTGAATGTACCACATTTTACGCAAAATAAAGTATATTTTTAAGGGTTATCAAGTTTGAGATTTTGAAACACGGCCTACGGGAATGGTTGCATAGGTTAGAATTATTTCAAATTTGATATTTATTTTTACATTTAATTTGAACTTTAAGCCAAAAAAATTTTTTTTTTGCGAAAATTCGTCATTATACTCGATTTTGACTAATTCAGGGGTAAGGATTTCAAACCTGACATTTATTTTGAATTTTAAGGCAAAAAAGATTTTTTTGCGTAAAATCGTCATTATACTCGATTTCGACTAATTCAGGGGTAAGGATTTCAAATTTGATATTTATTTTGAATTTTGAGCCAATTTTTTTTTTTTTTGTGATGATCGTCATTATACTTGATTTCGACTAATTTAGGGATAAGGATTTCAAATTTGACATTTATTTTGAATTTTAACCCAAAAAATATATTTTTTTTTGCGAAAATCGTCATTGTATTCGTTTTCGACTAATTTAGGGGTAAGGATTTCAAACCTGACATTTATTTTGAATTTTAAGGCAAAAAAGATTTTTTTGCGTAAAATCGTCATTATACTCGATTTCGACTAATTCAGGGGTAAGGATTTCAAATTTGATATTTATTTTGAATTTTGAGCCAATTTTTTTTTTTGTGATGATCGTCATTATACTTGATTTCGACTAATTTAGGGATAAGGATTTCAAATTTGACATTTATTTTGAATTTTAACCCAAAAAATATATTTTTTTTGCGAAAATCGTCATTGTATTCGTTTTCGACTAATTTAGGGGTAAGGATTTCAAATTTGACATTTATTTTGAATTTTAAGCCAAAAAAAGTTTTTTTTGCGAAAAAAGGTCATCAATCATCTTTATTGCAGACCAAAACGATCCATAGTTTGTTAGCATGTCTTACATAACTACTTATATACTAGGGTTAGGGTGACTAAAAGATAAACATGTAAATAGAAAATAATACTCGATTTCGACTTATTGGATTTCAAATCTGACATTTATTTTGAATTTTAAGCAAAATAATATATATTTTTTCAAAATCGACATTATACTCGATTTCGACTAATTCAGGGGTAAGGATTTCAAATTTGACATTTATTTTGAATTTGAACCCAAAATATATTTTTTTTGCGATAATCGTCATTATACTCGATTTCAACTAATTCAGGGGTAAGGATTTCAAATTTGACATTTATTTTAATTTTAAGCCAAAAATTTTTTTTTTGCGAAAAATAGTCATTATACTCGATTTCGACTAATTCAGGGGTAAGAATTTCAAATTTGACATTTATTTTGAATTTTAAGTCAAAGAAAGTTTTTTTTTGCGAAAAAACGTCACTATAATTCAATTAATCATCTTTATTGCAGACCAAAACGATCCATAGTTTGTTAGCATGGCTTACATAACTACTTATATACTAGGGTTAGGGTGACTAAAAGATAAACATGTAAATACACATTATACTCGATTTCGACTTATTGGATTTCAAATCTGACATTTATTTTGAATTTTAAGCAAAATAATATATATTTTTTCAAAATCGACATTATACTCGATTTCGACTAATTCAGGGGTAAGGATTTCAAATTTGACATTTATTTTGAATTTTGAGCCAAAAAATTTTTTTTTGTGAAGATCGTCATTATACTTGATTTCGACTAATTCAGGGATAAGGATTTCAAATTTGACATTTATTTTGAATTTTAAGCAAAAAAAATATTTTTTTGCGTTAAATCGTCATTATACTCGATTTCGACTAATTCAGTGGTAAGGATTTCAAATTTGACATTTATTTTGAATTTTAACCCAAAAAATATTTTTTTTGCGAAAATCGTCATTATACTCGATTTCGACTAATTCAGGGGCAAGAATTTAAAAATTTATGTTTATTTTGAAATTTAAGTAAAAAAAGTTTTTTTTTGTGTAAAACTTCATTATACTCGATTTCGACTAATGCAGGAGTAAGCATTTCAGATTTTATATTTATTTTGAATTTTAATGACGTTTTTTTAAAAAACATTTTTTACTTAAAAATCAAATAAATACAAAATTTGAAATCAGAGTATTTCAAATTTTGTTGTGCTAAAATTTTTTTGGCTTAAAATTCAAAATAAATGTCAAATTTGAAATCTTTACTCCTGAATTAGTTGAAATCAAGTATAATGACGATTTTTTGGAAAAAAAAAATTTTTTTTTTGCTTTAAATTCAAAATAAATGTCAGATTTGAAATCCTTATCCCTGAATAAGTCGAAATCGAGTATAATGTGTATTTACATGTTTATCTTTTAGTCACCCTAACCATAGTATATAAGTAGTTATGTAAGACAGGCTAACAAACTATGGATCGTTTTGGTCTGCAATAAAGATGATTGATTGAATGATAATGACTTTTTTTCGCAAAAAAAAACTTTTTTTGGCTTAAAATTCAAAATAAATGTCAAATTTGAAATTCTTACCCCTGAATTAGTCGAAATCGAGTAAAATGACAATTTTTCGCAAAAAAAATTTTTTTTTGCCATAAAATTCAAAATAAATATCAGATTTGAAATCCTTATCCCTGAATTAGTCGAAATCGAGTATAATGACGTTTTTTCGCAAAAAAAAACTTTTTTTGGCTTAAAATCAAAATAAATGTCAAATTTGAAATTCTTACCCCTGAATTAGTCGAAATCGAGTATAATGACAATTTTTCGCAAAAAAAGTTTTTTTGGCATAAAATTCAAAATAAATGTCAAATTTGAAATCCTTACCCCTGAATTAGTTGAAATCGAGTATAATGACGATTTTTCGCAAAAATATATATTTTTTTGCTTTAAATTCAAAATAAATGTCAGATTTGAAATCCTTATCCCTGAATTAGTCGAAATCGAGTATAATGACGTTTTTTCGCAAAAAAAAACTTTTTTGGCTTAAAATTCAAAATAAATGTCAAATTTGAAATTCTTACCCCTCAATTAGTCGAAATCGAGTATAATGACAATTTTCGCAAAGAAATATTTTTTTGGCTTAAACTTCAAAATAAATGTCAAATTTGAAATCCTTACCCCTGAATTAGTCGAAATCCAATATAATGACGACTTTCCGCATTTTTTTTAGTTACTTAAAATTCAAAGTAAATATAAAATTTGAAATCCTTATCCCTGAATTAGTCGACATAGAGTATAATCGACGGTTTTCGAAAAAAAAAAATAGGAGGATATTTAAACTATTATTTACTTGATTACCTGGTAGTTTATTATAATTTTAATACTTCCTTACATTACATTGTTTGAGAAAAGCACTATATAAGCCTCGGCCGGAACTAGGATTGCAGGTCTACACCACAACACTCGTCCGGCAATCCCTTACTTCACGGCCTCTGCAGTAATGTACTATTATGTCACACCTAGCCATAAAGTGGCCATTATCGCACGCTCCGCGCGCGAAAAATAGTACATTACTGCAGAGACCAGTAAGTTAGCCATCCTGGACGAGTATGAGTTAGCCGGCCGAGCCGAAGGCGAGGTCCGGCTATATAACGAGGCCAGGATGGCACTTACGGTCGAAGCTTGTATAGTGCTTTTCTCAAAAATGAAACAAGTTGTATGAATAACAATATTTAAATAATTTTCGACAATTCCGCCTCGATCGTTCTAAAATTGTAGTTAAAGAACGAGCTGTGGGCTGGCGGGCTCGCGGCGCGCGCCGGGCTGGCGCCGGGCGGGCGGGGGACGCGCGCCGCCAGCTCCAAACTTATGATATGTAATGGGATTTACATACTTACTTCCTGGACAGTAGGTGTTACTTCCTGGACACTTCTGGCAACTGTCCAGGATGACCCACTTTCGGATACTGTCTTCACAGATGTTATGAGAACATTACATACTATTTTTGAGAAAACCCACTTCCTGGCCAGGGGGTGACATAAAATTTTGTACTTACCACGGGCGATAATAAAGAAAGCCTCAGATCGCATATTTATCGCCCTTGCCTTCGGCTCGGGCGTAAAATACCTGCGATCTAAGACATTCTTTGTTTTATCGCCCTTGGTAAGTAATGTACTATTAATGAATGCTAGGTAATTACTCGTAGGTACTCGTATCGTATCTAAAGTAATATGCGTATTGCGCACGTTAACATATAAATGTGGAATGAATGAAATTATTAGACGACCGCAACGCGTGCGCGGCAGGCGGGAGGCGAGGTACCGCTCGCTTAGTTCCCGTGCGCCGGCGGCGCGGCGCCTCGACGGCCCGGGAGGGCGGCGTAGTTATGAATTTCGCATTTCGCGCCTTTTTTAATGTTTATTCTGTTAAAACACAATCTATACATGTCTTACTTTTTGTAATATGACTGCATAACCTTTTTATATTTGTAGACTTATCTAATTACATACTAATTATAATTAGATACTTATATTAGATCATTCACGACGAAAAATGCTTGCACGCTTATGATTTTAAAATTGTGTCTTGACTATTAATTTAAGAATTATGAGATATTGTGGATTTTTGATACTTTGATAAATAGGTAGGTACTCAATTCACACCTAACACTCGATCAAAATTTTTGTTTTATTTTACACATATACTTACTTGAAAATATGACCCATACCATATAAGTAACAATTTTTCAACATTAGAATTATCGAAACCTTCAGGTCGATAATCCGGTCCCACTACATACCTAACTTATATTGGTACTTTTGGTACTCGTATAGTGTACTCGTTTCGTGAGTACATGAGGCTTTCCTACGAACCTACGACCTACGAAATTATTAAAAACTACTTACTCATTTTAAAACACTAACCATAACTAAAAAAAGAAGCACGCTTCGTACCTACAGAAAAAATAAAAATCCAAAAGTCTGGAGACAGGGTTTGAACCCGAGTACTCAGGATTTGAAATCAACTACTCGAACCACTCGACCAAAACAAAATGGACTCGCGCGCCGAAATTTGGTGTATACTAAGAACAAACTACTGATAGCACCTGCGCCGCAGCGCTGCTGCGTCTGTTTCGCCGCTAGAATACGAGTTTAGATTGAAAACAACGCCATCTGTAATAATAAGTTGAACTACGAGGTACCAGCGACGGTAATAAGTTTTAAGCGAGATAACTAGCAATGTACAGAGTTAGCGTTCTTAGCTTTCTATATTCTTTGACCACAATAAACTGTGTATTTATTAAATTGTTCATGTATTCTAAATTTTATTGCATTTTGTTCATAGCTGGTGTTGTAGGGCCCACTGTGTGGGACCGTTCCGCCGCGCGGCTGCGGTTGCCAGCGGCCTGCGGTCTCGGTTGGTTCTTCTACGTTAGAGTTTCTGAATAATATAAATAGATAGAGGCATCTATAGCTGCTATTTTCCTGTGTGCACTTATATCAGTTACCAAGTCTGGTAAAACAAAGGCATCAGAATTCTTCTTTTATGGCTAGTAGATTTTGTAAAAGTGCCATTACAGTCTACTTACAGAATAAAGTTCATTTGTTTCATTGAACTGCACTTTGATTAACCACTCACCGACACCGAACAACTGAATCTAACGAAATTATTTTGCCGAAATTGCAGACCAATACTTAGTTTACCATAATAGTTCGCTACGTCAAAAGTAAATCTAATTCATTATCCTCAGTAACGAAGGGCTGACTAGAGAAAAAGGTAACACTAATTTATTCTGATCCCCTGTTTTACTCAGCGATCCCAGAATTAAATCAGTAGGCGGAGTGTGGCCGCCATTACATAATAACATCCCAAGCCATTATCGCCACGCGCCTCGGAATAATTACTCGATTATTTCCCGAGCGAATCCCCCTGTTGCTATAACAACATAATTTGACGCTCTCCGCTCCTGCGGCCCTGGTAATCGATGAGCTATTGTTCGATGGCCGTCGGCCTTGTTTTTGTTTTCCGAATTGCTTCACGAAAAAAACTGTTTTTTTAAATTGTCTACTAGACAAATGGAATTCGTGAAAATAGGTAAGGGTTATCAAATAAAAACGCTCTTCCATTAATTAGCCCATTTTCTGTTTGACACGTACCTTAGTGACATTTTCTCAATGTTAGTATCTAGAAGGACTATTGCGGATTAATTTCATGTATTTTTTGGATTTATAATTCAGAAACCTGGTTTCAAACATCACTCCAAATCGACCATTTTTAAACTAAAAACTATTTAAATCCTACTACTAAAATGCAATCAAAAAATTAAATTATGTTAAGAATTATGATTATGACCTTACGAGTATCATTGAGAATTAACGCAAAATTGGCGATAACTTTATTTTACTAAACGGTTAAAACTCACGTATTAATTGTCACTTCGGGCGACATGTTTCGAACTCGTCGGGAATAAAGTTATAACATGTCTCACGAAAGTTTAAATCCAAAAATTGGCGATGTCAAACGTCAAAAATTAACAGTCCCGAATAACGCCCCACCGCTCGTTATCGAAAAGGCACTTTACCGAAATGAAGTTAGTAAAATAATACGCAATACATTTTATTTCCATTTCGGAGCGGATAGGCACTGGCGGTGGGTTCGAGTACTTTCCAAACAGAAGGGAATCCCTTTTGGTTTGTTTGTCTCCATTGCCCCTTTTAATAGAACAAACAATTTAATGGCTGCCTCACGGTCGCTTATCTTTAGGGGTCGATCAATCTGCATGCCGCTTGATTGATGATTGAGCTTTAACTGATTCGTAATTAATTAAATTAGGGCAATGGGCAACACCCTTACATAAAGTGCCTAGTTGCCTACTTCTTGACTTCCCGTACTGAATAAGTTTTATTTTAATTCCAGAGGAATCTTTTCATTGCGTAAATTGTGTGTTTGTGGTCCGTCCATGGAATACCTATGTTAGGTTAGGTAGATAAAAGGGGGATGAGGCTTCTTGGATGGAACAATTTGCAATCAACTTGTGGTTGTGGATGACACGCTACTCATAGGAACTTATAGATAGCCCATGAACGTTGGCGAAGTTAAGTAAAGTGATTATTGATTTTGAGGATTTTGGCGAGGATCTTCAGTGGTGGTAAAGTCGGCCGTCGCGCGTTCGTCGATTACTTGTACTACAAAACGGGCTGGCCCGGACACGGGACGGTCTAACGTTAATCATCCTTAACTCGCATTTATTTATTTATTTATTTATTTATTTATTTATTTATTTAATACCAATAACATTTATACCTTGACAGCAGAGCCAAAGTGGTACAAACTTATATACTACTAATAGACAAATACATGAAAAACTTATGCTATTGTGCTCGCAGGCATCTCACGTTCCGCTACCTTCTTGCACTCTATCATCAGTCGACCACTCGGACTTGCGAACAGATCACACTGTGGGTGCGCCTCGAGCACGGAGTTGAGAAACGCGAGCGCGCGCGAGACCGGAGTGTGCGTGTGCGACCGCGTGCGCGCCGCCGGCACCGCCAGCAAGGGGTGCCTTCGGACGCGAGTGTACGAACACGGCGCATAAAGACGCACGAGAGCTTCGACAAGACCTGCACAGTCGATCCTGCTTCTGACTATGTCGATGGTAAATTTAGCCAGGGAGAGTAACCTACGCAATTGTAAGGAGTCGCATGATTTTTAGCGGACATTTTAGCTTAACTCGCGTAGTGACAAGGTTAAACTAATCTTTTTTTGCATACCCCAAAATTGTTTGCACACATCCCCCAAAAGTACCAGGGCGGCAGCGCACGGGAGTGGTCGGCAAACAACGGGCGCCGGCGCGTCGCGCCCTGTCCACCTGCCACCCTTCCAATGTGGACTTTTCTTGAAACAGCTGCCTCTGACGAAAAGCCTTTCGAAATTAGACTAAGCCAAGAACAGTTAGTGTTGGCTACCTTTACAAATGCATCCCCACTTTACGCGCAGGTATAGGGGAAGTTGTACTGGTTGTACCTACAATAGTAGATTGTTAACCAAGGGCTGAAAGCCACCCATTTCTGTCGAGATGTTTTGGTGCTCGAACGAAGTGAGAGCGCCAATAGTTCGAGGCTGAAATGGGTGGTTTCGCCCGAGTTAAACACTCTGCTTTTCATTTCGAATACGAGGAAAGTAAAATATTTAAAAATAAATATTTGTGGACAAACTTACACTAAAATCGACCTAGTCCCAAACCAAGCAAAGCTTGTACTAACGCGTACATGGATAAATGCATACTTGACAACATAGAAAACACCCACAACAATTTATACGTGTTTATTACACAAATAAATGCCCCGACCGGGAATCGAACCCGGGACCTCCAGCTTCGTAGACAAAAAAAAAATCAAATATGCACATTTTCGTTTCATTTTTCACAAAAGACAAGATGTAAAACAATATTGACATGGTCTAAAAATTAGGAACTGTGTACGAAATACCTACTTGTTAAATTCAATAACAATATGTACAAACATTTCCTGAATCAGTGAAAAATACATTTTGTGCGGGAACTGTTGACTGACGTTAATGGTGTTTGTGTATGGACCATTTTATTCCATTTATTTTTAATAAAAAAATAATCGGCTTACGCTCAGACTAATTAGACTCGACATCAAATAATAATACCTACTGAACGAGATGGTCATATACAACTTTATATAAGAGCGACAGAGAGAGACATATGATTTGTTGTCCTTGTCATAGTTTCCCTTTTTTTATCTGCCACAACCTATTGATCAATATTACTTTCGACTGTGGCAAAAAAAAACAAACAAACAAATTAAGGAGGTTGTTTATGGTAAGCAGTCAGGCATTTGAACAAGTATAGGATCTCTGTAGAATCTGTACATGTGGCTGTATAGGTTAGTGCCGTTGCCCAATTTAACTCCGATTCACCATACAATTTTTTTTTAATACTTTTCTGCTCTAGAGCAGAAATGGACCACTTTCAGCACGCTACTTAGATGAACAATGACCCACTTTCAGAGTATGAGAAATGAAAAAATATTTTCATGGTTCTGTTTGCCATTTTGTTGGCGTGACTGATTTGTATATCTACGTACTTACTACTTCATGCCAAATTACATTACAACTTTCAAATAGGAACGATGAGGCGACTTCACCGACAAAAGATTTGAGATCTAAATGAATGCCCCCAAGTTCTGTACTGTGTAGGTACCTACGATAACTGTGAACACAAATTGAAGTTAAAGACTTTGACTTGGCTAGTTTTCATATATGTTTGATGTTTCTTACGTCATTGTTTATTGGTCTGGTCAACGCGTGTTACTTCCCTTCTAAAATCTTATTTGCCGGTAAAAGCCGGCTAATAATAAGCCTTTGAGATCCATGTTCTTTCAAGTAATTTTTAAGAGCTGGAAAAAGTAAATTCAATTTTTTTTTCAGGTAACTAATTATATTCATTGATTTACACCTACAAAAGACATATATACTTTACGGACTCACCGATGCATTTACCTACATGCGTTTGATTAGAAATATTGTCTAACATCGATGACCAATAAATCACCGCCTGCAAGCGCTAGCACATGAGCAACTGTGTAAATACCCTACAATACCCTGCAATATAATGGGTATAGGTTAGCACAAGAGGCCGGAGTGACGGATGGCCCCACTGAGCACTCCCGAGTATGTACAAACAATGGCACTCGCCGACCAGCGGACGACTGGGTCGTCATGTACTGACAGACTGACACAAGTACACTCGGTCCCAGAAAATAATGACACTTATGTGGTTTACGTTAAGAAAAATGAACTTCGTTTCAAAACATGGTTGCATTTTGCTCGTTACCGCGTTGGTGAACGCACGTCTCGGCGCGACGACGAGCGGAATCCATTACCGAACAAAACCAGTTGCCTACTGTCATGGCGTCGTTACCGAACAACGTCTTTGTGTTTGTACTAGTAGTTGGCGAAATCATCATAAATTTGATGGAAAGCCATTTTTAAACAGTTGCACGTCAATTACACGTTTTTTTATAACTATGTAAAGCGGTACTTCTACCTATGTCTAGTGACTTATTCTTTAGGCGATATATCGATTGAAAGAGACACCCTTTGTTTTTCGCTCACGACAAAACGGGATGCAACCCTCTCCGAGAATGGCTTTTTAGACAAATCTCGTTAAATATCTGACTGTGTGCAGGTTTATTAAATTTCCTCTTGTCAGTACCTAGATGAGGTAAAATACCACCATATCAACTTAAACGTGTCTTTTAATAATGCGTTGTTTTAGGAGGCTGAGGAAAAAAAGGAAAATATAGACTTTGGATTTATTTTCTATTGAGAAAATTTTAAGCAATCATGTTTCGCTATTGTCAGTACCATAATCATATAGTCAAGAATCATAATCTGAAAATCAGCCCCTACTGTTTGCTATTCTGGGCAGGACAGCGTTTCAGTCTCCAAATTTCTCAGTGTAGCGCCTTAATGTATGACTACCAATAAAGTATGAATATGAGTATGAACTCTAAAGGTGACTCGAGCTATTTTATACACCAAGACCGACTAAGGCTATGACTATTAAGGCCTGTTTATAATGGTTAGTGATTATTGCGAGTCCATACAAAAGCTACTCGCAAAAAAAAAGAACACGGTAGGACCGATGCGAACTCTCACTAATCTTCCCACACTCTCAATAAATACATTCCAAAAGGGTTATAAAAGCTTCAATGTTAAAAAAAATAAAAGAGTAATTTTTTGTCCCGATTCCGGTAAAGGGATATATTTCCCAAAAAAGGGTTTGTGACCCTTCGGGACAAATACACGACCTTTCTTAAGATTATTCTCACCTTATAACAGTTTTATTCTTATTATAGTACCAATTATGCTTTGATATTGTAACCTTTGACTTTTAACCTGATATTCATGGGAACAATAGAAGTTATGGCAGTACATTTAATTTAATTTTAGATTTTTTTCTTATTTTTTTACATTAAGAGTTATAAACTGCGGTTGAATGAAAATGGTTATTGCAATATCCATATTTTACTTTTTTTACATGTTTCCCAGAAATAGAAATAAAATAACTAATTTCGTCAACTTTTGCGCAGCAGATACTACCTATACGTATTGAATTTTGTAGCGTAAACTGCCACTGAGCAGTGAAAGGGTTAAGATTGGATTTCTTTTAAAGGACGACGTATTTTCTGTCTAAATCCCAGTACACTGCATTTAGCTGTACCAGGAGTGCATAGAAAGGCGGGACGTGCGTTGACAGGTGATTGACGTCTCACTCGTTCAGCGGCAGCCATGTTTATCTCATTGGTGTTCTACAAAATTACGTATGCAGCTTCCAAAATCTAACTCCACCTTATCGCTTGCGTATAAAGCTCAACTTATAGAAATTTAACGATTCAAAGTGTAAATGTGTTTTTGTAAGAATTACTAATGTAATGAATGACTAACAAGACAGAACTAAACTAAATAGTGTAGAGTAGAAATGGACCAGCTGTGTCCGGTGGGATTGCTTCAGTTTTAATTTAAATGGATCTTAATTGGAAATAGTCGTCAGGCGTTAAAATAAATGTTAAAATGTCAAGAGTAACATATAAGAAAAATAACATGGTTGGTTGTGCTAACACTTGAAAATACCTAGCTCGTCACATTTATTTTAACAACGGCTGTCATTTTACCGTCTTCTTAATTCAATTTTAAATGAACATCAATCATCAAACTATTTCAACGCTTAACATTTAAAAAGTAATGCGTGAAATTGTTAAAATATCGTTCTCGTTACGAAGTAAACAATATATAACTACACAGTCAGTATTCTCATTCACGTATGGAATTTCTCACACAAAATACAAAAAAAAAAACATTTTTCACTTCATTGCAAAACTTCCCGTAACAATTGTTTACATCAAAGGTCAACAATAAAACTTTGCAAGGGTTAAAATTGACAATTGAACTCCTCAAATCGAAAAAAAAAACTACAAAAGTTGACCCTTTCTATGATTGCCTGTCCATAATTCACTTCTATAGGCTTGCAATAAAAAATGATTCTTTTTCGTAATACAAGCCGTTGCACATTTGTAAGAAATTAATACTTTTACAATATTCCCTAATTTTGTGCAAAAATATCGAGTTTCGTTCGTTTTATTTGGGATAGATATTTTACGGTCGGCCGACCGACATGTGGTTTGATGTAGGCTCCCTTTGTAGAAAAACATAGGAAATGTCAATCTTACCACTTGCGTTATTTTTAGGTATTCTGTAAGTTTATTTTCAGCATCTGAAAGGACAAAATAAATATTGAAAGTCCACTAAATGAAGAAATACCTATTAATAAGAGAACAACGGTTGATACTCACTTGGAAAGTTACTATTTTATTATTAACCCTTTGAACGCCAAGAACCTATAAAGTGGTCGTGTGTCGTTGTGCCCACCACGCCAACACCCACTAAAAAGGTTGGAGTGAAGGTGTACTTTGATCATGATTAAAATCTATTATGAATTGTTTATTATTTCTTATTGGTTAAACGTTACATCAATTCAGCAGTGCTTGGCGTGTGAGTGATCACTTCATTCAAATATGAAAGCGTTCAAAGGGTTAATTAGTCTGTATCATAGTTTTTTTTTATTGCACTACGGCGGCATACAATCATACAGCTTAACCAGGTAGGCAGACGCCGTAGACTATGATTGCGCGTTGCCAAACCCTTTATTGATTGGGGATTCGTTATGTCAATACATTCATTAGTCAAATTCAAAAATTATTCTTCTCAAAATCGTTCTCTACAATGTGCCGTCCAAATGACAAAATAAGATTTGACCAACATTTCAGAATATGCGAATCCATTTATATTAGTACATAAAAGTTTAGGTTATATAGTTTTTCATGAGTGTATCTGCCAAACATGCATGAAAAAAGTAATTCAAATATGCCCACGAAGCTGGAGGTCCCAGGTTCGAATCCCGGCCAGGGCATTTATTTGTGTGATGAGCACGAATATTTGTTCTTTGGTCTTGGATGTTTTCTATGTATTTAACGATCTATTTATCTATATAAGTATGTATATCGTCACTTAGTACCCATAGTACAAGCTTTGCTTATTTTGGGACTAGGTTGATTTGTGTAAGATGTCCACAGATATTTATTTATTTATTATTTTATTTAAATATAATGTATGATTTTGTATTATTTATATAAGTTTTCATGCAAAAAGATGTATAGTTACTGTTACAATTTATTTTAATAATAAAAGAAAAGGACACTTCAAACTCTTTCTTCACTAGACGTCTAAATTGAGGATTGACGGTACTTTGAGCGTCGGGTGTCGAGCGGCAAAATATTTGTCGAGTCAAAGGGTTCAGATGGCGCGTCTCAGCTTGTAGCTGACAAGGAGGTGAATGGGTTCCGGGACTTCGAGCACGGAATAATTAATAGTATTTATGTCACACCTGGCCATAAAGTGGCCATTATCGCACGCTCCGCGCGCGAAAAAACCCACTTCCTGGCCAGGGGGTGACATAAAATTTTGTACTTACCACGGGCGATAATAAAGAAAGCCTCAGATCGCATATTTATCGCCCTTGCCTTCGGCTCGGGCGTAAAATACCAGCAATCTGAGACATTCTTTGTTTTATCGCCCTTGGTAAGTAATGTACTATTACGTACTCTTCGTCAGCCACGATTCCGTTGGTGGATTGAGGAGCAGCAGCCTCCCAAAGACGAAAAAGAAACTTTTTAAATTCCGTCATTTCCTCTCCACTGAAACTAGTGTTAAATGATAGTTAAGCAAATACCTTAAGGCTTAAGGAATAAAATTCTTCTTCCGGTTGTAAAGTGGTGGAATACCCATCTGCCAAGTATGAACATGTAAAAAAAAATTTTTTTCAGTCATTTCCTCTCGAATGAAATTTTCTATTATGAATAAATAAATTCGTCTTCCACTTAATTATATCGCGGTGGAAAACCCGTCTCCCAAGGCCGTCCTTGTGTTTGGGCAAGACAGTTTTTCAATGATTACTCACAAGATTAGTGGTTGCCGCGTAGGTAATCGAATCTAGTGAGTTTAAAATATTCAAATTGCGTTTGTAAGACTATCCAATTTGATTTACACCACCATGAATTTTTATTACGTTTTATGACAGCTCATCTTGGATTACATAAATGTGATAAAACTGATGAAATGCCATAAACTACCCGCAAAGACTTATGGTCTTTGTGAAGAGTTAATTTACAGAGAATTCTGAATTTATCTCTTCTTGATAATGGAGAATTTGCCAACCAAAACTAGTTTCAAGTTTCAAGTTTTTATTGCACTCATGTTGTTACAAATACATAGGTGTTACATGTTACAATATAGGTATCAAGCATGAACCCTGTAAGGGCATCGCAATATATAAATTATAGCTAAATAACATAAGGTAACTAATCGTGAAGCATCATTTTCCATATCGAGTGGCGCATCTCTATTGCCTCCATCGTGCATCTTGTCGTCTAAATGTAACTTACTTCTACAACCCCCTAATCTGACACGACGTATGAACACACAAATTGTTTACTAACCGGAAAGTTTCACCTACAACGTCAAAAATTCAAAATTATCGAACCAATATCTTGATTTTTTACTTAAATATCTACCAAAACATTCGTTCATCACCAGCCGGGATCACACACGATACAAACAGAAAAAAGCGTTTAAAACTCCTTTGACTTTTTTACGGAAAAAAAGTGAAGTAAAGTCCGCGCCATACTGTCTGCTATCCGATTTCGCCGTATTAAGTTACCGCTCACTCCGCCGATGGTTTTACTTTATTAAAGCGATAAAAAAATATAATTTTCTTTATTGAGATAGCTTGTGAGGGAAATTTTAACGTAATATTGGATGTGGGTGATCTCTGGTGGTACTCGAATAATTTTTGAAATCGAAAACTGGCGCTCTAATGTTAAAATTAAAATAAAGGTTAACAGGTGACACAGTCATAAATAAACTAAATAAATCGAACATCGTTAAATGACGATTATTTGTTGATGTGAGGCGCATTTTGAAGTAGCAACAAAGTTGAAATTAGAAATTATAACCTAACGCAAATTACTAGTGGAGAGATGGAGATGTAGACAAGGGGGCAGACGGGAGGTGACGAATATATTTTTATCAGAAGAACAATGGATGCCTAATTCATTCAAAGATGTATTCACTCTGCAACCGAAAAACACCTTTTATTTTAATAGTATTTAGGTCACACCTGCCCATAAAGTGGCAATTAGGTACAGCATGCTCCACGCGCGTTAGATAAATCCCACCGCACTTTCTGGCCTGTAGGTGATTAATAATTAATTAATAATGTAATGTAATATGACTTTATGACAGTACCCGAGTTCCACCTGATATCGACGATAATCATATTTTTTTTAGGAATACCTCTGACATTTTCGGGCGCACATCGGACATGAATAAATATTCCATCATCGTTAAAGTAGTGTTTTTTATGAATTAAAGTTACCCTTTTATATTTTTTTACATGTATTTTCTGTGTAATTTGTGAAAAAATTACAAAATTAGGAAATATATAATATTCATGCTGACATCTGTCAGTTTACTATTATCTCTAATTAAAATGAGTATAAGTATATCAATAAACACATAACTCATTAATAGGTACCTACTTGTAAACCTAAATATATCATATACTAACTTAGTATGCCCTACATCTTCTTATCATCGTATTCGATGTACGTGCAATACATAACTGTGGTAAGTTTAAAAATACATAATTATGTACACTATAAAATGTTCTATATAAAAATGTATAGCATGATAGTTATAAGTACCAGGCTATCATAAATACGTCAGGCGTGTGCAAAACCAAGGACAGAGATACTGAGTCAGCGTCAGCACTGCCTCTTTCAGCGAGTGAGTGGCGCCAATGTAATCAAACACCGTACACCTCCCATGTATGGCGTCCTAGTGTATTAATTAAAGTTATTGCTTTAAATAATTAATAAGTTAATTATTATAAGAACACAAATGCATCATGATTAGTGATTACTCTTAATGAAATCGTAACAATTCAATGAGTACTTTATTGAAAACATTACTAACAATTTTCAACTCCAGTGATAAGACTTAACATTGAGTACCTACCTACCTACATCGCGTTATCAGGGTGGACAGATCATTCCATTCTATCAAATGGTATCAGAAACAGTAATATGTTTTTTCGTTGTCTGATTACGTATACGCCGAGTGATTTACTCTACTGCTGGAATAAAATGAGTAGGTAAACTGTTTGCCGTATACAATAGGGAATATAACTATGCATGCGGAAATGAATAGTAATAAGATGTCACAAATTATCACGAATAAATGGAAATTCATTAATATGTTAAAAATCTTAAAAAGTTAGGCACTTGAAGGTTTCGAAAAAACATGTAATTTTTTTATTGCCTTAAAGTAAACATACTTAAAAGGTTTGTTTTAACGGGTCTAACGCGATATTTATGTATTTACCTTTTTTACCGACGTTTCGACACGGAAGTAAATTAAAAACCGTCATCAACTAAACTAAAACTAGACTAAAAAACTAAACTAAGTACCTTAGGAAGGATGTGTCACCAATATAATGACCTTGTTTCAAGGCATGCTGATATTTTCAATTCACGACTTGCGGTTTTCAGGAGGCAGATAATTAAAGTTCCCTGTCAAAGTGCTCAGTCATCATAAACTCCAAATTTGCATTTTGTCATACCATTTATTTGTAACAAAATCTAGTTAAGTTGCTCATATAATATACTTATATTGCTTTTGTGTAAATTACTTAGGATCTAGGTTTCGCTCATTATTTGTAATCATGCTGTGCATGCATGTTTTGGGTGGCGTTCCATTCCAGACCTTTCAATTATATTATTGTTGCTACATAATGAATGTCACCTGTTTTGTGTGCCTTTTAAATAAAATAAAATAAACGCAATATTTCACGACCAAAACAGCAAATTACTTGTTTTTGTATACAACTGTAGTACGGGGCACATAGTAGTTGACGTCACAAAACACGCTCTATTTAGTATGGAGCGTTTTTAGAGCTTTTCCGTAAACCCATAAACCCATTGAACCCATTATTGCGTTTTGTGTTGTTCTAATTGTTATTCATTAGATACATTTTTGTTCCTCTCTAAAGACTGGTTCAAATGGAATGTATAAAAAAAATGATGCATATTGGCAATTACAAATGAGAACCTCCTTTTTTGTACTGTTAAAAATTACGCTTAGTACGCGGGCGAAGCCGCGGGCAAAAGCTAGTTCTGAATAAAATGTGAATGTTTTAAATTAAAATGCCTCGAGAAAACACTTAGAGCCCACGTGGGTGGTTATTGAAATCATCATAAACTCGAACGATTCTTTCTTCACTTGTATAGTGAGTCAAGTATGTTTTCTGTGCATTATTTCCAACTAATATTTCTACGTTAATGTTCAAAAGTGGTACATCATTTTCTTGGCTTACTATAGGTAGGTATATTCACTTTTATTCAATATTGAAAGAAAGAAACAAATATTCCTATAACAACACGAGGAAATATGGAATAAGCACTATGCTATACCTAAATCGCGAGTGTCATCATTGCACTCGTTCCCACGGCACGGCACGGCATTGCACCGTCGGCAAGACTGACTCGGCAGTGCAGGCCTACCAAAGATTAAACAAATAGAAGCGATAATACAGCTTCAAAATGGAAAGTTTCTGTGAAAAACAGAAATACAAATACAAATAGAGAGGCAACAGGGGACCCTCGCGCCGGCAGCTTTCTCGCGCAAAGAATCGCAATCGCAGTTCAGCGCGGGAATGCTGCCTGCGTGATGGGCACCCTGCCAAAAGGCCCACCCCTTTTATCAAATTAATTATTTTATTTTATTTTTAAGTTTAGGGTTTAGTTTTAGTTTTTATTTTAATAGTAGTTTTAATCTCACATTTACACTGTTATTATATCCATGTTTTTTTATAAATAAATCCCTTAATACAAATACAAAAGCGTTTATTTTCTCTTTAAATTACAATGGTGTATCGGTTAGTAAGTACCGAATGTTTTTTGTATAGACAGATTTTTTGTATGTTTTATACTACGACGGTGGCAAATAAGAGACAGAGAGAGAGAGAGGAACAGAATAATGACAGAATAATGTTTTTTCTATAGACAGAAAGCTTAATCGAAAATGAACCAATTTCAACCTCCAACATTTTGTCTTTGGGAGAACTAAATATGCCTTATATTTTAATCAGAGATGTCAAAGACGTCCCCGACATGTCAAAGAGAGAGACGAATCCCCACCTTTATGTCTTTATCTTTCAAAAACAGAATGGCAGGTACAAGAGAAAATGTATAAATGTATATTAAAGTACCTGTAACTTGTAACTCAAGAGCAGTGATGAGCCATGGTTGTGTGCTGACCTATACATGCACATTGTCTATGTGTGCGTCAGTGTAGAAGCTATGAGTTTACGTTGTCTATGTGTTCGTGCGTGTCACATTACAACCATGGTTAAATCGCGCTCGTGAGGATAAAAGTACTATAGTGGCGGCGCGTCAAAAATATTCTTAGGGAAATCGGAAATAATTAGCCTTTCTTATTCTTTATGAGCCGTAGTAAAAGATTTGGACTGGCTGAAACTTAGGCAAGCCGGTGGGAATCGAGTTGTATGGACGCTCCGCCACTGATAGCAACCCATCGGGCAGTTAAGTCAACAAAATCACATAGTGGAGAAATTTAGGCAGAGCTGAATGGATCTCTCTCGAAGCAGGTTACTGAGGCCACAGGGGAAGCATTTTACAGAAGACTGCAGTCAAATAAAATTCATAATCGAGAGTATATTACGAAAAAAATTATGTAGTGGGCAATCTGTTTAATTTCATAATCTTTGCCTCGCTAGCAAGGTCACGGTTATATTTTTGTAGTAAATACTTATATAACTCCGTATATTTTTATTATTATGTACATCGTTGCGCCATTGGCGGCACATAAAAGGTAGATAAACAGGCAGTAGTTCTGGGAAAAACATGTTTCTAATTTCACACTAGACAGGATTATTTACAGTTAAGATTATGTAGTACGTATTTATGTTCAATTTCAGATACATTAATCGCATCAGTAGACCATTCCGTTTATCCACCCCCATTGCAACTGTCTTTTTTAGGGTTCCGTAGTAAACAAGGAACCCTTATAGTTTCGCCATGTCCGTCCGTCCGTCCGTCCGTCCGTCCGACCCCCGTTTTTCTCAGTAAC
Source organism: Cenopis cana (assembly GCA_951800055.1). Taxonomy (NCBI): domain Eukaryota; kingdom Metazoa; phylum Arthropoda; class Insecta; order Lepidoptera; family Tortricidae; genus Cenopis; species Cenopis cana. Next base: position 3,890,133 of record OX637495.1, read on the forward strand.
CGTTAGTACTAGAAAGCTGTAATTTGGCATGAGTATACATATCAATGACGCCGACAAAACGGTAGAATAAAATCTTATAAAAAAAATTTTTTTAGGGTACCTCCCCTACATGTAAAGTGGTGGTGCAATTTTTTTTTCTGCCAAACCCCATCGTGTGGGATATCGTTGGATAGCTCTTTTAAAAATATTATTAGGTTTCTAAAAACATTTTTTGATTAAAGAATTGGTTAGCGTGATATTAAGCTTTGAAGTGATATTTTTAGCTATGGTCAAGTGTCCCCCCCCGCTGCCAGCTAAACGGTGGCTACTAGGCATGTGAAAAAAATCATGGTAGTAGTAAATACGATGAATTTAAAAGGAAAACTATCACAGCTAAGTAGACATTACTAGTTAACGAGTAATAGTCGAACTTCAGAAATGTACTTTGCAAAAGCAAACTTTCGTACAATTTCCATTGATACCTTAGATAATGTTGTTAATTCTGTCAAAAACATCTATACATATAATAAAGCAGAAGAGGGTCGAAAATCTGTACATTGAAGATATTAGTAAAAAAATCGATGGAGGGGTCTAAGAATCGATAACAGAACACGTTTCAACTGTTTTTAGAATTCATGTCTGTTTGTCTGTTTGTCTGTTTGTCTGTTTGTCTGTTTGTCTGTCTGTTTATATGTCTAACTATCACGCGAAAACTAGCGAATGGATTTTAATACAGCCTTCACTAATATGTTTATTGGATCTCCGGCCAGGTTATAGGCTATAAAAATCATACAGGTTAGGGATGAAAGGGGGTGAAAAGAGGGGTTAAACTTTGTATGAGAAGTCTTTCAGTTCATGATTTACAGGCTTGAAAGTTGGTAAGTATATACATGGACGCAAAGTAAATAGAACCTCATTCAAACATTGTATAATAAACAGATAGTATTTGAAAAAATGGGGGGTGAAATAACAATACCTCTGCCTATCAAGGCTATAGACAAAAATACAAAAGTCCCTCAAATCATATTAACTGTTTGAAATGAGAGATCTAATTATGTTGGTCAGTCAGTCGCTATCAATATTCACAAACCTTACTACGCAACCTCGGTTTTTTTTGTTTTCGATGGAGGGTACTTTACCTACGCAGAGCGGCAAGCTCTCGGTTGCATGGTAGCACTTGCGACATGTACTACCTATATATTAAGTATGCGCATTTTTGTATAAAATATTGTTTTTTTAAGGGGCTCATTACAAGAATGATACTTATCCATTTTCAAATTGAAGATGGCGGACATTTACTTATTTACTTTTCTTAATACTCGATATGAGTTTCATCTTTGAGGTTCTTCGAGGTGCCGATTAGTTGCGTTTTCCGTCAGCAAAATGTATAAAATATGTTCAGCGCGTAACAGACATAAATTTAGGGTATATAATTGGTATTCGTTATTAAAACATACATACCTACGTAACAATAAACATCAAGTATGACCAAATTCGAACAGGCGGATTGGAAAGCAAAAAAAACCGGCCAAGTGCGAGTCGGAATTCGCACATTTAGGGTTCCGAACCGATCGCAAAGTTAAGTTGGTTTTTATAGGAAAAATAAGGAAATTTCAAAGAAAAAAATCTAATTTATCAATATATTAGTATTTGTTGGTAAAAAATACGTCATAACAATCATTATTACGAAATTTTAAATTCATCGGAACAAAATTTCGTAAATTCCAATAATTTATGAACAAAAAAAATATCTATTCAACTACCTCTTTACAAAGCCACTTAATAGGTCAACAAATTTTTTTTGTTCAATATTTCGCGCTCGCTGCTCTCGCGTTTTCATTTACATTGCTTGATGCGTATGAAGTATTTTCTGTAACTGCATCATAATGTTCGAATCATTTCGCACTAGCTTTTTTATCTACATTTTACTTGACGCGTAGGAATTATTTTCCGTAACTGCATCATAATGTTCGAAAAATTTCGCGCTCGCTGCGCTCGCGTTTTCATATGCATAACTTCATGAGAATGAAGTATTTCCCGCACCTGCATCATAATGTTCGAAAATTTTCGCGCGCCGTACGCTCGCGTTTTCATCTACATTATAGTTAATGCGAATGATGTCTTTTCCGCACCTGCATCAGAATGTTCGAATCATTTCGCGCTCGCTGCGCTCGCGTTTCATATACATTACTTAATGAGTGTGAAGTATTTTCCGCACCTGCATCATAATGTTTGAAAAATTTCGCGCTCGCTGCGCTCGCGTTTTTATCTACATTACTTGATGAGTATTTTCCGCACCTACATCATAATGTTCGTAAAAATTTCGCGCTCGCTGCGCTCGCGTTTTCATCTACATTACTTGATGAGTATTTTCCGCACCTGCATATGTTCGAAACATTTCGCACTCACTACGCTCGCGTTTTATCTTCATTACTTGGTGCGTGTGAAGTCTTTTCCACACCTGCATCAATGTTCGAAACATTTCGCGCTCGCTGCGCTCGCGTTTTCATCTACACTATTTGATACGTATGAAGTATTTTCCGCACCTACATCGTAATGTTTGAAAGAATTCGCGCTCGCTGCGCTCGCGTTTTCATCTTCATTACTTGATCCGTATGAAGTATTTTCCAAACCCGTATCAGAATATCCGAAAAGTTTCGCGCTCACTTCGCTCGCGAGCGTTTTCATCTACATCTATAATAAGTTAATAACATATATTTAGTCCTCTGTCATGTTTCATGTGGGCGCATTGAGCCGGCGTGCGCAATGTTTGGCGAGACAACCCGGCGAAATACGGTGTAGAAGTTGATATGGATAATGGATATTCACGCGAATGAAGTCGCGGGCAAAAGCTTAGATAATTAAATTTAAAACTGGACTACCCGTGCGAAACTGGGGCGGGTTATAAATGCGAAAGTAACTCTGTCTGCCTGTTTCCTCTTAAAATGCTCAACAGATTTAGATGAAATTTGTTATGGATATAGTTTGAGTCCTAGGGAAGGACATAGGATACTTTTATCCCGGAAATCATCCCTTAACGGGGTTTAAGTTAGAATGGAAGAGAGATAACTAGGTAAGCGCATGAAATAGAAGAATGAAATAACATTCTAACGCGATGACGCGAGTTCTACGCAGACGAAGTCGCGGGCAAAAGCTAGTAGTAAATATAAGTTTGCGAACTTTTTAGTCCATATAATGTAACGGGTAGACGACTACGGAACCCTACCTTGCGCGTGGTCCGACACGCACTTGGCCGGTTTTTATTGGTTATTATGTCCTGATTCAGTGTCCTGGAATGATGTGTGGAATAAGACTCAAAATCAGCGCTATAGCCTCCAGGCTCATCATGCTGAGCTTGATCCTTTTTGATGGCACACGATTTTTGTACTGTGTGCCTTATGCATTTACTGGAAACCAGACATATTCTGCAATAGGACATAAAAGATTTATAACTAAATTTATAGTCTAAAGGATTCCATTTTTTTACCTAAATAGAATTTGATAATGCTTAGGTATACAGTTTCGAAATGTTTTCTTGCAGAATTACACACTGTACATAACTGTTTTTTTTTCTCATTTTATTCTTTGTTTTTGTGTTGTTTTATATGTATAGATACTTAGATTTCTTGATCTTAAGTAGGTTAAGTATTATCATTGTAATAAGCATATTTTTGTGAGAAAATGGCTGACTGTCGAGTTTCTTTCGGCGTTTCTTCTCGGCAGTGGCCTCTGTGAAACGCTAGTAGGGTTTGACTTGTAAAAGTGCCATTGCGGCCTACTTACAGAATAAAGTTCATTTTAATCATTTTATTTTTATTCAATCATAAGTGATCTAGGTAGTGCCTAACAGCGACGCACCTAGCAGTGATCCAGTTCAGTAAGATGGGGTGTTTCAAGAATGGAGCTGTTAAGGGTTGGCTACACGGGCATGAAAATTGCCTGCAGATGCAGGCATCTATGGCTACGGTGCAGGCCGTACGCTTGTTTATATAAAAAAATATTTATTAATTAACTTCAAATCTCTACAGTATAGAATAGAAGATAATCTGGGGGCCGATTTTTGAGTGTCGAACGCTCGAATTTTCATTCGAGATCTGTCAAAAAAACTATGACGTTTTGACAGATGTCGAGTGAAAAGTCTAGCGTTCGGCACTCAAAAATCGGTCCCCTGGATCTGGATGTCCGATGGAAGAAGGGGGAAGGTGGTATGAGCTCATGGAGCTCCTGAGCATCACGCTCACCAAAGTACAATTTGTAGAAGATGCACAGACAGACTCGCGCTTGTTTTACAAATTGACTAACCAATTTGAATTTAACTATCAATCAATTTATTTAAAATAATGAATTGAACTTTATCGCGATGTCGCATTATACACTGCCGTGTCATATGACGAGTGGGTGACAAATGGGTAGGTACTAAAAGGGAGATGTGAGATAGCGGGGGTGACTATGGATGTTATTTTATTAGGGACGTACAATCGCTCGTTTGTTATGTTAACCCGTAAATTGCCTTTTACATCTAATTTACAACTAGGGGCTCTATGAGCTGTAGGCATGACGAGCAAAGAGCTAAGCAGAGATTTAAATACATAGAAAACCACCAGGTGGACCGTATGCTTGTTTGCCACCGTCGTAGTATAGATAACATCCAAGACTCAGGAAAAAATAATCGTGTTTATCACACAAATAAAGTCCCTAAGCGGGATTCGAATTCGGGGCCTCCAGCTTCATAGGCGGGATCACTACCAACTAGCCTAGACTGGTGTACCTATTTAATGAATTAATTAGTACGCCTAGTTTCAGGTTTTCTTTATTTTTTTATTATTAAATATGGGATTGCTCTTGGCCAGCATCTAGCCAGGGGCCAAATATGAGGCCGATGATGAAGTGATTTCCCCAGAAGATGCCTACTCAAGGTTCAGGGTATAGGTATCATTAACTCGGAAATACGGACGACGGCTGGAAATTTCAAACCTAGCGAGATATTATGGTCGTTATTACCTATTGGGAAACTATTCTACCATTTAATCCATATCTCTAACGAAATAAACCTTAATTAAGCGGGCGTCAAGTAAATGCGGCTTATGCATCAAGCGCAATAAAAGGGTTAGCGAATAAAATGATAATGTTTGTAAAGTATGCCGCCCTCGTTACAACACGGGCTGATAATACAAGGTGGCAATGACTGGGGGAGATCTCAGATAACCGCCCGAATGCCATTATCAGTTCGGGGTGTCAACTGTCAGTGCAATTGTTCGTTATTAGCCGCTAATTGGCTTTTACGCCTAATTTACATTTTTAATTTCTATATAGAGGGTGAATTGTTAATACATTATTTATTTCTGCACTCTATCTGCCAGGTAGGTAGGTTTATCAATCAGGAAAATTACCTTTTACCTATTACAAGTAGGTATATCAGTTATTTAGAATATGGTGATATAAATGAAGTTGACCGCTTTTTATATTAGAACATGACCGGTACAACCCGTGTCGAAAGGCCGGTAACAAATGTAAAATTCCTAATCCATAAATCATCGCGTTAGACCCGTGTAAACAAATAATGTAGATAAATCAGATTTAAAAAAAACACTGGGATGTGTAACGTAATAAGCATAAGCTTCGGTGTGGTTGAATCTTAAAACTACTAGACGTGACGTGACGTGGATACTCCATGCTTTAGTTCCTTCGCAAAACCCTCATATTTTGCAATCGATAAATAATGCTTACTCGTACTACACAAGTGCTGATATCATAATTAAGCAGCTCCAGTCAGTTTGAGTGAAACAAATCGTATTTATTGCCCTCTCCCTCGGGGCGTAGTTTTATTAATACCGATGATTTTGGAGGGTTGTTGATTAGCTTATGCCATACCGTGGTTTAGCGGGTGTGACGTTCGAAAATAAGCATCTTTTCTATTATGTGCGCAAAATATTACAATTGATATAAATTTGGCTGGCTGGAAATGCCTAATAGATCTTAAAATCCGCTTAATGTAGGTGATACTACTTAGTTGATTAAGACATATCATAAGTTATTATAAACACAAACTCTATCATGTCTTTATTACGTTTGACCAGGAAGACCAGCTCTATTAGCCAATGGCACTATGCTGATTTGGGGCCATTTCGTGGCTGTGCTGTATATTGTGATGTTTGCTATTTGTACTGTGCTTGTGCCACGAATAAATGTTTTGTGTCACACCTGGCCATTAAAATGGTAAATTCCGCACGCTCCGCGCGCGCAAAATCCTACTTTCTGGTCAGGGGGTGACATTAGTACATTACTTACCAAGGGCGATAAAACAAAGAATGTCTCAGATCGTAGGTATTTTACGCCCGAGCCGAAGGCAAGGGCGATAAATATGCGATCTGAGGCTTTCTTTATTATTGCCCGTGGTAAGTACAAAATTTTATGTCACCCCCTGGCCAGGAAGTGGGTTTTTTCGCGCGCGGAGCGTGCGATAATGGCCACTTTATGGCCAGGTGTGACATAAAACATGTTGTACGAGTACTTATCGCGGGCGTTAATACAGAAAGCCTCAGATCGCATATATTCGCCCTTCCTTCGCCTTGGGCGTCAAATACCTGCGATCTGAGATATTCCTTGTTTTACCGCCATTGGTAAGTAATGTACTATATTCTTTCAAGTTTTTCTTTCTTGTAGATTTTTACGCTAAGGGACAGTGAATAGATAAGAATAAAAGCATACAACGGGCATCAAAAGAACAGCGAAGCTTTTCAAGATAAGTTTCTTATCTTACTTTCATCATCGGAAAACTAATACACTATTTGATTGAAAAAAATGTATGGTGCCATTCGAACCAGTTTTCATAGACGATCCAATTTCTATATGGGACCAACTACAATTAGACCACAATAAAGGGCAAAAAATAGATGAACCTAGCTCGCCGCTAGCGTCGGAGCGGCCGCCCAAACGGCTCCTACAAATTGGCACGGGCAGATGACGTCACCCGCCTGGTATCGAACCAACCTGTTGTATGGGAAAATACGTAAGTGTTTTGCTATTTTAGTCGTAAAATAATGCGTTTAGTTAGGTAGTTGCCGTACATTTTTTTATTTATTTTTACTTAAGTATTCTATTGATACCTTTTGTTTGACTTTTGGATGACAAAAAAATCCATATATTTCCGAATTTTCGATGTTAAATATCTTTTTAGGGTTCCGTAGTAAACAAGGAACCCTTATAGTTTCGCCATGTCCGTCCGTCCGTCCGTCCGACCCCCGTTTTTCTCAGTAACCGTTAGTGCTAGAAAGCTGTAATTTGGCATGAGTATACATATGAATGACGCCGACAAACCGGTAGAATAAACTCTTTAAAAAAAAATTTTTTTAGGGTACCTCCCCTACATGTAAAGTGGTGGTGCAATTTTTTTTTCTGCCAAACCCCATCGTGTGGTGTATCGTTGGATAGCTCTTTTAAAATATTATAATGTTTCTAAAAGCATTTTTTGATTAAAGAATTGGTTAGCGTAATATTAAGCTTTGAAGTGATAATTTTTGCTATGTGTCCCCCTGTATGTCAAGTGTCCCCCACCCCCCCCCCCTGCCAGCTAAACGGTGGCTACTAGGCATGTGAAAAAAATCATGGTAGTAGTATATACGATGAATTTAAAAGGAAAACTATCACAGCTAAGTAGACATTACTAATTAACCAGTAATAGTCGAACTTCAGAAATGTACTTTGCAAAAGCAAACTTTCGTACAATTTCCATTGATACCTTAGATAATGTTGTTAATTCTTTCAAAAACATAGTAAATATAAGTTTACGAACTTTTTAGTCCATATAATGTAACGGGTGGACGACTACGGAACCCTACATTGCGCGTGGCCCGACACGCACTTGGCCGGTTTTTATATTTTGGTAAAAGTTTATAATTTTCAATTCAATGTGACATTTTGATGGTTTACTATCCATAAAGTGACACTATGTTACAAATTTTAAGATGTGTCAAATAGTCTATTGGGCCCTAACTTTCGTATGATTCCTGTTTAATTGTGAGCCTAATACAAACAAACAGTCATAATCGTTATAAACAGAAGCCCTCCGTGCCCTCACGTCACATATTGTCGACCACAATGTATCAGGGGAGCAGTGGGTGGAAGGAGCCCGTACGACGCAGGATGCGGTCTCGCTTCCTTGTCAGCGAGCGATCTACGAACACTAGCATGAGAAATTTCAGTGAGTTAATGTATATAAGGAAGTGATTGAACACAATCATAGCAGCGTCTAGGCGCAGCGAGCAGAGGATGTACAAATTAATAGAAAGGGCACGTAAGATATGGAAAGGGGGAACGGCTCCGTAGCTAGGCTTGATCTCACATTGTGCACTGATTCTGTGATATCTTCAACGAATATACGAAGTATAATTTAATTTTACTGCTTCAGTTTTAATACCGTATTTTGAGTCGTCGTAACATGGCGTATACCTTTATAGAGTTGTAAATAATTCCATTAAAAATACTTCTTGTAGTTAATTACTTACCGATCATATTTCGCCCGTTTCAAATGAATACTCCGCCTGCATTTAACTAGGTACTTCCATGCTTCGGCAATAGTGTTAGGTACAATGAAAACACCATCGCTTGCAAAACTAAATCGTGTAGTATAAACCAAATTGACATTGACTTGTTAAAACATTACATTACATTGTTAGGGGTGTCACCCGACGCCGGAGTCCCGCGAGAGCGCCGATTCCGGGAACGTTCAATCTATACGGCGCTCCGGGGAATACATTAGTCCAAGTTTATGCCCCCCTGGTAGATCGTGCTTGATTATGATATCGGATTTAGTTGTTATTGTTTTAAATAACCCACCCAGGGTGAGGCGTCGGTATAATTTATCTGCGTGTAAAATGTTACTAAAAAATCCGTACCTCAGCTGAGAAGCATAAAACTGTATTAATGTAGGCATGCATTTTTTTGTTCGTTTGGAATGTTGGGATTCAGGAATTGAGGGAACTCCTCAAATGTGACAGCACACAACCCATGGCGATTTCGGTATAATCGAACTGATAATGATGTACCGAAGTAGTGTACGGGTTCCTTGAGGAATCGAGAGAACTTTTCAAATATCGGCCCATATGTAGTGACTTGGCTATTTTAAAATAGAAAATTATTTAAATAGTGAAGGGAAAAGACCGAGATACAGGCTCCATATATCAATGTTTTATGTATCTAAGACTTGTATGATTCTAAATAAATTTATGTTATCGTATCTCAAAAGGTAGTGTGAAAATGTGAATGTGTCTGTCTTTATGTGTCGCAATAAAGTTTTTTTTTGTGTATGTTAAGAAAGGTGAGATATGAAATTGGTGTAGTTTTTTTGGGTATAGAGGGTATTATTACCAACTTACCTATAATAATTAGATCTTTAGACATAACCATCTTTTTAAAATTTTCAGACAATCGCAATATGCCTTTAGCGTATGCCAAATATATCAGGAATGTTTCATTTCCTCTGGGAACAAACTTGAAGCGTTCTATCGCAGTGCAATTCACAGAATTGACGTAGTCACCCGCATCATCGAAGCCATGTGGTATATTATCATCAAAAATAATTACACTTTGACAACTAACTTTCAATGGCAATCACATGTTTAATACTCGTAAATTGTGACTGGTTATCGTTATACTAGTGTTATACCTAATAAATGCCAAAGTTTAAATGTTTGTTACTCAATCACGCAAAAAGGCTGAACGAATTATGATAAAATTACGTATAGGTACAACGAGTTTATTTTAAAGGATGGATTAAGATGTAGGCAAAAGTAAAAAAAAATATAGTACCTAGTCATGTTACCGCAGTAAGAAGCCCTATTTATAGGGGAAGGCGCGATATCATGGTCTTTCCTGAAACTATGTTGTCATTTAGGGACTTCCTGATTAGTCGGTGCGGAGGCGGTACGATATAAGAAAACTGTCAAATGTCAGTGTCAACTGTCAGTCAAATCAGTACTACTTTTTACTGCGCCCCCACAATTTAAATGAGTGCTTCCTGACTGGCGCGGGATGCGCGGTAGCGGGGTGATGCGAAGGCAGTACTGGTTCGCTTCTGCGCATGATAGGTATTACTACTGCGCAAATGTAATTATTATTATTATTACTCTTTATTTATTTCTTTTCTTAGCCTAGGTTTGTATAACATTTCTATAAAAAGTAAAATATAAAAATACACTTACAAAACATAAAAACGTTATAAAAACCTAGCCTAGAGTGCCGCCGGCAGCGAGGCAGGGCCTAAGCTACCGGTGGTCAGGGCGACAGAGAGAGGAACCTCCTGACTATCCGCGCCGTGTCCAGGAGTACCGCCTTCTGAATCTGACCCTTGACCCAGCCATCTAGCGAGAGTCTCTTGAGGTGTTGGTCGAGACTCTTCGCTATTAGACCGTTCGCAGAAACAACTATCGGGACAATGGTCGTTGAATCAACATCCCACATGGCGGTTACCTCGTGGGCTAAGTCTAGGTACTTGCTGAGTTTGTCCTTCTCGGCCTTCACGAGGTTCTCGTCATGGGGGATGGTGATGTCAACGAGCACTGCCTGGCGTTTTGATCGATCTATCAGCACGATATCAGGCTTATTGGCTTTAATAGTCCTGTCCGTGATGACAGATCGATCCCAATAGAGCGTGGCACGACCATTTTCGAGAACTGGCGCAGGTGTGTACTTATAGTACGGCACTTCGACGTCCACAAGACCGTATAGAAGGGCAAGTTGCTGGTGAATGATCCTGGCTACAAGGTTATGTCTGTGCAAGTACTCGCCGTTAGCAAGATGACCACAACCGGAAATGATATGCCTGAGTGACTCTCCGGGACGGTGGCATGCCCGACAAATGTCGACCGTACCGTCCTTCAGGATATACCTCCGGTAGTTGTTCGTCATGATAACTTCGTCCGCAATTGCACAGACAAAACCTTCGGTTTCCCCGAAGAGATCCCCGAAACGTAGCCAGTTCACCGACGCGAGCACGTCTACATCGGGTCCCGTAAGGGCCCTGTAGAACCTCCCGTGTAGCTCCTTACTCTTCCATACGGCCTTGCGGTCCTCGGTACTCATTACTTTAAGTCTGCGCCAGTTCTCTTTTGCCATGGAGAGCGGGGTGTAAGATGCGTCTACTGCAACTACGTCCCGGTGCATCCCGCACTCGCTGTTTAGGAATTATTTATTTTGGGAGAACCAACAGCAATAAATCAGTATAACAACATGAGTATTGACAGCAGAGCCAATTATAGGATCTCACAGATAGCGATAGAGTGTATTTACTTAAGTGCGTAGGCACTCGCACACAATCACAAATCTTTATAAAAAAAAAAGGGTCAAGCGGTCTAAGCCCACTTTGAACTTACAAATTACAAAAAATAAAATAAGGTGTAGGTAAACAATATTGGAACAAGATACATTCAAAAACAACATTTTGAACTCATTTTTAACTTAAATAATTAGGTTGTAAGTGAGATAATATAAAACATTGACAGTATGGCGTATATAAACCACTCAACGAAAATACGCTGCCTCCATGCCTCGCCTCACAGAAGGGATCTTGCAATTAAATATATCTATATATAACTCCTTGGTTATTTGATTTAGACCATAACTAGCGCGTCTCAAATAACATTTTTTTCTATAGTTAGATGATGTATTTTTAATTGATATAGGTGGAAAATGTCTTTTCGAACGAACGGGGGTATTAAACGAAAGCTTACTTAGAAGTTCAGGACAATCTACAGCGTTACTGGTGATCTTCAAAATATAAAGGATATCCGCTATTTCTCTACGATTCGATAAGGGTATAAGGTGGTGTTTTTTGCAAATGTTACTATAATTAGATGAACTATAAGGATGGTTAAGTTTGAAACATAGAAATTTTACAAACTTTTTCTGTACTCGTTCGATTCTATCTATATATTTTTTATAACAGGGGTTCCAGATTTGGGAAGCATATTCCAACTTACTCCGTACAAACGAGCAATACAACACTTTCAAAGTTTTGGCTTGTGTGAAATGTACAGAGTTTCGCATAATGAATCCTAAGACTTTAAGGGCACTACTAACCGTACTCTCAATATGTTTATCAAAAATAAGTTTAGAGTCGTGTAATACACCAAGATCCCTCATACACATTACCCTTTGCAGTACTTGACTCTTTAGTATGTAAGAAGATAAGACCAAATTTCGCTGCCTCGAAAAAGTAATTGAAAAACATTTGGATGGGTTTAGGTCTAGTTTGTTGACTTTGCAGTATTCATCGAGACGCAATAAATCCGATTGTAATAATTCTGCGTCGGCGCTGGTACGAATCTTTAAGAAAACTTTCATGTCGTCGGCAAAACATAATAGCTGAGAATGTACAAAACACTTACTAATGTCGTTGACAAACACATTGAATAAAAGAGGGCCAAGAAGTGATCCTTGCGGAACACCGCTCGGGGCTGTAACCCACCCAGACATGTAGTTATTCACCACAACGGCTTGAGATCTGTTATCTATATATGACGAAAACCATCTGAGCAAGTCTCCATTGACGCCTATGTCATACAGCTTCGCTAGCAGAAGGCTATGATCTATTCTATCAAAACATTTACTATAGTCAGTATATATAACATCGACTTGGAAACCATTATCCATAGCTTCACTGACATATTCATTTAATAGGACAAGATTTGACACGGTAGACCGGCGCTGAAGGAACCCGTGTTGAACAGGGCTAAAGGAATTTTTCAAAGCATTATAGACTTGGCCGTATACTACCTTTTCGAGAACTTTAGATAATATGCATAATTTTGATATGGGCCTATAATTAGAAATGTCATTTTTGGCTCCTTTCTTATACACTGGAGTGATAAAGGCAGATTTCCATATAGATGGTATAGAACATTCAGAGAATGAGCGCTTAAACAATAGAACTATCGGCTTCACTAAGCTTTTAGCACACTCAATTAGGAATTGAGCTGGCATCGCATCAGGTCCAGCTGACTTTGAGGGATCTAGTTTAAGTAATATGTTTGTAATGTCGGCCGGATTGATCTCAATATTATTAATGATAGCAGCTGCCTCGGCACTAGACTCATACCGCGGGCTCGTATTGGATTGGTTAGTCGTAGAGAAAGTAGTATAAAAGTAGTCAGAAAAGGCATTACAAATATCGGAACCAGTGTTCACCATCTTATTGCCGTATTTTAAGCTACTTGGTAGACCTTGGGATTTTGACCGCGTTTTGATAAAAGACCAAAACTGTTTAGGGTTCTTTGTGATATTGTTCTCGACACTAGCCATGTACCTATCAAAACAATCCTGCTCTAATCTACGTACCCTGTCTCTCAGAACACAATATGAATTAAGATCACATTTATTTTTGTAGATTTTATATTTTTTAAAGTGTTTGTATTTTTCCTTTAGAGCCTTTTTTAACGGGAGCGAATACCAGGCGGGATAAGTGTTAATTTGTAGCTTCTTACTTGGTATAAATTTGTCTCTTAAATTTCTAAAAATTGAATAAAAATAGTCAACCGACTGCTCAAGTGAACGGCATGAGAACTCTTGCTCCCAATCGATGGCAAATAATTCTTTATTAATAGACTCGTAGTCTCCTTTATTGAAAAAATATTTGGTCTGTGGAGCGGGCTGTAAACATTCAGAGACGGTGTATTTCGTATAAACAATTACTTAATACTGACAGTATTCCGTCAAGCGGGAATCTTTGCGACGTCAGTAAGTTTACGTCAAAGAAGAAAATGTCACATATCGATCCCGCCCCGCCAAGTCAGGAAGTCGCCTTAAGCTAACCCGCGCTAGTGAAATAAAAGTACTGTACCCTTACCATGAGTTTGCAATGTTTGCATTACCGTACTCGCTAGCGACTACGTAAACGATTTAGTATGGACAAAAGTACAACACCTCTGGCGATTACGCAATAGAACAAAGAGTCGCTATACTAAATCGTTTACGCAGTCGCTAGCGAGTACGGTAAAACAAACATTGCAAACTCATTGGAAGGGTACTGTACCTAATCGCTCTGAAAACTACGAGTAGCACACTACCGCTTCACATATAATTAAAAGATGACATGTCAAAATAATACAAACGCGAAGCTTCGGATGTCCGCTCCTAATTGAATTACACGTCATCTCCAGCCGTTCGCAACCGCTAACGGACGGTAATAGCCGTCGAGTCTTGTTAGCGCGGAAAAGTCCGTCGACATCCACATAAGGCCACGTTCAAGCACACGCTTACAAACGCGCACGAAGTCGCTCGCGGTATGGCGGATAGGTCCATATAGATAGATCCATATAAAGAATAGCATGCGAAAAATGAAAGTTTTAATTTTCCTAGATTTGTGGCTTTACTAACCGGAAAATTGTTTTGGTCCCATACAAGCTTTTGATCCTAGATAGGAATAGGATGTATTGGCACCAAAAAAAACTTTGTCAAAAATGCCCTTTTTCTCTAATTCTATATGTTTTTTTCATAAATCTGTAAATGCCAATCTTCATTAATTTGAAATTGAGGGAAGGTCTTCCAAGACCATAATAATAACCCTTTAGACTATAAATTTAGTTAATAATTAGTTATAAATCTTTTGATATGTTTTCTTGCAAGAACTGTGTCATCTAGATAAAATTAAAAAATACACATATATGAATCTTTACTCTATTTAAGTATCTGGTTTGGGCCATGATTTTCTGTCTGTTAGATAGTCCTCAACCCTGTAATAAGCCTTCGACATCAATGATTTTTTCAAGTAATTTTTAAGAGCTGGAAAAGGTAAATTCATAACTTCATCAGGTAACTTATTATAAAAACGGACACATTGACCCTACAAAAGACAACAATAGGTACTACCTCGCATGCTGCACGTTCTTGCACCGTGTAAATGGGCCTTTAGCCTGTAAAATAATTGTCATTGGCATACCAATATCGGATCGGACTATATGTTTATCGATCGCGTGATGTGCCCAACATTTACCTGCATTTACTCTCATCAACGGAAGAAGGTGTGTCCCTAGCAGGAGGATGTATGATGATATGATACACATTTCAAAGTGCTACAGACATAAATGTTTCGATTTTTTTATACAACATCGGTGGCATACAATTTGACTGTCCACCTGATGGTAAGTGGGCTGCATTGAGCTATCAGAATAAAATAAGATTATTATTGCGGTGCCATAGAATAACCGTTCTATCGTACATCTCTAAATGCATTTTTTGCATGAAAAACACCCGTTCCGCACTAAAAACTCGTCAAGCATTCTAAACCGGAGTGTCCGTGTGACAGGTGTCAAAGCGGCGTCGCAGGCGCAACGCAACGGGCGTCCGGTTACAACAAGACGCGCAGGAGTCATTTCCGATCGCAAATAGATCAGACAGTTATCATTTATTTTGATGGCGCTAAAAATAATGAAATATAACACGTCTAGTCAGAATTGCAGTAATTTGGTCTATCTCCACTGGCCGCTTCTTCATATGGCGACGGTTCTCCTTTCACATTGGTAGTCTCTAGAGAAAATATGGAATAGACACATCGAGATTCAAAATTTCTAACATGTCCACAAATAAAAGAACCATTACGGGACAAATTATTACCTACTGGGCTGAATAAGCTACATTTGATTGCCAACAAGTTTCCGGAGGAGGTCCCGGGTTCGAATCCCGGTCAGGGCATTTAATCTGTGATTTAATTGTGTGTTGAGCACGAATATTTCATCCTGAGTCTTTGATGTTTTCTATTTTTTGGCGACCGCTTTAGCTTAGTTGGTAGTGACCCTGCCTACGAAGCTGGAGGTCCCCGGGTTCGAATCCCAGCCAGGGCATTTATTTGTGTAATGAGCACGAATATTTGTTCTTGGGTCTTGGATGTTTTCTATGTATTTAAGTATCTATTTATCTATAAAAGTATGTCTATATCGTCGCTTAGTACCCATAGTACAAGCTTTGCTTACTTTGGGACTTTATTTTATTTAAAATGAGAGTCTAATAAATTGACAACGGCAACTTGGTAGTCCATGCGAATTACACATTTTCATGGTCACGCAAAGCTGGACAAATAAACTAAAGTAAACATGAAACCAAGCCTGACAGAAATCCGAGTAGATGAGAGTTTAGAAAATCACCCCGATACGCGCGGACCGTGACGATGACATTGATACACGTGTACGGTGGATGCAAGTGGTCAAAATATTAAGAAAGGTTACTGCCATTAAACTTTTTCAATTTTTTTTAAATCTTTTCAACACTTTGTCAGTACTCACACGCCGTCGCTAGCGTCGAAAAAAACTTGCAAAATAATTATCATCTTATCTCCATCCATACCATCTGTCTCTTGCTTCGTAACGTTTGTTTGATCTATGTTGATGGATTGGACTTTAAAAAAAAAAATGATTTAAATTTGCACGATTTTCATACATTAGTTATTTAGTTATATTAGTAGACAGGACCGCGGCCCAGCTCTTGATCAAGGATGTTTTCACACATCCCACCCCACCCGCTCCCATTTTGCACACCGAGTATTCAGTAACTTACTTCACATTTTGGTACTTACAAGCCAAAATTACGTCGGGAGCCTTTTATACGCCTGTATACTTTTTAATCAATATGTAAATTGTGTAGTTGGGGCTGGTAGAATTAAGGATATGTGGAGTAGGGGGCTTGGGGCTACTTGCGATCGGGCACACTGGGCGAAAAAAATACTAATTATTAGTAAGTTTTAGTGAATCCCAGGACAAGGAGGTTATATACTAACGGTTACAAAACAGTTTAGTAGTAATTAGTAGTTAAAAGGACAAATTTTTTGGTACTAGTAAATAACTACTATTATCAAAAACTGTTTTTAACCGTTAGTATATAATCTCCTTGCCCTGGGATTCACTAAAACTTACTAATAATAAGTTTTTTTTTTCGCTCAGTGTATGAGTTTAAGCTTTAGTAATTTGATACCTAAATAAATTTTAATTCAGCATAGTAAAGAAAGTTTCATTGTATACCATCAATTGTTTCAACGTGTTCCGTTAATTATAAATCGAAACAAAAAACAAGCGACATGCCCCCAAGCCAAGCCAAGCTTCGTTCGAAAACAAATCAATCTAAAAGTGTATTGAGCAGTAAGCAAAACATAGATTTCTGCTGATTAGGGCCCGGGGCGTTTCGCTAATTTGTTGCCCTAACTGGTAATTGAACAACCAAGAACAGTAGGGTTGTCACAGCTCATTTATTGAATAGGACCAACATCTCATTATATGGCAGCTTAATTAGAAATACAGAGCCAATTAAATAAAAGTTTTTATAGTTGCGGTTGGCTGATAAATTAAATAAAAAATCGGGCAAGTGCGTGTCGGACCACGCGCAATGTTTGTGTGTGTTTGGTAGTTGTCTGCCCGTTACATAATGCGGACTTAAAAGTTTAAAGGACTTGTATGTCCTATGTGTTTGAAACAACTCGTAACATTATCTTTGTAATAAATGGAAATTGTACGAAAGTTTGCCTTTCAAGTTCACTTCATAATTTCGGCTAATACTCTTATATTTAGAATGTTTTCATTATAGATTCGTTACACATATAAATGCTTTATCATGTTTTTTCACATGTATCTAAACCACCTGCTTTAAGTATACTTATTCCAATTATTTTAATTGAGATTTGTTTTCAAAGGTAACAGTTGCCAACCCTAGGTTATCGTGCAGCCCGTATGTATGTATGGTAATTTATTTTCAGCTAGACAAAATACAGCGAGCAATTACCCTTGTAACAATAATATTGTTAAGCATCCACAATATTGCTTGAAAGTATAGACTTCGCCATTTTCGCTCACTCGGACGAATCAGAGGAATAACATCGTAACGGCTCTGCCACGATTTTCTCATACATTGCGTGTTATACCAACTAACCTCTATGCGTTGCGCGTTTCGACTACGCAATGAACCGATAAAATGCTGAATACTTAAGGTGACATCCTGACTTAGCGGGGCGGGATCGGTATTTGGTATTTTCTTATTTGACGTGAGCTAACTGATGTCGCAGAGATTTCTTCACTTGACGGCATACTGCCAGTATTACATTGCGCAGTAGTAATATCATGCACAGAATCGGAACATTAATCTTCGTATCGCCCCGTATTCGCGCCAGCCACGCCAGTCAGGATGCACTCATTTAAATGGAGGAGCGCAGTATTATTATAGGTATTATTATAATAAAAGAGAAATGGCAGCCTCGAGGGCCTTTGCCAATGTCAGTGAAGGGATAAATTAACTACGAAGTTGACAGTTTTTTCATATCTTACCGCCTCCGCAACGACAAACAGGCTTAGAAATAGGTTTCGTAACTTAAAAAAAAATAGGCTGTTAGGTATCTATATGAAATAGGCATAAATAAGTAGGCCGTTAGGTATCTATGTGAAATTGAATGAATAAGACCTATTTTTAGTATCCGTAGATTTGGTAGACCTAAAGTTGGATTAGTAACTCAGCATTTATTTAGCTAACGACCCGTCCTAAAATTGTCAGTTTTCCGCTGTCGGTCTGGAAATGGGTTAAAAAATATGATACCATGCTCATGCATGAGTTGTCATAAAATATGCTGAATGGTGACCCAGGTAATACGAGAAACTAGAAATACAGCATGTTTGTACGTAAATATGTCACATTTATTAGGCCACGTGACAACGCATCCCGCTGCACGTAATTGCTCAACGCGCATACAATATCGCGCAAGGACGCATTCTTCGCCAAATTAATTTATTACTCGGCCAGTATAGTCTGATCTGATCACTTCAGAAATTACGTAATGGGAACATTTGTAGATGCAGATAATTGATGATGAGGTTTGAAAGCAGACTGACTTTATGATGAGAGGAGATGGAAGGAAAAGTCGGAAGGGGGCGACTAAGGCGAGGCTTTAAATTGCTCTAGAGTCGGCGGTATGGTATGAGGAATAAAAACATCGGCATCAAATTTTCCCTGGGAACTTTCAGGGAAAATTTCGATCGCGATAAACTCAAAAATTATCGAACAGATTTCCATTCGGTTTACATAAGTGGACGGAGTGTGTTTCAAGGCATTGATGCTTTGTGAAAGATATTCATTCAGAAAATGCATTACACGCGTAACTCGGGCAAAAGCTAGTAGAAGATGACCGACCAGACACATCAATCTAGATTTTGGTAAATTATCTATTTTAGTTACCAGGAGTGCAGACAAGAGGAAGTAGTAAATAGGTGTGAGACTACGATCATCCGGCCCGGCCAGCTAATGGTTCAAGGTGCGGTGCAAGTTACGAGAGAATTCATAGGTCAATGAGAATGTCCCAGTTTATAGAACCCTTGATTGAGTCCGAACGGTTTCCTATCATAATCTGCTCAATTAAACCACATGTTTCTATAAAATATATAACAGAGTTTATTTCAGCACAAAATAAGCGCAATGGAAGCGTGCTGGGCCCATAACAATAAAAAATTTTGGTCAATTAAACCACATATTGACGACCGCTTTAGCTTAGTTGGCAGTGACCCTGCCTACGAAGCTGGAGGTCCCGGGTTCAAATCCCGGCCGGGGCATTAATTTGTGTGAATAGCACGAATATTTAAGTATCTATTTATCTATATAAGTATGTATATCGTCGCTTAGTACCCATAGTACAAGTTTTGCTTAGTTTGGGACTAGGTTGATTTGTGGAAGATAATATTTATTTATTTATATTACATAAAAAAGTTTATTTTCGCACAAGATAAGAATTAGAATACAATCAATTGACATTAAGTGTGAATCATAACATTTTACGATGTAGTCGGCAAGGATTATAATAAGGTTTATGACACCTATTGATTGAAACCTCCAACAGAATCTGTCGTAACTCAATATCTTAAAACTGATTTTATTGCATATTGATTTTGTATAATTATGTATAAAAAATCCACACGTGGGAAATATTGATTCCTATGTAGCTAATCAAATTGATGAATCAATTTTGTACGAATTTCGTAGGTATGATTCAGCGGGTAACCTGACTATCCCCATGAGCATTATGTCATGTTAGTCATGTATAACAAAATGCCTTAAAATGGAAAATGTTAAAACGCATTATTACTAAGTATACCTACGTTGCTTTAATCTCGCACACCGCTCCAGGCGGAAACGCTCCCGCTTACGCTTGTGCCGCGCGCTAGTTTTAGTCAAATTAATCGTCGCTGATGAACGCAGCAGACGGCAGACGGCGACCAGACGGTCACGCGCCATTCAAATGAATACGGCCTTAGATCCTAGTCGTAGACATAGGTACACATTATTAGGGCTAGTCGAGCATGCCTGTGTGTGAAGAGGTACCAGGACATCTTGATAACCTTAAAATTATCGCAGATTCAAATACCAGGGGAATATAAAGTGAAAGGTGATAAGTCCATATGATTTGTGTATGTACACAAAGCGTACATGTATATTGTTATTGTAGGTTTTAGGACTGGTGCTTTTGGGGTCAGGAAAAAAGCGAACAGTGATCAACTTTTCCCATGGGTCTCTATACCAGGAGACCGCAAAAAAAGAAAAAAAAAATTTTTTTCTCTATTGTGCAATTAAGTAGGGTAAACTGAAGTAATGTGCCCCCCCCACCCCCCCTTGGTCTCTTGAATGATAATTCAATGTATTAAGGCGCCTGTAGAGGCAAGGCCTTCTCCATACGTAAACTCTGTGCAAGTTTTATTCGTCGGTTTTGGCACTCCCGCCGAAAAATTTTTTTTTGCTTGGATATACGAAGAATGTAAAAAAACAAAAATTTCAAAAAAACGAAAAAAAAAAACAATGTTCTGGCTAACAGAAAAATAAGCATACTGACCAAAAATCATAAGTGTAATGCAAACAAAACCAAGGAAAAACTTTGTATGTATGGAGAGTGCTTGCCTATACAGGCGGGGCGGGGCGCCTTAAGCGCAATCATTCAATACAAGGTAGAAAATAAATTTCATATTTTTCTTTGTTTACTACACTACTTACATAAAATGTAGTAGATAGTTTTCAAACTTGACAGCGAGAACAATTGAAAAAAAAAATACAGCATTCAAGAGGCCATGATTGGAGGGGGGCCAACATTACTACAGCTTACCCTACGTCTTATGTACCTAGCAATTAATTACAAAAATTACCTACCTTTTCGTTCATGTTGCATTACTTGTCAATAAATAGCATTATTCAAAAAGCGGCAGTGGCAATTATGATGATGTCATTACGAGAAACTCTAGACACTACTTATGGAGGTTATCTCTCTGCATTTATTAACCGAGTGAGCGAAGCGATCGAAGGGTCTCCGTTTCAGATTGGGCAAAAATCCTGTCGCATAGTCGAATGCCAGATGTCCTTTGCAAAAATGGCGGAGCAATGTAGGTAATACCGTTCACAAAGTTGTTTTAATTGAAGAAAGAAATTTTACTCGTGGCACAATAGTACGTTACTTAACAAGGGCGGTAAAACAAAGAATGTCTCAGATCGCAGGTATTTGACGCCCGAGCCGAAGGCAAGGGCGATAAATATGCGATCTGAGGCTTTCTTTATTACCGCCCGTGTTGAGTACAAAATTTTATGTCACCCCCTGGCCAGGAAGTGGGATTTCCCGCGCGCGAAGCGTGCGGTAATTGCCGCTTTATGGCCAGGTGTGACATAATAGTACATTACTTACCAAGGGCGATAAAACAAAGAATGTCTCAGATCGCAGGTATTTTACGCCCGAGCCGAAGGCAAGGGCGATGAATATGCGATCTGAGGCTTTCTTTATTATCGCCCGTGGTAAGTACAAAATTTTATGTCACCCCCTGGCCAGGAAGTGGGTTTTTTCGCGCGCGGAGCGTGCGATAATGGCCACTTTATGGCCAGGTGTGACATAAAGACAGTAAAAAACAGCAAAACATCCCAATATTACAGCACAGCTACCAAATGGCCCAGAATCAGCAAATCCTGGAGTGTGAAATGCCTCCAACCTTTCGTAATTTAGTTACCTACCAGGCAGACAGAACTCCACCGAAGATCAATACGACACCTGTCCGTTGCTATGGCGACACTCCGAGGGCGCCACCCGACACCGGCGCGTAATTTGAAATTCGAACCGCGCCGATAATGTCTGTGTTGCCAGTTGCGCGTGCCTATTTCGGACCAAATTATGTGTAATTTAGAATAGGGATGGCTTTTTTCGATAATAAATAATTGTTAGTGCCTCCCGTTTTCCTTGCTTCAGCGTCGTTATCTTCTCCGATATCAAGTTTAGTTTTCCAGACTCCTCTTTACCAGACTTAAAATTTACACTATTAAATGCTGTTAGCCAAATAAGTGTCGTTATGAAGCGTTGAAACAAGGCCTGTGCAAAGTTACAATCGAAAAATATATAACAACTTTTTTTTTCACATTACAATTGGTGTAGGTTTTGGGTTAGTTTTAACCTGAACCTTTTTAAAGCTAGACTGAATAGTATTTAGTAATTTTCTGGGTAAGATCGCTCCATCTTCGGCCATGGATACTCGCAAGTTTCGGAATAAGAAAAAAGGAAAATCGGCTCAGCTCGATGCGCATTACCTACCAACTTCTCCAGCTTGTTCGATTTCCGTGCGGGAAACGTGACCAAAGTACTTGTTTAGTACCGTTTGGTAGCAAGACATTTGACCACTGATTGTCTTAACATTTTCACAGCCAAGCTTTTCGTAGCGCTACGAAATTTCCTTTACATGCGGAAAAACGCATGGTATCAGCTACGCGTCTCAAAGCGCCCGCTAGGCGAGTTTCTAGCAGTGGACGTGTTAACAGTTTAATTAAAATTAAATGATATTATCTATGTACTGCCTAGTTTGGTAATTAGTTAGGTATAATACTTTCGTGTAATAGCTTCCCAACAATGCGGGTCCATCCCAGTCATTTTAAAATAAGCATTTCATTTAATAAAGAATTATTGTTTTTTTTTTCTTTTTTTAATTCAAACTCCAAGTTGAAATTTCGTCTCTTAAACGTATTTCGGGCTTATTCTAAAGATGAAACGAAATTATCATTTTTTTTTTTAAGTTTTATCTATGGTTAAGGATATTATCAGGACCGGTCATTGTGGCACTCTTCGGGGGAGGCCTATGTCCACATATGTCCAGCAGTGGACGTCTTTCGGCTGATATGATGATGATGATGATGAAGGATAATAAAAGTGACGTATAAGAGCGGGGTACAGAAACATACTATGGATTGGTTGCACCAACTTACGATTACAGCCCGATCATCGTTAAATATGGCGCCGGCAGCTGTCATCCCATAGAAACTTGTCAAACTTTCCATATAATCAGATTTAAATGAACACCTCTTACGATTACAGACGGTTTGGTGCAACCCTATGTAGTGACAAAACTTACGCGTTTGATGTTAACGTTCAGAAATGTGGCTTTGTAACCATTCGTTACTGATAAATGTGAAAAAAATGTTTAAATGAAAATGCCCAATCTGTAAGTATGACCATAGCTTTACCGCACTCATTCATTATGCCACAAAGGATAAACATGTTAGATTATTCTCGCAGCGACAATTTGTCAAATTAACAGCTGTCTATTTTTATAGCCCATATATCATGCTGTTGCAGTCTCGCGGGATGCAATTAGTGCATTTAGTGTTGCACAATGCACCCAATTAACGCTCGGTACCAGGACCGCAGAGGTTAACGTTACTTGTTTTATAAGGTTCCGTACCTAAAGGGTGCCAATTTATAAGATTCCGTACCTAAAGGGTGCCAATTTATAAGGTTCCGTACCTAAAGGGTGCCAATGGAACCCTGTTACTAAGCCTCTGCTGTCCATCCGTCTGTCAGCGGGCTTGTAGCTCATGAACCGTAATAGGTAGATCAATGATAATTTTAAAGAACACGCTTCTTTCCGTTATAACAACAAATAACGAAAATTTAATTAAATTAAAAAGTAAAAGGGGCCGTACAAGAGAAACGTGTCAAGCGGCCGTGGGTTCGAATCCCGGCTTACCAATCTTACCTTACCATTGAGTTTTTTTTAACTCATGTACGGAATATCATTTGATATTTCTATAACACCTCTAAGAAATTATTACGGCAGGTTACGTAATGTCAAGCCATTTTGGTCTTATGATAAGATAAACGATGACTAATAATTTCACACAACGATATCGCTACTACTTTATCTATAGTGAATACTGAATGGGTCAACTGCTTGTAGTATCATAAACAAGTTGTTGATTGGTGGACGTATTAATGAAGTAAAATTGTATTTAAGTTTAATCACTGAGTATTAATTTAATAAAGGAACACTCTGTGTGTGATGTGATTTGAAATCGAAAGTGAATTGTGATTTTTTGATGCCACAGTACTAGGATCGCAGAAGCCATGGGGAGCACACGGATTTTTGATTATAAGTATTTGACAAAAGCACATTTGAAGGGATTTGATCATTACAAGGTAATCGGCAGGTAGTCAATGTCAATCCACATTTTATTCAAAAATCTATTTAAATACTTAATAAAATTGGTCATCGCATATGGATATCTTGGACTCTCTGGCAGTGAAGTATGGGTCACGAACCTCAGTACTATGGACTGTCTGATTTGGTTGTTTTGCTTGTTTGGAATTTGGAAGTAGAGCAAAATTTGCTTTTATGGTCGATAATTTTTACGAAAATTAACAATCATAACCTCTTTTCAGTATAGTGCGATAGACACGAGCCCGCTTAGCAAATATGTGATGCACCCGTTTTGGAACACCGTCGTCAAGGTAGATAAGCTATTGTTAAAAACATACCAATACGACCGAAACAACAATCTACTTAATGTTCCTAATATTAAGGTTACATTTTGTTTAACTGATTGCTCAATTCCAGTTTATACCGAGATGGATAGCCCCAAACCTCCTCACATTTGCTGGTTTCCTGTGCATGGTCGCTAGCGTAGTTTTGCTATTCTTCTACGACTATGAATTTGTCGCGTCAGGGGCACCACTAGGATACCAGAAGGTCACAGGCGATAGGATTCCGCTGTGGGTGTTTACAACTTGTGGTCTGCTGTTGTTTTTGGCCTATAATTTAGGTGAGTTAATTTTAACAAGCTTTTATTTAAATTACCCTCGACTGAGTATGTCATGTAGATGTCCAACAAATCTCTGAACTGAATTAGACCAATCTTCAACCGAACCATTTACTTGTACGAAGCCCTAATTCATAACTTCCTTATACAGATGGCATCGACGGAAAGCAAGCACGGCGTATAGGCGTCTCGGGGCCTCTGGGAGAGTTGTTCGACCACGGACTGGACTCCTACATAGTCTTTCTCATACCCTTTAGCCTCATCTCTGTCATGGGCAGGGGAGAATACTCTGTCTCCACGTTTAGGTAATCGGCGAATATCAAAGCGTCAAGCGCCTAATTTCTTTGGCATCATTTATGTTATGGTTCAAGGTTTTGTAAGTTTTTACGATATTCCCAGTTATTTGGTAGAAGTTCGGGACGTCTTCCAAACTACGGAGTATACTATTAAGCGGTACTGAAACTTTATCAATTTCATCAATCATCATTAATGATACCAAAGTAATTAATGAAAATGCGTTTGAAAACGCTCATATATGGTGACATTGTTACGTTACAAATCACACAAGTAGAAACCTACCTGTACCCTTACCATGAGTTTGCAATGTTTCCATTACCGTACTCGCTAGCGACTGCGTAAACGATTTAGTATGGCGATTCTTAGTTCTATTGCGTAACCGCCAGAGGCGCTATACTTTTGTCCATACTAAATCGTTTACGCAGTTGCTAGCGAGCACGGTAATGCAAACATTGCAAACTCATGGTAAGGGTAGTGTTATTAGTTCTATTCGGAAATCTTTATTGTTATATAGAACGCTAAAAACTGTTACTAAGTTGCGAGAGGCTGAAGCAAGTTTCAGTAGTTAAGTGGTCTAGAGTCAAGACTTTGTCCGATTGGCCAATACGGCGCTTAGTTCCCTAGAAAACGTTTTGATTATGATTTTACTATAAAATGTATCAACTTTGTTGTGGTATGTTGGCAGGGGCTACCTAGCAGTAGCAAGTGTGGTGCTTAATTTCTACGTGAGCCATTGGGAGAAGTACAACACTGGCACTCTGTATCTGCCCTGGGGGTATGATCTGAGTATGTGGGTGAGTTAAGCCGTCCGGTACCGGTGACTGGGATCCCCGGCCGAATAACAAAAGAATGTTTTGTTTTGTTTTTTTCGCTGGGAGAGTAGTAGTAGTAGTAAACACTTTATTGCATAAATAAGTAAGTACATTAGATACAAGAAAAACAAACTTAATAGTAGACATTTGTAGAAAGGCGAACTTAGGCGAGGACGGGCGCGAAAAAGGACATTTGTCCGGGTTAGCATCATTTCGTCTAAAACGCAACTGGTAGAAATAGCAACTCGTCTAAAACGCAGCTGGTCACTGCATCAAAACGCAGCTAAATACAAGTCGCCTGAAAAGCAAATGGTCTAAAATACATTTTTATTTTAGACCGATAGTTGCGTTTTAGACGAAGTGATACTAACCCATTTGTCCTATCCCTATCTACCCCATCGAGTGGAGTATCGTCGTCTAGAGGTCGTTAGGTAGATTAATACTTTATTTTTTGTTTTAAAAAATATTGGAAACCAACGTAATGAAATGCCACCATCGTCAGATTTTATTACGAAGAAGTTTTTAACTTTCCATTGACCTGATGAACTTGAAATTTGGTGATAAGATGAGTACGTATATTTTACCTATTGCTTAAAAATGTGTTCTGTGAAAGTTCCTTATTTTTCCTCTTACAATCAAGTTATTAATTTTGCGGTTGGTATACGGCCTATTATATAATCTGTGGTACGGCACCCTTAATGTGTAAAGTCCGACACACACTTGTCCACTTTATTTTTAAATGTATACTCAGCGATAATTCTCTACCAAGTATTTTTTTTAGTAAGCAGGTACCCTCAAGAACCTCTAGATGGTCCCATATACATTTGGTGAAGGTCTGATGGTTTTACGATACCTATTATCTTTGTTACAGATATCATTGATAAAATAACTTATTTGTGTGCAGGTATGTTCGATTTTCTTTCTCGTGGCCGGCATCCACGGTGCTGAGGTGTATCAGTTCCACATCTTCGAAGGCGTAACCTTCACGCAAGGACTTGAGGTAGCCATTCACGCCACAGGACTGTTCACTACGTTGCCGATTGCCGTGTATAACGTTTATCTGTGAGTATACTATTATTTGTTCATGTCCTATAAAAAAATCACTTTATCTACTCCCTTATAGTAAATCCTCTTTAACATGTTCAAAAACCGTAGGTAAGACCCAGCTTTTCATAATTTAACCTCGTCATAATTTAACGGTTGTGAGATTTAACTGCACAGCCCGTGAACTTAACAGCACAGCTGCGCGCCTCAGCCGCGAGCGCCTAACGGGGGCTGCGGGTCGGGCTATCTCATCAAACCAGATGAAAGATGAAACACATGAAAGAGTATTTAATATAGATAAATTAGTGTATGAAATTGTACATAATTAGGCATTAAAACACTGTAACAGTTGCATAATAAACTACTATAATGCACCATGTGTAGTGTAGATATGCGTCACTTGTTTCTTCCCTTTACGGTGTTCTCCAGTTTATGGTCATTATACGAGCGTTTCAAACGCTCTCATTACCGTGACCCCACTATTGCCCGAGTTTCTATAGATTTTGGTGGCGTTTTATTCGGAAACGTATCAAAGTAAAAACTCAGGCTCATTGCCTCCTTCTCACGTGACCCCTGGGTGGTGCTAAAAATTTAACAAAACTGGCAATCGTACTGTCTTCTCCAAGATCTCACAGTTCGAATAATTGTCAATAAATAAATTGCCTCCAAGCCTTTGTAATAGATGGAATGACCAGGGAATAATAAGTTTCGTTATTTCAGATCTTACAAAAACCGCTCAGGAAAGATGTACTCATTTCTTGAAATGCTGCGGCCCGCGTGGTCTATCGTGGCTCTCACAGGTGTCATGACAGTTTGGGCTGTCAAGTCGTCGCTCGATGTTGTGGAATACGATCCCAGGGCGTTTCTACTGCTCTTTGGGACCCTTTTCAGTAATATTGCTGTGAGTATTTTGTGTAGGTACTAGGTACGTTTGACGTATTTCCGCCGGCGCTTCTAGTTTTTTACAATATAAAACTACTACTAACCGTATTTGAGAGTAGTTTCTGACCAATTGTCTTATATATGGTAAGATATGCAAATGAACCTTCAGCACAAAATTACTTTAAAAAACCGCTCCCTTGAAATGTGTTATATTGGTGACACTGACACGCCACCATTTACTACCTCTTTCATCCAATCTCAAAGCAATAGCGCTGAAAATCCTTTAACTTTAATCCTTTAGGATCGTTAAAATTCAATTGTTTATTTGTAAACAAAGGTTGACTGACAGGGTATTACAAATCTTGTGGTTAGGACCTTAACCCCTGCTCCGGGTCATTCTTGAAGCAAGGTGGCCTATTGATTGCAGTCCATGTAAGCGTTTCGGCACCTTTGCACCATGACATGAATGAAGCGCGTTGGGATTAGAGTCTTTAGATCGTATTATAGATTCGTTTCCATATTTCAGAGTCGTTTGATAGTCGCAGAGATGAGCGATCAGCAGTGCGATTTCATCACTTGGCTTCTGTGGCCACTCTTCGCTGGTGTCTCCTTATCCCTGTGGCTGCCTCGGCTTGAGCTGGCCGTCCTCTACATACTCCTGCCTTTGAGCATCCTGGCTCATGTGCATTATGGGGTTTGCGTGGTGAGTAATGCGTACATTAAAGTTTTCATCCATCTGTATTCGTACTCCGATTACCGATAGGTATCGATAGGTACTCTTGGCGCGTTGTAACTTGTAACGTTGTAATGAGGCGAAAACTGTGAACAAATCTTTGAGGTCGACTGTACGTACTACACTTGGATACTACTACTTAAAATGTTAACTATATTCTCAATAATAGGCTATGAAATTCTGAGAAATAATCCGAAAAATTAATCGACAAAAAAAACATTATAGTAAAGTATCAAAATTTCATTAGAATCGGTTGAAAAATACGATCTGCAAAGGAGAACAGCCGGAAATCCACCAGACGTACGAAAGCATTTTGCCCAAGCTGAAACGGGGCTTTGCTCGCTGATGTCAATAATTTATACTCAAATGAAACCTGAAAACATTACACTCCTTTTTTTGGGCAAAAACAGACTCCATTACGACCACTACGAAGCAACTTCACTGAGCGAAAAAAATACTAATTATTAGTAAGTTTTAGTGAATCCCAGGACAAGGAGATTATACATATACTAACGGTTACAAAACACACAAACACACTTTAGCCTAGTTGGTGATCTTGCCTAATAGGAAGCTCCTGGGTTCGAATTCCGGTCAGGGCATTTATTTGTGTTGGTCTGATGAACAGATCCTGAGTCTTGGATGTTTTCAATCAATCAATCAATCAAATTTATTTATTTCTGTGAATATGGTACAATTTAGGGTCTTATAATTATATTAGTTCAGCACATCCTGCCAGTGTTGGCGTAGAAACAATTAATACACATGAAATGAAATTAATACACATGTTTTGTATGTATTTAACATTTAAGTATCTAAGTACTTAAAATCTATATAAGTACGAGTATGTATATTGTCGCTTAGTACCCGTACTTACACAGTACAAGCTTTGCTTAGTTTGATGCTACTTAGGTCGATTTGTGTAAAACTGGCCACAAATATTGGACTTCATCACATGCTTTCCGATTAGCAAGAACACGACAGATTCTAGTTTCTACAGAAAATAGCCGAGTCGCTATGCATAAGTCGTTGATATTTGAGGAGTTCCGTCGATTCCCCTAGGATCTTGTACGTCAGCCGGTTAAAATCTTTGGGTAGAATAAAGTTTCTTACAAACATTGTTTTATTGTTTTTTTTATACAACGACAGTGGCAAACAAGCGCACGGCCCACCTGATGGTAAGCGGACACCGCAGCCTATAGATGCTCGCAACTCCAAAGGAGGCACATGCTCGTTGCGGACCCTTAATAAAATTTGAGGATTCACTGTGTTGAAAGCAGAAGGGACAAATTTAGGTCCCTCGCTCTCAACACAGTGCATCCTCGGGAGCTCTGGCAATCTTGCTCACTTCCAGGAACACAACACTACATATTTGTATCGTAAATAATGTTTTAGTGACTTTAACCCGCCCGTGAACGATCTTTGTGGCGCTCTCTGGGGGAGGCCTATGTCCAGCAGTGGACGTCGTTCGGCTGATTATGATGCTGATGATGACTTTAACAATATGGCAATTGCAGGTTCGACAGATGTGTCAACACTTCGGAGTGAACTGTTTCACAGTGCCGCGGTCAAAGGCAAAGAAGATACAGAAGAGGAAAAAATAGCAGTCGACCACTGATTGCAACAGATCCTACTAATAAAATGTAAAAAAGAGGGTTTACTTTTTCAGTGTCGGCGTGAAGCAAATTTCATTCCCAAAAATGCCAAATCACAGCTTTGGATTGAGCTTCCTTGTTTGCTAAAGAAACATACAAATGTAAACAGCAGAACAAAGTAGCCTGCTACTAATTATATAAAAACAATTGCATGCAAAACTTAACCGAATGACAAAGATGGGGTAGTAATAATGAGTAGAGTGGATAAAGTAAATTCTTCAAAAGTTTCAAGCCGTTATGTGCCTATTTGTTCTTGTCTGGATTCTAAGACAAACATTTAAACAGGAGACAATAAAGACTCAACATTTCGTGAAGTCTCAAAAAAATCCTCAAAAAAGGTTGCAGTTTAGGTAATTTATGGAACATCTTAACACATTTCTAATATTGTGCTAAATATTATGCATGTACCTGCTTCCTGACATATCTCCGAAAATAAGAATAGAACAAAAGATAATTTGACACCACGACACAATCTAATTCACAAAATAATACGTAATCCAATACAGAATAGCAAAAAGTGAGCAACCCAACATTGCATCGCGAAAAGCTGCGGAGCCTTTGTTACATGCCAGACAGAGACGACCATAGCTATCCGAACCGCTTCACAGCTCCGTCTTTAAATTACACGTTCTCATAGCCTTGTACCAGTTTGGACGCTTCGAGGAAGGGCGGAAAGAGTGTTACGCGTAGTAGCAGTTTTTAACCAATGGAAAACTAACTTAAGGTTGAATTTACCGTGTAAAAGGATGGTGGTTGTGACGTTCTCATAATTAGTGGAAATACAGTAATGGGGGGTGCACGACATGGATACCGAAGTCGGGGTTTAGAATTTCAGTACAGCTTCGGATAGCTGCGAAGCGCTGCTTTGTTAGCTCTGCGATTGTTTGCCGAGCCTATTTTTTTTTAATTTCCTACGCGTTCCTGCCCCTCTTTTATCATTATAAAATTCAAACCGGATTCTTCAACAAAACGTATAATCTCACTCGTACAAAATACAACAGTATTAAATTACAAAATATAATTTTTAACAACTTTAAAGTGGACGGTGAAACTTAGTGCTTTCAGTGTTTTCTAGTGTCGCTCAAATTTTTATGTGAAATGATAGAAGATAGATTTAAAATTATTTAGGTAAGTGAGGTGTTTGCGAATGGAAATTAACCGGAATAAAGAGTGGTGTGGCAAATAGGTATATGGCATGTTGACAGATTTTCAAAATTATAACATTAACGCATGCTTTGGATAATGTTTCTGAGGAGGTCTTACCTGTTACAAATTCAAAGAATGAATTGGTATGCATTAAGAGCTATTGGTTTTTAAAAAGATACATTTATACACAAATTTGTAGATAAGCAATAAAAAAACAATCGATAACCTTGGCATTGTTTTCAACAAAATACGTTTTTAAAACATAGTTTGCAATATTTACGGAAATAATACATAAGGTAACTAGTTTTATAAGTACTTAAACAAAGAAACTAAAATTCTGCGGCATTACTAAACCTAACCAAAAAGCATAATAACTTAAAAAATTTAATTAATTGTAAACGGCTCATTAAACTGAAATAGAGTAAGTAAAGTAGGTACCTACCTATAATTTGCTAATTGGATCTGTTACATTACACACACACTAGGCATTTTACTAAATAAAAACCCAACGAGCGCAAAGAAAAGTGACTCTACATATCTCTATGTTTTCAGACTTTTCGCGATAACTCTAAATGAGAGTTTACATGAAACATTTTGGGATGTATTATGTAAGAGGTTCTTCAATTATGTTCCACCAATTTAATATAAACGTTCTTCATACTAAACTGTCGGATTAAACTTAAGTTACCACGCATAGGATATAAAAACGAATTAGGAAATATTCCTATAGGAAAGGTTTCTAGTGCTTTATAAAGTGACTTTTGACTAGGCCAATTCTGTTCTCATTACATTTTATAATCTACCACGAAAATTTTATGTTTCACATATTGACAGAAAAGTACCTAGGGTGACACCACCGGTAATGGACAAGGCCCAATGATGTTCATTAACTCTTATGTAAAAGAAAATAAGAGCCATTATTTTTTTATAGAACAATCAATTTAAAACCGTATGATCTTTGAATAAGGGTTGAAGTGTCCATTATTGGAGCTTGTTCTTAAAGTGTCCATTATTGGTGGTGTCACCCTAGTGTTTCTTTATCCCTCCCTACTTTTTTCCTTCCTTAGTTTATCTTTCCTATCTCCACTTTTCAATTTTATATTTGCAGACATCATTTTACTATTTTAACCGACTCCAAACACCTTTTCTCAATTCGAGTTTCGCTTCTTTACTGTATATTTTAAAACAGAATGTCATTAAAAATCTAACACTTAGTTTAGTTACAACGTTATTGCACTGGTCTGAAAATTTATAACTTTATGTGTACGTTATAAAGTATTATGTACTCTTTACCATGAGTTTGCCGTGTTCGCGTTACCGTACTCGCTAGCGACTGCGTAAACGCTTTAGTATGGACACAAGTACAGCGCCTCTGGCGGTTACGCTATAGAACTAAGAATCGCCATACTAAATCGTTTACGCAGTCGCTAGCGAGTACGATAATGCAAACATTGCAAACTCATGGTAAGGGTACAGGTAGCATATATGACGAAATGGTTTTCGATTTAGGCACCATCATAAAGTTTGAAATGTTGTCAATTGCATTATTTATTTATCGTATGGCATTGATTTCGAACCGTGATTGCATTGATATAAAAACTACGAGTGCCTATGTATCTCGGAAGCACATATAACCTGATTCCCTTATTAAGAGGTTGACAAGACCTAAAAAAAAGTCCCGCTCTAACACGCGTGAGTTTCCAATTAACCATCCCGGTCTTTACGGAAGCTCTGCGCGTAGAATAATATATAAATACTATAATAATATTGAAATAAAAAAAGTGTGGATTATTTGTGAAATATGACTCGTTAGCGGTTTAGGTATGAATATGACGACTTCACGTTTTTAATTGCAGGCCCATACGTAATAAAAATAAAGACATAGAATCGTTTAATGATGATTTTAAGACCAATTTTTATGTATCGAGTCCGTTCACGGTCTTTGAAATATGATGAATATTAACACTTTTTTTTGATGTGCTAGAATAAATAGTTTTTCTTAAAAAACTGCTTAAAAACATCAATTTCAACAGAATTTGGTCTTGTCAGCCTCTTGCTGCTCTATCGGCAATCGGCATTATTTGTCTTGGTGTTGATGTTGGGACATCTTGCATATGATTTCTTATCATGAGAGTAAAATATTAAAATATTTTTCAAAAGGTCAGTACGATAAATTGTGTTAGGATTTCGGACTGTCATTTCATAAATTACACTTAATAAATAATAATAAAAATACAAATACGTACCAAATATCATTCAAAAGAAGTCCGTATATGGCCATAGAGTTGTCATGTTGAAAACAGTTAAAATCAGTAATAGTACCCCGCTACCTTCGTAATCAAATAGACCTTGTTTAAATCATTGAAATTAAAGGTATCTTAAATATACCTACAACGCACTACAGACCTTGGGAGCAAAATGTCTAATTTGATTTTTTCAAACATGATTTTTACAACTAAGGTGGCAAACAAGCGTACGGTCCGTGATAGTAAGCAGACACCGCAGCCTATAGACGCTTGCAACTCCAAAGGAGTCACATGCGGTCGTGCGCGTTGCCGAATTATACAACTAAAACGTATTGACACTAGGGGTCGCATGTTTCGAATCCTTTTTGGAGTTCTTCTTCAGTGTGTTGTGCTGATGAGTTTTTAATTTCCTGTGGCCATGGGATCCAATGGCTAGATCATTAATCATATTAAAATTTCATAGGACCAAACTTACAAGGCATATGCCGAATAGGTCTACCGGAGAATTTGTTTGAGAATACCAATCTTAAACTGAACACAGCTCTAGTGTTTCCGCCCGTGTCTGAAGTATCTTAGCTTCTATATATGCTCCTATGAGCAATACACAGAAAGTTATTACTTTCCACTAGTTTAAATGTATGCATTTAAACTAGTGACTCTGTGAGATTCGCCGCAGAAACGTACGAAATAATTGACACTTTTTTTGTAAATTCCCAAATTATACCTAATTACCGAACCTGGCTCACAAAATTAATCGGTTGAGAAGAGAAACGCGGCCTGCAGATGAAAACAAACCGAAATCTACCCGCAGAAACATACGAAATCTTTGTAAAAATAATTGTTTTTGAATTTTTCCAAAAACTGACACGACAATATTTTTTTATAAGTAATTTTCGAACTTGATCGCGCAATTTCACGAGAATCGGTTGAAAAATGCAACTTGTGGAGGAGAACAAACGGATGTACATACATACGAAAGAATTTTAGTCGAAACTAAAGTAGAGACCTTCGTAACACTCCGTCAATAATGTCTACTAGCAGAAGGGACTTAATTTTAATATCGGTTTTATTTATTAAATGTTAATTGCACATGAGTATACAATGGCGGGCTAGGCATTACCTGATGGCATACTTCTACTTCTACCAGCCATACAATTGAAAAAAAATAGAGATTTATAAAAGGTGCATAGAAAAAAGCATGAAAATTATCTATTAAGAAAACACTACCATACGTAAAAATACACAAGATACATAGAAGAATAAGTACATTCAGAATTACAGATATATTATTTACATCAGGTCAGGTATAGTTTAGTTGTTTTTAAGGCCGTGTATTACCACTTTTGAGTTTTTAAAAACCATCTGAGACATAGAATATAGTGTCTTAAAACCTTAAAAAAATATATGTGTTACATAAGGATCTTTTCTAGTCAAAATCGTAGTCAGTTACATGACCTGATGAATTTCACTCGATAGAAAAAAATCGCGAAGTTACCTCTTTTTGGAATGTATTTTCAATACTACGGCTACATTACTGATATTTAACATTTAATTTTTGTACTCAATTAAAGATCGTAAATAGTTATAGACAAATTCGCAGGGTTTGCTTTGATAAAATGATTGGCTTAATCACTATAGCTAAATATTTACAAAACTGCGCGCAGAGCTTGCGTAGAGAGCGGGATAGTTAATTGTAAACTCTAAAACATAACATTGTAAAATTTGCGTTGGGGATACCTCCCCTTAAGTTGTTCGGTTGTGTATTCCTTTCGGGTGAAAGCCTCCTCATGACGTTTCCATCACCCTTCATCACAGTATAGAATACATACTATAAATAAATCTAAAAATATAATTAAATTTGCTGTAAAATAAATTAAAAATTATATACAAAACATGAATGTATTCACATTTACTTTAAAAAATCTTCAGCAAACCGTGTTTTACCAGGCAGCGGCTATATTTTGTAAATCGCAGGCAGTAGACTCGTCGAAATTAAAACAACGCCTTTTTGTTAACACTCTGCTAATTCTTTTATACACGTTATGGTTGTTTAATTGAACGAAGACAGAGATTATTTAGGGTAATCCTAAGCACAACTTTCGTATAATTTCAAGCAAAAATGACTTTGATAAAGTTGTTTGTGGACAAGGAGAAAAGATGATTGCAAAACATGCCAAATTATAGACAGATAAAACATCAATTATACCTTAAATTATATTTTATAAATAGGGCGAGGCATCCATTCCTGGGTGCCTCGGGTTGTAAGGTCAGATGGTAGTCGCTTCTGTTAGAACTAGTGCCTCCGCCATATCTTGGGATTAGGTAGCGGACCCCAGGCATCCGTCAGAATGCAACTGTACTGAGATAACGCTTGGAGGATGTAGATGAGGGCGAGGCACAAGTGAATTAAGCATCTTCTGGGTGAGCTCGCTACACCGTCGGCCTCAGCTTTGCCCCCTTGCACTGGACACTGACTAGATACGACAGGCCAAGAGCAATGCCATTATTACTTAATTCAAAAAGCCGGCCAAGTGCGAGTCGGAGTCGCACACAAAGGGTTCCGTACCATTATAAAAACGGCAAAATAATCATGTCTGATATATGGGAGCCCCCTTAAATATTTGTTTATTCTATTTTTTAGTATTTGTTAGTTATTTGTAAATTATATATCTATGGCGCTGACCGTCGGTCGAGCACTGTTACCAGCCTAAGGGTTAAGGAAGGGTCCAACGCAAAAGTCATTCTGCAGTAGTAAGTGACCGTTGTCGACGTCACTTGTTTCGGGTGTAGGGTGTAAGGGACGTTGGGCCAAAAATGTTTAGACAAGTCAGGCCTAATTTTGTATTTAAGGTCATTGAACAAGCGAGCGAAGCATCTCCGACTCAGTTTAGGCAAAAATTATTTAGTACTAGCCTTGGCTCGTGACTTCGTACGCGTCCTTCTATAGATCGATTTTGTGACGATTAAATTTTAGGATATTTTTTTCAGGGGTTGTCAACTCAAAAAATATCACTCGCGAGCCACAGCTCACAGCTCTAGTGAATATAGTCGATTAACTCCAATATCCAGGCGGCCGCGGAGGGTCCTTTCCGGCTAAGCCTCTGGGCAGTCATGCATGCCTGGTGGCCGTTCCCCGAACCGTCGGCTTCGGTTAGCCCGCTCGGCCGTGACTAGGGATGTGCTAGGGATGTGGTCAGGACCTGGGGGCCGATTTTTGAGTGTCGAACGCTCGACTTTTCACTCGACATCTGTCTGTCATGTCGAGTGAAAATTAGAGCGTTCGAAACTCAAAAATTGGCCCCCTGAACCCGCTACCTGTGAGTGATTGATTTTATTAACAATAAGGCATCGCATTATCAATTGATCACGAGATCAAATAAATCGTCAAAAATAGTGCAGACCGGGAAAAGCCTATTTAAATTGTATTAACATCAGTTTGATTAGGTACGTTAATATTTTAGAAAAAATTACATATTTTCGCGGTTACTTCTCAAACTGAGATTTATGCTTTTAATACAGAAATAATTAGGAAAGTAAAAAAAATAACAAAATCCAAAAACTGTATGCTTACCATTATTATTATTAGGTAATAACTAAGCAGGTATTCAAAGTTTGACCTACGGAGAAGATTTCTTTACCTACTTATTAATCTCGTTGTATACCAAGTTTCATGGTAATCCGTTCAGCCATTTATGCGTGGCTGGGTAATAAACATTCGCATTTATAATATTAGTAGGATAATGTAACAAAACACGAAAATAAAGTTATTGACGTGCTTAAATAGAATTCTCAAACATATTTTTGTACAAATTCACAAACGAGAAAACCCCGAATTAAGGATTTTCCTGTAAAATTTGTAACTAGTATTAATCCATTTTCTTGATTGTGGGTTAAATATTTTCCTCGACACAGCCCAGGCCCCCATACCACAAAACTTTACAAGTCTACTATTTCACAAAATTGTACAATTTCCCATAGAAAAAGTTGACTTTGTCGACGCTTGTAAAGTTTTGTGGTAAAGGTCCCAGCCCTGCCGTGGCCCGTGCCACACTCCCGCAAAAAGACGACCCTTGCCAGCCACGGATAAAGTTTCCAACCAGCCTCGTGAAAGTGCGGAGAAATGGCTAAATTACGGACTCTTCTAAAATCCCTAAACAAAGTTTTGAACTTATGGGATTTAATTTCATTATTTTATATTATTTTACGAAGGATGGAATTCACAAAATTTTATTTTCCGGTTGAAAATATTGCATGTTTTAAAATGTGTTTTGTTATTCACATTTTTTCAAGTTTTTGTTGCAAAATTTGTATTATGGAAGTCCTACCGTATTGTGCATTTTTCACAGTCTGACCTTTCGGTCATATACATATTGAGGAGACTGCAGAATCTGAGTTTGACATATTGCGAGGTCGGTGATAATACAATCTTATTTCATTTAACCCTTTATAAGGCATAAGCATCTAGAGGTGATACAATAAAACTATTTATGTTCGATTTTTTATTGCTTTTCAGAAAATAAAAAAAATGATTTAAAAAAAACATGGCGGTAATAATATTCCCTCTGCCGGCCTGGCTCTGGTCTGTGAACGGAAATTTCACTGGCTCTAGTAGGTGAATATCATATTTCGTGTTTTGCACTTGTCCACCCATGTTAACTTTATGAATTTTTAACTACAAGAGTCCAGATTTTTTTTGAGTGAAGATCATTCAAGAAAGCTACATTGCCATCAAATATTATGTCAAATTTCCATACGGAAAGTGAAATTAAAAATTTTTGAAACTCAAAAACCTAAGCTCTTTGGCGCGTCCACCACTGTGTTTCATTATTGTAACTCTATAAACTTTATTTATTTTTGCCAAAATTACGTCCGTAACGGTTTTACCTGTATTTATGAATGTTAAATTACGCCATATTAAGCCGCAATATTTTTTTAAATAATTTAATAAAAAGTTATCAACAATTTAATTTTGTCCATCCAAAAAACGCCTAATTTCTTTGGCGTAAATGTCCAGACTGGCATAACGTTATATTTGTATCTACGCAATCCTCACCTCGTGTCCCTACTCCCTTTTGTTCCCAACTAACGCCTGATGGGTACAAAACTATGTCAAATGAAACGTGTTTCTCGAGAATAATTTTTATATCGCTCATCACGGACTTTTTTCCGGCGAGTGACTAATTTCTTCGGTATTCGATTTTGCGGTCAAATATGTATTTATATTTTTTATACTTTTTTAGTACGTGTGTGTTGCGATTATCTGCATCTGTAGTTATAATAAGAAATTATACGTTAAACACCCAAGAAGAAAAAAAATATTTAATATCGATTTCTAACTTCTTTGGCGCTAATTTCTTTGGATTTCTTTGGCATATAGCTCCAAAGAACATAGATTATGTCCAAAGAAGTTAGAAAATGCTTGAGAATGCCCAAAAATTTATTCGAAATTCGTTATATTTTTGAATTTCATTGTTCTATTTAGGATTTGAATTGGTTCCGAATACGTTCTAAATATATTACTAGTACCAAATGAATGAGTCAGGTCCTTGTTTGATCAACAATTCAAAATCAAGTAAAATAATGTTATTATACTCAAAACATACTCAAAAGATTAAAAGCTGATCAAATGCACACACAGTAAAAACTGTTCTAACTTTACTGCGGTTTATAATGCCATAGCTTTATGTTACGTGATTGAGTTGGTTTAAGTCTTGGTCACAAATTAATACACTAAAATGGCATGACAAAAAAGAAATCAGCCATTAAAATTAAAGATTTTGTTATATTTGTAATTTACAGTGCACAGTACATTGGTTGTTTACAATATAAGAATAAAAATGTTTAAGAAATTAGTAGAAAAATAAAATAATTTTAAGATTGGTTAATCTATGTAATAGAACAAATCTGACATTTTGTAAGCACTGTAAGCAGATATATGTTTTAATGGAGTTAGTAAAGCTGTTTTATTTCATTACTTAATATACAAAACCTATTTGGATTTGAAGAGTAGCTAATTTATCTGGCGTTATATTCTAATTTCTTTGGAGTGATTCTGGTGCATTCCTAATTTGTTTGGCATATTTTCTAATTTCTTTGGACCTATCCTAATTTCTTTGGCAATCAAATTTTCAAATTGCTAAAACTTAAGAAATATAGTAGTAATTTAAGGCAGAATAATATATTACTACATAGATTTAAGTCCTTAATAAGGCATGTTATTCCATTTGGCTAAAATCTCGAAAAAAAATTGCGCCACAGAAATTAGAAAATTTCAAGCGAAATTTGATATTCACACTATTTTATGCCCTGTGTAATGGTGTTAATCACAGCGCAACTCCACATTTTTTTTAATTATCTTATAACTTTAGTATTTCTGTCCGGTGCTACACGTCCTGTAACATTTATAATGACGACGAATCCATGGCCATGTGGTCGGTCTCCAACGTTGCTAACAAAGCTTCGCAGCGATTACGTATAAAGCGTGCTCCAAAAAGGGAAAAATATTCCCTCTGCCTTACAAAGGGTTAACTAGCTGGTTCACTAGTGCTGGTGGCCAAACGGCCATAGAGAAAATCTATACACTAAGTATGTAAGGAAGGTGTCAGTAGAGCTGAAACGTAAAAAAACAATAATTTGTTAAAGAGCTGTTTTAATTTATAGTCAGATCATGACCATTAAGGATCCCCATCTCATTGACTAAATTTATTTCGATGCGATTTTTTCAAGTTTTACATAAATTAATTTAAAATAAATCTTCAAATATTATTAATATAGTTAACCATAATATAAACCGCAATGAACACACTTCCTCATGTCATGTCCTGTTAATGTCAGTAATAATCCACCGCAACGCAGACCGAGCCGCCTCATAGAACCCAGGCGTTTTAGCACAAGCGTCGCTTACATTCCTTTTTTTCGAATTTGGATTTCGAACAACGCCCGCATTGAACGTGCGCCTTCCAAGAATGATTTCGTTGCGCACGAGCAAGACGCACGCACAAAAATAACATAGGATAGAGCGAGACGCGCGAATGAATATTAATTTTGTTTTTCTTTTCGTCAATCTGGCCACATGTGGCGATTGTTTTTGGACCTTATGGTCATTCGTTGTGATGTTGTTTTATTTGCCTCGGGCCGTGGTTACTGAACTTTCTGGGGCGTTAGTTTAATTGATAGTGTCGTTTTAACTATTGTACGGGTCAACTGATGCCTATCTCGGAATTCTGTGATTAGTCGATCATTAGAAATGCTATAAAATTAGTTTTGATAACGATTGAAGATTACTTACCAATTACAGTTATTTTACGAATGTTGTGTTGGTTCCGTGGTCTAAAAGTTTATAAACCTTGTACCTACCTGAGCGGCCAATAACTCTACTGATCAATCACCCAAAACCTGTAAAATTTGACACCAAACCCGATCTAGATTTGTCCGACCACATTCATAGTTCACAGTTCGCCAAGTCACGCTACGCTATCTTTGATAATATAGAATAATTTATACGAAAAGAGCGGATGTGTTTGTTACAATTTATAAACATCGTCGGTATTTGACACGGCGCGCGTTGTGCGTTTTATGTGACTAATGAAATGCTAAAATCATTTAAATTTTGCCACTTCCGTTGTGATTTGAGGTGATGGCTAAGATATTAACAGTTATCTTGAAATTTACACATTGAGGAGACCTGTGATTGATAAGGAAGTCACCTACACCTAACGTAGGTAAATTGTAACTTTTTTTAAAGATGCTACAATGTCAGCAGCGCGCTGCGTTATATTTCGGAATGAACTTGTTTATTTCGGAATGGGCGATGTCACGGACACAAAGCGTCCTGAATTGAGTTCCAGTACCTCCACGCTTATCCGTCGCATTTGTATCCCATCCAAAACCCAAGTGCTACATTGTCAAATATAACTCATACACACGTATTCTCCAAAAATGTGACACAGACAGATACGATCAGTCCCTTTCAACGTGTATTATCTGCGTATTCGATCGCGCTTGAGCCTGGATATTTTTTTGTGTACATACCAGCTGTAATCTTGATCTGTTCTCGTTTATGAATGCTTAGTAGCCCAGTTAGCTGGTGAGATATGTGGAGGGTGGCTAATTTGTTACAATGTTGTTTGAATAATTTAGGAATGGTTGGCATGCGTGTCTGAATGTTAATTCGGTGAGAGGTTGTTCATGATATGTTGATCATCAGACCGGGACTTCACTTGGGAATTTTTTGTCAAATACTTATTCGTTTATTATGGAACATTTTGGCTGCTTTCGTTATTTAAAAAAGCATTAAAAGCAAGTAAGCAAGCAAGATTCATCGCCACAAGGGATAACCACGGCAGCTCATTTGGTTAAGAGGGACGGATT
This sequence comes from Cenopis cana, assembly GCA_951800055.1. NCBI lineage: Eukaryota > Metazoa > Arthropoda > Insecta > Lepidoptera > Tortricidae > Cenopis > Cenopis cana. Next base: position 3,932,356 of record OX637495.1, read on the forward strand.
CCAGAGGTCGTGGGTTCAAATCAAACCTGTGGCGGTTAATTTTTAAATAAAACTAAAAAAATATGTCACTGCAATAGCAACGTATTCCAGAGAAATGACTACTTTGACCGAGGATACCATAACAACTATGGTTTTCCTTGCCTACCTAATATAGACCCAGCACGCAATGACTTTTGAAATCCTCTGCTGCTCTTTTCTAGAAAAATATCGGTTAACACGTTCACTGTCCTCAAACAAAACGAACGACAATGTCACAAGTCCAACTGAAAGTTGGACTGTGCATTAAGTATAGGGATGAGACCCCACGGTGGAAGCATGGACTCCTGAAAAAAATGTTCATGGCCCCACATTGGGGGCACTCGGACAGGGAGCATGTTAAAATTAATTATTATGTCGGCATTCAAAAATCCCTCCGGGTTTTAGAACTACGAACATAAACATAACTAAACTATGTCGGTATGAGCAGTGTGTACTTTAAGTAAGAGGCGTCAACAGGTATATATAGACGGCTTTTAACGACCGATTACTATCAACATGAGTTCGTTTAGCGTTGCGACAGTATAAAGCCACCTTCTATGAAACCGTCAGAAATAAGAATAAGAAGTAACAGAAATAAGAATAAGAAGTAAGATATTTCTAAGCGTAACGTAAACGCATTTAAGCAAATTGTTTTCTTTGTTTGATACTCATATTCGTACCCTTGCTGCCATCATACACTGCAATGCATACAATAAAATGGTAGATTCTAAGTTTTTTAAAAATTCTGTAACCTTATTATACATTTCATTAATAATATTATACATTTGTAACCCGCAATGTAGTTCTTGCATGCAGTTATTTTTCGTGTGTAAATGAATATTTAGTTTAGATGTTTGCGTCTGATCAATCTAGTGTTCCATTACAACATATGGAGATAATTCGTTGTCTCTATCCACACCTAAGCCTGCTCAGCAGAGACTATTTGTCACATATGTAATGCTTCATCATCAGAACTCGATAAGCACCGGCGCCTTTGATTACCTAAATAAACTTCGACAATGACATCATCATTGTGTATCGCGACCACCAGGAGTGCATAGCGTTAGGTGGCTCTCCTGATACGGCTATGTAAACATGCTTAGGTACGATTTATATAAGTGCATACAGGTCGCAAGCTTGAAACAGTTATATATTAGGACATTTGTAGAGTTCCGTTGGCTCGAAATTTCATGAGATTCTATTTTTTTACGTAGGTAGTACTTCCAATTATCTTTTAGGATGACAGATTTATTTATTTATTATAAATTAATCGTTTATTTCGAATACCAGGATTTTATTCAGAATTTGTAGGTCATAGTTTTGTCATGTTAAGGGGAGGTATCCCCAACGCAAGTGTCCCGCTCTAACACGCGTGAGTTTACAATTAACCATCCCGCTCTCTACGCAAGCTCTGCGCGCAGTTTTGAAAATATTTAGCTATAGTTATTAAGCCAATCATTTTATCAAAGCAAACCCTGCGAATTTGTCTATAACTATTTAGGATCTTTAATTGAGTACAAAAATTAAATGTTAAATATCAGAAATATAACCGTAGTATTGAAAATACATTCCAAAAAGGGGTAACTTCGCGATTTTTTTCTATCGAGTGAAATTCATCAGGTCATGTTACTAACTGCGATTTTGACTAGACAAGATCCTTATGTAACACATATTTTTTTTATTTATTTTAAGACACTATATTCTATGTCTCAGATGGTTTTTAAAAACTCAAAAGTGGTAATACACGGCCTTAATCCGTTCGAAATCTACTCAGTCTAAGTGTGAACTTTGATTTGTATGTTCGAAATTACCTGATTCGTTACTAATATTATTTTGATAAAAGTTTCCGCAAATTAATTACGCAGCCAGAAATGGCTTGTCATTTATTCGACATTCCGATGTGTCCAGTCTACTAAATCTACTTGCTTACTTAGGTTAAATTTGAACTGCAAACCTTACAGGACCGAACTGCTACCAGAAAAGATGATTACGTTAGGTTAGATCAGCTATCTTAACCACTATTGATACTCATATATGCGAAATACCCTCCGATCAATACTTAAACTTCTCAAGTCTATTGATTCTTGCAAATCGCAAAGTAATCTACCTATAACATAGTTTACTGCCTAGCCGGCTCATACGAACGCGACAACATCATTATTCGTGCGTTAAACTTTAACACAACTTTGTCGCTGTCAATAAGCATATCGGATACATAGTTATTTTATTATATATGTACATACTAGAGTCTGCTCGTCAGGTTTTATTCTGATGCATCGAAATCTATACTCATAAATACACAAGTATACCGCGGGACGGATTTGTTGACATTTGGCACGGAGATAGTTCGAGACCTTGGGAATAGGATAATATGGATATATTATCCTATAGAAGTCATTCTTCACCCAAAACAAGGTGGAAAGATAGTGCTAAAAGACATGATAGAGTGTCGGCATACCAGGACGATGTCGAAGATAGGGCGAAGTGGCGAAGAGTAGTTCGGAAAGCTGACCCCTCCATTATGTGGGATTTATAGCTAGGAAGAGAGAGAGAGACCCCGGAAATAACTCTTTAAGGGGGTGAAAAGGGGATGGAAGTTTTATAGATGGCAATGATTAAGTTTCTCAACGTACACGAAGTCGCAGACAGAAGTCAGTATTTTTATGTTACTAGTGTCTGTAGAGTTGGAGGTATAGACATCGCATCGTAAGCATTATTCACGTTTTCAACACGTGACGTGATGCATTTCCGAAAACTGACGTCACTGAAAATCCCATATACTTATCGAACCCGAACACAAAATATCACGAGGCTCGGTTGAGGAAATGCGACCTGTAGAGAAGAACAGTCTGATATGTCCAAGCTAAAACGGAGACCTTCGCTTCACTAAAGAGAAATATGAACGCCTCAAAAACTAGTGAACCGATCTCAACGATAATAATGTAGTTTAGGCAGGCCTACACATAACGCCCAGCAGTTATAGTAAGCTCATCATATTATTGATAAATTTCATAATCCGTTCGATAATAGTTGGGACAGTACCCAAACGTCCACACTTTCTCACAAACTTAATTTTAGAGGAATAATAAGCTTAGGTATTTCTCCGTTATCGTTAGAAGTGCAATCAGATCCCAATGTTATGATTACAGTAATTTAGGCCTGTGGCTCCTAAAACAAACAATCATAGCGCAATGCTGTTCTGTGGATGAGTTCTAAGTGCTCAGAACACCGACTCGCAAGTACCTACATATTCGGGATTACATAAAAAACTTTACAGTTACCTACAATAATTGTAGGACCTTTTGAGGATTCCATGGACAGCCATGAGAACGAATAACTCTATCTTAGAGGAACTACTCTCGGACATCTACCAAGAGAGGATTCTTTGTTTCTTCGGACATATCATTCGCTCACCTAGGCATGAACTAGAGAGACAAATTATTCTCGGATCCGTGAAGGGCAAACGCCCAAGAGGAAGGATTCCGGTGCGCTGGACCGATGCAGTGAAGAATGTTGCCAAATGCAGCCTTCCCCGTGCGGTCCATTTGACGAGGGACCGAACTGCATGGAGGGCAATTGCGTGCGGTCACGATCCTCAGTCATGACCATGAGGGATCGACTACGAAGAAGAAGAGACAATAAGTGTAGCGACCAAGGCTGTTAGAAATATGCAACGCTTATCATTAGTACACCTATGTATTGATACAAGGATTAAGCATTACGAAAAAACAAGCCAAGTGCGTGACGGCTGACGGGCAACGCGCAATGTAGGGTTTCGAAGTTGTCCACCTCCACCCGTTATATTATGTGAGCTTAAATGTTCATTTACTATGCGTTTGACACAAAGTTACAAAATTATCGAACTAGTAAATGCAAATGGTACGATAGTTTACTTTTCAAAGTAAGACATATACATATATTACTTGAGTTCGTCTATCTATTACTTAAATTCATTTTATACTCGTATATTTACTACTGTAACACGATTTTTTCCCATGCCCAAAACAATGTTTTTTATTTATTTTGCAACATAATTATCAGCTGGTATTTTATAAACTGTTTGTTGTGGAGTCGCAAGTGAAATTTTTCATAATTATGTTAAAGACATTGCGGATACTCTTTATAATAACATCAACAACGCATCCAACTTAGTATGATGTGCAACAAGTTAAACATGCAATAAAAACCGGCCAAGTGCGAGTCAGACTTCGCACATTTAGGGTACCGAACCAACCTCAAATATGTGATTTATCAATAGGCCGCGTGCGTTACGTATACGTAAGGTCATCTTTTACAGGTACTACATGTGATTCACAAAAAATGCAATCGAACGTAAGCTATTTGTTAAAGGAAATACATTTACAGCTTACAACACCTAATTGCTGGAACTACACAATGGGCCATGATGGCCCAGCGTACAGGACGCAGTTACCTATGCGTTAAAGGGAGAAAATCCTATTTTCATCTGTTATTTTATTTCACCGCATAACTGTTCCTGGTTCTGCGCCATCATGGTCCGTTGTGTGGATCTGGCATGATAACTAAAATTAATAGAAAACCTCTTGTGGAAGTCAGTCAAATTGGTATGGAACCCTCAGTGCACCCGCACTTGGCCGGCTTTTCAAAGTATTGGGATCACAGACAACATAAGGTAGCAAGTTTACCTACTCGTATTGTTACAGTAATAAAGGCCGTTATCGCTCGTTCCTAGATGAGCCAGCTATTCATTGTTCGAAATTCAATTTGAGTTTGGCGAACGGAAGGGGGCGTGGTCTCGCCTGGGCGGAGCGCGGAAGGGAGATAGGACATCACGGATGTTCGCGTTCCTAATTTCAATTTCACAGCTGCTCCTTTCATGTTTTCCAATTGTATTTTGAATGGTAGCAGTATTATAAAAATGGTTGGTGCTACGTAGGATGCCTACGATTTATGGGAGCAACTACTCTTTTAATTATATACCTATAAAGACACGTACGTATAAAAAATGCGATTAATGTAGAAACAATACCTGACGGCTGACACTCAGGCACTTAATAAGTACTAAGTTTCTACTCTCTTTGTAAACAAAGGCGGTTTTAAGATGTAAATAAGTAGGTATGTTGTATTGTTTACTTATATGTAAATAAACTACCTGTCTATAAATAGACAGAACACCACATACACAATGGTTATGCAATTAACCTTAGGTGGGGTAAGTTACATGGATAATGAGGCACCCACACTTATTAATTATAAGTGATTGCCTACGTTAACCACTAACTTTAGAAATTAGTATCACCAGTATCCTTAAAATTATTGATTATATGAGAAATACTATTTCTTTTACCAAAAAAACAAATCATTTGATCTAAGCTAGCTTTGAAAAGTGAGAAAAAAGCTTTGAATGTTGAGAGTGAGGGAGCTAAATAGGTCCCTTCTGCTGTCAACACAGTGCATCCTCAAGTTTTATAAAGGGTCGGCAACGCGCACGTGACTCCTTTGTAGTTGCGAGCGTCTATAGGCTGCGGTGTCCGCTTAGCATCAGGTGGACCGTATGCTTGTTTGCCACCGTCGTAGTATAAAAAAGACTTGGTTTCCAGTTAGTTACACCAACAAAACGGGTTACGAACTTGGCATTTTTTCACATTTATGTTTTGATGGCACATTTATGTTTATCATTAATTTTTGTGATATAAGTAGGTGTTTTTTTGTTTTCAAATTAAAAACGCTTAATATTATATTACTAGCTGGCACACATTACCCACTTCAAGTACGGGAATAAAACATGAACATCCTTTTTGTCTTTAAATCGATCTTTCAAACCCCGCAACGCAATGTAGGTAGTTTAACTTGCATAAGATTCTTAATAATGTATATGAATGAGAATGTAGGTGTGCAAGAAATTATTTACACAAATCTTTATCTCAGGATTACTAAATAAGGTACAGTCACGAGTTTTAATTTCGGACTTAAGGTTGACAGTCCTGTCAAAGTGTATAGAAATTCACTGAAAAAGTTTGTGAAATGGGTAATAAATCAAAGCACGTGACCGTACTACTAGCCCATGTGTAAGAGTACTAATAGTACAATACTTAACAAGGGCGGTAAAACAAAGAATGTCTCAGATCGCAGGTATTTGACGCCCGAGCCGAAGGCAAGGGCGATAAATATGCGATCTGAGGCTTTCTTTATTATCGCCCGTGTTAAGTACAAAATTTTACGTCACCCCCTGGCCAGGTAGTGGGATTTCACGCGCGCGGAGCGTGCGGTAATTACCGCTTTATGGCCAGGTGTGACATAAAGTAATTTTTGTAATTTGTGCGCTGTTTTTTTTAACTTAGGTAAGTGTAGATAGTGGTTTTAAGTAAATAACTAGTATTTCTTCTAGACAGTCATATTGATCCGAATTTTAAAACCGGTAGTTTCTTTGTGAAATTCATCGATATCTATTCTAATAATATAAGTACTTATAAACAAACTTTATGCAGCATCATTGCAGCACACATTCGGTTTGTTTGTATATTTTGTCACTATAGAAAACATTTATCTTAAATTCAAATAAACCACTCAAACCTACACTATGATTATGGAGAAAGCACACGGATCGCATAAAATGACAGCCTGTACCAACACCGACGCATAACCATATCTCTAGGTACTTTACGCGGATCAACGAAAGGCTTTCGAAAACTCGTATCTCATTTTTTGTATACTTAGATATAAAAGAGACTTCGCTCCATATGAAATAAGAATACATTTCGAACAAGTACGAAATGAGATCGGAGATTGTAAAAGTTATCGTCCCAAATCGCGACGCCGCTGTATTAGCAGCCAATTTCCATAAAGCACTTTGTTTCAAGCAATATCATTTAAATATGCGAATGTACTGCCAATTCATGGGCGTCTGGTACTGTATTACTAATGAATAACGCAAAATCATCATGGCAACGGCTTTCCCTTCATTATGGACGCGAAACAATAGGTACAATGTTTAGCGCAGATCCACGATTAGGCATACGAAGGGTTAAGTAGGGATTACTAAGTACTTGGGTCATAAACTGATTTAGGTTCGCATCTTTCCTGTGGACATATCAAAAGTTAAGGGCTACAAAGCTTAATTTTGGATTGGTCTAGTAACCCGCATAAACAGTGTCTCCGGTTCTATAAATCCATGTAATAAAATCATAACTCACATGCTCATAAGCCGTTAACTATTGACCACAGGAGAGACGACTTTTGTTTATGACCCATTTACCTTTGTGAAAAATGTGAAATGTACACTGAAAATGTTAATGTCATACACATGCATACGAGTACGTATGACATCAGTATTTATGTATAAAAAATGGAATTCACCCATTAGCTGTCAAAACTAAAAGGGTGAAGACCATATTTTTGGCACAAAGTTAAGGCATTTATTCGCCTACATTTTATTTTATTCCGTTGTGATACGACAATTTAACATACCTACTAACTAAACGTAACTTTCGTGTCACCGGGGAATCAATTAAAATGTAGGCGAACACCCTCAATTATACAAAAATACACACACATATAATACTGTCACCAGTGTCACCATACGATAATTAAATACGTGCTCCAACGACAGCTAGTCTTTCTAAATCAATCTAAACGAGGCAAAATACAAGCAATTCGATTTAATTCGATCATAAACACGAGCACATAATCGATTTACAAAGCTGCGGTGACATCCGAATGCCGGCAATCGTTTTATTTTATCGATGAATATTCAAACGGAACGCCTCGCGAAGTACGTGCACCTAGCATTTTTAATATTCAGATATTCATCATTTATGTGGGGTTAAATCTTAGAAACTGTAAACTTTTAAGCAATTATTATGGCTTAATTATTGTACTTAAAGTTTATAATCAACATATGGATGAAGACCATTTTTTTGGACCATTATAGTTAAGACTTTTATTTGGTCTACAATTTAACGATTGAGAGACGAAAGTAACCCATATCCATTCGTGTCACAACGGAATCAATTAAATTGTTGTGGTCTAGAAAAACTTCAACTCGTGTAACTTAAACATAAGTCCCTCAATTTTTTCAAGTAAATAGTACCATGACTAAAATTTTACATAATTAAACTTACAGGAAATAATTATAATTACTATAATAGTTACTTATACTATACTGTCTATACTTATCCATAGGTACTATAAAAAGTAATAACTGTCCTTCAATACCAGCATAAAGAAATAGGTAAAAGTGATATTTTATTGTCCACCACATTAAATTCTATGGGCGGTCATATTAATTCAATTTACAAGTATCTTTCATTACAATGTTAACTCTGCATTTGTGAAAATTACTTAGCGACAATTTCCTCCTTTATTTCTTTGGGATAAGATTTAATATACACTTGTGTAACAGCACATTTAAGTAGGTAAATACGGATCTCGCGTTGTTGGTAGTGCCCCCCGTAGGGACGGACCATAGAACACAACTGTGTTACCAGTTTTTCTTGTTTTAGAATTATTTAATTTTGGATCAGACAATTATTAATACATAATTTCGCACGCGGTCGCTGCGCTGCTTGTACTACATTTCATCGACTTTATTTGAGTTAATTTAGATTTTTTTCCCTTGGTGCAAATCCTTAAATACCAATGTAATAATAATAATTGACATAAGTACCTATAGCAGAAGGTACATTTTACAGTGGTAGATGAATAGTCCTGTCTGAAATCACAAAGAAATGCAATCATCATGCAAATTTGGTAGCGCTTGCTAGACGGGTTTCTGTCATTGATCATCCTAGTGTTATCCCAGTACAGTTGCATCCTGAAGGATGCCAAGGGTCCGCTACCTAATCACAAGATTTGGCGGGTTATGGCAGTGATTTCGTGAATGTACTATCAAATCAGCTGAATCGTGACCCACCGTGGAACCTTGACACAGAAAGTGTCATAACGATTTTCCTTGTCAGGCAGTTCGATGTCACTATGACATTTTCTGAGACACAGTTCCACAGTGGGTCACGATTCATTTGGTTCGATAGTACCTAGTATATAGACTGTAGACTACCCAGGAACTTCGATGCTCCTTCATACGCATCCTTCACGTATTATATTATAAGTTATAAAACCCTGGTCCTCCCGAGGCGTCCAGCAGCGAGCAACGCTACCGTTGCGCCCCCTGCCGTTCGAAACAAACAAACATAACCAACATACCATACTTCCTAACTCCTATTTTCAATTCTTATTTTTCATTCAATCAACTGGTGGATTTAATTCAATTGGACAGCTCGGCTCCCGCGCAACCAAAAAATGTTTAATAAAAACAGAAGCCGTAGGTATACTGACCACACAAACAGCGATAAAGCTTTGCGGTAACGCCAAATCAAAACAAAGTTAAAATAAGTGCAGCATAGTACCTATTGGTTCTAATTTGCAGTACCTTAAATCATTAACCGAATAAATTAATTCAAAGTTAATCAATGTTAAGTATATTTATTACAGATTTTAAATAAAGCGTTCTCGAAGTAGCTAACCGTCCATCGATAAAAAGGTGCGTTCACAATTACGTCGCCATCGATTTGACAACTTGATGAACACGCTCGGTTCCACTTTGAAATTGACGGATCCATGTGGGTGGTCTCGGACGTGCGTGTAATTTTTTCTGCTTTGTTTTTAATTTGTTTTTTTTTCCGTTAGAAGTGATGACTAACAGGCATCAATAACTAGCCACCGGTGGAGTGTGAAAATCGTTTGTGACGACTTTATGCAATGATTTTTATCTGATGAGATTTAGATAATTTGATTTAATAATTTTGGTAACAAGCCACAATAGCTCATTTGTCAGAGTTTAGTTCTTAGAATTGTTAAGTTAAATAGTAATTGAATAAACATATGAATTTCTTTGCCTTGTAGGTCTAAGCTATGGATTGTGACACAAATTTGTATAAGATATCAATAAGACACGATCCAGGCTCATGGTGCCAATTAAGAGTGAAATAAGCGCAAAATGGCCGCTCAAAATGCTAATTTCCGCTCAAAAAACTGTCAGTGACGTTAGCCGAGTGAAGTGAGTGTCCGAAATGTACGTTTGCTACACAGCATGGTGACGTTGATGCCGTGTAGCTACCTCGGCGGCGGGTCTCCGCGCTGCAGCTTGGAGCATACGGAACCAAAGGTCAGCATCCACGGGTCCTATCTCAAACGCACTGCTACAAGCAAAAAAATCTCTAATATTGGCAGTTCTGAATTTGTCACGTGATTTACATGTTGATAAAAACAGAGCTTCTGCTTTTATTAAGTTGGACTTTTCGGACGCGTCGATATTTGAATATTGAATAGTCTCGACGATTTCGAAAGGTGTACATTCCCTTTGCACAGATAAAGCACATAGTTAGCACCCCTTAGTAGCACGTTAAGGCATGGCATTTCGGCAGCTTGCCTCTGCACCTTTTCTGCTTGCATGGCCCGCACCGCACTGTGCTTTTCTAAACTGTTACATCGGTCAGGAATGCGAGTGATCCGATTAAATGCCACGCGATACGATGATTAAAACCTTATCTCTACCTCTAGCTGTTCGGGTGTCCGTAACTAACACCGAATTTTATTGTCTGTACTCGGACAAGCTCCATAGTGTTTATGTTTTCCCAGTGGACCGGCGTCAGTTCTCAAGTTACCATTCATACGTTATTCTTTAGGGACTATTAAAAAGTCGTTATAAGACTGTGGTGTCGCTAGTTACCTACGGGACAGAGTGTCGTTAGCACTTGACACCGGGCGATTATGAATGCGTGGAGTTGTCTTTCAGCGATGAAGGCTGAATGGCAATAGGTATCTGACATAGGAATGCGTTATGGGGTTTACGGCATTTTCACGTGATTGCAATGTGTAGTCACCATTTGTAAATAACACTACCCAAGCATAATACAAACAGCATGGGTGGTCGTAGGCGTTAAGCACTTGATAAACTTCTGACGACTGCTCAGAACAGATTTGCACATTTAAAGCTGACTTAAAATAACAAAGACGAGAACCAAATTAGGGGCCTCTAAACTGAAGCATCTAAATCTGAACTCATTCTCTAAATCTTTAATGTCTCCTTAAGGAAGTAGAATTAAACGCAAACAAAACCCACCCACAACTTACAGACATAAAACAAATTCGTCGAAGTTCATAGTCCGGTGCACCGCGATTTATAAGACAAGCGAGATGTCTCTCTTGGTACCTTAAATATCTGCATCATTTTCTAAAAGAGCATTTAGTGACCACGCATTTCAAGCAAAGACGAACTTTAAACAGAACAAGTAACAGATCTTTTTCAATAAATTGCTATGCTTGATAATAACTTGTTAGTGATAAGAATTTTCTTCAATAGCAATGACTATAGAGATTGGCTAGCGCAATAAAAGGTGAGATAGGGGTGTGTTATCTCTTATCTAAGTTTGGGAACACTTAAATCTCTTGATGAAGTATGCTACCTTGGTATAGTTTGGACACAACTCTAAGGCTAAATTCTGTCAAACGAACGCAAGCAAAACTAGACTTAGAGCTCTGATTGTAAAGTAGATTTTTGCTTGCGTTAATTTGACAGCACTTGGCCTTACAGTTTTGTACGAACTATAACTTGTTGTGTTTCATGAAAAGTAAAATTACTTTCGTAGCGTCGACTGCAGAACAAAACAAGATCTTAATAACATGATTTTATTTTTGTAATTATTACCTACAATGATTTATGGGGATTTAGAAACTACAATAAGAAGTGCAAACAAACAAACCAACATTATAAAAGGCGTGGAATCGTGGATACTTTAAACAAAAGGACACGAAGAACTTCCAAAACAAATGAAGGCAACCTAAAACAAATCGTGAGCGCCACAAATATAAATCACTATTAAAATTGACATTTCACGCGATGACTCAAAAAACGTATACGCATCGAATAAATTAATATCGTAGCAATATCTCTCAAATTATCAACGATAACCCAGTGACAATAAATAAATATGGCGGGCGGTAAATTTGTAAATTTATTTCGAGGCGCGGGTGCGCACGATCCCACTCGTAAATATAAACTGAGATAAAACAATAAACGAATTACGTATAAATAATGGAGCGTTTTGTCGAGCTGCGTGATTAGGATACAGGCTGTTGTCTCGATTTCGCCTATATTTTGTTCACTATAGATTTGGATGAAAAACGATGAAATGTCTATAGGAGTTTCTACTGACAGCGTACTATCTAATATACGATTGGAACAAGATAGAATTCTGCTGTGGTACATATCTTTTTAAGATTACGGGAGGACAAATCCACGCACCACATACGCATAGGAACCTATATAATAAAAATGTAAAACTCAATTCCTCATTTCCGAAAAGAATGCAAAAAAAGTCGTGTTCGAAAATACCATCCAAAATTTAATGACCCCATCCAGTCAGATTTATAATATTAACATCGGGACAAAATACGACATTAACCAAAAAGAACACAAGAACAATTATAGTGACAAATGTAAAGAACAACCTGTGTAACCGAAGCGCGCAGGCGCGTTGTCGCGCGTAAAACGAATAAATTAGCGGCTATCGCGAGATCGGCCGGCCTCACACCTCGATGGGAACGAGACCGTGATTTACGCCCTTTCTCACAGTGACATCTTGGAACGTATGCTGCCTTGGTACTTCGTAGTGCTAGCAAACTAGGGGGAAGAGCATGATTGCATCGGGAATTCAGATTCAGTAAAGCCCAGTGGGATAAATAGATCTACATGTCAAATCCCATACTAAAAATGACGTTAAAATATGCCTACTGTACGTTCGAAAAGTTACGTGACTACCCCGCTGATCTAAATTAATCGGAAAAAGGAACTGGTCAAAAAATCTAACGGGGCATGACTGAAAATGTGACATCATTACTATCCACACTAAAAAATTGCACATTATGTAACGGTGTATGTAGTTTTGGTAAAAGTTCAAATATTTAGTTTCAGTACCCACCATAATTACAAACCCACTCATCAATTGAATCACAACAACATTTAACGTCCAAAAATCTAATTTTACAGTACCATAAAATGTCTCCTCAACTAGATTATTAGTTAGTTTTAATGGAGACACGGTGGCGCCCCAACGTAAATAAATCCGAGCCGATTTTATTAATGTTGTTACGCCTATCTCGATCTTACAGACGTTTAAGACTTTTATTATTTATAACTTGAATGTTATCTTCAATCTCCGTTACCGAACTCGGGATTGTTAACCGTTATCTAAATATTACACCTACTGCTCCATCTGTGTCGTTAGGGAAATATTTTATAAAGTTTAGATCAACGATACTCTTATGAACTTTTCTAAACTTTTTATAGTGAAATAATAGAAACCGAGGAATTTAGGAAATAAATAGGTTTTAAATTAAATTTATATTTTTGGACCGCTTTTAATTTGTCTGTAATTTATTTAATCCTTTAATATAAAAATGTGTCATAGAATTTACATGGGCAACTATCGTGTCACAACGGAATCAATTATATCATAGACTATGGTCCAAAAATTTGATCTCCACTCAAAAGGGTTCTGATAAAGCTAAATGCCAAATGACTTCCTAAAATACCTTGAAATTCATTCCTGAAAGAAGATAATTTGTGATGTGTCATTTAATTTGACCCCATCCTACTCGAAAATTCTCCTACGTGTACAATAATAAACTATGATGATGATGATAATTTGTCAAACCATATCAAATCATTATTCTCCTAATTTTTTATCGATTATACCCTAAGGAGTCCGGGATCCGCTTTGAGACCTAATCCCAAGATTAGGCGTAGGAGTTTTTCGAAAGCCACCTGACCTTTAAACCCTTCAAACAATATCAAATATGTACAAATATATCCGTCAAGCAACGACCTCTTTATCGCTTCACATCCCTGACGATTACCGAAATATTTCATCCACTTTGAATTAAGTCTTCAACATCAATGGTCCGGAATGAATCAGATTGTAGTCATCGCGACTAATTTCGGTGATTAACATTCATGTCATGTTTATTATTATTCATGGGAACGAAGTTTTTTATCTCGGCTGCAGAATAGCATAGTAATATCTACTCGGCTTCAATAAAATAGAGAACTCCTGGGCAGCAGGCTCAGACTACCCACTAAACCCCCAACGATTGTCCGACGACATCGCTTCTAGGGAGGGCCAAAGGTTCGCTTGGCGCATTATACTATGACCCTCGCGATTCGCCCGCTATATGCAGGCCTGACCAAAGAGAGCGCCCCGGGATAATTTTGGGGCGCTTCTATCCCGTGGATTAGATAGGTGGCTAGAGTCCCCCGACCCTACCACCCGGTCCACTAAGGCTCTTCTTCTGCGGATATGGGGAGCTGATGGGTCATTTTCCCGCTCCCTTTCCGCGGCCTCCTTCTGAGCCATTACGGACTTGCAGAAGGAGGCCACTGCTTCCCAGGACCTCTCGCTATCGATCATAACTTTGTACAACCTGCACTGAGCCTACCACCTGGACACGACCTGCCCTGGGCAACATGGAAGTCCCTCAATAGACTGCGTACCGGAGTTGGTCGTAGTAGACAGCCTGTGCAGGTGGGGTTTCACCGGGGCATCTTCTAACCGCTGCGTGTGTGGTGCCACTCCACAATCTCTGGCGCACATTACCAACTACCCGGCTTGCCCATCTTCCTGCTCCCAGGAAGACCTGGTTAAAGTCAAGCAAAGGGCAATAGACGTCGCTGGCTTTTGGGCCAGCACAATCTAGCATAGCGCAGCCATCGACTCGATAAAAAGAAGACGCTATTGTTGTTCTCTTTTTTTTAAAATATCATCTTAAAGGGCCCACTGAATATTATTGTTAACATTATCTTGTTATATATGTATGTCGCTGTAAACATTAAACACAGTAACGACAAATCAGTAATCTCAGATAATAATCTAGACATGAGGCGTACGTAAATAGTGGCGACAATACTCGGGCGACCACAATGTGGTTCCTAGAAGGACGCGAGATGTTTGGGTAAAAAATGTCGCTCGCTTGCACGCATTGTGGCCGGTGATTATGAGTCAATGTGTGATAAAACATAGATGAGTACTTGAATGGTTTCAGTCATTATAATTAGTGTTGTGCTTACTTTGGGGCTTATAATTAGTTTCCTTCGTTTGGTTTGAATCGCTGGTTTCAATAGACTGAATAATTTATTTTAAAGTTGGCGCTAAGGATTTCAGACCCCGAGTCCGAGGATTCAGATTTAGACATGTAAAATACGTATATGTTTGTAAAATTTGTAGGTTTGTATGCAGGTACCTACTTAATGTAGGACGTAGGTTCCCAGGACTAGGTACTCAGTGTAATTAAAACTGTACCAGTGCAAGGCATTAACCTTCAGGATGGACATAATTAAGTAAATCATATTTTATCCGGCGGTTTTTGAAAAAGGCAGTTAGAAATATTACGCAGTCTTAAATGGGAATCGGAAGGCCCCTATTAACATAGACCGGGTCAAAAAAATACTGAGAATGTCTCGTAAAAATACCTATACAAACTTGTATGTGAACTAGCAGGAAATCTAAAAAAGAGAGGAGAGAGATTCATAGTTCATACATAAATGCTCATGATCAATTCATCCGCCTACAAAGTGCATTGCACGTCAAAATCATCGTTTGTATCTGTTTGTTCTACTCTCACAATACGTTTACATATCGCCCACGACGTAATGGATAAGAGATATTAGCGCAACAAATTACTCTCAAGTGTTCGTGTCGACCTGGTCATTTTAATATCGGTGCTTTGTATTATTTCTTATATACTGCAAGCTTTCACTACAAATAAAATATCTGAATGATTAGCACGTTATATCAATGGTAATAAGCAATATCCGCGCGTATAAGTTCGCTTGTAACTTTCAAAATACTCAAATCAGTTCAGTGACAAAGTTTATAACATAACATGACGGGAGAAAGATGCTCTTTTGTTTGGGCTCCGTAGCCAAAATTGGGAAAACGGAACCTTAAATTTATAGTTTTGTCATGTCTGTTTTACTTTTTCTACCAACTATAGAACTCATAAGTATGGCCAGTACTAAAGACTTACAATATAGTCAATAGTCAACCAATTTGATTTCTGGGCTATTTCGTACCATGTCACAGTGAATTCTATATGAAAGCCGGTTGACAGTAAAAGTATTACATAAGTAAATCAAGAACCATTTTAAAGGCGTCGCGAACAGGTGTTATCATCAAATTTTATTACACAATAATAAATTAAATATACAATGGGGGTTACCTACCACGAAACGATTACTATCGACCAGTCCTCCACAATTCAAAAAAGAATGTGACCTGACCGTATGTCAATTTAAATCCATTGTCAAAGACTTTTTCATCTCTGCTTGCGCAAAATGTACAACGTCGGAGGAAAACACCTTAAGTGCAATATGATGTTTTATACACAGTGATGCAATAAAATGGCTTTGATTTTCACAGGCGCAAAACTATAAAATTTATGTATAAATGTTGTGCTGTTCACATATGTATATTTGCACCGTTGCAAGTGACATTTCGCCCTTATTACTATGATTATTGATTACTTGTAGGCAAATCTTACATGCACATTACATATAAAAATTGATTACTCACGCACAATCGGTTCACCACAATCTTATTCTGTGACTTTTGAAATAAAATAATATCCACATTACGATTAATAAAGGTTAATAATTTTTGTTTCAGGCAAAACGGCCTAGGACCGACAACAACACTGATGTATCTGATAGGTAAGTTAACTCCTCTATACGTTTGTATTCTTGTCTTTCAGTTAATTCAATTCAATTCAATTCAATAGTTCATTTATAAAATGTTACATTTTACACGTCAAATTATACTAGTGTCTCCGTGAGGTGTAGACGTCGCGAGCTTTATTTACGTTTATAACCCCCCTGGCTCCGAATAATTTCTGAAAACTGACTTGATAGTAAAACTCCATATAATTATCGAAGTCGCTCACAAAATTTCACGAGAATCCGTTGAGAAATGCGACCTGTAGAGGAGAACAGCGGAGTGAATTACTTCAGTATTCTACAGTATCACGTTCTGAAGTTACCCGAACAAAAGTAGGTATTGTTTTCTTTAAGTGGAATGGTCAAAAATTAAAACAAATTACTAGATACTAACGTAATTATTAAGAAGATAGAAGCGCATGACTTTTAGGCGATTAGTGAAACCCCGCATGAAAAAAAAAACCCATGAACAAGGAACCGTATTTAATACAATTTTTTAATAAGTTACTATCGCCCTAAGTATTCCAATCTAATCTACTCAAGCTGATATTCTCCAAAATAACACCGTTTCCACCTTTCCGAGTCCGAATCGAAGTTTACCAAATAGTACTTCAAAGTACTCGACAGGACAAAGGGCTTAATCCCGCTATAATCCCCATATTGTCGGCACACAACTGCCGTGAAATGCCCTGAATGCGAGGGCCAAGGGACATTATCACCGGGATCAAAGGATGCTGCACAATAGGGCTCGTGTTACGATAGTTTACAATGAGGATGCGTTAGTTTTTTTTGCGACTTGCCACTTTTCAAAATGGGCCAGTCAAGAGGTTGTTGACTAAATTGCAGGAAGGTAGATTCCAAATCATTGAAATGAGCAATAGTGTGTGTAAAAATTCATGATGATTTCCCTTTCCACACACACTTTTGCTATCATTTCTAATATACTAATGAAGTAAATACTGGACACATCACATCCCCCCATCCTCGTCGCCACTGATAGATACGTAAGGTGGGACAAGTGAAACCACTGCTTGCTGTTAGCGTACTGACGTGTAATCATAGGTCAACATGGCTGGTGGTGTGCGTGAACACACATATACAACATATATAAGTATATTTACATAAAATATATTTTTTTCACATCATCTTATATGTATAAATCAGTTAAGAGTAGGTTAGGTTTATTTCCTAAACATATATAGTAAGATTACCTAAATATTTTTTTTAATCAAGCGCGATAAACTATAATAATTCCTGCAGAACTGGCAACAAAACTTTATAACAAACTTGCAAGCAAAAATTGAACTTCAACAATTTTTCATTTAGGTGGGACGCTTTCCATACAAAACGTATTTTGACATTCGCAGGCTAACGGCGCGATATAATTGATATCACGTGATACTCACGTGACAAACTTAATTCTCAAATTATTCTAGTTTGTACAAGTTTATTCTAGGAAAGAGGCATTTCGCGCTAATGGAAAGCCAATTTATGAATGTTTGTTAGGTACATAAGTTTCTTAAAATATCACGCCGTTAGCCTGCAAATGCCAAAATACGTTTTGTATGGAAAGCGTCCCACCTTAATTACAAGCAATGATTAACACTGGGCAGTTTTTTAACCGGCTAAAAATAAATCGCTCAAAACGTGTAACCATAAGTGCCACCCGACACTGTGTTCCTGCCAAAACGTCTCGGGATGGTACCGTCAAAATGTTTGATTTATTTCAAAACAACTATTTATACCTTTTTAGTTTTGAAAACACGATTAACCTAACTAATAAGAGTCAAGAATGTGTCACTTACAACCGCAATAGATCATGGTTTTTGTCAAAAACATGTCGTTACAGTTATGTTGGAAATGCGTAACAAAGTATTCGACGGAGATTTTTATACAAATGCAAACGTCTGCGATATTTTTTCTGATCTTAAAAATATGTGAACGTTGGATGATCTTTACTAAATCACGTAAAAACTGATGAATGGATTTAGAAAAATATTGGTCCGCTTTTTTAAAAATAAAACAGAAGATATTTTATAATGGCTGTGCGGAAAGCACAAATTTTTTGCACTAGTGCATTTTGCTTTTCTCGCTACACGCTCGTGTTTTTGTTCACCGCCACTTGTTGGGATTTGCTTACTTTCCGAACGCGTATCGTAAATACATGTAAATAACTATTAAATCCTGCAAATCAACCACTAAATTCATTCGATCATTCAAATAATACATATTTTTTGATAAAATATTAATATAAGTCAATGAATATTAATTAGGTTCTTAAAATTTTATGTCACGCGGGCAGATACACAATCTATACCTACTAATGTTATAAAGAGTTAGTCGATTAATCAGCATAGGTAACCACTGCTTTGTTTTCATTTGCAATTCTCAAAAAATCGTCACCAATAAGAATAGCCTTGTCTTATTGGGAACGTTGAACAGGCTCAAACAAGATGTTACCTAACAGTCAGCAATTTAATAACTGAACACTTGAGCTAAACTGAAAAAAAGGTAGGATTCTGATTGGTCTATATTTGTACTTGTCAACTCTCACATGTACTTGACTGGTTCTTAATAGTAGATTGGAACACGAAAGACGCACGTGCACGTACTTCACAATATTCATTAGTGCTCCTCCCACTCTTTTGGTGCCGTTTTGGTACTTTCTACCCAGCTGGCTAATTTTATAGTATTCAGTCCAATATCCACGATTGATGACTTTTATCGCATACTCAAACCTTCTGTCATACCTCAAACGTTAGATAAAGTATTGAAATACATATTAATCAGAAATTAAAGGACAACTAATGTATTTAGTCCTTATTTATTCTCTTTAAACTAACATAATATTAAATACAGTATAACAGTGGCGGAGCGTCCATACAACTCGATTCCCACCGGCTTGCCTAATTTTCAGCCAGTCTAGTTCTTTTACTAGGGCTCATGAAGAATAAGAAAAGCAAATTATTTCCGGCTTCCCTAAGAATATTTTTGACGCGCCGCCACTGCAGTATAAACAACTAAAACTAGACCTAGAAATAAAACTAAATTAAAATTAAATATCTATATCTAAATAAACTAAACTAAACTAAAACATATGTAAAAAATTGGGCCCTTACATACTGCTTTCACTTCGGTCACATTCTTACATTACCTACATCACCTCATACAGCCTCGGTTGCTCTACTTTTTTTCAGTATACAAAAATGTCATCAAAATGTCGCTTTAACAACTACCCATAATCGGAAATCACAGTTAAACTTGCCAATTATTTACAATTCACCACTAGATATTTTTTTTTAATAATTGATATAAAGTAAAAAAAAGCGCTCGTGGCCCAGCGGCGCTTGCGAACCGCTTGCGCTTGCTAAGGTTAAGCAACGTGGGCAGCGGTCAGGACTTGGATGGGTGACCGCTTTGAGTGGTTACTAACTGAGCGCTCCCGTGCCTTGGAAGGCACGTTAAGCCGTTGATCCCGGTTGCTGTCTATGGCAGCAGTCGTTAAGCCGAGTTGGAGGCCTTCGGGCGGTTTGAGAACTTCTAACAGTCAAGTTGCCCACTCACTTGACAAAGCCTAATCCCAATAAGGTCTAGTGTCCCCTTGGGGTTGGAAGTTTTTACGAAAGCGACTGCCAAGTCGCTTTCGTAAAAACTAGTGCCTACGCCAAATCTTGGGATTAGGTAGCGGACCCCAGGCATCTTTCAGGATGCAACTGTACTGGGATAACGCTAGGAGGTTGATGATGATATAAAGTAAAAAAAGAACTACTACATTATTCGTGAATCGCTCTGACCAATCGACCTCTGGTTTCGCCGACCACCTTTCAACCTTTTTTCAACCCTTCCACATGGCAGCGCTATCCGTCTCTGCGGCCCGCCGGCCAATTCGGGAGCGGACAAAAACTGTAATTAATATAATCTGAGGCGAGCCCTTGACACGTGGGGGCCAAATGGCGTGTAAAAACAGCGGTATTTAGGGTTCCATGCCCTTGAAAAAATACCGCAGAGAGTCTAACACTTTCATATTCGAAATGTTTTGCGGGTTTTGTCTTAATTTTTTTTTCGTAGTGTACGTCGTTATCAAATCGAGTAAAAGGAAAAATTCTAACGGTATATTGCGTAAGCACACAATTTTATTGCATTATGATCATATGTGATCAACAATCCATATAAATTATAATATATATGTCTATTTTTTGTGTCACAACGGAAAGTTAAAATGTAGGTATGTTAAATGTCTTAACGATGTGCCATAAATTTGGTCGTCGCCCAAATATGACCTGTAGAGCCGGATATAGGAAAGCATTTTTGTCGAAACTGAAGCGGAGACCTTCGTTTCACTTGGTCAAATAAGCTCTATAAAAAAAGACAATTTTTCAGAAATTGAATTAGCCCCATAACAAGCTCTATTAGGCTTTTATTATGGGTACTAAACGATTCTGTGGCGATAAACACGCTGGCTTAAAATGCAATGTTTCTATGGTTTATAGTAGTAGCGACTTCTGGGGTTGTACAGCCAAGACATTCTCTATCAGTTGACCAAAACATTCATGTACATACGTGTACTACAAATAATAGAGTCGAATGAGTCCAAGTTGGTAGACTATTGGATTACTATACTGACAAGACAACCATGGCCTCAAAATATTATAGAGTGATTCACCGTTTCAGTACAAATTCTTATGTATGACGTTGACCCCGCATTGATCCTGATGGTCAAGATATTTTTGAGAATTTTATAAGTATTTGATTGCTGATCGATCTTATGTATGATAAGCACAAATAGTTTCACTAGAACAACTCAAAATATAGTCGAAATAATCTCTAATTATCTGTCAATCACGGAACCCAAGCTCTAAACAAGGAGGTAATCGGCCGGCCGGGGTGTGCTCAAAGCCCTCATTGTTCGCCACTCCCGCCGCTACTCAACGCTGGAGCACAATGAACAAACACGTGCTTACGAGCTTATGTTTGCCTGGTGCTATCGATAATTTATTAAATTATGATAAAGAGAAAGTATTGTAAATACGGTTTTGTAAGATGAATGAAAACTTTCATTGATGTAGCTACCCTTTGTTAAATAAATCTTACTTATTTAGTTTATTGTTTTGATTATTAACTACTACCCACGACATAAAAGTCGACAATATTATTGCGTATTATATACAAGTATATAATATTGAAATATTCACATCTAACACTCTAACTCGGCGACCAGTTTTATAGGGTGTTAGTGAACCCTGTCTACGAAGACAATAGTCCCGGGTTCGAATATCGGTAGAGCATTAATTTGACTGATGAGCACAAATATTTCTTTCTGACTTAGACTTTGGTTCACTTATTAGAAAACAATCCTGATCCGAAACTCACTTTTAAATTCGTAACTAACATATGTTATTAGTAAGATAATGACTATAAAATTGCCATATGTCATTTTTATCAAGACAAGACATATTCCTCGTTAAAACACTAAAAATGTGACTCAATCATCGCACCATATGGAATGTGACATTACATCACAGGGCGCAACTATTAAATCTTTGAAGTCTTTTGTCAGAATGTTAACACCGTTTGTAAACGTTTTACGATTTCTACTATAAAAAAGTTTAAGTGAAAAGAGCCGAAACATTAAAAAAGTTTACAATTAAAAAGATAGTGACAATGGTGCCACATTAACGTTGGCGCGTTTGATATCCGATAGTGTTGAACTGTAGAATTGCTCTTGAAAGTGGCGGCAAAAAAGCAAAGTGACACTTGAATAAAGCGGAAACTAATATAAACAGGAGCTCTTTTTCTCTATACAAAGACCAATAGTATTTGGAACCGATGTGTTTAATAAATACTCTCAACTCTCGTCGTAATTATAAGCTCATAAACCAATATGGAACTCGCTCTTTAAGCTGATTTATTAAGCAAAACATATAGTCATCATCACTTAACAGCAACTTCACAAAACTATGGTAGGTTAAGTATTTATTAATTTAAACTTTATTGCACAATTCAAGAAATATGTACAAATGGCGGACTTAATGCCACAAGGCTTCTCTACCAATCAATCAATGGGCTAAACAGGCACATTTGGTGCAGGCATTTAACTTGGCTTAGGCTACATAAATAATTAGTTGCTCTACCTAGAGTCAAAATTAAATACGTTAAGCTAGATTTTTGTAGCTCAAAACTGAACCCACGGTACAACATGTTTTATTTCAAAATATCGATTAATAAATGCTTGTTCATTGTTAGCTTTTTACGATATAAGCCTCAATAATTTGACTCTCTAAATCGCTTCATAAATAAATGACCACGGCCTACTTTACAAAGTGATAATACGTGTTTTGTCAAATGAATATTACAAATCAATGAATCACACGAACAAATTGCAATGAAATATTCAAATAGAAATTAAAACAGGTGTTTCGCTAAAACGTTGTCATAATCAGCAATTAGCATAAATTTGATTAAAATTATATTGTTTATGCAAACTATGAAGGTGCGGTAACATTTACATATAACATTGTTTTTATTAAGATACTATGCGATGTACGCATGAAATTTTAATTTGGTTTGAGCAGCGTGACTAATTTGGTTAGTGAGCGGGTCTCTGTGACGTCACAGGCTGTCAGCGGGCGGTGGGAGATGATTGCGGAGCGCAACACAAGTTGATAACGAGCTAAATTAATCGTAGCACGTGTAAACTATTTGTTAGATAAACCCACAGCGCGCGATACCGAGGGGCGTCTGTTTATTGGACTGTTTATTTTAATCATTACAAATAAACATGACATTTTATTGAATTGGACGCTTAATTGGTACAATCTGGGCTTATTTTGGGTTGTTTAAATACAGACATCAAATCTCTACCACCATTAGCGTCAAGCGATCATTTTACAGCTGCGTTTTACGTCCCTTTTTCGGTTTACTCCCGCCTTTTTCCTTCCGAACGCTTTAGAAAAGTTTGTTTATAAATGGTAGCGCGCCTTCGTAAATAGACAGAGCTTTTTAAGTGGAATATTTTTTTGCGTTCGGCTTAAATACGGCACTTATCAAGTTAGCTCATAAAATTTCGCATTACTGACTTGTCTTTTATTTTCAGACTATCGGGCGAAATCAATCAGAGCCCTTGCGAGTCGGAATCAACGTCAAACTCGCCGCCATCTTTGCTCCAAGACGCTACTCTACCGGCGCTGCTAGTGTCCGGGGCGTCCACCATATTCCAGACCACGACGACGTCCGCCAACTCTGCGCTGAGCGCAGCTGTAGATAGCCTATGCTTGCCTGGTAGCTCAGAGGTTGATTGTAGTCTGGCGAACGGATGCGCGACGTCGTCGCTGGGTTTGGCGCTGCCGCTTACGTCAACCGGTGGGCTGTGTACGTCTACCTCCTCGCCATCGGCGGTCGCCTGGTTGATGAATGAGGATAGCACGGGTAAGCATATTTTTATACTATGTATGTACCTACTTAAAAAATATATGCACGATTTATTCACCGACTCGTTCGCTTCTAAGAGCGAACGTGATCAAATGCAAATCAAGCTTGTTGTTTAAAAATTTACGACCGCTTATGAGCAAAACAATCATCTTGTTAAGAAATTAACTTGGAGTCCCGCTACGCAGTTATAGCTTCGATATAACTGTTGAAGATCTTAGTTTGTTTTACGAGTAATTATATATCTACCTATCTACTTCTGATATGTTATGCTGGCATAAGGCGTCTAAGGCTCAGTTCTCAGTTTTAAATACAAAGATCCGTTAGTTAAACATTATTTCGGTACCTAAGTTATGTCAAAAAAAAATACTGAGCTACCTAAATTTGATCCGACTTATTATTCTAACAGTCTAACTAAACCCGGCCTAAGTTTTGCAAGTATTATTTTTACCGCAGTTTAGTCATAGCGTTATAGCCGACTTAATTCGACAGTGTCCTTGTAGAGAATGTAAGCGGGGGACATTATTTATAAATAATCTAGTTTTTTTTTTAATGTGATGTGATGATAAGTATTAAAATTTACTTAAAGAATTTAGCATGAAGAGGCCAGGGATAGGTATACTAAGATTTATGTTCTCCTGGCCAGGCGGTGGCGTCAAGAGCGAGGTGCGCAGCCCCGGGCTGTGCGAGGCGGACGTGGCGCTGTACGGCGAGGCACTGCCGTACGACCAGTCTGCGCTGCCGTATCAGTATTATAATAGGTAGGTACTCTTCACAATGCTGATACCCTGGTACTTAGCCTACTAATTTAGTAGGAAGGAGAATGGAGAATGGAAGGAGAATTGCAACACCATTGATGGGCACCAGAATGACCTAATTAGGTATTTTGTCAAAACCCCGGTAAATGCTCAAGTGACCGGAAACGAATTACAACGTAATCTGTTGCGAAGTCCCCGGCTTCAGTTTGAGGTTGAACGAACGGATTTGTAGAAGCCTTAAAAAGGCTGACTTATTTCAAAACACAATACACTCTTCATTGGTTATGACAATGAAATCGGTTATTCACCTTCCTGTTTATCCCCTCCCCAATCATTCTAAATATACATTCTTGACGTAAATAATTTACAACATGCGAGTTATATTAAAACGTAAGATACATAACCAAATACGCCCAGAACTTATTTTCTTAATATACTGTCCTCTTATATCATAGAGGAAATATTTCGAACGCTGCTAAGATGTACCTAAGTTTCACTGAAGAGTTAATCAAAACGTCATCATCATCTTCAGCATCTCTCCGCCCAGCATTGGTTGTAACTGTATGTATGTTGTACCTATGCCCTAAATTCTACGTACCATATTCCTCCCTGAATGACGCCTCTTTTCTTCACTTCATTTCGACTATGGTCAATCGATATAGGTACTACTGTACGGATAAGTTATAGTTCGCCTATGTACTTTAATTTATGAGACATGTTGGTATATTGTTTTAACCTGTTTTGTGTACAATAAACTACTTACAGACATACATACTGTCAACAAAAATAGATCTGCCTGGTCTGTGGTATCCATCAGGAGGTTGCCGGCATTGAAGTTTTATGTTGCATAATTGCCGGCCTCCAATCCCGTATAGTCCTATATACACATTTGTTCTGTCCATTGCTAACTTAATCGTCGTTGAAAAAGATTCAGATTTATATTGACTTTTGAGGTTCACGCTAAATTCATTAAAAACTGCTTACATTCCATATTACGGACAGCTTGGAAAAGCTGAAAATGATAGGTCACGTGGAAGGGAAAAGGTAGAGGTAGAACACCTGCCGGGTGGATAGAGCAAGCAGCAGGCAGCAGTGGGAACTAGCGCCCAAGTTTCCTTACAAATGTCGCAAAATAGGAGTGCTTGGAGGAAGGTGGTACAAGACTGCAGGGGTAGTCACGACCCGCAGCAATGAGGATACGACTAAGAACTAAGAAGAAGACATTCCATATTAAAACTTTACGCTTGTCGGCAGCATGCAGCAGTATGGCGGCGGCGGCGCGGCGTCCTCGTACGTTGGCTCCACTCTGTACAACCAGCCCTACACCGCGTACCCGCCTGCCCACAACTCTAATAACAGGTATGTCTGTCACAGCGACACAGATCAAATACTAGTTGCTTTGCTACGTAACACGTGCCGCACGAGCCTATAGGAACGGGACATGGCGCTCTAACTCTAAAAAGTCGATTTAAGCGGGTATTACATTGTCCTGAATTCAGAATCCTGACTAGTGGAGGGGAGTTGAAGCATCTCACTCTAACGTATAGGTCCGAACCCTTCTAAGTGTCCTGAATTCAGGACAGTGTAATACCCGCTTTACGCTCTCAACTCTCATATGCCGGCGTGATGTCTTTCGACACTACGCTGCTGACCAAGCGCACTGATGTGTTTTTAGACACAGGCGTGGGACTTACTTGCGCGAACATAGGTATGGTATATATATATAGCAGGACAAAAGGCAAAGTTATATTACCTAATGAAATTCTGTTCATTGTTATAGGTCGTCATGCAAAGCGACGCCGACGTACTTGAGCTACGGCGTCGGGGGCGTAGGTTCGGTGCCGGCTGCGGGCTTCGGCACGCAGCCCTCGCCCTACTACCCTTCGTACAACGGAGGCCTGACGCAGACCTTTCCGCAACAAGTAAGCTCAATAACCTCCTCCATGCTTCTTATACCCTATTGCTTCAGAAACCTTTTTTCCTGACGCACTCCTGGTACAAAGTACGTTGACTCGGTTGACTGCCAGTCTACCACCTTCATACGTCTTATACCCTGGTACCGTAGATAACGCTACCTACACCTTACGCAGTCCTAGTCCAACCCCACAAAAAGTAGTTCAGTCACTTGACCACTATTTATGGTCCCCACTTACTGCAAACAACTCTAACCAGTACGCCTCCTCCACGCATCTTATACATTATAGAAGCCCTATTAACATCGTAGGCCTGATATAATTTATAGACAGCTCACATATTTATATACATACAAGTATATGCCCTAACGTAACCAACCGTTTATAGAAGTAATACGTCCCAGATATTTCCTTCATACATCTCTCGTAGATATTCTTGTATTGTTATTGCCATGAATAAGTATAGGTTATTCAATTAGCACCAGCAAGAGATTATAGAAGAGTAGGTACATGTCACCGATAATCTGTAATATCTGGGCGGCCGAGCTTTGCTCGGCGTTTTCCCGGGCATGAGACCTAGCTAGATCGATTGCTCGTCCCCGAAAACCCCCACATACCAAATTTCATCGAAATCGTTAGAGCCGGTTCCGAGATCCTCGAAATAAATATATAAATAAATAAATATACAAGAATTGCTCGTTTAAAGATATAAGATAATTCGGTTACATTGAGAATTCGGTACCTACTCTGTACATTGTAGGTATAAACTACAAATCCATAATTAAATAAAGTTATTTTATATATTATAACAAAAATGGGTAGTTAAGTAAATTCTATCACTTACCAACTCGTATGCAACGGAAGCGGTGCTAACTACTTTTTTCGTTTGATTTTCCCCACACCACATCATCATCCTCGTAGCGTTATCCCAGTACAGTTGTATCCTGAAAGATGTCCAGTGTCCGCTACCCAATCCCAAAATTTCACCACGCCACACAGCAAGCCACCAACTGAGGCCACCAACATCCAAAACGCTAGCTGAATAGGTAGGTATACAAGTAGGTAACTAAATTGCACTGCCACAGTAATTACTTCTTTTAACATTACAGTAAATGCAAATTTTCTAGAACGAAGAACAAAGCAAATGTCACAAAAAGTCAATATAATATTTGAGAAAAAATGGGGGCGAGTCAAACTTGTGTCAGTTAATCAATAGACAAACCAAAGAAAAACCTAGAATCAAACCGCTAGGGTACCTACCTATATTCTCAAATTGTTCGAATGTGGTGCGATTAGGCGGTGATGAATTATGTGTCAATTTAGCAAATTCAGGCTAGCCGAGATTTACTACCTATTTCGTAAGTACTAACCCTTTTGAACCACTCTGAAGCTCTGAACTAGTCTTAGTAACTAGGGGTACCTAAATAGATATGTATAACTTTTACGTTCTAATAAAATCGGTCAAGGGGTGGTTGAGATTTAGTGGGTTACGTGTTCATAGGGACAAACCACTAGGTATTAGTTATCGAAAGTTTGAATAGGTATAAGTTATAATTATACATTTTTTGTAATAGGACTATTCGAGTTATGCAAGCAGCTACGCCGAGCACAATGTCGCCCAATACAGTGGATACTACGCGACGCCAAGCTACTCTCCCTACGTCAGCTCTCCTAGTAGTAGTGGGAGCGCAGGACACACGTCATACCACCTCGGTGGCACTTTATCAGGTACCTAAACCTTCTCCGTTTTCAGGTCTCCTAGTAGCCTAAGAGCGGTACGGTTGCGCTGTATGAATTTTGAACATTAATTCATAACAGCTACTTTTTTTGCACCAAAAAATTTGTTAAAGCAGTTAGATTAGGTGTTCTTTAATAAAACACGTAGTCCACCAACGTGACTGTAGAAAATATTAAAAAATAATCTATAAAAAATCCTTAAAAATCGGGCGAAAATGGTATAAGCATTTACTTACTTTATGACATACTATATATATTTATATTCTTTGTGATACATGAAAAATCAACCGATTTTTGTTAAGGCAACCTCGTAATATAATAATTTTTAATACAGAAATATATAAAATTCAATTACGGCTATGGTATATAAGCTAACATTACAGTTATGGTTTATATATATCTTTCTTATATGTATTAACCCTTTTTATACTGAAGCTACCCAAAATATCTGGAGCTTTATTTTCTTTGAAAAAGTCTTGTGAAATTAATATATAAGCCAAACTCACTACGTTGACTTTTCATGAAGGCCACATTGAAGAAGGTGTAATGCTAATGAACCCTATAAATACCTATTAAGTGATTTCAAATGCATCTTCATTAATAGTAGGCGCGAGAGGGGAATACGCGGGGTGAGCGGAGGTGTGCAGCACAGCGAGAGGCGCGCGGGTGGGTGACAAGCAAGTGTGTGTGTAGGTACTTTACTTTTATCGGCGGCTTCGGTGCGGCCCTAAGCTTAATGTTCTATTAGGTATATGTAAATAGTGTAATTTAAACAACTTATTATTAGGTTCAATAGTAGCTATGAAGTATGAATTAAAAGTTAAAACTAAGTCATTTAATAACTTTAAATTTTGTATATAATCTGACATCTAAAACGACTCAAAACCGCCAAAATGATTTTCAAATAGATATAATTTATCGATTAAGAAATCACGGACTTTGTGTACAACCTAACCTACACGCCTATAATAAAAGTCCGCTCATCCGGTGCATTCGTAGGTGTAGGTAGGTACTGAACAACTACGCTGTCGGCCGGACGGTAGGTATATTGAGACCATATATTCGTGACTCGTACTTTGCACACACTTTATTAACAGTACAGTTGAAGACATAAATTAGGTATACATAAAAAGTAGAACATTTATACGTATCGACATAAATTCTTAGAAAGATGATGCCACGCTAAATTATGCCTTATAGGGACGCTTAGAAGTAGGTATTCGTTACTTCGCACGCCGCGCAGGTCGAAGCCCTTCGCGATCTTGAATTACATATACGGCTCGGTGTTGCGTAAATAAGTATGTCTTGATTCAACCAACAAGTAAATAGGATGACAAATGTATTCGTTTTTTAAAATATTACATCGTGATAATTATTTTATATAAGTAGTATAGAATAGATACGCGGCACACGCATGTTTTATGAAGATCATATCACGGCAAAAGTCACCAACCAGAGATAATAAGGGCTACAGGCGGGTGACCGTAACAAGGAAAGTTAACTAGGTGTTTTAAAAATTTTCGTCTCCCAAAGGGTTGAAAATAGGGGTTAAATATTGTATAGGGATCAATTTTTTTTTTAATAGACAAAACTGGTTTGTTCGTTTCTGCAGTCATTTCTGTCAGTACATATCAACGCACAGCCCAAACCGCTGGTTCTAGAGATTCCTTATATGGTCTAGGGGTGCACTAAGGAAGGAATTTTCAAAATTCGTCCCCTAAGGGGATAAAATGGGGGTCCAAAGTTTGTATGGGGAAACAAGATTAGTCAGACTATTTTATTCAAAACTTCACAGGAGTACTCCTAACAAAATAAGTAAACACGTGTCTCCAGTTTTTTGAAAATTCTACCCCTAAAAGGGGGAAATGGGGTGACAAAGTGTGAAAATCGACAATGGGTATTGTTTCTGTGGTTTATCGGGTCGCTAATTACGAAAACTACAATGATTTTAAAATCCAACGTCGCGGACATGAAATACCATCTCCCCTGTCGGGGTGAAATGGGGTTGAAATTGAAATAACTAAATATCAATATGGGTGTAGTTTTATGTTTTTTTTCAATTCAATTCATTTATTTACCATAAACACAATTAAATTTGGTTTACACTGAATTTTCGGACGTCATATACGAAAACGGTATCGATTTTAAGATGTAATATTGTGGAAATGAACATTCTTTATCTAAATATATAAAAAAAGAAACTGACTGACTGACTGACATATCAACGCATAGCCCAAATCGCTGGTTTTAGAGATTCCAAATTTGGCACGTAGGTTCCTCATAAGGTACGGTATAGGTAAGGTATAGCTAGGGGTACACTAAGGAAGGATTTTTCAAAATTCATCCTCTAAGGGGGTGAAATGGGGGTCCAAAGTTTGTATGGGGAAACAAGATTAGTCAGACTATTTTATTCGAAACTTCTCAGGAGTACTCCTAACAATAAATAAGTAAACACGTGTTTCCAGTTTTTTGAAAATTCAACCCCTAAAAGGAGGAAATCGGGTGACAAAGTGTGAACATGACAATGGGAATTGTTTTTGTGGTTTATCAGGGCGCTGATTACGAAAACTACAATGATTTTAAAATCCAACGTGGCGGACATGACATACCATCTCCCCTGTCGGGGTGAAATGGGGTTGTAATTGAAATAACTAAATATCAATATGGGTGTAGTTTTATGTTTTTTTTTTCGGTATCGATTTTAATACGAAAGCTTAAATTCAAGTATTTACATGTTTGTTGAATAAATTAATGTAGTTAACACTATGTAAATAATGAACCTCCAGGTCTATGTTTATTTATGTATAGGTACTCTTTGTACTGTCAATTAGGATAGCTTTATGTGACTGTTTGTGTTCTAAATAAATTAAAAAAAAAAAAAAAAAAAAATTCTTTATCTAAATGAACATTCTTTATCTAAATATATAAAAACCAGGCCAAGTGCGTGTCGGGCCACGCGCAAGGTAGGGTTCCGTAGTCGTCCACCCGTTACATTATGTGGACTAAAAAGTTTGCAAACTTATATTTACTATGTTTTTGACAGAATTAACAACATTATCTAAGGTATCAATGGAAATTGTACGAAAGTTTGCTTTTGCAAAGTACATTTCTGAAGTTCGACTATTACTCGTTAACTAGTAATGTCTACTTAGCTGTGATATTTTTTCTTTTAAATTCATCATATATACTACTACCATGATTTTATTCACATGCCTAGTAGCCACCGTTTAACTGGCAGGGGGGGGGGGGGGGACATTTGACCATAACAAAAATTATCACTTCAAAGCTTAATATCACGCTTAACAATTTCTTTAATCAAAAATGCTTATAGAAACCATATAATATTTTTAAAAGAGCTATCCAACGATAACCCACACGATGGGGTTTGGCAGAAAAAAAAAATTCACCACCACTTTACTTTTTTTTTTTAAAGATTTTATTCCACAGCTTTCTAGTACTAACGGTTACTGAGAAAAACGGGGGTCGGTCGGACGGACGGACGGCCGGACATGGCGAAACTATAAGGGTTCCTTGTTCACTACGGAACCCTAAAAAAAGAAACTGACTGACTGACTGACTTATCAATTAACAGCCCAAATCGCTGGTTCTAGAGATTCCAAATTTGGCACGTAGGTTCCTTATATGGTCTAGGGGTGCACTAAGGAAGGATTTTTCAAAATTCGTCCCTTAAGGGGGTGAAATGGGGGTCCAAAGTTTGTATGGGGAAACAAGATTAGTCAGACTATTTTATTCAAAAATTCACAGGAGTACTCCTAACAATAAATAAGTAAACACGTGTCTCCGTTTTTTTGAAAATTCAACCCCTAAAAGGGGGAAATGGGGTGACAAAGTGTGAAAATCGACAATGGGTATTGTTTCTGTGGTTTATCGGGTCGCTAATTACGAAAACTACAATGATTTTAAAATCCAACGTGGCGGACATGAAATACCATCTCCCCTGTCGGGGTGAAATGGGGTTGAAATTGAAATAACTAAATATCAATATGGGTGTAGTTTTATGTTTTTTTTCGGACGTCAATTACGAAAACGGTATCGATTTTAAGATTTAATATTGTAGAAATGAACATTCTTTATCTAAATATATAAAAGGAGAAAAGGACTGACTGACTGACATATCAACGCACAGCCCATATCGCTGGTTCTAGAGATTCCAAATTTGGCACGTAGGTTCCTCATAAGGTCTAGCTAGGGGTACACTAAGGAAGGATTTTTCAAAATTCATCCTCTAAGGGGTGAAATGGGGGTCCAAAGTTTGTATGGGGAAACAAGATTAGTCAGACTATTTTATTCGAAACTTCACTGGAGTACTCCTAACAATAAATAAGTAAACACGTGTTCCCGGTTTTTTGAAAGTTCAACCCCTAAAAGGGTGAAAAAGTGTGAAAGCCGTACCGTACTATTAAAGATATATACCACACTAGCTTTTTCCCGCGGCTTCGCCCGCGTACTAAACGTAACTTTAAACAGCCGACAAAAAAAGATTCAGTTTGAATTTGACCCAACCAGAGGTATGTATTTATCCGCGATTATCACGCGTTTTGCTGAACCGATTTAGGTGCGGGTCGGAAAACTATTTGTTACGTTCTGGAGGTTTCGGTATACGAATTTTTATGCCGCCATCGACTTACTACTACTAAGAGATTATAATTACTACTCTTGAATAAAAGTACATATCTGTCTCCCTTAAAAGAAGGAAATGTGGTCTCAAAGTCTGAAAATCAATATGGGTATTATTTTCAGACTTTGTGACCACATTTCCTCCTTTTAAGGGTTGAATTCTCAAAAACCTGAAAAACTTGTTTACTCATTAACTAATCTTGTTTTCCCATACAAATTTTTACATCGTTTCACCCCTTCGGGTGTTAATTTTGAAAAATATTTTCATAGTGCGCCCCTTGACCTTATAAGGAACCTACTTGCCAAATTTGGAATATAATCTAGAACCAGCGGTTTGGGCTGTGCGTTGATCCGTCAGTCTGTGGTAGTCAGTCAGTTTCTTCTTTAACATATTTAGAAATGTTCATGTCCACAATATTAAATCTTAAAATCGATGCCATTTTCGTAATTAACGTTCCAAAAAAACCATGAAAACGACACCCATATTGATATGTAGACATTTCAACCCCATTTCACCCTGACTGGGGAAATTGGTATTTCACGTCCGCCACGTTGGATTTTAAAATCATTGTTGTTTTCGTAATCAGCGACTTGATAAACCATAGAAATAATACCCACTGTCGATTTTCAGACTTTGACACCCCATTTCCCTCTTTTAGGGGTTGAATTTTCAAAAAACCTGAAACACGTCTTCACTCATTTATTGTTAGGAGTACCCCTGTGAAGTTTCGAATAAAATAATCAAACTAATCTTGTTTCTCCATACAAACTTTGGAGCCCCATTTTACCCCCTTAGGGGATGAATTTTGAAAAATCCTTCCTTATTGCACCCCTAGACCTTATAAGGAACCTACGTGCCAAATTTGGAATCTCTAGAACCAGCGGTTTGGGCTGAGCGTTGATATGTCAGTCAGTCAATCAATCAGTCAGTCAGTTTCTTCTTTTATATATTTAGAAGAAGAAGATTATACGTAAACATCATATACTACGCAAATAAACAAAATTTCCTACGCCGCAAACAAATTTTACATAGTTACTCAAACTCAATATCATTTTAAAGGTAATGAATGAGTAGGTAAATAATAATAAAATGTCGCACTGGGCCGAGCGGCGGCCTCAAGCACGCGTGTTTTAAGTTTTAACCTGCCTACTCAATCCCTACATTCTCATCTCAGATAATCCTTAACAATAAGTCAATAAAGTCCAAATCCGATTGCAAACGTATGCTGTACATTAACGAATATAAATAATATTCGCTTGATTCATATTCCGTTGATATTCTGAGCTTTAAAGCCAACGGTAAAATTGCAATCACGGACTTTGTATTTGTATTTAGGCACCGTCATCAATGCATTCGTTATTCATATCAAAGTCATAGTAAGTAATAATAATAAACAGACATCGGAGCGAGGCGGCGGGGGCCGGCCGCACGCGCCGCGCGCTTGTTTCGACATGGCTACTTCTATCTCGTTGTGCGTTCTAAAATAATCCCTGATAGTAAGGCAATAAAGTCCAAATCAGATTGCACGTGTGTGCTGTAATTAAGCAAATCAACGAAAACAAATAACATATGGGGTTCATTCCTATTCCATTGACATTCTCAGGGCTTAAATTAAAAGTCCACGGAAAAATTGGAACTGATATATTTTTTCTACTAATGTTAAATACGCGATTTGTAAAAAACTATTTACCAAATATTTAAATAGTTTCATTTTCAATGATAATTCTGAGAAACAGTCCTTGTTTTTCATGTGTTGCTATAAAAAGCTTATATATAATTTTCTTTTTAATAAGTTTCAGAAAAACTGAAAATACCTGTTTGATTAAATTTCTCTTATTTCCCGTTGCATATATGTTTCGATTCGGATCGTAAGCATCAAAACAGACCTAAAGATAGAAGCATTCTCAATAAAACTACTTATACCATATTTGCTGTGAAAAATCAACAGTTTTTGGGCACCATTTTTTTTATCCAACTTCCGGTGGTAGATTCGCAAATTTTAAAAATATTGATTCTTAAAATCACTTAAAAGAACCGTATAAAAAAAATTAGCCTGTTAGAGAATTTTTTCCAAAAAAAACGTATCTTTCTCAGGCTATAGTACCGCGTGTAACTTAGCAGTGAAACTACTCATCGCGGAACGATTTCGATCGCTTCCTATATAGGGCCCCTAGTAGCAACAAGCGCGCCGAGCACATTTAACACTTTGGTAATCGTACCCAAATCGTATCTAATTCTTTCAAAATTGTTGTGTCCAAGTCCTCGCTGTAATTAAATAAATTACTCAGTAATATTTCACTATCAAAGAATGTGACATTTACCGCCATCTATTGTCCAGTAGCAGCATTAATTCTTATACCCGCTGTACACTCTCGTCTCAGCCAAGTCTCGCTGGCGCGCGAAGGCGATTCCCCTTCAATGCACAGCACATATACATATATAAGCTGCTACTACTGAAAATATTTGCACAACTATGGCGAAGTGTGGTGCTAGCATAATGGCGCTACCACACCGCCGTATTTGTGCAAATATTCGTGTTGCATCTCATTCTTTAATGTCGCAAAAGAAAGGGAGGCGAATACGCAACGCGACACGCATAGCGAAGTGTGGTGGCGGCCTAAGGTGCACAGCGAGGCAGGCCGAATACAACAGCACAACTTGAGCACAACAACACGCCTCACAACTCGTGCCACCAATCAGATACAACCTATTTTGATACTAGCCAATCACGAGCTAACTTGCTTTACTCTGATGTCTGTGATTCGTTGTAATGGCCCCTGCCATTGTGTTCTCAACATGTCTCAACAGTTCTCAATGAAAAATGAAAATACTTGTTACTAATGTCAAGCTCAAGTCAAGTCAATTGTCACTTGCTTGAGCGTGTCATCAAACAAAACCTCGACAAAATAGAAACTTATTTTCTTTTATATCATTAACTCGTTATTACTAGAGCTCCCGATACACGTGTACACGTTGACACGGGTACCCGTGTTCTTAAGCCCGGCGGTGCTAAGAACCCGAACTACACGAACCCGCCGGGATCCGTGAAACGTGTACACGGGTACACGGGTACCCGTGTACACGGGTACACGAATACACGAAATCACGGATCTTATTTACACGCCGGTTCGACCCTTCGTTCACGTGTAGCGAAGATTCGTGCTATGCAGAGAAATGATTGAATATGTGATAGATTAGGAAGATACGATTATTTTGATTTTTATTGATTGGTAATGTTAATAATTGGTAAGTAAGTGACACACTTTTGTTTCAATAAATTTATATATTTTGAGATTAAATATGACACGAAAAATATCGTAGTAACCGTTGACTTCACTGATAGGTATAAGATGAAATTATTTAAGATGTCCGACTTTTTTATAAAACTGCCATTAGATTCCCGTGCGCTGATTTGCGGCGCTATTGAACCTTCTTGCTTTTACAATAAAGTCGCTTTTTGAATGGACTAATTTGGTACAACTCGGACAGTTTAAATAATTTTAAGTTTAACATTGATGTAGTTTTTAGATACTAATGCTTAGTTAAATTACCACAAACGGCTAGGTATGTCATATTTTCCTTTGGAGCGCGAAAGTGGGCAACTTTATTGGTTGAACAAACCAGTATAATATCGAGACCTGAAGCATCTATGAGTAATCCGAAAACCCTCTAACATTGGGTAACTTGATAGATCAATTCGCTACCGCTCCGATGTATTGACAATAGCGCTGATAAATAAACTGTGTGTTTTATTTAAATATTGAATAGCGTAAAGAAAATTTACAATAATTTATACTTAGAGTTCATAACAATATGGGTTTTAAATGGCAAAAAAAAACCTGACAATTAGGACATGACGTTAATTAACAAAGTGCAGCTGCTTCATTCAATAGAGCGTGTTATTTTTACAACATGCATTGGTGGTTTTGGCCTTATCTCTTTGTAATTAGCACAATACATCGGCAAAAATACAACAAACAATCTTGCAGGTAGGATTATCCCATTGTTTTGTTGCCGCGCGGCACTATAAAGTATTTTGATGATAAACGATGAATAATATCTAAGCCTAAAATGTATAAAGTATCTCATAGAACTTTAGTTAGACTACAGTTCGCCACTTAGTCAGTTGGATACTAAAGTCTCTCTACGTTAATCGTACCGTTTTGTTTTATTAATAGTTTTTGTTGTGTTGTTTGCGTTCGTTTGTTGTTTGCTGTTAATTTATTTTTATAAACTTTATTGTTAAAAAAGGAAAATGAGTTTGGAAGTTTGCCACGAGTTGGTGACAAAGGCTTTTGCTCTTTGTGCAATGACCGGGCAAATAACGAGTTTTCGTGCCATGGTGGGTCAACAGGAGCAATAGGAAGACATTTGTTATCCATACATCAAAAATCACCCACCATAACCATTCCTGAGTAAGTACATTTCTTCCTACTACTCGTACTGTACTTCGTATAGCCTCCTACATATTTTATGCGTATTAAATTAACGTATGTTGGTTGTTTTGAAGAATCCTATAAGCACCTACCTACTTTACACTTTCTGACGATGGTCTGATGATGTAGTCAGGAGTGGATAGTGGAACTCTTCATTGGCTACTGACTAAAGTTAGATACAGATACCGAATACTGTATATTTTTTTAGGTAATGATATTGATAACCAATACTTTCTTTTGTTTCCGAATTATCTTTGGTGCTTTCACTGTCCGGCGACTCGGCGAGTAGCTCCCAACAGTCCCAACATTTATTACATAGTTAGAACATGGTATTTTCGATAACTTATTAGACGAGACGATAACATAGGATAGGATACGTATTACGTATTCTAGATTGTTTAATGCACCGCCTGCTTCAGGTGTTTACAAAGAAATGAACCGCCACGACTTAATCCTATTGTTAATGTTATTGCACTTATTGCTAATGAATGGCGGTCTCAAACGCGGCAAACACGCCGGACAATAAATACTATTCATGCTGAATTGCTGAGACTTACTAAGAATCTACCGATAAGCGTAGGCAAGCCATGGGTTTTTTTTGCCTGTCATTATTTGCTATCTCTTTTGCCCTATTTAGCTTTTCCTAGGTGTAAAAAAGATAGTATGCGAAATACTAAAGCTCAAAACGCACTGACAGCGGTAGCGGAGCGAGGCGTTGCGGTGCGAAAGCGGTAGCAGTTGTAATATTCGAAGTATTCGAACTAATGTGAAAGGGTCCGCACAGAATACCGGCCAAGAAAAAAGCGTGGCGGTGGCGGCGCGGTACTGGTACCGGAGCGGAGGCGGCGAACCGCCTGCACCGCCCCGCCCCGCCACCGCGACGCGCTCGCCTGTCTGTGCGTTGCGGTACCGCGCCACCACCGCCACGCTTTTTTCTCGGCCGGTATTCTGTGCGGACCCTTTCATATTAGTTCGAATATTACAAGCGGTACCGCCTCCACACCGCGACGCTCCGCTCCGCTACCGCGGTCCGGGGCGGAGGCAGTACTGCGGTAAAGCGAAAGCGCCCCGGAGGACGTCGCACCAAAGAACCGCCCGGTATCCGCGCGGGATTGCGGCGCGGAGGCGGCGTTATATTGCCCATTTTATTGCATTACAGTAATCTTTTTCCTGCGTATTATAAAGGCCCGGGTCCGGTTTAACAAGTTTAGTATATTTCTCATTGCTACGCATTGCAGAAACGAATAAAACGTAAACTAAAGTTGTAAAAAAATACAACTCCTGTCACCGCTCTGAGCACGCCTCCGCAACGCGCCGCGCCGCCACCGCCGGTGCGCGCCGGTACACTGACAGCTGTGTAATACAACGTCACACCGCTTTACCGCGCCGCCCCGCCCCGCCACCGCCACGCGCTCGCCTGTCTGTGCAGGCGGTTCGCCGCCTCCGCGCCGGTACCGCCTCCGCGCCGCCACCGCTACGCTTTTTTCCCGGCCGGTTTTCTGTGCGGACCTTTTCATATTACTTCGAATATTACAACCGGTACCGCCTCCGCACCGCGACGCCCCGCTCCGCTACCGCTGTCAGTGCGTTTCGAGCTTTAGGGAGGTTGGTGATGAACATATCTTATCAAAACAAAGCAATGTGCTGTGCCCAAACGCGAGGGGTATACAATACAAGACAGTAGCCATTCAAGAGTTCCGCAATCCACCATCTGGGTCCATCATCAGATGAGGTCAGCTCAATTGTACCAAATTATTATTTTGTATTTGTTCACTATCAAATTAAAAATAATTCGATTACCAAAATTATGTCATAGTTCATAAAGACCACTATGATAGTAAGATTTAATTAGATGTACGTCAAGTATAATGTAAAGCAGTTAGTACCTACTACCCTATACCTACCTAATAAGTCATATTTGCCCCGGGTACCTAGACTGCTTTCGTAGAATATTATTTAAAATAAAAATCATGATTAAATTTATTTGACTCAGAATAAGTTAACCCCACGTTCTCTCACGTAAGAATTATTCCCGTCAAAATTATTTGAATAATTTTGTCGGGAATAAAAACAATCTGATTTAATTCTTACGAAATTTTATTCAAATAATGATTTTATTCTTGAGTGCCCAACACTGGCACTAACAGAACGTAGCACAAAACGGACTGATTTTCTTTGAAAATGTATGGTATGATTCCTAACGGCAGGTGATTTAGCAGTCGTTAAAAGCGGTCAAATGTTATATGCGGAGTCGTTATAAGCGGATTCTACTGTACTTTATTTTTATTTCGATTTACTTGTATTACCTACTTGCACCTAATGAGAACAATGGAGCTCACTATCGAAAAGAATTGACCAACAGTATGTGCAAACACTCCTATAATAAATACCATGCATGCTAGGCAGTTGGTCACTAGGGACTAGGGGCAATAAAGATTCGAACACCTGCATCTCGCAGTTGACTTTATGTTGCCGATTGTTTATTATTCTGCCTTTCGTTATTATTTACCACTGGACCCACGTTGACTATACTAGATGCGGCGGCGTTATCTTAAGTGTTATATTTAATAAGTAAAATTAATCCAATTTCGAGGTCGCGTATAAAGAAACGATAAATTCAGAAAATGTGAATTGTGCGTCTGTTAACTAATTTAACTGAATTAATACCACTCTTGACACCCAATTGAGCTGAATTTTAGTATAATATCTATTTATATTTGGTCACAATAGGTTAGATGACTCATGTTACAATTTATTACACACACAGTGTGGCTTTATATAGAAAATCATCAAGAAATCAATCAAAATCACAAAACAAATGGGACTACAAAAATTCGTAAAAAGTTTTTTTTTAAAGTCTGAAATGTAAATAAAAGGTTACCAATAGAATTCAATAAAAATAAAATTGTATGGCAACTTGGCAACTATGTACCTACATAAACGCAATATTTTACGACCAAAATGGCAAATTCCCCTTCTTTCCATACAACGGTAGTACGAGGCTACGAAAGTGTGACATCACATTTTGCTGTCAGTCAGTACTCAGTACCTATCATGGTTGTTCATCTTAGAAGAAAGCTGACGGAATTAATAATAGCGCCACCTATTTTCATGGTTATTAAACTTGCTCGAATAGTCAGCTAAAATGTAAAAGTAGGTAGACTGTTAAAAAGGTATTCAAAGATTCGATGCGTACAAGTATCACACACGTGGCCCTGTGGTAAAGTATATTGTCTTTAAAGACAATGTACCCGGGTTCGATCCCCAGCGGCGGATGCACTTTTTGTATGTTTTTTCACATGTATCCAAGATAATATTTACTAACTTTAGCACTTGGTGGCGTTTTAGTCGGGATCACAATATGCGTGAAGTTGGCTATCTATTTCCAGTCATTACACTCTTATTTATGGTACCTATGGAGCGTTTTCTGTGCTCGTCAGCTATGCTGTACTTTGTCATTTTTAGGGTTCCGTACCCGAAGGGTCAAAACGGAACCCTATTGCTGTCACTCACGCGTCCGTCCGTCCGTTAGTCCGTAGTCTGTCACAGTGGTTATACATCTAAATCGTTGGAGCTACAGTCTTCCAATTTGATGATGATGATGAAGCATCTTGGTGGCCAAAAGCTATACAAATAGTCAACAGTTATTGCTAAATGTTATAAAAGGAGATCCCATACGGTACTAGTGGGGCGCGAAAACAAAACCAATTTAATTATGCGGTTGGTACGGAACCCTAAATGTGCGAAATCTGACTCACACTTGGCCGGTTTTTGTCGCTGTAATTGTAGTTGAAGGACGGGTTAGGCGCGCGTGTATTTAAGGTCCGTTCCGCCGTGTACACGGGTACACGGGTACACGGGTACACGGATACACGGATCTTAATTACACGTGTACACGACTACCCGTGTAGAACGGGTCAGAAACCCGTGTACGTGTAGTACGGAAACGGATACCGAACACGTGTACACGAAACCCGGACACGACCGCGAGCCCTAGTTATTACTAAGGGAAGTCTATTATAATTCAGTAACCTACGAAAAAGTGATTGCTCCGGGTAAATTTTCTAGTGTCAAGTTATTTCAAATACGTAGCCAAACACTATCCACTCCGTGTAAGTGTGTAACGCTCAGCTAAAATGAATAAAGAAAATGAAATGCATCCAAATAAACGTCTAAAGGTTGAGGAATGTGACGAAGAGTGGCACAGCGATTTGGACGATATATATTCTGATGATTGGCCGGACACAGAGAGTGAAAATGGTAAAATTATTATAATACATCTTACTAAACTTGTTGTCATAATCCCGTCTCATTTACGTTATATCTTGCTTGCCGCGAACTTGCCCATTACCCCATTACCTAGTCGTTTTTATTTCATTGGTCTTTGGTATACGCACCATTATAAGTGTATTCTAAGTAATGGTTAAGAATTTCTGTAATCATAATATGTTTGTGAAATTACTGTGAAGATTATTGTTACAATTGCTGTTACCTACTTGAAAAAGTGTATCAACTGTTATGATAGAAAGATTGTGAACTAGATTTTGCCTGCAACTTTTTACACATGCAGTGTGCAGTTTGTGATGGTATTGTATTTAAAACAGTAACATTGTTTTATTTGGCCAATTTACACAGAACCCCAATGAATCATACACATAAACGTTTTTCGTGAAACCCACATTGGTGAAAACTGTATGAAATCTGTTCACTAGTTTTAAAGTTTATTATTTATTAACTTGTTCATTATTTTGTTCCAGAATCACCATCATCTATGCTACCTTCGTTAAATGACAACAATCCTCTCTCACCAATCAAAAATGAAATACATGCTGCTAGCCGGAGATGTAGAGAAAACTCGGGGTAAAATATTTTAGTCCTCTTACTATGGTCTTGACATTTGATAGCGACCAGCGAATCTATTGTGCTATATAACAACCACTTGGATAAGTTCTTGAACTCAAACCACATTTTATAGATTTTTTATACGTGATTTATGACTTACTGTTTTTTGGTTTGGAGAATTGACAATATTTCATAATTTCCAAAAGTCTTAATTCGAAAACCATTTCGGTAAAAACGTGTGAAGTACACAAAAAACATTTTTTTAGATTTTTTTTCTCCGTTAATTTTGGAAAAAATCGCAAATTACTGTAAACCGAAAGTTGACGTCATCTTCCTCGCTGTATTCAGGGAGACCTTAGTACAGAGTACAGACAATCGCTGCTCTGGAGTGGCTCTGGATTCTTGTTGGGAAGATGACGTCATATTTTACTTACGCCCTTTTGGAATGACCTACTTTTCAACGTGTTTTTTTTTGTATGAAATAATGAGTTAAATTGAAAAAGAAAAAATACGGGTGGCTTAAATTTTTACCTATTTTCTAACTAGTTCATAAAATAAAGTAGTTAAAAATATGAAATGTTGTCAATTGTTCATATCTTTAAGCTGTAGGTGTCGCTGATGTACGGGATCATAACAAAAACAACCTTTTGTTTGTTTTTTTGCTCTAAAGCCTCAGATTAATTAAAAAAAAAATCGCAAACTGACACTTGTGCAATAAGAATGCATCAATGGATTGCCAGGCAGCAATTTTAGCCTGCTTGTGAACCATATCTAACTGAGACTTCTAAAATTTCAGTGAAAGCACAAGTAGAACTAGAGGGCGTGGTCGGAGGAACACCTCTTCATCCCCCGCTCAACATGTGCCAGAGCCAGCCACAGACAGAGTGTTCATATGGGACCTGGATGAGACCATCATCATATTCCACTCGTTACTCACAGGGACATATGCCACTAAGTATAATAAGGTACATATTTGTGATAATGAATGAATGAATGTTTATTTACAACCAACATCAATGTGGGCCATTGTGCTAGTAACAATTTTTAATTTATTATTACTATTTATTTACTAGCTTTGGCCCGCAACTTCATCCGCGTGATCTTGTACTTCGATGTTGATCCATTTGAGGGATGATTTTGGGGATAAAAAGTATCCTATATACTCCAGACTATAAACTCGATTTATACAAAGTTTCATCATAACATAATCCATTCAGCCATTCTCCAAACATCCACACTAACTTTGGCATTTATAATATTAGTAGGATTTTTTTGATAAGTTTGGCAGGTTATGTTATGATGCCAGAGCATAACAGTACCTGTCAATAAATATTTGGACGTCTGTCTTTGAAAAGAGACAATTGGCTATTGATAAACGATTTCCGAACACTGGCGAATGTCCATCAATTTAGCTTATTTATTCATATTAAATAAATTTTGCACTTTATGGACTTTATTATTTTATGTCAAATTGGTGTTACTTTGGATATCTATAGTTTCTGCGGGCAAAACACCTCGGATCACCGAGGTCCCTATCAGAAGTCGTCGGCAACGTCAAGGGTCTGCTAGGCTTTCTGGTAGAATTGGGTTGGCACGAGTAACGTTGTCAACCCACCACGCAAAATAGGCGCATTCGACGTCGAGTTGCGGAAAACTAGCCCGCGTAAACCTATAACCTATCTATAGTTTCTGTAACAGTAGTGTGAGACAACACTATGAAG
Organism: Cenopis cana; assembly: GCA_951800055.1. Classification (NCBI taxonomy): domain Eukaryota; kingdom Metazoa; phylum Arthropoda; class Insecta; order Lepidoptera; family Tortricidae; genus Cenopis; species Cenopis cana. Next base: position 3,976,589 of record OX637495.1, read on the forward strand.
CCGAAATTAGCGTCTCTTTCCAAAGGTTGATGTGCAATAACTATCGCCGGGTATTGCACACTACCAAGACTTGATCCCATGATCTTTTATTATATGACTCAATTGAGATTAAAAGTACTTGAAAGATCAGATAAAATAAGTAATATTCTAATGGAATATAAAAATAAAACTGTAAGATTTAAATTGAAAACTCCCGTGTGTCTCAGACATATTTAAATATAATAAACGGGCGACTCACGTCTTTAACGTCGAATATCACTCGACATGTTTCGGACCAATACATGGTCCTTAATCGTTAAAGACCTGAGTGACCCGATTATTATATTTCAATAAAAGTGTAAGTGTTTAAGACTTAATAATAAAAGTATGTTATATATCCCTCTCATCTATGAGAGGAGGCCTGTGCCCAGCAGTGGGACGTAGATAGGCTGATGATGATGATGATGATGATGTTATATCTTTTCAGGATACTCAACAAATAGTTCAACTGGGATTTAGAATGGAGGAGATGATATTCAGCTTGGCTGACACACATTTCTTCTTCAACGATGTGGAGGTGACCATTGATATTTTTTATCAGACCATATGAACCTTAGTATAGTGCGCGCCATCCACGAAGGCGCGCCCCTCCACAGCCCAAGTCGTACAACTGCGCACAGATTAGTGTGAGATTCGCTGTGGAGGGGCGCGTCGTCGTGGATGGCGCGCACTATATAGTACTTTTATCTCACGAGCGCGGGTGAGCCACGGTTGTCTGTAGAGCGATACATGCACATTGTCTATGTGTGCGTCAGCGTAGGTGCTATGAGTTCACGTTGTGTTCGTACGAGTATGTGTCACAACTACAACAATGGCGAACCCGCGCTCATTAGATAAACTACTATTTAGTGACACGGCAGTTCCTATTTCTTTGTTTATTTAATAAACCTACTATTTTTGTGTGTTGGTGTCACGAATAAAGCTCTGATTATAGTGATTATGATTATACACAATAAAAATAGTAACACAATAATAAATAATACACAAGGAAATGGTATTTACAAAGGCGAACTTATCCCTTAGGGATCTAATCTAATCCAGTCAGTTAGGGCGTGTTGCACCAACTTACAGACCGATCAACATTACATTTGACTGGCAGCTGTCCTTACATACAAGTTAAGACATTTACTGCCGAAAACGCATATGTGCGTTCACGTTCATGTAATTTTGTTCCTAGAGCGTGGCCTAGCAGCGAATGTGACCACCGCTTATGATTAATATTATGTGAGCCATAAAATTCTGAGTTTTTGTCAGACAGTTTGGTGTAACTTACCATTTGATTACACTATTAGAACTTTAGAGAATTAACTTCAAAGTCCGCCAGACACTACGAGTATCAGTATTTATAACATTATTTCGCCACTCATCCTATTCTATTCCTGAGAAATTAAAATATGACAGGTACACAAATACCGACATTTTTACTCATAGTGTCTGGCGGACTGATTTACATTGGAATCTAATTCTAAGCTTACCGTTTGCCAGGACTGTGACCAGGAGCACATAGACGCGGTAGCGGCGGACGACAACGGCCAAGACCTATCCGCGTACAACTTCGCGTCAGACGGTTTCCACGCGGGCGCCGCACCTAACACGGGCTTATGTGCGCCTGGTGTCCGCGGCGGAGTCGACTGGATGAGGAAACTGGCGTTCCGATATAGGAAGATCAAGGATACTTATAATAATTATAGAAATAGGTGAGTTTCTTTTCTAAACCTTAAAGCCGCTATGCGTGTGCAAATATTCGTGTTGCATCTCTTTTTATAATATCGCAAAAGAAAGGGAGGCGAATACGCATAGCGAAGTGTAGTAGCACAATAATATGAATTATGATTATTACAGAAAAAATAGGCGACAGACTTGGAACGCAAATGAGTGTGATCTTGTATCTCTTCTGGCTCGTGTTTTAATGACTCCAACGACCACACTAGTGTTTTAATGCCTCTTACGTTGCATAATAACAGTTGCATAAACTACTAATAATTTTTGTCTGACATTAATCCGTATACAGACTTTACCTTCCAATATCCACTTTGCTGGACATTTTTGAGAAACTGTCTCATATGTCTTATTTCGAATTTCAGTGTGGGTGGTCTGCTGGGCCCCGCCAAGAGAGAGCAGTGGCTGCAGCTGCGCGCAGAGCTGGAGCAGGCTACGGACAACTGGCTGACGCTCGCTTGCAAGTGTCTCAACATGATCAACTCGAGGTATGCTCTCATTTTATTCTGACCCCCACACTTATCCACTCTGTAACGTCATCGTCCCAGCTCGGGACCAGCTAACGGCGGATGGACAGCTCTTGGTCGCAGGGTGGACGCCGCCCTTGGAGCTCGCTGCCGGCGAGAGGAGCGTGCGTGGTCGCCGCGCTTACGGCGCGCGGGCAGTTCGGCCTACTTCAAACGTAAAAAAGCTGTCAACTAGTGGACACCTCGGCCCCCTGCCGAGCCGTTTCCGTTACGTGCTCGCGTATGGTTGACGTCTAGTTGTCTAGTTGACGACGAGCCGATGAGTTGAGACGGCGCCGGTCGGGTGCCGAGCCTTTATGTCTGCGCCAACCTTTACCTTAAAAGCTTGGTTACACATCGTGCGCTTGCGCTGCACTCCGGAACGTACGGTAACAAGTTAGCGACGCCACACAGGCTGCGCGACGCGTGCCGCTGTGTCACCAAGCCTTGACTTAACAGCCCTGTTAAGTAAAATGTGTGTTATCCTTTTCTCTCAAATATGAATGTGACAGTCACACACGATTCTTAACGCCATTTTAGCTAAAATGGGTCGATGAACGTTTATGATGTTTGTTACTTAAATCACATCATCTTTATCTCCAATATTGGACGTTGGAGTTCGTCAGAAGCACCAACCATATTCCATATACATGGGTGCGAACGAAACAGTCGCGTTAAGGGCCGATCAACGTTAAACATGGTGTCGGCAACCCATAAAGCATTGTTATACTTTCCATACAATCAGATTTTAACAAACACAGCTTACTTACCGACGGTTGCAACCAAGCTGCAAAAGTTGCCAAATAGTGTCGAAAAAAAAAAAAAAAAAAAAAAAAAAAAAAAAAAAAAAAAAAAAAAAACTGAGCTTACTTATAGCTGTCAAGGCGCAATCTTACTAAAATAATTATTTAAAAAGCTTCAGTCAACGATGAGCGCAATATCTTTCTTATGATTGTTTTATACATCTACGACTAACACGTACAAGTGTTGGTGCGTCGTGATAAGTACACAATCAAAAGAAAAAGTCCTATTGTTATATCAAAACGACACTTGCGCGCAGCTGATTTTCTGCAGCGTACCGTTTCTGCGCATATCTCCACGCAGTGTTTTTGAAGTGCCCACGTCAACGTTGTGTCCTTGACATTTGTTTTATTTATGTTGTTATTTTTATAAGTTGTCTGTTTTGTTTTATAAGTGCTTATTGAACGTTATTATTTTTACGAGAAACTTGTAAGTGTGGATGCAGTCGGCAACCCAGCCTGATGGCAGCACCTCGTCCAACCACATTTGTAGTTTGTGCGACAAATGTTTTAATACTGTAAAAGGTTTGAACATCCATTTTACAAAAGTCCACAAAAATTCCCGTAGCCAAAATGACATTAACTCAGCATCTAGTCCTCCTATACCTCCCCCTGTATCTCCTATCAATGTTCATCCAACCACTCCATTCCACCTCCGCATTAGTAACCTAAAACATAGCACCCCAGTAGTTAAAAGAATTCCCCGGGGCGCTAGAATCTCTGTCGCAACTCATCTTTATAAGCTTATCGATAAATATACCGAATTCAACAACATAGATGACTGGCACAACCTTTTTCTTTTTGCTTATCGCACACTTCACGTTAACAAAAATTCATCTACATCACTCACACAAAAAATCAAGAACAACTGCTCCAGTCCAATACCTGTCCTCACTGCGCCTGATAAATTATACAACTCTTCCTTTAATCGCCGCAAGGCCATTGAAAATAAAATTAGTGACGGTGATTTAAAAGGCGCCGCTCGTCTCCTTTTTTCAAACGACACGCTGTCACCAGATACCTCAGAAACCTTTTTGGCTTTACAGACAAAACACCCTCCAGCTCCTTCTATTCCATACTTCCTTGACCCCCCAACGGCTAGCCAGGCTAGTCTTACAATCACCAACAAAGACACCCTTCAGGGAATTCTTTCTTTTAAAACCGGATCTGCTGCTGGTTTAGACGGTATCTCACCGCAACACCTGAAGGATCTTATTGCTGTCTCAGCTGGCGAAGCAGGTGAACAACTCCTAAATTCTATTACAAAATTAATTAACAAAATGTACTCCGGTAACATCCATCCTGACATAGTCCCCATCCTGTTTGGTGCTAACCTCATCGCTCTTACAAAGAAAGACGGTGGAGTCAGGCCTATAGCCGTTGGTACAACTTTTCGACGCCTTGCTTCTAAAATAGCTGTCCGGCACATCATATCAAAATTAAAGTCTAAATTCGAACCAGTACAGTTAGGGTTTGGTACCAAAGGAGGTTGCGAAGCAGCAGTACACTCCTTGCGCACCTACCTATCTCATTCGCCTTCTGATGTTTTGATAAAAATTGATGTCAAGAACGCGTTTAATTCGATCAGTAGGGAAACCCTGCTGACAGAAACTAAACAAAACATTCCCGAAATTTACAATTATCTTCTACTTTCTTACGCTGACCCTACTAAATTATTATACCGAGAAAAGGTCCTATCATCCGAAGTAGGCTGTCAGCAGGGTGACCCTCTCGGGCCAGCAATTTTCAGTTTAGCGATAAACCCTATTATCCAAAAATTAAAATCTAAATTTAATGTGTGGTATTTGGATGACGGGACACTAGGAGGTGATGTAGACTCTGTTATTTCTGATTTAGTTAACATCAAGATCGAATTTCATAGAATTGGTTTAGACTTAAATTACAATAAATGTGAGCTATATATTTCAGATTCAATCTTAAATTCTTCCGAAATTCAACAAAAATTCAGCACTTTGGTACCTAACATATCAATAGTTAATAACAACTCTCTCTACCTCCTAGGGTCCCCAATTTTCGAAGATTCCTTTCAAAGTTACGTACAAAATTCAATATCTAAATTCCAAAATTATGCAAACCGTCTCCTCGAAATAAGCCCCCATTACGCAATATCGATACTTAAGTTCTGTCTATTCGTACCAAAATTAACATATGTCCTCCGCTGCAGCCATGTCTGGAAATTCAAAAATATTTTATTACCTTTAGACGATCTCATCAAATCTACTTTAGAGTCTATTTTGAATATACAGCTCAGCGACCAGTCCTGGACCCAAGCATCCCTCCCCATCCGGCATGGTGGGCTAGGGATAAGAAAAATTTCAAGTGTTTCGCTACCAGCTTTTTTGTCCTCCCTCCACAGTTCAGCTAATCTCATAGGAAAAATTTTACGGGGTCTCCCGTCAAACTTTGAGTTAGCTGGCTTGGAGGAGGCCAAAAATGCCTGGTCAATTGCTTGCCCGGGAAATGATGCGCCGGACCACCCAAATTGTCAAAGGAGCTGGGACGATCAACTTTGCCAAATTACTTTTAATTCATTATTAAGCAATAGCACTGGATCAGAGCGGGCTAGGCTGCTGGCGTCGGGTGCTAAGGAATCCGGTGAATGGCTACATGCGTATCCTTCGCCAAACACCGGAACCTTCTTGGAACCTGACACCATCCGCCTGGCTACCTCCCTCAGGTTAGGCATCAAAGTCTGCACTCCACACAGGTGCCCCTGCGGCAGTGAAGTCGACGAACTGGGACACCACGGGCTTTCTTGCCAAAAAAGCGCAGGCCGCTTTTCTCGCCACGCTGCACTGAATGATATCATCCGCCGGTCTCTTGCTTCAGTCAACGTGCCAGCTCTACTCGAGCCAACTGGCATAGCAAGAGACGATGGCAAGAGACCGGACGGGATGTCTTTGGTGCCGTGGAGGTTGGGAAAGGTTCTTGTGTGGGACGCAACATGCGTGGATACTCTTGCTCCTTCCCACCTCAACGGTACCAGCGTTCGGTGTGGCGCGGCGGCTAAGGCGGCCGAAAATTTTAAGAGCAACAAATACAGGGGTCTCGGCCCAGAATACATTTTTATGCCCTTTGGCGTCGAGACCCTTGGCCCGTGGGGTCCCAGTGCTCACTTCCTGTTTAAGGAATTAAGTAAAAGGTTAATTGAATCAACTGGTGACCGAAGAGCTGGCAGCTTCCTCGCTCAACGCATTAGTATTGCAATACAGCGAGGAAATGCTGCCAGCATCTTCGGTACCATGCCACGGGGGCCCAATTTTTTACATATGTTTTAGTTTAGTTTAGTTTATTTAGATATAGATATTTAATTTTAATTTAGTTTTATTTCAATTTACGATTAATTACAATAGTGTCATATGACGTTATATACCAGGGGTGCAGAAGTTGCGTAGTAGTGACATATGACGTCGTTCAAACGCACGTACTGTGCACAGATAACGATTATGCTCAAAAATATGTGAACACATCTTTATTAGTAAGGGCATATGGTTGCTCAGATATTATTTATCATTTGAGAACGTAATTTATTTTGTAAACCCGGTCCAAGACGTACAAGCATCGGCCGCAACTAATATATATGTCAAATACCAGGGTCGCAGGAGTTGCTAAGTAGTGATATGTTGCAGGGAGAACTGCGTGAACGTGCTCGTGACGACGACGCAGCTGGTGCCGGCGCTGGCCAAGGTGCTGCTGTTCGGGCTCGGCGGCGTCTTCCCCATCGAGAACATCTACTCCGCTACCAAGACTGGTCAGTATTTTATACAATTTATACATTCATGTATTCGAAGAGGGTGTAGGCAGAGAACATGAAACCTAACTTTGAGTAAAGCCTTACAGTAAGCAAAATGTTTAAATATACATACCATTGACGACCGCTTTAGCTTAGTTGGTAGTGACCCTGCCTACGAAGCTGGAGGTCCCGGGTTCGAATCTCGGCCGGGGCATATATTTGTGTGATGAGCACAAATATATGTTCTTGGGTCTTGGATGTTTTCTATGTATTTAAGTATCTATTTATCTATATAAGTATGTATATCGTCACTTAGTACCCATAGTACAAGCTTTGCTTAGTCTGGGACTAGGTTGATTTGTGTAAGATTGTCCACAAATATTTATTTTTATTTTATTTTTCCAGGCAAAGAAACCTGCTTTGAAAAAATAAAGCAACGGTTCGGCGAGCGCTGCACCTACGTGGTAGTAGGCGACGGACAAGACGAGGAGGCGGCCGCTAAAGCCAAGAACTATCCGTTCTGGCGCGTGTCGAGCCATTCCGATATCGCAGCGCTGTACAACGCTCTAGACATGGGCTTCTTATGATTGCTGTGCGCTTGGTACATGAACTACGGAAATTGCAGAATTATGAGGAAGATTTTGAGTTACACATGATATTATTGCAGCTCACACTTCTCTGTTTTTTTTTCTCACGAGTTACAGTTATAACTTCGATGCCAATTACGATCGGATCTAATGTTAAACGTGGACGGAAAAAATTGAGAATACAGTTGCCGGCAAACATCTTGAACCTGATTAACCTGCGCAGTATATAGCTTAATTTGTACGTAAATCCGCTACTGCGCACACAAGGTTAGCTTCAAGATGTTTGCCGGCAGCTATACCTACCAAATACATACTCGTAATAACACTTTAAACTCTCGCGCTTTGTAAACATACTTAAAAGGTTTGTTTTAACGGGTCTAACGCGATATTTTTGTATTTACCTTTTTTACCGACGTTACTGATACTGACGTTACGGATTAGAAACAAAGTGGACGGGTAGTGAACTTTTTTCGAGTCTACCCCTCACATTTTTATCAACTTTTGTAGGGTAGTCAAATGTTGTGTACCCATATCTCCGTTGACAACTTGCTGAGACGACAGTCATATCCGCGACCACGGCCGGTGAAACCCGTGTCGAAACGTCGGTAAAAAAGGCAAATACATAAATATCGCGTTAGACCCGTTAAAACAAACCTTTTAAGTAAATACATAATACGCCTGTTTTAGCTAGGTTCACTATAAAAAAAAAACTGTACCATTCATAAATTTTGTCACTTAGACCTCAGCTTAGTTCGGTTTTTGTTTAGTCGATTTGATACCAAATCGACAAATAATCATTGCACTAAAATATACAACTAACTAAGTTCACGGCATCTAAGTATGTAAAGTCGAAAAGCGACGAATTTTTTACCTCAATTATTCACTCCAGCTCGATTGCCGCATTGAGTGTTGTAAAAAAATACGATCAAATCGAAGTCTGTTTTATTTAGTGTTTATATACTGGGGAACGCTATTTCAAGCGAGTTCATTATAGGAAGGGCTAAAAGATCAGCTAAAACTTTGTAAAAATGATCACTATCATATCATATAAGTCATGTAACCGGTGACCATGCGAAGGGTTCCAGTCATAAGTACATTACATATTATTATTTCTAGTTTCGGAGCTCCATGGTCACTGTTCTAGCTATTATTTAGTTTTAAAAGCTCAAAGTCAGCTCAAAAACCTATGAAAGTAAATTTTAACATTTTTTTTGTATATATTTATTAAAACTGTAGACAAATCTCGCACGAGAGTATGAGTCCATTCCTATTGCGTAAGTTTATATTCTATACATTGTACAGAGCATTATTTTATAGAAAAGTGTAGGGAATGTATGCTATTTTAGATGAGTACTCGGTTTCTGAAATGTTTTGATGCTATGATCAATCTTATACGTTTATTCGGTGATTATGTAATCCTGGTAAATGAGGATTGTACGTTTTTCACCGAGAATTTATTTTGAATCGATTATATTGCAGAATACAACGAAAAATCACCCTATTCTATGTGATGTGTCTTTGCAGATAGCATAATTCTTTGTAATTTCTACAAAAACATAACGTAACTATCGACACTTAATATTGATCACCTCTGTCATTCTGACACAAGTTTGAAAGTGCCATACTAATATTGGGTGGGGCACTAAGACATTTTCCTTATAATATTCGTGAAACATATAGCGATTTTTCCGATAAGTATATGTCATACACATAATCTGTTGTATCAGTCTTTGAGATGTTTGCTACTTATTTCTACATTAACAAGCAAAATGTCTTACTTTATTTTTCTAGCAATATTTTGAACTGCCTATAATGTTTTTTAGGTTTTACAGTCGTATGATTCTACGTACAGAATTTAGCAATATTACTAGGCAAATTTGTCACTTGTAAATAACATAGTTTAATTTTAGATTTAAACAGATCCAGGCTTATACTAGAAATATTAAATTTAATTCGAAAGTTATTATTATTCGAGTTGTAAATAAAAATATATTATTTCACAAAATGAATCTTTTGTTTTATTCATTTAAATTATCTTATTTATAAATCGCACAAGTGTCCGATGTGATTAATATATATTAATATCGTTTGTGATTGTGAGTGTGTGTGATTAATATTGTTATTAGTAAATTGGACACAGTCGCGTACAACCCTTTAAATAGTTTAAATGCCATCCTTTATGTACGACAGTGAAAACTCACAGGCAAACTCATTTACCATAAGATATTGAATTTGTCTAATAAAGCAAGGGGACTTTGACAACGAAAGACACAACACCTATAGCCGTTATAAGTGCCGTAGGCACACCTCAACACGCGGCACCTAGGCGTTCATCATCATCCTCCTAGCGTTATCCCAGTACAGTTGCATCCTGAAGGATGCCTGGGGTCCGCTACCTAATCCCAAGATTTGGCGTAGGCACTAGTTTTTACGAAAGCGACTGCCATCTGACCTTTCAACCCCATGGGGAAACTAGGCCTTATTGGGATTAGGCTTTGTCAAGTGAGTGGGCAACTTGACTGTTAGAAGTTCTCAAGCCGCCCGAAGGCCTCCAACTTGGCTTAACGACTGCTGCCATAGACAGCAACCGGGATCAACGGCTTAACGTGCCTTCCAAAGCACGGGAGCGCTCAGTTAGTAACCACTCAAAGCGGTCACCCATCCAAGTCCTGACCGCTGCCCACGTTGCTTAACCTTAGATACCGCAAGCGGTACGCAGGCGCCGCTGGGCCACGAGCTACACCTAGGCGTTCAAAGGGTTAATTTTTACCTTGTTTAGGGGCATGCACACTTGTCTAGGTTTAGGGGTCACTACGTAATGGCCGGTTTATTAAATTTAGTTAAAAAATTTACTTTATGCAAGTAAGTCAGTCCTTAAGCGGGTATTACACTGTCCTGAATTCAGGACACTTAGAAGGGTTCGGTTCGGACCTATACGTTACAGCGAGATGCTTCAACTCCCCTCCACTAGTTAGGACGCCTGGTTCAGGACAGTGTAATACCCGCTTTAAATAAATTATAGGGAACTAACACATATCATGTTATCAAAAATATTTACTGTCTTTAGCAAAATAAGAAACTGTTGTAATTATTTTACTAAATTTTACTAAAAATTACTAATTCTAATATCAATCATACAATGGTATATAGGGAATTTCTAGATTGAAAACATTCAGATAAATTACTAATATCTGGGTGACCGAGCGTTGCTCGGCGTTTTCCCGTGCATGAGACCTATCTAGATCGATTGCTAGCCCCCGAAAACCCCCAAATACAAAATTTCATCAAAATCGTCAGAGCCGTTTCCGAGATCCCCGAAATAAATAAATATACAAGAATTGCTCGTTTAAAGATATAAGATTAATTTAATGGCGCTAAAATTAATCTAAGTGTGCTGACATCTAGTGGTATAAAGTATGACTATATAGTAAGTCTATTGCGCACTAGATGGCGCTAAAATTAATCAATGTGCTGACATCTAGTGGTAAAAAGTATAAATAATCTAGTTGGTTTGTTGCTCAATAGATGGCGCTAAAATTAATCTAAGTGTACTGACATCTAGTGGTAAAAAGTATGACTATATAGTAAGTCTACTGGGCACTAGATGGCGCTAAAATTAATCAATGTGCTGACATCTAGTGGTGAAAAGTATAAACAATCTAGCTGGTTTGTTGCTCAATAGATGGCGCTAAAATTAGTTATCATCCAGATATCCATTAAGTTAGTTTTAATATTATTTAAATTAGTTTCGTCAAGTATTCTTGAATATATTTTAAATGAAAACAGGTACCTTTACTTCAAATATCTTTTAATTCGATATTACCTACTATGATTTAATAGAACTAAATAAATAGAACTGTAAATTGTAAGTAGTTTTAGCTTTATATTTAATTATGTTATGTTTTTAGTTACATTGTATATTGTGATACGAAATAAATAACTTCCAAATAAATAGAACTTGAATAAGTAGCACTATCGAATATCCTTTTTGCAATAAGATTCACAGATATATCAAAAAAAGAGTAAAAAATAAATAGTCTGTGATTATATTCTCATTGGAGTAAAATACTTGTAATATTACTGGACAAAGTATTTAAAGGAACCGAGGACTGATTCTCCACTCTTTGCTAAAATTGTCTATGGATTTTTAAGAACCATGGTTACTAAGCAACCGACTATGTCAACAACAACACCTGTCAAAACATTCCATGATTATTGTTGTGGAAAGTAATTTTTTAAGAACAAAATAAACAAAGATACTACAATGAAGACTTCAGCAAATACAATATTGTTCGACGTGTCCAAAAACGAAATATTCAAAATAAATGAGAACTATAAGCTGCTCCATAGGAAACTGAAGGCGACATGGAAAGTCATGATGTGAGTTCTTTTTTCCACTTATCACCCATTCAAGGCACATGACTGACATGAGGGCAACAATGACGAGGGTCATGCCTTTATGAGCGGAGAAATCTTGCTGCGCGTTACGGCGTAGCACACGTAGAATTGCTTAACACATTCATTGCCGGTGTGTGCTATGCGCGCTACGCTTGTAGCCAATCACATCGTTTTCCGCTTTGTATCGAAAGCTGCCTACGAACGGGGATCCCGACTATCGGGTCCCCGGCGCTTTTTTGAATAAACCATTTGTTAGATGCTGGCAAACTTGCAAGTTACGGTCACTTTAATATTAGGAGATCTTATAATATAATATGACGATGGCATAAAAAAAAAAAACTTTCGCTGCCAATCTTTTCGTAGCGCTACGCAACTTCGTCTACATACGGGGAAACGCATGATATCGGCAACGCGTCTGTGAACAGAGCGCCCGCTAGGCGAGCTCCAGGCAGTGAATGTGTTAAGGTTATTTTTTGATACCTGAACTAAGTTTTCTGACGTTTAGTTTAAATTCTACTAGCACTTCAGATATCTCAAGAGGTTACTTGAAACGTGTTTGTCTAGAATACGTGCGTCTATAGGTCACTAACAGATCGTTAAATCGAGACGAAAATAGCGCAGACGAGTAAGGAGATAGGTAGACTGCGCTAAAGTCTAGACTTGTAAAGTCTAGACTTTAGACCAAAAGTACCAGAAGCGCATCACTCGCGTGGAGGTATATGTAGATATCCTACTAAATAGGTAGTCTAGACACGTTACACGTAGACAATAGGTCTAATGTGTAAACTATATGCCCCTCTAGTGTAGTGTAGAATCCAAATCTATATAAAAAGCGGTAAAATAGCGGTGTACAAATACAAATACTCTGTAGGTACGTAAGTACGTACTACGTACCTACAACTTTGTTAGGGTGAATTAATTTTATAATATCTGGGTGGCCGAGCTTTCGAGTTTCGCGCGCTATACGTAAGCGAGCAGTCGTGCGCTTACGCGTCTATGACTCATAGTCAGCCGTAAATAATGGCGAATTTAGTTAAATGTTCCAATTGCAATATAGTGATTAACGAGCTATTAGCGTTTATGAAAAATAAGCTTGATGTGATGGGCGAGGAGAGCCTTATACGTTTGTGTGTCGGTGCGTTTTCACCCGAGGATGTGAAAACTGCTAAGGATCTGTTGTTTGAATCAATTCCGTCAACAACAGAGCGGAACATTGCGCGACGCAAGGAGGGCAAAGTACAGCGGGATTTAAAGGACATGATTGCGGTGTTTAAGACAACGCCATCGGATCTTATACCTATCTTTGTGGCAAGAGATCTACACAAATTACCCCCCGTTACTCTAGATCACATAGACGTCACCTGTTTATTAAAAGAAATTAGACAGCTCAAGTACGAGTTAAACACCGTTCATGAGCGTTTTGTATCTATCGAGAATTTTGAAGAACTACGAGCCGAACTGAATGACCTCAAACAATCATCTTTCGTGAATTTCGAAGTAAATAATATAAACACTCGGCGAGGGGGTCATTTACTCAACCGGTATAGTCATATATCAGATTTGTATTCGAATGGACCGATGGGATTACAGTTAGAGTCATCAAATATCGAGGAGAACGAAGTAAATGACATTATAAATACTGTTGACCTTGCCAGCGATCGGCTGGCGTTATCAGCTGTCGGCGCGCTTAATGAGCCTGCATCTACCCTCACTTATAAAAACGAAGCACCGCTAGAACCGGCTGACGGCAGCGTCGAGCGTTCGGTATGCGAAATTATGAGTCATCCGGGCGTAAGTGATAATAATGTAAACACACTTAGCCAGGTTCAGAGTACTTTTACACAAAAAACAATGGCTGAGGCGCTCAAAGAGAAGGGTACGTGGAATGATAAGAGTACAACTGAAAAATGGACTAAGGTACAGAATAAAAAGACAAAGTTGAAAAATAGATTTATAGGAAAAGAGGGGAAAGCGATACCTAACTCAAAGTTTATGGCGGCTGAACCCAAAACTCCGTTGTTTATATATAGAGTAAATCAGAGCACATCAAAGGAAGACATAGTAGATTATATTTATGATGCAACTAAGTTGCGTGTATCCTTGTTAAAAATAAACATGAAGGAAGATAAGGACTACGACGCGTATAAGGTATTTGTGCCTGAAAGTAAATTGGAAACTTTTTTGAATGATGCCTTATGGCCTAAGGGGATCAAATTTCGTCGTTTCGTGAAGTTATACAAGACAAAAACCACGAAAGCAAAGCTTGCTGAAGTAAATCAAAGAAATGGACAAGACACAACATAATAATGTACCTACTAAATGCAGCTTTATAAGTTTTAACTGTAAAAGTATCATGAGATCGGCCATCTGTGTAAAGAATATTTGTAAGTTTGCTGATATAATAGCACTACAAGAAACATGGCTTTTATCACATGATATTGATTTTATTGGTTCCTTGGATGGCAATTTTGGTTTCACTGGGAAATCAGCCGTTGACTCATCGGAAGGCATTCTTCGCGGGAGGCCCTATGGCGGCGTAGCGTTGATGTGGAAGAGGAGTGTATTCCAATGCGTCACCGTAGTACCGTGCGATAGTGTGCGCCTTATTGCTATAAAAGTGGATGTAAGTGATAGGTCGTTCCTTGTTTTTTCTGTGTATATGCCAACGGATTCAGTAGACAATCTATTGGAACTAGTGGAGTGCTTCAGCGAAATCAATGCAGTGATTGAAAATAATGACGTGGAGACTGTTTTTATTCTCGGTGATTTCAACGCTCACCCGGGTCAACTGTTTTGTAACGAGATGTTGGGCTTTTGCGCGGAGCAAAGGTGGTCGTGCGCCGACATGGACCTACTGCCAGCGGATACCTACACGTTTGTCAGCGACGCGCACGGTTGCTCCCGTTGGTTGGATCATTGTTTAGTTACGGAGGCGGCTAGACAATGTGTACAAATGTGTAAAGTGCACTATGATATATTTTGGTCCGATCATTTTCCGTTAGAGGTAGTATGCAATATATATAATGTTAAGCCTAAATTAATTTTATATAGTGAGGTGTTTGATTACGCTAAATGGGGTGAAAGAGATCTGTCACAAATAAAGATGTATACTGAGATATGTAATTCCAAACTGAAAATGATAGATTTCCCGGAGGAACTAAACAATTGTTTTGATAATTTATGTAATAATGTAGGACATAGAATTGTTATAGATAAGTTATATCACGATACTGTTAGTACACTTAGGAGTGCTGCTATTTCCACTAGCAATGTACGTAGACATAGGAAGGGAACCTACATCACGGGCTGGAATAAGCATGTGAGTGCAGCTCATCGGGACGCTCGATCTTGTTTCTTAAATTGGGTTGACCTTGGCAAACCCACGTATGGAGATTCCTACCTTAATATGTGTAACACCAGACGAGTATTCAAAGCGAAGTTGAAGTGGTGTCAGAATAATCAGCGTCAAATAAAATTAGATATCCTGGCTCAGCATCACTCAAAGAAAAAGTTTGGCAAATTTTGGAAGGAAACAAACAAGCTTAATCCAAGGTCGAGTGCCCCGGTGAGTGTCGACGGTTCGACCGAGCCCCGGGAAATAGCAAACTTGTTTGTAAATAGTTTTAAAGTTGCCTCTCCACTGGGCCCACTTCAGGATACCTCTGTAGACAACGCAGGCCATCGTGCCATGGGTGCTTCAACATTGGTCACTGCTACGGAAATAAGGTCTATTATCAGACACATGACTGGAGGCAAATCACCCGGCCATGATGGCCTGGGGATAGAGCACCTTAAATATGCGGGTGTGCACTTGCCGCGAGTGCTGGCCATGTTGTTTACCCTCTGTATCAGACATTCCTACCTGCCACAGGATTTAATGAAAACTATAGTGGTACCAATAGTCAAAAATAGGACAGGAGATGTCTCCGACAGAGGCAACTACAGGCCGATCTCGCTGGCTACCGTGATAGCAAAGGTGCTGGATAGTGTGCTTAATAAACATCTAGAAAAAACCACCGACCTACACGATGCCCAATTTGGTTTTAGGGCGGGGGTTTCTACTGAGTCAGCTGTACTTTGTCTTAAGCACACTGTCCAGTACTACGCTAGGGCGGACACACCCGTGTATGCGTGCTTTCTAGACCTCTCGAAAGCCTTTGATCTGGTGTCGTACGAAATACTGTGGCATAAGCTTAGACACGAGACTAATTTACCTTCAGATCTCGTGTCTATCTTTAAGTATTGGTACGGCCACCAGACAAATCATGTGAGATGGTCAGGACAGCTTTCGGACATGTACAGGCTGGAGTGCGGGGTGAGGCAGGGGGGGTTGTCTTCGCCTTTGCTCTTCAACTTGTACATGAACGGACTGATCGGTGAGCTCAGCAGGGCTGGGGTCGGATGTTCGATTGGCGGTAAGTTTGTTAACAATATAAGCTATGCCGATGACATGGTCCTGCTGTGCCCATCGGTCAATGCCCTCCAGAGGTTGCTGAACATCTGTGAGAGATACGCCGTGACACATGGGCTCAAGTACAACTCAAAGAAAAGCGAGCTTTTAGTGTTTAAAGCCGGGAATAAAATGTATAGGACAGTTCCACCAGTCACACTTAATGGCAAGCCGCTTGTACGGGTTAAACAGTTTAAGTACTTGGGTCATTGGGTCACGGAGGATCTCACAGATGATTTAGATATGGAAAGGGAGCGGAGAGCCTTAGCCGTTCGCTGTAATATGCTGGCACGAAGGTTTGCCAAGTGTACCAAGGACGTCAAGGTGACGCTATTTAAGGCTTACTGCCAATCCTTGTACACGTGTGGCTTGTGGACCAGGTACACGCAGAGATCGTATAGGGCTCTCCGGGTCCAATACAACAATGCTTTCAGGGTGCTGATGGGGCTGAGGAAGCACTGCAGTGCGTCAGGGATGTTTGCGGAGGCTCGAACGGATTGTTTTTCAGCAATAATTCGCAAACGAGTCGCCTCCCTGATGCACAGAGTGTGGAACAGCACCAACAGCTTCCTGGAAGTTATTGCTGAAAAATGGGACAACCCTATACTAAGCGTCTGGGTGAAAATACACTCCGGATGCCCAAAAATCCTTTTGTAATTAATTTAATTTATTTTAACTTAACTGTACTTTACTAACAAATATTTACTGTGTACCTACTAACAAAATTATGGATTTTATAATCTGAAATAAATGTGATTCATTCATTCATTTACTCGGCGTTTACCCGGACATGAGACCTAGCTCAATACTCAATACTCAATACTTTATTGCACATAATGGTTACACATAGTTGGGATTACATATGCTCTTATCATAAGTCTCACATTATGTACCCTGTTGGGCGCAGCAATTCTGCATTGATTGCTCGTCCCCGAAAACCCCCACAAACCAAATTTCATCAAAATCGTTAGAGCCGTGTCCGAGATCCCCGAAATAAATAAATATATAAATAAATAAATATACAAGAATTGCTCGTTTAAAGATATAAGATAAATATATAAATAAAAAAATATACAAGAATTGCTCGTTTAAAGATATAAGATAAGAATATCTGGGCAGCCGAGCTTTGCTCGGCGTTTTCCCGGGCATGACACCTAGCTAGATCGATTGCTCGTCCCCGAAAACCCCCACATACCAAATTTCATCAAAATTGTTAGAGCCGTTTCCGAGATCCCCGAAATAAATAAATATACAAGAATTGCTCGTTTAAAGATATAAGATTAGATATAAGATAAGATTAAGCCAAAAGATCCGGCTAATAGGTTAGCTGGGTAACACTTTGGTACTTTGTCATTTTCGGCCGTTGGTAAGTAATTTAGTACGACAGTTTAAACATTGCGTTAAAGCAACACGGTATTTTATGTAAGATTTTGAGAATTAATTTACTTTTTTTGTTCTAATTTGATGGTTTACCTATCCGTAAAGAGACATTTAATTACTATTAATTCTCATGTAGGTACTTTACACGAACTTTTACTCGTAAGTCGTAGTCCTTCATGAGTCTGGGGAGATTAATTTATAGCCATCCACTACAACTATTAATAATGTGCTTCTTTCTCGACTTAAAAGTTCTTTTTAGTGATGTGGTTTTCCATTTATCAACAAAATACCTAACCAGTCAAAAGCGAGCCTGGGGGGCGATTGTTGAGTGTCAAACGCTCGACTTTTCACTCGAGATCTGTCAAAAAACTATGATGTTTTGACAGATATCGAGTGAAAAGTCGAGCGTTCGACACCCACTCAAAAGTCGGCCCCCTGGCTCGCGCACTTTCGGTAGTTGATTTTGAGTCAAATGTCTGATGATGCCTGATTTGATGTAATATCACGAACTGATAGTTTTGTGTTTGCCATTTTGGCTACGGAACTCTTTGGCGACTTTATGCGTACTTCTAGATTGTGACGTATGTAAACTTACCGGTGTTTCAGAAACCGCGAGGAGCTCACCCAAAACATTCTCCAAGACGTTAAAATCCTAGTGGTACCAGGGCCCCAGAACGTTTTCACAGATGACGAGTTAGCGTGCCTGAAGAGCGTGGTCGAGCGGGGAGACTCGGTGCTAGTGGCTATGACCGATGGCGGCGAGGAGCGCATGAACACGAATATCAACTTTTTTTTGGAGGAATACGGAATCGTGGTGAACAATGGTAGGTTTCGTAATTAATTTATTTTGCGGTGTTACGAATACATTTATAAAATTGTAACTCTAATCTGCATTATTTTTATTAATGGTGTTTTATTCTGATCTACGTTTACCATGTAGTGTCAATTCAATAATACCTAAGTACAGTCAGCAGCAATGGTTGCTACGCGGGCGAGGTGTTCAAAATGATTTACACACGCTCGTATTCCCTTATAATAAAGATTTGTGAAGGTAATTTTGAGTACCTCGCCCGCGTAGCAACCATTGCTGCTGACTGTACAAGATTCGATATTAGTCCCAGATTAGTACGAGTACAGTCAACCAAAAAGATTTTACCCTCCAACTTGAATAATTTCATTCTGAGTAGGTAGTACAATGTACCTAGTTTCATTCAATCTACGTAACTGTTAACCTTGGTCAAGAATTAAAATATCAATAATAAGTAATTATTGAATTAATTACAGATTGCGTGGTCCGCGCAAAATACCACAAGTTCTACCACCCGAAGGAATGTCACATTTCGAACGGTATTCTGAATCGCGCAGTTGCCAAGCAGATTATGAAGATGCCTAACTATTCGAGCGATTCCGACGACTTTCTGTAAGTTCTGTCGCCTTAGTACTGCTACTGTTCCGCGTGTCTGACTGGGGTGAATTACACATTCATCTAATCTAGACAGACGACTTTAGACGAGACGTAAGCGGGTTTGACGTTCTTACAATCTTTGCGCGCCTGGTACTGATGCTGCAATTTACCAATCTTAACAAGATGAGAATTTGGGCATGTACAAAAAAACAGACCATAAGATCTGTGAAAAAAAATGGATCACTTCACAGAATTGACAACATTTCAAATTTTCAAGTAGCCATTATTATTTAGCGTGTTTGGTTTTTATAGCGGCAACAGAAATACATCATCTCTGAAAATTTTAACTATCACGGTTCATGAGATACCTACATCCTGGTGACAGACGAACGGACGAACAGCGGAGTCTTAGTAATAGGGTCCCATTTTACCCTTTGGGCACGGAACCCTAAAAAATAAATGAACATACGGCAATGTATCTTATCTATTTTAATTGTAAGTATGTCTGTACACTTACCATGAGTTAACAATGTTTGCATTACCGTACTCGCTATCGACTGCGTAAACGATTTAGTATGGACAAAAGCACAGCGCCTCTGGCGGTTACGCTATAGAACTAAGAATCGCCATACTCAATCGTTTACGCAGTCGCTAGCGAGTACGGTAATGCAAACATAGCAAACTCATGGTAAGGGTACTGGTATGGAGACAGTTTGAGACCCGGGGAAGGACATCCGATAGGTGGATTTTATCCCGGAAATCATCCCCTCAGGGGTCAAATGGGGACAAAAGTTTGTATAGTTCGTACAAAACTGTAAGGCCAAGTGCTGTCAAATTAACGCAAGCAAAAATCTACCTTACAGTCAGAGCTCTAAGTTGGCCTTAGAGTTGTGTACGAATTATAACTGAGTTATTTCTTCAGGGAAGAGCCTGCAACGCCCAACTTCGTGTACCCGCACGGCGCGACGCTGACAGTGAAGCGGCCGGCGGCGGCCATCCTGTCCAGCAGTGACGTGTGCTATCCTGTCAAGAGGCCCGTGGCAGCCCTCTATACCTCCGAGAGGAGTGGAGGTTCAGTCTGAAATACGTTTCCTAACTGGAGCTAACTAATAACATCATCATCATCTCCTATAACCATATTCCGCCACAGCGACTGCTGAGAGCGACGCTGGTGCGCTCTCTGGTGACTGACATAGCCAATCTTTGCAGCGAATGTGCAAAGATTGGCTATGTCATGCAGCGACTACACTCGCTGTATGTCAGCACCCCTCCGACATAGTTCCTGGCCTTAAGCTCGTCGCGCTTAGCGTCTATGCGCGTCGCCTGACTTCAAAATCGTTCACCTGAGTGAACAGTGTGTGTTGCCTCCATTCGGGTCGGCCATCAGCTAATCTCTCCCAGGAGGATGGCTCTATGTTCGTCTTCGTCTTCTATGTGACGTTTCAGCACATCTTTGTACCGCAAATACTGGCCCCCATGTTTTCTCTTGCCATTCTGCAGTTCGCAGTAAAAGATGCGCTTCGCCACTCCAGCATCGGACATGCGGGAGACATGGCCGCACCAACGCAGCTGTCGTCTCATTAGATAACATGGCATAGCGTCGAAAGGGTGTTATAATTTTCTGAGGTAGGTGAAATGGCCTACGGTACGGTACGGTACAATATTTTCAGAGGAATTTCCTGCCCCCGAGTGCAGTGCTCTGATTAGGAGCTTTCAGCCGAATTCACGAACTTTGAGACCTCTATTGGATAATGCATAAGGAATTGTAGGTAACCAATATTGCACGCGGAAGTCTCTTTTCAGCCCATTTCATTCGAAAGAGATTTCCGATTGTTATGTTAGCTTCATGTAACATAATCTTCACAATGCTGAATGAATCTTTATTCTCATAGAATACAACGGTTATTTAAGATGTAGGTTTAAGTAGATGTTGGTCATAACTCATAATGTTCTCATGTTGTAGGGAAGCTGTTCGTGATTGGGTCAGGGCACTTCTTTGCGGACCAGTACCTGGACAGCGAGTGCAACGACCTCATCCGCGAGAAGATCTTCGACCACCTGGGCGGGATCGCAGACCTGCACCTCAACCCTGTGGATGTAGAGGATCCTGACGTGAGTAACAAGAAAATAGGATTTTATGGTTTTTAAAGCCCTCGCGAAGATTATTTGACGGAAATAATGAGAAGTCCTAGTTGTCATGATGTGTGTGTGGTGTATGGTGTGTGTGTGTGATGTGTATATACTTTTAAAAGTAGGTAACCATCTTGCATGATACAATAATGTAATGCGCCAGGTATGGCAATCCGGTACCTCGGTTAGTACCTATTAGTGTGGGTGACACAACTACGGCATCAGTCTATCAATGATATGTGAACGGAAATGTGAGTGTGTCGTCGACAGTGACGTCACTTGTATGTCACGATCCGGATTATTAGACCTTGTTTTCTTAGACCATATGCCCTCAAACAAGCAGACCTAGTGCAGGATTGAAACCCCACATCGAGAGAAGACGCCTTAAAGCAAGAAAACAAGTACACTTTGGGTTGGTTTTCCATACAAGTGTACCTATTTAATTTGCTCGTGAGTATATTGTATATCTTAAACTCGAGGCAGTTCAGTGCTTTCAGTGGTGTGCCATGGGAGAGGCCTCTATGTCCAGCAGTGTACAAAAGTCGACTGATGATGATGATGATATTATCTTGGTCCTTAGATTAACGAGTACCGAACGATCGGCGATACGATGTGGCTGTCGGCCGTGCCGCTCCCCGAGCCAGCCACGCCGCCACCGCCGCGACTCGCCCCGCTGCATCCACACGCGCTCTTCTCATGGCGGCTGTTCTCACTCAACCTCGCGAGCCGTGAGTTACTTCACACTTGTATAAAGCATGATACAATTCGCTATTTGACTAATTCGCTTTTGATTCGGTTTTATGGAAGCCAACCAGTTTTTAGAGACGATCAAATGTTTGTATGGGACCAACTACAATTAGAGCATCACACGAGAGGCAAAGTTTTCGAAGAGTAATTTGCAATTTTTCTCCTGAAATATTGCTTTTATGGACATAGTTGCCATACAATTTATTTTTATTGAAACATACCAATTCTATTTTATTTACATTATATTTACATTTGGAATTTACACAGATAAATAATCAACATTTTTATAGTCCCATATCTTTTTTTAATATTGATTAATTTGCCCAATTTACTATTTATTGTGATAATTTGATGGTATAGCCACACTATGTTCAACATGTGTCAAATACCCAAATATACAGGGTGATTCAGGAGACGTGAGCAGGAATCAGGTCGATAATCAGGCCCATGAAACTGAACAACTTTCACCTAGGAATATAGGTCGAAATCTGAAGACATAAAAACCTACTTCACATAGTCAATTAGTCACGACGTAACCAGCCACTTTGTGTGAAAGTTGATTTCTAGTTTTATTATTTCGGCCCATGGTTTCTTGGGGAAAGTTGTTCATTTTCATGGGCCTGATTATCTACCTGATTCCTGCTCATGACCCAGAAATCATCCTGTATAGGGTCCATATGGCGGTTAGCGACCGGAGAATTTTGTTCGCCGGTTTGCGACCACTTGGATAAGTTTATGAACTGAAAGGATATTATGTAATTTTTTCTAATGGATTACCAATTTATTTGGAAGACAATTACTCCCAAATAAACTGCATGTTACAACTTACAGTTTTTTTGGGGTCTGTTAAAATACAAATATCTCTTTAATTGAAAAAACCTCGTTCTTCGGGTGGTCGCAAACTGACGCTGGCCGCGTAACCGGTTTACCGACCCTACCTATACTAAGTTAGAGTGCAATGTGTGTGTAAAAATGTCAAACGATGGTATCACAACGAAACCTTGTGTTTCTCTATGTTTCAGTACCAGAAGTACTAGGGCTGTATGACGCGTTAGGAGTAAAACATGAACCGCTGCGTCTAATAGCGCCGCAATTTGAGACGCCGTTCCCGCCTCTGCAACTAGCGGTAAGAATACACCACAACCTTACATAATACGTCGTTTTGTCCCCCTCTTACATCTTCGATTACTCACATAGACTAGAACTATGTCTAATATGCCTATGCATAATATGGAAAAGCTAGAACCTCAACTTATCTAAGCTAATGGCTGTCTTAGGTAATATCGAGCATGAAACCATCATCTCTCATCATCATCTGCATGATATTGCAGATATCCATGAAACCCCTAAAGTAGCCTATATGGGCTGTTGCCACCGATGTGGTATTAAAAAAAAGGCTATTCGGTATTCCGTCATCGGCAGGTATTCCCGCCGACGTTCCGCGAGCCGCCGCCGCCTCCTCTAGAACTATTCGACCTGGACGAGGCGCTGAGTTCGGAGCGCGCGCAGCTTGCTCGGCTCGCCAACAAGTGCTTACAGCCCACTGCGAGAATAGGCCAAGGTTGGTTAACTAATCCTAGTCAATCCTGCTTTCCTGGTATGACATTCGCGCAACCACTGGCGCTGGGGCTTCTTTGAGTTTTACAACTTGCTGCCAAGTCACATCTCGCGTTACTCAGCGATACCTGTCTCACTCGGATAGACGGTGCAAATTAGAAAGAGCAGGGCAAATAAATCTTGACACGAACTAATAACAATTTATGCAATGCTTGGTAACTTCTATATTCTGCTTCTGTTTCATTGACGTGTTCGAATATATTCGCGTAGGATGTAGGTCAGTGCCCTCACAAAGCCTGTTCGGCTGGCCAACTAAGCGTGTGCAGCCCGGGGCATATTTGGCCAGAGTAGACGAAGCACTAAAGTCCTGAGTTCCTAGTACATGCGTCTTTCATGCGCGTATCAGATACTATATGACTACGTAGTGTAGGAGCTATATACCGCGCTGGTCAGCAACTGCCATTATCGGTTGGTAGGCTACGTAGGCTATAGGTACGGCTTAGGCAAAGTTCTTGGCCAATACTGAGCGCTTGTTTCTTTGGAGTCGCACAGACTCGTTGGGAGCATAGAAAATCACACTCATTTTAGCATGTATTTTGACACTAAACATTTTCACCAAGGCCCTTTTAACACATTGAGCAAAATTAAACTCATTGTCTTCGTGCCATTAAATTTTCCCCTGCTGTAGTGTTGGCAGTCCTCAAAATCTAAGTAAGCATTTAATCGACAGGCGATGGCAGCCACCTTGAGAGCGAGCTGGAATACCTGGTGCAGGAGTGCGGGCGTGTGGTGCGCCTGTCGCGAGCCGCGCCGCCTGACGCGCCGCGCGGCAAGGCCATCCTGCACCAGCTGGCAACGCAACTCGCTACATTCAAGAAACTCGCCGTCAAGGACTAGGGATCCATGAATAGCAAAACAGTTACGGTGCTCTTATCCCTAATTCTGCGCAGCTGGGTCATACTATAAGGGGGGTGGAATAATTGCATTATGAAAATCAAAATAGTTTCCAAGGCTCATGCAATTCGAGGATAATGTATTTTCCTCAACTGAACACATAACGGTGCGCAAAACGACGTTTAAAATATCCCTACATTTATATATAATATCTGGGCGACCGAGCTTTGCTCGGCGTTTTCCCGGGCATGAGACCTAGCTAGATCGATTGCTCGTCCCCGAAAACCCCCACATACCAAATTTCATCGAAATCGTTAGAGCCGTTTCCGAGATCCTCGAAATAAATATATAAATAAATAAATATACAAGAATTGCTCGTTTTAAGATATAAGATATATATATATAAACCACTCCTAATACAGCAGTTTTGAGGATGTGGCCTAGAAATCTTAGGTACCTAATTTAAGTAATAAGAACAGTAAATAAATACAGCTTTTCAGTATATATCAAATGTATCATTTTTCTTGTACACATGTTGGTGTTGATATATTTCGCAACTTTAGTTGAAAAGGTATAAAATTGCGCAACTGCTTTTGCAATCAGTAGAGTGCAAAGCAATATGTATAAAACCAAATTAGAAGCATAAAGTTAGTAGGTACCTTATCGATCAATTTCGTTTCATATCGTATAAATTTCACAATACGATTTCTGTTTCTGTTCCAATGCTCACATAGAAGACTGAGCAATGAAGACACTGTTTCTCTTGCTAATCATTTATAGTTTACAGTATGGCGCCTTTTCTCACGATACGTCAACAATTACTTACAAAAACTACCCGAAAAAAGTGCATCCAGACCCAGAACACCTTAAAGTATTAAATGCGGGGTCTTATTTCAAGAAAAACTTCAAATCTAAGGCGTTTACGAGGTTCGAACCGGCACCGGTTCCAGAATGGGCGAACAACGAGAAAAACCAAAAGCTACTTAGCTTGGGACGAGATAGTTTCGACTCACTCGATTTTCCAGCCCATATTAAAACCAGGGTCAAGAAGGTTTCATATTTCAACGACAAGGAATCTATGAGGAGTAAAAGAGCAGTTAACGAATCAAACTCCGCAGTCACGACGAGCGAGAGTACCTCTGTTAAGCCGACTGTAACAACTGAAACATCTAAGCCCAAAGCAGTTGAATCGACGGTAGCTGCTAGTCCTAAGAATGTTTCGATCAGCCGCCGATCTGCACCTAAAAATGTTAAAGGAGCTGCGAAGAAGCGTCCAGTACCACCAAAAGTTGCAAGATTGAGAGATTCCAAAACCGTTCGATCCCGGAGCATTAAACGGCAAGGTGCGAAGAATAAAGTGAACCCCAAACGTGTTCTTCGTAAACGCAAGTCAAAGTCAAGCATTTCTAGAGCCGGCAAACTCCCAGCACATGACGTGAAAAACGTCAAACAAGCTAGGAAGCCAGTTGCGAGACAAGCTAGCAAATCATCTGGAAAGCAGCCTAACAAAGTATCCGCGAAAAAACCTAGCAAACTATCGGGAAGGCAAGGTAGCAAACACGCCGTCAAGCAGGCTAGCAAGCCAGTCCATAAACTAGCTGCCAAAAAACCTGTCAAGCCCGCTGCAAAACGCGTTGCCCGATCCAAAAACAACCAAGCAACCAAGAAAGGTAAATCATAAAATTCTAAGCTATTCAATAAATGTTTGAAATGTAAATGTTGTTTTTATTTATGAAACCCTGGTGTGCTCAGCGCGGCGACCGGCTGCGAGTCGGCGGCTGATTTCAGCGCGCGACGCGCGGCCAGAGGACTACCCGTACATGCTCTCCATACAAAAGGACAACGAGCACTGGTGCTCCGGAGCCATCCTCAACCCGCAGCTCATTGTATCCACCGCCAACTGCTTTTGGAAGTGAGTTGTCACACGATTGGGTAAAATAATGTTGACCAAAGGTGGGCTCATTAGACGGTTCGAGTCATCGATAGTGCAGACTTTAAGACTATTGTGAACCTATCGTGCGAGCGAGAACAGGCATTCCGGAATATTCTTGCATGCAATAGAGACAGTAGTAATTTCAAGCAGAATTAGTGCTTCGGGCGCCAACGTTTTCCACCCCTTAAACCTTTATCAAATGAGACTATTTTGGCCTTGAACGATTCCTCACATCGTTTGTACATTTTGATATTTTCGTAATTCTTTATAGTTTATGAAATAATAACAAAAATCCAGGACGAAGTTTTCGTGTCAAAAAATCGAAATTTTAAGGGTTCATGTTTTCAATCGTATGCAATATTTCCAAAAAATTAAAACGTTTAAACCTAGTATTTAATGATACTTACATTATTTCCAAAAATCATGCAAATCGGTTCAGGTTTAGGGGTGGAAAGCGTTGGCGCCTGACGCACGTTTTTGTATTGAAAAAAATTTCTACACAATCCTCTCAAGATACCACTAATCCACTAATTACTAGGTAACTACAATTAGTTAAGTTTGAAATTAGCGCTCGTACAAAACAAAGCACGTTTTTAAGTAACACTAACTGACTTGTATCATTTTGGTGTCGTCAGAATCTCGCACAGAAAGGGGTATGATGGCTTGCTGCACTGATAAGGCTCGGTTTGTATCGCGTTACATTAGGTACACATCGAATTGATACAAGCCGGTCACTAAGACGCATACGAAAGGAGCGAATCACATACATAGATGACACACATTATGTATGCGGTCATCTTATAAGTACAATCGAAATCATAATTTCCAATATTCTGGTCTGCTGAGTTTAAATTTGCCTCTGAAATTTTATCGCTTTTTAATCAAACTACAAGCGCTTGCGACAATCGCAGCTGACATTGAAATATAAAATCTAACTATGTATAGATAGAAGGTTCAAATTTACGGAAAAAAAATTGATATGACAACCATGTAATTTTTAGGACCTTTATTAATATCAGTAGCACTGTTCTTATAAACCTGATCTACCCGTCATGAATTGATCAAGGTTTTGCTGGCTTTATAATGTTGATGTAGAACGTATAACATTCATCTTTTACTAGCAAAAAATATGTTTTTGCGAGAGGAACGAATTTTATAATGACCATGTTATATTTCCACTTCTGGGCTCACGGAGATTTCAGCGTGCTAATCCTGTATTACTATACCAGAATACCGCTATCAGCCCAGACAGTAGGTATATTGGTCATGATTTAAGTGACCTTTCGGGCCATTTAAGGCGTAAACAAAACAGGAACATACAACTTGTCATGCTAGCTTTGCAGTGACCTGAGGTTAGTGGTTATGGTTACTAAGAGTAATCCTACATTTACATTCAGCCACTGCCGCTGCTCCTCGCGCTGCCGTTAATAATATTCCCTTAATTTTGCTGCAGCAGGATCGACAGAAGTAATGAGTTTACACACTTCGCTTTCAAGTTTCAACAATGGCAGACGGCGAAACTGAGCGCGACGGAGCAGAATGTAAATACACTGCCGCTCGCGCTGCCAGTCCTTTGACTTCCGCACAAAAAACCGCTTTTTTGGGAGCGCTCTGGGCAGCGCAAGTGGCATGATAAAGTATCGTGTTTACACACTTGTCCTGCCTACTTTCCTGCCCACATCCCTGATCACTTCGGCTGAATGTAAACGTAGCATAAACGTAGTATAAAATGTGACTAAATTAGGTCGAAAGCTGTAAGTCGGATGAAAGTACGCGCGGGCGCGCGTAGCATCGACACGGGCGGGCAGGTGGCCTACATCGCGGAGGTGAGGAAGCACCCTAACTGGAGCATTCGCAAGGACCCCGCCAATGACATCGCGCTGGCTCTATTGGACAGGCTGCTCAAGTGAGACCTATTTACTTCTACCCGCCACTTCGTCCGCGTGAACTTCCACTCCCAATTTTCAATCCAATTCAGGCATCAGGCCCCTATTTCACCAACTTGACAATTGTCGCCTTACAATGACAATTCGGTTTACATTGCCGGGCCGGTAAGTATTGATGCTACCCAACGACCATCTTTAGGTGACGACTCAGAAGTGTACTTGGAATTGTCATTGTCAGATGACAATTGTCAAGTTGGTGAAATAGGGGCCAGGTTATAAACACTTCGTATACCTAATAAGTTTCATCAAATCCGTTAAGCCGTTTTTGCATCATTGAGTAACAAACATCCAAAAATCTATAATATATTAATTTAACTGTCGCTTTTAATAATACGCTGTTAAGCCTTAGACAACTGAACATGTATTTCCGAGTTCATATAACCAGGACCTCGTTAAGGCATGAGTGAATAGGCATCTTCTGGGTGAGCTCGCTTCACCGTCGGCTTAAACCTTATGCCGTATGCCCTATGTCTAAAGGCAAAAGTTTTCCTCGATATGTGGCTGTTCCAGCCGGAAATTTTCTTATGGTCCCATACAATCTTTTGATCCTGGATAGGAATGGGATCGATTGGCATCAAAACAAAGTTAATCAAAAATTACCTTTTTCTCGCACCCTATATGTTTTGTCCAAAATCTGTAAACGCCAAACTGGCTTGTAGCTGCCCTCACTGACCCAAAAAGAAAATCCACCAGATCCAGATTTAACACGAATGCGCGACGAATGATAGTGGCGGGGACCTTCCTCCAGCGGCAGGCAAATATTTAGAATGCAATAAATATATTTTTTTATACTACGACGGTGGCAAACAAGCATACGGTCCACCTGGTCCATAAATATTTGTTTGTGGACAATCTTACACAAATCAACCTAGTCCCAAACTAAGCAAAGCTTGTACTATGGGTACTAAGCGACGATAAACATACTTATATATAAGTAGATAAATAGACAGTTAAATACGAATATTCAAGACCCAAGAACAAATATTCGTGCTCGTCACACAAATAATTGCCCCGGCCGGGATTCGAACCCGGGACCTCCAGCTTCGTAGGCAGGGTCACTACCAACTAAGCTAAAGCGGTCGTCTAAAATAACTTTTTCTTATGCCTGTTTCCCCTACGCAGGTTCTCTGATGCGGTCCACGCGCTGGACCTGCCCAACTATTTAATGAGACCGCCGTTTGACGACGCTTGGGTCACCAGCTACGGTGCCGAAAGGGTAATTACAACAACAACAACAAATATTCTTTATTGTTCACCAAATAATGTACATTACAACACTTTCATTGCTAAAGATTTAAACCCCTTTGTACTTTAATCTTATGTGTAATATTGTTTTAACCTGTTTTGTGTACAATAAAGTGCTTACATACATACATACAACATGATAATGGGTCATAAACACTTGCAAAAACAAAAGTCGTCTCTCCTGTGGTCAATAGTTAACGGCTTATGAGCATGTGAGTTATGATTTTATTGCATGGATCTATAGAACAGGAGACACCGTTTACGTTTATGCGGGTTTCTAGACCAATCCAAAATTAAGCTTTTGATATGTCCACAGGAAAGACGCGAACCTAAATCTGTTTATGACCCTAATAGTCCCAACGCCTGCTGGAGCCGGTACACGGGTATCTATCGATGTGCCCGTGAGTGGGCTCTAGCAGGTGTACAGCACAGTAAACTTCTTCTCCAAAGGGCCTCTACGTGTTGGATCTATATATATAGGGATATATATGGAGATATATATAGATCCAACGGTGCGGTGCGTGGGGGGGGGGGGGGGGGGGACGCACGCCTCTCAAATGACCGGGCCTTTAAACCCGAGATTTTTAAAAGGAGAGCCATAATAATAATTTGTGGACAATCTTACACAAATCGACCTAGCCCCAAACTAAGCAAAGCTTGCACTTTGGGTAAAGGCCCATTTACATGGTATAAGAACTTCCATGCAATTTTCATTACCTTCAAAATTTATTATTGTACATATATATATTTTTTTTAATTTTGTTTTTAAGGGGAGGTATCCCTAACGCAAATGTCCCGCTCTAACACGCGTGAGTTTACAATTAACCATCCCGCTCTCTACGCAAGCTCTGCGCGCAGTTTTGTAAATATTTAGCTATAGTCATTAAGCCAATCATTTTATCAAAGCAAACCCTGCGAATTTGTCTATAACTATTTACGATCTTTAATTGAGTACAAAAATTTAATGTTAAATATCAGTAATATAGCCGTAGTATTGAAAATACATTCCAAAAAGGGGTAACTTCGCGATTTTTTTCTATCGAGTGAAATTCGTCACTATTCATCAGGTCATGTAACTGACTGCGATTTTGACTAGATAAGATCCTTATGTAACACATATATTTTTTTTAGATTTTAAGACACTATATTCTATGTCTCAGATGGTTTTTAGAAACTCAAAAGTGGTAATACACGGCCTTAATTTTCATTGCCCTCGTCTTGCCTCGGTAGCCCGCAGCCCGCAATGTAATCAAAATTGCATGCAAGTTCTTGTACCATGTAAATCGGCCTTTAACAGCGCTTGTAGGCAATATCATGCGAAATATCGTATAAAAACGGTTAAGTAGGTACTAAGACCAAGATGTTCTATTTGCAAGTGCGTTAGTTGATTCAAACACGTAGAAGGCCATAGTCAACTTTTAACAGCATCCACGGCAAGAACCTATCTTTTTATTTAATTTATCTCGGTGGGCTAGATTCTCGCCGAGAGAAAACCCATTGGAAATAAATTCATATATTCAAATAAAATAATTATTATTGAGAGCCTGTATTGACCCACTGCTGGGCAAAGGCCACCCCCCTCCGTTACTACTGTTGGCGATCCCGAGCCTCCTCTGAGTCTAGCTCCTTCCGCCAACGTCGGCGAGATCTGCCTCGTCGCCACTTCGAGCTGTCGGGCTGCCAGTCAGTGGCGATTTCGGCCTACAGCTCACTCGGCGTGCGACAGATATGAACATTGAAAAAATTAAAGGAGACTTCATTAATCTTGTCAATTGATTCAGCGCGACGGCGTGTTCAACCGGATGCGGCTGACGCTGCAGGTGACGCACATGCGCCTCATATCGGACAACAAATGCAACAACATCACGGCCCGCTTTGGCGTCCGGCTTGACGACAGCTTCTTCTGCCTTGAGCAGGTCGGCCGCCGCGCTCCTTGTACCGTGAGTACCTAACACTTCACCACAGTGGATCCCTGAGTGCAGGTGACGCATATGCGCCTCATGTCGGACACGGTGCATCTTCTGCCTCCCCTGCTTCCCTGGTCGGTCTCCGCGCGCTGTGAGTTTCTTTCTAGGTGAAAACAACAGAACTGCTTGCTCGGTTTGAGAAATACTTTTCATAGACCAACGGCACGCATGGCAACTGGCACGGGCTTAAGAGGAGGAGTAGGGCAAGCTCTCTCCATACAAACTTTGTGCAGGATTTTCTTCGTTTGTGTTTGCATTAAAGTGATGATTTTTGGTCAGTATGCTTATTTTTCTGTTAGCTATTTCGTGATGATCTAATATTTACATCCACAAAAAAATTACATTCGTTAGTGCGAATAAAACGTGCAGAGTTTGTATGGAGAATGCCTTGCCCACCCCTGCGCCTTAATGAATACAATTTTGAAAGTGCTTATTTATATGCCTATTAAAAAGAAATAAATAACTTTGAACTTTGAACTTTGAACAATAAATACAATATATGTATATTACGAGTTTCTAAAACATGACTGTCGTTTCAGCGTGACACCGGGGCGCCGGCAGTCAGTGATGGCGTTCTTTGGGGCCTGGCGTCGTGGGGCATCCGAAAATTGTGAGTTTGATACAATTCTCCTTACTGTTTAGGTACCTCAACGCGTTTTTGGTCCCAACCAATTAGACCCTATGTTCGTACTTAGGTTACGTAAATGGTAAACGCATCGAAATATAATAAGGGTAAACGTGTACTTGGTAACACAACCAGAATTTGATATCACATTTGTGATTTTAGCGGAATAGTAGATTAATATTGTTCTAGATTACAGAGCCTAGAGAGTATCATGAAGTTGGGCGAAGTAACGCCGAATTCCATCAATTTAGCTCACATTTGGTCTAACGCATCTTTATAAAGCGCGGTTAGACTAGCAAGAACTTGCGTGCAATTTTCAGTGAATTTTCACTACATTGCAGGTTGCTCGTATTAATCTTAACTCGGTAGGCCACAGCCCCGCAATGTAATAGTAAATTATTGCCGTGGCCAGGAAGGAAGCAATTGCAGGCTGAGTATTTGTTTAAACGGACGAGCTTGCGAGTCCGTTTAATTATAATACGAAGCCTGCAATTGCCATTCCGGCCGAGGCTAATATAGTGTTTTCCTCAAAAATGGGGGAAATACAACAAAATTCTAATTATGATTTGATAAACATAACCTTAAAACGTAAAAAACATCATGCTTTCCCGCTGTTTATTTTTTTAACATAATCTTTTAATTAACAAAAAAAGTGTTTTTTTCCACCGAAAAACGCCAACAGAAAAATACGAGCTGAATTGGCGGAATATGACCTGTGCCTCCTTTTATATGACTGTTTCTACTTTTTAAAAAGTTTGGAACTCGACAAATAAAGGTATTTATAGGTGACATTGCAGGCGGCCTGCAATGTTTTTTATTCTTTAATTTTGATCTGACCTTAAACTATACACTTTACCATCCAATATGTAGCGAGTAACGTCCAGTTTTCGGGCCATTTTTGAGAAAAAAACTTGCATGCAAGTTCTTGCCAATGTAAATCAATCTTTAAACCGGGTCTAAAATTGGTTATTTAGCGCGTTCCCTGTCAAGGTGCCCCCAATGTGGGGCCATGAATTTTTTTTAAGGAGTCCATGTTTCGACTGTGCTGTGGGGTCACATCCCCATACTCTAAATACACAGTTCAACACTGTCAGTTGGACTTGTGACATTGTCAGATCGTTTTGTATGGGGCCAGTGAACATGTTAAAAGTACCAGGACCGCATAAGCTGACTGTAGTGAGTGCGTTCCCAGATGCGGCACGGAGCGCTTCCCGGCAGTGTTCACGGACGTGAGCCATATGGGCAACATGGACTTCATTCTAAACGCGACCAAAGAAATGATGAGCGACCAGCGAATTAACACGTTCCTGGATCGCTTCCCGGTGCAGGATATGCGCACCAATGGGAACGGCGCCCTGTCCGTCATAGAAGTGCCTAACATGACACCGGGACCTACGTAATGAGCATTAAATTATTTCGCAGACATTATTCACTTTTTTTTCTAATACCTGTCTAGAATCCAATACCATTAGCATGGTCACGTTTATGTGGTAAAGTCAGACCAAGGACCCCCCTGCAAGGTAGACTGATGAGTTGATGACCTGGTAAAGGTCGCGGGAGTCCGCTGGATGCGGGTGGCGCAGGACCGGTTATTGTGGCATCCTTTGGGGCAGGCGTATGTCCAGCAGTGGACATAGGCCTGCCCTAAAGGATGCCACAATAACCGGTCCTGAACTGAACCCCTCCATTAAGCTGCGACTGCGAACGCTGCCTGACTGACTCCTAAACCATTCTGACAGTGAGTCCTCATATTTTATAAAAGGCTCCTTTAGAGGAGTTAGATTTCGCATTTATTGCAGTTGTTTCACTTTCAATAAAAATTACACAACGAACAGGTTAAGTTGGGAAAGAAATAAAATAAAATTTTCTGTATATGAGCATATTTAATATTTTCTCTTCAAAATTGTAAAACTCACATTTTGAAATTGCAAAAATTATAACTAAATTCTCATCGTAATTAGTAACAATCGCCATTTTGTATTTTTCTCCATTTTTTATTTTACTCTCGAACCAATAATAATAGTAAACCATTTATACATCTCTAATAATAATATATATTAATGTCTAACAAATTCATTTTCTCAACGTACTCACCGCCACTTTCGTTTTCGTTCCCAACATCAACTTCACATATTATTTGTAATCAACTTTTTTATAATACTCTAAACATACTTTTTACAATTTCTCATTTACACTGACTACGGCTTCCTTCTCGCACCAAATCATGTATTTTAGAAAAATATTGGAATGATACTTAACGAAACCAACTTACGAACAACTTATCTAACTTACGAACAATCCAATTAGCAATTCCATCAATAGTTACAATCAAGTAAATACACAAATCAATTCGAATCTTTGGCAATTTTATATTCAAAAGTGAATTTACAATTTCTATTTTAAAACTGGCATGAAAGCGTTTATCCTATTGGGAAAATGGCAAAATTGAAAACGTATTTATACATTTCTTTTGTGGGCTCACAATCATTTTCATCAGCGCGAAATAAAGTGCATGTCATCTACGATGACGTACATCGGGAGTGATGAAACAGCAACCCAGTCATATCTACCTATTTATCTTTGAGAGATAAAAACTACGTACGGTCAAACAATTTGATGTCTGGGCTACTTCGTACCTTGTCACGGTGACTTTAATATGAGATCTCTTTAGGTTTTCATATTGATTTTCACTGTGACAAGGTACGAAGTGGGCCAGAAATCAAATCGGTTGACTGTACAGTCAGCCAAGAAAGTGGTCTATCACATTCGAACACGGTAGACGTTATTTCCTCCTTATTTTCTCGCCGATCAAAACTATTGCGGCTATAAACTTATCTCGCAACTTAATAAGCGTGTATGTTGTGTAATTATTCTATTATTTATCCTGCTCAAAAATTACTCAATAAGTTATTTAGTTACTTAGACTGGCCGGAGAACTAAAGGCGAAATGACTTTACAACAAAATATCTTACAATAATAACATTAAGTACGAGGTTTTGGGTTTTTATTATAACAAAATAGTAGGCCAAACCTAGAAAAAATCCGATCGGCTATTCGGTTTGTTTACAGTAGGTGAAACTTTATTATTGTTTCATAAATTAACAGATTTACCATAATATATAAACTATAACAAACTGCACATTTTGTTTATACATAAGTTCATACTCGAGTAAAAGGTATCCCTCAAAGTCATAAGTAAAATACAGATTTTTTTCATCATTGTGGCATTTCGGATTCATTAAAAAGTAGGTAGACGTTCACGAACGCTGGCCCGGAATTCCTTGGCAACTGACAGTTTCATACATTTTCCACGCCAGTTTTCGTGAATCGACCTATACTAACAGTAAGGAGTAGACCTTATCCCATTGCAATAAGGTTGTAGTTCAAAATAAATATTGCTAGCAGGTAATTTTAATATCTGATGTTTCGAAACCGTTTTATGTGTTTTGCAATAACGGAAAAATGAAACATTTGTATCGTAAATCGTAAGCAGTAACTAACATTAACCTACCTACAGTACGTGGCCATAAAATCTATGGTAACAAATAGATTTACACTGAATGTGAACGTTGTACTGAGCAAAGCGAATTATTTATAAGCACGCCCCACATTCCCCGAATGGGGGTTTGGGACTCGGGGGCTCCCGAGTGCGGGTTTTTATGAAATAAACACCCTTAAACTAGCACGCGAAAGATGCGTCTTAAAATTCAGCATTAGGTAGCAGAGAGACAGTTCGGAGGGAGCTAAATACAAGTATAAGCAGCGCCATTAACACATTCATTGTCGACGAGTGCTAAGCGTTGCGCTCGTAGCCGACAACATAGTTTTTCTCATTTGTAGCGAAAACTGTCTACCTACGAACGGAGGACACGATATCGTGTCCTCGGAGCTGAATGTGTTAAACAATATACAGGGTGGATTTTCTTTTTGGGTCAGTGAGGGCAGCTACCAGATCCCGTGCTGCTACGTGAAAATTGTCTTAGAAGACCTTCCTTTGATTTTGAATGAATGAAAATGGCGTTTTCAGGTTTTGGAAAGAGAAAGGTCATTTTTGACAAACTTTTTTTGATGCCAATCGATCCCATTCCTATTCAGGATCAAAAGCTTGTATGGGACCATAAGTCAATTTTCTTTAATTCAAAATCAAATGAAGGTCTTCTAAAACCATTTTCACGTAGCAGCATGGGATCTGGTAGCAGCCCTCACTAACCCAAAAAGAAAATCCACCCTGTATACTAAAATGGCGGCTTGAAAAGTCGGTTCATTCCACTTGTCAGCTTCAATTTAGGTCAGGAAATTAATTTATTAACATACATCCCGATTTATGAAATTCAATGTAAGATCAGAAAATCAAAACGTCCTACGTAAGTGGTAGAATAAATTTCATTAAAAAACACCTATACTGACGAAAGTGGAACTTGGTACTGTACCTAAAGTATAATAATTCAAAACATGTGAAATTAGTAGCACTAGATGCCACGAGTGTGGCCGCCATTTTAGATATAATTCTTTATCGGCGCGGCTCATACATTAGGTTTGGGATCCAAATGAATAAAAACTCATAGTCAAATCTTATGAAAATAAAGTACCAACACATATTTACTGTTATGTTGTCGACTTAAAGGTACATGTTTAATAATTAAATTGACACTTGCTTTAAACCGATTCATAGCAAAATATTCTGAAATTTCTATAATATGACACAAATGTTGACCCCATCCTATATTTTAAAAGCGAAATCAAAAAATAAGTAAGAATAATATATTACTCATATAAATACAACTAGACCACTATTCGTATAATACAAAACAACAAATAAATTCGTGCTTCTTAAGTCTAAAATGCCACTTTAAAACCTAATATTTAGACTCTGTTAAATATAGTTTAAGTACCATGTAAGTGAAGTGTCTCAAACCTGAAGAATTGAAATTATAGGATACTTTGGCTACAGATTGGCCATATTCAGGCCACTCTGTCAGTATTATTATGTATTTCCATGACATAAACTGCTGCATTCGTTTCCGAGCGAACTAAACTTCCGAAGCGACTTCGTTTGTTATCCTAAAGTACCTACTAAGTTAACGCACCAGGCAAGATATTGAATTTTTAACCTATGTCTAAAATCTCCCTGATTTTTTTCTTAATCCTAAATATACACAAAAATAATTTTGTACTCTTCCAACGAGTAATTTCTCAAATGGCAACACTTAGTGTGTGTTTTTACAATAATATGGCAGCTTTGTACGATCGCCGAGCTTACCTAGTTTAATTTGTAGGACAGTAGTCAGTGAATTGTTAACATTTACAATACGATAAAGATCATTATGACGTATTTGAGCAAGTTTTCATACAGGGTTCGTGCACGCAACTCCTAAATTTTGTATGAAAATATGCGCAAGAACTTCATAGAAGTCACGACTAGAACGGGTAGCCTTGCCAAACGAGTAGAAGCACCCTAAGCCCTTTCTGGAATTTAATACGGTTTAGCAAAGTTACCGACGTCAATTTTGTTACGATAAAAAATATTTAGCAAACTACTAGTCAATTATATACCTATAGAAACATGCATTACAATGGTTATTATTGGAAAAGAAACCGTAATACTGTAACAAATAACTTGCAATGAATTATTTCTAGTAGTATGCTGAAGAAACTTACGTTTCTGCTTATATCAGTAGACAAACCCATGAAATTGTCTATGTTATACCTGAGTAGGTCAAGCAACCCTGTGCTCTAATTTAACAACATATTATATAACACAGTAAACTGGAAAATACAGCGAAGTAGTAGTTTTCATTAGACAAAAGTCATAAACCGAATAAATCTCCAATTACTTCTCAAAATCGTGACACAACTCAGTAATTAATCACCAATCAATCCAACGAAGCGAACCAGAATTCGCCCGAAACCTTTTCACCACTTAGACCGAAAATTGACACGATCAAAACCACACCGAAACGCGTCCAGAATTTAATCACAATTTGTACTAGCACAGTTAGAAATATCCGAATTTGAAGCCAAATATGTTGGCTAGGTCGGTTTTGGCGGAGTCCTAGGGTTGGTTGAGGAGGAGGGCTTCGAGCTCGTCGGCGGAGCGGAGGAGGAAGGCGGCGGATTCACGGTAGCCTGTGATTAGTTGCCGTACGGCGCCCACTTCGGCGCCAGACAGTTTGTGGGACAGCAGTTTGCCGCTGCCGAGGGTCGGCGCGGGGTGCACCGCGGGCGCGGGGCTCTTCAAAGACAGGTCTGTTGGTGCTGAATGACATATTAGTTCATCGAGGGAATTATAAAAGCACTATAGTTGCAATTAGGTAAAAGGGTTTTCGGGGAAGCGGAAAAGGAAAACAAGAACACTTATAATATGAAGTGATGACAGTGATCATATAAGTGAAACACTTCGTCATCTGTTTGTCTGTCTTTTTCTCGAAATCGCGTGATTGTACCAAGTTAATATTACTAAAAAATATTCAGATCTGCAGTCTCGTGGGACTGTATAAATATGAAATTTGTAAGTTCAAGAAATCAACAGATTCGTCGTTTATATCGCCTATTTTGATACAAAAATATGCGATATATGTACATTATAGTTACAAATTCACAGTCGTCCTCTTGCCAAATATCATAAGTTTATATCATTGGCAACTACTGACTTTTGGTATGAAATTTCGGTGGTGATATCTTCAAGGAAGACATATTTTGTAAGATTTACTGCAGGATCATCACATCATCAGCGGTAATCAACAAAGTATACATTTTTTTACTGCCATACTGTCTGCTTGCTCATCAATATGAATTACCAAGTCTCGAGTACCAGGGTAACATAACTAGCATAGTGCTCACCGGATAGGTTGGTGGGGAAGGAGTGCGTGTGCGCAGCCATGGCGGACAGCAGCGCGCTTTGATAGGCCGCCATCGCTGCGTTCACGCCCACACCTGCAAATACACGCAAGTAAGTCATCTTGTTGTAGAGACACAAGGAAAAATATCCTTAACCTCTTCACCACCATTGACTTAATATAAAGTCAGGACATTCGATACCCCACACGCCAATGACTTCATATCGAGTCAATCAAGTCGATGTAAAGGCAAGCTACGTAATCTAGTAAGTTTCATTTTCAGTCTTTTGCTACGAAGACTTTGGGGTGTTAGGCACAACTTACAGAATCTACTGTGGCGGCGAATAGATTAAAAATGTCCTCATAAACTCCTCTCCTCTTCTTTCTATATAGCCAAACCATAAAAGGATAAGAATGAAAAACAGAGAAAGTGGCCTATGTAGCTTCTAAATTTGCATTATGGCAAAACCATTTAGAATCATCTAGACGAGTAAATGAGGGCAGTTATAAAATTTGTAGAGAAATGTAATTTATGACAGAAACTCTGAAACCAAGGTCTTTGTAAGTTAAGAGTTGGTTTAGGATTTTGCCCGTCGCCGCGTTGAACACACGTGCTCTTCGCGACGACGGGCTGAATCCACTACCGAACAAAACCAGTTGCTTACTGTCATGGCGTTAGTTTCCCCTCGGGGTTGGAAGGTCAGATGGCAGTCGCTTCCGTAAAAACTAGTGCCTACGCCAAATCTTGGGATTAGGTAGCGGACCCCAGGCATCCTTCAGGATGCAACTGTACTGGTATAACGCTAGGAGGATGATGAAGAGTTGGTTTACCTGAGGGAGGCAGTGCTGACAATGTGGACAAAAGAGCGCTGCTTGACAATGCCGTAGCTGGATTTGTGTTGGTGCTGAAAATAAATCGTTACATTTTAATAATCGTACGACTTTCATCTTTCATATATAATATATACATTCAAATCATGTCATCAAATGTACCGCGCGGGTCTAAGTTGCACCACGTCCGTAGGGAGTACCCACCGTTACCCTACACGTGACCCCTCGGTGGTGCCAAAGGTGCAACAAAAACTGGCAACCGTACTGTTTTCTCGGAGATCTCACGGTTCGATGTAATGCTATATGAATAAATAAATAAAGTCATCCATCAAAAATAAGGCTAAGAAATGTTGTAGATAAGATAAGATAGCAGGTGTTATGTTCCTGGTATTGAGCAAGGTCGCCAGAGATCCAAAAGATGCGCGGAGTTGAGAGTAAGGAACCTTCATAGTATGTCTCTAGCTGTCAACACAACGAATCCTCAAGCCATTAAAGGGTCGGCAACAGGCTTGATTCTTCTGGAGTCGTAAACGTCCATAGGCGATGGTTTCTACTTAACACCAGGCAGGATGAAAGGTTATTTGCCACCGCCGTTGTTAAAAAGAAAACGTAGACGTTACCTTTGGCGGCCAAAAGTCTGCGGCGTCCCGAATGTGGTCGGGAACGACGGTCGAAACAGCGGCGCCGGCGACGATGCAGGGCTGGAAGAGATAGCAATGCTTAGGCACATCATATGACATCACTACGCGGTAATGGCATTAGACGTGTCGATAATATGAATTTCCCATAGCTCCACAATAATTACTATAGAGTAGGCCCATTTTTGAAGAAGTAGAATACAAGAAGCAAATCGTGTAACAGTTGGGGTGACAACGTAATCAGAGGGTTTAGACCCTGCAGAATACGGATCTGCCTGTCTCCATCCCCAAATTTGAGCCGGAAGAATGTTATATCGGAAAAGGTGCAGCCCATACAAATTTTTTCGTTGTACATTTGGTAAATCGTTGTTCTGGTACCCTAACTATGGTCCAATTGTTATGGATTTTTGATATGCCGTAAATAACAATATTTGTCATCGTATCCCGAAATTTTTGACACTCCAGCTCCACGTCTTTCTCCGCCATCTTGGAAAATCTGTCACTTTTTTTCAGTTTTTTGCTTGTACTGTCGTTATAGTTCATTTTAGTGCTAAACGTGGTTTGGCAATATTGTAAAACACAAAATTTGCTGAAACTTTTGGGTACAAAGATTTTTTCCATGACCCCTAGGGACGAAGATATGACAGGAGATATCATTATAAATTACCACTTTTTTCTAGTTTTCCTCTCATGTTTACGTCTAAAGTGCATTTTAGCGTTAACTATAGTTCAGCAATATTGTAGATTACAAAATTGTCTACAACTTTTGTATTGAAATATTTTTTCCACGATCATCAGGAAAGAAGATACGATGTCACCTATGGGGTACTACCGTCGATATTTACTACTTTTCCAGTTTTCTTCACATATTTTCGTTTTAGTGCATTTCTCGGTCAGCAATATTATAGCAGACAAAATTATATGCAAATTTAAAGTACCTGTGAACTTCTAAGTATCGTGGAAACAGACGATTTTGTCTTCTGAGGGATTGAAGTGGTATAGATCGGAAAGTGACAGATGCTTTATCTTGTCGTCTATCTCGCTATCACTCGACCATCATAGATCCCCTACAGATTGCGATTAAATGCACTCAAACCTAAATATGAGAAGAAAACTGCAAAAGTAGCAAATTTCAACGGTGCTACTCCATAGATGACTTCATATCTTCTTTCCTAATGGTCGTGGAAAAAATATTTCAATACAAAAGTTGTAGCAAATTTCGTAATCTA
Source organism: Cenopis cana (assembly GCA_951800055.1). Taxonomy (NCBI): domain Eukaryota; kingdom Metazoa; phylum Arthropoda; class Insecta; order Lepidoptera; family Tortricidae; genus Cenopis; species Cenopis cana. The sequence continues at coordinate 4,018,205 of OX637495.1, forward strand.
CAATATTGCCGAACTATAGTTAGTGCTAAAATGCACTTAAAATGTAAACATGAACGGAAAACTAGAAAAAAGTGGCAATTTTTAATGATATATCCTGTCATATCTTCGTCCCTAGGGGTCATGGAAAAAATCTTTGTACCCAAAAGTTTTAGCAAACTTTGTATTCTACAATATTGTAGAACTATGTTTAGCACTGGAATGGACTTTGACGACAGTAAAAGCAAAGAACTGAAAAAAATGACACTATTTCCAAGATGGCGGTCAAAGTTATGGAGCTGGAGGGCCGAAATTTTTAGGTTACCATGGCTAATATTGTCCTTCACAACATACCAAAAAACCATATCAATCGGACCTCTTTTAGAGTACCAGAGCAACAATTTACTAAATGTACTACGAAATTCTTTGTATGGGCTGCACCTTTTCCGGTATACCGTACTTCCGGCTCAAATTTCGAGATGGCGACAGGCAGATCCGTATTCTGCAGGGTCCAAACCCTCTGATAACGTTGTCACCCCAACTGTTACATGACTTGCCGCTTGCATTGTTTAGAGACGCCTTTTCCAATTCTGTTCCTACTCTACTACCGGTATGCTGTATTTTGTGGATCACAATTGAAGGGACAAGACGAATCAAAATACTCTTAAATTTTTACGCAGTAGCAATATCATGCGAGAAGCGCGACAGTATTGCATTCGTATCATTCCGTTTCTGCGCCTCCCGTGTCACTCATCAGTAATTTCCATTAGCGTTGTTCAACTTGAGTCTGTTGTTGTTGAGCACTGGGTTCTCGAGGTGGTGTCGGCGTCCGCCTTGCTGTGCGCGGGCGCGGCGTTGGACGTGGACGTGGCCGAGAGGATGTACCAGGGCGGCATAACTCACCTAGCAGTCTTACTGCCAGTGTTCCCATTAGCGTTGTCCAGCTTGAGGCTGTTGTTGTTGAGCAGTGGGTTCTCGAGTGTTGGGCTGACGGACGGGCGCGTGGTGTCGGCGGCCGCCTTGCTGTGCGCGGGCGCGGGAGCGGGAGCGGGCGCGGACGCGGACGCGGTGTTGGACGTGGACGTGGCCGGCGCGGAGGACGGGTTGATGGCGCCGCTGTATAGGCTCAGGAAAGATGAAGCCACGGCTGAGGTCGCTGTAGTGTCTATGGCCTGCGAAAGGAATAAAAGGTCGTTATTTTTTGTGATCCTAGTGCGATGTCAAATAGTGATTATATTTTATATGACAATGGTATTATTGGGGGGTAATTTTTTGTTTATCATTTCTTTCATAAATCAAAATTTAACCACTCAGAAAAAAATATTCGGCCACACTTGATTTAGTTCTTAGTAACAAGAATTTGAGACTCCACTCATTTATTCCATTCAGGACATGTCTATTCCAAGTTGTTGTTGTTGTCTGTTCCAAGTTTAAAATGGATAGCGTGAGTTGTTCCTGTGATAGAAAAATTGTGAGAGACGGACAGCCGCAGCCACACCATAAGGGTTCCTTCTTGGTTTTTTCCCGCGGATTAAGATAGTCCAATTGCAAAAGTGGTTCAGATCAGAACCAGTTATATTTATATTTACACGATTATGTTATGCCATATGCTTAAACCTTATATAATATAATTTTTCAGTAGTTACCATGGGCGTGGGCACTGTGGGCATGGGCTGGCTGACGGGGTCGAGTCCCAGTCGCATGCGCTTCGCGTTGAGGCTCTCGTTCTCGCACGCCTGCGCCAGAATTAATTACATTATTCAGTAGTTACCATGGGCGTGGGCACTGTGGGCATGGGCTGGCTGACGGGGTCGAGCCCGAGCCGCATGCGCTTTTCGTTGAGGCTCTCGTTCTCGAACGCCTGCGCCAGAATTAATTACATTATTCAGGAGTTACCATGGGCGAGGGCACGGTGGGCATGGGCTGGCTGACGGGGTCGAGCCCGAGCCGCATGCGCTTCGCGTTGAGGCTCTCGTTCTCGAACGCCTGCGCCAGAATTAATTACATTATTCAGGAGTTACCATGGGCGAGGGCACGGTGGGCATGGGCTGGCTGACGGGGTCGAGCCCGAGCCGCATGCGCTTCGCGTTGAGGCTCTCATTCTCGCACGCCTGCGCCAAGATGTGCTCCGCCTGCACCGACGTCAGGTGCGCAGGCGTCGGCCGTACCTGCAACATCCAGTTATTTAACCAGCTCTAGTGGTTTGGTGGAGTGGAAGACAAGAGGGCTAGGACGCTCACCAAGCTGGACAGACTACGTTATGGAAGCCACATCCTCAAGGCAGTTTCTTCAGGCGATCAGGGCTACAATGCATCAAGACCGATGGAGACAAGTCACCAGAGGCGGCGAAATCCAGAAATGATGACGATCCTCAGGAATGAGTGACCGACTGAAGAGAGATAGAAGAGGTATCTTCTGGGAGAGCTCGCCTCGTTTCATCTTCGGCCTCGTCTTTACCCGTATAAAACAAAAATATTTCAGCACCGCCGCTTCCCTGATACCCCTGTCTAAAGCATCCATCTATCTAAAGCCACCTTTCCATTTGCTATACCCGAGGGCCGGCCTTGTCAGTGTCAGCGCTGTCTTTTTCTTAACTTGCGGCATGATTTGAGAAATCATGCAGCAAATGATTAAACTTTCAATGAAGAAAACTACTATACCCAGTTAATTCGTCATCGTCGTTGTAGAAATGTAGATTAATCTATGGAGTAAGTACTAGGTCATTATAAATCAAGCAGAGATCGGACCCTCACCGCAGTGTCCCAAGCGTTGGTAGTCCCCGTGCTGTTGCCTCCGTTGCCCGTGGCCGGGCCGTCTCCGCGCACCTTCTTGTTCCTTCGGCAGCTCTTCAGATAAGTTCGGATGCGCTTTCGGGCGCGCTCGGCAAACTCCGGGAACTGTCGGGTGCACGAGTCGATGATAGCCTGGATCTTTTCTTTGGGCTGTTTCGAAATAGGAACTATCCTGTCCAAGTTTTCGTCTACGAAGAGACGGACGAACATCTGAAACGTAAAGATGGATCGTTTTAGGTGTTTGAAACCAAATATTTTCCTTACAAACTGGACAAGCGCCCGGTGTTGGAACGCTGGCTATTTCTAAAGTAGTATCTACTTTAAAATGGAAGATACACACAGGTACACACATACATTAAATAACCTACTACCTACCTAAGCACGGCGGTCAGCATCTGCGCTACAAGGACGTACTCAAACGACACCTGAGCGCTTGCGCTATTAATCCTGAGCGCTGGGAGGCGTTAGCCGCAAACAGACCATCTTGGCGGTCTACCATCTTTCGCGCTATCAAGTCGTATGAGGAGAATCGCTTAGTAACCTTGGATCGAAAGCGCCAATTAAGAAAAGAGATGCCTAAACCCATCTACGTGTACACGTATAACACGTCTGGCCAACTCTACTGTCACGCATGCAATAGAGTATTCAAGAGCAAGTTTGGCCTAGCCAGCGATATCAGAGCTCACGATAGGGCAAATACATAGTTTGTCAGGGTCGCCGTTATCGAAATCGATGAGGAGGACTATACAAATAACCTACTAGGACAATAAAATTTAGGAACCGAAGTGGAAATCAAAATTTCCTCAAGGTAACACTCGAAATACGTATAGTTATGAACCTATCAATATGGAAAACTTCCGTGAGTCTCAGACATGATTGAAATCTAATAAACGGGTTACTCACGTCTGTATCGTCGAATACGCATCCCGCTCCCGCCCCACCGACGCAACCAACACCGGGCAGCTGCGCGCTACGTGCGCTCGCGCGCAGTGTTAAACGCGAGGCCGCCGCGATCACTCATGATTAAGGACCACGTATTGGCTCGAAACATGTCGAGCGATATTCGACGATACAGACGTGAGTAACCCGTTTATTAGATTTCAATCTATCAATATGGGTATTAAAAAAAGTTTGTTTGATGCTATTTAAGTACCTACTTAGCGGAATCTGAAAATCTTAACAAGTGAAGCTGATGTTTCTTGGAATAACTCAAGCATCAAATTACAGTCATTATTTTTATCGACTTTTTTAGCGCGAGTTCGAAGATTTTGCTTATTGATAGAGAAGATGAACAATTTATTATTACTGTGAATAAACTGATTGGTAAACGAGAAACTTCAAACTTCGTTTATGGACCTGGCATTTAATATATTCCCATTCAATAGCCACTTACATGCATTCGACTCACTGTTTCTTTAGGGTATGTAAAAATGTAAATATCTTTAATTGAAAATTCGTTCTTCAGGCGGACGCAAAGTGACGCAGGCCACGTAAACTGGCCTAGCGACCCTATACATAGTACTTACATTGAAAGCCTTAAGCCGCTCCGGGTCGTGATGGTGCGGGTCGACGCGGTCGTCACTGTCGTCGTCGGACGCCCCCGCGTCGTCGTCGTCCTTCGTGCGGTCGGACGACGACGTCTCGTCGTGCGTCGACGCGGGCTCCACCGGCGTCGCCGAGCCCACATGGATAGGACTCTGGAACGGGATGTTGCTGATGGTTTATGTGGTCCTAGTACATTTTTGGTTCATGGGACTCTCGAACGGGATGTTCTTGGTGGTTTATGTGGTCCTAGTATATTTTTGGTTCATGGTATCATCAGCATTTTTTTTGGATAAGGCTGGCTCAAGACCGGGACGAGCGGCGTACTAGAAGAGGCATGCGCTGAGCATAAGCATGTTGCTGATGGTTTATGTAGTCCTAGTACGTTTTTAGTTCATGGTATCATTAGTATCTGTTGAATAACGCTGGTTCAAGGCCGGGACGAGTGGCGTACTCGAAGAGAGGCCTATTGCTCAGCAGTGGGTGATTACTGGCTGAAAATGATGATGATTATCATCATCAGTATCAGCCTGTCCTATTACTGTACACAGGTCTCCTGTCAGCTAGACGAGAGGGAACTTGGAAGGTCACGGTTAGAACCAACTATGACTAGTGGCTCGGCCGTCACCTTGTATTTAGATTTTTTTTCAAAAATCGATAAAGGAATAGTTATAGGACTGCTTACAAAATTTCGGGTGTCTATTGTTTGCCCGAAATTCATATGGAATAATTTCAATTGCTCCATAAACATTTGCCCGATTTTTATTTGCCCGAATGGTTCATTTACTAGAAAAATCGTTTGACATACTCTTGTATTCCCGAATATTACATGACAGAATGATACGAATGCCATACGTATTGTTATCCATATTATTAAGTGCAATAATATTATTTAACAGAATATTTAAATGCCATACTAAATACAGTTTCTTTCCGAAATAATCCTAACTATAAATTTGCTTATTAAATTTCTGTAGGCGCTCGAAAATAATTGCATCATGCATGCATGCAAACAAGGAAGTATGCATGCATGCAAGCAAGCAAGCAAGCAAGCATGCAAGCATGCAAGTTATTCTGCTCTTTTATAAAAAAAATAACCTCGAAGTTATTCTGCTCTTTTAAATTTCATTAAAATTATGGATTTTCATTCTCAGCTATTCGATTCGAACAGTAGAGATGGATGGCAAATAAAAGTATAGCATGTGATAATTATGGATTACAATGATTATGGAAAAAGATATTATTGGAATTGATATTATGAGAAATAAAGATTCTGGCATTTGATTAATATGGTAAATAATGAGTATGGCATACGAAATTATAAGAAACAATATTATGGCAGTTGAATAGTATGGCAGTCAAAATTCGGGCAACTGAAATTCTGGCAAGTAAGGGTTTCCCCAAAATTTCACGTGCACCAGATGAGATATGTGAACTGTAGAGGAGAATACCCGGACATACGAAAGCATTTCTATCCGTACTAGATGCTTCGCTCTATGCCTATACGCCAAATCCTGATATTAGGAGCCAAAACCTGTAGGATAGGTTACAACAGGGAGAAACGCTAGGATGTCATTACTATCCTGTTGTAAGTCAACACCATATTTATTATTAGTTACAAGTATGAAACGCTGCTCAACCTTAAAACTCACCGAGTGGCCAGTGGCCAGTGGCGTGGGAGGCTTGGGGGGTTTGCTGCCGAGGCCCAGCGCGCTGTGGTACGAGGCCCACAGGTCTGCCATGCTGTCGGCCCCGCTTTCCGTGATGTCGCCGTTGCGGCCTGTAACCACCAACAGTCACGGTCAGTCAACGGCCCTCTTCAATTAGGTTGTACTTTGTTTCGCAGACAGATTAGAAGTTCCATAGATGTATCGTTTCTTGTTTCGCAGAATTTTCGTGTCAATGAAAACTTTTTTTATGAAAGGGTCGCAGTTCTAACCAACTTAACCTACTTTTCTGGCAGATCTAATTGGGTTCGACACAATGATATTTTTGTTGTAAATAAAAAGTTAACGCTCTCTGAAAAAAAAAGGTATAAAGGTATAAAAAAAGTACGTAACTATTAAACTAAAATTCTGCGCAACAATACATTCTATGAAACATTTTTCTGCAAAAGAAGGGGGCACCATTCAATTAACATTAGAATCTGACATGTAAAATTCAGTTACAGTACGTCAATTTTGTAATTTTCGGAAATTTACATAATTTGTAACTTGTAATTATGATTGTAGAATCGTAAAGCAGCTTTTATTGAATAGGACTCCGAAGGCGAATGGACTACGCAGAAATGAGTGGCCGTTGCGTATTTTCTGGTTTGATTTTAGCAGCGCCCGCGGCTTCAGCCGTGTTCCACGAACTGGCGGTTTCCCTTACGAAATCAAAAATTAAAACAAATATTCTGCAAATGTAAGGCCTTATTTACACGAATGCCCAAAAAAGGACTGTAATGTTTTTTACAAGTCATAAACTACTAGCTTTTGCCAGCGACTTCGTCCGCGTACATTTGTACTCCCTAATTCATCCCTTTCAGGAATGATTTTCGGAATAAAAGGTATTCTATATTTTAAACCAGACTGTAAATTCGTTGCATACCAAATTTTACCATAATCTTTTCAGCCGTTTTTGCGTGATTGAGTAAGAAACATTCAAATATCTAAACTTCCCTTAAAGGGATAAGTTCGCCGTGTTTGTTCTAAATGTTTTTTTTTTGTGTGCAATAAAGTGTCATACATAGGTACATACATAAACTTTCACATTTATATTATTAGTAGGATATAATAAGATGAAATTTGGCATGATAATAGTTTATATCCCGAAGGACATAGTATGATAATTTTAGTGAAATGGGGAACGAAACTTTAGCTCCACACGGACGAAATCGCGGATCAAAACTGGTATCTAATTTGTTGGTGTGGAAGTCTAAATAACTTAGAAGATCTCAAGTTAAATCAATGTTCCACAGACACAAACGAAGTAAGCAGAAACCCTAACAAAAGTTGAGTAAATTAAAAAGAATAACCAATTAAGAGACGCTAACCTATAGGAGAAATAGCAAATAGGGCTAAGAAAATATTCGCGACGTACAGAAATTTCTCGAAATGTTTATATATGTATTTCCAGGCAAGTTACTTACTAGACGATACAAATATTTGATGAAACAATAATTTATTAGATAGGTAAACATTCACCAAATGTTGACCCAAAAGAAACGAGACATGAAAAATCGAGACGCCCGACAAAGCGACTAACATCTAAATAAAGGTACCTATCAGACATTACTCCCATATTTCTCTCTCTAAATAAATTTCTACGTTATTTACACTGGAGAAAATTCTGGACAATCTAATTCATCAGAAGGCAAGAAAAGGTTTAGCTACCAACGCCATTTCGATCCGATTCGCCAGCTGATAGACTTCACACGAACATAAATATTTATAAGCCCCTCAGGTCCCAGTTATTTGAGCAAGCAACCCTTAAAGCATACCTACCATAATTTTACCATGAACAATTATTCAGCAGGTATGCATAGTCAGTTACCAAGACGGCACAAATTAATGAGGGTCTACAGAACGCAGTCGCAAGGGACCGGTGCATCCGACTTAAATGTCAACCCGAACGAGCCTCGTGCCTATAAATAATTTGAGAAGGTGCCTGCAACGTCTGCGCCCCTGGTTACCCTCGGACACTCTCAATATGGCTTCGGGCAATAAAAATAGCTAACGGGCGTTCCGTGGATAGCATTTTGCTGTGGAAATTATGCAAGTTGCCGGCTAATACTCTGATGGTATGACAAATAAACCTACCCGCTCGTTAGATGGACGTCAGTTTTTTACTCCGAGTTCGGTAAGGTAAAACAATGTGCGTTAACAAGAAAAGTGTAATTACCTTCGTATTAGATGTCTCCGATAAAGATTAAAATAACGAAGCACATCTTTTTTAGCTTCACTCGAAACGGCACAAATAGTGAAATAGCTTTACCTTGCGTCTGGCTGTGGTAATTCCATGCTAGCAACATCATTTTCAACTTCTCTGCGTCTTTCGTGAAGGCCTGACCTGCACCAGATCACATACGCCAATCAATTCAATGTTGAAATTTGGAAATTTGGAACAACAATTCAAATTCAAGTTAAAGCCAATTGTTTTAGCTGGTATTTTACTGCATTTTAAGAGTTAATTTAGTTTCGTTTTAGTATTTTTTGTTTTATGCGTAAAATACCGCCATTAACTAGGTTGATTTGATGCAAGTGGCTGAAAATGTTGCAAGTAAAAGCAAATAGGAAAACTTGCAAATCCAATAAGGGCGAATACTTACTGGAGAAGTTGTCATCGTCGTTCATGTCCGCCGGCTCTGGTGTAAGGTTATCCTGAAACAATGAAAAACACATTTACATTTAATGTTCCAATAGGAGGACAAGGATCTTTTAATCTTGTTCAAATCCTTCACGATATTTGTTGTCAAATGTTCTAAGATAATGAGAGGTAGTAAACGGCACAGGATCGGGAAAGTTCGTCCTGGCATCTCCCTCTATAGTTAGTTCTAATGAGTTTAATAGTCTAAAACCAAAATAATTATTGACTAAGATAGATGCGTTCTGATAATAATACATTAAGTAGCTACGTAACATGTGATCAGTGGTAAGTTGGCATTTCCTCCAGGGCACTTCGTAAGGTAAATAATTAATAAATTAGCGAAACGGTCGGCAGTGACCAGGCCGGGTCAACGCTCCGCTTCGCGGACACAAATCGATAGTGCTTCAAATTGCCAAGCCACTAAATATAGCTTCCTGTATACCATCACGTGTGTGCTGACCCCCTGGTAAGTACCTGGATGGTATGCCCCTCGCAGCTGCACGGGTGTTTTATAAAACTGTCTGTTTGCGCCCATCGTACAGACTGGTTCTGTGATGCCAATATGGAAATTGATAAAAAAATGTATTTTTAGTTACTAGACAATTTCATTAATGATTTTCTGGAAACAACGAGTACGGATTAACATGTTTTGGAAACAAAATGGTATTGATGGTTCATACATATTCATTGACAGAAAATTTGACGGATTTCTTCGGTCGCATTTCTCAACCGATTCTAGTGAAATTATTGGATGATAATTCAGTTATTGGAAGTTTTTCAAAATGCCGGGGCCATGGGGGTTGAAAACACAGGCCCCTTGTTTAAAATACATTTGTAATTAAAGTTCTTAAACGACATTGCCGCAAAGCGCTGTTAATTGTAAAGGGCGTCCAGATTGACCGACTGACATTGTGAGAATGGGCCGAGCGAAATCCCTCTGGATGCTTGTACGTACACGGCGCACCCTCGTACAATCACGCTAGTGTGCGGGGACGCTAAAATGTTACATAAGCAGTTATTTCATTACATTGCGTGGTAGGCATACACAATCAGACCCCCCCTCAAAAAGTAGGATTGTGTGATGGAAAAAAGAGTCAATAATTATTTGGAAAGGTTCCTATATAAAAAGTTCCCTATATAAACCCTGTTGACCTTGAGTACGGTGTGTAACAACTGCATTTGCTATTATATTTTCAGAGAGAGACATACTCATAAGCAGTTGTCATAGGTACTTATAGTGTACAGAAACTATTTGACACAGGAAAGTAACCTAGTAATTCTGCGTACCATTTATTTTCTCTTTTGATAGCTAATCAATAGACCTGCCTACTTCCATTTGATATGAATCACAAAAAGTTCTCTCTAATCAACCTGAATTGCAACTATTTAAAATATGTTGACGAATTGACAAGCATCATTTTAGTGGTCCCGGTTTCAGAATGCTAACTCACGAAAACATACAAGATTTACATTCAACAAGTGGCACTGATGCAGCATCAATCGACTGCGGCACAACAACCAATGAGCGTTAACTGGATTAATGATCTTTATTTACATTCAATTTTTAAACGTCGTTCCTTTTGTTTTCCATTTTAATTTGTATTAACGACTTCGGTGGTTTTTATAGCGGTAATTGTTGTTATGTTGTGATATGATTGTGATTGGAATTCTTGAAGACATGATAATTATATGTGAGTTATGTTTCAGATATTTTTAAAAGTGTTGTGCATGTTCTAGTCTAACCTAATTACTTAGATGTTAGCCGTCCGAAGCATGACTTTAAATCAATTAGGCACGATGCATGTAGCCCGCAAGGCTGCGTACTTGCTTAAAGTAAGTACCAGGTGTACATAGACAGTTAGGTGGGGTGACGAGGGATATCGACCGTCTTGAGGGCGGTGGCCAAGGACCGCATCTGCTATGCGGACACTAAATATCCGTTGACCCTTCCTGCGTTATGTGCTCCGTGTACTTATATGTTAGATGTGTTGAGAACATTGCAATTTACTATGTAATTAATTACACCTCAATGACAGATAAGGTGCAGTGGTGCGTGCGTTACATACGCATAAACATACGTATGTATATGCCGTCATGGTATGCGTTTGAAAGGTCAGCATAACTATTACGGAGTATTTGTCAAGGATGGTCAGACGGTTTATTGATGGCTTCTTTACAATAATACCTGCTCCTAACCCATTCGATGCCTATTATTAAGCAAGTGGATTCTTAACAAAGGGGGCTAACTATTCTACCATTTTATCGGGATGTATACTTTTGTTAACGCTTAGTTTAATTTAGAGGATGTTAGTGTGTGAACACGGCTTTTTACTATCATTACAGTGACAAGAAAATTCAGTGTCCTTGTGTACCTACCTACTAGACGCGATGGACAGTGAGCTTTAAGGTAATCGTGATTTAACTGTGCATAACGCAAGGCATCACGGAAGTGAAACATTTGTTAATAGCTAAAACACCATGTGGATCAAAGTTAAAATAAACAATTAGTAGAAAAAATTATAAAAGTATATTATATCCGCGGCCGCGCGTTCGACGAATAAATCGTGGAATAACCTAGTTTTCGATACAAAATAACTGCAAAATTTCGGGAATCCGCCAGCTATGTGCTGAGGGCTGGTATGTGCTGATACATGGCCTGGCCTATGTACTGCGGTGCCACCTCCTGCCACCTCCTGCCGCGGCTGCTACCCGTGTAGTGCCTCCCCGCGAGTCGCGCGACACTAGCGATCGCTAGGGTATCGACACTCGATAGTGCGCCTAACTTTCGAAATCTTCTAAATCCTTATTTTTACTAGGGGCTCTGTGAGCTATATACCTGGCGTTTAAAAATAGTACATTACTTAACAAGGGCGGTAAAACAAAGAATGTCTCAGATCGCAGATATTTGACGCCCGAGCCGAAGGCAAGGGCGATAAATATGCGAGGCTTAAGCGCGAGGAATATGAGGCTTTCTTTATTACCGCCCGTGTTAAGTACAAAATTTTATGTCACCCCCTGGCCAGGAAGTGGGATTTCCCGCGCGCGGAGCGTGCGGTAATTGCCGCTTTATGGCCAGGCGTGACATAAAAGTCTTTATAATGATCGGACCTGCTCACAAAATGTCACGAGAACCGATTAAGATATGCGACCTTTAGGCTGGTTTTCCACTAGAGCTAATGTGCTACGCAGCTATGCTGCGAGGATGCGCTACGAGCTATGCGACCGTTTCCACTAAAGCTACGCTATGTAGCTGTGCGAGGAAGATGCGCAGCTCGAGCTATGCGATGTATCGACTGCGGTCGCGGGCAGCGGTAGCGCGGTGAGGGGGGAAGCGCTCACGCATCCGTAGCGCGCATCCGTGGCGCGCATCTTTAGCACGCATCCACAGCACGCATCCATAGCACGCATCCACAGCTCGCATCTTTCCATATAAAAAACATAGCTTAGCTGAACCCTTTTCCACCAGAGCTATGGTATGTGAATAAAGGGATGTGATTGGTGGATTTCAAACGTATCCATAGCAACGTAGCATGACATAGCTCTAGTGAAAAACCAGCCTTGCAGGAGAACAGCCGGACAAACATTTTTGCCTAGGTATAAGCTAAAACTGAGTCGCTTTGGTCGCTGTAGAGGTAGGTGCACAACAGGCGGTATTATCGCTAAACGCGTACGGTCAGCTGCAGGTGACCAGATCCCCGTGCATACAAATTTCTATGCAGGAGGGTTACCTTTTCTCTGCACCTGACTGTACATATCACAACTCTAATGGAAATAATAATGTTTATGTGGTATTTTAGTCTACATACCAGTGATATATTTTCGTCAAACCCCATGCCCTTTAAAAAAATCTAACCTTAACTAGTTAGGTTAGGTCATAAAAATGTGTGATCTCACAAAATTTAAAGAGAATCCGTTGAGAAATGCCACCTTTAGAGGGGAACTTGCAAACCTCCAGCCGGAAATACGAAAGCATTTTCGCCCAAGCTGAAACGGGCACACTTCGTTCACGCGGTCAATATTATAAATGTTTATGTAGCATACTAGAGTCTACAACTACATGCCATTTGAGTAAAGAGACGGAGCATAGTAGATTAAAACCAGTTTTAAAGAAGAGTTTTTCTATACCTATGTGTTTATATCAAATGTGTGCTGAAGCACACTGGAGTGTCTTCCAGAAGTAATTCGATATGGTCATCTCATCTAGGCACTGCTACATACCTAGTCAGAACCTTTTTTGAGATTTATAAAATAAATAAGTACATCGGTTATACTACTGCTACATACCTAGTGAGACCCTTTTTTGAGATTTATAATATACATATATCGGTTATAGGTTTACGCGGGCTGGTTTCCGTAACTCGACGTCATATTTTCGCGATGGGATGACAAAGCTACTTGTGCCAAACAAATTCTACCAGAAATACTAGCAGACCCTTGATGTTGCTGACGACTTCTGGTAGTGACCTCGGTGATCCGCGGTGCTTTGCCCGGTCTTTTGAGATGTAACTTATTCCTATTAATATTTTACGAATTTCTCATCTTGTACTTGTATCTCTTGATTACCTTTTTGACAAGTTTTCTCTGCATAAGGAAAATTTGTCAACGCATTTTTGGCCCATACTGTCATTCCTGTATACATGCCGAAGCATAGCTGGAAGAGACGCCTTACAGGCATAAGTTCGGATTTATTATTTATATTTTATTATCTTGTTTCTTTTGTAAATGTTTTCTTTATCTGCAATAAAGACTTTTGTGTGAAAGACGCTTATTCATTCACCATGATGAATGTGTAACGCATGAAAAATGATGAAGATTATGAAATGCAGTTGAAACAAGGAAAAGGTACCTACGTATTTCTTTACTTCGAATATTTAATTGCATTAAAAAAAATACTGACTGCGTATAAAAATATACTGATTTGCACAGCAAAAATACTAATTGCACATCAAAACGGTTTTGTTATGCAATTATTTTAGCCGTGCAAATAAGCAGTTTTCATATGGGCCTCTAGCTTTTATAAATTTCAATCGAGGCAACAAACTAATAAAAAAATCACTGTCAATCTACATTTACCTTACAGATAGTTTAAGTACTTGCTCAGTAATGAAAGCCGTTAATAGGTATCAATTAGTTACAAATACCTATTTCAAGTGTGACAAGCGTAGCATCGTGATTTTCCATGTCAATCAGATTTATCGATACGAGCAATCATCGACAGTGTACTAGAGCACCAGCAATCAGGTGGCAGTCAGCGTATAATCATTAAATACCCACGCGGAGGGGCGCGATGACGCCCGCGGCGCCACCCTGCCCCCCGCCGCCATCACCCGCGCCCAATTATGAAAACACGGACAAAATACATTTAAATTTGGAATGATTTTCGAACACTGAATAACGTTAATGGCGTGGATGCAACGAATCGATCATCGATAATGAGCTGTGATGCAGCGCCGCACCCCTAACACACTTTCTTATATCCACACCTAACTACTCGTGATGATATGGTGTGTATTGACTGCTATGCGTATCAAACTACTCACTGGATCAGAATTAGCTAACACGTAAGCATAATGTAATTAACCAAATATGGTAGGTTGTTATGTTATGTCTAGAACACAGAGAGATACTTTGTTAACCTTTACACACTGCCAGGCAGGTAATCCGTGGGATTCAGCCAATTACGTGACCTAGTAACAAAATAAGTTTTAAATACAAAACAAAGTTTGAATTGCAGGCTCATGCCACCAGAACATTAAGTAAGCGAAGCGCTATAACGGAGAATGTTTTTAATTCGCCATTTTAGTACGTTTTCCCCGTCTCGACGAGGAGCGTAGAGGCGAGTGGAAGTCTTCGCGGTCTTTCAAAATAAACGGCTTCCTTTAGCATTCTGCTGGCTCGGTAGTTCGAGTCGCTCGTGCCCCAGTATTTTTAAAGCGGACAGCGCCCCCCCATGGCACTCGCGGGGTTCCCCCCACTCGCACCCCGTACACCCACGCCAACACAGTAATACCATAACGGGTGCGAGCTATGACGAGATTATCTACGTACACGCGTACCCACTATTACCCATACAACAGTCGCTTATGTACCAGGAGTACATAAGCACATAAGCGATGACTTGTGTACCTACATAGCGACATCGACGTGCCCGGGCAGCCGTGTCCGGTGTCAGGGGCGTGATGACATCGTGTTAAATAATCTGAGACGTTATTTTTACGTATAGGCAAGTCTAAAAGATAACGGAGGCATCAAGAATAAGCCTCAACGCAAAATCAAATCATAATGACATCCTTGTATTCTCAAGCAAAAGACCCTCTTCTGATAAAGTCAATAAGGTGCCATCTTCTTACTGACGGAATTAGGAATAGTCCTTATTAGCATGACAAAGGCCTGTTTGTTGAGAACGATTCATTTCCTAAAAAAACATGATTATTTACATACAATGCTTGGTCCTTGCGGTGGAGTTATTAATTAATCTAGCCTGAAGTATCTGATCTCTGCAGACTTCTCTTCTAAAATCAGCCTTATTTACTGGTAGCAAAAGTTTTACGCATTCCCTTACTTGACTTGGTTTTTAAGATTTTTTTGGTCAAGGTTTGCAGTTGTTTTATCTAGACTTGTATATTTACATTCAAGACTCGGAAAACAGAGTCGTTTCACACATTTGCCAATGTATACCAAATACAAAATGTATAGACAAATGGTCCTTCGAACCGTTTTTCAGTAGTAAAATGAATAACGAAATACTTTTCGGATATGGACCAGATGTGTGCCCCGACACTCCTTTGCAGTCATACTTTGATTGTATGTCCCGATTATATAAAACAAATTATATAAATAATAAAAGACTTGAAATGAAGAGAGTACTTAACTCAAAACTCCCCGGTAAGATTTTATTTCGTTTAAATTCGATGACCACTTTTGGCCTGTTTAGTCCTTTTATTTGTGTGATGACCACGAATATTGGCTGCCGAGTCTTGGATGTTTTCTATATATTCAATTATCTATTTATCTATGTATATCGTACTAGGTACATTTGTGTAAGTTTGTCCACTTTGTTTGTTTATTAAATTTAACTTTTACCGCAAAAGAGGCAATACTTTGTGCTACCCAACACATATAAAGAGTATTTGACAACAGAATATTTTTATATATTTCCTACTACCCTGAATTACAAGTACAGCGAGTCTGCTTAACATATACGGGGCAACGTGTAACCGAACTCCCATTTGTAACTACATAAAACATCTTTGTACAAATGGTTCGTCTGAAAGCACTAAAGTTTGCGAGTCGCAAGGGGTTCCATGAAAATGAAACAAATGAAACACTTTGTAAGTACAGTCTAACCCACAAAGACATCAATAACACTAGCATGTCACCTACATACATCCTACTAATATTAGAAATGGGAAAGTAGGTAACTCTGTTTGTCTGTTACCTTGTAATTGTTAAGCGGCTGAATAGATTTAGATAAAATTTGGCGTGGAGATAGTTTGAGACTATGAGAAGGATATACAATAGTTTTATCCTGGAAATTTATAATTGCCTTAAGGGGGTTTAAGGGGGTAATAGTGGAGTGGATGATGACAGAACAATAGTCACGCACCTGAAATAAGTTAATAGCTCTATTATTTTCCTAAGGCGGTAATCACTTCTACGCGGACGAAGTCGCGGGTAAAAGCTAGTAAGTACTCTTCAGTGTTTAAATGTCTTCACTGAAGGCGCGGCCACAACACTGCGTTGCACGTCGCATTAGATGCGTAGAAATCTGCGTATAATCTGGTACGTCGTTTTTGCGATGCGACGTGGCGAAGTAGTGTTGTGGCATTGCCCTAATGAGTCGGTTGTTGTATCGTTTCTGATGAATTTGAACAGTTTGCATTGCACCCCCTACGCACGTAAGATTATACAATACAATACAAATTATTCTTTATTGGTCACCAAATAAAGTACATTAAAGAAAACAGAAATCAAATCATGCACAAACAATGTGAGACAACCGGACGTCTTGTCGCTAACAAGCGATCTCTTCCAGACAACCTTTGGTTAGTGGGAACGATGCTAGAAAATTTAAACTAGAGTAGGTGAAAAAGAAAAATAGAGTATTTAAACAACCTATAATATTAATTATGACTATTAGACATTTATTGAAAGTCGACTTATAACATTTGATTTTATTGTTTTATACAAACAAACATTCATATTTACAAGTGAAAAGGCTAGTAAAAATAATAATGTCTAGTGCTTAGATATTCATGTGTTTTTCTTTATGTTTTAGTTTATTAAGCAAAAATGCCAACAATGCTGATTGATTAGACTAAATAAATATAATTGCACGAGAAAAAAACATTACAATCGGAATCGCAGTTTAATTATAACTCAAATACAAACGAACCTTTTTTCAGTCATTTAAAATGATTCTAAATAGGGATGTAATTGTAAGTACGACATTAATAACGACTAGTTAAACGATTGTTCAACTGGTCAAGAATTCTGTCATTCCCAGCCCAAAGGTGCCACTTAGTCGATTGTCAATAAGGGCGGTTTTATAATTGCATCGTTACGCTGCGCCTTATTGACCGGACGCGGTACTTTGAGTTGACATGACATAAAATAATAAAAGTAACCTAACAAAGCCGTCGGCATAATGAAATGCTTCATTATCAGCAGATATAATAGGTTATTATTCAGTGACTTAAAACAATAAATTGCTGGCAGCCGGTCCTCTCATATAACTTTAGTTTTGCCATAAAACGATGTTGCATATTATGTAAGTACTGGCTTTGACACTATTTGGACACCACCGCAAGTGTACGTACACAGTGTGCGTGAAACAACCTTTGTTCTTCCCGGGGCTTCAAAATATCCATGCCAAATTTCATCGTTGAGCCAAAAATCCGTTGAGCCTTTTCACTCGTTTTTATAATAGTAAGAATGGAGTTTCATGAATCCTTAAGTGCAGTAAAATCAAATAGTAACTACGTGTCTCAAATATATTTTAATATAGCGTAGGCCTCACGTCTTGGGTTCCATCGATCCGCGTATGAAGGGTGCATCGCAACGAGCCTACGCCTAACTTTGTACCTATACTATATGTACGATTAAACTTGTGTCGGTGGAGGCTTAGGTTTGGGGAAATATTGATTCAAAGTGACAATTGGAGTAGCTTAGCTGAGGGCAAAATGGGCTGGGGACGCTCACCAACTAGATTGACAGACCAGGTTTCCAGAAATCATCAAGCGGTGAGGGCTACCGTGGATCAACACCGATGGAGATGAGTAATCATCATCGTCTAGCGTTTTCTCGTTTGTGACGTGAGTTCAGCGTCCGCTTCGATACTTAATCCAAAGATTTGGCGTAGGAACTATTTATACGACAGCGTCGGCCATCTGACCTTCCAACCCAATGGGAAAATAAATTAGACTGGCTTCCTCACGTTTTCCTTCACCGAAGAGCCAGTGCAAAAAATTAAGTGGCATTTCGTACATACATTTACGAAAAACCAAGTGGTATGAGCCGGATTTCAAAACGATTCAGAATGCATTAAATGCAAGTCATAGCAGATTGAAATGGAGTGGACATAGGGTAAATAACTCTTCTGTTCGAAGTGCTGTGGGTCATAGACAATTACGGAGCATTTTAAATGACCTAGACGGACCAAATCGACTACCTGGAACCGACTCAATGAAAACACATGTACATGGCATTGAATCGGTTTCATTCTAAAAGTGCGATATGGCCGCCATGTCCCGATCTGTAATTAAACCGTCTCGAACATCACCCCTGCAGGTTATAAAGTACTGACAATATTGAGCAGAACACACGTGCCGCATAGTGGAACCTGCGTTGCCATGCCGACGGCCTCGCGTGTTAGGATTGAAATATTCTGCGATATGTTAGAACCGCATGCCTTGCTATGTTTTACGTCTCAGTCTCAAGGGGTTGAAAATGGAAACATGGTATTTAATGTATGGCTTAGGCCGGATTTCACTGGACTGGTATAAGAACGTAATTTGAGGTTGAACGTGAAAATAGTATGGTAGTCTCGAAATGAAGCTTTTGAAAGAGGAATAAGGAATATAAATATGTAAACTAGTGGATCAGTAAGCCGTAGACCTTGCCAGCATTTTTACGTTTAGTCTATAATGAAAAAAAATCGTCAAAAAACATGTAATTACAATACAAACACAAATGCGTTTATTATTCTCTTTAAATCTCTTTAAATTACAATGGTGTATCGGTTAGTAATGTCTTATATATCTAATTGAATGGAAAAATCGGTGTGAGCACAGCGACAAGCTAATTTATTATCGAACCTACTCAAATAATTTCACGAGAATCGATTGAGAAACGCGAGCTGTAGAGGAGAAAAGCGTCCATCCGGCTTTCTACAGCTCGAGTTTTTCAGAAATACGGATATAATAAGAAAGCATTTTTATCCAAGTTGAAACAGAGATCGCTTCGCTCAATCGGTCATAAAATTAAGTAATATTTAAATCATAGGAGTTATACGTAACTAACATCGTATGTACGATAGGTTTGTATGCGGACGACCAACCGTTTGCATGATGTTTCTTGACATTGGTGGCGGAACAATCGTACTATGACTACTGAAATAAACCTCGAATATTCCTGTTTGAAAACAGAGATACTCGTAGATACGGCGTACCATTTTCAAGGATTATTTTGAAAAGCAAATTTAATACGTATTCCCCAGCTCGCTTAACGAATACGGGTGCGAAACCGCGGCGTTACCACATCCCTAAGTATTACGGCGCACGAAGCGCCGAGGAGGCGAACGTACTCCTAGATACTCGCATTTATGAAAGGGGAGAAGCGGGCGACCTCTAAAAACCAAACGGGGGTCGTATCTACGTCGAAAAGCATCGCGAATTTCACAAAGCGGCTTCCTCCTAGTTACAGGAGCACCGTTAGGGAGACGTGGTTTCGAGGCGCCCGTGTCTGTTCTTTGAAGTGTGATAAACCGTACGTACGTACTAAATATGGATACGGCGGAGTGCGTGCCGTGGAGTTTGCTGCTCCCCTGATACTCCAAGCTGCCAAGATTTATAAGCGCGTCTGAAATTCGCGAGTAAACGTGCTTTGCCCGACTTGGTGCGGCGCTGTAACGTAATCGAAGGCATTTTTTGCTTTCCCCCGCTTTTCGCTTTAATGGTATTTTTTGACGCCTTTAGAAGCTGTATTACGTTAAGTTTGCTTTTATGAAAGAGTTCCTCGGAGGATTTACTGAAAAAAACCTGAGGAAATAAACGCATTTACCTAGTGTACCAAGTGGTATATTTATTTAATTACCCGCGTGCACAGGAGAGGAATAAATGGTGAACTTGATGTCAACTTCCAATTAACTGAATAGTAGACGGTGCGCCTTTACTTATGCGAATATCCCAGTTTGCAACTAAAGTTATAACATATAGTATCCAAGAAGATCATATGCTATAATAATGTTTTAATTTGGTATCTTATGCATCAATTTCAATTGTTTTGCAATCTAACTTACATAAATAGGTATATTTTAACCTAGATTACTAATTTGCTAACATAAACACAACGTGATTCAGTATCAAATTAACAAAATGTTTTTGTCCGTGCACGGCGCGGCACAAATGAGTGAGACGCATTTGGCAAATTGGGCCAAATTGGCCACTCCGTCCACGCCTAGTCAATATGGCCACAATCGTTTACAAATATAACAAACATTTCTAGTTAATAATTTCATGATGACCAATTTCTATCCTGAAGATCCGTTCGACCAAATGCCAGATCGAATTTGGGTATTTTTGATGGAATTTGGTCTAACGGATTTTAATACAACCGAGACTAAGGGCACGTACACATGGAACGTCCGTTTTTACAGGATCGGTTTTAACGGATAGCGCTACTACTACTTACTGGATCTGGAATACTGTTTCGTGTGTGAACCCGCTCGTATAACTACATTTATGTGTTACGCGCCCTAAACATATTACTCAACTTCGTTAGAGTATAATGTTCTACTCGTACATTCAAAATTTTATGTTCATGGGGTTTAGGTAATTTATATCACCTTACCTCAAAACATTTCCGAGGTTCCGATTTTTGAGTTAAGTTAACACGATCATAAATGATTTCTCCTATGGTCAATAGCTAACAGACTTTAAGGCCAGTATTACTACTTTTGAGTTTTTAAAAACCATCTGAGACATAGAATATAGTGTCTTAAAATCTAATAAAAATATATGTGTTACATGAGGATCTTGTCTAGTCAAAATCGCAGTCAGTTATCTGATGAATTTCACTCGATAGAAAAAAATCGCGAAGTTACCCCTTTTTGGAATGTATTTTCAATACTACGACTATATTACTGATATTTAACATTTAATTTTTGTACTCAATTAAAGATCGTAAATAGTTATAGACATTTTCGCAGGGTTTGCTTTGATAAAATGACTGGCTTGATGACTTTAGCTAAATATTTACAAAACTGCGCGCAGAGCTTGCGTAGAGAGCGGGATGGTTAATTGTAAACTCACGCATGTTAGAGCGGGACAGTTGCGTTGGGGATACCTCCCCTTAATATCTTTGTTAAGCGGATGCGTCCGCTAGCGAAAATCTCAATTTTTTAATCCCACCTGTGGGGTTGAATTTTTCAATTTTCACTTTGATTAAAAAATAGCTAACAGCTTACTAACTTCTAAGTCAATTTTATTATGCTTTTGTCACGTAATAATTAGGTATGTAAAAGGATACACCGTCTGTGCGGATCTGTCCAAAAAAATAAGCCATACGTAGGCCTTAATTTTGGATTTTGGGACAGGAAAGGCGCAAACCTATGGACTCCCAAGGCTAATTGAAACTTTGAAATGAGGCAAAATCAGTCTAATTATCTCAAGATACGTACCTATTTCACACAAATATGTAAATAAATTTCATTTCATTCATCAGCGCCATCATGCGCAAGCGCGTTGCATCCCTGGTGCGGCGTGTGCGCGGCAGTACCAACAGCCTCCTAGCCACAGTCGCGGACAGAGTAGATGGGGCCTTCCTGCAAGCTTGGAATGGCTTACATTTGTCACATAGGATAAGTTACATGTAATACTAACATAGTTTTTAAGTTCCATTGTTACTAATAAGATATGGACATTTCCGAAATAAATTATTATTGATTGATTGATAAATATTTGTGGACAATCTTACACAAATCAACCTAGTCCCAAACTAAGCAAAGCTTGTACTATAGGTACTAAGCGACGATATACATACTTATATATATATAAATAAATACTTAAATACATAGAAAACATCTAAGACCCACGAACAAATATTCGTGGTTATCACACAAATAAATGCCCCGGCCGGGATTCGAACCCGGGACCTCCAGCTTCGTAGGCAGGGTCACTACCAACTAAGCTAAAGCGGACGAAAATATATCCTATCAATAATTATCTTTCAGAAAAATGAGCGTAATCTTATTACCTATTTAAACTTTAGAGCACTTTCGAATCAGCTGTCTATCTAATAATGAAGTTCATTGATGAAGCTTGGAAATGTCCATAGACTCCATAGGCTACGGTATACGATTACGATCAGACCGTAAGCTCGTTTGCCACCGTCGTTATATAATAGTACATTATTGCCGTGGCTGGGAAGGAGGCAATTGCAGGCCGAGTATTTGTTTAAACGGACGAGCTTGCGAGTCCGTTTAATTATAATACGAAGCCTGCAATTGCCATTCCGGCCGAGGCTAATATAGTGCTTTTCTCAAAAATGGGAGAAAAAGACAAAATTTGAATTAAGATTTGATAAACAACCTTATAACGTCAAAAACATCATGCCTTCCCTCCGTTTTTTTTTAGACAGAATCGCAAGTGTATTTTTCCACCGAAAGGCAAATTATTCGAGACACATAAAAATACGTCGCATTTCCAACAGAGAAAATACGTGCTGAATTGGCTGAATAGGACCTGTGCCTTCTTTTATATGACTGTTTCTACTTTTTTAAAAGTTTGGAACTCGACAAATAAAGGAATTTATATGTGACATTGCAGGCGGCCTACAATGTTTTTTATTTTTTAATTTTGATCTGTCCTTAAACTATGCACTTTACCTTCCAGTATGTAGCGAGTAACGTCCGGTTTGCGGGCCATTTTTGAGAAAAATCCCTAACTTGTGTCCTGAGCACAGCTCGAGTGGGCAATTTGTCACACTCTTTGAATTTTAATTAATGGAGCATTAGGCAGCCTTGGTGGAAAGTATTGATCATCCACTTTTTTTATTATAACAAATCCTCGAGTCAATGAAGGGTCGGCAACGCGCTTGTGATCCTTCTGTGGGTCTATGATGGTCGTGTGATAGCGTGATGATAATATTCAATTATTTATGTATGGGTTTACAAAAATCGTGGTGCGCGCACTCTCATATAAACTGCAACAGCATTCTGCAACAAAATTATCGCGCGACTAAAAATCGTGGTGCGTGCCTGGCCTTATATCAGTTTCATTTGTTAGGTATGTATATAGCAGCGCGGCATGAATAAGTAAACAAAAGTTCGAGTTAACCTACGCCTACCTACATACTTCTAGATTAAGAAAAAAATTCCCGTGTCACCTACAAAAACCTTGGCAGCTTGCGGGCAAGGCTCCGTTAGTAATGCCAGCCCCCTGGGCCGTCTCGGAGCGTCTGGCTGCTCAAGTAATTACGCCCCCACCGCCCCCCTAGCCCCCTACGGGGATAAGTAAAAACAATATTTTTACGCGCACCGACCAGGGCACCAAAAGTGACAGATATAAATTGGGGGTGAAAATGGAATTAGTGTGTGCTTCCTTGATGTCGGTTCGTTATCAGACGCCCGCCCGACTCTCCTATATTATTATTAAGGGAGGGACATAATTTTTACACGTTGCATTTCGTGTATTATTTTATGGGTAGCATTTAACGAACCACCAAATTAGTTGCCGAATGATGCTCTAAAAAATTACATTGATTACCAAAAATACTAGATTCGCACCAAATTTTCAACTCCTTTTAAATATAAAGTGCAACTCAAAGAAGTAACATGTCGATAACCTATTAAATTAAATTGTTACCAAATAAATTAGTCACTACCCAAAAATACTTAATGATCACCTAATTTCAAACACCAAATTTCATATAATTTACATCCAAATATTACAGGGCTCGTAATCCTATTAAAATTATTTACACCCAAATAATTCTTTCGATACCCAGAAATACTACATGATCACCAAATTTCACGCGGCAATTGTTTTTTTAACGCCCGACCGACTATTACTTATTCTGTGGCCCGACGCGCAAAGCAGTTCCAATCTAGTCTAACCTCGTTGCTAGCACACTGATGCGGTTTTCCATACGGTCCGTCTCGCTCGCACGTCGCACCGCGTGCGAGCAAGACAGCGCTAAATGATTTTATTTTATTGAAGCTTCAAAATTTCTGTAACTTGAATGAGACACGTACATAACATAATTTAATTTAATATATTTTCAACAGTGCTTTCCTTACTGGTCGCATACAGCTATTTGTTCTCAGATGTTTTTGCCTCTACTCTATTCGCTGATAATCGTCAATTTGCCTAGGTAGTAGTATTTTTCTATGACATCTATTTTTATTTCAAACTAGTGGACATTGGAACAGTATTGACGGATCTCCGCTGGCGCGGAGCTCCTATTTTGAGTTGTTTTGGCCCTTCGGGCCGATGCAAAACTAACATAACCTAAACCTACCTATACCTATTTCTACCTATTAACTTCCTTTAATTTTTCCATGAAAGTCTATATAAATTAATAAAGTAAACTCATTTGAGGACCTTTATACATTTTCATAACAAACTAACAATTTAATAAATCAACAAAACTCATTTTCAAATAAAAGTTTTCAATCAAACGCGCTCACGTCAACGCATTAAAAAAAACAACGGGTTGCACTCCGGGAGTGCCGGCAGAAGTGAAAACTCAATAAAGATAGTAAATGGGTCATTGTCAGATTTAGGTGCGCGTCTTTTCGGTGGACAGGACATGCCAAAAGTTAAGGGCTACAAAGCTTAATCCGCGTTATCTGATAACCCGCATAATCTGTAATTCCGTGTCTATAAATCCATGTAATAAAAACGTAAATTACATGCACACAAGCCGTTAACTATTGTCCACCGAATGGACAACTTTTGTTTTTCCGACTGACAATGACCCAAATAACAAAGATATTCATATCGGTATCGGTATCGGTATCCGTATCGGTATCCGTATCCGTACTCATACTCATGTTCATATTCATATTCGCATAATCCATTTACATATATACATAATACGTGCCGAGTATCATTGTGTCTTATGCATCTAAGACCAGGGGCCTGTACCACAATACTTTACAAGCGTACAATTCGACAAATTTGTGAACTTTTTCTATGGAAAATTGTACAATTTTGTCAAATTGTAGACTTGTAAAGTTTTGTGGTATAGGGGCCAGCTGAGTTTAGCTGAGTTGACACCTCCTAACATCGCAATCACGATTACTAGGAGCGGTCAACTAGCTGGTCTTAGAATCTTAGAATCTGTCGCGAGTTCAACAAATTTTCCCCAGTACAAAAGTGCTCAGCGCCGCTAAAGAAGTTTTCACTTCAAAAATTGTAAGCAATACTACCTATTTCCCATTTTTATTTCTTTAGATTCGTTGAGTGTGCTCAGGAACTCCATGAGCTCATACCGCCTTCCCCCTTCTTCCATCAGATATCCAGACGACGTACGACTGGCTACTTTCATTACCTGGTCAAAATCATCTTTTCTTTATAATGTTTACTGGTTTGGTATTCGAATGGCGTATGTAGGTACTTCCGAGTTCAAATAACCTGAACCTTTTTAAGGTACGAGTGAATCTTCTGGGTGAGCTCGCATAACCGTCGGCCTCATTTTCAATTTAAAAAAATTAGGCGTTTATTTAAGAAAATTTAATTTAGCTGTTTGCTCTAAGGAAGAACCCAAATTTGGTGTATTTTGAAAATTAATTTTATTTTTTAGGAAATATTATATTATTAATATCTATTCATTTAATGTGACTCGTTTACTTTCTTTGTCTATTCTAACAGAATCGTGCTCTATCAAGGTCATAGGGGCCCCATTACCCTAATGTGCCCAGGGCCTCAAATTGGTTAAAGACGGCCCTGTGCGTTTCCGTTACTTTCACCCAGTGCCTTGAACGCACAAACGCGTTCATAATATTTAGTGACTTTCACCCTGTGCCTTAGTGCCTTAGACTTAGAATAGTCGGTTGAACTCACATGTGCCTTTGGGGCACACAGCAAAGTGCGGCACCTGCCGAATGTCCAGGAAAAGAGGGTGGCAGTGAATGCGTTAAGAATTTTTGACGTACTGAAAGCCGATGTCTAAATGCTAACTTAGCTGTCAATAAGACGATTTAAATAAGAATAAGAATAAGATTTAAAGAAAATAAGACCACTTGAAAGGTCGGAGTGAAGGTGTACTTTGATCATGAATAAAATCATTTATGAACTGTTTTAATTTGTTTTTATTGGTTTAGACAGTACAACAATTCGACAGTGCTTGGCGTGGTGGGCACGACGACACACTACCGCTTTGGCGGTCAAAGGGTTAATAAGTTCGTCAAGCAGTACGGTAGACTCGATCGAAACCTAACCTGAATAGCAAAATTATATAAAATTAAAAAATATTAAATAAAAAATACCCTAAAATTTTGTCGGATAATACCTACATAGTTACAAGTGATCGAATTCCGTAGTACCTAAGTCGGCATTTTGATTCACAACTAAATTTACACAATATCGTAGGCGATATTGCAGTTCCGCAGGGTTCCGTGATTGGAAATAATCTTTTTTCAATATTAATCAACGATTTCACAACCGCTACCGACGACGCGGAGATAGTGATCTTCGCCGATGACGGTTGTGTCATCGTGGCAGCCGAGAATCACCTTCTACTCAAAACCAAAATTACCAAAGTAATGGGACAAGTAGCAACGTGGTTTTCGGTCAACGGAATGATATTAAATGTCGATAAAACGAACATAGTTCATTTTTGCTTACGTGGTTCTAAGGAGCATGACCTACATGTCACTTGCAACGGATAAATAGTGCCGCAGGTCGACCAAGTGAAGTACATAGGCCTCATAATTGATTCTGGTCTAACATGGAGTCCACACATAGATCAACTATGTGACCGACTGTCATCCGCTTGCTTCGCCCTAAGTAGACTTCGCCCCAGCCTCAATCTTAATAACATTATGACTGCGTATTACGGCTATTTTCAGTCCATACTTACATACGGGATCGACCTATGGGGCGACACTGCGGACCGACTAAGGCCATTCAGGATCCAAAAACGAGCGATTCGCTGCATATCTGGGGTCCCATGGGACCACCCTGCTCAGGAATTGTTTAAAAAAACTGGTATTCTAACCCTACCGTGTCTATACATCTTCGAAGTAGCAAAATACGTAAGGCGCAATTTAAAACTGTTTCCTACTCGCAGTAATGCAAACTTAAGAAGTTACGGTGAACTGTATCCACCAAAAACACGACTTGCCAAATCAAAGAAGTGTATGCACACGGTAGGACCTAAGGTATAGTGACGGAACTTTCAGTAAAAAACTCAAAATGAAATTGGCATCCAACGCCTACTACACACTTAATGCCTTTTTCGAGAGCTAAACTAGGTTTCACCTTTAAATTGAATAATATTATCGGTTCGCTTGCCCAGCCTTGTTCTTGAACTGTTTCTGAACTATATGACATTAAATGTATATAAATATAAGTTAATTTAATTAAGGGGAGGTACCCTAAAAAAATTTTTCTTAAATATTTTATTCTACCGTTTTCTCCGCGTCATCGATAGGTATGTATACTCATGCCAAATTACAGCTTTCTAGTACTAACGGTTACTGAGAAAAACGGGGGTCGGACGGACGGACGGACGGACGTACATGGCGAAACTATAAGGGTTCCTTGTTTACTACGGAACCCTACCTTGCGCGTGGCCCGACACGCACTTGGCCGGTTTTTTATTATTTGTTGGTATCCCGAAATCGAATTATAAACCGACTGAATGATGGGACATCAATTCTAAGCTGGCTTCTATGGTAGATTTATACTACGCGATTTGACCGGTTTATATGTGAAATGTTTGGAGGTTATTTTTGAATTTAGCTCAGTAACTTGGTTCCGGTGAGATTTTAGAAATAAACACGGGTCCAAAATGCAAAGAAAATGTACTTACGCAAATTACGCATGGAATGTAACATCCGCCTTTTTTCGGTCGAGTTTGATTTTACAGCCCAACACTGAACACCCCACCATGTTTGCACTGAACACCCAAACACTACGGATCTGATAATTGGTAAATTATTATTCATACCAAACTTATCATTAATTCTCCATTTATAAAATGCACTACCAAATATTGCCTTGTTTTGCAATAATTGTAATCTTCTTGACACTTCATGAAAGATTGCCTTTACCCGACCGTGAATAATTTTTCGGTCGGTGATAAGGACAAAACATCGCACTATTTTCTACTTCCTCTCATCTCATAGGAATCGCAATAAGGCTATCTTTCTTTTACAAAGCGTGGCAGGCCCTTGGTATTTTATCCATCACTCTTGGCCACTAGGTATTTTGAAGGGAACTGTCACCGTATTTAGGGACAATAAGAACTACTTTCCATGAGAATTTATTTGAAATATGATCTTTACGGAAATCGGTCAGTCTGGCTATCCGATATTGGACTTTGGAAACGCTTTTTTAGGGACAATAAGAGCTACTTTCCATGAGAATTTATTTGAAATATGATCTTTATGGAAAATCTTAGGATTGTCTTAAAACAGTTAGAACCTTGGCTTTCTAAGAAGACCAGCTGGGGACCCCTCGTTACATAGCAATCACGATACTAGGAGGGGTCAACTAACCTGGTCTTGGAATTTATCGCGAGTTTATACATTTTTCCCCAGTACAAAAGTGCTCAGCGCCGCTAAAGAAGTTTTCACTTCAAAAATAATAATAAAACTTCTTGCAGTTTGTAAACCATCAGCAATAGGTAGTTAGAATGAAACAGCAATAGGTACCTTTCACTCTAACGACATATCAATAGGTTTTATGCTTCAGACAATTCTTTGTATTTGATTGAGTGAGATAGCAGTATACGTGTTATTATTTCACACAGCCACATTGCGCGTTGCTTTTTAAATTAATTTAGAATTTTACTTTCTAATTTATAACATTTTGGAAATGACTAAAATATTTATAGTGCTAAAAACAATTAATTTGTAACTGTTTACTAAAATGTGGCATGCAATGTGTATAATATTTGGATGTAATTCTAATGAAAAAAGGTGCATGAGATTAGGTGGTAGTTTAGTGTTTTTGGTGGTACTTGACAATTTTTTTGATGCGATTATAAATTTATAGGAACGCAATAAGTAAAATAGGTGCAAGTGCTGCAAAAATAGGTAGAATTTTTTTGGTGACTCGGAGTTGCTGATCGATAAATTTTTTTGAGTGTTCAACCTTATTTTAGTGTTCGAAAATTTGATGATATCAAAAGTTATTTAGGTGATCATTTTATTTGTTCCCTTATTTTATATCTAGATTTACCGTAGTCTTTATATCTAGCAAAAGATAACAGTAGCAATGTATGTTTAACTGAGTCTCAATTTTCAATGAGTTTCGGATTTTTTTTCTCACTTAATAACGTTTATTAAAATTACATAATTGTAGCATATTAATCCACACTACTATTATAAATGCGAACGTGTATCTGTCTGTCTGTTACCTCTTCACGCTTAAACCGCTGAACCGATTTAAAATTTGGTATGGAAATAGTTTGAGTCCCGGCGGACGAACAAAGTTATACTTTTTTATCTCGGATATCATCCATTAAGGGGGTGGAAATTTGTATATAAGAGCTAGAGCTATGACTAGGTAAGCGCCTGAAATAAAGGAATAGCAATTAAATTCTAACGCGATGAACGAGTTCTACGCGGACAAAGTCGCGGGAAAAAGATAGTTGTTTATACCTGTGTAATTAAGTTTATTAAAATTACATAATTGTAGCATATTAATGCACTGTTATGCACTGTTTTGTACCTAAAGTCCTAAACTACACAACATACAAGTAAATCCGTCATATTTCGGCTCATTGAAACCCTAAACGAGTAATTGACGATTGTTGAAAAAAGCCAGAGTCAGCAATAAACGCTTGTACCAATTTTTTTCAGTAACTTAGTTTTCACACCACCTGCTCGATTTTGCTCAATTATATATCATACAAACCTTTCGGAAAGCAAATCATTACACGTGGCCCTTGGTTTTATAATTTCAAATTATTACCCGCCGGGTAATAATTTCATTTGAGTTCTGATAGTTCTTATTGATATGTCTTTAAAGTCTAATTTCGTGAAGTCCGCACGGCGGCGAGGAGGTGGCACACCAGCTCCGTGTTTTGTATGGAACGTCGCGTTCGAAACAAAAGACTGCGTCGTAGGCCTTCGCCTGTAGCGGGTCAAACGCGTGACTTAAGTTCCGTTTTTTTTTCTCAAAAAAATGACTAAAACTATATCTTTATTTTGAATTTTAAGTTAAAAAAAAAAACATTTTTTTGCAAAAAAATCGTCATTATACTCGATTTCGGCTAATTCAGGGGTAAGGATGTCAAATTATATAATTATTTTGAGTTTTAAGAATAAAAAAAAAATTTTTTGCTAAAAATCGTCATTATACTCGATTTCGACTAATTCAGGGATAAGGATTTCAAATTTTATGTTTATTTTGAGTTTTCAGTTATAAAAAAAATTTTTGCGCAAAATCGTCATTATACTCGATTTCGACTAATTCAGGGATAAGGATTTGAAATTTTATATTTATTTTGAGTTTTAAGAGAAAAAAATATTTTTTTTGCCAAAAATCGTCATTATACTCGTTTTCGACTAATTCAGGGATAAGGATTTCAAATTTTATATTTATTTTGAGTTTTATGAGAAAAAAGTATTTTTTTTGCAAAAAATCGTCATTATACTCGTTTTCGACTAATTCAGGGACAAGAATTTCAATTTTTTTATTTATTTTGAGTTTTAAGTTAAAAAAATTTTTTTTGCGAAAAATCGTCATAATACTCGATTTCGACTAATTCAGGGATAAGGATTTCAAATTTTGTATTTATTTTGAGTTTTAAGGTAAAAAAAAAATTTTTTGCGAAAAATCGTCATTATACTCGATTTCGACTAACTCACAGATAAGGATTTTAAATTTTATATTTATTTTGAGTTTTAACGTAATAAAACATTTTTTGTGAAAAATCGTCATTATACTCGATTTCAACTAACTCAGGGATAAGGATTTCAAATTTTATATTTATTATGAGGTTTAAGCTAAAAAAAACTTTTTTTTGCGAAAAATCGTCACTACCTATACTCGATTTCGACTAATTCAGGGATAAGGATTTCAAGATTTAGAATTTAGATTTAATATACATTTAGAATTAAAAAAAAAACTTTTGTTAAAATAGTCATCATACTCGATTCCATATTCAATAACATAAAGTATATAATTGGCCAAAGGTGGTGAGAAAAGTAGAGTATACCCCACGGGGATAAAACTGTTTTTGTCTTGGGCGCGCTTAAATCCCTCACTACACTCAGGACTCAGTCTTATCTCTCGCTCCGCTCGGGAGTAAAATTTGGAGTCCTTCGTTACGTTCGGGATTCAATATCGCACCCGTGACATAAAACAGTGCTTTATCCCCTTGGTGTATAATCTACTATTAACGCTGGATAGCTTCGTGACACAGTAAGTAAATTGGGATGGACCTTTGGATTTTCAAACTAACCGGAACTTCCTAGCTTTCTTAAAATTTTGCTTTCGATCGGCCAAGATCAACTTTTAAACTTTATGATCGTTCAACGATTAAAACTTAAAATTCATGAATGTTTCGTTTAGCAAGTCTTGCACGGGTATCAGGTGAACCATGTGAACAATGTGGGTACCAGGAATGCAGCCGACGGGAGAGGCGCGCGTTGAATAATGTACGGGACGTCTCAGCGGACAACGCCGTCATATAGCTGATGCCTCGGTAAGCAAACTTAGAAAAACAAAGTGCAAAATGCACATAAATGTAAAGTGGCACGGATTTGTGGCCATTGTCAAGACTAATTTAAAAAACTGCCGTGTCCGCTGTTGTGAGTAGCGGCTCCTATTCAGTTGAATGTCAACGATTCGAAATGAAATCTACAAATATTACTTATTAATGCGAATAACTATTTCTGTCTTTTGATTTTTCACACTAAAACTTCTGAGGGCCAATTTTTGAGTGTCGAACGCTCAACTTTTCACTCGAGATCTGTCAAAACATCTATCATGGTTTTGAGCGTTCGACACTCAAAAATCGGCCCCCAGGAATAATAATGATTGAGTCCATAATAAACGATTGTTGGTAAATGAACGAATATAGTCGTGCAAGATGTGGGCAAGTGGGTAAGGCCATGCGGGTTGATAGACCCACAATACGGTGACGTAACCGCAAAATGTATAATACTGCTTGTGCTTAAAATCAGACAAAGGGAGTTAAAAGAATGCTTGTTTTTAGTTTTCTTATTCAAGTATTGGTATCTATTTGGTTGTCTATTTTTAGGAGTATTAGAATTTCCAATGACCTAAAAAAGGTCAAAACTTTATAATTAAAACTTTTTGGATCTCAAAAACAAGTGTTGAAATAATATTACAAAATCTTTTCTATTTTGTTCAAATAGCTATTGTAACTGGCATGTTATTATAATTAAGACTCGTTAATTATTAGACCTTAATAAAATTTGAATGATAACCTCCGAAAATAATAGCACATTAATTTGTGTACTGAAATTATATGCCATTGTGTAAGGTGCCTCCCTACTTTACACAATATCTAGTTTCTGCCTAAGATATAAAGCGTAAAGTATCTGTACTTATTAATATGCTAACACATGAATAGCTTCTGAAGCACACGATAACCTTACTAAATATTATAGAACCATTAATCTTGAAACCAACGTGTTAGGGCCTAAAATAGGTTCACGCTACGTTTACGTAATTTTTAGGGTTCCGTACAAATAGGTAAAATACATGAAACCTGAAAACATTACACTCCTTTTTTGGGCAGTCGTGTAAAAAGGAACCGTTGAGAAATAATTATGTTATACTTTATGAGTTTTTAATATTACCTAATCATAACAACATTCTAAGCAAGTAGCTGTAAGCGTGTAAGCTCATTGGAGGCGCGTCCATTTTAAGATTTTAGTCAACCTACATATGGAATTATCCCATCCACGCGTTATTTCTTGGCCGGTTTCAGGTTCAGAACTTGAATTTTATTTATAACCAACGCCAGTGAAGAAAAAAAACTTTATGTAGGGCCACTGACATGACGGCCTTAGAAAAACCTAGAATATTGGACTAAACCGATCATATTCATTAACGACTGTTTGAATCACCGCCAGATTTGGTTATACACCTATTCACATATGCAAAATGTACAAATACTCGAAGACACATAAGACAAAATCCCAAATTTTAACGTAATCGTTAAGATAAGTGTTATCACCAGAGATAAAAGAGGATCATTAGGTACATATTTTAGTGCCTCTGTGAGCTGCACTCTTCAAACTTGCCTCCGCCATTTTCAAAAAAATCCAAAAACTGACTCGACAAAAAGCGTTCTTTTAATTTTCGTACCTGCTCACAAAATTTCACCAGAATCGGTTAAGAAATGCGACCTGTAGAGGAGAACAACCGGAAACCCGGACATACGAAAGCATTTTTGTCGAAGCTAAAACTAAGACCTTCGTTTCACTCGGTCAAAAATTCCTGGGGGATGGGGGTGGAGATAACGGGTAGAGGGAGGTGTAAATGTCATTTTTAGGTCATTTGTTTAGTTTTTCGTATAAAACGTTCAAAAAAGTCGAACATGCTCACAAAATTTCACGAGAATCGGTTGAGAAATGCGACTTGGAGGTCTTATTACGTGATAACGTGATAAACCATCATAGACCCTCTGACACCACAACATACGAAACCAGTTTTGTCCAAGCTAAAATGGAGACCTTCGTTTCACTCAATCAATTACTAAAGACGGTTCCATCGGAAGACCAGCGCTAACGATTGCCCGCATTATGCTGAGATGGAACCGTTTCGTGACAACACAACTTTTTGGTTTATGTTTATTTTTATTTTGATGTGTTGTTTTTATAAGTTGTTTTTGTCCCGAGTAAATATTTATATTTCTATAAAGACAGTCAGTTACGGGTTATCGACAAAAAAAAACATTAATATCGCCTCATAATGTCGGTGCATCGAAACGCATGCGCGGTGCACGCGAGTTAGAAATGCGCATGTATCTAGTATAGTAAGTAGGTGCCGTGGTATTAGCTGAGCGTTGCGTTGGCACAAGGTCGCCCGGCGCCTCATTGGCCAGCGGCCGACGGCGCCCTGTGGACATTACCAAACCTGGCTCCTATTTCACCAACTCGACAATTGTCATCTGACAATGACAATTCCAAGTACACTTCTGAGTCGTCACGTAACAATGGTCGTTGGATAAAATCGATACTTACCAGCCCGGCAATGTAAACCGAATTGTCAATGTCAGTTGACAATTGACAAGTTGGTGAAATAGGGGCCTGGGGTTCCATAATGCTACCCTTAACTAAAGGATTAATAACGGATTAATAAAGGTTTAGGTAAATTAATTTTGTATTAAGCAGTAACGCTGCTAACACAAACAACAAATTTAGAAATAAAGGAAAAAATTAAACTAGAATTTGCGGCCTGGTGGTAGTTGCACCTATAGCTCAGTTGGCTAGAGCGACTGGCCGTGAGTGTCGGGAGGACGCAGGTTCAAATCCTGCTCGGTGCAATTTTTTTTTTAGGTTTAGGTAACTTTCCTAGTTGGGAAACAATTTTTTTGTACAACGGCTGTAAATGCAAACAACCTTTCACGTTTGCGACTCCAGGGGGTCTTATATGGTTGCGGAATAGCGTGATAGACAACAAGATAAAGCATCTGTCACTTTATATCGAATTAGTAAGTCTTGAAGAGACACTTCATCAATTGTTGTACTCTTTGACACACTGGTCGTTACAGTTTTCGATCTAGCTCTCATTCCAGGGAAAACTCGACTTTTCGCCCCCGCAATTTCAACCGTTCAGATTTTAGAGGTGTTTTGGAGATATGAATTACCTACCTACAGTTTAGAAGGAGTAGTCACTTGTGTTGAAAACAGCCTTTACGTTATGATTTTTTGACATAGTATTTATGCCCGGAAACCCCCACATAGCACATTTTATCAAAATCGTTAGAGACGTTTCCGAAATACCCGAAGTAAATGAAGAAATATACTAGCATTGCTCGTTTAAAGACATTAAATTACAAAGATAAATAGATGAAGAGCAAGGCAAACCTCCGGCATTAATTTAAAAAAAACTTACCAGTAAGTTAAAAGAACAACTTAATTTAAACCATTTTTTAATGTAAGCATGTCCTCCCTAGTCTGCCAACGGCAGCGCGTGTCACTCGAGACGCGGCCATTGCAAGGCGAACTGCCCGAGCCGGGAAAACTGACTTCGGACGATTTTTACGCCGGACCGCGCCGCCGGGCCGATCGCAAATCTTTGACGAATATTCAAGTCAAAGTCAAAAAAGGGTCTTGTGCCGACGAATCTTTGACGAATCCTAAATTCAAGCGTAGCTGGTGCTATAAGTTATAGATAACTATGAAGGTGTCATAAGTTTAAACGAGTTACCTAAAATACGAAATTGCATTGCAACGTATGCAGGCAAAGCACTGGAATAGATAATGGGCGACGGAAACTTAGTCGTAACCTAAGTGTCCCAGCCTATCGCTTCAGCACAGAAATAGAAGCACTATTTTTGAGGGATGATACTATGATACCCACGTCTGCAAAGATACTATTTCAAGCCCCACCCTGCCTTTAATATTCATAAATAATTCGTTGCGTTAACTAGAGGGCTTAAAACAAAACAATAACATTGAGGATCTATTAGGACTAGACTTATCGTGGTTAAGTCGCGATCGCAACGCTTCATATCCAGTCATTAAAATATCATCGCAACCACATCAAACCGGCAAATAGTAACCAGCCGGCATACCAAGGCCGCATAGCCGCGGATGTCATTATAAATTCCCTTAATCATGCAATATTTACCGCGCTTTATACTAGTCATAGCGGGAACCCGTATTACCTATAAGTTCCATCGCATTCTCAGCCTTGATGCAACCACCAGATTAAAAGGAACCATCTTATTTAACTAATTTAGCTTCTTTACGGTTCAAGATACGCTGGCGGGTAGTAAAACACGCATACGAAAGACTGAAAAGAAATAAAGTTAAAAAGATTACCTTTGGCAGCACATGTTGAAGGAGGGCGCCGGCTTTTCTTTTGGCGGCCATTTTGTTTTATTTGGTCAGTTGCACAGCACTTTGTCTTTGGTATCAATTAGTATTCAGTTGTTTTAACTCGTTGACCACATCTCCGTGGTTAGATGTATGAATATTCTACGGAGAAGAAAACGATTTACTTCAAAATGTTTGGCTTCGATTGCATTTCGATCATTTTAAGTATAAATTGGTTAATTTTGATACTACGTTTGGAAAGTAAAGTTGTACCTATTTCCGTGGTAGCTACAATGAGAAAATAAGCGTAAAACATAACGACTCTAGAAAAAGTTCTAAACGCTGAGCCGAAAAATATTCTAGCAAATCAGATACTTAAGGCGCTACACTGAGAAATTTGGAGACTTTGAAACGCTGTCCTGCCCAGACTAGCAAACAGTAGGGGCTGATTTTCAGCTATATGATTCTTGACTATATGATTGTAGTACTGACAATAGCGAAACATGATTGCTTAAAATTTTCTCGATAGAAAATAAATCCAAAGTCGAGTCTGTATTTTCCTTTTTTTCCTCAGCCTACTAAAACAACGCATTATTAAAAGACACGATTAAGTTAATATGATGGTATTTTACCTCATCTAGGTACTGACAAGAGGAAATTTAATAAACCTGCACACAGTCAGATATTTAACGAGATTTGTCTAAAAAGCCATTCTCGGAGAGGGTTGCATCCCGTTTTGTCGTGAGCGAAAAACAAAGGGTGTCTCTTTCAATCGATATATCGCCTTAATTACTTGACCGTAATTTATTCATATACGCTAATCGTTTACGTTTTTCCTGACACTGTTTTTCTTTAGATATTTTCAGAAAAATATTGAGTATAAGATAATTTCAAAGTAATTATCGGATTTACTAAATAAGAATAAGTTTTATCCAAGATTAGCCCAAATAAGATTTATCCAAGACAACTTTGATGCTTATCCTTAGATAAGTGCTTATTCCTGTTTTATCGATTCAGTTTAATAGGGATAATCCCTCTAAATCATCGAGTCAAAGTAGAAATAATAAAATAAAAATAATAAAACAGCCGTAGGTTGCGATTTTAATAATCATGTAAATAATTATAAGTACCACTGTATTGCGAATAATAATTAATTGAATTTGAAAATTTATAAATAATGCGTACCTACAGCTATGTAAATTCGTCATAAACATTTAAAACGCGCACCAGAAACGCTGTCAGGGGGAGCCCAAGCGCAATTCAGTTGCGTAAGGTCAGGCACAAGCATCGTTTGAAACGTGCATTTCATTTTCGAAAAGTGGCTACTTTTTGTCGAGAGGGCATTGCCCAGTGGCTCCCCTATTTGCACAATACTTTTCAATGAACGTGTATTGTTTGCTTCCCTCGCTGTGTTACTTTTTAATCTCCTATGTAGAAAAAAGACGGGGTGATAGTTTGTATTTTGATGCCCTAAAGACGTCCTTTTGTTGATTCGGATACTAGTTATACCAGTGAGTTTTCAATGTGAAGTTTACTAGAATGTGAGAACGTTCTTGGCCTATTTACCTATTCAAGTGATTACATGCTTACGGAGACTGGTTGAGTGTTAGGTCGCTGTTTGTGAAATCGTTTTGTGCTGAATTTGCTTGCATGTCCTGTATATATTGTTTGATAGTAATCCACTTACTACTACATACATCAAATATTAATCATTAATTAATAGTTTGGCAAGCTTGGACCGAATTAAAATAAATTATTTTTTCAAAATAAATAAATAACCTAGATTCATTCTTTAAAAAAATATCAACAGACGCAACGCATGATATGAAAGCTATTCAGACTTCAGTCCTTTATTCAGTTATCGGAAATCCAATTGTATGCGTATTTTTCATTGAATGCATGTGATGGCACTGTGATTGTTAAAAAGTTGTTACATAAAATGTCTCAAATATCCCAACTGGAACAAAAATTAAAACAAAATTCATGCTGTACCAGAAATGTGAACAACTGCCAACAGCAAAAACATGTCTTAAAATCGACTCTATTTTCCGAGAGACAAGAGTCGATTTCAATTCGCCGTATTAAGTAATTTTTGCAGGCAATTGTACAGTCAAATTCACCAATATGTGCACAATTTTGAATCTTATTACAAAGGAGTAGCGTGCAAAAGTGTAGATATATTAATGTACGACTGTATTTAGTAGCTGGAGCGGTCACTGCTCCGTCGCAGCTATTTTCTTTTCGCGATAACGACAAGGCCGCGGTACCTAATAGGTTTCGGCACGGTGGCCCGTAACTGTTTTTATAACCGGTCGGGCATCGGGCTGGCTTCGAGAGCTACGAAGTATTTGAGTGTGAAGGTGTAATTTACAGGGTGTGAGATCGCATCGGAAACTTATACACTGGTTTGAGACTATTATCGTAAGTGGTACCGATTTTTTGGAAACTCGTAAAACAAAGTTTACTATTTTCGTGTACGTAACTTGCTGAGATTTTTTTTGCTTTATATATTTTTTTAATTGTAGTAAATTTTCGGTTCGGTGTTACCTACTTACACACTGCATCAGTTGCTCTATTCTGCGGTTGATTTTTTTTAATGATGAACTTAGGAATAACTCTAGCGAACGTACTACTTTGATTGCAAATCGCAGACTCGTAAGTAAGAAGTTGAAGAGCTGGCCTGGTTTTATTATAGTTTTTAGCTAGCATTAAGCTCTAAAAAATCGACTCAAGAAAACGTGACGATTCGCTCTAAAATTCTAAAATGAGGGATGTTGCTTTAATTAGACGCCGTTATTTAGTATTATAGCGTTATCTTCGGTATAATCTGTACCCCTGGTCCTCCTGATTAAGTCCCGACGGAAAGCCGCGCTGGGCTCTCCACCCGGTTTTATATCCTCCACCGCAGCGAGGGGGTCTCATTATCCCAGAAACAGCCCCCTGCTTACTGCCCTCGAGGTTACTTTTTACGATAGACACGTGGAAACTAGAGGTTCGATCGTTCGATCCCTATTTTCCCCTATAAATCTAATCAATGGACATCGGTATATCGGCCAATATCTAATTTTACCGAAGTAGGCCAGGTAAATCGCAATAAAAGTTGATTTTAAAATGAGTTCGTTATTAGAGCAACAGGCTACGCCGCTGTTATCAGCGAACTAAGCACCGTGAACGATGTGATTAGGTAGTTCGACGCGCGCTGCACTCCAAAATTACTTTCAAACTTCGCTGCGTCCGATACACTAACTTCTGCAGAGTCTGCATGCCTGGTATATAGGTAAACAAGATTAGTATACCTACTACATTACTCATGTATAATTTACCGTAACAGAAAACTGACGGAAAACCTAATTATCATAATTGAAACTTGTGTTGTGTTGGATCTACTAGTTTTCAAACAACTGATCATCAAGTGCAGAAGGAAAATCAAACGAGAAAACTCGGAAAGCAAGTCAAACATTCCAAAACGCGAGATACACCAGTCAGTAGTTAGCCATCAACAGGCTAATAAAGTCACAATAACAATGCCTTTTCTTACTTGTAGCTTAACAAAGGAAACTTAGCGACACGACAGCCGCTTGGACGGACTAATTGCGATTTTTTACAGTCGCCACGTACTAACACCAAGGCCCACTTACTCATCGCGAGTTCCTATGTCCATTCCTGTCAGCCTTATGCAAACCTGTACTTGAGCAAAAACTAGAATGTCAAGATGATAAAGTTCGCGCGCGCTGCTCGCCTAATTACAACTTTTTTTTCCAAACGCAGTTGATTCCGGTCGAAATGCAAGGGGAGCACAGTCGGCGACAAACCTTTTTAGTTCACAAAAACGTCTGTTTAGCGGTTTGTACGAATAATTCGGTGTAAGCAGATCGAGTTTCGCAAGCAAGTTCTCGGGTAGAGCGGCGTACGTTTGCCCGGCTCTGAGTCTCGTCGCGAACTGGCGGTGGCGGTGCGTTCGGCCGGCCTGTCCAGCCCGCCTCCACACCCCCCGACCCATACCGAAATGCATCAATGACACTTGAAACACACGCACATTCTGCGCCCAATGTGGGCACAATCGATTGGGAAAAAAATGTATCGCTTGCAGATAATATTGTACCTACCTATTATGCCCTGGTTAGGTGTAGTGTACACGTCGATATTTTGCCTACTGAAACTTTGGCGTAAAACACTATCAAGTCAGCGAATACCCGATCTCTATCTCTACGATACGATACTTGTTTATCAAATTCTATTGCATTCTATACATATAAAATAAAATTAAGACTAGCATATAATTTCAACGACAGTGAATACGAGTAAGAGAACTATGAAAAGTCTTTTATAATCCTGTAGTGAGGTGTAATATTTGAATAGGTATATTAAATATACATATGTGTAACAGATATGAATCTGTAGTGTCCCCACTGATATTACAACATATACACGAATATATATCAGGGATACATAAAGAGCCAGATAATGATGTAATTACAGAGGCACACACGTCAAACAGGCTACGGTGGGTTGATTCAATACACGTACACACTCATACAACGTTATAAGCGGATGTATAATGTATCTGTACGGACCGAAATTGTGTACGTAATATTATTAATTAAACTACGATTAACCTATACAACATCCATAATTAAATACGCATATGGTGTACTCTTAGTTATGAATAACAAAGAAGTTAGTGAGAAATTTCGCGAGTGTGTGGTACGCGAAATTACTGACACCATTTACCTCGTTTCGCCTTAAAATTAAAAATAACTCGAGTTAAAACCTCATCGGCGACTAGTAGAGCAAAAATAACTGCAAAAAAATGGAGACAGAACATCGAAAATGGTGTGGTTCATAAATTAAATTGCGAATTAAAAGGATTAAGACATTTACAAAGCCATAATCTAAATTGTCAAATCTACCACTTTCATGCAGACTTTTTATCGGAGAGGCGGAGTGAGAAATCAAGTGTTGGTGAAGAAAATCTCACTTATTCTATCACTGATAATCTATAGTCTCTCCTCTCCTTACCGGTTGCTAAGAAACTTTAAATTTAAGTAGGTATATGTACATAGTAGGTATATGTAATAGTTATGTATTAATTTGCTAAAACAATTTATTAAACTTTATTTAAACTAACATAATATTAAAAACAGTATAAACAACTAAAATCAATGAGAACCTTTAAATGTTGTGCACGGTATAATTTTCTAAATATCTGTTTGACTGTGCCTTATAAATAAATAAATAAATAAAATATATGCACTGTCAACTAGAGCTCCCGATACACGTGTACACGTTGACACGGGTACCCGTGTTCTTAAGCCCGGCGGTGCTAAGAACCCGAACTACACGAACCCGCCGGGATCCGTGAAACGTGTACACGGGTACACGGGTACCCGTGTACACGGGTACACGAATACACGAAATCACGGATCTTATTTACACGCCGGTTCGACCCTTCGTTCACGTGTAGCGAAGATTCGTGCTATGCAGAGAAATGATTGAATATGTGATAGATTAGGAAGATACGATTATTTTGATTTTTATTGATTGGTAATGTTAATAATTGGTAAGTAAGTGACACACTTTTGTTTCAATAAATTTATATATTTTGAGATTAAATATGACACGAAAAATATCGTAGTAACCGTTGACTTCACTGATAGGTATAAGATGAAATTATTTAAGATGTCCGACTTTTTTATAAAACTGCCATTAGATTCCCGTGCGCTGATTTGCGGCGCTATTGAACCTTCTTGCTTTTACAATAAAGTCGCTTTTTGAATGGACTAATTTGGTACAACTCGGACAGTTTAAATAATTTTAAGTTTAACATTGATGTAGTTTTTAGATACTAATGCTTAGTTAAATTACCACAAACGGCTAGGTATGTCATATTTTCCTTTGGAGCGCGAAAGTGGGCAACTTTATTGGTTGAACAAACCAGTATAATATCGAGACCTGAAGCATCTATGAGTAATCCGAAAACCCTCTAACATTGGGTAACTTGATAGATCAATTCGCTACCGCTCCGATGTATTGACAATAGCGCTGATAAATAAACTGTGTGTTTTATTTAAATATTGAATAGCGTAAAGAAAATTTACAATAATTTATACTTAGAGTTCATAACAATATGGGTTTTAAATGGCAAAAAAAAACCTGACAATTAGGACATGACGTTAATTAACAAAGTGCAGCTGCTTCATTCAATAGAGCGTGTTATTTTTACAACATGCATTGGTGGTTTTGGCCTTATCTCTTTGTAATTAGCACAATACATCGGCAAAAATACAACAAACAATCTTGCAGGTAGGATTATCCCATTGTTTTGTTGCCGCGCGGCACTATAAAGTATTTTGATGATAAACGATGAATAATATCTAAGCCTAAAATGTATAAAGTATCTCATAGAACTTTAGTTAGACTACAGTTCGCCACTTAGTCAGTTGGATACTAAAGTCTCTCTACGTTAATCGTACCGTTTTGTTTTATTAATAGTTTTTGTTGTGTTGTTTGCGTTCGTTTGTTGTTTGCTGTTAATTTATTTTTATAAACTTTATTGTTAAAAAAGGAAAATGAGTTTGGAAGTTTGCCACGAGTTGGTGACAAAGGCTTTTGCTCTTTGTGCAATGACCGGGCAAATAACGAGTTTTCGTGCCATGGTGGGTCAACAGGAGCAATAGGAAGACATTTGTTATCCATACATCAAAAATCACCCACCATAACCATTCCTGAGTAAGTACATTTCTTCCTACTACTCGTACTGTACTTCGTATAGCCTCCTACATATTTTATGCGTATTAAATTAACGTATGTTGGTTGTTTTGAAGAATCCTATAAGCACCTACCTACTTTACACTTTCTGACGATGGTCTGATGATGTAGTCAGGAGTGGATAGTGGAACTCTTCATTGGCTACTGACTAAAGTTAGATACAGATACCGAATACTGTATATTTTTTTAGGTAATGATATTGATAACCAATACTTTCTTTTGTTTCCGAATTATCTTTGGTGCTTTCACTGTCCGGCGACTCGGCGAGTAGCTCCCAACAGTCCCAACATTTATTACATAGTTAGAACATGGTATTTTCGATAACTTATTAGACGAGACGATAACATAGGATAGGATACGTATTACGTATTCTAGATTGTTTAATGCACCGCCTGCTTCAGGTGTTTACAAAGAAATGAACCGCCACGACTTAATCCTATTGTTAATGTTATTGCACTTATTGCTAATGAATGGCGGTCTCAAACGCGGCAAACACGCCGGACAATAAATACTATTCATGCTGAATTGCTGAGACTTACTAAGAATCTACCGATAAGCGTAGGCAAGCCATGGGTTTTTTTTGCCTGTCATTATTTGCTATCTCTTTTGCCCTATTTAGCTTTTCCTAGGTGTAAAAAAGATAGTATGCGAAATACTAAAGCTCAAAACGCACTGACAGCGGTAGCGGAGCGAGGCGTTGCGGTGCGAAAGCGGTAGCAGTTGTAATATTCGAAGTATTCGAACTAATGTGAAAGGGTCCGCACAGAATACCGGCCAAGAAAAAAGCGTGGCGGTGGCGGCGCGGTACTGGTACCGGAGCGGAGGCGGCGAACCGCCTGCACCGCCCCGCCCCGCCACCGCGACGCGCTCGCCTGTCTGTGCGTTGCGGTACCGCGCCACCACCGCCACGCTTTTTTCTCGGCCGGTATTCTGTGCGGACCCTTTCATATTAGTTCGAATATTACAAGCGGTACCGCCTCCACACCGCGACGCTCCGCTCCGCTACCGCGGTCCGGGGCGGAGGCAGTACTGCGGTAAAGCGAAAGCGCCCCGGAGGACGTCGCACCAAAGAACCGCCCGGTATCCGCGCGGGATTGCGGCGCGGAGGCGGCGTTATATTGCCCATTTTATTGCATTACAGTAATCTTTTTCCTGCGTATTATAAAGGCCCGGGTCCGGTTTAACAAGTTTAGTATATTTCTCATTGCTACGCATTGCAGAAACGAATAAAACGTAAACTAAAGTTGTAAAAAAATACAACTCCTGTCACCGCTCTGAGCACGCCTCCGCAACGCGCCGCGCCGCCACCGCCGGTGCGCGCCGGTACACTGACAGCTGTGTAATACAACGTCACACCGCTTTACCGCGCCGCCCCGCCCCGCCACCGCCACGCGCTCGCCTGTCTGTGCAGGCGGTTCGCCGCCTCCGCGCCGGTACCGCCTCCGCGCCGCCACCGCTACGCTTTTTTCCCGGCCGGTTTTCTGTGCGGACCTTTTCATATTACTTCGAATATTACAACCGGTACCGCCTCCGCACCGCGACGCCCCGCTCCGCTACCGCTGTCAGTGCGTTTCGAGCTTTAGGGAGGTTGGTGATGAACATATCTTATCAAAACAAAGCAATGTGCTGTGCCCAAACGCGAGGGGTATACAATACAAGACAGTAGCCATTCAAGAGTTCCGCAATCCACCATCTGGGTCCATCATCAGATGAGGTCAGCTCAATTGTACCAAATTATTATTTTGTATTTGTTCACTATCAAATTAAAAATAATTCGATTACCAAAATTATGTCATAGTTCATAAAGACCACTATGATAGTAAGATTTAATTAGATGTACGTCAAGTATAATGTAAAGCAGTTAGTACCTACTACCCTATACCTACCTAATAAGTCATATTTGCCCCGGGTACCTAGACTGCTTTCGTAGAATATTATTTAAAATAAAAATCATGATTAAATTTATTTGACTCAGAATAAGTTAACCCCACGTTCTCTCACGTAAGAATTATTCCCGTCAAAATTATTTGAATAATTTTGTCGGGAATAAAAACAATCTGATTTAATTCTTACGAAATTTTATTCAAATAATGATTTTATTCTTGAGTGCCCAACACTGGCACTAA
Organism: Cenopis cana; assembly: GCA_951800055.1. Lineage (NCBI taxonomy): Eukaryota > Metazoa > Arthropoda > Insecta > Lepidoptera > Tortricidae > Cenopis > Cenopis cana. Next base: position 4,063,174 of record OX637495.1, read on the forward strand.
CAGAACGTAGCACAAAACGGACTGATTTTCTTTGAAAATGTATGGTATGATTCCTAACGGCAGGTGATTTAGCAGTCGTTAAAAGCGGTCAAATGTTATATGCGGAGTCGTTATAAGCGGATTCTACTGTACTTTATTTTTATTTCGATTTACTTGTATTACCTACTTGCACCTAATGAGAACAATGGAGCTCACTATCGAAAAGAATTGACCAACAGTATGTGCAAACACTCCTATAATAAATACCATGCATGCTAGGCAGTTGGTCACTAGGGACTAGGGGCAATAAAGATTCGAACACCTGCATCTCGCAGTTGACTTTATGTTGCCGATTGTTTATTATTCTGCCTTTCGTTATTATTTACCACTGGACCCACGTTGACTATACTAGATGCGGCGGCGTTATCTTAAGTGTTATATTTAATAAGTAAAATTAATCCAATTTCGAGGTCGCGTATAAAGAAACGATAAATTCAGAAAATGTGAATTGTGCGTCTGTTAACTAATTTAACTGAATTAATACCACTCTTGACACCCAATTGAGCTGAATTTTAGTATAATATCTATTTATATTTGGTCACAATAGGTTAGATGACTCATGTTACAATTTATTACACACACAGTGTGGCTTTATATAGAAAATCATCAAGAAATCAATCAAAATCACAAAACAAATGGGACTACAAAAATTCGTAAAAAGTTTTTTTTTAAAGTCTGAAATGTAAATAAAAGGTTACCAATAGAATTCAATAAAAATAAAATTGTATGGCAACTTGGCAACTATGTACCTACATAAACGCAATATTTTACGACCAAAATGGCAAATTCCCCTTCTTTCCATACAACGGTAGTACGAGGCTACGAAAGTGTGACATCACATTTTGCTGTCAGTCAGTACTCAGTACCTATCATGGTTGTTCATCTTAGAAGAAAGCTGACGGAATTAATAATAGCGCCACCTATTTTCATGGTTATTAAACTTGCTCGAATAGTCAGCTAAAATGTAAAAGTAGGTAGACTGTTAAAAAGGTATTCAAAGATTCGATGCGTACAAGTATCACACACGTGGCCCTGTGGTAAAGTATATTGTCTTTAAAGACAATGTACCCGGGTTCGATCCCCAGCGGCGGATGCACTTTTTGTATGTTTTTTCACATGTATCCAAGATAATATTTACTAACTTTAGCACTTGGTGGCGTTTTAGTCGGGATCACAATATGCGTGAAGTTGGCTATCTATTTCCAGTCATTACACTCTTATTTATGGTACCTATGGAGCGTTTTCTGTGCTCGTCAGCTATGCTGTACTTTGTCATTTTTAGGGTTCCGTACCCGAAGGGTCAAAACGGAACCCTATTGCTGTCACTCACGCGTCCGTCCGTCCGTTAGTCCGTAGTCTGTCACAGTGGTTATACATCTAAATCGTTGGAGCTACAGTCTTCCAATTTGATGATGATGATGAAGCATCTTGGTGGCCAAAAGCTATACAAATAGTCAACAGTTATTGCTAAATGTTATAAAAGGAGATCCCATACGGTACTAGTGGGGCGCGAAAACAAAACCAATTTAATTATGCGGTTGGTACGGAACCCTAAATGTGCGAAATCTGACTCACACTTGGCCGGTTTTTGTCGCTGTAATTGTAGTTGAAGGACGGGTTAGGCGCGCGTGTATTTAAGGTCCGTTCCGCCGTGTACACGGGTACACGGGTACACGGGTACACGGATACACGGATCTTAATTACACGTGTACACGACTACCCGTGTAGAACGGGTCAGAAACCCGTGTACGTGTAGTACGGAAACGGATACCGAACACGTGTACACGAAACCCGGACACGACCGCGAGCCCTACTGTCAACCAATTTTATCTCTGGGACACATCGTACTTTGTCACAGTGAAAACCTATTGTATTTGAAAGCCGCTAGAGATGTCATATTAATGTCATTGTGATAAGGTATGAAATGCCCTAAAAATGCAATTGGTTGTTTGTACGTATATAATTATTGATTAACATTTTGTTCACCTTAACAGTCATCGTTGCTAATGTTTGAGACGTGAGCTCGATTTATGTAAGATTGTCCATTTAAAGTTCTACTTTTACCAGACTGCAAGGCAGCATTATTATTATTTATTTATTGGGTAATTTCGGCACATAATACACATTTACATTTGCTCAAGAAACTTATTTTTTTATATAATGTTACTAATTAATTCGTCTACTTTTAACATGCAAAATGTAACAACACATTGATTGATTGAATGATTTTATGCCGGTGCACTTTTATTTTGTCGAGTGAGCATCAAGCTTTTAACTTGATTCGTAGGGAGACTAGGGAGTTTCGAAATTCACCCATATCCACGTGCGTATCACGATCATGGAATTCGATAACAGTTATATTGACATTCTATAATGACGTGGATCTCCATGCACTTATTGAAAAGGTAAAGCTTAAGCCACACAGGGAGCGGGAGGGCGGTAGTGGCGCGTGAGCGGGCGGTAGCGGGACGTGAGCGGGACGTGAGCGGGACGGGAGCGGGCGGTAACGGCGCGGGTATGGGTTCACGATATTAACAAAAAAAGCCAGCTCCCGCGCCGCTCCCGCCCGCTCCCGCGCCGCTACCGCCCGCTCACGTCCCACTCACGTCCCGCTACCGCCCGCTCACGCGCCGCTACCGCCCTCCCGCCTTCAGTGTGGCTTAAGCTTAAGTGACTTTAAGCTTGTTTTTGCTCCTATTTCATTGTATGTATCAGTCTCAATATCAAAGTAATCCTACTGGTACGAAGTATGTCTAGTTCTTAATATTAGTGCTAAAATTTCAATAAAATAGTACCTACCTAGTTGGTATTCCTTTGACGACGGGATATTCACTAGTCTTTGGTTTGGTCATTATGTCGAAATGATGAGGAAATTCTGTGAAAACTCTGGCAGATTGAATGGTACATTAAGGCTTGACCACACCGCAGCTCAAAATACTCTGAAACGCGGCACCGTACACACCACGATGAGTGGAAGACAGTTATGACTTACACTTTCATTGCCAGGATAAAATCTAAGACTCCGGAGTCGTACGGCACGTGAACAAAGTTATTAAGTACTCGCTAGAGGAGTTCTTGTGTTAAAATCGTAACTGCATTTACGGCGCGTCACTGCGTTTTAGGTAGCGGTGTGGTCCAAGTTTTAGTTTTCTACAAATTCGCTCAATATGGAAAACTGGCTGGCTGCCGTATTTCGCAATCCGAATACCAGGAAAACATAATGAACGATGAGATTCCCTCCCGCAAAAATTATCTCGATACTTTTTTCATCCGATGTTTTTGGTTGAATCTTTAAAACCCTCCCATCTTTAACAATGATTTTTAGTTTAATAGTTGTAAAATGGTAAGTTCTCAAACCTGACAAAAAAGATTATCCTTATAAATGTACACGTTTAGAATAAACATCAATATTTACGAAAAACACGCGCTGAGCTCCCGTAGAGAGCGGGATGGTTAATTGAAAACTCACGCGTGTTAGAGCGGGACTTTTGCTATACCATCTACGCCCTCTTAAAGTAATTTACTTGTAGCTTGGCTCTCAAACTTCCAATCCTAGTCTACCGAGACACTTCGTAAAAGCGCCGATCCTCCTAACTGTTTACAACATCAATTCAATATAGTTCGGTATTATACCCTATACAACAGGCATATAATTACTAGTGATCGGTACGCAATCTGGCTAATCATTCGTAACAGACCCTACTCCCCAGTTATAAGGAATAATTTAGCCTGACACTGGCCTAGTATTATAGATTTAGGTGTAGCAGATTGGATTACTGTATTAAATTATGCGTTATGTTTATTAATGTCGCAGATGCCATTTGAGAAAGGTTATCTGAATTTGGATGTGTAGGTAGATATACATATAATTATATTCACGTTACAATTTAATTGCTATTATTTTATTTCAGGCGCTTGCTCTTCGATCAAACTTCAACCCCTATAACGGATGATTTCTGGGATAAAAAGTATCCTGTCCTTCCCCGGGACTCAAACTATCGCCATAACAAATTTCATCTAAATTGGTTCAGCAGTTTAAACGTGAAGAGGTAACAGAGAGACACACTTTCGCATTACTAATATTAGTATTTACTTACATAGAAGATATCCTAAACTTAGGAACAATTACTCGTGCTCGTCACACATATTAAATGCCCTAACCGGGATTTGAACTTGGAACCACCAGCTTCGCATGCAGCATCGCTACCAAATAGCCTAAAGTGGTCATCAAAAATTGCAACATATTTAAATAACGCACTAAACTCTACACTATTTAATTTATAGAACCATTATTATTCTAGGTTTTCATTAGTACAAATGCAACGTTAGATTAATAATATAAATACGCTATTCGAGACAAGCGAAATTTCGGGTGTCTAGCAAATGTTTAAATTTTAAACTAGTTCTACGCCGTAGCGGCTCGTAGCTCGTAGCATTTCCCCAAAAATTTCGTAGCATACGCGAGGCCGGCCGGCGGTGCGCTTTGACGTTTCGTAGCAATCCTCAGCGTTCGTACAGTGAGATAAGAAATTAGTAACCAAATTTGAATTTAAATTCATACTAATGTTATAGATGCGAAAGTGTGTCTGTCCGTCTATATGTCCCTTCACGCTTAAACCGCTGAACCGATTTAGATGAAATTGAACTTTTCATCCCGGAAATCATCCCTAAGTGAGTGGAAGTATGTATGGTAGAGTGATAATTAGGTAAGCACCTGATATAAAAAAAACCGGCCAAGTGCGAGTCGGACTCGCGCACGAAGGGTTCCGTACCATTAACTATAAAAACGGCAAAAAAATCATGTTTGTTGTATGGGAGCCCCCTTAAATATTTACTGTATATCCCGTTTTTTAGTATATGTTGTTATAGCGGCAACCGAAATTCATCATCTGTGAAAATTTCAGCTATTACGATTCATGAGATACAGCCTTGTGACAGACGAACGGTCAGACGGACACACGGACGGACAGCGAAGTCTTAGTAATAGGGTCCCGTTTTACCCTTTGGGTACGGAACCCTAAAAATAGCTATTATTTAGTGCTCATATAAAAGAGTCGAAATAGTTAGACTAATTTCTTGGCTGATTGTACCAGTCAAGGTAGAAAAATATCTAAGCAACCTTACGCCCTTAACATTAAAGTCGTGTTCACTTATTTTAGATCCCTTGGTCGTGCATATATTTAAAACTCGATTGTACGGTGATCATTGATCAAGTTCATTGCTTTTCACTTGACGAACATAGTTATTGATGTAGGGAAAGAAAAGACTGAAAGTAAGTGATCTTTATGCACCTTTGCAATGTGATTTAGGTGTATGTAATGTGTATCGAGTGGGGATATTTGTATGGGTATTGTGCGTTTGCGTAATGTAACATTAAATTAAAATGGAAATTTAAAAAAAAAACAGTAATAGAGGTATGCATTACTAAATTACTCCCAAATTAACTTCTTTAAATTTTAGTTATTATTTTTCTATTTCTTAGTTATTTTAATTATAATTAGTTTTACATTCAATTTGTTATATTGTTATATGTAAGTAATTTTAAGAATTTAATTCATAATTGGTTAAATTAGAAATGTACTTTCAGTAGTGAAATTTCGTTCCACTACGTCACGAAAATTAGCTACTTTCAAAATGTATGTAACTTTCGTGACATACAGTTTCTGTGTTTTGTTTTTTGGAATTCTAATTTTTCAAACAAACAACTACTAAAAAAACACCGCCCTGCAAATAGGGGTACCAGGGTGACATAACCGCCGTGGCAGTTAATTAGTACCGGAGGGCGCGCCGCGACAGGCGCGGGCGCGGGCGCGGCGTTTAGAGGAAATTGTCGTTTTTATACGGCTTCCACCAGCCTTCTGCGTTCCTGGCGAGAGCTGATAGGAGAGAATGATAGGACATTGTCTAAAATAAAATAAATATTCAATTTTTTAATCAAAGTCAAATCCCACCTGTGGTGTTGAATTTTTCAATTTTCACTTTGATTAAAAAATTTAGATTTTCTCTAGCGGACGCATCCGCTTAACAAACATATTAAAAAAATATTAATAAAAAAACTAAGTTTAAGTTAAAGTAAGTTTTTGTGAAACAAAAACCCAAATTATCGTAATTCTAATTTAAAAAGAGACTAATATTCGAGAGCTGGGGTCCGATTATTGAGTGTCGAGCGCTCGACTTTTCACTCGACATCTGTCGAAACATCATAGTTTTTTGACAGATATCGAGTGAAAAGTCGAGCGTTCGACACTCAAAAATCGGCCCCCTGTAGAAAAACACCCTCGAGTATATATAGAGCTAAAACCTAAAATAACCCTTTAAAAACTTTAGTGGCTCTGTTAGCTGTAAGACCTCGCGAAAAATACTTTCTTTTTTGTAATTTCCAAAAATGACTCGACTAGTAACAATATCTGTATTATTGAGCCTGCTCACAAAAGTAGAGGTGAATATTAGTAGCATGATGGATCCATTGGACATCCGGACATTCGAAAGTATTTTTGTCGAAACTAAAACGAAGATTTTCATTTCACTGGGTCAATTAGATTCGTAATGTTTTAAGTCAGATCTTTTCCACCTTTATTAAGGACTACTGTTCTTACTGAATTTAGTATTCGTGATATTACAAATGCAAAAGTAACATTTTCTTATCGTTACCCTTTTAAGCTTACCACTGAACCGATTAAGGTGAAATTTTGGCTAGGAAATAGGACAGGGGCATACGATAATTTTAATAGACATGTATACTGTAATAGATATGTGTATGTGTAATAGATATGTCGTCAGAAGCGGTGATGACCGAGTAACATTAAAGAATACAACACTATCGACCATGAAGCGTCGTTCCAAAGCTTTTTACGGTAAACATATTCTTAGATTGACATCTATATTCATCATATTGACATATTGTTCCTATAAGCTCTTAATTTACCTTGATATTTATGTTATTTATTTGATTTTTTTTTTCTTAGCCTATTTGGGTGTCCCACTGCTGGGCAAAGGCCTCTCCCCATGCATGCCACGACTCCCGCATCAGTGCCTCCTCCTGCCAGTTGATGAGGAAGCCGTCCAAATCGTCCCGCCATCTCCGTTTAGGCCGGCCCCGTCTGCGTCGCCCTTGTGGCATCCACTTGGTAGCTATATTAGCCCACCTGTCCAGATGCATGCGACAGACGTGACCCGCCCAGTCCCATTTGAGCCTAGCAGTCTTTTCGCCTACATCAGCTATGCGTGTTTTGGAGCGCAGCGTGGTGTTCCGGATGCGATCCATTCTCTTAACACCTAAAATGCTGCGCTCCATAGCCCGTTGGCAAACCTTCAATTTGGACTTTTGACTCTCCGTGAGTGACCATGTTTGGGCACCGTAGGTTAGGATATTTGAATATTATATACATCAATATATATCAACATACCCAAATACAAAAAAAACAACGGGTTGCACTCCGGGAGTGCCGACAGAAGTGAAAAGTCAATAAAGAAAGTAAATAACAAAGATATTCATATCCGTATCCGTATCGGTATCAGTATCGGTAGCAGTATCGGTATCGGTAGCGGTATCGGTATCCGTATCCGTATCCGTATCCGTATCCGTATTCATACTCATATTCATATTCATATTCGCATAATCCATTTACATAATATGTCCCGAGTATCATTGTGTCTTACGCATCCAAGACCAGCTGAGTTTGACCCCTCCTGACATCGCAAACACGATACTAGGAGAGTCAACTAGCTGGTCTTAGAATCTGAATCTGTCGTGAATTTAACAATTTTTCCCCAGTACAAAAGTGTTCCGCGCCGATAAGGAAGTTTTCACTTCAAAAATTGCAGTATTTCCTTGATATCGAGTAAGTAACGTATTGCAATAATAACTCGACACAACTCGGCATCAACCCTCACGCCGCCCAAGCTCTTGAACCTCCGAAATGAAGTATAGTTACCATCTTCAAGCACATGTCGCCCTGGTAATAAGGACAGGAATTAATATTGCAACAACAATCAAGCAATATTGCTGACTATGGGGGACCGGGCACAATAAAGGCTGTCCCTTCTGGGGGCCATTGTGTACACGTATAAAACATTTGGTCAAGATCCATCCTACTTTCTCTGCTTAATACAGCCTCCGCCTTACGCAATAACCCAGTTAAAGTATAACGTAGATAGGTATAATACTTTAGGGTTTTTATGTCTACAGGTTTTAAGCTTGACTTGATTTATGTTTATTCAGAGAAAATGCTTTGAGGCGTCAACCCTGACGTAAATAATTTGTAAGACGTGAGACATGATGACGGATGAAAAATTCGGCATCGAATAGAGTTTCTTATTACATTTTGTTTGTACACGGTACAAGGCAAAATATTATAGCGTCACTTATACTTCTTATAAATGAATAATATACCTACACATAATATATTATCCAAGGCTGTGAGGTAAACTCCGAATGCCTTACGCATTGTTATTGTTTTTAAAAACGTTTTGATTTGGTTTTATTATAATCAATTATGATACTTTTTTTTGATCTATCCACAATACGGTATTTTACTCATAGTCAAATCAGCAACTTTTTATTAAGGCGACTTCCTGACTTGGCGGGGCGGGATCGATATGTGACATTTTCTTCTTTGACGTAAACTTACTGACGTCGTAAAGATTCCCACTTGATATAATACTGTCAGTATTACGTTTGCGCAGTAGTAATATCATGCGCAAAAGCGAAGCAGTACCGCCTTCGCATCGTCCCGCTACCGCGCATCCTGCGCCAGTCAGGAAGCACTCATTTAAATGTAGAGGCGTAGTAAAAAATAGTATCGCGTCGACTGACAACTGACACTGACATTTGACACTTTTCTCATATCGTACTGCCTCCGCACCGACAAATCAGGAAGTCGCCTAAATGTCAAAAACTCTCTGTTAGTATGAAGTTTGTAAGGACATGACTACGTGACGCTACTAAGACAGTATGAATTGGTATGTTCAATTCAGCGTCCTTTTTAAATCTTTATGCTTATAAAATCTTTCAGTTAGCTAAAATAAATTAATAATTGATGTTTTCCTAGTATTTTCGTTAGATCTTTTATTAGTCAAGTAAACAATAATTTATTTTTACCTTTATTTAATACCCTATTATGAACATTGGAATGAATGAAGCTTCTTTCTTGCAATCAGCTGACTTGAGACGATCCCCAAATATCAAAAGATTACCGTCGGGAGACAAAGCCGTTCCGCTATTACCATAACGCGAACGTCATTTTTAATTGAGTCGACAGTCCCCCCTAATAAACGGGCAAACCCATCGCTTTAACATTGTATCTAAGTACCAGGGCATCAGATATAGCGCGCTCGTTCTCGGCATAATGCGACCGCCGCCGGCCGTCGTAACCGTCTAGCACAGCTAAAACCGGGCGATTCGGTTTTATACACACCCCCTATAAAAGCAAAAGGACCGGGCATGGTCCCGGATAAGTGGGGGCCTGTATCTTTATATCAACCCCCCTAGGCCCCCACTAGGGCATTATGACCGGGGGGTTCTTTGGACAGCTAAAAGAAATATCCGGTTGCCTTACCCGGGTAGCAGCGGGCAGGCGGTAATTCCTCTTCCAGTATTACTTTGCTTATTTACGGAGTTTATCGTGCGTCGCACCTCCTGCTCAGCGTTAGCCGACATATACATACACATACATGAAGATCATCAGATTAATTTATATAACGATAAAAATTACAGTCAAGTGGAAACATTTGTATCTATCGATCGCATCCTGGCATAAAGATGTGGAATTGTGGAGACATTAAAGATATGTATACATTTTTCGCCATACAATGATATAAGGTGCAAAAGTATAAACATGAATTTGACGTCGACTGTACTGAAAGCTTAATTCACCGACATGCGACAAACTCTGCGATTAATTTTATTTGAAACTTTAATAAAAAAAATAAAAAAAAAGTCACTGGACATATTATGAGTAATAATAACTTCGATGCTCCAGAATGCTAAATGCATCATAGAAGGGCGAGCACCAAGGATGATACATACTTTTAATTTGTCTACAATCTAATTAATTCCGTTGTGACACGAAAACTTATCATACACAATTTACACAATACGACAATTTCGTGTCACAATGGAATCAAAATTAGAAGCAGTAACAGTTTGGTAAAACAAATTAGACATTTGGGTTTTGTTTTTTTAATTTAAGATCTGAGCAGGATTCGATCCTGCTACATCATGGCATACGCCGCCAATTGCTCTTGCCAACTGAGCCGTCGGAACAATCATGATCGGTCCCCAAATATTTCAATCTGGGCCACTACCTCATACCGCCTTCTTCCTTCTTCCATCGGACATCCAGACGTACGGCGGGTTACCATCCTTACCTGGTTGAAATTCCTCTTATTCGAACCAAGCGTTTTTCATCATCTTTTATAATGCGCACTTGTAAGGCGCCCATTAGACGGTAGGTTTTGCCATGGCAAAACCATGGCAGAGATTTAGACTGACGGAAAACTTATCGTCTAGGGTAGTAACTGATGGTTAATTGACGAATATCTAGATATTTTGATTTTCCATCATGCAACCATCAGTCAAGCTTGCCATGGCAAAACCTACCGTCTAATGGGCGCCTAAGTTTTGGAATTCCCTGCCGGTGTTTGTGTTTCCGAGCTCATAGTTATAACCTAGACCTTTTTAAGGCACGAGTGAATAGGCATCTTCTGGGTGAGCTCGCTTCATCGTCGGCCTCATCTTTACCCCCTGGCTAGATGCTGGCCAAGAGCAATCCCATTTTTAATAAAAAAACCAACTAATTCATAATAATATTTTCGAAGTAGGTTACCCTTATTTCATCTCTGTGTTAGATTATTAAAATAAGTATAATAAAAAAATATTTTCAGAGAAAAATTCGCTTTGTAAAATCAAACCTAACAAATTCAGCCCTTTTTCCAGTGAGCAGGGAGAACGCTCCTTGTTCGGGCCCGAGGCGGAAAGGCTTCGAAACAAAACAACAGCCCTCTTTCGCATTGTCCATTTATTGTGCTCCGTTTAGAGAAAAATATTAAAAAGCGCCTAAGACTGTTGGTTAGACATTTAAATTACTGGAACATTCTTTGCTGTTCCGCTGATAAGCTAATATTTACTTATTTTTAGAATAGAAAAGAGTTGGTCAAGATATTTTTATTATTAAAATAGCACATAATAATAACAGGTATAAGAAAACAACTTCAGCTAATAGCTAAATAAACCAGCCATTTTTCATGGAATTCCCAAAAGTAACGCCCGATTCCATCAATAAGTAATGATATCTAAAAATAAACCGTTAGTGAATTTCCTAATTACCTAAGCGAAATGAGGTTTGTTAGCGCACATTTAGGAGGGGTACCAGTTTACCATTAATGGAAAAGAGGTATCCTTGAATACTTAATAAAAGACACCAATCTGTATAGATACTGTAAAGTTTCCAAGTTAATTAATAAATATATTTTTATGTCAGCTAAAATTTTGGTAACTCTGTACGGTCTAACGGATTTTTATAAAGCCATGCCTTAGAAATATTTTATTCAAGTAATTTTAGCACGTTCGATTTATTTTATTTTCAAACTAGCTTATATGGACGTCCTACAGCTGGGCAAAGGGTCATGAATCCCATGCCTTCCGTGTCTGCGCTTCTTCCGGCCAATTGGCGAGGAAGGCGTCAAAGTTATCATCTACCTAACATAGACGTTACATAAACTTGTCTGTAAAGTTTTGAATGAACATAACAGGAAAAGGTGAAATGACTTAATAAGAGAATAACGGTTGACACTCACTTGGAAAAGACACTATTTGCGACATGTTTCGGACTGCAATTGGAGTCCTTCATCAGGTTGAGTGATGTTACGATAACCGACCGCGCCGAAAAGCCGCGCAATGTCTCACATTCAATTTAGATGAAATGACTTTTAGCGATGAAAATTATATTGGACCAATCATGGTACCTATTAATCATTCTTAACAAAATTGCGAAAAGTAAAAAAAATCAGGTTTAGAAGACAGCTATATAGTGCAATCATATGATTAAGGTGTCGTTTATACGAGTAGGTAGGTGAGGCCGTGAGTAGCGGAAAACACAAGCAATAAATAATTTCTCAGAAATATGTGAACGTCACTAAACTACATTTCGTTTGAAGAAAAAAACAACGGGGCACTCCGGGAGGGCCGGCAGAAGTGAAAACTCAATGACATTGTAACAGTTTTTCGATCAGTAGCTCTAGTATAAGTTTTTTCGAAACATTAACTAATTCGAACGCGTTTGCGTTTTGTCTCAAAATGTAAGAAAGTGGTATGAAAACGTGAACAGCGCCTCTGGTGGTCACTAGTGGAAACTAAAACAGCGAGTATAACATTTGTTGCTAACCAATGAACGCGCGTATTTCAAACTCGGTGAGAGCGTTTTCATACATTTTGAGACAAAACGCAAACGCGTTCGAATTAGTTAATGTTTCGAAAAAACTTATACTAGAGCTACAGGTCACGTGTCCGTCTTATCTTTATCGATAATTTGATGAACAAGATCAAATAAACAAAACAAAACTCCAACAGACACGACAAGTAAAGAAAGTGTAGTTTTAATTATTAAAAAATCTTAAAAAATGTTATTTTATTGAAATTAGGTATTATTTCCCGCTAAATAATACAAGAAAAGGCATAAAACCAAAAATCCAAAAAAAAACAAAAGATCACCGGTATACCAGGATTCGAACCTAAGAACTCGTGCACAGAAGGCGCGACCGCCGCTAGGCTACGCCGGCTACTGCAAGTGTTAGCGAATTTAAGTAACACTTTTGTACTTTTGTCCGTCTTACTCCACTATATTGTGACCATCTTACGAATCTGTCGACCTGTCGCGAGTTTAAACATTTTTCCCCATCACAAAAAGTGCACAGCGCCGCTAAAGAAGTTTTCACTTCAAAAAATGATTTATTCATTAACTTTAAAACTTACTTACGTACGTATATAATATACACAGGTTGGTGTCTCTCTTTAAGTTTTCAAAGATACTGTGTCAAGAAAATGCCCAATTGTAGTTTACATCCGTATTGACAAAAACAGTACACATCAAGAAGACTTGACTTACAGTTAGGTCTAGTGGCTATCGTCTGACCGTTAAGATGTATTTAGTACAACTACCTGCCCCACGCCCCAACATAATATTAATTCATCGATTCACAATATATAATACAAATTCTTCGCGATGAAACTACTCACTCAACTAACAACTTCCCTAGTGGCGTTTTCTTCGTTAGAATTCAATTGAATGCCACGGTAACCTCCTCGCAGTCTATGCGCGCCTGGTCCGAATGGTGAAAATGTAGGAAAACACTCCTGGTACTCTTTTCATTGAAATAGACTGTTTTTCTGGTGAAATTCGTTAACGGGTAAATAGATGATATCGAGAATTTTAAGGGATGACAAAGAAAAGACATCAACGTGTGACTGTGCAAGTTTCCTAAATTAGATTTTAATATTCATAATTCTAAAGTCAAAAATAATATTATATATGTTATTACTGTTGGGTATATGTGTTACGTAAGTGTGTTTGAAACGTATTTACTTAAAATGTACATTTTGAAAGAGAATAATAGATAATTATGTTTATCAGATTTACATTTTAGTAGTAATTTCTAATTACATTAAATCTTCAAAAATAATCTAAAAATGTTTCTTTTGGTGTAAAGAAAATATTGTCTAAAATGAAAATTGTTCAAATTATGTAATTAATTACTTATATGGTAGACTGTGGTAACACACATAAAACATTTTTATTCAAACGAAACCTCAAAATCCAAGACATTTCCGCGATTCACCCAGAAAGCAGAAAATTTCATAGATATTGCCAACATCGTAATCGGGCCGGGGCCAACTTGAATTTTGGGGTTTTCCCCGCTAAAGTTTGGCTCAAAGACGTCCTCAAAGCCCGTAGTGGGTGGGCTTGGGTACCAGGGTGTTAGGAACAGGGTGGTAGGTTTCGGAGTATCAAAGTTTGCCCCCTCCTGGCACGCGACGGCTATTCGTACCAGGAGTGTAGGCGGGCCGAGAGGCTCCGTTACTTTGTTCGCCTTTTGCCTCGTGACAGAGGCACTTAAGGGACGTGCACAGCCCGCTATGGCTAGCTGTATGTATCTCCGTAGCAGGTAAACTCAGTACATTTTAAACCCTAGACAATTTTTTGGCCGGGTTGTTAACTTAGGGTTTTTGTTTGCGCCTTAGGACGTATGGCTTACCTTCGGGAACAAGTATCATTATAATATGTTGTAATACTTATGACTGATGCAAAAATTCCGGGCAAACCTATGTCACTGTTTAACATGATAAGTACCTACGATCAACCAATTTGATTTCTGGGCAACCTCGTCACAGTGAAACTCAAAATGGAAGCCGCTAGAGATCTCATATGACATATCACTGTGACAAAGTACGAAGTGACCCAGGAATTAAATTGGTTGACCGTACATCCGTTATATGTACACTTTTGCACTTTATAAAGTAAAAAAATGTGTACGTATTAGTGAGCGTGACTAACGTGGCTGTAAGTACGAAATTTTCTTGAATTTTGTCATAATTAGGATGCTAGACTTATTTTCTAGACCTCATCTGCATCTTTTAAACTTATTAAAGCATAATAAGTCGATAGTTAATTTTTTATGGTTTCGTACTTGAAAAAAAAAGAATAAGGGTTATGAAAAAAGAAGAGTAAAGAACTGGAAAGAAGAAGGGAAGGGAATTGAGGGGTTTGCTATTTTGGCCACGGAATCCTTATTGGATCACTTGTGTGTCTGTCTGTCCGTCCGTTTGTGACGGGGAAAATCTGTAAGAATTCTATGGTTTAAAGTAACAGGAATTTTCACAATATTTTTATGTTTGTGCGTATGAACTTCATTTTCAGTGTAACGGGCGGCAACCATGGAAGCATGGAACCCTACACGTACACAGCGCGTGGCTCGACACGCGACACGCACTTGGCCGGTACTTTTTACATATTAACAAATAAATAAAGGGGTTTATTAACTTAAACAAATAATAATCTACGTTCGGTTTCCTTTCTCATAAAAACAACTACCTATAGAGCGGACGTTATACGAAGATCCCTATGACACTGACAGTGACATACCATATAGTGATGTGCATGTGTCGATACTTCAATTGTTTTTTTATCTGTAGCGGTTCTTATCAGCGTCCTCTCACGTACATTAATTTAAACCTCAAATGCGGTTATCGTGTAAAAGACGTTTCTGGCTACTAAACCGCCATTTTTAGGGTTCCGTTTCCGAATGGTCCAAACGGAACCCTATTGTTGTCACTCATGCGTGCTTCCGTCGGTCGTCTGTCACAAAAATATTTTTCGAAGATGTTTTCAACTTCCCTTTGACCTATTGACATAAAATTTGGACATAACGTATTCTTACGCCGCACCAGAAGAAAGACCAGTACCTACAGGTCAAAAATGACCTGTGCCGCAGTGAACGTGTTAAATAATAAATAAATATGTAATTTAACGTTGTTTTATTTTTACACAGTCACGTAACAATTATATTATATGAAATATAAGACACGTTTTATTATTATCACTTCAATTATCGACATCTGTTATCGACAGCACCGCTTCCTTAGTCGATACAGACCAACGATATAACATTTGCAGTACGTCACCGTGTATATTCCGTTAAGCATATTTCTGGAAAATAAGGGACAATTCAAGTTTCTTTCATATTGTTATTATGTAAATGTTACAATCCTACATAAATTAATTAGCTACATTCCCAAAAGATGCTTATTAACATTTCGATGTGACATCGACGCTGTTCCAAGGTTATATAAATGAACTGTCACTGCAAGTGTCATAGGGATCTTCAAATAACGTTCTACGTATAACTAAAAAAATCAAAATAATTTTAACAACATATTAGCTAAAATAGATCTGTAGATGTGACGAAGTTTTTTGAATTTCGCTCTGTGAGCCACGAATATATTTTTTTTAATTTCCAAAAACTGAATCGACAATTTTTTTTATATATCAACATAAAATTTGCTTACTTACGAACATCGGTTGAGAAATGCGACCGGGGTAGTGGAGGACAGCCGGGCATACAAAAGCATTTTTTCCCAAACTGAAACGAAGACGCTCCGCTCGCTCGGTCAATTAAGGGCATTAATACTTTGACACTGTACTCTGTTTTTTGCGCGTTCATTTGTTTCTAGCATATAACTTGTTTAGTATCTACACTATCTATAGTACTTTATTAGATAAAAAAAGATGAAATATATAGGGCGCCAACTAGTCAGGTAGAAAAATACATAATTGAAAATGTTGAGCCCTACGCTGAAACAGCGAATAGTCTAGGTAATTTACTTGTACCCTTACCATCAGTTTGCAATATTTGCATTACCGTACTCGCTAGCGACTGCGTAAACGATTTAGTATGACGATTCTTAGTTCTATTGCGTAACTGTACTTTTGTCCATACTAAATCGTTTACGCCGCAGTCGCTAGCGAGTACGGTAATGCAAACATTGCAAACTCATGGTAAGGGTACTGAGCATTGATTCTACAATTCAATCTTTTTAACTTTTTAGTTGAGTAAACAACTTAGTTAAGGTAATAAAAGAAACAATTTTTCAGATCGCGACTTCTAATGTAACCTTCATAAAATGTAAATTTTTTTTTATCAAGTCAAAATACAAAGACGCTTAAAAACTTAAGAATCTTAGAAGTTAGAGATTGTGTTATGTTTTTTTCCCAAATGTTTTTAAAAGAATTTATTAATGAAATAAACAGTTTAATTTTTGAAGTGAAAACTTCTTTAGCGGCGCTGAGCACTTTTGTACTGGGGAAAAATGTATAAACTCGCGATAAATTCCAAGACCAGGTTAGTTGACCCCTCCTAGTATCGTGATTGCTATGTAACGAGGGGTCCCCAGCTGGTCTTCTTAGAAAGCCAAGGTTCTAACTGTTTTAAGACAATCCTAAGATTTTCCATAAAGATCATATTTCAAATAAATTCTCATGGAAAGTAGCTCTTATTGTCCCTAAAAAAGCGTTTCCAAAGTCCAATATCGGATAGCCAGACTGACCGATTTCCGTAAAGATCATATTTCAAATAAATTCTCATGGAAAGTAGTTCTTATTGTCCCTAAATACGGTGACAGTTCCCTTCAAAATACCTAGTGGCCAAGAGTGATGGATAAAATACCAAGGGCCTGCCACGCTTTGTAAAAGAAAGATAGCCTTATTGCGATTCCTATGAGATGAGAGGAAGTAGAAAATAGTGCGATGTTTTGTCCTTATCACCGACCGAAAAATTATTCACGGTCGGGTAAAGGCAATCTTTCATGAAGTGTCAAGAAGATTACAATTATTGCAAAACAAGGCAATATTTGGTAGTGCATTTTATAAATGGAGAATTAATGATAAGTTTGGTATGAATAATAATTTACCAATTATCAGATCCGTAGTGTTTGGGTGTTCAGTGCAAACATGGTGGGGTGTTCAGTGTTGGGCTGTAAAATCAAACTCGACCGAAAAAAGGCGGATGTTACATTCCATGCGTAATTTGCGTAAGTACATTTTCTTTGCATTTTGGACCCGTGTTTATTTCTAAAATCTCACCGGAACCAAGTTACTGAGCTAAATTCAAAAATAACCTCCAAACATTTCACATATAAACCGGTCAAATCGCGTAGTATAAATCTACCATAGAAGCCAGCTTAGAATTGATGTCCCATCATTCAGTCGGTTTATAATTCGATTTCGGGATACCAACAAATAATAAAAAACCGGCCAAGTGCGTGTCGGGCCACGCGCAAGGTAGGGTTCCGTAGTAAACAAGGAACCCTTATAGTTTCGCCATGTACGTCCGTCCGTCCGTCCGTCCGACCCCCGTTTTTCTCAGTAACCGTTAGTACTAGAAAGCTGTAATTTGGCATGAGTATACATACCTATCGATGACGCGGAGAAAACGGTAGAATAAAATATTTAAGAAAAATTTTTTTAGGGTACCTCCCCTTAATTAAATTAACTTATATTTATATACATTTAATGTCATATAGTTCAGAAACAGTTCAAGAACAAGGCTGGGCAAGCGAACCGATAATATTATTCAATTTAAAGGTGAAACCTAGTTTAGCTCTCGAAAAAGGCATTAAGTGTGTAGTAGGCGTTGGATGCCAATTTCATTTTGAGTTTTTTACTGAAAGTTCCGTCACTATACCTTAGGTCCTACCGTGTGCATACACTTCTTTGATTTGGCAAGTCGTGTTTTTGGTGGATACAGTTCACCGTAACTTCTTAAGTTTGCATTACTGCGAGTAGGAAACAGTTTTAAATTGCGCCTTACGTATTTTGCTACTTCGAAGATGTATAGACACGGTAGGGTTAGAATACCAGTTTTTTTAAACAATTCCTGAGCAGGGTGGTCCCATGGGACCCCAGATATGCAGCGAATCGCTCGTTTTTGGATCCTGAATGGCCTTAGTCGGTCCGCAGTGTCGCCCCATAGGTCGATCCCGTATGTAAGTATGGACTGAAAATAGCCGTAATACGCAGTCATAATGTTATTAAGATTGAGGCTGGGGCGAAGTCTACTTAGGGCGAAGCAAGCGGATGACAGTCGGTCACATAGTTGATCTATGTGTGGACTCCATGTTAGACCAGAATCAATTATGAGGCCTATGTACTTCACTTGGTCGACCTGCGGCACTATTTATCCGTTGCAAGTGACATGTAGGTCATGCTCCTTAGAACCACGTAAGCAAAAATGAACTATGTTCGTTTTATCGACATTTAATATCATTCCGTTGACCGAAAACCACGTTGCTACTTGTCCCATTACTTTGGTAATTTTGGTTTTGAGTAGAAGGTGATTCTCGGCTGCCACGATGACACAACCGTCATCGGCGAAGATCACTATCTCCGCGTCGTCGGTAGCGGTTGTGAAATCGTTGATTAATATTGAAAAAAGATTATTTCCAATCACGGAACCCTGCGGAACTGCAATATCGCCTACGATATTGTGTAAATTTAGTTGTGAATCAAAATGCCGACTTAGGTACTACGGAATTCGATCACTTGTAACTATGTAGGTATTATCCGACAAAATTTTAGGGTATTTTTTATTTAATATTTTTTAATTTTATATAATTTTGCTATTCAGGTTAGGTTTCGATCGAGTCTACCGTACTGCTTGACGAACTTATTAACCCTTTGACCGCCAAAGCGGTAGTGTGTCGTCGTGCCCACCACGCCAAGCACTGTCGAATTGTTGTACTGTCTAAACCAATAAAAACAAATTAAAACAGTTCATAAATGATTTTATTCATGATCAAAGTACACCTTCACTCCGACCTTTCAAGTGGTCTTATTTTCTTTAAATCTTATTCTTATTCTTATTTAAATCGTCTTATTGACAGCTAAGTTAGCATTTAGACATCGGCTTTCAGTACGTCAAAAATTCTTAACGCATTCACTGCCACCCTCTTTTCCTGGACATTCGGCAGGTGCCGCACTTTGCTGTGTGCCCCAAAGGCACATGTGAGTTCAACCGACTATTCTAAGTCTAAGGCACTAAGGCACAGGGTGAAAGTCACTAAATATTATGAACGCGTTTGTGCGTTCAAGGCACTGGGTGAAAGTAACGGAAACGCACAGGGCCGTCTTTAACCAATTTGAGGCCCTGGGCACATTAGGGTAATGGGGCCCCTATGACCTTGATAGAGCACGATTCTGTTAGAATAGACAAAGAAAGTAAACGAGTCACATTAAATGAATAGATATTAATAATATAATATTTCCTAAAAAATAAAATTAATTTTCAAAATACACCAAATTTGGGTTCTTCCTTAGAGCAAACAGCTAAATTAAATTTTCTTAAATAAACGCCTAATTTTTTTAAATTGAAAATGAGGCCGACGGTTATGCGAGCTCACCCAGAAGATTCACTCGTACCTTAAAAAGGTTCAGGTTATTTGAACTCGGAAGTACCTACATACGCCATTCGAATACCAAACCAGTAAACATTATAAAGAAAAGATGATTTTGACCAGGTAATGAAAGTAGCCAGTCGTACGTCGTCTGGATATCTGATGGAAGAAGGGGGAAGGCGGTATGAGCTCATGGAGTTCCTGAGCACACTCAACGAATCTAAAGAAATAAAAATGGGAAATAGGTAGTATTGCTTACAATTTTTGAAGTGAAAACTTCTTTAGCGGCGCTGAGCACTTTTGTACTGGGGAAAATTTGTTGAACTCGCGACAGATTCTAAGATTCTAAGACCAGCTAGTTGACCGCTCCTAGTAATCGTGATTGCGATGTTAGGAGGTGTCAACTCAGCTAAACTCAGCTGGCCCCTATACCACAAAACTTTACAAGTCTACAATTTGACAAAATTGTACAATTTTCCATAGAAAAAGTTCACAAATTTGTCGAATTGTACGCTTGTAAAGTATTGTGGTACAGGCCCCTGGTCTTAGATGCATAAGACACAATGATACTCGGCACGTATTATGTATATATGTAAATGGATTATGCGAATATGAATATGAACATGAGTATGAGTACGGATACGGATACCGATACGGATACCGATACCGATACCGATATGAATATCTTTGTTATTTGGGTCATTGTCAGTCGGAAAAACAAAAGTTGTCCATTCGGTGGACAATAGTTAACGGCTTGTGTGCATGTAATTTACGTTTTTATTACATGGATTTATAGACACGGAATTACAGATTATGCGGGTTATCAGATAACGCGGATTAAGCTTTGTAGCCCTTAACTTTTGGCATGTCCTGTCCACCGAAAAGACGCGCACCTAAATCTGACAATGACCCATTTACTATCTTTATTGAGTTTTCACTTCTGCCGGCACTCCCGGAGTGCAACCCGTTGTTTTTTTAACTAGAATCTATCATAGAATATAAATTTAACTAATTCTAAACCAATCTAAAATCGGCCGGCACCTGGCGCTGGTACTGGTTATGTTAGTCTGTGTGAACATTTAAACTTGTTAAGACTACAATTTTGCATTTCTTACCGGGATTTATAATTTTCGGAATTGTTTCAATTTGTTTTGGTAAATATAATGCTAAGCCTTATTGTCTTTCGTAACCACGCATGTAATCACGAATTCCAAAGGAAGAATGGAAGAATTAACTTTACTTTGTAACGAATTGTTATCAAGTCGAGCGGTAAGTCACGTGACTTTTAATCTTCAGCGGTGCGATTACGGAACATTTTCGATCGGTCGTACGTTCGAAATAATAGGTTTTAAAAAAAATACGCAATATCATCTGATCTTGGTGCTACGCCAAATCTTGGTACCTATCAGGAGCTATATTTATTTATTTTTTATTTTATTTATTCGGAGATAAAACAGAAACATACAAACAAAATAGGTGGCATTTACATAAAAAATACAACATATAGGTATTAAACTGTTTCCCTAAACATATATCTCACTGAGAACATACTAAGCATTAAAATTTGAAACCTTACAAAATACAAACAATTTTTGAACTAAAATTATATCTAATATGGTCGGAGAAGTTGACGCCACCTTTAGGGGGATACCGCGCTCTTTTGAGTTAGGATGCAACCCGAAAGACGCCAAAAGCATTTGGCTACAATTGTAGATGGTTAAAAATAATATCAAATGCGTCACAAAGGATATAGGACGAAAATATCACCGCAGCAAACGTCGCATAATCCCAAACTTTATATTTATACATAACAAAGAAACAAAGCTGCCCAACACAAAGATCACAACCTGGAAAGGGGATATATGGGTCCCCAACTCGTGGGAAATACCTCAAAGGGTCTGTCCGGACCCAAAAAAAGTATATAACCCGGGTCGTAGGTACCAGGGGTCCATATACGGCGAGGCGTCTTGCGGGAAATGTTAAGAAGGGTCCGGGAGGGACAGGAAAGGGGGCCGGAAGGTGGGTGGTGGGGTGGGGAAAAAATTCAGTCGAGAGGACCGTACCCTTGGCGCGACCCGGCGCCGTCTGCGCGCGTAATTAGTGATGCGGCCACGGGATGGGACCGTGTCGATACCGGATATTCGTTGACGATACGATTTTAATTCTAACCGGTCTTGCTTCTACGGCATCTAGCGTGCGTACCATCGTTATGTAAACCTACAGATTATTAAAGAACACAACTTTTGTACATTCTATAGAGCATGAAGTCACCAGAAGGTCTTCACAACATTCACAAGGCACATAAAATCTGTCAGTGAATATGTACTGCGACTCGGTTATAATTTACAATATCTTTGGCAAGTCGATTACATAAAGTTTTGTACGTATAAAATGTACGTAAGATTCTAAATGTTGTTTTAGTTAAAAAAATACTTTTAGTTAGTTGATTTGCTCATTCGAAAACTCATGCAATGGGTCATACAAAGATAGGTTAGCCTCTGTTCCGTGGTCATTAAAGCCTATTTTTCGTTGTACTCATATTTCGCATAAACAGTACCGTTTCTATAAATTCAAGTAATAAAAACGTAACTTACATGCTTAGCCCTTAACAATTGACCACAGAAGAACGCTTATTGTTTTTTGAACTATGTATCACCCAATGCCTCGGGTAGTAAAAACACTCGATAAAACTATCGACTCCCGGCAACACTAGCAGATTATGACAAGATACAGGGCACGAGGGCCGCTAACGACGAGGCAGCGCCAAAAGAACCTACATTAATGTTATTATAAGTTTTTCTAGCCCTACACATGACACCCGCCCCTCCCCCCGTACGGCGTAGTTTTTTAGAACACTAGCTCAGTGGGACTGAAGAGAATCGTGAGCGATGGTGTAATACTCAGGAAAACTACTGAAGAATCGACAATTTATACTCCGTTTTTTTTTTCAGATGAGAAAAATCGTGCGTTTGTCGTCATGCGATTTCAGGGAAAACAGTTGAAACGGGAAAATAGTGATAAGCTACTGAAATAAGTAAAATTAGTACAATATTATCCTCTGATGTCGTAGGGAAACGAAGAATTGTAGGCGAAAATTACCGTTAAAATTCTCATTTGAAAAAAAAAACGGAGTACAGGATATTCATTTGTTTTTTCATTTTAGCCTGTAATCGCCTCTGCTGAGCATAGGCCTCTCTTCGAATCGGTCGGTCTTGAGCCAGTCTTATCCAAGAGTGACCCGCGATACCATCGACCCATCGAGCAGTTTAGGATATAGGGAAAGAATATTTAGGTAATGTTAGTTAGCTTATTAGTTATTGCAAAGTAAAAATGTAGCAACAGGAAGCGATAATTGCAAAAGATAGTTAATTAGTATTGACACATATATAGAATTATGTCTATTTATTTAGTACATGTGAATTACTAAGAGCAGTTACCATATATTTATGAAAAAAAAGAATCTTTTGAAATCAACCCTAGTTTGACTTCTTTAAAACCTTGTATCTTGTCCCAGAAATCAACTAAACAGATAATTACATGCGTATCGCCTACCTCGCAAAAAAACACCTCTGTTATTTCTGATTTAAGCATTGGAATTTCAGATAAGAGTTATAAATAATAGTTACGCTGGGGCGTATGGTTTGTACCACCGCCATACTCGTTATATTATAGGTATAATGTAAAAATTCAGAGCTAAACTTACTAAAACCGGAATACTGCTGTTCACGCTTACCTGAAATAGATATGGACGTGTTAGTACAATTACAATGCATCAATTATCTTTATAATATACTTTACTTTTTAAAGGAACGGACGAAGTAGTAATTAAATAGATACTGACTTACCTACTTTGTACTTGTTAGATTTAAGCAATTTACTACTACTACTACTGAATTAATTATTTTTAATATTTGAACATGTTTATTATTGATGGGATTATTGCCGGATTTTTTTATTTATTTTTTTTATACATCGTACATTTTAAAATAAGAATCAATATCATTCAATTGTGTTGAATTTTCCATTTAACACTTTCGCTGCCATGCTTTTCGTAGCGCTACGCAATTTGCTCTAAATATGGGTTGACGCATGGTATCGGCTACACGTCTAAGAGCAGAGCGCCCGGTAGGCGGGTTCCTGGCAGTGAACGTGTTAATCCATATTGTACGTACTTCAAAACATGAATATTTCTGAAAAAAATGCAGCTATAAATACGAGTACAAACAGTAGATTATCAGCGCAGCTCTCAAAAGCGGGCCTCTAGTTTTAATTTTAACTAGGCGGTGCCGCAGCGCTCTGGTACAGCTTACTAAGCACGTTAATTTGCGCAGTATAATGCGGCCCATCCTCTCCCTAATTCCGGTTAGTTTCCACGCTAGCAGCTACAAATACTTTTCCATAGTTGCGTTTCACCCGATATCGCCGTTATCTAGTTAGCCCGGGTCGACGAGGGTCCGAAGGGTCCGCACTAAGTACCAGGACCGCATACGTAGGTAGGCGGTTCGCGTGATGCCCACTGCACACCCGCACCCGCCAACTTATTTATAAACGTCCGCGAAACCTGGCGAAACGTAATGCGAGTGAGGGATTGCGTTCGCGCGCTGAAACCAATTAGGCCGCTATGATCTCTTGGTAATAGCATTTTTCCTCTTTTATTTTTCTCCCTACATACGCGTTATATTTTTTTTATATAGACGACAAAGGAAAGTCAAGAAAGGTTGTTAATAAACCGTAACACAAACAAATGCCCGCGCTGTGTTCAAGCGTAACCCTTCACTGATTTCCGTGTCCCGAGCGAGTACATTTAAAAAAAAAATATAATAACATCGACCGCGCTTCATACTTGACCCGCCGTGACTCGTAGCTACCCTTACCCTTATAAATTTTACCTTAAAAATCCGCAAATTCGGGGCCCCGGCACGGCCGCTGGACCTTTCCCCGAAAAGGGTCTGCCGAAAGGGATTTGCCTTGGGATCGGGCATTCCGGTCTACACTTATACAAAATGTCCAATATGAGCGCACCCAGCTACCCTCGGGGCCCAAACATACCTAAGAGCTGGGTCCTCAACCCGTAAACAAAGAAGTTTGTTGCCGACCGACCGTGCGATTCTGCTGCGATAAAACGCCCACTTTCTAAAGCCGGGTTTTATAAAAATCCGTTAAGTAGACCAAAGGACAGATCACATTTTGGTAAGTTACTAGGTTTTTTTTACATAAGCTACTTAGTTGATTACATAACGTTTTAAATTTACTAATACAACTGTCATTTGTATGGAAAATGGCATTTAGCTACCTTAAACAAGATAGAAAATGTTACATAATATTGTGTATATTATGTAACGTTGACCCCTAAGTATAACTGGGGGCCGATTTTTGAGTGTCGAACGCTCGACTTTTCACTCGAGATCTGTCAAAAAACTATGATGTTTTGACAGATATCGAGTGAAAATTCGAGCGGTCGACACTTAAAAATCCTCCCCCTGATCTTTACAAAATCGAACATAAATCCAAAATAAAAAAATGAATAAAATGAACTTTATTCTGTAAGTAGGCCGCAATGGCACTTACAAGTCAAACCCTACTAGCGTTTCACAGAGGCCACTGCCGAGAAGAAACGCCGAAAGAAACTCAACAGTCAGCCATTTTCTCACAAAAATATGCTTATTACAATGATAATACTTAACGTACTTAAGATAAAGAAATCTAAGTATCTATATAAACCAACACAAAAACAAAGAATAAAACGAGGAAATAGTTAGTTATGTACAGTGTGTCTGCAAGAAAACATTTCGAAACTGTATACCTAAGCATTATCAAATTCTATTTCAGAAAAAAATGGAATCCTTTAGATTATAAATTTAGTTATACTGAGAGCAAAATGGGTGAATTTGTTTAAATCTGCATTACTTAGCTTTATCTTTGCCATAGCAATATATTTTATTTTCTCAATCAACATGCACAATTAGTTACTAGTTACTTTTATCTGTAGCAATGACTAACCAATAATCATAGCAGGAAATACTCTCTAGGGGAGCGGCAGGGGTGCTAATTTCTACGTCCCCTTTGAATTAATTTCCTCGGTGACAGACACTCGCAATGCTTTAGAAAAACAAACAAACGATGTATTAGTCGTTATGAAAACCACGCTATGTTACCATCGCATCAAAATAAACAGTGTTTTTAATGTGTTACCAATAGGGTATTAAACAAAGGTAAAAATAAATTATTTTTTACTTGATATCAAAGATCTAATGAAAATACTCGGAAAACATCAATATTTAATTTAGCTAATTGAAAGATTTTATAAGCTTAAAGATTGAAAAAGGACGCTGATTTGATCATACCAATTCATACTGTCTTAGTGACGTCACTAAGACAGTATTTCCTTACAAACTTTATACTAACAGAGCGTTTTTGACATTTAATAAAACGTTGCTGATTTGACTATGAGTAAAATACCGTATTATTAACAATGAATTTCTTAATAAACACCGCATATTCCCATTATACAATTAGTTCGTGTCAGCTAACTCTTTACGTAATAACGTAATTATACAAAAAGTCTTGACCAAAGTCATTATACTATCGGCCACCATGAATAATACCACTCCCTTACAATTTTAGCCAATTACACCGAAGCCAAAAAGATTGTTATGTGAATGAAACCGAATAAGTGCCTGGGTGTGGTCAGTTGTACTTACCGAATTCTGTGTTACCTACCGAAACTGATTAATACGGTGATATATTTCATTAAATAAACATTAGAACCAAATAACGTATGTTAGAATTTTTCAAAATAAGTAGTTGTCTGGATCGAATACTAATAAAAATGTTTGTACTTTATCGTAAGTTGCCGCAAACTATGTGGGCTAGAAACAAATGAATAAGAAAATAAGGTCCATGTCAATTTCTCGTTAAAACAATGGTACACTACGGTCTTCAAAATGGCGAACTAACTTTTTCTTAATTAATTAAGGCGCAAATTGATTATTTCGACGGCAGCAAGAATAAAAAGCGGGGGTAGGAACAAGGGGCGCAGCGGGCGGTGGGGGTGCCGCCTTACGTTGCGAGTGGGAAATGTGAAAGCAGACACACGAACCCCGCTGGCCGCGTACTGTCTGCAGAAAAGTCTATGTCCAAGAAAAATTAAAACTTTACATTTTAATGGACACAAAACTGCGGGCTTTACAGGCTTATTTGTATCATTTTCCGGCAAATATGTAACTTTCGGCGGCGTTAATAAGGTGTCATTTTCTTAGGGATCGTACATATTTCATTTTATAAAGGATCGGCAACGCGCACAAGACTCCTTTGGATTTGCGGGCGTCAGCTATAAAATAAAAAATTACTCTTCAATTTAGGCACCTATGAATGTCAAAAAAATACCACCTATATAGGCTGCGATATCTGCCATCAGGTGGGCCATACGCTTGTCTGCGACCGTCTAAAAATTTCGGTGACAATGCAATATTACAGTACCACCGAGCTGTATCGATCGATGATGGAGTCAGAAAATGGCGGTAGCAACTCCTAGACTGCTCACGATGATGTAAACCCGTCGTGTTTGACCTTATTGGAAGACTCTTAAGGGGAGGTATCCCCAACGCAAATGTCCCGCTCTAACACGCGTGAGTTTACAATTGACCATCCCGCTCTCTACGCAAGCTCTGCGCGCAGTTTTGTAAATATTTAGCTATAGTCATTAAGCCAATCATTTTATCAAAGCAAACCCTGCGAATTTGTCTATAACTATTTACGATCTTTAATTGAGTACAAAAATTAAATGTTAAATATCAGTAATATAGCCGTAGTATTGAAAAAACATTCCAAAAAGGGGTAACTTCGCGATTTTTTTCTATCGAGAGAAATTCATCAGGTCATGTAACTGACTGCGATTTTGACTAGACAATATCCTTATGTAATACATATATTTTTTTTAGATTTTAAGACACTATATCTCAGATGGTTTTTAAAAACTCAAAAGTGGTAATACACGGCCTCAACGAGTAGTTGATGTGATCACTGTGGATAAAAATCCAATCGCCAATAATATTTTAAAACATAACAGGTATACACTAAAAGATATTAATTTATTTCAGTTATAATTACAATAGAAAATATAAAATTAACTAATCTATACATTCCCCGAGGTCACTGCCCTTGGGGATGGTGCCCATAAGGATGGCCACATTTCCTCGTTGGATAGCTATACCTATCCGTTGATATACACTGGGTCATAAACACTACATTATCCTGTTCCCTCGAAAAACTTTATCAAATAGTTTTACTGCCACAGCATCTTTTAATATTGTGTCACACCCTAAGAAACGTTAAAACTTTTGTCGTAAACTGCACATGTATTGGATTTATAAGCTCATAGGAAAGATAAAACCACCCGTCCTGGAACAGAACAGGTTTTCGCACCTGCGGTGTGCCGTTAGTGTCATAAAATTCTCTACACTTAACATGCCGCCTCGACTCCTTCGATCATTATAAACTGTGGCCAAGATATGCAAGTTACTCTAAAGTGAAAGGTGTAATAGAGGATATATCGTCTGGTGACAACACAAAATTCAGTAGCAAATCTGTAATTATTCTTAGAACCGTCGTATCTCAGTATTGAATCGATGTTAAGATACGAACGTAATTTTTTTTAAGGTTTGAATTAAATCATAAGTATAGGTAGGTGTTTGTTACATAGTGGCGATATAGGCTAAGACAGAATAGGGTGGCGTGTATACTTAAAATCATTACAGTTGAACGAATTGCTACAAAGCAATTCCTTCAAAAAGCTACTTTACTGTTGAAACAATAAGGTTCAAAATCCAATAACATTTTAATACAAATACGTTCAACAAAAATAATTTCAACCATACTAATTTATAATTACAGACATCGGAAAAAACTTGCGTGCAATTTTCATTACTTTGCGGGGCTGCAGGCTACCGAGGCGGGATGAGTACGATCAAACCCCGCAATGTAATGAAACTTGCACGTAAGTTCTTCTGACATCAAACATCCATGTAATTAGATTTAAACAAACAATGCTTACGAAGACAGACAGTTTGGTGCAACCCACTTTTAGGGTCAGTTGCACCAACATACGAACACAGACCGGTCATCGTCAAATATGGCGCCGGCAGCTGTCATCCCATAGAAACTTGTCAAACCTTCCATACAATCAGATTTGACGAACACCGCTTACGATTACAGACGGTTTGGTGCAACCCAGCCTTAGTCTGCGTAGGCCATACACATAGAACAGCTTAACTTCTTTATTTCAATTTCAAATGCAGTTTCCTATCATTTTGCCGCTAGTTTTTTTTAAACCTTAAAGAAATAAAGAAAGGAAATTTATGTCTCGACTTTTTCTGCAGGTAGTACGTCAGACGGCCGGCGTGCCCGGCGTACTAGCAGTTATTATTTACCGGCTTTATCATTTCGAAAATTTCATATTCCCCGCACTTGGACGCTTGAGGTTTAAAAGCGTAAGCGAAGGGGGACGTCAACTTTTTGCCTACAAACAGTACGCTTAGTGCGGCCAAGTACCAGGCTAGCATACCCAACAGGGGGCTGGGGTGGTCGAGCTAGAAATAATAACCCCGGCGCATGCAAGACGGGTGAAGCGCTGGACATTCGTGTTAACTATGAATGGCTATTTGGTTGCATGTACGGGGTGACTACAAAAAAAAATTGATAATAATTATAATAACGGGCACGGAAATTGCTCAAAACCGTCAGAAATCATGGACACTCTGTATATTGAATAAATATGGATACCTACACTATTGATCCGGTCCGTGGCATGAAAAACGGGTCAACCTCGTAATGAGAGATAATAATCTGCAAACTGGTATATACACCTTCGTTTTGTCGTAGCAGCTTAATACATATTTCGTTATTATTTCCCGAGATTCACAGTTAAAGTTGCATGGCAGTATATGTTACGTATGGCTGAGCGCTGCGCGCTCTCCACTCTCTATCTCAAAGACGGTTGAGCACATGAAAAATATTCTAAAACCAAATCGGTCGCAAATTTTACGCCCTACATTTTTGTCGTTAACGTCATTGGAGTTATATACGTTAGATACTTAATTACGAAAAAAGTGTTCTGACATTTGATCTTGAATATTATATGAAAAGAACACCATATTTTGTGTGACTTTTAAGACAGCTTATAGAACGCCAAAATAAAGGTGTATAAGAGTTCCCACGTTATTATCTCTCATTCCGAGATTGAACCCCTAATGTGACTGGATCAGTAACATATAAGTAATTACCAGTGGGTTGTCGGCGAAAAAACACAACAAAACAATGTTTTTGTTTACTTGACTTGTAATCGCGTCACCTCGTAGACATGAGGTTAAGATACTGCAACTTTTAAGGATGGGTGTTTTAATATACATAAGCCAGTATTAAGTAAATCGAAAATTAGTTATAATTTCAGCTCCAGCATATTCGTGGGTACCTTTGAGTAACTTTTTTTAAAGTTAACAGTTTAAAATACAATTTTATATGCATAGTAATTTTTGGAGCATCCTGTACAAGATACTGTAGCACTTGCTACGGCGTAGCGTCCAAATGGAACGGATAAACACTAAAACACTTCAAATAAGTCCTATTAGCTACGCATCGTCTAGCTTGACTATGACTATGTACATATAGGTTATATATGTTGACACAAGGCGACGCCGACGCCGACGCCAGCGAACCCATCAGGGTCCCTAGTATTTTTAATGAAACCTGCGGCGTCGGGCGGGCGAACTGTACCGTATTAATCTTAGCAGCGGACGTCCTAACCTCCTGCGGCCCCTGCGCCCCTGGTAGGTGGTGCCTAAAGATCCCCGCCGTGGGGGCGAGATTCCC
The DNA here is from genome assembly GCA_951800055.1 of Cenopis cana. Taxonomy (NCBI): domain Eukaryota; kingdom Metazoa; phylum Arthropoda; class Insecta; order Lepidoptera; family Tortricidae; genus Cenopis; species Cenopis cana. Next base: position 4,094,021 of record OX637495.1, read on the forward strand.
CGATTTTTCTCCATTTTCCCTAGTTTTTTGCTGCATGCATTATGCAGGGCGGTACGGGTTTCGAAATTTATCGATGGCAAAATAAAAGTAATGCGTGTTTGCGAGCCTGTGAAGCAGCTTATTAATTTCATGTTGATTGAAAATTGCGCCCACTTTTGTAATGGACCGACTTTGAGGGACATAAATAATTGCGGTTGTTTTTATGTGAGAGGACGTTGGGCGCGCCGCGGACGGGCCGCGTCAACGGAATCACGTGTCAATAAAAGAATTGGCGCCCGTTTATTTTTCATTTCAGCGGGAAACGAGGAAATTACGAGCGAGTAAAAAATACGTCTCGATCTTCGCCGGGCAAAAAAATCCGCCGAAAAGGAAGCGAGCGACCATTAGGGTATTATCGGGGAAAAAAGGGCGGAGGGGAAAATCAGAAAAAATTGCTCGGAGCCACCCTTTCCTTTTCGTGAGCGTCGCCTCTGTGCCCCCTTACATTAGACTCCCCGCCGGGGGGGCATGTATGGAGGGGGCGAATTACATAAACGGCAGGTGAATTTGGAAAATTAAAGTTGGTACACTATCAGGTTAGCCGGCTTGCTGCCCGCTACCCACAACCCAGCGGCCGCTCCCAGCGACCTAGTTTTACGCCCAAACTGCTGCGCGCAACGCACTATCACGAGTGTATGCTGCTTTCTCCCACTATAAAATATCTCATGTAGTTAAGCAATGTAAAAGGTTTTCTGGAAGAGATCGCTCTTTAGCGATAAGACCGCCTGTTATTTACTGTAATAGCTTTTATTTATTGAGGTGTGCAATGAAGAGTAGGTATTTGTATTGTATTGTAATCCTAAAACAAAAATAAACTAAACATAGATGAAATACCTAAATAAAATTCTAAATCTTAAACTTTCCTATCACGGTACGAAAGGATACAAATTAAAAATAAAAGCCAATCATTCTAGGCTAAATAGTTCAAGCGAGTCTTCTTTTTTAAACAATTCCAAAACGGTCGAAAAGTTTGTTAAAAATTTGTAATTTTTTAATAGTGAACTCTACTCTAGCTGAAAGGCCCTCTTTGCAAATGCCAATAAAGACGATCTTTAAATTGTGCCTTATTGACACCGCAAAAGGGGGTATTTTTGCTTGAAAATATACTAGTGAGTATGAGGACCGAATTTTACCCTTATAAATTCTATGACAGTGTTTCGTGTCACAACGGAATCAATTTAAATGTAGTCGAATTAAAGGCCTTAACTTATGGTACAAAAATTAGGTCCTTACCCGTACAATGAACGTAACAATACGATTGACAATTCATATCATCATTATTAATTGATCACTAAATGTTTCACTTTATTAATATTCAATTTTATCAATTAGGTATTCAAAACAGTCATACACGTAGTTCGTACTATGACTGCAATTATGTCATGACTTTATTTTCCGCAGATTAAATTTTCAACCATTCGCTTTTCCGATCTCTCCATCGTTTTACAAAGTGAAATTGACTTAAACAACGCTGACATAAAATTGAAATTCGCGCGCCATCGCATCTATATCGTAATAAATTACTGGACAAGAATGAGAGACGATAATGTTATCGGACACTGCGAGTTGAATTTTTACAGATGACGTGACATTGACATTGACGGTGACATTTCAAGCCAAAATTAAACATGGTAAATGTTTAATTTCGGCACACCCTTCTTTATAATCGTTCATATATCACCTATTTTAGTTAAATTACCAGTAATAAAACTTTAAATGTTTGTTAAGCGGATGCGTCCGCTAGCGAAAATCTAAATTTTTTAATCAAAGTGAAAATTGAAAAATTCAACACCACAGGTGGGATTCACCATCACAAGGGATACCACGGTGGCTCAATTGGTAGAGCAATGGACGGATTCCAGAGGTCGTGGGTACAAATCCCACCTGTGGTGTTGAATTTTTCAATTTTCACTTTGATTAAAAAATTACCAGTAAGATTGTTTGACAAGGGTTTAAAGTAAGTCATTACCACGAGATGGTTATTTTCCCGAAAGTAGTGAGGGAAAATTTTTCGAGTGGTAATATGCCTTTTAGGCTCGAGTTATATACACTCCACTTTTCACTTCGATTGCGAGAAAACACATAAACACAAATTATAATTAAGTCAAATTACAAACGATCTGCAAGGTGACTAGGGTCGCATAGACATTCAGGGGACACGAAAAAACCCAAAGGGACGCTAACGAGTGCGTACGAGGTCTCGAGACGCGTCAATATCAAAATAATTCATGTGTGACAATAATTAAGAGGTTTCGCCCCCCTGCCGGGCCCCCTGTCCCCTTGGGTACGGCGGGGGGGCAGGGGTACGAAACCTCGTAGCCCTCGCGCTTCTGACTCGGTGTACCGTGGGAGTGATCGGATTCGCCAAGTATTGTTTAAGTGATTCTAAACATTTTTTGCACTCCTATCGCTTTATTGGGCCCGGCCTATATACACCGTGGGCGCCAACAACCCGAAAGATTTAAACCAACGATTCTAGAGCCTAATTAGAGTATATCTTTATATAATATAATTCTTCTGTACATGTGTATGTATGTATGTATGTATGTAATAACTTCCTAACTAACTTTTGTGTGTTTGGTTCCTTCTTTCTTTGCACGTCTTAATGAGCACCATAAAAAACGAAAACACGATAACGACGCCACCTACCGGGTCCAATTGTATTTTAAAACCTTCCCAGGACCAACACAAATATTACACACAAAATTTCATCCCAATCGGTGCAGCCATTTAGAAGGAAGTAGGAACCAAAGACACGTACAGAAGAATTATATACGAGTATATAAAGAAGATGTATATTGCATCCACTCTCTCCCGCCGGACAAAGAAAGGACGCCTTAGCCACTCGCCGTCCGGGCACCGCTCGGCCTCGTGGCCAAACAGGGGCATTCTTTCTATACCTATCTCTGACAACATAATGACGTTATTATCCCAGTGTTCGATAGTGACCCGATACTTGACACTTTCAATCTCATGTCATATTTGACCGAGTGAAGCGAAGGCGAAAGTCTCTCGTGGTCATTTTGGATTTTTAAAAACGTATATAGCTCACAGAGACACTAGTTTTAGTGAGTTTTCGAATTTTTTACGTTCACTAAAATAATCCATACTTCCATACTAGTATTATAAATGCAAAAGTTTGTTTGTCTCTCTGCCTGTTACCTTACAGAATATTTGTATTGTATGTACATAGATACTTAGGAGTTAAGTACAGGTTATTTGTACAGGTGCACCTATGAAGTAGGGGTACGGAACCCTCGTTGTGCGAGTACAATTCACACGCAATGGGTTTTCAGAAATAATGAAATGCTTCTTATTTACAGCATTGTAGAGGGAATAACATGATGACACACTTCTATGCTTGTGTAGCGGTATAGTACTTGTATGGCATACAGCGTTTATACCCACTATATAACATACGCATGACGATGGTTTATCCAAAGCAATAAAACAATGACCGCTAATAAAAACTTACCAGGCTGGCATAAATCGTCAGCAGTACTAATTCTGAGGAGTAAATAGCGGCGCACCTACGGAGTCGGGTCCGAAATGATTATTTAATAGTAACCCTCCCCCTAAGGCCGCAGGGGGGCATGGGACCCTAGAAAAAGTTTCAGCCACGTCTATCAAACTAAGGGAGCGGACAGGGAAAACCTTTGAATAGCCGCTATACTTATGTTCCCTGGGTAAACTATATTTGTACTAGGTACATATATGTTAGCTCTATTACTTATGCAATGATGCTTGAAAGCTGCGTGGATGTAATTAATGTAGTTACAATTTACGTAGTTACATACAAACACTTATTTAAGTATATCGTTTATAATTAGCACTCGGTTCTATGAAAAATTCGTTGTACTGGCATGACTGGCATGTGTCAAATGTTTGAAACACAAAAAATGAAAATATGACAGTCAAACCAGACATTGCTTGTGCACGCAAAAACGGCTCCTGCTAGAAGAAGAAATACAATTATTTAAATTTGTAATACATAAAAGAGATTGACAATTATAATTATATTTATTCGTGGTGTTATACAATATACTCTTTATTGACACCTCAAAAAACACAGTATAGAACATTAGGCTTAAAGCACAGGTAAACAAAACAACAGGCGGTAATGTTACGATAATCCCAAAAAACATGTCTAATTCCTGGGAACCGATTTTTGAGTATCGAACGCTCGTCTTTTCTTTCGAGATCTGTCAAAAAACTATGATGTTTTGACAGATTTCGAGTGAAAATTCGAGCGTTCGACACTCAAAAATCGGCTCCCTGTTCCACAAAATTCGTGAGCGAAAAGTTCGTTATACCGCGGACCGCTGATAACCCTCGCACGCAACCGTTACGCTTATTTGTACATAAAAGCATGTTATCATTATCAAAACTATTAGAATTCATCCGTTTATTTTACCCTACATTACCCTAAATTTTGCGCTGAATATATTGTAATATCAAGCGTAAGCATAGTAACTTTAGGTTAGTTATATATTTGGCAGAGTGGTTGATACTGTAAAGAAAACTAGAATAATTTTATTTTATTCTACGTTATTGAATACACTTTAGATAAACCTGTAGGCTTGGAACAAAAAATTTAAACACTGTTATGAATTTCAAAAAAACAGCTCGAAATATGACTATTTATACCTAGCCCAAACAAGATCTCAATCTTGTGTCAAATTAGTATGAATTAATTATTTATTTATTTATTATGCTCTGCTCTGAATGTTTTTGTTACAATTTGCAGATAAATCAAATATACACAGTGTCTTTGTTATCTACCTACTTGATTTCAGTTTGATATCCACTGTAACGTCACTTTCATGGCAAATTTTAATGTTTCTAACCCAAAGAGTACAAAATTCAACTGTATAATAAGTACCAACATAACCAGGGTAACATAAAAGGTCGGAGATATAGCGCCGCGTATAGTTAGGCCAGCCTTGCGACGCTGTCAGTGCAGATTATGTGGGGTTGAGTGTACCAAGGGCTCCCACGGGCGAGGCTGGGTTCGCCGCGTACTTTCGTACCGTGATGTCCAGAGGTAGCTAGTTCATTTGGAGGCGGCATATTCATCTTTTTTAATCTATTTCTTTTTTTGGTAAAACATGAAAAGTTCGTATGGTAACTATTTTTTAAACGCGTTCGTTTGCGTTTTGTTTCGAAAAAAATACATATACTAGAAGTTCTGAAGAATTTTTGCACAGCATCGATTGTATATCTTGCGTGAGCGTGCTTACTCATTGGGCATGGTTTAAAATCGGCTTCACTGGGGGGTTTGTAATGCTCCGAGGCTAGCCTTTCTTGGTCTTAAACTAGAACGTATCGCAGTTCGGTTACAGTTACAGTTCGCTAATGAATATTTAGCTGGCATGTACGAGTATCAATCAAGCCTTATTTACCTGCGCACGACACTCGAATGCGAGTTTTATTACACTGCGGATCACAGAGGTATAACAAGTTCAATCGCTCTATAAAACCGCGCAATGTAGTTAAACTCATGCGAGTCTCGTACACACGTATTTGGGCCTTTAAGCTTCGAAAGCCATATTTAGGGCTCGCAACTAGCTATGGTCGCTGTCACCGTTAACGGCGTGGATATTTAAAAAAGTGCGAGTCAGAATTCGCCCATTTATGGTTCCGAGCCAACCGAAAAATTAAGTTGGTTTGTTTTCGCGCCCCCTTTATCTGTATTGACTTTAGACTATTTGTGTGGCTTTGGGACAACAAAATGTTTATATTGCTTATACTGTGAAAATTTGAAGACTGTAGCTCCAACCGTTTGGATGTAAACCCTGGTGACAGAAGACAGACGGACAGACTCGTGGGTGACAGCAATGGGGTTCCGTTGTAACCCGTCGGATACGGAACCTTAAAAAGAAAGGTACGTACAAGCCGCATCCAAAAGTGGCAACCATTCACGCCGCCAGCGCACCGCCGCGCCTATAAACCCGGGCGGGTCGGCAACAGTAATGATTTACGCTCCCTTTAAACTTTTATCGAAACTCTGGCGTACTCATGCTTCCCTGATTTTTGTCTTCCCTAATCATTAGAATCAACAAACTATAGAAATTTTGGATTTGCTTACGTTTGCTCCCAATCTCGGTTACCTACGCGGCCCACATAATTTATACCTCACTTTATCTTATTTTGCCGCTACCCTAACCCCTAAAACCCCATTGATACCTCGGGAACCTAACAGAGGTATCAATGGGGGTTTCTTGGGGTTTATTTTGTAAGGAGCGCTCCCATCTCAAACAGTAAAGTTACGTAGATAATTGTATTGCCAAGTTACTTTATCATCAACATTGTCTTTTGAAAAGTACTTTCAGAAATTGAATATTGTGCTGGTGGAGCATAGCGTGTTCTCGCTGTGTGAATTGCAAACTCATGGTAAGGGTACTGCACATTTCTCTTGCTTTCAACACAAAGAATCCTCAAATCAATTCGGAAACATGCTTGTGATGCTTCAAGAGTTGCAAGCGTCCACAGACTAAGGTGTGTTAGTGTTCGCCAACAGGCCGATTAAGGCGGTGTATGCTTGTTTGCAAAAGACGTAGTACCTATTTTTGAAAATATATCAGCGATATCAGCGTGATTTGTTATAATTATTAGGTAACTAAATATGTTGTTTGCCTCTACTTATTGTGTTTTTTTGTATTGTGTTGTTGTTCTTTGAGGCACCAGAGATGTGCGAGGATGCGTTTTCATACATTTTACACCTCGCAACGCGCCGAGCGAGGTGTCAAATATATGAAAACACATCCTCGCACATCTCTGTTGGAAACGCAGCCTAATTGAGGTGTGCAATAAAGAGTATTTGTATTGTATTGTCTGTATGCGAAAAGGCTGGTGCATGTTGCTGTGTTGAGAGCGAGAGACCTTGTCCTTTGTGCTGGTGAATTTTCAAATTTTATAGAGTTGGCAACGCGCACGCTCGTGACTGCTTAGGAGATGCGGGCCCCTATAGGCTACGGTGTCCGCTTACCTACACTTGTTTGCCAACATCATTGTACATATAAAAAATATGGCTGCAAGTTGCAACACCGTAATAAAATAAGTAGACTATCATTTCGTTTCCAAAATGACATGAACAGGTTAGCGAGAAAACGACATGACACGAATGTGCGTGTTTCGCAACCTCTGGTAATTCTACGGCTGAACTTAAGTGATGTTCCAGGGAAGAAATAGCGAAACGGACACAAGAAAAATATAAATATACATTATACATACAAAACCCCGTTGTCTACCCGTTAAACACGAGTGCTGTAAAAGACTAAACGTCGGAATGTATTTCATACGTAAGATATATACGCGATAAGAGCCGTTTAAATCATTTTACGTGTACAGTATATAAAAATATTGTAGTTTACCAGATAAGACACACACACAAACGACAAGTTAAAAATGGAATCGCACATAAAGTGAGTTTTTTACTTAACCCGCCCCGTTTACACAAGTGCGAACAACATTAGTTTTGCATTTGTACGGTGGCACCGCAGTTACAGTTACAGACTGAGTGAACTTTTCATTGTCTCTTAACTCTCTTGGCACTTATCATTATTCTATCTTTTAGCTACAGTTTTTATCTTCAGAATTGGAGTGTTCACCAAACAATTCATCAGCCTTGTCGAATTTAAGGATAAGCGCTTTGCCGTGCCAAGTCGGGGCGCCGAGCCAGTCGCAAATAAATGCCAGTTAAAACCCTTGCGCCGGGGGTGGTGCCCACCCCGTTGTCATTTACCCTACTTACCGTCGCTACCAGGCTAGCATACAAGCAGCGGAGAATTTTAACGGAATTAGTCGCGAGCTCGCCGCCTGCAGGGCGCCGCAGTAAATTCACCACACATGTAGGTACTAGGAGCGGCGAGGCGCGGGGAGCTCCCGCCCACCTCCACTCCTAGTTTTAGCGCCTAGTAACTCGGCAGCACGAGTTGTCTACACGCAATGCCGCAAAAAACAGTTCCCCGGCCCCAAAGTCTTGTTAACGGCTCTACCCTACTACGAAGAGGGCTGTTTGCTGACCTATTTCGCCGCTCAATCCGAATGACGGCATTGACAGCTCCCTAACTGACCGACAGTTAGGGACACGTGCTCAAACAAATACACTCAAATTAAAACAAATTCTAAGCCAAATCCTTACACAAATTTAAGCCGTAACTACATAAGAAAAAAATCGAAAATCATTTGAACTGGAGTAGTTTAGCGTACATGTTAACCCCGCGGATAGTCGAGGGGGTCTGAAAGACCCTCTGGTTGATAAATCGATCGCGTAGACTTAATTATGTCATGATTCAAGGTCGGATGTGATGCATATCGAAACAACCTTCAAAATGTCATATTTAGAAATGGCCATTAAAAAGAGGCCTTTAAACCAAGTACATAAAGTGGAATTCGGATCAAATTGCAACCGCTTAAGAGCGCGCGTAGATTATATATACCTCGATACGCAACCGTACATTAAATTGCTTTTAAAAGGGGAGTTCCTATTTCTATGAATAACTGAATTGTGTTAAATTGCATTCTTGATGATGGCAGATGACCCTGTTCTGGCCACTGACCCTGTTTTGGCCATTTTCAACTTCAAAGCGATGCTAACAAGACATAGAAAACAAAACAAGTCTATAATCTATGGTAGTTACAATAATGAATTATGGCAACACAGATACAGTTAGTCAGCTATCAGTGTCAAACGTCACTGAGACGATAGCTGCCATTTTTTGTGGATGTGTGTGAAATGTGCTCATCTATACATATAATAAAGCAGAAGAGGGTCGAAAATCTGTACATTGAAGATATTAGTAAAAAAATCGATGGAGGGGTCTAAGAATCGATAACAGAACACGTTTCAACTGTTTTTAGAATTCGTGTCTGTTTGTCTGTTTGTCTGTTTGTCTGTTTGTCTGTTTGTCTGTCTGTTTATATGTCTAACTATCACGCGAAAACTAGCGAATGGATTTGAATACAGCCTTCACTAATATGTTTATTGGATCTTCGGCCAGGTTATAGGCTATAAAAATCATACAGGTTAGGGATGAAAGGGGGTGAAAAGAGGGGTTAAACTTTGTATGAGAAATCTTTCAGTTCATGATTTACAGGCTTGAAAGTTGGTAAGTATATACATGGACGCAAAGTAAATAGAACCTCATTCAAACATTGTATAATAAACAGATAGTATTTGAAAAAATGGGGGGAGAAATAACAATACCTCTGCCTCTCAAGGCTATAGACAAAAATACAAAAGTCCCTCAAACCATATTAACTGTTTGAAATGAGAGATCTAATTATGTTGGTCAGTCAGTCGCTATCAATATTCACAAACTTTACTACGCAACCTCGGTTTTTTTTTGTTTTCGATGGAGGGTACCTTACCTACGCAGAGCGGCGGGCTCTCGGTTGCATGGTAGCACTTGCGACATGTCATCATCATCATCATCGGCCTATATACGTCCCACTGCTGGGCACAGGCCTCCTCTCATAGATGAGAGGGATTGGGCAGTAGTCCCCACGCTGGCCCAGAGCGGGTTGGGGACTTCACATACAACTTGCGACATGTACTACCTATATATTAAGTATGCGCATTTTTGTATAAAATATTGTTTTTTGAGGTGCTCATTACAAGAATGATACTTATCCATTTTCAAATCGAAGATGGCGGACATTTGCTTATTTACTTTTCTTAATAATCGACATAGGTGTCATCTTTGAGGTTCTTCGAGGTGCCGATTAGTTGCGTTTTCCGTCAGCAAAATGTATAAAATACGTTCAGCGCGTAACAGACATAAATTTAGGGTATATTGGTATTCGTTATTAAAACATACATACCTACGTAACAATAAACATCAAAGTATGACCAAATTCGAACAGGCGGATTGGAAAGCAAAAAAAACCGGCCAAGTGCGAGTCGGACTTCGCACATTTAGGGTTCCGAACCGACCGCAAAGTTAAGTTGGTTTTTATAGGAAAAATAAGGAAATTTCAAAGAAAAAAATCTAATTTATCAATATATTAGTATTTGTTGGTAAAAAATACGTAATAACAATCATTATTACCAGATTTTAAGTTTATAGGTGTTTGCAAAGTTAAAAAATTCATCGGAACAAAATTTCGTAAATTCCAATAATTTATGAACAAAAAAAATATCTATTCAACTACCTCTTTACAAAGCCACTTGATAGGTCAACAAATTTTTTTTGTTCAATATTTTGCGCTCGCTGCGCTCGCGTTTTCATCTACATTGCTTGATGCGTATGAAGTATTTTCCGTACCTGCATCATAATGTTCGAATCATTTCGCACTAGCTTTTTTATCTACATTACTTGACGCGTAGGAATTATTTTCCGTAACTGCATCATAATGTTCGAAAAATTTCGCGCTCGCTGCGCTCGCGTTTTCATGTGCATCAAGAGAATGAAGTATTTCCCGCACCTGCATCATAATGTTTGAAAAATTTCGCGCTCGCTGCGCTCGCGTTTTCATCTACATCACTTGATGAGTATTTTCCGCACCTACATCATAATGTTCGATAATTCTCGCGCGCCCTACACTCGCGTTTTCATCTGCATTATAGTTGATGCTTATGAAGTCTTTTCCGCACCTGCATCATAATGTTCGAAACATTTCGCGCTCACTACGCTCGCGATCTCATCTTCATTTCTTGATGCGTATGAAGTATTTTCCGCACCTGCATAATAATGTTCGAAAAATTACGCGCTCGCTGCGCTCGCGTTTTCATCTACATAACTTCATGAGTATGAACTATTTTCCGCACCTGCATCATAATGTTCAAAAACTTTAGCGCCCGCTACGATCGCTTTTTCATCTAAATTACAGATGCGTTTGAAGTCTTTTCCGCACCTGCATCATAATGTTCGTAAAAATTTCGCGTTCGCTATGCTTGCGTTTTCATCTGCATGACTTGATGCGTATGAATTATTTACCGCACCGGCATCACAATGTTCGAAATATTTCGCGCTCGCTGCGCTCGCGTTTTCATACACATTACTCGATGAGTGTGAAGTATTTTCCGCACCTGCATCATAATGTTCGAAAAATTTCGCGGACGCTGCGTTCGCGTTTTCTTCTACATTACTTGATGAGCATTTTCCGCACAACCTACATCATAATGTTCGAAAATTTTCGCACGCCGTACGCTCGCGTTTTCATCTACATTATAGTTGATACGTATGAAGTCTTTTCCGCACCTGCATCAGAATGTTCGAAAAATTTCGCGCTCGCTGCGCTCGCGTTTTTATCTACAATACTTGATGAGTATTTCCGCACCTACATCATAATGTTCGTAAAAATTTCGCGTTCGCTACGCTCGCATTTTCATCTGCATGACTTGATGCGTATGAATTATTTTCCGCACCGGCATCATAATGTTCGAAATATTTCGCGCTCGCTGCGCTCGCGTTTTCATACACATTTGATGAGTGTAAAGTATTTTCCGCACCTGCATCATAATGTTCGCAAAATTTCGCGCTCGCTGCGTTCGCGTTTTCTTCTACATTACTTGATGAGCATTTTCCGCACTTACATCATAATGTTCAAAAAATTTTTACGCGCCGTACGCTCGCGTTTTCATCTACATTATAGTTGATGCGTATGAAGTCTTTTCCGCGCCTGCATCAGAATGTTCGAAAAGTTTCGCGCTCGCTGCGCTCGCGTTTTCATCTACATTACTTGATGAGTATTTTCCGCACCTGCATCATAATGTTCGACACATTTCGCACTCACTACGCTCGCGTTTTTATCTTCATTACTTGGTGCGTATGAAGTGTTTTCCACACCTGCATCAATGTTCGAAACATTTCGCGCTCGCTGCGGTCGCGTTTTCATCTACACTATTTGATGCGTATGAATAAGTATTTTCCGCACCTACATCGTAATGTTTGAAAGAATTCGCGATCGCTGCGCTCGCGTTTTCATCTTCATTACTTGATGCGTATGAAGTATTTTCCACACCCGTATCAGAATAAGCGAAAAATTTCGCGCTCGCTTCGCTCGCGAGCGTTTTCATCTACATCAATAATAAGTTAATAACATATATTTAGTCCTCTGTCATGTTTCATGTGGGCGCATTGAGCCGGCGTGCGCAATGTTTGGCGAGACAACCCGGCGAAATACGGTGTAGAAGTTGATATGGATAATGGATATTCACGCGAATGAAGTCGCGGGCAAAAGCTTAGATAAATAAATTTAAAACCTGGACTACCCGTGCGAAACTGGGGCGGCTTATAAATGCGAAATTAACTCTGTCTGCCTGTTTCCTCTTAAAATGCTCAACCGATTTAGATGAAATTTGTTATGGATATAGTTTGAGTCCTAGGGAAGGACATAGGATACTTTTATCCCGGAAATCATCCCTTAACGAGGTTTAAGTTAGAATGGAAGAGAGATAACTAGGTAAGCGCATGAAATAGAAGAATGAAATAACATTCTAACGCGATGACGCGAGTTCTACGCAGACGAAGTCGCGGGCAAAAGCTAGTTTCTTAATAAAAACAATAAGGGCAGTGGATGAGTAATCAGTTCATATCTCTGGAATCTTTGTTTATTTTTTAAATGTGAATGTTTATACTATATTGAAATAAGATTGTCTAAGCAGAGTTTTAGTAATTTGCTTGCTAATTGCACGAAAAGTGAGGATATAAGCCGGTGGCCACAAATGGGGCAAATATTATGCGATTTTCCATCTTTGGCCAGGTCGATGGCCAAAAGTGGCACACGTTGAAACCCCAGTTCTGGCCAATTAATGTTTAACGTGGACTTTTTATGTAAAGTTGGTGGCCTTTTTTGCTGTTTCTTCACGACGTTGATGAAATTAAAAATCCGTTTTTGATTTATAAATTTGAATGTGGATTACAAGCAGAAATCGCAATTATTAAATAGGCCTTGTCTATGTCTCTGCCTTTTAATGTCTCACTACTCTTCAATTATTTTATTTCAGGCTTCCACATTAATGCACTGTTATGTACCTATGTTTGCTATTTGAATGAGGTTAAAGTTGCTATTTGCGATATAATTTCTCATGTTAAATCTTGTAAGTGTTTAGTATAAGACTGAATACTGTAAAAGGTAATTGAGTACCTACTTAATTATTTTGAACACCTAAGAAATAGTTGATTGTGCAATTTCTAGCTATTTACTAATAAATACTACTAATTTCTAATTTATTGTTGCTTTATTTCATAATGGCCAGAACTGGCACATAGTGTGGCCACAAATGGGTAAAATGTGGCCAAAAGTGGCTCCCGGGCCTCCTCCGAGGCTTTTTTTCTTAAAAATAGTTATTTATTATAAGTTTGGTAATACTATGGTTCTATATGTCAAGAATAATATATTTTTGATAACATTAAATAAAAATAATGTCCGAAATAATTATATTTTAGAAATACCAAGCGCTTGAGTAGTGAAAATCTCTTAAAATGGCCAAAACAGGGTCATCTGCCCTAATTTGGTTGAAATTAGAAACAAACATTGATGCAAACAAAACATGGAGTCACTTCATATGGGCTAAGTACTAGTTTCAGCATGTTTTCTATTTCGCGGTTTATTTTTCCAAAACATGAAATCTTTAACTTTACAGGTCCTAAAATAATTGTACTAAGTTATTTTTATTTCATAATAGTTTATATTAACCGTAAATGGTTTTGATAACAGAAAAATAGATAGATTAAATATCACAGATCAGTAAACCAAAGTAGGTAAAATACACTTTTTCATCACGAAATACAAAAAGTTTAAATACAAGTAGTTTAGTACAATTTTTTTACAAAACTCAACTACCTACTTATAATAAAAATATTTCATTTATATAATAATAATGATCTTGTGTTTCCCCTCGCATTATATTATTTCTGCATATAATATAAATATATTAGGTATCTTACACAAATCGAATTAGCCTCATAAGCTCATTAAAGATTGTATTAGTGTACCTGTACCTACTAGTACTAGACGATAAAATAACACATAATAAAAATAATTGGTACACAAAAATACTCCAAGCAAGACTCAGAACAAAAATAATCATCTGTCACTTTTTGACACCGCTTGATAGAAAGTGACGAATGTTAATCTTGTCGTTTATCACGCGACAACAGCGATCATAATAATAATACGTGGAAAACATCCGCTCCGTATTACTGACGAAAAAACCTACAGAACCTAAAACTATGGTCATTTTGCTGTCTCTCATAATAAACTATGGTCATTTTGCTGTCTCTCATAATAAACTATGGTCATTTTGCTGTCTCTCATAATAAACTATGGTCATTTTGCTGTCTCTCATAATAAACTATGGTCATTTTGCTGTCTCTCATAATAAACTATGGTCATTTTGCTGTCTCTCATAATAAACTATGGTCATTTTGCTGTCTCTCATAATAAACTATGGTCATTTTGCTGTCTCTCATAATAAACTATGGTCATTTTGCTGTCTCTCATAATAAACTATGGTCATTTTGCTGTCTCTCATAATAAACTATGGTCATTTTGCTGTCTCTCATAATAAACTATGGTCATTTTGCTGTCTCTCATAATAAACTATGGTCATTTTGCTGTCTCTCATAATAAACTATGGTAATTTTGCTGTCTCTCATAATAAACTATGGTCATTTTGCTGTCTCTCATAATAAACTATGGTCATTTTGCTGTCTCTCATAATAAACTATGGTCATTTCGCTATTTCTCATAATAAACTATGGTCATTTTGCTGTGTCTCATAATAAACTATGGTCATTTTGCTGTCTCTCATAATAAACTATGGTCATTTTGCTGTCTCTCATAATAAACTATGGTCATTTTGCTGTCTCTCATAATAAACTATGGTCATTTTGCTGTCTCTCATAATAAACTATGGTCATTTTGCTGTCTCTCATAATAAACTATGGTCATTTTGCTGTCTCTCATAATAAACTATGGTCATTTTGCTGTCTCTCATAATAAACTATGGTCATTTTGCTGTCTCTCATAATAAACTATGGTCATTTTGCTGTCTCTCATAATAAACTATGGTCATTTTGCTGTCTCTCATAATAAACTATTGTCATTTTGCTGTCTCTCATAATAAACTATGGTCATTTTGCTGTCTCTCATAATAAACTATGGTCATTTTGCTGTCTCTCATAATAAACTATGGTCATTTCGCTATTTCTTATAATAAACTATGGTCATTTTGCTGTGTCTCATAATAAACTATGGTCATTTTGCTGTCTCTCATAATAAACTATGGTCATTTTGCTGTCTCTCATAATAAACTATGGTCATTTTGCTGTCTCTCATAATAAACTATGGTCATTTTGCTGTCTCTCATAATAAACTATGGTCATTTTGCTGTCTCTCATAATAAACTATGGTCATTTTGCTGTCTCTCATAATAAACTATGGTCATTTTGCTGTCTCTCATAATAAACACAGTATGTAACAGTCTATTCATCCTTACGTGTCCTATTATGTAAACAAACTCTTTTCGGAGAAGTAAATCATTATTACACTTTACTCTAGGATTACAATACTTAAGTACTTTGTGTACTTCTTTTAAGTAAACAACAACATTTTAAGTAATGATTTTTGTGTACCTAATCCTAGAGAAAGTGTGATCATGATCAACGATTAACGTCTTCAAGGAGAGTTTGTTTACAGTATAATAATTGAAAATACGTTTAGTAGGTAATAAAATGAAATATTTACACAACACCGCGACTTTCAGCATTTTGATGCGATTCCCAAACAAATTCTCCAACTTCGGCAAATATTCAATGGGCAAACATTCTTCCGTTGCAATAACACAGCGAGTAATCTGCAGGATCAAAGCAGCCACACGGCCAAGTGCTGGATAAAATAGCCTGTTGTGTTATTAACAATGGTAGAAAATGCTGGAAGTGGCGTGGGCGTCAACTTCGACAAATACACTCAAATTTGTCAAGCGGATGTAACCTGTAACCCGTGGCGTTGAATTTATCAATTTTTCACTTTATTGGAAATACACTCAAGGTCAAAAATTTCGGGACACCTAGATCAAATTAAATATCCGCAATAGTTTTTTTTAATAGTTTACACTAATTTAATTTACATAAAATACTATTCTTCGTATTTCCCTACTGCATTATCAATTTCCGGGATCCTATCATAAAAATATCAATTAAGAATGCTTAATCCAGTCTACCACACGATAAAAGAAACACATTAAATAGCCCGCATAAGTGACAAATATCTCGAGTTCTTCTCCCATGTAACATTGTGTGTAAGTCCATGTAGTTTAGTCAGAAGCTATATCAACTGTGTACCTAATGCCAAATACCTAATAAGGCTCATACATTAACGATTACCGAGTTTTTATAAGACTTAGTTAATTATATTGCCATATAAGTGTTGTTTCTGAGATGTTAAGGAACGTAGGTATATGGGGTGTTATCGATGTCACTTAAGTCACTTTAAAGTAAATGTGATTACTTGGTATGGTGACATTCCGCGGACCACACACTACGCTTCCTATAAAAACATTCGATGTGTCATTGTTTTCTGCGACTATTAATCTCTGTCTACAATCACAATTCCTAGGTATGTACGAAGTTCCTAAAAGTATCGTAATATTTTATGCAAGCTAGCTAATCTAGACATGCGACAGCGTGACAAGCCAAGTTCAAAAGAAGAGAACTGGCGACGCAGCGACCGTGTGTAATATCATATGTACGAACCATTTGGAGGCACTTTTGACCCCTTTACAATATTCCGACACATATTTTATTGGATATTCTATTAGATATGATCCTAATTAATTCTTCAACACTTAAAAAACTTGGTAGGTGGTTAAAGACTTGGTAGACTAAAGTTTTATCGATTGATCACATTTCAGGATAATTTTCCCAAACAGTATAAGTAACTCGGTTTAGAAAATCTCAATAATCCCAACAAAAAGCCCATCCATCCTCTTTACATCCCGGTCTCGGTACCCGAGAAAAAAGGGGGGGAGGGTCGAATATCCCGCAAGGGGGGGCCGCAATGGACTGAAGGAGCCCCAATCAATCTTACAAGTCGCAACGAAGGGGGCGCCACTTTCGGGGGTCGAGGGACGATACCCTCTTACGGACCGGCCCGACTGACCCTTAGGGCGGACGGGACAAAAGGTCGATGCTAACTTTTGTGGATTTTAGCCGGTTTATTGTGTGCGACGTGAGAGGCGACTACTATCAATTTAGAATCAGTTTTTTTTACATAATTTTTTTTTTATACTACGTCGGAGGCAAACAAGCTGACAGCCCACGAAACGAACGAAACGTAGAAATAAACGGTTTTTTCATTTTATTATTGTGTGCGGCGTGGATTCATCGCGTTATTGGTAAGTAAATGTTAGAAACAAATTATTTTATGTCTCTCTTTAATGATCTTAGAGTTGACGTTCGTGGTATTGATATGTTATTGAGTGTTTTCTTGCCGGTAGACGACAAGAAAGATTCCAGAACCTGTATTTTTCCTAAAAAGTGTAATCCTATAAATATTATACGATAATAAGCAATAACAAAATTTAAATCGCCTTTGGTTCATTTTCGCACTGGCATAAGGGCATGCAATTGGTTCGACGGCTAATGTTTCATACCTATTCAAATATATATACATATATACGTATGTAAATCAAATTAATGTTTTAGTTAAACAACGATTATCTATTCTAGATATAGCTTTTAAAAGCGCATTAAAGATCCCGCACCCGCTTTATTGCTACATGTTAACACGCTCCGTCGCAGCTTCGCATCCATTATTTAACGCTCAGGATCATTAAAAGCGAGCAAAAAACAGCGTCATCAGAAACTCAGTAGCCGCCTTCTCCGCCGGGCCCCGTTTTTGTGTCTTGTCTAATACCGTGACGCCCCACCCTGATGAAAGGGGGGCCCCCACCGCTTGGAGCGAGAAAAATGAGTTAGAAAAGATGCGGTGCCCGATTATGGCGTGACGCTCAGGGCCTTTGTGTGGGACATTCGTCTGAAATTCTGAATCAATCGTAGGTCGCTGAGGACGCCCCGGGCAGTTAGCCAGGTGCCTATGTCACCCTGGTAGCTTAATGTCGTGTTGGAAACATTTTGACAACAAAAATAACAATCATAAAATTACTCACAATACCTAAATTTACAATACAATACAATACAATACAAATATTCTTTATTGTTCACCAAATAATGTACACTAAAAACAAATAACAGAAACAAATTTCACAAACAAAGCAAAAAAAGTTCAAAAAAAAAAAAAAAGTTTCAAAGTTTACTACGAAATGGATGCAAAATTCTGGGGCAATTAAGCAAAACGTTTATAAATAAATAAATATTTGTAGACAATCTTACACAAATCAACCTAGCCCCAAACTAAGCAAAGCTTGTTCAGTCGAGGGCTTATGCCCTCCCTGCCCTCTTTTGTTCCATTGAAATAAGGTCCAAAAATTTTTGGAACTTATTTCAATGGAATAAGGTGAAAAAGTGTATACATATTGGTGCCCTTGACTGTACTATGGGTACTAAGCGGCGATATACATACTTATATAGATAAATAGATACTTAAATACATAGAAAACATCCAAGACCCAGGAACAAATATTCGTGCTCATCACACAAATAAATGCCCTGACTGAGATTCGTAAACTAGCTGCCCGCCCTGGCGTCACGCGGGTGTTCTAATTACTTTAGTATATATATTGTAGTCTTTGGTTCTAATGAAGAAAATGAAGCAAAATCTTCTCCTTACAGCCCTAAGTGTGTTCTTGTCTGCTATGTTTACTATGTTTTGTGTGTTGGTGTCACGAATAAAGCTCTGATTCTGATTCTATGTACTGACTCACATACTTTTTATAATCTGAACCCAATTTTTTCAGGATATATATATATATCAGTGGCGGAGCGTCCATACAACTCGATTCCCACAGGCTTGCCTAATTTTCCGCCACACCAGTTCTTTTAGTATACGGCTCATGAAGAATAAGAAAGGCAAACTATTTCCGGCTTCCCTAAGAATATTTTTGACGCGCCGCCTCTGATATATATATATATGCATAAGTAGGTAATGTAGGTGTAGGTAGTGACAAAAATTACAGTCACAAACATTTACTCAACATATCAAGAATCTTTGAATTTCTATACAGTTTGACAGGACTGTCAACCTTAAGTGGGTCGAAATCAAAACCCATGGCGGACGTGTAAGTATATCAAGAATATCAAACTACATTGTAAACCAATCCTAAAAATCATTATTTTCCTTCCCGATTATATATCCTAAAGCAGCTCCGTGTTCTACTCGCAAAAGTTGGCGTAGGCATTAGTTTCACGAAACCGACTACCATTTGCTAGCCATTGTTGAGGTTTCACGGGAATATCGTGATGTTTTCCTTCGTCGAAAAGCTACTGTGTCAAATGATATTTCGTACCTACCTAAGTTTTTTTGAAGACTCAGTGTTACCAGCCGGGAATCGAACCCACGACTCCAGCTTAAGCACTGGTCCCACCGCAGGCGAGTAGCGAGTAATTAGAATTACTTTAGCTTAGTTAGTGACGACCGCTTTAGCTTAATGAATGAATGAATGAAATAATTTATTCCAGTCAAAGTCAATAGATTACAAAATAGCTTAGTTGGTAGTGATCCTGCCTACGAAGCTGGAGGTCCCGGGTTCGAATCCCGGC
Source organism: Cenopis cana (assembly GCA_951800055.1). Lineage (NCBI taxonomy): Eukaryota > Metazoa > Arthropoda > Insecta > Lepidoptera > Tortricidae > Cenopis > Cenopis cana. The sequence goes on from OX637495.1 coordinate 4,113,727, forward strand.
CGGGGCATTAATTTGTGTGATGAGCTCGAATATTTGTTCTTGGGTCTTAGATGTTTTCTATGTATTTAAGTATTTATTTATCTATATAAGTATGTATATCGTCGCTTAGTACCCATAGTACAAGCTTTGCTTAGTTTGGGACTAGGTTGATTTGTGTAAGATTGTCCACAAATATTTATTAATTTATTATTTATTTATTTACTTTTTTCGAGGCAAGTGGTAGAATTAGAATTATTGTGTCCCACCAGTGCCTTAGTCGCGTGCCTTACTCTCGGCTGCGTAGCTTCGTAACAACGAACAAATCCTACACGAGATTTTTAATAAAATCCCGATAGTGAACCGGGGTCGGGATGGTGACGGGGAGGTGCTGTGGGCGGCACTTCCGGGGGTTAATGAATGAGCCGAAGTACAGTCAGCAATGGTAATATTTGCCGAAAATGTCTGTAGGGTGACACCACCAGTAATGGACAAGGACCTATGATGTACATTATCTCTTATGTAAAAGAAAATAAGAGTCATTCATTTTTACAGAACAATCAATTTGAAATAATGTGTCAAATGATCTTTGAATAAGGGTTGAAGTGTCCATTATTGGTGGTTGTGCTTAAGTGTTCATAATTGGTGGTGTCACCCTACAGGACTCTATTGTCACTGACATAACGGCGTGTGCAGATATCTTCGTCAACATCAAAAATTATCACCAATGTCTTTACAGACTTAGGCTGGGTTGCACCAAACTGTCTGTAATCGTAAGCGGTGTTCGTCAAATCTGATTGTATGGAAAGTTTGACAAGTTTCTATGGGATGACAGCTGCCGGCGCCATATTTGGCGATGACCGGTCTGTGTTCGTATGCTGGTGCAACTGACCCTAATAGTGTCAAAAATATGCGAAATTGGCTTTGGCATGCTAACATTAAATTATAGATTAGGTATTGTCACTTTGCTTTCGTGAAGTTAAAATATGTAGAATCTAGTACGGTCTTTTTGACGGGAGCAAAACAATTTCCTGATGGAAAGCGGACATCTTAGCTTGGGAAACTACATATTTATTGTTTACCATTACTGGAAACCGAGCTTATGCATGCAAAGAAACTTCGTTGGATTACTTCGACTAAGATCAAACCCTTACTAATATTAGATTGCGATAGCGATTTTCGTATAGAGATAGTTTGCTTCGGAACAGCGTTTCGTTGATAAGCAAATAACACGCGCAGGTGAGAACTAGTCTTATATACTTATGTCACGACAAATGTACCTAGTTGTTGATATGAGACTAGTTCCCACAAAGAAAAGCCAATCGGTATTGAAATGTTATAAATGAAAGTCAGAGTCGGCTATATTAGATAATTTAGGCCGCAATTTTTCTGTAGCTCTAGTATAAGTTTTTTCGAAACATTAACTAATTCGAACGCGTTTGCGTTACGTCTCAAAATGTATGAAAGTGGTATGAAAACGTGAATAGTGCCTCTGGTGGTCACTAGTGAAGAGAAAATTTCAGGATATTTGTCAAATCATACAGAAAATAGCCTAAATGGGATGATTTTCTGATAAGAACCTTTAGCGAAACTTTGTCAGAACAACAGTTACACCGCCGACCGAGATCCAAAGCTGGCTAAGGTAATAATTCGCAATTGTTGATCCCTCTTAAAACGGGTAAGCCTATGCAAAAAGTTGAATCAGAAACTAACACACAACTTCGTATCAGATCGACTAGAGTTTTGAAATCATAACCCCGGGTGGGTAGACGGGTACAAAGGGCGGATTGGGTCCACAAAGGCGCGCTTGCGGGAATTGCGGGCCTGCCGACCACCACAGTTTTATGCCGCCTTAGTTGGCAGAAGTTTAAGCTAGGGTTAAACTCGGTCGAACCCGCAAAATTTATATTTGTTTAGAGAAAAAGGTCTGCTCGTATAACCCACCCTGCCCCTGCACCCAGCCCTATCATAAAACGGGATTTTACACATCAATACGCTTTACAGCGAACTTTCAGCGTCAGCGGGTAAATAGATAGCCATTAATTCACTTACGCTGCAAAATAACTATGCTAAAAGTTGCGACGAAAATAAAATGCGGTATATATTGGTATCGACATGTCGCTTATTAAACTGATGTCAATTTAGGTGCATGCGGTGTCCCCTTCTTTTGCAGAAAAATGTATTGTTTCGCAGAATTTTCGTTTCACGGAAAGTTTTATTTTATACGTTAACTTTTTAGATACAGCTAAAATGCCATTTTATAGAACCCAATTAGATCTCAGTAATACTAGAAAAGTAGGTAGTACCAGGTAGTACCTATATATATACAAGTTCCTGTACAGATATTTTCGGCAGATATTAAATATTGGAATTTATTTCTATCATATATTTCACACATAGGCAGCCAGTTTTAGAAAACATACCTGTCGATATTCCGAAAATCAAAATTATAGAGCATTATGGAGTATTTTGTCAACGATACAATTACATGTAAAAAATACATGTATTTATAAAATTCTTAATTTTTATTTGAACATTAATTGAATTATTCGCATTGTATAATTATGGAGGTACCATTGTAAGTGGCTACCTACTAGTACTTACAATGGTACCTCCATAATTATACAATGCGAATAGCCGAATAATTATCATCCGAAACTTACCTTATTCTCCATTTCCACTCGTTCCTGATACGCCATACTCCGCATGTGTTTGAGATACGCAGTAGTAATCGGGACGCTGTAGTCGACCTCTTCGCCACCGAAGTAGACCCCGCCGTCCGGCCGCCACGGCTTCGGAAACCGTCCAAAAGAATTAGAATACTCTAAACTCGAGGGCAACAACTTCTTCCTTGGGGGAGAAGCCGACTTCGGAGGATCTTTAGACGTTAAATTAGCAACGTCCAAGGGATTGTACTTCTTTTGTTTTTTATCATCAGTCTTTTCTTCTTTAACCCTTACGTTTTCTTGTGCCCTGGTATCTTTTTCTAAATCTTCTTCGGTATCGATTTTCTGGATCACGCTTGGTACTGGGCTATCGATTTTGACATCTTCTACGTCGATAAGACTGTTCTCATCTTTGTCTATCTCTGGGTCAGTTCTGACGGGTTCCTCTTCTCTAAACGGAGGCTCGACGGGTGAACATCGACTGAACAATGGAGTCGAATCAAAACCGTTGACTTTCTTCGACGTTAACTCTATATACGTGGGTTCCTGGTCTTCGGAATCTGTTACTTTCGGACTTTCCACTTTCTTTACAGGTTGGAGTTCGGTGTAGTCGAATTTTGGTTCGTAAGGATAGTTGTGCGCCGCGTCTATCTCTGATTCCCAGTTTCTGGAGTAGTCGGTGGGGCAGTGAGGTAGGAAGGGTAGGTAGGTGGGGTGCCTGGTGGGTGAGGGGGACGGTGTGGGGAGCGGTGGGGGGGAGGCACTGCGCGGGCGCCGCGCGCACTCCGCGCATCCGGTGAGGAAGCGCGTGACCGCCTCTCGCGGTAGAAACGCGTACGTCTCCGTAATCTGTTGGCGAAAACATTCACAATTAACTATGGAAGCATATTCCGTACGTCCGGAGAATATTGTGATATAGTATTTTTATCTTACGAGCGCGGGTTGGCTATTGTTGTAGTTGTGACACTTACGAACACATAGACAACGTGAATTCATAGCTCCTACGTTGACGCACACATAGACAATGTGCATCCATGGCTTAGCACACAACCATGGCTCACCCGCGCTCGTTAGATAAATGTACCTACTCAATCAAAATATGGGAAGATTCTTTTTTTATGGAACCTGAGTGTCGCTTTATGAGGCCCAGCCCAATAAAGCGATTAGAACGTAGGTAGTTGTCATATTATTCGCTCTGAAAGCGCGAAAAAAAAAAGAAGTCCATTTGTTGCATTGCAATCAAGAGAGATGCAATACAGTCATTGACATTCCGATTTTTGCAAGATTGTCATTACTAACCTTGAACGCGTTAATCAGTGGAAGTGCCAATACAATACAGATTTGCCTACTCGATTCAGTAGCTCTAGTATAAGTTTTTTCGAAACATTAACTAATTCGAACGCGTTTGCGTTTTGTCTCAAAATGTATGAAAGTGGTATGAAAACGTGAACAGCGCCTCTGGTGGTTACTAGTGGAAACTAAAACAGCGAGTATAACATTTGTTGCTAACCGATGAACGCGCGTATTTCAAACTCGGTGAGAGCGTTTTCATACATTTTGAGACAAAACGCAAACGCGTTCGAATTAGTTAATGTTTCGAAAAAATTTATACTAGAGCTACAGTTCTGCTCGATTAGAATGTTAACAGTAAATATAAGTAGGTACAACTACAAACATGAAATAGATATCAGTATCAATATGTAGGTAATTCATTATTAGCGCGCGAGCTTGTCCCGAGGCTCCACAGAGGCATGATATATTCCGCCGATACCTACACAATAATTGCATTTCGTTACCATTTCCGTTTCACACGCAGTCACCATATGGTACGAATAAATGAGTATGAGTAAGTATGAGTATAATCTTAACTTCTCTGAGAACATCGACCATTCAGGCTATTTCAGACCTTTCAGTCAGACCTCAAATCGATTTGAAAACGAAGTTACGTAATTTATAAATACAGACATTAAATAAACTGCGCTAAATACAATACATTAATTAAATTAGTCTTAAGCTTGTAATTATTTATCATTTTATGGCTTTTGTTACATTACACATAAGCGCCATCTCTTAGTGGCATCGTGCAAAACTTGGCTCCCTTGGAACTTGTTGAAAGAAACGTGAAACACGTTGCGAGCTATTAACGTAGTTAAAGGAAAGCTTGCACAGATGGCGCTGTAATAAATATAGATCTCTTCGAAATTAATGCCATTTTTATTAGTGAGAAGATTAACATTTATTGAAAATAAAATACTTACAGTTCTGTATGTCCGTTTTTGTCCTGCGTGTTTGCCAGGCCGGCCTTCGAGTTCAACATGCACCGTGTAAATGATGTCGAAGAAGTTTTCCACTATTGCGACTTTCCGATACACTGGCTCCTGGTTCGGTGAATTCTGAAACAAAATAAACAATATTATTTAAGATCATTTTTATTTTATATTATACAAATACAAAAACCAGCGATGACAAACTCTGAGCTGAGCATAATAACGTAGTAGTTTACCTATCGATAGTAGCGCCATCTACGTGTAACTTACTGCATCAACTACAACCAACCAACGTTCCGCTACTGGCCGTTAGATGGCGACACAATACTATGTTGGGATAGAATGAATTTCGTTATCAGCTGTTGTGATGCCGGCATCGCATCGGCACCGTGTTAAATTGATAAACAACGAGTAGTTTTAGTTCCATGCACTTTTCATGCAATACCTACTTTTCATTATATTCACGATGGTCTAGTCATATCAAAACGCAGTCGTGGCGTACCTAAGTGTTATTCTGTGATTTTATATTTCTTATTACTGATAAATTACAGTTAAAACCAATCTGTTAACCCATGATACGTGTCTCATTGTGTACCTACTATAACAAATCTGGTGTATGCATAACATTCGAATATTTTTAAGCCGAAGCAATATTAGGGTTACATTACACGCTCTGTGCTTAACTAATTAGCCTCATAAATTACGTGGACAGCAATTAGTCCGGCGCCAGGCGCCCAGCATCGCGAGGCGGTAATTAGCTGGACTGTCCCGGGGACTGCCGTAATTACGGGCTCCGTGCCGTGGCCGGTGCAGCGGTCGCTTAGCATTTCATGATTGCCTGGTGTAGAGGTGTTTTGAACTGCGACCTAATCAGACTAGGCGATTAAGGTAAAACAACGGTAAATTACAGCTGGTACTTGCGCAAAATGTACGAAGTTTTCTAAGCGAAGTTTTCTAGCAACTTGAAGTCGAAGTACAATACTATTTATTTTTACAATATTAAATACCAAGGATAAGCTTAAGCTACGAACGGCTTTGTCACAAAAATGTTACTGTAGTGAGCGGAATAAGACATGCTGTGATAATAAAATCGCTTCCCTCCGTTAATAATTTGCCCGATTTTCACCAGATCAACCACCATAAATTATAGCACCTACTTGCGCATAGAAGGTTATCGGTCTAACAATGCCGCTGACAATAAGAAAAGTTAAATCATAAACTCCCGTTCTGTAGCATTTTTTTAAATTAAGTAGACAAAGTAAACTGACGTTTAATTTGTCCACTTAACGCTTGGCTAACTAAACGATTAAACTAAGCCACGCAGTAAACACAAAACATCCTATAACATAGCTAAGCTTAGCTTTGGTGAAAAATCACTGATATCTGTCGTTATTTTTGACACTTTAGCACGCATAATAATTTAAAGATATAAACAACAGCAGAACACAGCACACAACACCCGGCACGGATAATCCGCGTCTCATCTCACAGCTAGCTCCCAAGCCGAGCTAGCACGCTATAAATTGCACTGGCAATGCTCTGCGCTCTTTGAGCAAAAACACTTTCCGCTACAGAACGCCGGGATAACCTAGCAGCATTTGCAATGAAAAGGACGAGGTATGGGTTTCTAGAATTAAAGTTTTTAATGTAATGGAAAATGTAATGAAAATTCTGCTCAACATTATGTTCCATTTAAAATAAAAGTAAAATTCTTTTTTGTGTAACGTGATGTACAATTGTAGATTCCAGAGACAGGTAGGTAGGCAATAAATAAAATAGGAACATAGGGGTCTCTACATGCATACACTGGTAAGGTGCTGACACAACCCTTCCTTTTTGGCTTTACTGTTACCCGCGTAGGTATAATTTGCAAGGAATTCGGCATTGGCGTTTTATTTTTTGCCCTAAGGCCTTATTTTAATAGTTGACATAAACATAAGTTTTGTCAACATGTAAGTCATCTATCTAACCTAACCTCGACACCTTGATATATGTACTCTCATTACTTGACACTTTCAATATAAAACACTGCAAATGGAAAGGAGCAGTGGGTGTCAACTAGTGTATAGTCCTCCTCATCGATTTCGATGACGGCGACCCTGACAAACTATGTATGCAACTAGTGCAAGTAGGCACGGTAGGCAGGTAGAGGTTTGTTGATTGACTTGTCAACCGTTTCCGAAAGAAGACACGCCACAAAAACACCGTCGTAACCGGGTATCAATATCCTGAAGACATAAATTATGCCCAAGAGACAAGAACCGTTTCCATCACAGACTTTAAAACGTGAAATTCTACTAACTGAAAGTAAGCCAAGACTTCTCAGACAAATGGCCCCGTCGCAACCCGTCGGAACGCGGCAGAGCGTCCCGGGCCGTTATCCATGTACCTAATGACCAGCGAGTTACATCATAGGCCCTGGTCTCCTATAAACGCCATCGGCCGCTTACAGCGTCACGCCGTACGCTGCGTCACAATGCTTACTATAGAGATTCCCACAGGTCTGTCAGGGCCTAACAGTACATCTCTATAGTAACCATTGTGACGCAGCGTACGGCGTGACGCTGTAAGCGGCCGATGGCGTTTATAGGAGACCAAGGCCTTAGCCTTTTTTTAACCTGACTGTGACTTTATAGACCGGGCCCAATAAGCGATAGGAGTGGGCGGTTGGAGAGTAGCCTGGGGAAAAACCAGGAGAAACCTCCGACACGACCACGCGGGCGGTTTAAACACTGGAATACTCGAATTTGCGCTCCAGTGAGATTGGTTGAGCGGTTTCAAGTTTCAACCGAATCTGAGATGTGTCAATGAAATCGAGCTACCTACTGGGAGTTTTATCGCTGGTGCACTAAACCTAGAGTCCAGCAAGAAACTCAGCTAGGCCCGACCTGCGTCGGACTGACTCTACCCGGTATACGGCGGTACTTTAAAACGTGAAACTCTAACTGAAAGAAAGCCAAGACTCAGACAAATGGCCCCGTCGCGTCGGAACGCGGCAGAACGTCCCGGGCCTGTTATCGACGTAGCCTAATGGCCCGCGATTACTGCCGCCGACTCGCAGAAGCCACGAGCTCGCAATTTTCTAAGGACCGGCTATAGAAGTGCAGACGGTGATCATAAGTTATGTTCGACTGATGAGTAGTTTGCCAGTTTCCTATGGAATGGCAGCAGCCAGCTTTTTAACTGGTCTAACAAATATGATTATTGTAATTCTTCCTAGACACTACGCGAAATGCTTACGAATTTTGGGGTTTCTGTTTCTAGAAGGCGGGGTGAAAAATGTGAGAATTTGTGAGGAGTTAACGGTATTGGGAATTGTAACAACCTTGTTACATACTCAGGTTACATATCATGCTGGAATATTAAAAATGCAGGCAATTACGTAAACGGACTCCAAAACCAATATTCTGCCTGCAATTGCCAATTCCGTGTCTCGACAAGACAACAATGTACAATGTTGGAAAGTTTACTCTCAGTCAATCAACCTCGTTAATCAAGTTTGAGAAAATCCAGCATAATTCACCATTTCTCATTGGCCCCGTAACTAGACAAATTGGTAAATTAAGAATCAAAAATTATATTGTCTGGTATGCTCTCACCTACATTTGAATCCGCTTACAACGACTCTGCATATAACATTTCACCGATTTTAACTTCGAAATCACCTGACGTTAGGTTTCATACCAAACATTTTCAAATAACCTAAATCAGTCAGTTTTGTGTATTCTGTTAGTGCGACGTAAAATCGTTGTATCTGTATTTCACTGATACGCACCGCACCGACCGCACCAACCAATACGATACCAATTTAATCTGAATACAGTTGCGTGTTTCGAAATGGATCCCCTGTGGTCGGCGCGCGCCGCGGGCCGGGCAGCACCTAATGGCCTGCGATTAGACACAGCGGCGGGGCGAAGTGCTACTGGAATGTACGGTCCGGTAGCCGGTATGGCTGCCGATAGAATGCTAGATCATTAGACGATCGGCGAAGGATCGCTCTATCCTCCCCATCGAACAGGCACGGTGCGGGGAGCTGAAGTGATGACAATAGTTCAATTTACAATAATAAATACGTAAGATACACAAATTAAGCACAGCATGAATTTTAAATTTCAGTGGGACTTCTGGCAATAGCATATAGTAAGAGTCACATAATTATTAAAAACATGGTCACGGTAAAATAATAAATGTCCACACTAATATTATAAATGCGAAAGCAAGTACGTAGGTAACTTATTCTGTCTGTCATCTCTTCATGCTTACACCGCTGGACCGATTGAGATAAAATTTGGTAGGTATGGAGATAGTTTGAGACCCTAGGAAGGACATAGGATAGTTTTAATGCAATGGGGGGCGTGCATGGAAGCACGAGATACGAGACCTACGCGAAATCGCGGGCAAAAGCTAGTTATTTCATAAACTACGATACCAACCAAACGAATGTACCTAAAGTCAGCAATAATTATCGCTCAACGCTCAACCCTACCCGCCGCCATTGCGCCTTCGCGCCAATTAGCGAGACGCGGCGTCACTCTGCCGCCATACAATCCCGCCAATCCAAAACGTCTTATAACATATACTGATATCACGGTCACAAATACCTTCTTGGTCTAGGATGGGAGGGTAGAATTCTGGAACACCGTCATTCTCAGGCGCCGTTTCTCTGCGCCGAGGCGCTTTCGGAGTAAAAATAAATTGTGCAAAATATTGGCCGCGCATCTCGCGCCTTGATTATTTCTGAAGCCTTTGATTTCTGGAAAACATTCGTAAAGATAGGGAGGTTATACCTTATTTCTGTGCGGACTGTGAGTTTGCAAGAACATAACTAAAACTTTGTGATAAGCGTTTCCTACCAAAAACCTGTTATAGTATCTACTACAATAAACTGCTTACATATCTAAAACTTTGTGATAGGTGTATCTATCGTAGGAAAAAGTTAGTAGATGTCACAGATTTAGTATCAGGTACTTAGATATTAGTTAGGGCTTTATAGGACAACACCAATATTTTTTTCATTAAAGCATGAGCCTTGGCACACTTGTTACTTAGGTGGACTAGAGTTGAAAACGCCCGGGAGACAAGGGCGGAGGCGATGCTGGTGGGGAGGGGGAGGGGGGGAACTTTCGCTCCGGCCCGCGTTCTGTCAGTCCTCATATTATCTTATTTATAGAGACTAGGGCATGTTTGGTATCATTTTCGGATAAATTGAGGATGGCCGATCATTTTTTGGTACATAAATAACATGTTTTCATGGAAAAAAAAGGAAATACAGGCAAAAGTTTTAAAAAGTCAAGTTAAAAAAAATCTTTCTGTACCGATTATGTGAAAACAAGTAAGAACTCGGGCATGAAAAAAATACAGTTAAATAGCCACATGTATGTAGATTCTAAAAATATATCATTTGTTAGACCAATATAAAACACAACTTAGTAAAAAAAAAAGAAAACATGTGACCCGTCAAAATTTTACTTTATATTCGTACCGATCCGCGTTCTTTCAGTCCTCATATTATCTTCTTTATAGAGACTAGGGCATGTTTGGTATCGTATTCGGATAAATTGAGGATGACCAATCATTTTCTGGGCTTTAAATAACATATTTTTCTACAAAAAATTAAAATACAGGCAAATGTTTTAAAAAGTCAAGTTAAAAAAAACTGTCTGCAGCGATTACGTGAAAATAGGTAACAATTTGAGCATGAAAAAAATATGGTTAAATAGCCTCATTTATGTAGATTCTAAAAACATACCATTTGTTAGACCAATATAAAACACAACTTAGTAAAAAAAAGGAAACAGGTGATCCTTTTACATCATAACAAAAACGGACCTCTAAAGCAAATTTTATAATTATTATTTGAAAATGTAATGTAACTACTAGCCTAATTGTATAGTAGTTTAGTAGTTTGTAGCGGTGTTTACGTTTGTTAGCATGTGAGTTACATTTTAAATTGCGAATAATCTAACCATTTGATCATTTCAATAGACTGGTTCAAAATAAAACTAACAAGTTTCAGATCTAATCCTACTCGTATTAATGTTACTCGTGATTATATCTTACTCGTGAAATACGTATATAATATTTATGTATAACATTTGTCGTCACAAGCACACAATTCTGTACACTTCCATTTTTGTTGGAGACACCTGCATCTAGCAGCGCATTTCTTTTTGCATTTGCACCTAATCATTTACAGGCAGGCTTCGGCAGCTACTGGCAAGCTAGTCCATATAGGTTCCCATCTGTGACTTACTTTCGTCCATCCCCAATCAGATGGACTGGGGATAATATATTTTGGATCGGTAACATTTGACCCCATATATAAACTGCTTGCAAAACCGCCCGCAGGAAATGTTGGTGCAGTGCAGCATTAGTTGTTGGAATATGTTCTAACTGGCGATCTTTTTTTGTGAACAGCTGCTTACGGCATTCGTTTACTGTCGAAAAGGAGCTGGATCTGAAACAAAAATCTTAAATATGCACAACCACCCTCTAAATGGTTCATGGTTTTATGAAAAAAGTAAATATTTATGAAAAAAGTAATATAACAAACTTTTCAACAATCGCCATTACATCTTTAATTCTGCCATCGTATGCTGCCAGGAAACCTCTGTGACATTAAGGAACGTATTCCAGGCTTCGAAAGCACTCTTTTTTCCTTTTCCGTTGAAAAAAGAGACTGTGTCACAACCTGTGAAGGGACAGGGGAGCACTTTTAGCTGTCGCAAGTGTGCTACAAACACCTGAGCTTAGAGGGACTGTGGGTACACATTGGTACTGGAAAACACCAGCAGTACCTTTTCTGTCAAGAAATAGCTAACGCGCTCGGTAATAAACAGACATAATTGTGTACGTTATGACTGGTTACAATTATTCAAACATATTTACTTTCACAGGGCCTAAAAAACAAAAGTGCTCCCCCTGTTCCATGCCTTCACAGGTTGCGACACAGTTTCTTTTTTCAACGGAAAAGGAAAAAGGGTGCTTGTAAGCCTGGATGCGTTCCCTAATGTCACAGAAGGTTTCCTGGCAGCATACGACGGCAGAATTAAAGATGCAATGGCGACTGTGGAAAAGTTTTTTGTCGTCATTTATGATAGGTAATATTTACTTTTTTCATAAAACCATCAGTCATTTAGAGGGTGGTTGTGCATATTTAAGATTTTTGTTTCAGATCCAGCTCTGTTTCGACAATAAACCAATGCCGTAAGCAGCTGTTCACAAAAAAAGATCGCCAGTTAGAACATATTCCACTATCCAATGCTGCACTGCACCAACATTTCCTGCGGGCGGTTTTGCAAGCAGTTCATATATGGAGTCAAATGTTACCGATCCAAAATATCCCCAGTCCATCTGATTGGGGATGGACGAAAGTAAATCACAGATGGGAACCTATATGGACTAGCTTGCCCGTAGCTGCGGAAGCCTGCTTGGAAATGATTCGGTGCAAATGCAAAAAAAAATGCGCTGCTAGATGCAGGTGTCTTCAACAAAAATTGAAGTACAGAAATGTGTGCTTGTGACGACAAAGGTTATACATAAATATTATATACGTATTTCACGAGTACCATGAATAATAACGAGTAACATTAAGGATTAGATCTGTAACTTGTTAGTTTTATTTTGAACCAGTGACCAGTCTATCGAAATGATCAAACCGTTACATTATTCACAATTTAAAGTAAAACTCACATGCTAACCAACGTAAACACAGCTACAAACTACTTAGTATACAATTATGCTATAGTTGTGTTACATTTTCAAAGAATTATAAAATTTGCTTTAGAGGTCCGTTTTTGTTATGAAGTAAAATTTTGACGGGTCACCGGTTTTCTTTTTTTTTACTAAGTTGTGTTTCATATTGGTCTAACAAGTGGCATATTTTTGGAATCTACATAAATGTGGCTATTTAAACATATTTTTTTCATGCTCAAATTGTTACCTGTTTTCACGTAATCGCTGCAGGATTTTTTTTTTTAACTTTACTTTTTAGAACTTCTACCTGTATTTCATATTTTTTCTATGAAAATATGTTATTTATGTCCCAGAAAATGATTGGTCATCCTCAATTTATTCGAAAACGATACCAAACATGCCCTAGTCTCTATAAAGAAGATAATATGAGTACTGAAAGAACGGGGGTCGGAACGAACATGAAGTAAAATTTTGACGGGTCACCTGTTTTCTTTTTTTTTACCAAGTTGTGTTTTTTATTGGTCTAACAAATGATATATTTTTAGAATCTACATAAATGTGGCTATTTAAACATATTTTTTTCATGCCAGAGTTGTTGCTTGTTTTCACGTAATCGGTGCAGAAAGATTTTTTTTACTTGACTTTTTAAAACTTTTGCCTGTATTTCAATTTTTTTTCTATAAAAATATGTTATTTATGTCCCAGAAAACGATCGGCCATCCTCAATTTATCCGAAAATGATACCAAACATGCCCTAGTCTCTATAAATAAGATAATATGAGGACTGAAAGAATGCGGGCCGGAACGAAAGTTCCCCCCCTCCCCCTCCCCACCAGCATCGCGTCCGCCCTTGTCTCCCGGGCGTTTTCAACTCTAGTCCACCTAAGTATCAAATGTGCCAAGGCTCATGCTTTAATGAAAAAAATATTGGTTCCCATACATTGATGTCCTATAAAGCCCTCACTATATGTCATATATCTATTCAAGAGCATTTTTTAAGGGATGCGTGGAGGTGGTTAATAGTAATGAAAACACGTACCTACCTGGGTACAGGTGCGTACAGTTTGTATAGGATTCCTATGGTAAGTGTACCGTAGGAGTCTTAATTTTTAGGGTTCCGTACCCGAAGGGTTCAAATCAAACGGAAGCTTTTTGCTGTCCCTAAATGTGCGAAATCCAACACGCATTTACCCGTTTTTTTTGAAGTCATCGAGCCATCTCTCGTTTAAGGCCAGGGGCCGATTTCTGAGTGTCGAACGCTCGACTTTCCACTCGGCATCTGTCATAACATCTTACATCATAGATTTTTGACAGATCTCGAGCTAAAAGTCGATGTAAATTAGCATTTGAAGTATCTACAAAATCAAGACAGACGCAATACAATATTTGTCAAACGTCGCGCCAAGTGAAGTGCACTGGCACACATAAATCGGTGATTCTACTGACAAAAGGATACAAGCCCCATACATCTTGTATGAAACTTGTACCAGTTTTAACCAGGGCCACATAAATTCACAGCGGAGTAAATCACAGCTCTCCGAGACGGCGTCGACTCGCGGCAGTCGCGGCCACCTGTTGCCGCCGATGCTATCGACCTAATCGCCCGACTGCCTGTACGGACGTAGAAATATGACTACAAGAATTACTCGCGATAGTCGCGATACAACGAACCGGGTTTAGCGATGCACCGAGGAGATATTTCCAAGTTTTTCTCCATGTAAAGTTCGGAGTAGTTTTTTTTTATTTCAATAACTTTCAATCTTGACATGTATACATCATCCTTTGTAATCATTACTCCAAGAGTACAAGCTGAATGTGTGTCAAACGGTGTGTCAAATTGGACCAGCTTGACAGGATTGGCTTCCCACGAGGCGGCTTGACCCAAGAGCTAACTTGATGAATGTCTATCATAGATTAGCCACAGTGGCCATATAGAAAGCAACTGTATCGATACCGTATCACTTTTAAGAGTCCGTATTTAACTGTTTTCGCTATTTTATACTTTTACTCATTATATCTCAAGATTGGAATAATTAAGTAACAGAAAACAAAACTACAACTAAATTAAAACTAATATAAATCTCCCAAATCTGTCCCCTGTGGAAGGCTACCCATAAGGCTGGCTACATTCCCCCGCTGGATGGCTATGCTTATCCTTTGACAGAGGAATGAGCCAGCCCTGCGACCTGCGAGCCTCCCTCAGCCTTTTTTTAATGCTTTTGATAAGCCTTTGGGCGTCGGAACTCCAGGGCCCTAGGGTTTCGAGGGAAAACGCCGCAAATATGTTGTTGTTTGATATTTTATTAGACTTAGGTACTAACGTTATTTCTCACAACAAAACTGCATTTTTACCAATTTTAATGCATGTATATATTTACAACGCATCTTCCAATAGTTTTATTTACTCAAAAAATTAGGTGCTCGTAGTTTAGCTTTCTACTACATACCTACCGATATTTCGAAATTTTGGTTCAAAATGTTATACGGGCGTCTAAAAATGTCCCACTCACGTGCTTTTCGCATGCTAGGCATCGCCCTTATTATGAAGGAATAGACTTCAACTCAAATACAAAGCACACGAGTCGTTATGCAGCCAAAAGTGGCCGTATGTTTCTCAAATAGACACAAAAAAATGTAACGCTCGTAGCACTACGCCGTAGCTCGTAGCGGCTTCTGAACAAGTAGTGGCTGGTATTATGGCTGCGGTCCTGTAAGGAGTGTAAGGTGGAGGTACTTACTTCCCCAGTTGCGCAACTTTAAATATGAGCAAAGATAACAGTGAATGTGCGCAATCTCTCTAGAAGTAAAGGTGTTATCACACTACCCTATCGGTAGGGCCCTATGTCGGGGAGGGGAGTTAAACTATCTCGCTCTAATGAGTGAGATGCTTTAACTCCCCTCCCCCAGTTAGGGCCTTACCGATAGAGTAGTGTGATAAGCCTTTAAGTTGACTAGCACAAGCCTTCCGTTCTTTCCGAGCCAAAATAGGTTTCAGTGCCCGGCCGACATCTCCGGATCCAGTAGGTATATTTAATCATTTTAGTTGGCCGATTTGAGTCCAATTAGTCCGTACAAAAAACAACTTAATTTTGCATGCTAGAAGATTTAAAAACAAATAACAGGTTTTTTTTTAAATCGGCCAGTATAAAATATCTCAACTGTCCTCTGGAGACAGTGCCTACGTAAGTACTTACAGTTAAATTCGTTTCCCGACATTTCAGTGAAAAGAGTTCCTACTTAAAACATGTCGGCTGGTCCGGAAGTAGGGAGGGACCACCCGCTTCCCGTCCGACCCTAGTGATAACCGGTTACCGGATATCGTGCCCGATATTGGCCTGGGTAGAATCAATTAGACGAATTTTCTGCTATAAAAATCTTACTTTATTCAAGTGATTCATTACATTGAAATGTTCAATTGGATTTTTAGCATTCGGTTCTTGGTATCTGTTATACAGAAAGCAGCTCCATGAAAATGTAATCTGTAGTCGACAGGACAAATATTCTGACACGCGCTTACGGCAATAGAAAATCCATCAACCCGTTAAGGGGAGGTATCCCCAACGCAAATGTCCCGCTCTAACACGCGTGAGTTTACAATTGACCATCCCGCTCTCTACGCAAGCTCTGCGCGCAGTTTTGTAAATATTTAGCTATAGTCATTAAGCCAATCATTTTATCAAAGCAAACCCTGCGAATTTGTCTATAACTATTTACGATCTTTAATTGAGTACAAAAATTAAATGTTAAATATCAGTAATATAGCCGTAGTATTGAAAAAACATTCCAAAAAGGGGTAACTACGCAATTTTTTTCTATCGAGTGAAATTCATCAGGGCATGTAACTGACTGCGATTTTGACTAGACAATATCCTTATGTAACACATATATTTTTTTTAGATTTTAAGACACTATATTCTATGTCTTAGATGGTTTTTAAAAACTCAAAAGTGGTAATACACGGCCTTAAAGGCAGAAGGTCCCCTGCGTTTAAGGGTAATGGGGGACCATGGTAAGTACCAACATTTTTGGCATTTGCTTTGCCGGTTGACCTTACAATTCGTATCAGAGTTTACGTAGATTTTACCGAATACCAAGCGCAAGCTACAATTTAGCGCTGCCGCAACATACTCGTATGAGCTTGAATTTCCTTCTGACGTACCTATGTAGTTGAATTTCTATGGTCAAAATTAATCACTACCAGAGGGCCTACCGCGAACCAAAAACGAAATAACTGCCTCTCTGTCGCACTTGCATATTGGAGCAACAGAGAGGGAGATACTTCGTTTGTGGTTCGCGGTAGTTCCTCAGAGGTGCTGAGATGGTCGCTTACATGTCCTCCCTCAGGCTGCATGCATGCATGAAACCTCAGCATACCCATCGCAGTACATTTGGCAGACTTCGAAGAGCACTTTGCCGTAGATTTTCACAAGTAATAAATATTGGCGTTGGCACGAGTGCTTGTATTGGATTGGGCATGGGGAACGCATGGCCGCCCGCACCGCCTGTGCCATTGTCTGCTGCCCTGGTACCTCTATACGGTTTAATAAATCAAAACCTTTTTTAGTAAATTCAACCCAAATATTTTAAAGGAGCAGATTGCACCAAGATCGATGTTAAATATTGCGCCGTCAACTGCGTTGCGTTAAATGCCATAGAAACTTGCCAAACTTTTCATACAAATTAGATTAGAAAACTGCTCACGATAGTCACGATTACAGTACAGATGCAACGTGCAACCCACCCTAAATCGAACAAAGTTTTCAGTAATTTGTTCTTATTCATTTTCTTTTCTTATTTACCAAAGTTAGAACAGACGATAGTTAAGCTGTCGTTGACACTGACACCTAATTTAGTGGCTACGTAGTTTTTCCTCCTTTCTATAAAACTGTAGGTGGCAAAATTTAACCCTTTCGCCGGGCACTTGACGCGACCTCTGGCGGCGATCGGGCGCGCGTCCTGTTTGCTAAGCGCCTTTCATCTTGTTTGCACAGCGAACCTACACTTTTTATTTGAACCTCGTTCGTTATACGGGAAATTGCTAGCGTCAGACATTCCGTCGAAATTGAAAAACATTTCTGGAATTTTATGGAGCAGAAATTACAATTGAAACGCAAACGTCTGCAAAAACCAGGGGCGTCATCACGCCTCAAACGACCGCAATTAACAATAGGTAATACCAGGCTCGCATAGCCAAGAAGATGCGGGCAGTAACAAGGGGCATAAAGCGGCCCCCGGGGAGGCCGGGGCAATAGGGAAGCAAGGGGCAAGAACAGGCGTAAACAAGCTCGCCGACTTAAGGATGGGAGGACAATGATCGATAAGTTACGTGGTTGAGCTGACTTTGACAAGTTGGATGAGCGGGGATGCAGGATGCTTAGACGTTTCAGCTACTTCGGTATTAGATAACTAGCTATAGTTTATACTTATGTCCACTTTATTGTGTGTAGAAAAACATGACATGCTTTCATTCATTTGGCAACAACACACGCATGCACACTCGTGCATATAAATTATTATTATTATTGTTACTACTAAGGCGTGCTTTGTTAATAGTTTTTGTGGATTGCGGACATCTGTCATTGGTTATTTTTTTAGTCCTTTAAGTACCTATGGTATTTCTTTGTGTTGCTGTTTTGATGGCCCGAGTAAAATATTAGATAAAAAATTAAAACAAAGAATATCTCAGATCGCACCGTTTTCATCTAATGTTAGTTTTTTATGTAAATAAGGTGTAATGGCGACGTTGCATATTTGAAGTTTGTTATTACTAACAACATAAAAATAGAATACATATCGGGACTTGCTAAATTCACTGTTTCTAAAAAAATAGTGCGGCATACATCCTAACTATATCGATATCGATATTTTGAGTTAGTCGGCCGACAGGAGATAATTGCGTTAGCGAATCTTCCGCCGGCCGGCGCGTAACACGAATTTCCATCTATTTCCCTTTCCACTAAACCCACATTAGCCTCGTCTGATACAGTATACATAAAGTAGAAATGGATAATGTTGCGTTAGTTTTATTTAACTCAATGTTACGAGCATATTAGGTTTTTAATTGTGTAGTTTTTTGTTCCACGTTTAGCCAAGTAAAAGCGAATCATAAATAATGTGTGTGTAAGTTAAGTGTAGTAAGTACGTGCTTACAATTTACTCCTCAAAATACAATAAAAGTACATAGGTCAAGCCTGGTTGGCGAAAAAAAAATGTCTGAAAAAAGAAAAATGTCAAAATTTGTGTAGTTTACAAATTACATTGTAAATTAAACGCTTAAAGAAGCAGTCCTTATGCCATTACCCTAAGGTTGTCTGGAAGAGATAGCTCATTAGCGATTAGACCGCCTGTTGTTTGAGTAGAAACTCATTGCCATTATGTGTGTTATTTTTGTTGAGGTAATGCAATAAAGAGTATTTGTATTGTAGGTATTGTATTGTATCAATCATCAGGACATTGGCGACCTTGCTCACCACCCAACACTACCCTATACAAGATAAGTGCACAGAGATCTCTCAAATTGCAAAATAGCCAGATTGTACAAAGGGTGGTTACCGCGCAACTTGCAACTTAAGTTCGCCGGCAAGTTTCAAGCACACTGCTTACACTGGTCTTAGGTTACGTATTGAGGATCTTAGTTCGCATACAGAATGTTCCTCTGGGCTTATATTGTTTTAATTATGGATATAATAATTAACTGAATGTTGTTTCGTCGTGTCTGAGATTCAACCGGTAATTTTCGTAGAGGCCGCGAGAATCGGAGTCCTTGGAAAGGTTTATGCCGGCAAAATATGCGAATGTGATCTTTGATACTTTGATTTATATCAATATACCGGTTTCATCAGACTAGAGCGTACGTTGCGTGCGTGCGGGCTAGATATAGACACCAATACTTCAGAATTTTCGTAAGTACCTAAATCAATATCAAATGTTTATTCTGAAAATCTCTTTTAGAACAACTAATACATGGCATTTTTAATAAATATACTGATAATGAACAATAATACCTGGGCACAAACGTAACGGGAGACGTAAATTGTCTCCAAACCCAAAAATAAAATATACTGATACCAGAGCCTTAGGCGTGTGCCGCGTGTGTAGGCTCAAAAAACATTCCTGATTTAACTGCGGAGTGTGCGTGGGCTCGATAAGGCGTAGCTATATTAGTTATCGAATTTATCGATAGCCTGACAATGCAAAAAGTTATTTTGTTTATACCAAATTATAGCACTTAATTTTTAATCATATCATATATGTATGTTATAATTTTTTGATATACGTATTCTGGATTCTTTATTCTTCTGGATTATAACGCAACCAAAAAGCTAATGATTCCAATTTGACACACACACACAGAGAGAGAGAGAGAGAGAGAGAGACAGACGCGCACTCACGCACTCACGCACACGCACGCGCATAGTAGCTGTAGGTATATACTTATAATTATGTTAACTTATCTTTTTGTTTGCTTGTTACTTTACTTCTCCAATCTCGGTAGTATGGTATACCTAATTACCGAATTATGTTTATATGATTCTGTTTTTACTCGCGAAATTTGCTGTTACAGATATCTGAGGGTTGGAGACCTGGTGACCTGACATACAGGATCCCCCTTGTTCGGGCACCAGCCTCCACCGCACAAGTTTTTGTAACTACTCATAAGTTCATTACTTTAGCGATTGTATAAACTGTATACTTTGTGGTGGAGATAATAAATACTTCTTACTTTACTTTACTTTACTTTTACGTATGTAAGACTACTATATTCCTCAATTTACTAAGAAATCGACGTCGGACGTTCGGGGGAAGGATTTATTTTGATCCTCGTGGCAACCCTAACCGTGAGTGATGCGGCGAGCCGAGTCGGAGTCGGTGACACATGTGCGCCGCTCGTGCGGGATATGTCGTAGTGCCGGGACTGCGGCGCGGATCGCAGCTGATAGCATATGTAGGAAGGCAGTTTATCGCTATCGCCGCTGTATCTTCTGAATATATTTTAACGTTAGTACTTACTAACTTTATGATAAAACCTAGTATACCTCTGTTAACTAAAATGTGTTTTGTCGAGAGCGTAGAGTTTTATTCAGACTGTACCGTTACCAATGTGCCCTTTGCGCTAACGGTAAGTATAACATGACTGTACTTGCTACATGACTATGTATAAAGTATAGATATTAGGGTGTCCCTTATTTTACGATTTTCAGAAATTCATATCGCATACCCCCTAAAAATAATGATACTACCCCAAAATACTCCAAAAAAAAATTTTTAGGACATTCTTGTAATGGGAACCCGTGCCGACTTGCAACTGAAATTCCCATACAAATTACTATGGAGAAATTTGGTCAGACAGTAATTTGATAATTTTTCAGTGGTTTTCTGTATGCATCGAGATTTTTTTGTTAAATAATGTTTATATATGGCAGTGTTATACAAAATTGATATAAAAAAACAAAAAAAAGGAAAAAAAATTTAGTCATTTTTATACATTGTATGGGGGAATCGCATGAGTGTCGGCACGGGTTACAGTTACAGGAATGACCTGATATTTATTTTCAGCTTATTTTGGGATAAAAGAAACCGATTTAAGGGGTATGCAATATTAATTTCTGAAAATCGTAAAATAAGGGACACCCTAATAGATATGGTATAGGTGGTATGGTATATATTTTTTCACATATACCATATACCTATACTTTAAATATAGAAACACATGCACATGCAGAAAGTACAGTTATTTTACACTTACTTACCGTCAGCGCAAAGGAGAAAGAAAATAAATCCTATGTGACACATGAACAGACGGTCGAATATGGTACGCTCGCACCGTGACCTTGGTCTGCTCCGACGATATTTGTATGGCAGATCCGTCTACACGTTCGAACTTGGTGCGGATCGCACCAAATCCAGTGGGAGAATCATCGAACCGAGCGCACCGTCAATAATAATAATAATGTCCGGCGGACCGCTGTACACACCATCGAATATGGTTCGGAGCGGACCAAGGTCGCGGTGCGGAGCGCGTCATATTCGATCGTCTGTTACAGCTGTTAGTAAATGGAGGAATCGCTACAAAACTAATATCCAATGAAAATCTCGTACCTCAGAACCTTAATGCTAGCGTACGGTACGGATTCCAAGGAATTTCCTCCCTCAAATGCTCCGGTTCTGAAATGAGCTCCCTGCCGAAATTTTCTTCAAGGAATGAGTGTATACATGTTTAAAGAAACCGTGATATTGCATCACAGTCACTATATAGCACTAAAATCTCAGGGCTTTATTGAATATTATTAGTCAATTTTTTGTTTGGTCTAATATCAGTATATTTTAGAATAAAATTAGTCTTGTCTAGACAATAAACCGACATGCATCTAATGACAGAAACACCAAATTTCCTCAAAAGGTTGAACAAAAATTATTAACAACGAGAATCTGTATTGAAAGATATGAGCACTCATATTCCGTGCTAACGTAAAATGTAAGGCGTAAATTGAAGAACGTCGGCAACCCTAACGTGGCGCCCGGAGCACTATAACATTCTCCAACTGCCTCGGTACATTCACCACACCACCAGTATAACTTGATGTCGAGACCCGTAGCAACTACGTGTATTCGGAGGTCGAGCTTGGAATGGTTAAGTACCGGCATATTGGTGAGTTGTGAGTGGTCTAAAGAGCGGGGGCAATGGCGGGATGACGGGCCGGGCGTGGGGGCGGATGTGTCGTGCGTGCGATTTAATTCCATCGCCTCGCTCGGGACGGGGACTTGAATGTGTACTCGAGGGCGGTAGGGATGGGACACGAACGGGTTATCGATAGAATTATATTTTATTTTCGTAGCGTTTAGTGATATGAATGTCTGTTGTTTGCCTCTATTTACAGTGACTAAATTTTGAATTAAAGTGTACGATACTATAAATAGTAGGTACTTGTATTGTATTGGCCTCATAGGACAGGCGAGCGCTCAGCAGTGTGAGACATGCATATGCATCACATCACATTCATTACACTGTTGATATGAGACATGCATGTAGCAATAGAAATCATGTGTACAATTGTACATTCAGCAACAACAAATTGAATTTCAATCGGTTCGAAAAATTACGCAATTCGTGATTATTTTATTTATTTTATTTTATTTTGATATTTTATTTATTCCGTTAAGTTTGTTCCGTTACACATTGGTACTGTCAAACACATATTTACTGAAATGGGGACTTGTGGAGAGAAGGAAAATGAGCTCAGCTAATGTTTCCTCTTACGGGAAATGTGCAAGTGACATAGTTCAGATTCAGATAGTTTAGTTAGTTATTTTTGTGTGTTTTTTATTCATTTATAGTTGTTTATCTTGTTAATGTATTTTCAAGACAATGGAAAAATCTAAACTTCATTTGTGTATGCTACAACATAAAAGTAGTAGGTACTTATACAACTTGAAACTGTAACACATGCTTAATAATTTCAAAATGGTTTTTTCTTACCATAAAATGCTTCAAAAACTCACTTCAAAAATATCTATCATGCATTCGCATTACAAATAAGTCCCGCAAGCTTTACAATCTGGCTTAATGTCTAATAATAATTTGCCACTCGCTATACTTAAAACACGAAAACCCCACAAAAATAAAACATCGATAAAACAATATCGACAAGTAACCACATCCCTTCATCGTGAAAGGTAGAGGCGGCGACCGACACAGCGCTGCTCGTAAAATGCGAGGGCAGGTGATTCCGTCGGCGCTACATCCGATATTATACGCCACCGCAGGGTTGCCACCCGTCAATTAAAATACTATGTCAAAGAAATTAAATTGTTTGCTGTTTTTGTCTTTGAATTCGCTACTGCTTCTAAATTATAAGTGATATCTTGACAGTTAAAGGAAGTTACTTGCCATGAGAAACATTTCAGAAATTCAAATTAAATTTAACAATGAAATAAAGTTTCTTTCGGAAACATTACAAGTGTTTATTCTACATCTGAAATGATTTATAAATTATACAACGACGGTGGCAAACAAGCTTACGGTCCTGATGGTAAGTGGACACCGCAGCCTATAGACGCCCGCAACTCCAAAGCAGTCACGCGCGCGTTGCGTAGTGTCTACCCTTTACAAAATTTGAGGATTCACTGTGTTGACTGTGTTTGAGCAGCACTGTGTTAATGTTTTAGAAATTGCCCATCATTATACATTTTAAATCGAATAGGTACTGCAATTTTATAGGTGCACAGAGCGAAAAAAAATATTAATTATTAGTAAGTTTTAGTGAATCCCAGGACAAGGAGACTAACTAACGGTTACAAAACAGTTTTTGATAATAGTAGTTATTTACTAATACCAAAAAAATTTTCCTTGTAACTACTAATTACTACTAAACTGTTTTGTAACCGTTAGTATATAATCTCCTTGTCTTGGGATTCACTAAAACTTACTAATAATTAGTATTTTTTTCGCTCAGTGTGCGCATTTTATAGGTACCCTCCCGAAAATGCGCTGTGTTGAGAGTGAAATACCTGCATTGGTCTCTAACCTAGACCTTTTTAAGGCACGAGTGAATAGGCATCTTCTGGGTGAGCTCGCGTCATCGTCGGCCTCATCTTTGCCCCCTAGCTAGATGCTGGCCAAGAGCGATCCCATTTTTAATAAATAAAAATAAAATGAAAAAACTGGCTACGGTGGATTTCTAGTAAGCCGTATGCTCGTTTACCGCCGTCATAGTATATGGGTCGCTGGCGACACAAATAAAGAAAGAAAATAATGTGGCAACCCTATACGCTCACATGTGTTCCAGCGTCGGAGCGGGCGCTTTTGAGACTTCTGTTTACTCCCGGGTCGGCTACAGACATTCAACTCTTACACAAACTAACACCTTATCGCCTTCACAACAAAGACCTTTTTAGAACAGCACACTTTATGGATATCAATTGCCTAGGTCTACCTTCTCAATATTATATCTCCATGTTTCATTTGTTTGTCGTTCGTTATGTGAACTAAATTTTGAACGTAATAAGGTAGCTTTTGCAAATCACTGAGATTTAAGATACGAGTTTGATAAGGTTAATGCATGTCCTACATTATCAGGCCTTATTACGATTGGAATAGAGGTCATTATGGTATAGTGAGAGACTAGAAAAGCGTCAGCATATGTCAATCTGTGTGTTGACATGAGTTAATTTGATTACTAGCAGTAGGTCAATGGATAATGCTCTTTGTTTTCAGTGCTTGCTTGGTTTTTAGAGGGCGTAGATGGCATTGCAAAAGTCCCGCTCTAACACGCGTGAGTTTTCAATTAACCATCCCGCTCTCTACGGAAGCTCAGCGCGTGTTTCGTAAATATTGATGTTTATTCTAAACGTGTACATTTATAAGGATAATCTTTTTTATCAGGTTTGAGTACTTATCATTTTACAACTATTAAACCAAAAATCATTGTTAAAGAAGGGTTTTAAATAACCAACCAAAAACATCGAAAAATAGGGTTATGTTTGAAAAATAAAAGGATCGAGAATTTTTTTTGCAATTCGTGTTTTCACTTTTAACAGACTGGAGGAAAATAGTTCAAGATTAATATACTGAAAGGACAGATATTTAATCACTATAGATGTTGAGAACTAGGTCGATAAACATTGGAAAAAGTGCTTATGTGGGCTCTTAAGTCTTACAAAAAAGTGTTTGATCTTAAGCTATGCCAAAAGTATAGTATTCCTATTAATTGATACAACAACATTGACATACTTACAAGCGTACGGTCCACCTGATGGTAAGACTCCAAAGGAGTCACGTGCGCGTTGCCGACCCTTTAAAAATGTATCAGTAATTTCCTGAAATGCCCAATATTGTAGACCCTCGAGAAAACCTCGGCATAGCTCATTCCATACCCGGAGCGTCCGAGTGTGAAATTCCTCTGAAACCGTAACGCACGCGGCCATTTAGATTCTAAGGTCGTGACGATTTTGTCGGAAACCCAGCTTAGCTATGTAAGCTCACATATATACATAATACAAGTGCCTACATCAGAGTACAAAGTACATCAGGACATTCCCCCGGCACCGGAGATACCTGCCGTCCGACCGGGCGGACCGGATGGGTCATCGTTTGCGGATAACTTTATATTATCACTGATATCATACGATAATAGCGCTCTCTATGGGAGTCCGTCTCTACACAGTCAGACAGTGACTTGAGGAGAGATTTGTTCTAATTCTACCTCACTTTACTTGTTGAAGCAATACTACTGACACGAAGCTATTCTCCAATTGTAGTACGTTTTAATATTATATCAAAATAGAAGGATTTGATAAAGGGAACTTAACCTATGAGGTTAATCTTGAATTAAGCTTTATTTCAATTTTAATTAATTTTTTTTTTCCAAGTAGGCCTTTTACAGCACTTTTGAAAAGTCAAAATACAAATAACAATATAAAAAACATATCAATAATTATTATACATACAAAACTAAAGAGAGTAGAGTATTCTAATACGAATCAGTAGCTCTAGTACCTATAAGTTTTTTCGAAACATTAACTAATTCGAACGCGTTTGCGTTTTGTCTCAAAATGTATGAAACTTTCCACTAGTGACCACCAGAGGCGCTGTTCACGTTTTCATACCACTTTCATACATTTTGAGACAAAACGCAAACGCGTTCGAATTAGTTAATGTTTCGAAAAACTTATACTAGAGCTACAGTACTCGCTGCTCGCAGGGGGTGAGACTAGGGTGTGCCATGAATTAATGAATGTATTTATTCACCAGAGCAGCCTTAAGGATGCCGGCCCGTTCTCTAGTACCTACAAGAAATCGACGGCCGTCGCGCGTCCTGTCTGTATTAGAAAACGGGCCGGCCCGGACACGGAACGGCCTACTGTGAATCATCCTTTATCAAGCGCAAGTCGGTGACCAATGTAATGTACCTCGTGACTCTTTTGGAGTTGCGAGCGTCTATATTAGGCTGCGGTGTCCGCTTACCATCAGGTGGACCGTAAACGTGTTTGCCACCGTCGTAGTCATTCATTCATCCTCCTAGCGTTATCCCAGTACAGTTGAAACCTAAAGGATGCCTGGGGTCCGCTACCTAATCCCAAGATTTGGCGTAGGCACTAGTTTTTACGAAAGCGACTGCCATCTGACCTTCCAACCCCAAGGGGAAACTAGACCTTATTGGGCTTTGTCAAGTGAGTGGGCAACTTGACTGTTAGAAGTTCTCAAGCCGCCCGAAGGCCTCCAACTTGGCTTAACGACTGCTGCCATAGACAGCAACCGGGATCAACGGCTTAGCGTGCCTTCCAAAGCACGGGAGCGCTCAGTTAGTAACCACTCAAAGCGGTCACCCATCCAAGTCCTGACCGCTGCCCACGTTGCTTAACCTTAGCAAGCGCAAGCGGTACGCAGGCGCCGCTGGGCAACGAGCGACCGTCGTAGTATAAAAAAAAAATGTAATCACTTCCCTCTTTCAGTGTCTCAGCTACGTATAGCCGAGGTTAGTATACGTATACTAATACTACAGTCGGCTATCTCGTTACATAGCCTATAAATCGGGCGGCGCGCGGCGCGGCGTCGCGTTACAAGAGCCCCCTCGCGCGCTAATGACGTACTTGTTCTGCGTTCCAGCCGTGGCTCGGATCAGAGTAGTTTGCGCCCAATTTTACACCCAAATGTTCTGTAGCTCTAGTATAAGTTTTTTCGAAACATTAACTAATTCGAACGCGTTTGCGTTTTGTCTCAAAATGTATGAAAACGCTCTCACTGAGTTTGAAATACACGCGTTCATCGGTTAGCAACAAATGTTATACTCGCTGTTTTAGTTTCCATTAGTGACCACCAGAGGCGCTGTTCACGTTTTCATACCACTTTCATACATTTTGAGACAAAACGCAAACGCGTTCGAATTAGTTAATGTTTCGAAAAAACTTATACTAGAGCTACTGTTTACTGCCGTCGACAAAATTTGTTACGTATTTTTAATACAAAGACGATGGGAAATAAAGGCTTGGTCACACCGGTTGCGCGACGCCAGCGCGACGCGTTGAGTGCGCGACCGCTGCGCGCCGGAACGTATGTTATTAGATTAGCGACGTCACACTGGCAGCGCGCCGTTGGCGTCGCGTCCCGCATCTGTCGCGCCCCGCAATGCGCACTCAAAACGCAGGCGGCTGCGTCCTGGTAACGTGGCGCTGCGGTCGCGCAACGTCGCGCAGCGTCCGGCAACGCCGCGCTGCGTCCGCGCTCCGCGCAACCGCAACGTCGCGCGGCAGTAGTAGTTAGAAAGTGCGACAACATGGATGTTGAAAAATTAATAACATTAGTTAAAAATTATAGAATTCTATACGATTTTGTATTGTATTTTGTACTTGTCATAGTAGGTTCGAGGCGCGCGCGCGGCGCGCGGTCTCTTTGTCGGCAAGTCGGCATAGCCTTTGAATACGCACACAAGCGGGGCGGCAGCGCCCGCCAAAGTTCAAAACGGGCGCGGGCGCGACTATGCTCTATCGGTGTGCGTGTGACCTTGTGACGGCACGTGTATTGTGGTCGGCTATGTAGCTACTTTGGCAAGAGCACCGCCCTTTCCGTACAATTGCGCATAGATAAGTATGAGATGCGCTGTGGAGGGGCTCGTCGTCGTGGATGGCGCGCACTATTGGGACCGTGCGCGACGACAGCGCCACGGACAGGTGGCCATTATGGACACTTTGTCATAGCTGTCAAGCGAGAAATAAGTAAATATTGTGAAAAAAATTAATGAAATCTTGTGTTATTTTACTATATTAGACAATATTGGACGATGGTAGTCTGTAACATTATTGCCAATAACATTAAAATTGTTGTTTTCAGTTGTTATTGTCAGGTTAGGTGACTTACTTTTTTTTCTTACGGCAATTATCCACTTATTTCTTTGGTCTCGTTTCCACCACGGTCTTGAAAACTGGTAAAATTTACAGTCGCTATTCTGTGGTGTTTTTACAATTCACAATAACACATTTTACTAGAGCCATATTAAATTTATCTTTACTGCAATATGGATTTGACAGCTCAAGTCAATAGACCGCGGGCCAACGACAGGTCACGATTACCAATCTCCTCTCGCATGAAAACTACATAGAGTGGTTAAGAAAGATGAATAAAAAATTACTGTGGACGTCTGCCACGATTCCGTTGGTGGGTTTTTTTCTTTAAGGTATTTTCTTAACTATCATTTAAACCTAGTTTCAGTCGAGAGGAAATGACTGAATTTAATTTTTTTTTTACGTCTTTGGGAGGCTGCTGCTCCTCAACCCACCAACGGAATTGTGGCAGACGTCCACAGCAATTTTTTATTCATCTTTCTTAATCACTGTACAAGTTTTCGTGCGAGAGGAAATGACTGACGATTTTAACCTTCTGGCCCGCGGTCTACAACAACGAAATGTAAATTTTAACCGTAGTGAGCGCTGTGATCGTTTAGGCTACCCCCTCCACCCGCTTTGCACCCTGCCAATAGAATCAGCGTTCTGCAGATTGGCCGGCGTTGAACTAACATGAATCGGGTTTAGATCAGTAAAAGGTGCATGTAAACATTCAGACTGATTAATTTAATTATATTGTTAGTTGATTAAAATAAATAACATAAATTGCTAGTTAAGTAAAATGTATAAGACTGATTGTAAAGTGACATCAAAAATGTTTTTTTTTCAATACTACGTAAATAAATACAAACCTCAAACAAATCGCCATTCTTTCTTTGGAACTAATAGCCTGCCGAAAATTTGTGTCTTCCTTGGTTATTAACGGTTTCAAAATATTATGTAGTTCTTCGAAGCTACTTTTTGACATACGGAAATATGAAAAAAAAACTTATCTTCGTCCGACAGCAACTCTCTACATAATCTATTATATTCTCCGTATTTAAATCTGTTTGTATTAATTTCATGAATCCACTTCCTTTTTCGTTTGCTGCAAGCGGCGAGTAATAAAAGAACGTCCTCAAATGACTGAATCCGCGTGTTTGGCGCTTCAGCCAGCATTGCGCGATGCGGACGGGTCGCGCGCGCGATGCGTACGGGACGCGCGCGCGTTGCGGGCAGATTGTGTGCGCGGCGCCAGCGCGATGCGCGCGTGCCTCTGTGTGACCAGGTACCCCGGACGCATCGCGCACTCAACGCGTCGCGCTGGCGTCGCGCAACCGGTGTGACCAAGCCTTAAGCTTACGACCTACTGTTATTACAGCATGGTATAATTATAAATGCGAAAGTGTCTGTCTGTCGCCTCTTCACGCTTAAACGAAAAGGTAACAGACAGGCACACTTTCGCATTTATAATATTAGTATGGATGTGCACTAGAATATGTCTTCGGTTTATCATATCTCTCGAATGGATTAAACTCTAGATAACTCAATGTATCAACTGCTTGTCTTAAATTAATTTAAAAAAAACTAAAACGAAAGCCACATAGTTTTTCACTAACTAGGTAGGTCAGCTTTTTAATTTACTGTCTGTTGGTGACAGAACTCATTTTCATTTATTACGCCGTGTTAACACTGCCGAAACAAGTTAAAGTTAAGAGACAAAACTTTGTATTTATTTTGTCTTTGAACGTAAAGTTTATAGCAAAAACGCAAGAAAATGTGACAAATCGTTTGTACTAAACCGAACCTTATTGATACTTAAGGATGAATTAAAGTTCAATTTGTCAAACATAAGTAATATGTGTAACTGAATATACAGGGACTTTTGCCAAGCAGTGGAATACTCATTCATCATCATAATCGTCATCAGCCGAAAAACGTCCACTGCTGGACATAGGCCTCTCCCAGGGACACTTGACATGTATTACTTACTCACTTACTTGTCTTACTTACTTATTAGGCTAGAATAAAATAAAAAACTAAGCTCGCATATTTACGGCTCCGAACCTACCGCAAAATTGGGTCGCTGTTAATCGGAAAAACTGACGAAAAATTAAGAATGAATCTGGGAGCCGATTTTTGAGAGTCGAACGCTCGAATTTTCACTCGAGATCCGTCAAAAAACTATGACGTTTTGACAGATGTCGCGTGAAAAGTCGAGCGTTCGACACTCAAAAATCGGTCCCCTGATTTTGCAATATGTCAGTATTTGTTGGTAAAATATACGTAACATTATCACCAAGTTTCAAGTTCATAGGTTTATAGAAACATTAAAAATGTATGACTTGTCCTTGGAAGGACTTGTCCTTTGATAGGTATCATGTTGTTTGATGTCATTGGATACTACGTAATGTGTGAACGTTTAATCCCAAAATTCGCAGACCACTTCCTTGGCTGACTGTACAAATACGTATATACATAGTGTAAAAGAAATATAGTTCTCCATGTCGGCGCCGCAACAACAATGAGCCCGGGCCGCCGCCGAGCGGAAGCGCCTCCGACTACACTTTTATTTACTCTATTTATCCCCGAGAACTCACGCCATTTTATTTAATTCCTGTCTTACTTTACGGCTGCATCGCTTTCTGTACAAGTAAAACTATACGGCTGGGAAGTGAGATCATTCTACTCGGTGATATGAAATTTGTTCAGTATCAAGCTATTTGATGAATAAAAACATCAAGAAGGGACCACGGTGTCCAAAAAGGTCTAGTTTACCTCTGGGTTGAAAGATCAGTAGCTCTAGTATAAGTTTTTTCGAAACATTAACTAATTCGAACGCGTTTGCGTTTTGTCTCAAAATGTATGAAAGTGGTATGAAAACGTGAACAGCGTCTCTCACCAGTGGAAACTAAAACAGCGAGTCTAACATTTGTTGCTAACCGATGAACGCGCGTATTTCAAACTCAGTGAGAGCGTTTTCTTACATTTTGAGACAAAACGCAAACGCGTTCGAATTAGTTAATGTTTCGAAAAAGTTATACTAGAGTTAACGCTCTCACCGAGTTTGAAATACGCGCGTTCATCGGTTAGCAACAAATGTTATACTCGCTGTTTTAGTTTCCACTAGTGACCACCAGAGGCGCTGTTCACGTTTTCGTACCACTTTCATACATTTTGAGACAAAACGCAATCGCGTTCGAATTAGTTAATGTTTCGAAAAAACTTATACTAGAGCTACAGGAAGAAGATTAAAGTGTGTTCAAGTTTCTGCACGCGATTGATGAATTTGACATTGATTAAGTAGATATTTTACAAGTTTTAGACGGCACTCACTTGCTTGTCGTGCTTCACTTCTAAATCATATTACCTACGAGTACACGCTCCCGCATACAATATTTAACCTTATTAGGGGGTGAATTTCACAAAATCCCATCTTAATAGTAAACCACGCTGTAAATTTCGTCTTTCTACTCGCTTCATTATTTTCGCTCTACAATAATGACTGAGATAAATGAATGTTAGTGCCAAGAAAGTACGAAAGTTCATTCAATAGAAACTAATGATTGCTCTACTTCTTTTCCATACTAGTTAGTCAGTTCGAGCACTGAAATACTCGCAGGATGAAATTCAACTTGCAAGATATTTTACTAAAGGAGAAGTAATTAATAATTATACAAGCAGAGGATTTAATGAACAAACATCCACAAAAACTGAGGTAAGTACAATAAGTACAATC
The DNA here is from genome assembly GCA_951800055.1 of Cenopis cana. Lineage (NCBI taxonomy): Eukaryota > Metazoa > Arthropoda > Insecta > Lepidoptera > Tortricidae > Cenopis > Cenopis cana. The sequence continues at coordinate 4,145,886 of OX637495.1, forward strand.
TATGCAATTATGGCAATTATGAATGTATGATAAAAATGCCAGTCTGACACGAAAATTATAATGACAGAATAAAGCTTAATCCAATTTCCTCTTGCTTCACCCAAAGCGGCGCGGAAAAAAAGGCAAAGCGACCATATTTACCGGTCTGCGAGGCACCAGGCGATCATAAATTACAAGCAGCGGTCAGTAATTATGGCGTAGCGCGCGTGGGCCGTGTCACCGCGCAGCCGACGAGGAGTAATTTAGTGCACGCGTTGCCGCGGCAAATTGTGTTGGGTTTGTCGCGTACCGGTTGATGTTGCCGTCTTATTAGCTCGTTATTTTGTAAGGATTTCGTGGACGAAATTGTATACACGGTGGATACTGCGGGTCTTGTGAAATCATGATTGCCTTGCCTGCCATGTAGATGTAATAAAAACAGAGCTACGTTACGAGTACTTTATTATCTGACATCTTAAGAAACTAACCGAAAAGAACAGAATGATTATCATAACATAAACTTAAAGTAAGCTAAAGTAGCGTTCTTAATATGTAAAAACACACACTTTTTAAAGTCTAAAAATATCTCACTGCTAAAAGGATTTTTTAATGCTAAAAACCGGATTTAATGGAAAGAGAATGTTACCGGTGGTTCAAGCCCTATCTCCTGTCATGGCCCATAAACCAGGTTTTAACCATTCAGCACCATAAAATGGCGGTCACATCAAAATGGCCGTAAATAACGAACACTGGAATAGACATTATGGCCGGAGGTAAAAGTTTAATGCAACGAAATCATAAACTCCGTTAGATCTAGCTGTATTCTTTTATTGTACTGCACAAATAGGTACTAGCTTAAGTTTTATTTAAGTTTATGTTTTAATTTTAAATTACCTATGAGCAGGATTCATTAAAAAAAGACAAAGATGAACGTCAAGAATAGGTCGACTGACTTGGCAACGATTTATACGCACTTTCTTGAAAACTCTGACTTACTTTTCATTCTGAACACGTGTTTCATATTTACTGTTAGACAACCCAAACCATCTCTAAACATTTCTAGCGGAAAATACCAAGGAACAGATTTTGTGACAAATACGTTCACAGAAATACGTTCAACCGATTCAGTCGTACTCCAATCGATTAAGTTCTCTGGCTTCTCTGCGTTCACAGTTCAATTTGAGATGAAATTTGAATCCATCTTGAATTTTCACGTGTAGTCATAGCGACAACTAGCATGTAAATTACAAAACGTCGAGATTAAACCTCCCTCGCATCCTATCTGCTCATGTCACACGTATACCCCCAGACTTGATAACAGGCTAAACTGAGCACTTATCGTTACGGGACGCGCGAACGAATCAATCAATCAGCTGGCACCAGGGGGCCAGAACTGGGGGGGAGTAATGAGCAAGGCGTCGTTAGGCGAGGGCGAGGCGACTGGGCCATTAAGTTAAGGAAGCGCTGAGTAGGGGCGGGAGCGGGAAGCTGGCGCATGGTTGATCGTTGTGGGAAGCTTGCTATACGCCGCATTTTGTACAGGGCTGTTATTCATAAACCGACTTATCCTCGCCTGTCACCTCTCACCTCACCCTTTTTTATATGGAAACTGTCAAAAAGTGACAAATAACTTTTGACAGTTTCCATATAAAAACGGGTGAGGTGATAGGTGACATTTAGCGTGACCGCTCACAGACAACCAGCTAAACCTCACGAGCTGCTGTAGGAACCAAGCAAAAAAAAAGGTGATAGGTGACAGGTGAGGACGAGGCGCTTAGTAAATCGCATAGCAGGGAATCATTTTGCATTCCAATTTGATTACATTGTTTTGCGCTCTCGTTCTTTTCTTACACCTAAGTACCTATATACAAGTCTAGTTGCGATCACGGGAGTGGTCAAAACATGCTTTAAGTTTTGAAAAGTATACGAAGGTGAATATCTACGTGAATGTCGTATCCAAAAATGAGAACAATATACATACTTAAAATTCTCGGTCATAGCTACAGCTCATACAGCTTGCCATGCAGACATCAGATCAGATCCAATTATGAACCAAGATTCACTTAAGGGGAGGTATCCCCAACGCAACTGTCCCGCTCTAACATGCGTGAGTTTACAATTAACCATCCCGCTGTCTACGCAAGCTCTGCGCGCAGTTTTGTAAATATTTAGCTATAGTCATCAAGCCAGTCATTTTATCAAAGCAAACCCTGCGAAAATGTCTATAACTATTTACGATCTTTAATTGAGTACAAAAATTAAATGTTAAATATCAGTAATATAGCCGTAGTATTGAAAAAACATTCCGAAAAGGGGTAACTTCGCGATTTTTTTTTATCGAGTGAAATTCATCAGGTCATGTAACTGACTGCGATTTTGACTAGACAAGATCCTCATGTAACACATATATTTTTTTTAGATTTTAAGACACTATATTCTATGTCTCAGATGGTTTTTAAAAACTCAAAAGTGGTAATACACGGCCTTTGCAGTAAGTATGCTGTTTTAACTTCGCTTATGGCGCCTATCTGTGGTTTTTTTTTTTCATTTCGGTGCCTTCGTTTGATGTCGTGTTGATGTGAAAGTTGATGCGTGATATTAGTAGTCGTTATAGGAATTGTCAGACGAAGAAAGGAATCATGGAAAAAGTTACAAAATTCAACGGTATAGTTGCTTTTAAACCTTCTTCGACAGTTGTGTCGTCTTGGTTTTCCATCTAATTTCCGCGGCACGCGGCACCTTTAGGCGTTCTTGGCGTTCAAAGGCTTAAAGCTGGTATTACACTGTCCTGAATCAGGCGTCCTAACTAGTGGAGGGGAGTTGAAGCATCTCGCTCTAACGTATAGGTCCGAACCCTTCTAAGTGTCCTGAATTCAAGACAGTGTAATACAGACTTAAAGGAGAATATAAATCTTCTATGTCCTCGCCACGCGCGTTACGCGGAGTCGGCTTTCTTAACCTTGAGGTCCCACTTGCTCCGCTGGTAAGCATCGTCGGCGCTCGGCGGTTAGGCCGAGCTTCTTCATGTCGTTCTGGACATTCGTCATCCAGGTAGTTGCCGGTCTACCTCTCCCTCTTTTATGCACAGCCATGGAAAGGCACTTTTTCACTACATGGTCATCAATGGCCGTACCATCTCAGCCGGGACTCGGTCAGTTTATCAGCGATTGGTGCTATTTTTAAAACTACCCCTATGTTATCGTTATACGCACTTTGTTTGTGAGTGTTACCCCACCCAACCACCGCAACATTCGCATTTCCGTGACATGAAGTTTTTGTTGGTGATTCTTCTAGGAGAATATAAATAAATATACTGTGTCCTCACTATGTCACGGGCGTTATCGGCAAACGTTGGCGAAGGCGGAAATCTGGTGAGAATCGACAGACGCGATGCGCTATGTATGTACGATTGTACGATTAATACGGGGAGCGGGCAGAAAGAAAACTATTTTCTACCCATGCGCTCTACAGGACCCCGTCGGGAGTAATTAGAGGGCTTTTCGTTTATCTTTTCTGAAATCATTTTGTAAAGATTCTGTTTTATTAGTAATGTCAAAAAATCTAAAGTAATTTCAAGGAAATGGAACTTCGTGTACTTGATCGTATTGTGGTATTGTCTATTAACCGAACATACCTAATATCATTAAAGTCCCCGCAAGATAAGAAGTCGATCCTAACATCTGTCAATCCATACATTTTATAACCTAAACGTCACTAGGTTATAAAATGTATGGAAATGACAGTCACTGCATTGACAATGACGTCCCACCTTTAAAATTGACTTTGCCATATTGTTGTTTGCTTTAGTGTATTACATATAGACTTAATTAACTACCTAGGATAACACTACCAATTATAGACACTTTAAGAAGATGCACCAATAATGGACACGTCAACCCTTATTCAAAGATCATACGGTTTTAAATTGATTGTTCTATAAAAAATGAATGACTCTTATTTTCTTTTACATAAGAGTTAATGTACATCATTGGGCCTTGTCCATTACTGGTGGTGTCACCCTACATAGTTACTGCTTACTATGATTACTATGTTTTACCCCTCCCCCTCCCATATATAACAGTGCCCCCTAAACCGAACGTGCATCAAAAAGTCCATTATCTTATCAACACACGAATAAAGAAATTCCTACATTTTGAAGTGATATGATATCTGTTTTAAAGTAAGTACTTGAATTATTTGATCATCAGCTTAAATACAGTTACATACCCATACCCCATGTGAGGCAAGCTACCCATTCAAAAGTACAAATAATCTTGATACTTAATGCAAGTTACTAGCTCTACTAGAGTATACGTATGTATATATATATATCTTCGCGTTATCACAAACGAATAAGGTTCAAAATGTAAACATACAAGTCAACTGTACAACTTCCCCCATGTTTAAGGATTTGCCGCGGCGCGTCAAGTTGCGGGAAAAATTACGGAAGTCGGGTACAGGCGGGATTACAACCTACAGAGCACTCACCTACTCGGTATTATAGCGGACGGTAGCTCTAGTATAAGTTTTTTCGAAACATTAACTAATTCGAACGCGTTATTGCGTTTTGTCTCAAAATGTATGAAAATGCTCTCACCGAGTTTGAAATACGCGCGTTCATCGGTTAGCAACAAATGTTATACTCGCTGTTTTAGTTTCCACTAGTGACCACCAGAGGCGCTGTTCACGTTTTCATACCACTTTCATACATTTTGAGACAAAACGCAAACGCGTTCGAATTAGTTAATGTTCCGAAAAAACTTATACTAGAGCTACTGAGTATAAAAGTTATACTGGAAGAGTTGTGTAAGTAGATATACTTGGGTAACTTTCTTATGAATCTTATGATTATTGACCAAGTGAGCGAAGGATTTTTTTTCAACAAAAAAAACTATTGTTAAGGTCTACCTACACTACAGCTCACAATGCGGCTCAGTATTTTTTTGGGTTAGTATCAGCTCGTCTAAAACGCAACTCGTAGAAATAGCAACTCGTCTAAAACGCAGAGCTGGTCACTGCATCAAAACGCAGCTAAATACAAGTCGCCTGAAAAGCAAATGGTATAAAATACATGTAGGTCTAAAATAAATCTATTTTAGACCATTTGTTTTTCAGGTGACTTGTATTTAGCTGCGTTTTGATGCAGTGGCCAGTTGCGTTTTAGACGAGTTGCCATTTCTACCAGTTGCGTTTTAGACGAAATGATACTAACCCTTTTTTTTCTTTCCCACTTCTCTCCTAATGCCATGTCTGTCGTAGCGAGTGGGAGCTGATAGGTTCAACTCTATTAATACCTATGACATAAGATTGACAGTGTCAAGCACTGGCACGTTTCCCTTTGTTAAGTCATAGTTACGTGGCTACAAGATCTTACCACCCGACTCCGTTGGTAGCTATGTACAGTCAACCAATTTGATTTCTGAGCCATTTCGTAGGTACTTTGTCACAGTGACATCAGTATGAAATCTCTAGCGGCTTCCATATAAATTTTAACGGTGACAAGGTACGAAGTGGCCCGGAAATCAAATTGGTTGACCGTATTTCAATCAATCCCAAATATCCTAACAAATTAGAAACTCCCCTTTTTCCCACCGCTTTTTCCAGCCGCGATCATGTGACACAGACACATACAGTCAGCTCTATAAATAATTAAATATGTATACAATTTTCGACCTTATGTCCAGACAATAAGGTGCTAGAGTGTATACATATTTATGACGCTGACTGTACATACTTGGCACGTTCGTCGGTTCCGTGAATTTTTTCTGCGTAATTTTTCTTCTAGTAAGAGTCGTAAGAGATCGAGGTTTTTGCGTAATGGTAACGTGTTTTCTTCTGTGATTCATTCATTCACTGAAAGTATATGTTAATGCGGTGGTTCGTTATTTTCTTTGTAGTTGTGTATTTTCTGTACTTTATTTCCGCCATTGCCGGGCTACAAGAGTTAGTATTAGAATACTTATATAAGTATATAATATAGATGGTATTTTTGAAGGAAATAGGCCGCGTAGCAATCTCTCTGCCTAGCTCTTCGCGCCATACAGCAAGCATAAATTAGGTATTTACTTATTTATTAGTTGTAGGTACACTAGTAAACCTCTTTCAAAATCGAGTACTTTTAGAATTTGCACAAATTTTTTTTATATTATTGGGGGCATACGAGCAGACGGTTCAATAAGATCGCTACATATACTTAAGGTTTTTAATCTTTATAGGTCTGTCCGCTGCTGATGGCAAAAGACCTGGCGGGTGCACAATAGTACCGTGGCATCTAGGGCGACCTTTGGCATGGGATGTGACCTGCGTGGACACGTTGGCCCCGTCCCATGTCCAGCGCTCTGCCAATACGCCGGGCTCAGCCGCTAATAATGCCCAAACTGTCAAGTGTCGCAAATACGCTTTCTTAACAGATAATTACATATTTGCGGCACTTGCAGTAGAGACCCTGGGACCCTGGTCGACAGATACTAAAGAATTTGTCAAAAAAGTTTGTCAAAAACTGATCGGGGTCTCAGGTGATCTGAGGGCTGGCTCTTACTTCGCCCAGCGGCTGAGCCTGGCCATTCAGCAAGGCAACGCAGCGAGCGTCCTGGGAACGATGCCTCGGGCAACATTAGGGGGAATTGAGGAGGGGCGTTTTCATTTATAATTATTTATTTTTAAATATTAGTGTTATGTATTTTTGTATGGTGCAGGCTATTTAGAATAATTTATGCAAGTAAATAAAAGTATATATTATGTGATACTGATATATCTTTATAAAGTTTATTCAAAACCCCATTTTAATGTGTTTATTTTATACAACGACGACGGTGGCAAACAAGCGTACGGTCCACCTGATGGTAAGCCGGCACCACAGTCTATAGACGCTCGCAACTCCAAAGGATGCCTTATAATAAATCATTACATTTTTACAAGCAACACAGAAAGGTAATGTCAAAATTCAACATAAAGAACAAACAGTAACTGATATAACAACTAGCAAAACTATGTATATATGATACATGGGGTAACAAATCATACGAAGTCCTTAGTTTTGGGTTAGGTGGGTAACCCGACGCGATATGATTTGTGAAGCTCGAGCGAGCGGGCCGCCTTGGGCTGTCTTGATGGATGGAGCGTGTACAGATCTCGTGTGCTTGCCAATATTTTGTAAAACTGCTCCTGGATTTTGAACTTTCTAGCATGCGAAATTAAGTCTCTTTTTGTATGGATTACTTTGACACAACTGAGCCAACTCAAATCTTAAGTATACGTTGGAGAGAGGAGCTAGGGTCAGTGGAGGAAAACGAATGGGGCATGCGAGGTGTCGGTAATTGACTGCTTCCGCGTAACATACCGTCAGGATCAACATGTAAACACCTTTCCAAACAATAAAGATAATGCTTACTGTACAGTCAACCAATTTGATTTCTGGGCCACTCCGTACCTTGTCATAGTTACATTAGTATGAGATTTCTAGCGGCTTTCAGATAGATTTTCACTGTGACAAGGTACGAAGTGGCCTAGAAATCAAATGGGTTGACCGTACATGTACTTACAATGGGTTAGTGTAATTATTTTCAAGGACACACTTTTCGTAGCATAATGCTCTAAGTATATTACAGTTTTCTATGTCAGATTTATAAAGCAAAGAGCCCAGTTGGCGGCTGCGCTGCGTCCGCTTCTTTGTGCCCGCTATTGGGTAAGTAATGGTTTTAATACTTTTAATACCGATATGACTATATTTTCCTACTCCTACCGATAAGGCGGTTTTCATGTTTTAATCACCTCTCAATTACACGGCTGGGCACCACTCACTACCATCACCGCTGTACAACATCGCGTCGCGCTTTCATTAAAATGACTAGGGCATCATAAATCAACAGGCTTGGCTTGATCCGCGGCGGGCGGCGTGTGTCGTGTCGACGCGGGTGACACGGGATCGGCCGTCGCGTGCGAGCGGCGGCGGCGGCGCGATATACCGAACTGTCTTGATACTTGACATTTAATTTAGTTTATATTATAGTCAAAATTTCTGTGCATCTGTTTGTTGAGATTATTATATATTCTTCGAGATCAGCGAGGCGGATAGATAGTATAGAAGGTATTTGTTTGTATATTGTTTTGTTACTAATAAATAAACAGTAATTGAACTTACGTAGATCAAAATAAATTTATACAATGTTTCTCGTTTTTCATTTCAGCAGCGACCATTTTAGTTGCACCTTAGCTGATTGTAAAACTTTTGCTGCTCTGGCGTTGGCGTTTACAGGATCCGGTCTTCATAGGATTCCTGCTCCATCTTCACATCCAAATGGTCTTATATGTCTTCTCGAGCCTCTCACCCTTATGCCCCCCTCACTAATAAATAAACTAATTTTTTATGCCGTAAAATATAAATAAATCGCCGATAAATAGAAGTAAATGATATTTTCTGTAATCAAAAATTATATCTGTTTTGCTCTAACGCTTGTTACTTACTCGTAGTTAAGTTAGTTGACGGCGTCTTGTGAAACGGTTGTCTGATATATTATGTCGTATCGTATTGTCATATAGTTCATTTAATAATCATGCAGCCGTTGAATTAATTGCATGTAGAAAGTTGAATGTGGCGCACTTTATCTAAATTACTCTAGGCGTGAAATTAAAAAAAAAAACATTATTATTTGACTTGTCGATATTACGTCTAGTTAACGATACATGCGTATACACAGCTACAGAGCTATGTACATTTATCGTTTATATTTCTCGCGAATAGAAGCAGACTTGAAATATTAAAGACATAACTTGCCATAAACCTCGCATATACGCAATATACGCACACTTACTTACACTGCTATACTATATCACACTTGCCAGCAGAGCTTCTAAATGTTTAGGTCGTAATAAAAATATTGAAAGGACGTGACGACGAATCGCAATGGTTTCATTTTCTCGCAGTCGCAGTCGTAAAGCGGGACCATCATCGCACGGCACGAATTTAGAATATTGACTCGCTTCAGGCACTAATAAAAGGAGTTTATTAGGTTAGACGTGAGTAAACTAATTATTGTTAGTGTTAATATAAATTAAGAAACTGATTTTCCGTAAGACCGTATCTGTTTTTTTAATGTCATTGGCAAACAAGGAACAGGCCTGCCTGTCTAATGGTAAAAAGACACCGTGGCTTATGGACGCTTGCGACTCCAGCAAACATCTCAACATATTAAACATCATATTTGAAATTGACTCGGTCGTTCCAAAACGTACGCAATTTATGCCTAAGGAAAGTAAGTTAAAAAATGAGAACTGTTAATTGGCATTACAAATAATATTTGTAATAAACACTACTAAAATAAACATCATGAACCGCCGAAATTGCGCCCCGTCATTAAAACGCCACACATGACGAAAGCCTCCACTAGAAATCCCTGAACGATCACCCGTAAATCCACCGCAGAGCTTGCTATGCGTACTATACGTAGCTATAGTGGGTGGCACATGTGCGAGCTCAGCCACACGTGAAGCTACACACGCCTATAGCTAACAAGTGTTGGCTAAATGGTTTAAGAAGGTTGCAAGTGAAGTTGGGTATCGAATTGAGTATGGTTTTGGTTATTTCTTTACATGTTCTGTTGAAGTAGTATCAAGAGAAATAAAGCAAAGAAAATATGTTTAGACAAATAGACAGAATATTCTTAATATGGATGTACCTAGTTTACCTATAGCTAAGAAAGACTACCTACTTTTTACCGTTAAAAAATCTACATTGTTCAGTCAGCTGCAGAGAAAAGGTACCCCCCTTGCATAGTAATTTGTACCTGTATTATCACGTTGTGATTCTAAAATATGATGCCTGTGAAGACGTAGTTTAAAGTTATGTTAAAAGCTTGAACATTGTTGAAGCACAGATACCATTGTAGTGTAGTTATCACTACATTATTGAGAAGGTTGAAGGCGTCGAAGCGCATATATCTTTACACCTGACTGCCCTATAATATTCAGCTACTTATATTATAAGTACACAACTGTAGTTCTAGCCTTACCTTACGCAAAATACGGTGTTCGATTGTTTGTCAAAAGAGCAGCTTTTTATCAACGGTTTCTTTTTACGGTCAAAAACTGTATTATACCTATTTATACCACCATATTACTAGTGTCGTCAGTTTTTAAATAAACAGAATCTTCTTTTAGATTTTGTGCAAAAGTAAGTTGAAGGTTAAATTATTCAGAGTATTTTAGCAAATGTAGTCCGTTAACAATCCAAAAACAATTTGTTTCTACTATTCTCCAATCCAATACCAGTGAAACGCTAACAAAGCATGTCGCTTAAACCGTTCCGCCTCTGCGTGTATATATAGATGTATCGAGCGAACGCGACAGGACGCGGGCGCTATCGCCCCGCGGCGAGCGTCACCTTGTCACCGACCCGGTATAATGGCTGCCGTCTGCGCCCGAAGGGTCTTGATACTTACATTATTCTGTTATTTGCGCGCTGTGTTGAGGTTTCGTATTTATTTGGTCTATATTTTTCTTTTGTTATTTCTCTGTTAGCACTTAGTTATATAAATAAACTCTGTTAGCAGTCATACTTTGTTCGTTTCACTTAATGTAAGATTGTAACCCCTGACGGCAGACCAAATGAATAAAATAGTATAAAAAGAAAACTAATTTTACTGCGGCTGTTGACGACTGCTTTGTTCGGTTTATCATGTGGCTATATAGATTTCTTTACACTATGGTTTATAGTTTCAGTAGATACCGATTTCATGTACGGTTGAAACATAGAACAAGCTATACATTTTATCACCGTGTTGTAGTATTTGTTTCAACGTAAAGAAGCCAACGGATTTATTATAAATAGGCGCACTGCATAATACACAATAAACTACGGTGCCCTCTAGCCCTAGAGGGAGAGTCAAAAGTCTAAATTGAACAGGCTATTGAGAACAGATTATAAGTAATTTTCATTAAATCAATTTACTACGTTGCTTTGATATGGTACCACTTTGAAATTCCACTATTCTAACTAACGTTAAAGATGAATAAATGAAGTAAATGCTACTGAAACTTATTTTATATTGTAAATACATGTCTATAAAATTATTATCATACCTGAAAAGCAACAGCTAAAACGCTGTTATCTGCATGACGTACCTGAAAGGAAAAATATAACTTTACTGTACTGCACATAAATAATAAAATGCTCAGAGCTAGTAGACATGTAGTATGTAGTGTTGCATTAAATATCTAAATAACCATTTCAATTATTATAGTTAAGCCAGAGGTAAAAAAATTTTATATCAATTGCAATTTAATTTATTTCCCATATAGGAATTCATATTCATTACACACTTATCCGTCAGCTGGTACGGTCAAGTGCAAAAAATTTGTACATAGAACTTACTAAAAAACATGTCTATGTTTTTCGTATTTCCAAACCCGCACTATGGCCCGTTCCCTCTCATAAATATATGAGAGAAAGCCTGTGCTGTGCCCAATGCCCATGCAGCATTTGGACTAACTATGACGATGTCTTTCATGTCACGTAATGTTTCGGTAAATATTTATAAATTAATTAATCTGATACATATTTTTGGATTGCATATACCTACTACATAATTATTTTGTACATTGTAAATTGAAATCTTTATTGTATTTTGAATTACAGAGATTATATATTATGTCAAGATAGGTACAATCAAGCGCGACGCGGCGTACAACATTATGTCAAATGTATTTTATCATTATTTATTACAGTGGTAAATTAGAAATAGAATTATCAGCCGCAACGGTGCACGACACGGCCACACGTCTTGCAGTGAGCCGCCGCGGGCCGTTTCCGCGCAAACTGCAGTGTGAGCTTTTGAGGTCAGTCAGCGTCTTATTCACTTTGAAACGCTACAGACCGTGGTAGTAAGCTCCTTGCTAGCGTAAAATATTTCTAACGGTTAATCGAATATTTTTCTCGCCTTTTAACGTTACTTTTGGAAGAAAATCTTCGTAGAACACATCGGTTTGATAAAAACTATCTAAGTACCATCAATAATGTTATTTAGATAAAAATACGACATTCCTTTTTATGCATTAATGAGTTAGGTCATTAAGAATTGTTTAAATGTGAACAGCGAGCTTAAGTATTTATTAATGAGCCCTGTTGTGCTAGCTGCTAGCCGCTATTATTAAAACTTGCATAAAAAATGTAATGCTAGAATTGATAATGATAGAAATACGCAATACATGACTATATATCTATTACTATTACTATAGGTACTTTATTCGATGTAATCTCGTATTATCTGGATCAATTCATTTGTTAATTAATTTTAATTTAATCACTATGTCGCTTCTTGTTTCACGTCGGTCGTCGGGGCGAAAACTTCTGTCACTCAGTTTTCAAGATGCATGTTCCAGAAATGCGTACACACAACACACTTTTACGTGTTATGGTGTAACGCGTTCACTGTTTTATTAAGTAGGTATAAGGTGATTTCAGTAGGTAAATGTATGAATCCAAAGTACAAATGATCTCACAGTGAAGGTATAGTTCCAAAAGTATATAAGTAAAGTATATCATAGTGTAGTAAAACGCGTTGGCTGGAAGCTCGTTGAGACCGCTTGCGGGCTGCATAAAAAATGTCTGGCGCGCGGCGCGGGCGGGGCGCTAACGCCGCCACCGCAGGGGTGCCGATCGGACCAATATTTTATGACATTTTCATTGTTTTTAGTTATTTATAGCTTTATTTATTAAGCGTATTGATTATATAACACACAACTCTAATGCAGTAGGTATGTTTAGCTGTGTTAGTTAAATTTTCTTCTTTAAATTACTTTTTTGGTTTATTATCCTATTGGGCAAAATATAATTCCATGTTTACAATTAATTATAGTATTGTTCGGTGCAATGCACCTTACACGTGAACGCGCCTCGTGCGCTTCATCAGCGAAAAGCATAGTCAATAAATTATAATTAATCCAGTTTAGTGTACTTTTCGGAGCTATCGCGACCGGGTGCATTCGAACATTAACACACATTAACATTCAACATTTTACTAACAATCTTTTATAACATTTGTGCTATTTCTAGACAATAAACATTTTCATTACTTCTCTCCGGACTTTGCAACATTCACCGCGAACCCGCTCCTCACATTGGTCCTTCGAACCGTGGACCTCGCGCGCTAATCAGATCTGAATAGTGAGTGAGGTGAATGAACTGAACATTTGTGGGTGAGCAGTGACTGAAGGAGAGGCGTAATCAACAGCAACAGCAGCGAGACAGGAGTAGTCGGTAACGACGTACATTGAAGACCTTCAAGTAAGATCTTTCCTATTTTTACTAACAAAACATCAAGATGGCGAGCGTAATCCGTCAGGAGGAGATTCACCGCATCATTGAGTCTATGCTTACTAACTTTAAGAAAGATAGTGCGGAAAGGAAGAAGAAGCCCGAGTATTTTACGAAACGCTTAGACGAATTGGATACCTTGTGGCAGGAATTTATACTCAATCATGAACAAATAGGTATGGTAGAGAGTCAGTCTCATCCGTACTTCACCAACCGTACGTATGAAAGTGCGAGACAATCTTATTCAGTGCTTAGTTCTCGTTTGAACGCGGGTTATCAGGAACTCACGACAGGAGTACCGCAACAGTTACCACTGGGAACGCTTTCTTGGGCCAAGGATGAAGAAGAACAAAAGAATCATCCCCAGGGAAGTGCCGCCGCTGGGAAAGGTGAAGCGTCACGAGAGCCTCTAAGAGTAGATTTAGGCGGACACTTAAGCAACCAATTCATCAAAACAAATGCGGGAACATCTAGTAAACACGATGAAATGTATCGCAAACAGTTAGCTAACATGAAGGCTTTCGTTAGAACAGTAAAAGGTATAGATGTCAACACTCTGATAGATAAGTGGGAGTTAGAAGATGCACTTAAGTCCTTACAATCTCGTTGGACTGTAATAGATTCGCAACATTGGGAGATAGAAAGTGAGACTTCATTTAATGCTCACGAGGAAACATTTAACATTCTAAAAAAGGAAATCAACAAAAAGATATGGTCAGTGGCACACCGAGAGAAATCTACACCTATGTTGGAAATACCGACTTTTCATGGAAGCTACAACACATGGGTGGCATTCAAAGACTTATTTAGTGAGGCTATCCACAAAAATACAGCGTTATCTAACGCCCAAAAGATGCAGTTTTTAAAGTCAAAAGTTAAGGGCGAAGCAGAAAGGCTCATACAACACTTGCAAATAAGTTCAGATAATTACACCGTATGTTGGGATATTCTAAACAACCGATACAACAACACTAAACTCATATTCACTTCCCATATGAATATTTTATTAGGTAGGTCTACCTACTATGCAGCAACAATCCGTGACACAAATCAAGAGAATGCACGATACGACCAACGAATGCCTACACGCAATAAAAAACCTAGGTGTCGATATAAACTCATGGGATCCAATAATAGTACATATTTTGTCACAAAAACTCGATGCCGAAACCCATATGGACTACGTGGAATCGCTAACCAATTCCCGAGCACTACCAGTCCTAAAGGAATTCATGGAATTCATGGAAGGCAAATTCACAAGCCTTGAGACGGCTCGCCGAAAACAAGAATCTGCTATTCCCAAAACATATCCCCAAACAAGCACATCGAGTGCAAATCCACGAAAACCGTATCAAACACAACATAATTATCGCCCGTATCTCAACTCTACCCAAACAAGCAACGGAGTCAATCGAAGTCACGGAGCTCCAACAGTAGGAAAAACATTACATGTTTCAGGCATTCAATGTCCAATGTGTAAAAGTCAACACGGCATATACAATTGTCGTCAATTCTTACAACTACCCATTGAAAAACGTTACCAGACAGTTAAAAAACTGGCACTATGTATTAACTGCCTGTTTACTCATTACGGTAATAAATGCAATTCATTAAAAACGTGCCACAAGTGCAATGGCCGACATAACACGTTGATACATGAGGCGTGCGTAAAAACACTATCATCAGCACCGGAGCCGTCGACCTCATCGTCGTCAGCAAATGCAGCGATTGCTGGAAATAACAAGAACGTAAATAACATTTCGCAATCACCTCAAAATGAGGACTCTGAGATTTTGTTAGCAACAGCTCTGATAAAAGTAAAGGGAGGCGACGGAACGCAGCATACCTTAAGAGCTTTGATTGATCCTGGCTCACAGATTTCTCTTGTAACAGAACAAACAGCACACTTATTAAATTTAAAGAGAGAAAGATGCAATGGCATTATTTATGGAGTGGGACAGAAACAAAATAACTGTAAGGGAAAACTAAACATAGAATGTTCTTCAGTCTACAACGACTTTACATTTGACGCTGAGGTTATTATTATGAATAATCTCATTAAGAACTTGCCGAATAAAACATTTTCAAAACCATCGTGGTCGATTATACAAAACATACGCCTTGCAGATCCCGAGTTTTACGTCAGTAGACCTATAGACTTACTACTTGGGGCGGATATTTATCAACATATTCTTCTCGATGGAATTATCAGAGGCAGCACAGCCGAGCCCATAGCACAACAAACGCAAGTCGGATGGTTACTTTTTGGAAATGCTCGTACATATCAATGCAGAGTAGTAATAAACAATTTAGAAGACATTAAACACTTTTGGGAGATAGAAGACATCACCGAAGAAGGAGATTTATCTCAGGAGGATCAGGAATGCATCAAACACTATGAAATGAATACGAAGAGGAATTCGGAAGGAAGATATGAAGTGCGCCTTCCTATGAAACCACAGTGGCAAGAAGAACTAGGAGAATCGAAAACAAAAGCAATAGCACAATTTAAGAACATGGAACGTAAACTTCAAAAACAAGAAAAATTAGCACAAGGTTACAAACAATTTATGGATGAATATCTGGACCTGGGTCACATGAAGCCCGATACAGGTATTAAAGGACTCGAGTCCTTCTTACCCCATCACATTCTCGAGCGTGCCGAATCAGCAACTTCTAAATACCGGGTGGTTTTTAACGCATCCTCGAAAACATCTTCAGGCCATTCGTTGAACGATCTGATGTATACGGGACCCAATCTACAACAAGACCTACAAGTACTTTTATTAAAGTGGAGACAGTATCAATACGCCTTTACCGCGGACATCGAAAAAATGTACCGTCAAATACTCGTGAATGAGATGGATCAACATCTACAGAAAATAATATGGCGAGATAGCCCTGAAAAACCGTTACAAACATTTCAACTAACAAGACTGACATACGGAACCAAGTCTGCGGCATTTATAGCCATGATGACCTTAAAAAGACTAGCAGCTGACGAACGAGATAAATTCCCAGAAGCAGCGAAAGTGGTGGAAGAGGCATTCTATATGGATGACTTACTACATGGAGCACATTCATTAGAACAAGGGAAGACTTTAGTTTCCGATCTAAACAACCTTCTAAAAGCCGGAGGTTTCAATTTACGAAAGTGGTCATCCAACCAGGAAGAAATCTTAGAAAACATAAGCAAAGAACAGGGTAGCAAGGAAATGGTCTTCAACTTTAAGGTGGATAACATAACAAAAACACTGGGATTATGCTGGAACCCCACTGAAGATACTTTCACGTTTAACTGCAAACCGACTCCAATTACAGGTAAACTGACCAAGAGAACACTTTTATCCGAAATCTCCAAATTATATGATCCATTAGGCTGGCTCGCCCCATTTACAACAAAACTAAAAATCTTATTCCAATTAGTTTGGAAAGAAAACACAAGATGGGACGACTATGTGTCAGATGAAATCCATGCGGAATGGTTAAAAGCAATTAGTGATATCGAACAATTGAATGAATGTAAAATACCGAGATGGTTATTGTGCAACGAAGATGACGTCATAGAACTTCTCGGGTTCAGTGACTCGTCCCTTGAAGCATACGCTTGTGTAGTCTATGCACGAATAAAACAGCGGCCTAATATAGTCCTAGTTGCGGCCAAAACCAAACTCGTACCACACAAGAAAACATTAACGTTACCTAGGCTCGAACTGTGTGGAGCCCATCTACTGGCGAGATTGATGGAAAAGATTAAACATTCGTTACACGACCATAATATAGTAACATACGGCTGGACGGATTCAAAGATCGTGCTCGGGTGGTTGCAAGGCGAATCGAACCGCTGGAAGCCGTTCGTAGCCAACAGAGTAGCACAAATAAAAGAAATAATGCCCGAAGAACAGTGGAGGTATGTCAAATCATCAGATAACCCGGCAGATGCAGCAAGCAGGGGTCTCACAGCATCCCAACTGAAAAACCATACTCTGTGGTGGCAAGCTCCGTCCTGGCTCTTAACATTCCAACCTACTATCGATGCCTCAAAACATCCACAATATACCACAAACGAAGAAGAGAAAAAATCCCGCATCAATAACATAACCCAAAATAACATTGACAACAATACCCTCCTTTGTGTGACGCAGTCGGTAAAGGAAAATAACATTATCAAAAGTTTATTGGACAAATTTAGCTCACTCGGTAAAATAACAAGAATTATTGCATGGATATTACGGGCATTGACACCGACGCGTGCCATATTACCTAGCTATCTCACGTTACCGGAGTTGAGAAAAGCTAAATTGACAATAATAAAATTTGTGCAAAGCGAAGAATTGGGAACGGATATGGAATACTTGCGTAAACATAAACGAGTTGAAACAAACAGCAAACTTTTAAAATTAAAACCATTCATTGACGAAAACAACATTCTGAGAGTAGGAGGCAGGCTAGAAGCAGCTAACATTCCGTACGAGATGAAGCATCCGAAAATCATCCCAAAAAACACACGACTTACAACGTTATTAATTGAGCAAGCTCACGCCATGACGCTACATGGTGGAGCCCGACTAACTATGGCAAAACTAAGAGAACAGTATTGGGTGATGGGAGGAATGAACACAGTAAAGAAAGAAGTTAGAAAATGTGTTAAATGCAAGAAAATTGAAGGAAGAAAACAACACCAAATAATGGGTACATTACCTGCCGCTAGAGTAAATGAAGCCAAACCATTTTATTACACTGGCGTTGACTACACAGGATACGTGGACATCAAAGCCAATAAAGGGCGTGGCATAAAAACATTGAAGGGCTACGTTGCGATCTTCGTATGCATGGTCACCAAGGCCGTCCACCTGGAATTGGTGTCTGAACTAACGAGCTCCGCATTCTTAGCTGCTTTACGAAGAATGGCAGCTAGGAAAGGAACTCCTCGTCACATATATTCTGACAACGGAACAAATTTTATAGGTTCTAACAACATACTACAGAGACAATGGCAAGACTTACGTAACATATTTAACGACAGCTTCCTTTCGGAAATTTCGGAGATGGAGATAGAATGGCATTTCAATGCCCCTTCTTGGCCCAGCGCAGGAGGTCTCTGGGAAAGGGCAGTACGAAGCCTTAAACACCACCTAAAACGTGTAGTGGGCGAACACAAACTAACCTTTGAGGAGTATGCCACCGTACTAGCCCAGATAGAAGCCTGCCTAAATTCCCGACCCTTATGCCCGTTGACGGAAGATATTGAAGACCTGGATTTTCTCACCCCAGCACACTTCCTGACAGGCCGAGCTGGTGGAACAGTGATCGAAACAGAGGAGGACGCTAGAACGAGATGGCACTTGACTCAAAAAATATTTAGAGATATATGGAGGAGATGGAAGTGCGAATACTTAAGTCAATTGTCGGCAAGACCGAAGTGGAACACGCCTCAGAAGAACCTTAAAAAAGATGACATGGTAGTAATACACGACGACAACCTACCCGCGGGAAAGTGGGCCCTCGGACGTGTGGTAGAAGTTCATGCCGGACCGGACGGACATGTCCGAGTCGTCACCTTAAAAACAAAAAATGGGCTCTTAAAGCGACCAGTACTAAAACTATCTGTCCTACCGATACCAAAAGAAACAGAGCAATATGAAAACCAAGCCTCCACGCCAGAAAAACAAACAAAAAAGCAGAGACCAAACAACAACCTCGGATATGCCAATACAATCTTTATGGCATTCCTTTATCTCATGTCCCTATTAACAATGGGATGCTGCGTTCAAGTGACCCACGTACAGGAAAATAAAGGGTTTTATTTCGACAACATCGGAAACATGCTGCTGGTAAAAGATGAATGGAAATTAGTAGCTTACCAGGACCTCAACCCCTACTGGGAAGGAATAACGGCCTACATAAAGTATAACACCCAACTAGAAAACATATGCCAACAAATAAAGACCTTAACACATTGTGACATCATTACATTACAACTACGTCAGTCTTATGACGAATTACAACACTACAACCGTATTCTATCGAGTAAACAGTTGAAACCCGAAACACGAACACGCCGCGGCCTAATTAATGGTGTCGGAAATATCGCAAACACTCTTTTCGGAGTTCTGGATGAAAGGTTCGCAGAGCAATATCAAAAGGACATTTTACTAACAAGAAACAATGAGAAACACCTCGCCAACCTTTGGAAAAACCAGACATCGATAATAGAGGCCGAATATAACTTGTTATTAAGAAACAAAGATAGCATAGAAAAACAACATAAAATGATACACGCTCATTTAATTAGCCTAGATCAAGGCACTTCCGCATTGCAAAAGGGAGTAAATAACGCTGAGTGCATGGCACAATTCAACATTATTGCGATGGCCGCTAACAACCTACTGAGCCACTTAAGAAATATTCAAGATACCTTATTAGAAACCCTCACAAACATATATAACGGGAAAATGAACATACATATCATCAGCCCACAACAATTTCAAAGAGAACTCAACATTATATCTGGACAACTAGTAAGCGACTTATCCTTACCAGTAGATAACATTCAAACCCATTTGCAAAACATCTATCACCTATTAAAGATTAAAGCCAAGCTGACTGACCAATACATGATAATAGAGATTCGTATTCCCCTTGTAAGCCGAGACAGTTACGATTTATACAACATCATACCTATACAGCACAGTGCGGGAAGAAACATGATATCTATAACTCCTATAGAAAACCACGTAGCCATTAATTTACGCAAAGATGCCTATTTGCCGCTAACGGAAAAAGAAATAGAACACTGCATTATTCGAGACGAAACAACATACATGTGCTACCTTAAAACTCCAGTCTTCAAAATGAACTCTGACAAGGATTTATGCATTAAGGATAACAATTATCAATGCAAAACAAACACAGCCGCTTGTCAAAACAAATGGATAAGTCTATCGAAAGTGAGTCAGTACCTTTACTTTTGTTGTGACGCGTGCCAATTGCGCGCGCTATGCAAGAATCAGGTTACATCCCAGACAGTAGTCCAGACGAATATTATCAATGTAGACGAGAATTGTGTTGTGAAAACGGATAACTTTACAATTCACACGCATCAAAACATGCAAAGCAAGGTCGACTTGAGTTTTAACATAAAAGCACCGGAAATAGATCCCATCAACCACATTATAAATATAACGTTGCCGGAGTACAGAAATAATAGCCTGGACAACTATGACGCGGGTCAATTAAAGGACATCGGAGATAAAATAAAGATAATGAAAGAAACCGAGCCTCTTCTCGATAATTACTCGGCAAACGACATACACCACTATACCGCTATATACTGTCTATGGGGTGTAGTGATAATCGGGATAATTATTTACGTAACCCGAAAAACACGCTGTCAGGGGAGGCTCAGAGCAACTCCTCCCCCAGTGAACAACCAGGTGCAAGAACTGCCTTCTCCAGCACAGGACGTAGAGCAGAACCGAGCGAGAGACGCCCCCGCCCCCCGCAGCCCCCGCAGGCAGCGCGGGCTGGTGCGCCAGTGTAGTGTTAGTGATAGTGATAAGTGCAGTGCAAGTGCGCGAAAAACGCAACAGTGTTGTGATGATGACATTGCGATGAAACAAATGGACAGAGGCACTTCGCCGATATTTAGGAAGTTATCGTTTAAAGATTAATTACTTAGCTGTATTGAATATTGTTGATCAACTTGTATCACTTAGATTTTCTTTCTCATTTCATCTCATCGTTTGCCCCCGGCAAGATGTTCGGTGCAATGCACCTTACACGTGAACGCGCCTCGTGCGCTTCATCAGCGAAAAGCATAGTCAATAAATTATAATTAATCCAGTTTAGTGTACTTTTCGGAGCTATCGCGACCGGGTGCATTCGAACATTAACACACATTAACATTCAACATTTTACTAACAATCTTTTATAACATTTGTGCTATTTCTAGACAATAAACATTTTCATTACTTCTCTCCGGACTTTGCAACATTCACCGCGAACCCGCTCCTCACAAGTATAAATAACAAAGAAAAGCGAAGAGAGATGAAAGTATTTCTTCTTAAAATCCTTGATAAAACAGTAAACATTGTATTAAATTGTAAAATGTAGGGTCCCTAGGCCAGTTGGCGGCCTATTAGCCGAGTTGCGCACTTTAGACAAGTAAAAAAATATGAAACCTATATGCATATTGGATGGCAGTCATATAAATAAGTCTTGAGTATTGTCAAGATGCGTACTTAACAATAAAAGTTAGTACTTTCATCCGTAAACTTGGGAAAAAAGTAGAAAATGTGTCAAAATAGCGAATGCGGCAGTTAGCGGCCGCCTACGCCAGTTTACGGCCCCCTGTGAGCTAGTTTGCGGCCCCCTTAAATATGGTACTAGAATGATTATAATATAATTTTTAATAAGTTTTTTTATATCAAAGGCGCATAATTATGTGGTGCAAATATTTTTAAATTTTTGTTCCGGTTCCGGAAACGCTGGAGGAAGGTAGGTATACAATTATTCGGCAAAACCTAGGTATGGGTGGATTGTCTTTTTGGGTCAGTGAGGGCAGCTACCAGGTCCCGTGCTGCTACGCGAAAATGGTCTTAGAAGACCTTCCCTTAATTTCGAATTAAAGAAGATTCTCATTAATAGATTTTTGAAAAAAAAACATACAGGGTGCGAGAAAAAGATCATTTCTGACAAACTTTTTTTTATGCCTATCGATCCCATTCCTGTCTAGGATCAAAAGCTTTTATGCCACCAAAAAAAATCGAAGATAAATTTTCTCATACAAATTGTATGAAAATGAAAACTTATTTTTCACAAGCTATTTTTTTATGCCAATCGATTCCATCCTATCCATTATCAATAGGTTCCTAGGGGTCAACTTCCGGTAATGTACTAAAATGCCACAAAATAAATGTATGGAAAGATAATTAATATTTTTTCCCATACATTTACTATAGAGAAAAAGTGAAATTTTATTCACATTTTTCTATCTTCCTGTTCTGTCCTGTTTTCGTTTAAGGAACATAATACTATAAGAAAAAAATATGGTAACAGCATTCAAAATATCAAGAAACTTACTGATACTTTAATTATTTTAAGACCTTGTATGTAACGTATTCTAGCAAATCAATATTTCAATTTCTATTTCTAAAAACGGGGATTATGATGAGAATAAAATTTCACTATTTCTCCGTAGTAAATGTATGGGAAAAAATATTAATTATCTTTCCATACATTTATTTTGTGGCATTTTAGTACATTACCGGAAGTTGACCCCTAGGAACCTATTGATAATGGATAGGATGGAATCGATTGGCATAAAAAAATAGCATGTGAAAAATAAGTTTTCATTTTCATACAATTTGTATGAGAAAATTTTTCTTCGATTTTTTATGGTAGCATACAAGCTTTTGATCCTAGACAGGAATGGGATCGATAGGCATCAAAAAAAAAGTTTGTCAGGAATGACCTTTTTCTTGCACCCTGTATGTTTTTTTTTTCCAAAATCTATAAATGAGAAATTTTCCTCGATTTATGGATTTTCTAGCCGGAAATTTAACTTTTGATCTTGTATTGGAATGGGATCGATTGGCATAAAAAAAAAAGTTTGTCAAAAATGACCTTTCTGGAGAGACGTGCCCACACGAAACACATGAAAGAGGATTTAATATATGGATGTGATAAAGTAGTGTATGCAACTGTACATAATTAGGCATTAAAACATTCGTGTGACCTTATTATGAAACTCGCCTTCGGCTCGTTTCATAAAACACACTCGTACTTTAATGCCCCTCATTATGTACCAGTTGCATAAACTACTATTATTCCACATTTCACTATGTAACATCTCAAAATTAATGGTCTTTATAGTGGGGCCGCAAACTGACCTTTTCGGTAATTGTGTATACCAGATACCGGCCACCACAATTTTTTGATAAGAAAGTTTTAAAAATGCCAAAATCTAACGAAATCATATCAAAAACTTAATTATTTAACTGATCAAACAAGAAATTTATGAATGAAACCAAAATTAAGTAACATTAATTAGCTTTCAATGTCAGCTGTCTCTTTATTTTTTGTACAGATTCACTATAATTCCACGCTTCGCACGCACTACGGATTCAATGCGGGAATTGTAACGTTTTATCTTGATGAAGATCAATCTTTTAGTTACAAAATTATATAGATTCTTATAGCATTTCTAATCAAGTTTAGCTTACGGTTTACACTTTTTCTTAAATTAGTTTATAATTGTTATTATCTGTAGTTGAAAGAACCTAGTCGGTCAGGGGGCCGCAAACTGCCGCAGGCCGCGTAACTGGCCTAGCGACCCTATGTTGTTTTAACCTGTTATTTTGTACAATAAAGGTCTAAGGTACGTACATATATAGAAAATTGAAAATATTATAATAACGCGACCTCAAAACCTCGACACGATTAATTTTTTACGATTAAAATACAAGGAGTATGTTCTTTCTTAACATTTTTATCAATGCATTGTTTTTTGGTCACGCAGCACAATTTTTACCACTAAGAAACTCATCATTTGCACTGAATTGGATTGTAAAGCACTGTGTATATACAAAGCGCTTTACAATAGCATTCAGCGCAAAGTATGACAACCTTATGTGCAATGAAGTTTAAAGAAATAAATAAATAATATTGTCGCGCGAACGACAACCCTAACCGGCCGGCGGCGCGGATACGGGCGCTCGCCTCCTACATATTTAATTCGCCGGACTGGTTTCTGTCCGGCGCCGCTTTGTTGTTACGGCTCCATCGCAGCCCGCGCCCACTACCACACTCTCATCTAAAAGGCACGATAACTTCGGCCCCTTCACCACACATACGCCCTTCTCGTACGTGACGGCCCACTACCACACTCTCATCTAAAACGCACGATTACTTCGGCCCCTTCACCACACATACGCCCTTTTCGATTACTTCTGACTTCGACACAAAATAAATAACCACAGAAGCACCGCTCCATGCACCGAGTGCCACCCACAGGAACAGTCTACACGCATCGTCGGAAGCAAAATCAAGGGCAAACTCAAAAGCACAATATTGAATTCTGCAAAGGCATCTAAAATAGGTTTAGCATCACAAGATTGAAGTGCAAAGGCAAACTTATTCCTATAAGGAACCTGTTCCAGCTAACCTCAGAAGGTAGGTGGAATGAAATGGAAAAACTTACATCCTACACAAACGCTAAAAAAACAGGCCAAGATAAAATGAAAAGATAAGATAAATTTGCAAAAATTACGCAATACAGCCGAAATGCTACTGTTTCTGTCTTTAGGAATACAATTTCTTTGCGCAATTGGGTTGCAGGAGCGGGAATAGTCTTCAGCATGTGAATTTAGTGCTCGAAACTCGACGTTGCAATAAGTACGGCAAGTTCACAGTGAAGTTTGAAGTATACGGCTTTCTCACGGGAATCTAAGACGAATTTAAAGTGGCATACAGTAACCAGCTCCAGACATATTATCTTTATCTTAAGTTCGCGTTCGTCGACGAATATTTCGCATCCCCATTTAGTCCTAGGTACTTAAATATGAACTGTCAAGCAGAAATGTAAACTGGTTTAATAAAATAAAATACATTTTAAATGGTCTCGATCTCTCGATATGCTAATTGGCAAGAATAAGAACGTCTTTAATGAACTAAGCACTTTCCTTACCTCAGAAAATTACGATAAAGACGTACATGCCACTGCAAACTTAAGCAAAACTTGCAAAGTGAGATTTAAGTAATGTTTTATACCTGATCATTGTATTGGTTTTAGCGACATTGCTTTTGCGTTACTGTTACAAACACAAAAGACATGCTTCCGATACCTAACGTAAAAGCGTTTGATTAGAGTATATTAATAGAATAAAGTTTTTAAGACTTCGATGAAAGGACACTAAAATAATTAGAGGCAATAGCTAGATGTCCTATTGCCTCTAATTATTTTAGTGTCCTCTGCATGCGTGGTAATAGTTGCATTTTAGTGGTAATAGTTGCATAGTAGAATAGTTGCATTTTGGGACCAGTAGCTCTAGTATAAGTTATTTCGAAACATTAACTAATTCGAATGCGTTTGCGTTTTGTCTCAAAATGTATGAAAGTGGTATGAAAACGTGAACAGCGCCTCTGGTGGTCACTGCCGGAAACTAAAATAGCGAGTATAACATTTGTTGCTAACCGATGAACGCGCGTATTTCAAACTCGGTGAGAGCGTTTTCATACATTTTGAGACAAAACGCAAACGCGTTCGAATTAGTTAATGTCTCGAAAAAACTTATAATAGAGCTACTGATCGGATTCCCTGCCTGATACAAAACTGTGGAATCACTACTTTATTGAAGAGTGGGCGTTGAATATTGAATTCAATTTGTATCGTGGCTGTGTGGCTAACTGTCTCATTCTTGTAATGTTTATTGCTATATCAATAAGGCGAAGTTCCATAGACCAGCCTCTATGTCTCTCTAATATGATTATTCTAATTTGTACGATGAATACGCCAATAAATTAGATAAGCTAAGCTAAGATACCTACTGATTATTTAAGCTCCTATAATAATTTATATATTTATTTAAAACAAGGGTATTTTAAATGGCGTGAAAAATTAAGTTCGATTTACTCTTATAATGTAATAATTTTGCAAACGGTACTTTTTTGTTATGGCAATGTCATTTAAAGTGGATCTGCTTATCAAATTCAACCCGGCCACTTGTTTGCCGAACGTCAATAAAATCAATCGACTATACGGAAAATAAATCTTCGACTACTTTTCGTAATAGTGCGAGGTCATATAATAGAAGCGTGTTCCTTTTTTTGCGAGTAGCTTTTTGCATGGATTCGCGCGAATCACTAATCAGTGTGTAAACAGGCCGTTAGTCTGTATGTGCGTCTATAGTGAAAAATGTAAGGATCACAAAAATATATAAGTATTGAATAACGTAAGGTCGAGCCAACCCTCGACGCGGCCCGAGGGGCGAAAAATACATAAGCCGAAAAAGATAATCCACGCCACGGACCCAACGGACTAACTAGAGAAGACAAGTGAAGATGATTTGAACGGATAACTTTGTTCGTGTTTTCAAAAACATAAAATAAAACCTTTTATCACGACGTCTTTCTTCAATTAGTAAAATAAGCTTGAAAGCAGAACTAACCGACTCCATTGTAAGATTGGTACGCCTAGACACGGATTCAAGCTAAGCTGCTAAACATTTGATCCTATATAATAAACCTATATAATTTCGTAGGATTTTAATCGAATATAATTTCATTTATTATTACCAAATAGGTAATCTAAATTATTTTAATTATTAACCTTATTAACCTGTATCATGTTAAATGTCAAGGTCATCATTTTACTGGCCAGATTTTACATTGGGATGTTCAAAGATTTTATTTGTATAACTAATAACAACGCAGATTGTTTTTGAATCAATCATAAACACAAAATGCAAAAAATCTTTTAATCATGCATCATCTTGCACGCAAAGTTATCACTCCTCAAAAACTGTCGCAAAAAACTAAACGAACAAATAACGAGCGAAACCCGCCGTGGAACTGGAATATCCACTCCAGCCGGGCTGAGTCATATCCTATTTCATAATTCAATATACACTTCGCTCCAATTTCTGTGGCAAAGTGCAAGCGCGAGAAAAAAGCCAGCAAGCGACGACAGGGAGGTGGGGGTCACCGTCTCCGGCAGGGGGATGGGGCTTAATCCCTTATCGCGCCGCCGACCGCACATCGACAATTATAAAGAGGCGTCAGTACTACGTGAATTTTATAAGCCCTGAATAACAGGGTCCGCTAAGCCCTTTGTATGGCTCTAACATGCACTATGACGGCTTATGAGCGCTGATAATTGAAAGGGTGATTTGAATAAACCTGTGTTACACGCGAGCTTTGAATAATAAATGCTCGGTTCAAATCACAGTTAATTATAAGGTAATTTTCTCGTTGAATTACGTTTAATGTTGAAATTTCTTTATTAGTGACAACAACAAAATATTGCTTTGACATATCTATACCTACTCATGATAACTACATTCAAGATAAAGATATTCCAGTATCAAAAAAGTATCTCTCATCATATATATGTAGGTATGCTCTTTTAAAATGTATAAATAAACAAAACAAAAATATTAATTTTTAAGCAGCATTAAAATGTACGGAGAAAAAACGGTACTTAACACGTTCACTGTCCCCATAGAAAACGATCTGACAATTTCACGAGCCCAACTGTGCAATCAGTCTGCGGATGTGATTCCACAGTCGAAGCAATGGACTCCTGAAAAAAAAAGGTTCTTGACCCCACATTGGGGGCACTCGACAGGTAATGTGTTATGGAATACAATATTATTTGAGAGTGAAGTTAAAAAAAATCTACACTTCAGATTTATATATTAGCGAACCAACATAACGACACTGCAGAGAAATTAATTTTCAAACGCAGCTTACTAAACTTGAGTTTCAAATTAAGCAATATTAATACATACAGTACCAAGTTCCCAAAGCTAACATATAATAGTAAATGTGCACAACCAAGACTCAGTCATTAGCATTAACTAAAGCAATGAGTTAGCGGATAAGTATCAAGATCGTTCGCACCCACTACAGGAGCCCGTAAGCTACCGGCTACCGCAGCCGGCCGGCCCGCTAGCCACCTTTGGTCCCGCGCCTCACCCTATCACACCCGCGCCCTCTCGCTCGCACCAATGTAACTACGCTTTGACACGTCCCGAACATGCCGGGAGCTTAGCGGGCGAATTTCATTTCTGAGCGAGCAGTGTAAAAATTTAATAAAGACTCTATACGGGCGAGCTGTGAAAGATTGGGGAGAGCGGGGAGATACAGACAGACGTTCCATCTTGCTTATTATTGTGCTCACACGATTGATTCGGGTCCTTGAGGAATGGCATGAAATTGAAATGGATAACAACGCCTAATTTAGGCAAAGCCACCTTTTGTATATTTTTGTCTGGAGCTACTTTATTAAGGGCCGGTTTTTCATTCCCCATATAGAAGTATCTGTCAGATAAGTGTTAGCTCTGTCTTTTTCTATGACTACGGAAAAAGACGGTCAGAATTTTAACCGACGGATAATTTTATCTGGAGATTGAAAAATTGGCCCTATTTTATGCTAAGCGGACCCCTTTAACTATACTTACACAGCAGATCATATATCAACTAATGATGATAATAATAACTCATGATAATATATCAAGTCAAGAAATTCCTCAGAATAAAGCCAAGCATCAACAACAAGCAATCTTCATTAAAACTATTCCCTTAAAATACCGTCACACAAATAACCTAGCAAGCTCTGGCAGAGCTTATTATAAATGTTACGATACGACAAATCAACTGTCAATTTCCCTTAAAAAAGAAACACGGCCAAGTCTGTATCGGACATTTCGGGTTTTGAATCGACCGCTAAATTAAGTTGGTTGTACCTAACAGGAAAAATGATTAAATATCAAATAAGAAATCAGATTTGTCAATATACCTATCAGTATTTTTTAGTAAAGGGTCACTTCCATTGTTTCCCAATATTTTTAAAAACAAAAAATACACTAGTTATTCATCTACTCAAAGAGCTCTAAACAGGTACCCTCCCTACTCGACGGGGTAGGTCTAAGTTTTTTTTGCGCCCCATTTTTTTTAGCTGCATAATTATTTTTTGACGATATGAGTCTGAAAATTGGTGAATTAGCTCCAATCGTTTGACTGTAAAACTTGTGCGACAGATGACAGACGGACGCGTGAGTAACAGAAATAGGGCTCCGTTTGGACCCTTCGCGTACGGAACCCTAAAAAGTACACACTTCCTTTTCAGTGTCTACTACCATTTCCTGACATACACTTTATTTTTACTGTAGGTACTAGGATATCATAAATGTTAAAGAGCAACTCAGCAACACGCGGTTGAAACCAAGCTTCTCCACCACTTCTCCACAATACGAATAACAATAAAACAAAACGCTAACGGCTCGCGACATTATGGTTTCGCGCGCCATCGCTCGCACTGCCGAAACGACGGGTGTATGGAAAATAAGTATAATGACAAGGAAAACTACTAATCGGTTTTATATGTAACGATAAATTGGAAAAAGAATCTAAAATTTGGAGCGAGAAGATAATTTAACTGGTAAAATGTATAAAAATTCGCTCTGGCATTCAAGACCCCTCTAAACATGCAAATTAAATTTAAGGTCACAATTTCCTTCAGAAAGCAAAATAATATCGATATTACAGAAATGAAGGAAAAATTTAAAAACTTAAGCACCGAGCAGGATTCGAACCGGCGACCTCCCGGCACTCGCGGCCAGTCGCTCTAGAGAACTTAGCTACAGCGTTACAAAATTAATATCGATATTATTTTAACCTCCTCTAACACTCACGATCGATGAAACAACTAAATCTCTGTCTGAGTATAAGTTTTTTCGAAACATTAACTAATTCGAACGCGTTTGCGTTTTGTCTCAAAATGTATGAAATTGGTATGAAAACGTGAACACCGCTTCTGGTGGTCACTAGTGGATACTAAAACAGCGAGTATACATCTGTTGCTAATGCATGAACGCGCGTATTTCAAACTCGGTGAGAGCGTTTACATACATTTTGAGACAAAACGCAAACGCGTTCGAATTAGTTAATGTTTCGAAAAAACTTATACTAGAGCTACTGTTTATTTTCTGTTCTGTTTACTTATTTTTTATTATAATGGCAAATAAAGTATTTCTTATTTCTTAAAATCGATGAAACAAGCTAATATAGAGGCTTTTAGCATTTCAGTTAGGCCCGGTTAGGGTTTGCAATCCGGATATCCGGATATCCGAAATATCCGGATATCCGCCGTTTTTTGGATCCGGATCCTACGGCTCTCAGGATCCGGATATTTCGGATCTAACGGATCTTTAAAAATTTGATTAAAAATATGATAATGAACTAAAAGAAAGCTTTAATTATCTATTTTTAAATGGTAAATCTGAATAGAAACTATATTATTTAACAAAAATACAAAATAAATAAGTCTCTGGCTTAAACTTCATTTTTGGTACGAGTTTCGATATAACGAGCCCAAACACGACGTGTGTATCTTGTGTATAGTTTAGGAGTTGCTATGGCCTCCAGCATCAGATCAGCTTAGTCGCCCAGCCAAGACAGATTCGACGATTGATCTCCTACACCTGCCCAACTGGACCGTTTGTCCCAGATACACATATTCATCATAAACGAGTTAACGAGCGTAGTCTCACTAATTTCTTAACTGGAGTTAGTACTACATGGACGTTGAACATGATCTTCGGCGTTTCGTCCATGTTCGGCATGTTCATCTTAAGACCTCAGAGGACCTACTCAACTCAGATCATCGAGTCCATCGAGCTTAGTACTTAAGTTCTCCATGGTCTCAGCCATAACCACTATATCGTCGGCAAACCGAAGGTGAGTGATATACTCGCCATTTATGTTGATGCCGAGCCCCCTTCAGTCCAGAACCTTGAACACATCTTCCAGTGCAGCAGAGAATTCATAGTTTCGGAGGGATGATTATCTCCTCACCTAACTCCCCGATGCAATGGTATTGGTTTAGAGTTTTGTTCCTGGAGACAGGCTGACATAGTGGCGTTCTCGTATCTCGTACACTTTAGCACTTTGATATACCGGTAGGTAGCCTAATTGGTACCGCTGGAGAGCGAGTAACATAGCACAGCCCGTCACGATCGAATCAAAGGCTCTTTCGTAGTCCACATTATACGCTAAGCAGAGGGGCAGATTATACTCCTCAGTCTAATGTATAATCAATCTGACGAAGCGTATGTATGTGGTCTACGATACTGAAGCATTTCCTGAAACCGCCTTGTTCGGAAGGATGGAAATCGTCAAACCTGCCTGTGAGACTCGAGAACAACTTGTAGACATGGTTCAGAAGTGAGATGGGCCTATAATTCTTCAGCATGGTGTTATCTCTCTTTTTGAAGAACAACATCACCACACTCCTGTTCTATGCATTTGGCTTTCTGCCTAGTATGGCGGAATCGAAAAGCTTTTGAAGCGACCTAAGGATTAGCTTTTCGCCCGCCTTCAGGAGTCAGTGTTCCTGCGTGCGTGACTGATTGATTGATGATTGTTATTTCGATTGATATGATTATTTCGTAAATAAGACAATTATTAAAATTTTAACTACTAGTTTCACTTTTTAAGCAAGTATACAGCAGCTACTTACTTAAAAAAGCAGTTGTTAATCGATAAGGTGTTAATATTGAAATGGATCCGTTTTATCCGAAATATCCGGATATCCGGATCCTACGAATTATAAGATCCGAATTATCCGGATCCTTAAAATCAACGGATCTTGCAAACCCTAGGCCCGGTCTAAAGCCAGTCTGATTTGAACACAGGTGTGGTTTGAAAAAATATGGCGGCTATTCATTTCAGCAGACGTCCTACGTTTGAGGCGGGTCAAAAGGTTTTAGCTATATTTTAAATAATTTGCACGGACTAAGCCTGATAGGAAGAGAAATCTGATTGCATTTTCCGTTTAACTTCTACGCTTATACAGGAAGAAATACATTACAAAAGAAATCCAACTACTTAACTTTTTTGAATTTAAACTTTCGTGAGACATGTTATAACTTTAATTTTCCTAAACGGTTAAAACTCACGTATTAATTGTCACGTAGTTCGACAGTGTGCAATCGGCGCGGGTCGCAGACGCACTCATCCTGAGGAAGAACTCCCGAAGAGTTCGAAACATGTCGCCCGAAGTGACAATTAATACGTGAGTTTTAACCGTTTAGTAAAATAAAGTACTTAACTTTTTCTCTGCAAGTAGGTACATACTTGTTCTCTAGACAAAAAATATGGTAATGATCGTTAAACTTTTTAAAAACACTTAAGAAGCAAAGATCGTTAACTATGGTTAAGGCGGTTAACTGACACCTGCCCCGCATCCGTGGTCAAACTATTCTTGATAATGTGGGCGCATTACTACATAGTGGCACATACACAGTGAGGCCTGTGGTGAACCCACTATGCTTGCCTAGTTTTACATTGTCGCGAAATTATTGCGCCCTCTCTCACATATTTAACACGACTGCAGTCCCCATCTCAAATGTGTGAAACACATTGACTGTCCTCATATTTCCAATTAGCAATATGATTCAACGCTAAATAACAGTTTTGGTATAGTCAGCACTTGCTACGCGGGCAAGGTGCTCAAAATGATCTTTACACATCTCTATTAAAAGGGAATAAGAGCGTGTGTAGATAATTTTGAACACCTCGCCCGCGTAGCTACCATTGCTGCTGACTGTACTGTAAGATGTTACTTTATAGATTCTTTTGAATAAATTATTTTTAGATGTATAACCAGCGACACTTTTTGTACCACCAAAAATAACTCATTGAAATAATCCTAACGCGAGAAGTACGGATGTTAAAAAGTCAATTTTTAAAAGTTCGTATTAGATAGTGAAATAGCTTGTAAACACTTGATTATTGATGATAAAACTGTGACGTGTGTTCTTATCAAACTTGATTTACTTAAAAGCAAATTTATTGAACGATTTATAAAGAAAAAAGTTAGTGGATTTGACCTTTGCTATATTGGTCTTGATAATCCTGGTCCTATATTTTTTATGAGTTGCTTAATTCATACGTTACTGGTTATAACGTGTTTTTTTTTAAATAAAACAACAAGTGACATTTATAAAACTTTTAATTTTCAATAAATCACATTCTGTTTATACTCTAATCGTGGCACATCGAACAACAGATAAAATATACTCCAAGTTCCAAGTTCCAAGTCTATTCTCTATACTGTCTATTTGAGGTATTTATTTCTTAATCCATAATGACATGCATTTATGTTTATAATCACATTAATAATATAATAGTATCACTATTTAAATGCAGCTATCACACAAAATAAATTCGTAATGGTATGGGAAATATTTCGAAGTACTTCTATCGATTTTGACATCGTGGAGATGAGCAAAGTCTCTAAAAATCATTAATCGACCATTATTGCCATGCGCAATATCTGAACTAAACTTAAGTATAAAGATAAAATTTTGTAAACGTTATAGTTTCGAATTTCTAAAAATAAAATAAAATTAACACAGCCGAAACAACGAGATCACAACATCGAAAACATCAAAATACTTGACTAGCTCCAATTTACGTAACCTGATTCAATGTGGGCATTACTTTGTACTATGTATTTAAATACGTTGCGCCTGCAGTATGCGTTGTACGATCTACAACATCTATCACATTTATTATTGTTTCTAATCGAATTACATTGAGATTTATATAAGTAGGTATTTTTAACCTCATGAGCAAGACTATGAACTAGACTTGATATATCTTCTAAACCCTTAAATTCCCAAGGCTCCCTGCATCTTCTTCTATCGGATGCAATATAATATTTGTCGTGCATCCGGAGAAGTTCGGTCCGTTTAGTCCTCTACTTCTGACCCCAAAGAATTTTCAGCCCTTAAATCGCGCGTCATATCGTCTGGAGAATCGTTTCTCAATCCCATTACCCTGGAGGCGTAAGAGCTCTGTGTGGCCATACTGGCCAGAATCCCGTTGGACAGAGCCTGCACGGACAGAGCTTCCTGCGATGGCCCAGGGTAGTTGTATTGCTGATAAACCGCCTGAATTCTTGCAGCGTTCACCAAAGTTTGTATCTTCAGTTGGGTTTCCAACGCCAAACTGAGCGGCAACTTCCGCAACTGGCTCGCTATCAGTTTCCCAAACATTTCAAACTCATTCTCGTTTCCGTTTTCCGAGTGCTGGCTTAAATCCTGAGGGCCGTCCTCGGTCCTATCGTCGTAATTGCCTTTCTTTTGTTTAGCGGGCACCGGGTAGATGGTGGCGAGGGATGTAATGAGCGGCGTCGCGATCCCAACGGGAGGGTTGAGAAACGAGGTGGAGGCCGGCGGGAGGATGCCGAACGGCGCGGCGGGCTGGCTCATCCCGAACGGCGTCCCGGGCCGCGGTGACGGCGTGTTCAGCACGTACGGCGTCGACGACCGCGTCGAACTACGCCGCTTGCGCGGGCTCTTTTTCTCCGGAGATTTGCGCTCGCTCAAATCTTGAACAGCATCGCTATCGTCGCTCGCTGGAATCTCTAGCAAACTCGTATCCACCTGCCGTAATAAAAACATCGTGTTAATTCACCGAACAGCTGTTCGCTCAGAGCGCATGTGTAGACAAATACAAATGTAAATAAACAAAAATAGTCTTACAGAGCTCGGTGTGACGATCGCCCGTAGAAACCTGTCTGCGTGCTCGAACCACGTGACGCTGGGCCGGTACGCATGCGCGCCGGCCTTTCGCGCCGCGCGAATCTTCTTCAGCTCCACGCTGTATGACGAGCGGATATTCTTTATCTTATTCTTCAATTCCTTAACTGTGACGTCCACCAAGTTCAACTCGTTAATTATCTCCACGTATCCCTGTTCGCGTATCTTCTTATTTTTGTAATGTTCCGATACCGGGTTCCATAGATATTCGCGTTTCTCGTACTCTATAATCATTTGAATAGTCAAATCTTCGCTCCATTTGGGATTTGCTAGCATGGCTACCATTTTATTTATTGTTGCATGCTCTATTGGCGTGTGGTCAGTGAAATGGTCAGTTTTAATGGTTTATAATTCGCGTTTTGTGAGCGTTAAGTACTAGGAGCGCAGAGGGTGCGGGCGGTTCGCATGCGCGCAGCATACTAAAAGCACGTCGATGGATGGGCGATGGGCCGGGCGCGGGGTGCGGGAGGGGCAGCCTATTTCGGGAGTAGCCGGTATCACGCAGCCGCGTGCTTTGAAGCGTGCTGTTTCCCTCCTCTCCGCGCGGAGGCTGGGGCGGAATGAAACGGAAGATTTGTGGCCGGCCGCCGGCCGGCGCGCGACACAGTGTCGCGAACACCTTCCGCCGACCCGACCTAACTGCGATATCAGATTACTCAAAGTCAGACAAAGGTTAGGCCGCATGCCGGTTTTATTGACAGGTACCATTTGTAAAAAATTATAATCAATGCACGTTTACAAAGTGCAAAAAGTTTATTATTATCGGTAGAGTTTACGAATTATTGATAGAGGCTTTATCAATCTATTTTTGAGTTTTAAATACTCCCGTAGATGTCAGCTTTTATAAAAATACTACAATATGAACAAAATCAAAAACAGCAGGCGACAATTTTTTTCATAAAAAAAATGCAAAATTATAGCTACACCGCCCGAGTGGTCGTGATACTCGCAGATCGCAAAAGCGACGCGGCGGACTTCAAAGACCGATATTCGCAACACTTACTCACTTGCTTCTCGAGTACCATTACCATTATAAGTTTGACCGATTAACCGTAGCACGTAGTTGTCGGTCTGTGTCAAGATTCACTAGTGGTGAGCGATCGTGTTGTGAGTAACAACGGGCGACGTCAGTAACGGGGTGAGGGCGAAATGTGCGACGACGGGCCATTTGTGCGCCACGCCGAACCGTCTGCACACATTATGTTTAGAGCCGAGATATCTGCACCCGGGCGGGTAATGTATGCGCGGCAATTTAACAAACCGGCTTGTTTTTGCCGATATACTTAAATGGAGAACATTTTGCAGTCATAGCGTATCGTAGGTTAAATATATGTTTGTAGGTGAGACAGATTGCGATATTTCCAAGATTCTAGGGAACATTAGTTTTGGTTAAAATTCGTATATATTTAATTTATAAATATTTTTACAAATTCTGATATGTTTTTGTGTGTTTTTACGTGTACGTACTATTTATACTTATAAATAGTAGTATAATAGTTTTAGAAAAGGCTTTAGAAACTTTAGATAAAATGAGAGATCTTGCTTACATACTTTTTTGTATTATAATAAAATCATTTCATTTCCCAGGGTCTCAATCCTACCTATACTACTATATTTACATACCTTTCATCTAAATCGGTTCACCGGTATAAGCGTGAAGAGGTAACAGGCAGTTTAATCGCATTTAGAATATTAGGCATGGATTGTTATGGTCCAGTTTTAAGGCAATTAATAAAAACGGCATTTATGATATTAGGCACGGATTATTTTGGTCCAGTCAGTTAAAGGAAATTAAAAAATACACTCACGAGTTCTACAGCTCGTAGAGCTACCGACTATAGTTTATTTGTAGCTGATATCGTGATATC
This sequence comes from Cenopis cana, assembly GCA_951800055.1. NCBI lineage: Eukaryota > Metazoa > Arthropoda > Insecta > Lepidoptera > Tortricidae > Cenopis > Cenopis cana. The sequence goes on from OX637495.1 coordinate 4,182,371, forward strand.
CGACCCCTCTCGATTACGAGCGGCACCCGCTATACTCCACTTGCATGCAAATGCACCGCGGGATGACAACTGTCCATATTTACAGATCCGCCCCTATCTCCAGTGTTTATCACTGTTATTTTTACCCGACTGCGGCGAAGCCCAAAAGAAGGGTTATGTGTTTGACTTGTATGTATCTATATAAGTAGTATACTAGCTTTATGCTCTTGTATATCGATAAACGACAAGATATTGCATTTATCACTTTTTGACACCACTTGAATCCTGCTCGTTTATCACGTGATAATTACGGGTCCTGAATCCTGATGTAAATTGCAGCATTTTGTTAGGCCTTTTATTTTAACATATTCACCGCCACAGTAGATTCTGTAAGTTGTTGTGCCTAACATGCCAAAGTGTATCAAAAGACTGAAAATGAACCATACTTGAAACTGAAAGCACGTTGCTTGCCTTTACATCGGCTTGATCGACGCGATATGACGTCATTGGCGTGTGGGGCACCAAATGTCCTGACTTTAAATCAATTCAAAGGCAGCCAAAAGGTTACAGGCTACACGGTTGTCATAAAAACGAAAGTTACTACTGAAACTTAGTTTGTTACGTGGGGTTACAACATAAGATTAAATTTAATGTAATTAACTAGAAGCCACCCAAGTGCTCGTACCGGTATTCCATCGAGTAGGCATTACCCCTTCAACATTAGCTGCCAAATAGGATCAGTTACCGGCAGGTAGCGATGCCAGGTCTGTAAGTAAGTGATGTATCAGCACTATCAGCAGCTAATTATGACAATGTACCTAATTATTAGTCGGTTCAATTCCTAGACGAAGCAAGTAATTTTTAGATTTTTTTTGAATGCAGTATTACTAAATTTTAAAAAATAAAATAAAGTGTCCTTTCAGCAATATTTCCGATCTACAATATTTAAGGTACTCGTACTTTGCCTTCGTGTCTTGTGTAGCTTTAAATTTTGTCCAGCAGAATTTTCCGCTGACGAAATTATAATTTTCAATCAAAGTGAAAGATTGGCCATGCCACAGGTAGGTCTTTGAATTAACATCCTTTGGAATACGATCATAGCTCTTAACCAACTGAGCCACTTTGGGTATCCCTTGTGGTGACAAATCTTTCAATCACTTCACTATTCTAATTACACCTTAGGGAGGCTTGTAACGACATCTACGGCAAAGTTATTACAACTTCAGAAACGGCACTACTGTTATCCCATACTAAATTTAAACTTTGCTAAGTCGAAGCGAATAAATTTCAATCAAAATGAAAGATTGAATAATTGATCGTCTCAGGTGGGTCACATTGAATGTTCAGCACTCAGTATTTCCATTTCGACAAGGATTCATATTCTGAACGCTCTTACCAAAATACGGCAACGTCTCTACTTTATTTTGACAAGGTAACTACAGCCTGCAGGCACGGATCTTACGCAAACGAGATAACTTACTACGGAGTAGAAATTGTTATAACTTAACTCTTAATTTGATGAAAGATAAAAAAAAACATTTACCTATACGTAGCAAATGTACGGACCAGAGCCAATCGTGCCCCTTCCACAAAAATACATACAGAATGAACTAAATCGATACATAAAACACCTGCATCAAAGGCATTGGGAAGACTTAGACACATGCAGGCAGACAAAAGAAATAATATTAAAACAAAATCCCAAACTCACAACCACACTACTGAGAACACACAGAAACCAACTACGTAAAGTAGTAGGCCTGATAACAGGACACAACACACTAAACAAACATCTCTACAACTTGGGAATAACCGATAGTCCCTTGTGCAGAGCATGCATGGATGCAGAAGAGACTGCTAAACACATTCTACTAGACTGTAAGCAGGTAGAAGTATACAGGAAGAAACACCTAGGAAATCCGAACACACTGCAGGAAGCAGTAAACAACATAAAGACACTAATAGGTTTCATACAGGAACTAGGATGGTTAGAGTAGCGCTACCCCCCTTTTCACGCAAAATAGGCACGTTGGATGTCGACTTGCGGAAAATGCCCAGTAATAACTAACTAACTAACTAACGTAGCAAATGTGCATGTAATGACATACAAAAGGAAGATACAAGTTAAGACATCAGTAAAAAGAAAACGCGGCTCAAAATTATTTTTTTATGCCCTAAACCTTTCTGAATTCGCATAAGCTCAGAAGCTAAAATTCAACCTAACTTTGTAACGTAACGTAACAAATGGTTCCAGCCTCATTATCAGAGCGAGCGAGGGTTCCGTACGGCCTGTTACTAAGCGCAATGCAGTCTCTATTTTGACAGGCAATATGATAACTGTGGGCTGGAGCTATGTGCGGGAGCGGTCTCAAACGGGGTGGGCGTACAGTCAGCATCAAAAGTCTTACGCATCTGAAGAGTTCAAGTCTTTATTGTAATGGAATGAAAGTTTTTGACCTCTTCATTTACGTAGCTACTTTTGATGGTTACTGTACTAGCTGTTGCCCGCGATTTTGTCCGCGTAGAACTTGTTCATAGTGTTAGAATTTATTTTTTTATCAGGCGCTGAACTAGATATCGCTCTTCTATGCAAACTTCTACCCGATTAAGGTATTTCCGGGATAAAAAGACTCCGACCCAGACCTGGGGACTCAAACTATCTCCATACCAAATTTCATCTGAATCGGTTTTAGCGGTTTAAGCGTGAACAGACAGACAGACACATTCGCATTTATAATACCAGGAGAACAGCCGTACAAAAGCATTTTTGCTGAAGCTGAGTCGCTTCGCTCAAACGGTTAGTAAAACCGCATTCGTACATTTATGTTCAAAATTGGAATTTCCCTTAACGGCCCTCATGCAGAGCACAAACTGCAGACTCTATTTTGACAGGTGATATGAAATCCCTGCCTCGGGCTGATATGCGAGCACCGAGACTAATAAGTGCTGCTTTCTACGCTTTGGATAAGATTCCAGTTTTAGGGTTCCGTATCAAAACGGTAACATTGGAACCCTTATGGTACAATTTCTATTCGCCTATCACAACTATGCATCAGAAACTACTGTAATTATGAATGGTTGGGAATAGGGCTAATCCAAGTGAAGTAAAAATGAAAAATATAAATATCTATCAACTATTCTAAATCTAGTTACTATATAAAATCGAGTATCATATGAAAGGGCTTGAAGTGTAGAATATTGACAATGACCATCATCTGACAATGATTAACCCAGATACTCCTGAAACTTTTTATACTCTTCAATTTTAAAAATATTTTAGTATGTTTATAATTTGAGGGCAAGTTTTCAGGGAAAAATGTTAGAAAAATTCTATGTCACGAGGAAAAGCTGGAAAATGGGTGGCGTTATAACACCTGGTAGGAGAATGGACTGCTAACTCTGATAAAAACTACATAATTATATTTATGTCACACCTGGCCATAAAGCGGCAATTACCGCACGCTCCGCGCGCGGGAAATCCCACTTCCTGGCCAGGGGGTGACATAAAATTTTGTACTTATCACGGGCGGTAATAAAGAAAGCCTCAGATCGCATATTTATCGCCCTTGCCTTCGGCTCGGGCGTCAAATACCTGCGATCTGAGACATTCTTTGTTTTACCGCCCTTGTTAAGTAATGTACTATAACAACTAGGTTCAAACTAACAAAAACATAATAGAATGCAGTAAATTTCCAATATTTAGCACACTCAACCACAGCTTGATACGTAATGAACAGAAAAAATACAGAACAACATTCCACTATTCACTTTTTTCCTAACTTATTTGGGGGTATTCAAAAATACTTTTAAGCGGTGTTATAACACCTGGTAGGAGGTTTTAACGCTGGGATCATAAGTAGCGATGTGCTGTAACTAGGGAATGCAATCTCGATCTCACGAGATTGTGATCTCGCGAGATCTCGCGCTAATTTTCGAGATTCTATCTCGTTGGTGAGAAATCTCGACTTCCGATATCTCGGTCGAGATCTCGACTAATAATTTCGAGATCTCGAACGAGATTACAAGACTGATTTTATTGTTGACCGCTACTTGGAACAAACTCTAAACTCTAAATGATGAATAAGGGCGCAGCGTGCAGCGCAGTTGTTTGCACGTTGTTTGGTGCGGCGCGGTTAGCGTATCTACCTACAGTTATTTACATGATATATATTTACTCGCTTACCCTACATTTTTTTATTAAACGTTGATTTTTGTTTCAGTATTCTAATAATGTAGCTTTTTTGAATACCAGTACTACCCTGAGTAGGGACTGTCCATAGAATTAACGTATCTTTATAGAAAAAGCGTATATTTATAAAAATATGTTAATCTCGATATCGACGAGATTAAACGAGATCTCGTCTGTTTTTCTGACGAGATCTCGAATTCCAAATCTCGACCTCGGATTTCTTACGCGAGATCTCGAATCGCCAATCTTGGTGCGAGATTGCATTCCCTAGCTGTAACGGCCAAGTTTACATGACGACCCAGTAATGCAATTTTAAATGTGATTATCTGACGACAATTGTCAAGATAGTGCAGTAGGGGTCTGGTTGCTTCATTAAACTAATTTTTTTTCCAGTAACCTTTTTTTCATTTATAAAGCTTGTAGCTGCTATGCCAACCATAATGCAACTTCTTTCTACCTGAGCATCATTATTATAGATGTCAAGCCGGTTACGTTGCGTCACTGCACGCGAACTATCTACGGCAAAGTCCCACTTGAATCCAGGCCAACGTAAAATAAACTCTATCCAATCGTCATAACGACCCAAGCAACTACGGATACAAATGTGAACCCAGTTTGCTGTCGTTGAAATATAGCCCTTACACACAGGTAATAGGACACATAAAGTGATAACGTTTGGTGGTGGTGAGGCTAGTAGTCGGATAAATATCGGTTTGCTCATCGGCTCGCTTTGACGCGTCGTACTTAATGCGCGAATAAAAAGAATGGCGTAAGCGTAATTAAGGTGATGCCTCGATTCTGTAATCCACGCTCACCTTGTAAGAGCCACGCTTGTTTTCCGCGCACGTGTAAACAAGATGTAAAGGATGGCTTTTCGGACAAAATTCGATGAATATCTGACCTTGCGAACATTTATTGGTAGTTTTCAGAAAATACCATCATTTTAACTTGGTTGTGTCATTTAATAATGTATTATTTGAATAGGTTGAGGAAAACAAGGAAAATAAATACCTTACTTTGGATTTATTCTTTTGAGTATTTTTTTAGCAATCATGTTGCGGCTATAATCCTAAAACCTATTTGAAATTTGTTAAAACACTTTCATCATGACATATCTCAACATCGTCCCTTATAGTTCACTAAGTGTATTTGTTTATTTTTGATCCTCATAAATACTGAACGTATTTTTATTTGACTTCTTTTTATTTTGTAAGATTTCCTAATTTAGTAGTACAATAAAGAATATTTTGTAAATATTTAAATAATTTTTTATACTTATAGAGAGCTAATAAATCAGAGAAACAATTATAAAGTCAAGAATCATTTAACTGTAAATCAGTCACAGCTTCCTCATCTGGCCAGAACGGGGTTTCATAGAACAGGATATATTTCATTGCACGCCCTTAAAACCCCGGGCAGTTACGACCTTATGGGTGGAACTGTGCTCTCGGCGCATTATCATTATGATGTCAATAAGATCTTTTGTACTAGCTGGGGCTGGATGCAAGGATATCACGTTTCTCTTCTCACGATTTTTCTGTATTCAAGTGTCAGTGGAGTGGTCTAAGATGATATTAGGAGTCAGGTTAGTAGATAGTGGGATTCGATTATTACTTACAGCAAGTAATATAAATACAGCATCCCGAGCCTTAAGTTCAAGATCGATGCGGCCTGGAAAATGGTTCACTCAACTACGAATCAATAGAGAAATTGGCTGAGCTTGTCCTTTTGTCACATTTGTTTGTTATTTTTCCAAGTTTCATTATATCTTATTGTAGACTAAGTGTATAGCATATTGTGGCTGTTATTTTTTTCAACATTGACATCCCTGTGACAATAAAATGATTGCATTTTATTTCACAGAATGACCTCTCATAAGAGAATACGATATTTGACTGATAGTCAAATCAGCAACTTTTTCGTCATATCATAGGGGCTTTTATTCAAACCAACTCGTCCTCCCTCACCCATTTTATATGGAAACTATCAAATCTCATTTGTCACTTTTTGGCAGTTTCCATATAGAAACGGGTGAGGGGTGAAGTGACAGGTGAGGACGTGTCGGTTAGTGAATAACAGCCCAGCAATAAACAGCGGTCGGCACGGCACCTAGCCGTCGTGTTTGCCGTAATGAGGGCGTGGGAGGGCCCTCCGGCGCCGCGCCGCCGTCGTTACGCAGTCGTCTGATGCGTCGGCGGGAGCTTGAGATAATTACTGGATTTGTTCATATTTAGGATTACAATGCGATTGTTGTTTCTAAGATGCTATTCCTATCACGCGTTTTCGGAGCCGTAGGGGGCTATTCATAAATTACGTCATTTCAAATTGGGGGGGGGGGGTCATAACATTGGATGATGGTAGCATGATGTAGGAGGGGAGGGGGGTCAATCCCAAGATGACATCATCTCTCGCATCTTTAAAAAATGTTTTAATGAGTAAAAAAGGAATGAAATTCGTGTTTCTATAAACTGTTAATGCTATAAAAAATTACCTACTAAACTTGAATCAACAATAAATTGTTATAATAAATAAATAGCTAATGAAATTGGCTGGAGGCTCTGATCAAGAACCACATGATTCCAGGCCCGATTTGATTCAGAACTTGGAGGAGTGGGTGAAGTCCCCATGGGAAAACACTAAAAACCTGTGGGTTGACGGCGAAAAAAACACAACAAAACAATGTTTTTGTTTACTTGACTTATTTTCGAGTCACCGGTCGACATGAGGTTTAAAAATTGATATTTGATATTTAGAGTTGAATCTTAAGTTGTTGTTTTGTTGATTGTTTTAACTTTAAAGAAATAATAATAACTAAATCATTTTAAATAGTTTTTTATTGAAAAATTAAGCTAAGAACGCATTTTTTAGAAATGACATCATTTATTTGATAGGGGGGGGGGGGGGGTCATTCGAATTATGATGGTTGGATGATTTTAGGGGGGGGGGGGGGTCAAAAATCGTCAAAAATAGATGACGTAATTTATGAATAGCCCCTAGGCAGAAGACGGATTTCCGATTGCGTTCAAATTTAGGGAGTCTATAGAAATAGAGAGCCTAGCCTAGTCCTTTGGAGTTGCGTGCGATTATAGGCTGCGGTGTTCGCTTACCGTGGTGGGCCGTACGCTCGTTTGCCACCGTCTTTGTATAAAAAAACACCGTCACTTGTACTTAGGTGCGCGGAAGATCAGCTACTCTATATAAGTCGACATTATGCTGAGGCGCGAGCTTTTCGTGATGATATATGATTGTATTTTATTATTTTCATTTGTATTTTATTTCTTCTTTTGTATCTCTGTCACGAAAAAATGTTTTTTTTTTTTACTCTCTTTCCTATTGCTACGATGTTGGCATATACTTGGCTCTTTATTTACTGCCTCGCTAGACCTTTACATATGGTTCAGAATTTAAGTAGTTGGAAAACGTTTCCTCTGCCAGTCCCTTTTATTTCATTCACCTTCTTCGTAGGTCTTCTGAATTCATGAACAATTTGACCATAACAAATTTTCGTTCACTCCATACTTACATTTCAGATACCTAAATTAACAAAGATTTTACTTATATATATACAGGGTAAATTATAACTCTTGAACAGAAATATGATTCTATCAATGATTCTGAACCACTTCTGCTGCTTCTTCATTTCGATTAGGCGGCTGAGGGCCTTTTCCGAAACAGCAGATTCATTTTGACACCGACAAAGTTGGTCCCATGGTGAAAGTGGTTCAGAATCATTTATAGAACCATATTTTTATATTTCTGTTCACGACTTATGATTCACCCTGTATAACTGAAGTATAATGAGGATTTGTCATTGTGCGAGCGCCCGAGCTTCCACCTCGACACATCAGATAATATCCCCGAGCGTGGGCCCACGCTCTCATTACATAATACCTCAGTGCAATTAGACCAAGTTTCATATAAACCCGGATATTGATTATAATTACTAATTGAAACTTTCTGGGATACGTAGTGAGCGTCATCCTGAAAGGTGTCCGATCATATCCCAAAAGGTCCCAATTAGTAATTATCAAATCAATGTCCGGGTAAAACCCTAATTTCCCCGTACTAATACGCGCAGACATTACAGCGTCTACGCTAGAGCACCGCTTGTTGATATACATCAATTATGCGCAGTGACAAGCATCCTGACAGGCCAATGCAAGTTGAACAAACACCTGTTTCAATGGACAAAACGCATGATGCAGGTTTTGCCAGAGAAACAGTACCTAATGCACATTCTCTGCTCCTGCGGACCACTGAAACGCAAAAGAAAATACGTACCCAGCAGAACAATGTGCAACCAGGCTGTTATTCACACACCGAGTCGCCCTGACCGCTCACCCGTTTTGATATGCAAAGTGACAAATGACATTTGACAGTTTCCATATAAAAACGGGTGAGGTAACCGGTGATTTTGGTCGTCGCCGCGTTGGTGAGCACACGTGCCCGGGGCGACGACGAGCAGAATCCATTACAGTACCGTACAATACCTATCTACTGTCATGGCGTCGTTACCGAACAACGTCACTGAACACGTGATATTGGCGAAATCATCATAAATTTGATGGAAGCCATTTTTTTTAAAAAGTGAAGTGAGGTAATAGTAGGGAGGCCAAGTGGCTAAAATCAAAATTCCGTTTGTACGAGCAGTCGCCTACCGACGACTGGTATCGTTGGATTCAGTGACGTCTCCCGAGTATGAAACTCGATGTCGTCACTCTCTAAAGTGGTGGAGGGGGTAACTATGACGTCACAAAGATGGCGGTTGGTGGTATCAAGTTTTATCGATTATCTCTTTAACTATTCAACGTATTGCAACAAATAAGGTGTCAAATGAAAGCTCTTTAAATTGCTAATAATTTGTTTCTAGGAATAAAATGTGAAAGTCTAATAATTAAAAAGTTTTTCTTAAAAAATCGTAGTTTTGAAAAAGTCATTTTTTTTTAACTGCAAAAAACTCGATGAAAGAGGTCATTTCTTTAAAAAATACTTCAAATGATTGAAATTGCTAAACTCATCCTCTATACAATGCTTTTTGAATTATTAGAATCGGTTCATAAATGAGTACGCCAGGGACATTTCACCACGGGCGGGGCGAACGACGCGGCGCGCGCGCGTTTGCTGACGAACGCGACTGTGAAGACATTCTTAAGTGTAGCTCAACAATTACTTAACCGATTTAGACAAATGAGGTACCATATGAAAGTTCTTTATATTGCCATTATATTGTTTAAAGTAATGAAATGTGTAAGTCTAACAATTAAAAAGTTTTTCCAAATAATCGTATTTTTGAAAAAGTCATTTTTATTTTAACTTCAAAAAACTCGATGAAAGAGGCTATCTCTTTAAAAAATACTTCATATGATTGAAAATGATAAATTTATCCTATATATAATGCTTTTTGAATTATTAGAATCGGTTCATAAATGAGTACGCCAGGGATATTTCGCCGCGGGCGGGGCGAACGTCGCGGCGCGCGCGCGTTTGCTGACGAACGCGACTGTGTAGGCTTTCTTAAGTGTAGCTCAACAACTACCTAACCGACCTTTACCAGGTCATCATCCATCAGTCCACCTTGTGGGGGGTCTACCTACGCTGCGCCTTCCGGTCCGTGTTCGCCACTCGAGAACCTTTCAGCCCCAACGGCCATCGGTTCTACGCGCAATGTGCCCCGCCCACTGCCACTTCAGTTTAGCGATTCGAAAGGCTATATCGGTTACTTTGGTTCTGCTACGAATGACGTCATTTCTGATGCGATCACGCAGAAAAACTCCCAGCATAGCCCTCTCCATTGCCCTCTGCTGAGTGACTTTGAGCCCACAGGTGAGCGACCACGTTTCCGTACCATATGTCATCACAGGCAACACCCACTGGTCAAAGACTCTCGTCTTGAGACACTGCGGAATATTGGACGAAAAGATATGCCGTAGCTTCCCGAACGCTGCCTAGCCGAGTCGGATTCAACGATTAACCTCTTTCTCAAAGTTGGACCTACCTAACTGGACAGTCTGTCCTAGGTATACATAATCGCCTACAACTTCGAGCGTAAAGCGTGCGATTGTAACAGGATTTGGTGCTACATGGGCATTTGACATGATCTTCGTCTTATCCATGTTCATCCTTAGACCAACTCGCTCGGAGGCTTTACTGAGGTCATTGAGCATTGTACTTAAATCCTCCATGGTTTCAGCCAAGACTTAGTAGTCTGACGACATAGTTGTCGCCAGCAAACCGAAAGTGAGTGATGTACTCGCCGTTTATGTTGATGCCTAGCCTTCTCCAGTCCAGATTCTAGAAAACATCCTCCAGTGCAGCGGAGAACAGGTTAGGAAAAATATCTCCTTGCCTGCTGACTCCCCGCTGCAGCGGAATGGACTGACATAGTAGCATTTTCGTACAAACACTTTTCGTTCAGTACTTCGATATAGCGGTAGTCTACTTGGCACCGCTGTAGAGATTGTAGTACCGCCCAGGTTTCGATCGAATCGAAGGCTTTTTCATAGTCCACAAACGCTAAACAGAGGGGCAGGGTACTCTTAAAAGTCTTCTGTATACAGAGTAACATAACCTGACGAAGCGTATGGATGTGGTCTGTGGTACTAAAGCCTCTTCGGAAACCGGCTTGTTCGGCAGGCTGGAAGTCATCTAGCGTACTGCCAGACGGTTCATAATGACTCTTGAAAACAGCTTGTAGACATGGCTCAAAAGCGTGATGGATCGATAGTTCTTAACAGCACCACCACGCCTGTGTTCCATGCCTTTGGCGTTCTCCCTTCCAGTAAGACAGAGTCGGGCAACTTCTGAAGGGCTGTAAGGACCGGTTTTCCACCCTCCTTCAGGAGTTCGGCTGTAATTCCGTCTTCACCGGGTGCCCTGTTGTTTTTGAGCTGTTTAAGAGCCATTCTAATCTCTTACAGGCTGATGTCCGGAATGTCATCGGTATAGTGCAGGGTTAGTCTAGCTCTAGGATCTTCCACTAGACCAACTTCGGGGTCTGCTAGTTGACGTGTATAGCTGTCCATAGAAGCGCTCTATCTCGCTCAGAAGCTCAGGTCTGGATGAGACAATTCTACCATCCTCAGTTTTTAATTTGGCGAGCTGGCTCTGCCCAATAGACAGATCTCTTGCGAAAACTTTTGAGCCCTTATTCCGCTCGATGGCCTCTTCAATACGTTTTATATTGAATTGGCGCAGATCACGGGTCAGGGATTTGGAGATCTATCTATTGAGCTGCCGATATAATGTCGCATCGACTGAAGACTGTAGAACCATCCTACTCCTTTACTCGAAGAGCCTTTGAGTGGAGTTAGAGGGCCTATTGGTTCAGTTGGCCCGGTGGGCTTTAAAGAATTTAGACCCTGTGGTATGGACAGCGTCCGCAAACCCGTCATTGAATTCATCCACATCGCCACTTAGGTAATCGAGACGGTTCTGGAGTTCCAGCTGAAAGCTCTCGGGGTTTTGGATTTGGGCTGCTGATGGTCGGAGCGTGGACTTAATCAGACGAGAGCGCTCTAGCTTAACACATATATTCAATGTGCCTCTTACCAGACGGCGTTCACTTCCGGTTTTAACCGTATTGATCACAGAGACATCATTGAATATATGCTTCTTCGTCGACATGATGAAGTCAATCTCGTTTTTAGTTGCACCGTCGGGACTCATCCAGGTCCACTTTCTATGCTCACGTTTCTTGAAGAAGGAATTAATCATGTAGAGATTGTAGAGTCCATCCTTCTCCAAGAAACCAGCCAGTAGTTGGCCCCGGTGTTTCCGCCTTCCAACTCCAAATTCCCCCACTCTCAGCTCTTCACCATCTCTCTTGCCCAGTTTCGCGTTGAAGTCCGGCAGGCTATAACCTGACGAAGCGTATGGATGTGGTCTATGTTACGCTGTATACAGAAGTGGTGGTCTGTATACAGAAGACTAAAGAGTACAACCTGCCCCACTGTTTAGCTTTTGTGGACTATGAGAAAGCCTTCGATTCGATCGAAACCTGGGCAGTACTTACAATCTCTACAGAGGTGCCAAGTAGACTACCGCTATATCGAAGTACTGAAGTGTTTGTACGGAAACGCCACTATGTTAGTCCGACTCTAGGACTGGAACTCGAAACCCATTACGCTGCAGCGGGGAGTCAGGCAAGGAGATACTTTTCCTAAACTGTTCTCAGCTGCACTGGAGGATGTTTTCTAGAATCTGGACTGGAGAAGGCTAGGCATCAACATAAACGGCGAGTACATCACTCACTTTCGGTTTACTGACGACATAGTAGTCTTGGCTGAAACCATGGAGGATTTAAGTACAATGCTCGATGACCTCAGTAAAGCCTCCGAGCGAGTTGGTCTAAGAATGAACATGGATAAGACGAAGATCATGTCAAATGCCCATGTAGCACCAACTCCTGTTACAATCGGACGCTTTACGCTCGAAGTTGTAGACGATTATGTATAGCTAGGAGAGACTGTCCAGTTAGGCAGGTCCAACTTTGAGAAAGAGGTTAATCGTCGAATCCCACTCGGCTGGGCAGCGTTCGGGAAGCTACGGCATATCTTTTCGTCCAATATCCCGCAGTGTCTCAAGACGAGAGTCTTTGACCAGTGTGTGTTGCCAGTGATGACATATGGTACGGAAACGTGGTCGCTCACCATAGGGTCAAAGTCACTCAGCAGAGGGCAATGGAGAAGGCTATGCTGGGAGTTTCACTGCGTGATCGCATCAGAAATGACGTCATTCGTAGCAGAACCAAAGTAACCGATATAGCCTTTCGAATCGCTAAACTTAAGTGGCAGTGGGCGGGGCACAATGCGCGTAGATCCGATGGCCGTTGGGGCTGAAAGGTTCTCGAGTGGCGACCACGGACCGGAAGGCGCAGCGTGGGTAGACCCCCCACAAGGTGGACTGATGACCTGGTAAATATCGCAGGAGTCCGCTGAATGCGGGTGGCGCAGGACCGGTCATTGTGGCACTTTTTGAGGGAGGCCTATGTCCAGCAGTGGACGTCTTGCGGCTGATGAGATGATGATGATGATTTTGTTGTCTAACATAAGGCGAAAACATTTTTTTTGTGATTTATTTCCATTATTTTTTTAAATCTCTGATCAAGTGTTCAGGCTATCAATTTTTTTTTTATTAAGTAATAAAATACCTTTCATATGACACCTCATTTGTCTAAATCGGTTAGGTAGTTGTTGAGCTACACTTAAGAAAGCCTACTCAGTCGCGTTCGTCAGCAAACACGCGTGCGCCGCGACGTTCGCCCCGCCCGTGGCGAAATGTCCCTGGCGTACTCATTTATGAACCGATTCTAATAATTCAAAAAGCATTATATAGAGGATGAATGTAGCATTTTCAAACATATGAAATAATTTTTAAGAAATGGCGTCTTTCATCGAGTTTTTTGAAGTTAAAATAATAATTACTTTTTCAAAAATACTATATTTTTGGAAAAACTTTTTAATTGTTTGACTTACACATTTCATTACTTGAAACAAATTAATGGCAATATAAAGAGCTTTCATATGATACCCCACTTGTCTAAATTGGTTAAGTAGTTGTTGAGCTACACTTAAGAATGTCTACACAGTCGCGTTCATCAGCAAACGCGCGCGCGCCCGCGACGTTCGCCCCACCCGCGGTGAAATGTCGCTGGCGTACTTATTTATGAACCGATTCTAATAATTCAAAAAGCATTGTATAGACGATGAATTTAGCATTTTCAATCATATGAGGTATTTTTTAAAGAAATGGCCTCTTTCATCGAGTTTTTTGCAATTAAAAAAAAATGACTTTTTCAAAGGTACGATTTTTTAAGAAAAACTTTTTAATTATTATACTTACACATTTTATTCCTAAAAACGAATTATTAGCAATTTAAAGAGCTTTCATTTGACACCTCATTTGTTGCAATACATTGAATAGTTAAAGAGATAATCGATAAAACTTGATACCACCAACCGCCATCTTTGTGACGTCATAGTTACCCCCTCCACCACTTTAGAGAGTGACGACATCGAGTTTCATACTCGGGAGCCGTCACCGAATCCAACGATACCAGTCGTTGGTAGGCGACTGCTCGTACAAACGAACTTCGTTATTTGACGACTTTTTTCAAATTGGCCTCTCTACTATAACAGGTGAAGACGGTACATAGTGAATCGCATAGCGGAAGAGAGTACAACACATCGCCGCCCAATCTGTGAATTCCTGGAATCAACGGTGTACTCGAATGGGCTACCATAATAGATCACTCACGCGCTGGACGAAGCGCTATACGAAGGTCCAAAACAAACAACAATAAATAAAATCCCCGAGCGCGGGCCCACGCCCTCATTAGGTAGGTACTCGCACACGATACCTACATGTCAGGGGTTGGCAAACCGCGGCTCGCAAGCCGCATGCGGCATCTTTGAAGGCCAGTTAGTTGTGGTTCTTCGAGGTCTCTTCTAGAATTCATTATGAAAAACTTGAAACAGGTACTTTTTGCTTTCTGAGCTTCCCCAAATTTATATATATATATATATTTAAAATCTGTTTAATTCATAAAAAAATACTTTACATAAACTAAATTTATTTAGGTTGCTAAATCTCTATGGTTGATTTCGCTCTTTGGTTTAAAAATTGGCGACCCCTGGTCTACGCTTTACAGCACCGTGTGTTGTTGCTTGTTATACATCAATTAGGCAAGGTTTTATAAAGATCTGTTACACCTTATGTCGGTAAGTTATGTCAAAAAAGTTACTAACCAAAATGTCATCTGACATTTGATAAAACGGATCTAATTTCCGGAATGACAGTATATTTATTAACAATGAAAACTATAGAAAAACATATTACCTAACAAAAATAAAACTAAATACAGCTAAATTAAAATCTAAATATAAAACTAAATTAAATCTAAAAAAGGCCCCCGCGGCATTGTGCCGAAGATACTGGCAGCATTTCCGGAATTACTTCCGATGTCTTGTTTGATTATTAAGTAATAGAATAATTGATTGACAAAATATAAATTACTTATGAATCTAATGAAATGATATAATGCGCGTGAAGTTCTACTCTACATATTACACAAATTGTCACATACAGATATGCCAGAATAAAAAAAATGAATATAACACTCGGATTTAGGCAAAAAATTAAAGTAAAAGTATTTTGACAAGTATCAAGATGTTTCGTTCTACAGCGTCAGCACTCGACTCGAAACGAAACTCGACGGGCGCGAGGCGCGGCCTGGGGCGCGCCGCCGGCACTATAAGCACTTTATCGCGTACACAACTGTGCACAGCGTATTTAATGACCTGTACCAGGGAAGCAGCGGGGTACAGTTTTAGAGAATCTCAGGCATTCATAAATACAAGCTGATCTAACCGATTTTAAAATTGTATTGTTGAACATGTTCATTGTCATCCTTTTGTTATTTTGTAGCGATGCCGTGGTTTTCTGCTTTGTTGCCAAAATTGACTATGAAGACCTATTGACCCCAGTCGATTACTTCATTCTGTTAATTCGTAGCGATATACTTCAATAGACCTTTAACCTTTTAACCGAATGTCAAAATAGTTACTTGCAATTTTCAACTTTGTCAATATATCACGAAGCCGTAATTTACTTTGTCTGATAATACGACGATGACGGTAAGGGGCGCTACACTGAGAAATTTGGAGACTTTGAAACGCTGTCCTGCCCAGACTAGCAAACAGTAGGGGCTGATTTTTAGATATATGATTCTCAGCTATATGATTGTGGTACTGACAATAGCGAAACATGATTGCTTAAAATTTTCTCGATAGAAAATAAATCCAAAGTTGAGTCTATATTTTCCTTTTTTTCCTCAGCCTTCTAAAACAACGCATTATTAAAAGACACGATTAAGTTAATATGATGGTATTTTACCTCATCTAGGTACTGACAAGAGGAAATTTAATAAACCTGCACACAGTCAGATACGAGATTTGTCTAAAAAGCCATTCTCGGAGAGGGTTGCATCCCGTTTTGCCGTGAGCGAAAAACAAAGGGTGTCTCTTTCAATCCATATATCGCCTTAAGAAATTTTTGTTGAACGCGGCTCGTCTCTTTTTGTAGGTATAATTTGTTGGCACTTGAAAAGGTGAGACCAAGGAGCGCAGCGTAACGAGCGGTGCTACCAGGGCCGCATGACATTACAGACACGAGCCATTAGGCGCGCCGGGGCGCCCCGGAACGGGCCCTATTTCCGGAAGGAAGCGCCCGGAAGCCGCGCCGCGTCCGCCCCGCTTGTCGCGCACGAACTTACTCCTATCTACTTATGTTGGATTGGTGCGGTATGGCGTTTTTGTGAATTACGTTCACGTTCTTGGGGGTCTTGATAGGGAAAATACGAAGAGAAGTTTACACACAGTTCGACTACGTTTTACAATACTATTATACTATTCTGTGGTTTTACGTAAGAGCAGAGTCCGTTTCCGTTGCAACTCAGTATAGATTTGCATAAAGATGGTAATAAATAATTCACGCCATCAAGTCATCATGATGTCGTATTATTAACCCTCAACGCAAACGAGGGGCACCTATAAGTTTAATAATACGTATGATTATGTACCCCTGTGCACAACATACACATAGACGAGTACCTACCTACAATGAGTGTCGCATGGTAGCTCTCAAACGGATGAACCGATTTGTATGTGTTTTTTTGTCGAAAGGCTTCTCTGTCGAGATAGTTCTTACCACGGATGGTTCTTACCTATGATATTCCCTTAGCTATGTTCTTAGCCCCAAGATATTCAGATCTCACTGGAAACAGTGACTGGATTTCACACAATATTCAAGCTAATAATTCAAAATTTTGTTTTTCCGACTGTCATGACCTCGCTCGCCGAACAATCTTTTCGCGGGCTCCTATCCTTTCTTCGACAGCATGCATTACAGACAGTAGTGTTCAGGGTGGAACGAATCTGGGGGCCGATTTTTGAGTGCCGAACGGTCGACTTTTCGCTCGATAACTGTCAAAACATCATAGTTTTTTGACAGATCTCGAATGAAAAGTCGAGCGTTCGACACTCAAAAATCGGTCCCCAGGTCCAATCAGCGTTTTGGGCTTCTACCTCAGCGTCGTTACCATCTAATTTGCTTGTTAGTAAGAGATTTTTCAGATTGCTACTTCTCTTTCTAGTAATGTGACGAACGTATTCGAAGCTTCCTCGTTAGCATTGATGGTGGTGTTGTCTTCTCATAAGCCTTTTCAATTCAGCCAGTGGATTCGTTAGTTCGATGCTCACTCCAATCTGAGCATTTTCCTGCATATTTCGCTTATATATTGTATGACGTATGGTAAAATAAAACCAAATATCGCCGCGTGACCTTGACAACCTAAGTATTAAATTCTGCGTACCGTCGCGAGCGGAGGGCGCATCAATCAAAATTAAAAGTGGATTAAGCCTGGAACACGCACGGTGCGGTCCGGACGCGTAATTGCGTAAATGAGACCTCGGCGGGACGACCGAAATGAGAGATAGGCTTTTTATACAACCACTCCCATCCCAGATAGACCTAAAACCACCGTAATGCGGGCTGCCTGTTGGTAAGTACACACCGTTCTTATGGACGGTTGTGCAACTGCAGAAGATTCATAAGCGCCTTGTAGACCCTGCATTGACTTGAGGATTTATTGTGTTGTTAGCTAGAGCATATAGATTACTTATTCTGTGGCTAGAGATATTTATGCCGATTCACCACTTAATACATCGCATCTTCAGGAGCTCTAGATATCTATCTGGGTGTCGTTCCAATTTTTGGACAAGGCTTTGTAAGGTTAAGGCCAAAAGCTCTACAATTCCATTGTGACACGAAAGTTACATAATAGTTTCCGTTTGAATTGTAGGCGGAATCTATAAAATTATAGATAGAGGTTAATAACCTATGTGAATATTTTACCGTAGTTAGCTGCTTAGCTGTGAGCGCGTCACATCATCAGCGCGAAAGTTTCCGTAATTTCCCATCCATCAAAGACGTCGTGTCTTTAGATAACTTTTACTATATAATACGGAGAAAACTGATATTCACATGTGTACATAATGTATAATGATAGTGTAAAAGCAATGGCCTCTGTAATAGCTATACAATGTTGTCTTCATCTTTTATCCTCCTAGTATTGCGTTCTAGAAGGCACATGGTCTTCATGGTCACTTAGTAAGCGAATGCCATGTGTCCTTCGAACACAGAGGAAAAACTAGACATTTCCTAGATTAGACTGGTTTCCTGATGATAAATCCTATGATATTTTGGACTTACCTACTGTTTTGCAAACCCCCAGTGGTCAAACAGCCAGGTTTCGAACCCTGATTGAAAATCGCGAAATATGATCGATATGATGATTTTATATGATCTACCTATAACTCTTCTACGAAATATGACTTATTTTATTTTATTTTATTTTATTTATTTATATATGACACACCAACAGTACATAAACCTTAAAAATAGCACAGCTTATGTATTTAGTTATGGCCTGTACAGTTTGATTAGTATTCAGTGCGAGTCAAGTTCATAAAATAGGATCGTGTTCTATTTTTTTGCGGGTAGCTTTTGTATGGAATGACATTAATCACTAATCATGTGCAGGGATTTTGCTCGTCGCCGCGTTAGTGAACACACGTGCTCTTCGCGACGACGTGCTGAATCCATTACCGAACAAAACCAGTTGCCTACTGTCATGGCGTCGGGCGGCGTTACCGAACAACGCCTTGAACAAGTATTCATTGGCGAAATCATCATAAATTTGATGGAAAGCCTTTTTTAAAGAGTGAAGTGAATCATGTGCAGGCCTTTTAGTATCCTGAGATGTGTGGCGTCGCTAGGCAACCGTCAAATCTGACATGTTCTGCAACGCGCTATCGAAGTTTCTTAAGTCAGTTGCATATATAGAACTTCCAACCAACTCTCATTGGACTTCGGTCCCTGAGAGATCTCTCTATTGTCGTTTCTTCCTGTGTCTCCTATCTATTGTATATTTGTATATAGTTTGTAGATATCCCTTTCCTGTATATATCCAACCCTGTACATTATCCTATATGAGGAGCACATTTCTCTTCCACATTGGTGACCTCAGGCTGATGTGGCGTCGCTAGGCAACCGTCAAATCTGACATGTTCTCCAACGCGCTATCGAAGTTTCTTAAGTCAGTTGCATAGGTATATAGAACTTCCAACCAACTCTCATTGGACTTCGGTCCCTGAGAGATCTCTCTATTGTCGTTTCTTCCTGTGTCTCCTATCTATTGTATTTGTATATAGTTTGTAGATATCCCTTTCTTGTATATATCCAACTCTGTACATAATTACTTATAGGAGTACACTACTACTTCTACAGATGTAATGGAGGATGTAATTTCATTGATTGTAAGATAGTCGAAACGGAACAATATCATCCATAGTCGGTGTCGTTAGTAGCAATGGCAACACGCACAAATGATGCGGTGAGGCAACGTCTGAATTGCGCGACACCCACCAGGAGCGCAGAAATTACTGGCGGTAACAATAACAAATAAACGACATTGTGCAGCCGCCGCGCCGGTCGAGTAGGCCAAGTTCGTTTTATTATTATGTCACGTCTTGTAGGTTTGCTTGGTGTATATAATAGCTGTTCTGTGCAGAAAATGATGATAATTTTTCTTTCCTTCGTAACTGTACTGCGGAGTTTTGATCTGAAAATCATTGTTTACGTAGACCATTATCAACTAATAATCTGAACACCGAAACACCCAAGGGAGGATCAAATGCGAAATACAGCTATATTAATGCAACCGACAAGTACGATAACATGACGCTATCGCCCACGATTTCACAAACAATATCGTTTACAATACGTTTTTATGAAACGAGCCTGCGTGCTCAGGTAACGGCATAAAATATTAAACGAAAACACATAACTCGGTATCGCACACGGAGTTACCCCGCGGTGTTAATAAAATATATACGTCGCCATCAAAAGCGTACGGCGCGGCCCGTCTCGAATTGATAACTTGATAACCCCGGGACCCGGGAGTACCGATCCCGCAATCCTCGCGCTTATATGCTGCGGTAAAAGAATCCCGCATACGCGTTTCATACTTATTCTGTGGCAGTGGATCTGTTTATTATTTGACGTTTGATGTGAAATGAATTGAAATGTATGATTATTTGAGCTGAAATGAAAACATTTCTGGAGCGTGCTTTAGTACCGTCACTTAATACATAAGTACATAACATAATAGTATGTATAGGTAGTAGGTACGGTACGGTATGTTAGGTACGGTGCCGTTGGGTTGAGAGGTTTTGTTCTACCGATGTCGTTACGGTGTTAGCTATGAAAAAAATGCTTATTGTTGGATTAAGTAAGTATAGTTTCCTAGCATCAGACGGGAAATTACAACCCGTATGCTTTCTAGAGATTTCATTTAAATCAAAATTATGAATTTCACAGTTTACTGAGTTGTACTCGTAGTAAAGCGACATTGTTCGATCGATAGTTTAGCCAAAGTCGTCAATAATTCAGTCAATTAATCTTTGACTTAATTGCTATCGTATCTTTTCATGTACGGCGAATCGTAACCATCACCATTATCATCATTGCGGGAATAGGGTTATACAAATATACATATACAAATACATTAAGTATTATTGTTCTATATCCAGAGTACACCAAGAACATATCACTAGCATAACAACAAAAACACTTGAAGCTGTCTAACATCTTACTTGCGCCCGGTAAGACCCAATAATGAAAAGGGACGAATGGGAAAATAGAATTAAACGCATCGCGATCACGTTGATAGAGATCGCCCCGGACTCGCCTTTCACAATGGCCCGGCCCGGCTACCTTGACGGACGTTTTGCGAATTTGAAACTAGAAATGGGACATTCTTATTTTCGTGCCCAATGTCACAACCGTCACTATCGTGTGTGTAACTATAGTCTGCGTTTATTAACTATAGTTTTCCCTGTATTAAAAAAAAATACTATAATCGATTTCTTAATTTCATCATCATCATCATCATATCAGCCGAAAGACGTCCACTGCTGGACATAGGCCTCCCCCAAAGAGTGCCACAATGACCGGTCTTGCGCCACCCGCATCCAGCGACCTTTACCAGGTCATCAGTCCACCTTGTGGGGGGTCTACCCACGCTTCGCCTTCCGGTCCGTGGTCGTGGTCGCCACTCGAGAACCTTTCGGCCCAACGGCCATCGGTTCTACGTGCAATGTGCCCCGCCCACTGCCACTTAAGTTTAGCAATTCGAAAGGCTATATCGGTTACTTTGGTTCTGCTACGGATGGCCTCATTTCTGATGCGATCACGCAGAGAAACTCCCAGCATAGCCCTCTCCATTGCCTCTTAATTTGGGTAGTCAAAATAAACTCATCGATAAGACACTTATCATTGTATCCACGGTACCTACCTAAGGTACCTACATAAGTGTCATTGTGCGCAAAATAAGAATGGCGCTATATAGAAGGGCATGGTGACTTGGAGATTTCCAAACTAGCAACTTAGTATTGTTTCTCTGAATTATTTTCCAATTTTACACCTTGCGACTTTTAACCTCTTAAGACCTAGCTATATACTTTACTGTACAAAGAAAAAATACAATAGAATTTGAACGAATTATAATTATTTATTTTTAACTAGTGTGTACTAAAATATTTATAAATCACTAACTAAATCAAACGAACCAAAACAAATGAATGAATGAATGAATGAAAATATTGAATGCAACTTATTTTTCCACTGATCATAAAATGGGTCTCAGGGGGATATTTATTGGCTAGGTCAACACTGAATGGAAATATATTGTTGTATGCCTTTTCCATTTCAATCTCTTCGCGAGCGCACCAATTGTAAGTGAAATAGACAGACCGTATAGAAGCACTGATCTGAAATTAGCCCGTCTAGTATTTAAGGCGCTACAAAGAGAAATTTAGAGACTTTGAAACGCGGTCCTGCCCAGACTAGCAAACAGTAGGGGCTGATTTTTAGATATATGATTCTTGACTATATGATTGTGGTACTGACAATAGCCGAAACATGATTGCTTAAAATTTTCTCGATGGAAAAGAAATCCAAAGTTGAGTCTATATTTTCCTTTTTCACATCACCTATTCGTATAAGGGCTTTTTCTTCCCTGCTAGGAGGGATCAAAGTGGCACTTTTCAGTAACATGTTTTAAGTTATTGTATCGATTTTGATAAAATAAATGCACAACCATTGTTATTTCAGATGTTTCATTATCCTCAATAGGTGATGTGAAAAGCAGTATGTGTCACATGGAAGCAAAATTATTTCCACCTTGGGCGTTAATTTCTTGAATCCCTCACTACGCTCAGGATTCTATTTTAGAATATTATATAATCCTTCGCTTCGTTCAGGATTCAATTTACGCCCACGCCGTAAATATGTCATTTTGCTCCCTTGTAAAAATTGCTGAGTAAAAATAGTAGATTGTGTCAATCTACTATTTTTACTCAGCCTACTAAAACAACGCATTATTAAAAGACACGATTAAGTTAATATGATGGTATTTTACCTCATCTAGGTACTGACAAGAGGTAATTTAATAAACCTGCACACAGTCAGATATTTAACGAGATTTGTCTAAAAAAGCCATTCTCGGAGAGGGTTGCGTCCCGTTTTGTCGTGAGCGAAAAACAAAGGGTGTCTCTTTCAATCGGTATATCGCCTTGAATAATTTAGGTTCAAACACAACGATGTAGGCTCGAGGTCAGGGCGGCGGAACCCCAACTTGCGATTACGGGCTCTACCTAATTGGGGTGTGAATTCGCCTGCGGGCGACGCGTTTCCATCTAATGAGAGTCTCAGAAATGCGGAGCGCGGACCTAGGGGCCGTTTTTTGAGTATCGAACGCTCGAATTTTCACTCGACATCTGTCAAAACTTTAGAGTTTTTTGACATCTCGTCTCGAGTGAAAAGTCGAGCGTTCGACACACAAAAATTGGGCCCCTAGAGAGCGGCAGGGCCTCGCGAACCGAAATATCGGCCTCTACATCGCAAATGCATATTCGAAATTCAAGGGACAGGACAGATACGAATTTAGGATCACGGTAGGCCCTGTTCCTTTTCTTTTTGCCGTTTGGGATAAACTCAGCTCTTGCGCAATTCCAGGCTTTACGAGCTTTGAATAGACTCCTATATGATGTTACATGTAACAAAAATACTAAGGAAATAGTTAAGCTCTATAAAAGAATGTTGATAGGCTCAAACTGCTTGTCCAACCCCACAGTTAAATAATACCCGACTGCACTGAGCGAAAAATAGTACATTACTTACCAAGGGCGATAAAACAAAGAATGTCTCAGATCGCAGGTATTTTACGCCCGAGCCGAAGGCAAGGGCGATAAATATGCGATCTGAGGCTTTCTTTATTATCGCCCGTGGTAAGTACAAAATTTTATGTCACCCCCTGGCCAGCAGCAAGTGGGTTTTTTCGCGCGCGGAGCGTGCGATAATGGCCACTTTATGGCCAGGTGTGACATAAAATATTAATTATTAGTAAGTTTTAGCGAATCCCAAGACAAGGAGATTATATACTAACGGTTACAAAACAGTTTAGTAGTTACAAGGACAAATTTTTTGGTATTAGTAAATAACTACTTATCAAAAACTGGTTTGTTACCGTCAGTATATAATCTCCTTGCCCTGGGATTCACCAAAACTTACTAATAATTAGTATTTTTTTTCGCTGAGTGTGTTAAAACTATACTAGTGCCTAATTATTGTAAAATTAATTAATATATGACTATAAAATCTTTACAATTTAAGATTAAGAGTAGTTATAAGTCAATAATTGCAAAACTAAAAGCCATAAACAGTTTAAATTTAAAAAAAAACTTTTTTTTTCCATAAGGCATCTCACACGAAGGAGATTAACAGTGACGATGAATATGATCATACCGCGGCCGGCGTTGACTACACTGATGGATGACACGCAAACATAACGACGCTAATGACTAAAATTTGAGTTTTTCATGGTTTTTCAGCTGCCAAATGCCAATCGTCGGTCTTGTTAGACAGAGGACAGCTGTGATAAGACTCGACTTTGTCTTGCGTTGGTCACTAAAATTTTCTCGTGTTTAATATAACTTTGAGATACACTCCAAAGTGAAAAATATAGCGTCCATACTTCGTCCATACCTCGACGTTCCTGACTTCATACTTTCATTCCAGTACCTATAGTAGATTACCTACTTGGATCGCTTGTGGCCCAGCGGCGCCGGGTACCGCTTGCGGTATCTAAGGTTAAGCAACGTGGGCAGCGGTCAGGACTTGGATGGGTGACCGCTTTGAGTGGTTACTAACTGAGCGCTCCCGTGCTTTGGAAGGCACGTTAAGCCATTGATCCCGGTTTCTGTCTATGGCAGCAGTCGTTAAGCCAAGTTGGAGGCCTTCGGGCGGTTTGAGAACTTCTAACAGTCAAGTTGCCCACTCACTTGACAAAGCCTAATTCCAATAAGGTCGAGTTTTCCCTCGGGGTTGGAAGGTCAGATGGCACTGGCAGTCGCTTCCGTAAAAACTAGTGCCTACGCCAAATCTTGGGATTAGGTAGCGGACCCCAGGCATCCTTCAGGATGCAACTGTACTGGGATAACGCTAGGAGGATGATGAGAGTATATTACTTGGAACGCCAATGTATTAAAATGTTGGTTGGTTCTAAAACGATGACGCATATTCGACTTCGGATTCCAAAAACAATCACATAGCTTTGTTTTTAGTGGTCCGTAGGTACCAAAATTGGTACTTTATTAGGTAAAATACAGTGAAATTTTCCAAGATCTTCAAGGCAGGGTGTGAAGGGAGCCAAGTAATGGTTCAAAATGCAACAAAGTAAAGTTTTAACCTTCCTTTTACTAGCAGCTCCGTGATATCGTTGATGGCGCCACTAAATTTTATCTTTCATTAAACCGGGAAAACGTCGAAATCTTCAAAATGTCCCATAACGACATTATCTCAACGGCTTTCTGCGAATCAAAATTTGTCGGCTGACTAACATAAATGAATAAAACAGCGACACAAACTGTGATCATAATTTTATTCTAAATATATGTGTCCTTCTCTCTCGTGGAAAGGGCAATGTCCGCTCGAAAGGGATAAAATATTGTACCTAAGGGTTATAACTTTATAAAGGCGGCGAATATTTTTATGGAGACGTCAAAAGTTATGTTGAAGTTCGACGAAAGTGTTCAAGCCCATAATGGAAGTTCAGCACGATACTCGTGCACATTTTGCATTCCAAAATGAAATAAAGTTAGGTTGGAAGGTAGTACGTTTTCTTACTAGCAGCTGAACTGAGGAACAATGCTTTCATCTTAAAGAATCCAACAGCCAAATACCATTTAATTATCATCCTAGCGTTATCACAGTAGGTATAGTTGGATCCTAAAAGACGCACGGGGTCCTCAACCTAATCCGAAAATATGGCTAGTTTAGTGACTAGTTTTTAAGGAATCGACTGCCATAGCCACTGACTGACCTTCCAACTCATGAGGGAAACGTATTGGAATTAGCCTTGACTATTAGAAGTTCTCAAGCCGCCCAATGGCCTATAACACTGCTGTCATAGACAGCAGCCTGGATCAACGGCTTAACGTGCCTTACAAAACACGGGATCGCTCAGTTAAAAAAAACAGTCAAAGCGGTTACCCATCCAATAGTCGACCACAGCCGACGTTGCTTAAACGTCGCATACCGCACGCGGTACAATTCATCGGGAATTAAATCGTGGTCATGTTAGTAGCTATTTTGGGAACAAATACCATGATTTACAAAATATAAGTACCAAGGCGCAAGAAGTTACAGGGTTTGAAAATTCATCATTTGAAATTAGAGCGTGGGGCCGAGAGCGAGCGGGTGGCACGTTCGCCGCTTTACGTCGCATTTTTACGATGTAGCCGATAACGTTTACGAGTAGCGTTGAGTGGCGTCGCCGCGGCTCGCCCCGGCTGATTGCTTGCATGCGAGGCGCTAGGGACGGGGCGGGGTATGCAAAAACTCATATCGGTTCTCTTTTTTCTTCGTATGTATGTTAGTATGTAAGGTGCACACATGCACACGATAGGTTTGAGTGACACAAGGCGGTGCAGACTCTGCTTTGAAGCGGAGGAGACGCCTGCACACATCCCAACCGAATGCCCTAGCCCTAGCCTAATGCGTAGTCGTAGCTCATTGCTGGGCAAGCACATCATGCGCCCGGATGAGATTAAGTGTCTCGAGTTCAGAAAAATCCTGCAATTCTTTGAGTTTGCAGGACACGACCCAGAATTGTAGTATGTGGCGATCACAATAGATACAGCAATGGTCGCAGTGATACGAGGGCTGAGAAGCCCGGGAATAGCCACTACATCTAAATAAAATAAAAAATTGCATGTAAGGTAGGTACATGTAAATAAGTACGGGCTTTGTTGCCTGATGCAAAAAAAAGTAATTCTACAACTACATGAGAGATGCGCTCGAGCCCAGAACATGGCGAGGCGGCGCGGTGATCGTATCCGCTTGGCTCTAACGCTCTCAAAATTCGTGACATCATCATCGTTATTCGACACACTCTAGCGTAGGTACACTCTAGCACATTGATGCGTCCGCATTAATATGCCCGTGGGACTTCATTGCAAGAACGCGGCGGGCTGATCCGTGCAGGAAGCCTGTCGAGGGTCGACTAGTTGACCGCGCTCCACCCGCGTATTGCAAAAACACAGACATAGCGTAGAGTTAATAAACATACAGCCTATTATGTCCATCCGACAGGTTTCTATATCTTCACAAGTAAACACATTTCAGGAACCTCAAATAGTATTATATGAGGTTAGCTGTCGATCCATTCATGATTTCGAAATTTGAATTTTTGAGTCATCATCATCCTCAGCCTGTAGTCGTCCACTGCTGGACATGGGCCTTCCCCAATTCGCGCCACCACACACGGTCCTCAGCTCTCCGCATCCAACCGCTTCCCGCCACTCTCTTCAGGTCGTCGGTCCACCTGGCGGGGGGTCGTCCCACAGGCCGAGTCGTTCGCGGTCTCCACTCCAGAACTCGAATTTTTGAGTGATCATTCTTAAATACTTAATCCAGATTTCTATCTATAATTTTTAGTTGTAAAGTAGGTATCGCACTTCGGCGTCCCAACCGCGCACTCCTACGCTTTATTGGGCCCGGCCTACAAAGCCACAGTCAGGTTAATAAAACTTCAGCGTCAACGCTTTTAGCTATCGAAATTTATCGATAACAATCTCCCTCGCTAATGGTCCCCTCACTGGGCCGGGTCGAGTATCCGTGACACATCGCCGCGACACCGCGCCGTATATCACCCGTCCCCGCTCGAAATACCCTGCTAGGCTGGTTCTTCGCAACACCAGGCCTGTTCTGGCCATTTCGGCTAAACTCGGCTCTCACACATCGCCAGGGTGTTAACCGCGGCAAAGAGAATATATAGATCGTGTTTCCTAACTTCAAATATTTGAGACTTATGAATTGAAGTTTGTAGTTGATGAGGCTAAGACATCACGTCTGTCAAATCAAGCGATTATTATCGAATAGTTCATTGCATCGATTTTACAACCGATTTTTGGAATATTTTTATCAAGCCTAATGCAAAATTCACGATCGAGGAAAAATGCGATCCGAAATTTTGCTACAATGAAATAACGATTTCGAGAAAAACATCTAACAAACCATATATTCCATATCACAATATTTTGTATCATTCAAAATGTTGTTACTTATTATGTAGGGCGTTCTATATTCCATGCATACGAAAGACAGACATTAATTGGTCCCTAACTGAACTCTGTTTCAAGTTGCCGGAGACTTTTTCGTGTTGTATTTTATAATAGTTTAATTTTATGATATTTGGTTTTGATTATAAATGTATCGTTTATACCTAATCGTTTTCTATCAATTTATCGGCCTTATTTAACCCGAACGTTACTGACAACACAGAACAGTGACCGAATTACTGTACTGGGGGCCGATTTTTGAGTGTCGAGCGCTCGACTTTTCACTCTAGATCTGTCAAAAAAACTATGATGTTTTGATAGATGTCGAGTGAAAATTCGATCGTTCGACACTCAAAAATCGGCCCCCTGGTCTTTTACTTACTACGGTATTCAACTAGGTTGTCTAAGAGTCGAAATATAGCAACGTGGGGTCTTGTTGAAGTTGTGGTCTTGTTATAATCGCACTGTTAACACAACATAAAAACGAAAATCTTTGGCCAGCAATGGCTCGGTTTGTGTCTAGAAAGAAGTGGTTAAGGGTTAAACCATACCAATGAGTTAAATACATCGCTTATCATCATCCTCCTAGCAGTTTCCCCGAAGTAACCTAATACCATTTAGAATAGGGACTACTTTTAAAAAAGCGATTGACTGCCATCACACCTTCCAAAGGACAAGACCTTATTGGGATTACAAAATTTACAAACGTCATTTCAAATGATATATTTAGACATACATACATTACACTCATACATACATACATTTTTATTTGATTTTTTGATTTTTTATTTTTATGCTTTGTATTACCGCTTCAAGCAGTCAGTGCCAACAGTTTCAAGCGGTCGCTGTTGGAAGATCTGCAGTTTCAATACAAAATTGGCATTCTCAATACGGACCGCTCGTGCCGTTGGTCTCGAGTCTCGACTGCTCTAAGCAGTCCGTCTATGGAGGCCCTTTTCCAACAGCGACCGCTTGAAGCTGTTGGCACTGACTGCTTGAAGCGGTCCGTGTATCCGGCCTTAGACGTGGCACAAAGAACATCGTAATTTGAACTTGATCGAAAAATGTCCACACTAAATTAATCTCGTCTACCAGGGGATCAGGAGTTACGGAGAGCAAGTATTAAGTCAAAGTGCACCTATTTAATGCTCCACCCACGCCCCTCGATCCTCTTAAATGCCCGCTGAGCCTGCTCTTCACGGCTCATTGCGCGCACCTTAAGATTGTCAGCTACTATTATTTATACGCTTTTCGCACGAGCAAGTGAGTTCTTATTAATTTATCAGCACCTGGTACCCGCTTCACAATTTTCACGGAGTTTGTAGCTGAGCTAGGAGCGTTACTTACAGTCAAGTGCACCAGTATGTATACATTTTTCACCTTATTCCATTGAAATAAGGCCCAGAAATTTATAGGTATTTGTGTCCTCGACTGTATATACATTCTCCAATCAAAGGAGTTAAATTACATCTTCCTGAATTCAGCACCTAGAGCGGGGCGTCACAATTTTTTTGTTAGAGCGAAGTAACTGCCCTAACTGCCCTCCCTATTTATTTAGGGTCCGTCCTTAAACACTGAGGCGATTGACATTTGCTTGACCTAGTTTTTTTGTGCGACAGAGAGGTTTTGGTTTTGAGTTTTTGGTTCGCCTTAGGCTCCCTGGTCACGAGATCTGGCAATAAGTGTAATGGATTCCAGTTGCAGGCACTAACTCCCAAGTCGCAACATTCGTTACTGGCAAGTGGCCTACGGAGAGCTGCAAGGTTGTAAACGACCCAAGAAAAAGGATAAGCCTAGAATGGAGAGAATGTTCCCAGTGGACTGTTTTATTTCTCTTGCGGTTGCTTATACAATACAATACAAATATTCTTTATTGTTCACCAAATATATACCTACACTAAAAACAAATGACAGAAACAAATTGCACAATGGCAATGGGAAAATATGCTTATTATAGGTACTACTCTGTAGGTAAGTAAAATGTAAATTATTTATTTGTATTTTTAATGTAATTTGTGTTTTTAATGTAGTAATTTATTTTGTATTTTAACTAACTTAATTTAATTGTAAGTACTAACACCTATGGAGACCTGATGTGCTTTGAAATAAAGATTTTTTTTTTATTATTATTTATTATGAAGCTCGCGAGCATTTTTTCCGTTTTCAACCACGGATCTGCCATTTTGAAAAGCTTCCAAAATTTTCTCGAAAAAAAATGTAATTATCGAATTTGCTCACAAAATTTCACGAGAATAGGTTGAGAAATGCGACTAGTAGAGAACAGTAGAAAAGACGGGTGGATATATCCGAAAATTCGCCCACCAGACATTATTATAAGCTGAAATGGATCGCTTCGCTCGCTCGGTCAATTAGTAACAAAAGGGGAAAAGGAACAAGGAACCCTTATGGAGCATCTGTCCGTCTGTTACCACTATACTTATAACTTTTGTTGTATGTATTTCGCAATTGCAATGACTAGGTAGTTTTTTTATTCAGTAAGAAAAACACTTTGTTTTGTTAGAGTTACAAAATTTTACTTAACGGCACGGCAACAATTTTTTTTGTAAGGAATACAATTTGGTTCTATAAGGATAGCTAAAAACTTGTTGGGATATCAAAAGGTAATACTAGGGCGGAATAAAACAGTTTTTGCTAGTAATGCCAGCTAAACTTTAGTATTAACGACTAAAATTTTGTAATTAGGGCAGTAACAAAAGTTTATCACGTGTTTTATTTTACGCTACAAATGTAGTTGCAAGCAGTAAATGCACGTGTATTTTACAGCACTGTAATACCTATCGATAGCTATGTATTGTATGTACGAGTATATAACAAGACGAGCACACATAGCCACTATTATAGCCAGTAAAAACACAGAATATAAAGCCAGGTGTACAAGCTCGGATACGCGGGCCGCGGGCTTAGTTCACTCGGAGTAGATTACACGTACCGCCAAAACACGGAATACTTCATTGCGGGCAGAGTAAACCAGAGACTAGTGAATTACCTATAAAGACTGCAGCTGTTGTTGATAATAAATAAGAGCCTGCTATATCTTAGTGCGTGCGCGTAACGTCTGAACAGCGAGTATAACATTTGTTGCTAACCGATGAACGCGCGTATTTCAAACTCGGTGAGAGCGTTTTCAT
This sequence comes from Cenopis cana, assembly GCA_951800055.1. NCBI lineage: Eukaryota > Metazoa > Arthropoda > Insecta > Lepidoptera > Tortricidae > Cenopis > Cenopis cana. Next base: position 4,213,426 of record OX637495.1, read on the forward strand.
ACATTTTGAGACAAAACGCAAACGCGTTCGAATTAGTTAATGTTTCGAAAAAACTTATACTAGAGCTACTGAGATGTAATCAGGTACTAAACTCAATTTGAGCGGGACACCTAGGTAAGTAGATTGATGTTAGATAGGTGCAGTAATATTAATCGTTAGAATTTAACTCCGATTAGCACGCTTAGATATGAGTTCTGAGAACGGTGAACAAATTAAATAATAATACAAGTGTTATATTTGTGGCCACCTATATACATAAAAACCACGGCTGTATAAAAATCCCTACAAAGAAAGGAACAATTCTAGTACCGGGATTTTGTTTAATGGGGGCCAATTTTTTTGGCGTTGTAGTTTTCTTTTATTTCTTAGAATTGCATGAAAATTGGTAGGTTGGAAGAGCTCCTGATTCTGTACAAGTAAAAAAGATATGACAACAGGGCGTCGAAAAAAATTTTTTTCCCATACATTATTTCCACCGAGTTATGAAAATCCCATACGTTTTGTCACTCAATGGAAAAAAATTGTGGGACAGTGTAGGAAATCGTGCACATATTGTTCAGAATCAGGAGCTCTTCCAACCTACCAATTTTCATGCAATTCTAAGAAATAAAAAAAAACTACAACGCCAAAAAAATTGGCCCATGTAGAAGATAGCGATTTAAATTTTGAGAAGATTGGCGAAATCTAGATTTCTTATGGATCGTAACGTCGTGGGTAAAACAATAATCAATTTCGCAATAATTTAGGTCTCTATCTCAACTTGGCGTGACTTATGTCTCAACTGCAGTATATTATTGTCTTTTCTGATTATCAGTACTTCCATATGAAGAATCGATCTCATTTATTTATTTACAGCACAAAAAGTACAATGTACAAATGACGGACTTCATACCAAATGGCATTCACTACCATTCAACAACACATGAGTCTCCTTATGTGTTAGTTAGACTCTGTAGCACACCTCTATGACTAGATGGGGAAGAAAGGATACATCGTTGAGACGACATTTCAATTTCAGCGAAATGTTCACAACCCATTATACCAGGCTGGCAAAACACTACAAGAGACATTCAAAACTTTGAAAATTCAAAATTCGAACGAAGCCACAGGCACCGGCGTCTATAGGAACAGCAAACATAACTATAAAGGTAGGTGTAGACGAGCGTGGCGGGCGGTAGCGTCGGATGTATAAAGTGGCGCGCCGGTGGCCGCATGACATAGCTATAACTCGCGGCGGCATGACAAACAGCTGAGCTGGGGAGGCGTGGAGTCGAAATGGGACTTACATTATTATTTTGTTTATAGCTGTTGTCGTCAAGTGTAACTGAGCTGTGAGATGCAGTATCATTTGGCATAACAAATTTCAGACATCCTACTTTACTTTGTTACCGTGTGTTTTGTTCCGACATAGAGCGAGTTTTATAATATGTAATTTTATTTATATTTTTCATTTCGTAATGTTGCCATTCAAATCTTTTTTCGATAATTATAGACCTAAGTCAATGACGATCGTGTGAGCACAGTGCTACGCGGAAAGGTTTGTTATTTTATTATTCTACACCTACAGGCACTATGGTCACGATTCATCAAGACAAACCGGCAAAAAGTACGGTGCCTATCCTGGTCACGGTGCTTTAATTGTAACGTAACCTAAGATCAACTAATCTCAAGATTCAAATGCAAATATTGTTTTGAAATAATACATATGTATGTATTTAATATGCGGCTCTGTTATTTAATACACTATACACAGGAAGGTACATTTCTGTGACATTTAATCACAAAACGATTAATTTAAAAAATATAAAATAATAATGGTTGAAGTCTCCACGCTTGTTCTATTCGCGCCGACACCGGAGGGCGCCGTCGCTAAAGCGCGATACTACGGGCTCGCCTCGGGCGGCGCGAACCAATTACCCGCCGCGCGGGCATTTACCCCCCGCCCCGCTCCCACCCACACCCGCCCCCCCGGCACAGAATTACTTATCTCCACCGCTCTGCTGTGCGCCCGGTACTCTACCGCCAGCCGAACGCCTGCAATGCGAATGCGGTTTCTGTTTTTTTGTCCGCTTTTGTGTTTTTAAACCAGGTGGGACCCTAATGAGTACTAACGACTGGCCGGGCTACCAAGCATATTTTAATTTATGGCAGGGCAAGGTGGATGAACGTGGTTTTGCTTGCCACATTCAAGGACGAGGATCATTTTGAGGTTTACGAAACCTCAAGAAAACTCGGGAAAATTCACTGAATTAGTTCTTCCTCCCTAATAAGTTCCCTTTCAAGCCAAATCGTGCAACAGCTCCCCAATATCATTCACTAATACAGCCATTATCGTCAACTCGGATTAATAAATAATGCCTTCATAAGTTCACACCCACGCCATGTGGCCTGCGATGGTTGTGATCGGCCGAACCTCAAGTTCAGTAACTTTTGATTTATTCGCGCACAGGAATAGACATATGGCCCGCATTAAGCTTTTGCAAGACTTTATGAAAGTTCCCGCAGGCTTCCATTTCTTGTTTCGTTTCATTGCGGGCCTGTCGTTTTCCGTTTAAAGTGTTTCAACCAGCGATTGATCTACAGCGTTTTTAACGTTATGGGAAATCTGACTTAATATGAAAATGAATGAACAGTCAGTTAAACAATAAATTCAAAAACTACGTTAAACTGCACGTTATAAACTATACCAAGCGTCATAGCATAGCGCTCCCTTCATTAAAAATGCGGCGGCCGCAAAACCCTAACAACCGTGCGTGCCGACCGTGCCGTTCCCCACACGGGCTTATCTATATTTTTTCGCCGCGCCTTTGTGATGTCGCGGTCGCCCCGCCATGCCTCACTCCGCGCCGCGCCACGCCACTCCGCGCCATCCGCCATAATTTACGAGCAGGCCCGCGCCGACCGCTCGACGCTCGGCGGGAGCGGCCCGGGCCGAATTTATGGTGTAATTTTTACAATGGCCACTGCAGCCGATCCCGGATTATAAAGTTCTGGAGTGACCAGATTGCCCGATTGGGGTTTGGGGAATAACTATTGTATAATCGACTGGGTCTTAACATTATTAGGTACGGTCAACCAATTTGATTTCTAGGCCTCTTCGAACCTTGTCAAAATGACAAGCCATAGCTTAGCTTTAGCTTTCATATGAAAGCTGCTAGAGATCTCATAATAATATCACTGTGACAAGGTATCAAAGTGGCCCATAAATGAAATTGGTTGACTGTACATGTATTTTAATCAATTACTGATACGGACAGATTGAAACTAACACCGTAAAAAACTGTAGTTTTAGATATGAGCGCATTAATTGAGAACTAACTGAAGGAATAGAAAATGGTAGACTAGTTTTAGAACTACCAATTAGATGTAGGTATTAGAAAATATTTCTCGAGATACATATGTAGTGCATTCATATTCATATGCAGAAATATACTAAATGAATACTCAACACAATAACCTTATAAGGAGTACATTAATTTTATTAATAAAGGAAATAAGTGAATTCCACTATATTAATGCGAAATTGGTAACAATTACAACAGTAAATTAGCAACAATTACAAACAGTAAATAATATATATTATAACAAATACAACAGTAACTAAATACTTACGTAATAAAAATCACCACCATAATGATGCAACAAAAATACGTAAAAATAGATTTAATGTTTTAAATTGCCAGAAGACCTCGCCAAACCAAACACAAGCCGAACATTTTTTACTTTCCAATTTTCCTCCCGTTTAATGCTAAACCAACAGCTCCGCCCGACCTGCGCCGCAAGCGGTTCCTAACCTAATGCACACGTCACAGATGACGCGGAATAATTTAATTGCCGCGGCTGCATCCGTTAGGTGACTCCATATTTTTGCCGGAGACTGCTTGCTGCTTCTAATTTTAGCGAAGGGGTTGAAAAGGAACGTGTTTTGCCGAACACAATTCACAAGCGAGATGCAGTGATATAATTGGCGCATCGAGTAGGCCGAAAGGAGCTTGGATTTTTCAGGACACAAGTGTTACGGTTGAATGAAGAAGAATGAAGCCAGAATATTTATGGGTAAATAAATTGTACGCTCGTATATAATTGCCTTCGGCTGGGAATAGAATGCAGTGGTCGTTTCAATCAAACGTGTCAACTATTTTTATTTGATCTGGCTGGGTCTGGGTGACTTTTAGATTTTACGTTCAGTCAATCAACTTGTGCAATATTTGAATGTATGGAGTCTGAAAGCTGTAAAACTAGCCAGTCTCTTATTTTTATTTTTTTATAAATGTTTTTGTAAATTTCCAAATACCAACACGTCTAAAAAAATTATATAATTTAATTATCGAACATGCTACGAGTATATCACAAGAATCGGTTAAGAAATTCGACCTGTATATGAACACAACCAAATCCGGACACACGAAGGTATTTTGTCAAAGCTGAAGCGGAGACCTTCGTTTCACTCCGTCAATTAAAAAGTAAGACTGACCGCAAATTCCACATAAAAATGATTGAATCCATCCATCATTGAATACTGAGCTCAGTAGAAGCATCAACAGCATGAGCATTTGAACAACCTTGGCTACGACTAAACAATTATCGAGAAACCGTTCGCAATCAATACAAAAATCATCGATATATTCGATATAAATTACTAGGGCGGCATGATGTGGCGAGAGTTCGACGAGTAAGTCAAGCGAGCCGAGGCGACGAGAGAACAAGGAGTAATCGATCAAGCTTATCGCCCGCGCATCATTCTGTGGGCAACAGTCGGCACGGCTATTCCTATTGTCCTTGCTGGTCACTTGCTGAATCTAGATCGAATGAGGAATACTGGAAATGGAAAGCGAATTGTTTTAATTTTAGGCGGCGATAGCTTTGTTGTGCTGCTACGTATGTACAGTAGTTGTAACCGGTATCATCGGTAAGTCTACATATAAATAAACTTTTGTGTTGTGGTTGTACAGAATAGGAAATATAAGGCTGGGCTGTTAATCGTAAGCGGTGTTCGTCAAATCTGATTGTATGGAAAGTTTGACAAGTTTCTATGGGATGACAGCTGCCGGCGCCATATTTGACGATGACCGGTCTGTGTCGTACGTTGGTGCAACTGGCACTTAGTCACTCGTCCTTCTACTTGAGTACGATAAGATTTAAAACACTGGACCTAAAGAAACTACTAGTTATGATAGGGACACTGAAAACAAGGAAATTATTGCTTCGATTCACAACGCAACACCACTACTCATTAGCGAGCTTACTTCTGTATTTAGCAATTCTTATTAATCTGTAAAACAAATCTGGAAATTCAATTTAACCGTAGATTTATTTTTTTCCAGAACCACAGAATAGTATAATAGTATCCAGAACCCTGTGTAGACATAACGGATGGTCTTTTATTGAAAAAAAAAAGCCAAAAGCTGAATTGGCAGAACAATTCTATAACTGAACGGGGCCGATTTTTGAGTGTCGAACGTTCGACTTTTCACTCGAGATCTGTCAAAAAACTATGACGTTTTGACAGATGTCGAGTGAAAAGTCGAGCGTTCGACACTCAAAAATCGCCCCCTAGTTCACAACATTTGACGAAAATCGGTTGAGAATGTTGAGATATGCGCCCCGTAGAGGAGAGCAGCCGGACATTTTTGTCCAAGCGTAAGCCTTTCAGTCAACTATTTTCTATCCTGTGGTAATATTTGAGACTCCAGGTGATGCAGTTCTCATTTAACAACTCACACCTACTTTCCCATAGTTTTAGAGCGATAGTTAGACAGAGTTCAGCAGTTCAGGTGAGTTTGGTTAATAAACATGAGGAGGCAGCCAGCAATAATAAATGAGGCGAGCGCGGCGGCCCGACTGGCACGTCCGAACACCCGGCGCGCAGCCGGCGGCAAGAGGTTACGAATAACTTATACTTCGACTTGTATGGTGGCTGAAAATGACATGATACGGGCTATTGTAGTTTGTGCGGAGGTATGAGCGATGGCCTTTCTAAACACAGCATATGGTGGTCACTTATAAGACTAGTGGCTGTGTAACCTGTAGACATCGCGATATTTTTTTACATTTTCAACCTTCACGGTTTCGAAACAAAATTTCACCGAGCCTGCTCACAAATTTTCATGCGAATTGCGAATTGTTTGAGAAATAGGACCTAGATAAAAACAGCCGGACATACGAAATCCCAAGCTGAAACGGGGACGCTTCGTTCGCTCAGTCAATAAGCTAGGTATGACATATATCAAGGTAAGGTATAACACTATCTTCTGAAGCTATCATATACTTAAAGGCCTAAAATGGAGTCGAGATATTACGATCACGACGGTCATCCAACAATGTCACAATCACATTAACATTTTTGCTTACAACTACAACCTAACAATTTTTTTGGTACCTAAGTTATACATAGTTACGTATACATATCTGTAGCTCTAGTATAAGTTTTTTCGAAACATTAACTAATTCGAACGCGTTTGCGTTTTGTCTCAAAATGTATGAAAGTGGTATGAAAACGTGAACAGCGCCTCTGGTGGTCACTAGTGGAAACTAAAACAGCGAGTATAACATTTGTTGCTAACCGATGAACGCGCGTATTTCAAACTCGGTTAGAGCGTTTTCATACATTTTGAGACAAAACGCAAACGCGTTCGAATTAGTTAATGTTTCGAAAAAACTTATACTAGAGCTACTGATATTGTGAATAAATTAACCGTTGAACCTCGAAAATATCTAATCTTAGTGTCAGAAATGAAATGAACGCCTCAGTTCTGAAAACATTTCAATTGCTATAAGTGCCCATTGTCAAACCATTTTGATATTAACCATTGTATCATCATCACACTGTTGACTACTTAACTGACCATTCGTGAACCTTATTGCTACGAGATAAGGTCTACAGATGATCAGTTAATTGTTCTGTTGATTGTACGAAGGTTATGCCCCCTACTCACAAAGCAATTATTGGTTACAATCCTTCGCACCCAATGCGGGAAGATCAAAATATCATACACCCGCTTTCGTGTCTCGGAACTCAAAACTAAGGCGCTCGTTTGATTTATGCGTCAAACGCATTGCGTTGAATGGATTTACATAGAAACGCATATATAAAACAAACGAGCGCCTAAAAACCGATTGGCTTTTACTATCGACTTCGTCTCGCGCGTATATCTCCATACATACTTCCACCTCCAATTCACCCCCGTTGGAGATGATTTTAAGGATTAGATTTTATCCCATGTCCTTCTCAGGTTTATTTTACGAACCGGTGGTAGATTTTTGATATTCATAGGTACCAATTACGCCTAAATTGAAAAATAAATAGCTTGACATTGATTCCAACTATCTTATCTATTCAGCAGTTGCAGTATGAAAAGGTATCAGACAGACATAGTTACTTTCGCAATTTACTTATCAGAACGTATTTAGAAAAATAGTTCTTTCTTTAAGAGTAGGTACCTACCAGTGGCGGAGCGTCCATACAACTCGATTCCCACCGGCTTGCCTAATTTTCGGCCAGTCCAGTTCTTTTACTACGGCTCATGAAGAATAAGAAAGGCTAATTATTTCCGGCTTCCTTAAGAATATTTTTGACACGCCGCCGCTGGTACCTACAAAGTAGGTCTCACTCATATATATTTGGTGAAGATCGATGATGAGAGAGAATGATCGAGAGATGACGAGATCGATGAGGAATTGAAGGAGCTACCAGTATAGAAAATGTATTTGTAACTGTTTTAAGGGGGGCTCCCACACAACTAAATGGGGCCTGAAAACAAACCAACTTAATTTTGCGGTTGGTTCGGAACCCTAAATGTGCGAAGTCTGACTCGCCTTGGTCGGATTTTTCCCAAACACGTGGGTTAGGTTTGTTTAACTCTTCTAAAATTCCAATCTATAACATGATTAAGCAGTTCCCAATCCCAAGATCAGATGGATAGACGCACGCCGCAGAGTAGAATCACACCTTAATTAGGGGTGCCTTTGCTACCTTTTCGGTGCGGAACCCTGAAAACGATGCTTTTTATTTCATTGACCCTTGACCCTACTCTACCCTGATGGTAAGTGATGACAGGGCCTAAGGAATCCTAAGATGTAAATAACTCACTGGTTCAGTAAAACCTATTCACTCTGGCTTTGAAGGATCCGCCTTATTGTTGTCTGGGAAAAGGACTAGGGTCCCATTCTGCTAATGAAGTCCAATGAAATCGCGGCCCTAATATGACCACGTTAGCATCAAGCGTAGGTACTCATACAAAGCGCTCGAGGCGTCCAAGCGGTGGCAGTCTAATCGTGTACGATGATAAACGACCCGCCTAACGATAATGACGTCGGATCTCCGCGGGCGTTATGCGCGCCTAGTAGCGGGGTGGCACACATCACCTGTTCTTTGATCTCTGTGAGGTGTGCGTGTGTGAACTGTCATCAAGAGAAGCACAGTTTGCTGTTGTCCTCCTTTCATCATTTCTCATCGATAGTCAAGTGAGCAGACACGTCGCAGACGTAGACCTGATAGGCTGTCGTCACAAGTACTGGCAAGACAAGAAAACACTACTCAAATATGCTCCTCGTCGCTCGCTAAAAGCATTATAATGAAGACGAAAGCCAAGCTACCTATTGTACATTTATGTATGCTTGGTAATTTAGTGTCAGAAATCACCTGTTTCTGAATACGAGTTACTCTTTCAAGTTTGCGCGCTGCGGGAGGGTAATCCGCCTACTTAGTCGAGTCGGGTAAGACATATCAATTGTACCTACACAGTGGAGGGTAGTAAGAAGGGGATTACTAACGAAAGTCTATTAGAAGTGTGTTTTAATGACCGAGTATTATTTACAATCCACTGCTCGACTCGACATAGGCGCCCGTAAGTAGCACAATCCGCGGCCAATCTCAGGCACCCTGCGTGTGCGACGTGTGCGTGCGTATATCGACACCTAGTCTGAGGGCGTCCTAGCTTCCTACAGTACCTTTCTCCGCTCTAGAATACGTTTACCTCAACTGTTATTGGTTCTAATCTGGCTGGTTCGCTGAAGATCCAGTAGACGTCTGGCCACCACGATTTATGTTTCTAATTTTCCACTCACGGGTACCACTCATGATGCTACGCACGCTCCAGTCCGCAATGTATTACACTATAGCCTCCACAAAATGAGAGTACGCAACTCGCCATCACGCAGGGCAGGACCCACCCACTACCAGCTCCAACAGCATTCACCCAGCACCAAGGAAGGCGCCGAGAAGTAGCTTATAAACGACCACTGCCTATTTTGTATGACTTAAATATCTTGAGTACCTAAAATACCGGACTTTGTGTTTTTCACGTTCTTCCGAATAAGCTATTTTTCCCGAAAATGAAACGAAACGAAACTAGCGACGCCCCCGTAAACTCCTATTGTTATAAATTCAATGAAATCATTTGCGCTGTTTCCGAGGACCCAGATCAAATTATTTGCAAAATTGGACCTGGTAAATTTAGGCTGTGTTGAGTTCCGATTTACGACTACTCGCGTACTGATAACTTTTTAACCCCCGACGTAAGCGAGGGGTACATGTGTAGCTGTGTGTCTTTGTGGCATAGGTACTTACCTAGGTCTCAAACGGATGAACCGAAAAAATCCTCCGATCGGTCTGTTAAATAAAAAATTATGGCCCAAGGCTCTACCAAAACCAAAACAATCGGTAAATGTTTTGAAAAAAAGCTTTCCTGAAATCTCGTTAACAATTTCGTTGCTTTAATCAGCATGGCTTGAATTTATTTTTAGAACAACAAATACTTACTATCTATGTCAAATATTGAAGATGTTTTCGAATTCAAATTCGCTACGGCTTCTGAAGTATAAGGTGACATTTTGACCGCTCTTTTGGGAAAAAAATCAAAATACGTGATTCTAAATAATCTTAAATATGTGAGACGCGAGGCCGTCGCGATTACACCTCATGACCCTTGCGTTGACGGCGAAAAAAATAAAACAAAACAATCTTTTGTTATGATCCCGTACATCGGCGACACCGGTAGCCAACGAGTTAAGGACCACGCATTGGTCCGAAACATGTCGAGCTATATTCGACGTTAAACACGTGAGTGACCTGTTTATTATATTTCAATATTCTAAAAAATCATTGTTCACTATTATGAAATTGTGATCCGTTTTGACAAACAAAACTTATTTCATGCCGATTTTCGCAAGTCTGCGCAACATAATTATTACAGGACTATTAGGATTAAAGGAACCAACCCGCCTTTGCGTTACCTTCAAAGGCAGTCCGGGTGCAAGGAACTTTACTTTAGACCCGGATTAAAACGATTGTGAGCTCGAATTACATTCAATTGTCAATTTTTGAACAAGTGTCATTGAAGTCAGTTTTGATTTTGCTCATTTGCTCGGTTGTAAAGGGATACGCAGCGCCGGATCTAGAAATTTTTAGAGGGGGGCAAAAACTACAAAATGCCGCCCCCGTCTGCATAAATAAATAAAATAAAAAAACCCCGTCTGCATAATGTCTTACAAATTGTTACCTTTACCATTATCATCAGTGATCGGAATTGGTAGTGCCATTTCGCGGGACTTCGGTGCGTAAGCTTAGTATGGATATAGTTTCTATCCCCGGGATTTGATATGAAAATTTTAAAGTTTGTGTTTGATTTAAAAAATGTTTTAAAGAACGTTAGGCACGTATGAAAAATGTGGTTTTAGTTAAACGCCCTGGAATTTTGATATATTATAGATTTAAATGCCCTGAACAAAAATATCTACACCATCGCTTTTTCCTTCAGTATTACCTGCTTACAATTAGACCTTTTACGAGTAATTTTGATGAAAAATAATATGCGTTTCTCATGTTTCAACATGTTTATATTATACCTAAAGTCCGGGTCCCAGATAACAAAGTATTAGTACTTTAATAAGTTCCAATTATACTCTATCTATTTAAACAATTGACATTAAGTCTACTAGTTAACCCGTCCCGTAGAAACCAAACTTGAAGCGGTAATGTCTCGAAATCCGGATTTAAATAATATAAGAGAAAACGCAGAAATTATTTCAAAAGAAACCGCATCAGCATGGCTAGCACATAATGGCCTCGAGAGTTTGTTAGAAAGTGATGGATAGCTCGAGATAAGCCGAAACTGACACCGCCATCATGTGCTAGGCCTACAGATGACATTTCGTTTGATAAATTTGCCCCGCTGACATCAGTAGAGGTCGAAAACTTAATTTTCTACTACTTTAGATTGATAGTAAAAAATATTGAAAAAAAATGGTTTGCTACCTACTATAATTTTAAAGTAAGGAATAAAAGATGTTAAATAAATAACTAATAATATAATAATGTTCACTTTAATATAGTGATGTTGCTGTTTCGTGTTTTATTTTATGATTGCATTATTGTTAATTAACACTGTTGAACGAAAGTAATTTTAAATAAATTATGTATTTATAATGACAAAAATGTTTACTTTTGCGTTTTGAAGAAAAAAATCTGTGAGAGATAAGAATCGGTGAATCTCAAGTCTTATATTGATTTAAACTTACACGATTTTCACACATTATTATTGGGGAACGGGACTTAATCGCGTACAATTATAACTAATTTACCTTTTTAAGGTTTTGCCCGATGTTTCGAATGTATCACAAACCTTAAAAAAGGTAAATTAGTTATAATTGTACGCAATTAAGTCCCGTTCCCCAATAATAATATCTCAAGTCTTATCCATGTTATGTACAATGTTTAAGGTCATTCACCCGAAATGGCACTACCTATTCCGATCATTGATTATCATAATTTCAACCATCAGGACACCCGATAGTCATACCTATAGGTCTAACCAAAAGAACGCCATGACGACCGGTCTAGCGTTTCTCTTTCTGGTCTTTTACGATGTTTCACGAATACAGTCAATCCAGTCAGTCAGAACACATCTACCTATACATAGATGAAAACGCGAGCGCAGCGAGCGCGAAAAATTTCGAACATTATGATGCAGATGCGGAAAATACTTCATACGCATCAAAACATAACAAATGTAGAAGAAAACGCGAGCGCAGCGAGGCGAAAATTTTCGAACATTATAATGCAGATGCGGAAAATACTTCATACCACGCATCAAGTCATAGCAAATCGAGAAATATAACAAATCATACGCATCAAGTCATAAAAAACGCGAGCGTAGCGAGCGCGGAATTTTTAGTCCTGTCAAGACGTATTTTGGCTTGTCAAGAAGTTCGAAATTGACGCCCCCTGCCGCCCCTAAATTTGTCGCCCCCTAAACTTGCCGCCCGGGGCATGGGCCCCGGCTTGGCCCCCCCTAGATCCGGCTCTGGGGGTACGTATACGTATAAAATAAATCTAAAACTTACCTTTAGAGGGGGCGTAGGTATGTAAAGCGGCGGGTCATTCTGCGATCCAGTATAGATCTCCTTGCCGTCGGGGCTCTTCGCGCAGCCCTCTGCATCCTGCACGCTGTAGCGGCACACGATCCCGTCGGCCGGCTTCGCCTCGTACCCGCCCGGCTTGCCCACGTGGAACCCCTTCGCTTTCACCCAGAACCGAAACTTGGAACTGTCTGAACTGTTACACTCCTCCCCCCGAAGTGTGCGGAGAATCCTAGCGTACTTCTTAAGCGTTATCGTCTTTGTTTTAGCCAAATCGCCGTACGTTTGTATAACCCATGGCTGGTACGTCGCGAATAAATCCAATTTCGGATCTCCTGTTTGTATTTTTGGCCGCTTGTTGTTGTTTTGCTCGTTCTTCTTGTCATTTCTAGAACCGCTCGCGGCCGATTTGCGCTTAGACGGCTTTTTAGGAGTTTTCACGGGAATCGCTTCTTGCGTTAACTTTTTGCGTAGTCCTCTATCGGTTATCATGGCAGCAGCCATTTTGTTTTACACACACACACACTCAGTACATGTAAAACATTTCAGTCGTTATTTTTAATCAGTCCTGAAACGGGGATACACATTTCATTGTTCGGGCCTGGTACTCTTTTGTTCCCGCGGAACTTTTAGCCCGAACCTTCCGGGATTCGCTTGCGGATTGTTGTCGGGGAAAGTTGGGAACTCCTAAGTTCAGAGACTCGCGTGCGTACAACTTTGCGGACGCTAACTTTTGAGCACGAAATTCGCGCCGACCTAAAAGACACTCGATGGGAGAAAACTTTAGTGACGGCGACAGACGACGCTCGCTTTATTTTTATTAGAGACATTGCTTTAAAGAGATTACATAAAAGCAACGTTTAGGTTTTTCCTGAGAAATATTCTTTTAATAAAAATCTAATAAGAAACTCAACTTACAGGTGTCTGAAAACTACGAAAACAGAAAGTTTTCTACAGTCCCCAAGTTGGTAAACAGCACGCAAACTTCTCAAACACACCAACAGGTGTCTGGGAAAACTTTTCCGCGATTTTCCGGGGAACGCAAAAGTACCAGGTGATTAGAAACGTGTAGGTGTTCGTTGCCGCGCGCGGGCGAGCGCCGAATAGCAACAGCCGCTCGCGGTGAACACGCGCGGCGCACTGGCCCGGCCCGTACGGGCCGCACGTGCGGAGGGACGGGACGGTCGGGCCGGGACGGGACGCTAATTGCCCGCAAAACAATCGGCCCGATCGCCGGCCGGGCGCCGCGATAATGCTCGCACTTGCGAGATAGCGCGTTGCTATTGTTCTGCTGAAACTAGGACTAGGGCTGTCTTGAATAGGGTTCCGGCGCGCGGCGTCATAGACGAGGCGTATATTAGGTATATTTAGGTACAGTTATAATGTCTCTGATGTTGTTCGGGCTTCGAACAACACTCACTAAGTACTCGTAGGTTGTACAATCTTTGAAAATGCTCACTTATCTGGGTTTTTTTTGGTTTTTTTTTGCAACAAACAGTCGTTACATGAATGTTTAATAATTCTTAAATTATTATTGCTAGGTAAATAGACCAAACAGTGCCGAAACAGATTTGAAATAAATCACTTAGAGGGAAATACAAAAATGTGAGCTTACAATTACATAGACGTCACGGTAATTACATTTATACAGCACTATAACTAGTGGCTCTATGAGCTTGTAGACCTGTAGAGCTTTTAAATTTCCAAAAACTGACTCGACCAAAAAAATCAATATATTAACGAACCAGCTCTACAAAATAAATGAATAAAAAAAAGTTATAGTAAATTCTGAAAAAAATTTCGTCAAAAAAATATATAACTTACTTACCTCGAGATATGTCAAAAAACTGATGTTTGACAGATGTCGAGTGAAAAGTCGAGCGTTCGACACTCAAAAATCGGCCCCTGCTCACAAAATTTCACAAGAATCGGTTGAAAAATGCGACCCAGAGGAGAACCTTAGATATAATATTTTTTACAGTTTTTGGTATCTTTTTAGGGTTCCGTACCCAAAGGGTGAAACGGGACCCTATTACTAAGACTCCGCTGTCCGTCCGTCCTACGTGCGCGAGTCCGACTCGCACTTGGCCGGTTTTTTACCAGATACGCCTAAGTAATGAATATTCTGAATTATTTCAGCACAGGTTCGATTGTGTATTATGGAATATAATAACGCCACTGTAAATATTATAATTACAAACTACCCGAAAGATTTTTTTATAATGTGCTTACCGCTTACGCAATACGGTTGATTTTTCTAGAGACTAGTAGATAACACAGAAAGAGGGGCTGCGCGCGCATCGTGCGCGTTCATCGTGCAAGCAGCGCGCGCGCAGGCCCGAGAAGCAGCACGCTTGCGCGAAATGTGCGCAGTGTACTAGGAGCGCATAAGCCGGTAGCGGATGACGCGCTTCAAGCTATCGAAACGTAAGCGCCGGTTCGCACGAGCGCTTTTTCAACGCGCGTTAAAACCCGACGTTGGCGGTTCCGTAAGCTTAATTCGATTTAACGTCCAACGTCGAAAATCGAACAGTGCTGGATAAAAACACGACTGCATTAAAAAGATAAAAAAAAGTTTCCTAAAAAAGAACTCGCGGAAATATACATATTTTGTTTGCAGTCGTGGGACCTAATATTTTGATTTTACTTGTATGTAGTAGGTCCCCCGACTGCAAACAAATTATATTTCCTTGAGTTCTTTATTAGGAAACTTTTTTTATCATTTTAATGCAGTCGTGTTTTTAATTTTTATAATTATTATTTTATTTCGAACTTTTTTTTGCTTGAAACACATACATTATATATATTTTTCTAATGGTCTCTTCAAATGCTTCATTTTGATACCCCACTTGCTAGGAACTTGCTTTTTTTTACGGAACACTCAAAATGGCGTCTACAGTCCGCCATATTGTTTGTATTGCAACGTCACACATTCTATGTTACCCGGGATGACGTAAGGATTCCAACGATACCTCACACATCTAAATCGGTTAAGGCGTTGAGAAGTTCTGGGGGAACAAAAAAAAATCACATACATACATACATACGAGTACATACATGAAACCTGAAAACATTACACTCCTTTTTTTGGGAAGTCGTGTAAAAAAACGCCGCGCTTTAAAACCGTCTTCGTGTGAATAAATACATGGTTATCAATTTGTGTCATTTTCAACGTTTTTGTAACGCGCGTTGAAAAAGCGCTCGTGCGTACTAGGGCTAATAGTAATAGCCGAGCGCAAGCGCATCTGATTGGTCACAAGAATTGTAAATTGTTGCTAGTGGAATAATAGAGGAGGAAATATTACTAGTGGCTCTGTGCGCTGTAGACCTCGTGTTTTTTTTAATTACTCGCCAAAAATATTCTGTTTATTATTCAAAGCACCCTTCACAATATTTCACGAGAATCGGTTGTGAAAATTGTGAAACGCGACCCTTAGAGGTGAACAAATTAAAATTCAGCCGCAGAAAAACAAAATCGTTGATAAAAAAAAAAGATTTTATTAAATTTCCAAAAAGTGACTCGATAAAAAAATTATATAAAATTACCGAACATGCTCACAAAATTTCACGAGAATCGGTTGAGAAATGCGACCTGTAGAGGAGGACAAACGGAAATCTGGACATACGAAAGCATTTTTGTCAAAGCTAAAACTGTGTTTCACTCGGTCAATTAATGAATGAAAAATACAGACGTTACCTTAGGAGGTATTTTAAAGCAGTGCTGATTTCAATACCAACCATTATTTACTATCAATTTATACAAATCCATTCGAAAAAAGAGGAAACTTTAATTTTCTATCGCCTTCACAAGCCTCTGTAGCAAATACTCCGTAAGAAGTAATTGATATGCATCACCAGGTCATATCGCCTAGCATCAGCATTGTAAATTAAGGCGGTTCCATGAGCCAGATATGCGAAAATACCCCAAGAATTATCCCATTTTTCTCAGAATCGTTGATATTTGTAGACGTGGGAAAAATATATATTATTCTTGATTATGTTATCTTTAATAACACAGCTTTCGATACACGATTCATAACACTTCGCTCGATACAATTAATTCCCAAAGTAACCTCCAATTTGATTTCTTTTTCCAACTTTACTTGTTTTTTTACTGTGTGACACTATGAAACATAAAAAGCAGAAAAATCACTCATAACTAAAATAGTAATTTGACAGCTTCCGAATTTCGATAATTTGAGGCAATATTTTGAAATAAATAAAAATCGACAAATTCAACCGTAACAAGATATGCGGCCTGCAAGCTCTATCTCTGTTACCCTTTCGAAATGTGACAGTGACGGCTGAGCGCTCGCTCGATGTTCGATTTCATCTGGGTACATGAACGGCCTTCCGATTCTCGTGAAATTTGGTGAGCAGGTTCGATGACTATATAGAATTTTTTGTAGAGTTTATTTTTGGAAAATTAAAAAATAGAGCACTTGCTAGGTTTAAAGCTTACAGTAGCTCTAGTATAAGTTTTTTTGAAACATTAACTAATTCGAACGCGTTTGCGCTTTGTCTCAAAATGTATGAAAGTGGTATGAGAACGTGAACATCGCCTCTGGTGGTCACTAGTGGAAACTAAAACAGCGAGTATAACATTTGTTGCTAACCGATGAACGCGCGTATTTCAAACTCGGTGAGAGCGTTTTCATACATTTTGAGACAAAACGCAAACGCGTTCGAATTAGTTAATGTTTCGAAAAAACTTATACTAGAGCTACAGAGCGAAGGCGTAGTTACTTTAAAAGCGCCCAACTGCCTACAACATGACGAGAAGCCGTTCGCGGCCAACGTTCTTCGTAAAACTTTTCTTTTAATTACCAAGACTTCATACAGTGCATACTGGTGAAACTATCGAAGTATCGAATCACCGCAACGTGAAAATGCGTGCTATCTTACTTCTACCGCGGAAGCGGTCAAATTGTTTCGGTGCGACAGAACGAGATGAAACTGTTTGGACTTGGAAATTTGAATAGTGACGAAATCTGTTATCTTATCTGAGTACCCGTCACTTGTTCCAATTCGCTATTTGACTAATTCGCTTTTGATACGCTGTTATGGTGCCATTCGTCGAACCAGTTTATGGGATCAATCAACAATTACGTGATCATTTTTGGCTGTTTTTTAACCCCCCCCCTCCCCTCTATGTGATCACAGCGTAATCTTTTGTTTTAGCACCCCCCCCCTCGCCATGATTACGTAATCTTCGTCCGTGCTTAAAATTTTTGCTGTTTATTAGCACTGACACGTATGTCATGTTTCTACTTTCTATGGGTCTTAAATGACCTAAATTTGGAAAGAGGGTGTTCCACACATTGCACAGTTTGTCTATAGCAGGGGAAATCCCGTTTCATCTATCTACTAGTTAGTGTTACCAGTAATAAACTTCAAAATTGGACGTAAATTAAATATAATTTATTTTCGGAATCGAAGCGCAGATGACGTAATCATGGATTCTTCCCCCCCAATAATCCGATGTATATACAAGCACCCCCCCCTTCCGGTGATCACGTAATTGTTGAATGATCCCTTTAGAGACGGTCAAATTCAAATGTTGCTATGGGATGGGACCAACTACAAAATTAGAGCAACAGAAAAGAAGAAAATGAGAGGCAAAGTTTTCGAGCACTGGAAACGCTCATTGAAAAAAAACTAAAATTTTGATTAATTTGTCTAATTTAATATTTACTGTGATAATTTGATGGTTTTCTATCCATTAGTCACACTTCATGAGAAATCCAGTCTTATTTATCTCAACAAGGTCTACATAGTATTCCCTCTAGATCGTTAGAATAGTGGGTCGCAGTCGGTTTCGTAAAAGTAGTGCCTACAGTACTTTTACTATTACTTATTCTGTGTCCACAGCCCCACACCAAATCTTGGAGTTAGGTGACAAAGCGGACTCTGCGCTCCTTTAGGGTACAACCGGGGAAAACGGTAGTAGGACGATAATCAGAGAGGAAAATTATAAGGAGAAACGCGCGCAGTCTGGTGCTGGTAGCTTCTCATTAGAAGAAGATTGAAAAATTTGTTTGGCGTGCAATTTTTTTTTCTGAACTACAATGTCCTTGTTACGAATCTAGTTAACCCGTCCTCAATCAATCAATTGGTCCAATATAAAATGGCAGCATACCAGTTTTTCGCAACAGAGCAGTGAAAATGACGTCACTGTTACAACTGACCCCGTACACATCAGACCATTTCATCCGCACGCACCAAGGCAGCAGACTTTCATCAGAGTGGTCCTGTTTACACATCGAGCGCGTTACACCGGCCGCGGACATTGTAAACCGTCGTTGCCATTACATATTGTACTAGGAGATCATGAATTTGTAGAAGGAAACTTCCGGGCTTGAAGGCCGGTAAGGTTTTGTTGTAACTAATACTCGTAACTACCTATAGTTATTGCAGTACTGCATGAATTCAGGAATTTCAATTTTTTTTGCTTTAGGCAGGAGACGGGGACGCCCGCCAACGACTTGGATGAACACCACAACCAGCGATATGAGAGCAGCAAATGTCGATAAGGATATGACAGCCAACCGCATTAAGTGGCGCATTGCTTTGTTATTGGATACGCATACCATACGCATACGCAAGTGGCGCAGTGTTATTGCGTACGCAAAGTTATTAAATACATATATACATACAAACATCATCACCAGTTCATCACCTCTCACATCTGACAATTGTCGTCAAAAATGAAGTCAGACAAAAACTACAAGAAACAAAAACACTATCTACTTGAAACTTTTCAAACTCCCAACTATCTTTTATAATTTAAACCGGAGCTGACACCTGAATAAAGATATCGCCGCAGAGCTAGAAGCAACTTCAACATTTCCACCTCCCCACTTACAGGGTGTAATTAAAATTTAAACGACAGCGCCTAGCGGCGACTTAGCGCGCGCTAATTACGGGCGTTTGACGCCGGTTTTTTTTAATTAAACCATTGGACTCGGGGATTTCGATTAAGGCGCAAGGGTGGGCAGGGCAAGCTCTCTCCATCCATACAAACTTTTGGCAAGTTTTTCTTCGCTTGTGTTTGCATTACACTTATGATTTTTGGTCAGTGTGTTTATTTTTCTGATAGCCAGAACCACAAAGTAAATAGCGGCGGCGCGCGCCGGAGCAGAGAGTCCGCACAGTACAAAGTGCCATTTTCGCCGCACGCACACAGACGTAACATTTACAGGCATTCTCGGTTGATTTCGGACGAGCTTAGTCGCGACTGTCACTGTCGCGTCGCGAGTGCTAGTTGTGCGCGCGTTGATCACTTGACGTCCCTGCCGCTACGTAGGTACTTTGTGTCACGTACGTCAAAATGAATAACCGATATTATTACAGTTGGAATGTATTTTATTGTTTAAGTACAACAAAAAACTGTGCCTACACTTTCTTCAAATTTTCAAACGATATTGAAAGGTAAATAAAACGGGTTTCTCATTTTGGTAGTTACAATACCTAGGTAGGTAGGTGATTTTTTGAAACTAGCATCTTTGATAACGACGATCAACCATTACACATTCATCTTATCGTTCGCTGGTAAAACGCCAGTATTTAAGTACTATGGTTTAGTTAAGTAGGTACCTAATTAATTAGGTACTTATATTCTTTGTTGGCGCTCTCGACCGCCGCAGGTCACAAGTCACAACTCGCCGCGGGTCACGTATCAATTTATTAGGGTTCCGTACCCGAAGGGTCAAAACGGAACCCTATTGGTGTCGCCCAGACGTCCGTCCGTCCGTCCGTCCGTCGTCTGTCACAAAATTTGTTCCGAAGAATTTTTAGACTTCTCATTGACCTATGAACTTGAAATTTGGTGACAATGTTCAATATTACGTATATTTTAACAACATATACTAATATATTGATAAATCATATTTTTGAGGTTGATTCGGATCCTAAATGTGCGAAGTCCGACTCGCACTTGGCCGGTTTTTTTACCAAGATACGCTGGTTCATATTTAAATGTCATGTTGAAGAATTTTTATTATACCTACTCCTTTTTAAAATTCAGAATCAATACAGAAGCAACCCTGTGCGTCAGGCAAGTTTAGGTATGTATTTTCAATAACGGCGGGAACGGACCTTCTGTATATTTTTTATTTTGTGCCAGAACCTAGAGAAATTTTTTAAGTATTTTTTTAATTATTTTTCCCTGTAGTTCTTCGTATATCCAATATACAAGCAAAAAAAAATTATTCGGGAGTGCCACAACCGACGATTAAAACTAGCCAAACGTTTGTATGGAGCTTGCCCTACCCTGCGCCTTAATGACAGTCCGGACCGCGTGTTTGTAACTGTATTAATGAGCTTATACTTGAAACCGATACATACTTAAAAAAAAAACAGCAACTATCTGCTAAGCTATTCTTATATACCGCTACGCAATTTGCTCTACATACGAAGAAACGCATGGGTTTGGATACGCATCTACGAGTAGAAGATTCACTAGGGAAGATAATATAAAACATAACAAATATTAAAGAAAAACAGGTAGGGCCGCTAAGCCGATTATACGACCAGGGGGCCGATTTTTGAGAGTCGAACGCTCGACTTTTCACTCAAGATCTGTCAAAACATCATAGTTTTTTGATAGATTTCGAGTGAAGAGTCGAGCGTAAGACACTCAAAAATCGGCCCCCAGTTTGTGACCCCTGAAGAACGTGTTTTTTTTTAATTGAATAAATTTGTATTTTTACATAGGTACCCCAAAAACAGTAAAATGTATGCATTTTAGTTATCTGGGAGTTATTTAAGGGAAATCTATAAAAAAAAGAATAAAATATCCTTTCAGTTCATCAACTCATCCAAGCGGTCGCAAACCGGCGCACTAAATTAGCTGGTCTCTAAATGGCCCTATATTGACTATACTCGAATAGTTAAAATTTTTGGTTGCATTAAAACTGAAAAATTAACCCATACCTACTCACACAGTTTGTCTGCGCTTCAAACAGAAACAAGGGAACCAGAGTTCTATTACCTAATTGCATGAAACTGAAACATTTTCAAAACTAAACATACTCAATTAGTTACAACACTGAAAGATACTGATTAATACTAATATATTCAAATAGATCTAATTAATGCAAATAAAAATTGTTGAAATTGCTTGAATGGGCATTTTCACTTTAAAGTGTACCCCCTACTTTTTTTTCAGATCTCGGTGATTTTGGGTATTCTGACCTGACTCAGAATCACGAGTAGATACTATTGATTCAGATGAAGAAAAAAATGTCCTTGATTTTCCATACAAATTTTCTGTGTCAGTTTTGTGACGAGCCATATAAACTGTATGAAAAAAGCGTCACAAAACTGACTTTTTTGGCTGGACACTTTTTTTCTTTGCGGAAATGTACGTGATTCTGAGTAAGAATACCCAAAATCACAGAGATCCGGAAAAAAGTAGGGGGTACACTTTAAAGTGAAAATGCCCGAATACTGCATCTAAAATGACAGAATGGCATTGGCAGCCAGAGGTGATGAAAAGCTGAAAGGTCGATGAATTATAAGATCAAATCATAGCCGGATCGGGAGCGAGGAGAAAAGGGTTCGCGGGATTGGCGTTAGTGTATCAGAATTTTACATACAAAAAGCGGCAACATTTTTCATTCTCTAATCTTGAACAGATAAGTATGCATGATTTTTGGAAATGTTATAGATACGATTAAATACTAAGTTTATACCTACTAAGTTTATACTTACGTCACTTACGTTTGGATTTAATGAAAACGTATTCGTATTTAAGGATACATGTACGCATGAGTGGCAACAATAGGGTTCCATTTGGACCCTTCGGGTACGGAACCCTAAAATACGGGGTATAGAATATTTCCAAACACAAACGCCTTTTCTCGCCGCGCACGATACTAATTGTCACAGTAGTCTTGAGTCTTGGCATATTTGACACGCATTATTGACCTATTATAATAGTCGTTTTTAGAAAATAGTAGTTTATGCAACTGGTACATAATGAGGGGCATTAAAACACGAGTGTGTTTTATGAAACGAGCCGAAGGCGAGTTTCATAATAAGGTCACACGAGTGTTTTAATGCCTAATTATGTACAGTTGCATACATTACTTTATCTACACACATATTATAATTACTCTAAGATGGGTTCAGAAACCGTAGTAAATAAATACAATAATTGTGTTAATACAACCTTTTTTGCACGGTTGCGGAAATATCGAAATCAGAACTGGCAACCGATACCTGAATGTTATTTTAAAAAGTAAAGAGTCCTTATTCTGATGTGATCATGTCGTCCTAGCTCAAATTTCGTGCGATATATACTAAAAAAACATCGAGCTGACATTTCGCATCGACTGAATTTGAATTTTCAGTGATACTAGAATAGGGACATGTCAACTTTGACATTTAAATTTTGACAGTTTTGTTTGACGTAATATTTTAACATCATATATGAGATTAAAATGAAATATATTATTACTGCTGTAGCCTTAGCCACAGATAAGAAAATTGCCATAAATTCATTGAATGTTGAAATGAGAGTCATTTTCTACGGTTTCCGAACGCATATTAGAGGATTTATGATATGTGTGTAGATAAACATATTTTTTCATACCGACCGAATATTTTAATCCAATTTGTGCCAGATTAAAAGTCGATTGCGAATTGTTTGTGATTCGGCTAAATTAATTAGCAATGAATATTTAAAGCGTACATCCTCAATCAGAAAAAGCTAACCGGGATCATACCGCCTGCGGACAGTTACCCAAAACTCGTTGTCAAATACAATGTGCGATCAAAGAAATCCCGTTTCAAAATTAAAAGAGGGAATAACGGGTTCCTGGAAGCCTTCATTTTGCGTCGTCGCTCCACTGGAGTCTGTTTACTGAACGAAATATAACTAATAAAATGTAAGGATTTTTAAACGAGTTTAATTTTTTTTATTTGTGTTTGAACCCTTTGCACGTGGGTGACACGCGAAGGAAAGCAAGCGCTGTGGGTAAGTATGTGTGCGTGCGCTGTCGGTACACGCGTCAATTGTTTGCGCGAGTGCGTAGCGCGTGGCATGGGCGAATCGCGAGCCTCGACGCTAACCCTATCGTAACCCGGCTTGTCATCCTGGCATGTCAGGGACGAGGTAACTGACCTCGGTGCGGGGCCGTTCGTGTCCGTTCTGTATGTAATACTATTATACTATTCTGTGCCCTTTGTCTCATTAGCTGCAGACGCAGACAGAGACGTAGGACAAAATATATCCAACATTTTTGCCCGCGATTTCGTCCGTGTAGAACTCGTTTGTAAGTACTTGATAAAAAAAATCCACGCCCCTTTTGAACCCCTTACGGATGTATTTTTCCGGGATAAACACTGTCTTATCTCCTCCCCGGGGTCTCAAACTATCTCAGTTCAGTGGTTTAACCCGCCAGAAAATATAACAGACAGACAGATAGACAGAGTTGCTTGGCATTTATAATTGCATTGAACGTCCATCCATAAGATCAATTATTTGTGAAGGTGATTTTTTTTCCATGTGAAGGGGATACAAGTCCACAAATAGCTGAAAATGTTACCTGAAAAAAAAACCGGCCAAGTGTTAGTTGGACTCGCGCACGAAGGGTTCCGTACCGTTATCTATAAAAACAGCAAAAAATCATGTTTGTTGTATGGGAGCCCCCTTAAATATTTTTTTATTCTGTTTTTTAGTATTTGTTGTCATAGCGGCAACAAAAATACATCATTTGTGAAAATTTCAACTGTCTAACACGTATATATATATATATATATATAAAATACAGCCTGAAATACATTCAAAAAACAATACGTTCATGAAATACAGCCTGGTGACAGACGGACAGCGGAGTCTTAGTAATAGGGTCCCTTTGAGTACGGAACCCTAAAAAACGAGTATTTTGCTGGAATGTAAATATTATATTCGCGATTACCTACAAATTCGAATATTATATCTCTAGTGACCTCCTCACAAAGGCCCAAAAATAAGAGGCAAATAACAGGTAAAACAAAATAAAATACGTATGCGGAGATTGTAAATTGGATAGGTATTGCGCCTTTCGACATTTGTGATTTGGCGCATCATGCACACCATGCAATCCATCTTACCATAAACTAAACATATAATATATCCTCTGTGATTATACTATAAAAGGTGTATACTTTAACTATGGGATGGGATTACTATGAATTCTTTTCTGTTGTAGTTGCTATCAACATAGCAACCTATCCCTTGCAATTGCAATGTATCGCATTTTCTCAGTCTTTAAATTGAAAATTAAACTTCATGTGGTCTGCGTACCCCTTTTGATATTACTGGCACATACATATTTGTTATGTACTGTCATTACATACTACGAGTATATGTATCTACATACATTACACTGTATTGTATGTTCTTCAAAAGGAAATCTGAAAATGTCACCCAAACACCAGGCTAGCAGAAAGCGCATGCAAGGACGCACCGCTACCAGAGCATAATAGAAAATAGCATCTCAAACAAGTTTGCGAAGCCATCTCGCGGCCGCGCGGCGCGGGTACCAGGCGAACAGAGCGCGCAGACGTCAGCGGAGTAAATTAGGCGGCGGACATCGCGCCCGACGCGCGCCGCACTCAGCGATATTGTTATCAGCCCGCCCCGGTCGCTGCTAGGGTTGCCAATGACATAAATAAAATAAAACCCCTTCGCTTCTACTTTATCACTACAACGCAACTTAGAGTAAGGCAACATTTTTCAACGCATAATCCTAAAGCATATTTAAAAAAAAACTTTACAATTATCGAATACGAAAAAAAATAATTTTCCGAAAAATTAATCTTAGTAACATGATTGTCTAAATTTAAGTAAACACTTTTCAGGCAATTCTTTCTCTAATAAGTATATTTAATGCACACAATTTTGAATACCCTAAACAAACTATCATAGTTCATAAGGATATTGAAGTCTTAACTACTGGGATGGAAACATGATGATGGGATGAAAAATCGCAGCTAGAACCGGCGTTAGAAATCAGGGCACAGGGAAGCTAATGGGATGAAATCAACCCCAATTAGGGGCTAGAGCTGAAGCTGTCACAAATGTGAATCATGGTACTTCAAGCGTTTACGAATGTTCCATCCGCTTACAATAAGTCATAGCGTTGTTATCGTTACCTCCATGTAATAGAATAAAATAAATATTTATAGTCAAAACTGTGTACATTGTTATAACATGTCATAAACTAATTAGAGAGTATCGACAGTTTACTCATTTAGTACGTACAATAATAATAAGAAATATTAGCAATAGTTCCTATACACCCTGGCGGGTGCTGTCTCTGTGTGCGTCGTGCGTCCCATGACACGGGCAGGGACAGCATCCGCTCGGTGTATCCCTTGCATTTCATTAAATTGACAAAAGGGCCTCTACGTGTTGGCTATGTAGTACTCGTTGGTACTTCGGCTCCGCGCACGCCTCCCAAAGGTCCGGGACACCATTGTCCCGTGAACGGGAAAGAAATATTATAAATGAAATAATAATAAAATATTACCGGGATCGCCAACCCTGAGCACATTCTGTCGGCGGGCGCGTCGGCTGCCAGCCGGGAACAAAGCAGCCGCGTCGAGCGCCACTCACTGCGCTCCACGCCGCTTATGCGTTCTTGGTACTTCATAGTTTTATATTATTTCGCTATTTTTGTTGTAAATACATATAATATAACAATTAGTAAATAGGAAAATACTGTAATTTATATCTACATCTACAACCAGCATCATAACATACACACTTTTCAACTTTATGACTGAAAGGCCAGAATGTATAAAAGAAATATGTGTTTAAAATGCTGAAAGGACTTTTTAAATAATATTTTTATTTAAATCAAAACGTGTTTTGGAAAGGAAAAAAGGCAAACGTTTAGCAGTAGCACTAAACGCACCACCAATGCGAGTGGAACTGCGAATCATCATCATTATCATATCAGCCAACAGACGTCCACTGCTGGACATAGGCCTCGCCCAAAGAGTCAAATCCACATTGAGCGGTCCTGCGACATCCAGCGGAATCCCGCGACCTTTACCAGGTCATCAGTCCACCTTGTGTCCTTCCGGTCCGTGGTCGCCACTTCTACGTGCAATGGTTTGGTTTAAAAAAGCATATTCGACAAAATATGCAATATTGGATTTTGAACATGTCATTATTTTTATGCCTGAAGCTCATAGAAGTTCTCTAAGTATATAACATTTTGCAAAATTAAATTTCAAGGATCAAGAGATCAACGTCCCAGTCCACTCGATGAATCACCCCTGGCGCGGCCCGCTCCCGCGTCGCGTACATCGCACATACCTACCTCTACCTACACTACATATAGGTATACCGCCACATCAGGTAGGCATTCATAAGTATGAGCGTAATGCAGACACGTGTAACGGGACAACAATCAAGGTGTGATGTTCATGTTTACGAGGGAAAAGAAATCTGATTAAATATTGTAAGTTCGCGCGGTTGCAAGTTTTTTGACGCGTGGCAAACAAGAGTACCAATAGCCCGCGACCTATGGAGGTGGGCTAAGGAGGTTTTCGACTCAGATGTATCACAGGCGTTTCCGACCCTTTAGTGAATTGAGGATTCGCTGTGTTGACAACAACGCATCCTCGAGAGCTCTGGCGGTTCTGACTAACCACCAGGAACAACACTACAGCATTCATCCACATCGTTTCGTTACATTCTGTGTAATTTTTTTTTTTATTGACTGTGGCTTTATCGGCCTGGAGTAAATCCAGGGGAAACCTCCGACACGACCACGCGGGCGGTTTAAACACTGGAATACTCTAAATTAAGCTGCGGATTCAACCGAATTTGAAGTGTCAATTCTGTGTAATGTAAAATCGAGTTACTTTGGCCCTGTAGGCCAGGCCCTGTAGGGGAGGTATCCCCATTGCAAATGTCCCGCTCTAACACGCGTAAGTTTGCAATTTTAACCACCCCGCTCTCTACGGAAGCTCTGCGCGTAGTTTTCGTAAACATTTAAACATAGTCATTAAACCAATCATTTTATCAAAGCAAACCCTACGAATTTGTCTAAGATTAGTAACTAACCTAACCTAACCTAACCTATCTCTTTGGTCTTTAATTGAGTAAAAAAATTAAATGTAAAATATATTATCAGTAAATGGCTGTAATATTGAAAAAACATTCCAAAAAGGGGGTAATATTGCGTTTTTTTTCTATCGAGTGAAATTCATCAAATCCAAGCGAAACTATGAAGCGAAAATTCGGCTTAGCTCCTCTGAAACATGTCATTTGAATATAGTACGTAAAATTGGATCCCATCAAAAACATTACATGTAAAAAGATGCCAGTCTCGCAACAGTTCTTCTACAACAAAAAAGTAATGATATGTAATGTTAAACCAAGTCGGTTATATTTTAGTCAATAGCACCGGAGGGGTGTCCACAGAACAAAATTTCCACCGACTTGCATCGTCGGCATTACTTTATTTTTTTAAATATATAGAATGACTTGGCCATCGCACACAACGCTTTACTTATACATGTGTATCGCTCAAACTCGCTCAAGCTGCATGTCATTAGGGCGCTATGTTTAATTAGGAATATTTTAATAATCAGCTGACGATTGTTCTTTTGCCATTATGTAGCCGTGCGATGGCCAAGCCATTTTATATATTTAAAAAATAAAGTAATGCCGACGATGCAAGTCGGTGGAAATTTTGTTCTGTGGACACCCCTCCGGTGCTATTGACTAAAATATAACCGACTTGGTTTAACATTACATATCATTACTTTTTTGTTGTAGAAGAACTGTTGCGAGACTGGCATCTTTTTACATGTAATGTTTTTGATGGGATCTCATCTCTTTTTGTAGGCAGTCCTTCTTTTTTCTTTTCAGGTAAGACTTCTTGTAACGAACATTCAACCTGCAAAAGTAACTTTGTAATCGCATGTATTTTGTATAGAATTACAAACTTACTTATGCAGTTTGTGTTGCTTGTCAGGGTCACCAGGTACTCCAGATTTTATAGTTTTCCATTTATGTGGCCATTAAACCCTAACTCTGGTACAAATTTCAGCTCTCTGAGTTTATGGGAAGTACTAGTTCTATTCTTATGATTATGAGTGTGTGAGTTTCGAAAATGCGAAACTTTGCTTTCGCTTAACTTCGGAACTAAATGACCTACAGACTTGAAATTTTGGATTTTAAGTATGTGATTATAGCTTACTGGATGTCGAAAATTTCTGCGTTCTGGTCTTATCCAGAAGTTCTCAAATAGGGGCTTGAAAATGCGGCGAAATGGTTCCAGTAAAGGATGGTACGGCAGTGTTTGCTTCGCGCTCGACTTGGCGGGGGCACTGCCGTGCCCCCAGATATAGCGGCCGCTTACACCGTTATGATTATCAAGCGATACAATAATACATCAATATTAAAATTATTGAAGTAATTTAATAATAATGACATCCCAATATTTCGATATTATTCGCGTGTGAAAACCAGCCGATAGCGCCAAGCAGCGTCAATGTATTACGAGTAAGTACATTATTCTGTGGCAGTGTTAGATAAAAATCTACACACCAACAGCGGAATACATACTGCAATAGGCGTATGTGTATTTTATGTTTGTGCGGTCGCGTGCTCTTTTGTGCCATGCGAGCCTAGTACTTTGTTACGCCGTATGACACATGACGCGCATATTCCGATGGTGGGATTGTACCGGTGGCACTCTTGGAGTGTGTGTGTGAAACACACAAATATACTGTGGTAGTGGAGTACAAATATACAAATAGCTTAGGGTGGCAGCCTGACAGTAGGTACCCGTAATGGACAAGGACCCGATAATACACACTAACTCTTATTTAAAAGGTTTTTTTTTATAAAACAATCAATGTGTAACGGTATAAAATTTGAATTAGGAATGAAGTGCCCATTACTGGTGTGGTGCTTAATAGCTTAAAGTGTCTAAATTAAGTACTGTTGCCGGATTTTGGTCGTCGCCTCGTTGGTGAACACACCTGCCCGGAGCGACGACGAGCAGAATCCACTACCGTACAAATTACAAAACCAGTTGGCTACTGTCATGGCGTCGTTACCGAACATCACTGAACAAGTATTGATTGGCGAAATCATCATAAAGATGGAAAGCCATTTTTAAAGAAGAAAAGACGAAGTAACCTAACTTTAAGGGATGAAAATAATAACGAAATCTGTAATAGAATGGCAAAGAAAAAGGTGTGCTTAATATTATTCACATAGGCAGCATTTATTGACTTATTTCAATATTATTACAAGGATAGGCCTTAGACTTAGACTGCCCGCGATTTGGGTAAGTACCAGAAATTTGGTACCATTGTACCAACGCAAATTACTCCGGGCGTCAGTTCCAAATGTTCGGACGGGTCAGTCCAAACTTTTGACATCTTAAAGCCGCACCGGGCGTGTCCGTCCATGAGAGGACCGGCTCATATTATAAAGGTTATTATTGATGAAGCATATACAAAAAATATTCTCAGGCATTGCATTTAAAATGCTATAAGACGAAATAAATAATAACATCAACATATATTTCACGTTCGTAATCCAAAATCGACGGACAAAGGACTCGTGTTATGTCGACCCGCTCACCCTTGCGGAGTTCATAGTAGGTCAGTGTATTCGATCCCATGACACCAACCCATGATTAATGAGCAGGGAGAGGTGAATTATGTCATCAAGTGGCCTACTGTTATGTTGTACTCATTTTTATTTTGCATAATAAGTAAGTAAGGGCAAAGTAGGTGCCCCGACTGCAAACAAAATAGATTTTATGTCACACCTAGCCATAAAGTGGCCTTTATCGCACGCTCCGCGCGCGAAAAAACCCACTTCTGGCCAGGGGGTGTCATAAAATTTTGTACTTACCACGGGCGATAATACAGAAAGCCTCAGGTCGCATATTTATCGCCCTTGCCTTCGGCTCGGGCGTAAAATACCTGCGATCTGAGACATTCTTTGTTTTATCGCCCTTGGTAAGTAATGTACTATTCTGAGTTCTTTATTATTCGAACGAAACTTGTATTTATCTTTTTAGTGCAGTCGTGTTTTTAATTTTTATAAAATTATTATTTTATTTAGCTTTTTTTTTGTTTGAAATACATTATATTATATACTTTTGAAATCGTCTTTTCAAATGCTTCATATTGATACCCCACTTCCCACTTGCTAGGAATCGAAAAAAAAATTTATGTCACACCTGGCCATAAAGTGGCCATTATCGCACGCTCCGTGCGCGAAAATACCCACTTCCTGGCCAGGGGGTGACATAAAATTTTGTACTTACCACGGGCGATAATACAGAAAGCCTCAGGTCGCATATTTATCGCCCTTGCCTTCGGCTCGGGCGTAAAATACCTGCGATCTGAGACATTCTTTGTTTTATCGCCCTTGGTAAGTAATGTACTATTTTCCGGAGCACAAAATGGAGTCCACAGTCCGGCATATTATTTTTATTGGAACGTCACATATCGTATGTTACTCGGGATAATGTACCTATACCTGAGGATTCTAACGATACCTCACACATCTAAATCGGTTAAGGCTTTGAGAAGTTCTGGGGAAACAAAGAAACCCACATACATACATGAAACCTGAAAACATTACACTCCTTTTTTTGAGCAGTCGCGTAAAAAGACAAAATGAAAGCCAATGTTTTCGAACGCTGAAAACGTTTCATTCATACCACCCGGGACCAATAAAGCGATAGCAGTGCGCGGTTGGAGGGTGGCCTGTGGAAATTCCAGGGGAAACCTCCGACACGACCACACGGGCGGTTTAAAAGTTTAAACAATACTCTAAGAGTTTGCGTTCCAGTGAGATTGTATTGGTTTTTGTATTTCTATACAGTAACAAAAAACAGAGACTTCATCACAAACAATATCGATAGTTGTAGTTTTTTTTTATGTTAAAACTTTTCCTGAATCAGCACTATGAGTACCAGGGTCACATAGCTGCCAGATAGATTGCCCGTGTCAAGGCGTGTCACAGTCTGTTACGTGCGGCGAGTGGCTGTTATTCACTTTCACAATGCTCGACTAAACGAGTGGCGAACAGTCTCGAGCTCCGATTGGGTGCAGTTGGTATGAACGCTTGGTTCAAGTCGTAAGACAATACCTCTAGTGTGGCATGTTGTGAATTCCATAGACGTGAGATGTTGATAATTTACGAGGCCGAGGCGAGGCGGCCCGGCACCGGCGACGCGGCAAATAACAACTTTACAAATACCGTATCACGTTAATATTTAAGGTAATATGTATCCCAAACCTTAAGGCCGTGTATTACCGCTTTTGAGTTTTTAAAAACCATCTGAGACATAGAATATAGTGTCTTAAAATCTAAAAAAAAAATATGTGTTACATAAGGATATTGTCTAGTCAAAATCGCAGTCAGTTACATGACCTGATGAATTTTACTCGATAGAAAAAAATCGCGAAGTTACCCCTTTTTGGAATGTTTTTTCAATACTACGGCTATATTACTGATATATAACATTTAATTTTTGTACTCAATTAAAGATCGTAAATAGTTATAGACATTTTCGCAGGGTTTGCTTTGATAAAATGACTGGCTTGATGACTATAGCTAAATATTTACAAAACTGCGCGCAGAGCTTGCGTAGAGAGCGGGATGGTTAATTGTAAACTCACGCATGTTAGAGCGGGACAGTTGCGTTGTATCCCCAATCCTCCCCTTAACAACATGGAGTTTATGTAGGCGAAATTGTGATGCTGGAAGTTATCCGTACGCTTGCGTTCCGGACGGGATTATAAATATTAGGCATTCGTTTTAATTATACAAATAAATGTTATTTATATTGCCTAAATATATAAAAAATAACTTTTAGCGATTAATTAGCTGTTAAATGGATTATTAAATTTTTTGTAGCCATAAAAATATGGTTTACTAAACTATATTGACCGTCTATGCATTATAGCGCCATCTAGTGCGGAGTAGCTACATCAATTACACACCACACAGTGTGGTCCACTAGGTATAGGTAAGGTACGTACAATTAAGTAACGAGATAATAGATTCTTCATTCTTGTATGATACGCGAGTATGTCGCTCCTTGTCTCTCTAATAGGTATCATTATACTGTGGACACTAAACTAAACATTCCTTTGAAAATAATTTAGTAGTCAATGACTTTCAGCGCCATCTTGTATTGAGTAGCAGTATCAGTTCCGTGCCAATTACGTTAGACATGTGGATGTAATAATAGTTACGTGTTTGTTCACTAGATGGTATTAACATTCGAAAAGCTTAGAGGTTCAGTTGATGACCGGTGTATATGTCGAATAAATACATCATAATGTAATATCATTCCTCTTGTTTGACTAGACAACTTTTGCAACAAAAAAATACTAGAATCCTATATTGTGGACACCTCTACAATAACAAGATGTCATGTCAAACTTGTAAATTTAAGCATTCTACACACTTATCAATTTTTCGCAACAACTTAGAGACCCGGGCAGCACTTTCAATACGATTGTTAACGATGGATTGATAGGTGTCTAATGCCCGTTCATCTTACCTTCACCTTATCGTTTTCGTTGAAGAAACATCTGTCCAAAGTGTCCAAACATCATAGTTTTTTGACAGATCTCGAGTGAAAAGTCGAGCGTTCGACCGACACTCAAAAATCAGCCCCATGCGCTCCTGCATTGACACACCGTAGGTCTGTAGGTACTTCGACGTAAAATAAAACGCCAACTTGTTCAGTCGCCGATTGTGCGTAATGCGTATAGGGATATAGAAAGCATTGCAAGTTAAAATAAAGTTATAAACCAAGTTAAAAATATTCAATAAATTTAATTTGTGACAATTGTGACATTTCTGTTGCTGATTGAGATATGACAAGCATATGACAAGTATGTAACGTCATCATCTCATACACATTCTTGGATCTTGTCAGTAGCTCTAGTATAAGTTTTTTCGAACTAACTAACTGGGCTGGCACGACGACCCAAATTGAGTCTTGGCCTCCGACACAAGAGCACGCCACTTTGCTCGGTCCTGCGCAATTTCTCGCCAGCTTGCACCAGCTCCGAGCTCACGCAGGTCCGCTTCCACCACATCCCTCCAGCGATACTTGGGGCGACCCACGGGACGTCGTCCGGTCGGTCGGCCCAAGTATGCTCTCTTCACCTGTCGATCTTCTCCCATCCTCTCTAGGTGGCCAAGCCGAACGCGTTTGCGTTTTGTCTCAAAATGTATGAAAGTGGTATGAAAACGTGAACAGCGCCTCTGGTGGTCGCTAGTGGAAAGTAAAACAGCGAGTATAACATTTGTCGCTAACCGATGAACGCGCGTATTTCAAACTCGGGGAGAGCGTTTTCATACATTTTGAGACAAAACGCAAACGCGTTCGAATTAGTTAATGTTTCGAAAAAACTTATACTAGAGCTACAGAATGCATTTTACATCAGTATTTACTACAAAAACTCTTTTACTTAAAATTATTTGAACTGTCAGAGTTGTATCAAATTAGGCCGTTCAAAAAGCGACTTTACTGTCCAAGCGTGAAGATTCAAAGTCCAATGACAAGTTTTATAAAATGTCGGACATTTTAAATTATTTCTATTATACCCTATGCGCGCACGAGGCAACTCTCTCTCCTCGACAGTAGATATATCTGTCTCTACCGCACTTACTAAAGTGCGACAGAGACAGGCATACAGTTGTTTTATGATTATGAACGTTCTAGTACAATTCTGCCGTAAAACAGTATTACAAATCTACCAAAATAACGTTTGATAATTACAGTAAAAAGCCAATTTTGTAGAAATATTTTATTTCAGAGCTTTTAGACAAAAATGGATTACCTAATTAAAAAGAAACACTCAACTTACAATACAATTTACATCTTGAATCACAATTATTTATGATAGTTCCAAAGCAAATAAGTTGCAATATATACCTTAGTCGTTATACAATTTATTACTATTTTTTTCTGTTACGGCCCGTCTGATGGCGAGGTTATAATAGAGGTTCACACAAATCCAGGGGTGTCACATGCGCATTGCTGATACAATCAAAATAGAAACATGAACAGTGTGAAACTGAAACCGATGTCCATTGACTCGAACTAGTGTTGTCGTACCCGGGAGACTCAGATCATTATTAACCTCTTGACCGCCAGTCACGTATAGTTGACAAGAGCCGCCGTGCCTACAACGCCACTGCCATGTACAGATGACAACACGTACAGTGTAAACACAACCCACCTGCTATTAAGTAAGGTTCACTTTCCGTCTTTTGCTACAAGGACTGGCGT
Organism: Cenopis cana; assembly: GCA_951800055.1. Lineage (NCBI taxonomy): Eukaryota > Metazoa > Arthropoda > Insecta > Lepidoptera > Tortricidae > Cenopis > Cenopis cana. The sequence continues at coordinate 4,248,078 of OX637495.1, forward strand.
GTGAGGCACGACTTACGTAATTTACTGCGGCGGTCAAGAGGCTAATGAAATGATTCATTAATTAGTAGTATTCAGACAACACTTCAGAATTTACAACATTTAAACATTGAGAACCTCAGTCGGTTAATAACTTTATGTCACCACTGGCCATAAAGCGGCAATTACCGCACGCTCCGCGCGTGGGAAATCTCACTTCCTGGCCAGGGGGTGACATAAAATTTTGTACTTAACACGGGCGGTAATAAAGAAAGCCTCAGATCGCATATTTATCGCCCTTGCCTTCGGCTCGGGCGTCAAATACCTGCGATCTGAGACATTCTTTGTTTTACCGCCCTTGTTAAGTAATGTACTATTATGTCACACCTGGCCATAAAGCGGCAATTACCGCACGCTCCGCGCGCGGGAAATCCCGCTTCGTGGCCAGGGGGTGACATAAAATTTTGTACTTAACACGGGCGGTAATAAAGAAAGCCTCAGATCAGTCAGATCGCATATTTATCGCCCTTGCCTTCGGCTCGGGCGTCAAATACCTGCGATCTGAGGCATTTTTTGTTTTACCGCCCTTGTTAAGTAATGTACTATTAAAAAAAAAAGTGGAAAAATAAACTCTTGAGCTGAATAGTGTTCTAACAGAGAACTAATATGATACAAAAAGGAGTTTTCAACTCAACGCCCCTCCAGTACGCTCACATCTAAAGGTTATAGGGGTTGTACAGAGAGATTTCACACTCAGGCAATCGAGGAAAGTTTATTTGTCTTTGGCACTACTACAATCCTCTTTTCTCTGTGTGAAATCCTAAGTGTAAGGCCTGAGTGGACGCTCGAAGCCGAGCGTTCGGCGGGGCGTGCAGCGGGGCGGGCGAGCGTGCATAATATTTGTGCAGCGGCGACTCAGGACAGTATGAGTTTTAATTGTGCACGTCTAACTCGAGCGTCCGCTCAGACCTTACACTAAGGCTTTGATTTCGTATTACAGTACTTTTATCTCACAAGCGCGGGTTAGCCATTAAGGCGCAGGGGTGGGCAAGGCATACTCCATACAAACTCTGTGCACGTTTTATTCGTAGGTTTTGGCACTAACGAATATAATTTTTTTTTTGGTTGTAAATATTAGATATGCAAAGAATGTGATGTGAAAAATTTCATAAAAATTAAAAATTGAAAAAAAAAAATTTACATCATGAAATTCATCAGAAAAATAAGCATACTGACCAAAAATCATAACTTTAAACCAAACGAAGTAAATCCTGCACAAAGTTTGTATGGAGAGAGCTTGCCCTGCCCCTCCTCTTAAGCTAGGCATGCTCAGTTCCACATCGCACGAATCGTACGCCACAGATTGTACTGATTCGCAACGTACTGAAGTGTGGACGCCTAGCTTTAGTCATAATTGTTGTGTTACATAGATAATGTGAACTCATAGCTCCTACGCTGACGCACAGACAATGTACATGTACAGCTCAACACACAACCATGGCTCACCCGCGCTCGTGAGAAAGTATAGTGCGTGTCATCCAAGACGCGCCCTACCACAGCGTATCTCATACTAATCTATGCGAAATTGTACGGATTGGGCAGTGGAGGGGCGCGCCTTCGTGGATGAAGCGCGCTATAGTGTACGCCGAAGTCGGTCACGCGTACTTACATACGAAAAATCTATTGATTTAAACTTACACGATTTTCAAACATTATTATTGGGAAACGGGACTTAATCGCGTACAATTATAACTAATTTACCTTGTACGCGATTAAAGCCCGAAACGCACTGACAGCGGTAGCGGGGCGTCGCGGTGCGGAGGCGGTACCGGTTGTAAACTTGTAATATTCGAACTAATATGAAAGAGTCCGCACAGAAAACCGGCCGGGAAAAAAGCGTTCTGTGCGAACCCTTTCATATTAGTTCGAATATTACAACCGGTACCGCCTCCGCACCGCGCCGCCACCGCTGTCAGTGCGTTTGCAGCTTAAGTCCCGTTTCTCAATAATAATACGAGGAATCTGCCGCGGACGTCAGCGCCACAGTGCGGCGTCCCATAGAACATTGTATTTATTTCGTGCCGGCGACCTACGGCAGTGTAACACAAAACCAAGCTAAGCACATACAGAAGACGGTATTTGTTAAATAGAAAGTCATAGAAAACGGACGTCATTGAGGCGTATTTCTCTAAGAACTTTTATAATAACAGAATGTTGTTGAAGTTTCACAAAAAATCTGCTCATTTGACAATCACTATGAGTCAAATACCATATTCAGCATTTTCATATTCTACGATATGTACACGCCTTATTTGACCTTACTGCAATTCACACGATAATAAATAGTTTGACGGGAACATCAGGTCTGGAGCTATGCTTATGTTTAACATATACACTCTGCCTTCCTGAGCCTTATTCTAGAGAAAAAAAAAACAACTAAAAACCGAAGGCTAAGATAAAAAAAAACTGAAATCACTCTATGTCTTCTAAAGACTATGTTTACATGTTCCGATATTCCAACTGTGAGACTAATAACTAGCAGTAAAAACTTAGATCTACGATTTTTACAGAAGATAAATAGATGTATAACAAAAATACCAATTCAGTACTTGTTCCAAGGAACATTCTGTATGGAGTGTTTCTTTAACTTATGCTTTTTCAAATATTTGGAATCAATAAAGGCCTCACCACACAAGGTGCAAATGTAAGGACGCTCCCCTGTATGAGTTCTTAAATGAACTACCAAATTTCCTTTCAGTGCAAAGAATTTCATACAAACAGAACACCCAAACTTCTTTTCTCTTGTATGAGTTAATTGATGTGTTCTCAGATGCGTTTTCGTTTTGAATCTGAGCGAGCACAGATGACAGGGGAAAGGTCTTTCGTTTGTATGCACTCTTTCATGCATTACCAACATGGCCTGACTAGCACAGCTTTTACCACATATTCCACATTCAAACCTCTTCGAATTCTTGGCCTTCAGAGTCTTATGTGTCAATATATGGGACTGCATATCCCTTTTAGATGTAAGAACTTCGCCGCATTCAGAGCACAAGAGCTCATTCGGGTCGACCAAATGTACGCTGTCTATATGCTGCTCTAATGCAGACTCGACAGAGAACATTTTCTTACATAAGGCACAAGCATAACCCAGAAGTTTGCCTAGATTAGTAGTTATCTCATGCTTCGCTGTTTTCATCAGCTCGTCTCTCACTTTTTTTACTTTGGATTTAGTGCATTCATTAGATTCTTTGTGAGTGGCCAGTTCAGATTTACTCGGGAAGGTTTCTTCGCATTCAATGCATGAAAACGGATTGATGTGAGTCAATCTGTGTGTCTGCATCGTTATTTTTTGGTGGAATCTCTTGAAGCAGATATCACATTCAAATTGTCTGATACCACTGTGAATCATCATGTGCCGTTTTAAATTATTGGGATTGGCGAACGTCTTTAAACATACATTGCAGCGTGGTTTGATGTTATTGTGGCCATATTTAATATGCTGTGTGAGAGCATTTCTCCTTATTAGCTGTTTACAGAATGGACACATGACAAGCAGACCTGTTACATTATGGAGCAATGTGTGGCCTGTTAAAATCTCTTGAGACTCAAATCCTTTCCCACACAGGTTACACATATGTTCTTCAGTAGAATTGTGAGTGTATTGATGTTTTTCATAGTCTGCTAAATCCTCAAATTGTTCTCCACAGTCACAGAGGAAGCTACCATCCTCTTGCTGCAAAACAGTAGCGATCTGACCGTCATCTGCATACTCTATTACTAATTCTGAGCCCTCACATTTCAATATTTGGAATTGTGAAGAATCATCTCCTTCACAGAAAATGACTTCTTCCTCTTGAGACATAGCTTCCCCATCTTCATTTGTGTCCAACTGGGCTTCTGTCAGGTAAGCAACATTGTCTTTGAGCAGTATTGTGCCATTACTACCACTTGTTGCAATGATTTTAATAAAACTGTTCTTACCAATGTTTTTAGTCAACCCTCCACCAATTTCTCCAGTGATAGCATCCACTAAGTCCGTGACATTGTCTTGGGAATCTTCAACATCTGCATCTATCATAGTGAAGTCATGCTCATCATGTGCATTTTCATTTTGCGTTTCATCCTCCACTGCATTATCAAACTGCATCTCTTCATTTTCCTGACTCTCTTCTTCATTCTCCAGTATGGTAGCTGGTACGTTTGTGGGAACTTTAGTGTCTGACATAAGAAAATGGTTAAGTTCGAATTGTTGCTCATTTATACTTTCTTCATTATTGCCTTCAAATGTTACTTCCTCAGGCTCCATGAGTTCTTGTTTAATATTAGCAATGGCGGTTTCTTCATTTTCATTTGGATTTTTATCTTTTGGGTCATCAATGACAAGTACATAATAATAGTCATCATCACTGTCAGTGGGGGGTTCTTTTTTGATGATAGCCTCCAGTTGTTTTTCTGGGTCATTGGCTATGTCATCCAGGTCTTGTTCTTGTTCATGGGCCTCTGACTCTTCAATTGCTGAGTTCTCTTGTTCAGCCTGAGCCAGCAGGGCTTCTAGTTGAAGTTTAAGTTCAGACTCCATCCTGATACATTGCTTCCGGAACTGGTAAGCGGAGCTCAAGGTCTCGTAGCACTGTCCACAGAGCTTCTGTGGAAGCCCATCATTCGCATCCACCTGTAATTAAATTAAAGTAAGTTAAATATTTATTCTTCTAATGAACTACACCAGTTGATGGGGTGGATCAAAAAAATGTTTTCGCGCCCCCTTTAGCTGTATGGGAGCCCCCTTAAAAACGTTTAAAAATAAGTTTTGACAATTTACATGGCTTCCGGTCAAGTTACATAAATGGAGTGACCTCAATAATATATTGAGTTGTAAGTGTGCAATAAAGTGTTTATAACTACTAATATAATATATTTTTGTAATTTCACATCACTTTTATGTAACAGTTCGTAGAATACACCTTCCTAACAAGTGTCATAATTAGTGCTTATAGTCTCCCAGTAAATTGGCTGTGACATACGGAATACGGACGTACATACATACACATGGACGGACATGCATAGAGAAATTATATAACGGTTCCGTTTTCGCCATTTTGGATATGAAAACTTGAAAACGACATTCAAATTACAACCCGGCCGGTACTGATGAAGTGTGATACTAATTTACTTTGAAAAACAAAAAAAATGCCATTTTGGCCCTAAAACCCATTTGGGTACATAATAATCGCCATTACCTTTTCAGTGAAACATGATAAATCTATTGGTGATTTTAGATTTACTTTGACAAAAAAAAACTAATCTTTCAATAAGTTTCAAGTATACATAAAAGATATTGTTTAGGTCTTTGACTATTTTGTTTTGTTTGCTATTTTGTTTGATTCTTTGTACACATAGTGACACAGTTATAAATTTTAACTTGAGGCAACAACCCTAATGCATATCATATCTAAGTACTAAGTTTAACTTATTAAGACAGCCAAGCTAAACACTCCTGATATACTGCTATATTAGAATACACTTTCTGTCTGTGTGACCATCTACCTCACCAACCCACCAGTTACCATGAAGTTTAAGTGTCGTGGGCCATTCTTATTTTTTTAATGTTATACGGGGCAAATGGATCCCCTGATGGTAAGCGATAACCGCCGCCCATAGACACCTGCAACACCATAGGAGTCACAAGCGCGTTGCCGGCCTTTAAGAAAGGGGTACACTCTGTTCTTGAAGGTTCATAACTTTGTGGTTTAACTATAGCCAATCAACTATTTGAAGAGAGGCCTATGCTCGGCAGTGGATGATCATAATAATAATAAGCCTTCTATTTCCCTTTTCAGTATTAAATATAAATATATGTGGTTCAATTTCAGTTATTGGGTTGTCCATTATTGAACAAAGGCCTCCTCCATCTGATGCCATCTTTCTCTGTCGGTGGCTACTACTACCGACAGAAAAAGTGGACGATTACAGGCTGAAAATGATGTGAATCAGCTAGCCACCTGTCACTGCAATACCACATTTAATCATGTCCTCGTCATAATCCAGTACTTTTACTTATCTCACAAGCGCAGGTTGGTCATTGTTGTAGTTGTGACACATACAAACACATCTAGAGTCTAGACAACATGAACTCATAGCTTCTACGCTGACACACAAATAGACAATGTGCATGTATATAGCTCAACACACAACCCTGGCTCACCCACGCTTGTGAGATAAAAGCACTGCACTTGTAAATAGATTTCTACCATTAAAGAAACTGAACTGAACTGAATTCTATCTTTACACCTATGCTGATAGTGGCAAGAAATTTAATTTACTCCTTACTCTGCCCACCACATTTGGAAATACCGGATAAGATTAAGGACTAAAAATGTACAAATAATAAATAAAATTGTACTAAAATAAGGGAATCCTATGGCTTAGTCCCAATGATGCTGGCAGCATTTCCTTGCTGTAGGTATAGCAATACTACCAACACATTCGAGTAAGGAAGCTGGCAACTCTAGGGTTTATGTATTATATGTGAAGCACTTACTATGGTTTTAGCGTCGATTCAATAAATCTGTGCGCATGAGGGGCAGTCACGTTAAATTGTAACTTGTATCTATTTGTTTGAGGTTATAAATACTATAGATACAACACAAGAATTATATGGGACGGGCATTGGATTAAATTGGTACAATTACAATTTATGACTGTAACAAAATTTTTTCGACACGCTGAAACACGATATTTCAGGGAAAAAAGATGACATCTTTCATAATGACATGTTTCATAGTATGCATGAAGGTTATAGTTGTAATTTATTTAGATTTGCGATTATGTAAATTGACCTATTTAAGTGTGTTTAATATAGGAATAATGTTTGTTATACTGTACGTACCTCGATTGTAGTGATTTCATAAAATTTCTCCTTCACGTTTTTCTCATTATCGAGTAGTGACACTTCAGATTCAGGCGACAAGCAGCAACGGCACAAACAAGACCACGTATCCATCTCAAAACGTTGTATACATAATCAACCCACCAGGAAAACCTGGAAAAAATACGTAAATACGATTTGAATCCATTGTTTTGACAGATAAACTGTATACGAGTAATCAGAGAGCACAATGGTATCCAAAGAGTAAAAATTATCTACGGACCTCACCCATAAATACGATCTATGCCTCGAAATTATAGACAAGAAGAGCGTCTCTCGTCCAAGATGGCGGCAGAGCTAAATGCTCTTTGGCAGATTGTCGGCGGAAGTTAGTACACAATCTAGCGGTCACTTTGAGAACTAATATTGTTTGAGTAGCGCGATTGCGTAGAAAGTTGTTATCTGTTGCTTATGTTGGTAGCGTTGTTCATTCATTTCATTCGCCGTATTTTCTCAATGCAAAATGAGATGGCGCTAATGTACAGAAGTGGTCGTATGAATTCAAGAAGTTTAGATAGGTAACTACAATACTAGGAATTTTATTACTATACAGGGTAGTGGGGCAGATTGCTAGAACAAATGGTTCAACCCCGGTTCAACCATGTCACTATTTTAAAAATCTATGAATGCAGTTTAAATTGTTTTTTAAACTAAAATAATGTCTTCTTTTAGTAAAATCTTCTATCTACAATATTCAAGGTACTTTCCCTCCATGTGGCAAAGGCGTGGGCGTGGGACGCCCTGTATATCTCACAAAAAGATTCAATATTCAAATACTTAACGGAACGAAAAAAATCAAGTGGTGCGAAAATCGGAAAATCTGACTCAATACTCGTATTACCTGTTTGGAGATTGGTTCTTCCCTTTTGAGTACGGATCCCAGTAAAGGAAAAAAGATTAAGTTACTTATTAATCAAGCGTTTAGAAGATTTCTCTAACCACAAAGAATAACTGAAAGTAGCACCTAAGAAAGTATTTATTAAGCAATGTTAAGAAAGGGTTACGTTCTTGGGTTGTTTTGTAGGGTAAACTTGGGCTATTCCGTGATAAAACGATAATTGGATCAAAAAGTCAACTTTGTATTCGTTTATTTATTTCGTATTTTAACAGTACACAAATCAGTCCTTTGTTCACATTAGGTATAGGTAGATTAGGTAGTGAAAGGAGATTCTTCCTGTTATGGATATTCTACGAAATACTGCAAGTTTCCTGAACTTCTTCAACTCGCGTAAAAGCGTGATATTAACCTAACCTAACCTAATACAGCTCACAGAGCCGCTAGTTAGAGTTAAACCGTTGATCCCGGCTGCTGTCTATGGCAGCAGTCGTTAAGCCGAGTTGGAGGCCTTCCGCTGCGCTGGCTTGGCTGGCTTTTCTCACAGTCAAGTTGCCCACTCACTTGACAAAGGGGGGTCGGTTGCATCCGTCCGTAGGGAAGTAAGGAGGTACCCACTGGTACCCACCGCTGCCCTGTGGTGATAAAAGTGCAACAAACTGGCAACCGTAGGTACCTATACTGACTGTCTTCTCGAAAATTTCACGGTTCGAAATAATTGCTATACGATAAACAAATAAATAAAGCCCCCCGTATATTCTATGCCTCTGTATTTAGATATAAGTATGTAAATGTATTTAGAAGTTATTGTTATTGTAATTGAAGCTCCCGTATTTCCTAATCCGAAAGTGATTAAGTGTCTCAAAATATAATGCACGTGTGATTACCCAAATTAGAACTAAGCTTCATCCAATGGTTCAGCACAAAGGGCTGAGGGATTCCAAATGCCAAGTTTTGAAAAGATTAAAATGTTTATCCGCTTTACGAAGGGCTCAGGGGAAACAAAACGAGACATAAGCTACGGAATTATAACAAATTATCTCGTAAGAATTGAATTCGTGTTTTGTCATATTTCAATTACATTATTCTTCGTTATATAGCTTCGTTTAAGGCCGTGTATTACCACTTTTGAGTTTTTAAAAACCGGCCAAGTGCGTGTCGGGCCACGCGCAAGGTAGGGTTCCGTAGTCGTCTACCCATTACATTATATGGACTAAAAAGTTCGCAAACTTATATTTACTATGTTTTTGACAGAATTAACAACATTATCTAAGGTATCAATGGAAATTGTACGAAAGTTTGCTTTTGCAAAGTACATTTCTGAAGTTCGACTATTACTCGTTAACTAGTAATGTCTACTTAGCTGTGATAGTTTTCCTTTTAAATTCATCGTATTTACTACTACCATGATTTTTTTCACATGCCTAGTAGCCACCGTTTAGCTGGCAGGGGGGGGGGGGGGGACACTTGACCATAGCTAAAATTATCACTTCAAAGCTTAATATCACGCTAACCAATTCTTTAATCAAAAAATGCTTTTAGAAACCTAATAATATTTTTAAAAGAGCTATCCAACGATACCCCACACGATGGGGTTTGGAAGAAAAAAAAATTGCACCACCACTTTACATGTAGGGGAGGTACCCTAAAAAAAAATTTTTTTAAAGATTTTATTCTACCGTTTTGTCGACGTCATTGATATGTATACTCATGCCAAATTACAGCTTTCTAGTACTAACGGTTACTGAGAAAAACGGGGGTCGGACGGACGGACGGACGGACATGGCGAAACTATAAGGGTTCCTTGTTTACTACGGAACCCTAAAAACCATCTGAGACATAGAATATAGTTTCTTAAAATCTAAAAAAAATATGTGTTACATAAGGATATTGTCTAGTCAAAATCGCAGTCAGTTACATGACCTGATGAATTTCACTCGATAGAAAAAAATCGCGAAGTTACCCCTTTTTGGAATGTTTTTTCAATACTACGGCTATATTACTGATATTTAACATTTAATTTTTGTACTCAATTAAAGATCGTAAATAGTTATAGACAAATTCGCAGGGTTTGCTTTGATAAAATGATTGGCTTAATGACTATAGCTAAATATTTACAAAACTGCGCGCAGAGCTTGCGTAGAGAGCGGGATGGTCAATTGTAAACTCACGCGTGTTAGAGCGGGACATTTGCGTTGGGGATACCTCCCCTTAATAACCTAAAGCGTTCTAGTGCGTAGGACCTATGAATTTTTCACTAACAAGTACCTACTAACAACTAGTTAAGTAATGAAAAAAACAGCAACCATTAAATTTATTCGGTTTCAAGATTGATAGATTGATGCCTATGTATTTTACTCTATACAGATATTTTTAAAACCTAGCTTAGATAATGATGATTAAGAAAGAGAATAACAGTAACTTTGAAATAAAAATTTAACTTAAACTGGTAATTTTTATTTTACGGAAACATTAAAAATAAATTAGTCTTAAACTGTACCGATAAACCAAACGCACGAAAATACTCGCAAAACTTCACACTTCAGTTTTTTATGCATTTTTAAATGTGTAAAAAAACGTATTGGACGCTGCGCTGTTTGACAATAGAAAGGTCAACGTCACTGATTCCGATATCCCTACAAAATTCATAGGTTCTAACAAATCATTTTTGATATTTCATAAAAAAAATTTGATTTGACTATCAGTCAATACTATTCACCGAATACACCTTTGTCACAAATCACGAAAAAACGTTGTTCGAAAAAACTTATACTAGAGCTATTACGTATTTTAAACTCGGTGAGAGCGTTTTCATACATTTTGAGACAAAACGCAAACGCGTTGGAATTAGTAAATGTTTCGAAAAAACTTATACTAGAGCTACAGACAAGAAATCGACTACACGTAACCGAATTCCTGAGTACCTATGCCCGCTGTTTACCAGAAAAGTAATAAATTCAGACTTACTCCATCTGGGATAATTTATATCCCGTCTATTTGGGAATTTTCCCATTTTCCACACCCTAGGTCCTGACACGGCAATCCGGGATTTTCCGATATCTTATAGGCGATATTAACTGGGGATTCATTGCAATTTATTATTATTATGTTGAAGGTATTTCACACACGTCTTGACTTCTTGAACAAACCGGTATAATCCCAACAAGGTCTGCAGGTACGATTATTACTTTGAGTTTGACACTGAACGCGATCATTGCAAGCTAGGCAGGTAATTTTCAAAGTGAAAAATTGAAAAAAATATCTCCAAAGGTGGTATTTGAATTTGAACCCACTACCCAACCCACCTCCGGAATCCGTAATTTGCTCTTAAGGCGATATATTGATTGAAAGAGACGCGCTTATGTTTTTCGTTCACGACAAAACGGGATGCAACCCTCTCCGGGAATGGCTTTTTTAGACAAAATCTCGATAAATATCTGACTGTGTGCAGGTTTATTAAAGTTCCTCCTGTCAGAGTATAGATGAGGTAAAATACCATCATATTAACTTAATCGTGTCTTTTAAGAATGCGTTGTTTTAGTAGGCTGAGTAAAAAAAGGAAAATATAGACTCAACTTTGGATTTCTTTTCTATCGAGAAAATTTTAAAGAATCATGTTTCGGCTATTGTCAGTACCACAATCATATAGTCAAGAATCATATATCTGAAAATCAATCCCTATTGTTTCCTCGACTGGGCAGAACAGCGTTTTAAAGTTTCTAAATTTCTCGTTGTAGAGCCTTAACCAACTGAGTTACCGTGGGTATAACTTGCTTCCCCGAGCCTCCCTAAAGCTTAATTAGAAGGGCGTAATTATTGAAAGATTCATTACCACAAGGGGGCTGGATTCCAGAGCTCGTGGGTTTAAATCCCACCTGTGGCTTGTAGCGATATATTTTTCAATGTTTCACTTTGATAGAAAATTATAATTTCGTTAACAAAATTGAATTGTAAGGCAGGTAATTTGACGCACAACATTTAAGTTCGTTTTTACGGGTTCCGTACCCACAAAGGGTAAAACGGGAACCTATTACTAAGACTCCGCTGACCGTCCGTCTGTCTGTCTGTCTGTCCGTCTGTTACCACGCTGTATCCTGTATCTCATGAACCGTGATAGTTAGACAGTTGAAATTTTCACAGATGATGTATTTCTGTTGCCACTATAACAACAAATACCAAAAAACAGAATAAAACAAATATTTAAGGGGGCTCCCATACAACAGACATGATTTTTTTGGCATTTTTATAGATAATGGTACGGAAGCCTTCATGCGCAATTGTCCGAATCGCACATAACCGGTTTTTTAAATCATTTTATGTCACACCTGGCCATAAAGCGGCAATTACCGCACGCTCCGCGCGCGGGAAATCCCACTTCCTGGCCAGGGGGTGACATAAAATTTTGTACTTAACACGGGCGGTAATAAAGAAAGCCTCAGATCGCATATTTATCACCCTTGCCTTCGGCTCGGGCGTCAAATACCTGCGATTTGAGACATTCTTTGTTTTACCGCCCTTGTTAAGTAATGTACTATTATAGTATTGTATTGTATCATAATTTATCATGTTTTATAGTATTGTATCATAATTTATCATATGTGAGTAGCGACTGTATTGTAACGAGTAAAGGAGTGCAGAAAAATCTATTGTTTCTGGTTTATTATTACCCCACCCCGCTGCTGTACGAACTCCACAGGCCATTACGAGAACACAGGAATTCCATTTGGTGTGAAACATGACAAGTGACTGTTCGTTTTTAACCTTTGAAAAACAATCTAGGTTATTTTCTGTTGCAAGTGTTGGTCAAAGCTGCGTTAAGTAGGTATTATGCGTTAAGTATTAAATAGAGGTGAGACGTACTAGGCAAAACGCGTACTGAGTCTTGCGAGTACGCGTCCACAAAAAGACTAGATCCAAAGACTAGGTCCAAATACGCGCTAAACCGACCCCGACCCGAGGTGCCCCGAAAGAATCCGAACGCGCAGACGAATACGAATAGCGCGGAACATAAAGACTCTTAGACGTTTCGAGTGTTCAGAGTCGTCGTACGCCTAGTACTCGATACGCTAAAAGACGCGCAAGCGGGATCGCGTACTTACGCGTCCATGCCAAAACCTATTCCAAAAACCTGTTCCCGTAAATACGTCTCACCTCTAGTATTAAATAAAAGGTTAGTTAAAAGTTTTCAAGTATGTAATGCATCTTATTGAAATTGTTTGCGTTGCCTAATTTCGTAGCCAAAATCCTCAAAATAAATAAATAAATAAATAAAATAAAATGCATTTATTTCAAGCTTCAAGGGCTCATACAGAGAGAGATACACCATTAAAATTAAGAATAAATCAGAATAATTGGGTTTCAAATAAAATAAAATAACAATTTAAAACATTACAAACAAAAATTTAAAAACATAAAATAAAAATAAAAATTAAAATGACACATGATTTTAAAAATACTGAATTTAGACTATATTAAAGTGATGATGATGATGATGATAGTCATGACCTCATGACCGATTTGGCATACTTATTTAACAGATAGGTACTCATATTAAAGTAGTTTCAATCTGTTTGTATGTCAAGTTGTCATTGTAGTTTGGGCGTCCTAATACGACTAACGGGTGACGATTTATATCTATAAATCGTTAGCGCAGATGGCGGTAACCAAGGAGTTTTTAGTACAATTCACACGTACAGTCAGCTGCAGAGAAAAAGGTACCAACCTGCATAGTATGCACGGGGGGTCAGTAGCTCTAGTATAAGTTATTTCGAAACATTAACTAATTCGAACGCGTTTGCGTTTTGTCTCAAAATATGAAAACGCTCTCACCGAGTTTGAAATACGCCCGTTCATCGGTTAGCAACAAATGTTATACTCGCTGTTTTAGTTTCCACTAGTGACCTCCAGAGGCGCTGTTCACGTTTTCATACCACTTTCATACATTTTGAGACAAAACGCAAACGCGTTCGAATTAGTTAATGTTTCGAAAAAACTTATACTAGAGCTACAGGTTTCTCTGCAGCTGACCGTACCACATGACGGCAAAATGTGGTACGAGTAAATTGTACTACATGTATTCGTTTTCAATATAAAATATGCGCACGACCACGTCGACCACACATATTTTTGATGCCCGGGAAGAGGCTCAAGATGCTATTGGAGTGTTCTGTGATCTATCAAAAGCATTTGATTGCGTTGATCACGAGAACTTATTGAGAAAATTAAGACATTATGGGATAAAAAATGGTGCCCTTGACCTTGTATCATCGTATCTGTCGGAGAGAACTCAACGGGTAGTCATTAATGGAACTCAATCTGCGGGGACGACCGTTGCGCTTGGAGTTCCCCAAGGCTCGATTCTGGGTCCATTTCTATTCCTAGTTTACATCAATCACTTACCAAACCTGGTGCAACATAAACATGATATAGTGCTATTTGCAGATGATACGTCACTTATCTTCAAAGTAGGACGGAAAGAGAAAAACGATGGTGTTATCAATGAGGCACTAATTACTGTTGTGAACTGGTTTACAGCAAATAATTTACTACTTAATTCTAAGAAAACTAAATGTATCAAATTCACTTTACCTAATGTCAAGCAAATAAGCAATTCGAAGATCAAACTAAAGGATGATGAATTGGAATTTGAAGACAATACTGTGTTCTTGGGCATGACCTTAGATTCAAAACTGCAATGGCATGCGCATATTGCCACTCTGGCTGGGAAACTTAGTTCTGCCGCCTATGCAGTTAGACGTATTAGACAGACAACTAACGTTGAAACGGCCAGGCTGGTGTACTATAGTTACTTCCATAGTGTTATGTCTTACGGAATCCTGTTGTGGGGAAAAGCGGCCGACATCCAGACCATCTTCGTGCTACAGAAACGAGCTGTACGCTCCATCTACGGACTAAAAACCAGAGAATCGCTAAGAGATAAATTTAAAGAGGCAAAAATTCTTACTGTAGCATGCCAATACATTTTTGAAAATATTATGTATGTACGGAAAAATTTACATGAATTCAAGCTTAACAGTGATATCCACGACTACAACACTAGAAGTAAACACAAGATTGTAGTGAAGGACAGTCGTCTCCGAAAGGTTAGCACGTCGTTTGTGGGGAACTGTATACGATTTTATAACAAAATACCTATCGAAACAGTTAACTTGCCAAACACTAAATTTAAGTCTTATGTTAAACGTTATTTGCTAAACCAAGCGTATTATACTGTCAACGATTTCTTAAATGACAAAAATGCTTTTAAGCCAGTTGTAGTTTAATATTGTTAGATTTAATACACCTATGTTTATCTTAGCGTAAATCCTTGTACTCGTATACTAGTTGCGTTACGTTCTATTTAACATGATGCTGTTTCTCGCCGAAAAGTCGCTTTAATCTTTGCTATCATCAATGTCCGCCAGCTTGAATGTCATGCTCGCTTAAAGGACTTTGCTTACGGTGGCGTCGTTGATCGGGTCGCCACCTTCCCTAACAGATGGTCGAGGGAGACGATGGCTGAGATACGCGTCATACTCGTGATCGGGTGCTGTTTGTGAAGTCCGGTCGTTCATGCTTGCAAGGACATAGTAACTACTTTAATACTAGTGTCTTCTCTTGGAGATTGACGAGAGACATCACCCTGTTATGGATTAGTTTTTGTTGACATTGACTCTGAGAGAGACCTCTATATTAAATTGATTTTTTTTCCTTTTATATTTAAAACTTATTATTTTTATTTTGACGCTTTGAGACCATGTACATCTCAAAGCACGTTAGAATAGTCATTATTAAGAATATTTTGACGCTCAGAGACCATATTTACATCTTTGAGATATTATATTAAATTTTGTTATTCAGACTGAGACCTTATACATCTCTCAATTTTACTATTATTGTAATGTTTGTAATAGATAATTAATATTTTGACATGAAAAATGTATTAAATTCTTATTGATATATTTCTTAAATTGTAAATTAATATTTTCTCATGAAAAATCTATCATATGCTTATATTGTAAGACTTTTTTTTAAATTGTACATTAACATTATGACATGTGAAAGTGCCCTTGTGGCCTGTTTGCAGAATAAGTGTTTGAATTCTGAATTTTGAATTCTATGTGTCTTAGATTTCTTGATCTTAAGTAGGTTAAGTATTATCATTGTAATAAGCATATTTTTGTGAGAAAATGGCTGACTGTCGAGTTTCTTTCGGCGTTTCTTCTCGGCAGTGGCCTCTGTGAAACGCTAGTAGGGTTTGACTTGTAAAAGTGCCATTGCGGCCTACTTACAGAATAAAGTTCATTTATTTCATTTATTTATTATTTATGTGGTGAGGTTGTGGTTGTCGTGTGGTTATGGTACGTATGAAACAACCCTTAGTGGGTAAAAATATTCATATTCATATTTATTTAATCATAATAATTCGTATTACATGTCAAAAGTTATAATAATATATGTCATAATTAAATTATAAAAATTAAAATTAAATACATAATAAATTTTCAATAATAAAATTGCAATAAAAGCATACAGTAAAATTTGTAAGTAATTGTACACACAAACATTTAATGACACCAGGCATACATATATCATAGTAGCCTAATAACTAGTGGCTCTGTGAGCTGTAGACCTCGTGAGTGTTTTTTTATTTCCAAATCTATGTTAGATATCGAACCTGTAGAGCAGGGGTCGGCAACCTTTTTGCACCCACGGGCCACATAGTAGCTAAAAAAATCTTCGCGGGCCGCAGATGATAATAATGATCACTGTCTGTTGATATCAACTCGAAACAAATTGGTACGCCGTACGAGACAGTAACGTAGTAAAAATTCGCACCCCTTTTTACTTGAAAAACGAGAAAGACGAAAAAACCGACTCTTCACAGATAAACCAGCTAGTTTCCTTACCAAACCCAGATAAAATCGCATTTCAACCGCATCGTAATTTCGCGATTCATTCGATCAATGCAAGCATATAGAATAGCAGATATAGAAACTTTAAGGGGGGGGGGGGGGGGGGGGTCATAAAGTCATAACACACCTAGATGAAAACGCGAGCGCGAAATTTTTCGAACACTGATGCAAATGCGGCAAATACTTCATACGCATCAAGATGAAAATGCGAGCGTAGCGAGCGCGAAATTTTTCGAACATTATGATGCAGGTGCGGAAAATACTTCATACGCATCAAGTCACGTAGACGCAAACGCGAGCGCAGCGAGCGCGAAATTTTTTGAACATTAAGATGCAGGTGTGGAAAATATTTCATACTGTCTAACGAAAACGCGGCGAGCGCGAAATTTTTGAAAAAAAATTTAGATAGATTTAACTAAAAAAATATACTTACAAACACATATCTCGTCCTGACCAACTGTGAAAATATTCGTGGTTGGCGATACAGACGCTTTCACGTATGTTAAGAATTTCAAATTTTACCTTTACAAACAATAAAGCCAGGGAGGCTCGCGGGCCGCCTGTTACCGACCGCTGCTGTAGAGGAGGACAAACCATAGAATTTTTTTTAGATTACTCGACAAAAATATTCTATAGAATAAAAGAACGTGCTCACAATACTTCACGAGAATCTGTTGTGAAATGCGACCCTTAGATGTGAACAAATCGAAATTCGGCCGCAGAAACCCAAAATAATTGATAAAAAAATTGTCTTTTTAAATTTTGAAAAAGTGACTCGATAAAAAAATTCTATAGAATTACCGCACCTGCTCACAAAATTTCACGAAAATCGGTTGATAAATGCGACCTGTAGAGGAGAACAAACCAATGAATAAAATAAAAATAAATTAAATTTTCAAAAATTTACTTGCCTAAAAAATTCTATGTAATCATAAAACCTGCTCACAAAACTTCACGAGAATCGGTTGAGAAATGCGACCTGTAAAGGAAAAAACGGCCGCAGAAAAATACGAAATCATTGATACAAAGTTTGTTTTTTCGAATTTCAAAAAAGTGACTCGACAAAAAAATTCTATATAGTTACCAAACCTGCTCGCAAAATTTCACGAAAATCGGTTGATAAATGCGACCTGTAGAGGAGATCAGCCAACGACGTAAAAAATTTTTTTTTTAAATTTACAAAAATTTACTCTATAAATAAATTATATGTAGTCATGGAACCTGCTCACAAAATTTCACGAGAATCGGTTGAGAAATGCGACCTGTAGAGGAAAAAACGGCCGCAGAAAAACACGAAATCATTGATACAATGTTTGTTTTTTTGAATTTCCAAAAAGTGACTCGACAAAAAAATTATATATAGTTACCGAACCTGCTCACAAAATTTCACGAAAATCGGTTGATAAATGCGACCTGTAGAGGAGGACATACAAAAATCCGGCCGGACATACGAAAGCATTTTTGTCGAAGCTAAAACAGAGACCTCGTTTTACTCGGTCAATAATACCACATAACCCATACATCCCCCGATGTCTGGGTACCTGGGGGTCTATGACGCATCTATCTGTCACCTTCTATCGAGTAGTATCAGAAAATGACAAATGTTTGCATTACCGTACTCGCTAGCGACTGAGTAAACGATTTAGTAGGGCGATTCTTAGTTCTATTGCGTAACCGCCAGAGGCGCTGTACTTTTGTCCATACTAAATCGTTGACGCAGTCGCTAGCGAGTAGGGTAATGCAAACATTACAAACTCATGGTAAGGGTACCTACTGATGCTTTATTTTGTCGTTTATCCCGCTATCGCGCGACCATAATACGGGCCCTGGAGGCCGATTTTTGAGTGCCGAACGCTCGAACTTTCTTTCGAGTGAGAAGTCTGAGCGTTCGACACTCAAAAATCGGGCCCCTGGTTCGTAGATCTTCTCCTCGAAAAAAATAGGCATAAATCTTCAATAGGGAGCAAAAGTAAGTACCTATATGGCCATATTAACATTATGAAAGGGCTCTACTTATGATTGTATTTAGCTATCGCACTAACCTCGCCCTTACGAATGTAAGGATCAAGGCTGCGAGGCGAGGTCAAAGGGCAAGGGCGCGTTAAGGAAGATAAATAGGGATTGATTATCTGATTCGAATTTCCTTTATTCAACAGAAGTTTTTTTTCTTCCACTCGATTCCCACCGGCTTGCGTAATTTTCAGCCAGTCTACTTCTTTTACTACAGCTCATGAAGAATAAGAAATGCAAGTTATTTCCGGCTTCTCTAAGAATATTTTTGACGCACCGCCACTGGTAGGTACCGACCAAGAAGTTTAGATACATACTGGAGGTTGCGCGCTGAACATTCGTTTGAAGCTAGAAAATATGGCCTTGAATGACTGTCTGTTGTCTTGCATCTCTTTCACTCTAATGTAAGATGGTAACAGTGACGTCATTCAAGGTCATATTTTCTTGCTTCAAACGGATGTTCAGCGCGCAACCTCCGGTATGTATCTAAACTTCTTGGTACCGACCTAAAACTGTACAGAAATAAATTCAAATTTCAGTTGGAAATGAAACGCAGATCCAGAATAAAATTTTCCATTTACCGTTATCAGATAACCACGTTAATATAAATAACGTAAACCAAATAATGGTTCGTTTGATCATCATACACCTACTAAATTATGTTTCATATATACATGTCAGTAATATATTAGTCAATCAAATTATTGAGCTTGTTAGTAGCCTCCCGTCGGTTCCCCACACAGGTTTTCCCGCCACAATTAGGGTTCATCATCCTACTATATTTAGTACAGTTAGTAGACATGGGGAAAAGCGTTACTTTTCGATCACCGTTATTGTTATTCTCGTTCCAAAAAAATTACATTGAAAAATCACCGTGACTTTGTCACTTCGGTTATTTCGTGTCACGACATTTGCGTGTCGATCGTTCCCGGCAGTTACTGATATTTTTGTAACAACTGATGTTACTCTGTGACAGCGCACCGCAGTCACAGTCACAGTTAGTAACAGCGGTCACGAGGCACGACCCGCACGACGCGACGCGTCGCTTTCACACTGTTCCAGTGATATCGTCGCTAAGTAACAACGTTATTTTGTAACTTTGTTACTTCGTGACAAGTCACACTGTTACTTTTTAACGGCGGATCACCGTGATTTTTTCATCGTGAAGTTATTTATCACCCACCTCTAACAGTTAGGGATGTTTGCACCAAATAATACAATCAATAAGTGCGAATTTTCTCGAAAGGCATCAAATTCGCAATCAAATAGCGAAAAAATTGAATCAAAGAATAGATAATTACATAGCTATAAAGTTTTAAAAGGGGGCTTTATCTGTCCCTTTTCCGCAAAACGCTCCTTTGTATTGTTAACGATCGTCATTTACTATGGCGCTAGAGGTCAGTGACTTCACAGATCTGTGACGTTTTCTCTGTCTAACCAGCAACATCTAAACGTGATCAAAACGGTTGTAGTTTCGTAATTTTTTGCGATAGGTACCTATTTTCACATTCTGCCAATTTTTTTTGTTTCCAAGTCAAAATTTGATTTGATTGAAATGACAGCTGGTTTAGGTACAGTTAACACCAGTAACCTGGCAACCGATCAACACGCATCGTAATCAATTTTATTTTATTTAATATTTTCCCGGTAATTTTTTGCAGACCTTATGTTGTAATTAAAGTTATCATATAATAGACAACACAAATAAACAATATTCTCTGCGGAGACTGCAACCGGAGCCCGAGCGGCGCGCCTCCCTACGATGACCTGTAAGCGGTCCGTCAAAGGAGCTGTCATTGTTGAAATAATAACAAAAAATCAACAACAAATAACATTGGATCTTTACTTTTGCATCAAGATTATTTATTATGTAGTGCCTGTTTCAACCAAAAATGCTCATTTGAGTAGTGCATCGTTAGTTCCGGTGAAAGACTCGCTACGCGTACTGTGAGACATCCTATTGAACTGTAACTGTACATAATAGCTTTACTTTTTCTTGTCTTTCCCTTTTTGTATTTCGTTTATATTTTGTGTACTAATTTTACTTAAGATTATGACTAGTCAAGATGCCCCACCCCAGATCTCACTCCTCGAATGTCCTATTTGTGCTGATAGCAAGCGTTACAAAGGCGAACGTGGCCTTAAAATCCATTGTGTTCGCGCTCATCGCCCACGCACCGACCAGCCACCGGCAACCCCATCGCCACAGAATGTGACAGCCAACATCCCTAATGCTAGGCCAACTCAAACTCCGCTTGCCCAGTTTTTATCTGCCCTTAAAGCCAGCTGTAAGTTGAGTAAAAGAATCCCTAAAGGAGCTCGTGCCGCAGCGACGAGAAGCCTGGCGGAGTGCATAACGAGAGTTGTAACAGATAATAGTTTTTCCTCATGGGAATATCTCTTAACATTTGCATACCAAAATTTTCACATTCCTCGCTCTAAATCTAACCGTAGTCTAACGTCACTAATTAAACATAATGTTTCGAACCCAGGTTTTCCCACATCACCTCCCGATAATCCAAATCCAAACACATCTACCCAAACCCCAACTCCACAAAATACTAAACATAAAGGAACATTAATTGAAAGTAAATTATCCGACGGGGATTTAAAAGGTGCCACTAGATTACTTTTTTCTAGTGACACCTTAGCGACTTATTCTCCTGGTGTGCTCAGTGCTCTTCAGGACAAACACCCTACTTCAGTTTCCTCACAACCACCTAACCCTCCAACTAATTCAGTACAACCGCTGCAAGTATCAAAAAAACGCCGTTTTACAGGCTATATTCTCCTTCCCCGCCGGTTCGGCGGGAGGGTTGGACGGGATAACTCCCCAACACTTAAAAGACCTGACTAGTCCGCTCGCAGGTGATGCCGGCGAGACCTTACTAGAGGAGCTCACTGCTTTAACAAACTTAATGCTTGCAGGAAAGGTTTGTCCCGATGTTGTCCCCATATTATACGGGGCTAACCTTATTGCTTTAAAAAAAAAGGATGGTGGCATCCGCCCTATTGCTGTCGGCAGTACATTACGGCGCCTTACCTCAAAGATGTGTTGCCGTGAGTTCCACTCCCGCCTAACAGATAAATTTAAACCAATACAGCTCGGTTTTGGCCTGAAAGGTGGTTGTGAGGGAGCAGTCCATGCAACCCGAACTTTCCTCAATAGCCAAGATTTTGAAATCCTAGTCAAAATAGACGTCAAAAATGCGTTTAACTCAATAGACAGGGGGGTCTTACTAAACCAAATTAAAAGCGACCTTCCAGAAATATACGCATACCTTTGGCAATGTTACGGAGCTCCCTCAAAACTGATGTATATGAAAAACGAAATATCTTCTTGTGTAGGTTGCCAGCAAGGAGACCCTCTTGGCCCTGTGATTTTCAACCTTGCTATCCACCTTATCATCACCCGACTCACTTCCGATTTAAATATTTGGTATCTAGATGACGGCACTATCGGGGGCAAATCTTCATCAGTTTTGGGCGATCTCCAAACTATTATCAACCGATTTTCTGAAATTGGTCTGTCAATCAATTTCAACAAGTGCGAATTGTTTATTTCCAATACCATTTCATCAAACATTCGTACATCAATAATCAATGATATCAACATTCTCACACCGAATATCTCAATTCTTTCGCACGAAACTCTTACACTTTTAGGAGCCCCCATATTTGATGAATCAATTCCAATGAGCATAAATTCTAAAATCGATCATTTTCATAGTTGTTCAGAACTTCTCTTCCAAATTAACCCACACATGGCCATGTACATTCTGCGACTATGTTTATTTTCACCTAAATTTATGGACATCCTCCGTTGCTCCCCAGTTTGGAAATTCCCTTCTATGACGGCTAATATAGACCAAATTTTAAAAGAAACTATTTGCAAAATTCTTAACGTAACTCTTTCATCTTACAGTTGGTCACAAGCTATTCTTCCCATTAAATATGGCGGCCTCGGCATCCGCTCCTCGGGCAGTTTGGCTCTCCCGGCGTTCCTTGCATCTGTCTACAGCACGCTCACCCTCATTGGCGGTATTCTCAAATTACCTTCAACCGTCAATGTCCCGGTGTCGTGCCTAGCAGATGCAGAACGTGCCTGGATAGCAGAAAATCCCAACGAGCAAATGCCGGAGGAAAAATCTAGTCAAGCCGCATGGGATACCTTAAAAATAAAAAATGTCCACCAATCACTACTGGAAAATTCACACACTAGAGACGAACGGGCTAGGCTACTCGCAGTTTCAGAAAAAGAATCGGGACATTGGTTGCATGCGCTTCCGTCACGAAACCTTGGCTCTGTTTTAGATCCCTCTGCACTGCGAGTCGCGGTGTGCCTTCGCCTGGGCCTCCAAATTTGCGAACCACATGCCTGTAGCCGCTGTGCCCAACCCGTCGACTCTCTGGGTCGCCACGGCTTGCATTGCCCAAAGAGCGCCGGCCGGTTATTTAGACATGCTACTTTAAATGACCTTATCCGCCGTTCACTGAGCACTGCAGCTCTGCCTGCCACTCTAGAACCTTCTGGACTGTCCGCAGCTGACGGGAAGAGACCCGACGGCTGCACTCTCGTGCCCTGGTGCCTAGGTCGCCCTTTAGCGTGGGACGCAACCTGCGTCGACACGCTAGCCCCATCCCACATTGAAGGGTCGGCTCGGAAGCCTGGGACAGCCGCAGACCAAGCCCAAATGTCCAAACGCCGCAAGTACGCATTCCTCACGAATGATTATGAATTCGTCGCACTTGCGGTAGAGACTTTGGGTCCTTGATCGTCCGACACCAAAAAGTTCGTGAAAGAGGTGTCGACACGACTAATAGGCGTCTCAGGCGACCACAGGGCTGGCTCCTTCTTTGCCCAGCGGCTAAGTCTGGCGGTGCAAAGGGGCAATGCAGCCAGCGTTCTCGGCACCATGCCTCAAGCGGGTGAACTGGGTGGGGTATTTTATATATAGAGATAAGTTGATTTTAAAATGTAAATATTTTTCCTTATTATAAATGTCTTAAATTGCGTTAACACCATCAATATTTAAAACATCTCCCTTTCTAAGGTTGGCCATAAGGGGGCGTCAGATATTTATGCAAGATCTGTTGTAAGGCGCGGATACAGGGGGGGGGGGGGGGGGAGGGGGGTAAAAAGTGCCCCTCCGCCCCCCAATACTTGGGTGGTGCCCCCCACTGAACCAAAATAGTGGATCCGCGCCTGTCCCTTGTGGCAAATATTAATGCTGTAGGTACCTACACAGATTTAGGTACGCGTCTCCGGAGTGTGAACACAACAATTTAGGACTAGACATTTTTGTATCCATTCATAATCCTCCTAAAGTCCTAAACGAGCCTCTCTCCGTTTCCAAGCCGCTAGCCGCTAACTATATTGACTACAGGAAAATTACTTGTTTTTTCGACTGTCAATGACCCACCCAGCTATAGCGTTACCTGATTAAATTACTTAATTTTCGGGACAAAAGCGTTAAAATTTCGTCAATTGAATTAAGTGCCTACTGTAGCGCTGAAATGGCGCATTTTTTTGCTATGGTAACTGTTTTCAGGGTTCAGCGTTTTGATCAAATATCAACGATGAAAAACGGGAATCCCGAAAATGCTGGTAACTCTATCCAGTTGGGCAGTTTAAATAACCTGGTTTGTGAATTCATATAACCAGTGAATAGCCATTTTCTGGGTGAGCTCGCTTCACCGTCGGCCTCATCTTTGCCCCCTTGCTAGATGCTGGCCAAGAGCAATTGTCCGCGTCTTTTCCATCCATTAGCGAAATGATTTTCAGCATAAAAAATATCCTATATGATAATCCAGGCTATAACTCGTAGTACACCAAGTTTCATCATAATATGTTTAGTCGTTTTCGTGTGACTGAGTAACAAACATCTAAACTTTCGCATTTATAATATAAAATAGGTTTTCAATACGGTATTTTACTCATAGTCAAAACAGCAACTTTTTATTAAATGTCAAAAACGATTTGTTAATATGAAGTTTGTAGGGAAATACTGTCTTAGTGACGTCACTAAGACAGTGTGAATTGGTATGTACAATACCTTACATAGACAAAATGCGGCAAATTAAAATGAAAGCTTGTAAAAACCGTTGAAAACTTACTAACAAATCATGACAAAGAGACCACATTCATGGCTGTTTTCAAAAGCTCTCAGTGTTCGCATAAAAGCCCCTTTCACCGTAATTTTGATACGGGGTGAAACTACGTGTTTTCGATTCAGTGAATAGATCACGTGGATACTACCT
Organism: Cenopis cana; assembly: GCA_951800055.1. Taxonomy (NCBI): domain Eukaryota; kingdom Metazoa; phylum Arthropoda; class Insecta; order Lepidoptera; family Tortricidae; genus Cenopis; species Cenopis cana. Next base: position 4,273,003 of record OX637495.1, read on the forward strand.
AATAGGCACGTAATATTGTGTGTACAAAGTACAAAGGCCAGCCCCTCTAGCACAACATGGATTCCGTCTCTACTCGCGCGCGAGATAAGCTACCTGTCACTTTTTGACAGCATTAATCAGACAGTGACAGGTAGTCTATCTCGCGCGCGAGTAGAGACGAGGTGCATGTTATGCTAGCCCCACAGGGCTCCCAAATAGTTCGGTCAAATCGGCTTTAAGTATTTTTTTAGGGTTCCGTACCCGAAGGGTCAAAACGGAACCCTATTGGTGACGCCCAGACGTCCGTCCGTCCTTCCGTTCGTCCGTCCGTCCTTCCGTCCGTCGTCTGTCACACAGGTTTTACAGTCAAACGGTTGAAGCTACAGGATTCAAATTTACACAGTATAAGCATCTTGATGGCCCGAAGCCATACAAATAGTCAAAACTTGTTTTTAAATGTTTTTAAGAGGGGCACCCATACAGCCAAAGGGGGGCGCGAAAACACCCATCCAAGTCCTGACCGCTGGCCACGTTGCTTAACCTTAGATACCGCAAGCGGTACGCAGGAGCCACTGGGCCACGAGCGCTCCCGACTTAAAAAGTATCCTGTATTACATGGTAATCCAGGCTAGAAACACGCTGTATACCAAGTTTCATTCATCATAATCCGTTCAGCCGTTTTTGCGTGATTGTGTACATTAGTTTTCTGCAAAACAATACCTATACTTTTTGCAAAACAAGGTGAGACCGTTTATAACTTTATTTTACTAAACGGTTAAAACTCACGTATTAATTGTCGCTTCGGGCGACATGTTTCGAACTCGTCGGGAGTTCTTCCTCAGGATGAGTGCGTCTGCGACCCGCGCCGATTGCACACTGTCGAACTACCCGCCGCCCGCCGCAAGGCGCACGGCCGCACGTGACGCACGCGCAGACAGCGCGGGGGGGGGGGGGGGGGGGGCGTGGTGAGAGATCGTCCCCCCCCGATCAATAGTAAGCACACTGAACTCACTATGTCCACTCGATTGTCACAACGTACTTCCCGCTCTATGATCGGAATCACAGGTTTCCATGCCGGCGGCAACACCCAGCCACCGTCACGATTAAAGTTAGGGCGGCGCCCAAGCGCGGCAAACATGTCGCCCGAAGTGACAATTAATACGTGAGTTTTAACCGTTTAGTAAAATAAAGTTACAACATGTCTCACGAAAGTTTAAATTCAAGGTGAGACCGTGTTATCAAATGTCAGGAGTTAAATCTGCACTATTCCTGTGTTCGACTGATCTGAGGTTTTGCATAATCTAGTATAAAGGCTGAAGCGCATGAATAGTTAATTTTAGACCTCGTAGAGCTATTTTGGTCATGGAGCAGGATGGCAGCTATAAATATAACAACAACCTAGAGCTATTTTGGTCATGGATCCGGATGGCTGCTATAAATATAGCAAGCCTACAGTATTGAATATATTATACTCGTATTCGCCGTTGACTGTACCCAGCGGCGGCTGTATCAAAGTGAGGTAATTAATCATACATTTGCCACTGAGCGAAGTGGCCCTTTATTTGCGACCTCAATAAAGGGCGCAATCGACTCTCCGTAGGTACTGCATTTGATTTGATGGGTTTCACGACTTGATATGACGCGTTAGCTCGACGCGCACACACTTGGAAATCAAATTGGCATAATATGATATCTGTGTGTGACAAATTGTGCTTCCTCGCTCGCTCCGATAAGTAATAAATACGCGTCCTCCTCCGTGCGATCTAAAATTAAAATGTCGTTTTTGATCAATCACCCTTTCGATTTACAAAAAGAACATGAAAAAACCGGCCAAGTGCGTGTCGAGCCACGCGCAAGGTAGGGTTCCGTAGTCGTCCACCCGTTATACATTATATGGACTAAAAAGTACGCAAACTTATATTTAATATGTTTTTGACAGAATTAACAACATTATCTAAGGTATCAATGGAAATTGTTCGAAAGTTTGCTTTTGCAAACTACATTTCTGAAGTTAGGCTATTACTCGTTAACTAGTAATGTCTACTTAGCTGTGATAGTTTTCCTTTTAAGTTCATTGTATATACTACTACCTTGACTTTTTTCACATGCCTAGTAGCCACCTTGGGGGACACTTAAGAGGGTACGAACATTTCGCTCCAACTCATCCTAGCCGCGATCTCCCTGCGAGCGGCCATGTTTAGCTACACACTAAAACGATTACTGTGTGCGTGCGGTTCGAGTGCTGCCGGTTGAACTGACATGTCTTGATCATTGTTATAGAGTTAGAGTGAGGTAGGAAAAAATGTGGTTAGTTTTAAATGTTTTTATTTTATTAACATTACGTACCTACGCACTTATTAAGGTGGTTCGATTTTCATACAAAAAACGATCGACATTTATTATCTCATTACACATTATTAATACTTAAATATGTGTTAATCTATTTACTTCTGACTATTCATTTTCGCGAAATTAATAAAAAACCTGTGTTTCATACAGAAATTACGCAAAAAACAACGTTAATTTTTTATAAATTTTACGTTTGGGAGCGTGATAACTGTCATGTACATTGTGACGTTCGGCCTGGTACTTTAAATTACTTTCCACAGAAACTACTTGGCCTAAAAATCTGAAATTGCACATACATATAATTCGGTAACTAGTCCAAACAACGCAGTCATAAATTATCGGGCGCTCGTTAAGAATAAAAATATATAAATGAATATGAATATGAGAGTAAATTTACACAAAAGATAACAACCAGTAAACATATGTTGGGAGACTATACAAACGATTTTTAGAGGTGCATGAACACGAATTAATCAACAAAATTGGAATAAGTTTGTCAGGAAAAAAGTCAAATTTGGAATGATAATTACGTGGAGTCCACGTGTTACGGGGACTAGTTTTACTTTAAATTACTTTCCACAGAAACTACTTGGCCTAAAAATTTGAAATTGCACATACATATAATTCGATAACTAGTTCAAACAACGCAATCATAAATTATAGGGCGTTCGTTAAGAATAAAAAAATATAAATGCATATGAATATGAATATGAGAGAAAATTTACACAAAAGATAACCAGTAAACATATGTTGGGAGACTATACAAACTATTTTTAGAGGTGCATGAACATGAAATAATCAACAAAATTGGAATAAGTTTGTCAGGAAAAAAGTCAAATTTGGAATGATAATTACGTGGAGTCCACGTGTTTCGGGGACTAGTTTTACTTTAAATTACTTTCCACAGAAACTACTTGGCCTAAAAATCTGAAATTGCACATACATATAATTCGATAACTAGTCCAAACAATGCAGTCATAAATTATCGGGCGCTGGTTAAGAATAAAAAAATATAAATGAATATGAATATGAGAGTAAATTCACACAAAAGATAACAACCAGTAAACATATGTTGGGAGACTATACAAACTATTTTTAGAGGTGCATGAATACGAATTAATCAACAAAATTGGAATAAGTTTGTCAGGAAAAAAGTCAAATTTGGAATGATAATTACGTGGAGTCCACGTGTTTCGGGGACTAGTTTTACTTTAAATTACTTTCCACAGAAACTACTTGGCTTAAAAATTTGAAATTGCACATACATATAATTCAATAACTAGTTCAAACAACGCAATCATAAATTATCGGGCGCTCGTTAAGAATAAAAAAATATTAGTTTGAATTTTACAATTAAAGGAAAGATCCGAAATGTTCACAGAACGTCAAGAACATAGAAGCACATATCCAGACATAGAAATATCACTAGCAGCAATAGGTAATAGGTAACATGGTGCCTTAAGGTATGATTCCGCTGCCGACTGCATACAACAACTGCACCTTCCGCCGCACTCCAAATTGAACTGTAATCATAAGACTAAAAGTCCCAATTTAGAGTGAGCGGCGTGTGCTGTTCCGACACTTCTCCGCTCATTTCAAATTGAGCTTTTTACGCATACTATTACGGTTCAATTTGGAGTGCGGCGGAACGTGCAGTTGCTGTATGCAGTCGGCAGCGGAATCATACCTTTACCTTTTAACTTGTGTGGCCGTAGTACTGTTGGATTTTTTCGTCCCAAACAATTTACGTTTATTGCCCATTTCTGTAAAAAATCATATTACTTTATTGCTTTGAGAAGAAATAAAATACCAAGTATCAAATTATTAATCTGTAGCGGACGCGCTACATCTACAGAATAGCAGTATCGGTGTGAGCTTGGTCACCGACCTTAACGCACCGAGGAGAGCGACACGTGCGTTCCTTGGGAAGGCCCGGCGCGTAATGAATCGAACAACGTTGTCGCGCGCTGTTATATTGTGAATTATAGTGGTTTTTAAAAATTCGTCTAAATTAAGTGGGTTATCCATAAGCGTTAAAAAAAATAAGAAATATCAAGCAAAACCTGTAGTTTTATAATAATAAGTTTTTTTTTTCAAAATATTATAAAACATGTGAGGAAAAAAATGTTTAAACAAACCGATTTAGACATTTTGTAGTATTTTTTTTAGATAGTAAAAACCAATATTTCAGAACTAGTGCGATCGCTATGTACTAAAAGACTATACATCCTATTGTAAAAGATAAACATCCAATCGTTTTTGACAATTTAAAATGGAAATATTGTACCTGAAAGATAGCTCTGACGCGTATTTTTGCAAAACACTCCGACGAAAACCTGACTGTTTTAAATAATCGTACATAGAAATAAAAGTTTAGCAACGCTATGGTCTAGAATAAGAGTTTATCTATACAAAACAGAAGTTTACTTTAACAATGTAGTCACTTGAACAAAGATATGACGTTAGAAAAAACCGTATATTTTCTAAAATACCAACTTTTTGTTCGTACAGTCTTAACCATAACAAAAATTATCACTTCAAAGCTTAATATCACGCTAACCAAAAATGCTTTTGGAAACCTTATAATATTTTTAAAAGAGCTATCCAACGATACCCCAAACGATGGGGTTTGGCAGAAAAAAAAATTGCACCACCACTTTACATGTAGTACCCAAAAAAAATTTTTTTTAAAGATTTTATTCTACCGTTTTATCGGCGTCATTGATATGTATACTCATGCCAAATTTACAGCTTTCTAGTACTAACGGTTACTAAGAAAAACGGGGGTCGGACGGACGGACGGACGGACATGGCGAAACTATAAGGGTTCCTTGTTTACTACGGAACCCTAAAAACATAGAGAAAACTCGCAGATCCTAGATCCTGATCATAGTCACGGTTCTTTATATTTGTATTTTATATATTTTATCCTGCTCTCGGGACAATGATGTCCCGGGCCTTTTGGAGGCGTGCCCGGGGCCGAAGTACCGCAGCACGGTAAGTACCAACGCGTACCACATAGCCAACAAGTAGAGGACCTTTTGACAATTTAATGAAATGCAAGGGGTACACCGAGCGGATGTTGTCCCTGCCCGTGTCATGGGACGCACACAGAGACAGCACCCGTCAGGGTGTATAAGGACTATTGCTGGTTGATGGAGTCTAAATGAACCGGGTTATTAGGTGAAGATCATGGACTAATGGCTGGGCTATTGGGTGAGACATCGGACGCTTGCCTAATAAAACAGTCTCACATTTTATTTCCGGCAGACGGTGACACGCTCTCTGCTAGATGGGTCCCTATTCATCAGCGACATTAAAAAATGGCCTATGGGCAACACCGGTCAGAGAGCTGGGGGGTAGAGACACTGGACTTTAAACATATAGGCAACTCGCCACTCAGGTGACCAAATCTGCCCTCGATCAACAGCTCTTGCGACTCCACTTTGGAGGGCCGGTTAAAGCAAGTCAGAGGCGAGTATTGTATTATTTTATTATCTATGTTTAATAAACCTTGAAAATATAAGAGAAAATTTGCTTTATTTTACTAAACGGTTAAAACTCACAATCGACGCGGGTCGCAGACGCACTTATACTGAGGAAGAACTCCCGAAGGTTCGAAACATGTCGCCTGTTCGCGCCTGAACGCGCCCTTAGCGGCGCGGCACAGCGCATGCTCCAGTTTTAAATAAAGAAACGTCATTCACGGCCCCGCGGCCGCGGGCCGCGACAGATTCATTACGATTTCTCTACTCAATGCAATATTATCTAATATTTTGTAATTTATTCAACGTTATTAAATGTATTTCAAGAAGTAAAGTCTTTTACGAACCTGCGCCAACATCGCCCGAAGTGACAATTAATACGTGAGTTTTAACCGTTTAGTAAAATAAAATTATAACATGTCTTACAAAAGTTTAAATTCAAGAGAAAATTTGCACACAACCTCCAATATTCAGTACTTATTTTTTTCCTATTACAAAATATAGATATGTTTGCACTTTACAGAAACATGAAATGAATATGGCTTGCCAACCTGAATTTGTCATGAACACAGTCGTTATGATATTGATTAATTCGCAACCCACCACCTCTCACCTCAGTATATACAATCAGCATCACAAATACCTACGCATGTTAAGAGGTCAATAGCTCTTATTCCCTTACAATACAGACTAATATTTACGAATTAATACACTTAGCTACTTCCGCTGTCTGTCTATCACAAAGGACCTGTGTGCCGTAAATTGGCTCATTCTGTTGCTGCGTCTGATGAACCAAACCCCTGAGCTTACAAACAACCATATTTCTATAACCATAGAGCCTCATTTTGATTGTCACGAGACAATCAATGTAGAATATTGCCTACTCGCTGAATCAATTGGTAATTTGTGACTGATTATGCGGTAATAAGTTTTTGTTTAGAATACCTATAAAAAGGCTGTGCTAGTTTGATTATAGTAAGCTGTAGTAGTGTGATTTTTTTATTGAGATTTATTTTCCCTAAAATAACACAGCTACTCGTACATTACTCACAAGAATTATAACATACGAATGTATAACACTGCACAACACAGAGAATAACATTTTATTTTCTTGTACAATCTAAGTGAAATTCATCGGGCACCTTCTTTTGGAGGATCTCGTCGAGCCTTACAATTTCGCCCTACACACCTAGTCTAGGGTGGGTAGTTTCTGAGATATGGCCGTTCTATTTTGACAGCTGTCATCCGAAATGAAGAACTCGGATTTTGCTCGTCGCAACGTTGGTGAACACACGTGCCCGGCGCGGCGAAGAGCAGAATCCACTACCGAACAAAACTAGTTGCCTACTGTCATGGCGTCGTTACCGAACAACGTCACTGAACAAGTATTGATTGGCGAAAATTTGTATTTTATTCTAAGCAACTGAATTTTAATAACAACATAAAAAAGGGAAGAAATTAATATAAACGAAAACTTATACTAAATAAAAAAAATGCCCCAGGTCCTCGGTGCACGGTAGGGTTCCCAGAAGGCTGGCCGCATTGCCACGCTGGATAGCAATGCTAATCCGTTGTGCGAAATAGTGGCCAGCCCTCTGGTCACCAGACGCTTCTATAAGGCGCGTCGAGATGTCCTTATAGAGGCGCCGAGCACTTGGACCCCATGGCCCCAGGGTCTCAACCCCAAACGCCGCAAACAAGAGAGCATATTTGCGACGCTTGAGGTTTTCTGCCGAGGAGGCAGCTGCGCCAGCATCAGTTTTGGTGCCTGGAATATGGGACGGTGCCAGGGTAAGGTATTGGCGAAATCATCATAAATCTGATGGAAATCCTTTTTTAAAGAAGAAGAATGAAGATCTCGTCGAGCCCTACACACCAGGAGTCTATAGGATAGGGTGGGTAATTTTAAATCGCCTTTTTACTATGATAAAAACCGCGAGGAGGATTTAAATGGAGTCAAACTGACCTACGTATATTCAACTATGTCGTCAGCAATATTCAACATGGCTGAACATAGAACAAAGCCGTCACCGTCAGTCAGGCCTCTGTGAATGACATCGCTAACAGTTTCCGAGCGTGCACCGGGGAATTGTAATTTAGTCCGTTTGAATTGAATTGTTACTCGTAATTGAACGCCGACATACTAATGTGTGTGTCTGTTGAGCTTTTGTTAAAGCGGATATTACACTGTCCTGAATTTAGGACACTTAGAAGGGTTCCGACCTATACGTTAGGGCGAGATGCTTCAACTCCGCTCCACTAGTTAGGACGCCTGATTCAGGACAGTGTAATACCCGCTTAAATGGATTTTGAAATAACATACCACACCAATATTCAAGACTTACACATCCGTATTTATACTCGTATATCTTATATTAATAGTAACTCCTGATACCAGACTGTATTTAATTGTATCTGCTTATCATTTGTATCTGTCAGTTACTTTGTCATAGTTTAATTTTGTTATTTCTAATAAATAATTTTAATCCTAATTCCTATTCATATTATGTAAAAAATATTGAAAAGGTTACGAAATTTGATTCATCGTATCAGTATAAGAGATTCTTTGTATCTGTGTTATGTTATGTTATGTGTGTTATGTGTGCTGTCTGTGGAATTGTAGCTCCCTAACTAAATTTGAGTGCGGTTTTCGTAATCGAAAATCTTTCTAGCGGAGATGGTAATTAGGCTTAGCTTTGTTTTGTGTCGGAGGTTTTTTCATTTAATTTTTTGTATTATAATTAACTTTATCTACACACATATCATAAATCCTCTAATATGCGTTCGGAAACCGTAGAAAATGACTCTCATTTCAACATTCAATGAATTTATGGCAATTTTCTTATCTGTGGCTCAAGGGCCTGACACGCTTTGTAAGAGAAAGATAGCCTTATTGCGATTCCTATGAGAGCAAGTAGAAAATAGTGCGATGTTTTGTCCTTATCACCGACCGGACATTTTTTCATGGTCGGGTAAAAGTAATCTGTCATTAGTGTCAAGAAGATTGCAAAACAAAGTGGCAATATTTTGCAGTGCATTTTATAAGTGGAAAATTAATGATGAATTTGGTTTAAATGAACAATAATTTACCAATCATCAGATCCGTAGTGTTTGGTTGTTCAGTGCAAACATGGTGGGGTGTTCAGTGTTTGGCTGTAAAAGCAATTTCGACCGAAAAAAGGCGGATGTTACATTCCATGCGTAAGTACATTTTCTTTGAATTTTGGACCCGTGTTTATTTCTAAAATCTCACCGGAACCAAATAACTGAGCTAAATCATTAGTTATATCATGAGACAATAGATGAAATAGGAAAAATATGTGAATTAATTAAAAAATAACCTCCAAACATTTGACATACAAACCGGTCAAATCGCGTAGTATAAATCTACCATAGAAGCCAGCTTAGCATTGATGTCCCACCATTCAGTCGGTTTATAATTCGATTTCGGGATACCAACAAATAATAAAAAAATCCCCTAAAGATTACCCCACGTTTCGGGAATTTCAAGTAATTTATTTTTTCAGTTTTTCAACAGAGGATGAATCCCGATTTGAGGACTGAGGGAACAGGAAAGTAAATTGGGTAAAATAATCTATAACTGCTTATTATATATTTGTTTATTTATTGAAAAATAAAGTTATAAATATAATATATTATTGTAAATAAATTACCTGTTCTAATTTGAAGTTTATACTTTTATTCCAACAACTACATCATTTATCTGTGAAAGACAAAAAGGGGCATGGAAGTAGTAAGCACTATCTGGTTACATTACTTACTACTTTCATCGTCTAGAGACTTAAACATTTAGCATGGTTCTTTGGGTGACGTGATGACCAGCAAGTCAAGCGGCGAGCAGGAAGGCCAGCGACCAGCGGCGAGCGGCGAGAACAAAATGTATAGATTTGGATCAGTGAAATCGCCGTTTGATGCAACGGTGATAACCGGTGACTATATGTATATTTATAGGTAAGATTATCACAAAAAAAGTGGCCGGTCGGGATCACTTATTTTACGATATCGCCTACGATGTTGTGTAAATTTAGTTAGTGAGTCAAAATGGCGACTTAGTCACTATGGAATTTGATCACTTGTAACTAAGTACTATCCGACTAAATTTTTGGGGTAATTTTTTGCAACCATGGTATCCCCATATTTTGACGTCATAATATGAGAAAGACATAGCCCCGGTCGCTTGTTGGCGCATCTATAACTACAGAGTATATACTATATCTATGCTGTGGCTAAGGCTACAGCAGTAATAAAATATTTTATTTTAATCTCATATAATGATGTTAAAATATTACGTCAAACAAAACTGTCAAAATTTAAATGTCAAAGTTGACATGTCCCTATTCTAGTATCACTGAAAATTCAAATTCAGTCGATGCGAAATGTCAGCTCGATGTTTTTTTAGTATATATCGCACGAAATTTGAGCTAGAACGACATGATCACATCAGAATAAGGACTCTTTACTTTTTAAAATAACATTCAGGTATCGGTTGCCAGTTCTGATTTCGATATTTCCGCAACCGTACAAAAAAGGTTGTATTAACACAATTATTGTATTTATTTACTACGGTTTCTGAACCCATCTTAGAGTAATTATAATATGTGTGTAGATAAAGTAATGTATGCAACTGTACATAATTAGGCATTAAAACACTCGTGTGACCTTATTATGAAACTCGCCTTCGGCTCGTTTCATAAAACACACTCGTGTTTTAATGCCCCTCATTATGTACCAGTTGCATAAACTACTATTTTAAGCGTTATTACAAGCACAATTGACTCTGCATTACTGGAGGTTCCTCCCTACATGACAAAGGACAATCGGTATCATTAAGTAGTATACAGTTTTCGACCTCATATCTAAAAGAGTGTTAGTATGTACCTATATATAGAAGTATTATTACGGGCAACGGGGAATCAATATCTACAATGTGCTCAATCCTTCAATGGTAAATCCATTACGAATCACGAGCGTGATCGTGAAATTGTTACCTAAGGATAACAGAGGGAATCGGTTAGGTACAGTCAAGGGCACCAATATGTATACACTTTTTCACCTTATTCCATTGAAATAAGGTCCAAAAATGTATACATATTTATGCCCTCGACTATATAGTATAGTTGGGGTTGGCTGCCACTTTTTCCGCTTAGAACTCGTTCATCGCGTTAGAATTTAATAGCTATACTTTATTTCCGGCGCTAACATTAAGGGATGATTTCCGGGTTGAAAAGTATTCCATGTCCTTCCCCGGGGCTCAAACTATCTCCATACCAAATGAAATAAATAATTTAATTTTAATAAATACATAATCATTTGCATTCATCCAGTAGATAACCAGAGTAACCTTGTCTTTTATTTGCACATAGTAGTTTCTTCTTGGCCTTCCTCTTTCTCTCCTTCGTCCAGTCTTCTTTTCTGTAATGGTCTTAAGGAAAAGACTCAATCATTATAACTAGCCTATTCTCTATGACGAGGATAAGTCTATATATAATACGATACAAATACTCTTTATTGTACACCTCAAAAAGAACACAGCACAGAACTACAACTGACTAAAATTCAGTTGCAAGAATGGCAAGTAAAATAAAAGTTGAATTTTTGTTCGCAAAGCCATGTATCCATCAATGTCGAGATTTAGCCCAGGCATTTAGAGCGGTCAGTAAATTATGTCAATAAATATCGGCGGATTAGTTTGTTCGCGCCGACGTAGTGTCTAGTGATGGGTGTCTTAAAATGAAATGCATTATAATAAATTATTGATCTTGCTGATCAGAATTTTACAAGCCTTATATCAAATTAAATAACAGTAATATATGTAACTATAATAAGTTACATTATTTCATTTGATGGTCGTGAATAAAAGGCAATTTTATTTTATTTATTATTTTTATTTATCAAATTCACATGTTATTTTAATTGTTGAAGTTTACTTTCCCTTCCATTGTTTAAATAACTTTTTAGTAGTAACGAAATGATATGATCGTCGCTTATTGTACCCTATCATTAAAAAAAAAAGAAAAAAAAAACATAATTTTACATGATATTTTAATGTTTGAATATTTAGTGTATACGTATTACTCCCCGAGATTCATAGTTGACCACTATGACACGTATGGCTGAACGCTCCCTACCTCATAAACGGTTGAGCACTATAAAAATATTCTGGGACGCAAGTCCGTCGCAAATTTTATGCTGTGTATATAATGTATGTAATTTTAAATAGAAATCACGTTAAAGACGTGAGTGACCCGTTTATTTAGATATATTTCAAAATGACCTATGAATCACATAGGTACACTAGATTTTATGTGACTTTAAAGAAAATTTATGTAACGCCAAAATGAAGGTGTATACGAACTTCCAGCTCATTATCTGTCATTCCGAGGTTGACCTGTTTTTCATGCTTAATTGACCGGATTATCTTCCTTTCCAAAGTGAATGTGTGTGTCCTTTAAATTTCACTAAAGTTACAGAAATTAATATATATGTCGCAGGCAAATCGTATAAACCGCCGTATGGCTAGGCGTTTTAAGCAATCCGGCAAGTACGATCCGGCTAAACGTTAGCCGCCATATTGTAGAACGTATTGTAATGACGATCCGGCTAATCGTTAACCCGCCGGATTACAATACGGCTCTGTTTTGTAAAACGGCTAACCGTAATGTAAAACGGCGGATTATAGTTACAATCCGGCTGCGACATATACATTTATGACAAGGTTTCTGAGCCATCAATTACCATAATAATACTTTTTTTTTTGTAATAGGCTTACTAGCATGAAATTTCTGAATATAGAAAGCTCATTACAAGTAATGCCAAAGCCTTAAAGGCTGAGGCCTTGACAAGTAATTACCTACGTCGGAAGCATTTCAGAGACTTTAGTGAAATTTAATATTTTTCAGTAACACGATTTATAAATGTTTCTACAGCTAAAATGTTTCACAGTTTAAATAAAAAAACGGATTATTTCAGAAATTGCCCATCACTAATTTCGCCGGACCCATGTCAAACAAGCCATAATGTAATGACGTATTTTGATTGATTCATTACATTCTCGACATTGTTATGGATTTGAGATGGATTGATTCATAGCCAGGTGAAAATTGCCAGACGGTATTATATATTCTTGAAAATATTTTTTCACGCCACTGCTCGGAAATATGGCTATAGATGGTGGGAATTGGGGCGTCAAAATTGACATAAACTCAAAAATTGATACCTAAACTCAAGAACAGGACAACTATGAACCTAAACCACATCTAAATCTAAGAACGTACTCGAATGAAAAACTACGGAACCCTAAAAATGGGCGGGAGATTGTGAAAAAGTTATTGTGTTGCTGCAGTTTCGGCATCCACGGACCGGAAGGCGCAGCGTGGGTAGACCCCCCACAAGGTGGACTGATGACCTGGTAAAGGTCGCGGGAGTCCGCTGGATGCGGGTGGCGCAAGACCGGTCATTGTGGCACTCTTTGGGGGAGGCCTATGTCCAGCAGTGGACGTCTTTCGGCTGATATGATGATGATGATGATGATGATGAGTTTCGGCATAACCAACTACCTAACTATAAAATTGGATTTTATTTCCTCGCAGTAGACATGAAAAGATTTATCTATGAGAGCTATGAGGGTGATTGACTGATTTTTTGATGATAGTTTACCCTAAGTAGTTTACCTTATATTGAGTCCGTTTATTTTATACACCACTCCCCAAAAAGAGGTCTATATTTTCACGACGGTGTACGGGCGGCGGAACCCTGAAATCCCGGGATTTTCCCGGGACTGCAAACCCTAATTGTCACCTAATCTTGTAGATATTAACGAAGAGCCACAAGGTATTTTATAATGAAATTTCATCAAAACCTGCCGTGTTTCGTAAATTAACAAGCAGGGAATGTAAGCAAAACGTTATTAAGCGTGTCATAAATTGGTAGACGATATAAAGTTCTCTTTGATGCCTTTCTTATGAATTCTATAGTGTATATACGAATTTGAATGACTCGATATTATATTTTCTGATTCTTTTTGTAAATTAATTAATTAATTTTTCTCTTTGTAAATATTTCTGGACAATCTTACACAACCTCCTCCCAACCTAAGAAAAGCTTGAACTATCGGTACTAGGCGACGATAAACATACTTTTATAGATAAATAGATACTTGAATTTAAACTTTCGTGAGACATGTTATGACTTTATTTTATTAAACGGTTAAAACTCACGTATTAATTGTCACATCGGGCGACATGTCATCCTGAGGAAGAACTCCCGAAGAGTTCGAAACATGTCGCCCGAAGTGACAATTAATACGTGAGTTTTAATCGTTCAGTAAAATAAAGATAAATTGATATTTAAATGCATAGAAAACATGCAAAACTAAGGAACAAATATTCGTGCTCATCACACATAAGTGACCTGACCGGGATTAGAACCCGGGACCTCCAGCTTCGTAGGCACGGTCACTACACCACTAGCCCCCCTTTTACAAGTTGCTAGTTAACGAGTAATAGTCGAACTTAAGAATTGCACTTAGAATGATGACTTAGAAAAGCAAACTTTCGTAAGATTTCCATTGATACTTTAAGTTGTGTCAAAAACATAGTATATATAAGTTTTCGAACTTTTAGGCCCACGTAATGTAACGGGTGGACAGCTACGGAACCCTACATTGTGCGTGGCCCGACACGCACTTGGCCGCTTTTTTATTGCGTGACCTTGGCAGCTTTTCGATAAAACGTCAAACTTAAACTAGTGAGTGGCACTCGCAATGCTCCGAGAAGTTTCTAAAGTCTCGAAAAGAATATGGAAAGTTCACAGAACTAATATTTTACAAACACTGAAAACACGCCAAAAATACTCTGGATTCGCATTAATAATCAGTTTTAATTGCCTGCCTAAATCTAATAATAAGTTATATAGACGTAATGATACGCCTACATTCATGAAAATCCGTCGGAATCATTCTAATGGAAGCTTATTTTTCAATTCTCGTCGAAGCTTCAGAGAACTTTCCCGAAATTAAGGGAATTTTCTGCTACTTACTTGTACAATGCTATTGTGAACTCGCGATGTACCTACTTACTGATTTGATTTGATTACATAATTTTTGACCCTCTGTTATCTCTGGCAACCTTTTGAACGAGCTAGCTCATGCTCGAACTTAAAAATGTTAGTCTCAATAACTCGCCTACCAAATTTCACGACGGTCCGATCAATGATACTTCAGGTATCGTCGAATAAACATTTATACATAATATAAATACAAACATCGGGAATGTTCAAGTAGCTCAGAGAAAATCGGTCAAACACGGCATCATTTTATTTAAGGCGCTACACTGAGAAATTTAGAAACTTTGAAACGCTGTCCTGCCCAGACTAGCAAACAGTAGGGGCTGATTTTCAGATATATGATTCTTGATTATATGAATGTGGTACTGACAATAGCAAAACATGATTGCTTAAAATTTTCTCGATAGAAAATAAATCCAAATTTTCCTTCTTTTCCTCAGCCTACTAAAACAACGCATTATTAAAAGACACGATTAAGTTAATATGATGGGTTAATATGGTGGTTTACCTTATCTAGGTACTCACAAGAGGAAATTTATTAGTATAACTTTATTAGCATATAATTACAAGAATTTAAAGGTATATAAAATAACGAAACAAATTTAAATAATAACATGAAATCACTTAAAACTACGAACATATCAAAACTAATAAAAACTAATTACAAAAGAGGAAATTTAATAAACCTGCACACAGTCAGATATTTAACGAGATTTGTCTAAAAAGCCATTCTCGGAGAGGGTTGCATCCCGTTTTGTC
Source organism: Cenopis cana (assembly GCA_951800055.1). Lineage (NCBI taxonomy): Eukaryota > Metazoa > Arthropoda > Insecta > Lepidoptera > Tortricidae > Cenopis > Cenopis cana. The sequence continues at coordinate 4,288,659 of OX637495.1, forward strand.
GTGAGCGAAAAACAAAGGGCGTCTCTTTCAATCGATATATCGCCTTAACAAAAACCAAATTCATAGCGGTACAATTTCTCTCAAAACTTCAAAAGAAAATCCCGCGGGTATCGAGATTTGTTGAACATTTTCCTTTTAAAATCTTCGCTTTAATTCTGTTAACAGGTAGAATAATTGAAATACAATCAGATTACCAGACAACGGCTATTTTTGAATGTCTATCCTTGACTTTTGTACTTATACTTTTTATTGTACACGTAACTTGTATTTACGGACATAAATATATGTATTATATTTTTATCATTTTTCAGACAGCGAAACAACGACGTGATATCCTTTTCTCCCTTCCACAGATTTACCTCATTTATTGCTCTTTATTGAGTCATCAAGTCACATTGGAAGAAATCTTGTACTAAGTACAGTGCAACTGTTTCAAAAAGTAGTGTAGTGTCAACTGGCGTCTTTGCGGGGAAATTATGATTCAGAGCCTCAAGTGTCCCACTGCTGGACAAAGGCCTGGGATCTTTTTCTTCCATGCTAAATGTCTTAAGCAAAGACGTCAAATTCGTCTCGCGACATCCGAGGAGGTCAGCCGCGACGCCGTGCTCGGTTTTGTGGGACCCACTTGGTGGTGATTTTAGCCTACTAGTCTTCCGGCATGCGTGCCTAGCCCAGTCCCACTTGAGTTTGGCGGCGCGGCGGTGCGATCTACGTCAGCTATCTAGGTTTTAGAACGCGTTATTGTAATTTTTCACGCTCTAAATGCTGCGTTCCATCCTGGCATTCCTGGCTCTCTGGAAAACCTTTGAGGTAAGACTTCTGAACTTTCGCGGCGAAATGCGTCTTTTAAAGATTTAGCATAAACAGAGTACGGTCGGCCTCAAATGGAGCTTAACACTTTTGTACCCTGTCGCTTTAGTGTCATGTTTTAACTGTCATACTAAATTTCCAACGGGTGAAAACGACAAAGTCCCTAAGTATTCAGCTACTTATGATGCTGACTGTACCTACTTTAGAGCTACTTTATGCCTATATTTAAAAACCTTTGGCCAGGTTCACACACACATTCAATAAACCTATACTGCCGGTGGTCGTTGTTGTCGACGAAAAAATACCTAGTGCCTGTTTACACATACTTGCATCTGTTGGACAGACAAGTACAACATAAATATATGTAGAATAGATCGATCGTATAGCATTATAGATATAGTAATTAGTAAATAAATTAGTAGGTATAAGATAACTTGCTTTATTGAAACTGAGCGCGCCTCTCGCCTCAAACGTAAAAGTTTGGCGAGGATTTCATTTAACTGTAACATTTGTATTTTTATAGTTTTGTTAAATAGAATGTGCAGTTAGCATCCGGATTGTGACACAAGTGACGTCATTGTCGACGACACACGCACACTAAAGATCATGAACAACTTTATAATCTTTGCTCACATTTACCATTGATTGAGGCTGATGCCATAGCTTTGAGTCACCCACACTGTGCCCACACTACTAAGTAGGTACTAAGCGATGTACCGGATTGTCATAAATGGCGCAGTATATAATTGTATAATGTGCATAATTATAGCGTATTATAAGGACTAAAGTCTTTTTGTCTGACATGTTGTTTTGTAGACGTAGCAAGGATTGCTCTTAAACTAGTTCAGATATACAAGATAACCAATATTTTCGATGCTTTGCTTTGCGATCTTGACTTTTCGATCAACAGCAATACATTAAACATTACACTGAAGTTGTTTCATAACAATAAACTGCCCAGACGCCATTATAAGGTGGCTGAAGTACAGGATGAATAGACGCCTTAATTAAAGGATCGGAAAAAGTGATTCCCCCAACAAAGGGCCTTTGAAGTATAAGTTAGGGCCAGCGCTCACTCACGTCCGAAGATTCTTATCCCCTTATTTATTATTTTATTTATTTATTAGCCTGCATTTGTGTCCCACTCCTGGGCAAAGGCCTCCCCTCTCTTCCTCCACTCGGTCCAATTTTTTGCCTGCTCCCGCCAATCCGAGCAGAACGCATCCAAATCGTCCCGCCATCTCCTTTTTGGTCTGCCTCTGCTCCGGTAACCGTCTTGCGGGGTCCACTCCGTACTTATCTTGGCCCATCTTTCCGGGTGCATACTCGTACGGCAGACGTGTCCAATGTAAAAATTAGCAAACTTGTGAGCTCAAATGTGTTTTGTCCTTCTCGCAAACACAAATGTCAAAGTGACAAATGAAGACAAACGGTTAAAAGCGCCATTTTAGCCAAAATAAGTTTGGTTCCTTGTATTTTTTAAGGGGATAATTTGCTTTTGATTAGCTTTTATGGTGCCATTCAAACAAGTTTTTAGCAACTACAATTAGAGCAACACGAAGGAGGAAAATGAGAGGCAAAGTTTTCGAGCACTGAAAACGCTCCAAACTTAAATGTGACGTCACAGCACTTATTTCGTACTATATACCGTTGTGTGGGAAAAATAGTAATTTGCTGTTTTTCTCGTGAAATATTGCGTACAATTGTCAATTACTTTTTTATTGAATATTGATAATTCTAGTAACATTAAATTCACATTTGATCTAAAAAAAAAACAACTTAAACAATATTTACTAATATTCATACATACATTTATACTTCCATATCTTTTTATAATTTTGATTAATTTGTCTATTTTATCTTATCTAGACGAGGTCTGATGGTTTTCAGCTCTGATTGTGAGCCATGCCGTGTCGTAAATGTGCGTCGGCCCTTATTAGCCTTCAATGAGACAGTCTTCAGGCTCGAACAGTGTCGGGTGTTTTATAAAATTGCACACTCAGCTAACTATGGTGTGAATCAGAAGACTTTTTGCGAGGGTGCTTGTAAAATAGGTTTAAGGATCGGTGGATGACGTAAGCAGTGTATACATTCAAGCTCAAGTCAGGATTTCGTCGCCGCGTTGGTGAGCGCACGCGCCCGGAGCGACGACGAGCGGAATCCACTACCGTACACTGTCTTGCCTACTGTCATGGCGTCGTTACCGTAGCTCTAGTATAAGTTTTTTCGAAACATTAACTAATTCGAACGCGTTTGCGTTTTGTCTCAAAATGTATGAAAGTGGTATGAAAACGTGAACAGCGCCTCTGGTGGTCACTAGTGGAAACTAAAACAGCGAGTATAACATTTGTTGCTAACCGAAGAACGCGTGTATTTCAAACTCGGTGAGAGCGTTTTCCAGTGTTGCCAGAAGGGTTTTACGTTTCGTTACGCGCAGCTCTTAAAAATAGTACGCAAATTCAAGTTTGGGTACGCCGAACAACATTTATTGACAAACTGTGCTTTATGCAGCTGGTGCATATAGTGTACGCCGTACGATAAAAAAAACCGCAAATCGATGTACAGTTTAGCCGTTAGGCACACACATACTAGAGGTCAAAACAAATTTTTGACCCGCAGTTCCTAAAAAAAATTTCCCTTAGGGGGGGAGAGCAGAGACATTCTTTTTTTTGTATGAAAAAAAGAACATTTTTTTTCAGAAACCTATCGTGTGTCGTATCATATGAAAGAGTTTTTTGAGGCGGTTCTGAAAACATACCACATCATTACATTTCAGCTATTTTTTTTTTTAAATAAATCAAAAATAATTTTCGAAACATGCCAAGTTTGAGGTCCTCTAGACACGATACGGCTGATTTTTATTTTGTACAATATACCACAAATGTTACTTAATATCCTCTTTTCTAACCTCAAAAAAGCAATTTCGAAGCAATTTCGATTTCAATATATATATATATATATATATATGTGTGTGTGTGTAGGTATATGTGTATGTTTATAAATGTGGTTATGTGTGTATGTTTATTTTTGTGGAGTTTTAGTTTGCCACCCATTATAATTCATTTCTCGCTATATTTCCGCTACCCAAAGGTTGTCTGGAAGAGATCGCTCTTTAGCGATAAGACCGCCTGTTGTTTACCTCTAGATTTAAATATACATACTCTGTAATAGTTCTATTTATTGAGGTGTGCAATAAAGAGTATTTGTATTGTATTGTATTGTATTTCGAAATGATTTTCATTAATTTTTTTTTTTTAATTTTTCAATATTACTAAGTGACACGGTTCTACTTCAATAGCTGTTTTACGTGATTGATGGAACTTTAGTGCAGATACGGTACATATTAGTCATAAAGGGTTAAAGAGGTATTTCCCGTTGGATATCCATATATCCAACGGAGTATCCATATACTCCGTATCATTGCATGATTAATATGTAACGTATCTGCACTAAAATTCCATAAATCACGTAAAACAGGTATTGAAGTAGAACCGTGTCACTTAGTAATATTAAAATTTCGAAAAAAATACTTAATGAAAATCTTTTCAAAATACTTTTTTGAGGTTAGATACGAGGATATCACGTATCATTTGTGATATACTATCAAATAAAAGTCAGCCATTTCGTGTTTGGAGGGCCTCAAACTTGGTATGTTTCGAAAATTATTTGTGATTTCTATAAAAAGTAATTGCTGAAATGTAATGATGTGGTATATTTTTAGAATCGCCTTAAAAAGCCCTTTTATATGATACTACACACGATAGGTTTCGGAAGAAAAATATATATTTTTTTCATACAAAAAATAGAATGTCTCGGCACTCCCCTCCTAAGGGAAATTTTTTTAGGAACTGCGGGTCAAAAACTTTGTTTTGACCTCTAGTATGCGTGTGCCTAATGGCTAAACTGTACATCGATTTGCGGTTTTTCTTTGAAATTGGGCCTGTACGGCTACCACTAATAAACAGACCTTAAAATAACACATTTCACCGTTTCATGGACTTTGGATTTTGTTTTGGTTGTCAGCTGATGAAATTATACACCATGATAATTAATAACGGATTATATTTATTATGACAGTAAAGCTGCCTACACAAAGCCCTGCCTGCAGGGCCCTGCTTGCAGTGCCACTGCCAAATCGTATTGTGTGTAGGCATGCAGGGCCGATTTAACAGATAAAAAAATCGGCCCTGCATGCCTACACACAATACGATTTGGCAGTGGCACTGCAAGCAGGGCCCTGCAGGCAGGGCTTTGTGTAGGCAGCTTTAGAGACTGTGTATAGACCTACATAAATTTCACATTTTTAAATCATAAGCCTTATTACAAGTTTTAATTTTTATTATTTCATATTTTGACAAAAGTATTGATAATCCAATCAAATTAAAGACAATATAAAGTAATACTTACTCACAATTGATCCTGTCCTATTTTGATCAATACGATCGATAAAACAATAACAAGCCGCAACAAATTGTACTACAAACTTAACTTGTACGTGTACTTGACGTGAAATGACATGAAAAAACCGCTTTATTTAATTTTACCGAGAGCCAAGATGCCAACAGCACAGCGCAAACCATAGATATAGTATATACTCTGCGCAAACCAAATCAAAACTGCGGCGCTGACTTATGAACAGTTATAATCATACAGTACAGTCAAACTAAATCAAACCGAAATCTGTCAATAATATGTTCGATTTTGCCTTGACTATTATGGTGTCTTAATGTCATTTGAATTTGTTTGGCCATTGTCAGTGTCACTTGCTTGTCAGTGTCAGTGCGACAGCCACAGATAATCTATAGAAGCATGTAGTTAATTTTTTGGGTGCGTTCCTAAATAATATTAATCGGAAAACCTCAAAAATATTTTTTTTGTTAAGTTAAGCTAGGCTGTCAAGTGTTAAAATATAAAAATAGTACGCAAATCGAAGGATGAGTACGCGAGTACGCAAGAACATAAAATTTTTGAGACAAAACGCAAACGCGTTCGAATTAGTTAATGTTTCGAAAAAACTTATACTAGAGCTACTGAACAACGTCTTTGAACACGTGGTTGGCGAAATCATCATAAATTTGATGGAAAGCCATTTTTTTAAAAAGAAGTGAAGCTCAAGTCATCAAGTGTCACATTCACAGTAAAGTGAAGTTTGACACCCATCATGGTCAGTACTTATTATAATAGATTATGTATTCTTAATGGTGAAATAAACTATTTGTATTTGTATCTACCTATAACATTTTTTCCATCTCTCAGCCGACAATCGCTAGAATTGGCATTTAATTTTTCATGTCCGTTTGGAAATATAAAAAAGGACCTACCTATAATTTATGTACCTACTTATCCAGAAATAAAATGTTTTTGTGTTGTTAATGGATATTGAAGCGTGGGGGAATGCTGGACAAATTAAACCTTCGGGCCTGATTGAGTACCGAACATTTTTCGTGTCCCAGGTGAGATAGAGCTATGAAATGAATGGAGTGCCTTAAAATTTAGTATATTTATTTATAAAAACATATGGATATAATAACAGTGTAAATGTGAGATTGCCTAAATGATTTTGTAAATTTAGTTCAATTTATGGTAATTTTATCTTTTTCACTGCCAGATTTAAATCATGACCTGACCCATGCAGACACTTCCCTACAGAGATAGCCTGCCCAGCCGCGCTAGCATGGCGCTAATGCGAAAATAATATGTTCTATTAAAAAAAAAAAGACTGTCAAATTAATATTTTTTATTTATAATAACAATTACTTAAACGGGCTATGCCTACCAGTACTTTTTTATTTCCTTAATTAAGAGTTTATTTGTTACTCGTATCTGAGAGCAGTTAGACAGCAACCGATAGGCAGCCGCCTACTCGTATCAGTGTGTTAATTAGGTAGGAAAAAAAATTACAATATTTTGCAATTCAATTGCTCCTCGTCCTTTAAAAAGATTTCGAATTCAAAATTATTTATACTTTCTTCGTGTGTGTTATGTATATGCATACATTTTATAAATGTTGTAAGTAAGGTATAGGAACTTTACGAGCCTCTAATATGAGAATTAATCGGACCATCTTGCTCCAAAATATTTACATAAATACGTTAATTTCATAAAATTCATTAGATTTCGTCCTTGTAATTAAAATTTTTTTCTTACTCTCCCTTTCAGAATTTTCCGTACGTGGTACCTACCTAACTAATGGTTGTAGATATTTTTTAACTCCTAACCCAAAACAACAAAAAGAAGCCCTGTCTCATTACATTCAGCCTTACCATTCGTTAGCTGACCCTGTCACTGAAATTAGGTTTTGGGTTTTGGTGAGTTAATTGACGTGAATAACTTGCTAATTTGTTTTGACTGAATCGAATCACATTTGCTGGTTTTGTAAATAAGGTTACCTACATTAAAATTAGATTTAACGTTCACTTAATGTTCCCTTTTTTCCGTTTCAGATTCACATTACGTTACATTAACAAGTGCGTGTCGGGCCACGCGCAAGGTAGGGTTCCGTAGTCGTCCACCCGTTACATTATATGGACTAATAAGTTCGCAAACTTATATTTACTATGTTTTTGACAGAATTAACAACATTATCGCACGTAGCACGTAGAACCGATGGCCGTTGGGGCCGAAAGGTTCTCGAGTGGCGACCACGGACCGGAAGGCGCAGCGTGGGTAGACCCCCCACAAGGTGGACTGATGACCTGGTAAAGGTCGCGGGAGTCCGCTGGATGCGGGTGGCGCAAGACCGGCCATTGTGGCACTCTTTGGGGGAGGCCTATGTCCAGCAGTGGACGTCTTTCGGCTGATATGATGATGATGATGATGAACAACATTATCTAAGGTATCAATGGAAATTGTACGAAAGTTTGCTTTTGCAAAGTACATTTCTGAAGTTCGACTATTACTCGTTAACTAGAAATGTCTACTTAGCTGTGATAGTTTTCCTTTTAAATTCATCGTATTTACTACTACCATGATTTTTTTCACATGCCTAGTAGCCACCGTTTAGCTGGCAGGGGGGGGGGGGACACTTGACCATAGCAAAAATTATCACTTCAAAGCTTAATATCACGCTAACCAATTCTTTAATCAAAAAATGCTTTTAGAAACCTTATAAAAGAGCTATCCAACGATACCCTACACGATGGGGTTTGGCAGAAAAAAAAATTGCACCACCACTTTACATGTAGGGGAGGTACCCTAAAAAAAAATGTTTTTAAAGATTTTATTCTACCGTTTTATCGGCGTCATTGATATGTATACTCATGCCAAATTACAGCTTTCTAGTACTAACAGTTACTGAGTAAAACGCGGGTCGGACGGACGGACGGACGGACGGACGGACATGGCGAAACTATAAGGGTTCCTTGTTTACTACAGAACCCTAAAAACATTCCGTTAGAGGACAAATTTCTTAATTTTATTTCCTACAGGTTCGGAAGTATGCTGACGAACCGATGACCCGGGGTAGGGTTTGCAATCCGGATCCTAATTGTATGAAATTATCCGGATCCGAATTATCCAGATCTTCCATACATTTAGGATCCCGATTGCCCTAACCCGGGGTTCTTTTCTTGAAAGAGCCATGCCTTAAGAGACTGATCAAAGGTGCCCCGTGGAACACATCCATAAATATGAAATACTACGAGAGAAGTAGCATCTTCTCGGTAATCTCGCTTCACCGTCAGTCTCATCTTTGCCCCCTGGCTGGCTGCTGGCCAGCAAGGGCATAACCATTTTAATAAAAAAAAAATAAGGACAAAAACAAACGAAAACAATATCTATCTCCTACCCTACTATGTTTTCTGCTCAATCACCAGATTCTCCGAGTTCAAGTGTATATTCCTCACCAAATCTTATCGAAATCACAGAATAAGTAATCAGAATAAGTAATAGTAGTTACAAGTACAGAAGCTTCACTTTCTAACAAAAACGGCGTTTAGGCATAAAAAACATGCCTATTACTCTGTGCATCTCTGTCTATCGTATAACTTGTATTCATTCACACGCGGCACGTGTAGCGCTAGGGCTATCGACTCGTCGCGTTCTAGTCTGCGGCGGCAGCGGTAACGTGCATATAGACGCGTTCGCGTGGCGGCGGGCGGCCCTCGACTGACGGCTGGCCCCGGGCCGAGCGAGCGGTAGGCATTTAAAGCGACGCGCGCCGCCCACTGCAAGCCCCTTGTCGAAATCTTAAGCGCTGGCCCAGCTGCAGTTCCAGAGAAAATTCTCTCAAACGAACTTAAGCAAGTGAAAAATGTTTACTGCAGCGCCCCCTGGCAAGTCTTCTTTGTGCTCTCACACTACTGAATATACTCTTTACTAGCTACTGACTTCGATGTTTGCCTGGCGATGGGCGACTGTTTGCATTTGCAGTGAATTTCTGAGGTTTTGTGAGAGGATAGATGATAGATGGATGTGTAGTGTATACAGGGTGTTTCCTGTAACAGGAGCAAATATTTAAAAGGACGCTTCCTTAGAGCATCTGCAGTAACCCCTTGTGTCCAAAATTTTTATTTATTATTTCAATTTGGAGAAAATTTGATCTAAAGTTAGGACCCTCAAGTAATGGATCTTGACACCGCGAGATCATAGCACATCCGTTACTTCGGATTGAGAGGTAGCATCAAGATATGAGTCGTCATAGTATTATCATTTTTAGTTTAAAAGGATATTTTATGGCTTTTTTAGGAAAAAAATTTTTTTATCGTGTTTTTTGGAAAAAATCGTTATTAATATCACTACGAAAAAGTTATAAAACACAGGACAACTACCAGCGCTGAAAAAAAAAATCATTTTTTTTTTTTTAATTTTAATCACGTGGAAATAATTACAGGGTTTAATCTACCACTTAATTTATTGCTCCTGTTACAGGAAACACCCTGTACAATAAATAAAAAATCATAGTAACACCTATTTAAAATTCGTCCCGACTGAACTAAAAACCTATTGCAGAAAACCATATCTAAATCCGTAACAATAAAGACGTCAATTTTAATAAAAGTCATTAAAAATATAATAAAAATTTCCGCCCGGGCTTTTATTAAATTTAACGTGAAAATATTGGCGTTTAAACCGAATTGCTACAGTTTACAAAGGGGAACCGACAAGAAAATAATACAATTTTATTTCAATTCGAGCAAAATAACAAAAAATAACAAAAGGCCGGTATCTGAGATTAGATGTGCCGAGCCCGTAAAGTCTTAGGGATTTTGTTCAAGGAAGAATATTTTTAACATCCAACGGGAAAAAAGGATGTTATAGGTTTATCGTTCATTGCTTAGATATTACTATATTTTATTCATTCAGTCATATTGTACTGAATGTTGGAAATGTTGGAATATTGGGTCAAAGGGTAAAGAAATTGTATGTAATGTCTAATATGTAAAGAAATTGTAGTAAATATAAATGTTGCTGACACAAGTGTTTATATCCAAGAGAAGTAACTATTTTGTAAATAATAAACATTAAAATATGATTATAAGATATGATTTGAGGCGTGCTAAATCTCTTGCTCTCTTCAAAATCAGCTTAAAAACCACTACCTACTTGTCTCTCCCATGACACATTTAGACTCGGCTCTTTTAGCCTTTGTGGCTGACTTTATATGTGTATGTGTGTGTGTGAATGTTTATGTATGTATATTTGTAGTTATATTTACGAATGTATATTATTCTTAATTTAGGATAATTGTTGTAATTGTTATATATTAACTCTGAACCACAATCGCTATGATTAGATTTGATTTCCGCTACCCTAAGGTTGTCTGGAAGAAATCGCTCTTTAGCGATAAGACCGCCTGTTGTTTGCCTCTACTTATTGTGATTTTGTACTGTACTTTGTCCTTTAATTGAGATGTGCAATAAACAGTGTTTGTATCTGTTAGATTAGAAGAATATGTCAGATAGATTATGCTCTATATAGCTCGAGCTGCGCATCTTCCTCGCACAGCTACCTCGCGACTGCGCCTGCGCATCTTCATAGCGCATCTACCTCGCACAGCTACGTAGCGTAGCTTTAGTGGAAACGGTCGCATAGCTCGTAGCGCATCCTCGCAGCATAGCTGCGTAGCATAGCTCTAGTGGAAAACCAGCCTGCTCAGTCATTATACTCCTACACTGCGCCTACTCTGCGCCTACTCAGTCTTTTCACATTGATTGGGGCCTTTTACACAATAATTATTATCACTTACACGCAATATTACCATATAATACAACACAAAATACTCTTCATTGCACCTCAAAATGAGCACATTACAGAACGTTAGGCTTAAAGTAGAGAAACAATCAAAGGTGGTCTTTGACCATCTTTTTACAGTTCCGTACCCAAAGGATAAAACGGGACCCTATTACTAAGACTCCGCTGTCCGTCTGTTCGTCTGTCACCAGGCTGTATCTCAAAAACCGTGATAGTTAGACGGTTGAAATTTTCACAGATTATGTATTTCTGTTACCGCTATAACAACAAATATAAAAAAATAGAATACCTAAAATAAATATTTAAGGGGGCTACCATACAACAAACATGATTTTTTGCCGTTTTTATAGATAATGGTACGGAACCCTTCGTGCGCGAATCCGACTCGCACTTGGCCGGTTTTAATGTTTTTCCTGGGTTCTATGTTTGGTAAAGTTTATCGCGTGACAAACTAAAATAAGATAAAGCATCTGTCACTTTCTGATACCACTCAATATACTTCGACCATATATTTTGTCAGGTTAAGGGAAAAGCTCGAACTCTGCGATTATATTGACATAAAAATATTGCGATAATAATCACTGTGAAACCTGCCAATGTACTGGGGCGGTCTGATCGAGCGTATAATTTCGTATTACACTATGCAAATATATGGAAATTTATTCAAAAGGCAAGAGTCAAAGTGCTTTCATACAAACATAAGACTTGAAAAGCTTAAATTACTTTTAAGAAATTGGAACTGTTTTGTTTAACAGTTAATGAAATTGGGTGACATCATTGACTTATAATATAGAAATAGACACACAATGCCGAACAAAAATGACGGAAAATGTGGCACTGATTGACACTGTCAGTTGCATACACGCTTTGTCACTGTCACTGTCTGCCGTCAACACGAAAGTACCGCAACGCGGTACATTTGAGGGTGCCATTTTTTTCGCCTGACTGTGTATCTAGTTCTTTTATAGTACATCTATGGGTGACATACAATACAATATACAAGGTGATTCCAGAACTTTGCGAACGAACATTTAAAATAAAATAAAATAAAAATAAATAAAATTCATTTATTCTTCAATTTAGGCATATTACATGCACCTATGAATGTCAAAAAAACTACCACCGGTTCTTTATTTGCACAATACCTATTTAAGGCAAGGCAGTCCCTAATTTTCGACCGTCCCATTATGTGTCGAGACTAAACCAAAATTTGATGTATGCAAGGTACATTTAGCGAGGTCCGGCGCAAGAAGCGATATTATAAATTACAAAAGAAGTTTAAAATGTGGTGCGAGGCCTCTTGGACCGCGTGATCGTAGGCGGTGGCCTACGCCCCACGCCTAACGCCGCATCAGATGTTCCAGATTCGCAGATGTCCGTCTGTTCTCCTCTACAAGGGTGTTATTCACACACCGAGTCGTCCTCACCCATCACCTCACCCCTCTCCCGTTTTTATTAGGGTTCCGTAGTAAACAAGGAACCCTTATAGTTTCGCCATGTCCGTCCGTCCGTCCCCCGTTTTTCTTAGTAACCGTTAGTCCTAGAAAGCTGTAATTTGGCATGAGTATACATATCGATGACGCCGACAAAACGGTAGAATAAAATTAAAAAAAAAATTTTTTTAAGGGTACCTCCCCTACATGTAAAGTGGTGGTGCAATTTTTTTTTCTTCCAAATCCCATCGTGTGGGGTATCGTTGGATAGCTCTTTATATTATAAGGTTTCTAAAAGCATTTTTTGATTAAAGAATTGGTTGGCGTGATATTAAGCTTTGAAGTGATAATTTTTGTTATGGTCAAGTGTCCCCCCCCCCCCTGCCAGCTAAACGGTGGCTACTAGGCATGTGAAAAAAATCATGGTAATAGTATATACGATGAATTTAAAAGGAAAACTATCACAGCTAAGTAGACATTACTAGTTAACGAGTAATAGTCGAACTTCAGAAATGCACTTTGCAAAAGCAAACTTTCGTACAATTTCCATTGATACCATAGATAATGTTGTTAATTCTGTCAAAAACATAGTAAATATACGTTTGCGAACTTTTTAGTCCACATAATGTAACGGGTAGACGACTACGGAACCCTACCTTGCGCGTGGCTCGACACGCACTTGGCCGGTCTATCAAAAAGTGACAAATGATATTTCACAATTTCCTTATAAAAACGGGTGAGCTGCGAGGTGACGGGTGAGGACGATGCTTATATTATAACTTATTAGTGAATCGCATAGCAGGTGAAGGGGTTGCGACTTCACAGTTCGGTGTGAACCACTAGTACCTCTGTGGCGTCGCTAGGCAACCGTCAAATCTGACATGTTCTGCAACGCGCTATCGAAGTTTCTTAAGTCAGTTGCTTATATAGAACTTCCAACCAACTCTCATTGGACTTCGGTCCCTGAGAGATCTCTCTATTGTCGTTTCTTCTTGTGTCTCCTATATATTGTATATTTGTATATAGTATGTAGATATCCTCTTTCATATATATACCAACCCTGTACATTATTCCTTATAGGAGTACCACACTTCTCTACACCTCTATAGTGAAGTGAAAGGTGGGTACGAAGATATTTAGTGCGTGTGTCTCACGATGACGCGCCCCTCCACTACGAATCTCATACTATAATCCATGCGCAATTGTACGGATTGGGCTGTGGAGGGGCGCGCCTTCGTGGATTATACACACTAAGTACAATATCTGGGCGACCGAGCTTTGCTCGGCGTTTTCCCGGGCATGAGACCTAGCTAGATCGATTGCTCGATGCTCGTCCCCGAAAATCCCCACATTTTTCATCCAAGCCAAATTTCTTCAAAATCGTTAGAGCCGTTTCCGAGATTCCCGAAATAAATATATATACAAGAATTGCTCGTTTAGAGATATAAGATATGTACCAGCATCGGCAGTATATCTCCCGAATGTTTTTTTAGTGATACAAAACCGCAAAATTTAATTTTAAGTGGATTGATTTAAGTTACGTTTACTTTTTATTTTAACATTTTTAATTATGAAAAATCGTCTGCGTTCAGTATATGATGTTTTCATGTTGCTTATTTACTTAATATCACATCACACACACACACACACACACACACACACAAAGCACACAGTCACATTAGTTAAATAAGCATTACAGTTGCAAAGGCTTTGAAAATTTGCATTGAAATGAAATTATACTTACTTATTTATTCTTACCTTAGTAGCCTTGCCAGTACACCCCCTGGAAGAATGACCAAATCCGTCATGGGGGCCACTCTTGTTAGCTTATCCTGTTAGACCCTTTATTTTGATAAAACATAAATAGGTACTTACCCCGAGATTTTTTAAACAAATCGGATTTTATATGACCACACTTGGGTTGTCTAAGAAGATCAGACAAATAATTAAATAACATCAATTAAGTTTTTAATAGGCTAAATACACGTTAAATAAAGGTTACCAGAGCTCCCGAGGATGCTCTGTGTTAAGACTGAGAGGGAGGGACCTAAATTGGTCTCGTCTGGTTGTCAACACAGTGAGTCCCGAAATTTTAAAAAGGGTCGGCAACGCGCACGTGACTGCTGCTCTGCCCTCCCAACTTAAAGTGCAATAACTAGAGGTTCAAGCCTAGTTATTGCAGTTTAAGTTAGGAGGGCAATGCTTTGGAGTTGCGCGCCATGCGGGCGTCTATAGGCTGCATTGTCCACTTGGGTTTGGATTTAAATCATATGGATTTCGTTTTACTGGCTTTATGCATAGATATAGTATATACTCTGTAGTTATAGATGCGCCAACAAGCGACCGGGGCTATGTCTTTCTCATATTATGACGTCAAAATATGGGGATACCATGGTTGCAAAAAATTACCCCAAAAATTTAGTCGGATAGTACAGTTACAAGTGATCAAATTCCATAGTGACTAAGTCGCCATTTTGACTCACTAACTAAATTTACACAACATCGTAGGCGATATCGTAAAATAAGTGATCCCGACCGGCCACTTTTTTTGTGATAATCTTACCTATAAATACATAGTCACCGGTTACCACCGTTGCATCAAACGGCGATTTCACTGATCCAAATCTATACATTTTGTTCTCGCCGCTCGCCGCTGGTCGCTGGCCTTCCTGCTCGCCGCTTGACTTGCTGGTCATCACGTCACCCAAAGAACCATGCTAAATGTTTAAGTCTCTAGACGATGAAAGTAGTAAGTAATGTAACCAGATAGTGCTTACTATTTCCATGCCCCTTTTTGTCTTTCACAGATAAATTATGTAGTTGTTGGAATAAAAGAATAAACTTCAATTTAGAACAGGTAATTTATTTACAATAATATCTTACATTTATAACTTTTTTTTTCAATAAGTAAACAAATATGTAATAAGCAGTTATAGATTATTTTACCCAATTTAATTACCTGTTCCCTCAGTCCTCAAATCCATTTTTTCGGGATTCATCCTCTGTTGAAAAACTGAAAAAATCAAATTACTTGAAATTCCCGAAACGTGGGGTAATCTTTAGGGGATTTTTTTATTATTTGTTGGTATCCCGAAATCGAATTATAAACCGACTGAATGGTGGGACATCAATGCTAAGCTGGCTTCTATGGTAGATTTCTACTACGCGATTTGACCGGTTTGTATGTCAAATGTTTGGAGGTTATTTTTTAATTAATTCACATATTTTTCCTATTTCATCTATTGTCTCATGATATAACTAATGATTTAGCTCAGTAATTTGGTTCCGGTGAGATTTTAGAAATAAACACGGGTCCAAAATTCAAAGAAAATGTACTTACGCATGGAATGTAACATCCGCCTTTTTTCGGTCGAAATTGCTTTTACAGCCAAACACTGAACACCCCACCATGTTTGCATTGAACAACCAAACACTACGGATCTGATGATTGGTAAATTATTATTCATTTAAACCAAATTCATCATTAATTTTCCACTTATAAATTGCACTGCAAAATATTGCCACTTTGTTTTGCAATCTTCTTGACACTAATGACAGATTACTTTTACCCGACCATGAAAAAATGTCCGGTCGGTGATAAGGACAAAACATCGCACTTTTTTCTACTTCCTCTCATAGGAATCGCAATAAGGCTATCTTTCTCTTACAAAGCGTGTCAGGGCTTTATGTTTATCTACTGTGGTTCGATCAACCATTTCAAATAATAGATTCGAGCTTCGGAATGGGTTCATATGGGCTTTTAATATAGGAGAGTACAACTGACAGGCGTCAGTGCGTTTGATATGAAAATCCTTTGTCTACTGAACGGGAAAACAACAGGTTTATATCCTGTGTCAAGCTTCGCAGAAGTTACAAATGATTGCTTTTGTCTTTACCCAGGCAATTCAATTGAAAAAAAAACAGCCAAGTACGAGTCGACTCGCGGACCGATGGTTTTGGTAAGAGTTGCAGATATTTAATGTCACTTTGGTAATGTACGTAACGGAGCTCCATGAGCTCGTACCGCATTCCCCCTTCTTCCATTGGCCATCTAGACGTACAGCATGTGTCGATACAAACCCGATTAGGGTTTAACGACACTTTTCTGTGTAACCCAAAATAAAAAAAATTAAATGTAAAAATTCTTATTCTATTTAAATTTTAAAATTTGCACCACAACTTTACATGCTGGGGAGGTAGCCTAAAAAAATTTTTTTTCAAGATTTTATTATGCGGTTTTGTCGGCGTCATTGATATGTATACTCATGCCAAATTACAGCTTTCTAGTACTAACGGTTACTGAGAAAAACGGGCGACAGACGGACGGACGGACGGACGGACGGACATGGCGAAACTATAAGGGTTCCTTGTTTACTACGGAACCCTAAAAAGAGCTGGTTACCATCCTTGCCTGGTTGAAATTCCTCAAAACTCGAACGAAGCGCTTCTCATCTCGACATCTGTCAAAACATCATTGTTGACTAGTGATGTGCCGCGGGAATATTCCCCAAACCGGGGAACAATAAAATAGTAAAAAATATAATAAATTAAATCGTAAAATATGATAGTAGTATTATAGTTAGGTCCAATATGGCGCAGTATTAACATAGATGGATTAATCTCAAAATAAAAGGAAGGAAGAGGAAGTTTGATGCAAATGTAAGTTCTTCATGATTTACAACTGTGGGTAAGAGTTGTAAATCATGAAGAAGAAGCACTTGCATTTGCATTAAACTTCCTCAATACCTGGAGTTTCCGGAGGAAGTTGAAGTATTAAGATCGAAAACTGCTAGAGAAAGGAAGCCGATTACTGTCACTAACACCGTTCCTAGATGACGCGCACAAGAAGACATTACACAGAGGTCCTCAACTAATGACTACATACCTGAGAGAAAGATACTGGCTTATTGACGCGGGAAACGCGATTAAGGTCTATGTGATAAACGTACGCATGAGCCCTAGGCGAGGGCCAAAATCGTTCAAAGCATGTACCTATCAACATTATCATGCATTTTGCATGTCATCAAAGGTTATCCACATTGAGTGTGTGCCTAATATGGAAACGGAAGCCTTTATGGCCGCATTAATATGATTTACTTCAAGAAGAGGATTTGTCAAAGAGATATGGAGTTACCACGGAAATAATTTCGTCGCTGCGAGTAATGAGCTACTGGAGACCTGAAGTCTTGGTATATCATCAATCCAATCGACTTTCGAAGATCGGAACATCTTTCTTATACAAATAGAGGTGAATCCAATTTCTAGACTTAAGCGATCGACACCATTAAGCTATCGCCCTTAAGCTATTAAGCGATCACCCTTATGACTTGGTGCCAATGATACCTGCACATTTTATAGTTGGCAAACCACTGGGCTGGGGCACTACACTACCCCTCCCAGACAGAAATTTCACACAGCATAAAGTACAATTTTAGTACTTCAAAAAATGGTCATCGGAATACTTAACCAGATTACAGTAATGCAATGCGCATGAGTTCGAGATTGGGGTCCTAATACAGATCAAAGGCCAGAGGTACCGCCCTATCAAATGGTTATTGGGACGATTTCTACAGAAGCACCATGGACAAGATAATCGCGTAATCACATTTTATTTGCGCACTATGTCAGGCGTGTTAACCCGTACGATTTCGAAACTTTGTCCATTACCTGACGGAGTAACAGGACTCTGTTGATTTTTTTTAGGCTCGAGTATGTAGAAGTTAGCCTAATTTCCTAGCAGGTGGCGCTGCTGAGACCTAAACGTGACAGTGTTTATTCAAAAAACAAGTATATATAAGTGGCAAATATAATGCGTTTGTACGTTCGGATCCGCAGTAATAATTGCTTTATTTTGAGTATACGCCAAAAAACTGTAAAAAAAAAATACAAGCAATAGTTTATATTAAAATAAAACCTATAGGACACGGCTAACAGAAAAATAAGCATACTGACTGACCAAAAATCATGATTGAAGTGCAAACACAAACGAAGAAAAACTTGCACAAAGATTGTATGGAGAGAGCTTGCCCTACCCCTCGCCTTAAATAGTTTCATTTATAACATACAAATAAATTCCAACACACCATAAATGGTTTTTGGTAAACAAAGAGAATGTTCGCAGAGACATAAGGCATATTCAGGGGAACATTGGGGAATATTCCCGGGTACATTGGGAATATTCCCGGGAAACATTGGGAATATACCCGGGAACATTGGGAATTTTTGTAAGGAGGTGACTATTTTATTATATTTCTCTAGTAATCAAGAAAACAACACTTTACGATTCGTACAGTAAGTACATTAAAATGGTTGTTGTATGCACGTGAGTCTTAAATTCCCCTATATTCCCCTATGGGGAATATTCCCGGGGAATATTCCCAGTTGGGGAATATTCCCGGGAACGGCACATCACTATTGTTGACAGATCTCGAGTGTAAAGTCGAGCGTTCATTTACTTGAATACTACGTTATTGCACTAAAGCTGTTTTTTGCGTTACTTTTATTTGTATTATTACTTTGTCATTCATTTCAGATGGTATTATGTTATGTTTTTTCTTTCTTTCTATATCACTTCTGCAAATGTAGTACTGTGTAACCCATAAAGTGAGGAAATCCCTGCAACATCAGTAAGCTCGCCTCAAAGAACAAAATACCGAATACCGATCCTCCCGCCAAGTCAGGAAGTCGCTTAAGGGTTTTATATATAGAAACTTCTGTTTGAAGATTGGAACATATTTTATTAAGAATCAAAGAAACTTTTCTACATAGTGAAAAAATAACAGTGCATCAGTAGCCGTTTACATAGTTCCTTTATATACTAACATTGAATGTTTTAAAGTCAAGTTGAGACCTCGCCAACTTCAATTTATATACAGTTAAGTTATCAAATATAAACAACTGACATTCATTATACCATCATATTTATACAATAGTAACAATGGCAAACTTCACATTAGCATTTACACGTAATATTAGCAACAATGACATTTTAACAGCTCTCCGCCAATCAAAATACTAAAATTCTATTAGGGCGTTAGAGGGGAGACGCCAAAAAAGACGTTTGGCATCTGACTATAAGTTTTTACGAAACAAAACACAAACGAACGCGCGCCTCTGGTGGCCTTTGGTGCTTACTATATTTTGCCATACAAATCGACGCCGGGGGCGGCCACCGCGCACTGGACATTATTACTCCGCAACACCACATTACGAGGCGTGGTACAGACATGTAGCGGAACGCCAACAGCCCGACACACTCCACAATAGATTGATAATAACACAAATTAAAGTAATTCTTACACTTAAGACAAATACTTACACTGCCTCTGGGCGCCCGCGTGCCCTGAGTGCCGTAATTAAATTCGATCTGGTGAGTGGCCCAAAAGGCGTCCACTACCAGACAGCCGGATGTCCAGCTGAAGCTCTCGAGCTGCTGTCAGGTACTTAAAAAAAACCCGTCCCGTCACAGGCGAGGTCTCATTAAGATGGTCGGTCTATAGTAATAGTAACCGATCCGATCCGAGTTTAAATCCGATATGATACGACTTTGTAAACGTTAATGTAAAATTTGCCTCTTTATAAACAAGTCATAGAAAAATTCCTTTCTAAAATACATTAAAGCTCATTTTCCTCTCATGGAATGTAAAGGGTTTGTGCACTTTCGACTTTATTAGTCACGACTCTCAAATCTCTCAATCTGCAGGTCAAATAATTATGGAAAAAATAAATTATGACAGTCGTAATTAGGAGAAAATAGTTTTATGTCCCACCTGGCCATAAAGTGGCCATTATCGCACGCTCCGCGCGCGAAAAAACCCACTTCCTGGCCAGGGGGTGACATAAAATTTTGTACTTACCTAGGGCGATAATAAAGAAAGCCTCAGATCGCATATTTATCGCCCTTGCCTTCGGCTCGGGCGTAAAATACCTGCGATCTGAGACATTCTTTGTTTTATCGCCCTTGGTAAGTAATGTACTATTATCTCATGCTCTTATGGCTCATTAAAATTATGGACTAGAAAATTTTGGAAAATATAAATATGTAGGTATTACTAACATTCTTTTGGTATTATAATTTAAAAAATGCCCCAAATCACTTTCTGAGGGCAGCGTGCCCAGAAGGCTGGCAGAATTGCCAAGTTGAATGGCAATGCTGATCCTTTGTGATCCACCAGGCGTTTGGAAAATCTTATTATGACTGTTACCCAAAAATACACAAACCCTTACCTACTTACCTTTTTGTTCCTAGCTACGTTTTAGAAACATTCTCAATATACCGACAGTAATTAAATTATGTGAAAAAATCTAATAGAAGATAGTACACATAACTTTAATACTTAGAACAACAAAACTTCATGTGACACCTTCACGCCAAATTATTTCCCAGAAGACATTTTATACGAATACGAACTTAGACAAGGCGCGCTCGAGCGACTTTTCCTCAGAAACTTTTTGTCTCTGTCGCACTTTCATATTAACCCATAGAACTGATGAGAGAAATACATAAATGTTGATGAGAAAAAGTTGCTCGTGCGCACTTAGCCTTAGTGTAAAGCATGAGGTTGAGTTTTCTCAAAAATGCAAACAGAACATTACTCGCTACATTTTGGAAGGTAAAGTGTAAAGTTTGTAAAGTTAAATCAAAATTCTAAAATAAAAACACTGCAGGCTTGCTCCACGCGCCTGAAATTGTTGTTGAGTTCCAAACTTTCAAAAATGTAGAAACAGGCGTATAAGACACGGTTCAGGTCGTATGCAGCCAATTCAACTCTTATTTTTACGTTGTTTTATTTGAGAGACATAGTTAGGTACAGTACGTTTTTACTGTAACGTGTCTTTCAAATGACTTGCGTTTTTCCGTTTTCGGTGGAAAAATACACTTCTGCGATTCTGTTAAAAAAACAACGGGAAATCATAAAGTTCTTGACGTTTTAAAGTTATGTTTATCAAATCTTAATTCAATTTTCGTCTTATTTCCCCCTATTATTGAGAAAAGCACTATATTAGCCTCGGCCGGAATGGCAATCGGAGGCTTCGTATTACGAGTATTTCGTATTACTCCAACATTCTACAAAAAATTGTAAATCTTGCTGATACTGTTAGTCCTCAAGCATACGTTATAAATATGTATTTAGGTACAATTAAATAAGCATTATATACCTACGTTAAATTATACTTGAAGTAATTCTCAGAAGTAAAAAATATGTTATTTTATGAAAAGGCTGGAAGCTCACCTTTTTTAAAAGAAATTCTTATTTACGTATATCTTAAAAGCGAGGAGTAGATACCAAAAGAAAGTTAAAAATAGAATTCCAAATGGTATTCATTGGAACTTAGGCATGAGAGACGTTACGAAAATTAACAATAATCTTAATATTCTGTCGCTTTTTATTTAGAGATGTGAATTTTCACAGATTTCTCAAGACTGTAATTTACATGATTTAGATATGGATAGTATATTCATATAACATTACTTAGTAACACAGGTAAAAGTTCAAAACATTTTCGTAAAATGTAAAACTCGTAAAAAGTATTTTTAGATAGAAAAATATGATAAGAGTCTAATAGTTAACACCTATACTTAAGTCATGATAGTTACATATTATAACATTTTTTTTAAACAAGCGTATGTATTAAGTTATACTTATTCCATATCTTATATTTAATACTGACATTTACTTATTATTAACTTAAGAGGTAAACTTATAATAACTTAATTTAATCTTTAATCACAAATTAAGGAAAAAGGAAATTAACTTGTGATATCAATTAATTAAGACAAACTTTGGTTTTAATTAGTAGGCGTGTGTTGTCTTGTGTAAATGGATATGTATATACGTACTAAATAATTATAAGAGAATACATCTTATTGTAGTCGAATTATTCTAAGGTTACAGTTGCAGTATTGCGATATAAATGTCTGTCTCGTGTATGCATTACTAAAAATATTCGAAATAGTAAATATATTCAAAATATTTTTCATCAATAATCGGTATAATTGATGCTACGAGTAGCTGAATTTTTTAATGAAATTACAATAAAGTGTTCCACTGCTAGGTTTGACAGATTAATATGTTAAAAATAATTTAATCTAGACGGAAGATAGACTTAAAAACACAAGTTAACCGCTATGATTTCAAAATACTACTCGTGACAGAACATGGGTGGCACCCAAGGCATAAATCTTTTGGGTTTCACCCAATGGGTACTCGTGTGCTCGAGGCCAGGGCGGTCTCACTCCGTCAGTTCGCCGCGCCGCTGCAGGTACATTCGCAGGTGGTACCATTCAGTGGCTGCCGCACATCGCTACCGCACGGTCGCGTCGTCGCGTCATTCGCTTGATGTGGTCAAAGTTTGTTATTTACCTGTTATAATTTGGGGTTGTGAATTGGGGATTTGCTAACAGTGGGACGATAGTTTGCACACTTTTCATCTTAATTATATTTACAATTTCAGGATGTTAAAGATATTGAGTAGACACCAACCTTTACACAGTTTTAAGTTGAACGTGTATTGACAACCATAACTAATTTAAGGAAGAATACACAACCTGAAAAGAAATCGATTATATAATTATAATACATGTACACACACATCTCAAACACATATGCGAATAATAATCCGATACAATTTGATATTTCCATGAATACATTTGTCTAAAATCAACATATCCCCACAATCTATCTATCCATTTATGGCGTGTTTCCAGAAATTGATAGAGGTATATCTCATAGGTGTCATAACATACGCAATCGGGTATCAAATTATATTCAAATTCATGCGCGATCTCAATCGTAAGTCGAGTTTGAATAGTATCGAGGGAATCAGCGTAATTTATTCTCAAACAATCGAGCTTTGTCGAACTCAATAAGTACGATTGATTACTTGCCTAATATCAAAATTTAGTGTAAAGTAGGTACAAAAGTTTACGAAAATCATAAAAATATATGAACCAACTTCAAAGATTCGTTAAAATATGTTTCTTTTATCGTCCACGAGTCAAATAAAAGGCAGTTATAGAATTGTCGTAAGGGAAAAATAAGTAAAATATTAACTTTTTTTCCCATACGACGGCTGATTCGAATATATTTTTAGACGTTATAATATAGTCAATCAGTCGGTGCCGTTTCTGAGGTCGCTAGCGAAGAACTGGGGGCCGATTTTTGAGTGTCGAACACTCGACTTTCACTCGAGATCTGTCAAAAAACTTTGATGATTTGACAGATGTCGAGTGTAGTGTCGAGCGTTCGACACTCAAAAAGCGGCCCCCTGAGTTTGGGACTGATTTTCGACTTAAGTGCTCTAATTGTAGTTATTCTCAATAGACATTTGATCCTCTCTAAAACAATGACAATGGCGCTATATTGACGCCGTAAAATGTGGCTTTGCTCGTGAATTAAATAAATCTATTGTTTTAAGAGAAACAGAAATAACATTTTAATTTCAAAATTTAGGTTATCTGCACTCGGACCCCAGGCATCCTTCAGGATGCAACTGTACTGGGATAATGCTAGGAGGATGATGAGGTTATCTGCACTAACATTTTAAAGTGTAACATCCAACCATATGAAAATAGTTGTCTATGACAATTTTCTTACAACAAGAATTATAAATTATATGCCCTCAATCGGTATTGATCTTCATTAAAAGACAGAACACACTAACATCACACATTTCCTTTCTAACGTACAAATAGCCATCATTCTCGGTATAAAATACCACCAGGCAACTATGAGTTTAAAGGATTTTCTTCTTCCCAACGTATGCACAATTCTCAGTAAATATACCAGGCAACCATAAGTTTAAAGGACATGTAAATTCTCGCACGACTTTGACTTGGAGATGTCGTTGATGCAGATCTTTTGAAGCAATTCCCTCGCGATGCTTAGTGAGATGTGCGTTCTTGAAGTCGCGAGCTTCGATGGCTTCGAATCCTGCAAAAGATTATATTTCAACTTTGTGCTAACGTTAATTAAAATCTTTAATTATTGAAAGAGATTACCCGACCCGTTCCCGCGAAGAGCTATTAATTTCACTAATAATTTAGATGGTAAGCTTTGAACCTTATGACGGTCGGTCCTTTGAATAATTCAACCTAAAAATCTTAATTGATTTTTGGTACTGATTACATCTGTTTGGTTTCTAAGATGCGTAAATTGGATTTTCTTTTAATAAATTACAAAGTTTAATATTTTTTTATTGGAAGAACTGTGATTAGTTTGTAATGTTCAAAAGCAAAATAAAACAAACCAACTTTTTTGTCAGGAATAAAAAATATTCTCAATAAAATCAACAGAGTTTTAAATTACAGTCCTATGACGTCCGTCATTTTGCAGCCAATTTATACTAGAATACGGTATTAAACCCATAGTCAAATCAGCAACTTTTTATTAAATGTCAAAAACGATTTGTTAATATGAAGTTTGTAGGGAAATACTGTCTTAGTGACGTCACTAAGACAGTGTGAGTAGGTTTGTTCAAATCAGCGTCCTTTTTAAATCCTTATGCTTATAAAATCTTTCAATTAGCTAAAATAAATTAATAATTGATGTTTTTCGAGTATTTTCGTTAGATCTTTTATTAGTCAAGTAAAAAATAATTTATTTTTACCTTAGTTTAATACCCTATTACTAGTGGAATAGCTACTCTTCATATTTTAGGTTGTCGTTATCATGTATACACTGTAGTTCTTATTTTATAAACACTTTTTTGCCAAATAAAGCATTTGTATTTGTATTGTTGATGCCCTTTGTGTGCTGTGAACTATCCACGGTTTGGGGATTGGACATAGCTATAATTTGTTGACAAAAAGAGTGTACCTGCTTGCTTTATCTTCATGGCTTGGTTCTTTCAGATCCAGATGAGGTCTCGATGAACTTACAGTACCCTCTGCATCCTCGTCAAATTTGACATGTTCATCAGTCCGGTCCCCCCCCCCCCCCCCCCCCCCCCCAACCCCTGCATTCTCGCCTATTTGATATCCATGGATTATTTGTTTATAAAAACTGAAAGGGTATACCTGCTTCCCAACCTTCTTGGCCTGTTTCTTCTCGCAGCTCTCCTTCAGTCTGCTCTGCTTGAGGAAGCCGACCAGCAACTTCGTCCACTTTGTGCTGGATACCCGACGAGGTCTTGATGACCTTGCAGTCGCCTCAGGTTTTTGATATTGATAATTTGTTTATAAAAACTGGAAGGGTGTATACCTGCGTCCCAACCTTCTTGGCCAGTTTCTTCTCGCGACTCTCCTTCAGTCGGATCTGCTTGAGGATGCCGACCAGCAGTTCGTCCACTTTGCGCTGGATACCCGACGAGGTCTCGATGACCTTGCATTCTCCCCAGGTAACAAATATAGATAATTTGTTTATAAAAACTGGAAGGTTGTATACCTGCTTCCCAACTTTCTTGGCCTGCTTCTTCTCGCGGCTTTCCTTCAGTCGGATCTGCTTGAGGATGCCGACCAGGAGTTCGTCGACGTTGTGCTGGATGCCCGAAGAAGTCTCGATGAACTTGCAGTCCCGGGACGTCGCTAGCGCCTTGCCCTCTGTCATGTTAAAGTTATGTTTTAACGATAGGCCTTTCTAATCCTAAGAAACCTGCGTACGCTCGCTACGGGTCCAAGGAAAGAGTACATCCTCGTATATATGTATGGTTGTATAGTATTTAAGTTATATATTTTTTCTCAAGGTTTCTTTATTTCACATCGCAAACTACGCCTTTTTATACAACAGTTACAGTATACTAATTTTTTTTTAATTTGCGCTAGCCAGAACGAACGTACGATTTTGCAACATTAAGGCTATCGTTTCCAATAAAATTAAGAACAATAATTAATATAATTAATTTACTTTGTTTGAAAATTAAGTACTTATTTATGTATAGCTATAACATTAGCGTCAAATGCGACTATAGGGCGTAAGCTAAAATTACAGTCCGTTTCTAGAATATTAATCTCTCATAACTGTAAGTTCCATAACTGGAAGAGATCCCTTATATGGATAAGCTCACCTTTGTACTTCAATCTTTTGTGACATGTACGTGTTTTAACAAGTTATTGTGTACATTAAAGTGCTTACATACATACATAAACTCAAAACTAGCACCAAATAGCACAACCATCGAACCAATAGTCCGATCACGAATCACTCAGACAAATTCAATTTTAAATCCATAAGCCTTCGTTCCTACTAACATTCAGTACATCATCGTATATGTATGGTATCTGTACACGACTCTTATTTCCAAGCCGGTAAGTGCTATATTAGTGTGCCTGACTGCTAGCACGCTGCATTACTTGTGCCGTTTATGACGCTGTATGTACGTGTACAACATACACAGTATAGCATTGAACAGCACTTCTGGAACCCTTCCATTACTATCAGTATATTGACTCGGGATTGTTTGCTGAAAACTTCAACTCTGACATTATTAATATTGGAGATATTGCTCGAATGGCGGGGATGATACAATTCTATTAGAATATTCTAGTAGAATAAGTCTGTTTTATTTTTGCACTACGATTCTAGGAGTGGAGTAAAATTAATCGCAATACGTAAGGCGGTTGTCACACTGATGCGGTTTCCGGGCGACAATGCGGTGTTTTTTTTTTTTACTATGGCCTGATAGGAGAACGCTGTTGGAGAGTGGCCTGGGCAAAATCCTTGGGAACCTCTAAGAGTTTGCGCTCCACTGTTTGGTTGAGTGGCTTCAACCGAATCTGAAGTGTGAGTAGAATCGACTAGTAGATCGAATAGACCTGGGTCAGACTGATTTCACTAAGACCGGATTCGGTGGAGACATATAAGCACTGCGCTGGCCACTGGTCCCCAGCTCTGCTGCCACCTCTGCGGAAGACAATGCCGTCCCCGTATAGGCTTACATAGCCATACAAGAAAGTGTTCGCAGGTCGCTGCATAAATCGTCTGATATAAAAACGCAAAGGCCAGCGATGAGTATGAGGTACATACTCCGAAAACCGTTCCTTACCATTAGTAGAGACTTGGCGAGCTCGAGCCAAGTCAGCCTTGTTGCCCACAAGCACCACAGTTCGCTCGACGGTGAACAGCTCTCTGGCCAAGTACGCCAGAACCTCGCCAGCTCGCGTGAACGAGCTCCTGGCGACTACGGAGTATATCACCACGCAGGCATGTGGCTCGTATGTGGACAGGCAGTTTTCCACCTGGATTGAAAATGGGATTTTGTTGATATTGAGGTAAGGATGCCACAGTTGGTTCAAGGCTCACGTATGTCACCCAGGGCGGACACCCACTCTTCTACGTCACCTGGTGTGCATGTTGGTAAATATACAATTTTGAGACTTTTAAATATTCATGTCTTGAGGAAAATGGTCCTTTAGTTTAGGGGACTTCTTGACTTGGCAAGGAGATGGCGGTAAGATGTCTGTTATTAAGTTATCACAAGCAGCTACCAGTCTCAACACTCTCAACTACCATTCGAGTCAGTATCGCTTATTTACTACGTAGTCATTTAAATGAGTGCCCTTCTGACTGGCGCGGCATACCCGGAAGCAGAGCGATCAAATGCATTACAGTAGGTCTACTGCTCTGCTTTCTCGCATGATATATTTACTAGCGTGCAAATGTAATAGGTACTGACACTAGTGACAGTATCCCATCAAGTAAGGAAATCTGTGTGACATCAGTAAGCTCATATCAAAGAACAAAATACCACATACGGATCGTGTCCCGCCAAGTCAGGAAGTCGTCTTACTCTAAGTTACTAACCGACATTTCAGTACTGGGATGGTCAATAAATATAAGCTCAGACTCCTCCCCGTCCAAAAGAACTGACACTGATTTCTCGCCAAATTCATCATCTGCAACAACATTAAAGTTAATGGAACATTAAATTGTTAGGAGTCTTAGAGGAAGTCTAACATAAAAAGGTTTTACAAATGAATGTGTGTGATTTTTGGTGTATTTTTGTATTTGTATAGTTATGAATGAGTGCGCTCTTTGGATTTGGAATTGATAGGATATGTTGGACGGAAACTGGACATGAAATTCTATCTGGATTATTGATTAGTTTGCCGACTAAAAACTCATTTGTCATTTGTAGTTTGTTTGATCTTCTTAGACGCTTCACTATTGACAGAGTGGTCGTGGCCGTCATGTCAGTTTAGTGGTAAGCTTGACAATCCGTCGCCAATGGTTTCTCAAGGCCACTTTCCTACACAAATGCAGGGGTGCGGCCCTGATTTGGTCAGTTCATCTCATTGGCGATAATCAATTTTGGGTCCACTATTTATAGTGCTATTTGAACTGAGACGGTGCTCTCGTGGCTTACGGCACAACAGAGGGAAGGAGACAAAGGGAGCGGAGGGAGACAACACCGCACAAACCTGCCTCTCTTTTCCCGATC
The DNA here is from genome assembly GCA_951800055.1 of Cenopis cana. Lineage (NCBI taxonomy): Eukaryota > Metazoa > Arthropoda > Insecta > Lepidoptera > Tortricidae > Cenopis > Cenopis cana. The sequence goes on from OX637495.1 coordinate 4,317,470, forward strand.
TGTTCATTTTTGACGTCTCCTCTCCTACTTCTTACCTTCTAAGACTTACGACTTACGATACGACTTTTGAATAACTTAAGGAACACGAAATTATTAATTTTATTAGCGTCGGATGCTACATATTTATGTACCGTAATTCAATTAATTACAACATTTGAAGCTTCAGATTTCACTTTATTGGACTAGGTACCATCGCTAATATAAACAATTTAATATTCCACGATCATCATTAGCTGAAAGACGGTCATGGTTGGGCTAAAGCTAGTTCATATGTAGTATTGGCTTATTACAACCAAGGTACATAACACATTTAGTAGCATTTTACTGATTGGATTGTATTGAAGTACCTTGGTTTATTTTCCTAACACTTCGTTCGTAGTATCAACAAATTGTTGATGATCTATCTAACCCAATGTAGTTTTATATTAAGTTTATATTTGTTTCAGCACTCTTTTTCCCGCGTTTGGATTTGCATGCAAGAAAGCGTGCACGCGCGTTAAATTTGATATCTAATCGATGCGTCAAGTGAGACAGGCCTCCCGATCTATTTATTTTTGGCACATGAGTGAATCTAAATAAGCAGATACTGTTTGTTGATACATGGTGATGATGTACTTGGCGGTCGGTTTATCTGGTATATCTATATATAGTGCATACAAGTAGTTATAGATGGGCCACCGATCGATCGGGGGTAAGAAAAAGAATATCTATATAAAATCGTACTACGAAATTTGACCGGTTTGCATGTCCAATGTCTTGCCAGCTTATGGGAGTGTACCGTACCTATAACCCGATAACCCGACCAAGAAAAAATGATCGGTCGGAGATAGAAACAAAGCATGGCACTCTTTTTCTATTTCGTCTTATATATGAATCGCAAAAAGGCTATCTTTCTCTAAGAAAGCGTGTCAGGCGCTTAGGTAAAGCGTATCGTACTGTCTGTAAAATGGGTTTAAACACTACAACTCCCGATACGTGTGCATTTCCTATTTTACTAATTTCAAAATTGTCACTTCATAACGACAATGTGTTTTACATACATTGCTGGCTCGATGAGTAACTATATGCTCTCCACGACTTTTCGTCCGGCAATGCATGTCGAATTTAGATTTTGTTACATTATAGTCAACGAGACGATACTTCATCTCATTATTAGTATACTGCTCTTTTTTCCCGTTCCAATTACTTATTTCGTCGGCTTGACGTCACGTGTTTAGGAGATAATCTGTACGTAATTTCACCCTAATATAATTCAGTTCGCCTCATCAACGTAAGAGGATGAAAAAACGTAATTCCTGCGTATTACGGGTATGCCTATCACGTATCAATGCAATTCAATTTAGCGATTGGGCTTAGGTACCTACTGCCCTTTTTCCAAAACGTCGTATGTCTTTGCGTAACTTTATAGTCTGTTCCACTCCACGTCTGTTCACTAAATCAGTACAGGGATTTTGGTCGTCGCCGCGTTGGTGAACACACGTGCCCGGAGCGACGACGGGCTGCATCCACTTGCCTACGCGCGTACAAAATCAGTTGCCTACTGTCATGGCGTCGTTACAGAACAACGTCACTGAACAAGTATTGATTGGCGAAATCATCAAAAATTTGATGGAAAGCCATTTTTAAAGAAGAAGAAATCAGTACAGTACAGTTCTTGGAAACAAATCGCTATCCTGTAACACCACGCCTTCACCCAATATACATTCCCCCAAAGGTCTCGGCCTGCAGCATACTTCTCTCAGTTTTATATGCGCTGTCTTCGGCGTATTTTAAATATCACATGGAAGGATCGAGATGCTAAAATATTATTTTAGGGATCTTTAGGATAGGTACTATGGTGAGGTGAGGTGAGGGTAAGGTGACGGGAACTTACCGCGTTTAACTTCACCCAAGTGAGCAAGTAAAAAGAAGTTGTGTTATTTACAAAAAAAGTTAGCGCCAGTCACTAGTCAGCCATAGTTAAAAACTAGGGTTGCAGCCGCGAGCGCAGGCGGGAGCGGGAGCGGTGCTGTTAAGCGACGTATACATAGAATAGAACCATAACTATGTTACATTTTGATAACGTTACAGTATCTTTTATAATTTATAAATCGATAAATGATATTGTACTCGTAACTTAAATCACATACGAACCATTAAGTAGTAAGGACTTACAACTTCTATTTTGAATTTACCGTTACTATTTATTTGAGACTGTATAATTTTGGCATGTAAATTTAGAATATTAAATAGGTACCTTATTCCTCATATTTATTTGTAGATTAAATAATAATCTATTGTCATTATAAAAAATACATTGGAAATTATAAGCGATAGCGCCTGTTCTTTGCCTCTACTCATTGTCATTATGTACTGTTATGTGTTACTTTTGTTGAGGTTATGCAATAAAGAGTATTTGTATTGTATTGTAATGTATATATCTAAAAACTACCTACTTAATTAGTTTAGGACCTACCTTCGGTAGATATTCCAATTTTATCATATTAGAATCAATTTGCGGGAATTAATCAGTTTAATGAGATGATGCCTAAACTGGAAACTAATAAATAATACTTAACGTAAATTAACGGAATTATCTCATGGACATATTAATTATTCGAATTGATTACGTCAAAGTAAACATGAAACAACAATTATTTCGACAGACAAATACGATTAGGATTGAATAAAACACAAACCTCATACATACTGACAGCTCTGCTAATGAAAATCCACTACCAGAGCAAATATCAATTTATGGAATTTAATATTTTATCGATGAAGATGGGACGTAATGGCTGGCCACCTCCGAAAATGGCTTTGAGTGAGGTAAAGTAAACGTCTTCATCGTGTTTTTATTGGTCCTGATTTTTATGGATGTATTTTGCAAAGGTTATAAAAGGTGTGCACGTTGGGTTATATTTCGAAATAGGCACAATGTTTCCTTATTGGTTTCCTTGGGGACTTTGACCCCTGCCGAAATAAGGTCATAATTATCATAAATTACCTCTATATCTGCGATATACCTACCTATATGTTTCGTATTTAACATTGTGTTTAAGTACGAGCCAAAGCAAACTGTGATTTATGAATGTGCTAATATATCGATACAAATGCGCGACTGATAATAATTATGTTGTTTCTGTTTTGTGACAGAGTAATGGAGGCGTGAGGTGCTGTGTATGGTATGGCATATGGATCGATAATATCGCGATTAAGTAATATTTAGTACTGGCGTTCGATGGCTGTTACTTAACACAAATAGTTGGTACACCAACAAAAGTAGGTAGTACCTATGGGGATCTTGTAAAAAATCAATAATTTCTGAAAAAGTCGCTTCTTCCGCTCACGCTCCGCTATTTCTATAGCCATAACCTGAAACAGCAGCAAAGCTACTAAACTATCTACATAATATTTCTATAGCCATAACCTGAAACAGCAGCTAAGCTACTAAACTATCTACATAATATTTCTATAGCCATAACCTGAAACAGCAGCAAAGCTACTAAACTATCTACATAATATTTAATTATGGTACAACATCTACGCGTCGCCGTCTATTGCCACTTAATGTAATACAACAGGTAATTTGTAAATCAAAGCAACACAGTTATTTGATGCGAACTACATACCTAGTATGTACTTGGTTAATATTGACGACTACAACTAAATGTTCACAGGCAAATTTAAGACTGACCCCAGACTTTGCAGTATTGCTATGAATATTTGGGTCTGTTATGCTGGAAAAGCGCTCAAATGAATACAATGTGGTTCGTGAATTCCATTGAATAATTAGTTATTTGTTTGTTCGTTCGTTGATTTAGCTAAAAGCACTCTTTCTACGGCTTCTTTCAAAGGCGGTATTAAGTTTCACTCCGTCTTACCCCAAACGCGGTTTTTAAAGTAATAACTAATAACTTTAATGAAATTTCTTTTAACCTTAATTTTGTTTTCTCATCATAGACAAGGAAATGCAAAAAAGATTTTATCTACACACTTATCATAAATCCTCTAATATGCGTTCGGAAACCGTAGAAAATGACTCTCATTTCAACATTCAATGAATTTATGGCAATTTTCTTATCTGTGGCTAAGGCTACAGCAGTAATATAATTTTCATTTTAATCTCATATATGATGTTAAAATATTAAACGTCAAACAAAACTGTCAAAATTTAAATGTCAAAGTTGACATGTCCTTATTCTAGTATCACTGAAAATTCAAATTCAGTCGATGCGAAATGTCAGCTTGATGTTTTTTTAGTATATATCGCACGAAATTTGAGCTAGAACGACATGATCACATCAGAATAGGGACTCTTTACTTTTTAAAATAACATTCAGGTATCGGTTGCCAGTACTGATTTCGATATTTCCGCAACCGTGCAAAAAAGGTTGTATTAACACAATTATTGTATTTATTTACTACGGTTTCTGAACCCATCTTAGAGTAGTTATAATATGTGTGTAGATAAAGTAATGTATGCAACTGTACATAATTAGGCATTAAACACTCGTGTGACCTTATTATGAAACTCGCCTTCGGCTCGTTTCATAAAACACACTCGTGTTTTAGTGCCCCTCATTACGTACCAGTTGCATAATAGTAGTTTATGCAACTGGTACATAATGAGGGGCATTAAAACACGAGTGTGTTTTATGACACGAGCCGAAGGCGAATTTCATAATAAGGTCACACGAGTGTTTTAATGCCTAATTATGTACAGTTGCATACACTACTTTATCTACATCCATATATTAAATCCTCTTTCATGTGTTTCGTGTGGGCACTTCTCGCCGGCGTGCGCCATGTTTGCGTCGACAGGCCGGCCCGCGCCTCCGCCGCCAGCCCGCAGCTGTGTCTTAATTTTGTATGTGATCTCGTTAAAGTGTTATATTTCGTGATCTAATAGGGGACGCACGCAACAGCCGCACAGTATATTATAAAGCGGGGTCTTATCTACGGTATTTGAACTTATAAAAGAGGATTTTCTATATGGGTGTAGATGAACTACTATTAAAAAACGTGCGCACACAATGGGAAATGCGCGATTTTCTTTGGCTAAATATCATTATTCCTTTGTCTTTTCAATTTAATGCTGCACTGTAAGATTTTTTTAAGGCGCTAAAACGAGAAATTTATAAATTTTTAAACGCTTTCTGCCCAGACGAGGAAACAATAGGGACTGATTTTCAGTTATATGATTCTTGACTATATGATTGTGGTACTGATAACAGCCGAAACATGATTGCTTTAAAATTTCTCAATAGAAAAAAAATCCAAAGTTGAGTCTCAATTTTTCTTTTTTACTCAGCCTACTAACTGTTGCATCCCGTTTTGTCGTGAGTGAAAAAACATAAGGGCGTCTCTTTCAATTGATATATCGCCTTAACGCAGCGGGAAATAATGTATTGTCGTAGGATTATTATTCTAATAGGTAAGAAAGTGGTATGTTTTTAAATTTGGGTGTCTGCAAATTAAGCATTTCGCATGTTACTTAGATTACCAAACAAAACACGATAATTTCCGAGCATGTTTGAGAAATAGTCATATTTGTATTACATTAGGTGTAACAGAGATGACGTAAAAAATAGTCTCAATACTCAATATCTACTAACACTAGAACCTTGTAAATAAAACTAGCTATTTAAAAAATCTACAACAGGGTAACCTGAAAAAAGGGTTACAATTCGTAAGGAAATATTGTATCCACGTGCATTTGACTACATTTAACATAACATGGTGTATCGAAATTATGTTCGACGTAAAGCATTAGTTCTTCTTGCACTTATGTACTTGCTAAGAAAGATGAATGTTATACGTCGGACATAATTAACGTATAAGGATAATAAGGGCATAATATAATCACGAGAAAATAAAATGGGTCCGTTATTATGGATACTTAAAGAAAAAAGAAAGAAAAGAAAACGCAGCTCATCTATACAAATAAGGGTTGAACCGAAACATGCATTACAAATTCAGTTTAGAATTCAATGTGTCAAAGCGAGATCCATTCCTATTCATAGAAACATAGCGAATTTGAAATCATAAACTACGTCTCGAAACAACCACTAGAAAATTGAAAATAGTGAGAACGCAAAGAACAATTAACAAACAAAATACAACGAAGAAAATAAGTACATGTAAGTAAGCTAAGCATAGGTATCAAGCATTTTATGGAGACATTCACATTAGGATAACGTACCCTTAAGCGGCAATTACACTTCGTCGTTCACCTAATGCGGTCGCCGAATTAATTTTAAACTACTTAGGCCAACAAACGTCGTCTTTACACTAGTCTGTCCGCCCACTACGGCGACTTGGCAGCTGTCGATCGCCGAATGCGGCCGACTAACGTGTTCTTTACACTTTTGCGGTCGCCGCATGCAGCATGAGGCGAACGACGAAGTGTAATTGCCGCTTTATAAATACATAGCAAACTAGAGTGTATCATTTTACCGTGTTATAAAAAATATATGCATATATGCAGTAAAGTCAAGCAAAGCAATGGAATGTACCTACACGCCTAAAATTCACTACATTATTTAAAAAACCGGCCAAGTGCGTGTCGGGCCACGCGCAAGGTAGGGTTCCGTAGTCGTCCACCCGTTACATTATGTGGTCTAAAAAGTTCGCAAACTTATATTTACTATGTTTTTGACAGAATTAAAAACATTATCTAAGGCATCAATGGAAATTGAACGAAAGTTTGCTTTTGCAAAGTACATTTCTGAAGTTCGACTATTACTCGTTAACTAGTAATGTCTACTTAGCTGTGATAGTTTTCCTTTTAAATTCATCGTATAAACTACTACCATGATTTTTTTCACATGCCTAGTAGCCACCGTTTAACTGGCAGGGGGGGCACTTGACCATAACAAAAATTATCACTTCAAAGCTTAATATCACGCTAACTGATTCTTTAATCAAAAAATGCTTTTAGAAACCTTATAATATTTTTAAAAGAGCTATCCAACGATACCCCACACAATGGGGTTTGGCAGAAAAAAAAAACACCACCACTTTACATGTACGGGAGGTAACATAAAAACATTTTATTTAAAGATTTTATTCTACCGTTTTGTCGGCGTCATTGATATGTATACTCATGCCAAATTACAGCTTTCTAGTACTAACGGTTACTGAGAAAAATGGGGGTCGGACGGACGGACGGACGGACGGACATGGCGAAACTATAAGGGTTCCTTGTTTACTACGGAACCCTAAAAACGTGAGTTAAATAAAAAAAAAAATGCTGAAGCGACAAAAAGGAATAGGAGTGCATTTTTATTGTAGAAAAGTTACGACTTTGTTACGTAGAAAAGGCAGTAAAGTTAGGTTATTATAGACGTGAAATTTTAAAAACTTCGCGTGCCTAATAGTAGCGTGTTATAAAAATGTCCAATAAACTTCATAGCCCAAAGCGTATTAAACTATGAAGTAAAATGTTTGCAGTTAAATACTAACCCCCTTATTCATAAAACTTAACAAACCTCTGCTAACTAAAATGTTGTTTGTCCTTTTCTCACAAACGTAAATATCAAAGTGACAGATAAGGACAAACGAACTTTAGCGGCCTGTTAACTAATATAGGTTTGATGGACGTTTATGAATAAGGGGGTAAATCTTTAAATGAGCAATTCTTGTATTGTATATTTATTTATTTCGGCGATCTCGGAAACGGCTCTAACGATTTCGATTAAATTTGGTACCTATCCGGGGGCGAGCAATCGATCTAGCTATCATGCCCGGGTAAACTCCGAGCAGAGCTCGGTCGCCCAGATATTATTAATAAATCAGCAACCAAAACATATAAATGCCAAATTTATACCTATTAACGAAATTTATACCTATTAAATTTATAACGTTGTAATCTATTACCATCCGCGAACCTGTAGGGATAAGTAAAACATGTAAAAAATGTGATCGATGAGTCAAATATATGTGAATGGGACTTTGACTATATGAACAACTAGTTGTTCGGAACAAATTGTGAATTCGCGATATACTCGTTTCACTCTTTTCGCGGCGCTACGCAATTTTATCTACATACGAGGAAACGCATGTATCGGCTACGTGTCGACGAGCAAAGCGCTTGCTAAGGATTTCGGGCCATGGGCAGTGAATGAGTTCAATATATCGACCAATGCCTTCTTACAACTCTTATGTCGCGGCAATCCTTTCACCGATTTAGCTCACATTACTTATTCTGTGGCTCACGTTCAAACTTAGGCGACTTCCTGATTTGTCGGTGCGGAGGCGGTACGATATGAGAAAACTGTCAAATGTCAGTGTCAGTCAACTGTCAGTCAACGCGGTACTACTTTTTACTGCGCCCCTACATTTAAATGAGTGCTTCCTGACTGGCGCGGGATGCGCGCAAGCGGGACGATGCGAAGGCAGACTGGTCCGCTTCTGCGATAATATTACTTCAAAGAAGAAAATGTCACATATCGATCCCGCCCCGCCAAGTTAGGAAGTCGTCTAAAACATACATTTTATCTCATTAATTCGTCTACCAAAGATTCTTGAAATACATGTAGTTGGAAAATAGTAGATTGTGTCTCAAGGAAGTTAAATGATATATTTAGGGCGACCGAGGGCGGTGAAGCAAAAGAATAGTAGAATCTTGAGCTTAGTGAGGGATTCCAGTGAGCAAGCCCAAGACAGACATAATTTTGCTACCGTGTGACACATACTGCTTTTTACACCGCCTATGAGGCCTACAGCTAACAACATGAAATGTCTTACAAATAATTTTATTGTTCTAACAAAATAACCGGATAGATTTTTGATAAATGTTCCAGAATTCCAAAAATCAATCAAAATGTACTAAATATTCACGAAAACTACGCGCAGAGTTCCATAGAGAACGGGATGGTTAATTGTAAACCAGTGATTTTCATAGTGGTCCATGTGTACCTCCAGGGGTCCATTAGAGACTCCGTGGGTGTCCACGTTGGCGTGAGGAAACAATGGAACGTGGTAGAAATGTAGCAGAAGGGGGTCCACCGAAACCAGCAAAATTTTGAAAACGGTCCACAAGAAAAAAAAGTTTGGGAACCTTTATTGTAAACTCACGTACGACGACGCGAAGACGGGACGGCTCGGGACGTTTGCATTGGGGCTGTCTTGCCTTAATACTTTTTTGTGCTACTTGTATACGAAAAGGTTAACCGCCTACATGTAATAAGTACCTACTAAGTTAATAGGCTCCCACAGGACCGAATGCGGCTTAGCGGCCGAACGAGAAACTATCAATCTTAATGGATCAAGCGAAAAGGTTTCGGACCTCACTCCAGGATCAGGACATGCTAATCTTTTAGGGACCTTTTGCCGCGGAGGATTTTTTTTCCAATAGCACTTAATTCTATTTGTTTAATATCATGGCGGTGGCAAAAAAAAAAACATTTAGATCTTATGGTAAGGGCAAAGGTTACGGTAACAAATAGACTAGTAAATGCAGGTTGTACTTTGTTTCGCAGACAGAAGTTTCACAGATATTTTGTTTCGCAGAATTGTCATTTCATAGAAAACATTTTTTTTTTACAAAAGATCGTAGTTCTAACCTAACCTAACCTACTTTTCTGGTAGATCGAATTGGGTTCTACAGGATAGCATTTTTTGAAGTGAAAACTTCCTTAGCGGCGCTGAGCACTTTTGTACTGGGGAAAAATTGTTAAACTCGCGACAGATTCTTCTAAGACCATCAGCTAGTTGACCCCTCCTAGTATCGTGATTGCGATGTTAGGAGGGGTCAACTCAGCTAAACTCAGCTGTTCTTAGATGTGTAAGACACAATGATACTTGGGACATATTATGTATATGTAAATGGATTATGCGAATATGAATATGAACATGAGTATGAATATGAATACGGATACGGATACCGATACGGATACGGATATGAATATCTTTGTTTTTTACTTTCTTTATTGAATTTTCACTTCTGACGGCACACAAGGCTGTAACTATATCTATGAATTGTAAGAGGTCCGTAGAGGCCCAGTTGAAATGCGACTCAGGGTGAGTCTAGTATCAGAGGTGAAGAGGTGAAGCTGTACCTAAAAAGTTGACGGGTTCTGAAAAAAAAAAGTTTCTGTGAAACGAAAATTCTGCGAGACAATACATTCTATGTAACATTTTTCTGCAAAAGAAGGGCCCTAGTAAATAATTATTGTATGAGAAGAAGAAGAAAAACATTTATTCATGACGAAACAAACATAGAGAAATAAAAATAACAAAGAAATCGTCACAAAAACGACCGTCTTTTCGGGGAAATAATCAAAATAAATGTATTTAAAACTCCATTGTTTACTTTTTCGAAATAATGATCCGTTTGGACGAAAATCCTATTTTCATATAGCATTTAGCGAGCGAGACAAAATTATGATGTCCCTCGTTTGCCTTAAATGCCACTGAGGTCGGTACCTCTAGTATAGGTTTTTTTGGAAACAAAACACAAATGAAGGCGTTTGCGTTTAGTCTCATTTTGTAAGACAACGCGAGCAGGGCCACTGGTGGCCATTAGATTGTAACTATTTTTTGCCATATAAATTAAGACTAAACCAAAAGCAAACGTGTTCGTTAGTGTTTTGTTTCGAAAAGACATACTAGAGTTAGGGTAGTTTAAGTTCGATACTCCCTCGACCGATCTCGGCTGTTGACTATGGCAGCAGTCGTTAAGCCAAGTTGGAGGCCTTCGGGCGGCTTAAGAACTTCTAACAGTCAAGTTGCCCACTCACTTGACAAAGCCTAATCCCAATAAGGTCTAGTTTCCCCTCGGGGTTGGAAGGTCAGATGGCAGTCGCTTTCATAAAAACTAGTGCCTACGCCAAAATCATGGGATTAGGCAGCGGACCCCAGGCATCCTTCAGGATGCAACTGTACTGGGATAACGCTAGGAGGATGATGATGACTCCCTCGACCGATCCAGAACAAACATAATGTGATGAATAAGGGGAGCGAAGCTAAAAATTGCCTTCCGTTAAAGAAAGCTTCGTAATTTTAGTGGCAGTAATGATGTCGTTTAACAACATCAAAGCGATCGTTTAGTGTTTCAGAATTAAACGTAGCCGCGAGGGGGATAAAATTAACGAGTCTTTTACATTAACATCACATACAGCGGTTTCTTTTTGGTGCAAAAAATAAGTAAACGTTAAAATAAGTGTACGTAGAAACCGAGTCATAACTTAAATTTTCCGTTGGACCAATTTTGTGCCCTAAGTTTGGTAATCAGCAAATTACCGACCGCATCTTACAATATTAAGGACTCATTTGAATCATACTTTTTGTTTGCTTGAGATATGAGGCTTTCTTTATTATCGCCCGTGGTAAGTACCTACAAACACCGGAAAAGCAGCCGGGATCAACGGCCTAACGTGCCTTCAAAAACACGGCTGCACATCTCACATAGTAGCCCCATGATTCTTTCATCCTACTTTAGTGCTTCCACAAGTGCTTCTTTCGACTCTATGGCTGTTTGTAGGTATTTGTGGAGTGCGGTCTGTTCATGCTTGCAAGGACATAGTTTACACGTAGATACTAGTGTTATAATTATTTTTAGGGATTGACGAGAGACATCATTCTGTACTTGATTGGTTCTATTGTTTCCACGCTCAGAGACCTTATACATCTCTGTTATGATTAAATTAGTGTTTTTAATGGTTATTATTGTGTTTTTTTTTCTTTTGATGCTCAGATACCTAGTTTATATCTGATACTACTAATAATATAACTTAGTGTTCTTCTTTTTTTATCTTAATTCTGACGATCAGAGACCTTATCCATCTCGGTGATATTTTAAATAAATTTCATATATTCATGTTTGACAGAGACCTTATACATATTATACATCTCTTTTTTCCTTTGTTACGATTTTAATTTTGAAATGTCATTCAGTTTGTTAATTAATTACCTACATTATACGCGTAGCTTTGTGAATATTGTTACTTAATATAACTATCGATTGACATGTAAAAGTGCCCCTGTGGCCTATTTGCAGAATGAATGTTTAAATTTTGAATTATATTAATATTATGTATATATTTGCGTGTATATACGCAAATACGCTGTATTAGGAATATGTGTATGTTTATAAGTATATTTATTTTTGTGGAGTTTAGTTTGCCACCCATTATAATACATTTCTCGCTACCCAAAGGTTGTCTGGAAGAGATCGCTCTTTAGCGATAACACCGCCTGTTGTTTACCTCTAGCTTTAAATCTACATACTCTGTAATAGTTTTAATTATTGAGATGTGCAATAAAGAGTATTTGTATTGTATTGAGACAGAAGTAGGCAACAGGCGGTCTTATCGCTAAAGAGCGTTCTCTTCCAGACAACCTTTGGGTACCTAGAGGGTGAATGCATTTACTTGTCACCTTTTCGGATTGCTGATTGTGGTATAACAATTGATTGATTCCCTGTTGTTCCCGGGTACCAAAATCTCAAACTTTATATTGGATTGGAGGAAACTGCCTTCGAGTTTTGTTTGCGTTCTTGCATATTGGATGGGAAACCCTTTCATTATAAGTTATCTGATCGGAGAACTTTGCAGATGTTTATTCAGTTGGGCTTTGTTTATTTTATTTTATTTGGTTCAGAAATGTTTCACAAACTATGCAAATATACATAACCACAGAATAAGTAATAGTACTAAGTACAGAAGTTGCACTGTTAACAAATCGCCAACTTACAAACCCAAATTATAATAGGTAAATAACAAATGTTGACCATAGCAAGCGAATGACGAGACGACGCGCCCGTCCGGTAGCAATTCGCGGTCGCCACTTAATGGTACCACCCTGCACCCGGGGATGTACTTGCAGCGGCGTGGCGAACTGACGGAGTGAAAGCCCCCTGACATAACTCAAATACCAAATCGAATCGGATTGTTAAACGTGATTCAAATTCACCCTTCTGGCTTTAAAATTAAGTCGCAATGTCAATAAATTTGCCGAATCGTGATTCAGCGAAAACGAGCGGCATACCAACTTAAATTGAAAAAAGAAAAACTCGAATGAACTGTGCAACTTCTGCAAGTGATTTCCTGGCTTGGTCAAGAATTATTTGTGACGAGTTTTTAATGTTATTATTTAGACATAAGCTTTTCTTTGTTTCTACAGTCCGTTAGTCTGTAATCAATTTGATCTACTTCTCAGTGTTCGATTGAGCTGAAATTTGGCATGACTGATGTAAAGTCAATGACAGTGTATGACTCTTCCGAGCGAAATTGAGGAAGGAGATAGAAGGTGGCTATAGCAACTCTTAAACTATACAATATGAAGTGGACTTGTTTGGAATCATTGGAACGAGCTCTGTACCCTGAGTTTGCAATGTTTGCATTACCATACTCGCTAGCGACTGCGTAAACGATTTAGTATGTACAAAAGTACAGCGCCTCTGGCGGTTACGCAATAGAACTAAGAATCGCCATACTAAATCGTTTACGCAGTCGCTAGCGAGTACGGTAATTCAAACATTGCAAACTCATGGTAAGAGTACAACAAGTAGGTGACTATTAATCGAATTGGCTGTGACATAATTCTCAGGTCCATGAGTTGACAAGGTTATGGTGATGAAAATCCAATAATGCGTTTTTGCACTCCCACGCTAGATTAACTCTTGGATATTTTGTAACAGAGTTCGGGGATGGTTTGCGGTTTTTAATATTAAAAGGCTGCTGACATCACAGCTTTAATAAAACCTACTAATAAAAAGAGAGAGGTTTGTGACGATATTTTGTCATCCTTTCATGTTACTGTTAAGAGGCCGTCAAGCTTTGCGCTTTCATCATTTTCACGAAATCTTACTCGATAGATGGCGTTGGCGAGCTATTTACAAAAGTCAAGCATCGATAACCTCACCAGTTACCCCTAGTATATCTTGACACTAGGACACGTAATAACTACACGCAATCGGAGGTCTGACGCATTGGTTCTCCTACGGTGAGGTCAAAGCGTTGCAGAATATTACTTAATTACCTAAGTAACCTACTGCCTGGCGTAAAAATCTTGATCGTTTTGTTTACTTAAAAAATAATATTACTTTGTATGAAATAATATAAGTTGTTGTACAAATAAATAAAATGCCCATTTTGATTCGAAAATATGTATACATATGGTACGATCATATGCTGTACGTTTTATTTAAAAAAATATGTAGTTAGATTTATTTATATCTGTGATGAATATATAAAAATATTAAAAAAATAATCCCTATAGTTATTCATTATAATTCATTTTAAAATTTTCATTCTTCATAAATTTGTGACTCAGCATCACGGCGTTCAGCTATGAAGAAAACTATAAGCAATAATTGATTTTTAGTTCGTTAAGACATTCTGCCACTACCATTAATTAAAAAAAAAATCTCCAAAATAAGACGGAACGGAAATGAGACGGATATATGATAAGACGGAATTGTCATTAAGATTTAAAAAAACTTAAACTAAAAGTATTGAAACGTCAAAAAGTTCATGCTTTCCATTCCCACCGTAATTTTTTTTAATTTAACAGAATCGCTAGTGTATTTTTGCACCGAAAAACGGAAATTATTTAAGACACATACAAAAACGTAGCGTTTCCAACAGAAAAATACTAGTTGAATTGGCTGAATACGACCGGGCCTGTACTCTGATATTCGAAATCCGTACTTGGTATTAGTGGCTTCCCTTTCACGCGAGAGTGAAAGGGACGGCATGTGCAAAGTATAGATTTCGGAGTAGACACTCTTTCTTTTATACGCCTGTTTCTACTTTTAATAAAGTTTAGAAGTCGACAAATAAATAGTAATATATGTGTCAGTATAATTTTTTTCTAGTCTACTTTCAGTTGCTATATAAATTAAAGTTTAATTTCTAGGAGATTTTTTGATTTATTTCATTGCATGTTTGAGAAAAGCACTATACATACCTCGGTGTGAAAAGGGGTTGCCAGCCTCGTAAATATCCGGCTGGCGACCCCTTACCTCTCGGCCTCTGTAGTAATGTACTATTTCTCAAACGTGCAATGAACTGTCGTCATTACGTGCGTTTTATAACAGGATTCGAAGTATAACGTTTCAGGCGGAATAACCCGAGAGAACTGTAAAGAAATTTCGTACAAAATTGAAGGCCTAGCCCGGGAAGTTTTTAATTTATTTTTTGACCGAGTGAAACGAAGGTCCCTGTTTTAGCTTCCAGATAAATGCTTTTGTATGTCCGGATTTCCGGTCATCCGCATCTACAGGTCGCATTTTTAAACTGATTCTCGTGAAATTTGGTGAACAGGTTCGAAAATAAAAAGAAATTTATTTGTCGAGTCAGTTTTTGTGTTTTTCTGCGGCCGAATTTTGTACGTGCGACTACGAATTTTTGAGCATCTACATACTTTATCAGATGCTTATTGTAGCATTCTGAACTACATAATACTACTTAGGTATAGTTCGGACACAACTCTAAGGCAAAACACTCTCACACTCTCTTCTGTCAAACGAACGCAAGCAAAACTCGACTTAGAGCTCTGACTGTTAGGTAGATTTTTGCTTGCGTTAATTTGACAGCACTTGGCCTTACAGTTTTTTACGAAATATACTTTGACAAATGGCTAGTTGCTAAATGATTACCTTCCAGGTTAAACCACTAGATGCTGATCGCTGACTTTAATCATAATGTAATGCTCATCAAAATAAAGCATTTTTCTAAATAAAAAAAAAGTCACGAGTAGACAAATAAATTAAATCTACCAAGTATCAAGGACAGTACTTGAAAATCAATTGACAACTGCGTTATCAGCTATGTGATTCATAAGTTGTCTCGATTTAGTTCACAATTACGTTCCTAGTATACTTTGACTGCGACTTTCATAATAAATACACATAATGGGAGGTCACAATTTGTATTGGTTTGTTTGAGGGGGTTGTGGTAAGCTTTGTGAATAGCCACAAAAAAACGGTATATACGTCCTCCTCCGACGGCCGCTCGGCCGGTACTGAGTCACTATGACCGTGTCAATGAAAATGTCGTGAAAAAGGCATGTTGTAAATCAAATAGAATTATTATATTTCTATCTTAGTTGCTACTCTTTATTATCTCAAGTCATAAAATAGAAGTTATTTTATCATATTCATATACTCAAATACCTTTTTATTAGCTTTAAAATTACTAAAAGATGCAATGAAATTTGAAGTTTTTCAGAAAATATTCCAATTTTAATATTCTGTTTTTATAACATTTTTGTATGAAACTTGTAAAAACCCTTCCACTCATCCCTAAGAGCAGTATCTATTGCACATGTGCATATTTTTTTCAAGCCGGTTTGGCACCAATATATAGCTTAACTAGGTCGTTTTTAAAGCCTCTTCAAGCGCAAATCCAGGAAACAGCTGTTAGGTTAAGCAAGATTTTTCGCAACTAAATAAGAAAATTTAAAAAGTAGCACACTTATCAATCAATCAATCAATCAATCAAATACTCTTTATTGCACACCTCAAGAAGATCATAGTACAGTACTTATTCCATTCAGAATGAAATGATCTTTCATAATCTGTAATAAAATGTATATAAATACTAATAGATTATGAGATACGACCTCATCAATCTTAGCCAAATCGTCAGAATATGTTATACGGAGCCTTAATAGACAAGCATAACATAATATATCAAAATTAACTTCGCATATGAAGCTCTTATTCCCTTACAATCATCATCCTCCTAGCGTTATCCCAGTACAGTACAATCTTATTCCCTTACAATAAAGACTTTTAACATGTTCATTATAGTTGGGTCCATTCCCGCGTGTTACGGAGTTAGGCGACTTACTGACTTGGCGGGGCGGGATCGATATGTGTCATTTTCTTCTTTGACGTAAACTTACTGACGTCGCAAAGATTCCCACTTGACAGAATACTGTCAGTATTACATTTGCGCAGTAGTAATATTATGCGCAGAAGCGGACCAGTACTGCCTTCGCATCGTCCCGCTTCCGCGCATCCCGCGCCTGTCAGGAAGCACTCATGTAGGGGCGCAGTAAAAAGTAGTACTGAGTTGACTGACAGTTGACACTGACATTTGACAGTTGTCTCATATCGTACCGCCTCCGCACCGACAAATCAGAAAGTCGCCTAATTCTTATTCCTAAATTGTGGAGAATAATCAATAAACTTGAAAGAAAGTATTTGTGCATGAAACCTGGCCAATAAGCCAAACTCGTCGTTTTGTCGCTTAGTTTACAAGTATATTAGATAATAACACACGGGAAACGGCGGTTGGAACGCTCCTGAGCCCCACCCAGTTACTTTTAATGCTGACTGTACCCCATTTGATGGTACTTTCACCTTAATTTAGCTACTAGATTCTTTTTAA
The DNA here is from genome assembly GCA_951800055.1 of Cenopis cana. Classification (NCBI taxonomy): domain Eukaryota; kingdom Metazoa; phylum Arthropoda; class Insecta; order Lepidoptera; family Tortricidae; genus Cenopis; species Cenopis cana. The sequence continues at coordinate 4,334,794 of OX637495.1, forward strand.
ATTACAGACAGATCATTAGCTCCTATTTACGGTTAAGCCCTAAGGAAACCAGGGTCCGCTTTGACACCTACACTAAGAAAACAGTCCATCAATAATTTAGGCGATTCACATAAAGTAAGAGAGAGAAGTCAAGTGAGAGTAAGTCAGTCAAAGTGATAAATCACCAAAAAAGTATGATGAAATTTTAAATATTATGCTAATTACATAATTGCATCACTCCATGAATGAATGATGAAGTAATGCAATTATATGCTGAGCTTCCCCGTCATATTTAAAATTTTCATCATGCTTTTTGGTGATTATCACTTTGATCCCTATATAGTTTACGTGAATCGTCTAAATTATTGATGAGCTGTTTTCTCACTGTTACCCCAAGATTTGGCGAAGGAACTGTACTAATTTTACGAAAGCGAGTGACGTCTGACCTTTCAACGCAGATGGAAAGCGAGGCCTTGATGAGATTAGACCGATTTCTTCACTAAGTTTTCTTTCACCGGAACGTAACAGTGGCTTTACGTGTCAAATGATATATTTCGTACAGAAAAAAAAACAATGGTATACTTTATTCTATTTATCGTATGGTACCTAATTATTTCGAACCATTGCCAGTTTTTGATGCACTTTTAGCACCACCCAGTGTTCACGTGTAGGGTAGCGGTAGGTATACCCTACGGACGTGGTGCAACTTCGACCCCTCTTTGTCAAGTGAGTGGGCAACTCGACTGTTAAGAAGATCTCAAGCCTCCCGAAGGCCTCCAACTTGGCTTAGCGACTGCACGACTGCTGCCAACCGCTCAAAGTGATCACCCATCCTAAAACTGACCGCGGCCGACATTGCTTAACAATGGTACGAGCCAGGGTGCTTGGCCACAGTGGCTGTACGAGTACAGTACAATAAAGTCAATTACAGATACATACACACATAGATACACCTGTTAACATTATACCTAGTACCCCTCTTCTGCATAGGGGGTACAGCGGTAACGGGACGGGGCGTCGCGGCGCGGAGGCGGTACCGGTTGTAATATTCGAACTAATATGAAAGGGTCCGCACAGAAAACCGGCCGGGAAAAAAGCGTTCTGTGCGGACCCTTTCATATTAGTTCGAACATTACAACCGGTACCGCCTCCGCACCGCGCCGCCACCGCTGTCTGTGCGTTTCCAGCTTTATTGAAATGGCCGTTTTATCCTTGCTATTCATGTTCATACTACATAGATAATGAAAGTACGAGCAGGCAACAAGAAAACTTCAGTATACGAGTTCTAATTAACGAAATAGTGCCGTATTCGTACTAAAGCACACGTTGATATCGTGCAATCTTTTTACTTAAGTATACTATCGTTGGAGTTTAAACCTTATTAATTCAGTACACAAGTTGTTTTTCGCTTGCTTTTCCAAGCTGCAACGTTATCTTAAATCGTTAGAGCTGTTTCAGAGCTCAGTTAGCTTTGCAATGCATTCGATGCACGTATAAAATGCATTTATGGATGTAAGTCCCTTTTGAACGCTTGTAGTGAATGTGCTCTGAAATGTTCCTTAGATAAATTCACGGATTTAATCTACAATGTATTATTGGACTCGTCTGAGTCGTGTAAGTGTAATCTTAAGGCGCTACACTGAGAAATTTGGAGACTTTGAAACGCTGTACTGCCGAGACTAGCAAACAGTAGGGGCTGATTTTCAGATAGATGATTCTTGGCTATATGATTGTGATACTGACAATAGCGAAACATGATTGCTTAAAATTGTCTCGATAGAAAATAAATCCAAATTCGAGGCTATATTTTCCTTTTTTTCCTCAGCCTACTAAAACAACGCATTATTAAAAGACACGATTAAGCTAATATGATGGTATTTTACCTCATCTAGGTACTGACAAGAGGAGATTTAATAAACCTGCACACAGTCAGATATTTAACGAGATTTGTCTAAAAAGCCATTCTCGGAGAGGGTTGCATCCCGTTTTGTCGTGAGCGAAAAACAAAGGGTGTCTCTTTCAATCGATATATCGCCTTAACCAGATCAATTAATATTGTAATTCTTTTATCTCACGAGCGCGGGTAAGACATGGTTATGTGTTGAGCTATACATGAATTGCATGTGAGCGTCAGCGTAACAGCTATGAGTTCACGTTGTCTATGTGTTCGTATGTGTCACAACTACAACTATGGCCAGTCACACATATCATAAATCTTCTAATATGCGTTCGGAAACCGTAGAAAATGACTCTCATTTCAACATTTTCTTATCTGTGGCTAAGGCTACAGCAGTAATATAATTTTTAATTTTAATCTCATATATGATGTTAAAATATTAAACGTCAAACAAAACTGTCAAAATTTAAATGTCAAAGTTGACATGTCCCTATTCTAGTATCACTGAAAATTCGAATTCAGTTGATGCGAAATGTCAGCTCGATGTTTTTTTAGTATATATCGCACGAAATTTGAGCTAGAACGACATGATCACATCAGAATAGGGACTCTTTACTTTTTTTAATTACATTCAGGTATCGGTTGCCAGTTCTGATTTCGATATTTCCGCAACCGTGCAAAAAAGGTTGTATTAACACAATTATTGTATTTATTTACTACGGTTTCTGAACCCATCTTAGAGTAGTTATAATATGTGTGTAGATAAAGTAATGTATGCAACTGTACATAATTAGGCATTAAAACACTCGTGTGACTCGCCTTCGGCTCGTTTCATAAAACACACTCGTGTTTTAATGCCCCTCATTATGTACCAGTTGCATAAACTACTATTATATACGAGTTTCAGATAGAAACATTACAGCATATTACAGTCCTAATGTTCGCCTAATCTCTGCACACCAACGAAGCCCATATTAAGATGGGTCGAGCGTTCTTACTTGTTTGTAATACACATTTACGACATCTCATTCTCAACCTGCAAGTGTTGTGCGTGACAGGGTTGTTTTTTTTTTCAAGATAGATGAGTTGGAACTATGCTAACTCAGTAAGTTCGCTAGAAAATAAAACAGTATTTTAGTACGGCATAGTACATGGAATGATAAGCTATTTGACATCTATAGGGCGCAACTCAGATATCCATAGATAACTGACATTGGCCTGATACGGCAGCCTAAGTGATTTTACTGTTTTTAAAGAAATTTCAATCTCGTAATCTGGTCCAATCAAAAATCCAGCCAAGTTTTTTTTCATTTTTACCTTAATAAGGCGTCCCGAGGGATAGACTTTACTCTTTTAATTATGACGCTTAAAGACCTCGCCGGTAAAAACGAATTACAGTATAAAATTGGTTTTTATAAGTGGAGACTTGGTTTATTAATTACCGACGGACGGATGGGGGGGGTTTAATGTTTCACTTAATAGTCCGGGATATTTTAAGCGATGACGGAGGTGGGAGGGAATTGGATACGGTCAAGTTTCAATTCAATACCTCGTCTTAGCGTTCTGTTTTTAGGATTCCGTAGTAAACAACGAACCCTTATTAATAGTTTCGCCATGTCGGTCCCTAGCTTAGCTCAGTAACCGTTAGTTCTAGAAAGCTGTAATTTGGTTTGAGTATACATATTAATGAAGCCAACAAAACGGTAAAACGAAATTTTGGATAATGTTGTTAATTCTGTCAAAAACATAGTAAATATTAGTTTGCAAACTTTTAGTCCACATAATGTAACGGGTGCATGGACAACTATGGTACCTTACATTGCGCGTATTAGCCCGGCACGCACTCGGCCGGTTTCTTTTATCTTGAAGGAGTCTCGCAGAATGCAAACGTAATTTTTTGAATGCGAACAATAAGCACACATTTATAATGTTCTTTTCTCAGTCGAAAATTGGGTATTAATTATAAGTACCTAAAGCGCGATTTAGACTAGCAAGAACTTGCGTGCAATTTTCTGTAGGTTACATTACTTACCAAGGGCGGTAAAACAAAGAATGTCTCAGATCACAGGTATTTAACGCCAGAGCCGAAGGCAAGGGCGGTAAATATGCGATCTGAGAGGCTTTCCTTATTACCGCTCGTGGTAAGTACAAAATTTTATGTCACTCTCAGGCCAGGAAGTGGTATTTTCCGCACGCGGAGCGTGCGGTAATTGCCACTTTATGGCCAGGTGTGACATAAAGTAATACAATCATGCTAATGAAATAACAATTACAGTAGGTAGTATCCGGATACAGCGACCATCAAGGGACCGGTGATATTACGTCGCACTAACAGGACGTCGTACAAAACGGACTGATTTTCCTTGAAAAATTTTTATAAGCGGAGTCGTTATATAAGTGGATTCTACTGTACATGCAAAAGACGCCACATATACTAAAAAAGTCAACGCGTGATACATACAAACTACAATTTTGCGAGCATGCAATAATTTCATTATGCAGTGCAGTATTGAATTACAAGTCTACTGAAATATCGTGGAAATTGACGAGCATCGGACAAATGAAGCATGAAATATCATATGAAATATTCAGGCACGCTGCACGCTCTCCATATTTTATATGTATATTATTAGGTACTACACTAGCTAGCTACCGTCAACCAATTTGACTCCTGGGCCACTTCGTACACTGAGCGAAAAAAAATACAAAGTTTTTGTGAATCCGAGGACAAGTTAATTATATACTAACGTTTACAAACCAGTTTGTAATAATAGTAGTTATTTACTAATACCAAAAAAAAATTCCTTGTTAGGTATTATAAACTCATTTGTATTATATTAAAAACGGTTTGTAACCGGTAGTATATAATTTTTTTGTCCTCGGATTCACAAAAATTTTGTAGGTTTTTTGCTCAGTGTACCTTGTCATTGTTATTTTTACATTAATATGAGATCTCTGAGCTTTCGGACCCCAGGCATCCTTCAGGATGCAACTGTACTGGGATAACGCTAGGAGGATGAGGATGAAGATGATTCCATTGAAATAAGGTCTAAAACTGTAAACATATTAATGCCCTCGACTGTAAGAAAAGTATCGTTGCTTACCCAGACTCGCATCGTAGGTGTTCATATACTCTGACGTCATAAACTGGGAGACGAGGGCAGTTTTCCCCACACCAGCGTCACCTAGCAACACCACTCTGTACTTCGGTACCTGCAATGAGATACACATTAGTTAATTAAATAAAAAACAGACAACATATAGAAACTTCTCCGACATCTAGACTTTCAATTAAGAGGAGGGGTAGGGCAAGCTCTCTTCATACAAACTTTGTGCAGGATTTACTTCGTTTGTGTTTGCATTAAAGTTATGATTTTTGGTCAGTATACTTATTTTTCTGATAGCTATTTCGTGATGTATTTTTTTTTTATTAAATATTTTTTTTAATTTTATAATTTTGATTTTTTTTGAAATATTTGAAAATTTCACATCACGATCTTCGCATATCTAATATTTACAACCAAAAAAATATATATTTGTTAGTGCCAAAACCGACGAATAAAACGTGCACAAAGTTTGTATGGGGAAGGCCTTGCCCTACCCTGCGCTTTAAGGGGAGCTTTTTACATTGCAAATGTAGCTCTAACCTCTAACATGTGTGAGTTTGCAATTAACCATCCCGCTCTCTGCGGAAGTTCTGCGCATTGTTTTCGTAATATTTAAACATGGTCATTAAGGTGGGACGCTTTCCATACAAAACGTATTGACATTCGCAGGCTAACGGCGTGATATTTTAAGTAACTTATGTAACAAACTTTCATAAATTGGCTTTCCATTTGCGCGAAATGCCCCCATTCCTAGAATAAACTTGTATAAACTAGAATAATTTGAGAAATTAGTTTGTCACGTGACATCGATTTTTTTTGAGTATTTAGTGTCTTTAATTGAGTAGAAAAAGGGATAAATTTGTAATATTTTTCTGTCTAGTGAAATGTCTGCTGCTGCACTATGTATGTCTCTGATGGTTTTAAAAAACTCAAAACTGCAAGAACCCAACCTTAGAAAACCCCACTCAAGTCTGTGGGTGACGCCCTTTAGTGCGTTGCGTTGCGTCGCGTCGCGTCGTCGCAACGGATTTAATGTATGTAAAAATGGGGCCGCTCCCTTAGGGAGCTACGATGTCACAGACAGACATACATTGATGGGATGGATGAGATGGGTACGCATGTTTAACTGATAACACCGGACTTTTGCGGGGGGCTTAAAAATTTATTGAGAGCCTTATATTTTATGGAAATACTCCCGGGATAATGGTATTCACATGTGGTCCATTAAGTAATTTACTACTCAACCCCGCAAAAGTGCTTCGTGGAAATTTGAATACAACTAAAAAGTTCTAAAATGCGCGATGAAGGATAGGATATATATGCCAGCGTATCTCTCTCCCACGTGTTACCCTAAAAAGTTCAATTCTGGCGCTTCGCCGGCCGCTGCCGCGGCACGCTCGCTTCGCTCGCTCGGCTCGCGCGCTGTAGGGTTGCAGTTCTACCTAACCACTCCTCCTCGCTTCGCTCGTCGTCGTACCTACACCGACCTGCCTAGGGCTTCCAAAATTACGGATTTGTCAATTACGTAATTGATTACGAAATTAGAACGTTGAATTACGTAATTACGTAATTACGTAACTGACCCGGACTTCAAATTAAAAATCTCTAAATAATTTGTATTTGTTATAATTATTAATTATAATTAAGGGAAACGATTTTTAACACCATTATTTAAATAAATCGCAGCATCCACGTGTAATTTTCAGAACAAAGAGCTGAACGTATATGGTCAGTCCAGCTTGAGGAACTTCTCCCACTAATACGGTCGTCTTTAAGTTTTATTTGTATTATTGGCAACCAGTTGTTATAAATCAAGTATGGTAGTGCGGTGGACAGTCTGATTCGAATATTGTGCTAGTCTAAAATCGATGAATTGGTACGATATCCATTTCGAAGTAGGTATGCCACAAATTTATTTCTAGCACTCAATCCAGTTGCTATCAGCTGGAATCTGGGAAAGGACTCCTCTATTTTCCAAGTAGAGGTATACGCCATCTTAGAGTGTGCGACAACCAATCGGCAAAGCAATTATCTCAACAATATCAAAAAATCATTTATATTCAATCGTATAGCCAGGCGGTGCTCTTGAATTGGCGGGAAGCATTAAATAACCTTGGAGCGAAAAACAAGGTTATTTTACGGTGAGCCCCAGGGCATGCAGGTATCGCGGGAAATGAAAGAGCTGACGAGCTTGCACGAGCGGAGGCGAAGGGGATGCATTGTGGGCCAGAATCGTTTTGTGGCATCCCCATACGTCTAACCAAGCTCACCCTGGAAATCTACTGTTTCTACAAAACGATTCAGGCCTGGAGAGAGTTCCCAGGTCTGAACCATTCCAAGGCGCTATTTAAGGCCTTTAACAAAAAGGGGTCCCCTGATGCCTATTGCTAAGCAGGGACCGACTACGCATGTTTGTAAGGTTGCTTACTAAATAATCACATGCACACGTTAGGATTGAGTGACACAAGGAGGTGCAGACGCTGCATTGAAGTGGAGGAGACGTTTGCACACATCCTAACTGACTGCCCTAGCCTAATGCACAGCCGTAGATCTTTCTTAGGCAAACACGTCATGTGCCCTGAAGAGACTAAGTTTCTCGAGTTCAGCAAAATCCTGCCATTCTTTAAGTTTGCAGGACTTTACCCACTTTTAGGATCCCAATAGTTCAGCAATGGTCGCAATGATAGCCACAACCCCCAAATAGTAATATGATATTAATAGGTTTTTGATCTGTTCCGCCATTCCAGCCACCACATCGAACACCCACCCGGTAAAATATTGCACCCCTGGCCCCTGTCGGACCTCCTTCTTGTATTTAGTCCACAGACATCAGAGTAACCTAGTCGAAAGGGTTACAACGCAATCCTGTCCATTCTCGCTAGTGATGTGTCGAGGTACCTAGGTACTAACTCCAAATAATATCCCATAATCTTTTATGTTATTTAATAATACGTTAATTTACAATTTCGTAAAACTTTTTTCCATTTTTGGACTGAAATAGTAGGCATATTTTAAAGAAATAAGTTGTAATACATAATTCCGTAATTACGGAATTTAACCTTTGAATTACGTAATTATTAGAAGGCAAATATCTGTCCGTAATTACGTAATTCCGTAATTACGTAATTACGGAATGGAAGCCCTAGACCTGCCTTAGAAACAGGTAAAAAATAATATTATGACAATCTCCACCTCTATTCTCGACTTCTACATATTATACTCTAAACCAGAGAGAGTGGTTAGGTAGAACTGCAACCCTACAGCGCGCGAGCCGAGCGAGCGAAGCGAGCGTGCTGCGGGAGCGGCCGGCGAAGCGCCAGAACCGAATTTTTTTTCGTAGAATTATTATTCTACTGACATTCTTGATTTTTGATGTTTCTTACGTTGAATAAAACTACTTTTCAAAAACCAAATTTTTAAAACCTGTCGCGATAATGTACTGTAGGTATTTTGACTGTAGGTATATCAAACTTAGGCGAATCGTCCCTTAGGTATTTCATCCGGTAGGGATTTTGAACAGTAGGTATTTCGTTTGTGGGAACACAGTAGGTGCACAGTTCTCACAACGCAGCGAATTCCTTCCCCCCGGCGTCGGGCGCGTCCCGGCGTGGGCCCAACGCGCCCCGCCATTCGTCTTGTAAACTTTGAACGAATAACACATATCAATAAATAGCTTAAATAGGAGTCAGAATCTTTCATTTATGGGTCACCACTTGGGTATAACCTTGAGCTAAGGTAAGCAGCGAGGGAGCTCGCTCAGTGGTGACCCCGACGTGATACGAAGACTTCAAGATGAATGGTGTAGGCGCCCCCGGAGCACAGGGCGGCCTACACGTTCAATAGGTTTTTTGAACGTAGGTATTTCAATCTTCGGTCATTTAAACTGTAGGTTAAATAAGTGATAGGTATTTTAAAAATAGGTATTTCGTACATAGGTATTATGACAATAGGTATAGCCTACTGTCATGGCGTCGTTACCGAACAACGTCTTTGAACAAGTATTGATTGGCGAAATCATCATAAATTTGAGTGATTTTCAGTGAATTTTCATTACATTGCAGGGTTTGATCGTATTCATCTTACCTCGATAGCCGGCAGCCCCGCAATGTAAAGAAACTTGCATGCAAGTTCTTGCTAATGTAAATAAGCCTAAGAACAGTAAGAACCAGTCTTATTCTTACTCCATGTGTTTTACAACCCTGCCACGAATCGGCGCGAATTGCGGCGCTGCAAGCGTTTTATCCGTCCATAGCACGGTCGAGTTGTGCAACGTACAGCCGTTACTTTGAATCACACGCAATGTATTAGGAAAACAGGATTTACTCACCGGTTCTAGCTCGTCCTCGTCAGGGGTGTCGAGGCTGGCCGAGTCCACGGGCCTATAGCCGGAACAGCACGAGCCATCGAACGGGGACCGGTCTGATGCCCTGCGGAACGTCACACCATAATTAACAACTAGTTATTTCCCGCGACTTCGTCCGCGTGGAACTCGTTTACCGTGATAGAATTTAAATGCTATTTTTTATATCAGGCGCTTACCTAGTTATCGCTCTTCCAAACAAACTTGTCCCTTAAGGGATGATTTCCGGGATAAAAAGTATCCTATGTCCTTCCCCGGGACTCAAACTATCTCCATGCCAAATTTCATCTAAATCAGTTCAGCGGTATAAGCGTGAAGGAAGAGGTAACAGACAGACATACAGACAGACAGACACACTTTCGCATTTATAATATAGTAAGGAACAAAATATCTACGATTATATGGAATAGAGCAACTGCAATTAAGACAACACAAAATACAAAAATGGTCGTCTAAGTACAGTCAACATCAAAAAGATATACACAATTAGTCTTATAAACGACCCGGACCATATGCTATAGCTCGAGTCGATTTATATTGTAAGGAGCACCTTCACTAACTTTTCCACTCAAATCTAATTCGCGTTAGATCTAAGTAGAGAAAGTATTATTCTTCAATAGCGGACTGTAGAAACTATTATTATTATTGTTTATAGACGGTCACTGACTCTAACTTACTATCAGCGAATTGCTGGTGACTAACTTTGAAACGAAAACAGCTGTTAGGATGGGTTAGGTTAGGTTATGTCTAACTTTCGGTTTACGGATGAAATTACAAGTCGATTATTTTCACACACTATTTATTTATGTTTGTTTTTCAAGATAAAAGTTATGTTTGTTTTTTACACGGTTTATTTTGTATACACGATTAATTGATTATAAATATCCGATCCCTTAGTCTAATTTTAATGCTCAAAAGAAACAGTTTTATACGATTTTACTTAAACTTTTAACGATTCTAACTGAAACTATGACTTCAATGTCTAGTCTTCCTAAACTTCTTCGGTGAGCGGAGTTCCTGGTTGTTGCTGAAGAGATGACTGGATAGCACTGTGCTGAACATACATATTCCAGGAATAAAGCTCTTTTATTAACTAGCTTACGGGTCGACCTAACATAGAGACTCGACCGACATACGTTTCGACCAAAGTGGAACTCCTCCCCTTTTGGCTTATGGAACTGATGGTTCCAGGCTTCCCCTGTCGTCACGGGAGGCCGTCATGAGCTCATCTTTGGACAGATGAATCGCTCATTCGAGGCGTCTGCATGAGACTTACTACGGGGGCGCTAATCCACCGTGTTCGGGCTTGAGAGTCTGTGACGTGCGAATATATTCAACTTTACGGGAAAATTCCGCGCTCGGGAATTTCTACTGATCTGAATTTACCCGACACAGACTAGATGCTGTGTGGTACAGATGCGCCTTAACGGCTCCTTCATTACTGAATTTAATATATAGATTCGAGTCACAGGCTCTTGAGCTGTGTCACCATTTGTGACTTTGAGATAGCCAAAATGTCTATATTTTTGGGCTATCTCGAACTATTGCGCAATACTGGATGGGATTTTCCATCGATGTGTGACGCACATAAAAATGCTACTGCGTAGCCGATACTATCTAACTGCGCAATAGTTTCTGGACTTTTCCTTTGTGTCCAGGGAGGTAGTAAATAAGTATACGGACGATACCTAGGTACTTATACCGTTCACCTAGCGTGAACGGAATGCTAACTAGTTGGGTAAATAACATGGTTTCTTAAGTATTTGAGCTTACGAAACAGGATTACTCTTAAATTTACCTAACTGTTTTCTTATCTTTATTGACGGCTATACAAGTCATCGTGACTGTAAAATAGGCTCATTCTTGCCGGTTTTGGGCCCGTCCGCCACAAGTCTGTTCAAAAATAACTTCGCTAGACTCTATTTAACGGTTAATAGAGTACCATATTTCTGCCGACTCGGCAGGCAGTACGTAGCCCTGATAACGGCCCTTTCTAATTTACCAAGCGTGTGAAAGACAATGCAGATCTTTTTTTAAACATAAAAATCGTGATGGCATTTTTAAACTTACCTGTTATTTAATCATTGACTTTTATTTGGATTAACTATTAATATAGTAACTATTAATATTAAACTATTGATAAGTATAGTGACATCTTATTACTATTCATTCCGCATAGAATCCTAGCTTTTACCCATGTATCTATATATTTGCCTATTGCATATGAATGCTATATGATTAAATTAATAAGCAACGATCGATACTAATCAAAACATATTCGACATTTAATAAAATGACTGACTGATAAACTGATTTGACTAACATAATTGGTAGGTGTACTCACGGTGCTCAAACTCCGCAAACTGAATACCTATGTAGTAACTTTCAAGTACACGGCGACTTCAATAATAATAGACAACAATGTCATTCTACGTTAACTTTGCGAATACGCTCATTTAAAAGGTCAGCAAAGGGACACAAGGGTCGAGATCTCGGAATTGACCCTTTCCGACACTAAATAGGGATAACAATTGTAATCCTGAAGCGTTTCTGGCTCAAAGACGGCATAATGCGAATACCACTAAAGGTCAAATGTAACAATAGTTTGATCCTAATAGATTTAATGTCAATGCTTAGAAGTTACAATTGTAATATTTCGACGTTAAGGCGCAGGGTAGGGCAAGGCCTTTTCGATACAAACTTTGGGCACGTCGTTTTATTCGTCGGTTTTGGGACTCCCGAATAGAATTTTTTTTGCTTGTAAATATTGGATATACGAAGAACTTCAAGAAAAAAAATCATAAATTAAAAAAAAATATATAAAAATACAAAAAAAATGTTTAATAAAAAATAAATATAAAAATAACACTGACCAAAAATCATAAGCGTAATGCAAACACAACGAAGAAAAACTTGCCAAAATTTTGTATGGAGAGAGCTTGCCCGACCCCTGCGCCTTAACACCAAGTATTAACTTACATTATAGTTAACAAACTTATTGTATTATGAATTGTTATTGAGCTATTATGTCTGGTTATTGTTTTGTATTGACTTTTCGACCGCTTTATTTATAGTCTAGTTGGTATAATGACCCTGCCTATTTGTTCCCGAGTCTTGGATGTTTTTTATGTACACATATAAGTATCATTTTGTGAGATTGTCTACAAATATTTCTTTTATTTCTTTGTTCGCTTCGACAAAATAATGACCACGAAAGTGATGTGGAAAGTGCGTCCAAGTAATGACCCATAAAGTCGAAAATATTACATACTACCGTTTTTTGTCACGTAAAAGGTGTTAAAGGAGACTTGAGGCTAACAAGGGTGGGTAGATATTTGATAAGAGTAATAAAGGCACTTATATACACTTAGGTTATTACACTTATGTTATTGTTATTTGAAGAATTTATTACAGACGTTTTATTCGAGTTCTACCCAATTTGGTAGAACCAGTGTTCTAAACGGAACCGTAATTTAATTCATTAACTAAATACCTGAGGTTTCAACACTTACTCGTAGTTTTGTAGTCTACACATGATAACTGCGAACCTCCAGTAACATTATTTATTTATTTATCGTATGGCATTTATTTCGAACCGTGAGATCTTCGAGAAGACAGTACGGTTGCCAGTTTTTGTTGCACTTTTAGAACCACCCAGGGGTCACGTGTAGGGTAGCGGTGGGTACTTTCCCTACGGACGTGGTGCAACTTTGACCCCCCTTTGTCAAATGAGTGGGCAACTTGACTGTTAGAAGTTTTCAAGCCGCCCGAAGGCCTCCAACTTTGGCTTAACGACTGCTGCCATAGACAGCAGCCGGGATCAACGGCTTAACGTGCCTTCCAAAGCACGGGACCACTCAGTTAGTAACCACTCAAAGCGGTCACCCATCCATGTACTGACCGCGGCCCACGTTGCTTAACTTTGCAATCGCTTGCGGCACGCAGGCGCCGCTGGGCCATTTAAAACACTACATACTTGCATAGTAAAAAAATATTATGGTTGTGGTCTTCTGCAAAGGGGGAGGTTCTTCCCCAATTGGGCTGCTCCAAATTCGAGCAAGATGACATTTTGCTGTGCCCTACCTCTCTTGAAGTTAAATGGAAATGGAAACAGTTGAGCTGAAGATGTGAGTGGTTATAAAATAATTCAAATAAGTTGTGAAGATAAAAGTAAGTTGTTTTATGTTAAAAACGTTCAAGAAGCAAGGCAATACTTGAACGGCCAGAATATTTTCTGTTTTCATCCCTACATCGCTGAAAAAGGAAAATGAACGTGGACGTCGTTATTTTTTAGATTAATTAATGTTATGAGATCGTAATAATAAGATCTCGTGAAATCTCGCGCGGTGTGTGAGTAGTTATTATTTTAACGACCAGCTGTAAACTAAACTTTATGCGTCTTTTAAATCCCAGTAAAATATTCCTTTTTAGGGTTCCGTAACCGAAGGGTCCAATTGGAACCCTATTGCTGTCACTCACGCGTCCGTCCGTCCGTCATCTGTCACAAAATATTGATCCTGAGAAAAGTCGAGCGTTCGACAATCAAAAATCGGCCCTCAGTGTTCAGGGCTAAAATCAACGCTTCGGGGTTTATTTTGTTTAACTTCCGCTTTACACTGAATCCGAAATGAACAATCTCTGTTCACGATTTGTTTCCCCTTTCATTCGTTATCTTGCGAAGCTGAGTGAAATGTAGTGTTAAAAGGAGGAATAATTAAAACTCATTAAATAAAGTGCGTCGGTAGCTCGCTTGAGGAGCGTTCGTGGTCCAGCAGCACCCGTGTACCGAGTGCGGTAAACGAGATTAAGCAGCATCGGCCGAGGTCAACTCTGGATGGATGACCGCTTTGAGTACAGACACGTTAAGCCGTTGATCCTGGCTGATGTCTAAGATAGCAGTCGTTAAGCCGAGTTAGAGGCTTTCGGGCGGCTTGACAACTTCTAGCAGCAGTGAACTCACTTGACAAGCCTAATCCTAATAAGGTCTGGTTTTCCCTTGGGTTGAAAGGTCAGATGACAGCCACTAACGTAAAAACTAGCGCCTACGAGAAATCTTGGAATTAGGAAGCGGGCTCCGGGCATCCTTCAGGATTAAACAGAAAGTTTAAATCGAGTTGAATTTCGGCGAAAAGTTACTTGCGCTCAAATTAATTTCCAATACATAACCAGAGACTAGGAATTATATAGACTGCCAATGCCTATACATTGTGGCGTAATTTTAAAATAATGGGCCTGCTGTAGCTAGTTTCACTATGGAGAGATCACTTTACCATTTAATTCGTATGCCACTAAGACCTCTGCTTAACACATAGCGCCATCTATGAACACAACGAAGAAGCTCCCAACAGATGGCGCTATGTGTTAAGCAGAGGTCTTAGTGGCATACGAATTAAATGGTAAAGTGATCTCTCCATAGTGAAACTAGCTACAGCAGGCCCATTATTTTAAAATTACGCCACAATGTATAGGCATTGGCAGTCTATATAATTCCTAGTCTCTGACATAACTATTTTATATTTTGTTTTTCGCAAAACGACGTGGGTAGGTTGGTGCGGCTTGGAAAAGGGTTAATAGTAATAATGGTATGGATGGACCGTCAGAGGAGTAACTTAAAGTGGGACATTCAAAGGGTTACTTGAGACACCTCTGTATTTACCAGGAACTAGTATTTATTCAAATTTGTTTAGAAATGTAAATTATTCCAAACATATTTAAAATAGCTTAATGAAAACAGTATTAAATATACATTTCAATGACAACCAAACACATGCTAATAAAAAAATATAAAATGGAAAGTTAAATTGTGAGACTAACTTTGTTAATTACTTACATAAATTAAAATTAATGAGATCGTTTGAGGCTGTGAGCCTTTGAAGAAAATACAGAGAGGTCGCTAGTAGTGGCTTAAGAATGCAAGGCAAAGATTCGCTTGATGACGTAGTGATCTCGGTGGTGTAAACGTAAAGTTAAGGACGCTGGTCCGGCAAACCAGAGGCACGGGTTCGATTCCCGTCTGACGCTGCGTGCGTGATCACAGCATAAGTAATAGTACAAGTACAGAAGTTTCTCTGTTAACAAATCCCCCGTTTAGGTATGCCAAACGTGCCTAAACGTGGCCATCTCTTTCTATCGCACGCAACGCGCTCTTTCGAGTCCCCGCCGCCAGTGCTAGGGTTACCACCAGCGAGAACCTATTTTAATATAATATGTACTTTATTATTATTAGTAGTGTTGTTTACAACACAATTACGAATAGTACTTTTAAGGTTCCGTAGCCAAAATGGTGAAAACGGAACCCGTCCGTCCGTCTTTTTGTCTGTGTGTGACAGCCGACGTACTCTGAGACTATAAGCACTACAAATACAATTAAAACATTTAGCAGGAAGGTGTGTTCTACTCGCATGAACCGCTTCGTAAAAGTGATGTGAAATGACGAAAAAATATTAAAGGGGCACTCCATACAATGTAACCAGCGGGGTAATCACGTAAAGATAATATGTACTACCGTTGGTACGTATTTAATGTCAGTTTTAGTATGGGATTTGACATTTAAATCTATCGTACTAACGGTCGAAAACGTACGTGATTACCGCGCAGGGGATACAAAGCGAAACGATTTATTTAATGATCGTACAACAGCGCAGCAGCGCGTGCGCGTGCGATCCGTAACGCTGCGCCGCAACCACTGAATAGTCACACGACGTGTGAGCCGGCGGCCGCATGTACTTTGCGCGGTGCGATGACGTCACGGTAGTAAGCCCCTCCTGGCGTGATCACGGTTAATTTTTCCTTAGTATTTGTTCTCTGTATCATATAATTGGAGATCGTTTGAGATCATGGATTTTATAAACACAACTACGAGACAATTTTGTAACATTTGAATGAATTGAGTCTTAAACAAAAAATATCAACACCCTTAGAAATATTATTGTAAGATGTGCACATACTTGCCGGTGGACTGTGTTGATTGATATAGTTGGAAACTACAGGTAGGTACTGGAAACTGCGCAGGACTGCGACTTGGTACAGTATGTGTTTGTCTGTATAGGAATAAACAAGCACGCTGCGTCGGGATTATACCTATTTTCTTTTTTTTTCTGAAAAAACCCGGTGTCTCAAGTTACCCTTGAATGTCTCATTTACCCCATTTGACTAGTGTCAACACCCAATCTCAGCCGATGAGTAAGCTTCGCAGCTCTCTGATTAACACCACGGGAGACCTTTTTTTGCCCCCGTTCGCTTGATGAGGCCACGGACAGGGATTAGCGTAGGTAATGAACTAATACCCTGTGATGTGATGTTGCTATATTTTGGTCTAAATAAGAGTCAAATCTTGATTAAGGCCGGTTTTAATAAAAATACGTTACACCAGAATGTCAGATCAAATTTCTTAATTAAATCAGTATATTGTTTTACATAATGTATATTATTAGGTCTAATGGATCTTTACAAAAGCTTTATTATACTTGACGACAATTAATAGGCAAGGTTTTATAGATCTGTTAGACCTTATGTCGGTGAGATTTGTCAAAAAAGTTTTGATTTATAGTACATTTATCTCACAAGCGCGGGTACAGTTGTATACCTAGTTGTGACACATAGGAACACATAGACAACGTGAACTCATAGCTCCTACGCTGACGCACAATGTGCATATTGTATAGCTCAACACACAACCATGGCTTACCCGCGCTCGCGAAATAAAAGTACTATACTAAAATTTTATCTGAAATTTGGTCAACAAGTCTTTGTAAATCCGTTATAATATCATATATTTCTAGAGAAATTCTTAATATAGCCTCATTTTGCGTTATCATTAGGCTCTTAAATCTTTCGCTGCCAAGTTTTTCGTAGCGCTACGCAATTTCGGAAACGCATGATGGCATCGGCTACGCGTCTATGAGCAGAGCGCCCGCTGGGCGGGATCGATATGTGACATTTTCTTCTTTGACGTAAACTTCCTGACGTCGCAAAGATTCCCACTTGACAGAATACTTTCAATATTATTACATTTGCGCAGTAGTAATATTATGCGCAGAAGCGGACCAGTACTGACTTCGCGTCGTCCCGCTTCCGCGCATCCCGCGCCAGTCAGGAAGCACTCATTTAAATGTAGGGGCGCAGTAAAAAGTAGTACCGAGTTGACTGACAGTTGGCACTGATATTTGTCAGTTTTCTCATATCTTACCGCCTCCGCACCGACAAATCAGGAAGTCGCCTTAAGGTGCGTTGCTCCAAATCATTGAATGAATGAATGAATGAATCTGGTCTCAATGTTATACATTTCTGATCTCCACATTGTGCCTACAAACTAGCGTACAAATATCAAATTAATTATAATTGGATTTTAATTGGAATTGTTCAGGAACTCCCTGACGCTATAAAAACATTTTTTAGATAACCAATTCATCAACATATTCTTAAATACCTTTAAATTCTTATCTTTAAACTCATCCGGTAGTTTATTATAAATAGTAATACACATCGCATATGAGTTTTTGGAAGTTAGAGTTAACTTAGCAGCTGGCTTGAACAGTTTAAATTTATATTGAGATCTTAATTTACGAGAGTACGTTTCTTGGGTTTCCGTGAATTGGTTTTTATATTTATGGACAAACATGCATACCTCCGAAATATATATACAAGGAACTGTCACAATATTATATTTTATAAAGTAAGGGCGACATGATACTTTTCGCCAAATTCTGAAAATAGCTCTGATGCAGCGTAATTCTGCGAAATAAAGAGTTGTTCCATTATTGTGCAGTTGCCCCATATTACTATTCCATATCTTATAGTAGAACTGACGTAAGCACGTTGTTATAAGTTCTATGGGATATAAATCAGCTTTGCTATATTTAACGTTGATCGGTCTGTTCATTAGTAGTTGGTGCCACTCGCGCTTAACCCTCTAGTTCTATTTGAAAGAACAATTAAAACAATTTATGTCACACCTGGCCATAAAGCGGCAATTACCGCACGCTCCGCGCGCGGGGAATTCCACTTCCTGGCCAGGGGGTGACATAAAATTTTGTACTTAACACGGGCGGTAATAAAGAAAGCCTCAAATCGCATATTTATCGCCCTTGCCTTCGGCTCGGGCGTCAAATACCTGCGATCTGAGACATTCTTTGTTTTACCGCCCTTGTTAAGTAATGTACTATTATATATTTGAAGTAAACTTTCGCTTCAAGTGATGATTTTTCGGGATACACCTAAAAATCCAATATGTTTTTGTTTATCCAGAATACAAACTCGTGGTACCTAAACTTAGTTTCATTATAATCCGTTCAGCCGTTTTGGCGTAATTGAGATTGTGAATCATCTAACATCCAAACATCTAAACTTACGGCCCTATGAGTCAGGATTGTTGACACCCGCAAACCCTTCTATTATCTATGTCTTAATTCCTTCGCCTTTGTACATATATACGTACACCCGGTGGTCTACATCTCACAGATCCACTAGTTTATCTATATATATAAAGTTGATGGGTGACTGATTAATCACCGCCCCGCCGAAACTGCCGGTCCTAGAAATTTGAAATTTACACTAAAGTTAGGTTATATAACGGAGGCAAGGGATAAGACGGGATTTTTGGAAATTCCACCCCTAAGGGGGTAAAACAGGGGTTCAAAGTTTGTATGGGGGGCAATAATTTTTTAAAGGTATAGACTTGAAACTTTGTACAAAGACTCCTTAAAATAAGACAATGAAAGTGATATCTGCGTTTTCAAAATTTAAGTCTCCTAAAGGGTTGAAAATGGGGGTGAAATATTGTATGGGGAGCAATTTTTTTTAAAAGTGAGAGTCTTTAAACTTTGTGTAAAAGTTCCTTATAATAATGGAAAAAAAGTGATTTAAGCGTTTTTTAAAATTCATCCGCTAAAGGGGTTAAAAAGGGGTTCAAAGTTTGTATGGGGAGCAAATTTTTTTTTTAAGTGAGGTACTTCAAATTTCTTACAGAGACTCTCTGTTTAAATAAAACAAAACTGATTTCTGCGTTTTTTGAAATTCAACCCCTAAAGGGGTTAAAAAGGGATTCAAAGTTTATATTGGAAGCAAAAATTTTTTGAGTGAAGGACTTAAAATTTCTTACAGTAACTGTTTAAATTAAATACTACAAAACTAATTTCAGCGTTTTTTTTTAATTCGTCCCCTCAAGGGGTTAAAAAGGGGTTCAAAGTTTGTATGGGGAGCAACATTATTTTAATTGAGAGACTTTCATTTCACAAAAAGACTGTTTAAATGATTTCAGGATTTGTGGATTTGGATAGATGTTTGAAACGAAATTTCTACAGGTCCATAATTAAATACGTACAGTAAAGAAGAGAAAAAGACAAGATACGTGTCAACTCACACAAAAAATAGCCTAAGTAAATGAGAGTTTTTAACCGATAAGTAGGTACCTAAAGGGATTTTTAGAGGGGTTGAGATTGAGAATTTGGGTTGACCGATTTATATCTGTACAGCATATTAATAATTTGGTCTCACCGGGTAAAAGTACCACAATTATTATACCGTTTCCTGGATATTAAGATGTTTTAACTAAAAACTGAGCTCTACGCAGACGAAGTTGCGGGCAACCGCTAGTTATATATATATTAAGCAACTGAAAGTACTTTAGAAGACTAATTATCATTTTTCTTTTCATTATTCCTACGTCTAGAAATATCCTGAAAGCAAAGAGCATTTGAAGACACTGAAAATGTTGGACTAGGTAAACCTTATATGTAAGTTTCATTTCAGAAACCCGAAACCCAAATAACCATTTCGTGACAAACACCCGCCGATTATATAACACCGCTTATCCCATTATTTCTAATGGTACTGGTTATATTTGTATCACGTTATTCAATAATTAAAAACATATTAGTACTAAAACAGATTATGCTCCATAATGATTTGCATGGAGGTAATGTTAGAAGTAATGTTCCCCGCGTCAACGTTTAGAACTTTTTCGCATTCCACGATAATATCGGTCCACTACTTCCATTATACTTTATGTTGTGCGGTCTCAATTCTAGAACAGATATGATTTTATTTATACCCCTAAATAGTATTTATTTGCACTAGTCAAATAAATAAATAAGATTAGTAACTTTAAGATTAGATAAGAAGTTTAAGAATATAAGTAGGTATAACAAAAACATTGTTTAATATGTGAGCGCACTATTCGCCAACAAACTGCCCTCAGTTTGGCGAAATTTAATGTATACCTACCACCGTTTGTTTTTGAATATAAATAAATAAATAAATAAAATTTATTATATTATATACTTACAAGAATTTAAAAACGAAAATATTAGAGTTATTCAATCATATAAACCAGAATAATGTCGAGAAATAATTCCATACTGACCGCCGTAGCAGCTAACGGTATATTTCGATGCACATTGCACAATAGTAGATTGTATTACAAGGGAGCAAATGCGATATTTCATCGAACGTTAGCGTGTTGAATCCCGAATGAAGTGATGGATCAGGCTCATTAGGCGCAGAATTTAATGTTCTTTAACTTGGTAGTACCTAGGTAGCTTTACGCTAAGATGTATCGTATAGAATATATGAACGAGAAACCGAAAAAAGTCCGAAAATTTCGAGGTTTCGCTGCTGCCAAAAGTTGTCCCGAGATATCTCGTGCTACCATTTTTGATATAGGTATAGTCAGTAGCATCTATATGCAAAATTTAAACACATGACACAGAATGGTGTACTGTCTAATAGTACATTACTTACCAAGGGCGATAAAACAAAGAATGTCTCAGATCGCAGGTATTTTACGCCCGAGCCGAAGGCAAGGGCGATAAATATCCGATCTGAGGCTTTCTTTATTATCGCCCGTGGTAAGTACAAAATTTTATGTCACCGTCTGGCCAGGAAGTGGGTTTTTTCGCGCGCGGAGCGTGCTATAATGGCCACTTTATGGCTAGGTGTGACATAAAATCCTTTAAATGGTCATTTAAAGAAAAAATTAAAAAAATTTAAAAAAATTATTAAGAAAAAAGAAGATTATTTTTTTAGGATATTTGTTCTTGGGTCTTGGATGTCTTCTATGTATTTAAGTATTTATTTATCTATATAAGTATGTATATCGTCGCTTAGTATCCATAGTACAAGCTTTGCTTAGTTTGGGACTAGGTTGATTTGTGTATAGGGCTGCCATCCGTCCGGGTTTTCCCGGATTTGTCCTAGTTTGGAGGCCGTCCGGGGGCCGTCCGGGCGGGGTGTCAAGAAGTGTCTACTGTAAGGAAGCACCTCTTTGAATTTAAAGGTCTTGTTTTTTAAAAATATTATTTTCGGACTCGTCCGGGGAAAAAATGCGATTTACGCCAAATATCCGGGTTTTTTTGCATCTTTGTCCGGGTTTGGCGAAATTCGAGATGGTAACCCTATTTGTGTAAGATTGTCCACAAATATTTATTTATTTATTTATTTATTTATTTATAATAAATATTAGTAAAGGATGATTCATAGTAAATTTATTCATAAAAGTAAGCTAAGCTATGTAAATTTACAATTAAAATTAAAAATAAATCCTAAATAAAACTAAACTAAAATCTAAAACTAAATAAGCCTAAAAAATATCTTAAAATTGGGCGTCCGCGGCATGGCGCCGAGGATGCTTATAAATATATAATAAGGATGTTGACACCAAATAAGAAGATTAATTAATCCAAAATTTTCTCAAAAAAGGATCAAATTCTCAATCAAATAGCGAAAAAGTAATTCAAAAGAATAAATAATGACATAATTCAAATTCTTCAAAGTTTTAAGCGGGGGCATTTTCTGTCCCTGTTCCGCAAAACGCACCTCTGTCACAGAATAAGTAATAGTACAAGCCTCTGTATTGAACGATCGTCATTTACTATGGCGCTCGAGGTCAGTGACGTCACTGATCTGTAGCGCTTTCTCTCTCGAACTAAAGACATTCTAACGAATAACGATTGTAGTTTCGTTATTTTTTGACATATTTGAATAGGATTTTCACTATTTGGCATAGTTTTATGTATTCTTTCGTATGGAGTAATAATACATTTTGAGTCAACATCCCTTATACCAAAAATAGGGAAGCATACAGCTTCCTCTAAAATATCTCTTATACGACAGATATTTTAGAGTAATATTGGCTAAACAGAGTTACGGTAAAACTACGTATGTATTAATTCGATACACGATATTTTTGCTTTTGACTTTACATACAGTAGCTAATATCATGATTGTGTAATTTGTAATTTCGACTACGGCTTTCGAGTATTTTATTATCATAAAACTTAGGCTAAAATATTTTAAAGTGCTTTTTATTTTTACCAATAAAATAAATTAGTTCCATTTAACAAACCACAGTCCATTACCGATGTCATTAATTTTAATTAATTCGGTTTGGTCCATTCGTTTGTGTAACGTCACATTAATACAGTTAAATTGTCATTAGTTACGTCACAAGCGTAGCCTGTTTTCGTGAAAATATGGTTAAGATAATTATACAGGCTGACTTTGATTTATATACGACAATTTTCATTAGTGTGAAAAAAGTTACTTTGTGTTGGGAAACATTGCCCTCCCAAATACCGGCAATAAGTAAAAAAAACATGTTAAGTGGCTATTAGTATCCTTACTATTACAATCCAATCAAGAGTAAAATGAACGCATCTCTCCTAAAAGATATTGTCTCATTGTTATAAATTTACGGTCAGGCACATGGCAAAGTCCTGTAACCGTTTTTTTAACACGACAGGCAGATATGATAGGTACAGAACTTGAAAATTAAAATTATAAAAATAATGGCCTAACTTAGAAGAAACAAAATTGAAAAAATAATCCCCCTCTTCCGAGTTATAAAAGTATTACTACTCTTATACTGCTTCATAAGAATAAAACGTAACATTTTTATGTAATTGAGGCTATTATAACTTTGTAAGCCTCTAAAATGGTACGTGCGACGGCCATAGTATTCCATTGACAATTTTAAAAGGAAAAGTTTTCGATTTTTTTTTGTTTATGTTCGTGAGAAAGGGACAATAAACATTTTAGTTAGCGGAGGCGTGTTAAGTTTTATGAATCACCCGGGGCAATGTCTAACGGATTTTATACAACCGATCCTAAAATAAAAAGCTGGTTCAAAGTGATAATACTAGGACAAATTCACTTCAATGGAATGTAAATCTTTCGGATTTGAAACGGAGTTGAACTTGTTTTGTTTCATTCAATTCCAAAACAAAAAAAAAATCTACTCTATTTCCTGTGATGGGAGATTCAAATTTCATTGCCGAATTTTCTTGTATGGTGCTGGGGCCGCTAGAGGCTGTGTTAAACATTATGGCATGGTGTAATTATAAGTCAAATTAATTATTCCATTCTTAACGATTTTCTTCTGAGAAAGGAAACACAAACATTTATTAACCATTTATTTTACATACGAAGTCAGCCGGAATAGTTCTTTTATTAAAACCCACCAACACCCGACGTTGACGGATCGTTCTAATGTGAAACTTTTCTTTTCTGACTGCGAAACTAACTCCAGCCCTACCTACCGAGCGACGGCCATTGGGGAAAATAAACTTAAATAAGTAGGTAATGGAGATATGTCTAGTTTTCTATCTGAGGGGTTAGGATCGCGTATACCGTGATGTTTTATGTGACGTTTTCATACATTTCGGCCATACAACGTGACGGTATACGCGATCATAGCCCCTCTGGTTAGGAAGATCAGATGCCAGTTGCTTTCATAAAAATGCCCAATCTTGGGAGTAAGCGGACAACGGGTTCATTAAGGACCGGGAAAGAAGTTAAGAATAGGATCGATACGACGGTTTTACGACCAGATAATTTGGTGTGCCGATTTGTGACTACTTGGATGAGTTGATGAACTGAAAAAATATTTTATAGTTATTCAATAAATAACTAGCAATTATTCAGAAATCAATAGGTTCTCGTTTTCATCCTTCTGGGACTATCAAAACCAAGCTGCTGCGGCTGTGGTTTAACGGTGTCGTTTAGTCATGTTTTGTATAATTTCTTATGTTTTTAATAATAAATAATAATAATAATAATAATATCGCACGATAAAAATAATATATAATGAATGGTTTGTAAAAGAGGGCATGGAATTTAATCAAATAGCGTCCGGCATTTTAGCAATTCTCTCACTCTTCAAAGGAAAGCCAATCCTTACAACAAAATTGTTTGTTTCAATGACCTGTCCCTAATATAACCGTGTCGATTTACAGTAAAACACCAACGTGACAGAATTTAATGATAATCGACATACGTACTTAAGAAAAAGAACGTGAGGTCGTTTTTCGCTTGGCTAGACAAGTTGGCTTGATGGTAATTCAAAAGCGGAGACATTTCCCTTTGAGGTGCGACTAGCGGCTTCATTCATCTTGCGGTATGTGGGTCAGGAGTCGACACGCGAAGCGACTATCGGTCACAAATCTGCTCTTATCTGATTGGCCTGGGCCGTGTCAGATCATTGAGTAATGATAGTGTCCGTATAGTCCGTAGTTTGTGGTAACGCGTTAGTGTGGTGTAATTCCAGAAGACTTTATCACATTAGGCATGTGAATGGTTTTGGGCTCACAGTGACGGTTGCCGTCGACACAGGCTAGGGCTGTCGTTATCAAAATCGGTATTGGAGGACTAAGGTTAGTCGGGATAGCGCGCCTATTTTAAATATCTCGACATCTACAGATCCTTGCAATAAAGTTGTTTCATTATTTAATGGATATAGCTAACATATCATTAGTTGTATATTGTATACTATCTGTCGAATTTGAGACGTAACACACTCATCATCAGCCTAGTGTTAAAATACCAAGTTTAATGATAATGGAGTCACGTGTATCAAGTTAATCTGATGATGGAGGCAGAAAGCCGAATAGGTCGAAATATAAGCCAAAAGTCGCAGGGATTGACACCAACACATCACATACCTGAGTATATATAGTTGCACCTTGCAGTAGGTATGTTTGTCCGTAGTCCTAGTATTAGTTAGCACTAATCCAAAGATTAGGCGTAAAACTTCTAAAAATCCAAACCAAAGGGGAAACTAAACGTTATTGGGATTAGGCTTGTCAAGTGAGTGGGCAACTTGACTGTTAGAAATTCTCAAATTGGTCCACGTATGACCATCGCGTATGACATAAAAAATTGGAGGCCTTTTGTGCCTCCAAAGCTATTCTTGTTTTTTTTTCTTTTTATATACTTGTTGGTACAGGTCGGAGATGCGAGTGTGGTATGGCGTGTTTTATACTTTATTAATAAATAAATAAATATTTGTGGACAATCTTACACAAATCAACCTAAGCAAAGTCCCAAACTAAGCAAAGCTTGTACTATGGGTACTAAGCGACGATATACATACTTATATAGATAAATAAATACTTAAATAGAACACATCCAAGACTCAAGAACAAATATTCGTGCTCATTACACAATTTATATTTATATTTTAATTTATATTATAATTGTTTTGTCCGGATAGGTACTACTATATATACTTGCCTGCTATTGGTTGAGTTGACGGAGGTGTTAGAACGAGACCGGCGGTTGCAGATGGAGTCCCCGCAGTTGACGACGCCGCCCTTGTTGGTGATAGAAAAGGTTCGCAGTCGGTACAGGTCGTCAGAGATGCGAGGGTTGTACGGCTTCTCCGGCAGTGAGCAGACACGAGGCCGGGAGTGCTCCACCACTGGTAACAAGTTACTGGTTAGAAGAAGAAGAAACATTTATTCACAAGACACAGGAGACACACATATACAACAAAAATGGTAAAAGGAAAAAAAAAGAAACACACACATAAACATGTGTGTCGCTGCGGCAGTGAATTGGACACTGGCTTAGCATTATGCTGAGGTGTCAGACACCTACAGCGCTGATTTTCAGCCAGTACCATCGGTGACTCACGGAACGTCACACAATACAATAAATAAATATCTTTACTATACTATATTGGAGAACTTTTACGCCCCCTAAGCACTAGTAAGAACTTAATGGTTGATGTACCTACCATGTTGATCAATGGAACCTTTTACGCCCCAAAAACACTGGCAAGAAGTGAATAGTTAGTGTACGATATTGATCATTGCAGATTTTTTACGCCCCTAAAGCAATGGTAACGAGTTAATGTTTCCTATACGTTACTGATCGAAGGAGATCTTTAAAAATCCCAAAGTATTGGTTAGTAGTTAAATGTTTATTGTATGATGTTAATCACTGAAGACCTTTTACGCCCCCAAAGCACTCGCATGAAGTTAATGGTAAAAAAACCAGGCAAAACAGTGGAAAGAAATTAATGGTTACTGTGCGATGTTGATCATTGGAGACCTTTTACGCCCCCCAAGCTCTGGTAACAAGTGGTAATGGTTACAAAACGATGTTGATAAATGGAGACGTTTTATGCCCCTAAAGCACTGGAAAGAAGT
Source organism: Cenopis cana (assembly GCA_951800055.1). Taxonomy (NCBI): domain Eukaryota; kingdom Metazoa; phylum Arthropoda; class Insecta; order Lepidoptera; family Tortricidae; genus Cenopis; species Cenopis cana. The sequence continues at coordinate 4,361,563 of OX637495.1, forward strand.
TAATAGCTTCTGTACCTACAATATTGATCATGGGAGACATTTTACGCCTCTAAAGCTTTTTATATATTTATGTATCGTAATAGTCTGTACAATTTCGGTAAATGTGCCCAGGGTGCGTTCGAATACATTAAAAGTATTAATATAGTAATAATCAGTGTTTGAGTTTTAATTTGAATACAAAAGATTACACACAAACAAAAGGAAAGGAAAATACAAAAGGGAACACCATGTAAACAACATGATTTAGCAATAAATTAATTGAATTGATTGCAATTTAAGCAGCAACACAATGGCAGGTAAGAACACTGTAGCTTATAAACGCTTGCTAGTCAAGTCATATACCTATTCCCCTTTTGCTACATAAAATATCGAATTATTTTAGTGTATTTTTAGTCTCATAAAATATTCATTCCTTATCATTAACTCACAGCAAAATAGGCAATAACGGGAGAGTACTTAAAAACTTCTCGCATTAAGATCAGGAAATTGGTTAAATAATGAGAAAAGTTACTGCCTCCATTGTTTTGATGCAATTTTAATAGGCTTCTTTGCGAATTTTTCCAATTTGAAGCTATAGGGGGAAGTCCCGTAAAGCCGGACGGCACATATCGCCGGAAACTCGTAATATCTCGGTAATTCTTAATGATTACTAAGCAAAAAAGGATGAAACAATGCGACGGACTCCCTTGCACCCCTTTATCAAATATTAGACAGGACCCCTTACAATTTATTGAAATATTACGAGTGTCCGGCGATAGGCGCCATCCGGCCTTACGGGCCTTCCCCGTATCATGCCAAAAAGTTTACTACAACACAACAGAATGTATATCTACCTATATGAAGATATCTTATTTTATTTATTTATTTATGAAAATGGGATTGCTCTTGACCAGCATCTAGTCAGGGGGCAAATATGAGGCCGACGATGAAGCGAGCTCACCCAGAAGATGCATTCAATCGTGCCTTACAAAAGGTCTAGGTTATATTGAACTGAATTCCAAACTTTAGAAGTGCGCATATATTTTAATTTGATTCAATTAAACTCGTTTGAGCTGTAATTCAGCATTTAATTATATTCTTTTGAAAGAAACGTTTCGCATTGGCAACGTTTCGATTCGGTCGTTCATGCTTGCAAGGACATAGTAACTACTTTAATACTAGTGACTTCTCTTGGAGATTGACGAGAGACATCACCCTGTTATGGATTGTTTTTGTTGACATTGACTCTGAGAGACATCTCTATATTAAATTGTTTTTATTTTATTTTTCCTTTTATATTTAAATCTTATTATTTTTATTTTGACGCTTTGAGACCATGTACATCTCTAAGCACATTAGAATAGTCATTATTAAGAATATTTCGACGCTCAGAGACCATTTACATCTTTGAGATATTATATTAAATTTTGTTATGTAATACAGACTGAGACCTTATACATCTCTCAACTTTACTATTATTGTAATATTTGTAATAGATAATTAATATTTTGACATGAAAAATTTATTAAATTCTTATTGATATATTTCTTAAATTGTAAATTAATATTTTCTAATGAAAAATCTATCATATGCTTATATTGTCAGACTTTTTTTAAATTGTACATTAACATTATGACATGTGAAAGTGCCCTTGTGGCCTATTTGCAGAATAAATGTTTGTAGTTTGTATTTTGTATTGTACCAATTCACCCAAGTAACGCAGTCATAAGTGTTGAATAAAGTTCGAGTAGACGCAATTTGGCCACATTTTTAAATGCTTTAGTCTCTATAACAGCGATGTAAAGTTTGGGTAATAACTTGACATTCAACAGAACTTACACAACACAACTTTTACAAAGCTTAACGAGGTATAAACGCCGAAAGAGAACATTATTCAGAATTTGGCTACTTTAACAGCGTTTAATTATACGTTATGGTGATTATAGCTGTAAACATTTGCGAATTAGGCGACTTCCTGATTTGTCGGTGCGGAGGCAGTACGATATGAGAAAACTGTCAAATGTCAGTGTCAGCTGTCAGTCGACGCGATACTATTTTTTACTACGCCCCTACATTTAAATGAGTGCTTCCTGACTGGCGCGAGATGCGCGGTAGCGGGACGACGCGAAGGCGGTACTGCTCCGCTTCTGCGCATGATATTACTACTGCGCAAACGTAATACTGACAGTATTATAAAAGCGAAGAATCTTTGCGACGTCAGTAAGCTTACGTCAAAGAAGAAAATTTCACATATCGATCCCGCCACGCCAAGTCAGGAGCCTAACAATTACCTACATCAAACTTTATTCAGCATGACTGTGTTAGTTGGGCATTGCATTGTCTACTGACAGTTATTATCTGCGCCTTCAAGTCTATAGCGAGTTCTATTCATAAGTTAGTTTAAAATATTCGATAGAATCCTAATTTTAAAGTCTGTGACTTGGTAATTATGAAATAGGTTTTCTTTCAATGTCACAAATTCTTTCACTTGTAGAATTTTGACGTTAATAATGCTTTGCCCGAACGGCCGCCGATAGGTGCGCTAGAAATGTAGTACAGTCAAGGGCACCAATATGTATACATTTTTTCACCTTACTCCATTGAAATAAGGTCCAAAAATGTATACATATTTATGCCCTTGACTGTACCTACATAGGTAGATACATTAAGTTCAAAAAAATGATTTAAATGCTGTGAACTATCACATCATTAACATCTTACCTGGCAATTCCAAGAAATTCGAAGTCCTCCTTTGTCTTCCACGCATAGTATTCTGAAAGTTAAGCGGCCCGATATCCTCCACCGAATCACAATTCGACATCGTCGACTCTCTCGATCCCCTCCTACTGGCCAGATACGCGAGACCTCCCTTCATTGAACCCCGTCGCATTGGCGAGCAGGGTCTACTAATACTGGTCGATCGAGTTTGAGGCGTGTCATCTGTAATATCTGTCAAATCTGAAGTGGATTTACGGCAGATCCTTGAAGAAGTTGTTGTCGCTTCATCATCAGCGTCATTCATTGCGGATGGTGTGCCCGGCATCGCATCCATTGAGTCGTCAGTATGGCTGGACACAATGCTAGGTGATGTCACGAGCCTAGGGGAGCTGACAGTGGATGTCGAACCGTACAATTTTCTCGTGCGATTAGGGGAGACATAGCCAGGGTTGGTGTGAATGTGCACGGGCGGCGGTTTCGGTGATCGTGACTTCTCACGGCGAGCATGTTTAAGAGAAGCGGAGTAGTGCAAGCTTTGCCTGTCAAGACCTGGATTGCAAGGGCTTGAGCGGCCGGATGGAGATTTCTGGGGGAAATTGAAATGTCTTGGACTCATAGGACTGCGATGTCCATGCGCAAGAGGGGATTTAGGAGGCTGGTTGTGTTTTTCATAGCTGCATCCAGATTGGGGGGTATAATACCCGGATGAAGAGGTGCTTGAGGCGACAGAGGAGCTCTTTTGAGGGAATACGAAGTGACGGGGGCTTTTTGGAGTGTGGGGCTTAGGGGAAATGGGGGGATAACCACCAGGGCTGTTCACAGCCATTTCATTACCACTGGAGCACTTCACTCATCACACTTTGACCTGGAAAGAAAGAGAACAACGTTTATTGATACATCAAAATCACATCGTTGCATAAAATACACAAATATATATTTGATTCAAAATATATCTATGATATTTGGACAGACCGAAGGATATACCGGCGGACCGTATGAAACAATAAGACTTTCTGTTTGAAATGAAACTTGAATATATTCACCAACTTCAGTTTTAGGCCGATAAAATAAAAATACATTATAAGAGATGAGTGATGGATATCTACCAAGAAATGTAATTGTGCATTTCACTCTCTTTGTCGGACTCCTGCACAAGCTGATTGCATTTTTTGTCAACTTCTCCTACTACCCAAAGGTTGTCTGGAAGAAATCGCTTAAAGCGGTAAGACCGCCTGTTGCTACATTATAGATTATGCCACGTTCGTGTAACAATTTTGTCTTTTATGGTGAAATAAAGGATATTTATGTCACACCTGGCCATAAAGCTACAATTACCGCACGCTCCGCGCGCGGGAAATCCCACTTCCTGGCCAGGGGGTGACATAAAATTTTGTACTTAACACGGGCGGTAATAAAGAAAGCCTCAGATCGCATATTTATCGCCCTTGCCTTCGGCTCGGGCGTCAAATACCTGCGATCTGAGACATTCTTTGTTTTACCGCCCTTGTTAAGTAATGTACTATTATTATTGATTACCTATATGATCGTGATACCCAAGGGAATTGCGAAATTATTTCCCTATAGATCAAGAAGCAGTGTAAATAAATATGAAACATTTTTCTTCGTCGGATCCTCAAGGTTGAGGGTCGTGACCACCAGAGGAGCAGTTCTTCACCACTGCTCTCCGAACCCCTCTCTTTTGGGCTAGTTGTATTGCCCCCTAGATGTATTGCCATGCCCACTCGATATAGATATGACGCGCATCTGCCCGTGACTACGCCTTTTGACACCCGTAGAATCTTCGGTACAAAAATAACCCTTAAACCGCTATCGACCTAAAGCAAAATAGGTAACTGAGAAAAATATACCCAGACGATAAACGATCATCCGACGAAGCAATTTGTCTCATTGTGTAAAGTCACCACATTATAGTTCATCGCGGGTATCTTAAGAGGAAATCAGGCGTGTAAGTCACCTCAAAGATTTCACTAATCAATTACTCAGTCAAGCTTGTGAACCGGCGAGGTGTGTGTACAGTCACCGGTGGGATATACTCTCCCATTATCTATGTTCCATTAAAGTTTTCAAAAGCAACGAAATCATTTTGGATTTGTTTATGTGTAACCGAATTTATGCTGAGAAAATCAGTTTTTAGCTTATTTTTGAAGTGAAAACTTCTTTAGCGGCGCCGAGCACTTTTTGTACTGGGGAAAAATGTTTAAACTCGGGACAGATCGACAGACCAGCTAGGTTGACCCCTCCTAGTATCGTGATGGCGATGTTGAAAGTAGTTCTTATTGTCCCTAAATACGGTGACAGTTCATGTCAAAATAGTGGCCAAGCGTGTTGGTCAAAGTACGAATAATTTTGAATCGGCTTTGTAATCGATGCTTGGTTTCCAATTTCAATTAAAACTTTAACTGTGCAGAAAATTATAATTAAATCCAAAATATACGTGTGCATGTGAAACGATAATTAATCTTTGTGTAAATTTGATAAATTATAACGTTTTATGCACACAAAAACAGCACATTAAGGCATTTTGTCGGAGCTCTTCACATGCCCGGAACGATTCTGAGACTGAAGTATAATCGATTAATGAAGTAGTTTTTAATAACGTGGCAGATTGGTCTCCTATGCTTTTGGCAGAGGGGTAGCGTTTGGCAGAGTAGAGTATTTTCTCCGTCCTAAATGCTCTAAGGTATACAGGGTGTCCAAAGACTATGGGACATCAAGGGAAAGTACCTTAAATATCCCCAAGAGCCCAAACGTGGTGTGTTTTGAAAATTAATTTTATATTTTACGGCACCACTGGCCGAAATCTAAAGGTGTGGTATATTTTTGGAGTCAGCTCATGACGCCCTTTCGTTTGATACCCCACTCGATAGGTTTTTGAAGAAATATTGATAATTTCATACATAAAACTTATGACGTCATAAAAACTCATTCCACTACTTTAGAAATCGACAACATGCGTTTTGATAATCAGTAGAGCATGCTGATTCCAACGATACCACTTGTCGGTATAAACCTTTTCAGTCCTACGGAAATTGCGTTTTTTCAACTTGGCCTCTACTATATTTATGACATGTTTGAACGACTGTACCCTGAAACCTGTGTTCAGTGGCAACGAACTAACGAATGGGCCCGAGCTCAGTGTCTGGTCTCTTTCCGCGGCAGTTGCGACATTGTTTCTACTGTTGGAACAAGCCATAAGAGACTAAGCCTCCATTACCTATTCATAAAACTTAACCACTTAATTAAAATTGGTATTAAATTTGGTAGTTCTAGACTAGACCTACACAACCTTCACATCCCTCCAAAGCAGATGGACAGATTTTTAAGTGGACAGATTGGCAAATGGATAGGTTCTCCAGTGGACTCATTGGAGGTCGGGGGTCGTGGATACTACTGGGGTTTTAAAAAAAACATGAATGTAATATCATATGTCAAATTTAACAGTAGGTAGGTTTTCGGTGAGGTTATCGTGAAACATCGTGAGGTTCCCGTGCTTTGCGGCTACGAGTACTGTAGTAGTGCTGTTTGTTGCTGTGTGTATAGAAGCTAGAAGCAAATCTTATTATAAATTGAGATTTGCAGGCCCTACTCGTATCTCTCGGTAAAAAATACAAATAGTTAAATTGTACTGTTTGGGAATATGTTTTATGCAGTTGTATTTTCACCAGAGATGTGCTATGAAGCTATGCTGCGAGGATGTGAAAGTTTTCCGTTTCCACCAGTGCTATGCTATGTCGAGCAATGAATATGATAGCTGGATATCAACGCATCTACAGCACGCAGCATAACACATCTCTGGTGGAAAGGCACCCTTATAATAACGAAGTCACCTGGGGCCTGTACCACAAAACATTACCTACTCGTACAAGCATACAATTCGACAAATTTGACAAATTTTTTGTACCTACTTAATTGTACAATTTTGTCAATTTGCAGACCTGTAAAGTTTTGTGGTATAGGGGCCAGTAGTGAGCACGTTCGTGTTTGAAACATTAGGTACAATTAATTAAGGCGACTTCCTGACTTGGCGGGGCGGGATCGATATGTGACATTTTCTTCTTTGACGTAAACTTACTGACGTCGCAAAGATTCTCACTTGACATAATACTGTCAGTATTACGTTTGCGCAGTAGTAATATCATGCGCAGAAGCGAAGCAGTACCGCCTTCGCATCGTCCCGCTACCGCGCATCCCGCGCCAGTCAGGAAGCACACATTTAAATGTAGGGGCGCAGTAAAAAATGGTACAGAGTCGACTGACAGCTGACACTGACATTTGACACTTTTCTCATATCGTACTGCCTCCGCACCGACAAATCAGGAAGTCGCCTAAGTGTTACTTTTACTTTGCATATTACATTCTCATTTTGAGTTATGGCCGAACATGTTTCGAGATGATCATTCAATTGCCGTGTTTGCTCATATCGAACGAGTCAGAGTTCGAGTGAATCCAACTTGAATCGCCGCTATCTTTTATGACTTGTACCACAGCAATAAAGGGCCCGGATACAATTTGTCGCTACTTTCAGCCCTACATTACACTACTGAGGCGCCACGCGACATCAAAGAGTGACGTCATCAACTGATGATGGCCCTTTTAATACGGGCGTGGGCGGAAATTGGGCGCGAACAAGGTGTAAATAATATAGATTTGCGAATTTCTTGATTATCCTTTTCAACTGAGTTCCTAGAGAGTTCTCCGTGACTGAGTGAAACGAAGGTCTTTGTTTCAGCTTCGACAAAAATGCTTTCCGCCACCGCGGAGGTCTTACCGGTCGTTCTCCTCTACAGGTCGAACTTCTCAACAGATTATCTTGAAATTTTGAGTGCAGGTTTGATGTATATGTCATCCATCATCCTCCTAGCGTTATCCCAGTACAGTTGCATCCTGAAGGATGCCTGGGTCCGCTACCTAATCCCAAGATTTGGCCTAGGCACTAGTTTTAACGAAAGCGACTGGCATCTGACCTTCTAACCCCGAGTGGAAACTAGACCTTATTGGGATTAGGCTTTGTCAAGTGAGTGGGCAACTTGACTGTTAGAAGTTCTCAAGCCGCCCGAAGGCCTCCAACTTGGCTTAACGACTGCCTACTATTGTTCTCTGATATTTTAATTCTGAATTAGGTCTTATTAACTGATACCTTCATTGTTCGAAATTAGACTTTACTTTATAACTCGTGTTTTATAATTGTTTAATTTATTCATCCACTATGTAACACTGCTGATATTTGTATACTTATTCGAAATAACACCGTGAAATTGTCAGATAATATTGACTCTTTCATCTACGCCTTTGGAATTGAAAGTAAATGAAACATTCACAAAAATAAATTGAATTTGCTACCAGGACACCATAAATAAATAGAGTGCCTATCAAAACAACATGAAACATACCGCGTCGAGAAATAACGATACGTTCCTTTGTGAATTCGGTTTTGTAATGGATTGAAAAGGGTGTAAAAAATTGTGTTTACCTCGGTTGCCCTTCGATTCGATAAACATAATATACACGTATGAAATGTATGTATGTTCGCCTATAAGGTGTGTTAGATTTGCACGTAGAAATATGATTAGTACGCTTAGTGTCTCGAATATTTCCCATGACACCAAAAAAGATCAACATATTTTTATTTTGTAACCACAAAATAATCCCCACAGCGCACGATTCACTTTGATTGGAATATGACTGCTGTCAGCTATTGGTTGACGACTTTGTTCCATTTCTCGGTCTCGATTATTATACTCAGAAGGAATTCGTGCAATACATCTTAGGCGACTTCCTGATTTGTCGGTGCGGAGGCGGTACGATATGAGAAAACTGTCAAATGTCAGTGTCAACTGTCAGTCAACTCAGTACTACTTTTTACTGCTCCCCTAAATTTAAATGAGTGCTTCCTGACTGGCGCGGGATGCGCGGAAGCGGGACGATGCGAAGGCAGTACTGGTTCGCTTCTGCGCATAATATTACTACTGCGCAAATGTAATACTGACAGTATTCCGTCGAGTGGGAATCTTTGCGACGTCAGTAAGTTTACGTCAAAGAAGAAAATGTCACATATCGATCCCGCCCCGCCAAGTCAGGAAGTCGCCTTAAGGTGGGACGCTTTCCATACAAAACGTGTTTTGGCATTGGCAGGCTAACGGCGTGATATTATAAGCAACTTACGTAACAAACTTTCATAAATTGACTAGAATAATTTGAAAAAAATGATGTCACGTGATACTCACGTAATTATTCTAATTTATATAAGTTTATTCTTGGAAAGGGGGAATTTAGCGCAAATGGAAAGTCAATTTATGAAAGTTTGTTACATAAGTTTCTTAAAATATCACGCCGTTAGCCTGCGAATGTCAAAATTACGTTTTGTATGGAAACCTTAAAATGTTAATTTTTGAAGATCCATGGATAATGTTAGATTGAAAAAAAATGAAAATGAAAATGAAAAATGTTTATTTTCCTGTTATAAATTATACAATTGCCATCAGTGGGTGGGACTTCCTTTTAGGTAAGTGAACCTGTGTTAGGATGTCCCGCTCTTCCATAGCTAAATATCTATTTAGGAATTGTTACATGTAACAGTTGAGTTTAACAATATTTTTAGATGCTTGCGCTATTAGTTATATTATTGTAATGTATTTTATGTCACACATGGCCATAAAGTGGCCATCATCGCACGCTCCGCGCGCGAAAAAACCCACTTCCCGGCCAGGGGGTGACATAAAATTTTGTACTTACCACGGGCGATAATAAAGAAAGCGTCAAATCGCACATTTATCGCCCTTGCCTTCGGTTCGGGCGTAAAATACCTGCGATCCGAGACATTTCCTGTTTTATCGCCCTTGGTAAGTAATGTACTATATCTAATTAATTAAATACTATGTTAAATACTATAGTGTGTGTGTATGGACGAGTGTGCGTGTATGTGTGTTTTTGTTGTTGTTGTGTGTGTGTGTGTGTGTGTGTGTGTGTGTGTGTGTGTGTATGTTAATAATTTGCACGGTACAATAATGACTCCGTTGTGTCATAGCTTAGATGTTTCAGCCAGTTAATTAGTTCGATCTTACAACTATACAGCAGTAATTGATGGATATTAATTATTCTGTTTACATTGTTGTAAATATATGCCGATTGCGCTTTATACTGCCTTTTGGCAAACATGGATTTACAGGTAGATAGGGGGGCCACATTTTTTTTGCGTCGACGTGTTTGTACTGGTGGGTCGAATTCTAGGGTTTTGTGTAGCCTGAGTGTTGTACTCAAAACATACAGCTTCCTCATAGTTAGTTGGTCACTGATTTCATAAAGTTCTTTTGTAGGAAACCTGTATGGTTTTGAGTACATCACCTTGAGCAAGCAGCGTTGCCCTCTCTCAACCTCCAAAAATTTTGTTTTACCAGCGCCACCCCAGACAGTAATACAGTAGCTCATGACAGGTTGTGCTAATGTTATATAAAGTTGATTCAAAAGTTCCTTTGTGGTAATATGTCTAAATATCTTAAAGATCCAATTAAGTTTTCTTATTCTATTGTTTACATTTTCAAGTTGCATGTGCCATGAGAGGCGTTGATCCAATAGTACACCTAGGTATTTAATACACTTAACCTTAACAAGTTCCATACATTTACATAGGCGAAAGTCCTCTTGGTTACAAGTATGAATTTTTAGTTTAAGGTTAACATTTGGTTGCGTACTATCGTACTTAGAAAAGCATATATAATTCGTTTTGCTGGCATTAAGCGTAAGGAGGTTACTTCTAAGCCATGTAGTCACTCTACAAAGGCCAGATTCTGCACTCCTGTACACCGACTCCCAGGATTCTCCTTCGAACACTATGGCAGTGTCATCAGCATAAGAGCCGATGTGCCCACGTTGTAGTTTGAGATTCGTCAAGTCATTGATATAAATAAGAAACAACGTGGGCCCTAGAACGCTTCCCTGGGGGACACCATAAGTTGTATCCGATTCGTTACTTATGTAGTCTCCTATTTTTACTCTTTGTGTTCGCCCCCGTAAGTAGTCACTCAGCAATTGGAGAGGTAAACCCCGTATGCCAACACGTTCCATTTTTTGCGTAAGAGTGGAGAGAGAGACCGTATCGAAAGCCTTTTTTAGATCTAAAAATATGGCAAGGCATTTCTTACCGTTATCAATTTTGTCAGTAATTAAAGACGTTAAGGATAATATTGCATCTTCAGTGGATCTGGATTGCCGAAAGCCAAACTGTTTGTCAGATTAATAAAAAAGAGTGTGAAACTAAAATTTTGAGATAGTATAATACTGCCAATCAATAATTGATCGAACTGTAATTTTAATTTATTTGTAAAATTAATTTTTATTTAAATAAAGAAACACAAATTATTAACAATAAAAAAAACTTACACTAAATATTTACAAAGTATAAAATTAAAACTACAAATAATAAATTTGGCTGAGATCGCCGTCAATGGGCAGTGTGCCCATTAATATTGATATTAATTTAAAAAATCATTTTGTTGTAATATAACGAATTATTTACAAAGTGTAATAATATCTATAAAGACTTAACTTTGAGGCACACGAGTCTTAGAATGAAGATCAAATTATCAAAACACATACCTACCTACTGTCGCTCTTTGGAGGTTTTCCGTGTGTGATGCCTGTGGGAACGATTCTTTACGTTGCCTTGATCTACTTTTTACGTCCGCTTCCTCATAGGCGACTTCCTGATTTGTCGGTGCGGACTGTCATGTCGAGTTTCGTTTAGCATTTCTTCTCGATAGCAGCCTTCTTTTTACACGACTGCCCAAAAAAAGGAGTGTAATGTTTTCAGGTTTTTGAAAAAGTGCCATTGCGTCATTTATTTAATTTTTTAGTTCAAGTACCTGTATTTCATCATTACGTTAACTGCAATGTTGTCAATATAATAAAATACTTAAAGAGACGAGAAAATACCCCGCCCGAAGCCCGAAGAAATAACCCGAAGGGCTAAGATGTCTGTTTAGTCTCGAGTTAGCGAGGATCTATTCCCTCAAGAAGCGACCATAATTATTGTCAATGTAATCAGGAAAATGAGTTATAGTAATTACGTCCCAAACTGTAAGGCCAAATTCTGTCAGATGAACGCAAGCAATAATGTACCTTATACTCAGAGCCCTTACTCGTCTTTCTTTGCGTTCGTTTGGACAGAATTATGTCTTAGAGTTTCTTATGAGCTATACATTTTATTCACAGTTGGTAACATTATTTTGTAGATGTACAGTCGAGTTCATTTATATATGTACAATCTATTTATTTGTAATAAGGATAAATGTGTATATATAGAACCTGACTGTAATTATCGTTCACGGGACTGTTATGTTCTCACAGGTCTGTCAGGGCCTAACAGTACATTTCTATAGTAAGCATTGTGACGCAGCGTACAGCGTGACGCTGTAGGCGGCCGACGGCGTTTATAGGAGACCAAGGCCTAAGGGCTGCAACAGGCGACCAACAGGGATGTATCAGGCTCGCGCAGAGAATTGCTATCTCAAACCCTGGATTGCCGCGAACCACAAACGAAGTTTTCCCTCTCTGTCGCAATTGCAAGTCTGTACGTAAGTGCGACAGAAACGGGAAACTTCGTTTGTGGTTCGCGGCAGCCCCTCTGCACGGGAATGTTGCCCGCGTGATGGGACCAATACCAAGGGGATCGAATTTCGACTGCAATTTTATGTTTAGTTTTAGTTTGTTTAGTATTAGTTCATTTTAGTTTTACACCCAATCTTTGTTTGTTTATAATTATTATTGTATGTTATGTTGTTTTTGTGTAAGTACTTGATAAATAACCTATTTGTATTGTATCATAAAGTTAACATTGAAAAAAATCTAATGATATCTCATTGCCATTTCAAAATCCATCAAGCCGTTTACGATGTACGAGATGTGTATGTAGAGACAAAGTACACACATATAAAATGAATAATATATGTTACAATTTACGTAAAAGCCGAATCACTGCCACAATGGGCTATTACCCGCGCGATAAAAGGCCGTAAGTCAATTTTCTACGTACTCGAGCACTCAATCTTTTCGACTCCTATTTGCGTAACCGGAATGATACTTCTACTTTCACTCTGATTGGTTTGGTATGAAAAGCCGTGCAAACAAAATTTCCAATTTCAGCCTCAAGTGTTTGTTTATTACGTTGCCTCAGTTAACTTTCAGGATGTTGTTTGATCTTTCATAATAGCTGTTGTGAGTTTTATTACTTTAGTTATAAATGATAGGACCATGAAGCCTTTCAAAATGCTTAAAGTAATTGCAGAATAATTAGTGACTAGTTGAGGTGAAGTCAGATGATATATTATTTTGTTTAAGACGCCCTTGGTTAATAATACGACGAGACAAAAACACCGCGGAAAAATTAAGTATTACAGTCTTGTCAAAATTTCGTGCAGGACCTTAAAAAACAAAAACCTGACTTCGTCTTCTTCTTTCCGTCCCTGTTCCCGTTATTCGGGGTCGGGTCTCCTCACAATTCTGCGCCAAGACAGTCTGTCTTGGGTTGTCGGTTCCGGCAATTGGGCTAGTTTGAGGTCTCTTCTTATTTTAGACCACCAGGTCAATGGCGGGCGGCCCCTACCTCTCTTCTGCTCCGGTAGGTTCAATGCGATTTGTACCACATGGTCTTCGTTGCGGCGTTTTACGTGTCCATACCATCTGAGGCGGTTTTCCGTAATTTTCTCGGCTATTGGTGCAACCTTGAAGCTGCCTCGGATAAATTCATTACGGACTTTATCGAGCCGAGTTACACCTCCCGCCCATCGCAGCATCTTCATTTCATTGACATGAACCTTTTGCTCATGCAGCTTCTTCACTGTCCAGCATTCGGACCCATATAATAAGGCTGGACGGACTGCCGTCTTATAGACTTTCCCCTTGACTTTCACGGGTACTCGCGGGTCGCATAGCACCCCTGTGAGCGATCTCCATTTCTGCCAGGCGACGCTAGTCCTATGGGCTACATCTGCATCGATGTTGGCAAAAACCTGACTTCGTAAAACGAACTTAAAGGAAAAAAAAAACAAGTCCAGTAGCGTACCCTAAAAATCCATAGTATCCATATTAATCGATATTATAAATCCGAAAGTGTGCCTGTCTGTGTGTTACTTCTTCACGCTTAAACCGCTGAACCGGTTTAGATTAAATTTAGTTTGGAGATAGTTTTAGTCCCGGAATGACATAGGATAAGTAAAGGATAAAAAATTAAATGGAACGATAAAATAAATGCACTAGAGAAAACTGTGTCCAACATAAACAATAAGTGCATGTATATAAAAAAAATTTTAGAGTACGAGCAAAGCTCTCGTAAAAAGCTAAGCCGTTAACTATTGACCACCGAACGGACAACTTTTGTTTTTCCAACGGGCAATGCCCCAACTCTGAGAATAGCATGTTAAAAAAAAAACAACGGGTTGCACTCTGGGAGTGCCGGCAGAAGTGAAAACTCAATAAAGATAGTAAATGGGTCATTGTCAGATTTAGGTGCGCGTCTTTTCGGTGGACAGGATATGCCAAAAGTTAAGGGCTACAAAGCTTAATTTTCGATTGATCTGATAACCCGCATAATCTGTAATTCCGTGTCTATAAATCCATGTAATAAAAACGTAAATTACATGCACACAAGCCGTTAACTATTGTCCACCGAATGGACAACTTTTGTTTTTCCGACTGACAATGACCCAAATAACAAAGATATTCATATCGGTATCGGTATCGGTATCCGTATCCGTACTCATACTCATGTTCATATTCATATTCGCATAATCAATTTACATATATACATAATATGTCCCGAGTATCATTGTGTCTTACGCATCCTGAGTTTAGCTGATATGACACCTCCTAACATCGCAATCACGATTACTAGGAGCGGTCAACTAGCTGGTCTTAGAATCTTAGAATCTGTCGCGAGTTCAACAAATTTTCCCCCAGTACAAAAGTGCTCAGCGCCGCTAAAGAAGTTTTCACTTCAAAAATTGTAAGCAATACTACTACCTATTTCCCATTTTTATTTCTTTAGATTCGTTGAGTGTGCTCAGGAACTCCATGAGCTCATACCGCCTTCCCCCTTCTTCCATCAGATATCCAGACGACGTACGACTGGCTACTTTCATTACCTGGTCGAAATCATCTTTTTTTTAATAATGTGTACTGGTTTGGTATTCGAATGGCGTATGTAGGTACTTCCAAGTTCAAATAACCTGGACCTTTTTAAGGTACGAGTGAATCTTCTGGGTGAGCCCGCATCACCGTCGGTCTCATTTTCAATTTAAAAAAATATATATGACTGGTTAGAATTAGGCGTTTATTTAAGAAAATTTAATTTAGCTGTTTGCTCTAAGGAAGAACGAAGAACCCAACTTTGGTGTATTTTGAAAATTAATTTTATTTTTTAGGAAATATTATATTATTATTATCTATTCATTTAATGTGACTCGTTTACTTTATTTGTCTATTCTAACAGAATCGTGCTTTATCAAGGTCATAGGGGCCCCATTACCCTAATGTGCCCAGGGCCTCAAATTGGTTAAAAACGGCCCTGTGCGTTTCCGTTACTTTCACCCAGTGCCTTGAACGCACAAACGCGTTCATAATATTTAGTGACTTTCGCCCTGTGCCTTAGTTCCTTAGACTTAGAATAGTCGGATGAACTTGCATCTACCATCTACCTACTGTGACATCTTAAACTTAACTCCTAAGGAAACTTGAGGCGCTGGGAGTCCGTGGGTTGGCTCATGACTGGTTCTCCAGCTATCTTACCAACAGACAACAAGTGGTAAAGATCGGGGAGTCCAAGAGCAGCAGAGATCGTATCTGCTTTGGCGTCCCACAGGGCAGTATTCTCGGCCCAACGCTTTTTGTCACTTACATTAATGATATTCTCCTACAGTCCATTCCTAGCTCAGAAACAATATGTTATGCCGACGATACCGTAGTACTTTTAAGCAACAACACTTGGGAGGAGACATACCGGTCAGCTGAGGTAGGACTAGCTAGAATATCGAACTGGCTCGATAGCAACCTTCTCACACTAAATGTGAATAAGAGCCACTACATTTCGTTTTCGAAAACGGTAGTATCCTCTCCGCCGGATTCAATTCAACTTAAAATGCACTCCTGTGGAAATTTCGGTGGAAGCTGCTCGTGCGGCACTTTAAGCAGATGTACCACAGTAAAGTATCTAGGTCTAATATTGGACGAACACCTGTCCTTCAAATGTCACATAATAGCTCTCTCTAAAAAAGTTAGGAAACTGATTTATTTGGTAAAACGTCTCCGGGACTGCTCACCTCCTGAGGTTCTACGTGTAGTATACCATGCGCTATGCCAATCAATAATTCAATATGGTATAGCAGTCTGGGGTAGCGCTGGTAAGACGCCGCTTCTTGACCTTGAACGCGCGCAACGGGCGGTGATCAAGGTAATGTTAAGAAAACCCTTTAGGTTTCCTACCAACACTCTATATCAGCAAACAGGTTTCCTTAGAGTTCGCCAATTGTTTATCATGAATGCTGTTATTCGAGTCCACAGAAGTACCGCAAAGTCTCCTCTTGTTGACGCCATCATGAGCAGACGCATATATCGAGTTCCCATTCCCACAGTCAGATCGGCACACGCAAAACGCTCCGCATATTTCATTCACCCTTTTGTATATAATGCTGTCTGCAAAATCTGCGACATAAAACAGTGCAATATATACAAAGTTAAGTCAACTCTAAAGAAATGGTTTGCCACTTTGTCGTATAGTGACACGGAGGATATCTTACGTTCCTGTTATTAAATGAGGTTGCTATCTAAACACACACACACACACACACACACACACACACACACACACACACACACACCCACACACACACACACACACACACACACACACACACACACACACACACACACACACACATACACACCCTCACCCAGACTCACGTACGCACACACAAACACATACACACAAACCGTAGCTTATGTTCTTATAAATTGTGTGTTCCTAAATTCTTAATGTAATGTACCACCTACTTAATGTTAAAAATGAATATGTTTATATAATTAATAACTTAACTTTCTTTTTGTAAAGCTCATGTCGTGCTACTTATGTAAAGTATGATGTTCATGTGATTTGTAAACCGACTCGGTGGGTCCCAAGATACAGGCTCAGCCTAGTTTGGGGCTCAACGGATATTCGTATCATTTGTAATTTCTTTTCATGTGTTTTTGGATAATAAAGAATTTATTATTATTATTATCTCTTTATTTATTGTCTTTCTTAGGTTAGATTTTATAATATTTCTATAAAAAGTAAAATATAAAAATACACTTACAAAACATAAAACTATTATAAAAACCTAACCTAGGGTGCCGCCGGCAGCGGGGCAGGGCCTAAGCTACCGGTGGTCAGGGCGACAGAGAGAGTAACCTCCTGACTATCCGCGCCGTGTCCAGGAGTACCGCCTTCTGAATCTGACCCTTGACCCAGCCATCTAGCGAGATTCTCTTGAGGTGTTGGTCGAGACTCTTAGCTATTAGACCGTTCGCAGAAACGACTATCGGGACAATGGTCGTTGAATCAACATCCCACATGGCGGTTATCTCATGGGCCAAGTCTAGGTACTTGCTGAGTTTGTCCTTCTCGGCCTTCACGAGGTTCTCGTCATGGGGGATGGTGATGTCAACGAGCACTGCCTGGCGTTTCGATCGATCTATCAGCACGATATCAGGCTTATTGGCTACAATAGTCCTGTCCGTGATGACAGATCGATCCCAATAGAGCGTGGCACGACCATTTTCCAGAACTGGCGCAGGTGTGTACTTATAGTACGGCACTTCGACGTCCACAAGACCGTATAGAAGGGCAAGTTGCTGGTGAATGATCCTGGCTACAAGGTTATGTCTGTGCAAGTACTCGCCGTTAGCAAGATGACCACAACCGGAAATAATATGCCTGAGTGACTCTCCGGGACGGCGGCATGCCCGACAAATGTCGACCGTACCGTCCTTCAGGATATACCTCCGGTAGTTGTTCGTCATGATAACTTCGTCAGCAATTGCACAGACAAAACCTTCGGTTTCCCCGAAGAGATCCCCGAAACGTAGCCAGTTCACCGACGCGAGCAGGTCTACATCGGGTCCCGTAAGGGCCCTGTAGAACCTCCCGTGTAGCTCCTTACTCTTCCATACGGCCTTGCGGTCCTCGGTACTCATTACTTTAAGTCTGCGCCAGTTCTCTTTTGCCATGGAAAGCGGGGTGTAAGATGCGTCTACTGCAACTACGTCCCGATGCATCCCGCACTCGCTGTTTAGGAAATAATCCCTGAGACTGCACACCTCGCGGTTGTGGAGGTCTTTCGCGTTTAAAAAGCCGCGTCCTCCGCACTTCCGCGGGATGTACAGTCTCATAACAGACGAGCGCGGGTGTAGCATGCGGTGCGCAGTAAGCAGTACACGCACCCTACGGTCCAGGGCGTCCAGCTCGGTCTGAGTCCATCTTAGTATGCCAAAGGAGTATATGAGTAAGGGCATCACCCAGGCGTTGAAGGCGCGCACCTTGTTGCCGCCTGACAAAAAGCTATTATATACTTTTGTCAGCATGATTATTATTATTATTATTATTAAACTTCCCGAGGCAATTTCCCACATTTTAAATTGAATAATGGTAATAAAGTTATTCTTTTCAGAAGTCATAATTTACTATATTTTTTTAGTATGACAATGGGGAAGTTTATACGGAAAGGTTAAGATGCCACAGTAGGTATATAGTACATGAACAGTATTTTATTGTTTACTTTTATCTATAAAAAATCTTTCTCGGATTGGCGTGTTAACTCGTCAAATTTGAGTACAAATTATAATCACGCCGTACTGAAAGGGTTACGTGATTTGTACACAAATAATTATTTCAGTCAGGAGACTAATAAAATTAAGTTGTATATATAATATCATTTATTTATTTTTGACTAACTTATTTATGAGTAGTATATTAAAAGAAGGATTAAATACGATTACCTATAACTTGATAGCGATTTGTTTAACTTCTTCAATCACTAACTGGTAAACGAATTGGTGAAGTACAATCGTCTACAAAAAGATGTATCCATTTTTTTCACCTTGAAATGGATGCACGTTGTAGATATCTTCCTGATTTCATGTATTGGCCCAGGCTAAGTGTTGTTTTCTCCAACAATTGACATCCATGTTGAAAATACCTCTGTCCTGACTTTTTCTCAGCATGAGGACGTGGCACAATTGTATGCACTATGTACCTGCAAAACATAACATTAAAAAATGAAATGAGAGCGTAGGAGGTATGTGTGTATTTTTGAAATTATGTCCCTAATTATCTACTATACCTATTTCAAAGACAACACGAAGAAGAGTGGGCTTCATATTCGTTTATCGTATAGCTCACGTAGTTCAATACTCAAACGTTTATATTGCTAAGTAATCAACTGTTTTCGTTGATATTCATTTATGTATGAGCTGCATAACCACCCGGCAAAACAGACTACCTACCTAAATAAATCAATTGATTGGAATATAAATATAACATCGCATCGGTGTGAACAGGGATAGTAAATAATGAATTAAAAAATACTTACTTTACTCGGCGGCGTATCTGATAACTGCTTTTCACAAGAATAATGCAGAAAATCTTATAATTAATTAAGATTTTTTTAAAGGTACCATTTTTATATTTCAATAATTTAACAATGAAAAATTTACAAATTAAATAAAAAACTAAATTAAACTAAAATTAAATGCCCAGCAGCCCCCGGTCATAGGAAAAATAAGAATATTAATTAAGATTGTTTTATTTTCAATATGTTGACACGTTATTGACACACGTGTTATTTCAATATTTAAAAATAATCATGGCAACCATACGACCATAGAGTATTATAAAATCTGTGACCATAGAGTTGAAAATTAAATTTTTACGATAAATTGTAACGTTCCTTTTCATGTTCAGCTTTGATTAAGGCGAGATTCTTCCATTGCGAATGTTCCGCTCTAACACGCGTGAGTTTGCATTGACCATCCCACTCTCTACGGAACTGTGCGCGTAATTTTCGTAAATTTTTAGTACATTTTTGGGTGAGAAAAATACATGGCTTACTATATTAACAATATTAATCCCGACATCCCTCATACCATCAAATACGTGTATTTTAGTATTATTTTCTACTCATCATGTTACCTAAGATTGAAATAAAATGAGTTTTATCTACACACATATCATAAATCCTCTAATATGCGTTCGGAAACCGTAGAAAATGACTCTCATTTCAACATTCAATGAATTTATGGCAATTTTCTTATCTGTGGCTAAGGCTACAGCAGTAATATAATTTTTAATTTTAATCTCATATATGATGTTAAAATATAAAAACGTCAAACAAAACTGTCAAAATTTAAATGTCAAAGTGGACATGTCCCTATTCTAGTATCACTGAAAATTCAAATTCAGTCGATGCCAAATGTCAGCTCGATGTTTTTTTAGTATATATCGCACGAAATTTGAGCTAGAACGACATGATCACATCAGAATAGGGACTCTTCACTTTTTAAAATAACATTCAGGTATCGGTTGCCAGTTCTGATTTCGATATTTCCGCAACCGTGCAAAAAAGGTTGTATTAACACAATTATTGTATTTATTTACAACGGTTTCTGAACCCATCTTAGAGTAGTTATAATATGTGTGTAGATAAAGTAATGTATGCAACTGTACATAATTAGGCATTAAAACACTCTTGTGACCTTATTATGAAACTCGCCTTCGGCTCGTTTCATAAAACACACTCATTATGTACCAGTTGCATAAACTACTATTAAGATAGAAAATAGAGGTATGTTTGGATTTTTTTTCTATCGAACAAAGTTTTGCAAATTGTGTAACGGACATCCGACGGCACTAGATAAAGGTCTCAAATATAACATCGTATTTTTTTTACATTTTTAATATGTAGTATTTCGAAATAAAACCGTTTACCAAATCAGATTTTTACTATAATCCGGCCTTAATTGTATTGGGAAAGATGAAATAAAATCGAAACCTGCTTGAGACGGATTACACAAAATTTGTCGACATCAAATATAATAGGAGGCAGCACTTTCTACGCCAAATTCACGCGAAACTGGTCTTTTCTTTAAGTTTCCTCCCCCTGTGTCCATCACTCTTGGCCATTAGGAATTTTGAAGTAAACTGTCACCGTATTTAGGGACAATAAGAACTACTTTCCATGAGAATTTATTTGAAATATGATCTTTACGGAAATCGGTCAGTCTGGCTATCCGATATTGGACTTTGGAAACGCTTTTTTAGGGACAATAAGAGCTACTTTCCATGAGAATTTATTTGAAATATGATCTTTATGGAATATCTTAGGATTGACTTAGAACAGTTAGAACCTTGGCTTTCTAAGAAGACCAGCTGGGGACCCCTCGTAACATAGCAATCACCATACTAGGAGGGGTCAACTAACCTGGTCATAGAATTTATCGCGAGTTTATACATTTTTCCCCAGTACAAAAGTGCTCAGCGCCGCTAAAGAAGTTTTCACTTCAAAAAGTTGATAGTGTATATGGTAGGGTTGACGAAATATAAGCTGCACCGATTCGCCATACAATTTGTTTGAGGAATCGGTGCAGCTTATATTTCGTCAACTATACTAGATACTACTATATAGGGCTATGGTGTCCGGTAAACTGTGCGTACCGAAGATTCACAACTATTATGGTGACAGAATGCTAAAAAAACATATTCCTTATCTTCTAATAAACAGCTTTTACCAGAAACTATCAGCCGTGAAAGAATGAAAAACTACTTTAAACGAACATTAAAACGACATTATTTAATAACACCTAAGTAAGGCATACATTTAAGAGTTAGACTCTTGTCGGTGTAGCTCTATCTCCATCTGACTCTATCTAGGGCCGTCTCCTTGATGATGATGAAGTAAGGCATAAGTCTATGCAATTATATGTAACCTGTATTTAACCTGAACATATTTACAATTAGTAAACTTTGTATTTACTGTACTATGGTCAATTGGTTACACAGACAAACTGTTCCGACAGTTTGGTGAGACCCTGTTAATTTTATGTTTTTATACTCTGATTATTAAATAAAATAAAATAATAAATAAGTTTTTTCTATAAAATCATCTCGTAAGGGGGGCCGGATGAAAACTAGTCTAAAATAAATTCTAATGTGGAATATTAGCACTTGACACAATCGGGCCACATTAGGAGGATGTTGATGCAGTACATTGTTTAGGTTGCAGTGTCACTAGGTACCTAGGCAATTTGACAGGCGAGATAAACTGAACGTGTCAAGTGATTGATAAATGTATTGATTTTAGGCGTTATTTATTACGCTATGCTTTCCGATGAACTACAAATATATTATAACTAAGTGGAAATAGTACAGAAAACACTGAAGCGACCGCAACCTAATGATGAGATACAAATACAAATACTCTTTATTGCATAACCTCAACAAAAGTAACACATAACAGTACATAATGACAATGAGTAGAGGCAAACAACAGGCGGTCTTATCGCTAATGAGCGATCTCTTCCAGACAACCTTAGGGTAGCGGAGATCATATCAAAGAATAACAATTCACAGTAGGTAGCTGATATTTATAACTAAATGAAAAAAACCTTGAAACTACTCGGTGGACGAATTTCTTGTCAATAAAAATTTAGCATAATTACATAAGTACATAAATTAAAATAAATGTAGCTGTAGTCTCAGAATAGTCGTAATATAGATACGTACCTACATGATATAATTGTAAAATAAAATTAGAACTTATTTGCCAATAGTGATCCTGCGGCGTCCCACTTAACAAAGCGTAGCGGATTCGTTGGGGTTTTAGACGGTAGTCAAAGTAAAAAAAAAATTCTTTATTCAAATAGGCCTAGCAACAACTACTTTTGAATAGTAGTCCAAGGCGTTTGCCGCGGTTAGTTAGTCCGTCATACCCGCCCTGGTCCCCCAACCAGGCGGGATGCGTAAACGCATTTCCCCAACGTTTTAAAAAAAAAGGCAGGCAAAAGTTGCGACGAAACAATAGGTACCTTACTCTACAGAATATCGACTGTGTCATTACGAACCTTTTGAAATGTTCTTGAGGGTCGTCGAAAACTCGAGAACCCGTGTTGGACTCGAAATGTGCTTAGAATCAAGGAAGGGACCGCAACCAAACGGACGAAGGGCCTCGGGGGGGCTCGGGAGGTTCTCGGGACGAGAGAGAGGTGGCGGTGAGTTGCTGGTAGAATTTTTCTCTGTTTACTAATCAATCAGTGATTACTTGATTAGTGATAACAACTTTCGAGTGGAAATGCAAGACAATAAACGCATGCCTCGCGAGTGTGTTTTGTTTTTAATCCGTCATCTACCGAGCTTGGTAATTGCCGTCCACATGTTATTGTTGTGTATATTTTTTTATCGATAGACGAGAGAGTTACTAAAAACAGACTCGACAAAAAAATCCAAAGATCTCGTGCCTCTCACGACCTTCGGGTACCTACATTGAAAATGAATTTAAAAAATTAGGTTTTCACATTTTTATTTATTAAAAATTCTTTACAATTAAAATTATACGATACTAGTTACTACATGTGCGAAATAAATAACTACTACATGTGCGCTCCTAAATGACACAAGAAAAACAGTAAAGAAATATAGGAACAAACACCAACACACCAACGATGCAGAATTCCACAAAAACCCCAAAAAAAACCCCTGCCCCCTGCCTGTTTTTGCCTTTACAAAAATGTGTTCTTGGTTTTGAGTTAGGTCGCTCGCTCGCTCGCAAGTACTCTAATAATATCATATCATTATGTCAGATTTGTGCACAAACACAAGAGGGGTCTCCAGTTTAATATTTGTTCACTCTGCTTGTAGGTAAACTTACTGTAATGAATTCTGACACTTTACTGTATTCGAGCCTATTGATTGGAGTAAAACTTGGACTGTTCTTCAAAACTTTGTATCAAAAGGGATTGTCCGAGCAGCGCTAAAGTCGAAAACATCCAAATAAATTTAAAAGTTAAGTTAAAGACAACACCAGAGTGACGCTTACTTTCAATTTAATTTAAAGGAGTTTTCGAAGATGATGTTTTCTTACATTTTAAGGCTAGGTTGCACCAAACCGTCTGAAATCGTAAGTGGTGCTCGTCAAATCTGATTGTATGGAAAGTTTGACAAGTTTCTATGGGATGACAGCTGCCGGCGCCATATTTGACGATGACCGGTCTGTGTTCGTACGTTGGTGCAACTGGCACTTATCTATTTGGCAGCTAGTAGTTAGTGAAGCATCTTTAAATAACTAAGAAGATTTTCAGACGTATACTCGCATTTTTTTTGAAATCGTATTAAATCGAATATCTCTAATCGTGTTATAGAGACAACAAAAGGTTTCATTATATTATAATGTAATGATTTAATGAAATATACAAATTATATGTTTCACGCTTTACCAAATCAAATAGTTTGTGTTACAATATTGTTAATGAGAAGCCGGTTTTAAGGCGCTGAGTGGACTTAAAATGGCTTCAATCATGGAACTGGTTCAATGGGAACATGAAATTTACATTATATGGATTGCAGACTTCACCTCGCCAAATGTGGAAGCGGCCTAACACAAAGTGTAACCGCAAGGCACACGGCGACGTCTTTATAGGTCTAATAAAGGCTCCTGGTTTAATCGTAACTACAGCAATTACCTTCAGTGGCGGATTCCCTGCCCAATGATTATAAATGGATATTGCTAAGTTTACGCACTAGGTGGAAAAGCTACATTTACATTACAAGTGTTTACACTGCAAACATTTTAAGTGCTTTTTCCCGGGCTGACGAATTATATTACCAATTTAAGTAAAAATTACGTTCTACGCAACGCAACACGTATCTCGCCATATGTCAGGATTAGCCTAAATATTTGTTTCTTTCTAGTTTGTGTCAATCCAGATAAAATTTTGAAAGCATTAAAACGAACACTAACGAATAATTATTGTAACTCGAAACTCTCGGGTTGTAGTAGCTGTCAAAGCACGGTTAACTTCATTTTAATTTACTAATGTATGGTAATATAAGCTTCGTTGATGTGACTTCATGTGAAAGCTTTGTGGCTACACTTAATGATTCCATTAGTATTTTAGGTCCATGTGTTCAAAGAATACAAAAATATACCAGTGTTATGTTGATAACTAGCTTTTACTAACTTCGTCTGCGTAGAACTCGGTCATCGCGTTAGGAATTAAGTGCATTTTTTTTTCAGGCGCTTACCTACTTACACCTACCTACATACAGATTTTGATCCCCTTAAGAAATGATTTCCCGGATAAAAAGTATCCTATGACCTTCCCAAGGACTCAAAATATCCCCATGCCAAATTCCATAGAAATTGGTTCAGCGGTGTAACAAGCGTGAAGAGGTAATAGACAGACAGACAAACGCACTTTCGCATTTATAATATTAGTATGGATAGAGAAGAGGTAGGAAACAGTGGAATTTCACGTCGCTTATATTTCGAACTGCTTTGAAGTTCTGAACTTTCGTACGGATCCTATAGCGCGCCGCAGCTATTCTGGCTGATGGTGTCGTGTCTCGGCGGGTCCGGGGCGCAAAATTACAAACTCTATACTATTTGAATCAAAGCAGGGGGCTTTCACTCCGTCAGTTCGCCGCGCCGCTGCAAGTACATCCCCAGGTGGTACTCATTCAGTGGCGGCCGCGAATTGCTACCGGACGGTCGCGTCGTCTCGTCATTCGCTTGGTGTGGTCAACATTTGTTATTTACCTATTATAATTTGAGGTTATAAGTTGGCGATTTGTTAACAGTGCAACTTCTGTACGTACGTAGTAACTATTACTTTTTCTGTGATCAAAGTGTGAACTGAAAACGTTTAGCTTTTGTTTAGGTAAAACCTTTACAAAACCCATAATCTGTTATAGTATAGAATTCAGCTGAAATGGCAAATGGCATTTTTGTTTTATTTTAAATTCGGATTGTTAATAAGTAATCAGGGTGTTCTGCCTTTTCTCCGAACTTTTTTTGACCGAATTTCACTTGCCATTCTATTTACCTTCCACTCATCCAATTTATATGTAAATTATATCAGTGACCGTTACCGAAACCAAATGTATTTTAAAATAAAAATGAAAACCAAATTTTAATCATAAATAAATACGAATATTCTTTGTAACATTGAACATTCATTGCTCACCAGCGGGGTAATCACGTAACATTTCGAACGTACGGTACGGTTGATCTAAATGTCAAATCCCATACTAAAAATACGTTCGAAAATCTACGTGAACATTTGTGTTGCTAATATAAAATAAAATTCAAATTAAAGTACGTCAAAAACACCAATGCGATTTGAGGTTAGTACAGTGTACAGTCATGAACTGGATCTAAAAAAACCGGCCAAGTGCGTGTCGGGCCACGCGCAAGGTAGGGTTCCGTAGTCGTCTACGCGTTACATTATATGGACTAAAAAGTTCGCAAACTTATATTTACTATGTTTTTGACAGAATTAACAACATTATCTAAGGTATCAATGGAAATTGTACGAAAGTTTGCTTTTGCAAAGTACATTTCTGAAGTTCGACTATTACTCCTTAACTAGAAATGTCTACTTAGCTGTGATAGTTTTCTTTTTAAATTCATCGTATATCATTAGCTGGCAGGGGGGGGGGGGGGGGGACACTTGACCATAGCTAAAATTATCACTTCAAAGCTTAATATCACGCTAACCAATTCTTTAATCAAGAAATGCTTTTTGAAACCTAATAATATTTTTAAAAGAGCTATCCAAAGATACCCCACACGATGGGGTTTGGCAGAAAAAAAAATGCACCATGTATGGGAGGTACCCAAAAAAAATTTTTTTTTTGAGATTTTATTATACCTCTTTCTAGTACTAACGGTTACTGAGAAAAACGGGGGTCGGGCGGACGGACGGACGGACAGACGGACGGACATGGCGAAACTATAAGGGTTCCTTGTTTACTACGGAACCCTAAAAACTGAGAGCTACCGGATTTGACGCAAAGTACCGCTTACTTTCAGGCGACAAGGTAACTGGACTACTGGTGGTCCGGTCGACAGCCCAAGAGGCTTTCATTATCTAGCCAGAGGGTAAAGATGAGGCCGACGGCGAAGCGAGCTCACCCAGAGGATGCCTATTCATTCGTGCCTTAAATAGGTCCAGGTTATATGAACTCGGAAATACAGACGCCGGCAGGGAATTCCAAACCTTAGCAGTGCGCATTATAAACGATGATGAAAAGCACTTGGTTCGAGTAACAAGAACTTCGTCCAGGTAAGGATGGTAGCCAACTAGCCAGCCATACGCACCTTTCTACCTTGTCGCTTCAACGTCGTATTGAGAGTGTCATACTAAGTTCCCGGTGGGTGAAAGCGACAAAGTATCAAAGTCTCCAGCTACGTATGAGTTAGTAATGTATTACTTTATTCGCTGACGGTACGATGGTTCGGAACACTCCGTGTGCTACTCCGACGCGCACTTGGCCTGTTTTTGATCCTTCAAAACTCGTTAATTCAACGAAAGTGACATAATATAATCCGTCGGGGAAACTTTTTCAATGGCCTTTGTGAGTTGCAGGGATAAGAAATAAAGTCAGCTAATTTCAGTGTTTGACTTTGGAAGTTCTGTCGGGGCTTCATTCGAATATCGGGAAAAGCGCGTTTGAGATTTCCAACTTTCTTTCAAACTCATTTGGTTTCGTACGTATAAAAGACTAACGGCCTTACTAGCACCTTAATACCACCACAACTCTAATACAGTATACACTTTTTATATGTAGTTCCAAAAAAAAACTAATAACAACTATGTACGGTCAACCAATTTGATTTCTGGGCCACTTTGTACATTGTCACAGTGACATTACTATGAGATCTCTAGCGGTTTTCATATTGATTTTCACTGTGACAAGGTACAAAGTGGCCCAGAAATCAAATTACTTGCCTGTACCTACCTGAACGCAATATTTCACGACCAAAACAGAAAAATACTCGTTTTTCGTACGTTTTACATCGTTCATAATACGGGACACATATGTGAAATCACATAAAACGTCCAATTAGTATGGGATACTTTCAAAGATTATGGGCCGTTATGCTGTACATATTTTGTGTTGTTCTAATTGTAGGTAGTTTTCCATATAAATATTTTTCAATCTCCAAAAACTGGTTTGAATGGCATCACGATACAAAATGATGCATTTTCTCAATTATGAGCGAGATAACGTTCCGCTATGCCCTACCCCTTTATGTGATGTCGTTATAGTCAATTGCAGTATTAAAAGTTGACCATAAAACCAGGCAGGCAGGCCATTAAATGAGCGAGCGAAGCGAGACCCGTTCTGTAAGTTTATATATATTATGTATACCTACCAGTATATTGTGTATACCTAGTTGAAATTATTTAAAATGACCGATATTTTACAAAACTGTCATTACAACTTGAACCTTAGGCGTGGACGCTAAAGTGCCTTTTTGAATGGACTAATTTGATATTACTCGGCCAGTTCAAATGCTTTTAAGTATAAATGTTTGTTCGACGGTAACGCGAGTATCTTTAATCGGAACTTTCTGAATTTTGGTAGACAGTTTAATGAGACAAAACAGAATTTCAAGTTTGAACATGAGTCAAATTGCTCAAGGGGTTGCTGAGATACCAGTAGGGCATGCAAACCGGGATCCCTGGACTGCGGCGATTTAAACAGACCAATACCGAAATTTCGGAATATCGGTATTGAAGATTTTGCATTAAACTTAAATAGAAAAATATAAAAGTCTTATGTATTCGTAAAATTTAAAAGAAGGCAACAATAAGAGAGTTGAGTATTTATAATATTATTTCGTCAGTAGTTGTTATTATTCTCCGTCCAACATCTTTTTTCTACTTATATATAACACAGATCGTTACAATGTGACGGTAAATTGTCACTTACTCGTATTCTCAGCTGGAAAATCCCAGGATCCCGAAATACCGAAATCCGGGGATTGAGGTCCAATACCGGATTTCAATCCCGAGATTGCATGCCCTATACCAGTTACCGTTAGAAGGTTGTAACACTTTCAAAACATGGTTTCTCTAAACCACTATATGGCGCGATGGATCCACGAATTCTTTGCGAGTTCACACTTCAGTGGCTCTAGTATAAGTTTTTTCAAAACATTAACTAATTCGAACGCGTTTGCGTTTTGTCTCAAAGTGTATGAAAGTGGTATAAAAACGTGAACAGCGCCTCTGGTGGTCACTAGTGGAAACTAAAACCGCGAGTATAACATTTGTTGCTAACCGATGAACGCGCGTATTTCAAACCGGTGATAACGTTTTCATACATTTTGAGACAAAACGCAAACGCGTTCGAATTAGTTAATGTTTCGAAAAAACTTATACTAGAGCTACAGGGCACACCACTAGTTTAGCAGACTTGTGTGTGAACGTCTTGCTCGTCCGCGCTACAAGCAAGGTACGTAACGTAAGGAGACTTTCTGACTTGGCGGGGCGGGATCGATATGTGACATTTTTTTCTTTGACGTAAACTTACTGACGTCACAAAGATTCCAACTTGACGGAATACTGTCAGTATTACATTTGCGAATGCGTGCCAGCACAAAATAAAAAATATACAGAAGGTCCGTTCCCGCCGTTCTTGAAAATACATACCTAAACTACAGGGTTGCTTCTGTATTGATTCTGAATTTTCAAAAGGAGTAGGTATAATAAAAATTCTTCAACATGACATTTAAATATGAACCAGCGTATCTTGGTAAAAAACCGGCCAAGTGCGAGTCGGACTTCGCACATTTAGGGTTCTGAATCAACCTCAAAAATATGATTTATCAATATAATAGTATTTGTTGTTAAAATATACGTAATATTGAACATTGTCACCAAATTTCAAGTTCATAGGTCAATGAGAAGTCTAAAAATTCTTCGGAACAAATTTTGTGACAGACGACGGACGGACGGACGGACGTCTGGGCGACACCAATAGGGTTCCGTTTTGACCCTTCGGGTACGGAACCCTAATAAATTGATACGTGACCCGCTGCGAGTTGTGACTTGTGACCGGCGGCGGTTGAGAGCGCCAACAAAGAATATAAATACCTTATTAATTAGGTACCTACTTAACTAAACCATAGTACTTAAATACTGGCGTTTTACCAGCGAACGATAAGATGAATGTGTAATGGTAGATCGTCGTTATCAAAGATGCTAGTTTCAAAAAATGACCTACCTACCTAGGTATTGTAACTACCAAAATGATTAAACCGTTTTATTTACCTTTCAATATCGTTTGAAAATTTGAAGAAAGTGTAGGCACAGTTTTTTGCTGTACTTAAACAATAAAATACATTCCAACTGTAATAATATCGGTTATTCATTTTGACGTACGTGACACAAAGTACCTACGTAGCGGCAGGGACGTCAATGTGATCAACGAGCACTCGCGACGCGACAGTGACAGTCGCGACTAAGCTCGTCCGAAATCAACCGAGAATGCCTGCAAAATGTTACGTCTGTGTGCGTGCGGCGAAAATGGCACTTTGTACTGAGCGGACTCTCTGCTCCGGCGCGCGCCGCCGCTATTTACTTTGTGCCAGTACTGAGTTGACTGACAGTTGACACGGACATTTGACAGTTTTCTCATATCGTACCGCCTCCGCACCGACAAATCAGGAAGTCGCCTAAGCGTCCCGGTGTTTGACACTGTCCCAAATCTTGACACTTTTAGTCTTCATACATTTTTGTACACGTGTTACTTTGTCTGCCTTTAGTCCCGTTGTCCATACAACCTCTCAAAAGTTAGCTAGAAGAGATCTTACTGAGTTACGTTCGACTTTATCCATATTTAACCTATGTCATGCGCCCAAAAAAAGATTTATACATAGCAAATATTCGCTATGGAAACACGACTCCCGAAAACTTGACTTGTGACGTCACCTCGACCCGTGCCCTAAACCTCACGAGTCCCAAAATACCCCAGAATCGATATCCCAGGACAATAAATTGAGGTGTTAGTGTTACGTTACGGGACATTCGTTAGGGGCTACAGTAGCGATTGGAATCCGATCACGGTCTGCACTGAAATAAGGGGCTATAATCGACGGATCCATATCAGCTTCTGATATGGGGAACATTATTACCGATTAAGAGGCCTTACAAGTTTCAATTATGACATAAGTATTGATAATATCAATAAAGTGATTTAGGATACGTATTTAAATTTGTAGATAGTGACATAGCCATTTTTGTTTTTATTGTATGTTGTACAAGCCGTCCTCTCCCGGCGAAAAAAATATACAATGCCATTCTTTTTTTATCTGCCCTGGGATCCCAGGGACTGGTAGACGACGGGATAAAGCGAAAAAAATATGTTTAGCTTGACAATGGTCGATTAAGAGTGATGTCTGAAGCAATATACCTTAATGAACAATAAAAAAGAAAACAAAAAGGAAAAAGAACAAAAAAATCCAAAAAATACATTTAATATTAATGACATTAGGTCGCAATAGTCATCATCATCATCATCATCATATCAGCCGAAAGACGTCGACTGCTGGACATAGGCCTCCCCCAAAGAGTGCCACAATGACCGGTCTTGCGCCACCCGCATCCAGCGGACTCCCGCGACCTTTACCAGGTCATCAGTCCACCTTGTGGGGGGTCTACCCACGCTGCGCCTTCCGGTCCGTGGTCGCAATAGTAACATTGAGGAAATGACAAGATACGTGTCTTTTCAAACAGATGCCATGACAGACAGCAGGCCATGGCAACTCCTAAACTAGGTACACAAGATAAACTCATCGTGTTTGGGCTCATTGGAACTGTCTCAACTAGTAGTTGATGACTGTAGAAAAACGGGGAGGTATCAGTCGGCAATGAAAGCTTGTACCTACTAAAAATGTCAATTCAGACATCAATTTTGTTATATAATGATATGAGAATGCATTTATTTCAGACATAGGTCCATACAAATTTGTTAGTAAGAGAGATATAGAGTAAATAGAGGAACTTCTATTATTTATTCTGTGACAGTACGCTGATAAAACTGACACTTATCGGTCGTTATATAAAAAGTTTTCACCGTAACTTCGACTTCCGATGCCAGACGCATCGTCGCGCGCGCGTATTTTATCCATGATATATACTCGTAGCTTTTAGGTAGGTATTAACATTCCGACGTATCGATCCTTTTACTAGTGTCCGACCAAGTTTCGGTTTCGGCAGGTTTCGGCATAAAAATAATGTTTCGGCCGAAGGTTCGGTTGCGGTCAATAAACTGCCAAACA
Organism: Cenopis cana; assembly: GCA_951800055.1. NCBI lineage: Eukaryota > Metazoa > Arthropoda > Insecta > Lepidoptera > Tortricidae > Cenopis > Cenopis cana. The sequence goes on from OX637495.1 coordinate 4,393,644, forward strand.
TTTCGGCAATGCCGAAACTCTTATCATTGACCGAGCGAACGAAAAAAAAACGTTTCAACTTAGGTAAAATTGTCACTTGTTTTCATATCTTGGTACTCAAATTGTTTTATTTTATACCACTTTCACGAATAATAAATTGGTTTTATATTTTTCATGTGTTTAGAAAGAACGACCCGCTGACATTTTATTAAATGATTTAACACGTCTGTAAAAGTTTCAGTTTCGGTTTCGGTCGAAACTAGAGCCAAAACCAAACCTTCGGTTTCGGCAAAAAAACATGTTTCGGTCGGACACTAACACTACTTCTTACATAGACGATCAGTGTGACTTACGTGACCGCCAGACTACCGTTACCTCCATCAATCGCACTGTAGTTTCGTATGAATAACAGCTTGTTCGTGAAGGCGAGTCGCCATACGAGACAGATACATTACTGAAGTCCTAAACATAGCTATAAATGTATATATAGAAAGAAAGACGACACTTAAAGACAAAGAAAGAGACAGGTGAGATACAAAAGGATTAAGCGCACAATATTGAACAAATAAATATAATAACACGTTATTTGTGTTCATTTATATTGTGCGTTTATTCCTTTTGGATCTTACCCGTCTCTTTCATATATGTATATCTTTATTAATATACTATTTAAATACGAAAAAAGGTATATATATAATACTTCGGGCAGCTTGGGAACTTCTACCAGTCAAGTTACCTCCCTTACTACCTTATTCCGATCAAATTCTAATTCTGAAAAAGTGCCCCCTCACTTGACAAGCTTAAAACATATAACAGTCTTTCCGGAAAAACTAGTACCTACGCCAAATTCTGAACAGTTATTACAACTCAAAAGACACAAAACCTGCGCAGTGACGAGAATACTCACTGGTCACTGCAAACTTAACATACATCATACACAAATGGGTACAAAACAAAGTGCAGCATGCAGGTTCTGCCAGGAGTCGGAGGAAACTGCCATCCATATCCTCTGCTCCTGTGGACCACTTATGCGCAAAAGAAGTATCTACCTAGGGAAGCACATCATGCTTCCAGAGGAGATACAGCAGATTGCTACCCAAAGAGTCTGGAAATTCCTGGAAGCAACGGGTTAAAGCAAAGAACTTTAAGGGCTGCCACAATAGATCAATAACTGGTCGAGGCGGCATAGAAGGCCCACAAAAACCAATAATAATAATAATAATAGTCGTTTCTGCGAACGGTCTAATAGCGAAGAGTCTCGACCAACACCTCAAGAGACTCTCGCTAGATGGCTGGGTCAAGGGTCAGATTCAGAAGGCGGTACTCCTGGACACGGCGCGGATAGTCAGGAGGTTCCTCTCTCTGTCGCCCTGACCACCGGTAGCTTAGGCCCTGCCTCGCTGCCGGCGGCACTCTAGGCTAGGTTTTTATAACGTTTTTATGTTTTGTAAGTGTATTTTTATATTTTACTTTTTATAGAAATGTTATACAAACCTAGGCTAAGAAAAGAAATAAATAAAGAGAAATAATAATAAATAATATTCCAAATTTTGGGATTAGAGAGTTCCCCAGGCATCCTTGTAAGAAGGCTAAAAATGTGCATTATGGTGGTAGAAGGGCTAGATAGCAACCTATAACTGCAATATCTCATTTTTTTCATCTTTAAACCTACAATTGCTAAAACTGGCACTGGAATTAAATTTCAGGTGCTCTGCCTACCCCTTTTGGGAATACAGGCGTGAGTTTATGTATGTGTGTAATTGTGTATATATCTTAGACGTCAATGTACTCTTGACCTTTAACGGAAATACATCTGCTCGCGTGTAAGAGATTGAAACCCATTTCTGACAAATTCAATACACGTGTCGGTGCCGTTCATGAGGAAGGATAAGTAAGGCGACTTCCTGATTTGGCGGGGCGGAATCGATATCTGACATTTTCTTCTTTAACGTAAGCTTACTGACGTCGCAAAGATTCTCACTTGACATAATACTGTCAGTAGTACGTTTGCGCAGCAGCAATATCATGCGCAGAAGCGGAGCAGTACCGCCTTCGCATCGTCCCGCTACCGCGCATCCCGCGCCAGTCAGGAAGCACTCATTTAAATGTAGGGGCGTAGTAAAAAATGGTATCGCGTCGACTGACAGCTGACACTGACATTTGACACTTTTCTCATATCGTACTGCCTCCGCACCGACAAATCAGGAAGTCGCCTGCAGCAAAAGTTAGCAAACAAATGCCTGCACAAGTAAATAAATATTTGTGGACAATCTTACACAAATCAACCTATTCCCAAACTAAGCAAAGCTTGTACTATGGGTACTAAGCGACGATATACATACTTATATAGATAAATAGATACTTCATTTTCGTGCGATTCGTGCTGATCACACAAATAAATGCCCCGGCCGGGATTCGAACCCGGGACCTCCAGCTCCTCGTAGGCAGGGTCACTACCAACTTAGCTAAAGCGGTCGTCAACGCAAGATAACACAACTCTTAAAAAGTTGATTCTAAAGGGGTTCTCATGGTGAGAGTAAATCTAAGACTAATTGCAGGTCTCCTATAATTAAATTAAAACCGGCCAAGTGCGTGTCGGATCACGCACAACGAAGGGTTCCGTACTTCCGTACCGACACCTATTAGTCCACTTTTAAAACCACTTTTATTGGGATTAGTTCAGAAGTAAAACTCCACCAGGTTTATTTTAACAATCATAGAGTTTATTCAATAACTTCTTAGACGTCAATGTACTCTTGACCTTAAATCTGCTCGCGTGTAACAGATTGAAACCCATTTCTGGTGCCTTCGGCCACATTGGAAACCAAAAATTCGAAACCAGTGTCGAAAACAGAATTATTTTTCTTTTTAGGAAACCGGGTTTCCTAAAAATAAATCAATGTCTGTTTTAGAAACTCCTTACGAATACGGAATTTTAAATCTTTTTCGAAACCTCAACAATACCAACATGGTTTATATTAATAATTCCAACAATACCAACATGGTTTATATATACATATACAAAGTATAAATAGCAAATGAGTCGGTGTCCTGTCAATATATTATACCTAGAAATACAAACTCCTTGGAAACAATTTCTTGGCCACTTAACTTACAAGTATTTTATTTACTATGATGTTAAGGTCAGGTAGGTTGTTAGGTATTTTTTTTATGCGCCTTAAAAAGACACGCACCTAAAGGTACAAATTCTTTTTGATAAACGTACTTTGTATTAAAATGTTAGTTAGTTAGTTAGTTAGGCTTTTGAACCTTAAAATTCCGTATTTCTTAAGGAGTTTCTAAAACAGACATTGATTTATTTTTAGGTAACCCGGTTTCCTAAAAAGAAAAATAATTCTGTTTTCGACACTGGTTTCGAATTTTTGGTTTCCAATGTGGCCGAAAGGTTTCTGGCAAATTCAATACACGTGCCGTTCATGAGGAAGGATAAGTGAGCAGCAGAAGTTAGCAAACAAATGCCTGCACAAGATATCACAACTCTTAAAAAGTTGATTCTATAGGGGTTCTTATGGTGAGAGTAAATCTAAGACTAATTGCAGGTCTCCTATAGTTAAATTAAAAAAAAAACGGCCAAGTGCGAGTCGGACTCGCGCACGAAGTTCCGTGCCATTATCTATAAAAACGGCAAAAAAATCATGTTTGTTGTATGGGAGCCCCCTTAAATATTTATTCTATTCTGTTTTTTAGTATTTGTTGTTATAGCGGCAACAGAAATACATCATCTGTGAAAATGTGAACGGTCTATCACGGTTCTCGAGATATAGCCTGGTGACAGACGGACAGACAGACAGACGGACAGCGGAGCCTTAGTAATATGGTCCCGTTTTACCCTTTGGGTACGGAACCCTAAAACACAAAATATAATTACGTGACAACGAAAAGTAAATATATATTAATTACATGCTTGACACTCCAACCGTGCCCATCTTCATAGACAGGTGGCTCTCTGGCTGGCCGCCACAGTTCCATTATCAAACTTTGAAAATTAAACAATTTTGACATGAATTTTAATACTTTCTTGAAACTGAAGTTCTAAAGAATCATCAAACGTGCACACAAAATTTCAGGAGTCCACTAAGCGAAAAAAAAACGAATTATTAGTAAGTTTTAGTGAATCCCAGGACAAGGAGATACAAGTTGATACAACGATTACAAAACAGTTTTTGACAATAGTTGTTATTTACTAATACCAAAAAATTTGTCCTTGGAACTATATAATCTCCTTGTCTTGGGATTCACTAAAACTTACTAATAATTAGTATTTTTTTCGCTCAGTGTCGGCTGCGAAATGCGACCGACAGGGTAATCATGTAACTTTATGCACCTACCTACTAAAGGGTAAGTAGTAAGTAGTAAGGTAAGTAGTAAGGTAAGTAGGGTAAGTATATTTTAACACTTTCGCTGTTTTTTGTAGCGCTACGCAATTTCCTCTAAATAAGAGGAAACGAGTGTTATCGGCTACGCGTCTACGAGCAGAGAAAGCTCTCTGGGGGAGTTCTTTAGCTCTAGTATAAGTTTTTTCGAAACATTAACTAATTCGAACGCGTTTGCGTTTTGCCTCAAAATGTATGAAAACGCTTTCATCGAGTTTGAAATACGCGCGTTCATCGGTTAGCAACAAATGTTATACTCGCTGTTTTAGTTTCCACTAGTGACCCCAAGAGGCGCTGTTCACGTTTTCATAGCACTTTCATACAATTTGAGACAAAACGCAAACGCGTTCGAATTAGTTAATGTTTCGAAAAAACTTATACTAGACAGTGCCGGATTAAGACTATTTGATGCCCTAGGCAATCCACGCCTGTGGGGCCCCCCATCCAAAACGCGAGCACAACGAGCGCGAAATTTTTCAAATATTATGATGCAGGTGCAGAAAATACTTCATACGCATTGAAAACGACTAAGTCGATAGCAAGGGAACTGAGAGGGAGTAGAGAGGAAAACCAAGCGGCACGTTCAGCAGGAAAAGTATATTTTTGACAACTGGTTAAAACAAAATACAAAATAAAATCAATAAAAAAGATGACAGAAGTCAGGTGTAAAAAGGATATAAAAAGGGTAAAAAGGTTGCAACCGCAACATCCCGGCCCCTTGTGTGACAAAGCACACAAACTAACCAGGCTAGCTACAAGGTTGAAGCCCTACGCGTCTAACCTGACTAGCTTCTTAGAGGGCCGACGAAGAAGGCCACCCTGTGTGGCTACGTCCACCACCCTGACTACACCGTCGCGGCCAGGGAAGGTTGCAGTAACCCGGCCTCGCGGCCATGTTCCCCTTGGTAGATTCTCATCCACGATGAGCACTAGATCGCCGATGTTTAAGTCGCGTTCTCTATTTTCGCCTGTTTGTCGTGGCTGCATGGTCGGTAGGATCTCTTTTACCCAACGGTTCCAAAAATGGTCAGCTAATCGCAAGGCCTTCCTCCAGTCCACTCTTCGAAGGAGATCTCGATCATTGAAGGTTGCGGGTAGGACCTGGTTTGAGGAGGAGCCGATCAGAAAATGGAAAGGCGTCAAAGTCTCTTGGTCATCATGACTTACTGAAACGTGACTTAGAGGGCGGGAGTTGACAATAGCCTCGGCTTCTAGTAGGAGGGTCACAAGCACTTCTGGGTTAGGCGCCCTTTCGCGTAGAGTAGCATTCAGTGCAACTTTGACGGTGCGAACTAGACGTTCCCAACATCCACCGAAGAAAGGCGCGGCGGGGGGGATAAAGCTCCACTTAATCCCTCTACTGGCGGCAAAATCATTGACCTCTGTTTGGTAAAACTCTCGCAAGATTCGGTCAGCGCCAACAAAACAAGTACCGTTGTCGGAAAATATTGTGTCTGGTGTGCCTCTTCTTGCGATAAATCGACGTAAGCTCATAATAGCTGAATCAGCAGAGAGGGAATGCACTAGTTCCAGGTGAACAGCTCTGGATGTCAAGCAGGTATAAAGGGCTACGTATCTTTTCTCCTGTTTGCGACCGATCGTGGTGTTTATGGCGCCAAAATAATCTAAACCGGTGAAGGTAAATGGGCGGCGATGGTGAGCAAGCCGCTGTGGAGGAAGGTTTCCAGTCATTGGATTCATCGGTTTCGACTTTCTTATCCGACAAAACAAACATTTGCTGGTGACGCTTCGTACGGTGCTGCGCAAGGGAAGAAGCCAGTATTTTTGTCTCAACTCATTGACGACCATCTCATTATTCGCATGTCCAGCCTTGCGATGGTAAAACAGAACCAAGAGGCGCACGACTGGGTGATGACCGTCTAACAGTATGGGCGATTTGACTTCGGTACCGACATCTTCTACAGCCTCAATCCTGCCAACCAAACGTAGCAAATTGTCAGTTCCCATCTTGGGTGAAAGCTTTGCTAAGCGACTACTCTTCGGCAACAACTCTCCTCGTTCGATCCGCTGAATTTCTTCTCCAAATGTTTCGGACTGGACTTTCTGTAGGACGTGCCTTTTTGCGGCTTCCATCAATTCCGCTGTCAGTGGTAATAGAGTGGTGGACGTAGACGCGTTTGTATGTTGACTAACTCTAAGATCAGTATTGGGAGTGCGCCTAACGCGGTCCAAACCCGAACGAAATTTAGAAACAGCCTGCAAAACACGAGCAGTGGCACGGAGTAAACGCAACCTGTCACTGAAATGACTGAAATCCGCGGTGACAACCAGATGCCCAACCACAAGTCCCGGAGCCTGCTTATGCTCTTGATGAACTGGAGGCTGGCCAGCCGGTTCCACGGGCCAATCTTCCGGAGGATCCAAAAGAAATGATGGGCCGGTGAACCATCGGTGGTTAGGGTTGAGGTAGAGTGGTTTGATTCGAGTGGCGTCGTCCGCAACGTTCAAGTCACTTGGGACCCATCTCCAATCTTGAACGCAGGAATCCTCGGTTATTTCCCCGACTCTATGGGCCACAAAGGGCTTGAACGTGCGTGCGTCGCTTCTCAGCCAACTGAGGACAGTTCTAGAATCTGTCCAAAAGAATGTTCGAATTGGTTTTTTCTGGTGAGATTCCTTTATTGTAGCAGCAAGACGTGAAGCTATCAAAGCACCCTGCAATTCTAAGCGTGGAATTGAAGTGGGCTTCAATGGTGACACTCTTGCTTTACTAGATATAAGAGCGAGTTTGACTGTACCATCTGCATTCAGGAAACGCCAATAAGCTACACACGCATAGGCAAGCTCGCTCGCATCCGAAAAAATATGAAGCTCTCTGTGCAGAGGCTCGCCGTTCGCTTTAGCGTACCAACGTGGGATTCTTATGTTAGATACGTCTGACAGTTCCTTAAACCATTCGTTCCACCTTGAAACCTGTGAAGGTGGGAAAGCTGTGTCCCAGTCAATGTTTGATCTCCATGCCTCCTGGAGCAGTATACGGCCTTTGACCACTATGGGACCAAGCAAACCTAAGGGGTCGTACACTTTCATAAGGTGGGACAAAACTTTACGCTTAGTGAAAATACCTTGTAACTTGAGCCCTTCTAAACCTGTCCTAAAACCAATGGTATCCGAAATAGGATCCCAAGACACACCTAAGGCTCTGATGTTACTTGATTCACTACCAAGTGATACTTCAGCGGGCTGTGTGGCACGCAATTCGGTTGGTACAAGGCGCAACGCCTCCTGATTGTTAGAGATCCAACCGCACATTTCAAAGCAAGCGTTGCGGTGGATAGTCACAACGTCGGATGCTAACTGTGCAGCCTCGGATACATCATCCAGACTGTCCAAAAAATCGTCCATATAGGAGCTGTGGATGCTTGCATTGGCAGCTTTCGGATATAAATCCTGATGTGACGTAGCGTTCTTATTTTTTATGTACAGCGCAGTAAATGGGCTGGATGATGCCCCAAAAATTACAGATGTCATTCGGTACTCTTTCAGAGGCGTGGTATTTTTGGACCCTATGTCACGCCATAAAAAACGTAAGGCGTCCCTATCCTGTTCACGAATTCGTATTTGGGGAAACATCTCCTTAATATCAGCTGTCACTGCAACAGCACCCTCTCTAAAACGCCAAAGAATGCCTAATAAGTTTTCTAAAAGATCGGGCCCTGGAAGAAGCAGCGAATTTAAAGAAACGCCCTGATTAGAAGCTGCAGCATCTTGAACCACACGAATTTTACGTTTTTGTGGATGAAAAACACCAAAATGTGGTAAATACCATATTATTTTTGAGTTGGCAACACTTTCAGTTGTAGTAGAAGTTGTTTTTATGTTTAATTTATCAATGTGTGTAGTTGACATTTGGTGATCACATTTTGGTTGCACTTTATTCGCACTGACTGTACCATTTTGAATATTACCTAACGTAGTGTACGTTTTCTTTGAATCATTGTGTTCACTGTCGATAGATTTAGTATAGTTCCTATTACTGGCAGAATGACCATAATACGTGACAGGATCACACTCCTCAGCATAACCTTTAGTGATCATGTTGTCAATAAACCTTTTGTACGCTTCAGTAAAATCGGGCTCACGCAACATACGTCTCTCTAGACTCAGAAAGCGTGAAAGAGCTTGAGGATAGCTGTCAGGAACGCACTGAATGTTATCACGCCAAGGTAGTCCTACCTGATACCTACCAGTTGGCAAACGTGTGGTAGTGTTGTTTAAAATCTCAACAGCTCGAGCATCCAGTTTGCTGTGTAAATTTTCACGTTTACAAATGCCTAGCGAGTCCAATTTGTACTGTTCCTTTATGAGAAGTTCTAAACGCTCATGTTCAGATTGTTGAATGTTGTCAAGTTGACAGTGATTGATAAACTCAACTGGTTTAGTTTTACCAGAAGCGCATCCATACAATGTCCAACCTAGCCAAGTGTGACAAGCTACTGGCTCATTACGCCTACCTGCACGGATATCACGAGATATGGACAGATGCCAGTGCTCAGCACCAATAAGTACGGTTGGTGTAGCGTCAGTGTACGTCAGATAATTGGTTATGTCATTTAAATAATTGTAAGATTGCACGGTCTCTTTAGACAATGTTTGCGAGCTCAAACTGAGTGAGGGCATCGCCCTAGCACAATTTACTAAAAACCTGTCATGTTCATGTTTACCCTGTATATAAAAATCAACATAAGAAATCTTTGTAGTTTTATGTAAGCCACCTACAGCGTTGACAGTTATAAGCTCTTCAGGTCCTGACACCCCTATACGAGCGGCGACGTCAGAGTCAATAATTGACGCTGTACTGCCGTCGTCTAAGAGTGCAAAGGTCTCATAACTGCCAGATGGACCGGACACAATAACTGGCACCACTTTCAATAACGTGTTGTGTGATTGTGTTTTAGTTGTTGTTGCAACATTATCACTTAAAATACCTGTGTTAGAAACCATCACATTTTCTTTTGACAGTTTTTGGTTAGCTGGCGCGGAGCACGACGCTAGCTGGACATCATCTTCAGACGCAGTTGTACACCTATTATTATCGAACACAGTTTTGACCAAAGGTGCTTTACACTCTGTATTGTTCAGTTGTGGGGTACACTCTGTATAATTGGGTGCAGTTGAACACACCGTATTATGAAACGCTTGTGTATTGGGTGTTTGCGGTAATGTAAACGTATCCTGCCTGCCGTGTAAAAGGGGATGGTGTCTAAAAGTACAGCCGTTGACACCACAAGGGTTAACTTTACACAATTTCCACTGATGTGATTTACGCTTAAGACATTTGTAGCAGATTTTTTGCTCGCGCAACCAGCACCACCTATTTTCTACAGATAACGTTGTAAATTCAGAGCAGTTCTGTATATCATGGCACTTTTTACAATAAACGCATTCAGTTTTTTGGGTTATTTTGGTTTTATTTTTGTCGTGTGTCACAGTGTGAATATTTTCACGTTTAAATGGTTTATTCAGGGGAAAATTGCCTTGTTGTTGTGTAGCAATAAAACTAGTGTCAGGTGACAACGCAAATCTGATATAACGTTCGTGTTCACGTGTAAGAAAATCGGACAAAAGTTCTAATTTTGACGTAAGAGGGTTTGACATTTCAGCCGCATAGTCAGACCACCTCGTTTTTATTAGAGGGTTAAATTTACCTAAAATGCTATGATATAAATCAGGCGATTGTAAATATTCTCGCAGGCCGAGTAATTTCATAGTAGATAAACTGTTCCGTACCTTGTTGGCAAAAATACCGATCTCTTTAAGGTCCGCGCCGAGCCGCGGTAGCGCTTTCAAAATCTGTACCTCGCCGAAGACGATCATCTCTGGGCACGCAAATGTTCGCTCGAGGGCGTGCATGATCTCTTCGGGGGCTGCTGCGGTATGGAGCAGCGATGCGACCGCCTCGCGCGCGGGCCCGCGGAGCGCGTTCTGTAAACGCGCAATGTTCTCTGCGGGGGAATAAGAAGATTCAGTACTACTGAACAGACGTTTAAATTGTAGCCATTGCGAACCATTCCCGAAGAATGTAGGGAGTTCTATTTTGGCTCTACTACCTGAAGCTAAAGCTTTTGCTGCCGCTGCGGTATCAGCGATCGCTTGCAGAATAATTTTGTCATTTCCGGTAGTGAAATGCAAATCGACAGACGTTTTGTCTACCGGACGAGTGTCCTCGTTTATATCCCGAACCCAGGACGAGGTTCGAGTGTACGCATCACTGACCGAATGAGCAGAGCGTTCCTCGGCCTCTTGAGCGGCCAGAGCTGCTTGCATTTCTAATTTTTCTACTTGCTTTACCTGTTCGGCCATTTCCCGTTGTCGGGCAAGTTCTTGACGTGCAAGTTCTTGTTCTTGACGTGCAAGCTCTTGTTCTCGTTCTATGCTTTTACGTGCCAACTCAGCCTCCGCAGAAAGTCTGCGTGCCTTTATTGTGGCTGATGACCGCGAAGACCCTGAGACGTGTGATGACCTGCAACTTGGAGAAGTATCAAAAAGTCCGGCCGCAGCAGCGGTGCCGCCGCCGCCGGTGGTGGACACTGGACACGCACGAGCGGAATCGGGAGCCGCGGGCCTTACTGTGGCGTCGGTCTTAACGAGGTCCTGACTTGCGGACCGACCTAGCCCACCCGCGACGGGTGCTCCTGGTTCCGAGCGCGTCACTTTTCCGCTTTTTGCCGGCGTTGCCAGCTGCTTGGTTTTGCTTCTAGTGTTCATTTAACACGGACGAAGGACCAAATGAAAACGACTAAGTCGATAGCAAGGGAACTGAGAGGGAGTAGAGAGGAAAACCAAGCGGCACGTTCAGCAGGAAAAGTATATTTTTGACAACTGGTTAAAACAAAATACAAAATAAAATCAATAAAAAAGATGACAGAAGTCAGGTGTAAAAAGGATATAAAAAGGGTAAAAAGGTTGCAACCGCAACACGCATCAAATCATAACATATCTAGACGAAAACGCGAGCGTAGCGAGCGCGAAATTTTTCTCGCTGAATAGATAATTGACCCTTTTTTCGTGGTGTTTCTGGTGCCCCCCTAGACGTGGTGCCCTAGGCAATTGCTTAATTTGTTTAAGGGTTAATCCGGCACTGATACTAGAGCTACTTAGCACTGAAAGTGTTAATGTCATGATTGAAGTATAAATCTATGATCTTGGGTCAAAGAGTAAAGTAAGTATTAATGCTTGGGTCCAATCCAAGAAATTCTCCTAGAGGAGAATAGCGCCACATAGTAGACTACCATTTTAGACGATTTTATACAAAGCTGGAGGTTCAGGGTTCATATCCCGGTGAGGGCATTTATTTTGTGATTTACACGAATATTTGTTCCTGAGCCTTGTATGTTTTCTAAGGTATTTAAGTATCTACTTATCTATGATGTAGGATGTGGTATCTACGGCGAAAGGCCAAAGCTCAAAGCCAGCGTCAGCATGGGGAAAGAGGCCTCAATCTTCCAGGCTGAAGTCTTTGCCATTAACAAATGCGCGGAGATCAATCTGGATAGAAGCCTAAGAAACCAGCATGAGTGAATTTCACCAAACGGGCATTTTTGTCCAATTCCCATGGAATTTAGAAATACCAATAATACATAGAAAATTCTATGCTGATAATTTGATAAAAAAATTAATAAACACAAATTTTCTTACGGGGTACTTATACTTATAAAATTACGGAAGTTATTACAATTTGAAAATTTGACCTGGGCACGGGAATTTATCTGTCCATGGGAATTGCCTTTTCTTAGAAAAAATTGTATTAAAATTATTATTTACCATCTTATTTATCAAGAATTATAAAGTTCAGTTGTATCGAAGTTATTTAGCCTAATTTTACCAATCATGGGTCACTCATTTCAAATATTTAAGAAGCTAAGTGTAATTGTAGCAGTTGGCCTGTTTTCTTTACATAAACGCATAAACTATAACTCTAATCGATATACTTAGTACAAATTATATTTATTTATGCATTTCATCCATAATTATTGTTATTAAATGAGGTTTATTAACAAAATAAGTCACCCTTCCCAATTCCCGTGTCCCAAAATCAGCTGTTTTGGGTAAACAAGCTATGGGAATTAGGACACGGGAATTGGAAATCTATATAAAAAAAATCATAAAAAATTCAAATCGCATGTTAATAATATTTTAAGTTATCGTTTATATAGAGACACCAAAGTGCTTTATAATGCATACATATGTTAATGATTACTTATGTAAAATTTGAATTTCTAAGGGCCACCGAAATTGCAAGCAAAAGCAAAAAAATTGTCGCCCACCCAGAAACCGAAGTACTTAGGTGGTTTACTCGAACTTAATGCGGTTTGCTATATATAGATTTTTTATATATAATAGCTGACATTTGAGAGTACATGTGAAGCAGGACGCGAAGCTGATCAAATGTAAACGATGGCTGCCAGAGACCTTTGAATTTTGCCGACAAAATTTAACTCTCGCGCTCGGACGATTTTTAAACATCAATTACAAGTTATTCACCACAGTGAAGTGAATAGTGTCTGTGCTCAGTGATAGTAAATATAATCGAGTTAAAGTTTTTCACACGAAATCAGTGATTCTAATGTACAGTTTTTGATAGGAATTTTTGATTGATTCAAAACTCGATGCCGGACAGGGCACGGAGTCTTAATTTGAGCGTTTAGGTATTTTTTAATGTATTTTAAAAATAAATTAGTCCGTGAATTTGAGTGGACCTCATCGTGGAAACATGTATTCTTTATGAAAAAAAAAATGGTACGTATTATCTCATGCTACCATACGATTTTCAGCTCGGACACAAAAAAAATCGAGTATAGAAAATGACCCATATCTACATCAACTCAGACAGCCAAGCTGCTCTGCTGGCACTAGAATCTCTAGAGTCAAACTCTAAGCTAGTACAAACATGCAAAAACAACCTAAACGCCCTGGCCAATTCTAACAGAGTTATACTCAGATGGGTACCGGGGCACTCCGATATCGCCGGAAACGAAGAAGCAGATGAACTTGCCAGAAAGGGCGCAGACAAACCCCTGGTCGGCCCGGAACCGTTCTGCGGCATCACAAAACGGAAAGCATATTCTCTGCTTAATAGCATAGAAAAGGCAACGGCAGTCGAGCTGTGGAAGTTCGCAAAAGGACAAAAACACTCGAAGGCACTGATTAAAGGTTTCAATAATAAACTGTCTAGAGAGATATTACAGCTCAAAAGACACAAAGCCTGCGCAGTGACAAGAATCCTGACAGGCCACTGCAAATTGAACAATCACTTGTTTCAAATGGGTATGAAACAAGATGAACTATGCAGGTTTTGCCAGGAGTCAGAAGAAACTGCAATGCACATACTCTGCTCCTGCGGACCACTAATGCGCAAACGAAGTACCTACCTAGGGCAGCACATCGTGCAACCAGAAGAGGTACAACACATCACCGCCCAAAGAATCTGGAAATTCCTGGATTCAACGGGTCTTAGCGGTGTACTCTAAAGGGCTGCCACAATAGATCACGCGTTGGTCGAAGCGGCATACAAAGCCCAAAACTAACAATAACAACAATCTATTTATCTATATAAGTATGTATATCGTCGCTTAGTATCCTATAAGACAGGATTTGCTTGGTTTAGTTCTAGATAGATTTGTGTATTATTCCTGTGGTTGATCTAATCTCGCCTAAGCTGAATAGACCAACCTTTCAATAAGTATTCTTAATGTTTGACACCATCAAAATATATTGGCAGTTACGTACATAAATGCGTAAAAATATGGCCATTTATTAACACATTATATCGTTCCAACAACCTTATCAAAAAGGCTCAAGCGACAAGAGTGTTCAATCAAATGTATACTTTAGCACCTTGAATTAAGGTTGGATAAAAGACATAGCTTCGAACATTGTAGATAGCAGTAAAGTATTGTTTCTCAGCAGGAGGTTCCGTATGAAACAGGCCAATTACAAGCTAGTTTGGTCCTGTGGCGAGGAATTTTATGGCTGACGTCAATGTGTCGGTGATGAGTGAGGCGTATGAAATAACAATGTGAGTATCCTGAGCGTGAAATAATTGAATATTAATTATGTCTTTCCCGTTCACAGGACAATGGTGTCCCGGAACTTTGGGAGGCATGCGCGGAGCCGAAGTACCGAGGTACCGAAGTGCCAACGAGTACCACATAGCCAACACGTAGAGGCCCATTTGACAATTTAATGAAATGCAAGGGATAAACCGAGCGGATGCTGTCCCTGCCCGTGTCATGGGACGCACACAGAGACAGCACCCGCCAGGGTGTATAGGAACCATTGCTGATTGATGGAGTCTAAATGAACTGGGCTATTGGGTGAATATGATGGACTAATGGCTGGGCTATTGGGTGAGACAACGGACGCCTGCCTAATAAAACTGTCTTAGATTTTTATTTCCGGCAGACGGTGACTGGCTCTCTGCTAGATGGGCCCCCATAGAATAGCGACATTATAAAATGGCCTAAGGGCAACACCGGCATATTAATTATTATTAAAGTACAAATAACACATTTTTGAGATGTGATTTAGGTGAATATGGCATGGATCAATTGGGTGGCCGGGCGATCATCGTAAGGCGTTGTGATGGTAACCTCACAGGTGTAACCACATTTTGGCTCTTTTAATTAATTTACAATTTCTTGTGCGTACTGCTTAGTACAAAAGTAATTTAGTATAGGATGGCGCTTCGTAAATCGTAACTGACGATTTCTCAACAATTTTGATGTTTAGATTACTTACCAATGAATCTGGGCATAAAACCTTATCGTATTTAATCAAATTGACACTATGACAGTGTGGTTCTCATTCCGATTTAATGATTTTCCTAAAAAAAACACCATAGTCTTAAAACAGCGTGTATTTACAGAAATTAAATGGACATACGACGTTTTACATTAACAATGACGTTGTACAATAACAACAATGGCATTTGAACGCATTTGCCCACGCCGTGTAAACAAATCTCATTTATACACGTGACGAAGCTTTTATACTGTTCGGTATAAAGTCTAATTTCGAATGACAAACCCACATTTGTAAGATGGACAATCCGTTGCTCTGAAATAACAGTTGCCTTCCACAAGCTAGCGAGTTGTTGTTTATACAAAAGCAAAAAGAATCTTGCTGTCTATAATTTAAGGTTCTTTTTCCAAAGCAATTTAATGTAAGGTTAATAAAGTAAGAAGTAAGAAGTCGTTCTAATGGTTCATTCAGCAAACTAATAATACCACCGATCGGGCTATATTTAAAGTTATTAGCTTCGGTTTATTGTTGCCACGGCTATTTGGGTTCTGTCATGCTGATGAGTAAACATATTTACGATATGAGATTGATATGGCCTATTGGATAAGTAATCCAAAGTGTATTGTACGCTTCTAATAGTGAATAATATAACTGGTGTACTCTATGTACCTAGAATTTACGCGAAATCGGTGGCGCCGGAAAGTTTTGGAATGGCGACTCTGATTCTTTAATCGGTAAATGCAGTGATCGAACCTTCCACAATGCGGATCGAATGAAAAATATTATAACAGAGTTTACTTATCCCAACTTTTATCACAAGTCAGCAAAGAGCAATATCGAATATTCCCTTAGAAAGATTTAGGGTGTGTCGAGAAAACTTCTCACTCCCACGTCAATACTCTTCACGTACGCACTTTTTGCTGTATTCTTGAACTTCTTGTACAATTATTTCCTTCTACCCAAAGGTTGTCTGGAAAAAGTCGCTTTAAAGCAATAAGACCAGCTTTTGTTACCATTATTTATGTCACCAAATTTTGTAACATGTTCTCTTGTATTTGTGGTGCTATAACTCATCTATTCGTTATGTGTACCTTCAATTCACGGAAATAAGTAAATGCGAGGAAAAGGTGACCCTTACTGCACCTAAAAGGGACTTAATAAAAAGTGCCGCGCGGTCATTGTCCATGAAAGATCCCATTATATTTGGCATCTAATCTAAAATCCTATATTTAAGAGCGTGTCAGTATGATGCATTGATTGAAATAGGTAAGTAATTGAACGTACAATCGAACCAACTGAATCGTGACCCACCGTGGAACCTTGTCACAGAAAATGTCATAGTGAAATCGTACTGCCTGACAAGGAAAAGCATTATGACACTTTCTGTGACAAGGTTCCACGGTGGGTCACGATTCAGTTGGTTCGATAGTACATACCTACTTATACGAACTGGCCTATTATTTTTAGTAACAAAATTACACAGAATTACGTTCAAAACCTAACCCAAAGCAAAGCAGTTATGCAAATGAGCTACATAATGCATTTTTTGTGAAAACGCTTCAACGGCTAATGAAAAGCGTAGGTAAATCACACATTTCATCACAGTAATGAAAGCTAACGTGTTATCTTATCAGGCCTTATCTTGACAAGCTCGTATCACCTGTGCGGGATTTCACCAGGTGATTTATTACACTAAATTTTATATGTATTATATTGACACCTGAAGAGATATAGTATACTTAAGAGGACAAGACTAGTGGTTCTGAGAGCTAGCACGCCAGTGTCTATTTTAAAATTTTCTAAAATCGGAATCCTAAAAAAATATAGGTACTTATAATTATTGAACATGCTTACAAATAAGACAGTGTGAAGAAATAATATAGAATCACAGAACAAAATCATGTAATTTAGACTAAAAAAACAAATTCCAAATTCAATTCTAATCCAAACAACCCTAAGAAGAGCTCCCGACCACATCCCTATACAAGCTCTAGAATGGACTCCACAAGGGAAAAGGAAACGTGGCCGATCTAAACACACACACACCTGGAGGCGCTCAGTGGCGACGGAACTGAAGACTATCGTGCTAACCTGGTCCGAGGTGAAGCGCTTAGCCCAAGATAGAACGAAATGGCGGAGTACTGTGGACGCCCTCTGCCCCACCTAGGGGTTACAGAACCTTAAGTCAAGTCAAGTAAGTCAAAAAAACAAAGTTATATAATAACCGAACAAAATATGGAAAAATGCCTTGGTAACTCTTGTCATAATAAATATCATCGTAAAGTAAACTTTCATGCTGATTATTTAGTAATTTTCAACGACAGTAATATGTTTTACAAAAAGGATAGCTTTTTTATTGTTCACAATAACCGGATATATTTTTGATAAGTGATCCAGTATTCCAAAAATCAACCAAAATGTACTAAATATTTACGAAAACTACGCGCAACCAGAGCGGGATGGTTCATTTCAAACTCACGCGTGTTAGAGCGGGACATTTACAATGACACTGCCTCGCCTTAAGCATTAATTGAGATCTTAATGGGGCAGAACAATCGCGATATAATCACAAAACCAATTTCAACTCAAATAGGGTTAGTCAAATAGCCCCATGTAAATTAATGAGGTGTCAAAATAACAAATAAAATATATTTGGAAAATGTTTCGACGATCAACACCGTCATGGCGTCATGATGTCACCGTGTCTCCATAGTGCGTATTACGCGAACGATTTTATTGGTGTCACTCCCGCGTCTTATGCGTGTCAGAAAAAGACAAGATGCTTTCAAAGCAAATAAATTATTTATGGACAGAAATGATAAGCGTACGCGTACGCTCCAAAGTCTATATTGTAATGCAATAAGAGATTTTAACCTCTTCGTTTGCGAAGTTACATAAGATGCTAACTGTGTTATTCTAACGAACAAAATAGGTGTGGAAGAAACTTTTCTAAAAACGGCCGACAAAGTGAACGTTATTGGCTACATATTGTAATCTAAAATATATAGTTGAAGGCTCTAGATGAAAATTTAAAAATATTAAACATTGCAGGCTCGCTCCACTCGCCTGAAATGTTACATATAAGTGCCATTAAAAGTTTTTTTACACATTCGGTAAGTATGAGCTAGAGGAGAGGAAACTGAGGGATATCAATTTAAAGGATGTCCTTCTGTTTTGCAGGAGAATAGGAAGATTTGAAGAAGAAGAAGAGTTTGATCTGGGAACGCCGCCGGGACAGTAACCTTTAGCTCCAGCATAAGGGGAATTGGGCTGAATGAACGCTAGGAGTGATCGACAGCCCGCCTGTCCGGCCGGGCGTCCCCTCACACATCACATCACACAAATCGCCATTAAAAGTTCGGTTCCAAACTTTTTAAAAAGGCAAGGTGGCCATATAAAGAAAAGTCACAAGTCGGATACAGCCGATTCAAATGCGAAAATCGGTAGAAAAATACACTGCAATTTTGTTTAAATACAATCGGCGGAAAGCCATTCAGGATTTGACGTTTTGAGGTTATGTTTACTAAACCTTGCCAATACCAATGCTCTCAATAAATAACTATTTTTTTGTGGGTATGGTTTACTCCATTTTTAGGGTTCGGTAGTACCATACAAGGAACCCTCATAGATTCGCCATGTCCGTCCGTCCATCCATAACTATTAGTACTAGAAAGCTGTACCTG
Organism: Cenopis cana; assembly: GCA_951800055.1. NCBI lineage: Eukaryota > Metazoa > Arthropoda > Insecta > Lepidoptera > Tortricidae > Cenopis > Cenopis cana. The sequence goes on from OX637495.1 coordinate 4,412,464, forward strand.
CCTAATTTGGCATTGGTGTCACATCAATCACGAAAACAAAACTGAGAATAAAATCTTGGAAAAATATTTTTAGGCTACTTCAAATACACGTTAATTGGGCATGGATTTTTTAGGGTTCCGTACCCGAAGGGTCCAAACGGAACCCTATTACTGTCACTAATGCGTCCTTCCGTCCGTCGTCTGTCACACAAGTTTATAGCCAAAGAGTTGGAGCTACAGTCTTAAAATTTTTAAGCATCTTGGTGGTCCAAAGTCATACAAATAGTCAAAACTTATTCTTTTATCTTTTAAGGGGGCTATAGAATACAGCTAAAGTGGGCGCGAAAATAAACCAACTTAATTTTTCGGTTAGTTAGGAACCCTAAATGTGCGAAGTCTGACTCGCACTTGGCCGGTTTTTTTATTACATACCCCATTGTATCGTTGGAAAGCTCGTTTTTTCAGGTTTTCCTGAACTTTTTAATACAGTGCGTAATCCTCTAAGAATAATCATTCGAGAAATTCGTCATTCGCGAATAAATTGGTTATTCTTATTCGTCATTCGAATAAATTTTGGCCATCGCTGCTGTAAAGGCGGCAGTGGGAGCTAACGCCGGCGTCCTTACAAATGTCGCAAAACAAGAGTGCCTGAAGTAGCTCTAGTATAAGTTTTTTCGAAACATTAACTAATTCGAACGCGTTTGCGTTTTGTCTCAAAATGTATGAAAGTGGTATGAAAACGTGAACATCGCCTCTGGTGGTCACTAGTGGAAACTAAAACAGCGAGTATAACATTTGTTGCTAACCGATGAACGCGCGTATTTCAAACTCGGTGATAGCGTTTTCATACATTTTGAGACAAAACGCAAACGCATTCGAATTAGTTAATGTTTCGAAAAAACGTATACCAGAGCTAAAGGAAGGTGGTACAGTCAGCATCAAAAGTAGCGACACATATGAAGGCGTCAAAAGTCTTTATTACAAAGGAATAAGAACTTTTGACATCTTTATATGTCAAGCTACTGTACAAGACTGCAGTGTTAGTCACGACCCTAAGCAATGAGGATACGACTAAGAAAAAGACTTACGACTACAAGTGAAATAACAAAGACGACGTATTGTAAGCCCTATATTAAACACTAAAAACGCCCACCCCGCGGCCATTACGTGCACTGAATATTAATTATAAGCTCAAAAGAAAATTTCACACCTCGTCCAGTAACCGAGATCTCTGTCACAAATAGTCCGAAACGATTCAAGGTTCCATTTATAATGGTTCGCACATCACGTAGTCGCTATATTTAAAAGCGATTACGAAGCTGTAAAGTGCTTTAAGAAATAGTTCATTGCAGGTTGGGAAAGTAAGAGATTGCTTGACGATGTGGTTGTCAGGCAAAGGTTTAACGCTTAACCCATTTGCCGCTTTTCTAAGTACCTGTGTCGGTGTTTGGATAGGACTACCGTTAAAATTACAGGAACATAAACATTCCATAAGTAGGGACTCCTGCTTCTACGCGTACTATTAAATAAGCTGTCACTTCGTTCGAGCGCCATAATATCGTCTGAAATGGGTTCCTTTCAACCCTTGGTTAACAATTGTATTATTTCGCCTCCACTCATCCGTACAAGACTTATATGTTATGATGTTACTTACATCATAATTATTTTACTCGCTTGTTAATTAGGGTTCCGTACCAAAAAGGTAAAAAAGGAACCCTATTGGTTTCACTTTGTCTGTCTGTCTGTCTGTCTGTCTGTCTGTCTGTCTGTCTGTCTGTCACATCGCTAAATATCTCAGGAACTACTTATCCTATCGATTTGAAATTTGGAATAGTTATAAACAAGGGTAACCCAGATACATAGAAGATGGTTTTTTAAATTATTTTATTTTATTTTCTGTGAATAATGACAGATAAAAGGGGGTTCAAAATTTTAAAGTCTGGCAACTATGTCAAGTGGGGTATCATATGAAAGGGCTTGACTTGTACATTCCAAAACAATTTTTAGTTTTTTTTTTTCGTTGGGGAAATTTCGATTTACGAGGGAAAATGTAAAAAAAAATACCATTCCCCCCCCCTTATCTCCGAAGTTTACGAAGAAAAAAATTTGAAATTATTACACAACATTAATATGCATGTATATTTTACAGGAAAATTATAGCCATAGCTCTATCTAGTTTTTCTTTTTTTTAATCATCAAAAAACTCTTCTATACTAAGTTTGTAATTTAATCACCTTTGTATATATTTTTGTTTTATATTTAAATTTACAAAATTACGTTGAAAATACCTTCTTTCAAATAAAAAAACAATTATTGAAATCGGTTGATGTGATAAAGAATTATCCTTGAAAAACCAACATACGTACTAAGTTATTCAGTCGCGCAAATTAGTAACACAATGCGCCGATAGATGGTGCTGTCATGTTTTTTTAAGATTGTTCCTGAATTAATGGGGTCGGGACGGGTACTACACAACTACATATTCAAGAACTGTGTACGGAACCCTCGGTGCGCGAGTCGGACTCGCACTTGACCGGTTTTTTTGTATTAAGGCGACTTCCTGATTTGTCGATGCGGGGGCAGTACGATATGAGAAAAGTGTCAAATGTCAGTGTCAGCTGTCAGTCGACGCGATACCATTTTACGCCCCTACATTTAAATGAGTGCTTCCTGACTGGCGCGGGATGCGCGGTAGCGGGACGATGCGAAGGCGGTACTGCTCCGATTCTGCGCATGATATTACTACTGCGCAAACGTAATACTGACAGTATTATGTCAAGTGAGAATCTTTGCGACGTCAGTAAGTTTACGTCAAAGAAGAAACTGTCACATATCGATCCCGCCCCGCCAAGTCAGGAAGTCGCCTAAAGCAGTAACGCTGCAAGCGCAAACAACAAATTTCTAGGTAAATAAAAGTAAAACATATTAAATATTTAAAAAAATCCTTTATTTACAAATCTGTTGCCCGGAAGTGTTTAATTTCGGTTATGTAATCATAAAGCTACCACAAATTAAGGGCCGTGGTGAAAGATTAAAGGTTAGCATATATTTTAAATACTCCGGGGGGTTACTCCGCGCCTTAACACATTCACCTGCCAGTAATCCGCCTAGCGGACGCTCTGCTCGTAGACGCGTAGCCGATACCATGCGTTTCCCCGTATGTTGAGGAAATTCCGTAGCGCTACGAAAAGATTGACTGCGAAAGGGTTAATTTTTTTATTAATCAAAAAGTACATAACAATAAAAACAATTTATGTGGCTCACATAACTGCTATAACAGTTTGTTGTTTATAAAATAGGTTTTTTCGTTCCCTTCCGCATTTGTTGCCCTCACTGAATTCCATCGTCATATCTTGTATGGAGTATATGTTTGAATAAAACATAGTAGTGAAAGCCGTTTTTACGGGTCTACGAATATCGAAGTGATGTCAAACAATAAATTGATCTATTTCTGGCACTCTCTATTTTCGCATCGAATCGAACGGTATACAGATCTAATGGAATTGAAAACTCCAAATAACATGTCTAAACAGGACTGTTATTCACGAACCCACTCGTCCTCACCTGTCACCTCACTCCTCACGGTTTTATATCTAAAATGTCAAAAAGTGAAAAATGACATTTGACAGTAGACACAAAAATGGGTGAGATGCGAGGCTGTCGGTACGCAACTGGTCACTGCATCAGAACGCAGCTAAATACAAGTCACCTTAAAAACAAATGGTCTAATAGTAGTTTATGCAACTGGTACATAATGAGGGGCATTAAAACACGAGTGTGTTTTATGAAACGAGCCGAAGGCGAGTTTCATAATAAGGTCACACGAGTGTTTTAATGCCTAATTATGTACAGTTGCATACACTACTTTATCTACATCCATATATTAAATCCTCTTTCATGTGTTTCGTGTGGGCACTTCTCGCCGGCGTGCGCCATGTTTGCGTCGACAGGCCGGCCCGCGCCTCCGCCGCCAGCCCGCAGCTGTGTCTTAATTTTGTACGTGATCTCGTTAAAGTGTTATATTTCGTGATCTAATAGGGGACGCACGCAACAGCCGCACAGTATATTATAAAGCAGGGTCTTATCTACGGTATTTGAACTTATAAAAGAGGATTTACTGTATGGGTGTAGATAAAATACATTTATTTTAGACCTACATGTATTTTAGACCATCTGCTTTTCAGGTGACTTGTATTTAGCTGCGTTTTGATGCAGTGACCAGTTTCGTTTTAGACGAGTTGCTATTTCTACCAGTTGCGTTTTAGACGAAATGATACTAACTCGCATAGCAGACATAGTTTTGAAAGAATGACACCTCGCCGAGTTTCTTACGCCGGTACTTCTCGAGGCAGAGATTTATTTTACGAACCGGTGGTAGTTTTTTTTTACATCGAAAGTTGCATGTAATACCTATGCCTAAATTACCAATAATGGTGGTATACGGTTGTAAGGGTGAGTGTGTCGTCACTTGTGTCACGATCCGTATTGTCAAACCTTGTTTTCTTAGACCAAGGACGGCGCGCGATTTTGCCCGTCGCCGCGTTGGTGAACACACGTGCTCTTCGCGACGACGTGCTGAATCCACTACCGAACAAAACCAGTTGCCTACTGTCATGGCGTCGTTACCGAACAACGTCTTTGAACAAGTATTCATTGGCGAAATCATCATAAATTTGATGGAAAGCCATTTTTAAAGAGTGAAGTGTGTGTGAAGGCACAGAATAAGTAATAGTACTACGTACAGAAGTTGCACTGTTAAAAAATCGCCAAGTTACAAACCCAAATTATAATAGGTAAATAACAAATATTGACCACATCAAGCGAATGACGAGACGACGCGACCGTCCGGTAGCAATTCGCCACTGAATGTACTTGCAGCGGCCCGGGGATGTACTTGCAGCGGCGCGGCGAAATGACGGAGTGAAAGCCGCATGGTGAAGGACCGCGGCTTGGGGAACGGTGGTGAGGGATGCCCTCAGTCGTTACATCCCTCAGTCAGGAGAATGCGACAAAGAAGAAGGATTTAACCAGTGTTGCCAGTTTTTATTTCCAAAATTGTATACGAAATAGCTTAATGAAAAGGGGCTATGATGGTCGCGTGTAAAATGCCGGATCCACATGATGGGATGATGGCACAGGACCAGGACGAAGCTATAAGTTGAAATGAGATGAAAACACGTCTTTCTCCCTTTAACGCATAACTGCATCCTATACGTCGGGCCATCATCATGGCTCATTGTACTATGAATCTGGCGTCACCTCTCAATTAAACAACGCGTTCTTTCTTACTTGCATGATAGGAAGTGACAATTAATATTTTTACACACAGTGATATTCGTAAGTGATACTTATAACCATGACCCTAAAATCGATGTATAAAGATAAAGATAATGTTGTTATTACTATAAATACACGCTTATTGAATAAATAATTATCCGCTGATAAAATCCTAAAGCCAATAAGCATCGGAATCGTACAAATCGATAACTATCAGGTGAATCCTACAGACGTTTTCCACTCATAAATATTGTAAACAAAATAAAGATTACGGAAAAATTACTTAATCTGCGTTGACATTATATTTATATCACTTTCCAGTTTACAGCGTAAGTCACGTCGATCAAGCAACAGGTTACCACGCGCCCACGAAATTGACTTAAACAACTTACCGAAATTAAAAATCCAAGCTGAATGCGTCACAACGGAAACTGGAATGCGATTCAGCTTGATGTAATGGGGTTTTACAGGGCTCTCACTTGACTTCTAAGAGCGCGACACGATCGTTCCGAACGGCGGTCGGGGGGAAACTGGCGACCTGTGGGCTGACGGCCGCAGGGGACGATTTGCAGGAATTATGAGGGATCCTTGGCGGGTGTATAACCCGGTCACAATATGTCCACCTCTGAACTGCGCGGCGCGAGCTCCGTACCACCCACTCCGTACCTAATGACGTCACGCGGCTAGATCCACAGGTGTGACCAGGTAGTACTTGTTGCCGGGATATAAAGCAGTCTCCTGGCGACACTTGCCTCTGCTTATTCTTATTAAGAATGAAGTTATAAACTGGGCGCTCGTTACTGAAGGCCCCTGTGATACTAATAATACGTCCTAGCTATTGAAACAACGGATATAATTTGTTTGAGAATGAAGAATAAAGTCTGTTTTCCTAATTTCCACATCAATTTATTAACATAATACCTATAGCACACAACAATTTCATTTGATTCATTTTCTACAATTAAAGCGTCACGGTAAGTATCAATCATATAGAAAATAGGATAAAGACTGCAAATAAATCTCAAGCCAAAGAAAATTGTATTGCGGGAAAGTACCGTCGGTGTACAGTCAGCATCGAAAGTAGCTGGGCCAATTTTTTTGGCGTTGTAGTTTTTTTTATTTCTTAGAATTGCATGAAAATTGGTAGGTTGGAAGAGCTCCTGATTCTGTGCAAGTAAAAAAAATATGACAACATGGCGTCGAAAATTTTTTTTCCCCATACATTTTTTCCACTGAGTTACGAAAATCCCATACGTTTTGTCACTCAATTGAAAAAAATTGTGGGAAACTGTAGGAAATGGTGCACATATTGTTCAGAATCAGGAGCTCTTCCAACCTACCAATTTTCATGCAATTCTAAGAAAAAAAAAACTACAACGCCAAAAAAATTGGCCCAGCTACGCCTATAAAGTCTTTATAACAAGGGAATAGGCGAGCTTATGACCCCTTCATATGCTTAGCCACTTTTGATGCTAAATTTATCGTGTCACTGAACAAAAATCATAACAATCTGCAAAATCTTTACAAGTTTGCAGGTAAGGCGACTTCCTGACTTGGCGGTGCGAGATCGATATGTGACATTTTCTTCTTTGACCTAAACTTACTGACGTCGCAAAGATTCCCACTTGACGGAATACTGTCAGTATTACATTTGCGCACTAGTAATATTATGCGCAGAAGCGGACCAGTACTGCCTTCGCATCGTCCCGCTTCCGCGCATCCCGCGCCAGTCAGGAAGCACTCATTTAAATGTAGGGGCGCAGTAAAAAGTAGTACTGAGTTGACACTGACATTTGACAATTTTCTCATATCGTACCGCCTCCGCACCGACAAATCTGGAAGTCGCCTTTATGTGCTAAAGGACTTTATGTATGATTGAGTTTAGATCTAAGGTAAATATACCAGTTTTAGACACCTTAATACATTAACTGACAGAAATCCCGCCTAGCGAGACTCTGCTCGTAGACGCGTTACCAATACCAAAAAAAATTGAATTGAATTGAATACCATGCGTTTCCCCGTATGTAGAAGAAAATTGCGTAGCGCTACGAAAAGCTTGCCAGCGAAAGTATTAATACCCCATTCGCGGACCACAAGAGCTACGTGTGCTACGCCGTAGCGCGTAGCAGCGTTTTTCCACTCTGTAGCGGAAATCTTAAGTAGAAGCATGACGCATATGTGTCGTAATGGGCCTTGAATGGTATAATCAGGGGTCGGCAATTAGTTTTAAGTGGGGTCCGGATAATATATGAGAAAAAAATTATCGAGGTCCAGAAAAAAAGTTTTTAATGAAATCATGCATGCAGCATATTTAACATTATTTGGGGGTCCGCGGTTCGAGTTTCCGCGGTCTTGATCCGCCTTTTGCCGACCCATACAACCTAATAGTAAAGTTGGCATGATATTTATCACCTAGTCGGATACTAACTAAGGATCTTGACTACATAAGTTTATTTGTATTTTGTGTTGAAATGAGGTTTGGATTGTGTCAATACTCATTAGTTTGTTATTATTTTATTTTGCATAATTATTTCAAGTTTTTAAGTAATTCGATTATTCTTTTTTAACGTTGACATACTATTTTTAATTTTCTATTTTATTTTTCATTTTTAATATTACATTTTAATTTAATTTTAATTGTAATTTAAGATAATTTTTAAATTTTGTTACGTATATTTTAACACTAGTATAAGCTAAACATGTTACTAACCAATATGGACATGCGTCTGAAATAAATATTTTCATTCATTCATTCATTAGCCATAAATAATTTTATGTCACACCTGGCCATAAAGTGGCCATTATCGCACGCTCCGCGCGCGAAAAAACCCACTTCCTGGCCAGGGGGTGACATAAAATTTTGTACTTACCACGGGCGATAATAAAGAAAGCCTCAGATCGCATATTTATCGCCCTTGCCTTCGGCTCGGGCGTAAAATACCTGCGATCTTTGTTTTATCGCCCTTGGTAAGTAATGTACTATTACTTTTAGTTTCCAATCAATTGCGCATATCGAAGATGTCAAATCTTGTTTATAATGTTCTAGTGTCAGTGAGTTTAGTTTCTGTCTTCATAAAATAATGTGCTTTAATATAAAAGTTTATGTTTAAAATAAGTTAAAAACCATGTGTATCTCCTAACAATAAATATAATTTTATACGGCCCAAGAGCCCCCTGAGTTTTTCTCATTTAGCGTTACAATATGTTTTAGAGATCTACCGTGACAGATGAAACCAACCTTGTAAAATATTTCTGTACTTACGCGCAAGCCGGGCTTTGTAAATTCCGATGCAGCATATTTTGGCGATGCCTCGTAGAGACGAAACACGTGTCGAGATTTTCAATTACCAGTGGTGTTTTATTTATTTCTCTTTACATTTAGTTGAAGAAAGTTTTATCTGTTAGTAACAACTTCATTCGAAATTTTCAAGTTGCATAATTGACAACATTTCATATTTTTAACTACTTTATTTTATGAACTAGTTAGAAAATAGGTAAAAATTTAAGCCACCCGTATCTTTTCTTTTTCAATTTAACTCATTATTTCATACAAAAAAAAACACGTTGAAAAGTAGGTCATTCCAAAAAGGCGTAAGTAAAATATGACGTCATCTTCCCAACAAGAATCCAGAGCCACTTCAGAGCAGCGATTGTCTGTACTCTGTACTAAGGTCTCCCTGAATACAGCGAGGAAGATGACGTCAACTTTCGGTTTACAGTAATTTGCGATTTTTTCCAAAATTAACGGAGAAAAAACTCTAAAAAAATCTTTTTTGTGTACTTCACACGTTTTTACCGAAATGGTTTTCGAATTAAGACTTTTGGAAATTATGAAATATTGTCAATTGTTTACTCCTTCTAATTATCCGATGGACATTTTAGAACCGGTTGTATGATATGATATGATATGATTCTTTATTTGTATTAATCGTACATTGTCAATTACATCGTATAATATGTAATCGTTATATTATGATGTATGCTTTCTTAGGCGACTTCCTGATTTGTCGGTGCGGAGGCGGTACGATATGAGAAAACTGTCAAATGTCAGTGTCAACTGTCAGTCGAGTCATTACCGCTTTTTACTGCGCCCCTACATTTAAATGAGTGCTTCCTGACTGGCGCGGGATGCGTGTTAGCGGGACGATACGAAGGCAGTACTGGTCCATTTCTGCGCATGATTTTACTTCTGCGCAAATGTAATACTGACAGTATTCCGTCAAGTGAGAATCTTTGCGACGTCAGTTAGTTTACGTCAAAGAAGAAAATGTCACATATAGATCCCGCCCCGCCAAGTCAGGAAGTCGCCTAAGTCGAGAACCGCGTTTAGTTCTCGAGGCTTACCGAGTTTACTATAGGTAATATTTACTCACGAATTCATAACAGTGTTTCAACTCCCGGTGATATCACGGTATTTTTTTCCCATAAGCATTATTACACAAAATAAACTATAAACAAACTAGTACATTAATCATATCAAAGACATTTGTTAATAAATGTTAACATTATCGAAGTTAAAGGAACTTGGACCTTGAATAACTTAGGAAGCATATATGAGATTTATTTTGATATTTGAGGCAGCTTATAAAACAAAAAGAAGTTGTAATAGCTTCACGGTAGATGTCGCTACGAGCCTCCCTAATAAGGCTTAATAGATGAGTGTTAAGATTGAAAAATTCACCATTACAAGGGATACCACGGTGGCTCAATTGGTAGAGCAATGGACGGATTCCAGAGGTCGTGGGTTCAAATCCCACCTGTGGTGTTGAATTTTTCAATTTTCACTTTGATTAAAAAAAAATTAGATTTTCGCTAGCGGACGCATCCGTTTAACAAACATATTAAAGCTTATAAAACGCCAAAATGAAGGTATATACAAGTTTCCAGCTCAGTTAAATGACTTGAAATGATTACCTATAAACAGAACATTTGAATTTCTAAGCGGTCAATGACAACGTCGTAAGAGGCTTTAACATATTTGTTTACGTCAGATATGAATGGAAACACACTGGAAAGGCGTTCAGTTAAAGATTGGGATTGAAATATTTGTGTACCTATGTATATTGATCTTATACTTATTAATTATAATGATTTGTGTCTAGTTTCGCGTCTCGTCGTTTATATATGATCCTGCACCACTATAATTTCTGTTTGGCCTAATGTTTGACTGGTAGAGAATGCCTTAAGGCATTTGTATCTGTGTAATAACTGCCTTCTACATAGTCCCCTGAAAGTCCTGAAACCGTGGTTGCCTCCGTTTGCATAGGCGACAAGTCGAACAACTTACGGACACGGTCGAGCCAAGTTAGTGTTTGAGTTGTGATGTCGATTGATAGTAGATAGTCTCAATCTGATACAACATGCACGTAAGTTCGGTACAGTCTACATCAAAAGTAACTACGAAGAGAAAAGGTCGAAAGTCTTTATTACGTGGGAATAAGAGTTTAAAATAAAAAACTGCCATGAGTTCCAGACATATTGAAATATACGAAATGGGTCACTTACGTCTTTAACGTCGATATCGCTCGCTTGCAGTGTTGAAACGCTACGAAACGCTGAAAAACAATACAATACAATAAAAATACTCTTTGTTCGTAAAGGACAGCAGACGGTAGGTATTATCGCTAAAGAGCTGTTTATATAATAAATAAATAAATATTAAAAAAAAACAGACAAATCATTCTCAATCTTTGGGTTGCGGAAAAAAATAGATTATAGTAGAAATTATTCTGAAACACATACAAAAATAACACCCCTCTTTTGCGTAGTTTATAAAATAGACAAAGCTTAACTAAATAACAAAACAAAAAGTACGTAAAGATGGTTATTTACATCTACAATAGAACCAGCGTTTCAAAAATCGTAGGCCATTATAAAAACTCATTATTTCAATGAAATAAAAGGTCTGTTGTTGTTATGGGTCCAATCCGACTCCTTTATCGGCCATTAACTGAATAATGGAGTGAATTTCACCAAACGGGCATTTTTAGAAATACCAATAATACATAGAAAATTCTATGCTGATAATTTGATAAAAAAATTAATAAACACAAATTTTCTTACGGGGTACTTATACTTATAAAATTACGGAAGTTATTACAATTTGAAAATTTGACCTGGGCACGGGAATTTATCTGTCCATGGGAATTGCCTTTTCATAGAAAAAATTGTATTAAAATTATTATTTACCATCTAATTTATCAAGAATTATAAAGTTCAGTTGTATCGAAGTTATTTAGCCTAATTTTACCAATCATGGGTCACTCTTTTCAAATATTTAAGAAGCTAAGTGTAATTGTAGCATTTGGCCTGTTTTCTTTAAATAAACGCATAAACTATAACTCTAATCGATATACTTAGTACAAATTATATTTATTTATGCATTTCATCCATAATTATTGTTATTAAATGAGGTTTATTAACAAAATAAGTCACCCTTCCCAATTCCCGTGACTCAAAATCAGCTGTTTTGGGTAAACAAGCTATGGGAATTAGGACACGGGAATTGGAAATCTATATAAAAAAATCATAAAAAATTCAAATCGCATGTTAATAATATTTTAAGTTATCGTTTATATAGAGACACCAAAGTGCTTTATAATGCATACATATGTTAATGATTACTTATGTAAAATTTGAATTTCTAAGGGCCACCGAAATTGCAAGCAAAAGCAAAAAAATTGTCGCCCACCCAGAAACCGAAGTACTTAGGTGGTTTACTCGAACTTAATGCGGTTTGCTATATATAGATTTTTTATATATAATAGCTGACATTTGAGAGCACATGTGAAGCAGGACGCGAAGCTGATCAAATGTAAACGATGGCTGCCAGGGACCTTTGAATTTTGCCGACAAAATTTAACTCTCGCGCTCGGACGATTTTTAAACATCAATTACAAGTTATTCACCACAGTGAAGTGAATAGTGTCTGTGCTCAGTGATAGTAAATATAATCGAGTTAAAGTTTTTGTCACGAAATCAGTGATTCTAATGTACAGTTTTTGATAGGAATTTTTGATTGATTCAAAACTCGATGCCGGACAGGGCACGGAGTCTTAATTTGAGCGTTTAGGTATTTTTTAATGTATTTTAAAAACAAATTAGTCCGTGAATTTGAGTGGACCTCAACGTGGAAACATGTATTCTTTATGAAAAAAAATAAATGGTACGTATTATCTCATGCTACCATACGATTTTCAGCTCGGACACAAAAAAAATCGAGTATAGAAAATGACCCAATGGTTTCACCCAGCGTAAAACGCGAAAAATCTAATATCGTAAAATCGCAAAAAGGGCTTTTTAAAGTTTTATTTACATCGATTCGGCGACTAACTCCGCTTCTGCGCCTGTACTCCGAAGTCTCCGAACATCGAAATCCAAACTTCTTATAGTGCCGTCCCTTTCACTTTTACACGAGAGTGAAAGGATGGCAAGATACGGATTTCGGATTTCGTTGTCGAGTTAGGGTTACTAAAGGACCTTAACGTTTTGTTAAAATGTTACCTACTAAGATACCACTATTGATTTGTACTGCTGCACGATTTTTACGTAGAGCTTGGTCGCGAGCATTCTAAAGATCCTGTGACTAATGCGATACTTCGAGTCTAAAAAAAGTAAATCCATTTTTTTTAAATTGCGTTTACTAATAAAAACCTATTTAGATTACATTCAGATTATTAAACTATTAAGTTGTGCCAAGCCACGCCACTTGGAAGAGAAATTACATCTTCATTAGCATCAAAGGAAATTGTTTGTCCATGAAAATTGCAGTTTATTTGATAGAAGTGTTCATGAGCACGTTTCACGTCTGCCAACCCTTTGCATAACCGAATTCGTCAAATTAGTACCTGAGAAAATTCCCAAATAAGCTAGAATTAAAGTGAAAACATACGTTAGTTTATTTTGTAAACAACCGCTCAAAAAAAAAATGGCGGCTATGGCTACAAGCAAAGTTCTCGCAAGGTTGGTCGTAAATTGTTATTTATGTCGAGTTTGAGGTTACTTATGTCGCACACTGTGTCGCACAGATTTCTTCACTTCACTGGATACTATCAGTTTTACATTAGCGAAGAAACAATAATCATAATATAATGTAATTTATAATGTAATCGTATATTGTGAATAAATGAATCTGAATCTGAATCATGCGCGGAAGCGGGGCACTGTACCTATTAGTTATAGTCCCGCTCGTGGCCCAGCGGCGCCTGCGTACCGCAAGCGGTATGCAATGTCGGGCGGGGTCAGTGAATGGATGGGTGACCGCTTTGAGTGGCTACTAACTGAGCGCTCCCGTGCTTTGGAAGGCACGCTAAGCCGTTGATCCCGGCTGCTGTCTATGACAGCAGTCGTTTAGCCAAGTTGGTGGCCTTCGGGCGGCTTGAGAACTTCTAACAGTCGAGTTGCCCACTCACTTGACAAAGGGGGGTTGAAGTTGCACCACGTCCGTAGGGAAAGTACCCAAAGCTACCCTACACGTGACCCCTGGGTGGTTCTAAAAGTGCAACAAAAAGTGGCAGCCGTGCTGTCTTCTCGAAGATCTCACGGTTCGAAATAAATGCCATACGATAAATAAAAAAATAACAGACCCGCTTGCAGCCCCATCATAGGAATCCGTTAGTTAGGAAGGCTGTCGCATACGTTCCCATCCCTCCCCCCTCTGTCGTAACTCGGCAATCACTGATTAGGGGCCGCACGGTCCGGCGTCCTATCCACACATTGACGTACCCGGATGGTGTAATCACAGCGTCCATCTAAAGATGCCACGCCATGATGATTTTACGCCAGTGGAATAAATGCGAAAAGTACTCTGGAACATATAATATACTCACGAGCAAAAATAATGCATACACTTTGTATCGAACTTCCATAGAAAGTGTACCCGTTATTTTTGCTCTGCAGTGTATATTCCAGTTTCTCTGGTTCAGATTATTTTATTTATTATTCAGTGGAATTTCAGTGCTGGTTTCGTTCACTTATTTTATTTACCGTATGACATTTATTTCGAACCGTGAGATCTTCACTGGAATGGTCATTCCATTCCTGGAATAAATGTAAACCCAGGCATAACAATATCGGACGGCTCCGCCCAACCACATACATCAGGAAGTAGCCCATGATGAGGAGGAAAGCCGATAACAGGACAACTCATTTTTCCCGGGTTTCAGCACCATGTCAAGGAAACGACTATGTATGAATTTGTAGTATCAAATAATCCATTCAATTCAATTCAATTCATTTATTGTTCGAAATAATTGGTCATACAGATCTTGAAAATAAATTACAGTACATTATTTCATCTTACAGGGTTTATTACACCATAGTTCCATACTAATATTATAAATGCGAAAGCGTGTCTGTCTGTCTGTCTTTCTGTCTGTCTGTCTGTTACCTCTTCACGCTTAAACCGCTGAACCGATTTACATGAAAATTGGTATGGAGATAGATCGAGTCCCGGGGAAGGACATAGGATACTTTTTATCCCGGAAATCAATTACTTTAATTCTATCGCGATAAACGATTTCGGACGAAGTCGCGGGAAAAAACTAGTATTATTAATATACCTATTACAGATCGATATGTTATTACAGAAATATAAAAATAAAGAGAGCTACAGTTGTCATGCTTACACCATAGACAACCTTAAATAGGTATAAATAAACTTAGGTCTCCGACAACGAGTCACACTTGAGGGCTATATATATATTCAAAACATGGACATTGTTGGAGAATCTGAACTTCCAAAGCGTCCTACGGTTACGACAGACACTATTTTCCTTATGTTTCCACCCAAGTTAACAACTCATCTCTCCGCTAAATTAAATTCGTGAACTTATCTCCGATTACTTGATAGGGCCTCGGAGTGGGCAGCCCAGACACTAAATACGAACACACTAAATTAATTAAAATTTTGCACTTACTTCATTACCTACAGTTTGTATTTACCTTTCAACCGAATTAAAAAAGGAGGTTCTTTATTTAATACGTACATTGCTTGATTAATTTATTTTTTGCTTAATGAGAACCTCTAAATCGTGCATAAAAAAGGTCCATTTACATTATGATGAAAGAACATGCATGGGATCTTCGTTACAAGACGGGGCTCCGGTCTACCATGATACGAAGAGTTCGGTTCGATCAATAATTTATTACTTCTTTTTACTTTTTATTTGTTATTTTATTACAATTATTCATGGATTTTAAATGGAAATTGTGGATTTATTGTTCTTCTTATAATATTCTTCTTTTTATAATATAATTAATTTTGTTATTTGAAATGTGTAAATAATATTGTAATTAATAGGCTATAGTTATAATATACTCACCATATAATGTTAACATCTCTTGTACGTATTCTAGCAAATAAACGTTACTTTACTTTTACTTTACTTTATCAAACCCTGTAATGTAGTGAAATTCTTCTTCCACCATGTAAATAATAAAAAGATAGAGGGAACAAGAGGGAGAGGAAGGCCCAGAATAGAGGGGATTGGAGGGTGCTGCAACGACAGAGGGCAAGGCCCTCTTAATGATGATGATGTAAATGAGGCTTTGGTAGTGACTGACTTTTAGTACTGTATAGTACTTTATCTACACACATATCATAAATCCTCTAATATGCGTTCGGAAACCGTAGAAAATGACTCTCATTTCAACATTCAATGAATTTATGGCAATTTTCTTATCTGTGGCTAAGGCTACAGCAGTAATATAATTTTTAATTTTAATCTCATATATGATGTTAAAATATAAAAACGTCAAACAAAACTGTCAAAATTTTAATGTCAAAGTTGACATGTCCCTATTCTAGTATCACTGAAAATTTAAATTCAGTCGATGCGAAATGTCAGCTCGATGTTTTTTTAGTATATATCGCACGAAATTTGAGCTAGAACGACATGATCACATCAGAATAGGGACTCTTTACTTTTTAAAATAACATTCAGGTATCGGTTGCCAGTTCTGATTTCGATATTTCCGCAACCGTGCAAAAAAGGTTGTATTAACACAACACAATTATTGTATTTATTTACAACGGTTTCTGAACCCATCTTAGAGTACCTAGTTATAATATGTGTGTAGATAAAGTAATGTATGCAACTGTACATAATTAGGCATTAAAACACTCGTGTGACCTTATTATGAAACTCGCCTTCGGCTCGTTTCATAAAACACACTCGTGTTTTAATGCCCCTCATTATGTACCAGTTGCATAAACTACTATTGTGTATCTCACGAGCGCGGGTTGGCCATAGGTGTAGCTACACATTAAACCATGGGTGTATTAGGTGTAGGTTGTACGAACACATTTATTTATCGTATGGCATTTATTTCGCTTTGAGTGGTTACTAACTGAGCGCTCCCGTGTTTTGGAAGGCACGTTAAGCCGTTGATCCCGGCTGCTGTCTATGGCAGCAGTCGTTAAGCCAAGTTGGAGGCCTTCGGGTGGCTTGAAAACTTCTAACAGTCAAGTTGCCCACTCACTTGACAAAGGGGGGTCGAAGTTGCACCACGTCCGTAGGGAAAGTACACACCGCTACCCTACACGTGACCCCTGGGTGGTTCTAAAAGTGTAACAAAAACTGGCAACCGTATTGTCTTCTCGAAGATCTCACGGTTCGAAATAAATGCCATATGACAAATAATTTCGAACCATGAGATCTTCGAGAAGACAGTACGGTTGCCAGTTTTTGTTGCACTTTTAGAACCACCCAGGGGTCACGTGTAGGGTAGCGGTACGAACACATTAGACGACGTGAACTCATCGCTCCTACGCTGACGCACACATAGACAACGTGCATGTATAGCTCAACACACAACCATGGCTCACCCGCGCTCGTGAGTACTATAATGTAACAATGCTTGGAATGTAGTATCACTGCAGTGAGTGCAGCGAGCCGAATTCATAATCTTCATATCATACTCAGACTCACACTCAAAGGGTTCCTTAGGCGACTTCCTGATTTGGCGGGGCGGGATCGATATGTGACATTTTCTTCTTTGACGTAAGCTTACTGACGGTGCAAACATTCCCACTTGACGGAATACTGTCAGTATTACTTTTGCGCAGTAGTAATATTATGCGCAGAAGCGGACCAGTACTGCCTTCGCATCGTCCCGCTTCCGCGCATCCCGCGCCAGTCAGGGAGCACTCGTTTAAATTTAGGGGCGCAGTAAAAAGTAATACTGAGTTGACTGACAATTGACACTGACATTTGACACTTTTCTCATATCGTACTGCCTCCGCACCGACAAATCAGGAAGTCGCCTTGGTACCTAATGATCGATTGAGCTATAATGCTGTAATGTAATGTTGGAATGTTTGAATTGTACACTACTTATGTACTTAGGGGAAACGAAGAATGTCTCATACCGCAAGTATTACACCGAGCCGAAAGCAAGGGCAACAAATATGCGATCTGAGCCATTCGCCGTCCAGTCACCGTCCGTGGTAAGTACCTAATGTGTCTTCCCTGCCCAGGATGTGAGATTTGCCGCACACGTAACGTGAGATAATTGCCACTTTATGGCCAGGTGTAACATAAACGATACAGAAAATAAAAATAATAAGAACCAACCACAAAAGTTCGTTTATTAACAAAATGTTGTTCCAAAGATTTTGTCTTCTAGAACATTCAATTGCCCTATAACTTGATGGTGATAATATTTATTACTAGGTACGTATATTTTACTAACAAATATCAATATATTCTAAATTTGTTTTTTTTAGGCTAGAACCCCAGACTTCCGCTTTTTTTGTACGGAACCCTATGTAACCTAAAAGACTGCACAGGCCCGAAGGTTTCATCGTAGCGAATTATGTAAACGAGATACTCTTAAACGTATTACAACAGGTTGCTCTACCCTTGTTTATAAAACTGAACATTTTTACAAACGAAAAACAACTTTATTACTAAGGTTGTATGTTGTTTTCAGCAGAGCAAGAAAACTCTGAAATTAAACTTGTTTTTATCAAAGAATATAAAATAATTTCAAAGCTTTGAAATCAGTAAGTGTTGCATACAAAGGCAGCTTGCCTAGACTTAGTTGATCAAAGCTTGTGTACCGGGTACTTGCGCCGGTGTTTGACACTTAATGCTGAGAAAATGACAGTAATGAATCATCATCATCATCATATCAGCCGAAAGACGTCCACTGCTGGACATAGGCCTCCCCCAAAGAGTGCCACAATGACCGGTCTTGCGCCACCCGCATCCAGCGGACTCCCGCGACCTTTACCAGGTCATCAGTCCACCTAATACAGTAATGAATACTTCAAAGTTTATACAGTTTTTAATTTATTTGATGAAAATACTCTTTTATGACTATTTTTTTTTAATAATTGTATTGCTCTTTATATCTTCACATTTATACAATTTCAATGAATTCTAAGTATTCAATTGACTAAAATTTGCAGTTCAAAATATGTAGGTAGCAAAATAGTGATTTTTTCCTTTGTTTTTTAATAAGATAAGGGTTAATATGTGCATTATTGGGTCTTTGTCCATTGTTGGTGCTATTACCCTACACGATTAAGTTTAGTTTTTGCTGTCCCATGTTTTTATCATATTCTGAAACAATATATCATTCTGCAATGTCTTTCATCACAAAAAGCAATATGGCCCTCATAACATATTATTACAATTTATATAAGCAAGCAAAAAGTTTAGCACAGAAACAATTTCCTCACATAACAACTTACTACTCTGTAGGGAATGTAGGGATACTGTGTACGTGACAGCTGCTATAATTCATTACACGTAGTCCAGGAGCCAGGTACACATTTTATTATCATCTTCTCGAGCGAAAAGTAATTATAGAAACTATCTTACCCAAATCGTTCTATTCCTAAACTAATCAAAGCTTGTACTATGGATACTAGACGATGAAAGACATAAATTTAGATAAATATTACATAAAAATACATAGAAAACTTCGAACTGTTTATCACACAATTAATTTAAAGCCATGGCCGGGATTCTAATTCAGGACCACGGGTACACACTTCGTGTACCCGTCCCGACCCCATTAATTCAGGAAAAGTCTTAAAATGCATGTTGTAGAAATTGAACGCAATAGTACATGGGTATTAGTGCATTTTGTTACTCTTTTGCGCGACTGAACAACTTAGTATGTTTGTTGGTTATTCAAGGATAATTCTTTATCTCGTGAACCGATTTCAATAATTGTTTTTTTTAAACAGGCACTTTGAGGATAATTTCATAGAAATTAACAAAACACAAATTGCATGCGAAGGCGATTAAATTACAAACTTGTTATATAAATGTATAATGGTATATATATGCACTTGGTATATAGATTGATAATAATTTTGTTATAATTTCATTTTTGTCGAAAATTTGCCGACGGAAAAAAAAACAGAATGTGCAAAAGTAAGGCCTTTTCATATGAAACCCCACTTGACATACTCGTAGTTACTAGATTTTGGAACTATAAAAAACACTTTTATATGTCATACTTCATAGAAAAAAACATATTGTATGCACCTGCGCTACCTATGTTTATAACTATTCCAAATTTTAGATCCGTCCATATAAGTAGTTCTTGAGATGTGACAGACAGACAGACAAATTGAAACCATAAGGGTTCCTTTTTTACGTTTTCGCCACGGAACCCTAAAAATGAACGTCAACTAAGGTTCCGCTGGTAGGTTGAGCAAGCAACCGAGCGCCTCAGAAAGCATCAAGTCAGGCGAGTATCAATCCGGCTTCAAATCCACTGAGATTCTTACAAGTTATCGCCAAATGACCGACGAAATTTGAACCTAGCTCGTGGACTAATTCCACTCATAAATGCGTGTTAACTATCTAGGGTATCCCGGAAACTGCCGTAATGAGGAGATTATAAATTAGTTATATGTTTGGGACGTGGAAGAAACCTTTGCCTAGATAAAGTATGTGTTTTTGTGTGCTCTAATTGTAATTAGTCCCATATAAATAAATATTTGATCGTCTCTAAAAGCTTATTCGAATGGCGCCATAAAAGTTAACAAGTGCGTGTCGGGCCACGCGCAAGGTAGGGTTCCGTAGTCGTCCATCCGTTTTTTTCACATGCCTAGTAGCCACCGTTTAACTGCCGGGGGGGGGGACACTTGACCATAACAAAAATTATCACTTCAAAGCTTAATAAATATCACCAATTCTTTAATCAAAAAATGCTTTTACAAACATTATAATATTTTTAAAAGATGGGGTTTGGCAGAAAAAAACTGTTTTTTCCGTATTTTCTGCTACACACAACGAAATAAGATAAGAACCGGTCAACCGCGAGTTGGATACCATTAACTATAAAAACGGAAAAAAAATCATGTCTGTTGTATGGGAGCCCCCTTAAATATTTATTGTATTCTGTTGTTTAGTATTTGTTGTTATAGCAGCGGCATTAGAAATAAATCATCTGTGAAAATTTCAATTGTCTAACTATCACGGTTCATGAGATACAACCTGGTGACAAACAAACGGACAGACGGACAGCGGAGTCTTAGTAATAGGGTCCCATTTTACCCTTTGGGTACGGAACCCTAAAAATGGATCGGTTACTAATACTAATATTACTTTTCTTTGATCACTTATCTTATATCTTTAAACAAGCAATTATTGTATATTTATTTATTTATATAAAAAAAAAAATAAAAAAAAAAATATTTGTGGACAATCTTACACAAATCAACCTAGTCCCAAACTAAGCAAAGCTTGTACTATGGGTACTAAGCGACGATATACATACTTATATAGATAAATAGATACTTAAATACATAGAAAACATCCAAGACCCGAGAACAAATATTCGTGCTCATCACACAAATAAATGCCCCGGCCGGGATTCGAACCCGGGACCTTCAGCTTCGTAGGTAGGGTCACTACCAACTAAGCTAAAGCGGTCGTCGCGGCGGCGGTATATTTAAATATTTCGGGGATCTCGGAAACGGCTCTAACGATTTCGATGAAATTTGGTATGTGGGGGTTTTCGGGGACGAGCAATCGATCTAGGTAGGTGTCGTGCCCGGGAAAACGCCGAGCAAAGCTCGGCCGCCCATATATTTAGTATTATCTTATCAATAATTTTGTCATAATTTGAAGTCGAAACATTTTAAAACTATTACATAAATCTTGTTTATTTCGGCTAGGTAGTTTGACTGTACATTAGCACACCTTTATGTACAATAATGTTTTCAATTAATCGTCCGTCATAACAGTGCCTCTATACTTACAAAACATTTTAGCAAGGTTTATTCCCCTCTAGCTTCGTAGCAGTAGCACAGAAGCGCATTTGCCCACTATTGTGGTTGGAAGGTGAATTTAGTCACAACAAAAGGAAGATTAATGACGCCTTTTACAAAACATAGCTTTAGGAGGAGGCTTCACTGTAAACTTGAAGAATAAATATCCTTTCATAAATAAATTAACTTGACTTAGTAGGGTGTAAAATAAATAAAAACAAATTTGTATAGTCGCGGTCATACCCTTGTAACTTGAACATGCAAATGAGCTACATAAAGAAAGGTAAACATAAATAGTACATTACTTACCAAGGGCGATAAAACAAAGAATGTCTCAGATCGCAGGTATTTTACGCCCGAGCCGAAGGCAAGGGCTATAAATATGCGATCTGAGGCTTTCTTTATTATTGCCCGATGCCCGTGGTAAGTACAACATTTTATGTCACCCCCTGGCCAGGAAGTGGGTTTTTTCGCGCGCGGAGCGTGCGATAATGGCCACTTTATGGCTAGGTGTAACATAAAATACTTTTCTTTCAAATGAACTGTTATAACTAACATTTTTAGGGTTCCGTAGTAACCAAGGAACCCTTATAGTTTCGCCATGTCCGTCCGTCCGTCCGTCCGTTTTTCTCAGTAACCGTTAGTACTAGAACGCTGTAATTTGGCATGAGTATAAATATCAATGACGCCGACAAAACAGTAGAATAAAATCTTAAAAACAATTTTTTTTTAGGGTACCTCCCCTAAATGCAAAGTTGTGGTGCAAATTTTTTTTCTTCCAAACCCCATCGTGTGGGGTGTCGTTAGATAGCACTTTCAAAAATATTGTATAATTTCTAAAAGCATTTTTTGATTCAAGAATCGGTTGGCGAGATATTAAGCTTTGAAGTGATAATTTGCTATGGTCAAGTATACCCCCCCCCCCCCTGCCAGCTAAACGGTGGATACTAGGCATGTGAAAAAAATCATAGTAGTAGTATATACGATGAATTTAAAAGGAAAACTATCGCAGCTAAGTAGACTTTACTAGTTAACGAGTAATAGTCGAACTTAAGAAATGTACTTTGCAAAAGCAAACTTTCGTAATATTTCCATTCATACCTTAGATAACATTGTTAATTCTGTCAAAAACATAGTATAATTATATAAGTTCATAAACTTTTTAGTCCACATAATGTAACGGGTGGACAACTACGGAACCCTACATTGTGCGTGGCCCGACACGCACTTGGCCACTTTTTTTTAACCTTTTCGACGCCAACGATGGATATATATGCACATTGTAGTTTCAACGACTGATATATACGTCAACGGCGTGCAGTGCGAATCTACGAATCACCGTTGTATTAACATCCATGCATTTCTATAGCGTTCAAATTCGTGTTTGATATTCCGATGTCATTGGCGTGTGAGTGACAGCGTTGAAAAGGTTAAGGCGAGGTTCTTCCATTGCAAATGTCCCGCTCTAACACGCGTGAGTTTGCAATTGACCATCCCACTCTCTACGGAACTGTGCGCGTAATTTTCGTAAATTTTTAGTAATTTTTTGGGTGAGAAAAATACATGGCTTACTATATTAACAATATTAATCCCGACATCCCTCATACCATCAAATACGTTTATTTTAGTATTATTTTCTACTCATCATGTTGCCTAAGATTGAAATAAAATGAGTTTTAAGATAGAAAATAGAGGTATGTTTGGAATTTTTTTCTATCGAACAAAGTTTTGCAAATTGTGTAACGGACATCCGACGGCACTAGATAAAGGTCTCAAATATAACATCGTATTTTTTTAACATTTTTAATATCTAGTCTCTTTTTAATTTCGAAATAAAACCGTTTACCAAATCAGATTTTTACTATAACCCGGCCTTAACGACCGGTAGATATAAACGTATTTTTTGCACGGTTCCTTCTTATTGTTAAATGTTTTAATTCCTTCTTACTTGAGTGGTTTTGACTGACATTTGACAGTTTTCTCATATCGTTCCGCCTCTGCACCGACAAATCAGGAAGTCACCTTAGTAGTATACCATATTTACATCAGCACTTTAAAACACGGGCCATATCTACATAAACTATCAAAAATGACAGGATAAATAAAGTAAAATGGAACATACAATTCTCGAACAGTCTCGTCAAGATGTCGCATTCGTTTTGTACTTTCTATGAAAGTTATAAGGCGCAATATTGCTTAATATATTTTTAGAGCTGGACGTGCGTCTAGACTAGGCCTTATTCTCAGGTCAACGAACGTCGCGGAACCTGAAAGGAAAATTAATATTATAACACCACTTATTCATATAATGTCTTTCACGATTCGTTTTGAGCTAGGCATTTGCCGATTTTAATTATAAGGTACCTAGGCCAGTTAATGCGGCCTGTGTTAGTTTGTGGCCGCCTGAGCCTTAGGAAACTAAGCCTTTTTCAATTAAATATATAATTACATTTTTACATGCCCTAAATAAACAGTGAGTTGTCATGCATTTTAAGTGGTAGCTGTTGAATGGGTATACCTTAGATGGCACAAGTTTCTCAGTTCTTCTTTCAAAGATGCGAATCGAATACACAAATAACAACTGAAACTGCATTGCATTCAATGCACCCTTAACTCTCCAAACTAGGAAGTACAATTATAGATTTTCCACGAAGTACTTTTATTAAACTTGAAGCTGCAGCGTAACGTACTTATATATTGAACGGGTTGAATAAGGTGGAAAAATTTTACTCAGCATTCCCGCCGTGGAACTTTGAAATCTCGGTCCGGAGACGTTCCACTGCAAATAACAAACACGGCGGGTACAGTAGATTTCTCGCAGTCGAATTGCTGGAATCTTCTCAGCTAAGCTAGGTTAAAGGATGATTCACAGTAGACCCTTCCGTGTCCGTGCCGGAACGTTTTATACAGGACGCGCGACGGCCGTCGATTTCTGTACTCTAGAACTCGGGCCGGCACGGACACGGAACGGTCTAGCGTGAATCATCCTATACTCCCAGTAGCTCGATTCCCCTGACATTTTAGATTCGGTTGAAGCCGTTCGACCAATCTCACTGGAGCGCAAACTCTTGGAATATTATATAGTGTTTAAACCGCTCGCGTGGTCGTGTCGGAGGTTTCCCTTGGATTTTCCCCAGGGCACTCCCCAACCGCACACTTCTATCGCTCGCTAAACATGACGCCCGGAGTGACAATGAATACAGGGCCGTTTCGTATTACGGGTCAAGTCAACGATTAGCTGGATTGAATACGACTGAATGAAAGTCCATCGGAATGTGTTCAGGTATGCATCAAAGGCCACCGCCGGCGAGCAGCAAGTTCTCTAATAGTAATTCTACTCGTTTTTTTGCTCAAGCGAGTAGAATTACTATGAGAGTACTCGCTAAGTCGCTATACTCGCCGGCGGTGCGACTACTGCCTAAGGTTCAAAGTATCTGTCATTATCCATACTATGTATAAATAACAGTTTCATCTACTGCACGTGAGTACCTACTTCCATTTTTAGAAAGACATAGACATAGAAATATTTTATTCAACATCACAAGGCACGAGTTGACATTAACATTACACACAATTACTTACACGTACAAGTATCTTAAAATTAGACTTAAGATATAACTTAAAATAATCATGCATATTTAATTAGGAAGTATTTTAAATAAAGCTACAATGGAACTCAGGTTTAAAAAGGTCTTAAGAGATTCCAGTGAGTTACTGTTTTGGCTAATTTGCTGTGGCGGCTACTAGGACGTCAGTGCAGCGGCAATCCCACTTGTTTGGACAACGCTATTTACATTCCTGCTAAGTTATCTGGTAAGGAAAAGAATTTATTTATCACCCCCCTAGTGAAATCCTAGTGCAGTTGCATCTTGAAGGATGCCCGGGTTCCGCTATCTAATCCCAAGATTTGGCGTAGGGACTAGTTTTTACGGATGCGACTGCTAACGTACCCAAGGGTACCTTATTGGAATTTAGGCTTGTCAAGTGAGCGCGCAACTTGATTGTTAGAAGTTCTCAAACCGGTCGAGGGCCTTCTAACTTGGCTAAGAGAACGATTTAGGGATAGGGCGACTACGCGATTATCGCAAGTTCGCGCGAACTTGCGATCAAACATAAGTATTGAACGCGAACAGGGGGCCGATTTTTGTCTTACCGCTCGACTTTTCACTCAACATTTGTCAAAACATCATAGTTTTTTGACCGATCTCGAGTGAAAAGTCGAGCGGTCGACACTCAAAAATCGGCCCCCTGCCTGGTGTCCTAATTGATAGTCGCGTTGTATTAGGACGATCCCTTATGCGAAAAAAAATGCTTTCGCCTGTAACATCATTCCTTTTTCCTTCAGTATACGCTTACAATTAGACCTTTTACGAGTAATTTTGATGAAAAATAATATGCGTTTCTCATGTTTCAACATGTTTATATTATACCTAAAGTCAACAAAACCTCTCGTGCCCGTTGGCATTTACAGGATTTGCCCTTGACCTATTAACGGCTGACCTTTACTGACTGCCTAAATGGACTTCGCTGCACTGATTGAGCGATCGCAGAGCGATGTTTCGTAATGATAATGAGCGTGGATATAAGTTATATAAATGTACCAATGCCTGTTATTTTAATCTTAATTAATTTTTTTTTGTTTAATAATGGATTTCCATCAAATTTATGATGATTTCGCCAACCACGTGTACAAAGACGTTGTTCGGTAACGACGCCATGAGTGTAGGCACCTGGTTTTGTTCGGTAATAGATTCTGCTAGTCGTCGCTCGTCGCGCCGAGAGCACTTGTGTTCATCAACGCGGCGACGAGCAAAATCCCTTTAATTAATTTAGATTAATCTTAAAAATTAGTTGAGACCTAGAGTTATGAAATCGCTACTTGACTATATCGCTTTTATGGCGCCATTCGAACCAGTTTTTAGAGACGACAAATGATTGTATATGGGGCCAACTACAATCACAATAGACGAAAATGAGAGTCAAAGTTTTCGAGCACTGAAAACGCTCCATACTGATTGACATTAAATGTGACGTAATATCACTGTAGCCTCGTACTACCTTATATGGAAAAAGTGTAACTTGCCGTTTCTCGCCTCAAATAAGTTCTGCGTTTATGGCCATAGCATAGCTGCAATAGAATTTCTTTTTTATTGAAACTTGACAATTATATTAGTAGGTAACTTTAAATTTATATTTGGACCATAAAAAAATTTATTGTTCCTTTATAATTTTGATTAATTTCTCCGTTTTACTATTTATTTTGATAATTTGATGGTTTTGTATCCATATAGCGAATATGCCTCAATGGCCTTAAGTCTGCCATTTGTTCGTTAAGATTTCAACACATACCTACCTATAATAAATAAAACCTATTTCTAAGTCTCCACTATGTCCGTCCGTCAGCGGATTGAAGCGGATAGACGCATCCCCCTTGCTTTTGAAAATATATTTTCATACCTAGATACTTGTCAATCTTTCGTGAGTCATGTTAAAACTATATTCATCCTGAAGAACGCGCTCAATCTGAAGAAGATACCCCGAATATTAGAAACATGTCGCCCGGAATCGTCAGTTTGAACCGTTTAGTAGGATATATATTTTCATGTTATAAAGCTGATATAGGTGCTTAATAAGCTCATGTAATTATATTTGCGGTGTGTGTTTTAACGCGATATAACGTAGCTAATGGGTAAATTAGGTTTCGAGCCGAAGCGTACCTACACCACCCAATATCAAACCACTTTACGTACGTTCTACAATCAATATTTACCTACATGTTTAAAATGATGTCGACATGGTAATACCGACATTTCGCTCGTCTAAAATACCGATTACCGAAATAATTTATTGATAAACCGGTATTATGAAAGTACGGAATAATAAAGAGTTTACTAGTATTAATAAAACGGTTTTTTGAAACCGGATATAGACCGGTTGGTAAACAAAAAATCGGCTTTCGGAAATACAGAAATATTTGCCTAAAACTCATGTTTGAAAGGTATAAATACTATTTTGCTACTTATATACCTATGAAGTTGTCTACTTGTTTAGAATAATATTTTATCTACACACATATCATAAATCCTCTAATATGCGTTCGGAAACCGTAGAAAATGACTCTCATTTCAACATTCAATGAATTTATGACAATTTTCTTATCTGTGGCTAAGGCTACAGCAGTAATATAATTTTTTATTTTAATCTCATATATATGATGTTAAAATATTAGACGTCAAACAAAACTGTCAAAATTTAAATGTCAAAGTTGACATGTCCCTATTCTAGAGTCACTGAAAATTCAAATTCAGTCGATGCGAAATGTCAGCTCGATGTTTTTTAGTATATATCGCACGAAATTTGAGCTAGAACGACATGATCACATCAGAATAGGGACTCTTTACTTTTTAAAATAACATTCAGGTATCGGTTGCCAGTTCTGATTTCGATATTTCCGCAACCGTGCAAAAAAGGTGGTATTAACACAATTATTGTATTTATTTACTACGGTTTCTGAACCCATCTTAGAGTAGTTATAATATGTGTGTAGATAAAGTAATGTATGCAACTGTACATAATTAGGCATTAAAACACTCGTGTGACCTTACTATGAAACTCGCCTTCGGCTCGTTTCATAAAACACACTCGTATTTTAATGCCCCTCATTATGTACCAGTTGCATAAACTACTATTGTACGTGTCGAGGTTTTTTCATCTTTAGTGGCGTGTGCGGATATGTGTGAGGAGAGGTTGCATGTGAGTTTCAGACTGCATGCGAAAATACAAAGTAAGTACAGTATCTACAGTCAAATGCATAATATATATTAAAAAATCCAAAGCGTCAAAATATCTGTTCGCTTTTAAGCCCTTGTCATTAAAGTCATGTACGCATATTTACCACTAGGTATCACTTTTATGAATATAATATACATATTTATCACTGTATCGCCTATACATATATCCGATGTTCACTGTACGTGTAGGTACTTACTCTCTGATCTCATAATCACTAAGGTAAGAGCGGACACTTTAATTTACTTTTATACATACAGATAACTTGTCTATTCAAACAAAACTAGTAAACAATAACAAGAAAAGGTTGACAGGGTAAGCTCCTTGATTGATTCCCGGCCGATCCCAAACTTACCTGGAAACTTCCAAGTTCCCAATTACATTCCACTTCACAGCTTCCCAAATATAATATAAATGTGGATTTTAACGAGATTCAGAGGGAAATGGTAAAGTTTTATTTTACCACGAGTGAAATCTTCTGTGAAAGTTGTATTCGTTGGGCATATAGCCTGCAAACTTTACTGCTACACCCTTACACACTTAGGAGTTGGAATACAATTTGAACAAACAGATAGAGTATAGATACAGCGCGGCATATCAAAAGATGCTTGAGAAGTATGGCAATAGTAGTTATAGCGTCTGAGCGTGAGTGGGGTTTTTTTTTCCATTTCTCATACTCTGAAAGTGGGTCATTGTTAATCGACTAAGTGGCGTGCCGAAAGTATTATATTTCTGATCTAGTACAAAAAATATACGGTGAATCGTAGGGATGATGACACTATAAAAGAAAATCGATACATCCAATTTTTCTACATAAAAGGCTGAAATTCTCAATCAAATGGCGAAAAAAGTAATTCAAAAAAATAAATAATTACGTAATTATACGTCTTCAAAGTTTTAAGAGTGGGTATTTTCTGTCGCTCTTCCGCAAAACGCACCTTTGTATTGAACGATCGTCATTTACTATGGCGCTACTCAAGTGACGTCACTGTTGAGTAGCACTTTAACTACGAACATTCTAACCGTTGTAGCTTCGTTATTTTTTTAAATATTTGAATAGGATTTTCACTATTTGGCATAGTTACTAAGAAAAAGAACACAAGGACAAGACATAGGAAAGGACATAAGTCTTCTTTCTAATGAAGTAATTATTTTTTGAGTCAACAACAACATCCGTATTCAATGTTTCACTTCATTTGTTTCTCTTTTATTTTTTTGAACCTGACTGTGGTTTTATAGGCCAATAAAGGCAATAAAGCGATAGGAGTGCGAGGTTGGAGAGTAGCCTAGGGAAAATCCAGGAGAAACCTTCGACACAGCCAACATTGGAATACTCTAAAAGTTTGTGCTCCTATGAGACTGGTTGAGCACCTTCATTTGATCTAAGGTGGGAGTGGAATTTAGCCAGGCCCCATTTCACAAACTTGACAATTGTCACGTTACAATGACAATTCGGTTTACATTGCCGGGCCGGTAAGTATCGATGCTATCCAACGAACATCTTTACCTGACAATTCAGAAGTTTACTTGGAATTGTCATAATCAGATGACAATTGTCGTGTTGGTGAAATAGGGGCCAGCAAGTAACTCAGCTAGGCTCGACCGGGGTCGGACTGACTCTACCTGGTATGCGGCGGTACCAGGACGAATAGGGACTGTTAGGTGTCTGTTGCGATCGCACAGTAGACGGCCCCGTCGGTGAGAATGCCTATTTGTTTCTCATTCGTCATTTAGTCCATAGATAGCAGGCGCGTCGAGCCGTACCATGAACTCTAACCTTTCCATTCCTTGCCTTTCCATTAGAGCTATGCTATGCTACGTTGCTATGGATGCGTTTGAAAACCACCAATCACATTCATTAGTTCACATAGCATAGCACTGGTGGAAAAGGGTTCAGCTAAGCTATGTTTTTTATATGGAAAGATGCGTGCTACGGATGCGTGCTGTGGATGCGTGCTACGGATGCATGCTACGGATGCGTGAGCGCTTCCCCCCTCACCGCGCTGCCGATCCCCGCGCCCCCTGTCGATACATCGCATAGCTCGAGCAGCGCATCTTCCTCGCGGCTGCGCATCTTTATAGCGCATCTTCCTCGCACAGCTACAAAGCTTAGCATAAAGGATGATTCACGCTAGACCGTTCCGTGTCCGGGCCGGCCCGTTTTATAGTACAAGAAATCGACGGACGCACGACGGCGCTAGCGTGAATCATCCTTTAGTGGAAACGGACACATATAGTTTCGTAGCGTAGCTTTCGCATCCTCTCAGCATAGCTGCATATATCTAGCTCTAATGGAAAGGCAGCCTAGGGCAGACTGACGCTGTGACGTTGGATTGAATGAAATTAGTTTCACAATGCACTTACAATTTGCGGCAAACTACACTACGCTCTAAGTGCCATTATCTGTTTCTCCGAGTGCTTGTCTAACAGAGTTATGAAGCTCGCAACAGGTGCCTCTGCTCGCCCGCTGCCTCAATTATAGTGATGTCTCCGCTCCGTAACCTAGGTTTGCCACATGTCCCTGTATGCTGGGAAATATCCCGGTTTAAAGAGTTGTGTCCATTAAGGCGCCTGTATACGCAAGCACTCCCCATACAAACTTTGTGCAAGCTTTCTTCGCTTGTGTTTGCATTAGACTTATGATTTTTGGTCAGTACGCTTATTTTTTAGTTAGCTCTTACCTCAAGAAAATTGATTGACTGATTTTTTTGATTTTTTTTTTGCTTGACATTCTTCGTATGTCTAATATTAACAAGCAAAAAAAAATTATAAGCGGGATGCCAAAACTGACGAATAAATCTTGCACAAAGTTTATATGGAGAAGGCCTTGCGTATACAGGCGCCTTAAACAAGTGGTTTCGGATATAAAACCAGCCCCAAGTGAAAATAGGCATGCATGAGTACAGTCAGCATCAAAAGTAGTCCCTTGTAATAAAGACTTTTGACGTTTTCACATGTCAAGCTACTTTTTGATGCTGACTGTACGTAGTTCAATTCAATTCAATTCACTTTATTTCAGACACATGGTCCATAGTCGTTAGTAACAATGGTGCTTACATATCTATGTTAGTTTATCTTAACCCTAATACATTTAATAGTACATTACTTACCAAGGGCGATAGAACAAAGAATGTCTCAGATCGCAGGTATTTTACGCCCGAGCCGAAGGCAAGGGCGATAAATATGCGATCTAAGGCTTTCTTTATTATCGCCCGTGGTAAGTACAAAATTTTATGTCACCCCCTGGCCAGGAAGTGGGTTTTTTCGCGCGCGGAGCGTGCGATAATGGCCACTTTATGGCCAGGTGTGACATAAAACTTATTTATAATCTTCGTACTTGGGAACATGCAATGACACCCAATGACGGAAGAATGGGTTGTCCAGCCTCTCCCCTACAGCCACTAGGAAGCTGTTGGCGCTGCCCCGCACTCTGCACATCTGGGAGGCTGCCCGTTTGCGCATTATCACGTAGAAATCATCCATGCGAGCCTCCGCAAACATGCCGGACGCACTACAAAAGCGTGACAGCCCCAACAACATCCTATAGCCGTTATTGAATTGGACACGCAACGTAGTACGGACGAGTATAAATCTAACTATTTACCTCAGACGATGCCTGTGAGGCCCCCATATTTATGGCAACCCTACACCATAACCTAACAAATGCTTTTACCAAAGTATAACACACATGGTCGCTGTGAACTTAATTACTACTGTGACTGTGGGAGACACGACAATATTAAAATGTACCTACTAAAAATATTATTGTTGTTAAGTTTTCTTGTAGGTACTATATATTAGAGAGGTAGGGCACAGCAAAATGTCATCTTGCTCGAATTTGGAGCAGCCCAACTGGGGAAGTACCTCCGCCTTACAGAAGACCACAGCCATAATAACATTATATACTCAGGTATGTAGTGTTGTGTTCCTGGAGGTGAGCAAGGTTGCCAGAGCTCCCGAGGTTGCACTGTGTTGAGAGTGAGGGAGCTAATTTGGTCCCTTCTGCTGTCAACACAGTGCATCCTCAAATATTATAAAGGGTCGGCAATACGCACGTGACTCCTTTGGAGTTGTGAGCGTCTATAGGTTACGGTGTCCGCTTACCATCAGGTGGACCGTATGCTTGTTTGCCACCGTCGTAGTATAAAATATATATATATATATATATATATATATATATATATATATATTCTTGTCTTTAAAGTATTATTGGTAGATTACCCGCGCGCACCAACTTGCGATCATATAAATTAACTAGCTGTTGCCCGCAACTTCGTCTGCGTAGAGCTCGGTTTTTAGTTGAAACATCTTAATATCCAGGAAAGGGTATAATAATTGTGGTACTTTTACCCGGTGAGACCAAATTATTAATATGCTGTACAGATATAAATCGGTCAACCCAAATTCTCAACCCCTCTAAAAATCCCTTTAGGTACCTACTTATCGGTTAAAAACTCTCATTTACTTAGGCTATTTTTTTGTGGGAGTTGACACGTATCTTGTCGTTTTCTCTTCGTTACTGTACGCATTTAATTATGGACCTGTAGAAATTTCGTTTCAAACATCTATCCAAATCCACAAATCCTGAAATCATTTAAACAGTCTTTTTGTGAAATGAAAGTCTCTCAATTAAAATAATGTTGCTCCCCATACAAACTTTGAACCCCTTTTTAACCCATTGAGGGGATGATTTAAAAAAAACGCCGAAATTTGTTTTGCTGTATTTAAACAGTGACTCTGTAAAAAATTTGAAGTCTCTCTATTAAAAAAATGTTGCTCCCCATAGAAACTTTGAACCCCTTTTTAACCCTTTGAGGGGATGAATTAAAAAAAACGCTGAAATTAGTTTTGTAGTATTTAATTTAAACAGTTACTGTAAGAAATTTTAAGTCCGTCACTCAAAAAAAATTTTGCTTCCAATATAAACTTTGAATCCCTTTTTAACCCCTTTAGGGGTTGAATTTCAAAAAACGCAGAAATTAGTTTTGTTTTATTTAAACAGAGAGTCTCTGTAAGAAATTTGAAGTACCTCACTTAAAAAAAAATTTGCTCCCCATACAAACTTTGAACCTCTTTTTAACCCCTTTAGGGGATGAATTTCGAAAAACGCTGAAATTACTTTTTTGTATTATTCTAAGAAACTTTCATACAAAGTTTGAAGACTCTCACTTTAAAAAAAAATTGCTCCCCATACAATATTTCACCCCTATTTTCAACCCCTTAGGAGACGAAAATTTTAAAAACGCAGAGATCACTTTCATTGTCTTATTTTAAGGAGTCTTTGTACAAAGTTTCAAGTCTATACCTTTAAAAAATTATTGCCCCCCATACAAACTTTGCACCCCTGTTTTACCCCCTTAGGGGTGGAATTTCCAAAAATCCCGTCTTATCCCTTGCCTCCGTTATATAACCTAACTATAGTGTAAATTTCAAATTTCTAGGACCGGCAGTTTCGGCGGGGCGGTGATTAATCAGTCACCCATCAACTTTATATATATAGATAATAATTATCAAAACGAATGTTAAAAATTATTTCTTGTAGTTAATAAGTCGTATCTAATTTTGAAGAAGTATTTAGCCTTAGGTACCTATTTCAAGAGTGTTTTTGTCATAATATAAGCTATTTAAATTTTACAAAAAAAAATAAACGTTTCGATTATAAATGAAAGAATAAAGGATAAAACACCTCTGATTTAATTACCGCTAATTTTAGAGCTAAGCGTTTCATAATCTATCATTTCGGGTTACTCCGCGCCTTAAGCAATGACATGACCAAGGACAAGGCTGTGATCTAAGGCATTGAGGATCTAAGGGGGCTTTGAAAGAACTTCGTTTCCGTTATATCTCACTTCTTTTATTTGCGATTCGTTTACGAACTTGTTCACGTTACGTTTTTGATGGGTATAGGTACCTACCTATAGTACTTTTTTCTCACGAACGCGAAGTGAGCCGTGGTTGTGTTGAGCTATTACATCACATTGTGTGTGTGTGCGTCAGCGTAGGTGATATGAGTTCACATTTTCTATGAGTTCGTATGTGTCAGAAGCACCCAAATTTTTTCCAGGGTAGACCCTAAGGTCCTTAGCTGGTCCTTTTGTCCAGCGTGTCCATATTTACGACCATTTCTTCTAGCAATCCGTCATGCCGTCGCACCGTACACGACGCCGTGCCGTCGCACCGTACACGGCACCGTACACGACGCCGCCGTGACGTCGCACTGCACCGTACCTACTATCCTTACATTTTAAAGGTTTGTCTCGACATCGACAGAGATATTAAAACATCAAGCGTGCGTTTCATGTCCCGCCACTCCTGCCTCAACGACATCATCCGTCGGGCTCTCGTCAGCGTCAGTGTACCGGCCACCTTAGAGCCAAATGGACTTGCACGTGACGATGGCAAGAGACCCGACGGGATGACTCTCGTGCCCTGGCATCAGGGACGGCCGTTAGTCTGGGATGCCACATGCGTGGACACTCTAGCGCCGTCCCACTTGGGCACGACGTCGTTGAGGGCCGGTGGAGCAGCCGCCGTGGCCGAATCAGCAAAACGCCGCAAATATGTTACTCTTGGCGATAGCTACATATTTGCGGCGTTTGCAGTGGAGACCCTGGGTCCGTGGGGGCCGGATGCAATTAAACTTTTTAAAAGATTAAGTTATTTGCTTATCCGGTCCTCAGGTGACCGTAGGGCTGGCTCGTTCCTCGCTCAGCGAATCGGAATTGCCATTCAGCGAGGCAACGCAGCCAGCCTTATGGGAACCCTTCCCAGTGGCAGCGACTTGGGCGATGCATGCCCTTACAATTTAAGTATTTAGTTTAGGTTAGGTTTAAGTAGTTGATAGATCCATTCTTGTTTTGTTTCTTTTCTATATTATCTGTTTTTTGTGTAATAAATGTATGTAGCGTGTATGATACACCTACCTATCGCTACAAGAATTATCCTAATCACAAGAGGCGATGTTTTCGTTTCATTCCGTACCGAACGTGGCCTAGATTATTAAATTTCCTTTCACGTGAATTTTCATTATACGGTTTTCATAGGATCCGGGCCTTTTCACCGATTATGCAGAAGCGGTTAATGCGGGCGACCCAATTCTTTGGCTTAAGCTAATTAATTCATGAGGGGAGAGCACCAACGTACGAGGAAGTGAAAAGGTACTGATGTGGTATTGGTTGTTCATTTGCTTCCAAAGTGGGTATTTCAATTCGATTTGACTTCCGTTCGTGCCAACTCAACTGTGACAACACTTATCCTTATCAGGGATCGTCCTAATTGGCGCGCGACTACGCGATGATCGCGCGATCGCGCGACTGTAACATAGAATATTTACTAGTAAAAGTCGCGAATTCGCGCGATAATCGCGTAGTCGCGTTTGTTTTAGGACGATCCCTTTAGGACACCTATTCGAGTTCAATATATTCGCGAATTTCACTCACACGCCCGATCGCGAAATCATCGCGTTGTATTAGGACGATCCCTCAAGTTAAGATTTCTAATAAGGCTTAGGTTTTAAAAAAAGGCTAACCTTAAAAGAAGGCTTGAGCCCTTTAAAAAGGCTATAGGCCATTAAAAAGCCTATAGCCTTTTTTTAGACTTAACCCTTATTAAAATCACTAGCTCTTCGAGTCCTATTCCATCAAGCCAGCTCTAAAAAGGACTCCGAGGCTTTAAAATTAGGGCTAAAAGGCTCAAGTCCTTTGGAATACTAAGTAGGTAGGAACTATAGGGACGCTCTGTATAATGATCCAAACTCCCATATTAATGATTGCAGCTGGTTCAAATATCCCCATGAACATGGCATCATCAAGGATGATTCACAGTAGACCGTTCCGTGTCCGGGCCGGCCCGTTTTCTAATACACGACGCGCGACACGGCTGAAGGCTCGGACAGGGACACGGAACGGTCTAGCGTGAATAATCTTTTACGACGCTGTAAGTATAACCGGGGAAGGCATTACATTACAGTCAGTCATAAATATACCTGTGTACGTTACCAAAGCGCCAAAAATATATGTACCTACCTACGTTCTGATAATTAAGGCCTTGTTGGCATATTTTTGCTCTTAGTCAAACATTTTCGATGTTGACTGTACATATAAAGTACAAAGTATTGAACAAATATTTGATAGCAAGCATTGTAATAGGTAAAAATAAAACTATCCAAGGACCGGGAAGGGATCCAATAACTCGCTCCATTGTATTTGCCCTGTATTCGCCATTATATTTCATTGTATTTGCTTTATTGTGCCGTATTTTATTGCATTCTCGATGCGCTCTTTGTCCTATGTATTGGAATCAAAAGGCTGAAAGGCTTTACCGGAAATTATTCGATATCCGTAGGTATTGCGATGCTACGTTGCCTGTTTTATTTGAAAGGGATTGATTCAACTCTTTTTCGAATCATTGGCTTTATTGTAACCATTTTTAGGGTTCCAAAAGATGCTAATGAAACATACAAAGTCTCCGTACATACAAAATGTCCGTCTCCGGGCCGACCCGTTTTGTAGTACAAGAAGGCCGTTGCGCGTCCGTCGTTTTCTTGTACTGGAAAACGGGCCGGCCGGCCCGGCTACGGAGCGGTCTAGCGTGAATTATCTTTTACTCGTAGGAAACAGTTTAATCTCACCGGTCAACAATTTTTTTGTAATAATTTACATTTCATGTTTTAGACTTTTTTAGCAGCGGGGCTCATAGGCGGTCTGAAAAAAAAATTTGTGTGGCACGCGGTAGCAAAATTATTTCCGTCTTGTGATAACCCTCACTATGCCCAAACTTTTACCTATTCTAGACTCACTCGCTTACGCTCAGGATTCAATATACCGCCCTCGCAGTAAATACATAGGTACTTATTTTGCTCCTTTGAAACACAGTCTACTATTTTTCAGCAAAATATGGTTGTTTGAGCTGATGAGAAGAAAATTAAATTTAAATTAATAATGAGATTCGTATACCATCAAATATGTTACATTAATTTAATATCATCATATCTAATCGTTTGAATACGGCGTACCTGTTGCTTCAGTCCAATGACCTTAAGATTTGAACCCCGTCACGTCAAATATGTACCTTCAGTTTTTCGCCTTATTAGAAAGGAATAAGGTCCAAATTGTCCAAAATGTAGAAAAGTCTTTGGCATCGTCCGAGTCGCAAGAATTGATAACATTCACAATGAGATAAGAACAGATCCTTCAACGTTAGCGGTAATGGATGGACCGGGGGTGCGGTACCACTGGCGAACGGTATATTGAATGAGAATATAGAGTGAGTATGTATTTTTAAAAGATTGGCCTGGATTCGAGCCCTTTACGCCAATTCGGTGAGTTATTCGAGATCTTAGTGGGTATTTTTCAAAGCGTTTCAACTGACGTGACGTGAATTTGGCACGTTTAGGTGAGTTCTTTAGAGTTCGGAGCATTTCCTATAAGAAAACATGTTTGTAAAGTGGTCATTTATCCACACTGTCAAGAAGGAGACTTCGATTTTTGAGTTTTCACTTTTTTCGCATTGATTTTTTATCCTGGCCTAGTCTTAGTAAACGCTCAAAGCACCTATATTAAGCCAAGGCGACAGAAATATTGATTTACCTACCTACAATTCTTAAATCTGGAAAAATAACAATTACGTAATTATAAGACGTTAAGGACTATATTCCGCAAGATACTGGGCCCAGTACAGAGAGCAGATGGAAGCTGGAGGATCCGTAAGAATCAAGAGCTGGAAGATTTGGTGTCTGAGCCCAATATCATCGGGGAAATCAAGTCAGCGAGACTCCGTTGGCTTGGACACCTAGAGAGGATGCCGGCAGACAGGGCGGTGAAAAAGGCCTACGCGGGACGGCCAAGTGGTCGGCGACCGGTTGGCCGGCCTAAATACCGCTGGAAGGACGAGGTGGAGAAAGACCTTCGCGCCCTACAAGCAGAAAACTGGGAGGAGATCGCACAGAACAGGGCGCGGTGGCGCCAACTCGTATCGGAGGCCAAGATCCACTTCGGGTCGCTGAGCCATCGTAGTAAGTAAGTAAGTAAGGACTATATTGTGAGTGTGTCCTTCAAATGGGAGTCTCTGTAACGTAGGTTACAACGTGTAGTGATTAGCAGTGAATGGGTTCATTCCCATTAGGTATACCTAGTCCCGTGGAGGGAGTTCCGTGGCAGAACTAGTGAGATTTTTTTTCCACTAGTTCCGACAACTGTACAAGGGATAGTGTACTTAGTCAGTGGCGGAACTAGTGGGATTTTCAACAGGGATAGTTTGATACGACGACGAGCGAAGCGAGGAGGAATGTTAGTAGAACTGCGACCCTACTTGCGAACTGAACATTCGGAACGGAAATATTTAAGAAAAAAAGGTTACTAAGAGTTCCGCTATGGAACTTCTTCCACGGAACTACTGGACAAAGTGATACATGAGTAGAACTATGTCTAGGTACTGTACAAACGGTAATGTAAAATTCACATCTAACGGCCGAATTCAGCGCGCGTTTTACTAGAGTCAAAGGGGTTTGAATTTTCATCAGAGTTACCTAGTTACATTCCTCTACTCGTCTATCGACCAAAAAACGAACAGTACATAACAATACAATAACATAGATAGTAATTACCGGGCTTGGTAGATGACGGACGCGCTCGCGGCCATTGCTGCTGCCAAATGAAATCTAACTTAGGTACGTATAAAAGGTTCAAATTCCCCTAATTGACCATATTTCATAATTTCCAAAAGTCTTAATTCGAAAACCATTTCGATAAAAACGTGTAAAGTACACAAAAACAATTTTTTTAGATTTTTTTCTCCGTTAATTTTGGAAAAAATCGCAAATTACTGTGAACCGAAAGTTGACGTCATCTTCCTCGCTGTATTCACGGAGACCTTAGTACAGACCTTAGTATGAAATATTGAGTTAAATTGAAAAAGAAAAAATACGGGTGGCTTAAATTTTTACCTATTTTCTAACTAGTTCATAAAATAAAGTAGTTAAAAATATGAAATGTTGTCAATTCTAGTAAGACGCGCGCGCGCTGACTGGGGTGGCAAACTAGCGTTACTGTCCACGCGTGATGCTAAGCGGACACCGCAGCCTATAGAAGCAGCTCTGAACTCCAAAGGAGTCACGTGCGCGTTGCCGATGCCGACCCTTTATAAAATTTGAGGATTCACCTGTGTTGACAGCAGAAGGGACAAATTTAGATCCCTCCTTCGCTCGTCGTTTAGGTCATTGATGTGAATCCTACATAAAGATTGCGTCAAACGTATGCGTTTCCATTTAAATCCATTGACGCAACATATTTATACCTATGGAGCGCATGCGTTTGACGCATAGAGCAACCGAGCGCCTAAATGTTTGCGTCCACTTCCAAAACCCAAAACGATCTCTGGTTATTAAAATTGAGTTAAGCGACTCCCAAAACCCATTCACTAGGGCACCTCACTCCAATAGATTCGAATTTTTAGTTCATTTCCGCTATCTTGAGTTTTGAGCAAAGGAGCGAAATCGGCTTGGCATTCGGAATTGTATTCAGCGGGCTTTTTTACTTTGGAAAAGTGTTGCCCAAATGGCTCACAAAATGCCGTTGATATCGAAAGGACAGCGATTTTTAGAATTAACTACCAGTCTATTATCCACACGATTATCCATAACCATATAAAATACAGGCATCTTCGAAAATGTTATATGTATAAATATAGAAGTTAGCAAAGCCATAGTTTATTGATGAAAAATAAAGTAGTAGGTTATTAATAGTAGTAAGTAGGAAATAATAGGTATTTATTGCGAGTTTCGGTAGTAGTTCATCGCCAAAGAATCGGGGTTTCAGTTATGACTGGTTAAGACACAGGGATACTTCGTAAATAAATGAAATTCTGTTATTCTTGAACAAATTCCGAAGTGTGCAACTTCGGAAACTGGAATTATTCATTACCCTGGAGACCTGAAGTGTTGCGGCCTCGAAATGGTCTCGTAATATTTATTAGGGGGCGAGTGCGAATTGTTATCCATAAATTATAGCTTTCTTTACAAGTTTTTATTAGGAAATAAAGTAATAGATAAAATATAACAAGGACTTAATATTAAGAATAAAATGTAAGACCGGTATAAAATAATACACAGAAAATTTAAATTAAATACCTATTCCCCGCCCTGTGTCCTACCCGGTCCAAAGGTCCCCAGAGAATGCTCGCGGCATTTCCTCGCTGTACAGCAATGGCGACCTGTTGGACCAGCCATGACCCAGAGCGGGGGTCGTTACCCCTCTCCCTCAGCCTTTTCCCGAGGGTTCTAAAAAGCTCGAGAGCCTCGCTGCCCCAGGGTCCTGCCGTTTCGACTGCGACCGGGACGAAGTCGTATGCAACTTCCAAGGCAGAGTATTTGGCGTGTTTCAATTTGGCGGCATTTTCTGCCGCCGAACCTGCTGCCTTTGTTGTTTGCCTTAGATGGGATGCCGCAAATTTGCTAACACATGTGGCATCCCATAAAAGACAACGCCCTCTCTGCCAAGGAATTAGCGTCAACCCGTCCGGCCTTTTTCCGTCGGTACGGGATAGGCCTGGAGGTTCCAGGAGGCAGGGTACGTTTGCCGACACCATAGCCCGTCGCACGATTTCGTTGATGGAGTGGTGCCTAGGAAACCGACCCGCACTCCGTTGGCAGCTAAGCCCATGGTGGCCATCTTCTTCAACCATTGTGCCACAGATGCACCGGTGTGCTTCACAAACCTTGCTCCCCAGTCTTAACGCCACTGCTACTCTTAGTGAGTCGTTGTCGAGCAGAGTGCCGAGTTGAGGGGAAGGCAAGGCATGCAGCCACGCACCGGACTCAGGCTTTGTGACTGCTTTAAGACGTTTTTATTCAGTTCCGCCCACACTATCTACAACCACACATGCAAAGAGTATAATAATATATGTCAGCATAGCACACATGTATCGAGGACTAAGTGACGTGACACCTTTGGAGTTGTGAGCGTCTATAGACTGCAGTGTCCACTTACCATCACGTGGACCGTACGCTTGTTTGTCACTGTCATTGTATAAATAAAAGGCGCACACACGTACTAGACTCGGATGCGAGTTTAAATACATTGCGCGGTTTAGAGTGATTGAACTTTGTTATACCTCCGTGACCCGCAGTGTAGTGAAACACATGTGAATATCATACATTTTGTAAATAAGTGTAAGGCCTGAGTGGACGCTCGGCGCGGAGCCTTCGGCGGGGCGTGCAGCGAGGCGGGCGAGCGTGCATACTATTTGTGCAGCGGCGACTCAGGGAACCAGTATGAGTTTCAATTGTTTAACATGCACGCCCCGCTGTACGCCCGACTCGAGCGTCTACTCAGGCCTTACACTAAGGCAAGAGTATAAGTAAAATGTGATTTTTAGGGTTCCGTACCCGAAAGTTCCAAAGGAAACCTTATTGCTGTCACTCACCACTCACGCGTCCGCCCGTCGTCTGTCACACGTTTTACAACCAAACGGTTGGATCTACAATCTTCAAATTTTCTCAGTATAAGCTAAGCATCTTGTTGGCCCGAACAAAAGAGTCAAAACTTATTTTTAAATGTTTTAAACTTAATTTTGCGGTTGGCTCGCAACCCTAGAGATGTGCGAAGTACTACTCGCACTTGGCCAGTTTTTCAGGTACCTATGGGTTGGTACAGTTGCCGGCAAACATCTTGAACCAGGGGGCCGATTTTTGAGTTTCGAACGCTCGAATTTTCACTCGAGATCTGTCAAAAAACTATGAAGTTTTGACAGATGTCGAATGAAAATTCGAGCGGTCGACACTCAAAAATCGGTCCCCTGATTGACCTGCGCAGTAGCATAGATTTGTACGTAAATCGGCTACTGCGCAGACAAGGTTAGGTTCAAGATGTTTGCCGGTAACTATAGACCAGTTGATCGGGAGGAAAATGGGCAATGCTATACTAACCCGACACCTTACAGGGAACTGTCGGAGGAAAGCTCCTTTTGTCAAATATCTTAACCTTTTGACTGCCGACCTGGTTTTTACGAAGCACTAACACCGATGTGGTGTCTGAGAGACGTAAGTACATTATTTATACTATTTATTATGATACAATTTACATGCTACGTTTTTTATTTACTTTTTTTAGTTTTCTTATTACGTGAACACTTGTTAAAGGCAATAAGTAAGGATTAATAATAATAATTTTGAGAATTAACAGCGTTTATTAAAGAGATCACAAAATCTTAGCACTAAATTTTAGACACATTGATCAGTCTCCATATTTCTTCTATTTAGGAAAAATCTAACCAAAAAAACATAATAAACTCTTACTTCTTGAACTAATTAACAGATTGAAAACATGAAAAAAATGACAACAGTCAGACATGGCACATTTAATCTGAAGGCAGCACGTAATGCACACAGGTTTGTTGCATTTGCAACAAGAGTACTTCGTACGTCTTTTTAGGCGGCTTGGACAGATAGCACAGGTTTTGCGAACCCCTGGTTATGGAACCAGGGGTTCGCAAAACCTGCAAACCTGCACGCCGAAATCGGCATAAATATGGATTTATGCCGATTTCGGCTGGAGGCTCGGGCATATCAGCGGGTCCAATTAACACCGTACTTACGTCTCTCATACGGCGATAGCTCCGCTAGGGCTACTCGCCGGGCTTGTGGCGTCGACTACCGGCTAGCAGACGAGGAATGGGGAAGGTACCGGGAGAGGGAGCACCGCGAGTCGGGTAATTTAAAATTTATGTTCAAAATAAAAGTAATGACGTCTGTGAGACGTATAGGTCGTCAGCTAAACAAGACAAAGAAAACACATAATAACTGTACTTTATACTTTTATTTGTACAAATAATATTTCACAGCTTAATCTAATATTGACTGATTCACGCGTCACATTCACAATAAAACTCCGACCTCCGTATTAATGACTAAAAGCAAAGCCACCGAGATATACTTCATCCCTGTCTGATACGTTATTATTAGTATATCGCTCCTTTTTTCTCCCATGTCAATTTATCTCGTCTCGTTGGCCTTACTTTATGGAGGTATTTTACTCGGCTCCCGCGAAACGAAAAAGAACTTCGTGTATCTCCCTCTCTGCCGCTTGAATTTGCAAGTAAAGTTGAAATTCTTTTTGTTCATTATTGGATTTTGAACCTTATTGTTTGAACAGTAAAAATAGTTTTTTGAAGGAATTGCTTTGGAGCAATTCGTCCAACTGTAATGATTTTAAGCATAGCTAAAGAGAGCGAGTTATAGTTCGTACAAAACTCAAAGGCGAAATTCTGTCAAACGAACGCAAACCAAACTCGACTTAGAGCTCTGACTGTTAGGTATATATTTGCTTGCGTTAATTTGACAGCACTTGGCCTT
Source organism: Cenopis cana (assembly GCA_951800055.1). Taxonomy (NCBI): domain Eukaryota; kingdom Metazoa; phylum Arthropoda; class Insecta; order Lepidoptera; family Tortricidae; genus Cenopis; species Cenopis cana. The sequence goes on from OX637495.1 coordinate 4,456,092, forward strand.
ACAGTTGTGTACGAACTACACAACGAAGTAAATTTTCAGTTACGCTTACGGTAACCGCTCAGTGCGGAATCGGGTTCGGTATACCCCACGATATTTTGCAGAGGGGGACATATCTCCAAACTAAACTGTCTATCAATTCTAATTCTGAAATATAGAGACATTTAGTGGGGATATGTCCCTCAAATATGGCGGAATATCGGACGAACTATAGTACATTACTTACCAAGGGCGTAAAACAAAGAATATTGCAGGCATTTGACGCCCGAGCCGAAGGCAAGGGCGATAAATATGCGATCTGAGGCTTTCTTTATTCCCGCCCGTGGTAAGTACAAAATTTTATGTCACCCCCTGGCCAGGAGCGTGCGGTTATTGCCACTTTATGACCAGGTGTGACATAAATAATTAAAATTCATCACCACTTCCATGTAAATCCATTATTATGGAAAATAACATAATATTATTGTTTTACTAAAACAGTAAAATTAAATATAACTTTGTATTACAATCATCAGCATCATATGATTAAAAGTTCTATGTTAACATGCATTTTTAATATACTGTCTTCTCGAAGATCTCACGGTTCGAAATAAATGCCATACGATAAATAAATAAATATAAACTTTTTCAGTGAAACGTCCGCTTCAAAATATTCAGTCATATTTTCAAACATTTTCGTTCGATTGTGAAAATCATACATTTACAGTACCTGGTGATATACATATACATTGCACATCGACCTTTGGAAAGAGATTCGGCTAATTTCGGGCCGGCTTCATAGAGCGTGCTGTCACACTACCTATGTGACGTTTGTCAGTTGTCGTCAAAATATATAATAAATAGAGTTGTTGAAACCGCCCAACTCTAAATTGATCGATGAACAAAATCATACATGATTATTTGACAATACTTTTTCTAGTAGTTGTAACAGCTCTCTATAGATATCCAAAGTTTACATGTCACCGAATTGACGTAAACTAATAAAGTCCATAATGTGCAGTATTTTTTTGACATGAAACGTCAAATAAGATAATAGATGGATGTTTGCCAGTGTTCGGGAATCGTCGTAAACAGCTGATTGTCTCTTTCCAAAGCCCGACGTGCAATATACATATATTGCCGGGTACTGTACTAATGGTAAAGAAAATTGAAACATGTACCATGCTGTCTTTGAAACAAGAGCGAAAGTAGTATTTCAATTTCCTCCAATTATTTGATTCCTAGACCAAGTAGAGGAATTTTCTCCCTCGAACGTTCCGGTTCTGAAATGAGCCCTGCCGAGTTTCTGACTACAGTATGGGGTTCAGTAAAGGAGTGTATACAATATTTAAGGGTCGGCAAAGCGCATGTGACACCCCTGAAGTTGCAGACGTGCATAGGCTGCGGTGACAGCTACCATCAAGCGATCCACCGATGTAGTATAAAAAATAACATTTGAGCAACCTGCCCGCTTCGCCCTATAATTACGTGTTGTGTGGTGTCCCTCAGACTCCGGGTAATAGTCCCGGTTTGCGGCCCGGCCACGCCTCCTTGGCATACTTCTTTCTCTTCGGCTCGTTGGACGGCCCAGACTCTTCCGCAGCTGTGGACGAAAGAACATAAATTAGAAGTTGGATTCATAAAAATATAGTCCGTCCGGCGGACTAAGGTTAAATTAGTTAATCTACGCTAACTTGACAATTAGGGATCGTCCTAATACAAACGTGACTACGCGATGATCGCGCGATCGCGCGACTTAGAATATTTACTAGCAAAAGTCGCGAGTTCCCGCGATAATCGCGTAGTCACGTTTGTTTTAGGACGATCCCTTTAGGACACCGGTCTATTCGAGTTCAATATATTCGCGAATTTCACTCGCGCGATTGCGCGATCATCGCGTATTCGCGTTGTATTAGGACGATCCCTTAGCCTGCAAGAAAAGCTATAATATTGTTCGTTAACTTGGTCGGGTAATACGTGACCGTGCGGCGCTCCAAATTTTACAATTTCTCCATACAGTTTGTACGGAGTATCAATTCAATTCATTTATTCATAAACAATACAATATTATGTTTGAATTATAATATTGTGTTTGAAAAAACTTAATACATAACTTAATTATAACAACGACTACTTAATATTTAAGTGCTCCAAGAATTAATAACAATACAAAATACAATGTCAAGAATTATACAACTAAATACAACAAATTACAATCTCCAAATAAATAATGAATTTACAATAAAAAATTCCTTCCGTCTCACGCGTCAGGCGTTCGAAGGTGATTCTCATAGAATTTGTACTTGATTAGCGCGTGCGTTCGGCGGAGCCACAGAATAGTATAATAGTATTACATGCAGAACGGACACGAACCCCCCGCATTGAGGTCAGTTACCTCGTCCCTGAGACGCCCGCCTGGTGTCGATCGGGTGCCGTCGCGCCTCGCGATTCGTCCGCGCCACGCGCTACGCACCCGCGCAAACAATTGACGCGTGTACCGACAGCGCACGCACATATACACACACCACACACACACACACACACGGCGCTTACGTTCTTTTGCGTGTCACAGGCACGAGCGGAGGCGGAGCGCACGGGAAAGTCTTTGGTTGAGCGAAAAATAGTTTTATGTCACACCTGGACATAAAGTGACCATTATCGCACGCTCCGCGCGCGCAAAAACCCACTTCCTGGCCAGGGGGTGACGTAAAATACCTGCGATCTGAGGCATTCTTTGTTTTATCGCCCTTGGTAAGTAATGTACTATTAAATGACTACGATATAGTGTAGTGGTTCCTTTCCAATCTTTTAAATATGTATTTATTTATACTCAATTTTTAGATTGTTTTATTGGTGTTGAATTTTTGGTAGTGCAACGCACGAGCGCACTCAAGGCGCGTGTAAAGTTTTACTCGTTGGTTTTGGTACTCCCGCATATAATTTCTTTTTGCTTGTTAATATTGGATATACGAAGAAGGTCAAGGAAAAAATTCGAAAATGACAAAAAAAAAAACAAAATTAAAAAAAAAAACAAAAAAAATCTTGAAGTTCTGGCTAACAGTAAAATAAGCATATTGGCCAAAAATCATAAGTGTAATGCAAACACAAGCAAAGAAAAACTTGCACAAAGTTTGTATGGGGAGTGCTTGCCTCTACAGGCACCTTTATTTAGAAATTTGACGACAAATGTATTCATAGTCAGTCAGTCAGCCATATTTGTTGACATCATTTTCAATTTCTAATGACCCAAGGTATTCAATGAGGCGTAGGGTGTCACCTGCGTGTGGCTGCGGCGCGTGCGCGTGCAGGTGCGGCTCGGGCCCCTCGAGCTCCACGTCGGGCGCCGGGTTCGGCAGCAGCAGGCCCAGTCTGTAACAACAGTTATAAGTGTATTCGTACAAAACTGTAAGGCAAGTGCTGTCAAATTAACGCATGCAAAAATGTACCTTACAGTCAGAACTCTAAGTCTAGTTTTGCTTGCGTTCGTTTGACAGAATTTAGCCTTAGAGCTGTGGCTGAACTATACCATTTGAGTAAGATCGCTGTGACGGGACAGGGGTAAGAAGGGACACGTCAAAGGGTAACCGCGCGGTCTCGGCGCAGAATACTATAATAGTATTACATACAGAAAGGACACGAACCCCCCGCACCGAGGTCAGTTACCTCGTCCCTGACAGGGCCGGGATACGATCGGGTGCCGGCGCGCCTCGCGATTCGTCCGCGCCACGCGCTACGCACCCGCGCAAACAATTGACGCGTGTACCGACAGCGCACGCACACATACTTACCAAAAGCGCTTACGTTCCTTCGCGTGCCACCCCTGTGGTCTCGGTTAACCGGTCGTCCGACGACAATACGATTTGTTGGTGTCCATCAATAGCTAATTCTTATTGAAATAAAATAAACGGGTCACTAAAGTCTTTAACGTCGAATATCGCTCCGCATTGTGAGTGTTGTGTGTAACCAACCACCACCACATTGAACAATTGTGACGAAAATGAGGGTGGATTCTCGCCTTCCTCGCCACCGCCGCCGCCAACACCGAGCAGCCGAACGGACCGCGCGCTCGCGCGCAGTGCTAAACGAGAGGCCGCCGCGGCTAGTCCTAATGATACACAGATTCACTCCCGTATCCCATTGGGGTAGGCAGAGACCAAAGAACGCCAAATATTACGGTCCTTACGTCTTTTGCTTCAATCACATCCATACATCTCCTCATACAAGCTCATCTCCTCATGATTAAGGACCAAGTATTGGCCCGAAACATGTGATCAAGCCTTTATCACGAACGTAAGTTCTATTTATTATTGAGAAAACGTACCTGGCGCCGATGAGGCTGAGGTGCCAGCTGGGCGCCGGCAGGTCGGAGTAGAGCGCCGCGCCGCGCGAGATCTCCTGCAGCAGTGAGTAGTGCTGACCTGCAGTACAGTACAGTACAGTACAGTACAGTACAGTACAGTACAGTAACACGTACCTGGCGCCGATGAGGCTGAGGTGCGAGCTGGGCGCCGGCAGGTCGGAGTAGAGCGCCGCGCCGCGCGAGATCTCCTGCAGCAGTGAGTAGTGCTGACCTGCAGTACAGTACAGTACAGTACAGTACAGTAACACGTACCTGGCGCCGATGAGGCTGAGGTGCGAGCTGGGCGCCGGCAGGTCGGAGTAGAGCGCCGCGCCGCGCGAGATCTCCTGCAGCAGTGAGTAGTGCTGACCTGCAGTACAGTACAGTACAGTACAGTACAGTACAGTACAGTACAGTAACACGTACCTGGCGCCGATGAGGCTGAGGTGCGAGCTGGGCGCCGGCAGGTCGGAGTAGAGCGCCGCGCCGCGCGAGATCTCCTGCAGCAGTGAGTAGTGCTGACCTGCAGTACAGTACAGTACAGTACAGTACAGTACAGTACAGTAACACGTACCTGGCGCCGATGAGGCTGAGGTGCGAGCTGGGCGCCGGCAGGTCGGAGTAGAGCGCCGCGCCGCGCGAGATCTCCTGCAGCAGTGAGTAGTGCTGACCTGCAGTACAGTACAGTACAGTACAGTACAGTAACACGTACCTGGCGCCGATGAGGCTGAGGTGCGAGCTGGGCGCCGGCAGGTCGGAGTAGAGCGCCGCGCCGCGCGAGATCTCCTGCAGCAGTGAGTAGTGCTGACCTGCAGTACAGTACAGTACAGTACAGTACAGTAACACGTACCTGGCGCCGATGAGGCTGAGGTGCGAGCTGGGCGCCGGCAGGTCGGAGTAGAGCGCCGCGCCGCGCGAGATCTCCTGCAGCAGTGAGTAGTGCTGACCTGCAGTACAGTACAGTACAGTACAGTACAGTACAGTACAGTAACACGTACCTGGCGCCGATGAGGCTGAGGTGTGAGCTGGGCGCCGGCAGGTCGGAGTAGAGCGCCGCGCCGCGCGAGATCTCCTGCAGCAGTGAGTAGTGCTGACCTGCAGTACAGTACAGTACAGTACAGTAACACGTACCTGGCGCCGATGAGGCTGAGGTGCGAGCTGGGCGCCGGCAGGTCGGAGTAGAGCGCCGCGCCGCGCGAGATCTCCTGCAGCAGTGAGTAGTGCTGACCTGCAGTACAGTACAGTACAGTACAGTACAGTACAGTACAGTAACACGTACCTGGCGCCGATGAGGCTGAGGTGCGAGCTGGGCGCCGGCAGGTCGGAGTAGAGCGCCGCGCCGCGCGAGATCTCCTGCAGCAGTGAGTAGTGCTGACCTGCAGTACAGTACAGTACAGTACAGTACAGTAACACGTACCTGGCGCCGATGAGGCTGAGGTGCGAGCTGGGCGCCGGCAGGTCGGAGTAGAGCGCCGCGCCGCGCGAGATCTCCTGCAGCAGTGAGTAGTGCTGACCTGCAGTACAGTACAGTACAGTACAGTACAGTAACACGTACCTGGCGCCGATGAGGCTGAGGTGCGAGCTGGGCGCCGGCAGGTCGGAGTAGAGCGCCGCGCCGCGCGAGATCTCCTGCAGCAGTGAGTAGTGCTGACCTGCAGTACAGTACAGTACAGTACAGTACAGTACAGTACAGTACAGTAACACGTACCTGGCGCCGATGAGGCTGAGGTGCGAGCTGGGCGCCGGCAGGTCGGAGTAGAGCGCCGCGCCGCGCGAGATCTCCTGCAGCAGTGAGTAGTGCTGACCTGCAGTACAGTACAGTACAGTACAGTACAGTACAGTACAGTAACACGTACCTGGCGCCGATGAGGCTGAGGTGCGAGCTGGGCGCCGGCAGGTCGGAGTAGAGCGCCGCGCCGCGCGAGATCTCCTGCAGCAGTGAGTAGTGCTGACCTGCAGTACAGTACAGTACAGTACAGTACAGTAACACGTACCTGGCGCCGATGAGGCTGAGGTGCGAGCTGGGCGCCGGCAGGTCGGAGTAGAGCGCCGCGCCGCGCGAGATCTCCTGCAGCAGTGAGTAGTGCTGACCTGCAGTACAGTACAGTACAGTACAGTACAGTACAGTACAGTAACACGTACCTGGCGCCGATGAGGCTGAGGTGTGAGCTGGGCGCCGGCAGGTCGGAGTAGAGCGCCGCGCCGCGCGAGATCTCCTGCAGCAGTGAGTAGTGCTGACCTGCAGTACAGTACAGTACAGTACAGTAACACGTACCTGGCGCCGATGAGGCTGAGGTGCGAGCTGGGCGCCGGCAGGTCGGAGTAGAGCGCCGCGCCGCGCGAGATCTCCTGCAGCAGTGAGTAGTGCTGACCTGCAGTACAGTACAGTACAGTACAGTACAGTACAGTACAGTAACACGTACCTGGCGCCGATGAGGCTGAGGTGCGAGCTGGGCGCCGGCAGGTCGGAGTAGAGCGCCGCGCCGCGCGAGATCTCCTGCAGCAGTGAGTAGTGCTGACCTGCAGTACAGTACAGTACAGTACAGTACAGTAACACGTACCTGGCGCCGATGAGGCTGAGGTGCGAGCTGGGCGCCGGCAGGTCGGAGTAGAGCGCCGCGCCGCGCGAGATCTCCTGCAGCAGTGAGTAGTGCTGACCTGCAGTACAGTACAGTACAGTACAGTACAGTAACACGTACCTGGCGCCGATGAGGCTGAGGTGCGAGCTGGGCGCCGGCAGGTCGGAGTAGAGCGCCGCGCCGCGCGAGATCTCCTGCAGCAGTGAGTAGTGCTGACCTGCAGTACAGTACAGTACAGTACAGTACAGTACAGTACAGTAACACGTACCTGGCGCCGATGAGGCTGAGGTGTGAGCTGGGCGCCGGCAGGTCGGAGTAGAGCGCCGCGCCGCGCGAGATCTCCTGCAGCAGTGAGTAGTGCTGACCTGCAGTACAGTACAGTACAGTACAGTACAGTACAGTACAGTACAGTAACACGTACCTGGCGCCGATGAGGCTGAGGTGCGAGCTGGGCGCCGGCAGGTCGGAGTAGAGCGCCGCGCCGCGCGAGATCTCCTGCAGCAGTGAGTAGTGCTGACCTGCAGTACAGTACAGTACAGTACAGTACAGTAACACGTACCTGGCGCCGATGAGGCTGAGGTGCGAGCTGGGCGCCGGCAGGTCGGAGTAGAGCGCCGCGCCGCGCGAGATCTCCTGCAGCAGTGAGTAGTGCTGACCTGCAGTACAGTACAGTACAGTACAGTACAGTACAGTACAGTAACACGTACCTGGCGCCGATGAGGCTGAGGTGCGAGCTGGGCGCCGGCAGGTCGGAGTAGAGCGCCGCGCCGCGCGAGATCTCCTGCAGCAGTGAGTAGTGCTGACCTGCAGTACAGTACAGTACAGTACAGTACAGTAACACGTACCTGGCGCCGATGAGGCTGAGGTGCGAGCTGGGCGCCGGCAGGTCGGAGTAGAGCGCCGCGCCGCGCGAGATCTCCTGCAGCAGTGAGTAGTGCTGACCTGCAGTACAGTACAGTACAGTACAGTACAGTAACACGTACCTGGCGCCGATGAGGCTGAGGTGCGAGCTGGGCGCCGGCAGGTCGGAGTAGAGCGCCGCGCCGCGCGAGATCTCCTGCAGCAGTGAGTAGTGCTGACCTGCAGTACAGTACAGTACAGTACAGTACAGTACAGTACAGTACAGTAACACGTACCTGGCGCCGATGAGGCTGAGGTGCGAGCTGGGCGCCGGCAGGTCGGAGTAGAGCGCCGCGCCGCGCGAGATCTCCTGCAGCAGTGAGTAGTGCTGACCTGCAGTACAGTACAGTACAGTACAGTACAGTAACACGTACCTGGCGCCGATGAGGCTGAGGTGCGAGCTGGGCGCCGGCAGGTCGGAGTAGAGCGCCGCGCCGCGCGAGATCTCCTGCAGCAGTGAGTAGTGCTGACCTGCAGTACAGTACAGTACAGTACAGTACAGTACAGTACAGTACAGTACAGTACAGTAACACGTACCTGGCGCCGATGAGGCTGAGGTGCGAGCTGGGCGCCGGCAGGTCGGAGTAGAGCGCCGCGCCGCGCGAGATCTCCTGCAGCAGTGAGTAGTGCTGACCTGCAGTACAGTACAGTACAGTACAGTACAGTACAGTACAGTAACACGTACCTGGCGCCGATGAGGCTGAGGTGCGAGCTGGGCGCCGGCAGGTCGGAGTAGAGCGCCGCGCCGCGCGAGATCTCCTGCAGCAGTGAGTAGTGCTGACCTGCAGTACAGTACAGTACAGTACAGTACAGTAACACGTACCTGGCGCCGATGAGGCTGAGGTGCGAGCTGGGCGCCGGCAGGTCGGAGTAGAGCGCCGCGCCGCGCGAGATCTCCTGCAGCAGTGAGTAGTGCTGACCTGCAGTACAGTACAGTACAGTACAGTACAGTAACACGTACCTGGCGCCGATGAGGCTGAGGTGCGAGCTGGGCGCCGGCAGGTCGGAGTAGAGCGCCGCGCCGCGCGAGATCTCCTGCAGCAGTGAGTAGTGCTGACCTGCAGTACAGTACAGTACAGTACAGTACAGTACAGTACAGTAACACGTACCTGGCGCCGATGAGGCTGAGGTGTGAGCTGGGCGCCGGCAGGTCGGAGTAGAGCGCCGCGCCGCGCGAGATCTCCTGCAGCAGTGAGTAGTGCTGACCTGCAGTACAGTACAGTACAGTACAGTAACACGTACCTGGCGCCGATGAGGCTGAGGTGCGAGCTGGGCGCCGGCAGGTCGGAGTAGAGCGCCGCGCCGCGCGAGATCTCCTGCAGCAGTGAGTAGTGCTGACCTGCAGTACAGTACAGTACAGTACAGTACAGTACAGTACAGTAACACGTACCTGGCGCCGATGAGGCTGAGGTGCGAGCTGGGCGCCGGCAGGTCGGAGTAGAGCGCCGCGCCGCGCGAGATCTCCTGCAGCAGTGAGTAGTGCTGACCTGCAGTACAGTACAGTACAGTACAGTACAGTAACACGTACCTGGCGCCGATGAGGCTGAGGTGCGAGCTGGGCGCCGGCAGGTCGGAGTAGAGCGCCGCGCCGCGCGAGATCTCCTGCAGCAGTGAGTAGTGCTGACCTGCAGTACAGTACAGTACAGTACAGTACAGTAACACGTACCTGGCGCCGATGAGGCTGAGGTGCGAGCTGGGCGCCGGCAGGTCGGAGTAGAGCGCCGCGCCGCGCGAGATCTCCTGCAGCAGTGAGTAGTGCTGACCTGCAGTACAGTACAGTACAGTACAGTACAGTACAGTACAGTAACACGTACCTGGCGCCGATGAGGCTGAGGTGTGAGCTGGGCGCCGGCAGGTCGGAGTAGAGCGCCGCGCCGCGCGAGATCTCCTGCAGCAGTGAGTAGTGCTGACCTGCAGTACAGTACAGTACAGTACAGTACAGTACAGTACAGTACAGTAACACGTACCTGGCGCCGATGAGGCTGAGGTGCGAGCTGGGCGCCGGCAGGTCGGAGTAGAGCGCCGCGCCGCGCGAGATCTCCTGCAGCAGTGAGTAGTGCTGACCTGCAGTACAGTACAGTACAGTACAGTACAGTACAGTAACACGTACCTGGCGCCGATGAGGCTGAGGTGCGAGCTGGGCGCCGGCAGGTCGGAGTAGAGCGCCGCGCCGCGCGAGATCTCCTGCAGCAGTGAGTAGTGCTGACCTGCAGTACAGTACAGTACAGTACAGTACAGTACAGTACAGTAACACGTACCTGGCGCCGATGAGGCTGAGGTGCGAGCTGGGCGCCGGCAGGTCGGAGTAGAGCGCCGCGCCGCGCGAGATCTCCTGCAGCAGTGAGTAGTGCTGACCTGCAGTACAGTACAGTACAGTACAGTACAGTAACACGTACCTGGCGCCGATGAGGCTGAGGTGCGAGCTGGGCGCCGGCAGGTCGGAGTAGAGCGCCGCGCCGCGCGAGATCTCCTGCAGCAGTGAGTAGTGCTGACCTGCAGTACAGTACAGTACAGTACAGTACAGTAACACGTACCTGGCGCCGATGAGGCTGAGGTGCGAGCTGGGCGCCGGCAGGTCGGAGTAGAGCGCCGCGCCGCGCGAGATCTCCTGCAGCAGTGAGTAGTGCTGACCTGCAGTACAGTACAGTACAGTACAGTACAGTACAGTACAGTAACACGTACCTGGCGCCGATGAGGCTGAGGTGTGAGCTGGGCGCCGGCAGGTCGGAGTAGAGCGCCGCGCCGCGCGAGATCTCCTGCAGCAGTGAGTAGTGCTGACCTGCAGTACAGTACAGTACAGTACAGTACAGTACAGTACAGTAACACGTACCTGGCACCGATGAGGCTGAGGTGCGAGCTGGGCGCCGGCAGGTCGGAGTAGAGCGCCGCGCCGCGCGAGATCTCCTGCAGCAGTGAGTAGTGCTGACCTGCAGTACAGTACAGTACAGTACAGTACAGTACAGTAACACGTACCTGGCGCCGATGAGGCTGAGGTGCGAGCTGGGCGCCGGCAGGTCGGAGTAGAGCGCCGCGCCGCGCGAGATCTCCTGCAGCAGTGAGTAGTGCTGACCTGCAGTACAGTACAGTACAGTACAGTACAGTACAGTACAGTAACACGTACCTGGCGCCGATGAGGCTGAGGTGCGAGCTGGGCGCCGGCAGGTCGGAGTAGAGCGCCGCGCCGCGCGAGATCTCCTGCAGCAGTGAGTAGTGCTGACCTGCAGTACAGTACAGTACAGTACAGTACAGTAACACGTACCTGGCGCCGATGAGGCTGAGGTGCGAGCTGGGCGCCGGCAGGTCGGAGTAGAGCGCCGCGCCGCGCGAGATCTCCTGCAGCAGTGAGTAGTGCTGACCTGCAGTACAGTACAGTACAGTACAGTACAGTAACACGTACCTGGCGCCGATGAGGCTGAGGTGCGAGCTGGGCGCCGGCAGGTCGGAGTAGAGCGCCGCGCCGCGCGAGATCTCCTGCAGCAGTGAGTAGTGCTGACCTGCAGTACAGTACAGTACAGTACAGTACAGTACAGTACAGTACAGTACAGTACAGTAACACGTACCTGGCGCCGATGAGGCTGAGGTGTGAGCTGGGCGCCGGCAGGTCGGAGTAGAGCGCCGCGCCGCGCGAGATCTCCTGCAGCAGTGAGTAGTGCTGACCTGCAGTACAGTACAGTACAGTACAGTACAGTACAGTACAGTACAGTACAGTAACACGTACCTGGCGCCGATGAGGCTGAGGTGCGAGCTGGGCGCCGGCAGGTCGGAGTAGAGCGCCGCGCCGCGCGAGATCTCCTGCAGCAGTGAGTAGTGCTGACCTGCAGTACAGTACAGTACAGTACAGTACAGTACAGTACAGTAACACGTACCTGGCGCCGATGAGGCTGAGGTGCGAGCTGGGCGCCGGCAGGTCGGAGTAGAGCGCCGCGCCGCGCGAGATCTCCTGCAGCAGTGAGTAGTGCTGACCTGCAGTACAGTACAGTACAGTACAGTACAGTAACACGTACCTGGCGCCGATGAGGCTGAGGTGCGAGCTGGGCGCCGGCAGGTCGGAGTAGAGCGCCGCGCCGCGCGAGATCTCCTGCAGCAGTGAGTAGTGCTGACCTGCAGTACAGTACAGTACAGTACAGTACAGTACAGTACAGTACAGTAACACGTACCTGGCGCCGATGAGGCTGAGGTGCGAGCTGGGCGCCGGCAGGTCGGAGTAGAGCGCCGCGCCGCGCGAGATCTCCTGCAGCAGTGAGTAGTGCTGACCTGCAGTACAGTACAGTACAGTACAGTACAGTACAGTACAGTACAGTACAGTAACACGTACCTGGCGCCGATGAGGCTGAGGTGCGAGCTGGGCGCCGGCAGGTCGGAGTAGAGCGCCGCGCCGCGCGAGATCTCCTGCAGCAGTGAGTAGTGCTGACCTGCAGTACAGTACAGTACAGTACAGTACAGTACAGTACAGTACAGTACAGTACAGTACAGTACAGTACAGTACAGTAACACGTACCTGGCGCCGATGAGGCTGAGGTGCGAGCTGGGCGCCGGCAGGTCGGAGTAGAGCGCCGCGCCGCGCGAGATCTCCTGCAGCAGTGAGTAGTGCTGACCTGCAGTACAGTACAGTACAGTACAGTAACACGTACCTGGCGCCGATGAGGCTGAGGTGCGAGCTGGGCGCCGGCAGGTCGGAGTAGAGCGCTGCGCCGCGCGAGATCTCCTGCAGCAGTGAGTAGTGCTGACCTGCAGTACAGTACAGTACAGTACAGTACAGTACAGTACAGTACAGTAACACGTACCTGGCGCCGATGAGGCTGAGGTGCGAGCTGGGCGCCGGCAGGTCGGAGTAGAGCGCCGCGCCGCGCGAGATCTCCTGCAGCCGCAGGGAGTGGTGGTGCTGAGCTGCAATACAGTAAAACATTAGAAGACATAATCATCATTGGCCTGTGACATCTATAATAGTAGTTTATGCAACTGGTACATAATGAGGGGCATTAAAACACGAGTGTGTTTTATGAAACGAGCCGAAGGCGAGTTTCATAATAAGGTCACACGAGTGTTTTAATGCCTAATAGGGATGTTGACTCAAAATTTATTATTACTCCATACGAAAGAATACATAAAACTATTCCAAAAAGTGAAAATCCTATTCAAATATCTCAAAAAATAACGAAACTACAACCGTTAGAATGTTTTTAGTTAGAGAGAGAAAACGCTACAGGTCAGTGACGTCACTGACCTAGAGCGCCATAGTAAATGACGATCGTTCAATACAACGGGGCGTTTTGCGGAAAAGGGACAGAAAATGCCCCCTCCTAAAACTTTGAAGACTTATAATTATGTAATTATTTATTCTTTTGGATTACTTTTTTCACTATTTGATTGAGAATTTGATCCTTTTTCGAGAAAATTCGGATTCATTGATTTTCTTATTTGGTGTCAACATCCCTATTATGTACAGTTGCATACACTACTTTATCTACATCCATATATTAAATCCTCTTTCATGTGTTTCGTGTGGGCACTTCTCGCCGGCGTGCGCCATGTTTGCGTCGACAGGCCGGCCCGCGCCTCCGCAGCTGTGTCCTTATATAATTTTGTACGTGATCTCGTTAAAGTGTTATATTTCGTGATCTAATAGGGGACGCACGCAACAGCCGCACAGTATATTATAAAGCGGGGTCTTATCTACGGTATTTGAACTTATAAAAGAGGATTTACTATATGGGTGTAGATAAAAGATGATTTAAGCAGCGTCCATTAAATTGCGGCACTTGCGTACATGGCTAGTAAGGCCAATACGAGAGCGGCAGGCACGTCCGCATATATTGGACAAAAAACTATACATGTTTCTGAGCTTGTGGGAACACGAATATTCACGGCTTCTCTGGGGTTCTAAGGATCAAAGTTAACAATACTCACTATCATCAGCGCTCTGTAGCTTCAGTTTCCTCGGTAGATTATTAGCGTTGGGCACTATGGTGCTCTTGACGAGGTTTCGGAACCGTCCGATGGTGGGGTCGATGTCCTCCGGATTAATGATGTCGACCTCCTCGTTGAAGGACACGTTCCGCCGCTGTTTCTTGAGCACGCCGCCAGCTGGCGTGCTCGCTGAACGCTTGGTGCCTGATGGCGGCTGTGGGTACCAGAAACAATTCATAATACGGTATTAAACTTTGCTAAAAATAGATAAGAGAAATATAATTTATTTGCTTAAACATGAGTATAAAATATATTTAGATGTTACAGATTAAGTTGTCCTGCATGTTTTGCCTTTCGGCGTACAAATTATAGTTTATGGATGCTAATATTGACCCGTCGTCTACCAGTCCCTGGGATGCCAGGGCAGATAACAAAAGAATGGCATTGTATATTTTTTTAGGACGGCTAAGGCCACGGTCATATTCAGTACTAATAGTATAGTGTCTCAAGGAAGCAAGATGATATATTTACGGCGAGGGCGGTATATTGAATGGCGAGTAAAGCGAAAGATTCTACCATAGAATCTTCTAAAGAAGAAACTAGGGACGGAATATCTTACAAATAATTTTGCTAGGTACCGAGTGGCACACACTGTTTTTCACACCAGAAATGAGGAAATGAGTCATTGTTTCCCTCAAATGAGGGAAGAAATGTACGACTTTGATCCCTCATTCTAGGGCGAATAGCAGGTATGAATGGCATACCTACATCAAAATTGAAACTGGGTATTGGCTGTTTCATATACCTAAAAACATTACACTCCTTTTTTTGGGCAGTCGTGTAAAAAGGAAGGCGTTTGACCATAGAAAATTGTGACGTATTAGTTTACAGTTCTGTTAAAATATAGAAGATCGAATCACATGGACCCTGGTAGGGTATAGGAAAATTTCTTAAGAACTAAGTAGTTAAATAATCTAGAGGTCATTTACCTTCATGACGTCACTACCATCGTCCGTGGATATGCCCAGCATGGAGATTCTCCGGTTGTGTGCCGTGTTGAATTCTGTTAAATTCTGAAAGGTATATGACCAAAATTTATTAAGTTTCTGACAGAAATCATCGAAGTCAAGCGGTCAAGCACGTTACTTTCAATTGACAACATTTCATATTTCTAACTACTTTATTTTATGAACTAGTTAGAAAATAGGTAAAAATTTAAGCCACCCGTATTTTTTCTTTTTCAATTTAACTCATTATTTCATAAAAAAAACACGTTGAAAAGTAGGTCATTCCAAAAGGGCGTAAGTAAAATATGACGTCATCTTCCCAACAAGAATCCAGAGCCACTCCAGAGCAGCGATTGTTTTTACTCTGTACTAAGGTCTCCCTGAATACAGCGAGGAAGATGACGTCAACTTTCGGTTTACAGTAATTTGCGATTTTTTCCAAAATTAATGGAGAAAAAAATCTAAAAAAATGTTTTTTGTGTACTTTACACGTTTTTACCGAAATGGTTTTCGAATTAAGACTTGGAAATTATGAAATATTGTCAATTTGGAGGTAGTAGAATCAACCCCGCTACATATTACAGGGTTAAAATGTATCTAATAATATCACTAGCGACCCGCCCCGGCTCCGCACCCACATTCCTCTTGAATCACTCTATATATTAAAAAAAGTCGGATCAAAATCCGTTGCGTAGTTTTAAAGATCTAAGCATACAACGGGACAGACAGCAGGAAGCGACTGTGTTTTATACTACATATGTAGTGATTTGATATATAGCAGTAGCGTAAGCTACGGTAGTCCAGTGGTTCAAGCATGCCGTTGTCAAGCGGCGGTCGTGGGTTCGAATCCCAGCTCCAGGTTTAAAAAAATGAATGATGACCCTGGCCACATATGGCACAATGGATGATGACCCTGGTCACATGTCACAATGGCTGACGAAACGGGGCAGATATGGAACAATGGTGGAGTGTAGCACAGCCAACTGACATCTAACTCGGTCTGAGTCTCGGGCAGCCCGAGCAGGACGCCCTCGACCTCCGTGTTGGGCAGCTCCTCAATGGATAGTGACCTTGGTCACATATGGCACAATGGATGAAGAGCCTGGTCACATATGGAACAATGGTGGATTGTTGCACTCACATCTAACGCGGTCTAAGTCTCTGGCAGCCCGAGCAGGGCGCCTTCGACCTCCGTGTTGGGCAGCTCCTCAATGGATAGTGACCTTGGTCACATATGGCACAATGGATGATGAGCCTGGTCATATATGGAATAATGGTGGATTGTTGCACTCACATCTAACTCGGTCTGAGTCTCTGGAAGCCCGAGCAGGGCGCCCTCGACCTCCGTGTTGGGCAGCTCCTCAATGGATAGTGACCTTGGTCACATATGGCACAATGAATGATGAGCCTGGTCACATATGGAACAATAATGGAATGTAGCACAGCCAACTCACGTCTAACTCTGTCTGAGTCTCTGGAAGCCCGAGCAGCGCGCCCTCGGCCTCCGTGTTGGGCAGCTCCTCCATGATGCCGCGCGCGTTGCCCATCGGCCGCTCCCTGTATCACAACACTTGTTAACACGTTTAGTTTTTTTTTATAAACGCGCCGTCGCCCTATTACCATCTGTAGGCCTAGCACGTGTTGCGCTCGAGAGTATGTCGGCGTATCTCGAGCTATCCTACATTTTTAACACATTGGCTGGCCCCCATACTTCACCTGAAGTGTTGCTCCCATTTCGAATACAAATTGCTTCAAACTTTTAATCCAACTGGTAATGCTCATGTCCATTTAGTATTATTTTTAATGGTGAAACTAATTCACTCTCCGCTACCCGCCTAAGTGGGTGCTGTGTAATTTTTAATTCTCAGATGTTTCTATAGGTAGCTCACTACATCAGTTTCTGGGGTACAATTTATATCAGGCGCTTACATACTCATCGCTCTTTCACACAAACTTCCACCCCCTTAAGGGTTGATATCCGGGATAAAAAGTATCCTATGTCCTTCCCCGGGACTCAATCTAACTCCATACCAAATTTCATGTAAATCGGTTCAGCGGTTTAAGCGTGAGTAGGTAACAGACACACAGACACACTTTCGCATTTATAATATTAGAATGGATTATTGCTGTCCATATTTGTTTCTTGGCTAGAAGGCTCATCTTTAGCATATTTAACGTACTCCTCATCATCAAATGAATCTTCACAATCTGTATCCATTTCAACGGCACATTAAACATGTTCTAATTATGTAATTATAAAATTTCACAATTAATGTGGCAAGTTTATTTACATTCATTTTGCTGTCTGTGTTGACATTGACAGTAAACAGAAAACAGAACGTAACCTAAAAGCAAGAAGTTTAGATACATCCTGGAGGTTTCGTGCCGAACATTCGTTTGATGCTAGAAAATCTGGCCTTGAATGGCGTCACCGATATTGCATCTCTTTCATTCTAATATAAAGATGTAATGGATCTAATGAGAGATGCAATATAACGGTGACGTCATTCAAGGTCATATTTTCTAGCTTCAAACGAATGTTCGGCACGTAACCTCCAGGATGTATCTAAACTTCTTGCCTAAAAGATAATAACCTCTGTATCAATAGAGGATACAACACAACAGCGTACAAGATACAGTCAGCATGAAAAGTAACTATGAATATGAAGAAGATCAACATCTCTTATTTGTTTACAATATATAAGGAATTTTGACGTCTTTTATTGCGTAGTTACTTTTGCTACTTACTGCACAAGCCAGTGTTTGTTTGCACCTGGGACAGTAAAGCTGACGATGGAATGGAAGGGTGCTTGAGATGAAGCAAGATAGGTTTCCTGTAGCCGTAAATTAGTTTTAAGTGTTTGTGTAATTTATTTATTTATCCTATGGCCTTTATTTCGAACCTTGAGATCTTCGAGAAGACAAAACGGTTCCCAGTTTTTGTTGCACTTTTAGCACCACCCAGGGGCCACGTGTAGGGTAGCGGTGGGTACTTTCCCTACGGACGTGGTGCAACGTCGACCCTCCTTTGTCAAGATTAAAATGTTTGACTAAAATGTGTTTTGTCCCGTTCTCACAAACATAAACGTCAAAGTGACAGATAAGGACAAACAGCGGATATTTAACTAATAGAGGTTTGATGGTGGTTTATAGAGGTGAGACGTACTAGGCAAAACGCGTACTGAGTCTTGCGAGTACGCGTCCACAAAAAGACTAGATCCAAAGACTAGGTCCAAATACGCGCTAAACCGACCCCAACCCGAGGTGCCCCGAAAGAATCCGAACGCGCAGACGAATACGAATAGCGCGGAACATAGACTCTTAGACGTTTCGAGTCTTCAGAGTCGTCGTACGCCTAGTACTCGATACGCTAAAAGACGCGCAAGCGGGATCGCGTCCTTACGCGTCCATGCCAAAACCTATTCCAAAAACCTGTTCCCGTAAATATGTCTCACCTCTGGTGGTTTATGAATAAGGGGGATAGTGTTTGGTGTTGCCATGACTTACCTTATTATTATTAAGCCTTTATTTTCTCACTTTTCTTATGTTAAAAGGTTATAGATGAATACATTTTTCTTTCCATAAGTGAAGTACTCATTTATGGGCAAAGGCCTCCTCCAGCTCCTTCAGTGTAGCCTGTCCTTGGTTTTTCGGGTCCATGATGGTCCAGCTATTTGGGCAATGTCGTCAGCCCACCGCCGCCGAGGACGTCCGCGCGTGCGCTTATCTTCTCGTGGGTACCAGTACAGGTATGACTTACCTTATAATGTAGTTTCTAGTGGAAGCCCCAAAATGGAAATTGGAGTCTATGGGCAGCTGTGTGGGCTTGTGTGCTTCTAGGCGCATCTTGCCGATGTATGTGCCGTGTGCTGGAAAAAAAAAATTGACATTAGTTTAATATGCCCGGAAGAATCATGGTCTAGGTATTTGTAGAGCCCACCAGGCGAAAATTTTCTTATAAGCAGAAGACCACAGCTCGAAATACGGTCCCATCTGGCAGAAAGCACGAAACTTGGCATGCATGTAGCTTTCATATAGATGCTTCAATATGTTAAGGGAAACGCGTTCGCAACCTCCCCCCCACTTTTGTGTACCAAACCACGCTCACAGTTTTTTAATTATCATTAACCTCTCTGTTGTATTGAGAAGAATGTGTAATAATTAGGAGTAATAGTAATATCAGACCCCGGGCCTTCTTAGGGCACGAAATAGAAAAACTCTAGGAGGTTACGCTGTCGCTACCGGTGACTGGGATCCCCCGCCCCATCAAAAGTACGTTTTGTTTTTTTTTTCGCTGGGAGAGGATGGGTTAAACCGTCGTCTACCAGTCCCTGGGATCCCAGGGCAGATAACAAATGAATGGCATTGTATATTATTTTCGCCAGGAGAGGACGGCTTTATAAAAGTACCTATCAGGGTAAACACAAAATTTAAATACTTACTGCTTCCCAAATCAACTAAAAAAGCTCTGTTCAAGTCCTTGTGATACACAAACGCCGCGTGAACTCTGGAGCAGCTTGCATGGTCTATGCAAAAGTCATTCATTTGTGGGTTCCGGCCAAATAAGTAACACTTCTTCTCATCTATCATTAGTTTCTGGATCAGCTTGTCACCTTTCAACACGTCTAAATGCAGGCCTGTTGGTGGCTTGCCAGCCCTGTAATGCAATAATTAAAGATAGGGCAAAATAATCCAAAACCCAGGCATAGTAAGGTTCCAGGGATAGTTTTTTGGGGTTCTCCTATTGTAGATATTCGGCACGTCTATGATTTTTTTATATATATAACTCAGTACACTGTAGATGTGCAATAACGCTCTTATTAAAACTAGTGAACCATGTTATTTGGAAATGCATTGGTGGGTTATAGTAAAATTCAATTTGGATATTTACCAACTGGGCACCTCGTAGTGGTTTGCCATGACTGTATAACACTATTCTTTTATATTAAGGCATTCAATAACACACCAAATTCCATAATAATACACAAATCACGAAAATACAGCCAGTAGTTTGCCGATGCACCGCCGAGCCGCTGATTGCGATTTGACAGTAACCAATGTTGCCAGAGAAAAATAAACTTGATGGCGTGAATTTGATTTATCGAAAATAATCGAGTGATTTCTGCTTATTTTAATAACATGGATCATTTCTTTGAGAGCTATGTGACCTTTGATTGCTCTATTCAAAATTGATCTTGCCTTTTAGACACATCACCAAACAACTATTTCATAGCAAACAGTAAAAGTTTTCCATTTTACATTAATGGCAACCTTTGACAAGACAAGCCAAGACAAGGCTGCTGCCAGTGTTGCCAGAACGTGCTTTTTAGCACGGTTTTACGTGCTTTCTTGGATACGAACGTGTTTTTTACGCGCGCTCCCCAAAAACTGTGTGTGCTTTTTTAGGTGCTATGGTGCTTTATGATTTTACTACTAAAAATGGGGAGGTAATGTTGGTTTGGTACTCTCTAAAAAGTTTTTTTTTTTGTAACAATCATTGTGTTAAACAATCTTTCTCCCCTACCCTACGCTTTGATATCCTAAAGCTTGGTTTTACCTGTGGTTGCAGGAAAGAACTTGTCCTGCAACTGCAAGCTCTATCGTTCGTGTCGTGTAATGCGTACACGATGTAGTACTTAAAGGCTCAATACTCTGTATGTGACGAAAACCGGCCAAGTGCGTATCCGACGTCGCACATTTAGGTTTCCGAACCATGCGCAAAAGTATGTGGGTTTTAACATGAAAAATAAGGAAACTTCCAATCAATAAAACCTGTTTTATCAAAATAAAAGTATTTCTTGGTAAAATACCCGTAATAATGAACAGTATCACCAAAATTCAAGTTTATGGGATCGTCCTAATACAACGCCATGATCGCGCGATCGCGCAAGTGAAATTCGCGAATATATTGAACTCGAATAGGTGTCCTAAAGGGATCGTCCTAAAACAAACGCGATTATCGCGCGAATTCGCGACTTTTACTAGTAAATATTCTAAGTTCAAGTGGCGCGATCGCGCGATCATCGCGTAGTCGCGCGCCAATTAGGACGATCCCTATGGGTCAATGGGAAGAAAAAATAATCTTATGAACAAAATTTTGTGACAGACGACTGACGGATAGGCTTGTGCTCGCTCGTTCACTGAGCGGATCGCTCCGGACTAGTACAATCTCTCACATATACTAGTTCGGTCTTTTAGTACACTAGTACACCGAAAGAAACGTGCCTATTCCTGCTCCTTTGACTGAATTGAATGAGTGAACTATCGAAAGACCATTCGCTCGCGTTCGCGCCAGTCGAGAGCCGTTTGGTTTCGTTCGGTCGCTTCGGTCAAGTTTGGTCGGTCGGTCATTCGGATATTATTGTCTCTATTCAAGTTTCGCTCCGCATGTACTAAGAGCAGAATCGTTACGGAATAGTTCGTTCTAGTACAGTGTTGGGAACTAGGTCTTTTTAGTTCTTAGTAGAGGTGAGACGTACTAGGCAAAACGCGTACTGAGTCTTGCGAGTACGCGTCCACAAAAAGACTAGATCCAAAGACTAGGTCCAAATACGCGCTAAACCGACCCCGACCCGAGGTGCCCCGAAAGAATCCGAACGCGCAGACGAATACGAATAGCGCGGAACATAAAGACTCTTAGACGTTTCGAGTCTTCAGAGTCGTCGTACGCCTAGTACTCGATACGCTAAAAGACGCGCAAGCGGGATCGCGTACTTACGCGTCTATGCCAAAACCTATTCCAAAAACCTGTTCCCGTAAATACGTCTCACCTCTAGTTCTTAGTACATGTACTACTCAAGCCTACTGACGGATGGACGGACGGACGCGTGAGTGACAGCAATAGGAGTCATTTTCGACCTTTCGGGTACGGAACCCTTAAAACGTGCTTTTTATTCCAAAAACGTGCTTTTTTGGACACCCGACCGTGCTTTTTGACTTTTTGACGGAAGTGCTCTGGCAGCACTGGCTGCTGCCATGCTGCTTTTGACTGTTGTGTTGTTTTGTTTTTCGTTTGTGCCTCTTAATTTTAAGCGATATCGGATTGAACTGAATTATTAAAAATGGTATCTAGCGAAGAAGAAGCAGAAGCGAAACCAGCCGACACGGTAGAATGGGACGTGGACATGGAAAATCAGTTATTTTACGCCATGGCCAACCACAAACCGGTGGGCATCAACAAACACTTTCAGATGGTTTGTATTTGGGAGAAACTATCAAATTCGATAACTAAAGAGATCTCCACACAAGACATTTGGAAGCACTTGGAGTCTCTCTACGATGTAGCAATGCTAGACGACACAGAGCCTATACCATTTCCAAACCATGAGGTAGCGTTTACTTTGCCGGAAAACGAGTTTGGTGCGCTTATTAAGCAGAAATGTAAAGATGCTGTACTATCCGACGACGGAGAAGGTAATAATCTATATTATATACATACACTTAACCTGCAACGCTACAGTATAACTATATTATTCTAAATTTTACCCCTTATTTTGAATTGATCTAGCAACGCGTGTAGAAGCCCGCAGCCCCTCACCAAAGCCTTCGACCCCTAGAAGCACTTCTCGGGGCACTGCCTCTAAAGACAGTACTCCAAAAGGTAGCATTTGTTTTGTTTTTAGTCATGACATTGAAAAATTGTGTAGGTCATTGATGTTCATTGGTATGGGGTTTTGTAGTTAAGGCAAATATGAAATAAGTTAAGACTTATTTGATGTTTGCCAAGCACTATTCTGATCAAGTTATAGCAATTTAATGCAATACTCAACACATTTTTCTTTAGCTATATTTAAAACTAGAATCAACTTAAATATTTTAACATAGCCCTTTTATATTATTAAATTTAAAACAGTGTGAGACTTAATAATCTAGATTAGAAGGCCAATTTATACTAGTAACTAATTACATTTACTTTGAGGTATCTGTTCAGTAGAATCATTTTAATTTGTACAACAATCATTTTAAAATCGTATATCTTTGAATTAGGACTGTCCATTACTGGTGCTTGTCATCTTAGAGTCCAATACTGGTGCCATTGTCCTAATGGTTTTGTCCTAGGGTCAGTGTTGCATGGAAAGCATGATTGGAATGAATGGTGTTTGGATGGTACAGTCAGCAGCAATTCATTTTGAACACCTCGCCCGCATAGCAACCATTGCTGCTGACTGTACTAGACATGCATGTTTTCATTGGTAATTGAATGTCATATGGTGTTGGTTGATACGGTACTGTGAAAACTGTTCCTAATAAATCAGCAGTGGAACTGTCAAGGCATATTTTTAGAATAGTTTAATTTGGACTCTCCTTTACATGAATAATAAGAAGAATAACAAAGCCGTAGGCACAGGTGAAGAAAGCTGCAAGCGATGTACACACACTTATGTATGTAATATATTGTCGGTTGAAAACCAAACCTCACTAAGTCACAAATACTTTTACTTAAAATAAAGATAAAGATTGTATTTCTGTACTGAGATATGTGGTTTTTGAACAAGTAGTGGTGTAATAACTAATGTTAATGACGTTAATATAGTATTGAACTAATGACAGATTTAATAGTGAGTTTTGGTTGTCAGCAGACAATATAATCAACTTTGATCAAAACTAAACTGGCCAAGCGAAATTAATGTATCAATCTATGTTGCGATAATTCAGATGGCTTAACTTTTGGTCACACTGATAGGGTGAAAGAAACACCAACCTGTAGGGTGAATAAAGCAAAGTCAAATAGACAAAATTATAATTCATGATGTTGATCTTGGTCTGATAAAGTCATTATAAGAACCTTTTTCCTTTTCTCTCGCATGTCATGGTTGGTCTTGGCTCATTTGCATTACTTTACCAAAAGAAGGTAGGAAATATCAAGTTTCACTCGCGATCTGAGGGACGAGTGCGAATCGAGAACGAAGTGTCACTCGAATTTGCAAGTGCGATAAAGAGGTCCGAAGTAGGCCATCTGCCTCATTCACTCAAATTATCACGAGGGTAGATTATCTCGTCTCGCTCTGCGCCGCGGTTCTGTTGTAGCCTGTCAGGAATTAAGAGCGCGGTTGTTTTATGAGAAAATCGCAGCGTTTCCATACAATGCGGTAAACGCAATGCATTTATATGGAAACGCTGCGATTGCCGCACAGAACAGCTGCGTGGTTTATGCTCGTAGAAACAGCAGTTAATATTTTTTTTTTGTGGACAATCTTATACAAATCAACCTAGTCCCAAACTAAGCAAAGCTTGTACTATGGGTACTAACTAAGCGACGATATACATACTTATATAGATAAACTAGCTGTTGCCCGCAACTTCGTCTGCGTAGAGCTCGGTCACGCGGTAGAATTTTATCGCTATTTTTTTGAGTGTGAGACCAAATTATTAATATTATGCCGTACAGATATAAATCGGTCAACCCAAATTCTCAACCCCTCTAAAAATCCCATTAAAGGTTTTACTTCTTAGGCTATTTTTTGTGTGAGTTGACACGTATCTTGTCGTTATCTCTTCGTTACAGTACATATTTAATTATGGACCTCTAGAAATTTCGTTTCAAACATCTATCCAAATCCACAAATCCTGAAATCAGTTTAGTTGTATTTAAACAGAC
Organism: Cenopis cana; assembly: GCA_951800055.1. NCBI lineage: Eukaryota > Metazoa > Arthropoda > Insecta > Lepidoptera > Tortricidae > Cenopis > Cenopis cana. The sequence goes on from OX637495.1 coordinate 4,480,398, forward strand.
AATCTCTTTGCGAAATGAAAGTCTCTCAGTTTAAGTAATTGTTCCCCATACAAACTTTGAACCCTTTTTTAAGCGATTTAGGGGATGAATTTCGAAAAACACTAAAATTAGTTTTGCTGTATGTAAACAGATATTCTGTAATAAATTTGAAGTCTCTAACTTAAAAAATTTTGCTGCCCATACAAACTTTGAACCTCTTTTTAACCCCTTTAAGGTATGAATTTCAAAAAACGCTGAAATTAGTTTTGTTGTATTTAAACAGAGAGTCTCTGTAAGAAATTTGAAGACACTCACTTAAAAAAAAAAATTTGCTCCTCAAACAAACTTTGAACCCCTTTTTAACCCCTTTAAGGGATGAATTTTAAAAAACGCTGAAATTACTTTTTTTCCATTATTATAAGGAACTTTTATACAAAGTTTGAAGACTCACTTTGAAAAAAAATTGCTCCCCATACAATCTTTCACCCCTATTTTCAACCCCTTAGGAGACGAAAATTTTGAAAACGCAGATATAACTTTCATTGTCTTATTTTAAGGAGTCTTTGTACAAAGTTTCAAGTCTATACCTTTAAAAAATTATTGCCCCCCATACAAACTTTGCACCCCTGTTTTACCCCCTTAGGGGTGGAATTTCCAAAAATCCCGTCTTATCCCTTGCCTCCGTTATATAACCTAACTATAGTGTAAATTTCAAATTTCTAAGACCGGCAGTTTCGGCGGGGCGGTGATTAATCAGTCACCCATCAACTTTATATATATAGATAAATACTTAAATATATAGAAAACATCCAAGACCCAAGAACAAATATTCGTGCTCATCACACAAATAAATGCCCCGGCCGGGATTCGAACCCGCGACCTCCAGCTTCGTAGGCAGAGTCACTCCCAACTAGGCTAATGTACAATATAGTACATTTATTTCACCCCCTGGCCAGGAAGTTATGGCCAGGTGTAACAAAATGTTTTATGTGTAGTGGGCCTTGGGCGCAAAGACAGCGGCGCGGCACCTCCCAAGGCGAGGAAGGAGAGTGGCAGCTCGCACGCCTCTACCGACACACCTAGCATCAAATCTGAGAAAGACTATGGTTAGTAAATACCTTTTTCACACCACCTATTCGGATAAGGGCTTTTTGTTCCCTGCTAGGAGGGATCAAAATGGCACTTTTCTTCCCTGCTAGGAGGGATCAAAGTGGCACTTTTCTGTAACGAGTAATAAGTTATTAGTATCGATTTTGATAAAATAAATGCACAACCATTGTTATTTCAGATCTTTCATTATCCTCAATAGGTGATGTGAAAAGCAGTATGTGTCACATGGAAGCAAAATTATTTCCACCTTGGGCGTTAATTCTTGAATCCCTCACTACGCTCAGGATTCTATTTTAGAATCCCTCGCTACGCTCAGGATTCTATTATATAATCCTTCTCTTCGTTCAGGATTCAAGTTACGCCCACGCCGTAAATATGTCATTTTGCTCCCTTGTGACACAATCTACAATTTTTTAACCAGACTGACGACTGCGGCTTTATAGGCCGGGCCCAGTTAAGCGATGGGAGTGCGCGGTTGGAGAGTATGGTGCGTGCCATCCACGACGACGCGCCCCTCCGCAGCGAATCTCATATTAATCTATGTGCGCAGTTGTATGGAATGGGCGGTGGAGGGGCGTGCCTTCGTGGATGAAACGCACTATAGCCTGGGGAATATATAAACACTGTTAGTCCGTTATTAGCATAGCCACTCTTTTCCTGAATGATTGCCAACCGTGCGCGTGCAACCGAGAGTCCAACAGTGTAAGTGTTAGGGCGTGCGCTCACTGCGGATTTCTGGCCCGCGTCAGGGTTAGTACATTTTAACAAGGGTGGTAAAATAAAGAATGTCTCAGATCGCAGGAGTTTGATGCGTGAGACGAAGACAAGCGCAATAAATATGCGATCTGAGGCTTTCTTTATTACCGCCCGTGGTAAGTACAAAATTTTATGTCACTCCATGGCCAGGAAGTGGTATTTTCCGCGCGCGGAGCGTGCAGTAATTGCCACTTTATGGCCAGGTGTGACATAAATAGATTTTAACTTATTGGGTGGTCAAAAGTTAGTTATATGTGACATTTTCATGGCAAAGGTAATATATTGTCGGTATTGAGTTATTGGTACCTCCTTATAGCTGAGAACATTCTCCTTCATATACAAAAAGAACGAGATCGCTATGTTGAGCATTTTATTTTTAATAATTTTTTGAAGTTCCGACATATCATTATACTGTTTTGAGATATTCGAGTTTAAAGTTTGGAAGCCTAAAAAACCTAGTTATAGGTTGAAGTTATGGAGATAGTGGTTTTAAAATGTTCCACATACATTATATTACTCGACAAATCATATGTTGTCTCTAACATTTTACATTTTATAGAAATAATACAAGAATAATGCACGTAGGGTGTAGGGGCAAAATCAAAAATAAAATATTTTATAAAACTCAAAATCGACAGATTTTCAGCCGGCTTATGTTGATTTCTGAATATGATGTAGGTAAGGTTTATAATAAAAATAATGAAACAACCATATCTCAAGGCATTATTTTTTTAAATAATAAAACAAAAAAAATCAACACTTATATAAAAAAAATATAAAATGAACATTGTACTGTTAAATTCTCATAATTTACATTAATTTAGGAATAAAACTAACGATCAAGTGTAATTAAACACAAAAGTAATGTAGTTTTCTATCAAAAAAGTGACTTCAAAGTTTAGTAATTTTAACATGATTTTTGTATGAAAAGTGATCTAGGGTACCACATTGTCGCTATTCATAAGTTTAGAGAAATAAGAACTCCACTTCCATTATTTAACATAGTGTCCGCACTAGAAGTGCATATATCTAATACAAATATTATTATCAATCAATAACATAACTTATCTTATAAAAAATAACAGTCTTTTCGTCAGCTTTACTAATTTAGATCAAGTTTGTTAGTTTAACATTCCTTAGGGTACCACATTGTCGCCTTATGACTTATGAGATGAAAATTATTATTAAAACTTATTATATTAAAATTATTACTTACACAAGTAATCATATGCATTTAACATCATTATGAAAATGATTTACACCACTATTTTTAAAAGGGTAACAACACATAAAGCTAAGTGGACGTAACGGGCAGCTGAGTTACGAACTGTCAAGCAAATGGATGGGAGTAAACTTCCCTTTAGACAACACGTGTTACTACATTTTCCAATGGCCCCGATATAAACTATTATTATTATTATATTATTAACGTTTGACGGCAACCCGACGTAGTAGAGAGAGATAGCATGCGCCTGCGTCGGCTTACTTCAAAGGTTTGTGCCTACCGCGCCAACTCGCTACTTAGGTAGGTAGAAAGAAGTGTGGTTTATATCGAATCAAAATACATAATTTTAATTAAAATTTAGTTTAGGGTTTAGAACATGTGCCTAACAAACTAGTACATCGTGTTAGTGTGGGTGATAAGCGTGACGTGAACAAATAATACCTACCTAGTTAATGTTGTTATTTAATGATAATTTATAACGCACTAGCTTTTGCCCGCGGCTTCGCTCGCGTTAAATGCTCCATACAAACTTCCACCCCCCCCCCCCCCCCTTAGGGAAGGGGGGGGGGGTTAGAAAGAGACAAAAAGTAACCTATGTCACTCTCTATCCCTTCAACTATCTCCACTTAAAAAATCACGTCAATTCGTCGCCCCGTTTTGCCGTGAAAGACGGACAAAAAAACAAACACACACATAAACATTCCCATTTATAATATTAGCATGGAAGTATGGATTTAACGTCTGCAATTATTACATATTATGTTTTCTATATTATTATTATCTATTATTATGTTTTCTGAAGCTACGGTAGCCCAGTGGTTCAAGCATGCGGCTGTCAAGCGGCGGTCGTGGGTTCGAATCCCAGCTCGTACCAATGAGTTTTTCGGAACTTATGTACGGAATATCATTTGATATTTACCGTTAGCTTTTCGGTGAAGGAAAACATCGTGAGGAAACCTGCATACATCCGCGAATAAATTCAAAGTTGTATGTGAAGTCCCCAACCCGCTCTGGGCCAGCGTGGGGACTACTGCCCAATCCCTCTCATCTATGAGAGGAGGCCTGTGCCCAGCAGTGGGACGTATATAGGCTGATGATGATGATGATGTTTTCTAAATTATATTTTCATTTTCAAAGCAAATAAGTTTAATGAGTTTACTTCAAGCTTATGAGCGACAATGTGGTACCCTAGTCGGTAAACTTTGGCCGTGTTTTTTTCCGACTTTTAGTTGAAAAGTTTAACTTTTTATCAATACACCGTATTATTTTAAGTGTGTAGAAGCTATTTTTAATCAAAACAAATTTTCGCTATTTTCGAGTTGATTGACAAAATCAGTGATATCTCGGAATCCATAAGCGACAAAGTGGTACCCTAACCCTGATAACGTCACATATGAATAAGCCTAAGTAAAACGTCATGAATAAACTTTTTTCTATTTCTATTTCTAAAAGTGGCCTGAAATGGTTCGTGTAAGTAAACCGATGGCCGGTGTAGCTTTGCTTCGCGAACTTGGCTGACCCTCTGCCATGTGTCAGGGGCGACTCACTCACGTGACGTCATCGCGCCGCTCAAAGGTCCCACGTCGGGTGACTTTCAATGCGAGAGAAAGTGAGGTAGCGAGTGATGCACGTGCGATAGAAGGAGATGGCCAAGCGTCGGCACGTTGGGCTTGCCTCGCGCGGATTTGTTAACAGTGAGGCTTCTGTACGTAGTACTATTACTTATTCTGTGCTCGCGTTTTCTTTTTCGCCAAATTTCTGAAGTATGGAAGTATGGTTCCGCAGTGCGCGCACTTCAAAGAGGTTTCATACTTCACGGATTTTGCGGTAAAAGTCGCACGGCAAGTATGCAGCGTTTTCAGTGCTCGTCAGCTATTTTGTACTTTGCCTCTCATTTTCGCCTTTTGTGTTGCTCTAATTGTAGGTGGTCCTCCATACAAACATTTGATAATCTCTAATCGAATGCTGATTCGATTGGCATGGGGAAAAAATACTCATCATGCCTATTATACCTACTCTGTTTTTGTTTTTACAGATCGCAGACGGGACTCTCGCGACTCGAACGCGTCAGGTCCACGCGACAGTTCCACTGGCAGAAAGTCTACATCGAACAAAGACCGAGCTCCCAAGAGCAAAGTTTCAGGTAAACCATGTACTTTTTTTTATACCACGTCGGTGACAAACAAGCGTAAAGCACATCTGATGATAAGCGGTCACCGCAGCAGCAGGGCCTGTATGTACAGTCAAGGTCATTAATATGTATAAACTTTTTTACCTAATCGAATGCGGTCGACTGTGATTTATAAGCAAACGCATTCGATTAGATTAAAAAGTGTATACATATTAATGACATCGACTGTACTCCGAACTTCGTATGGTGCCATCCCTTTCACTCATATAGTGTACAAACACGAGAGTGAAGGGGACGGCACGATACGAATTTCGGATAGTTTCTAACCGACTTCAAAAAAGCCTCGTACATTGTTTGTTCTCAATTCTTCAGAACAACCATGGCGTCCCCTGCGTCATTCTGTTAAAACTGATTTTACAGACTTTAATTCTACTAAACACGAGTTTTAGCGTTCATTATAAACCCATTCTGACGTGGGCCAACTCTTGAGCATGCTAGAAGTCCATATTATATTATACTAGCGACCCGCCCCGGCTTCGCTCGGGTGCAACCTTCCTCTTGAATCACTCTATCTATTTAAAAAAACCGTATAAAATTCCGTTGCGTAGTTTTAAAAATCTAAGCATACAACGGGACAGACAGACAGACAGCAGGAAGCGACTATGTAATGATATATTTTTTCTATGAAGCTCGGTTACAACAGTCTCCTGGCTGGCCGGGACAGAATTTCCTAGCACATGACGGCCGCGAGAGTACCTATGTCGGCTCGAGATGATAGACTATCCGTCAGTTTCTAACAGCGCCAATAAAAAAAAACGCGTAGTCTATCTCGAGTCGACATACTCTCGCGGCCGTCATGTGCCAGGCCTACCGGAAAAGTTGATTGACCCAGAATCTATTTTTCGCTTATCACTGCGTATTATGTGTCAGGCTGGGACTCTCCGCTGGCGGACGAGGAGTCGACGCGGCGTGGGCGGCGGCGCGCGCACGCCAACACGCCGCCCGCCGGCACGCCCGCGAAACGCCGCCGCACCTGACGAGTAAAAGCTCCGACCATGCCACACATCACACCGCCATGTATAGTGTACATTCACGAAAACGCGCCCATCCACAGCGAATCTCAGGCTGGTTTTCCACTAGAGATATGCTATGATACGTTGCTATGGATGCGTTTGAAATCCACCAATCACATTCCTTTGTTCACATAGCATAGCTCTGGTGGGAAGGGGTTCAGCTAATCTATGTTTTTTATATGGAAAGATGCGAGCTGTGGATGCGTGCTATGGATGCGTGCTGTGGATGCGTGCTACGGATGCGCTCACGCTTCCCCGCTCACCGCGCTGCCGCTCCCCGCGCCCGCTGTCGATACATCGCATGGCTCGAGATGCGCATCTTCCTCGCGGCTGCGCATCTTCCTCGCACAGCTACGCTACGTAATATAGCATTAGTGGAAACTGTCACATAGTTTCGTAGCGTAACTTTCGCATCCTCGCAGCATAGCTGCGTAGCATAGCTGTAGTGGAAAACTAGCCTCATACTAATCCATGCGCAATTGTGCGCGGATTGGGCTGTCTGTGGAGCCGCGCCTTCGTAGATGACATGCACTATACAGTCAACATGGAAAATGTATATACAGAATACAGTGACAAAATATGCAAACATGAACTTAATGACAAGGGCAAAAGCTACACGGGCCTAGTGTACAAAATTATCTCCACACGGACTCTATGTCTAGTGGATAAGGCTCAGTGTAGTTCATTCTGTATTATTTAGCTTTGATACTTTTGATGCTGAATGTACAGTTGATATCGAAAATATCTATGCGCAATACAGTGACAATGCAAACACGACTTTATTGACAAGGGCGTAAGAGCGTACAGATATTGTCGCTTTGGAAAAGTACATATATTTATGCCTTTGGACTATCAGCATCACAGTTACAGTACTTTTATGTCACGAGCGCGGGTTTTCCATAATTGTAGTTGTGTTGTGATACATATTCAAAATTGTGAATGAAAATGATAGTTGTGATACATATGAACACATAGACAATGTAAACTCATAGCTTCTACGCTAACGCACACAATGACAATTTGCATGTATAGCTCAATCAACACAACCATGGGTCACCCGCGCTCTTGAGTGGAAACTATTGTAACTGATCATGAGTAGACCTTACTTAGTTGCAATACGTTTCACGAATGGTCAGTTAACTGTGATACTGATAGTACAGTCTACATTAGCACACTTCAATGCCCTGACAATCGATAGAATCGTGTTCAGATATTTGTGACCGCCTTGATCGCTCCCATATGTCCGATGGTGACTGTACTGGTTGCTTGGATGTTTCAGCTCACAGCTGTCATCACAGTGCAATTTATAACTTTACACGCGAAAAGGTTATAAAATTGTATTGAAATTACAGGTGTCAAAGTATAAAAGCTATAGAAAATAAAGAAAGAACGGGGGCATCAGGGCCGCACACATCGTGTCAGATAATTTAGTACCCACAGACAAATTTAGGAGAAAATTAGATTTTTATTTGTAAATGATCAATTGATCATGTTCATATCGGTCGAAAGCGATAAGAAACCTTATATGACGCTTTCGGGCGCCCTGAGGGGCCTACCGGGAACCGAAAACGAAATATCTGCCTCTCTGTCGCACTTGCATATTGGAGCAACAGAGAGGGGGATTCTTCGTTTCCGATTCCCGGTAGGCCTCCTGATCCCCATAACAGTGTCAACGTCAAGGAATCTTATCTGGGAACCTAAATGTATGTGTCGTGCCTTGATTACAACCCTTGTGAATGTATTTGTCAATTTTCTTTGATTAAACATTCAATGAAATAGACTAAATCAAACTAATGCTCATATTTTTCGAATGATCTTTTATCATTACATTAGAGTAAGAAAATTATGTCGATAAATAGTTCTAAGTTTTGAATAAATAAATACCACTTAGTTAAGTTTCCGGTTGAAGTGTTTTATTTATTTACTCTCTTTTTCAAACTTCTGGAACATGTTATGAGATAAGGAGTCGGAAGTGACTGTGTAAGTTGTTTTCACAAACTTCGAGACCATTTTTATAAGGCACATCATTCTCTTATTTTTGTCCCATTTGTTTGAGGTCTGTACAGTATGTAGGACAAGGCATCATAGACCCAATTTGACCAAACTCCGGATAGCTCAGAGTGCCCAATAAATAACCATATTGTTGCGCGCCTAGCCTTAAGCGCTTTATACACGGTCCATCTTGCTGGACGTCCCGCCAAGGTCATGCACGATGAAAAAACACCATGCATAGGCTAGAGGTACGTCGATAATTATTATTGTTTGCTGGATTTGCACAAACAATTTTGCATCCAACGAAAGCCCCCACCGCGAGCGTGGAGCTTGGACGTACGTCAGAGCGGTCCTGCGTCGTGCGTGCTTGATCGTGTATAGACTTGCTGTACAGCAGATTTAACATTTATACTTAGCGATTTACTCTGCTCACGCTTGATGCGCGCACGATAGTCTGTATTACATCCAGCACCGCGGCCTAGAGCTGCTGTACAGCCGTGATATATCGTGATTAAAGCGCTTTATAAGCAACACCAGCTGAAATTAAACGAACCTAAGTCATCGGATTTGTAAAAAAAAGTTATGGAATATGACTGTCACTGTCAGTTGTGTTATGTCAATGTCAAAAAAGTAAACAGAAGTGAACGTCTTTATGTTTGTTATTATTTTATGTGAAACCACCATAAATTATTGATTGCAACATTGCGGAAATATACGGAACCATGGCTTTGCCGACTGCCCAACCAGCGGAGGTTTTGAGAGCATGGCAGAAAGACGACCACTATGAGAAACAACTTGCAGGATCGTTGGCTAGACTTATGCCTTCATATCACGCGTCTAAAGCCGTCCCTATATCTTCTCTACTTTATAAATCATTCACAACGCTCAACGACTTGCAGACGCTCGGCGAAGAATATTCTGGAATCGTCCAGGTCGACGAAACTTACCACAAACTACCAACGTTCAGCAACCGTCTACTCAGCATCATATTGTCTGTGTTTGGTGAGAATTTAACTAGAAGGCTACTCCGTCACGCTGAAAACGCAGTCGAACAAAATGCCACGTTAAAACCAGCCATACAGAACTCGCTTGTAGTCTTCTTAAAGGCACTGGCAAATATGCTACCTCAGTTTGAAAGTATACACAGAGCCCTATGTTATATTAGTGGAGGGCCTATTCAGCTTGGGAAAACGGTTTCAGGGATAGACTATGTACAGGTTAGACCGGCAGCAGCTGCTTATTATGCTCATTTGAGATTATTAGGAATGGTAACACTGCTACATGCATTTGTTTCCTGTGGTCAAAATATATATCAGGCGAAACGGCACATGGATCAAATGAGAGAGTTCCCAAATGAAGTTGATAGCAATAAATCATGTGTAGCGTGCTTGGAAGAGATAGTTCAACCCTGTGTTCTGCCATGTGGGCATATTTTTTGTATGGAATGCTCTTATGGAGCATTGGAAACTTGCGCTTTATGCCGCACACCATTTTTGAAGAATAGTGTTGTGCCCCTTATGAATTATTGCCCATGACATTTTGTATTTTAGTTCAGATTGTATACCAAAGTTATTATATATAAGCTATACATGGTAATGGGATGAGAAAGATGGGACGGTTTTATAACTTGTTTTAAGAAAAAATCTAAATAAAGGGTATTAATGTTACAATTTTCTCTTATTATTCTATAATATTAAGAAGCATGTTTATGCACACAGAGTTATAATGCTTTGTAATATCTGAGCATGTCTTTATTTGATTTAACTTTATGCCTTGGCTCCTGGGAGGCCTGGGATGATTCAAGAAAGAAACACATTACATAATTAAAATAGAAGATGGTCTCACAAGTCTTGCGAAATTGCAAGTGTGTAGGTCAAATATATTCTAACATGTGCATCAGGAGTCAGGATGGCGGGTGGACCTCGGGAATTTTAATGAAATGTTTACAGATATTTGGTACCTTTTTTGTACATCTGTGTAACGAACATGTGTGAAACGAGATATCTTCAAAAGTAGGTCCACCCGCTATCCTGACACATATATTTTTAACTTATTGGGTGGTCAAAAGTAGCCTGAAATGTTTCGTGTAAACCCATGGCCGGTGTCGCCTTGTTTCGCGAACTTGGCTCACCCACTGCCGTGTGTCTAGATTTAATTCATATTATAAAGCTTAAGTTCCAGGCGGACGAAGTCGCAGGCATTACCTAGCAGAGATATATTAATGTGTTGTAAGTCCTGTAACGAATGATTCAGATGAGAGTTAGCAGTGTCTGGCTGGCAGGCCTAAAGCATATTTGGATGGCGATGGCGGGCGGTAGACTAGGTACTGTTAGCAAATAAAATTTAATTGGTTTTCATCTAGTTTAGAACTAAGTAGTGAGTAGCTGGAACTGGGTTGCTACACCGCGAACAACATACAAAGTTTTCCCTCTCTGTCGCACTTGCAAAGTCTGTATGTAAGTGCGACAGAGACGTTTTAGACCACCATGGCTCTGCCATTTTGTAAAAAAAAACCTTTACAACTGAATCGACAAAAAAGCCCGCTGAATCGATTGAGAAAGAGAAAAGCTGGATAAAGGTACCCGCGGAACATACGAAAGCATTTTCGAAAAGGGGACACTTCATTCACTGTGTCAATTAAGGCGGTTCCATGAGCCAGATATGCGAAAATACCCCAAGAATTATCCCATTTTTCTCAGAATCTTTGATATTTGTAGACGTAGGAAAAATACATATTATTCTTGATTATGTTATCTTTAATAACACAGCTTTCGATACACGATTCATAACACTTCGCTCGATACAATTAATTCCCAAAGTAACCTCCAATTTGATTTCTTTTTCCAACTTTACTTGTTTTTTTTACTATGTGACACTATGAAACATAAAAAGGAGAAAAATCAATCATAACTAAAATAGTAATTTGACAGCTTCCGAATTTCGATAATTTGAGAAAATATTTTTAAATGAATAAAAATCAACAAATTCTACCGTAACAAGATATGCGGCCTGCAAGCTCTATCTCTGTTAGCCTTTCGAAATGTGACAGTGACGGCTGAGCGCTCGATGTTGATTTCGTCTGGGTACATGAACGGCCTTAATTGATCTGGCCGTCGTTCCGCCTGCCTATTACAAAGAACGCATACTGATCCTGATGATTGATCATTATCTATCTTTCTAGTGAAAAAATACCTAATTACCACAAGGATACCCACCGTAGCTCAGTTGGTTAAGAGCGATGGATGGGTTCCAGAGATCGTGCGTGTAAATCCCACCTGTGGTGTTTAATTTTTCAATTTTCACTTTGATTACATTATGATTTTTAGCGGACGCATCCGTAATTTAATTATACATACACACCTATTAACCTTTTCAACCCCAAGTCATATACAAAAGCTACTCATGACATTGGAATATCAAACGAGAATTTGAACCCTATACTATACAAATGCATGTCTAGGTTGACATCGCACTGCACGCCGTGACGGATAAATTCGTCATTGGCATTGAACCGATGTAGAGGATGGTTAGTCGTTGGCGATGGCGTTAGAAGCACTTATCAATAACGCCTTATTACTCGAACCCTTTTGATCAAGCCTTTTTAGGGATCGTCCTAATTGGCGCGCGACTACGCGATGATCGCGCGATCGCGCGACTTTAACTTAGAATATTTACTAGGTAGCAAAAGTCGCGAATTCGCACGATAATCGCGTAGTCGCGTTTGTTTTAGGACGATCCCTTTAGGACACCTATTCGAGTTCAATATCGCGAATTTCACTTGCGCGATCGCGCGATCATCGCCTTGTACTTATTAGGACGATCCCTTACGGGTACGAGACTCGCAGGATAGTTTTATTCTGCGGAGTCACGTAGGTATAACGATTTTAATTGCGTATAGTAGGTAGGTACTTTTATCTCACGAGCGCAGGTGAGCCATGGTTGTGTGTGGATGCACATTGTCTATGTGTGCGTCGGCGTAGAGCTATGAATTCACGTTTTCTATGTGTTCATATGTGTCAAAACTACAGCAATGGCCAACCCGCGCTCGTGAGATAAAAGTACTATAATGTAGTTAAACTCGTATGCCAGTCTTAAGAGGCCTTACAAGTTTTTTATTTATTTCAAACTAGCTTTTGCCCGCGACTTCGTCTGCGTAGAACTCGCGTCATCGCGTTAGAATGTTATTTCATTCTTCTATTTCATGCGCTTACCTAGTTATCTCTATTCCATTCTAACTTAAACCCCGTTAAGACTGTACGAACAAAAAGTTGGTATTTTACAAAATATACGGTTTTTTCTAACGTCATATCTTTGTTCAAGTGACTACATTGTTAAAGTAAACTTCTGTTTTGTATAGATAAACTCTTATTCTAGACCATAGCGTTGCTAAACTTTTATTTCTATGTACGATTATTTAAAACAGTCAGGTTTTCGTCGGAGTGTTTTGCAAAAATACGCGTCAGAGCTATCTTTCAGGTACAATATTTCCATTTTAAATTGTCAAAAACGATTGGATGTTTATCTTTTACAATAAGATGTATAGTCTTTTAGTACATAGCGATCGCACTAGTTCTGAAATATTGGTTTTTACTATCTAAAAAAAATACTACAAAATGTCTAAATCGGTTTGTTTAAACATTTTTTTCCTCACATGTTTTATAATATTTTGGAAACAAAACTTATTATTATAAAACTACAGGTTTTGCTTGATATTTCTTATTTTTTTTAACGCTTATGGATAACCCACTTAATTTAGACGAATTTTTAAAAACCACTATAATTCACAGTATAACAGCGCGCGACAACGTTGTTCGATTCATTACGCGCCGGGCCTTCCCAAGGAACGCACGTGTCGCTCTCCTCGGTGCGTTAAGGTCGGTGACCAAGCTCACACCGACACTACTATTCTGTAGATGTAGCGCGTCCGCTTCAGATTAATAATTTGATACTTGGTAAGTAAGTTAACATGCTAAATTTATTAATTTTATTTCTTCTCAAAGTACTAAAGTGATATGATTTTTTACAGAAATGGGCAATAAACGTAAATTGTTTGGGACGAAAAAATCCAACAGTACTACGGCCACACAAGTTAAAAGGTAAAGGTATGATTCCGCTGCCGACTGCATACAGCAACTGCACGTTCCGCCGCACTCCAAATTGAACCGTAATGGTATGCGTAAAAAGCTCAATTTGAAATGAGCGGAGAAGTGTCGGGTTTGGAGTGCGGCGGAAGGCAGTTGTTGTATGCAGTCGGCAGCGGAATTATACCTTAAGGCACCATGTTACCTATTACCTATTGCTGCTAGTGATATTTCTATGTCTGGATATGTGCTTCTATGTTCTTGACGTTCTGTGAACATTTCGGATCTTTCCTTTAATTGTAAAATTCAAACTCTAATATTTTTTTATTCTTAACGAGCGCCCGATAATTTATGATTGCGTTGTTTGAACTAGTTATCGAATTATATGTATGTGAAATTTCAAATTTTTAAGCCAAGTAGTTTCTGTGGAAAGTAATTTAAAGTAAAACTAGTCCCCGAAACACGTGGACTCCACGTAATTATCATTCCAAATTTGACTTTTTTCCTGACAAACTTATTCCAAATTTGTTGATTAAGTCGTGTTCATGCACCTCTAAAAATAGTTTGTATAGTCTCCCAACATATGTTTACTGGTTGTTATCTTTTGTGTGAATTTACTCTCATATTCATATTCATTTATATTTTTTTATTCTTAACGAGCGCCCGATAATTTATGACTGCATTGTTTGGACTAGTTATCGAATTATATGTATGTGCAATTTCAGATTTTTAGGCCAAGTAGTTTCTGTGGAAAGTAATTTAAAGTAAAACTAGTCCCCGAAACACGTGGACTCCACTCCACGTAATTATCATTCCAAATTTGACTTTTTTCCTGACAAACTTATTCCAATTTTGTTGATTAATTCGTGTTCATGCACCTCTAAAAATCGTTTGTATAGTCTCCCAACATATGTTTACTGGTTGTTATCTTTTGTGTAAATTTACTCTCATATTCATATTCATTTATATTTTTTTATTCTTAACGAGCGCCCGATAATTTATGACTGCGTTGTTTGGACTAGTTACCGAATTATATGTATGTGCAATTTCAGATTTTTAGGCCAAGTAGTTACTGTGGAAAGTAATTTAAAGTACCAGGCCGAACGTCACAATGTACATGACAGTTATCACGCTCCCAAACGTAAAATTTATAAAAAAATAACGTTGTTTTTTGCGTAATTTCTGTATGAAACACAGGTTTTTTATTAATTTCGCGAAAATGAATAGTCAGAAGTAAATAGATTAACACATATTTAAGTATTAATAATGTGTAATGAGATAATAAATGTCGATCGTTTTTTGTATGAAAATCGAACCACCTTAATAAGTGCGTAGGTACGTAATGTTAATAAAATAAAAACATTTAAAACTCACCACATTTTTTTCCTACCTCACTCTAACTCTATAACAATGATCAAGACTTGTCAGTTCAACCGGCAGCACTCGAACCGCACGCACACAGTAATCGTTTTAGTGTGTAGCTAAACATGGCCGCTCGCAGGGAGATCGCGGCTAGGATGAGTTGGAGCGAAATGTTCGTACCCTCTTAAGGGATGATTTCCGGGATAAAAGTATCCTATGTCCTTCCCTAGGACTCAAACTATATCCATAACAAATTTCATCTAAATCGGTTGAGCATTTTAAGAGGAAACAGGCAGACAGAGTTACTTTCGCATTTATAACCCGCCCCAGTTTCGCACGGGTAGTCCAGTTTTAAATTTATTTATCTAAGCTTTTGCCCGCGACTTCATTCGCGTGAATATCCATTATCCATATCAACTTCTACACCGTATTTCGCCGGGTTGTCTCGCCAAACATTGCGCACGCCGGCTCAATGCGCCCACATGAAACATGACAGAGGACTAAATATATGTTATTAACTTATTATAGATGTAGATGAAAACGCTCGCGAGCGAAGTGAGCGCGAAACTTTTCGGATATTCTGATACGGGTGTGGAAAATACTTCATACGCATCAAGTAATGAAGATAAAAACGCGAGCGCAGCGAGCGCGAATTCTTTCAAACATTACGATGTAGGTGCGGAAAATACTTCATACGTATCAAATAGTGTAGATGAAAACGCGAGCGCAGCGAGCGCGAAATGTTTCGAACATTAATGCAGGTGTGGAAAAGACTTCATACGCACCAAGTAATGAAGATAAAACGCGAGCGTAGTGAGTGCGAAATGTTTCGAACATATGCAGGTGCGGAAAATACTCATCAAGTAATGTAGATGAAAACGCGAGCGCAGCGAGCGCGAAATTTTTCGAACATTCTGATGCAGGCGCGGAAAAGACTTCATACGCATCAACTATAATGTAGATGAAAACGCGAGCGTACGGCGCGCGAAAATTTTTTGAACGTTATGATGTAAGTGCGGAAAATGCTCATCAAGTAATGTAGAAGAAAACGCGAACGCAGCGAGCGCGAAATTTTTCGAACATTATGATGCAGGTGCGGAAAATACTTTACACTCATCAAGTAATGTGTATGAAAGCGCGAGCGCAGCGAGCTCGAAATATTTCGAACATTATGATGCCGGTGCGGAAAATAATTCATACGCATCAAGTCATGCAGATGAAAACGCGAGCGTAGCGAACGCGAAATTTTTACGAACATTATGATGTAGGTGCGGAAAATACTCATCAAGTAATGTAGATGAAAACGCGAGCGTACGGCGCGCGAAAATTTTCGAACATTATGATGTAGGTTGTGCGGAAAATGCTCATCAAGTAATGCTTCAATCAAAATAGAAGAAAACGCAAACGCAGCGAGCGCGAAATTTTTCGAACATTATGATGCAGGTGCGGAAAATACTTCACACTCATCGAGTAATGTGTATGAAAACGCGAGCGCAGCGAGCGCGAAATATTTCGAACATTGTGATGCCGGTGCGGTAAATAATTCATACGCATCAAGTCATGCAGATGAAAACGCAAGCATAGCGAACGCGAAATTTTTACGAACATTATGATGCAGGTGCGGAAAAGACTTCAAACGCATCTGTAATTTAGATGAAAAAGCGATCGTAGCGGGCGCTAAAGTTTGGTAAAGTGCGGAAAATAGTTCATATTCATGAAGTTTTGTAGATGAAAACGCGAGCGCAGCGAGCGCGAAATTTTTCGAACATTATTATGCAGGTGCGGAAAATACTTCATACGCATCAAGAAATGAAGATGAGATCGCGAGCGTAGTGAGCGCGAAATGTTTCGAACATTATGATGCAGGTGCGGAAAAGACTTCATAAGCATCAACTATAATGCAGATGAAAACGCGAGTGTAGGGCGCGCGAGAATTATCGAACATTATGATGTAGGTGCGGAAAATGCTCATCAAGTAATGTAGATGAAAACGCGAGCGCAGCGAGCGCGAAATTTTTCAAACATTATGATGCAGGTGCGGAAAATACTTCACACTCATTAAGTAATGTATATGAAACGCGAGCGCAGCGAGCGCGAAATGATTCGAACATTCTGATGCAGGTGCGGAAAAGACATCATTCTCATTAACTATAATGTAGATGAAAACGCGAGCGTACGGCGCGCGAAAATTTTCGAACATTATGATGCAGGTGCGGGAAATACTTCATTCTCATGAAGTTATGCACATGAAAACGCAAGCGCAGCGAGCGCGAAATTTTTCGAACATTATGATGCAGTTACGGAAAATAATTCCTACGCGTCAAGTAATGTAGATAAAAAAGCTAGTGCGAAATGATTCGAACATTATGATGCAGGTACAGAAAATACTTCATACGCATCAAGCAATGTAGATGAAAACGCGAGAGCAGCGAGCGCGAAATATTGAACAAAAAAAATTTGTTGACCTATTAAGTGGCTTTGTAAAGAGGTAGTTGGATAGATATTTTTTTTGTTCATAAATTATTGGAATTTACGAAATTTTGTTCCGATGAATTTAAAATTTGGTAATAATGATTGTTATTACGTATTTTTTACCAACAAATACTAATATATTGATAAATTAGATTTTTTTGTTTTGAAATTTCCTTATTTTTCCTATAAAAACCAACTTAACTTTGCGGTCGGTTCGGAACCCTAAATGTGCGAAGTCCGACTCGCACTTGGCCGGTTTTTTTTGCTTTCCAATCCGCCTGTTCGAATTTGGTCATACTTGATGTTTATTGTTACGTAGGTATGTATGTTTTAATAACGAATACCAATTATATACCCTAAATTTATGTCTGTTACGCGCTGAACATATTTTATACATTTTGCTGACGGAAAACGCAACTAATCGGCACCTCGAAGAACCTCAAAGATGAAACTCATATCGAGTATTAAGAAAAGTAAATAAGTAAATGTCCGCCATCTTCAATTTGAAAATGGATAAGTATCATTCTTGTAATGAGCACCTCAAAAAACAATATTTTATACAAAAATGCGCATACTTAATATATAGGTAGTACATGTCGCAAGTGCTACCATGCAACCGAGAGCCCGCCGCTCTGCGTAGGTAAAGTACCCTCCATCGAAAACAAAAAAAAACCGAGGTTGCGTAGTAAGGTTTGTGAATATTGATAGCGACTGACTGACCAACATAATTAGATCTCTCATTTCAAACAGTTAATATGATTTGAGGGACTTTTGTATTTTTGTCTATAGCCTTGATAGGCAGAGGTATTGTTATTTCACCCCCCATTTTTTCAAATACTATCTGTTTATTATACAATGTTTGAATGAGGTTCTATTTACTTTGCGTCCATGTATATACTTACCAACTTTCAAGCCTGTAAATCATGAACTGAAAGACTTCTCATACGAAGTTTAACCCCTCTTTTCACCCCCTTTCATCCCTAACCTGTATGATTTTTATAGCCTATAACCTGGCCGGAGATCCAATAAACATATTAGTGAAGGCTGTATTAAAATCCATTCGCTAGTTTTCGCGTGATAGTTAGACATATAAACAGACAGACAAACAGACAAACACAAACAGACAAACAGACATGAATTCTAAAAACAGTTGAAACGTGTTCTGTTATCGATTCTTAGACCCCTCCATCGATTTTTTTACTAATATCTTCAATGTACAGATTTTCGACCCTCTTCTGCTTTATTATATGTATAGAAGATAGATAGATTGTGACAAAAGTATTGATAATACCAATAAAGAGATTATAGGATACGACGATATTAGTAAAGTTTTAGATAGTAACATTGCCCTTTTTTGATTTTATTGTGTGTTTAGACGGAAAAAAGCAAACACAGTCGAAAACAGTCGATTTGGAGTGAAGTTTGAAACGAAATATCTTAATGAAAAATGAAAGAAATATATTTAAAATTTATGTCATTAGGTCGCAATAATCCTGTTCTAGATAGAAACATTGATAAAATTTCAAGAAACTTGTCAGATAAACAGAAAATGGCCTTAAAGCTTAAGCCACACAGAGAGCGGGCGGGCGGTAGCGGGCGGGAGCCGCGCGGGAGCTACCACCCGCTCCCGCTCCTATGACGTATGAAAGCCTCTTGACCTGCCGTCTGTACCTGCCCCAGCTTCCACTTTGACAGCACACGCGACCAGTCTCACTCGGCTGTTATTCCGGGGTGTGTCAAGGGCACGTTGCAGACTAGGTAGTTGGGAGTCAAGGGCGGGCTGGAAATACTCGTAAGACCGGGCGGAAGTGTAGGGAGGATTTTGTCTGCGAAGTGGACGGAAAATAGTTGACCTCGGTATTTCATTGTTTATTTTCCATTGTTTTAAGGCCGCGGTTATGTTTTCATAAGTATATTGTCTCATACATGACGTCGGAAATTACGCGTGTGCATAAACGGAGTCCTCTTATAAATAGGGCCCATTAATTCTGTAACTGTCACAACCTGGAACTTCCAGAACCTAAATTAGAAATATACAAAAATTGGCCATATTACAGAGCAATAAAAATATATAACATATATATACCAACCCACATTAAAACTATACCTACCGAAACCTTCATAAATACCCTTAAATCTAAATTGATAGAAAAGCGCTACTTGTTATTCCATAGCTGAATTTATGGAAGATTCAAAATTGTAAAATGTTTTACAACTTGTACCTAGCTATAAGTAATTGTAAATGTTGCTACACCCTTCCTGGGTTCACTGTATCTTACATGGTTGATGGTTGCTATAAATGATCTGTTTAATCTGTTAATTTTGGTCCCTTTTGTGAAGAAGCCCATTCTAGGACATACTTGGTCAGTCTATTTGGGTGTCAATCCCACTATAGCCCCATTTGGTTGTCTAATTATGGGATAGCTGAGACTGTTTCATGTCTATAACGACGTCTATGTAGTTAAACTCGCATTCGAGGTTCGTACGGTACAGTCAGCTGCAGAGAAAAGGTACCCCCCCTGCATAGATATTTGTGTGCACGGGGGTCAGGCTTCTCTGCAGCTGAGTGTCTTTGGGCCTTTAATCATAACTTCCTAATATATGTAGGTACAGTCAAGGTCATTACTAATATAATATTATGTACTTACTGCAAGGTCCAAAATACGCATGTCCTATATCAGGGAATCGGACTATAGCTGGGTCATAAAGACTTGAAAAAACAAAAGTCGTCCCTTCTGTGGTCAATAGTTAAGGGCTTATGTGCATGTAAGCTATGTTTCACGTGAATTAATAGAAACGGAGACGCTGTTGATGCGGGTTACTAGAACAATCCACAGAATAAGTAAGCGGCGCTCGTCCGCAGTCTTCTCGAGACGAACGCAGTGGTTTGGAGTCCACATGAGAAAAAATACTCTCTCATGTTGGAACAGATTCAGAAGATCTTTCTAAGAACACTGTACAAGAGAATACATTCTTATTACCCATATACTCGTATGTACCCTACCTTATTTTTACAGGGGCCCTAGGCTAAGACTCCTTACAATTTCGTAGGTTACTCTCCCTGGCTAAATTTACCATCGACATAGTCCGAAGCAGGATCGACTGTGCAGGTCTTGTCGAAGCTTTTGTGCGTCTTTTAGCGCCGTGTTGGTACACTCGCGTCCGAAGGCACCCCTTGCTGGCGGTGCCGGCTGCGCGCACGCGGTCGCACACGCACACTCCGGTCTCGCGCGCGCTCGCGTTTCTCAACTCCGTGCTCGAAGCGCACCCACAGTGTGATCTGTTCGCAAGTCCGATTGGTCGACTGATGATAGAGTGCAAGAAGGTAGCGGAACGTGAGATGCCTGCGAGCACAATAGCATAAGTTTTTCATGTATTTGTCTATTATAGTAATATTTAAGTTTGTACCACTTTGGCTCTGCTGTCAAGGTATACATGTTATTGTTATAAAAAAAAAGTAATAGTCCAATCTAAAATTAAGCTTGTAGCCCTTAACTTTTAATATGTCCACAGGAAAGACGCGAACCTAAATCTCTTTATGACCCAGCTACTGTGTGTCTATATGTAGGTATGTATGTAGTCAAACAACACGATGTATGATATCTATTTATTGATTTCATAATACAATATAATAATCTTGACCAAGTGATTGAAGTACGATATTTAACAGTAAATAAAATTTGTAGCAATAATTAACAGTGTAGATACTTATAAGTAAGGTAATACTTTAATTATAGGTCTTAGCTTATTGTGCAGCCCTCTGTAATACCTACTATGTACAAGGTAGGTATAGTATAATGCGCGTTCCACGACGACGCGCCCCTCCACAAGCTAAACTCATACTAATTTATGCGCATTTGTAGGGATCGTCCTAATACAACGCGATCACGCGATGATCGCAAGTTCGCGAGAGTAAAACTCGCGCGACCGCACGTTCACTTCAAACATATTGAACGCGAACGTGTCCTAAATACGCTATTTGACTAATTTTTTTTTATAATGCCAATCGAACCAGCTTTTAGAGACCATCAAATGTCTATATGGGACCAACACCATTTAGAGCACAATAAAGGGCTAAAATTAGGGACAAACCTAGCTCGACGCTAGCGGGTCTCAAAAAGGCTCCTACAAATTGGCCCTGGCAAATGACGTCACTTGCACTGCATTCGACCAACCGTTGTATGGGAAAATTAGTATTTTGCTGTTTTAGTCGTAAATTAATACCTTTTATTTGAATTTTGGACGGTAAAAAATTTTACATAATTTTCTTTTTATGATTTTGGTAAAATTTTATAATTTACGATTTATTGTGATATTTTGATGGCTAACTATCCAAAAAGTGACACTGTGTTATAAATTTTAATATGTGTCAAATACCGTATTGACAATCGCGCGACGCAATCGCGCGACGCGAACTTGCGATCATCGCGTGATCGCGTTGTATTAGGACGATCCCGTATGGATCGGGCTCTGGAGGGGCGTGCCTTCGTGAATGAAACGCACCCTTAGCTTAAGCCGCATCAACTATACAAGAGGAATAATTTGTTCAGTTATCAAGTTCAAGTTTAACCCGTTTATTTAACTAAAACATTAATTATGAACTCCATCGTTCTGTTATTGTTCGGCCCTATACAAATACTGTCATGTACCTACTGTACAATTAACTATAAGGTGCTTAATTCCCTAAGTTAAAGGTTTAGGTACGCTGATCTACAATAGGGATGATGACACTACAAAAGAAAATCAATAAATCCAAATTTTCTACATGAAAGCTCAAATTCTCAATCAACCGGCGAAAAAAGTAATTCAAAAAAATAAATAATTACGTAATTATAAGTCGTCCAAGTTTTAAGAGTAGCTATTTTCTGTCGCTTTTCCGCAAAACGCACCTTTGTAATTTTGTATTTAACGATCGTCATTTACTATGGCGCTACTCAACAGTGACGTCACTGTTGAGTAGCACTTTCTCTCTCTAACTACAAACATTCTAACCGTTGTAGCTTTGTTATTTTTTGAGATATTTGAATAGGATTTTCACTATTTGGCATAGTTTTACGTCTTCTTTCTATTCAACATCCCTACTATTTCCCATCGAAGCAGGCCTTCATGTAGGTAACGAAAAATTTCCTTTTTTTCATTAAAAATGGGATTGCTCTTGGCCGGCGTCTAGTCCGGGGGCACAGATGAGGCCGACGGTGGAGCGAGCTCACCCAGAAGATGCCTATTCACTCTTTTTTTTAAACCTGACTGTGGCTTTTTAGTCTAGGCCCAATAAAGCTATAGGAGTGCGCGGTTCTACTGGCCTGTTGAATAAAAATGCTATTGAAGTGAATGTGTGTATTATCAATTTAAATCTCAGAAGGGTAAGGTACCTACTTACGTCACATTTCATAATACACGTATTCCAATTGCGATAGCGTTTGCAGTTACACAATTAAAGCTAGAGGGCTGCACGCCAAACCATGTTGACATAGCCACAGGACATAGCCAACGATAATTACAGAGGAAATAACAATAGTTAATTATAAACTCTGAAACAACATGCTTAACCTAAGTCTACGGGGCCAGAAATTAAACTAGTTAAGTAGATGTATTTAAATTAAACGTTTGTAGTAAAAGCGGGTGTCTTCTTTAATGATGCATGCCTAAATGATGTAGGTAATTAGGTATATTGAAGTTAAAAATCGGGTTCTCATCGGAAACCACCAACTGGTAATCACAAACATTGTGAACACAAACACATCTGTGAGTTTTGCTCCTATTTATTTCCCAGTAAGTAGCAACTGGTGAAAATAACCGCGAAAATCTGGTATTGCTGTAGGTACTTTTTGAAATGTGAAAAATTCCTAACTTTTGAAACAATCATTGGGACAACTTTCCGGAATGGAAAGGTAACAAGACCGAAGACCGATAGAGTTAGAGAATATGCGTTAGAAAATCTGTTTAACTCTAAAAATATAGGTAGTTAGGTACGATTATTGTAAAATCCTGAATAATTAATTAGGTTCTCCTAAGCCAGTCCAGGACATGACACATTTAATTTTAAATTAGGATAAATATTTTCTGTTGTACCTAATTGTACTACTTATAAGTACATTGCATTCACTTTTCGTTTCGTAACGGGGACCCATAAATATGAACGAATGAAATACTTACAATTTCCGATGGCAATTGTATGTACAGTCAAGTGCAA
Source organism: Cenopis cana (assembly GCA_951800055.1). Classification (NCBI taxonomy): domain Eukaryota; kingdom Metazoa; phylum Arthropoda; class Insecta; order Lepidoptera; family Tortricidae; genus Cenopis; species Cenopis cana. The sequence continues at coordinate 4,503,772 of OX637495.1, forward strand.
AAATATGTATCGAGTGTATACTCTCATAAATAGGGTACTAAAACCTTAATTCACCGACATAAGAGCTATGGGACACATTTTTGAGCAAGTTGTATGCACCCATATTTTTGCACTTGACTGTACCTAGTTTGCTTTGGTATAAAGTTTGACTTTTACCTGACTAGACTACCGAAGTATTTCGACTTGGTCTTATTTTAATATTTTACCGTTCGTCGCGGAATATAGTACTAAATACATACGTTCGTGTACAAAGGTCAACAGTTACCTATTTGTTAAAATAATTATGAAGAATATCACGAAAGCTAATTTATAAGTTTGTTTTATAATGCATTGGACCAAAACATCCAAATTTGACATTTTCTTAAACTTCTTGTGTAATTTGTCAGAAATTTCCGAGAACTTCCGCGACTTTTTGGAAACTTTCTGCAACTTGCACGTCTGTAGAAGAAATATGTTCTACAATAACCTATTTGGACACGCTTGAAAAGTGTCTGAAGGTCTCTCTAAAACGCTACAATTATCTATTAAAAACAGACACATATAGTTATTAGAAATATATGATAAAATATAGCTCGATTTTGACATTTTTCATATACTTCTAGATAAAGTTGTGACAGTTTCGTGACAAAAAAAACATAGTTGTTAGGTCTAACACTTTATAAGTACTAAATCAACACGTTTCGTTCTTACACGCAAGGCAACAGTCTTAGCAGCGCGCTGTATACACTTAAAATTATTTGATCTGGCCTAGTTGTATCAAATTAGTTCGTTCAAAAAGCGACTTTACTGTCTAAGCATGAAGATTCGGATAATATTTCGGATTCGGAAAGTATCGGACATTTAAATAATTTCAACTATAACAATAGGTACCTATGCCAACAAAGGCATCGCATTTGCTGCGCAGCGTGTCTCACGAATAGGGTTGCCAACCGTCCCGCCTCAGGCGGGACGTCCCGTTTCCAGCACCCTAGGCGATGCGTCCCGCAAAGGATGCGTGCGGGACGCCAATTGTCCCGCTTTCAAGCCTTGGCAGAATTATAGGAACTGGAGCGAACATTTTGTTTCATTTCAGGAAAGGGTGCACAACTTCGATAAGTGAAAATAAGTAATTTGTATCCCGCTCCCGGAGGACCGTACTCGTAATAAGATAATTTTAGCTCGGAAATCATCCACTAAGAACGTATATCTCGCGGGAATAAATAATGTATCCTACATCACAATTATACGTTAACAATATATATACGAGTGCGTGAGTCCCGCATTTTTTTGCCAAGTCCCGCAATTCTACAACAAATGTCCCGCAAATCGGAGCACATAAGTTGGCAACCCTACTCACGAATGACATTTCAGTGACACGGTGCACTGGTGACATGCGCTCACGACTTCTGCCGGTGTTTTATCTCTCCCTTACACATGTGATTATGCGTAAGAGAAAATGAACAATATGACTGACACCTAGCCTTAAGAATACCAAATCCACGAACAGAATACAACCAACACCGATAAGGCAATTTCACAATCTGTGCGTATTCTGACCGTAACCTAACAAGAGGAAGCAAATGTTGGATCCCGAATAAATAGCAAACTTATGTCTGAATTGCAAAGACATAAAGGTCATTTTCAAATGCCCAGAATTATGATCTGTTTATACGCCCTTAGCCAAATATTAGGCTCTAAGTTACCGTACATTTAAGAAACAGGAAGGTTAGTGCTTTTTTATTTTTCAGAATAGGTATGACCCTTATTTTTTTTACTCGTAGTGATGCGTAAGTGGGTCGAACTTAACTTTGACTTAATATTAAATCGCCTACAAATGTAGGTAGGTGGGTACAATCAAAATAACGACGTATTTTGGCACTTAGGTCTGGCTGCCCAGTTATATAGGCTTTGAAAAAAGGACATAACTATTTGAAACAGGGGCCATATTCGACTTATTTTAATGGCATCACATGATATCGCTAAGTTTATTTTATAACATGACCGCCGATGCACGATATTTGCTTATGTCCACTTTTTCTCGGTTCAACGGTGATATTCACCTTATGGTTCCTATTTTTTCCTCAATTTCAAAGGTATTAAGCAGCCAGTCACGAAATAGTTTACCGCAAATTACAGGAGAGGAGACATATTCAGAGTATTCAGACCATAATTTAGATTCATAAATTTTCTCCAAGTCATCTCCACTTAATAGTAGTTACGATCTTCAACCTATTTTTACATAAGAGACCTCTCACTAGCGTCTTTTAAGCGTCGGCGCCTGGCAGCGCCCGTGAAGCGACAACGCAACTTTTGCGCCGCATCAACGCAACGTCGGCGCGACGCCAGCAGCGTTTCTCGCGCCACGCGGCGTTGTTGTGCTGTGACGGATAGTGCACAAGGCAATCCCCTCGTCCCGCTACCCGCTAGGTACCACGTCGCACCACCCTCAAGACGCCGACGTTTGAAAAACGTTAGAGACGTCGCGTTGTCGCTGGAAGCTCAATAGACGCCATTTGCGTCACAGCACAGTTGCGCCGACGCCGACGCTCTAAAGACGCTAGTGTGTGGTTACTCTAATACTCATAATTATGCTCTTCACACTCATCACGACCAACTGCAATAACATTATGCTAGTCTATCTTTTCACAAAGTTCTAAGTTAATCACAAAGATGAGCGATCTAAACTTATATTTCCCTCCTGTAATTTGCACCTAGCTTCAGTCGAATGAGTTACTATCGAGTGAAGACTGACAAACTTGTTCCTGGGAATTCAATCGCTTCCAATAAGTGTAAATCGTGATAAAAAAACTTCTTTAACTTCAAGCTGAATGATTCTTTTATATTTAAAAAAAAATCAACATACCTATTGCCACGTCGTCGTCTCGAATGGCGTCTTATTTCTGTTAACTCCGAATTATACTAAATAGCAAGGAATAGGCTTGTGTTATTTTACATAATTATATTGTAAATAGTGCATAAATTCGTAGCAAATTGCGACTGAAACTGAGCTATCGTGAGATCACTCGTGAGTCGTGGTGACGAAGTAATCTTCAGGCTCAGCTGGTGAGGTTTTTTCAATTTGAATTCTAATTATACCTAATTTTGCTATTGGAGGTCGTATACCTAGTTCCAAAGAACGAGTTTGCCAATTTCACTCAATTTACATTCACAACACAGTTTTAAAACCTATATTAACGCCGTTATACAAGTATGACAAATGTAATGTTACAATGTGAGTGCAATATCAGAAAAGTGCTCACTTAATTTTAAGAGGTATTTTCACTATTAACATTATTGCTATTATTTTTAATTTTAAACCTTTCTAAAAGTATTAATGCACAAAGTTTTCTAATTTAATAATTTCTTTTACTAGATATATATTTAAAATTGTTAATTTAACTATTGGTCTTTAATAAAATTTATTTAAAATACTGACTAGAGCATGCAAACTTTAAAGATGAGAATGAGCAATTTCTTGTTAAATTCAAATATATGTAAAAACGCAATCTTAGAAAGTGGTACTTCACTCGTCTTCAATACACACTTACGGGTCTCGCATGCGAGTTAAACTACCTACATTGCGCTGTTTTACAGAGCGATTGAACTGGTTATACTTCCGTGGCCCGCAGTGTAATGAAACTATCATGATCGTCTCGTACGTGTGTAAATAGGCTTTAGGCTACGGTGTACAGTTCACTTCAGTGAGATGTGTCCAATTTTGGACCTTTGGGTGTAATCATTGGGCGTGACCATTGGGTGTAAGTTAATAAAGTGGACCATCTCTTTGTAGTTCACTGTACCACAGTCGCGTAGGTACAATATCTATGCCAAAATTAACTTGAGATTTATCCCGAACTGAATTCACGATGTAGCTTTAAAAATATATTCATCTATACCCTCTTATAACCCCCTTTAATTCTGAAACCTTTGGACAGATTCAGCTCATATATATTTGAATATCCTTTCTGTCTGATTCATTCGTGTAGGTATGGTTGACGAAATATAAGCTGCACCGATTCGCCATACGAGTTGTTCGAGGAATCGGTGCAGCTTATATTTCGTCAAATATACCAAAAATCACGACGTTCCGATTGCGATCAGCGTTACAAGATATTATCGAAGAAACATAAAGAGATAAATAAATATATATGTAGAAAGGCATAGTACCATGTCCTAGGAAAGTACCATTTTCTAGGAAAGTAAAGTACCATCTCCTAGGAAAGTAAAGTACCATTTTCCAAGACGAGCGTGATAATGAATGATTATTATTATCTAATACTGTACAATTATTTGTCATTTAGAAATTACACTTTACCTTTTCCCTATAACGCTAACTTCTGAAGTGACGTGTGTTCTTTTGTTATACATATAAAACACACATGTATTTCGTCGGTTGACAACTAAAACTGACTAAATAATGAAAAGCTCGTATCTCAGTAATGTTTCAGTACTGAGATAAGAGGTTTCTAAGAGTAGGTAATGACAAATTTATTTATTTATTTGTTGGGTTTTGGTCGTCACCCGACGATTTGTACGTGGTCAGTGCATCTATCGCGAACCAAAAACGAAGTACCTATCTCTCTCTCTCTGTCGCTGAAATATGCAAGTGCGATAAAGAGGCAGATATTTCGTTATAGGTTCGTGGTAAGCCCTCAGGTTTGACAGCAAAGGCCCGTTTGTTTGTGTGAATATATTTTCACATCTTAATAATATTGTTTTAGTGGTTTAGTCTTCGAATAAACATGCGCGTTTTTTGTTTATCATATAAACCCTCGCTAAGCTCAGGATTCTACTTTTGAGCATCTCGCTTCGCTCATGGTTCAAACATGCGAGTCGAATTTAACGACAATAGAGCCTCCCGTTACAGAACCACTTTTACCTACTAATTGTGTAACATATGCGTTTTGTCGAAGACCTTGCTATCGACAAAAGCCAACATTTGAGACGAAATGACGATGACCCTAGTTTTAAATGCACTCTAACTACTAAGATCACAAAACTCATTGACTAGAGAACTACTATCAATTCCTTTATTTGTCACTAGTTGAAATATATTGCGTTAGATCTCTCTTCAGGACAGGTACCTAAATAGGGGCTCTAGAATCTTGAACATTTTTGTGATCATTAGTTTAGGTACATATTGTCAGATTCACAACTGATCACATTGACAAAATATTTAAGAATTTTTCTAGTCAAATTTGGTTCACATAAATGTTCAAGATACTTAAGAGCCGCAAGGAAATTTGCGAATATATTACATGCAAAAGAATATTATGAAATTTAATTTCAAGAATTAAAACTTTTACTAATCAATCTGAACTAAATATATCAAAATTTATTCGTTTTCAAATTGCATTAAAATAATTTATTTACGAGCATCCTCTATCATTGAGAGGCATGTGCTTCGACCAATCAGTGGTCCGCTTAACACTCACACATATGCATTTACCCGAACACACAACCTTATTAAATGCGTCACGATTCGCGACTCAATAACCACAGGCTGTTCACTTTTTTGCATCTCAAATCAAATCATAAATTTCATCGTCCACTCTGTCCAATAATGTGGCTATAACTTTTGACAGAGTAATACAAGATACAAATGTCTTTAATACTAATGCATATCACATACATGATTATGTGTTGCCCACTTATCGGCAGTAGACAATTTGGGGTCAGGATATGGAATTGTTGTACTACAGGTTAATTGGATAAGGTTTCTACGACGTTCTGATGACTCCGTTCATTACCTGGAAAAGGGAACACACTTAAAAGTTTGAACACACAAACATTCCAAGTACCTCTTGGCATTACAAAAGGTTATCACAGAACTGTTGTTTCTATTAAACTAATTCTGTCACATTGTCAATCTCGGCGCCATAATTCCGAGAGTTGGTCCATTGCCAAATAATTTTAGTTTGTCTTCCAATTGAACTAGACAAAATTCGTATAAATTTCATAGTATTTACGTTGCTGAAGCATTAGAGCATAAACGAATCGTTTCCAGTGAAATATGGCGCTGTCTTGAAACGAGTCAGACGACATTTATTTAATAGACATCAAAATGACAAAAGCCAAAGTGTTTAAGACGTTCTCTTGTTCAAATTGGGTATACCTATACGTAGCAATGTTAGACTCAAGATATTAGGCACTATAATTATTCACATTCAAAGGATAGTCCGATCCATACAGTTGCCGATAGGTCCCTAGGACGAAGCGACCTTCTTCTTGCTGGAAACAAATGTCTACACGGTCCCTGCGGCTGTGCCCGTTTTTGGGGCTTGTTATAGTAACCTTTCGGGAGACCGCATCCATAATAACACCACCTTAATTCGCTCTGTTGGTATAATGTGTTTCTGGTGAAGGGTAAGGTGGCAGAACTCAAGAGGATGCGATATGTTACATTTTAGCAGGGCATGCCACGATATCAGCTTATCAATAGCCTTAAGCATAAAACAATTTCCTTGTTTTATTTGAAGTGAAAACTTCTTTAGTGGCGCTGAGCACTTTTTGTGCTGGGGGAAAATTGTTAAACTCTGGACGATGCGTAAGACCTGCTAGTTGACCCCACCCAGTATTGTGATTGCGATGTTAGGAGGGGTCAACTCAGCCAATGCTCAGCTGGTCACCTAGCCCTCCGACGATACGACAACTGCACTCCAAATTGAACCGTAATCATAAGAATAAAAGTCCCAATTTAGAGTCAGCGGCATGTTTCGTTGCGACACCCGGCTCATTTGAAATTGAGTCTTTAACGCATACATTTACGGTTCAACTAAGTCCAATATCGGATAGCCACTCTGACTGATTTCCATAAAGATCACATTTCAAATAAATTCTCATGGAAAGTAGTTCTTATTGTCCCTTAATACGGTGACAGTTCACGTCAAAATATTGGCCAAGGGTGATGGACAAAGTACGAACAATTTTGAATTTTTAAATGCTCCAAGGTATATAGATGGATTATTCGAATATGAATATCTTTGTTATTTACTTTCTTTATCGTCATTGAATTTTCACTTCTGACGGCACTCCCGGAGTGCAACCCGTTGTTTTTTTTCTATACAATGACGGTGGCAAACAAGCGTGCTGTCCACCTGATGGGTAGCGGACACCGCAGCCTATAAACGCTCGCAATTCCGAAGGAGTCACGTGCGCGTTGCCGACCCTTTATAAAATTTGAGGATTCACTGTATTGACAGAAGAAAGGACAAACTTGGGTCCCTCGCTCTCAACACAGTGCATCCTCGGAAGCTCTGGCAACCCTGCTCACCTCCAGGAACACAATAAGTACTACATACTTGTATGATTAATACAAATAAAGAATCATATCATATCATATCATATATCCATACTAATATTATAATTGCGAAAGTGTGTCTGTCTGTATGTGTTCAGAGGGGTCGCAAAATAATACCACTGATAACTAGTAAACACACTGTATTTGCTCAACTATGAAGCTTGTGAACGCGGGTGAACAGTATGTCTGTCAGTCTGTCTGTTACCTCTTCACGCTTAAACCGCTGAACCGATTTACATGAAATTTGGTATGGAGATAGATTGAGTCCCGGGGAAGGATATAAGATACTTTTTATCCCGGAAATCATCCCTTAAGGGGGTGGAAGTTTGCATGAAAGATCGATGAGTAGGTAAGCGCCTGTTATAAAAAATAGCAATTAATAATAATAATAATAAAAATGCTTTATTGTGCACTACAGGAAAATAATACAATAATACATTATGATCAGGACTTGAAGTAAGTAGGTGACAACAGGCGGTCTTATCGCTAAAAAGCGATCTCTTCCAGACAACCTTCAGATAGCGATATGGCGAATAGAAATAAGTTATTGGGCAGTGCATACCAGCAAAAGGTAAAGAGAATATTATTGCAAAGAGGTTACATACAATATAACATATACTACATATACTAAATACATAAATCAATTAAATTCATTCTATCGCGATAAAAGAGTTCCACGCGGACAAAGTCGCGGGAAAAACATTACACTCCTTTTTTTGGGCAGTCGTGTAAAAACTAGTAGTAGGTAAATAATGTTCTTACCAAGAGTACAACTCTTCGTCCCGCCACGAGTCTCAGTCGAGGTTGCCACCGTTCCGGAGACCCGCCTTCGTCTCCGGTGGCACTTGCTTTCGGAAGCAGTCATCGAGGAAGGCCGACATGGTACGGTAGAGGTGCCGCTTTACACCTGACAGGCTGTGGCCCTCGTCTGGGTAGATCTGTTTTGACGTGACGTATTAGCATCCGAGATAAATGCTTGTGGAAAATGGGAGCGAAATTAGCATACATTCGAATTGTAAATAAGGCTAGTCGTACTAACGAGTATCTACGACGACGAAAGTATTAATTATAGGTAAATTCAATTAATTAATAATTATTAATTTGAAAACGCCAATTAATGCTCGAAAGTGTGACAGTACATAAGTGGTCTGAATTGGGGTTTCAAAACTGCGGCCTTACTGCACAAAAGAAAACAAAAAAGTAAACCAAATTAAGTCTGTTTCTATTGTAGGTAATAGTGTCCAATAGTGTCAAACGGGATGGCCAAGACCTTAGAAGTTGGAATTTGAAAATTCTAAGTCTTATCATCGCTTGCACGAGCGACAAAATCTTGTTACGCGGCCCCTAATCCCTATATTGGTTGTCTGACCCTGTTGCTTAAACATGCTGCCGTGCCTGATCAGCCATCATCAGCTGTCCCCTGCAAGAGCAACTAGTAGAAAATGGATGTTGTTGGCCCTAACGAATGTCTGACCTGTTGTCTAAACATGCTGCCTTGGTCAGCCAGCGAGCGCGCGAGTGCCATCGTCTGCTGCATGTGTGTGTACGTTATCATCAGGTGTCCCGTTCACGAGCAACTAGTAGAAAATGGTTCCTGTTGACTCTAACGAATGTCTGACCTGTTGCCTAAACATGCTGCCCTGGTCAGCCAGCGAGCGCGCAAGTGCCATCGTCTGCTGTATGTGTACGTTATCATCAGCCGTCCCATTCACGAGTAACTACATAGTAGAATATGTTTGTTGTTGGCGCTAAAGAATATCTAACCTGTTGTCTAAACATGCTGCCCTGGTCAGCCAGCGAGCGTGCGGCTGCCATGGTCTGCTGCATGTGTACGTTATCATTAGCCGTCTCGTTCACGAGCAACTAGGTACATGGTAGGATATGTTTGATGTTGGCACTTTAGAATATCTAACCTGTTGTCTAAACATGCTGCCTTGGTCAGCCAGCGAGCGCGCAAGTGCCATCGTCTGCTGCATGTGTACGTTATCATCAGCTGTCCCATGCACGAGCAGTAGCATCTTGTCGTGTAGCGCCGCCGCCTGCTTCGTCACGTCGGCGTCGGCGTACCCGCGGTAGTTGCCCGTTGCGTTAGGATAACCCATGTATCGCTCCGCGTAAGCTGATGCTGTGGGCATAGAATCAGGTACAAATCTGTGGCATTTTATATAGGCATATTATCATTAGGAAAAAAGCTACCCATCTTATCTTATCTTATCTTATCTAGATGAGGGCCCTTGCGGATGCACTTCGACCCAATGGGATCTTTTGTGCAATTGCCCCCTCCTTTATACCTACTCCAAGCTGTTCTCCAATCTCTCCACAAACTGGATGATGGAGTTCAACGGGAGTACTCTGAATTCCTTTGGTTCTGGGTAACCATTGCCAAAGTCGTTCATTCTTTGTCTGGCGAGGGCGTGACATTCACACAGCAAGTGTTCCATTGTCTCGTCCTCCTCGCCACACATCCTACAATCCATGTTGTCGCATAGTCCCATCTTGGCCAATAGTCCTTTGACCCCGAAGTGACCTGTGAACACCCCAGATATGATCCTGAGGTGCTTCCTGCTGCATTTCCAAAGTTTTTTGGTCCAGCTAGAGTTCACTCCTTCAATGAAGAGCTTTGAGTGCCTTAGGCCTGCCTCCTTCCTCCACTCGGCTTGGTGTTTGGTTTTGGCGTAGGCTTTTAAGGCCGTTGTTATGGTTCCCTGCGAGAGTCCCACAAACGGTTCCGGACCAACGAGTTGACTCGCAGATCCCATTCTTGCAAGCTCATCAGCCCTCTCGTTACCGATGAAGCCTTCGTGCCCCGGTATCCATACCAGTTGCACCTTGTTGTGCCTTCCAAGCTTATTCAAAGCTTGGATGCCATTGTAGACCAGTCTAGAGTCCACTCTCGGCGCTGTAAGCGCTTTGAGGGCCGCTTGACTGTCACTGAGTATATAGATAGTCTCCCCCTTGGTATGTCTGTCTATATTCTCCTGTGCACAGGCAATTATGGCATATGTCTCCGCTTGGAAGACAGTTGCGAACTGCCCCATGCTTACGCTACTGCTATAGTCATTTGCATAAATGCCTGCTCCCGTACCGGATCCCATTTTTGATCCGTCTGTGTACCAGATCTTTTCTTCGCCACCAGAGTTTGGTGGTTCCAGACCTTCAGCCCATTCGGCCCTTGAAGGAACTTTTGTCGTAAAGTTCTTATGGAACACATACTTGGGTTGCATTTTATCGCTTCCCATGTTTGTTATTCTGTCTAGGAAACTATCCGTTTCCATATTAGTGTGTTTAGTCTTCGGCTTGTTATCGCTCCACAGTCCAAGAACCCTCAGTCTGTAGAGCGACTTACGCGCTTCCGACATAATCACCGTGTGAAGCGGCGGTAGGTCCAGTAGTACTTCTAGCGCCGCCGTTGGCGTGGTTCGAAACGCCCCTGTTATAGCCATGCATGCTGTCCTTTGCACTTTCATTAGTGCATCTCTGCACGTGCTTTTTAGAGTCCTTGGCCACCATACAAGGCTTCCGTACAGAATTATGGGTCTCACCATCATGGTGTAAATCCATTTCAGTACCTTTGGGTTCAACCCCCACGTTTTGCCATACGCTGATCTACACATTCCAAACACTCTCAAGGCCTTGGTTATGGTGAGATCTGTATGCTTTTTCCAATTCAGTTCCTTATCCAGTGTGACACCCAGATATTTCACTTCATTGGACATTTCTAGCACCCTCCCATACAGTTGTAACTGCTGTATTCCTCGAAGGGTCCTTTTCCTAGTAAATGGTATTACTACAGTTTTGCCGGGATTGATGGACAATTGGTGAAGCTACCCATACAACCTGACGGCGAAACGCATTATTAACGTTGAGTTTCTTTTGTACATACTAGTTATTAAATCTAGGGCAGAAATTTTTTCAATGAAAGCGATTCCAAAACCGGTTTTGATAGTTCGTGTTTAACAATGTTTCCTCCATTTTGTCCCCTTTTTTCTTTCTCTATCTGCCATAAGGATCCACTGTGAATGTCGGTTACCTACTTACCACCGTAACTCTTTTCTACTTACATATCTAACTAAACAGTTTTTGTTGGAAGATTGAAATCGTTTTTATTATGGTTTCGTACAAGTAATTTTTGTGTAGGTAACTGAGAAAAAGCTGCATTAAAAATTACACTGCTTTTCTTTGTTTTTTATTTTTGTATTTCTTTCTAGCTATGTATAGAGGTAGTAGCAGGTTTGGAATCCTTAAAGGTACTCGTCAAATCATCTGTCGACTGCGCAAATGTAATCTTGTGAACAAAAAGCACTTCAGGGCATTAGGGACTCAGCACCTGATGTTCATGTCTTATCTAATGGGATTGTTCTAGAAAAACGTAGCTATCACATCACAAATCCGTCAACTACTGACAGATCTTGTGTTCCAAAAACGATCTTATTCCTAGGACATAACGTCTAAATTGCATTAGGATAAAAGTTCCTTGTAAAAGTTATTTTCTTACTTATCGTATAATTAAACTGTCGTCATCTGTCATTGAGTTGCTTCGTGCGTGTTCACACAGGAAAAAATATCCATTTTATAAGCTTTAACACATCCGCTGCCAAGTTTACGCAATTTCTCAAAAACTCATGTTATCGGTTACGCGTCTACGAGCAGAGAACTCCCTATGGCACTGAAAGTGTTATACTGTGTGAAACCTCTAAACACATAACGACCTAAATGTAATAAAAAACATAATTCTGGAAATCTTATGCACTAATTCTGAAACTCATGTGTTTCATGGGTGCTTATTTATTTTTCATAACAGCGTGACCAATTATTTAAATATCCATATAAAAAAAATATCAATGTAGGCAATTGCCATATGGAATTTTCTATCAGTCAACCACTAGGTCACTAGGGTCACTACCAACTAGGCTCAAGCGGTCGTCACATAAGAATACATTAGAGGTACGCTACCGTAGTATCTCCAGCGCACGATGGGCGTGATGGCGATCCCGCAGTGGAACACCTGGAGCGGGCTGGCCAGCGCCAGCGCAGCTAGAAACCCGCCGTGGGCGCGCCCCCACACAGCCACGCGGCGCGAGTCGATGAAGTGCAGCGAGTCCCGGAGGTACCTGACAGCATCTTTCTTTAATATTGAGTTTATATTTAATGATTTTTTATCATAGACCAGTAATACACCCAGTAATACAAAGTTTTTATACACCGTATACGGCATCGTAGCACAAAGACTCTTGGAACTTCGTTTTTTTTTTTCCTTTTATATTTAAAACTTATTATTTTTATTTTGACGCTTTGAGACCATATGTACATCTCAAAGCACGTTATAATAGTCATTATTAAGAATATTTTGACGCTCAGAGACCATTTACATCTTTGAGATATTATATTAAATTTTGTTATTCAGACTGAGACCTTATAAATCTCTCAATTTTACTATTATTGTAATGTTTGTAATAGATAATTAATATTTTGTCATGAAAAATGTATTAAATTCTTATTGATATATTTCTTAAAGGGAACAAATAAAATGATCACCTAAATAACTTTTGATATCACCAAATTTTCGAACCCTAAAATAAGGCTGAACACTCAAAAAAATGTATCGACCATCAATTTCAGGTCACCTAAACACTCATACCTATTATTCCAGCAGTAGCAGCTATTTTACTTATTGCGTTCCCTGAAATTTTATAATCGCATCAAAAAATTGTCAAGTACCACCAAAAATACTAAACTACCACCTAATCTCGTGCATCATTTGTTATTAGAATTACATCCAAATATTATACACATTACGAGCTATATTGTAGTTAATACATACAAATTAAAAAATGTGTTCAGAAACCGTAGAAACTCGCATAATAAAATTCAATGTTCTTACGTGTGGAGAAGGTTACAGCAGTAACATAATGATTATTATGAATTAAAATTGTTCATTATGTTATTAAATATAATAACAATTTTTTTTTTTAATTTTTTACGAAAAATCGTCATTATACTCGATTTCGACTAATTCGGGGTTAAAAATTTCAAATTTTACATTTATTTTGAATTTTGACTAAAAAAAATTTTTTTTACGTAAAATCGTCATTATACTCGATTTCGACTAATTCGGGGATAAGGATTTCAAATTTTACATTTATTTTGAAATTTTAAGTAAAAAAAAAATTTTTTTACGTACAATCGTCATTATACTCGATTTCGACTAATTCGGGGATAAGGATTTCAAATTTTACATTTATTTTGAATTTTAAGTAAAAAAATTTTTTTTTACGTAAAATCGTCATTATACTCGATTTCGACTAATTCGGGGATAAGGATTTCAAATTTTTCATTTATTTTGAAATTTTAAGTAAAAAAAAATTTTTTTACGTAAAATCGTCATTATACTCGATTTCGACTAATTCAGGGGTAAGGATTTCAAATTTTACATTTATTTTGAATTTTAAGTAAAAAAAAAAAAAAATTACGTAAAATCGTCATTATACTCGATTTCGACTAATTCAGGGGTAAGGATTTCAAATTTTACATTTATTTTGAATTTTAAGTTAAAAAAAAATTTTTTTACGTAAAATCGTCATTATACTCGATTTCGACTAATTCGGGGATAAGGATTTCAAATTTTACATTTATTTTGAATTGCAAGTAAAAAAAAATTTTTTTTACGTAAAATCGTCATTATACTCGATTTCGACTAATTCAGGGGTAAGGATTTCAAATTTTACATTTATTTTGAATTTCAAGTAAAAAAAAATTTTTGTTTTACGTAAAATCGTCATTATACTCGATTTCGACTAATTTGGGGATAAGGATTTCAAATTTTACATTTATTTCGAATGTTAGGTAAAAAAAAAATTCTTTACGTATAATCGTCATTATACTCGATTTTGACTAATTCGGGGAAAAGGATTTCAAATTTTACAATTAATTCAACAGACAAAGGTTTTAATAATTAATTACACAATTCAACGATTACTTTGAATTGTAACTTTAAAAAAAAATGTGTATCAAAACACTCGTGTTTTAATGCCCGAACATGTCGCGTGTTAGTCCGAAACATGTCGCATAACCCTAAAAAAACACTCGTGTGACCCTATTATGAAACTCGCCTTCGGCTCGTTTTATAAAACTCACACTCGTGTTTTAATGCTCCTCATTATGTACCGGTTGCATAAACTACTATTAGCATTGAATTATAAGTTAAACTTCCAATTAAGGTAAACGTCGCAATGTTTGACACCTTATGTTGATATTGTTGATACCCAAGACTCAAACGTTAGCGTGTGTATATAATATATATATATATATATATATATATATATATATATATATATAACAACGCGCGAGCCGAGCGAGCGAAGCGAGCGTGCCGCGGCAGCGGCCGGCGAAGCGCCAGAACCAACACATGTTGAGTCCGAAACATGTCGCTGGGTGAGTCCGAAACATGTCCCTGGATGCGTCCTAAACATGTCGCTTGATGAGCCCGAACATGTCGCGTGTTAGTCCGAAACATTGTAGCATAACCCTAAAAAACACTCGTGTGACCCTATTATGAGTGTCGCGTGTTAGTCCGAAACATGTCGCTCGGTAACCCTAACATGTCGCGTGTGAGTCCGAAACATGTCGCTCGATGAGCCCGAATATGTCGCGTGTGAGTCCAAAACATGTCGCTCGATGACCCCAACATGTCGCGTGTGAGTCCGAAACATGTCGCTCGATTAGCCCGAACATGTCGCGTGTGGGTCCGACACAATATGTCGCTCGATCAATCCGAAACATGTCGCTTGCGTTCCTTACATTGCGCCATAATGTCCATTGCGTAGATTCGGCATCAGACTAGATATTAAATTGATTAAACAAATGACGCTTGAAATTAGGTGATCATGTAGTATTTCTGGGTATCGAAAGAATTATTTGGGTGTAATTAATTTTAATAGGATTACGAGCCCTGTAATATTTGGATGTAAATTATATGAAATTTGATGTTTGAAATTAGGTGATCATTAAGTATTTTTGGGTATCGACTAATTTATTTGGTAACAATTTAATTTAATAGGTTATCGACATGTTACTTTTTTGAGTTGCACTTTATATTTAAAAGGAGTTGAAAATTTGGTGCGAATCTAGTATTTTTGGTAATCAATGTAATTTTTTAGAGCATCATTCGGCAACTAATTTGGTGGTTCGTTAAATGCTACCCTTTCTTAAATTGTAAATTAATATTTTTTCATGAAAAATCTATCATATGCTTATATTGTAAGACTTTTTTAAAATTGTACATTAACATTATGACATGTGATGTGCCCTTGTGGCCTATTTGCAGAATAAATGTTTGAATTCTGAATTTTGAATTCTATGTGTCTTAGATTTCTTGATCTTAAGTAGGTTAAGTATTATCATTGTAATAAGCATATTTTTGTGAGAAAATGGCTGACTGTCGAGTTTCTTTCGGCGTTTCTTCTCGGCAGTGGCCTCTGTGAAACGCTAGTAGGGTTTGACTTGTAAAAGTGCCATTGCGGCCTACTTACAGAATAAAGTTCATTTATTTCATTTTTTTCATTTATTTACTGTGCCGCTGCCGCCACCGCTCGAAGAAGTGGCCGAGCCATTAGACACTCACTCGGCGACTTCGAGCTGGTCGTGCAGCATCATGGTGCCGAGCCAGCGGTGCAGCGCGCATCCACCGCTGCCAGCGAGCCCCAGTCCAGCGCTCCGTCCCCAGCTGCGTGCCTACAGATCGTATATAGACACTCACTCGGCGACTTCGAGCTGGTCGTGCAGCTCCACGGTGCCGAGCCGGCGGTGCAGCGCGTGGTGCGCGCCCAGCCCGCGGCCGCCCGCGCCGCGCGCGTCCACCGCCGCCAGCACGGCGCCCGCGCCAGCCGCCAGCGAGCTCCAGTCCAGCGCCCAGCGCTCCGTCACCAGCTGCGTGCCTGGCGCTCCGTGCCTACAGATCATATAAATTGTAAAGCTTGACACTTGTACTTTATTTATATAATTAACGTAACATATTACGACTCAAGAGAGGGAACGATAGCATACGGTAACCAAAAATTGACATATTAACGTAACATAATCACGAGTGAACAGTCTGACATTAATACATTAACTTGATCATGAGACCGTGCGCGGAGTCGGAACCGCTATCGACAGCTTCTAGTGACACTTAGGTACACCTTCATGAGGAGCGGGTACTTAGTGACCTCGTCCTCCCGCAGCCCAGTGGTAGCCGTCTTGTTACAGCTGCACCGCTAACGATAGCTACTGCAGACACTTACACCTTCATGACGAGCGGGTACTTGGTGACCTAGTCTTCCCGCAGCCCCGTGACAGCTATCTTGTAACAGCTGCACCACTATGGACGATAGCTCCTTTAGACACTTACACCTTCATGACGAGCGGGTACTTGGTGACCTCGTCTTCCCGCAGCCCCGTGACAGCTAGCCATCTTGTAACAGCTGCACCACTATGGACGATAGCTCCTTTAGACACTTACACCTTCATGACGAGCGCGTACTTGGTGACCTCGTCTTCCCGCAGCCCCGTGACAGCTAGCCATCTTGTAACAGCTGCACCACTATGGACCATAGCTCCTTTAGACACTTACACCTTCATGACGAGCGGGTAGTTGGTGACCTAGTCTTCCCGCAGCCCCGTGACAGCCATCTTGTAACAGCTGCACCACTATGGACGATAGCTCCTTTAGACACTTACACCTTCATGACGAGCGGGTACTTGGTGACCTCGTCCTCCCGTAGCCCCGGCGGCAGCAGCAGCCGCACGCGCGCCGTGTGCCCGCTCGACAGCTGCACCGAGAACGTGCGCGGAGTCGGGACCGCTATCGATGATAGCCGCTCCTGGACACACAACTCTTGTGAGAAAAACTAGATTCTGATCGGGTCCAGGATAGTTAAGGGATCTATTCGTAAAACATAGAGGAGAACGAAAGCTTTACTTGACGTCTTTTGTGCCTCCCAAAATGTCTGCCTGAAATGAGTTGCCCAGAAATGAGACCCAGTTTGATTCATTTTTCGCTGCCGCAAAAACTTGTTTTGCAAAATTTAATATGCAGGCTTCCCATGGACCCACAATGGTGTTCACTAGACCACTAGACGAACCTTCTAGGGGTCTATGGACTTGCTGTATGTGAACGCGGCCATGTGGTAATGACCGGTGTCAGCTACCTAATTCCAAAATTTGGCGTAGTCACTAGCTTTTGCACGGAAGTGACCGCCATCTGTCTTCCCCAGGGGAACATTAGACCTTGATGGGATTAGGCTTGTGTCAGAAGTTCTCAAGCCGCCCGAAGGCTTCATCAAACTTGACTTAACATAGACATAGACAGCAGCTGGGATCAACGGCTTAACGAACCTTCCAAAGTACGGGAGCACTCACCTTCACGGCAGTATTGTTCTCCAAATGCATGAGCATTCTTGGCTCGGGTAGTAAGGTTCTATACAAGCTTGAGGTCGGCACGCCAGGGCCCAGGCACTCCAGCACGAAGTATGACGACGAGGGGCTGAAGTGAGCCTCGTGGTACAGGCACGGGAGGTGCTGCTGAATGTGTTCTGAAGCACAAAAGATTACCTTGCAGGTCTTCTAACTATTCTATCTATTAATAAATAATGTAAATACATGTCAATGTTCAAACAACATTTAAAAAAAATCTCTACCATGAATAAATAACAATTTTCTTTGTGACCTGTAGACCTAGCGATCGTTTTTTACGTTTACAACTCCCAGCTTCAGCCCTTTTTGAAAATTTCCATATAAACTGACTCGACAAAAATTGGTAGGTAATTACCAAGCTCACAAATTTGACCCGTAGATGTGAACAACCGGACATCCGCCGGACATACGAAATAGTTTTTTGCCCAAGCTGAAACAGAGACGATTCGCTTGCGTTTTGCGCTCGCTCGGTCATCATACGATAAAACGTTTAAAAAATCTCGACCATAATTAATTTACTGTGGATAATAAATAATAAAATAAATAAATAATAATAAATAGTTTATTCACAAAATTATACAAATGTTTACATTTCATACACTTCTGCCAAACCACATTGCGGTTTATTGGCAGATGAGGCTCCATTTATGTTTAGGTACTTAAGTAAGGTATTTGTATTTAGGTATTGTATTTGCTTATTCATCTAATCTAATGCGAGAATACATAAGATTAAGGTTCAGAATTCAGGCGCGAGATTGAATCAGTCATTAAAAAGAACGATTCATTTGTTTGGGAGGGTTGCTTCCACATTCAACTTTTGGCGGAGCAAGTTCCGTGAGTCCACATGAGGTAATTCAATAAGCAATAAAAGAGACTAATCAAAGCTACCATAATACCGACCTTACCAATAAAATGAATAGAATTCTTTGCGTATATCTATTTATATTCTCACAGATATCATTCCCTTTTTAGACATTTCAATATTGAATGACGTAAAACTGAAAAAAAAAAATCTTTGCGTAGGTAAATCTATTTATATTATTCCAAGGACCTACAGATATCATTCCATTTTTAGATATTTCAATATTGACTGATGTAAAACGTTTTTTCATGATCCGAATATTCCGAATTCACAAACGATTTTAGCGGCTATCGGCCTTGATTCCAGTTATTCGGCTCGGTATAAGCTGCCATTAGGAAATCTTTGAGCCAAAGTTTAGCTATTAAGTTTGCAAATACTTCAGACAAGTTTAGGAAATCTCACTAAAAGCTTAGTAAATACGTCTGAAGAGCTTATTTACCTACCTTATCAGTTATTAATACGTCAGTTTTATGGTTTTATGTAGTTTATAAAGATTCTACAGATCAAATATCAGGTCACATGTCGGTTAATCAAAAATTTTTACATGACTGAACTTTCACTTTGACGTCGACAGTTTTCAGGGTTCATGTATGATAGCGCCTTTTCAAAAATTGGTACCTCAAATGATGTATTTTAATAGGTTTCGAATTTATTTGGCGCTAATTCCTTTTAATGTGACGTCACTACCGGTCAGACCGCACCTGACACCTGAGGAGTTGGTGGGGCGAGATTCAGGTGGGGCCCGAACCTATAAAAGACTTGATGCCTCATTGGATCGATTATTGTCATTTGATCAGCCTTAGCGATAAGACCTATGAAGTATTACGTTTGAATTTACCGAGTTCTCAGTGTTAATTGTATTATTAGTCTATAACCTTGTGCCTTCCAAGACCGTTTGATTTATCCAATAAGACTAAAAAGCGTGCTACACTAAATAATGAATAAATGATCTAAATTAGAAGGCTAACGATGAAGTTTCTTTTATGAAATTAATCCCTGCATCATCCTAAACTACGGGTCCACGAGGAGTTACTACTAAAAGCGCACGAAAGTAAGTCGTGCGCTAACATGTATGTACCTATGAGTGTCTGTATGTATTTATATGTGCATTATAAGTACCCCAGTGCTTTAAAACTTTGTTCATAACCGAGCTAGAAGAGAAAAGAAATATCTAAAAGTTAAATCACTAGGATGTCGGCCTCAGCTCAAAATGTTAATTCGCTCCAAACGCTTGGTTGTTTTAAGTGAGGAGTTATACACTCCAACACTTTTGTTGTTTTTACCCTACAAGTTACGAGTTCATTTTAAAAAGAGTGGTTTCGCTTACATATTCCAAATAACCTAGACATTTTTAAGGCACGAGTGAATAGGCATCTCCTTGGTGAGCTCGCTTCACCGTCGACCTCATCTTTGCCCCCTGGCTAGATGCTGGCCAAGAGCAATCCATTTTTAATAAAAAAAAACTAAAAAAAAACTTTTTTGGCCTCAATAAACTGATAAGGCATCACTACCTCATCTAATCTTATTATGTTCGTTCACGAAATATGGTATACAGGTAAACATACATACTTTCGAGTTTGACACTGACGTATGCTCTTATTCCATGGGAAAAACAAATTTAACACTAATGTAACAGAGTTTCTATTACATAGACACTATCTAAAAATTGTATGTTTGTAATAGAAACTCCAAACGCTCGGCGTTAAAATTGAATATCCAATGAACTAAGAATGTTAGTGTCCAACTTAAACTAATCGGCCTGTTACCCTTTTGCGGCTCGTGTAAATTATGAAGGATCCTCGGTATATTTGTTTAGTAAAACCTCTTTTTGCGCCAACAGCTGAGTCTCCAACTGACCTTTGACTCGAGGTATCAATACTGACTATATAGGTCCTGTGTCGGCTTCGTATATTCGGCCTCATAAGAAGATAGACATTTTGGTGTTTTGTTGATTTCACCCGTTAAGAAATTTAGTACGACAGTTCCAACCTGACGTCAAAGCGACAAGGTGTAAGTTAAGCACCTTGTGAGACAAAACCGCCCCCGGTTTCCCACGGGCACTCTCCAACCGCGCAAAAAAAAACCACTTTGTGTGACCGACCGTACTTACCTATATTACTGTGGATAAGCTATCTTTTGCAAATAGGTGGCAAATGTATTCTGCACACGGAACCGAGCTAAGCGTATATTTTCCTTATATACCTAAGCAGTTGTGTGTCATACGTCTGCTTCTCCACAACTCAATAAACTAACGTAGTCTACTGCCGTCAACACAGCGCAGCCTAGCCTCATTCGCATACTTAAGACTGCCTAATTGTATCAAAGTAATCGTACAAGAAGTGATTTGATTTTGCATGCAGGCAAATGGGTTCTACCTCTCGGTACCCTTCCGCGCTGTCTATATATTCAGCGGTCGACCTTTGACTGTGAGAATAGATCATATTACCCGGTCGTTTCTTCTTCTTTTTCCTGGCATTGGGAGAAGGCGATGTGGCTGGAAGTTCCTCGTCCCAGTCACTGTCCCAACTGTCGCCTGAAGACGCGAGGTTGCCGTAGTATTCCAGGTTGATCGATGGTGAAGGCTGTTGAACACCAGTACTTTAAACATGTGTATGGGCCAATATTAGGAACGAAAGCTATTGGCAACAAAAAAAAAAATGAATAGATATATGAAGAGGCATTTTATGGATGAGCTCGCTTCACCGTCGGCCGCATCTTTGCCCCCTGGCTAGATTCTGGCCAGGAGCAATCCCTGTACCAATAATATATATATATCAGTGGCGGCGCGTCAAAAATATTCTTAGGGAAGCCGGAAATCCTTGGCTTTTCCTATTCTTCATGAGCCGTAGTAATAGAATTGGACTGGCTGAAAATTAGGCAAGCCGGTGGGAATCGAGTTGTATGTACGCTCCACCACTGATATATATACAAATTTCTAAATACCTAAAGGAAAATTAATCATTTTTTGCTCCAAGCAGGATTAGAACCTGCGACCTTACAGTATTCGCGGCCAGTCACTCTAACCACTGAGCTACGGGAGCAATCGAGCTCGGCCCCCAAATTCGCATTACAACGCCTTAGGTAGGCGTACAGCAACATCTACCTAAAAGACTCAAGAGAGCTAGATAAGCTTCTTCCCTGCAGACCATATATTTTATTTTATATATACAAGTTTAACCACATACATACTATGTACCGATCATACAACTAAAATTACGATAACTTTAAAAAACCCTGACGATACGACGCTCATAAATCCTCATTGTTGGTTTTAATCTGGCTACGGTACAGATTAAAGTGTGGCAACACCTCATTCGATATATCCTAGAGAGGCAACAAATCAAGCACATAATCTGCCAGTGTTTACCCTCTGGAAGCTGCGTCAACACAATCATACGCGTATTTGTTTGTGTGCTTGGGCTCTCATGAATTTTGATAGAGCAGGCAAACCTTAGATAGTAGGCGTAAATAAGCTTTACGCGTACACCGTAAGATATAAGGGTATTAAGGGTAGAACCATTTTGAGAGTTTTCTGGGTTTACGAGTGTTCAAAACTACACTTAAATTAAACCACACAAAAATTTATTTAGAAAACAGCGAAAATATTACAATAAGTTTAACGCAACATAATTTTTCACTACTACCGTGTTTTGTTTTTATTTAATGTTTATTATGATGCTTGCGGCCATATACTTGTTAACTGCCAAGAAATAGGATTTGTAGTGCATACATTTTTAACAACGAGAATTAAAACCGTTAGGTAAAACGAAAACGCAATTTTCACAAAAGGAACAAATAACCATTATTATTATCGATATTCTATTTCGACCTTCGCATTTCTCGGGCAGCAATCTCGCCCAGATTTCCTTATTTGTCGGTTTAATTTCAGTAATTACATTTGCGCAGTAATATTATGCTATTAGGAAGTGTGGCAGCACAGTCTATTTGTCCTTACGTATCCATGTAAACAACTATATTTGAAGACGTTAATAATCATCACACTTTACTCTAGGATTTCAATACTTTGTCAGCTTCTTTTAGTAAGTATACAACAACACTTTATGTTAATTTTGTATTAAGCAGTAACGCTGCTAATGCAAAATAGAAATTTAGAAATAAAGGAAAAATTGAAAAACTTAGGCACCGAGCAGGATTCGAACCTGCGACCTCCCGGCACTCGCGGCCAGTCGCTCTAGCCAACTGAGCTATAGGTGCGATTGCTACCCGGCTTGAAATTTGTCAACCCTTCCATTATTTATACAACGCCTTAAGGGAGGCGTACAGCGACATCTACCAGAAGACTCAGGCTTCATTACGGCACTAACGTCTCAAATTATGTTGAAAAATCGTTAGTTACGAATTTACGATGCGCTTCCCTTACTAAATGTCGCGCGCGTAAGAATAAAGAGACTGTACACATGCAGTGCTCCAGTCTAGTTCCAGTCAGGAAGCATTGATATAAATAAGGCTTTCAGGTTTTAAGTATACATATAGTTTAAGGATTAGGATTAGGCCAGATTGATACGCAGCACCCTTACCCAGTTACCCTTTCGCGAAACCCTTAAAATCTGTGTGTATACTTTCCTCAAACAGTAATCCTTCTCAATAATACACTAGCATTTTTGAATATCGAATAATGTTGGTTATGGCCCTAACGTGATTGACGTCTGCGGGTAACTAGGTAGGTATGGCGTGGACTGTATTGTTTTCTTCCTTAGGTGAGCAGGGTGAAGACAAGTAAAAACACAGGATAAATTCTTGAACTGAGAGGTGAGGTCGGAGGAGGCTTCGAGAGAGATGTGATCGCTGTTGCTGCTGAATGCGTAATGAATTTCTACAGCGCGCACGCCTCAATTTATTCCGGCCGGGGACGCGGTATTTACGTACCTCGTCCCCCGGCCCCCGCGCTCGCTCCCCACTTCCCCGCGCCTCGCCCCTCTCTCTTTATTTTCCTTTTATTAAATATTTACAGTTAAAACTCTAAAAAAACTATTCTAATTAGCTGTCTACGTATGAGATCTTATTAGAATAACCTAGATGAAGTGCGTGGCATTCTTATTTGAGCTAATAATCGGTTTTAATCTTCCGATTGCCCCCCGCACCTCACCGAGGTTATAAATATAAGTCGTGCGTCGCCCGGGCCGCGGCCAGTCGCGGCTCGGACTCCGCACGGCTTACAACTATTTCCTACCTATTTTCTTATTCTAAAGGTAATGAAAATGCAACTAAGGAATGTTTTATTTACAGGTAAGGTAAGTATCTTATTCTATCTTATGCCTACTTAAATATTGCACACTAATCACTATTTACAACGCGCACTTTTTTATCCGTCGTGAACAAATAATATTACCGTACTTTCTTCTCGAAGATCTCACAGGCTCGAAAATAAAAGACATACGATAAACAATACCGTACCTTTGACTTTAGCAAGAAATGGGCGCTTAAATTATGCCAAAAGGGGATGGGAAGTAACCTGGCTTACGAGGGCGAACCTACCTGTCTATAAATATAGAGTTAAATGAAATTAACTGTCTTTAACAGAATTAGCCCTTAAAGTGAACACGATTGTACCATTAAAAAGGTTTTAGGTACCATAATAGGCTCGCGTGACTTTATAATTCACAATTTTGCCAGTCAGTATCTATAAGGCGATGAATTTTCTCATTTTATTTTTAGTCGCCTTTAGCAGAAGGAGATACCTACTACTACTACCACAAAATGATAATGATTTTAAATCAAAGTGAAAATTGAAAAATTTAACGCCACAAGGGATGTAATACCCGCGGTAGGTTAAGAGCAATGGACGGAATCCAGAGGTCGTGGGTTCAAATCCCATTTCAACATTTTTAAATTTTTCTCTTTGATTTAATTTTTTTATGATTTTGTTAGCGGACGAAACCGCTTGACAACATTTAAAATGAGAATGGCGTATACAAGGTATGCTCACCTGGGTATTACATGTAACGCAGTAAGGCAGTTTCTGAGGAGAACCTGGCCGTGGCGCTTCTGAAGACACCATGTATAAATGCTGCTGGCCTGGTTTACCTTCAGGTATACCTAGGTAGTATCTGCAAAAAGTATTTACAGTCTGTATTTGTACAGTTTCAGATATATCTGTAATTGGATTTAAAGTTTCACGAAGGCATGTTTAATAACACTACATTTTCACTGCCAGGCCCGTAATCACAAAACTACAAAATTGTACAACTTTCCATCGAATTTGTCGAATTGTACGCTTGTATATTTTTGTGTTGATGCCCCCTATGAAGAAAAATTGTATGGACGTGAACACACATATGCGTTGCCGGTAAAATGTATAAGAACCCTTTTGTTTAAGGATTAGGGGAAAATTTATAATTAGACTTAAATCAAAGAAATATACTAATGCTTAAAATGCAGTGCTCGGTTTAGGTTTTTAAATGTATCTATTTATGTACTTAGTTGATCTTAGGGTAGGTGTACTAAATATACATCACATTTTCTTGTCTTCAAGTACCAGGCGACCATGAACTTACATGTGTTGATTGGCATGGTCCCACGCTAAGAGTTTGACAACATCGAAGCTGCCGTGTGTGAGCGGCAGCGCTCTTGGGCCGTGTGCGTTGTGCTCCGCCCTAACTATGTGCCTGAACAGGCCAGCTGGCCCGTCTCTGATGGGAGCCAGCGTCACCAGGGCTCCACCGCCGGCTGACCAGAGGGGCGCTGGCGCTGACTCCACCCAGCCATCGGAACCTGATGTTATTCTGTACACCTGTCAAACATATAAGACAAGTCATCATCAGCTAAATGTAGGGTAAGAGTCAACGGAGAGGGGAGGGGGTGTAGGGGGAGAGAGGGGGTAGGGTCAGGGGTAGGGTGTAGGGGTAGGGGGTGTAGTGGGACACTCTTTTTTATGTTTTTTCATACAAAATTGAATTTCCACGGACGCTGCACGCTCTTTCGCAGCAAATCGGGTAAGTACTCAACTCGTACATGACGGGTTAGTTACATCACAGCATCGGTAGGTAATCGTAAGTAAAAAAAATGCAATGGACTACATTTTCTCCGGTATGCTGCAGGCGCTATAATTAACGTTAATCGGAAGTGCAACCCGTCTTAAGGTTTCTTTTTCAACTGGTTTAATCAGACTTGTGAAAACAAAAAGTTATCTTGTTCCTGTTAATGATAAAACCACTGGACCTTTATATCCGGTTGGAAAGTGGATGTAAACCCTGTTTTTGATTTTTTGAACTTTATAAGAATTAGGGTATGTTTTGTGTGTATTTTATTACATTCATAATCATAAATATGCACACATTAAATTTCAGTGCTACTTCTATCAATTTTAGAAAATGTGATATTGCAGAGACAGTTTGCTAGCCCGTCGCCCACAACATACTTCAATCCATGGGAAGAAAAGGAGGTAGTTACTATACTAACCCGGTACCACAATGGGGTATTGTAATTTTTGAATATTTTTCCCTTCGGGCAGTTGATTGAAACTCCCTTACGAAACTAAACACTATGTTAATTGCATTTTTTTAATCAAAGTGAAAATTGAAAATTCAACACCGCAGGTGGGATTTGAACCCACGACCTCTGGAATCCGTCCATTGCTCTACCAATTGAGCCACCGTGGTATCCCTTGTGATGGTGAATTTTTCAATCTTAACACTCATCTAATTAAGCCTTATTCATTGAGATTTTCGCTAGCGGACGCATCCGCTTAACAAACATTTAAAGAACACTATGTTTTCTACTAGATACGTACCTCTTGGCAGTACCACATTGGGCTCTTGCAAACGGACACGACGGAGAGGTTCTGCGTCCGAGTGAGCCAAATTACGCACACTTCCGTCAAGGAGACCCATTGTGCGCTCGTGAAGTAGTAGTCCCTACATAGACAAGTTAGTTATGTTAAAAGCATAAAAACGATTTACATGAACAGTTTAAGGTACAGTCAACCAATTTCATTTATGGCTCACTTTGTACCTTGTCACAGTGATATTATTATGAGATCTCTAGCGGCTTTCATAATGATTGTCATTTTAACAAGGTTCGAAGTGGCCTAAGAATCAAATTGGTTGACCGTACATGGAATGCTTTAAGCGCCTTGTGGAGGTGATGCGTGACTGGAGGGCCGGATCATATCTGGCACAGAGGATTACCTTTGCCATTCAGCGTGGCAATGCTGCCAGTCTTCTGAGTACGCTGCTTTTTAGGGTTCCGTACCCAAAGGGTAAAACCGGACCCCCATTACTAAGACACCGACGTCTGTCACCAGGCTGTATCTTATGAACTGTAATAGTTAGACAGCTGAAATTTTCACAGATGATGTATTTCGGTTGCCGCTATAACAACAAATACTAAAAAACAGAATAAAATAAATATTTAAGGGGGCTCCCATACAACAAACATGATTTTTTTGCTGCAGTTTTTATTGATAATGGACTCTAGGTAATGAGTCCGACTCGCACTTGGCCGGTTTTTTATTTATTGACATTTTAGTTTTTTATTTTAGTTATTTATTGTCATTGCTATAACATATCGTACCTACTTTAGTATTCTGCTTTCATAAATTTTGATATTTCGTACATAAGTTTTTTGAAAAACCCGTGGTACAGCCGGGGTTTGGACGCGCGACCACCAGATTGGAGATTAGAAATCGCGTGCCTTACCGCACGGCTACCGGCTCAATACTGTATTGAACTTTATCCGCGGAATATGCAAAACAACAGGAAGTAAATCTGTCTAGTGGTATAAAACGCTGGGACGCCGCATTTATCTTTGGTTACCTAAGCTTTGGGCCTCAACCCGGCTCTATTTGTCAGGCTTACACTGGATTTGCGAATCTATTCTTATTATATTACTGTCCCTTCTATACCATAGGCTTGAGCTGACTTATAGAACCCCGAATCTATTTTTAAAGAAGGTCTACGTCAGACGTTGAAAGCAAATATTTTCAGGAGATAAAAATAGACAGAGGTATACAAAAGTACGGTGGTGTAACTTGAAGTTACAAAAGGCTCATGGTGTCATAGGTAAGTAATTAACACGTTCACTGTCCCCATACAAAACGATCTGACAATGTCAAAATTCCAACTGACAGTTGGACTGTGCATTCAGTATGGGGATGTGACCCCAAAGTGGAAGCATGGACTCCTAAAAAAAAAAAGTTCATTGCCGGACATTGGGGGCACTCGGACAGGGAACCTGTTAAGGTATCATTACTTAGTGATGTTTTCATCAATACAAAAGCACTTGACATTTAACGTAATATTTTATTACTAGAAATATGTAACTAGAACCTTTAAATTAAAAACATTACGCCATATTATAGCCGATTGTGAAGAACTCTTGAACGATTGTTACCCTTAAAATAATTATTCACGTTTATATAATAAATTATTTGTATTAAAGAAGATGCTTTCCTAAATTGGGCTAGGAACAAGACGCCGTAAGAAATAAAGCACCATCTTGAACCAAGTGGTTCATTCATTATGTCACCTTTATCAATACAGACAGGCCACTCTCGCTCATTGTTTCAAGCCACGTGATTTTTCAATCTCAGAGCGAGGAGTAAAAAGCAAAGCAATAAATATAAAAGAAGCAGAACGTATCCTTTTATTTCGATTGCACACGAGCACACGACTGCCATGACCGTAAAGGCGCGGGGATATAAAGCGTACGTGCGAACGAAATATTTTATGACAAGTTAATAACAGATTGGGAAATATGTGACATATTTTCCGGGATTTATTTTCATTCAACTGTTTCAGCCGTGCGGCAAAGAACGCGACTTTAACCCTTAAATGCGTGTTTTTTTTTATTTTTCAATAAAAACGCGGTAAATTTCGCGGATCCCCTAGATTTTCCGCGAGAATACGGATTCCCACGGATTCCGATTTACTACACCGATATATTTCCCAGCATCGAATAAAATCCGAATAGTTTATGTTTAAAATACCTATGTTTCAGCAAATAACCTCTGTCAGATTTAGCAAAATCGAAATTCTATTTTTAACCGAATTCAATCCAATTTCAATATTGTTTATCGTATATACGTGTGTTTCTTATCGAAAATTATATTATAGCAATGGAACCGATTGGTTTACATTTTGAAACAAACTTCGGTAAAGAAAATAAAATGTTACTAATAAATATGATATAATGGTTGGCTGGTAGAGAATGCCATTTGGCATTAAGCCCGCCATTTGTACAATTCTGTGTTTTTTGTGCAATAAAGTTTAAATACTCGTAAATAAATAAATATAGATGGCCAAGTTAAAAATAAAGTGTTGTTTTCGCTAACAAACTGTGATACAGTTTGGCGAAGTTATAAAGTGTTTACCTAAAAATGTAATATTTTCCTGTAAGATAATAATAACAAAATTTTTTTAGTGTTCAAATTGAACACTTATTTTTTTACAAGCTTTGATACCTAAATACTTTTAATACAAGATTGTATGTTACTTGCAGTACGTATGTTTGTCAGCTAGTTTATGTAAAATTATCTGTTGTCAAGTCAAATAAGAAGCACCCTAGTAGGTATCTACATAGACATCTGAGTGTCTGGTACCTAATTCGGGAAATGCAGGTCATCCGCCTATCAATTCAGGTAATTTGCGTTTCTAACTATGAATGAAGGAAAGAATATATTAATTCCACTGCTTTGTCTATTTTACCATCAAAATAAAGTATCCACTCGTATTTTATGATAACTTACCCTTCTTCAATTATACTCTTCGGGGGTGTTAGATGCCTGGTACGTATGTGTTTCGGGTCTGCGATGTCGGCCACCGTAAGCCGCACCGTCGGGTTGATGGTCCCGGGCTTTGGGTATCTCACGCTTCTGATTTCCGGGTACGTCTGGATAAAAATAGCTTGTTCACGTCAATGTATTTATTATCTCTAATGTGAAGTCTCGGATCCTCAAAGACGGAATATCGATATAACGTTTTATTGTGCAAGAAAGAGAGGAAGGCACCTGAGTATAGTGCGTGTCATCCACGAAGGCGCGCCCCTCCACAGCCCAATCCGTACTTAATTGCGTATGCGTATAGACAAAGAAGATATATACTAACGTAACAAATTCAAATTCAAATTCAAATTTATTTATTCGCTTAAACACACAAGTTTACATAACAAGGAAATGTCTGGCGGACCCCAAACTAGGCTGAGCCTGTATCTTGGGGCCCTGGAGTGCAAATACGTGAAACAGGTTTGATTAAGTGTACAGAAACATTTTAACAAAAATAATGACATTTTAACAAGAAGAGACACCGAAGCATGTGTGCTGTAAACCCGTCTCGCGGCTATATGTGCGTGTCCGGACGCGAGCGGGGGCGCGCGAGGGTGGCGTGGTGTGTGGAAAACACTCCTCGGACGGGCATATTATAGAATCGTAGCGTTCCAAGGCACCGACACCGACACTCGGTTCACACCGATAGACCCGTGTCGCGCCTTTGGTATAGATTAGTATGAGGTTCGCTGTGGAGGGGCGCGTCGTCGTGGATGTCACGCACTAAACTGACCTAGGGGAACCTCAAATGAGATGTACCCACCAGACAAAAGTCAGTACATCTAGTACATTAAAGCAATTCTCTTAGAAAGCGGAGGCATGGTGGCGTGTCGTAAAACGGGTCAGTGGGTTACTCAAAAACCCACATAATGGACACGGTCACTCTGTAGTGTATTGATGAAAGTTCAAATCAAGGAGGAATCCTATGAAAAATATCTCTCTCTGGTCGGTCCCTCATATCTGAGGATCGTGGTCAGCATCAGGGTTGCATCTGGAACGGATGATATTACGCCACCGGTTCCTGTCCAGCGCGTCTCGTACAACCGTGTAAAATTTGGAGGACGACGAGTCTTTCACTCACTTCATGAAAAATATAGATTAAGGTAAAACGTCTGTGCTTGGCACTGACCCAATAAACATATACCTACCTTAGCAGGGTCATCTGTGTCCAGCGAAGCACCGTACCACGGGAATCTCTGCTCTAGCACCAGCGTGTCATTGAACGTGGCATACAGTACCATGTGGCCGTCGGCCGACATCCACAGCGCCGAGCGCGTCTTTAGAATCTCCTCTGCAACAAACAAAAATGTAATAAATTTATGATTCAGTTGCATTCACAAACTCAAGTAATTGACGTAAATCGAAAAGGGCGCAAGATCGTCTGGGAGTGAGCTCACGTCTGCCGCATATCCAGTGAGTTATGGGCAATTACTACTATGGAGTGGACTCCTCAGAACTCGAGATGACGCGGCAGACTTCATTGGCAATAGCGGGATGATCTGGACTCCTTTTTAAAGGACTGGTCAGAAGAAGCCAAATAACGGTTTGGCGCAATCCTCCATAAATCTCGTTAACCATTTGCACAGATGGTGACGGTGCATAGTTAATAGTTATATTTATTCACAGACATATACACTATACAATCAGGTTCAGGAGGTCTTCATAAAGTCTGGATGCAATCCAGAGCAATAATAACTGGAAAGCGTCTATAGATGTAATACAAGTCGTAAATAACCGTAAAATTATTTATTACTGCACTGCTGTCGTGCTCTTGTTACGTTCAAAACAAACAAGAAACCGGAATATTACGTTTACAAAAGGAAAACAGTGCAGATGCACAGGTAATGCTGCAACTAAATTGTATGTCGGTTCAAGTATTTGCTGTGAGAACTATGAGAACAAATATTTAGTGTGTAATATATTTGCAGTTGTTTAAATAGTGGGTAGGTATTAATATTGGTAAATGGGACTTAATCGGATATTGTGATAGGTACATTTATCAATAATAATCTGTGAAAAGAAAATCGCTATTAAGTTTAAATCAAAATACCTACTAAGATAATGTTACTTTATACAAAATGTTTTTTGCAGAATTTTTTAATCTGACATGTAATAATTAATAATATTATCAATAAAGAGTATGAGTACTTACAGTGGTTACAGTGCAGGTACTGATATTTATAGATCAGCTTAAAAAGTAGTTATTTTTTTAAATATAGTGTTACCTTCACTGAAAAGCTAACAAGTTCTGAAAAACTCATTGGCCGCTTGACAGCTTCATGCTTTGACCGCTACTAAGGCTACCGTAGCTTATACTATCCTCGTTTACTTGCGAATTAGCTAATCAAATAGTAATTCGTATTGAGTGTACCATGTGCAGCGAGTGGCCTAATGTTAGATGTGACGTCACAGCGCTCGATGCATCTGCGTCAACGCGCACGCTGCCAACTGAGGCTGGCCGCAATTACGGGATGATCACATTTACGGAGTTGAATTAAAAAAAAAACATGACTATATTGTTTCACGTTACAAATTATAGGCGAAGATGTTACCGCCGCGCGGAGCCGAGCCGTGTGTCCGAGATTCAAAATTTCTATTCGCTCGACCGCGCGTGTAGTTCGATTTACATAGTGCAAGAACAAGTTGTATGAGATTTTGATTAGACTGTGGGGCTGTGGGTTACCAAGGGTTCCGATCAAACCCTGCAATGTAATGTTGCGTAGTTAAACGGGGAGATTAAGTTACTGAAACGTCATCTAAAATGTCATTGGAGGAAACATTGATAAATCTTCACAAAACTTAATTGTGAGTGTATCACGGACAAAGAATACGGGTCGGTAAAAAGCCGTCATATTTCCTAAAATACTGCGAGGTCGTAAGTTTTTTTGAATCATGTCATTATCTTTATTTAATTTTACATATCTATACTGCAAAAGTTATTAGTCAAAACAAGAGTAACGTTTCTAAGTTTAAATCGGACTCGTAAAAACCCATGAGAAAAAACAACCAACGTTAGCGTTAACGGAGCGAGATATCGCGAAAATCGTCATTTTTGGACATTGATATTTTTATGATAGGATCCCGGAAATTGCGAATACAGTTGGGCAATACGAAGAATAGTATAATATGTAAATAATACGAGTGTAAAATATATAACAAAACCTATTGATGCTATTTAAACTATTGTGACCCGAAACTTTTGACCGCGAGTGTATTTATATTATAAGAATCAAAGCAGTTCCTTACAAGCATTTTATGTCAGGGATTAGCTAAACTACCGCAAAATCCGCTAAGAGAACTCCCATATCTATTTATAAACACGCGTATTTTAAAATTATAATACGTTGGCTAACTTTAATACTTGAGCGAACTGTCCTGAGCTAAGATCACTGTAACTCAAGTAACTTAATGTATGTGTGTATTTTACCAATGTAATCCAACCTTGCAAAGTAGATTTATCCACCTCCACTAGTCGTTTTATTGACTAAAGAGCTGTTGGGTCCGTTATCGAACAGTTTCACTGCCAGAATTAAATCTTGATTGTACCACAGAAACCGATGTAGCGATAGCGACCTACCTAAATCGTCACCCCGCCTCGCCTACACTTTATCCTCGGGAACGAGTTAGTACTATAAATCTGAGAAAGCATGCAATTGGTCAGCGATAAAGCGCTTGTTTTATGCAATCCGGTCAATTAGCAACGGTGCAATAGTCGGGTACGGTACGGTACGGGCGCATTATGTAGGCTGGGAGTCGGAGGAACGAGAGAAACCAAGAATTGCGAACTTAATTCCTTTAATGACGGAATTACAAAAGAATAAAAAATATCAATTAAAATTAATTAAACTTAAGAGGTGCCTAATGGTCGATGTGGGAACCAAGAGTGACAAATCATTCCGTATTTTGGGCGAACGGGGCGGCGATGTTGCAATATGCTGAGTCGGTGCCACCTGGGTGGCTGCTTGGGCGGTCGCAGGTTGTGCAAGCATATAACAGGCGCAGGCGAAAGTGTTAAAAAGATAATTATAATGTTTATTTACCGAAGAAAAAATGTACATGGAAATTTTACCCATGACCTCCACACTAGGCTAGACATGTCTCGTGGGGTCAAATCAAAGGTAACCACTTCTATTTTTAAAGGTCGACGCCGAGATTATTAAGGTACAGTACTAAAAAAATGGGTAAGTGTTATACATTAGCAGTTATTAATAATTAATTCATTTACAGTTGTTTTCAGCTTGTGTGTAAGTGTAAAAACAACATTATTAGGTAATCGTCACATGAACAACGATGAAGACATGAACAGATCCCACAGTCAAACTGTAACCACAGTTTTGTGAGGCGATGTATTATGTTTTCACGTTCTTAACATGTGTTTGTTAAAAAAAAAAAGATGCATCAATAGCACATATTATGTTCACTTGTAATTAAATAACTGTAGTGTAGCTTTAGTTATACCTATCTATTTCAGAGAAATTGTTTGTGGATAAAGTACCTAACTTTATTTCCTTTTAAGCCCTTAATTGGATAATCCAATTCGTTTTCCCTTTCTTCTCATTTCATAATGTCTTATTTTGAGGAAAATATTGAGTTTCGTTTCTTTGTCTAATTTGTGTACACAATATTAATACAAAGTATTATTTCTTTCGGTCGGAAATGGATTACACATTTATTTCTGAAAACAATCTACGTATTACCGTTTGCGGACGCTATGTATACTGTACAAAAGAGATTGAGGGCCAATTACACATTTTTGTTTTGTTGTTAGCCTTTGCCCGCGACTTTATCCGTGTAGAACTTGTTAATCGCGTTAAAATTTAATTGCTACCTATTCTTTCATTTCAGGCACTTATCTAATTATTGCTTTTATATACAAACTTCTACCCCCTTAACCTTATGGGATGATTTCCGGGATGAAAAGTATTATATGTCCTTCCCCGGAACTGAAACTATCTCCATACTAAATTTCATCTTAATCGGTTCATCGGTTTAAGCGTGAAAAGTTAATGACAGACAAACTGACAGACAGACATACTTTTGTATTTATAATATTAAGTACCTATAGATTATTGTTAATTATTGGACATCAACTTATTGCTATGTAAGTAGCTTGGTTAATGATGGTAAATGATTAATCGTGGCCCACGTCCTTCAGTATCTAACCTCTTTCTAAGTGTTTAAATCACATACTTAGCTGGAAAAATACATGTATAAATTTCACGTAACGATAAAAATACTTGTGGCCTCTATTATGATTGTTTTAGTCTAAATTTAAGTCAATGTTGAACAATTTGTGATATAAAGAGACAGACTGACCTTTTTGACAGACTGACCTAAGTGACATCAGCCTGTATCAGCTGCTCATCGCCGTTAGCGCTTAAATGTCACCCGAGTGCATAAAACCAATCACCCTGTATGACACCTGTCGCTTCATGGGACTAATATTATTAGCAGCGTCTAACCTACATTTATATCACTCGGTCATTCACCCAGTATTTCGTACAGTCGTCTAAGATATGATATTTCCGACCCAAGTATGATATTCTACCACCATACTTACGAAATAACGTGAGTGTCACGAAATTAAAACATCAATTGTAAATAAAACTGTTAACAATTTAAACATGAGCAAGATTCTGCTCTTTACCTGTACCCAATTCCCAAACACTTTCCTGTTGGTCTTTAAGTTTCTTGTGGCAGTTACTCATTATGGTTTCAGGTTAGTCGACATTGTTTTTGGAGAGCACTTGATATCACATCTTGTGAAATATCCCCGTACCTTTTCTACTCTTTCCATCACTGACTCGACAAAAAAATCATCCTCTCCTTTTTTTGACGCAGAGGAAATGCATTTACGCATCTCTCCGGGCCCGGGGACGGTCCATTGTGGGGGGTATGTGGGACTCGCCCTTCCACAGGGGAAAGGAATTCCACTAAAACCTCTGCGGCGTTAACCCTCGCTGCCGTTTAATGGGGGGCATCGTGGGGTCGCTCTCTTCGAGATTCATCATCCTCCTAGCGTTATCTTAGTACTGTTGCCTGGGGTCCGCTACCTAATCCAAAGATTTGGTGTAGACACTAGTTTTTACGGAAGCGACTGCCATCTGGCCTTCCAACCTGAGAGGGTTTGGGATTAGGCTTGTCGAGTGGGCAACTTGACTGTTTGAAATTGACATTGGGACATGAAGAGCCGAGGACGATATGATAGTTTTCATCCCGAAAATCAACCCTAAGGGGTTAAATGGGATCACAATTTGTATGGAGGTACGATATATACGACTTCCACACGGACGAAGTCAATAATAAATTGTAGGACGTGTCGAATCGCGCCCCAGCTGCGGCACATGAATATAATACATCGCGTTCTTTGGGCTAATGTAACACGAGAGACACTTTGTGCTGTGATTAAGGCTAATGTGTTTACTGTCGTCTCGTGTTACCGTTAAATATGCTCTTAGTTGCTCCGCTCTTTCGCTGTATTCATATTCAAAAGGAATATACTTCAGGCGATATATCCATTGAAAGAGACGCCCTTATGTTTTTCGCTCACGACAAAACGGAATGCAACACTTTTCGAAAATGGCTTTTTAGACAAATCTCGATAAATATCTGACTCCCTGTGTGCAGTTTTATTAAAATTCCTCTTGACAGAGTTAAGATGAGGTAAAATACCAACATGTTAACTTAATCGTGTGTTTTAATAATGCGTTGTTTTAGTAGGCTGAGTAAAAAAAGGAAAATATAGACTCAACTTTGAATTTTCTTCTATAGTGAAAATATGAAGCAATTATGTTTCAAGTCAATGTGCAAGTCAATAATCAGTCCCAATTGTTCCCACGTCTGGGCAGAACAGCGTTTCAAAGTTTCTAAATTTGTCGATGTAGCGCCTTAATTTCCCGAGCGTTTTCTTTTCAGCAGTTTCAGCATGACTATAATGTACCGCACTTGACTATGAATTGTTTTGGGCATTTTCTGTCATTTATGATTTAATATTCAACACATTACTATTCTTCAAATAACCGCAACCCTTTTTTTTTCTTATATTACATCATTGACCGCAACAGTGAAACTGACGTACCTACCTACTGACTATTATTAGAATTATTCCCAGTGAAAGAAATTAGTTCCAATAAAATTCCGCAACATGGCGCATGGTATTTATATTCCTGGCTTTACTTTCTCAGATGAAAAGAGAATCGCACTTAAGGGGGCCGATTTTTGAGAGTCGAACGCTCGAATTTTTACTCGAGATCCGTCAAAAAACTATGACGTTTTGACAGATGTCGAGTGAAAAGTCGAGCGTTCGACATCCAAAAATCGGTTCCCTGTTCTGAATTTAGTCGTGACTACAATCCTGAAACGATTAATAACTCATATAATTTGTTGAATGGATGTGAAGTTCGAACAATGAACGACCCTGCAAACTCAAGTATAATATCTTTCGGATAAAAACCCGGCGTCTAACAGATCGTGTCCGAACAATGGTTTATTAACTTCGCAAAAAATCTAAGTATTGAAAAATTATCATTTAAATGGGTCTTTATTAGAAATGGGAGGGTGCGACCGTGCCGTTACGCTCTTTCGATCAAAAAATTATGAAAAAATCCCCGACACTATTCAACAGCTAAGAACTGTCTCGATTCTTCATTCGTTAGTTTCGGGAGCTACAATGCTACAGACAGACGACAGACCCCCCGTTTGAGTCGAGGTTTAAAAACCGGTTGAAATGAGTTGTTTGCTACCTACATGAATTGTTTAGCTATTAATAAGTCAATTTAAGATGGCCGACGGAGGAGTTGGTTCCTACCTAACTAGACTCTAGAAAAAAATTGTGCTTTTGTCTAGCGTGTTCACATATCACGTGAAACTGCCACCTTAGCTTTTTTATTAAAGTTTGGAACTCGACAATTAACTGAATTGATATTTACTAACATTACTAACTATAAGACTCGTCAATATGTAGCGAGTAACGTTCAGCTTGTCGGCCATTTATGAGAAAAAATTACTTTAAGGCGAGGTTCTTCCATTGCAAATGTCCCGCTCTAACACGCGTGAGTTTGCAATTGACCATCCCACTCTCTACGGAACTGTGCGCGTAATTTTCGTAAATTTTTAGTACATTTTTGGGTGAGAAAAATACATGGCTTACTATATTAACAATATTAATCCCGACATCCCTCATACCATCAAATACGTTTATTTTAGTATTATTTTCTACTCATCATGTTACCTAAGATTGAAATAAAATGAGTTTTAAGATATAAAATAGAGGTAACTATGTTTGGAATTTTTTTCTATCGAACAAAGTTTTGCAAATTGTGTAACGGACATCCGACGGCACTAGATAAAGGTCTCAAATATAATATCGTATTTTTTTTACATTTTTAATATGTAGTATTTCGAAATAAAACCGTTTACCAAATCAGATTTTTACTATAACCTGGCCTTAATACTGAAACTCGACAGGCCGTGTGTCACTACAGGCTCGAGTCGCGATATCCACCAGGAGTAGTTGGTTATTTACTGTTTCTGCGGCACGTAAAGCACGCCGCGAAGCGGCGATTTTTTTTTCCAGTTTTTTATGTCCCTCTTAACAAATTCTCTGCGGCAGTTTTTGCGTGCGTGTTTTTTCTTATGAGCGAGCATGTGATAGTCGACCGCCCGCTGCTTGTGTTGATGATGGGTTGGAGATATGTCCACATGTCCCACTGTTGTTTTTTTGGATATGATTGCTTTTTTGATATGGTATACGCGTTTCCTTAAATCGATTTATTTTATTAAGGGCAACGTCTGTTTTTTTGTGCTCTTCCCACGCAAGCGTAATAATATTCTGCGGATGGCAATATATTACGAAATTTATATTGTCATTCATTAGATAGACGATCGTGAGAATTAAAAAATATATTTGTAGAAACCATAACATAGCATTGGTTATTACAAAATTGTCACGGGTTTTGTATTTTATTGGGTATTAAAGCAAATAATAAATTTGAAGCTATTCACGTTCACATGTCTCTGTTCCATTTCTTTAGATAGTACAGTAAAAAATAATAGATTTAACGTGTCGAATCATGAAACGAACAGGTGTGTTTTTTAACTAGGCAACAGATTCATTATCTTTTTTGCGGCATGTGTGTGTACGTGTGCAGCATATTTGAAGAACGATAAAGTATCGTTGATTATTATCAAAATGCCACGGTTTTTGTATTCAATTGGGTATTAATGTAAAATATATTTATATCTGCGCACGTTCACATACCTTCGTTCCATTTCTTTGGATAGTACAGCAAAAAAAAAATAGGTTGAACCTGTCGTAACATGAAACAAACAGGTGTGTTTTTTAACTATGCAATAGATTGCCTTGTCTGCGGCATGTGTGTGTTTGTGTGCATTATATTCGAAAACCGATAAAGTATCATTGTTTATTACGACATGTCATGCTTTTCGTATTTTATTGGCCATTAAAAAACCTAAAGAACATTAAAGCTAAGCAGGTTGATGCACGTTCCACAGTATTCCAGTAAAAATCCTGTTAGAACCTGTCGGGTGATGCAACGAACAGGTGTCTGTTTTATTAATAGATTTTTTGTCTTATCCACCACATGTGTGCGTGTGTGCGTGTTGCTCAATAAAAGCAGATCCCAAGGCGATGGAACCAGCATTCGTTCAGATTAGTTGGTCTGAAAAACCGTGTCTGTCAAGTGGTAAAAGTGTATTAAAGAACAGTGCGAGTAGTTATCCTTAGATTTTTTTGAACCGTGTGTCTACGTCTTACTACCGCTGAAAATGGAGGTAAGCTCGACATTAACTGACTATGCATAAATAGCCATTATCTGTTTCCATTTGCATCACGCATTTAACATATTGTTTTGATTGTTTTAGACATCAAACGCGAATTCTCTTGAGTACACCATGAAGAATTATTATTACGGTAATTTGAGTGACGATGAAGCCCAAGTGAAACCGCTTAAAATTCAAGCCCAGAAACGAACCAACAACATCGATGTATTTTTCGATAAGTCTAAAAAGAAACAGACTACAGAATATTCATCTACTGTCGCCCAGTCAACAAATGGCGGTACCAACTATATATCTTCTCGCGCAGATGATGTTACAAAGATCACTCATCTCGTTAAAATTGATGTTTACGATATAAAAAAGTTGCGTGGTATCCCAAACGATCAGCACTGGAAATTCGCGGATACTAGAATCAAATACTACACGCAGACAGAAGACGATGACTATTATTCTAACACAAAAGAATTGGTCTACAATATTACGAAACATATTGCAACAAAAAATGACTGTAAAAAGTATTTCATAGACGCTAAGCCATAAATTATTTCTTACTCCGCCCACAAAAAACTCTCTCCCCACCAACGAACAAATGATTTCTGGGGCTATATATAGTTAGACAACGCAAAAGAAACCATACCGTATCTACCTTAACACCCGAAGCTGCAAAATGGATCTCCAAAGCTCAATCTACGACGAAGATTTGGTGCAACTCTGTGTGGACATGGAAACACAAACACAGACATCAAACGGTTACTCACCAGCATTTCAACCGTTTTGTTGGAGGCTTACTGGAAACCCTCTTTTGATTGAGTGGGAAAACGAAGAAGACGAAGAAAATTCTGATATGGAGACGGATTCTCCAAAGGAAGATGCATACGAACCCATACGTATTAATATTGAATTGGATCCTCTCAGAGAAAATGGTCATGAAACATGGATTTCGCCTTTGTTAAAAAGTGATGAATGGTGCATGGAGTGGGAGAAATGGGGTGATTTGTAATAAGACTTTTACGAACTACGTTTTTTCTATGTGTGTATTTTTTATGTTATAAATACTTGTGTATGTGCATGTGTACCTATATAAAAATGTTTAATCATCATCATCATCATCATATCAGCCGAAAGACGTCCACTGCTGGACATAGGCCTCCCCCAAAGAGTGCCACAATGACCGGTCTTGCGCCACCCGCATCCAGCGGACTCCCGCGACCTTTACCAGGTCATCAGTCCACCTTGTGGGGGGCGGTGTAAAATGTTTAATAAATGGTTTCAATTATCCTCTTGCATTTTTATTGATGTTTTATCCTGTGTGTGTATATAAGGGTTATTAAAGGAGGGTAAAGAAAATATATTCATTATCTAAATATTCATTTATTTCGTAAAAAAATAGATTTGTACATATGTTGTATCATGAAATCATTATACAGGGTATTTTCTACAAACAATCTTAAAAAATCCAACATCGATTTACCTTTAAACTTAAAATATATGTAAACTAAACAGTATTTGCCACAAACTGATGTTAAGTGGTTTTGTATTGTCATGTGGTTATAAAACCATTTCTTTGCATTCCTAGTCAAAAACAACTTATGATAACCAACAGGTTTTCTACCAAATGAATCAAAATATTCACCATTGCCATTAATATCAATATGAATCGCTACCCAATGAGAACCAGGTTTAGAGTCTGGGTCTAAATTGCTGATAATATAAACTGGAAGATCCATGAAAATAGGGATTCTGTTTGCTGGAAAAACATGTGATTTAATAGTAGGACAAATTTTCTTCATACATAATTGCAATTCCTGCGTGTCCATAACAAACTATTGTGTTTATTGATGAATGCTTTACTGAGGTTTAGTAACAAGTGGTACAAAGTATCATAAACCTATTATTATATATGTAGTACATGTTATAATTAACTGTTATAATCTACACTTACATCTCGATGTTTGTTTATTTCAATGATATTATCAAACTCTGCATAGACAACACAATTAACAGTTGTTGTAAGGGCTTTTTCAAATCGAACTTCTAACCGCACACTACCATGTCTAACGAGATTCCAGTGAGATGTGGAACTCGCGGCTAAGTCAGGTGTTAAATCGAAACACATCAAACAGTAACCGTTACCATAATCTTCTCTACTTATTGAATTCCCTTCATTATGAAAATGGATACCCGTACCCGAAAACAAAGTGTGATATGTTGATACCATTAAACCGGTGCTGAAAGACGGTTGTAATGTTTTAGAAGGAATTTGATGACCATCTACATACAAACTAAATAAGTTCATATCATGGTGGTGGAAGTTAAAAGGATTATGTTTTAAACTGCCATTAAATGCTGTATTATCAACAAAACCTACAATACACCTTTTTGGAACTTGACCGAGGAATATATTATCAAGTGATTTCCCTTGTACTCCTGATGGTATTGTAAGTACTTTAACTTCCGCTCTTGTGATGGGATATTTTGCAGTTGTTGAAGCTAAAACCTTTTGATGTGCAAGCAAAACACTTGGGTTAATTTTTGTTCTTCGTATTATTAAACTAGCATCCATTATACGTACTTTAAGTTTTTTATCTTGACTGCACATGAGATTAAAGGACTCTTTTGATCGTACTAATTTAACGCGGACTTCAACGCCATTTACTAAAAACTTTTCTTGATTAAAAATGTCACCATGTAAGTGCCCTATCATTTCAACTTCCTTACTATCCTTAATAAATTCTTGTCTTTTAGTCCATCCTTTGTTATCCGCACCAGTTTCATCCATATGACTCGAAGTGTCTTCATACCATAGCCCACACGTAAGATGAGACTTTTTTGCTGCAGGTCCATAATTTAGTAGAGTTTCCATATATGCACGGTACGCGTATGTATTATTAGGCGGTGATACTAGTTTTTGATTCAAATATATGTCCAATTGGTTAAAAAGTGAATGTAGCCAATTATTCACTGGAGCAACATGAGTTTCTGCTGATTTGATCTTTGTGCCATCTTGATTCAATACCTTGGCTTTGATATGTAGTAAAGTATGAGACAGGTCAATATAGTCATCGCCTGATCCTGGAACTTGAAATTCAATAGGACCATCATCACTAAGAGATGAAATAGGTTTATAATGTATCCACTGCCCATTTTCTATACTTGTTTGCGTTGATGGAAGAGCAAACAAATCTAACTCTGACTTAGCGCATTCACATGAATGATTATGTAAAAATGACATGATTTAATTAGTAAAAATATCGTTTATATATTTTTTATTCTTTTTTGGACCTCTCCCCCGTAAAGCTTTGGGTGCAATGGCGCGCTCTTGCCTCTTTCGTATCATTTTATACCCAGATCCTGACATTAGAGAATCTATTTTTTCATCAGCCTTTCTTTTTAAATTACTGCTTGCATTCTTAAAACGAGACTTAAATGATTCGTCGATAGGGTGCGAATTCATCATGTCTGATAAAAGACCAACACCAGCATTTAATGCTTCTTTCCCAACCGTTCTAAAACCACTAGAAAGCAGAGGAAATACCGATCTAAACAGTCCCCCTAAAAAACTTCCTATGCCATGCCCACGCTGGTGAGGAACACCTTTATAAACAATGCCTACTCCTGAACCAGCTTGTTGAGCATAGTAATGTTCGTATGGACAAGCAGTATTTTGACGTCTATTATTCATTTTACTCGTTGAAAATGTAGCTTCACGCATGAAGTTCCAAACTGGAATGGAACCTTTCCACCCGTATGCATTCTTATATCAATTTCCATAGTATCAAACTCTCTACGCAAAACAGGTATGTAATGTGCAGGAGAAAAGCTATGCATTTTATATGCTCCATATATATATTTAGTAGGATCAAGCGGTATTATTCTTACTAAAGATGTCATAACATCTCCTACCATTTGAGGTTGAACAATATCCGAATATATAAACAATTGTGATGGTAGTCCCAAATATAAATTAGCAGGAAATTTTCCTAGTT
Source organism: Cenopis cana (assembly GCA_951800055.1). Classification (NCBI taxonomy): domain Eukaryota; kingdom Metazoa; phylum Arthropoda; class Insecta; order Lepidoptera; family Tortricidae; genus Cenopis; species Cenopis cana. Next base: position 4,546,926 of record OX637495.1, read on the forward strand.
GACATTGGATGAGATTCGTATTTGGTTTGAAACCTAGCTGGAGGTTTAGTATTGGTGTTGCATGTACGGAAACAATGTCTTTATGTGAAGAAGTGACCTTGATAACTTTCGATATTCTGTCATAGTTAAAATTCACCTTGTTTTTCAATAATGAGTTTTCGTTAAAAGCAGATATAAAGTGATCCATGTCGTCATAGGTTGTTGCTGGAATATAAGACTTATATTCAACGGTAACAGGCAACTCTTCGTTCTGTAATGTTACTTTCTTTTTTACATAAACAACGTTTTCATGTTCTTGAACGTTGTACAGTGAGCATGGGTAATGAAACTCCACTAATCCGACGACCCATTCTCCTTCTAATTTAATTGTCTTTGGAAGTTTGGTGAGAAAGTTTGCTGTTGTATTTTCGGGGTAGTATTGTATTGAACTGTTACTCAGCAGAGTTAAATAAAAACTATCATCACTCATGTTTCTTCTAAACTAGATGCAGATATCCAACTATTAAATTTATTCGGATAACCTCTCCACTTCACAAACACCTCCTTTCTGTTACCAACGCGTCTAGAACTTAATATTTTATCTATTTTATATATCATGGTGGGGTTATAAGTAACTTTCTGTAACTCTTTATAATAGAAAGTGCCTGTGATTGGTTCATCTTGTAAGTCTTTTAAGGTGTAAACAAGATGAGGTGATCTATTAATAACTGAGTCGATTACAAAGATTTCATCGCTCCAATTGGTCTCATAACCTTTTTGAAATATGTGTTTATATTTTGTTATTCTGACATGATCACCAACATTTAACATTGTATTACTATTTTTTTTGAATCCGTTTCTTGGTGTTTCATATAAGTTAGTCCAAACCGTCATAATATTGTTAAAATTAACATCTATAGGACACATTTTAATACTTGAATGGTAAGTGTGATTATATGAATAAAGGAGGTCTTGCAATATATCGATATATTTATATGTATTTTTATGTGTAAAATAACGCCACATTTTCATTTTTAATGTTCTTTGAAAGCGTTCTACAATACTAGCCTTAATATCAGGATTGTTAGTTGTATAGTAGTTTATATTTTTACTTTTAAAATAATGTCTTACCTCTTTAGAAACAAATTCAGTGCCTTTATCAGATTGAATATGACGTGGAGTTGCTCTAGCCTCAATAAATATATCTTCAAAGCATTGCTTAACTGTTTCTGAATCTTTCTTTTTCATTGGTCTAGCAAAAGCATACTTACTAAAGACGTCAATTACGCATAATATGTATTTAAAACTCTCATTATATTTACTATATGTACGCATATCACTTAAATCTACTTGCCAAAGTTCATTATAGTTAGATAGAATGTACTTATTTCGTATAAAACGTCTTTGAACTGGTTTATGTAAAGTATAAGTTTCCTGAGACTGTAACCACTTTTTTACTTCATCTTTGTTCATTCGGCCATGCATTGCTTTAGTTAACTTATCAATACTACTGTAGCCAGCTGGATTAGAAACATCATAGTAAATCCTATTGATATCTAATAAGGGGTCCATCTTTCCCAATCTATTTTCTTTTTGGTTGAATCAGGAGTTTTATATGAAATTGGCGTTGATTGTCCTCTTGATTGAATCGACGTCGATCTGGTGTTTTTATAAATTGGAAATTCCTGGACCTTCTCTGTCTGAAGACCATTTATATATTCCAGATTAGTCGGGTTACCTATACAAGAAGTAGGAACTTCAATATCTTTTAAAACTGAAGCAAATTCTTTCCAGCCGTTAGGTTTGGGGCGTTTGAGAGGTCTTAGAGTGTCACTTATCAAATCAGTTATATTAGTTTCTGGGATAACTTGATTGTTCACTACGATTTCCCCTCCTTCCTTCCACCAAATCATCGGCTTATGTTTTAAAATATTATCGATCAAAGACTGTCCTTTTTTTATGTAACTTTTCGGAATTTTTTTAATGATGTGAGATGGAGTAAACTTCTCAGGGTAGTTATGTTTTGAAGGAGTACTAGTAGCGTCTCTTTCGTATGGTTCTGGGTTAGGTAATGTAACATTATCTTCAGTTTCTTCCTTTTTAACCATCGATTTCTCATGTTCTTCATGGGCATTATTTATACCATCAATCATTATTGGAAGCTTCAACGGTTTTCGATCTGTTTCAGTAATATGCAAAAAACGTTGTAATGCTTGAGAATATAACGCCCATTTTTCACGATCTTCTATTTTACTTTTCAGTATTTTTTGCATCTCCTCGTCTAAGCGAGATAAGGAGTTTAATGGCGCATTGTCAATGTGTTTGAGCTTCTCAATAAAATCTGGTTCTACTAAAAGCATTTTCTTCGTGTTCTCCATTTCAATTATGTTAACGAGCTTAATAAACTACTTAAAACAGCCCCCAGTATAATTGGTAAAAACGCACCACCCTTTTGAACTATAATAGTCTTCCTTAACTTTTGTTTTCCTTTCGAAACTAATTTGCGTAATATATTCTTATGTTTATTTAACTTGTTTTTTTCTAAATTGTCTAATGGAACTTTTCCCTTTAAAACGTTGTAAATGCACTCACAAATTATATTTATTTCATCTTCATCACATGCTTTAAGTAAGGCTTGGCGATATTTTGGTTTAAGCGTGTGCAAAGCTTTAAGTAAATGTTGATATGTGGCTACTCTGTCAGGCATCATTTAGAACTGACGGAAACAGAATGACTACTGGCATATTTAAACCCTTTTTTGGGAATATATATAATACAACATTTATCAAATGGGAATATCTTACTTTTAAAACGACACATATCATCAGTGCTTTGTTTTAAGTCAATCATCAGGTACCCATGTGCTGGCATAGTAGCATCTTTATACGCTTCATCAACAAATTTTGTATTTTCTGGATAAACTTGTCGGGACAAGTGGCGTATTTGAGTTTTGTCTCTGGGATTTTTAAAATAAACAATGTAGGTTGTGTTCAATGATATGTCGCGTTGTCCTCTTCCTTGATGAAATAAATTTTGAGTTATATAAAAAACGCTTAAATTTCTGTGATGACTACCTTTAGTAAAAATATCAACAATACGTCCATCTGACTCTCTCATTAAATCATCGATTATAAGTAGTTTGGGTTGCTTTCCATCAAACATACTTAAATCGGGAATACCTTGAACATAATCGATACCATCCAGATTATAAAGTGGTTGCATTTCATCATAGCACCATAGTACTTGGCTAAATTCAATATTACACATTTGTCTAACATTTTTTAAAAAATTCGTGACAAAATTTGATTTTCCACAACCACTTGGACCAGCAATAATAGCCGTAAACGGGTGAATGAAATGGTACATAGCAAAAAACTGTCTTTCCTCTCTAAACGCTGTCTAGAAACTAAAACGTAATTTATGAGGTTATTGATTTATATTTTAAGTACACACACACACACACACACAGACACACATAGGTAAACAAGCAAAAAAAACAATGTGTTTTCTTAACGATATATTTATATAATACATAATAAAATGCTAAATTACTTATAAATACAAGAACATTTGAAAGTTTATTTAGAACACTCCCCACCGCATGCAACGAACAAGGCAAATTTACAATTTTTATTTTATTTCTTATGTTCTAAGCAGCTACAACATCAACTCAAAAATATTTGTATAAACATAATTATTGATACTTTAATTTATAATGACCCCAAGCTAACGTGTCAAACGAGTCGTTACATAGATATCTTTTTGTGTCATAATATGACAAAGAGATTTTATTTATTTTCTGTGTAAAAATTACATGTTTAATTGAGCGAAATCGACACATTTCCGAAAATATTTTTTTTTTCTCCTTTAAACAACGTTTATAATCCTGAATCTGAAACTTCTTAGTCACACATTTATTTATACCTTTGGCCCTAGCTACTATACAGTCCTCCACATTTAAAGCGTACATTTTAGATCTCAAACCTACAAATTCTTTTAAAATTTTACCTTTATTTTCGTCTTTAAAATATCCTAACTTTTTTTTATTTATACATGGAAAATCGTAAATGTTATTGGATGCATAGTCAGATGTATCAAAATGTTTTTTTAAGTCATTTTTTATGTCATAGTAGAAATCGTCCGTAAAAATTTGATATATGAAACTATCTGTATCCGTATATAATAATTTAAGCTTATTTTCAAATTTTGGATGCATGTACCCATAATGAAATTGGTACATTAAAGTTTTAGATAAATCTAATATGCAGAAGCCCAAGTAAATAGGTTTGTTGTAAATAAGTTTAGTTTTTTTTAATTGAACTGCAGCTAAAGTATCTGAAAATATTGAGATACTGTGGAATTCAGGCCGAGCTATGTAACTTTCAATTCCTTTGATCTTGCCATGATTTTCCCAATGAGTCAATAATTTAACATCGACCCTTTTCTCAATATTTTCCATAGTTTTTCCAAAAACTGCATTATTCATAAGTTTATAAAAGTCTTTTTCGAACTCGGATTTTGCAGCTATTCTTAGCGTTGTGTTTAAATCGATATACTTTTTGAGCCAGTTAGTTTGTTTAAATTTTAGGATCCTATGAACTTTAGTTAACTTTAATCCATTTTGTAAACATTGTTTAAGATTTCTATAATGTATAATATATTTCTGTTTATTTTTTAAATTTGGAACTAATTTTTTTTGTTTACTCTCATCAATTATGTGCTCAGCACAAAATGGTAGGTCTGAATGAGAGTCATGTAAGGAGTCAGGGTAATCCAGATCTACTTCTAAGATGTATCCATTATCAGCATCATTAGGAATTTCAAAATCCGTAGCAGGATCAACCCATTCAAATTCACCTACAGGGAGATATTGCGACATCGCCCAACCATACAAGTTATTTGCGTCGAGGTAAATGAGATAAGATGAAGGTTCGTCTGGATTAAATTCTGCCATGTAGTAATTATTTGATTTCGCATATCGGTTGCTACATTGCGAAATACCGCCTCGCAGTCCTTTTTTAATAAATGAAACTTTATCAAAGTCTGTTAAAAGTTCAAGCTGAATCCCTGTCATTTTAAGCATAGCATCCCAACTTAGACCAGGTGCTGTAAAATAATGAGCTGGATCTAAGTTATATGTTTCAAGACACACGCTACGAAAATTCTCAAAGACATCTGTTAGCAAAAGTACGTCCGTTTTTAAATACAAGTTGGAATAATCCAACATTGTTTTACAATTGAAATGACCCCAAACGTTTTGTGCATGTTGATAATCCTCAATTGTTATACTGCTATCGGTTAAGGAACTGTAGAATTCAGTTATTTGAGGCAATGATGTTACTTCCAGAGATTTATTCGATTTCATGAATTCATATGGAAACACCCCCTTTCGCTTCAAAAGTTCAAAATCTCCATCTCTAGGGTATTGCTTTCTTAACTCATGAAACTGATGGTCTTGGAGATTTTTGGCTAAACTATCTAAACTACTCGACATGAATCTAAAGGAATCAACAAATCTCAGCGATAAACATTTCTTATCAAATTTTAGTTGTTTGGAAAAGGAAATATATTTTTCTTTATTTTGTGGGATAATATCGATTGGCCCTTCTCGGAAATTCAAAGCCTTGACAATAAAATGTGCATCATAATTACTTAAATTGTGAAAAAAAACTGGTACATATGATGGAGGTATGAATTTATCATCACATGACTTATGTGCCACTCCTTGGAATTTCCCTGAAGTCCAATCGTAACTAAAACTGCTTTGGGATTTTAACAAATCATCACAAATGATACACTTGATGTTACTACCATCTCCAATTTTATTAAGATCAGTCTGATTTAATGGGATTGGATGTTTCCGGTAATTAATGAATTTAATTAATTGTGCTAAATCGTTATAAAGATTATTCATAAACACTTTAGCGCAATCTGGGCCTGTATATGAACAAAACCGCGAAAGCTTATCATTAAATGAACATTTGATAAAATAACCAAAACTGTACATTTCATGTTGTTGAATACTATGTGTATAAGATTTCGATGTATCTGGATCACAAGATGATATCGGATTTAAAAATGCTTCGAAATCTGCATACACTACAAACGGTAACTTAAGCTTTCGTTGGTATTTATCAAACACAATCATATGACTTGAAATGTCATCACCGAGCCAATTTTTTTTAGTTTTATCATGGTCAGGGAGTTCGACAACAACGTGGCCGCAATCATTTTTTTGATGATTTGTTAATTGTTCATTTGAATAGAATGCTAATAGACACCCATCACAGATGTGAAAGCTATAATTGGTTGTTGATATTTGCCGACTTACTAATCGAGATAAGTTTTTTATATAGCAGTAATGCGTCTGGCTACCTCTAGATATGAAAAGTAAATTTATGTGTGTTGGTTTACGGCATTTGGTAAAGTGGAGTGGACCGGCTACTTCATGTGATTTAGATTTTTTATCATAGCTTAATCCAAAAACATTAATGCTTATTTCATTTAATTTTTCAACTCTATGAATATCTGTCAATTTTACTGGGAACGGTATATCTGAAAATTTTAATTTGTTTTGATGAGAAATATAGGATGATACTCTCTGTGAACTATCCTTAACTGGATACAATGCTGAAAGTATTGCCCATTTCAAACACTCATGATCATGGTTTTGCACGTTAATTATTGCCTTTTTTGCTTTAATATCATGTGGTAAATCAATATATGAAGAACCACGCAATGGATTAAATTTATTAATATTCATATCTAAGTATTTTATATGTTTCAGACTCCATCCACTGTCTTTTTTTTCAAAAGTAGAAATTTTATTCGTCACTGAGTTTCTTAAGTGTTCCAAAAATGTTTCCCTGTCATCACCTTTGCAAATGGTCCAACTCAAAATATTAAAATCAAAAAAATTGTTGATTCCTTTAGTTTCTTGTATAAATTCTGCGTGTAATATAAAACTTACTTTGAAAATTGTTAGCTGATTAATGGTGTCATCTATTAGTTTATTAAGAGATGGTTTAACCCTCTCAAAAAAAAGTTCAGGTGTTTCAAATTCAGGATTATTTGTTTCCTGTATTGATACTATTCTATAAGTTAATAACCTATTTCCAAACGCAGCTTCAATAAGTTCAACATTGGGATAGGAATGTTGAAATTTTAAACAGTTATTTTTATGGATATTACTTCTTAAATGTTGGGCGTAGTACCTTCTGGTAACGTTTCGTTTGCAGGTTTTGCACTCGACGATGTCACCAATATTAGATGATGGTTCAGCTCCGGTTCGAGAAGTTGATGGTTGTGGGGATGTAAGATCTTGTTGCGGTTCCATATCAGCTGCTGGAGTGTGCGAATCACATGGTTGAAAGGCTTCTTCTGATGTTCGCTTTCTTTTGATTCCACGTGTTACTGATCTACAAATGAAACAAATAATTAGGTAAAATATATAAATAAAGCGGTTTTTTTTTTACAATTAGTAACGGAAAGCACCGTAATATACCTGATTTACTTGATTGACAAAGAGAACAATACGCTTCCATGGGGAATACACCATCTATCTCATCGTAATCCGATATAAACGATTGAAAAACGGTTACGTGCCCACTGCAAGGGGTTATATATGGTTTAATATCGGGATCGCAAGCTAAATTTTGATCAAGTTTCCCACTTATAAACCACATTCTTAAATATTTATGGAAATTATTTAATAACACTGGCTTGCTAAACATTTTAATGTCCTCACTAGTAAGCACCATCATGATGGTGTGAAAAATATGATACATTTCGTTGAGAATTTTACTTATATCGGGGATTCGCCTCCCCACTGCCAGTCAACATAAAAAAAATAATGAGTACTCACATATTTGGCAGCTGATTCTCGACTTCCGAACAATGTTCATAGAGTTCGTTATCGAAAAGGGACTTGTTAAGATCCGAGACATCTTCACAACGTTCATAAAGGTCTTCGTCGTAGATTGAGCTTTGGAGATCCATTTTGCAGCTTCGGGTGTTAAGGTAGATACGGTATGGTTTCTTTTGCGTTGTCTAACTATATATAGCCCCAGAAATCATTTGTTCGTTGGTGGGGAGAGAGTTTTTTGTGGGCGGAGTAAGAAATAATTTATGGCTTAGCGTCTATGAAATACTTTTTACAGTCATTTTTTGTTGCAATATGTTTCGTAATATTGTAGACCAATTCTTTTGTGTTAGAATAATAGTCATCGTCTTCTGTCTGCGTGTAGTATTTGATTCTAGTATCCGCGAATTTCCAGTGCTGATCGTTTGGGATACCACGCAACTTTTTTATATCGTAAACATCAATTTTAACGAGATGAGTGATCTTTGTAACATCATCTGCGCGAGAAGATATATAGTTGGTACCGCCATTTGTTGACTGGGCGACAGTAGATGAATATTCTGTAGTCTGTTTCTTTTTAGACTTATCGAAAAATACATCGATGTTGTTGGTTCGTTTCTGGGCTTGAATTTTAAGCGGTTTCACTTGGGCTTCATCGTCACTCAAATTACCGTAATAATAATTCTTCATGGTGTACTCAAGAGAATTCGCGTTTGATGTCTAAAACAATCAAAACAATATGTTAAATGCGTGATGCAAATGGAAACAGATAATGGCTATTTATGCATAGTCAGTTAATGTCGAGCTTACCTCCATTTTCAGCGGTAGTAAGACGTAGACACACGGTTCAAAAAAATCTAAGGATAACTACTCGCACTGTTCTTTAATACACTTTTACCACTTGACAGACACGGTTTTTCAGACCAACTAATCTGAACGAATGCTGGTTCCATCGCCTTGGGATCTGCTTTTATTGAGCAACACGCACACACGCACACATGTGGTGGATAAGACAAAAAATCTATTAATAAAACAGACACCTGTTCGTTGCATCACCCGACAGGTTCTAACAGGATTTTTACTGGAATACTGTGGAACGTGCATCAACCTGCTTAGCTTTAATGTTCTTTAGGTTTTTTAATGGCCAATAAAATACGAAAAGCATGACATGTCGTAATAAACAATGATACTTTATCGGTTTTCGAATATAATGCACACAAACACACACATGCCGCAGACAAGGCAATCTATTGCATAGTTAAAAAACACACCTGTTTGTTTCATGTTACGACAGGTTCAACCTATTTTTTTTTTGCTGTACTATCCAAAGAAATGGAACGAAGGTATGTGAACGTGCGCAGATATAAATATATTTTACATTAATACCCAATTGAATACAAAAACCGTGGCATTTTGATAATAATCAACGATACTTTATCGTTCTTCAAATATGCTGCACACGTACACACACATGCCGCAAAAAAGATAATGAATCTGTTGCCTAGTTAAAAAACACACCTGTTCGTTTCATGATTCGACACGTTAAATCTATTATTTTTTACTGTACTATCTAAAGAAATGGAACAGAGACATGTGAACGTGAATAGCTTCAAATTTATTATTTGCTTTAATACCCAATAAAATACAAAACCCGTGACAATTTTGTAATAACCAATGCTATGTTATGGTTTCTACAAATATATTTTTTAATTCTCACGATCGTCTATCTAATGAATGACAATATAAATTTCGTAATATATTGCCATCCGCAGAATATTATTACGCTTGCGTGGGAAGAGCACAAAAAAACAGACGTTGCCCTTAATAAAATAAATCGATTTAAGGAAACGCGTATACCATATCAAAAAAGCAATCATATCCAAAAAAACAACAGTGGGACATGTGGACATATCTCCAACCCATCATCAACACAAGCAGCGGGCGGTCGACTATCACATGCTCGCTCATAAGAAAAAACACGCACGCAAAAACTGCCGCAGAGAATTTGTTAAGAGGGACATAAAAAACTGGAAAAAAAAATCGCCGCTTCGCGGCGTGCTTTACGTGCCGCAGAAACAGTAAATAACCAACTACTCCTGGTGGATATCGCGACTCGAGCCTGTAGTGACACACGGCCTGTCGAGTTTCAGTATTAAGGCCAGGTTATAGTAAAAATCTGATTTGGTAAACGGTTTTATTTCGAAATACTACATATTAAAAATGTAAAAAAAATACGATATTATATTTGAGACCTTTATCTAGTGCCGTCGGATGTCCGTTACACAATTTGCAAAACTTTGTTCGATAGAAAAAAATTCCAAACATAGTTACCTCTATTTTATATCTTAAAACTCATTTTATTTCAATCTTAGGTAACATGATGAGTAGAAAATAATACTAAAATAAACGTATTTGATGGTATGAGGGATGTCGGGATTAATATTGTTAATATAGTAAGCCATGTATTTTTCTCACCCAAAAATGTACTAAAAATTTACGAAAATTACGCGCACAGTTCCGTAGAGAGTGGGATGGTCAATTGCAAACTCACGCGTGTTAGAGCGGGACATTTGCAATGGAAGAACCTCGCCTTAAAGTAATTTTTTCTCATAAATGGCCGACAAGCTGAACGTTACTCGCTACATATTGACGAGTCTTATAGTTAGTAATGTTAGTAAATATCAATTCAGTTAATTGTCGAGTTCCAAACTTTAATAAAAAAGCTAAGGTGGCAGTTTCACGTGATATGTGAACACGCTAGACAAAAGCACAATTTTTTTCTAGAGTCTAGTTAGGTAGGAACCAACTCCTCCGTCGGCCATCTTAAATTGACTTATTAATAGCTAAACAATTCATGTAGGTAGCAAACAACTCATTTCAACCGGTTTTTAAACCTCGACTCAAACGGGGGGTCTGTCGTCTGTCTGTAGCATTGTAGCTCCCGAAACTAACGAATGAAGAATCGAGACAGTTCTTAGCTGTTGAATAGTGTCGGGGATTTTTTCATAATTTTTTGATCGAAAGAGCGTAACGGCACGGTCGCACCCTCCCATTTCTAATAAAGACCCATTTAAATGATAATTTTTCAATACTTAGATTTTTTGCGAAGTTAATAAACCATTGTTCGGACACGATCTGTTAGACGCCGGGTTTTTATCCGAAAGATATTATACTTGAGTTTGCAGGGTCGTTCATTGTTCGAACTTCACATCCATTCAACGTGCTTTACGTGCCGCAGAAACAGTAAATAACCAACTACTACCAGGCTAGATTATCGAGTGATCATCGAGTGGAACGGGGTAATAAATACCCACTCACTCGAAAAGTTATACCGCCTCGTTTGATAATGTAATTCATCTCATTGACGTGAGCTTAGCGAAGCAATTTACCACAATTTACTAATGAAAATCAATGTTCCAAGCGTAGGTTATGCCTATATCTCTTCACCCGTGGAAAGTCACATTATGTATATCTACCGGACACTACCGGTGTAACCGCTTACTAAGTAGATCGGAAATAGTCGCGAAGGGTATACGTCAACCAGTTGAAAATGAAAACAAGCGGACAATAAGGTCAGCCAGTTGAAAATGAAAAAAAAGCCTAGACACAGAATTTATATGTTGCAATGAAGAAACAATAATAATAATTAAGAAATGATTGAATAACAAGAACTCACAGGTGCACATGTTTTCTTTTTCTTTCATATGCAGCCAGTACTTTCATATGTTGCAACATCTAAGCCACTCCACTACCGGCTCATTAGCTGCCATAGAAAAACGTATAAAAGCACGGTGTACAAAAGCTTCGCGACTGAGTGAGTTTGACCGGAGAGTTTGGCGTAGAAAACTGTAGATTTTTATACAGGTTAGTAAACCTTTCAAACTTATGGAGCCTTACAAATTATAATAGTAGGGGAGGCCTCAATTCTAATGAGGATTTACTCGAGCGTCGTTGGTAGGTAAGTACCTATTGGATTTTGAAGATTGGCTCATAGAAAGAAAAAAGGTTATATGATTATTATGTATCCATCTGCCGGTGGGATGATCGTCTACAAGAAAAATAACAGTAACACGAACATTCTTCAAAGCGCCAGATATTGCTAGTTTATCCCCACTTTATATCCGATAAAATCGTAAAATTAGTCTCAAATGCAGATGGCGAACAATGCGAACATAGCAACAGATGTCAGCAAAGCGAATAAGTAATCTTAAGGCGCTACACTGAGAAATTTGGAGACTTTGAAACGCTGTCCTGCCCAGACTACCAAACAGTAGGGGCTGATTTTCAGATATATGATTCTTGACTATATGATTGTAGTACTGACAATAGCGAAACATGATTGCTTAAAATTTTCTCGATAGAAAATAAATCCAAAGTCGAGTCCATATTTTCCTTTTTTACCTCAGCCTACTAAAACAACGCATTATTAAAAGACACAATTAAGTTAAAATGATGGTATTTTACCTCATCCAGGTACTGACAAGAGGAAATTTAATAAACCTGCACACAGTCAGATATTTAACGAGATTTGTCTAAAAAGCCATTCTCGGAGAGGGTTGCATCCCGTTTTATCGTGAGCGAAAAACAAAGGGTGTCTCTTTCAATCGATATATCGCCTTAATGCATGACTTTCCATCCAAAGTAGACGATTGCGAATAAAATATCAACCACAGACTGGTAAATAAACGCGTAAAAAGGAAACAGTTAAAACCATTTAAAAATTATCAAGCAACTCGTCCGGAAAAGCAACTGAAACGAAAGAAGTCTATACCAACTTTCCTTAACAGCTGTTGGGAATTCGTATCAATTCCGCAATCTTTTTCAATATGGCGGCACGGAAAATGCGAATTGAATGGTATAAAATCGACAGAAGAGCGTTTCATGATCTAGTCGGCAGTGTTCCGTGAAATATAGATTTATTTAATATTGGTGAACGAAAAGCGTTGCATGAGAAAACCATTTTAATTAATCAAGTTTTTGTTGATTCTACTAAAAAAATATTACTTACCTTGGTTAGAGCTAAATTACTTTTAGTATGATACTGAAATAGCTATGCTTCTAGTCCATTTGATGTTCTACTTTCATGTCATGAACTAGTTTCTATTACATACAAATTATAGATTTTTATTTGAAATAGAAATTCTATTACATTGTGTTAAAGTAGAATTACAATTAAATGAATCTAGATGTACTCGTACTGTAACAAGACATGCCAAGACAAGTCTTCTAGTGGAATAACATGCTTAACTTATTTTTGATTAGGAAATGTCTTTTAGATCTATTTTGAGCACTCCTGTGTATGTCAAAGGTTCATATTCCCTTGTTATTACATCTTGACTTTTGATGTTTTCATATGCCAAGCTTCTTTTGATGCTGACTGTACGTATAATAATTAGTGAGAGTAGTTAGCATGTTTATGTGAATCCAAGTCTACCAGTATTCTTTTACCTCTAAACATCAATAATTTTAAGGAAGGGACCCCAAAAATGAAACGAGTACCTACGGGAGAGCCCTCGTTCCGAGGTTAAGTGTGGCAAATACTAATATTACAATATTTCCAATGGCATAAAAAATAAAAATGTAATCTTAAAGGTAATTTTAAGGTAAAATGGAAAACGTATTGGGCTGGAAACATGTTTCAGATCGTTATTTAATTTTGTAAAAATCCATCATATAGTAGGGCGATAAAGAATATTTATTATTCCGATGTTCTTTGAATGTAATAATGTACGTACGAGTGATACTAAATTATTTGTCTTTAGGGGAAGTAGAACAAAGTTCACATCATTCGAAGAGATACAATGAATAATAATTTATAGTCATGTTTATGCGTGAGCTGATGCCGAATATATACCACTTCCATACAGTTCTCAGCAAAAAAGACCTAACAATATAAAACTGCTGATTTGCACAGCAAAAGTTCAAAATCAGTAAGGTTTTACTGCGCAGTCAGAAGTTTTGATGTGCAGTTACTGTTGGTGTCTAGTGCCTTGTTCAGAGCTTGAAGGAGATCTAGACTAGTTATTAAAAATGCGCGTGGACTGTAAATACTGGTAGTTTTAATTTCGACAATTACAAATATACGAGAAGTAGGTTGAATCGCGAACAATGTGGGTGTTACGCAGCGCGAGTGTATGCGAAGTCTGTCCGACCGTCCCGGCTTGCGGCGACTCGCTCCCGTAGAGTTATCTTGAAGATCCGGCCGCCTTGTCGCTAACAGTTACATATATCCCTTTTAATAATTTTGTAACAAGCAGTAACGCTGCTTAAAAGGCCTTAGTATAAGTGAAGAAATGGTTGATGAATTTGGGACTGGGTGTGGGTGGGTTGCACCTATAGCTCAGTTGTATAGAGCGACTGGCCGCGAATGCCAGGAGGTCGCAGGTTCGAATCCTGTTCGGTGCCTAAATTTTTAAATTTTTCCTTTATTTCTACATGTAATCCCTTTTATAAATTGCATACAAAAGACAGTAATTAAAAAGACGTTTTAAACGCCTTAAACAAGGAGATCCCTATTTTGTGTGCCCATCCTTTATACCTCAGCTATCCTCAACGTAGAGAATACCCTGGTTGAAAAGGGTTGTGTATATTGTGCAGCCAATTCAAAGGGTAGGCAACAAAAAAGGGTTTGTATCATTACAAGGCAGCCTTCAGCTGCCAACACCAGTTCCCAACAACCACATTTATCTTCTACAAAAAGGCCTATGCACACATGAAACGTGGGGCGTTTAAGACCTTACAAATCAAAATTGAGATAAATCGAATGCTTCGTCATGCTGCCATAAGCAAAATCCCGACCTGTACATTAGCACAGACTATTGAGGATTATATCCAATCTGTGATAAATCTGACAGGTTATCTTAGCATTCGTTTCCCAAGCTTAAATAAGTAAGTATAAGCTGGAAAGAAAATATTTGAATTTAGTTTCGCGGGCTCCGTTTTTTGGTGCGTATTCCGTGTGAACATAATATACATATAAGCAACGTAAATGTGTATTACTGAACTGGGGAAGAGTAGGTACATAAACACATAAGAAAAGGATGTCTACTGGCGACATATTATATAGGCATACATACATAATATATTGTGAACTTTATTTCTTTGACATGTAAAATTTGTTCTTGGCTTTTAGATTTCTTGCTTTTTTCTTTTTTTCTCTACCGACTTACCTTTTCCCAGACCAATATAACTTGGACCTTTTTAAGAAGAGAATGAATAGGCAGTGTCTAGGTATGCATGTCACACTCTCGGCCTCATTATCACTTAAGAACAGGTGAGAAAGAGGTCAAATGCTTACCTATTCTATACATAAAAAAGACATATTTTATTAAATATGAAATAATTGGAAATCCACGGTCTACAGATATCCATAATTAAGTATGATTAAAGAATTGTACTTAAGTCTTTTAGCGTAAATAACTTGCATACAAATCAAGATTATCAAGATGCTTCGACAAATCATTTCATTGAACAAAATCGAATTCTCTTCCTCATTTTATTTATGTCAGCTATTCCGGTTGCATTCTGAGAGAGTCCAAGTTTTCTCGGATAAACTGGACGACTGATCGGTAGGAACGACACTCGTTTTTGTAGAAACGGGTGCCATCCTATGAGTATCAATTTGTATACCTTCTGCACGCAAATATGCCCATCAGTTCCCTAAATACTCGTAGCAGTTTTTGAATGGGATTTGTTTGCGACAGGGATACATACAAGGCAGATGAAGGAATTGAAAATAGTGGTTGAGATGATAAAGAAAGACAATTATTCTGTGGCCTTCCTTTAAACTAAACCTTGTCATGCCAATAATTTCATACCGATATGTTCGCAGGCAAACCATACGACATAGAGGAAATCGCCTACGAGATGAGCGCACTGAAAGTGGTTAGTTGTAATGTGAAAAAATAAACGCTTTTGATTTTGATTATTAAATAGTGAGTTAGTAAATACTTACTACTCTAGCCTATTTAGCTCATTGTAATACTTTGTTATTTACTGAAGTGTTACATTTCTTACGTTTCAATATAATATAATAAGATAGGTACAATAATGTAATACCTGCGTGAGAACTTACCTCAGTCTTTATTGAAACATTTCGTGATTTTACATGATGAAGCTTTTTTTTAGTAAATCCATTGTCATGTACCAGGCGTACAGAACCCGGCGGAGGTAGACGAGCACGTCATTAAGCAGGTAGCGCTCATTTACAACCGGCAGCACGGAACGATCGTCACCCCCGGTGAAAATTAAAACGAAAACGACTCACTCGGGGACGGAGATTCGCAAAGAACGTGAAATTGTTCCTTATTTACAAATACAAATAAATACAAATACAAATACAAATGCGTTTATTTTTCCTTTAAATTACAATGGTGTATCGGTTAGTAATATCTTATATCTAATTGACATGGAAAAATCGGTGTGAGCACAGCGATAAGCTGGTTTTAAGCCCACCCGTAGTCAATAAGTTGGTTTCACATTAAGTAAATAGACAGGTTAGTAAATTAAATTAAGTAGGTAGTTACAATTGCAATAATACAATATTGAATTGACTATGTATAATGGTATTAAAGTGACTATGGTAATGAAATCACGTAACAGTTTTATTTTTAAAATTATAATAATGTCTACTCTTTGTGGGGCATCGCACATCTTGCAATTCTTTTTGTATCGAAAGGTAGAACTTTTTTAAGTTAATTTTAAAACGTAAATAAGTTTTGGAAAGTCGTATAGGTGGTGGGATAACGTTCCAGCACTTGGTGGCTGCGAAACGAAATGAGCCTCTAAAGGCGGCGGAGTGGTGGCGCGGCGCCTTGAGCTGCAGCGCGTTCACGGCGCGCTGGCGGCCGCGCGCGCCCTGCAGCTGCAGCGTGGCCGCCAGCGCGGCCGGCACTCCCGTCTGCAACACTTTATAAGTGGTGCATGCGAGGTGCAGCTGCCTTCGAGCTTCCATGTTCAAACTGTTTAAGTTGTTTAGTACTGGTGTAATACGGTCTCGACGCTTTACTCTTTCGCAAAATCTTATTTCCCTGATGTCTGGGAAATTTACACTTGTTTTTGATCCAATAGTGGTGGTCCAAGAGTGGTGGTGATCACGTGACGCATGATGAACACTATAGTGTCTAATTTATCTGTAGTAATTAGGTATACTAGGTCCTAGACATTTGACATATACTCGCCAATAGATGCCGAAGATGAGAAAGATGAGAAACTAGATAACGGTATGTAGTTGTAAAATATTGATAGGTTTGTTTAGTTCTCTTTATTTATTTATTACTGTACCGCGATGAGCAAGGGATTGGAGATGACATCGCGAAGAGAAAGGGATTGGAAATTACATCAATATTAATAATGAACCTCCAGGTCTATGTTTATTTTTGTATAGGTACTCTTTGTACTGTCAATTAGGATAGCTGCACTGTTTGTGTTCTAAATAAATAAAAAAAAAAAATAATAATATAGTAATCACGGTTCAGTAATATACTTCGGATCACCGGTTGTTGTAGACCAGAAAGAAACCAAGAACTCCCTGTTCAACAAGTGAATGATGAAAATTTAGTAAGGTATTGGACTTAAGTCAGGGTCTACACAAAGAAAATTTTTTGACCCCTCAGAACTTGTTTCATCTTGTCACATTTTACCTTAACCCGCTTACGGTATACAGGGTGAATCATAAGTCGAAAACAGTAATATGAAAATATGATTCACCAATGATTCTCAACCACTTTTAAAACGGGACCAACTTTGTCCGTGAAAAAAAAACTGTCTCTTCAACTTCATACATTTCGATTAGGCATATGCTATTAAATAACATTGAATAGGTAAGATATGAGAGAGACAGCATAAGTTTATCGATGACGACATTGAGTTCATTTCAGTGTCATTTTAGTACAATAGGAAGTCGGTTAAAAAGTTGAGTACTACATACTAAAAAGTTGTGTCAATTTATTTTATTTTTTAAGGAAATTGGGAAACAAATCTTGTTTTGTAACTTGTCAAGAGATTCATACTAATATTATAGATAAATGCGAAAGTGTGTCTGTCTGTCTGTTACCTCTTCACGCTTAAACCGCTGAACCGATTTATATGAAATTTGGTATGTACTTAGTGTAGGTAGATAGTTTGAGTCCCGCGCATAGGATATTTTTTATGCCTAAAATCATTTCATAAAGGGGTGGAAGTTTGTATGGAAGAGCGATGACTAGGTAAGCACCAGAAATGAAAGAATATCAATGAACCCATATACGCATACCCGACGAGATAAGACTGAACAGGGACAAAGCTTTAAACGTAAATTAACGAACTGGTTAATGGATAATTGTTATTATAGTATTAAGGAATTTTTCGATAGCAATAGAATATTATGAGTAATTTTGACATTGTTAATTATAATAGTAAGTACATTACTTAACAAGGGCGGTAAAACAAAGAATGTCTCAGATCGCGGGTATTTGACGCCCGAGCCGAAGGCAAGGGCGATAAATATGCGATCTGAGGCTTTCTTTATTACCGCCCGTGTTAAGACAAAATTTTATGTCACCCCCTGGCCAGGAAGTGGAATTTCCCGCGCGCGGAGCGTGCGGTAATTGCCGCTTTATGGCCAGGTGTGAAATAAATTTATTATTGTATTTTGATTTCATATGTGACTAGTTACTTATATAATAATTATTATTAAGTTTATAATCATTGTATATATGTTGACATAATTATTGCATGAAAATTAATGAATTAAGTACCTACTGAATTTAGTCGAATCGCAAATATTTGTATGCCTGCATGTAGGCGGAATACACAGGACAATTAAATGTATTACCATCTAGATTACTGTTTTCTGACAAATAAATGATATTGATTGATTGATTGAAATTCTTACGCGATGAACGAGTTCTGCGACCTCTGCGTGGACGAAGTCGCGGGCAAAAGCTAGCTAGTTGCTTATAAAACGACGCCAGATGTCTGTCGTTAGATTATTATTATTTCGCTTCCGAACTACCTAAGTCACACACGGAGTTCCTAAGTTAAAGTTAGTCGACATCGAATATCGTAAGTTTAAAACTTTAACTTACTGGCTGATAATTAACTTGTAGAAGTTAGTCAGACCACTAGTAGATATGTACATAGCTATTTTATATGCACTATAGGGTTCATGTTTAAGTTTAGGTAAATAAATGACCCTCGTATATCGTTTTCCCGGTTATGGTCTATGATTAAAAATAGCGTATCTCACCGCTCGGATACAGTGTTTTGCCACCGACGTGGTGTTTGAAAAGATATTTTTTACCCCCCTTTCAATCAGGTGTTTGTCCGGTAAGTATGGTGGAATGGAGAACTCTTATTTATATACAGGTAACCGTGGTTACTTTCAAATTGAGCGTCGACTTTAAAATCCAATTTTTATGCCGATACGATATTTTGTTTTTATTTGGTTAAGCTGGCGTCGAAGGTAAAAGTAAATTTTAAATTGTTCCTATTCATTAAACTAAATCAAACTAGACATAGTTATGATTATAAATATCAATTGACGTGGATCTGATATTCGTTTTCCTCGATTATCCTGCAAAATTCGCCCGACTAACATTAGAATTTAGAATTTATTTTCTTTCCCATTTCTCGCTCACATATTTAACAACGCTGAAATGGAAGGATCAACATATAGTGCACTCTTGAATTTAATACTCTGAACTTTGAAATTCGCGCATCCGTCTTTTTTTTCTGTTGAAAGGAAAACAGACATGGAATCAGCGAGTATCTACAAGATTCGATTGTTATGACAAGTCGTATCGTATACAAGACCTTCCATACTCACTTATCTCCTGATGCGTAAGACAATTCCACTGCCGTGTAGCGTGTAATAGCACACACCAAAAAGTGTCAAAAACAAGTCATCGTGTGACTAAGACGTAAAGGCTAGGTGTTAAATTCACATGTTTGTAATTAGTTATGTACCAATAAAATCTTTATTAAACGATTTTCACCCACTTCTATCTCGAAGAATACTATTGATTTGAAACTTTGCAAGTATTAACTTAGTAATAATTATTGTAATAAATGGCATTACAATCATTTGGTATCGTCTATTTGATCTGACGATCGAGCAAGAATGTGAAGCTCTTCAAGTCTTCAATAGTTAGCCAACTAAGGTTTGAAATAGAGAAGTGAGAAATATTTGATATAAAAAAATATATATAAGCGAGCACCGGTGTTGTTTGATGTTTTTTGACACAGTATTAAAAAAAATCAAAGAATGAAATTGTTAGTGAGAGTTACCATAATTCCAGATATACCTAGGTTTTATTTCACAATCATTCGTGGCTTAGTTTCAAAATCGCCTTAAAAAAATACCTTTTTACCGAACCTAACAGAAGATACCTGACACCTTAAATTCTTCCGATCGGAATCGAATTTAAATTGGTGCCATTTATGCTACCCTAGTATTTCGACTGCAGCCTGTTTGAGAAGTGCCATACAGTTAGTTACTACGGATAGAGGAGCCAAGTTTTCATTTATTTGTTCGGCTAAGTTTTATGATAAGTAGTTTAGTGTGGCCAGTTTAAGGCGATTTATTTTATGAATGGTTGCTGGCCATTCACAAAATAAAACAAGCTAGTTTTTATTTATTGTGGAATTTTTGGCTAGTTGTACTTCCTGCCCAGTAAAAAACGCCTTATCATCATATTCAGTGGCGGTGTAAAACCAAAATTGGATGTGGGTAAGGTAGATTTGAAAATGTTTGGACATATCATCCGCAACGAAAGGTCAATTGAGCAACTAGTAGTGCAGGGGAGAGTGGAGGGGCAACGGTCTCGCGGCCGGTCCTACCTACAAGATGGACAGATCTCATAAAATCCACTACAAAATGTTCCCTAACAGAGTGTGCACGCAATGCTACAAGCAGAGAGAGGTGGAGAAAGCTCACAACAGCTGCAATTCATACAGAAGCTGCCAACCCATAACCACGACCATTCTGAAAAGAGTGCATGACTAAGAAGAAGAAGGTAGATTTAGCGAAGCCCTCTGATGACGAATGAATAAAAAAACAGTGGAAAATTGAAGTGCTAGTTCCCTCGAACGCGAGGCCGTAGGCGGTGGCCTTCTTCGCCCACGGCCTCTCATTATCCTCCGAGGGTTTCTGTGATGAGCCCATTGCCTTCCAGGTTTTTTAAAATTAAAATGGAATTGCTCTTGGCCAGTGCCAGGAGGCAAAGATGAGGCTCGCCCAGAAAATGCCTATTCACTCGCGCCTTAAAGAGGTCCAGGTTACATGAACTCAGAAATACAGATGCCGGCAGGGAATTGCAAACCTTAGCAGTGCGCATTATAAAAGATGATGAAAAGCGAGATCCCTTTTAGGGATAAGTTCGCCTTTGTACCAAAATGTCCTTATATGTTTGTATTTATTGTGTGTTTTTGTGTACAATAAAGTTAAAAAATAATAATAATAAAAGCGCTTGGTCCGAGAAAGAGGCATTTCAACCAGCTAAGGATGGCAGCCAGCCGTACGTTTGGAAGTCCGATAGAAGAAGGGGGAAGGCAGTATGAGCCCATAGAGCTCCTGAGGTTCCAGCAACTTACACTTACCTTCGTATAGCCAATCCGGCACGCCATTGTAAATGGTCCCAGGCTTGCCGGTGTCAGTGACGCGGTATCCGGTGGACGAGCGCGGAGCCGGCCGGTAGTAGATGTCACAGTCCTTGACGGTGATAAGGCCATGGCCTTTCGGTGTCCAGGCAGCTAGCAACAGCTGTGGGCCCTCGGTCACAACGCCACCTCCCACCTCGTCCGGTAGCGGCGTCAGGGGATACGACTCGCTGTGAACAAATAGTACATTACTTACCAAGGGCGATAAAACAAAGAATGTCTCAGATCGCAGGTATTTTACGCCCGAGCCGAAGGCAAGGGCGATAAATATGCGATCTGAGGCTTTCTTTATTATCGCCCGTGGTAAGTACAAAATTTTATGTCACCCCCTGGCCAGGAAGTGGGATTTTTCGCGCGCGGAGCGTGCGATAATGGCCACTTTATGGCCTGGTGTGACATAAAGTATATTATGTAAGCACTTTATTGTACCTAAACTATTACAAGTGGCATTTCTCAGAGCGTTTTAACCGCTGTGAATTTGGTGGTCGCATTGTTGAACACATCACTGCAGAGTGGGAGACCATATCAGGCTGTAGTACCTATAACAAGCGGGGAGAGCTAGGTATCATCCTTTTCAAAATAGGTCATAGAAACCTAAGGACTAATATGACCACTGAAGTCGCGGCGTTTGAAACACTCAGAGAAATGCCCTAAACACGTAACAGGCCACACAAGAATCGAAATACAAAGATGAACTTATCATTATCAACAAGTGAGCTCTTCCAGCTCACCTAACCAACAGTCGTGGTGTAAAATTCTAATGCTGTTGATCGATTTTTCTTTTACGAGTGTTTGCATAGTCTATTCTTAAAGTGCAGTCGGCAGTTGCAAAACATTGATAGAAAAATCAAATTTTAGACGAAAACTTATTTACTTTAAACGCGTTACATAAAATTACTATTAGATCTACCTAACGTACGCTCGAAATGTTACGCAATTATACCTCTCCTTACATCGATTTGTTTGGTGTGTGGTGGTTGTCTGGAATCTTTTCACTCAAATTTCTGTTTCTCAAAGCCCGGCCTTTAAAATTTAGGCGCCTTCCTGACTTGGCGGGGCGGGATCGATATGTGACATTTTTTTCTTTGACGTAAACTTACTGACGTCGCATAGATTCCCACTTGAAAGAATACTGTCAGTATTAGATTTGAGCAGTAGTAATATTATGCGCAGAAGCGGACCAGTAACTGCCTTCGCATCGTCCCGCTTCCGCGCATCCCGCGCCAGACAGGAAGCACTCATTTAAATGTAGGGGCGCAGTAAAAAGTAGTACTGAGTTGACTGACAGTTGACACTGACATTTGACAGTTTTCGCATATCGTACCGCCTCCGCACCGACAAATCAGGAAGTCGCCTACACCGATTTGCTTATAAAGTATGTCACGAATCTTTTCACTTAAATGTCTGTCCCTCAAAGCCCGGGCTTTAAAATTTGAGACGGTTCTTCCTAACTGCAAATACCGGACGCGCACTACATTATTCTATACCAAACACGAGGCAATTCACACATTCATACTATATTATTTTGACCCTCTCGCTTGGAATTTGCAAAACACCGTTTCAAATTCCGCCTACGGAGGGTAAGTTTCATTTAAAATTCCTAGACTCATCTTGTCAATTATTCATGGAAATTTAAGTAGAAAAGGCATGCGCGTTATGCTTATGCAAAATACACTTAGTCATTGCATCTCCGAGCACCAGAATTACCGGAAGATAAGAACAAGAAAGCGGCTTCTCGGAAAGACTTTTTATATTCGTGACTCCGTAACTTCGCTTATTTACTTTGTGAACATGCGAGCTTGTATTTGATGATAACTTACCTAGTCGCTATAGGTAGGTATATGCTCTTCGAGTAAAGAAGTTTATGTATACTTCGTGGTCTTAAGATTATATGGGGAAGTAAATTTTATTTTACGGAAAAAATATACGAATAACATGACGGAACCCTCTCATGTTATAAGGGGACGGTGGGATATATGACGATGATATCCGGATATTATTATTTACTATACAGGTAGGTATGTAGTTTTGTATTCCTGGAGGTGAGTAAAGTAAGTGCATGCTCCCGAGAATGCACTGTGAGGATGCACACAAAGCGAGGGACCTAAATTTGTCCCACAGTAAATCCTCAAATTTTATAAAGAGTCAGCAACGCGTACGTGACTGTTTTGGAGTTGCGGGCGCCTATAGGCTGCGGTATCCACTTACCATCAGGCCCCTATTTCACCAACTTGACAATTGTCATCTGACAATGACAATTCCAAGTACATTTCTGAGTCCTCTCGTAAAGATGGTCGTCGGATAGCATCGATACTTACCGGCCCGGCAATGTAAACCGAAACCGAATGTCATTGAAAAGTGACAATTGTCAAGTTGGTGAAATAGACGCCTGGTGGACCGTATCCTTGTTTGCCACCATCGTTGTATAAAAAAAGTATTTGTTCAACTCATTGTACATATTATATACAAATCGCGCCGGAGACCACTAAAAATAAACGCGAAATTACTGATACTCGTATTTCATTAATTGAGCGTAATTGATTAAAAAGATAAACCTTTTTTATGCCCTTGTGAAAAAAAGGTACGGGCCACTTAAAAGGGGAAGAAAAGTACCTAAACATTTTCTAATTCGACCGCAAAAACATCAATATTTATTTTATTTCCTAATTCCGAGCACGCTTTATTAAGGTAGGTACTAAACTACGCTACAACGTCTAAGGCCATGAATTCACGAGGCAGAGAGGCCGTACTGTTAACGCTGTGTAGCCGTATCATAATGAATCCTAATATAACACATTAAAGTTGATTTTGGCATGCCCCGTTCTCGTTTCTGGAGTTTTATTTTATTCTTACAATATAGTGAATGAAAAGTGGCATCGGTACGGAACAATGCTTTGTTCAGTTGCTCGGACTTTTTACTTCTTTTCCCCATTCTTTTTGGATGGTACCTACACGAAAACAGAAATAATTCACGACTGAAAGGAAGAGAAACGTTGTGTGGTGTTGCGAATATTAAGTTATTAATAAAAGAAACATTAAATGAATATAACTGCATGAATTGCTGTAAGCTGGTATTCTTTTCAGACAATGACGATACCCCTGGATAAGATGTGTATGGCATATGTCACCTTTGACAATTTTTGTTTTAAGACTTGGGCCAAAAGTGATATTTTTTTGGAAAAAGTAATTAAATCCAGGAAAAATGCATTCTTCAGGAAAAGTTATTGTTTTCCTATAATTATTTTGATTATTCTCCATTAGGGGACATTGTATAGTGGGTGTCATCGTCCCTAAATAAAACAAACGGGTCACTCGCGTCTTTAGGGTCGAATATTGCTCGACATGTTTCGGACCAATACGTGGTCCTTAATCATGAAAACGTGCGTGACTGACCGAAGCGTGATGTCTGAGATTCACGGGAATATTCTATTTAAAATACATATCATTAATTCATATCATATCGAACCTGCTCGCATAATTTCTCGACAATCGGTTGTAAGATGCGACATGTAGAAGAGAACAGCCGGAAATCCGGATATACTAAAGCATAATTGCCCAAGCTGGAACGGAGACGCCTCAATCGCTTCGCTCACTCGTCCAAAAACTATTGCGGAATCTCTGCTTTAGCACTGGAACTATCGTCTAGTTGCAATTTGTGGCTATATCAAAATTATTCGGTGTATATAATGATGATGATTAAAAATAATTTTCACCCAAGGACATCACCAATAGAGAAATCGAACAAAGGATTGGCAATAGCTGGAAGAGATACTGGGGTATGAAGGAAATAATGAAAGACCAACATCTTCACATCAGCACCAAGAGCAAGGTATTCAACTCGTGCATCCTACCAACACTTATGTACGGAAGTCAGACTTGGGCCCTCACAAAGAACCAACTGAATAAACTACGTATCTGCCAAGTGTCAATGGAACGCAGTATGTTGGGAGTAAGGAGAGTCGATAAAATAAAGAATCAAGCCATAAGGAACCAGACCAAGGTACAAGACATAGTCACAAAAATCAGGAGACTCAAATGGAAGTGGTCTGGCCACACTATAAGAGGCAGTGACAAGTGGAGCAAAAAGGTGACCCAGTGGTACCCAAGGGGCTGTAAGAGGAAAAGAGGAAGGCAGCGCAAAAGGTGGGACGACGACATAAGGCCAGTTGCTGGAGTCACATGGAGCAGGGTCGCCAGAGACAGGCACGAGTGGAGAAGGCTGGAGGAGGCCTTTGCCGATTGGCAAGTGGACATCCAAGACAAATAGAAACGAAAACTAAGGAGGAAAAAAATAAAAATAAAAAACACCTGGATGGACAACATGAGGCTATATAAAAAAAAAAAATTTACTCACAGCGAATGTAACGTGTTAGTTCACTTCGGTTAACCAGTTTAGGGACACGACATTTATCGCCCGAGCCCCGTTACAAGATACTTAGGACCAATATATAGCCCATAACTTTTTATACGGCCCTAGGACGAGGCATTAGGTTTCAGTGTATCTATTACCACTTTACCACGATACCTAAAGTAAGGTTGACTGGTAGAGAATGCCAAATGGCATTAAGTCCGCCTTTTGTACGATAAGTTTTTCTTTTGTGCAATAAAGATTAAATAAATAAATAAATACCTGGCGTGACCTGGCCGTCAATTATACGACTGATCTTTCATCATCATCATCCTCCTAGCGTTATCCCAGTACAGTTGCATCCTGAAGGATGCCTAGGGTCCGCTGCCTAATCCTAAGATTTGGCGTAGGCACTAGTTTTTACGGAAGCGACTGCCATCTGACCTTCCAACCCCGAGGGGAAACTAGACCTTATTGGGATTAGGCTTTGTCAAGTGAAGTGAGTGGGCAACTTGACTGTTAGAAGTTCTCAAACCGCCCGAAGGCCTCCAACTTGGATTAACGACTGCTGCAATAGACAGCAACCGGGATCAACGGCTTAACGTGCCTTCCAAAGCACGGGAGCGCTCAGTTAGTAACCACTCAAAGCGGTCACCCATCCAAGTCCTGACCGCTGCCCACGTTGCTTAAACTTAGATACCGCAAGCGGTACCCGGCGCCGCTGGGCCACGAGCGCTCCACGACACTGATCTTTGACCCAAATAATTTTCGAGTTTAAAATAATAACAATGTACGGTCAACCTATTTGTTATGTGGGCCACTTCGTACCTTGTCACAGTGAAAATTGAAGACTCAATGAGGATACGACGATAGATGGTCAAAAGCGGTCGAAGACTGGTGGACAAGATTAGGACATATAGATCCGTGGAAAAACCACCAGCGCGCTGCTACGATAATATTTGGCACTCGGTGGGGTAGTCGTGAACATGATGAGGTTTTTACTCAAGCGCACACACACACACACACACACACACATACCACGTTCCACATTATTACAGGGTACTACATTTACAGATGCCTGAAATAAATGATTAAATAAAAATAAAATAATAAATTGTAAGTACTAACGTAGAGGCAGTAAAGTGGCTTCGTATTTTGGGACATTTACGAATTAATATTTTCTAACACGATCGTCCTAAAGATCAAAAGCACAAATGAAATAACTTGCGTAATGACGTAAATCTGCACGAATTCCACATTCCGAAGAGAAAGCGGTAAAAAAGACGTAAAAGTTATTTAAAAATAAATTACTCGGTCGTTTCACTTTTTCTGTCACTTGGAGGTGATGAAAGTACCGAGGGAGCCGTTAAAAGTTCCCGCCATCAGGGGACCTCAAAGGACTCGTTATGTTGATGTTGTAAAGGGCGTTTTCCTTAAAACCGAATGACCTTCTATAAGGTGAGCTAATGTACTAGTTGAAGACGATGAAACTGAATTTAGGTGCAAAGAATTTGTAATTGCATATGTCAAAAATAGTCGTATAAATACAGCTAGTCCGACGATATACGAGTAATTACCTATAAGTTTTAACCTCTGACGCAAATGAAGGCGAGCTGGCGAATCACTAGTAACTATTAATTAAGTAACTAGTAACATATTTGATATGACTACCTAACTGTACTTATCGCTGCGTCTAAAAGTAGATACATCTCATTTTACTCGACTGTACAAACTACGTAGTATAACTATAATTCCCCATGCAGCAAAAATATAGCCACCCGAGGTCGGTCGCTGGGGTTATGAGAAGTTAAATAATTAATACGGTACAATGTACGGGCCTCGCAACAATAATGCTCATATTGTGATGGTAAAACTTAAATCATTAAGGTGAGAGATTTAAATTGAAATAGTTTTAGCTTTGAAGGTTTAATAGTGCTTAGAAGTTCAGAGTTTTAATGTAACGTAATTGAAGGGATGTTCAAAATAACATACGTTTTTTTTTGCAAATTAACTTATTGGTGTCTGTGACTAAATCACCTATGCTTCGATATGATTGACGTCTGGTTATTCTTCCCTAACCAAACTGCCCTACTACTTCTTCATAAATTGGGATCAGGAACTATCAAATAAAAACACACTGGATAGCTTGAGACTTGCGTGAGAGAGATGTTTCCGCTTCGGCTGCCGGGAGTGAAGTGCGGGATGCTCGTGAAATACTTCCCAGATCTGCCCACTGTTGGCAGATTGGGGGAACCGATTTCGGGCTTTCGCCCATGATCGGGGACGATCCCTGCGAACCGTTGAGACGGTTCGGTCGTGGGGGTAAGTCGGCCTATTCGTCCGCGGGATGCGGGGCGCTCGCGCTGCTTTTATTCCCGCTCGGGGGTATATCGAGCGGCCCGCAACTGAGGTAGGCGACTGGCCGAGTTACGAAATCATCTCCCTAATATTATTTATTTTCATACTATTCTTACATGTCTTATTAGAGTCTATGAATATTATTTACCAATTACAAATATGCCTAATCATAAATTCTAACTAGATTCCTATCTTAACTCTAAGGGTAAATGAGTACACATGAGAAATATATTTTATTGAAACTTAAACTAGGCCGCTTAAACTATGTACTTAGTTATCTATTTACATTTTATTTACACTCCTATCACGCGTTTATTCGTTCGTCCTGCACAGTGTCATTTAGATAGTCATGGTTATAATTGGTGATAAAGAGATTACCCCTACTTATCTTATGACGATCCTGTTTGTACAAAATTCACTTCCTGTACCTTTAAAATTGGGGGCAGTGAAGAGAAAACCGTTCAATGTAGATTTAACATAAAATAGAGTATTTAATTAATATTAAAATAAAGTCAATTTGCCAATTATACGTTGTGAATTGTGATTTATAACTTCAAATATTTGACACATGACAACTTCCATAGAACGTAAACAACCATGAGTCATCGAAATTATAAATAAAATCAGGTAATAATAATACGGCTTCTCAAGTAAATAAAAAGATTATTTGACTTTTCTCAAACATAATTTAACCCACGTTAAATTTTTTCAGATCATAGTTGTTGAGGATTTTACGATAATAATTCACCACTCAAACAGTTACGAGTTATGTCTTTTATTTCTTAAAACCAGTGTTGTGACCAAGTCTGTCGTTTCTATTCATATGACATTTCCGTAAATTGATAGAAATCGATTAGGTACAAACGATACATTTATAATTAAAACCAAATATCATAAAATTAAACTATGAAATACAACAGGAAAAAATAGTTAAATTGCCAATCTCGCTATCACTCCAGTCTCCAGAGTTCCAGAGTTCGGTTAGGGACCATTTAATGTATGTCCTTCTTATTGCATGGAATATAGAACGCCATACATAATAAGTAACAAAATTTTGTTTGTGTAGAATGATACATTTATTTAGGCTTGATAAAAGTATTTCAAAAATCGGTTGTAAAACCGAAGCAATGAACAATTCGATAATAATCACTTGATTTGACAGACGAGATGTCTTAGCCTCATCACTACAAACTTCAATTCATATGTCTCAAATATTTGAAGTTACACAACCACAATCTATAAATCCAAACCTACTCGTATCAATAAAGTACCTACATTGTAAGAAAAACTCGTTTAGGTATTACGTATTCTCTATTTTGTATAGTACTTGTATCTTACGAGCGGGGTGAGCCTCGGTTGGGTCTGTATTGAGCTATACATACATGCACATTGTTTATGTGTGCGTCAGCGTAGGTGCTGAGTTAACGTTGTCTAAAACATGTTGTGTCACAACTACAAGCATGGCCAATCCGCGCTCGTGATATAAAAGTACTAGCCTTTTTAAAACTTACGTCAATTTTATTAGTTACTTCATAAATCTTAGCTCTTATCCGCCAATTAAGAATAATCTTTCTTCAAATTATGAACCAAGGCTGCGATCGCTCGGACAAGTGTCTTTCTACTTGAGAACAGCTATCCGATTAAATTATGCTTCCGCTAAGACCAACGATTGTGGAGATATGGACACACTTTGTAGATACACGGCTACCTAATATGCTTTTATTTCTTAAATGGGTTATAACATAAAAACAGAACTTTCCTTTTTTATCAACTGACAATTACTAAATTACCCACAATACCAAAATAACTATTAGCAACTCCCTCCCACCTTAAAAAAATTTTCAACATCAAATATGTCACTTGACCCCGTACTTGTTATATTTTAACGTTTATTGTCAGGTTATATTACTAATAGTCTCTGTTTAAAAACCTAATGTCTGTGTGTGTGCCTGTTGTCTGTGTGTTAATAACCTAATTAAACAATTAGGTTCTTAACATATACTATAGCATTTCAGACCAAAACTTTTTAAGGTTCCTTCCTTATTTATCAGTTAAAAACCGCACATATGCCTACTTAGGTCATAAAATTTTCTGTGTGAATTGACAAGTACTTTGACATTTTCTCTTCTTTAATATCTCTAGGGATATTGCGTAATATCATACATTTTACGTGTGTTTTGGATGTTTCATTTAGAAATTTTGTTTCAAAATTGTATGTAGTAACAATAAAAGCGAGAAATAAATCCGTTACTATCTAAAATTTTAGTAAAATCATTATATCAGACAAAGCATGAATGACTTTGGCAATGGCTAGCTACCCACAACCAAATAAATTCAGAGTAGGTATTCCCGCTGAGCTTCATCATCCACTTTGTGGAAAGGTTGGAGAGCAGCTTGGAGTAGGTAAGTATAAAGGTGAAGGCCATTGCACAAAAGATCCCATTGGGTCCATCCGCATCCGATGCCGGATCCGGATGCATCCGCAAGAAACCTCATCTAGATAAGATAAAAGCATCTTATTAATCAATATATCTTAATTATGAATGTTTTTCTATTAATTTGAGTTCTTATTTTTTATTATAGCCTATTATATGTCCCACTGCTGGGCAAAGGCCTCTCCCCATGTAGTCCAGACGTCTCTGTCCAGAGCCTCTTCCTCCCAGTTGGAGACAAATACGTCCAGGGGGCCGATTTTTGAGTGCCGAACGCTCGAATTTTCACTCGAGATCTGTCAAAAAACTATGATGCTTTGACAGATGTCGAGTGAAAAGTCGAACGTTCGACACTCAAAAATCGGCCCCCAGATCATCCCGCCATCTCCGTCTGCGTCGTCCGTCATGTGAATTTGAGTTGTCAATTTGAGTTCAAAACATTTTAATTTTACAAAATGCCTGTCCATATATTTTGTACATCGATGGCTGAAGGCCTGAAGCGCATTGGAGTGCTCTCGAGTTCAAGCTGTGTTGCTAAGAATTAACGAAGACTTGAAGAATTTAAGTGGCTCTAGGAAAGGCACATTGTAGCTATTAGGTATTATTATATTTGCTTTCTTGTCAATTAAAATTGAAACGCAGATTTGCAAAAATAAACGACATTATTGGTAGGAAAACCAAGGCAATTTCAAAGAAACAATGTGATTTATCAGTATAATAGTATTTGTTGGTAAAATATTTAATAGTAAACATTTAAATATTCTCTTTCGTACCTATGTATTATTTTATATCAGTCTTACATTTTATTCTTAATATTAAGTCCTTGTTATATTTTATCTGTTACCTACATGTTCTAGTAAAAATATATTATTTCCTAAAATAGTAAACATTATTACCTACCTTTAAGTTCAAAGGTTAATGAAAAGTTAAAAAAATATTCTGAAAAAAAAAAACCGAAATTGGTGGCTTCTCAGTTATTTGTTTTGTAATCCAATATTTATTTAACAAAATATACAATAGTTATCTACTCAACGTGCTCTAAAAAAATATTTTTTTCGGTATGCCTATAGCGATATTTAATAAGTGAGTAGTTAAATTCCCTATCGGCATTATTTTTGTAAATGTGTTTGCATGTCATCGTAACATGTTTGTTGCCATTTTAAAAGTAGGTATTATTATTCATTGATCTTAGAAAATGTCTGTGCTGAAAGCAAATTACAGGTCCTGTAAATTTGCACTGCATTTGTTGTAGTTTTCTTGGAACACTTCAATTATTAATCCACCTAAAAAATCGTTGGTCGTGTTTCTCGAAGAAATATTTCACAAAATTAAGAGTACAGCAACACTTTCAACGCCAGTCCTTTTTAATTATAAGCAAATTAACGCTTATCTCAAGGACTGAAGGTTGTCGCTAAATGGCCGATATTTTGAGAACGGCAAACGTTATCTGGTAAAATTAAAGGGAGTGGGATAATCCTTTAATTTCATCATTACTTTTGGGATCAAAATCTGATTTGATACTTAGTCAGCATTTGACATTTCGGACGTGTTATTTTATTCCCAGGCCGGCGCATTTAGTTGCGTTATTCGCTATCCATAATTTATATATGACAAGAACTTCGACAGTTCCTTTTTTTAGTCGATTGTGGAAGTGTTTCTTTACCCATGTAAAGTTTTACTATGCTTGGTGTCAGTTCATATATGTACCTACTGTTGATTTTAGATATCTCCCGTGAGTTTTCTTAAGGCGTAATCCATACTAATATTACTAGTGGCTCTGTGAGCTGTAGACCTCGTGAGTGTTTTTTTTATTTCCAAAACTATGTTAGATATCGAACCTGTAGAGCAGGGGTCGGCAACCTTTTTGCACCCACGGGCCACATAGTAGCTAAAAAAATCTTCGCCGGGCCGCAGATGATAATAATGATCACTGTCTGTTGATATCAACTCGAAACAAATTGGTACATCGTACGCGACAGTAACGTAGTAAAAATTCGCACCCCTTTTTACGTGAAAAACGAGAAAGACGAAAAAACCGACTTTTCACAGATAAACCAGCTAGTTTCCTTACCAAACCCAGATAATTCGCATTTCAACCGCATCGTAATTTCGCGATTATATATCGCGATATAGAATAGCAGATATAGAAACTTGAAGGGGGGAGCGGGTCATAAAGTCATAACACACCTAGATGAAAACGCGAGCGCGAAATTTTTCGAACACTGATGCAAATGCGGCAAATACTTCATACGCATCAAGTCATAACACATCTAGATGAAAATGCGAGCGTAGCGAGCGCGAAATTTTTCGAACATTATGATGCAGGTGCGGAAACTACTTCATACGCATCAAGTTATGTAGATGTAAACGCGAGCGCGAAATTTTTCGAACACTGATTCAAACGCGGCAAAAACTTCATACGCATCTAGTCATAACAAATCTCGTTGAAAACGCGAGCGCAGCGAGCGCGAAATTTTGCGAACATTATTATGCAGGTCTGGAAAATACTTCATACGCATCAAGTCATGTAGACGCAAACGCGAGCGCAGCGAACGCGAAATTTTTCGAACATTATGATGCAGGTGCGGAAACTACTTCATACACATCAAGTTATGTAGATGTAAACGCGAGCGCGAAATTTTTCGAACACTGATTCAAACGCGGCAAATACTTCATACGCATCAAGTCATAACAAATCTCGTTGAAAACGCGAGCGTAGCGAGCGCGAAATTTTGCGAACATTATTATGCAGGTCTGGAAAATACTTCATACGCATCAAATCATGTAGACGCAAACGCGAGCGCAGCGAGCGCGAAATTTTTTGAACATTAAGATGCAGGTGTGGAAAATACTTCATACTGTCTAACGCAAACGCGCCTAGCGCGAAATTTTTGAAAAAAAATTTAGATAGATTTAACTGTAAAATACACTTACTAACACATATCTCGTCCTGACCAACTGTGAAAATATTCGTGGTTGGCGATACAGACGCTTTCACGTATGTTAAGAATTTCAAACGGCCGCACGGAAGGGGCTCGCGGGCCGCCTGTTGCCGACCGCTGCTGGAGGAGGACAAACCATAGATTTTTTTTTTAGATTACTCGACAAAAATATTCGATGTAATCAAAGAACGTGCTCACAATACTTCACGAGAATCTGTTGTGAAATGCGACCCTTAGAGGTGAACATATCGAAATTCGGCCGCAGAAACACAAAATAATTGATAAAAAAATTGTTTTTTTAAATTTTGAAAAAGTGACTCGATAAAAAAATTCTATAGAATTACCGCACCTGCTCACAAAATTTCACGAAAATCGGTTGATAAATGCGACCTGTAGAGGAGAACAAACCAATGAATAAAATAAAAAAAAATTAAATTTACAAAAATTTACTTGCCCAAAAAAATCTATGTAATCATAACACCTGCTCACAAAACTTCACGAGAATCGGTTGAGAAATGCGACCTATAGAGGAAAAAACGGCCGCAGAAAAATACGAAATCATTGATACAAAGTTTGTTTTTTCGAATTTCAAAAAAGTGACTCGACAAAAAAAATCTATATAGTTACCAAACCTGCTCGCAAAATTTCACGAAAATCGGTTGATAAATGCGACCTGTAGAGGAGATCAGCCAACGACGTACAAAAAAAAAATTAAAAATTTACAAAAATTTACTCTACATATAAATTATATGTAGTCATGGAACCTGCTCACAAAATTTCACGAGAATCGGTTGAGAAATGCGACCTGTAGAGGAAAAAACGGCCGCAGAAAAACACGAAATCATTGATACAATGTTTGTTTTTTTGAATTTCCAAAAAGTGACTCGACAAAAAAATTCTATACAGTTACCGAACCTGCTCAGAAAATTTCACGAAAATCGGTTGATAAATGCGACCTGTAGAGGAGGACATACAAAAATCCGGCCGGACATACGAAAGCATTTTTGTCGAAGCTAAAACAGAGACCTCGTTTTACTCGGTCAATAAATGCAAAAGTGTGTCTGTCTGTCTGTTTGGCTGTCTGTTACGCCTTCACGCTTAAACCGCTAAACCGATGTACATGAAACTTGGTATGGAGATAGATTGAGTCTCGAGGACGGACATAAGATACTTTTATCCCTGAAATTGAATTTTGTATGAAAGAGCGATGACTCGATGACTAGGGATATAAGTTAATAGCAATTACTTGAACGAGTTCCACGCGGACGAAGTCGCGGGCAATAACTAGTAGGATACAAACTAAGGGTGCCTTTCCATCAGAGATATGCTTGCTACATGTGACAGTTTTGTGAGACCCCGTTAATTTTATGTTTTTATACCCTGATTATTAAATAAATAAATAATAATAACATTGCTATGAATGCGTTGATATCCACCAATCACATTAATTGGTTCACATAGCATAACACTGGTGGAAACGGAAAGCTAGTTATCACATCCTTGCAGCTCTGGTGGAAAGGTAACCTAACGGGTTACTCACATCTTTAAAGCAGAATATCGCTCATATTCGAATCTTAAGCAGAACGCTATCCCTTCGATCACAATATCGAAAATGTTAAGCGATATTAGACTTTAAAGACGTGAGTGACCTTCAATGATAGTTCGATCTACCTAGCTTAAGTTTGACACGTTAAGCCAGATCCACACAATCCGGTGGAATCAAGGGCATGACACGCTTGTAGGTATCGAGAAAGATAGCCTTATTGCGGTTGCTATAAGCGGAAATAGAAAAGAGTGCAATGTTTTGTTCCTATCACCGACCGAGTATTTTTTCATGGTCGGGTTATAGGCACAGGCACACTTACATAAGCAATGTCAAATTGCGTAGTACACATTTTATATGAATATTCTATATCTTACTCCCGGTTGCTCGATGGCGCACCTATAACTAATACTTGTATATCTATGAGGAATGATATGAGAATATGTCTTTCTCCCTTTAACGCATAATAACTGCGTCCTGTAAGTTGGGCCATCATGGTCCATTGTGTGGATCCGACATTACGTGATCAACCAGGTTATCATAACTGACGTGGTCAGTATTCCGTAGACGGTATGCCGGGCGAGAGGTTAATAACGAATCGGGTTCGACAAGCGATAGCCTAAATTTGACAGGCTAAATTATCAACTACCACATTTCTGCTACCAGGCTATGATAAACTGCACGTGGTTACGTATATCGTAGACGAGGTGTTCGATCTTGGCTTAAGTTGCCAGGCTAAACTATCGGTCAACTAGCAAGTTTCTGCTACCAGGGTATCATAACTCACGTGGTCAGTATATCGTAGACGGTGTACCGGGCGAGGTAGGAGTGTGAATGCAGGCGCTTCACATTCTGCGCCAAGAGAAGAAACCGTCGGTCCGCGGACAGTGAGAAGGATGCAGGTTCCAACACTCGCTGTAACAAAGATAGAACATTATTTCGTTGTAAATCCTTTTGTATGTGGTATTCCCCTATTTCTCGGGTTGTATTATAAATTGGGTTGTCTAATGCGACTTCCTGACTTGGCGGGGCGAGATCGATATATGACATTTTCTTCTTTGGCGTAAACTTACTGACGTCGCAAAGATTCTCTGTTGATGGAATGCTGTCAG
Source organism: Cenopis cana (assembly GCA_951800055.1). NCBI lineage: Eukaryota > Metazoa > Arthropoda > Insecta > Lepidoptera > Tortricidae > Cenopis > Cenopis cana. The sequence goes on from OX637495.1 coordinate 4,583,139, forward strand.
TATAACATTTGTGCAGTAGTAATATCATGCGCAGAAGCAAACCAGTACTGCCTTTGCTTCGAGTCAGGAAGCACTCATTTAAATGTAGGGGCGCAGTAAAAAATGGTACCGAGTCGACTGACAGCTGATACTGACATTTGACACTTTTCTCATATCGTACCGCCTCCGCACCGACAAATCAGGAAGTCGCCTAAAGTCTCTTTCGTGATTCAAATAAAGTACGAGTAAATTGCTCATAAATGACAAGTACCTAATCTGATACATTTGATAGGTACCACTTTTACCTACAGATTGACATTTGTTACAAATTTCATCCGCTTTTAATCCGCATAATAAATTTCCGATTGAAATTAGCAATTTAGATATTATCACTGAATACACGGCGCGTCACGCATTATAATTTAATTCCAGAAACCACTGCGTGACCTAGATTCACTCCATGATCCATTCATCATTTAATTATTATTATAAAGAGCATTCAGGCATTAGGATTACATCACGTCATGATCACATTACGTTGATTTCGGCACAGACAGGCAAATGGGGTAAAATGGGACATTCAAGGGATACTTGAGACACTTGACAGGACAAAAAATTTCGCGCTCGCTGCGCTTGCGTTTTTTTATGACTTGATGCGTATGAAGTATTTTCCGCATCTGCATCATAATGTTTGAAAATTTTCGCGCTCGCAGCGCTTGCGTTTTCATCTATACGTAGATTTTATGACCCGTCCCCCCTTAGAGTAGATAACTAGTAGCTACTTTTGCTGTTCTGAAATGGGCATTTTGTAGTTTTTGCCCCCTCCCCCCCTTCCTCCAAAAATTTCTAGATCCGGCGCTGGCTCCCTTCCTATTTTGTGCAGGTAATGACTGAAGCAACCATGTCCGGTCATTACCTGCACTAGCCTATATGTGAGGCTTCCTGTCTTTCGGTCAAGCCTTGCAGCTGTATAAGGACGGGAGGAGCGCTCAGATGGTGTAAGTCCCATAGGGAGAGTCATCAGAACGTATATATACCTAATCTAAGAACTGTCAACAACTTTATTTTATGACCATGTAATATAGCAATATTAGAGAAGATAGTATTCTATGTCAATCTATACATATAATAAAGCAGAAGAGGGTCGAAAATCTGTACATTGAAGATATTAGTAAAAAAATCGATGGAGGGGTCTAAGAATCGATAACAGAACACGTTTCAACTGTTTATAGAATTCGTGTCTGTTTGTCTGTTTGTCTGTTTGTCTGTTTGTCTGTTTGTCTGTCTGTTTATATGTCTAACTATCACGCGAAAACTAGCGAATGGATTTTAATACAGCCTTCACTAATATGTTTATTGGATCTTCGGCCAGGTTATAGGCTATAAAAATCATATAGGTTAGGGATGAAAGGGGGTGAAAAGAGGGGTTAAACTTTGTATGAGAAGTCTTTCAGTTCATGATTTACAGGCTTGAAAATTGGTAAGTATATACATGGACGCAAAGTAAATAGAACCCCATTCAAACATTTTATAATAAACAGATAGTATTTGAAAAAATGGGGGGTGAAATAACAATACCTCTGCCTCTCAGGGCTAAAGACAAAAATACAAAAGTCCCTCAAACCATATTAACTGTTTGAAATGAGAGATCTAATTATGTTGGTCAGTCAGTCTCTACTCTATCAATATTCACAAACCTTACTATGAAACCTCGGTTTTTTTTTGTTTTCGATGGAGGGTACCTACGCAGAGCGGCGGGCTCTCGGTTGCATGGTAGCACTTGCGACATGTACCTATATATTAGGTATGCGCATTTTTGTCTAAAATATTGTTTATTGAGGTGCTCATTACAAGAATGATATCCATTTTCAAATCGAAGATGGCGGACATTTACTCATTTACTTTTCTTAATAATCGATATGGGTGTCATTGAGGTTCTTCGAGGTGCCGATTAGTTGCGTTTTCCGTCAGCAAAATGTATAAAATACGTTCAGCGCGTAACAGACATAAATTTAGGGTATATTGGTATTCGTTAGTAAAATATACCTACGTAACAATAAACATCAAGTAGGTATGACCAAATTCGAAAGTTATAGGCGGATAGGAAGCAAAAAAAAAACAATTCTCAGAAAATCACATAACTCTTAGAAGCAACCAGGGTGGGTGCGCTATCAACCAAGGCCTCTACTCCATCTTCGAAAGTGAAAGAACAGACCAAAGCAGGTATTCAGTTATACCTATGTTTTACAATAAAGCACTTTGAACTTTGAAAGGTATTCCACTAATTTATGAACAAAAAAAACAACGGGTTGCACTCCGGGAGTGCCGTTAGAAGTGAAAATTCAATGAAATGATTTAAAGAAAATAAATAACAAAGATATTGATATTCATATTCGAATAATCCATCTACACATATACCTTAAAGCATTTAAGACGGGAGCCGCCATTGATATACTTACCCCTCTGCCAAAAGCATAGGAGAAAAATCTGCCACGTTATTAAAAACTACTTCATTAATCGATTATACTTCAATCTCAGAATCGTTCCCGGCGTGTGAAGAGCTCTGTCAAAATGCCTTAATGTGCTGTTGAGTGCATAAAACGTTATAATTTATCAAATTAACACAAAGATAAATTATCATTTCACATGCACGTATATTTTGGATTTAATTATAATTTTCTGCACAGTTAAAGTTTTAATTGATATCGGAAACCAAGCATCGATTACAAAGTAGATTCAAAATTATTCGTACTTTGACCATCACGCTTGGCCACTATTTTGACGTGAACTGTCACCGTATTTAGGGACAATAAGAAGTACTTTCAGTCTAGCTATCCGATATTGGACTTAGTGGAAAAGTCAGTAAGAGGAAACTTCATTCCTCAGGTTTGGTGTTTAGCCTTACGATTGGGAAGAATGGGAAGACCAGCTGTGTTGACCCCTCCTAGCATCGCAATCACGATACTAGGAGGCATGCTAAACTCCGCCGGCTTGTTTGGCTTTATGAAATGCGTTGCGTTTGGCATTCGCGTGCGTAGATTTCGTAGTGGTTAGCTTAAATCTATTATGACGCTAAAGTAAATCGTATTATCAAATTGTATTTAGGTAATGGATATTTTGTATACAATAAATTGATGATTTATTAAATTAACAGCAAGTAGTTTGTAGCAAGATTTTGTAAGTCAAACCGGTGGGAATCGGGTTGTATGGGCGCTCCGCCACTGTTGCAATTGTTAAACGTGTGTAAAGCAAACCTCGAATGACGATGACAATGAAAACATGAGTGATTGCGCATAGCGGATAGCGGATCCGACTATTAAACTTTGAATAGTTATAAATCCTAAACGGTTGTTTTCACTAACTAATGACTAAAGAAACCTTATAATGATTTTAAAATACCTATTCAATGATACCCCACATGATATAGTTCGTCAACTTTATTTATTATTTGTTTACAAAATGATGTCTGGTGGCCGCCATCTTTGTTTTTTTTTTGACCTCGCATTTCTAAGAACACTCGGGCTGGTAAGACAAATCTAACGATATCTCAAACATTAAAATCCGTTCAGGGAATTGGAAGATGTCAGGTAATAAAGAATATTACATACATACATACATACAAGATACGCGCGAAACACATAACCCTGCCTTGCAGTCGGGTAATAATAATACTTACATGCTCCTTTTTGTCTTTCATAGATAAATTAGGTATGTCGTTGTTGAAATAAAAGGATAAAGTTTAAATTAGAACAAGTAATTTACTTAATATATTTATAAGTAACTTTATTTACAATAAATAAACAAATACCTACTTATAGATAGTTTTTTCCCAATTCTCTTTTCCTGTTCCCTCAGTCTTCAAATCCATTTTTTTCGGAATTCATCCTCTGTTGAAAAACTGAAAAAATCAAATTACTTGAATTTCCCGAAACGTGGGGTAATCTTCAGGGTATTTTTTTATTATTTGTTGGTATCCCGAAATCGAATTATAAACCGACTGAATGATGGGACATCAATTCTAAGCTGGCTTCTATGGTAGATTTATACAACGCGTTTTGACCGGTTTGTATGTGAAATGTTTGGAGGTTATTTTTGAATTAATTTACATATTTTTCCTATTTCATCAAGTGTCTCATGATATAACTAATGATTTAGCTCAGTAACTTGGTTCCGGTGAGATTTTAGAAATAAACACGGGTCCAAAATGCAAAGAAAATGTACTTACGCATGGAATGTAACATCCGCCTTTTTTCGGTCGAGTTTGCTTTTACAGCCCAACACTGAACACCCCACCATGTTTGCACTGAACACCCAAACACTACGGATCTGATAATTGGTAAATTATTATTCATTTAAACGAAACTTATCATTAATTCTCAATTTATAAAATGCACTACCAAATATTGCCAATTTGTTTTGCAATCTTCTTGACACTTCATGAAAGATTGGCTTTACCCGACCGTGAAAAAAAATTCGGTCGGTGATAAGGACAAAACATCGCACTATTTTCTACTTCCTCTCATAGGAATCGCAATAAGGCTATCTTTCTCTTACAAAGCGTGTCAGGCCCTTGGTATTTTATCCATCACTCTTGGCCATTAGGTATTTTGAAGGGAACTGTCACCGTATTTAGGGACAATAAGAACTACTTTCCATGAGAATTTATTTGAAATATGATCTTTACGGAAATCGGTCAGTCTGGCTATCCGATATTGGACTTTGGAAACGCTTTTTTAGAGACAATAAGAGCTACTTTCCATGAGAATTTATTTGAAATATGATCTTTATGGAAAATCTTAGGATTGTCTTAGAACAGTTAGAACCTTGGCTTTCTAAGAAGACCAGTTGGGGACCCCTCGTAACATAGCAATCACGATACTAGGAGGGGTCAACTAACCTGGTCATAGAATTTATCGCGAGTTTATACATTTTTCCCCAGTACAAAAGTGCTCAGCGCCGCTAAAGAAGTTTTCACTTCAAAAATATCTATTCAACCACCTCTTTACAAAGCCATTTGATAGGTCAACAATTTCTTTTTGTTCAATCATCTACATTGCTTGATGCGTATGAAGTATTTTCCTTACCTGCATCATAATGTTCGAATCATTTCGCACTCGCTTTTTTATCTACATTACTTGACGTGTAGGAATTATTTTCCGCACCTGCATCATAATGTTCAAAAACGTTAGCGCGCGCTACGCTCGCTTTTTCATCTACATTACTTGATGCGTTTGAAGTCTTTTCCGCACCTGCATCATAATGTTTGTAAAAATTTCGCGTTCGCTACGCTCGCGTTTTCATCTTCATTACTTGATGCGTTTGCGTATGAAGTATTTTCCACACCCGTATCAGAATATCCGAAAAATTTCGCGCTCGCTCCGCTCGCGCGCGTTTTCACCTACTTCCTTCTTAATATATATTTTGTCCTCTGTCATGTGTTTCATGTGGGCGCATTGAGCCGGCGTGCGCAATGTTTGGCGAGACAGCCGGTGTAGAAGTTGATATGGATATTCACGCGAATGAAGTCGCGGGAAAAAGCTTAGATAAATAAATTTAAATCATAAGAAATCCTCTCCCTGTGATCCTGATCTGTGTCCTTTAATTGAGGTGTGCAATAAAGAGTAGGTATTTGTTGTTGTTTGTTGTTGTTTAAAACTGGACTACCCGTGCGAAACCGGGGCGGGTTATACATGCGAAAGTAACTCTGTCTGCCTGTTTCCCCTTAAAATGCTCAACCGATTTAGATGAAATTTGGTATGGATATAGTATGAGTCCTAGGGAAGGACATAGGATACTTTTATCCCGGAAATCATCCCTTAACGGGGTTTAAGTTAGAATGGAAGAGAGATAACTAGGTAAGCGCAAGAAATAGAAGATTTTTTTTTATTATTAATACCTAATGGGATTGCTCTTGGCCAGCATCTAGCCAGGGAAATAACATTCTAACGTGATGACCGAGTTCTACGCAGACGAAGTCGCGGGCAAAAGCTAGTTGTAGAATAAGCATGGGAAAGCGTTCTATTTCACGGTAAACGAACCGTGAAAATATTGCCACTCAAACTATCTATCAAGTATCGCACTGTCATAAAACCTAAACACTTAAGCGCTCAATATAGTTGCGCGACGCAATAAATTGGTGTCCGTCCAACAAGTGGGCCTACTCGAAGTCTATTGGACTTGACGTGTTGGTTTCATATTCGTACAAACTTACATATCTTCTTTATATATATAATTCTTCTGTAGTGTTTATCACCTAACTCCTCCTAAACGGCTGGGCCGATTCGGTTGAAATTTTGTGTGCATATTTGAAATGGTCCCTGGAAGGTTTGAAAATACTTTTGGACCCGGTAGGTGGCGCTTCTTTCCCGGGCAGGACGACGTCTGCCGGGTCCGCTAGTGTATTATATTTTTCTCGAAAATGGCCAGCAAAGTGAACACGCGTTACTTACGACATATTTTAAGGTAAAGTTTATTTAAAAAATATTGTAGGCTTACACAGATATTCTTTGCTTTTAACGTGTGAAAATAATGCTGAAAAGATCCGTTTTTACCACAGTAACCTATGTATCATTTTAATACAGCTTTTATGGCAGTAAGCCGCCTAAAAGGTGAATTTACGACTTTTATTATCTAAAAATGCTATTTTACTTTTCATTGCCTTCGAACTCTTAAAATGAAGTGTTTCTTCGTATAGCAGCTGTGTCGTAGTAGAACACCAACTACCAATAAATCTTTGAGTGAGCATTACATCGGTTCAGTTTACAATCATGCTTGAGTATAATTCATTTAACATTCGTGTCTCCGACTGCTGTCTATCCTAGACTGCTCATCCAACAATGGAATTTGACAGCTATCAAGCTTATTTTTAATTCAGATGTAGAAGCTAAGCTGTTATATATGTATGGCCAGACAACTTAGCCTATACAGGGTGAAATTTTATTGACCGCTCAAATTTACACAGTAGATTCCTTAGCGACAATTAAAATATACGTGTTTTTTATCTTTCAGTACTAAAATGTTCTTTCAGTACGAAAAAATATGCGTTCCTGGATACCGCTGAAGCGGGTTGTGTGGGAGGCAGCAATAACGATCGCCCTGGCCCCACGTTGAGTCCCCGAGACAATTTTCGCATAAAACCGACTTTGACAACTATAAAAAAAATTTTTTTGCATACTTTTCTTCATACTTACTTTCACGGTCTTAGGACTCTTGGTTCGTAACCGCTGTTGTTTCATGATAGCGAAAATCGTGAAAAAAAATATCTTTTTTGAAAATTTTCCCCTTTTTTTTAAATTGCATTGTTTATTGATACCTAATGTCTAGGAAAAATTTGAACGGTCAATAAAATTTCACCCTGTATAATATATCCTCTACTCTACAGTACCTACAAAAGTATGCCTCTCATTCTATTTTTGGCCGTTTATGGGCTTTGCTTAATCCGAGTAAAGCCACCAAATGTTGACCATCTTATTAGTTCACACACATTCAATACACATAGTTACATTGCTCAATTGCCACAAGCTCACTAAACATTGGTTGGCAAGAAAAAAGCAACCGAACTGTGTTTAAAATAAGATCCATATCACAAAGCTGAATAACAGATATGAGGTTTACACAGAAACCTAAATGGTTCTGAGGCATATTGCGGACCTCGGGCAACACTCTCCTTATTACACTTTGGGGGTTAGACAGGGATAGAAGATAATAATTTGAGGAAGTACGGGCACGGGTTAAAGTGAATGAGCTAATAAAATCTGGAATAGTGCCTACATGAAACCCCCCGTTATAGACGAAGAGCGAATATTTTGATTATGGATCGTTTGGTAACTAAAATACAATACAAATAACTACTCTTTACTGCACACCGCACACAAATGAATCAGTTACATACATACAGAAACGAAACAGCTACATAGGTAGAGGCACAGAATAAGTAATAGTACTACGTACAGAAGTTGCACTGTTAACAAATCGCCAACTTACAAACCCATATTATAAAAGGTAAATAACAAATATTGACCACACCAAGCGAATGATGAGACGACGTGACCGTCCGGTAGCAATTCTCCACTTAATGTACTTGCAGCGGCCCGGGGATGTACTGGCAGCGGTGCGGCGAACAGACGGAGTGAAAGCCCTCTGGTAGAGGTAGACAACAGGCGGTCTTATCGCTAAAGAGCGATCTCTTCCAGACAACCTCTGGGTAGTGGAATATTCTTGAAATCGTCTCTTCAAATGTTTTCATTCTGATACCCCACTTGCTAGGATCGAAATAATTTATTTTTTCGGAACTCATGAAATGGATTCCACAGTCCGCCGTATTGTTTTTATTGCAACGTCACATATCCTATGTTACTAGGAAGACGTAAGGATTCCAACGATACCTCACACGTCTAAATCGGTTAAAGCGTTGAGGCGAAAGAAACTCGCATACATACATGAAATCTGAAAACAATACACTCCTTTTTTTGGGCAGTCGTGTAAAAAGGACATTAATTATGCAGTGGATGGTGCAAAAATAATCACTAATTGATGCCCTTGATTTCGGATAAGGTGAATTAGACTATATCGGACAATTTAGGGGAAGATTTCAGTGATTAACAAAAATCCAATACTAAACATTTACAATTTTATATCAGAGGTGAATAGTAGGCATTAACTACAGTCTATTCATCCTTACATGTCATGTAAACAAACTATTTTAAGACGTTAAGGCGCTACAACGAGAAATTTAGAAACTTTGAAACGCTGTTCTGCCCAGACGAGGAAACAATAGGGACTGATTTTCAGATTTATGATTCTTGACTATATGATTGTGGTACTGACAATAGCCCAAACATGATTGCTAACAATTGTCTCGATAGAAAAAATCCAAAGTTGAGTCTATATTTTCCTTTTTTTACTCAGCCTACTAAAACAACGCATGATTAAAAGAAACGATTAAGATAATATGATGGTATTTTACCTTATCTAAACTAAGTCAAGAGGAAATCTAATAAACCTGCACACAGTCAGATATTTATCGAGATTTGTCTAAAAAAGCCATTCTCGACGAGTGTTGCATCCCGTTTTGTCATGAGTGAAAAACATACGGGCGTCTCTTTCAATCGATATATTGCTTTAAGAGGAATGCCTAGCTGCGATTTTCCCATACAAACGTTCTCGACTGTTTCCTCCCTGGTTTTTGAACCTAGAGCAATGATTTTTTCAAATAAGATATCATCAATATCTATGCCGCTACGTTTTGTTTTTTTGGATATTTTTATTTTAAAGAAAGTTACAGCCCTCCAAAAATCGCAAAAACGGCTTAGTTGAATTGGCTCCATAAAAAGGCGCAGTATACAAATATGACAACAAATATCCAAAAAATCAAAACGTAGCGGCATAGATTAGTTCTTGCTCTTGCAGTTTCCAAAATTTTATAATGATTGGTTGCGTTTTGGATGAGGAAACAGTCGAGAACGAAACCTCGATTTTTCAGTTTTTTGCAAGGGAATTTTAGTCCGAGCTGCAGTTGTCCTTATCGCACGAATTCGTGGCGGAGTCAGTTTCTAAATATACGTACACAGAAGGAATAGGGATGGGCAACAGTCGTTGACATATATTGTCGATACGCTAGTGGTGAAAAATTATCGATAAATCATTATTACCAGAAAAGTTATTAATCACAAGAAAAACCCTGAGTCACAATAGAAGAATATTGAATAGAAAGGTGACCTGGGAACCCTTGTCTTTGATATAGGAATAAATGCTACTTAGTTAGTGGTAAAGTTATTAACGAATCATAGGTTTTTATAACCCACTAGCTTTTTCCCGCGACTTCGTCCGCGTAGAACTCGTGGGGATTAAGAGTAAGAAAAATGTCATGTAATAGAAATAAACCTAATTTTTTTTTATAGATCTACATATTATATAATAAAAAAAAAACTGACTTCAATGGGGGAGACCGGTGAAAGATGATTATACTTAGATGGTGCACTCTTAAATACCATACAATGAAATAAAAATCTACATATTACCTATATAAAAAAAATTAAAAAAAAAACCGACTTCAATCGGGGAGACCGGTGAAAGATTATTATACTTAGATGTGCACTCTTGGATTCTATACAATGAAATAAAAACCGGCCAAGTGCGAGTCGGACTTGCGCACGAAGGGTTCCGTACCATTGTCTATAAAAACGGCAATAAAAAATATGTTTGTTGTATGGGAGCCCCCTTAAATATTTATTCTATTCTGTTTTGTCTGAAATACATCATCTGTGAAAATTTCAACTGTCTAACTATCACGGTTCTCGAGATATAGCCTGGTGACAGACGGAGAGCTGAGCATTAGTAATAGGGTCCCGTTTTATCCTTTGGGTACGGAACCCTAAAAATGGCTATAAGTATGTTTATAATGGTAGAAGAGTAAGTATACGCTCAATTCATCATGGAATCCAACACCAGAACTCAAGTTTGACAAAAATGTAAAAAACAAAAATATACGTGGTTGAAGAGTTCCATTCTGATCATCATATACATACAGTTCTACTTCATCAAATGTCAATTTATTTAAATGTACATGCCTGATTTGTTTGTTAAAATACTAAAATGTGTAATATAACTTATGTATGCCTTTAACATTTGAGGAGTTCCCTCTCGATTCCTCATGGATCCCATCATCAGAACTCGAGCTTGACAAATGATTGTCTTGTAAATCTAACTTGCATAACAAACACAGCAAAGAGGACAATTCGCCAAACGTGAACTATGCGTCGTTCTGAACATCATCAGCAGTCCCACTTCATCAAATGTCACATTCTTGTATGAAAATGCTTGATTTGTTGATAAAAACACAAAAATCACTGTATGTTTGCCTATAAGATTTTAGGAGTTCCCTCGATTCCTCATGGATCCCATCATCAGATCTGCATTTTGATGAACCGAATTGAGAACATCCTCTTTTAAAATCTTGAAATGGGTTCAAAAGAAACCCATACTATAAAAGAATCACACATTGCGCACGTGAACTTTCAACCCTCGCTTAAACCCTTTAGGGGATGAATTGAAATAGTTGTCTAAGTAACGCAAGTTTTATAATATGTATCTGATAATATTATGGCGCATAGCGCATAGCGCAGCCAAATAAATATACCACAATTTTAGCTAACCAAAAAAAAAACAATATTGTTATTTGTTCTTATTTCTGTTTATTATTTTGTTTAGATGTGTAAAATAAAGAGAGATATACATATTTTTATGCCAAGATAAAACGCTATTATTTTCAATATGATATTGCTAAGTATTTCAAGTTAATAAAGTAAAAAAAAGTTTAGGCGTTATTTTATTTCATTTTCCTATTCATATATTGACGTAAATAAACATATTTTATTATAAAAGCATTTAGTGGCCTCGGCACAGAATAAGTAATAGTACTACGTACAGAAGTCTCACTGTTAACAAATCCGCGCGAGGCAAGCCAAACGTGCCGTCGCTTGGCCATCTCCTTCTATCGCACGCGCATCACTCGCTACATCACTTTCTGTCGCATTGATAGTCACCCGACGTGGGACCTTTGAGCGGCGCGATGACGTCACGCGAGTGAGTCGCCCCTGGCCTCGGTAAGAGGACTTATACGGCATTTCGTGAACAAAAGATTTCCTGTATCAGGGTAGGTCCTTTAGGACCCAGAGATGGATTTTCGAAGTAGAGCCCTCGAAATTTTCTATGTCAAATTTTTGAGGGGGGTGTGTGTCCATGTTAATCTTGATATCTGCGCCAGTTAAGCTACTGGGTCAAGTTGGGTGTCATCATCAGCCTATATATGTCCCACTGCTGGGCACAGGCCTCCTCTCATAGATGAGAGGGATTGGGAAGTTGGGTGTCAATTTCGAGTAAATCAAGGATGCTAAATTCATTTCTGGAATTACTTTTGTACCATTCCATACAAAATTTTCGAAAAATAACAAAAAATAGGTATTTTTTCATTCATACTGAAAACAGAAAAATGGCCGTAACTTTAAAAAACACCTACACATTTTGGAAAAAAAATAGGTCTTCAGAAAACCCTGTTAATATCATAATCAAAAATATATATTTCAAAAATATACCTACTGTGGAAGTATTAAAAAAAATAAAAATTAAAAGATAGAACAAAAAATCAAATTAATTAAAAAACATAGTTTGTGATCTTGGAATCGTAGTGGTGGGTTTATTAACTCAATAAAAACATATTTCATGCCAATATACGTCTTAAAATATTAAAAAAACAATGAAATATATCAATTTCGCCCTAAAATATCTCGTAAAAAATTATCAAATTTTAGAGAGCCGCCCTGCTTCGTACGAGTTAACGATTTACAAAAAGTCTTAGCTTATGTTATTAAGGACTAATGTAGGTTTCTATTACAGAAATTTTTTTTAAAATCGTTTGATTACTTCTAAAGATAGGCCCCTATAAACGATAGTACAAATTCGAACTCCATGAATTATATGGATAACGGCTAAATTTTTAAAAAATGCCAACTAACATTAACGGATCCTGTCCAAAATAATATTGGATCACCCTAAAAGTACAGCCTTATTAATAATAATAAAAAAAATGATATTGGTCCACCTTGTAAGTAATAATTAGCATTCATATACCGCGGAGATACCTTTGTAAATTGAAGAGTGTCCATTTTCTCATGGATCCCATTATCAGATCATGACCAAATTTAAAAGAAAACATCATTGAGGCAGCCCCTTCCAAACAAATAAAAAAAACGCGAAATCGGTCTTAAGCTAGCAAAGATATTTGTGAACATATCTAAAAAATATTTACAGTTGAACACAGGACCTCATCTTTTTTGAAGTTAGTTATGATTTTTTAAACCCAGGACCAGTATAAACTGATAAAGATGTTGTACTCTCCTTCTTCGGCCTCCTCGACGTCATCTTTGCTTAAACCCCTGGTCCACACTGGACACACATTTAAAATCATCAGTAATCGCATTTGCGACTACCCACAGGTCTTGAAGCAGCGTGCATGCCATTCATTCTCGCTTTCAAGGACAGTGGCCTCTGCAGCTGTTCTTGCAGCTAAGTTCTCGTGCCGCATTCCAGATTTTGTGTTGGGTTGTCCATACGGGCTGCCACTGTTCCTCCTTTTATCCACTCGTCTGTTAGGGAGGGTATATATTGTGTGTCATTTAAAGTTTGTCCCCACAAGTGACCTGCTTGATAGGCTGCCCTAAGCGCATGCATACTGAAACTAAAATCCATAAAATATTACAGTGTAATTTTTATCACAGTCATCGTTTTAAAACCTGAAAATAACTTAGAGGAACTATCATTGTTATTAGTCAGACACATCGGTATAGTCAGGTAAGATTCTCTATTAGTTATTTTTACTCTTAAAAGTGGAAAACATTTCAATTCGGTGACTGTACCCAGTAGCTAGTAACGTATTTCGGTACTTACCGACCCGCCCGCGCAGCCGTCTTGCGACCCATGATATTTTTTTCTGTCATAATTTTGTAGGCAGAGCTATATTGATATTTATATATTTAGAATCTGCATAAAACGAGCTTTCTTATAGTATTTATTTCATTATTTAAATCAACTTTTTACATCCAATATCAGAGCGCTGAATCAAAAAGTAAAAATTAAAAATGTATAAATTTGCGATTTTAGTCAGAAAATTGTTCCAAAATAGTAAAATGTACGATCAGAAATGATGTCGGTGTATTCCTTTTATACGAAAACGATACCAAACTTGCCTTAGTAGATATTAGAAAGGAGTCAGCTTAGTTTGAAATGTACAGGTCGGCTGCTATGTTTGGACCCCCCCCATTTCTTACCACGTGAAAAATCCGGGGGGCTCTACTTCGTAAATGCATCTTTAGACTATAGATATCAATCCTGCCAAAGGAAATCTTTTGTTCATTAAACGCCGTATTTTCCCTTTTCTTGTTCCGTACAGATGCCACTAATTACATTAATTTACTTGGTAAGAAAAATAAAAAGCAATAAGTTCTGTCAATCTCTGGATTTGAACCATGAACCTCTTGATTGCGTGTCAACCATGTTAACGTCTGAGCTAAAGTGGATTCATTTTAGTTGACGAAATTATTGTACAGTTTTCATAAAGTGCTCAAGGTGGGACTTGTTTTTATGGTGCGATCTGTACCTACAGCCTAATTTATCGTATGCTGGGTCAGTAAGTAAATTCGCGGGCTCGAGTCTCGCGCCTGTGTGCGTGCGCCCACACATAGACAGCGCCCGCTCCCGCTCCCAGCAGCGCGACAGAAACATTATGTCAAAAATTCAAGATTTGAAAAGTTGGTCAGCTAGGCATTCCTCTTAATCATTATTACACTAAAATTTTCTCTAGGGTTACAATACTTCGTGAGCTTCTTTAAGTCTACAACAACATTTTAAGTGATGATTATTGTGTAATCCTAGTGAAAAAGGGTAATAATGATTAATGTCTTCAAGAAGAGTTTGTTTACCTGATATGACACGTAAGGATGAAAAGACTGTATTCTTTAACGGGTATGTACTTACATAGACGTTTAGGTACCCTACTATATTGTTCACTATATATTCTACCATTTCTACCCGATAATTCTTAAGAATAGGTATCCAAAATCGTTATAAGAACGCCAATCCAATAAATCCCTACAAATCATTCTAGATTCCATTCATTCTACTAGACATGCCATATCTCAATAAAGCGATACCTATAGCGACCATCAAAGCGACGACTAACCGTCACCGTCCGTCAGTCTAGTCAGTCGTTACTCATTAGTCGTTAGTCGACGCTGTGTTAATTAATTCTCGAATGCGATTAATCACGGGTTGTTGGAGAACAAAGGTCACAGCAACTAGGGGGTACAGTTGAGCTAAGCGCCAGTAGGCTCGCGTCTCGCGTCTCAAATTAAAATATGAAAACTTGACCTAAATTCGTTTTTATTTTTTTAATAATCTTGAGATTAGCCTTCTTTGGGAGCTGTTTCTTGTTGTGGGTATATTCTCTTTGAGGCCGAGCTGAGGACAAGAAGAAAAGAAAAGGAAAGAAAATGGGATTGAACTAATAGAATGAAGAAGAAGAAGAAGAAAGAAGAAGAAAAACATTTATTCGTGGCACAAAAAACAGTATAAATATAAACATAACACCACAATACAGAACATAGCCACGAAATGGCCCCAAATCAGCATAGTGCTAGCCATTGGCTAGCGCTGGTCTTCCTTTGGGACCACGTGAAGCCACGAAGGACAAAAAACAAACAATATAAAAACATAAATAATTAACAAATTCGCACGCAATCGCTATTCACTAACATTCAAACACAACAAACATATATGTGAAGAAGAAGATTAAAGAATAGAAAAGAGAAGTGAAGAACCTAAATTCGTAGTTAATTTAAAAAAAAATTAACCTACTTGTGTATGTACTTCTTACGCGAAAAATTCAGTTTTTGAGGGAATATCAATAAAATGTGACATTTATCGTTACTTTCTTAACTAATTTACTCAAAACCTCAATGAATTTTACACAAAACCCTTCCTCATGAATCGATTATTCACTATCCTCCGAAAAATAATATTTTTATAGCCTTCCGTAACCGGTAACCCGGTAAAAAAGAAGAGGGAATATGCTGGGGCACCTGATGACATGACAATTACATAAAATACATAATGGAGAGGAGAAGCAGTGAAAGATCGAGACATGCGTTTACAGATCAATCCAAAGAGAAGGTTTATGTAATATTTTACCTATCTGATGCCTCCCGGTTCAGGAGCTCAAAGCATTGGCAGGGAACCGAACTAAAAGGCGGTCATTAACATTAGAATTACGATTACTTCCAAAAGATCTGAAACTCACATAAACAAACAAACATGGTAAATATCCCGGTATTATTTAGGTAATCGTAATTCTAATAAACGGCGAGTAATACGAGCTAGCCTTAAATATATATCATGATGCCTACTGTGTTTTTGTCTCCGCTGTTTTCACGTAGAACCGCGGTGCTGTGGCAAAACTCAATAAGTGTCACAGGGCTGTCTCAATACGGCTTCGGAACTTTTTTAATAACTGCACAAATCGGATAAAGCCCTATTCAAATTGTTTTCAAAGTCGAATAAGTTTAGGTACTCGTATAAATAAGTACCAAAGTAGGTATAAGAACCAGATAATAACTTTGTCAATTTATCCCGATGTAGTTATTTAATTTATAGATAGAAGCTACTTATTATAGCTAAAAAGTAAGAAACTCCACGAGTATAATAAGTTAGCAGAGTGGGTTTATACTTTTTATACATGGTTGCACCAAGTGAGCGCGTAGTAACGGTGTAGGTACCGTTACCACGCACTCACTTGGTGCACGCTGCACGCCCCGCCGAACGCTCCGCTCCGAGCGTCTACTCAACCCTTACACTTAGGCGATTTCCTGAGCGGGGTGGGTTGGTTGGCGGGGTGGGATCGATACTTTCTTCTCTGACATGATATGACATTTTCTTCTTTAACGTAAATTCACTGACGGCGCAAAGATTCTCATTTGACGGAACACTGTCAGTATTACTTTTGCGCAGTAGTAATAATATCATGCGCAGAAGCGGAGCAGTACCGCCTTCGCATCGTCCCGCTACCGCGCATCCCGCGCCAGTCAGGAAGCACTCATTTAAATGTAGGGGCGCAGTAAAAAAATGGCACCGAGTCGTCTGACAGCTGACACTGACATTTGACACTTTTCTCATATCGTGCTCGCGACACACCGCACCGACAAATCAGGAAGTCGCCTTACTCATACGAAACAATGTACTCACGTAAGTTGTGTTGGGCATGAGTGTCTTAGCCGACTGATTGGCGGCGAACATGAGGCTGATGCCGCCCCAGGCGTCACGAAACACGAACTCATCGCCTGCGGGCAAACAGAGACGTAGATATTAACATGATTGATAACACGTGTGATATAGATTATAGGCTCTATTCTATACCAGTGCAACTTATGCAAACAAGTTAGATTTCACCAAATGATTTATGAGGTTTCCAAAGAACAGTGTTTGACAGTGGCTTTTCAGTGAACCGGTCTCATACAGATAAGGTTTAATTTTTCCTGTGGGATCCTAAATCTTGGGAATTGGTGACAAAAGCGGAAAAGGAATATTGGCAATGGCACTACCGTAAAATCAAAATTGGAATTCAAAACGCAAGTGCCTAAGCGACCCTTACAGTGCGGTCAAATGTGTTGGTAGCTAATTAAGTATGAAATCATGTTTATTGATCGAGTTATGACATGGACATGTCGCAGTATTGCGCGTGTGTGGGAACTCGACAAAGCAAGTTACACGAAACCCAATATTATTTGTTAAAATAACTTATGGATGCATGTGTTGTAGTGACTTGATGTCACACTGTAATGTAAATTAGTGGCTCTGTGAGCTGTACACCGCGCGAATGCTTTGTTTCCAAACTGCTGAAGCGAAAAAAAATCTATAATTATTATCGAATCTTGTCATAGAATTTCACGCACGCACGCACAAATGCGACCCATAGACAACACCCAGACAAAATAGTAGATTGTTTGACAAGGGTCTAAAGTAAGCCATATTACCAGGAGATAGTTATTTTCCCGAACGTAGTGAGGGAAAATTGTTCGAGTGGTAATATGGCTTTTAGGCCTGAGTTATACACTCTACTTTTCACTTCGATTGCGAGAAAACACATAAACACTAATTATCCACATTAAATGAATAATTTATCTCTTGGCGGGCGTATGTGTAATTTGACAGCATGTTTTTTTTCTAAGGCCAGGACCATGCCTCGCTATGCGTATTCACTTTGCGTATTCGTATTCGCCTCCCTTTCTTTTGCTATATTAAACAAAGAGATGCAACATGCGGTTTTTTTTTCTTTTAAGAGGCGCAATTGCTTTGACCACAGACACCGCTTAATCTTTAGAGAACTGAAAAACGTCTTTCCTGATTGGTCGATTTTAGTACAGCTGTATTCTGATTGGTTGATATTTTTACCAAATATTTTTTTATCTGTCAAATTACTGTTCTGTGATTGGTGGATTTAATAGGTGAAGTATTTTGATTGGTCAAATTAAAATGTTTGGAAATCATAAATATGTGTACATATTTTCCCTAGGGCTTAAATGTACTACTTTAGCCCCGCTTCAGAAGTCTAATACCTATGACACACTTTTCGAGCATGAGAAGTGAAAAAGCATTTTTAACCTATTTGAAACGCAGACGCTTTGCTAGTTTTGGCCAATATCAGTTATATTTGACCGAGATATACCTACTTATAATAAGTTACGTAAGGGGTAACCATTTTCAGGTTCAGGAACAAACATTCGTGCTCATCACACAAAATAAATGCCCTGCCGATATTCAAACCTGGGACCTCCAACGTGGTTGGCAACATCGCAAGCCATAGCAAAGGTTGCGCAAGTCACACTATGATCAAGTGAAGTCATATTATTACACGCAACGGTGTAGCGGGCGGCCGTTTCGTAAATACAATAATTTTGTTAATGGAGTCGGGTAGGTCACAGATAGTTATCGTCACACGTCAATTCACGTCCATTTATGTAAATACGAAAACTCTATTATTAATATTCGTGATATGTGGTAATGGTAACTAAGCTGGAATGTTCGGGGGAAAACACCACAAATGGACTTGAATACGGTATTTGATACTGACAATCCTATCAACCAATTCTTAAGAAACGTCAAAAATTGTTAATATGACGTTTGTAGGGAAATACATATATGAATGACTAGCTGTTGCCCGCAACTTCGTCTGCGTAGAGCTCGGTCATCGCGTTAGAATTGTATCGCTATTCTTTTATTTTATTTCAAGCGGTTACCTACAATAGTTATCTCTATTTCATACAAACTTCCACTTCCTTAAGGGATGGGATGAAAACTATCCTATGTCCTTTCCTCGGACTCGAACTATATTCACACCAAATTTCATCTAGATCGGTTCAGCAGTTTAAGCGTGAAGGGGTTACGGACAGACATACTTTAGCATTTCTAACCCGCCACGACTTAGTACGGGTAGGTCAGTTTTTACTTTATTTATCTATATTATATTACTAAAACCGGTTTTGTTGTATTTAAACAGAGACTCTGTAAAAAAATTGAAGTATCTCACTTTTGCTCCCCATACAAACTTTGAACCCCTTTTTAACCTCGAAAAACGCTGAAATTACTTTTTTTCTATTATTATAAGGAATTTTCATAGTAAGTTTCAAGACTCTCACTTTAAAAAAAAATTGCTCCCCATACAATATTTCACCCCCATTTTCAACCCTTTAGGAGACGAAAATTTTGAAAACGCAGATATAACTTTCATTGTCTTATTTTAAGGAGTCTTTGTACAAAGTTTCAAGTCTGGACCTTAAAAAAATTATTGCCCCCCCATACAAACTTTGCACCCCTGTTTTACCCCCTTAGGGGTGGAATTTCCAAAAATCCCGTCTTATCCCTTGCCTTCGTTATATAACCTAACTATAGTGTAAATTTCAAATTTCTAGGACCGGCAGTTTCGTCGGGGCGGTGATTAATCAGTCACCCATCAACTTTATATATATAGATAACGCCACAATTTTCCTTGGTCAAACAGCGTCTTTAAAAAATTTGCAACTTTAAAACTACCTTCGATGTATTCAAAAGGTACCTACTTAAATACAAAATACAGTACAATGGCGTTCCCCTTTTTTCAATATATCTATCGTTTTTAAATAATCTCAATTTTTTCACGAGTGGCGCTAGTGGACTCGTTTGTACCCTCTTAGGTAATATCCGTAACAAAAGTAGTGAGCACATTATTTGATCACCACGTCCGTGTACATGTTTTAAAACTCGACTGTAAACGAGCGGACAATCAAATATTAATCCGGACTGTTACAGCCGGGCAATTTGTGGCGCCGCCAAAAAAGCGCCATCAATCTTCAATTTGTATTTTAATTGCATTCGTTTTAAAACTATGAAACAGTTCTGCGGAATTTTATTTGCATCGAAGTTATAAGCCATAGAGCCGTGAGCGCGGCAGGGAGGCTAAAAATAAACACGTATAAAATAATCTAATGACACAAAATGTTTGGTTCTTATATGAGAACTACGATAAGGTACAGTCGAGGCCATTAATATATATACACTTTTTTACCTAATCGAATGCGTTCGCCTACAATTTGTAACAAAAACGCATTCGATTAGGTAAAAAAGTGTATACATATTTATGACCTCGACTGTACCTTATCGTAGTTCTCATATAAGAACCAAACATTTTGTGTCATTAGATTATTTTATACGTGTTTATTTTTAGCCTACATATCATCAATGATTAGGTTATCTCTAAATATGCATAGTAAATAGCGACAGCGGAAATAAGGAGGACCTAAGTAGAAGGGTTTTAGTACACTAAGAACAATTTTTATTTGCAAATAACAATAATGTAAGCATTATTGTTTCCGAGACAGGTATAACTGTGATGGACTGCCGCATTTGGATTGTATCTGGTATGGAAATAGTTTGAGCCTCAGGGGAGGACACACAATAGTTTTTATCGCGGAAATCACCCCCTTAGGGGGTAAAAAGAAGGGCAGAAGTATGAACGATATAAACGAAATACGCGGGGATCATAGAGCTGGCAGCTTCCTCACTCAACGCATCAGCATAGCGATTCAGCGAAGAAATGCTGAAAGCATCAATATCAAGTCAAAATCAAACATTTATTCTGCAAAAAGGCCACAAGGGCACTTTACATGTCATAATGTTAATTAACAATTTAATAAAATATGACAATAAGCATACATTTTTCATATCAAATTATTAATTTACAATTTAAGAAATATGACAATAGGAATATTATTTTTCATGTCAAAAGGAAATACCTAAAAATATTGCAGTAGTAGGAAAGCTAGAGATGTTTGATATCTCAGTCTGGGGGACTTCTCATCTTAGTGACTATTATAGTAGAGAGGCCAATTTGAAAAAAGTCGTCAAATAACGAAGTTCGTTTGTACGAGCAGTCGCCTACCGACGACTGGTATCGTTGGATTCAGTGACGTCTCCCGAGTATGAAACTCGATGTCGTCACTCTTTAAAGCGGTGGAGGGGGTAACTATGACGTCACAAAGATGGCGGTTGGTGGCGCGCGTTTGCTGATGAACGCGACTGTGTAGACATTCTCAAGTGTAGCTCAACAACTACGTAACTGATTTAGACAAATGGGGTATCATATGAAAGCTCTTTATATTGCCATTAATTTGTTTCAAGTAATGAAATGTGTAAATCAAACAATTAAAAAGTTTTTCCAAAAATATAGTATTTTTGAAAAAGTAATTTTTATTTTAACTTCAAAAAACTCGATGAACGACGCCATTTCTTTAAAAATTATTTCATATGTTTGAAAATGCTACATTCATCCTCTATATAATGCTTTTTGAATTATTAGAATCGGTTCATAAATGAGTACGCCAGGGACATTTCGCCACGGGCGGGGCGAACGTCGCGGCGCACGCGTGTTTGCTGACGAACGAGACTGAGTAGGCTTTCTTAAGTGCAGCTCAACAACTACCGAACCGATTTAGACAAATGAGGTGTCATATGAAAGGTATTTTATTACTTAATAAAAAAAAATTTGATAGCCAGAACACTTGCTCAGATATTAAAAAAAAAAGAAAATAAATCCAAAAAAAAATGTTTTCGCCTTATGTTAGACAACAAAATCATCATCATCATCACATTAGCCGCAAGACGTCCACTGCTGGATATAGGCCTCCCCCAAAAAGTGCCACAATGATCGGTCCTGTGCAACCCGCATTCAGCGGACTCCCGCGACCTTTACCAGGTCATCAGTCCACCTTGTGGGGGGTCTACCCACGCTGCGCCTTCCGGTCCGTGGTTGCCACTCGAGAACCTTTCAGCCCCAACGGCCATCGGTTCTACGCACAATGTGCCCCGCCCACTGCCACTTAAGTTAAGCGATTCGAAAAGCTATATCGGCGTCATTTCTGATGCGATCACGCAGTGAAACTCCGAGCATAGTCCTCTCCATTGCCCTCTGCTGAGTGGCTTTGACCCTAAGGTGAGCGATCAGGTTTCCGTACCATATGTCATTACTGGCAACACACACTGGTCAAAGACTCTCGTCTTGAGACACTGCGGAATATTGGACGAAAAGATATGCCGTAGCTTCCCGAACGTTGCCTAGCCGAGTTGGATTCGACGATTAACCTCTTTCTCAAAGTTGGACCTGCCTAACTGGACAGTCTGTCCTAGCTATACATAATCGTCTACAACTTCGAGCGTAAAGCGTCCGATTGTTACAGGAGTTGGTGCTACATGGGCATTTGACATGATCTTCGTCTTATCCATGTTCATCCTTAGACCAACTCGCTCGGATGCTTTACTGAGGTCATCGAGCATTGTACTTAAATCCTCCATGGTTTCAGCCAAGACTACTATGTCGTCAGCAAACCGAAAGTGAGTGATGTACTCGCCGTTTATGTTGATGCCTAGCCTTCTCCAGTCCAGATTCTAGAAAACATCCTCCAGTGCAGCGGAGAACAGTTTACGAAAAATATCTCCTTGCCTGACTTCCCGCTGCAGCGGAATGGGTTTCGAGTTCCAGTCTCTAGGGAGTCGGACTAACATAGTGGCGTTTTCGTAGTTTCGTACAAACACTTCAGTACTTCGATATAGCGGTAGTCTACTTGGCACCTCTGTAGAGATTGTAAGTACTGCCCAGGTTTCGATCGAATCGAAGGCTTTCTCATAGTCCACAAAAGCTAAACAGTGGGGCAGGTTGTACTTTTTAGTCTTCTGTATACAGACCACCACTTCTGAGTAACATAGACCCCATCCATACGCTTCGTCAGGTTATAGCCTGACGGACTTCAACGCGAAACTGGGCAAGAGAGATGGTGAAGAGCTGAGAGTGGGGCAATTTGGAGTTGGATGTCGGAAACACCGGGGCCAACTACTGGCTGGTTTCTTGGAGAAGGAGGGACTCTACAATCTCTACATGATTAATTCCTTCTTCAAGAAACGTGAGCATAGAAAGTGGACCTGGATGAGTCCCGACGGTGCAAATAAAAACGAGATTGACTTCATCATTTCGACGAAGAAGCATATATTCAATGATGTCTCTGTGATCAATACGGTTAAAACCGGAAGTGATCGCCGTCTGGTAAGAGGAACATTGAATATATGTGTTAAGCTAGAACGCTCTCGTCTGATGAAGTCTACGCTCCGACCATCAGCAGCCCAAATCCAAAACCCCGAGAGCTTTCAGCTGGAACTCCAGAACCGTCTCGATTGCCTAAGTGGCGATGTGGATGAATTCAATGACGGGTTTGTGGACGCTGTCCATACCACAGGGTCTAAATTCTTTAAAGCCCACCGGGCCAACTGAACCAATAGGCCCTCTAACTCCACTCAAAGGCTCTTCGAGTAAAGGAGTAGGATGGTTCTACAGTCTTCAGTCGATGCGACATTATATCGGCAGCTCAGTAGATAGATCTCCAAATCCCTGACCCGTGATCTGCGCCAATTCAATACAAAACGTATTGAAGAGGCCATCGAGCGGGATAAGGGCTCAAAAGTTTTCGCAAGAGATCTGTCTATTGGCCAGAGCCAGCTCGCCAAATTAAAAACTGAGGATGGTAGAATTGTCTCATCCAGACCTGAGCTTCTGAGCGAGGTAGAGCGCTTCTATGGACAGCTATACACGTCAACTAGCAGACCCCGAAGTTAGTCTAGTGGAAGATCCTAGAGCTAGACTAACCCTGCACTATACCGATGACATTCCGGACATCAGCCTGTAAGAGATTAGAATGGCTCTTAAACAGCTCAAAAACAACAGGGCACCCGGTGAAGACGGAATTACAGCCGAACTCCTGAAGGAGGGTGGAAAACCGGTCCTTACAGCCCTTCAGAAGTTGTCCGACTCTGTCTTACTGGAAGGGAGAACGCCAAAGGCATGGAACACAGGCGAGGTGGTGCTGTTAAGAACTATCGATCCTTCACGCTTTTGAGCCATGTCTACAAGCTGTTTTCAAGAGTCATTATGAACCGTCTGGACAGGTTCGAAGATGGGAAGACGACTTAAAACATGTGGCAGGAGCCACTTGGCGAAACAAAGCCAAAGACAGAAAAATTTGGCGAAACTTGGAGGAGGCCTATGCCGGGAGGCAAGACGATGATGTCGATGTCTACAATATAATAAAATAAGTAATATATTTGTAAACTATCGTTTAATAAAGGCTTAAAATAAATAAATAAAATGAACCGTCTGGCAGCACGCTAGATGACTTCCAGCCTGTCGAACAAGCCGGTTTCCGAAGAGGCTTTAGTACCATAGACCACATCCATACGCTTCGTCAGGTTATAACCGAAGCGTATAGATGTGGTCTATGTTACTCTGTATACAGAAGACTGAAGAGTACCCTGCCCCTCTGTTTAGCGTTTGTGGACTATGAGAAAGCCTTCGATCGAAACCTGGGCGGTACTACAATCTCTACAGCGGTACCAAGTAGACTATCGCTATATCGAAGTACTGAAGTGTTTGTACAAAAACGCTACTATGTCAGTCCATTCCGCTGCAGCGGGAAGTCAGCAGGCAAGGAGATATTTTTACTAAACTGTTCTCCGCTGCACTGGAGGATGTTTTCTAGAATCTGGACTGGAGAAGGCTAGGCATCAACATAAACGGCGAGTACATCACTCACTTTCGGTTTGCTGACGACAACTATGTCGTCAGACTACTAAGTCTTGGCTGAAACCATGGAGGATTTAAGTACAATGCTCAATGACCTCTGTAAAGCCTCCGAGCGAGTTGGTCTAAGGTAAGGATGAACATGGATAAGACGAAGATCATGTCAAATGCCCATGTAGCACCAACTCCTGTTATAATCGGACGCTTTACGCTCGCAGTTGTAGGCGATTATGTATAGCTAGGACAGACTGTCCAGTTAGGTAGGTCCAACTTTGAGAAAGAGGTTAATCGTCGAATCCGACTCGGCTAGGCAGCGTTCGGAAAGCTACGGCATATCTTTTCGTCCAATATTGCGTAGTGTCTCAAGACGAGAGTCTTTGACCAGTGGGTGTTGCCAGTGATGACATATGGTACGGAAACGTGGTCGCTCACCATAGGGTCAAAGCCACTCAGCAGAGGGCAATGGAGAGGACTATGCTCGGAGTTTCACTGCGTGATCGCATCAGAAATGACGCCATCCGTAGCAGAACCAAAGTAACCGATATAGCCTTTCGAATCGCGGAACTTAAGTGGCAGTGGGCGAGGCACATTGCGCGTAGAACCGATGGCCGTTGGGGCTGAAAGGTTCTCGAGTGGCGACCACGGACCGGAAGGCGCAGCGTGGGTAGACAAGGTCGACTGATGACCTGGTAAAGGTCGGTTAGGTAGTTGTTGAGCTACACTTAAGAAAGCCTACACAGTCGCGTTCGTCAGCAAACGCGCGCGCGCCGCGACGTTCGCCCCGCCCGCGGCGAAATATCCCTGGTGTACTCATTTATGAACCGATTCTAATAATTCAAAAACCATTATATATAGGATAAATGTAGCATTTCAAACATATGAAATAATTTTTAAAGAAATGGCGTCATTCATCGACTTTTTTGAAGTTAAAATAAAAATTACTTTTTCAAAAATACTATATTTTTGGAAAAACTTTTTAATTGTTTGACTTACACATTTCATTACTTGAAACAAATTAATGGCAATATAAAGAGCTTTCATATGATACCCCATTTGTCTAAATCGGTTACATATTTGTTGAGCTACACTTGAGAATGTCTACACAGTCGCGTTCATCAGCAAACGCGCGCGCGCCCGCGACGTTCGCCCCGCCCGCGGTGAAATGTCCCTGGCGTACTCATTTATGAACCGATTCTTATAATTCAAAAAGCATTGTATAGAGGATGAATTTAGCATTTTCAATCATATGAAGTATTTTTTAAAGAAATGGCCTCTTTCATCGAGTTTTTTGCAGTAAAAAAAAAATGACTTTTTCAAAAGTACGATTTTTTAAGAAAAACTTTTTAATTATTAGACTTTCACATTTTATCCCTAAGAACGAATTATTAGCAATTTAAAGAGCTTTCATTTGACACCTCATTTGTTGCAATACGTTGAATAGTTAAAGAGATAATCGATAAAACTTGATACCACCAACCGCCATCTTTGTGACGTCATAGTTACCCCCTCCACCACTTCAGAGAGTGACGACATCGAGTTCCATACTCGGGAGACGTCACTGAATCCAACGATACCAGTCGTCGGTAGGCGACTGCTCGTACAAACGGAATTTTGATTTTAGCCACTTGGCCTCCCTACTATTATATGTGCCCCAAAGGAACTAACTTTTTAAATGTTTTTAGTTAAATTTATTTTAGTTTAAGTTTTTAGTCAATTAGTTATATGTTATATAAGTTTCTTGTATATATTGTTAATAAAACGATAGATACAAATGTGTAAAAGGAATTATAAATTAATAATAAACCTAAAAACTATATATACACCTAAAATGTATCAAGTTTCTTTTTATATAAGTTATTTAGTTTTTATTTATTATTTCTGTCGTAATTAGTTAATTTTGTTGGAATAAATATTTTTAACGTAATAATAGTTACCGGAAACATTCGAACATTTCCGGCGACAGAGCCGTCAATAGTGCCGCAAAGAACCTATTTTGCCGACAACTTTGTGAATGCTTTGTGTTGATTTTGCCCGTCGCCGCGTTGGTGAACAACTGAACACACGTGCTCTTCGCGACGACGGGCTGAATCCACTACCGAACAAAACCAGTTGCCTACTGTCATGACGTCGTTACCGAACAACGTCTTTGAACAAGTAGGTATTTATTGGCGAAATCATCATAAGTTTGATGGAAAGCCTTAAGAGTGAAGTGAAGTGTGAACTTTGTGACTGACAGTCGCCTGACGCTGTCAACCCATAAAGTTAATATTTTCTTCGTTAAATTAGAAAAAGCTTTACATTAGGTGTACGCAAACGCACGTTTCTTTGCAATATTTTGATATCGTGAAAATATCATGTTACCATTTGTTATACATATATCAGCAAAACAACAACAGTGTATCTGGAAATGAAAATATTGGCAAATACTAACAGTAGTTGCGAGTTATCTAAACATGATTCGATAGCATGTCTCAAGACCGTTACTTGCGTTGTGATCCATTGTTGAATCATCGACTCGACAACTAAGTGAATGGCGGGCCTGCCCGTAAAAGTGTTTACACGGTCATTTTACTCTCGTTTTCAAGGAGCATGGGATAATAGTCCGTCTCCATTTGGAATTAAGGCTCATATCCGCAGGTCCACTATTGTCTTATTATGATTGTCTAGATGACACAAACAAGTCGTTGTGTAGTCGTATTGTAGATGCGAAATGGTTTGCGGCTAAGGACAGAATAGCGCAAAATCGTCATTCGTATTGTTTGGTGACTTCCTGATTTGTCGGTGCGGTGTGTCGCGAGCACGATATGAGAAAAGTGTCAAATGTCAGTGTCAGCTGTCAGTCGACTCGGTACCATTTTTTACTGCGCTCCTATATTTAAATGAGTGCTTCCTGACTGGCGCGGGATGCGCGGTAGCGGGACGATGCGAAGGTGGTACTGCTCCACTTCTGCGCATGATATTACTACTGCGCAAACGTAATACTGACAGTATTATGTCAAGTAAGAATCTTTGCGACGTCAGTATGTTTACGACAAAGAAGAAAATGTCAAATATCGATCCCGCCCCGCCAAGTCAGGAAGTCGCCTTAGGCCACTACTAATAACACTTAGCGGAGAGAAATCTGAACGCGGGATTTCAGCGCGGCATTGTTATACTTAGTTATATTTCACGTCATTTGCTTTTGAATAAATAAGCATCGAATACCTAAATTGAGTAATAAGAATCTCAACTGACACTATCTACTCTTTAAACTAGCTATACTCTGTCCCCTTATTTATAAACGTCCATTAAACATAATAATATATTAGTTAAATAGCCGCTAAAATTCGTTTGTCCTCTTCCGTCATATTGACACACGTGCTTGTGAGACAGTGATAAAATACGTTTTAGTTAACAGAGGTCTGTTAAGTTTTATGAAGGGGGTGTCTTTTTAACTAAAAAACTCATATTAAAATGTATGGCACGTTCTTTTGTTTCTTGTACCTACGCATTTGCATTGCCTCTGTTAAGTAAAAAAACAGTAAAAATTTACAACTGTCACTATATTTTTGTAACGCCAATTTCCATTGGAATACAATTTGCGCCGCGCCTCCGCTCTGTCGAAGCATTTCAGTAATAATTCAGTCTATTTATAAGCGCGTATCGCCTAGAGCCTATTTTAGCGGTAAAAGGTGACCTCCATCATAAATTCAGAAAATATATTACTTCAAACGAGTTATTTTCTGAGTTGAAGTTGCAAAATAAGTCAGAATTTATTTTCCTAACGGGCAAACCAATTGTCAAAGTATGTAGGTAGGTTTCAGAGCAGTTAGTGCGCGGTTTCTTGGAAACGACTATTGTGAACCTATCGTGCGAGCTAGAACAGGCATTCCGGAATATTCTTGCGTGCGATAGAAACAGTAGTAATATCAAATAGAATTAGTGCTTCGGGCGCCAACGTTTTCCACCCCTTAAATCTTTATCAAATGAGACAATTTTGGCCTTTATCGACTTCTCACATCCTAAACTAGGTTTATACGTTTTAATACGAGGTTTATGCTTTTTTCGTAATTATTTCTAGTTTATGAAATAATAACAAAAACCCAGGACGAAGTTTTCGTGTCAAAAAATCGAAACTTTAAGGGTGTAACTTAAACGCTGAAAACAGTTTTCTTCAATTTTCAGGTTTAGTCTAAGTATTAGCAAAATTTTAAAGTTTCTATCTTACAAATAATTTTGTTCCCTATACAATCAATCGACCGCTATTAAATTTAAGATGGTCGACGGAGGAATTGGTTTTTATCAAAAACAAAAAACGATGTACCTTAACATATACCCTGAAAAACATTGGTGCTTTGTCCAGCGTGTCCACATTAACACGTGAAACTGCCTATAACTATTAGGTCACGAAGGATTAATACGTTATCAGTTTTATACAACAATAACACTGACTTATTCTTGCTTTTTACTCCACGATAATAATCCACAAAAGGCCAGTAAGCGTAATAGGTATGACATCACTTGAATTATTTTATTACCTGAAGACAATTCCTACGAGCTAAAGTAAGAAAACTGAATGTAAAATTATGATAATGGAGTATAAATTAAATTCAGTTACACTGTTTTGCATTCTCATTCATTCGGTTGAGTTACGGATGTAGAATGGAATATTAAAGTATATTGTTTTATGTTTGTAGTACTATCTAAAGCCCAAACAGGAAACTATGACCATGCGCCATGTTGCGGAATCTCATTGGAACTTGGAACTAATTTCTTACACACTGAGCGAAAAAAATACTAATTATTAGTAAGTTTTAGTGAATCCCAAGACAAGGAGATTATATACTAACGGTTACAAAACAGTTTAGTAGTAATTAGTAGTAATAAGGACAAAATTTTTGGTATTAGTAAACAACTACTATTATCAAAAACTGTTTTGTAACCGTTAGTAGAATCTCCTTGTCCTGGGATTCACTAAAACTTATTAATAATTAGTATTTTTTTTCGCTCAGTGCACTAGCAATAACTGTAATGATAGATTGTCAGCACTTCATTGGCACTGTTGCGGTTTATTACTAGCTTTTGCCTGTGACTTCGTTTGCGTAGAAATCGGTCATCGATCGCGTTAGAATGTTTTTGCTATTCTTTTAATGCAGGCGCTTACGTAGTATGTCTCTCTTCTATACAAACTTCCATCCCCTTAAGGGATGATCTCCGGGATAAAAGCTATCCTATGTCCTTCCCTGGGACTCTATCTCCATACCAAATTTAATCTAAATCATTCTCAGCAGTTGAAGGGTGAAGACGTAAAAGACAGGCAGACACACTATCGCATTTATAATATTGTCACAAGACACACCCATAACACAGGCCTAATTACGCTTACTATGGGGCCGAGTCGATTTGTGTAAGAATAGCCTCATTATATTATTCATTTATTATTATATTATCGAATCACACTACATCAATCCCTTTTTTATTCATTGGACTCACATAAATCGAAAAGGCCAAACCGCATCCATTGACCGCATCTGCTCTTGATTTATGTTAACTATCTCATTCGAGTCTAGTTTGGGTCATAAATTCCGCTTTATGGGGGAAGTTTTCTAATTGCATGGAAAAGATGCTTTGAGTCGGTGTTGCCTTTGTAGGTATAGTTGGTTTTTTTTTTCTAGAACGGTTCTTATCTTAAGAGGAATGCCTAGCTGACCAACTTTTCAAATCTTGAATTTTTGACATAATGTTTCTGTCGCGCTGCTGGGAGCGGGAGCGGGCGCTGTCTATGTGTGAGCGCACGCACACAGGCGCGAGACTTGAGCCCGCGAATTTACTTACTGACCCAGCATACGATAAATTAGGCTGTAGGTACAGATCGCACCATAGAAAAAGTCCTCCCTTGAGCACTTTATGAAAACTGTACAATAATTTCGTCAACTAAAATGAATCCACTTTAGCTCAGACGTTAACATGGTTGATACGCAATCAAGAGGTTCATGGTTCAAATCCAGAGATTGACAGAACATTTTGCCATTTATTTTTCTTACCAAGTAATTTAATGTAATGTTTTTATAATAAATGTTTATTTACGTCAATATATTGATAGGAAAATGAAATAAAATACCGCCTAAACTTTTTTTTACTTTATTAACTTGAAATACTTAGCAATATCATATTGAAAATAATAGCGTTTTATCTTGGCATAAAAATATGTATATCTCTCTTTATTTTACACATCTAAACAAAATAATAAACAGAAATAAGAACAAATAACAATATTGTTTTTTTTTGGTTAGCTAAAGAGAGAGCTAATAGAATAAATATTTAAGGGGGCTCCCATACAACAAACATATTTTTTTTATTGCCGTTTTTATAGATAATGGTACGGAACCCTTCGTGCGCAAGTCCGACTCGCACTTGGCCGGTTTTTATTTCATTGTATGGAATCCAAGAGTGCACCATCTAAGTATAATCATCTTTCACCGGTCTCCCCCATTGAAGTCAGTTTTTTTTATTATATAATATGTAGATCTATAAAATAAATAGGTTTATTTCTATTACTTACATGACATTTTTCTTACTCTTAATCGCCACGAGTTCTACGCGGACGAAGTCGCGGGCAAAAGCTAGTGGGTTATAAAAACCTATGATTCGTTAATAACTTTACTACTAACTAAGTAGCATTTATTCCTATATCAAAGACAAGGGTTCCCAGGTCACCTTTCTATTCAATATTCTTCCATTGTGACTCAGGGTTTTTCTTGTGATTAATAACTTTTCTGGTAATAATGATTTATCGATAATTTTTCACCACTAGCGTATCGACAATATATGTCAACGACTGTTGCCCATCCCTATTCCTTCTGTGTACGTATATTTAGAAACTGACTCCGCCACGAATTCGTGCGATAAGGACAACTGCAGCTCGGACTAAAATTCCCTCTGAAAAATCGAGGTTTCGTTCTCGACTGTTTCCTCATCCAAAACGCAACCAATCATTATAAAATTTTGGAAACTGCAAGAGCAAGAACTAATCTATGCCGCTACGTTTTGATTTTTTGGATATTTGTTGTCATATTTGTATACTGCGCCTTTTTATGGAGCCAATTCAACTAAGCCGTTTTTGCTATTTTTGGAGGGCTGTAACTTTCTTTAAAATAAAAATATCCAAAAAACAAAACGTAGCGGCATAGATATTGATGATATTGATCTTATTTGAAAAAAAACATTGCTCTAGGTTCAAAAACCAGGGAGGAAACAGTCGAGAACGTTTGTATGGGAAAATCGCAGCTAGGCATTCCTCTTAAGGAC
Source organism: Cenopis cana (assembly GCA_951800055.1). Classification (NCBI taxonomy): domain Eukaryota; kingdom Metazoa; phylum Arthropoda; class Insecta; order Lepidoptera; family Tortricidae; genus Cenopis; species Cenopis cana. The sequence goes on from OX637495.1 coordinate 4,615,105, forward strand.
CCATCGGTCCAACAAAGCCTTTGTTTAGTGTAGTGTCACATGCCTCAAACGCTTCAAATGAAAAGGCCATGCTTCATAAATACTTAACCCGTTCAACGCCAATCACAACACATATGCGTCATGCCTCTACGTGCGATTTTTGCTACAAGGCGGGAAAACGCTGCTACGCGGTGCAGCGTAGCACACGTAGCGATCGTTGGCCGCGAATGGGTTAACTCGAATAGTGACTCTATTGTTAAACTTTATTAGTCGTCCTACGCCGCTCTACGGATTCTATTGCTGTTTTAAATACAAGAGGTCAACACCGATAAGTCGTATTTTTTAATGTGAACCTTCTTTCCTTGTAATTAAAGCCGCCTTTTGGCTGAAAGTGTTATCGTTTACTTCGTTTAGTTTACAGTATCAATTAGCGGTTACGCCTAACAATGAAAGACAGTGCTTTTGTTTCGTTGGCACAAAGGGAAGGGTAATTCATTCAAGAAAAATAATTCCAACTATATTCTAATTTCTCAGCAAACCGGTATCGGTATCTAGCTTATTCGAGGCCAGCGAGAAAAATCTGCTACCTACTTAAACTGGCTACGGCGTAATACCATCGAATGGGTTTAATAGCTTACAATACATTGTTGTCGTATCGCAAATTGGCTCGCGTGAGTTCGTAGCGACGTGCTACGAATAAGCATGGCTGCACTGCTACGAAGGCCCGCGTAGAGCGCTACGACTGGGATGTGACTAGCCTACTATACCCTTTTTTTATCTATAAAGTGCTGCAATTGTAAAATGTATGGCACGTTCATTTGGCGAATTTTCGCATAGAATGTGTATAGGCTGGTACTTTATAAATAAAAAAAAAACAGATTAATATATATAGGTGTACGTGTAATCGCATATTTATCTTTAATTCAATGCCGCGCCAACTTCTATTGGAAACAAAATTGAAAATGATGTAGACTAAAGCTTTCATATTTTTTTGCTTTAGTTTACGGCCTGCCTGACTGATGGTAAGCAGACATGTACACTCGCGAAGAATCACAAGCGCGTTGCCGACCCTTTATTGACTTGAGGAGACGTTGTGTTGACATATTATGCAGTCCCTCACTCTCAACACAGACCCACGAGAGCTCAGACCATACTCACTACCAGGAACCTCCCCCCCCCCCCCTCTTACCTCTTAGCCCTCCTACTTAAAGAGCAGGTACGAGTAGGTGGTGTTATTATGGCTATGGATTTCTAAACAAAGGAAAAAATAAAAAAAATAGGTTTCGAGTAGGATTCAAACCTGCGACCTTCAGACATTCGCGGCCAGTCGCTTTAGCGACTGAGCTACGGAAGCAATCGAACTCGGTCCCTAAATTCCTCAACCATTCCCTTCTCCTCCTAGGCTAGGTTTTATTTAGAAATGTGTAGTTTACGTTAGCCAGCGTTACTGCTACAAAATTAAGTACCTATGGATTAGAGATAAATTACGATAACATGTCCCGCGCCTCCAAAATTCAAAATTGTAATTGTGAAAGTATTTATAGACTGTTGGACTGTTGTCTTGGCACGCACACATGCACTAGGATTCGTGGTGGTGCTTAAAAATACTTTAAAAATTACATATATTATTTTATTTTTACTATTTATCATTATCATGTGTGTTTAATTTTGGTTGACATGATGTTATTATCCTTTTTTATTTTTTATTTTTCCTGTTTATGACGATCATGATAACTATTCTTGTAATTTTGACATGTGTACAAATTTATAATGTAATTCTTATCATGAAATAAATGAATCTAATCTAATCATAGAAGCGTTTTGAATTTTGGAAGCGCGGGACATTTTATCGTAGTTTATCTCTACATGAATAACGGCAATGTCTCGACCTTACAAGGGTCAGTATCGAATAGCGCCCGTGTAAGTATGTAGGTAGCCCGATTCGACTTTTACACTCGATTACACCCACTTATTGACTGTCACGGACAAACGAAGAGTGGGGGCACAAGGCCAACTTAGTAAGCCGCTTAGCCGCAAAATGAGTTGTCAAACCGATCATGTAATTGGATCTGACGATTAGTTATATCGATACATAAATAAGGTTGAGATTGAGATATTTATTGATAAAATTATAAGTCTAATATAATTATATTAAGTGTTTCCTACGTGCTACGTCCTTGGAGCGCTCGTGGCCCAGTGGCGCCTGCGTACCGCTTGCGCTTGCTAAGGTTAAGCAACGTGGGCAGCGGTCAGGACTTGGATGGGTGACCGCTTTGAGTGGTTACTAACTGAGCGCTCCCGTGCTTTGGAAGGCACGTTAAGCCGTTGATCCCGGTTGCTGTCTATGGCAGCAGTCGTTAAGCCAAGTTGGAGGCCTTCGGGCGGCTTGAGAGCTTCTAACAGTCAAGTTGCCCACTCACTTGACAAAGCCTAATCCCAATAAGGTCTAGTTTCCCCTCGGGGTTGGAGGGTCAGATGGCAGTCGCTTTCGTAAAAACTAGTGCCTACGCCAAATTTTGGGATTGGGTAGCGGACCCCAGGCATCCTTCAGGATGCAACTGTGCTGGGATAACGCTAGGAGGATGATGATGTTTCCTACGTGCATAAAATAGATAATTTGTAAATACGACCTACGTCCTAATGTGTTCATATAAAACTGTAAGGCCAAATACTGTTAAATGAATGCAAGCAAGAATCTATCTTAAATTCAGAACACTTAGTAGTTTTTTGCTTGCGTTTGTTTAAAAGAATTAAGCCTTAGAGTTTTGTACGAACCATATATGTATAGGTAGTGCGTTTTAGACTGTAATAAAGCGCAGTCAGCAATAAAAGCTTGAACAAAAATTACATTTTTGTCAGGAACTGGGCATAGTGGGCATTACGACCATTGTGGGATTTAGACCTTTTGACAACGAGACAATTTAACATTTGGCCATAATTTCCTTGACATTTTGACACTATGACCCAAAGAGTAAAGTAATAATAGATACTATCACCGCTTGGCTATTATGACCTCTCGGACTTTCTGACCCCTTGGCCAATACACCCAGAAAGGATTTCTATGCAGGGTGCCAGATCATATAATGCCACACTACGAGTATATAATATAACCCTTGGCACAACATAAAACATCAAAACTTGCAACCGTTAAACGCTCGTTTACTACCGGATCATGAGGACTAGCACTTATCGATCAGTTTGCATGGCCCTTTGTTATCAGACCGAAGTTTACTGCCGGTTTACTTTAACCGAGTTGAAGTTAACCCTCGCAATGAGGTTCCGTGTTGGGTCACAGTTACTAGATGCGGGAGTCCTGTGTATTGTGTAATAGTACATTACTTACCAAGGGCGATAAAACAAAGAATGTCTCAGATCGCAGGTATTTTACGCCCGAGCCGAAGGCAAGGGCGATAAATATGCGATCTGAGGCTTTCTTTATTACCGCCCGTGTTAAGTACATATTTTATATCACCCCCTGGCCAGGAAGTGGGTTTCTTTGCGCGCGGAGCGTGCGATAATTGCCACTTTATGGCCAGGTGTGACGTAAAGCTTATTATGCGAGGAAAAAGAACATAGGTAATATACATAGCTTTTCATTAGCAATTCGTGCTTCAATAACCGCTTGACCTCTTCGAGCCTGCCGATGCCGGCCGCACGCTGCGACGGCACGGCGAACGAGTGACTCTTTCTATGTATAAGTTTAGCCTTATAAAGAGCACTTTCTGAGCATATGCATTGTAAAAACAATTTTTAACACTTTCACCTCGTCCTCAGCCGATAACATGGTTTTTCCGTTACCGCGAGCGCGGGGGAGCCATGGTCGTGTGTTGAGCTATGCGCATGTATTATTTGAGTTTGTACATAATATTTCGTTTTGTATTTTTCATCTGTTTTATTGTGGTCCCTAATAAGGCTTAATTCGAAGTGTGTAATGATTGAAAAAATCACCGCCACTAGGGATTACCACGGTAGCTCAGTTGGTTAAGAGCTATGGACGGATTCCAGAGGTCGTGGGTTCAAATCCCACCTATGGCGATTGATATTTCAATTTCCGCTTTGATTTAAAATTGTGTTTGATTGTCTACAGTCAAGGGCACCAATATGTATACATTTTTTCACCTTACTCCATTGAAATAAGGTTCAAAAATGTATACATATTTATGCCCTTGACTGTACTATAAAGAGTTTTACTACTGCTACTACTACTATTTGTCTATGTGTGCGTTAGCGTAGGAGCTATGAGTTCACGTTGTGTATGTGCTCGATGTGTCACACCTATAACTATGGCTAACCCGCGATCGCGAGATAAAAGTACTCTACCAAAAACCGACACCGCGCCGCGAAGTCACAAAGTCGTCTAAAATGGCATTTTCGCTAGTAACTAGAACAAAAAGTGTAAGCGCAGTGTGCTTCCCACTCTTGCGGGTCGTTTAACTCTTCCACCACATCTACTATCGACAAAATAGTTGACTGACTATCCTTGAATCTTATAGCAACGGGATAAGGTCTAAAAATGGTCAGATATGTGTTGTCCACGTGAGCACCTCATGGCTCGTAACGTTTTATATCTCACTTTATTGTTTCCGGGAACGGCGCCTTTGCGACCAATCCAGAAAACATGTTTGATTGGATTCGCTGTCTACTCGTAGGTATGCTATTTTGTAATTATTTGCTGAGCTGTTATTTGAGAAAAAGATAATCATGCATAATGCCTATCGAAAGTACAATCTTTAATTAATTATTTTAATAAAATAAAGTGACATCTTATAACTATTTGGTTTGGTATAAGTAAGAAAACAACACAAACCATATTATACCAGATGACAGTCTCAAATAAACAGCTGTTGCATTGCAGTTCCGCTTCGCACAACCACATTTCCAAGTTCCGTACGGTAACGAAAAGTTACGCGCTGGCCGACCGGACGACCTTTCAACCCGCTGCGGGCTATTGGTACTTATCAGATTCAACCTAGACTAACATGACAAGCGCTTTGCCGAACCTTTATTGTTTTGAGGATGTGTTGGAAATAATTCTGATTCTGAATAATTCTGATTCTGTTGTGTTGACAACTAGAGACTTATACAAGCCCCTCACTATCAACAAAAAATAATGCTGTGAAATGAAAATTCTGCGAAACAATACATCTATGAGACTTCTGTCTGCGAAACAACGCACAACCATCCGATTTACCTACCGATTTATTCCGATTTATTTGACCTAGACTAACGTGAGAATTATAAATACAGTGTCCAGTCTAAGGTATAAATATATTTCCCATAGCGATCAAAAAATATCTGTACCCGCATTGTGTTGATAGTGAGGGGCTTGTATAAGACTCTAGTTGTCAACACAACAGAATCAGAATTATTTCCAACGGTTGTACGTTGTTTCGCAGACAGAAGTCTCATAGATGTATTGTGTCGCAGAATTTTCATTTCACAGTTTTTTTTTCCAGAAGTGTCGCAGTTTTAATCTAACCTAATTTACTTTTCTGGTAGATCTTATTGGGTTCTACACAATGGCATTTTAATTGAACCTAAAAAGTTAACGGTTCCAGAAAAAAAAAAACTATGAAATGAAAATTCTGCAATACAATACATTCTATGAAACATTTTTCTGTTGTAAAACAAGGGGACATTGTGAATCTTCTGGTGTCGCAAGGGTGTCGGTGTAAAAAAATATCCACCTGTTTTATTTCCCATATAAAAAAAATCTGAATCCTTAAGTCAAATTCGAATTTAAACCTTTGTGAGGCATATTTAATTTCTGTAATGTGAACACAGCCAAAATTAGGCAGTTACTCTTATTTATTTAATCTTTATTGCACAAAAAAAACCTTATTGTACAAAAGGCGGATTTATGCCGTAAGTCATTCTCTACCAGTCAACCCAGTCAGTCCGTTTACCCAATGCGTAAAGGAGAAAAATTGGACCTAAAAAAGCTAGCCCACTTTATTAAAGTGGTCACTCGTCATTAATGCTAATAGAATAATTCATGAAGTAATCAACTTCGAACAGCCACGATATGTATCCATTAACATCAACTGTGTATCCAGCCCTGTGCTGGTTATGCCTCGGTTGTAATGTAACGCGAACAAACTACTACATAAACTACCATAGAGGATCGGTTTAGCCTTAGTAGTTTAGAAGTTACCGGTTCTGGGTTCAATTCTCGATAAGGGCAAACATTTGTGTGATGAGCATGAATATTTGTTCCTGTCCTGAAAAAAGGGGGGGAGGCCTCTGCCCAGCAGTGGGACACATTAGGCTCTAAATAAATAAATAAACTAATAAGTCCTGGATGTCGTATTTATATAGGTATAATTATGTATTTCGTCATCCACCCTGACCACAGTCTTATTAGTACGGAATAATTCATAGCATTCACGTGCAGAGTGCCGATTTTTGAGTGTCGAACGCTCGAGATCTTTACTCGAGATGTGTCAAAAAACTGATGTTTTGACTGATGTCGAGTGAAAAGTCGAGCGTTCGACACTCAAAAATCGGTCCCCATAAGCTTTTATTCTAACAAAACCGATGTTTGACAGCAAATCATGACATCGCACTCGCGGCGTGGCACGTGTTCTTTCGTTGCTGGACAGAGGTGTGCCAGAGCCGAGTTTAGCCGAAGCGGCAAGAGAAACAGTACCCCTAGTATCTATAAGTTTTTCGAAACAAAACATGAAGAACGCGTTTGCGTTAAATCTCAATTTATATAGCAAAAAATAGTTACCACATAAGGTTACCAGAGGCGCTGCTCGCGTTGCCTTACAAATTGAAACTAACCACAAACGCGTTCCTTTGTGTTTTGTTTCGAAAAAACTTGAACTTGAGGTACACATACCTGAATTGAGGCTAACCGCAAACGCGTTCGTTTGTGTTTTGTTTCTAAAAAACTTGTACTTGAGGTACACAGACGTGCTATGTGGCTAGTTCGACTTGTGTAACATTGTCTCATTTTATTTCCTTAATTGTGCAATTATTTTAAATCTTAATTTATTCTATTCTATTATATTTTATTAAATTGTTGTTTTGAAAAGGAAAAGTAAAGTCTAATACATGTTCAACTTCAAGTTCCATTTTGAATCAACATACGTATTAATTATAGCGTGTATGTTGATTCAAACTGGAATATGGACTTTTCCTATTAGCGTAGGAAAAGTTCTATTAAAGTTTCTAATAACAACGCGCAGGAAGATGCGGCACGATAGTACCTACACGAGGTTTAAAAAGCTTTAAGCTCACTTTATCGCAGCTGGGAACTTTTGCGGCACATGCCAGCTAAAAATATACTCAGTTACTAAGTCCTTAAAAAACTTAAGCTGGAACACTTTAAAATATCCTCGAAATATTTTGTTTCATATAAAAGTGATCTATATTTCTGGAACAACGGTATACAGCTTTAAGACCGAGTAAGCGAAGCGATCGAGGGTCTCCATTTCAGTTTGGGCAAAATATCTTTCGTGCGTCCAAATTTATGGCTGTCTATCCGGCTAGTGTAGATGACGCATTTCTCAACAGATTCTCTTGAAACTCTGTGAGTAGGTTCGATAATTATATGGATTTCATTTGTCGAATAAGTTTTCGGATTTTCAAAATGGCGGAGCATGTTCGCGACAAAACGGCTAGTATAAATCTGATCGTCATTCAAGCCAATCCAGAAAGTAACTAAGATGGTGTTTCCGGCGCAGTGCCTGGAGGGAGGGGAGTTAAACCATCGCACTCATTAAAGTGAGATACTTTAACTCGCGAGTCCCATTCTTAATGATAAATTTAGACAAGTATGAAATCCGCTTGATTAAGGCTTTACTGCCTTCCTAGAGAAACATTTAAATAGGGGCTTTTCGATTAAAGTAGGATGCGCGGAAGCATCGCTGTATGAACGCAGAACCTACTGAATAAACACCGAACCGCATCCACGCAATAATTAGTACTGCGCAAATATAATACAGCCAGTAAGCTGACAAGTACGGAAATTTGGAAGGAAACAGTATGATCTCGTTAGAGTTTAAAAATACAGACCAGATCCGGTTTCGCTCCGCCTCAGGAAGCACAAGCTTTAATTATAATATACTCAGCTGGATGCAGTATAAGAAGTCTGATATATTATGCATTTCTAATTAAAATATTCCAAGGGAACCATAAAAACTCGGCTCACGCCCGCAAAGTTTTACCCCAAATAATATAGGGACAAGAATTAGCCAACAAAATTAGCGAACACTTTCTACGCCTGGGCGACCCGAGTCTGCATGTGTTTCCGCAAAGTTGTTTAGAGTTACGAATTCAGTTCACAAACGGTGAATTTTGGGTGCAGGTCAAAAACATTCAACATTAAAAATTAAAGTTTTAGTTGGATGATGTACGGATGTGACTGTTGGAATTATTTACCTTTACTAAAGTAATTCGTGTTAAACTAGTTGGTTCTGTGAAACTGTAGCTTACGCACAAATGTTTAATGAGAATCGGTTGAGAAATATTATCTTTAGAGGAGAACAGCCGAACATCCGAAAGATCTTTTGGCCAAGCTGGAAACGGAGACAGCCGCCGCCGACCACACGCGCGTGGCGCGCGGTCGCGCGCAGTGTGAGACGCGAGGCCGTCGCGGTTACACCTCATGATTAAGGACCACGTATTGGTCCGAAACATATCAAGCGATATTCGACGTTAAAGACGTGAGTGACCCGTTTATTATATTTCAATACACTTGACTCTTGCTACATTTTTGTCTTACATCTACTTATATTAAGAACTGTTAAGGGTAATTCTCACAATATACCTACCTACCTTCATATGTTATGCTTTTATGTGAGCACCTACAACATTGAGAAAATGTATAAATTGGTCTAAAGATTGATGCTTCAAGAATATTGGCTGCGGGTGATTAGGCATTTTTTTCGAGAAATGACATTTATATCCGTGTAAAGTAGATTTCTTTTCTTAAATTTCCAAGAAGTGACTTCACAAAAAATATAAATATAGTACATCCGAACCTATAAGGCCAAATCCTGTGATATAAACGCAAGGAATAATGTACCTCATTGTCAAAGTTCTTAATCGTTATTGGCTTACTTTTGTTTGGCTGAATTAGGCCTTTGAGTTTCGTACAAACTATACCTATAGGTAATTATCGAACCAGCTTAGAACATTTCACGAGTATCGGGTGACAAATGTGACATGACATGATTATCATTACATAGGTGTTCTTTTTTCGTAATCGCCAGTCTTCGTTTTTTGAGTAATCGCCAGTTTCGCAGTTCTCTGCCAGTCTTTTGACCTCCTGATACGACGCGGCACCAATGTTCTCCTTCACTTGGTTGAAGTATGTCAGCCTGGGTCTACCCCTGCCCCTTCTTCCTTCAATTTTTCCCTCCATAATGTTCACAAAAAAACTGTCGCGTCGCACCAGGTGACCAATCATCCTTCCTCTCCGGTTCTATATTGATAATAACACTCACAAACCTCACACAATTGTGAATTATTCTCCACTATCAATGACTCGATGCAACATGCATTCGTGTGCGGCATGGACCGGCATTTGCCTAATATATGCAAGCCGGATGAGCAGATCTGTTTTTGAAATCAGTCTTCTTTTCGACACACGACTTAAATAGCGTAGGTACAACTTGTAGGTACCTACTAACAGTTCACAGCACAAGCAAAACTGATATTAAACATGAACATAGAGTTATCTACAAGAACTGTTCAAGAATTTATAGGTTAACTGGGCTTTTCTCATTCTAGGAACATGATGAACGAATAATTTAATAATGGACTGACTGCGCGCCTGTCCGCACAACATAGCCAATTTAAAAGTTTCGGGCATTAAGGCAAAGCTTTTAAAACACTTATCTGTGACAGTACGGTTACATGAAAATTGAAATTTATTAAATTGATATTAAATTTGTTTTCGCAAGCATGCTCTTAATTTTGATATGATATTACAGAGTTCATCAGTCAATTACTTTTCTTTTTGGACAATAATGGTTTGTGCCTCAAAGATTTACGGTTTTCATGTAGATGAAATTTTTGTTATAAATCGTTTCTCTTTACTTGCAAGTTTATTGTGAAAGGAATATTAAGAATCACTTTGCCATAATGCCGCACTTCCTGGCATAAGGCGCAATATACATCAGAGAGTTTGCCTCATATGCGGTAATATTGGTTTCAATAAAATACCGACTATACTTACCTAATACATTTTCTTTAAACTGGTAGAATTTTTGTGATTCTTTTGTGAGATGGTATGCAAAAAAGAGTATTGTATTGCATTTCCATTTGGAGCAATAATATTAGCTGCCAAAACAAATAAAAACATATATTTTATTTTCTTACAAATCGCCGGCAGTTGCGGATCGGTATTATAAACTAAAAAGCTGTTTGTTATTGCTAAGAATGCTAAGTCTAGAAAAAAGTAGTATTTTTATTGAAATAAAAATATGCTGTAATATTTGTGATTCGTTTATGTGAGACGTGTGTACGTGAGCTGTATAACAAGATTAAATAGGCACCTATTTGTATTGTATTTTTATTCAGTCTAAATATGCTTGCGTCCAATGATTTTTATTTTCACTTTTACCATATGTTAAAGCACAATGTATTCAATAGGCAGATGTCTCTACCAAGGGTATTTTATCTAAGTATTAAACGTAATTGAAACCTTTCCTGAATCCCTCAACCTTGGAAAATACGTATAAAATTGTAACAATCAATCATCCCTAACCGCCCACGAAAACCTCCACATTTTGTTTGAAATAATGGCGGCGAGGAGTTATAATTTACTTAAATGAAGTTTCGCTACTTGCAAATATGGAGTCGTGCCAAATCCCTTGCGGCAGTGTCCACATTTTATCTTTAGGACTGCGGTTTTCGATTACAAATCCAAAACAACCGCAAACGGTACAAATAATAGTTGCTGTGAACTTTATCGGGCATGAAATACGGTAGATAATCGATTGATTTAAGAAATTTAAGAATGGCGCAATTTTATTGCTTTCGTTAATGTAATTTGTATGGATTTCGTCCTTTCTTACCGGGTCTTATTAGCGGTACGGTCAAACGGGGATCTCTGTCGAAAATCAATTTCCGACGGGGCGTTCTGGGGAGACCAATTAAGGATCGTTTTCAGGTTATCCACTTTTATTTGTTGTACCTAGTTACCATCTTTATTTATTGTGTGCCAAAAATAAAATGGAGGAATTTAAGCAATCAATGGCTTTGTGACTACGAAAGAAATGTGCTAGATTTTTCTTTCGGCGGCGTCAATAATTTTTTCTTAGCTACGCAATTAGAAATGGACCTTACTGACATCCATAATGAAGCTCCTTTCGTTTGATAACAACAAAGTGTATTATTGAATGATATCGTGTATTATTTGATAACTCTTCATAGCTGTCTTGAACTCCTTATTAAATAACTAAGCCATTTGTTGAGAAGACATACCTTCGTACTCTTTTACTACACTTATATTTAATATCATTACATATATAACAGCCCTTTACGGAGCCCCATATGTTGTTACTAAATTGGTATCACAAATGATGACACATGCTATGCGGTCGGACCTACATATGGTGCGGTTGCGTGTCCTTTTAACCGAATTGAATACAAGGATGTAGGTTCTCAGTCCATATTTATGTCTTTGCCACGTTGTTCGATTTTGTTAATATTTTTTTTGTTCACGAAACCAAATTTATATGAGTACCTGCACTTTCGGGGTGGTCTCATATAAATTTGGTTTAGGTCTTATTAATATGGCATCCAGCCCCGTTATTATAGTCGCGCTATAGCGTGATAAATGACAAGATAAAGCATCTGTCACTTTCGATCACATCTGTTATCGAGTGGTATCGGAAAGTGACAGATGCTTTATCTTGCCGTTTATCACGTTATCAAAGGGAACGTTTTCAGTAATTTCTATAATAAACCGACAGTTACCTCTCTGAAATCACTAATAAAGTATGTAAGCACTTTATCGTACACAAAACCAAGTTAAAACAGTACAAAGGCGGACACTAATTTGGTGAATTAAATGATGTTGATAGATAGATATGTAACATCTCAATGATGTAGGTTCAGAGATTCCGATAGGATGTTCACCAAAAATACATTTCGAAGAAGAATTGATGATAAAGGTACCGCAGTTAGGTATGACAAGTCTTGAGGAATCGACGGAAATGTCACTTTACTATCAAAGAGATTTTTCCTGCAGATGTGAAACTGCCTGAAACCCAAAATAAACATCGGCAAATGAAGTAAGTGTACTTTTGTTTGATACGATAATATAGATGCCATTGCTATGATATAATTGAAAAAAGAGAGGCCTATGCTCAGCAGTGGGCGATTACGGGCTGAAGATGATAATGATGATGAATTGAAAATATCAAGTATATATAGTCAGTGTGCAAAACGACGTTTATCTTACGTTAAAAGAAATAGTGAACAACCATATTTTATTCAGCCTTCGCCCAGACCGGCGGCTGTCTAGGTGTAAATGAATTAAACAAAATGTGGGTGAAAGAGCACTACAAAATTCATCTCGATTCACGTGATCCTCTTAAATCCGGGGGATTTTTCCAGTTCCTCGTCCGTTGAGAGCGTATGATTAAAATGTCTGTTTTGTATTCCGTTACGATAGTTCGCCTAGAAATAACACATACAGTCAGCATAATTTAGTTGGCGACAACCAAAATAGCCATCGATAACATATCTGTTCATGCAGCATATAGAACAGGGGGGGGAAACTTAAAGAAAAGACCAATTTCGCGTGAATTTGGCGTCGAAAGTGCTGCCTCCTATTATATTTGATGTCGACATATTTTGTGTAATCCGTCTCAAGCAGGTTTCGTTTTCATTTCATCTATCCCAATCCAATTAATCAAAGCTGAACGTGAAAAGAAACGTTACAATTTATCGTAAAATTAAATTTTCAACTCTATGGTCACAGATTTTATAATACTCTATGGTCGTATGGTTGCCATGGTTATTTTTAAATATTGAAATAACACGTGTGTCAATAACGTGTCAACATATTGAAAATAAAATAATGTTAATTATAAAATTTTCTGCATTATTCTTGTGAAAAGCAGTTAGTGATATAGATCTACAAAGTCAAGTTGATTTATCATTTTCTTAAAAGTGCTTTTTTATGAACTTTTCGGAAACGCCTTTTCCGAGATCGAATACGATGTGTTATCGGATACGCCGAGTTAAGTAAGTATTTTTTAACTCTTTATTTAATATCCTTTTTCACACCGATGCGATGTTATATTTATATTCCAATCAACTGATTTATTTAGGTAGGTAGTCTGTTTTGCCGGGTGGTTATGCAGCTCGTACATAAATGAATATCAACGAAAACAGTTGGTTACTTAGCAATATAAACGTTTGAGTATTGAACTACGTGAGCTATACGATAAACGAATATGAAGCCCACTTTCTTCTTGTTGTTGTCTTTGAAATTTGAAATAAGTATAGTAGATAATTAGAAACATAATTTCAAAAATACATACATACCTCCTACACTTTCATCTCATTATTTAATGTTATGTTTTGCAGGTGCATAGTGCATACAATCATGCCACGTCCTTATGCTGAGAAAAAGTCAGGACAGAGGTATTTTCAACATGGATGTCAATTGTTGGAGAAAACAACAATTATCCTGGGCCAATACATGAAATCGGGAAGATACAGCGTGCATCCATTTCAAGGTGAAAAAAATGGATACATCTTTTTGTAGACGATCGTACTTCACCAATTCGTTTACCAGTTAGTGATTGAAGAAGTTAAACAAATCGCTACAAGTTATAGGTAATCGTATTTAATCCTCCTTTTAATATACTATTCATAAATAAGTTAGTCAAAAATAAATAAATGATATTATATATACAACTTAATTTTATTAGTCTCCTGACTGGAATAATTATTTGTGTACAAATCACTTAACCCTTTCAGTACGGCGTGATTATAATTTGTACTCAAATTGGACGAGTTAACTCGCCAATCCGAGAAAGATTTTTTATAGATAAAAGTAAACAATAAAATACTGTTCATGTACTATCTACCTACTGTGGCATCTTAACCTTCCCGTATAAACTTCCCCATTTTCATACAAAAAATGATAGTAAATTATGACTTCTGAAAAGAATAACTTTATTACCATTATTCAATTTAAAAAGTGGGAAGTTGCCACGGGAAGTTTAAGATGTCACAGTGGGTGGATGGTACATGAACAATATTTAACGGATAATATTATGGGTGTGTGTGTGTGTACGCACACAGACACACGAAATTAGTCCACATCAAATCCGTGTGCGGCGCTTGTGCTCACTAGTATCCAAGTTTTCACGCGAGATGGCTCTCTTTACCTGACATATATTATTATACTCTTTGATATAGAACCTTAAATTAGTAATCGTTTATCAATGTCTGACACTGGCAACACGCATTGCAACCAATGCGCATGCTCGCAACCAGCGCCATCTACAACACGAGTCGCTTCTGGCGCGCGTCTGAAACTAAACACAAAACTTATATGAGCTCCAACAATTCTTCGTAAACTACTAATAAACTCGTGTGAAACTTACTCCATTGTGAACTAATATTTGTGTGAATCAGCTGACTGTGTTTAATCACGAGTGTGGACACCAAACACCAAGAACAATAACTTTGCAGCGGCGTCGATACCCAGCTCAGGTGAGGTTGCTTGCATTATATATTTGCTAAGGTCAGACCGCGCTAGAATCTCCATCTGTAGGCGAGATTTTTCTCGACCCAATGTGCCATTCGTTTGGAATTGGTACAATATCACTAGTAGTTTTATTACCTAGAGACCTCACAAGTAATATTTTTATGACATTTACAACCTAAAGTGTACATCCACTTAATTATCGAACTTGCATCCTTCAGGATTCAGAATCAGGATGCAGGTTGTACTGCGATAATGATATGCTTCGCTCTCTGTCTCAAAGTGTTGTTTGTCATATCCATTGACAGTTAAAAGTTTAATCAATAAACATTGCAAAAAAGGACTTCAGTTTAATGCAATTATTTATTGAAAACTGGCAACTGGCACATGCGCTCTTCCCAGGGGACTGCGGCTGCCGACACGACAGCTCCTGACTTATGTACTGCGGCTATATGAGATCCTGGCTTTTATAAAGCTGTTACTGCATTTTGATTTTTCCAGCGTACAAAATAAAGTCCTTTTTGTACGGATTACTTTGACATAACTCGGCGAATTTGGATCATCTTAATTCTTAAATATATAACTACCTACGTGTGTACTCGTATCAACTAAACCGGAGATTAGCCGTGGAGCGCAATTATGATTTCCATCCATAATTAAGTTGTGATTTAAACTCTTGCCAGTGTACACGTACCAGTACACCATACGCTGAAAGTTTTCAATAACTTTTAAAAGAGCTTCGGAGTTTGCGTTTTATGCCCGAGGCAGGTTTGGTTTTCTAGTGTATGTATGTCTTTGGCACACTTTGCAGCTTAAACGGCTAGTTTGCGGCTTGCTTGGACTTAAACATGTTATGTACCGTCAGTGTACCAGAGGAACATTTTTTTCCGTTCCAATATGTAATAAGGAACGTTCACTTTGCGGGTAATTTTTGAGAAAAAGCATATATCAGTGTCATCATCATCATTGGCCTTATCCATCCACGAAAAGATGATTTAAGCAGCGTCAGTATTAGAGGTGCGGCACTTACGTAAGTGGCTTGTAAGACCGATACGGGAGACAGCCACGATCGCATAGTTGACAAATAAATGTCCCACCCGAAGATGAAAGAGACAGAGCAGCGCGCTGATGTCTTAATTGGCGCCTGCGTGATAAAAGATCAAAACAAGTTTGGTCGTGCTCCACAACTCCATTTCGTAGGGGTAGCACACCTTACGGAGGTCGCTTTAACACATTCGGCGTCTACAAAGATGAATTCGTGTCTCGCCAGTGAATGCGTTAACCTATTTGCGGCAGTTATTGCGTGGATTCCTGACAGATAAACAATTATGGCTGACAGCAGACTCTAATTCATTATTTGGCTTGGCAAACACATCGGGGTGTTTACCGGAGGAAACGCGGCGACGTTTTGTTATGACTGACACAAGATGAGTCGAACCATTATGTGCGATAATTGTCGTTCGTGCCATAAACGATGTTGATAGTGTGTTATATTTGTTCAATGTCAGAGTAATTGCTAACATTTAGCGTATATTTGCTAAGGCTCTTTCTGACTTAACGACACGCAACCCGTTAGTAGTAGCTTACTTATCGGTATATTACTACATTTTATTGTGATATTAGTAGGTATTTTAGTAGTAAGAAGTTTCGACTACACCGCAGCTCAAAATACGCTGACGCTTTATCACTGTAACGGAAGGAAGACAGTTACGAGTTCACGTGGCACGTCACGTTTAAGACGCGTCGCTGGGTTTTAGCAAGCGGTGTGGTTAAGGGCCTATCGTGCGGGGTAAATTCTCAGCGCCTGTCAAATTTCAATTTTTTTAATAATTTACCCAATTAACCCACACATGCATTATTCACGCACACTACCTCATTTTGCTGGGTCGGGTCATTGACCCATGTTTATGTCAACTTATGACAATATAGATTTTGAATATTTAAAGGTTTCTTGGTGCATAAGAGAGGTGTAACAAAAATCGTCAAGTTCTGATCTGTAACCAAAACTCAAGTATTAGTTGTATCTGAAAATGTCTTGAATTTGGAATTTGTGGTAGTAAAATACTCAGTTCCTTGTTTATAAAATAAAACTTGTCAAACCCCTGTTTTGTCAAATGTATTTTGTTTTGCCCTTTCCTCACAGACTCATTTTTATACAACTTAAAACAGAGAAAGAATTTTCCTAATCGGTTCGTGCATGTTATGACTGTTTTATGTTTATGACTTAGGTACTTATTTTGAGAGTTTACTTGGTGATTTTCATGATACGAGTATATGTTGTACCTTAAATAGGTTATTTTAAGCAAAACTTTTCATAAATTGATTATTTTCTGTTTATCAGCTGGTTAACTCTAAAATGGACACTGATTTAATGCAAGTTTTAAGAGAAGAAGCGGTAGTTTTATTACAATATATATAATAACTACTGAAACTATTTATACGGCTAATCAACTTTGTATTTGGGGAACCAGTACCTAACCTTATAGGTAGTTCTTGTTATTCACGACCTCCCGTCGTAACCCAATCCGCAGAATTGCGCATAGAATAGTATGACATTCCCTGCGCATCGTCGTTATCGTGAATGACAAGCACTATAAAACCTAATAATATAAAAAATATCATCAAGAAAGTCATTGTAACAGTCTGCAATTGTGGAACTTGGCCGGACCACTACTGTATTAGCTCTGACAAATTAACTTTTATACACTTCTTATAAGGTCCATAATTGAAAGGAATAATTAGCAGGATGCGTTTACATATTCTTCTAGTGTGAGCAATCGTGCCGTCGATGACACTTAACTGAACATCCGTGAACCTTATTGACATAAGGTTCAATAATGGTTAACATTGCGTCTATTTTCATCAATAATAAATAGCAATTATTATTATTTGCTATTCGTTTACTATAACGTCGAGACAATTATTGCGATGCGACATAAGTACTTACTTGTACAAAATCAAAGCAACGGGATTTCCAACGCATGAAAGCTTTAGATAGAAACCAGCGCAGTTTAATATTATAAGTAATTACTGCATATTTGTTTGTTAGACATCGTCATTGTCACCACATCCCCAACAACTACTTGGTTTATTATTTATAAATGAAACATAGGTTTATTATTTTCATTCTAGGTATAATTATATTATGACCAGGCGGCTTAGACACTACACAATTTAAATCCACATCACTCAAACTGGCGAAGAAACTCCGATATTCTTTCTTCTGCTTCCGCTGTAAGAGAGCACTCTAGATCTGTTTCTTGGTATAACGCTGATATTTTATAAACTTCTGTTCAAAGCACCATAATAATTGTGCCTGTTTGTACAGATTCTGGGATATGTTTTGTTTATGCAGATTCTGCGATATATTTAGGTAATCATTGTTTGACGTGAAAGCGCCGTACATATACACATAAAATATAACATTAGATTCGTTAAATTATCGAAATATAAAAATACAATTTGTTTACAAATTTTAATTTGAAATATGATGAGTGACATAAATGTCATAACGTTCCGTTCTGGGTGGCCAATTTATAAAAAGTAAATTACTTTGAACTGAAATACACCGGTAACCTTTTTACGTTTAAAATGCCTTTTCGTAAAGGAAATCATTATAATTTAGTTGCATTAGTAAACATTGGGGACCAAAGATTGCATTTTTATGTTTTAACGAATGGCTAATACTAAAAATTCCATGTTAAAAGAATCTTCAATAGCCACACGTCAACATTTATTTACCCTACTTCAATTAATGTAATCTTTGTGTGTGGTATACATTTTGTATTTGTATACGAGCAAGCTGTCAAAAAGCGAGTTTTTATGAGATGTCAAACTGAGAAAAGCAGCATACGTCTGCTCCCATTGAGGGCCGGAGCCCATCTGCCGGCAAGAAAACTACGGCGGCCGGTCAAATTTTCGGAATTTCCTTTGCATTGTTATAAAAATCTCCACATTTTGCAAATGTTAAACACATACGATCTAGATAACATGTAGTTTTGTTACTATTCAAAAATTGAAGACCTTTCATAAAGTATTAACGTTTTAGTTTGCGTTTATTTCCTTTAGTAGAGCTAACTTTGGATTGAATTTTTATGAAGAAAACTATAAGTTATTGTGTTTCTGAAACACATGACGTGTAGAGTGTATCCTTAAATATCATATATAGGAATTACAGAATTCAAGCTTTAGTAATAATAATACAGCAAGTGATCCAACCATCGCAATTATTCAGAAATTTGCTCGGTGCAGTCTTAAAGTTTTAAACTGCCAGGTCTATCCAGCATATAGTGCGTGTCATCCACGAAGGCGCGCCCCTCCACAGCCCATTCCGTACAATTGCGCCCAGATTAATATGAGTGTAAATGTAGGCGCGTAATAGACTCTGTACTGACTCGGCAGACTGTTGACACTGGCAGACACTTAAAACGATGTCTAGTCTAGTCTAACACCAGGGCACTAGGCACTGAAAGGACCTCCATCTATCCGGAGTTTGAAGACTACATTTCGCAACCTAAGTCACGCTATTCACTTCGCACGGAAATTCAAGCTTCGAATGAGTGTTTCACGGTCGAGTATCGGATGCACGTATCGAAAACTTGCTTCCAGGAATTATTCAGTCTCAAAGAAACCAGAGCTGTAAAAGTTCCTTTGAAGTTCGCAGACGCGTTAAAGTTTAGTCGGATACGAGTAGACACATTACAACTGTTTACCACGTCTTGTTACGTGAGCGACGTAATTTTAGAAGCAATTATTCCCTTTACGAGTCACATGTACCTCTAGTTACACGTTTGCGTTTAGTATTAATTTAAATGGCAAAAAATAGTTGCCACGTGAGGCGACTTCCTGACTTGGCGGGGCGGGATCGATATGTGACATTTTCTTCTTTGACGTAAACTTACTGACGTCGCAAAGATTCTCACTTGACATGATACTGTCAGTATTACGTTTGCGCAGTAGTAATATCATGCGCAGAAGGGGAGCAGTACCGCCTTCGCATCGTCCTGCTACTGCGCATCCCGCGCCAGTCAGGAAGCACTCATTTAAATGTAGGGGAGTAGTAAAAAATGATGTCGCGTCGTCTGACAGCTGACACTGACATTTGACACTTTCTCATATCGTACTGCCTCCGCACCGACAAATCAGGAAGTCGCCAAGTCCACCAGAGGCACTGCTCGTGTTGCCTTACAAAATAAGACTAAATGCAAACGCGTTCGCAACAATACTACATTATGGCCAACCCGCGCTCGTGAGATAAACGTACCATAGTATGATTTTGTGGTTTATAATTACTTTTTTTTTAAATGAATCATTTCTCAAATCGTAAAACTAGTGCCTTAGCCAAATCTTGGGATTAGGTAGCGGACTCCGCCGGTATCCTTTAAGATGCATCTATTGGAATAACGCTTGGAGCATGATGAAATCCTTTGAAAATCTATTCGTACATTTCAAAAGAACACACTTCACACACATTTAGTAATATCGGCAGCTGAACATACTTACGAGTCGTAAAATCAAATGGAATACCGAATAAAATATTTGTGATCTGATACTTATTCAGATCGCGTTTTTCTCATGTTTTCACGCTCATAAAAATAAGATGAGAATTCGGAAATTTCATTCACTGATATGCTTTTAACGAAGGATGTTTACTTGTCGTCCTGAAAGGAGTTTGCATTTCTCGAATTGACTAACTGCCAGTTTAGTCAAAATTAAGGCTTAGGTAAACCTTTAAGACTAAAAAAGAGACAAATACTGAATCATTTTATTGAGCCCGGCCTATTAAGCCACAGTCAGGTTAAGAAAAATACAAGAAACCTTATTTTATTTTATATTATTTAGACCACTTTCGTATTGGCTGGGATTTAATTGCGGTATACTATACTGGGGCGAGTAAAACAAAAGCACGGCCGTGCCATCCTTTTAACGAAACCATTCAGGACATTTTCGACCCTCTCTAACTGTATTGTGATAAAAGCTAGAGACCCGTACTTTTGATGACAAACTGGGTCAAAGTATAGCTAAATACATTCTCAAATTACATGAAATTTGATATTGTACAGTCAGCCCATGAAAATGTTGAGCATACTTAGAACCTTGTCACATCGAAATCTAAGAAATATTTAGACTGAAACGTCATAAAATTTGAAACCTCTTTAATTTGACAAAGTACTAAAGTGCTGAACATTTTCGTTGGCCCACTGTACATAGGTAATCGTATAAAAATTCTCCCTTACCATGACGAACGAGCACTCAAATTTATAAACTTATAATAATCACCAATCATACAAATCGTAAGGTAACAAACACTATTAGCGTTTAACCTATTAAATTAAGTAATCAAAACTCAAACATATCAAAATGTCACAACCTCGGAATTTTCAAAATTTAATGACAGGTAGGGAGTTCCTATGTACAAAAGTATTTGGAAACGGGACTTAATCGGGTACAATTATAACTAATTTACCTTTTTTAACGGTTTGCCCGACATTTAGAATAATATCACAATTCGAGGTCGCAAACAATTACAAAATTACGTTTTCATTTTCTTGTTTTTCTATCTATTTGATATTTCCAAACCCTCATGGGACTGTGCAAGTGTGCAGAGCAAAACACGACCAAGCTCAGGTTATAAGAAGGTTACCACAATCCCACTTTACTTAAAAGATTGGTAACAACGGGTCTAACACGATGCTGAGACGACAGTTCTGCCACGAAAATGACCAGTGGAATGCGTGTCGAAACGTCGGTAAGAAGGTAATAAAATAAAATTCATTTATTCTTCAATTTAGGCATATTACGTATGCAGCTATAAATGTCAAAAAACTACCACCTACATAAATATCGCGTTAGACCCGTTTTAACCAATCTTTTATGTAAGTTTACAAAGCGCGAGAGTTTTAAATGTTATAATCTCACTTTAGACAAAACAAAAGACTAGGCACTCACCAGAGATCCACGTCCCATTCCACCTGACCGGCATGAGCTCATCACTTAGCAGATCCTGGATGCGCAGCCGGCGGCCTTTGACCCTGGGGCCTTCATCGGGCGGCGTCAGCAGCACCACTGACGTCACGATCAGACCCAACACCGCCACGATGACGAGGAGTGCGATCAATATCCCGCGCCAGTTGCGTTGCGTGGCGTTGCCCACAACCAGCTTCTGGAACGAGGGGGATACGATCAGAACATGGGATCTCATTATTTATTTATTACCGTATTGGGATTAGGCTTTGTCAAGTGAGTGGGCAACTTGACTGTTAGAAGTTCTCAAGCCGCCCGAAGGCCTCCAACTTGGCTTAACGACTGCTGCCATAGACAGCAGCCGGGATCAACGGCTTAACGTGCCTTCCAAAGCACGGGAGCGCTCAGTTAGTAACCACTCAAAGCGGTCACCCATCCATGTACTGATCGCAGCCTACGTTGCTTAACTTTGCATAACGCTTGCGGCACGCAGGCGCCGCTGGGCCACGAGCGCTCCATAATGGGATCTCATTGACCAAGTTGCTCATTCTCTCTCATTAACCTCAACCCATTTCGGACCGCTCTGGGCTCTCCCATGGAACACTCCAGTGCCGCCCCATAGTCCACCCATATGGGTCCCGCCATGTTTTTATGGACGATCGCAGCCCCCAACTACGACTGTCTTCGGCCCCGAGGACCCTTTTTAGTTGCCTTCTACGACAGGCAGAGACATACATACATATATACTCTTTATTCCATTGGATATTCTACTTTAACACTAACGTAATAGGGATTCTATTACATACGCACTGTGTAAAAATCGTATGTTTGTAATAGTAATCTAATATGTTTAAACGAGAAATTCTTGTTTACCTATATATTTATTTATTTCTTCTCTTTCGTCTTAGATTTAAGTTATCTTTAATATTATTTAAGTTATTGTTGCATTCTTATATATAATTTCTTGACTTTTAATTGTACTAGGTATATCTTTTTTCATGAATGACCGAACAAAGATGACCGTTCCATTTGACGTAAAATATTTTCAAACCGGTAACAGCGTTTATTCAAGTGAATATCAATCACGCTGCTTATTGAACGAAGCGGGGACTAAAAGGGTGGCGGTCCATACAAAAACCCATTGTTCGAAGTATGATAAATTGACTCTTTATCGCCTTTAGCGTAAATAACGCTAAGGCGGGTGTGTCTGTATCACTCAAATTGAAAGATAAGTTAAGTTTAAGCGAGATAAATATCCTCGAAAACTGTGGAGAAGACTTGATGATTTATATGTATGAAAAGCTTATTTCAGTAATTTATAGCCCTCTAGCCGCCCAAAGACTATTAAAAAGTAGTAGACTATTAAAGTGGCAATTACCGCACGCTCCGCGCGCGGATAATCCCACTTCCCATAATTTTGTACTTATACCAAGGGCGGTGATAAAGATCAAAGCCTCAGATCGCATATTTATCTCCCAACCGCGCTTGCCTTCGGCTCGGGCGTCAAATACCTGCGATCTGAAACGTCCTTTGTTTTACCGCTCTTGGTAAGTAATATATACTATTATATCTTTTTAAATGAAAACAGAGTTGCATATGCTTTGTTTCGTTTCGTATGGCCAGTGGATAGAGGATAAATGTTAACAGCAATTAAAACCCCCCGACAAAAAAATAAACTCTAAAAACTAACAAATAATATTTTTACCTATTACAATTATTATCGTCTCTTATATTATGTAAGTTCAAATATCTTTATCTTCCAAGCGTCGTCGCGTTGGGGGACCGCTAAGCGAGAAACTGTGAAAACCGTCGACTATTGCTTGACATATTTCGGACCGATACGTGTCCCTTTATCATGAGGACTAGCCGCGGCTTCCTCGCGCCTGCCAATGCGCGTGAGTGCATACCATAATGGTTGCATATTTCAATATGCCTGACTCACGGAAGTTTTCTATTTAAAACTAAAATCTATTTCTAATGTGTGTGTATATTCTACACACACAGTCACACATATAGGTCCTCTGCTGTCTATAAAAAAAATAACAACAGTCACAGTCCCGATAACCATTGATTTATGCATTAACTCATCGAACATGTAAATATACGCGGCACCAGACAAATAGAACACTTTTTAGTTTACATATGTATATTGTATATATGTATACGAAACAAAATATGGATGTAACCAAGAAAGTCGGCCAAGTGCGTGTCGAACTTCGTACATTTAGGGTTCCGAACCAACAGCAAAATTAAATTGGTTGTAATAGGAAAAATACGGAAATCTCAAAGAAAAAAAACTGTTTTAGTAATACATTTACATATTTTATATTTTAGTATTTGTTGGTAGAATATACGTAATAATAAACATGTCATTGATGGGAAGTTACAAAATTAGTTGAGCGCTAAAACTTTTTATCATTGACCTACCTTTATTAGATTTATTAGTCGTGTTTATATGTTTTTGCAATTCCTGAATCAAAACAATGCTTTTAGAAAACCCTTTGTCGGTTTGTACAAGCTATTCACGATACTCCACACGATTTCTGCTTTTATTAACGGTTAAGGAGCTAAGCCGCGAACAGTAGCTATAGTATAAGTTTTTTCGAAACATTAACTAATTCGAACGTGTTTGCGTTTTGTCTCAAAATGTATGAAAGTGGTATGAAAACGTGAACAGCGCCTCTGGTGGTCACTAGTGGCAACTAAAACAGCGAGTATAACATTTGTTGCTAACCGATGAACGCGCGCATTTCAAACTCGGTGAGAGCGTTTTCATACATTTTGAGACAAAACGCAAACGCGTTCGAATTAGTTAACGTTTCGAAAAAACTTATACTAGAGCTACAGATGGTCGTAGCGAAACTATAAGGGTTTCTTGTTTACTACGGAACCTTAAAATGCCGTCATAGTACTTAGAACACCCTATGAGAGCCCCACCGGTTTTATTGGTAAGCAATAAATTCGATTTGCGGCGTGCGACGCATCAAGACACCTCGCACGTAGTAAGACAGCTAATGGCTCTATTACATGGATGAGGAATCCCGGAAAACTGGTTACGAGGTCACGGTAGTTTCATACAGCTCTATCAGATATCTATACATATCTACACAGCGATGTTGGTAAGCATAAATGTAGGGCACAATATATTATTGTATCTTGCCGCGAACTGTCCACTGGTTGACTGCTTTTTTCATCAGAAGTAGGCCGTTTCGCCCGCGCGCCCGAAGCGCGCACTGAGAAAACAGTTCATCACTAATTTAAGTGATTGACATAAAGAGGGGATCAAAGTAACAAATCACCAAAAAGTATGATGAAAATTTTAAATATTGTGGTGAAGCTCATCATAAAATCATGGAGTAATGCAATTATGTGATTAGCTTCACCATAATATTTAAAATTTTCATCATACTTTTTGGTGATTTGTCACTTTGATGAAGAGGGGTCTTTATATGAATCACCTAACTTATTGATGAACTGTTTTCTGAGTGCGGTGACCACGCGCACTCCTCACTCCGGCATGCTGCCCGAAAGCACGGCGTTCACCCTGTGACGACCACCACCACCGTCCATCTACCGTTAGGAGATCCCAAGCTGGGGCGATGCCGTTATGGAGTGGATAAGTGCGCGTTGCAGTATTAAGTTTCTAACAAAGAATACTGACCGAGCCTTTATGTTCAAAAAAAATTCAAAAATATTTATTTGTTATAGTGTTGGTTGTAACATATGAATGTGGCCGACCCCTCCAGGTAAGTATGAAAATACTTGTGTTAGGAGAAGCCGCTCCTTCCATCCGGAGTTATATACAATACGGACTGGTTGATATACAAAGAACTTATACCTATTATGTGTGCGGCAACCTTAAGGTGTGGAGCACTGGGACGTTTACCTTATTACCTTATTACTCAAAAATGCAGATAAAGCTTACTAACTTATTAATGTATAAATAATTTGAAATCTCACATTTCTATTTTCATTACCATGTTCTGTTTTTTTTTTTCTTATTTTTATTGCGTTATTAATTATTATGTTTCTTTTTATTTTTTATGTTTTGAATAAGTTTATCGTGCTACTGATTTTGTACGCCTATAGGCAAAACATAGTGTTACGTAAACCATTTTTTTATCCACCAATGTATTCCACCTATGTTTACAAATAAATCACTATGACTATGACTAAAATTATACTCATGGGCTTCAGAGCTGGTTACCACTTGTCGGAAGACGGGCCCGGATTTTTATCGGGTGTCGGTGCCTCATACAAATTGGTGTCCAGCAAATGTTAATAGCCTCATACAAAATGTTCTGCCAATAGAACATCCGATCAAAATCCGGGCCGGACATCCGACAAGTGGGAATCTTGCCTCAAGGTCTTTCGAAGAAAAATCTGTGAACATCTCATTAAAACTTTCAAGCGACATTGATTAAGAAAAACCATTTCCCACCCGATCCTTTTAATTCTCAAGGCTGAAGTAACCTCGTTCTTATGAATTGAACTAGAAAGCGTTACTTTAGATAAATGAACCAACGAAACGGACAAATAATCATGAAACGGCTCACAAACCAAGCTCCTGAGAGGTAAGGGGTTTCGCAATCGTCCTTGAAAGCATTTGAAGGCATCACTTACAGAATATTCAAGTGATTTTCCACTGGAGCATAGCTAATTGTGTCTAGATGTCCAATATTGCAATTTATAACATAGTGTAGTTAAATGGATAGAAAACCATCAAATTCTCACAATAATTTATCAAAAACAATAAGTTAACGGAATATAAAGATTCGCAAGTGTTGGTTTTTTTAAAGCCCAAATGTAAATTGAAAGTTACCAATAGAATTCTCGTGTTCTATTGGTGTTCAATAAAAAATAATTTGTTTGGCAAATATGTACGGTGGTTGACCTACATTTATATGAGATTTCTAGCGGCTATCATATTGATTCTCACTATGATGAGGTACAAAATGGCCCAGAAATCAAATTGATTGACTGTACATACCTTAACGCAATATTACACGAGCAATACGGCAAATTCGCCTTTTTTCCAAACAACAACGTCATACCTGCTTCCTCGACACGAGGACGCACATATGACGTCACGTCTGTCTGTCGATCAGGAGCGTTTTCAGTGGTCGTTCGCTATTCTGTA
The DNA here is from genome assembly GCA_951800055.1 of Cenopis cana. Lineage (NCBI taxonomy): Eukaryota > Metazoa > Arthropoda > Insecta > Lepidoptera > Tortricidae > Cenopis > Cenopis cana. Next base: position 4,641,870 of record OX637495.1, read on the forward strand.
CTTTGCCTCTCATTTTTGTCTTTTGTGTTGCTCTAATTGTAGGTGGTTTCAGTCAAACATGAGAAAGAAAACTGTCATGGTGCCCCCGCACCATCCCTCCACTTCATTTCCGTCGTTACTCCAAACATAATAATAACAATGACTATCAAAAATATCCATTAATCTCCCGTGTTATGCGGAAGTCGTTTTCGCCAAAATTGTCAAAATGGCTGCCATTAGGCGTTGGGTTTCGACGACAAAGTTCCTTGTTTTGATTTGTTGAAAAGGGTTCGCGGGTTATCTCAATAAAGTTTAGCTCAATTTATATAGGTACCGTACCCTTACCATGAGTTTGCAATGTTTGCATTACCGTACTCGCTAGCGACTGCGTAAACGATTTAGTATCTACAAAAGTGCAGCGCCTCGCCATACTAAATCGTTTACGTAGTCGCTAGCGAGTACGGTAATGCAAACATTGCAAACTAATGGTAGTATGGTAGTAGTTTATGGTTGAGATTCTAAACTTGTATCTCAAAATACCTCCTGTAGATATCTCTTCCTTGTGATGTATGATATAATATGGTCCCATCGTTAAAGTTTGTACGTACAGTCAGCATCAAAAGTAGCTTGACATAATGAAGATGACAAAAGTTCCTATTCCCTTGTAATAAAGACTTTTGACGTTTTCATATGCCAAGCTATTTTTGACGCTGACTGTACAAGATCATCGATGGGATTCGATTTTGTTATTTTATATCACGATTTAGAAGTCACAAGTATACATATTTTTGTCTTTATATTATGTATACATATAAAAATAAACTAAGCTAAGACTAAACTGTGACGAGCTAGAAACACGCATTTTGGTCACCCGTCGCGGCCTTTGGCAAATTTAACTTTCAATTCTTTAAAAAATGGCTTCCATCAAATTTATGATGATTTCGCCAATGTCACGTGTTCAATGACGTTGTTCGGTAACGACGTCATGACAGTAGATAAGGTTTTGTACGGTCAAATGGATTCTGCTCGTCGTCGCCCCGGGCACGTGTGCTCACCAACGCGGCGACGATCAAAATCCAAATTTAACTTAAATCATAAGAAAGCGCCTTATTATTTGAACTTTGTCAAAAATGGCATAATCCTACTTCTTCACCCAAAAAATCACAGGTAGGGTAATCCATAATCATTTCTTACAGCATTATCTAAACGCCTGATGAAGTCGATATCATTACGGGACCTTAAGGAAATGCGGCGACAGGCTTATCGGCAGATCGCATAATCCGCCTACTTTGTACAGTTAACTACAAAAAGATGTATCCACTTCACGGTTCGAATTTTTTGCCATACGATAAAATAATAATCGTATTTGACTGTATGTCAAACAGGTATTGTTCGTTTGAGGTCAGTGCGTGAAATGGCTGATTGGCGCGGAATGTGCAGAATATATTCTGGTTCTGTTTCTGCACAATATATGTATGTGTTGTACGGACATATACTGCACAAGTGTCATATTACAACTAGGTAGTTTAATGTTTTGTTCAAGTAATACAAAATTAATCTTATATCTTTAAACGAGCAATTCTTGTATATTTATTTATTTATTTCGGGGATCTCGAAAACGGCTCTAACGATTTTGATGAAATTTGGTATGTGGGGGTTTTCGGGGACGAGCAATCGATCTAGCTAGGTCTCATGCCCGGGAAAACGCCGAGCAAGGCTCGGTCGTCCAGATATTTTAATTTATGTGACCTTTCGAGCTTTCTTCAGGGAAATTCACGGAAAACTAATTCCTGTAATTTTATATCAATTTGGAATATAAGCCGAATTCACCTTACAAAAACCCCGAGGGTGATTAGGCCGCTCAATGAATTCCTCACGCATTCGCTCAGGCTTGGGAGCACAAAAACTGAAAGATCCTTTCTGAACCAAATGGAGACACTTTCAGTATCTTTTGTTCTTCAGGAATTTAATTAGATTCAAGAAATTAATTTAAACCGTTTATTTCATATTCAGTTCCGTGGAGCGCTCGTGGCGTGGCCCAGCGGCGCCTGCGTACCGTTTGCGCTTGCTAAGGTTAAGCAACGTGGGCAGCGGTCAGGACTTGGATGGGTGACCGCTTTGAGTGGTTACTAACTGAGCGCTCCCGTGCTTTGGAAGGCACGTTAAGCCGTTGATCCCGGTTGCTGTCTATGGCTCCAGTCGTTAAGCCAAGTTGGAGGCCTTCGGGCGGCTTGAGAACTTCTAACTGAGTCAAGTTGCCCACTCACTTGCCAAAGCCTAATCCCAATAAGGTCTAGTTTCCCCTCGGGGTTGAAAGGTCAGATGGCAGTCGCTTTCGTAAACACTAGTACCTACGCCAATTCTTGGGATTAGGTAGCGGACCCCAGGCATCCTTCAGGATGCAATTGTACTGGGATAACGCTAGGAGGATGATGATGATGATGATTTCTTATTCAGTTCCGATGTGAATCACATCGTTTGGTGCGCTAGCACATAGCCAAATATGTGGGTAATTTTGCACCGATTTAGAATTTAGATAGACAGGACGAAGTCTAAGAAGACTAGTTAGGGTAGTTAGTACTACAGCCGGAATCATGGCTGACTATATAATATGTTGCGACACAGGGTTCATATACCGGTTATTATATTTTAAGAAAACCTTGTAAAATACATTGGTTACATAAAAAAAAATGATTTATAATTCCTGCTGTAAACTTCTTCACTGTAGAACAGGGAACCACGAAAAAATATCGCTATGAATAAAATCCGCCCCGTCACGTCTCTGTAATATCGGCGACATGATCAATTGCCCGACTTTAGCTTTCATAATAGTTTGTAGGTGAATAATGTACGAGCTATTTGCTTGGAGTATCGATTTTGGTGAGGAAATAAGTAGGTACCTATGTTCAGTTAGGATGTTCACATCGGCAACGTCCATTCTTGATATCCACAGTCTTCAGTTAACCTTTCAACTCTGTGCTATAGTCAGGAGTGTATAGAATACATGGACCATTGTCTACGGTAGCTTACGGTTGTTTGTGACTCTAGCTAGATGTCTTAATCGGAACCCAGCAGTCATCTCCTGATGACTATTTAAAATAAAATAAAAAATGAATAAAATGAACTTTATTCTGTAAGTAGGCCGCAATGGCACTTTTACAAGTCAAACCCTACTAGCGTTTCACAGAGGCCACTGCCGAGAAGAAACGCCGAAAGAAACTCGACAGTCAGCCATTTTCTCACAAAAATATGCTTATTACAATGATAAATGATAATACTTAACCTACTTAAGATCAAGAAATCTAAGTATCTATATATAAAGCAACACAAAAACAAAGAATAAAATGAGGAAAAAAACCAGTTATGACAGTGTGTAATTCTGCAAGAAAACATTTCGAAACTGTATACCTTAGCATTATCAAATTCTATTTAGGAAAAAAAAAAATTGAATCCTTTAGACTATAAATTTAGTTATAAATCTTTTGATATGTTTTCTTGCAAGAACTGCGTCAACTAGATAAAATTAAAAAATACACAATATATGAATCTTTACTCTATTTAAGTATCTGGTTTGGGCCATGCTTTTCTGTCTGTTAGATAGTCCTCAACCTTGTAATAAGCCTTCGACATTATAATAAAACGTCCAACTTGAATGCAAACCGAAGAGAGAATATATTTGACAATATATTGACATGACAAAGTCATACAAAAACATGTTCAAATATAGAACGCGCCTGGGTAAAAACCTTAACCTACACAGGCACGAGTCTCAATAGATGGCGCTACTTTGATATCCAAACAACACCCCCACTATATCAAAGCATCTTAAGCCATCACTACTTAACAAACAAGACAACTAAACAATCTACTTATTTAGGTACAATACCTAACATATTAGTAAACTTATGGTGTTTGACAAAACCAAGACTCTTAGTTAAAAGATCCGCTGGCATCTCAGCTGTTGGTAAGTACTTGGTTTCCACCAAACCCTTAGCTGCAATTTCCCTGCAAAAGTGATAGCGAATATCCACATGCTTTGATTTGTTATGGAACACAGGATTCGATACCAACTTCAAAGCACCCTGGTTATCATTAAATATTGTAATACAATATGTGTCATTAGTAATTTCATGCTGCAATGTTCTCAAATACATGGCTTCTTTTACACATTCTGAAATACCAATGTACTCCGACTCAGTACTCGAAAGGGATATACTAGTTTGCTTCTTGCTGCACCATGAAATCACACATCCTGACAGATAAAAACAGAATCCAGTATAGGATCTCCTATCCAGAACGTTGCTGCCCCAGTCAGCATCAACAAAACCAGTCAGTTTGGAATTTTGTTCGCGACTGTACCTGAGACAGTAATGTTTTGTCCTCTTAAGGTACCTCAACACTCGCTTGGCATGAGCCCAGTGTTCTCTACCATGACAGTTATTAAACTGACTAAGATACCCTACACTAAATGCAATATCTGGTCGGGTTAAAACAGCCAGATACATAAGGCTACCGATAAGCTGCTGATATGGTAACTCAACATCACAACCTTCTCCTTTGTCAAGGTTGAGCCTCTCCTCCATAGGAGTCTGAGCAGTCTTACAGTCCTGCATATTGAACTTATGCAACAGCTTATCGACATAGTCCGCCTGATCTAAAGTCACTACACCATTTTCTTTATCAATGCATACATTCATACCTAAGCATTGTTTGACTTGACCTAGATCCTTCAGTTTAAATTTCGAAGACAGTTCCTGTTTCAAACATTTAGTTTCTTTTTCATTGTTAGAAAACACAAAGAAATCATCGACATATAGAGCAACTACAGTCAAACCATTGTCATTTTTAACATACAAACAAGGTTCAAGTTTAGACCTAGTATAACCAAACTCGGTTAAGCAGTCATCTACCCTCCTGTACCAGGCCCTTGAGGATTGTTTAAGACCATATATGGCACGCTTTAACTTGAGCACCTGGCCCTTACCTTCAGGTGAAGCAAAGCCTTCGGGCTTCTCCATGTAAATGTCCTCATCAAGATAGCCGTTCAGGAAAGCAGTTGTCACGTCCAGATGTGATATGTCTAAACCTAATTGCACAGATAAAGCAAATAAAAGTCTGAGAGTTGTATGCCTTACCACCGGCGCAAATGTTTCTTCATAGTCCACTCCATACTTCTGTGTATAGCCTTTAGCTACTAACCTGGCTCGGAAACGCACGTTGTTTTCGCTATCGTACTTTTTCTTAAGTACCCATTTGCATTTTACCACACTAGAGCCCTTTGGAACATTGACAAGCTCCCATGCTTCATTGTCTTCAAAGCTTTTCAGTTCTTCAGCCATAGCTTGTTTCCATTGCTCTTTCTCAGGTCCTTGCAAAGCTTCTGATAGTGAAAGGCCACTGGCGTCATCCATCTTGTTAACATATGTACACAGGCTTGAGTAACCTAATCTGTCAGGTACTTTTCTAAGCTCTGGTGCTCTCAAGACGCGTCCGGTCCTCACAGGAGTAGAAACACTCTCAGTTGTGGTGTCTGCATCTTCATACTCGCTCGGGGTACATGACTCATCCGACGAGTCCATCAAAGTTCTGGTATTCTCATCCCCCACTGAACTTTGACACCCTACCTCGACTTTCTTTATCTCATCCTGAGGTTCAGTCTTCTTCTTTTCTTCTACCTCCAACTGGCAAATAGATTTCTTATTCTCCTTCTCGATGATAGTGACATCTCTACTTGTAAAAATAGTTTTTGTTATAGGATTGTAGACTCTATATCCTTTTACATTTTCTGGATACCCCAGCAAAATACATTCTTGAGATTTCTTTTCCCACTTCAGTCTCTTTTGTTTGGGAACATGGACCATCACGGTGCTGCCGAAGATCCTCAAGTGACTCAGATCCGGCTTGGTACCCGTCCACATCTCAAATGGGGTTTTACTATCCAATCCTGATGCTACAGTCCGGTTTCTTAAATAAACTGCACAGTAACAGGCTTCAGCCCAGAACTCAGTGCCAAGACTAGCATCATACAGCAAGCATCTTGCTTTTTCCACTACCGTTCGGTTCAACCGTTCACATAAACCGTTTTGCTCGGGAGTGTAAGGATTTGTCTTCTGGTGAACTATCCCGTTTACTTTCAGATAATCATCAAAACTTTTATTGCAAAACTCAAGTCCATTATCACTGCGGATGATCTTGATCTTCTTATCGAGTTCATTCTCCACTTTCGCTTTAAACTCTTTGAAACATTCTAGGGCTTGACTCTTCTGTTTCAAGAAATATATGTATGCCATACGACTATAATCGTCCACAAGTAGCATATAATATCTGGATCCTCCAAGAGAAACTACTTCCATTGGTCCAGCTAAATCCAGGTGGATCACATTCAGAACAGACTCACTTCTATTGCCATTATGCTGGAATGGTAATCTGCACTGTTTGCCCTCGCAACATACCTTGCAGTTACTTGTGTCAATCCTATCGCCAACAGTGATCCTTCTACTGCATGCTTCATTTTAGCCATGTAGGAGCCATTCACATGACCTAGACGGCGATGCCAAGTATCGGCAGACACAGCCATGGCAGCAGTCGTATCTGGCATGTTCAGTTTGTAAACGCCGTTTGTCAAAGTAGCCGTAGCAACGAGCTGTCCACTTCTATTGTAAATTTTACAATCTTCATCAGTGAAGTCTACTTTGTTTCCCTTCTTTATCAGTTGGCTGACTGATAACAGGTTTGTTGTTAAAGTCGGTACACATAATACATCCTCGACTGTTATGTCAAATTCACTGTCCGACGTTACCGTCGCAATCTGCACGCTACCACTGCACAATACAGGAACAGATTCCTTATTAGCCACGACAATCTCGCGTATTACTGGCTCGTAACATGCATTTATAACCCAATTCTCGTTCGCGGTAAGGTGAATACTGCATCCACTATCGATGTAATAGTCGTTCTTCTTGAACTCGCCGCTCAAAAATACCGCACTGAACACATGAGACTGTTTTCGAGTGTTATTCTTCGAAAAACTCAGGTTAATTTCACTATTTGGGCACTGATTGCGATAATGTCCGGGTTGTTTACAACGAAAACATTTAATTTTGACTTTTGAAGTGTCATTGACATTGACATCTTGCTTGCCACAGACATTCCTAGATTTATTTTTCTTTTGATGTTGGTAGCCTGACGTACTAGCGAACGCGCTTTCAATGTCATTCCCATTCCCGGTCAAATTCAAATTTTTCTCTTCCATGTCTAAAAGCTTCGACTTAATGGCGTCCGTTGTGATGGAAATGCCGGAATGCTCTATTGCCATGATCATAGGTGAATATTTCTCAGGCAAACCTGCTAATAAAAGCGAGCCAATCCATTCATCACTAATATTGAAACCTGTGCCGCTTAATTTTTGACCATTTTCTACCATCTTGGTTACGTATTCTGTCATCGATTTGCAATTTTCCAAACGTATTGAAATTAAATTTCGTAACAACGTAATTCTTCTGGTGAAACCGGAGTCGTCAAATAAGCTTTTTAGTTTCCCCCACAGTTCAAATGTGGTTTTGACGCCTTTTACATGGACATACAGGGAAGGGTCAATTGTCAAAATTAACTTCGCACGGGTTTTTTCGTCATCTGCAGCTTCTGTACCTGTAGTCTCGGGCTCTTTCTTAATGAATTTTTGGGTGCCCTCTAGGATCAGAAAATTCTCTGCCGCGAAAACCCATTCACTATAATTCTCTCGGCCAAACAGCTTGGGGACATTGGCCACGTAATTAGCCGACATCTTCGGATTTCTGTCACAGATTACTCGTGATTACTTTCGAAAAGATTTTCACAGAACCTAGTAATCTAAGGGAACAAATAAAATGATCACCTAAATAACTTTTGATGTCACCAAATTTTCGAACCCTAAAATAAGGCTGAACACTCAAAAAAATGTATCGACCATCAATTTCAGATCACCTAACCACTCATACCTATTATTCCAGCAGTAGCAGCTATTTTACTTATTGCGTTCCCTGAAATTTTATAATCGCATCAAAAAATTCTCAAGTACCACCAAAAATACTAAACTACCACCAAATCTCGTGCATCATTTGTTATTAGAATTACGTCCAAATATTATACACATTACAAGCTATATTGTAGTTAATACATTCAAATTAATTATTGAGCGACATGTTTCGGACTCACACGCGACGTTGTGGTTACCGAGTGACATGTTTTGGACTAACACGCGACATGTTCGGGCTCATCAAGCGACATGTTTCGGATCCAGCGACATGTCTCGGACCCATCGAGCGACATGTTTCGGATCCAGCGACATGTCTCGGACCCATCGAGCGACATGTTGGGGTAATCGAGCGACATGTGTCGGACCGACACGCGACATGTTCGGGCTCATCGAGCGACATGTTTCGGACTCACACGCGACATGTTTCGGATCCAGCGACATGTCTCGGACCCATCGAGCGACATGTTGGGATCATCGAGCGACATGTTTCGGACTCACACGCGACATGTTTCGGATCCAGCGACATGTCTCGGACCCATCGAGCGACATGTTGGGGTCATCGAGCGACATGTTTCGGACTAACACGCGACATGTTCGGGCTCATCAAGCGACATATTTCGGACTCAAAATGTGTTATATATATATATATATATATATATATATATATATACAACGCGCGAGCCGAGCGAGCGAAGCGAGCGTGCCGCGGTAGCGGCCGGCGAAGCGCCAGAACCACCACCTGTTGAGTCCGAAACATGTCGTTGGATGAGCCAGAACATGTCGCGTGTGAGTCCGAAACATGTCGCTCGATGACTCCAACATGTCGCTCGATGGGTCCGAGACATGTCGCTGGATCCGAAACATGTCGCTGGATGCGTCCGAAACATGTCGCATGATGAGCCCGAACATGTCGCGTGTGAGTCCGAAACATGTCGCTCGATGACCCCAAAATGTCGCTCGATGACCCCAACATGTCGCTCGATGACCCCAACATGTCGCTCGATGGGTCCGAGACATGTCGCTGGATCCGAAACATGTCGCTTGATGAGCCCGAACATGTCGCGTGTTAGTCCAAAACATGTCACTCGGTAACCACAACGTCGCGTGTTAGTCCGAAACATGTCGCTCGATGACCCCAACATGTCGCTCGATGGGTCAGAGACATGTCGCTGGATCCGAAACATGTCGCGTGTGAGTCCGAAACATGTCGCTCGATGACCCCAACATGTCGCTCGATGGGTCCGAGACATGTCGCTGGATCCGAAACATGTCGCGTGTGAGTCCGAAACATGTTGCTCGATGACCCCAACATGTCGCTCAATGGGTCCGAGACATGTCGCTGGATCCGAAACATGTCGCGTGTGAGTCCGAAACATGTCACTCGATGACACCAACATGTCGCTCGATGGGTCCGAGACATGTCGCTGGATCCGAAACATGTCGCGTGTGAGTCCGAAACATGTCGCTCGATGACCCCAACATGTCGCTCGATGGGTCCGAGACATGTCGCTGGATCCGAAACATGTCGCTGGATGCGTCCGAAACATGTCGCTTGATGAGCCCGAACATGTCGCGTGTGAGTCCGAAACATGTCGCTCGATGACCCCAAAATGTCGCTCGATGACCCCAACATGTCGCTCGATGACCCCAACATGTTGCTCGATGGGTCCGAGACATGTCGCTGGATCCGAAACATGTCGCTTGATGAGCCCGAACATGTCGCGTGTTAGTCCAAAACATGTCACTCGGTAACCACAACGTCGCGTGTGAGTCCGAAACATGTCGCTATCGCTAGATGACTCCAACATGTCGCTCGATGGGTCCGAGACATGTCGCTGGATCCGAAACATGTCGTTGTGTGAGTCCGAAACATGTCGCTCGATGACCCCAACATGTCGCTCGATGGGTCCGAGACATGTCGCTGGATCCGAAACATGTCGCGTTTGAGTCCGAAGCATGTCGCTCGATGACCCCAACATGTCGCTCGATGGGTCCGAGACATGTCGCTGGATCCGAAACATGTCGCGTGTGAGTCCGAAACATGTCGCTCGATGATCCCAACATGTCGCTCGATGGGTCCGAGACATGTCGCTGGATCCGAAACATGTCGTGTGTGAGTCCGAAACATGTCGCTCGATGAGCCCGAACATGTCGCTCGATGGGTCCGAGACATGTCGCTGGATCCGAAACTTGTCGTGTGTGAGTCCGAAACATGTCGCTCGATGAGCCCGAACATGTCGCTCGATGGGTCCGAGACATGTCGCTGGATCCGAAACATGTCGTGTGTGAGTCCGAAACATGTCGCTCGATGAGCCCGAACATGTCGCTCGATGGGTCCGAGACATGTCGCTGGATCCGAAACATGTCGCTTGATGAGCCCGAACATGTCGCGTGTTAGTTCAAAACATGTCACTCGGTAACCACAACGTCGCGTGTGAGTCCGAAACATGTCGCTCGATGACCCCAACATGTCGCTCGATGGGTCAGAGACATGTCGCTGGATCCGAAACATGTCGCGTGTGAGTCCGAAACATGTCGCTCGATGACCCCAACATGTCGCTCGATGGGTCCGAGACATGTCGCTGGATCCGAAACATGTCGCGTGTGAGTCCGAAACATGTCGCTCGATGACCCCAACATGTCGCTCGATGGGTCCGAGACATGTCGCTGGATCCGAAACATGAAATAGAAATAGAAATAGAAATATAATTTATTTGCTTTAAGTGTGGTGTGGTTACATAAAGTTCACTTAAGATAAACAATTGTGAAATTGATCGACACACTTAGCTTATTCCAGCATGCAAAAATTATGGCCTTATAAAATAAACACATTCAATTAAAATAAAATTATAAATTGCATTCAAAAAATTCATTAATAGTGTAAAAACATTTTTCATTCAACCATATAAATAATTCCTTTCTAAATTTAGTTAATGTCGGCAATTGTCTTATTACTAATGGAATATTATTAAATGTCCTTATACACATTGCATGACAATTGTTTCTCTGTAGAGCGCTTTTACATTGCTGACTTTTTAATTTCGCAGGGTCTCTCGTTCTAAGTTTAGAATTAGTTTTCACAGTTTCATAGAAATTTGGGTTAGATTTTACAAAAATTCCAGCCTCTAATATATACATTCCGGTGAGAGTTAATAAGTTAAATTTCTTAAAGAGTGGCCTACATGATTCTAATCGTCGCGTGTCGCGTGTGAGTCCGAAACATGTCGCTCGATGAGCCCGAACATGTCGCGTGTCGGTCCGACACATGTCGCTCGATGACTCCAACATGTCGCTCGATGGGTCCGAGACATGTCGCTGGATCCGAAACATGTCGCGTGTGAGTCCGAAACATGTCGCTCGATGACCCCAACATGTCGCTCGATGGGTCCGAGACATGTCGCTGGATCCGAAACATGTCGCGTGTGAGTCCGAAACATGTCGCTCGATGAGCCCGAACATGTCGCGTGTCGGTCCGACACATGTCGCTCGATGACTCCAACATGTCACTCGATGGGTCCAAGACATGTCGCTGGATCCGAAACATGTCGCGTGTGAGTCCGAAACATGTCGCTTGATGACCCCAACATGTCGCTCGATGGGTCCGAGACATGTCGCTGGATCCGAAACATGTCGCGTGTGAGTCCGAAACATGTCGCTCGATGACCCCAACATGTCGCTCGATGGGTCCGAGACATGTCGCTGGATCCGAAACATGTCGCGTGTGAGTCCGAAACATGTCGCTCGATGACCCCAACATGTCGCTCGATGGGTCCGAGACATGTCGCTGGATCCGAAACATGTCGCGTGTGAGTCCGAAACATGTCGCTCGATGACACCCACATGTCGCTCGATGGGTCCGAGACATGTCGCTGGATCCGAAACATGTCGCGTGTGAGTCCGAAACATGTCGCTCGATGAGCCCGAACATGTCGCGTGTCGGTCCGACACATGTCGCTCGATGAATCCGAAACATGACGCTTGCGTTTCTTACATTGCGTAGATCCGGTATTATAGACTAGATATTAATTTGATGAAACAAATGACGCTTGAAATTAGGTGATCATGTAGTATTTCTGGGTATCGAAAGAATTATTTGGGTGTAATTAATTTTAATAGGATTACGATCCCAGTTATATTAGGATGCGAATTATATGAAATTTGGTGTTTGAAATTAGGTGATCATTAAGTATTTTTGGGTAGAGACTAATTTATTTGGTAACAATAACAATTTAATTTAATAGGTTATCGACATGTTACTTCTTCGAGTTGCACTTTATATTTAAATGGAGTTGAAAATTTGGTGCGAATCTAGTATTTTTGGTAATCAAATGTATTTTTTTAGGGCATCATTCGGCAATTAATTTGGTGGTTCGTTAAATGCTACCCGTAATCTAATACTTGACTAGCACACAATTTTTTTGTTAAATATTGCCCATAACCTATAATAAAACGTCCAACTTGAATGCAAACCGAAGAGAGAATATATTTGACAATATATTGACATGACAAAGTCATACAAAAACATGTTCAAATATAGAACGCGCCTGGGTAAAAACCTTAACCTACACAGGCACGAGTCTCAATAGATGGCGCTACTTTGATATCCAAACAACAGACATCAATGATTTTTTCAAGTACTTTTTAAGAGCTGGAAAAGGTAAATTCAAAACTTCATCAGGTAACTTATTATAAAAACGGACACATTGACCTACAAAAGATTTGTATACTTTACGGACACGAAATTTTTTAGTGGCAATTTTATTTTTATTTCTTGTATTAAAATTATGTATATCAGAATTTTTACAGAAGGAGTCTATGTTCTTAAGGACATAAACAATATTCTCATAGATGTACTGGGACGCTACAGTTAAAATGTTGATTTCTTTAAAGAGTTCTCTTAAAGATTCACGTGAGGCTAGGTTATATATGGAGCGAATGGCTCTTTTTTGTAACACAAAAATTGTCTGTACGTCAGCTGCTTAGCAATTAATATGTTAAGTTACAGCTGTCTAGCACCTACGAACGTTTACTGAGCTAAGCCGCGGACGGTCGCACGGACGTACATGGTGAAACTATAAGGGTTCCTTGTTTACAACGTAACCCTGAGAAGACCATCAATCTCCTCTATAGACAGTTACTTCTAGAGAAACACGCGCCCTATCCTTACCTCTGCTATGGATAAAACACAAATTATAGACCTACGTTCCTTTAAGCGCTATGCCTAACATCACATATAACACGCAATGAGGCGCGCCCTAGTGAATTGACCAGTATGTTCCCACTTTATTAACGATAAACTTGGAAGAAGATTGTTGAAATGTTTGACTTGCAAGTAATTGGACGGCGGGAACAGCTACAGTTGATGCAACAAGTGCATTCGCGCTTCCAACTTCGGCTTGTATTATTCATTCCGAAGATAGTTGATGGGAAATAACGAGACTAAATTTTTAAATGCTGTTTGCATTTTTGAAGTGAAAACTTCTTTAGCGGCGCTGAGCACTTTTGTACTGGGGAAAAATGTATAAACTCGCGATAAATTCCAAGACCAGGTTAGTTGACCCCTCCTAGTATCGTGATTGCTATGTTACGAGGGGTCCCCAGCTGGTCTTCTTAGAAAGCCAAGGTTCTAACTGTTTTAAGACAATCCTAAGATTTTCCATAAAGATCATATTTCAAATAAATTCTCATGGAAAGTAGCTCTTATTGTCCCTAAAAAAGCGTTTCCAAAGTCCAATATCGGATAGCCAGACTGACCGATTTCCGTAAAGATCATATTTCAAATAAATTCTCATGGGAAGTAGTTCTTATTGTCCCTAAATACGGTGACAGTTCCCTTCAAAATACCTAGTGGCCAAGAGTGATGGATAAAATACCAAGGGCCTGACACGCTTTGTAAGAGAAAGATAGCCTTATTGCGATTCCTATGAGAGGAAGTAGAAAATAGTGCGATGTTTTGTCCTTATCACCGATCAAAAATTTTTGTATTTGTGTCAAAGTTTTGTGTCAAGAAGATTGCAAAACAAATTGGCAATATTTGGTAGTGCATTTTATAAATGGAGAATTAATGATAAGTTTGGTTTAAATGAATAATAATTTACCAATTATCAGATCCGTAGTGTTTGGGTGTTCAGTGCAAACATGGTGGGGTGTTCAGTGTTGGGCTGTAAAAGCAAACTCGACCGAAAAAAGGCGGATGTTACATTCCATGCGTAATTTGCGTAAGTACATTTTCTTTGCATTTTGGACCCGTGTTTATTTCTAAAATCTCACCGGTACCAAGTTACTGAGCTAAATCATAAGTTATATCATGAGACACTTGATGAAATAGGAAAAATATGTAAATTAATTCAAAAATAACCTCCAAACATTTCACATATAAACCGATCAAATCGCGTAGTATAAATCTACCATAGAAGCCAGCTTAGTATTGATGTCCCATCATTCAGTCGGTTTATAATTCGATTTCGGGATACCAACAAATAATAAAAAAATCCCCTGAAGTAAACAAGGAACCCTTATAGTTTCGCCATGTCCGTCCGTCCGTCCGTCCGACCCCCGTTTTTCTCAGTAACCGTTACAGTGTTGCCAGATGGGTTTTACGTTTCGTTACGCGCAGCTCTTAAAAATAAGTACGCAAATTCAAGTTTGAGTACGCCGAACAACATTTATTGACAAACTGTGCTTTATGCAGCTGGTGCATAAACAAAGGCCTTAAAATAACACATTTCACCGTTTCACGGTTTTTGGATTTTGTTTTGGTTGTCACTGTTGTCAGCTGAAGAAATTATACACCCTGATAATATCGGATTATTTATTATGACAGTTAGAGACTGTATAGACCTACATAAATTTCACATTTTTAGGGTTCCGTAGTAAACAAGGAACCCCTATAGTTTCGCCATGTCCGTCCGTCCGTCCGTCCGACCCCCGTTTTCTCAGTAACCGTTAGTACTAGAAAGATGTAATTTGGCATGAGTATACATATCAATGACGCCGAACCCTTTTTTTTCTGCCAAACCCCATCGTGTGGGGTATCGTTGGATAGCTCTTTTAAAAAATATTATAAGGTTTCTAAAAGCATTTTTTGATTAAAGAATAGGTTGGCGTGATCTTAAGCTTTGAAGTGATTTGAAGTGATAATTTTTGTTATGGTCAAGTGTCCCCCCCCCCCCCCTGCCAGCTAAACGGTGGCTACTAGGCACGTGAAAAAAATCATGGTAGTAGTAAATACGATTAATTTAAAAGGAAAACTATCACAGCTAAGTAGACATTACTAGTTAACGAGTAATAGTCGAACTAGACATGTGCGCCGATTTAAAAATGATCGGCGGCGGCGTTTGCCAAAAAATCGGCGGCGGCGGCGTACTTTCGGCGTGAAATCGGCGTGAAAGTCACGTAAATAAAACTGCGAAATAATTCGTATTCTTGTTTTTAAATCGAGATCAATGCAATAAATCTGTATTCATACAAGTAAACCACATCCCTATATAACAAAAATGCGGTAGAAACATGCACAATACTGGTTAGGGAGCGACAAAGAATAGACGCATTCCATATGCGGTACTGGAGGCGAATGCTCAGGATACCCTGGACAGCCAAACGGACCAATGACCCAGCTCGGTATCAAGACACGGCTATCAACTGTTTGTCGGCATACTTTCATACTTTGGAAAAGTAATGCGCAGTGGTACTGATAGTCTGGAGAAACTGGTCGTGGTTGGTAGAATGGAACGCAAGAGGGCTAGGGGACGCTCATCAACTACATGGACAGATCAGATTAAGGAAGCTACATCCTCAAGCAAATTTCACCAAGCGATGAGGGCTACGATGCCGATGGATCAAGACCGATGGAGACATTGGAGACAAGTCCTCAGGGCGGCGAAATCCAGAAGTGATCACGATCCTCAGGAATGAGGGACCGACTCAAGGGAGATAGATATAGCTAACAAAAATATCTAGTCTAAAAGCTCCGCCTGGGGCATGGTCCCCATAAATCTAGCCGCGTTACCTCTCTGTGTTGCCAGAGAAATTCTCTGTGAGAGGCTTGTCAGGTCCTCCGAGGTATCGACCAGCCGCCACAACAAAGCTCTCATGAATGTCTTCATGTCAGTCGGCTAGGGTCCAGAGTCCACTGCAAGTATTGCAAACTTGTAGTTACAGAATAAAGAGGAGTATTTGCGGTGCTTGAGAGCTTCGTCAGCTCCAGCACTGGCATGGGAGCGAGTTGCGTGGAAGTGGGATTGTGGATTGATTGTGTTTCACACCAGAGCCCTCCCTAGTTTCCACAATTCCAACGGGACTCCATCAGGATGCTTACCATCGTTTTAAGCCATATCTACTAGATCTGTTGTCCCAGCACGAAACACACCAAGCTTTCCGGGTCTCCTACAGGCACGCCATATCGCTGTCAGGAAATTTCCGAATGGGACAACTAAAATAACTAAAAACTAAAATGGGAGAACCAAAAGAACTGACAATACCAGGGCCAACCAACTGACAGCGCCATGTGGATGTGGGGGTTTAATACAAGTATGGTAAATCAGATTTATTGTTGAACAAGTTTAATTTCCAGGTTCAGACTGCCCTGATAGTATATACATCTTATCTTATCTAGATGAGGGCCTTTGCGGATGCACTTCGACCCAATGGGATCTTTTGTGCAATTGCCCCCTCCTTTATACCTACTCCAAGCTGTTCTCCAATCTCTCCACAAACCGGATGATGGAGTTCAACGGGAGTACTCTGAATTCCTTTGGTTCTGGGTAGCCATTGCCAAAGTCGTTCATTCTTTGTCTGGCGAGGGCGTGACATTCACACAGCAAGTGTTCCATTGTCTCGTCATCCTCGCCACACATCCTACAATCCATGTTGTCGCATAGTCCCATCTTGGCCAATAGTCCTTTGACCCCGAAGTGACCTGTAAACACCCCAGATATGATCCTGAGATGCTTTCTGCTGCATTTCCAAAGTTTTATGATCCAGCTAGAGTTCACTCCTTCAATGAAGAGCTTTGAGTGCCTTAGGCCTGCCTCCTTCCTCCACTCGGCTTGGTGTTTGGTTTTGGCGTAGGCTTTTAAGGCCGTTGTTATGGTTCACTGCGAGAGTCCCACAAACGGTTCTGGACCAACGAATTGACTCGCAGATCCCATTCTCGCAAGCTTATCAGCCCTCTCGTTGCCGATGAAGCCCTCGTGCCCCGGTATCCATACCAGTTGCACCTTGTTGTGCCTTCCAAGCTTATTCAAAGCTTGGATGCCATTGTAGACCAGTCTAGAGTCCACTCTCGGCGCTGTAAGCGCTTTGAGGGCCGCTTGACTGTCACTGAGTATATAGATAGTCTCCCCTTTGGTATGTCTGTCTATATTCTCCTGTGCACAGGCAATTATGGCATATGTCTCCGCTCGGAAGACTGTTGCGAACTGCCCCATGCTTACACTACTGCTATAGTCATTTGCATAAATGCCTGCTCCCGTACCGGATCCTATTTTTGATCCGTCTGTGTACCAGATCTTGTCTTCGCCACCAGAGTTTTGGTGGTTCCAGACCTTCAGCCCACTCGGCGCTTGAAGGAACTTTTGTCGTAAAGTTCTTATGGAACACATACTTGGGTTGCATCTTATCGCTTCCTATGTTTGTTATTCTGTCTAGGAAGCTGTCCGTTTCCATATTAGTGTGTTTAGTCTTCGGCTTGTTATCGCTCCACAGTCCAAGAACCCTCAGTCTGTAGAGCGACTTACGCGCTTCTGACATAATCACCGTGTGAAGCGGCGGTAGGTCCAGTAGTACTTCTAGCGCCGCCGTTGGTTATACATAGTGTACATACATTAAAACAATAACAAAGCAATAAAAAAGTTGCACAAAAATGCTAATTATACTTTTTTGTCTAATAAAAAGCCTCTTTGGCATTCGGTCAAGGTTACGCCGATTTCACGCCGATCATTTTGTCGGCGGCGGCGGCGTGGCAAAAAGGCCGGCGGCGGCGGCGCGCCGGCGCGGCGCACACGTCTAAGTCGAACTTCAGAAATGTACTTTGCAAAAGCAAACTTTCGTACAATTTCCATTGATACCTTAGATAATGTTGTTAATTCTGTCAAAAACATAGTAAATACAAGTTTGCGAACCTTTTAGTCCACATAATGTAACGGGTGGACTACTACGGAACCCTACCTTGCGCGTGGCCCGACACGCACTTGGCCGGTTTTTAAATCATAAGAGGCCTTACAAGTTTTAATTATTTTTTGATTTCAAATTTTGACACAATAAAGTGATTATAGGTAACCATGATTTTATTAAAGTTTTTGATAGTAACATTGCCCTTTTTTGATTTTATTATGTCATTAGGTCGCAATAGTTCTTTTCTAGATAGGAACATTGATAAAATGTAAAGAAACTTGTCAATTCCTGTCCTTTTTTGATCAATACGATCGATAAAACAATAACAAGCCGCAACAAATTGTACTACAAACTTAACTTGTATTTGACGATGACGACGTGAAATGTCATGAAAAAACCGCTTTATTTAATTTTACATGAATTTTACCACAGATCTAATAAATTTATTAGATCTGTGAATTTTACTGAGAGCCAAGATGCCAACAGCACAGAGCAAACCAAATCAAAACTGCGGCGCTGTATTATGAACTTATAAAAGTTATAATCATACAGTACAGTCAAACTAAATCAAACCGTAATCTGTCAATAATATGTTCGATTTTGCCTTGACTATTATGGTGTCTTAATGTCATTTGAATTTGTTTGGCCATTGTGAGTGTCACTTGCTTGTCAGTGCGACAGCCACAGATAATCTATAGAAGTATGTAGTTAATTTTTTGGGTGCGTTCCTAAATAATATTAATCGGAAAACCTAAAAAATATTTTTTCTATTAAGTGGAGTAACAGCTAGGCTGTCAAGTGTTAAAATATAAAAATAGTACGCAAATCGAAGGATGAGTACGCGAGTACGCAAGACCATAAAATAGTATACGCAATGCGTACTATTGCGTACCCATCTGGCATCGCTGAACCGTTAGTACTAGAAAGCTGTAATTTGGCATGAGTATACATATCGATGACGCGGAGAAAACGGTAGAATAAAATCTTTAAAAAAAAATTTTTTTAGAGTACCTCCCCGGGTGACAGTAACGGAAACGCACAGGGCCGGGCCGTCTTTAACCAATTTGAGGCCCTGGGCACATTAGGGTAATGGGGCCAGTGGCGGATTTACGTATTTGCCGCCCCTAGGCTATTCAAATTTTGCCGCCCCTGCTGACCTCCACAATTCAATACCCGAGTTCACAAACCTATCTTTTCTTCGTAAAAACTTCGACTTTTTCGTCGTAAAAAACGACTGTTTTTTGAAAAACTGAATTGTAAATGGTCGCAGAGAGCTGAATTTTGGCATGAGATATGGGTCCTCTATTAATAATAAAAAATTAAAGTATCCAAAAGGGCGGCCGTCAGAAACAAAACAATTTTCAAGTAATTTTTGCGAGGGCGAGCTTCAGGCCGCGAGCTGCGAGGCCGCAGGTCGAAGGCTCGGGGAACCTCCATTCGAGAGGGTATGCCAACTCTCCTCCCCAAGTAAATTTTGAGAGGCCGAAGGCGGGAGGAAGGTGTATTCATATGCCCGATGTATCTTACAAGCTAACCTGAAGGCCAGCGCCGGATCTACAAATTTTTAGAGGAGTGACAAAAAGTACAAAATGCGACCCCGTCTACATGAAAACGCGAACGAAGCGAGCGCGAAAATTTTCGAACATCATGATGCAGATGCGGAAAAAACTTCATACGCATCAAAACATAACAAATCTAGAAGAAAACGAGCGCGAAAATTTTCAAACATTATAATGCAGATGCGGAAAAGACTTCATAGGCATCAACTCGTAGCAAATCGAGAAATATAACAAATCATATGCATCAAGCCATAAAAAACGCGAGCGCAGCGAGCGCGGATTTTTTTGTCCTGTCAAGACGTATTTTGGCCTATCAAGAAGTTCGAATTTGCCGCCCACCTGCCGCCTCTAAATTTGCCGCCCCCTAAACTTGCCGCCCGGGGCATGGGCCCCGGCTTGCCCTCCCTCCTAGATCCGGCTCTGCTGAAGGCCGAAGGCCCGAAGCGTCCCATCAGAGCGCGCTCTCCATGCGAGCCTGAGGGCCGCTTGCGGCCCGAAGGGCGAGCCCAGGCGGACACTCACTATTCCTGTCATTGTTACAAGCGAACTTGAAACTCAAGGCCCGAAGGTGAGCGGCAATACCGAGCGGCGACACTCGTCCTAATCTCAGACTCCCTCCTCCTTCTCTCCCATTCCTATATTCCCTCTCCCTCCTAAGATACGACATAGAAGTCCAAAGTCAACTTAAGGGCAACCCAAGATCAACCCAAAGAATCCGGCGGGGTGCTTGCGCCCCGCGTATGGGGCAAAAAGTAGCTTTTTTTTCGCCAAAATTTGCCGCCCCCTAAAATCTGCCGCCCTAGGCTTCAGCCTACTCAGCCTTGGGGTAAATCCGCCACTGAATGGGGCCCCTATGACCTTGATAGAGCACGATTCTGTTAGAATAGACAAAGAAAGTAAACGAGTCACATTAAATGAATAGATATTAATAATATAATATTTCCTAAACAATAAAATTAATTTTCAAAATACACCAAGTTTGGGTTCTTCCTTAGAGCAAACAGCTAAATTAAATTTTCTTAAATAAACGCCTAATTCTAACCAGTCATATATATATTTTTAAATTGAAAATGAGGCCGACGCTTATGCGAGCTCACCCAGAAGATTCACTCGTACCTTAAAAAGGTCCAGGTTATTTGAACTCTGAAGTACCTACATACGCCATTCTTATACCAAACCAGTAAACATTATAAAAAAAGATGATTTTGACCAGGTAATGAAAGTAGCCAGTCGTACGTCGTCTGGATATCTGATGGAAGAAGGGGGAAGGCGGTATGAGCTCATGGAGTTCCTGAGCACACTCAACGAATCTAAAGAAATAAAAATGGGAAATAGGTAGTATTGCTTACAATTTTTGAAGTGAAAACTTCTTTAGCGGCTCTGAGCACTTTTGTACTGGGGAAAATTTGTTGAACTCGCGACAGATTCTAAGATTCTAAGACCAGCTAGTTGACCGCTCCTAGTAATCGTGATTGCGATGTTAGGAGGTGTCAACTCAGCTAAACTCAGCTGGCCCCTATACTACAAAACTTTACAAGTCTACAATTTGACAAAATTGCACAATTTTCCATAGAAAAAGTTCACAAATTTGTCGAATTGTACGCTTGTAAAGTATTGTGGTACAGGTTCCTGGTCTTAGATGCGTAAGACACAATGATACTCGGGACATATTATGTAAATGGATTATGCGAATATGAACATGAGTATGAGTACAGTACAGATACGGATACCGATACCGATATGAATATCTTTGTTATTTGGGTCATTGTCAGTCGGAAAAACAAAAGTTGTTTTTCCGACTGACAATTCGGTGGACAATAGTTAACGGCTTGTGTGCATGTAATTTACGTTTTTATTATATGGATTTATAGACACGGAATTACAGATTATGCGGGTTATCAGATCAATCGAAAATTAAGCTTTGTAGCCCTTAACTTTTGGCATGTCCTGTCCACCGAAAAGACGCGCACCTAAATCTGACAATGACCCATTTACTATCTTTATTGAGTTTTCACTTCTGCCGGCACTCCCGGAGTGCAACCCGTTGTTTTTTTTTAACATTGGCTTGTATTAATAGAAGAGTTTTTTTCGACCCTCCAGCTCTACATCTTGGAAATACTGTCACATTTTTCAGTTTTTTCAGTACTGTCGTTAATGTTCATTTTAGGGCTAAACATGGCTCGGCACTATTGTTGTATTCAATTGAAATTTTCTATAACTTTTGGGTACAAGGATTTTTTCAACTACCCTTAAGGAACGATGACCTGCCATATTCTAATGGGGAGCTAGCGTTAAAAATTGCTACTTTGTTCGAGTTTTCCTATAATATTTACATTTTGAGTGCATTTTAGCGTAGTTGGGCAACAACATTTTCCACAACTTTTGTATTGAAATATTTTTTCGAAGACCGCTCTCCCACCCTAATTTAATTTTCTATTTTATTATATTGATCAGTAGCTCTAGTATAAGTTTTTTCGAAGCATTAACTAATTCGAACGCGTTTGCGTTTTGTCTCAAAATGTATGAAAGTGGTATGAAAACGTGAACAGCGACTCTGGTGGTCACTAGTGGAAACTAAAACAGCGAGTATAACATTTGTTGCTAACCGATGAACGCGCGTATTTCAAACTCGGTGAGAGCGTTTTCATACATTTTGAGACAAAACGCAAACGCGTTCGAATTAGTTAATGTTTCGAAAAAACTTATACTAGAGCTAAAGAAGGTGTCTCTTACATTTTTTGAGTATAAATTACCGCAACCGCTGTCCTCTAAACTATCGTGGACTTCAGGGACCCTCCTAATCGCGAGTCATTACGTCACATAAACTACTGGCCGCGTGATATAGGAGAAAAACTGCTTGGATACGGGATTTCATCCCGTTAATGGGACACGCCGTAACGGTGTATTATCTTAAATAGCTTGGACAGTCAGTTTTAGGGAGGCTGATAAACCAAGATTTTCTTCTAATAGCATACTTTACGCATTGCGGTGTCAGTAAGGCGACTTCCTGATTTGTCGAAGCCCCCTGACCAGATTTTGAATATGTCGGAAAATAAATTTAAGGCCATTGTAAAACAAACGTTGATAAATAGACCTTATTACAAACTTGACAAATACTTAGATGATAAAGAATTATGGACAAATGTAATCGCTATACCTTAATAGCACTACAACTATTGTAGTACTTGTATTTTTTTCAACCTCTGACATTCAAGAAGTGTTCTATACGAATTTATATATCAATAATTTTGACTTTGACTTTGTCGGTGCGGAGGCGGTACGATATGAGAAAACTGTCAAATGTCAGTGTCAACTATCAGTCGAGTCAGTACCGCTTTTTACTACGCCCCTACATTTAAATGAGTGCTTCCTGACTGGCGCGGGATGCGCGGTAGCGGGACGATACGAAGGCAGTACTGGTCCACTTCTGCGTATGATATTACTACTGCGCAAATGTAATACTGACAGTATTCCGTCAAGTGGGTATCTTTGTGACGTCAGTAAGTTTACGTCAAAGAAGAAAATGTCACATATCGATCCCGCCCCGCCTTACTTAGGCGGTTAACTCTCAGATCAGTTTATTTATTAATGCGCTTTTTTTAAAACCTGAATGTGGCTTTATACGCCGGGCCCAATAAAGCGATAGGAGTGCGCGGTTGGAGAGTGGCCTGGGGAAAATCCAGGGGAAACCGACACGACCACGCGGACGATTTAAACACTGAAATACTCTGAGAGTTTGCGCTTCAGTGTAATTGGTTGAGCGGCTTCGAATCTGAGGTGTCACTGGAATCGAGCTACTGGGAGTTTTGTCGCTGGTTCACTAAACCTAGCCTAACGTAGAAAAGAGTGGTCGACTATAGTGGAGTAGCTATTGTTAATGCGCGCCTACATTTAACCGAGTGCCTTCTTATTGATGTCGGATGCGCAGAATCGGTGTGGTACGAATGCAGTATTACATATCTCCTTTGAAGAAAGATGTCGCCAATAGATGCACTTTCAGGTAACACTTTCCAATACGTACCTAAAAGCCTTCTCTCGACGTACACACAGTAAATAGGTAAGAGAAGCCATTTCCTGAATGCCAACTCACAAAAAGACCCAACGACTTTCGAAGAAATGAAAACCTTTATTGTGCCACGACTAAAGGACAAACATTAAATCGATTTCCAATCGAAATAATGACATTTCCACTCGCATTCATATCCTTTTCAATTATTTAGCTGTAAACAACGTTTTGCCAACACGAAGGTTTAATTTCGCGATTATCGTAGCACAGTCGACCGACAATGGGATTCAAACAATAAATAAAGGGTTGAAATGTAATTGCAGAACAAACTGGGATCGATTAAAGCCTTCGCAGCTTGAGGGTTGAAGCCTGTTTAGAATAATTGTCTCGATTTTATGCGAACATAATTCGAGTGTGAAGTTAGAAGACTTCTTGAAATGGGAATGCGGGTAAATTTTATATGTAATACAATAGGTAAAAAATTTCTTAATGTACCACTTCAACAAAAATAACACGGTACGGTACGTAATGGCAATGAGTAAAGTAATTACAATGAGAGAGTAAACAACAGGCGGTCTTATCACTAAAGAGCGATTTCTTCCAAACAACCTTACCAAATTTTAGGTTTTTAATTAACCATTGAGGAAAAAGACATTGGGTACTTAATATATACCGTCCGTTTAGACCCCAGCCGAAATCAAAGCTACAACTTTCTCGTTTTATATCCCATCAACCATTATAGCATTCGTCCCTCTCGCACTTACATATATGCTAGTAAGGGACGACTGATATATGTCGATCATATACGCGACGCGAATTAAAATTGATGACCGGGTGAGCGAAGTGAATGAAGATCTCCAGTTCAACAAAAATGCTTCAGTATGTCTGGATTTTCATCCTACTGTTTTCCTCTAAATACCTACAGGTTAAATTCGTCAACCGATTCTCGTTAATTTTTTTGAGAACGTAGGTGTAAGGCGACTTCCTGATTTGTCGGTGCGGAGGCGGTACGATATGAGAAAACTGTCAAATGTCAGTGTCAACTGTCAGTCAACTCAGTACCACTTTTTACTGCGCCCCTACATTTAAATGAGTGCTTCCTGACTGGCGCGGGATGCGCGAAGGCGGGACGATGCGAAGACAGTACAGCGGGCCGATTTTTGAGTGTCGAACGCTCGAATTTTCACTCGAGATCTGTCAAAAAACTATGACGTTTTGACAGATGTCGAATGAAAACTCGACCGTTCGAAACTCAAAAATCGGCCCCCTGGTCCGCTTCTGCGCATAATATTACTACTGCGCAAATGTAATACTGACAGTATTCCGTCAAGTGGGAATCTTCGCGACGTCAGTAAATTTACGTCAAAGAAATTATCGATCCCGCCCCGCCAAGTCAGGAAGTCGCCTAAGGCGACTTCCTGATTTGTCAGTGCGGAGGCAGTACGATATGAGAAAAGTGTCAAATGTCAGTGTCAGCTGTCAGTCGACGCGATACCATTTTTTACTGCGCCCCTACATTTAAATGAGTGCTTCCTGACTGGCGCGGGATGCGCGGTAGCGGGACGATACGAAGGCGGTACTTCTTCGCTTCTGCGCATGATATTACTACTGCGCAAACGTAATACTGACAGTATTATATCAAGTGGGAATCTTTGCAACGTCAGTAAGTTTACGTCAAAGAAGAAAATGTCACATATCGATCCCGCCCCGCCAAGTCAGGAAGTCGCCTAAGGATATTTTTTGTAGTCTATAGCTGATTTTTATTTCCAAATACTGCGGGTTGAAAAAGTAAAAAACACGAGGCTGCAGCTCACATAGCCACTAGTTTATTAAAGTTGACAATAGCCGGTACTCGCGGTATTTGCAATATTGCCAGCTCTCAGCGTTAGAATGCCTCTTTAATTATTACTAGCGCAAGTCGCCTCGGCGTCCAGAGCCGTTGTTCATACCTATTCACAATGGCTCCTGAACGCTAACTGACCAATATAAGTTGGCCTTTCATTTAGGCTTTCTTGTTACTAATCAAGGGACCAAGTTAACCTATTGAACCTACAGTCAAGGAATACGTTTGTGAATACATATTTTGTTGTGCGGACTGGCTCGGCAATGCGTTTTGCAGAGAGCGTGTTATTTCATATTCCCTCTGTGCCCGGGCTCGTACAATGACGCATTCCTTTTTTAGAAAACACTTTAGCATAATAAGTGCCTTGGGAAAAACAAAACTATTACATTTGATTTCTGAGGGGGATTTTGTCCGTCGTCGCGTTGGTGAACACACGTGCTCTTCGCGACGACGGGCTGAATCCACTACCGTACAAAACCAGTTGTCTACTGTTACTGCCCAAACCCCAGCCAAATGCCCAGCTTGTATGCTCTTCTCAAGCAGAGACGCCTGAGATGGCTGGGGCATGTGTGCCGGATGGAATCCTCTCGAATACCCCGTCGTATTTTGCTTGGCGCTATAGCGAACGCTAAAAGGAACATTGGGAGACCAATGCTGCGCTTTAAAGACTGCGTTAAGCGTGATATGGCGGGCTTTCGAATTGATAATCAGGCCTGGGAATCACTTGCCACTGACAGAGACGGATGGCGCAAACGTGTTCTAGACGGCAGAAAGTTATGCGATGAAGCCTGGTTTGACGAATTAGCTAGTAAAAGGTGCCGCAGAAAACAAATCGGAACTAGAGCTTCTGACGTCAACTTCCCTTTAATACCTGTGGAAGATCGTGCCGTTCCCGCATTGGTCTCTACAGCCACCAAAAACGATGTTCGCAACTACACAGCAATGCTTGAATCGTCTGCAATAGACGCAAAGGCCTATGATGACTGTTACTGTCACATGGCGTCGTTGCCGATCAAATTCTTTGAACAAGTATTGATTGGCGAAATCATCATAAATTTGATGGAAAACCATTTTTAAAGAGTGAAGTGAAGTGCTTTCTGAGGGAAAATTACGGCTAAACTGAAATTTTTCATCAAGAAAGCTTTATTCAGGCTTTTTTTGAGGATACACCTACACTCAATATGTCGATCAACTGCTGGAAAATATTAAAAAGTGTTTAAGATGTCTTGCTGCATTCTGGCGCTTTTCCGCAGTCAAAATAAAAACATTCAGGAGAGCTGATTGTTTCAAACCAGCGGTTATATCGTAAATAACGCCCGTTAATACATAAGAGAACTGATAGTTTTCTAATTTAGCGTTTACCTACAACGCACTGCCCTTTTTAGAGTTCCGTAGTAAACAAGGAAACCTTATAGTTTCGCCATGTCCGTCCGTCCGTCCGTCCGTCCGTCCGACCCCCGTTTTTCTCAGTAACCGTTAGTACTAGAAAGCATCGGCGTGAAGTTAGCAGCCTAAAGCTAGCAGCCCAAGATTACCCGACCAAATAAAGGAGTCTCATCAAATTTTAGGCAGCTAACTTCACAAACCTAGCAGCCTTAATTAAAAATTGGTTGCCCTGTATGTATCATTAATAATTCTTTGTAATGAGTCGCGTTAAAATTCACAGAACGTGGCTATCTAACATTTAGAAAAAATAATTAAGCAGATAAAAATGTTGACTAACTTTATCGATTTTTCAAGTTACGCTGTCCAGATTACACTTTATAACAGTAACGATTGGTTGTCGTTTTGAAAGCCCTTTCGAATGAGACTAGTCGCGTTAGTATTGAAAGAGGATAAATATTTCAAATTCAGAGAAAATACTTAGCAGCCCAAACATTTTGACAGTTATTTTTAATTTTCCATATCAAGCTGTCCAGATTACACATTTTAACAGGCACCATTGGTTTTCACATTGAAAGCCCTTTCGAATGACACTAGTCGCGTTAAGTTTGAAAGAGGATAGCTATCTCAAATTTAAAGAGACAACTTAGCAGCATAAACATTTTGACAGTTATTTTTAATATTCCATGTCAAGCTGTCCAGATTACACTTTTTAATAGGCACCATTGGTTTTCATTTTAAAAGCCCTTTCGAATGACACTAGTCGCGTTAAGATTGAAAGAGGATAGCTATTTCAAATTCAGAGAAAATACTTAGCAGCCTAAACATTTTGACATTTATTTTTAATTTTCCATGTCAAGCAGTCCAGATTACACTTTTTAACAGGCACCATTGGTTTTCATTTTAAAAGCCCTTTCGAATGACACTAGTCGCGTTAAGATTGAAAGAGGATAGCTATTTCAAATTCAGAGAAAATACTTAGCAGCCTAAACATTTTGACAGTTATTTTTAATTTTCCATGTCAAGCTGTCCAGATTACACTTTTTAACAGGCACCATTGGTTTTCATTTTGAAAGCCCTTTCGAATGACACTAGTCGCGTTAAGATTGAAAGAGGATAGCTATTTCAAATTCAGAGAAAATACTTAGCAGCCTAAACATTTTGACATTTATTTTTAATTTTCCATGTCAAGCAGTCCAGATTACACTTTTTAACAGGCACCATTGGTTTTCACTTTGAAAGCCCTTTCGAATGACACTAGTCGCGTTAAGATTGAAAGAGGATAGCTATTTCAAATTCAGAGAAAATACTTAGCAGGCTAAACATTTTGACAGTTATTTTTAATTTTCCATATCAAGCTGTCCAGATTACACTTTTTAACAGGCACCATTGGTTTTCATTTTGAAAGCCCTTTCGAATGACACTAGTCGCGTTAAGATTGAAAGAGGATAGCTATTTCAAATTCAGAGAAAATACTTAGCAGCCTAAACATTTTGACATTTATTTTTAATTTTCCATGTCAAGCAGTCCAGATTACACTTTTTAACAGGCACCATTGGTTTTCATTTTGAAAGCCCTTTCGAATGACACTAGTCGCGTTAAGATTGAAAGAGGATAGCTATTTCAAATTCAGAGAAAATACTTAGCAGCCTAAACATTTTGACATTTATTTTTAATTTTCCATATCAAGCTGTCCAGATTACACATTTTAACAGGCACCATTGGTTTTCACATTGAAAGCCCTTTCGAATGACACTAGTCGCGTTAAGTTTGAAAGAGGATAGCTATCTCAAATTTAAAGAGACAACTTAGCAGCATAAACATTTTGACAGTTATTTTTAATATTCCATGTCAAGCTGTCCAGATTACATTTTTTAATAGGCACCATTGGTTTTCATTTTGAAAGCCCTTTCGAATGACACTAGTCGCGTTAAGATTGAAAGAGGATAGCTATTTCAAATTCAGAGAAAATACTTAGCAGCCTAAACATTTTGACATTTATTTTTAATTTTCCATGTCAAGCAGTCCAGATTACACTTTTTAACAGGCACCATTGGTTTTCATTTTGAAAGCCCTTTCGAATGACACTAGTCGCGTTAAGATTGAAAGAGGATAGCTATTTCAAATTCAGAGAAAATACTTAGCAGCCTAAACATTTTGACATTTATTTTTAATTTTCCATGTCAAGCAGTCCAGATTACACTTTTTAACAGGCACCATTGGTTTTCACTTTGAAAGCCCTTTCGAATGACACTAGTCGCGTTAAGATTGAAAGAGGATAGCTATTTCAAATTCAGAGAAAATACTTAGCAGGCTAAACATTTTGACAGTTATTTTTAATTTTCCATATCAAGCTGTCCAGATTACACATTTTAACAGGCACCATTGGTTTTCACATTGAAAGCCCTTTCGAATGACACTAGTCGCGTTAAGTTTGAAAGAGGATAGCTATCTCAAATTTAAAGAGACAACTTAGCAGCATAAACATTTTGACAGTTATTTTTAATATTCCATGTCAAGCTGTCCAGATTACACTTTTTAATAGGCACCATTGGTTTTCATTTTAAAAGCCCTTTCGAATGACACTAGTCGCGTTAAGATTGAAAGAGGATAGCTATTTCAAATTCAGAGAAAATACTTAGCAGC
Organism: Cenopis cana; assembly: GCA_951800055.1. NCBI lineage: Eukaryota > Metazoa > Arthropoda > Insecta > Lepidoptera > Tortricidae > Cenopis > Cenopis cana. Next base: position 4,671,413 of record OX637495.1, read on the forward strand.
CTAAACATTTTGACATTTATTTTTAATTTTCCATGTCAAGCAGTCCAGATTACACTTTTTAACAGGCACCATTGGTTTTCATTTTGAAAGCCCTTTCGAATGACACTAGTCGCGTTAAGATTGAAAGAGGATAGCTATTTCAAATTCAGAGAAAATACTTAGCAGCCTAAACATTTTGACATTTATTTTTAATTTTCCATGTCAAGCAGTCCAGATTACACTTTTTAACAGGCACCATTGGTTTTCACTTTGAAAGCCCTTTCGAATGACACTAGTCGCGTTAAGATTGAAAGAGGATAGCTATTTCAAATTCAGAGAAAATACTTAGCAGGCTAAACATTTTGACAGTTATTTTTAATTTTCCATATCAAGCTGTCCAGATTACACATTTTAACAGGCACCATTGGTTTTCACATTGAAAGCCCTTTCGAATGACACTAGTCGCGTTAAGTTTGAAAGAGGATAGCTATCTCAAATTTAAAGAGACAACTTAGCAGCATAAACATTTTGACAGTTATTTTTAATATTCCATGTCAAGCTGTCCAGATTACATTTTTTAATAGGCACCATTGGTTTTCATTTTGAAAGCCCTTTCGAATGACACTAGTCGCGTTAAGATTGAAAGAGGATAGCTATTTCAAATTCAGAGAAAATACTTAGCAGCCTAAACATTTTGACATTTATTTTTAATTTTCCATGTCAAGCAGTCCAGATTACACTTTTTAACAGGCACCATTGGTTTTCACTTTGAAAGCCCTTTCGAATGACACTAGTCGCGTTAAGATTGAAAGAGGATAGCTATCTCAAATTTAAAGAAAATACTTAACAGCCTAAACATTTTGACAGTTATTTTTAATTTTCCATGTCAAGCTGTCCAGATTACACTTTTTAACAGGCACCATTGGTTTTCATTTTGAAAGCCCTTTCGAATGACACTAGAAACGTTCAGATTGAAAGAGGATAGCTATTTCAAATTCAAAGAAAATACTTAGCAGCCTAAACATTTTGACAGTTATTTTTAATTTTCTATGTCAAGCTGTCCAGATTACACTTTTTAACAGGCACCATTGGTTTTCATTTTGAAAGCCCTTTCGAATGACACTAGTCGCGTTAAGATTGAAAGAGGATAGCATTTCAAATACAGAGGAAATACTTAGCAGCCTAAACATTTTGACAGTTATTTTTAATTTTCCATGTCAAGCTGTCCAGATTACACTTTTTAACAGGCACCATTGGTTTTCACTTTGAAAGCCCTTTCGAATGACACTAGTCGCGTTAAGATTGAAAGAGGATAGCTATCTCAAATTTAAAGAAAATACTTAACAGCCTAAACATTTTGACAGTTATTTTTAATTTTCCATGTCAAGCTGTCCAGATTACACTTTTTAACAGGCACCATTGGTTTTCATTTTGAAAGTCCTTTCGAATGACACTAGAAACGTTCAGATTGAAAGAGGATAGCTATTTCAAATTCAAAGAAAATACTTAGCAGCCTAAACATTTTGACAGTTATTTTTAATTTTCTATGTCAAGCTGTCCAGATTACACTTTTTAACAGGCACCATTGGTTTTCATTTTGAAAGCCCTTTCGAATGACACTAGTCGCGTTAAGATTGAAAGAGGATAGCTATTTCAAATTCAGAGAAAATACTTAGCAGGCTAAACATTTTGACAGTTATTTTTAATTTTACATGTCAAGCTGTCCAGATTACACTTTTTAACAGGCACCATTGGTTTTCATTTTGAAAGCCCTTTCGAATGACACTAGTCGCGTTAAGATTGAAAGAGGATAGCTATTTCAAATTCAGAGGAAATACTTAGCAGCCCAAACATTTTGACAGTTATTTTTAATTTTCCATGTCAAGCTGTCCAGATTACACTTTTTAACAGTAACCATTGGTTTTCATTTTGAAAGCCTTTTTGAATGACACTAGAATCGTTCAGATTGAAAGAGGATAGCTATCTCAAATTCATAGGAAATACTTAGCAGCCCAAACATTTTGACAGTTATTTTTAATTTTCCATGTCAAGCTGTCCAGATTACACTTTTTAACAGTAACCATTGGTTTTCATTTTGAAAACCTTTTTGAATGAGACTAGAAACGTTCAGATTGAAAGAGGATAGCTATCTCAAATTCATAGGAAATACTTAGCAGCCTAAACATTTTGACAGTTATTTTTAATTTTACATGTCAAGCTGTCCAGATTACTTTTTTTAACAGGCACCATTGGTTTTCATTTTGAAAGCCCTTTCGAATGACACTAGTCGCGTTCAGATTGAAAGAGGATAGCTATCTCAAATTCATAGGAAATACTTAGCAGCCCAAACATTTTGACAGTTATTTTTAATTTTCCATGTCAAGCTGTCCAGATTACACTTTTTAACAGTAACCATTGGTTTTCATTTTGAAAACCTTTTTGAATGAGACTAGAAACGTTCAGATTGAAAGAGGACAGCTATCTCAAATTCATAGGAAATACTTAGCAGCCCAAACATTTTGACAGTTATTTTTAATTTTCCATGTCAAGCTGTCCAGATTACACTTTTTAACAGTAACCATTGGTTTTCATTTTGAAAGCCTTTTTGAATGAGACTAGAATCGTTCAGATTGAAAGAGGATAGCTATCTCAAATTCATAGGAAATACTTAGCAGCCCAAACATTTTGACAGTTATTTTTAATTTTCCATGTCAAGCTGTCCAGATTACACTTTTTCACAGACACCATTGGTTTTCATTTTGAAAGCCCTTTTGAATGACACTAGAAACGTTCAGATTGAAAGAGGATAGCTATCTCAAATTCATAGGAAATACTTAGCAGCCCAAACATTTTGACAGTTATTTTTAATTTTCCCTGTCTAGCTGTCCAGATTACACTCTTTAACAGGCACCATTTCATTTTGAAAGCCCTTTCGAATGACACTAGTCGCGTTAAGATTGAAAGAGGATAGCTATTTCAAATACAGAGGAAATACTTAGCAGCCTAAACATTTTGACAGTTATTTTTAATTTTCCATGTCAAGCTGTCCAGATTACACTTTTTAACAGGCACCATTGGTTTTCATTTTGAAAGCCCTTTCGAATGACACTAGTCGCGTTAAGATAACAGCAAAAGGCCGAAAGGGCTTTCAAAATGAAAACCAATGGTGCCTATAAAAGAGTGTAATCTGGACAGCTTGACATGGAAAATTAAAAATAACTGTCAAAATGTTTAGGCTGCTAAGTATTTTCTCTGAATTTGAAATAGCTATCCTCTTTCAATCTGAACGTTTCTAGTGTCATTCGAAAGGGCTTTCAAAATGAAAACCAATGGTGCCTGTTAAAAAGTGTAATCTTGACAGCTAAACAGGGAAAATTAAAAATAACTGTCAAAATGTTTGGGCTGCTAAGTATTTCCTATGAATTTGAGATAGCTGTCCTCTTTCAATCTGAACGTTTCTAGTGTCATTCGAAAGGGCTTTCAAAATGAAAACCAATGGTGCCTGTGAAAAAGTGTAATCTGGACAGCTTGACATGGAAAATTAAAAATAACTGTCAAAATGTTTGGGCTGCTAAGTATTTCCTATGAATTTGAGATAGCTATCCTCTTTCAATCTGAACGTTTCTAGTCTCATTCGAAAAGGCTTTCAAAATGAAAACCAATGGTTACTGTTAAAAAGTGTAATCTGGACAGCTTGACATGTAAAATTAAAAATAACTGTCAAAATGTTTGGGCTGCTAAGAATTTCCTCTGAATTTAAAATAGCTATCCTCTTTCAATCTTAACGCGACTAGTGTCATTCGAAAGGGCTTTCAAAATGAAATGGTGCCTGTTAAAGAGTGTAATCTGGACAGCTAGACAGGGAAAATTAAAAATAACTGTCAAAATGTTTAGGCTGCTAAGTATTTCCTCTGAATTTGAAATAGCTATCCTCATTCAATCTTAACGCGACTAGTGTCATTCGAAAGGGCTTTCAAAATGAAAACCAATGGTGTCTCTTAAAAAGTGTAATCTGGACAGCTTGACATGGAAAATTAAAAATAACTGTCAAAATGTTTAGGCTGCTAAGTATTTCCTCTGAATTTGAGATAGCTATCCTCTTTCAATCTGAACGTTTCTAGTGTCATTCGAAAGGGCTTTCAAAATGAAAACCAATGGTGCCTGTTAAAAAGTGTAATCTGGACAGCTTGACATGGAAAATTAAAAATAACTGTCAAAATGTTTAGGCTGCTAAGTATTTCCTCTGAATTTGAAATAGCTATCCTCATTCAATCTTAACGCGACTAGTGTCATTCGAAAGGACTTTTAAAATGAAAACCAATGGTGTCTCTTAAAAAGTGTAATCTGGACAGCTTGACATGGAAAATTAAAAATAACTGTCAAAATGTTTAGGCTGCTAAGTATTTCCTCTGAATTTGAGATAGCTATCCTCTTTCAATCTGAACGTTTCTAGTGTCATTCGAAAGGGCTTTCAAAATGAAAACCAATGGTGCCTGTTAAAAAGTGTAATCTGGACAGCTTGACATGGAAAATTAAAAATAACTGTCAAAATGTTTAGGCTGCTAAGTATTTCCTCTGAATTTGAAATAGCTATCCTCTTTCAATCTTAACGCGACTAGTGTCATTCGAAAGGGCTTTCAAAATGAAAACCAATGGTGTCTCTTAAAAAGTGTAATCTGGACAGCTTGACATGGAAAATTAAAAATAACTGTCAAAATGTTTAGGCTGCTAAGTATTTCCTCTGAATTTGAGATAGCTATCCTCTTTCAATCTGAACGTTTCTAGTGTCATTCGAAAGGGCTTTCAAAATGAAAACCAATGGTGCCTGTTAAAAAGTGTAATCTGGACAGCTTGACATGGAAAATTAAAAATAACTGTCAAAATGTTTAGGCTGCTAAGTATTTCCTCTGAATTTGAAATAGCTATCCTCTTTCAATCTGAACGTTTCTAGTGTCATTCGAAAGGGCTTTCAAAATGAAAACCAATGGTGCCTGTTAAAAAGTGTAATCTGGACAGCTTGACATGGAAAATTAAAAATAACTGTCAAAATGTTTAGGCTGCTAAGTATTTTCTTTAAATTTGAGATAGCTATCCTCTTTCAATCTTAACGCGACTAGTGTCATTCGAAAGGGCTTTCAAAGTGAAAACCAATGGTGCCTGTTAAAAAGTGTAATCTGGACTGCTTGACATGGAAAATTAAAAATAAATGTCAAAATGTTTAGGCTGCTAAGTATTTTCTCTGAATTTGAAATAGCTATCCTCTTTCAATCTTAACGCGACTAATGTCATTCGAAAGGGCTTTCAAAATGAAAACCAATGGTGCCTATAAAAAAGTGTAATCTGGACAGCTTGACATGGAAAATTAAAAATAACTGTCAAAATGTTTAGGCTGCTAAGTATTTCCTCTGAATTTGAAATAGCTATCCTCTTTCAATCTGAACGTTTCTAGTGTCATTCGAAAGGGCTTTCAAAATGAAAACCAATGGTGCCTGTTAAAAAGTGTAATCTGGACAGCTTGACATGGAAAATTAAAAATAACTGTCAAAATGTTTAGGCTGCTAAGTATTTTCTTTAAATTTGAGATAGCTATCCTCTTTCAATCTTAACGCGACTAGTGTCATTCGAAAGGGCTTTCAAAGTGAAAACCAATGGTGCCTGTTAAAAAGTGTAATCTGGACTGCTTGACATGGAAAATTAAAAATAAATGTCAAAATTTTTAGGCTGAAAAGTATTTTCTCTAAATTTGAAATAGCTATCCTCTTTCAATCTTAACGCGACTAATGTCATTCGAAAGGGCTTTCAAAATGAAAACCAATGGTGCCTGTTAAAAAGTGTAATCTGGACAGCTAAACAGGGAAAATTAAAAATAACTGTCAAAATGTTTGGGCTGCTAAGTATTTCCTATGAATTTGAGATAGCTATCCTCTTTCAATCTGAACGTTTCTAGTGTCATTCGAAAGGGCTTTCAAAATGAAAACCAATGGTGCCTGTTAAAAAGTGTAATCTGGACAACTTGACATGGAAAATTAAAAATAACTGTCAAAATTTTTAGGCTGCTAAGTATTTTCTCTGAATTTGAAATAGCTATCCTCTTTCAATCTTAACGCGACTAGTGTCATTCGAAAGGGCTTTCAAAATGAAAACCAATGGTGCCTGTTAAAAAGTGTAATCTGGACAGCTTGACATGGAAAATTAAAAATAACTGTCAAAATGTTTGGGCTGCTAAGTATTTCCTATGAATTTGAGATAGCTATCCTCTTTCAATCTGAACGTTTCTAGTCTCATTCGAAAAGGCTTTCAAAATGAAAACCAATGGTTACTGTTAAAAAGTGTAATCTGGACAGCTTGACATGGAAAATTAAAAATAACTGTCAAAATGTTTGGGCTGCTAAGTATTTCCTATGAATTTGAGATAGCTATCCTCTTTCAATCTGAACGTTTCTAGTCTCATTCGAAAAGGCTTTCAAAATGAAAACCAATGGTGCCTGTTAAAAAGTGTAATCTGGACAGCTTGACATGTAAAATTAAAAATAACTGTCAAAATGTTTAGCCTGCTAAGTATTTCCTCTGAATTTGAAATAGCTATCCTCATTCAATCTTAACGCGACTAGTGTCATTCGAAAGGGCTTTCAAAATGAAAACCAATGGTGTCTCTTAAAAAGTGTAATCTGGACAGCTTGACATGGAAAATTAAAAATAACTGTCAAAATGTTTAGGCTGCTAAGTATTTCCTCTGAATTTGAGATAGCTATCCTCTTTCAATCTGAACGTTTCTAGTGTCATCTTTCTTTCTTTTTTAACTAAAGCCGGGTCTAAGACTGTGACATACTTTTTAGATATATTAAATAACTTATTTGACTCGGGGCTAGTCCCGGATCCTTGGAAGGAGCAATTCGTGATACCTATTTTAAAACCTGGCAAGGAAGCTGACCTAGCGACTTCTTATCGCCCTATCGCTCTCTCGTCTACTCTCTGCAAAATAACGGAACATCTTTTCAAAAACCGTCTGGATTGGTTCCTGGAGAATCATAATTACCTGTCCCGTTTTCAGTTTGGCTTTCGTAAGGGCAGAAGCGTTTCGGACAGCCATTGTATCCTTTCTACAGATATTCGCTTGGCTTTTTCTAGAAATGAGTCTGTAGCTGCTGCGTTTTTGGACATTTGCTCTGCTTATGATAACGTCATCCTTTCAGTACTCAGGACTAAGATGTCAAAGCTGAGTATCCCCTCGAAAGTTATTGATTTTATCTCCAGCCTTCTTATGTCTAGGAGGATCAAGGTGAGATGGCAGGGCAGAATTGTTGGCGAGAGATTTTTATGGAAAGGCCTGCCGCAAGGCTCGGTCCTTAGTCCCCTCCTCTACAATTTATATACCTTAGACTTGGATAGGTCGGTCAATATGCATTGCAAAATTCTTCAATATGCGGACGATATTGCCATATACTGTAATGACAGGTCTCCTCAAAATGCATCCGAAAAAATAAATTCCGCTCTGGAGTCGCTCCAGACTTGGCTGTCTGCTCACGGTCTCTCCCTATCACCATCCAAGAGTTCGGCTATCATTTTTTCCAGAAGCAGACAATCTCCTCAATGCAACATTAGTCTTGGCGATGAATCCATTCCTGTCAAAGATTCCATAAAATTTTTAGGGGTTATCTTCGATAGGCGTCTTCAAGGTGTTCCCCACCTCTCGTACGTGGTCAAGAAGTGCGAAAAAAACATTAATATGTTAAGAACCCTCTCTGGTGCTTGGTGGGGCGCCCACCCTTATTCTCAAAAACTCCTTTATAACGCCTTTATTAGATGCCACTTGGACTTTGGTACTTTTATCTTCGAACCTTGCAATAAAGGAGCCCTTAAGGTCTTGGAGATGATTCAGATGAAAGCCCTTAGAATAGTCGCCGGATGTATGAAGTCTTCTCCCAACAGAGCCATACAGGTAGAGTGTGGCGACCCTCCTCTCGACCTGAGACGCAAATATCTATCGGATCGTTTCCTTTTTCGTTCTGTGAGCTTATCGTCCCACCCCCTGATTCCCAAATTAAAACTATTACAGAGCTACTGCTCATCTAAGCCTTATTGGCGGAATAAAACTAAGCCCAATCTAGTTCAGAGTCTCGAAAAAATCTCCTCCCTCAGAGCCCCCGTGCAAAGATCCCCTTCCCTTCCTTTGTATTCAATTCCCTATGACGCCATTCCTCTTTTCCCTAATGTTCTCTTCAACACAGGTATATCAAAAAAAACTATTGACTGCAATGCTGCGCTTAATGAATTTGCCCATTCAAATTTTCCTAATCATCTTTATTTTTATACAGATGCTTCCAAGCTCTCTGACCTCGGGTGTGTGGGTTGTGCTGTTGTCTGCCCCACCATTAATGTATGTCTTAAATACAAACTTCCTCCTGAATCTTCGGTCTTTTCTGGCGAAGGCTTAGCCCTCTGTACTGCTATTAACTATGCATTACATAATAATATCCCTAAATCCGTAGTATTCACTGATTGTCTAAGCGTGCTCCAAGCCATTTCTACTCACCCTTTCAAAAACTGTTTCCGCAATTACATAATTTCTCAAATAAAAAATGCCATTCTTTCCTGCCAGCTTGCCAATCTCGAGATTTCGTTTGTATGGATCCCCAGTCATCGAGGTATAGTAGGCAATGAAATTGCTGACCAGGCTGCGAAGGATGCAGTCCTTCATGGTAATGACTCCTTTTATAAAATTCTCCCATCAGATTTGGTGACTATTCCAACTAAAATCTTATCCAAGAAATGGTCTTCTCGTTGGAACTCGTCAAAGAAATGTTTTTACTGGTTTGTTCAGCCGAAAATACCCTCGCGTCCGTGGTTTTTTAAAAATCGCTCCCTTTCAAAAAGACACACCAGCATCATCATCAGACTTCGCCTTGGTCGGGTTTGTTCGCCGGAGCTCCTGTTTAGGTTCGGACTTAGAGACTCCCCTTTGTGTGAGTGTGGGAGAGAGGTTGGTTCTGTAGATCATATATTTTTTAACTGCCCGAGAAATTCCCCCTTCTTTAATCTATACTCTATGCTGCCTAAATTAAAAATCCCCCTTCCCATTAATATAGCTTCCCTTATTTGTCTAACTGACAATAAGAAAGTGTTTCGTTTACTTGCCAAGTTTGTAGAGAAGAATAATATTAGACTCTAACTGTAGCTATAAGGAAATAGACTTAATTGGGTTTTGTGTGGTGCTGCGTCTCACTTACTGTAGACACTTATAGTTTGTGTATTTGTTGTATTTTAACTGTGGTGTCAGGGTGTAGTTGTATGTTTGTGTTGTCCGTTTGTTCACAGGTCGTGAGCAGCTCTCGTGTTACTCGATACTAGAGCTCCCGATACACGTGTACACGTTGACACGGGTACCCGTGTTCTTAAGCCCGGCGGTGCTAAGAACCCGAACTACACGAACCCGCCGGGATCCGTGAAACGTGTACACGGGTACCCGTGTACCCGTGTACACGTTTCACGGATCCCGGCACACGAATACACGAAATCACGGATCTTATTTACACGCCGGTTCGACCCTTCGTTCACGTGTAGCGAAGATTCGTGCTATGCAGAGAAATGATTGAATATGTGATAGATTAGGAAGATACAATTATTTTGATTTTTATTGATTGGTAATGTTAATAATAGGTAAGTAACACACTTTTGTTTCAATAAATGTATATAATTTGAGATTAAATATGACACGAAAAATATCGTAGTAACCGTTGACTTCACTGATAGGTATAAGATGAAATTATTTAAGATGTCCGACTTTTTTATAAAACTGCCATTAGATTCCCGCGCGCTGATTTGCGGTGCTGTTAAACCTTCTTGCTTTTACAATAAAGTCGCTTTTTGAATGGACTAATTTGGTACAACTCGGACAGTTTAAATAATTTTAAGTCTATCATTGATGTAGTTTTTAGATACTAATGCTTAGTTAAATTACCACAAACGGCTAGGTATGTCATATTTTCCTTTGGAGCGCGCGTTGAACAAACCAGTATAATATCGAGACCTGAAGCATCTATGAGTAATCCGAAAACCCTCTATCATTGGGTAGCTTGATAGATCAATTCGCTACCGCTTCGATGTATTGACAATAGCGCTGATAAATAAACTGTGTGTTTTATTTAAATATTGAATAGCGTAAAGAAAATTTACAATAATTTATACTTAGAGTTCATAACAATATGGGGTTTAAATGGCCAAAAAAAACCTGACAATTAGGACATGACGTTAATAAACAAAGTGCAGCTGTTTCATTCAATAGAGCGTGTTATTTTTACAACATGCATTGGTGGTTTTGGCCTTATCTCTTTGTAATTAGCACAATACATAGGCAAAAATACAACAAACAATCTTGCAGGTAGGATTATCCCATTGTTTTGTTGCCGCGCGGCACTATAAAGTATTTTGACGATAAACGATGAATAATATCCAAGCCTAAAATGTATAAAGTATCTCATAGAACTTTAGTTAGACTACAGTTCGCCACTTAGTCAGTTGGATACTAAAGTCTCTCTACGTTAATCGTACCGTTTTGTTTTATGAATAGTTTTTGTTGTGTTGTTTGCGTTCGTTTGTTGTTTGCAGTTAATTTATTTTTATAAACTTTATTGTTAAAAAATGAAAATGAGTTTGGAAGTTTGCCACGAGTTGGTGACAAAGGCTTTTGCTCTTTGTGCAATGACCGGGCAAATAACGAGTTTTCGTGCCATGGTGGGTCAACAGGAGCCATAGGAAGACATTTGTTATCCATACATCAAAAATCACCCACCATGACGTTTCCTGAGTAAGTACATATCTTCCTACTACTGTACTTCGTATAGCCTCCTACATATTTTTTGCGTATTAACGTATGTTGGTTGTTTTGACGAATCCTATAAGCACCTGCCTACTTTACACTTTCTGACGATGGTCTGATGATGTAGTCAGGAGTGGATAGTGGAACTCTTCATTGGCTACTGACTAAAGTTAGATACAGATACCGAATACTGTATATTTTTTTAGGTAATGATATTGATAGCCAATACTTTCTTTTGTTTCCGAATTATCTTTGGTGCTTTCACTGTCCGGCGACACGGCGAGTCGCTTCCAACAGTTCCGAACATTCATTACATAGTTAAGAACATGGTATTTTCGATAACTTATTAGACGAGACGATAACATAGGATAGGATACGTATTACGTATTCTAGATTGTTTAATGCACCGCCTGCTTCAGGTGTTTACAAAGAAATGAACCGCCACGACTTAATCCTATTGTTAATGTTATTGCACTTATTGCTAATGAATGGCGGTCTCAAACGCGGCAAACACGCCGGACAATAAATACTATTCATGCTGAATTGCTGAGACTTACTAAGAATCTAGCGATAAGCGTAGGCAAGCCATGGGTTTTTTTTTGCCTGCCATTATTTGCTATCTCTTTTGCCCTATTTAGCTTTTCCTAGGTGTAAAAAAGATAGTATGCTAAATACTAAAGCTCAAAATGCACTGACAGCGGTAGCGGAGCGAGGCGTTGCAGTGCGAAGGCGGTAGCGGTTGTAATATTCGAACTAATATGAAAGGGTCCGCACAGAATACCGACCGGGAAAAAAGCGTGGCGGTGTTGGCGCGGTACCGGTACCGGAGCGGAGGCGGCGAACCGCCTGCACCGCCCCGCCCCGCCACCGCGACGCGCTCGCCTGTCTGTACAGGCGGCTCGCCACCTCCAAGCCGGTACCGGTACCGCGCCGCTACCGCCACGCTTTTTTCTCGGCCGGTATTAGTTCGAATATTACAAGCGGTACCGCCTCCACACCGCGACGCCCCGCTCCGCTACCGCTGTCAGTGCGTTTCGAGCTTTAAGCTCAAAACGCAAAGAGCGCGGCGCGGCGCGGTCCGGGGCGGAGGCAGTACTGCGGTAAAGCGAAAGCGGCCCGGAGGACGTCGCACCAAAGAACCGCCCGGTATCCGCGCGGGATTGCGGCGCGGAGGCGGCGTTATATTGCCCATTTTCTCACTTAATAATTCCTTTTTTATTGCATTACAGTAATCTTTTTCCTGCGTATTATAAAGGCCCGGGTCCGGTTTAACAAGTTTAGTATATTTTTCATTGCTACGCATTGCAGAAACGAATAAAACGTAAACTAAAGTGGTAAAAAAATACAACTCCTGTCACCGCTCTGAGCACGCCTCCAAACCGCGCCGCGCCGCCACCACCGGTGCGAGCCGGTACACTGACAGCTGTGTAATACAACGTCACACCGCTTTACCGCCCCGCCCCACCACCGCCACGCGCTCGCCTGTCTGTGCAGGCGGTTCGCCGCCTCCGCGCCGGTACCGGCTCCGCGCCGCCACCGCTACGCTTTTTTCCCGGCCGGTTTTCTGTGCGGACCCTTTCATATTAGTTCGAATATTACAACCGGCACCGCCCCGCTTCGCTACCGCTGTCAGTGCGTTTCGAACTTTAGGGAGGTTGGTGATGAACTTATCTTATCAAAACACAGTAATGTTCTGTGCCCAAACGCGAGGGGTATACAATACAAGTAGCCATTCAAGAGTTCCGCAATCCACCATCTGGGTCCATCATCAGATGAGGTCAGCTCAATTGTACCAAATTATTATTTTGTATTTGTTCACTATCAAATTAAAAATAATTCGATTACCAAAATTATGTCATAGTTCATAAAGACCACTATGATAGTAAGATTTAATTAGATGTACGTCAAGTACAATGTAAAGCAGTTAGTACTTTAGTACCTACTACCCTATACCTACCTAATAAGTCATATTTGCCCCGGGTACCTAGACTGCATTCGTAGAATATGATTTAAAATAAAAAATCATGATTAAATTTATTTGACTAAGAATAATTTAACCCCACGTTCTCTCACGTAAGAATTATTCCCGTCAAAATTATTTGAATAATTTTGTCGGGAATAAAAACAATCTGATTTAATTCTTACGAATTCTTATTCAAATAATGATTTTATTCTTCTAGGTAATAATATACATCATTGTTACTATACTGTTATGGAAGAGCGGAATTTCCTGCCACAGGTGTCCATTCACCTACTAGGAAATTCCAACCTTGGCTATCATTGAACCTATTTTGTTACCTGAATAAAACATTTTATTTTTTTATTTTTTATTTATTATTCTTGAGTGCCCAACACTGGCACTAACAGAACGTAGCACTAAACGGACAGATTTTCTTTGAAAATGTATGGTATGATTCCTAACGGCAGGTGATTTAGCAGTCGTTAAAAGCGGTCAAATGTTATATGCGGAGTCGTTATAAGCGGATTCTACTGTACTTTATTTTTATTTCGATTTACTTTTATTACCTACTTGCACCTAATGAGAACAATGGAGCTCACTATCGAAAAGAATTGACCAACATTAAGTGCAAACAATCCTATAATAAATACCATGCATGCTAGGCAGTTGGTCACTAAGGGCAATAAAGATTCGAACACCTGCATCTCGCAGTTGACTTTATGTTGCCGATTGTTTATTATTGTGCCTTTTGTTATTATTTACCATCGGATCCACGTTGACTATACTAGATGTGGCGGCGTTATCTTAAGTGTTATATTTAATAAGTAAAATTAATCCAATTTCGAGGTCGCGTATAAAGAAACGATAAATTCAGAAAATGTGAATTGTGCGTGTGTTAACTAATTTAACTGAATTAATACCACTCTTGACACCCAATTGAGCTGAATTTTAGTATAATATCTATTTATATTTGGTCACCATAGGTTAGATGACTCATGTTACAATTTATTACACAGTGTGGCTTTATATAGAAAAAAAATCAACAAGAAATTAATCAAAATCACAAAACAAATGGGACTACAAAAAATCGTAAAAAGTTTTTTTTTGTAAAGTCCGAAATTTAAATAAAAGGTTACCAATAGAATTCAATAAAAATGAAATTGTATGGCAACTTGGCAACTATGTACCTACATAAACGCAATATTTTACGACCAAAATGGCTAATTCCCCTTCTTTCCATACAACGGTAGTACGAGGCTACGAAAGTGTGACGTCACATTTTGCTGTCAGTCAGTACTCAGTACCTATGGAGCGTTTTCTGTGCTCGTCAGCTATGCTGTACTTTGTCATTTTTAGGGTTCCGTACCCGAAGAGTCAAAACGGAACCCTATTGCTGTCACTCACGCGTCCGTCCGTCCGTTAGTCCGTAGTCTGTCACAGTGGTTTTACAGCTAAATCGTTGGAGCTACAGTCTTCCAATTTGATGATGATGATGAAGCATCTTGGTGGCCAAAAGCTATACAAATAGTCAACAGTTATTGCTAAATGTTATAAGAGGAGATCCCATACGGTACTAGTGGGGCGCGAAAACAAAACCAATTTAATTATGCGGTTGGTACGGAACCCTAAATGTGCGAAATCGGACTCGCACTTGGCCGGTTTTTGTCGCTGTAATTGTAGTTGAAGGACGGGTTAGGCGCGCGTGTATTTAAGGTCCGTTCCGCCGTGTACACGGGTACACGGGTACACGGATACACGGATCTTAATTACACGTGTACACGACTACCCGTGTAGAACGGGTCAGAAACCCGTGTACGTGTAGTACGGAAACGGATACCGAACACGTGTACACGAAACCCGGACACGACCGCGAGCCCTACTCGATACTGGCAAATTTGAGCTAACCCTGTTGGCCAGAAAGCCACAAAAAAAGAGAAGAAGAAGAAGAAATAGCTATCCTCTTTCAATCTTAACGCGACTAGTGTCATTCGAAAGGGCTTTCAAAATGAAAACCAATGGTGCCTGTTAAAAAGTGTAATCTGGACAGCTTGACATGGAAAATTAAAAATAACTGTCAAAATGTTTAGGCTGCTAAGTATTTCCTCTGAATTTGAAATAGCTATCCTCATTCAATCTTAACGCGACTAGTGTCATTCGAAAGGGCTTTCAAAATGAAAACCAATGGTGTCTCTTAAAAAGTGTAATCTGGACAGCTTGACATGGAAAATTAAAAATAACTGTCAAAATGTTTAGGCTGCTAAGTATTTCCTCTGAATTTGAGATAGCTATCCTCTTTCAATCTGAACGTTTCTAGTGTCATTCGAAAGGGCTTTCAAAATGAAAACCAATGGTGCCTGTTAAAAAGTGTAATCTGGACAGCTTGACATGTAAAATTAAAAATAACTGTCAAAATGTTTGGGCTGCTAAGAATTTCCTCTGAATTTAAAATAGCTATCCTCTTTCAATCTTAACGCGACTAGTGTCATTCGAAAGGGCTTTCCAAATGAAAACCAATGGTGCCTGTTAAAAAGTGTAATCTGGACAGCTTGACATGGAAAATTAAAAATAACTGTCAAAATGTTTAGGCTGCTAAGTATTTCCTCTGAATTTGAAATAGCTAGCCTCATTCAATCTTAACGCGACTAGTGTCATTCGAAAGGGCTTTCAAAATGAAAACCAATGGTGTCTCTTAAAAAGTGTAATCTGGACAGCTTGACATGGAAAATTAAAAATAACTGTCAAAATGTTTAGGCTGCTAAGTATTTCCTCTGAATTTGAGATAGCTATCCTCTTTCAATCTGAACGTTTCTAGTGTCATTCGAAAGGGCTTTCAAAATGAAAACCAATGGTGCCTGTTAAAAAGTGTAATCTGGACAGCTTGACATGGAAAATTAAAAATAACTGTCAAAATGTTTAGGCTGCTAAGTATTTCCTCTGAATTTGAAATAGCTATCCTCTTTCAATCTTAACGCGACTAGTGTCATTCGAAAGGGCTTTCAAAATGAAAACCAATGGTGTCTCTTAAAAAGTGTAATCTGGACAGCTTGACATGGAAAATTAAAAATAACTGTCAAAATGTTTAGGCTGCTAAGTATTTCCTCTGAATTTGAGATAGCTATCCTCTTTCAATCTGAACGTTTCTAGTGTCATTCGAAAGGGCTTTCAAAATGAAAACCAATGGTGCCTGTTAAAAAGTGTAATCTGGACAGCTTGACATGGAAAATTAAAAATAACTGTCAAAATGTTTAGGTTGCTAAGTATTTCCTCTGAATTTGAAATAGCTATCCTCTTTCAATCTGAACGTTTCTAGTGTCATTCGAAAGGGCTTTCAAAATGAAAACCAATGGTGCCTGTTAAAAAGTGTAATCTGGACAGCTTGACATGGAAAATTAAAAATAACTGTCAAAATGTTTAGGCTGCTAAGTATTTTCTTTAAATTTGAGATAGCTATCCTCTTTCAATCTTAACGCGACTAGTGTCATTCGAAAGGGCTTTCAAAGTGAAAACCAATGGTGCCTGTTAAAAAGTGTAATCTGGACTGCTTGACATGGAAAATTAAAAATAAATGTCAAAATGTTTAGGCTGCTAAGTATTTTCTCTGAATTTGAAATAGCTATCCTCTTTCAATCTTAACGCGACTAATGTCATTCGAAAGGGCTTTCAAAATGAAAACCAATGGTGCCTATAAAAAAGTGTAATCTGGACAGCTTGACATGGAAAATTAAAAATAACTGTCAAAATGTTTAGGCTGCTAAGTATTTTCTTTAAATTTGAGATAGCTATCCTCTTTCAATCTTAACGCGACTAGTGTCATTCGAAAGGGCTTTCAAAGTGAAAACCAATGGTGCCTGTTAAAAAGTGTAATCTGGACAGCTAAACAGGGAAAATTAAAAATAACTGTCAAAATGTTTGGGCTGCTAAGTATTTCCTATGAATTTGAGATAGCTATCCTCTTTCAATCTGAACGTTTCTAGTGTCATTCGAAAGGGCTTTCAAAATGAAAACCAATGGTGCCTGTTAAAAAGTGTAATCTGGACAACTTGACATGGAAAATTAAAAATAACTGTCAAAATTTTTAGGCTGCTAAGTATTTTCTCTGAATTTGAAATAGCTATCCTCTTTCAATCTTAACGCGACTAGTGTCATTCGAAAGGGCTTTCAAAATGAAAACCAATGGTGCCTGTTAAAAAGTGTAATCTGGACAGCTAAACAGGGAAAATTAAAAATAACTGTCAAAATGTTTGGGCTGCTAAGTATTTCCTATGAATTTGAGATAGCTATCCTCTTTCAATCTGAACGTTTCTAGTGTCATTCGAAAGGGCTTTCAAAATGAAAACCAATGGTGCCTGTTAAAAAGTGTAATCTGGACAACTTGACATGGAAAATTAAAAATAACTGTCAAAATTTTTAGGCTGCTAAGTATTTTCTCTGAATTTGAAATAGCTATCCTCTTTCAATCTTAACGCGACTAGTGTCATTCGAAAGGGCTTTCAAAATGAAAACCAATGGTGCCTGTTAAAAAGTGTAATCTGGACAGCTAAACAGGGAAAATTAAAAATAACTGTCAAAATGTTTGGGCTGCTAAGTATTTCCTATGAATTTGAGATAGCTATCCTCTTTCAATCTGAACGTTTCTAGTGTCATTCGAAAGGGCTTTCAAAATGAAAACCAATGGTGCCTGTTAAAAAGTGTAATCTGGACAACTTGACATGGAAAATTAAAAATAACTGTCAAAATTTTTAGGCTGCTAAGTATTTTCTCTGAATTTGAAATAGCTATCCTCTTTCAATCTTAACGCGACTAGTGTCATTCGAAAGGGCTTTCAAAATGAAAACCAATGGTGCCTGTTAAAAAGTGTAATCTGGACAGCTAAACAGGGAAAATTAAAAATAACTGTCAAAATGTTTGGGCTGCTAAGTATTTCCTATGAATTTGAGATAGCTATCCTCTTTCAATCTGAACGTTTCTAGTGTCATTCGAAAGGGCTTTCAAAATGAAAACCAATGGTGCCTGTTAAAAAGTGTAATCTGGACAGCTTGACATGGAAAATTAAAAATAACTGTCAAAATGTTTGGGCTGCTAAGTATTTCCTCTGAATTTGAAATAGCTATCCTCTTTAAATCTTAACGCGACTAGTGTCATTCGAAAGGGCTTTCAAAGGAAAACCAATGGTGCCTGTTAAAAAATGTAATCTGGACAGCTTGACATGGAAAATTAAAAATAACTGTCAAAATGTTTAGGCTGCTAAGTATTTCCTATGAATTTGAGATAGTTATCCTCTTTCAATCTGAACGTTTCTAGTCTCATTCAAAAAGGTTTTCAAAATGAAAACCAATGGTTACTGTTAAAAAGTGTAATCTGGACAGCTTGACATGGAAAATTAAAAATAACTGTCAAAATGTTTGGGCTGCTAAGTATTTCCTCTGAATTTAAAATAGCTATCCTCTTTCAATCTTAACGCGACTAGTGTCATTCGAAAGGGCTTTCAAAATGAAAACCAATGGTGCCTGTTAAAAAGTGTAATCTGGACAGCTTGACATGGAAAATTAAAAATAACTGTCAAAATGTTTAGGCTGCTAAGTATTTTATCTGAATTTGAAATAGCTATCCTCTTTCAATCTTAATGCGACTAATGTCATTCGAAAGGGCTTTTAAAATGAAAACCAATGGTGCCTGTGAAAAGGTGTAATCTGGACAGCTTGACATGGAAAATTAAAAATAACTGTCAAAATGTTTGGGCTGCTAAGTATTTTCTCTGAATTTGAAATAGCTATCCTCTTTCAATCTGAACGTTTCTAGTGTCATTCGAAAGGGCTTTCAAAATGAAAACCAATGGTGCCTGTTAAAAAGTGTAATCTGGACAGCTTGACATGGAAAATTAAAAATGACTGTCAAAATATTTAGGCTGCTAAGTATTTCCTCTGAATTTGAGATAGCTATCCTCTTTCAATCTGAACGTTTCTAGTCTCATTCGAAAAGGCTTTCAAAATGAAAACCAATGGTTACTGTTAAAAAGTGTAACCTGGACAGCTTGACATGGAAAATTAAAAATAACTGTCAAAATGTTTGGGCTGCTAAGTATTTCCTCTGAATTTGAAATAGCTATCCTCTTTCAATCCTAACGCGACTAGTGTCATTCGAAAGGGCTTTCAAAATGAAAACCAATGGTGCCTGTTAAAAAGTGTAATCTGGACAGCTTGACATGGAAAATTAAAAATAACTGTCAAAATGTTTAGGCTGCTAAGTATTTTATCTGAATTTGAAATAGCTATCCTCTTTCAATCTTAATGCGACTTATGTCATTCGAAAGGGCTTTTAAAATGAAAACCAATGGTGCCTGTTAGAAAGTGTAATCTATACAGCTTGACATGGAAAATTAAAAATAACTGTCAAAATGTTTAGGCTGCTAAGTATTTTCTCTGAATTTGAAATAGCTATCCTCTTTCAATCTGAACGTTTCTAGTGTCATTCGAAAGGGCTTTCAAAATGAAAACCAATGGTGCCTGTTAAAAAGTGTAATCTGGACAGCTAAACAGGGAAAATTAAAAATAACTGTCAAAATGTTTGGGCTGCTAAGTATTTCCTATGAATTTGAGATAGCTGTCCTCTTTCAATCTGAACGTTTCTAGTGTCATTCGAAAGGGCTTTCAAAATGAAAACCAATGGTGCCTGTGAAAAAGTGTAATCTGGACAGCTTGACATGGAAAATTAAAAATAACTGTCAAAATGTTTGGGCTGCTAAGTATTTCCTCTGAATTTGAAATAGCTATCCTCTTTCAATCTTAACGCGACTAGTGTCAATCGAAAGGGCTTTCAAAATAAAAACCAATGGTGTCTCTTAAAAAGTGTAATCTGGACAGCTTGAAATGGAAAATTAAAAATAACTGTCAAAATTTATAGGCTGAAAAGTATTTTCTCTAAATTTGAAATAGCTATCTTCTTTCAATCTTAACGCGACTAATGTCATTCGAAAGGGCTTTCAAAGGAAAACCAATGGTGCCTGTTAAAAAGTGTAATCTGGACAGCTTGACATGGAAAATTAAAAATAACTGTCAAAATGTTTAGGCTGCTAAGTATTTCCTATGAATTTGAGATAGTTATCCTCTTTCAATCTGAACGTTTCTAGTCTCATTCAAAAAGGTTTTCAAAATGAAAACCAATGGTGCCTGTTAAAAAGTGTAATCTGGACAGCTTGACATGGAAAATTAAAAATAACTGTCAAAATGTTTAGGCTGCTAAGTATTTTCTCTGAATTTGAAATAGCTATCCTCTTTCAATCTGAACGTTTCTAGTGTCATTCGAAAGGGCTTTCAAAATGAAAACCAATGGTGCCTGTTAAAAAGTGTAATCTGGACAGCTTGACATGGAAAATTAAAAATAACTGTCAAAATGTTTAGGCTGCTAAGTATTTTCTTTAAATTTGAGATAGCTATCCTCTTTCAATCTTAACGCGACTAGTGTCATTCGAAAGGGCTTTCAAAATGAAAACCAATGGTGCCTGTTAAAAAGTGTAATCTGGACAGCTAAACAGGGAAAATTAAAAATAACTGTCAAAATGTTTGGGCTGCTAAGTATTTCCTATGAATTTGAGATAGCTATCCTCTTTCAATCTGAACGTTTCTAGTCTCATTCGAAAAGGCTTTCAAAATGAAAACCAATGGTTACTGTTAAAAAGTGTAATCTGGACAGCTTGACATGGAAAATTAAAAATAACTGTCAAAATGTTTGGGCTGCTAAGTATTTCCTCTGAATTTGAAATAGCTATCCTCTTTCAATCTTAACGCGACTAGTGTCATTCGAAAGGTCTTTCAAAATGAAAACCAATGGTGCCTGTGAAAAAGTGTAATCTGGACAGCTAGACAGGGAAAATTAAAAATAACTGTCAAAATGTTTGGGCTGCTAAGTATTTCCTATGAATTTGAGATAGCTATTCTCTTTCAATCTGAACGTTTCTAGTGTCATTCAAAAGGGCTTTCAAAATGAAAACCAATGGTGCCTGTGAAAAAGTGTAATCTGGACAGCTTGACATGGAAAATTAAAAATAACTGTCAAAATGTTTAGGCTGCTAAGTATTTTCTCTGAATTTGAAATAGCTATCCTCTTTCAATCTTAACGCGACTAGTGTCATTCGAAAGGGCTTTCAAAATGAAAACCAATGGTGCCTGTTAAAAAGTGTAATCTGGACAGCTTGACATGGAAAATTAAAAATAACTGTCAAAATGTTTAGGCTGCTAAGTATTTTCTCTGAATTTGAAATAGCTATCCTCTTTCAATCTTAACGCGACTAGTGTCATTCGAAAGGGTTTTCAAAATGAAAACCAATGGTGCCTGTTAAAAAGTGTAATCTGGACAGCTTGACATGGAAAATTAAAAATAACTGTCAAAATGTTTAGGCTGCTAAGTATTTCCTCTGAATTTGAAATAGCTATCCTCATTCAATCTTAACGCGACTAGTGTCATTCGAAAGGGCTTTCAAAATGAAAACCAATGGTGTCTCTTACAAAGTGTAATCTGGACAGCTTGACATGGAAAATTAAAAATAACTGTCAAAATGTTTAGGCTGCTAAGTATTTCCTCTGAATTTGAGATAGCTATCCTCTTTCAATCTGAACGTTTCTAGTGTCATTCGAAAGGGCTTTCAAAATGAAAACCAATGGTGCCTGTTAAAAAGTGTAATCTGGACAGCTTGACATGGAAAATTAAAAATAACTGTCAAAATGTTTAGGCTGCTAAGTATTTCCTCTGAATTTGAAATAGCTATCCTCTTTCAATCTGAACGTTTCTAGTGTCATTCGAAAGGGCTTTCAAAATGAAAACCAATGGTGCCTGTTAAAAAGTGTAATCTGGACAGCTTGACATGGAAAATTAAAAATAACTGTCAAAATGTTTAGGCTGCTAAGTATTTTCTTTAAATTTGAGATAGCTATCCTCTTTCAATCTTAACGCGACTAGTGTCATTCGAAAGGGCTTTCAAAGTGAAAACCAATGGTGCCTGTTAAAAAGTGTAATCTGGACTGCTTGACATGGAAAATTAAAAATAAATGTCAAAATGTTTAGGCTGCTAAGTATTTTCTCTGAATTTGAAATAGCTATCCTCTTTCAATCTTAACGCGACTAATGTCATTCGAAAGGGCTTTCAAAATGAAAACCAATGGTGCCTATAAAAAAGTGTAATCTGGACAGCTTGACATGGAAAATTAAAAATAACTGTCAAAATGTTTAGGCTGCTAAGTATTTTCTTTAAATTTGAGATAGCTATCCTCTTTCAATCTTAACGCGACTAGTGTCATTCGAAAGGGCTTTCAAAGTGAAAACCAATGGTGCCTGTTAAAAAGTGTAATCTGGACTGCTTGACATGGAAAATTAAAAATAAATGTCAAAATTTTTAGGCTGAAAAGTATTTTCTCTAAATTTGAAATAGCTATCCTCTTTCAATCTTAACGCGACTAATGTCATTCGAAAGGGCTTTCAAAATGAAAACCAATGGTGCCTGTTAAAAAGTGTAATCTGGACAGCTTGATATGGAAAATTAAAAATAACTGTCAAAATGTTTGGGCTGCTAAGTATTTCCTCTGAATTTGAAATAGCTATCCTCTTTCAATCTGAACGTTTCTAGTCTCATTCAAAAAGGTTTTCAAAATGAAAACCAATGGTTACTGTTAAAAAGTGTAATCTGGACAGCTTGACATGGAAAATTAAAAATAACTGTCAAAATGTTTGGGCTGCTAAGTATTTCCTCTGAATTTAAAATAGCTATCCTCTTTCAATCTTAACGCGACTAGTGTCATTCGAAAGGGCTTTCAAAGGAAAACCAATGGTGCCTGTTAAAAAATGTAATCTGGACAGCTTGACATGGAAAATTAAAAATAACTGTCAAAATGTTTAGGCTGCTAAGTATTTCCTATGAATTTGAGATAGTTATCCTCTTTCAATCTGAACGTTTCTAGTCTCATTCAAAAAGGTTTTCAAAATGAAAACCAATGGTTACTGTTAAAAAGTGTAATCTGGACAGCTTGACATGGAAAATTAAAAATAACTGTCAAAATGTTTGGGCTGCTAAGTATTTCCTCTGAATTTAAAATAGCTATCCTCTTTCAATCTTAACGCGACTAGTGTCATTCGAAAGGGCTTTCAAAATGAAAACCAATGGTGCCTGTTAAAAAGTGTAATCTGGACAGCTTGACATGGAAAATTAAAAATAACTGTCAAAATGTTTAGGCTGCTAAGTATTTCCTCTGAATTTGAAATAGCTATCCTCTTTCAATCTTAACGCGACTAGTGTCATTCGAAAGAGCTTCCAAAATGAAAACCAATGGTGTCTCTTAAAAAGTATAATCTGGACAGCTTGACATGGAAAATTAAAAATAACTGTCAAAATGTTTAGGCTGCAAAGTATTTCCTCTGAATTTGAGATAGCTATCCTCTTTCAATCTGAACGTTTCTAGTGTCATTCGAAAGGGCTTTCAAAATGAAAACCAATGGTGCCTGTTAAAAAGTGTAATCTGGACAGCTTGACATAGAAAATTAAAAATAACTGTCAAAATGTTTAGGCTGCTAAGTATTTTCTCTGAATTTGAAATAGCTATCCTCTTTCAATCTGAACGTTTCTAGTGTCATTCGAAAGGACTTTTAAAATGAAAACCAATGGTGCCTGTTAAAAAGTGTAATCTGGACTGCTTGACATGGAAAATTAAAAATAAATGTCAAAATAGGCTGCTAAGTATTTTCTCTGAATTTGAAAGAGCTATCCTCTTTCAATCTTCACGCGACTAGTGTCATTCGAAAGGGCTTTCAAAATGAAAACCAATGGTGCCTGTTAAAAAGTGTAATCTGGACAGCTTGACATGGAAAATTAAACATAACTGTCAAAATGTTTGGGCTGCTAAGTATTTCCTCTGAATTTGAAATAGCTATCCTCTTTCAATCTTAACGCGACTAGTGTCATTCGAAAGGGCTTTCAAAATGAAAACCAATGGTGCCTGTTAAAAAGTGTAATCTGGACAGCTTGACATGGAAAATTAAAAATAACTGTCAAAATGTTTAGGCTGCTAAGTATTTTATCTGAATTTGAAATTGCTATCCTCTTTCAATCTTAATGCGACTAATGTCATTCGAAAGGGCTTTTAAAATGAAAACCAATGGTGCCTGTGAAAAGGTGTAATCTGGACAGCTTGACATGGAAAATTAAAAATAACTGTCAAAATGTTTGGGCTGCTAAGTATTTTCTCTGAATTTGAAATAGCTATCCTCTTTCAATCTGAACGTTTCTAGTGTCATTTGAAAGGGCTTTCAAAATGAAAACCAATGGTGCCTGTTAAAAAGTGTAATCTGGACAGCTTGACATGGAAAATTAAAAATGACTGTCAAAATATTTAGGCTGCTAAGTATTTCCTCTGAATTTGAGATAGCTATCCTCTTTCAATCTGAACGTTTCTAGTCTCATTCGAAAAGGCTTTCAAAATGAAAACCAATGGTTACTGTTAAAAAGTGTAACCTGGACAGCTTGACATGGAAAATTAAAAATAACTGTCAAAATGTTTGGGCTGCTAAGTATTTCCTCTGAATTTGAAATAGCTATCCTCTTTCAATCCTAACGCGACTAGTGTCATTCGAAAGGGCTTTCAAAATGAAAACCAATGGTGCCTGTTAAAAAGTGTAATCTGGACAGCTTGACATGGAAAATTAAAAATAACTGTCAAAATGTTTAGGCTGCTAAGTATTTTATCTGAATTTGAAATAGCTATCCTCTTTCAATCTTAATGCGACTTATGTCATTCGAAAGGGCTTTTAAAATGAAAACCAATGGTGCCTGTTAGAAAGTGTAATCTATACAGCTTGACATGGAAAATTAAAAATAACTGTCAAAATGTTTAGGCTGCTAAGTATTTTCTCTGAATTTGAAATAGCTATCCTCTTTCAATCTGAACGTTTCTAGTGTCATTCGAAAGGGCTTTCAAAATGAAAACCAATGGTGCCTGTTAAAAAGTGTAATCTGGACAGCTAGACAGGGAAAATTAAAAATAACTGTCAAAATGTTTGGGCTGCTAAGTATTTCCTATGAATTTGAGATAGCTATTCTCTTTCAATCTGAACGTTTCTAGTGTCATTCGAAAGGGCTTTCAAAATGAAAACCAATGGTGCCTGTTAAAAAGTGTAATCTGGACAACTTGACATGGAAAATTAAAAATAACTGTCAAAATTTTTAGGCTGCTAAGTATTTTCTCTGAATTTGAAATAGCTATCCTCTTTCAATCTTAACGCGACTAGTGTCATTCGAAAAGGTTTTCAAAATGAAAACCAATGGTGCCTGTTAAAAAGTGTAATCTGGACTGCTTGACATGGAAAATTAAAAATAAATGTCAAAATGTTTAGGCTGCTAAGTATTTTCTCTGAATTTGAAATAGCTATCCTCTTTCAATCTTAACGCGACTAATGTCATTCGAAAGGGCTTTCAAAATGAAAACCAATGGTGCCTATAAAAAAGTGTAATCTGGACAGCTTGACATGGAAAATTAAAAATAACTGTCAAAATGTTTAGGCTGCTAAGTATTTTCTTTAAATTTGAGATAGCTATCCTCTTTCAATCTTAACGCGACTAGTGTCATTCGAAAGGGCTTTCAAAGTGAAAACCAATGGTGCCTGTTAAAAAGTGTAATCTGGACTGCTTGACATGGAAAATTAAAAATAAATGTCAAAATTTTTAGGCTGAAAAGTATTTTCTCTAAATTTGAAATAGCTATCCTCTTTCAATCTTAACGCGACTAATGTCATTCGAAAGGGCTTTCAAAATGAAAACCAATGGTGCCTGTTAAAAAGTGTAATCTGGACAGCTAAACAGGGAAAATTAAAAATAACTGTCAAAATGTTTGGGCTGCTAAGTATTTCCTATGAATTTGAGATAGCTGTCCTCTTTCAATCTGAACGTTTCTAGTGTCATTCGAAAGGGCTTTCAAAATGAAAACCAATGGTGCCTGTGAAAAAGTGTAATCTGGACAGCTTGACATGGAAAATTAAAAATAACTGTCAAAATGTTTGGGCTGCTAAGTATTTCCTATGAATTTGAGATAGCTATCCTCTTTCAATCTGAACGTTTCTAGTCTCATTCGAAAAGGCTTTCAAAATGAAAACCAATGGTTACTGTTAAAAAGTGTAATCTGGACAGCTTGACATGGAAAATTAAAAATAACTGTCAAAATGTTTGGGCTGCTAAGTATTTCCTCTGAATTTGAAATAGCTATCCTCTTTCAATCTTAACGCGACTAGTGTCATTCGAAAGGTCTTTCAAAATGAAAACCAATGGTGCCTGTTAAAAAGTGTAATCTGGACAGCTAGACAGGGAAAATTAAAAATAACTGTCAAAATGTTTGGGCTGCTAAGTATTTCCTATGAATTTGAGATAGCTATTCTCTTTCAATCTGAACGTTTCTAGTGTCATTCAAAAGGGCTTTCAAAATGAAAACCAATGGTGCCTGTGATAAAGTGTAATCTGGACAGCTTGACATGGAAAATTAAAAATAAATGTCAAAATGTTTAGGCTGCTAAGTATTTCCTCTGAATTTGAAATAGCTATCCTCTTTCAATCTTAACGCGACTAGTGTCATTCGAAAGGTCTTTCAAAATGAAAACCAATGGTGCCTGTTAAAAAGTGTAATCTGGACAGCTAGACAGGGAAAATTAAAAATAACTGTCAAAATGTTTGGGCTGCTAAGTATTTCCTCTGAATTTGAAATAGCTATCCTCTTTCAATCTTAACGCGACTAGTGTCATTCGAAAGGTCTTTCAAAATGAAAACCAATGGTGCCTGTTAAAAAGTGTAATCTGGACAGCTAGACAGGGAAAATTAAAAATAACTGTCAAAATGTTTGGGCTGCTAAGTATTTCCTATGAATTTGAGATAGCTATTCTCTTTCAATCTGAACGTTTCTAGTGTCATTCAAAAGGGCTTTCAAAATGAAAACCAATGGTGCCTGTGAAAAAGTGTAATCTGGACAGCTTGACATGGAAAATTAAAAATAACTGTCAAAATGTTTGGGCTGCTAAGTATTTCCTATGAATTTGAGATAGCTATCCTCTTTCAATCTGAACGTTTCTAGTCTCATTCGAAAAGGCTTTCAAAATGAAAACCAATGGTTACTGTTAAAAAGTGTAATCTGGACAACTTGACATGGAAAATTAAAAATAACTGTCAAAATGTTTGGGCTGCTAAGTATTTCCTCTGAATTTGAAATAGCTATCCTCTTTCAATCTTAACGCGACTAGTGTCATTCGAAAGGGCTTTCAAAATGAAAACCAATGGGGCCTGTTAAAAAGTGTAATCTGGACAGCTTGACATGGAAAATTAAAAATAACTGTCAAAATGTTTAGGCTGCTAAGTATTTCCTCTGAATTTGAAATAGCTATCCTCTTTCAATCTTAACGCGACTAGTGTCATTCGAAAGGGCTTTCAAAATGAAAACCAATGGTGCCTGTTAAAAAGTGTAATCTGGACAGCTTGACATGGAAAATTAAAAATAACTGTCAAAATGTTTAGGCTGCTAAGTATTTCCTCTGAATTTGAGATAGCTATCCTCTTTCAATCTGAACGTTTCTAGTGTCATTCGAAAGGGCTGTCAAAATGAAAACCAATGGTGCCTGTTAAAAAGTGTAATCTGGACAACTTGACATGGAAAATTAAAAATAACTGTCAAAATTTTTAGGCTGCTAAGTATTTCCTCTGAATTTGAAATAGCTATCCTCTTTCAATCTTAACGCGACTAGTGTCATTCGAAAGGGCTTTCAAAATGAAAACCAATGGTGCCTGTTAAAAAGTGTAATCTGGACAGCTTGACATGGAAAATTAAAAATAACTGTCAAAATGTTTAGGCTGCTAAGTATTTCCTCTGAATTTGAGATAGCTATCCTCTTTCAATCTGAACGTTTCTAGTGTCATTCGAAAGGGCTGTCAAAATGAAAACCAATGGTGCCTGTTAAAAAGTGTAATCTGGACAGCTTGACATGGAAAATTAAAAATAACTGTCAAAATGTTTGGGCTGCTAAGTATTTCCTCTGAATTTGAAATAGCTATCCTCTTTCAATCTTAACGCGACTAGTGTCATTCGAAAGGGCTTTCAAAGGAAAACCAATGGTGCCTGTTAAAAAATGTAATCTGGACAGCTTGACATGGAAAATTAAAAATAACTGTCAAAATGTTTAGGCTGCTAAGTATTTCCTATGAATTTGAGATAGTTATCCTCTTTCAATCTGAACGTTTCTAGTCTCATTCAAAAAGGTTTTCAAAATGAAAACCAATGGTTACTGTTAAAAAGTGTAATCTGGACAGCTTGACATGGAAAATTAAAAATAACTGTCAAAATGTTTGGGCTGCTAAGTATTTCCTCTGAATTTAAAATAGCTATCCTCTTTCAATCTTAACGCGACTAGTGTCATTCGAAAGGGCTTTCAAAATGAAAACCAATGGTGTCTCTTAAAAAGTGTAATCTGGACAGCTTGACATGGAAAATTAAAAATAACTGTCAAAATGTTTAGGCTGCTAAGTATTTCCTCTGAATTTGAGATAGCTATCCTCTTTCAATCTATACGTTTCTAGTGTCATTCGACAGGGCTTTCAAAATGAAAACCAATGGTGCCTGTTAAAAAGTGTAATCTGGACAGCTTGACATAGAAAATTAAAAATAACTGTCAAAATGTTTAGGCTGCTAAGTATTTTCTTTGAATTTGAAATAGCTATCCTCTTTCAATCTGAACGTTTCTAGTGTCATTCGAAAGGACTTTCAAAATGAAAACCAATGGTGCCTGTTAAAAAGTGTAATCTGGACAGCTTGACATGGAAAATTAAAAATAACTGTCAAAATGTTTGGGCTGCTAAGTATTTCCTCTGAATTTGAAATAGCTATCCTCTTTCAATCTTAACGCGACTAGTGTCATTCGAAAGGGCTTTCAAAATGAAAACCAATGGTGCCTGTTAAAAAGTGTAATCTGGACAGCTTGACATAGAAAATTAAAAATAACTGTCAAAATGTTTAGGCTGCTAAGTATTTTCTTTGAATTTGAAATAGCTATCCTCTTTCAATCTGAACGTTTCTAGTGTCATTCGAAAGGACTTTCAAAATGAAAACCAATGGTGCCTGTTAAAAAGTGTAATCTGGACAGCTTGACATGGAAAATTAAAAATAACTGTCAAAATGTTTGGGCTGCTAAGTATTTCCTCTGAATTTGAAATAGCTATCCTCTTTCAATCTTAACGCGACTAGTGTCATTCGACAGGGCTTTCAAAATGAAAACCAATGGTGCCTGTTAAAAAGTGTAATCTGGACAGCTTGACATAGAAAATTAAAAATAACTGTCAAAATGTTTAGGCTGCTAAGTATTTTCTTTGAATTTGAAATAGCTATCCTCTTTCAATCTGAACGTTTCTAGTGTCATTCGAAAGGACTTTCAAAATGAAAACCAATGGTGCCTGTTAAAAAGTGTAATCTGGACAGCTTGACATGGAAAATTAAAAATAACCGTCAAAATGTTTGGGCTGCTAAGTATTTCCTCTGAATTTGAAATAGCTATCCTCTTTCAATCTTAACGCGACTAATGTCATTCGAAAGGGCTTTCAAAATGAAAACCAATGGTTCCTGTTAAAAAATGTAATCTGGACAGCTTGACATGGAATATTAAAAATAACTGTCAAAATGTTTATGCTGCTAAGTTGTCTCTTTAAATTTGAGATAGCTATCCTCTTTCAAACTTAACGCGACTAGTGTCATTCGAAAGGGCCTTTAATGTGAAAACCAATGGTGCCTGTTAAAATGTGTAATCTGGACAGCTTGACATGGAAAATTAAAAATAACTGTCAAAATGTTTGGGCTGCTAAGTATTTCCTATGAATTTGAGATAGCTATCCTCTTTCAATCTATACGTTTCTAGTGTCATTCGACAGGGCTTTCAAAATGAAAACCAATGGTGCCTGTTAAAAAGTGTAATCTGGACAGCTTGACATGGAAAATTAAAAATAACTGTCAAAATGTTTAGGCTGCTAAGTATTTTCTCTGAATTTAAAATATCTATCCTCGTTCAATACTAACGCGACTAGTCTCATTCGAAAGGGCTTTCAAAACGACAACCAATGGTTACTGTTATAAAGTGTAATCTGGACAGCGTAACTTGAAAAATCGATAAAGTTAGTCAACATTTTTATCTGCTTAATTATTTTTTCTAAATGTTAGATAGCCACGTTCTGTGAATTTTAACGCGACTCATTACAAAGAATTATTAATGATACATACAGGGCAACCAATTTTTAATTAAGGCTGCTAGGTTTGTGAAGTTAGCTGCCTAAAATTTGATGAGACTCCTTTATTTGGTCGGGTAATCTTGGGCTGCTAACTTTAGGCTGCTAACTTCACGCCCGTCTAGAAAGCTGTAATTTGGCATGAGTATACATATCAATGACGCCGACAAAACGGTAGAATAAAATCTTTAAAAAAAATTTTTTTCAGGGTACCTCCCCTACATGTAAAGTGGTGGTGCAATTTTTTTTTCTTCCAAACCCCATCGTGTGGGGTGTCGTTGGATAGCTCTTTCAAAAATATTATAAGGTTTCTAGCATTTTTTGATTAAAGAATAGGTTGGCGTGATATTAAGCTTTGAAGTGATAATTTTTGTTATGGTCAAGTGTCCCCCCCCCCCCCCTGCCAGCTAAACGGTGGCTACTAGGCATGTGAAAAAAATCATGGTAGTAGTATATGCAATGAATTTAAAAGGAAAACTATCACAGCTAAGTAGACATTACTAGTTAACGAGTAATAGTCGAACTTCAGAAATATACTTTGCAAAAGCAAACCTTCGTACAATTTCCATTGATACCTTAGATAATGTTGTTAATTCTGTCAAAAACATAGTAAATATAAGTTTGCGAACTTTTTAGTCCACATAATGTAACGGGTGGACGACTACGGAACCCTACCTTGCGCGTGGCCCGACACGCACTTGGCCGGTTTTTTAGTAAGTAAAGTCATCTATGTTCACTAAAAATATTGGTACGAAATCTAATGATTTGTACGTCGACTTAACCTTATTTTCTCGAACATCCAATAAAGAATTTATCTCTAAACAAAGGGAACGAATTGATACAGTCTCTATATTTGTAAATAGTTACTCAGACGTACCAGGACCCCATCAATTGACAGGGACCCTCGATCCCGAACAAATCAAACACGAGAGGAAAATACTCTCGTTCCTTTCTTTCGCGATTTACTCGGAAACGTTACGGCATATCGGTGTTGACACAAACATTCGGCGAGATGAAAACATCCTGCGTTAACTGCCGCCCTGGTAGACCGCAGAGTGATTTAGTACTGGCACATTTATTTATTTCATTAACAATACAATAGAATACAATATAAATACTCTTTATTGTACACCTCACACAAATAAATCAGTTACATACAGAAACAAATAAAGGTAGACAACATGTATGCGGTCTTATCGCTAAAGAGCGATCTCTTCCAGACAACCTTTGGGTAGCGGAAAATGAACATTAATTATGCAGTGGGTGGTGCAGAAATTATCACAAAACATATACTAAATGTTAATAAAATATACCTACTAGCTTAAATATTATATACTATATAAAAATACATACATAAATCATACACAAATAATAATATCATAATACAAATAACAAATGGTAGTTACATCAGCCAAAAACAAAACAAAGCAAAAACTGTCATAAAGGCATCAATCAACCATCAACCTAAACTGCCTGCCAAAAAAGGCTCTCAGTTTATCTCCACAACGAGAAAAATCAAAAAAGTTAAGGCAGTTAGTCCATGCCATTCTTATCGGCCGGGGTCCATAATAGCATAAAAATGCCAAATCTAAATTCCGATTCTAATACAAAAAAGCATTTACTTAGTGTTAATTTGTGAAAGCCTTAGCTCTAAGTAGACGGTAGAAGTACACTGAGCGAAAAAATACGAATTATTAGTAAGTTTTAGTGAATCCCAAGACAAGGAGATTATATATTAACGGTTACAAAACAGTTTAGTAGTTACAAGGACATTTTTTTTGGTATTAGTAAATAACTACTATTATCAAAAACTGGTTTGTAACCGTCAGTATATAATCTCCTTGTCCTGGGATTCACTAAAACTTACTAATATTTAGTATTTTTTTTTCGTTCAGTGTACACGTGACTCGTTCCTAGCTCTACATCTCACTCACGAGCCGTAGCGATCACGTGCCACAACTAAACTTAGTTTGGCCTAATTCAGATCCACAGCAACCTTAGTCAGAAACATGCGCGCGAGTCTTTCCTACCTCCTAGTGCTCAGTGCGCTCTGTCATGCGAGGGCCAAACTCAACTCAGATGAAGACGAGGACACTGGTGAGATAGTTTACAACTATTACGATATTTTTTACGTTTTCAATGCCCTTGGCTTCCCGAAATATCGAAAAAAAAACTAAAATTTAATCGGCAAAAAGATATCAAACCCGCTCACAAATTTTCGGGTGTAAATACGTCCTGTAGAGGAGAACAGCCGGACATCCGTATCTAAAGTATAAGTTTTTCGAAAAATAAAACACAAACGAACGCGTTTGCGTTTGGTCTCATTGTAAAAGGCAACGCGAGCATCGCCTCTGGTGGCCTTAGGTGGTAAAACAAGAATGTTTCGAAAAAACCCATCCTCGTAAGGCCCCGCGTACTAAATTTAAGACATAGTACTTTCAATGGAATTTGAATTATTTGCGATTCGAACAGAGGTGCATTTTCATTTGTTACGTTCGATTTTCGAAAAAATAGTTTAAACCTTATTGATAGAGAAAATTGACTCAAATTCCTTTGTTACTTTTTGTTGTATTGTGGGCCTTACGAGGCTATACTATTTAGAGGTCCGGGTGTCCAAGCCTCAGATGTATAGACAGTATTTACTAAAATTTTCCTTTTATGCGGTAAAATATCGGTTACATTGTCTTCAATAATTGTATAATTCCATTCTCCGTATTGATTTGTAATATCTAACCATCGATCGCCAATAATCTGAGTCATTATCTACTAACACGATCACATTACTGTAGGTTATTATCGTAGTTTATGATATTGGGGCACGCTATGTTGGGGTTAATATTGTATTATGATGTACCATTAGGCGACTTCCTGACTTGGCGGGGCGGGATCGATATGTGACATTTTCTTCTTTGACGTAAACTTACTGACGTCGCAAAGATTCCCACTTGACAGAATACTGTCAGTATTACATTTGCGCAGTAGTAATATTATGCGCAGAAGCGGAGCAGTACTGCCTTCGCGTCGTCCCGCTTCCGCGCATCCCGCGCTAGTCAGGAAGCACTCATTGAAATGTAGGGGCGCAGTAAAAAGTAGTACTGCGTTGACTGACAGTTGACACTGACATTTGACCGTTTTCTCATATCGTACCGCCTCCGCACCGACAAATTAGGAAGTCGCCTTACTTTCTCCTCCCCTCCTACTACCCTAAAACCCAGTTCGTACCACAAGATTTTTTTTAAACACTTGGTAAGATGCTTTCCGCTAAAGGAAAAATCTTGAGGAAATTGGTCTAATCAAGGTCTTGGTTGTTAGTAGACTTTATTTCAATTTTGATTTTGCTACAGGGGGCCGATTATTGAGTGTCGAACGCTCGACTGTTCACTCGAGATCTGTCAAAAAACTATGATGTTTTGACAGAATAGATGTCGAGTAAAAGTCGAGCGTTGGACACTCAAAAATCGGCCTCCTGGTCTCATAAATGGTACATTTGCTACTAGTATTTGATGCCAACTCAAGGTGGTATCCTTAATTTATTTTTATTATTGCTGTCACTCACACGTCCATCCGTCTGTCCGTCCGTCGTTTGTCACAAAATTTTGTTCCGATTTTTTTTTCCATTGACTATTTTTCCATGAACTTTTCCATGAACTCTAAATTTGGTGATGATGTTTATTGTAACACATATTTTATCAAAAAATACGAATACATATATTGATATTATCAGAACATTTATTTGAGTGATGAGCACGATGTTTTCGATTTATTTAAGTATTTATTTATTTATATAAGTATTTATATTGTCGCTTAGTACCCATAGTACAAAATTTGCTTAGTTTCGGACTCGGTTGATTTGTGTAAGATTGTCCACAAATATTCTTTCCCGTTCACGGGACAATGGTGTTCCGGACCTTTGGGAGGCGTGCGCGGAGCCGAAGTACCGAGGCACCGAAGTAACGAGTACCACATAGCCAACACGTAGAGGCCCTTTTGACAATTTGAAATGCTAGGGATACACCGAGCGGATGCTGTCCCTGCCCGCGTCATGGGACGCACACAGAGACAGCACCCGCCAGGGTGTATAGGAACTATTGCTGATTGATGGAGACTAAATGAACTGGGCTATTGGGTGAATATGATGGACTAATGGCTGGGCTAACCACAAATATTTATTATTATTATATTTTCGTCAATAAAGGTCAAGTTTTTTCTATTGCTTAACAATTTGTCACAATAGGATGCTTTGTGCATCTAACACTTGTAATAATAATACTTAAGGTACAGGCAGCATCAAAAGTAACTACACATACGAAGACATCGAAAGTCTTTATCACAAGGGAATAAGAATTTTTTACCTCGCCAAATGGGTAACCACTTTCATACTGATTGTACTACCTTGATACATCCCTAATTTAAAAGTCCAAATTATATTATATTATATATTCGAGGATATTTCGAGTTTCAACCTAACAAGGGTTGGACGTTTCTAAATAAAATAATTTATTTTTAAACTGGAATACATTTGGTTGACATAGGATTGGAGAGTAAAAGGTTTGCTTTTTAACTTTAACTTCTGTGAGTTTTACAATACGTTTTAGTATCTGTATATCAGGTATACAACTTATACAGTCAGGTTCATTAATATCTACGCATGTTTGAACCTTTTAACAGGAATAGAGTGCAAAGGTGTACGGTCAATCAATTTGATTCCTGAACCACTTCGTACCTTGTCACAGTGAAAATCTATATGAAAGTCGCTAGAGATCTCATAATAATGTCACTGTGACAAGGAATGAAGTGGCCAAAACAGAGGCTGTCATTTCTCCATTAACTAATGGGAACAAATAAAATGATCACCTAAATAACTTTTGATATCATCAAATTTTCAAACCCTAAAATAAGGTTGAACACTCAAAAAAAATTATCGATCAGCAATTCCGAGTCACCAAAAAAATTCTACCTATTTTTGCAGCACTTGCACCTATTTTACTTATTGCGTTCCTATAAATTTATAATCGCATCAAAAAAATTGTCAAGTACCACCAAAAACACTAAACTACCACCTAATCTCATGCACCTTTTTTCATTAGAATTACATCCAAATATTATATACATCGCATGCTACATTTTAATAAACAGTTACAAATTAATTGTTTTTAGCACTATAAATATTTCAGTTATTTCCAAAATGTTATAAATTAGAAAGTAAAATTTAAAATTAATTTAAAAAGCAACGCGCAATGTGGCTGTGTGAAATAATAACACGTATACTGCTATCTCACTCAATCAAATACAAAGAATTGTCTGAAGCATAAAACCTATTGATATGTCGTTAGAGTGAAAGGTACCTATTGCTGTTTCATTCTAACTACCTATTGCTGATGGTTTACAAACTGCAAGAAGTTTTTTTTTTTTAATGCGTTGACGTGAGCGCGTTTGATTGAAACCTTT
This sequence comes from Cenopis cana, assembly GCA_951800055.1. NCBI lineage: Eukaryota > Metazoa > Arthropoda > Insecta > Lepidoptera > Tortricidae > Cenopis > Cenopis cana. The sequence continues at coordinate 4,706,894 of OX637495.1, forward strand.
TATTTGAAAATGAGTTTTGTTGATTTATTAAATTGTTAGTTTGTTATGAAAATGGATAAAGGTCCTCAAATGAGTTTACTTTATTAATATAGATAGACTTTCATGGAAAAATTAAAGGAAGTTAATAGGTAGAAATAGGTATAGGTAGGTTTAGGTTATGTTAGTTTTGCATCGGCCCGAAGGGCCAAAACAACTCAAAATAGGAGCTCCGCGCCAGCGGAGATCCGTCAATACTGTTCCAATCTCCACTAGTTTGAAATTAAAATAGCTATTTTTATTTTAAACTTCAACTTCTTAAAATCATTTAGCGCTGTCTTGCTCGCACGCGGTGCGAGGTGCGAGCGAGACGGACCGTATGGAAAACCGCATCAGTGTGCTAGCAATGAGGTTAGACTAGATTGGAACTGCTTTGCACGTCGGACATTAAAAAACAATTGCCGCGTGAAATTTGGTGATCATGTAGTATTTCTGGGTATCGAAAGAATTATTTGGGTGTAAATAATTTTAATAGGATTACGAGCCCTGTAATATTTGGATGTAAATTATATGAAATTTGGTGTTTGAAATTAGGTGATCATTAAGTATTTTTGGGTAGTGACTAATTTATTTGGTAACAATTTAATTTATTAGGTTATCGACATGTTACTTCTTTGAGTTGCACTTTATATTTAAAAGGAGTTGAAAATTTGGTGCGAATCTAGTATTTTTGGTAATCAATGTAATTTTTTAGAGCATCATTCGGCAACTAATTTGGTGGTTCGTTAAATGCTACCCTTAACTAATTAACTAATCAAACTGGTTGACTGTACATATAATGAACTCGAATTGAACCAGTTCGTAACTACAACAATGTGTGTTGCCAAGAACTTGCTCAATCAATATTGTGATAACAATGAAACGAGTACTTGAATTATGTAACGATATTGAGAAAACTTAGCTCTACACGACGATACACGCTAAAGTTTACAAATTATCAAGAAACTAGCTTTTGTTTTTCTGTATGTTATAAATTTGCACGATATAATCACAAAGTCATAAGTACAGGTTCTTATTCCATTAGATAGTATTCTACTTTAAGACTGACGTGATAGAGTTTTAATTACACGTCATACTGTCTGAAAAACAACTTGCTGCCAAGTAGTATCTCGTGCCACACACAATTCCTTTCTCGCTCGAACTGTGCGTTTTAGAAAGAGGGGAGAATATTTTTGACGCGCCGCCACTGAAAGCTACTCTAGCTTTCAGTGGCGGCGCGTCAAAAATATTCTTAGGGAAGTCGGAAATTATTTGCCTTTCTTATTGTTCATGAGCCGTAGTAAAAGAACAGGTCTGGCTAAAAATTAGGCAAGCCGGTGGGAATCGAGTTGTATGGACGCTCCGCCACTGGTAGCTTTTAGCTGCAGTTGTGCTAGACCCGCTGGTGCATCAAACAATATCCGTGCCATATTTTATCTAATTCGGTTCAGCTGTTTAAGTGTGAAAATGTCACATACAAAGTTAACCCTCACATTTATAACTATTATAGGTATTTCGCATTTATAATTATAGCTTGTCATTATTTTAGAAATTGCATGAATTTATGAAGAATTAATGCATACTGATTAGATAAGACGCTTGCACAGCTTTAAGTAATATGTCTACTTACCTACTGCTGTGTTTCAACTTTGCAACAGTTGTGGCTTATTGGCTAACATTTGATTATGCCGTCAATAGTTGCCCGGTCACTTCGGTCTTTGACAACTTAACGAGATTTCTGCCAACTTCTAATTATATAGGTATATACAAAAGAAAATAGTAACTATAAAAGCCATTGCAGAAATTCTAACTTTCCGCCTCGTAGGCGCGTATATAACTCACCCGTTTAATCGTGTGTGGAGAGATTTTTACGAAGTTTACAAGCTACACATCGGATTTATATAACAATTTGAATTGTCCCTATTTATTAATTCGTGAATGGACAACGCAAAGTGCTGGCCAAGAGCGATCCCATTTTTAATAAAAAAAAAACGACCTCGCATCAATAGAAATGCGTCAGGAAATAACATTGCCGCCGCGGCATAATATAGTGGTTTTCTTCGACATTGCGAAGAAATAAAATTATTATGAATGATACCACAATATCAATTATTATCTCATCAAAATTTAAGCATGCCAACATATTATCTCCAGTATTTTCATATTTTTAAAAGGGGTTGCGGCATTAACTTCGTAATCTTTAATGAGTCCTACTAATTATCTACATAATGGAGCGCTCGTGGCCCAGCGGCGCTTGCGCACCGCTTGCGCTTGCTAAGGTTAAGCAACGTGGGCAGCGGTCAGGACTTGGATGGGTGACCGCTTTGAGTGGTTACTAACTGAGCGCTCCCGTCTTTTGGAAGGCACGTTAAGCCGTTGATCCCGGTTGCTGTCTATGGCAGCAGTCGTTAAGCCAAGTTGGAGGCCTTCGGGCGGCTTGAGAACTTCTATCAGTCAAGTTGCCCACTCACTTGACAAAGCCTAATCCCAATAAGGTCTAGTTTCCCCTTGGGGTTGGAAGGTCAGATGGCAGTCGCTTTCGTAAAAACTAGTGCCTACACCAAATCTTGGGATTAGGTAGCGGACCCCAGGCATCCTTCAGGATGCAATTGTACTGGGATAACGTTAGGAGGATGACTAATTATCTACATAATACACATGTGGATGTGCCACACCATGCGCCTTAACCAATCTGTACCTAGATGTACAAATGTTTGTCTGTTTGTACGCAATCACGTATGCCAATATTGATTCGATTGTCATGTACCAGGCGAACAGAACTTGGGCAGCGGTGACAACAACAGCACAGTGCCGCCAAGTCTGGATGAAAATGGTAAGTTCAACCAGTATACAACTACAAAAGATATATTTTTAAACTCATGTACCTCGATTTTCACCTTATCACTGAAGCCAATGAAGCCAACTATAACCGGGGCGTTGAGATTTCCAATGAGCACAAACACGTGTTTGTCTAGCGCAGTTTAGGATTTTCTATTGGCCACCTTCTTTCTCCGTCATCAGATGAGCTCGATGGTAGGTACACATAAATCATAATATTGCATTGTCATCAAACTTACATAATACCGAGTATGTCAATATGCAATGTTAAATAAAAGATTGTTACCTATATGCACAGACAATCTGTAAAGGACAGTTCAGATTCCATCGGTTGAGGATAAAATCTGATTTTCACCGAACACACACATTGCAAGTTAAACAAATGCTTGTAATATTTACAGACAATCCGGAACAAGGAGGGACAGATAGCGGCGAGTCCCTAGGCGCGGCCGTGACCAGGATCTACAGGCATCCATACGCGGCCACACTGCTGAACAACGACACATACGTGTGCAGCCTTGTAATACTCAACACCTACTGGCTTCTTACGCAGTCCAAGTGTTTTGGCGCGTGAGTATACTGCCTTTTTTTATACCCACCACGGCACGCGTCGGTAGTATTTACAGACAATCCGGAATAAGGAGCGACAGCCAGCGGCTAGTTTTAGGGTCGGTTTCCACCAAACGGATTGCATCGGATCGGAACGGATTTTACAATAGGGTATTAAACTAAGGTAAAAATAAATAATTTTTTACTTGACTAATAAAAGATCTAACGAAAATACTCGAAAAACATCAATTATTAATTTATTTTAGCTAATTGAAAGATTTTATAAGCATAAAGATTTAAAAAGGACGCTGATTTGAACAAACCTACTCACACTGTCTTAGTGACGTCACTAAGACAGTATTTCCCTACCCTACAAACTTCATATTAACAAATCGTTTTTGACATTTAATAAAAAGTTGCTGATTTGACTATGGCTTTAATACCGTATTTTTAAACAATATTCAATCATAGAACATTGTATTTAAAGTCTATATTACCAAGCCGCGATCGGCTCCGTTCGCCTGTCGACGTTTTTCCCCAAGTTCTGGTATAGCTGCCGGTGAGTTGCAATGAAAATTTAGCCCCAACTGTGGATTTGGCCCGTTTCGTCCGTAGCGTGGTCCCACGTGCACCGCAGTGGGGAATGTGGGTACACGCAGCTGACCAATATACCCACGTGGGAGTTGTGTTTGCCGTGTGCGTGCGTTGGTTGCTGTGGAAATGTTGACACACGCAGCTAGACCAATGGACCCACGTGGGTCCCGTGTATAGCGTGTGCGTGCGTAGCGTGCGCAGCAGTGGGGTTCCGGCTTATACTCAACAGCTACTGGCTCATTACGCAGTCCAAGTGTTTTGGCGCGTGAGTATACTGCCTTTTAAGGATTGCGTAGCCAAATGGCGAAAAAGGAACTATTATAGTTTCGTCGTGCCTGCCCCTCCGTCCGTATGTCACAGCCGATTTGGACACTATAAGCACTATAATTTGGAAGAAAGGTGTAATCTAGGAACCGCTACATAAGCAATGTGATGTTACGAAAAAAAATTAGGGAGGGCTCTCCGTACTATTTCTACGGTGTGCCCCCCAAATTAAATATTTTCTGGGCGATGAAAAAAAAAACTTCAATGCATAATAAGTATATACCTACGTCTGCGGTGAGGCTGAGGATACGGATAGGTCTTATAAAATAATATAGAGGTCTCTAAAAGTCTACCGTGCTACGTTGCCAACCCAAAAATGTGTCCACCCACTCCACCCCCACCATTAATTTCGAAACCTATGATGTTCAATGTTCAAATAAACAAAAAATAACTCCTTTCTTGTACAGCCAAGTGCAAAATATGTATCGAGTGTATCCTCTCATAAATATGGTACTAAAACTTTAATTCACCGACATAAGAGCTATGGGACATATTTTTGAGCAAGTTATGCACCCATATTTTTGCACTTGACTGTACTGTACTTAGTAAGAATATCTAGTATAAGACGAACGAATATGGAATCTTATCTTAAGATGTTCATATTTTAACAGCCACATTATGCATGAGAGAGCAAACATTTAATAATACGAAGCAGAATAAGCATTAAGCATGTTAAATTAATTTCGCCTCATAAATTATCTTCACTCATTGCTACAAAATGGATAACATGAACAAGTAGGTACTCAGATCAGAAGTACGAACGATAGACGTCAAAAAAAGTTCGTCAAGGATTGAGTCAATTTATCAGCCGCCCTGATTAATCCAGTGAATTGTAAACTAATCACGACCAACTCGCTAAGTAGTTAAGCCTTGTTTACATTGACTTGAATGGTACATCAATTGGAAATACGGCGAGTTAGTAACATTATTCGGAGCTTAAGTTTTTGGACCGGAAATGTTAGCGGTTGGATTTTGGTTGCATATTTCGCAATAGTTTGGTTTCGACGCATGAAGTATTTTGAATGAAATGAATAAATTACTTCTGTAACGTAAAACTTACTAATGTGACTATGGCTAATTAAACAAAATCTTGCTACGTCTAAACAGGAACAATAACTCGTAAATTCCGAAAAGCTGAACTAATATGTCGCTCCGATCATTTTGCGTTATAAGCCAGAGGCCTATCGCGAACTGAAATCGAAATGCCTCTCTTTCGCAATTGCATATTGGAGTGACAGAGACGGTGCTTCTTCGTTTTCGATTCGGAGTAGGTCCTGCGGGTTCATTAAAGTCCGTTAAGAGCAGATTCTAATCGCGATAATTCCTGGTCCTCCCTAACTCATTAAACTGCTAATCGACTACATTCTATTGGCTCCCAGTTATGAAATGAAGACGTAACGGTGATGTGATGGTTTAAAGTTCTGTCGTTGAACAGTTAATGTTTTTTGTAAGTATTTTTGACAAAAAATTGCTAACTTTATATTTGCAAACTAATATATTATCAGGGTAGTACCACCACCATTTTTTGAGTTTTTTGTGGTACGGTCTTTTAGATTAATATTTTTTTTATTTAATTTTAATCTACTTATTTTACAGTAATCCAATAAATCAACCTAATATTAACACCTGTTACATTACGTAGGTAAGTTAATTCAAAATGGAAGCTGAATAGAATTCAAATCTGCATAGCATTCACTGAAAAATAATTTACAAAAGCGATACAAAGCCTTTATACACGTCTTTCAAGCGTGAAGTCTATAAAGTCGCCACTAGCACTGGCGCGAGTGTTTTCAGAAAATTGTCTGCAACCTAACGCCACCATAAAATACCTATCATAAATGTTCTAGAGGAAAATCTTGTCGATCACTGGCTTCTAGTACATATCGGAAAATTCTCGTCGCGGGCAATTTGCGTCGGGGAAAAAGATGGAAAAGGCTTCGGACGCGACGTCATCTTAAGGCATAATGACGGAAGTGAATAATGGTTTGACTGAGAAAATAGTTCGGTGAATTCACTTGTGTTTAACTACTCGAGTACGTTCGTCGTTTAGCGAAGTCGTGTAGTTTTTGTGGACATATTATATAGGCTGTTTCGTGTCATACTTCCGTTCTATGTCTGCTTGTGGCGACAATTTAGTTTCACGAGCGAGCGAAGTTCTGTGAGTGTATAGGAGCCATCGTTTGTATGTATGTGTATATTGTGTATGTATGTTGGTTTGACTATAGGTAACCCGAGTATCGTTGATTGTTACGTCGTAAAATTTGGTGCAATCCGATTACTGAAACTGACACCGGCAGTTAATCCAATTGATAATAAGTATTTATTACAAACGTCAAATGTTTAGACAGTGACAGTGTAGGTATATGTATAGAAACTCTTATAAATTAGGTACTGTTAAAGTAGATTATCCGATGGAATTAGATCATATTACTATGTCATGACTCATGTATTGTGTTTCTGATTATGTAAAACTTCCACATCAAGATGAATATTCATCATCATATATTTAAGAGCCTAGCTCTTGTCGGTGGAGTAATCGCCATTCCGTTCTGTTCTCTGCCAATGCTTTGAGCTCCTGATACGACATTACATTGACCTTCTCTTTAGCTTGATCCATAAACGCACGTCGCGGTCTTCCCCTGCCTCGCCTCCCCTCTATCTTGCCTTCGATAATAGTTTTTATGAAATTGTCATGTCGTATCAGGTGCCCCAGCATATTTCCTCTTCTGTTCTCGATCGTCCTCAAAAGCATCCTTTTCTCTCCTACCAAATTCAGAACCTCTTCATTCGTTTTTCTTTCAGTCCAGCTTATAGCTTCCATTCGCCGCCAGCACCACATCTCGAAGGCACTTAGTCTCTCTCTGTCTCGCTGAGTTAATGTCCACGTCTCGCTTCCATACAACGCTATGCTCCAAATGTAGGTCTTAATAAAACGCTTCCTGACGGTTCTAGAAATCTTGGCTCTGAAGATGTGTTTTTTTGCATTGAATGCTTTCTTGGCCATAGCTATTCGGGTGGTGAAGATGAATATTATTCTATAAATATTATATAACTATTGGCATCCAAAAGGTATTCTGTAAGGCTTCTATTTTGAATAAAATATTTTGAACTTTGAACTTTGAAACCTGAAATAATTGACTTGTATGTTGACGTGTATAAATGTTTGTACGACTATAACTCGCGTATCGTTGATTGTTACGTCGTAACATTAGGTAAACAAGTAAGAATTTGTATCAATGAAACAAAAAAAAATAAGTTCTAACAACAAACTATAATTGGATTGCTTTAAGCCCTTACAGTCGGTAAACGCGAGGCAGGGGTCTACCCAAGGGACCACAAGTGCTAAAAAGGACTCAAAGTATTTAGGATTGTTCAACCACTTGCTTGTTTTGAGTTTCAAAATGAACTCTATCCCCATGTATTAAGGATGACCTCAGTACACCTACATACGATTACTTTGAGTATAACAATGATATTTATGCTATTTTATGCGATTAGATATTCTGATTTAATACCATATATGTTAGTCAGTCACTAGCATATAATGTCAGTGTCATATACATACGTTAGTATATTTACCTGTACCACCCAGTACCAAAATAGATATTACAGAGAACTCGATTCTGATGCTTCCACAATCGTACTGGGTGCAAAATTTAAAAGTTTACTAGCTAATTTTGAACAAGAAAATTATGTACGAGTGTCGACAATTCTTTTAAAGAGATTTTTTTGTAGGTTTCTTTACAATGTTACGAGCTTACGAGTGATACAACGCACTTTAAGGTGACTTCCTGACTTGGCGGGGCGGGATCGATGTGTGACATTTTCTTTGACGGAAACATACTGACGGCGCAAAGATTCCCACTTGACGGAATACTGTCAGTATTACTTTTGCGCAGTAGGAATATTATGCGCAGAAGCGGACCAGTACTGCCTTCGCATCGTCCCGCTTTCGCGCATCCCGCGCCAGTCTGGAAGCAGAAGCACTCATTTAAATGTAGGGGCGCAGTAAAAAGTAATACTGAGTTGACTGACAATTGACTCTGACATTTGACAGTTTTCTCATATCGTACCGCCTCCGCACCGACAAATCAGGAAGTCGCCTTAGCCTCCTAGCAGTTTTTTTGAAATTTCGTATATTATAGTGTTTTTTTTAATCGACTCTTCTTCTCAAGTGAATTTAGTTAACGAGGTTCCCGAAACAAACGTACCTATATTTTATACAACGACGGTGGCAAACAAGCTTACGGCCCGCCTGATTGTAAACAGACTCCGTAGCCCGTGGACGCTGGCGACTCTAAAATAATCACTAAGCGCGTTATCGCGTAACGGTCGCTCATCGCTCGCACCAACTCCTTGAGAATACACTTGATGTGTACTTTCATTACACCGCCCGCTTTAGCTTAGTTGGTAGTGACCCTGCTTACGAAGCTGGAGGTCCCGCTTTCGAATCCCGGTCGGGGCATTTATTTGTGTGAATAGCACGAATATTTGTTCTTGGGTCTTGGATGTTTTCTATGTATTTAAGTATCTATTTATCTATATAAGTATGTATATCGTCGCTTGGTACCCATAGTACAAGCTTTGCTTAGTTTGGGACTAGGTTGATTTGTGTAAGATTGTCCACAAATATTTATTTATATTATTTATTATTGAAAAAGCCCGTTTATTGCCTTTGTCCGGCCCCGAGTAATTGACCGGGATGTTTAAGGCCGTGTATTACCACTTTTGAGTTTTTAAAAACAACCTGAGACATAGAATATAGTGTATTAAAATCTAAAAAAAATATATGTGTTACATAAGGATCTTATCTAGTCAAAATCGCAGTCAGTTACATGACCTGATGAATTTCACTCGATAGAAAAAAATCGCGAAGTTACCCCTTTTTGGAATGTTTTTTCAACACTACGGCTATATTACTGATATTTAACATTTAATTTTTGTACTCAATTAAAGATCGTAAATAGTTATAGACAAATTCGCAGGGTTTGCTTTGATAAAATGATTGGCTTAATGACTATAGCTAAATATTTACAAAACTGCGCGGAGAGCTTGCGTAGAGAACAGGGTTGGTTAATTGTAAACTCACGCGTGCTAGAGCGGGACATTTGCGTTGGGGATACCTCCCCTTAAGCCGCCCTTACTTTATTTATCGACTTAAAAGCACATACCATATGTGCTTTAGCGAACTTTTCAGGGTACGGGACTTTTGTTTTAAGATTATATGAAAGCTAAGACTCGTTAGAGAAAAGGTAGAGCTTTCTACCAGCTATGTTGCGAGGATGCGAAAGTTTATCGTTTCCACCGGTGCTATGATATGTGGACCAATTAATGTGATTGGTGGATATCAATATATAGCAACGAAGGGTAGCACATCTCTGGTGGAAAGGCACCCTAAGTTATAGGTTCCAGTGCTTTACACCTTAACGCCCATGCTTGATATCTATTGTTCAATATTCACCTCTATTGTCAAGCATTGAGATTGAAAATGACTAGTACGTATTGGGTCAGTGTCGAGCACTACAATGCTGTAAAATAGCTAGGGTATGATGACAGTTATCATTTGCTGTCATCCCAGAATAAAAATATAACTTTAAAAAGTTAAAATACTTTGCACAACCTATTAGTGTGGCTATACAAAGTGGCAATGCGGTCAACCTTCTGGTCACACTGCCTATTGGCACTGATTTCGAAGATATTATTGATTTAAAGGTAGCTTAGTAGCTTTTTTTACTGAAATGTCCTTTGTTTGTCGCTTTAAATTGTTAAAATAAATAAATGCCCCCTACAACTTACATAATTTGTAGGTACTGGGTTAGCAGCTGTCACGGTATCCGTACGCTATTTTAAAAGCATTTAGGAAGTCTGACCTTATTGCTTCCATGAATTATTTACTGGTGGCTCTCTAAGCTACGCCATTTTATTTCCTAAAACTGAATCGACCAAAAACATGAATAAATGAAGAGGACAGCCAGACTAGTACAGTACTGTACTAGTACAGTTTGCCCCAGCTGAAACGGAGAGACTCATTCACACTCACTCGTTTAATTAAAAATTTATACCAGTTTTACTTCTACAATTTAATTTCAACGGAAATGATTAACCCAATTCAAAACCAATTCATAATGAACTCGGCCCAATTTCTGTGACATTTTAGCGATAATTAAACTCTCATCGCAAAATTAATCATTTAAAATGGTCTCAATTAAAACGTCAATCGAGACGTGATCAAAGAGTTTCATAACGTTTTAAAGTCAATTATCTGTTTCAGAGAGATCATAGCATCGTACGTCACTCACCGTGGCCTCGGGAACTATAGTGTGCGCGTGGGCAGCTCTTACAACAACAAAGGCGGCTCGATCTTTAAGGTAATAAATTTTCAATCAAAGTGACAACTTGGAAAACAAATCTCGGCGGGTAGGATTTCAACCTTTGACCTGTCTATCAAAAGTATTGTTAGAAGCTCTAAATTATTCGCAAGCAGATGAGTTCGGTATATAGCTGCTGGTAAAGTATCCTGTAGCATTCAGCGAGGCAACGCGGCCAGCCTTATGGGAATCCTGCCAAGTGGCAGTGACTTGGGCGAAACTTACAGTTTAGGTTAGGTTTAGGTAGTTTTTTTTTCTCTTCTATACTGTGAGTTTTTTAAAAATAAATCATTGTCATTAATTCCTTCCAGATTCAAATGATGATCAACAATTTCGACCTAAAAGTGTCTGCGGTGAAGCTGACTGCACCCATGACCTTCAGTTCCCGAGTGAGCGCCGCAAAGCTTCCCAACCCAGACGAACCATTAAACCTCGGCTATCTGGCCTCCATGGTCGCGTGGACTCCTGCTGGGGTGAGCATTGTAACTGTTAACGGACTACGTACACAACCGCAAAATCCACTGCTAACACAACTTACATTTAATCAAATTATCTTTGCGACTATTAAGAGGGCGTAGATGGCTATGCAAAAGTCCTAGCACGCGTGAGTTTTCAATTAACCATCCCGCTGTCTACGGAAGCTCAGCGCGTGTTTTTCGTAAATATTGATGTTTATTCTAAACGTGTACATTTATAAGGATAATCTTTTTTATCAGGTTTGAGGACTTATCAATTATCATTTTACAACTATTAAACCAAAAATCATTGTTAAAAATGGGAGAGTTTTAAAGATCCAACCAAAATCATCGAAAAAAAGGGGACCAAAAAATTGATTGAAAAATAAAAGTATCGAGAATTTTTTTGCAAATGGTATTTTCACTTTTAACAGACTGGAGGAAAATAGTTCAAACTTAAGATACTGAAAGGACAGATATTTAATCACTATCTATAGATGTTGTGATCTAGGTCGATAAACACTGGCAAAAGTGCATATGTGGGCTCTTAAGACTGCGTCGTGCAGGGTAAATTATCAGCGCCTGTCAAATTTCTATTTTTTTTAATTATTTTCCCCAGTAACTCACACATACATATTTCACACACACTACTTCATTTTGTTGGCCCGGGTCATTGACTTACATTTTTTTTAATAGGTATTTTCGGTTGTGTATTGCCACCAGTTAATCAGAGTTAAAAACTCCTTAGAGAAATCGAAATTGTCATAACTTGTCACTGTACAATGACAATGCTCTGTCAATTTCTGTAAGGAATACAAAGTTTTGATTTACAATATTTGATGATTTATTAAGGCATGACAAAAATGTAAAAATAAAAGTCAAGTTCTGAATTCTGATCTGTCACCAAAACCTTACTTCTGAAAATTGGGATTTGATTTTAGTAAAACGCTCCTAATTATTCATATACAAATAGATTAAAATACCTATATTTAAGTGTATCAATGCCATGGCTTAAGCTGTTATGTTGTTAAATTATATTTAATTGAATAAATGGTGAATAAAACTTAAGAATGTGTAATCTTTCTGCAGGCAGGGTCACTACCAACTAAGCTAAAGCGGCTTTTATAGGTAATGCGAGTTTTAAGCGAAAATGCGGTTGTTTTATTTCGATATATATTATGTAATGAAACTTAATGAAAATTAATGGCAGTATTTTGAAATAAGTTAGTTAAGTATTCTTAAAACCTAATGATAATGAAATAAGTAGGACAAATATGATCAAGTAGGATTTAGTAAATCATTGTCACTATCTGTAATTAGAACTTGGCCGGCCGGACGCGCTATCGTGTGCATGGTTGAATGTACGAGTCCATAGTTATGTTATGACAAATTAGCTCTCATGTTCCTTCTTATAAGAACGATAATTGAATAGAATAATTAGTGGAGTAAATTTTACTGAACTTTTAACACTACTTGGACAATGGTTGCGTATAGCTAAATCCATGTACATGCTGCATACATGCTGTAATGTAACAGTTATAATACTTATAATATACGCAATTGAAATTGCAATCTTACTATTATTTACTACGTTTACGTAACGTCCAAACAATTATTGCGACGTACTTTTTTTGTTTTTTCAACCTGATTGTAGCCTTATAGGTCGGGCCCAATAAATCGATAGGAGGGCGCGGTTGTAAAGTGGCCTGGGGAAAATCGAGGGGAAACCTCCGACATGACCACGCGGGCGGTTTAAACACTGGGATACTCTAAGAGTTTGCGCTCCAGTGAGATTGGTTACGCGGCTTCTACCGAATCTGAGTTGTGAGTGGAATCGAGCTACTTACTGGGAGTTTTGTCGCTGGTTCACTAAACTCTACTAGGCCCGACCTGGGTCGGACTGACTCTACCCGGTGTGACGTACCTACTTACGTATATCCAAAGACTACAATGTATATACTAAAGTACGTATATCCGTATATCCAAAATCAAAGCAGTGAACCAAATAATTTCAAACCATAAAAAACAATCAAATAGAAATTAGAAACCGTACTTACAGACCTGCAGAAATAAGTAGGACTACATACATATATTTTGTATAAGACTCAGATTATACGTCGTCGTTAGAGATATAACTAAGATAAAAAAAACACATTTATATTTTCATTCTATAATTAGTATGACCATGCGGCTTCGACAGTACAATCTTCTGCTGCTTATTACTTTCTTTGTTGTGTGACACTGCAGATTGATAATCCACGATTCCTGACGTTATATCACGACATCTGAGATATATTTAGCCATTAAATGTATTCCTATTTGACGAGAAAGCGTGAATATCCACACAAATTTCAATAAGTATTCCAATCCAATCAATCCAATCAGTGGGTTCTTCAATGCTGAGGATCGTGACCGCTATGTCTCTGGCGGGCAGCGCCTGGTGTTCTCGGAGTCCGGCGAATTTGGAGATTTTTTCAATCCACCTGGCTGGCCCGAGCTCGTCTATCCTCCACCTTTCCCGTCATCATGATGTACTCGAGGCTAATAGGGACGACGCGCGATATGTCCAAAATATGCCAGTAGATAAGTATGCGTTGTTGGCAAACTGTCGAGAAGCGTGTGTGTATGCGTATTTGGTGTTCGATATCAACATTAGATACGTAAAATTATTGAAATATAAAGAAAGAAAAATGTACACAAATTTTCATTTGAAGTAAGTGACAAATGTCATTACGTTATAAAGATGTTCCGTCAGGGTGACCATTCATTGAAATTAATTTCCATTGTAATGAAACGCATCGGCAACCTTTTTGCGTCTAGAATGCGTTTTCGGGAAGGAAAACATTATAATTTGAACGCATAAGTAAACTTTCGGGACCAAACACTGTATGTTCTCTAAAAAATAAAAGACTAATACCAAAAATTCCATGTTAAAAGGTTCTTAAAACGCCACACGTCAATATTTATTTACCTTACTTCAATTAATACAATCTTTGCGTGTGGTATACATATTGTATTCGTATACGGGCAAAATGTCAAAAACAGAGCTGTCAAAGCGAAAAAAGGAGCATGCGTCTGCTCTCACCGAGGGCCAATGCCCATCTGTCGATTTTTCGAAAGTATGGTGGCAGGGAAAATGTATGGAAAAGTCACTAAAGTTTAGATTTACGTTTGAAATTCTCATTGGTCTTTGCGAGGAAAAATGTGAAAAGTGTGATAACTTATAGTGAATACTTTTGAGATTTGTTTGAGTGTGATTTTGAAACGAAATAATAGATTTTTCAATTCAATTTTGACTAAACGCCGACACGCGTTCTTCTCATTTTTAGTGCAACTTTACGGTATTGTATTTATTAAAGTGTAATTTATTATAGATTACTAATAGTGATAACTTGTAAACACACTCTTTGTGATAATAATTACATATATTTTATATATTTTTGTAGAGAATCGTGACCTCCACAGATTGAGAGGTGAAGGCTGTTTTTGCTAAATATGAGGGTTGAAAGCGACCCATTTCAGACGAGATATTTTGGCGCTCGAACGTAGTGAGAGCGCCAATAGTTCGAGGCTGAAATGGGTGGTTTCACCCGAGTTAAACACTCTGCTTTTCATTCCGAATACGAGGAAACTAAAAAAAAATTTTTTTACTTAAAATTCAAAATTAATATAAAATTTTAAATCTTTATCCCCGAATTAGTCAAAATCGAGTATAATGACGAATTTTCGTAAAAAATATTCATAGTCATATCCATAACCATATCCACATCCACATCCACATCCATATCCACATCCATATCCATATCCATATCCACATCAACAACTACATCCATATCCATATTCATATTCATTTGGCTGTCGACGTGTTTTGTGATTGGTGGATTCAACGTGGTGAAGCATATGGATTGGTTAATTTAAAATGTTTTGGAATCAAAAATATGTATACATGTTAGCCCGTGGGGCGCAATGGCCCACTTTCAACCCGCTCCTTAGGTCAAATATGACCTACTTTCAGAGTATGAGGAATGAAAAGTAGATTTACAGTTGTCAGGGGCCTCTCTTTAGACTTACAGAGCCTGTTTAGATAAATAAATGCCCTTGGTGCCCCTGAGATGATAAATAGTACCTTCTATTTCACCATAAAAAAGAAAAATCTTACACGAACATGGCATAGTCCATAATGGTCGCAATCCTAAAGCAATAAGGTTAAATCTTGTCCAAAAAAATACGTTGTGCAGACTACTGGAAAGCACCCTATCCGGCTGTCAGCTCATCGATCAAGAGTTTATAAACTAGAGGCTGCATCAATGTATACATTTTAGCACTTATTGTTTAGGGATAAGGTCGGCAATTGTTTACATAATTATGATGCCGACTATACATACGGGTCAACTTTGAAGTACACCCGCGGGACTTGTCTGTAGTTGAGACTGATTTATCATTCCCTTGACGCAGAGTTGCCACGCGTGGACAGGGAATGAGTAATTAGAGGACGACATGGAATTTAAACCTCTTTTTAAATACTTAAGGCTCTAATACACATGTACAAAACTGGCATGCGAGTCCCGGACGTGTGTAAATAAGGCTTTAGTTCTAATATTACTTGTCGAGGCATAGAAGTAAGCACGTACATGTTGAGTTGAGCAAGTCTTTTAAAGTCTGTATAAGTCTTTTTAAACCCAAGTAACACAGTCATGCCGAATAAAGTTAGAGTAATGGCAATTCGCAAATGTTTATAGCTATAATGTTCATAACGTGCGAGTAAAGGCTATTAAAATAGCCATATTCTGAATGATGTTCCCTTTCGGCCTTTTTACCTCGTTAAGCTTAGTAAAAGTTGTATTAAGTTGAGAATTATGCTAAGCTATTACCCAGACTTTACATTGCTGTTATACAGAATAAAGCATTTAAAAATGTGCCCAAATTGCGTTTACTGAAACTTTATTCAACATATGACTGTATTACTTGGGAAGGTCGTATAAGTCTATAAACAACTCCTACCGCACTCAAATTGGTTCATCCGTTAGGGAGCTACTCGTACCAATTTACTTTTTTTACAACTACTTATTTATTTACAACTTATTAGCTTTAGGTACTACTTAGAAGTTAGGATCCAATGTTTTTTTTAAACACGTCATTTTTAATATTTATTCGTAAACGTAATAATTTTACGGCCATTTTTAAGGAAAAATATTTTACTTTCAAACTTCGTCCCTTATTAAAGAACGGCAGTTAACTTGCGCCCGCTACTTCACCTGTAAGGCAAGGTCATTTTGCGCCTTCAAATGCAGTGTATTTTTCCGGAACAAAGTAAATCTAGGTCGCCCTCCGACCCATAAATTCTCTTCATGCGAAATTCACGTTGACCTGTTGCTGAACAAAGGCATAAAATTTTCACACTCATACATCCTTGGCCAAAAGTGTTGAGCACTCACACGTTTTCCATATAAAAGTTAAACTTTCAATCAAGCATTTCATATCCTTTTATTAAAGAAAATTAAATATCTTTCAAAAACTAGCTACTTTCGTTGACGTTAAAGATAATTGCACGGATAAAAATGCAATTTGTCCTTTTGTTGCAAACCCGTCTATTTTTATTCTTCAGTTAGCAATACTTAGCTACTTCGATAGTAGATTGTTTGACAAGGGGCTAAAGGAAGCCATATTACCACGAGATGGTTATTTTTCAGAACGTAGTGAGGGAAAATTGTTCGAGTGGTAAAATATGGCTTTTAGACCCGAGTTATACACTGCTTTTCACTTCGATTGCGAGAAAACACATTAAACACAAATTATCCACCTTAAATGAATAATTTGGACGGTCGGACGGACGGTTTGAACGGAATGAATTGGGACGCTCGTTTTGAAACTTAAACATTATGGTTTGTCTGCTAATGCGTTAAGTCTTATGTCTTCATATCTCAGCAATAGAACTCAAGCAGTTGTTGTAAATGGAACCCAGTCTAGTGGGGCAATAGTAACGTTAGGAGTGCCTCAGGGCTCTATCTTAGGTCCATTTTTATTTTTGGTTTATATAAATGACTTGCCGTC
Organism: Cenopis cana; assembly: GCA_951800055.1. NCBI lineage: Eukaryota > Metazoa > Arthropoda > Insecta > Lepidoptera > Tortricidae > Cenopis > Cenopis cana. Next base: position 4,724,088 of record OX637495.1, read on the forward strand.
TATAGTAAGTAATCTTTGTGATATAGTTTTATTCGCGGATGATACATCATCATAGTAGAATTAATGGCACACTGGACAAAGTACTTGACTGGTTTACCGTTAACAATCTGTTACTTAATGCTAAGAAAACTAAATGTGTCAGATTTTCTTTGCCTAATGTTAGACCGGTGGAAACTAGTATACTCTTAAATAACGAGTGCTTAGAAATAGTAGATAAAGCAATATTCTTAGGTATAACATTAGACAAAAATCTACAATGGAGTCCCCACATAGCCGTTATGGCGCGTAAATTAAGTTCAGCCGCATATGCTATCAGAAAAATCAGGCAACTTATCAATGTAGAAACAGCTCGCCTAGTTTATCATAGCTATTTTCATAGTGTTATGTCGTATGGTATCCTGGTTTGGGGTAAAGCAGCTGACATACAGACAATTTTTGTGTTACAAAAAAGAGCCATTCGCTCCATATATAACCTAGGCTCACGTGAATCTTTAAGAGAACTCTTTAAAGAAATCAACATTTTAACTGTAGCGTCCCAGTACATCTATGAGAATATTGTTTATGTCCTTAAGAACATAGACTCCTTCTGTAAAAATTCTGATATACATAATTTTAATACTAGAAATAAAAATAAAATTGCCACTAAAAAATTTCGTGTCCGTAAAGTATACAAATCTTTTGTAGGTCAATGTGTCCGTTTTTATAATAAGTTACCTGATGAAGTTTTGAATTTACCTTTTCCAGCTCTTAAAAAGTACTTGAAAAAATCATTGATGTCGAAGGCTTATTACAGGGTTGAGGACTATCTAACAGACAGAAAAGCATGGCCCAAACCAGATACTTAAATAGAGTAAAGATTCATATATTGTGTATTTTTTAATTTTATCTAGTTGCAAGAAAACATATCAAAAGATTTATAACTAAATTTATAGTCTAAAGGATTCCATTTTTTTTTTACCTAAATAGAATTTGATAATGCTTAGGTATACAGTTTCGAAATGTTTTCTTGCAGAATTACACACTGTACATAACTGGTTTTTTTCCTCATTTTATTCTTTGTTTTTGTGTTGCTTTATATAGATACTTAGATTTCTTGATCTTAAGTAGGTTAAGTATTATCATTTATCATTGTAATAAGCATATTTTTGTGAGAAAATGGCTGACTGTCGAGTTTCTTTCGGCGTTTCTTCTCGGCAGTGGCCTCTGTGAAACGCTAGTAGGGTTTGACTTGTAAAAGTGCCATTGCGGCCTACTTACAGAATAAAGTTCATTTTATTCATTTTATTTATTTAGTTAACTCTTGGCGTAAGTCTAATTTGACAGCATGTTTTTTTAGGCCAGTACCATGCCTCGCTATGCGTGTTTGCTTTGCGTATTCGCCTCCCATTCTTTTGCTATATTAAAGAAAGAGATGCAACATGCGCTTTTTTTTTTCTTTTAAGAGACGCAATTCGTTTGACCATAGACACCGCTTAATCTTTAGAAAACTGAAAAACGTCTTTCCTGATTGGTCAATTTTTAGTATAGCTGTATTCTGGTTGGTTGATATTTTTACCAAATATTTATTAATCTGTCAAATTCCTGTTCTGTGATTGGTAGATTTAATAGGTGAAGTATTTTGATTGGTCAAATTAAAATGTTTTGTAAATCATAAATATGTATACATATTTTCCCTAGGACTTAAATGTACTACTTTAGCCCCGCTTCACAAGTCTAATATGACACACTTTTCGAGCATGAGAAGTGAAAAATGTTTTGTACACTTAAAGAAGCTCACAAAGCATTGTAATCCTAAAGAAAAGTGTGATATTAATGATTAAGTAGTATTCAAAAAGAGTTTGTTTATATGATAGGGCACGTAATAAATGTTTTAGCCCTGCAATAAATTCTGTGTCCATAAAAACGTGTAATTTATTTCAGCACATGCGTCAGGTAAACGCGCCAGTAATTGAATCCTCCATCTGCGAGGCATACACAAAGCTGATGGCCGGACACTACATCTGCATGGGAGGAGTGAACGACCCCAACAGACACTTTTGCAGGGTAATTTTATAATAATCTTTTATTCTTTCTTTTGTGTTTCCTTCTTCTATTTTTATCTCGAAGGTCGTTTTTACGAGTAGTGCTGCCCGAACAAGTTCAGGAGGGATAAAGTCTCATTAAGTTAAAGTATCGAAATATGCTAGGTTTTCCAAGGAAGCCTCACTACCAGCTATTCTTAAGAAACTCATGTTTAAGGTGGGCATTTTCATTTTCACCTCAAGTAGGTAGGTAATTTTGATGGTCAGTTTTGTGAGGACCCGTATTAAGGCGCTACGACGAGAAATTTAGAAACTTTAAAACGCTGCCCTGGCCAGACTAGCAAACAGTAGGGGCTGATTTTCAGATGTCATGATTCTTGACTATATGATTGTGGCGCTGACAATAGCCGAAACATGATTGTTTAAAATTTTCTAGATAGAAAAAAATCCAAAGTTGAGTCGATATTTTCCTTTTTTTAGTCAGCCTACTAAAACAAGGCATTATTAAAAGACACGATTAGTTATGGTATTTTACCTCATCTAAACTCTGTCAAGAGGAAATTTAATAAACCTGCACACAGTCAAATATTTAACGAGATTTGTCTAAAAAATCCATTCTCGGAGAGTGTTACATCCCGTTTTGTCGTGAGCGAAAAACATAAAGGGCGTCTCTTTCAATCGATATATCGCCTTAAACTGTATGAAAAGGCGTCACAAAACTGACTTTTTTTTGCGGAAATGAATAGTACTCGTGATTCTGAGTAAGCAAACCCAAAATTACCTAAATATTTAGTTCAGAAAAAAAGTTAAGGGTACACCGGACCCACGTAAAATAGAAATTAATTTCTTCCGTTAATATACATTTCCTAATTTTTGCACAATTAAATAATTTAATTCCGTATTAATGTGACAAATTATTAGGTACGTACCTGAGTAAGGACACGCCTAACCAAACTTTGCAGATTTAATGGCCACTCACCATCTCAAAATTTGCGCGAAAAAAATATTTTCACTGATCAGATATCTACTAGCTCTTATTTATTCAAACAATATCACTGAATATTGCGAATATTTTGCGCTGATATTTATAAAATTGCCTAACTCATACTAGTACATCATGTCACAACTCAGTAAAAGACTGAAGCACCAATCAACTAAAACTCTCTCATCTCGACACTTGTTTCTATCCTTTTTCTACTTCAGTGGAGTGGAATAAATGGGTCAAGTCTATAGGGCTGGCTGCAATAAATTCTTCATACGAACCCTTGGAAGGCAACGATCTAAATTGGGATACACAATAGCATTATACATAATAATCTTGTATACATCTTGTATAGTTGTATAAAATAATATTGTAATACAATATTTTATTATAATATACGACCGCTTTAGCTTAGTTGGTAGTGACCCTGCCTACGAAGCTGGAGGTCCCGGGTTCGAATCCCGGCCGGGGCATTTATTTGTGTGATGAGCACGAATATTTGTTCTTGGGTCTTGGATGTTTTCTATGTATTTAAGTATTTATTTATCTATATAAGTATGTATATCGTCGCTTAGTACCCATAGTACAAGCTTTGCTTAGTTTGGGACTAGGTTGATTTGTGTAAGATTGTCCACAAATATTTATTTATTTTATTTTATTTAATATTATTTTATTATAATAAGATTTCAAGCTCATGTGGTCATTATGCAACTGCTGCATAAGAAGGCTCTTAAAATACGAATACATTCACATGTCGAAATAGATAAAAATATTGTACACCAAATAATAAATAATGTTACTGTCAAAAACTTCGTTTTCGCAGTTGTTATGGCCACCTTCTGTCTCCATCACCAGATCAACTCTGTGGTGCCATTATATATAGTCGACGAACTTACATATGTAAGCCAAATTTCAGCTCAATCGGTTGAGGAAAATTGCTTTAAAATTCAATTGCATGATTTGACCAGAACATATGTACAAACATTGTTAAATAAAAGCAAAACAATTAAAATAAAAACTTGTAAAACTCAAAGAAGACAGTTCTCGAGCTCTTCGACACCCCTAGTCGTGGTGATGTCTATTGGTCCCCTTTTATTTCATTTGCATATCTGTCAATTGAAAAACAAACCGTACATACAATAGGCCCATTTGTAATACGCTAGCCAAGTGGGTCAACAGTTATGAGAAAAAATTCTTATTTGTATTTTTTTCTCGTCGGGAATGGGGTTTATGAAACACTACATAACTATTGTATATATTTCGACGCGCCTATTAGAAACCACTGCACTGGTGACCAGAAGGCTGGCCAATATTTCGCGCAAAGGATTAGACATGCGCAAAATGTGTCACTAAAAAGAAAAGAGTGATATAATTCATTCCTTCACTGTGAAGCATATCACTCATTTAGTTCACTAGTTCAGTTTCGTTCAGTAGCTCAACAGATCCATCTACGATATAGATTGGGTAAACATATCAGTCATTCATTCAATTATGTCGTCTACGTCACTCTCGGAGCGAATGAGTAGGTAAACGATATGAATCATGAACTGAACGAACTGAAGTATTGAAGTATATGAATCCGAACTGAACTAGTGAATGAAGGAGTTACTCAAGGTGAAGTACTTCATTTGAATCATTCATTCGTGAACTACTCATGTCTACAAAGGATAAGTATACCATTCAGCGTGGTAATGCGGTCAGCCTTCTGGGCACCCTACCCGCTGACGGCGACTTGGGTCACATTTTTTATCTTTAATTTTTATTGTATACTCCTAGTTTAAGTTTTTATTTGATTGTTTTTTTTTTGGGTTTAGATATGTACAAATAACTACTTGTATATTTCCGTATCAGTTTTCATTATATGTGAGTGTTAGGTTTTAGGGTTAAAGGCATATTACTCAAAAGAAATTTCACTCTGCACTAAGGTACTGAGATATAACATTTTACATTTAAGTCATTGTTGCCTTAAAATGATGGAACAAAAACCTTGTCTTCTCTCATTTGAGGGCAACATTTACCTACTCTTCTCTGAACAGCGGCTGTTGTGAAAAAGAATCATTCTTTCCCTCGAATGGTCCATCAAACCTGTTCTTTTCTTCTCTGCTCTGAGGAACGCAATCTAAATTGCAAGTTTAATGTCAAAAGATTAACCGTAAAGTACTGCTTATATTACAATTTACAAACTCGCAAGATCTCGCTAGGTCGCTAGTGTAAGTTTGACACGTCACGTTATCAACTGGATGGAAACGATAAAATATGAATACTGTACGAGGAATAATATTGAAAACAGCGCGGTAACCACAAAACGTTTTCGACCGTCAGTAGATTTAAATGTCAAATCCCATACTAAAACTGACATTAAATACGTACCAACGGTAGTACATATCGTTACGTGATTACCCCGCAGGACATAACACTTAACAAAGTTACAAAACTCTAAGAGGATTCAACTCGGGACCGGCAAAAAGTTGCGCTAAACCCCACAAAAACTGTTGGAACTTGAGAGATTTGTATTACGGTTTCGTTTCTAATAACTTGGAAGTACCTATATCTTTACAGATTCACCTTCTTTACTTCCTCTATTTCTATTAACAATCATATTAATTCACGATCGTTTTCAACATGAAATTGACGAAATCAAATATACCAGGCAATCATAACATCAAGCCGATCTTTTTCAGAGAGACAATGGCGGCGCGGTGATCCAGAACAACACGCTCATCGCAATATCCTCATTCCTTCACACTTGTGCGCTGTATTCTAGAAGTCACGCCTTCCCCAAAGTATCCAGCTTCGCCAGATGGCTAGACTCCATCATCTGGGACGAAAACAACCGTCCTACCACGACCCTACCACCGACTGTCGACCAGAGCGCCAAAAAAACACTAAATGCTACAGCATCTCCGAACCCGGAAGGTTCAGAAAACAGAGACGTATACCAAGACCCTAGGAAGTTCTTGTTAACTTTGCCATTTGATCCGATCAACGTGCCTCTAGAGCCCGCTGGCGATAACTCAGTGATTCCTAGGCTGAGTTTGTATGAATCATATCTTCAGAATATGGCAAGAGCAAGAACTAGTACTACCGAGGATCCGATCGAAGCCGAAGAGCGTGCAAGGCGGGAGTGGTTACAGAAGCTTGGGAAAAACGTAGTGTTACCGCCAGGATTTATGGTGTAGCTAATAATTAATAAAAATAATTAATTATAAGAAGCTTGAGTATTTTTAATTAAGCCTTAGTTACTCAAACAAAGCCGTATTCAAGCCAAAACAAATTCGAATTCCTAATTAAATACTCATCCTTATTTTAAAGCGTATAAGTATTTTCGTCTTTAAAACATACCACAAGCCTGGTTCCAGTATTTAGTCCATACGGTAACATTTACTTATCTAACAACAAATGTCTTGGAAATAAAACATTCCCTTTAGGTACAGAAACACTTTACAAAGTGCAATATTATTGTTGCCACGACATTTTGTTTTCGAGCCGAGAAGAAAGAAACAAAGACGTTCCAAGAATTGTCTCTTCATATAATATTACGTCGCGACATACCCCTGCTATCCATTATATAGGTGTTATTTATGTTGCCTTTATGAACTTTGTTGTTCAACTTTTGCGATATGCGGAATACTTACTGTCATATTTATCACGGGCTCGACTCTCGAGGCTACACAAAAGTATTCCAATATAAGTATAATTTTAGGGATAAACTTTGCGTTTTTGCATTCTAGTACGAGGAAATATTATGACTGAAAGGTCAATAAGGCAAATGTGTCATGTACTTGGGTCTGGGGACTTTTGAGATTTTTTAAAGTTTATGTGGACTCCGAATCAGGCCACACATATTATCACTATTGTTGTCGTATAAATACGCTTTCGGTTTTTCGTTTTCGACCCGTCATTTGAAAAACTGCTATATTTACCAGAAATTCGACGCGTATTTTTGAATTAAATCTGTGCATTTATCTGTTCGATCAAGATCATATTACATAGCGACCATTTTTGTGTTAGGTACACCAATCTGGAAGTTATACATAATTCGACTCGAATAGGCAATATAACTAAACAAAAACATTTCAAAAATTATCATTATTCGAAAGCAGTGTTAAACATTTTGTTTGATGAGTATGATTTTAAAGCTGGAAGCGCTAAAAGGAAAGTTTTGAAGTTATTATAAATTAATTAATATTCAGGCGCCACTTAAACTTCGAAGCAGTTATTTCAAGTTGCGACTTAGTTGCAAGGAAAGATCCTCGTGTTATTATATTATGGCAGTAAAATCATCAAATGCATTCTATTTCATGCCACTATAATATTTACCACTTATGAATAGCTTAATTTTGTTTAGGCTGAGCGCAAGCAACACATGGTACTTATAGTATTCTATAAGTTGTGTTATTCATACATCATTAAATTGTCCTGTTGTTGATAGAGATAGTAAATGGTGTAATTAGGGTTGACTAAATAAAACTAATCTCGTGAATTAATATTGATTTTTAATAGGATCCCGGAAATTTCTTAAACAGTTGGGTATTACGAAGAAAAGCATATTATGTAAATAAAACTACTGTAAAATATATTAGTAAAAAACCTATTGCGATCGAGTACAGGGATCGTCCTAATACAACGCGACTACGCGATTATCGCGCGAATTCGCGACTTTTGCTAGTAAATATCCAAGTTAAAGTCGCGCGATCGCGCGATCATCGCGTAGTCGCGCGCCAATTAAGACGATCCCTTAGGATGACCGGAATTTTTTTTCCGCAAGTGTAGGTATTTCGAGATGAACTAGACTTCAAGTAAATATGTTCAAAGCAAGTGTGGATGATATGCTTTATTTTCGCCAACTAGATTTCCCAATAACACCCAATCGACAATGTCAAATGACATTTTTATAGATTGTTTACACTCATTTTATAATTTATTTACATTTTATGTACAATTTAACTAGATGTAATAAGTTTGCACAAAATTCAAAATTACTGGTTAGGAAAACTGGTTTGAATAACGGGAGGTAAAATCATGGACGACGACGACATTTCAATTAGCCCTTATGAAGAGGGTACTTGGGAGTGGAGCGAGGCAAATAACTGTCTTGAGTTTAAATACAACACAGCGATCCTCCCGAAGGTGCCAACTGAACGAGTACACGCAACAAAGATAATGAAGTCCTTAGAATTTGCCGACAGTCCAGATTTATACGACATCCTTAGATTCCAAAGGCGTTATCAAAGAAAAATACTTGAAGACGACAACGACGTAGTGACACTGCAAGATATCAAAGACGTTGTTTTATTCTCTGCGCCAGCACCGTTCATCAACATACCCATCGTAAAGATATTGCACTTACCAGCTACCGAGCGCTTTCTCAGAGCCTTAATATTTTACTGCCAGTACTATCTACAAGTGGAGGAGACACTGAGCAACCGAGCGTTGGAGAAGAAACTCCCTTCTCTAAACAGCGACGCATATGAAGCTGAGCTAAGCGAAGACTTGCAAGACATACGTTTTCTAGTAGCGAAAGAATACAGCACTATTATTATAGGTGGTGACAATTTCAGTAAATACCATCATATGGGCACCAAGAAATATCTATCTGCGAGCGCAAGAGACGCAATTTTCTATGAAACATTTTTCCGTCTCATCATTCAGATCGTTTGGATAGCTCTCGGCAGAAGATTCGGAAAGGACATCGAAGTCGAAGTCAATAGACTATTCAAATCGGACAGGTTTAATTTCGCAGAACACAAGCATAAATTACAAGAAACAAAGAGCACTGAGGAACAATTATTGATGTCTGGAAGTTGCGTTCGAAGAGATCGTTTATTGAAAACTGAATCACCGTTAATACACGAGATATTTTGTCAACGGAGTATCCCGTACCGCATGTCTGGAGTAGGTGTCGTTGAGTACCCAAACTTGTCTCCTCGGCTAAGGTATTTCAAGCGAGTTTTGATCCTACCGGAAGAAGAGTTCCGGTCTGCAGGAATAACGATAGGTATCCTCGGTCTCTCGAGGAAGCTGTTCGACCCGATGTTGAAGGAAATAAAGCAGAAAAAACAACCAAGACTAGGATCGTTGTCTAGGAAAATGTCTAAAGTCTCAATTAGCGTCAGCTCCTCTGCTCCCGTAATGCTGTTCCCAGACGTCGATTTGCCAAAACGGCCCTATGTGACTGATTTCGGCGACGAATTCCCATGTGAGACATATTCTCCAAAACCAATAAATAATGCACAAAAAAAGAAATGGATCGAAAAAGTACAACGCCATTCACGGAAAAAACGAGAGTTGGAAGAAAATCTAATGAAAAGACGGTCATTACATATTAAGGTAAAAATGACGTAATTATGGCACTGTTTGCATAACATAAATCTGTTTTAATTCCTAACCAGATCACGGAGTTTTATTCATTACAACTAAGTGCTGCTGCATATCTTAATAGAGCAGCATTTCCCAAACTATGTCGCAATCCATTGGTGGGTCGCAAGTGAATATTGGGCCAGGCCAGAGATTTTGTGGACAATCTTGTTTGTATTCTTATACAACTACGCTTCAATATGTTTACTGACACCTAAAAGGGTGATTCCCAAATTTAGATTTCCTTTGTTAGGTGGGTCTCGGTCTGTACAACATTGGGAACCACTGTAGAGAATATGCATGTGGAATGAATAGTAATGTCACTAGGTATATTTAGAGGTATAGTAAACCATCAAACTAAGACAAACCATCATACTAATTAATAAATATATTATGCTCAAAATATTAAAAAGATATGATACTTGAAATGTAATGATGAAAAATACGAAATATGAATGTGATTTAATTTCGTCAACTTGACCGAAAACGTAACCAATAAATTAAAGATTCTAACATTTATTTGTCCAACATAGGTAGTACAAGGTGTTCATGTTGGTTCTGTATAACTATGAGGTGCCTTGGGGCGTAATTAATTAACTGTGTACAAAAAAACTCATACTTGACCGGTTTTTTTAACAAAACAAATGAAACAACTGTAAGTAATCACCCATTTCCATTACCAGGGCAGCAGCTCTCTAAGCAGGTCATAAATCAATGTCTCAACGGAAACAGCTGAACTTAACAAACGTTTATATAGTACACTACGTAATGGTGTAAATTTCACTTATCAACCTTCAAAATATCAATTAATTTGTGAACAGGCTTTCACGCTAGGGTTAATGAACTGTGTCAAAGCTTTAAGCTTTCGTGGCTGAAAGAACTTGCAGAACTGTGGCCTTTGTGCACGTCAATCGTGTTGAATTTATGAAAGAAGATGTTCAGGAATATTTTACCTTAAGCGTAGAGTAACTATTATATTATAAATATTACAATCATAAACCTTAATTAACGCGACGTAAACACGGTTAGGTGAAAATCAGCTTTCTATTTTCGTTTATACTTATTTTTATACAACGACGGTGAGAAACAAGCGCACGATCCACCTGATGGTAAGCGGACACCGCAGCTTATAGACGCTCGCAACTTCAAAGGAGTCACGTGCGCGTTGCTGACCTTTTATAAAATATCAGAATTCACTGTGTTGTGACAAATTTAGGTCCCTCGTTCTCAATACAGTGCAACCTTAACTAGAGTTAACTTATACTTAACTAGAGTTTTTTCCTACCACTTTACGACCGCTTTACCCTAGCTTAATGATCCCGTAGCTCAGTGGAGTCAGTGGGTAGAGCGACTGGCCGCGAATAACCGAAGGTCACAGGTTCGAATCCTGCTCGGAGACTAACCTTTTGAAATTTGTAGTTCGCGTTAGCAGCGTTACTGCTTAATACAAAAGATAATTCAGACATTACAGATTTTGAATTTGTAACAAACATCAGAACTCGTCGTGTGTCGAAACTCTAGGTCCATGGAGTCCCAGCGCACACAAGTTATTTAGTGAAATTGCGAAGCGTTTGGATGATATTTTAACTGGTGACCGAAGCTTGAGCTGGCGACTTCCTCGCACAACTTATTGAGCATTGCGATACAGCGAGGAAATGCCACCAGCATCCTAAAATGCCTCAAGGGCCTGTTTTAGATTTAAGTTAGCTTTAATTTTATTTAAGTTATTGTTGTATTCATGTATATCTAAGTAACACCTCAGCATAATGCTGAGACAGCAACCGATTTGCTGCCGCGAAGACGCACATTATTTTATATGTTCTGAGTTTTGTACGTCTATTATTTTTTGTATCTGTGTGTCTTTTGTGCAGCAAATAAATGTTTCTTCTTCTTCTTCTTCTTCTGTATATAGTTTCTTGAAAATAAATGTTTTAAAAAAAAGTGAAAAATAAAACATCAGAAATGCCTAGATGCCTCAGTCCACAACTACATGGAATTTAAGTTCATTTATTCAAGTATTTCACCACAACGGTACGGTATTACGACAACACATTAAAATACGGCGAAGCGCTCCTCAGCATAATGTAATGAACAGGAACTAAAAGCAGGGAGGTAATAGAATTCCTCAATACGTCGAAACTACCGCAATATCGGCGCTGGAGATATGCTAATGCCCAGGGATCCCTGATTTACATAGCGAGTAATTCGAGTCTGCTCCGATTGTGGGCTGTGGTGAACTATTCAGATTAAGAAAGGTAATTTTTAGTGGTTCAAAGCTATTGAATGTTGAATGGTATTCTCGAACTTTTCATTGGTCGAGCGAGCGATGCGAGCGATACGTCTCCGTTTCAGATTGGGCAAAACAGCTTTCACATGTCCAGATGTCGGCCATTCTACTCTACAGGTTGCATTTCTCAGCCTATTCTCGTGAAACTTTGTGAGCAAGTCGATAGGTAATTACATTCACTTTTTTGTGTTTTTGTTTTTTGTAGTTTTGGAAATTGGTCAAAAGGGGGGAGCACTGGGCGTTGATAACTGAAAAATATTACTCGCGATGTCTTCAGCTCACAGAGCTACTGACAACCATACCAGAATACACTTTTGTATATACATTTTTCACGTTCTTTAAAAGTCTGTACTCTGTTCCGTTCATTTACTTATTTCAGCCTTGTCTCGTCATTTACGTTACAGTGGACGTCAATTTGTGCTTGAGGGGTATTTATTCATAACAGAAATAATTCATATACATACATTATTTAAAACTAAACTACAACTAAATTAAAACTAATATAAATCTCCCAAATCTGTCCCCTGTGGAAGGCTTCCCATAAGGCTGGCTACATACCCCCGCTGGATGGCTATGCTTGAGGGATCAAAATTATATATTTACGATTTCAATATACTTACCGCATTGAATCCTGAGTGAAACGTAAGACTCTACGAGTATCTTGAGCGTAGCGAGGGATTCAAGTGTTCACGCCCAAGATGGAAATAGTTTCGCTACCGAGTGGCATATATACTGCTTTTCATACCTTCTATGAGCAAAAGAGTCAGTTTTGGCCTCAAATGAGGGAAGAAAAGTACGACTTTGATTCCTCATTCGAGGGCAACAATTACTCTTTTCTGAATAGCAGGTGTGAAATGATATGATTGTATGTTGATGATTGATATGTTGTATATGATTTGACGACCTCTTTAGCTTAGTTGGTAGTGACCCTGCCTACGAAGCTGGAGGTCCCGGGTTCGAATCCCGGCTAGGGCATTTATTTGTGTGATGAGCACGAATATTTGTTCTTGGGTCTTGGATGTTTTCTATGTATTTAAGTATATATTTATCTATATAAGTATGTATATCGTCGCTTAGTACCCATAGTACAAGCTTTGCTTAGTTTGGGACTAGGTTGATTTGTGTAAGATTGTCCACAAATATTTATTTAAAATATTTATATAATTACACTTTTGCACCGTATTCTATTTAAATAAGGTTAAAATACATATCTTCGTCAACTGTAAGACAATCAGCGTACAGTCACAGTCAGCATGAAAAGTAGGTTGGCATATGAAAACGTCATAAGTCTTTATTACAAGGGAATAGGAACTTTTGGACTCTTTCATATGCCAAGCTAGTTTTGATGCTGACTGTACGACCCGATTATCATATTAGCCTTTCAGTCCCTCGCCGCATATAATGAGGGTTACATTAACTCTGCTGATTACATCTCAAAGCGAATATTATCCAAACTGGCGGCGTCTCAGGACAGTCTCGGGAAAATCCAGATACCGAGCAACATCGTTATGCCATTACCATGTTTGCGAGACTAAACATTAGCTCGGGTGACCACGCTGGGAGTACTAAGGACGCTTCATTACGTCCATTGTTTTCACCGGTCAACGAACGTTTTTTTGCAGGACTCACAGCATTGTATGGCTTATTTAGGATAAATATGCGTACATATACCGGATACCGGTCGGGTGACAAATTTATCCAGTGCATGTACTTGTACACATATTCGTTATTAAACCCTACAACACTGTTTAGGCCAGCGAATTTTGACATCAAGATTGCAAAACATGATGTATATCTGCTTGTTTTTTAAATCTTGTATGGATCAGCTAGGGTAGTGTATAGTGTGAATCCTAATTTGCAACATAGAAAAACTGGTGCTCGCTGCGCACCACGCAACCGGTAAATTCGGTTTACATTGCCGGGCCGGTAAGTTACGATGATATCCAACGACCATCTTTACGTGACGACTCAGAAGTGTACTTGGAATTGTCATTTTCAGATGACAATTGTCGAGTTGGTAAAATAGGGGCCGATTCCAGCGTTCAGATTGACCGTTACCTTGTTAATTTAAATCGTTGTCACCATAACAAGAGACAACAAAACATATACACCGGCGGGCATGTTACCGACACTGAGCCAGGCTGCCAAGCGGTAACAGCGACACGTCTAATTGCCTTCATCGTTAAACACATTCATAAGAAGGAACCCGCTTAGCGGGTGCTCTGCTCATAGACGCGTAGCCATGCGTTTCCCCGTATGTAGACGAAGTTGCGCAGCCATACGAAAAGCTTGGCAGCGAAAGAGTACCCATAACTGACACCTGTTGTTCTCTTTTCAATTTCAAATATTGGGTCCGTGTCGAGCACTGGACCCATTTACTTTCCGCAAACAGCCGAACATTCGAGAGCGTTTTTGCTCAAGCTAAAATGGAAACGATCCGCTCACTAATTCTAGCAATAATTTGTTTATACGACTATCTACATCAGACCAGACCTTCCACTCTACACATCAGATCTCCAATTTGCACAGAAACAATAACGTGAAGCAGATTTGCTCACAAATCGCATTGACAGAGGTCGATTTGGCGCCAAATCAGGGGTCCCGCGCTGTTGACACATGCAAATACGGCGCCTAAGGGTTTTCAGCTCCTAAGGGGTTTTATTTAGACATGTTCGTTGGTGTGTTTAAAGTTTAAAGGTATTTGACAATGTACAAAAAGATTTTAATTAGAGAAACTGTGAGTTTCAAATATCGAGTTTTCAACAAGTTGTACTTAGGTGAGTATGCTCAGGAACTCCATGAGCTCATACCGCCTTCCCCTTCTTCGATCGGACATCCAGACGTACGGCTGGCTACCATCTTTACCTGGTGGAAATTCTTCTTTTATAATGCACAATGCTTAGGTTTGGAATTCCCTGCCAGCGTCTGTATTTCCAAGTTCATATATAGGTGTCTTCTGGGTGAGCTCGCTTCATCGTCGGCCTCATCATTGTCCCCTGTCTAGATGCTGGCCAAGAGCAATCCCATTTTTAATAAAAAAAACATATCTAAATATAATAAAGGGTTGTCTAAATTAGTCGTCATCCGAATTTGACACCCAACGCCGCCAATATCGACTATAGTATAGGTGTCATGGCGTATGTTATCAACTCAGCTTTATGCCTTACGCTAATAGTAGTTTATGCAACTGGTACATAATGCCTAATTATGTACAGTTGCATACATTACTTTATCTACACACATATTATAACTACTCTAAGATGGGTTCAGAAACCGTTGTAAATAAATACAATAATTGTGTTAATACAACCTTTTTTGCACGGTTGCGGAAATATCGAAATCAGAACTGGCAACCGATACCTGAATATTATTTTAAAAAGTAAAGAGTCCCTATTCTGATGTGATCATGTCGTTCTAGCTCAAATTTCGTGCGATATATACTAAAAAAACATCGAGCTGACATTTCGCATCGACTGAATTTGAATTTTCAGGGACATGTCAACTTTGACATTTAAATTTTGACAGTTTTGTTTGACGTTTTTATATTTTAACATCATATATGAGATTAAAATTAAAAATTATATTACTGCTGTAGCCTTAGCCACAGATAAGAAAATTGCCATAAATTCATTGAATGTTGAAATGAGAGTCATTTTCTACGGTTTCCGAACGCATATTAGAGGATTTATGATATGTGTGTAAATAAACTCTTATTTACACACGTACGAGGCTCGCATCTCTTTTGCGCAGTAGTAATATTATGCGCAGAAGCGGACCAGTACTGCCTTCGCATCGTCCCGTTTCCCCGCATCCCGCGCCAGTCAGGAAGCACTCATTTAAATGTAGGGGCGCAGTAAAAAGTACTACTGAATTGACTGACAGTTGACACTGACATTTGACAGTTTTGTCATATCGTACCGCCTCCGCACCGACAAATCAGGAAGTCCCCTTAGTGTCGCTGCCGTACATGAAGAGAGGCATCCAAAGAGTTAAAAAATACTTATAATATAGCAATAATTTCCCGCCTTCAGTTCAACCCCTCTGTGATACGCTACAAGTTTATTTATCGGTCTCTGTAGCGTTGCATTCAAGGCACGACATGCCAAAAGACTTTGCTGCCGAGCGAAACACATTTTTCATCAACATTCAATTTTACAATCCCTCGCTGACTTCAATATAAGCACATGTGCCAAAGAACTATTCCGCAGTCTTGTATAACACACAAGAAACTATTCGCTCCTTGAGCTGTAGATTCGCGATATTTTTTCCGTTTTAACCTTCATGGTTTGCGCTAGTTTTACAAAATCCCGTAAACTGAATAGGAAAAAATCCACACTATAATTATCAAAATTCAAACCTGATCATAAAATTTCACGAGAATCGGTTGACAAATTCAACCTCTTTAGGAGAACAGCCGGACGACGTATACAAAATCATTTTTACCTCAGCATTCAGTGGCGTAGGTTATAGGTACAGTTACGAGTTTTAATTTGGGACCCCCTTAAGGTTGACAGTACTGTCAAACAGCATAGGAATTCAAAGAAAAAGTTTGCGAAATGGGTCCTAAATTAATGCACGTACCCATATCAAGGATTGTTTGATATGCATGAACTGACCGAATGCAAACATTTATCCACAAGATTGCATATCAGACTACATACCACAAGTAAGACCTTAAAATGCAAAGTATTCCGGCTAGACTCTGAACATTTCATATACACTGCTATAAATTTTATGGTTGTACAAACGTTCGCTGTATGTGTGCCACATTGGATGAACGTGATTTTGACGAGAGTCTGAAGCACTCATGTTTAGCAGATATCGTCGATTATACACTCCTGTGAGAACCCCGCGTCCCGTATAAAGGACCAAATATGGTCAACTGAAAATAAGTTAAATTTTGAAGAGACAGAGTTGCACTTGTTTTGGGGTTGCTTAATGTTTAATTTTAGAAAAAATAAAATTCCGACTTTTAATCGGAATTGTTCGCAACTTCTACTAGCGAAACAACATAAGGTTCATCAAACATTGTGTTGGTTCATATTAAACTATAGATACATTTATGTGTAGTAAATTTCGGAAAACAATCTAGGGGTTGATGGGCAAATCGATATGTATGGAGTTAATAAGTTTTTTTCAAATATTGGATGTCTTTATTCTATAGATAGAAACACAGGGTAGGTATTATATCTAATGATAAGTAATTGATAACTGCTAAAAAAGAAAAAGAAAACAAGAACTCTTTCTGGGGAGTTTATTCTATTGCGATTTTAATTAAATCGCAATCTTTATTAAAATAGTTCCAATACTTCGAAATTAACTAATCGGTATTCAAGACATTCTAGATATTGCGTCCATGAACTAGAATGTCGCAAACTCGTGTCTTGCTTCGACTACCATCCATGATTTTAACTCTAATTATTTGTGCTAAAGTTCAATGTTGCTAGTAACGTAATATCGAGCATTGAACACCTCTATAATTGTCTTAAGGTGGAATCTATTGTAGAAATACAGCTGGGTGCTAGGCATGCTTGGGATTCTACTGTTAAGAGGGGTCACTTATCCAGTGAGTTATCCTTGATGCAAACCGTTTTGTCTTATTACTCACGTACCAGACTCGCATGAATCTGAATCTGAATCATGAGAGTTCCATTACACTGCGGGTTACGGAGCTATAACGAGTTCAATCGCTCTATAAAACCGCGCAATGTAGTTAAACTCATATACGAGTCTCGTACGTGTGTTATAGAGCGGGCACGGAATATAAATGTCAAAAAATAAACTCTGTCCCCTTATCTTGCCCACTCACTCGTCAAAAGGGGGACAAAGTTGCACCGCGCCCGTAGGGAAGCTACAATTGGCAGCCGTACTGTCTTCTCGAAGACCTCACGGTTCGAAATAATTTCCATACGTTACGCAGAATTTTCATTTCCATGAACCTTTTTTTAGAAACCGACCAGTTTTTAATTACACCTAAAAGGTCATTATGTAGAACTCATTTTGTAAGTTTAGTCATTATTAGTGCAATAAACATTGTCACAATAATGAATCGTATTTTGAACTAAATTCAATTAACATTTTGTATTCAGAACCCGTACTCCAAACTTGGCTGTTGGCTGGACAATTAACTTGTAGTAACTTGGGCAAACAGCGCGCGGGCAAATAAGTAAGGCGACTTCCTGATTTGGCGGGGCGGGATCGATATGTGACATTTTCTTCTGACGTAAACTTACTGACGTCGCAAAGATTTCCACTTGTCGGAATACTGTCAGTATTACATTTGCGCAGTAGTAATATCATGCGCAGAAGCGGACCAGTACTGCCTTCGCATCGTCCCGCTACCGCGCATCCCGCGCCAGTCAGGAAGCACTCATTTAAATGTAGGGGCGCAGTAAAAAGTGGTACTGAGTTGACTGACAGTTGACACTGACATTTGACAGTTTTCTCAAATCGTACCGCCTCCGCACCGACAAATCAGGAAGTCGCCTAAATGGAAACTAAACTCGCTCAGCGCGCAATAAAGTGGTTTTTGCTGTCGCCGGTAGGAATATGAGTTACGTAACCTAACTCACGTTAATTTCGGAGTAGATCCTCTGTGTTTATGTGTACAGTTTGCAGTAGTATTAAAATAAACGTACCTCGTCATCGAACGCATCAGGGTCCGCCATTCTGACGGTTTTCTTCGCCAGGGCTCCTCGCTAGTGTCACACAGGCGGGAGTGTCACCAGGCTCGCATCACTCGCACTTCACACTCACTGTCGCGCCTGCGCGGACCGCTATAGTATAAAAGCGATCTGAAACAAAGAGGCATAGACCAGTCGTTAAAAAAATAGCTTTCGATAATATTCTAGTAGTAAAACTTTTGATATGTTAAAATTGGGAGCATGGTAAATAATGATTAGCGAAAAAATCTACAAGTATAATCATCGATTCTGCTCACCTAATTTCACAACAATTGGATATTCACGGAGGCGTCCAGTGTGTTTTCGCTTATATTTTTTATGATATATATAGAAACTCACACAATACCCTGAAACAATTTCTCCTAGTAGTTCTAGATGAACGCGTTTCTTTTAATACCTATTGGTTTTACTCTACAGGTGAAGTTAATATACTTACACTGAGCGAAAAAATATTAATTATTAGAATCCCAAGACTAGGAGATTATATAATAACGGTTACAAAACAGTTAAGTAGTTACCAGGACAATTTTTTTGGTATTAGTAAAAAACTAGGGTGATGGCACCAGTAATCGGCAGGCTCCAGTAATCGGCATTTTTTTTACAAGTTTGATTAAAATTAGGACTGCCAACAATTATTCCAATTAATCAACACTGGACCATAGAGAGTGTATATTCTACTCTCATCCAAGGCGCATAAGCTATCATAGACGCAGGCGGTTTTGTTTAAAGATGATAACGTGAATTTGATGAGAAAATCAGTGCTTCTGAAGAAAATGAATAATCCTTAAGGAAATAGTTAAGAGAGTGACTGTACATTTTTGTCGATTATTTAATAACTATGAAAGATGTTTGAGTTTTTGTTTACGTTATGAATAGCTATAAATATCCTTCAAATAATGTTGTTTTAGAACAATATAATGTTAGCTTATTCTTGTTAAAAAATATAGTGCCGAATACTGGCCCCGTGAAAGTACACTTTCTCCAGTAATCGGCAGATGTTGATAATAATGATTCCTAATATGCCATTAATAAATTATTCGTAGATACATAGATTTTGCCCGACGCAATGACTCAGAATATATGAATACGAGGACAGATAGTGAGAGAAATACGTGATTTTCATTCTAACTGCAGTACTAATCTAATATTATCTATATTAAAAATCAACGTCCTAACAAAACTACTGAACGTAGAAGCTTGTTTTTATTTTATAGTAGTCTTTCTAGCCTATACTTACTGTTTATCTACCTTTCCAAGCCAGCTCTCTCGGAACATTTCAACTTCTTACTGTCACTTTTCATTTCCATACATTTTATAACCTAAAAGTTTCTTTTAGGTTATATAAAGAAACAGAACACCCTAAACAACTTTCTACAGTTCGATTCTTTATTTATTCATTTCATTCAACGATAACTTCTTATTCTGTTCCGTAAAATACATCAAAACAAAAGTACCTATTCGAAATACTTGCACTATACTAGTGCCGAATACTGGGTGCCGAATACTGGAGACTGCCGATTACTGGGTGCCGAACACTGGAGACTGGCTGCCGATAACTGGAGATTGCCTATATTTTTGGTTATTAGAATGTTTTTATTTATCCGTGTCTTTTCAGTTAACAAGAAGCTAATATGTTGTTACTCAGAGATATATTTAACGTTTTTATTCAGTTATTTTTGTCCTAAGTACAACCATATTATTTTTATCATTGATGAAAGTACACAACCTCCTTAAAATGCCGGTAACTGGTGCCATCACCCTACTACTATCAAAAACTGGTTTGTAGCCGTTAGCCGTTAGTGTGGTGGTGTTATAATGTAATTTTTTATCATGAAATAAATAATCTAATCTAATCTTAGTATATAATCTCCTTGTCCTGGGATTCACTAAAACTTACTAATAATTAGTTTTTTTTTCGCTCAGTGTATTGTAATATTTTCTACGGAAAGTTTTATGGATTTTCTGAAGACCAGACGCTGGGTCCAAACAAAACAGTAAACAACCCGCATGTACTGCGAAGCCCTACCTCGGGCGGCCTAAACAGTATAAACTTGTTTGTTCTCTTTTATCTCCGAAACTTTCTACGGCGAGCGCTTATGCAAAATTAGAAAACTTGCCTGGACTCATCAAAAATATAGCGCCAATTTATAAAGTGTACGTGGTTACTATACATAATTTGACGTCCAGGTTAATATAGATTGTATAATGCGTAATATTTTGTTATATGTTTAAATCAAAACACAACATTGCGACATAATTAACACATTTAGAAGGCGACTTCCTTACTTGGCGGGGCGGGATCGATATGTGACATTTTCTTCTTTGGCGTAAACTTACTGACGTCGCAAACATTCGCATTTGACATAATACTGTCAGTATTACGTTTGCGCAGTAGAAATATCATGCGCAGAAGCGGAGCAGTACCGCCTTCGCATCGTTCCGCTACCGCGCATCCCGCGCCGGTCAGGAAGCACTCATTTAAATGTAGGGGCGTAGTAAAAAATGGTATCGCGTCGACTGACAGCTGACACTGACATTTGACACTTTTCTTATATCGTACTGCCTCCGCACCGACAAATCAGGAAGTCGCCTAACTGCCAGGAACGCGCCTAGTGGTCGCACTGTTCGTAAGACGCGTTAGCGATACCATTTCGTACCTCTTTCCCCCATTCGTTTCCCCGTATTATATAGAGGAAATTTAGTAGCGCTACGAAAAGCTTGGCACGCCCTCGAAAAATCTTTTTTTTTTCTTTATACGGCGACGGTGGCTAAGATGAAATTATTTAAGATGTCCGACTTTTTTAGAAAACTGCCATTAGATTGTGAACCTTCTTGCTTTTACAGTAAAGTCGCTTTTCGAATAGACTAATTTGATAAAACTCGGACAGTTTAAATAATTTTAAGTATACCAAAATTTATACAACTTGAGGATTTACTGAAAAACCGAATCGACATAAAAATCATAGGCAGTAATCAATCAATGCGTCCGTTGTCTCACCCAATAGCCCAGCCATTAGTCCATTATATTCACCCAATAGCCCAGTTCATTTAGACTCCATCAATCAGCAATATTTCCTATACACGCTGTCGGGTGCTGTCTCTGTGTGCGTCCCATGACACGGGCAGGGACAGCATCCGCTCGGTGTAACCCTTGCATTTCATTAAATTGTCGAAAGGGCCTCTACGTGTTGTCTATGTGGTACTCGTTGGTATTTCGGTACCTCGGCCTCGGTACTTCGGCTCCGCGCACGCCTCCCAAAGGTCCGGGACACTATTGTCCCGTGAACGGGAAAGAAATACATAATAATTATCCAACCTACTCACAAACTTTCACGAGAATCGGTTATGATAAACGCCCTAATAGAAGATAGGCGGTATATCCGGACATACGAAAGTATTTTTGCCCAAGCTGTAATGGATGACCATCCCGTTTCCCCATATATTATTATTGTTGAAATTGGTTAATGAATTTTCGTCATTATCTACGAAAAGGGTATTTTATTCGCCTTTAATGTGTGTCAACCCTAATTGTGATAAACGGGCTCCGTATTAATCATAATAAGACTCATTAATAAGGGTCTTTATACGTAATTCTAAAGTAACTAGCGACTAGCTTCGCTCATTAGCGATAAGACCGCCTGTTGTTTGCCTCTACTCATTGTCATTATGTACTGTTATGTGTTACTTTTGTTGAGGTTATGCAATAAAGAGTATTTGTTGTTGTTGTTGTAACTAGCCTAAATAGGTGTCTATTTTCTGTCTTGCTTGCTACGACGCTTGCGGGCTAATAGATTTGACATGTATTATTATTATTATTATTTATCATATATTTACCAAGATAAGAAGAAACTACAGGTATTTGGATTGACTTCTTGCCTTGCTTACATTAAGAAATATCGTTTCAATAAATCTAAATATTTCTATCAAAAAATACTACTGCACACAACAAAAGCAATAAATGATATTATCTACACCCATATAGTAAATCCTCTTAAGTGTGCTCAAAAAGTGTAGGTAAGGACCAGCTTTTGCAATATACCGCGGCCCGCGCCCCCCCGCCGCACGCGCACGCTTAGGCCCTGGGCGGAGATGGCCATTACAGTATCATAAGTTGTACCGTTATGGCCATCTCCGCCCATTACAGCACAGTTGCGTTCGCCGGCTCAACGCACCCATATGAAACACATGAAAGAGGATTTAATATATGGATGTAGATAAAGTAGATGTATGCAACATTAAAACATGCAACAATGCTCATTATGCAGCAGTTGCATAAATTACTATTGTTGACAGAAACTTTACATTTAATAAAACCATTGCATAAACGTTAATCAGTTAATTCGAATTACCTATCAATATATTTGTCATAAATTGGGTTCAAAACATTTTAAAGTAAAAGGCACTGGGGAATATTATTCATAATTAATTAATTCGTAATGAAACTCCCTAGGACCACATAAAATTCGCCTTTAATTTCTCAGGAGCCCACAATTACAATGCCATGTTTTTATACTCCCACAGTACGAATTAAGGACCAGGCTTGCATGATTACAGAGGGATAACTTAGTCTCTTTATACTCGTAACAAGGAACTTGCGTTAATCCGTTACCATTATCTTTCTCATTGAAATCTGAGCCTTAAATGCGAGGAGCAAAGTCCTGTTTTGTTTAGTCAATTTAAAAAGATACACGCTTGTTAAAGTTTTTGTTTAGGTTTGTGAGCACTCGGAATATTCTAGAAGGATTCATGTTTTATTGTTGCCGACGTAACAAAGGTTATGAAACGAGGAACTACCAATTATTTATCAAACTCACTGCCGTTATGAATGTAGGTAGTGTATGAAGGTGAAACTATACCGACTTAATAGCAAGTTCCTTATGACTTATTAACTAAAAAAAAAAACAATCTGTTTCTCATATATGCTTGAAAGTGGTCCTTACTATGCGAACGCTAGGACTTGGGCAAAAATGCTGTCGTATCGTATAGTGTGAACACCTCTACTCTACAGGTTGTATTTCTCAACCGATTCTCGTGTAATTTTGTATGCAGGGTAGATTCCTAATTACCCAAGATTTTGATACCTATTCAGTTTTTTTCAATTAAAAAAAAACACTCGCGAGGTGTACAATTCACAGAGGCGCTAGTTACAGATAACCTGTCTTACTGTGCGATTGCTGTGGGTAAATACATAGTTCGGTAGAAATATATATATTGAGCACAAGAATGCACACATAGCTTCCTCAACCACGCCGTCTCTAGCGGGGTTATTCTGGTAGGTAGTTTGTATACAACGCTTCACCTCACCCTAGGCAAACCAATGTGTCAGACCTCCGATCACGTATTGTTATTACAAGTCCCGGCATCAAGATATGCTGGTGAACAGTGAGGTGAGCAGTGAGATAGCATAGCTTTATGTATAGATTTAATTACACGTCTAAGGTAAACTCCGTAATTACAGTATTGTCCCACAAATTGTTTGAACAGCTCCTGTGACTTGGGGTTTCACAAAGACGTAGGTACAGTCAACCAATTTGATTTCTGGGCGAATTCATAACTTGTCACAGTTGAAAGTCAATTCAAAAAATTCAAAATTCAAAACATTTATTCTGCAAATAGGCCTCAAGGGCACTTTTACAAGTCAAAATCTATCTGTATCAACAGAAAATATTTGTAATGTTCAGATAAAACTAATTACATATAATAAATAAGATTAATCCAGATTTTTTAGAGATGTATAAGGTCTCTAAGCGTCACAATAAAAATAAAAAGGTACAATAATCATTATGAGATGTAAGTCAGAGAAGCTAATAACAACACAGATTTGTTAGAGATGTATAAGGTCTCTTAAGCGTCAACATGAAAATAATAAAATCTAATAAATGTTCTCAGAGATGTATAAGGACTCTGATCGTCAGTATAAAAAAAAATGAAATCAAATGAGAACAGAGTGAAGTTTCTCATGTCAATTCATCTGAACACTACGTAGTATTACTATATTTACTATTCCTTGCAAACATGAACAGAGCGGACCCCACAAACAGCACCCGTTCACGAGTATGACGCGTATCGTATCGTACGCAATAATCTTCGTTGCACTTAACTTTTGATATGTCCACCGAAAAGACGCGCACTTAAATCTAACAATGACCCATATAGTGTTTAATTTACTACGAAAAAATCAAACCTTCAGGTCTACTTGTAGGATACAACCGCAAAAGCGATTATATTTTGCTGCGCCCTATCCGGTTCGAAGAACTGTAGGTGTGTTTATGTACTTGATAGCAAATAATTCAATTGAAATTATATGTCACCAGTTTGTATATATAGTACAGTCAGCGTCATATAGTATGTAGCAGCCAAAGTGACCAAATAGTTTGGTACACCATATATTCTGTATGCTATCTACGCTACATACTATCTGACGCTGACTGTACATACATCGGAGTTTCTAGTTAATTCCGGAGGAAATTACCATCAGCAGTTAGTCGAAGCAACATTGTAGGGGAAATGAACATCGGTAGGCAAAATGAAATTGGAAGCTACGGGGTACTATTAACCTGGTTTCTACATTAGTTTTTGATTGCTAGTGCACACTACAAACCGCCTGCAATTGATATTGGTGTTCGTCAAAGGACAAAGAGGATATAGATTTTCCTATTTGTCTATGGTCTGGAGTTATAGGAAATAGCTAGGAAATAGCTGTGTACCAAAATTCTGTGAGTTCGTTTTGTTTAAATTAGGTATTAACTTACACTGGACCGAATGAGTCCCGAGTTTAAGTACTAGGGGGACAGAATCGCACAGGAATATCGTAGACCACACGGCGATCGGAGTGGAACGATCCTCTGTGTAACAATCAGAAACTATCGGAAGTGCTCGAGTGAATTTAATCAAGCCGCAGAGCCTGGATTAGTTCAGTTTAAACTTTGAGCAAACTGTGTGGCGCTTTTGGTAATCTACTGCATAACTAAATCAATATTATACTGTACAAAATACAATTAATGAGTCCTTTAATAATCTCATCACCATCATTATATCAGCTAATAAGACGTCCACCGAGGCATTCCCCAAAAAGTGCCACAATGACCAGTCGTGCGCCACCCGCATCCAGCATTCGCATTCAGTTAATCTGCCTTTCTACCAGAGCTATGCTATGCATCTAGGCTGCGAGGATGGGTTAGCTTTCCGTTTCCACTTAGTGCTATGCTATGTGAACCAATGAACATGATTTTTGGACATCAAGGCATATATAGCAAGGTAACAGCTCTGATGAACAGACACCATTAACAGGTCACCAGTTCACCTTGAGAGGGGCCTAGCTGCGCCTTTTCCGATACGTGGTCGCCACTCGATAACCTTTCCGCCCTAATGGCCACCGGTGACGTGCCATGTTCACTCTTCAATAACCTACGAACTTTTTTGTAAAAAAATGTTGGAAGAGAAATACATACAAGTAAAGTAGATTATTGGGCTACGGCCGGAATGACCTCATTTACCCACGACGCGTAGGGTTGTAAACATGTTTTGTTTGGCAAAAACACTCCCGGTAAAGAGCGGCTCAAATTGTATTTACAAATAAATAACTACGGGCTATATTTTTTCAAATTTATGCCATCAAATTACTAACAAAGTCAATGTTCTTCATTCTTAAGCAACCTTAGATTACGAGTACCACAGCCGGTACGTAAAATTTCTGAGACACAAAGCTAGAATAAGTACGTAACTTTTGTAATAACAGACCTGAGAGACTTTCCATGTCCAAACCTTATTATTGATGAATTGAGCCTTTACATTTCCTAGTTATATGTTATGAGTTATGAATGCGTATTAGGAGATTTTTTATTCTTTCATGGCAACCAGTCATGGTAGACGAACATTTACCCTTGATACACAGCCCAGTTACCAACAATGAAAAAAAATGCCGCCATCGCAACTGTGTTTCACGACCAAATGTCTACGAGTATTTTTTATTATTTTATGGTAATCAGTGTGAAAAGAACAGCGATGGCGGCTGAAAGGCATATACGTCATTCGTTTCCCATTAGCTTTTTAAAAATCATATATTAATACTACGTAGATTCAATTGAGTCAACTAAGTAATTGGGAACAAATAAAATGATCACCTAAATAACTTTTGATATCACCAAATTTTCGAACCCTAAAATAAGGCTGAACACTCAAAAAAATGTATCGACCATCAATTTCAGATCACCTAACCACTCATACCTATTATTCCAGCAGTAGCAGCTATTTTACTTATTGCGTTCCCTGAAATTTTATAATCGCATCAAAAAATTCTCAAGTACCACCAAAAATACTAAACTACCACCAAATCTCGTGCATCATTTGTTATTAGAATTACGTCCAAATATTATACACATTACAAGCTATATTGTAGTTAATACATTCAAATTAATTATTGAGCGACATGTTTCGGACTCACACGCGACGTTGTGGTTACCGAGTGACATGTTTTGGACTAACACGCGACATGTTCGGGCTCATCAAGCGACATGTTTCGGATCCAGCAACATGCCTCGGACCCATCGAGCGACATGTTGGGGTCATCGAGCGACATGTGTCGGACCGACACGCGACATGTTCGGGCTCATCGAGCGACATGTTTCGGACTCACACGCGACATGTTTCGGATCCAGCGACATGTCTCGGACCCATCGAGCGACATGTTGGGATCATCGAGCGACATGTTTCGGACTCACACGCGACATGTTTCGGATCCAGCGACATGTCTCGGACCCATCGAGCGACATGTTGGAGTCATCGAGCGACATGTTTCGGACTAACACGCGACATGTTCGGGCTCGTCAAGCGACATGTTTCGGACGCATCCAGCAACATGTTTCGGATCCAGCGACATGTCTCGGACCCATCGAGCGACATGTTGGGGTCATCGAGCGACATGTTTCGGACTCTCACGCGACATGTTTCGGATCCAGCGACATGTCTCGGACCCATCGAGCGACATGTTGGGGTCATCGAGCGACATGTTTCGGACTCACACGCGACATGTTTCGGATCCAGCGACATGTCTCGGACCCATCGAGCGACATGTTGGGGTCATCGAGCGACATGTTTCGGACTCACACGCGACATGTTTCGGATCCAGCGACATGTCTCGGACCCATCGAGCGACATGTTGGAGTAATCGAGCGACATGTGTCGGACCGACACGCGACATGTTCGGGCTCATCGAGCGACATGTTTCGGACTCACACGCGACATGTTTCGGATCCAGCGACATGTCTCGGACCCATCGAGCGACATGTTCGGGTCATCGAGCGACATGTTTCTGACTCACACGCGACATGTTTCGGATCCAGCGACATGTCTCGGACCCATCGAGCGACATGTTGGAGTTATCGAGCGACATGTGTCGGACCGACACGCGACATGTTCGGGCTCATCGAGCGACATGTTTCGGACTCACACGCGACATGTTTCGGATCCAGCGACA
This sequence comes from Cenopis cana, assembly GCA_951800055.1. NCBI lineage: Eukaryota > Metazoa > Arthropoda > Insecta > Lepidoptera > Tortricidae > Cenopis > Cenopis cana. Next base: position 4,751,893 of record OX637495.1, read on the forward strand.
TGTCTCGGACCCATCGAGCGACATGTTGGGGTCATCGAGCGACATGTTTCGGACTCACACGCGACATGTTTCGGATCCAGCGACATGTCTCGGACCCATCGAGTGACATGTTGGGGTCATCGAGCGACATGTTTCGGACTCACACGCGACATGTTTCGGATCCAGCGACATGTCTCGGACCCATCGAGCGACATGCTGGAGTCATCGAGCGACATGTTTCGGACTAACACGCGACATGTTCGGGCTCATCAAGCGACATGTTTCGGACGCATCCAGCGACATGTTTCGGATCCAGCGACATGTCTCGGACCCATCGAGCGACATGTTGGGGTCATCGAGCGACATGTTTCGGACTCACACGCGACATGTTTCGGATCCAGCGACATGTCTCGGACCCATCGAGCGACATGTTGTGGTCATCGAGCGACATGTTTCGGACTCACACGCGACATGTTTCGGATACAGCGACATGTCTCGGACCCATCGAGCGACATGTTGGGGTCATCGAGCGACATGTTTCGGACTCACACGCGACATGTTTCGGATCCAGCGACATGTCTCGGACCCATCGAGCGACATGTTGGGGTCATCGAGCGACATGTTGGGGTCATCGAGCGACATGTTTCGGACTCACACGCGACATGTTCGGGCTCATCAAACGACATGTTTCGGACGCATCCAGCGACATGTTTCGGATCCAGCGACATGTCTCGGACCCATCGAGCGACATGTTGGGGTCATCGAGCGTCATGTTTCGGACTAACACGCGACATGTTCGGGCTCATCAAGCGACATATTTCGGACTCAAAATGTGTTATATATATATATATATATATATATATATACAACGCGCGAGCCGAGCGAGCGAAGCGAGCGTGCCGCGGTAGCGGCCGGCGAAGCGCCAGAACCACCACCTGTTGAGTCCGAAACATGTCGTTGGATGAGCCAGAACATGTCGCGTGTGAGTCCGAAACATGTCGCTCGATGACTCCAACATGTCGCTCGATGGGTCCGAGACATGTCGCTGGACCCGAAACATGTCGCGTGTGAGTCCGAAACATGTCGCTTGATGAGCCCGAACATGTCGCGTGTGAGTCCGAAACATGTCGCTCGATGACCCCAAAATGTCGCTCGATGACCCCAAAACGTCGCTCGATGACCCCAACATGTCGCTCGATGACCCCAACATGTCGCTTGATGCGCCCGAGACATGTCGCTGGATCCGAAACATGTCGCTTGATGAGCCCGAACATGTCGCGTGTTAGTCCAAAACATGTCACTCGGTAACCACAACGTCGCGTGTGAGTCCGAAACATGTCGCTCGATGACCCCAACATGTGGCTCGATGGGTCAGAGACATGTCGCTGGATCCGAAACATGTCGCGTGTGAGTCCGAAACATGTCGCTCGATGACCCCAACATGTCGCTCGATGGGTCCGAGACATGTCGCTGGATCCGAAACATGTCGCGTGTGAGTCCGAAACATGTCACTCGATGACCCCAACATGTCGCTCGATGGGTCCGAGACATGTCGCTGGATCCGAAACATGTCGCGTGTGAGTCCGAAACATGTCGCTCGATGACACCATCATGTCGCTCGGTGGGTCCGAGACATGTCGCTGGATCCGAAACATGTCGCGTGTGAGTCCGAAACATGTCACTCGATGACCCCAACATGTCGCTCGATGGGTCCGAGACATGTCGCTGGATCCGAAACATGTCGCGTGTGAGTCCGAAACATGTCGCTCGATGACACCATCATGTCGCTCGGTGGGTCCGAGACATGTCGCTGGATCCGAAACATGTCGCGTGTGAGTCCGAAACATGTCGCTCGATGACCCCAACATGTCGCTCGATGGGTCCGAGACATGTCGCTGGATCCGAAACATGTCGCTGGATGCGTCCGAAACATGTCGCTTGAGTCCGAAACATGTCGCTCGATGACCCCAAAATGTCGCTCGATGACTCTAACATGTCGCTCGATGACCCCAACATGTCGCTCGATGGGTCCGAGACATGTCGCTGGATCCGAAACATGTCGCTTGATGAGCCCGAACATGTCGCGTGTTAGTCCAAAACATGTCACTCGGTAACCACAACGTCGCGTGTGAGTCCGAAACATGTCGCTCGATGACCCCAACATGTCGCTCGATGGGTCAGAGACATGTCGCTGGATCCGAAACATGTCGCGTGTGAGTCCGAAACATGTCGCTCGATGACCCCAACATGTCGCTCGATGGGTCCGAGACATGTCGCTGGATCCGAAACATGTCGCGTGTGAGTCCGAAACATGTCGCTCGATGACCCCGAACATGTCGCGTGTCGGTCCTACACATGTCGCTCGATGACTCCAACATGTCACTCGATGGGTCCAAGACATGTCGCTGGATCCGAAACATGTCGCTTGTGAGTCCGAAACATGTCGCTTGATGACCGCAACATGTCGCTCGATGGGTCCGAGACATGTCGCTGGATCCGAAACATGTCGCGTGTGAGTCCGAAACATGTCGCTCGATGACCCCAACATGTCGCTCGATGGGTCCGAGACATGTCGCTGGATCCGAAACATGTCGCGTGTGAGTCCGAAACATGTCGCTTGATGACACCCACATGTCGCTCGATGGGTCCGAGACATGTCGCTGGATCCGAAACATGTCGCGTGTGAGTCCGAAACATGTCGCTCGATGAGCCCGAACATGTCGCGTGTCGGTCCGACACATGTCGCTCGATGAATCCGAAACATGACGCTTGCGTTTCTTACATTGCGTAGATCCGCTATTATAGACTAGATATTAATTTGATGAAACAAATGACGCTTGAAATTAGGTGATCATGTAGTATTTCTGGGTATCGAAAGAATTATTTGGGTGTAATTAATTTTAATAGGATTACGATCCCAGTTATATTTGGATGCGAGTTATATGAAATTTGGTGTTTGAAATTAGGTGATCATTAAGTATTTTTGGGTAGAGACTAATTTATTTGGTAACAATTTAATTTAATAGGTTATCGACATGTTACTTCTTCGAGTTGCACTTTATATTTAAACGGAGTTGAAAATTTGGTGCGAATCTAGTATTTTTGGTAATCAAATGTAATTTTTTAGGGCATCATTCGGCAATTAATTTGGTGGTTCGTTAAATGCTACCCTAAGTAATTTAGCGTTTTCCATTTAAATTGCAAACAAAAAAATCTGCATAAAACTAATTCACAACACAACTAATTAAAAATCTGCGTGCCATCAGAAACACAATCATCCATACAAATTACACCATATTTCGGCCGAAAATAATTAAATTCCTCGCCATGGACGCTGTGTGAACGATGCTAATGACGTCATTTGTTTCTCGCAAAACGATTTTTTCTTCTCCCCAAAATACACGGCGTTAAACGAATTATTAATTAATACCCCTGAATGCGGACCTGGCTTTAGCACGGTGAACAAATATGGCCTGTATTTTGTTGGACGAGAGTTTGTTTTGGATTGTTTGTCCAATTACACACGGTTCATTTTGTGAACAAATAAAATCGCTGTACCAAAATGGCCAAAAAGATTATATTGTGTGAACAATAGGTGATTTAGGAACCTTAGTATACCTAAATTAGTAATAATCAGGTCCAAGGTTGAGCTTTTGGTAGCTCAAATAGTAACAATGGAAAATACACACATTAGTTACATTATAACAAATAGACAGCTACATACATCATACTTACCTAAGTATATCACCAAATCCAATAGATATAATACATTATTAGTCCCATTAGGATGAAAAATATAATAGATGAAGCAATAAGTAGATATGTGAAAATACATGAAGTAAGTATAGATGGAGCTGGTGATACACACATACAAAGCTGTGTGAAGGAGATGTAAGCATAGACAATAACACACGTGGGAGCGAGAAACAAAGACATATCTCCTGTCCCTCATCGCGTATAAGGCAGCGATTGTCTGCCACCGGCCTATGCCACCAAAGTGTCATCGATAAACCAGTGGCCAGCGTGTAAGAAAATATGTTACCCATAATATTGGGTAAACCAGATCGGCTCGAACGTTAAAAATAACTAATTAAAAATTTAATTGTGATGTGATTAGAATACTATTGTGAATTTCATTATTATAATGGCTGAATAACTAAGACGTTTTAATCTAATCGTGATTTTGTTAACTTTAATGTAGGTATTAAATTAGTACACATTTATATCGTAATTGGGAGGACATCGGATGTTTTGTGTTTGTCCGCTAATATTTACTAAGAGTTTATTTTGAAGATTCTCAATAATTAAAAACCTACTTGTCAGTAAAAATGGGGAGATTGTTCTTTTTGTGGTAACCCCAGAAGAAAATGTCACATTATCTCCGTCCCTGTGTGTGATTCGCTAACCCTCCTTCTATAGATCCTCTTTCTACGTGAAAATAACATAAAAAATATATTGAAATCTAATAAACGGGTTACTCACGTCTGTATCGTCGAATATCGCTCGACATGTTTTGAACGCTGCGTCTGTGGCAAGTGTAAACGAGACTTTAGCATGTGACGTTGTGAGTGTTGTGTGTAACCCGACATTGAACAATAGTGACGAAAATGAGGGTGGATTCTCGCCTCCCGCTCCCGCCCCACCGACGCAACCAACACCGGGCAGCCGCGCGCTACGTGCGCTCGCGCGCAGTGTTAAACGCGAGGCCGCCGCGACCACTCATGATTAAGGACCACGTATTGGCCCGAAACATGTCGGGCGATATTCGACGATACAGACGTGAGTAACCCGTTTATTACATTTCAATATGTCTGAGACTCACGGAAGTTTTCTATTTAATAAAAAATATACTTAATAACAATAACATATACGTTCTTCTAACAATTTGCTTATGTTTCTACACTAACTATAAATGTTAATATTTTGACTGCTGTCGGAAAAGGGTAAATAACAAATTCATATAACCGATACATTTTTTAATTACTATTTTACATTTAAGACTTTAAAAAAAACAGTTTGACAACAATCATAAAATTTATTTTCTTGCCGATTTGTGCAAATGCTGGCGACGTTTAGATCCAGTACCTACATAAACTTGAAATCATTTCAAATGTCCGACATTTTATTAAAACTTTCATTTGATTTTGAATGTTCTTGGTTGGATAATAAAGTCGCTCTCTGAACGAACAAACTAGATACAACTCGGCCAGTTTAAATGATTCAAATTATACTATTACAATAACTAACATTAGCAATCCAGCGAGACCACATTTTGACGGCCTACAATCGCTTTAATAGGAGGTTTCATTTAATAAGTATATTTATGTCACACCTGGCCATAAAGCGGCAATTACCGCACGCTCCGCGCGCGGGAAATCCCACTTCCTGGCCAGGGGGTGACATAAAATTTTGTACTTACCACGGGCGATAATAAAGAAAGCCTCAGATCGCATATTTATCGCCCTTGCCTTCGGCTCGGGCGTAAAATACCTGCGATCTGAGACATTCTTTGATTTATCGCCCTGAGTAAGTAATGTACTATTACAGTACATTAATGCTCACATAGCCCGACGGAAACGCTCGCTCAGTAGACAAAGCCTGCGCGAGGCTGTCGAGTTTTGGAGTGATTAATTGTAAACTCTGACAAGGGAAGGGTTATCTTTGTTAGATAAATACGGCGGCACTTCTAATGTCTTAACAATCTGTTATTAACAAGTAAGAAATTTTATTCCTGAAAAACAAGCCACCGTTTAAGAGATTTTTACGAAAAACTTCAAAAAATAACCTTGACAACCCCCTCTACCCGTTATCTCAACCCCCATCCCCCAGAACTTTTAGTATGTTGTAAAGGACATATTTGTCTACAACTGTGCCTAAATTTGCTTATACACGAATTATTTCCGCCAAGTTTTCCTTCATTACTTGAACTAGCAGAGCCGATAGTAAAATAAGTGACTATGATGTATAAAAGTGCAGACTGATAGAGGCCTTGAATGATGTTAAAAAGTTGTGAGTGATAGTGGCTTCCTAACTGATATTCCGCTCCCCCCACCTATACCCTGCATGTCTCGCGGACTATATATAGACTATCCGTCTCTTTTATAACAGTATCTACACGCAGAAACAAACCAATAGTTTATCTCGCGACGAGATAGCTAGCGCGACGTCTTGTGCTAGCCATGCTGGAATAAAAGTCTATGTTCTAATCATCATAGGCGTTTGTCGTCTGTTTATTGCAGACGATACAAGCATTAGGTACTGTTTATTACTGTGTGTACACCGTTTTGGTGGCTGTATACTTACAAAATATATTTTTCATTAAGTTCTTTTATTTGAAACTTGTTTCTATCATTTCAGTTCACTTCTATCCACTACATCGTTTTTAATTTTTTATTATTATTTTATTACGAAAGTTTTTTCAATGTTAAGTATACCATATCGTAAAATCGTGTATACATAAGTTTTTATTATACATATTTTTGAAATCGTCCCTTATAAATAATGAAATTTTCTAACGTGGACGAAACACTAACATTCCATTACGAATAAACAATCTCAGCTTTCAGAGCACGTAATCATACCTACCATTACCCTTGTATTTCAACACAAAAGAATGCAATCAACGTATCAAATAATAATTTGTAACAAACAAAAGAGGTTCGAGGAATTCCAAATTGAAACACGAGAAGAGGGACAGGTATAATGGGCCTTTTTAATAAAAGCCAATTTACTAGGAATAAAATAGCTTGTTATTTTTACAGAGTGCCGGACTACGTTGTTCGATTAAAAGTTTGGCCGTTTTGACACTGTTTCTATAGTACAACATTGTTAATTTAGAACCTAAAATAATACTATATATTGATTTAAACTTACACGATTTTCACACATTATTATTGGGGAACGGACATTGTTAGTGTTGTGTGTCGTGCGAGTGACAACCCTAGTGAGAATGTAATTAATAAAGACCTAGTGCGGGTAGTTCGGAAAACCCGTGCGGCTAGAAGATGTTGATACCCGCTCACGCCAGTCAGCTCGCGACCACGGATGTTGTGATACATTTGAAACGTCGGGCAAAAACTTAAAAAAAAGGTAAATTAGTTATAACTAGCTTTTGCCCGCGACTTCGTCTGCGTAGAACTCGCGTCATCGCGTTAGAATGTTATTTCATTCTTCTATTTCATGCGCTTACCTAGTTATCTCTTTTCCATTCTAACTTAAACCCCGTTAAGGGATGATTTCCGGGATAAAAGTATCCTATGTCCTTCCCTAGGACTCAAACTATATCCATAACGAATTTCATCTAAATCGGTTGAGCATTTTAAGAGGAAACAGGCAGACAGAGTTACTTTCGCATTTATAACCCGCCCCAGTTTCGCACGGGTAGTCCAGTTTTAAATTTATTTATCTAAGCCTTTGCCCGCGACTTCATTCGCGTGAATATCCATTATCCATATCAACTTCTACACCGTATTTCGCCGGGTTGTCTCGCCAAACATTGCGCACGCCGGCTCAATGCGCCCACATGAAACATGACAGAGGACTAAATATATGTTATTAACTTATTATAGATGTAGATGAAAACGCTCGCGAGCGAAGTGAGCGCGAAACTTTTCGGATATTCTGATACGGGTGTGGAAAATACTTCATACGCATCAAGTAATGAAGATGAAAACGCGAGCGCAGCGAGCGCGAATTCTTTCAAACATTACGATGTAGGTGCGGAAAATACTTCATACGCATCAAATAGTGTAGATGAAAACGCGAGCGCAGCGAGCGCGAAATGTTTCGAACATTGATGCAGGTGTGGAAAAGACTTCATACGCACCAAGTAATGAAGATAAAAACGCGAGCGTAGTGAGTGCGAAATGTTTCGAACATTATGATGCAGGTGCGGAAAATACTCATCAAGTAATGTAGATGAGAACGCGAGCGTAGCGAGCGCGAAATTTTTAGAACATTCTGATGCAGGCGCGGTAAAGACTTCATACGCATCAACTATAATGTAGATGAAAACGCGAGCGTACGACGCGCGAAAATTTTTTGAACGTTATGATGTAAGTGCGGAAAATGCTCATCAAGTAATGTAGAAGAAAACGCGAACGCAGCAAGCTCGAAATATTTCGAACATTATGATGCCGGTGTGGAAAATAATTCATACGCATCAAGTCATGCAGATGAAAACGTGAGCGTAGCGAACGCGAAATTTTTACGAACATTATGATGTAGGTGCGGAAAATACTCATCAAGTAATGTAAATGAAAACGCGAGCGCAGCGAGCGCGAAATTTGTCGAACATTCTGATGCAGGCGCGGAAAAGACTTCATACGTATCAACTATAATGTAGATGAAAACGCGAGCGTACGGCGCGCGAAAATTTCCGAACATTATGATGTAGGTTGTGCGGAAAATGCTCATCAAGTAATGTAGAAGAAAACGCAAACGCAGCGAGCGCGAAATTTTTCGAACATTATGATGCAGGTGCGGAAAATACTTCACACTCATCGAGTAATGTGTATGAAAACGCGAGCGCAGCGAGCGCGAAATATTTCGAACATTGTGATGCCGGTGCGGTAAATAATTCATACGCATCAAGTCATGCAGATGAAAACGCAAGCATAGCGAACGCGAAATTTTTACGAACATTATGATGCAGGTGCGGAAAAGACTTCAAACGCATCTGTAATTTAGATGAAAAAGCGATCGTAGCGGGCGCTAAAGTTTAGTTTAGTAAAGTGCGGAAAATAGTTCATACTCATGAAGTTATGTAGATGAAACCGCGAGCGCAGCGAGCGCGAAATTTTTCGAACATTATTATGCAGGTGCGGAAAATACTTCATACGCATCAAGAAATGAAGATGAGATCGCGAGCGTAGTGAGCGCGACATGTTTCGAACATTATGATGCAGGTGCGGAAAAGACTTCATAAGCATCAACTATAATGCAGATGAAAACGCGAGTGTAGGGCGCGCGAGAATTATCGAACATTATGATGTAGGTGCGGAAAATGCTCATCAAGTAATGTAGATGAAAACGCGAGCGCTGCGAGCGCGAAATTTTTCAAACATTATGATGCAGGTGTGGAAAATACTTCACACTCATTAAGTAATGTATATGAAACGCGAGCGCAGCGAGCGCGAAATGATTCGAACATTCTGATGCAGGTGCGGAAAAGACATCATTCGCATTAACTATAATGTAGATGAAAACGCGAGCGTACGGCGCGCGAAAATTTTCGAACATTATGATGCAGGTGCGGGATATATTTCATTCTCATGAAGTTATGCACATGAAAACGCGAGCGCAGCGAGCGCGAAATTTTTCGAACATTATGATGCAGTTACGGAAAATAATTCCTACGCGTCAAGTAATGTAGATAAAAAAGCTAGTGCGAAATGATTCGAACATTATGATGCAGGTACAGAAAATACTTCATACGCATCAAGCAATGTAGATGAAAACGCGAGAGCAGCGAGCGCGAAATATTGAACAAAAAAAATTTGTTGACCTAATTAAGTGGCTTTGTAAAGAGATAGTTGAATAGATATTTTTTTTGTTCATAAATTATTGGAATTTACGAAATTTTGTTCCGATGAATTTAAAATTTGGTAATAATGATTGTTATTACGTATATTTTACCAAAAAATACTAATATATTGATAAATTAGATTTTTTTCTTTGAAATTTCCTTATTTTTCCTATAAAAACCAACTTAACTTTGCGGTCGGTTCGGAACCCTAAATGTGCGAAGTCCGACTCGCACTTGGCCGGTTTTTTTTTGCTTTCCAATCCGCCTGTTCGAATTTGGTCATACTTGATGTTTATTGTTACGTAGGTATGTATGTTTTAATAAAGAATACCAATATACCCTAAATTTATGTCTGTTACGCGCTGAACGTAATTTTGCTGACGGAAAACGCAACTAATCGGCACCTCGAAGAACCTCAAAGATGAAACTCATATCCATTATTAAGAAAAGTAAATAAGTAAATGTCCGCCATCTTCAATTTGAAAATGGATAAGTATCATTCTTGTAATGAGCACCTCAAGAAACATTATATTATACAAAAATGCGCATACTTAATACCCACCGCTCTGCGTAGGTAAAGTACCCTCCATCGAAAACAAAAAAAAACCGAGGTTGCGTAGTAAGGTTTGTGAATATTGATAGCGACTGACTGACCAACATAATTAGATCTCTCATTTCAAACAGTTAATATGGTTTGAGGGACTTTTGTATTTTTGTCTATAGCCTTGAGAGGCAGAGGTATTGTTATTTCACCCCCCATTTTTTCAAATACTATCTGTTTATTATACAATGTTTGAATGAGGTTCTATTTACTTTGCGTCCATGTATATACTTACCAACTTTCAAGCCTGTAAATCATGAACTGAAAGACTTCTCATACAAAGTTTAACCCCTCTTTTCACCCCCTTTCACCCCTAACCTGTATGATTTTTATAGCCTATAACCTGGCCGAAGATCCAATAAACATATTAGTGAAGGCTGTATTAAAATCCATTCGCTAGTTTTCGCGTGATAGTTAGACATATAAACAGACAGACAAACAGACAAACAGACAAACAGACAAACAGACAAACAGACATGAATTCTAAAAACAGTTGAAACGTGTTCTGTTATCGATTCTTAGACCCCTCCATCGATTTTTTTACTAATATCTTCAATGTACAGATTTTCGACCCTCTTCTGCTTTATTATATGTATAGATTGTACGCGATTAAGTCCCGTTCCCCAATAATAATGTGTAAAATAATACTACTTTACAAAAAGTTAATTTCTCCTAGAGTACTTTTCTCACGAGCACGGGTGAGCCAGGGTTGTGTGTTGATACATGCACATTGTCTATGTGTGCGTCAGCGTAAGAGCTATGAGTTCACGTGGTCTGTGTTCGTATGTGTCACAACTACAACAATGGCCAACCCGCGCTCGTGTAATAAAAGTAATATAATAGCAAGACTTCAAATATTTTTACGAAGATTTTTACTTGTACTCGTATAGGTATACTTAATATTTTTTGAACGGTCCGAGTTGTATCAAATTAGGCCGTTCAAAAAGCGACTTTACTGTCGAAGCGTGAAGATTCAAAGTCCAATGACAAATTTTATAAAATGTCGGACATTTTAAATAATTTCTACTATGCATAGTTCCTAATTTTTGATCCAAAATATAATGTAAGTGTTCCAATATTCGACCCCTTAATGTGCAATAGTTGACACCCATCTGTCACTATGGTATAAGATTGAAAGTGGCATCTATTAGGTCTGTGACGAGCACTAGTATGTTTACCTACCTACCTACAAACAACCTAAAGAAGTGTGGAAAATATGCCTTTTTAAAAACAAAACTATTTGTAAAACAGCGCAATCTAGTCCACTAGTTAACAAACGCCTACATTTTAAACTTAACGCTCCACTTAAATGAGTTACAACTAAGCATTCATTCGACCACAAATAACGCATTTACTCTACACTAGAGTGAACGAGACGCCCCGACCCACCCCCCTGCATTAAACAGAGACGGACAGCATACATTATTCATGGCCGATTCAGAATAAGCGGGATGTCAACCCTTACTAGGATAGTGACATTCAGAATCTTTTATTTGCGACTGTAAAAGTCGGGTTCGCATGGATTTCTCAACTGGCGCCGGGAGGTAATGACAGGTTTATTCACAAGGGCACTAAAGGAACATGAATTCGCGGTAAAGATCGTCCGTTAGATAACGAAAAGAAAAACTATTGAGGGCTTTTGACTCGGCGTCTTTTGATAACCTCTAGTATGTAGACATCTAAGTAATGGCAGGTTCATTTTTCGATACATTTATTTGAATGTTATTTTCTCGGAAATGTCTTTTATATTTGAAAAAAAAACATTCTATCACTTCTCTTTTTCTATGCTTATTTGTCCTATTCATTCTTATTATAAGGCCAGCACATATAACTTTAAGACCGAGAAAAAAAGACAGCCAGGGTATTAAGAACAAAGAAGAGAGGGAGGACCTAAAGAACAAGTAGTGGTGTTAGGCTGTGGTCTTCCGTAAGGAAGGAGGTGGAGGTACTTCCCCAGTTGGGCTTCTCCAGATACGAGCGAGAAAACGTTGCGCTCTGCCCTACCTCCCACACCACAACTCGGGCGGTTTAAACACTGGAATACTCTAAGAGTATGCGCTCCAGTGACACTGGTTGAGCGACTTTAACCGAATCTGTGGTGTGAGTGGGATCGCTCTACTAAGAGTTTTGACGCTGGTTCACTAAACCTAGTCTAGCTGAGAAGATTCCAGCAAGAAACTCCGCTTGGCCCGACCTGGGTCGGACTCACTCTACCCGGTAAGGTCCGACCGAGATCTCGGTCTCGGTCTCGGTCTCGGTCTCGGCTATTCTTGGTCAAAATTCGAACCGAGAACTCGGTCTCGGTCTCGGCCAAAACGAGCCAAGATCATCGGCCGTGGCCGAGACTATACAACGATCTAAGATTGGTGAATTTGAATTTGCCACGCGCCTGTGTAGTCGCACGTGGTGATCTAATTGGCTGGTAGTTTTGTTCGCCATTGATTTTCGCGATGTTGATTGGTGACGTATGAACTTTTCAAACCAATTATGACACTTTGCCGCAATTGCAAACGAAGAGCGTAGACACATTCTCAGTGGGCACAATGCTGAAAATTTTATATTTTTATCTTATAACATCAATTTATTTGATTTTGATACTAAATAAATAAACAAAAATGCAGTTCTTTTCTCACATTTTTAAATTCTCGGTCTCGGTCTCGGCCGAGACAAAGAAGGTGTTCTCAGTCGGACCTTACTATCCGGTACTAAGGCCTGTCAGAGGTAACTTGTGTATTTTGAATTTCCCCATCGCACCGTCGATTCCTAGTGTTCCTAACTTCCTACTCGTGAAACCCAGGCACGACCACTTTAATCCTATCCAAGGGTCGCCAGTCTCCATTAAATTATCAACCCTTAGTAAACACATTATTCCCTCCTCCTATCAATATAACTTATCAGGCTATAAATATAACAAACGTAAATGGAATTACCTCCTGCGGGAATAGCAAGCCCCGCTCATGTACTTACTAGCTTACCCGTATATTATACGGGATGTATAATCTAAATGGGTATACTTTAAACTAACTATACTAACTATACTTTAAATGTTTAATAGCTGTAATCTGTTACACTTCGTATATGCTATACGATCAAATAAATAACAGAATGGTTCTTAGGAGTTACGCTGCTGAATTTGGAAACAATAAAAACTGTATTCTTTGATTTTCAACAACAGCCAAATACGTTCTAAAAAATCAAATCTATGAAAAAATCTGAATTCGATTAATTCCGTGAGAAAGAAAGGTAGAAAAAATATCCTTTTATCTTAGGCGACTTCCTAATTTGTCGGTGCGGAGGCGGTATGATATGAGAAAACTGTCAAATGTCAGTGTCAAATGTCAGTCAACTCAATACCGCTTTTTACTATGCCCCTACATTTAAATGAGTGCTTCCTGACTGGCGCGAGATGCGCGGAAGCGGGACGATACGAAGGCAGTACTCGTCCACTTTTGCGCATAATATTACTACTGCGCAAATGTAATACTGACAGTATTCTGGTATTCTGTCAAGTGGGAATCTTTGCGACGTCAGTAAGTTTACGCCAAAGAAGAAAATGGCACATATCGATCCCGCCCCGCCAAGTCAGTAAGTCGCCTTAATAGTTTCAAAGTTTCCCTCACTTCCCCATTTACAGGCGCGGATCCAGGTTTGTTACTTCAATCACATCCATACATCTTTTCACACATGCCCGACGGTTGCGGGAACATGCTGTGTATACTCAAATATGATAGATAAATGGCTATAAATAATTCACTGACGCGTGCTGTTACAATAGACAGATAAGGCTGTTATGTAACCCGCAAATGTATGAGTTACTAAAGGGAAGTCCCAGAAGGGGTTTCTATGGCGTGACGTCATAAGGCGACGCTGAGATTGCTTACTGAAGGGTGAATTCAGACGCGGTTAATAATAGCAAATTTAGGTTGGAGGAAATGTTAAATTGTCCTTGTGGCCAATTTGCAGGAGAAATGTTTGATTTGGTGGAATATTTTGAAGTGACAATTGATACTTGAGTTTAAACCGTTTTAGAATATAGCTTGAAAGATCTTAGTTTCGATATACGCCATGTTATCGAAACTAAGTTTGCGTTTTAAAGTATAAATTACAACTAATTAGGTAACTAGGTATTATTATAAAAACTTGCAAACGCATTTCAGTACGTTGCGGGGCTGAAATAACAAAATTGCGCAAGCCTGATGATATAAAATAAAACATTTTCTTAGGAATCGAATAAGACATAAGAAATATTTTTCCTCGACACACAAAAGTAGGTACACCTTCAAACATATTATCAGCAAAGTTATATTATATTATATTCATTGCCGACGAGTGTTATGTTATGCTCGTATACGATAACATGTTTTTTTCCGCTTTGTAGCGAAAACTGTCTACGAAAGGAGATCCCGAATATTGGGTCCTCGGTGCTGAATGTGTTAAATAGGCATGAACATAGATCAAACGGAAAAAGTCATTATGGACGAGGAAAGAGCGGGGCGGACGGGAGGTTACAAATGACTAGTGAGTTAGCTTATGAATGGAACAGTTTTCCATTTACTTTACTAGCCTATCGTTTAGCTCAGTACCTTTGTTCAATAAATAATTTAAATGCCTCATCCCCTCCTGGCAACTCCGGGCGCATTGCGCGTCCAATGACAAATGACAGACGTGTGTTAATCAGTGTGTGTGTGCCGGCTACATGAACCCTGGACTTCGCAATTAAGTTATGTGAGCAAGGGACATGACCTGACGTTTCGTATCGACTGAATTTGAACTTTCAGTGATACTAGAATAGGGGCCTATTTAAATTTTGTTGGTTTTGTATGATGTTGCAAATTTGAAAATTTTTACGTTATCAAATAGGAATTCTTAAAAACATTATGTTACTGCCGCACTACTGCCGTTACCTTCCACCACAGATAATAAAATTTTCATTAACACATTGATTGATTGTAATGCTGGTCTTTGCCTACGGTTTCTGAACGCATTTTAGAGGATTTATGATATGGGTGTAGATAAAAGTACATACTATATTGTTGACGCTCAAAAGAATAGTGCGTATATATGTAGGTATATATCTGTCCTCTAAGCGCGATAACCAATAGGACGAGTTGCTACGCACTGACGTAGCGTTTCTGGGTCTCGAATGGACACTGCGCACCTCATTTCGTAGCGCTACGCCACACCGTATCATCATGTTCAACGTATTTCAATACTTTGAACTTACTGCTATTTACCGATCAGTGGCAAAAATGATTCCGTGATGAAAACCCTTTTCTTTTTTCTTTGCTCATTTAATTTTTTCGTTGTCCTTTGCCGCAGTCTGGCCGAAAGCCAAGCTGAGACCCCTCGATAACTGGGCCCGCTGAAGGCCAAACTCAAAGTTCATACATTTAATAAACTTTTTTATTTTGTATGTGATCTTAAAATATGGATCCAGTTTCGCTTTGTGGATGAAAAACAGTAATGGTTAAAAAGCCACAACATTTAAAAAAGGAATCCCCAATCGAATGTAAATTTGTACGCAATTTTAGGGATCCGTAATCAGATGCGTAACTCTCGGCCCGTTCGTCCATATGTCACACATGTCACAACCTTACTCACAAGGCTTGCCATGGTCTGTACTCCGGTCCGGACATCGAAATCCGAACTTCGTATAGTGCCCACCCTTTCACTCTTATAGCATATATGTCGCAGCCGGATTGCATAATCCGCCGTTTGACATTACGGCTAGCCGTTTTACAAAACAGTAGCCTTAGTATAAGTTTTTCGAAACATTAACTAATTCGAACGCGTTTGCATTTAGTCTCAAAATGTATGAAAGTGGTATGAAAACGTGAACAGCGCCTCTGGTGGTCACTAGTGGAAACTAAAACAGCGAGTATAACAGCGCTGCGAGTGTTAAAAATGGTTACTAAAAGTTGTCAAAAAGATGACAGCTAAAACGACGCTATTTTGTAAAATGGCTAGCCGTAATGTATTACGGCGAATTATGCAATCTGACTGAACCGCTTTTTTACATTACGACTAGGCGAATTGAAGAATGCAAAGAAAAAAAATTGAATGTTATTAGAATAGGTACTAATGATTAGTTTTAAGTTACACTAACAACATATGGATGTAAAAAAAAATATCCGAAATAAAAGTTATCATTCATTCATTCATTCAAAGCTATTACTATTTTCAATCAGCTGTATTCAATCCGCCTAATCGTTGACCCGCCGTAATACAAAACAGCTCTGTTTTGTAAAATTCTTCTGAAATATATTTTTTTTATACGATTTGTCTGCGACATATACACGAGAGTGAAGGGGACGGCACGATACGAATTTCGGATTTCTATGTTCGGAGTAGACCCTCTGGATAGTTATAAGATGGATCGACTGCTTGGCTGGATATAGGCTTATGATTTGCGCTATTTGTTATTTAGGTCGCTCTGTGAAACTAACATATTTCTTTTCATCCACTCCAGATCGCTTGACAAGCTGGCAATCGAGTGGATATGATGACTCGGCAAGCCAATTTAGCGGAGCGGTAAAACCTCTTCGGTCATCGCAACCAGTTGCAAGGGAACAATTTCCCTCCTTTGTTGGCAACCTGTTGTGAATGAAGAATTTTTAACATTAATACACAACCAGTTGCCAACGAAATTTTTGTATTGTATTATTGCGATAAAGCCTTATTTACATAGATGCGTAAGGCGACTTCCTGATTTGTCGGTGCGGAGGCAGTACGATATGAGAAAAGTGTCAAATGTCAGTGTCAGCTGTCAGTCGACGCGATACCATTTTTTACAACGCCCCTACATTTAAATGAGTGCTTCCTCACTGGCGCGGGATGCGCGGTTGCGGGATGATGCGAAGGCGGTACTGCTCCGTTTCTGCGCATGATATTACTACTGCGCAAACGTAATACTGACCGTATTATGTCAAGTGAGAATCTTTGCGACGTCAGTAAGTTTACGTCAAAGAAGAAAATGTCACATATCGATCCCGCCCCGCCAAGTCAGGAAGTCGCCTTACGAGACTGGCATGCGAGTTTCATTGAAGGAATGAATGAAGAACTTTATTTCGACAACAACATGCTAGGTATTAAAATACAATGGAATTAATTAAAAGGTATCCTGTTAGTGTTTACATCTGTTATATTAATAGATAAGTAAAGTATCTAAGTATTTATAACTATTTTAATGCCTCATTTTTTCGGAAACACAGAATTTTGCTTTTATAATAAGTTTGCTTTTATCATTAGTTGTACTAGATAATAAGAATTAAAATCAATAATCAATCAATAAGTTGTAGACTATAAGAAAATAATTGTAAAATGTATATTTAATAAATTATTCTTATTCTTAATCTTCTATTCTAATTAAAACTAAGAACAGTTGTGAAAATGGAGCCCACCCAGCATGTGTCGGGTCACAAAAGGTGTCCCGACGCTGGTTTTCTGTGGGTCCCGACAAAAATTACACTGCGGATCACTCTACCTAACCGCGCAATTATATTTATTTAAACACTCATATTTTTAGCAGCCCAACAGGGAAAGTACCTCAATCTTACAGAAAACCGCAGCATACACCAATCACCGACAATTTGTAGACGACATAGAATGTCCGTAGAATATGTGGCGAGGATGACGAGACGATGGAACACTTATTGTGTAAATGTCACGCACTTGCCAGACAATGGTTACCCCGAACCAAAGGAATTCAGAGTACTCCCGCTGAATTCCATCATCCGGTTTTTGGGAATGTTGGAGAGCAGCTTAGAGTAGGTATAAAGGAGGGGGTAATTGCACAAAAGATCCCACTGGGTCGAAGTGCATCCGCAAGAGCCCTCATTTAAGATAATCATCGACACTATTTCGAGTAGCTCGATTCCACTCACACCCCAGATCTCAGTACGCGCAAACTCTACGGCCAGCGGAAAGGAAAAACCGAGGCAGCAGCAGCGATTTTCCTAATACATTGCGTGAGATCCCAACTAACCGCAGTGCGTTTGCGCATCTCCACCGTGCAATGAACAGATTAAATGCTTGGTGCACCGCAATTCGCGCAAAGTCGAGGCCGGGTGGTTAGTATTCCAGTGTTTAAACCGCCCGCGTCGTGTTGAAGGTTTCCCCAGGCTATCCTTCTACGCCACAGTCAGGTTAAAAAAACACAATGCACGTTGCGCATGTGACTCCTTTGTAGTTGCGAGCGTCTATAGGCTGCGGTGTCCGCTTACCATCAGGTGGACCGTACGCTTGTTTGCCACTGTCTTTGTATAAAAAAATCCAGAAGCACACTATGCTGATCTAAAAATCTGTTTGCGTTTATTGGCTTATCTGTGTCCAGTAACGGATTGCCAAATAGCACTTTCGGTCTGCCTGCCTGTTGCTTGCCTACCTGTTACTGGCACATTCATCCATCTACTCTAGCATCTTCGCGTTTACGTTACGTACAGTAATAAAGACGTTTTGCGATATATTTGGCTATATTGCTACTGACTAATTTTGTTTATAGATTTTTACATTTTCATAGTTGCAGTACTATGTACCTTCTTCATCATCATCAGTTACCCCTCTTTCTATATACAGACCTAAAGATATCAAAATTTAGAACAGCAAGTTAATTGCGAACCTTATCGAACGACCGTTGACGGCAGTTGATATGTCCTAACCAAATAGGACTCGATTCTTAATTACTTTACATTTATTATTTTTCTTTCGCTAAACAGATGTCAAGATGTTCACAACCGAACAATTAAGTCGTAATAATCAAATTTAAAATTAACACTTTTGTAGCATTGTAAAATGACATTTTTATCAATAAATGATTGTTTTGTTTTATTTCATCTCATGTTTAATTTTTCCACATAGTAGGCAAATGTAAATGATCGAGCTGCAATAAAAAACAGGCGCGAATTTGTATTAAATTTAAAAAGTTAAGAATAAACTATTTAATAAGATTTCAGCACTACAGTCGTAATTGCAACGCGCTGCTCGAAAATTTATAGGTACCAGGCAAGCAGTAACCAGGTAGAGGTAGAACGTTTTTCACACGCCGTGTTTCCTACAGGAAGCAATTACGCCCATATACTGGAAAGCGAACGCTTTGAGCTTAGACTCTATAATTTGTGCTGCTCTAGTACTTTCTGCCTGTAAAGCAATTTTTATAATTCGAAATTGGCAAGGTTGCTTTTTTTCTACAACGAGTGTGGCCAACAAGGCTACGTCCAGCTTGATGGTAAGCAGACACCGAAGCCTATGAAGGCTTACGACTAAAAAAGAATCACAAAGCCTTTGGTGACTTGCGAAATATGTTGATAGCTAGAGATATGCAGGTCCTTGACTCTCAACACCTCATCCTCGGGAGTTGTGACGACCTTACTAACCACCAAACATAAACAACAACATTATAAGTCAAAAAAAATATAATAATAATGTATTCTTCAATTTAGGCTGCACCTATGAAAGTATGTAAGGATCAGTAGTTAGTGGTGTTATTATGGGCGCGGTTTTCTTTAAGGTGGAATTACTTTCCCAGTGGCTCGAGCTGTAGACCTCGCGAGTGCTTTTTTTTTGTTCTTTTTTTTTATAAAAACATATGTTTTTTGTATATTTCTAAAAACCAACTGCCCAAAAAAACTATAAACTTAGTTATCGATCACGAGAATTGGTTGAGAAATGCGATAGAGGAGGAGAATAACTGGAAATCCGAACATACGAAAGCATTTTTGTTGTAACTGAAACGAAGACCTTTGTTTCACTCGGCCAATTACTCGTATGATCAAGATGACGTTCCGCTGTTTACCATTCTTAAAAAGAATAAAATAGGATAATGACTAAGCAAAATAACTAAATATATAACTCGGGATAAAATAGGTCCGTTGTCACAACGACAGGAAAGCCGCAAGATTAATTGCGTAAACCCGAGGACTCACTCCCGGATATTAAAAATGAATTAACATTTTTATTCCTGAATATACGAAATAATGTTATTCTCGAACAATGTTATCAGTAGCGTAATTGTTTTGTATTTAGACTTGATCCGACCGATCAGAAATAAACTATTCCGATTTGACATTTATCTTCAATTCGACACAACGGGAATAGATTTTATTTATACTATGATTAGTTAACGTTTTATTTAAACTCTAATGTCCTTAATCAAATATGTTAGATTACTAGGTACTGCATTATGTATAACATTCGCGCCATAAGAGTTCTAGAAATCCAATAAGAGGGAAGGAAAAGCTCTTACGCAGATAAATTGAAAACTTGTTTAAAATGGCTAACGACTAAACGGCTAATAAATAACCTCCTTAACTTGGCGCGTAATTGTTTGTCTGTCACAAATTCATATCAAATAGTTTGTGTCAGATTAAAAAAAAAGTCTCTGTCGCTCTTAGACCAAAGAGTATAATAATATATGTCAGGTAAAGAGAGCCATCTCGCGTGAAAACTTGGATACTAGTGAGCACAAGCGCCGCAAACGGATTTGATGTGGACTAATTTCGTGTGTCTGTGTGCGTGCACACACACACCCATAATATTCTTAAAATCAAATAATCAAATAATCATAATAATCTTTAATGTTAAGATTAGTAGTTAAGATTTTATTATGTAACTTATGAAATACTTATGAAATAAACAGATTAATTTTTTTTTTTTTTTTATTATCCGTTAAATATTGTTCATGTACCATCCACCCACTGTGACATCTTAAACTTCCCGTGGCAACTTCCCACTTTTTAAATTGAATAATGGTAATAAAGTTATTCTTTTCAGAAGTCATAATTTACTATCATTTTTTTGTATGAAAATTGGGAAGTTTATACGGGAAGGTTAAGATGCCACAGTAGGTAGATAGTACATGAACAGTATTTTATTGTTTACTTTTATCTATAAAAAAACTTTCTCGGATTGGCGAGTTAACTCGTCCAATTTGAGTACAAATTATAATCACGCCGTACTGAAAGGGTTAAGTGATTTGTACACAAATAATTATTCCAGTCAGGAGACTAATAAAATTAAGTTGTA
This sequence comes from Cenopis cana, assembly GCA_951800055.1. Taxonomy (NCBI): domain Eukaryota; kingdom Metazoa; phylum Arthropoda; class Insecta; order Lepidoptera; family Tortricidae; genus Cenopis; species Cenopis cana. Next base: position 4,773,018 of record OX637495.1, read on the forward strand.
TATATAATATCATTTATTTATTTTTGACTAAGTTATTTATGAATATTATATTAAAAGGAGGATTAAATACGATTACCTATAACTTGTAGCGATTTGTTTAACTTCTTCAATCACTAACTGGTAAACGAATTGGTGAAGTACGATCGTCTACAAAAAGATGTATCCATTTTTTTCACCTTGAAATGGATGCACGCTGTATCTTCCCGATTTCATGTATTGGCTCAGGATAATTGTTGTTTTCTCCAACAATTGACATCCATGTTGAAAATACCTCTGTCCTGACTTTTCTCAGCATGAGGACGTGGCATGATTGTATGCACTATGCACCTGCAAAACATAACATTAAATAATGAGATGAAAGTGTAGGAGGTATGTATGTATTTTTGAAATTATGTTTCTAATTATCTACTATACCTATTTCAAATTTCAAAGACAACAACAAAAAGAAAGTGGGCTTCATATTCGTTTATCGTATAGCTCACGTAGTTCAATACTCAAACGTTTATATTGCTAAGTAACCAACTGTTTTCGTTGATATTCATTTATGTATCAGCTGCATAACCACCCGGCAAAACAGACTACCTACCTAAATAAATCAATTGATTGGAATATAAATATAACATCGCATCGGTGTGAAAAAGGATAGTAAATAAAGAGTTAAAAAATACTTACTTAACTCGGCGTATCCGATAACACATCGTATTCGATCTGGGAAAAGGCGTTTCCGAAAAGTTCATAAAAAAGCACTTTTAAGAAAATGATAAATCAACTTGACTTTGTAGATCTATATCACTAACTGCTTTTCACAAGAATAATGCAGAAAATTTTATAATTAGCATTATTTTATTTTCAATATGTTGACACGTTATTGACACACGTGTTATTTCAATATTTAAAAATAACCATGGCAACCATACGACCATAGAGTTGAAAATTTAATTTTACGATAAATTGTAACGTTTCTTTTCACGTTCAGCTTTGATTAATTGGATTGGGATAGATGAAATGAAAACGAAACCTGCTTGAGACGGATTACACAAAATATGTCGACATCAAATATAATAGGAGGCAGCACTTTCTACGCCAAATTCACGCGAAATTGGTATTTTCTTTAAGTTCCCCCCCCCCCCCTGTCTTAGACAAAGGTGGACACGACCATCTAGCTCAAGTGGTAGGTATTAATATTAATCGAGTCTCCTTAGTCTTTTTTTAAGGTTCCGTACCCAAAGGGTAAAACGGGACCCTATTACGAAGACTCCGCTGTCCGTCTGTCTGTCTGTCTGTCTGTCCATCTGTCTATGTCACCAACTTGACAATAGACAATGATAATTCGGTTTACATTGCCGGGCCGGTAAGTATCGATGCTATCCAACGACCATCTTTACGTGACGACTCAGAAGTGTACTTGGAATTGTCATTGTCAGATGACAATTGTCGAGTTGGTGAAATAGGGGCCAGGCGGTATCTCGTGAACCGTGATAGTTAGACAGTTGCAATTTTCACAGATGATGTATTTCTGTTACCGCTATAACAACAAATACTAAAAAATAGAATAAAATAAACATTTAAGGGGGCTCCCAAACAAGAAACGTTATTTTTTTGACGGTTTTTATAGATAATGGTACGGAACCCTTCGTGCACGAGTCCGACTCGCACTTGGCCGGTTTTTAATATTAAAAATGGGATTGCTCTTGGCCAGCATTTAGCCAAAGATGAGGCCGACGATGAAGCTTACTGTTATCGTACCGTTTCCGCGCCGGAAAATTCGGTACGGCCTAAGGCCGGTCGCACATTGTACACGTTTTCGTACGAAATTACTCGTCCGAACACGCACGAAGCCGCGCGAACGATCCCGACCTTGAAAGTACTACGGGAGCGCGCTCACTGGATGCGAATACGACCAATACGAAAACGTGTCCAATTGTGCGACCAGCCAAAGAGATTTCCTTTCCAAAACATAAAAACTTGTAAATAGTCCCAGTTAAATTAATGTTTCCAGGATTTCCTTATCCGTCCAACTTTTAAGTGATTTTCGTTGAACTTTCTGAAAATCGAAATGAATGTACTTATTTTGTGTTTCAAACATATAAATTTGTTGTGTGGATTACCGATAAAGCTCCTTATTTTTTAATTAACACATTAGCTGCCAGAGCATCACCGGTGGAATCAAAAGCTCATAATTTTTCAGGGTGGGCAGCCGTGTTAACATAAAATGATATAAAAATACTTTTAATTAGAAAAATAGCTTCCGGTCAGTTATTTTGAGGGTTTCTTATCCGAGGGGTGCCAACGAAACCCTATTACTAAGCCTTCACTGTCCGTCCGTCTGTCAGATTATTATAATTTCCGGGATTATAAACTATCGTAGTTATGTCCTTTCGAGAGTCTCAAACTATCTCCATACCAAATTTCATACAGAGATTCAGCTGTGAAAAGGTAAGAAAGAGACAACGTTACTTTAGCATTCATAATATTGACATAAAAATTATTTATTAGAAATAACAAACTTAAACTTTAGTAATAATATTAGTATTATGCCAATTTACTTGATGTTTCCGACTACTTCTGGTAGTAACCCCGGTGATTTCCGGAATAAAAAATATCCTATGTCTTTTCCCGGGACTATACCAAATGTAATCTAAATCCGTGGAGCGGTTTTAACGTGTAGTGGTGTAAGTCTAGCATATATTAGTATTAGTGTTTATGTGTGTATCTAGTATATAAGGCTATGTTACTCCTAATAAAGCCAGTTCATCTACGACATTGGTTGTTCTCACTTGACTCCAACTCTCGTCCCTACAAACGTGAAGACACTTTCGCATTTATAATATTAGGTTACACGGATTTATGAACGTTTCGTCAGAATGTTTACCTGCACCGAAAATTACAGTATACTTAAGGCGGTTAGGTTAGGTTTTAGTTAGGTTAGGTTAGGTTTGTAGGTGCGGAGGCGTTACGATATGAAACAATAGTCTACTGTCAGTCAACGCAGTACTACTTTTTACTGCGCCCCTACATTTCAATGAGTGCTTCCTGACTAGGGCGGGATGCGCGGAAGCGGGACGACGCGAAGGCAGTACTGCTCCGATTCTGCGCATAATATTACTACGGCGCAAATGTAATACTGACAGTATTCCGTCAAGTGGGAATCTTCGCGACGTCAGTAAGTTTACGTCAAAGAAGAAAATGACACATATCGATCCCGCCCCGCCAAGTCGGTAAGTCGCCTAAACATCAACAAACAAATTATATTTCATACAGTTCCGAAGACTAGGTTACCGTTGCTGTATGCTCCGTTGGCTCTCATCACAAAATAAAAAATATACAGAAGGTCCGTTCCCGCCGTTCTTGAAAATACATACCTAAACTTGCCCGACTCACAGGGTTGCTTTTGTATTGATTCTGAATTTTAAAAAGGAGTAGGTATATTGAAAATTCTTCAACATGACATTTAAATATGAACCAGCATATCTTGATAAAAAACCGGCAAAGTGCGAGTCGGACTTCGCACATTTAGGGTTCCGAATCAACCTCAAAAATATGATTTATCAATATATTAGTATTTGTTGTTAAAATATACGTAATATTGAACATTTTCACTAAATTTCAAGTTCATAGGTCAATGAGAAGTCTAAAAATTTTTCGGATCAAATTTTGTGACAGACGACGGACGGACGGACGGACGTCTGGGCGACACCAATAGGGTTCCGTTTTGACCCTTCGGGTACGGAACCCTAATAAATTGATGCGTGACCCGCTGCGAGTTGTGACTTGTGACCGGCGGCGGTCGAGAGCGCCAACAAAGAATATACCTAATTAATTAGCTACCTACTTAACTAAACCATACTACTTAAATTCTGGCGTTTTACCAGCGAACGATTAGATGAATGTGAAATGGTTGATCTAAATTATTTCAAAAAAACTAGTTCAAAAAATTAGCTACCTAGGTATTGTAACTACCAAAATGAGAAAACCGTTTTATTTACCTTTCAATATCGTTTGAAAATTTGAAGAAAGTGTAGGCACAGTTTTTTGTTGTATTTAAACAATAAGAATACATTCCAACTGTAATAATATCGGTTATTCATTTTGAAGTACGTGACACAAAGTACCTACGTAGCGGCGGGGACGTCAAGTGATCAACGCGCGCACAACTAGCACTCGCGACGCGACAGTGACAGTCGCGTCTAAGCATTGCTGAGATCAACCGAGAATGCCTGTAAATGTTACGTCTGTGTGCGTGCGGCGAAAATGGCACTTTGTACTGAGCGGACTCTCTGCTCCGGCGCGCGCCGCCGCTATTTACTTTGTGCTCTCATCAAACAATCTATTCCTTTAATACTCGGCTTTGATTAACTTATTGCGTAATTAGCGTATAATTTGCCGCGCGTCGCGGAAAACCGAAGCACGCACTTGTCGAGTCGTTAGGCAGTGGAGTCTAATGAGGCCACAGCTTTATTTTATTGCTAAAAAGTTTTACTTTAAATTAAACCAGGTATTTTTTTTTAACCTGTGAATTTATAAAGCGTCTTATCGCTGTTGCGCAGGAAAGTGGCCTGGGGAAAATGGATTTGTTGAACGTATTTGTATTAAAATGTTATTAGATTTTGAACCTTATTGTTTGAACAGTAAAGTAGCTTTTTGAAGGAATTGCTTTGGAGCAATTCGTTCAATTGTAATGATTTTAAGTATACCTCCGACGCGGACTGTTAGGTAAATATTTGTTTAAATAATATATTGATACATACATTAACACTTTAACACGTTCACTGTCCCCATACAAAACTATCTAACAATATCACAAGTCCAATTGTGCATTGAGCATTAGTATTGGGATGTGACTATACAGTGGATGCATGTACTTCTGAAAAAACGGTTCAACACCCCACAATGAGGGTACCTTAACACTGACAGGGAACGTGTTAAGGTTAACATATTCACTGACTACGTAGACGCGTAGCCGATTCGTTTCCCTGGATGTAGAGAAAATTGCGTAGCACTACGAAAGCTGCCTATGTGAGAAGTAAGTTGGAGTATAACAGTATTGTGTGGGATCCTCGCGAAAAAAAATATGCGCTCATGATAGAAAGAGTGCAACGCAAATTTGCTCGGTTCCTGTACAAGCGTTACTATGGATACTACCCAACTCTTTTCCCGTCGCTGTTCGTGACCGGGATGGTAGGTCTGGAGACTCTCGAGCTACGCAGGAAGGTTGCGACACTCTATCATTACTGTTTGCTTCTGCGCCATAGAGTGGACAATCCTAGTGCTCTGTGCAAATTTCATTTATTTGTGCCAGAAAATTATATAATTGCGGTAGGCCGCAAGGGAAGGCGGGCGCGAAATCTTTTTGCCACTATTTTTAGTGGAACTCGTACTCATCAGGCCCGGTATGCACCAACTATCAGAGCCATAGCCCTGATGAATGAATTTCTAGCACAAATCCAGAACGCTGATGTATTTGCTGACAACTTGTCGATGGTAAAAACGAAAGTTGTCCTTTTCGCAAACCGCCTAGTCGGTTCGTTATAAAATGTTTAAGTATAAATTGAATTAAAAATATGTTATTGTTAGCTTTAATTGAATTTATATTGTAAAATGTTCTCCTTAATTTAAGTTTAATTAAGTAATAATATACTGTATGGGAAGTTAATCTTGTGGACATCCTTGGGGCCAACTGTAAGTCCACAGGAGTTTTTTCATAAATAAAATAAAAATAAAAATAAATAAGTCTGAAAAGCTTGGCAGTGAAAGTGTTGTATGGCTGAAGTATACTGTAGATAGGTCTTGTCAAAATAGACTCAAAACAATTCGTACGTTAGCGTTTCAATATGTTAGGAAATTTGATATATGTACACGTACAGGTTGGCCCAAAAATACGTTACAACGGAATATTGTGGATATTTTTTATTACGACACGATTATGCAACTTTTATAAAAAAGCGGTAAAACACTATCATTAAACTAAACAAGTCACTAGTTATCTGCCAAATATCCCTTTATGTCTTTGATACACAATTGCAAACGTAGGCTGGCTTGGCAAATAAATAGTGTTTTGTTTAGTTTACCTATTAAAGAGCATATTAAACGTACCAGACATTTTCATAACTTTAGTATAAAAGTAAAAAGTCAAACTCTTTATTTTACAGCCGGGGAAATTGAATTTTTATAACTTGTAGAGTCTATTTCCATCAAAATAGAGTCATAAAATGACACACGTCAAAATACAAGTTTATAGTACAGAATAAACATATGTAGTTATTAAAAGATAATAGCAGAGGAGATTACTAACTTTAACATATATTTTACTAGCTTCTGCCCGCGTAGAACTCTTTCATCGCGTTACAATTTTATTACTATTCTTTTATTTCAGACGTTTATCTAGTTATCGCTCTTCCATCCAAAAAAGGGCGGCCTTAAGGAATTATTTCTGGGATAAAAAGTATCACATGTCCTCTCCAGGGACATAAACTATCACCATACCTAATTTCATCTAAATCGATTTAGCGGTTTAATTTTTTTAACAGCTTGAACGTCTAAAGGTGTTAAGACGTACGCTGTCAAAGTCACCTTCGTGCTTTAACACTAAAGTTCATATTCAATCTTAAAAAAACAAAAATGAGTTGGAGTGTATTTGTCACTGCCGTACATGAAGATTAGCGTTCAAAGGGGCGTGTAGAGTTGACTGACAGACAGACACACTTTTGCATTTATAGAACACAACAATACAATACAAACTAAAAATTAACTAAACTAAACTAATAATAAATAAACTTTATAAATTTTAGTATATGAATATAAAATCGATATGCCGAAAAGAGTTGTCCCAAATCGACTAAATTACGCTACACCGATCGGCATTACGGAAAGCAAACGAGTAATTTCCGTAACGTTTCCTATCGCTCGTACGTTCCATACAATTTGTCCATACATTCAATTTGTACGTACAGTCAACCAATTTGATTTCTGGGCCACTTCGTACCTTGTCACAGTGAAAATCAATATGAAAGCCGCTAGAGATGTCATCTTGACGTCACTGAGACAAGGTAGAAGTGACACCTAAAGAAGAACTCCCGAAGAGTTCGAAACATGTCGCCCGGAGTGGCAATTAATACGTGACTTTAACCGTTTAGTGTATTTAATATAGTTTTAACATGATCCACGAAAGTTTAAATTCAAGTAGCTGGCGTAGGCATCATATTATTTACATTTTTATATGCCCCAATGAAACAGCGAGTCGTATGCATTTTAATAGGTAGCTATTTAATGGGAATATATATAAAAAAACTGGCCAAGTGCGAGTCGGACTCGCGCACGAAGGGTTCCGTGCCATTATCTATAAAAACGGTCAAAAAAAATCACGTTTCTTGTATGGGAGCCCCCTTAAATATTTATTTTATTCAATTTTTTAGTATTTGTTGTTATAGCGGCAACAGAAATACATCATCTGTGAAAATTGAAACTGTCTAACTATCACGGTTCACGAGATATAGCCTGGTGACGGACGGACAGCGGAGTCTTAGTAATAGGGTCCCATTTTACCCTTTGGGTGAAAATATCCTTTCAGTTCATCAATTAATCCAAGTGGCTGCAAACCGGGTCATAAAATTAGCTGGCCGCAAATCCCCGACCCTACATTGCCTTTTGTTTCAGGTACTTGCAAGATTGATATAACTTTGTATTTTCATCATCATCCTCCTAGCGTTATCCCAGTACAGTTGCATCCTGAAGGATGCCTGGGGTCCGCTACCTAATCCCAAGATTTGGCGTAGGCACTAGTTTTTACGAAAGCGACTGCCATCTGACCTTTCAACCCCGAGGGGAAACTAGACCTTATTGGGATTAAGCTTTGTCAAGTGAGTGGGCAACTTGACTGTTAGAAGTTCTCAAGCCGCCCGAAGGCATCCAACTTGGCTTAACGACTGCTGTCATAGACAGCAACCGGGATCAACGGCTTAACGTGCCTTCCAAAGCACGGGAGCGCTCAGTTAGTAACCACTCAAAGCGGTCACCCATCCAAGTCCTGACCGCTGCCCACGTTGCTTAACCTTAGATACCGCATTATGTATTTTATTACATTAAAAAAAAACTTAAGTTCATAAGCACGCTTTGACACATTAAAAGTCAATAAAATAATCCATTCGCCTCCTATCTCCTATTTCTTAAGAAACCAGCCGTTAAAATTTAATGTTCCAAGCCATAATAAAAGAACAATAAAATTATCCGAACACACTTTAAAGTGTTTTCCAGAAAAAATACCTCATCAATATTAATAAGTGTTTACACTCACCCGACGTGAACAGCCTTTTATTAATAACGCGTTTTCACCCGATCCTGAGCACATCCCTAACCTAGTTTCGTTTTAAACATCCAACCATCCGCACTTTAAAAAAAAGAAATCCACGCGTGAAGAACAAACGAATTCGAATTTAGAATTCGGTTTTTGTTTTTATGTCAGTTAATTGAAATCGGTGTTCGATTTTGGTTGAGTACGAACGCGCTGCGCTTCGGCCCGTATACGCCGTTCGGGCACCAGCGGCCGACTGAAGCTGAAGTTAGCTTGAGCTCTCCCGTTCCCGGCTTTCTGTCGGTGTTGCCAGCGCTAGCTGCGCGCTTCCTGGTTATTTTTACGCGTTTGCAGTGACGCATTTTAGGCTGCGTTTCCACCAGAGATGTGCGAGGATGTGTTTTCATATATTTGACACCTCGCTCAGCGCGTTGCGAGGCGTCAAATATATGAAAACGCATCCTCGCACATCTCTGGTGGACACGCATTTTCCGCCCGGATGGAGCGAGTACCAGCGAGGAATGAGCCAAGAGTACAGTCAAGTGCAAAAATATGGGTGCATAAACTGACTCAAAAATATGTCCCATAGCTCTTATATCGGTGAATTAAGGTTTCGGTACCTACATATTTATGAGAGGATTCATTCGATACATTTTTTGCACTTGACTGTACTAGCGATAAAGTCACGGCCGCCGGCGGTGCCTTGTTAACTGGGACTTTTTCGTATTTTTCTGCTTCCTCGTTCGTCCTCTGTTATTTTATTATATAACGTAACGCGACAAAATTCGTATCGATTGAATAGTTAATTATACGGTACAGGTACGTGGCACATTTCAGGTTATTCAAAAATATGGGAACTTGCTCTCAATCGCCTTGAAAATAGAGTCGTGTTTAGAGGTTTATGATTACCGCTTTAGCTTAGTTGGTAGTGACCCTGCCTACGAAGCTGGAGGTCCCGGGTTCGAATCCCGGCCGGGGCATTTATTTGTGTGATGAGCACGAATATTTGTTCTTGGGTCTTGGATGTCTTCTATGTATTTAAGTATTTATTTATCTATATAAGTATGTATATCGTCGCTTAGTACCCATAGTACAAGCTTTGCTTAGTTTGGGACTAGGTTGATTTGTGTAAGATTGTCCACAAATATTTATTTATTTATTTATTATTACCTTGTTCGCTCCTATGTATGTGATGCGGACTGTATAGTCAACCCTTTTGATGTCTAGGCCACTTTCATACGTTGTTTTATACATTAGTACGAAAACTGCTTTCATATGTAGATTTTCATTGTGACAAGGCACGAAGTGGCCTAGAAATCAAATTGATTGACCATACAAAGATTTTTTTACTAATTATATTATAACTTCCTTTTGCCCGCGGTTTTGTCCGCGTACAAGTCGTTCACGCGATAGAATTTAATTGTTATTATTTTATTTCAGGCGTTGACCTAGATATCGCTCTTCCATATAAACTTCCACCCCCTTAAGGGATGGTTTCCGGGATAAAAAGTATCCTATGTCCTTCCCCGGGTCTCTAATTTTCATCTAAATCGGTTCAGCGCTTTAATCGTGAAGAGGTAACAGATAGACAGACACACTTTCGCATTTATAGGTAATATTAAGGTGGATAGACAAATGGTCTTACACTTAACAGCAAAATTTAATCAAACTGCATCGTATTGTCATACACAATGCCTAAATGATACATTTAGTCTTATCATATTCATTTACCTAACCTACCCTATCTCATTTCCCTAAAAACAGGGTAATTCCATCATAGCCCCGAATCCTTTGTGTGGTCTACAAACTGTGAGCAATACCTTTACTGAAAATTTCCTACGGTGAATCTCAACTCTAATAGTCTAATGTCTTCCGTCCCGCTTCCACTCATTATGTGCAGCATGATACCCTCTCTGTTTGGCGCATGGAGCCGAGCAATTAAATGAATTAACCCCTTTCACATGGGAATCTGATTATAACCTACTTTATTTTTTTCACCACCTGATGGTAAGTGGACATCAAAGCCTATAAACGCCCGCAAGTCGAAACTTTATGTTATTCTTTCGACAATTATATTCGGTATGTGATGGTTTTAAACAGCATTATAATATAATGATTACGTTACAGTATCAATTCACTAATTTTTTACGTAGGTACAGTCGAGGGCATTAATATGTATACACTTTTTTACCTAATCGAATGCGGTCGCCTAAAATTTGTAAGCAAACGCATTCGATTAGGTAAAAAAGTGTATACATATTAATGACCTCGACTGTAGGTACAGGTAAATTACTTTCGAGACGTTTTTGCATTTGTATGTATGTATGTATGTATGTATGACACTTTATTGCACATAAGAAAACATTTACAAAAACAAAAATTATAAAATAAAATAAGAAAGTACAAAGGCGAACTTATCCCTCTAAGGGATTTGTAGTAGTATTTGTACATTTACAGGGATTCTATATTTAAATTTACACACACTTGAGAAATAATTTACACACATTTAAATTTTGTTCATACAAAAACGTCTCGAAAGGTGTACGTGTACGAAGGTAAAGGAATTAAAATTGAAGTAATTGCTGGAAGAATGGGAGGTCGTTTATATATGTAAGCACTTTATTATAGGTACATAAAACAGGTTAAAACAAAATAACATAAAATTAGAGTGCAAAGTCGAACTTGGAAAGTGGGAGAATGGTTCAGATTAATTCAATTATTTATGTCCTTCGACACAATTAAGGCGCTACACTGAGAAATTTGGAGACTTTGAAACGCTGTCCTGCCCAGACTAGCAAACAGTAGGGGCTGATTTTCAGATATATGATTCTTGACTATATGACTGTGGTACTGACAATAGCGAAACATGATTGCTTAAAATTTTCTCGATAGAAAATAAATCCAAAGTCGAGTCTATATTTTCCTTTTTTTCCTCAGCCTACTAAAACAACGCATTATTAATAGACACGATTAAGTTAATATGATGGTATTTTACCTCATCTAGGTACTGACAAGAGGAAATTTAATAAACCTGCACACAGTCAGATATTTAACGAGATTTGTCTAAAAAGCCATTCTCGGAGAGGATTGCATCCCGTTTTGTCGTGAGCGAAAAACAAAGGGTGTCTCTTTCAATCGATATATTGCCTTAATGTTCGCCATTGAAGTCTTTGAACTTGCTGCTACGGCGGCGTAGCGCTACGAAATGAGACCCAGAAACGCTACGCGTGTGCGTCATCGCGTAGCAGCATGCGCAGGCGACTTACTTATTGACTTGGCGCGGCGGGATGGATATGTGTCATTTTCTTCTTTGACGTAAACTTACTGACATCCCAAAGATTCCCACTTTACAGAATACTGTCAGTATTACATTTGCGCAGTAGTAATATTATGCGCAGAAGCGGACTAGTACTGCCTTATTCGCATCGTCCCGCTTCCGCGCATCCCGCGCCAGTCAGGAAGCACTCATTTAAAAGTAACTGACATAGCCCGAAGAATTGCCAAACTTAAGTGGCAGTGGGCAGGCCACATTGCCCGGAGGACCGATGGCCGGTGGGGCCAGCGAGTTCTCGAGTGGCGACCACGTACCGGACGACGCAGTGTTGGAAGGCCCCCCACGAGGTGGGCTGATGATCTGGTTAAGGTCGCGGGGATCCGCTGGATGCGGGCGGCCCGTGACCGGTCTTTGTGGCGCTCTCTGGGGGAGGCCTATGTCCAGCAGTGGACATCGTTCGGCTGATTATGATGATGATGATGATGATGATGTGTTACATAATATGAAAAAAAAAATAGTCTCAGTATTCAGCCACAAAACAGCATGCAAATGTTCGAGTTTTCAAAAACTGAAATTATATTACTGAATTTCAGTTTTTGGAAACTCAGTCAAAAACGGAAATTAGTTTTGTTATATTTAAACAGAGACTGTAAGAAATTTTAAGTCATTCACTTAAAAAAAATTTTGCCCCCATACAAACTTTGAACCCCTTTTTAATCCCATTAGGGGATGAATTTCAAAAAAACGCTGAAATTTTATTTGATGTATTTAATAAATAATAATAATAATAAAAATTTATTCGTTTTAAGTACAATATTATTGTTTAGGTACAGTGTTTTTGAGTTTTCCTAGTAGGTGAGTATTACACCTGTATCAGGAGAACCCGCTCTTCCGCATTTAAGTACATGGTGGTTATTTAATTTTTTTTATGTAGCAATATATAATGAAAGATTCTTAATCTAATCTTTATATTAGTTTAAAATCTATCATGTATCAATTATGTGTGTGTGTGTGTGTGTGTGTGTGTGTGTGTGTGTGTGTGCATGTGTGTGTGTGCGTATGTGTGTGTGTTTGTGTGTGTGTGTGTGTGTGTGTGTGTGTGTGTGTGTGTATTTGTTTGCGTTTTCTTATACGTGTGTACTCTAGGCGCCAGCCAGTAGTTTTTCTACTGCTTCATAGTCTAGTTTTCCCAGCCATTCTAGTATCCTTTCTTTACAGTGATGATGGTTTAAAGGATATATTTGGAGTTCTTCATTTATTTTGTTATATAGCCGAGCTGACTGTACGTTAAATTGTCTACCTGCAAACGCGGATTTCTTAGGCGGCACATGTGCAACTGAGATAGTCCTTCTACGGTTTTGGGGTACTGCTTTATATGTAATGTTTCTATGCTGTTTCAAGACTACCGATAATATGTACAGTTTGCGCATACTGAGAAGTTTGCACTGTGTATACAGTTCGGTTGTGGGGTGCCGATATGGTTTAAAGAACATGGTCTTCAGTAAACTTCTTTGACTTCTCTCCACTTCCAGAAACTTTGTTTTTGTTGCGCCGCCCCATACCGAAATGCAGTATGTCATGATTGACTGTGCTAAGGCAAGGTAGATTTGTTTGAGTAACGTTACTGTAGTGATGTGTCCAAGTGTTTTGAAAATCCAGCTAAGTTTGCGTATTCTATTACTAACGTATTCAATGTGTGGATGCCATGATGAGATGATTTAAACAGAGAGTCTCTGTAAGAAATTTGAAGTCTCTCACTTCCCGTTTTTAACCCCTTTAGAGGATGAATTTCAAAAAACGCTGAAATTACTTTTTTTCTATTATTATAAGGAATTTTTATACAAAGTTTGAAGACTCTCACTTTAAACAGAATTGCACCCCCATTTTCAACCCTTTAGGAGACGAAAATTTTGAAAATGCAGGTATAACTTTCATTGTCTTATTTTAAGGAGTCTTTGTACAAAGTTTCAAGATCTTAAAAAAAATATTGCCCCCCATACAAACTTTGCACCCCTGTTTTACCCCCTTAGGGGTGGAATTTCCAAAAATCCCGTCTTATCCCTTGCCTCCGTTATATACCGTAACTAGAGTGTAAATTTCAAATTTCTAGGACCGGCAGTTTCGGCGGGGGTGTGATTAGTCAGTCACCCTATCAACTTTATATATATAGATTACATATTAATATTTAATTGGTTTTTCAATAGTAGGTAGGTATTCAATAATAATTCCTTTTATTTATATAGTCTTTGACTTGATTTTGTTTGGTTGGTTTGTTGGAAGGTCAAATGGAGCAAATCTCTTTTTTATATTGAAGAAATTACTGTTTCCATCGTTATACTATAGTTCTCGAACAAAACCCCTCGCTGTGCTGACTCATTGAATATTTAACGTTGGCTTGTCCACCAGTACAATCAGGCTCACAAATATATACCCAATTTTGTGCCTTGTTACAAAGGAATAAAGTGCAAAAGTATACACATAATAATAGACTCGACTGTACATTTATAAGCCGCCAGATTACTCCGGAGAGGGGCGTTATATACAATATCTTCTGTTGACAAACTTGGATATATATTATACTCATTAAAACTTATGACAGTTATGACATTCGCGGAGTAAAAAATATGGTAAGTATATAAATATTTATAAGCCAAGCAAATTTGGAGGTCGCGGTCTCAAACTAAGTGAACGCGGACACAAGTCCACCAATACACAACGGTTGTCTGGAAGAGATCACTCGATAAATATGCGATCTGAAGCTTTCTTTATTACCGCCCGTAAGTACAAAATTTTATACACTGAGCGAAAAAAAATACTAATTATTAGTAAGTTTTAGTGAATCCCAGGACAAGGAGATTGTATACTAACGGTTACAGAACAGTTTTTGATAATAGTAGTTATTTACTATTTAACTAATACCAAAAAATTTGTCCTTGTGACTACTAATTACTACTAAACTGTTTTGTAACCGTTAGTATATAATCTCCTTGTCTTGGGATTCACTAAAACCTACTAATAATTAGTATTTTTTTCGCTCAGTGTATCACCCCAGGAAGTGGGATTTTCCGCGCGCGGAGCGTGCGGTAATTGCCACTTTATGACCAGGCCCCTATTTCACCAGCTTGACAATTGTCATCTGACAATGGCAATTCCAAACTAGTACACTTCTGAATCGTCACGTAACGATGGTCGTTGGCTAGAATCTATACTTACGACAATGTAAACCGAATTGTCATTGTAAGTTGACAATTGTCAAGTTGGTGAAATAGGGGCCAGATGTGACATAAAGAGTATTTATATTGTATTGTAAGTAGAGAAATTGAGAACTTCATCAGAATCGTGCAGTGCTCGTGATTCTGAGTCAGAAATCCAAAATTACATGGTTCCGAAAACAAAGTTAGGGCCTACACCGGAAAATGAAAATAGCCATTTACCAAAGCTGGTGCAAATTGACGCAATCAGTGAATATATTTTTAAATATGCCAAGAAATGTTTCGTCATACGTACTTACGTACTTCTACTTAGAAGTACCTACCTTTATCTCACGAGCACGGGTGAGCCATGGTTGTGTGTTGAGCTATACATGCACATTGTCTATGTGTGCGTCAGCGTAGAAGATATGAGCGTTGTCTATGTGTTTCTACTACAACAATGGCCAACCTGCGCTCGTGAGATAAAAGTACTTATACCATTTTGTGCAGAAATTCTATCTACACAAACTGCACACGTTAGAGAGTGCCTTTTACGACTATGACTCCCCCATACAGCGCTGCACTTAGATAAAGCTGAGCCTCAGTTTATGGAGATTGAGGCGGGCTCGAACGCTTCAATGTACGCTTTACGAGTATGGAAGTTACCAAGTTAAAGGGTATATTGTTGAAAATCTTAGAGCACTCGCAGCGATAAAAAAGGATTTAAGCCACTTTTTAAATAAAGATTTAAGTAACTTAGATATGTTTTTTTAAATAAATAAATAAGTTTACCTTCATAAACGAGCGAGCGAAGCGTCTCCGTTTCAGCTTTGGCAAAAATGTTGTCGTGTCCGGCTGCTCTCCTCGTAGGTCACATATCTGAAATATGATATCGCGAATGTCGTGAAATTTGATAAACAGAGGGCCGATTTTTGAGTGTCGAACGCTCGACTTTTCACTCGACATCTGTCAAAACGTCATAGTTTTTTGACAGATCTCGAGTGAGAAGTCGAGCGTTCGACACTCAAAAATCGGCCCTCAGTTTCGATAATTATATGGCTATTTTTGTCGATTCAGTTTGCCGGTTGCATCTTTTGCCCGCGTTACCCGCGCAAAGGTCATTCGTCGCTTTTGAATTTCATTGCTATTCATTTACTGCAGACGCTTACCTTAGTTATCGCACTTCCTTACAAACTTCCAGCCATTATGGAATGATTTTCGGGATAAAAGACCCCTATGTCCTTCCCCAGGGCTAACTATCTCTATACCAAATTTCATCTAAATCGGTTCAGCGGTTGAAGCGTGTGGAGAGGTAACAGACAGACACGCTTTCGCATTTATAATATTAGTATAAATTTTTGACGATTTAGTTTGCCGGTTGCAAACGTAATATATATCACTCGCGAGGTCTACCTACAGCTGACAGAGTCACTAGGTATAGAAAGTTTATTTCGGCATAACTCATAATACATAAACAAACATTATAAACAAAGATTGGGTATAAAAGTAATATAAAACGAAACTAAACTAACTTCAACTAAATATGCTAAAAAAGAGAATCAAAATTAGGCCCCCTTGGATTGGTTCCCATCACGCAGGCAGCATTCCCGCGCTGGATGCGATGGCAATTCTTATTGGTAGTTATAGAATGTATTCTTTGGGAGAGCAAAACTTATAAGTACTTAAAGAATTTTATACCAATTATACTGTCTCGGGTAAAAGTACTTCATAACATAACCTGCGCTGCAAACTATTAATTTTGCAGGTGTTGGATGAAAAACATTCCAAGTTTACGGCAATTAGTGTTGCTGGGCGAATAACGAACTAAATTATAACTTTGCAGTCTTTGTAGAGCGCTCGGTAAGAGCGCTCGCAGCAAGCACAATGCGACAGCAAAAGCAAATCCATACTCCATGCTAATATTTTAGTGTTTACGCCCAAGACAGTATAAAATTGAATTGAATTTTTCCCTTTAAATTGAAATATTTAATTTCCGTTAGCAGTCGTTACTACGGTCTAACATAAAGTTGATTTAACAGGAATACATACCCGTTTGTAATACCTACGTCTCATTTTACTCCTAGATAATGAATGTTTGCCTACACCCGTTGCTTGTTTGCTGACCCTATCGCATTAGCAATGTTTGCAGTCGAGAACAAACGTCCGTACACAACCGCACTTTGACAATGCGACTAGTTACATATTACACGGTCTGTAGTCCTATACATATGACCAAAGCATATGACAAGTGTAAGCTATCATAGGGCGTAAGAGTGTATTATTTTCATACTTAAAATATATGTTTATTCGGGGCTAACGCTATGTTTACCGATGTTTTGCCTTTGTTACCGATGTTTCGACACGGGTTGCACCGGTCATGTCCGCGTTAGATTCGTTTAAAAAAATCTTTACTGGGGGCCGACTCGACATCTGTCAAAACGTCATACTTTTTTGACAGATCTCGAGTGAAAAGGCGAGCTTTCGACACTCAAAAATCGGCCCCCAGTAGTATAAAGCGCGAGAGTATAAAATGTCGTATGTACTTCCGGGGTGTTAATTCACCAGCCAGCAATTTGCTCAGTTATAGCATCGTTCATCTAGGTTGCATAAAATTTAACGTAAAATTTGAAGTATAACGGCTTTGACCAACGAGACTTTACTACAACATTCTAAATGAAGAAAAAATTAAAAAATTTAGGCTCCGAGCAGGATTCGAACCTGCAACCTTTTGGTATTCTACTGAGCTGCGGGAGCAATCGAACTCGGCCTCCAAATTCCTTAACCGTTCCCTTACAGACTTCCAGACTTCACTGTTCATTATGTAGCCAGACCTTCTGTACACGTCAATACTATTAATTTTTTTGTGCCCGCATTTGGTACACGTCGGTCGATAACTTTGTAGATTTAGACCAGGGGTCGGCAATAGGCGGACCGCGGTCCGTATCCAGACCGCGGAAGGTCCAACCGCGGACCCCCAAACAATGTTAAATATGCTGCATGCATATTGATTTCATTAAAATATTTTTTCTAGACCTCGAAAAAATTTTTTTACCATATCCGGACCCCACTTAAAATTAATTGCCGACCCCTGATTTAGACGTTCGGAATTCACGGAAACCTAAATGTGTTCTAGGAGAATATTATTTAACACTTTCACTGCCGTGAACGCTAACGCTGCATTGCTCAGCCCGCTAGACGGGCTCTCGTAGGTGGCTACGTCCGTTATTGGGCTACATTCAATATTAAAATCTGACAGTGAATATGTGCATACGAGTATATCCTGAACTTAAATCTGTCAGTGAATGAGGCGCTGCTCGCGTTGCCCTACAAAATGAGACTAAACGCAAGCGCGTTCCTTTGTGTTTTGTTTCGAAAAAACTTAGAGATTCTGGCCCTCATTTGTATATTTGCGATACTTACGTTTAGCGTTTGCTGTGGGTTACCGGCTGTGTTAGTAAGTGAGGCAACGTCGAGAAAATTTTATCACAGCGGTCAACATTTACAATATATACGAAAGTATTATCTACACCCAGCGTTAACTCTGTCATTTCATTTTGCCTTTCCTTTCATGGAGACCTTATCACGTACTTACAGTAAAATACAAATAATTTTTTAATCAAAGTGAAAATTGAAAAATTCAACACCACAGGTGGGATTTGAACCCACGACCTCTGGAATCCGTCCATTGCTCTACCAATTGAGCCACCGTGGTATCTTAGGGAGGCTCGTAGCGACATCTACCGTGAAGCTATTACAACTTCTGAAACGGCACCAACGTCCCAAGTTGCATTGGGAATCGTTGATAACAATGTGCTACACCCATACAAACTTTAATATGTTTATTAAGCGGATGCGTCCGCTAGCGAAAATCTCAATTTCAATTTCACTTTGATTCAAAAATTGAGATTTTCGCTAGCGGACGCATCCGCTTAACAAACATATAATAAAGTAAAATACAATACAAATGCTCTTTATTTTATTATACGCCTCAATTAAAGGACAGAGTACAAAATCACAATAAGTAAAGGCAAACAACAGGCGGGCTTATCGCTAAAGAGCGATTTCTTCCAGACAACCTCAAGATCCACGTCCCTGCATACTTAGGATCTTCTGCCACTCGATAGCATGGCCCAGCGTTACCTGTTGCGCCCTCAACGTGAGGTAGGTAACTACCTACTGATAACTCCGCGATTTGTGACTGCACCTGTGGATTCGATCAGTTATTAACTCGTCAGGTAGCTCCGGGACTTATTGGAAGCGCAGTTTAAAGGGATTACTCGAAAGAGCGAAGCGAGCGATGTTCTTCGATTCTAGATAACGATTTATACCGTCTAGAAATTACCTGACTCGGCAATTAATAAGACACGTTTAAGTTCGTAGTTCGGATGGGTGATCGCTTTGAGTGGTTAGTAACTGAGCACTCCCGTGCCTTTGAAAGGCACGTTAAGCCGTTGATCCCGGATGCTGTCTATGATATCAGTCGATAAGCCAAGTGAGAGGCCTTCGGGCGGCTTGAGAACTTCGAACGGTCAAGTTGCCTACTCACTTGACAAGCCTAATCCCAATGAGGTCTAGTTTCCCCTCGAGTAGAAAGGTCAGATGGCAGTCGCTTCCGTAAAAACTAGTACCTACGCCGAATCTTAGGATTAGGTAGCAGACCAAGGTAGGGTATGTAAGGTAGGTAGAGTGGCAAGCATCCAAACTTCTAAACTTTCGTAGGATAAAGGACTGTTAGCTGGCTACACATTGTTACAAAGAGCAATGCTAAACTGACCACTAAAAGATCTTATCCTGTTGGAATAAGGTTTACAAATGGCCAGCTAACGTGTAGTACATGGTACAGTATGAAACCATAAACTGACCGAGACGGAAAATCCAATGCGCTTGTGAAAAATAACGCCGTAATATCGAACGTCGCAGAACGCGAAGCTCCTTTTATGTCGACCCTCCTTGCCCCATAAAGAACCTTATGTCCAGTCCAATGTCGGCCATAAAGTAACGTTCACTCGAATGCGAATTTAAAGGAAAAGGAATCTTACGGAAACTCGAACGCGTGAAAATCGCAAGATGCAGCCAGAAAATGAGACTAGCTTTTCAAATTTCAAACTTAAACCCGCTATAAATCCGTATTCTTTCTAACGTTCTTTCTTTAGATTTTTGAAATCTATCTATCTATGGAGAGGAATGGGATAGATTAGGATAAAAAAAATGTGTGTCAAAAATGATCTTTTTCTCGCACCCTGGATATGTTTTGTCAAAAACTGTAAAAGCGAAATCGTCAATTTGAAATCGAGGGTGGGTCTTCTAAGACCATTTTCTCGTAGAAGCACGGGATCTAGTAGCGGCCCTCACTGACACAAAAAGAAAATGCATCCTGTATAGTTACAACCGTGTGGGTCACCCAAAGAGTACATTATTAAGGGTTACCTAACCTTTTACATGAAAACCATAAATAATCATTAAGCCTCCTGAAACCTCAATCTTTCAAATACTGTCACATTTTTCTGTCATCTCACGCAATGAAGAATGAAGCCTCGACATAATAGTCAAAAATTCAAAATTTTGCCATGCTTGTATCGCTTATGTTTATTATCATTATTCAATATCTTAAGCGTCATGGGGGAAAACATAGATCACAGTAGCTACAACAGTCACTGGTGCAACTTATCCGGATATTCGATAGTGATGGCCAAGTTTGGAAACGAGCAACATTTGTTGTGTCTGAGGATGGTGCCTATAGGTAACTGAATAGAGTAAATAAATTTTAAAGATTTCCTTACAGCATCCACTCTTCATTTCATTCCTTCAAGGGGTGTTTTGCGGGATCAAAATTATTCTGTGTCAATCAAGGCGATAAACACGTTGTATACCAATTATCATCATAAGTTCATAAATATCTGGGCGACTAGCTTTGCTCAGCGTTTTCCCGGTCATGAGACCTAGCTAGATCGATTGCTCGTCTCCAAAAACCCCCCATACCCATCAAAATCGTTAGAGCCGTTTCCGACATCCCCGAAATAAATATATATACAAGAATTGCTCGTTTAAAGATATAATTAGATAATCTGTTCAGCCGTTTTTGCATGCATGATTAAGTTTACTTCCGCATTTAAATATTATGACTTAGTAGTATTATCTTTATTTAATGTTACTGTTTGTGGCGAGGTTTAATAACCCTATCAACGAGCTACTTGTAATTTTTTAGGTTCGACCCAGCTGACCAGGGTGTCGCGAGTATACCTAGACCCCGACCCAGACGAAAAGCTGAACAACGTTTCTCCGGTTCGCGTGTCAATGGCTTCTGGGTTTCCACTAGTGGCGCCCTCTAGTGGCTCTGCGGAGGGGTACATTGGACAGGATGGCCAGTTTTACGGAGTTTTGCACTTGGGTAAGTACTTCTGTACTTACCTCTAGTATGAGTTCTTTCGAAACAAAATACAAACGAACGGGTTTGCGTTTAATCTGAATTCGTAGGTATGCAAAAAAAGGTGCCACCAGAGGCGCTGCTCGTGTTGCCCTACAAAATGAGACTAAACGCAAACGCATTCCTTTGTGTTTTGTTTCGAAAAAACTGAGAGATTCTGGCCCTCATTTGTGTATTTGCGATACTTACGTTTAGCGTTTGCTGTGGGTTACCGGCTGTGTTAGTGAGGCAATGTCGAGAAATTTTTATCACAGCGGTCAACATTTACAATATACGAAAGTATTATCTACACATTAGTCATTTCATTATACTTACTTCACGTGTACAAATTAATAAGCACGAATTTCCAATTATTTGTGGAATCACGGTTATTTTTCTTTGTACTTGTTCTCGTAGGTATCAAGTAATTGGAAATCTGATCGTGATAACTTCCACGTTAAATTGGTTAACACGAATCAAAAACAATAACGAAAATAATTAGATTCGTGACAGACAGAAGCATGATTTTGTATGAAGGCGTAGTTACGTACGTTATACTACCCCGCCACAATATCGAAGCAGCTCCCGGAATGAGAGGCCTAAATACAAACATAGAGTGTTTTTATGGTGTCAGCTGCGTCATTATTTTCGCAAGGTGAACTGATGACATAGAAAGAGAAATAGAAGAAATAGAAAAACATTTATTCACGACACATAAAACACAAAGGTACATAGGAAATAAGAGATAAACAAGTACAAAATATGTCGCGAAATGGTCCCAACTCAGCATGTAGCTAGCATAAGTACCAGCGCTGGTCTTCCGTTGGAACCATCAGTAACACACGGCGGGCATCGCACACATAATACATTAAAAAGTAAAATAAAAATAAAAATTAACAGAAAATAGCAACTACGAGTAAGACCGCGGGAGTCGGCTCCCAAAACCAATGTCCAGCAGTGGCCGTCTTTTGATTATATCAATCTATCAATCAAAAATATGAACCATATCAATCAAAAGATTGTAATTCGCAGGCAACCGCACGCTCTACGCAGACCCTTACAACCGAGACGATCCCACCAAGACCTTTGGCCCGTTCGAGGACGAGCTCATAAGCACACCGCGCAAGCGCCGCGAATATGCACAGGTGAACAGGTGATTGCCATTCTGTACAGCCAGCTGAGAAAGTCATCTATCACTTTTCGACTTTATTATTGTACTTGTAAGGCTTGCCACAGGCTGAATTCCACGTGGTCGACCATTTCTTTGCTTTCTGTACCAGCACAAGAAAAAATAGCTCGAGAAGCAAGAAAAAGCGCTATACAAATACTTGGACATTCCAGACTGAGATTTCCCCAGGTCGCGTCACACGTCGTCAGTTACGTTTCGCTACTAGACCTGTTGGACAACATATTCTCTCGATTTGTAACTGACGACGTGGCGCGACCTGAGAAAATCTCAGTCAGGAATGTCCAAGTAGATCACACGAACGTAAAAAAATAAGTTTGTATAAGCAATAGATACTGTAGATACTTAACCAGACATGAAAAACTATCAGGTCATCACATCATCAAGAATGTAAGAGTTATCCTCTTGTCGGTAACTTCCCATTTCATTTCATTCTTCTTGATTCTTTCTTGATTCACTAAATAACAATTTTAGTCTAACTAATCAAACTATCAAATTCAATTACCAACACCAATTCAAAGCGCCGAACGGAGTTCGTCGCGAAACCTCTCGGTCCGGAGATGGACGACTCGCCACTGCCCACGGCTCGAGCGCGCATCTGCGACCTGCTTCTGTTGGCGGACAAAGAGTTCTTCGAGAAGGATGCCAACGGCAGTCTGAACCATGCGGTGGGCCGGATGGTCCACGCCGTGGCTCAAGCGGACGTTATCTTCAGGAACGCGGACTTTGACGAGGATGGGATGCCGGACAACATTGGTGAGTTTCTGTCATTTGTCTAAGGGCCTTATCATACTAGAGACAGATAACTCGCCACCGCACACGGCTCGAACGCGCATCTGCGATCTGGTTCTTCTGGCGGACAAAGAGTTCTACGAGAAAGACTCCAACGGCAGTCTGAACCATGCGGTGGGCCGCATGGTCCACGCCGTGGCTCAAGCGGACGTTATCTTCAGGAACGTGGACTTCGACGAGGATGGAATGCCGGACAACATTGGTGAGTTTCTGTCATTTGTCTAAGGGCCTTATCATACTAGAGACACATAACTCGCCACCGCACACGGCTCGAACGCGCATCTGCGATCTGGTTCTTCTGGCGGACAAAGAGTTCTACGAGAAAGACTCCAACGGCAGTCTGAACCATGCGGTGGGCCGCATGGTCCACGCCGTGGCTCAAGCGGACGTTATCTTCAGGAACGTGGACTTCGACGAGGATGGAATGCCGGACAACATTGGTGAGTTTCTGTCATTTGTCTAAGGGCCTTATCATACTAGAGACACATAACTCGCCACCGCACACGGCTCGAGCACGCATCTGCGATCTGCTTCTTCTGGCGGACAAAGAGTTCTACGAGAAAGACGCCAACGGCAGTCTGAGCCATGCGGTGGGCCGCATGGTCCACGCCGTGGCCCAAGCGGACGTTATCTTCAGGAACGCGGACTTTGAGGAGGATGGGATGCCGGACAACATTGGTGAGTTTCTGGCAAAATCAAAATCATTAATGTTTATTCTATGAGTGGGCTTCAAGGGCTCTTTTTTATACGACGACGGTGGCAAACAAGCGTACGGTACACCTGATGGTAAGCGGACGCGCGCGGGCGGGGTCTTTTACTAGTCATACAGCAATTAAACAATATAATGTGGCTTTTGACTTGACAATATTGGTAATGAACAAACAGACTAATAACAACCTGATTACTCCCCAATCCGCTATTGCTCCCGACAATGCTCTGTGATAAGATTTCTTGTATCACACAGTGGTTTCTCGTTGGTGACTGCATTCGCAAACTTTGCTGTCTGCTTATCATCAGGCAGCTTAATTTCAACCATCTTAGTATAGCTATAAGGTATTTATCTATGAGTCCTTGTTGCCTGAAATAAATGAAGAAATAAATAAATAAAATAAATAAACAAAACAATTGCAGGTTTCTCCGTGAAGTTCATCCTCGTGCTTGCATCTGACAACACGAACAGCCGCGTATTCGGCGACATACGGTCGTCGCGCACGGTGGACGGACGCAGCTACCTCATGAGGTTCTCGCGCCTGCGCCGTCTGAGCGAGGTCTGCCTCGGCATCGCGTTCTCCGGTCACTCTTTCCAGAATAGGACGCTTGGATTGAGGTGTGAAACGTTCAGCACAAGATAAAGTCTCACTGCTCTGTCGCACTGTTAATTAGAGCGACAGAGATGGATTTACGAACTTTTATTTTAGCAACCACCTCTTCCCTGTATCAATAAATAAAAAACAAACTCGCCTATTAATAATAATAGTGAAGGTCTCCATTTCAGCTTGGGCAAAAATACCTTCCTATGTCCAATCGGCTGTTCTCCTCCACAGGTTGCATTTCTCAACCGATTATCGTGAAACTTTGTCAGCATGTTCGACAAGCATATGGAACGTTTTTGACGCCCATCCTTTTTCTAACCTCTTGACCGCCACAGTCATGTATAGATTACAACACGTACAATGTATCAAGTAAGGTTCATTTTCCGTCTTTTGTTACAAAGACTGGCGTGATAGACACGACATACTGTGGCAGTCAAGAAGTTATATAGCAGAACTAGCGACCCGCCCCGGCTTCGCACGGGTGCAAATTAATCACTCTATCTATTACTAAAAACCCGCATCAAAATCCGTTACGTAGTTTTAAAGATCTAAGCTACAACGGGACAGACAGTAGGAAGCGACTTTGTTTTATACTACGAGTATGTAGTGATTTTTCTTGATAGATCTACATATTATAAAAGAAACCTGTTGTTCTAATTTCCAGTTTCTAGCTACATTTTATCCTTAAAAATCACACATTGCCCATGTGAACTTTCAACCCTCACTTAAACCGTTTAGGGGATGAATTTAAAAAAATGCCATAATCAATGTTTTTCACTATTACATTAGGAGCTTGTGACCGAAGTTTTAAACTTCTTACTTCAAAAACGACATTTTTCTCATACAAAATTTCATGTCTTTTTTGAACCCCTTAGGGGATGAATTTTTATATAAACCCAATATCATTTATCTTGTTTTTTAATAAGAAACCTTTGTACAAAGTTTCAAGTCCATAACTTTCCAAATGAACGTTTTCCATACAACGGTTCAACCCCTTTTTAACCCCCTTAGGGGTAGAATTTCGAAAAATCCATTCTTAGTACACGTATACGTCCTCTTAAGAATATATGTTCCAAATTTCATGGTTATATCTTCAGCGGTTAAGGCTGTGCGCTGTCTGTCAATAGTTGTCTAAGTAACGCAAGAGTTTTATAATATGTATATAGATTGGCGGTTGAAAACGTAACAAATGCTCGCGAAGCCTATATACAGCTCACAAAGCCACTAATATATTATATATGTATGTATTGTATGTATTCTAATATGGAATCTCTTCTGAAATAAACGATTTAAAAAAAAATATCTTTCAGCTTCACGTCGCTGGGCGGCGGGCTGGGCGGCGCGGCGGGCGGGCTGTGCGACCGCCGCGCGTTCGGCCGCTCGTTCAACACGCTTGCCATTGCGCACGCGACGGGCAACGGCGACGAACGCGTGCCCGAGCGCATCGCCTCCCTCACGCTGGCACATGAGATAGGTATATAAGCCATTTTCATTTCTAATAGTAGTTGTTACATAGATACATTTGTTCCTCTCTAAAAACTGGTCCAAATGACATCAAAAAATATATATATATGAGAGTAATTTTGGGCAATACCTATTTGTGCTATCTACTTATCAGTTATCACAATTTGCTGTCAAATCATATCTCACGCGACTCAGCGATTCCTGTCTCGCTCGAACTGTCCTAATTAGAAAGAGAAGGGCAGATTTTTCTGTATGTCGCGTCGCAACGGCAGTTGTGCTAGCGTCGCTGAAAATCCTAATAAAATACGCGTCGGGCGCGTATTCACGTAGGTATACCGTCACGTTGATATGTCAAATGAAAGGTATTTTTGTATTTTACTAGCTGTTGCCCGCAACTTCGTCTGCGTAGAGCTCGGTTTTTAGTTAAAACATCTTAATATCCAGGAAACGGTATAATAATTGTGGTACTTTTACCCGGTGAGACCACATTATTAATATGCTGTACAGATGTAAATCGGTCAACCCAAATTCTCAACCCCTCTAAAAATCCCTTTATGTACCTACTTATCGGTTAAAAACTCTCATTTACTTAGGCTATTTTTTGTGTGAGTTGACACGTATCTTGTCGTTTTCTCTTCGTTACTGTACGTAATTAATTATGGACCTGTAGAAATTTCATTTCAAACATCTGTCCAATTCCACAAATCCTGAAATCATTTAAACAGTCTTTTTGTGAAATGAAAGTCTCTCAATTAAAATAATGTTGCTCCCCATACAAACTTTGAACCCCTTTTTAACCCCTTGAGGGGATGAATTAAAAAAAAAACGCTGAAATTCGTTTTATAGTATTTAATTTAAACAGTTACTGTAAGAAATATTAAGTCCTTCACTCAAAAAAGTTTTGCTTCCAATATAAACTTTGAATCCCTTTTTAACCCCTTTAGGGGTTGGATTTCAAAAAACGCAGAAGTTAGTTTTGTTTTATTTAAACAGAGAGTCTCTGTAAGAAATTTGATGTACCTCACTTAAAAAAAATTTGCTCCCCATACAAACTTTGAACCCCTTTTTAACCCCTTTAGGGGATGAATTTCGAAAAACGCTGAAATTACTTTTTTTGTATAATTATAAGGAACTTTCATACAAAGTTTAAAGATTCTCACTTTAAAAAAAAATTGCTCCCCATACAATATTTCACCCCTATTTTCAACCCCTTAAGAGACGAAAATTTTGAAAACGCAGATATTACTTTCATTGTCTTATTTTAAGGAGTCTTTGTACAAAGTTTCAAGTCTATACCTTTAAAAAATTATTGCCCCCCATACAAACTTTGCACCCCTGTTTTACCCCCTTAGGGGTGGAATTTCCAAAAATCCCGTCTTATCCCTTGTCTCCGTTATATAACCTAACTATAGTGTAAATTTCAAATTTCTAGGACCGGCAGTTTCGGCGGGGCGGTGGTTAATCAGTCACCCATCAACTTTATATATATAGATAGATAACACGAAAAAATAGGGGAAGAAATTATTAAAAATACTTCCAAAAAATCTTATATGTTTTAATTATTTAAGTGGTGTTGCGGATGTTTCATTCCATTACTTAATAAAAATGTGTTACACAATAAATAAAGAAATAAATAAAAAAACGTTTCTCAATATCTTAAACGGTTGCAGAAATAGGTAATTAACTCGCACTGGTGAGGTGAAATTGTATGAACATATTTTAGCCAAAACGCTACACTTTTTGATGAAAGTAAGCCGCTTTGCACAGTGATAGTAGAAACCAAATTAAGTTATTTTGTTCGAGGCTTCCGAAGGCCCTTGTTACAAGAAATGTCAGCCCTACCCTATGTAGCAATGCAAAGGACCAAAGGGTAAGGGTGTTGTAGGGCCAAAAGCCGTGATTATGCGAGAAGTAAAAGAAGCCGTCAGCATCAATCATCATCATCATTGTCAGCCCGTTATCGTTATTGCCCACTGCTGAGTATAGGCCTTTTTTCGAGCACGCCACCCGTTCCTGTCCTGGGCTAGTCTCATCCAAGAGTGACCCGCGATTTGTCTAATATCGTCTACCCATCAAGCATGTGGAAATAAAAGAAGTAGTTATATATATTTATCCCTGCGCATTTAGCACGGGTATGCTCATTTTTTGGGCCGTTCGTTCCTTCTTTTTAATAATCTTATTTATACGAACTCTCATCATTCCTAAATTCTCCATTAATATCTGTTCATCAATATCTGGCTCAACCAATCTCGATTTCAATATATTGTCTGACTGCTGTACCTGTTTCTTGTCGAGGACTCTCTGATCGAATCTGTCTATTGAGAATCGTGAGCGAGTGCTAAGTCTGTTTGGGAGTTGTTCAAGTAATTTGGTTAAATGTTCTATACTATTGCCATTAAGGTTCATCTGAACGGACCAAGGCGTCCCAAAGCAATTCTATATCTTCAACCTCTGAGACACATTCGCTAGATAAATCATCACTATCTGGTCCGTTGTTCGTTGATTTCTTATTTAATTCTTGTAGGGCTTCTATAACTTCTTCGTCATTTGGTAAAAAATCGTCTATGCCAAGTATTCTAGCTTGTAGTTTGCTTGGTTCTGGTGTTGTATCCATCTTTTCTGGCCGCTCCATAGTTGTGTACAACCTGCAATAGTACATTGTTGTAGGGGCTAGAAAGTAAGCAATAGATGGATCCATGTAGTAGTAGTAGAATTTTGGTCAAGTGCGAGTCGGATTTTAGTTTTCCCATACATTTTGAGACCCAGCAACTGAAGAAGGCAACGAGCAAAGTTTTTTAAAAGTCTTTTTGTATAGGAGCTCTCTTAAATACTTATTTTATTTTGTTTTTATTATTTGTTGTTATAGCGGCAACAGAAATACATCATCTGTGAAAATTTCAAATGTCTGGCTATCACGGTTCATGA
This sequence comes from Cenopis cana, assembly GCA_951800055.1. NCBI lineage: Eukaryota > Metazoa > Arthropoda > Insecta > Lepidoptera > Tortricidae > Cenopis > Cenopis cana. The sequence goes on from OX637495.1 coordinate 4,801,853, forward strand.
GATAATACAGCCTGGTGACAGACAGAGAGACGGATGGACAGCGAAGTCTTAGTAATAGGGTCCCGTTTTACCCTTTGGGTAAGGAACCCTAAAAACCAGTTCACACCCCACACCGATAGGTACTACTCAACCATTTGTGTCAAATAGTAGGGGAGTCCAAACGCTCGAGTAAATCCCAAAATCCCCATTTTGTTTATCTATATTTATGGCATTATTATTCCCTATTTTTGCTCCCGCCCCGCACTTTACGATTAGAATATAATGCATGTGAGAACTTACATAAATTATTTTATGTCACACCTGGTCATAAAGTGGCCATTATCGCACGCTCCGCGCGCGAAAAAACCCACTTCCTGGCCAGGGGGTGACATAAAATTTTGTACTCACCACGGGCGATAATAAAGAAAGCCTCAGATCGCATATTTATCGCCCTTGCCTTCGGCTCGGGCGTAAAATACCTGCGATCTGAGACATTCTTTCTTTTATCGCCCTTGGTAAGTAATGTACTAATACCTACACCAAAACCATCCCGTAGCTCTAGTATAAGTTTTTTCGAAACATTAACTAATTCGAACGCGTTTGCGTTTTGTCTCAAAATGTATGAAAGTGGTATGAAAACTTGAACAGCGCCTCTGGTGGTCACTAGTGGAAACTAAAACAGCGAGTATAACATTTGTTGCTAACCGATGAACGCGCGTATTTCAAACTCGGTGAGAGCGTTGTCATACATTTTGAAACAAAACGCAAACGCGTTCGAATTAGCTACATGTTGGTGAAAACCGCGTATAAATGATTAAGCCGTTTTCAAGTTATTATGTTTACATGAATTGTACTGGTATAATGAATAGAGTATTTATACTGTCCACGCAACATAAGAACTTGTCATTTCCATACTTAAGTTATAGTAGGTACTTTTATCTCACCAGTGCGGATTGGCCATTGTTGTAGTTGTGACACACACAAACCCATAGACAAAGTGAACTTATAGCTCCTACGCTGACGCACACATAGACAATGTGCATGTACCTATGTATAGTTCAACACACAACCATGGCTCACCCCCGCACTCGTGAGGTAAAACTACTCTACTTGTAGGTTATAAAATGTATGGAAATGAGAGGTTTCAGGATTGACTTCATATCTAGCGGTGACTTTAAATAAAATAAAATAGAAATAACTAGATACCCAAAAGATACCCAAAACCCTACCCCCTACCCTAGATACTCAAAATTCAAAAATTCAAAATTCAAACATTTATTCTGCAAATAGGTAGGCCACAAGGGCACTTTCACATGTCATAATGTTAATGTACAATTTAAAAAAGTCTGACAATATAAGCATATGATAGATTTTTCATGAGAAAATATTAATTTACAATTTAAGAAATATATCAATAAGAATTTAATAAATTTTTCATGTCAACATATTAATTATCTATTACAAATATTACAATAATAGTAACGTTGAGAGATGTATAAGGTCTCAGTCTGAATAACAAAATTTAATATTAATATCTCAAAGATGTCAAATGGTATCTGAGCGTCAAAATATTCTTAATAATGAATTAATGACTATTCTAACGTGCTTAGAGATGTACATGGTCTCAAAGCGTCAAAATAAAAATAATGAGATTTTAATATAAAAGGAAAAAAAAACAATTTAATATAGAGGTCTCTCAGAGTCAATGTCAACAAAAACTAATCCATAACAGGGTGATGTCTCTCGTCAATCTCCAAGAGGAGATACTAGTATTAAAGTAGTTACTATGTCCTTGCAAGCATGAACGACCGGACTCCACAAACAACACCCGATCACGAGTATGACGCGTATCTCAGCCATTCCACTCACTTTGATACTAGAAAAATAAGACCACCGCCGCGTACACACATAAAACCACTTCAAACAATGTATGGATTTATAGAACGTCAATATTTAAAGTAATTCGTTTTGGTTCGCTTCACAGTGACTATTAACTTGTTTTTGAGCAAAATGATGAAACAAATCAATGAGATGGTACAACCCTTTCGTCTCCACAATCAAAACGGCATTTGTCACTTGAATGAATATGTAACAGGAATTAGGTCTGAGTGGCAACTAAGCGCTTTTCAGCCATCATTATAAAATAATTGAATGTTATAAGCTTGACACATTCAGCGCCAAGGACCCCGATAGTCTGGATCCCTGTTCATAAACAGTTTTCGCTACAAAGCGGAAAACCATGTGATCGGCTATGAGCATACCTAGCGCGTTTTAATAATAATTTTGTAAGTACTCAATAATATTTGAAAAAGAATTCAATAGACATATAGTTACTTACTTTAATATTGTAAATTTTATTTCATTGACATGTAAAATTCTCACATTTTACGAATAAATGAGTATGAGTATGAGTATCACTAATCGGCAATGAATGTGTTTTATGTGTTAACACATTCACTGCCACTACCTGGCCTAGCGGGCGCTCTGCTCCAAGACGCGTAGCATAGCATGCGTTTCCCGGTATGTAAAGGAAATTGCGTAGCACTACAAAAAGCTTGGCAACGAAAGTGTTAACTCAGGGTGCCTGCGCAGTGTGAATAAACAAATTATTTATTTGGATTAATCTTCTATTTTTCAAATTTATTTGCATTTTTTGAGAAAACACTACATTAACATATGGTCAATAAAGAGCCAGCAACGCTCTTGAGATTCTTCTGGAGTTGCAGTTCATAGGGTGCGTGTCTGCTTACTATAAGGCAGGCCGTGAGATTGTTTGCCACCGTCGTTGTCTCAAAAAAAAACAGCTCAGCCGGAACAATGGTTGCCCGCCTCGTATTACTAGAAGGCCTCGCGTGCGCTCGGCCGTAAATGGGCCAGTTTTTTTGGCGTTGTAGTTTTTTTTTCGTTAGAATTGCATAAAAATTGGTATGTTGGAAGAGCCTGCATATGCAAGTAAATAAAAAAATACAATATGGCGCCGAAAACATTGTTTTTCCCGTACATTTTATCCACTGAGTTACGAAAATCCCATACGTTTTGTCACTCAATGAAAAAAAATTGTGGGACACTGTAGGAAATCGTGCATATATTGTTCAGAATCAGGATCTCTTCCAACCTACCAATTTTCATGCAATTTTAAGAAAAACTGCAACGCCAAAAAAATTGGCCCGAATAACACATTTGGCAGGCAATCCCTTCCCGGCCTTTGAAGGAGTGTAGCTGTACCCATTATTACTTGTACTATTACTTATTGTGTGCTATTATTAACAAATCTTATATCTTTAAACGAGCAATTCTTGTATATATATATATATATACATATATATATATTTCGGGGATCTCGGAAACGGCTCTAACGATTTTGATGAAATTTGGTATGTGGGGGTTTTCGGGGACAAGCAATCGATCTAGCTAGGTCCCATGCAGGGGAAAACGCTGAGCAAAGCTCGGTTGCCCAGATATTACCACTTATATACGTAGACGGTTGTGTGCAACCCACTAATCCGTATTCGAATTTCGATAAAAAACATCTAAAATTATAAACTTATTCTCGCCACTAAAATGCGCTTGAAGCGCTGAATCGCATCGCCACGTCACGTCGACCACTGTCCACTTGAGTCATGAATATGCGCGCTTGCGCTCACGGGTTTTCCCCTAAGTAGACAGATAAACCTAACAAAATGTTGCCATGTATCAATCGATGTTGCTGCCATAATATCATTAATATCATATAATTTCTATGATGAAAATAGTGTCGTTTTATGGCAAGTGTTGTGTTTGTGTCTCATAATTAATTATCTTGACATAATTAATTATCAGCTATTTAAAGTATTATTATAGCTGAATGTAGGTGTATCAAAGTTAAAGATTTTCAGATGTCAGGAAATTATCTAGAAGATTATTATAATGATTATGGGTACTAGGTATTACTTATTTTTTTTATCTTAAATCAATAAGTGAGGGAATTAGGGATTGCTTAGGTAAATATGGGGGCAGGCAATACTCACGTGTAGAATTCAATTTAAAGACTATTATCGACACAGTATGCAACACCAGAGTAGAGGTGAGACGTATTTACGGGAATAGGTTTTGGCATGGACGCGTAAGTAGGACGCGATCCCGCCCGCGCGTCTGTTAGCGTATCGAGTACTAGCCGTACGACGACTCTGAAGACTCGAAACGCTATTCGTATTCGTCTGCGGGTTCGGATTCTTTCGGGGCACCTCGGGTCGGGGTCGGTTTAGCGCGTCTTTGGACCTAGTCTTTGGATCTAGTCTTTTTGTGGACGCGTACTCGCAAGACTCAGTACCCGTTTTGCCTAGTACGTCTCACCTCTACACCAGAGGACTCACGAGTGTGTTGCCGGCAGTAAGTGTTCGCGTGGGCTTGCCGGTCGGGCCTTCGACTTAGGGAGCGTGCTATGGTGCAACGCTTCAGGATCAGGCCTTCGGCTCTCATCTTTGCTTGTATGACACTCGGAGACAGTGTCTTTCGATGTACTCGCCCGTCAGGACCTTGGCCTTCGGGCTCACGTACACGTAGGGAGCTCGTTCTGTTGCTGAGTGACAGCCTACCCTACGCCGCCACTTGTTGCCGACCTTTCAGCTGACAATTTGTCTTTTTCCCACAGGTCACAGTTTCGGGGCGCATCACGACGACAACTTTCCAAACCCTCTGTGCCGGGGCTTCCTCATGGGCGCACAGTCTACCACGGCCGATAACCCCACGCACTTCGAATTCTCGTTATGCAGCAAACGGCTCATCGCCGCCACGCTCAACACCATGAGTCACTGTCTGTACGAAGAAGTGCTACCTTACTGCGGGAATGGTAAGGAAGCTAGCCAGCCTTGGGACCGTTTCACGAAAATCCACGCGCTTTTAGTTCTCGCGTGCAGCAGTAGTTGGCTCGCCGCCTTATGGTAGGGAAGCGAGCCAAATGGCTAGTGTCATTGGCTTATTGGTCAAGTGCGTTTCAATGCCTCAGTGTTGCCGGAAATTGTAATTTGTAGCTTCGTGAAACTGACTCCAGTAGGTACCCATTCTTAAAGCTAGAAATGAAAGCAATCCTTAATGCAATGCAACCTTCGATCTAAGTTCCAAAACACTGTGTCCTTATGTCCCTTCGTTTGCCAGCCGGCATTGTGCAGATTTCTGCTGCCAGGTAACACAAATGACGCATTCTCCCTGTGTGGGACGGTATTTAGGCGCTCTGTTTTGATTAGAATTTGAGCACGTAGCTTCAAATGTCTGATATTGTGTACGGTTTATAGGTATAGTGGAAGAGGATGAGGCGTGCGACTGCGGTCTGCCGGTGCGCTGTGTCTACAGCGACCCTTGCTGCACCCCGCGCACGGGCGGCGCCGAACATTTCGAGGAGGGGTACGAATATGACTAACTAACTACAATGGTCCGTGGTCGCCACTCGAGAACCTTTCGGCCCCGACGGCCCGGTAATACGTGCAATATGCTCCGCCCACTGCCACGTACCGGAAATTGCAGCGTCGGTAGACCCCCACAACGTGGACTGATGACCTGGTAAAGGTCACGGGAGTCCGCTGGATGCGAGTGGCGCAGGACCGGTCATTGTGGCACTCTTCGGAGGAGGCCTATGTCCAGTCCAGCCAGCAGTGGATGTCTTTCGGCTAATATGATTATTATGATGAACTACAATTGCTCACCGATCCAAAGTCCAGGGGGCCGATTTTTGAGCGTCGAACGCTCGAACTTTCACTCGACATCTGTCAAAACATCATAGTTTTTTGGCAGATCTCGAGTGAAAAGTCGAGCGTTCGACACTCAAAAATCGGCCCCCTGGCCTCCGACACGATTTTTCGCCACTTAGTCCGATCTTGCGTCACCTCCTTCAGTTCGCGATTTGCAGATCGCGCAGGTCTGATTCGACGGCCACCTATACCTGAGACGTCCGACGGGTCGCCTCCCGACTGGAAAGCTCAGATAGGCCCGTTTGACGCCCCGATCTTCTCCCATCCTTTCGACGTGGCCGAGCCATCGGAGACGGTGCGCTTTCGTCTCTCCGAGGAGGTTGGGTCAGTTGGGTGCCGCCACAAGATGCTCAATTTCGGCGTTTTCCGGGCCGTGACGATTATAACTAGAAGTATAGGTACAGAATAGTATAATAGTATTACATAACAGAACGGACACGAACCCCCCGCACCGAGGTCAGTTACCTCGTCCCTGACAGGCCCAGGCTGACAGGCCTTACGATCGGGTACCGTCGCGTCTCGCGATTCGCCCGCGCCACGCGCTACGCACCCATGCAAACAATTGACGCGTGTACCGACAGCGCCCGCACACATAACTTACCCACAGCGCTTACGTTCCTTCGCGTGTCACCCCCGTGGTATACTATCAACCTCCTGGCGTTTTCCCATTTTTGTCAGATAATCAGACTGTGTTATCTTTTATTTTCACAGATCACTTCACAAAGGCGGATGCGAAGTATCACCGACATCACAGTGCCATCCCTCACAAGGGCCATGCTGCACGAAGAATTGTTATCACGCGAATCTCACGAAATTCGGCATAGTTAGTACCTACCTTATATGCCTGCCTTATTAAAACTACTAACATATTTAAGAGAAAAATATTTTAAAATATAAAATACAAACTACCTGTATCTGTATATAAAAAACCCCACCCTGTTTACCTGCTTGAGGCATGGTCCCGAGCATGCCTGCCTGCTTATATTATACCTACTTACCTTACATTCAGTAACAATATGAATATTTTAGGTAGCTTGCCTCTAATGGTATCATCATCCTCTTAGCATATTTATATTTGTCAAAGAATTGCCCTTGTATAAGCTTCTCGAAACAAAACACAAACGATCGCGCTTTGTTGGGCAACGCGAGTCAGCGGCTCTGGTGGTAACATTTTTTTTCCACACGAATTAACGCGTTCGTTTGTGTTTTGTTTCGAAAAAACTTATACTTTCGGTTCTGGTTGTGCCCTGTAGAGCCCGGGTTCCGCTTTGACACCTAGTCTATTTATTTACACTACTCTATATAAGCAGATGTCTATTTATCTATATTAGTAGGTAGGTATAATCGTCGCCTAGTACGAGCCCATACAAGGTTATCTTGGTTGGGGACTATAATTTTTTTAAGTCATTGTTAAAATATTATTATGTCACACCTATGGCCATAAAGTGGCAATTACCGCAGAAACTCCGACCTGCTGGTCAGAGGGTGACATAAAATTTTGTACTAACCACGGGCGGTATAAAGAAAGCCTGACATCGCATATTTATAAAAAACCTGAGATCTGAGACATGTTGGTAAGTAATGGTTCGTTGGTTACCTCCTTGTTAAGAGGCTGACAAGACCTAATTTTGTTGAAATTGATGTTATTTAAAGCAGTTTTTTAAGAAAAACTATTTGTCCTAGCAAAATGTTAATTTTCATCATATTTCAAAGTCCGTGTACGGACTCGATACATAATAATTGGACGAAATCGGCTCGATAGAAAATAATTGCAAATATTGGTCTTAAAATCATCATTAAACGGTTCTATGTCTTTATATTTATTACGTATGGGTCTGCAATTAAAAACATGAAGTCAACATATATATTCATACCTAAACCGCTAACGATACATATTTCACAAATAATCCACACTTTTTTTTATTTCAATGTTATTATAATATTTATTTATAATTCTACGCGCAGAGCTTCCGTATTAGTAGAGAGGCCAATTTGAAAAAAGTCGTCAAATAACGAAGTTCGTTTGTACGAGCAGTCGCCTACCAACGACTGGTATCGTTGGATTCAGTAACGTCTCCCGAGTATGAAACTCGATGTCGTCACTCTCTAAAGTGGTGGAGGGGGTAACTATGACGTCACAAAGATGGCGGTTGGTGGTATCAAGTTTTATCGATTATCTCTTTAACTATTCAACGTATTGCAACAAATGAGGTGTCAAATGAAAGCTCTTTAAATTGCTAATAATTCGTTTTTAGGAATAAAATGTGAAAGTCTAATAATTAAAAAGTTTTTCTTAAAAAATCGTACTCTTGAAAAAGTCATTTTTTTTTAACTGCAAAAAACTCGATGAAAGATGCCATTTCTTTAAAAAATACCCCATATGATTGAAAATGCTGAATTCATTGTCTATACAATGCTTTTTGAATTATTAGAATCGGTTCATAAATGAGTACGCCAGGGACATTTCACCGCGGGAGGGGCGAACGTCGCGGGCGCGCGCGCGTTTGCTGATAAACGCGACTGTGTAGACATTCTTAAGTGTAGCTCAACAACTACTTAACCGATTTAGACAAGTGGGGTATCATATGAAAGCTCTTTATATTGCCATTAATTTGTTTCAAGTAATGAAATGTGTAAGTCAAACAATTAAAAAGTTTTTCCAAAAATATAGTATTTTTGAAAAAGTAATTTTTATTTTAACTTCAAAAAACTCCATGAAAGACGCCATTTCTTTAAAAATTATTTGAAAATGCTACATTCATCCTGTATATAATGCTTTTTGAATTATTAGAATCGGCTCATAAATGAGTACGCCAGGGACATTTCGCCACGGGCGGGGCGAACGTCGCGGCGCTCGCGTGTTTGCTGACGAACGCGACTGAGTAGGCTTTCTTTAGTGCAGCTCAACAACTACCTAACCGATTAAGACAAATGAGGTGTCATATGAAAGGTATTTTATTACTTAATAAAAAAAAAATTGATAGCCAGAACACTTGCTCAGAGATTTAAAAAAATAATGAAAATAAATAAAAAAAAAAGGTTTTTGCCTTATGTTAGACAACAAAATCATCATCATCATCATCACATCAGCCGCAAGACGTCCACTGCTGGACATAGGCCTCCCCCAAAAAGTGCCACAATGACCGGCCCTGCGCCACCCGGATTCAGCGGACTCCCGCGACCTTTACCAGGTCATCAGTCCATCTTGTGGGGGGTCTACCCACGCTGCGCCTTCCGGTCCGTGGTCGCCATTCGAGAACCTTTTCAGCCCCAACGGCCATCGGTTCTACGCGCAATGTGCCCCGCCCACTGCCACTTAAGTTTAGCGATTCGAAAGGCTATATCGGTTACTTTGGTTCTGCTACGGATGGCGTCATTTCTGATGCGATCACGCAGTGAAACTCCGAGCATAGCCCTCTACATTGCCCTCTGCTGAGTGGACTTGACCCTATGGTGAGCGACCACGTTTCCGTACCATATGTCATTACTGGCAACACACACTGGTCAAGGCTCTCGTCTTGAGACACTGCGGAATATTGGACGAAAAAATATGCCGTAGCTTCCCGAACGCTGCCCAGCCGAGTCGGATTCGACGATTAACCTCTTTCTCAAAGTTGGACCTGCCTAACTGGACAGTCTGTCCTAGGTATACATAATCGTCTACAACTTCGAGCGTAAAGCGTCCGATTGTAACAGGAGTTGGTGCTACTTGGGCATTTGACATGATCTTCGTCTTATCCATGTTCATCCTTAGACCAACTCGCTCGGAGGCTTTACTGAGGTCATCGAGCATTGTACTTAAATCCTCCATGGTTTCAGCCAAGACTACTATGTCGTCAGCAAACCGAAAATGAGTGATGTACTCGCCGTTTATGTTGATGCCTAGCCTTCTCCAGTCCAGATTCTAGAAAACATCCTCCAGTGCAGCGGAGAACAGTTTAGGAAAAATATCTCCTTGCCGGGAGTCAGGCAAGGAGATATTTTTTTTAAACTTTTGCAGCGGAATGGGTTTCGAGTTCCAGTCCTAGAGAGTCGGACTAACATAGTGGCGTTTTCGTACAAATACTTCAGTACTTCGATATAGCGGTAGTCTACTTGGCACCTCTGTAGAGATTGTAAGTACTGCCCAGGTTTCGATCGAATCGAAGGCTTCCTCATAGTCCACAAAAGCTAAACCGTGGGGCAGGTTGTACTCTTTAGTCTTCTGTATACAGACCACCACTTCTGTATACAGAGTAACATAGACCACATCCATACGCTTCGTCAGGTTATAGCCTGCCGGACTTCAACGCAAAACTGGGCAAGAGAGATGGTGAAGAGCTGAGAGTGGGGGAATTTGGAGTTGGAAGTTGGAAACACCGGGGCCAACTACTGGCTGGTTTCTTGGAGAAGGAGGGACTCTACAATCTCTACATGATTAATTCCTTCTTCAAGAAACGTGAGCATAGAAAGTCGACCTGGATGAGTCCCGACGGTGCAACTAAAAACGAGATTGACTTCATCATGTCGACGAAGAAGCATATATTCAATGATGTCTCTGTGATCAATACGGTTAAAACCGGAAGTGATCGCCGTCTGGTAAGAGGCACATTGAATATATTTAAGCTAGAGCGCTCTCGTCTGATGAAGTCCACGCTCCGACCATCAGCAGCCCAAATCCAAAACCCCGAGAGCTTTCAGCTGGAACTCCAGAACCGTCTCGATTGCCTAAGTGGCGATGTGGATGAATTCAAGGACGGGTTTGTGGACGCTGTCCATACCACAGGGTCTAAATTCTTAAAAGCCCACCGGGCCAACTGAACCAATAGGCCCTCTAACTCCACTCAAAGGCTCTTCGAGTAAAGGAGTAGGATGGTTCTACAGTCTTCAGTCGATGCGACATTATATCGGCAACTCAATAGATAGATCTCCAAATCCCTGACCCGTGATCTGCCCCAATTCAATACAAAACGTATTGAAGAGGCCATCGAGCGGGATAAGGGCTCAAAAGTTTTCGCAAGAGATCTGTCTATTGGGCAGAGCCAGCTCGCCAAATTAAAAACTGAGGATGGTAGAATTGTCTCATCCAGACCTGAGCTTCTGAGCGAGATAGAGCGCTTCTATGGACCAGCTATACACGTCAACTAGCAGACCCCGAAGTTGGTCTGGTGGAAGATCTTAGAGCTAGACTAACCCTGTACTATACCGATGACATTCCGGACATCAGCCTGTAAGAGATTAGAATGGCTCTTAAACAGCTCAAAAACAACAGGGCACCCGGTGAAGACGGAATTACAGCCGAACTCCTGAAGGAGGGTAGAAAACCGGTCCTTACAGCCCTTCAGATGTTGTCCGACTCTGTCTTACTGGAAGGGAGAACGCCAAAGGCATGGAACACAGGCGTGGTGGTGCTGTTAAGAACTATCGATCCATCACGCTTTTGAGCCATGTCTACAAGCTGTTTTCAAGAGTCATTATGAACCGTCTGGCAGCACGCTAGATGACTTCCAGCCTGCCGAACAAGCCGGTTTCCGAAGAGGCTTTAGTACCATATACCACATCCATACGCTTCGTCAGGCTATAACCTGACGAAGCGTATGGATGTGGTCTATGTTACTCTGTATACAGAAGACTGAAGAGTACCCTGCCCCTCTGTTTAGCGTTTGTGGACTATGAGAAAGCCTTCGATTCGATCGAAACCTGGGCGGTACTACAATCTCTACAGCGGTGCCAAGTAGACTACCGCTATATCGAAGTACTGAAGTACGAAATCGCTACTATGTCAGTCCATTCCGCTGCAGCGGGGAGTCAGCAGGCAAGGAGATATTTTTCCTAAACTGTTCTCCGCTGCACTGGAGGATGTTTTCTAGAATCTGGACTGGAGAAGGCTAGGCATCAACATAAACGGCGAGTACGTCACTCACTTTCGGTTTGCTGACGACAACTATGTCGTCAGACTACTAAGTCTTGGCTGAAACCATGGAGGATTTAAGTACAATGCTCAATGACCTCAGTAAAGCCTCCGAGCGAGTTGGTCTAAGGATGAACATGGATAAGACGAAGATCATGTCAAATGCCCATGTAGCACCAACTCCTGTTACAATCGGACGCTTTACGCTCGAAGTTGTAGGCGATTATGTATACCTAGGACAGACTGTCCAGTTAGGTAGGTCCAACAATGAGAAAGAGGTTAATCGTCGAATCCGACTCGGCTAGGCAGCGTTCGGGAAGCTACGACATATCTTTTCGTCCAATATTCCGCAGTGTCTCAAGACGAGAGTCTTTGACCAGTGGGTATTGTTCTGCGTTGAGTTTTTCTGCGTGATCGCATCAGAAATTACGTCATTCGTAGCAGAACCAAAGTAACCGATACCTATTTATAGCCTTTCGAATCGCTAAACTTAAGTGGCAGTGGGCGGGGCACATTGCGCGTAGAACCGATGGCCGTTGGGGCTGAAAGGTTCTCGAGTGGCGACCACGGACCGGAAGGCGCAGCGTGGGTAGACCCCCCACAAGGTGGACTGATGACCTGGTAAAGGTCGGTTAGGTAGTTGTTAACCTACACTTAAGAAAGCCTACACAGTCGCGTTCGTCAGCAAACGCGCGCGCGCCGCGACGTTCGCCCCGCCCGCGGCGAAATATCCCTGGCGTACTCATTTATGAACCGATTCTAATGATTTAAAAAGCATTATATATAGGATTAATGTAGCATTTTCAATCATATGAAGTATTTTTTAAAGAAATAGCCTCTTTCATCGAGTTTTTTGAAGTTAAAATAAAAATGACTTTTTCAAAAATACGATTTTTTGGAAAAACTTTTTAATTGTTTGACTTACACATTTCATTACTTGTAACAAATTAATGGCAATATAAAGAACTTTCATTTGATACCTCATTTGTCTAAATCGGTTTAGTAGTTGTTGAGCTACACTTAAGAATGTCTTCACAGTCGCGTTCGTCAACAAACGCGCGCGCGCCACGACGTTCGCCCCGCCAGTGGCGAAATGTCCCTGGCGTACTCATTTATGAACCGATTCTAATAATTCAAAAAGCATTGTATAGAGGATGAATTTAGCATTTTCAATCATATGAAGTATTTTTTAAAGAAATTGCCTCTTTCATCGAGTTTTTTGCAGTTAAAAAAAAATGACTTTTTCAAAAGTTCGATTTTTTAAGAAAAACTTTTTAATTATTAGACTTTCACATTTTATTTCTAAAAACGAATTATTAGCAATTTAAAGAGCTTTCATTTGACACCTCATTTGTTGCAATACGTTGAATAGTTAAAGAGATAATCGATAAAACTTGATACCACCAACCGCCATGTTTGTGACATCATAGTTACCCCCTCCACCACTTTAGAGAGTGACGACATCGAGTTCCATACTCGGGAGACGTCACTGAATCCAACGATACCAGTCGTCGGTAGGCGACTGCTCGTACAAACGGAATTTTGATTTTAGCCACTTGGCCACAAAGTAAATAGCGGCGGCGCGCGCCGGAGCAGAGAGTCCGCTCAGTACAAAGTGCCATTTTCGCCGCACGCACAATGACGTAACATTTACAGGCATTCTCGGTTGATTTCGGACTAGCTTAGTCGCGACTGTCACTGTCGCGTCGCGAGTGCTAGTTGTGCGCGCGTTGATCACTTGACGTCCTCGCCGCTACGTAGATAGTTTATGTCACGTACGTCAAAATGAATAACCGATATTATTACAGTTGGAATGTATTTTATTGTTTAAATACACTTAAATACAACAAAAAACGGTGCCTACACTTTCTTCAAATTTTCAAACGATATTGAAAGGTAAATAAAACGGTTTTCTCATTTTGGTAGTTACAATACCTAGGTAGGTAGGTAATTTTTTGAAACTTGCCGCTTTGATAACGACGATCAACCATTACACATTCATCTTATCGTTCGCTGGTAAAACGCCAGTATTTAAGTAGTACTATGGTTTAGTTAAGTAGGTACCTAATTAATTAGGTATATTTTTGTTGGCGCTCTCGACCGCCGCCGGTCACAAGTCACAACTCGCAGCGGGTCACGCATCAATTTATTAGGGTTCCGTACCCGAAGGGTCAAAACGGAACCCTATTGGTGTCGCCCAGACGTCCGTCCGTCCGTCCGTCGTATGTCACAAAATTTGTTCCGAAGAATTTTTAGACTTCTCATTGACCTATGAACTTGAAATTTGGTGACAATGTTCAATATTACGTATATTTTAACAACAAATACTAATATATGAATAAATCATATTTTTGAGGTTGATTCGGAACCCTAAATGTGCGAAGTCCGACTCGCACTTGGCCGGTTTTTTACCAAGATACGCTGGTTCATATTTAAATGTCATGTTGAAGAATTTTTAATTTATCTGCTCCTTTTTAAAATTCAGAATCAATACAGAAGCAACCCTGTAGTTTAGGTATGTATTTTCAAGAACGGCGGGAACGGACCTTCTGTATATTCTTTATTTTGTGACTTGGCCTCCCTACTATATAGAGCGGGATGGTTAATTGGAAACTCACGCGTGCGGGACATTTGCATGCTCTTGTCAGCCTCTACTGTGGTTCACTTAGTGGGCAATGGATGAACCAGTTCCAGCTGGGTATACCTAATGAACAGCATACAGCTACTTATAGGTTGGTTTGTGTTGATTCAGGACTGCAAGACGTTAGGGCAGGAGTGTTCGTGCTCTAACCCGTCGTGCCATTGCGGGCTTGGCGGGCGCTGTTTCAGGGACGGCAGCTGCCACGCTGCGGAGTGCGCCGCGCAGGGACTGCGCGAGTGCCAGTGCACGCCCCAGGGAATGGTATGGTGTTTCAATCAAATTGGTCTAACACTTTTGACTCTATAATATTTGTAAAGTACAGCCAAGTGCAAAAATATGGGTGCATACAACTTGCTCATAAATATGTCCCATAATAGGTCTTATGTCGGTGAATTACGGTTTTGGTACATATTTATGAGAGGATTCTATCGATACATATTTTTGCACTTGACTGTATAGGTACCTATGCCAGGACCGGACACCACTCACGAAGTACTTCGGATGATGTCGAGGTCCTTAGCATTGAGGGAACGACTGATGATGATTGATTAGGTATACGTACATTATTTATAAAAGTGGTACTTAGACCATTTTTTTTATTTGGTTGGTCGTTGCTGTTCAATATCAAAACGTCTTAATAATTCAACACGTTGTCATAGATGAATCAGTGCCATATACTTAGAACACTTGATTTTTCTCAAGTTCACTGCTTTATTTGCCTTGACTTGATGCCAGACATGTAGCAAAACTACAGCGTAAACCTTCTCAACGCCATCTCAAGTACAAACGCTGTCACTCTCACGCCACGATAGTGGAATTTCAAACGCGAGGTTGAACCGTATTGAAATGCATGCAGGTTGATATCGCACTGAACTGGCACGCCGTGGCGCCGGATGGTGTCTAAATGGGTTAACAGTTTAAATTACGCACACAGGGCGGTAAACTGCAGGAAGCGCGCATGTGCGGCGCGTGCTGCGTGGTACCGGGTGCGCCGGAGCGCTGCGTTGCGGCGGAGGTGGCCGCGCGCGCGCGCCGCGACCTCAGGCAGCTCAGTTGGCTGCGGCACGACTATGAGGGCCGTGAGTACTGGCCCAGTGGCTACAGTATAAGCCCGCTGTACACATTGGGCTAACGTATTGGGCCAGCAGTTGGGCCAAGACGCCAACTCCTTGAATGTGTGCACGAAAACCGACACTATTCGGGTTGCGAGCCAGCGTTGGCGGCAACGACCAACATACAGCCAAGCGGGTCTCTATACGTTGGCCCAACGGGCTGGCCCAATGTGTACAGCAGGCTATAGATTACTGCAGGAAGCGCGCGTGTGCTGCGTTGGGCGTGCTGCAGAATGCCTATTAATTAGGGCCGTGTGTAGGTACTGACTACTGGCCCAGTAGCTAGATGAACAAACCCCTTCCTTGTCACTGACGTAATTTTTTTAGGATCATTTTATGAATCAGAGGATTTTTATAAAAACCGGTCTGCTGTTATTGTGAGAGGAGACTCCTTGGCACACAAGTCACTACTTCAAAGAAGACAGCAAAGTATCGACGCAGGAAGAATTACCTATATATACCTAAATAGCTTCAAATTATATTCTGTAACTTCCGAGAACATATACTAAGATTGTCCACAAATATTTTTTTTTTTTTTTTTTTTATACTCGTAATTGATACAAGGCGACGATAAGTAACAGATCCTAGTAATAACAAGGACTTTGTTGCAGCGACTCTGAGCATACAACTGTGCGCCAACTGCACGCCGACGATGGTCCGCGCGTGGCCCATCAGCGGCGTGTGCGTGACGCAAAACACGGTCGGCGAGTGCTCGCCGCGCGGCATCTGCGTCGTCAGCCGTGTGCCCAAGTTCAACGTGTACCCTGAGAGATTGGTAACACCACAGAATAGTATACTAGTATTACATACAGAACGGACACGAACCCCCCGCACCGAGGTCAGTTACCTCGTCCCTGAGAGACCCGCCTGGTGCCCATCGGGAGCCGTCGCGCCTCGCGATTCGTCCGCGCCACGGGCTACACACCCGCGCAAATAATTGAGGCGTGTACCGACAGCGCACGCACACATACTTACCCACAGCGCTTTCGTTCCTTCACGTGTCACAGGTGTGGTAACACTTCACCTTTATATCAAGGATCTTAACAACCCAGTCGACAGCAGTAACGGTGGCAACCAAAAAGGTTTTGACAAAATTACACCACGCTGAGTTACCTACTTGCGCTGGTTCATCTCTAGGCAGAGGTTTATTTAACGAACCGGTAGTAGTAGGTAGGATTGAGCTTTCAATAGGCCCGAGTTCTTAAAGCTCGAGCTCTCAATGAAGCCCGAGTCTTACTCTTAAATGCTATTAATAAAAAGCTTGAGTCGTTAAGGTTCTGACGAACCGATTTTGAGCACAAACCTTCAATGCTAGAGACTTCAAAGCTTCAAGGTTTGGAAGTCTATAAGGTTCGAAAGTCTTCAAGACTAGTCTTCTAACAACACTATCATGATTAGGTACAGATGTGAAAAGGCGTGAAAAGGGTTCTTATGGGTCGGCAACGCGTGAGTGACGCCTCTGGTGTTGCAAGCGTCTAATAGGCAGCAGTACTTAACCAATTACCATCAGCGCCCGTAGCACATGTTGCACTCGAGAGTATCTCGACTTATCTCGAGCTACCCGTCTTTTTCTGATTGGCGCTGTTAGAAAGTGACGGTTAGCTCGAGATACGCCGACATACTCTCGAGCGCAACACGTGCTACGCCTACAGTTGAAAAAAAAAAGATGTGTAAGTTGCGGAAAGTTTCCAAAAAGTTGGAAAACTTCTCGGAAATTTCTTGAGAATTTCATAGAAATATAAGAAATTTCCATTTTACATTTAAGAAAGTTTCAAACCCCATACAGAAATGTGAGAAATTTCAGTGGACTTACCCATGTGGAAAAATTCGCAATTTTGGAAAGTTTCCCACGGCACATCAGTAATCATGATGTCTCGGCCACATTATGGATTTCTTTTTATACTTCGACGGTGGCAAACAAGCGTACGGTCCACCTAAGGTAAGCGGACACCGCAGCCCATAGACGCTCGCAACTCCAAAAGAGTAACTTGCGCGTTGCCGACCCTTTATAAAATTTGAGGATTCACCGTGTTGACAGCAGAAGGGACATGAGGTCCCTCGCGCTCAACACAGTTCATCCTCGGGAGCTCTGGCAACCTAGACAAGTACACTTCTGAGTCGACGCGTAAAAATGGTCGTTGGATAGCATCGATACTTACCGGCCCGGCAATGTAAACCAAATTGTCATTGTATGGTGACAATTGTCAAGTTGGTGAAATAGGGGCCAGGAACACAACGTTACATACTTGTATAGTAAAAACACTACATACACACTTGTATTAACTGTAAGTATGACAACAATAATCATAATCACCAAGGGGCTGACACGCTTTGCTAGAGAAAGATAGTCTATTGCGATTCCTATAAGAGGAAATAGAAAAGAGTGGCATGTTTTGTCCCTATCACCGACCGAACATTTTTTCATGGTTGGGCTATAGGCAAAGGCAAACTTCCATAAGCAATACATTGGACATGCAAACCGGCCAAATTGCGTAGTTTGATTGATTTCGTAGTTTTGATTTTGTATGAATATGAGCAAGTATAAGGTCCTCCCGGTCGCTCGTTGGCGCATCTATAACTACAGAGTATATATTAAATCTATGATAATCACACATATATTATTCTTTTCAGAGTGCTGCATTAATGAGGCAAAAGGGAGGAACCTCGGCGTCGTGGAAGCAGATGCCAGCCTCACTTTTAAATCTCATTTTGATGTTTATACTGGTAAAATAAAACTATAAAAGTTCAAAAACGAGTTTATTTACATAACATAAAATGTGATAAAAAAATAGATTTAGACATTACACCAATTCAACAGTGATTGGCGTAGTGGGCACGACGACACACTATCGCTTTGGCGGTCAAAGGGTTAAATTCTATCGCAATGAACGAGTTCTACGCGGGTAAAGTCGCGGGCAAAACCTAGTAAAGTTCATACCTAATCTCTTATTGGAAAATAAGTAGGCGTGTGGGTGTCACCGTCTTGACGAATGGCGTTCAAAGGGTTAAAAAACCCTTTTTATGTAAAAACTTTCACCAGCATCCAAGCCATAATCATCAGTCTGTGTAAAACCTGAGTGGACGCTAGAGTTGGGCGTCCAGCGGGGCGTGCATGTCAAACAATTGAAACTCATACTGGTGTCCTGAGTCGCCGCCGCGCAAATAGTATGCACGCTAGCCCGCCCCCATGGACGCAACGCCGAACGCTCCACTCCGAGCGTCCACTCAGGCCTTAGTTTAAAACCTGAGTGGACGCTCGAGTCGGGCGTCCAGCGTTGCGTCCAGCGGGGCGTGCATGTCAAACAATTGAAACTCATACTGGTGTCCTGAGTCGCCGCCGCACAAATAGTATGCACGCTAGCCCGCCCCCCTGGACGCAACGCCGAACGCTCCACTCCGAGCGTCCACTCAGGCCTTAGTTTAAAACCTGAGTGGACGCTCGAGTCGGGCGTCCAGCGTTGCGTCCAGCGGGGCGTGCATGTCAAACAATTGAAACTCATACTGGTGTCCTGAGTCGCCGCCGCACAAATAGTATGCACGCTAGCCCGCCCCCCTGGACGCAACGCCGAACGCTCCACTCCGAGCGTCGACTCAGGCCTTAGTTTAAAACCTGAGTGGACGCTCGAGTCGGGCGTCCAGCGTTGCGTCCAGCGGGGCGTGCATGTCAAACAATTGAAACTCATACTGGTGTCCTGAGTAGCCGCCGCACAAATAGTATGCACGCTAGCCCGCCCCGCTGAACGCGACGCCGAACGCTCTGCTACGAGCGTCTACACTTACACTACAACTTGCACATTTTCTCTAGCATCTTAAAGTAACAGTATTTGATGTCGAAGTCCATATCGTACCAGTAGTTGACCGCGATACACCCGTGGCTCTGCGTGACGTGGTGGAACCATAAGCTTGGTAAATACAGACAGTCGCCTTTCTCTAACCGCACCTTGTATTTATGGGCCTTCTTAAATTGGGGGTATTTCGTGTAATCCGGACTCTGCGGATCTGGAATAAATCAGGGTTTTGTCAAAAAAATAGTAGTTTATGCAACGGTACATAATGATGGAGCCTTCGGCTCGTTTCATAAAACACACTCGTGTTTTAATGCCTAATTATGTACAGTTGCATACACTACTTTATCTACATCCATATATTAAATCCTCTTTCATGTGTTTCGTGTGGGCACTTCTCGCCGGCGTGCGCCATGTTTGCGTCGACAGGCCGGCCCGCGCCTCCGCAGCTGTGTCCTTATATAATTTTGTACGTGATCTCGTTAAAGTGTTATATTTCGTGATCTAATAGGGGACGCACGCAACAGCCGCACAGTATATATATAAGCGGGGTATATGTAAGCGGGGTGTTATCTACGGTATTTGAACTTATAAAAGAGGATTTACTGTATGGGTGTAGATAAAATACGTTTGAGAGAAGTCGTTATTGCCAGCCATATGATGAGACATGTTTTTTTGCCGTTTTTATAGGTAATGGTACCTACGGAACCCTTCGTGCGCGAGTCCGACTCGCACTTGGCTGGTTTTTTAACTAGTGCCTACGCCAAATCTTGTGATTAGGGAGCGGACCCCGGGTCGTTTGCAAAAAAAAATTGTACATAGTTAAGGGCTTTAATTAAAACAAAACGTATCTATTGATTCCTTTGTGTAACGATTACTCATAGATAGATAGATAGATATATCATTTATTGTGTTGATCATACATTGCCAAGAACATTATCAAATTATAAATAACTTAGAACCTATATATTAGGCCATATATAATATGGCTAACTTTCGTCACACAATGGACGCGATCGTAATTTTGTTTAATTAATCCTTTAACAATGTACAAATTTTTTGCAAACGCATTTGTAAACGCAACATGTTTTGTACATGAGATATCGTGACGCCATTGATGATGTCATGGACGGCGCCATATTGGCGTTTACGATGCTCACACTCCGGCGTAGATAAGCACCTTGAGCCAAACGTCAAGTTGCCGTTTGATATATGAAATGACAGTAAACACGGGCTATGAGCGTGAATCGGTCCGATCGTAAGCGCGCTCAATAGCGGTCCGAAACAAAACACTTCTCACGCGGCCTTGAGCCACAAAATAAAGAATATACAGAAGGTCCGTTCCCGCCGTTCTTGAAAATACATACCTAAACTACAGGGTTGCTTCTGTATTGATTCTGAATTTTAAAAAGGAGCAGATAAATTAAAAATTCTTCAACATGACATTTAAATATGAACCAGCGTATCTTGGTAAAAAACCGGCCAAGTGCGAGTCGGACTTCGCACATTTAGGGTTCCGAATCAACCTCAAAAATATGATTTATTCATATATTAGTATTTGTTGTTAAAATATACGTAATATTGAACATTGTCACCAAATTTCAAGTTCATAGGTCAATGAGAAGTCTAAAAATTCTTCGGAACAAATTTTGTGACATACGACGGACGGACGGACGGACGTCTGGGCGACACCAATAGGGTTCCGTTTTGACCCTTCGGGTACGGAACCCTAATAAATTGATGCGTGACCCGCTGCGAGTTGTGACTTGTGACCGGCGGCGGTCGAGAGCGCCAACAAAAATATACCTAATTAATTAGGTACCTACTTAACTAAACCATAGTACTACTTAAATACTGGCGTTTTACCAGCGAACGATAAGATGAATGTGTAATGGTTGATCGTCGTTATCAAAGCGGCAAGTTTCAAAAAATTACCTACCTACCTAGGTATTGTAACTACCAAAATGAGAAAACCGTTTTATTTACCTTTCAATATCGTTTAAAAATTTGAAGAAAGTGTAGGCACCGTTTTTTGTTGTATTTAAGTGTATTTAAACAATAAAATACATTCCAACTGTAATAATATCGGTTATTCATTTTGACGTACGTGACATAAACTATCTACGTAGCGGCGAGGACGTCAAGTGATCAACGCGCGACGCACTCGCGACGCGACAGTGACAGTCGCGACTAAGCTAGTCCGAAATCAACCGAGAATGCCTGTAAATGTTACGTCATTGTGCGTGCGGCGAAAATGGCACTTTGTACTGAGCGGACTCTCTGCTCCGGCGCGCGCCGCCGCTATTTACTTTGTGCTTGAGCGCACTATTTGAATCGGACCGGCCGTCAGCACTGTAAGCGCTGTGAGCTTTGTAAGCGTGATTCGGAACACGGCTTTAGTGATGAGGAACCATTTGACTTTGCTTGCAATAAATGATATGACTATGACTTTTTTTTGTCTTGCCATGGACCACCTCCTAGTTTCGGCTCGGCTCCCTCATAGCGCAACTCGCGCGACACATTTTTTTTTTGTTGATTCGTTATCAATTATTAAAATTTTTTTATGGCTTCGCGGACCACTTTGGTAGCTTCCATGGACCACCCGTAGTCCGCGGACCACCGGTTAAGGCGCAGGGGTGGGCAAGGCATTCTCCATACAAACTCTGTGCACGTTTTATTCGTAGGTTTTGGCACTAACGAATATAATATTTTTTTGGTTGTAAATATTAGATATGCGAAGAAAGTGATGTGAAAATTTTCAAATATATCAAAAAAAATGAATGATTAAAAATTTAAAAAAAAATCAATAAAAA
Source organism: Cenopis cana (assembly GCA_951800055.1). Lineage (NCBI taxonomy): Eukaryota > Metazoa > Arthropoda > Insecta > Lepidoptera > Tortricidae > Cenopis > Cenopis cana. The sequence continues at coordinate 4,823,796 of OX637495.1, forward strand.
AAAATTTTCTTCACGAAATAGCTGTCAGAAAAATCATAACTTTAATGCAAACACAAACGAAGTAAATCCTGCACAAAGTTTGTATGGAGAGAGTTTGCCCTACCAGTCCTCTTAAGAACCACTGCGCTAGGAGGATGGAAACTTGTCAACTCTACATACCTACACAAACCCACGGTAGCCCCGTTTCGTCTCCATCCACTGGGACCGGCACTATCGCCCAGCGCTCACCGAGTCTGAACTCCGCTTGAGGGTAGCGGTGATACGGCACAAGCGGCAGATCCGTGGGCGGGATCAGGATAAACTCTTTAACGCCATCTATTACGCAGTAGATGTTCTCATACGGATCCTTGTGCACTGAAAATGAAAATATTTATTTTGTTGTAGTATACTTCGTTCCAAATAAGATGTTCGAAAAGTTCTCATACTATTCTATTACAACTTTTCGTCATCTTATCTGGAACAAAGTATACCACACAATAAGTAATAGTACAGTCGAGGGCATAAATATGTATACATTTTTGGACCTTATTTAAATGGAATATATATATATATATATATTTGTGTATTGGTGACTTACCTACTACATACAGAAGTCCCACTGTTAACCCTCTGAACGCCAAAGTGGTCGTGTGTCGTCGTGCCCACCACGCCAAGCACTGTTGAAATGATGTAACGTTTAAACCAATAAAATTCATTCATGATCAAAGTGCACCTTCAATCCGACCTTTTTAGTGGTTGTTGGGGTGTTGGGCACGACGACACACGACCACTTTATAGGTTCTTGGCGCTCAAAGGGTTAACAAATCCCTAATTTACAACCCCAAATTATAATAGGTAAATAGCAAATTTTGACCGCACCAAGCTAATGACGCGAAGACGAGACATTGTATTACCAATTTACCACTCTAGGTAAATAAATACAAAATTTTATGTGTAAAAACTATATTTCCAGATAAGTCAACTACGGACCGGACTTATTATAAGGCATTGCCAGACCTTCTAGAATTCCCTGCCGGCATCTGTATTTCCGAGTTCATATAACCTGGACCGGACCTCTTTAAGGCACGCCTAGGCATTTTCTAGGTGAGATCGGCTCATTTTTGCCCCCTGGCTAGACGCTGGCCTAAAGCCAATTCCATTTTTAATAAAAAAAAAAAACAATTTTTTTTTCTTTCCTTACTTGATGTGACTGCTCTGTCATCCCCCATCCAGAAATTAACAGCATCAGGAGCCTTATTGAAAGCTTCACTGGCAAATGGTATCTCTGGCTCCACATCACATAATAGCTCTTTAAAATCTTGAGTCAAATTGGAGTTCTGTTTTTGTATGTAGGGAATAAAGTTTTGTCTAAAAAAATGCTATAAGTCAATGATGAAGATGCTAAGGGTTTGCTGGAATTTTTTCTTAGCACTGTATATTCTTAAGTGTGGACCAATAGTACATTACTTAACAAGGGCGGTAAAACAAAGAATGTCTCAGATCGCGGGTATTTGACGCCCGAGCCGAAGGCAAGGGCGATAAATATGCGATCTGAGGCTTTCTTTATTACCGCCCGTGTTAAGTACAAAATTTTATGTCACCCCCTGGCCAGGAAGTGGGATTTCCCGCGCGCGGAGCGTGCGGTAATTGCCGCTTTATGGCCAGGTGTGACATAAAGAACATTTTGATGATTGATGTAAGATAATAGGTTCAAAAATAAATAAATAGATATATAGATATTTTATCTCCCGTGCGCGGGTGAGCCATAGTTGTGTGTTGAGCTATACATGCACATTGTCTATGTGTGCGTCAGCATAGGAGGTATGAGTTGACATTATCTATTATATGTCACAAATACAACTATGGCTAACCCCCGCTCATATGATAAAATATATAACATTTTGACAAGGCATATGAACAGCTAACATACTTTTTCTGCTCTAAACAATCTAAGAACTCAGTCATACTCATTTCCATTTCATATGGCATGACAAAGTACTCCACATCTTCCTCATTAGTAGTTATGCCGTCAGCCAGCCCGTTAGGGGTGACGGCTACTGTCACCTTTTTGTCTGGTATTGTTTTTCTGAAATACAAAATGAACCTTGAAGCCTATAATAAAATAAGGAGGGCACCAAATTTTCAGTCAACATATTTCCCTCTCATCTATGAGAGGAGGCCTGTGCCCAGCAGTGGGACGTATATAGGCTGATGATGATGATGATAGTTTATTTCTTGGCCACTTCATACCTTAATAATTAAAAAAAATAAAAACTTAGTTTTAAATAAGAAAAGTTTTCTGGTAGTTACTCCTTAACTTGTCTTCCGACAAAGGCCTCCTCTAAAGATCACTATTTGATTGTATCCTTTGCTATTAGCGATGAAAATGGCGAAAGATTCATGTTGTTTCTTTCGAAACTTTGTATCTTTCCTATAAAAAACATGTAACTTACGAAAAAATCAAAACTGATGTTTGTCTGACAAATACAATCATACACATATAATACCTGTTCTATACTGTGTATTTTACATGTTTATTTAATTGTTATGCCTTTGACGCAAAATTGACTATATATATAGTCTGAGCGGAATGAAAAGTCACCTGTTTGTATAAGAGCCAATACATTCCGAGTCACTATTCATAATATAATATAATAATGCGAAAAATATAATGTACTTTACACATAAAAAACCTATACTTGCGAAAGATTCAATCGAAGATTCGCAAGGAAAGATACTATATTTTACTGAAAAATACAGTGGCCTTTGAAAGATACATGTATCTTTCATGTAATTTTCATCGCTACTTGCAATTCGAGTCCATGTTGAACTTCATACTTTATCACAGTGAAAATCAATATGAAAGAGGCTATCTCATTATGACAAGGTACAAAGTGGCCCAGAAATCAAATTGGATGACCATTAACCGATGCTATAGACACATTTACACTTTTGCACCTTATTAAAATGGAATAAGGAGTGTAAATGTATCTACGGTAGTTAATAAGGTTTTTAATTCAGCTACATACATAAGCTAGACATCACCCTGGTAGGTACTCTGTAGGAATAAAAACCTGGCCAAATGCTGGCCAAAAGCAATCCCATTTTAAAAATAAAAAACATGCTTACCTGAAGTAATCAGCATTCCATTTCTGAGTAGCTGGCCAAGAGGAGCAGCCTCCTCTGATGATGACTGGGATGTTCTTTGAGACATATTCTCTGAAGAACTGAAGAGGCTCTAATATCCGTGTCTCAGGTAGACTCTTACCCAAATACAGATCTAAAAATTATGAAACCTTTTTTGATAACAAAACCCTATGATTCAAGTGAATATACTATATTGATTAAGCTATTACCTGACGACTCCTCGTGAAGGACATCAAAAGCATCAGAAATAATACTACTAGTCATGACTTAGTTTTAAATTGTAATTCAATATACAAAACATAGCATAATAATAATTTATTAAATTTTAGTAAATATAAACAACATAACCTAAAAAAATATTATTAAATTGACAGATGACATTTGATCTTTTTTTTTTAATTTTTATTTATCTGGATTCTTGCGGGATGTAAGATGAATAGCACTGCACAAACATTTTCTAAAGTATAATTAAAAACAAAATTACAATTGTCCAGAAACAAAATTATCGTTAAATATATTTCATAGGCATAGCCTTCTTCAAGATTCCCTTGATTGGCTGTCCATGAAGATCAACTGGAGCTTCTTTTGCCTTTGTTGCTTCCATCGGAGGTGCTATCGTTTCATGAGGAGATGGTAGTGTTCTGTTCCAAAATGAACGCGTTACGTCCTTCCCTGCCTCCACTACGGTTACTAAAATAAAGAAATAAAATAAATAAATTAATTTTAAATAAACCTCTTACTATGCTGTTGTGGAAATAACTATCTACCATTCGATTTTCGGTGTGTTTCAGGCTCATATTTAGTTTCAGAAATATTGATGGCGCTATGTGCTCGTGGCCCCGCCAACATATTTAATGCAAGGAATTCATCAGCACCCTCTTTTGTCATGCTGATTTTGTTCTTTTCATGCATCTGTCGCAGTCGCAAAGCTTTGTCAAAACTTCTGAGGAAAGTTTTGGAAGTAGTATGCAGAATAACGGTATCCAGGACACCTGAAAAAAAAAGTTGTAAAACAATACAAGAAAGTATTGAAAGTCTTAGTTTTATAGACACCTAGTTCTAAGTTCCTAAGTCAGAGAACCGTGGTGTAGGTAAGTACTACCATTCAACTGAGTGAGAACACCATTGCAAAAATTCAAAGGGTTCAAAAGAGCCCCAAACAAAGGTAGGTACGTTAAAATAAGAGTAAATGCAACACAAAGAATTAAGAAACTATGATCATAGAAGCAGCAAGTACCTTTTAAAAGAACTTGTATAAGAGACTTACGCAATTGTGAACATCTTGCTATGATTGTTTCCTTATACCGATGTTTCTTGGTCATAGGGTTGCCTAAGAAGTTTACATCGACTAGAGATATCAATGTACAAAGGCCGTCCGCAACCTCCTGAAGAACCAAGTAGATATACTACGTAAATGGCATTAATCGCTGAATACTTATAGATTTACTTTTAAGTACTCTAGTCTAGACAATACTTTTACTTAAATTTAAAAACGTTCCGTACCACAGCATGGGTGCGTCATGCTTCTACTTAAAACTCAGGATTCAATGCAATGTTATATGTTACAAATAAAGAAAGAACTAACTGAAAAATCTTCCAAATTGTTCTTCTTGGCTATTAACACTTCCAATCGGCGGAGTGGCTTAGCCCATGCGACATCTGTTATTTTGTTCTCTGATACGTTCAAAATTCGCAGCGACGACTGAAATATACATTGGAAAAACTTTTGCAATGGATCTTTTGTGAACACACTAGGTTGAATTAATAGAATATTTTAATGATAGGTATTTCATAATATAAATTCATACCCCTATAGCGAGCATAGTTCTGGGATCAAAACACAGCCCATCAGAATTATTCGTATCTTGTTTCTCTATGTGAAGTTCTTCCAAGTACTTCAAAGATTCTAAGTTTTCAACCACACTAATCATGTTATGACTCAAATACAATTTCTTTAGTTTATGCAGTCTTTCTAAGCCTTGAATTTTATTGATTAGGTTCCATTGAAGATGTAGATGCGTCAAATTGTATAACATGTCGAGGTTCTCAATCGATGATATTTGGTTATTGTGGTAATAAGCATATACGATGTGCGTTGGATTTTTTGGTTTAGGCTGTGGATTTTAAACAAATAATTTGTTTGAAAATAATTATTATTTCTAATAAGTTGTTCTATATGTATATATATATACCTTGTAAAAATCAATCAAACTTAATTATTTAGACTTCTACCCACACTCGGGACTATATGTTAGCAAGTATAAGGTTATTAAGTGATGGTAAATTTTACAAAACAACATAAAAACGTAAAGAGAACAAAAAAAACTAGAAGAACAGCTAATCTAACGTTTTGCTTGATAATTAGTACCTATGCGATGATGCCTCTTCCATCTGTCCGGCTTTATAAACCTTATAAACCTTGCACGGAATATTCGCCGACACGTTCATAGTCCGGAGAACAATGTCGATGTTGGATGTCTTACTAATTGATACGAAAATTTAGCAAATGTGCATCTGATTCGTAATGAATTGTTTACTTTTTACTTACTATTTCAGAGAGAGATTTCTCATGCAGAAACAAATGTGTAACCCTTTTTTCTTTCATTTGCTTTTTACGAATAATGTTTTTAGCTTGTTTTCGAAGCTCTTCCTCATTGAGCTTAAATTCCTTTAATTTCGATTTAGAATTCAAAGCTTTTAACATATTAAATTGTATTAGATGTATTAGACTTACTATATTATTAGAAAATTTGAGAGCATTCACCCATCAATCAATGCGGTTTGAAAACAGCGCCGTAACCATGGTTAAATTAATGTTACCAGACTGTTGAAAGAATTGTAAATTCTCGCAATATCTATAAAAGTTATCCAAGCAAACCTACTAAACAAATTCAGAAGCCATAAATTATGAATTAAAATAACGGTAAATGATAAATCTAAAATACAAAAATTGTATTAAGTGAAGCTTGACTTAAAATACAGGAATCCAAACTTGACATCGATAAAAAAACATTTTATTTGGAATTTGACGTTTCGTTTCATTTTCATAACGTCGTGACGACTTTACTTTGTTTGTTCCGTATTGAATTGATAATTAAATTCGCAAATCACATTGCAGGTCGCAAACTAACATACTGTATTCTATATCGAGCGAATTTCTTTTAAGGAAGATATTCTAGTACGCACAGACTTATTTACTTATATTTATCCTCTAAGCTAGTACGTGATAATACATCGATCATAACCTATATCTACCGCAACCGTGAAACAGAAAAATGGGTGAAAGATACAATATCCACAGTCAGCTCGAACATCTTCAAAGCAAATACATCGGTACCGGACACGCTGACACCACGAAGTACGAGTGGTTAACGAACCAGCACAGAGACTCGTGCTGCAGTTACATGGGACATCCCGATTTGCTCAGCTACTTTGCTATCGTAGAAAACGAATCCAAAGCTCGGGTGAAGTTCAACTTGATGGAGAAAATGCTGCAACCTTGCGGGCCGCCCCCGGAGAAACCAGAAGATTAATTCTAAAACATTATTGACAAAAGGCTGGTATTTTAAAACTGTCCCGATTTAGTGAAGCATAAGTATTCTCAGTATGTGAAAGTGTTTTATATACAATACAAATCCTCTTTATTGAACACCTCAATTTAGGTTTTAGTTTAGTTTTCTGAATTATACAATATTCTGCTTGTGGGATATAAATATAACATAAAAATAAAATATAATTATATATATATCTAACTTGTGCCGCCAAACAAAAGAGATACAGGACTCAAAGTCAGCCTTTAGTTAGTAATAAAGTACTCATTAAGGATACATACTCATAAGAACATTTTTCAAAATAAAACAAAGTGTAAACTTCATCCAGCATTTAATAATGATTTCCACTCCTCCATCTTCACATTTAACGAAGACTCCCGCTCCTTAGCCTCCTCCAACAGCACTTGACGCTGCTTCAAGCGGTTCACAACATTCACCACAAGCACCTTCTGTATATTCGGAACAATTCGTTCACACTCTACTTCTAAAAGTTCCATAGCTTTCATTGTACATTCAACATCCATTGACCCAGTTAACCGGAAGTCAGATATTTGCTTTAACCCTGCTAACATTGACATGGTCACCGTACCATGGTTAACATTGTTTTCTGGGCTCATTACAGCCACATGTTCTTCTGCCTCTGTGGGATCTATTAATATCTTCTCTCCGATGACTGCTAAAGAGCAAGCAGTGATTATGTCGTACATGGGTACTGCTGCATCTGCTAATGCTAAGCCGGCAGCATTGATGGCTGCAGCTAGGCAGGCTCCATCATGTTCCAGAATATAGACAAAGACGTCAACCTGAAAAAGTAATTTAGTACAGTTAGCGTCATAGTGCCAGCCAAAGTGGTCACATAGTTCGGTACACCATATATTTTGTATGGTGTACTGATCTATTTGGGCACTGGGGCTGCTACATACTATATGACGCTGACTGTACAGTTGTTTGATGAAGTACATTTGTGAATGAATAGGTTCGTCACTCTTGAACATTCTCACATTCAGTTGAGATTAGACAAGTGCGAGTCGGACTCGCGCACGAAGGGTTCTGTACCATTATCTAAAAAAACTGCAATAAAACTATGTCTGTTGTATGGGAGCCCCCTTAATTATTCATTTTATTCTGTTTTTTAGTATTTGTTGTTCCGCTACAGAAATACATCATACCTTTTGGTACGGAACCCTAAAAAGTGGTGAACCTTTGATTACTGCCTTGATTATGGGATGTTCATTATGTAAACTGTCTATTGATAGAAATGATTAAATCATAGCTAGTTTATTTAGTTAAAACCTTTTGGACACTAACAATCGAAATATCTCCAGCATCAGTTTAATGCCAACAATGGATATAACCATCAATGCATGCAGTGTTACACCAGCTTTGGGTTTGACATTCTCATGTCATGATGTGTGACAGATTTTGTATTTGGAAATGTGAGTAAATAAAATACCTGATAATTAGGAAACAAATGTCTGCAAACTGCTGGCTCAAGGGCTTGCCTCAGTGCCACCGACAGGGCTTTCTCTTCGGTATCTGGCGCATGGGGCCGGCGCTGGCGTGGGCATGAGAATGGAGCATACTTCACTTCACAATACAATTGCCCCATTTGGCTGTTAAAACAATTTGATGGAGTTTAGTACAGTAAAATCTGGATACAGGCCCTGACAGAAGATAACAGTACATCTCTATATGCTTACTGCATTGTGACGCAGCATACAACATAACACTATAAGTGGCCGATGCGTTTATAGGATACAAGAGGGGCTAACATGTTTGCGTATATGTTGGACAAAAAGCATTCGTCTCTTACTGTCAAGTATGTAATTGCGAGAGGGACAAATGCTTTATGACAGACATAAAAATAAGTGATCATTTTAGCCCCTGAGCGCCTAACCAATTGCTGTTTGAGACAGATATTAAGTGATTGGTTAATTAAGTCTCTCCAGCCTTAAATACATCGAATTTACAAACCTGAATTCATTCTGATGGGGTATTTCTCTTGGATCAAAAACGGAACACACAACTTTAGTTTTCTTTAATTCCACGTACGCTGACCCCTTTGCTTGCGACACCATGTCTGTTCTCGCAACTGAAATAGAGGTTAAAGATTAATTAAATACTTTTTCATTCAATATTTAGGCATTCACAATAGTAAACACGTACAAAACATACACATGCTTCGGGCTTCGTCAAATGCGCGCCCATCTTGCCGTGACCCTTTTTCATTTATTAATTCTTTGTGAAGTTCTTCGTAAGTTTTTACATAGTCTTTTGTAAATCGTTTGTACGATATACTGTCTTCTGGGCCATTAAATCTACGATAGTCGAGAGGCATTTCGATTTATTTTGGGGTTATAATGCAAGTAGTTGTTGTGATGAGATGATATCCGTCACTTTATTTCATGTTTAGCGTTTTGTTATTAACACCGACAGATAAACTGACAGAAAAAATCCAATTGACATATAATTTTAATGGAGATCTAAACGTTAAATGTTATTTGTTAAATAACTTCCATAAAATTAATAACTAAGAATTTAAATGAATATAAACTGAACAACATAACTCAAATAAATGTAATAATAACAATTTACTAATATTTTTTTTAATTAATTGATATAAATAAATAAAATATTATCTAAATGCCATAGTTGCCATAATCGAATATGCCAACATCAACAAGAAAACGGATCTGTATCTGTCCTGTCAAATTGTCATTTTTATGGAATGCGATTGCGATGTGTTCCTGAAAATGTGTTTTCATGTGAAATCCAATTAATTATTCCTTTTTTATTGGTCACGTAATGTGACAATAGTCTTAACGTCTTAGATACATAGTATTATAGCTCAAGCAAGAGATCTGAAGCATAGTTAAACTATAAAATAAGGTAAGCTGGCGGTCGCCACATTCACTTTATACCGGTGACGTTTCAACGTTATTTCGCTTAGAATTTGGTACTTTCTATTACATTTTATATTAAAACCAATGTAATAAAGCCACTTTATCATAAATTTCAGACTTCCAGTTCAATTAGCATAAGAATTGTCTATTAGTATCACGTCTGTTTAACCAAGGTACAGAGCAAAAGATTAGTGTCATAATTTATTAATCGACTTTATAACCATACATACATTTAAAACGTATGCGTTTTATATATTCCAGCAATTGTATTTAGGTAGTAACTGCAACTGTTAAGACCTTCAAACTGTTGATAACATGCACATTACAAGCAATAGTTATAGTTTGAAGCATAACTCAACTCATTATAACTGCTCCATTAAACTATTCGATCGTTATCAGTGCATTGTAAATTTCTACTCTTGTATGGCATACTGCCTATTAATTTATGTAAGTAATTTTTAGCACCCTTTGTCATAGATGAAATCATATAATTTCTGGAAACTACTAAATAATAGCATTAGTGTCAGGTTAATTATTGTATAATATACTTTGCCATTATACTATGCTAATTTATGACTGGTACTCACACTGGGTTATTTTGAGGGATTTAACAGTGATAACATTGCTGTCATTAACTGGGCACATGAATTAACTGGTTGGGGGCTCGTCACCATTTTGGCGAGTGTCACATCTTTTATTTTTGCTACTTAGTATTATTCAATATTTTGTAATAAATTTATCCCTTCACTGACATTGGCAAATGCCCTCGAGGCTGCGATTTCTTTTTTATAATTTAATTCACTGGTTAATTTAGCAGTCAATGTATGAAATGACTTGAATAGATCATATCAATAATTGAATAATAATAATAATAATAAATATTCTTTATTGCACCATAAATGAGTGATTAACATAAATAATCCTTAAAGCTAGTAGGTAACAACAGGCGGTCTTATCGCTATAGAGCGATCTCTTCCAGACAACCTTTGGGTAGCAGGAGATTAAGACAAAAAGAAACAAGAACAACAGGTAGTGCAAGAATAAGGCATAAGGAGTAGAATAACACATCTAAACTAATATATACAATTACACAAATAAAAATAAATATATACAAATATACATACACACACATATATATATTATATATATATATATATATATATATACATATACAGACAAGTAATGCATGTTAAGGGAGTGACAAATAATGACGTCTTAAGAGATTTTTGAAAATGGGCAGAGACTTGGCACATCTTATTTCTAACGGCAGAGCATTCCATAACCGAACAGCTCGAAAAGTAAAAGATTTGTTGATTTGAATTTATGTAAGACATGTTTAAAATTATGCTACTAATCCTACTAATATTATAAATGCGAAAGTATGTGTGTTTGGATGTTTGTGACTCAATCACGCAAAACCGGGTGAACATATTATGATGAAACTTGGCATACAACGAGATTATAGCCTGGATTAACATATAGGATATCTTTTTATCCCGTAAATCATCACTTTTACGCGGACGAAGTTGCTGGCAAAAGCTAGTTATATATATAGCTAGGAAGAAGGGCCGACCACTAGCACGGTGGTCTGACGAGATTGCAGAGCTAGCGGGGTCCAACTGGGTGTGGAAGGCCCAAGATAGAGATCAGTGGCATTCACTGGAAGAGGCCTTCACCTCTTAAGAGGGTTCTGGTGTGCGCACTAATAATATTTTTTTTTTTTTACTATTGTATTGTAATTTTCCAGAAATAAAGGCTTTTTTATTGTTTTATTTATTATTATATAGTTTAACTACTTTAACTCATACGCCTATGGGCACGACTGACTGGGCTAGCAAGACAACCCAAAATGAGTCTTGGTATCCAATCCAGCACAAGAGCATGCCACTTTGCAGGATACATATATCACTAATTGATGTACATGTACCCACATGGTTCACTCAACTAATCCCGTACATATATAAATAAATAAATATTTGTGGACAATCTTACACAAATCAACCTAGTCCCAAACTAAGCAAAGCTTGTACTATGGGTACTAAGCGACGATAAACATACTTATGTAGATAAATAGATACTTAAATACATAGAAAACATCCAAGCCCAAGAACAAATATTCGTGCTCATCACACAAATAAATGCCCCGGCCGGGATTCGAACCCGGGACCTCCAGTTTCGTAGGCAGGGCCACTACCAACTAAGCTAAAGCAGTCGTCAAATATGTAACACTAGTAAAAAATGGTTTGTAATTTAATTGTGTATGAGTGTGCATTTTATTGAAAGAATATCACTCTAAAGCTATCTGTGAGATCCTTATTGGCTCTGCTATTAATATTCATATTATTTCGTTGTTACACTGCTGACTGCTGTTCTCCTAATATAAATATATATATATATATATATATATTTTAAAGATGACATGTGTTATGCCACAGATATACACCATATAGCTGTGTGCATCATATAGCTTCTAAATGGATGTAGGTACCAGTTTGAGTGCGGTTTTTGGAGACGGTTCTAAGTTATGCTTGTGCTGGGTTATTTTTAATTTTTTTTTTGTTATTTATTGCAGTTATCATAATGGTGCGTAAGCGGACGTTTGTTTTGGGCGCCGTGGCTTTCGCCGCGTCGTGGGCCATGGCTGCTGCAAACGAGGCAGCGCAAGGGCCATCTTCTACCTCGGCCACGGAGGTGAGTTCTTACATCTTCTCAGCTATACAGGGTGATTCAGGAGACGTGAGCAGGAATCAGGTAGATAATCAGGCCCATGCAACTGAACAACTTTCCCCTAGGAATATAGGTCGAAATCTGAAGACATTAAAACCTACTTCACATAGTCAATTAGTCACGTGACCTGACCAGCCACTTTGTATGAAAGTTGATTTCTAATTTTATTATTTCGGCCCATGGGGAAAGTTGTTCATTTTCATGGGCCTGATTATCTACCTGATTCCTGCTCACGACCCAGAAATCACCCTGTATACTTAGTTAAGTCATAATATAAATAAAACAACAATGTATACTAATTAATTGGAATGTATTTACGCAACTCCTTAATTTAAAAAATCAAGTGATACAAATTATGTTACATTTTACTGAAATAAACAGATTAATATTTTTTAAGCTAGGCTAGGTTTAGTGAACCAGCGACAAAACTCCCAGTAGCTTGATTCCACTAACACACCTCAGATCCGGTTGAAACCGCTTAAACAATCTCACTACAGCGCAAACTCTTAGAGTAGTCCAGTGTTTAAAAATATCGCGGTAGAAGAAGGTAATGTACAGTCAAGTGCAAAAATACGAGTATGTATCGAAAGCATCCTCTTATACCCAAATATGTAGGTACCGAAACCTTAATTCACCGACGTATTAAGAGCTATGGCACAGAATAAGTAATAGTACAAGTACAGAAGTTTCTCTGCTAACAAATTCCTCGTTTAGGTATGCCAAACGTGCCTAAACGTGGCCATCTCTTTCTATCGCACGCAACGCGCTCTTTCGAGGCCCCGCCCTCAGCGCTAGGGTTACCACCAGCGAGAACCTATTTTAATATATGTACTTTATTATTAGTAGTGTTGTTTACAATACAATTACGAATAGTACTTTTAAGGTTCCGTAGCCAAAATGGTGAAAACGGAACCCGTCCGTCCGTCTTTTCATCTGTATGTGACAGCCGATGTACTCGGGGACTATAAGCACTACAAATACAATTAAAACATTTAGCAGGAAGGTGTGTTCTACTCGTATGAACCGCTACGTAAAAGTGATGTGAAATGACGAAAAAATATTAAAGTAGGGGGAGGGGGTACTCCATACATGTAACCAGGGGATACAAAGTTTTATATAATTTTTAAAGGCATCACTTTAAAAAATAAAAGAGGTTTCTTAAAACCAACGTTTTCATTTTCGTTTTCTTTTATGTCAACCGTTGGTGAATACCAAACTCAATGACCGTTTTTACGTCTACTTTCTTATTATTATTGGTGCAACCTGCTGCAATACAATAATGCTGTGGTTTTGACATTATTATTTAACACGAAACTACACGAAAAGAATTATTTTTTATGATCGTACAAGCGCGTGCGCGTGCGATCCGTAACGCTGCTCCGCAGCCATTGAATAGTCACACAATGTGTGAGCCGGCGGCCGCATGTACTTTGCGCGGCGCGATGACGTCACGGTAGTAAGCCCCTCCTGGCTATGGGACAAATTCTTGAACAAGTTGTAGGCTCCCATATTTTTGCACTAGACTGTATAATTCGTACAAAACTCGTAAGACTAAATTCTGTCAAATGAACGCAAGTAAAAAACGACTATGGATTCTGTCTTAAGGTAGATTCTTGCTTGCGCTAATATGACAGGATTTGGCCTTAGAGGTTTGTACGAACTACATACATACAAGGCTCTTGTTTCGGTTACACTATTTTGTTACGGAACCCTACAGCCTTTGCACTTCAGACAGGTAATACTTCGAATATCTACGAGTACCTACTTATAAGTGGCAGTGGAACTAATTACGCAATATATTAGAAGTTAGAACGTGTATGAGCACTCGTGATTAGTATTATCTCCAATACGTCATATTTTTTTCACGCTAATTATCTGTACACGTAAAACTGTAGTCGGCCATTATAGCGTCTAGTTCACGGTTGCAAACACAGATGGCGCTGGCTGTCAAAAATACGCTTCCGCGTAGCGTTTACTAAGAATATTCTTTTGCATACTTTTCAGGCATATACTTTTGCTTTTAAAAATAATTTTACTATTGTCCCAGGGTGTGTAGCGTAGACCGTGTTTCTGGTTGCGGTGATTCTCGTAGGAAGAGAGGCAGCAGTAAAAAATGGTATACTTGATAACAATGTATTATAACCAACTCTAGATGCACACAAAGAGAGCAAGTCATGGCGAGTAGCCCACAGACAACAAATTATAAAAGAGAAAACAACTTACTTTCTAGTTTAGGCTACTTATCTAAAGTAATACGCATAGTGCCAACATAATGAAATGTCATAATTTAGCTGTAGTTGGACTCTCCAACATGCTGGGGCCACAGGAGTGGGACATAACATACATCATGTATATCTATTACATATTACAAGACATGTCCAAAAAATCAACAGCTGAAACAATCAGGCGCGTACAGTATAATGATTATAGTATCAATATGCGACGGCAACAAAAAAAGACTTAAATACCTATTTGTTTCTTATACAGCCTTTATAGCAGTAACAGTAAGTAAATACGTACCTATACTCATTTACGAGTGTATAACATACCTATGTAGTAACAATTATTGTCATGTAAACTAACACTATTTATTCTAGGCAAAGTTATGAGATAAGCAAATAGCACATTATAATTTACCATTTTCATGAATACAATGAACTAAATTTTCTATATTTATTTTATAAACATCCTGTAGAAGTTGGACTATAGAAACTTGAGATATTTTATACAACTTTAACATGAGATAAGGTAATATAATAGGGCATTTATGTCATTGATATGCAAGGACAAACGAATGTTTACCTAATTATAGTACATTTAAGGCTCAAAATCGAACTTCTACTTTTAGACATTACCTTTAATATTTATTTCGTTAATTTCGACAATTTTAGCTTAATTATTCAGTTCTTAGACGTTAACTTATATAATAACAAACTAAACAGAGTTCGATACAATAGTATAAGGCTAAATGTACCGATTTAGTATCACATGCCACGAATACTAAAATGAATGAGCCTCTACTAGGCACAAGTATTTAAAATATAACATTTTACACACCATTTCAACAGTTATTCTACCCTAGTTATATATTTATACTTATTCTATTCATTTATTCTATAGGTAGTACAGAGAAACCGCTTAAAGAGCGCTTATATATCTTTTTATTTGGCGTTATGAGATCAACGACCCTTATTTTACCATCCTGCCCTGGGTAAACCTTTATAATCCTGGCCATGGGCCATGTTAGGGGCGGGCAGTTAGGCTCTTTCATAATGACCAATGCTCCTGCTTTGACGTTTGGCTGACTATCACGCCACTTCGGTCGGCATTGCAAGGCGTTTAAATAGTATTTATGCCAGATGTTCCAAAATTGACTTTTTATTTTGTTACAAATTTCCCAAAATTTTAATTTATTATCTGGCATATTTACAGTGTCACCTTCAGGGAATGATGTCAACGAAGCGCCAATCAGGAAACTAGATGGTGATAGATAGCTGAAATCATTAACATCGTCGGCTGTTACGGCTAGTAACGGTCGAGAGTTCAGCACAGCTTCAATCTGACATAGAATTGTATTTAACTGTTCGTAAGTTAATATACGATCTTGTAAAATACGTTTCAAATGGAATTTTGTACTTTTAACTCCAGCTTCCGCGAGACCAGCAAACACGGGTGAATAGCTTGGCACGAAATGGAAATTAACTTGTTCGTGCGCCGCATATGTTTGCACTCTTGTTTGGTGATCTTTAGAGCTGTGTAATTTATACAAATCAGCTAATTCGTTCCTTGCCCCTTTGAAGCAGCCTGCATTGTCACAGAACACGTCTGTCGGATAGCCTCGCCGCGCTATGAAGCGCTTAAAACACGCTAAAAAGCTGTCTGTGGTTAAATCCGATGAAAGCTCCAAATGGATAGCTTTAGTTACGAAACATACAAAAACACATATGTAACCTTTTGTTTGCAGGGCTCTTCTAATGCGTGAATTTTTAACCGGGAACGGTCCGGCAAAATCGCAGCCCACCTTTTGATATGCGCGGCAAGCTGTTACTCTTTCAGATGGCAAGGAACCCATTAACTGCTTTGAGCATTGAGCTTTCATCCTGAAACAGGTTAAGCATTTGTTAACGAATTTTTTAACATGATTTAAACCATCAGTAATCCAGTATCTTTGATTTAAACCAGATAATAATAGTTTAGGAGCAGCATGTAGCAATCTTATGTGCTCATGATATATAATAAGGTCGGTAATTCGTGATTGCTTAGATAGAATGATTGGATGTTTCTGCGAGAAAGAGACACTCGAATGACTTATTCTACCACCTACGCGTAACACACCTTCATTATCAAGGAAGGGATGCAAAGGTTGCAATGCACCCTTGACATTTTCTTTATTAGCCTTTAGATCGTTAATTTCATGTTTGAAGTGAATACCCTGTTCATATCGTAAAATTTGAATCAATGCCATTTTTAACTCGCTAGATGACAAGGGACCCGTTTTTTTTGCATTTTTATTTTTCATATTGTGGCAAAACCTGTTAATATAAGCCATAACGCGAACCATTTTATTAAGGTCTGAAATTCTGTCGCAAAACTCATAAAACGATTTTTCTTTCTGCGCTACGAGAGATACCTTGGCATTGGAGCCTTGCTTCTTCACTTCAGGCAGGTCATCTGGTGCCGGCAAGGGTATATTATTATTAAAATCATAGTTACCGTCCCTGAGAAATTCTGGACCTTGCCAATACAAGGTCATGTAACGTAACTCGTCAGGATCGGCGCCTCTGCTGATACAGTCGGCTGCGTTATCTTTGCTGCTCACATACAGCCAGCGCCACCTAGAGGAGAGCTCTCGAATCAACCTTACCCTATTAGCAACGTAAGCTTGCAGTTTAATTGGGTCTGTGTCAGCCCATGCCAATGCAATTTGCGAATCAGAGAATAACAAGACGTCTTGTATATTTAACTTTGACTTTAAGGTGTCGTAGACTCGGTTTATCAGCTTGGTTAGTAAAAGCATGGCGTTCAACTCTAATCGCGGTGTACTTAGTGCTTCCTTGTTGCGGGGGTTGATTCGAGACTTGGAACAAAGTAAGGAAAGCGTAGCATTACCAGACTTGTCGACCACCCGGAGATAAATACAGCAACCATAAGCGGTAGAGCTTGCTGCATCAGCAAAACCAATCAGCTGCACTGTGTCTGCATCAGCCGGTATATGTATATTTCTATTTATAGTTACCGGTGGCATTTGTGAGATTTTCTTTGCAAATGCTAACCATTCTAATCGCAATGGTTCTGAGGGAACCTGGGACCAGCCTATATTTTCAGACCAGATCTTTTGCATAAATGCTTTAGCTCGTACTATCAAGGGGGCCATGTACCCGAGGGGATCATAGAATTTAGATATATAACTTAGTATGTCCCTTTTGCTCGGATATTCTTTATCGAAAGATTCAGGGCAAGGAAAAACAAAGCAATCTTTTCTCACATTAAGTGTCAAACCTAGGGTTTTAATGTACACACTGTTTTTTTGCAAATCAAGGTCATCAAACTTCTGTTTATCAGAAGGGATATCGCCCAAAATCAGCTGATTGTTTGAAGCCCATTTGTGTGTGTGAAATGAACCTTTGCTTAATAAATTGCACAGTTGCCGCTTCGCCTCCATTATTGTATTTAAATCTGAGTGTGAATAGCAGGCATCGTCAACATAGGTACAGTTTTTTATAATATAAGAAGCTAATGGAAACTCGGTTTCAAATTTATTCGCGAGCTCAAGTAGACAGCGCGTTGCTAAAAAATTACTAGACTTTTGCCCATAGGTAACAGTGTCGAGCCTTATGCATTTGATGGTTTCCTCAGGATCGTTCCGCCATAAAATATTTTGCAAGCATGCATGCTCTGGGTTAATGTTAATGCATCGAAACATATGACGTATATCGGTCGAGAACGTGTATTGGCCGAAGCGAAATGAAAGCATTATATCGAAGAGATCCTTTTGCACCGTCTCTCCATTTAGCAATATGTCATTAAGCGACACTCCCTTGCTTGCGCGCATAGAACAATCGAATACCACACGCGTTTTGGAGCCATTTTGTACGGAATGATGTGCAGGGAAGAACAGAGGCTGTGTCTCAAAGTCTAATGTACTGAAATCTATATAGTGACCATGCCCCAAGTTCACATATTCATTAATGAATTTATCATAGGCTGAGAGTAAATTTATGTTCTTTTGTAACTTTTTTTCCAAATTAAGGAACCTATAATAGGCATAATCAAATGAATTGCCCAGTGCATCATTGATCTCAGCTAGTGGTATCTTTAGAGGCAAGTCTACCTGAAACTTATTGTTCTGATGTATTGTTGTGGTTTGAAAAATTTGCTCACACAATTCATGCTCAGACATGCTCTCAGTATAAGTTTCAGGTATGCTTTCAGTCTTCCAAAATTGTGTCAAACTTTCATTGAGACTTGAGTCACATTCTAGACATAGCAAGGCAACCTTACTTGTATTGGAGGTAGGATAAGACGGCAGGGCTCCGGCAATGACATGCCCAAACCTTGTGGCAATGAACCGTGGCTGCGTTGCTGGCTGCTCAGCATACGGCGACGCCGCCGCTGCCGGCTGCTGCAGCGCAGGTTGAAGCTCCGGTAGCAAAGCCTGGAAGAATATGTCCGCCCCGATTAACATATTGATCTCTGAGGGTTTATCAAAGTCTGCATCGGCTAGATTGACACCTTTCGGTATATTAATAAGATTTGTGTCAATCTTGTATTGAGGAATTTTGCATGTGATTCTGTCCAATACATGGAAGTTAGTTGTAACCCTGTAAGGTGTCGCAAGTGAGAATATCTCAAGAGGTATGGAATACTTTGCTTGAGTATTATTGTTGCTCACTCCAACTATACTTGTATTGTCCGTGTTTGGAGTCACTCCAAGGGCATCAATGACTTTGGTGGTCACTAGTGACACTTGAGAAGCAGAGTCAAGAATCGCCTTCACATGTACGGCTCCTCCTGTCCTTGTGAAAAGTTTCACCTTAACTGTAGGTAGCAGTACCTTATCGCTGTCAAAGGTAGAAATTAATGATACTGGTTGCGTGGCCTGTGTTTCATGCTTCTGTGCTGGTTCCTGGTGGAGTAAGGTATTATGTGATTGCTTACAAATGTTGCACCGGAAATGGAAACGGCACTTGCCACGGTGTGCATTTAGACAAATACTGCATAAACCATTGTTTTTACTAAAGTTTATTCTGTCACCCGAAGATGAAATTTTAAATTGATGACACTCATACAATTTGTGATTATTAGATTTACAATATAAACACTCACCTGCTCCAGATCCTGAGCTATCTTGTTTAGCAGCAGTCACATTTACCACCGCCTCGTGAGACTTGCCTGGAGCCAGCGCCTCTACATTTTCCAATGCCAAGGCCCTCTTCTCGAGGTAGTGCAGAAAGTCGGCCACTGACGGTTCGACCGCGTCGTTCCGCTCCAGCTGGTAGGCCCGCGACGTATAACTATCTAGCTTCCGATATAAAATAGCTAACAGTATTGGGTCCCAGGAGTCTGTATCGACATTAAGGTTTTTTAGTGATGCTAAGCATTGTTTAACACTGGACACAAATGTCCTAATGTTGGCAGGGAACGATTTAAACAGGGCATTTACATCAAGCAGTGTGTTTATGTGTTCATTTACTATTTTAGATGTATGGTTGTATCTGTCGTCTAATAGTTTTAATGCCTCGTCGTAACTGCTTGCATTCAGAGGCAGATTTTTTACAATGTCCAACGGTTCCTTATCTAGAAATGACCTCAAGTAATACAATTTTTGTACTTTATCAATGGAATGATCATTATGAATAATAGCACGGAAAAGATTCATAAACGCAGTATATTCACTATATTTTCCCGTGAAATTTGTAATTTGTATCGTAGGCAAGCGGGCTTTGAAAGCAACATTAGCCTCGGATGGTGTCGACTTAGAATTGATGGCTTCATTAAGAACAGTTAGAATGTGGAAGTATTTTGCTTCTATATCTGCGACATCTTCATTGTCATTGCCGTCGGCGTCGTCCTGAGCTAAAATTTGTTTGTTGTAGGCCTCATATTCAATGTACAGTTCTGTAAGCCGATTGCGCTTGGCCTGCAGGGTGGAAAGAAGACTCATTTCCACATCTTGTGAATTAGCTACGAAATTGTATAATCGCGTAATGGACGCTTTGGTATAGCCTCTGGAGGCTTTGAGTTGTTTTAACTCTGACATTCTGCACTGCACTTATAACACAAAATTGATAACAGCTCACAATAACAACTTAGTAAAGCGCACTTTGCAACTACTTTAATTATCAATTATATAAAGCTTTCGATTCGATTCAGAATTTGTGACAACAAATACAAGGCAAAGCAAATGGCGGCTAATCGTCTCTGGCGCAACTTGCGCGCGCACACAGGCCACAGAGTAGGCGAAAATTGTCCGGAATGAACGGAAAGCCCACTTTTTGGCCGGGGTAATTTAGATGTAGCTCGGCCACGATAGATGTTGCGTAGTTCCGAGAAATTGCCCCTATTGTTGTAATTAAATAGGTACTTGCGACGATAGCAGTTCCGCGTCGATTCTGTCCTCCTTTTTGAGATCCTGCGTGAATGGTTTGCACTTTTGATGCAATTAAATGAGTACTTGCGACGATTGTAGTTTCGCGTCGATTGTCTCCCTTTTTTGCTATCTTGCGTGAATAAGGCTTGCACTTTTGATGTATTTAAATAAACTAGTACTTGCGACGATTGTAGCTTCGCGTCGATTGTCTCCCTTTTTGCGATCTTGCGTGAATGGCTTGCACTTTTGATCGGATCGGTGAACACGTTGCAGACTAGGCAGTCTGGAGTCGGGATGCAATAATCGTACCTCGCTTCCTTTTTCCTCTCGAAGGACCATATGTAGCGTAGACCGTGTTTCTGGTTGCGGTGATTCTCGTAGGAAGAGCAGAGCAGAGCAGAGCAGGCAGCAGTAAAAAATGGTATACTTGATAACAATGTATTATAACTAGGGAATGCAAACCGGTTAACCGGTTAACCGAAAAACCGGTTAACCGGAACTTTTTGAGCTCGGTAAAAAACCGGTTTTTTACACCACTAACCGGTTTTTAACCGAAATTGTATTTAGTATAAAAAACGACTTCATGGGGAGATAAGAGCGTTCTTTCACCTCCAAATCACGTTATTTAAGGATGGTAGGATGTACGTTTAAAGAAGTTAGTTTCTTTTTCTTACGACTGTGGAGAGCACATGAATATCATAATGTTAAAATGTTGTTAGTTTCCCATATCCCCACTTCATTTGAGTCTGCCGCGTCAAAAGCGCAGAAAGGGTTTATGGCCGGGTAAGCCCTATTGTTTTACTTGGATTATTTTGCTACCTGCTACTACCCTGTAGTAACGTATCTAATCAGTCAGTGCTCAGAGATTTTATTTAATTTTTTTTTTCTATTCATTTCAATGTATATACTTAATGTTTGTTATAATATGTCATTGTAAAAAGTAGGTAGGTACACTAGGTACCACCTTAACTTTGTATGTATGTATGTAATAACTTTATTGTACACAAAAAAACACAAAAAATACAAACAAATAAGGACATTTGCTGGTGCTATACTGGTAATATTACTTTTCCTCGCCGCTTATTAAGATATCTATATATATCCGTATATTATATTAGAATGTTTCATAATTTTATTTGTCACTTGTCGATTTGTTTTGAAGTTTATAAAGATGAGAATAAAACCAAATTCGTTTTATTTATTAGCTTACTTATACCTATTCACATCACTAGAAACATGCCCGGATTACCAATAGAACCCAGAAATAATAAATTTATAGTCCAATACTTCGATTTCAGGTAGTTTGTAAAAAACCGGTAAAAAACCGGTTAACCGGTTTTTGTCCAGTCAAAACGGTTAATAACCGGTTTTTGATTTTCACCGGTTTTTGCATTCCCTAATTATAACCAACTCTAGATGCACACAAAGAGAGCAAGTCATGGCGAGTAGCCCACAGACAACAAATTATAAAAGAGAAAACAACTTACTTTCTAGTTTAGGCTACTTATCTAAAGTAATACGCATAGTGCCAACATAATGAAATGTCATAATTTAGCTGTAGTTGGACTCTCCAACATATAGGTCATTGAAAATAGAATATTATATGTTTTTTAAAGCATTTAGTAAGCAGTAGGCTGAGGCAGGTGCAGGAGTTTTTTTTTACGAAATATGGTGGGGACTTTTAATATGTTTACCACCTTGCTACTCTAAACAAAGTTACTATTTAAGTCAAAAATTGTGTTCCAAGCATTTCTCTCTATATCATCATCCTCCTAGCGTTATCCCAGTTCAGTTGCATCCTGAAGGATGCCTGGGGTCCGCTACCTAATCCCAAGATTTGGCGTAGGCACTAGTTTTTACGAAAGCGACTGCCATCTGACCTTCCAACCCCGAGGGGAAACTAGACCTTATTGGGATTAGGCTTTGTCAAGTGAGTGGGCAACTTGACTGTTAGAAGTTCTCAAGCCGCCCGAAGGCCTCCAACTTGGCTTAACGACTGCTGCCATAGACAGCAACCGGGATCAACGGCTTAACGTGCCTTCCAAAGCACGTGAGCGCTCAGTTAGTAACTACTCAAAGCGGTCACCCATCCAAGTCCCGACCGCTGCCCACGTTGCTTAACCTTAGATACCGCAGCATTTCTCTCTATATACCTTTTTTGTATTTTTATTTTTTTATTGATTTTTATCTTTTTGAGCATTATTAAGAGGAGGGGTAGGGCAAGCTCTCTCCATACAAACTTTGTGCAGGATTTACTTCGTTTGTGTTTGCATTAAAGTTATGATTTTTGGTCAGTATGCTTATTTTTCTGATAGCTATTTCGTGAAGTATTTTTTTTTATTAATTTTTTTTATTTTGAATTATTTTGAAATATTTGAAAATTTTCACATCACGATCTTCGCATATCTAATATTTACAACCAAAAAAATATTATATCTTACTTCTAATAAATAGTACCATACAATGTATGTATCCAGTGACTAACTCATCTGATCATTTTCCGTATACTACATGTTTACAACTTCGCTCGGCTAGCGCGGCATGAGCCGCTGCCGCTGTGGCTTTGTTAATCCACCCGCATTCTTCACTTATTGTTAGATATTAGTGATTTATATTTCTTTCAATTATCTTTTCTTTTTATTTAATGTTAATAAACAACATTAAACAACGAGGATGGCGAATCCTGTTCCACCGTGATACAGTATAATTACTAGTACGGGGAACAGAGGAAGCTTACTCTTTGTAAATATGTATGTAATAGGTACAGGGCCGTAAATATTTATACGCTTTTGGACCTTATTTCAATGGAATGAGGTGAAAAAGTGTATGCATATTGGTGCCCTTGACTGTACGTACTAATTATAAATCCGAATAACAGAAGGCATTTGGCTTTAACATTTAATATTGGATAAGGATTTAGTCATTAAGGTTGCTACAACTAAAAGCGAAAAGTGTAAGTAGTCATAAGTCTTTCTTGCAAATAAAAGTTATTTTATTTTTATTTTATTTTATTTTATATTTGTTAGTGCCAAAACCGACGAATAAAACGTGCACAAAGTTTGTATGGGGAAGGCCTTGCTCTACCCTGCGCCTTAAATTACTTGCCTATTCAGATATATTTGATTGCGACTGTGCAAGTAGAACGGTGAGACACACGGCACGGGTATGTCCCGCGTCAGTTTGGCTAATAATATGTGCAGGATATGACATCAGTCACGATAAAAAGAACCTAGTGCATATGATTTGAGTGGAATTGTTGAAGAGACATAAAAACGTTAAAAATATGTACATCGTTCGCTGCGTAGTACATACAAAGTCGTATTGTATGTAGGCAATGCCCAGATACCCGCGTGGTCGTGTCGGAGTTTTCCTCTAGATTTTACCCAATCCAACCGCGCACTCCTATCGCTTTATTGGGCCCGGCATATAAAGCCACAGTCAGTTTTTAGGGTTCCGTACCCGAAGGGTCAAAACGGAACCCTATTGGTAACGCCCAGACGTCCGTCCGTCCGTCCGTCGACTGTCACACAGGTTTTACAGCCAAACGGTTGGAGCTACAGGCTTCAAACTTACACAGTATAAGCATCTTGTTGACCCGAAGCCATACAAATAGTCAAAACTTATTTTTAAAAGTTTTTAAGGGGGCTCCCATACAGCTAAATGGGGGCGCGATTTTTTTTTATCCTACCCTATCGAGTGGGGTATCGTTGTTTAGAGCTCATTGAGTAGATACTTAATATATTTTTAATTTAAAAAAATATTGGAAAACAAATGAATGAGAAGCCACCAAATTCAGCTTTTTTTTTACGAAATTTTGTTCCGAAGAATTTTTTAACTTCCCAAATACCTATAAACTTAAAATTTGGTAATAATGTTTGTTTGTTATTACGTATATTTTACCAACAAATACTAATATATTGATAAATTAGATTTTTTCCTTAAAGTTTCCTTATTTTTCCTATAAAAACCAACTTAACTTTGCGGTCGGTTCGTAACCCTAAATGTGCGAAGTCCGACTCGCATTTGGCCGGTTTAAAAAAAAAGTCTAGATACCCTGCCTACGAAGCTGGAGGTCCCGGCTTAGAATCACTTGAAGAGTGCAGGCTCTGGGAGGGTCGCTATGAAGTACGTAGTGTGGAGCGTTAAATGATAAGACGAGACGCGAGGAAATACTGATTTAATGAGTAAACACTCGGGATAAAATTATCTATGACACAAAAAAAAACCGGCCTAGTGCGTGTCGGGCCACGCGCAAGGTAGGGTTCCGTAGTCGTCCACCCGTTACATTATGTGGACTAAAAAGTTCGCAAACTTATATTTACTATGTTTTTGACAGAATTAACAACATTATCTAAGGCATCAATGGAAATTGTACGAAAGTTTGCTTTTGCAAAGTACATTTCTGAAGTTCGACTATTACTCGTTAACTAGTAATGTCTACTTAGCTGTGATAGTTTTCCTTTTAAATTCATCGTATATACTACTACCATGATTTTTTTCACATGCCCAGTAGCCACCGTTTAACTGGCAGGGGGGGGGGGGGACACTTGACCATAACAAAAATTATCACTTCAAAGCTTAATATCACGCTTATAATATTTTCCAACGATACACCACACGATGGGGATGGCAGAAAAAAAAATTCACCACCACATTTACATGTAGGGAGTAGGGTTTGCATATACGGAAATACAGAAATATCCGGATATCCGCCGTTTTTTGGATCCGGATCCTAAGGCTTTCAGGATCCGGATATTTCGGATCCAACGGATCTTTCAATATTTGAACAAAAATGTGATAATGAACTAAAAGAAAGCTTGTATTTTTTATTCTTAAATGGTAAATCTGAATGGAATATATATTATTTGACAAAAATACAAAATAAATAAGTTTGCTGGCATAAACTTCAGTTTTGGTACGAGCCTTCCTTAGCGTAGCGACAGTGGTTGTTTTCCACAGTCATCAACTACTCGTTTTCGGTTATAAGGAGCCCAAATACGACGTGTGTATCTTGTGTATATTTAAGGAGTTGCTATGACCTCCAGCATCACATCAGCTCGGTCGCCCTGATGTAAAATCAATCTGACGAAGCGTATGTATGTGGTCTACGGTACTGAAGCCTTTTCTGAAACCGCATTATTCGGGAGGATGGTTGTCGTCAAAGCTGCGTGTAAGATGGTTCGTAATGACTCGAAAACAGCTTGTAGACATGGCTCAGAAGTGAGATGGGCCTTATGGAGAACAAGACCACCACATTCCTGTTCTATGCTTTTGGCTTTCTGCCTTTGAGTATGGCGGAATCGAAGATCGAAGGAATCGAGTTCAGCCGTTATTCCATCATCGCCTGGTGCCTTGTTGTTTTTAAGCTGTTTGAATGCCGTTCTAATGTCGTATAGGCTAACGTCCGGTATATCTTCGGTAAGATGTCGGGTTAATCTAACTCGTGAGTAGTTAGATAGATTAGGAATGGGTTTACGTGTTGACGTGTACAGCTACACAGCTGTCCATAAAAAACCCTCTATCTCACTCAAGTGCCCAGGTTTGGACAAAACGATTCTACCATCCTCAGTTCTCGGCTTTGCAAGCTAACTCTGGCCGATAGACAACAGATCTCTTGCAAAACTTTAAGAGCTTTACTTCGCTCGTCCGGTAAAACAAATATTATTAACCTTTACATTATTATTGTATTGAACTTATTGTATTGAATTGAATTGAATTATTATTAGGTATTTAATTCTGATCTCAGCCACATTTCAAATCAGCAATCCACTACTATGTTAGTGCAGGTACATAGTCGTTAGTTGCTTTTGGGTCGTCTTCCTGGAATATTGTCAGTGTTCCTGCGTGCGTGATTGTGATTTAACTTATTGATTGATGATTATTTCGTAAATATGGCAATTATTTAATTTGGAACTGCTAGTTACACTTTTTAAGCATATATACAGCAGCTACTTACTTGAAAAAAGCATTTGTTAATCGAAAAGTCGTTAATATTGAAATGGATCCGTTTTATCCGAAATATCCGGATATCCGGATCCTACGAATTTTAAGATCCGAATTATCCGGATACTTAAAATCAACGGATCCTGCAAACCCTAGTAGGGAGGTACCCTAAAAAAATTTTTTTTAAAGATTTTATTCTACCGTTTTGTCGGCGTCATTGATATGTATACTCATGCCAAATTACAGCTTTCTAGTACTAACGGTTACTGAGAAAAACGGGACTCGGACGGACGGACGGACGGACGGACATGGCGAAACTATAAAGGTTCCTTGTTTACTACGGAACCCTAAAAACTAAACAAAAATCGGTTCATCCGTTTGGGCGCTACGATGCCACAGACAGATACACAGACAGGCACGTTAAACTTATAACACCCCTCTTTTTGCGTCGGGGGTTAAACATACATGGCTTTTATACTGTACGCACATGTGTTACATCATATGTGTATCAGCTGTGAACAGGTGTTTATTAGCTCAGCTGTAAACAGCTGGATTATGAGGGTGTGACCTACACCACACACTACATACTTGTATATCTTATATCTTTAAACGAGCAATTCTTGTATATTTATTTATTTATATATTTATTTCGAGGATCTCGGAAACGGCTCTAACGATTTCGATGAAATTTGGTATGTGGGGGTTTTCGGGGACGAGCAATCGATCTAGCTAGGTATCATGCCCGGGAAAACGCCGAGCGTTGCTCAGCCCAGATATTATTATTTATATATTTATGTATATATTACTAAATAACGAATGTATGTTTATCCTTTTGAAATTATTTAAGTTAACTTGGATTTTTTTTTCACTGAGCCCACATTTGTAAGTTCTGTTTGGCCTCACGGTTGACCTAGAGAATGCCTCATGGCATTAAGTCCGCCCTTTGTACTTATTTTGTATGTGCAATAAAGTTTAAAATAAATAAATAATAAATATATAGTAAATAAGGTAGGTGGATACAATTTATTATTGTGCAAAATAATACAAGCATATAAAAGAATAACAATATGTCTGACGTAAGCTTACATTTGTATCTCAGCCAAAATGTACCTATAGGCGGCGTCCATAAGACGCTATTTCTTTTAGAAACTCAATTAATAATAGTCCTTATTGCCATCGGCAAAGAGGAACTTTTTGATTGAGAACGGCACATATTCATGTTCTTCCCCACTAAGGAAAACCGCAATTCAATTTCTAGGTACTACTTTACGATATATTTACGACTAGTTATTGCCCGCGACTACGCCCGCGTGGAACTCGTTCATCGCGATAGAATTTAAGTAATTGCTATTAACTTATATCAGGCGCTTACCTACTCATCGCTCTTTCATACAACTTTCCACCCCCTGAAGTGATGATTTCTGGATAAAAATTATCCTATGTCCTTCCCTGGGACTCAATCTATCTCCATACCAAATTTCATGTAAATCGGTATGGAGGTAACAGACAGACAGACAGACAGACACACTTTCGCATTTATAATATTAAGTATGGATTTACAGGTACCTAAATAGTATAGGGATGAGACAATACCTCATATTTGTCGATTTGCTTCAAACCAGTAGGCTAGGGGCTTTATGGACTGAGCGACCGAAGCGTGTCCGTTTCAGCTTGAAGAAAAATGAACCTACGGTTTTTGAAAAAAAAAAAAAACATTTGTGAGGGCTACAATTCATAAAACCACTAGTTATGCTTATTTTAGTGATGTAGGTGTATGTATATAGTGTTAGCAATAACATCAGCCTAGCTATCTAAGATGATCGCGTATAAGGTTGCCTTTCCATTAGAGCTATGCTATGCAGCTTTGCTGCGAGGATGCGAAAGCTACGCTACGAAACTATGTGACTGTTTCCACTAATGCTATGCTACGTAGCTGTGCGAGGTAGGTAGATGCGCTATGAAGATGCGTAGCCGCGAGGTAGCTGTGCGAGGAAGATGCGCAGCTCGAGCCATGCGATGTATCGACAGGAGGCGCGGGGAGCGGTGAGGGGGGCTCACGCATCCGTAGCACGCACCCACAGCACGCATCCATATTACGCATCCACAGCACGCATATTTCCATTTAAAAAAACATAGCTTAGCTGAACCCTTTTCCACCAGTGCTATGCTATGTGAACCAATGTGTGTGTGTGTGTGTGATTGGTGGATTTCAAACGGATCCATAGCAACGTAGCATAGCATAGCTCTAATGGAAAGGCACCCTAATTCGGACATAATAGCATTCGTCCCTCTCGCACTTCCATACTTGACAGTAATGGACCAATGCTATCATATTGTCCGACATATAAGCGATATAGCCCCCAGGGGACTTATTTACACAAATCGATCTTAGGTCCTAAATCTAATACGCGTAATAGTTTTTATAGTTACCAACGAATAGCTGCGTCGACGAAGTCGTGGAAAAAAGCTGACTACATGACTCATCTGTCATGATTTCATTCTGCAAATAATATTTATTAGTTCTTCGCTAATCTCGCCTCTCTTTAGGCATATGTATGTGTCACCTGTCTGATTCTGCTAGTGTGGAAAAAGGTACAGTCGGCAATAAAAACTTACACTCGCGGACAAAGAATACGGGTCGGTAAAAAACCATCATATTTCCTAAAATACTGCGAGGTTGTAAGTTTTTTTGACCATATGATTATCTTTATTTAATTTTACATATATAATGCAAAAGTAACAGCCAAAAAAAAGTAACGTTTCCAGGTTTAAATCGGACTCGTAAAAATCCATGAAAAAAACAATGTTAACGAAGCGAGATTTCGCGAAAATCGTAATTTTTGGACATTGATATTTTTATGATAGCATCCCGGAAATTCCTAATACAGTTGGGCAATGCGAAGAATAGTATATTATGTAAATAAAACGAGTGTAGAATATTTCACAAAACCTAGTGAGGTTATTTAAACTAGGGTGACCCGAAATTTTTGATCGCCAGTGTATATCAAAAATTCTTTTTTTGATAGAACATTCTTGTTAACATCACAAAGTGTCCCTTTCAACATCCAATCACAATTATTTGGGCAAATTGCCATCATGATTACACTGCAAATTAGATCCATCTACACGCTTATGGCTTCACACAGTCTATACCCCGTGGATAGAATTTTAACGGTAATTTCCGCCTACAATTCTTCGTTTCTCTGAGACATCTGAGGATAATATTGTACTAGGGTCATAAACACTTGAAAAAACAAAAGTCGTCCCTCCTGTGGTCAATAGTTAACGGCTTATGAGCATGTAAGTTATGATTTTATTACATGAATTTATAGATACGGAGATGCCGTTTATGCGGGTTACGAGACCTATCCAAAATTAAGCTTTGTAGCCTTTTGATTTGTCCACAGGAAAGACGCGAAACTAAAACTGTTTATGACCCACTAATTTCACTTATTTCAGTAGTTTTTTTTTTTCAACTGACAATGACCCAGCTGATGCTTCTATGTTTTCTAAATGTTTAATTGATAACATACCTGGGAGAGACGATAAAATAAAGCATCTGTCAGTTTCTGATACCACTCGATAGAAACTGACATTATGTTATGATTTAGCTTGTATTTTATCACGCAAGTACTAGGAACATAATACATGGCCTGGATTGAAATGTCCTTGTAAACGAAAAAAATCAAAACCGGCCAAGTGCGAGTTGGACTCGCGCACGAAGGGTTCCGTCCCATTATCTTTTAAAACTGCAAAAAAATCACGTTTGTTGTATGGGAGCCCCTTAAATATTTTTATTTTACTTTGTTTTTTAGAATTTGTTGTTATAGCGGCAACAGAAATACATCTCCTGTGAAAATTTAAACACTCTAACTATCACGGTTCATGAGATACAGCCTGGGACAGACGGACAGCGGAGTCTTAGTAATAGAAGTATTCTTTGATCTGTGGTTATAGGGTCCCGTTTTACTCATTTTGGGTACGGAACCCTAAAAACAACCACACACGTGCAGAAAATCAGGTCATAATTACAAAGTGACAATAATAGTTCTGCCAGAATATTTCGCACATCGTAAAATAAGTCCTATGACGTATTTCACTAAGTTTATATTCCTAAATCTCGATAATTCTTTCTCGCAACAGTCACGGTGACCAGAGGCGATAAGGCACGCGAGACTTAGCTCATCGCCATCATATGTCATTACATTACCATTGCCAACTATTTCAGTGTAAAGATATGATTCCGCTGCCGACTGCAAATAGCAACTGCACGTTCCGCCGCACTCCAAATTGAACCGTAATGGTATTCATAAAAAACTCAATTTGAAATGAGCGGAGAAGTGTCGCTACAGCACACGCCGCTTACTCTAAATTGGGACTTTTAGTCTTATGATTACGATTCAATTTGGAGTGCGGCGGAACGTGCAGTTGCTGTCTGCTGTCGGCTGTCGAATTAAACCTTAACTATCTGAGATTTTGTTTACCTAATCGGTAGCGATTTAGGGGCCTTGGGGGTTACCAAGTTTCTGACTTCAGAAATGGTTAATTCATGGTCGTACGAAGTATTTCATATTTTGAAAGTGGCATTTCGGAGTCGGGTAATTTCGTGTTACAACGGAATGAATTAAAAAGTAGATGAATTAATTATCTTAACTATATGGTCCAAATAGTTTCTCACCCTGGTACGCGCAGAAATCGACGGGTAGGAAGGATCGATAGGTGGGTTGTGGCCAGCTAATTTGATGCGCCAGTTTGCGGCCACTTGGAAAAGTTGATGTAGGTACTCGTTTTTTTATATATATTCCCATTGAATAGCTACCAAATAAAATGCATTCGACTCTCTGGGGAAACATGCTGTAGGTAGCAACCTAGGACACAACCAGGAAGATTCTATGAGAGAGAAGCTTTTATACGTAATTGAGAATGGGCGAAAAATGTGAAAATCGCCTTGCAAATAAACCGGTATATCTACTTAAGTAACCAAAAGCAATATAAAATTGTTAACAGCAATGTTTAGAAACACGAATTGGTGACAGACTAAGGGACAGTGATATAATAGGGTTATCGGTCATTGACCCGCTCTATCGTAATTACCTTCGTGTACTAATGACCTCGATTAGTCGGAAAATTGCAGCTGTTTAATGAGCCTATTTACTATCATATTTGAATTTTAATCTAAGGTAAGGCCAGTCTTTTCGTCATAAGTCCATAACTTATCGAAAACTAGATTTATAACATTGTACGTACATAAACTTTTTCTTTAGATTTTCATGTCCATGCCGATTTTAGGTAATTTTGCATGCTAGTTTTTGGTGAAATGTGTCTTGCACTTATACATAATTATTCCAACTCTTATGTACTTACCACATTTTACACAAAATAAAGTTATTTATATTAATATCTAAAAATGAAAAAAAAAATGAATTTATTTTATTGCTGAACATGGGTGGCTAGTACAGGTTGTTAGTGGCTGACATTAATACTAGCTGACGACTGGGTATCAACATTTGCCAGGATACATTTTACTCTGTCATATTGACACAGAGTCAAAGTCAAAGCCTATGTACTATGTGTAGGACGCTGGTCGACAGGAGGCTAGATAGGAGTATAGTACTTTTATCTCAGGAGCGCGGGTGAGCCATGGTTGTGTTGAGCTATACATGCACATTTTCTATGTGTGCGTCAGCGTAGGAGCTATGAGTTTATGTTGTCTGTGTTCGTATGTGTCACAATCACAACCACCAGGCGCGCGCGAGATAAAAGTAAGTTTTAATTTCCTGCACCTTGATCCATTCATATCTAGTTTTATACCATAGTCCAACAATAAATATATATTTCGAAGATTCGCGGTTAGGTTACTTAATCGATACTGCGCAAGGCCATCTAAATTTGCGCGCGGCGTGAAGGAGAGAGCATCATGCTTAGCATCCGACAAGGACATGTTTATAAACACTGGCCCAGCGCGCATGGTAATTAGGTATGGTCTCGCATTTTCACTTCTACTGCCATAATTCGGTATTATGGTGTTAGTGATTGGTAATATCTATGAGAAACTAAGTAGAGACTGACCAGGCCGTATTGTAACAAAAAAGCGGAAAATTTACGAATTAAATGGATTATAGGTATTCCAAGAAGGCAATATACAATATATGACCACCTGATTTTGAACTTCTACTTACTACAAGAAGGTCCAAAACCAATTAAAAAATGAGGTACTCGCCGCCTGGTTAAGGGTTAAGTGAACCATCGTAATTTTCTTATGATTTTGAAAAACAATGAATGTTCGATACATATATACGTACATACACCAGACGAGATAATACGCGAGTCTATTCGTTTGAATTAGTTTCACACTTGATATGGTTTTGCACAATAATACTTACTAACAATGCACAAGAGACATTGCTTCCTGCCTATTACACGTTTAAGTTATTAGTACCTATGTTGATTAATAAAGTCTAGTGAACAGGAAGCGGTTTTTCCAGCTGCCTTTTTACAAAATGCACTTATTATTGTCGGTGAAACCATTTGAGATAAAGAGATACGAACGAGTTGTCACTAGACCTTTGATGTAGATAAGATACTTGAGAAAGTCATGCATTTATAGTACTTCTCTTTAAAACCAAGTGAAAAACGATAGACGCATCTTTAACTTGAGACCTAAAGCACCCCTACAAACCGGTACACGGCCCGTATCACGCGGCATTATGTAGCGTTTTCCACCTGTACCTAGCGAGCTCTATAATTCTACAAGTTTTCCTACAAAACTACATATTTAGTGTCAGTCTTCGCGAAACCGCGGCGTGCGAGTGTCGTGCACCATGCTTGTCTAAAACTTTTATCTGATCTCGAAAATGATAACGCCGATAGCGTATTAGGGCTTGTACAAGCTGACAGCTGACAGTGTTTTGTTTTCTCGCGAACAGTGTAGTTGGGAAAGTGGAGTGAAGTGCGAAATTCGAAAATGAATTCTACATTGGATTGGACCACGACTACGGTGCCGGATACCACAGCTTCACCGACAGAGTCCCATGATATAACGACATGGCTGACGAATATTTTTCTACAGGTGTGTGTAAAACAATAGATTCAAAAGCTGTGGATAACGTGTTTTAAGAAAAAATACAATCGACTGTGAAATTATATTAGACACAATATTGTTATATTGTAAAGGGTATTTTGTTTTTAGAAGAGTAACAACGCCAAAAGTAGACAGAAAGCTTTTACTGAAAGAAATAGTGGCTATGTATAGTTGTAGCTTCACATTATTTATTTTCTTAATTAAAGTGTAACTTACTAAAATGGGTGGAAATATTTATTTTATGAAAGCAACTGTGCAAAGTAAGATGCAGCAAGAGACTTTAGGATGATTCTAAGTTTTAATAAGTTATAATTTTTCCAACGATTCTCATTTTTAATTAATGTGTAATGGACGTTAGTCTAACTTTATACTAACTTGACGAGCGGGCCGAAAGTAGCGCTTTACAGCTTTGCTTTAGTCTAAAATGTACTTATTTTTCTTAAGCGAAGCGAGTGCTCAATTATGCAAAATTTGATTAAAAATACCTTGTCTTTAGCCACATATATTTACTAACATTTATAGGATTAAGCAAACTACTAACAAATCATGAATCACTGTTGTCTGAATAAAGAATGTTTATTATTATTAAGTAGTTACATCGTGAATTTCATTAGATACATAATGAAATTATAAATACTTTAATTAGTTTATTTATTAGCTGAAATATGATGAGTTACATGTAGCATCATCCTCGAAGCGTTAGCCCGGTTTTTTTTAAAATTAATAATGGGATTGCTCTTCGGCAGCATCTAGCCAGGGGGCAATGTTAAGGCCAACGGTGAAGCGAGCTCACCCAGAAAATGCCTATTCACCCTTGCCTTAAATAGGTCCAGGTTATATAAACTCGGAAATAAGAATGGCAAATTATTGCCGGCTTCCCGAGTATTTTTAACGAGCCGCCACTGTATGTATATGTACATCATTTATGTGTTTTTTTTTCTAAATCCAAGAGCTACCTTTTCTTTCCAAGTTTCCATGCCCATCAGAGTCAGTATGTCTACTATAGTTTCTGATATAGAAAGAAAATGTCCATATACTGATGTATGGAAAAACGATACAATTTGGAAAAACTTTTGTTGTTTATCGAAATAAAGAGTGACTCTCATGAGTGGAGTAAGAAAACACAAAATTTCCAAATTCTGGCAAAAAAAAACAAAAGTAAAACAACATTGTGACTGGACCTATTTTTAAACATATACTTAAACATATTTTAAATGAGATCACCGTGTTTCAAGTGTTTAAAGCATTGTGTTATCTTTCTGGGTTTAAAAACACTCATTGTTACATGCAAAGGAGTGTGATAAACATTTAATACTTTTATTGCAGTTTTATAGGTCCCTTTTTATTTAATTTCCATACGTATTTAGTTTCTTTGAATAAAATACATAAATACCTGCACAACATCGACCAAGTCCCAAACTAAGCAAAGCTTGTACTATAGACGGGTCATAAACACTTGAAGAAACCGGCCAAGTGCGAGTTGGACTTCGCACATTTAGGGTTCCGAACCAACCTCAAAAATGTGATTTATCAACATATTAGTATTTAAAATGCTTGTTAAGCGGGATGCGCCCGCTAGCGAAAATCTCAATTTTTTAATCAAAGTGAAAATTGGTCGTGGGTTCAAATCCCACCTGTGGTGTTGAATTTTTCAATTTTCACTTTGATTAATAAATTTATATTAAGATTGATTGATATAAAGCTGTTGGTAAAATATACGTAATAATAAACATTATCACCAAATTTCAAGTTCATAGGTCAAAGGGAAGTTGAAAAATATTGTGACAGACGACGGACGGACGGACGTACGAGTGACAACAATAGGATTCCATTTGGACCTTGCGGATACGGAACCCTAAAAACAAAATCGTCCCTCCTGTGGTCAATAGTTAACGGCTTATGCGCATGTAAGTTATGCATTTAACACATGGATTTATAATAGACACGGAGACACTGTTTGTTCGGGTTACCAAACCAATCCAAAATAAAGCTTTGTAGCCCTTAACTTTTGATATGTCCACAGAAAAGACGCGAACCTAAATCTGTTTAATAACCCATGCGTATATAGCTTGTAAAATATCGATTGTGCCTAGAATTTAGGTACAAAAACAACCTACGACGCGCGCATCACGCACCTTTCGTTTAAGGGTTGTATAAAAAAATAATTAGTATTAACCTTGTACTTGGCCAATGTCAAGTACAGGGTTAAGAGGCCTTATTTAACCGTGGTTTTATATCAATAAATTATATCGTATCTAATGTATTATACAAGTTTTAAAAGGGTTCGCAAAAAGTATTGATAATAACCGATGAAGTGATTAAAAGATACGATGATTTTATTAAAGTTTTTGATAGTAGCAGAGATATTTTTTGATTTTGTTGTGTGTCGTAGATTTTAGCGTAAAAGATTAGTTTTTATCTTGAAAATAATCGATTTGGAGTGATGTTTGAAACGATATTTTGTAATAAAAAAAAAAAAACAAAAAATACATTTAAATTTTATGACATTAGGTCGCAATAGTACAGTCAGCGTCATATAGTGTGAAGCAGCCAAAGTGACCAAATAGTTCGGAACACCATACAAAATATATGGTGTACCGAACTATTTGGCTACTTTGGCTGCTACATACTATATGACGCTGACTGTACAGTTCTAGATAGTAACGCTGGGAAAATGTCAAGATAAGTGTAAATGGCCTATATAGATGCGCGTTTTGTAACCGATAAGGACTCTTAAATTGTCGGGTACTGTCGATATCGCACACATATTTAGTCACCTTTGTGTATTTTTAAGATTTTTTTATTTGTCATGTCATGAGTCATGATACACATAGGATCAATTTTTTTCTACTATTTTTTTTGTTAAACACGACATAAGTATTACATTTGGTGATGCTATGGACACGGAGTCCGAATAGTACTAAACCGATTATAAACTTCAGATAAAATATAATATTGTTTTAATAATTTGTAACGCTTTAGTTTCGCTTTTCACTTCGTTTAAAATTTGTAATAACGACTGGTTTCATAATCGGAACGTAGTTACTATGGCTGCCTAAGGCGGTAATTTTTCTTTCATTTATTCCGGTTTTCAACGTTACACACGAAGCTCTTCCACCTAAATAAATTTCGCAAAGTTTCATGAAAACTGTTTGCCCCTCGGTTGATGATGAATTTACCCCCGACGTAAACACCGTAAAAGGGGTGTTATTAAGTTTAACATGTGTATTATCTGTGGCATCGTAGCTCCCAAACGGATGAATCGATTCAAACGATTTGAGTTTTTTAAATCGAAAGTCTTGTCTGTCGATATCGTTCTCTGCGGTGTTTCTTGTGTCGGCGGGTTTTTAATTTTATATCAACTCATTCTTGTAGCCAGGAGATCGAGTTTGCTCGGGTTGTTCGTGTTTTTCCGAAGAAAACTAGTTTACCTGGAAATAACACCTAGAATCTTTGTCCTCGTAAACCCCTAAAACGAAAATTTTATAAAAATCGGAGGAGCCGTTGTCGAGAACTCAATATTGCTCGTTTTATATAGCCTGTTATATAGAACTTACCACCTATCTATAGTATAGGATTCACCAGATGTGATATC
Organism: Cenopis cana; assembly: GCA_951800055.1. Lineage (NCBI taxonomy): Eukaryota > Metazoa > Arthropoda > Insecta > Lepidoptera > Tortricidae > Cenopis > Cenopis cana. The sequence continues at coordinate 4,861,312 of OX637495.1, forward strand.
TGATCCATTTTACATAATCTAATGAGAAATAAACTCTCACTAGATCCATTCCTCACCGACCCGTGCTAAAATCTAATGAAAGAAATTGTTTCGATAGTTTAGTTTAGTTTAGTTTTATTCATCTCAAAATACAATTCTCATATAACAAAATACATTTTTGCGTATACTACTAATGCTATTATGATAGATCCATTATGAATTGCAATGCATCTAGCGTGAAAGAAATTCTCACTAGATACACCGTGGATGTACTGAATGGATCTAATGAGATAGATTGGATGTCTATACCCTTGGGAATCGATTTATTTTGGCGTACTGTGACGTTGTTGCCTAAAATAAGTATTTGGCAATCTTCACTTTGACGTCACTTCTTCCGCTTGTGTCGCAAGTGAAATATATTTTTAGATTGTTGTGATAAAATAGTTTAAGAGCCGGTGACACTGAACCTAGTATGATAAGATTCCCAGATGGCATATATATAATTAGGTGCGTCATTAGTCGGGGAACACGAAACGGCGATGCTGCAATGCGAAAAACCTGGCGAAGCCATTGAAAATTAAAATTGAAAAATGATGAAAAATCCGGTTTCTAGTATGATAAGATTCCCAAGTTTCGTTTGTTCCTCGAAACAGGGGAGGGGTAGGACTATACGATAGTGCAGTGCTGCAAGCCCTCCTGGCTGGCCTTGTCAGTGGCAGCAGTATGATAAGCGACCACTTTTCTGAGGTATCTAGTATGATCGGATTCCTGAAAAAAACAGGGCTCACCTGAAAGATCAGCACTTTCTGTGTAAGAAAAACCACTGCTGCATTTTCCAAACAGTGGAGAAGGTGGTTGCTGCAGCGATTAAAGGAGCCGACAACACTGAACCTATTTCGATAGATTCCCAGATGATATATATATAATTAGTCGCGGCATTAATGGGGGTACACGAAATGGCGATGCTGCAAAGCATATGAGCAGGCAAACCTATTAAAAATCAAATTTAAAAAAATAAAAAATAAACGGTTTCTAGTATGATAAGATTCCCAAGTTTCGTTTGTTCCTCGAAATAGGGGAGGGGTAGGACTATACGATAGTGCAGTGCTGCAAGCCCTCCTGACTGGCCTTGTCAGTGGCAGCAGTATGATAAGCGACCACTTTTCTGAGGTATCTAGTATGATCGGATTCCTGAAAAAAACAGGGCTCATCTGAAAGATCAGCTCTTTCTGTGTAAGAAAAACCACTGCTGCATTTTCCAAACAGTGGAGAAGGTGGTTGCTGCAAACGAAACTTGAGAATCTTATCATACTAGAAACCGGTTTTTTTTATGTTTTCAAAATTTCTTTTTAATAGCTTTGCCTGCTCATTGGCTTTTGCAGCATCGCCATTTCGTGTACCCCCATTAATGCCACGACTAATTATATATATATCATCTGAGAATCTATCGAAATAGGTTCAGTGTTGTCGGCTCCTTTAATCGCTGCAGCAACCACCTTCTCCACTGTTTGGAAAATGCAGCAGTGGTTTTTCTTACACAGAAAGTGCTGATCTTTCAGATGAGCCCTGTTTTTTTCAGGAATCCGATCATACTAGATACCTCAGAAAAGTGGTCGCTTATCATACTGCTGCCACTGACAAGGCCAGTCAGGAGGGCTTGCAGCACTGCACTATCGTATAGTCCTACCCCTCCCCTATTTCGAGGAACAAACGAAACTTGGGAATCTTATCATACTAGAAACCGTTTATATTTTATTTTTTTAAATTTGATTTTTAATAGGTTTGCCTGCTCATTTGCTTTGCAGCATCGCCATTTCGTGTACCCCCATTAATGCCGCGACTAATTATATATATATCATCTGGGAATCTATCGAAATAGGTTCAGTGTTGTCGGCTCCTTTAATCGCTGCAGCAACCACCTTCTCCACTGTTTGGAAAATGCAGCAGTGGTTTTTCTTACACAGAAAGTGCTGATCTTTCAGGTGAGCCCTGTTTTTTTCAGGAATCCGATCATACTAGATACCTCAGAAAAGTGGTCGCTTATCATACTGCTGCCACTGACAAGGCCAGCCAGGAGGGCTTGCAGCACTGCACTATCGTATAGTCCTACCCCTCCCCTGTTTCGAGGAACAAACGAAACTTGGGAATCTTATCATACTAGAAACCGGATTTTTCATCATTTTTCAATTTTAATTTTCAATGGCTTCGCCAGGTTTTTCGCATTGCAGCATCGCCGTTTCGTGTTCCCCGACTAATGACGCACCTAATTATATATATGCCATCTGGGAATCTTATCATACTAGGTTCAGTGTCACCGGCTCTTCTACTAAAACAGCTGACGAAAGCATTTTAGCAGAAGCAAAGCTAGGCTTTTAACACGTTATGAAAGAAAGTTGGTGGCTACCAACTGAGCGCACCCGTGTTTTGGAAGGCATGTTAAGCCGTTGATCCCGGCTGCTGTTTATGGCAGCAGTCGTTAAGCCAAGCTACAGGCCTTCGGGCGGCTAGAGAACTTCTAACAGTCAAGTTGCCCACTCATTTGACAAGCCTAATCCTAATAAGGTCTTAGTTTCCCCTCGGGTTGGTGTGTGCCTAACGCCAAATCATGGGATTAAGTAACGGACTCCAGGCATCCTTCAGGATGCAACTGTACTGTGCTGGGATAACGCTAGGGGGATGACGATGATGATGACGTTATGAGAGAAAGTGATATGATAACGATATAATTCCGAGTGTTTAGAATTTTGTTAGTACCAAAATTACAAATACTCGAAATCATTTATTAACCAAATATGGAGAAGTAACACACAGATAAATCCAAATCCGCTACGCAGGCTTCGTCAGGTGGGTAGGTACAATTATGAAAAAGAAAATATTCCGCATAACGATAAAAATAACGTTATACTTTTTTTCATGTTGACTTTACGAAAATCTAGTGTCTCAAAGTTGTCAACATTTAATATATATTGCAATAAGACCGTTATTATATCGCTTAAACCAGTTTCGTCTTATATGTGTTTATCAAATCTGAAATTGCAAAAAGTAGCACTAAAATTTACATTTCATGTGCTCTGAACATTTTTATTTTGAACTAGACTGAGGCTATTCGGCCGGGCCCAATAAAATTAGATAGGGGATGGCCATCGCACACAACGCTTTACTCATACACGATGTATTGCTCAAACTCGCTCAAGCTGCATGCCATTGGCTAGCGCTATGTTTAATTAGGAATATTTTAATCAGCTGACGATTATTCTTTTGCTATTATGTAGCCGTGCGATGGCCAAGCCATTTTATATATTTAAAAAAATTAAGTAATGCGGATGCAAGTCGGTGGAAATCTTGTTCTGTGGACACCCCTTCGGTACTGTTGGCTAAAATATAACCGACTTGGTTTAACATTTCATTTCATTACTTTTTTGTTGTAGAAAAACTGTGCATCTTTTTACATGTAATGTTTTTGATGGGATTTATCTTACATGATTCTATTTCAGAAGCAATATTTGTGTGCATGTAGCGATACTTTTCTGTTCAAAATGCAATCATATTATACCATATGTGCTAAGAAAATATTTCCTTTTCATTGCTTTATTTATTATTTCTCAAACAATTTTATGCATAATATAAAATAAAAGATAACTAAATTAGATCCCCCAGATCGGAACCCTGGGGAATTCCCTGTTTAAACTTACTTTTTACTTGAGTGCGTAGCGTAAAGTATAGTAGTTAACCGCCTTGCGCGCAAGGATGCAATTAAGTCGCATGCTTCTAAGGTTGTGTGCTAGTTTAGCGCGCATTAGCATTTGGCAGTCGTACAGACTGTTATAGCCCTGAGAGCCTACCGCGAAGCGAACACGGACTATCTGGCTCCCTGTCGCACTTGCATATTCGAGCGATAGAGAGAAAGATACTTTGTATTATTATCTATTTACCAAACATTATTCGACTATGAGAGACGATATTACTTGATGAACAAGTTGTGACAATAGATGTTGCGGAACAGAAAATAGATATTTATACGTTTTCAACCAACACTGAAAAAATCAATCGAAAACAATGAAAATCCATATAATTATCAAAGTTTCTTCAAAAAATTCACGCAAATCGGTGAGGAAACAGCCGGACATACGAAAGGATTTTCGCCCAAGCTGAACCGGAGACGATTCGCTCGCGCGGTCAAAAATATATGTATTAGGGTGACACCACCAGTAATGTACAAGGCCCAATGATGTACATTAACTCTTATGTAAAAGAAAATAAGAGTCATTTATTTTTTATAGAACAATCAATTTAAATCCGTATGATCTTTGAATAAGGGTTGAAGTGTCCATTATTGGTGCTTGTTCTTAAAGTGTCGTCCATAATTGGTGGTGTCACCCTATATACTAACTTCTGCCCGCGACTTCGTCCGCGTAAAATTCGACCCCAATTTCATCCCTTCGAGGGATGATTTTCAGAATGAAAATTATCCTATATTCAGGCTATAAACTCGTTGTATAACAAGTTTCATCATAATCTGTTCAGCCGTCTTTGCGTGATTGAGTAACAAATATCCAACATCAAAAATCTAAATCAAAATCAAACATTTCTTCTAGTCAACGGGTATTTATTTTACTATATAACATCCAAATATCCAAACATCAAATATTTCGTAATTATAATATTAGTAGGATAATTTTAAATAAATAGTTAGTCATTCGCCACTACTATAACTAATCGAAAGGTGCACGTGGTTCCACTCTCCAGAAAAACTGATATTACCCATTATTTATCTATCGATATCAAATATTGAACATACGAGTAAATACGGCACGGATTCATTAGTTAAGGCAGAAGATAACCGTCAGTTATACAAACTGCAGATAGGAAATTAAACTTTTAATGTGGCGTTGGATTACGCACCTATCCTAATAACAGCAATACCTACCAATATTAAAGGCGAAAGTGGATATTTATTTCTTGGATATTACAAGACAGTGAAAATAGTGAACCTAAATAGTTTTGCATTCTTTCCCAGTCAACTAAAGTATCAAACTACACAGTCTGTTTGTTGTGTGACAATAAATATTTTTTTCTTCTTCTTCTTCAGTGTAGTAAGGTATGGCTACTAAGGGTAGCGAAATTTGCAAATTGAGTGTTACAAAATGAGCGTAACAAAACAAATGCAACTCTACTTAAAAAGTCTGTTTTAACGGGTCTAACGCGATATTTATGTATTTACCTTTTTTACCGACGTTTCGACACGGGTTTCACCGGCCGGCCGACCGGGTTAGACCCGTTAAAACAAACCTTTTAAGGGGAGGTATCCCCAACGCAAATGTCCCGCTCTAACACGCGTGAGTTTATAAACCATCCCGCTCTCTACGCAAGCTCTGCGCGCAGTTTTGTAAATATTTAGCTATAGTCATTAAGCCAATCATTTTATCAAAGCAAACCCTGCGAATTTGTCTATAACTATTTACGATCTTTAATTGAGTACAAAAATAAAACGTTAAATATCAGTAATATAGCCGTAGTATTGAAAATACATTCCAAAAAGGGGCAACTTCGCGATTTTTTTCTATCGAGTGAAATTCATCAGGTCATGTAACTGACTGCGATTTTGACTAGACAAGATCCTTATGTAACACATATATTTTTTTTAGATTTTAAGACACTATATTCTATGTCTCAGATGGTTTTTAAAAACTCAAAAGTGGTAATACACGGCTTTAAGTATGTTTACAAAGCGCGAGAGTTTAAAGTGTTATAAATGCAACTCTATGCCATAAGTGAAAAACTTTAAGGGCGATCCAATAGATCAATGACTGACTAGGGAAGGTCCACAACATAAATAAAAACGCCATTTGACGAAGATTTTAATTCCTTTAAAGGTATTAAGTCCTATCAGTAATATCCCGTATCAGTAGGACAATGGGTTTCAGGAGCGTTGGATCATAGAAGCCTAGAAGGTGATACGTTTCGATGACTAATTTGTAATAATGTATTCTTATTTCTACATTACAACAATCAGTTACAAACCGTTTGTATATCGTTACGAAAGCATAGTAGTTGATATTACTTTTTCCTTGAAGTGAGATATATTATCGTGCGCCGCACTAAGTATACTTTTGCAATTCTTCATTGTCAATGCAATCGATGCATGTAAAGATTGCAAGAGATTAGAAATTCAGAGCTGATATTGTTTCTTCCTTAGATAGTGGTAAAAATTTTGTAAGCCGATTTTCACTCAAAAGTTATTAAGTTCATGTGTCAGCTTTTGCTATTAAATGAGTTATTATAGAAATTTCATGTTTGAAATGCAAGCTGTCAGAGTGCGCGATATTGTCAATTAGGCACTGATACCACCGCTGGCGAGTAGCGAGTGCCTCATAGTAAAGCTACTCGCTAAGCGACAAAACGAGTAGAATTACTATGAGAGTACTCGCTGCTCGCTGACGGTGGGACCAGTACCTGAGCCTTTGAAGAGTTTCCACATGCCACATGCTCTTATCTATATTACTTACATTACACTTATTGTTCTTTGTCGGTTCCTCAAGGCTGTACTACACTCTTACAAAGTTTCATACCGACCCGCTTAGTAGATCGATTTGCAAATTTTGATTACTTTGTTACTTGCGTGACGAGCGTTTGACTTGTTATTGTCGAGGTGACGTTCGACTACTACGAGATAAAGCCTCATTTACACGGTGCAAGAAATTGCATGCGTATTACTCAAGCTTTATTCAGCATGACTGTTACTTGGGTAGGGCCGTCCGAACAGACATTTAATGTACCTAATGTTGGTGCTATTTTTTGGAGCATTTTCCTCATACATATTTTACGTGTAAACAGGGTGAACTGAAAGTGTAACGTTTGTAAAAAGTAAATAAATAATAAGACGTCCTTGATAACTCGACCTCAGCCTGCACACGCTTATGAATAATCTCTGTTTGTGGCACATCAAATATTTGTTCTAACTATATATGATATTTGTGTTAAGGCCGTATATTACCACTTTTGAGTTTTTTAAAACCATCTGAGACATAGAATATAGTGTCTTAAAATCTAAAAAAAATATATGTGTTACATAAGGATCTTGTCTAGTCAAAATCGCAGTCAGTTACATGACCTGATGAATTTCACTCGATAGAAAAAAATCGCGAAGTTACCCCTTTTTGGAATGTATTTTCAATACTACGGCTATATTACTGATATTTAACATTTAATTTTTGTACTAAATTAAAGATCGTAAGTAGTTATAGACAAATTCGCAGGGTTTGCTTTGATAAAATGATTGGCTTAATTACTATAGCTAAATATTTACAAAACTGCGCGCAGAGCTTTCGTAGAGAGCGGGATGGTTAATTGTAAACTCACGCGTGTTAGAGCGGGACATTTGCGTTGGGGATACCTGCCCTTAATTTTACAGTGGAATCTCGATGAGTCTCCCTTGTGCATTATTTAATTGCTTTATTGTGGCTGTGAACTAGAAAATTAAACAAGCAATGCCCGAACCGCGTAAACAAAGGCTTCCTTCCTGCATTTTTCCGTTTGCTTAGTCGATTTATGCAATATCAGGGGCCTGTACCACAAAACTTTACAAGCGTACAATTCGACAAACTTGTCAACTTTTTCTATGGAAAATTGTAAAATTTTGTCGAATTGTAGACTTGTAAAGTTTTGTGGTACAGGGGCCAGGTGCCGCATAGCCGTTGCTATGGTGTACTTAGTGATGGGCCGAGGAGAACATTCTCGCTCTCGAGAATTCCTTTCCGTGAGAATTCTCAATGATTCTCGAGAAAGTTCTCTTGAACGGAAATTTCCGAGAAAATACATTTAATCAAAACAATATAGAATTTTATCTTTTATTAATTTCTTGCTTTAACAGATTGATAAATATTCTGAAGGCAATATTTTTAAATAGACGATTCTAAATGCTAAATTCTCTTCGTTCTCGAGAAGTTACCGAGAAAGTTCTCGGGATCGTTCTCACTGAGAACTTTCTCGGGGAAAAATTCGGATAGAAATTTCGAGGAAAAAGACTACTTAATTTGGATATTTTTATTTGAAAGCCCAAATAATCTTTTTATAGGATATATAGATATCTGTTGGCTTGCCTACGTTGCTTTCGACTTATTGTATGAACACATAAAGCGAGAATTTCGGTTTACTTCCGAGAAGCTTCTCGAAATTGTTCTCGGCTTCATTTCATGTTTATGTTATACTACAATTAGCAGTGCAATAATGTCCATAAATCTTAGCTTGTTAGATTTATTAATTATTTAGTATTGGACTATTAAGCAAATGCTAAATAACTCATTTCTTTCAAGTCAATAATTTCCTTGTAGCCCTTGTAGGTGAGATATAAGTAAGATATTAAGAATTGCTAATATGTTTCGAAAAATCGAAAGGGGATCATGAGCCACCTCAGGTAGTTTTTAAAAGAAAAGGACAGGGTCATCTTTCCTGTACTCGCACCCTTTACCATAACGCTTATCTTATACTACACTACACCATTGTTTTGCCGTCTTTTAAGTAATTTATTGAATAATAAATTGGTAAAAATACACGTGCTCCAGATATAGTCTGCAACATAGGCATTCAAATTATTCAAAGTGTTATCACTGCTAATTGACGAAGCGGTCGTGGCATGCATAATGAAGTAAAGTATAGTTTTAGAGTATTTTAGAATATTGACGGACGATGGAAAAACCAAATACGTATGCTTATTTTGTGATGCAGTGTATACGTGCAAACATGTCACACGATTTGTACGGCACATGATTTCTAACTGTAAAAGTAGCCCAGTTGAGGGGAAATGTGAATTAGGAAAGAAAAGAAATATCCTGAATTGATCAATCAATCTAGTGTTTCTAATGAGCCCGTAACTGTGGATAGTGTAACGGAAGACATATTTAACGAGGTAACTTTTAATGCAATTATTTTGGAAGGTAACATGTAGAGAAATATTTGGATTTAAAAGCATAGTTCAATTATAATTAACAAAATACAAAAACATGTCATAGTTTCGAAACAGCATCGTAAATGAAAAAATGTCATATTCGTTGTTCTAAGTTGACAAGGCATTAGCTAGAGCTGTATACGTCACTGGTCTGCCACACACAAAAATATTAGAAAAGACTCTAATGTCAACATACTTATCCACACGCCTAAACCATATTTCTATTCATCGATTGATACCCAAAATAATAGGCACACGGCAGAATACTTATCTGAAAAGTTAGGCAAAACTATGTTTCGATTACACAGATTTAAAAAAATATTTGTAACTAAAACGTGTATTATTACCTTATATTTTTCCATTTGTACGATTCTGAATTTATGGCGGAAAGTTCTCTGGAGAACATTCTCGAGAACTTTCCCGGAAATTTCTCGAGAGTGATGAGAATTTTTCCCTTAAAATACTCACTTAGCCTTAAATGTCTCACGAATGCACATATTTAACTAATATCATGAAATATAAAATATAAAAATTTCAAAAATGTTCATATTTTAACTACTTTCTCGGAAATTTCCTTTGAAGAGAACTTTGCCGAGAAGTTTCTCACGACATTCTCTCGTTTCGGAAACTTCTCGAGAACGGCCCATCACTAGGTGTACTGTTTAACTGAGCCCGCGCCCAACTCATACAGTATTCCAGTGTTAAACTGCCCGCCTGGTCGTGTCGGAGGTTTCCTTGGATTTTCCCCAGGCCACTGTCCAACCGCGCACTCCTATCGCTTTATTGGGCCCGGTGTAAAAAGACACAGTCAGGTTCAAAAAATAAAGTGGAATTCAGTTTCTGAGGGAATAGCGTTAAAATGTGACAATTATACGTTATAGTTTAGCCAATTTACACATAATCTTATACGTAATTATGAATAATCATCTTCTGGGTGAGCTCGCTTCACCGTCGGCCTCAATTTTGCCCCCTGGCTAGATGCTGGTCAAGAGCAATCTAATTTTTAATATAAATAAAAAATTTACACACAAAAACATGAATTCCACTCACTCTGTGATTCCACTCATACCTAGTCACAGTATGTATGTATGTATGTAAGCACTTTATTGTACACAAAACAGGTTAAAAGTCACAAGCAAAGGGCTATATGACATAAAAGCTGGTTTTTATTGAAATAATTGGGTAAAAAACAACTTTTAAGAGAAAAAACACTAATATTCTGTTAGTGACTGCACCGCAAAGTAGTTTATTCGTCAACCAACTTTATCTCCAAAGGGCAAGTGTTCCGATTGGTAGGTTAGTCGTTACTACACTATTGCCAAATCGCATGCCCTTAACTCGTCGCGGTATGTACGTTCAGTTCATTGGCCCTATTTGCAATATACATATTTGATTAGTTCAATTATTACAGTAGGTTGTGATTTGTTTGTAAATTGTTGGCGTATTGTATGATTAATATCTCTAAATAAATATGGATTGTGCACATTTGTGATTGTGATGCAATATGCGACATTTCCTTTTCCTTGTGATAAACATTAGATATGTAACAATGTATTCAAAGATTTATCTTATTACATCGCAGGTTGTAGGTGGTATATCTTATATCTTTAAACGAGCAATTCTTGTATATTTATTTATTTATATATTTATTTATTTCGAGGATCTCGGAAACGGCTCTAACGATTTTGATGAAATTTGGTATGTGGGGGTTTTCGGGGACGAGCAATCGATCTGGCTAGGTCTCATGCCCAGGAAAACGCCGAGCAAAGCTCGGCTGTCCAGATATTTTACTATAAAGCTGCAAGGGACAGCGAATTCAATTCAATTAAATCTTGTGTTGTATGGCTCCATTAAGGCATTGATGATTGTGCCATTGTCAAGTTGGATAAGACACGGCTAGTATTATAAACTTATCGGTAGGCAACTGGTTGTGTTCGGTAGTATATCCAACCGGTCAAACAGCCAATCTAAAACAAAACACAACACAAACTACAACAAACACAAACTACAGGAAAGTATGGAGTTAGAGGTTTTAGCTCTACAGACCAAACAATAACAAACAATTACATTTAGTTGTTAATTAATAGAATATACATTACAGCCGAATGTTATTTTTAGAATGAAACACGTATTTATTTCGAGACTGTCATATATTATTCTTCGCGGTAGGTCCCTAAATACACAAGTACCCACATATATATTAATACACATCAGTAGGTAGTTGGAATTCGTTCCCTTGCGGTATCTTGGCGTTCGGCCTCATCTTTGCCCCCTGACTAGATGCTGCACAAGAGCAATCCCATTTTTGATAATAAAAAAAGTAAACACGGTCACCTGTAGGCCTAGCACATGATGGCCACGAGAGTATGTAGGCTTATCTCGAGCTATCCCTCAGATTCTAACAGCACCAATCAAAAGAAGACGCGTAGCTCGAGATAAGCCGACTCTCGCGGCCATCATGTGCTAGGCCTACTGGTATAGAAATAGACAAGGCAAGGGCAGAATGTGGAATTCCTGAAAGAGCTTCTGAGCTGAGGCGTCCGCCGGGAAGTCGGCCATCGCCCTAATGGCTCTTTCTTTTCTGCATCGAGACTCCATCGACTAAACATAGAATGTAATACAGAGAGTTTTCGATCATCTCGACAGATGTCTTGTCTGTCTGAAGATAGCTTCTGCATTCAATCTAATCACTTCTCAGAGCCGTCATTCACTTGAGTACGATTTGGAATCGAGAATATGGCCCAGTCGCTAACGCTTATCACACGTTCAAGAACAAGTAGATACCACTTTCGAGCTATCTCTCCTAAATATGTTTTTTGGGACAGAAGAGTGATAATTCGCAGATAGTGTCTCGTTGGAAACAAAAAACAAAGATGTAGTCCGTTGGCATAGTAGGTATGCCGTTCATCTCTGATTACATACTCTATATCGAGTCTCCTTTTATCAACAAAGTAAAGTGTTTTATGGAGCACACTTTGTTTGCATGAAATTGCATTACGTTATTGTCTGCGGAACAACCTATATTTAATGGCCTTTCCATTACATGTGTTTTACAACCGCCTGGCATTAACGTGGAATATTTTCCTTATCATAAGTGATATAGAAAGTGATATGCCACTTTTCGACTGTTACTTTATTTTACTAAACGGTTAAAACTCACGTATTAATTGTCACTTCGGGCGTCATGTTTCGAAGTTATAACATGTCTCACGAAAGTTTAAATTCAAGTACGACTGTTACTTATTTGCATGTTAAGGTTCAAAACTGGTGGGAACACCACTTTCTTGGGAGAACGAGCTTTGCACGGTGCAGCTATTTAAAATTGGATAAAAGATAATCGCCTAGCGGGCGCTCTGTTCGTAGACGCGTAGCAATACAGTATACAATGCGTTTTCCGGTAGTGGAAATTGTGTAGGGCTATGAAAAGCTTGTCATCGAAATTATTACCGAACACTTGAGACTAACATAAAAAGGCAATAGACAGATCAAGATTATAATGCGTCAGTCGTACTTTTTCATCATATCAGCCGTAAGACGTCCACTGTTGGACGTAGCCCTCCCCCAAAGAGTGCCACAGTGGCCGGTCTTGCCCCATCCAGCGGTCTACCCACGCTGCACCATCCAGCACGTGGCTGCCACTCGAGAACCTTTCGGCCTCAACGGGCATCGGTTCTACGTGCAATGTGCCCCTCTCACTAGTCTCACTACGCGATTCGAAGGGCTATATCAGTTACTTTGGTTCTGCTACGGACGGCCTCATTTCTGATGTGATCACGCAGAGAAACTCCATTGCCTTCCGAGTGACTCCCACAGTACAGCGCTCGTATAGTTTATCACATTCTAAATGTAAAAAAATATGCATAATAAATAGAACAAATAAAATTATAACATTGTAGTCTAAATATCCGTTCTATCTTATCTGTTATGCAGTTTTTATTACCATAGAGGTGACCTAAGAGACAAATATTTGATGTTGTATAGTCGGAAATTCGCTTAATCCAAGTAATTAGTTACACAAATACAAATTTTATAACCGTCTTATTTTAATTATCATTGTCCCCGAAGAGGAAATACATACAGACAAAGTCATATATATGTAGTCTTCTCTTCAATAAAACACCTTGTTCTTGAATAATACCCTTTTATTTTAACCCCCAACCAAGTTTTACAGTAATTATTAAATTAAATTGCAAGCGATAGTTCCGAACACAACGTCTAGCTAATCCGTCCTCCATTAATCTCCCATTCCCCATTCATTCCATTCTTATTCACACACTCTTCCAGTCGGTCATCTGTCATTCCTCTCCTACATTCGTTCCTACAGCTTCGGCCTTCCTGGACTTGCCTGGCCTCAGGCAACAATGGCCTGACATACAACAGCCGAAACCTAGCTACAGCCATACTATATAAACAATAGTCAACACATCATAAACATTTGAAACAGCTTCAACAACAATAACAGCAAGTACAGTTAGCTAAGTAACTATTTTGTAAAGTACAGTTCTCTCAAAAGTTATTTTATACACATGAATACATCTTAATAAACAAATATCATTTTAAGCATGAAAATAGTCTTTAACAGCAGGTACAATTAGCTAAATAACTATTTTACGAAGTAAAGTTATTTTTATACAAATAAACACATCTTCATAAACAGTCTTTAACAGCAGGTACAGTAAGAGATACAGATATGTAACGTCGTTACCAGAGCAATCGGTTAAGTTAGGTACTAAGTCTAACAGGTCAGACGTCTTACCATGTGTGATGTAGAAGTTCGTTGACCTCTGGCACTCGATCGTTGACCTCAGGTCATTCACAGATGACCGGCCATGGTTTCATGTGATCAGCTGACGCCGTCGTCCGCGTCGGCCCTTCTGACGAGCTGTCAATCTTCTCCACGTCGTACCTATCTTTTCCAGTGCTCGCTAGGACCTTGTAGGGTCCGAAATACTTCGGCTTGAGCTTCAGGCAGGGTCCAAACTGTGTACGAAGTATGGCCACACGATCTCCCTTCTGGTATACTCTGCTTTCTTTACGCTTTTTGTTATACGTCATTCGGTTCTCTTGCTGTATCTTCATGATCTGTTGGAGAGCGGTTTTACGACGCTGCTCTCGTTCCTCGTTGTAACTGTCGTAACTTTCCTGTTTTAACAGTTCGTAAACTTGAAGGTCGTCTTTGGTACGCATCTTCGTACCGAGTAGCAACTCGAATGGCGACGTGGCGATGCTGCGCTGATACGTACTGTTGAGCGCCGTCTGCACCCTCGCCACGTGCCGGTACCATAATTTGGGATCTGCAATACTCAGCTTAGTAAGTATAGATACGATTATACGATTAATTCTCTCTACCTGCCCGTTGCCCCTTGGCACGCCCGTCGTCACCAGAACATGTTGAATATGCTCCGTCTGGCAGTACTCCTTAAAGTCATTACTAGTGAAGGCTGCTCCACGGTCAGTTATTATTCGGGCAGGATTGCCGAATGTCTGCTGGTGCAAATATAATTTCGCCAGTGTTTCTTTGGCCGTCGTGCCTTTCGTAGGGTACACCCACACAAACTTGGTGAAAGCGTCTACTACCACCAGTAGATAGTTGTACTGCTTCTTCGTTTCCGTCAGCGGGCCAATATGGTCGCAGTGTAGTGTATCCAGTGGTACACTCCCTTTGTCGATGCAGTGCAGGAATCCTTCCTGTTTTCCTGCTTTCTTTGTAGCTAGCAGACAGGGTATGCAGGTAACCATGAATTCATCTATTCTTCTGGATAAATCCTTAATGTGGTAATCATTGTTAATCATTTCTATCATCTTCTTCTTCGCGAAATGCCCTGTTTCATGCACTTTCCTTATTATTTCAATTTCCATACCACTAGGCACTACCAATTTTGTTCCTTTATAGAGTACGTCGTTTTCCATTACATAATCTAGGTAGGGCCTTGCTCTCAAAATCTCTCTTATCGCCATCAAGCCGCCGTCATGCTCTTGGGCGTTCTTTATGCTCTCATGAAGCTCTCTCGTGACTAGTCCAACATACGGTGCCCTGCTCAGTGCGTCCACGTGTCTCATAAGTGAGCCGGATCGATGTTCTACCTTGTAGGTGTATTCCTGTAAATCTAGGGCCCATCTCGCCACGCGCGTCGACAGATCCTTCTTGCTCAGGGTCAACTCGAGTGCTTGACAGTCTGTAACAATTTTAAAGGTAAGCCCTATTAAATAAGGCCTAAACTTCTTTAAACCTTCTATGACAGCTAATGCTTCCAACTCGTAACTCGTGTATTTTTGCTCGAGTGGACTCGTCTTTTTACTCATATAGTACACAGGATGTAGCTGTCCGTCGTCTGGGCATCGTTGAAGTAAAATAGCAGCTAAAGCCACCATTGACGCATCAGTATGCATCTCCGTCTGCAATTGCGGATCATATATTCTTAAAACAGGCGCACTTGCTAGCTTCATTTTCAACTCATGAAATGCAGCTTGCTGGGGTGCCTCAAATACAAAGCTAACATCTTGTTTCACTAGCTCCGTCAAGGGTCTTGCTATGAGTGCATAGTTCGGAATGAACTTTCTGAAGTATGACGTCAGTCCAATAAAGCTCTGTAGCTGTTTAATATTAGTAGGTTGTGGAAACCTTACCACTGCGTCCGTCTTGTCGGGTGATGGTCGCACTGTACCATTCTCGACTACATGTCCAAGGTACTCCACTCGTCGTTGCACCAACTGCGACTTTCTCCAGTTTACCTCTAAGCCATACTCGGATGCTCGCAACAGCACTTCCTTGAGTCGCTCGACTGCCTGTACCTCGTCTTCTGCAAGAATTATCACATCGTCAATAAATATTAAAACATATTCCTTTTCAATCAGATCCCTAAAGATTGCATTTATGAATCTGGTAAACACCTTCGGACAGACCGACAATCCAAACGGGGCCTTAAGGAACTCATACTGCGAGTTATTAGTCACAAACGATGTATACTTGATTGAATCCTCGTGAACTGTCAAATGAAAATATCCATTCTTCAAATCAAGTGTACTAAACACCCTCGCTTTCGACAATCTATCGATGTGGTCCTCGATCACAGGTAAGGGATACTCGTCTTTTACCATCTTCTTGTTGATTTGCCTATAATCCACACAAATCCTCGTACTGCCGTCCTTCTTTTTGACAAGCACCAAGGGACTAGCATATTCAGAAAAACTTACCCGAATGATGCCCTCGTCAAGCCATTCTTTCACCTGACGTTCCACTTCGCGTTGCTCCGCCAAAGCCAGTCGTCTAGGCCTTTGCGCCACAGGGATGTCATCCTTCAACGTAATGCGTAGTTGAATCGGCGCCTCCCGCGTCTTGTTTGGCCGGTATGTTTCCACAAGCCGTTTCACTTCTTGTTGCAGCGCCGTGTCACCCACGAAACCTACAACATCAGAAACATCCACCCCACACATAATATTACGAAGCCAACCATCGCTAGACTTCAACAGAAAAACACGATTGCCCTCCATAACAAACGTTACATTCTTTAAAAACTCTTGTCCTAATATTAATGAAAATGGCATAGCGTCTCTAGGCACGATATGAAACGTAACATTCTCGTAGCACTGCCCGTCGATGACAATGTTTGTAGTTAAATAACCTACCGATTTCACTCGCGTCGAACCAAGTCCCGTCAACCATATCTCGTTACGTACGTAATCCGGAGCATTTAACGATTCGTAACACTCAACCGCTAATAGATTAATGTCACTTCCCGAGTCTACCAACGATGAAACACTTTTATCGAACAACAAAACATTTTTCATAGGTTTGTTATCGTAATTCGCCGGCTGCCGTCCGCCATTGTTGTTGATGTTCATTGCCGCCATCTTCGAGTCGTGAACCGGTCTGACATTCTCGTTCGTTTGCGTTTCGTTCGATCTCGATCCATTCGTCGTGACGTTTGACTCCTCGCACTCGTTCGATGTTGTTGACTCACTCTCGCTCGCTGCACCGGTCTTTCCGTTCGACGTCTTGTCATTCATTCGTTCCTTCTGAACGCACATTTGTTTCGCCGTCTGATGCTTCGCCGAACCGCCATATTGGTTTGAATATGAAGTAGAATTTCTGCTTGGTCCCGCCGTCGATGATGTTGCCGATGCACATTGTGATGAAATGTGACCGAACTGATTACATCGGAAACATTTTAATCCTTTTTGCTTATGCGGACACTCTATAGACAAGTGGCTACTCTCTCCGCAATTATAGCATTTCTTCTTACTAGCGTAATTTTCTGCAGTTTGCTTCGGCTTGCTACTTCTTGCTTCGTGATGTGCACTTCTCACCTTCTCTTTGATCGTCTCGTATATTTTGATCTTTTCTTTCAGGTCGGCGTACGTCGTAACACCATACAAAATCATTTTATTTACTGGCATGTCTTGAATACCTTCCACAATATATTTTATCGCGACGTAATCCGGCATTTTACCTCTTTTCCCAAGCTCCTTCATGGTAAGTAAGTAATCTAAGCATGACTCATCGGTTCTCTTTGTTCTTGAGCTCATAATTTCGTGTATCGTCTTTATATCGACTGTATCTGGGAATTCTTTCGCGATTGCCGTCTTCAACTCTTCCCATGACTTGAAGGTTTTTTCAGAGCGTAACCAGAGCGCTGCAGTGCCAGATAATGACCGCCTCGCCATTAAAAGCTGCTGCACGGGAGTCCACGAAAACACCTCGGCGTTGTCTTCCACGTCTTCTATCCACCTGGCGACAGGGTACGTCTTGTCCTGTCCCGTGAATCTTGGAATAAGATCTTCCGTAAGGTGTAACATGGCGCCGCCGCTCCGCGATGACCCACCCTCAGCGTCTTCAAAATCAGCCTGTCGGCTTGCGCGTCTTGATTCTTTACCCATTTCGTCGTTATCTATTTAGCTGTCGTCTTCGTCGTAAAGTAATGTCGAAACCCGTCGTTTTTGCGCTTACACGTCGTAACCGTGTAACTTGGTGTGATGGCACGTCGTCGTCGCCGAATCCAATCCGATGAAATTTCTTCAATCACGGCCGAGCCCCCAAAATCTGTAGTCTTCTCTTCAATAAAACACCTTGTTCTTGAATAATACCCTTTTATTTTAACCCCCAACCAAGTTTTACAGTAATTATTAAATTAAATTGCAAGCGATAGTTCCGAACACAACGTCTAGCTAATCCGTCCTCCATTAATCTCCCATTCCCCATTCATTCCATTCTTATTCACACACTCTTCCAGTCGGTCATCTGTCATTCCTCTCCTACATTCGTTCCTACATATATACGTTACCAAAGCGACAAACATATCTGTCTGTATAAAAAAAGTAATTTTCGTCATCTAACCTGCTCAGAATCGGAACGATTGGAAAAAGTGGGGGTAGGCCTTTGCCCAGCAGTGGGACACTACCGGCTCATAATAATAATAATAATCTGGAAAGAAGTATACGCTCTTCTAAGGGTGCCTTTCCATCAGAGCTATTTAAGCTACGCTACTTTGCTATGGATGTGTTAACATCCATCAATTATATTCATTGGTTCACATAGCGTAAAATTTCACCAATCATGACACTGTGACACTTACATAATATGAATAGGTATAGAGCTCGTTGTGACAATCTCAAATTTATATATTTTTACTTTAGTATTATTTTTTTCAAAAGGTCGAAAATTGCCCATTCTCTCTCCACTAAAATCGCACTTGTCCGATTCCTAGTTACTTAGTTTATCAAGATCTCGCACTCTCTTCCTAGCTATAAATCCCACATGGTGGTGGGGTCTGCATTCCGAACTAATCTTCGCCACTTCGCTCTATCCTCTACATCTTCCTTCCTGACACTACATTTTTAGCACTACATCTTTCCACCTTGTTTTGGGTCTGCCCCTGGATCTTCGAACATGGATGGAAAGCTTTAGTGCTAAGTTTCCAACGTAGTCCAGTTGGTCTTCTCTACAATCGCAGCCGACTCTCCTGCGTAATCTGCATTATCATGATAATAATGAACTGTTTTGTTTTCAGCGCGCCGCTACCACTGGGAGTTTCTGGCAGGGCTTCCTCGCATCACTATCCGTGGTCATCGTGTCAGAACTAGGCGACAAAACCTTCTTTATAGCCGCCATAATGGCTATGAAGCACCCTCGCGTCATCGTCTTTGCCGGCGCGATATCGGCCCTCGTCTTCATGACTATATTATCAGCGGCTTTCGGCTGGATCGCCACATACATACCAAGGATATACACTTATTATGTAAGCGCGGCGTTGTTCGCGATATTCGGTATTAAGATGCTGAGGGACGGGTGGAAAATGGACCCTAACGAAGGACAGGAGGAGCTAGAAGAGGTCCAGAGTGAATTGAAGAGGAGAGAGGATCAGGTTTGTTATTAGATTACACTTAAAAATAAATTTTAAGGCTTAATAATCCAAATATCCACCATCTCTTCGACTGTCATGTCTGGGAAATGTTCACATAATAAACCTTGCACATTTTATGATGGGTGGGTTTTTTCGCGGATATTATAAGATTGTCAATTGACAACAATACTCACTAAGAAACAAATACCTACTTAAACTACATACGTATCTCGGCATCGTTTCAGTACCTACTGAGATAAGAGGTTTCTAAAGGTAATGACAGGATTTGCTATACTCTTGTCTCACGAGGGTCAGACATGGTTGTCTGTTGAGTTATACATGCACAATCTGCACATTGTCTATGTGTGCGTCAGCGTAGGAGCTATGAGTTTACATTTGTATTCTTCAACAATAGTAGTTTATGCAACTGGTACATAATGAGGAGCATTAAAACACGAGTGCGTTTTATGAAAAGAGCCGAAGGCGAGTTTCATAATAAGGTCACACGAGTGTTCTAATGCCTAATTAATCTAATTATGTACAGTTGCATACACTACTTTATCTACATCCATATATTAAATCCTCTTTCATGTGTTTCGTGTGGGCACGTCTCGCCGGCGTGCGCCATGTTTGCCTCGACAGGCCGGCCCGCAGCTGTGTCCTTATATTGTACGTGATCTCATAAGAGTGTCCTATTTGGTGATCTTATAGGGGACGCGCGCAACAGCCGCACAGTATATTATAAAGCGGGGTCTTATCTACGGTTTTTGAACTTATTAAAGAGGATTTACTATATGGGTGTAGATAAAAGTACTTTAGTCAGTTTTGGATGTCACCTGACGGTATAGCTTTGTCGCCGGTGATTACGTTCAACTGGTTGAAAAACTTGAAAGTAATCAATAAAATTGGAATCCATAAACGGTATCGGTATCGGTATCAGTGGACAGAGCTTATAGTGATTTCTTTCTAATAATCTCTTGTGTAAATCTAGGTATGATTACGGTATCTGACTAGTTTTTATCTAAAACAAAAGATAGGCGGTGTTCGGGTATTTTAAATAAATAAATAAATATTTGTGGACGATCATACACAAATCAACCTAGTCCCAAACTAAGCAAAGCTTGTACTATGGCGACGATACACATACTTATATAGATAAATATATACTTAAATACATAGAAGACATCCAAGACCAAAGGACCAAATATTCGTGCTCATCACACAAATAAATGCCCCGGCCGGGATTCGAACCCGGGACCTCCAGCTTCGTAGGCAGGGTCATTACCAACTAAGCTAAAGCGGTCGTCAAAGCGGTTTTCACCGATTAGGTATCTTGACTCATCATCTAAACTTGAAGCAAAGATAATAATTACCTTTTTACGAGCTTTTTTATTAACGTCACCTGTAAGTATGTATGTTTTTAGGTTACAATGTAAGCAAATATTGGAAGTCTTTCACCTACTTTAATCAGTAGAGTTATTTTATCTCACGAGCGCGGTGGAGCCATGGTTGTGTGTTGAGCTATAATGCACATTGTCTATGTGTGTGTTAGCGTAGGCGCTATGAGTTCACGTTGTTTATGTGTTCGTATGTGTCACAAATACAACTATAGTTAACCCGCGCTCTGTGATAAAAGTACTATAAAAGGTGGCACTCATTGATGACTAATATATTAAGACTTGTAATAATCCATACTTTCATACTTAATATTATGAATGCGAAAGTGTGTCTGTCTGTCTGTTACCTCTTCACGCTTAAACCGCTGAACCGATATACATGAAATTTGGTATGGATATAGATTAAGTCCCGGGGAAGGACATAGGATACTTTGTATCCCGGAAATCATCCCTTAAGCGAGTGGAAATTTGTATGAAAGAGCGATGACTAAGGTAAGCGCCTGATATAAGTAAATAGCAATTATTTTACTAAACGGTTAAAACTCACGTATTAATTGTCACTTCGGGCGACATGTTTCGAACTCTTCGGGAGTTCTTCCTCAGGATGAGTGCGTCTGCCCCCCCGCCCCCGCCCCCGCGCTGTCTGCGCGTGCGTCACGTGCCTTGCGGCGGGCGGCGGGTAGTTCGACAGTGTGCAATCGGCGCGGGTCGCAGACGCACTCATCCTGAGGAAGAACTCCCGAAGAGTTCGAAACATGTCGCCCGAAGTGACAATTAATACGTGAGTTTTAACCGTTTAGTAAAATAAAGTTATAACATGTCTCACGAAATTTTTAATTCAAGTAAATAGCAATTATTTAGATTGTATTGCGATGAACGAGTTCCACGCGGACGAAGTCGCGGGCAATAACTAGTTAGTGATATTGCAGGCCGTTTCTTGGTTGAATCTAAAGTGATTCTTATTTTAGTAGCATGTTTTGCTGAACGAGTAGAAACCTTATAACAAGATTAAAAGGCGCAGTGTCCAGTGACAGTGCTTCACATAGCCCCTCTGTTTAATTAGCGTGTTTTTAGAAACAAAATGTTAGCCTTCGGACAAATGTTGAATTCCTTTGATACAAATATGGAAAGTAGTTAGAACTATTTAAATACAAAAGACAAATGGAATCCAACTTGCAACAGGATTCGCCGCGGTCGCCCAGCTCGTCAAATCCATCTGGACGGTCCTCTCCAAGCCCCCCTTTAGAGGAGCCCCCAAGCCCCGGGGCCACCGAGCCTATACCTGGCCCCTCCACCGCCCCTGATCCGCTGAGGGTGAACTTACGACATTATGCCTGGCAGTACGAATGACACATTAGTTTTTTTTTTCTTTTTAGCCTAGCATTTTTACTTTTAGCACATTCACATTTACTAAATACATGGAGGCTTTGCGTTTGAGAAAAGGAATTCAGCATTTGTGGATAGTTTGTGCTTTGTATGTCATTGTTGTGCTAGAAATGTAATAGCATAATGCCGCATTATTAGTACACCCATTTTACTCTCATTACTATTATAGACGCGTGTATATCCATTTAGTACCTATCATATTATTATGCCAATACAATATGGTGACAGCCTAGCTAGGGTGATGTCGGACATATAAGCATTTGTCCCTCTCGCACTTACAATTACATACTTGCAAGTAAGGGACGAATGTGCTAAGGAATTACACAACTTAATTCCTCCCGCCCCTTTCTACAATCGGCCGAACAGGGATACGGCAAGGCGACACCGTTTTACGGTGGCAGTTCCGAAAACTCGTACGAAGCGTTTTGCTTCCACTTTTATCGTGAGAACAGCCAAGCTGTGGAACTCCTTGCCGGAATCCCTGTGAACTACAACCTTTCGGTCTTCAAGGCGAGAGTGAATCGGTATTTGCTATGTAAGAGCGTTCCACCCTAGACCACAATTCGCTTACCATCAGGTGATTTGTGGTCAAGCGCAAACCTATTTAGAATAAAAAAATGCTTTATGTCTGAATTTAAACACGATCATGCTAGCATTCCTAGCTAGGCTGGTCCTGTCCAGCCAGAATGATCACGTTGAAGTATATCGAACGTATAGCAGCCGTCCCTTAGGGTACCTTTCCACTAGTGATGTGCTATGCTATGTTGCTATGGATGCGTTTATACCCATCAATCATATTCATTGAACCACAGCATAAGCACTGGTGGAAACGGGTTCAACTAACTAACTAACTATGTTTTTTATATGGAACGATGCGTGCTCTGGATGCGTGCTATGCATCTTCTTCGCACAGCTACCTCGCGGCTGCACATCTTCCTCGAACGGGAACATACCTTTGCATTAGTGGAATCGGTCACATAGTTTCGTAGCGTAGCTTTCACATCGCTGATGGAAAGGCAACCTTACTACTTAGCGAGTATATTAAGTGCTAGAGGGACGAATGCTATAATGTCCGGAATAGCCAAGCCGTTTCATATTTAGCTGGGTACAGTACACTGTACGTTAATAACCCCGTTTTTTTCGTTTTAAAATCACTATTTATTTGGTTTGTGTTCGTGTATGGTATATCATACTTAACCAAAGAGCTTCCTACCCAAACGTTATCTGGAAGAGACCGCTCTTTAACGATAAGACCGCCTGTTGTTTACGCCTACTTCAATCTTTATGTTCTGCACTGTGTTCTTTCTTGAGTTGCGCGATAGTGTTTTTGTATTGTATACTTATGTGGAACTAGCGTGCCACTGTGACCCATAAATTTGCTTTTTCATTAAATATTTGTGACAGAAGATCCTCTATTAAATGATACCTTCTGTATAAAATATTCTTATTTTATTTGATTGGCATATGTCGTAGTGTAAAGGTAAACCATTACATACTTTACACTCATTCCTACAATTTAATCATTTAATGTAATATTCTAGGATATTCGATTTTATAAAGTAGCACAAGCCGATGTCTACCGAACAGTAGTTATTGTATAAGAAGTATAGTGCATGTCATCCACGAATGCGCGCCCCTCCACAGCCCAATCCGTACAATTGCGCATAGATTAGTATGAGATTCGCTGTGGAGGGGCGCGTCGGCGTGGACGAGACGCACTATATGTACCTATTATGTACAGTTAGCATCAAGTAGTTAGTATCAAAGTAGCCAAATATAGCTTTTATTACTACAGTTATAAGGACATGTCAGAAATGTCAGAATATATTTTACTTTCTTGGCTGTCACATACGATTGTGACCGTACCTGTTATTTTACTAAATGCTGTAGGTATAGAATTGAAATTCCCCACTAAACTTTAGTAAGACGCGCGCCGACTATAGCTATAAATGCAAAAGTAGACTGTCTGTCTGTTACCTCTCGCCTCTCGAAGTCGTGATCGGGCCGTTAAACCGCTGATTTTTGATATGGATAGTTTCTATACCAGAAATCATCTTCAAGGGTTGAAAGTTAGTATGGAACAGCGATAACTAGAAAAGCGCCTGAAATAAATGAATAGCAATAAATTCTTACATGATGAACGAGTACTGTCGCGGGCAATAGTAATTCCTCAATCGCTTTTACATTTTACCGCCTCAAACTTTAACACAATATTTATTTACTACAATTTTTTGGCACATACTCTTGCACCACGAGTCACGCTTTCAAATTTACTTAATCTAGTTCTAACAATGATCTTAAATACTAATCTAGTTCTAATTTCAGGACGAAAAAGAAGAAACTCTAGAGATGCTAGAGCAAGGGCAGGCTGAGAATCGGCGGAGAAAACGGAATGCCGTCATCAAGGTGACTCTCTTTTATTATTTCGTTCCATTTTTCATATCTCGAATATATAGATAAGAGTTGTTATAAAGCTTGATCCTTCTTATAACATTGTGCAGTCGACTACAATGAAATGAGATGTATAGTGCGCGCCATCCACGAAGGCGCGCCCCTCCACTGCCCAAGCCGTACAACTGCGCACAGATTAGTATGAGATTCGCTGTGGAGGGGCGCGTTGTTGTGCATGGCGCGCACTATATAGGTAAATTACTTTATCTACATCCATATAGTAAATCCTCTTTAATGTGCTCAAAAAGTGTAGGTAAGGACTAGCTTTACAATACACCGTGACCCGCGCTCCCCGGCCCGGCTCGGAGCGGAGATGGCCATTACAGAATCATTAAGTTGAATCGTTACGGCCATCTCCGCCCATTACAGCAGCCGCGCGCGCCGCCTCCGGGTGCTGCGGGCCGGGCTGTTTCGTTAAACATGGCGCACGCCGACTTAACGCGCCCACATGAAACACATGAAAGATACAAACTCTGTGCAAGTTTTATTCGTCGGTTTTGGCACTCCCCCCATATATATTTTTTTAACATTGGATATACGAAGAACGTCAAGAAAAAAAATTCAAAAACGAAAATTAAAAAATACAAAGAAAATCTCTAAGTTCTGGCTAACAGAAAAATAAGCTTACTGACCAAAAATCATAAGTGTAATGCAAACACAAGCAAAGAAAAACATGCAGAAAGTTTGTATGGAGTTGCATAAACTACTATTTCGTTTGACACTGACATAATATATGATCTTATCATTATCACGTAGAATATTCTACTTTAACACTTTAATAGAGTTTCTATTACATAAACAATGTCTGAAAATCGTAGATTTGTAATAGAAACTTTATGCCATTAGTGTTAAAATAGAATATGCAATAATAATGTTAGGTGAAATACCTACCCGCAGAGAAAACTCGCAGAACATAAGAAAATGCATAAGTGAAAAGGGTTCTTATGGGTCGGCAACGCGTGAGTGACGCCTCTGGTGTTGCAAGCGTCTATAGGCGGCAGTAACCACTTACCATCAGGTGGGCTGTCAGCTTGTTTGCCTCCGACGTAGTATAAAAAAAAAAAAAATGCCCATAAACGAGGTGCTATTTGTCTTAGGGCCTTATCACACTTCTGAGTTGCGATCGAATTTTGTATGAAGGCGATCGCGCAGCGAGTTCGCCGCGACTGATATTTGTAAACACTCTCGCAACTCGCAAGCGTGATAAGGCCCTTAAAATGAAAGTTTGACAATTATAGGTGCTACTGCAAGCGGCTACGCTCACGTTCCTAGCGGAGTGGGGCGATCGGTCGCAACTGGCCACTGTGGTGTTGGCGACGCGCGAGAACGCTATCGCAGTGGTAGTGGGCGGCTCGCTCGGCCACGCGCTCTGCACTGGGCTCGCTGTGGTGGGCGGGCGAATGGTCGCGCAGAAGATCTCTGTGAGGACTGGTGAGTTTAGTTACCTGATTAGTCGGTAGATGGCGCTGTTCGGTGAGCTGAATCGCGCTAACGAATTATTGACAGGGATTCTATGCATATAAGGGTTAAGTCGCTAGACTTGTATTATATTGAAATTGAAAAACAAAGGATTTAATAGCCACTTAATTTTTCATATAATTTTACATCCCCCCTTTAAAATCTCCTTAAATATTAATCCTAGCGACAAAGTGTATAGAACCTTTTATGTAGATAATTTTATTTAGATTACTTATGCCTAAGAACGTTTTTCGCTATGGGTCCGTTTATGAGATTTTCATGAAAAACTAGACATGGGGAAAAGCGTTACTTTTCGATCACCGCTATTGTTATTCCCGTTCCAAAAAAATCACAATGAACAATCACCGTGACTTAGTCACTTCGGTTATTTCGAGTCACGACATTTGCGTGTCGATCGTTTCCGGCAGTTACTGATATTTTTGTAACAACTGATGTTACTCTGGGACAACGCACCGCAGTCACAGTCACAGTTGTAACAGCGGTCACGAGGCACGACGCGACGCGTCGCTTACACACGGTTCCAGTGATATCGTCGCTAAGTAACAACGTTATTTTGTAACGTTGTTAATTCGTGACAAGTCACACTGTTACTTTTTAACGGCGGATCACCGTGATTTTTTCATCGTGAAGTTATTTATCACCCACCTCTATGAAAAACCGAAAAATGGGACTTTCAAGCCGGGGGTGGCGGATGGCTACCGGGCTAAATTAACTTAGATTTACCTACCTATATTACATCTGTGCCAAATGAATTCATCCGATACCAAAATGTGCATTGTGCACCTCCCATAATACATTGGGCGACACTACTTCCCCTATTAATAAGGGTTAAGTAACTTGTATGAGTGAGTAAAGTAACATGCGCTCTGCACCGGGCTCGCCGTTGCCGGCGGACGATTGGTCGCGCTGGTATCTGTAAGGACTGGGAGTTTAGTTACTCAATTAATCGATAGATGGCGCTGTTTAGTTACTTAGCTGAGCTGAATCACATCTACAAAGGGTTGGATTGCTGGGTGAATTTAGTTCCCTAAATACATAACCTAAAAGATATATATTTGTAAATACTAGAGGTACTTGTCATATTCACTTAGATGCTTCGTCACTACACTAGGCAGATAGATATTGTATGTATCAATCAGAATTTTGCGCAGCGTGCGGCCCATAAATCACTAACAAAATGCCACAGTATCAGCTCAAGCTCTCCAAAGATGATATTAAATTTTTAATAAACCAGTGTAGGAAATAGAGTTGGATTTCCTCTGCTTCAGAGAATGAACGAAACAAAACGAATAGTTATAGTACGTTCAAAACTTTAAGGCCAAATGCTGTCAAATGAACGCAAGCAAGAATGTATTTTACAGTCAGAGTTCTTAGTCGTTTTTTGCTTGCGTTTGTATAAATGTCTTAGCTTAGGAGGATAAGACTTTAAACTCTGCAGATAATGAATGACATTGTGAAGTAAGTAATGTATTCTTTTCTTTTCCAGTGACAATAATCGGTGGACTAGTGTTCCTCTTCTTCGCTGCGAGCGCGCTCTTTATCGGGCCCGATTAGTCATAGGACATTTTGTACTGTAAGTGACAATATATACGTATGCTGTATAGTTCCTTCTTGCACTTGCGATTCTGTGGCTTCTATTCGATCGAAATATGTGAGGTGAAGCAATAAGGAGTGCTAGTTTACGTTGGGTAAACTGTCGACGATCGATATCGACTGCCAACTCAATATAAACAAATCTTAAGAGTGCCTTTCCATCCTATGTGCTATGCTGCGAGGCTGTGAAAACTTTCCGTTTCCACCAGAGACTAGGAATTATATAAACTGCCAATGCCTATACATTGTGGCGTAATTTTAAAATAATGGGCCTGCTGTAGCTAGTTTCACTATGGAGAGATCACTTTACCATTTAATTCGTATGCCACTAAGACCTCTGCTTAACACATAGCGCCATCTGTTGGGAGCTTCTTCGTTGTGTCCATAGATGGCGGTCTTAGTGGCATACAAATTAAATGGTAAAGTGATCTCTCCATAGTGAAACTAGCTACAGCAGGCCCATTATTTTAAAATCACGCCACAATGTATAGGCATTGGCAGTCTATATAATTCCTAGTCTCTGGTTTCCACCATACTGCCACGCAACTGCCGCTGCGACGCGACGCGAGTAGAGAAACTTCTACCCACCTCTTTCTAATTTGCACAGTTCAAGCGAGATAAGAGGCGCTGGGTCGCGTCAGATACCTACGACTTGGTGGCAAGTTGTGGTAGTCCATCAGTGCTATGCTATGTCGACTAAAGAACATGATTGGTGGATATCAACGTAACCATGGCAACGTAGCATAGCACATATTTGGTGGAAAGGCATCCTTACTCTGGATCGAGCCTGAGACCTATTTCGCAGTGCGGATAACAAATTTCTGGATAAGTATCATAAAAAATGATTCCGGCTTGAAAAAACTACCTCAGTATCGGGAGGGTATTATCACACCGCGATTTAGTTATGGATTCGAATAGCTGTCAATTCATATACAATCTGACCTACTAGTATATGAAAATTATGAAAATAATCGCGACTAAGTAATAGTCTGGCTAATGAAAGCGGAGACTAGAAAAAAGCGGCAAATTAAAAAGTCTGTGTTGCAACACTGTGTATAATGTCACAAAACAATGGCAACGGCGAAACTTGGGCAACAAAATAAACTTTTCGGGCTTTGTAGTTCAGTATATTATGCGGAAAAAATCCAAAACATTTTTTTTGATATTTAATTATTCAGCATCTGATATGGACGTTACAATTTATAATGCGATTTGTTATATCCTCTTTTTGCCCCGTAAAAAGCAATGTTTTTCTCAACAAATAACTGACTTTTGACACGTTTGACGTAGACATTATAGTTGCCATTTAAATAAATATCAATCTCAGCTTTCATTAGCCAGACTCTATCAAAGAAAACCACGTTGACGTAGCGTATTGTCAGCGATGAGCGGGAAAAACGATTGAAGGTGAATAGCCAAGGTTATCTCTGTGACCTAAGATGTAATTTCTTATATTTTATATGACACCTTTCATCGAAAAAGGCATGCTTCGCTAACGTGGCGCTTTAGAGCTTCAAATAATTAGGGTACTTATAAATTAATGTTCACGTCTTAGACGTGATCAACGTTCTTTTAGTTAGTCACAGATATTTTGGAATAACAGGTTTTTAGACGTTTGTAAAGGGTGCCTCTTTACATGGGGTTTTGCAAGAACTCAATCTTGAAATATATCTTGACCGAGCAATATATTGTGACGTCAGTTATATTACTATTAAGTACAGTAAACCAGTTAGATTTCAGGGACATTTCGTACCTTGTCACAGTGAAATTTATATATGAGATCTCTAGCAGCTATTGATATAAAAAGCCTAGAAGGAACTCGCTTTAAAAGGTCCTTGAGAACTTTCTTGACCGAAAATGTTTTTTATAGTTTAAACGAATTTTATAATCATGTTCATGCAGCGTAAAAACTTCCATTATTTAAACATGGGCTAAGAATTTAAATATTGTATGCCCGAAAAGGGTAAAAACTGTTGAAACGCATAAAAATACCTGTATACCTAACATTTATAACTACACAGTTTTATACAATAAATTTTCTGTTTCTGTTTCATAATAGATTTTCACTGTGACAAGGTACGAAGTGGCCCAGAAATCAAATTGGTTGACCGCTAAATACCAAGTTATACCTATGATACTAGGTATGACTTGGTATTTAGATATTACAACGGAAATTATTATCAAGAAAGTATGTTAATGGTGAATATCCACCAGGGATGAAAAAATTAAAACATAAATATCTCGAAACACTCTGATGGAAATTCACTCTTAATCTGGAGTTATAGAGTAATAAAATTCCCATTTGAAGAGAGGAGATGCTTGCCTTGATAGTGTAAAATAGTGTGGTCAGGGGCACCGTCTATATTACAAATATGTAATTGTTAAATACAAAGTTGTTGAGACAATGTGTGTGTAAGAAAATCAATGCTGTGCGGAAAATAACGTTTTGTCTGTTGTTACAAATTCTGACCAAGGAATTTAAGAAAATACAATACGTGTAAATTTCTTTACTTGCAGCATATTGTATAATTCTATATAAACATTGTAGGTATGTATAAATTGTACTCATAATTGCTAATTACTGTAAGTATATTTTGTCAATGATGACTTGCATTTTATAATGATTAGGTGATGCGCCCAACACTTAAAATTATGAATTTTAAGTCATAATACCATTTCAATTTTGTTCCATATCATTAGTGTTCGCTGTTTTTAAACTTGATCAAGAACGGAATGTGGGACAAATGGAATATCCCATTTATTTAGAACAAAACATGTTGTGTCTATTACTAGTTTTGTTCATACAATCGTTTATTTTTGACTCCACCAGTAAATTTTCTGTGATTATAAGCAGAATTAAGGTCATAAATTATGTAAAATTGTAATGTAGATACTATTTTAATAAAATGCAATGTGGCAGGTGGAAACTCTGAGACAGGGATGAATGTCCAATAGAGATGTGCTAGCAAGTGTTTTCATATTTTAGCCAGTCTTGCTTGAGAAGTTTCAAATGTATGGAATGGAAACACATCTCATTGTTCTGGTGGATATTTACTAAGACCAGAGTGAAACAAGCAGGAATGAGGTATTCCCAGGTTAAATGTCAAATTTGTATGGAGTAATCTTGGAATATACCTTATTTTTGTTTGGTCTAATTGGCACTTTGTCGTTAATACTATTTTAATATGCACTTGTGGAATGAGCTAGAGGTTCATACAAGGGTCGTTTGCAAAAAAAAAATACTTAGTTAAGGGCTTAATGGAAACAAAATTACGATCGCGTCCTTTGTGTAACAAAAGTTAGCCATACAAAATATATGAGTACCTAATCGTTACACAAAGGAAATAGTTAAGTTTTGTTTTAATTAAAGCCCTTAACTCGTTGGCTACCGGTGTCGCCGATGTACGTTATCATAACGAAAGAATGTTTTGTTTTTTTTTGCCAAGGGCTATGTACATTTTTTTTTGCAAACGAAACGACCCACAAAATAAATTCATAAGTAACTGTACAGTACTCGTCCCAGGTCTGAGCTCGTAGCAGTTGTTGATGACCGTGAAAAAAAGTAGTCTGCAATAAAAGGCTTGTACCAAAAATGATTTTATGTCACACCTGGCCATAAAGCGGCAATTACCGCACGCTCCGCGCGCGGGAAATCCCATTTCCTGGCCAGGGGGTGACATAAAATTTTGTACTTAACACGGGCGGTAATAAAGAAAGCCTCAGATCGCATATTTATCGCCCTTGCCTTCGGCTCGGGCGTCAAATACCTGCGATCTGGGACATTCTTTGTTTTACCGCCCTTGTTAAGTAATGTACTATTTCTGACAGAAAATTATCAACTCTTACCTGTCTCCCTGTCGTCATAGCGTTTAGCGTGTGGTCGAATCCTTAGTGTAAGCCTGAGTGGACGCTCGGAGCGGAGCGTTCGGCGGGGCGGGCGAGCGTGCATACTATTTGTGCGGCGGCGACTCAGGACACCAGTATGAGTTTCAATTGTTTGACATGCACGCCCCGCTGGACGCCCCACTCGAGCGTCCACTCAGGTTATACACTTAAGCAGTTGTCATACAGCGATGTCTGCCACACGTTTTGAGAGCGTCTAGCTCAGCCCCATCTATTTATTTACCTTAAGATACGGGATTGTTTTTGTAGAATGTCTGTGATGTAATTTTATTGTACCTATCATATTTTATTGCTCGATTAATGACCTATTAAGAGTATACAATACTGTTGTTATAGGTATTTGCTTCTCTCCGAATCTCTTACATTTTGTACCTGCATTAGCGGTTCCTATTCTTATGCACTCGAGATTTGAGATCAAATTCCTACCGCACATCTACAGATAGATGCCAGCAACCACAGAAATATATCAAGATAGAAGGAAAGAGTTCGGCAATTTGTAGGGAGACCGAGCGTGTAACATTTTGCGTAGGTACTTTGACGTCACGAGCGTAATTTAGTGATGAGAAACATAAGCCGCGCGAAAACGATTCAAAAGGATCGATTAGAAGTATTAGAACTCGGCACCGATTCTATGCATCGATTTAAAATATCGATAAGAACCGACAGAGGAAATGATTATTATTTTCGACAGAAGAAATGTTTTGACAAAGGAAATGAGTAAGCTCAGAATTTAAATCCAAAAATATAAATGCAGGTAGGTACCTACCTAATAACCAATAAATTGCGTTACATTTTAGTAATTTGTACATATTAGCCGCTCCAGTTATTAACTAAGTACCTATAAACGTGTACCATTTTCAGGGTTCCGTACCCTAAGGGTAAAACGGGACCATATTACTAAGACTCCGCTGTCCGTCCGTTTGTCACCAGACTGTATCTCATGAAAAGTGATAGACAGTTGAAATTTTCACAGATGATGTTTTTCTGATGCCGCTATAACAACAAATGCATATTAATTTAATATGCATAAGAATACAATAAATATTTAAGGGGGCTCCCATACAAAAGATATAATTTTTATTGCCGTTTTTATAGATAATGGTACGGAACCCTTCGTGCGCGAGTCTGACCCGCACTTGGCCGGTTTTTTATATATTCTTTGTTACAGACCATGGAAAAATCAAAGAAGTCCCGCAAAGAAATATTAGAAGCTAAGAGGAAAGCGATTAATAATATTTGTTTTGCACTACGTACATTATATAGCTGCATAATAATATAAGAACGTAATTATTATTTCGTCTGTTTTCAAATTCAATTTTAATAATCGAGTAAGAAAATCGCAGTGCACAGCACTATTCTTTAGTTTTGACAGAAAAAATGACTATAGACCTTGAACGTGACTCGACAGTTTGAATAGCTTATTTTTACATTGCTGGTTTTGAACGCACGCCAGGTCTGGCTCGTCAAATTAAAGCCGCAATGGAAAGCTAGCGTTGACACACAATCGCCCGCTACCGTTATGATGAAAATAATAAAATATTTCGTTTTTTAATTATTAACAGATATTTAAGGACAAATTGTACTTACCAATGAAAGGAAATACCTCGATTAACAGCTCCAACTTTCTTGGATGTGTTTGAACAATTAATTATTGCGCAACGAACCATTTTGTTTTTAAAACCTGGCGTCGCACGCATAACGCGATCGGGAGCACACTGAAGTTTGCGGCGAGCAGTTGTGTCTCCGGGACGTAATTTCGCCACGCGAGGTACATACACTCGTTCCTTCTATCTTGATATATTTCTGTGCCAGCAACTATATTTGGACACGTATTATTTTTTGGCAATTGTCTATTCCAAAAATGGGACTAATAACAAGCTATTTTCTCTAAAAAAAGCTATCCGGGATATCGTTTTGCTAAGTTATTTACGAACATTTTAGATTACCTTTGATATGTCAATGGGGACTAAGAAGGTATTTAACTAATATATATCCTTGAAGAATTCCGATTTACATTAAAATGAGACTTTTCCGGCATTTCGATTGATATCCCCATTTTATGTGTCAATCTTTCAAAATCAGAATGACAAAGATATTAACGAAAAGCGATATCTAGGGACGTCATATTCGGTCATTAAAGACAAAATGGAATTGCGCCCTTGTAATTAGAAATGGAAAGTTTACTGTAGTTTTGTTGTTACTGCCTCAAAGGTAGATTTACATTAGCAAGTGTGCAAGTTTTATTACAATGCGGGGCCGCGCGTTACGCAGGTAAGATGAACGCGTTTAAGTTTAAACCCTGCTATGTATTTCAAATACCCTGAAAATTGCACGCAAATTCTTGCTATCATTTGGCAAGTAAAATCTGTAACTTAATACAATTTATGTCACACCTAGCCATAAAGTGGCCATTATCGCACGCTCCGCGCGCGAAAAAACCCACTTACTGGCCAGAGAGTGACATAAAATTTTGTACTTACCACGGGCGATAATAAAGAAAGCCTCAGATCGCATATTTATCGCCCTTGCCTTCGGCTCGGGCGTAAAATACCTGCGATCTGAGACATTCTTTGTTTTATCGCCCTTGGTAAGTAATGTACTATAATGCGAGATATTTGACTTGTATGTATGTATACGTATGTAAAAAATGTTATACCAATTAAGGTTTATTTTTATAAGTACAAAAGTGAACGTCTTTATCATGTTTGATGCTTTTGTTAAGTGTTGAATTATTTAAAGTATTATTTTTTATGTAAAATTTAAATAAAAAATAACTGTATATAAGTGTTTTGTTTCATTCACACGTCCTAGGGTTATTTTACCTTTTCACCGCCATTGACTTGTATCAAGTCAGGACATTAGGTGATCCACACGCCAATGACTTCATATCGAGTCGATGTAAAGGCAAGCTACGTGCTACCAAGTAAGGTTCATTTTCAGTCTTTTGCTACGGAGACTGGCGTGTGAGGCACAACTTACAGAATCTACTGTGGTGGTGAATAAGTCAAGTGAAATATTTTGAACACAAAATGAAACCATCGTGAAAAATTAGCATGCAATTTTATTTCAGTCACAAGGTAAAATAAACATAAATGAATGACAACCTGTCACAGCTAAAATGATTGATTAATCATTGATTAAAACTTTCCAAAATTACAACATTAAAAAAAACATTACAACAGAAACAATATTGACTAATCATTGATTAAAGCATTCGAATACCACAACATAAAAACAAATTCTCATATTTAAAACAACAAAAAAAATCTTAACTAATATCACTGAAATTAATTCGCAAAAACGATAACTTATTTTGCAGTCACATGATATCAATAAAATGCGTCGAAATGATTGATTGTTATTTAAACGGTTTTTTATCAATACTTAGATATATTCGTTTTAATCCATTTGTGGATGTCATTTTATAAGTGCCTACTTATGTACCTATTTGATAGGTGAGGCAAATTCTACTGATAATCACCGGTTTTAATCTGCAAGTTTATTAAAATATTTTATTATCTGATTATGTACTAGGTACATAAATTTCACAACCCAGCCTATTAAGTCTCGCTAGCTGGCCTAGCGAGAATATATGTACTACATAGAGATACTTAGTAAGTATAGTTCGTACAAAACTCTAAGGCCAAATTCTGTCAAACGAACGCAAGCAAAACTCTACTTAGAGCTCCGACTGTTAGGTAGATTTTTGCTTGCGTTAATTTGCTCGCTAAGTGTCATAGACCCGAATGTAATAGGTTATTCTAGCCCAGCCTATTAAGTCTCTCTTGGTGAGGTAGACCCGGATGTATTACGTATATTCTCGCTGAGGTAGATCCGCTAGATGAGGTAAACCCGGATGTAGTACGTATATTCTCGCTGAGGTAAATCCGGGTAGGAAGTATACACTCACCATGTGAGGTAGACTCTGACGTATATTTTCGCCGAAGTAGGTAGTATATCCTGGCTAGGTTAGGTAGACGGGAGTAGTATCTCTCGCTAGGTTACGTAGACGGGAGTAGTATCTCTCGCTAGGTTACGTAGACGGGAGTAGTATCTCTCGCTAGGTTACGTAGACGGGAGTAGTATCTCTCGCTAGGTTACGTAGACGGGAGTAGTATCTCGCTAGGTGTGGTAGACACGTAGTATGTAGATACTCACTACGTGAGGTAGACCCGGATGTAGTCGTCCGCGGCATCCATGACGGCCGGCGTGACCGCGTGCGCGGGGTCCCGCGCGGCCGCGTGCGTCGGCAGGAATAGGCACATCTGGCTGCTGCGGCCCCACGCGTGGTTCAAAGTACCTACACAAATACATACATTAAATCATAAAAAAAAACATATTGTAATAAGCGCATATGGCATGGCCCATCAACGCCCATACGACCAACGCCCGTCAATGGCACAGCGCTCAAAACTGCTTATGCCTATGGACTGGATTAAATTATGTTCATTTCATTTCATTGTAAAATATCTCGTATTTAGGTTTAAAGAATCTTTATTACTCATAAGAATTTTACAATTCACTTACATGAGTTACTAAACTATGAATGTTATATATAAAAACTTAGCGAGTACATGCTTTTCGCTTTAACATTTTTGTAAGTATTTTAATAAGAGTGCATAAAAATAAATTGACTTAAAATCTATGTGGGTAAACATACAAGGCGCGCCCAGCCACATGTAAACAAAGAACCGCTCGCGCGCTCTGCTACTGCGGCGATAACAACAAAGTTGCATAGACACAGCTTACAATTACAGTAAAGGCACTATGATACTTAGTAGGCAGTTAGGTACGAATAAAATTTCACATAAAGTATTTAACATTTTGAATAAAATTACACATTAGTTGACTAAATTCAGTAACTATTTGAGGAGTTTGGGGCTATTTTAATATATTATATATTTAAGGGATTTTTCTTAGTTCATGGCCTTCAACGTGGCTGTGTTTAAGGTTTTCGTGAGCAAATTTAGAAGTGCCTCCTCCTTTTCCACAAGTTCTGTAATTGTAGTAGTGGGTGTATCCTGGTATTTGAATAATTTTGATCTCGTCTTCAGATTTTATCCATGTTTCCGTTAGTATGATAAGATGTAAAATGCTTTTGAATGACTTGATAACACATTTTAGCTCGTATAGTTTGCCAGGCTTCACAATACTCCGTACATTTGCATTTAGACACTTTTTGCTGGTGGTTACAGTTTTGTAATCTTTGGTGACTTGATGTGAAATGTCGTCTTGAGGTGTACTGTTTACGGGTGTGTGTGTCACTTGAGGCTTGAGGCATGCTTGTCTAGGTTTAAATTTAGTTTTTTGGTAGGGATTTGATGATTTTAGGTACCCCTTTTATATATTTAATTATAAGGCCACTTTCACCGTTTGCAGTTCTTTCCGTAATTTCTTTTTTGAGGTTTTTGTAGTAGGTCTGTTGCTGTCGAGTCTGATCAGAGTATATTTTTATAGTGTTATCACTTAGGTTGCGTCTGCTTTTTAGAATAGTTAAAGCGGCATCTTTTGACGCAAAACTTACTTTTAATTGACGTATTTTGTCTGCTTTATATTTGCCCAACCTGTTAATAGTAAGAGGTTGCAAGTTTTCTGATGTGATGTTGTGTATAATATCAAGGACTTCTTCCAGATCTTTAGAAGCCCGTTCAGCGGGTGTGTTTGCCGAGGGCTCTGGTATACCTTCAATGATGATGTTTTTTTGTCTTATTGAGCGTTCTCGAACTTCTGCTATCACTTCTTCATTTGAACTGGTGTTTGTCGCGGAGCTAGCAGGCTGGACTAGCTGAAGTTGAGAGACTTTCTGTTCCAACATATCTATTTTATTTTTCGTATCGACATTTTGTGCTTTTAAATTGGACATCTCGGTTTGTATGTTGTTTTGCTTTGCCGACAGACTTTCTATTGAAATTTTGTAATTTTTCATTTCGTCCTTGATTGTGGCAATGTCCTGAGAAACCTTGTCGATAGTTTCAGTTTGTTTATCTGTTGTAATTTTAGCATTTCGCATGAGGTCCATCAGTTCTTTCATTTCTCTTCGTAGCTCTGATAACTCGGACTTAATTTCATCACCATCGTTAGTGTACTTGCGCTTGAAGCTTCGTTGTGAAACATTTGTCTTTTCAGGAGCATCCAGTGCTGTATCGAACGTGGCTAAATTTGGATGAGAGCCACCTAGATTGCTTTCGTTAAGAGAGTGCTTCGTTGACATGGTTTATCTAAACCACCGGAGTGGACTTTCTGAATATGTATTCTGTGTGTTATGCACTCGTCTACGCGACACAGGTACGCCGAGACTATGCTTGCGTCTCTTTTGTCTAAGCCGAACGTCGTAGTCACTCGGGTCACGTATGTCTTAACTTAAACACTGACTGCAGAGTAATTTCACATCTATGCACTCACTTATAAGTATCAATTTGTATTGCACGTTATTTGATTATTTCTAATAAAATTTTGCGACACGTCTGCCGCTGTTGCCCGCCAGTAGCATTTACTCTGGGAAACCAAAAAATTGTCATCGTCAGTTATGTAGGTAGGTACAGCCAGAGACTAGGAATTATATAGACTGCCAATGCCTATACATTGTGGCGTGATTTTAAAATAATGGGCCTGCTGTAGCTAGTTTCACTATAGAGAGATCACTTTACCATTTAATTCGTATGCCACTAAGACCTCTGCTTAACTCATAGCGGCATCTATGAACACAACGAAGAAGCTCCCAACAGATGGCGCCATGTGTTAAGCAGAGGTCTTAGTGGCATACGAAGTAAATGGTAAAGTGATCTCTCTATAGTGAAACTAGCTACAGCAGGCCCATTATTTTAAAATTACGCCATAATGTATAGGCATTGGCAGTCTATATAATTCCTAGTCTCTGGTACAGCTTTAATAAAATTTAATTGATATAATGATGGCGCATCGAACGCAAATATGAGATCCTAGAGGAATCGACGGAACTTCTTAAATGCCATGGTTGTGTGTTGAGCTATACATGCACGTTGTCTATGTGTGCCGTGTGTGCGTCAGCGTAGGAGCTATGAGGTCACGTTGTCCATGTGTTCGTATGTGTCACAACTACAACAATGGCTAACCCGCGTTCGTGAGATCGAATAACTATAGCATGAGTGTTACCGTAGTACCGCAGCGGGTAGTCCCTCGGGCTGTGCTGACGCGCCAACAGGCACGCGGGCACGTCGCCCGGCGCCAACACGCGCGCCGGCCACCACGAGCACGTGCCCAGCTTGTGCCACACCACGTCGTCGTACCTGCACACATCAGCCGTGTTCCGAATCACGCTAAAAATGCTCGCAGCGCTTAGTACTGACGGCCGGTCCAAATCAAATAGCGCGCTCAAGGCCGCGTGAGAAGTGTTTTGTTTCGGACCGGTATTCGCTTGAGCGCGCTTACGATTGGACCGATTCACGCTCATAGCCCGTGTTTACTGTCGTTTTCATATATCAAACGTCAACTTGACGTTTGGCTCAAGGTGCTTACGCCTGGGAGTGTGAGCACCGTGAGCGCCGTCCATGACATCATCAGTGACGTCACGACATCTCATGTAACGCTGTGAGCGTGATTCGGTCCGATCGTAAGCGCGCTCAAGCGAATAGCGGTCCGAAACAAAACACTTCTCACGCGGTTTTTAGCGCTGTAAGCGTGATTCGGAACATGCCTTAAGGGTGTCTTTCCATTAGAGCTATGCTGCGAGGATGTGAGCAGGGTTCGAAATAAAATAAATAAAATAAATATTTGTGGGCAATCTTACACAAATCAACCTAGTCCCAAACTAAGCAAAGCTTGTACTATGGGTACTAAGCGACGATATACATACTTATATAGATAAATAAATACTTAAATACATAGAAGACATCCAAGACCCAAGAACAAATATTCGTGTTCATCACACAAATAAATGCCCCGGCCGGGATTCGAACCCGGGACCTCCAGCTTCGTAGGCAGGGTCACTACCAACTAAGCGGTCGTCATTATCAAGATACAATACAAGATAATTATGGTCTTTGATAATTATCGCGATAATTATCCCTGGTATGGGTAGAGGGTAGTATACGTTATTTTATAAGTGAAATTGATTTTCCTGTGTTACAAAAAAATAAAATATTTTGGTGTTTTAGGCTACAATTTTAGGGTATTATCAAATCGATAATTATCAAAGCATAAAAATCACGATAATTATCAATGATAATTATCTTGATGATATTTATCAATGATAATTATCCTTACGAACCCTGGATGCGAGTTGCTATTACTCATTCTGTGCTATAGCATAAAAAAATGGTGCTTACCCTGGTTTGGGTCCCCACATGCAACTGGGACAGGGCAGTGACTCCGGTGACGCGCGGGTCACTAGTGTGCGCGTGCTCGAGAGGACCTTCGATGTGCTCACGGTTTCGGAGTACGGCTTGTTCGGGGGGTTCTTGCGGTCTGGACATAACATGATTATTAAAGTGTGGGCCAAACCAGGGGGCTTTCACTCCGTCTGTTCGCCGCGCCGCTGCAAGTACATCCCTAGGTGGTACTCATTCAGTGGCGGCCGCGACGCTGCCGGACGGTCGCGTCGTCTCGTCATTCGCTTGGTGTGGTCAACATTTGTTATTTACCTATTATAATTTGGGGTTGTAAGTTGGCGATTTGTTAACAGTGCAACTTCTGTACGTAGTACTATTACTTATTCTGTGGCCAAACGGTCGCCGACAACCCCTACGAAGCGACCTTGGACCGTTTTCAAACGAAATTTTGCTGGAAACAATAGTCGACACGGTCCACACGGACCAAGGTCGCCCGGCGGAGGTGCTCACGGCCGCGGACTCGACGCTAGCGGGCAGCGGGGCGCCGCCAACAAAACGTATACAGACTTGAATGAATTTGTCCTGTACCCTTACCATGAGTTTGCATTTTGCAATGCTTGCATTACCGTACTCGCTAGCGACTGCGTAAACGATTTAGTATGGCGATTCTTAGTTCTATTGCGTAACCGCCAGATGCGCTATACTTTTGTCCACACTAAATCGTTTACGCAGTCGCTAGCGAGTACGGTAATGCAAACATTGCAAACCCATGGGAAGGGTACTGGACGACAGCGGCGCGATTCCATTATACTCGTGCCGCCCCGTTGTCCGCTCCGCTGGCTTCGAGTCAAGTGAACTCGGAGCTCCTACGCTGACGCTCACATAGACAATGTGCATGTAACTTCAACACAACCATGGCCCACCCGCGCTCGTGAGATTAAAGTACTGGGGGCCGATTTTTGAGTGTCTAACGCTCGACATTTGTCAAAACATCATAGTTTTTTGACAGATCTCGAGTGATAAGTCGAGCGTTCGACACTCAAAAATCGGCGCCCTGTACTGATGCTACTCACGGATGATGGTGACGAGCCACTCCTTGCGGCAGGGCGGGTGGTAGGTGGCGGGGCAGCGCGCGCACTCGCGCCGGCGCCCGCTCGACTCGCCGCACACCAGGCACCACGGCAGCGGGGGCACCGTGCGGTGGGGGGAGCTCTGGAATTTTAACAAAAATAATATTTATGTCACACCTGGCCATAAAGTGGCCATTATCGCACGCTCCGCGCGCGAAAAAACCCACTTCCTGGCCAGGGGGTGACATAAAATTTTGTACTTAACACGGGCGATAATAAAGAAAGCTTCAGATCGCATATTTATCGCCCTTGCCTTCGGCTCGGGCGTCAAATACCTGCGATCTGAGACATTCTTTGTTTTACCGCCCTTGTTAAGTAATGTACTATTAGAATACGGAGGCAGACAATCATAATTGCCAGATGGTAAGCAGACCGTAACCTGACGCTTGCGACTCCATAGGAACCACAAGCCCAGATACTTTCTCAACATATCACATCCTCGGGACCTTAGACTAGACACTGCAACCTCCACCTCGTTCTGTATAGTGCGCGCCATTCACGACGACGCGCCCCTCCACAACGCATCTCATACTAATCTATGCGCAATACGGTATTAAACCCATACTCAAATCAGCAACTTTTTATTAAATGTCAAAAACGATTTGTTAATATGAAGTTTGTAGGGAAATACTGTCTTAGTGACGTCACTAAGACAGTGTGAGTAGGTTTGTTCAAATCAGCGTCCTTTTTAAATCTTTATGCTTATAAAATCTTTCAGTTAGCTAAAATAAATTAATAATTGATGTTTTTCGAGTATTTTCGTTAGATCTTTTATTAGTCAAGTAAAAAATAATTTATTTTTACTTTAGTTTAATACCCTATTGTACGGAACGGGCGGTGGAGGGGCGCATCGTCTTGGATGGCGCGCACTATACCTCTAGTATAAGTTTTACCGAAACAAAACACAAATGAACACGTTCGTGTTTAGTCTTAGAGTATATGGCAAAAAATAGTTACCATCCAAGGCCACCAGAGGCGCTGATCGCGTTGCCTTACAAAATGAGACTAAACGCAAACGCGTTCGTTTGTGGTTTGTTTCGAAAAAACTTATACTTGAAGTAAGGTAAAAATACTACCTAGTGCTCGACGCTGCACTAGTATTCGACATGGGCACTTTATGTCAAAGTGACAAGGCTTAAATTCCAATAAAGAAAAATCTTCGTTGTTCGAATTTCACCTATATGACTTTGACATAAAGTGCCCACGTCAAATACTAGTGCAGCATCGACCACTAGTACTTTACTGAATATTGGCAGCCCTTTCCGTACGTAGTGGTACAGTCAGCGTCAGATAGTTCGCCAGATAGTCAGATATGCAAGTGGCGAAATACTTTGTTACCATACAAAATATATGGTGTACAGAACTATTTGGCCACTTTGGCTGCTACATAGGTACTATATGACCACAGAATAAGTAATAGTACAAGTACAGAAGCTTCACTTTCTAACAAAAACGGCGTTTAGGCATAAAAAACATGCCTACTCTGTGCATCTCTGTCTATCGTATAACTTGTATTCATTCACACGCGGCACGTGTAGCGCTAGGGCTATCGACTCGTCGCTCGTCGCGTTCTAGTTTGCGGCGGCAGCGGTATCGTGGATATAGACGCGTCCGCGCGGCGGCGGGCGGCCCTCGACTGACGGCCGGCCCCGGGCCGAGCGAGCGGTAGGCATTTAAAGCGACGCGCGCCTCCCACTGCAAGCCCCTTGATATGACGTTGAATCTACGTCGTGATCCCGTCCCGTCGTCGTCGCCTTTGATCTAGTCTAGTTACTCACATTCTCAACTTCCTTCTCAATCTGTGGTAGCCGCTTGTGCACGTAGTGGTACCGCCAGCACTGGTGCAGATAGTCCTCAATCTCGCGCTCCGTCATAATGCCTTTAATCACAAGCTCGAATTTGTCTTCAGTACTCGCGTTCACATGGTGCAGGTAGTCTAAGGTTTCTTGATTGTTGATCGTTTGGTGGTCCAGCAATATCTAAATAAATGGATAGCTGAATTAGTTTTTTTTAATGTTCTTGTGATGCACACTGCATGCTAATTTGTAGCTAGCTTTGTAGTGTGCCAATGGGCGAAATATATAGACTCCATTATAGTCAACAAAAAAAAAACCTACATAATACCTATATATGTTTAACAAATAAATAATTTCAGTTTTGAGTTTGAAACCAACATGAGAAAAACAGTGAAGTATTAAAAAATATATACAAATCCTTTTTTGATACAGAAATTTACACTAATGTGAGACATAGTTACACTTAATGTGAGAACAACGGTTGACACTCACTTGGAAAAGTCACTATTTGGGACATGTTTCGGACTGCTATTGAAGTCCTTCATCAGGTTGAGTGGTGTTACGATAACCTACCGCGCATCACCACTCAATCTGATGAAAGACTCCAATCGTAGTCCGAAACATGTCGCAAACAGTGACATTTCCAAGTGAGTGTCAACCGATGTTAATATTATTTTTTGCTATCATGCATAATTATCATGTATTGCATCTTGTGTCGCATTCTCATGGGCGATATTAATGTTCTGATGAAGTTACCTTGTAGTATGTATCGAAAAACACCTCCTTCCCCCTCCGCACAAATTCCCTGAATGAATTCTCTTTGCCCTGCCGGAGTGGTTGGTGCGACTGATCGTACTGCGCATTGAAGTCCGGAGTCTTGTAGTGATCTGGTTTTATGTTGAATGGTAGCAGAGGGTCCATCTTCAAAGTTGGCTACAATGGTAAGCGGCATTACAACCTACATAAGCAGTGGTAAACAATGAAGCCTGCCTGAATAACCTCATGTAGGCCTAACACATGATGGCGGTGTCAGTTTGTCGGCTTATCTCGAGCTATCCATCACTTTCTAACAGCACCTATAAAAAAAAGACGCGTACCTCGAGATAAGCCGATATACTCTCGAGGCCATTATGTGCTAGCCATGCTGATGTTCAAAGTGATAGTACAAGACAAATTCACTTCAATGGAATTCATATCTTTCTTACTTTGAAACAGAGTTGCATTTGTTTTGTTTCATTCTATTCCAAAACAAAACAAACTCCACTCTATTTCCTCTGACAGAAGATTAAAATTTAATTGCCCCTCACTCTCAACACAGTGCAACCTCAGGCGCTCTTACCATCGGGGGTCTAGATTGGCTAGGTACTTCTAATCAGGCTATTCAAAATTTGACTGTCAACAAGAATTATGTTTGTTATGGGCTACCATTAGTGTTAGGGTGTACTTAAGTCATGGAATTAACAAATACAAATTGCACCTTTACAATATAACCAACTCAATGAAAACACATTGACATATTGCATTGAGTCGGTTTTATTCTAAAGCTAAAGGTGCGAAACACTTAAATAGAGTTACCTTCTTCACAGTCACTTGGGGCTTGTTAGGCAAGCCCTTTGGCTTGAAAATTCTACTGGGTCCGTAAAACGGTCGGCCGCGTTCCGCAAGCCGCAACGAAGTCCAAGGCACCCACAGCCGCTGCCGAGAACTCCATGTTTCCACGTGATAACACAGTTCCATCTTGAATGTGGTTGTACCATCTTCTTCCACTGTAATACCTAGAACTGTTTGGACTACCATTTAACTAAGACTGTTCCGGCGCAGCGAGCGGCGTTAGAGGAGCAAGATCAAGTCTGGTAGTTGCGAAAGTTACGTACTTACAAAAATCTGACTACATAAATACGTGTAGGTATTGGTATATAATAATTAGTACCTATTTAGGAAAGAAGGAATCATTCGCATTACTATAACATATTAACATATATTATACATCACAATAGGTATCAATAAAACTTACCTTTGTCTCCATGAAAGCGACCAGTCTTGTCTTTCACGACTGTAACTTTGGCGTAAGTTTTACGAGACAACCACGCCACGCCGACGTCGCCCACCTTCCATATATAAATGCATTCACTT
This sequence comes from Cenopis cana, assembly GCA_951800055.1. Lineage (NCBI taxonomy): Eukaryota > Metazoa > Arthropoda > Insecta > Lepidoptera > Tortricidae > Cenopis > Cenopis cana. The sequence goes on from OX637495.1 coordinate 4,906,149, forward strand.
TTTTCATTTTCACACATGATTGTTATACTTACAATTTTGGGAATCCATGTCCCCATGCGAAGAAAGCCAAAGCATAAACTTGTAAAAGTAAAGTCAAAGAAAGTTTGTTGAGTGTTTTTGACAGATAAAAATTATTTTCGGGAGCTAACAATCACTAACAATAGTCAAATAAAAGTTTATTAGTTTACAAAAACCAACATATCCCGTGTAAAGTTAAAAAGAAAATGAAAACTAAATATATTTTATTTATATTTTATCATTACTTAACCATATCAAAGACTACTTTGAATTAAAATGTAATAAAAAGGAAAAACTGGAAATGTTGTTAATCAAGGCATCAAGGCGGCAAAATTTAAAGCGATTGAAAACCTTGTTGACACCCTCGTTTGCGATTGGCTGGAACTCAAAGTTACCAATGCTACCAACCTTTACAAACAATGAACAAAGTGTTGCCATATTAACAATTGTCATTACAGCGCCATCTATTATTGAGTAGCATTACTAGTTACTTAGCATACTAGCTTTGTTAAATGAAATATAGATGTCAGCAGGAGTGCTAAATCACGTGTTGCTTTAAATGTTAAAAAGTAAAAAAAAAACATAAATACTCGTAATTTTAAACGTTTAAAACTTTTCCCCGTTAGTTTCGGTTTTGAAGCCCAATTATTTTTAAATAAATCTTGTATTTATCACCCTACCTACATAATACACGAGAAGCTTAATTTAATAAACAGCTAATTTAGGAAATAATTATACCCTTACCACACGGACATGCGAAAAAAGAAGAGAGGATAACGTTCAGGATAATCGCTACCCTGTTATTTTATTGATTCCGCCGGCCGGCGCAGCAACGCCTCTGTCGGCATATTGTGGAATCAGATCAGTGGCAATGGCAAGTCATCTTTATGTAGAGTTCGGAGAATAAGGCTTAGAATGATATTTAGAGGCAATCGGGTACAGGTATTATGAACAATCCTTTTCCCCAGGCAATATGAAACTTAAGTAATGGGGAAAACGTTTCTTACTTTTATCTGGGTCTAAGTTTTAACGTTTTAACTGACACTTATCATTTTCGATACCTATTAGTAAGTTAACATCAATGCACTCTTTCTACTTTAAAAGAACATACGAAATCCAAACTGTTGTTGGTAAAGTAAATTATCACTATAATTAGTTATTAGTAATATTAGTTGTGTTTAATTTATTATCTCTTCGCAAAACGCTTTTGTAACTTTTGATGTTTACATTATGAACCTCCAGGGGGTCGATTTTTGAATCTCACCAAGTGACTAATTCTCACCGATGTGAGTGATTTCCGAAAGTTCGTATTTTTGAAACTCATCGGTGTCTTACATTTGTCATACCTATGGTATCGATTTACGAGTGCCCAGTCGTAATTGAAATCACCATGCGATTAGTTTATAAATGTATTTTTTTATTAATAAATTGAATGAGAAGCTTTCTTAAATGATTTTGTCCGAAGATATGAATGTGAAACCTTCATTTGAAGATTGCATATAAATATCTTGGGAATGGCAGAGAAGAAAGGTAAGAATGAAAATAACCTATAAGTCCGTTTCATACTTATAAGAAATCCATATCTAATTCATATAATAATAGATAAGATAAATAGATCATGATTTAATCACAGATGCGCAGCTTGTACCAATCTTATTCGAGAGCAAAATCACATCTCTGAAGTCTTTCTTTTATAAATAACAAGTACCCCACGGCCACGCCGAGCTGTGATTGGTCGATCTCCCGCGAGGGGCGTGGCCTGGTCCGGCGCAGCATCCAATGGTTATCGCAATCTAATGGGGACAGATTATGTAGGGGACAATCTTATATAAGTTAGGTATTCTTATCGATAATAATATACTTAAACGAGACGAGTTTAGATATTTTTTTGTTAGTTGATAGGTTGCTTTGTTTTGATATGGTTTCTTGATTAAGAGTATTGATATGTTTTTTTTATAATCAGCAGATTGTGGTTTAGGTAACTACGTACGGATACTTGAATCCGACTTATTTTTGCTCTTGAGTCTACGACTAGCCAGCTTAGAAGCTTGTCAACCTACATAAACACAGGGTTAAAACTAACAGGTAACGGAAAAGTTCCCATGGAGCTAAATTGAAAACTTAGCTTACGATATGTCTAATATAATAATATACATACATACATAATCAATCTACTTAACTACCTTACTTGTGCACAGATACCTATAACAGTTTCATCTTCATCATTCTCTTAAGAGCTGGGTTCTTGTTGGCGTAGCTTGATGCAGTTCCCTCCATCTTTGCTGGTCCGAGGCCCTGCTTATTTTTGGCCCCAAAATTACCTAAGTATTTATAACAATTAAATATATGTTCGTTTAGTACCCATAGCAGGTACAGTGGACATTCTTACACAAATCAACCTAGTCCCAAACTAAGCAAAGCTTGTACTATGGGTACTAAGCGACGATATACATACTTATATAGATATAAATAGATATTTAAATACATAGAAAACATCCAAGACCTAAGAACAAATATTCGTGCTCATCACACAAATAAATGCCCCGGCCGGGATTCGAACCCGGGACCTCCAGCTTCTTAGGCAGGGTCACTACCAACTAAGCTAAAGCGGTCGTCAAATGTGTCGCTACTTTTGATGCTGACTGTACAGAGCTAACAGAGCCTTATTGAGCTAACTATGTCGCTATCTAGGGCCATTTCTGTAAAAAAATCCCTACTAATATTATAAATGCAAGATGTTTGTATGTACTATGTATGTATACTCAATCACGTAAAAACGTCAATTATGATAAAACTTGATATAGGTACCTGGTCTCCCCTACTCGTACTTACCATGAGTTTATAGTATCGATTAACATATACTTTAGTATCTCCGTACTCTCCTTTATTAGAATACTTTTCATCCCGAAAATCATCCTTCCAGAGATGATATAGGGAGTGGAATTATATGACGAAGTCTCGGGCAAAAGCTAGTTACCTATGTTATAGGTAAATACGTCTAAATAACCTCACCTTCTTTTTCCTATAAATAAACCTTGCCTCGTAAGGCCCAATGTACCTACACTCTAATGTACAAATTCAAATCGAATTTCAAACTATAACAAAATTAATGAAGGTTCCAAATTCAAAATCACAAAAATCTGTCTGGGACGTACGAGGTAAGAACATGCCTGTGGTACTTTTAAATGTCTACATGGCGAAAATAGGCCGATTCACTCCACCGTTTGAGTTACAAATGTCTATAAGTTTGTGTGGGTGATTCTCTTGTTTGCCACCTCGTGTTATAAAAAACAGCTATTTGCTGATGAGTCGAATAAGCGGAACAAGTAAAAGTGAAGATGAAGTAAGTGAGCAACCTTTTTAAGACATTCTACCAACGTCGCAATTATGACACAATTTGCATTTTTTTTGCCATGAATTACTGCCACATTATGCCACTATGTTAAAACAGCCCATGTCCAATTATAATAAGATAAGATATGTCTATGTCATTTTAGCCCAATATTAAAAGTCATGCGGATATTTGTGCGTTATATTGGCAGGCTCGTATCACGGCGTGTTCTTTCAAGGGAATTCAAGCCCTAAAACCATGGTTAGAAGGTTCTCTTTGCGTTATGCAAGGATGTATGATACGAGTAGGTAGAGAATGTTGCGTGATAAGTTTAATTGGGCGAAAGTGCACATCTGCGCACTTTCGTTTTAAACCTTGAGGATGCAAACACCTTGTCAATAATTAATTATATAATTATGCGTTTGAGCAATGAAGCTTTTTCAGTTCCTGCACGGTTAGCACATGACGGCGCGCGAGCTATCTCGCCGCGAGATAGACTATCGGCTTTTTTAAAAATATTTGGCTAAGCCTGGTTGCCGTCAGTTGAATTGACACGAGAAACTTCACTCTGTTCTCATTTGATTTCATTTTTAGGGTTCCGTAGTAAACAAGGAACCCTTATAGTTTCGCCATGTCCGTCCGTCCGTCCGTCCGACCCCCGTTTTTCTCAGTAACCGTTAGTACTAGAAAGATGTAATTTGGCATGAGTATACATATCAATGACGCCGACAAAACAGTAAAATAAAATCTTTAAAAAAAATTTTTTTAGGGTACCTCCCCTACATGTAAAGTGAAGGTGCATTTTTTGATTAAAGTATTGGTTAGCGTCATATTAAGCTTTGAAGTGATAATTTTTGCTATGGTCAAGTGTCCCCCCCCCCCCTGCCAGCTAAACGATGGCTACTAGGCATGTGAAAAAAATCATGGTAGTAGTATATACGATGAATTTAAAAGGAAAACTATCACAGCTAAGTAGACATTACTAGTTAACGAGTAATAGTCGAACTTCAGAAATGTACTTTGCAAAAGCAAACTTTCGTACAATTTCCATTAATACCTTAGATAATGTTGTTAATTCTGTCAAAAACATAGTAAATATAAGTTTGCGAACTTTTTAGTCCATATAATGTAACGGGTGGACAACTACGGAACCCTACCTTGCGCGTGGCCCGACACGCACTTGGCCGGTTTTTTATACTGACGCTCAGATACCTTATTACACCTCTGAGAACATTTATTAGATTTTATTATTTTCATGTTGCCGCTTAAGAGACCTTATACATCTCTAACTGTGTTGTTATTCTTCTCTGACTTACATCTCATAATATTCTATGATAGTTATTGTAACTTTTTATTTTTATTGTGACGCTTAGAGACCTTATACATCTCAAAAAATCTGGATTGTTATTTGCTTAATCTTATTTATGACATGTAATTAGTTTAATTTGAACATTGTAATATTTTCTGTTGATATACAGATTACCTATGACTTGTAAAAGTGCCCTTGAGGCCTATTTGCAGAATAAATGTTTTGAATTTTGAATATTAGTAAGATCGAAAGGCGATTTACACTGTGCAAGTACTTACCTACCTGTAATTTTCATTACATTGCGTGGCTGAGAGCTACTGAGATGGAAGGAGAACAATCAAACGCCTGAATGTAATGTGAAATCGCATGCAATTTCTTGTATACCGTGTAAGTGGGGCTAGGCTTCACGCAGAGAAAGACGAGGTAGTTTATCTTGCCACGAGATAGATCGCGCGCCATCATGTGCTAGCTATGCTGTTACGACCTACATATACCCTGGATCCGTGGGGTCCTAGTCCTAGCGCCAACGACGTGCTGGCTGATGACACTCTTTTGAAAATTCAACTTATTGTCACTTTCACTTTGTTGGTCCTTCCTGGAAGGCGCTACAATTGGTGAAAATTTATCCACGTTTATTCAAAATTCACTTCTTATTTATGACTTTAATAAGAGACATAGTGAAGACAATGGGCATTTCGATCGAATCCGCTGCCTATCGATAGAAAGTCGTTCCTTACCTTACCGGTAATATGTATGGGTAGGTATTTCATTATGCCAAATTATACTAGGGCATCGGCATCACGTCTCCTAGTAAACGCCTTGTGAATACAGGCTGGACGTGGACAGCACCCAGTTCGTCGGCCGGCGGAGACAATCGGTCGCTTGTACCGGTCTATAGCTCGTGCCGACACCTTCCGGTACACTCGTGCGGTAAAGTGCTAGAGTGAAATTGCCGTTGAAGCCTCCATTACGGTATTTTACTGATAAATATCTGGGCGACCGAGCTTCGCTCGGCGTTTTCCTAGGCATGAGACCTACCTAGATCGATTGCTCGTCCCCAAAAACCCACACATACCAAATTTCATCAAAATCGTTAGAGCCGTTTCCGAGATCCCCGAAATAAATAAATAAGTAAATAAACAAATAAATAAATAAGTATACAAGGATTGCTCGTTTAAAGATATAAGATAAAACCAGCAAGTTCTTCTGGAACGTCTAAAACTCTCGGTTAGTATGAAGTATCTATTTTTAATGGTCAAACTGCCCTTATTTTATCTCAGTAGGTACTTGTTTTTTTATCACTGTTCTTTCGATTAGCTGTCAACCCCGGTACGTTTTAAAAAAGGGCTTTCCATCAAATTTATTCGTTCGGTAGGTTATTCGGGTAGTTCGGTAGTGAATTCAGCCCGTCGTCCCGAAGAGCACGTGTGTTCACCAACGCGACGACGGGCAAAATCCTATTACATTAGGCTTAAGAAGACTGTCCAAAGGAATAAGACCATATGTCAGTGTCAAATTAAAAATAATCGTACTGTAGCTCTAGTAAAAGTATTTTCGAAACATTCACTAATTCGAACGCGTTTGCGTTTTGTCTCAAAATATATGAAAGTGGTATGAAAACGTGAACAGCGCCTCTGGTGGTCACTAGTGGAAACTAAAACAGCGAGTATAACATTTGTTGCTAACCGATGAACGCGCGTATTTCAAACTCGGTGAGAGCGTTTTCATACATTTTGAGACAAAACGCAAACGTGTTCGAATTAGTTAATGTATCGAAAAAACTTATACTAGAGCTACTGTACTAGTATTTTATTCTGTAGCACTGTTGTGCGCGAGTGTCCATTCGGCATCTGTCGCCAGTTTTTGCCGTTCCATTAATTTCGTCTCGTTTTTTGTCGCCCGTCGCTTTCTTGTTGCTTCGAACAGGTTGATCGTGAACTTTTACCTTTTGTATTTTAGTTACCCGCCGCTGTAACTACTGCATTAAACATTTATGGCAGCTAACGACCACTGAAGTGGTCCTTATATTGGACCACCTTTGAAGTATAAAAATGGTAGGTACCTACACCTTAGGCGACTTCCTGATTTGTCGGTGCGGAGGCGGTACGATATGAAAAAACTGCCAAATGTCAGTGTCAACTGTCAGTCAACTCAGTACTACTTTTTACTGCGCCCCTACATTTAAATGAGTGCTTGCTGACTGGCGCGGGAGGCGCGGAAGCGGAAGCGGGACAGTATACTGGTCCGCTTCTGCGCATAATATTACTACTGCGCAAATGTAATACTGACAGTATTCTTTCAAGTGGGAATCTTTGCGACGTCAGTAAGTTTACGTCAAAGAAAAAAATGTCACATATCGATCCCGCCCCGCCAAGTCAGGAAGTCACCTTAAGTTTATATTGTTACGAGCGTGGGGTACGGGATAGAGTTAAACACCTGTTAGGCGCAACTATGGTTTTATTTAGCGACTTAGAAACCGCCGGATAAGTTCACTGAGTCTACACGCACTAGTACACTGACTCGACTTACGCACAAAGTCCACTGAGTCCGCGCCTGCTAGTACTGACACAGTATACTTCACTGACACTTGCACTACTAACACTTCACTGTACTCACTACTATCACTTCACTTTTCCACTGTACTACTATTTCTCTCTCCGTTCCGCTCCGGTATTCACTCACTTTAATACTGCCCTGCGCCGGGAGCTTGTTCCCATTATATACCCCTATCGAATATTCTAGACGATAATTTCGATCTTCATTTCGATAGTCATTACGGTTGTCTTTTCGTTATTCATCTGTTTCGAGTAGCGTTCACTATTCCCGAAACCTGTGCCTTAACGTCGATTCTCGAATGTTCCAATCCCATACATTTGTCGTTTAATTTTCTATAGCATGGAATTTTCTATTCAGCCACTTCTTCTAGAACCTTCCATGCTACTCAGCCTAATGAAAATTATCACTTAACATTTTGAAATAAATTATAAAAAGTGCATCGCCGACGGGATTCGAACCGGGTCACAGTGACTCTGTTCCCAATGTGCTATACCACTGGGCCACGGAGACTGTTAGTAGAGTCGGCGAATATTTGAATCCCTTGATGACTTTTTATCTCCATGACAACCGAACTGTTTATACCCCTCCGTCGCAACATTGCCCTCCGCTAAGTTATGCTCGTCCCGAGCATGATTCAATCCAAAAATCCGCATACCGTGCCAACCGTCGTATATGATCCCCCGAGAAAAGTTGAAGCCTCCGTCTACGTCGAACTGGGTGATAAAGCCAGGCCATTGTTCCTTCTCCGAGCCTTCTTCCGTAGCGGTAGTACCGAGCCATCAACCTTCTTCCAAAGTTCTCCCGAGGATCCTTTCGTGGCTGGTTCGGCTTCAGACATCTGATTCGAAGATGTCCAATTTTCGCTTTCAACATGCCACTATCGGTCTGAGTCTGGTATGCCCTTCGAACCAGTATCGCAGCTTTAATTGCTAAATGCCGCCGGATCCCATCGCCTTTCTGCCCACGCCCTTTCGACTGAGCGTGATCTTGTTGCTCTTCTCCAGCCCAGGATGAACAACTGTCGCACTGTGGCACTTCGGGCTTTTCTTCTGACACCGAGATGGTTGGTACACTGACACCATCACTGGACTCCGAGTCGATTATTTCCTCCTTTAACTGGTCCGCTACTGTTACCACCACTACGTTGTCCTCCTCACCGACAACGTCATCCGCTTCTCCGATAACATCATCTACCTCAGCAACAATAACGTCCTTCTCACCAACAACATCGACCACATTTCCAGCAATGTCCTCCATCTCTCTAACATCGCCATTTTTCCTGCCAACAACGCCGTCGTCCTCTGCCACGCGATCTATTGTATTTGGCCGGATGCCTTCATTAAACAGAGCAAACTCTTGCTCTATGGCTGCAGTCACATTTTTACGTAATGACTTATAATACTCATGGGTCCATTCCGCTTGCCGTCCCAATTGTTTTTCATAAATGCGGTGAATCTCCGCTTGATCCTGGGCCCATTTCGCTTCCTGTTGCGCTAGCTGTAGTTCCAAAGAGCGGCGAGTCTCTGCTTGTTCCTGGACTTGTCTTGCTAGCCGTTCCGCTTGTTGCTCCATCATCAGCTGCAACGACGCAAACATCGCCGCAACGTCAGTTTGCCCAGATGCTGTGCCGGCTTGTTGAGTCACCTCTACTTCGACGGCACCTTGGCTAGACGTCGAAGCACCCGCTTGACTACGAGTCGTGACTCCTTTTCTATCGTCACGTTCTATAACCATGTTGATTCTCTATCCCACTTCTGACACCAAATGTTACGAGCGTGGGGTACGGGATAGAGTTAAACACCTGTTAGGCGCAACTATGGTTTTATTTAGCGACTTAGAAACCGCCGGATAAGTTCACTGAGTCTACTCGCACTAGTACACTGACTCGACTTGCGCACAAAGTCCACTGAGTCCGCGCCTGCTAGTACTGACACAGTATACTTCACTGACACTTGCACTACTAACACTTCACTGTACTCACTACTATCACTTCACTTTTCCACTGTACTACTATTTCTCTCTCCGTTCCGCTCCGGTATTCACTCACTTTAATACTGCCCTGCGCCGGGAGCTTGTTCCCATTATATACCCCTATCGAATATTCTAGACGATAATTTCGATCTTCATTTCGATAGTCATTACGGTTGTCTTTTCGTTATTCATCTGTTTCGAGTAGCGTTCACTATTCCCGAAACCTGTGCCTTAACGTCGATTCTCGAATGTTCCAATCCCATACATTTGTCGTTTAATTTTCTATAGCATGGAATTTTCTATTCAGCCACTTCTTCTAGAACCTTCCATGCTACTCAGCCTAATGAAAATTATCACTTAACATTTTGAAATAAATTATAAAAAGTGCATCGCCGACGGGATTCGAACCGGGTCACAGTGACTCTGTTCCCAATGTGCTATACCACTGGGCCACGGAGACTGTTAGTAGAGTCGGCGAATATTTGAATCCCTTGATGACTTTTTATCTCCATGACAACCGAACTGTTTATACCCCTCCGTCGCAACAATATTAAATAAGTGACCTCGCCGTAACTTATACCCTGTTTGTAAGAAATATAAAATAATATACGTTTTTTTATACATATCTAGGGTCAAGGAACCAAAAGATGAACACTTAAGCGACTAACCCAACTTTAGGATTTTTTTTCGGGGTGTTGTAACCTACTATATACAGGTTTAATTTTTTTATATGAATCGGTATATAATCGAGATTGAATTCCAATTTTTTAAATCATCCTATTATAATAGAGTATTTTTTTAAAAATAATCTAAGCAAAAGTATGCCAATTTGCCCAGAAGTTGAACAGTGTGCCCTAATTCTGAACACTTTGACACCATTAGATGAACGAACACTTTCGCACCAATTTACTCCATTGATAACGGTGTATGTTAATAAAGATGAATGAAATATTAGTGTAAAATTAGCAAACATATTTATTTATGCATTGTCCGAGCATTTATAAGCAAAAAAAAATAATGTGCGAACTTACATAATACTATAAATAATATTTACCAAAATAATACAGTAAACTAGAGAACATGAAAGCTAAGGATGGGTAAAGTTGCCAGGTTTTATGCTAATTAGTAACTTTGGAGTAAAGACGTTCATTTACTACCCACTGCCTAAATCATGAACGACTAAATTATGTTAGTTCAAGTTTTGGACACGATAGCTGTGAAATGAACGAACCAAAATCAACAAAGTGTTCACATATTGAAATAGTAGCCAGAAGTTGAACTAGTTAATTTTATTCGTTCAAGTTCTGGCCTCAGGTTCTATGTTGAACAATGGTATTTTTCATAGTAAAACAAACTCCAAAATAAACGTTTTGTCAATAGAAAGTTGCGTTCAACTTTTGGTTGAAAAATCAACGACAAAGAAACGATTAATTTAAGCTATAGAAGTTCTTATTATCTTTTCAGTAGGAATTTAAATCAATGTTTGAAAAAACGACACCCTGCCCGAAAGTTGAACGCCGTTCAACTATTAGCTCAGGTACACAAAATTGGAACCATAACTTGAACAGCAAATATCTCCCAAATTATTAAAAAAATATATTTATCTAATATACAAAAATGTAAAGGCATTAATCAAGAATCTATTTCACTCAAAACCTTGTAAGTATACGTTATATTCAATTTTATACGTAATTTAATGCTTAAATTTGAGAGCGGTATCCTTAGTAAGATCTCCATACAAACGGAGTTTTTGGCGCGAGACCTGGATTCAACAGCGGCTTATAGCCACGTGTGTACAGTTATAGCCTGGGAGTTTAATTACCAGCCTCGACAAAGGATTGCCGCGTTAGAAAAAAAATATTCCGAAAGGGTAAAATATATCACGATTTTTTTATTTCAATTTTTCGGTCGAATGTTCAACTATTGGGGTGTGTTCATCTTTTGGTTCCTTGACCCTATATAAAAGCTTGTTTCAATTTCTATATGTTCAATTAGGTCCTGTCCTGCAGTTCTAGGGGACGTAGATAATGGGGCCCGATCATCGATTCGCCTGATATTGGTCTAATTACTCTTTATACAAAAATACGAGCATAAACACAGGATTTACCCTGTTATTTTGACAAAATTGTTAACAAGTATCATCTAAAGACAAGAAATGCGTCACTGTCTTTACAGACGCATGGCATAACCTACTTTAGAATGTCAGTAGCACCATTTGATGAGTTAATTTGTCTTTGTTTTTCAAAATGTCCACTGCAACTACCCAACAAATTAATAAACTGGTACACTGAGCAAAAAAAATACTAATTATTAGTAAGTTTTAGTGAATCCCAGGACAAGGAGATTAAATACTAACGGTTACAAAACAGTTTTTGATAATAGTAGTTATTTACTAATTTTGTCCTTGTAACTACTAATTACTACTAAACTGTTTTGTAACCGTTAGTATATAATCTCCTTGTCTTGGGATTGACTAAAACTTACTAATAATTAGTATTTTTTTCGCTCAGTGTATATACACCGGACACACACGTACCGACGTGTGTGCTTTCTCTGAGGCCAGCTTTGATATAACTTTAATCTTATTAGGTACCCGAGAGTTACATCTTATCCGACCAACAGTTTCCTAGCTTCCTGTTTGGACTTCCCTTTACCAGCTCAGCGGTGCGGCACGGGGCACGGGACAGGATGCGATTTGAGCCAGTTTTTGAGCATCCTTTAATGATAGTTTCAATTAGACACAAAAACTGTTGGAGTTAGCTGGATAGCAGCACGGGTCAAATCAGGTTTTTGTTAACTAAATGCCTTATACCTATTATTGTCGATAAAACGGGCATTTTCACTTTAAAGTGTACCCCCTACTTTTTTTCGAATCTCGGTGATTTTTGGTATTCTGACTCAGAATCACGAGTACTATCCATTTCCGCGAAGAAAAAAAGTGTCCCTCCAAACAAAGTCAGTTTTGTGACGCTTTTTTCATACAGTTTATATGGCTCGTCACAAAACTGACACAGAAAATTTGTATGGAAAATCAAGGACATTTTTTTTCTTCATCAGAATCAATAGTACTCGTGATTCTGAGTCAGAATACCCAAAATCACCGAGATCTGAAAAAAAAGTAGAAGAACACTTTAAAGTAAAAATGCCCAAATACAAGGCGAGAGTGAATTTGTTTTTACTAGGAATGCGCGTTCCATCCAGCCATCCTAGACCACAATATTTTATTTATTTACGATCACCAACAGACAATACAGAATCAGAATCAGAATATATTTATTGCCTCAAATTAATATAAAGCTCTACATTACAATACATCATTGACAACATTTCATATTTTTAACTACTTTATTTTATGAACTAGTTAGAAAATAGGTAAAAATTTAAGCCACCCGTATTTTTTCTTTTTCAATTTAACTCATTATTTCATACAAAAAAAAACACGTTGAAAAGTAGGTCATTCCAAAAGGGCTTAAGTCAAATATGACGTCATCTTCCCAACAAGAATCCAGAGCCACTCCAGAGCAGCGATTGTCTGTACTCTGTACTAAGGGGAAGCGAGGAAGATGATGTCAACTTTCGGTTTACAGTAATTAGCGATTTTTTCCAAAATTAACGGAGAAAAAAATCTAAAAAAAAGTTTTTTGTGTACTTCACACGTTTTTACCGAAATGGTTTTCGAATTAAGACTTTTGGAAATTATGAAATATTGTCAATTCATAGCTGATGTTTTATCTAATTAAAGGTGACCACAGCTTTTATCACTATCACTTACTATCAGGTGATTTGAGGTCCTATCTAGAAAACCTATCTAGCATAAAAAAAAAATTGGTATGTCGGCAATATCTCACCAGAAACTGCTGTAAATCAAGTTTCGGTGAAAACAATATTTTTTGAGCCAATTTGGTATGACTGGTATTTGCACTGCCATCAATGTGGTGATTCTGATTTGACATGCGTCACATCTCGAATAAATGTGATCGTCGATTATAATTTACGAAAAGTCGAGTAATATATGATCCTCATTTGTTTTTGTTGAATTTCGAGCGTAGGTCCGAGCAGTTTATGCGTGATGTATATGATAATGAGTTCATTACGCAATGGTACGTTGGCTTCGCGTCTCATCTCATACGTAATAGTGTGACAACTGAACTTGCCTCGAACCAAATAACAAATATGTAATATATTGACCACGAATCGAGAAACGTTAAGGATCGCATAGCTTAGCCCCTTGAGGCTATGAAAAGAGGTAATAAATTATGTTCTTGCGACTTGTTTCAGCGTGGTGTATGATAATGTGGTCATTATGCAACAGTACGTTGACCCCGCTCATCTCGCACTAATTGTGTGATGAATTCGCACGGGCTCGTAATTGCGCGGTCAATGTCAGATGACTCAGAGGCTTGCTCTCGATTTTAACGCCCAAGTTACAGGAGACAGCGATTATCGTATTGTCCGCTTAGTCGAGTCTAATCACTTTCACGTTTGTCAGTCAGATTTCTTGATATTTTAGCTTGTTTAATTACGTTTTAACGACTATTGCTGTCACGCTACGTCGTATAAGCTCATTAAGAACAAGGAAGAAGAAAAACATTTATGAATGACGAGACAAACAAACACAAAATAATACAAATAAAAATAAAATGACCTACCTAATATTTAAATGAAACTAGTGCGATGCCGCGTTTACTTGGAACATTCTAAATGCTTTGCTGGAATCGGGAAACGACACCCTACCTATTAATACTTACTTTACTCTTTGCGACACCCTTAAAAATCCCACAACTATCTGACACAATGTACCTACCTAATGACAAACGCGGGTTTGTGGTTGTCACTTGTCCTAGTGACATATAATGATAGCGGGTTATCATTGAGGAATTTTCAACAACATTACATAATGCATCCAAGTAGAGCAAATGGCGGAAATATGTGGGGGTTTTCGGGGACGAGCAATGACCGGGAAAACACCGAGCAAAGCTCGGCCGCTCAGATATTGTATTAACTATATGAGTAACTTCAAACAAAAATATAACAACCCATCTTGTCCGTACGCAACAATTTCTACATAAAGTATAATAGAATATGTACCTAGTTCATTCATTAAGGCGACATATTGCATGTCTGTATAAGCGATCCCATCAAAATCATTACATGTAAAAAGATGCCAGTCTCGCAACACAGTTCTTCTACAAAAAAAAAGTAATGATATGTAATGTTAAACCAAGTCGGTTATATTTTAGTCAATAGCACTGGAGGGGTGTCCACAGAACAAGATTTCCACCGACTTGCATCGTCGGCATTACTTTATTTTTTTAAATATATAGAATGACTTGGCCATCGCACACAACGCTTTACTTATACATGTGTATCGCTCAAACTCGCTCAAGCTGCATGTCATTAGGGCGCTATGTTTAATTAGGAATATTTTAATAATCAGCTGACGATTGTTCTTTTACCATTATGTAGCCGTGCGATGGCCAAGCCATTTTATATATTTAAAAAAATAAAGTAATGCCGACGATGCAAGTCGGTGGAAATCTTGTTCTGTGGACACCCCTCCGGTGCTATTGACTAAAATATAACCGACTTGGTTTAACATTACATATCATTACTTTTTTGTTGTAGAAGAACTGTGTTGCGAGACTGGCATCTTTTTACATGTAATGTTTTTGATGGGATCTCATCTCTTTTTGTAGGCAATCCTTCTTTTTTCTTTTCAGGTAAGACTTCTTGTAACGAACATTCAAACTGCAAAAGTAATCAAGAATAAAGTTTGTAATCGCATGTATTTTGTATAGAATTACAAACTTACTTATGCAGTTTGTGTTTCTTGTCAGGGTCACCAGGTACTCCAGATTTTATAGTTTTCCATTTATGTGGCCATTAAACCCTAACTCTGGTCCAAATTTCAGCTCTCTGAGTTTATGGGAAGTACTAGTTCTATTCTTATGATTATGAGTGTGTGAGTTTCGAAAATGCGAAACTTTGCTTTCGCTTAACTTCGGAACTAAATGACCTACAGACTTGAAATTTTGGATTTTAGGTATGTGATTATAGCTTACTGGATGTCGAAAATTTCTGCGTTCTGGTCTTATCCAGAGGTTCTCAAATAGGGGCTTGAAAATGCGGCGAAATGGTTCCAGTAAAGGATGGTACGGCAGTGTTTGCTTCGCGCTCGACTTGGCGGGGGCACTGCCGTGCCCCCAGATTTCGTCACAATAGTGGTTTGCTAGATACCAAACTTTTAGCACTTTTGTCATTATTATACCTTATTCAATGTTTAGTTTTTTTTCTGTTCTTTTTCTTGTTGTATATATTTGTTTTTTATTTGTTAATTATTCTGTGCTGCTGATATATATGTTCTCTTTCTTTTGTCCTTGGAGACGGAGCGTTTTTCAATAATCGCCAGTCGTCTAACACCAATATTAGTCAGGTCGGGTATTCATATCATTCAAGCTCCCGAGGACGCAGTGTTGAGGAGGACCTAAATTTATCCCTTCTGCTGTCAACACAGTAAATCCTCCAACTTTATAAAGAGTCGGCAACGCGCAAGTGACTCCTTTGTAGTTGCGAGTGTCCACTTACCATTGAAAGGATTGTATTGCTTCGCCCGCTGTCCGTTTTCAACTTAACCCCGCCAGCGCGCGCACGCTCCCGCCGCCGCGAGATGCGCGCACGCCGCGGCAGCTGACCGCGACCACGCTATGTTTTTTACCGTCGACGCGTCTTGATACTTGATATTATCTCAACCTTTGTTATATATTGTCTTCACATGGTCTTTTCTAGCGTAACTACTTTAGTTAGTTAAGATTAGTCTTAAACTTTCACGCGACTGCCCAAAAAAGGTGTAATTTATTTTGCGTTTATTATACTAGGTGTAAGTAACATAAGTCGTGATAGGTACAAAAAAAAATTTGAGATTTAAAGATATGTTTAAAATTGATCCCATAGTAAAAGTTAATCAAAATCATGTGTGTTTTTGTAGTTATTTAAGAAAATAGGCAAAAATTTACTTCACTCTGCGAACTTCCCCTTGAAGCTGACCAAATCTAACGGAGCCTATAAGCTAGGAATGACGATCTTAGTTACCAACAGGAACACAACACCACACACCAAAAAGCCAGGGGTGGTGTTATTATGGCTGCAGTCTTCTCTAAGGTGGAGGCACTTCCCCAGTTGGGCTGCTCCAAATATGAGTAAGAATACGTTTCGCTGTGTCCTACCTGTCTCAAACTTTTGTCTCCCAGTATAAAGAAAATAATTAAAAATGGCCAACTGGGGACCAGAGGGCTGGCGCCTATCTCGACCAATGGATTGCTATGCAATTAAGCAAGGCAAATGCCGCCAGCCTTCTGGGCACCTTGCCACATGGCATTGACCTGGAGCCAGTTTTTTATTTGTAAGGCTGCAAACAGTGCTCGACCGACGGTCAGCGCGTACGGTCGGTCGGTCGTGTTTTGTATGGCCACATACGTGCTGACGGTGACCATCGCTCTGAACGCACGTATGCTTTCATACAGCGATAGCTACGCCTGACCGACCATACACGCTGACCGTCGGTCGAGCACTGTTTCCAGCCTAAATATTTAGGTCTTTGTTAGTTTACGTTTCAGTCATGTTTTTATAACGTTATGTATATTTTATTTTTCGGAGCGCTCGTGGCTCAGCGGCGCCTGCGTACCGCTTGCGGTATCTAAGGTTAAGCAACGTGGGCAGCGGTCAGGACTTGGATGGGTGACCGCTTTGAGTGGTTACTAACTGAGCGCTCCCGTGCTTTGGAAGGCACGCTAAGCCGTTGATACCGGTTGCTGTCTATGGCAGCAGTCGTTAAGCCAAGTTGGAGGCCTTCGGGCGGCTTGAGAACTTCTAACAGTCAAGTTGCCCACTCACTTGACAAACCCAATAAGGTCTAGTTTCCCCTCGGGGTTGAAAGGTCAGATAGCAGTCGCTTTCGTAAAAACTAGTGCCTACGCCAAATCTTGGGATTAGGTAGCGGACCCCAGGCATCCTTCAGGATGCAACTGTACTGGGATAACGCTAGGAGGATGATGATGATGTATATTTTATTTTTCATTTATTCAAAATGCAAGTATCAAGACGTGTCCGCGCAGCGCGTGCGGCAGATGTGCGCAGCATCTGTTCGCACCAACCTGTCGCCCAGCTGATCGAGTCGGCTTTCTTTTTTAGCCCAATGATTTGTTTATCGACGGATTATTGGATTTTTGCCCCGACTGCACTAACAGTGGCATGGCGCCATACAGTTTACGCTGTGATATTGGAGTAGGTATTCCTACTATCCTACTATTAGAAGGTAAATTTCCCTGAATTTGACAGTAACCCAATAATTGACACTTTCAATTATTTAAAAATCCTCAAATTAGTGAATTCTAGGATTTCGCCCGTCGCCGCGTTAGTGAACACACGTGCTCTTCGCGACGACGGGCTGAATCCACTACCGAACAAAACCAGTTGCCTACTGTCATGGGGTCGTTACCGAACAACGTCTTTGAACAAGTATTGATTGGCGAAATCATCATAAATTTGATGGAAAGCCATTTTTTAAACAATGAAGTTATGAATGAATTTCATAAAGGGTCGGCAACGCGCACATAACTACTTTGGAGTTGCAGGCGTCTATAGGCTGCGGTGTCCACTTACGATCAGGTGGGCCGTACGCTTGTTTGCCACCGTCGTTGCATAAAAATGCATAAAATAGTTATTCGACAATTAGTTGCTAAGTATAGGTACTTTCTAAGGAAAGTTAAATTTGCAAGCGTCTTTTTCACGTGTGTAATCAAATCTAGATTCCTATTTACATGGTGCAAGCACTTGAATGCTTTTTTCATTACATTGCCTCTTTTTACCTCAGTAGTCCGCAGACCAGCAATGGATTAGACTTACATCCTTCTTGCATAGTGTAAACCAGCATGCATATATGTTCTTGCACCATGTAAGCATGCAAGGTTTTTGCAGCATATAAATCAGGCTTTAAGCCTCACGAGTCTCACGACGCTTGCGTACGAGGACGAACGTTTCCTCCGGTTAGCAACTAGGCTAGCCCCGCTATAGGGGAATATAGATTGGAGGCAATCCAGCTGCCACCCACCTGCTCTCCATCTTAGGTACAGGTCGATGACCCGAGGGGTTGTGTTGTGTTCATGTATTACGTTAGCTGATTGGATTGTGGGCATGTCAGATTCTAGAAAAGAAATTTGTTAAAAGTATGCCATCGAGCCTGAAGATTGTATCCAAATTATGCAAAGTTTTGTAGGATATGTGAAAACTACTTTTAGCTTTTTCTTTACACAAGTCAGGGTTATAGCGTAGGTGGTAAGCGATGTGTACTAGGCAGCAGGAATTATAAATAATAATGCACCAACTTACAGTTTGATGGTATATTGTCCAGTACACACAATATCCGTACACAAGCAACAGAAGGCACAAAAGGGTAGAAAGCACAGGCACTATTTAACAGATGAAAGTCTTAAAGCATAGGATACAGTTCGGAAGATAGAAAACAGGAAAATAAACAAGCGAGAAAGCAAGCACATAGATCGCGGCTATTGCGTTAGCGGGCAAGAGGAACATGCGCTCGGCGTCGAATCAAAGTTCTGACTGTCAAATGACCTCTAGTGCGCAGGCGGCGCGCTTAGCAATAACAAGTCGCCCGCTAGTGCGAGGGCGCGGTCGATTCGGTTTATCGATAAACTGTCTATCGATATCGACAAACTGGTTGACATAAATATGTGTTGCTTTAAGTGTAATATTCTATAATATATAATTAAAATGTTTGTATAAGTATAGGTATATGTATAAATAGGTGTATATATGTATATAATGTGTAAAAGTTAAAAAGTGTAAATATATATATGTTTTAACATGCAAATATATGTGTAAAATGTAAAATGGGTAGGAGTAGCCTACACCACCCCCCACCAGAGTCCCTCAGGGACGGTAATACTCTGGAAACTTAACTACACGACCTGAGCGAGTTGTCCTATTCTGAGTTTCTTCTGGCGCGGGAGTATTCTTAGCGGTGTCCATGGTAAAAGCTGGTTTAAGGCGGTCAATGGAGACCGTGACCTCTTTACCATTGAGACAAATTTTAAATATTTTGTCTCCTCTGACGATTACTTCATGCGGGCCCGAGTAAGCTGGGGTAAGGGAACCTCTGATAGTGTCATCACGCAGGAAGACATGACTACAGGTTTCCAGTTCCTTGTGCACGAACACTTTAGGCTGACCATGGCGCGAAGCAGGAATGGGCCTTAACTTATGTATGAAGCTCCTAAGTCTGGCGGAAAAGTCGGACATATCCGAAGTATAGCCAATACTCGGCTCCCAAAACTCACCGGGGAGTCTCAACGGCTCTCCATAGACGAGCTCGGCCGAAGACGATTGTAAGTCTTCTTTGAATGATGCCCGTATTCCCAACAGGACCCACGGCAACGACTCAGTCCATCTGTCATTTGCATGACAAACGATAGCCGCTTTGAGTTGGCGATGAAATCGCTCCACTAAACCGTTGCAAGCTGGATGATATGCTGTCGTCCTTTTATGCTCGAACCCGGCTATCCTAGACAAGCATTGAAATAAGGCCGACTCAAACTGACGGCCGCGGTCAGTTGTAATGCTTGTAGGACAGCCGAAGCGAGCAATCCAGGTCGACAGCAGTGCTTTTGCAACGGTTTCTGCCGTGATATCTTCTATCGGTACTGCCTCTGGCCAGCGAGTAAATCGATCTACTGCTGTGAGACAATACCGATAGCCTTGAGAAGGTGGCAACGGCCCGATCAGGTCGATATGAATTTGCCTGAACCGGGCGCCCGGCAAGTTAAAAGTGCCCAGAGAGGAAGTCACGTGACGGCTGACTTTGGCTCGCTGGCACGGCAAACAGGAACGCGCCCAATCCCTGCAATCCTTTTTTACGCCTGGCCAGACGAAACGCTCGGAGACCAGTTTCGCGGAAGCGTTACAACCAGGATGGCTAAGAGAATGCAGGCTGTCGAAGACCTGCTTTCTCAGAAACCTGGGTACATAAGGCCTGGTAACCAGTGTGCTGACATCGCAGTACAAAGGAGCTTGGCTTCCAGGAACGTGAAGTTTCCGCAGCTGCAGTGATGAACCCTTTTCTAAAAGCTGTTGGAGTTCAGGATCAGCGGCTTGATGATGGGCTATCGTCTCGAGGCTGGTAGGTGCTTCTAGTTCCTCAATCCTCGACAAAGCATCCGCAACCACGTTGTCCTTACCACTTATGTGGCGGATGTCTGTCGTGTATTGAGAAATTAAGTCAAGGTGTCTATACTGCCTGGGCGAACAGTTGGTCTTCCTTTCACGGAATGCATAAATGATCGGCTTGTGGTCAGTATAGACGACAAAATGTCGAGCCTCGAGCATGTGCTTAAAATATTGTATTGCCTCGTAAATGGCCTTCAGCTCCCTATCATAAGGCGAGTATTTAGTCTGTGAGGGACTAAGCTTCCTGGAAAAGAAGGCCAATGGCTCCCAAGCGCCATCTTTAAATTGCTGGAGCACTGCGCCAATAGCCCGGTCTGACGCATCCGTGACCACTGCTAGTTTCGCAGTGCAGTCGGGATGGGCCAGCATGGCTGCGTTTGACAGGCTCTCCTTACATGCCTGAAAAGCGTCTAAGGCATCCCCAGTGAGGTTAACTGGGTGTGATCCCTTGACTGAACCTGTCAACAGGGCGTTTAGTGGGGCTTGAATCTGGGCTGCTCGTGGAAGGAACCTTCTATAAAAATTAAGCATACCTAAGAAGCCTCGGAGCTGCTTGACAGTAGTTGGTGGTGGAAAATCCATAACAGCTTGCACCTTCGACTCCAGGGGTCTGCATCCACTGGCTGATATCAGATGTCCTAGAAAAGTCACCTCCTGAACCCCCAAAACACACTTGGAAGTATTCACCAGCATGCCATACTGCTTAAGCCTACCAAAAACGACTCGTAGGTGCTCCTCGTGCTCTGCCTCGCTCCTAGAGTAAATTAAAAAATCGTCGAGGTAAGCATATACAAAGTCGAGGCCCCTGGTAAGCTCGTCGACGAACCGTTGAAACGTTTGCCCCGCGTTACGGAGGCCAAACGTCATAAACGGGAACTCGAATAGCCCGAACGGGGTCGTTATGGCGGTCTTGGGGATGTCGTCGGGACTGACAGGTATCTGATTGTAGGCTTTTTCAAGGTCGAGTGTACTAAATACCTTACTGCCAGCAATGTCGTAAGCGAAATCCTGAATGTGCTTAATCGGGTACCTGTCAGGCACCGTACGAGCGTTCAGGGCGCGATAATCTCCGCAAGGCCGCCATCCGTTGCCCTTCTTTGGAGCGAGGTGGAGGGGTGAGGACCAGGGACTTTCGGACGGCCTGGCTGTACCATTAGCCAGCATGGTCCGGAACTCCTCCTGGCGATCTTCAACTTGTCGGGAGCTAAACGACGGGGAGGCAAAGAAACTGGGGGGCCTGGTG
Source organism: Cenopis cana (assembly GCA_951800055.1). Classification (NCBI taxonomy): domain Eukaryota; kingdom Metazoa; phylum Arthropoda; class Insecta; order Lepidoptera; family Tortricidae; genus Cenopis; species Cenopis cana. Next base: position 4,927,815 of record OX637495.1, read on the forward strand.
TCGTGCGAATGTGATGAACAGTGTTGTGTGGTGTATTGGTGTTATGCCTACCAGCTGGTCGAGTAATTTCGGGAAATTCACCGAGGATTTTATGATACCGGGACTCGCCAGTTACGACTTTCACCGAGGACACGTTCCTGCAATCAGCTACAGTGGCAATGGAAGCAATAGAAGTTAAATTATCTATTAAGCGTCTATTACGACAATCAACAATTAAGCTGTAGTAATTTAAAAAATCTACACCAATAATTGGTTTGGTTACATCGGCCACTACAAATCTCCATACAAAAGTTCTACGTAAGCCAAAATCTAAGTTTAAATTTACATAACCATAGGTAGCAATATCAGAACCATTTGCAGCACACAATGTATACCCAGTCCGAGAACGTCGATCACACAACGCCGACCGTGGATAGACGCAGAGGTCGCTTCCAGTATCGACTAGAAACTGCGTCTTTGATGTGCGGTCGGTGACGAACAGGCGACCAGTAGATGTCGATGGGCAATCGTCAGTCGCCATTATCGACTGCCCCTCGAGTTTTCCGCCGGCTTGAAGTCGCATGGTCGAACGCACTTGCTGGCCTTGTCGCCGAACTTCCCGTGGTACCAGCAGAGAGGATATTTGCGGTAATTCGACTGGGATCGTTGCCTCGAAGCGTTTCGTTTGCCAGGAGATGCGCGCGTTCTAGGTCTGCTGGTCCTGCCCGATGTGAACGCCTGGAATTGTTTCCTGAGCTCTGCGATTTCCCGGGCGAGATCGCTAGGAACAGAACCCGGGGCTCCACTACTCACGGCGGCGACTCTGGGTGAAGAGCAGGCCAAGTCGTTAACGCGGTCAGCTAGGTCGCAGAGATCTTCAATCGAAGTCGATGCTGGTTGACCTGCGAGCACCATCTGCACCCCATGTGGAAGACGGTTTGTCCAGATAGATTTTATGAAGTCGTCTGGTACTGCAGGCCCTGCAAGGTCCTTGAGATGACGGAAGAAGTGCGAGGGCTTGCGTTCGCCAAGCTCCTCATGCATCAGCAGCTGCTTGGTCTTCCTCTCGTTGGAGATGCCCAGCCTCTTGATGAGCTCCGATTTAAGCTTGTTATATTTCTGTGTCACAGGAGGGCTTATTATAATGTCCTTCACCTCTCGAGCATATTGGTTGTCGAGGTGGGCGATAACATAATTAAATTTGGTGGCATCGCTGGTGATTCCGGAAATTGTAAATTGTCCCTCGACCTGCGCGAACCATATTTCCGGTTCCTCTGGCCAGAACGGTGGCACTCTGACGCCGACCTTAAATACGTTGCTCGCGTCTATCGACTCTGTCCCCTCACTATTATTCTCTGTAGACGTGCCTGGCCCAAGTGCATCTTTGAATTCCCTTTCTTTGCTCATAATAGGGGTCACCAGTATAGTGTAGGTGGTAAGCGATGTGTACTAGGCAGCAGGAATTATAAATAATAATGCACCAACTTACAGTTTGATGGTATATTGTCCAGTACACACAATATCCGTACACAAGCAACAGAAGGCACAAAAGGGTAGAAAGCACAGGCACTATTTAACAGATGAAAGTCTTAAAGCATAGGATACAGTTCGGAAGATAGAAAACAGGAAAATAAACAAGCGAGAAAGCAAGCACATAGATCGCGGCTATTGCGTTAGCGGGCAAGAGGAACATGCGCTCGGCGTCGAATCAAAGTTCTGACTGTCAAATGACCTCTAGTGCGCAGGCGGCGCGCTTAGCAATAACAAGTCGCCCGCTAGTGCGAGGGCGCGGTCGATTCGGTTTATCGATAAACTGTCTATCGATATCGACAAACTGGTTGACATAAATATGTGTTGCTTTAAGTGTAATATTCTATAATATATAATTAAAATGTTTGTATAAGTATAGGTATATGTATAAATAGGTGTATATATGTATATAATGTGTAAAAGTTAAAAAGTGTAAATATATATATGTTTTAACATGCAAATATATGTGTAAAATGTAAAATGGGTAGGAGTAGCCTACAGGGTAATAAACTCTTATTATAAGGTCATTTGTACGATTTCATATTTTGTTTGCCGACAGAGATTTTTTTGCATGTTTTAATGCAAGTACTTACCAGTGGCGGAGCGTCCATACAACTCGATTCCCACCGGCTTGCCTATTTTTCAGCCTGTGCAGTTCTTTTACTACGGCTCATAAAGAATAAGAAAGGCAAATGATTTCCGGCTTCCCTAAGAATAATTTTGACGCGCCGCCACTGGTACTTACTATAGTTAATATTTAATGTTTTACAATATGTTGAAGCAAATTGATTCCGAAGAGAGGATTCTAAAATGTAGTGTTTATTATATTCACTTATTGTTTTCGTACGAATACAAGTCATATTTATTGAAGAGATGTACAACACGGTTTAGATTCTCCATATCCTGCCTAATAAAGGCGTACAATAAATGGTCTAATTTCATCGTATTTCGTCTTTCAACTACATTTAGGTACTTGCAACTGGTAACTCAGGTTTAGTGGAAGGCAAGAGGGCTAGTGGACGCTAGCCAACTACCTAGATGGACAAATCAGGTTAAGGAAGCCACATCCTCAAACAAATTCCACCAAGCGACAAGGGCTACGATGGATCGAGACGATCGAGACCGATGGAGACATGCCATGGATACGTTTGCACTTCTGCACCTTATTGCAAATGGCATAGGATACAAATCGATCACTGGATACAGAAGTGTAAATGTATCTATGGCATCGACCCTACTGGATCACACAGACAAACTGTTCCGACAGTTTTGTGAGACCCCGTTAATTTTATGTTTTTATACCCTGATTATTAAATAAATAAATAATAATAATAATAATCAAGGCGGCGAAATCCAGAAGTGATCACGATCCTCAGGAATAAGGGACCGACAGAAGAGAGAGATCGTGAGGGTCAGGGATCGATCTAATAGGTGCGCGACTACGCAATGATCGCGCGATCGCGCGACTTTTACTAAGAATATTTACTAACGCGAGTTTGCGCGATAATCGCGTAGTTGCGTTTGTTTTAGGACGATCCCTTTAGGACACCTATTCGAGTTCATATTCGCGAATTTCACTCGCGCGATTGCGCGATCATCGCGTGATCGCGTTGTATTAGGACGATCCCTTACGCCACCTTGTATCAAATTCCACGTGAAAATAAAATGCACAAAATTTGATCTAATATTCTTTGTCATCATCATCCTCCTAGCGTTATCCCAGTATAATTGCATCTTGAAGGCTGCCTGGGTTCCGCTACCTAATCCTAAGATTTGGCGTAAGCATTACTTTTTACGGAAGCTACTGCCATCTGACCTTCAAAGGCTTGCCAAGTGAGTATAGGCAACGTTGTTAGAAGTTCTTAAGCTGTCTGAAGGCCTCTTGACGACTGCTATCATAGACAGCAGCCGGGATCTAATATTCTTTGTGTTATTGAAGTAATATGAATCACAGCGCGTCATGCGTCATACTGGATAGTTCGAATATTTTATTTCGCTCCAGACAGTGAGTCACGCGCACATAAATAAACGCACTTTGATACGCAATGACAGATCGGTTACTCAATGGGGCTTATGATATTAGGTAATAAGGTTAATTACCTTAATAGGTAATAATAATAATAATAAAGACATTTATTCAACTAAGTTGCATTGGTACATGACATGATATAAATCCCGCATACAAAAAATTATGGTAACAACGTAAAATGTAGTACAATACAAATAGCTGAAAGGGAAGATGGTCTTAGGGTCTTAGGTACTAATGTTGCCACCTCTCGTTCGTCGCTATATGTAGGTATTATGTTGGTAACAGAAGGGATCAATACTTTATTAAGGACAAGTAGGTACTATAGATTCACATATAAACGACGATTATTTTTTATTTGTGTTTTTTTTAAATGGTCGATAATGTAAAAAGTGTCACTCGCGATTTCTATAGCGAGTTGAGAGTTTCTGTTTTGCCCTACGGTTGACTGGTGGAGAATGCCTCATTGACCGGAACCTCGTTAAATTTGGTAGATAGGCGAAAAAAGGGTAGAAAATATTAATTATAAGTACAAATAAGAGCCCTAAGTTATATATTGTATGACCGAGTTATAGGGATTTTGGTATATTGAAAACATGGTTTTTCTGTAGGTACACCGCTAGTAGATGGACGCATCTATCAAATGGAAACCTAAGCATCAATATAATAGCAAAATAAAATAATAAATAAATAAGGTATATTTTCACAATGAAAAATTTACAAATTAAATAAAAAACTAAATTAAACTAAAATAATAAATTAATTCTTAATCAAAACACCCTCGTAAACAAACTAAGTCATTTGTTATAAAAGAATGTCCGTAGTTTCGCCGCTTATAGCGAAAGGGCATATGTGCCGTACTGTTCCTATTAAAAAGCGCCATTTTGTTTTTAAGCTGCGCGAGAGTGCGTCGACTCCGCAGGTGCGCGAGAGCACACCTTGCGTCGCTTATGTGATTCTAATGAGATTACGCCAATTGGAGGATGACCACCGGGGGATCACCCTATACTTATTCTTTTGACCCCTCGACATTTTCTTATATTTAAAAGTCACATGGCTGCTTAGTAAGATTAGGTACATCGAGTTTGACACTGACTGCTCGTATTCCATTGGATGGATATTCTAATTTATCTGTAAAGCAATAAAGTTTCCATTACATACACATATACACCCCCCACAAGGTGGACTGATGACCTGGTAAAGGTCGCGGGAGTCCGCTAGATGCGGGTGGCGCAAGACCGGTCATTGTGGCACTCTTTGAGGGAGGCCTATGTCCAGCAGTGGACGTCTTTCGGCTGATATGATGATGATGATGATGACACATATACAAATATATGTGCCATGTTGGTCAGTGTCGAGCGCAGGACCATTTACTTTACTAGGGTGACACCACCAATTATGGACACTTAAAGAACAAGCACCAATAATGGACACTTCAACCCTTATTCAAAGATCATACGGTTTTAAATTGATCGTTCTATAAAAAAATAATGACTCTTATTTTCTTTTACATAAGAGTTAATGTACATCATTGGGCCTTGTCCATTACTGGTGGTGTCACCCTAGTAGTTTGCCGCAAACTTTGAATTCGCAAACCTCAATCATGGCAATTTGACCGTTTTGGGTCATGTGCGAATTTAAAAAATATTTTTGTGGTTTACATGTCGCATTTCTCAACCAATTCTCGTGAAATTTAGTGAACACGTGTATATACCTTACTTTTTTTGCCAACTGAAGAACGTGCATGACAGTACCAGGTCGGGCCTAGCTGAGTTTCTTGCTGGACTCTTCTCAGCTTTTTGTAGCAGTTTAGTGAACCAGCGACAAAACTCCCAGTAGCTCGATTTCACTGACACCTCAGATTCGGTTGAAGCCACTCAACCAATCTCACTGGAGCGCAAACTCTTGAGTATTCCAGTGTGTAAAACGCTCGCGTGGTCGTGTCGGAGGTTTCCCCTGGATTTTCCCCAGGCCACCCTCCAACCGCGCACTCCTATCGCTTTATTGGGCTACAGTCAGGTTAAAAAAAAATAGAGCTGTCATCTAAGGCAAGCTTTGAAAGAACTTGGTTTCCAGTTAGATCTCATTCCTTTTATTAGCGAAACCGTTTACGTACTTGCAATTTTTTTACATTTATGTCTTTGATTTAAGTTGAACAGAAATTCATTAACTGACTTTAAATTAAATTTGTCTTGCCGCCATGAATTCAGTTTTCCCACAATAACATTAAAATGCTAAACCAATCAGCATAACAACCCTGTTTTTTATAAAAAGGCACCCCCGATTGAATCGCGTTTCCGCTCCTTTGTCGTCGCCATTTCGAGCGCAGTAATACATGCAAATGGGGGATAATGAATATGCGTTTTGGCAGCGTAGGTAAACAGCATAAAAAAACTAGTAGCTCAAAAACTGAATTGTCAAAAAACATGTACAAGAATAAATAAATAGGATTTCTTTCGGCGCGACGACGAGCAGAATCCACTACCGAACAAAACCAGTTGCCTACTGTCATGGCGTTGGCGCCGTTACCGAACATTCAAGTCATCACACAAATGCTTCGTCACACAAGAGAATCTATGTACGCAGTTACAACTTACATTGAAAATATGAATACTGCTCACAAAATTTCACGAAAGTCTATCGAGAAATGCGACCTGTTAAGGAAAACAGCCGGAATTCCACCATACATAAGGTTAACTGGAAGAGATCCCTTACAGGGATAAGTTTGCCTCTGTACATGTATAATCTGTTTTGTCTGTAATGTTTATTTTTCTTGTCTTGTGTACGATAAAGTATTTACATACATACATAAGCATACGACATACTTAAGAAAGCATTTTTGCTTAAACCGAAACGGACACCTTCGATCGCTACGCTCGCTCGGTCAAATACTAAACGTAGTCCGTTAGTGGTCATCGTTCTAGATGGTTTAGCATTCGAACCACGCATTAACAGGCAAGCAAGAATCGCAAGATGACACGGCCGAGAGTAGCCACGCATGTCGCAAAGATGGCGGAAAATTAGCAGAGGGACTGGGACTGAAACGGTATCGGGGCATTGGCATAATGTAAGTAAGTAAGTAGGTAAGTTCTTATAGTGCATGGTGCGTGTCATCTGCGACGACGCGCCCCTCCACAGCGCAGCTCATGTTAATCACCACACGCGTCTTCCTACGCACTACACGTCACATAAAATGTCATAGTGAGAATGAACTGCATGACAAGGAAAATCATTATGACACTTTCTGTGACAAGATTCCACGGTGGGTCACGATTCAGTTGGTTCGATAGTACCTACATACATAAGTACGTAGATATACCTACCTACATACGAATGAAGCAGATTGCAAATATCGGAAACAGATTTGCATCTTAGTTTAGGACAAATTATTACAATTCTATTATTAAGGCCTATAATATTTTAACGACATCCATAGACCATTCTAAATGGTAAATTGATAATTATCGTTTAAATATTCTCCGTCTTATAAACATTAACAATAAAACTGAGGATAATCAAACCTTTCGTAAGCAAATTCTAACAAATCAGCATCTCATTAACGGCGTTCCTGATTGGAATGGTAACGGAAATTAGAATGACATCCACCAACATTTTTTAACCAAACATGAAGTGGCTCGAAAGATCAATGGGGTTAGCTTTTATAAGTTAACCTCAAATTCAAGGAAAGTATATAGAATTTGAGGTCTACAAAAAATTGTTGCATCACAGTGATTTGGAATTAAAATAATCAGTTCCGCTATTAAATGTTCTTATTAGGATGTTCGGAGGATGTACAGTTTTTGAAACAAAAAGTAGGGTGAGACAGGTAGAAAATTATAATGAGATTGCAGGAAGTATGACATTATGACACAGATTTTATTGCTATACCCGTGTATTTGATGAGTACAACGATTTCGAAACTAAGGATAGATCCATCCCAGCATTTCATACACCAGAAACAAGCGACACTGTTAAGACTAGAGCTGTGATCTGTACCTAGACCTACCATTGCATTTTTTACTTTTCCAATCCCCATGGTTTTACAACTTTGAAAAAAAAAAAACTAAAACTGCCTCGTCGAATTATCGAGCGCTTACAAAATTTTACGCGAATCGGTTGAGATTCTTGAGAAATGCCATCTGTTAGAGGAAATCTGGAAATCCGCCGGCGGACATAAGCGGAAGCATTTTTGCCAAGCTGAAGCGGAGACCACCGTTTTCTGTGATTCTATTTCGACCGCTCCATCATAGATTCTTCATCCGAAGGATTATACTCAAACACGTATGACGTAAGTGTGTATGCGATGTCTACCGACCGTGTCCCCTATGTCCGGCCGGAAAGTAACCCGAGCGTATGGGAAGCCTTACGCTCTACCACAACGCTTCCACTCTCCGATGTTCAGTCTATAGTTATACATTCGCATATAAAATTGTGCTCTTTCGATGTAGGGGCTGACGAACGGAAATAAAGTAATTATATTTTAAGATTGTTGTGGTTGATCGTTGTTCTTTATTCAAATTAGTGAAAATCTATTTGATACAGTCCTTTAAGCCGATAAGAGGGGTCAACCTCGGAATGAGAGATAACCAGCTTCTAAACATGTATATGTTGCAGTCAAAAGTGTGAACTGGTCAAAAGGACTTTTAACCGACAAAAACAGGCAAAACTACTTTTGACCAATCTGTCAAGGTTGACGTTTGTCACATAGGTACTGTCAGATTTGTGACTCGCCAGCATGTCGACGGCACCCCGCTGTCGCGGGGTGCCTATTCCGCTCTGAGGAGGGACACAAGCGAACCCTAACCTAACCGAAATTTCACAGTACCTATGTGACAAACGTCAACCTTGACTTTGTCGGTTAAAAGTCCTTTTGACCAGTTCACACTTTTGACTGCGACATATACACCTTCATTTTGACGTTCTATAAGCTGCCTCAAAACTCACCGCAAATCGCATGGCCGCTTCGCAAGTTATTCAAGGTTAAAGGTCACAATTTCTGGTTTTTCTCGATTATCTCGGTTCCTGTAACTCCGACGATGTTAACATCTCTGAAAAGATTGTAGAGCACTAAATTTACAACTAATTTGTTATAGAACATGTTTGCATGCGCTCAACCGTTTTCCAGGAAGAGTATATTTTTAGGGCAACATCTTTACGCCTTTTACTAGCATGATCAGAGTTGTAGGGGACTCTGGCTTCTGTTTCAAATCGAAACTGTGTTCAATATTAATAATTATCGGACTGTTAAAGCTTCCCATTTATAGCTCAAAGTTTGATGTTTTCCAGGTATTTTGTAAAGGATTATTCACAGTAGACCGTTCCGTCGTGTCTGGGCCGGCCAGTTTAATACAAGACGCGCGACGTGCGCGCGACGGTCGTCGATTTCTTGTAAGTATGTACTAGAAAACGGGCCGGCCCGGACACGGAACGGTCTAGCGTGAATCATCCTTAATGAGTTGTGTTTATAATAATAATAATAATAATAATAATAATAATATCTTTATTGCTTTAAAACCTAACGTTACATTTCTATATTAACAACAAGAAACATGTGTTTAGGTTTGTGACAAGTTTACCGAGGGTGAGCCTCTGTTTCCCGAACTAGGTTAAAACCTGTGACTCGGGAGTCAGTGATTCCTCCGAGGTATTCGCTCACAAGATGGACACAATAATATGAGCAATGTAAATTAAGTACTTAAGTATAAGAAGTTAACATGACAAATGATTAAAAGGGAAGAGCCAGCGAGCACTATAACACAAAACTTATATGTAAATAGAGTCAGTAAGTCCATGAGTGTGTGCACGTTTGTGCGTGTGTGTATGTGTGGAAGAGTGTGCGTGTGTGTGGGCGAGTGTGTGTCTGTGTATGTAAGTCGTAGGTCATTGAAGATTACAAGTATGTAATAGTAAAGCGAGCATCAGTTTTTTTATTTTAAGCAGGACAATAGGGTCTCTGTTTCCTGATACGTTAGTTGAGACAAGAATGCGATTAGTTTTGCTTTACAGTTGAAGGTGTTTAGGGGATAGAAGTTCAATTTGGAATTAATTTTATTATTTAGTTTATTGGTAAAATAATGATAATATTTTTTTACCGATCTGTTCCCAAGTTCCCATAAGTCACGTGAGTTATCTCGGGCGGGAGCGGGAAGCTGTGGTGGACCGCAGTGTGGTTGATAGCCATTAAATTATTCTCATGCACCGACTATCTGTTATCGCTGACTATTTATGTTGTAACAGTCTGTCATTACGTTATTAACATAAATATCTACAGTCCACCACAGTGCTTTCGAAGGCACGTTAAGCCGTTGATCCCGGTTGCTGTCTATGGCAGCAGTCGTTAAGCCAAGTAGGAGGCCTTCGGGCGGTTTGAGAACTTCTAACAGTCAAGTTGCCCACTCACTTGACAAAGCCTAATCCCAATAAGGTCTAGTTTCCCCTCGGGGTGGGAAGGTCAGATGGCAGTCGCTTCCGTATAAACTAGTGCCTACGCCAAATCTTGGGATTAGGTAGCGGACCCCAGACATCCTTCAGGATGCAACTGTACTGGGATAACGCTAGGAGGATGATGTCCACCACAGTAATCGGTTTCGGTAACGGCGACTCTAGCCATTACTGACTTCTCCTTCTGTGGCTTGCTAGACAAACTTACCTATCACATTTTGGTCATTTAAGTTTAAGTTTAAGGTCTCTCTTCGCGTAAAGGATGATTCACGCTAGACCGTTCCGTGTCCGGGCCGGCCCGTTTTGTAGTACAAAAAATCGACGGACACGCGACGGCCGTCGATTTCTTGTACTGCCAGGTTAAAAAAAAATAAGGCTTCATGTAATATCACACATACTTAGTAACTTTGACAGGTTACTTAATCAATAAGCATACATGAGTTCATGTAATGTGCGTAAGAAATATAAAAATGATGACACCAAAGCCTTACCAATAATAACAGGCATGCGGGTCAAGTACCTACAGGGTGTTGGGTCAGTGACAGCACAGATGCGCGGACATCTGCGCAGGAGTTTCGCTCGGGCGGCTCTAACGTCTTCGGTGTGTCGTGGGGGCGTGTTACACTGCTACTTACATTTCGGCACTACCACTAACGATTTTTCAAGCTTAGGCTTGTACAATTAAACTTTATTGCACACAACAACTTAGAGATCCTATTCAAGTGTGTAAACCGGTCGCGTGGTCGTGACGGAGGTTTCCCGCGGATTTTTCCCAGGCTTATCGCTTTATTCGGCCCGGCTTATAAAGCCACAGCCACTTTAAACACCTCAAAAGGAAAACAGTACCGAATATTAAAGGTAAACAACAGGCGGTCTTATAGCTAAAGAGCGATCTCTTCCAGACAACCTTTGGGTAGCGGAGATAATGCATTTAGGTAGGTACTACTAGATACTTAGATTCAGTCAAAATATTTGTTTATTACTCCAGAATTCTTTAACCCTTACTTATACGGTCCAATGATCATGAAATGAAAACGTGATTTTTGAGACAAACTTGGGAAAAAATATAACTGTAACATAAACAAATTAATTGTTTGAAATTTTGAGAACAATAAATAATATGTAAAAATATCCAAAAGAAGCTGAGCGAATCGTATAGTACCTGTAATTACATTTAAAAAGTTTTTCTAAAACCTTAAAACTAGGTACGGTCAACCAATTGGGTTTCAGGGCCACTTCGTACCTTGTCATAGTGAAAATCTATATATATGAAAGCGGCTAGAGATCTTGAATTTAAACTTTCGTGAGACATGTTATAACTTTATTTTACTAAACGGTTAAAACCCGAAGTGACAATTAATACGTGAGTTTTAACCGTTTAGTAAAATAAGGCTAGAGATCGCTTATATCAATGTGACTCTGACAAGGTACGATCATCATCATCATCCTCCTAGCGTTATCCCAGTACAGTTGCATCCTGAAGGATGCCTGGGGTCCGCTACAAGGTACGATGTCGCCGAGAAATCAAATTGGTTGACTGTACGCAATGTCGTAACTCAAGTTGCCGCTTTATAGCTAAGAAGCGAGGGTGCTAAGAAAAGGTTACATAATTATTATAGGCCGAGGGCCGGTGGCCCTGTTGGCATACGGTGAAAGTAACCGCAGACGCTCTCGGATTATAATTGAGACTTTTAGTATTGAACAATAGGCTTTCTTTTGTTCTGGAATGTATAAAGCTATGGGTGAATACTAAGTGTGCGACGAAAGCAAATCTTGTATGACTGATCGCGTGGTAACAGTTTTTCGGGCGTGAGATGTTACCGGCGGCATCATTTGTCACGTGCCATCAATATGGCTACAGTATTCTGTCAACGTTCGAGGGCATTATCAATGAGGGCTACCGCGTATCGATTCGCCGCTAGAGGCGCTAGTGTGATGTCAGTCCTCCGAAATATCTAATTTCATAGTTTGTGGGTGGATTACACGGGTTTATTTCTAATAAAAATGTTTATTTCAATAACAAAGAAAAAAAAACAGAAACGTATTAATAGATTAATATGGTGACTATTTTGCAATATCTGAGATTGATACTGGCAAATAGTGGATTGGTTATGTATGGGTCAACGAATTTCAGTGCTTTGCGACAATTTTGTCGTTCGTAAACTTATGTCAATACTTTTTCCACACAAAACGGGACTGCGCTACGATACGGGATGTTCAATAAAAATATTTCATCACCATCAGTCGCTCCCCCAAAGCTGAGGATCGTGACATCATGTCCCATTCTTGCTGACCAGACTCCTCCATTGGCTCCTGTCACCCGCCTTATGGATGGCCTCGTGCAAATGTAGTTGCAGGGGTGCTCCATCTAGCGGGTGGTCTGCCCCGGGACCTCAGGCCCTCAACTTTTCCCGTCATTATATTTCTCTCCAGGCTATCTGAAGGACGTCGTGAGAGGTGTCCAAAATATGTGAGAATGCGGTGCTGAAAAATATTTACGGTGCGGTTTTATTGTATGAAATACGATTTCAACGTAAATTTGGTTTTTACGCCCCTATAATTGCCAATAATAAACTTTAGCCCTCATTGAACGGAGTGAACTATCGCCTGCGGTGTTTCCGGACCGATATGACCTGCACACCTTCAAGAAAAGAGCGTACTCCCATGTGAATACCGGCAACGCACTTGTGACTCCTCTGGAGTTGCAGGTGTCTATAGGCGACGGTAATCGCTTACCATTAGACGACCTGTCTGCTCGTTTACCCCCAATAACATAAAAAAACTGATGATTTCCGGGCTAAAAAGTATCCTATATCCGGGACTTAAACTATCTCGATACCAAATTTCATCGAAATCAGTTCAGCGTGAAGAGGCAACAGACGAACACACTTTCGCATTTATAATATTATATTTTAAATAAGATACAATATACAAATGTATGTCTGAAGTTTAGAGTAAAGTTGATGCAAGTTATTGTCATTAAATCCTGGAGATGTCATTAGTCGAGATAGAAATTTATTTTTAATGAAGGGCATCTTCGACAATGCTGCGTCCTTACTATGTCCGTACAAAATGGTCGGCGGTCCGGATCCGGACCGCGGTCCTCCGTTTGGTAATCCCTGACTTATAACTTAATAACTTACATGTTTCATGCATTAGCCGTTAAATATTAACCACAGGGAGACAACTTTAGTTTTTTCAACTATTTATTATTTAGACAGAATTTCCTATCAGCTGTTATGAGTTATGACTGAAGACAGCTTGAGAGCTTCACACTTACTTTCCAATTATTTTCTTGAAGCGTCGTGACAATCGTAGCTATATCTTACCTGTTTAATATCCTCGCATATTTTAATCAGCTAACTTATCTACGTACCTCAATTCAAAAAGGGTTTAAATACCATTATATTACCTTAAGGTACGTCTTTCTATGTCCACATGCATCGTACGCCACGCACGCGCGATACAGCTGCCCCCCAGGTGCAGTGTTACGTAAGTCGTATCGGTTTACCGTTTTTTTCTCATTTTACCCTTTTTTGGCTGATTATAGAACGGTTACTTCCACGTTACGTCATTGGACAAGTGCGTTTACTTTTTTCGGTAGCGGCATTATGAGTTTTGAGAATGATTGATTGAAGCCGAATACGACATTGTACCTTTCGGCTTTATTTTATTTTTACAGTTCACAACAGATATAGATATATCCACGAAGACGCGCCCCTCCACAGCCCAATCCAGCCAGTCATTTTTTTTGCCGTTTTTAAAGATAATGGAAGGGAACCCTTCGTGCACCAGTCCTACTCGCACTTGGCCCATTTTTTGACGTTTCACATAACGGTCACTCTCGATTTATGTCTCCGTAAAAGTCGTATAAATAACGGAGATTAGGTTGACTGCATACAGACATAAAATTTGAGAATGACCCAAAAAGTTGTTGATGTTACTATCAGTACGAGTAAGTATTCCAATTCGAAATCCTTCCCGCTAAAAGTAACGGCTTCTAACGTACGCCCTTATGTCTCAAGCCCACCTGACGTCCAATTAAAGGCACAAAGGGCGCACGTGTTACCAGTAAGAAAGTTAACGGAGTTCCTGACAAGTTTTGACGGCGATTTGGTATTAGCGTAACATGCGAGCCAGTTGCCCATAACAAGTAGGTACTGTTACAAAAAACTAAGAGGTTTTACAAATTTCAAAATGTTTGGAACTCAATTATAACAAAGAAATTCCAAAAAATTCTTCAAAGTGAGGTCATAGCGCGCTTTTTATTAAGTTTTATATAACTAGAATTTACAATGGAAAAGGGTAAGGACCGAGAAAGTTTGAATGCAAAATAGGAAGATATACATTCCATCTTTCGATTCACATTCAAACTTTATGGATAATCGCAACTATATATTTGAATAAATTCGTTACATAAAAGTGCAGCGGGTCAAACGCTCGTGGTCCTGACCCAAAAAACTTATTTAAGCGTGACTACTATATCAATTTGGAGTGATATTTGAAAAGGTATTTCGAAATGATAAAAACATGTAATTTTTTAATATCAGGCCGCATTAGTCCTGTATTAGATACAGATTGTACGAGGATTCCCCTGGATTTTCACCCAGATTTTCCTTTAACCGCGCACTGTTAGGTTAACCATAGATAGGTTAAAAAAAAACAAAATTTTATCTGACGTTCGGTGTAACAGATCTTTATTAAAACAGCCTTAGGCGACTTCCTGACTTGGCGGGGCGGGATCGATTATGTGTCATTTTTTTCTTTCATGTAAACTTACTGACGTCGCAAGGATTCCAACTTGACGGAATACTGTCAGTATTACATTTGCCCGGTATTATTAAGTAATATCTTGCGCAGAAGTGGACCAGTACTGCCTTCGTATCGTCCCGCTACCGCGCATCCCGCGCCAGTAAAAAGCGGTACTGAGTAGACTGACAGTTGATACTGACATTTGACAGTTTTCTCATATCATACGGCTTCCGCACGACGAGTATGCGAAAGGGATTTTGATCGTCGCCGCGTTGGTGAGCACACGTGCCCGGGGCGACGACGGGCAGAATCCATTTACCGTACAAAACCTTATATACTGTCATGGCGTCGTTACCGAACAACGTCATTGAACACGTGACATTGGCGAATTCATCATAAATTTGATGGAAGCTATTTTTTTAAGAATTGAATTGAATTGAGTATGCGAAAGAGTTCGGCGAGAAAAACAGTCTCAAAAACGGAATTATTGACGCATTTTGAATTGCGATCAAGTTTTGTTTTGTATCGTAGTATTATCCACTTTATTATTACTTGTTTTTTTAATTGAATTCTTACTGAAGATCATTACTGGCCTGTTTTACAGCACAATAGTTTAATTGCAAAAAAAGAATAAGCAACGCAATTAAGTCTAAGTCGTTTTAATAAGATAAAAGGTCAGAAAAATAATACTTAACCTACCTACCTACCTAGTAATTATGAACATTTCACTAGTTTATATTATAAAAACACACAATAAAACAGTTCAACATGAATGGTATTTAATTGACTAAAAAATGAACGTTACACAATTAATAGAAAAATACGTTTAATTATTTTACTGAAATTATTACTATTATCATTGAAATTAATCGAAGTTATTACGTATTTAATGAAAACATTGCGAGTTCTGTTCATCATCATCATGTTAATCCTGGCTAAAAACTCGTAGTTTATACTTACCAAGTTTCTTCAGAATTCAGAATCCGTTTAGCTGTTTTTGCGTAATTGTGTAACAAACATCTTAATTCTCGCATTTATAATATAGAAGGATTGGACCCCTTAATCCGTTTATTATATACTTAATTTTAACGTTTATTTACTAAATTTATCTAAGCAGTTACTAAGCTTCTTTGTCACGCAGTTTATTATCTGTTGAAACGCTTTTCTTTATTGGTAGGTACATATAGGACTTTAATAATTATATAGTTAAGGAAACTGTAGGTGTGTCGTATTGTTTCTTTCTCAATAAATAAATTCTACTAGGTACAATGAAATCATTCTATGTCCATCATTATCACAAATATTATAGAAGTTTCCTATCGTTGATATCAATTTGATGCTACCAAATTCATTGTTTTAACGAATTGGTCCAAAGATACCCGGATCCATGCGGCAGCGCGGCGCCCGGACAAAGGAAGTTGCGCAGTTAGGGTGCGCGGGCGACACCTGTGTGCACGACTTTCCTCCATGCTCGATGCTTGGCCATAGAATTCTTATTATTTTATGATATGTAGAAATAGCTGCCTGCGCGGTACCTTCGACGCGCGTATTACAAAAGTAAGGTGCGCCGCATTTAAGTTTTTACCTACTAGAAGTTTTACTATTAGCTATTAAAGAGTTATATAGTCTGGCTCGATTATCAGGCCAATATGATCGACTAAGTATATTAGGTTAGGTTAGATCGATTGAACTATTTATTACCTTACCTCAGTTAACCCTCAATGTAAGTAGGTAAACTAGCATGACGTGATTCTTGCACATAATGTTGTTACATTACCTATATACGAGTACACATTACTCATATACTCGTATAAGTATGAGTATGACGTATGACTAACCCAACATAGTTCTAACCTAACCTACCTGCAGTGAATATAAAGCTTGTAAAAAGTTGGTTCGTAGTACCAGAGTAGTACTGTCTATGACTTTTTATTACATAAATATGCATCAATAATCGTCTTTAGCGACACAACAATTAGCTGCACCCTGGGCGTCTATTCGATTTAACCCATTCCTATCGCAATCACATTGAAAAGGTAGTAGTAACACTAAATAAATCCCTATTTCAATAACTCGACGATTCTCAGCTGACAATTATGCGTATCTACATTACTGGGTGGTCCGGTGATCGTTGGAAATTATCGATACTTATCGACTCAGCAATGTACGGATTGTCATTGTCAGTCGACAATTATCGAGTTGTAAAATAGGGTGGAAATCAGATGGATGTTATTGAAATTATTAAAGACGTTTACGTTTACGTTACACACTATAGTGTAACATATATGTTACACTTTAATAACTTATTGGCTCAAACGTTTTGTAGACGGCAGAAAGTTGTGCTAATGAAGTCTGGTTTGATGAATTAGCAAACAAAAGGTTGTGCAGACATCAAGTCTGACTTCCGACGTGTAGAAGATCGTACCGTTCCCGCATTGGTCTATATTACCAAAAACGGTGTACACAAAATAACAATCGTCTGCAATAGACGTAAAGGCCTATGATGAATGACTTATTAATAAAGTCAACATCATAATTTCTTGAAAAACATTCAATACAAGGTCAAAAAAAAAATTATTTCAAGATTTCAAGCCGCTTTCAACTTAAAATGTCCTGGTACTTCTAAACCATAAGAGCTACATTCACCTTAAGTTTTGCTCACTCGCTCTGACACGTTATCTCGCCGCACTGAGCAAAAACTGAAATGTGATTGAAATCGGAAGGGACGCTCATTAATAGGCCTCTACGCTGCACGCTACTGCATGCCATGCTCACATACGACAGATAAAACAAAATACGACATAATTGCCGGTAATTTCCATGAAAATGGACAATTTTGCGGACTAATGGACTATCCTTGTAATTGCGGAGCTATTAAATTATTGCTACATTAAAAATTGCGTGTTTAAGATGTGAAATGATGAAGCTTTAACCTTTAACTAGATAAGATATAATAAGTAAATATGTACATATAAGTAGGTGAACAAACTTAAGAAAGGACCTCTTTCTTGCATGTGATGCTTGCTGAAGTTTTTGAATAATTAGTACCTACATATCGAGTCCATATTTGCAGTTTATCTAGAAAAACCGTCCTTAACTGAACGTAAGTAAATAGGTAGTAGAATAGTATTTGTTTACAGCGCGTCAAAATACATGTTAAATTAAAGGGGTAATATAGGAAGGAGAGGGTTTAAACTTGGTTTTACTCTAATATAATGTACTGTACTCTAATGTAATGTATATCATGTTATATAAATTGCATTATTCCTATCATCATTATATAAAACGATCACTATACGATAAGTAATATAATATAATCCTAATATAGTATTGTATGAACATGGTATAATGAGATTTAATAAACTAAACTAAACTAAACTGTTAATACAATTTTGTAGCCAAGTAACTATTGAGCTTACATCGTTACTTATCTTCAAAATTTTATTCAATTGTGACGATTAGGATTAAGCACTAAATTAGTAGGTAGGTCTAGAATTGTTTTTTTTGAAAACAAAACTGCGTACCTACATTTAAGAGAGGCTTCACATTTACATTTTGCATGTACAGGGGCTAGAATACTCACTCTAAAATCGTTTAGCTTTAATTTATACTAGTTAATTTTCGAAATAAAAAGGAAAACGTAAAAAAAAAGTAGATTGTTAAGGGTTTTAGAGTGTTAAGGGTTGAAAGCCACCTTTTTTTGTCGAGATATATTTTCAAATGAACCTTAGTTTGAAAACGCATCAATTATAAAATAGAAATACAACTTCACAGTCAGCTAAGCATCCGTATTAAATATAAGAATTAAGTAGATTTGCTTATAAGAAGTCGTTATCACTAACAAGCTGAAATGTGTCAGGTTTTTCTCTACTAAACCATTATTTATTTCACGCCACGGACGTAACGACTTAACTAACACGGGAATTCTATTATTATACATCTTTTTATACTATTTTACCTAGATCTTAATTATCGAGCGGCGTATGAACGAGTATAAAGGACAAATGCCCTCACGACAGCATCTGACACCGGCATAAATAGTATCTAAGGAATGTGATACATTAAAACCTAGTATGTCTTAAGGCATTCTACGAGCTCCAGTAGTCTTTGATCTGATAAAAAATAATAAAAAACAAACAACGGATCAACACATGCGCCGGCGACGGTTGAGAAGAACCTGTAGGGGTTGGCAACCTTTTGTTTATTTTATATCTCGTTGTCTTGAGGCTAGAGCAATTTACAGCTTGAACTAAGCTCGAAACAAATATTTGTTTAGTATCATGTTGTTTCAGCACAGAGCGAGAGATATGGTATCGAATAGATAATGAAGTCCAGTAGGTTGGCGTTAAAAATTAAACCATTAATATTAAAGCAAACTTCTGATTACACAGTATTTATTTGCAATCTAATTGGTCAAGGGGCGTGGCTAAGCTGAGTGACAACGATAAGTCACTATTTTCTGAACGCAATAAAAGCCGAACCGAAGGTTGTCAACCGGCGCGCGGGTGAGAGGCACCTGCGCGAGCGCACGTGCCAACTGTCCCCCTGCCCTCCTCCCGCCGCGCCCCCGCCACTTCCGCTGCATCCGGGGACGTGGACGTTGACCGTTTACATCCCATAAAGAAAGTAGGCTGTGTTTTAAAGAGGGGTGCGGGTGAATAAAATTGGATTGTGGAAGTATTTCTGTTTCCGCTCTCAGCTCAAGTGGCTCCCTATCCGTTTTCGTCGTAACTCTCATGTCTTATCTCTTTTGTATTCCATTCTCATTAACCCGGCATCTCCATGCTACCTCAAAGAGCGTTTCAGTTATCTCCGTTCTGTCATGTCCTCACAAAACAGCTTAAAGATCACTATTTGTCTCTCCCATGACACATTTAGACTCGACTCCTTTAGACTTTGTGGCTGACTGTATATGTGTATATGTTTATTTGTATATTGTGTTTATGTATGTATATTATTCTTAATTTAGTTGAATTGTTGTAATTATTAAGAGGTTTCATATATTATCTCTGCACCACCTACTTACTATCAATCGTTATTGATTAGACTTAATTTCCGCTACCCTAAGGTTGTCTGGAAGAAATCGCTCTTTAGCGATAAGACCGCCTGTTGTTTGCCTCTACTTAGTGATTTTGTATTGTACTGTATCCTTTAATTGAGGTGTGCAATAAAGAGTATTTGTATTGTGTAGTTGTAATATTATGGTATAGTACTTTTATCTCTCCACAAGGCGGACTGATGACCTGGTAAAGGTCGCGGGAGTCCGCTGGATGCGGGTGGCGCAGGACCGGTCATTGTGGCACTCTTTGGGGGAGGCCTATGTCCAGCAGTGGACGTCTTTCGGCTGATATGATGATGATGATGACTTTTATCTCACGGGTGCGGGTGAGCCATGGTTGTGTGTTAAGCTATACATGCACATCGTCTATGTGTTCGTATGTGTATGGTTGTGTGTAACTATGGCCAACCCACGCTCGTGACATAGAACTACTATAAATGACTATCCAAGTGTCTGATTCGGAAGTTTGTCTGGGATTAAGCTTAAGCGTATAACAAATACAGATGAGTGATTTGAAACAAATGATCTGTTTAAAATTAATAATAATAAGGTAAACATCCCAGTGTGTGACACAGACCCAAATATACTATAGTCACTTTCAATCTTAATCTATTATACAATACGAGTCAACTATTGGGGAATTATGGTGGCAAACATTGGAAGGATTTCTTTTATAAATATAAGTATTATGCCTTATATACTCGTAAGTATTACAATACAATACAATTCAAACACTCTTTATTGCACACCTCAAAATTACCCTCACAACTGAAAGTTACTGGACACCTCATGGTGAATATATAGAAAGCGAACATACAGTATTCTGGCATGATCTGTTTAATTCTCATTATCTACGGAAAAATCTAGCGAATGTTAAGAATTTTAAGTAAGATTATAATTGAAAACCGGTTTGCATGCTGTAAACAAATTCGACAAGATACTATAGGCCGCGTCACAGGAATAGACGTATATGCATACAACATTCGAACAATATTGTTCTCCCTTCTCTCATCTTTGAAAGTAGTAGAATACCCTTAAGATAAATGTACTACAGTGTCTCATTTTATAGTAAGAACTTCTGCAACGGCATCGTTCTTCATTATGTACTCCTTAGAATAAACAAAATCAGACGTGCATATGCAAGTGTCCAGTACGACATTCAGCAGGAGTTCGGCTGAGGTGGTCTGGGCGACTGTTCACCTAATTCTGAGTTGGCTAACGGTCACCGGCGACTTAAATAGCATCGCCAAATCCGTTGGCCAACGGTCACCGATGGCCGAACAAAAACTGTATCAAACACACAATGGCAATCATTAAAAAGAGACCACTCTTTGTCTCCGAACCAAAGGAACCGAACTTTCCCACTCCTAAACAACGGACGTTACGATTTTGCAAAGAAACTAGAACGTTCTCACGAACGCAAAATTTTCAGCGATAGACGCACATGTCCAAAACTATCGGGGCATAATAGATAGAGTACAAAGGAATAGATTCGCGAAAGGGATTACAAATAATGCCTTGTAAGAAAGGGGTGGATTTCTAAAGGAAGGTCAGTTGGGTCACTGGCTGACCCCATCGCTCACGCTGCACCGATTTCGGGGTGTTTAAATTGGTGTAAAGGGTTGTGCTGACCCCCGGGCACGGGTTGGCTACCTGCCGGCCACTGTCCTGCCCCTGAATATGATTAAAATGAGAACTCAACGGGTAAATCTGGAAAATCGCGATAACCTATCCCATTCATGTTTGATTTAGTAGATACTTTTATAGGGCTATTTGTAAGCCATAACTTTAAGTTACTGGAAATTCTGGTCGGATCATAAATGGGTGTAATTCGTTAAATTACTTGTTACTTTTGTGAATTTCTCTAACGGAATTCACGGATCTCCCACATTCCAGTATTGATTTTTCTTAGATAAGCTACATACATACATTATGGTACGTATGGAGTACCTGACCGTATGCACTATAAAGATTTCTTCTTACCCACTTGCCCAATTGCATTAGATATTATATGACCTAGCTTTTATTTTAGCTGTTTAATCATATTATCATATTTCTTTTTAAATACCATGATTTGAAATAAACGTTATTATATTCTATTCCGCAAGAATTCTATTACAAGTATATCCTGTTCAGATAAATGCTACTTTTCATTCATAGACATTGACTATTTTGTCACTTTAATAACGGTATTAACGACTTTACCAACCAGTTGCATGCTCCACATATACGCTCTATATATTTACTTGATATAATAGTTCGTAACGGTCATAACAACAAAGCCTAAACAATGTGCACTTACAAAATATTATTAATCAAATCTGCGCCTTTGGCGAATCCGTTGGCCTATTCAAGGAACTCGGACAATGCAAAAAATAGAGCATAGAGAATTGTTTCCCATAAAAATTGTAGCAAAAAGGGTGAAGATAGGATGGTCTTTGTTGGCCAGTGGGAAAATTCGCAGAGAAAGGGCTCAATGAAATGGGTCAGTCGAGCCGAGACAGTGGTCTTTGTGCCTCGGTTATGCAAATTAGATGGTTACTGACAATGGGGCTTGTGAGATGCAGTGGACTAATGCGGATGGAAGTGCAAGGAGTCTACCTGTCTATGGCTATTGGGATTTCGTTTTGAAAACAAGAAAGGATCATGTTGTTTCATGTGAAGGGTCATTCTTGTAACAATGAATTGCTGAGAGCGGAGAATTTAAGGATTAAGAAACAGCCTTAATGCTACTTCTGCATTTTATCGGTGATGTATCAGAAAGCTTTCAGATTTCGTTCGGGTCAGTACAGATTCTTTACTGGGTTACCTACATTTAAATTAGTGCTTCCTGATGAGATCTGAAGCGAGGCGGTACTGCGCAAATGTACTAGTTACTGTTAGTAAACTGCCAAGTAGAAAAACTGGACGACATCAGTTAGATCTCGGCAGAGTTAAAACTACCGCATGCAAAGCTGTCTTCAGTGTCAACTGTCAGTCGGGACAGTACAACTTCTTTACTGAATACCTACATTTAAATGTATACTTCCTGACTGGCGCGGGATGCGCGGTAGTGGACCGACACAAATTCAATACTCGCACCGCTTCCTGGCATGTTATAACTATTGCGCAAATATAATACCGACAGTATCCCGTCATGTGAGGAAATCTGTGGGACATCAGTAAGCTTGCGTTAAAAAACAAAATACCACATACTACAAGACTGACGTAGCACATGCTTTGCACAGTGAGTTATTACTTAGGATGATTATTGGTCATGGACTCATGGCGACGAAGATGGGAAGATGACATGAAGGCAATAGCTGGAGGAGCAAAGTCCATGATCGGAAACTATGGAGAACCCTGGGGGAGGCCTATGCTGAAAAGCAAGACAGTCTTAAATAAAAATAAATACATATACTTGAATTTATTAAAACTTTAATGTCAAACTTTAAATGTAAGATTGTCAATAAAGGCTATTTGAAATTGAATTGGTCATAAGAGCATCGATTCGTGGAATTAGGCAATTTATTAATTTAAATATTATTCGTTAAATTATACTGTTAACTTTCACGAGGACATGTTGAAAATCATCTGGTCAAAAAGACGGAAATATGTGGTGAGCTCCCACAAATTATTGTTACAACTTTGTTGCATGGCGGGAAGATACAAAGCAGAATACAAGATGGCATACTTAGTTGTTGTACCGCTATGGGTATTTAAGTTGTTTCTGTGAGTATATATTATTATTTCACTATAATCAAGATCTAGACCACCTGGAGAGGGGTCTGTGGTTAAAGAATCTTCGCACTTCGTTCATCTTGAGATCGTTCCACCCAAGTACCTATATATATATACTTACAAAAATCGTGAGACGAAACATGTTTGGTACATATACGTAATAATGATTCTATAATAGAGATAGAGACTAAAGCGACCACGCCGCTACGAAAGAAATCCTAATTGGAGTCTTATTTGAATTTGGATAAAGGATTCCGAAATAATATCTACTTATCTTTTTCAAGTCGTTTGTTTCATTTATCTACGTACCTACTGCAACGTTCATTGACCTTATTCTAAGTAGGTAAGAATATGTCATAAATGAAAGCAAACACTAAGTTAGCAGCTAATTATAATGTAAATAAAAGCCTTTGATATCATTTTATCGTTTAAACAAATTGTTTTAAAAGCGAATACCCAAAACTGATACAAATAAACGAACGTATTTTATTTAAACCTGAACAAAGAGCAATCGATTTTCTCCCCACATTTTCTTGTCAACCGATAACAGGACGAGCTTCAAAGGTGCAAAACGTTGACCTCAATAACTAAATACTAACTCCAACACAGCAAAATACACCTTACTACTATAAAAATATAGTTGGTACTTGATTGTACTTCACAAGCTGAATTTCTTAACGTGTACATTAGTTTGTTTTTATCATTGAAATTTCTCTTATGTTTTTGTGGGCTGTATAACGACGGTAATAAGGTTCATTTTGGCTAGTCGATAGGGTTCAGGCTTGAACCGGTCTCTTATCAGAGCGCCGCTTATCAGTTCGGTTCAGTTGGCAGATGCAGGATCAGAAATATCAGAATCGATTTTTAACTTGAATTTTTATTTTGTGGACTGTTAACTCCTTTATTTGTTTTGTGTGTGTGTGTTTGTTGAATGATAATTGCCGAAGTAAAATGGTTTGTCAAGTTCTATGAACTTACTTATACTCGTATAACTTATACATATTTAGTTTCTAGCTTACTTAATCTCTCTGACCCAGGCAAAGGCTCATCTCATGTAACATTACGCTTAAGTTAAGTATGTAATTTAAATTAACTTTTAACCAGACCAAAAATACCAACCTTGAAATTGGGCCTTGGATCCGAAACACCCACAAAATTCCCAGTAGCTCGATTCCACACACACACCTCAGATTCGGTTGCAGGGGCTCAACCAATCTCACTGGAGCGCAAACTCCTTAGAGTACTCCAGAGTTAAAACCGCCCGCGTGGTCGTGTCGGGAGTTTCCCCTGGATTTTCGCCAGACCACTCTCCAACCACGTACTCCTGTTGCTTTATTGGGCCCGGCATATAAAGCCAGTCAGGTGCAAACAAGTCTCGGATCCTATTCTGAGAATTGGGCAGTTTCACGGTATCTACATTAGTTATGACCGACAAATTATGATATAAGTATTAGTAAAAAAAGAGAAACAAAATTGGAAGCTCTCTAGCACATATCTATGCTGTGTTGAATGATAGCAAATATGAAAACCCTAACACCATTAAGCGTAACAGACTTCCGACATCCCATGGGAACAAGCGAAAATCTCGCAATTACGCAACAAAAAGCGTTTAACTAAGACCCATCCGTGTTTGTCCATCTGTATAGTTCTCACTAATCCACCCTGGCCAATGGACCAACGCTTAAAGAGACAAAAGGCCAATTGTCTGATGGTGTCAGGAAGCTACACAATTACCAACTTGTCAATACCACCGACTAAAAAACATACGAGCATCAACATGTGTTGCATCTACGGGCGTTTAAGATTGCTATGCATTTCTTGACGGCATATTTAACTTTGCGCGTTTTGAGATCTGCATATTTCCGCATATAACCGGTTATGGACCGGTTTTCGGTAACCGCCGTCTTATAATGCGTTGTTTATGGTAATTTGGCCCTTTATTGTCTTTTTTGCGCATATTGGGGGATGCTGTCTTGGCAATGGGATTAGTGGTCGTGTTTTGAGACTATTATAATAGAAAACTTATACATCATGATACGACTACCGGCAGTTTGGAATTTTATCTTAAATAGAATCTGAAATGGTTTTGGTTCTTTCGAAATTAAAGATTGAAATGAATATTCGATCGGATCTAATAGGGCTAAAAATGTAGGAGTTCATCTGCCTAATCGAATTACGACCAATCTCTATTTAGAGTTGAACCTAATACAAACGGTAGGAATACTGAAAGGAACGGAACTGGAGCCGAATAACCTTGTTTTTTTATTTATTTATTAAAAATGGGATTGTTCTCAGCCAGTACTAGGGGCAAAGATGAGGCCGACGATGAAGCGAGTTCACCTAAAAGATGCCTATTCACTCGTGCCTTAAAGAGGTCCGGGTTTAATGAACTCAGAAATACAGATGCCAGCAGGGAATTCCAAACCTTAGCAGTGCGCAGTATAAAACATAATGAAAAGTAATTTATGTAAATGGATCCACTGAAAATCAGCGTCGTGGCACTTCATGCTCCGACACAATGCTGAGTGGACTCCTTTTTGAGACCATCTTCAAATGTGTATTTCCTAGATTTCAGCTATTTTATGATGTGGTTTCAAATAAATAAGTCAAATAATTCAAAAGCGGGATACCAACGACGATACCGACTGCAATTCATTTACGATTCTATACATTAAAATTCCTATCACTTTTCTACATTAAAAGTTACATTTCACGCATACATATTTCTATCTTAGAAAGACGTCTAAGACGTCTTCCGGCTTTTAACCCTCTACTGGTCCCGTCGACAATCAATCACGTCTATTCTCGCTTCTATTATCTATTCCCTTCGTTTATGCAAATATGAGCAATTAAATTTCGCAGGTAACGGGTTGCGAATCCTTTTATTTACAGCTTTTGTTGGACAGCAGCTGGACGGGACGGTCGTTGGATAGTGCGATTTCAATGACATTAGATGATAGAATATTATACTTGAATAAGTTTTAATAAATAAACATACTGTTGACCTTGCGAAAAGACTGAAAGATATTTTTTCAGTCCTAAGCTCTAGCTTGGCTATTTTGTACATTTACAAAAACAGTTGAACGACAATTCCATATTATAATTATCGAACCTGGGGGCGATTTTTGAGTGTCGAACGCTCGACTTTTCACTAGAGACCTGTCAAAAAACTATGATGTTTTCACAGATGTCGAGTGAAAAGTCAAGCGTTCGACACTCAAAAATCGGCCCCCTTTTTTCACAACATTTCACAAAAATCGGTTGACCAATGCGATATTTTTTGCGCTCGCTGATTTGTTAAAAAATATTGCTATTGAAGAATCCCTTCTTTTGGCTCAATCATCAGAAAAAATTGATGGCACCAAATTATTTAACTGTCATCTGTCGTCTGTTAAAGTTCCAAATATTACAATTTTAACCAACACGACTTACGGTCAACCAAATTGATTTCTGGGCCACTTCGTACCGTGTCACAGTGACAATCTAAGTATATGAAAGCCGCTAGAGATCTCATATAAATGTCCCAAAAGGCCCCAAATTTGATTTCTAAATTGGTTGACTGTACATTACTTACTTGCAGAGTCTCATGTCGATAGGATACGACTTAAGGAAATGGGTAAAAATCCTAGAATGCAAAATAAAAAAATATATTATCTAGTACTTTTTAAACTGAACGCCTTCCAGTGTGTTGACAATAGCGACACACACATTGAAACAATGGAAAAATGGTGCACGCGTGTACTACCGAAGAGAAGAATCAACCATGAAATCAATGTCTGAACGTGAAATTAACTCGCTGACTATATTTATCATTCAGTTATGAAGCTACGTCTGAAGTTACTAGTTTTGTGCGTAATATATACCGCAGCACTGTGCCTATATATAATACCAGCCCGGACCACCACACCAGGACTGAAAATTATTGATAACGTGGACATGTCTGAAGAAAACGATGCTAGCTTTGTCGACATACCGGGAGTTGAGTATCCAATGTTTGACACATTTCAACAAAACAGATTTAAAGTTGTTAGAAAAGAGAAAGATTATTCATTTGATGTGAGAAACAATCGAAAGAGCTTTAATTTTGGTGTGAACGGATTAGACCCCGATCAAGTGTTATAGTGCGAAATATCTATATATATCGGAGAGCTTATAAGCACTTATATGTACAAAGATATAATACACGAGTGACATAGGTAGAATCTCTTGAAGCGGCTGTTATGTCTTTGGAACGGAGTCTACGGATTTTTTTTACAGCATGGCATTTTATTCGGGTTCGGGATCCTAGAAAGGTTTTCTTCTTTTAACATGGCTTCCGATGTTACGGAGTCTAATTACGGAGGGCAATAAATAGCCCACCTTAGAAAGAGTTGTTTGGGCGATGTATATACACACGATTTAAGAAACTTTGATAGTGCGATGCAGAACACGTAAGAACCAACAGTTGACAGAAGTGACTATCTTGTCACTTGAGGAAGTCAACTTCTGCAAATTTTATTGCTAGTCTAAAACTCGCTTTGCACCAAACTGTCGTTAATCATAAGCGGTGTCCGTTAATATCTGAGTGTGACGTTTCTAGATTGTCGGCGCCATACCTAATATTCAGCGGTTCAATGGTGGGGACCATTACATAGATACTGATAGACAATTAGACAGTGAAACTCAAAATGGAGGCCCACCGATAGAGCAGAAGTAACAAGATGATTTGGTATTCAGCGACCAGATAAGGCGTAGAAAAGAGTTGTACCCACAAATACGTAGTAAATAGGTGCTGCTAAAACGTCTAAATCATTTTGACGCATTGATAATTAATTACATTCACAGACCAAGGATTGAAAATCTGAAAGAAATTCCGATTGGTTCGCAAAAGATTTGTTATAACATTAGTGATACGAACGACGCGGCGTATTTTGAAAATGGATGATGAATGAATGAAATACGTAACTTTTTTGAATAAATCATGATTTTGTTCAGTATTTTTAATTATAATTTGTATGACCGTTTACTTCTATTTCATTCGTACATACACGTACATTTCGTACAGACAAAGACACAGGAAACACTTTTAACACCTCTTTAATATATACACTTTGTACCTATACACCACATTATGTGACACAGTTTTAAGATCGAACTTAAAAACTACCCACACCCCAAAGGTGATCTGGAAGAGATCGCTATTTACCGATAAGACCGCCAATGTCTACCGTCAAGTATATGGGATCGTCCTAATAGGTGCGCGACTACGCGATTATCGCGCGAGTAAGCGATGCGACCATAGTGCGACCAAATGTATGGTCGCATCATCGCTTAGACGCGCGATAATCGCGTAGTCGCGCACCAATTAGGAAGATCCATACCTATATCTTAAGTTTCTCTCTCTTTTTCCACTCTTTTTTTGCGATCCATAAGAAATATTAGAATTGTATTTTAAAAACCCAACATATATACGGTGGGTACACAAGGAGACGAATTCGGAGCAACGTCAGTTAGACCAGCGTTGAATTGGCCAATAATGTAATATTAATAATATTCATCAATGATTAAGGCCGGAAACAGACTCCCTAAATAACAATAATCACATTTCTCCCATTGGCCGAACCCTTCTGACCACTCATTTAAATCTACTTGACCCTTCGGACATGGAAATTTGACCATGGGTCATCTGGACCAAGCCGGACAAAGCTGGACCTTAAAAAATCCTATTGGTCTCTTTTGATAAAGAGTGACCCTTGAATTGGGGACAATAGGCCGCGACCCCTGCGAGCATTTTAGGGTTAAGATTAGAGGTGTAACGGCCGTGAATGGGTTGAATGAAAAGGTGTCGGTTTATGGGTGTTTACAATAAGCTTTATTTTGTTTGGAGATATTTTTTATGAATATAATAAATGTTGGCATAAATTTATTTCAAGATATTATTTTAAAGATGGATCATAGGTTTATTCAATTTGCTTGCTTATTTTTTTATTCTTATATTCCTAGTCTTTTCCATCCGCATTTTACTGAATCACTTCTGAAAGTCCAAGTTATTAAAATAATAAAAATCGGATGAGTAGTTTCGGAAATTACACCCAAAGTACTAACTTAAGGTACCTATTTATCGTTCTTTGCCTATTAGATGAGTAATTGGGAACACAGCCTGAGTTTATTATTAGTCTTTTAGCTTCTGCCCGCGACTTCGTCTGCGTAAACTTCCACTAGTTCCACGCCCTATTTCATCCCTTCGAGGGATCCGTTTAGCCGTTTTTGCGTGATTGAATAACAAACATCTAAACATGTAAACTTCCACATTGTATTCGTATTTCGTATGATACTATAGTAGTAGCTGTAACTATTATAGGTCTCTATATATTCCAACTACTTTTTTACTGTGGTCAGCGGGCTGTTGCCACCGATGTTCGTAAATTTACATGCATGGTCAACCAATTTGATTTCTAGGCCACTTCGTTCCTTGTCACAGTGACATATATATGAGATCTCTAGCAGCTTTCATATTGACTCGAGGCGACTTCCTGATTTGTCGGTGCGGAGGCGGTACGATATGAGAAAACTGTCAAATGTCGTTAACTCAGTACTACTTTTTACTACGCCCCTACATTTAAATGAGTGCTTCCTGACTGACGTGGGATGCGCGGAAGCGGGACGATGCGAAGGCAGTACTGCGCATAATATTACTACTGCGCAAATGTAATACTGACAGTATTCTGTAATAAAAAAGGACACATATCGATCCCGCCAAATCTCCTAATTGCGCCAAGGTACGAAGTGGCCCAGAAATCAAATTGGCTGATGTACCTACTTGTAATAGCAATTGCTACTTAGACAATTTCATTCCAACGCCATTGTTCTATCATAACTCCAACAATAAATCCTAAGATCAAATCACTTTACATTCCAGCATTATGTCAAATCTAATTTACATACAATCTGCCACATTCCGTCGTAATACATCAACATTTGTACGTATGTACCAAGTAAACGTAATGATATCTACATAACTCTCATCTTCTCAGGGAACGTAATAAAATTAACAATCAATGCGTGTGCGCATATTATGTTAGTGCTCCTAGCGTCCCTCGTAAACACAATGCTAATTGTGAACGAATGAGCGTTTTAAAGTTTGGAGTAAGCTATTTCAACAAAACGATAGTTCACAACAGTGAACAGTACCCTTACCATGAGTTTGCAATGTTTGCATTACCGTACTCGCTTAGCGACTGCGTAAACGATTTAGTATGGCGATTCTTAGTTCTATTGCGTAACGGTCAGAGGCGCTTTACTTTTGTCCATACTAAATCGTTTACGCAGTCGCTAGCGAGTACGGTAATGCAAACATTGTAAACTCATGGTAAGGGTGCAAGTAGATCTGTGAGCTGTAGTAAATTTATTTAATTATGGAACATGCTCAAAAAAAAATCTCGAGAATCGGTTGAACAGCCGGACATAGGTACGAAAGCATTATTGACGAAGCTGGAACGCTCACTTCGCTCGCTCATATAAATACTAATGTAAATACCTACTCTACCGACCAAAAAATATCATGATGCAACTTAGTGTCTGCTTTCCTGAAAACTTCATATTACTTACTGACAGAGTTTTTTTTAAGTTTCCTAAATAGTTGCTCACTTGACTATCAGTCAACAATACAATACAATAGAAATATTCTTTACTGTTCACCAAAAAAATACCAGAAATTAGAAATCTTAAAATTAAACATGTTGATGGTAGACAACAGGCGGTCTTATCGGTCAACATTATTGACTTAGATTTACTTAGATTCAGGTAGCGGTGACATCTGGAAGTTTAAATACTTGTATTGAAACAAACTTAAATGCTTACTCCATGGTTGCGAGCGTATTGGCAGCGCAGCCTCGCAGATCCGCGCACAAGAAGTGCCATCTTGGGTGGGAAGCGTTCGCACGCGCCAATCTCTTTCTCGACCGTAACGAGATCATTTACGCATCATTCTTGTTAATACCTAGAATAGATAATAGACGAATACATTTAATAATCGTTACAACTATGAATACTTATTAACAAAAAGAACTTAAATAAGGATTCAGTAGCAGCGTACCTACCGAGGATGCAAGCGGCATTTCCTCGCTGCTATCGCAATGCTGACGTTGTGCGAGGAAGTCGCCAGATTTTTGGTCACCAGTTACGACAACCAAACGCTTCGCAATTTCAGTAATATTTTTATGTCACACCTGGCCATAAAGTGGCCATTATCGCACGCTCCGCGCGCGAAAAAACCCACTTCCTGGCCAGGGGGTGACATAAAATTTTGTACTTACCACGGGCGATAATAAAGAAAGCCTCAGATCGCATATTTATCGCCCTTGCCTTCGGCTCCGGCGTAAAATACCTGGGATCTGAGACATTCTTTGTTTTACCGCCCTTGTTAAGTAATGTACTATTATGTCACACCTGGCCATAAAGCGGCAATTTCCGCACGCTCCGCGCGCGGAAAATCCCACTTCCTTGTCAGGGGATGACATCAAATTTTGTACATACCACGGGCGGTAATAAAGTTTCAGATCACATATTTATCGCCCTTGCCTTCGGCTCGGGCGTTAAATACCTGTGATCTGAGACATTCTTTGTTTTATGGCCCTTGGTAATGTACTATTACTGTTATATACTAAAATCATTTATTTACAACAAGTTACAAAAGAAACATTGCAATAAAAAACTGCAATTGCGATAAATAGAAAATATCTTCCAAATCAGTGCCGATGGGCAGTGTGCCCAGAAGGCTGGCCGCATTGCCACGCTGTATAGCAACGCTAACGCGTTGTGCAAAGTATTGGCCAGCCCTCTGGTCACCTGTGGCTTCGATGAGGCGTGCGTGTACGACAATGTCAAACAAGCACACGGTCTGCGTGATGGTAAGATGGCGCCCTGAATAATTGTGCGTATAGACTTTAGGTGTTTTTAAAATGTATATGTCAATCAATAAAGAGGTCTATGTTCATTCTGGACCATTAAGATAGGTTACATTGGACGAGGAGGTGGAGGTTACAACGGTCAAACTTATTATGATGTTTTATTTCATTTACAATTCGATCCGGGTTTCAGACGGTCAACGTCTCTAAACAGAGTTCTATGACACCGGCAACAAAGGCGATATATCGATTGAAAGAGACACCCTTTGTTTGTCACTCACGACAAAACGGGATGCAACCCTTTCCGAGAATGGCTTTTTAGACAAATCTCGTTAAATATCTGACTGTGTGCAGGTTTATTAAATTTCCTCTTGTCAGTACCTAGATGAGGTAAAATACCATCATATTAACTTAATCGTGTCTTTTAATAATGCGTTGTTTTAGTAGGCTGAGGAAAAAAAGGAAAATATAGACTCAACTTTGGATTTATTTTCTATCGAGAAAATTTTAAGCAATCATGTTTCGCTATTGTCAGTACTACAATCATATAGTCAAGAATCATATATCTGAAAATCAGCCCCTACTGTTTGCTAGTCTGGGCAGGACAGCGTTTCAAAGTCTCCAAATTTCTCAATGAAGCGCCTTAATAATTAACAAGTACTGCTAGCATCTATTTGTATTTTAATGTAGACTTAATTCTAGTTTAATTGTGGGTGAGTGGGCTTACTCGTAAGCGGTGTTCGTTAAAAAGCTCAGTATATGGAGAGTTTGTTAAGTTTCTATGGGATCACAGCTGCAGCCGAGGTGCAATGTAAATAAATAAATAATAATTTCACGTCCATCGGTGTGTCATCTTGAAGAAATTGTGAAAGCGTTTTTCCGCTATGCAGGCATAACTACTTATATTATATAGCACTCTAGACTTTACTAGTATAAATAACACGAAAGATATCTTCGATTAGTTTTAACTTCCCGTAGTCTCGATTACCCCGCTGCACCTTATATTTTGTTATTTGACCGTAGGTATGTCGCTGCTTATGAGGACACATCTCAAGTTATATTTTACTTTCCAGATATGGCTTTATTGCAGTCAGTAGACAAGTCAAGTAGTATGTCCTAGGTACTGACTTTAGCATAAGTATTTCTATTGCCTGACCGGACTGTCTAGACGTTGTCGAGCTTGCCTCTATTGTTTGGTAAATAGATAATTAATTGGTGGCCATTGAAACCTATAAGGCAACTTTAATGTAGGCAAAGGTTTTGAACTGACTTCAAAAAGAAAGCGATTCTATGTTCGTTTGTAATATAATATCTGAGTGACCGAGCTTTGCTCAGCGTTTTGCCGTCCCCGAAAACCCCCACATACCAAATTATTATTATATTAAATAATTATCAAAATCGTTAGAGCCGTTTCCGAGATCCTCGAAATAAATAAATATGTACAAGAATTGCTCGTTTAAAAATAACAAATATCTGGGCGGCCTAGCTTTGCTCGGCGTTTTCCAGGTCATGACACCTAGCTAGATCGATTGCTCGTCCCCGAAAATCCCCACATACCAAATTTCATCAAAATCGTTAGTGCCGTTTCCGAGATCCCCGAAATAAAGAAATATATATCCAAGAATTGCTCGTTTAAAGATTTAAGATAAGATGTATGAACAAGTAATAAATGATTGGGGTACGTCATGTAGCTGACAGTTTGAAGGAAGAAATAGTCATAATTTTCATTTGGGCGGAAAACATATCGGGATAAGCAGCGAGTACTAATTTACTAAAGCAATTGAAACCATTTTCAACTACAATAAAGTTGCATTCCCTTTATCTCGGTCGTTTATTGAAGCAAAGCCAAAAATTCGACTCGTCGCACCATTTAGTGGTTGAAATTTCAGTGCTATTTTGTAGTGTACGCCTGTACGGTCCTAATTCCAGTTAGTCCCTTAAATTCTCATACCTATATGTAATGTAATTTTAAGTTATGTCACTCTAGGTCTATTAATTTTTTTTTACTTTTAAGGTCCTAAAAGGTCATCTTCCCAACAAGAATCCAGAGCCACTCCAGAGCAGCGATTGTCTGTACTTTGTACTAAGGGGAAGCGAGGAAGATGACGTCAACTTTCGGTTTACAGTAATTTGCGATTTTTTCCAAAATTAACGGAGAAAAAAATCTAAAAAAATGTTTTTTGTGTACTTCATACGTTTTTACCGAAATGGTTTTCGAATTAAGACTTTTGGAAATTATGAAATATTGTCAATTCACATAAGTTGGGATCTCCTAGTGAGTATGGAAATAAGACAGGAGATTCCCTCTCCCTTCGAGCTATTGTTGTGTGTTGAGCAGTGGCGGAGCGTCCATACAACTCGATTCCCACCGGCTTGCCTAATTTTCAGCCAGTCCAGTTCTTCTACTATGGCTCATGAAGAATAAGAAAGGCAAATTATTTCCGGCTTCCCTAAAAATATTTTTGACGCGCCGCCACTAGTGTTGAGCTATATATGCACATTGTCTATGTGTGCGTCAGCGTAGGAGCTAAGAGTTCACATTGTCTATGTGTTCGTAGGGATGTGTCACAACTACAACTGTCACCAACCCGCGCTCATGAGATAAAAGTGCCGGGCCGATGTTTGAGTGTCGAACGCTCGACTTTTCACTCGAGATCTGTCAAAAAACTATGATGTTTTGACAGATCTCGAGTGAAAAGTCGACCGCTCGAAACTCAAAAATCGGCCCCCTGTACTTATACTTGCTTGCTATGTTACAGGATCATAGGAATTAGTCTAACATTTTTTGAATTCCGAAATCCATGTTAATAAATTCAAATAAAGGTGTCAGTTATTGGTCACTTTGGTTTTGCCCGCGAATTCGTTACGAGTTAATCATTAGGATGTTTAC
Organism: Cenopis cana; assembly: GCA_951800055.1. NCBI lineage: Eukaryota > Metazoa > Arthropoda > Insecta > Lepidoptera > Tortricidae > Cenopis > Cenopis cana. The sequence continues at coordinate 4,963,097 of OX637495.1, forward strand.
ATTAGGTAGTTTTGTTTGTCAAGTGAGCGGCTATAGAACATGGGTATGCCGTTACCAATGGAGAGCCACAAACATTATCTGTTCGCAGTGAAATCCTAGAATGTCGGATAATAGAATTAGAGGTATAGGAGACGAGAGGCGATCCCACGCTATGTCAACTGTATTACGAACTATGTTGCTTCATTACTAACCCTTTATGTTTTTCTTTTTTTTTATCATGACTGTGGTTTAAGTCCGGCCATGGGTAAGATACTGGTCAATGCCATAACTATTGCTATGTTGCTCGGTCATAACTATTGCTATTTTCCCAGAAATAGCTGAACTTTCAATCCCAATTCTTATTTATTGTCTAGGAATCGAGAATGGGTAAGATATCGCAGATAGACCATTATGGAAATTAGCTTCTCATTATAAAATTTTCCTTTTTTTCGCGATAATTGGTGAATATCCTCCGGAATGAGCGGAACTTTTATATTTTTAACATTTAGAAAGTTCAAATGTAATATAGACACATCCGCGCATACCTGATGGATGATCGCCATTATAGTGTATTAAATTTGACCTCTATTTGACAACATGATGTTGACTGATGTGGTTTTATCGCAATCTTCCAATAACTGTGGAGTTTGCCCCAAATTTAGCCTCCTGATTCCACATAGAAAAAAAAACTCGCAGTTTAATTTAAATGAAGTGGTTCGGATTATATAGTGCGTGTCATCTATGACGACAAATCTCATCTATGTACAATTGTAGGGATAGGGCTGTGGAAGTGCGCGCCTTCGTAGATGAGACGGTACCTCAGTTTGAAATTTCATGTGTTCTAAAATTAAACTGGACAATATAAAAGCAACTCTGTTTCATTCAAATAGATTTACATTCAACAGAACCATACTCTAGTACTAAAAAGAAAGAAACTGTTTTTTTTTCACCCGTAGCGATTATTTTTGAATTTTCGCTTTGAAAATTAGGAAAGAAATGCCGTTTACGTTGGGGACATTTAACGGAATATCTGTCGTAAAGTCAGACGGGTGGCTCAGAACAAACTCCCCTTTCTCGGTATGGGCGCCCGCGTTTATCCGGTGTTTTAGGTGCACGTAAAAAGAGCAGCCCACGCCGCCCCGTCAATCGATATGCAAGCGGCTGCGCGCACCATACAACGGGAGACAGCGAGGATAGTCTCGTAGTTGTTAATTAAGAAAAAAAAATTGTCTCGGTTTCTGCGAAGAAAAGAAAAAAAAATGTTTTCATGGCATTATGCTGAGAGACATCCATTTTGGTAAACTCATGTAAATGGTCTAAATCACATACTATGATCCGATCAAACCAATCATAATTACATGTTTATTTGTTCAACACAGGTATGTTACAGAGGTCTAAGAGTAGGTAATGTGAAACACCATGTTGGGCCGTTAGGCATACAAATCTTATGGAGCTCTTAATGGAGCCAGGCTTGTGCTAGTTGTGCTAAGTTCCATTAATCGCAGTCAAAGTCAAACAAAAAATCGTTAACAGTATAGTATGCTTTTTTTACGAGAATATCAAATAGTTTCTTCTTAAAATCTATCATATTATCTAAATTTATAATATCTTTCGGCACTTTGTTATAAATTTTAGGGGCCATTCCCAGTACACTATTTCTAAATACATAGAGCTGTTTCTATGGCTTCTAGTAGGTCGAATCACAAAGAGCTGGCGTGGAATGTCTATGAAATAATGACAGTTATATACATTTTTCACGCCAGCTCTTGTGAATCGACCTATACATATTTGTATAACACCGCGAACCGCGAACGCAGGCGACTGTACATTACGTAGTTTACTAACCAACTATGTTAAATGTAACGATTTGTATGTACTAAAATTGTTCCTTTGGACCTTGTCAGGAAGACCATGCGGTCGATCGGTTTCGATCCGTGCGATATCGCCAGCTACCTATTACATAAACCTACCAAGGTTTCCAATAGTGGCTAAGAACAGTAAAAAAATGTAACTAAATATTTGTGGTTTAATAAACGAGAAAAAAGCGTGTGTGTGTCGTCGCTTAGTACCCATAGTAACTACAAGCTTTGTAGTTTGGGACTAGGTTGATTTGTGTAAGATTGTCCACAAATATTTATTTATTTATTTTATTTTAATGTGTCGTTAACAGTGACGTTACTGTCACGAATTGGATTGTCAGACCCTGTTTTCTTAGACCATGGTCAGGACGGTCCCGCCACCCTCGCGCTCGATGGCGACCCCACACACCCTCAGGTGAAGCGAGGTGAGTCACGTCTGTGTGCAGTGCGGATGTGTGCGTGCCAGACTCGCCGACGTGGCGCCGGGCCGCGAATGGACATTGCTTTCAAAATGTTGATGTGTATTTTGTCTCAGCGGCACAATTTACGAGTCGTTTTTGATGGAAGTTCACCATCAGCCTATACCAGTACGTTGTCTCATTGGGTGCAGGCCTCCTCGGATTGATAATTGAAGATCGTAGTAATGCAATGCAAGCCAAACGGCTCTCAGCAGCCAGACTGGCATATTTATAGTCCAGTGACAAGCCTTAACACAACTATACCAATTCCAGATGTTATAAAATCACTTATTATTTTTGCTGTCAGATCTTGATCTATTTAGTCTCATGTCGTACTGCTTCCGCACCGACAAATCAGGAAGTCGCCTTCAGTATTCTAGTGTTTTGTTTCGAAAAAACTTATACTATACGTATGTACGTACTGAAGCGGCCCCTGTTTACCTGCTATCGTACTACCATTGCGCCCCTCGCCAGTTATGTACGAGTAGGTACTGTCTTAATATTTCATACACACGCTTCTCTCGAGGGAGCGTCGCGCAGATACACACGATAATTCCAGCACACTGCTACATTATATTAATTTAATATGCAGCTTTTTCAGTTTATTGGTTTGTTTTTATTAGCTGCTTGCTACAATTGCTGGTCTAAGCCTTATTTGTGGCATGCACCAGGCTCGCGCAACTTAGTACATAAAATTGATATGCGAGGATAGTATGGAATATTCAAGGCGGATAATGGCAGCAGTATGGGATTGTCCATACTCTTGTACGGAGCCGAAACTTGGACATCGTATGCCAAACAGGAGCGGAAATTAAACAACTTTCATATGCGCTGTCTTCGGCGTATTTTAGACATCACGTGGAAGGATCGAGTTACAAATGAGAGGGTGCTTAGCATCGCACGTTTACCCAGTATTGCAGCAGTCTTAAAGCAGAGGCGTCTGCGCTGGCTGGGACACGTGCAAAGGATGGAGCCCTCTCGTTTGCCACGTAAAACTCTCCTTAGTGAAATATCTTGCGCTAAGCGACCAGTGGGATGCCCCTTGTTACGTTTTAAGGACTGCGCAAAACGTGACATGTTGTCCTTCAAGGTCAACCCGACAAACTGGGAAAAGTATGCTGCAGACCGTGAGATTTGGAGGAAGGCACTGGGTGAAGGCGTGGTGCTACATGATAGCGCATGGTTCGATCTCTTGTCCCATAAACGAGAGCTGAGACACCAGCGCGCTGCTGCACCTCCTACAGCGTCGAGCATGATATTTCCCTGCCATATATGCGGACGTGCCTGCCGCTCTCGTATTGGCCTTACTAGCCATGTACGCAAGTGCCGCAATTTAATGGACGCTGCTTAAATCATCTTTTATAGATGTCACAGGCCAATGATGATGATGATGATGATGGGATTTACAGGGTAATTGCTGTCAATTCGCGTTCATTTTCTAGTATGAGATTCCCCTAAAACGTCAGTGATTATTCTTTTTGGCTTGCACATTGCACATCGAGGCGGCTTGTTGTCTCGATCCGTGACGATGGGCTGGGGCGTTATGGAGTCATTTCAGGATGCCGGATGCTGGAGGGTTAAGTCTTTACCGGGTGTTGTTAAGTATTAGCCGACTTCCTGACTTGGCGGGGCGGGATCGATATGTGACATTTTCTTCTTTGACGTAAATTTACTGACGTCGCAAAGATTCCCACTTGACGGAATACTGTCAGTATTACATATGCGTAGTAGTAATATCATGCGCAGAAGCAGAGCAGTACCGCCTTCGCATCGTCCCGCTACCGCGCATCCCGCGCCAGTCAGGAAGCACTCATTTAAATGTAGGGGCGCAGTAAAAAATGGTACCGAGTCGACTGACAGCTGACACTGACATTTGACACTTTTCTCATATCGTACTGCCTCCGCACCGACAAATCAGTAAGTCGCCTTAGTCATCAAATTTTTAGAAATTAAAGAAAAATTTAAAAACTTAGGCACCGAGCAGGATTCTAACCTGTGACCTCCCGGCACTCGCGGCCAGTCGCTCTAGCCAACTGAGCCGTCAGGTTCAGGGCAGGGTTCGCAGGTTCGAATCCTGCTCGGTGCCTAAGTTTTTCAATTGTTCCTTTATTTCTAAAATTTTGTAGTTTGCGTTAGCAGGTTACTGCTTTATACAAAATTAATTAAGTATTAGTCTTCTTCTACTTATGTTTAGAAACTCCCTGGGTTGCCCTCTTTTTCGGTCCGCGTGGTCATGTCGACAGTTTCCTCCGGATTTTCCCCAGGCCCCTCTCTAACCACGCGCTCCTATCGCTTTATTGGGCCCGGCCTACAAAGCCATAGTCAGGTTAAAAAAAAACATGCAAGTTGTCGATCACTTCTTCTATTTACAAGGTTTTATTTAACTTGCAAAATAGAAGCCACTTAACGTGTATTGGAGGTACTCTAAAAAAATCCAAGATTTTGTTCTACCGATTTGTCGACGTCATTGATGTATACTCATGCCAAATTACAGTTTTCTAGCACTAACGGTTACTGAGCCGGGGACGGACGGACACTGCGAAACTATAAGGGTTCCTAATTTACTACTGAACCCTAAAAAGACTAGGTCGGAAGTACCGGCAACCGACGTCCCTATGAGATGTGTGAATGTGATTGAATCGAAAGAAGTATGTCAGGACCGTAGTATTTGGCATTATTTGGTCTTTGTGTACCCCAATGGGATACGGGCGTGAACATATGTATGTATGTTTAAACAATGGAATATCCTCAATCATTTAAACATATCTAAACTAGAGCTTGTTTTCGATACCACATCCATACTCATTAACCCGTTTTACTAAAACAAAGGAATCCATACAAATTCAGTAAGCAGCAAAAACTCAACCAATTTAACCTCACTAGACGAAAGCACTTACTGATATGATATGGTCAAATTTAAGACGTAATCGTTCCCTTAATGTGACAAAGGTGTACATGTATATATTGTCCATAGCAGGCTGTTCTTTTTCTCACCAATGACAGGTACACAATCTAAGTGCCTCTGTTCGGCAGTCGCTTAGGTTAGAGATAAGGTGACGCGTTAGAGATGAAATCAACATCCCTGTAGACTATGAAGCGTTTAGAAGTACCTTCTTAAATTTTAAAATAATATTAAAATTCAACTCCTTAAATTCTATAATAACAAGTTTTAAAATATTTTGATTTCAAATGATGACAAATTAAGTATTGATAATACCAAGAAAATGATTAAATGATACGATGATTTTACTAAATTTTTTGATACGATTAGTTAACAATCATTTGTTTGATTTTATTGTGTACCTAACCTACACACAGTTTTAGCTTAAAAATGGTATTGAATTAGAGGTCGGTGGGTCGAAACCACGCTCTGCTACCATATTCAATATTTATATAAGAGTTGAAATAAAACGTGAACATAACAACGAACGTAATTTCTATATTGAAGTCAACAACGAGTGACACATATGGTTGCTAAGACAATAGCCTAATAAATATCTAAGGAGGTTTCGTTTTTAATGTCCAACAAATGGTCGAGCGAGTTGGAGTGATGTTTGAAACAATACTTCTTAATGAAAAATCCAATAAATACTTTTAAAATTTATGACATTAGGTCGCAATAGTCCTGTTCTAGATACTAACGTTGAGAAAATGTCAAGATAGTGTCATTCAAATAGAAACTGGCCTTAATTTTTGAGCGTTTTTTAACTGATACTCATAATGACCCTTAAAAACAAGGTCTACACCACCGCCCCGCGATGCTATTGTCTATGTCTGTCGCGTGCCATGACAGCAGCATTCCTGGTGCGGCGATAACCGACACTCTTGCCACAGATAAATCCTAACTGACGCTTGAGATCTTCATTCCGCATTCACAGCCGATGCGTACAACGTAGACGAAATCGGAATTGTGCGTTTTGTGTACGTTCGGGGCAGCCTAACTCAGTAAAAGACTACAGCCCTTATTTATTTATCGTATGGCAATTAGAACCGTGAGATCTTCGAGAAGACAGTACGGTTGCCAGTCTTGGTTGCATTTTTAGCACCACCCAGGGGTCACGTCACGTGTAGGGTAGCGGTGGGCACTTTCTCTACGGTCGTGGTGCAACTCCGACCCTTCCCCTCCCCTCCCTTTGTCAAGTGAGTGGGCAACTTGGGCAAATTTCAGGCGATATTTCTTGGCATAAATTATTAAGGACTTGAGTTGAAACAAATGCTCATGTGATTGTTTCTCCTCAGTCACTTTAAATAATAGTACATTACTTACCAAGGGCGGTAAAACAAAGACACACACAGATCGCCGGTATTTGATAAATATGCGATCTGAGGCTTCCTTTATTACCGCCCGTGGCACATACAAAATTTTATGTAATCCCCTGGCCAGGAAGTGGGATTTTCCGCGCGCAGAGCGTGCGGTTTTGTTTTTTACACGACTGCCCAAAAAAAGGAGTGTATTGTTTTTCCTTTTCAGGTACGAGGTACGACTACGGAACCCTAAAACACATACACTGAAACGCTGTCTACCTCTAATATCACCTTTCTGATGTGACACTCTAGAAGGGCGTCCAGTTTAAGATTGATTTAACTCAACTTGAATTATTATATTTATTACATTAATATGGATTAGTATTGATGACACATACCACCGCCATCGGAATAAGTAAACTTGTGCTATACTTATCGTAAACATAACATTAAGGTTGATTGACACAAGTATAATAGCTCATTAATCGATGATATCGATTGACATCGATCGTATGAAAGTGCGTTGCTCCTGCCCTAAAAGAAATGTTAATTCGAACACCAATGCAGTGACGCGCATCTCTGCATTATTTGGACGATATTATGCAAAAAGGAACCAATGTACTACATAACGTCATTCCATTATCAACTCCAAGCTCCTTGAAATTAGGTTTTCAATCGAATGATATCGACGTGGCATTTATTTCCTTCAAGATAGTGACGTACTTCTATAAGTGTTCGTTTGATTTCAAGCCTTATTCCTTTGAGACAAGGTTGTTTGTGATGGTGTGATTTTGGAGCTGCTGTTATGTTCGTGGAAGTTCGCTTAGTTAGGTGGTGTGGCCCGAATACTAAGGACCTTAGGCCGGGAGTGGGACCAGAAAATTGAGAAAGACTTTTATTTACCCGGCACTAATTTAATACCTATTCATCCAACGCAAGTTCTCATTCAAATTGTACATATATACTGCGAAGTCTCATTAAAGTTATACATACACATAGGCTTTGTTTCAGGTATCTGTCCATACTAACTTATATATATTATATTTTTAAAATTTACCAGTATATTGCGTAACATAAATTTCCTAGTAGGTATATTGCAAGTCGATTATTTAGTCGCAAAATCAATCACTGAACGTATAGAAGTCGTCATCGCTGTTTGGCATAAATATCGTCTGTTGCTATACGAAATCGCTATGTGTGAGTTCTTAAGGCGCAGGGGTGGGCAAGGCATTCTCCATACAAACTCTGTGCACGTTTTATTCGTAGGTTTTGGCACTAAAGAATGTAATATTTTTTTTTGGATGTAAATATTAGATATGCGAAGAAAGTGATGTGGAAATTTTAAAATACTTCAAAAAAAATATTTTTTTTTTTCTTTTTAAATAATATCAATGAAAATAAAATTACATCACGAAATAGTTAACAGAAAAATAAGCATACTGACCAAAAATCATAACTTTAATGCAAACACAAACTAAGAAAATCCTGCACAAAGTTTGTATGGAGAGAGCTTGCCCTACCCCTCCTCTTAACACATTCGCTGCCAAACTTTTTGTAGAGCTACGCAATTTTCTCTACATTCGGGGTAACGAATAGTATCGGCTACGCGTCTACTAGCAGAGCGCCCGCTAGTCGGGGTCCTGGCAGTGTATGTGTAAGGAGACTTCCTGACTTCGCGGGGCTGGATCAATATTTGACATTTTCTTCTTTCACGTTAAATATCTTTTGGATGAGGCCTTCACTGTCGGCCTGATCTTTGCCCTCTGGCTAGAACAATCCTATTTTTAATTGAAAAAAAAACTTGCTGATGTCGCACAGATTTTCTCACTTACGGGTTACGAGATGCAAATGTAATACATTTGCGCAGTAGTACCTAATATTATGCGCTAAAGCTTGACAGTACTTCATATCGCCGCTTCCGCGCCAGTCAGGATTGTCACTGTCAGAAAGCACATTGAAATGTAAGGGCGAAATAAACAAGAGATACTGTCTCGACTGAATGTTTACATGGACAGCTGACCGACCACACACCGACCAGTCAGGAAGTCGCCTTAATGTCAAATTTATCGGCCCAGCTCCTGCTCTATAATATTCCATTCGTCCATCTAAAGGCGCCGCTCAATAAATCTACTCTTGGTCACCTCTTATCGTGTCATCGCGCATATTTATTCTATGACTAAATATCGATTGTCAAAAATGGCGCCCGTCTTTGTTCTATTTTTTTTCTAACGCATTAATTCATACCGAATATGCAATTGCACAACTGCTATTTATTCGAAACTAGACCTTATTATTTACATATTATGGGCGAGGATAGAGTTCGTTTTCGGTTAAATTATATTGGTTAGTGGTACATTACATTGTTCTAAAAGTTATTGAAATAGGTGTCGATGTACGCTGAAGTCTTATCTAGGCCATAACCAGGGGCTTAAATAGTTAGGCAGTTCGTTTAATATGATAATTATGCGTTGTCTTATACTTATATGCTATCAGTACTTACTCGTATATAGACTGTTCATTTTGTTTTAAACACAGAACTAGGAAATTACGAAGGCCATGGAGAACATTTATATAGTCTAAGTAAGGACAAAAGAAAGAAGGAAAATAATTTATTCATGATAAACACACAGTAGGTAATACAAAAACAAAAAACAGACACAAAGGACAGAAATTTAAAAAATGTTACAAAAAACTAAAAATTAAAAGCTATTAACAAACCTAAAACAATATAATCTAGCCGTTCGTTTGTCACGAAATGGTCTCTCCTCAGCATAATGCTCAGCAGCCAGCACTGGTCTTCCGGGGAGACCATTTGTGGGCCACGTTACGTTCCCTGCCGTGATGCCGTCCAACACGGCCGATAGAATTGGAAAGAAGATCATTTATTTCAGTATAAAACATTACTGAACAAGGGCGGTAAAACAAAGAATGTCTCAGATCGCAGGTATTTGACGCCCGAGCCGAAGGCAAGGGCGATAAATATGCGATCTGAGGCTTTCTTTATTACCGCCCGTGTTAAGTACAAAATTTTATGTCACCCCCTGGCCAGGAAGTGGATTTTTTCGCGCGCGGAGCGTGCGGTAATGGCCGCTTTATGGCCAGGTGTGTCATAAAGATATTTTTTTACACACATATTATGAAATATATAGGAAAAGTAACATGGTGAGAAGATAAGGCTAACTCTTAGGACTTAGGTAATGACTCAAAAGGGGTACTTATCTTAAGATAGGACATTTTAACTCACTTACCAACAATTTGCCCCATGCAAATACAAATAAACAATTGAGTAGTTAGTGAATTAGCGAGTAAGTATCATTATACTTACTCGCGATGAGGAATTACATTATGTTCATAACGAGATAATAGCATGATAATAGGCATGCGTTAATGCGAGTTTGCGCGGATAGCGGCGCCACGCTCGCACGCGCCGGCGCAGCGGACAAGTAAACAGTACGCCAGCTATGCGATTACGTTTGAAAATGCGCTAATCGTTACATGCGCACGTTCCTATATCTCTATAAAGTTTGGTTCGATATGAAATTATTTCTCTAATTTTGGTAAGTCTTTCTTCTTCTGGCTCCTCTTCTAGCGATGGTTGGAATCTTATTTTATTGACTGCCGAGTGCTGAAACTGACCAGTTTTACTACGGCGTTAGCGTATAACTATGCTTAAAATACGCGTCATGATACGTTATAGGTATGCCTGCTGTTTCTATCGCCACAAGAATAATAAAGTCATTGCAACATTAGCATCTAATAAACAATTAGGCAAAATATTAAACTTAGAGGCATCTTAAGCATGTAGGTCAATCCGCAGCTATTGCCACAATGACGCTCGTTAAAATATTATATTCCAAACAACCTTCGCGTTTTAGTATGTGCCTAATTTTTAATTAGGCAAACTACAAAAAGGTCACTCGAATCGAAGTATACATAGTAAGAGCAGAAAGGAACGAAAGTATAAATTCTACACAAAATTTTACAAATTCATAAAGGTATGTTAATTCAGCTGTATGTCTTTCCCCTGTAAAGTATTTCGAACTTCATTGATCTTTAAAGGGTTATTTGAGGGTACACTAGGAGACTAGAAAGACGGACAGAGAGAGAGAATAGCAGGACACGTATGCAAAATGAAAGACTAGATGAACATAACGCTTAAGGCGAAATATCGATTGAAAGAGACACCCTTTGTTTTTCGCTCACGACAAAACGGGATGAAACCCTCTCCGAGAATGGTTTTTTAGACAAATCTCGTTAAACATCTGAATGTGTGCAGGTTTATTAAATTTCCTCTTGTCAGTACCTAGATGAGGTAAAATACCATCATATTAACTTAATCGTGTCTTTTAATAATGCGTTGTTTTAGTACGCTGAGGAAAAAAAGGAAAATATAGACTCGACTTTGGATTTATTTTCTATCGAGAAAATTTTAAGCAATCATGTTTCGCTATTGTCAGTACCATAATCATATAGTCAAGAATCATATATCTGAAAATCAGCCCCTACTGTTTGCTAGTCTGGGCAGGACAGCGTTTCAAAGTCTCCAAATTTCTCAGTGTAGCGCCTTAACAGAATATTTACCAAGAGACAGAAAAAGAAATATAGGGTAACCAATTAAAAGGTGGAGAGATGTTTTAAGCTAGATATAGAGATACATGTGAACCCTACTGGATGCAAGAAGCGCGGGAAAGGGATAGGTACATGAAAATTTAGGAATACGTTACCTCTTCACGCGTAAACCGTTTTAGATTAAGAATTTGGTATAGATACTTAGGCGACTTCCTGATTTGTCGGTGCGGAGGCAGTACGATATGAGAAAAGTGTCAAATGTCAGTGTCAGCTGTCAGTCGACGCGATACCATTTTTTACTACGCCCCTACATTTAAATGAGTGCTTCCTGACTGGCGCGGGATGCGCGGTAGCGGGACGATGCGAAGGCGGTACTGCTTCGCTTCTCTGCGCATGATATTACTACTACGCAAATGTAATACTGAAAGTATTCTGTCAGAGTGAGAATCTTTGCGACGTCAGTAAGCTTACGTCAAAGAAGAAAATATCATATGTCGATCCCGCCCCGCCAAGTCAGGAATCGCCTTAGCGATAGTTTGAGTCTCGGAGAAGGACATAGAGTAGGTACTTTTTACCCCATATCCCAGAGTCAATGATATTTAATAATATAATATAATATAATATAATATAATATAATATAATATAATATAATATAATATAATATAATATAATATATTTATTCATGTAACTGTAGGTAAATTACAATTGTAAAGGTTGAGACCTCCTAGTAGGTATAAAATAACCTGTATCAGGAGACCCCGCTCTTCCAAAATAGTACAGTACAGTTTGTTAAATAAGTTTTTTTAGAACCTTTGGTTCGAACCTGTGACCTTCCAGATAGAAAGACGCGTGTTTTAACTCTAGGCTACAGTGGTAGTCCAATCCTCTAGTGACAATCGTGAGATATTCCCGTCACACCCGCTCGTCACGACACCGTGTCGTGACGCAGCGGCGTGATGCGCCGCACGCGCCGATCACAACTGCAGCTATATGCTGTAGTTATTATATGGAGTTAATTAACTGCGTTTGTTTTTATGAGCCTTATCCTGTAGTAAATGTGTCATTAACTTATGCGTTCGTAACAAAGGCAAGTTAATCTGCTTAAAGTTGATTTAAATGACATGTTTTAATAACTAGTGGCTCTGTGATGCAGCTCACAGTGTAGACCTCGCAAGCATTTTTTACGTTGTCATCCTTTTTTTTTATCCAAAAACTTGCGTATTTGGATCACCTACATAGGTTACTTACTTCTCTATCTAACTTTATATAAAATATGTTGTTTTTGTTGTCCTAGGGCACCCCAGAGGTGCAAAGAGCCTTCATAAGATCGCGCTGCGCCTTCCAGTCTTCGGCGACGCCGTTGGCTTAAAAAAAAATAGTTATATTAAATGTATATAGCGAAAGAGAATGAAACCAGTGAAACTAAACTATAACATTCTGCTAATCACTACGCATCTAAAATGAAATGTGAAGTCAAAACTCCCCGAAACGCAATCTCATTAGAGGCTATTATGGCGGGCGCCCCACAAATAAAGGTGTGGCCGCAACGAGTTTCATTAGCGAGATGACGCCAGATCATACGAGGGGCAGATTGTGTGCACTGAGCTCTTTTTTGTGCTATTGGGGTTCCACGGTACAATAACTAGTACAAACAAGTTCAAAAAACTTAAACTACCTAACCAAACGGAAACCTAATCGAAAACTGATTTCCTTGGATCTGGCCTGATCTAAAGATACTCCTCCAGGTATGTAAATTAGGTGTTTGTTTCTTCCTTCCGCTTCCTTTTAACCCTGAAGGAGCATATTAGGCCCTAAACTAAAGCTTAGAACTGGCTGATGATGTACACTCTACACTCTAGACTACTCTAGAGCAAAAATAATGAGTACACTTTCTATGGAAATTCAATACAAACTGTATCCATTATTTTTGCTCTTGAGTTGAGATCCGAGATCGTTTGAATGCACGCGTCAATTTACTAAAAATCTTAATCGCTAAGGATATAAACGAAGTAATAGAAGAGAAGTTCCGACATTTTATACTGTATATGGTGTCAGAAATGATTTCTCACAATAATAAGACGATTCGCCTGCGTCAAATAATGGGATTAGGCAGCGGACTTCAGGCATCTTTCAGGATACAACTGTACTGGGATAACGCTAGGAGGATGATGATGAATGACACGATTCGCGGGGACAAAGTATTCAAATTCAATAAGATTTTTCCATATAGCTCCACTTATGACGAAGTTCTGAGGAGATGATGAAACTTGATCTAATTTTCACACCAACAAGAAAACAATACCGTCACGTCACAACAATACTGAATTGGGCAATTACGAGATAAAACATCGCAATAGTATGGACTATTTTTTAGCTGAACCATAGATATACTCTATTTTTATAAATTCAAACTAAACCAAATCGAATCGTATCCCAAATACCATTTATTATCGGTCCTTAATTGCTCTGCGCACGAGTCAAACAAACTCGATAAATCGACTCCATCAACTGCGTTAGTTCATAACTTACATACAATCCTTCTTGGCCAAACCAGCATAAGTCTCACCTCCAAATACGCATGTTTGTTAAGATTTTCCGGGCCAAGTTATACTAGACCAGTGTTGTGGTACATTGATACTGGTTGTTAATCCCATAGCATATGATGGTCCCGTTGCCACGCTTGTTTCTTTGAGCAGGGGTTGCGCTTTCAAACTAGAAAGCCGAGTATGTTTATGTTCTGTATGTGATATAATACCTATTGATCTTGAGTCACAGTTTGATTTGATGATGGGTATAAAATCGAAAATGTTATAATTATAATAGCATCATGCAATCGTCTGGATTAAAGAGGGTGAACACGAGATGACGGGACTGTGGGTGCTTTCCACCCTATGTCCATTTAATCGAATTTATTTGCGGTTTTTTTTTTAATAGCTTACCTTGTTAATGAGTATCAATAATCAGTATATGATTAATATTCTTCGTGAAATATTGAACATTTAGACTAACGGATGTTTTTTACTTAGTTTTAAGATTTGATGTGATTGTTTTCATAATTATGATCTACAGGTAAGTAGCAAAATTTAGTTTTAGTTATTTGTACCCTTCACACGAGAAAGAAGAACATAGGAAGGTGTATAAGTATAACGTAATATTTATTAATTAATCTAAGTCTGTTAGTATTAGGTACACAAAAACTTTAATACGATTTATGCATGAATTTATTTTGACATGGATGGATATACATTTATCAATACTTTATACTTATTTTCCTAATTATTTTGTAGTTATCAATAAATCAATCAAAGGTGTTTATTTGTTAAGAACTCATTGAAATTTTCACATGCCTGAAATGGCCGAATGTGGTGGACTGAAACTGCAATGTAAAACATCTATTGTATACTGTATGTTCAGGTGAGTAAATAGATCATTCATTCATTCATATATTTAGGTATGTATTCGTGTATCTTTCGGCTCCCTCCCATGACGTCATCTGTTCTCCGAGGTTGGTCCTGCGATACGATCTCCGGCGCTTGCGTGTTTGCCCGCAGTTTGCGTAGCTGCAAGCTACTATGGGTTGTCGAATGCTGCGTAAAATACAGTAGATAAGTAGAACAAGCCAAGATAGGTAAATAGATAAACACTTCATTCATTCTTTCGAGGCAAGTGTTGTGGCAGAGAATGGGCACGGGCTCAGCTTTTAACGCGGCAGGAAAACACATCACTGATATTCTGTCAGATAAGATATTCCCTTCCCAGTTTCACTAACATAACTGTAACATAACTGTAAGCTGAACTGTAGCTCTAGTATACGTTTTTTCAAAACATTAACTAATTCGAACGCGTTAGCGTTTTGTCTCAAAATGTATGAAAACGCTCTCACCGAGTTTGAAATACGCGCGTTCATCGGTTAGCAACAAATGTTATACTCGCTGTTTTAGTTTCCACTAGTGACCACCAGAGGCGCTGTTCACGTTTTCATACCACTTTCATACATTTTGAGACAAAACGCAAACGCGTTAGAATTAGTTAATGTTTCGAAAAAACTTATACTAGAGCTACTGAGCTTTTGATCTACAATAACTTGATAAAATGTACAGGAACCTTTATTCTGAATTAAGGGTCTAATGTTAGACTTCCCCACATCATTAGCCTTATCGTCTAAAACAAATAGAGCAAGTAACACATACCTGTTTTTTTTCTTATGCGTCAGACTTAGAAAGTTCGCAAAAATTTCTCAATTCTATCGACTAATTTTATTGTTTCTTGAATGAGTCCCAGTCGATGTACCTGTCAGTTAGTAGCTCTATTATAAGTTTTTACGAAACAAACCACAAACGAACGCGTTTGCGTTTAGTCTCATTTTGTAAGGCAACGCGAGCAGCGAATCTGGTGGTGGTAACTATTTTTTCCCATATTAATTAAGAGTAAACGCAAACGTGTACGTTTGTGTTTTGTTTCGAAAAACTTATACTAGAGGTACAATTGCGCTACAATTGAGTGAGTTGAGGTGAGACAGATATTACGAATCAGGCAGTACACTCAATTGCAAAAACTTCTCGACTCGAATTTAGCACTGTTCCGTAGTAGCGCACTAACTTCCCTTAGTAAATATGGTAAAGTTAAATCAAGTGGGCCATTTTCTTCTGCTCGACCAACTCCTATAACATGCAAACTATTTTCAATCTTATTCCACGAGCACAAGGTCCCAAATAGATTTGATTAAAGAGGTGTGCCCGCGCAGACCAATCTTCTGATTGTGCTGGGTAAATTCATGGGAACCAGGAGAGGGAGAGGGCAATATTATGTAACTAGAGTACATTAAATATACGTTGTAATATTAGTAGCTCACTGTTAAACCAAATCAACATTTCATGTAATTGCTACTTAATAGGGAAAGATATCAACAAATTGCTAAATTAGGTTCATATCCATATCCAAATTAATTGAATAAGTACCGTTGTTATAGAATTTTTCTTGGTTTTTACCTACATTCTAGCAAATAATTGTATTTCGTTTTTGTTTTTGTATTGTATTTTAAGATTAACAACGATATGTATGTTACCTATACTCAGCAAATAAAAATTCATTCATTCATTCATTCATTCGTTTAATTTCAGTTCATTATAGGCAAGTGGGTCGACCAAGGTAGTAAAATAGGTAATTAACAGTCTGGTTTACTTCAATATCTTGAAGATATGTTAAATTTAGGCGTATGTTTAGAAGTTGAATGACTCACCGAATGAGCTTTTAATTTCGTATTCTGCGGTGAGTCATGAGGTAAGGGCGTTTATAAATTATACCACCATACACACTAAAATACGTTTAACAATGTTGTCATTGTATTATTTGGCAAACAGGCTTTAACAAGCATGTAGTGTTGTGTTCCTGGAGGTGAGCAAGGTTGCCAGAACCCCCAAGGATGCACTGTATTGAGAGCGAGGGACCTAAATTTATCCCTTCTGCTGTCAACATAGTGAATGCACAAATGTTGTAAGTAGGGTTGCCAACCGTCCCGCCTCAGGCGGGACGTCCCGTTTCCAGCACCCTAGAGGATGCGTCCCGGACAGAGTACGTGCGGGACGCTGATTGTCCCGTTTTCAGGTGTGGTCAGAATTTCCAAGACTTTTTTGTTCGTGGTAAATAAGAAAGGTCATAACGGATTTTTGATGTCGTATTTAAAGAAATTTTTCTTACGAAACAAAAATATCCCGTTCTTGTATTGAGATTAGCGGTTTCAAATTTGAGTAGCACTCAATTATTTAAAACTTAATTTCCCCGATTACAGACAGTAGGTCTGCATTTAATCATTTGCAGCTGGGTAAGGTCGGCTGCGTGAGTCCCGCATTTTTTAGCCACGTCCCGCAAATCTACCACGAATGTCCCGCAAATCTGGGCTCAGAAGTTGGCAACCCTAGTTGTAAGGTCGGCAACGCGCACGTGACTTGAGGCCTTTGGAGTTGAGGCTGCGGTATCCACTTACCATCAGGTGGGTCGTGCACTTGTTTGCAACCGTTGTTGTATAAAAACAAGATAGTTCATAAATGTAGCACAGTCATCATCCTCTAAGCGTTTTCCGGGTGTCCTAAAGAGCCCGGGGTCATTTTGGAGCCTAATCCTTAGATTTGGCATATAGGAACTATACTGACGAGCAAAAATAACGGGTACACTTTCTATGGAACTTCCATACAAAGTGTACCTACCCGTTATTTTTGCTCGTCAGTATAGTTTACCATCAGGCGGGCCGCACGCTTGTTTGCCACCGACGTGGTATAAAAAAAAAGTTTGACATAAACAAAAACCCTTACGTGGAGAAAACCTGCGTACCAGGGTTATTACCTATCTATTTTGTCGACTTCGGATAAAGATTTTAATGCCATTTTCGGTTATTTGGTAGAAGTACGGGACATCTACCAACTAACTTAGAAAGGCCACCAAAATCTACAGCCAATTCGTCAAAATCGTCCACGAAAGTGAGGCGGTTGAAACGCGCGAATAATGACCCACCAGGTACCCAGACATGGGGGGATGCCTGGGTTATGTGGTATTTCTAGCCACTAAAAACTCCACGGCGAGCGCCATCTGCGCTCTCATGCGGGGGACTCCGGAATCTCATACTGAACGCACTGGAGCCCCCATCGCGCTTTTCTGCCTTTTGGCTTGGGCCACCCTCCCTGGGGCTAATAAGTAAGTGCTACAGCCCCCACCGCATCTGCAACCCCGATGACCCCCTTTAGTCGCCTTTTACGACAGGCGGGGGAGACCGTAGTCCGTAGCCCTATTCTAGTCCGAGTCTACACGGCTGAACTAAGGAAACCTGGCAGATATTCATTCCTAGAGTATGCAATTTATTTAGAAATTCAGTTTTACCCCTCTTATCTCTCTGTTCGGTTTTATCTCTCTTTTCACCTTGACCTTCTTACTTCTTTAAGGAAAATATAATTTCAACGATGACTTGGAAAACTTAATGCCATACCTAAAGCTTTCTAAGAACCAGTGGTTCATAACTGAGGGAGTTTCGCCGAACACATATACTCGTACCTTTGTGGTTGCATATACCTTGGTTTGCGATTCATAATACAACTCGCCTCGCAATATCCGCACCATCACATGAGGCTTGAACCACAGTATATGACCGAGTGAGTGAAGCTATCGAAGCTCTCCGCTTCAGCTTGGGGTACCTTGGGCTAAAATGCTTTCATAGGTCCGGATATCCGGCTTTTCTCCGCTATACCTATGTCGCTCTCAGTCGATTATTGTAAAAGTTTTTGAGGTGATTCTATAATTAGGTATATTTTTACGCCGGTTCTGTTTTGCAATGTTTTAAAGTACTCTCTAGAGTTTTGCGATTTTTTACGTTTAAAATCTCCATGTCATTGCCATTTTGAAAAAATTATAAGTACATGAAGAAGGTAGGTAAATATTATATTCATAATATTTATTTCGTTCCTAAATACGTCTTAATATCGACATCGGATGATCTATATAATATCGACATCCCTTTCGGATTTCGTTCTACTCGTACATCAAGTTTAGCCGAACCAGAGGGTCTCACTCTTAGCAGCTGTAGTTAGCAAATGCCAGTGCCACTTTTACAACTGTAGGTTTAAAGATGGAGAAAACGTGATAATTTTGCAGTGATAGGTTGGTATTCATCATCATCATCATCATCATATCAGCCGAAAGACGTCCACTGCTGGACATAGGCCTCCCCCAAAGAGTGCCACAATGACCGGTCTTGCGCCACCCGCATCCAGCGGACTCCCGCGACCTTTACCAGGTCATCAGTCCACCTTGTGGGGGGTCTACCCACGCTGCGCCTTCCGGTCCGTGGTCGCCACTCGAGAACCTTTCGGCCCCAACGGCCATCGGTTCTACGTGCAATGTGCCCCGCCCACTGCCACTTACGTTTAGCGATTCGAAAGGCTATATCGGTTACTTTGGTCGGTAGGTTGGTATTTAGGATTGTAAATTGGGGATTTGTTAACAGTGGGACTTCTGTATGTATAAGTACTATTATTTATTCTGTGGCCGAACTGGCAAGAGGAACAGACTCCATGAACCTGACATTTGAAAGGAATATTCGAAATCGCAGGTCAAACTTAGAATGGTTTCTAAAGGCAAGGTGTTGCGTTGTGAAAACTCGCTTTGGCTTCGTTAAAACGTTATGAAATTAAATTGTGGAGCTTCTAACAGAAAATAGCTTTAGTTTATGTAGACGCTAGACTGTAAAATATTGTATCAATGGAATTGTTCTGATACTTTTCACGACTGTCCCAGGAAACATATTTAATAAGTACTGAATGAAACATATTAATGATATTCGTACATTCACGTTTAAATCCGCCGATCTTATATAACCTGCCCATAACACCTACTCACGGACGTATAAAATATTAGCGATCCCATTAGCGATCACTTTGGGACATTAAATTATGTTCATCTCTGGGTCTCAAACTATTCCAATAACCAAAATTCATCTAGCTAGAGGTAAGAGACAGACAGAAAGAGTTACTTTTATATACCTAATACATATTACATGTCCAACATAGCCCAAAAAATCGCCAAACTTAAAGCGGCAATTACACTTCGTCGTTCACCTAATGCGGTAATTTTGAACTACTTAGGCCAACGAACGTCGTCTTTACACTAGTCTGTCCGCCTATTACGGCGTCTTGGCAGCTATGTCGATCGCCGAATGCGGCCGACTGACGTGTTCTTTACACTTCGTCGTTCGCCGCATGCAGCATGCGGCGAACGACGAAGTGTAATTGCCGCTTAGGTGGCATTAGGCTGGCCCCACTCTGGGGGAGGCCTATGTCCATCAGTTGACATCTTTCAGCTCATGATAATGCTTTGGGCTGATGATATTAGCATGGATTAAGAGGTGAACAATAAGTCTCAATGTAGTATTAAGGTGACAAACATTGAGCTGTTTACCCTACCTAGGGTGGGAAACTCAAGAAAACCCATACTAGTGAAAAACAATACACTCATTCCTATTGACACGACAAATATCAACACGCCTCCGTCACACTACGAGTAATGATGTTTGCCCGCTCTCCCCCGAGATCCGTTGCGTTTTACGGGAATTAAACCCCAAACTCCCCTTTTATTATACTATTTATAACTAAAATATTAATAAGCTGCGAAGGAATTTCAACTTTAACGTGCTCAATTTAGAGTTTTCTTTTGTTTGGTTATTAATTTATTTCATCATAGTTGAAATTTTAAGATTAGCTAGAATGATTTGGATCTTATGCACATTAAAATAGGGTTGCTATTGGCGTCGCTGTTATTTAGCAACTACACTTTTTGACTGATAGCGTTTGGAAAGCTAGCATGTTGACGAGATTATCGAGATAAGTGGTTAATTAATTGTGTATCTGTTTTGCTTGTTGCCGATTCTGCTATTAGATTATATTTTAATGGGAAAATCATATGACACAATTGTTGATTGATAAATAGATACAGTATATGTATAGCAAGATTGTTATTATAATGTATATGTATGTTCAACAAATGATCCTAAAAAAAGACACAGTTTAAACTGTAATAAGAATTAATTAGGATGGGTTTATGAACAAGATTTATGGTTTTTTGGGTCGATAGGTGAGGGTTTGCGGCCTGCTAATTTTATGCGCCGGTTTGCGGCCACTTAGATGAGTTGAACTGAAAGGATATTTTCTCGTTCTTTTTTAATTATATTCCCATTCAATCGCTACCAATCAAATGCACACGACTCACTGGTAAGTAAAATGGCAAGTAAAAATGCAAATATTTTTAATTGAAAAAACCTCGTTCTTTAGGCGGCTGCAAACTGGAGCAGGCCGCGTAACTGGCCTAGCGACCCTACTACAGATAAAGCTACAAAAGTTGTTTACGAAAGCTCTAATTCTAAACCCTATACCACTATACTTGCCTAAGACAAATTGTCAAATCAGTGCAGCACGGGTAAAGTTAGATTATTGTAAATGTAAATTAATTTCGGTAAATTTTAACATAATAAAACTTTACCTGACTCGACTTACTTCCATATTTTATTACATAGTCAACATACTGTGTGATTTCCGGGACTTGTGACTGGGCAGAAAGTAATTCTTTTCCCTTGTTATTTCGCCGTCGCTCCCCCACAGATGCCCGTTGTTTGCGCCCCGTAGCCATGGCTCCGTAAAGGGCGCATCTCGGGGGGGTTATCTGGCAAGATACTAAAGGTCAGACTATTTAAAGGCAATCATGGGAAAAGGTCAATAGTTAATAAGGGTTTCCGCGCGGTTGATTTTTTTTATTAAATGTTAACTGTCTTGTTTAGATAGTGCGTAGCAACATGTGCCTAAGAAATAGCGTCAATGAGATGGTAAAAATAATATATTTTCTACATATTTTTTCTATTTTTTTTTTTGTTAGTTATAATTGTACGCGATTAAGTCCTGTTCCCCAATAATAATGTGTGAAAATCGTGTAAGTTTAAATCAATATAATATATTTTCTTCTTCCACGTTACAGTGTTGTCTATTGATACGAGATTGTTGTTTTCAGTACTAGATTTTTTAAGACCACTTTTCGTCCAAGATAATCATCATGTCATTCACTATTTTGCCCCCAAAATACCTACTATACTTTCAGCGCCGTGGACACGATATCGGGTAGGATTTATCGGGCGTTTGTAGACAATTATCGCTACGAAGCAGAAAAACCATGTTATCGGCTACAAGCGTAGCGCATAGCGCTCGTCGGCAATGAATGTGTTACAAATACAAACGAAAACTTAGGTACTTCCCGTCAGGTAAATTTTGTGAGTTTGTAGCTTTGTAAGTATGAGGCCTTGTATATTAATATATGGTAAACTAGGGAACTATTCAACCGATTTAAAAAACTCAATATGTACACGGGTGGAGCTGCTGTATTAAATAAGGAGACATCGCAATGCAGAACTTCAAAGAAACATACAGGCCTTTTGAAGCTCACTCACTGTGTAGGCATATTTAGCGTAAATATGCTACTCTTTGCATAGTGGTTAGCAATAGACATAGGTATACCATAATATCGCTTCATCGCCCCATTTTAATTGCGCGTTGGGCTGGGGGCGGCAAATTGGCGGGAAAGCAATTTGACAGATCATTTTTTACTCGCTCGGAAATTCGGGTATTGTTCGACTTTGATTGCCAGGTGCCGGGAAGTCGGCACCGTGACAGATTGTTGGCGAGTTTTCGAAAATGAGGGTAGTTTAGTTAGTTTGTATGTATTTGTAGTCAGATTTAATAATTTTGCGAGTTCACTTATCAAAAGACACTACCTAGAACTGGTTTGTGGATAAGTTTTTGGAAAAAAATCTGTATCAAAATCAAACAGTCTGCAAGTAGTCCTCAAGGGCACTTTTACAGTATGTCAGAAATCACAACATCATTTAGTAAGATGAATGACAAAGCAACATCAACTGGTTGTCGTTGCCAGATGGTCTGGATTCTCCCGATATTTCATATCGTCTCCCAACTCCCGCTAAAATATATAATCTCCCGACAAAATTTGAAACGGAGCGAAACAGCGCCAATGCGAAAGATAGTGTTTTGTTTTAGTATGTACCTAACCTAAGTACTAAGACTAATAAGTAGTAAGACCCACTGATCTGGCAACCCTAGATGTACATACTCACTCTAAGCTCTTGAAACTAGCCGAGGTAACATGAATTCGTTTCGCCACGGCATCTTTCAAATAGATCGTTGCCTGTCTACTTTAACGCCACTCCTAACTACCCCCACATCCCCCTAGTTTTCTCCGCATTATCTAGTTTGCGGGTGTGGGTGATGAGGTGACGTGGCCACAGATAAACACGACACACAGCACACATTCACACCTATGGGTTTGGGGTATACCTGGCTCTGGAGTTTCAGGTAAACAATATTCCAGTAAAGGATGGTACGGCAGTGTTTGCTTCGCGCTCGACTTGGCGGGGGCACTGCCGTGCCCCCAGATCTCGCTAAAACATTTCAAGTAAAATAATTGCAAAGAGTCGCTAGCTTATATTACTTTCACTAATTTGTTCAATTCTTTGACCAACAGAGCGAAGCGTTCCAGCTTGGGTAAAAATGCTTTCGTATGTCTAGCTATTCTCCTATAGTCACATTTCTCAATCGATTTCCGCGCAAAAGGGTATTACTTTACTTACTTACCGGCAATAAGTAAAAGGTTGCAACAAAAATTCAATTAACATTTCTCATACTCTGAAAGTGCGTCATTGTTCAGTGGCGTGCTGACAGTGGTACATTTTTGCTCTAGAGCTGAAAAGTATTTAAAAATCAAAGTTTTTATTTATTATTTAAATAATCTTTTTTTTTGTTTATCATAACCCCTTCAAAACCGCTCCCAAAATGGCCCATACACATACACAAACTCTCTTATCATCACCATCACTAAACAGTTCCCGCCAAATTCCGATAGGATATATGGCTGATTCAGAAAATGTTTTTGCATATTGGGGATTCTATTATTTCCTCGTATTCAAAATTAAAAGCACTCTGCTTCACCTAACTTTGGTGAAACCACTTATTTCAGCCTAAAAATATTGGCACTCTCACTTTTTTCTAGCTCCTTGCTAGGTAAAAAAGATATTTCATCTGAAATTTGTGTCCTTCAACCCTTTTTTTAACAGTTTATACTAATTCGATATAAACTTATTTCTTAGTCTGTTTAGGAGCACAGGCTGGCGTAACTTCGTCAGTTTGTTAAATTAATAAAGATTGTATTACAATACTTCATCGTAAGACATCGTAAAACACCTAATGGTTTGTCTCGATGTCCGAGCCAAGTTGTGAGAAAACATCCGCTGCTCCCGCTGCGCCCCAGCCCTGCAGGTCACCTGTACATTCACACGCGGCGTGTTGATGCGGCGCGTCGCCCTGGCAACGGCCCGCGTTCCCAGAAGACCAGCCTTCAGTATCCTTACCATGAGTTTGCAATGTTTGCATTACCGTACTCGCTAGCGACTGCGTATGACGATTTAGTATGATGACTCTTAGTTCTATTAGGGCTTATCCAGAAATCACGCGAGGTTCCAAAGGGGGGGGAGGGGATTATGAAAACCTCACTACTGATCACGTTGTGGGAGGGGGGGGTCCAAGGAAACCTCACGTGTATTTTTTTACAGCACCTACAATACCGAGAAATGATATCTACTCATGTAGCATTTTCTTAAAAGATAGGGGAAATTACACAATCACGTTATCATAACGCATAAACCTACCGCCTACCGCAAGATCAACTAATATACATCATTTACTTAAAAAAATCATAGGTGGTGATAAATTCAAAAAATACACGTGAGGTTTCGTGGGGGGGGGGGGGGGTCGTCTAAAACCTCACCAAAGATCACCAAGGGGGGAGGGGGGGGGGGGGGGGGTTTAAAAGAGCCCAAAAAAACCTCGCGTGATTTCTGGATTAACCCTAGTACTTTTGTCCATAATAATGCTAATTTTGTTTGGCTGCCCTCGCCTTAATTATGTTAATAAGATCATGTAATCTATTTAAGAAGCATGTATGTACAAACCAAATCACGCAAGCGGGCGGCTCAGCGGAGATTGTCTGTGAAATAAATAGCTTTGTAATTTGATAGGTTTCTCATCGAGCGGCCATCTTATTGGATTTGGCGGTTGGAGGTCTTCGGCAGATGTTCCTTTGGTGTTCGATGAATTCCGGCTATCTTTTGACAGTGGAACAGGATTCTCTGAAAACTCAAAGGTAGGTTCCCCAATGTTTGACTTAATACCTACCCAATAATTGACACTTACGGAACGTTTTCGACCGTCCATAAGGAAGATCTAAATGTCTTGACGACCGCTTTAGCTTAGTTGGTAGTGACCCTGCCTGCGAAGCTGGAGGTCCCGGGTTCGATTCCCGGCCGGGGCATTTATTTTTGTGATGGGCACGAATATTTGTTCTTGGGTCTTGGATGTCTTCTATGTATTTAAGTATTTATTTATCTATATAAGTATGTATATCGTCGCTTAGTACCCATAGTACAAGCTTTGCTTAGTTTGGGACTAGGTTGATTTGTGTAAGATTGTCCACAAATATTTATATATTTTATTTATTTATTTATGTCATCTCCCATACTAAAAATGACATTAAAATATACCTATCGTACTCGTTCGACCCACCGCCAGGTGGACCGACTACCTGAAGAGACTGGCGGGAAGCGGTTGGATGCGGAGAGCAGAAGACCGGGTGTGGTGGCGTGAATCAGGGAAGGCCTATGTCCAGCAGTGGACGACTACAGGCTGAGGATGATGATGATGACACGTTCGAAAACTTACGTAATTACCCCACTAGAATATTAATTGTTCTCCTTTGTTGACCGAGTAAGGCGAAGGTCTCTGTTTCAGATTTGCTTTCGTATGCACGGTTTTCCGGCTGTTCTTCTTTAAGTATAGCTCGCATTTCTGAACCGATTCTTGTGAAAATTTTGTAAGAGTTTCGTTAATTATATAGCTGACAGACCCACTGGTTATTTTGGTCAATTTGTGGAAAGCCATTGTATGATACAAAACGATGTAAGTATCACATTTCTATATATGTATACAAAATTTTTAAACAAAGAATTTAGAATTATTGAATCTTAGAAGTCAAAAAATCACCAGCGTTGCAGGCATATACCTAGTTAGTATAAAGTTAGTAATGTATGATTGGATTGTAAGTGCTTCATGTGGTGGGGGCCGCAGCACTTGCCTATTAGCCCTAGGGAGGGCTCAAGTCATAAAGCAGTAAAGTGCGAGGGGAGCTCCAGTGCTTTCAGCAAGAGATCCTGGAGTCCCCCGCATCGCATGGGAGAGCAGATGGTGGTCATCGTGGAGTTTTTAGTGGATAGAAATACCATATAATCCAGTCATCCCCCCATGTCTGGTTCGCAGGTTTTCTCCGCGAAAAAAAAGGTTTGTCTGACTCTGAATGTTAATTATAAGCAACAAGAATGAATGACGAAGGGCGCGTGATGTATTATATTCTTCTTATTTTCTTCTAATTTCAACGACATCAAATATAAGTAATAAATACAAAAGAGTATAGACTTCTTAAATTATCAATAAACTGAAAAGTACGTATGTAGGTATCTACGTTTGTAGAAGGAAAATGATTTCCATTGAACCAAAACAAATAGTTAAGTTCTTAAAATGCCAGTAAACGGCATAATGAATGTAGAATAATTAAATTATGAATTATAATAAGGGTATCGACTTGTGACATGACGAATGGAGCAGGGTTGATTAGTCGTTTCCTTTCGTGCCCACTTTGACCCATTTAAGCCTTGACAAAAATGTGATGATCTTAACGCACTTAAATCGCCGACTTCTGGAATATTCAAGATTTTTTTATTTTTAAGAAGTTAATATACTTTTATTTTACCGCGTTACTTTAGTATCCTTTATTTAATTTGTTAAGAAAATATTCATCCCCTGAGAGCCCAACTCTTGATGCACGAAACGCCACCACACCAAGTTGTTCTGGGGCAACCATTTTGGCGCTTCCAAAATCTGCCAACGATCCAATTAGACCGAGTTATCCATTATAGACAGACATTTCGAATGCCACCATAAAAAATAGTCAAGTAACCAATTATTCGTAATACAGTTTTCTGATGTAACCAAAATTCTGTGTAATGCGTCCATACTTCCTGTTTTTTTTTTCATTAACAATGGGATTGCTCTTGATCAGCATCTAGCCAGGGGACAAAGATGAGGCCAATTATGAAGCGAGCTCACCCTGAAAATGCCTATTGACTTTTGCCTTAAATAGGTCCAGGTTATATAAATATAGTTCATATGAATTCGGAAATACAGACGGCGGCAGGGAATTCCAAACCTAAAAAATATCTGACTAGGTACACTGTACTCGTCGTTGACTGTACATACATGGAGCGGTAGTGTTTCTGATCAGTGACCTGTTACTAATGGCCACGATTTTGATTCGGCGCAGTAATTAATCGACCCATTAATTTCCTCATACGTAACATAAGGGTTACTGAATGTTTACCTTCGTTAATAAAACCCCTAAGTAACTACTCAACTATAGCGCACGTAGGTGCACTAAACATTCTGATGACCACTGAAGATGCCACACCACACTGCCTGGTATGATGCATGATTAATAGCAGTGTTCTAGTGCGAAAAAGTTAATTTTAATAGATTTTTTGGAAATTTTACAAAATGGCCGAGTCATGCGGGTTGAAAAAATGTCACTCACGAGGTCTACAGGTCACATTGGCCACTGGTAATAAATGCTATTTCTACTGTTTTGCAGCTTTTAACTCATAGAAGTAGAGGTGTGTCGTTATTAAGAATTCATCAGAATCCATTCAGCTGTTTGTCAGGCCGTAGATTTTGCCACTTTACTACGAGTCGGTCGCGCAAAATATTCTCCGAGATGGTCGCGCAGATTGACGCAAAACGATAACGCATCCATTTTGCGTGATCGTTGCGCGACATTGCGTGATCGTTGCGCGACATTTGCGTGATCGTTGCGCGATATTTGCGTGACCGTTGCGCGACATAGCGCAACTAAAATCGACAATTACTCAGTAAATTGACTATGTTTTGAAGTGAATTTAACCTTGAAAGATCACGCTCACCTTACTTAATATGCCGCAAGAACAATAACAGATATTAATTCAACACTTACCTTGAAATCTCAAAAAATGTACTCCGCAAAAAAAGTGACCCATTTCACTCCGAAGCACTGCGACATCGGACTGACGAAAATAACGGCCTCTGTCGCTATATTGACCACAGATTAGGTTAGTTCGGTGTTGCCACTACTCAGAATACAAACTACCCGTTGTTTAACGCCACAAATTGGGGAGATAATGATCTCGCAATAAAAATCACGCACAGACAATGGCTGTTGGTCATTTTATTATAATGTACGAAAAACAATATACTTTCTTAGCAAACACGAAACGATATTTAAAAAGGGGAAAGGTAACTATAATATCATAACGTCAAATCAAACAGATAACCAGAAATAGGTATTGTTTCAATTTTATGTTCGCTCAAAGTGCACTACTACCAAGGCGGATTCGCGATTTTTATGAAATTTTCGCTCTTTTTTGACAAATATATCGTCATAACTTTCCAAGCTTATGAATTTATTGAAATATCTCTAGTGACCATGGTTCACCATTTCTTGGGGAATAAAATGCATAGTTGATTAATATATAGTCATTAATATAGTTAGGAAAAAAAGAGGCGGAGAGTTAGGTTATACAAAAAGTGGCAAAATCTACGGCCTGACCCTTATGCGTGATTGAGTTAACAATCATCCAAATATCCAAACGTCTAAATTTTCGCATAAAATAATATTTAGTAGGATTTCTAAGCATCTATGTACCCTATTAAAAATTAAGAATACCTATTACTTATTAATGGGCCAATTTTTTTGGCGTTGTAGTTTTTTTTTATTTCTTAGAATTGCATGAAAATTGGTAGGTTGGACGAGCTCCTGATTCTGAACAATATGTGCACGATTTCCTACACTGTCCCACAATTTTTTTCCATTGAGTGACAAAACGTATGGGATTTTCGTAACTCAGTGGAAAAAATGTATGGGGAAAAGAAATTGTTGTCATATTTTTTTTACATGTACAGAATCAGGAGCTCTTCCAATCTACCAATTTTCATGCAATTCTAAGAAATAAAAAAAAACTACAACGCCAAAAAAATTGGCCCATTTAGTAACTTTGTGCATAAGTATACGTTAGGCATAAGTATTTTGTAAATTTCCACCCAAGCTAATAGAACATCTCTAAATTCTGGCATGTAAAATTGCCCAATCACCTGTACCCTGTACCGGTAATCGCCATGGCAACTCTTCCCCATACCGGATATTATGAACCCCGGCCCCGGAAGCCAGGCATGTCTTGGGGTGCAGATGTGTAGGGTTTGTAACCCCTTAAAAGAGATTACTCACCGACTATCCAGTTCGGTTGGCATGAAACTATTAATTGATTAAAAAATAATAAACCTCAGGGCGCCTTACTGCTGGGGAGTTATTTCAAATGAAAATATGTATGTGACAGTACAACTTATTTATTTCTAATAATTACAATAGAAAACACAATATGGAGGTCCTTTAAAGAGTAGTACACTAAGGGATGTTTTTAAACTTGAGAGGATTAAATAATAAAGTTCGGTGACACTGACCTGTTTTCTAGTTCTTACACTTTTAACACAAACACTGTCAGTGTCTAGTCTTCAGCGGTGCAGCAAGGAAGCAGGTTCATATTCGCTCCATCCAAGTGTGAGTCACCCCTAGCACACGCGGCACATGTCCGTAAAGGTGATCCTTTCCATCACTCCACCGAAGACCGGCTCTTGCAAGGTTTGTAGAAAAGAATTCGACTGAAGACTAAGGACTAAGGACTACGGACCCCTAAGACAAAAGTAGAACTTGGTTAAAAGCGGTTCTGACCACGAATTCTAAGGTTAGACTACGAAGAGGTATTTGTAAAGTACTTACATATTTGGGATTTAAACATTGCTTAATGTTGTTACACTGCCGTTTTTATATATTAAGGTAAACGGCGGGCTTCATGGCCTCTACTTAAAGTACCAAATCCACGTGGTGAGCTTCGCCATTGTTGGAATCACGGCTTCTTTTTCTAAATCTGAATAATTTTGGTTGCGTCCGCTCGTTATCGGAGCCGCCGACAGAAAAGACAACCTAGCGCTACCCGTCTGTCCATCAGGCGTGGCGAAATCGGGAACTAATCCGAGCGATCCTAATCGATGCATTAAGCTAATTTGCCATTTCAATGGCGAAGACATATTCGAGGCTCCCACTAGATGTCGCTACGAGACACGATATGAAACAATTATTGAATAGGAAGAAAATATTTGTTACACATTTCCCTTCCTTGGATTAAAAAGTTCTTCATACTGAAGATACTTTTTTTTAAACCTTTAGACTACCAAGTTATTTTAATTTAAGATTATAAATACATCTATAAAACCCTAAAAATCTAGAAGTGACACACGACACAATAGCGTTTACGTGTAATCTCAGGCATCAGGATATCATGCATAAATACCTAATGTCTATGTTTGCCTACTACTAAATAATAAGTTATTTGTACACAAAATTATACCTAACAATAAGTGATGAATAACTTAGGATTCATGAAAGTGGAATTAGTGAAATGCGCATTCCCTAACCTACTTATTTTTGTATATCTACAAGGTTCTAACAAAAACAACAGCTTATCTATCCATACTCCGTAGGTACTTAATACTAACCTTGAAAACTATAATTTAAACTAAACATATGGGTTTATTTACGGAACATAAATAACTATACCTAACAGTGAGTATTAACTGGTGCTATCTATTATTTACGATAACAACAATAACAGTAACCACAAAATATTTATACACCATACTTGAGGTACAAATTTAAATATGAAGTGCGTTTTAAGCCTGCACTAAGAGGCATTACGTAATTAAAACGTTAAGTCAGGTTATTAACCTGGATAACAAATACCTATTGGCCATTTGTTATTTTATGATTTGCGAATCAAACAACATGTCGTTAAGTTAGTTAAGTATTAAGTATTAACCACAATAGATTTCTATTTGGTTGCATCAAGGTCAAGGCTTTTAAGTAAACAACATTGGAACCAATTAAGCTGGTTAAGTGAGGTAGGTTCTTACTCTAATAAATATAAGGTCGTTTATTCCTTAATGAGCAGTACCGTATAAAATAGTAAACACGTCTGTTATCTAATGCGCCCAGATGTGCGAGCATATTCCCATAGGCTGGACTTATAGGTAAACATGCCTTGCATTCCTCGCTCTCATACATAGCTTATTTGTAACAGAAAGATCAATTGTGCACAAAATTTTGAAAAAATAATTACTACTAACTGCATTCATACTCCTTTCATACTTCTCATACACTCATAATTACCTACTAATCATCCTGTTTTAGAATATCTTTGATATGAAAGTTACCTAATATTTTCCCGTCCATATTTGCTAAGGTATATACTAAGGGTGATAACTTTGCTGTAATTACACATTTCTGAAACTTTGGGGCTAACTTTGAAGTAAATTTCTTTGCAGCATTAGATAAGTAATGCGTGCGCTTATAAACTATTTGTCCTACTTTAAGTTCCATATTTCTTTTTCTCAAGTTATAGTACTTCACGTTCCTATCGTGAGCACTTTTAATGTGCTTCTGCACTTTCTTAAATATTGTATTAAGTTCAAGTATCTTGTTACTATATGTCTGTGGATCACCAGTTGTAACTTGGGATCTTTGAACTGGCTGATCTGAGACTAAGCTGTGTAACATTCCGTCTATTATGAATTCACGGCCGTGCACAAGGAAATATGGGCTAAATTTCGTAGTCTCATTTACGGCAGAATTAAGTGTTGCAATGTGCTCTGTTATTTTTAAACAGAACTATCCCTTTATTTATTTTGTAGAAGGAGACCTATTACTCTGCGATCTTATGGATAATTCTGGGCTAATTAGTTTTTTGGAACTTGACAGTTCTCACATTCCGATCGTTTCACACCTTTCTTGCCACATTTAAAACACACTAGTTCCCTCGACTTGCATTGATTAGTGAAATGAGTGTTTTTATTACACCTAAAGCATTTCTTATCTACACATCTCGAAGAGCTAGGCTCGTTCAGTGCCGAAATTTGTTTACCTACTGATTTGGAAAGCGACTTGCTATGTAAGTCAGAGGTAATTTTAAAGTTGTTAAAGTTAGGTTCATTAAATTGATCGGAGCGAGATCGGGCAAGTTCAAGTTGTTTACAATAAAACTTAAGTTTGTCTATTGTTGGTATATCATGGAGCGCTAATTCTTTCATGTACTCTGGGCGAATATTATGCATCAATATCTCTAATTGTTCTTTTTCAGATAGTGGATTGGTGAGACGAGAAAACATTCCCTGCATGGTTGATAAATATACAACAATGGTTTCGTTTTTAGCTTGGGTCCGTTGTCTTATCTCGCCAAGAAGTTTATAATCCAAGTCCGGAATGTCAAAATCATTTTTTAAGTTTTTTATTAACTGCTTGTAGGTAAAAATACTATTCTTATTGGATCTAAACCAATGTAATGCAGAATTTTCAAGTAAATCCGAAAAAGCTGAGAGTATGTGGTCTTCCGAGATGTTTCGCGCCTGCCTGAGCTCCTCAAGTCGTTCGATAAAAACGCGAACACATGTAGTACCATCAAATTTTAAATTCAAGGAGTTTAAGTTAACTGGTTTGTCTTTGATGTACACCACTTTACTCTCTTCTTTTTCGACATGTCGTGATGCCTGGGACTCCTCGTATTCACTACTTGTGTCACTATCTCCCTTATCAATTTCACTCAAAATCTTAATTAACCGACTACGCAGGTCTGAAACCTGTACGTTCGTCTCAGAAATACGAGCAAGCCTATCGATCAAATAGTTAGCACGACGAGTAACTTTTTTAACAAGATTAGGGTCATCTACGTTACCCGAACGCAGCTGGGATTCCAGGTGTTCAATTTTCGGAGTGCAAATGTCTATCTCTGACGTGGTCACGGGCGCTTTGAGTGGCTCACACTTGATGCTTCCCCGGCGTACCAGTTTGAAAACCTGACGAATCTGCTTCCTTACTGCATCCGTAGTGGCATTTTCATCTGTGGAGATACCAAGTACATTGAGTTCATAAATGATTTCATCTTTATGTAAAGAGTCCAAGTATTTTTGGATCGACATTTTTAAAAGTCTATATTTTAAGTTTAAGCAGTTTATAATCACTGGCGCTTTATAAAGCTTAATTAAGTACAAATCAAATTAAGTTAACCTTAAATCTATTCAAGGGAACATTAGAACACGTGCTTTCAACAAAGTACCGTTACGAGTTCCGGAATGTTCTTTGTCCGGAGTTTAACTTAAATCTACCCTTTTATTTTTTACACAAACAGTTAAGTTCACTATTATCAAGTTTAAGCTAAGAGTTTTAACATTAATGGTTAGATAAATTAATTTCATTTGAAATAAGCCAGCAGCAATCGAGGCCCCACGTTGGGCGCCACTTTGTAACCCCTTAAAAGAGATTACTCACCGACTATCCAGTTCGGTTGGCATGAAACTATTAATTGATTAAAAAAATAATAAACCTCAGGGCGCCTTACTGCTGGGGAGTTATTTCAAATGAAAATATGTATGTGACAGTGCAACTTATTTATTTCTAATAATTACAATAGAAAACACAATATGGAGGTCCTTTAAAGAGTAGTACACTAAGGGATGTTTTTAAACTTGAGAGGATTAAATAATAAAGTTCGGTGACACTGACCTGTTTTCTAGTTCTTACACTTTTAACACAAACACTGGTAGTCTTCAACGGTGCAGCAAGGAAGCAGGTTCATATTCGCTCCATCCAAGTGTGAGTCACCCCTAGCACACGCGGCACATGTCCGTAAAGGTGATCCTTTCCATCACTCCACCGAAGACCGGCTCTTGCAAGGTTTGTAGAAAAGAATTCGACTGAAGACTAAGGACTAAGGACTACGGACCCCTAAGACAAAAGTAGAACTTGGTTAAAAGCGGTTCTGACCACGAATTCTAAGGTTAGACTACGAAGAGGTATTTGTAAAGTACTTACATATTTGGGATTTAAACATTGCTTAATGTTGTTACACTGCCGTTTTTATATATTAAGGTAAACGGCGGGCTTCATGGCCTCTACTTAAAGTACCAAATCCACGTGGTGAGCTTCGCCATTGTTGGAATCACGGCTTCTTTTTCTAAATCTGAATAATTTTGGTTGCGTCCGCTCGTTATCGGAGCCGCCGACAGAAAAGACAACCTAGCGCTAC
This sequence comes from Cenopis cana, assembly GCA_951800055.1. Classification (NCBI taxonomy): domain Eukaryota; kingdom Metazoa; phylum Arthropoda; class Insecta; order Lepidoptera; family Tortricidae; genus Cenopis; species Cenopis cana. Next base: position 4,997,062 of record OX637495.1, read on the forward strand.
CCGTCTGTCCATCAGGCGTGGCGAAATCGGGAACTAATCCGAGCGATCCTAATCGATGCATTAAGCTAATTTGCCATTTCAATGGCGAAGACATATTCGAGGCTCCCACTAGATGTCGCTACGAGACACGATATGAAACAATTATTGAATAGGAAGAAAATATTTGTTACAGGTTGTAGGTTCGAGTTTGCTATTAATCATTATGAACAACTGTTATATACTTACTGCTTTTGCTGTGCGCAATCGGTCGTGTGCCATTTAAAAATCCATATACCTATACATTACTTGTTCTAATCTGGATCGTTTTCGACCGTTTTTAGACTCCTTTTTTACCAATACAATATTCATACTCTTTATAGTATAACCTCACAAAAAATAACACAGTAAATACATAATAACAATGGGTAGAAGCAAACAACAGGCGGTCTTATCGCCAATGAGCGATATCTTCCAGACAACCTTAGAACCTTAGGGTAGCGGAAATCATATCTAAGCATAGTTATTCATGGTAGAGACTCTTTCCTTTCGTTTTACTCGTAATTTTTATTTCAATAATCTTTGATGTTCTTTTTGCTTGCATTCTTTATTTTTCTGCCTGCCTGATGGAAACCATGACATCTTAACCTATGGACGCTTGTGACTCCAGAAGAATCACAGTGATGACTCTTTATTAACATGTATCGTAATTCAAAGAGTTAAAGCCGGTTTTTGCACGCAGTAGCGCCATGTAAGGCGACTTCCTGATTTGTCGGTGCGGAGAAAAAAAAAGTAATATGAGAAAACTGTCAAATGTCAGTGTCAACTGTCAGTCAACTCGGTACTACATTTTTACTGCGCCCCTACATTTAAATGAGTGCTTCCTGACTGGCGCGGAATGCGCGGAAGCGGGACGATGCGAAGGCAGTACTGGTCCGCTTCTGCGCATAATATTACTACTGCGCAAATGTAATACTGACAGTATTCCGTCAAGTGGGAATCTTTGCGACGTCAGTAAGTTTACGTCAAAGAATAAAATGTCACATATCGATCCCGCCCCGCCAAGTCAGGAAGTCGCCTAATATACCAAAGATAACTTTACGTAATTAAAAATATTGAACTATTGGGAGACCAAATATTATGACAGTCAGGCACGAGGTGTTTTGACAGCAGCTCGTGCCGGTTTTAAACAAGGGATTGTTCTTTATCTGACTGAAAGCGGTCCATGAAAGTAAAAATATTATAAGTCATAATCAAAACGTGATTATGTTTGGAAGTTGGTCGCTGATATAACGCGTGACATCCACAACGACGCGCCCTTGTTTTTAGTAATAAATAAGCTTCTTGTAATTTTTATTTGTGTAGTGTAGGTATATTGCAATTCCTGATTTAATATTGTAAATGTATTTTTTAACACAATCTTGTATTGTTTAAGAAAATAAATACTATGACTATGGCTATGACTAATATATGCGAATAGGCTGTTGAGGGGAGTGTCTTCGTGGATTGTCATCCACGAAGACACTATAGCGTGATTGACGACCGCTTTAGCTTAGTTGGTAGTGACCCTGCCTACGAAGCTGGAGGTCCCGGGTTCGAATCCCGGGCGGGGCATTTATTTGTGTCATCATCATCATCATCATCAGCCCACTGCAGTCCACTGCTGAACATAGGTCTCCCCCAAGGCACGCCACAAAAGCCCGGTTCTCTGCTTTCCGCATCCAATCGATTCCCGCCCTCTTAGATATGTCGTCCCGCCACCTGACCGGCGGACGACCCACACTACGCTTGCCGAGACGCGGTCTCGACTCTAGAACACGCTTACACCAGCGGTTATCAGTTCTACGACACATGTGGCCAGCCCATTGCCACTTCAGTTTGCTAATTTGGAAAGCTATGTCGGTTACTTTGGTTCTCTGCCGGATTACTTCGTTCCGTATTTTATCCCTAAGAGAGACTCCAAGTCATAACGCTAAGCATAAGCTTTGCGGGATCACCGACGAAATTTTTTTTTTTTTTTTAGTTTATTTAGAAAACAAACAGCCTTGTACAAAAAACGCATACAAAAATGGACGCCAATAGGGATGTTGACACCAAATAAGAAAATCAATAAGTTGAAATTTTCTCGATAAAGTGTAAAATTTTCAATCAAATGTCGAAAAAAGTAACTCAAAAGAATAAATAATTACATAGTTACAAGGCTTCAAAGTTTTAGGAGGGGGCATTTTCTGTCCCTTTTTCGCTACACGCACCTTTGTATGGGAACGATCGTCATTTACTATGGCGCTCGAGGTCAGTGACGTCACTGATCTGTAGCACTTTCTCTCTCTAACTAGAAATATTCGAACGGTTGTAGCTTCGTTATTATTTGAGATATTTGAATAGGATTTTCACTATTTGCTATAGTTTTATATATTCTTTCTTTTCAAGTACTAATAAATTTTGAGTCAACATCCCTATTAGGCCTAAAGTTTCATATATTACTATATAACTGTTACTAACTAAGAAGTTACGGGTATATTGTTATGATTACCAATCTATTTAGTTGTGTACTCATGCAAAGTATTTTAACAAAAAAATATAAGTAAAAGAAATATTTTTGAAAACAATGTTATCCCTCACTTATTGTCTAGAAAACAAACCATGCCGAACATTATTTTTGAAAGAGGACAAACTATGATCAAAAACATCTATGTCATTAAGCATTTCGTTATAGACATTACAAGTGCGCTTAAAGAAAGAATTTTTGGCATACCTTGTACTACAGGATGAGATAGAGAAAGTAGGCTTAGAACGTGTGTGGAAACGAGAAATTTTAAAGGAAATTTTCCCTAACAATTGACAACATTTCATTTTTTTTAGTGCCGCTTTTTATTGTCTGGCTCGAAAGAACGCATAATTTTAAGGCACCCGTATTTTTTTATATTTATGAAAATCTTTTATTTTAGTGGAAATATCCATTTATATTATGACTCGGGCAGAAAGGGCGTAAGTAACAAACGTCAAAGTACTATGTAAATGACGTCACTTGTTGTGTTTCATACACTTAAAAAAACGTTAAAATAGTTTAAACAAATTAATAATTACGTATAAAAACATACTTAACAGTAGGTATGCTTAAACAGCTTGACAGTTTCGAGTTGTCACGAATGTCACGATAAACGTCAAAGTTCTCAACCGCTAAATTCTAACGATTTGTAAAGGATTGTTGAAAATGACTCAAAAAATACTGTTTTATGAAAAGTTGCAAAAACAACACATCATTGTCGTCCGGCAAACAGTTTTTTAATGTTCCCAATAGCAATAAGGCCGAGTGGTGTACTGCAACTGCAGCGGGTTTGGATAAAGTAACAAAGAGGACACTTTTTACGAAGATCATTTGAATGTGAGTATAATGGGTGTATATTTTAATAAGCTTTTAGAACCGACAATACCTAGTTTTCAATTGTATTATTAATCGCGTGTCTGTTTCTTTCAGTTGGAAGAAAATATGGAAAAAATGTTATACCTCTATACTGGAAAACAATGAAAGTAAACGCGCGTCTATAATCTCGATTGCCGGTGTTTAAACGACCATTGCAGGAAGTGACAAACATTTTAGGACCCAGTACTTCAACAGAAATGAGCCAGTGTACGGCAGCTACTGCTTCACTTCAAGAAGTATAGGTGTTACTAGCTGGAGCACACAAATCACTGCACCCCTGCAACTACATCTGCACGAGGCCATCCATAAGGATGTCATGATCCTCAGCATTTGAGATGATTTACTTACATTTGCTTTGTTCAGGGTAATGATATTTTCAGTTGATGAACCTGGTTCCTTAAGCGGATAGTGATTGTTGTTTTTATTGTGCTAAATTGTGAAGTTTGCTTGTTTATTATATTTTGTGAGACTATTATGTTTTATTTACCTATTTATTAATTTGGAATGGTAGGTACAAATAAAGAAATTTAAAACAACAAATACAACTAATTTAAAATTAAATTTAAGTAGGTACAAAAACTTTATTAACTCTTTGACCACCAAAGCGATAGTGTGTCGTGGTGCCCAGTACGCCAAGCACTGTTTTTTTTTGGTGTATTGTCTAAGTAAACCAATAAAAACAAATTAAAACAGTTCATAAATGTTTTTTTTCATGATCAAAGTATACCTTCACTCCGTCCTTTTAAGTGGTTGTTGGCGTGGTAGGCACGACGACACACAACCACTAGGTTCTTGGCGGTCAAAGGGTTAAAGTAATTTTATGATAATGAATTTATTTGACTTGATGCTATGTACTTGTACCTGACCATTATAAGTACCTAAAGGATGGATAGGTACTTTAACTATTTACAAGTCATCAGAAAGAAGTTTTATGCTGGTTCGGAAATAACAAATTCTCATAACAATAAAAGTAGTTTATTCAACATAAGATGTCCGTGAAGATAATGCAGCTTTGGCACCTCGGGCGCCAGTCAAATTATATTTATCAGAGCTTTGCAAAAACTTCATCATCATGATTCTCTGGTCTGTCTCTACACGAGGGGAGTTTCTGCGGTCAGCTTTCACAAATCCTTCAGACTTTCTCATGTTCGTGTTGTTACGATGAAAAGCGCAGGTAAAGTAATTCGAGGGATGGGATTGCAGAATCGTTCTTTATGAGATTGTCCAAGGGGGTGCCAAGTCGTCGTGTAAGAAAGCAGTCCGGGGTCCGTAAGAGAGCGAGAGTCGTTGAAAATCAAAATAATTCAAGGAAATACGAGATTGCAAGCAAATATTCAAATCGAATTAATGAACTGTCAAGAGCGTCAAGTGTCAACTCAACTGTCATTGATAGTTATAAAAAATGTCAGACGTAAAGCCGGAAAATATAGTTTTTTATAATAGCAACATTGGAACCTCTAGGGCTCTAGGTAAGTGACGTAATTTCCTGTTAAACATATTTTACTACTTTATCCAAAAAATACTGTAAAAAAAAATCCAAAAAAATGTTTTTTGTGTTCTACAAACGTTTTCCTCGAAATGGTTTTCGATTTAGCAAAAATTTTTTTTTTGAAATGTTGTCAATTCGTTAGAATCTATATAATTTCTAATAACTTTAAATAAAAACAAAACATCAAGATAGATTCTTCTCTTTTCTAAGGAAGGGAGACTATGCCTGGTTGCCGACGAAAAATAGTCACGGTTATAGCTACCAATTTTATAATCAAGGGACTTGCAGAAAATTTTCTGAATCCTTTCAATTCGAGACTTATGGACATCATAATGTGGGCTCCACACACACATATGTGGCGCAGCTTTCCGAATGCTGCCCAACCCAACAGGATCCTCCTGTCAGCTTCCTTCTCGAAGTTGTTTCTAACTAGTTGCAGGAGCTGCCCCAGGTATACATACTCCGAAACCACCTCGAGAAGCATGCCACTAACGTAGACATCGGCACGACTAGGTCATTAAATTGACTTTAGTCTTGTCGAGGTTCATCCAAGGCCGACTCGTTGGGAGGATTCATTTAAGCTGTGCAGCATCTCCTGTAATCCCTGCGGCGTTTCTGCCATGACGACTATATCATCGGCAAAGCGCAAATGCGAGATGCACACTCCGTTTATGTTGATGCCGTGTCCATTCCAGTTTACAGTCTTGAATACATCTTCCAATGCATTTGTAAACAGTTTCGGAGATATGACGTCTCCCTGCCTCACACCTCGATGCAGTTGAATAGGTCGTGTTTGACTGTTCTGTACTTGGACCAACATCGATGCTCCGTTATACAGGCATCTCAGCACCTCGATGTACCGCCAGTCGATTTGGCACCGCTGCAGGGATTCCAGAACGAACCAGATCTCTACAGAGTCAAAGGCCTTCTCATAGTCCACGAATGCGAGACACAATGGCTGATTATATTCCTGGGTCTTCTCGATAATCTGCCTCACTGTGTGTATGTGGTCTATAGTGCCAAACCCTCCGCGAAATCCGGCCTGCTCCGGTGGTTGGAAGTCGTCAAGCTTTCTCGCCAGCCTATTGTTGATGACCCTCGAGAACAATTTGTATACGTGGCTCAGGAGCGCTATCGGTCTATAGTTCTTAAGAAGTGTTTTATCACCCTTCTTGAAAAACAGAACTACAACGCTCCTGCTCCACGCTTTTGGAGTTCAACCTTCGTTAATTATAGTATTAAATATGCGTTGGAGCTCCTTTAGGATAGGAGTTCCTCCAGCCTTCAAGAGCTCCGTAGTAATACCATCTTCACCTAGGGCGTTTCCATTTTTCAACTGTCTGAGGGCTAATTCGATCTCTTCGATGTTGACGTCTGGTAATTCGTCGGTGTAGTGGCGGACTAATGTTGCTCGAGGATCGTCAGAAAGAGATATGGTCTTCGACGATTGTGAGGTATACAGCTGGCTGTAGAAGTTCTCTACCTCTGCGAGGATTTCTGGCTTAGAGGAGACTACCCGGCCATCGGCAGCAGTCAGCTTTGACAAACAGCTTCTACCAAGCCGTTGCGCGAATACTTTGGAGCCGCGGTTCTGTTCTATGGCCTGCTCAATAGGGCGCGTATTGGCTCACCTGAGGTCCCGCCGAATCGCTTTCCTGATATGCTTAGTAATTGTCCGCTGACTCGCCGCCGTCGTCTGTGTATTTTCGCGTCTCACTCTCATTAGTTCCAGAGTCCCGTCAGAAAGCTTCGATTTCTTGCCCGTATTCCTATTTATTTGTGTGATGAGCACGAATATTTGTTCTTGGGTCTTGGATGTTTTCTATGTATTTAATTATCTCTTTTTATCTATATAAGTATGTATATCGTCGCTTAGTACCCATAGTACAAGCTTTGCTTAGTTTGGGACTAGGTTGACTTGTGTAAGATTGTCCACAAAATATATTATATATTGGAATATATAATGGAACGGTCGGCCTCAGTAAGGACTCGGTAAGGAGTGAGTGGGACACTCTATTAAACTAACGAAAAAGTTCATTTCCAAAAACCCGAGCCGGGAATTGAACCCACCATAAATATTCCATAGCCTGCCATCCCATAATGAGTTTTTTAAATTATAATTACTGCTAACTATTTTAGTATAAGCTCAATTACCAAGTTGCATGCTCGATATTGTAACTATTGAAACCACTACTGGACCTAAATTTTAAGATCTTATGTACACCGTTTGCAAATAAATGACATGTACTCGTACTCTATTATATTCTATATATTCTGAGTCGCGTTTCTTAGCTCGGGTTCAGTGGCAATGCAATTTATAATGTAGGTAATATCAAATAAACATGTATTGATTATTTAATTTGCACTTAACAATATCAATGATGAAATTCATCGATTTCTTCTATAATCAACGATGATAGATGCGAGCCTCGCATGCCACCAGTCACGACAAACTATTTATTAATATGACATAGAAAAAACTATTTGTATTCCTAGAGTGTATCATCTTCGGGTGAACGTAATGGTGCATTGACCTACTTGCAGGACAAAATGAAAGGTGGTTTTAATTTTTTTACGTTAATAAAGAGTCAATGCTTCGATGCCAATATAGCATAGCTGACGGTTTGCTGTCACAGAGGAGAGGATTTCAAAATTTTCGACACGTTTGTATCTAACTGACTTGTATGTTGTTCTGTATATAGTAAAATATGTCATTAGAATGTATTGTTACGCAGAATTTTCCTTTCAAAGAAAACTTTTTCTTTGATGTAGCATTTCTAACCTAACCTACTTATCTGGTAGGTAGATCTAATTAGGCTCTACACTAAAAAGTAAACGGTTTCAGATAGTTTTTATCAAATGTAAATTCTGCGAAATATTTGTCGATGAAAGAAGGTACTATGTAACCGAACCGATTTTCTTACATAATATACATCTTGCGTTAATGCTGTAACTAATAGTATCTCGACTACACTTGAAATATGTACATCACAAAAAAACTATACTTACAATTCATACCTACTATAAAGTTCATAAGGCTAACTATAAGTGGTCAGATTATTTTTATTATTTGCTACTACTATATTGCTCTTTGAAGTATCATTTAATTTCATCCGTTACCTGCAAGATTTTATCGTTGCCGACTTATGCGAGTGTAGGATATTACAACAAAAATCTATGCTGATAACAGATTTTTCATCTCTCCTGTTCGGAAAGTTAGATTTTCATGAGTAGATAGCCGGGTTGAAAATCGCTTTTCCAACCCTAGGGTGGAAAGTAATTTTTTTTTAATTTCCATACGCCGGGGCTACGCGCCCGCCGCGCTTGGGTGCTGCGCGGGCAGCCAGCCGCGGGCGCGCGACCCGGGCGCGCGGCGGCGCCAGCCGCTGGCGGCTGCAGCGCGTGTTTTTATTACTGAATCCTTAGAATATCATTTACTATTAATTTTATTTCTCAATTATTTTCCTCATAGTCGAAATGAAAAGTAGAGTGTTTAACTCGGATGAAAGCAACCATTTCACCCTTGAACTATTGGCTAAAATATCTCGGGTGAAATGGGTCGATTTCAACCCTTGGTTAACAATCTGCTATTACATAGAGACAATTTTGTGGACTTTGGCATTTCCTTCTGATTGTCTCATAAAGTAAAACACAACTGCTACGGTATATATTACGAAGGATAATGTAAAGGCAGTGAGTGAGTAATGTCCTTACTCTAGCCTTAAGGGCTATAACTTACACCATGACGTGTCAATCGGTGGCACACCCCACATTAGCCTGATAGCGGCCAACGAGTGCGTAAGCGCACCTGCTGTTTTAATGCGTAAAATAACGAATTTATTGCGTACGGGTAGTGCCACAATTAAATCATTTGTATTTTTAAAAGAACATCATTTATGTACTATTTCTAGTACAATAAATATTTTCCTTTGTCGTCAGAAGTGCATTGAATTGAAGAAATTTAAGAACTTGGCATATATATACTTGTTATCTGACTACATGATTTAATCTAATTTGATATACTTCATAATATTAGAGCGAGAATATACTGGAACAATACGCTGGGTTATTAAACTTGCTTGTTAAATATAATGCATTTAGTTTAGTACTATTAAACAAATTTCAGTTTTGAATGTCTTACACTGTTACAAAATAAATAAAAAACACACGTTTCATATGTTTCAACGTCCATATTCTTCAGTTACTCCTAAAAGAATTTACGCATCTTACTAAAAGAAAGTAAATATAGTACTTTTAATTGCACATAATAAGCATGTCCTATATGAAGTATAATGGCTTCCGAGTCATCGATCAGTCGGCGCGTGCGCTGCACCTGTCGTGAAACTCGCACGACATTAACTGCAGCTAAATAATATAATACCTTCATCTGTTTATTGTATTTTTTTAACTATATTACACAAGTCTAGGAAGTACAATCAAGGGCATCAATATGTATACATATTTTCAACTTATTTCGGAGGCACCTCATTGTAATAAAGTCCAAAAATGTATATATATTTATGCCCTCGACTGTACAAAGAGCGGCCTTAATGCTACTAGGCACAGTAAGCGTTTTCGACCTCAGCTTTGACAACAAATCCCAAGATTTAGCGTGTGAGTTAGTTTTACCACTTGGTGGGCTGTCGGCTTGGTTACCACCGAAGTGGTATAAGAAAAAGTACCTACGTAAGTTTTTAAAATAAACCCAGTGGTTGGAGCCGCGAAGTTTGTTGGCGAGATCGCGCTCAAGCTCTAAGTAATATACTTACATAAATAGTGCAAATTAGGTACAGTCAAAGTCAAAAACAGTACCTAAGTACTTTACCAAAGTGTCAGAAATACTTGTAGGTACGCTCTTGCGCTCTTGTCATTAAGACCATGTTCACATACTTTTGGCACTTAGTCCGAATCGATATTTTCGAGTTTAACTGTAGATACAGTTGCAGCATTCACAAAGTTAACGTAAAAGCATAGTCCAACATCCGAGCAAGTCTGACATATACTCGTATACATCATTTTTCACAAAAGTCGTTTGAGATGCATTACCGAGAGATAACTCAGTGCCTGTATGAGTCAGACTGCGGTCCAATGTTCCCAGTTTCGGAAAGAACAATGCACAATGGCCGACCTTGGACTACCACAGATTATCCGCAGATCTACGCATGTGAAAAATATTGAACCGGAAAATCTATATGTACCTAATATGGTTTAGGTCAATTACCAGTAATCATATTATTTTAAACATAAATTAAACCAATAAGTCTATACATCTTTGAATAAATTGAAATGTATAATGTGATGCTGCCAACCCGCACTGGGCCAGCGTATGACGGTACGTTTTTAAATGTATTATGGCCATAAAACTTGTCGACATAACCTATAGTGCTAGCTCTGCAGGAAAACACCACGTACCTACTCTTTAACCTACTCGTAATTACAGAGCAAGTAGGGTCGCTAGGCCACGCAGCCTGCGCCAGTTTGCGGCCTGCTGAAGAACGAAGTTTTTTCAATTCAAGATATTTACATTTTTACAACATGCCCTAAAGAAACTTCGAGTCTTATGCGTTTTTATTAGTAGCTATTCAATGGGAATATATTAAAAAAGCAAGAAAATATCCTTTCAGTTTATCAACTCATCCAAGTGGCCGCAAAACTGGCGCATCAAATTAAGAGGCCGTAAACCCACCTACCGACCCTACTTAAAGTAAGTACTATATAGTAGCACTATAAGTAATTGATTACGACAAACGGTTAATCCGTTTCAAATGTTGCTAATCCTTTCTACTTAGTACAGGATTACCATGTTTGATATTCCTTTTTACATAAGTATGTAGCAACAAGAAAGCAAAATTAAAGTATGGTTGACGAAATATAATTTGCACTGATTTGTCTTACAAGTTTTTCGAGGAATCGGTGCAATATTTCGTAAACTATGCCTAGTTACTTGATTACCATAACTTCTGCCTCTTTTGGATTACCGCAGAATTGAAATAGATAATTATGACACTCCGCGTTACTGTTTCATAATTACTCATTAAATGGCTTAAATAATCAATTTTCATTGCCTGTTATTTACAAATACAGAAATCAACATTTCCATAGGCCCTTGTGTTTAAAAAAAGTCACGTTCGAAGTTCAAAGCTTTCAGATAAATTATCTCAGTTGCGTCTTCAAGCGAGACGATCCTGCGGACATTGGAGGGAGACAGTAAATTGTGGAAACGAGTTAGAAGGAACAGGACAGGCGATGAGCATCTCGACTAAGACTAAACGGCAACGTCGCGTCGACCAATCACTGGCAGTCAGCTTTTTATGCTTTTTCGAAATTTATTTTTTAGTTTCCTTTTATGTTGCGTTTGGAAACTTGTGGATAATATCGGAGCATTTTCTTTGTCATTCATTTGATGCTGATTGATCGAGTTTAGTAACAAATTCAGGTACAGTAGGTATAGTTAAGTATAACTAATTCCACTTATTAAACTAGCTTCCGCCCGCGGCTTCCGACTAGAATTTTTTTCAACATTTTTTGCATTACACATTGCAACATTGTACAACTAATTGTACAATAATAATTCAATGATAAACGAATTCTCTGATTCATTCGTTTTGTCATTATTCAGTATAACGATTAGAATTATTCAGTCAAAACAAAAACAACGAAGAAATTCGTTCAGGAAATGATAAGAGCGCAACATTTCGTTCGTGAAAATATAGCAGTGAAGTAACTCTCTGTGCGTGTTTTGTTGAGGTCGTAAAGGTTCCGTGTAATATTGTGGTCTTAACTCCCTGCCTGCCATGCATCGATACAGCCCAACAGCCACGTAAATTATCCGTACCGACTCTGTTGACAGATGACACTGACAGGATGTCCGTCAGTGACAGCTGGCAGCTTACTTATATCGCATCCATGGTCTAAGAATACAAGGGGATTTTGGTCGTCGCCGCGTTGGTGAACACACGTCTCGGCACGACGACGAGCGGCATCCACTACCGTACAAAACCAGCTGCTTACTGTCCGTTACCGAACAACGTCTTTGAACAAGTATTGATTGGCGAAATCATCATAAATTTGATGGAAAGCCATTTTTAAAGAAGAAGAAGAACACAAAGCAGCGCCAGTTTGGCGCCCCTTGACATCCCGCGCTTGGCGCCCATTGACATCCGGCGCCTGGGGCGGCCGCCTCATCCGCCCCACCCTTGGGCCGGCCCTGACACAAGGTCTGACAATCCTGATCGTGACACTAGTGACGTCACTGTCACGGTTACAACACACTCACACTTGCGACCGAATACCATCGATTGACTCGATATAGGCGTTCATCACCCACACACTACTAACCGATGTACCGGATTGCCAAACCTCAGCGCAGTATGCTTATATCGCATCGAGCCTCATCGGCAAATACAGCAGTAGCATTACTTACTACGCTGGCTCAGCTACCCGAAGAGCATTTTGGCCTGTGACACTAAGACACGCCACTGTGATCTGTCCTAGTCCTAGGTAGGGCTGCCATCCGTCCGGGTTTTCCCGGATTTGTCCTAGTTTGGAGGCCGTCCGGGGGCCGTCCGGGGGGGGGGTGTCAAGAAGTATCCGGGGAAAACCCGGACACTTTTCATTTAAGGAAGCACCTCATTGAATTTAAAGGTCTTGTTTTTTAAAAATATTATTTTCTGACTCGTCCGGGGAAGAAATGCGATTTACGCCAAGTGTCCGGGTTTTTTTGAATCTTTGTCCGGGTTTGGCGAAATTCGAGATGACAGCCCTAGTCCTAGGCAGCTTATCGCCAATAGAGTCGACCGTTTGAAGCTGGCACAGGTCTTTTAAATTCGTCGATCAAGCGATACCTTAGTCGACCGATCGGACGTCGACCAATGATGCCCCAGATAGGTACTTACGCACTTTTGGCAGCATGATCCTCTTCCATCCTCACAATCTGGCCGAGCCTTAATGATTACAAATATTACGCACTATTATTATACCTAGGTATATGTAATTTTCCATACTAACAATGACATTTGCAACTTACGTTTGAAAGTAGGTACGTACGTAATCGCCCTACTGGTTCACGTTAGTAAAATTCGTTAGCAGAACCCTAAAAATATTGCGTGACAGTGCCGCGGAATATGGAAGTACCTAGACAAAATTTATCCACATCGCGTAAACGTATGGCGTTCATTACCGAGTAGAATATATTCTAAAAGGACTTAACCGCCGTAGATTTTGTATGGATATACTACGTTTTGGAAGTGGGCAATGTTGCTTATTGCCGTCCGCATACATGACACTTGGCCAAGTGCGCGGAAATACGGTTTTAAGAGCTCAAGCGTTTGTGAAATAAGTATAGTACATGAAGTGTGTTCTAATTATGTAGGTACTTACAAACTTACATACATAATTAACGCACAAGAATTGTAACGACGAAAAGGTAAAAATCATCATCCGCCTAGCGTTTTACCGATTGTATAAGATAATAAAGGCGCAGATAAGGCACTAGTCCCACCGCCAGCGAGTAGCGAGTACTCTCATAATAATTCTTCTCGCTTGAGCGAGAAAACTAGTAGAATATTATGAGAGTACTCACTGCTCGACGGCGATGGGACCAATGTCTAAGATCAAGCAAGGCAGTGTACATCAGGCGTGCGTGGGGTAAATGTAATGAAATGTTTTATACACAATACAGCCGCCATATCGGACACATCGCTAGTTTTATGAGCACCTTTGCACCGGAAACGCCAACGGGCTGCAAATTTGACTAGTTTAGTTTTTATTTTTTTATGCGTAGTTTATGACATTTTTTAAAATCCATATAAACATATTTAGGTATATCAAGGCGCTAGAGTATATTTTCAGATATTTTGCAAACTCTGAAAAATACAGCTACATTTGTTAGTTACTGTTGTACCTAACTCGTGAGTAAACTAAAGCGACTTCCTGATTTGTCGTTGCGGAGGCGGTACGATATGAGAAAACTGTCAAATGTCAGTCAACTCAGTACTACTTTTTACTGCGCCCCTACATTTAAATGAGTGCTCCCTGACTGGCGCGGGATGCGCGTAAACGGGACGATGCGAAGGCAGTACTGGTCCGCTTCTGCGCATGATGTGTTCGGCAGACTCAACGAACTGCTACGTAGGCAGGGCACACATCTCTCACATCGATCTGAATGCACTACAAACATGTTTATTATGCGTATCGCCACAGCGTTATCTAAATGAATCAAACGCATTCGAGCGACAAACTATGTATCCCAAGCCTCTCACTCATCTAATAATATATTCAATTCGACTCTGAGCTGCCTCCGCGCAGGTTTCTCACGCATCCACACACTGCTTCCATGTGTGCGTCGTGTGCATGTGTTTAAAGGTTATGAAGTTATCCTCTCCGGAGATTTTCACACAACAAATTGTAAACTGTATACCGTACTGTCTGAGTCCTTTTTCGAATGGGAGTGTATTGGATGTTAAGTTGTTTTTAAAAAGTTCGCTAAGTAATTTATTTCATTAGGAGAAGGCAGGATATATGTCCCTCGGAGTCTTCACGCAAGAGTGACTGGCTGGTCGGAGCATGTCCAGACGAGAAAAAACACATAATGACCCCCATCTTTATATTTATGCGAACTTGCGAACCATTTAACTCGATGGAAGAAACTGGTTGGTTTTATCTTTTGTTTAGCGGTTTCCGGCGGAATAAATTATGTCGCGACAATATACTGTGTCCTTAGTTTAGGTGAGGCTGGCCTCGATTAGGTTTTCTTTTGCATAATTAACAATATCTGTACGACAAGACCTTGGTTTATACGCCTATTCATTTAATTTATCTCCATTTCTGTTAAAATAAATAGTCAGCCAAGTACTTACTTGTCACTTTTCAGATTAAGCTTCAGATTGCTGTTAGCTATACCTAACCTGTTAGATTGGTTTACAAATCTGCATGGCAACTGAAATGTAAGATACGTAACAGTGAAAGCTTAAGGCGCTACAACGAGAAATTTAGAAACTTTGAAACGCTGTCCTGCCCAGACTAGCAAATAGTAGGGGCTGATTTTCAGATATATGATTCTTGACTATATGATTGTGGTACTGACAATAGCCGAAACATGATTGCTTAAAATTTTCTCGATAGAAAAAAAATCCAAAGTCGAGTCTATATTTTCCTTTTTTACTCAGCCTACTAAAACAACGCATTATTAAAAGACACGATTAAGTTAGTCATCATCCTCCTAGCGTTATCCCAGTACAGTTGCATAGTGAAGGATGCCTGGGATCCGCTACCTAATCCCAAGATAGTGGCGTAGGCACTAGTTTTTACGTAAGCGACTGCCATCTGACCTTCCAACCCCGAGGGGAAACTAGACCTTATTGGGATTAGGTTTTGTCAAGTGAGTGGGCAACTTGACTGTTAGAAGTTCTCAAGCCGCCCGAAGGCCTCCAACTTGGCTTAACGACTGCTGCCATAGACAGCAACCGGGATCAACGGCTTAACGTGCCCTCCAAAGCACGGGAGCGCTCAGTTAGTAACCACTCAAAGCGGTCACCCATCCAAGTCCTGACCGCTGCCCACGTTGCTTAACCTTAGATACCGCAAGCGGTACGCAGGCGCCGCTGGGCCACGAGCGCTCCAACACGATTAAGTTAATATGATGGTATTATACCTCATCTAAACTGTGTCAAGAAGAAATTTAATAAACCTGCACACAGTCCGATATTTAACGAGATTTGTCTAAAAAAGCCATTCTTGGAGAGTGTTGCATCCCGTTTTGTAAAAACATAAGGACGTCTCTTTCAATCGATATATCGCCTAAACACGTTTGTATTCATATATCTTTATTGCAAATCAAATCACAATGTGTCTCAACCCATTACTTATGATGATGATCATAAACCTATTATATATTCAAGTTACAATATGGCACCCGTGAAGGGCACAGCAATAGACATGTTAAAGAGGAGATGGAGAATTTTTAGAATGTTTTGTTTATTTACCTATTTATTGTTTTTTTAAATAAGAGTCTTCATTTGTTATGGCACCATGTTTCTGTTTGGTCCTTTACTGGTAGAACATTGAGGCGACGTCACGTTTCTTCCATAAGATAATATTCATTCTCTTACCCCCCTAAAATTTTAAACACTGTGGTGAAGCTAATCATAAAATCATGGAGTAATGCAATTATGTGATTAGCTTCACCATAATATTTAAAATCTCATCATACTTTTTGGTGATTTGTCACTTTGATCCCCTCTTTATGTGAATCACCTAAATTATTGATGAACTGTTTTCTCAGTGTACTTCTTTAAACTAAATCTTTGGTTTTGTTAGACAGAATACCTTCTGTACGTAACTTACCTACATAATATTCTGTGACTCTGGAAAGTAAAACCTCGTAACGTCAACCCACTCATGAGAAACCTTTAGGACCCTCAGGCGAGATGCGTCTCAGCTGCTTCATGCTTGGCCGACTCCTACCCTTTATATCCTTTATATTCCACAAAATTAAACTTTAAACGCATGAAGCTAAAGCCCACTGTCCAATGAATTATCTAATTATATAGAAACTCACGGTTTTCAAGAATAGATTTTAAGTAAATTGCATAAGTTATAGATTGCAGTAACTGAGTATCCTTAGTGAGACCTGAATCATCAGAGTAAATTTATACAAAGGTCCTTTTATATATAGGTCGGCGATAAAAAAAATCTACGTTTTTTGCAGGCTTTTGAAACTCGTTAAGTTAGATAGGTAGTAGTGCGGAAAATTAAAAAAATAGTACATTACTTAACAAGGGTGGTAAAACAAAGAATGTCTCAGATCGCAGGTATTTGACGCCCGAGCCGAAGGCAAGGGCGATAAATATGCGATCTGAGGCTTTCTTTATTACCGCCCGTGTTAAGTACGAAATTTTATGTCACCCTCTGGCCAGGAAGTGGGATTTCCCGCGCGCGAAGCGTGCGGTAATTGCCGCTTTATGGCCAGGTGTGACATAAAACATATTGACAGTGTTACTTTACTTCTCACGAGCGCGGCTTAGCCATGGTTGTAGTTGTGACACGTACGAACGCATAGACAACGTAAACTCATTAGCTCCTACGCTGACACACACAGACAATGTGCATACGTATAGCTCAACATACGGCCATGGCACACCCGCGCTCATGAAATAAAAGTAGGTACTAATAGGTATGTTTCGCTGCTATGGATACAGACAGATTACGTTCCCGTCTCTCTTGTGGACATTGCCAAAGTTATAGGTTATAATTTTTGGTAAAATTACATTTATTAAAGCAATAAACAAAGTCTTAAATAACATTGAAAATTATAAGTAATTATAAAGCTTAATCGGAGAAGCTCGGTTCGCTTTAAAAACCCCTGTATATTACTATTAAATTATATTTGTATATTTATTTAGGTAGGTGTTGAAGCTATTTTGATATTGTTTTTCTTTATTTACACCAAATAAATGTATTTCTTCTTCTTCTTCTTCTTCTTCTATTGAAAGTTTGGGGTTTTCGTTAAGGTCTAACGTTTTCGGCGAACCTAGATAAATTAATTTTCCACGGAAAATAAATAAATTAATTCAGGTGCATGGGAAAAGTTTGTTTTCTTCGGATTATCACTAACAACGCTGTTTAGAATTCAGTTTCCCAGGTAAACTATATTAATTCCTATTTTTCTTTCAAACGAATCAAACGATTTCAGTGACATTTACAATGGGTTTTGTTTTGGGCGAAAAATCGATATATCTCATCTTAGGGAAAACTCGGTATATATTAAAGATCTCATCTTCGGGAAAACTCGTTTTATCCGAAAAAAAACACGAAAATCGCCAAGCCCCTGTCTCCCAGAGAATTAACATGAAGTTTGCAACTCGAGCTGTACACAATTTTGGTATCCATTGATGTGTCGATAACATATAAGGTATTCAAATACCTGCGCGCACGCAAAGTATTTAGGTCCATCTCTCAACACATTAGTATTCATTCAACGCTTGATCTCCTGATACGCAGAATCCGCGCACCGCACAGTGAAATCGAAATACTTGTGGACACCTACTTAAGGTGAATATACCTATACAAGGAAAATGTGTAATCAAAACTATATTTTTAGGGTTCCGTGCCCGAAGGGTCCAAACGGAACCCTATTGCGGTCACACTCGCGTCCGTCCGTCGTCTGTCACACAGGTTTACAGCCAAACAGTTGGAGCTACAGACTTCAAATTTTCACAGTATTTTATTAGCCCTAATCCATACAAATACCTAGTTACAACTTAGTTTTAAATTTAAATGTTTTTAAAGGCTGCTCCCATACAGCTAAAGGGGGGCACGAGCACGACAAACAATTTTTGACCTACCCTATCGAGTAGGGTATTTTTTGTTTTAAAAATATTGGAAAACGAAGAAATGAGAATGAGAAGCCACCAAAGTCAGCTTTTTTTTACAAAATATTGTTCCGAGGAATTTTTAACTTCCTTTTGACCTGTGAACTTAAAATTTGTTGATAATGTTTACAAACGAATAGTAATATATTAATAAATCAGTTTTTTTTAATGTCCTTATTATACTTGTAGAATTTTAATAAAATTGTAAGTTTTTGTCTCTCTCTGGACGTACAGTCAGCATCAAAAGTAAGTAGCGCCACATATGACGACGTCAAAAGTCTTTATTACAAAGGAATAAGAACTTTTGACCTCTTCATATGTGGCGCTACTTTTGATGCTGACTGTACGATCGTATATCAGCGGCCGACCGAATATGAAGCCACGGTCCTGTAAGATCGTTGCCCAGGCGCACAGTATAGAATGCGCAATGACTTGCGCGCACTTGCGCAGGCACCGAGTCCAGTGCTGGAGATCTATCTGGCTTGACATATTGATATTATATTGATGTGCGTTATACGTTAGCAATATAACGGACCAAATTGTCCTGGTTTTGAAAGACAGAGACAACAAATTGAGTTCCTACTTAGAGTGTATATATACGTTCCCCTTCTGTCAAATCAAATATCGCGCTACATGATATTAAAACTACACCAACGTAGGACTGGATTTTTCCCTTCCTCGCGGACACAAAACGTAAACCCACAAAGCAACGATTAAATGCTTTATGAAATTTATGAATATCATGAATTAATACTATTTTCCCTTTGTTTTATTGGACTTTTATGAATAACGGCTGTTAACGCCCAGCGTATGTGTGCTATGCATACACAGGCACACACACACTTACATGCGTCAGTGGCCAGCCAGCGGGACTAAGTAGGACCGCGCCCCACTCTCATTCTACCAACTACCGAGCGCATACGCATTTTAATTATGTATTTTTGTATTAAGTAAAGAGAGTCAATTTAAAGAACATCTTCATTATTTCTCACCTCCTTCCACGGCCTGAACAACTACAATCGCTCCTGTTTCTACATTATGGTCCCACGAGCCGAATAATAAAGAAGAACCACTGCCGCGCACAAGGGAACAAAGGATCGCGAACAGTTAACGGAACGTTACGTGGACATTTCGAGAAAAGGTGTTCTACATCAAACTACGTAGTTACGAGCACTATTAAGGAGCAGAAGATTTACCAGTCAAGAGAATTGCCATTAATCGGAAGGAGTTATCACGCCTACTATACCTACAGAAGAAGTGAAAGTGAAAGTGAGAACCTGGGAGAGTAGCGTTAACGTGAGTTCGTTCCGATCTTTTCTCTGCTAGACGAATCCCTCTTTAAGTGTTTGTGTAGTTTTATTTCGCACTTTAAACGCGAATTTCTTACATATCTAATTGCATCATTTGCATCATACCTAACGGTAAACATTCATAATATTCTTACGTTAAATCGCACTTTAATGCGAATCATCCTAATTACGTGCCCTTAAATAAGTTCTAAACAACATTTACAGTACCTACTTGTTTTTAAAGTCATAGTAAACGGCTTATTACAAATTTCATCACATATTTTACAATTGCACCTCAAACGCAAATCATCAATAAGTAATCAATGAATAAGTCATTCTAATCAAGAAGTAATTAACAATTGTGTACACCCATTTAGAGATATTTCATAGTAATTTACATACATACATACGAGTAGTATTGCAATAAGTAGGTAAATATCCTGCTTTAAATTCCTATGCTAATCAATATCATTTTCGAATTGAGTAACTACTTCATATATCTTTCTTCAAGACCCAAAGCTTGTGCCTGGACAAACATAGTTACTCGTAGTGTTAATTGCAGTGTTTTTTGTACATTCCAGCTGTTGCTTAGCGCGCGGGCGGACCTTGACCTTGAATCGCTCGGCGCCCGGTAACTGCAACCCGGCTTATCTGCTTGCTACTTAGCTGTTTACGAACTTCACATATCTCACTGCACCACCTTTACGCAGCATAAAAACAACATTTAAGTATCCTAAATAATTCCAATCATTTATTTTCATTGTTATAAACAGTTTGTTGACTTATTTTCTTGCTTGCAGCGAATAATTACTTATAGTAAGTAGGTACCTAAACTATTTCAGTGCCTAAGAAAAATGGATAAAATCGATATAAAAGTACTAATTAAACAACGAGCTACATTCAAAACTAAAGTTACGCAGTTTGAAAACTATTTAAAATCTGTAGAAAGCTGTCCGCAACTAAGCAGACTACAGGCTAGCGAACTAAACATTCGATTGACAAAGATTGAAGAAATATATTCAGATTATGATTCTGTGCAATCTGACATAGAAAACCTGTCTGAAATTCCAGATGAACAATACTCGGATCGTGAGACTTTCGAATCGAGGTACTTCGCTGCAGTCGCGCTGGCTCGAGAGGTGTTGGAGAGAAGCGGGACCTCTGCGGGCCTCGCGCAGGAGTCCAGGTCAGGCTCAGGTTCTTGTGGGCATCACGGAAGGCCAAACATCAAATTGCCAACTATACATTTGCCTAGCTTTTCGGGACAATATCAGGACTGGCTGGAATTTCATGACACATTTAGCTCGCTTATACACTTAGATGAATCAATACCTAAAATAAACAAATTTCACTACTTACGCGCTGCATTAAAAGATAGTGCCGCTTTGATTGTACGATCGCTTGACTTCTCGGCTGAAAATTACGAAGTAGCTTGGGATTTGCTCTGCGAGAGATTTAATAATAAGCGACTTCTCGTTAATAATCACTTGCAAGCTATATTCGGCATTGAAACATTAGGTAAAGAGAATTCAAAAGCGTTGCGTAACATCATCGACACCGTCAATAGGAATTTACGAGCACTAAAAACCCTTAAATTGCCCACTGAGCACTGGGACATTCTTATTATATATATAATTTCACAAAAATTTGACACCGCTACTACGCGTGACTGGGAAGGACACCGTAGCACTTTGGCGGAGTTACCTACTCTTGCGATGTTTTTGCAATTTATCAAAGGTCGTGCAGATTTATTAGAAACAATGGAGGATACTCACAAGCGCCGATACAGTGACGTCACACACAACCGCCATAAAGCGTTAGTGGTCAGTTCTCAATCTCCTCCTCCTGAAAAACAGTACATGTGTCCATTGTGTAACAATAACCATGCACTTTATCGTTGCCTTAAATTTAAATCTTTCTCGTTAGACGTGAGAATGCAAAAGGCTAAAGCGTTAAAATTATGCTTGAACTGCTTGCGACAAGGACATAGCACAAACGCTTGTAGAATTGGTCCGTGTCGTTTGTGCAATAAATCCCTTAATAGCCTATTGCATTCCCATGACGCGGCTCCTGCGGCTGCATCCTCGCCGCACAGCAGCGTCGCTCTCTGCGCCGCACCCTCGCTGCCTCCGCCGGTGGATTCACTAGAGTCCCCTGAAACAGAAGAATATTATACAGAAAAAGAAAGTGATGACTCACAAAGTAACATTACTTTGTCAGCTGTTCAAGGCAACTGCGTGCTTTTGTCCACAGCATTAATTCACGTTACCGATCAAAACGGACAAAAACACACAGTTCGCGCTTTATTAGACAATGGGAGCACGTCGAGCTTTATTACTCAAAAATTATGTACAAAGTTAAACTTACCAACCGCTTCGACCTCGTCGTTAGTTGAAGGGTTGAACACACAAACTCTTCGTTTGACAAAACAATGCGATATCACTTTATCGTCACTTATCGAACCGTTCAAAGCAAACATAAATTGTTTCGTTGTTCCACGTATCACGCAACAATTACCTACAGTGCGCATAAATGAGACGTTGTTAAATATTCCTCCAAATATTACACTAGCTGATCCAACATTCAACATACCATCTGAAGTAGACATGCTTCTTGGAGCCGATATTTTCTGGACCGTGCTATGCTCGCATAACATTTCATTAGGTAAAAACATGCCGACGTTAAGTAAAACCAAGTTTGGATGGTTAATTTCCGGCCCCGTACAAACAAACAAACAGCCAAATACAGTCCATTGCAACCATGCCATTATTACACATGATGATCAACCACATGTTCAACTAACACAGTTTTTTTAACACAAATCTGTGCCTCATCATAAACAAAATATCAATGGAAGGAGTCTCCCAACAAATTGGGGACTCATATGACCGAGCGTTAGCTAGGGTTCAATCGCTAGAGCGCAGGTTTACTAAGGATCCATTTTATGCATTATATACATAGACTTAGGACACTTAAAATTGAACGAACTTAATTCCTCGTTCGAAGATTTATGTAGAATTTCTCAACGTGGAACCTTTTCTGAGGAATACAAAACTTTGAAACAACTTAACAAACCTGTCTGTTAAAAATTAGCTTAATAAACTAAACCTTTTTTTAACACATGAGACCTTCTGAGGGTGACACAAAACACCCTATACTTCTATACTCAACCTCAACCCATCACATGATTGTTCTTCTTTTTAGATATTACCACACTGTACTCATGCATGCATCGGTCTAGTAATGATGTTGAACCGAAAAGGTAGAGGTGGCAAAACAATTAAAGTTTATTTATGCATTTTTGTCTGCTTGGCCGTAAAAGCTGTTCATATAGAGCTTGTGACTGATCTGAGCAGTGAAACAATTTTAGCTGCACTACACCGATTTACAGCCCGCAGAGGAAAGCCTGCTAACATTTATTCGGACAATTGCAGATGCTTTGTGGGAGCACTGTGAGAGTAATGTTGCACCGAATTATCTCGATTCCTAAAACAAATTCTAGCAACATTACTTCTGAAGCGTCAAAACTCTCAATTAACTTTTATTTTTCGCCAGCGTATAGTCCCCATTTTAATGGATTTGCTGAAAGTGCAGTGAGATTAGTGAAGTATCACTTAAAGAGAATGATTTCTTCCAATAACTTAACTTACGAGGAGCCAATCACGGTCTTGGCACAAGTCGAGGCTTCTTACCTTACGCCCTTATTTTCCACTTGGATCTGTCAGCCTTGAACCTTTTTCATTTTCTGATCGGGCGAACGGACACGTTGCTTTCAACTCCTCAAGGTTCCGAAACTGCTGCTATACACACATTGTCACGTTACCTACCTGATAAAGCAACGACCAAAGGCTCATTTTTGGAACCGATTTTACAACGAATACGTTTCAGAACTCTAAAAACGTCAGAAATGAACCAAACCTGGAGGAAAACTCAATTTGGGAGAAATGGTGCCTCCCAATCAATGGTTACTGGGACGAGTAACACAACTTTAACCGGGCCCTGACAGCGTGACCTGCGTGGCCGACGTACTCACCGCGTCTGGAACCCTCCGGCGTGCCTTCAATCGTCTCTGCCGTCTGCCAGCGGAGGACCAGAACGTTGTTCCTGGGGGGCAACATGTTAACGCCCAGCGTATGTGTGCTATGCATACACAGGCACACACACACTTACATGCGTCAGTGGCCAGCCAGCGGGACTAAGTAGGACCGCGCCCCACTCTCATTCTACCAACTACCGAGCGCATACGCATTTTAATTATGTATTTTTGTATTAAGTAAAGAGAGTCAATTTAAAGAACATCTTCATTATTTCTCACCTCCTTCCACGGCCTGAACAACTACAATCGCTCCTGTTTCTACAACGGCATTAACCATTTCGACGCCAACGTCGTATAATGCGCATCATCGGTTCAACACCAACGATGGATATAGGTACCCGTCATGGCGTGTAGTACCTACGATATAAACCTACATGCATTTCAATAGAGTTCAACTTCGCGTTTGACATGACACATGTTTGACATGACACACAGTGACACAGTTTGTATTTGAATGTATGTTTTAAAAAAATATATAAATTGGAAACATATTTGAAAGAGTGCTGAAAAGGTTAAGGGTATAAATATCTCCCTCCACACATGTACATGTCAGATGTGAAATAAACACGGACGTGGTTGAAAGAACGACATATTGATACTTAGGTGAGTATTTCATTGATAAATCGCAAGACACAATGGATGCCTGTCATTTGACACCAAGAATGCGCACTGTGATGATATTCTTCAACTTAGGACTGCTATCGACTTATAGGCAAATCTTCTCAACAGAACCTTCGTACGTAAGTAAACATATCTAGGATACAATTTAGGCCATTAAGGCGATATATCGATTGAAAGAGACACCCTTTGTTTTTCGCTCACGACAAAACGGGATGCAACCTTCTCCGAGAATGGCCTTTTAGACGAATCTCGTTAAATATGGGTAGCATTTAACGAACCACCAAATTAGTTGCCGAATGATGCTCTAAAAAATTACATTGATTACCAAAAATACTAGATTCGCACCAAATTTTCAACTCCTTTTAAATATAAAGTGCAACTCAAAGAAGTAACATGTCGATAACCTATTAAATGAAATTGTTACCAAATAAATTAGTCACTACCCAAAAATACTTAATGATCACCTAATTTCAAACACCAAATTTCATATAATTTACATCCAAATATTACAGGGCTCGTAATCCTATTAAAATTATTTACACCCAAATAATTCTTTCGATACCCAGAAATACTACATGATCACCAAATTTCACTCGGCAATTGTTTTTTAACGCCCGACGCGCAAAGCAGTTCCAATCTAGTCTAACCTCATTGCTAGCACACTGACTGCGGTTTTCCATACGGTCCGTCTCGCTCGCACGTCGCACCGCGTGCGAGCAAGACAGCGCTAAATGATTTTATTTTATAGAAGCTTCAAAATTTCTGTAACTTTAATGAGTACATAACATAATTTAATTTAATATATTTTCAACAGTGCTTTCCTTACTGGTCGCATACAGCTATTTGCTCTCAGATGTTTTTGCCTCTACTCTATTCGCTGATTATCGTCAATTATCCTCGGTAGTAGTATTTTTCTATGACATCTATTTTTATTTCAAACTAGTGGACATTGGAATAGTATTGACGGATCTCCGCTGGCGCGGAGCTCCTATTTTGAGTTGTTTTGGCCCTTCGGGCCGATGCAAAACTAACATAACCTAAACCTACCTATACCTATTTCTACCTATTAACTTCCTCCATCCATGAAAGTCTATCTAAATTAATAAAGTAAACTCATTTGAGGACCTTTATCCATTTTCATAACAAACTAACAATTTAATAAATCAACAAAACTCATTTTCAAATAAAAGATTTCAATCAAACGCGCTCACGTCAACGCATTAAAAAAGTAATAATAAAACTTCTTGCAGTTTGTAAACCATCAGCAATAGGTAGTTAGAATGAAACAGCAATAGGTACCTTTCACTCTAACGACATATCAATAGGTTTTATGCTTCAGACAATTCTTTGTATTTGATTGAGTGAGATAGCAGTATACGTGTTATTATTTCACACAGCCACATTGCGCGTTGCTTTTTAAATTAATTTAGAATTTTACTTTCTAATTTATAACATTTTGGAAATGACTAAAATATTTATAGTGTTAAAAACAATTAATTTTTAACTGTTTACTAAAATGTAGCATGCGATGTGTATAATATTTGGATGTAATTCTAATGACAAAAGGTGCATGAGATTAGGTGGTAGTTTAGTGTTTTTGGTGGTACTTGACAATTTTTTTGATGCGATTATAAATTTATAGGAACGCAATAAGTAAAATAGGTGCAAGTGCTGCAAAAATAGGTAGAATTTTTTTGGTGACTCGGAATTGCTGATCGATAAATTTTTTTGAGTGTTCAACCTTATTTTAGGGTTCGAAAATTTGATGATATCAAAAGTTATTTAGGTGATCATTTTATTTGTTCCCGTTAAATATCTGACTGTGTGCAGGTTTATTAAATTTCCTCTTGTCAGTACCTAGATGAGGTAAAATACCATCATATTAACTTAATCGTGTCTTTTAATAATGCGTTGTTTTAGTAGGCTGAGGAAAAAAAGGAAAATATAGACTCGACTTTGGATTTATTTTCTATCGAGAAAATTTTAAAAAATCATGTTTCGCTATTGTCAGTAGGTACCACAATCATATAGTCAAGAATCATACCTATATCTGAAAATCAGCCCCTACTATGTGCTAGTCTGGGCAGGACAGCGTTTCAAAATCTCCAAATTTCTCAGTGTAGTGCCTTAAGCGCTGAAGATCAAAGGCCGAGCGAGCGAAGCGAGGGAAGCGTCTTCTTTTCAGCATGGGCAAAAGTGCTTTCGTATATCCTCATCACATTTCTATACCGATTCTCGTGAGATTTTGTGAGCAGGTTCGATCATTACAAGGATTTTACAGTCGACTAAGTTTTTTAGGGTTCCGTAGTAAACAAGGAACCCTTATAGTTTCGCCATGTCCGTCCGTCCGTCCGTCCGTCCGTCCGTCCGTCCGTCCGTCCGACCCCCGTTTTTCTCAGTAACCGTTAGTACTACAAAGCTGTAATTTGGCACGAGTATAGATATTGATGACGCCGACAAAACGGTAGAATAAAATCTTGAAAAAAAATTTTTTTTAGGGTACCTCCCCTACATGTAAAGTGGTGGTGCAATTTTTTTTTTTTCCAAACCCCATCGTGTGTGGTATCGTTGGATAGCTCTTTTAAAAATATTATAAGGCTTCTAAGAGTATTTCTTGATTCAAGAATCGGTTGGCGTGATATTAAGCTTTGAAGTGATAATTTTCGTTATGGTCAAGTGTCCCCCCCCCTGCCAGCTAAACGGTGGCTCCTAGGCATGTGAAAAAAATCATGGCAGTAGTATATACGATGAATTTAAAAGGAAAACTATCACAGCTAAGTAGACATTATTAATTAACGAGTAATAGTCGAACTTCAGAAATGTACTTTGCAAAAGCAAACTTTCGAACAATTTCCATTGATATCTTGGATAATGTTGTTAATTCTGTCAAAAACATAGTAAATATAAGTTTGCGAACTTTTTAGTCCACATAATGTAACGGGTGGACGACTACGGAACTCTACCTTGCGCGTGGCCCGACACGCACTTGGCCGGTTTTTTTTTTTCAAAATAACGTAACAAAATAATCGCGAGGTCTACAGGTCTAGTCGAATACTTAAAACTACTAGTCGAATACGTAAATTTTAAAATTTAACTGAAAACAGCATCGTCAAGATGCCAAATTAACGAACCATTCTCAAAAAGTATGACATACTGTCTTTAAAATATTTTCCAATAGGTAACGTCTGGTTCATAAGTATTTGATGGCTTCTTGCAGAGTAAACCGTTAAACATCCTGGGAATTTCAATCTCCAACCAATATTGATTTTACATAACGTGTGATACATCTGTTATCAGTCGTTATCATGTTTAAGAGCAGTCAATATCACGGTTGGATTATCTGACAGCCGTGTTTAGCATAAACCGTTAAATTGGTTCATGACTCTTTTTGAGAAAATTCTGGAAATATGGAATCAGTCTTCGCATAAAATTAATATCAAATATACATGATATCTTAAATCTATTCTAAATAAACCACTATTTTTTCGATAATACAAACTCTGAGAATATTCAGTTTACAGCAAGTATCTTTCGGAGAAAATTTAAATCGTAAGATGCCACTATTTAATCGAACCTAATTACTTAGGTTCCCAAAAAATGTCTTCATAATTTTCTTTGTTCTTGTACGTATACTAGAAAATGATAATGTTAATCGAAACTTTAATGGTTTATTGGTGCAAAAACGAATGTACATAACTCAGTGTACAATCAAAGTTGAGAGATAAGATATGAATAATTTTCTGTCAAAAAATAATTTTCGTTACAAGCTTTTATTGCCGACTGTACTTATTTTTCGCAGTCATCAAGTACTCGTGGACGGTTCCAATGACCCCGAACACGACCGATTTATCTTGTGTAGTTTCGAAGTTGATATGGCCACCTTTTGTCTGCATCATCAGGCCAGTTCAATTGTACATTATATTGCGTTATCACCAACATAAGTACCTATACAAAATTTCAGCTCAATCAGTTGAAGATATCTGCTTCAAAATTGATTTGATAGATTCCACCCGAACAAACATAGTTACACACCTACATTGCAAGTTAAATGGAAGCTTGTAATAACATTATTATACGGCAACAAAGTTTCTAATCCTAAAATAGCCGAAGCTGACATTAGCATCTTCAACATCAATATGGGCGTCGCATCTCGGATTCTCGGGGCAACGCTCGCCGCTTCCGCACTTCTGGTTTTTTCTTCCTTTCGACGAAGATTATCATTTGCATGTTCATGTGTTTGCCTATTGTTGGGACGAATGAACGAAGAAAAGATGATAGCACGCCGACCCGAAAACTTCATGACGCTCACAGTCCGGCGGGCCCGCTGGACTCAACGATTTTGTCAGTTGATAGTTCCAGATCCAGTTTATCCAGTGCGTCTGCGTGGGACTCGTTTATTTCGTACCCTAACCCTAAAACTAACTCCATACCCAAACCCATCTCAATCAGTGCTATGTGTCTCATCTGTGTATTCAGGAGCTCCATGAGCTCATATCGCCTTTCCCCTTCTGCCACCTGACATCGTAACGCACGGCTGGGTACCATCCTTACCTGGTCAACATTTTTCTCATTCAAACCAAACGCTTTTCTTCATCTTTTATAATGCGCACTGCCAAGGTTTGGAATTCCCAGCTGGCGTCTATATTTCCGAGTTCATATACCGTGGACCTTTTTAAGGCACGAGTGAATAGCCATCTTATGGGTGAGCTCGTTTCATCGTCGGCCTCATTTTTGCTCCCTGGCTAGATACTGATCAAAAGCAATCCCATTCTTAATAAAATGAAAATCGGTTCAGCTGTTTGCGTCAAAAGGCGACAGACAGAGTTACTTTCGCATTTATAATTCGATAAGATACGTAGATATATTCTCTATTTTGCTGTTTCGAAATGAAATAAGGTTATACGTACAATTTTGGGTATAGCTTTAGTTGAATTTCTAAGATCGTTTATGTACTTACCTAACTAAAATCGATGTAAAGCTATAAATCTAAAAATTAATAACTTAATTTAAGAACTAACAATTTGAACAACTATGTAACACAGAATTTTGTTTTCATGTAATTTGCAATGAAATAAAAGACTTTCTGTTTCCTCGACCGCAAATGCACTGGTTTAGGTTCTTAGATTCTCATCGCTACGGACCTTGACCCGTCGGATGACTATGAAACTGTGGAAAATATATATAATAGTTTGCCCTACGCTTACCCCGATATTCCTGGAGCTCCGTTTTCTTTAATCTTCAGGAAATATTGTGGTATTTCTTTAAATTCGGATCCGTTGACTTCCGCATGAAAAAAACCGCTGACAAGATAGTGACGTCTTCTTTTTTTTCATTCTTTCCAGTCTGTTTCATATTGGACTGGCCACGGAGTCCGTATATGCCCCACCCCAAATCGATATAAATAAATGTAATAAACGTGAGTGTGAAAATGTAACATTCCCCCGCCCGAGAAAGGCTGAAGCCTTTATCAATAAGAAAAAATAAAAAATAAAATAAAATTGAGTGTTGAACTAAACCGCAATACGACAACACGAATTCCGCAAATCTACCGTTAAACTATACGAATAAAACTGTTTATTCCTAACTTAATCATCCAGGGGGAGTCTGCAAATTTTAACGACAGGCCGCATGAGTGTACCTGACGTGGTTCTAAGTTGTACAACCCGGACAATGCCGTCTTTGCCGGGTAGCAACCCCTCTATTCTACCTAATCTCCACTTCAAGGGAGGTAAATTTTCCTCCTTTATTAATACGAGATCGCCCAACTTAGGCGAATCCGTTGGAGATGTCCATTTTCGACGCATTTGAAGAGAGTGGAGATACTGGTCACTCCATTTTCTCCAAAAATGTTGAGACATAGATTGAATTAAATTAAACCGATTTAACCGCGAACTCGGAATATCTTCAAATTTGTATTCCGGGACCGAAAGTAAAGGCCTACCTATGAGAAGGTGCGCAGGAGTCAGTACTTCCAGTTGGTGGGGGTCCTGAGTCAACGGACATAACGGACGGCTGTTAAGCACCGCTTCTACCTTAGTAAATACCGTTACTAGTTCATCAAATGTCAAAACCTGATCTCCTATAACCCGCCGCAATAAAGTCTTAGCCGATTTAACAGTGGCCTCAAATAAACCACCGAAATGCGGGGCTGCCGGGGAATTGAACCGCCATGAAATAGATTGCTTGGCAGCACCGTCACTAAGGTTCTGCTGAGCTTCCCGTGAAGCTAAGTATTTCTGAACGTCATCCAAATATCTGTTTGCGCCCACATAGTTAGTTCCACAATCCGAACGTATCATACTCGGAACTCCGCGTCGAGATGTGAAGCGTGTCAACGCCGCAAGAAAACCTTCAGTCGAAAGGTCCGTAACACATTCTAAGTGAACCCCTTTAGAGGCAGAACAAATGAAAACACAAAGATATGCCTTCAACATCTTTGCATTCCGCAATCGAGACTGTTTTATAATAAAAGGGCCAGCAAAATCAGTTTGCACGGTGTGAAAAACACCAGTCGCGTTAACTCGATCCCAGGGCAAGGCCGCCATCAGTGGTGCCGTCGGCCTGGCTTTTGTCCTAAAGCATTTCATACATTTGAAAATTCTTGTACGAATTACTTGTCCCGCAGAAAGAATCCAAAACTGCCGCTGTAGTACTCCCATCAAAACAGTAGCACCCGCATGAC
This sequence comes from Cenopis cana, assembly GCA_951800055.1. Lineage (NCBI taxonomy): Eukaryota > Metazoa > Arthropoda > Insecta > Lepidoptera > Tortricidae > Cenopis > Cenopis cana. The sequence goes on from OX637495.1 coordinate 5,028,009, forward strand.
AATACATTACATGGAAATGGTCCACGATCAAAACCGTAAGTGCGTGTGACTTCGGCAAAATCACCGGATGTTTCCGCTCAAATGACAAGCTGGAATGTTCCAACCGACCCCCAACTCGCAGTAGACCATCATCCGCAATGAATGGTCTAAGCCGACGTAATCGTGTGGAACACTGCTTGTTCTGGAGAAGACAGTGGATGTCATCGGCAAACTCCTCTTCCTGAACCAATTTGATTAATCTTTGCATAGCGAACTGTCGCTCCGAAACTGTTAATATTCCCATTATTTTAACAGATGAGGATTTAGCATTGTTGACAAACCGAAAGCAATATGCTACGACCGCCAGCAGCATATTCAAGCGGCTAAACCGAGTAAATATACTATCCTCGTCAACAACTCCCGCTAAGGCTTCAATATTTACCTTCCCTTTCCGCAACCCAGGCAAGGGATCTTCCGCTCTATCCATTATGTTTTTGGGCCAGGTGTCCGCCTCACCTGTCAACCAAGCTGGTCCCCACCATAAAGGGTGTTCAAGCAGTTCCGATGCGCGACAACCGCGACTTGCAACATCGGCAGGATTCATTCCAGAAGGTAAATGTCTCCACGTTATGTCTAGACCGCAAGTTATTATCTGGGAAACCCGATTACCCTCAAATGTCTGCAACAAATGAGGTGAAATCCGCAACCAGGAGAGAATGATGGTGCTATCAGACCATCCGAAAATACTCTCAATCGTCATGTCATCACTTATAGCAGCGACAACGTACTTTAGCAGACGAACTAACAAAGTAGCACCGCTGAGTTCAAGTTTAGGTATGGTTAGTTTTGACTTTATTGGAGCCACCCGCGACTTGGCCATCATTAAACTAACCTTGACCTTTCCGTCTTGTCCTACTGTCCTCATATAGACTGTCGCGCCGTACCCGAGCTCCGACGCATCTGAGAACCCGTGTAGAGAGCAAGACTTGACGTCCGACAACACATAGCGATCCAAACGAAAACTGGATATTAAAGGCAAATCTTTTAAAATGCCTTGCCATTCCGCAATCACGTCCTCGGGAGCTTCCGCATCCCATGACAAATTCTTTAACCAGAGCTGCTGCATAAGGACCTTGCCTTGAAAGATTATTGGACATATCCACCCCATAGGATCAAAGGTCCTAGCCAATATCGATAAAATGGACCGCTTAGTGCAACCGCTAGCATCATCCAGTCTTGTTCGGTATGAAAAGCTATCACTAGTAGAATCCCATTGAATTCCGAGAATTTTAAAGAAGCTGGGTCCGTCCGAATTGTCAAATATTTTCTTAGGTTTTTCTAAGTGCTCTTCCGCAATGTCCTTTAAAACCTCCTTGCTGTTAGACGTCCATTTACTCAGCTCAAAACCGCCCGAGCGAAGTAAATCCGTCAACTCTTGTTTCACACGAATCGCGTTTTCTACGGAATCTGCTCCACCCAAAATATCGTCCATGTAAACAGACGAACGAAGAAGACGCGCTGCCGCAGGAAATCGTGCTTCTTCGTCATCTGCCAACTGTCTCAGCGCCCGAATCGCGAGGTAAGGACTTGATTTCATCCCATATGTAACCGTGTTCAGCTGATACATCAACAAGGGTAAATCTGGGGACTCCCTCCAAAAGATGAGCTGAAATCGTCGGTCTTCTTCGGCAATAAGAATTTGTCTGAACATCATTCTAATGTCCGTCGTAAAAACATATTGATGTAACCGAAACCGACATATAATTTCCGCGATGTCCCGCTGGAGTTTCGGACCGGCGTGGAGACAATCATTCAGAGCAACTCCATTGCTCGTCGCACAGCTACAATCGAAAACCACGCGTATTTTGTCCGAATCCGATTTAAAAATTCCATGATGAGGGACCACGAAGCTTCCGCTTGTATAATCCTGAGGGTCTCCATCAAGGAGAGACATGTGACCGGTTTCCAAGTATTCCCGCATAAAACCAACATATTTCGCACGAAAAGATTCATTCGTGGAAAGTTTTCTTTCCATAGCCAAGAACCGCTTCATAGCTATAGGCACCGAGTTCCCAAGTTCAGGAGCATCCGATAAAAAAGGTAACCGTGCCAGGTATCTACCGCCCTCAACCCGACGATGGCTATTTTTAAATATAGTTTCGCATTCCAAATCCTTCGGGCTCTCTATTTTGTCTGGAATATCCTCCACTTCCCAGAAGCGCTCCAAGATCTGGTCTGTAGTTGTGTCACAGAAGAAGGTTTGAGAGAAATGTGTTGCCTGAGGATAGGGATTGTAAGCCGCAAAAGTGACAGGACCTGTCAACACGTGACCAAACACGGTATTCATAACCCGTGGTAAATTATCATTGATTTTTAGGCATCCGCCGCCAAGCAAAATGTCACAAAGCAAGTCTGCACCGATTAAAATGTCAATCTCCCGGCTGACATAGAACTGCTCGTCCGCAAGATACAGTCCTCGATAACTATCCGCTAACTGAGCCGGCAGTGAAAATCCAGGCAGGTTGTTTGTGATTTTGCACAAAACAGTAGCTGTAGTCACAAGCGTCGGCCGTTCCGACAGCCTTGGTGCCAGGGTCAGATTAACAGCACCTCTGCAACCGCTCACCGGGGCACCGCTCAGTCCTGTGACTGAAACCATGTTGGATTTGAACCGCTTCAAACCCAACCTCTGCACGCATGCTTCTGACACAAATGTGCTTTGACTACCGCCATCAAGTAACGCCCTCGCCTCCTGGTAACATCCGCTACTGTCCAGTACCCGCACTACTGCCGTTGCAAGTAGAACTGTCCGCTGGTACGTGCTCAGCTCAGTGACGTGTGACGCCGTCAGTCCAGTGATGCCAGGGGCCGAACTTCCCGGGAAGTCACTGGCTAAGGGCGCACTCACAGTTGGAGCATTTGGTGAAAGCGCTGTGGGATTATGAGACCGTCCATTCATTGAAACATTGTTTGACATCAAACGTTGTTCTCGATCAGGCATCGCAGATGGAAGATCGAAATGCAATAAGTAGTGATGTTTAGGCGAATTGCACTTGTAGCAATTCACATTATAATTACATTGGTCAATATTGTGACCATTTAAACAGCGAAAGCACAACCGAAGCGATACAACTTGACGTTTCCTAGCTGTAGGTTTCATCGCCAAAAACTTGTCACACCGGGCGATGAAGTGTCCGCTTTTCCCGCATAATTTGCAAGAAGATGATCCTGCATTCTGGAAGACCGCGTGAGTCTTTACCGCTTGACTCGGTCCACCTACACTACGTCTAACCGCTGATGACGCAACGGCCTGTGGCTCCGCACTAGATTCTAAAATCCGTATCTCAGTCTCTAGAAACGCCAAAAGGTCTGAGAATGTAGGCAACTCCTTGTCCGCGTGCTTGTCTTCAAAGTGCTTTTTCATGTTATTATCCAACTTTTGAAAGTTTATATAAAACAATAAATAGCACCACGAATCTACAGGAAAATTCATTTTTTTCAGTGCCTTTGTGTTCTCCAGTAGGGTATTCAAAAACATCTTTAGACCGCTTAACCCTCTACTATTCACTTGCGGCACATTCAATAGATTGTATAACAACCGATCCGCTAATAACCGCTTATTGTTATACCGCGTGTTTAGCAAATCCATTGCTACCGAATAATTATCTCCAGTAACCGACAAATGCTGGATTAAAGTTTTCGGTTCCCCTAACAATGACCCCGCTAAGTAATACATCTTTTCAGTGTCTGATAAAGATGTGTCATTGTCCACCAGGGACTGAAACAATTCCATAAAAGAAGCAAACTCTTCTAACTTTCCCGAAAAGGTAGGAATTTGCAAGCGTGGCAAGACCGCTCTATTGCTCGCGCTCCTGGCATTGTGATTCCCGCAAACACTGCCAGTGTCCGAATTAGACGTCGCCAACTGCAGGTGACGTTGTTTAATAAAATAATATTTTTTATTGTACGTCTCGTACATTCGTTTGTGATCTTCTAGATCGAAGTTCTCTATATCCTTTTCCGAAAGTTGAAGTTCGTAGTGCATTTCCGTAAACGACTCGAACACTTTTTCTAAGTCTTGGAACCGCACCCTAAAATCGCTTTGTTGCTCAGCAGACAGATCCTTAGTACGCGCTAAGCTCTCCAGAAAATCAATATTTTGAGTAGCCGTGAAATATTTCATTTGTGACAACTGTAACCGCCTAGCTGCCGCCATTGTTTTGTTTGAATGCAATAAATGCAAAAGCCAAATCAACAAAACCGCACAAAATCCTAACAATAAAAACAACAACAACATGAAAATTGTAGTTAACTAATATATATTGTTAGTAGAACATCGCACCGCATAAATAAAACAATAAACCGCACTATTGTTTTTAAAATATACAAAGTATTTACCGCTAAACTTAATATAACCGCAAAATAAAATTTAAAAAAATATGAAATATCAAAAAATAAACTTTATTTCCGCTAAATATTATACCGCACCGCTTTTACAAGAAATAAATCAAAATTTAAAAACACAAAAAGATCACTCCGACTCAGGTTCGAACCCTAGACCACGATCTTAGTTACCCGATAACGTTACCACTGAACCACATAAACAGATACACTAATGGTTGAAATACCGCTATATATAGAATTCCCGCAACCTGGTTACTTAGCAACAAACAGTTTTCATTTAAATTATTTTGTAAATGAAAATGAAAAAATATATTGACCGCCCGCACTAAGTTTCGACCGCTCGAAACGTGGAAATGTGTGACGGATCAAGGTGCCGCAACGATGAGAATAATTAGGAAATCCGGTTCGAAGACGACCAAATGTTTCCTCGACCGCAAATGCACTGGTTTAGGTTCTTAGATTCTCATCGCTACGGACCTTGACCCGTCGGATGACTATGAAACTGTGGAAAATATATATAATAGTTTGCCCTACGCTTACCCCGATATTCCTGGAGCTCCGTTTTCTTTAATCTTCAGGAAATATTGTGGTATTTCTTTAAATTCGGATCCGTTGACTTCCGCATGAAAAAAACCGCTGACAAGATAGTGACGTCTTCTTTTTTTTCATTCTTTCCAGTCTGTTTCATATTGGACTGGCCACGGAGTCCGTATATGCCCCACCCCAAATCGATATAAATAAATGTAATAAACGTGAGTGTGAAAATGTAACACTTTCTATTATTATTTCAGTTAGTTCAATCTGTTTAGTTGTATTGTATAATGCCTATTCTAAAACGGAACAGTCATTTAATGTATTACCGTTTAATATGTATTTAGTTTTCGGTATATGCCTATGAAAAGACCTTGCAAAGTTGCTCTATCTTACCTATGAATTTCCGACGCATGTCACCAGTAAGTACTGGTAGGTACGTTCGTAGACATGGCAGTACTCCAAGGAGCTGAAACTGAGGAAAAACTATGACATCACAGCTTAATCGATCAATGGAATCACACGATGCCGATCCATATTCTCCGAACCAGTGAATGGATGGAGCGTTCATTCATCGCATTCGATCAGGTATAACGGTGACTGTGGGTCTATCAAAACACCCACCAGCAAACCTTGAGCTCTGCCCATGTTCTACGAGACCAGGGGCTGTATTAAGTTTGCTACAATGAAGAGGGGCAGGGGAGGTCAGCGCCGGTTGGTCGGTTGAGAGGATGTGTTGCATTCAAATCTCGGTTGTCGTCTTCCGCGAAGTGTCATACGGTATGGGTACTGGGAGTTGGGCGAGTGTGTCCGGAGTCTATAATGGTTTCGCAATGTTTTCTTGTGAGTGATGACACTAATGACAAATAGGAATTGCGAATGAAAACAACAAAGTATACGGCTGGTGAGGTAAATATCCCAGTGTTCGACACTGACCAATAACATGGCACTTTCAATCGTCTGTCATAATGACGGTGGTGACCAAGGTGCCCTCTATTGAGCATTAAGGTGACGAGCCAATGTACGTTTAGCCTAATTGAGGATTACAATAATTATGGAAAACAATAATAAGAAATTAATTGAACCATTTTTTTTACCTGACTGCAGGTCGGCAGGGTAATTACGTAACTATTTCGAACGGTAGTATGTACGATCTAAATGTCAAATGCCATACTAAAAATGACATAAAATATGCCTACCATTCATTCGAAAAGTTACGTGATTACCGCGCGGGTCCCAGCGCGAGATATTCGAAACTGCAGTGAAAAGCGCGGGGCATAGGTATAATAGAACCTACCTATTTCTTCTCATTCAAATCCAGAACAAGCCACCTGACTAGTAGGTAGCTAACGTTGACACTATACTTACTGTATACTTTAGTCAAATATATAACTCACTAAATAACTTGGTAACTTAGTAGCCAGAGCTAGAGACAATGATCTGGGATCATGGCGAAGGAAGTCTTTACAATATGTTTTCGTTAAATATAACTTGCCAGACTCGTCACGCTAAGTGCATACCCTAATACAGAGCAGACGAGAACCAAGCTTAATCCTCACTAAACAGTCATCACCGAGCACCAAGTCATCTTAAAACATCAAAACATCGCTATCTCGCAACTAGGTTAGTCCGTTATCGCGATAATGTCTCAATAATTCGTTTCAAGTCTGTTTGTGTTCCACTCTACGCGAGTCGAATACAAGTTCCTTGTAATCTAATCTCCAAATAGAACGTTAGTATCTAATTTGTATTGAAGAGGCCGCAGTAAGTATACTTTATACCTAAAGATCTACCGATCTGTAATAGGTGCGGCATCGGCATGCGTTTGACACGCGGTTACGTTACGGTAGCATAGGGCGGAAATTGTCTCCTCGCCTTAGGCGACTTCCTGATTTGCCGGTGCGGAGGCGGTACGATATGAGAAAACTATCAAATGTCAGTGTCAACTGTCAGTCGAGGCAGTACCACTTTTTACTGCGGCCTTACATTTCCGCTTCTGCGCATGACATTACTACTGCGCAAACGCAATACTGACAGTATTCCGTCATGTGAGAATCTTTGCGACGACAGTAAGTTTACGTCAAAGAAGAAAATGTCACATATCGATCCCGCCCCGCCAAGTCAGGAAGTCGCCTTAGCCTGCCATTTTTTAGGGTTCTGTGCCCGAAGGGTGAGCGGAACCCTATTGCTGGCACTCATGCGTCCGTCCATCGTCTGTCATAATATTTTGTTCCTAAGAATTTTTTAACTTCTGATTGACCTACGAACTTGAAATTTGGTGATAATGTTAATTATTACGTATATTTTACCAATAAATGCCGCCCGTGTGCCGCGTGCGGTATGCAAGGTTAAGCAACGTCAGCCGCGGTCAGTTTTAGGATGGGTGGCCACTTTGAGTGGTTAGCTAAGTGAGCGCTCCCGTGCTTTGGAAGGCACGTTAAGCCGTTGATCCCGGCTGCTGTCTATGGCAGCAGTCGTTAAGCCAAGTTGGACGCCTTCGGGCGGTATGAGAAATTCTAACAGTCAAGTTGCCCACTCGCTTGACAATGGGGGATCGAAGTTGCACCAAGTCCGTAGGGTGCACCGTGCACCCACCGCTGCCCTACACGTAACCACTAGGACCACCTAGCCCTACTAGCCCTATTAGCACCAGCTAATAGGGCAACAAAACTGGCAACCACACTGTCTTTTCCAAGATTTCACGGTTCGAAAAAAATTCCATGCGATAAATAAATAATTGCTTGTAGTTAGTTAAAATTTCAGTTGTGACTTGTGACTGTTGTGAGAACTTTCCACACAAAAACATTCGCTACTTTGAAAACTTCTAGTCGGTGCAGTGCTACATATACTTGTAAGGCACGACAAAGAAATTGTAATTCTTAAGGATGATTCACGCTAGACCGTACAAAACGGGCCGGCCCGGACACGGAACGGTCTAGCGTGAATCATCCTTGATGCGGGCTCTACACTCGCGCCGCGAAGGCCCGCGAAGGCCGCGAACCTCGAGTGTGGATGGTTTCGCGGCATCACGGTCGCGCTTCGCGGCGTTCCCCGTCCGGTGGCGGTTTTTGGTCCGCGTCAAAGGGTTTGCGAAGCGCGAACAAAGCGCGAACGCAAACGCATCCACACTCGCGCTGTGTCGCCCGCGAATCACGTAGACATGCGCAAAATGTGTCACTAAAAAGAAAAGAGTGATATACTTCAATCCTTCACTGTGAAGTATATCACTCATTTAGTTCACTAGTTCAGTTTAGTTCACTAGTTCAGTAGCTCAACCGATTCAACTAATCATATTGATCAGTCATTCGTCGCGTCGCGTTTCTCTCATTCTAAGGCTAATTCGGGGATAATGATATCAAATTTTATATATATTTTGAATAATTTAAGTAAAACTATTTTTTTTTACGAAAAATTCGTCATTATACTTGATTTCGACTAATTCGGGGATAAGGATTTCAAATTTTAAGAAAAAAAATTTTTTTTTAAACCTTCATGAGATGATTGAAACGATGACACATGAACTGAAGTACTGAACTAAGTGAACTATTGAAGTATATAGACCCGAACTTCTTCTTCTTTATAAATGTCTTTATTAATCATGAAACTTACAATAGTTACTTATCTAGTGTACATTTAAATCCTAGAAAGTAAAATCATGACTTGAAACAGTTTAGTGAGCTAATGCGCTCATTTTAAACTTTTTAACACGGTTTTTTACATATTTTTTAAAGGGTAGCATTTAACGAACCACCAAATTAGTTGCCGAATGATGCTCTAAAAAATTACATTGATTACCAAAAATACTAGATTCGCACCAAATTTTCAACTCCTTTTAAATATAAAGTGCAACTCAAAGAAGTAACATGTCGATAACCTATTAAATTAAATTGTTACCAAATAAATTAGTCACTACCCAAAAATACTTAATGATCACCTAATTTCATATAATTTACATCCAAATATTACAGGGCTCGTAATCCTATTAAAATTATTTACACCCAAATAATTCTTTCGATACCCAGAAATACTACATGATCACCAAATTTCACGCGGCAATTGTTTTTTTAACGCCCGACGCGAAAAGCAGTTCCAATCTAGTCTAACCTCATTGCTAGCACCTGATGCGGTTTTCCATACGGTCCGTCTCGCTCGCACGTCGCACCGCGTGCGAGCAAGACAGCGCTAAATGATTTTATTTTATAGAAGCTTCAAAATTTCTGTAACTTTAATGAGACACGTAACATAACATAATTTAATTTAATATATTTTCAACAGTGCTTTCTGCTTTCCTTACTGGTCGCATACAGCTATTTGTTCTCAGATGTTTTTGCCTCTACTCTATTCGCTGATAATCGTCAATTTGCCTAGGTAGTAGTATTTTTCTATGACATCTATTTTTATTTCAAACTAGTGGACATTGGAACAGTATTGACGGATCTCCGCTGGCGCGGAGCTCCTATTTTGAGTTGTTTTGGCCCTTCGGGCCGATGCAAAACTAACATAACCTAAACCTACCTATACCTATTTCTACCTATTAACTTCCTTTAATTTTTCCATGAAAGTCTATCTAAATTAATAAAGTAAACTCATTTGAGGACCTTTATCCATTTTCATAACAAACTAACAATTTAATAAATCAACAAAACTCATTTTCAAATAAAAGTTTTCATTCAAACGCGCTCACGTCAACGCATTAAAAAATTAATAATAAAACTTCTTGCAGTTTGTAAACCATCAGCAATAGGTAGTTAGAATGAAACAGCAATAGGTACCTTTCACTCTAACGACATATCAATAGGTTTTATGCTTCAGACAATTCTTTGACCTTTGTATTTGATTGAGTGAGTGAGATAGCAGTATACGTGTTATTATTTCACACAGCCACATTGCGCGTTGCTTTTTAAATTAATTTAGAATTTTACTTTCTTATTTATAACATTTTGGAAATGACTAAAATATTTATAGTGCTAAAAACAATTAATTTGTAATTGTTTACTAAAATGTAGCATGCGATGTGTATAATATTTGGATGTTATTCTAATGAAAAAAGGTGCATGAGATTAGGTGGTAGTTTAGTGTTTTTGGTGGTACTTGACAATTTTTTTGATGCGATTATAAATTTATAGGAACGCAATAAGTAAAATAGGTGCAAGTGCTGCAAAAATAGGTAGAATTTTTTTGGTGACTCGGAATTGCTGATCGATAAATTTTTTTGAGTGTTCAACCTTATTTTAGGGTTCGAAAATTTGATGATATCAAAAGTTATTTAGGTGGTCATTTTATTTGTTCCCTTTTTTAAACTCAATAATTAATAATTTACACTTAAGGTATAGCAACAATTTTCTTTTATATGTTAGCTTAGAAAAAACCCCCATTTCTTGCATGCTTTTAGGTAGTCACAACCTTTTAAATTATAGCCTAAGTAATTATATTAAATAAATATACAAATACCACACTGCAAGCAGGATGGTGTACTAGCTAGACCCGAACTGAACTAGTGAATGAATGAAGGACACCAAGTAAAGTACTTCAATTGAATCATTCATTCGTGAACTACACATCTCTAGAATCACGGCCGCGGTTCGCGGGCGAGTGTAGGGCCCGCATTACTCGCTATCTCAATGATTTGGTAATAACAGTCCATTTTCAGCCTGTTTCAGGTAGCGATCGCAGATAGGATATCTCGAGTGACGCCGCCCGTCTTCGCAGATATCGTTCAAATGACATACATCCACGAACGATCACTATGTCGGTATGTCGTTACTCGGCAATTTTGAATGACTCTCATTAGATCCACGTACGATTCTTATTTTATGAGTTTTTGGGCAAATAAAAAAAGTGCCGCGGATTCCCTATACGATACGACCTTTTTCGATTCAATGTATTGGATTTTAAAATGTGGACTGGTAGGTGGCGTGTACAGAACTCTTCACTGTGCGTGCCCACATCAAGTTTTGGTCTTGCCGCGTCACTGCGAAAATATTTGGAAAACATTAAACTTCAACCTAAATTAAGAGTAGGTACCTAAAGTAGATTGTACACCGAGGGAATGAAACACTGTTTTATGTCACGGGCGCAATATTGAATCCTGAACGTAACGAAAGACTCCGGATTTTACTCCCGAGCGTAGCGAGCGAGGGTGTAATGAATTAAGACTGAGTCCTGAGTGCAGTGAGGGATTAAAGCGCGCCTAAGACTTATAAATACATAAAGATGAACAAAACTGTCTTTCACACTGATTTTAACTAGTATCATCATCATCATCATCATCATCATCATATCAGCCGAAAGACGTCCACTGCTGGACATAGGCCTCCCCCAAAGAGTGCCACAATGACCGGTCTTGCGCCACCCGCATCCAGCGGACTCCCGCGACCTTTACCAGGTCATCAGTCCACCTTGTGGGGGGTCTACCCACGCTGCGCCTTTCGGTCCGTGGTCGCCACTCGAGAACCTTTCGGCCCCAACGGCCATCGGTTCTACATGCAATGTGCCCCGCCCACTGCCACTTAAGTTTAGCGATTCGAAAGGCTATATCGGTTACTTTGGTTCTGCTACGGATGGCCTTATTTCTGATGCGATCACGCAGAGAAACTCCCAGCATAGCCCTCTCCATTGCCCTCTGAGTGACTTTGAGCCTTCTTATGAGGCCCATGGTGAGCGACCATGTTTCCGTACCATATGTCATCAACTAGTATGTTCTAAAGTAATTTTTTACAACTTAAGCTGTAAGCAGCAAATACAAAGGCATTTGTTGCTGTCGCTTGTACTTATTATAAACCTATGACTTAATTTAAAAAAAAAACATATTTGTGTGATGTCACGGGGGTGACAGAAGGAAACTATTTAATCGCTATGGGTAAGTATGTGTGCGTGCGCTGTCGGTACACGCGTCAATTGTTTGCGCGAGTGCGTAGCGCGTGGCGCGGACGAATCGCGAGACGCGACGTTAACCCGATCTTAACCCGGCCTGTCATCGTGGGCATGTCAGGGACGAGGTAACTGACCTCGGTGCGGAGGGTTCGTGTCCGTTCTGTATGTAATACTATTATCCTATTCTGTGGTGAGGTTCTACTTATATTAAATATCGTTATACTAATAAATAGAAAACAAATACTGATTGTATGAAAAGTTTTATTTTCGATCCGTTTACGTCAAATTTCTTAAGTGTTTCCACTGAAGTCAGTGATCGGCTGCGCGGCCCACAACCAAGTAGCGATAAGTTTATATAAAACTACTATAGGAATTTGATTCTTGTAGCATTCGAAATTAAGTCGTTATTCGTGCAGATTACTTTGACAAAACTCGGTTAAGTGTATCGGTAGGGTATTCGATAGAAACGATAAGGATGAACTAATTTTACAAAAATGTATCTTCAAGTAGCAGGTTGATCATGTTTTGACAGTCGTTCCCTTTTGTAAATAATGAACTGTAAATAAAGTAGCACACATTTTAAACTGAACGCACTTCCAGTGTGCTTCCTCTCATATATCTAAGTCAGATGGAATACTTCCAGTAGCTCTACCAACTACGCGAACTTATCCCTTTAAGGGATCTCTTCCCGCTAACCTATTCCCTATCCTATTTTAGTATTCTAGTGTTTAAACCGCCCGCGGGGTCGTGTCGGAGATTTCCCCTGGATTTTCCCCAGACCCTCTCCAACCGCGCACTCTTATCGCAACAATGAAGAACCTTTTTCCTGAGAATGACAGAAACGTGCGTCACCAATTTCCGCAAAAGAAAAAAAGTTACTCGATTTATAAACACGGCAGAGCAATTTTACCCGTAACCGTATAACTGTAATGCAAAGTAAACAATTACATAGCTCAATGGAAAAACGTAGTAAACTATACTAAAGTGACGTGTACATGCGTAGTTCTTGTGTATGGTAGTGAAGGAGGGAACACCGGAACCCGCAGCGCGCAGGCGCGGCCCTGAGCATCTTATCAGTTGGGTGACTCTGCGATACCAGTGCACAGTAAGGTACAGAATAATTAACAGTGCTTATGCTTGTTTTTTTTAGATTTGAAAAATTGTGTGTTATCCCCAATGCGATTATTAGATCTTTTGTTTTTGTACCCTAGATGCTGTATGTAGGCAAGCAGACTGAGCGAAAAAAAAATACTAATTATTAGTAAGTTTTAGTGAATCCCAGGACAAGGAGATTATATACTAACGGTTACAAAACAGTGCAGTAATTATAGTTTTTATCTTGTTTATGTATTGTTTTTTTTTTTTATTATTGCAGTTAATTTTATTTTATTTCCTGTTATTATATATATTGTATGCCAGTCCGTGAGTCACCGACGGTACTGGCTGAAAATCAGCGCTGTAGATGTCTAACACCTCAGCATAATGCTGAGCCAGTGTCCGTTTCACTGCCGCGGGGACACACGTGTGCTTTTGTGTATGTTTTTCTTCTTTTGTTTTCTTGTAATATTGTGTGTCTTCTGTGGCAATGAATAAATGTTTCTTTCTATCCATTGACTTATAATATAGAAATAGACACACAATGCCGAACAAAAATGACGGAAAATGTGGCACTGATTGACACTGTCAGTTGCATACACGCTTTGTCACTGTCACTGTCTGCCGTCAACACGAAAGTACCGCAACGCGGTACATTTGAGGGTGCCATTTTTTACGCCTGACTGTGTATCTAGTTCTTTTATAGTACATCTATGTTTCTATCTATCTATCTATCAAACAATTGAAACGGGAAATATACAGCGTGCTGCTAACGTTTAAATGTTATTACATTTAAGTTAGCTACTTAAATCAGTGAAATGAGTACAATATTAATATTAGGTATACTATAGAGTGTACCACCTGCCAGCTGATATCCTAGTGAAACAAATAAACGTAGGAGAAAGAGACCATAACAATTCTAATCTTAAAAAAATACGAATGGTTTCCTGTCTAAGAAACCCAAGGTCTGAAATGAATTCTAGAAAAATCAGAAAGATGCATATCGCTCTCGCGTTAGCTGCATAGGTAGCACGCGCTCTTTTGTTTCTAGCGCGAATGTTTATATTGATAAACCGAGGGTGTGCGAAAACTGATTTCAGACGAACAAGATAGTCTGAATAATCCTTATTTGCACACGTAAAATAACCGCAACCAATGTTCGATTGAACTCTGTACCTCAATAGCCCAGAGTAACCTGCAATGTACTCGTTATTAAACTTCTATGCGATTCTTGCACGAATGTAGAGGGGTCCTTAGATTGAATTTTGCTGAAAGACCATATCGTCTACTCACGCGCACCGAAATAACAATGATAGTAGACAGTTTTCTCATACGGTATTGTTTTGTAATACATCGCAAAATGATGAGACTGCCCCCAGTCCTTATCGGCGATGTGATGTGTCAGTTCCACGTCACAAGCGCTCGCGCCGCCGCACGCCATGATTACAGGAAACATGTGTCTGTTCCTGAAACTTTTTACAAATCACTTGCCTACAAAGTTATTGTACTCTCATGAGCGTGGGTTGGCCATAGTTGTATTTGTGACACATACGAACACATAGAAAACGTGAAATCATAGCACCTACGCTGACGCGCACATAGACAACGTGCATACTGCATGTACCTATAGCTCAACACACAACTCAATGGCTTACCCGCGCTCGTGAGATAAAAGCACTATAATAATTATGTATGAAAACAAAGAATTAGCCCCTTATTCATACACTGAGCGAAAAAAATACTAATTATTAGTAAGTTTTAGTGAATCCCAAGACAAGTAGATTATATACTAACGGTTACAAAACAGTTTAGTTGTTACAAGGACAAATTTTTTGGTATTAGTAAATAACTACTAACTACGAGTATTATTAAAAACTGGTTTGTAACTTTGTAACCGTCAGTACATAATCTCCTTGTCCTGGGATTCACTAAAACTTACTAATAATTAGTATTTTTTTTCGCTCAGTGTAAAACTTAACAAGCCACTGTTAACCATTTGTTTCGTCCCTTTCTCACAAACATAAATAACAAAGTGACAGATAAGGACAAACGAACTTTAGCGGCAATTTAACTGAAATAGGTGAACGATTATGAATAAGGGGGTAAACTACGGCCACGGATAGACTTAATATTCTGAATTTAATCAACTGTACTTGCGCCGCGCGTGTTTTTCTATGGGTACTTAGCGGGTAAGAGTCACGCTTATCCAATTTCCGTCCAGAACTCTTTATGCCCTGAGTATTATTTGACAGCTGATTGACTTGGACAAAAATCCTTTCGTATGTCCGGCGACCTCTAGAGCTAGACCTTCTCAAAATATTGGGAGCAGATTCGATAATTACATAGATTGTTTTTGCCTTCGTCGCGAGGCGAGAGATGTAAGTATAAGTGATACAATTGTTATACAATAACGTGCTAGAAAATTGCGAGCCGCACCTAACTCAGTCAACTCTGTCAATAATGACTTACTAGGATAGCCGGAAACGTGCCTAGGTACTTTACCTAGAAGAGATTATTATGTTGAAGTGATTCTTCAACAATTTGTTGACACTAAGAGTGTGATGAAACTAGTTTGGCCATTTTTTTTGGTGTTGTAGTTTTTTTTCGTCAGAATTGCATGAAAATTGGTAGGTTGGAAGAACTCCTGATTCTGTACAAAGTACATATAAAATTATAATAAATGTATTTTCTCTCATACATTTGATCCACTCAGTTACAAAAATCCCATAAAATTTGTCACTCATTGGAAAAAAAATTGTGGGACACTGTAGGAAATTGTGCATATTATTATATTGTTCAGAATAAGGAACTCAATCTACCCACCAATTTTTAGCCTAATCTATAAACAAAAAAAAACTACAACACCACAAAAAAATGGCCCAGTGAACGAATGGAAAAAATTGGTCCTCATCCATATTTTAAACAGATGTCTTTTGCAAAAGACGAATGGAACTTAATTTTGAAACAGTATTTGATAGATCATTCCATTTTTGGGCGTTCTCTTAACATAACTATATACCATCCACGAACTCCCATTTTCCTCCATTATAAATGTACGCGTTCCACTGCGTATATACACGTATACACAAGTATACACACGTACATACGTCGCAGGGTATAGGTAGGCGGCCGCCCGCCCGAGAAGAGATGAGGGCGGGCGGGGAAGCGCGCTCAACACCGCTGATGTGTGTTGCTAGGGGATAGGGCGATATACAATTTAGCTGTATGTATGGAAGATAACTTTTACGATAGGTCACACTGGAAGTTTTTTAGAACAACCACTTAGAAACCATACAATACAAAAATAAAAATGCATTTGGCAACATGATTGGGTATATTTCATTCGTCTGTCATTTGTTTTTGTCATTTGGCGGCAAATTGAAACTAACTACTATTGATACTAACTTATGTGCACATTATTTTGGAGTTATTGAATGAGAATCCATTAAAAAAGAAGACATCGTTTCAGTTCATCAACTCATCCAAGTGGTCGCAAACCGGCGCAGCAAATTAGCTGTTCTCAAACCGGCATATCCACTACCTACCCCTACCCTACCTACGATGCTAGTTCAAAATAAGTTACTTAACCACAGAAAATATTTTTTACTACATCATAGTCATAGGATCATTAAAAATAACATGTCTCTCGGTCTTTCTTTATCAGTTGTTAGGCGTGGCACAAGACACGTTATCAATATCTATAGCACACATACAAAATTACCTGTTTTTTATTACAATACCGATTAAAAATCTTCTTAGACTACATACAGCTACACAATGTAAGAAAACAATAGTCGCCACTTGCTGAACAAAAACCCATTTCTAGCGCTGAAAATCTGCATTCAAATGACGCATTTTTCACATACGTTGTATTAAGCGCGCAATATCTGCCTCGGCCCCTGTTCTCCCCAGAGCAAATCGATCTCACCCGACCCGCTCCGAGCCACAAGGACCTATTTCCCAACCCCTCATGCCAGTCTCGACCGGAATCACTACATATCGCTGAAAATAGGGACGAAAACAGCTTGCGCGCTCACCGAGTTTTCCCTAGAGAACCATCTTGCAATGTTCCATATTTAAATTGGTCTATCCTTTCTGCGCACCCAAATGAAATTCAACTCTAGTGTCCAGTTATAGAGTTTATATCAGCAGTGAAGCATCCCTTTTGAGAGAATCGATCTCGTTTTCTGCTCGGACGAAGAACGTTGATAGTGACTTCAGGGGTAGTCATAAAGAAATGTGCCTTGTGGCTATGAGTTTTAGTAAGTTTTTCGCTTGGGCGGCTTTGAACAGGGAGTAGCGAAGTATCTTTCCAAGAGGAATTATTTTAAGACCGTATATTCTGTTGGGAGGGATTGGTCGAGATTGCATGAAGGGCTGAGATGAAATAATTATACCTACTGCATTATGTGTATATAGACCGTTTGCGCTCTAATTTAGTATATATTTTTTTTAGTATTTCATTTCTAACGAGTAACATATCGATGAGTAATCAAAATTACTAGGAAAGATTAAGAAGCATATGCAAATCACTCGCATTTTAGGACTTAAATTTAATGAAAGAAACTTATATACAAAATAACTCGGTAGCTCAATTCAAAATACCGAAACAGCATACATAATGTATGAAAACCAATTTTATCTAAGTAGATAAGTCATGACGAATTCCTGTCAATAATGAAAATTGCTCTGTTATTTCCAGTTATTTTTTAACCTGTGTTATTTTCGGTTCTATCTTCTTCGATCAGTTGATATCTACGTTGTGATCTAAGTACTACTTCAACGCTTTCTAGGTAAGGTATATGGAAAAGCGAAATTTGTTCTCAACCCGTCCACAGGAATTTAGTTAAGAACTTAATAATATGTTATTATGAAACTCGTAAGATTGGTCCAAAACTCCGCACACAATTGTACCAAAGGTGTAGTCTACACTTCTTAGGTCTCTCATTTTCATGGTTTATTTTATCATCTACAATAATACAGCGACCTACCTTCCATAATCCGCAATCTCCTGAGCTCTCTTTCACTCCCTCTAAACTCTCCACGCCCCTCCCCTCGCCCGCAATCCAGAAGGACGTATTCGACAAGGTTTTCTAGCACACTTAAGACCTTATTCAAGCAAAGCGTTGCTGTATTCAACCGACGCCGCTGGGAAACCTTTGTTGGCCCCTTTGTGGAAAATCTCAAACATAGCCTAAGAGTCCGTGATTCATTTCTGACAGTCAGATATTTCTAATAAAACCGGTCAAGTGCGTGTCGGGCCACGCGCAATGTAGGGTTCGTAGTTGTCCACAGTTACGTTATGCGAACTTAAAATTTCGCAAGCTTATATTTACGTGTTTGACTGTCAATCAGTCAGTCGAATCAGTACCGTTTTTTCTGAACTCCATCATTTAATACATTCATTACCGATGAGTGCTACGCGCTACGCTCGTAGCCGATAACATGGTTTTCTGCTTTGTAGCGAAAACTGTCTACGAACGTATCGTGTCCTCGGCACTGAATGTGGTTAGGTAAGTTATACACTTACTTCGGAAGTACACACTTAACCAGTGGCGTAGCTACCGAAGGGCTAGGCGGGGCAGTGCCCCGGGGCCCCCAAGCTCAGGGGGCCCCCAAAACCTGATAAGCAAACCTCTTGAACTAGCGAGAAATAAGTATATATATTGATAAAACCTAAACCGTTTAGGGGGCCCAGTTTTTTTTGCCCCAGGGCCCTTAGTCATCTAGCTACGCCACTGCACTTAACTATAGTGCGTGCCATCTACGAAGGCGCGCCCCTCCACAGATCAATCCGTACAATTGCGCATAGATTAGTATGAGATTCGCTGTAGAGGGGCGCGTCGTCATGGATGACACGCACTATAACACATTCTAGAGTCGTGTCGTGTTACAGAGTGGAGACCGCGTCTCGGCAAGCGCAGTGTGGGTCGTCCGCCGGCCAGGTGGCGGGACGACATATCGAAGAGGGCGGGAGTCGATTGGATGCGGAAAGCAGAGAACCGGGCTTTGTGGCGTGCCTTAGGGGAGGCCTATGTTCAGCAGTGAACTGCAGTGGGATGATGATGATGAGGATAACACATTCAGTGCCAAGGGCAGTACTACTTCCAGACTGGCGCGCTGTTCACGGAAGCGGGGCAGTAACTGCTCCGCTTCTACGCATATTATAACTACTACGTGTATGTAGTACAGTATTATAAAATCTGTGGTAATAATGACAGTATCACGTGCTAAGATCTCTCCGAGATGAATAAGTTCACGTCAAAAAAACAAGATACGAAATATTGATCCCGTCCCGCCAACTCAGAAAGTCGCCTAACGGCCCGGCCACGACTTCGAACGGCGGCAGTGGTTTTCCCAACACATTGCGTGTTTTCCAAACTAACCGCAGCGCGTTGCGCGTCTCGACCGTACAATGAATAGATAAAACGCTTGCCGCGCCGCAGTTCTCACAAAATCGTGGCTGGCCTGTTACGACTCGAGTTAAGCGCTCAACACGCGCATTTTAATGCGAATTTCCTAACTAAAATTGACCTCACTAGACTATCAGACCGATTTGATTTAAAGGCTTGTTTATTACAGCGTTGAAGGATGGACGCATGCCCAGCAAAAACAGGGTTAGACAAGATTACTGAGATAACGAAATCGATGCGTGCGGCGGTTTTCGTAACCATCGGTGCACTCAAGCAGTGTTAATGGTTCCAGTTCTGACTGACGCCAGAATTCAGGACTGTTGCGTTTTACAGATACGAGTACTCCATGATCAGCCAACAGAAGAAGAAGAAAAACATTTATTTGTGACGAAACAAAAAACAAAAACAAAACGTTACAAAAAACAATCATTACAAAAAAAACCTCACAAAAAGGTCTCGCCTCAGCATAATGCCGAGCCAGCAACATCAAAAACAATGGCAGGCATGTTCTGGGTAAGCTCGCTTCCACGTTGGCCTCATCTTTGCCCCCCGACTAGATGCTGGCTAAGAGTAAACCCATTTGAAAAATGGGCAGTTACGGCTCAGAATTGGAAGGCAATGGAGAGGAGCACTACAGGCTCATTTATGTACCGACCTATCGTGAAAACTATTTTTTGCTTACAGTTAATCTCAACGCGCACGTTTCGGTTTTTTTCCAATAAGATTGGCAGGTCGTAAGTTTGTGCCACCGTCGTTATGTAAAAAAACATGTTCAATGCATAGATCTGGGTTAGCCTTGTTTAGGTATAACTTTTCAAATTTCAAACCGAGAGCATTAAGTAGTTCTTGCGATATATAGCGATGGGACAGACAGACGGCCAGACAGAGTCGCATCATAAGGGTTCCTTTTTAGGATTCCGTACCCAAAGGGTAAAACGGAACCCTATTACTAAGACTCTTCTGTCCGTCCGTCCGTCCGTCTGTCACCAAGCTGTATCTCATAAACCGTGATAGTTAGACAGTTAAATTTTCACAGATGATGTATTGCTGTTGCCGTTAACAACTAATACTAAAAAAACAGAATAAAATAAATATTAAAGGGGGCTCCCATACAACAAACGTGTTTTTTTTTTCGTTTTACAGATACCTACAGAACCTTACAGAACCCTTTGTCCGCGAGTTCGACTCGCACTTGGCCGGTTTTTTTTATCTTTTTGGTATCGGATACGGAACCCTAACTCTCGGACTACGCCAGGATTTCGGTACCAGGCGCTGCCTCCCCGCCTACCACCCCAGGGATACCCATAATTAATATTCGAACAGCTTTTACCTCGCTTCCTGACTCGCTTTGTGAGGTGCACAAAGAACTGGCAACGTCACTCGTTTGAGTCAACAGCTTTGGAAAGGACTTGAAAACGTTGCTTTTATCGAGCGTTTTCTGTATTTCTATGGTAAGATGCATTGTCGATTCGTGGATGTTTTCAATCGTATTAAAGAACACCCAATAGGTACGACTATCATAGGAGAAACGAATACTAAGAAATGAAAAAGTGTAACCCCCTTATTCATAAAACTTAACAAACCTCTGCTAACTAAAAGGTTGTTTGTCCCTTTCTCACAAACGTAAATGGCAAAGTGACAGATAAGGACAAACGAACTTTAGCGGCTTGATAACTGATATTGGACGTTTATGAATAAGGGGGGACGTATGTGCGGACTTCTATGATGTACTACAGAAAGTGACAAATAAGGAACAATTACCTATTTCAGGAATCCTGCATCAAAATAATAATAATTCATAAAAAAAATTACGGTTCATGTTTCGAGGGAAACTGAAATCCCAATAAATCGGGAAAATTTAACAAAATTTAAGCTTGCTTCATCCATGTAAGTAGCAGTAAATTCAAGTAGTAATGTGTCATCAACATCCTCCTAGCGTTATCGCAGTACAGTTGCATCCTGAAGGATGCCTGGGGTCCTTCACCTAAGCCAAAGATTTGGCGTAGGCCATACTTACTAACTCCGCTGGCTCAGCGACCCAAAGTGTGTCTTGGCCTCCAATACGAGTGCACGCCATTGATCCCGGTCTTGTACTAGATTTTTCCACGACTCAGCTTGAAGCTCACGTAGGTCAGCCATCAAAACGTCAGCCCAGCAGTATCTGGGGCGACCGACCGGCCGTCTCCCTGTCGGTTTACCCTGGTAGGCTCTTTTTTTAGGCGTAGGCCATACAAATTTATAATACACAGTCTGTGAGGCAGACATCGGCCAGAACCTCATATTCAAACAATTTTCGCGACTCTTCTCAACTGTAGTGTTCTAAATACGAACTCAGAAAGGAAATCAGGTCTAAAGACAAGTCCGTTACGGGTTACCAAGAATGGGTCCCAACAGCCAGTTAATAATAATATTCAGTCAATCAATGCTTATTAGATCGTGGCAAGCGCAGGATGTAATGCAACGCATAACTGCGTTTTTTCGCATTGGCTCAGTTTCGTGATGATACTGGTTTTTGTTTCATTGAGTAAGCTGGCGCAATGTGCGGAGATCCTTTATGATGAAGAAAATTTAAAATATAATGAGACAAGTAAGCAATAAGGTACAGTCAGCAGCAATGGTTGCTACGCGGGCGAGGTGTTCAAAATTATCTACACACGCTCTTATTCCCTTGTAATAAAGATGTGTGAAGATTATTTTGAGCACCTCGCCCGCGTAGCAACCATTGCTGCTGACTGTACCTACTTATTTTGTTTACGGCGCCCCTGGCTACAATACAATGTGCCAATTGCCGGCCAGTCTGTGTGCAGAAAATCACATTTTATACGCACGGGTAGCGTGCAATAAGTGCCGCTTCATGGCCAGGTGTGGCATAAAGAGTTATATACTTCATTTTCTCTGAAAATCACTTGTATAAAATATTTTGATGAAGATTAGACCTGTCTGATTTTGGATACTTGATTTAACACCTCGAGAAGGTAAAAACCTACTGCTGAATCTCGCAGTGTAAACCCACGAGCTGTCTCAAATTGAACAGGCTATGTGTACATTGTCGAAGGGCATTAGGGCAAGCCAGAAGATCAGAGCACGTAGATATCGCTAGACATAGCACGAGATTAACGAAATGGCTTCTCGTCCGCGATCAATACCGGCCGCCCCCGGCCCGACAAGAACGAAGCATAAATATAATGGAGCATATTTTTTGCTTTTACATCACTTGGGCGGGAATTTCAATATTCTAGTTATGATAATGAGACTTTATGTACAAGAATAAGAATAATTTCTTAACAGTTGTTATAGCTAATGGTTACAATACATTGTGCTTGTAATTCTACATACCTACAGATGGATAACTATGTACATAGATAAATTATGTACAATGTACAATATAGTATTGCGTTGAGTAGTGTTCCCAGGGTAAATGGAATGGGTATGAGAAATTAATTGAAAAGTGATAAAACAATTCCTTAGCTAACCAAGTAACCATACATATTAGATAAATTGATACATGTGCCTAAACTAGGATTATATTTCTGTATCTTAGACAAAATGACTACCGGTTACATGTACCTACATGTGACTTGATGACTGCAGGTTAGATATAGGTTCATAAGTTCATGGTGTGTGAATAGTGATATCAGTGTAGCACGATAGGTTTATGCCCGTGTATGCCGACGTTTTAGGCGATTTAGACCGTATAACGTGAACATATACCACATCGTGCTAGCGGGGCTGAGATTATATTTTTACGAAGCTCGGAGGTTTTACATTTTTTATCGAGTGAGGAAAAATCGTCTGCATTATCGGAACCAAAAACGACAAGGGGCGGATAATTTAATCTTACAAACTTATAAAAATCTCTAGTTGGCATACACATACAAAAATTTAGCCCGATGTAACGTTTCTTTCTTGTACGGGTAATTCTTGGGATAAACAGTTGGATATAACCAGGTAAGATATGTATTTTTCATGGATTTAAACTTCTTACTACGTCAACTGAATCGATTTTCGAGTTCTCGAGTAAAAAGTTCACAACAGAAATTATTATTTACTCATTTACGATGGTAGGTAGTGCTCCCAACGGTGTTCTGAATCGAACTACCCATATCATTACAATCGCCCTACGCAAATTTACCTACACAAACCAATTATCTCAGAACAGGGGGCCGATTTTTGAGTGTCGAACGCTCGACTTTCCACTCGAGAGCTGTCAAAATACTATGACGTTTAGACAGATGTCGAGTGAAAAGTCGAGCGTTCGACACTCAAAAATCGACCACCAGAACTACTAATACAATACAAATCTCTTTATTGCACACCTCAATTAAAGGACATAGTACCTACAGTACAAAATCACAATAAGTAGAGGCAAACAACAGGCGGTCTTATACATTTCCACTGTTACTTTCTTTGACTAACTTCGTCATAAATCCACTCGATTTTCTTTCATTCTCTGAAAATCCAAGATGGCGACCGGGTTTTCCGGGCGGGGCGCGGCAGGGTGGGATGGGGAGCGCTCCCGCTGACTGCCTTCTCATCTCGCAGCGATCTGTCCTTGTCACACGAGATGGAGTGTTCGACGCAACTTCATTCGAAAGGTGCGACCGCAATTCTTATAATTCTTTGTAGTGTAATGTATACGCTATTGTACGTAGTTATCAAATATTTTCTTTGTGCATACTCTGAAAAAAAAGAAAGCGAGAATTCTATGTACATGAAAATATTTAAAAAAATAGTATAATTTATTTTGTTACAATAAATAAATAAGTAAAAATACCAGGAATTGCTTGTTCATTGTTGCATTATATCAGATAGAATTATCTTTTTCTGATCACGCCGCCCATGCTACTACCAAACCGCGTAAAAGAACAAGCGTGTAAGAAGCAACAAATGTCAAGTCAATGTGATAAGTGTGAATACGGTGATTCAAATAGACCCCCACGTCGATATATTATTGTGATACCCACGGAACCGCCAAACTGCACATCACCGCAACTTCCTAACTTTATCAAGCGGGCTCGGTATGTGGTATTTTGTTATTTGACGTTTATTAGGTATACAAATAAATGAAAAAATATATTTAAAAAATATATATTCGCGGCAACGGGGTAGGTAGTGTACTGTATTCATATCGCCCCGCTTCCGCGCATCCAGCGCCAGTCGGAATGCACTAATGTAAATGTAGGCACGCAGTAAAGACCCTGTATGAACAGACCGACAGCTGATACTGACTGCTGTCAGTGTCAGCTTTTTGATATTGTACCGCCTCCACACCGAGAAGTCAGGAAGTCGCCCATATCTCTTATATCTTTAAACGAGCAATTCTTGTATATTTATTTATTTATATATTTATTTATTTCCGGGATCTCGGAAACGGCTTTTAGGGGACGAGCAATCGATCTAGCTAGGTCTCATGCCCGGGAAAACGCCACCCAGATATTAAGTAGTTTAACTGAGACCGCGCATGAGACGGGAGAGGGGCAAAGGGGGGGCAGACGTCAAAAGCGGTCGGCCTATATAGCGTTCTTTTACGTACTTTTTGAATTTGACTTTGAATCTGACTGTGGCTTTATAGGCCGGGCCCATTAAAGCGATAGGAGTGCGCGGTTGGAGGGTAACCTGGGGAAAGTCCAGGGGAAACCTCTGACACGACCACGCGGGAGGCTTAAACACTGGAATACTCTAAGAGTTTGCGCTCCTGTAAGCTTGGTTGAGCAGTTTCGACCGAACTGAAGTGTTTCAGTGGAATCGAGCTACTGGGAGTTTTGCCGCTGGTTCACTAAACCAAACCTAGCTGAGAAGAGTCCAGCGAGAAACTCAGCTAGGCCCGACCTGGGTCGCGAGGTATGCTCTACCCGGTATGCGGCGGTACATTGCAGGTGATGCCCAACAGACCGCGTCTATTATCATCGGCTCCCGTATTTACATACATCCACAAAAGACCAGCTTAACTTGAACGCTCTCCTACAGCATATTCCATACTTAACTAAGCTCAACTTACAGTGTACTTTTACTAGCGACTAGTTTTCAATGAGCTCTCACTTGTATATAGCCTGAACTGTGGCTGAGATCTTAGTTAATTGGTAGTGTTATGCGCAAAGGCAGCTAGTGGAAAATGGCCGGTTTAGCAATTACATAGACGGCTTGCTTGGTTATGTTTGCTTTATTGACTTAATTACTATGTTAATTAATTATAGGTTAGAGTTTAGAGGGTGCTTTTAAGTGATTTTATAATTGTTGATGCGATTGTCCTCTTTTACTAATAATGAATATGTTCTGCTACAAATAATTTGTAGGTAGGTAGTAGGTACATGTACCTATTATATTGGAGTCACGCATTGAGAGTTCTATTGCTATCTCATGCAAAATTCTCTATTGTAGATGAGTAGAACACAACAACAAAACAAAAATTATAAGAACTGTTGAAATATGTACAAAAGGAAGCTTCTCCTTATAATGGATTTCTTCCAGCTAACCGATGAGCAATTGAGTGGAAAAACATGTACAAAAACAAATACTGTAATATAACAACACCCATTTAAAGGCACATTTTTTCGGTTTCTCTGGGACGATAGCTATTTACCAAATTATTACCACCTTACTGACACCACTTGTAAGGCTATTGCAAAACTTTTCAGCGTGATCGACGCCAATGAACTGGTGTCATGTGGCAACACCGTGCGTGCGCGGGCGCTGGTTGCGTGAGATCGCGCGCATCCTGATTGAGCACGCGCCACATCTTCAGTGGTGCGCGACAGTGTTGCCATGCTACGCGCAACGCGCTAATTTTGGGGATTTCTGTAAAATTCAATTTTACACAAATCGAAATAACACCATCGGTATGCTCAATAAGGCTTGTATGTATGTATAACACTGTATTGCACATAAAAAAAAACATTTACAAGAAACAAAATTACAAAATAGGTATATAAAGTACAATAGGCGAACTTTTCCATTAAGCGATCTCTTCCAGCAGCATCAGGCTTGACTCAAAAACAAAAATAGACACAAAAATGAAACGATAATAATACAAAAATATTTGCTTTCAACTTTATAGGCAGGGGCCGTAAGCTTGTTTGCCGCTATCGTTGGGGGTTGAAGTTGCACCGCGTCCTTAGGAAGTACCCACCACTACCCTACACGTGACCCCTGGGTGGTGCTAAAAGTGCAACACAACTGGCAACCGTACTGTCTTCTCGTAGATATCACGGTTCGTAACAATTTCCATACTATAAATTACCTAATAAATAAACTATCGTCGGTAAAAAAAACCATTCTTAACATCAAGACATACTTGTTGCTATGCCTCGACATACTTACTTCTACACCTCACATTTTCAATTAGTGACAGACATTTTGCACGCCACACCCATACCCTCGGGACCTCAGGTGTCGTCAATTATGACCGTTTCAACCCTCCACACCACACTCGTATATGTATTTACCGCCTTATGTTTAGGGGGGTAAAGATGAAAATAGCCCTAATACAGTGGATATATGATATTTTGTGACAAAAATTCTCTAGTGGATGAAGTAGACGGGTTTATTAATTACTTGTGCTTTGGGCTAGTCTCTATTGTAACATATTATGTCAAAGGACATAGCTACAGCAGAATCAATAGTGATGTCAAATCAATAGTCATATTCTATAGTGCTGCTACAACCGTACCTAACGTTTCAAGGCCGGTGCACATTGGTTGCGTGCGCAGCACGTAAGAGTCGACATGCACGTAGACGTGCGCGTTGTAAAGTATGAATCTCCATAGTAGATGTCACACAGCGTGCGTCTGCGTGCGCACGCGCGCGCAATCAATGTGCACCGGCCTTCGATCAGACGGTTCGTTCGCGGCCTGCGGCGTAATAGGGTAGACGTACAATTTTTCACGCCCTAAATATATCTCTCCCTCTTACGCCGCGCCCCACTTACGCGTTGACCGACAACGCGTAAGGATTCCTTACTAAGGAATCGTCTCTGCATATCGATAGTCAAATCACATCACACGAGTTAGAAAGAGGAAGATGGATATGGCTGCATCATATTTTGTTTGTAGTGTTTTTTTTAAACTTTCCAACTCCACTCAAAGCTGGCAACCCGAAATCACAAGAATCGATACCGATTGCCCGGACGGCGTTACGAAAATGTTTTTTTCTCTGCATTTCGTGTTCAGTGTTGCCACATAGCATTATAATTTATGATCTGCTCTAACTGGCCGGTCACGGCGCGGTGTCGAGATTGAAAACGAGTAATTGTTTATTACATTAGTTGTAAATGAGAGCGCGTTTTTCCGCTACGGTTTAGCGAAGCGTTGTTTTCTTCATATGTGTTATGATTTCGGGTCTCATGCATCAGATAACAGGATTATACTCATTGTGAGTTCATTATACACGTGGATGGTGGTTTTAATTGACTTTAGAATACAGTACCTAGGTGTCATAATCAACTGAAGTCGGATTCATACTTAAAAAATATCGAAGCTGCTCACAAATTTTCCCGTAAACGGTTGAGATAATACTCGTATATATGCGATCTGGACCAGGAGAAAAGCCAGATATCCGGACATACCTACTGTAGTAAAGTAAGTTTAGCCCGCTCGGTCAAAAAGACATTCTATCTGGTTAACAAGATTGGAGAAGTTCTAATGGAAGCTGCAAAGAAAAGATTCCTTCACGAACGAAAGCGAATGAAACGAAAGATTTAGGTAGGTAGTAGGTATACTACCTAGTATTGTTCATACCTATGGACAATTAACTGCAGAAAAACGTGACCCCATTTGCATATAGAAATTTCTTTGTAGGTGACTGACTTTACCTAATCACAGGAGCTCAGCAAGTAGATCCGAGTGCTAACCCTGTCGAAAAAAGATCCAGTTTATAAATGTATAAGGTAATGTAGGGTAATTCCTAATGTTTGAAAGTTATTGGACTGTGGTAGTCTTATCCCGTTAATAGTCTTGCCCTACCTTAGGTACTTGTACCTATAGTGGATCGAAATAGAAGTGATCCTACTATTATTATAAATGCGAAAGTTTAGATGTTTGGATGTTTGTTAATCAATCACGCAAAAACGGCTGAACGGTTTATGATGAATCTTGGTACACAGCGAGTTTATATCCTGGAGTGAGATATAGGATAATTTTTATCCCTAAATTCATCCCACGAAGAGATGAAATAGGGAGTGGAAAACGACGAATTCGCGGAAAAAAACTACATAGTTGACTTACACATTGGTAATTTTATTACTTGCTAAAGACTTGTAATAATAATGAAACATCTTTACCTTGGCCCCAGCTTCTATACATAAACACGCGTCATTTCAAGAATTAATCCAAGGTTAGCATGAAACGACGCAGATGTCACCACCGATAGCTGAAAACAACCGTAAGATATTAAATTAAATCAAACAACAGTAATTAACAGAGACGTAAACAAAAGGACAATTATCTTAACGCACGCGTATTACGGTAGTGTTTAACCAATTTAACTTTAGTAATGAATCAAGCTAAATTAAGCTTTAATTATATTTTTTTAAGAACTTAGTGATGGCATAGTTATGTTGGCTGCCGTGTATCGGCGTGCACGCATACGCTGCCGACCAATGACCGAACTTTCACTTGGACATCTAGTTACGTTCGATTTGAAATTGAGCTGTCAAGCTGTTGCTGTCCAATTGAAGGTGTTTGTAGATAACGAGGTTCGCTTTCAGTAGATAAATCAGTGCCACGCCCTACTATTATTTTACCCAGTTATGTGTCTTCGTCCGTGTGAAACTAATTGATTGCATATTCCATTACCATTCCAAATTGTACTTGTGTGTTAAGGTACCTGTATTTATACTTTTATAGGGTATCTACCCACGCTGCGCCTTCCGGTCCGTGGCCGCCACTCGAGAACCTTTCGGCCCCAACGGCCATCGGAAAGCTATCGGCCTGGAAAAGGTGGCGGGAGTCCGCTGGATGCGGGGGTGGCACAGGACCAGCCACTTTCGAGATAAGTCGAGATACTCTCGAGCGCAACATGTGCTACAGACGCTGGAGGTCTCGGGTTCGAACCCGCTCGTACCACTGGATTTTTGACAGTTTATGTACGAAATATAACTATAAAAAACCGGCCAAGTGCGAGTCGGACTCGCGCACGAAGGGTTCCGTACCATTATATATAAAAACGGCAAAAAAATCATGTCTGTTGTATGGGACCCCCTTAAATATTTATTCTATTCTGTTTTTTAGTATTTGTTGTTATAGCGGCAACAGAAATACATCATCTGTGAAAATTTCAACTGTCTAACTATCACGGTTCTTGAGATACAGCCTGGTGACAGACAGACAGACGGACAGCGGCGTCTTAGTAATAGGGTCCCGTATGAAACCCTAAAAATTAACAGCGACTTTTCGGTCAAGAAAAACATTGTGAGGAAACCGCCCAAATCTCAAGAAGGTCTAGTTTTACCTCTGTGTTGAAAGGTCAGCCGGTAGTCGTTTTCGTAAAACTAGTTCCAACGCCAAATCTACCGTATTACTGTGTGATGAGAGGTGTGGTGTTGCTTCCTACCGCACTACCTTCAGACCACGTGTGCACCGCGATTCCCACGTTGTAGTTTACTGGAATACAAGAGATGATCTCCGCTAGGGTTGCCTCTTGAATACGACGATTACAACTTTACTTTTAAAAAACATAGTCAAAGTCAAAACATTTTTTTTTTGTAAAAATTACGTTCACAGATCTTACGTTACTTATTTAAAATATTAATCATAATCATAATCATAATTCTTTATTTCAGACCAAGTCCATATAAATACAACACAGTTACAAAGTTAACATTAAAATTACATTTCATTACTCAAAATTATTATCAATAAAATAAAATAAAATAATCATTCTTAAATCTAAGGATAGGGATACACAAAATAAAACAATCACAACATTGATTACGGACAGAACCTGTATGGCTTGCCTGTCAGCACATGAACCATGTGGCAATGGTTCAGGTACTGACAGTAAAACCTTGCTGCAAATGCCCCGTTGGAGCTGCCCCACACCCCACGCGTCAGAGATGTGCATCTTTTACACATGGTGGTGTAGAAACAGTCCACCCTAGCTTCAGCAAACATCCCCGACGCACTACAGTACCGAGGCAGCCCCATCACCATCCTGAATGCATTATTGTACTGTACACGCAGGGCGCTGTATTGCTTTTGCGTATATGAGACCCACAGACTGCTCGTGTAGAAGGTTGTACAAAAGGCTCTAAAGAGAGTTATTTTAACCTCAGCCGAGCAACGAGCAAATCTGCGGGCCACCATGTTCGCTCTAACAGACAACGCCCTGCGTTCTCGCTCAATATCTGCATCATCTACCTCCATGTGTACCTCCATGTTTTGCCATAAGGCATACTAATATCAAGAGTCAAGATGGAGCATGGATTAACAGTTGAATCTGTCAATTGTTTCCTTTTCAAATAATAGGTTTCTTTAAGTAGGAAATCATGTAATATTTTTTTTTTCAAATGTGTACTATTTTGACAGCACCTCCCGAGCTCTGGTCTCCCGCGAATGCGCTGTGTTGATAACGAGGCACCTCCATGTGTCTCTAGATGTCAACACAATTAAAGAATCCTCAAGTCAGTAAAGAGTTGGCAACGAGCTTGTATTTCTGCTGGAGTCGCGAGCGTTCATAGGCTACAGTGTTTGCTTACCATTAGATAGACCATACGCTAATTTTCCACTGTAGTTGTATAATAAACTAATTTTTGCAATATTTGACGTAAACTTACTGACGTCGCAAAGATTCCCACTTGTCGGAATACTGTCAGTGTTACATTTGCGCAATAGTAATATCATGCGCAGAAGCGAAGCAGTACTGCCTTCGCATCCTCCCGCTACCGCGCATCCCGCGCCAGTCAGGAAGCAGTCATTTAAATGTAAGGGCACAGTAAAAAGTAGTACAGAGTTGACTGACAGTTGACACTGACATTTGACAGTTTTCTCATATCGTACCGCCTCCGCACCGACAAATCAGGAAGTTGCCTTAGTTTGAAATCGGGTTGATTTGAGTAAAATTGACTACAAATTTCATCCTCCCAGCATTATTCCACTACAGTTGCTTCCTGAAGGTTAAAGATGGTTCACGCTAGACCGTCCCGTGTCCGGGCCGGCTCTTTTTCTAGTACAAGAAATCGACGGCCGTCGCGCGTCCTGTATTAGAAAACGGGCCGGCCCGGACACGGAACGGTCTAGTGTGTTTGTACCTTAAAGATGATTCACGCTAGACCGTCCCGTGTCCGGGCCGGCTCTTTTTCTAGTACAAGAAATCGACGGCCGTCGCGCGTCCTATATTAGAAAACAGGCCGGCCCGGACACGGAACGGTCTACTGTGAATCATCCTTTACCCGGAGTCCACTACCTAATCTCACCTTCCAACCCAAGGGGAAACTAAATGTGTAAGATCTTTCACAAATACATTTTTTTATTAAATAATGTGTTAGAGCTTTGGCAGCCCTAGCATAGTGCAGAATCAACACGCGGTTCGCGGCAAAGCGCACCTGAGCCCCGCTAAGTAAACATCCCTGAGAAACATCTACCGACACTAAATAGCTAGTCGCCTAGGACAGGGGTCACCAAATCGCGGCATGCGTCTCTTTGATGGGCCAGTTGTGGCTCTTCCATCATCATCATCATCATCGTCATCATATCAGCCGAAAGACGTCCACTGCTGGACATATGCCTCCCCCAAAGAGTGCCACAATGACCGGTCTTGCGCCACCCGCATCCAGCGGACTCCCGCGACCTTTACCAGGTCATCAGTCCACCTTGTGGGGGGGTCTACCATGTCTCCTCAAAAATAAAATGAAATACTTGAAACATGTACATTTGATACGGCTCTCAGTATGCACTGAGCGAAAAAAATACTAATTATTAGTAACTTTTAGTGAATCCCAAGACAAGGAGATTAAATACTAATGGTTACAAAACAGTTTAGTTTTTTTTTTTTTATTAAAAATGGGAATTTGTTACAAGGGCAAATTTTTTGGTATTAGTAAATAACTACTATTATCAAAAACTGGTTTGTAACCGTTAGTATATAATCTCCTTGTCCTGGGATTCACTAAAACTTACTAATAATTAGAATTTTTTTCGCTCAGGTGTGGCTAGCACATGATGGCAACTTCAGTTTGTCGGCTTATCTCGAGCTGTCCGTCACTTTCTAACAGCACCTATCAAAAAAAGACGCATAGCTCGAGATAAGCCGAGATACTCTCGAGGCAATTATCCCCTACTGAGTCCTACTGAGGTTCCCAAACATTTTTGAATTTGGCTAAAGAGCCAAACCAAACCAAACCGCCGAACCGGACCAAAGGGTTAAAAAGTTTGCTGACCCCTGGCCTAGGACATAAGGCCGCGTATACGGACAAGCGGGCCGTTTATTATAAGGCTATGCTTGGTGGCTTGTTTGCCACCGTCGTTACATAAAAAAACCGGCCAAGTGAGAGTCAGACTTCGCATCATATAGGGTTCCGAACAAACCGCAAAATTAAGTTGGTTTGTTTTGGCGCCGCGTTTATCTGTATGGCCCCTCTTAAAACATGTCATACTAAGTTTTGACTATTTGTGTGGCTTTGGGACACTAAGATGCTTATACTGTGAATTCTTTCAGACTGTAGCTCCAACCGTTTGGCTGTAACCCTGTGTAATAGACGACGGACGGACGGACGCGTGAGTGACAGCAATAGGTTGCCGTTTTGACCCATCGGGTACGGAACCCTAAAAAAAACGCCCACACGTACCTAGTCTCCACGCCTACCGACCACCAAAACGCGACCTAAGATTTTCCAATCATGGCGTTATCCATCGGCGAGCCAAGGCGAAGTGGAAAATTTTCTACTACGATCGATAATTAATCTTTGAGCATTATGCCTCACCGTTACTACCTATAATCCTGCGGGACTAGCACAACTGCCACTGCGACCGGACGCGAGAAGCGAAAAATCTACACTCTTCCCACGTCGAGTGAGACAGGAATTGGCTGAGTCGCGCAACTTGGCAGCAAGATGTGGCCCACATCCCGCTAACTTCTGGGCGATACAACATTCATTTGTTTTCTCATCAGTAATAATAGGGATGATGACAGTGATGACACTATAAAAGAAAATCAATAAATCGAAATTTTCTACATAAAGGCTCAAATACTCAATCAAATGGCGAAAAAAGTAATTCAAAAATAGTAGATTGTGTCACAAGGGAGCAAAATGACGTATTTACGGCGTGGGCGTAAATTGAATCCTGAACGAAGCGAAGGATTATATAATAGAATCCCGAGCGTAGCGAGGGATTCTAAAATAGAATCCTGAGCGTAGTGAGGGATTCAAGAATTAACGCCCAAGGTGGAAATAATTTTGCTTCCATGTGACACATACTGCTTTTCACATCACCTATTGAGAATAATAAAAGATCTGAAATAACAATGGTTGTGCATTTATTTTATCAAAATCGATACAATACTTAACTGTCAAAATCGATACAATACAATTACTCGTTACAGAAAAGTGCCACTTTGATCCCTCGTAGCAGGGAAGAAAAGTGCCATTTTGATCCCTCCTAGCAGGGAAGAAAAAGCCCTTATCCGAATAGGTGATGTGAAAATAAATAATTACGTAATTATAAGTCATCAAAGTTTTAAGAGTGGGTATTGGATGTTGGGGATTTCCAGTCTATTTTAGCGGAGCCTTTGTCAAAGGCTGCAAAGTTTGTATACGGTTTTCTTTGTAAATAAGTATACAAATTTTGTAGTTTATTTTTATTTTTTATTTATATATTTTTAGTGTATATATATCTCTCTGATGTAGTAGGTTAGATAGAGGCTTGCTGGAGCTGACATCTTCATACTGACGAAAGCTTCAAAATAAATAAAGAATAAAAAAAAGAGTGGGTATTTTCTGATCTTTTCCGCAAAACGCACCTTTGTATTGAACGATCGTCATTTACTATGGCGCTACTCAACAGTGACGTCACTGTTGAGTAGCACTTTCTCTCTCTAACTACGAACATTCTAACCGTTGTACCTTCGTTATTTTTTGAGATATTTGAATAGGATTTTCACTATTTCGCATAGTTTTATGTTTTCTTTCTATTGAAGTAATAAAAATTTTTGAGTCAACATCCCTATTTTTCTTAGGACATAGATTCCTAGTTAGGGATAGGAACGAATGCTATATGTCCGACATATAATCGATCATGTCTTTCGCGGTCTCAGTTAAGCAGTCGACCTATAAGTAGCTAGCAGGTAAAGAGAAATCGTCGGTCAAATTTCAATTCCGAAAGATTAACTTAAGAATCTCTGGACGTCTGCGGCCGTGAGAGAATCCCTTAGCGACTTTAAAATAACCACGCAATGTCTAATCTAATCAAATGATAAACAAATAAGCAATCTTACTCCGAATACTTAAGGTTCCAAATAAAGTGAACCATGAATCCACAATAGGAGTTAGCTATAGTTATCAAATCATCTTAAAACTGGTAAAATCACTCGATTTATCCAAACTGAGCTTTACCACAACGGAATAAGGGGTTAGGTGAACGTATTTCTGAGATGCATTTCTGCAGATTTGCATGCAGGATGCATCACTTTTGAGTTCACACGGCGACCACCAGGACTGGTAGATAGTCAGCGTAATATAAGATGTGAATAAACTGGAATATCAACTGAATCTGTGCGGAGCGCTCGTGGCCCAGCGGCGCCTGCGTACCGCTTGCGGTATCTAAGGTTAAGCAACGTGGGCAGCGGTCAGGACCTGGATGGGTGACCGCTTTGAGTGGTGTTAACTAAGCGCTCCCGTGCTTTGGAAGGCACGTTAAGCCGTTGATCTCGGTTGCTGTCTATGGCAGCAGTCGTTAAGCCAAGTTGGAGGCCTTCGGGCGGTTTGAGAACTTCCAAAAGTCAAGTTGCCCACTCACTTGACAAAGCCTAATCTCAATAAGGTCTAGTTTCCCCTCGGGGTTGGAAGATCAGATGGCAGTCGCTTTCGTAAAAACTAGTGCCTACGCCAAATTTAGGGATTAGGTAGCGGACCCCAGGCATCCTTCAGAATGCAACTGTACTGGGATAACGCTAGGAGGATGATGATTGACTGAATCTGTGCAGTTTGGATCCTACTATTATTGAAAGATTTAAATTCGGGTCTTTAAACATTTCATTATTAGCTAACAGCAACTAACAGGAATTTTGCTAATAACAATAATGGGTTAGGTTGTCTGGAAGAGATCGCTCATTAGCGATAAGACCGCCTGTTGTTTGCCTCTACTCATTGTCATTATGTACTGTTATGTGTTACTTTTGTTGAGGTTATGCAATAAAGAGTATTTGTTGTTTGTTGTTGTTGTTTATTTCACTTTTTGAGGTCACTCTACGTTTCGGATGTGTCTTATCCTCGGCCACGAGGACACTGAGGTACAAACGCTCATCTATTTAGGCTTGTGTCCTGGTTTTAGTGATATAGGTAATAGTGATTGTTTATTTTCTAAATAACAATAACTAAAATAGTAAAAAAAAAACAATTTAAACATACCTATCAAAAACGGTTCTCCCCAACTTAACCTAATCTCGTTAGTGCTAATTTCATTACACTTACCAATGTTCGATATAATTTTCATTAGCCCTAATATTGAGATATCTAAACTTGTATGACATCATTATTTGCTGCGCCTAATTTCACACTTCCTAAACTTTTCTTAGACAAAACATCAAACATGCTAATATATTAAGAACTAATCATTGTTATTTCTTATTATTACTAAGCCTAATGATTAATGTGCCTAATGATTACTACGTTTAATGAAAACTACACCTAATTCCATTACACCTAAAACAACTAAGGGATTTGTCAGATTTAGATTTAGATTAGATTTAGATTTATTTATTTCATGAGAAAAATTACAATATAAATTTGCATACAATGTAAGAATTATAAGAATCAGTGTTTTTTTACTTGCCCTACTATCGTTTACCCTAATATTTTACTAGACCTAAGATCCCTCAGAGCGGAATAGGCTCCCCGCATGAACGGGTTACCGTCGACACGCTGGCGCGTCGTCAAACTGTCAAATTTGACACATCTGTCAGATAGGTATTGTCAAAGTTCGGTTAGGTTAGGGTTCACTTACATCCCTTAGAGCGGAATAGGCACCCCGCATGAGCGGGGTGCCGTCGACACGCTGGCGCATCGTCATACTGTCAAATTTGACACATCTGTCAGATAGGTATTGTCAAAGTTTGGTTAGGTTAGGGTTCACTTGCATCCCTTAGAGCGGAATAGGCACCCCGCGGGAGCCCCGGGGTTTGTAGTTTTAGGGTTCAAAACATTAGGGCTAACGAAATTAGGTAAAAAATTCTTAGGGCTAACGAAGGACAACCATCAAAAACGTACCTATTAAAAATAACATAAATGTCTAGAAAGTTCATGTAGGAATACAACTAAACTACCTACTTATATTCCGATTATTCCGCCATTAACCTACGTGTAACAATTAAATCGGATGTGTTTTTTTTCCAAGATGTAAATCTGAAGTCAAAGTGCAGTTGGATGCTCGGCCGCTCTGTATTTAAAGTACTCACACACAAAGAACGTACCTACAGGAAAACTTGGGATTCAATAAACAGAACGTGTCAAAGATTAAAAGATTCTAACAGACTGGACGCATAGCTATAATTGTTTTTGCGACAAAACGAACTGACGCGTATTATGGTCGTAAAAATTATCACGTGATAAACGACAAGATGGAACCTCTCACTTATCTTTATATATATTTACGGCGAGGGCGGCATAATGAATCCTGAGTGAAGCGAGGGATTCAAAAATAAATTCAAGTGCCCAAGACGGAAATAATTTTGCTACCAGTACCATGTCATCGATTTTAGTAATAATGAAAACTGCATTCATTTAAAAAGAAACTTGTACTTAGCTCGGGAAACGAAACCCGGACTTTTTGAAAAATAAAACCAACCCTATTTCTATTTAGATATCGGTGCAGGTCATAAGCAGTGAATTGTACTATGAAACTTGATATCTAAAACGAATAAAATGCATTTTTTTTTTTTCATATCTTTTAATTTAATTAAGTAGATGTTTGAAATGACAACCAAGACAACACCTTTAGATAATGTTTTTAATATTATATATTGCCTTAAACAAGTGAGTGGTTTGACTTTGAACCTTTACATGTTATATTGAGGATAATGCATATAACATATAAGTACATATCGCGAACATACCAAATATTATACTTTATCCTCCCTTTTTGTTTATGGAGTTTGCAATTCGCATAAATATTGCCTTAATACCGATTAAAGTTAACACTTAGGAACACTCCTAAGTAAACGAGCTAAGCTTCGGATATATAAGACCGTGATCCGCCCCATCTTAATGTATGGGTGGAGGCCTGGACGTTGACACTTAAGGAGGAGCACAGCTTGTTAGTAGCAGAACGTAAGGTGTTACGAAAAATCCTGGGACCAGTTAAAAGAGACGATGGGTGTCGGAGGATCCTTAAAAATGCCGAAATAGTAGAGCTGGTAGCCGAACCAAACATTATAGGTGAATCCAAAGCACATCGTCTTCGCTGGCTTGGCCACCTAGAGAGGATGGAAGAAGATCGCCAGGTGAAGAGAGCATACTTGGGCCGACCGACCGGACGACGTCCCGTGGGTCGCCCCAAGTATCGCTGGAGGGATGTGGTGGAAGCGGACCTGCGTGAGCTCGGAGCTGGTACAAGCTAGCGAGACATTGCGCAGAACCGAGCAAAGTGGCGTGCTCTTGTGTCGGAGGCCAAGCCTCATTTTGGGTCGTCGTGCCAGCCCAGTTAGTTAGTTAGTTAGTTAGTTAAAGATGTCAATGTGATTCAGTTAATATCGTTGAATGAAATTAATTTCATTTATTTTCTTCTCTTAATCACTCATTACTTACGTCATACGTACTCACTCTTACTCACATACAGTTTAGAAAACGTTCCATATACGTGTTATTTAAGGATAAAAAAAATCTCGACCTAATTAGGATAGTCATGCATTATTTATACATATCGTGAATCATTAGGTATCCTTAGATATGATTTCCGCTACCCTAATATTGTCTAGAAGAGTTCGCTCTTTAACGATAAGACTGCCCGTTATTTGACTCTACTCATTGTCATTATGTACTGTACTGAGTTATTTTTGTTGAGGTTGTGCTATAAAGAGTATATTGTATAAAAAAAAAATATTTAAAAAGTATTTTGTATTGTGTTGTCATGATCGCCATCAGCCCGAGTCAGTCCACTGTTGGATATACGTCATATAGGCTTCTCCCATGGCACGCCACGGAGCTCTTTTTCCCCCCAGGGAGAGGTTATCCCACTCTTTATCTGTTACTGGCCGCTTTGCTGGCCAAAACAGGAATCCAAACAACAAAAAAAAAACGCCACTGAGCTCGTTCTTCAGCCCTTCTCGTGGATATGGATAGTCGAAAAATACAAAACAAGTTATTTTTGTGAAACTCTATTGAATCACTAATTCTCTAGAGCTGCAGCTAGAGTCCAGCAAATGCACAGTGTGGCTAGCACATAATGGCCTCGAGAGTATCTCGGCTTATCTCGAGCTATGCGTCTTTTTTTGATAGGTGCTATTAGAAAGTGACGGATAGCTCGAGATAAGCCGACAAACTGACGTTGCCATCATGTGCTAACCATCATCATCATCATTTTCAGCCTGTAATCGCCCACTGCTGAGTATAGGCCTCTCTAGTCATACTGGTATAAAACGCAGAAGAAACTAACCTCTGTGAGGTTTGTCACATTTAGGCCAAAACGTTCGACGTAATCGCTTTTCAACTTGCAGCGGACGCGATGTCAAGGGTCTGCCGGTCCAGGTCCGTATGAATATGCAAACCGATCAATACGTCTGTCGATCAGATGTTTATCGAATAAAATATAGAACCCACTGATTAATCGAAATACACAGCGAACGATTAGATTATTAGCTGATTGTGGGAATTACCTGATTCCTAGTTTCGGAATTTTTATGATCAGGTTTATCACAGATTAAGTAGGTGTCTTTATTGAAATAGATATGTAGTTCAATACAAGAAAACCCCCCATCTCTATTATAATATACTCTGATGATCCGGCCGAACTGCGAACTACAGTCCTGTTCTTTACTATCACGTATAAGTGCAAAAGGGACGAATGCTATAATATGTCCGACATAAACCGTTGTTTTGCAAGTGGCCTTTTTACCAAAGAAACTATTGCATATTCTTATTTATTTAAAATATATTGCTTAAATTACTAGCGTCTAACGATATTTATTAAAATACTTAAGTAGTACCCATAAGCAAAAATGTAATTGTTATCCTTTGATCCTGGATAGAAATGGAATCGATCGACATCAAAAAAAAGGTTGTCAAAAATGATCTTTTTCTGGCATCCAATTTTCATTCATTTGAAATCGAGGGAAGGTCTTCTTAAGACCATTTTTACGTTGCAGCACGGGATCTGGTAGCTGCTCTCACTGGCTCAAAAAGAACATCCAGCCTGTATATTTATAACTTGGAAAGCACGAATCGTATAGGTACATACCCCAACTCATCTATAAACATGCTGCTGATCTCAAGTGTCTTTGCCACATTAGGGCAGTCATTAGGTAATATAGATTAGGTACAACTACAAGTGAAGAGAAAGCCCATTACTTAATGATCTAGAGACAGAGAGGAATGCTAATGATCTTGCGTAAGTCTTCATTGAGCAGATGGTCAAGCTTCCGATGACTAAGAGGTAGATACTATTAATGAAACGACCGAACGAAATGGGTGAGGACCAAATTTTTGGCATGTAGTTAAGGCATTTAATACGCCTACGTGTTAATTCAATTTCATTTATTCAAGAGACCTACTTGGATCAATGATTGTTAGTATCACTATAATAAAATTAACCTAAGATTAGTACAAATAAATTACAATTAATACAAATAAATTATGTTAAAACTAAAACACAAAAAAATTATTGATTCCGTTGTGACTCGAAAGTTACTAATTGACCGACAAATTTCCAAAAATTGGGTCCTCACCCTAATTCTCCCTGTCAACACCTTTGCAAGGATAATTCATTATTTGTATGTTTTTTTATACCACGTCGATGGCAAACAAGCGTACGGCCCGCCTGGCTCACCTTAAGTGAGCCACCTCACCTCACTTACCTCCCAAACATGACTGATCGCGAATTCCTGTAAAGAAAAGTTTGACAAGTCATTGCGCATGCGGCGTCCGCACGCGTCGTCATCCGGTCGCTTTCGCGAGCGAAATCACTAATCATGTGTGATGGGACTTTTGCACCGAGAGATGGCGTTGTCACCGACGAGAAGTTAAGGTACTTACAGTTTAGTGCTGGATTCTGTACATTTATTGATTTATATTTTGTATTTCATAGGAACAGGTAGCGGACCTCGGGCTACCTTCGGGCACAGATTATATAATAGTTCTTCGAACTTCGGGATGCAACTGTACTGGGATAACGCTAGGAGGATGATAATATGTACTTCATATATGTACGTACATTAGAAAAAAAGTTTGTTTACATTTGTATATGAAAGTACATATTTAAAAAGCAATATTCTGTACCTAGCATATTTAGGAAGCCTTACAAGAACTATTATGTAAGTACATAGATTAAGACACTGTAATAATGACATTTATTTTAGTTTTACTTTATGAATGCAATCAATTATTAGATATATTTCAAAATTTTAAATTATGTACCTCTTAGATTATATAGGTAGTGTATAATGTATTTTATTTTAATTTAATTTTTTGTATGTATTCGCATGTTAGGTACATGTACTTATAGCAAAAAAAAAAACTTACGCGAAATGAATATGCAGTGGTACCCCAATCTATCGATCGAGCATCATCATCATTCGAATCATGATCATTAGCCGAAAGACGTCCACTACTGGACATAGGCTTCCCCCAGAGAGCGCCACAACGATCGATCGATCGAACGATCATACTTAGGTAATTGGTTTAGCCACGATTATATGACACGTAGGTAGTCTGTAGGCATTGACCATCATTTATTTGCAGGACATTATTATGAGAAATATCTAAATATAAAAAACCTAATTAGTGCCTTATGTGACAAATTTAACAAAACAATATATACTAAAGGTATTATGTTAATAAAATCATCACTTAACCAATTCCCTAACAAGTTAACATGTTGAAACGCTTGACATAAAAATTAAAATACTTAATTACAAAACGCACCTAAGATGAAACGCTGGTTATTATAATTAAGTGTTGCAGTCAGACCTTGCTATTACTTTACGCTTCGCGGGTAAACACATAGTAATGAGGGCGCGTCGTATTACTATATGCGTATACGCATGTGAATGATCCGAATAATGTTGTAAGGACACGTGCTGAAATGTCAGTTCATCAAACAAAGAGTGCACTGTAATGGTGTAAGGTCCGACCAAGAACATCTTTTTTTGTCTCGGCCGTGACCGAGACCGAGAATTTAAAAATGAGAGAAATAACTCCAATTTCTATTTATTTATTTATTTAGCAATCAAATACATCGATGTTGTAAGATAAAAATAGCAATTTTTCCGCATTGTGCCCACTGAGATTGTGTCTACGCTCTTCGTTTGAAATTGCGGCAAAGTCATATTTGGTTTGAAAAGTTCATACGTAACCAATCAACATCGCGAAAATCAATGGTTAACAAAACTACCAGCCATAATAGAACACATCGTGCGGCTCCACAGGCGCATTCACTAATCTTAGATCGTTGCAAATTCTCGGCTACGGCCGATAATCTCGGCTCGTTTTGGCCGAGACCGAGTTCTCGGTTCTAATTTTGGCCGAGAATAGTCAGTACCGAGACCGAGATCTCGGTCGGACCTTATAATGTTGTATAGTGCGTGTCATCCACGAATTCCAATCCGTACAATTGCGCATAGATTAGTTTGAGATTCGCTGTGGAGGGGCGCGTCGGTGTGGATGGCCCCACACTCAAATTCAAATTCAATTCAGACGGACATTATATTACATATAAGAGCGATAGGTATCCCAGGGATCCCCGATATTATCAATCAGATTCATTTTCACTTTTATTTATTCACAATATACGATTACATTATAAATTACATGTCAATTCATTGCATTGTCTGTCGACTCATTAAATGCACTACGACTTATCATTTCCAGCGGTAACTTATGAATGCTCTCTAATTATATATTTGCCTCAGCTGCAGTTTACAGTCCTTTCATTTCAATTTCATTAATGCAGTTTACATAGTCCTTTCATTTCATTTCAATAATAGGCAAAGTATTTATTGAATACGTTCTAGCCAGTTGCATTGTAGTTGCAGTTGAACTCTATTCCGTTACAATAAGGGTGATGCCTGCTAACTGGCTGATATAGTAAGGTTAATGGCGTGATGCAGAATCAAAACATGTTTGTCTATGTGTGCACAGCTGGTTGCGATGTTCATCTGACGAGATATATGTTTGAAAACTTGAGGAAAATATGATATTGTTTTGTTTTCACACGATGGTTGCAAGCCGTATTAATGGGTATAACTACAGAGGAATTACATCTCTCCCGAGTCCCGAGGATACGGCGTCATAGAATAAGTAATAGTACTACGTACAGAAGTCCCACTGTTAACAAATCCCCAATTTACAACCCCAAATTATAATAGCGAAATAACAAACTTTGACCACACCAAGCGAATGACGCGACGACGCGACCGTCCGGTAGCAATGCACGGCAGCCACTGAATCCTACGGTACTTGCAGCGGGGCGGCGAACTGACGGAGTGTTGAGAGGTTGAGAGTGATGCTGCATTATGTCTCTACTCTAGCTATACAATACACGATTCCTCATGCTATGGGAGCTCAAGAGGCGATTTCGAGATTTACTCAAGCGCGTCAGATAAGTCAGATTAAGACATGGGAGATACCTTGCGCTATTTTTTTTTTTTTTTTTTCCTTATAGTTCTGGAGCGAGCCTCCATTTACTAATAGTCTGTCTCCGGGGCGCCCCGAAGGGGTGCCCCGGGTGCACGGGTACAAACGATAACAAGTATGGAAAGAAAAGAAGTTTGCCTGGGGCCTTAAGGGCCGCAGGTCTTTTCCTCTGATTAGAGGGGTCTGAGGTCATAATAAAGTTAGAATCTAGGAGTTATATGTATATAAATGGTCAGTAGCGTCAGTCTGTTAAAACAGCCCAATACGCACATTGCCATTAATTAGTATGAAATTCGCTGTGGAGCGGCGTCTTCGTGGACCTAGTAAGACGTTTATTTGAAATAGAGTCTCAAGAGGACAGGGATCTACGACTGGCTACTAGACGAAAGGATCTGCCACAAGCTATGGTTACGCGGCTGAGAGTGGTCAAGTGCGCTGAGGAGTGTGAAGTTGCCTACGGAGTTGAAGTCGCTAACAAATTGTAACAAATTTGCTGTCAATCTTAAAAAAATACTGCTGAAACCATGCTGAAACAGTGCTTATATTCTGTGGAAGAGTTTATGACATCAAGTTTATAATGGACCTCTATTATTGTTTAATAATTCATGACATATTTGTATTATTATTATTTTCGATTTAGTGTAGAAATAATCCTATTTGAACTGTTTACTTTTATTTAATTAATTTTGACATTGTTAATTTAATTTATTTAAATTTTTAATGTATACCTATGTAATTAATGTAATTTCAAACACAATTCTTATTGTTAATGAATAAATGATGATGATGATAACACGCACTATACCGATACTCCACATTCAAATTCAATAAGACGGACATTACTTAAGTATATAAGAGCGATATCCCTGGGATATCCCTTTCTGTCAGTTGAGCGAAATGGCCTTATCTCCGTCATTAAATCGAGTGGAATCGCGCTAAAGTCACGCACACTGGATTTTCATATATCGCATTATTCATAACAATAGTTTTCTATATATTATTCTCGAGCGTTGCACCGGGGTCGTTGGCCGCTCTGACAATACGAAATGACAATATTTACTCGGCAAGAGGAGCGATATCGCAAACAAATATGTGCCCAAACGATACGATGTGTCGGGATGGGTGACCTCCAAGCATTTGATCTTAGACGCTTGCTAGGTTTGTGTCATTCTTGATCCAGTACCAACAGTCAGTTGACGATCACTTTCACTTTTTAATTTTTGCCCCCTGGCTAGATGCTGGCCAAGAGCAAGCCCATTTTTAATTTAAAAAAAAACTTCTGCCATGGTAGTTATCCTGCCTACAAAGCTATAGGTCCCGTATTCGAATCCCAGTCAATTTGTGTGATCAGC
Organism: Cenopis cana; assembly: GCA_951800055.1. Taxonomy (NCBI): domain Eukaryota; kingdom Metazoa; phylum Arthropoda; class Insecta; order Lepidoptera; family Tortricidae; genus Cenopis; species Cenopis cana. Next base: position 5,072,645 of record OX637495.1, read on the forward strand.
ACGAATATTTGTTCCATTCTTGGATGTTTTGTATGTATTTATGTAACTAACTATCTATATACGTATACCATACATACGTATATGTGTACCTTTGCTTAGTTTGGGACTAGGTTGATTTGTGTAAGATTGTATTTACACACATATTTATTTCCTATTTACAGTAATTACAGTAGCATGATAACCCTGGACTCTCCCGCATGAGAGCGCAGAATGGCGGGCCAGTGGAGTTACACATAACCCGTCATCCCCTGGATATCTTGGTGAACTAGGTTCGAAAGTTTTCTACACACAAAAGGACCATTATTAGGTGTCGACACTAAAACGATATAATAAAAGGAGCCTTATCGACGTGGCCTTAAAGTAACCTTTGAAGAGAATGACACATTGATTAAAAGAGAACAATTAACTTTAACGCGTGTAAGAATTGAATAAGTTTAATACAGATTGGAATTAAGAATACCTAGTAGATTGTACAAATGTACACCAAGGGGGTAAAGCACTGTTTTTATGAGTACCTACTGAGTGCAGTGAGGGATATAAGCGCGCCCGAGACAAAAACAGCTTTATCCCCGAGAGTAACCAATAATAAGTAATAATGTCGCGGGAGTAATCTAGATGAAGCTGGTGGCGCAGGATCGGTCATTGCGGCACTCTTCCAGCAGATGTCTTTCAGCTCATATGATGATGGAAGTGAAATGAGTTCAATCTATCAAATCCCACAATAGTTTAGTTAATCTTGCATTAGATTATTATCGTAAATCGGGCTTATACTTCATATACCTAGTGTTTACAGAGCGCTCAGAAAAAGCATAAGTAATCTGAATAATCTCATCAGCAATCTGCTCATTACTGCACTAGTACAATTATTGCACAATAGAAGGCCGGCACACGCCAGAACAATCTCTTATGTAGCGCTCACTGCCACTGTAATTGTGGGTGTAGCTAGTAATTACTCGCAGATTTGTCTGTTTGTTTTTCTTGGTTCAGTGGCACGTGCTTTAGAGCATTTTTTTTTATACTACCGAACTGTTTGTATGAAAAAGGAGAGAAGTTTGCCACCGGGGTTGTATTACGACGTTGGGAAACAACCTACGGCCGAGCTGATGGTAAGCGGACACCGTAGCTTATGGACGCTTGTGACTCAAAATACCTGCATCGATGTTTTTAAAAAGCGTCTTCGTTTCAGCTTGGGCAACAAATGCTTTCATATATCCGGATTTCTGGCTGTTTTCCTCTACAGGTCGCATTTCTCAACCGATTCTCAGGAAATTTTGTAAGCTGGGGACCGATTTTTGAGTTTCGAACGGTCGACTTTTCACTCGAGATCTGACAAAAAACGATGACATGCTATTTTTGACATTCGAGCGATAGAAAATTCGAAGTCGAGTGGTACTGACCACTCGTATTCAATTCTATCAGTAGAATTTAGTACCCACTAAGTAATTCATCCCGAATATATTTACTTTCTACTTGAATTTAATATTACGCTAATAATATAAATTTTCTCAAACATGCTCGGACATGTATGTGTGTGTTAATGGCACGAAATGAAGAAATTAAGTTTCTTGCTAATGGCGCCCTACCTACACTACCTATGAAAGCCCTAAGAAAAAAGATTATTGGCCGCTACTCTAACTTTTTAAATTTGCTTACATTATTAAACTGACAAAGGAAAAATTACATACTGCCAATGCCAACCACCACTAGACTCTTTAACCATACTTGCACATTTAAAAAAAAACTACCATGTCTGTCTAGTAGGTATATTTATGTGCGGCTATACCTACATGGCTTGTTCAAATGGCATGTTTAAAAAAAAGCGGCCAATCATCTTTTTTTGCGAAATATCGTCATTATACTCGATTTCGACTAATTGAGGGATAAGGATTTGAAAACGTTATCCCTGAATTAGTCGAAATCGAGTATAAAGAGGGTTTTCGCAAAAAAAAAAAAAAAAAAAAAAAAAAAAAAAAAAAAAAAAAAAAAAAAAAAAAAAAAAAAAAAAAAAAAAAAAAAAAAAACTGGCTCTAGTCAGCAATACTTCACGGCCTCTGCAGTAGTGTACTATTATTGTATAATAAGAATTCGGCCACCAACCGTGTCAGTTGTAAAGAAGCGGAATGACGGGATTAGTCATTTCGTCACGTATTTTAGTGCAATTAAATATTACAATTCTTACTGTCCTTTTTTGTAACTAACAATATGCAAAATATCGATTTCGAGTGGTGACTCTCAAAAATAGCTCTTATTAGGTTCACGCGACAATAATCGTGACAATTTGCCGCGTGTGACTATTTTCTACCACTCGCTTTTGAATTCGAGCGTTCGAAACTCAAAAATCGGCCCCCTGATCAGGTTCGATAATCGAAATATTTTTTGTCAATTCAGTTCTTGGATTTTTTTTCTGGCAGAAACAATGGGGGTTAAAAATATGTAATAAATATCACTGGGTCTAGAGCTCATTATAACAAATAGCAGATAGTATGACATGACACCAACCTCTAGTAGTAGATTAAGTAGATTTAGACGTCTTCATAAGTATTAGATAAATTTCAATCAAGGGGTTACCAAATACTCAGCTGAAAAATTACGAAGCGTGTTTTTTAAACTTAAAGCACTAAATACAAATACAAACTTCTACACTCATTTTATTAGTGCAGAAAAACCGCAGCCAGCGGTAACTGACACTGGCCGGTAGGAATTTCTAACGAGCAATCACGCTCGCTAAGAAAAAAGTTAAGATTCTATTTCGCGCGCTTCCGCGCCCTCGCGTGATGAAAATGATGTATCGGCCACTCGGCTTTCTTTCACTTTCCGTAGAGAATAAATCGTTTTCGTTTTACTGTTCCCGGTTTTTTATTAGTGACGTGAGTAACTGTAAGCTGATTACCGCAGTGGCATAAGTTTGAACTGAAGTCGGTGGTAAATAGTAATGCCTTATTTTCTTCTAACAATTTAGTAAGTATACGTTTATTATACAGGTACTTACTTTTTTAATATTCAGTGCATGTAAATACGAATCGATGTAATTGAGGAAAAATAACAAGTTCTGAATTCGAATGTAACTAGGTATTATTTTATATTTTTTTCCGTTAAGTGTTGCACCTATCTCTATTTTAACAAACTGAGATGTACTTTAGGATGGAAAATGTTATGAGTGGCTAGAAACAGTCGTATAAACAAATATACCTAATGGTAGAACTTGAGAGGCCTTGTTTCGGAGGCGGTCTAGGTTAGGTTAGGTTAGGGTACATATATATCCCCCCCGAGGGTGCCCGCCTTGCCGGGGCGGGGGGTTTAGTAATCGTGGACTGGTCACCCACGGTGAAGCTAAGAGGCACCAGGGCCGGCTGGTTCGCGCTGCCGGCTGGCCCGAGGAGGGCGCTCCCAGCGGGCTTGGCTAACCCGTTTGGGATGCGTTGTGGTGGGACCGCAGAAGAAGAGGAGTGCCGGTATTGAGGCGCGCCGTTCTCCCTATCTTCTGCGGCCGAGGCGGGATTGCAGGGGGAGAGGCGTGATGGTATTACGGTGCGCCACTCTCCCGACCCCCTACGACCTTGGCGGGGCCGTTCCGCGGTAGCGGCGTCGGTGGGACCGCAGAGGAAGAGGAATGCCGGTATTACGGTGCGCCGCTTTCCCTATCCTCTGCGGCCGAGGTGTGATTCGTCGCGGAACCACAGACCTGATCCGCCACCGGGTGCCGGAAGTTTTTCGGCACCCATAACCTCCTTGTAGCGGACTCGGGGGGGTCCGCTACTGTACTAGTGGGAGGTCGAGGAGGAAGGCGCGCCGATAACATCTGGCGTGCCTGACGTGGAGGGCCTCCGGGCATCCGCGATGGAGCCGCTTGGGGGCGGCTGACGCCGGCGGGGTCGCGGAAGATTTAACGTTCCCGTAACCTCGCCACAAGGCGACGAGGCGGCAGATAGGGGGGTTTTTAGTGGGTACACCGTTAGGTCTCATCAGCCTGAACGGGAGTCCCACATAACCACTCGGGTCACCCCCCGCGCCCGGGTGGTATGCGTAACGCATTTTCCCACCCGGAAAAAAAAAAGGTACATATATATGGTATATGCGATATGCGAAGTCCGAGTCTACTGTAACGACTCGATCAGGTAGGTACACTGTGCCCGGAGTATATATGTAGCTACTTGTATGTTAGATTTTAGAGAAGTTACTCCCTTGCTTGATGCTTCTATGCAGAGGGGTGGTCGAGTTTCTCTGCACTGACTGACCTACCTGTAAGTAAGTATACGCGAGTTTACAGTTGGGAACGGACCCCTAAATTACCTTTGACATGACGTCTGCCCAAGAGGACAAAGTTACAAATTTTCACATCTCATTTCCTGATCGGCCCCAGGATGCACTAGAATGTTATGCTCGCGCCACAACAGCGATAGACTATTGTAGTAAAGGATAGCTAGTCTATATTTTGTAAACTTGCCCGAACGTCCCGTCTAACTATTTTTTCCGTTGTCAGCCATGTTTGTAAACGGTGGCGTTCGTGAATGAATTTCGAACGGTTTCCGCAATTCGGCGGGAACGCGCGTACGCACACATCGGCGATTGATTAGATATGTGTGTTAATGAGTACAGGGCCGCGATTCCACCTGTCGTAATGACGAAAGAAGAAAAGTAGATATTATATTTAGGATCAGTGCCAAAGTGCAGTACAGGGCCGCGATTCCATGCACCCTGTCGTAATGACAAAAGAAAGAAAGGAGATGTTAGGATCAGTGCCGCGATTCCACCTGCCATAATGACGAAAGAAGAGATGATATATTAGGATCAGTGCCAAAGTGAACCACAGGCTTCACCGAATACCGGCTACCTACTAGTTTTAGGGCGGATTTGTCAATCTCCAGATAAAATAATACGTCATATAAATGCGTCTTTTTCTTTCATTTGACTTTAGAAAAAAAAAGTCGTACATAATTTTACCCGACGGAATTTCTTGTCTGCGGATTGAAAAATGATTTCTAGCAATCAGCTTAGGCATATAAATTCTGTGGTTAAACGGTTTGAACCCACGTTTTGTTAACAGATTTCCCGGCATTTGCTGAATAAAACCATTAACAACAACTTATTTTATGTCACACCTGGCCATAAAGTGGCCATTATCGCACGCTCCGCGCGCGAAAAAACCCACTTCCTGGCCAGGGGGTGACATAAAATTTTGTACTTACCACGGGCGATAATAAAGAAAGCCTCAGATCGCATATTTATCGCCCTTGCCTTCGGCTCGGGCGTAAAATACCTGCGATCTGAGACATTCTTTGTTTTATCGCCCTTGGTAAGTAATGTACTATTATTAAGTAATAGGTACGTTATTATTGATACCTATATAAAATGATCTATATACGATAAGTAGGTAATATAAGTTAAATGTAGTATTGTATGAACATGGTATAATGAGATTTTAATAAACTAAAACATTATCCTTAATTACATAATTTATTACATTATTTAATCGAAGCCATATTACGTAATTTTCCGTATCTGCCATGACCAGCCATGACATAGGTAATGGTTTCGGTTATTGCCAAAGAGACTACGTCAAACTGATGAAAATTAGTCACTAATTTCATTACTTATCCTTTCACTCCTTATACCTACATATCCTGCGGTTAATAATTAAACTTCGCATAACTAAAATCAAATGAGAAACGATCGCACTATTCGCCAACAAACTGCCCTCAGTTTGGCGAAATTTACTGTATACCTACCACCTAAGTTTGTTTTTGAATATAAATAAATAAAATAATAAGTATAACACAATCAATATAAATAACTACATAATTAATACAAATAAAAATTAAATATTAAAAAAAAAAAAATATTTAATTAATTGTACCTAACTGTAAAGAAAAAATACATTTATGATTTAACATATCCCATTTCCAGTACCTGTTAACCTTGATCATTATCGATAATGAGTAAATAAGTAAGTACATAAGATACGGGACTGTACTTTGTCAAGTGACAAAGCGGATAGATAAGATTTAGGCGACTTCCTGACTTGGCGGGGCGGGATCGATATGTGACATTTTCTTCAATTCAATTCAATTCTTTAAAAAATGGCTTCCATCAAATTTATGATGATTACGCCAATGTCACGTGTTCAATGACGTTGTTCGGTAACGACGCCATGACAGTAGATAAGGTTTTGTACGGTAAATGGATTCTGCTCGTCGTCGCCCCGGGCACGTGTGCTCACCAACGCGGCGACGATCAAAATCCGACATTTTCTTCTTTGACGTAAACTTACTGACGTCGCAAAAATTCTCACTTGACATAATACTGTCAGTATTACGTTTGCGCAGTAGTAATATCATGCGCAGAAGCGAAGCAGTACCGCCTTCGCATCGTCCCGCTATCGCGCATCCCGCGTCAGTCAGGAAGCACTCATTTAAATGTAGGGGCGTAGTAAAAAATGGTATCGCGTCGACTGACAGCTGACACTGACATTTGACACTTTTCTCATATCGTACTGCCTCCGCACCGACAAATCAGGAAGTCGCCTTAGTCTTGTTTGTCCAATAGGTAACGAACATCTTAGATTAACATTTGATAGATAAATCTTGAAATGGGGAAAGAGAATTTATAAGTAGCTATAGCACAATTCGGTTATATAAAACAACAGAAGAACGGAATATTAGAATTTATAAGCGCTCGTGGCCCAAAGCGTGCCGCGTGTGATATGCGAAGTTAAGCAATGTCGACCCAAGTCAGTTCATGGATGGGTGATCATTTTGAGTAATTATTATCTGAGTGCTCCCGTGCTTTGGAACGCACGTTAAGCCGTTGATCCCGGCTGCTGTCTATAATAACAGTCGTTAACCAAGTTAGAAGCCTTCATGTGCCTTGACAACTTCTAACAGTCAAGTTGCCCACTCACTTGACAAGCCTTATCCCAATAAGGTCTAGTGTCCTCTCGGGTTGGATGGTCAGATCGCAGTCACTTCCGTAAAAACTAGTGCCTACGACAAACTTGGGATTAGGTAGCGGACCCCAGGCATTCTTCAGGATGCAACTGTAGATACTGGGATAACGCTAGGAGGATGATGATAAAAATTTACGATAGAGTAGAGAGTCATCCTATCGTCCTAAATATACATTGACGTCGTAATTTCGAGTTTCCTAATCCTTTTTCATAAGAAAACAATTTTATCCCACAGACAAAGGTTTATCTTATCTATTCGCGTGATATCGAATATCAATTAATGTCATGGCGAGATATTATTCTTTATTGAAAACATCTAAGTGTACCTAGCTTGTGAGCTAAATTGTCAGTTTACTTTTTTTCATTTACTTTCATTTTGTCCGCATTGTTGCATTTATGTTGGATACATGTAATACTTAGCATAGAATTTGCCATCTTAATGGCAAATATAAAGTGCATTACCGGCAAGTGGGCATTTGAAACTGATACTAATACCTACTTAAGATGTTCCATTAGCAATTTGCATTATTTACCAAATAACTAGACTAGATTCAAGTCTAGACCAAAAACCAATAATCAACATATCAAGCTCTCAACCACGACCATTATAATTTCGTGAGTCATTTTAAAACTGTATTACACGTCAGCTGAGTCAGCGTTGTTGGTGATGAACGCGCTCAACTTGAAGAAGAACTCCCGAAGCGTTCGAAACATGTCGCCCGGAGTAACAATTATTACGTGAGTTTTAACCGTTTAGTGTAATATAGTCACAACCATTAATTCGATATTGCTTATCTCTATCTAAATCCAAGCCGAAGCAAACATTTCTTATCGGGTCATTTGACGAGGAAACGGCCATCTAGCGCCCATACTAGCAAACTACCAACCTGACCTCCGACCACATATAGTTTACACGTATCCGGAGATCAAGTATATTGGTCCTCACAGATGAGTATCGTTTAGTTGAAATTGTTATAATTATGTCCGTCATTTTACAAAATTGACATTAGATTTTGAATCTCCTTGTTTAGATCATAAAGTCGCTTTTTGGATGGACTAATTTGATACAACTAGGCCAATTTAAATTATTTCATGTACACGATGACCACGTGTTGACAGATGCGCGTAAGCAACTCGCTTAGAACCGAAACGTAGTAAGTACGTTTATATATCGCGGTTTTGTCCTACGTTCTCTATGTGGATGCTCAAAATTTGACCGATACTGGAGGTCACCGGAGATGTAGGGTCGAAGTGTATTGATTTTTGGAATATTTGAGAGCTTATCATTGGTATCTTGTTGTGATAAATGCGTTCAATAACTTGAAGACTTTAAAAATTATATCCTGTGCTTGATAGACGATCATCATTTGTTTATTTGATAGGAAATGGGTTCTCGTAGACGACTCTAACGATTTAGATGTGATTGGGTGAAAAAAAAATCCTGGGAAAATGGTGATGATATACCTACATATAACTAGTAGTGTTGGAAAATATACGACACCTTTACGGAACCCCGCCACAAAATAAAGAATATACAGAAGGTCCGTTCCCGCCGTTCTTGAAAATACATACCTAAACTACAGGGTTGCTTCTGTATTGATTCTGAATTTTAAAAAGGAGCAGATAATATGAACCAGCGTATCTTGGTAAAAAACCGGCCAAGTGCGAGTCGGACTTCGCACATTTAGGGTTCCGAATCAACCTCAAAAATATGATTTATTCATATATTAGTATTTGTTGTTAAAATATACGTAATATTGAACATTGTCACCAAATTTCAAGTTCATAGGTCAATGAGAAGTCTAAAAATTCTTCGGAACAAATTTTGTGACATACGACGGACGGACGGACGGACGTCTGGGCGACACCAATAGGGTTCCGTTTTGACCCTTCGGGTACGGAACCCTAATAAATTGATGCGTGACCCGCTGCGAGTTGTGACTTGTGACCGGCGGCGGTCGAGAGCGCCAACAAAAATATACCTAATTAATTAGGTAGGTACCTACTTAACTAAACCATAGTACTACTTAAATACTGGCGTTTTACCAGCGAACGATAAGATGAATGTGTAATGGTTGATCGTCGTTATCAAAGCGGCAAGTTTCAAAAAATTACCTACCTACCTAGGTATTGTAACTACCAAAATGAGAAAACCGTTTTATTTACCTTTCAATATCGTTTGAAAATTTGAAGAAAGTGTAGGCACCGTTTTTTGTTGTATTTAAGTGTATTTAAACAATAAAATACATTCCAACTGTAATAATATCGGTTATTCATTTTGACGTACGTGACATAAACTATCTACGTAGCGGCGAGGACGTCAAGTGATCAACGCGCGCACAACTAGCACTCGCGACGCGACAGTGACAGTCGCGACTAAGCTAGTCCGAAATCAACCGAGAATGCCTGTAAATGTTACGTCATTGTGCGTGCGGCGAAAATGGCACTTTGTACTGAGCGGACTCTCTGCTCCGGCGCGCGCCGCCGCTATTTACTTTGTGACCCCGCTTACAAAATTCTTAATTCGCGCATGAAAGTGGTTCAGTATATCTCGGTAGACAATCAGAGTTAGATTCATATTGGCGTTTTACAAGAATCTAATTGGAAAATATGCCCCTTGTTTTTTTATGCTCATATACCATAGGTACCTACATATTTTATGCTCATAAGTGTGCATACTAAATTCGCCAACAAACTAAACTTTTGTTTTAGGCTAAGACTTTTTTATATGAGCAATAAATTAAAATATATATAAATACATACTTAGGGAAACCTAACGGTTCTGAGATAGATTAATAACCGGTTGAAACATATCTACGAATGAATGCTTATTTCCATTTATCCTTCTTCTGACGTAAAATGTACCCTAAAAATAGCTTTATTCCTATGGTAGTAATTAACGTCATTAATAATTTAACATAATATATATACTGACGAGCAAAAATAACGGGTACACTTTCTATGGAACTTTCATACAAAGTGTACCCGTTATTTTTGCTTGTCAGTATAGATAACTTCCAAGTCTTAAGCCTGAAACGCACTGACAGCGGTAGCGGGGTAACAATAACTTCTTCAAAACTTTGATTTAAGTTCAGTAAAATCTCCCACCGAAAAATGTGAACCGTGCTTTGTCACAAACTCGCCGCAGCTGTTTTTTTAACCTCACTTTTTGTAGTGTCAAGAAAGATTCTCGCTACCAAAACTACCCTCCATGGTAATGTGCTTCTCTAACAAGTAAAAAAGTGCAAAGCACACAGAAATGGCGGTACTACATAGTGGTAGGCAAAAATGTCGAATGTTCCGAATTTGTCACGATATGCGGTAAAGGGTTAATTTAATTTATTAATAAACCAGATAGCACCACGCGTGGGTGGGGTGTTTCATCAAAGTAATTAAGTAATTATTAAAATTCGAGTTTGAAGTAATAATACAAAAAACTCAGTCCAGCTTCGACCCTTAGCAGTCAACGGGTTTAAGTATACTTTGGTCAAGAAATTAAATGTGTTCTGCTTAAATTGACACATCATTGGGAAAGGTTGTGGTAAACACATAAAAGTTAACAACGATTAAACCTAAAGACTTGAAAATTAATATATACATTTTATAAGAATTTTAAATAAATATTCTATTCTATTCTATTCTATTCCTATAACCAGGACCCATTGAAGTTCGTGAAGTTCCTACATAGGTATTTATTGGCTCTAATATTCTATACGAAAGTGGAGGTAGGTATTAATTTTAACAATACAGAGCAATCCCATTATTAATTAATAAAAAATAAAAAACAAAATATAATGTTCTTATCTCTCATGCCTACGTTATTATATCTTTAGCCAGATAAACAAAATACCTAAGTCCGATAAATAATACATTATTTGGTACCCGTTTCGGCATCTCCATCCTATGATATCGCGCTCTCAAACAAAATGATCCACCGACGCGCCAGTAGACAATCTCTGTAGCCGAGCGACGCAACGAACGACGCTATCTGTCTTGCTCACTCGCGGCCCGCGCGAGATGCGCCCTCTCGTTTTCCCCTTGCGCCCGGCCGCCGCTCTCGACCAATCGGCGGCCATCTTCTGCTCCCCCGAGAGCAGAGCGACAGTGCGTACTCTCATCAAGTCATCACAAGGAGACGACATCTCACTGGGTGAGGTTGTCGCTCGCGCAAGATGCGCTCCGGACGCAAAACGTAACAATATTTAATTCCAATAAGTGCCTTGTAAATTTTTCAGTGTTTTAATTTTAAGACTGTAAATCTGTGCTCAAATAATAAGTTTAAGGTGTTTTTTGTGGACTGAGACGTTGGTGAAATTGGACTTTTTTTATTGAATTTCGGCGTGTACTGATACCGCGAAATTATCCACGATTGGGTGAGTGCTGCTATTTCGATTAGATTACGATGCAAATTATCGTTGAGCCGTCGCCCTGTTCTTTGTGGTACCAGTAGGCCGCGCGAGGCCGCTTTGGCTTTACAAATGTTTCAAGTCTTGACCCCAGGTCACCGGGAACGCGCAGAAAAACTGTTTAAAAATCGAACACATACCCTATAACCGTCAGGAACCATTTTTGAAATGGATTTAACGTTTTTGAGTCGTGAAAGTGAGTGATTAGATTACTTATCTACCTATGAACGATCCAAAAATAATTAATAGAATTTGGTTTTAATATTTTCTTCATTAATTATTTCTGTACACTTACCTATAAGTAAATTAATTTCGCATAATTAATATTCAAAAATTATGTACTACAAAAGGAAAATGAGGATTATTTTATCGAATAGTTTTTATTATGATTTAAATTTTTAATCCTGTAAGTCGTCATTATAATGATTTCATAAAATAAACACCTGTCGGTTCTTAATTAACTGATAAGCAAAGTTATTAATAATTACTTAATATTCAAACCTCATTTGTTTATGCGCAATCTAACTAATTACTTAATAACTATAACGCATGCAAGCAGGTACTAAGAAATATGAGATAAGACAATTTTTGTTAAGAAATTGTGCTTGTTAATATTGCATTACATTATATTATTATGAGCAAGTCATTAAGTATATTATTTAGGTAATTAATAAACCCATTTTTATTAACCGATTGAATGCCTATTCGTTTTTTTTTAAATCATGGGTTAAATATGTTTATCAATGAAGCATAATAAAAATAATAATCTTGTAGTTCGCGAAAATTGTGATTGGAAATACTGAAATCGCTCACTGATTGCATTATTATTTATTATTAATATTGGGATTTTTAATTATTATTTTTTTATTAAAAATAAAACAATTTAATGTTGTTGTGAATTTATCAATTGCCGGATTTTAATGTATAAACACATTGTACCAGCAAAACAATTTTTCATTAATTTTGAAGTAGAATTCGTATGTCAAAGAACATGAATGAAACATGCTTGAAGACGAGGTGTTGAAAAATAACTTTACGTTTACCATAGACAAACCTAGCCATAGCTTTAGCTTTTTTCACACAATCAATCGGAAGTACAACCAAAGCCACCTAAGCAAGCAATTTTGAAGTTAAATATAAACATTTATTTCATGTGTACTTATGCGTCAAAATTAGGTATTTTTTACCTTAATAAACATGATAAATAAAGATGGGTGAAAATGCGAATTTTTACCACAGCCCTTTTTGCAGACGATAGTTATAAAAATGTAGGGGTTGAATAAAAATTACTAACAATTACGGTTTGATGCAACAACATACTGCGCTCTTAGATTTCGTTAAAATTTAATCTTATTTTAGCTTATTTCTTCAATATTTAGAACTAGTACGGAGGCAAATTACAACGCCCGCAAAATGACCGAAAACTAAGTAGGTATAATATGACTGATTAGCGACGGCGGAATCGTGCAGCTACTCAAAGTTCCATGAAGTTTCTTCTATCATTTTCTTTCTTATAAGATTCGGATTGGAAATTTTGAATACGACTGCCACTTTAGAATATTGTTAACTGAAAATGGGTGAAATAGGTTCAAATGGGTGAAATGACTGATATTTGGTGAACAAATTGGGTGGACGAATCTTTCCTAAACTTTTTGATACCTACTGACCGCTTTTGCTAGTCTGCGAACAATTAATACCTAATATACATTTATATATATATATTATCGTAAGTGATATCTATGAAATTTGTAATGAATGGCCGTTTTCGGGGGCGAACAATCGATCTAGCTGAGTCACTTTTCCGGGAAAACTCCGAGCAAGGCTCGGTCTCCCATGTACAGTCAGCTGCAAGAAACGTCACCGTCCTCATATAAGTTTGTAAGCAGGAGGGGTCAGGTTTCACTGCAGCTGACTGTAGTTATTCTAAAGAAACTTCGTTACAGAGATTGTCGTATTGATCACAAAGAAATCGCCGGTCAACAACGAATACGGGAAATGAAGGATCTCCAATGCTGATTGTGTTATTGCTTGTTTACCAATGTCCGGCTGCAATGGCTGGTTATTCAGAAGGCTTGCCGAAACCACCAGCATTCGTTTGACCCTCGAAATAAGCCAATTAAAACGAATCTAGGGATCAAATTAGAGGGACGAGCAGAGTACTAAATGTTTTGTAATATGCTGTAGGTACCTAGTTATTCGATTGGCGAAATCACTGCGCTCTGCGTTTCCTGATTAACATTTGACATCGAAGATAACGTTTATGATGTATATTATTTGCAGCATTAAACAAAAGTAAATTACTAAGGCTCCCTGGCCAACTAGTTCAAAACAGTTGAATTGAAAACTATAGGATAGCTGTTCTTACAACATTATAGAAATAAGTACGAAAATCGGTACCTGCCTGTCTGAATGACCTTTGGAAGCTTAAATCGCTAAACCGCTTTGGAGTTCGCTTGAATTTTCACCGGATACATATAATGGTATCTATGTTTAATCTCCCAGGGGGTTGAAATAGGGTTAGGGTTGTGTGGGTTCCGAGCCGAACCGCGGGTACAGCTAGTATTAGATAACTCATATCTTACACAATTCATCATCATCATCCTCCTATAGCGTTATCTCAGTACAGTTGCATTGCATCCCAAAGGATGCCTGTGGTCCGTTAGCGTTACCTAATTCCAAAATCTGCCGTAGCCACTAGTTTTCACGGAAGCGGCTGCCATTTCACCTTCCAACCAAAGGGGGAAACTAGACCTTATTGGTATTAGGCTTGTCCCAATACCTTACGCAATTTATCATCTTATACTTAATGAGCGCAATATAGATTCAAAGCGCTTTAGAAAAACAAATCTCGAGAGAAACGAGACATTCATAGCGAAACATATCAAATCTGCCAACCGTAAACTCCAGTTTTGTCGTAACTCCATATCTTCATCTCAGATTGAGCCATTAGTTCCATCATATCTCGCAACTACGAGTATATATCTCATATCTCAGATACAGTGCTCTTGAGAAAACCATTATGTACTTAATGCTATCGTTAAAGTACATTATCTTTAGAGCGGAGACACGAAAAGCGTTGGTAATGACGAGATCGACGAGTTGCGTCAAATCTTGAGATGTTATGGGAATGCTGTCACGGAGTTCCGATATGGCATCGCTAATTCCGTAAAGGGTTTTTTTTTATACTACGGCGGTGGTGATGGTAAGCGAACACCGCAGCCTATAGACGCTCGCCACTCCAAAAGAGTCGCGTGCGCGTTGCCGATCCTTTATATAATTTAATTTTGATATATTCAAGAAGACATTGTAGGTTTTTTTGCAAAAATAAATTGTTTTGTAAGAACGGCAGATGTCCGTCTGTAAAATCCATGCGTATTCAAAGTGTATTCGATATTTATCTTGCCATTGTTGGGTCCATCTGCAGATGAACTTAATGGTACAAACAAAGATATATTTTATTGTCCTCAATATTATACATACTTACCTGCAAATTATTTTTTAGGTAAAATCGGAAAAGTTTTTATTTTTTTGAAATGCAGAGTTATTTGTATTTTTTTTCACCCATTTGAAGATATTTCACCCATTTTCAGTTAATTAACCCACTTGTGATTATTTCGCCGACTTTTGGCATTTGATGGTGTTGAAATGGACCATTATTGGACATCAATATTAATCATATTGACACGGCACTAAGCGTTATCTAAAACCTGTCGTCTAAAGACGTGTCCGATGGACACTCAATCTTAGCTAATAGCCGATCTCGCGATAAACTGATAGTGGTGTCAGCGCAAGTTACTTACATAACCATTGTGACATTATTAAGAAATTATGTATTGCTTAGTCCGTGACTTCTTAGGTCCTGGACCCTATAAAATCAACTTTGTGCGCGTGAGCGTAAAGCTGGATCATATCAGGCACAAAGGATCAACGTTGCCATCTAACTAGCGTGGCAATGCTGCCAGCATACTGGGCACGCTGCTCTCAGCGGCAAAAAAAATATAGTTAGTATTTAATTTTAAAACTACAATCCGTAGGTACCTTAGAATTACCTTCTTTATGGATAAATAAATATTAACAATACTTTGTGAAAAACAATAGGTTTGTTTGCCCTATAGTTGCCTGGCCTGGCAGAAATTTGTTAAAACTCTACCAACAGAACACAATATTTAAGTATCGTAAACACTCCTTATTGCGGCGAAGGCTCAAAATAACCCTTTTTAAATAAATAGGTACTTAACTAATTATTCTAATCTAAAACTTACCCATTTTCGAGGAGGCAAGTAATATTGATTTTAGAAAGAACTCAGATCGATTAATAATCATTAAGGTTCCGTACACATCATGAATCATTTGCAAAATCTTAATAAATCACTGCGATAGAAATAACAATGTGAAAGAAAACCCATGTGAAACAAAGGTGTGAAGAATTAATTCTTAGAAGCGTCTTATCTCATGTAAAGACCGATAATTGTTTTTCAACACACTTGCTCGTAAAGGGCTTCATAACGCGCAGGAATACACAGATGCAATAGCCTGTATTACACCCATGTGCGTAAAAACTTTTCTTCAATTCTATCTATCACCGACTTATTCAGTTATAAAGAAGGAGGATTACGTTCTTTTTCGTTCTTTGGTTTATTTGGTTTGGTTCATTTTATGACAATCCGATGATTCGAAGTTGTTACCTGAATATATGATTCCGTCCTCTACATAAAGAGCAATAAATGCTTGATATACTGTAAATCTTTGTTTATGTATCCCATATTACTTTACTCAATAATAAAAAATATTGTCTGTTTGGGTTTTTTTTAATACCGGTTTTGATCCCTGACCATGACATTAGATTGAAAGTGACATGTAGGTATTATTAGGGACTTTAGATTGAAAGTGTCGTGTATTGGGCTTGTGGCTTGCCACAAACATTTGAAAACAAATTAAGCTTTTACAATTTCTAAACACGGTTATCGCTGATAAGTAATAAATATTGTATTTCTGCCCGCTATCCTGGAGTTCTGAGTGTTCTGATGCGCCGGCGCGGCACCTTTGTCTCACTTGATCCGTACCGAGATCTATAGTATTGTGTTACATTCTAGATAATTTCAAGATTTTAGGTCTCATGGGAAAAAGGAGCGATAAAATGAGCATGAATATATACTTTTCCCATGAACTTAATAATCGAATACCTGAGACAATCAATAAAGGTGAACAAGTCAACTGTTTGTCTGTCTGTGCATATTTGTGGACACAAATCGACCTATACTCCGTTTTTTTTTAAGATGAGAAAAATCGTGCGATTGTCGTCATGCGATTTCAGGGAAAACAATCTTGAAACGGGAAAAAATGCGGCATACTGTCTTTGAGACGTGATAAGCTACTGAAATAAGTGACATAGTACAATATCATCCTCTGATGTCTCAGGGAAACGAAGAATTGTAGGCGAAAATTACCGTTAAAATTCTCATCTTGAAAAAAAACGGGGTATAGTCCCAAACCAAGCAAAGCTTGTACTATGGTTACTAGGCGACGATATAACATTCGATACCCCGGAACAAATATTCCTGCTCATCACACAAATGCCCTGATCAGAAATGGCTCAATTGAAAGTTAATCAATTTTTAAAGAAAGAGAGTTTAGTTTTGTCCCCGTATTTTGGAACAAATGAAATATCAAACCTATGGACCGCTTGATTCAAATTACATCGTAAGTTCTTTTGTATGCGGAGTGAGGAGGTGACTTAGGTAGCGCTGGTATGCATGTACTGACAATATCATCTCGCCTCTATATCTCATAACCGATTAGGATTCCATACATGTAACACAAGCCCAGACATTAGCTGCTCCTGCGCTCCTATTTCTACCGTCGCCTGCGCATAGCGCGCAGGTTGTTAGCACGCATTGTCTGCGGTGCGCGAATGGGCGCAGCGCGCATAAGGCTCGCTGTGGTGACCATAAACAGTGAGACTGTCCTGAAAATTATACTAAAACGAACATAAACCTCATTTGGACTCCTTTGGAGTTGCGAGCTTGCGAGCGACTATAGGCTGCTGTGTCCGCTTATCAGGCGGACCGGTTGCTTGTTTGCCACCGTCGTAGTATATAAAAAACCTCATTTCTTCAAAATGCACAACGGAAATTATTATAAATAAATAAATAAATATTTGTGGACAATTTTACACAAATCATAGGGTCCCAAACTAAGCAAAGCAATATAACACCGCATTACTTACTAAGGGCGATAAAACAAAGAATGTCTCAGATCACAGGTATTTGACGCCCGAGCCGAAGGCATGGGTGATAAATATGTGATCTGAAGCTTTCTTTATTACCGCCCGTGGTAAGTACACAATTTTGTCTTCCCCTGGCCGGGTTGTGGGATTTCCCGCGCGCGGAGCGCGCGTCTATTTGCACTTTATACATATAGGGAATAATTTATTTATTTTTATGTGACATAAAAATAAATAAATTATTCCCTATTTATTTTTATTATTTATTAGTTCACAAAATGAACTAATCGCAGTCTTATAATGAAATGAAATGGAATATATTTATTACCATATACACATATTGTACTATATAAACATGTAATTAAAAAATAAAATAAATTAACAATTTTCGTTGTTTTTTTTCTTTAATAATTTTCGTTGATTTTTTTAAAAAGCCGTTTTATATTTAGTAGTTAAGTAAAAAATGAATACGTAGTAATTTCATCCGAGACTTGTCCACGCGTGCTGAGTGAAGCGTAGACACCTCACCGTTGATGTACCTACCTACTATACCTACTAATACTAACCGATCGATGAACGCTAAGTACGGGAAATCGTTACTGATAAGGGATCACACTCGACACGACTGAGATAATGCCTTGATTCAAGTATACTTAGAAGCTAGTCATTGTTGGGTAGAGTACTTTTATCTCACGAGCGCGAGTGAGCCATATACTATTAATATTACAGCTAAAACTACTGCCTACGTCAAACCTTGGGATTAAGTATCGGACGGGGCATCCTTCAGGATGCAACTGTACTGGGATAACGCTAGAACAGGGTTTCCCAACCAGTGGGGCGCGCCCCCCTTGGGGGGCGTCGAGCGATTCCAAGGGGGGCGCAGCGAGCGGCTCCAGATTTCCCGTTATTAAAAAATATATATATCTCTATTTTCTTATATCATATAAACTCTCAATTTCAGACCATAAGGGGGGCGTCGAATTGACGTTAGGTGAACCTCTGCGCTAGAAGGACGAGGAATATACATATGTACCTACAGTCAAGCAATTTAGGGGTTTATTCTTTTCCTTTTTTTCTTATAGTTCTTTAGCGACTACTCCATTTACTAAGAGTTAATTGTTGCGCAGGCGTCGCCGCGGTCGCAGTTCGCGGGCCATGCAGGGAGCCGCCAGCGCGCCCGCGGCCCCAGCGGCCGAAACACCCCCATCCCAACGTAAGTCATAGCTCTGAGATCTTTTTTTGCAGGCCAATCCTACCAGCCTACTAATATTATAATAGTACAATACTTAACAAGGGCGGTAAAACTAAGAATGTCTCAGATCGCAGGTATTTGACGCCCGAGCCGAAGGCAAGGGCGATAAATATGCGATCTGAGGCTTTCTTTATTACCGCCCGTGTTAAGTACAAAATTTTATGTCACCCTCTGGCCAGGAAGTGGGATTTTCCGCGCGCGGAGCGTGCGGTAATTGCCACTTTATGGCCAGGTGTGGCATAATAGTACAATACTTAACAAGGGCGGTAAAACTAAGAATGTCTCAGATCGCAGGTATTTGAATATGCGATCTGAGGCTTTCTTTATTACCGCCCGTGTTAAGTACAAAATTTTATGTCACCCTCTGGCCAGGAAGTGGGATTATCCGCGCGCGGAGCGTGCGGTAATTGCCGCTTTATGGCGAGGTGTGACATAAAAGTTTAAATGTTATGTGTGTCTATTAAATTACCTCCCGGACATCGTCCCCCCGCACCCCTCTGATGGGATGATCCGTCGGCCTCATTACTTATTGCCCCCTGAAAAATCCCCCTACCCTTACCAGATAATGCCCGGCCCTGAACCAAATCCTGGATCCGCGGCTGAATTTTGATCTAGCCTCTTTTTTGACTGATCGCCTCCAGTCGGCTCTAGCACGCCCCGGCGGTCACCAAATTACCCATAGCCAGCACTAGGCTACTTAAATTCGACTCCATTGTAAATAAACAGGATGCGAACCTAATACGAAACATCAGATGTACCTAAAGCTGTTATCTCCAGCTTTATTATCGGTAGCTCCGAAATGTGATCCTAAATTGACTGTAACTCGACGACTTGATTCGACGCACGCGCCGCATTTGACGCGACAATTAAGGCCTCTTTACATTGGTACTTGCATGCAATTCTGAATACATTGCGGGCTGGCGACTGCTGAGGTAAGACCAGCGCGATCAAACCCCGCGATGTAATGAAAATCGCTTCAAAGTTCTTGCATCTTGTAAATGGGCCTTTAGGGCATATGCACACCGCGTTTTTTAAACGCGCAGTCGACGCACGTTCACCTACTACCATCTGCTACTATAAATATTGGTAGTATATGAGAACACGCGTCAACGGCGCGTTTAAAAAACCGCTGTGTGGATATTATACCAACTACACCTCAACGCAGCCTAGCTGGTAAAGCATTCGTCTCTTGAAGAATTATATTCAGGATAAAAACTATTCTATCTCCATCTCAAATTTCAACAGCCTTTAAACTTGAAGGTAACAAACCGATAGACAGAGTTACTTTCGCATTAATGATGTTAGTAATGATCTCTAAACTTCTAGACTTAGAGCTTGGTTTCGTTCGGGCCTATAGGTACAAAAGATATCTCTTTGGCTAGATGCTATTCCAAGAGTGAACCTATAGGTATTCCCAATAAAAAAAAAAGAAAAACACAGAAGGAGAATTATTGTCCGTATTACCAAATGTAGGTCAATTTAATCAGGACGACTGGAACTGAAAATATATGTAATTTCGCTATACATTTTTATTGTAATTATGTTAATATGGAACCTTTACTGCGTTGTTTACTGCGTAGTTCCGAAGGAATCCACTTTGAATGTTGCTGGTTAATTTTCTAATCGCAAGTCATAAAAAGAAATATGCAAGTCTTTGAATAACAGAGTACCTATTTATTTACCACGTCATGGAAAATATGATATGCAACAGGGAATGCTATTTTCTAAGATTCTTTACATTTAGTACATTTTGCAAAATTAGTCGGTTTATAGGAAGGAGTCACATTACTGCAGCCTACTTCTACATTGTTGGTCAATCAATGCCTAAAACTCGACACCGCGCATTAGAGAATCTTCATTCATCATCATCATCAGCCTATATACGTCCCACTGCTGGGCACAGGCCTCCTCTCATAGATGAGAGGGATTGGGCAGTAGTCCCCACGCTGGCCCAGAGCGGGTTGGGGACTTCACATACAACTTTGAATTTCTTCGCGGATGTATGCAGGTTTCCTCACGATGTTTTCCTTCACCGAAAAGCTAACGGTAAATATCAAATGGTATTCCGTACATAAGTTCCGAAAAACTCATTGGTACGAGCTGGGATTCGAACCCACGACCGCCGCTTGACAGCCGCATGCTTGAACCACTGGGCTACCGTAGCTTGTGTTACCGTAGCTTTGTCCCATTACCTCTACTAAAATATAAAAGCCGCGAAATGACAATTTAGGCACCTCTTTTCAGAGCTTAATGTTTGGACATTTATAGTACCTACAGTCCTACATTTGATTGATGGCAACCCAGGCAAACTATATAGTAGTAACTAGGATGTCGTAGGGAACACGAAAATACGAAAAGCGCCTTCGTGTCGTGATATCGGGGCTACGAAACTACATAATATTGAACAGCTTCTAAAGTGAAATCGAATTATCGACGCAATGATACTTCCATGGTTGAATGCAAATTATTGAAATCTCTGAACCACACTTAAAAGCGGTTATATTATTTGCTGTATTCATTTTTATAGTAGCATACTCTCGTAATTATGCGTCTTGTCTGTTATTTGTCCAACGTTTCTATAGGTCGGCCTCAGAGATCTGTGGACACAAGTGCTGCCACAAAAGGATGCTTCCTCTCCCAAGTCTGCATTCCAGTTTCGTAATCTAATGAGATGTGTTCTCATTAATTGTTTTGTCTTTGTGGCGCCGAAAGGCTTGGAAAGCAGATGTAGGTAGGATGTAGTAGTAAATGAATTTATTCTTTATTCTTTTATCAAGTCAGTGAATTTCAGTTTCAAACGATACGACTGAAAAAAGTAAGTGAAAATCGACTACCGACTGTGTTACATACATATTTAGTGAGCTAGTAAACAAGACGGAAAGCTAAATACTTCATTCATATGTCTAAAATGTCCACCCTCTTTTTACTAATGCCCTATTTACACACGAGCAGGAATACCATGGAAAGCTTAACTACAAATCGGGGTTCGATAGGTCGATTAAACTCATCATACCTCGGTAATCCGATAATAAATGCCATACGATAAATAAATAAATAAATCCGCAATGTATGTAATTAAACTTACATGTGATTATTGATATGTGTAAATATGTGGCTTAAGCGTAACCAACATTTTCGTAACACCACATAAATAGCCATAAAAGTAGCACTAAAACCCCAGAATTCAATTATAAAATCGATTCCCAATTTTATCTGCCAAGTCATTAGACTAACCTATTACTCACCGACTTTCTAAACTAGGGCACAAAATTGTACATTTACTCATTGTATCCTCGTTTGTTTAAGGCGTGCATTCGACATCTAAACGGTACTTTTTATCTCGAGATAACCGATTGTGAGCAGTTCCGGTACCAAGTTAAGGGAATTGGACCGACCTGATAAAAGATGAGTAATGAGTTTACGCGATGTTTTAACGGGGAATCGATGACTTATTTTTTTGCATATTAGTAACCTGTTAGTTATTTTGCACGTCGATAATAGATTATACCTATGTTTCAGGGTCCCGCATGTTATTTTATTTGGTTTTTGATAGTAGATTATCATTAATTTTATCTCTTTGTTCGCAAAGCGTTATTTTGTTACCTAATATGATTAAGTATAGTTAAGATTTAGATGAAATAACACATATATAAAAAAATACCTACCTTAATGTATATTGTATGGTGCATTTTAAATATAATTTTCTTTTGCATATATAATTGTTATAAATTAATGTAAATATATCGGCATTATTTTTTAATATAATAATACTCGATATCGATAAAAAAAAACTGTTTCTAACACTAGCGAGAATGTGACTGTCTATTGTTTTTTGGCCGTGAAAATTCCGGGCTCTGGAATATGTGACGACTATTGAAACCTGCGGGGTAATCACGTAACGATATGTACTACCGTTGGTACGTATTCAATGTCAGTTTTAGTATGGGATTTGACATTTAAATCTATCGTACTAACGGTCGAAAACGTTACGTGATTACCGCGCTATACCTTAGTTGTTTTGATCAATTCGCTTAGAACCGAGTAAAAATCAATTGTTTATCAGAAAAGTCGATTTCCTGCACACGACGGCAGAGGTAAACAACCTGAGCACGTGTAACAAGTTAACATATTTGAAACGCTACGTGACACATTTCGTAATGATTATATGAAAATATAGTGAACCTCACTTCCTGATTAGTGATTCGTGAAATCACTATCAATGATAAGAATTATTAGTGAAGAGAAGGCGCTGTTATTGATTTGGACACTTTAAGATTACCTATTCGAAATATATACGTACGGTATACTTACATAATACCTTAACTTAATTAATTTGGAAAGTAGTCGTCACATATGCAAAATATTATTAAAAGTCCTACTCTAATCAAAAAATTTGCTGGTTTTCAATTACAATAAAATCATCATTAATTAATTTCACGCACGTTTATCAATATAAATTAGACTAATTCAAATGTAAACTCTGCTTCTTACACGGAGTCCAAAGTATCCAAAACTCGTAACGGACGAAATTGTACATTTCTTTCAGCCTAGATCAAATTCGCCAAGTATCTGAATTAGAACGAATATAGTGCAGTTAAACCAGGTTAAATAGGGAAAAAGGACATGCCTGGGTTACATGACATGACTACAGACTGACACACTATCACTACGTTCCTGATGAAACGGCGTCTCAAGTAAACAATGTGTCCCGCCAATTTACCCCATTTACTATGAGCATAAGCAAGCGCATAGGTACTAATAGTTTGACAGAAATCACCAAATCAAATCGGGTTGACCAACATACGTCGGCCATCTTGCCATCATCACTATGCGAGTCAGGAGCGCGCCTTCCGCGCCTAACGGTGGTTATGAATCTTATATGACACTCCTGAATCCTGAGTGTCTGTCTATTCAGAAACGTTCTGCAGCCTGTGAGACCCCAGTGTAATTTGAGACGTATATTGGAGACAGCCATGCGTAATCAGAGGTCAAACTATTACATTTAGGCACCACCTAAAACACCGGTATATCTAGTATTGAATGACAGGATTGCTTCACCACAAAAACATCAATCGCTCAACAGCTAGACGATTCTTTTGAAGCGGTTGTAGGATACTTTCATTCTCAGATCATAGAAAGGAATACTTCTGAGCTTACGTCTATCTTTCGTCAAGAGATTGGCTTGGAAATTTAAAGTCTACACGAGTACGTACCTATCAAGTTTGACAGTTCTTCAGTACATTGATAGCTTTTAGACTTAATCGTCATTTCGAGGAAAAATCTTGACATGTAATCAGGGATTCTCGCTTGGTAGTTGAAGTTTCATTCATTCTAAAGATGTAAAAACGTTACCCTTCTTATAGTATCAATAATATACATACTTCCTACGTGAAGTTAAAAGTCAACAACCATTTCCAAATATGTATGATGCGAAAAACAGGCACGCTACCTAAGAAGAATTCGACATCCGAAAATGTTTTCCAATCGAACCGACTTTCTCCGAACGTAAAAGTGTCCTAATTGTTCGCGAGCGAATGAATCGAGCGAGAATATTAATTCTTAAAGGGCTGAGATGGTAACGGATCGGCTACGTGCCTCGCTTTTATATATGCTGTAATTTGAACTGTAATGTGCTCGTTACGACTGTTTTGAATCGGTTCTTGTTATGCTTGAAACGGAACTTTGACGCTTAGTATTTTTGCAAAATATGTATCTAAGGTAAACATCCCCTAATAGTTGATACCTATCAATCACCTCTGTCACTATAACATCGATTGAAAGTGCCAAGTGTCGTAAGTTTTGAGCACTTGAATGATCTAAAGAACCTTAGCAGTCTTTGTGGATTTTGGACAAAACAAACGAACGACGATTCCAGCAACGGATTTTTGGCGTAAAGTTGGTAGATTATGACAGAATGCGTGCTAGCTTGAACATATAAACCCACGATCAGATTATTTTGGAAATTATCTTGCCCAATATTACAGTTAGAAAGATTAACCATGTGAATTACCCAAGTCAAATTGGACCTTTCTTGTTTGTTGCCTATGTGACATGTGAATTCGACGATGTATCCCACGTAATTTCGGCAGCCGTTTCATTAAATTTCTCTCAAGACGAACTTCGCAAACCAAATGACCGTGCTACACGTATTATCAATTTCTAGACAATAGCAGAGTCTTACGGTTGTCACATATCGGACTCACCTTTTATCTATTTCCCGTGAAAAAACAAAATTCGCTTCTGTCGCTTTTGAATAAAGATCAATTCGCTTTGTGCGTGCTGTTTTGAAATCGTCAGAACTTATCAAGTAAGTAGACGGTAGGCAGTAATTGTCGATGGCGACACCATAAATGAGGGCTTAGAGATACGACACGGTGTAATTCAGTACCGTTGAGGCCCATTGGAGTGTGGAAGAAAGCAGCGGGACTGGCGACGTCCTCGCCATATCAATCAAAACGTTTATAATATGCGCGTGCTGTCGCCAGCACCTTATATTCAAAATTATAAGGACTATAATTGATTGTCGCGGCATGGAGGAGTCGGGATGGCGATAGGTCGATTTAAATTCCGAATAAGCGGGAAGGAGGAAGTCTGAGACGTGTGCGCATCTATGTCACACCTTTTCTCCGTATTTGAACTTGAGTGAACCCTGTGGACGGGGATTTGATGGTTTTCGTCCGGTTATCGTGATGTCCAGGGGAATAAATCACAGGTAGTTAAATTGTTTTCGAAGCACGATTCTTGTGTCGCGAAAAAAGGTTGATATTATCGCTTATTCGGCGTCCGGTTCTAAGTTAGAATGATCGTAGAAGAATCAAACGCCGAAGACACACTTTATAATCGCCTACAGGGATCTTTTTGAGGATAAAAAGGGTCATATGAAATATTATATCATACAAGAGCGACATGCATCGTTACAGATTTTAGAACCAATCTGCTTTAACAATACGAAATTCCAATAAGTTGGTTGGTTACCGTATAAAGAGCCTCGATAACTTAATTCCGAGAACTCTTGCGTGTAGTTTCGATTAAAATCCAACATTTTAAAGATGATATGAAACAATCGAATCGCCGTGTCATCGATAAGGTGCCTGTGAGTTGCGTTCGCCTAAAAACTGCATTTCTTAAAAGAATATTTCGCCGAAATTTGGCGTGTGGCGTTGGCGTGGTACGGGTATGGACAGGTCAGATACATTTCTTATTTAAATATTTACAATAGGGTCAATAAAAATCATACGAAATTTACTCCTCCAATACCTAGGTTCTAAGATGTTTCTCAATATAATCAACCAAATTTTATGACAAACATCTAGAAATGATGACTCAAACTTTCAACTTTTTTCGTAAAAACTGCTGCGCTGTTATGTAGTACTTACATAATTTAATTTATATGATTATCTACCTAATAATGATGATATAATAGACTGCATACACATACTTACCTACGCCCGTATTTCATTGGGGTAGGCAGAGACCAAAGAACTACCTGGCTGGCCTTTGACATCAGACTGCCGTAATAAAAAAGTTCGTACCATGAAAATAACATGACGCCTCAATTCCTATTTGGCGTCGTGATTTTCGAAAGCCATGGCCATCTAGTAAATTGTCATTTTGACTTGGTACCTACTCTAACTGGCTGACTAATAAAATAACCTATTTTATGGCCATCTAGTAAATTGTCATTTTGACTTGGTATCTACTCTAACTGGCTGACTAATAAAATAACCTATTTTCTATTCAACTAGAATTAAAACGAGACGCCGTCGATTTGCGCATATTTAGCATACATACGACCTGTTTTGTCTTTGCCGCGCCGCGTCGTATTTCTACAGATTCCGAAGGAACATGACACCGCTTGCTGGTAAATAATTAAATACCTAAATCAGGCATTTTGTATTAGGCTAGCCAGGCATTTGGTTATATTAGGACAGTCCGCAGTTCAAGAATGATGGAATAGCGGCCTATTAGTAGAAGTGTAGATGATGGAAGGTTTTCTCTTTTAGGATGGGTGTTTTTACAAAAAAAAACAGTGCCTATGCCTAATCTTTCAACTGCCTGGGTGGACCATACGATGCAACCAGGATGACCACACGATGAAGGGGAACTTTAATGAAGGCTCTATAATGCTCAACCCTTTAAAAAAAAAAAAAAAATAATAATAAAAAACATTTATTCTCAGATTGTTGTGATCCATAGAATTGTTAGTATTAAAACACAAATACCTAATAACTACGTTGCCTTTGCCGACTGATTTCATTAATAAATAATTAGGTTCATTCAACCAATTTGATTTCTGTAAAGCTGCGTACGCATAAGCAGCTACGCGTAGTATATATACGCGTACAAGTACGCGTAGCTGCAAGTACGGACATGGCGTTCCAGGACACGCGTAACCGACTACGCGTGCCAATGTACGCGCAATCCGTACGCAGCTTTCCACTGAGCCTACCTCGCACAGTGAAAATCAATATGAAAGATGCTACAGATCTCATATTTAATATTACTGTGACAAGGCAAAAAGTGGCCTAGAAATCAAATTGGTTAACCGTATACACTAGAGCTATGGTAACTTTAAAATTTCGCTGAATAAAAACTTGTGACTCCAAAGTGTTAAAAAAATCCATCCCAAAACTTTGTCACGGGAATTCCCTCACATTCTCTTCACTAACGCAATATGCACCTTAACTAAAATGTCAGTAACTTTCCACATTTCATTGCAAACCCGACAATACCTACTCCAGTTCCAATTTCCTCCTTTTACGTAACTTTTGCGTAACCGGACGTACTTATCTGCAGTCAATACCTCGTTTCTAATTCATGAATGAGATCCCAAACCGGCAAGGTGTCTTATTCTATTATAACTATTGAAACAAAAGAATAACGAGTCACTTAACGCACCCAAACCAATTTAAACTTTGATACAATGTGTTAAAGCTGATATTTTAATGAGGCTTGTTTGACTTGTACACTTTAGTTTTAATTCGTGCTATGACATTGCAGTGTTGCAATTGTTGTGTCTGTGTCGACAGTTTTAGACGAAAATAATGTTTCATTGATTAATTGTAATAAATACCTACAATTCTTGATATTGAGCTTAGCTTTTAATTATTTCCTGGAAATATAATTCTTTTCTCAAATTGATCTAGATTTTTATTTACTAGTAATATTGACTCAGCTGGTGATTTACTCAGGTAAGTAATTATGTCAAAAATTGTCATGAAACTCGTGAATATTCGTTCTTCGTCAATCATTAAGGGAGCGCTTATCTATGTTATGTTTCAAACCTTAATTTTGTTGGATTAAGACTAACAGGAAAAGAGAACAATGTAGGTACATAGCTGATACCTAACATTTAGTACATCGCTCAAACACAACCTAAGGAAAGAGCGAGTAATTTCTCTTCTTTTACGTAAGAATGAATCTCCCTTTTCCAAAATTCCCGTGACTCACTAGAAAGGGAATTCACAATGACCACTGCAATCCAACCTTTAGTGTTTTATCGTTCATGAAACCACATGCATGGGTGGTTGATTCATTCAGGTATGAAAGTAAAGTTTAAATACCTATTCTTTATTGAAATACGCGTAGCAACAAGCACTTTTGGACCGTCAGTTATAATCATTTGAAGCTAATTATTCAGAGCAATTTACAGACTACCTACACTGCATATAAAAGTAGGTACGTGTCTTTCTTAAACAAAAAAGCCTTCTAAATCAATAAAGACGATAGCTAAAGGCGTTGTTACGGTAATAGTGCCTTATTGATTAGTATCAACAAGGCACTATTGGACCTTTTTCTGGAGATAGCACACATGAAGATTGGAAAGTAATTGAGCAATTTTAAGATTATTATTAAGTTTTTTCTGACATGTGAATTGATTGTTAAAAAATAGTCTATATTATATTATCTGTGATTGGACTTAACATTTTTGTATTGTAAATTGATGAAAAACTAGATAATCAATGTAAACTTAGTCTATTTATATATACGAATAAAATGAAACTATGACTAATAATACCTATGATAATATCCATGAACTACTGAAATTTATTCGTAGTAGGTACCCCTGACAAAAAAGAAGGTTCACTAATAAAGGATTCTTAAAACCAAATCCACTTATAACGACTCCGCTTATAATATTTGACCGCTTTTAACAACTGCTAAATCACCGACGTTAGGATTCATACCAAACATTTTCAAAGAAAATCAGTCCGTTTTGTACGACGACGTCCTGTTAGTGCGATGTAATATCACCGTTCCCTTGATGGTCGCTGTATCCGGATTCTACTGTATTACATTTTCAGAAAATTAACCGTAATTGGTTAGGGCTCAAATTATCGATGTTTTCTGGGAAGAAAGTTGCATGCCACATAATCTACAATCAATATCTAGGTCAACATCTCAATGTACCTAACATGGCCCAATACCTACTATATAACAACCTATGAAGTACACATTATTTATCTGATTATAAGAAGTAATTTTATGATCTACTTTTCAAAGCGACCAAATCTAAGACACTCATTACTGTCGCAGTATCGATTACTAGTTATCTTTCTTAATCTAAATACCTAATGATAACGCCTCATTGCCTTATAGCAGTGAGCATCCCAATGTTCCGAGAAAGGACATAAAACAGTAATATCTTGTATACGTGAGTCACCACATATATAACAAGTATCTCTATGTATACGAACTTCATTATAGGTAAAATGGCTTATGTCTACTATGATCTTTATGTAGTTAGGTCGTTTTGTATTATAGAGCTGGCGTAGGCTTTAGCACAGAGACTAGGGTGTCGACCGAACTATTGATTTTTATGCCCTAACCGCGGCAGACTATGCAAATAAAGAAATACCTACGTAGTTTAAACATTTGTGTACGTGCGACTGTATCTTTCGACGCCCGTGAGACAAAGGGCGGTGAATCAGAGGAAAAGCTTTGTTTTGTAGTTAAATAGCGATCGATATTGTTGTCGGGTTCAAGTTTGTTTGTTGTGGCGCCATCTGTTGCTCGGTAGCGGAACTTGCGACAAAGAAAGCATCAAGAAAGCATTTCCAAAGGCTTAGAGTAATTTTAGGTAAAACCCAGTTTACATGACGAATTGAATAACATACAATGCAAATCTATTAACTGATTGACGTACCTACATGTGTAACCTCCGCACCCACAATGAGTGTTACATCTCATTGTATTATTTTAATAAAACCATCTACATTAGTATTACCAATGAACCAGCTGACTCACCCATTGTAGGGTTTTCTTGGAATAGGAAAATGAAAGCAATGCGTTATTCAAACAGAGAATCAATCGTAATCACACTATTTCTTCGTTGCAGAAATCAAAACAGAGGAGGTCATCAGTGAGGCGAAGATCGAGACAAATAACGAAGGGATGGAAGAAATGAGGGCGGAGAAACAAGAACCCCGAGTGACAAGGACAACAAGCATCGATAGCGATAATCGCTCGGACAGGAGCGAGGAAGAAGACTCGAGAAGAGCACGAAAACGAGCGGCGTCCACATCCCCGTCTCCAATGCCGCTGGATAAAAGATTCGCTCGATTCGAATGCCTGAAATGCGGCCAACGCTTCGAATCTGGAAACGCCTGCGATCTCCATCGCTTCACAGTCCACGGCGACGAAACCCGCGGCTTCAATGATCTCACCTTCGTCGATTTCTCCAGCAAGAAATACCCTGAAATAGCACGAGGAGTTTGCGAAAGAAACCCTCACGTGACGATCACAGAGCAGAGATACAGATGCGAGATGTGTTCCAGGGATTTCCCATGCAGACAGGCCTTAGACATACACAGGAAAACCTGCGCTGAGCCAGTCAGCGTGCAGAGTCCTGAACGAGTCGATCGCAGGGAAGACTTCTTCGCGAAACTCGACTTGAGAAACAGATACGGCATTCCCGGTACTCTAACGCCGCCTATGGAGCGGTTCACGCCTAAATTCGAAGACTCTCACTACACAGGCAACGGTATTCGTCATATTGATGCCGCGAGAGACTTGGCCGATATCCAGTCGATTTTAAACGTAACGTCTACTGGAAGCCTGCTAGAAAGACTAACCGGTACCAGAGTGCCTCTGGAAAGTTCTGTGTTGACCCCTCCCGATACAATCGGCAAGGAGAGAGAGCAAGAAGAAACACAAGACAACTTTGCTGCGGAGTTCAGACGAATGAAACTGCGGGGTGAGTTCCCTTGCCGATTGTGCCCTGCTAAATTCCCTAACCTTAGGGCTTTGAAAGGACACAACAGAGTTCACCTTAGTGGCACGGGGCCCGGACCTTATCAGTGCAACATGTGCCCTCACGCATCGCTGGACAAGGCGGCTTTGGTAAGACACATGCGAACACATAACGGTGATCGCCCGTACGAATGCGCTGTCTGCAACTACGCTTTTACTACCAAGGCGAACTGCGAACGGCATCTTCGGAATCGTCACGCCAAAGTCACCAGGGAAGACGTGAAGCGCTCAATCATTTACCATCCTTCAGAAGATCCTAACAATGACGAGGTCAATTCCAAGTTGGCGCGTGATGAAGTGAAGAGATCTCTAGCTTTCCATACGCCTGAGCCTGACAGGCGTCCTGAACCCACCGACCGTGACACCCCGCTGTCACACTTCACGCCTAGCTTCATCACCGATAGGCATCCAATCGCATCGTTGACCCCAAAACCGTTAGCGGACCTGCCTATCATCCCCAGGGATCCTGAGCCACCAACGCCTAGGATCAAAGTGAAAGGCATCGGACAGTTAACACAAATACCTGAATACAGACCGCCAGAATACCCGATTAAGAATAATGATGACGTTGAGAACTATGATGAAGAAACGCCAGTTGATCTCAGTACCAATGATAACTGTGACGTTCTTGATCTTAGCAAAAAGAAACGTGACGTGGAAGATGATGAGCCTAAAGCCAACTCCCGGCCGGCCTTCGAACCTGATCCAGCCGCAGTTGCCGCTTCCACTTTCGAAAAGACTCAGTTTCTTCTAGCCCAACAGAGACTTTTCGAAAATTCACTCCCCAAGATCGATCCGTCTTACTACGCTACCCAGCTATCGCAACTCTACGCCGGGGCCGTCCCGGGCTTACCTGGCCTTCCAGGCCTCCCGCCAACCTTTCCTATCAACCCCTACTTTCTTCAGCCCTCTTTTTTTCCCCACCCATCTGATTCCCAAGAACTGGCCGAAATAAAACAGCGTATCCAAAAAGAAATCATTCGTGGACTAAGCATGTCTGGCGGTCGGCTAGTGACCGGTGAGCAGGAGGCTCAACCTAAGCAGGAGCCCGAAGAAGATCAGCCTCAACGAGACAGCTCTCCGGTCCCACCTCCCCGCTCTGTGTCTCCGCCTCTGCCGTTGAACAACAGTCTGATTCAGCAGAACGATTCTGTCAAAATGGTGATCAAAAACGGTGTGCTAATGCCGAAGCAAAAGCAGCGGCGTTACAGGACTGAAAGACCTTTCTCTTGCTCGCAATGTTCCGCTCGCTTTACTTTACGCTCAAATATGGAACGTCACGTGAAACAGCAGCATCCGCAGCATTGGAGCGTGAGGCGGCCGGCGCCGAGAGCACCCCCACCTTACCCTTCCTCCGAATCTCTAGCTGACCGAGTCAAATACGCACTATTAGCTCGGCATCTTGAGCGACCGATTCCGCAAGATCGCTCACCGATCCGCCGCGACTCCGACGAGGTCGCAGACAACGAGGAAGACGAAGATGATACCCTAGTTATAGACGAAGAGCCCGAATCTGACGTCAAATCAGAGCAGCATCGCGCAGCGCATAGGGCTGCTGAGGAAATCCTAATGGCCTCACGACAACAAGAGTTGCACAAGGACTTTGATCTCAAAATCGCCGGGAACTTGATCAACAAGCCGCTCCCGATAGCCGAGAAGACTGAAACTGGCACTGACCCTATACCCGTGCCTGTGGAGCCGCTGATGGTGCCTGTTGTGCCAACAAGGAGCGACGAAGAGGAAGATGAAGAAGGCCTGGTAGCGTCTACGAGTGAAGGCAATAACTCCGGGAGTGATGAGAACAAGTAAGTATCATTGAACACAAACTAAAATAAAAAAATAAAAAATAAATATATTAAGTTATATCATACTTATCATAGATGTCTATTTATGTTAATGTTTCCTTAGAAGCAAGGCCTAAAATCAGTTTTGTGACAGGAACTAAGAATGACAACTGGTTTAAAATAGTTGCTATACTAACGAGCTCATTTTTTCCAGGTCAGAGTCGGACACTGGCGCCCAGCCGCCCAAGAAGAAATCCGCCTACAGCCTGGCCCCGAACAGAGTCTCCTGCCCCTACTGCCATCGCAAGTTCCCCTGGTCCTCATCCCTCCGTCGCCACGTCCTCACTCACACCGGCCAGAAGCCCTTCAAATGTCCGCACTGTCCTCTACTCTTCACCACCAAATCCAACTGCGACCGTCACCTTTTAAGAAAGCATGGTGGATCCGCAAGAGCCATACTAGCTGAGCCTATCCCAGAAGCGGTATCCCCGCCCCAAAGCGACATCAGAACCGTCCCGGAAAGACCATTCAAATGTGCCTCATGCCCCACAAGCACTTTCTCCTCTCTGGACACTTTAAAAAAGCACATGTCCTCAAGACACGGAAGTGGTGACTCGCCTGCGTCTCCGAACCCAGAGGATGAAACCACGAATGGAGAGCTGGCATTCAAATGTCATTTATGTGAAGCATCGTTCGGTGACCGGGGCGGAGCGTTGAGGCATCTGGCGACAATGCATGCGGCGGAATACGATCAGCTGGTCAGCAAGGGAGCGTTGGACGCCGCAAGCGATAGGAGCGAAAGCGCGGATGATGATGAGAAGGCGAAGTTCCCGGACCACGCTAATAGAAAGGTAATTAATCTCTGCTTTATCAATTTACCTACCGTTAGTAGTTACATAAAGTAAAGTGATTAGGTTGCATTTTGTAAGAATAACTTTCGACAAAAGAAAAGTTTATAGATATGTTTACTTTTAACTTATAAGTCTGATAAACAAACTATGAGTCAAGATAGTACTTAATTTTGCATACTAACACTAGTTATTACTCAGGAACAAGTTAGTAGGCATTTAAGTCGCCATCTAACTCTCCCATTTCCCATTAAAACATTATGTAGTGGTTTCTGGAGGTAAGCAAGGCTGCCAGAGCTCCCGAGGATGCACTGTGTTGAGAGCGAGGGACCTTTTGTCCCTTCTGTTGTCAGCACAGTGAATCTTCAAATTTTATAAAGGTTTAAAATGCGCACGTGATTGCGGTGTCTGCTTACCATCAGGTGGAACGTACGCTAATTCGCCACCGTCGTTGTATAAAAAAAATCCCTACTAAACTTCTCTTTTTCCTTAGGTGGTATGCGCCTTCTGCGTCCGTCGCTTCTGGTCAGCCGAGGATCTGCGCCGCCACATGAGAACCCATTCCGGCGAGCGCCCATTCGCCTGCGACCTCTGCCGACGTCGCTTCACGCTCAAACACAGCATGCTGCGGCATCGCAAGAAGCACAGGGACGAGACTGATGACGAAGAGGCCACGCCTGAAACTACTCCTCATGAGCCAGTCGGCAATGGGTAAGAATAAATTACACTACATACAAACATACAAATTAATTAACGCATGTAAGTCTACCACAGTAAGCCACAAGCCCAGCTGCGGGATATATATAGAATGATTATGATGATAATTAAATCACGAAAATACATGAAATTAGTTTTTAATATTATATTATATTTCAATTGCCGGTTTGAACATGGAGAAAATGTTACATTTCAGTGTGAGGTTAGGTTAGGTTACACACTTAATACACTAACGGGAAAAAAGGAGGTGTTCCAACGCGGCACTACTCTATTTGTTAGTGAAAAAAACTCGTGCAGTCTCTATAATATCTCAAAAAATCACAAACATAAATTGATCTGCTTTTACAACATACTTGGACTTTGATACTTAAGTACCTTAGGCACTGATCTTACAAATGTCTGGCCAAGCGTGGAAGCGATCATAGATAAAACCAAGATAGTGACGCAAACGCATTTTTTTTATGTATCATCACAATTTAGCGAAATTATCAATGCATTTGCAACCAACCATTTATATTATATATACTTACACTTACTATTATTTCAGATACAGCTACCACGACGAGGACGGGTCAGGCAACGAGGTCCCGAGCAACGTGAACAACAACAATTCTCCGCCATCCACGCATTACGACAAGCTTAAGATACAGATGACCTCGCGCAAATACTCCTCCGAGGCCGAAAACGACGGGGAAAATGGCGGCGATCTCATCGGAAAACTCCTCGGCATCCCTGACAAGACCATCATCAACAAGCTACTCTCATCCCCGGACGAAGCAGCGAAGTTCCTCGGAGTCAACAAATGAGAGTACGCTTTAGTCTTCGTGACGCCCGCTACGCTCATCCTGGCGCCGCGAGGACTAAAACTGCCGTTCCAAATACAAACGTCAACGAACGTTAAAACCGGTACAACGCCATCTAGCAACGAGTAGACGCACTAAGCCTATTGGCGCGTATTTTATTAACGTTAATATAAATTTTATTAATGCAATATATTTGTGTGTGTACAATACATTTAATGTTTTAAATATATCGCTATTTGATAACTAGGTGCCTTTAGCTGCCTTAATTTTTATTGAAAGTGTAAACCGTCCTATTCTGCCTTAATTATACTTCTTAATGCATCTTGTGGGTGTCGAGCAACGATTTTTATTTAGTGCCAGTTATAAAAGTACATAATGTATTTTTATCTGTAGGAGTAAATAAGTATAGTTTTACTAGGAATAGGGACTGAATATTGTGAAGTATCTTGATATTTACCTACTTTATTAAGCAGCACATTTCAGTATACTGGATGTAGAGCTATGAGCCTGAATTTATTGCATTTCCATCTAGTCGCATAATTTCCCACTTTGGTCTTATTTTCACACTTTTTTTTTCGATTAACGTAGTGAAGTCCAGCCAAAAAACTTGAAGCAAATCCAAAATTTCTAGTCATTTACCTAAACGTTATATTCTTATTATCGAACCTAAGCTATGATACCAAATTGCGAGTAATTATAAAATTTCATAAGTAATGTAAGTCGGTTTAATATAAATAAATAGACCTCATAATATCAACCAATGAATAGACCTAGTTTTCGAATTAAGTATCTTCCTGTAAGTTTCATAGTATTTTCAATGCTTAGCTTCGTTCCTTGTTTCTTTATGTGTCTTCAAAAATAATGTAGGTCTCATAATAGTGAACACATTCATTGTTGTATAGTGCGTGTCATCAACGACGACGCGCCGAGCCACAGCGAAGTTCATACTAATCTATGCATATTGTGCAGATTGGGCTGTGGAGGGGCGCTCCTTCGTGGCTGATACGCACTATACCTAAGTACTTATATTAATGACATTTTATTTGCTCAAAACCAGCATTTCTTTACAGCGAATTTTAGATAATTACTTCATAATTATAGTTAATTACGATAGACGTTGTAAGTTGATATTAATATATCCTGAATGCAAAGTACGGTAATTATGCTTTCAACCAAAGGTGGACACTAGTTTACCAACTTGGTAAGAAAATTTATTAAGTTTATTTGTTAGTCAGAGTTTTTGAGAAGCGTTTTATTTTATTTCCAAATGTCTATTGGTGGGGCAATATATAATGAAGGGTTAAAAATCCTGTAGCTTAGTTTTAGGTTAGTTTCAGTCTCCTTGAATGGATTGACGAATCATACGCTAGAATATACCTAAGTCCGAATGTGCTTTGTATATTTTGAATTGCTAATAATATACCAAATATATATATTAGAATTAAAACTATAGATAAATAAATGTATATCATGAGTAACTATCAAGTAGCTATGTTTTTTTTTATCTGGAAGTAAGCAATAAAGTAGATCACTTTGTTTTATTAGCGCTTTTATTAATTGTCATATTTCAAACTGTTTACATATAATAATTAATTATAATATTATTACCAAAGTAAGTTAATTAATTATAAGTTGATACAAAAATCCTGCTTGATGTCAATTATAGTTAGAGAAAGAGTGTTTTCGACATTCGATATGTAATTATTTATTTCAATTAAAATTATTTGCTATTTTTACTTAAGGCCAGTTAAGAAGCATGACTTTTTTTATGACTCTTAATTATGAATATAAGTAGTTAATTATTACTTAATAGAAAGTAATATAGGTAAGTTAATATTTAAGAGTGGCAACACCGCTTGGCCTTTCAATCGTAGTATTCGTGTGTAGTGTGTCGTTTTAAATAATTGCTATTAATAATTATAAATTAAAATATATACCAATACTGAATATAGTTCTTGACTTAATTGTAGTAAGATGTTTACTTATTCACTTTATGCCTGTCTTTCTTTAATGCAATATGGGTGTCGTTTTAAAAACGTTTTTGTGAATTAAATTTTGTGTATAATAAACAAATGTTTCATTTTTTTCTAACGTTATATTGCCACGTTCAACATACTTATAGTTAGACTAATTTGGACACGCTGGACAAAAGCACCAATTAATTGTCACTCCGGGCGACATGTTTCGAACTCTGCGGGAGTTCTTACTCAGGATGAGTGTGTCTGCGACTCACGCGGATTTTTTTTGTTTTTCCTAAGATATAAAACTGAAAATTCTCTAATATAACAACTTTCAATACCTTTTTCGACCTTTCAGTGGTCGAATTTGAAAAACGCTGAAAACCTATTTCTTCCACGTATTAATTGTCACTGATTCAGACACCGTCGCGAACGCACTCAACCTGAAGAAGAACTCCCGAAGAGTTCGAAATATGTCGCTCGGAGTGACAATTAACATGACTCACGAAAGTTTAAATTCAAGTTTTCTTCCATTTTAAAATGCTTAGTCTATTAGCGAATTTTCAAGTGTCTATCTGAAAAATATTTCTTTCCCCATCCACTGTTTAATTATAAACTCAGTTGAAATTCATATGTGATTGTATTGCTAAGAATAATGTGACATAACACGTACGTTGACACGATACATCATAAAAAAGTAAAACGAATAGAACCATAGAGGTAACCAAACACTTTCCACTCCTTTCAAATTTAAAATGGCCGGCAGAAGAGTTGGTTCCTATCAAAAACAAGCTATGTACATTCGGGGACTTTAATTGTTAGGCCGTTTAGAGCTCAATTTATACTGGACACTTCATTGTAACTATGACGATCCAGTATAAACTGAGCTCCAAATGGCTCAACAATTAAAGTCGCCGAGTGTATATAAGTACCTAAGTAGACCCTGAAAATAAAATTTGGTGCTTTTTTCCAGCGTGTCCACATTTACGACAATTTATTCCAGCAGCACTCCGCTGTCCGTCTGTCTGTCTGTCTGTCCGTCTGTCACCAGGCTGTATCTCATAAACCGTGATAGTTACACGGTTGAATTTTCACAGATGATGTATTTCTGTTGCCGGTATAACAACAAATACTACACCTGGCCATAAAGCGGCAATTACCGCACGCTCCGCGCGCGTGAAATCCCACTTCCTGGCCAGAGGGTGACATAAAATTTTGTACTTAACACGGGCGGTAATAAAGAAAGCCTCAGATCGCATATTTATCGCCCTTGCCTTCGGCTCGGGCGTCAAATACCTGCGATCTGAGACATTCTTTGTTTTACCGCCCTTGTTAAGTAATGTACTATAAATGGCTTTGAAACATTATCCGACAGTGTCTCGGCCTAAGATACAAAGTTTAATACAACTTATTATTGTTTATAATACAATATTTTAAACGTACAATATTTTTAGTTAAATGTGCATCAATCGAGATGGCTTAAACTCTAGTGGCGCCATCTATTCAGAGCTTTGCGCCGCCCACCCCATTGGTTAGGCTACTCACCACTAGATGGCAATAAAATTGTTGCCATACTTAAAAATTCAGATAAACAATCTGTCCATCTTACTTTTAAAATATCATTGAATACCTATGAATCACTGATTTTGAAATGATTTTTAATGCTAATGATAATATATTTTGGATTTCACGGTGTTATTTATTTTTTAATGTTATTAATTCCCGAACGCGTCAAAAGCCTACAGAGTCGCCAATCAACGCTTAAAAATACCAATGGGAAAAACATTGCCATTTAGTGGGGTAAATAAAATCATTTAAAAAATGAGATGAAAACATAGCTCTATTAAATAAATTGTATTTTAGTATGGCCCAATGAATAATCCAAGTTTGTGACCCCGAGCGCCAAACGCAACTATCTCAAAAATCGAAAAAAAAGACTACAACCCTAAAGTGACTAATAGTACCTTGATGTTTTTAAAGCGGGTATTACACTGTCCTGAATCAGGCGTCCTAACCAGTGGAGGGGAGTTGAAGCATCTCGCTCTAACGTATAGGTCGGAACCCTTCTAAGTGTCCTGAATTCAGGACAGTGTAATACCCGCTTAAAGTAGACTAAATTTGCTATAATATGAGACTAGACTAGAGACGAGTTTAAAATTTTTTCCCCATCACAAAAAGTGCACAGCGCCGCTAAAGAAATTTTCACTTCAAAAAACCAGTACCGACATATATTTTTCGGCTGCATGAATATACATTTTAAAATAATGTTTTTTACGGTTACGAATCTAGACATTTAGAGTCTGGCTACTGAAATTTTACACAAATTTTTGGCGGGAAATTCAAAAAGTATTAGGCTGGTCACACTTAATATAGGACGAATTATAGTTTTGATAATCATTTAAATATTAAAGGCTTTAAATAATTTCTAATAGATAAAGCTTATCATCAAAACAAGATTTTTTAACGGATCCATTAAACCACTAGACTGCAATTCCAATGTTTTGATTTTATTGATATTTTCCAAAAATCCTCGTTTATCTGTTTCTTTACATACTTGTCGTGTTTATGAGATTATTAATAAATTACGTACTTAATGAAATCTAGGAGGTTGGTGATCTAGTATCAAAATAATAATAGATCACCAACCTCCTAAATTGTTTTCGACTTGTAAATTGCAGTTTTTCGTTATACAACGCTTCACGTCGCCTTCGCACGTTGTCGTAATAATTTTCGAGTTTAAATAATAGTTTGCGGGCCTCACTCGGTATGGTAATTATTAATATTATTTAAAATAAACCGTGGAAAATTTGAATGAATGACATAAATTGACAACTGACATTTAAAATCATAGACAATTTGTGATACCGCAATGAAATATCTGTCAACAAAATTTGGTTAGCCAGACTCTAGTTAAAAGATTTTTTTAGGACGGAT
Organism: Cenopis cana; assembly: GCA_951800055.1. NCBI lineage: Eukaryota > Metazoa > Arthropoda > Insecta > Lepidoptera > Tortricidae > Cenopis > Cenopis cana. Next base: position 5,112,765 of record OX637495.1, read on the forward strand.
ATGCTACAGTTGGTAAATTTAAAGATAGGCTGGCAACCCCATTTGTGAGTGAAGGAATTTTAAAGAAATAGAAAGAAGTCGCTAATTTATGCGATACGGCGTCTTCATTTTGAGTTTCAATTGCTTAACTTTATAAAGATTGTTGCGAAACATTACGCCGCGTCCTTGTATAACGACTAGTGTTATTTCGTTTGAATAGGAATAGTTGTAAAAAAAATATAGGTAAGCTTGTTTTCTATGCACTAAGCATTTCACACAGTGACGTAGGTACACTATTTCTCTCGGTGGCCTTAGCTTAGCCGAAACAATTACAAATTAGAATCACCAAACACTGCTTTATTATCAATAATCGGCCTATATAATGATTACAGAACGTAATGTTTGTTGATATTTGCATATAACGATGTTTCTAATCATTGTTTACATTGCAGGTATTTAGAATATATATCCAAAATGGGCGATCAACAGTTTTTCCTGAAATGGAACGATTTTCAAACGAATATGGTGACTTCGTTCAGGCATTTAAGGGACGAAAAAAGCTTTACGGACGTAAGTAAACGATGTTATGGTCATCACAGTTGTTGTTTTGATTACTTACAAACAAACAATTAAGGCAACTAACCTCATCTCAATGAATTGAATGCTTTCGTGATTCTATGAGCTTCCTCTTCACATATGTTGACTATAAGGCATAATTACGAAACAGCAGGTACTGTAACCTTAATAGCTATTCAGTTTTCACTGACTATAAGTTTGTAAAACCTAAGTGACACTTTGTATAGATACTAGCTTTACCAGAGCCTTTTAGCATGCATAAAACTTGTTAATTACAGTCCTTTACTAAACTTCCACATTGTATTTCATTCTCTTAAGGGATAATTAAAAGTTATTATGTAAGAATCCGGTAAAATTTACATTTTAAAGTTATTGTGGGGTTGGAGTTAAACTTAGCTCACTCGAAATCTGTATACTAGTATATTTCATTTAAATCAATTGTGCTTTAAGGGTGAGAATACACTAGAGATGCATGTAACACATTCCTTTCCATAAAATAACAATAAACATTGATCAACCCATATAGGGAATGTTTGCGGTTTGTGAGTTGTTTGATGCCAGGCAATCTAGTACACAAATATGAGTGTCAAATATTTTCATTGTTCATAATCTTAGACACATGTAAAAATGTAATGCTACTCGTTATTTGATTTGGAATTTAGAATGGTTGTAAACAAGGTTAATCTGTAGGTATACAAAATTAAAAACTGTTATTTTTATTTTCAGGTGACATTAGCCTGCGAAGGACAGACATGTAAAGCGCACAAAATGGTGCTCTCAGCATGTAGTCCTTACTTCAAAAGCTTACTAGAGGTGAGTTACAAGCTTTCAATTAACACATTCAGTGCCAAGAACTCCTCTAGCGAGTTCTCATTAACTTTGTTCACATGTTCTCACGAGAGATTTTTATGACACTTTCCAGTAACGCTACAATACTCCATCAGAATAAGACATAGGCCATAATTTATTTCAAAATTAATTCCCTTTGGGGTTTAAAAGGAGGTGGAAATTTTGTATAGGGAACAAAATTATTTTTAAGAAAGAACCTTTATATTTCCATGATAGACAAAAAAAGCTGAAGTCAGGGTTTTTCAAAATTCGCTTAGTATGGGCAACCTGGTTTTTAGGGTTCCGTACCCAAAGGGTAAAATGGGACCCTATTACTAAGACCCCGCTGTCCGTCTGTCACCAGGTTGTATCTCATGAACCGTGATAGTTAGAGAGTTGAAATTTTCACAGATGATGTATTTCTGTTGCTGCTATAACAACAAATACTAAAAAACAGAATAAAATAAATATTTAAGAGGGCTCCCATACAAAAAACGTGTTTTTTTTGCGCGTTTTTATAGGTAATGGTACCGAACCCTTCGTGCGCGATTGAATGATTGTATGGAAAAAACTGGACTAGGCCGGGGCAGGTCGCTAGAATATTTGTATTGTTTTGTACACTTTTTTCAAATTACGCAGTACAGTACAGTATGTGATCTAAGTAAAGTTTTTTGATTTCTTTCGACAATTACCAAAAATACAATCTTTACAGCAATTAATTATTACTCCAATGTTGATAGAAACCCAATATGCGACGACTATCAGATGTAAACACACTAAGGATGCATGTGCAATATGATATGACACAATTAGTCTGTTATTGCAATCTTGTCAAACCGTTTCCTTTCACGTATTACATTGACTACTATTATCTGATCTGATAGTATTGTCAGATTTCATCAAGAGGTATAAACATGTGTCTTATAGAGACATTTTTTGAAGGAGCAAAGTTGTATTTGACAACTGTTAATATCATAGAAGTCTGCACTCAATTTGTTAAGAGTAAATACACACGCACACACACATGCAAACACCCACACAAACACACACACACACACATACACGCACACATACATACACTTTCGAGAGTTTATTATTATTATTAAATCTTTATTATACGAACTACATTTGATTATGATTGCCTTTTTTTTATAAAAATTATATATATGATGTTCGTAAGGTCATATTGACCTAGGTCTCTTCCGGATCGCCATTATCAATTTCTTCTAAATATTTGCTTTGTATATTCTTCCATGTTTTTCTATCCATTGCTTTTTCTCTCCAGTCTTTTCCTATTTTTTCTATTAAGTCCTTCTCCCACCTTGTAATTGGCTTACCCACTTTCGTTTTTCCGACTCTAGGTTTCCAATTTGTTATTGTTTTTGTCCATTTCTGGTAAGACATTCTGGCTATGTGACCTGCCCACTTTTGTTTCAGAATGTGTGAAACTTTTGTTAGAGTTATAAATCTTATAATATAATGCATACCTAGAATAATAAGCCCATCACATTTGTTGCTGTTATAAATAAAATTATTTATTTATTTATTTTATTTATTTATATGGAGAACCAACAGCTTTTATGATAGGATAACACTTTAAACATATAAACAGGAAGCCAATTATAGGATCTCACAGGTAGAAACAGTATATATGAAATATAAGCAAACTTATACTAATGCTAATGTCACGCACATACGCAACTGTTCATGCAAGCAATAATGCTGGAGAAAAACAAACTCTCTATATAAAAAGTAGTTTGTGGCTTTAAGGCCACAAAAAACTTACTAACAACATTTATAGCACACAATAAACAAGCTAAACACGATATTACACAAGAAAACTAATATTAAATAGCAGCACTGACAAAGTGACAATAACACGCTCACCTAAAATACTGATTAACCAGGGTTCGCCTCACGCTAGGAATTGCACAATTGAATATATCAATATCCACTTCTTTCGATATTTCATTTAAATTGCGACTTGCGCGTCTCAAAAAGCTGTTCTGTCTGTATTTGGAGGATGCAGTTTTTAGTGATATAGGGGGATGATACCTTTTTGAACGAGTAGGGGTATTAATTTTAACGCGAAAATAGGACAAAGAAAATCAACGGAAAATATTGTTATGGGACCCTACTGTTATGGTACAAGGAACCCTAGAGGAGAGAAACTACTACAACATGCATTAACAAATAGACTAACAATAATAAATACAATGTTTAAGAAAAATATTAAAAACCTTTGGACCTGGACCTCACCAGACAAACGCTACAAAAATCAAATTGATTACATCCTGTCCATCAATTGTAAGCTTTTCACAAACATGGAAATTTTAAAAAACAGCATGTTTCCAAGCGACCACAGATTACTAAGAGGCACACTACAACTTAAGAAACCAAGAAAAAGTAGAGCAGCATTTAGAGAACCTCAAACTGACCTATCTTCCGAAAAAAACCAACAAGCATATCTCAAGTCCTTAGAAATTTCAAGACAAATCAAGTGGGATAGCGCCGACGACATAGAGTCTTTCTATTTAAAGATAGAGACAACTATAAAACAAAGCCTAGTCGCCGCCACCCCAAAAATAGCAACTAAAGACATACTAACCGAAGAAACAAAACAACAAATTAAAAAACGTATAGAGCTACAATCGAAACCATCCAAAACAAAAGAAGAGAAAAAAGAACTGACAGCTCTGTACAAAGGCACAAACAAAATGTTGAAAAGGGACTATGAAAAATACAGGACAGAAATCATCGAAAAAAATCTGGTCACTACAGGAAGCCAGAAAAAAGCCTACAAACAACTAAATAAAGAGAAAAAATGGATACACACATTGAACACGCAGCAATCAACAAATAAAAAAAATACCAACCCGTAACGACCTAATTAACATAGCTTCAGACTTCTACCAGAGACTTTATCAGGCGGAAGATGGGAAAGAAGACGACTACAGAAAATATGAAACACAAGACAGTATAACCATTTACCCCTTTGACTACAGAGAAATAATGAAGAAAATTGAAAAACTAAAGAAAGAAAAAAGTCCTGGTCCCGACAATATCTCTAATGAAGCCCTAAAAATCGGAAAAGAAATACTAATAAGGCCTATAACAACGTTATTCAACAAAATATTAGAAAAACAGGAAATACCCAAGAGCTGGGGAGAGTCCAGAATAATTTTGCTCTACAAGAAGGGTGACCCTTCAGATATTAACAACTATAGACCAATTAGCCTGCTACCAACATTGTACAAACTATTCGCCATGTGCCTAGAAAACAGAATAGCGCCACAGGTAGAGGCAAGCCAACCAATAGAACAAGCCGGATTCAGGCCGGGCTTCTCAACTGTTGACCACATCCACACTCTTGACCAAATAATAGAGAAATACCAGGAATACAATCAGCCGCTCTACCTTGCATACATAGACTACGCGAAAGCGTTTGATTCCATTTCGCATGAGAGTATATGGCAAGCACTTTCTCACCAAGGAGTTTCAAATACTTACATAAATATCATCAAAGATATCTATAAAAACAGCACGAGCAGGGTAAAGTTGGATAGACTTGGATCACAAATTAACATAAGGCGAGGAGTAAAACAGGGGGACCCTTTGTCCCCCAGGATATTTATAGCCGTACTGCAAAACATTATGAAAGAGCTGGAATGGAACGAAAGCGGAATAAGAATAGAAACAGAGTTTTTAAGCAATCTAAGGTTTGCAGATGATATCGTCCTATTCGCAAAAACATCAAGACAACTGGAAACCATGATAGGTGAACTAGACAACGCTAGTAAAAAAATCGGGTTGCACCTAAATACTTCAAAAACCAAAGTTGCTACGAATAGTATACAAAACCCCATAATGGTTAATGAAACAGCTATAGAATATGTGGAAAGCTGATATATATCTTGGAAAACAAATCTCATTTAGGAAATCAAGGCACGAAGAGGAACTAGAACGCCGGATCAGCATGACATGGAAGAAGTATTGGAGCTTTAAAGAAATCTTAAAAGCTAAACTCCCATTAAAGCTTAAAAAGAAAGTTATAGATTCGTGCCTATTACCATGCCTGTCATATGGAGCTCAAACCTGGATCTTCCATAATAAAACAAAAAACAAGATACGTTCATGCCAGCGTTCTATGGAACGAAGCATCTTGGGTATTAAGCTTACGGATAAACAAAGGAGCGAGGATATACGTAAGAAAACAAAGCTCATAGACGCAACACAACACGTACTGCAACTGAAATGGAGATGGGCGGGACACATCGCAAGAATAAAAGACCAAAGATGGACGAAACGCGTCACTGAATGGATAGGTCCTACCGGAAAAAGGAATCAAGGAAGACCAAAAGACCGCTGGATTGACGAAATCGTTAAAATAACAGGAAAGGACTGGATGCATAGAGCACAAGACCGGAAACAATGGAAAAAGTTGGAGGAGGCCTATACCCAGAAAGGGGCCATGCTATAAAAGCAACTCAATATAGATTAGTTTTTTTATTATGTAATAGCATGGAAATAAAAAGGCTTTAATAATAATAATAGGGGTATTAAACTAAAGTTTACTAAGTAGCTCGGGACTATCCGTTATGCCACTGGTGATTATTTCAAGCTAAATCTAAAAGTATAACTAACTTAGTTTATTATGGTTTATTTACCACTTGTTATTGTTGGAAGAGCGGCGTCTCCTGACACAAGCAAAATTACTTGCTTAATGGGAGGCTCCAACCTTGGCTATTTTGTACAAATCTTAATAACCTAAAAAAAAATACCTTATGAAATTCCTTTTCGCTTGACACAGTGCATCCTCACATGCTTAGACATCATACTATTTGCGAGAATGATTAAAAATATGATCAGCCAGTGCACAACTTGTCACCTAGTTTGACTTCTGTTTCACTGGAACTGCAAATAGGGATGTTGACACGAAATAAGAAAATCAATAAGTTCGAATTTTCTCGAAAAAGGAAATTCTCAATCATATGGCGAAAAGAGTAACTCAAAATATTAAATCCTTACATAGTTAAAAACTCTGAGGACTTGTTTTAAGATACGGAGGGATATTCTGTCCCTTTTCCGCTAAACGCACCTTTGTATTTGGAACAATCGTGATTTACTCTCTCGCAGGCACTCGAGGTCCGTGACGTCACGTGCGGCCGCGGTTTCTCTCTCTAACAGCAACATTAGCTTCGTTATTTTTCGAGATATTTGAATAGGATTTTTTCACCAAGTGGCATATTTCTTTACATTGTCTCTTTTGGAGTCTACTGAATATCATCATTATTTCACAGGAGAACCCGTCAAAGCACCCCATTATAATCCTGAAGGATGTATCGTATCTGCACCTTCAAGCCATTCTCGAGTTCATGTACGCGGGCGAAGTCAACGTCTCGCAGGAGCAGCTACCCGCCTTCCTGAAGACCGCGGCCCGCCTCAAGGTAACTACTCGGCCATCCTGCACGGTACCTGTCCCCAGACATCCCCTCATGTTAATGTACGCGGCTACGCGCGCGAGGTCAACTTCTCACAGGAGCAGCTACCCGCCTTTCTAAAGACCGCGGCCCGCCTGAAGGTAAATACTCGGCCATCCTGCACGGTACCTGTCCCCAGACCCAGACTACCTCATGTTAATGTACGCGCGCGAGGTCAACGTCTCGCAGGAGCAGCTACCCGCCTTCCTGAAGACCGCGGCTCGCCTCAAGGTAACTACTCGGCCATCCTGCACGGTACCTGTCCCCAGACATCCCCTCATGTTAATGTACGCGGCTACGCGCGCGAGGTCAACTTCTCACAGGAGCAGCTACCCGCCTTTCTGAAGACCGCGGCCCGCCTGAAGGTAACTACTCGGCCATCCTGCACGGTACCTGTCCCCAGACCCAGACTACCTCATGTTAATGTACGCGCGCGAGGTCAACGTCTCGCAGGAGCAGTTACCCGCCTTCCTAAAGACCGCGGCCCGCCTCAAGGTAACTACTCGGCCATCCTGCACGGTACCTGTCCCCAGACCCAGACTACCCCATGTTAATGTACGCGCGCGAGGTCAATGTCTCGCAGGAGAAACTACCCGCCTTCCTGAAGACCGCGGCCCGCCTCAAGGTAACTACTCGGCCATCCTGCACGGTACCTGTCCCCAGACCCAGACTACCTCATGTTAATGTACGCGCGCGAGGTCAATGTCTCGCAGGAGAAACTACCCGCCTTCCTGAAGACCGCGGCCCGCCTCAAGGTAACTACTCGGCCATCCTGCACGGTACCTGTCCCCAGACCCAGACTACCTCAACCTCATGTTAATGTACGCGCGCGAGGTCAATGTCTCGCAGGAGAAACTACCCGCCTTCCTGAAGACCGCGGCCCGCCTCAAGGTAACTACTCGGCCATCCTGCACGGTACCTGTCCCCAGACCCAGACTACCTCATGTTAATGTACGCGCGCGAGGTCAACGTCTCGCAGGAGCAGCTACCCGCCTTCCTGAAGACCGCGGCCCGTCTCAAGGTCTTGTCTTTGTTATTTCCCTTTAGTCGCAGCTTACTACTTTTCAGAATGAGTAGTCATTGATTGGTGCACAGCGAGTAAACCAACCCATACGGGCGTATGGGCTGGAGGAGCCTTTTATTGTCTAGTAAATAAATCATCAAGCAAACGGGTTAATGCTTGGCGTGCACAGGCAAGTTATTACGCAATCCTCTTATATGGATGTTCTTATTTCGTTGACAGAAAAGTCACAAGGTAAATAAGTCTTTGGCTCTGTTGTTACAAACTGTCTGTAAAATGGGAAGTTTGAAATTTTATACGAGATGATTACCGGCGCCATATTTAAAACTTTACCCGTTAGTGTAGTCGATGCAACCCACCCTTAAATAATTCCGGAGTTGACTCAACAAAAAGAAATATGAGACTCGACATACTGTTTATTAAATTAATTTAATGCTATTACACACAGCATTGAAATGTTGTGGGATTATGATACTGTAATTTTTGAAATGTTGTGGGATTATGATACTGTAATTTTATATATATTGTATGTATATTGTCTAGAAAAAATGACACCTCGCCGAGTTTCTTACGCCGGTTCCTCTCGAGGCAGAGGTTTATTTTATTTTATGCACCGGTGGTAGTTTTTGACATTCATAGGTGCATGTAATATGCCTAAATTGAAGAATAAATGAATTTTATTTATTTTATTTTACACATTACCCCCTCTTCCTTGACATGATTGACTTAAACTCTTAATCTAAACATATTGTAATCCACATACGTTGATTTCAGGTGAAAGGGCTAGCCGAGCCGCCGCCACAGATGCCCAGCATCAAACGGGAAGGCTAACAGCACCCGCCCACATACCCCCACCATCCTGGGACCCTGCCCGCTCAGTTTTGTATCACTCACGTTTAACACTGAGGAGCAATTAAAACGGGCCACTTTGTAAGATATTGTACCCATTTTATATGCTCCGGACCATAGTTTAGTTCGAATCTGATTACCACACACACTTGGCGAGTATTTACAGCGCGAGGCAGCATAAGGCACTAGTCCCACCGCGGGCGAGCACGAGCAGTGAGTACTCTCATAGTAATTCTATTCGTTTTCTCGCTCAAGCGAGTAGAATTAGTATGAAAGTACTCCCTACCCTACTCCCCAGCGGTGGGATGTTGGCACATCGTTAAAGCATTAACACTTACATTTTAATTGTTTCCGTTGTGACACGAAAATTAACCATGCAATTTATATGGGTAGCTTTCGTGACACAATTAAAATGTAGGCGTATTAAATGCCTTAACGACGAGTCAAAAGTTTGGTCCTCACACTTATACGCTCTTGGCCATAATTTAGTTCGAACCATCTGACCCATATCTGATTAGCCAGTGTATACTTGGCGAGCAGTTAACGCGCGAGGCAGCAGCATCGAGGCACATCCACACTGAGGGATTTGCTGGCGTAGGCTGCCTCGTGCCGCAAATGCTAGCGCAGTGTATACGCGACTATAGGCAACATTATACTTTAAACGACTGTGGTTATTACAGATGACATGACACGATATGCTCTTAACTATGAGACTAAATCGACTATTCTATCAATCATTCATGTGAAGATGCAACCAGTACTTCTAGATAGTGTATTAACCTTTTCACCGCCATTGACTTGATATAAAGTCAGGACATTAAGTGCCCCCACACGCCAATGACTTCATATCGAGTCGATCAAGTCGATGTAAAGGCAAGCTACGTGCTATCACGTAAGGTTCAATTTTAGTCTTGCTACGAAGACTTTGGCGTGTGAGGCACAACTTACAGAATCTACTGTAGCGGTGAATAGGTTAACCATTGCATCTTTTTCTGGTTATCATTGTATAAACCAAAAAAAAACAAGTCGAGGATTTTTTTTACAATTATGATATAAATTATTTTTTTCTTATATAATTGCCAGGAAATATAACAATTATCACCTGATTACATACAAAACAAAAACAGTACCTCCTTCTTATTACAATTTTTAATTCAATTAAGACGTCATTGATTTAAAACTTGGCGCTGTAGTGATCTCAGGCACCTGAAATTATATTTGACATAAGCAAAGATATAAATGTTACTTTATCACAATAAGGCACTGGCTGACCATTCGTTTTGTAACAATTCATAAGCAGTAGCGAATCTCGGCCTTATTTCTCTTTTCTAAAAAGCATTTGTGTATGAACCATATTTGATAGTGTGCTTTTGACTAAAATGATATCGTAAAATGCTCTTAATGTGCATTTAAAGGGCAATATGCCTATGAAGTAAAAATAAATGGTTTTAAGTTTCACGACTATTCTTTTAGAATAAAGCATAAATTGCATAAAGACATGACAACAGGAAACTAAAGGTTTTTAGAATCGACATGGTACCTAATCGTCAAAAATAGTTAACAATCTATAATCACTTACAATAAATAGTTAATTATAAATACGTTGAAGTACCTACAAAAGTATACAAAACTTATGTACCTAAGTTGAAAAAATAGCAAAAATGAGTTTTAAACCAACCATACAAGGTAGTTATTTATTTCGCAGCAGTTTAGGATTTATTTCAAGTGGATATTGTTGTAAAAAGATTCGAGCTTTTGTTCAAATTTTCACATTTGTTTTAGAACTGAATTGCTTTTATGTCACACCTGGCCATAAAGCGGCAATTACCGCACGCTCCGCGCGCGGGAAATCCCACTTCCTGGCCAGGGGGTGACATAAAATTTTGTACTTAACACGGGCGGTAATAAAGAAAGCCTCAGATCGCATATTTATCGCGCTTGCTTTCGGCTCGGGCGTCAAATACTTGCTATCTGAGACATTCTTTGTTTTACCGCCCTTGTTAAGTAATGTACTATTATGTTACACCTGACCATAAAGCGGCAATTACCGCACGCTCCGCGCGCGGGAAATCCCACTTCCTGGCCAGGGGGTGACATAAAATTTTGTACTTAACACGGGCGGTAATAAAGAAAGCCTCAGATCGCATATTTATCGCCCTTGCCTTCGGCTCGGGCGTCAAATACCTGCGATCTGAGACATTCTTTGTTTTACCGCCCTTGTTAAGTAATGTACTATTATAGCATGATGCATTTTCCAACATCATTACAGTACATGTAGCACAGAAGGAACCCTAACCCTTCCATAACCCATAAGTTACCTAGGAGCCAAAGTTTTGTAAAAGTAGTACTTTCCACAACTTCATATCCTTTTCACTCATAGTTGTTATAAAGATTGACACAGAAAATCTGCAATTCAACATATTATGTCACCGTAAAATTGTTAGTTTATAATCTATGAGCTAATATAAAGCCACAGGTGAATCTAGCAAAGTAAAAACTAGTTTGATGTATTTAAAAGGTACTTAAATACAAAATGCAGTACATAGCATTCGCCTTTTGTAAATATCTATCGTTAAATTTAAATAATCGCAATTGTTATTGGCGCTAGTGGACCCGTTCAAGCGCTCTTAACAATCGAAGTTCACAATTTTGCGGTAAAATTTAAAGAAGTTACTAACATTTTGTTTTTGATACAACTATGAGTGGAAAGTCTTTGGTCCTCTGTGCTATCACACTAGTAATCCTACCAATGGTTGCCTTGCTATTATCAATCTTATCTATAATGGAATTTGTACATTGATACACAAAATATTATGGGAATTATAATCAATGATTCCTTGTAAGTATCTTGCTAACAAGTTGAAAATCTTAGACATATCTTTCACTTTCAGCCTTCTGTATTATCTACTCAGCACCTCTAGCATCAGTTTTTTCCAAACAAAACCACAAACGAACGCGTTTGCGTTTAGTCTATTTTGTAAGGCAACGCAAGCGGCGCCTCTGGTGGCCTTAAGTGGTAACTATTTTTTGCCATACGAAACGCAAACGCGTTCTGTTGTGTTTTGTTTCGAAAAAACTTATACTAAAGGTTACAGATCAATATTGAAATCATATCGATGTACAATTTCATTATTATATGATAATAGTGTCACTAATAATAAGGCTGTTGTTGTTAATCTGCAATAATTTCTGTGCATATATAGAAACGTTCATAATATTTTAATTAATTTAGTTGTTACGACTCGAAACCAACTTCGCTTTATATAATGCTTTTAAGTATTAACTGTCTCTTTCGCACCCGTGTATTTGAATGGCATTTTTCACGCAGCTTTATCATCTATCTCTACTAATTTGTCGTGAGGGAAGAATGATATTGTTAAGCTTGGGTTATTTGTTCTTGAATCAATTTTCACGTTTGTTCAAAATCTAGACAAATCCAGGTGCAATGTTCATTTCTAGAAGTTTTAAGTATTTTTCCCTTGAATTTGTGGGCAAATTATGTATTTTACGAGCTAAATCCAATGAACTGATATTGGCATAAGGTTTTTTTTGTATTTTTTTAAACTTACTATTTTCTATTATCCAATTATGTCCTTTATGGTGCATTCCAAAGTTGATCAATCTCTAACGAAGAAATATCTTTTATAAAGTAAGCATACCTTTACAACTTAAAGATATATCCGTTGGAAATTGTTAATTGTTTTTGTTTTATGGACTTGAAGTTATGGAACTTTCGTGAAAACTACACATTCTCTTTTTGTAATTATTATTTACTATCTATTTCCTTGGAATTATCTGTCAGGCTAATAGCTATAAAAAGCTAAGTCGAACGTTACGCTTGTAATAGAGAAAATTCTCGAAATTTCCATAAAGTCAGACTTATAAGAAACAGGAATTGCCCCCTTTATTAGTATAAGCTATCTCTTTTATTTAGACTTTCAGCACCTAGTTCTCTGTGCAAACTATATATTTTTGTAGAAAAACATAATGCCACTAATTTGTCTAACTCAAAGGCTTATCATTATCACACTACCCTATCGGTAGGGCCCTAACTGGGGGAGGGGAGTTAAAGCATCTCACTCATTAGAGCGAGATAATTTAACTCCCCTCCCCGAGTTAGGGCCCTACCGATAGGGTAGTGTGATAAGGCTGTTAGCATAGTTAGGTAAATTCTTGGCATTATTTTTTGCTCCTTACCCTTCAACCATGCTCCGTACGATATTGGCTGTCTAATTATCGATTTCAAAATGGTATTTGAAAATCATAGCTAATGTGCCTTTTGTCTCAATAAGTAAATGAGTCTTTTTTTAAAAGGTGAATATATTCATTAGATATTCAGCGAAGCTCTGTTTGAGTGAGCGAGCGAATCGTCTACGTTTCAGCTTGTAAACTTCCTTCAGTTTCATTAAACTTACGCTATATCGAGGTATTTTCTTTGATACATTGAACCATAGACCTGATACAAAGGAGTGCTTCTTCCAAAATGTTATAGATGAATTGAGAAAAACTGAGAGCCAGATTTTAACGACTTTGGTAGATCTAATGCTTGTACCATTGCATTCTTAGGAATGCTTAACATATACACTGTTGACCTGAAGGATAAAGTATTAAGCCCATAATTTCTGTTGAGGACCAGGAAAGCATTTGCGAAGTTATGACAAAAAAGTTTTAACAACCCAAAATACTACAGGCTGGGTTAGTGCCAGTTGCACCAACATACGAACACAGACCGGTCATCGTCAAATATGGCACCGGCAGCTGTCATTCCATAGAAACTTGTCAAACTTTATATACAATCAGATTTGACGAACACCGCTTACGATTACAGACGGTTTGGTGCAACCCAGCCTTATTGTGCAATAGGTATCCTATAGAAGTAAAGAAACAGACATATTGCATGTTTATCGCACTTGCCGATTTAAAAATTCCCTGGATAATTGGGAAATGGTACATATGCCAAAAATATTCGGCCACATAAGGTAAAAAAGTTTTCTTAATAATTGGACAAGACAAGATCGTATGGAGCCTATCGTTAGTGAATGTTGTAAAAATGTAAATCTGATAGATATTTTTAGACGGGACGTGCTGAAATATCACATGAAGCTAGTTTGTAATGATTGAAATTATGAAAGATTTGTAATTTTTAGATAATACAAAGGATTACAATATGTACGTGTTTCATTGATTCCAGCCCCTCTAGCACAACATGCATTCCGTATCTACTCGCGCGCGTCATAAGCTACCTGTCACTTTTTGACAGCATTAATCAGACAGTGACAGGTAGCCTATCTCGCGTGCGAGTAGAGACGAGATGCATGTTATGCTAGCCCCACTGAATCACTTACCAAGTTGTTGGAACAGTACGAAGTCACACAGCGAATGTAATAGAGTTCAAGATGTGTACACTGAGAAAGTGATAAGAAATATGTAAACGCGACTTTATTGTTAAGGGTATAAGGTTGCTCGTCTTATTGAACCTTTGGAAACGTAGGTATTCAAGTATTTATGAATTCGACTGTACTCTTCATCATCCTAGTGTTTTCCAAGTTTATCCTAAAGGTAAGCCCAGGGTCCCGCTTAGGTCGCATACGCTGTGTGGCCAAGCGTCAAGAAGAAAGAGTAACTTTGCGCTTATTCAATTATTCACTTATTTTTTTCTGAGGTCATAAAATGAAAGATCAGATATTTTTTTAAGTTTGTAATAAAATAACAAGTTGAAATGTACATGTCAACACAAAATAAATTAAAAATTATATAAGTAGCACCGACATAAATAAAATCTATAATTTAAATGAACTGGAATGATAGAAACATACTCGAAGTCAAAATAGAAAAATATGTTTTACTCACATATGCAGTCTCTCAATCTTAGATTGATTTGGTTACACTGGAATTTAACCCTTCCCCTGCAAATAGTGTGGATTTATAGTTATACAATATAAGTTCTTCTTTCTATGTATAAGAAAGTAAATCATCTTTCTCAAAAGGCTTAGTAATTAAAACAACAAAATTTAATTTTGGAACAGGTAAGGTACCTAAAGCAAGTGATATAATATGTGTGTGTACATTATTTGGTGAACAATAAAGAATATTTGTATTGTATTGTATAATATGCGTACCATATATCCTTCCACAAAGAAGTTGCGTGCACCCATATCTTTGCATTTTACAGTACGAGTCTGAATTTTACACTGACATAACACACATAGCACATACAGCACATTGAATAGTCTATTATAATGCTAATGTAATAGATCAGGGGTCGGCAACCTATTAGCAGCCAAGGGCCACATATAGTAGCTAAACAAAGTCGCGGGCCGGACGTGTTAACAATTGTACTTGTAATCCTTTTTGTAGAACGGGTCTTATCTTAAGGACCCATCGGTCCAACAATGCCATTGTTTAGCCACGTGCCATAAATGCTTCGAAATGAAAAGGCTGCTCTACGGACACTACTGCTGTTTTAAATACAAAAGGTCAACACTGACAAGTCGTATTTTTTAAATGTGAACCTTCTTGTACGTAAAGCAGTCTTTTGGCTGAAAGTTCGTTTAGTTTACAGTATCAATTAGTGTTTACGCTTAACAATGAAAGACAGTGCTTTTGTTTAGAAGGCACAAAGAGAAGGATAATTCGTTCTACAAAAAGGATTACAAGTATACCACATTGACGGTTGTCAAGGAGGCTCGCGGGCCGCCTGTTGCCGACCGCTGTAATAGAGTATCTATTACAAACATACATTTTTTAAACCATGTACTTAATACAATAGAAACTCTATTTACAATAGTGCTGAAGTATAGATAAAAGTAGAATAAGAACATATGCCAGTGTCATACAAGCAATTTACCTGTAATTGTATTATTAAGGCCAGAACAAAGTAATCAGCATCAAATCTACAATAATATACTTTTATGTCACACCTGGCCATAAAGCGGCAATTACCGCAGGCTCCGCGCGCGGGACATCCTACTTCCTGGCCAGGGGGTGACATATGTACTTAACACGGGCGGTAATAAAGAAAGCCTCAGATCGCATATTTATCGCCCTTGCCTTCGGCTCGGGCGTCAAATACCTGCGATCTGAGACATTCTTTGTTTTACCGCCCTTGTTAAGTAATTTACTATTATATCCAGCGATTTTCCCGCTGTATTCTAGTTTAACACTTCTTTGGCATTGAACGGGTTAAATGCGCTATTGCAACTATCCGTTCCGTTACAAACGCTGTTGTAAATAAATGCACTATGTATTTAATACGAAATTTAACCAAAAACCAAAAATGCATCATATATGTATATATAAATGATATAATAAATAATGCAATTAAAAAACTGGTAACTTATTTACTCATTTTTGGTAACACTTTGGTAATTCATTTGCAACAAAAATAAATATTATGTATATTAACAGTACTCGAGTACCAACTAAAATAATTATGGCAACGTAATAGGAACGCATTATTAAAATATAAAATAATATTAACTTACCGTAATGAATTCGATAAATAATTCGTCAAAATTACACTAAAAAATCCCTTACTTTGGGTTAGTAAAATTTTGGTATAATATTTGGAAATAAACCTTAAAAATATGATGATAAAATTCAAGTTTCTATAAACAAATAGCTAATATACTCGTAGCTTGCGATCTTATTCGAAAATTGTATGACATATATATATATATATAATCGGATGTGTAAGTCCCGCAAACGTCAGTTTACTATCTCTAAGGCCTGGTATACACATTGATTAGTGTTTAGTGTATATAATATATATATATATATATATAATAGAAGAGTGTTCTATTTTATTGAGAGTAGCATTTATATGGGCTCGCACTAAACACTAATCAATGTGTATACCGGGCCTAAAGATATGAGTATAACTATCGAGTCGGGCGTGCAGCGGGGCGTGCATGTTAAACAACTGAAACTCATACTGGTGTCCCGAGTCGCCGCTGCACAAATAGTATGCACGCTCGTCCGCCCCGCTGCACGCCCCGCCGAACGCTCCGCTCCGAGCGTCCACTCAGGCCTTACACTAAGGCTGGGTTGCACCAAACCGCCTGTAATCGTAAGCGGTGTTCGTCAAATCTGATTGTATGGAAAGTTTGACAAGTTCCTATGGGATGACAGCTGCCGGCGCCATATTTGACGATGACCGGCCTGTGTTCGTATGTTGGTGCAACCGACCCTAAGGATCAGATTTGACGGACACCGCTTACGATTACAGACGGTTTGGTGCAACCCAGCCTAAGTCTGCCATCTTAACTTTTAAACCCATTCGGATGGCTGCTCTGCCACTTCCAAGTATCCCTGCACATGTCCTCTAGCGTCCTTGTCGCACGCCAGCCCAACAGCCTGTGCGAGAGGGAGACGTCAGCATAGTTCTCAGCTATGTCACCGGCGCGGCGGCCGACGATCTTGTAGGGGATCTTGCGACCGCTCGCTTCTTCGAAGGCTTTTATCATTTGGAGGACCGAGTAGCCGACGCCGGTACCTAGATAAGATAAGATAATACAAAAATTATTGTCAGAAATTACCATATAACATAAGATAAAAAATAAATAAAGAAGATAAAAATAATAAAGGGTTTTTTTGGAACCTGCCTGTGGCTTTAAGCTTAAGCCATACACAGAGCGGGCGGGCGGGTGGCGCGCGGGAGCGGGCGTGACGCGGGCGGGCGGGAGGCGGGCGGGCGCGCAAAGGCAGTCTGTTTCTTGAAAGCCGCCCGCCACACAAGCAACAGCACACATGCAAAATCCGCATCCACGGATGTCGAAAAAAACTAAACAGGCAATAACCCTGCTACATAGTATTAGCCAACTGAATCGATAAACGACTACAACACTATTTCGCGAAGTATGGGCACATCCCTAACACTTCATAGCTAGCCGCCATATTGATCTTGACGAACATACCCAGGTTGAGGGCATGGAACCCGCTTGCCCCCAGCTGCTTTAGGTCGGCCACATGTAGGTAGGCTCTCACGCCGGTACCGTCCGTAGTGGGGTAGTTGTTATATTAGAATCGCGTCCGCGACATCCCTGCTACATACCCAGGTTGACGGCATGGAACCCGCTCGCTCCTGGTTGCTGTAGCAACCGCACCGCCCGCTCGTGCCCGCTCGCCAGGTCGGCCACGTGTATGTAATCTCTCACACCGGTACCGTCCGTAGTGGGGTAGTTGTTATATTAGAATCGCGTCCGCGACATCCCTGCTACATACCCAGGTTGACGGCATGGAACCCGCTCGCTCCTGGTTGCTGTAGCAACCGCACCGCCCGCTCGTGCCCGCTCGCCAGGTCGGCCACGTGTATGTAGTCTCTCACGCCAGTACCGTCCGTAGTGGGGTAGTTGTTATATTAGAATCGCGTCCGCGACATCCCTGCTACATACCCAGGTTGACGGCATGGAACCCGCTCGCTCCTGGTTGCTGTAGCAACCGCACCGCCCGCTCGTGCCCGCTCGCCAGGTCGGCCACGTGTATGTAGTCTCTCACGCCGGTACCGTCCGTAGTGGGGTAGTTGTTCCCGTATACCTGTAGTTCGGGTAGACGGCCTACCGCCACCTGGAGATAATATTCAATTAAATTATTTACTTATTTAATATATTATTAATTCTGCTACTAAGTTATTCATTCTGATATTCAGAAAAGATTCGTGCCCTCAAATGAGGAATCAAAGTTGTACTTTTCTTCCCTAATTTTCTGATAGAAAGTTAAAAATTATATACCTATTTTCTTAACACTGGCACGATAAGAAATGCTTACAAGCAGAGCAAAATCACGGATGAAATTCGAATAAAGATCTCCGTCTCTATAGCACGTATGATTTATAAATTATAATATTCGAGCATTGGTAGATATCACGAGGGAGAGGGACCCATTTCACGAAGCTACAAGAGTAGCTTAGAGGAGAGGACTTAATCAATCAAAAAATAGTCGAATAAGGAAGATGACACTATAAAAGAAAATCAATAAATCCAAATTTTCTACATAATGACTCAAATTCTCAATCAAATGGCAAAAGTAATTCAAAAAAATAAATAGATTTAGATTTATTTATTTCATAATATAAATTACATTATAGATTAACTTAAAGCTAATTTACAAGAATTTACATTATGATCGTCAAATAGTGAATATTATAATAATTATGTCAGGTATATCATTATTCATTATAAAAAATTCAAAAAAAAATCAAAAAATTCAAAATTATTTATTTTCCGAAAATAGCAAAAACCATACAAGTAGATACAATGATACCCACACTAGGCAAGCCTGTGTCGTGGGTTTCAGGCTCAATGATAATAAATTTCAGTATGATGCGGCTTAAAATTATAAATTATCTTACAGCTTCAAAAACTTAGGTAAAACAAGGTAATGAGTTTGTATTAACAACTAATTAGTTTTTATATATATATATATATATATATATATATATATATATATAGTTATGCGTGTGCGTGTGTGTGTGAGTGTGTGAGTGTGTGTGTGTGTGTGTGAGTGTGTGATCATGTCTGAGTGTGCGTGCTTTAAATCCAATCGTGGCTATAATCATGCGTGCGCGAGCATAGTATGAGAGGTAACTCAGGAAAAATATATATATATCCTTTTGGAGTTCAGAAGATATTCGACTTTAGTACCGATTACAGTTGTTGCACTCTCACAATAGGGATGTTGACACCAAATAAGAAAATCAATGAATCCGAATTTTCTCGAAAAAGGATCAAATTCTCTATCAAATAGTGAAAAAAGTAGTCCAAAAGAATAAATAATTACATAATTATAAGTCTTCAAAGTTTTAGGAGGAGGCATTTTCTGTCCCTTTTCCGCAAAACGCCCCGTTTTACTGAACGATCGTCATTTACTATGGCGCTCGAGGTCAGTGACGTCACTGACCTGTATCGTTTTCTCTCTCTAACTAAAAACATTCTAACGGTTGTAGTTTCGTTATTTTTTGAGATATTTGAATAGGATTTTCACTTTTTGGCATAGTTATATGTATTCTTTCGTATGGAGTATTAATAAATTTTGAGTCAACATCCCTATTTCCTCTGACATATCGTAGTTCCATGTTAGGAGGAGTTTACGGAGGAGGCTTCGGGCCTCAGTAACACTGCTGTGCCTTATGTCGCATATTTTTACTATTTTATTGTATACATGAGGGAAAAGATACTTTGAGAACCTCTTTGCAAAAACCGTGTTGACATGTGGTTTGGATATTTTGAAGACTCTTTTATGTATGATGTTTTGGTATTCGAGCGATTTCAAAGTTTTGATGTGTACATTCACAGTTACGCGCATCAGGAATAATCTACGAACACTTAGAACTGCAGCTTCTTTGAACAGGTCTGAAGTCGGATACCGCCGAGGTCTTCTCAGGCAGACTTTCAGAACCGCTCTTTGGGCTCTCTCTAGTATTATCAAATTAGACTTAGCAGTCCCGCCCCAGGCGAGTATGCAGTAGGATAAAATCGACTGACATAGAGCCAGATACACAACTTTAAGCAGTTTATCTCCGGCAGGTTCACGTAACAATTTCATTGTATAAATAAGTTTGCGAACCCTGCCAGCAGTGGTTGCTATATGACCCTTGAAGCTAAGATTCTCATCTATTATTACGCCAAGGTATCTTAGGGAGCTAGTCCTTTTTATTGTGGTACAGGAGCATGCTAATGCTTGGGAGTTCGGGGGAACCAAACATGTGTCGTCATGCACTTTTAAGAATGCCAGGGGGGTGGGGGGACGAGACGCCGCTGTTTTGTGAAAGCCTATAAATTTAGATTTATCTCCATTAAGTGTTAAAAGGTTTAGGTTTAACCACTTGGACACGAGTTGTAGCCCTGAAACCGACGCGTCGAACACTTGCTGCCAAGAGTCTCCATAAAAGACCAAGGCTGTGTCATCGGCGTAGCACAATACATCACAATTCCCCAGTTCCAAAGACATAATATCGTTTATGTATGCAATGAACAGTGTGGGGCCCAGAATACTTCCCTGTGGTACGCCAAATGACACAGGCTTCGCCACACTGGTCAAATTACCAATTCTTGTTCGCTGCCTTCTGCCAGTCAGATAGCTAGAAAACCAGTCCAGCGCTGTTCCCCGAATTCCGAACGCTTCCAGCTTCTTTAGCAATATGGGAACCGAGACCGTGTCAAAGGCTTTGGCCAAGTCCAGGAAGACACCAATACAACCTTTACCTTCGTCAAGATGAGATACGACGATGTCAGTTAAAAGTTTTACGGCCTCCTCCGTGGACCTGCCTTGCCGGAAGCCAAATTGGCGATCAGACAGGAGTCGGTTTTTTTCCAAGAACTGAACGAGCCTCTTATTAACTATACGCTCAAGCAATTTGGAGTAAGCTACTAAAAGTGAGATGGGCCGATAATTACATGGTTCGTCTGTAGGTCCTCCTTTATGTATTGGAACTATCATAGCGGATGTCCACTCCTTCGGAAAGGATCCTGATGCGAAGCTGAGATTAAATATAGCTGCAAGTGGTTCTGAAATGAGATCGCCGATAGCCCTCAAGAGTCTGTTATTCACGCCATCATGGCCAGGTGCACTGTTTAAGTCTAGTGTATTTATAAGACTTAGGACTTCATGGCGGTCCGTGGGCTCAAGATAGAAAGAGCCTGAGAATATGTTATTTTTTGCTGTGGTAACATTCCTGGCCAGAGCTTCTTGGCTATAATTTAGCCTTGACATTATTGATTCTGCAAGCTTAGAGCCAACTGTTGAAAAATACGTGTTGCACTCATTAAGGGAATCTAGAGGATTAGATCTAATGTTTAATAGATCATCTGATGATTTGACAGGAGGATTTCTATGTGTTATACTTTTAATTGAACTCCAGAGCTTTTTAGGAGCGCTCATATTTTGTGCCAGTTCTTTGCGGTCATGATCGGTCTTAAGATTCTTGACACAATATGTTATAACAATACCAATCTAAACAAGGAATTCAATGTCAATATCTCATAATGATCGTCAAAGTAAAATTGTAACAAGAATTAAATTAATCAATAATATTAAATTAAACAATGTCAACTAAATTTCATTTCCATGATTTCATTTCCAATAATTACGTAATTATAAGTCTTCAAAGTTTTAAAAGTGGGTATTTTCTGTCGCTTTTCCGCAAAACGCACCTTTGTATTGAACGATTGTCATTTACTATGGCGCTACTCAAAGGTGACGTCACGGTCGAGTAGCACTTTCTCTCTCTAACTACGAACATTCTAACCGTTGTTGCTTCGTTATTTTTTGAGATATTTGAATAGGATTTTCACTATTTGGCATAGTTTTATGTCTTCTTTCTATTGAAGTAATAATTTTTTTTGAGTCATCATGCCTATTAAGTCCTTATGCACTGAAGAGCACCCACGGAAGAAGTGCAAGTAGAGGAAATGTAGTTTAATAAGCGTTGCTGAAGAATGTTTAGAGAGGTTTAAGATTTATTTTTCTAACAGTGTAGGAGTTTAGAAGCTCGCTGGAGCTGACATTGTCATTATGTTGAAAACTTCGAAACAAACAAATTCCCGTGTAAAGGTAGGGTAACATGGTTCAGGTAGGTATGTAAAGGTGTACCGTTTAACTGAGACCGCGCC
The DNA here is from genome assembly GCA_951800055.1 of Cenopis cana. Classification (NCBI taxonomy): domain Eukaryota; kingdom Metazoa; phylum Arthropoda; class Insecta; order Lepidoptera; family Tortricidae; genus Cenopis; species Cenopis cana. Next base: position 5,135,105 of record OX637495.1, read on the forward strand.
TGTGACGGGACGTCAAAGGGTTGCGGAAGGGAACGGGCGGCGGGTCCCTGCCTCCCGCTTCCCTTCCGCGCGGTCTCATTTAACCGGTCGACCTATAGTAGCGTGTGTGGTAACCTTAACAGTCACACAGACCTGCGATATGTAGGGCATGAGGTTGTTAGGCGTGCCCGCGGGGTCCTCGCCGATGCGGCCGCTGGGGTGCGCGCCCACCGGGTTGAAATAACGCAGGGACACCACCGTCCATTTCTGAAACATTACATCACTAAAGAATGGTGCAGTCATGAACGGCTTTAGATTACTGATGATAACAAGTATATACACCTTGTATACTCCTTCATAATCTCCTCGCAGAAGTACTTGGACTTGCCGTAGGTAGGGACTCGTAAGGCCGAGGCTTGTCGGCTGAGACTCGTCTATGGGCTGTTTCTGAGGCTCCCCATACACCGTGCTCAACAAGTACCTTGTATACTCAGTGACTCACCGGATCGCTGCGACAGATGTCCTTCATAATCTCCTCACAGAAGTATTTGGACTTGCCGTAGGGACTTGTAAGGCCTAGGCCTGTAGGGTGAGACTCGTCTATGGGCAGTTTCTGAGGCTTCCCATACAACGTGCTCAACAAGTATCTTGTATACTCAGTGACTCACCGGATCGCTGCGACAGATGTCCTTCATAATCTCCTCGCAGAAGTACTTGGACTTGCCGTAGGGACTCGTAAGGCCGAGGCCTGTCGGATGAGACTCGCCTATTGGCAGTTTCTGAGGCTCTCCATACAACGTGCTCAACAAGTATCTTGTATACTCAGTGACTCACCGGATCGCTGCGACAGATGTCCTTCATAATCTCCTCGCAGAAGTACTTGGACTTGCCGTAGGGACTCGTAAGGCCGAGGCCTGTCGGATGAGACTCGCCTATTGGCAGTTTCTGAGGCTCTCCATACACCGCGCTCAACAAGTATCTTGTATACTCAGTGACTCACCGGATCGCTGCGACAGATGTCCTTCATAATCTCCTCGCAGAAGTACTTGGACTTGCCGTAGGGACTCGTAAGGCCGAGGCCTGTCGGATGAGACTCGCCTATTGGCAGTTTCTGAGGCTCTCCATACACCGCGCTCAACAAGTATCTTGTATACTCAGTGACTCACCGGATCGCTGCGACAGATGTCCTTCATAATCTCCTCGCAGAAGTACTTGGACTTGCCGTAGGGACTCGTAAGGCCGAGGCCTGTCGGATGAGACTCGCCTATTGGCAGTTTCTGAGGCTCTCCATACACCGCGCTCAACAAGTATCTTGTATACTCAGTGACTCACCGGATCGCTGCGACAGATGTCCTTCATAATCTCCTCGCAGAAGTACTTGGACTTGCCGTAGGGACTCGTAAGGCCGAGGCCTGTCGGATGAGACTCGCCTATTGGCAGTTTCTGAGGCTCCCCATACACCGCGCTCAACAAGTATCTTGTATACTCAGTGACTCACCGGATCGCTGCGACAGATGTCCTTCATAATCTCCTCGCAGAAGTACTTGGACTTGCCGTAGGGACTCGTAAGGCCGAGGCCTGTCGGATGAGACTCGCCTATTGGCAGTTTCTGAGGCTCTCCATACAACGTGCTCAACAAGTATCTTGTATACTCAGTGACTCACCGGATCGCTGCGACATATGTCCTTCATAATCTCCTCGCAGAAGTACTTGGACTTGCCGTAGGGACTCGTAAGGCCGAGACCTGTCGGGTGAGACTCGTCTACGGACAGTTTCTGAGGCTTCCCATACAACGTGCTCAACAAGTATTTTGTATACTCAGTGACTCACCGGATCGCTGCGACAGATGTCCTTCATAATCTCCTCGCAGAAGTACTTGGACTTGCCGTAGGGACTCGTAAGTCAGAGGCCTGTCGGCTGAGACTCGTCTATGGACAGTTTCTGAGGCTCCCCATACACCGTGCTCAACAAGTACCTTGTATACTCAGTGACTCACCGGATCGCTGCGACAGATGTCCTTCACAATCTCCTCGCAGAAGTACTTGGACTTGCCGTAGGGACTCGTAAGGCCGAGGCCTGTCGGCTGAGACTCGTCTATGGACAGTTTCTGAGGCTCCCCATACACCGTGCTCAACAAGTATCTTGTATACTCAGTGACTTACCGGATCGCTAAGACAGATGTCCTTCATAATCTCCTCGCAGAAGTACTTGGACTTGCCGTAGGGACTCGTAAGGCCGAGGCCTGTCGGCTGAGACTCGTCTATGGACAGTTTCTGAGGCTCCCCATACACCGTGCTCAACAAGTATCTTGTATACTCAGTAACTTACCGGATCGCTACGACAAATGTCCCTCATAATCTCCTCGCAGAAGTACTTGGACTTGCCGTAGGGACTCGTAAGGCCGAGGCCTGTCGGCTGAGACTCGTCTATGGGCTGTTTCTGAGGCTCCCCATACACCGTGCTCAACAAGTACCTTGTATACTCAGTGACTCACCGGATCGCTGCGACAGATGTCCTTCACAATCTCCTCGCAGAAGTACTTGGACTTGCCGTAGGGACTCATAAGGCCGAGGCCTGTCGGCTGAGACTCGTCTATGGGCTGTTTCTGAGGCTCCCCATACACCGTGCTCAACAAGTACCTTGTATACTCAGTGACTCACCGGATCGCTGCGACAGATGTCCTTCATAATCTCCTCACAGAAGTATTTGGACTTGCCGTAGGGACTTGTAAGGCCTAGGCCTGTAGGGTGAGACTCGTCTATGGGCAGTTTCTGAGGCTCCCCATACACAGTGCTCGATGAACTGTACACCAGCTTGTATACACCGTGTTTGCGCATCACCTGTCAAACGATAACAAACGTCATAAATATGTACACAATTTTCGACCTTATGTCGGAGCAATAGTCCTAGAATTTATAGATTACATATGCTGACTGTACGTATGTTTTTATAGGTCAAACGTATTAAGGGGAGGTATCCCCAATGCAAATGTCCCGCTCTAACACGTGTGAGTTTGCAATTAACCATCCCGCTCTCTACGGAAGCTCTGCGCGTAGTTTTCGTAAAGTCATTAAGCCAATCATTTTATCAAAGCAAACCCTACGAATTTGTCTATAACTATTTAGGGTCTTTAATTGAGTACAATAATTAAATGTAAAATATCAGTAATATATCCATAATATTGAAAAAATACAGTCCAAAAAGGGGTAAAATTTGCCATTTTTTCCTATCGAGTCAAATTCATCAAGTCTTGTAACTGAATACGATTTTGACTAGACAAGATCCTTATGTAACACATATTTTTTTTTAGAATTTAAGAAACTATATTCTATGTCTCAGATTGTTTTTAAAACACTCAAAAGTGGTACTACCTAGCTTTAATTTCAATTCAATTCAATTTATTTATTCACACGTAAGTTAACAGTTAGACACCAAAACACTTACGACGTAGTTACATAGCAAGAATAGAAAATAACACAATATCAAAAACACAATAAAATTAAACAATAATAAAATGTACAAAATAAAATTAATTTGCAGTTTTTTAACGAGAGATAAGTACCACAGCCTGATGTTTACAACATACTAAGATATTAAAGCTAATATTTTTCTATAGAATACACCGATACTGTCAGCAAACATATCAATGTCTCCGGCTTGCACTATGTTGTTTAGCGCCGACCGCCGGCCCACTCGCGCGTGGCACCTGTAGGCCCAGTCGCCCCAGCACGGTCGCGTTGTCGACTTTGTTGTTCAGTAACTGGTAGTAGTGCACTATATGCAGTAGCTTGCGCCGTGTCTCCAGGGTGTGAAGCCCGACCATTCCCGAAACGAAGAGCGATGGGTACAAATACGGGTAGTATCCGTATTTTCGTTTGTACATGTATCTGGCGAATTTTTTTTGTATTCTCTCTATCATTTAATGAGTCCTCGCCTGTGATATTTGAGGCTATAGATTGAGATTACTTACGTCAAACAGCGTGCAAGTGCCGGAGATGTTGACCTGGTAGTACTCGAGTGGTTTGGCCACTGACTCGCCCACCGCTTTCAGCGCTGCGAAGTGAATCACGCATTCTATGTTGTGCTGGAAACAGGAACAGATAAGTATCATCATCATCATATCAGCCGAAAGACGTCCACTGCTGGACATAGGCCTCCCCCAGAGAGTGCCACAATGACCGGTCCTGCGCCACCCGCATCCAGCGGACTCACGCGACCTTTACCAGGTCATCAGTCCACCTTGTGGGGGGTCTACCCACGCTGCGCCTTCCGGTCCGTGGTCGCCACTCGAGAACCTTTCGGCCCCAACGGCCATCGGTTCTACGTGCAATGTGCCCCGCCCAACTGCCACTTAAGTTTAGCGATTCGAAAGGCTATATCGGTTACTTTGGTTCTGCTACGGATGGCCTCAATTCTGAACAGATAAGTATAGTTCGTACAAAACTCTTAAAGCCAAATTCTGTCAAAGCAACGCAAGCAAAAAACGACTAAGAGCTCTGACTGTAGGGTAGATTGTTGCTTGCGTTCATTTGACAGCATTTGGAAATTATACAGTTTTGAACGTACTATATATAGATTCATTTTGTATTAATGACATCCTTGATATACTCTAGCAATTCGTAGTTCTCATATCACACTTGGAGTGAAATTACGTCTACGTTACGGGAGGAAGACGTCTTGCCACCAGAACTGAAAAAATTCTAGAATTCTGGCTGGGTCTGTTTAGCTCATTCACTGCTATTAAGCTACGTTTGTGGCTCTACGCCGTATTCTGCAGCTTGGTCATACCGCTTGCCAAAATGTATGAAACCGTTCCGCTCGCGTCGCGCAGCCTGTGTGGCGTCGCTAACCTGTTAGCAATGTTAGCATACCTACGTTCCGGAGCGCAGCGGTTGCGTCACGCGGACGTCGCGCAACGCTGTGTGACCAAGCCTTTAGTCTCCATCTCGCACCGCTCTAACGCATATCTGTCGTGATAATCGCTGTATATAGGGCTCGGAAACCGGTTAATTTTTCAAACCGTTATCATGTACTTGCGGCAAAACCTTTTTATTTCGGCTTAGATACAAAAACCGTTTTATTTAAACCGGTTTACGGAAGAGCTTTATATAAAGGTTTCGTCGGATTAACCGGTTTAGAACGATTAAAACCGGTTAATGCGGGCCCACGATTCTGATTGAAACAATTTGAGTTGGCCGAGTTGCATCAACTTAATTTGTTTAAGATGATATCTTACTGATCAAACAATAAGGTTCAAAATCCAATGACATGTTTATAGAAATTCGGTCAACGAAAATAATTTTAACTATACCTACCTATCGTAATACCTACAGGCAGTGACCCCCGCCGGACCTCTCGTCGAATAAACCGGTTAATAATTCTTAAAACGTTCGCGTTCTCAATAAAGTTCGGAGCTAAATCCAAATAAACCGGTTTTAACCGGTTAAAAAAAACCGGTTCCGAGCCCTGGCTGTATAGCTGATCTGAACAAAGAGATCCATAAGGAAACTTTATGAAAGTCTGTTTTGTAAAAGTCAAGGTACTAACCTTATTAAAAATCTCGCTCAGCCTCGCGGCATCCCTGATATCCGCGTCATAGAAGTGTATATTCTTCCCCGTGAGCTCCTCTACTATCCTCAGCGGTTCTGGTTTCTTCTGTCCCTCTGCCCTGTGGGCGTTGGACAAGTTGTCCACTACGACTATGTCGTAGGGCGTGGATTCCTCTAGGAGGGTGGCGACGGTGTGCGAACCGACGTACCCCGCCCCGCCTGTGATTAGGATCGATGGGGACATTGTGCTGGAAAAAATAAAGTAAAAAATATTAGTGATAATTTTTACACAAATTGACCTAGTCCCAAACTAAGCAAAGCTTATACTTTGAGCTGTATAGCCTGTTTTTTTACTTTATAAAGTACTTTATGTCACACCTGGCCATAAAGTGGCCATTATCGCACGCTCCGCGCGCGAAAAAACCCACTTCCTGGCCCGGGGGTGACATAAAATTTTGTACTTACCACGGGCGATAATAAAGAAGGCCTCAAATCGCATATTTATCGCCCTTGCCTTCGGCTCGGGCGTAAAATACCTGCGATCTGAGACATTCTTTGTTTTATCGCCCTTGGTAAGTAATGTACTATACTGCCATAGTAAAATTTATGGCGCGTTCATTTGTTTTTTGCCAATTCTTGCATAGAACCTGTATTAGGATAGTTCTTTGTAGACAAATAAAAATAGAGAATAGGCGACGATATACATTAAAATACAATAAATTATTATCGAACGTTTGAATGAACCGGAAACTGGAACTACGATAAAATGAAACCTTCATAATTTTAATTGTTCCCTAAATGATAACCACCGTCTAACCACCTAGTTCCTTATGGTACCTACTGTATTATAATTATGGGAAATCAGATTCAGCTAATTTAATGTGTAGGTTTCCTATCACATAAACTAGTTGATATACTTACTGAAAGGACGACTACTTATCCTCGTAATGACTAGGTAACTATCTAATTGACGATACATACGAATGACGACCGCTTTAGCTTAGTTGGTAGTGACCCTGCCTACGAAGCTGGAGGTCCCGGGTTCGAATCCCGGCCGGGGCATTTATTTGTGTGATGAGCACGAATATTTGTTCTTGGGTCTTGGATGTCTTCTATGTATTTAAGTATTTATTTATCTATATACGTATGTATATCGTCGCTTAGTACCCATAGTACAAGCATTGCTTAGTTTGGGACTAGGTTGATTTGTGTAAGATTGTCCACAAATATTTATTTAATAAAATTCTCATAAGTTACTGTTTCTTTAGGGCCAGTAAAAATATTTATATACTAGCTTATGCCCGCGACTACGTCCGCTTATACACTCCCTTTTTCATTCCTTCGAGGGATGATATTCGGGATAAAAAGTCTCCTGTATGGTAATCCAGGCTATAAACTCGTAGTATATGTAGTAGTGCAATAAAGAGTATTTGTATTGTATTTGTATATAAAGTTTCATCACAATCCGTTCCTCCGTTTTTGCGTGATTGAGTAACAAAGATCCATAAACATCTAAACATTCGCATTTATAATAGTAATATTTACTCTCGCGGCCGTCATATGCTAGGCCTACAGGCCTGGCTCACTCTATTTATACAAAAAAAAAACTTATCAATAAATGTAATAGACATAGACGTAGAACAGCTAATTTTATGATAACGCATTTATTGCTGAGATTAACCGGTAATGACGTGGACCATATATAATCTAGTTTAATGCTTCTAAAGATTACAAGTTATTTTTATTGCTTAGCAGCATACCATAGAAACCATTCAGAAAACTAAAACTTCAGTTTTTTACGAGCCAATACCTAAGCTAAACGCACACACTGGCCATTAACGAAATAATCAAATATGCGTCACTAAAAACGATAACAACTCTCGAATTAAGAATACCATATTAAAAAATAAATACTAACTTTAATTTAAACAGAGGTAGCGGACGCGTGTGTGCTGCCTCAAGTGCTGCGGTCACTGAGCCAAAGTTATCAATTGCTCACTCAATTCGCTATTACAGCTACTTGCGTTATCAGCACTTGTATCAATTGTAGTGTTGTGTCTACGATAGCAATACAGCATGTAAAATATGATGGATTGGCATAATCTTCCAGACTTCCACGTGGCAACATGATAGAAATGTTACAAATCATCCTCAAATCAACGAAGGGTTGGAAACGAGCATGTGATGCGTCTATAAATTACAGTTACATCTTGTCAACCATTATCATCAGGCATGCATGCATGCTAGCATGATCGTCTATTGTCGTACATAATAGCGTTCGTCCCTCTCGCACTTACTAGGAAGGTATTTGCTAGTAAAGGACGAATGCTATATTGCCGACATAAACGCGGTCATACTAGGCAGAGGAGTCTTACCCATGTTTGCCACAATCAGTACAAAAGCCATCAGGTATAAACTCATAATTATGGCAAAAAAAAACCGTGCTTGAGTGTGTCTTGTGTACCTACCTACTAAATTACATATTCAGCAAATAATTAATAGAATCAGGTGTTACTTTGATAAGATAATTTCATGATAAGTCGCTAGAGACAATTAGCAAATGTTTAAGATTTAGCACTAAGATAGAAATAACTCAATGAAGCTTTTACAACTCTTCATCGGATTATCTAAATTAAACAAGATATTACCAAGCTTATCAAATAGTAAACTATAGCCGCAAAGTGACATATCCGGTCAATGATAAAACCTAGCTACTAGGCTAGTGCATATTTGCGTCGGCCAGTGAGTAAACAATAACTTGAAAGTAGGCTACACACACATGCCACTTTAATGCAATACACTAGCATTTGCCAGCGACATTATCTTATATTTTTGTCATTTATCTCTGAAACGGCTCTAACGATTTTGATGAGTTGAAAAGAAACAAATTAGTTAGCACTTTCACAAAATTAAAATTAGTGAATTCTGGTACTTACCATATCGCAGTAACAGTTTATAACAACCTACCTTTAGAGCTTAAAAATATAGAAAAAGAATCAATATTCTACAACAAACTGAAGAATTTCCTTGTTGCAAACTCATTTTATAATTTGAAAGGAGTATTTAAGCTATACCGTTTAATACCTATCATTTATGTAATTTAATTTTAAGTTCTAGATTAAGTACTTTATAATATTGTTGTGCCCTAACGTGGTTTATGCTGGAACATGTTTAGTTATAAGATCTTGTAAAACCCATAATTGCAATAAATGAATGAATTATTATGAATTATGAAATTTGGTATGTGGGGGTTTTCGGGGACGAGCAATCGATCTTGATAGGTCTTTTGCCCGGGAAAACGCTGAGCAAAGCTCGACCGCCCAGATGTTCAACCTGTTATGTAAGGACCGTAGTACTTGGCATTCTTTGGGCTCTGCCTACCCCAATGGGATACAGGCGTGAGTATATGTATGTATGTATTATTAATATTGAATGGGAATTCTCCATTTCATCTCATTGGGGAGGATTTATAGGATAATATAATTATAGCCTTTCATTCCGATTTATTACATATCAAAAACCCATATAAATTGGACCATAGTTAGGGTACCGGAACAACGATTTACCAAATGTTGGCAGTGCAACTAACAACTAAAAGAAACATTTTCAAACCCCATAGCTCAGCCGTTTTGAAATATTTCCAAACTGACTTGAATTTTTTTTTCTGTATGAAAATTCACAAGGATTAATTGAGAAATGTGACCTGTAGAGGAGAACAACCAGATGGACATACAGAATTCCACCGGACATATGAAACAATTTTCTCCCAAGCTGAAGCTGAAAAGGAGACTTTCCGTCATAGCAGAGAAAGTTCAGTACAAAATCCAATAAATATAAATAACCGAGTATATAATACACTCCCTACGTATTCAGCTAACTGTAACTATTATTTATTTGGTTGCAACAGTAGGCTTGCATGGGTCACAATATTTGCATACCAATTTTGGTTAAACATGTTAACTTACCAATAATCATATTAACACCTTGTATCTGGTAATGTTTAATGAAAATAGAGTTATTCTTGTCCATAAGAAATTACAGTGCAGTAAAATGCAATCAAAGAAAAACATTATCCAAAATGAAGTAGCTTTTATAACCAACATCAAAGAGGTTCTCAATTCCGTTGTATGTTCTTTATTTTATTTTTTAATGTGTGTCACAAACTCATAATATATACACAATGTAGCCACCCACAGCCTATACATAGTTTCAGTAAAAAACTATTTTTAAACAGTACTTACCCATTAATGCCATTACTTTGCTGCATTGTTTCGGTAGACGTGTGGATATAAATGCTTACGCGACTTCACGCGCTTCAGATTTCAAGGTTTGTTTATTCAGTAGAAATTAACTCATTCCTTCATAGCTTGCTATACCTGAAAAACGTTTGTTTACATATACTTTGTATTGTTACCTAAAATCTGAGACATGAATTTGAACCAAACTTTACAAACCTAAAGCAATATGAATCATGAACTTAATTATAAATAGTATATACGTTTATTACTTTGGTTAAAGCATTTTCAAAGGTTTTCCCAAGGGAATACCGAAACAGAAACACCATCCATAGCGAACAGTCGAACACAGCAGGTTTTAATGACATTTGACTTTGACAAATGACACACATTGACAGCTGATGATTTGTTCGGTAATTCCCGGATTCATTTTATAACACTGATGAACAATATTACTCAACTCGTTAAAATAATTCACATAAAAACTGAACCGATATATTTCTCGCAACTAATTTTTATTTTGCGGCAGTATTGTACCCGCATATTACTTTTAAAAATATACAAATTTCTGAACGACATCAATGTTGCCATGATTGTAATTTCTACTATTTGGTAGTTTAAATCTAGTTTTTAGACAAATAATTCAGTCAAGTATACGGTTAGAGAGATTATTGCACAACGAAATATATAAATAAACATTTTCTATCAATTTTATGTTATGACATACCTTTTTTAACCTATTTACGCTACTTTCTATGTCGTTGTCATTAAAAGTGATTTTGGTATATTTTTGTGTTACAACGCTAAGAACACTAATTTTCTATCTCTTTCGCTCCCGGTTAGTTCTCAAGGTAGCTGTCGATGAGAAATTTTAAATAATTTTAGTGAAATAAATAGCAATAATTCACAAATAATACTAGTATCCACCTTTTTGTTAAATTAGGGACTTAATTATTACAATAATCTCCCAGTTACGGTAAAGATTACTTGGATATTTAGTGGTGACATTTCGGATCCCTCTTGTGTTCAACGTTGTTTTTGTTGGTTAAAGTGAAATTAAATTAAAATATATCTAAAGCAGTTATTAACCCGTCTAAATATTAGCGCTCAGTGGTGATTCCTTAGTGAATTTCAGTGTGAAATCCAAAGTCGCGAGCGTGAAATGTTTTCTAACCTATAAATGTATGGCCGTGTTGAATTTGTGAATTGTGGTTTCTAGATGAGTACGAAGATCATCAAGGCTAGCGCGGCCGAGGCCGACCCCTTCGAGACGTCGATCTCGCAGGCCCTGGTCGAGTTGGAAACGAACTCTGACCTGAAGGCGCAGCTTAGGGAGCTCTACATTACTAAGGCCAAGGAGATTGAACTGCACAACAAAAAGGTACTTGAAATACTCTTTACTTCTTAATAACTAGTAGTAGGATAGCCGCTATAACTAATCTCTTATGTTGTTTATGTTCAAAATCATAGATATTTAGAATAATACATCTATGTTCAAAATATTATACTTAAAAGCATGTCCTAGATGGGTTTTAAGGTATGTCAGTCATATGAGAGTAGAATAGATGTAGTATGTAGTGCTTTAATAGTGGGCACACCCATAGTCAATTACAAACTATAAAAAGTAACTGTCAATTGTTAAGTCTTGTGAAATTTTGCTTTGCAAGCTTTGCTTAGTTTGGGACTAGGTTGATTTGTGTAAGATTGTCCACAAATATTTATTTATTTATTTCCGGCGAGATGGTATTTATAATTTAGCTTGTATACTACATTTTACTCAAGAAATTTTTTCTGGGTGAACTCTGAAATTATTGGAATTTGTTTGTTATTTATAGTTGTTGTAGTATAGTGGACAGATTATACTGACTACTGAGATAAGTGTTGTTTATGATGACAAACTTCAAGTAATTGTTATATTCAGTAGTGGACTCCATACAACTTCCTCCCCAGTCTTGCCTACTATGAGTTGCTTTTTGTACAGATCTTGAAGAAGATAGATGACTTTTTACCCCGTCCTCTTCCAGTCCCTGGGATCCCAGGGCAGATAACAAAAGAATGGCATTGTGTATTTTTTTCGCCAGGAGAGGACGGCTTAATATAAATTGTCACACATTGCCATTGAGGGGACTTGGAGCATAAATATATTTAAATTTAATTAAGGCTTTAAGGTCATATAATAAGAAGTCCTGAGAAATGGAGCAAAACATTGACTACACGGTACCCACGAGGCTGCAAACGAAAGAGAGGCAGACAATATAAACGATGGGATGAAGAGATTGTAGAGATGGCCGGCCGGACGTGGACCAGAGTGGCCACAGACAGGGATGAATGGAGGAGACTGGGGGAGGCCTTTGCCAGAAGGCACACAGATATACATAATTATATTTAAAAAAAAAATAAAAAAATGAATAAAATGAACTTTATTCTGTAAGTAGGCCGCAATGGCACTTTTACAAGTCAAACCCTACTAGCTTATATTTCTGAATAAGAGGCTATAAGTTTCTTTCGGCATTTCTTCTCGGCAGTGGTCTTAGAGAAACACTAGTAGGTTTTGACTTATAAGAGAACCATTGTGGCCTACTAACAGAATAATGTTCATTTTTTTTTATTTTTTAAAATGAAATGACATGTAACTGCAAAGTGATAGTAACCTCAAAGTAGTTACAGCCTGTGTCAAGTTTAGGTCTTGATCTCACCCCTTAATTTTTTTTAAAAGTTGAGAAAGTACATTTATGTATCTCACCCAGTGAAAAACCTTGGGTGGGTATGACGGACTATCCGACTATCCGGATGGACCATACTACAGTCTAAAACCCAACCAGTACCGGCTACGCCTTGAGTCACCGCACGGTCACAATGGCATTCTACTGTGACGCTAATAACACTTTTGTTTTGATTCCAGTCAATCATCATCTATGTACCGATGCCCAAGCTGAAGGCGTTCCAGAAGATTCAGATCCGGCTGGTCCGTGAGCTGGAGAAGAAGTTTAGCGGCAAGCATGTTGTGTTCATCGGAGACCGCAAGATCCTGCCCAAACCCAGCCACAAGACGCGCGTCGCCAACAAACAGAAGAGGCCACGATCAAGGTCAGTATGCTCATCATAAATGACTGTGACAATACGAAGGACCACCACTTAGGCAATAGAGGTGAGACGTATTTACGGGAATAGGTTTTTGAAATAGGTTTTGGCATAGACGCGTAAGTACGCGATCCCGCCCGCGCGTCTTTTAGCGTATCGAGTACTAGGCGTACGACGACTCTGAAGACTCGAAACGTCTAAGGGTCTTGCTGTTCCGCGCTATTCGTATTCGTCTGCGCGTTCGGATTCTTTCGGGGCACCTCGAGTTGGGGTCGGTTTAGCGCATCTTTGGACCTAGTCTTTGGATCTAGTCTTTTTGTGGACGCGTACTCGCAAGACTCAGTACGCGTTTTGCCTAGTACGTCTCACCTCTATTAGGCACTGCCCCTCTAGCACAACATGCATTCCGTATCTACTCGCGCGCGAGATAAGCTACCTGTCACTTTTTGACAGCATTAATCAGACAGTGACAGGTAGCCTATCTCGCGCGCGAGTAGAGACGAGATGCATGTTATGCTAGCCCCACTGGTCCCACCGCCGGTGAGTAGCAAGTACTTTCATTGTAATTTTACTTGCTTGAGCGACAAAACAAGTAGAAAAAGTAGAAGAAGAAGAAGAAGAAACATTTATTTGCTGCACAAAAGACACACAGATACAAAAAATAATAAACGTACAAAACTCAGAACATATAAAATAATGTGTGTCTTCGCGGCAGTAAATCGGTACCACCGGTTATCGGTATCGGTAATCGGCAGTACTCGCTGCTTGCCGGCGGTGGGACCAGTGCCTTAGCCTAGTGACCCTGCCTACTAATCCAGGTGATCTCTGGTTCGAATCGCACTCCTAGTCATGACATTTATTTGTGTGATGAGCGCGCAAGTATTTGTTCCTGAGTCGTGGATATTGTCATCTATTTAAGTCTACCCACTATAATACCTATAGCGTTTTGCTTAGTTTGGGGCTAGGTTGATTTGTGTAAGATTGTCCAAAAATATTTGTTCACTATCTGTTACATTACGGTTGGTTGGAAGAAGTATTGTACATATAAGAAGATAATGAAAGGCATGGAAATGAATATTTGGTGAAGGGAACGCTATTTAACGCCTGCATACTCCTTGTCTTAACATATGGATGCCAGACTTGGACAACGCGTAGAAGCGTCCATTTAGGGGGGACACCATCGTTGCCCCGCCCCGTATCCACGCCTGGAAAGAGGTCAGAGACATAGCTATATTGTAACAACATGTGCGTGTTTCAGGACCCTGACGTCAGTGTACGACGCGATCCTCGAGGACCTGGTGTTCCCCGCGGAGATCGTCGGCAAGCGCATCAGGATCAAGCTGGACGGCTCGCAGCTCATCAAGGTTCATCTAGACAAGAACCAGCAGACCACTATTGAACATAAGGTAATATTGCTTAATTACAATCACAGAATAGTATAATAGTACTACATACAGAATGGCCACAACCCCCGCACCGAGGTCAGTTACCTCGTCCCCGAGAGACCCGCCTGGTGTCGGTCGGGTGCCGTCGCGCCTCGCGATTCGTCCGCGCCACGCGCTACGCACCCGCGCAAACAATTGACGCGTGTACCGACAGCGCACGCACAGATACTTACCCACAGCGCTTACCTTCCTTCGCGTGTCACAGGTGTGGCTACCAGTGGCGGCGCGTCAAAATTATTCTTAGGGAAGCCGGAATAAAATTGACTTTCTTATTCTTCATGAGCCGTATTAAAAGAACTGCACTGGCTGAAAATTAGGCAAGCCGGTGGGAATCGAGTTGTATGGACGCTCCGCCACTGGTGGCTACGCGGACGTCGCGTACACTGTGTGACCAAGCCTTTAACCAATTGTTTGTTTGCCCGCAGGTGGACACCTTCCAGTCAGTCTACAAGAAGCTTACGGGGCGCGAGGTCACCTTCGAGTTCCCTGAACCCTACTTGTAAACTAGATTATGACTTTACAATAAAACAAAATCCATATCTGGCACGTTTTATTTCATCTTCTTGAAGCAGAGAAACAGTGTACACACCTCTAACTAGTTGCACTTTCAACCTTACTTCATGGCAATAGAAGCTAATCCTAACATATCAGCAACTCAGCATGTCGACCGCGAAAATTACGCCTTATTTACTCGTACCTAGAGGCCTATAGGAATTTTATTTGTAGGCCTAATACACACGAGACACGCAAGCGAGTTTAACTACACTGCGCGGTTTTATAGAGCGATTGGAGTCGTTATACCTCCGTGCCCGCAGTGTAATGAAACTCGCACACGAGTCTCGTGCGTGTATAATGTCACGTTCGCCAACAGGTATTTATCCGGGCTTTTTGGGTCACCTGCCTTCCATAGCCGCATTGACGATGTGGCAGTGTCTTTGTGGACAATTTTGTCATGTAATAATGCCCACTCACTCACTATAAACCATCCCAAAATGGTTCCCAATTTGTAAGGACTTCGTCAATAATGCGACCTCTGAACTCTGATGACCCAAAACGCCTGGAGAATTGTCCCAAACACGGCAGAAGTTAAAAGTTTCATATGTATAAAGTTCTTTCTGAAAATATTTTTGCAGTTTTATTATAAAGGAGCGAGGGAAAAGAAAGAATAAATCCAATAAGAAAACGTTTATTGATTAATCTTAACAAATCAGTCCATCCCATAATTATATGTAAATTTGAACATAAATATGCAATAAGTGACAAATATTTCTCTTTATTCTTTTGTAACTATTACAGTAATATCAGTCAACTTCATTGCATATCTGTGAACAAAACTTAAAACGAACATAGTGCCTTAGCCAGGAAAATAATTGCACTTCAAATGCAGAAAAAAAAACAAAGTATCAACAACAAAGAGGCCAAATAACAAACAAAAATTAATCTCAATTAACAAATATATAAAATGAATTTACGAGAAACTTACAATTCTACCCGTTGGTTAGTATTACTCGCTCAATTTTGAATTCTATCAATAGGAAAAATAGTCTGTCTTCCAGTGTCCATACAAAACATACTATTATTGATTTTTGTTAGCATCGCTTTTGTTTCTTCATAATCACTACAAGTTTTAAGTGAAATTCAGTCATTTATATACAAATTGATTTGCCATGGAATGGGCTGCATTTAATATTTCGAACAAATGTATTCCGGTTTATATACAATCTGTGTTATCACTTTAAGTGTAAGGGACCTATGTGAGCGCTCGTCTCCTAGGCCCTTTTCGCTTCATACGGTTCTTCTTGAAAATGATTGGCAGTGAAATTGTATACCTATAAACCGAAATACATTTGTTGCCAATAATTTGGAATGTCTTAATTAAAACGATAGGCATTATTATGTCAAATTATACACTATTTTGTGACAGTTTATCGGCCAGTACAGTCAAAGGAACTGAATGTTTTTGGAAGGCATCACGCACATTCAGCTAAAAAAACGAGGAAACGAGAAAGGAAAAAGGCGGAAAAACTACTGCTAGGTCGGAAATATAGAAAGTAAAGATCAGAAAAATAGTAAAATAAAATTAAAGAGTTTGATATCATCATTGAAAAAATCGAACTACACTTCACAGCGTCAAATATATGTACATACCTACCAGTGGCGGAGCGTCCATACAACTCGATTCCCACCGGCTTGCCTAATTTCCAGCCAGTCCAGTTATTTTACTACGGCTCATGAAGAATAGGAAAAGCCAAATATTTCCGGCTTCCCTAAGAATATTTTTGACGCGCCGCCACTGATACCTACTGTACAACGCAGCAAACTAAAAATTCCGACTATACGAACATTTCAGCGCATAATTCGTTCCGTGCTTACGTAAAATCGTTGAAAGCGTGCCAAGGGCTATACTGTTAATTTTGCTATCAACGTCATATTTATACCAGTTTGGTAACTAAATTACTAAACATTATCAATACAGAAACTACGGCGCGCGCTACACAGTACTACACACCGCACAAGTAACGCGGGCAAATATTTCTAAATATGCGTAGCGTAGATTACGCCGCTTAGTATCACAATTATCAACTCTCTGATCGTAAGTACTTATTTAACTAAAAGTATGATTTAACGTAAACATTATTATGCCTTTTCACAAGACCAGACAATGACTCAATGTGTTTAAATATAAATATGTTTGCTATTAACAATGGTATGAATATGTTTTATATTGAAACGGCGGTGATAATTTTCAATACATTCTTCAATAATTACGCATATAGAGCTAACGCAGACCCTGGGATTCAAAAGCACCAGCTGAATATGCTGCCGGGATCAGAAGTGTCCATATGATTTGAAGACACTAATATTGAAACCCGCTGAATTTTGTGTTATAAATCTACTACGGAATATCAATTTTTATCCCAAACCTAGTCTAGCCACATATCATGTTAGTAGCAGAAATATTGTAAGATATAGTCTATAGGCATGTCAATCACGCTTACAGCGCTAAAAACGCGTTTACGATCGGACCGAATCACGCTCATAGTCATGGACGGCGCTCACGGTGCTCACACTCCCAGGCGTAAGCACCCTGAGCCAAACGTCAAGTTGACGTTTGATATATGAACATGACAGTAAACACGGGCTATGAGCGTGAATCGGTCCAATCGTAAGCGCGCTCGGGCGAATACCGGCCCGAAACAAAACACTACTCACGCGGCCTTGAGCACGCTATTTGATTTGGACCGGTCGTAAGCACTGTAAGCGCTGCGAGCATTTTTAGCGTGATTCGGAACACGGCTTATAAGGAGCCTCTTAACTACTCCACATGGTCATTGAAATTTGAATTACCCACAGTTAATAACGAGCTACTTATACATGGTAAATAAATATCCCGTTATTAACTGTAATTCTAGTCTCTTAACTGCTAACCAGCGACAGCGGATAGCGTTACAGCTCCTGTCCATAGTACTTATCCAGCTCCACTATACTCTTCTCACACTTTCCCTCCTTGATGACTTTGACATAGTTGACCGGCACCAGGCCTGCCGTCTGTCGGTCCGTGGATCCCATCAGCCAGCCGCTGTTCCAGAGCTGACCCTGAAGGTGCTGAGGAGCCAGGAGGATCACCTGTAGCATGACAAATGTGTCACTAAGGCTGGGTTGCACCAAACCGTCTGTAATCGTAAGCGGTGTTCGTCAAATCTGATTGTATGGAAAGTTTGACAAGTTTGTATGGGCTGACAGCTGCCGGCGCCATATTTGACGATGACCGGTCTGTGTTCGTACGTTGGTGCAACTGGCACTAAGGCTGGGTTGCACCAAACCGTCTGTAATCGTAAGCGGTGTTCGTCAAATCTGATTGTATGATAAGTTTCTATGGGATGGCAGCTGCCGGCGCCATATTTGACGATGACTGGTCTGTATTTGTACATTGGTGCAACTAGCACTAAAACGAAAATATTGATATACTTCATTCCTTCACTGTGATACGACCCATTTAGTTCAGTAGCTCAACAGACCCATCTACGATAAAGATTGGGTTATATCAGTCATTCATTCAATCATGGCATCTAAGTCACTCTCGGAGCGAATGAGTAGGTAAACTATATATAACTATATGAATCATGAACTGATCTAACTGAAGTATTGAAGTATATGAATCCGAACTGAACTAGTGAATGAAAGAGTTACACGAGGTGAAGTATTTCATTTGAATCATTCATCCGTGAACTAGGTACTTCATGTCTAAGGTAAAATCCATAATTCGGCGAAGTAAACTGACAGACAAGATGTTGCCAGGAGTAGAATAAAATAAATAGTGACGGTAAATATATCGATAAGTTACGTTGTACTACTAAACTTAATCCAATGTTGTAATCTATGAGCCTTCAAGGTCAAAAGTAGTATTTAAACATGAAGTTTAGTCCTTTAAATATGAATAAATCAAATTTTGAGATGGAGAGAAAACCTACTAATTTCGATTTTCAATGGTCTCGGCAAGCACCTAGGGGTACCCGATAAATTGGGCCGTGAGATCGGTACGTCTAGTGATGCCTTAAATAATATCGATATGAACAGCACTGGCCATACTGTGGCAACATTTGTGCATTTTGAATGATTTGTAAAAGATTCATGAACTGATCTAACTGAAGTATATGAATCGGAACTGAACTAGTGAATGAAAGAGTTACACGAGGTGAAGTACTTCATTTGAATCATTCATTTGTGAACTACTCATGTCTAAATCACCTGACTGTTGCGGAAGGTCAGCTCCTGGGGTGAGGTGGCTTGGAAGTCGTGCTGTGCGACGGCTCGAAGAGGGTTCTGCCAGGTGGCTGGGTCATGTACTGTGGAAAATTGTTTTTTTTTTTAATACAACGATGGTGGCAAACAAGCGTACGGTCCACGTGATGGTATAGTTCGGACACAACTCTAAGGCTAAAGTCTGTCAAACGAACGCAAGCAACACAAGACTTAGAGATCTGACTGTAAGGTAGATTTTTGCTTGCGTTAATATGACAGCACGGCCTTACAGTTTTGTACGAACTATAAGCGGACACCGCATCCTACAGACGCTCGCAACTCCAAAGGAGTTACGTGCGTGTTGCCGGCTCTTTATAAAATTTGAGGATCCACTGTGTTGACAGCGGAAGGGGCAGATGTAGGTCCCTCGCTCTCAACACAGTGCATCCTCGGGAGCTCTGGCAACCTTGCTCACCTCCAGGAAGACAACACTAATTAAAAAATATCTGTTAATTTTTTATTTAAAATGTCCGAGATTATATATAACTGTCACTAGACTTTGAATCTTATTGCTTTGGCAGTAAAATTGATTCTTGAATGGACTTGAATCCAGAGTGAAGCGAGCGATTACAGTGTTTGCGCTCAAAGCGGAAATAATTTTGCTACCGAGTGATACATACTTGCTTTTCACACCTTCTATAAGGAAAAGAGTCATTGTTGCCCTCAAATGCGGGAAGAAAAATGCGACTTTGTTCCCTGAACAACGACTTTTTTCTGATAGCAGTTTTGAAAAATAAATTAAATTTTAACTCACGTCTCTCACTGACGCTGGTACTAAGTCCGCTCAGCATTCGCAATACGATGTACGGCGCGGCTGCAATTACACCGAAGAACAATAGTATCGGCCAGCTCGCGCCCTTAGCTCGCTGCTCGGGGGTGCCCGTCCCGGTCTGAGTGGCGGCCACCGCTTCAGCCCATGCCTGAAACATTCATAAGTTTTTTTCTCAAACATGCTCGAAATTGACGAACGTTCAATTCAATTCAATTCAAATACTCTTTATTGCACACCTCAAGAAGATCATAGTACAGAAACATTAGGCTTAAAGTAGAGGTAAACAACAGGCGGTCTTATCGCTAAAGAGCGATCTCTTGACGTTTGTCTTAATAAATTTCTAATGTACAGTCAAGGGCACCAATATGTATACACTTTTTCACCTTATTCCATTGAAATAAGGTCCAAAAATGTATACATATTTATGCCCTCGACTGCACCTAAATATAATACATATAAAATTTATGATAATATGTATTTTAACTTTACTAATAAATAATTAACTACTTTAAAGATTTATTACATAAAGATGAAAAAAGGTCGCAGTTTGATTACAGAAAATTGTGACGTCACTAAAACTCCATATATCTTACTTACTTAAAATTCCATATATCTTGGAAACTAATTAAGTAAACTAAACTAATAATGCTTTCACATATATTTTCCACTTTCAACAGAGAATACAGAAAATTAAAATTCAAAATTAGTGAACATTCTTCAGTGATTCAATAACTGTTCTGTTCGAGTGTTATGATAATTTTTGTTTACTACAAAGAAGATTTTGTCGTTTTTAAAACTGAGATAAAGTTATATTCAAGCAAAAATTTTGTTTCATTAGGTACAGATAGTCTTATTTTACAACAGAAAGATTAGTTTGCCTCGGTAGCCATTATCATCATGTTTGTATAGATTACGCCATTCTAGGAGGCATCAATAAAAGGCGAAGAAACGATAAACATAAGTATATAGATACATTACATGACAAGTTGATAAGAAATCCATAATATTGCAGATACTCGTAAACCACTAGTTTGTATGATAATAAATAAATAAATATTGGTGGACAATCTTACACAAATCAACCTAGTCCCAAACTAAGCAAAGCTTGTACTATGGGTACTAATCAACGACATTCATAAATAGATAAATAGATACTTAAACACATAGAAGAAGAAGAAGAAACATTTATTTACTGCACAAAAGACACACAGATACAAAAAATAATAGACGTACAAAACTCAGAACATATAAAATAATGTGTGTCTTCGCGGCAGCAAATCGGAAAACAAACATCCAAGACCCAAGAACAAATATACGTGTTCATCACACAAATAAATACCCTGGCCGGGATTCGAACCCGGGACCTCCAGCTTCGTAGGCAGGGTCATTACCAACTAAGCTAAAGCGGTCGTCGCAGCTATTAATTATTCTACGGTTTAAATAAATAAGTAAGGAAGAGTTAGGGCACAGCAAAATGTCATCTTGCTCGAATTTAGAGCAGCCCAACGGGGGAAGTACCTCCCCCTTGCAGAAGACCACAGCCATAATAACATTATATACTCAGGTATGTAGTGTTGTGTTCCTGGAGGTGAGCAAGGTTGCCAGAGCTCCCGAGGTCGCACAGTGTTGAGAGTGAGGGAGCTAAATTGGTCCCTTCTGCTGTCAACACAGTGCGAGTGCATCCTCAAATTTCATAAAGGGTCGGCAACGCGCACGTGACTCCTTTGGAGTTGCGAGCGTCTATAGGCTGCGGTGTCCGCTTACCATCAGGTGGACCGTATGCTTGTTTGCCACCGTCGTAGTATATACCGACGACGCAGTTGTACGTGTCCCGTCTGCAATACTCGACGAAAGCTGAACAGCTCGTCGAGTATCTGCGCGCCAAGACCAATTTCGTCCTGAGGGTCGATCGATTGGAGTCCCCGCCGCAATGTGAACTTCAATTATTTTGTGGTGAGGGTTCCAACCGAGAAGCTGTCGACCTTCATGAAGAAGGAGTTCTGGCCGAAAGGTGTCGTTTTCCGGCGGTTTCGCGGCCAGTTATTCGACACCCAGAGTAAGCGCCTCGCGTCGCCGTGCCAACGTGATACTACTACTACTATTTAGTTTTAGGAAATATAATGATATAATATGTATGTTGGTCTTTAAGGTATTTGTATTATGGGCCACAGTTGCCTGAAAGAAATGATTAAATAAATGAATAAATATAAAAAAAGGAAACTAGACCGACCTTAAATTCACTCTCGGTTCTGATGCCAAGCATCACCATCAGCTTCCGTGCGAGCCAGTTCAGCGACCGGATGACGGCGAACGTTGACCAGAACTGGGCGAAAAGCGATCTTAGCCGACCAAAGTTCTCCGCTACACCTGTAGTTATACAAAACGATGATTCCATTACCATGTCAGATCAAAACTTGAAGTAGGAATAGTACATTACTTAACAAGGGCGGTAAAACAAAGAATGTCTCAGATCGCAGGTATTTGACGCCCGAGCCGAAGGCAAGGGCGATAAATATGCGATCTGAGGCTTTCTTTATTATCGCCCGTGGTAAGTACAAAATTTTATGTCACCCCCCGGCCAGGAAGTGGGATTTCCCGCGCGCGGAGCGTGCGGTAATTGCCGCTTTATGGCCAGGTGTGACATAAAGGTAATTTCCTTCGGTGGTGGCCCACCTCGCCCACGCCTAACGCCTCTGGTGTCAGAGATATGGATACGGAGAAATCTCATTAATCTCAAGTGCCTGATTAATGTCCATATGCTGCGGTATCTGCTTACCATAAGGCGGGCCGTAAGCTTGTTCGCCAACGTCGTTGTATAAGAAAATTAGATCAATATATATTGATAAATGTCTAACATAATCGATAAGCGTCGGCAATGCGCGGGTGACCCCTCTATGTGTGTGCTATACAGCAAGCACATATATAGCCTTACCATCTGGAAGGCAATATGCCTGTTTGCCACCAAGGTGTAATAAAGCGACTGTATATAGTTGTTATCCGCTAGATATACATACAAGCATGTTTTTAACGTTCAAGCTATAAAGTAGATACTTGCAACACAACATTTTAACACTAATAAAACCTGTTTTGACTTATGACATTGAATACAAATATACTTAGTATGTTTATAGTATGGTATGACCCTGTTCTTTAACAAGACTTTACTAAATATGTTTTTGTATGAAGAAAAGTTCTTGACATTATTGGTCAAATTTTCTATATTTAAGTTATATCGTCTTTTTATTTTTTTCATTGAATTCATTAAATATCAAAGAGATATACACATAACTTAAAAAAATCCCAAGAAATGCTACCTAAATAACCTATTTGGCTAGTTGCTATTCAAATCATTATAATGTATCATCATAAATTTAAGAGTTAGACTCTTGTCGGATTATTATGTATGGGTCAATCTCAACAGCGTTTCAATCGCTTCATTTCGGTGATCGCTTTTTTGACGAAATGATTGCAGATTTTGGTGGCATTTTGAGTCAGTTGGTAGCGGTCCCGTACCTCTACCACTGACTCATAAATGACACCAAAATCTACAATCAATTTGTCAAAAAAGAGATCACCGAAATGAAGCGGTTGAAACACTGTTGAGATTGACCCGTATGATTCCTTAAAATTAAAATACTAAAATTCTTGTGATAAGTACTTACCTAAAATGGCCCTAAATGAGCTTGTGAGAGCAAAGAATGTGTTTTCCATCATCATGGCAACACTGCCTACTGCATTTACTAGACTTTGTATTGAGTCAAATGCGGGCCTCGAACTTTCTTCTGCCATTTGAATGAACCTAAAATCATATAAAAGTAGTACTATACTCTGTTTTTGTTAATCTATTAAATATTATTCTATACTAGTTCTCTGCAAAAAATTGGCAATAAACAAATGAATGCACCATACATTTGACTATGGCAGTACTATATAGTAAAAAAAACTGGCTATACTGACGACACAGTTAACCTACTGGTATACTTAAATTTATTTGAACTGTCCAAGTTGTATCAAATTAGGCCGTTCAAAAAGCGACTTTACTGCCCAAGCGTGAAGATTCAAAGTCCAATGACAAGTTTTATAAAATGTCGGACATTTTAAATAATTTCTACTATACTAGACCTTATCTCATTGCATTAATAAAAAAAATAAGGATCATGGCTGATCGGTTAACAGTGTTGTCAATTTTTTTATGGAACATTGTAATGGAAAACATAGTAAACATGTCCTGTAAGGTAAAATTCATAATTTCAAAGCATTTTAATGTAATTTGTGCTTTGTCTTGTGTTTATAATTAGTTACATAATCTGGTAACAGATGAAAGTATTATTTTCTAAAGTTAAAACATACTGGAGTTTACTTTCACAATTATGAAATTTCAAAAAAATAAATTCTAAAGCGCTTTTAAGGCATACTAAACACACAACAATAGAGAAGACAAACCTGTTTTCAATATCCCCATGCATAGGACCAAATCGGTTGTATCCTCCATAAGGGGACATACCCATTCCTCCAATTCCGCCCATTCCATAACCACCATATCCATAACTGCCATACCCCATTCCTCCCATGCCCCCCATACCACCCATACCATAAGAATTCATCCCCCCGTATGAATAACCTGGGGTCATAGTATAACTTGGCTGAATAGCCAAATCCGGTCTAGGTGGCAACACAGGGGGCCCTAACGTACTGTTGGCGAAGGAAGTCGACGGAATTGGATTTCTGAACGTAGGAACATCTCCACCAGGCGCTATGCCCGCATTGGATAAACAAGGGTCAGAGTTCCCTTCGAATTTAGCTTGTTCCGTCATCGTTCACGACGCACTAGAAACACTGTAACTTTCACGTATATTACTACGCGGTTCACTGATAATCTATAAACGCCATACAGTGTGAATGTTTTATCTGGATTTGTTGGTACTTCACAATCTTGAATTTGTATAGAATAATAATGATAGTACGCAAATGAGCACAGCCGAGCAGTATCTCCTTAGTAGTTTGTGCAGCCGAGTCAGCTGAACTCTTCTTCGACTTGTACGTCAACTGTCAAGTGACGTTTTGTTTGTGTTGACATTGTTTATTTATTGCCACATAAAATAAATGATGTGCAAGGTCATAATTAAAAAAAAAAGAGAGATCAGGAGATATATTAATTGAGGTGTGCAATAAAGAGTATTTGTATTTGTATTTCTATTTGTATATTATTTTCTCCTCCCTTGTTGCTTTTATTTGTCGAGAGAGAAATTAAATTAAACCTTTTTAAAACAACATAAAACAATGACACATGTTCCATAAAACATTGACAAATTATGGTAAAATTGTTATTTTTGTGAGTTTTGCTTGATGTGGCTATTAATTAAATGACTAATTGATTTAAAATACCCTTAGAATAAGCACTGGGAGAAATATAATTATCAAAGTTTGATCTTGAACGAAATTGAAAGTGAAACATTAAAAAAATTACGTTATCTATGGTCCGTCCGAAGGGTGTCAATAATTTCAATATTTGGATTCAGCTAATAGTGGTTTTGTTATTTTCCTAGTTATTGTGACTGTGTGTTTACTTTTATTACAAACAGATACCAGTGTTGTGCCGTGAAGAATTTACTGTTAAATTTTTAATACGTAAGTTATTCACATTTAGATAAGATGAGAAATTGATCTTTACTTTGTGTCACCGAGTGTCATTCTTTCATATCTTGATGTTTCTTGATTTTTTTATGTTTATTGTTTTTACTCGCATTCCATGCATACTGCATATATTTAAAGTGTGCTAAGTTAGTACACAAATTCGCTGCACGGTAGTTTTTGTAGGTTTGATACGGTGGCATTCTTGGACCGGTTGCAGTAAACCGCGCCGAGAAATCAGTGTCAATTGGTCTCATTTAGAAGCGGCTTATTCATTAGTCTCGGCGTACAGACATTTATTACTTACAAGTTTTACTTATGATAACATATTACAACACATATCAATATAAATACATAGTTTTTATATAAGAAAATATATACAAGAACAATACCTATCGTAAAATAATAATAAGCCTAAAACCGAACTAACACAATAAACTATAAATAAATAATAGTTTTTTAACTTGTGGTTTAGATTCCTATTACTTTCTCTCTGTAACTTTTACGAAACATTTGTACCCCTCAGATACAGGAATTAAAAAATAAGCTTTGTAAATACTTTTAGCAAATCATACTACTCAATATCAGATGTATTTAACTAATTGACATCTCAGGTTTCTCTTTTCATTACCATGTTCTGTTTTTTTATTATTTATTTTTATTATGTTATTTATGAATTATCATGTTTTGTTATTTTGAATAATTTCATCATGCTACTGATTTTGTACGCCTACAGGAAAAACATAGTGTTATGTAAACCATTTATACTTATCCACCAATGTATTCCACCTATATTTACAAATAAATCATAATGACTATGACTAGATAAAAATACTATTTTATCCATAATTGCCGCTTTCCTATTACTACACCAATTAAGACAAACTAGTTATTTCAAAGTTTTTAACAAGATTTTCTAAAATACTGATAAAGAAAAAGTTATCCCACCAAAAACATATTTTCATTTTTAACCTCTAGCCGCCCACAATACCTGAAAATTTGGTAATGTAATTTTAATGTACTGGAATAGGTTATAATAATTAAATAAATGATTTACAAACCAATTTTGTTGTGCCATTCCATTTCAAAACAAAAGAAACATTTTTTGGAAATTATTTATTACTAGCGGCGCGCCCCGGCTTCGCATGGGTAGTCTAGTTTTTTTACCTAATGTTTGGATCTAATTACCTAGTTAAGGCTTGGTCACACAGCGTTGCGCGACGCGAGCGGGACGGCTTCATACATTTTGGCGCGCAGCGTCCCGCTTGCGTCGCGCAAGCGGTTTGACCAAGCCTTTAGTAACCTACTTTATATATTACTACTAACGACATTTAATTAGTCCCTCATTTAGAGTATTACTCGTTTTCCATACAAACATTCAACCCCCTTTATTAGACCCTTAAGGTATGAATTTTCAAAAACGCATTTTTTTTATCTGAGATCCGCCATGTCTACCCGCGAAGTATGAAGTCACTCACTTTAAAATACACAACTTACCCTTACAATGTTTAAACCCCTTTTTCATCCCTACAGAAGGTGAATTTCCAAAAACGCTGAATTTGGTTTTCTTATAACGAATGCTAGGTCTATACACTCAGCATCCCGTGCCCACTGGTCAATTGATCATATTCTAAGCATTTATCACTGATGAATCAAGGCCTCTCTTATTAACACTGCTCTGTATTACTCAGGGTTTTAATGACATTGTTTTGCTATAAATACACAGTCTGTGCAAAGGCGTCATTATCAGTTAGGTACTGAATCATTGTATATTAATAAAATATATAAAATATCAGTTTTAAGCTCTATATAACGCAAACTGAAAATTCGTTTTATTTGTTACTAAAAAGGCCCATGTGTTTATTTTGTGGTATTATTTGTATCAAGAAATCAGTATTTTTGGAGCACACGTACGTAGACGAACGATATTTAAATAAATTACGTATTTAAAAGCATACACAAAAAAGTCTTCAAATGCCAGATTTTGGGTAATTTAGGAAAAAACTTAAAAAAATCGTACCTCCATGACCGTCACTCTTAGGACCCAGGGTCCAAGGGTGGAAAGGTAGCAAATGACCCAACCAGCACCCCAAAAAAATTTGACGGTCCATGTGCCGAACACCCTGTATATACTTGTGTCAAATTACAGATTTCTAGCAAGAATGGTTACTGAAACATATTGCCAAAAGACAGACGGATGGGTGGATAGGAGTTTTTTGTTTACTATGGAACCCTAAAAAGCCATAAGCAGACATCGTAGTCTATGAACGCTTGCGACTCCTGACCAGATCACTAGCGCGTTGCAGTCCCTTTAATGACTTGAGGATGCATTATTTTGACAGATACATTAAATTCTCTCACTCTTGACATAGCGCAGTTTATATGAATTATACATGTGTATGTAGGTATATAAACAAAGAGCTATGGAGAGGAGCATGTTAAGACTATGATAAATGGAAAAAAAGGCACACAAAAATCAAAGACTGAACCAAAATTACTGAGGTTGTCATCCATGCCCTTAAAGCCTTAAACTGAAGTGGGAATGGGCTGGTCACGTCACATCGCTCGAAGGTCAGAGGATAGAAGGGCTCGAGAAACCACCACTCGGCGTGGCCAAATCGCAAACGAAAAGTAGGAAGACCGTACAAGCGATGGGCGATCGTACATAGAAATCACAGTCGCGAACAAATTAAATTATCCACGCCCGGATGCCACAGTGCAGCGACGCAAACAAAAAGTAGGAATTCCGCTGACTATGTTTAACAGCACAAAGACGAGACACAAAACGTCCGACTGGCCTGCTAGCCTATTTACGGCCTATGTAAGGCGTGACGTCCATTGAAAACGTGTCGTTTTGATACCTATAGGCAACATTGATCTCAAGTTATGGCGAATACCTGGTTCCATATAAAATTACATTCATAGTTATAGTTAGTTTTTTTTTATAGCTAGGATATTAAAGATAAATATCCTGCAAGTTTTACTTATTTCGGTCATTATATTACGTTTCAATGTTCATGTTCAAAGACGAGAACCACATTCAAGAGTTCACTTCACTTCACTCTTTAAAAATGGCTTTCCAACAAACTTATGATGATTTCGCCAATAAATACTTGTTCAAAGACGTTGTTCGGTAACGACGCCATGACAGTAGGCAACTGGTTTTGTTCGGTAGTGGATTCAGTCCGTCGTCGCGAAGAGCACGTGTGTTCGCCAACGCGGCGACGGGCAAAATCCCCATTCATGAGTTGTAATAGATTTGAAATTCTAGGGAGCTGAGCTGCTGTCGCGTGACAATCTTAAGGTAAAGTCTATATATGTCTAAAGGGTCTATATATGTAGTATTGATGTAGGGTAATTCCCGTGACTGAACTAACGGTGGCTACTCAGCGCGCGCGCGCTATGTATGTACAGTCTACCAATTTGATTTCTGGGCCACTTCGTACCTTGTCATAGTGAAAATCAATATGAAAGCCGCTAGAGATCTCGTATTAATTTCACTGTGACAAGGTACGAAGTGACCCAGAAATCAAATTGGTTGACCGTACCTAACCTAGATACCTATTTACACCACTGAACTCAGTTATTTTTCAGTGCGCTACATATTTTACCTACTATTATAAATAGTTACAATGTGTTTATGTAATAGCACACCGCATAATGAAAACCGGTGACTCAGCAAACCCAGTATGTGGTCTAACTCAATTTCCACTGTATCCAGAGCTTTAGGGTGCCACTTACGTACCAGAGGAAATGACGCTCGCGGCCGACGCTTCCGCTTGCGCGAACGGGGTGCCCTGAAACTTTTTAATTTTGCGAAAATCAGACCAAGGCATTTTTATTACAGGCTGTTGGGTTGGGAGACTGAGAGTCCATCACGATTTATGTCAGTTTGTATCTTGATTTATTTGTTGCAATTTGCAATGTCCTCTCACCACACTAAATGCATAGAGGCGCATCCAAAGGTATTTGATGACATAATAAATCACCCAACAAAAGAAGTTGCCTGTACAAGTCCCGAATATCCCAGATTTTATGGGAGCAGTATCAGCCGAAATCCAGATATCGTAACACATCTTTACTTTTATAGGAATTAGTTGCTCTGTGATAGATAGTAGATAGATAGTAGACGCTTCGCTCACTTCGGGCCAAGACCTAAAGGTGTGTTGGCACTTTCACTGCCAGAAACCCGCGTAGCGGGCGTTGCGTAACTTTTCTCAGAACAGCCCACTAGGGCCTTTTTTTACGCTGGAAAATCTATGCATATGTATACCGGCCTTAGGTAGGTAGGCACGGTGATGTAGGACTCCTGTACAATGTTACACTACCTACCCACGAAAAACCAGCTAGGCGGGTAAGGCAGGCTGTTGCTATAGGCAGGTCGCTACTGTCGCTAGGTCGCAACATCGGTTGTACGTTCAACATTAAGTCTGGCAGTGAAATGTTTAAAATATATAATGGCTACTTTGGCTGCCACTAATTATTTATTTATTATTTATTTTAAACTTTATTGCACAGTAACAATCTGGTACAAAAGGCGAACTTAATGCCATAAGGCATTCTCTACCAGTCAACCTTCAGGCCAAACAGAGAATAATCACTATCTACATGATGCTGACTGCAAGAGCTAGAATTCGATCCCACCTATCTTCAATCCCCAAAAGGTTTGATAGTCGCACTTACCACTCGGCTAGCACCGTTTATTTCTAAGTTAAAAGCTACAAAAAAAGCTTCTACACAATTGTGAATATTGTTCATACCTATATAAAAAGTAATTTTGACGTGCACACCGTATGTTGTTTAAAAAAAATCTGAACCATAAGGACTTGTCTTTTCGAAATCAAAATCTATCAAGCCGAAATCATTAAATTGCGTTTCTGGTTCTAGCCAAGTCAATATAAATATAATGAAGTGACATATACTTTACTTTTAGATTTATAGGATCATTTTGATACGGCATTCCGCTGAAATAGTACATTACTGCAGAGACCAGTAAGTAAGCCATCCTGGACGAGTGTGAGTTAGCCGGCCGAGCCGCAGGCGAGGTCCGGCTATAATACGAGGCCAGGATGGCACTTACGGTCGAAGCTTGTATAGTGCTTTTCTCAAAAATGAAACATATTGTCTGAATAACGGTTAATAGTACCTGCATTCTGACCAACTAGTACTTTCATGTTCCGCTTTGCACTTGATGAACTTTTTATAAATGGTCAAATACCACCTTAGACTTGGATGGAAGTATTTTTTTCAGTACCTAGTGATATCTGTGTATGTATTGCAATCTGATTCATCTACATAAACTCATTTTTATCAATTATACTTCTTACTTTATATATTAAATCAATGAAGTCAATCCCGTCAAAATACAAGTGAACTTTTTTTAGCTAGATGTTGTGTTAAGACACTGATATTATGCCACAACCCCAATAGAATAGATTTATAAAATCGTATTTATAAAATCGTAAATAGAATAGTATTTATTTTATGTTTACTATTAGTATTTAATTTCATTTAACCTGTTCATGTTAATTTCTAAATTAGTCTCGAAATAGTTAAAAAACATGATTCAACTGTATTTCCTGCCAATTCACATCGTGCAATACGGACACGTCAACCTCCATGGTACCTACATTTTTTTTAATGTCAAAAACTGCCAACTTTATTTTCTAGTTCTAAATTCAAATATTATGATATGTAATGGGATTTACATACTTACTTCCTGGACAGTAGGTGTTACTTCCTGGACACTTCTGGCAACTGTCCACGATGAGCCACTTTCGAATACTATCTTCACAGATGTTATGAGAACATTACATATTATTTTTGAGAAAAGATATTTTTTTTACAACATAGGTACTGCTAGTAGTTAATGAGAACTTGAATCCTCGTACAGTGCTAAGCCCCAAGAAACTACGTAATGCCTGGGATTTTAAACTTTTCCGGGATTTCAGAAAATTACGTTATACGAGGGACAGAGCTATTTTAAACCTTCTTAATACCTTCTAGTCTAGCACAAGTAGTTTGGCTCGACGTAGCACTTTATGCCATCCTATTTGTCTGTGTAATTTCGCAAAACAGAAGACTTATATAATTTATGTCACACCTCGCCATAAAGTTGCAATTACCGCACGCTTCTTGGCCAGGGCTACCTGCGATCTGAGACATTCTTTGTTTTACCTCCCTTGGTAAGTAATGTACTATATCTCAGTTGCTGTTCGTCTATTCGTCAAGCATATTATCACTATAATGTAAGATTTATTCAGTATTCTCCTAGCGTCTTCCCGATTTTATCCCGAAAAACCTGCTGTCTGCTTTGGCATTGCCAAGGTCGCCAGCAACTGCCTCCTTCCATACCTCGACAATAATGTACCTATTATTAACATGTTCTCATTTAAATATTTTATTTCAGGTGTCCTTTCGTAATCCGAGCCGGTCTTGTTGGTGAGTACATAATTATTTTAATCGGCTCATACATTAAGCGCAATTCACATACGAACGTGCTGGTCTGGCGTCAAATCTTCAAGTCAATGAGGGGTGCATCAGATTGACGTACCTATATCGCTCACGGATAAGTTCTTATCTTTTTTTTTGAAATCATCTGCGGTGTGCGGTATATATGCAGTGTGAGATCCAGGTTTAGATACCAAGGAAAAAAAGCGTCCTGAAACGGATCCTTTTAAGTTAAACGCGCGGGTAGTGTTTGCGCAATGAACATTTCCACAGATTAGTAAGGAGTATAGCTCGTAGTTCGTGTAGCGAATGCCGAGCCTTATTCATTATGTATTTACGTAGTCAGTAAGCTAGTTATGTGTGTAAACATGTTAGACTCATCGCGTCGGTAAACGCGGCAGTGTTTATGTTTACTTTCGATTAAGCCTATGCAAATATATTAACTATTCGCCTTGGCAGAGTAAAACTACAAAATTAGAAAAAATAAGGGAACTTCAATGGAACGGAGCTGTACTTCAAGGCATAACCAAGATCTCTCGAAGTTTCGTACGAGTCACAACCACAATCTCTGGGTCGGCGTAGTATCAGACAGGAGCTCTTTCCTGTGAAATCTTATCCCTCTCGGGGATGCTTCTTTATTGTTGAAAAAGAGTAACTCTTTGCCCCGTGTATTTGCGCCTGATTGGCATTGAAGAAGCAGACGGGACGCTCATTCGTATAACCATTCACGACACTGTCTGTGCTGCAGAATGCGACAAAGTATGTTCTAGAAATAATTCAAGCAATATAACCACATACCAAATGTTCACTGCTTGGCCACAGAGAAAATTAAACAGAAGGCATATACTGCGTACAAGTATTAAAGTGTCATATTATATTGGTTTGGATAAATAGCTGTTTAATTAATAAAAGTGGGTTTAGTGAACTGTGTCTGTGATTCTGTCTGATTGATTGACCGGAAATAAAATGACTGTAACACCAGTACAGAAAAAAACAGAAAGGCAGCTTAATTACTCTCTATTTAACCTTACTGAAAAAAGGAATAAGTTAAAGAAATAGGGAAGGTGAATTGTATTGTACGGAATCATCTTGGAATATACCGTATTCTTTTTTCTGTATGCGTTTTTTTTTTTAAGTTTAGGAGAATAAATTCTTTCAGTCGGCTCATGGGCCTTAGAAAGTTAAGGCGCTATTGAACTGATGTATTTTAAATTGTGCATGTTAGCAGAAAATCTGTGTTTGTTCTTTTCTGTGGCTCTCCGTAGCAAAGGAATTGCGTTTGCAATTTACTCTTCACAGACTCACGTATGCTCGGATTTACCGTTTTATTTCAGTGCAGATGCAATTCTAACTTGTCTGTTCTTTTGCTTTTGTGGTTTTGTTTAGTTTGGTTCAAGTTGGAGCAGACCATTCAAAAGAACTACAAAATATACTTTTAGAGAAGTTTTTCAGTTAAAGCCACAATTGAAACCAAAGTTTATCATTACTATGTCTAAAAGCTACCAGTTATTGTCGTATCGTCGTATTGTATAAATAAAAACAAAGTTCTTTCACAGGAGTGTTTGGCAACTGGACATGTGGCTCAATTGGTAGCCACAGATCCAGTTACCAAGACGAATTTTAATGTCATGTGTTTTGCTCTGATTTGTCACTTGACAGTAGAATAAAACGGTACGTGTTTCCTTTGCCGTACGCATTTCTACTATTGTGTTGACATCGTGATTAATTATATCTTAATCAATCATCAATTAAATGTAATGACGTATTTGCCACCCTTTAATTGCACGGGGGCAAAGGCGATTTCATCAGACTACCATTTGGACTGATAATGCTCCGGTTCCCGGGCGTGGGAAGCGCACAGACCCGACAATCTATTAATCAGGAAAAGTAATTTAAACTTTATTCACAAGTGATTAAAACTGACATTGTATTCCACTTTCAACACAGTACTATTGTTTAGATAAACTTGCTGTTAATTTTAAAATGACGTTACTTACTCGTTCTTTGTATTGACATACGTTCTCTTTCGGAAGAAATAGCGTCAGCTGACATGATTATGTTATGATAATAGTTGGTATAGAAATGCATCGAGATATTTTGGCGCCTACGTTATCTGTTGATTTTAGATTAAAGACGTATTTAAAAATGTCTTTGTTGTGTATTGCCGCGCCTTTTCTTTGGCAAAAAATGTTAGAGTTGACAATCGGATAAAATATGATATGTATTTGCTTTTGATAAAATAGAACATAGTTGTGTCTAAGGTTTTAAAGCTTAGTGGAAAGAGAGAAATGGAACTACTCATCATTCAAATTGACAGTCGAAGTTTCATTAAACCATTAAACTAAATTCGACAAATTCCTATGAAAAGACGTTACCGTTTGCTTCTTTTAAAACTTTCTATGACGAACAACTTTAAATAACTCGTAATGCAGCAATTTATGCTGATGGCGAACCGTAATCCACGAGTTCGCAAAAACGAAACGTGTGAATTGGTTAGTCTGTGTATTCACAACACTTGCTACTCGCCTCAGTAGCTCAAATCCAGTAATTCTGACCTCCGATTATGCATACTTACGAATGTCTAGTTATACTAGGCCTAGGTCTAGGTATGCGGTGAGGTAAAGTGGTGAATGGCATAACTGAAGTGATCCTATTGTTAGGATTGGGGGCAGATGTACGGCGTGATTAGCTTTGCATCGTTTTAACCTCGTTGTGGAGTGAACTCGAACGTTTTAACCGTTTTATTGTTTCTATAGGTTATATGAAAGTGGAATATGTCTGCTCTGGGCTCATTTACGAAAAGGCGTGGTGACGCGCGAAGTGTTGAGTACTGAGAATCTACAAAAAAAAATAGAATCTACAAAAATTCATCCACGCGTTTGATTTGTATGTGTATTGCTCCATGCCCGGTTGTCGACACGCGAGATACCCCACGCTAGACGTGTGCGCCGCGCCGGCGCGCCGCCGCCGCCGGCCTTTTTGCCACGCCGCCGCCGCCGACTAAATGATCGGCGTGAAATCGGCGTAACCTTGACTGAATGCCAAAGAGTCTTTTTATTAGATAAAAGAGTATAACTAACATTCTTGTTTAACTTTTTTATTGCTTTGTTATTGTTTTAATGTATGTACAACAGTGGTACACTTCTTATATTAAATTTGTTGTGTGACAATAAATATTTTTCTTAGTTTATATAACCTATCAGAGCAGTCTGAACTGAACTACATTGAGCGCCTGAGTATAGAAATCCGGCTGAGAAAATCGTATAAGTAGGCATGTATAGCCAAATAATAATAGCAAAAACAAACTCTTATAGCTTCGTCATATCCGTCTGTCTGTACGTATGTCCTGTAATGTCACAATCCTTTTCAAGTCTTGTTCAAAGACATTTTTTTACTTTGGGAATAATCGATTCATAAATCTAATATAATGTCCCCCTCCCCCTCCTCTAGTAGTTGTCTCATTCGGAAACTGACGCGATATGGCGTGCCTGAAGGAGGCCCGGTAAGCTTGGTGTGTTTCGTGCTGGGACAACAGAACTAGTGGGTATGGCATAAGACGATGGTAACCATCCTGATGAAGTCACGTTGGAGCCGTGGAAACTAGGGAGGGCTCTGGTGTGAAACACCGCATGTGCGCAATCCCACTTCCACGCAACTCGCTCCCAGGCCAGTGCTGGAGCTGACGAAGCTCTCAAGCACCGCAAACACTTGTCTTTATTGTGTAAGTAACTCTGCGAGTTTGCAATGCTTGCAGTGGACTCTGGACCCTGGCCGGCTGACATGAAGACATTCATGAGAGCTTTGTTGTGGCGACTGGTCGGTACCTCGGGGACCTGACACTTTCCTTCCACAGAGAATTTCTCTGGCAATACAGAGGGGTAACGCGGCTAGCGTTATGGGGACCATGCCCCAGGCGGAGCTTTTAGACTAGATATTTTTGTTAGCTATATCTGTCTCTCTTGAGTCGGTCCCTCATTCCTGAGGATCGTGATCACTTCTGGATTTCGCCGCCCTGAGGACTTGTCTCCAATGTCTCCATCGGTCTCGATCTAACGTAGCCCTCATCGCTTGGTGAAATTTGCTTGAAGATGTGGCTTTCTTAACCTGATCTGTCCATTTAGTTGATGAGCGTCCCCTAGCCCTCTTGCCTTCCATTCTACCAACCACGACCAGTTTCTCAGACTATTAGCACCACTGCGCATTACTTGTCCAAAGTATGAAAGCAGCCACTGCCGACAAACAGTGGATAACCGTGTCTTGATACCGAGCTGGGTCATTGGTCCGTTTGGCTGTCCAGTCCAGGGTATCCTCAGCATTCGCCTCCAGTACCGCATATCGAATTCTTTGTCGCTCCCTAACCAGTATTGTCCATGTTTCTACCGCATTTTTGTTATATAGGGATGTGGTTTACTTGTATGAATACAGATTTATTGCATTGATCTCGATTTTAAAAAAAAACGAATTATTTCGCATTTTTATTTACGTGACTTTCACGCCGATTTCACGCCGAAAGTACGCCGCCGCCGCAGATTTTTTGGCAAACGCCGCCGCCGATCATTTTTAAATCGGCGCACACGTCTACCCCACGCATCGCATCATTATACGCACTCCGAAAAAGTAGCGTAGAAATGAATGACAAAAAGGTATTCAAGAACAGTGAAAAAAAATATTTTTACGATATCAATAAACAAAACGAAAATAAAGATAAAAAGGGACGCATTTTGACTATAGAAAACGGTGGCGTCATCAGTCTTATTTAAGTCGCTTTCAATGTTAATCTTCAATGTCGCCATCGACGAACACGTCTGGAAGGACATCATCATCATCAGAAATCTAACTCGTGTAATCCTTTTAAGAGTTAACATGATTTACAGCCGTGAGCCGTGAGTAAGCTACATCATAAAATCAGCTATGGACCCAGTAATGTCAAATAATTATAGACATCTAGCGAGCGGCCGGTAATTTTGCGTTCGAGTCATTATTAAACACAGGTTGTGCATACTTGAGTGTACTAGATTATTCGACATGTAATACTAGACTGTGACAAGAAAGGTCTCGTTGGAGCATGTCAATGACAAGTGTAACTTAGTCATAGATTATGATATTATTTACTTCTTAGTTTTTACGCATACGTATGTGATCCGGATTCCGGCCTGCACTTCTTTTTGTAGGGTGATTGCGAAAATGAAGCGGACGAACGTCTGCGCGCTTTAACAGCCGTTTATAAACGGAATCTCATAATAATATGTGACATTTTCATGGCAAAGGTAATATATTGTCGGTATTGAGTTATTGGTACCTCCTTATAGCTGAGAACATTCTCCTTCATATACAAAAAGAACGAGATCGCTATGTTGAGTATTTTATTTTTAATAATTTTTTGAAGTTCCAACATATCATTATACTGTTTTGAGATATTCGACTTTAAAGTTTGGAAGCCTAAAAAACCTAGTTATAGGTTGAAGTTATGGAGATAGTGGTTTTAAAATGTTCCACATACATTATATTACTCGACAAATCATATGTTGTCTCTAGCATTTTACATTTTATAGAAATAATATAAGAATAATGCACGTAGGGTGTAGAGGCAAAATCAAAAATAAAATATTTTATAAAACTCAAAATCGACAGATTTTCAGCCGGCTTATGTTGATTTCTGAATATGATGTAGGTAAGGTTTATAATAAAAATAATGAAACAACCATACCTCAAGGCATAATTTTTTTGAATAATAAAACAAAAAAAATCAACACTTATATTAAATATATATAAAATGAACACTGTACTGTTTAATTCTCATAATTTACATTAATTTAGGAATAAAACTAACGATCAAGTGTAATTAAACACAAAAGTAATGTAGTTTTCTATCAAAAAAGTGACTTCAAAGTTTAGTAATTTTAACATGATTTTTGTATGAAAAGTGATCTAGGGTACCACATTGTCGCTATTCATAAGTTTAGAGAAATAAGAATTCCACTTCCATTATTTAACATAGTGTCCGCACTAGAAGTGCATATATCTAATACAAATATTATTATCAATCAATAACATAACTTATTTAAAAAAAAATAACAGTCTTTTCGTCAGCTTTACTAATTTAGATCAAGTTTGTTAGTTTAACATCCTTAGGGTACCACATTGTCGCCTTATGACTTATGAGATCAAAATTATTATTAAGACTTATTATATTAAAATTATTACTTACACAAGTAATCATATGCATTTAACATCATTATGAAAATGATTTACACCACTATTTTTAAAAGGGTAACAACACATAAAGCTAAGTGAACGTAACGGGCAGCTGAGTTACGAATTGTCAAGCAAATGGATGGGAGTAAACTTCTCTTTAGACAACACGTGTTACTACATTTTCCAATGGCCCCGATATAAACTATATTTTGTATTATTGTATTTATTATAAAACTTTGATTGGACTTGGAATTTTTGAATTAAATTGCTATTATTTGATTGATCCATTTTTCGCTTTTTACATATAAAAGTTTTATGATAATTTATAACGCACTAGCTTTTGCCCGCGGCTTCGCTCGCGTTAAATGCTCCATACAAACTTCCACCCCCCCCCCTTTTAGGGAGGGGGGGGGGGGGGGGGGGGTTAGAAAGAGACAAAAACTAACCTATGTCACTGCTCTCTATCCCTTAAACTATCTCCACTTAAAAAATCACGTCAATTCGTCGCCCCGTTTTGCCGTGAAAGACGGACAAACAAACAAACACATACACTTTCCCATTTATAATATTAGCATGGAAGTATGGATTTTACGTCTGCAATTATTACATATTATGTTTTCTAAATTATATTTTCATTTTCAAAGCAAATAAGTTTAATGAGTTTACTTCAAGCTTATGAGCGACAATGTGGTACCCTAGTCGGTAAACTTTGGCCGTGTTTTTTTCCGACTTTTAGTTGAAAAGTTTAACTTTTTATCAATACACCGTATTATTTTAAGTGTGTAGAAGCTATTTTTAATCAAAACAAATTTTCGCTATTTTCGAGTTGATTGACAAAATCAGTGATATCTCGGAATCCATAAGCGACAAAGTGGTACCCTTACCCTGATAACGTCACATATGATTCGCTTTAAACCTCATTTAATGTCAATTGATGACGTCATTAAAACCCTTTTTATTACATTTTCGTTAATTTCGTTGCTTGTACTCTTAACTACAGGCCACTAGTTAAAAATAAAATGTTATTGTTAATTGTTGCAGTAGTAGAGTTCCTAAGCTATCAATTGTGTATAATTTTGTCTTTTGTGCAAATTTTACTGATTGATTCGGCAAGTTGCTATAATGCTACCCTTTACTATACATTACATTATCATCATCATCAACATTATAGCAATTTGTCGAATCAATGAGTAACTTGATCATTAGTGTCTTTGGACGTTCTGAAAACAACAACGCAAAATTTTGTTGTATAATGTCGTTACAAATCTAATCGGATTCATAACAGAGCTCATCCGTAACTGCACTAAATTTAAACCCAAAAGGCTTTCAATGTAATATAAGTCTTTGTCACTAAAGCCTTTTTACCATGGATCGCATAGAAAAGGGAAGGGGCGATACGACTTCGCGTACCTAGTGATTTTGAATGTGTGTCGTATTTGTCTCGCAGTCTCGTCTGGTCTCTAGAAGGTCTTACGAGTTGCAGGCGTCTTTAGGCTGCGGTGTCCACTTACGATTAGGTGGACCATACGCTTGTTTGCCACCGTGGTTGTATATTTTTTTTTTCTTTTTCTATTAATCCAATCATTAAGGTGACTTAAACTTAAACACTTACATTATCAAAAGGGGTTGGGGATACTAGACAAGATTCAAGAATGATGATCAGTAAGTGATGATGGGCTATTTATGCTGTGTTAGGGGTGATCAAATTCTCCACGGTATCCTTAAACAATGACCCAGGAATAGATGGACAAATAGCAATGTGATTCCAATGCATAGTTCAAGTCAAGTAGCCCTCAAGGTATCATGTTTGGTATTAAACTGGAGCGTTCCGTTCGAACGCAGGCGAGGAACGTTCTGAAATAAAATCTGCCTGCGACACGTTCAGTCACTTCCAAAATATGTATACAGTTTTCGCCTTATTACAACGGAATAAAGTGCAAACGTGAAAACATATCTTTGACGTTGACTGTTCAATTCAAATGCTCGTGTGTCGCCGTATTCGCAATTCAGGATGTGGCTGGGATTTCTAAGGCGAATCCGAGTTATAATCGTAAGTTGGGTTTTATTCGGTAAAACATTCTCGCTCTGAGTTTATTTCGCCGGTTTTTTGGCAAAAATGTTTGGTGGTCTTCAGCACACACGCAAATATATAGTTATGTTCCTGGAATGAAGTGGGATCGCCATTCGCCTTAAATCTTGAAATCGCGATATTTTTTCCGATAAAGTGCTATAATTTTCACAACGATTTCAGATCTTAATTCTACTTCCCCGAAGCCTGACCCTCCAATAACTTAATATACGAAGGGTAGTTATGCGAAAAGGTTTGCTAGTTCACATTCCTGCCTAAAAGCGGTCAGAACTTATCGGTCAAGCCTGGGGCTTAATGTTGAGTTCGGTTGATGAAATAAGGCTTATAAGGGCTTGGGTGTTATGAACAATTTGAAGTTCCGCTGTATTCGTTTTAGTGAATAATATAAATTCTCTTTCTCCTTAGTCGGGCACTCTTGTCAGATGGTTGCACAGTTGAGGTACATCATCATCAAAACTTAAGAGGCTTCGCTCTTGTCAGTGGAGAGTGGAGCAACCGCCACTTTTCTCTATTATTGTATATTCTCTATAGTTGAGATATAACATTCAAACACGATACGTATTCGGTACTACTAACGTTAAGCTTCATTAGACCATCTTGTAGAGTGTAGAGTCAACCAAATTGATTTCTGGGCTACTTGATGGCCTCAGTATTAGCTTTTTAGTCATCTCTG
Organism: Cenopis cana; assembly: GCA_951800055.1. Taxonomy (NCBI): domain Eukaryota; kingdom Metazoa; phylum Arthropoda; class Insecta; order Lepidoptera; family Tortricidae; genus Cenopis; species Cenopis cana. Next base: position 5,176,007 of record OX637495.1, read on the forward strand.
GAGATGGGACCAAACCAAAGAACTTCAGTATGAAAGAGTAAAATCAGTAAATTAAATAATTTGATGTATTTAAAAGTTTGTTGAAGCTTATGGTCGCGGTTTTGTCGTTTATTGTTGTTCAGCACTAAAGTGTCGCACGCTTTATCCAAAGTGATATTAAAATTAATAATGGGATTGCTTTTGGCCAGCATCTAGCCAGGGGGCAAAGATGAGGCCGACGATGAAGCGAGCTCACCCAGAAAATGCCTATTCCCTCTTGCCTTAAATAGGTCCAGGTTATATGAACTCGGAAATACAGATGCCGGGAGGGAATTCCATACCTTAGCAGTGCGCATTATAAAAGACGACGAAAAGCGCTTGGTTCCGAGTAAGAGGAATTTGAACCAGGTAAGGATGGTAACCTGCCTTATGTCTGGATGTCCGATGGAAGAAGGGGGAAGGCGGTATGAGCTCATGGAGCTCCTGAATATCAATACTAAAATTTAATTTTAGTGTAGAGAAGTGTAGGAGTGTTTAAATTTGTTTAAAAGGCGCTTACTTAAGTTTACCTTTTTGAGAACTAGTACATATTACCTACACAAGTTTAATATTATATTTTATTTATACATTTCCGAAACGCAATATTGCGTAGGCGAAAACGCGATGGACATGGAAGTGCGGGAACTGTTGTCCTGTTCCAGGGAGCATCGATTGGTGTTTTCGCCGCCCTCCGTTCCAAAATCACCTTTTTGGGTTAGTATTTAGAGCATACAGTGTCTCGTCGAGGCGGGAGTTAGGGCGTAAAGCATTCGAAATGTTTGCGGGCTAAGGTGACTTTTAGTTAAAAAGGCTTATGTGTGTTTCGCGGTCTAATAGAGTTAGGGCGTTTTGTAATGTAGGGTTTTACACGCGGCCGGCCGGCACCGCAGTGCCACGCCGGTCGCCGGCGCCACCGCCCGTCTCGTGTGTCGTGCAACGAACGTTTCCTAACGTCAATAACCGACGCGTTGCGGTAGGCTCGCGAACATTCGCGCGAATGTGTACGTCGCTGTTTTTTACCAGTGTAATTAGTATATGCTAATTTTTAAACCTCGTTTTTATATAGTGTAAAGTGTTAGTGGGATTGTGATGGGAATTTTTAAATTTCGCTTGCGGTACGTGTAGGTGGGTTGGTGATTGTGTTTAATAATAATGGCATATATTTTTGCAACAATGTGGGACATAATGATACTTGTATACTTTATGGTGGCGACGTCCTCCGCTTTTGTATATATTTTCGGGGACACTATTATGGTTTCGACTACATTTTCGCGTATTTTGAGAACGTCATTCTTGGGGTAGAGTAAATGTAGAGCTATTATATACAGGCACAGTATAATGATGACTATGACTACTTTGGAAATTGTTTTAGCATCATACTTATTTTGACGTTAATTTCCTGTTGTCTTTACTATATGACCAAAAATAGTACCTGGTGGTTAACCAAAATAATTAGGCACTCTACAATCTACATATATTATATATAGGTACTACAAGATACACTGCAAAAACATTGAAAAATATGGATTCATAATTCGACGGTCAGTTGAACCCTCAAATGTATGTTGTAAAAAAAAATGACAAAAGCTCCTCAATATCTGGTGATCTTACGAACAAATTAGCGCCCTTTTCTCCTAATTAAGCTACTTATAGTCAAAGCACTATATATATTAAGTATGCATTGAGATGGATGCGCTTCCTAGTGAACCCACTATATCTCCGACATAAACGCAAACCCAAAACGCTAATATTGCCGAGTGAAAAACAATATAACGACAGACGAACGTACCTATATAGAAGCCAAGTATAGGTATGCCGAAACAGCAAACATAAATGGCGGCGTAATTGAACCCAAATTGTGTTGAGAAGCCGGGTCTTTCGCTAATTAATTGGATGTTGACGAAGGACCAACCGACTTGTCTGGCTTATTCATGATTTCATATAACACTATTCTATATCTAATTGGCTTTTCAAATGTATAGATCAAAACGGGACGGTCAATTTCGTAGGCAGGATCATGACTGACCAGAACTGTCTCATCTACTATAGAAAAATTAGAAAATGTCGTCGAGCAGTTTATCGTTTGAAAGGTAAAACAAATGAAACAGTCAACAGTATTTGGGCCATATAATGCGTAGTGAGACTAGTGAGAAATATGAACTCCTGCAACTCATAAGGGAAGAGGCCCATTCGTGACTAAAAAATCTTCTACGAGTATGAAGAAATTATGTTGGTCTATAACATTATTGCTCACATGACTTATTCCGTATCAATTGTTTCAATTTATCCTGTACTGTGACCTGCGATCGTCATTTGTCATAGGCGTGACGAATTCACCATTGCATTGATATTAAAAGGACCTAACTGCATTCTGTACTAATAGTAATTTACCTTCCTTCATATATGCGAAATTGTGCCAGTGTGTAATTCTTTTTAACTTAGGTTAACTTTAACTTGACCAGCTGAACAATTTTAGATGAAATTGGAAGTAGAGTTACATAGTTTAAGATCAGGGAAAGGGTATGGTTTACTTTTCTGCCCCGAAATCATCCCTTAAGTTCAGTCATGGGTTACGTTTGTGGCGGTGGTGCAAAGTCGCGGCTACGTCGAGCTATTTAGCGATGGAATACTAGCTAAGTAGCTTAGCTACAATTCGAGTATACATAGTCGCGATTCGCTGTACCACTGTACCATTATTATAGTTTGATTACACACAATACTCACATATACACGATGATTTTTAATCCGTGAACAGGAACCATTTTTTCTAACTCAGTAATTGATGGGGATAACGTTAAAGTAGTAATTTCGTTGAAACAAACTTGTTTTTATTTTAATCATAATTTTAATTTTGAAATTAATTTTGTCCTAATATCCTTGTCACTCTACTACCTTATCGGTTTTAATGAGTTTGTAACCTCTTTACAAACTTATTAGCTATTGACAATTTATGAGTAAACCCTGCCCTTGACATTGTCAATCACTTTTGTGATACGCAAGGTCCGTCAAATTTCCCGCCACACTGATGGCACTTGACGTATCGTAGTTAAACTTTATTAAACTGCAGGATGACCATGTATTCAATGGTTACTTGTTTTAACTAGGTTTTCACTTTTAATTAATTAAACAGTGAAGAAATAACGCGAGACCTCGCCGAATAAGTTTAATTTGGGCTAAATTTTAATATTTTTCCACTCCTGTTCACGGATTCAAAATCATCGTGTATTATAATCAGTATATAGACTAGTCTTGATCGAAATTCGAACCTATCGAGTACAGCGATGATTGAGACTAGAAAAGGATCCCATGTAATTTGTAACTTGTATGTTTTGCAGTTATCGGCCCACCAAACGTTAACGTCACCGTAGTCAAAGTACTAAGAGTGCTGTACCAGTCTTTCGTTTGACTGTACTAATGTAAACGGTAATCATAGCGTGTTTATATTTAACGACTGCTGTTGCGAGCCATTACCCTAACGCGGCACCCATTGTGTCCACTACATTGTTAATTCAGCGTTGATTCACACAATTGAGGAAGATTTTTCGAATTGACCTGTCTCTGTATGGTTATTGATGTACCTAACTCGTGTTTAGGCTGAAGGTAAATAATTTAACTCTATATAGACTTTCACATTAGATTATTATTAGATATCTGCATGTTTCGCTTCGCTCGCCCGTTTTACACGATACACAATTTAGGTAGGTATGCGATAGTTCGGCATGTAGAAAAGGGAACACTCGAAACACATCAGCGAATTAAAATTGGAATTCACACCGTGTGTCAGATATACACATATAAAAAAACATTCATTATTATTATTAATTCTAGGTCTGATACAAGTTGATTGAAAGATTCTTGTTTGTCATCATTTGATAAACGCTTTCTGACAAATTGGACTTTAACGAGTTAACGACATATGTGCAGTCATAATACTGTAATAATTTATAATTGTAACCTTTTGGGTCATGTTTTATTGTGAACTGTGGGGTGACCAGAGGGCTGAACGGCTGATTGAAAACGCTTTTATTGCGTTTGGCAATTAAAAGCAAATGAGCTGGATCGGCATTTCAAAGTTAAATGTTACAAGCATTTTGTTTTAAGGATGATTCGTATGATAGTTGGATGTATTTGAAGTAGGTATTTTGTCATGATTTGGGCCAAATTTGACCAAGTTAAAGTTGTCCCTTCTTTTAACGCATTCACTGCCACCGCCGCATATATGCGTCACCGTGACTTTCACGCAGTGCCTTCGACGCACAGACGCGTTCATAATATTTGACACTTGTACCCTGTGCCTTAGTGCCTTAGACTTAAAATAGTCGGTTGAACTCACATGTGCGTTTGGGGCACACAGCAAAGTGCGGCACCTGCCGAATGTCCAGGAAAAGAGGGTGGCAGTGAATGCGTTAAGTCAAGAAGTACGATTTCCATGGCGCCGTAAGGAAATAGCACCGCATTGAGAAAGTCACAATTTGGAATAAGGGCTTTGAGAAATTGTATAAGTTATTTATGAGTGCATCGCTACCCAATGGTTGTCTGGAAGAAATTGCTCTTTAGCGATAAGATATGTTGTTTACCTCTACTTTAAGCCTAAAGTTCTGTACTGTGTTCTTTTTGAGGTGTGTATTTGTATTGTATTGTATCGTACCGATAGTAGTAAGATGAATGTGGGCATGTTGTGGCTAGCTGTGCAAAGATTCAAAGATTTATTTGCTCAGAATACATGTTATATATAAGATGATGTTATTTAGTTTTAATTTAACATGATATGATATAAGGATGTTGGTTCTGTGGTATTGCTACCTATTACAAATTAAATAAGTTTTCCTTAAACGGCTGCATTGTTTTGCGAAGTGATAAATAAAACAACAATACTTCGAAAGGAAGGTCATTCATTGACCTATGTTTGATATGAACTAATGATTGGAAATACTTAAATGACATTCTGAAGTAAGCCTTCAATCCGTTAAACGTACAGATACTACAGATACTTAGAAGTAAAAAATACTAGTCTATGTCATTATCTAAGTGGCCCAAAGGAATTGACTCACAGAGTCTCAGATCAAATTTATTTTCTGAGAGTTATTATCGTACGTATTTATGCATTCGCTTTCCCAAGCAAACATTGATAACTATAACTTTGTAAGCCCTAAAGTTGTTTATTAATGAAACCCCGCTGTTGTACTATACTGCGTCCATAAAACGTTTACAAGAACCATGACACAAATATGACATTATTGACATTAACAAGCTTTATTCCAAAACAAAAATGGCGACGCGCCTAATAGAAACAAACAAGCCCGCCCCAGTTCTATTATTAGACTGATTTAAATAATGCTGGCTGTTTATGTGAGCCATTAGTTCTGCTTTCATGCAGCATGGGTACCCTCGATGATAGGCTGGGCCAATGTCCGATGGCTGGACTATAAGCGTATACTTAGCTGTCCGTTTATTAAGTATGGCACACAGCAGATTAGATAAAATAGTATGTTTTTTATACAATGCCGGTGGCAAATAAGCGTACGGTTCACATCCTGGTAATGCGGACAGCCTATGGACGCAACTTAAAAGGAGTCACGTTGCCAGCTCTTTCTAAAATTTGAGGATTCACTGTGTTGACTGCTGTCAAAAGGGACAAATTTAGGTCCCTCGCTCTCAACACCGTGCATCCTCGGACGGAGCCGGAGCTCTGGCATAGCATGTTTGAGTTGTATGCACTTTCTAATAGTTCGCCCCGAAATGAACTCTCAAGTCTCAACCCTCTTACATCTCGACAACCCCTTCACCGATTTAATTTGACGACTTTCCGATCAACGATTTTCGAGTTATCGTCGAACATACGAGGGGTGATCCAAAAGTAATGATAACGAGTATGTAAAACAACACATGTGTTCAAAAACTAAATTTATTTCTTAACGTAGTCTCCTAACAAGTCTACACACCTATGCCATCTTTTCTCCAGACTACGAATTACATTTAAAAAAAAATCTTTGTTTGGACTCTCCAAAGAAGCCTCCACAGCGGCCATAACCTCACTGTCATTCAAAAAAAATTTGACTCGGAGATTTTCCTTCAGCCGTGGAAACAGATAAAAGTAGCTGGGGGTTAGGTCTGGCGAATAGGGGGGTGTTCCACCAATTCGAAACCCGCATCCCGGATTGCAGCCATTGCAACACCTGGCCTTATGAGGAGGTCCGTTGTTGTCTGGGTGGAACATTCTAGGCACCCAACAAGCGGATACTTTATTCATGTGCAATTCTTGGGTTAAGATTCTTTGAATGCTGCCATACGAGATCCCTGTGACCTCATTTAAATGTCTGATTGTCACTCTTCTATCAGTTAAACTAAATCTTCTATTTTTTTGACATTCTTCTCAGTGCGGACGATGGAAGGCCAGCCCTCGCGGTGTTCGTCTTTACAAGATGTTCTACCCAAGTTAAACTCCTTGCACCAGTGTGCAACTGTAGAATACGAAGGAGCAGAGTCCCCTAATGTTCCCACCAATTCAACATGTATATCTTTAGTACACATTTTTTTCAAACAGAAGTACTTAATAACGTCTCTCGCTTCAGATTTTTCCATTTCCACGCATTTATTCCGACAACTCACGAATAAATAAATTTATTTCAGTGACAGATGTCAATTTTTTTACATTTTTTTTTTTAATTTACTGGCCAAGAACTGCCTTAAAAAATAAAACCTCTTTTTGCTTTTTTCAGCCACTGAAAGTATTTCATTCTCCTAGTGTACAACGGGCTTTATCGGCTATATTATGCATCGATGAGTCACGTGCGTGGATATAAATTAGGAGCCATTACTTGCCTAGCCGTTATTTTATTTTTGGGCCCGCGGCTATGATTGATATGATATGATATTCTTTTGAAAGTTGCAAATTAATTGCAGTGTGTGTTTTTGTCTACCATCAACATGCGTTTAATTTTAATATTGTTTCTTATGTACTTTCTTTTGGTGGACAATAAAGAATATTTGTATGGTGTTTATTGTATTAAGATTAAAAATGTGACCTTATTAATTCGTTATAATAGTTTTCTTCTTTAGTATTTTACTATTAAACAATTTGGTTTAATTGTAGGCTTAGGTACCTATCTGTATAAGATTCTAACTTGTTGATCTTCCTAATGTAACTTGCCAAATCTGAGGCACACACACACACACACATACACACACACACACACACACATTTGAGAATGATAACTATCTGTATACCGCTGCACGCTGGAAAAGTGTTTTAGATGAAAGTGTTCGATAAAAACCTTAAGGAAATGCTTATTTCCTTAAGGTCTGCGCGTCGACTAATTCTACCACGTCTCCGTTATTAGCCCCGGTCAAAGAATACCACTCCAAGAAAACTCGAGCATAGAGCATAGCAAATACGTTTTGAAACAAAATGCAATATCCTACCTCGTCCAATTAGATCCTCTTAAGTCGTAATGAATAATAGTTCGCTCATGCTTGGGGGCGCTTGCAAGCTGCAGCAGACATGTTCTTTTTACAACGGGAGCGAAACGTTTCTACTGTTGTTGGTGGACTTGGACTAGTAGTACTAGTACTGGGCAACTTAAACTTCAATTTACTTTTGTGAGAATTTAGCTAGTCATAATTTTAACTGACGGATAATTTTATCTGACGGGAATTGAAAAATCGGCCCTTTTTTTAGCCTTTGCCAGCGACTTCCCGTTAACTTAAATACATTCCCTATTTCATCCCTTGGGGGGATGATTTTCGGGATAAAAAGTATCCTTATGTAAATCCAGGCTATCGAGTCTTTGTATAACAAGCTTCATCATAACATAGTTTAAAACAAAGTCGCTTCCTGCTGTCGGTCCCGTTGTATGCTTAGATCTCTAAAACTACGCAACGGATTTTGATCCGGCTTTTTTAAATAGATAGAGTGATTCAAGAGGAAGGTTTATATGTATAATTTGCACACGTGTGAAGCCGGGGCGGGTCGCTAGTAAATCATAATACATTCAGACGTCGTTGCTTTGCTTGATTGAGTAACAAATATCCAAACTTTCGGATTTATAATAATAGTAGTATACGTACATGAAACACATTTCTGAATACTGACGCTATATTGTGAATTATATATCTCATCCTCCTAACGTTTTACGTAAGAACATAGATCACTTACTTCATAACTATTCTTGCACCGTACGTTTTAAAAGTAGAACTTTCTCGAGCTAGACGTTCCCGCTTCACGCTCAGTGCTAACCCGTAAAATGTAGCTAGCTTATTGGACCAATGTTTTACAATGTTATTCGTCCTTATTAAGGGAGGACCCGAGAGGAATTTACAATGTTCTACCAGTTTATGATGGTGGGATATTGACCGTGAACTTTCCCGATTTTACTTTGTTGCGTAATTGAGAGGAGTACATATTTTGTTTAGAAGGTTAATGTAATGAATATAGTACATAATTAAATAAATAAATCGTCGAGTCGTGCGACTATTAGTTTAAAATCCGTAGTATCCGCACCCTTGGGAGTACCGTTTCCCTTTAGTCCAGCAAATGTCATTCCAGACAGGGTGATTTTCTCCAAAAATATATTTTATATAATACGTATTCTAATAACTTCACCTTCTATTACCTATACTAGTAACTTCTAATATTTAGAGGGTCCCGTTTTTCGGCAATTATTAAGACATACTATCTTAATTACATACTAACTTTAAAAAATACCTATGGCGATTCTATCTGGATTAAATTTATCAATTAGGTATGTACCTTAACTTCTACAAGTATTAGGAAAATATTTTCAGAAGACTCATCACTTTGTGCCAAATATCAGTCAGACCAGAAATTGACTATTTTTTTAAAACATCTGCGCAAGTGGGCACCATTATAATCGCGAGTACCATAGACTCGTAGTAGACTATAGAGTTACTGCGTGTGAAACAAATAAAAAAAAAAGAGCAAAAAGATGATAGAAATCTCCATCGGTACGTTTATTCTCTCTTTACTATAGTCAAGTCAATATACAGTTTTACAGAATGATACAAATTCTTTCCATGACCTAACGCGTCCCGTATGTACATAAGTAATTTAATTATTCTGTTTGTTCTCTGTCACCTGTCAAGTCATTTCAAAACTCTGTTCATACAAAACATGCAGCGGTCATGTTAGAGCAGGTTAACATGCTAACATTTGGTGGGTGGGGTAACATTGTGTTTCAGGCTATATTAACATAACAAGGGATAGATACTCCGATCAACGAGGATGTTCTTAAAAGAGACCGCACAATTTATAGGATTTAACCTATTTAGGTAGACTATACGTCAAATTTCATGTTCGAGAAGGATATCTGTAAAAGCGCTAGTGTGGCAAATCTAAAGGCGCCAAGAGATCCTTCTCTTCTCCTATATAAGATACTTAAAAGGTTTGTTTTAACGGGTCTAACGCGTTATTTATGTACTTATTTACCTTTTTTTTACCGACGTTTCGACACGGGTTGCACCGGCCGTGGTCGCGGATATGACGCGTGGACTTTTGCACGCAGATTTGAAACGATAAAGAAAGCCTTTCCGAGAGGGTGAGGTGAAAAGAATTTTGTATTTGTCACCCCGCAAAAATGGATTTCGCAGTCTATTACCGTAAGTTTAAGTACTATGTTTCGGAGTATGTTTGAGAAAACATATATAGCCTGAATAAAACACAATGAACATTTAAAACATGCATATTACTATATTATCTTATCTTTTATTTTTGCCCCCTGGCTTGGTACAGGCCAAGATGTCATACAAAGGCATAGTCAAAAAAAGGAGAAAACAGGGAAGTTTCTTTACACAGATCAACGCCCTCATTGATTGGAGTATAAGTTTACCTATATGTGTCACACATCATTAACATAACAAGGGAGCAGACTGGGCCCATTCAAAACTCGCGTGTCCGAATATCATTGGGACAGACGACCTTCGCCGCTTGGCTGCCATTTTTAGCCTAAAGGAAATGTGACATCATCAGGTCACAGAAATGCAACCGATTTTAATCGATTCTAGGGCGTATTATCTTATGGTCGTTTATTGACAGCGCCAATGATACTATATTGTGTTGCTGAGTATGCATTTCGTCATATTAAATTTCGTTTGATGATGTATCATGAATCATGAATCTTGAACAAAACTGGGTTATATTGTCACCGAAACTCTTGAAATTGGCGATGGCGTTGCTTCGGCTTAGAATTCTGTGACTAAGGGGTTCATAATAATCTTACACATTCGTATATGGGATCCCTTTTAACTAGATTATCAAAAAGTTCTGTTCCCACGAACATAACTTATTACAAATCGGCATGCTACGCAAAAAGTTTGTTATTTTTCTTGTCCTAAATATCATTGTACCGTTTTAATACACAAAACGCCTATTGTTAACATCTTAACAATTTCCCCTAGTTTGCTTGCTTAGCTCTAAGCACTCAGCCAAATACAACAATTTACTAGTTCAATCAACCTAAGGTTCAGTAACTTCCGAGGAAGGCTCTAATCGGTACAGCAATTTGCTAAAAGCGTTTACAAAACTGGACACGCACACTTATTTCAGGACGAAACGTTCTAGAACGCCATCATGTTAATCTATTAATGCTCATTGTTGATATATTATTATAAGACATGAACCAACATCAGTTAGTATTATTTAAAAACCATTAAAAGAGTCAGTTACTCACGAAATCGTCTTAAGTACGTGACAGACTATAAAATCATACGTTATAGCTCGTACGTCTGTCCCGGTGTCGATTCCGAGCATATTTCTTGAATTTCCGTCCATCAACTCGTCTATCACCCACTTAAGTTCGGATACTTACTCGCCAGTCTGTCACGTACTTTATATTATTGTTGTTTAACATCTTTTCCGTTCCTTAGAAAATACCGAAAAACTATATAGAAAATTTCTCCGTGCTTAAACCTGTACTTCTCTATGGTCCATTTACGACGTTCTTAAAGAGACATGTTTCTCTTACGTATCTGGTTTCTTAGCAATATCGGACACTGTAGCGACTTTCAGCCCGGTGTAATGGTAATTTGTTAAACAATACTCGTATATTAATGAATTAAGAACTTATCGACGTTACGACGTCGCGTCAAGATGAAAATCGCTATTGTCAGTAGGTACACAAAATTCGTGTTGATATAACATGCTAGATTTTTAAACTTAACTATAGTATGTAACTTGGCATGGTGTATTGATATGGCGTCGATAAATATTGGAAAAGCATTTACGCAACCCGATCTCGCCGAGATTGCATCTCAATTCGCTTGTTTATTCAGTCTGGTATTTAGCTCGCGACAGTCAAATCGTCTAACATAAGGTGACTTCCTGCCTTAGTAGGGCGGAGATCGGTATGTGGTATTTTATTCTTATTATGTCGCACACATTTCCACACTTAACAGGATATATACTTGCATTATTATCGCCCCGCTTCAGCGCATAATTGCCAGTCAGGAAGCATATTAAACGAAGAAGCGCAGTAAAGAAGCTGCACTGACTCGACTGACGGTTGAATTGAAATTCACAACCTGCTGATATCTTACCTACAGCCTCCGCGCCGACAAGTCAGGAAGTCACCTAAACATTGCAGAGAAACGTGGGAACAGAGAATTCGCAAGTGGCCGAGATGGTATCGTTCTGAAGGCCAGGCAATACGTAGATTTACGATTACCGTTATTCCGCTCGTTAGCTTAGTTTCAAGTTCTGTCTGATTATATTGCAAATGTGTGACATTAAAGGACGAATCTAAGGTACCGCTACTGTCCTACTAACTACTCTGACTGGATTTATAGCTTGTTTTTATAATTCACCAACTTGTAAAAACCTGTGTACGTACCTAGTTGGTTAGGTTAGGTTTCAAAACTTGTTAAATACTGAGCAGATTACAATGAAAAAAAAAAAAAAAAAAGTTTGCCGCATTGAAACATAATTCCTCATAACAGTCATAACTATCGAGATTTTAGTTAACAGTGGTCCTTTAATAGTGGGTACGAAGAGAGTTCAAAGTTTTATCGGGCTTCATTTTTCCAAATAAATAATGTATGTCGAGTCTAAATGAACGCCAATATTCGTGTTTTGCGTTGTTACTTCGTTGCCCACCAGTTAAAATTAACGTAATTTTGCGCCAAACTGAAAAATACGCAAATCTTGGAGAAGAGTAGCTAGTGTAGACACCTTTATAAAAATCAAATGCAGGGTGCTAAGAATGCTCTGAAATAGAGGTTTCAGAAAAAATATAAATTGTATTTGTTGCCTAATTGAGACATATATTTTTCCATCATTTAATCAAGTCACACTTTCAATAATCGCAGGTCGTTTTTGATATAGACGTCAAAGTTTTTTTTTTTCAAATTAGTAAGATAATATAGGACACATTTTAGTTCATTTAATCATACCAAAAAGTTAGTAACAGAACTTTGTAGCCAACTAGGTAAGCTAATGTGATGGTTTTTATATGCGGTCGTCGGGCGAATTAGACAGTCGATAACGCCATGCTTTTTTTTATAACCTTTTGTAAATAACTTATAAGACCGATTAACTGCCCGTAGAACACTTAAGATACAAAGAAGTGAATTACACTGAATCACCGGCAGGTGAGCATTTGCGCATTTCCTGTGTCGCAAGCTCCTTTGAGACCCTCGGCGTTCAATGCTAAAAACGTCGTAACCACAAATAATTAACTCCTAAGATACTCTCTTTTGTATTGCAGTATACAGGTATGCTCTAATTATGACGTAATGAGTTTCCGTCCGTTTGTAAATTTAATTCTGTTGAGATTTAATTGTGGAATGAAAACTTGGGAACCCTTGTAATTATTTATTATAAATGTCTAAAGCTTAAGCCACACAGAGAGCGGGAGGGCGGTAGCGGCGCGGGCGCGGGCGGTAGCGGGACGTGAGCGGAACGTGAGCGGGACGGGAGCGGGCGGTAGCGGCGCGGGAGTGGGCGGGAGCGCCTACCTATCCCGCGCCGCTACCGCCCGCTCCCGTCCCGCTCACGTCCCGCTACCGCCCGCTCCCGCCCTCCCGCTCTCTGTGTGGCTTAAGGCGAGGTTCTTCCATTGCAAATGTCCCGCTCTAACACGCGTGAGTTTGCAATTGACCATCCCACTCTCTACGGAACTGTGCGCGTAATTTTCGTAAATTTTTAGTACATTTTTGGGTGAGAAAAATACATGGCTTACTATATTAACAATATTAATCCCGACATCCCTCATACCATCAAATACGTTTATTTTAGTATTATTTTTACTCATCATGTTACCTAAGATTGAAATAAAATGAGTTTTAAGATAGAAAATAGAGGTATGTTTGGAATTTTTTTCTATCGAACAAAGTTTTGCAAATTGTGTAACGGACATCCGACGGCACTAGATAAAGGTCTCAAATATAACATCGTATTTTTTTTACATTTTTAATATGTAGTATTTCGAAATAAAACCGTTTACCAAATCAGATTTTTACTATAACCCGGCCTTGCTTAAAATGTCAGAATACGTTTAACTGAACATTTGTATTTGTAGTGTAACATGGATTAGCGAATCCATATCCTCATATTATTATGTTATATGATATCACGATGATATTATAAAAGCTTAAGCTTTGTTAAACGTGAAAGGAGCTGCGGTTGAGATCGTGTGATGTTTAATAAGGAAATGTTATGGCGTTCTGATTCTTAGATACCTTCGGGTATGGAACATGAAGTTCCCCTGAATTTTCCCCAGGTCACTCTCCAACTGGGCCTCATATCACTTTATTGGGCCAGGCCTTTAAAGCCACAGTCAGGTTCAAAAAAAGGAACCTGAAATTACACATGTATCTGTGGATGGTTATAATAGCATGGTTAGTGTGTCTTGGCATAATAAGAGCAATTATTGGAATAAAAAAAAACTTGAAATATATAGTAATTCGCACGTTCGCCGAATTTAAAACTATTCTCGGATTAGACGGCTGCCCTGTCGAGTGTCGACACGATTTAAGATTAGAATATCAAAGTAACTAGATACTCTACGATTACAAATGACTACTCTACGAGTACACGAAGACGGCGTGCGTGTGAGCGCAAAAAATAAGCGAAAGTGTGTCGAATATGCTGACAAAAAACGATCGATATTGATTTGATACCTATAGAATTATAAAACGGTTACACGTTGGGCACGACATGTTGTCGCATATAATTATGACACAGAAAATAATTCAAAAGATCATAACAACATTCTGATATGAATGATATTGAAATGGCAAATAAATGTGTTCCTTTAACGCTCACTTGGTGATAAGACGGCATCCATTAGAGTGTACAATTGATTTCATTTCATCATATTGATGCGGAAATAGTTTATTCTAATTACTTGTAAATAGAGGAAATGGATTGTTGTCGCATATAATTATGACATAGAAAATAATTCAAAAGATCATAGCAACATTCTGATATGAATGATATTTAAATGGCAAATAAATCTGTTCCTTTAACGCTCACTTGGTGATAGGACGGCATCCATTAGAGTGTACAATTGATTTCATTTCATCATATTGATGCGGAAATAGTTTATTCTAATTACTTGTAAATAGAGGAAATGGACAACAGGGAATCTAGAGAAATCGTGTTGCGATTGGAGTTGATTGATATTGATTGGAACATCCGTATTCTTATTGTATTGTCAACTAGCCGAGGTATTTCTGCTTTATAAGTAACTGAATTCTATTAGAAAGGTCTTTAAGGCACTTAGTCAGCAAGCTTAGGTATGGTCACAAAGTAAATAGCGGCGGCGCGCGCCGGAGCAGAGAGTCCGCTCAGTACAAAGTGCCATTTTCGCCGCACGCACACAGACGTAACATTTACAGGCATTCTCGGTTGATTTCGGACGAGCTTAGTCGCGACTGTCACTGTCGCGTCGCGAGCGAGTGCTAGTTGTGCGCGCGTTGATCACTTGACGTCCCCGCCGCTACTTTGTGTCACGTACGTCAAAATGAATAACCGATATTATTACAGTTGGAATGTATTTTATTGTTTAAATACACTTAAATACAACAAAAAACTGTGCCTACACTTTCTTAAAATTTTCAAACGATATTGAAAGGTAAATAAAACGGTTTTCTCATTTTGGTAGTTACAATACCTAGGTAGGTAGGTAATTTTTTGAAACTAGCCGCTTTGATAACGACGATCAACCATTAATCTTATCGTTCGCTGGTAAAACGCCAGTATTTAAGTACTATGGTTTAGTTAAGTAGGTACCTAATTAATTAGGTATATTCTTTGTTGGCGCTCTCGACCGCCGCCCGTCACAAGTCACAACTCGCAGCGGGTCACGCATCAATTTATTAGGGTTCCGTACCCGAAGGGTCAAAACGGCACCCTATTGGTGTCGCCCAGACGTCCGTCCGTCCGTCCGTCGTCTGTCACAAAATTTGTTCCGAAGAATTTTTAGACTTCTCATTGACCTATGAACTTGAAATTTGGTGATAATGTTCAATATTACGTATATTTTAACAAAAAATACTAATATATTGATAAATCATATTTTTGAGGTTGATTTGGAACCCTAAATGTGCGAAATCCGACTCGCACTTGGCCGGTTTTTTACCAAGATACGCTGGTTCATATTTAAATGTCATGTTGAAGAATTTTTAATACACCTGCTCCTTTTTAAAATTCAGAATCAATACAGAAGCAACCCTGTGAGTCGGGCAAGTTTAGGTATGTATTTTCAAGAACGGCGGGAACGGACCTTCTGTATATTCTTTATTTTGTGGTATGGTAAAGTAGCAGCCACGTGTAGATTGTTTTGTGTAATTTTATTATATATATTGCATTGATAATATAAAATAAATGAGCAACATAATATAAACATATCACGAGCAATATAATAGAAACATTGTATTGAAATTCCCTGCTTTCCTCTCTCTAGAGACAGCGGAAAGTTGAAACGGCTTGACTGTCTGAATGAGTTGCCTATTTAATATGCAAAAGGTAATGTTTTATTAGGTTCGTTTTATATTTATGCTGATTGCTGTGTTTGTATGCATGAGGTAGTATGAGAATATTGATGTTTTTAATCTATTTTGTGCTATTTACTGGAACCACAGAATGATCAAGAAAGAACTGCTACTTATATTGACAACTTAACTCATTATAAAATTTAAACTCTCGTCCTTATATACAATACTTACACTGAGAAAACTTTCATTAAGTAATGCAATTATGTGATGAGCTTCACCATAATATTTAATATTTTCATCCTACTTTTCAGTGATTATCGCTTTGATTCCTACTTTACGTAAAATCATCTAAATTATTGATGAACACTGTTCATTGAACAGTTTTCTCAGTGTAAATTAACTCATTGTGGCATAATGTCCACAAATTCGTAAGAACTATAAGTAGGTAAACGAAGTTCGTATTTATGCTGGTTGGTAAGCAATGTAAAGCAAACCCGATAACGAGTTGACGACGGATAGCTTTGACATGGTCTAAGATAGTCCGCAGCAGGAGACTCGATTTAAAGATAATACCGCCGACTCGGCGAACCGAGTTCTCTTAAATTCATTTCCTGAAGCGAGCGCGCTCGAATCGAATTCCGACCAACCATGAAGGCTTGAGACAAAAGTCGAATTAAAGTGGGTCGTCGAGTTGACTGTGTTATTGTTTGTTCCGACCAAATAGCTGTGTTTATTAGGTAATTCATATTCGTCGAGACCAGGATTATAATGCCCAGTAGAAAAACGGCAACTTAATGTGCTTGGTCCGTTTTATTTCCATTATTACTCCGAATTATTTTGCGCTATGTAGCTTAAATTGTTTCACGATTCACGAATGCAAAAACCTTCACTAAAATGTGCGTGTAATGAAAAACACGGGTTCTCTCGATTAAGAATTTGCAGACAGACATAATGCCCGGAATACACGAAGCTAGATATAATAGTTTGCTAAGTAAGCTAGTAATACTGTAATCGCTTGGACACATGCTAGTGCTGTTTTAAGCCAGTCGAGGCTGTCTCCATCGCTGCTCATTGGGCATACCTTGTTTAAGGAACCTCGACACGAAAGAAGAAGAAGCCAGTCAGATACCATTAGCACACTAGCCGAACGGATACGGAGCTTCGCTGGCCACACGATTCACACGAAGCTTGTACAACAGCCAGGACAACCAAAATCAATGGAGGAGGGCGCTACTAGCTCAAAAAATTGAATTGGAAGCTATTAAATCTATCCTGTTTGCAGTACTATCTTGCTATCCTGGCTTGGAAAACTAGCCTCGTGTATTTCGGGCATAAAGCATTGTGTTCTTGAGTGTGTCTGCTGTTGTACTAATAATATAAAATCCCTCAGCCGATGTTAGTCAAGTTACTAACACAACATTATACCGTGCCAGTAGTTGTATCTAAGCTAGCCTTAACGTAAAATGCAGCCGGTACTGCGGCTAATTCACCTAGGCACGTGCTCGCCCGCCAGCCGTCACGACCGAAATGACCGCCTAATGTGTGTTGTTCGCCTTGCCTTTCTGGCCAGACTGGCACTGCAATTTTAGAAGTAGACTTCAACATTACTGATTCGTGTAAACACGGCTTTTTGAATTGTTTCGCCTTTGGAAGCGGTCATGTGGAAATCTGTAATCAGTTGAATAGGTGGGATCTCATGTCAAAAGTTAGACAGACGATTGGTAGTTGGTACGTTCGCGCAAAAACCTTTGCAGTTAAAGAAAATGTTGCAATTTTATATAGCAGAACAATCGTAAACATAATTCCCTAATAAATCAAATTGCCTATATGTATTTTTAAAACTGACTGCTTATTACCCGACTGACAGGGTTAGGTGTTTCGCGCGAATCTTATATGTTTGTTTGTATGTAATATTCTTTATTAACTCATATTTTACTAATATTTTAGCCAATATCGCTTCCACGACTAGTGATCTTGACGATTCCTCAGAACATGTCAAAACTCAAAATCTTTCAAGCTGCGCAGCGTGCCAAATGTATTAATTGAAGACCGTAGCTCCAAACGTTTGGCTGTAAAACCAGTGTGCCAGACGACGGACGGACGGACACGGCACGGCAATACACTAACACTAGCAGTAAACTTCTAGACATACATTCTTTCGATAAGCATTACCCTCCTGTTAGGTTTGACGTGAAAAACTAAAACATACTTTCATTAAATTAACTCAACCCTTTTAGTCCAAGAGCCCAGTAGAAAAAGTGCTCTCACAGTGAATGGGAGCATTTTTTACACTCTTAAGAGCGTATTCGCTGGAAACGCCGTGTTTCCGCGTTTTACCACGTATTCATTACAGAAAATCTCAAAAACGGTATAGTTTTTTGTAACACTGTTTACAGACCCGTGAAGAACAACTTATCGACTACGGGAGCTACAGTCAAAACATTTTTTACAAACATTTATTAAAGAAACTCGAGCACTTTTCTCACACTCGATTTCGAAATATTCGAAACCATGTCGTCATTCAAACCTGTTTATTCTGTAACCAATTGAAACTAAAATATGTAATACATACAGTTAGATGCACCGAAAGACGGTCTCTTTCGCCTACTGTCTGAAAATACACAATTTAAAATTTGGTTTAACTAAAAGAGCCACGGAAAACTCCATATTTTTGGCAAACTTCGCTGCATCATATTGTCACTTTAAAGCTAATAAAACGGTTTTTAACTATGCTATTAGGGTAAAATAACTTCTATTCTACGATATTAAATAATAAAAAGTAACAAATAGGATATAAAAATATTAATTTTAATCGATTTAAAACAGACCTTTTTCTCATAGACTCGCTTGCTGTGACTCAGTACCGGCCCAGCGGCCATCGGAGGAGGATGTATATATCGTTTTTTTGTGGCTCTTCACAAAGCTACCGTAATTACTCTCAGGAAACCAATAAAACATGTGACCTCCGATTAGGCGTATTTATTAAGAACGACACAGTCAGATTATACTGGGGACTAATCGTGATCTAAATTGAGACAAGTTATGAATGGTACGCAACCGTCAATTGATTGTCGACTAACAACTTTGATACTTGGTTGATTTCATATATTTATTATTGTATTTGGACTAGAGTTTTTTGAACTATAATGCTTTATTTTGATAAGCAATTATGTATGAATATAGCCAGCTACCAGAACTAGTGGTACAACCTGGAAAGTAGCAATAGCAACTAGAAGTTAATAAAAGTATAATAACTATAATATGTAGTGACTCATGGTAAATACAAATACAAAGTACAAATACAAATGCGTTTAATTTTCATACATATGAAACAATGTTTTTATAAACATGGTATATTATTGTGTATAATATCCCTTTTAATACATGGTATTAATAGCAAATCTGGCGCAAATGAACAATGCTAGCTTGAAATTGAAATATGTGCTTGGAAATTCTTTTTTAACCTGGCTGTGCCCATTAAAGCGATAGGAGTGCGCTGTTTGAGGGTGTCCTGGGGAAAGAGCAGAGGAAATCTCCGATACTACCACGCGGGCGGCTTAAACATAGAAATACTCTGAGAGTTTGCGCTCCAGTTAGCTTGGTTGAGCGGTTTCAACCGAATCTGAAGTGTGGCTTGGAGAAACATAGTGTAGACCGGGAATGAGTTACCATTACAAATACAGATAGTTAAAGAACCGGCCAAGTCATTGTCGAAATACGCACATTTAGGACCACGCAATCACGAATTAGAAAATTCAGATAAAATATGTCGACGAGTATCCGTACTTGGGCCAATAAGCTTCTTTCAGCCAAAGACAGGACAAGGAAGTTGAAAGACGGATCCAAAATGCTTGGAAGAGCTATTGGGCTTTGAAAGATTTACTGAAGGGAGGCCTTCCGGTAGCTCTGAAGCGGAGGCTCGTCGACATGTGCATTCTGCCTGTTCTAACCTACGGTGCACAAACATGGTCACTCACCGAGACCAAATTGAAGGTTTACCAACGGGCAATAGAGTGCAGCATGCTGGGAGTCAAACTGATCGACCGTGTTCGGAACTCTGTGCTGCGCTTCAAAACTGGTATTGCAGATGTTAGAGCTGGAGGATGTTGGAGCAAGACTGCCAGGCTGCAATGGAACTGGGCCGGCCACGTCTGCCGTATGCATCCACGGAGGTGGGCAAAATTAGCAACAGAGTGGGTTTCGCAATATGCTCGGAGACGACGTGGCAAGCCGAGGCAGAGGTGGCGGGATAACCTAGACACATTTCTAAACGACTGGCCCGAAACAGCTCAAAGCCGGAACGAGTGGAAGTCGAGGGGAGAGGCCTTTGCCCAATATTGGGACACCTTTATAGGCTTAGGAAAAAAAAGTAAACATTTCATCGCCAAATTTCAGGTTCATATGTGATTTATGTCCACAAAAATCACCTTTTTCCTTTGATGCAATTTTTAACTTCCTATTCTTCATATACTTCTTTTATTTTAATATACGATGTTTATCTACACAATAACGGTAGTTTTATCCTTTACCGTGGACTTTCACGGCACTTAAGTCGAGGGTCTTATGTTTAGATTAAAGTTTCTCCGAATTGAAATCATCATCATCATCAGCCTATCTACGTCCCACAGCTGGGCACTGGCCACCTTTCATAGATGAGAGGGATTGGGCAGTAGTCCCCACGCTGGCCCAGAGCGGATTGGGGACTTCAAATACAACTTTGAATTTCTTCGCGGATGTATGCAGGTTTCCTCACGATGTTTTCCTTCACCGAAAAGCTAACGGTAAATATCAAATGATATTCCGTGCTCAAATTCCGTAAAAATCTCATTGGTACGAGCTGGGATTCGAACCCACGACCGCCGCTTGACAGCCGCATGCTTGAACCACTGGGCTACCGTAACTTGAACTAATAAATTGCTTGAAATTATAAAGCCGAATTGAAATACACACACAAGGGGCTCCTGCGGATGCTCTAAGGAAGCGTCCTTTTATATATTTGCTCCTGTTACTGGCTACGCCTTGAATATCATTTCCGATTGCAGTTCTCTTGCTAACGGCAAGCATGCACTCGCGTAGGCATAACTTGGTAGCCAGGGTTACACACCTACCACTACTGACAGATCGATCAAAACGCTCGATGACATCATTATCCCCAATGGCGAGAACCTTGTAAAGGGCCGAGAAGGACATAGTTAGCAAGACTAAGATAGCCTTTCCAGCTTCCACCAGAGCTATGCTATGCAGCTATGCTGTGAGGATGTTATAGTTTTCCGTTTAAACCAATGCTATGTTATGTGAACATATGATTGGTGGATATCAACGCATTCATAGCAATGACACAACTTTGATGGAAAGGCACCCTAAAACTTGAAAGCCGCCGCCATGTTCTTCACGTTGTCTCTTGAAAAGATTCGATCAAGACGCCTAAGACACTCTCGTTAGATAGCTGGTCAAATACGAAGTATTGATGAATCATAGGTATAAGTAGGTAGGTACGAGAATATACTTATTTCATTGACTTGTATTTTCCTTCAATATTACAAAACGCATGTGGATGATTTTCCCACTAATTTATCTTCAACTGATTATATTTTCACATTCAATAGTAAGTCTGATACAAAAAAGATAATAATATGAATGTAGTTGTATATCCCTAAACACAACATTTTCGCTGCAAAAGTATCAAGGCTCATACACACACTATACGGCAACTTGTTACAGCATACGAAGATACATGACAGATATCATTGTATACCTTATTGCACTATATAAGGGTTTAAATTTAAATGAAAAGTTATGTGCGATAGTGTTGTTACGAACACATTGGAACGCACCGTGTACAGTGCTCGTTTGTGTGCAGCGAAAAACGTCAAAAAATACCTAGATTTGACTTGTGCCCGGCAACGAAAGCACTCTTAAGAAGAGTTCTAAGAGTCGTATAAATCTACGATGTAGTGTCGTTTCGGAGCACGGCGTTGCTACACGAGTTATGTAGATTGGACCGACGCATCGTGGCGCATTATCTGAAATTACATTCGCTCCTTGCCTCGAGACGGTGCAAAGACGGTGTTTTTTTTGTAGTTTTTGTACCATTTGTAGGAGTTCTCACGTTAGTACAGTTTAGTGTGGTTTTCTAACGGCAACGGGTTGTCAACATTAGTCGCATCGAATTAAAATTGCTTAAATTCGGTACCCTCAAATTTATCCAGATGTTGGAGGCTTTAAGTAGGCATTGTGCCTTTCATACCGTAGGCTGTATTTTAATCTAGCGGCCCGCCGGCGGGGACGTCCATACGTCCACGCGATCACGACAATACAAACACATATAGTCCCTATTCGTCCCGGTACCGCCGCATACCGGGTAGAGTTAGTCCGACCCAGGTCGGGCCAAGCTGAGTTTCTTGCTGGACTTCTCAGCTAGGCTAGGTTTAGTGAACCAGCGACAAAACTCCCGTGTAGCTCGATTCCACTGACACCTCAGATTCGGTTGAAGCCGCATCACCAATCTCACTGGAGCGCAAACTCTTAGAGTATTCCAGTGTTTAAACTGTCCGCGTGGTCGTGTCGGAGGTTTCCCCTGGACTTTCCCCAGGGCACTCTCCAACCGCGCACTCCTATCGCTTTATTGGGCCAGGCCTATAAATCCACAGTCAAGTTCAAAAAAAAAACTAGCGGCATATTTACACTTATTTCAGGTAAGCTTAGCTAGTAGCCACTCCTATAGTGTCCGCAACCCAAATTGTCAACTCATTTGATAGCGCTATCTCTTGCATACTTGCACAATGTTACGAAATCTGTCTCAAACGTTTTGTGGCCCCGGTCGTCAGTTTGGTTTGCGGAGACTATAGCTAAAGTCAAACTAAACTACGAAGATTTGTAACGTAACACTGGTATCGAAACAGCATCTTAAGGCGAGGCAGTGCCATTGCAATGTCCCGCTCTAACACGCGTGAGTTTGCAATTAGGCGTCCCGCACTCTCTCTTTCTCTCTCTCTCAACTCTGTAGTTATCAATGTTCTCATAAATATTTAGGACATTTTGATTGATTTTTGGAATCTGGATCACATCAAAAATCTATCCGATTATTAAAAAAAGCTATCCTTTTTGTAAAAAATAACATATCACTGTCGTTGACAATTACGAAATAATCTGCATGAATACTTATTCTTACGGTGATATTTAGGAGTTACAAAGGCATTTTTCAATATTTTGTTCGGTTATTGTGTTACTTTGTTTCTTTTTCAGTCTACTCAACAGTATTTTTTTGTGTAGTGTGATTCTACATTATTTTTTCACACTGGAAGCTCAAACGTCAATATTTTCGTCGATTCATAAACTAGCCTTGCCTTAATATTGTCTTCATATTCGCCAATAAGGAGTTTCTCGCAACTATGACTAGATTATTAATTATTATACCGGTATGATGATGAAGTGTTGTTTAAAAATAAAATGCGATCCCGTCTTCAGTCGGTGGTACTTTCAGCAAATTGCCAGCATTGTTCTGCCGGGATTGCGGCGCGCGGGGAAACTTGGTCCTCGGGAAAGTATTATGTATTATACTGTCAGTTAATTGTAGATTTTAAGGCTACTTAGAGGACTTATAGCTTCGAAGAGTACGGAAAAGTTTGGGACGTCAGGTTTAGGCTACCGTTGAGTTAGTATTTTGGTTCAGAGTTCCAACGATGTGAACTTCTTCCAACTGTACAAAACAAAGAACTTATAATTTATATTAAAAAAAAGAAGAATAGTATTACTTTCATAATCTTGTGTGACATGCAATGCGTAGGTACACTAAAACTTTTTATTGTTCACAATCCTTAAATACATAGGTATAAACATATGATAAAGCTTGATGAATGTTTAACTTAAAGAGTGCATGCAACAAATGGGTATCTAATCAAAATCAAATAAGAAAGCGTAACGATTTCAAATAGACCCCTGCGTTAAACCTAATGAAAACTCGATAACAACTGCCTACAAATGTATACATGCCAGCATCGAATAAAAAACTCTCTTTAGAAATTCGAGAGTTGTTATACTTGTAATCGAATTAACAATTCAACAAAGCGCCTCGAAATCGGCTAGTCGTCGGGGAAACATAATTGGAATATCAATTAAAAAGCAATACTTGTAACAAAGCGCCACTTAGCGTTCAAGTATTGTATTACGCTCCAGGCTACAGTAATTTCCCAGTAGGCTGTGATGGATTCGATAGGATAAAGGGAGGCGCAAACAGGCGAGGAAGAATCTATTTAAATATATTTATAATTTCCCCTTTAATTAATTGAACCTGAATGTTATTTTTTACATAAACTTGTCGAGATACGGTCTAAAGGTCCTTTATAAAACCTAGCTTGAATCTGGATATAACCCTAACGGCAGACCTAAAGTAGTGATTTGCGTAACTGGACCTTTATGTGCTACGAGGCACCATACCTATAGTATTAATTAGTATTGTCGGCTCTTTGTTAGTGATGCTTTCCTACACTCCAAAAGTTCTGCTCCATGCTCAAACCAAACCTCAGCTCCACTATACAAGTATGTCTGTTAACAGCTCCCGGCTTGAAAAGAGTCCAATTAGCAACGGCCGATTTACCGTAAATAAACGTTCGTTTGCATTGTTTTTGGAACTCTCAAAGGCATTACACGACCACCCAAATCCCCCTCCACGCCCCCCAAAATGCCGCACTGCAAAATGTGATCGGTTATGTATTGCGAACAATGCAGTAGTAGTGTCGCCAATTATAATGGTCACAATGTGTCACAACTACAACAATGCTGAACCAGCGCTCTTTATATAATAGTACTATAACTATACACTACAGACGATGGCACTCTACCTACCAGTATTTTATAATATAAATGTTATTAATATAAATATTTGTGACTTTGTATACAAGTCCGAAAGTATTATGAAAATATCAGACTACAGCTTATTTTTGCTATTTAAAAAAACGAATTAAAAATGGGCGTTGTTAGACCACCATAGAAAAGTCCAAACTTCACTTGTTGAAATTTCCCTATTAAATTAATCTTCGTACTAACAGCTCGTTATTGACTTTATTGACGTTTTATAAAAACTTGCTGATTTGACTATCAGTCTACATCTAAATTAATGTCTTTTTGGCCGGTTACAAATATTGAAATTGCTAAATGAGAAAATGTTATATGAAATTCAGCCATCTTTATACCGTTTTTCGGCTCGATGACTACATTGAAGGTAGAAAAAAGTTGCTTTATTCGTTGCGAGTTGTGTGTTTTTGAAATTTAAATGGTTTGTCTCGTATCGAATGACGCGTTGTTGGTTTTCGATTGTTATGCAAATAAGAGTAATATTTTCGGTGTTTTTAAAAGCCCGGTTGACTGATTGTGATGCATAACCTGCATCCATGCTATGATGGATAGTATCCATCATAAATTTGAACGTATTTGTTACCTTTTGAGTCAATATGTCTTAGATAGTTTTAAAAAACTCAAAAGTGGAAGTACCCAGCCTTAATAAGTTCTATTCAGGCAAAAACGCGGGTGTGTAATGTATAATGCCTGTCACAGCGATAATTTAAACGTTTCCTGTACAAACGATAATTCTGGACAAAAAGTTGCGTGCCCACCAACAGTATGCCTGATTTCTTTATCAATGAACTAATTCCCTGATTTACATACCAATTATTTTTTATTTTGTTTTTGTGTGGCTATAAAATTGTTGCCTATTTATTTTTTATTAATATGTAACATGCAAATACACCGTTTAAAGTATTTCTTTTTAAACCTAGGTTTTCTTTTACTTTTTCTATTGTAATACTAGTACTATTACAGCTTTTTTTTTACTAAGTACATAATACTACTTTTGAATGACCTTTTGTGAATAACCCTTTTTAACCCCCGATGCAAACGAGGGGTGTTATTAAATTTAGCATGTGTGTGTGTTTGTCTCTGGTACTCGTGTAGTAGATCTCAAATGGACTTTGAAAAACCTTGCATGCCGACGGTGGTCTTAATATTTATTGTTGATATGTAACTTGTAAGTATTTTTAACATATGAAATTCTGACTAATACTAAAATCAGGGAATAAGTACCTAACGTACGACATGTAACCAGCCCACACACTAGGATGTAGGCATGCACCCGTAGAATTTTTAAAATATGTTTTCGTACAGGAAATTACGCTCTCTTTTACATACGATGTAGGTATGATGATAGTACCTACCCGATAAGAGGCGTCCCCGAGGCGAAAATATGAATAATGTCGCTGCCTACTAAATATGTGCACTACATTTGAGATGCCAGTTATAGGATATGAAAATATACAAGGGAGATAGATGTATATTGTTGCAAAATTCGCTTTATATTAACCTTGTTACGATTTTTCGGTGCTATGTATATCATATTACTTTACCTAATTTACTGATCTCGCCTTGCAGATGATGGTGCACCCGATGTGTGTCACGATATGTCAATTTTACACGCGAGAGGTGACTAAAAACACACTTATTTCTTACCCAATTGTATTGAAAATCCCTTATCACCATAACAAATGAGACGAGTAAATTAATGTCAAATTATCAATATTTGTAAAGCCGTTCAGTAGTCATAGCATAAACAAAACATCGGGTAAAAATACGTTGTAAGCTGTCAGATACAGCTGTTTGAATGTTGTCAACATACTTTTTAATACGAGTAAATATTGTGAACCAGTATTTAACTTTTATCTTGGCCAACAAAAACACAACGTGTTTAGCCGCTAAACAACGCAAAAACAAGGGCTGTAAAAAGCGGGTTATAATTTTCTCATCGAATGAGCTGTCAAACCGTCGCTTCCATTTAGTGGCTGCCATTGTTCAGCGGAATGCATTATTCCATTCGTGTCGCAATGGCATAATATTCAGAAGCTTGACTTAAACCCCTTGTCCTGTGCAAACAACAAGCGAACGTTATACCCCTTGCACGTTACATGGTTCCTACTGTACATATGTACAGTGTTAGTCCTTCATTATAGAAATGGAATAATATTATTTACTGTTAATTATTTGTATTTCAAAACAACTTTACTGGCTGAAAATTAGGCAAGCCGGTGGGAAAAGAGTTGTATGGACGCCCCGCCCTCCGCCGCTGCGTCTTATATATACAATACAAATACTCTTTATTGCACAACCGCATCAAAAATAACAGTACAGTACTTAATGACAATGAGTAGAGGCAAACAAGAGGCGATCTTATCGCTAATGAGCGATCGCTCTCAACAACCTTAGGGTAGCGGAAATTATATTATCTATCTATCTAAGCATAATGTAAGGAATGACTGTGTGATGCAGTGGTATACTTCTGTTCCTGTTTAGTGTGAGTAGTTACATTAGGGCCTATTATTGCAAGTCAATAATGTGAACACTACACAATAGCCCGCTAAGATTCTCGAGCGATATATTCTTTTGCGAATACTTTTAACATGTTTTTTAATTGATACGTTCTTATCCTACACCGCTCCCATTCCACTAACGACCACTTGAGTGCCTTCGTGCGAAGTTAAGGTTCTGTTTATTATTTCGTCTTTGAGCATGTCAACGGAGCCAGACGATGCGCCGCAGCGAACGGATAATGGAAGAAAATGTTTTAGTTTCTATTTATTTGTTCAGGATCTGAGATACGAGGGCGGTTTTACTTAACAATAGAAAGTGACTAGGACACTGATTGTATCCGAAACAAACTTGGGAATTCCTAATTGTTTTTCGTATTTGGAATGAAACTTGAATCACTACATTACGTCTGTATATCTGTATGTCTATACACGAAATATAGCTTTACAAAGCTAATGAAGTACCTCGTCAACGCATACATAAAACGAGAATAACTTGCAGCTTTCAGTGTCCATAACAATGCCATCTAATTTCGAGCGAGCAATTTTATAGCGAGCCATCAGACTCATTAGCCGAAAGTTCATCGACCCGGGACATCTGATTGCTAGCTTGTTTATACCTAGTTCGTTAGCTCCGATGACGTCACACGACGTGCTCAATGCTTACTAATTAAAGGCTAATTGGATACGAATTTATAGGTCGCCGTTTTGGCTCGGAAGTTCATAAATAGAGTGCGTCGTTTCGGCGCTTTGAGTTGATGCTCTGTATTAGGTCTTCTTTGTATTCAAATTAAGGTTTTGATTTACTGTTTCAAACGCTTGTTAAGGTTTTTAGGAGGTATATTTTGTTCGTCACTTCGCATGGCAATGAGATTTGAATGAGTTTCGTTCGCTTTCAAGCGCGCTTAGATACTCGAAGTAGGTATGACTATTCTAATTTATCGCAGCGAGAAAAAAATTGCAATCGCAAACTTTTACGAAGCTTGCGTGCAAGTAGTTATTTTGTTAATATGTATGTATGTATAATAGACATGCGTATGTATGATACAAACTACGCTAATAAAAAGGACCTAAGATGCTTATGAGTCCCCATCCTGTGTCTAAAGTTGAAAAAATATATTCATTTTTCGCCTTATTTACTATGGAATAAGGTGCAATAATGTAACTATACATATTTTTAAAACAAAACAAAAACTTGAAACACAAAGTTCGTCCATTATTGCTTGCAAGTTGCAATCAACACTAGACCACTTATCATCTGGATCGTTTTCGACTTACAAGCTAGCGGTCGCTCGGAATCGAGTACCTCGAACTAATCTAAGGAGTGGTTAATCTGTTAGACTGACACGAAATATCACATAAACTTCGCCACTGTAAAACATATACGTCTTTCTAACTAAATAGGTCCATATTGTCGGTCTTATCTTAAAAGAGGCTCAAGGTACTGGTCTTAAAGTCCAAAATCTAACGGCGTTTAACGCTGGTAAGGAGAGCTGTACACTTAAAACTAGATTGTGGTATGACGCATCAGAGAAATTAAATTTGTTCGGATACTTGATTGAATACGCTTTTGGACACATTTGAGCACGTATTTCATGTTTGCTCTGAGGTTTGTGTAATTATTATCTTATTCGAATTCGTTTTTGAATAGGACATGTATTAGTTTTACAATTCTACGTCGCATTTTGTAATTCTACGTCGCATTTTATAACTCTACGTCGCATAGCGTTTCTCTTTTCTTTTTACTAATTTCACATTTCTCTCTCTTTCAGATCAGTTTTAAGTCCCAGTCTCATCTATTCGGCTCTTGGGTTACTTAACCGTGAAATAATAATAAGGTGTATTGAAATATAATAAATGGGTCGCTCACGTCTTTAACGTCGAATATCGCTCGACATGTTTCGGACCAATACGTGGTCCTTAATCATGAGGTGTAACCGCGACGGCCTCGAGTCGCGTCTCACACAATATCTCTGAGACTCACGGGAGTTTTCTATTTAAAATAATAAGGTGTCTTAAGTGTTGTTACTGTCAGATTGAAATAATCTATATCTACATCTTCAGCAGTATGATAGAGTATATAGCACAACTTTGATATTCAACCTTCAAAGTGATAGCATTAGTTCTCATTTACTTTACTCCACCTAGTGTACATTTCTGAAAACGTTCGTTATGTTCCAATTGCATTCACGCATTCTACTTAACCGTTACTCTTGGGGACAGTTGCATAGGCAGACAGGTCATCGTTCCGTGGCAATGCTTTTTGGTATTCGCGACAGGTGGCGTACGCCGTACGGGGCACCTGCTTCCGGCGCGCGCGCATATTCGGATGTAGAAGGCTCGAGCAAAAGTGGCCTAACAGCCTTCTAATGTAGACAGCGTTGCCAGATGGGTACGCAATAGTACGCATTGCGTACTATTTTATGGTCTTGCGTACTCGCGTACTCATCCTACGATTTGCGTACTATTTTTGTATTTTAGCACTTGACAGCCTAGCTGTTACTCCACTTAACAGAAAAAATATTTTTTAGGTTTTCCGATTAATATTATTTAGGAACGCACCCAAAAAATTAACTACATACTTCTATAGATTATCTGTGGCTGTCGCACTGACAAGCAAGTGACACAGACAATGGCCAAACAAATTCAAATGACATTAAGACGCCATAATAGTCAAGGCAAAATCGAACATATTATTGACACTTTACGGTTTGATTTAGTTTGACTGTACTGTATGATTATAACTTTTATGAGTTCATAAGTCAGCGCCGCAGTTTTGCAGTTTTGATTTGGTTTGCGCTGTGCTGTTGGCATCTTGGCTCCCGGTAAAATTAAATAAAGCGGTTTTTTCATGTCATTTCACGTCGTCATCGTCAAGTACAAGTTAAGTTTGTAGTACAATTTGTTGCGGCTTGTTATTGTTTTATCGATCGTATTGATAAAAAAGGACAGGAATTGACAAGTTTCTTGACATTTTATCAATGTTCCTATCTAGAACAGAACTATTGCGACCTAATGACACTTTAATGACATAATAAAAAAAGGGCAATGTTACTATCAAAAACTTTAATAAAATCATGGTTACCTATAATCACTTTATTGGTATTATCAATACTTTTGTCAAAATTTGAAATCAAAAAATAATTAAAACATGTAAGGCCTCTTATGATTTAAAAATGTGAAATGTATGTAGGTCTATACACAGTCTCTAACTGTCATAATAAATAATCCGATATTATCATGTCATGCTGTATAATTTCTTCAGCTGACAACCAAAACAAAATCCAAAATCCGTGAAACGGTGAAATTTGTTATTTTAAGGCCTTTGTTTATGCACCAGCTGCATAAAGCACAGTTTGTCAATAAATGTTGTTCGGCGTACTCAAACTTGAATTTGCGTACTATTTTTAAGAGCTGCGCGTAACGAAACGTAAAACCCATCTGGCAACACTGAATGTAGAACATTCAGCGACAATTTTCGTTTGAAGGGATTCGATCAAGCCTGTTTTATAGTTCCATATTCATTTATAAAGGTGGTTTGGTATGTGAATGTCTTTGGTGCATGTAGCTTTTTAGAATTGTGGACAGTTATAGTGCCTACAGGTAGGACTGTTTATCAACTTATACATGTCTATTGAATGCATGGATTATAATAATATTTAATTGTAAATACCATCCTACTGATGTGAAAATTTGTCTGTTTTTAATGTAAAATTTGGCATAGAGATTTTCATCCCGTCAATCATACCTATAAGGGGATATAACCGGGAGTGGAAGGATGAAGGAAAGTCGCGGGAAATACTACATTTTAACTGTACTGAGCATTAAGTCCTGTCAATAAATGTTTCGAATTTTAACAGACTAAGTGCCAGTTGCACCAACGTCAAATATGGCGCCGGCAGCTGTCATCCCATAGAAACTTGTCAAACTTTCCATACAATCAGATTTGACAAACACCGCTTACGATTACAGACGGTTTGGTGCAACCTTTTGTAAGTAGATAAGAAAAATAAAGAAATTACTTCCAACTCGGGCTTTGGTACCAAATTTAAATTGTACCGAAACACGTAAAAAATAACTGTACTCAGATGAGTGTTATCACAGCGAAATTAACAATCGGCGTTGCGATAATCGATGCAATCTGCTCATTATCTGATTATATATTCCTGTCGCAAGCTTCGGGTCGTTGACTTCTTGTTTATGTTTGTGACCTGTGCATGATGTTTTGCATAATTTACGATATTGTTGCTTTTATAGTCTGCGCCTTATCTTCGTTTTTATTGTCTAATAAGTTGGAGTTTTAGCTCGCATCTTCGACTTCATCTTTACCATATTAGTACTTTTATCTCGCGAGCGCGGGTTGGCCATTGTTGTAGTTGTGATAGATACTAATACATAGACAACGTGAACTCATAGCGTACCGACTACGCTGACGGCCACATAGACAATGTGTGTGTATAGATAAAAGTACTCTATACCTTTAGGAGCCATTACACGGGCCTCCTAACGCCTTAGTCGTGTGTCGTGTCGTTCAAAGGTTGCATATTTTAAGTTTGCAATTTTATTTTATACTTCGTCCGTTGGTGAAGACCGTATAAAAATCAGTTCGACAGTGATACGTGTATTGCGTACAGACATATACCCAGACGCGGCCCGCGGCGCGTTTCTTTAATGATACATATAATGTAGTGACTTAGTGACGCAGTCTTTCAAGGTTGGGGTTAACTTCTTTTGGCGCCGTAACTGTAAATATTTTTTCCGGGAATAAAAGATAATTCTAATTAGAATCCAGTCAAAATCGTCCGTTTTCTGAAATTTTGCAAAATATTAAGAACCTAATTATACAAAATGACCTCAAACATGTGTGTATAAATTATTATCAATATAAACATACGAGTAGGTGGCTGATTATTGATATAATTGAATTATTTGCGTTCATGTTTGAAGGAAGTTGAAGGTTGTCTATCTGTTACAAACTCTGGCTTCCTTCAGCTCATCATTATTCTTTGCCTGTCAATCATGTCGGCGACAGTTTGAGTTTCCAAGAAAAGGGTACGATGGAGGGTTATTGACATGTTTCTAATGATGTCGGCAAGAGGCAAGGGGGCAATTTCTGCAAGAATGCCACGGAAATTGACATGCGGAATATTTGAGGGAAAGCCTCGGTTGGTCAAAAATGTGGCGAGGTTTTAAATCCTACTAAGTTGAGGAATCTTTAATGCATCGGGATCGGGACTAAAACGAAGATGGTTGCAAAAATATATGCCATTGTGATACAACTAAGAAAAATATATAGAACCGTTGATACCTAACCGATGTTAACGTATGTTTTTGTTTGTTTTTCAGCTAGTCTGCCAAATATAAAAAGTGGACTGTGATCGCCTTACTGGCGTTAAAACCGTAGTGTTAAAACATAAGTGCTTACCAAAATATATCTTATGTAATCGACGGAGCAGCCTTAAATTATCTAAATCACCTTAAAGGACCAAAATTTGTATCCATTTTAGTAGTGTAAGGACGCCTTAACTTTTGTATAGTGTTTGTTAGAGTAACCAAGTATCATTGGATAATGAGGTCGGCTCGCGAGGGTCGCTGCGGGAGCTCGAGTGGTGGCGAGTGTTTTTGAGTGTTCGAGCCTTGTTACCGGAGCCATGGAGAGGTGCGACGGGTTTCTCGTTTACCGGAAACCGGTGTACAGGGTTTTCCAGTATTTGGACACGTGAGTATTTGTTTGTGTTACGCTTGATTGAAACATGTGTCTATTGTACCCGTCTATTGTCAACGTAGGAAATGCTTGTTGTTTAATTTTAAAGCAGGATCAAATAGACGCGAGTTTGATTCGTTTATGTTTGTCAATAGACTTTGCTTAGACAATTAATATCTTACTTAGACATACCTAAAACAATCGCACGGAATATTTTAATTTCAGAATTTAGTATATGCTCGTATGTATCTACAGTATGTTTTGATCGTGCATTATACTCGAATATCTTTAAAAAAGTTCACCTATCAATGTTTTCGATATCACCAAAAATGGTGGTGGATGGTGGTGTGTGAGACTCAAAAGAGTTTTCTATTTAACATCGAATTAAAGTTTTATAAAATGTCGCACTTTTTAAATAATTTCAACTGTACACGGCAATGAGTTCTCAGATTCCCGAGCAGTGTCATTTGCCGACACGAGTCACTGTGAAACACAACACGGGCATTAACTTAACGGCACCTGTCTTCCGCGCTTACAACGTCTACTTAGTCTTCCTGTGGAATAAAATGCTTCGCGTGTAGCTATGTCACAGTGTATATATTAGCTAAAACAGTATCTCAACTAGTCTTTACACCTTTTTAAACTTGCAATCCATTTAAAATAAGTTCTACGCATGCGCATCAAACGTGTCTGATTAACCGCAGTGTCTTGCGAAGAAAAAAAAGTCTGATTAAGGCTGAGTTTTATAAAGATCTGTTAGACCAAGCGTCAGACCAAATTTTGGTAACTCCGTTTATATCGAACCGAGCCTTAAGTTTATTATAACCACACTGTTCGAGTGCGTCCGATTTGGAGCACTCAAACACGTAAACTTGTGTATTATAGTATGCAGAATACTCATGCACCATCAAAACCTCTCTATGATTAGGTAAAGTACCTACCTTAAGGCACAAGTCCCACCGCCGTCAAATAGCGAGCACTCACATAGCAATTCTTCTCGTTTTCTCGTTCAAGCGAGTAGAATACTTGCTACTCGCAGGCGGTGGGACTACTGCCTTAGTATGATCAAGGCTCGATTACTGACAATACAATCAAATGCATCCTTGTCGCAACAAGGCCGCAAACATAATTGCACACGTTATATACCCTCGCTATTGTTTAGTAATTCCCATAGGACTTTACAATGGAAGTAGTAGGCAGTGTTTTGAGTTCAAACTACTAACGTTAGTTTCATGTCATGAAAGTTGTATTGTATTTTATGGTAATAGAATCTGTGTTTGAGGTGGACAGACATGAGGTACAGCAAAACGCCATTCTCCTAGTACTACCTACTTGTTTCAATAATTATATGGATACGTGTATAGTCAGCACGTCAGCAGTGTGTATAGGTTTTTTATTATTAAAAATGGCATTGCTTTTGGTCAAAATCTAGTCAGGGGGCAAAGATGAGGCCGATGGTGAAGCGAGTCTAGGTACTAGTGTATAAATATGCTCCATATGCGGTTCGTCTACTGATTAGTTACCCATTATCCTTTTGTTACTCATGCCTAGCCATAATTACTAGCGTTCTGGTTGAACTCTGTGCCTCAATAGAATTAATAACCCTCCCAGATTATTAGTCATTATCTGTAGACCCGCGCGAACGTTAACCGGCAGTCAAGTGGACATGACAGCGAACTTACTGAGCGCTGCATTTTTTATGAGATTCGCGCCGGCATCCGCGTACATGTTTAATGAGGAGTTCGGATGAGCGCTGGCTCTAGGTCATTGCGTGTTAAATTATGTACGACGGATTTTTTGGTGAGCTGTGAGTAGCATTGAGGGCCGATTATAACATTAAAATTGGAAACTATATTTCCAAATAGCGATTTTTCATTGTAATGACATTACGCTTCTCATTTAGAAAGGTGCTGATGTGAGTGAAAACCGACATGCTGTTATTTCATAGAAGTAATTTTATTAAAATATGCTAATAAAAGTATAGAAATAGATTGTTAGATTGTTACACGCCAATTTTGAGTGTCACTTTTAAGTAATACTTAGTGTTTCAATATCGGAGCACCACCAATGACTTATTACTTTGATTATTTTCATATGGAAAATTGAATCCGAAGGGATGTCCTTAGCGTCCATGCTAATGAAAACTAAGGACTATGCAAATCCCGTAGAGTCCAGAATTAATGATCATTCATGCTAAGGAAAACCACTTCGATTTAACATTTTGCAGCAGACAACCTCAATCGATAATACAGTGAGCATCAAAATTCAAAACGTATGAAATTTTATCAGACACATTTTTCACGTCCGCGGCTCCATACTGTCAAGTCGATGGCTCGGATTCATCCTTAAAGTATACACACTTGTGCTAAAATAGTCCAAACTTATAGCAGTTTTTATGGCAGATATGACTGTATTCACTGCCAACGTAGTACAATAGAGTTGCACTCGTTCTTTTGACGTTGACGGGTAATCCGTATGGCTTACGTAAGTTCAATCTCTCTGTGGAGGAGCTTCCTTTTGAAAGGGTGATTTAGGTATTTAATAAGTCTGATGGACACTCTATGAGCAGTCTATATTATGCGGACAGTAGTCAGCCATTTTTAAACTTGAATTATTCTGCCAGGTATCTTACCTTTCTGAGTAATAAAATAACTTGTACAGAGGTTTCGTCAAATTTGTTAGATACACCTTTATTGGGTACTCCATATAGTTGATTTAGCTTCATCGCATATTTGGAAAGAGAACATTTCTGACTGCATCTTTTGCATGACGTTTCTGAGTTACAAAATATTGAGTTATTAACAACTATTTAACATATTATCGAGACTCGATGCTTGTTCGAGCTCATTTTAATAGCAAAGGGTTGAGTTGAGTGTTTTCATTACACTGTTTTAAATATAGAGTATCAAAGGGGGAGCTAAGTGTTTTCAAAGGTGCTTGGTTTGTTGTGATTCCGTCCATACACGTGTGGACGTCAAAATAGAAGTAATTGCTTTTTTTAGGCGTGTCTTAGAATGCTTAATTATAGTTTAACTGGCTATTAATGACAATGTGTTGGAAGGGTTCTATTTTAACAGTAATTTTCTAGTTCGATTTGTTTTTATTAAATACTTAGATTTCGAAACGGAGATGTCGTTTATGCGGATTGCCATTCCAAGCAAGAATTGGACTTTTTGTCCTTATTTTGTCATTTCCACAGGAAAAAACCAAACCTTAGTCTGTGTATGATCTGAATGTATCAAATATTATATTAAATGTTTGTTCAACAGTATTATACAAACTTTAAAAGGTTTCATCCATCGTAGGTACTTTGAAACAGGCCGCGACATCAAAGACGAAATACTAAAAGCCCTTCCATATGAAACGACATATCGCGACGCTTTCAAAAATGATTTAAATCGTCACTTTTTAATCATGAAAAAGTGGACAATCGCTTAGGTAGGGAACGTCTGTGCAAACATTTTCAAAGCATAGATCTAGAGTAATTTACGTAATGGACTTTGGCACTCTCTAATTAGCTTTCATGAATTTTTCCCTGTAATATTTTATTGCTGGCAGTCCTTTGAGCTTGAAAACCACTCCAGGTTTTCATGAGCTTCGTAATGGTTTCGTTTTTAGTCGGCAATTTGCGTTTTCCCCTTCCATTGGCGTTTAAGCTGTCGTTGATGGCGCTCAGTTGCACAATAACGCTAACGTAAAAGGGGGAAATGTAGTGCTTTAGTATTTTCACTGATTCGGCATTTATTTTGCAAAAGTTTGTTGTTTTATGTTTTTCTGACAAGCGAACTCGCAAGGGTAAATAATATACGTATCTTTGGTGCTATCTGTAAAGCCCAGCGTAAATAACTTGATGGACTTTGACACGTGAGGTAAGTTTTGGTGAAATTGATAGAAAGGCAGAACGGAGAGTGCAAGTAGTGTTTTCGTATTTTCATACAATATTAGACGCTATTATGGTCTGAAATAGTACTATATCAATGAGTATAAAGCTAAGTTGATAAGCACGCAAATTTTTTACGTGAAACATGCAATACAAAGTGTGTATCGAGGTACCGATTTCTTGCCACATTATTGTACAATTTTCCCCTATTCCGTAACAGTAGGCTATCACGAGACTGCAGTGTTAATGTCCCTCCCGTTGATTTATGTCGAGACGAATAATCGATACTGAAGCTAGCGCGCTAGCTCAGCGCAGACTATGGTTTGAACATTGTTACTTACTCTATGGTCTATGACAGGACTGTGCGTAGCATCTGGTACTTAGTAACATTTGTCAGTCATTATAGCATTTATCAGCTAAGGGAGAACTATGTGCAGTTTGGATTAAGTATAAATGATTATGATTAATGATAGAAGTATATTGCATGATGTATAGGTGATGAATTTACCTACTTAATGTTACTAAGTATCAGTGGCGGAGCGTCCATGCAACTCGATTCCCACCGGCTTGCCTAATTTCCAGCCAGTCCAGTTCTTTTACTACGGCTCATGAAGAATAGGAAAAGCCAAGTATTTCCGGCTTCCCTAAGAATATTTTTGACGCGCCGCCACTGCTAAGTATATTTGCTAGAAATATTCCCTGTTCATGATAAGTAAACCAATAACTTTTTGAACTTTTAGTAATTAATGAATCGTGTGTATTTTTCTTTGGCACACAAACACCCTAAACTGAACAATAATGTAATATTTCTAATCGAATAATTTATTGTCGTTTACAGTCCATGTACCATAGATTATCTCAGTAATCAATCTAATCACCCTAATTAATTGGCATGCATTATCCTCTGGCTACTTTGCTACCGAAGTAAGAATTATAGCAGCTGTTACATTTAATTATTCGTGTATTACATAATTTGATCACTTTATCCGTAACGTAATCCCATTTAATTAAATCAGATATCGGTGTCACAGAGATCGATAGAAGAAGATATTTATGTTATAGTACGTTTTAAATAGTTGCGTGTATTTATATCTGTTACCTTGAAATTTCCTTATTTAATTGTAATAAATTTAGCCGAATAAACAATGTATTCTTAACAAAGCTACTCTTTATAATACAATACAATACACTATCATGCAATAAAGAGTATATATGTACAATACATGTATAGATATACTCTTTATTGCACACCTCAATAAAAATACGAACAGTTCAGAAACACATTTAATAGTAACTTTAACTAAGTACTAACCGCTCAGCAACCTAATAGACCAATGCCATATTGTTAAAGTTTCACATCAAACTCATCAAAGTCCGCGCTAGTACAGGACTACTTATTAAAGGGGAATATATGATAGATGACAGTCATTAATTTTATTGAATAACACCCTGTTCGAGTGCATAATACATTTAAGTGCATTCATATCAATAAAGTCACGTTAATTCTTAACGGTCGTAAGTGAAGCGGAACCCTAATGTACTTAATACGATTTCAGGGAACGATTGTGCAATATGCGAACCCCCCGCATAGTGAATAATACGTACAGGATGATCAATTTATATTAGTTATGGCGAAGTCTGAAACTGTGAGAGATGAATGAAAGGGCATTTATTTACAAGCTTTTGTTTAACTTGCACTGTACGTATACATATGTAAGCTGTAATTAAAAATTTGCAGTCCTTTATTCAGTCACTTGCTGATATCCGATTGAGCTAAAAATCAGCATACTTATGTAAATTCGGTGACAATGCAATATTATTGTACCATCGAGCCGATCTGATGTTAGGGAACAGAAGGTGGCCATAGAATCTACTAGACTACACAAAATAAATACATTCGTCGTGTTTGAGCTCATCAGTAGCTCTATTAGTATAAGTTTTTTCGAAACATTAACTAATTCTAGCGCGTTTGCGTTTTGTCTCAAAATGTATGAAAACGCTCTCACCGAGTTTGAAATACGCGCTTTCATCGGTTAGCAACAAATGTTATACTCGCTGTTTTAGTTTCCACTAGTGACCACCAGAGGCGCTGTTCACGTTTTCATACCACTTTTCATACATTTTGAGACAAAACGGAAACGCGTTCGAATTTGTTAATGTTTCGAAAAAACTTATACTAGAGCTACAGAACCGAACCGTCTCAACGAGTAGGTCGTTGGTGACAATGGTGACTGAAAAAAAGTACGGTCGGCAGTACAATTTTGATTAACGATTTTTTGATTAATGAAAAGAGTGATGACGCGATAAGTGTTCAACTTGAGTGAAAAGAAAACTTGCTCATTCATAGCTTTCAACCACAACAAGGTCTAGTTTTCGGGGCTGAAAGGTCAGATGACAGTCGTTTATGTAAAACTAGTACTAACGCTAAACTTGGGATTACATGTTAAAACAGACTCCGGGCTCATTTAGGATATAACGGAAAATGCTAAGGAGTATAATTATTAACTTATTAAAACTCAACCTGTATAAAGTTTGAATTGATTTTTGTTGGCCGATTTTCTGTAAAAATGTTATTCGCTTTTCAATTTTATTGTTTGAACCGTAAAGAAGCTTTTCGAACGAATTAATTTAGTGCATCTCTCCCAACTCAAATGATTCCAAAAATGCTATTATTGAAGTATACTTACGCCGTTTTGAGGGAACGAACCCCCTAAATGAATAAACACGCGGTGAGCACGAACTTGCACGTGTTGCGTTTCACGCCTCATTCCGTGCACATGTTTTATTACATAACGTACAATGTGATCGAATTACTCGAATAGTTTAATTGACCGAGTGAGTGGCAAGCGCGAGCGAAGCGTCTCCGTTTCAGCTTGGGGAAATATGCATTCGTACGTTTGGCTGTTCTCTACGCGTTTCTCAATTCTCAACTGAATGTCGGGAAACTCTGTGACCAGGTTTGATAGTGTTTTTTTTATCTCTTTATTTTTTTAATGGCGTAGCTATGGGGGTTGAAACTTAAAAATATCACTCGCGATTTACAGAGCCACTCTAGAGGTGTTAGTGATGAGACGAACTTTTCCAGTTCCTACAATGTTTTTATGTTTAAACGCGTTGTTAGTTGATTATTGCTATAAGTTTTGCACTAGGCTCATGTAAATACCTTTATATACTTAGGTATGCAGGCATTCGTACCATTCGTTTGCTTAAGTAACCTATTAGCTCTATGAAATGAACTAAGTATTTCATACTTGAAATTCAGCACGCACAATTTTATTCATATTGTTCGCGGGTTTGAAATACCAGCAAATAACTGCCGAGTTCAAAAACGTTTTGCTGCCATTTTTACCCGTAAAGGGTAAAAGCGAGTGGATCAAAGCAAATCATTTGGCCTTTCAATCAAAGCACTGTGGCTCTTTAAAGCGACTTCAAAATGGGTTTTTTGAATTTATCGCGTGAGTTTGCTGTCTGTGATACTTATGTGAGATATCTGTAACGTCATTTGAACCATTTCAGAAAATTCTATAACAATTAGACAGAAATTAAGTTTTTTATATAAGTTTAATAAATATAGCAATTTGTTTAGATTTTTGCCCTGACCAAAGCAGGAACAGAGAATGAGCTTAGTTGCAAACGAGAAATGCATCATATACGACCATTATTTACCAACTTATGACTTCAAATGTATCCTGCTAACACACCCCAGATTCCATTGAAGCCGCTCACGCTCAACCAATCTCACTGGAGCGCAAACTCTTATAAATAGCATTCCAGTATATAAACCGCCTGCGGGGTTGTGTCGCAGGTTTTCCCTGGATTTTCCCCAGGTTTATCTTCAACGGCGCACTCCTATCGTTTTATTAGACCCGGCCTATAAAGACACAGTCAGTGTAAAAAAAGTATCCTGCTAGTACAAGTAGCGAGGTACATGAGAAGGAGCTAGGGCATCACGAGTCTACAACACGGGGTAGAAATTCAATGATATTCCCTACATTCGTTCCGAAAACTTATGTTATAAGCCAATATTCAAACGCATGCCTCTCTTTGAATCCTGGATCATTCAAACTCATTTTCATGGGCACACACGTTTGAAACTTATATTCGAAATGTTCATAACGTGAAGAACTTCCACAATTTGTCAAAGTTCCATCGGAGGAAACTAGTTGCCAAACTGTCCGTACCATACTTGCAGTTCGTGACAAATACTGCTGAAGTAGAATTTAATAATAAACATTATACCTAATTGCTGATTTCGCTTATTTCATAGATGTTATGATCATCATGAACGTCAATATTAAAAAAAATATGTCAAAAGAAGTAAAACATGATAAATGGAAATTTCTGAAAGAGTGAACGATAAATATATACTTAAATTCTTCCAAGAGAATAAAGCTACATATTAGTGAGAAGTTATATCCTCATAATATATGTATTAATTGATCGATGTAACAATACGATTATCCGCAGAATAATCCGAAATAATCCGTTTTCCCTTAAAAATATTCTTCGAAAGAAATCAAACAGCACGATTCGTTAACAGAAAGAGCATAAAACTTTGTGGGAATAAAACCATTTGCGAATCAATGCCGCCCTAGAGTACGAGGGGAGATGTTTGCTCAACAAAAGCACGGATAATCAAACCCACTGTATGGTAAAGTGTAAAAATATGTAGACGATTTCCTATCTTATTACACAGACTTAAGTTCCAAAGTGTGGACATACTATTGGACGTGCTGCAATTTTATATCCGTCCGATTAAACAAGATCAAAAATGTTATAGCTGTATTGATCGGTTATCTCCTGTCTTCCGTGCAGTCAGTTATTTGCAAATCGGAATCCTGATCAAACTTGTGAATTGTCACCTGAATAGGTTAGGTAGTATATAGGTATCGCTTAACCCGTTGCTGCACGATGTATAAAATTATTTGTTTAAATTTGTACCATGACCCGTGTCAATAAGGTCATAAATTATATTCTGTAATATATGGTTTCGTATTAAATAATAGGTCTAAGACTGTTGTAGAGCCTGCATTCGTCGTGTACTAAGCACTTGCACAACAAGTGTTTCATTGTTTCTACCTCACAAAGGACAAAGACTTTTCCTTAAAAAAGAAAGCTTCTGCGGGATAAATAGTCCAAGGTTTAAAAGACAGGAAATACCCCACGATGCGTTTTACTAAATGCGTTTGGTGTGAGAGATTGTACCTAAATGTTCTTTGTATTTTCTTACTTTCCTCCTAAAACAGTAAGTCTATACAGCCGATTATTAACCGATATGCCTATCCATTTATTGTAATGTATATTGTTATATTTACTTTATTTATGTGTCTTTCTCCCGAGTTTACTACTATGCAAGTAAATGCAGTTAGCCTGTTTGCATTGTGCAAAGCCATGTTCATAGGGCAAAGGCTCTAAGAGGTTAATGGTATGGTCAAATCTAACGCAACACCTCTTGTCACCTTCTTAAAAGTATTTATAGCTAATAAATTAAGCTTGATGCTTTTCTAATGTATGTATTTATTATGCAAGAATTACACAAACATATTACACAAGCAAACATATAGCTATTGGTACCAGTATATACAATATTTGAAGAATTCTTTCGATTCTTCTTCACCAATATCGTTATCTTACTAGAAGAACTAGTGGAATTAAGAATCACCTCCCTTTTCGTGCGGTATTTGATAAAGTAAGTGCGGGTGATACTAATGTTTTATGTCAGCTATAAACGGGATAGTGCTACTTGCGCAGCTTATAGTTATTACCGTTATACTTAGGACGAGCACTGGGTAATTTTATTTAACTCTCGTAAAAGGTTTAATCTAATCGCCTGGCTAGTAAATGTAAATGGGGTATAAATTAAATTAGTTAAGCGTTTAATGGAAGGTGGACGAAGCGAATGCAAGGGCTGGCATTGGACCAAATACTCGTACCGGTGGCATTCCGGCAAAGATGTGGTTAATGGGTGTAATTACCTTGCTCTTCTAATTGAAGGCGCGGTTAAAATAAATATACTTTATTTCAAAGTTATTTCATATTTTTTGAACCGCTCTGTCGTGTTTGCTTTATAAAGCTTGGGATAATATACATGCTTAATTATTGTTATTTTTTATTTTATTATATTACAAGATTAATCTAAGGCACTGTAAAATCCATACAAAAAAAAAATTGTGGATAATCTTACACAAATCAACCTAGTCCCAAACTAAGCAAAGCTTGTACTATGGGTACTAAGTGACGATATTAAATACTTATATAGATAAATATATACTTAAATACATAGAAAACATCCAAGACCCAAGAACAAATATTCGTGCTATTCACACAAATAAATGCCCCGGCCGGGATTCGAACCCGGGACCTCCAGCTTCGTAGGCAGGATCACTACCAACTAAGCTAAAGCGGTCGACAAAGATAGAGTTATAAGAATAATTGGAACATAAGACGAATAATAATTACAATTAATTTAACAACGATAGGTTAAAACATAACGGAATATTTTCGCTTATCCACCAGCTCGCTGAGCCTCATGCAATCGCACCATATAACCATCCAGCTGCTCGCAAAAATATCACACTCCGGTGGTGATGCGAGAAGTGTTATGGACTACATAAAAATGTTGTAAAATGCTGTAAAATTTTATTATGTCACACCTGGCCATAAAGTGGCCATTATCGCACGCTCCGCGCGCGAAAAAACCCACTTCCTGGCCAGGGGGTGACATAAAATTTTGTACTTACCACGGGCGATAATAAAGAAAGCCTCAGATCGCATATTTATCGCCCTTGCCTTCGGCTCGGGCGTAAAATACCTGCGATCTGAGACATTCTTTGTTTTATCGCCCTTGGTAAGTAATGTACTATTATCATCATCATTATCTTAAGAGCCGAGCTCTTGTCGGAGCAGCTTGATGCAGTTCTCTCCATCTTTAAAATTTTAATAAGTAAAACTACTACTACTACTAAATTAAAGGAACATGCTACGTGGTAGAAAATTTAAAGTGCTTCATACGATACGAAGACGTACAGTCAAGGGCACCAATATGTATACACTTTTTCACCTTATTCCATTGAAATAAGGTCCAATAATGTATACATATTTATGTCCTCGGCTGTACAACTCGTCCTCCTGTGTGTGACTCTTGGGAATTGCGCTGTATAAAAAGAGATTTTTCCAATAATGGAATCAACGGACAAAAGCAGCAATCAATGGCATAACCTTTTCGAATATAAGTCCAGTTTTCCAACGACGAATGACGAATGCAGGAAACGGATAAACCGAGCAATATAAAATGCTTTATTAGTAAAATACAGTCCTAAGTTGTGCTTCCGTGAAATCCGGAAATTGTATTAAAACGTCGGAGAGAAACAGTTGCGACAGTTAATGAAAGTTAGCGTGAAATATGAGCGCTCATACTTTTTGAGGTTAGTGAACTTCCAAATTAGTGTGGGTGGATTCGTCCCAAATATTGGAAAACTCCGTGGACATCGCGTCCTATATCCCTATACAATACTTATCTTCTTGCCACTGCTAATTGTCATCAGTAACAGTAACATTGAAAATATATAATTGAAAATATAAACTAACAACTTGAAAAGTTATATACAACTGTCGTTAGTGTGTAGACATGCGCAAAATGTGTCACTAAAAAGAAAAGAGTGATATACTTCAATCCTTCACTGTGAAGTATATCACTCATTTAGTTCACTAGTTCAGTTTAGTTCACTAGTTCAATAGCTCAACCGATTCAACTAATCATATTGATCAGTCATTCGTCGCGTCGCGTTTCTCTCATTCTAAGGCTAATTCGGGGATAATGACACCAAATTATATATATATTTTGAATAATTTAAGTAAAAATATTTTTTTTACGAAAAATTTGTCATTATACTCGATTTTGACTAATTCGGGGATAAGGATTTCAAATTTTACATTTATTTTGAATTTTAAGAAAATATTTTTTTTTGTAAAAACCGTCATGATATAGATGATTGAAACGAT
This sequence comes from Cenopis cana, assembly GCA_951800055.1. NCBI lineage: Eukaryota > Metazoa > Arthropoda > Insecta > Lepidoptera > Tortricidae > Cenopis > Cenopis cana. Next base: position 5,220,909 of record OX637495.1, read on the forward strand.
GACACATGAACTGAAGTACTGAACTAAGTGAACTATTGAAGTATATAGATCCGAACTGAACTAGTGAATGAATGAAGGACGCCAAGTGAAGTACTTCAATTGAATCATTCATTCGTGAACTTACACATGTCTATTAGTGTGGGATAAGCTAGCTACAAGAAGTCAGAGCGACGAATCTGAAATTTGAATGTACTTCCCAATAACAAAAAAATCTACAAAGAGTACATAATGCGTGTCGAATAAAGGGTTAAATTCGCACTACCACTTATATCGTAAGTCACATGTATAAGCGGCGAATGTAAAATATGAGCAGGGTATCAAACTAAAGTATTTCTAGTTCGTCCTCTGGAACTGCGACTGATAGTTATGCGACACGCAAGCCTTCGTGTCACTTACAAATTGCTGTAAAAACTCAGAGATAGGATAGGCCTGACCGACGACAGACGTCTTTGTCAAAGCGATAAGTAAAATTGTTTAATCTTAAAATAATTTGGATTTAGAATTTGGAGTATTTATTTTATTCATTCAATAAATATCTACATTAATTCTACTTCTTCTCGCAATGAAAGCCAGTACAAAACTACACCCTCAGAATATCTGCATCCGATTGAGTAATCGACTAATAACACAATAATGCCGTGCATAGATATTTTCTTTGTAATACACTGAGAAAACAGTTCATCAATAATTTAGGTGATTCGCATAAAGAGGGGATCAAAGTGACAAATCACCAAAAAGTATGATGAAAATTGTAAATTTTATGGTGAAGCTAATCACATAATTGCATTACTCCATGATTATGTGATTAGCTTCACCATAATGTTAAAAAATTTCATCATACTTTTTGGTAATTTGTCACTTTGATCCCCTCTTTATGTGAATCACCTAAATTATTGATGAACTGTTTCCTCGGTGTACAAACTCCATTTCTAAGATACATCCCCCAAGAATAAGTTTTGCGACGGTGATTTATCATTTCTATTGCATTGCTCTTTCCAGTGGCTTTCGAAGTTCCGACGGCGTGAACCAAGTTGACGTTATTATGCATGATTCGCAACTTCACGATCCACAAACCCCAGGGATTTACTTAAATAATATATTTAGGTTTATGCTAATTTTACTATGAGAATAAGTTTTGGTCGAATGGAATATAACGCTTTTTATTCCTTGAACAGAAAACTGTTCAGGATTATTACAACGCACACCGATTTTCCTAATGAGTATGCGTAAAACTCGATCAAAAGTCAGGCCAAACAAGAACACATCCTAAATAAATTGAAAATAAATCAAATTGATTCAACACGGGGCTAAAACATTTTGCAAACGGATAAACAAAAGTCTACAAACCAAATAGGTTTTTCACAAAAGATTCGGATGGAATTATGTCCCCCTCAGGCGGCGCGTGTCATTTGTGGATATCATTCAGAGATTTTAAAGCCTTTTTTATGCATTTTGTCATGTTTTTTTGGTCGCCTTTTTATATAGCTAGGGCTTTTTAAGTATGGAAGTTACTTTTAAGCTGCACTTTAATTTGATAGCTTTTATTTAACCGTTATATTTACATGTATGTTATATCTGTTCAATTTCAGTCGCTTGTCACTCTATTGCAGCAGCCTCTTACCTAAATAATAATATGTTGTATAATACGTATCCGTACATACCATACGTTGTCAGAGTGCACTAAGTTTTACTTCACTTAGTTGTGATTTTCTTTAAAAGAAATTCTAGGCTACAACTTTTATTATTACATTCACTCGACTGTTCTACTCGAAATTGTATGTGAAACTTAAACAGCAACTCATATCTTCCCGTTTGCTTCCAACTCGTAGACGGAGAACGATGTGCGATGTCAAACTCCAACTTTTTCCATTAAGAATTCTTTGAACACGTTCAGATTGAAAAACTAGTGAATTATCCCTAATTTACTCAAAGGATAGTGGCCGTCTATCCTCTCATCGGGCGCTCAATGAAGCGAGGAAACCGCTCACTGGCGCGCTCAGATTTTATGGATTCGTTCAGAAATTGTCGAATGTATACATAGGTAATAAGTACTACTAATTATATTCGTGACAGTGGGTAACATTACATAGACTTTCATTCATTTCATTCATCATTGCCATCAGACACAGGTCTCCTCTCATTTGTTCGCGATCGTGACGCACTTACCAAAGGACTGATTTTAAATCAAACGTCAATTCTTTTCCCTATACCGTTGTCTGACTACTGACTAGCATAGAACAAGTAGGTAAATATATTCGTATAGTTAGCGGGTGCCCGTCCGATGTATTGACTGTACAAATGTATGCATAATAAAGACTCTCCTATCCCCAGTTTAGCAGCTACTGCAATCACTAGTGCGGACTGTTCAATGCACCCTTTACAATGTTCTCTGCAAACTTTGTAGGCAAACACGCCCCAGGCCTTTTTACATAGTTCGTAGCTTCTGGTCTTTAGGAAATATTTAATACTTTGGACACATAAAATTTCCTATCTCGTTCCAGGTTCCATATAACAATATAAATGGACGAATTCATCTACATTTCTTTGTTTATCCAGGATACAACGACTACAAGAGTACGTAAAGACTACAAGGTGTACGTAAAGAATGCGAGTTTTACCTACTTATTTCGACGATTAAGGAATTACTAATCACATTTCAACAAATAAACGTCGCGGCTTATACAAATGTCTGCTTTACTCACAAATATTTTGATAGAATGAATAGTTAATCAAATAGCCTTTTATTTCAACAAATCCATAGTACTTACTTTTATTCATTTCGAAGTCGTTTTGAAATCTGAACGAGAAACAGGAATACAATTTTAACGCTGCCTTTTACGTTGCGGATTATCGAAAATACCTACACATTTTCAGTGCCTTGTTATTCTCATCTTAAAGCAAAGATATAACATTTTATTTGCCATCGACCTGAGACCGTCTAACTCGCGGATCTTGTATTTCAATCCATTTAGACAGGTACAAGCTTGTAGATATTTGGAAAGAGGGAGGAATTAAGCTTCTTGGAATGCAAATATATTTAATCATTTGATGGATGGTTGGCCATCCGTTTTATATTCTCGACATCATCGTAAAAACAAAATACTCAAATAATGTACCGTTAATATTTTGTATCCATATTCCATAAACTGTTAATTATTTCATAGGGATAAATAACAAGTTCAACGGCTATTTAGGTTATATTTATTCAACTAATGATAAGCTATTCATTGACCAATAGACGTGTCCTCGAATTCAAATTCTGATATGGATAAGGCTCGTTTTTTATATTAATTCTGTAGCAAAAAATCTCATTTACTAAATTATTTGTTTCAACTATTCTGACTTATCGAAAACATTCTGCAGTAGTTCCATCACCGAATCATTAATGTAGAGTAAGAATGCTGTATCATCTAAGTAGGTACAGTATCAATTTCTTCATTTAATTGGGTATATTATACATATTTCCTCGTCTACAAACAAATAAGTAATCCGATTATTCTCGGGGACTACCTCTGGTTTGCCGAGTCGAGTTCAAGTGCAGACTTTTTGTCGCGAAATGGAAAAGTATTTGAAAACTCTTGGAGGATAGAATTTACGTGCATTTGAACTGCGAGGGAAAGAGCCACTTTGTATTTCGTAGGTAATATACGATTATTATTGCGCTTATATTTGAAATTGTCCATAAGGCCACGTAATGCAGTATTTCTTTAAAAAATCTTGATTCCGGCGATTTTTTCTGGGAGATATCAAAACTTGCAAGGAACAGTATGTCTCCATTCTCAAATAAGCGTATAAAAATATGAACTTTTGAATAGTATAATATCTTCCATTATTAAGCACTAACCTACAAACCCTTAAAATTCCATTAGAACCTTAGCAGTCGTTATAGTAAATATGGAATGCATGCTCAACTTAACTGAAAAATTCATCTCCACTATTGAAAATGAGACGGTAGGCATTTCAATTAAACCCTACACGACCACGTCCGTAAAAGTGCTCAAAGCCAGACTATTTAAATATTTCACCGACTATCTCGACTCCCTCCCCTGGTGTAAATCGATGGGGGGAGGCGTCCCCCCATTTGAACCAAATGCGTTTTTTTACTCGTTTTGTTTATGCTCGCATTAATGAAACTGACCCTGTGTTACGGCTTTTGGTAAGGTTTTTGACGTGTATGCTTTAATTAATTTTCGTAAGTGATGTAGGTGGTTAAGTTGGAACTTTCTTAGGCTTGTTACGCTTAGTAAATTTTTATTTAGTCCTTATGGTAGGCTGCTACTGTTATTAGTTAGAAGTTATCTAAAGTCACTAGGTATAGATTTGCTTCAAATTACCGTCCACATTTAATTGTAATGAATGAATGAATAGTTTCCAGGCAATAAAGCCCATTACACAAAAATAATACAAAACAGTGTATACAATAAAATCGAAACAATAAAAACCTAAAAAAATAAACATATGTATAAAACAACTATTTGGGATTCGGTTGCCGATGTGCAGACAACCAATGTAAACAAATGAGATTACGATATATGGAAACATACTGATAGATCGGAGGACAGGGACAGGGCACAAGTGAAACAGCCGGTAGCTAGCTATGCACTGTTTACTCATGAACAGGTAACGTGGTGGGCGCAGCCACACACACACACGTATACACGTTACTCGCATACACAACATTCCCTCCACCTATTTAGAAATACATCAAATTAAATACTAGAAGAATTGCTTAAAGTTTATTTTGGGACGGGGACGCATCACTCTCCGTGGTTCCCTTATATCTGGCCTGTTATCCGACTCAGCCTCATGGAACTCATCCTCCCCTTCGGGGTTCTCTGTATCATCGGAATGAGGAGCATTGGTACCCTGGTGCGATGAGCTCATAAGTGACGGTAGGGCAGCCGGCAGTGGTAGCGGCGGCGGCAGCGTTGGCGTAGGCGGTGATGGAGGCGGCGGCGGCGGCGTCGGAGGAGACGGTGCCGGCGGTGGCGGCGGCGTCGGCGGAGGCGATGACGACGGCGGCGGCGGCGGCGGCGGCGGCGGCGGCGTCAGCGGTGTTGGCGGTGATGCCGGTGAGTGAGTATTGATATCGTGAGCGTCATAGTCCCATAAGTTACTACGTTGTATATTATTACCTTTATACAATGCTAATTGGTTTACGTGTTTACGATAACATAATTGTGAATCCCAGTCTTTGATTAAATAAAGAACTTTTCCTAACCGTTTTTGTATTGTTCCCTTACCCCACATTAACTTGTTATTACAATATTTTGTATATAACACAAGAGTCCCTGGTGCAAATTGTTTCCCAGTGTCTTTGTTGTTACCCTGTGAGCACTGATCATTCTGGTTATCGCAAGCTGGAGCCGCAGACGAGGGTGGGGATAGAAGGTCAAGTCGCGACCTCAATTTGCGTCCATAAACTAATTGTGCGGGGGAGAACCCTGTGGTAGTGTGTTTCGAATTACGGTAGTCAAACAAATATTTCAGTAAGTTTGTTTTTGTTTCGTTAATATTACTACTCGACATAAGACTAGATCGTATTCCCTTCTTAACAACTTTCACATAAGATTCCGCTTGACCGTTACTAGCCGGATGATACGGCGGCGATGTAACATGTTTTATTCCGTTCAACTCACAAAATGAATGGAATTCGTGGGAACAAAAAGCTGTGCCATTATCCGTCACTAAAGTTACCGGTACGCCGAATCTAGACATAAAGTCATACATTTTGTCAATAGTCGCAGTAGATGTGGTCGTGTTAGCCATGTCGTACACCTCCGGCCACTTGGAATACGCATCTACTAATACCAGGTACATGCGACCCTTTATCGGCCCCAGGAAGTCAGCATGGACACGGTTACCGGCTTCTTTAGGCCGCGTCCACGGCACGGGTTTGACTCGCGCTGGCGCCGGCCGCATTTGTAAACAAACATCGCAAGAACCTATCATTTTCTCCACGGCTTCGTCTACACCCGGGAACCAAAACCTAGACCTAACCTCCGCCTTAGTTTTTACGATTCCTAGATGAGATTTGTGGAGCTCTGATAAAACCTTTTCGCGTAATGTTTCAGGAATGACGACCTTATGTCCTCTCAATATACACCCATTCTCATACGACAATTGAGTTCTGCATAGATGATATGGTTTAATTTGCGGTTCGCTAATTTTAGTAGGCCATCCGTCCATTATGTATTTACGTACTTTATCTAACAAAACATCATTACGCGTTTCTTTGCATACATCCGAGAAGGTGACGGGTAGACTGCCGCTCATTACGAAATGTACATAAGCGGCGCGATCGTACGTTTCAACCCCGTCAGCACATTCCTGCGCCCAGCCGCGCGCGCCCGCGCACACCCCGCGCGCGCCCGCCGCCGGCAGACTGGCGCGAGACAAAAAATCAGCGCTGTTATCAGCACTTCGCACATACTCGATACAGTAGTTATATGCGCTTAAAAATATTGCGTACCTTTGAAGTCGGTTTGCCGATACTTCTGGAATTCCTTTATATGGTCCGAAAATAGATATAAGCGGTTTGTGATCGGTTCGCAAAACAAAGGGTTCCGATCTAGCATATAAATACTGGTGAAAACGGCGTACCCCAAAAATGATCGCAGTAGCCTCCTTTTGTATTTGTGAGTATCGCGTTTCAGCCGTTGTCAACGTCCGCGAAGCAAAAGAAATCGGCCTCTCTTGCCCGTCGGGGCCTACTTGTGACAAAATCGCCCCAAGACCTCGGGGTCCAGCATCAACTGTTAATATTAACTTGGCCCCTGGGTTAAAATGAGCCAACACTTGATCTGACGCTAAACATTTTTTTATTTCGTTATACGCATTCTGGTGCACAGTTTCCCACTGCCACCTAGTACCTTTTTTTAACAGCGCGTACAATGGGCACAGGATTGACGATGCGTTTGGTACAAAATTCCTGTAGTAATTGATTAATCCCAGAAATGATTGAAGCTCCCCAATATTATTTGGAATCGGGGCCTTAAGGACCGCTTCGACCTTTTCTGGGGATTTATGCAAACCGTCCTTATCTATGACGTAACCTAAATAGCTGACTTCGTTTTTATAGAAATCGCATTTTTCCCGTTGCAAGGTCAATCCTGCGTTTTGTAACCTTTCGAGGACGGCATTTAACCTGCTAGCGTGCTCGGCGTCATCGCGGCCCGTGACGAGCACGTCATCGAGTAGACACAACACTCCGTCCATGCCGGCCAACACGCCTTCCATGGCACGCTGAAATAACGCGGGGGCACATGCCAATCCGAAACAGAGACGTGTATACATATATAAGCCACGAGAAGTGTTTATACAAGTATACTTCTGTGACTCGTCATCCAAAACAAACTGATTGTAAGCCATTGACAGGTCGAGTTTTGTGAATTTCTTGCCGCCATACAATTTCGCGAATAACTCTTTTGCTGTTGGCAAAGGATACTGATCGACTATCAATTGCTTATTAATCGACACGGAATAATCAGCGCACAGTCGGACACTGCCATTTCGCTTCAGTACCGGAACTATAGGGGAAGCGTATTCCGCATAATCTATAGGTGTAAGGATTCCTAATTGTACCAGCCTATCAATTTCGTTGTTTACCTTATCGCGTAAAGCAAATGCAACCGGTCGCGGCTTATAAAATACCGGTTTAGCGTTATCTTTGAGTCTCAACTTGACCTTGTGTTTATTAAAGCACCCCAGTGTATCGGAAAACAATTTTGGATATTTTTCCTGTAATTGCTCGACCGTAAACAATTGTTGACAGTAATTAACCGGTACTAGTTCTAATAAAAAAATAGTATAGTCAATAGTTTTAATAAGTAAGTACACTATTAGAAAGACCGTACTCTGTCCCAAAATGACGCTATTCTATTTCTAATAAGGGCAAAAAAATCAGGTACCCTGCCGCCAGCAAACATAGTTATGTATATAGATACATAACATAAGTTAGTTTTTTTGGTCGGTAGACGAGATGTTATATCATTTGCTACTCTCGCTTGCACTAATGTTTTAATACCAATAATTAACCAATGTGTATATAGCTCCTAATCGAATTTGACTTTTAGTCTATCCGGCCGACCTCTTATCTTTAGAATGATCCTTCCTGAACATTGGAAATTTGATCATTTTGCCGCCCCTAAGAGCCAATTTTCCACCGTCAAAATGACGTTTCTCTATCCAATACTTATCTTCCCCGGTAGCATCGCTTAGCGACGTAAGCCAGTATCGGATTTATTCTAATATCTTAGTGTCGTCTTCTATCTATTGTTCCATGTGTTTAGAGTTTTAGAAAATAACGTGTCACTCGCACGGAATATGACGTTCTGGAAGTTGGTATCACATGAAATTTACGTAATATTATTCTCGATTGTTACTCTTTAAATAAAGCGATTTTGTTTCGAGTTATTTTTTTAGGCACTAGTGGTAAAATGCGTTAGACACGGTCTAGCGCTATCCGTACTGTCTTTTCGGAGATCTCACGGTTCGAAATAAGTGCCATACGATAAATAAATAAAGCGAAACTACGCCATAGACATTTGACAAAAAAAAAAAATTAAGGAAAATCTCATCTGCGTTTCCTTTCGGTTGTATTAATTTGTTCAGATATTATATGTAAACACGAAATGTAAGCATATCCTGCAATTAAAATATACAAGCTTTCGTAGCATCAATGGCCTTGCTGCGTAACTTACTCGTACATCATAATTTCCACGTTTTCTTTTTACGCAGCGGACTGTACTGCCGGTGTTTGGTTTCCTCGTTAAAATGTAACCGGATTGTACCCTTCCCCTGCGGTCACAGGTCTACCTTTGTTTATGCACCGTAGGCTACGCTTCTATGCTTTGAGTATGCGTAGGAGGGAGCAAAACTTTTGCCGTATAAAGTGTTTTGTTTTTCACCTCATTAAATTCAGTTATTTACACGTTCCATTTTCTTTTATTTACGATAGCCTAGTTGTATCATTATTTTTAGATAAAAATTTTACGTGCAGGATTTTCTTTAACCCTTTGGACGCCAAGAACCTAAAGTTTTTGAATGTTAAATGCCTACGACGCCAATAACGCCTATATTATGTGTTACGAGGTCAAAGTCACATTCATGCTTTGACACTAAGTTTGCACTAAGCTTCATATCTCGTAGGAAAACTCCTATATCCTTACCTTATACTGTCCTGTAAGAATCCTATATCCGCTGCAACATTATCATCATCATCATCCATCATCATCCTCCTAGCGTTATCCCAGTACAGTTGCATCCTGAAGGATGCCTGGGGTCCGCTACCTAATCCCAAGATTTGGCGTAGGCACTAGTTTTTACGGAAGCGACTGCCATCTGACCTTCCAACCCGGAGGGGAAACAAGACCTTATTGGGATTAGGCTTTGTCAAGTGAGTGGTCAACTTGACTGTTAGAAGTTCTCAAACCGCCCGAAAGCCTCCAACTTGGCTTAACGACTGCTGCCATAGACAGCAACCGGGATCAACGGCTTAACGTGCCTTCCAAAGCACTGAAAGTGGTCACCCAGCCAAGTCCTGACCGCTGCCCACGTTGCTTAACCTTAGATACCGCAAGCGGTACCCGGCGCCGCTGGGCCACGAGCGCTCCAATCATATATCATCATCAGCCTTTATATAAGACATGAGTAGCATGAAGTACTGTAAAGGTTGTATACACGCCTTTACAGATCTCCTTACTGTGACGGACTGGCTAGATGGAACATTTTAAATTAGGAATGGTAACGAATAAGAATATTGAAGTAGTAGAAAACATCATTCGGATTGTGGCCGCGGTCGGGGGAAATTCTTGTGTATTCATTCATCTTAAAAATATATTAAAGATTGGTTAAGAGAATATAAAACCTGATGAAGAACTCCGAGAGTATCATTCCGAACCCCCTCCTACCCCTACATGGTGGAGGTGCGGGGTAGGAGGGGGTTCGGAATGATACTCTCGGAGTTCTTCATCAGGTTTTATATTCTCTTAACCAGAATCCCCCGAACCCCCTCCTACCCCTACAGTACTCCACCTCGTGTCACTCTTTCATTTACTAGTTCAGTTCGGATTCATATACTTCAGTCCGACCAGTTCATGATTCATATCGTTTACCTACTCATTCGTTCCGAGAGTGACATAGACGCCATGATTGAATGAATTAATGAATATACTTCACTGAAGTATATCTGTCTTTCTTTCTTTTCAGTGATACATTTTGCGCATCTCTGGTATCTCCACTATGTATGTCCCACTGCTGCACGCAGGCTACCTATACAGGCTGTATAATAAGAAACGGGTGATATCCGCGTTAATAATTAGCTTACTTTTTTCTACGGCAGTGAAATACAAAAATGTTTAACGGATATATAGATAGTGCAAGTCTCGTCTAATTTGTCACGCCGCTGTACATAAACATACACGTACGTTGCGGCGTGTAATATTTTCCCGGACATTTATCCCTGCTCGCTTTGCATAGCACCGCGCTTGTGTGATAAAACATTTTACGCTGCGTTAACTCTGTTGATAGCTATTTTATATACGATCCAATCGAGACGTCCTTCATCTACACGTATTTCTTACAGGGTTAACAAATAGGAGATTATTAAAAAAAACAGCCGAGCCAGACTTCGTCGCACATTTAGGTTTCTGAACCAACCCCAGAATTAAGTTGGTTTGTTAAAATATTTAAAAATAAGTTTTGACTATTTTTGGGCCACACAGATGCTTATACTGTGAAAATTTTAAGACTGTAGCTCCAACCGTTTAGCTGTAAACCTGTGTGACAGACGACGGACGGAAGTGGTATAAGTATAAACATGGTTTGGTCAACCCACTAAGGACGCGAAGTTTTCAAATTACAACTTTTCCTCTGAACTTGAAGGTTCTCGTACTTCTCGTTTCCACAATAAGTCAAACACAGACTTCAGTTTCGGAGTAGGATACTATCTAAAAGACTTATGTCACGAGACTTTGCTAGTTTGATAAGACTTTCTACGTAAAGGTGAACTAAATAAGCATTTACTATTCCATTGTTATAAAAATCTCAATTAAGGTATAAGATTATGTCGCAGAATCTTATTTTATTTTATAAAGAAAAGCAGCGTGGCTTTCTTAAATTCGTCAGTACCATTATGCTGTCCAAACTTCCATTAATACTAAAAGGCAGGAATAATTACACGAAGTTGGAATCCGCCGGCCTATCGGCTCCAACTTTTATATTGGACGCTGCAGACGTCGTCGACAGCTGGCCTGGCATTCACAACTTGGCTCTAACTAACCTCAAGCGAACCGGTATAAGTGTAACCTCGTGTTGCCTACAGTTTTAAAGATCGCGGGGTCAACGTACGATTCAGTATAGTTGACTGTAAATAAAATGTTTTATGAATAGATAGGCGGGTTGAGTCCAAAGGAATGAATCCTTAAAGATGGCTGTTTTATTTAATAATTAAAATTGGTCGACGGCTTCTTCATGTTATAAGAATTCTATTTTTTTCTACTTTTAGTTACGCTAGCGATGAAAATATTTTAAAGTACTGTCTACACTAACACCTAAATAAAAATGTCTAAGAAAATTGACCTGATTGAAGCTCCGCCTGCATATTCTATATTACGCAGGTGGAGCTGCGAAATAAATATAGCTTGGGTCCATTCCATATACTGAGTAGTAATAGATAATGTATACCACTACTGTCTGTGTGTGCTACTGCTCAGAGTTACAAACTGTTAAATTGTTACGTGTACGTACAGAGTTTCGCGCAGCCCAGCCAATTTTTTAACATAAACTTTCCTCAATACAAAACAAAGATTGAATAAAAATACTGTATTTCTTCCACGTTACAATCCGATGGAAGTTTCTTCGTATTCATATTAGAACGCATGTATGGAACTGAAACAGATAACGGGGAACAAAATATTGCGAAGACATGGGAAGCAACTGCGGAGGGAAATATTGCATGTTATCATTCCGTGCTCGTCTTCGACAGATGTGGGAACTTGACACAGTATAGTATAGGGAAATATGGACAGTGTAGTAGAAATATAACTTATTTTATCGTGGTCGTTGGAGGGTTACGTTTTCTCGAAGTTTACTGCACTTGTAAGCATTTATGTTCGATTTTATAAGTAGACATCGTAAATTTTGTAGTAAAAGGGAAGAGGGCGCTCTTCCACTGCGTCTATCCGTTGGATATAGACGCTGTAAAGGCATCGATGGGAACCAGCGCACAGGTTTGCGGAGGCATTCCTGTGCATCTAGTATATACTTTTTCGAAACAAAACACAAACGAACGACCTTTGGTGGTAAGATTTGTTGCCATATAAATTTAGACTAAACGCAAACGCCTACAAATACATAAACCTGAATTTAGAACAGCAGTAATCCCCTATTCCTCCTATGCCACCGAATCCATACCTATGTACATTGTCTAATAATGATCTATGAACAGTTCTATTCCACCCTCATTCGACATGTCCACTTCTACGCCACGAGCCGCACAGGCACCGCCTTAGTTTTGCGGTTGGCGTGTAGTATGAGTCTATTTTAATCCAATACTCATAATATTGTAAGATGCTAGAAAAATTGTTGATTCGACCATTGGGATTAGTACTAGTTGTATCGGTGAATATAGTTATAAATTCGTTTTATTCTTTGCATAGAAATAAATCCTTTGAAGCTTTATTATTCACTGATATCATCGCTTTTGTGGAAAACAACTATCATTCAATCTGGTTCGTTTATCGCAATCTCTGGCTCAATCCTTGTAAGATTCAAAGGAGAAAAATATCATTAAAAAGAAATACTAACAGAATATTCTTAACAGATCATAGCAAATGATCCTAGCTAGAGAAAACTAAAGGAAATAAACCAATGTTTACAAAAGGAAGAAAAAGAGGCGTAGATAGTGGTTCGCAATTTATTTGAATAAACGCTGTATTTCTTGTTAAAAGAAATTCAGCTCTTTACCCTTAATATAAAGGCTTTAATAGCCTGGGAAAGCAGACATTTTGTTTCAGAAAAAAGTTGTAGAGTTAGTACTTGAGTAGAAGCGGAAAGCGTAATTTTTGACAAAAGGGCTTAAAAACCGCGTTTTTCCGACTAAAATAAGACTTTTAAAATTAAACAAAGATATGTCCGTGCTTGTTTATCCGGCACTTTTAATTAACTTGACAAATCGGCGACTGAGTTTTGCACTGGACTTAATATAAATGAAATCGTTAAGTTCTAGTTAAGTTTAGATAATAGCCCTTGCAAAGAAGAGTGATAGAATAGAGTAGAGGTATCAATTTGGCAAGTGAAATGAGTGTTATCGGATATAATGTTAGAATAATAGATACATTTGGAACCATATACTGAATACTAATATTAATGTTCGCCCTAGCTTACGTTCTAATAGAAAGATATGTCAATTTTTAATCAAAGTGAAAATTGAAAAATTCAACACCACAGGTGGGGTGTTGAATTTTTCAATTTTCACTTTGATTAAAAATTGAGATTTTCGCTAGCGGACGCATCCGCTTAACAAACATATTAGAAAGATATGTGTTGGTAACACCACTAACACCTAAATAAAAATGTCGGAAAAATATCCTGTTGATAAACACAAACAACTATTTTTCATCGCCCTACACTTAAACAGACACTTCAAAGCACTTTTCCAAAAAGAAACCAAATGAAACGCCTAACGCTGAACAAAAATTGGAACTTTTCATTGTCACAGCTCCATTGTGGGCCAGCCTCGGCCATTGTGTCTGCGTTGATTTTAAACGTTGGACAATGGAGAGTTTTGTGGGTAAAATTCGCTGTTCCAACATTTTACAAGCGGCGAAAAGTCAGACAGTTTGGAACTTAGTTTAGTTTTGGTCAGCCTGCTCACCTTAAGACTGCGTCGTGCAGGGTAAATTATCAGCGCCTGTCAAATTTCTATTTTTTAAAATTATTTTCCCCAGTAACTCACACATACATATTTCACACACACTACTTCATTTTGTTGGCCCGGGTCATTGACTTACATTTTTTTTAATAGGTATTTTCAGTTGTGTATTGCCACCAGTTAATCAGAGTTAAAAACTCCTTAGAGAAATCGAAATTGTCATAACTTGTCACTGTACAATGACAATGCTCTGTCAATTTCTGTAAGGAATACAAAGTTTTGATTTACAATATTTGATGATTTATTAAGGCATGACAAAAATGTAAAAATAAAAGTCAAGTTCTGATCTGTCACCAAAACCTTACTTCTGAAAATTGGGATTTGATTTTAGTAAAACGCTCCTAATTATTCATATACAAATGGATTAAAATACCTATATTTAAGTGTATCAATGGCTTAAGCTGTTATGTTGTTAAATTATATTTAATTGAATAAATGGTGAATAAAACTTAAGAATGTGTAATCCTTCTGCAGGCAGGGTCACTACCAACTAAGCTAAAGCGGCTTTTATAGGTAATGCGAGTTTTAAGCGAAGATGCGGTTGTTTTATTTCGATATATATTATGTAATGAAACTTAATGAAAATTAATGGCAGTATTTTGAAATAAGTTTGTTAAGTATTCTTAAAACCTAATGATAATGAAATAAGTAGGACAAATATGATCAAGTAGGATTTAGTAAATCATTGTCACTATCTGTAATTGGAACTTGGCCGGCCGGACGCGCTATCGTGTGCATGGTTGAATGTACGAGTCCATAGTTATGTTATGACAAATTAGCTCTCATGTTCCTTCTTATAAGAACGATAATTGAATAGAATAATTAGTGGAGTAAATTTTACTGAACTTTTAACACTACTTGGACAATGGTTGCGTATAGCTAAATCCATGTACATGCTGCATACATGCTGTAATGTAACAGTTATAATACTTATAATATACGCAATTGAAATTGCAATCTTACTATTATTGACTACGTTTACGTAACGTCCAAACAATTATTGCGACGTACTTTTTTTGTTTTTTCAACCTGATTGTGGCCTTATAGGTCGGGCCCAATAAATCGATAGGAGTGCGCGGTTGGAAAGTGGCCTGGGGAAAATCGAGGGGAAACCTCCGACATGACCACGCGGGAGGTTTAAACACTGGGATACTCTAAGAGTTTGCGCTCCAGTGAGATTGGTTACGCGGCTTCTACCGAATCTGAGTTGTGAGTGGAATCGAGCTACTTGTCGCTGGTTCACTAAACTAAACTCTACTAGGCCCGACCTGGGTCGGACTGACTCTACCCGGTGTGACGTAAGTACTTACGTATATCCAAAGACTACAATGTATATACTAAAGTACGTATATCCGTATATCCAAAATCAAAGCAGTGAACCAAATAATTTCAAACCATAAAAAATAATCAAATAGAAATTAGAAACCGTACTTACAGACCTGCAGAAATAAATAGGACTACATAAGTACATACATATATTTTGTATAAGACTCAGATTATACGTCGTCGTTAGAGATATAACTAAGATAAAAAAAACACATTTATATTTTCATTCTATAATTAGTATGACCATGCGGCTTCGACAGTACAATCTTCTGCTGCTTATTACTTTCTTTGTTGTGTGACACTGCAGATTGATAATCCACGATTCCTGAAGTTATATCACGACATGTGAGATATATTTAGCCATTAAATGTATTCCTATTTGACGAGAAAGCGTGGATATCCACACAAATTTCAATAAGTATTCCAATCCAATCAATCCAATCAGTGGGTTCTTCAATGCTGAGGATCGTGACCGCTATGTCTCTGGCGGGGAGTGCAGATGGCTCGCCAGTGGTTCCGATGATGCGCTGCATGCAGCGCCTGGTGTTCTCGGAGTCCGGCGAATTTGGAGATTTTTTCAATCCACCTGGCTGGCCCGAGCTCGTCTATCCTCCACCTTTCCCGTCATCATGATGTACTCGAGGATAATAGGGACGACGCGCGATATGTCCAAAAAATGCCAGTAGATAAGTATGCGTTGTTGGCAAACTGTCGAGAGGCGTGTGTGTATGCGTATTTGGTGTTCGATATCAACATTAGATACGTAAAATTATTGAAATATAAAGAAAGAAAAATGTACACAAATTTTCATTTGAAGTAAGTGACAAATGTCATTACGTTATAAAGATGTTCCGTCAGGGTGACCATTCATTGAAATTAATTTCCATTGTAATGAAACGCATCGGCAAACTTTTTGCGTCTAGAATGCGTTTTCGGGAAGGAAAACATTATAATTTGAACGCATAAGTAAACTTTCGGGACCAAACACTGTATGTTCTCTAAAAAATAAAAGGCTTATACCAAAAATTCCATGTTAAAAGGTTCTTAAAACGCCACACGTCAATATTTATTTACCCTACTTCAATTAATACAATCTTTGTGTGTGGTATACATATTGTATTCGTATACGGCCAAAATGTCAAAAACAGAGCTGTCAAAGCGAAAAAAGGAGCATGCGTCTGCTCTCACCGAGGGCCAATGCCCATCTGTCGATTTTTCCAAAGTATGGTGGCAGGGAAAATGTATGGAAAAGTCACTAAAGTTTAGATTTACGTTTGAAATTCTCATTGGTCTTTGCGAGGAAAAATGTGAACAGTGTGATAACTTATAGTGAATACTTTGGAGATTTGTTTGAGTGTGATTTTGAAACGAAATAATAGATTTTTCAATTCAATTTTGCCTAAACGCCGACACGCGTTCTTCTCATTTTTAGTGCAACTTTACGGTATTGTATTTATTAAAGTGTAATTTATTATAGATTACTAATAGTGATAACTTGTAAACACACTCTTTGTGATAATAATTACATATATTTTATATATTTTTGTAGAGAATCGTGACCTCCACAGATTGAGAGGTGAAGGCTGTTTTTGCTAAATATGCTCGGCGCCCTCTTAATTTTAACAGAGCAGCAGATTTTTCAAGCCTCAGATAAAAGTATATGGCAAATATGTGTTAGCTCTGTCTTTTTGTATTTCTCATGTTCAGAAAAAATCAAAAGTTATAACGCATTTCCCGTGTTTGATATTTTCCTAATTCAGCTTTTTTACTTTCCAACTATCGGTAAGCCGTCTCCACGTGGCTTGGCGAAGTGCCAAGTTTTGATTTCATATTGAATGGAGTTTCAATAAGGTAATTACGTGAGTGTCAAGTATATTGCTCAAACAGTTTGCTTGGCTACGCGTAAATATACCAATGTCCTGGAATGAAGCGTTAGGTTGGGTATCGATTGTTTTATGGATTGTCCGACCAATCGTATTACTAGAAAGACATTCGACGTGGCTTACTTACAGGACGACTGACGACACGGGGCGTGTCATAACTGCTGCATTAATATCATTTCACCAATCGACTTCTATTCCAACCATATACATAAAAGTCCGAGATTGAACTTACTATAATAGTCCTTCGCGATAATATTTCTTCCATATTTTAATTTAATATGTATTCTTAAAGATGCTCAACACAGCACAGTTGCTACGTAAATAAGAGTGCAGCTCAGAGTTCCAGGCCAGGCACTGAAGCTCGAGTGGCCAATTTGTGAGCGCCGGTACTGGGACGTCCTCTCATTTTATAACGGCACGTATAACGTAAAGTAATTTGGGGCGTACGTACGGATGAACAAATAATAAAATATCGTAGTTATTGTGACAATAGGCTAAGAAACATTGATTTTCCAAATTGTTTAACGGACTGTTGTATCAATAATGAGACTTGCAATAATAAGGATCATTATTCTGTGTTAGATGCGATGCATGGTGAGATTGTACAAACACTGTCACAGGCGGCGGTCGTATCCTTTGTGTGCAGGAAACGCCGAAAGGGGGGTTACGTGGCTGGCTGGAACAAACATGTGGCGGGGGCGCACAGGGAGGCCAGGCTTCACTTTCAGCAATGGGTGTTAATGGGAAAACCAGATCGGGGGAGGTGGTACAACCTAATGTATGAGAGCAAAAAACTGTTTAAGTCTAAACTGAAGTGGTGTCAGGATAGGCAAGATCAGCGGAAAATGGATAAGCTAGCCTTGGCCCACAAAGGTGGCGACTTCAAACAGTTTTGGAAAGGTACAAAGTCAATGGATGTGAGGCCTGGCCTCCCTGTGAGCGTAGGAGATAAGTCCAGCCCTCGCGAGATTGCAGAGCTGTTTAAGGATCACTTCCAGGTCAAGTCACTGTTAGGTATTAGCCAGAAGTCAGGGGACGTGCACAGTGTTGGGACCGTTAGGGCCGGGACTACCTTTACAGCTAAGGCAGTTGCCACAGCTATAAATAAAATGAAAAAAGGGAAATCACCCGGTCATGACGGTCTCAGTATTGAGCATTTCAAGTATGCTGGCGTTCACCTGCCCCGTGTACTTGCTATGTTTCTCAGTTTGTGCCTGAAACACTCGTATTTACCAGAGGCTTTTATGAGGACCATGGTAGTACCGGTGCCGAAAAACAAGACTGGGGACCTATCAAGCAAAGACAACTATCGGCCGATCTCACTAGCCACAACTGCTGCGAAGATACTCGACCGTATGTTGGACACCATACTTGATAGGCACCTAAATATACATGATGCTCAGTTCGGCTTTAGAGCTGGACTGTCCACTGAAAGTGCAATTTTATGTCTCAAGCATACGGTCGGGTATTACACGCGGAGGAACACGCCAGTCTATGCCTGTTTCCTCGACTTGTCAAAAGCTTTTGACAGAGTGGAGTATGATATCCTATGGAAAAAGCTGGAGGAAACAGGCACCCCGGCGGAAGTAGTGCGTTTACTTAAACACTGGTACCATAACCAACTAAACCAGGTGAGATGGGCCGATGGTATGTCTTCCGAATATAAGCTTGAATGCGGGCTAAGGCAAGGGGGGCTGACGTCTCCCAAGCTGTTTAATTTATATATCAATGAGCTGATAGCCGGACTCAGCAGCATGCATGTGGGGTGTCATGTAGATGGCGTCTGTATAAACAACATCAGTTATGCAGACGACATGGTGCTGCTGAGTCCGTCGGTCAGTGCATTGAGAAAACTGTTGGCGGCTTGTGAGGCGTATGTTCAAGGTCACGGGCTCCAGTACAACCCAAAAAAAAGTGAGGTGATGTTATTTAAGGGTGGAAGGAGAAAGGTAACCTTTACACCTCAAGTTAGGCTGCAAGAGACCCCCCTTTCTTTTGTGGATAGGTTCAAATATCTAGGTCACGTTATAACTCATGACATGAGTGATGACCTAGATATTGAACGTGAGCGCAGGGCATTGGCAGTTAGGTCGAATATGCTTGCCCGCAGGTTTGCTCGATGTTCCACCGACGTCAAAATACTACTGTTTAAAGCGTACAGTCAATCCTTCTACACGAGCAGCCTGTGGGTAAAGTACACCAAAAGAGCCTACAATGCCCTGCGAGTACAGTATAACAATGGCTTCAGAATGTTGTTGGGACTGCCTAGGTGGTGTAGCGCGTCGAGTATGTTCGCCGAGGCTCGCACGGACGGTTTTCAAGCCGTCATACGCAAGAAAATCGTCTCGATGCTGGGCCGACTTAGGGGGAGTACCAACAGCATTCTGAATGTCATTGCAGACAGGTATGACTGCCCAATCCTATCGCACTGGGTCGGTCAAATAAGATCAGTGGCGATATTTACATTAAAATAAGTATAGTGTAATTGCAAATACCTAACTACCTAACTACTACTAATGTAATTTATTTCGATTAAAAGTAATGTATTGAATGTAATTTATTTATCTGTAATTAATGTAGTATTAAATGAAATTATTTGATTATGATTATTATGATTAATGTATTTAATGTAATTTAATGAAAATGTGAATGTAATTAATTTAACTTATTAGTAATTGCGATACTAACATACCTAGGTTAAGAAACTTACTAACAATATATGGATGTGAGTCCGAAATAAAGATACATCTTTATTCAGGCTGGGTTGCACCAAACCGTCTGTAATCGTAAGCGGTGTTCGCACTCACTCACTTCTTTAAAAAAATGGCTTCCATCAAATTTATGATGATTTCGCCAATATCACGTGTTCAGTGACGTTGTTCGGTAACGACGCCATGACAGTAGATAGGTATTGTACGGTAATGTAATGGATTCTGCTCGTCGTCGCCCCGGGCACGTGTGCTCACCAACGCGGCGACGACCAAAATCCAGCGGTGTTCGTCAAATCTGATTATATGGAAAGTTTGACAAGTTTCTATGGGATGACAGCTGCCGGTGCCATATTTGACGATGACCGGTCTGTGTTCGTACGTTGGTGCAACTGACCCTAATTAGGAATTTTTATCATGTTCTTACAGAAAGGAGCTTTATCACTCTATGAAAAACATCCACCATCCATCTCGTTGGAAGCCAGTCCTGTCAAGCTGGTCTAATTTGACAGACATTCAGATGTACCTACTCTTTGTTCACTCAAAAGTAATGATTGCAAGGTTATATAATTTTACTACTCGACTTTGACCTGCTTTGACTTTGTGAAACATGCTCATAATAATGGCTGGCAACTGGCAAGTCCTTTCAATTTTATTGATTTAAAAAAAAAAAAAAAAAAAAAAAAAAAAAAAAAAAAAAAAGTCAATAAAAGGATCACAGGAAAGGATCAGGTCAGGATAAAAGTTTAGTTTAATTATATAGTGAAAATTTCTGAATTGTCAAGTAAATATAAATCGGACTTTAAAGGTGTAATTTTTTTAACAATGACAATATGTGATTTAAGTATTTGAAAAAATAAGCAATTTTTTTAGTAAGAAGCACATAATCCAGTAGGCTTAAGACTACGAGTCGACGATGTTTCATACTCAGCGACAGCGACAAGACAAATGGATCGCAAACACTTGGCCTGGAAACATCTAGATGTCGTTAGAGAGCGCTGACCCTCATTGAATTTCCGGACCTAACTGTTGTATATAGACGCTTCACGATATAAAACTCTGAAGAATCGTTTATATAATAGTAGTTTATGCAATAGCTACTTAATGAGAGGCATTAAAACACGAATGTTGCAGTTTCTTACTTTAGCGTAAGCAGACTGTCTGTAGTCATTCATACAAGTAGAAGTTACAAATGCTGAAGGATGAACACTCGCAGAGTCGGAACCATCAGATGGTCATAAAGAGTAGTCAGCATTCGCTGTTGCTGACTACTCGTTAGCATAATTTAATTTATTCAAAATAAGCACCTATTGTTAAAGGATAATAGGTAAAAATAATCATTAATCAATGAGTATCCGCTGACATGACTCATGTTTGGACTGCCTGATCTCCACATGGAAAAGCCTAGACAGAACGCTTGTATGGATTTAACATATAGTTACTGTAATAGTACCTGAATTAAAGTATTTATATAGCATTTAGATATTACTTGTACACTTTCATTACATATAATACAACATTTAAAATTTAAACATCACTCATTTACTACAGCGTTTAACTTCACTTTGACGCACCCGAAAACTCCCTGTTTTGAGTAAATAAATTAGCAGCAGGTCCTAATGACTCTCAAGCACCCTTGCGAAGTGCAAATCTGGGAGCTTAACCCCCGAGGTAAAGGGGTACCCTTTTTGCACCCTTTGATGGCTTGAGCATCCTCCATCCTCTCAGATTACGCAAAGTTCAGGTTAATGACGTTGCTTTTACTGAGAAGTTTGTGCCATGCATATGCATGTACGATACAGTACGTCTTGGGAATAAAAATAGGCTACTAAAAACATTACACTTCCTTTAGGTTTGCCCTAGTTGTGCCAAAAGGATACAATTAAGTTCAGTGTAAGATATGCACTTAGATATACATATTATATCATACATTTTGGAGGGACGCTCTTGTATCTTTTATTTATTATAATAGACTACATGAAAGACTAGTTTTATTGCCTTATTGGCCGAATCACGTGGTTTGGTTTGTTTACCATTGAAATGCCTATCCAGATTATAGTAGTCATATTTCTTTTAATGAACCTTGCCTCCATTAGTAATCCTAAAGTTCATCATGGCGCACTTTTCAGCTAACATTTGTCTACCTACTTTTCTTAATTTTGTCTGTATCTGTAAAAAATATGTACTAATAACTGTTTATTGTTTCAGGTAAGGACCGTAGTCAGCTGCATGGCATGATTTGTAGACGAGTGACATTTGCACCGCCCCGGTAAGATCCCACCTCAATCAGTCTTTGTAGACAAGAAAACTTCAAGTCATCACTTAGAGCTGGTTCCAACTTGTCGGATGTCGAGGCCGGATTTTTATCGGGTGTGGGCGCTTCATACAAATTGGTGTCCGGCAAGTGTGAATAGCTTCATATGAACTGTTCTGCTTCCATGTCATGTTCCAGTACATCCGATTAAAATCCGGGTGCGACATCCGACAAGTAGGAACCTGGCTTATTGTAATCGTGTTTGTCGAATAACAAAAACAACATTATTCGGCTGGCTATTAATACGTTTATCGTGTGATAAATGTGGGATATGTAATTTTTGATGTGTATGGTGCTGGCTGTTGGATGATAAGTAAGGAAAGATCAAATGCGCTTTCAATGCTATTTCGGGATGGTAAAAGAGTGACGGATGATGCGCATGAGAAAATATGTTATATAAGATGATTATTTCTAAACAAGTCTCGTTTACGTTTTCTGAACACATGTGATGGCCATAATTGTGACATGCTAAACAGAAAGCTATCGTCGTCACTTTCTGTCAAGCAAGCGGTGTAAAGCGGTGTGGAGCTAAGGACCTACTGAAAACGAAGTATCTTCTTCTCTCTCGCACTTACTAATTCGAGCGATCTGTCGCTCGAATGACGATGATGATGATGTGAGATAGTTCGTTTTCGGTTCGGCAGGCCCTCTGAATGCTTCACCTTGTCATTGTCACACGATAAACGCAACGATCATAGGCCAAACGTTTTCTTGTCGATAAAGCGTATTTATATGTGGTGGTGGTTGTTTTATTAAAAAAATATACGTTCCAATGTCACAATAGCAATGATCATCATCATTATTTAGAGGTAGAGAATTCGTCACTCATCACTGTTTACTACCTGCCTCTTGACTTCCTCATGCCCAAGACAAGATAGACCTTCCTCTACTCTCTTGCCTTTTATTGCCTTCTTGCGTGATGATAATTTAACCCCATGAAATGGGAATGAAGTTTTCCGTCAAGTATCCCACCGTTTCCTCACAGTAATTGGCCTATTTATGGACATTCCATCGCACGCAAGCCGTCGTCGAGGTAATAACTTAATCCCCGCATGATTCGGATGATTGCTAATGTCACGACAGACGATAGATGTTTTGACATTTGAGTCGGTTTCAAACGCAATCGTGTTGAGTTAGGCTGGAGTCATGAATGAAGCCTTCAGCGATTATTGACTTGGTTGGTACTGTTGGTAGCTATGTTGTGTGAGTTTGAAATCGCAAATTAAACCTGCTCATGTTCAGACAAAGTTCCTGGTATCGTAACAATTTTCAAGCTGAAATTTAATGTTATCATCAGGTTGTTCTTTCGTGTCTGGGATTTCAAAGGCTCTAAAATCTAAGATAACCTGCAATGGCGGCCTTAGGGTGTGCCAGCCGCCCGGAGTCCTATAGCGCATATAGAGTCCTACGTAATATCCGCTTAACGACGCAAGCAGCATCAACCCAAATAAGATCCTCGCAAAGATATGATGCAACGGGGCTGCCCGGATCCGCGTAATGTCTAGCCGCATCTGATCACCAGAGAGTCTATCTATAGTTAGTCTAGCTAGCATAACTAGCATGGTGCAATGTCGCGTTGCGGTCGACTCATTGACTGACATGATCATTGAGGATAGATTTTCACTACTCGCATAACGTCGTGGCGATGCTTTAGCACCGGAAGGTTTTAACTACTTCAATAATCGCTTGTATTCACAATTGAGTTGATTTATTTTCTCCGCTTAACTTCAAGCACAGCCTTACTCGCGGAAGTCATGCGTTCCCTTGTAAGGGTGACTCGGCGAGTGCTCGTGTCACGGTGCGCTCATAAGTTATAAGCTATGTTTGCATATGATTATCAGTTATTAATATCTGCGCGCGCGCACGATGCTTCCAAAAGTGGCTGGCCTGTCACCGCGCAGACGACTATGGGCATAATATGGCTTGATTTAGAACTAGTTTTCCTTGTTTATGGTTTTCCGCTATGTTCTTAGACACGCTTTTTTGTTCTTTATCTTGTTATTGCAGTGGTAATACTTCTGAAAGTCCTCGTTTATTACGTACATTTATAGAAACGATGACGCGGTTTATGCAGATTATGAGTCGAACCAAAAATTAGTTAATAGTAGTTTATGCAACTGGTACATAATGAGGGGCATTAAAATGCCTAATTATGTACAGTTGCATACATTACTACATCTTATCTACACACATATTATAACTACTCTAAGATGGGTTCAGAAACCGTAGTAAATATAAATACAATAATTGTGTTAATACAACCTTTTTTGCACGGTTGCGGAAATATCGAAATCAGAACTGGCAACCGATACCTGAATGTTATTTTAAAAAGAAAGAGTCCCTATTCTGGTGTGGTCATGTCGTTCTAGCTCAAATTTCGTGCATATATACTAAAAAAACATCGGGCTGACATTTCGCATCGACTGAATTTGAATTTTCAGTGATACTAGAATAGGGACATGTAAACTTTGACATTTAAATTTTGACAGCTTTGTTTGACGTTTAATATTTTAACATCATATATGAGATTAAAATGAAAATTATATTACTGCTGTAGCCTTAGCCACAGATAAGAAAATTGCCATAAATTCATTGAATGTTGAAATGAGAGTCATTTTCTACGGTTTCCGAACGCATATTAGAGGATTTATGATATGTGTGTAGATAAATTAACTTAACAATATGTTCCGTTCCACTTGAGGCCGATTTTTCAAACCCCAGATAAAAACGCCCCGGTTAAAATTATGACTGTCTTTTTCTGAAGTCAAATCAAAGAAAAAATAGAAATAACATTTATCTGACAGATGCTTTTGACTGGGGATTGAAAAATCGGCCATTGGTCTCCTATACTATACAATGCCTAGTGCAGGGGCCTTTATTGTAAAATCACCTGCTAAATAAATATAAGTCTTACACGTCCGTAAA
Source organism: Cenopis cana (assembly GCA_951800055.1). Taxonomy (NCBI): domain Eukaryota; kingdom Metazoa; phylum Arthropoda; class Insecta; order Lepidoptera; family Tortricidae; genus Cenopis; species Cenopis cana. Next base: position 5,245,998 of record OX637495.1, read on the forward strand.
TATGTCCACAGGATTAGTGCGCAAATCTAAATCTGTGTATGAACTAATAAAATGAAACCGTCACGTAAGCGACATTCTCGTGGAACACCCATTTACCTACATAATATACCTAACTCGCGAAACTACCGTCGTTGTCCACAACTCCACACATGTAGATAGCGTGGGCGGGCGGATGAGATAACGTATCTCGCGCGAGATGATTGTCCTCGCACTTATGGGACCGCCTCTGTAGACCGTATGGATGCGCGTTGTCAAATAAAATAAAAAAGGTGGACAATCTTACACAAATCAAGCTAGTCCCAAACTAAGCAAATAAATTGTATAATGAACGCAGAATCGTGCCATGGAGATAATATAACTTTCGATGAAATGTGCCCCCCGTCACATCCACATGCTTGTAAATATTCTGGCTATTTGTATATCTATTCGTACGGTTATCAATTAAGTTAGCTCAAACTTAAGCCGATCGATATTGCGACCAGGCAATATAGGGTAAATCGCCAGTACCTGGCCTCTTAAGAAAATGTCATTCACTTACTAGCCACGGAATTTGTGCAGTGAAGACCGCCTTCAACAAAATAAAATACATGAAGTCAGCTCTAAATCCAGTTCAATTGTATTTATTTAATTGCAGAAATACCAAGAATTAGTTGTTTAGTGTATATTTTTGCGAAGTGGCCAGTTATTGGGGGGGTGGCCAGTTACTGGCGATTTACCCTATATCAATTTCAGCAAGCAGAAACGATGAATCACCACGCTTGTGCTCTGACTGATGAGTTGTTACCGATCAATTCGCATATGACTAAAACTCACTGAAAATCAGCGCCGCGGCTTGCCGTGGCATTATGCTGAGTGGGGTGCCATTTTAGCGTTGCATCTTTATAATATGTTTATATCTTTAAACGAGCAATTCTTGTATATTTATTTATTTATATATTTATTTCGAGGATCTCGGAAACGGCTCTAACGATTTTGATGAAATTTGGTATGTGGGGGTTTTGGGGGACGAGCAATCGATCTAGCTAGGTCTCATGCCCGAGAAAACGCCAAATAATGTGTGTACTTTTTTTATTTTTAATGCATGCTAAATACCTAAATATATCTGCTTTCTTCTTTCTTTCTTATATCGGATAATAATCCAACAGTGAAGGTTTGCTGATTTTATTTATCGAAATTATATGATATCAACGATTTTGTCTATAAATATAGACCGATCAATGCAATTATCACTACTATAGTACCGTACCTAGGTCTTGTTCTCGGGAATAGTTTGATGTCTGAATACCGAATTCGTGCGAAGCATATATCTATATGGGCTCATTTCGTGTTCAGTTATTTTTGAGAATTGAGATTGAGAACATTTTATATTCAAAATGCTAAAAGCAACAAAATAAGCTGTACATAAAACGGACAGAGACAGACACAAGAATAATAAATTCTGTGAAACAACTATGAAACAAACTTCTCGACTGCATCCGCATCATGGGCTGTCAAAATGCCAACTGTCAGAATCGATTTAATCAACTTTAAAACGTATGATTAACTGCAAAAAGGTTTATTTTCCTTTGGACAAAGCACCACGATAATCTGCGTTCATTGCATCAATGGAATATTATCGCGATCTCTTATACCACACCGTCGCGCTCAAAACTGAACCTAAAGCTTTAAGGGTTAGAGTTGGTATTTTAAATACGGTCGAGGAAACTACGAGATTTTGATGTTTTCTTTGAATATATCAGAAACGGGGGATGTCAAAACTTTGCCCGTCGCGGTAATGTTATGAATTTGTGATCTACTGTTGATGTCTGCAATAACTTGGTGCTATCTTTGTGTTATGCCTTAACTTATGTGCGTTTTGTATGCAAATTTCGTTCAGCACAAGGATGTCGGCTGTTGCCAACGTGGAAGTTGCATAGCTAAAAAGACAGTGATTATCTTTAAATTCTTTAGGCATGAGTTCACTGCTAGAGATTAGCATTTGGTTTTGTTCAATCTAGTAAAAACGTGGTAATATTTAGAACTTTTATTTCCTGACATGTTAATCTTGACAAATATCCCGTGCAAGTTACACCATAAATATGTACTTACTATAATTTATCTTGTGTAAATTTTGTAAAAAGAGCCCTTGATTAAGAGGCTGTATACTAAAGTGGCGGCGCGTCAAAAATATTCTTAGTAAAGCCGGAAATAATTTGCCTTTATTATTCTTTATTAGCTGTAGTAAAAGAACTAGACTGACTGAAAATTAGGCAAGCCGGTGGGAATCGAGTTGCATGGACGCTCCGCCACTGATATACTGGCACAATAATATCTGGGGGTACGGCAGTGCCCCCGCCAAGTCGAGCTTTGTATTTTATATGACAATGCAATAATAAATAGAGCTATTCTGATGATGCGCTGTAATGTAACGAAATGTTAAGATTCCCTCATAATACTTCGAATAAGAGGTTTCGTTTTAGTACACAAAGGACATATATGTTATTTGAAAATCGCGAGGTAAAGTTACCCACTAACATTGTAACTAACTAAGCGACTGTTCTTAGAACCAACTCCGTAGACTATAACCCGCCATCTAAACAGTTATGCAGCTTATGTTCCGACTACACCGTTTAGATAACCGAGCAAGGAATATTCAATTCACCCATTTGCATCCATTAACATCAGATGGGTGCTATTGGCTGTTTCATGACCCAGCCACAATGCTTCAGCTCTCACATATTCATATGAACATATGCACGAGTCTTAACTTTGCTGAATGGGTGTGTTTGCGAAATGTAATTAGCCCTAACCCTAAAAGTTACGGAGACATTTTCATGTTGCTTGCATGGGTCAATGAGGTTACTTTTTTGTTTATTTGCAGTTCTTGTAGTGAGATGAAACCATTAAAAAGCAGTAAAGGAATTTTGGTCGCATCATTAAAGTGAGAACGAAGATGTTACCATTACATGTGATTCTAATAAGTGTGCAACATGCGAGATGTCACATGCATGAAAACATTTTTACTACGATCTTTGAATGTACTATACTTGTTGTGATCAAATTTTGGAGTCTTTTCGAGATGATGATATATTATTCATCATTACATTAGGTTTCAATGTTATGAAACACATAAGTAGAACAATTATGTCACAGTAGTAGCTCTAGTATAAGTTTTTTGAAACATTAACTAATTCGAACGCGTTTGCGTTTTGTCTCAAAATGTATGAAAGTGGTATGAAAACGTGAACAGCGCCTCTGGTGGTCACTAGTGGAAACTGAAACAGCGAGTATAACATTTGTTGCTAACCGATGAACGCGCGTATTTCAAACTCGGTGAGAGCGTTTTCATATATTTTGAGACAAAACGCAAACGCGTTCGAATTAGTTAATGTTTCGAAAAAACTTATACTAGAGCTACAGGTGTAGTGTGCAGGGTTTATTGTGTATGCTCCGAAGAAGTAATTCTCTACTCACTCTCATCGAACCGTTGCGTTGACATTTTATGAATGAACATGAAAATTTCCTTGTGAAATCAGTCTCAAGCTTATCATAAATATTCCTACTTTTGAATAAATCTTAATTTCTTTTTATGTAGGCTGCATCCTACAGTATGCATTTAAGTTGTAGAAATCTCTTTTAAGTAAGTAACCAGAAATTGTCTCCGCAATAATACGACAGTGTTTTAATTCAAAACCGCAGTCCAGCTAGATCAAGCCATCAAGCCTGTTGAATTGTGAAGACATCAGACATGTCGGTGAATATTATTCCGCGTACTCTTGACCGCTCGATGGCTCTCGGAAGTGTGTATAAATATTTGGATTTGGACGAGCACCACTGAGATCAGCCTACGCTGTCTTAGTTGCATTAAAATACGGACAACACGGTTATATAAGATGTTAGTAATAGACAGCTTTATTTCATTTGATTTTCAACCTTAAAGGCGTGCAATTAAAAGCCCATACTAATATTATAAATACAAAAGTATCTCTGTCTCACGTCTCACGCTTTAACCGCTGAACCGATTGAGATGAAATATGGTATGGATATAGCTTTAACTTTTTTATTTCGGAAATTATCCTTTAAGAGTCTGGTAGTTTATGTGGAAGGGCGATCTAAGTTAGCGTCCGAAATAAAAGTACCAAAATTATATTTAAAATTATCTGAATTCATCAATGTAGAGTGTCAATATAAAAATGTATTCATTACTATTACGGGTGAGCCGTGAGCCATGGTTGTTGGATGTGTGGAGATATTATACATGCACTTGCACATTGTCCATGTGTGCGTCAGCGTGTACTTACACGAGCTATGTGTTCACATTTTCTATGTGTTCGTATGTGTCACAACTTCAAACTAACCCGCGATTGTGAGTTAAAAGTACTGTACTTATTACTGAAGCAGTAGGTAAACAACCTTCCTGTTTCTAATGCCTGTTACAAACTGACTCCTCTCGAGTAAATGTATATGATGCTAATTATGAAAACGGAACTTTATGCTAAACATAGGAAGGTATATTTTATAAAAACACAGTTTATTATGAATAGTAGACGATATCTGAGTGCGAGTTAGTACGAGCTAAGTTTTAAGCTAACTACGAACTTTAGTTTTCCTTGTTCCGCTATTTTATGGAAGTTGCTGAAACGTGGTATTTGCATATTAGTATTCTTGTATATGCAGATATGCTATTAGTAAATAATATTTTGCGTTGTTTTGTTTGGTATTTGAAACTGTCTGCCTTTAGTTTTAAAAGCTGATTGATTTTTATCACCTCTAATGAAAGAAATTTGATTGAACATTAGAACGTGTACTGTAAATTGTAAGACCATATGTAATTGTATACGCTAAGTTAGCATACACTTGCTGTGCTAGCATAAAAGGTAAGAAGTTAAATATGATTAATTTGGAAAGTTAAAATGACCAACTTCCATGTACCTACTTATCACAAACACCCTGTGAATAAAGTACTGTAAAAATAATAATTAAGTCTAGCTTAAGATACACATCGTCTAGACCCCCTAGATTCTCATCTGTCGTCCATATTTTATCAACACGTAACGTTATAGTTCAACAACATATGAACACAGCAGATGTGTAACAGCATTGTTATAATAAACCACATATACTATTTGCGGATAATTTTTTTAAATAATGTAAAACGTCCTATAAAGGAGTAACATTTTATCTACACTTTCACAATTTAATATATCTAGGATACGGGAAAATAAAAAGGTTACACGGGTAGTTAACGCGGGTCTTCTGTTCCGTGTGTAATAAAGTGTATTTGGATTGTATTGTATATAAAGATAATTAACTAATAGAATAAAAGTCCTTTATATGAAATTCATCATCCTCCTAGCGTTATCCCAGTACAGTTGCATCCTGAAGGATGCCTGGGGTCCGCTACCTAATCCCAAGATTTGGCGTAGGCACTAGTTTTTACGAAAGCGACTGCCATCTGACCTTCCAACCCCGAGGGGAAACTAGACCTTATTGGGATTAGGCTTTGTCAAGTGAGTGGGCAACTTGACTGTTAGAAGTTCTCAAGCCGCCCGAAGGCCTCCAACTTGGCTTAACGACTGCTGCCATAGACAGCAACCGGGATCAACTGCTTAACGTGCCTTCCAAAGCACGGGAGCGCTCAGTTAGTAACCACTCAAAGCGGTCACCCATCCAACTCCTGACCGATGCCCACGTTGCTTAACCTTAGCAAGCGCAAGCGGTACGCAGGCGCCGCTGGGCCACGAGCGCTCCTCAAAAGTCCTTTATATGAAATTGTTGTGTGAAATTAAATACTGCAACCAGTTCTCTTTTGATTTGCTATAATACAGCCTTGGCCAAAAGTGTTGAGCACCCCTTATTTTCCTTTGTAACTTATAAAAAAAACTATTATTTTTTAATTACAAAAATGCACATTGACGTAAAATATGAAAAAATATATACTAAAGAACACCTAGAGAACTTTAGATAATATCATTTCGAAGTAGCTATTGCTAACTGAAGACTAAAAATAGACGGGTTTGCAATAAAAGGACAAATTGCATTTTTATCCGTGCAATTATCTTTAACGTCAACGAAAGTAGCTAGTTTTTGAAAGATATTTAATTTTCTTTAATAAAAGGATATGAAATGCTTGATTGAAAGTTTAACTTTTATATGGAAAACGTGTGAGTGCTCAACACTTGGCCAAGGCTGTATATACGTCATATTATGTAACTTTGAAGTAATAAAATATCAGTGACTCATAAATTTACATCGAGTGAATTCGAGTGAGAGGGGACCATATAGCGGAATCGGCCATAACATAAGTGAATAGGAATTTTAATATTTAAGTCTTATTCCATCTGCAATGGCAGCGTTGGCGACGCGCCAGCGTTGCAATTGCTAGCCATAGAGTAGGCTATTTCAATTTAGAAAGCAAATTGTAACACAACTGCCACCCAAACATGAGGCGAGGTATCTATCTGTGACATATCTGTGTTTATTTAATACCTAGGAAACAGGTAACGCGACAAGTAGTGTTTCTGTCTACGGCTGATACCTGATTTCTAATCAATCTGAGGTCTGAAATTAGATCATAACATAATGATCTTAGCTTTAGAAAAGGATTATATAACTAATCAGGATTGAATACAAACACAATAGATAGCGTGACAATAAATCAACAAATAATCCAGCTACAGTAATACATCCATACTGCAGTTTTCTCGTACCACTTGAATCCTTGAAGCAAATTCGCGCGCACAACATAATGTATGCAGCGACACCGCATAAAGTCATAGAAAGCAACCAGTTATTACGCATATAAACACCATTGAATATTTACAAGTGTCGCCTCTGTACGTCCATGTCTATAAACATGCACCTATACGTTCCAGTTCTTATGTCTGGGGAATAGGTTTTAAAATTGTTTAGATAATTTTAGAATTGTCCTTACATTGTCGTCGGGGCATTGAACCTGAGAATATCTCACATGTTTTATGTACAATAAATCTCGTTGAACGCATTTTTTGGCACGATGTTCGTTCTTTTATGCTAGGAAGATTATTTGGTTGATGGATATATTTCTTGTTTTACTAGGTTTTGCGTTTGAAACTTGTCGAGTATTTTCAACAATTTTATATGGTACATTGTACGTCTGGCACATTCGACATTCTGCAGCGCGACGCTTGTGTTACGAAACTGTCGAATTCGCTTGTCTATTCAATGTAAACAAACCCATAAGTCATAACATAAAATAAAATTAACCAATTGAACATTAATTTTATTAGTCTACATTGCTATGCTTTTGTTCCAGCGTGTGTGAAGGGACGTATGGTGAGGTGATTCGAGACAGATAGTGAATATAGTATATAGTGCGTGTCATCTACGAAGATGCGAGAAGGCGCAAGGATTAGTATGAGATTCGCTGTGGAGTGAGTAGAGTGGAAATAAGAATGACAAATTCTATAAAAATATCGTCTATGGGACCTTAATACTAACATCTATCTCAAGATTACTTGCATGCAACAAGTATGCAAATCGGGGGAGAAAATAAACAAATTACGAACAAATACGGCTTTAAAGTTTTATGAACGACCTTGTTTGTCGATTGAAAGGCCTTCGTATTGCCCTGCCTTATACGGCAACGCGTTTCAAACTCGTCTTCGGCTCGCGTTTAAAATGACGTAACCATCATATCTAGCATATGAACACGTGTCCTTTTGTTTTAGAGGTGTTGATTGTGATACAAGTTTTATACTCCGGTGCTTAGAATTAAAATAATAATTGACTGCCGGCCAGGGCAATATTCTCGTGATGAGATGAGCACGATTGTATGCGACGTGCTTTGACATTATCAATGCAAATGTATTAAATTTATTTTATCTACACACATATCATAAATCCTCTAATATGCGTTCGGAAACCGTAGAAAATGACTCTCATTTCAACATTCAATGAATTTATGGCAATTTTCTTATCTGTGGCTAAGGCTACAGCAGTAATATAATTTTTAATTTTAATCTCATATATGATGTTAAAATATTAAACGTCAAACAAAACTGTCAAAATTTAAATGTCAAAGTTGACATGTCCCTATTCTAGTATCACTGAAAATTCAAATTCAGTCGATGCGAAATGTCAGCTCGATGTTTTTTTAGTATATATCGCACGAAATTTGAGCTAGAACGACATGATCACATCAGAATAAGGACTCTTTACTTTTTAAAATAACATTCAGGTATCTGTTGCCAGTTCTGATTTCGATATTTCCGCGACCGTGCAAAAAAGGTTGTATTAACACAATTATTGTATTTATTTACTACGGTTTCTGAACCCATCTTAGAGGATTTATAATATGTGTGTAGATAAAGTAATGTATGCAACTGTACATAATTAGGCATTAAAACACTCGTGTGACCTTATTATGAAACTCGCCTTCGGCTCGTTTCATAAAACACACTCGTGTTTTAATGCCCCTCATTATGTACCAGTTGCATAAACTACTATTACTTCAGTTAAGTTTCCAGAAACACGATATATTAAGACTTTGTACGGAACCCTCGGTGTGCTAATCGGACTCGCACATAACATGTTTTTTATATACATAGGTATAGTTCGTACAAAACTGTAAGGCCAAGTGTTGTCAAATTAACGCAAGCAAAAATCTACCTTACAGTCAGAGCTCTAAGTCTAGTTTTGCTTGCGTTCGTTTGACAGAATTTAGCCTTAGAGTTGTGTCCGAACTATACCTGATTTTTCTCTCATCGTCGAATATTTAACATGGCCCGATTGGCCGCGAGTATTGCCCTTCGGAATAGCCTAGACACGTCATCGTCATTTACTTGTTCTCACCTCACACGAATCGATTACCATTCCTGTTGATCGATCGATCGATATGGTGGTGTTAATGGGATTGTATAATTATAATTACAATCCGTTTTCTTCCTTAAACGCGTCATATAAGTGATTGTTAGATGTACTTACATTACACGGATAAAATAATTTTATTGATACAAGTTGCATCATATTTCCATCCTCATAGGTCTATTTTAGGTTTGTACTAAAAATATGAGATAATATATATAAATAATTGTTGGACATAAGTTAATTGATGATTGCCTAATTAATGATGTCCCGCAACCTTCAGTATCCAACATCTTTCATGATACCTTCATTAAGTCAATAATTTTAAAAAAAATCTCTAATATAATATTCACGTAACAATCAAAGCACTTAGTTGCCCCTATTTTCTTTTGAGTAGTATATTTAGAGGTAGCTTGAGTTTTATCGGTATAGATAGTTTCTCTCCTTCGCAAAGGTCAGGAACGAAAAGTTTTCAATATGTATATCTCCTGGTTCGGTTCGCCTGCTCAGCCATTTTCGCCCTGATAACACGGTTCAATGCGTCCTTCATTGGTCAATTTGGGGTCGCAGCGTGATATCGAATTATCGACACCCTTTGCCATGCAAATGTCGTTTGTTGACGAAAATTTCCTGGACTGCCTTCATATAAACATTATGTTATGGGTGGATTCCATTAGGCTTATAGGTTTGTGAGGAAATTGGTCAAACTTCTATTATGCTTTTATGTTCGTTACTCTTTCGATCAAAAACTACCCCTAGTTATTCAAATTTTTAAACTCTCGTGCTTTTAACACATACTGGGACGACAGTTCTGCCGCGACGCGAACAACGAATATGCCCGGTGCAACTCATGTCGAAAGGTTCGGAAATTAAGGTTAATAATTATCGTACCTACATAAATATCGCGTTAGACCCGTTTATACACATCTTTTAAGCATATTGAGATTCGCAGTTGACTGACAATATCTGATTGAAAATTGATATAACCATCTCTTCCTGAAAAGGGGATTTAAAAGAAATTATCCTGTGAAATACCCAGCATGAGCATTAAATTATTGTAGCACATAGGTTATAGGTTGCGCCTGCGTACCGCATGCGGTATCTAAGGTTAAGCAACGTGGGCAGCGGTCAGGACTTGGATGGGTGACCGCTTTGAGTGGTTACTGAGCGCTCCCGTGCTTTGAAAGGCACGTTAAGCCGTTGATCCCGGTTGCTGTCTATGGCAGCAGTCGTTAAGCCAAGTTGGAGGCCTTCGGGCGGTTTGAGAACTACTAACAGTCAAGTTGCCCACTCACTTGACAAAGCCTAATCCCAATAAGGTCTAGTTTCCCCTCGGGGTTGGAAGGTCAGATGGCAGTCGCTTCCGTAAAAACTAATGCCTACGCCAAATCTTGGGATTAGGTAGCGGACCCCAGGCATCCTTCAGGATGCAACTGTACTGGGATAACGCTAGGAGGATGATGAGGTTGCTCACAGAGGATATTGTACTATACAAATGATACAGTAAATCCAACGTTGACAGTGCTCAAAATCTCAACAATTCGAGACTTAGGCACAGAACACACATAAAGCATTTGTCTTGCAGCTATTGCATGTCGTTGTCGCATAAATCATGAACGAACTAAAAGATGATTAACATTCTTGTCATGTTTATGTTTTCTACATTCAACCGTCTCATTATTTGACTTCGGTACATTTGGAAGCGAGGATACACAGATTTAAAATTCAGTCCCAGTTGCAAGGCTAAAATGCCTTTAATATTTAAATCGTATTGTTGTAGGTGTGTCGTTGAGCGAAGCGATACCTTTGGGACAGGCATTGAACATGCGTCGGTTTTCTTAAGTAATATTAGTATCTACACGTTTTTGCAGTATCTGCAGTTATGTATAAGTAAATTAAATCATAATTATTTCTTTAAGTAATGGGTTCGATTCGTCTCCGTTATAAGTGTCAGTGTCGTAGATTTTTTTAACCTGGCTGTGTTTGTAAGCGAGTGCGCGATTGGAGAGTGGCTTGGGGAAATTCTAGAGGAAACCTTCTACACGACCACGCGGGCGGCTTAAACACCGGAATACTCTTAGAGTTTGCGCTCCAGTGAGATTGGTTTCCTTTAACTTAATTTGTACACACTACCAACCTTACATAACGTGAGTACCATCAGTGGCGGCGCGTCAAAAATATTCTCAGGGAAGCCGGAAATACTTGGCTTTTCCTATTCTTCATGAGCCGTAGTAAAAGATCTGGACTGGCTGAAAATTAGGCAAGCCGGTGGGAATCGAGTTGTATGGACGCTCCGCCACTGAGTTGTACCATAGCATAGCTATAAAGACATTAATTATCCCTCGCAAAACGGCCAGACATTACTTTAATGTACTGTAGTTTTGTAGGTAGATATCGAGTAGGCATAACATATCGTGCTAACGATTGAGTGAATCATTCGGTCACGTTTAAGAATACATTTGGCAGCTTAAGTCTGAGTCTTAAGGTTCAATACCGTTTATTTTTTGTTCTCAATCCGTATTTTAAGTGTATAGAGACTTAATGCTTTTTTTCATCGGTATAGGTTGGTGTGTCAGGTTTATAGCTCTCATTTGGACAGGTCAAGGTTTCATCCGATGAACACTTCAATGATTATGAGATGAGTTTGTATTGGGATCTTGGGTGTCCTGATAATCTTTACACGTCGTCACGTGCCAAGTTTATTATACTTCCCATCAACCGTACTTGTTACCAGTACTGTTCAAGTACGGTTAAACCTAACCATGCCCACACTTATGATAGGATCCGGTGAGCGATGTGCGAAGGAAGATGTGTAGTTTTACATTAGACTAGTCAACCATGCGAGGCATCAAATGTATGCAACGCACATGTCTCGTGGATATTGCCCTTAGGTAAATTAAAAATTGTTGTTATGTCGTCAGTTTCATAGCATACACCGCAATTCATAAAGTATCTCTAAAGTATACGATGATAAGGAATTTTGAACCCAAAGCTGCCACGAAAGTACCATATCCCGTTTTTCTCTAATTTCTCTATCACATAATTCCACTTTGAGACTCTCCAAGGTCATTAATTTTTGTCCTTGTAATCGCGTGATAAACTGACCAAAAAAGGTTTAGTGCGAGGTCATTTGAAAATAGTTGGTACTTTAATCTTATGTGATATGTATATTGTTTTAACCTGTTTTGTGTACAATAAAGTGCTTACATACATACATACATACTCTATTTCGCTCTACTTGATGTGAGATCAGAACTTATTAAGAAACGTATATTAAATACACATTATTTATTAATGTCTTTGAGAGGAGTTAAAAATAGCTGACACTTGTAAAATAACCGCCGTTCCCGGTTATTACCGCGTCCACATATTATTGTTATGTATTGTTCGATGTTTCTGATCGCTATAACGGTTTAATGGGCCCCAAATGATTACCAGGATACGACACAGCATAAACAACTCACCAAGCCACATAACATAACGATTCTCTAGTAACACCGCCATTTTTTGCTCCCATGATATTATGTACCTAATAATGTCATCAGCAAAAAACATATCATACACGTCAGATTTTAATTGACTACTAATTTAGCTCGGCACGAGTTCGCGTCACGTTTTAATGCATGAGAAAGGAAAACTAGGCATAATAAATCACACATACGTGAGTTGAAGGGTTACTGATAGGTGTGTCAAAACATACACAGATGTTTATACACACATGATTCTACGAGGCAATGCACGTGGGACATTTTTTCTAAACCTGTAAAGTGTCACTGCTGGGCAAAGCTCCTCCGCCATGACTTCCACTCGTCCCTGCTATGAGGAGTTTCGTCATATACAGTTGAAAAAACAAAAGTCTTCAATATGTGCATGTAAGTTACGTTCTTATTACACGGATTTATAGAAATGGACGTCCGTTTATATGTCCGACGAAATATTAAGCATAACTTTTCATGTTCACACCACAGGAAAGACACTAACCTAAATCTGTATGTTATGACTCATGTGTTTTAACGACAGACCTTAACATGGACATTTATACCAATTATACAGGTTGAGCAGTGTTCGAATACAGACTGAAAATGATAATGATGACAGTCGGAGACAAAAGTGTAAAAAACTTAATCTAAATCACCTTCCTGAAATTGTTAGAACTTCATCAAAATGAATTATCTTTTACGGGCAAAACAACCGATTAACCTAGTTGTGAAGTTTAAATGGTATCTAAAACCTTGTCAAGCATTCTATAACATGATCAATAAATCATATTCTTTCGTCCGTACGTCGAAGGTTTGTCGTGTTTGCTGTTTCCGTCTAATTAATAAGAATATTGTTATTTTATCACTAGATTGATTAAATAGAATTGAATACATATGAAGGTAGCTATTGTATGATATTACTCAGCAAAGGTCGTCAGATGCTCGGACAGAGGTAATTTTATACCTCTGTCTTTTTGCTATAGGTATATTTATTTAAACTTTATTGCACAAAACATAGGGTTGTACAAATGGTGAGCTTAATGCCAAATGGCATTCTCTACCAGCCAACCACAGGCCAAACAACAGAACACACATTTATTAGATTTCTATGTTGCGTTGCGCTGTCACACAAGATACTGCAACTTTGCACTTGTTATGGAATAATTTAGAATTAATAAGACAAATACGTGATCAATCAATGACTCGCGCGCGACCTAGTGACACATATTTTACCAATACTACCTGTGATAAAAGACTTATTTTTATGGAAAAAATGTGTAATTTAGTCCATTGCGTGTAGGCATGAGTCAGACCGAGTCAGGTTCCTTTCCCACGACACAACTGACATTGGGTGACCTATACCCATGTTTCCTGGGCGTGTCCGCATTCTGCATGTAATGTGCACTCAGATTTATGTGGTGGAACTGTAATAGTACATTAAGAAATAAGAAATAAGAAATATTTATTCGGGACAAAACAACTAACAAACTTATTACTTACCAAGGGCGATAAAACAAAGAATGTCTCAGATCGCTGGTATTTTACGCCCGAGCCGAAGGCAAGGGCGATAAGTATGCGATCTGAGGCTTTCTTTATTATCGCCCGTGGTAAGTACAAAATTTTATGTCACCCCCTGGCCAGGAAGTGGGTTTTTTCGCGCGCGGAGCGTGCGATAATGGCCACTTTATGGCTAGGTGTGACATAAAACAAGTTATGTTTTCAAGGATGTGTAATGACTAGAGCTTATTTCTTTTATTGGGGTGCGTAATGCGTTGGGATTTTTTTTACATAGGATATATTTTATGGTAACTTTTTTGCGTGTGTTCATTAAAATTCAGTGGACTGTTCGATTAAAAATCAGTTGTGTTGACTACTGAACATTATAACTATTATAAGTAAAATTACAAAAAAAAATGACCTTAGTTGTCTGGCAACGTCTCAGAACAATACCTTGATACACTTTTCCTGTATTATTAAGTTATATTAAGTCAGTCTAGAAGCCGTGTAAAACGCCGTTTATTAACCGTTATCCCCGCCATTTTACAACCGCAAACGCTGCCGGTAACTGATCGCGGCAAGATAATTTTCTTATATTAAATCCAATAAAAAACCTAAAAATAGCGCCTACAGCTGGTATGTGGACCAATAAACACCATATATGCAGGTGACATTTCGTTAACTTTTTTATTCATGTTTATTCAGGTAATAGTTTTGTAAACCGTCCTTGACTTGCGAAACATACGCCCCCGCGACATCAACAAACTCATTAACCAATTTTCTTACGTCGCTTTCGTTCTAGCAAAAGCTCGGTAAGCGTGAATGGGACGAGAGATAAAGTTGTAATGAGGTGTGTTTCTGTCTCCAGCCAGTCTCACTAGTCTCAGCCGATTGCGCGCGCGCCGCGGTCGGCTCTACGACGCGCTATTTCGAAATTCAAATTAACGAATTGACGCGTTCGAATACGAAATTTTAAACGAACGAAGTTTATCGATGTGTGAGATTGTGTTTTGTTTGACGGTGATTCTTAAGTGTTTTTTTTTAATTCGGGGATTTATGTGGCTGTCCCAATTTTGGGTCCACATGCCATGCCATATAAGTCAAGTTGTTTTATGTCTTCGGGCACTGATGATTTATTATTATTTTAATGTTAAACGTAATGATGTGCTTGTAACCATAAAACTTGGTTAAATTACAATTTAGCCTTCTAAGAAGTATAGTCAAGTTACGCTTACCATGTCCACGATGCATCTTTGTTACTTGTAATTTACTAATTACAATGTGCAATTATGTTTAGCTAGTGTAAATTAATTATACTTATAAAATCTTGTGTAATTTCAATATTATTTATCTTTGACTATCATTGTATTCAACCCTAGCCGCTAGCCAACTAGTTAACTTGCCAAAAGAGCGCCATATAAACTCCACTTTACCGTATTTAGTAACAGCAAGGCACCAGAGAGTCTGCTAAGCTTAAGCTTAAACAATACACTTTCCATTTCATTCTTCCAAATTCAAACACAATAAACACTGGCCGGTGGCGTACCATGACTCAACGCCATTAACTTAGAAAAACGAAAGTCAGACGGCAGTAAGCCGAAATTAAATAGACGCTAGCTGTCACTCGTCACTCGGGTGTGGATGCGGCTTTATTTAGACCAACGTCGGCTTATGTGGGAAGAAAGCAGTTAAATTTAACTGCCACTGGTTTGACCGAAATAGATGTTCTTTTTTAATGACGATGTTTAGGGAAAGGATGCATTTAGGACAAGATTGACAAGCGGATGTTTTTTTTGTTTTTCGTTCCTTTCTTTGGATTCAGGTCTATTGCTTAAATCGGCAACAGATTTTTATTTCCTTCGACTAAAAAAGTGGTGTATTATGCAGATTTGTCGTTGCACACATTATACTGAAGTACCTGGTTGACCTATTTTCGGTCGTGTCCATTTTCCCATTAGACTAAATCTGCACAAACTCCAAAACGAATTTAATCTAAATCGTTCGAGTCGTTTCTGAGATACCCAAAATTAATAAAAATATATAAGTACGAAAATTGCTGGTTTAAAGATATTATATATGAAATTAACAATGAACGACGATGCGATATTGTACGATATGCGTGACATTCGTATTTTAGTATTATTGTATGTTGCCGTGGATTTTCTTAGAAACAATATCAACACTAGAATAATAAATGTGTCAATATCAAGCAAAGGCCTCTAAAGGTTCTATAGACTGACTTAATTGTTTCGATGTCAATAAAGGCGATTTCTAATTGCGATGTTACGGAAATAGAGCCTTATTGACACCTTTAAACTAGGTCATTTTGTTTGCGAACGGCAAATATTTAAATGTTACATGTCGAATTTATTGTTGCGTAGAGTTTGCTTACACAAGTAGTGTAATGACCGGTATTTATCTTTAAACCAAACATTCTATTGTTATCCTCTGACGGGTAACATTCTGTTTATCTGACATAGGTTGAATGTCCCAGTGCACGATACTGACCCAATATATGACACTGTCAACTTTGAGTCAAAAACAAAAGAGGAATGATACGTGTTTATTTCAATCATTGGGAATTAAGGTGTTGACCACTGGCTCGCTTACTTTACAGTACTTTTATCTCACAAGCGCGGGTAGCCATAAGTTGTAGTTGGGACGCATACGAACACATAGACAACATGAACTCGTAGCTCCTACGCTAGCGCACACATAGACAGTGTGCACGCTCAACACACAACCATGGCTCACCCGTGCTCGTCAGATAAAAGTACTGTACCTACTGTGGCCTACTAAACATTACTCGTGCGAATACAAATCGTGTCCCAAAAACATCAGGTGACCGACCATTGAAATGACGTCAGTTATGAATAAGTGGTTCTAATAATTATGATGCACCCACGTTTTGTAGTGACTGCATATGAAATTAACGGCAATAGGGAATACCATTAGTTATTCCTCGCGTCACTGAAAAGAACTACACTCTAAAGCAATTAAAACGGGTCGGGTTCCAGGTTCCAACCACCAGCCTCCTATCGCTTTATTCCAGTGGTTCTTAACCGGTGGTCCGGGGACTACTGGTGGTCCCTGGAAGCAACCGAAGTGGTCCGCGAAGCCATCAAAAAAACATTGATCAAGTGATAACGAATCAACAAAACGCGTGTTGCGCTATGAGGGAGCCGAGCCGAAAATAGGAGGTGGTCCACGGCAAGACAAAAAAAAACAAATGGTCCCTCATCACTAAAAGGTTACGAACCACTGCTTTATTCAGAGCCCGGCCTATAAAGCCACAGTCAGGTTAAAAAAAGACAAACATTGTGAGAACTACTGTAGGTACGTACATAGTACAGATAATAAGTATATCAATGTAAGCTATATGTCAATACAGCAAGTTGCGATATGCCTACTCGCGCATTCTCGCGTTCGGTAAGTGTCATCATAAACTACGCCCCAAAGACTAGCAACTCATGCATATATAAACGACCACACGAGACGTTAAGAGCCCTTTTTCACTAAATAGGTATCGGATTTTCACAGAAAATTTACACGCGCGCAACAGAAAATATGCACCAAAAAAAGTTATATTCTTTACAAAGTTTCAGGTAACAGAGTCAATTTAGTGTGACCCAAATTTGAAGCCGCTATTCACAAAATAGTAAGACTAGCTTCTGCCCTCTACTACATTCACGTTAACTTCCACTCCTTTTGTCATCGCATCAAGGGATGATTTTCAGCATAAAAAATATTCTATACGTTGTATACAAATTTTCACCATAGGTAATCCGTTCAGCCGTTTTTGGCGTGACTGAGTAACAAACATCCAAACATCTAGACTTTCGCATTTATAATATTAGGTAGTAGGATCTATGCTATTCATAAAATTGACAATATTTCATAATTTCCAAAAGTCTTAATTCGAAAACCATTTCGGTAAAAACGTGTGAAGTACACAAAAAACATTTTTTTAATTTTTTTTCTCCGTTAATTTTGGAAAAAATCGCAAATTACTGTAAACCGAAAGTTGACGTCATCTTCCTCGCTGTATTCAGGGAGACCTTAGTACAGAGTACAGACAATCGCTGCTCTGGAGTGGCTCTGGATTCTTGTTGGGAAGATGACGTCATATTTTACTTACGCCCTTTTGGAATGACCTACTTTTCAACGTTTTTTTTGTATGAAATAATGAGTTAAATTGAAAAAGAAAAAATACGGGTGGCTTAAATTTTTACCTATTTTCTAACTAGTTCATAAAATAAAGTAGTTAAAAATATGAAATGTTGTCAATTGTGGATCTAACCGTCTAAATGTATGACACCGATATCGTGTAAGTAGTCGTGTCACTGTACGTGTACGTCACGTCAGACAAATGAATCGAATTGTAAGATGCTCGTTTTTGCGTGAATTTATGCGTGTACGCATGTCTGCGTGTTATTAAACACTCAGGCGCCGGCCGCGGCTGACTCACGCCGGTTAAACTTGGTCGCAACAGCGGGGATGGCTCTAGTGTCGGGTTACTCTTAGTTTAGACAAATACCAGGAATTAGGATTGGGCAGGGGCTTACGAAATTAGGGGCTGAACAATCGATCTAGTCTCCCAGGTATCCGGTATCTGATTCAACATATTGTGAAAGCTGATAGATCACCACTGATCGACATTTACGACAATTATATATTATTATTTGTGTCGTTCTCATCATCATAGGCCTTTGCGTCTATTGCAGACGATTCAAGCATTGCTGTGTAGTTGCGAACATCGTTTCTGGTGGCTGTAGAGACCAATGCGGGAACGGCACGATCTTCCACAGGTATTACAGGGAAAGTTGACGTCAGAAGCTCTAGTTCCGATTTGTTTTCTGCGGCACCTTTTACTAGCTAATTCGTCAAACCAGGCTTCATCGCATAACTTTCTGCCGTCCACAACACGTTTGCGCCATCCGTCTCTATCAGCGGCAAGTGATTCCCAGGCCTGATTATCAATTCGAAAGCCCGCCATATCACGCTTAACGCATTCTTTAAAGCGCAGCATTGGTCTCCCAATGTTCCTTTTGGCGTTCGCTATAGCGCCAAGCAAAATACGACGGGGTATTCGAGAGGATTCCATCCGGCACACATGCCCCAGCCATCTCAGGCGTCTCTGCTTGAGAAGAGCATACAAGCTGGGCATTTGTGCCGCATCAAGAACCCTCTGATTTGTGATTTTGTCCTTCCAAGTAATACCTAAGATGTTACGTAGACAGCGCATGTGGAAAGTGTTAAGTCGTCGCTCTTGTTTGGCATACGTGGTCCAGGTTTCGGCTCCGTACAAGAGAATGCTCAGAACACATGTTTGATAAACTATCATTTTGGTTCTGATAGTAAGATGTTTGTTACACCAAACTCTTGTACGTAGCCTACCGAACATCGTTGCCGCTTTGCCGATGCGAATATCGATCTCTGCATCAAGCGAGAGATTGTTCGAGACGGTCGACCCGAGATAGCAAAATTTGTCGACTACTTCAAGAGCTGTGCCATCCACCAGTATGCTTGGTGTTTCCGCACTACCTTGCACTAACACGACTGTCTTCTTGGCATTAATAGACATTGAGAACAAATTGCACGCCCGGGAAAACCTGTCCATGATGTTCTGAAGTTCGAGAGCAGAGCTCGCCACAAAGGCCGCGTCATCAGCAAACAAGAGACTGTCGACGAAGAAGTCCTCACGATGCTTTTGTGATTTGAGGAGCGCGATGTTAAATAACTTCCCGTCAGCCCTTGTGTGCAGATGCACTCCCTGTTGACTATCACCAAAAGCTAATTTAAGAAGAAGTGAGAAGAAAATGCCAAACAGGGTAGGCGCTAAAACGCAGCCCTGGCGAACCCCCCTCCGAACCTCAAATTGCTGAGACGTTTTCCCATCAAACACCACAGCGCCATTCATATCCTCGTGGAATGATTTGACTAGACTTAAAAGTTTGGGTGGGCATCCTATGCACTCAAGTGCGGTATACAGTCCCTCTCTGCTGACCGTGTCAAACGCCTTGTTGAGGTCTACAAAGGCTACAAACAGAGGTGTGTTCTGTTCTCTGCACTTTTCCTGTAACTGTCGAAGTGAGAAGACCATATCGACTGTGGAGCGCTGGGGGCGGAAACCACATTGACACTCTGGATATACGCGATCAGCAAGTTTTTGGAGTCTTCCAAGCAACACACGGCCAAACAACTTGCCTACTATGCTCAAAAGCGAAATCCCACGGTAATTGTTACAATCACCGCGGTCTCCCTTACCTTTGTACAAAGTGATGATGTTGGCGTCGCGCATATCCTGAGGAACGCGTCCCGCTTCCCAGCACTTACACAGAAGATTGTGAAGAACATGTGTCATGCACTCAAGTTTTATTACCTCAGCCTGTGTACCGTCGTTGCCAGGACTCTTACCGTTCTTAAGCTGTTTAACTGCCTTCACGAATTCGTCTATAGTGGGCAAGGCATCTATTTCCGTCCAAGTTGCTAGTTTTGGTATGCCTTGAGAAGCCTCTAGCTGGATATCGACGGGACGGGAATAGAGGCCTGTATAATGTTCAACCCAACGCTCCAATTGACGAAGGGTGTCAGTTATTATAGACCCATTCGCTTCTTTTATCGGTGCAGTTTTCCTCGGTATTGGGCCAAGAGCTTGTTTGATGCCCGAATAGACACCGCTGAAGTTCCCAGTATCGGCGCACAACTGTATTTTACGACAAACACCAACCCAATGAGCGTTAGCGTAGTGTCGTACGTGACGTTGTAGGACTGCATTTGCAGACCGCAGCTTCTCACGTGTATCGGTACTGGGACACATGCGATGGGAAAGAGCAGCTTCACGCTTTGAGTCCAGCAAAGGCTGAAGGTGTTCCAAATTCTCGGCAAACCAGTCCTGAGTCTTTGCTTTTTGATAGCCAAAAGCTTTGCCCGCTGCATTAGTAAGGAGTTCTTTAACCCGACTCCATTCTTCAGTAACAGGGGCGTTGACGTCCCATGAAGAAGTTTCGCTGTTCACCTTTTCCGCGAATTGCTGGACCAGTTCATCGTTCCTAGTTTTCTGAGTGTCAATCTTTCTCTTACCAGGTTGTTGGGATGAATGGATCTTTTTGTGGATGATGGCTACTTGCGCAACTACCAGGGAGTGGTCGGTGTTACATTCGGCGCTGTGGAATGTACGTGTGTGCAGAGTTTCGCGGAGATTCTTCTTTCTGGAAAGAATCAGGTCCAGTTGATGCCAGTGGCCAGAACGCGGGTGTTTCCAGGATACCTTGTGCATGTGTTTCCCTTTAAAATAAGTGTTAGTCACACATAGAAGATGTTCGGAGCAAAACTGTAACAGCCGTTCGCCATTTTCGTTCATCTTGCCCACACCATGTGGACCAATACAGTCGGACCAAGCAGCGGTATCTTGGCCAACCCGGGCGTTGAAGTCGCCCAGAATGTATAGATGGTCGGTTGAGTTTACACCACGTATCGTATCAGTTAGCTGATCGTAAAACTGGTCCTTGACCTCTGATGCTGATGGCAAAGTTGGTGCGTAAGCGGAAATCAGAGTTACATAACCACAACTAGTGAGTAAACGAAGCAACATGATGCGTTCCGAAATACCGCGAGGACTCTCTGAAGCAGATAATAAATCGTTTCGGACCGCAAAACCCACTCCATGCTCACGCACAGCAGAAATATCTTTACCTTTCCAGAAAAAGGTATATGAAGATTCTCGTAACGAACCTTCGTCTGCGAGCCTGGTTTCTTGAAGGGCGCAAACAGCAATATTGAGCCTGGCCAGTTCTGTGTCAATAACAGCAGTTTTGCGCAGTTCTTGTGCGCAATCTGAGCCTCCGCAGGTGTCCGGGAAGCCTGTCCTCATTGTGCGGACATTCCATGTTGCAAGGCGCATGGATTGGCGGTGCAAATTTTTGTTTTTTTGCTGTGTATTGGCAGGTGTTGCAAATAACGGCGCCAGTTATATAGTTTTAAGCTAGTGCTTCCTACACCCTAAAGAAGCAAACCAGCACCGAGACGGACCAGTACCTGACTGGCTGGGGGCTGCCCAGCTTAAAGCGGGCGGTAACTGGTCAGTGGGCCTACGATGGACCCTCCCACTGTCGAAGATGACCCCTGGCGCCTGAGTTTACGTCTATTTACCCAAGCTTATAACCGGTAGACTGTCACCTCCCGTGTTATTTTCCACACAATGAATGCATGGGTGAAGTGTCCTCTCCACGAGCAATGCGTTGCCTGGGACGCAATTAAGGAAAATGCAGGGTTGCCCAAGACCTGCACCACCCTCTCGGCCTCGCTGGCTGGATCCACAGGAACGACAAGTCGATACGTGTGGCGCCAGTTCGGCTGCAGGGGTCTGCGGCTTATTCGGGACTTGCCCTACTGCTACCTAACGGAGACCCCACTCCGGGCTAAAGGAAAGGAAAGGAAAATTAGGTGAGGATAACGGATCGAGGGATCAGGGATAAAGGATAGGATAAGGGGGCGGGACACTATTGCCTTGAGGAAGAGAGGGGACAGCAATAGCGGCTCGGGTTGCCGGGGTCGCGTACCCGTATACCATCCAGCATTCACCAGCCAGTTGTTTGCGAATGGTATCCCTGACATTATGTCGTTCTCATAGAGTCATAGAATATTATGTGTAATATTTTGGCCGCGTCAAAGGCGCCATTACCTCAACGAAGCAATTATAGAGGAGGAACAGAATTGGAAAAGGCGTCTCTAAACAATGCAAGCGGCAAGTCATGTAACAGTTGGGGTGACAACGTTATCAGAGGGTTTGGACCCTGCAGAATACGGATCTGCCTGTCGCCATCTCGAAATTTGAGCCGGAAGTACGGTATACCGGAAAAGGTGCAGCCCATACAAAAAAATTCGTAGTACATTTAGTAAATTGTTGCTCTGGTACTCTAAAAGAGGTCCGATTGATATGGTTTTTTGGTATGTTGTGAAGGACAATATTAGCCATGGTAACCTAAAAATTTCGGCCCTCCAGCTCCATAACTTTGGCCGCCATCTTGGAAATAGTGTCATTTTTTTCAGTTCTTTGCTTTTACTGTCGTCAAAGTTCATTCCAGTGCTAAACATAGTTCTACAATATTGTAGAATACAAAATTTGCTAAAACTTTTGCGTACAAAGATTTTTTCCATGACCCCTAGGGACGAAGATATGACAGGATATATCATTAAAAATTGCCACTTTTTTCTAGTTTTCCGTTCATGTTTACATTTTAAGTGCATTTTAGCACTAACTATAGTTCGGCAATATTGTAGATCACGAAATTTGCTACAACTTTTGTATTGAAATATTTTTTCCACGACCATTAGGAAAGAAGATATGAAGTCATCTATGGAGTAGCACCGTTGAAATTTGCTACTTTTGCAGTTTTCTTCTCATATTAAGGTTTGAGTGCATTTAATCGCAATCTGTAGGGGATCTATGATGGTCGAGTAATAGCGGGATAGACGACAAGATAAAGCATCTGTCACTTTCCGATCTATACCACTTCAATCCCTCAGAAGACAAAATCGTCTGTTTCCACGATACCTAGAAGATCGTAGGTACTTTGAATTTGCATATAATTTTGTCTTCTATAATATTGCTGACCGAGAAATGCACTAAAACGAAAATATGTGAAGAAAACTGGAAAAGTAGTAAATATCGACGGTAGTACCCCATAGGTGACATCGTATCTTCTTTCCTGATGATCGTGGAAAAAATATTTCAATACAAAAGTTGTAGCCAATTTTGTAATCTACAATATTGCTGAACTATAGTTAACGCTAAAATGCACTTTAAACGTAAACATGAGAGGAAAACTAGAAAAAAGTGGTAATTTATAATGATATCTCCTGTCATATCTTCGTCCCTAGGGGTCATGGAAAAAATCTTTGTACCCAAAAGTTTCAGCAAATTTTGTGTTTTACAATATTGCCAAACCATGTTTAGCACTAAAATGAACTATAACGACAGTACAAGCAAAAAACTGAAAAAAGTGACAGATTTTCCAAGATGGCCGAGAAAGACGTGGAGCTGGAGTGTCAAAAATTTCGGGATACGATGACAAATATTGTTATTTACGGCATATCAAAAATCCATAACAATTGGACCATAGTTAGGGTACCGGAACAACGATTTACCAAATGTACAACGAAAAAATTTGTATGGGCTGCACCTTTTCTGATATAACATTCTTCCGGCTCAAATTTGGGGATGGAGACAGGCAGATCCGTATTCTGCAGGGTCTAAACCCTCTGATTACGTTGTCACCCCAACTGTTACACGATTTGCTTCTTGTATTCTACTTCTTCAAAAATGGGCCTACTCTATTAGTAATTGCCCTTATTTACATCGACAATGAGGGACTTTTCGCCAAATACTGGAATTAGCGGCTGTCCGCTTTGATCATTCAATAGGCTGCCTTTTGGCGGCGTTAATACCTAAGGTGCCATTTTCTCAACGATGCAATCAAAAATTGTCGATAATGACTGAGGTCTTCTCGCCAAATCTTGGGATTAGTTGTCCGCTTTGACCCTGATAAGGATACAACCGGGAAAACGCTAGGAGGATGATAAAAGGAGGACCTATTGCTCGAGATTGACGTTAGCGTAGATGTTGGACCTTGTTACATGCATTCTGTTCCGTGCATGCAACGTAAGATTCTACTCACGTACGACCATCGACCAAACAACTTGCACCGTTTAACCGCTCATTTAATGACGTTAATAGAGCACAAGTATAATTCCCGGAACTTAGTGTACTTTAATTAAAATGTTTCGCAATAAATAAACATATAATTAAACAACATGTTAATTGGATAATTTGTCATAATCCTTGGACGATTGTAAGTGAAAGGCTGTAATTAAAAGGATTAAAAGGACGACACGATTTAATTAATGTTTCAATTTGGTCTGATATGCGTGTGTGAAATTGTCAGTTCGAGTGTGAAACTGTATGGTATGTGCCGGAAAAGGCAATGGCAGCTCGTTGAGACGTAAGGTGATACCGATAAAGATCTTGGCAAAGTTCAACTGTAGACGGTGGCCTGTTAAACTTTTACTTATATTTTGCATGGCAAATTGAAATTGCTCATAGCAAAGTGGTATACAAGGCTGAAGCTTCTCTATCAGAGATGGAAGTTTGTTACTGCACCTACTTTCCAATAGATAACATATTTCCATAAATGTATACTTGTCAAGTTAGAATTCTCTTTATTACTGAAGAAAAGTACATCAGCAAGAAAAGGTTTTATCAAAAAGGATTTTTGTATAGTCTTGTATATTGCTACTGTTTCTGTCAAAACTATGAGAGAGATAGTCACGATGCCAACTCAAAAATGGTAGTCAGTCTTCTTCTTCGTGCTGGCTAACTATACATACTTCACTAACCATAGATTTACTTGCGAGTTTTGCGTAATTTGGGACTAGGTCTGTGTATGACTTTATACAAATATATTTTTAGGTATTTATTTATTAATGGGTGAGGCCTTTCTTCCAATAGGGATGTTGACTCAAAAAAAAATTATTACTTCAATAGAAAGAAGACATAAAACTATGCCAAATAGTGAAAATCCTATTCAAATATCTCAAAAAATAAGAACGAAGCTACAACGGTTATAATGTTCGTAGTTAGAGAGAGAAAGAGCTACTCAACAGTGACGTCACTGTTGAGTAGCGCCATAGTAAATGACGATCGTTCAATTTCAATACAAAGGTGCGTTTTGCGGAGAAGCGACAGAAAATACGCACTCTTAAAACTTTAAAGACTTATAATTACGTAATTATTATTTTTTTGAATTACTTTTTTCGCCATTTGATTGAGGATTTGAGCCTTTATGTAGAAAATTTGGATTTATTGATTTTCTTTTATAGTGTCATCATCCCTATTGACTAGTCAATGTTGTGCCGACGCCGTATACTCGTATCTCAATCTTATATTGATGTAATTAGAACACCGCAAACGAATAAAACTAGAAGGCCTACTAGAACACACCGACACCGACACCGACTATCGGCATACCGATCCAAAACCGTCTTCTACTAGATATCGAGATCTGTGCCAATCATATGGATTTGTAATGAAATTCATCAAGGTGCAAAGCCAACACTTAATTTTCCCACGATATATTATTAGTTGAGATTTTTGTGCTCGCCGATATACTTATTATAAAAATGTTACTTGATTTTGAACCTTCAAGCGTGCTAAAATAAGTCACTTATTGGCATAATGCGGTCAACCAAAATAATCTCTACGTTTCTAAAATTAATTTACTAAGTGAAGGCGTTACTTACAGGCGTGTATGGTAACCGGGATTGTAAATATACAATTTTGATTTCTATTCCCCGAACATAAGTTTCAAATCTATTTTCTGTGACATTGTCAGCAAACAATCGAGTTAATGGCTTGTCACACCTCGCAATGGGACGTTGGATCTAATTCCACCAAATCATATTTGGTCTCTGAGGTTTAGGGCGCACCTTTAGGAGGATTGTTATAAACTAATGCTTGGCTTTCATTTCGATAAGTAATGTCACTGGTGACATTTTTAATGTAATGAGTTTTATTGTAACATATTGGATTTATCTGGCCGGCTGCTTCTTTTCCTTGATGCTTTCATACGGAAATGTGTCGGCACAAACATCAATAATCCGATTGAATAGGAATGAAACTTGCGATCGCTTAATGTTAATGCATAGGTGCTATCAACTTTAACCCTTTATTTAATTTCGCACAATTAATAACGCATTTTTTTATTTGTAGTGATGTTTGAAACGGTGTTTCTTAATGGAAATCCAGAAAGTACATACCTATAATGAGTTGGTATGTATGTATGTAACAGTGGCGGAACGTCCATACAACTCGATTCCCACCGGCTTGCCTAATTTTCAGCCAATCCAGTACTTTTACTACGGCTCATGAAGAATAAGAAAGGCAAATTATTTCCGGCTTCCCTAAGAATAATGTTTGACGCGCCGCCACTGGTATGTAAGCACTTTATTGTACACAAAACAGGTTAAAACAATATACATGTCACATAAGACATGTATATTGTGTGTCTGGCGACTAAAGTCTATAAGGAAAAATGACTAAAGCCCGACCAGGAATAAATGACCATGCGCCATGTTGCGGAATTTCATCGAATATAAAAATCCAATATTTTTTTATATCAGCAAGCCCATATCTCTAAATGGATGTTTGCTACAAGCCGCTAAGGTAAAATGTTGTAAATTATCCTGTACTAGAGAGTAACGAAGATTAAATGTCAATATTCGTGTGTATGTCATACAGAAAATACTCTAAATAGATGATCTTTAACTGATCAGGACCCTTTGCACAATTTTATATAATTACAAGCTCTTATTTTCACAACAAAGGACGCCCGACGGAACCAAGTCGGAATTTCCCTTTTTCAAGATCATTCCTCTGGACTGGAGACATTCTTTTTATCAAATAATTAAGCTGGTTTTATAAGACGGCGGACATTCCCCTTGCTAGTCCGGTCTTTAATAATCTTGCAGGATTCCGCGGAGGTCGGTACGGTTACTAATTATATACTTATCATAATGAATGTC
Source organism: Cenopis cana (assembly GCA_951800055.1). Classification (NCBI taxonomy): domain Eukaryota; kingdom Metazoa; phylum Arthropoda; class Insecta; order Lepidoptera; family Tortricidae; genus Cenopis; species Cenopis cana. Next base: position 5,273,378 of record OX637495.1, read on the forward strand.
ACGAATGCTTTTGCTTTGCTTTAAGTTTCTTGTGTTGTTTACCAAAATTATCCCATAACTAGTTGCAATATGTACCTATTACAATAACGGTATTAGTTTACGATCGGGGTTCTCCAAGAAAGGCAACGACACACAGTATATTCTGTGTGAAATGTGTCTGAACAACGCTTCCTTTGCACATGTATGTCCGCCAGATTATTTCGCCAGGGGTTATAAAACCTATAAACATTTTAGTAACAGGACAATGGCATTGAATTGACACCAATTAAATACATCGACACGCAACCGTAATGGCGGAAGGCCGAAAATATCGGATGACATAAAACAAGTATGAGTACCGGTTGCAGGGAACCCTTGACTCATGATCCTTTGGCATTCGGCCAACGAATAATAAATAAATAATATGAACACGACTCCCTAGTTTAATTTTATTTTTTTGTAACGGAACGCTGCCAAGTTCGAATTTGGAATATTGAATTTGTTTCAACCGGATTTTATGTTAATTCCAATGCTTTTGCATTTTACGAGTAGGATTATTAAAGCTTTAAATTTATTTGCTATTCTTTAATTGTGTAACCATTGAACAATATTATGTTACCGTAAAGGCATTTGACTTTACGACAGAAATAATGAAAATATTGTTAGATACTATTCTAAGATTTTTAAGGTTTCGAACCTCAAAAGGAAAAAAACGTAATTCTTTTAGGATCCCTCCTGTGTGTGTGTGCCCTGATCTGTTTTTTTCTTTGTCTGCAACCACTGCGCCGATTGATTAGAAATTTGGAACTTATATGCACGTCGGTGACACATAATTACATTACGGGTGTGTAACTTTTTAACAGGGGTGGGTGGGGGCACTTATGGGGGTAAATTAGAAAATTAATAAAGAGAGTGTTTGAATCTCATGTAAGTACCTATATCTTTTTATTATTAAGTTAAATAATTTTGAAGTTAAGTACCTATTTAACATAATAGGATTTAGTCTTTAGTTTTATTTAGTCTATTATGTACCTAATATCGAGTACTGCTACTGTCCATCGAATCAAATAGGTACAAAAACATGTCATATAACACTGAAAACGATGCACGATGATGTAACTTACTCATTGTGTTTATGTACCTATCACCTTCAATAGGGATGTTGACTCAAAATTTATTATTACTGGATACAAAAGAATACATAGAACTATGCCAAATAGTGAAAATCCTATTCAAATATGACAAAAAATAACGAAACTACAACCGTTAGAATGTCTTTAGTTCGAGAGAGAAAGAAAGCGCTACAGATCAGTGACGTCACTGACCTCGAGCGCCATAATAAATGACGATCGTTCAATACAGAGATGCGTTTTGCGGAACAGGGACAGAAAATGCTTCCTCCTAAAACTTTGAAGACTTATAATTATGTAATTATTTATTCTTTTGAATTACTGTTTTCGCTATTTGATTGAGAAATTGATCCTTTTTAGAGAAAATTCGGATTCATTGATTTTCTTATTTCAACATCCCTATTTAATAATTTGCGGTTCCTTTTGGGAATACCGATGTATCAAATAACCACAGAACCTAGAAAATTAACAAAGACTAAGGACAAAGGGGGTGCCTTGAATGAAACAAAATTAATACGTCTGAAATATCACGAAGGTCAGAGATTATCACTTTATCTTACTATCCCCCGGGTTTCAATAAATATACAGCCTTGGCCAAAAGTGTTGAGCACTCACACGTTTTCCATATAAAAGTTAAACTTTCAATCAAGCATTTCATATCCTTTTATTAAAGAAAATTAAATTTCTTTCAAAAACTAGCTACTTTCGTTGACGTTAAAGATAATTGCACGGATAAAAATGCAATTTGTCCTTTTATTGCAAACCCGTCTATTTTTAGTCTTCAGTTAGCAATAGCTACTTCGAAATGATATTATCTAAAGTTCTCTAGATGTTCTTTAATATATACCTTTTCATATTTTACGTCAATGTGCATTTTTGTAATTAAAAAATGATAGTTTTTTTTTATAAGTTACAAAGAAAAATAAGGGGTGCTCAAAACTTTTGGCCAAGGCTGTATGAGGGCAGCCAGTTTAGGTCAGTGAGGTAAAGTGGACTGGTAGATATTTTTACACTTTTGGGTTGTATCACGCGAGATTTTGCAAGTTTGAGCTAACACACATTTAGAGACAAAGGCTCGACTTCGCTCAAATATTGGTTTTTACTGGGATTTGACCCCAATATCGCTTCGCAGACAAAATACTGTCAACCAAGCTAACTGTGTCGTCACTGTTTCCCGTAGAGAAACGAGGAACGGACTTATTGAAATATAGCCTGATTTGAACTGACGTGTGTGTGTTGTGGGTTGTATTGTAACCCACATCACCTTGCTTTCAAACGATCAAATTTCCCAAATTCAATTATCCCACTGGTCGGGGCGAATGCAAGTTCGCTGTTAACTTGTAACAGTCTGGGGTGACTAGAGAAGGTATCAAGTCTCGTTTGTAACTAATACATTTGACCCCTTCCTGGCAAGGACTGACTACAAAGGAGATGCTAGCTAAGGAGAAACTAAGCGATTACTTTGATCAAGTTTTAGGACATACTGTGGTAAGTAAATTTAACCTGTCCGTGGCTTAGAAGTGACAATGGCAATTTAGAGTTTGTGTTCTTCAGCCGGCTTCTTAAACTTCATTATAGACGCAACTACAATAACTAAAACAAACCGCTAAAATTACTGGACGGCAAACCAGATACCGTAGGCAACCGCGGTATACCTAAGCTTTGGTGAATGGATGGCGTTTTCAAATACGTCGAAAGCGTTCGGAGTTAGTCACTGGAGAGAAATAGACAAGATCAGATCAGCCTGGGGGTATATTTGAACAGGTTAAGGCTCACCCAAGCTAAGGCTAAGGCTCAAGGTGGACAGATGACCTCGTAAAGGTCGCGGGAGTCCGCTGGATGCGGGTGGCACAGGAACAGTTATTGTGGCACTCTTAACTATGTCCAGCAGTGGACATCATTCGGCTGATATTATGACGATGATGGTGAAGGCTCAACCAGTGTGGTAGGGCCTCAGATGATGATAATAACGCGATAAATATTTAAAAACAAACACGCCTTTACGTGAACAGCCTTTTTTGAAATCGATTAAAAAGCCGGGTTTTAATCGTCGATACCGCCTGCTAGCGCATTCAGCATGATATAGATATGTGTGTTTACTACCTAAAATAAACATGTAAAATGATTAAAACGGCAAAGACCTGCGCTACCAATGGATCGCTTGTTTGGTTTACGCTTCAGTGAGATGAGTTTGCTCTGTCGAATCGAATCCGAATAGCACAAAGAACTCTCGAAAGATACTTAAGAGTATGTCGTGCCACGAACCGTGCAATTTACTTCAACGTAGGTACGTGAAATTTGCTTCTGTGCGATTAGGCTGCTTTTCAAAATGTATTAAGTTACGTTGTCATACAAAATGATAAATATAGGTTTATATTTTAGACCTATAGTTTTATTCAGACGGCACGCGGCGCGTGGCGCAAGGAGAGATGTCAAAGAGTATCGGACCCAGTCAGAAATTGTTGCCAGTCTATCTGCCCCGATGCGCGCTGCACAGATACTCTATATAGTTAAGCGGTAGGCTCATAATTTGATCAATTTGTATGAAATCACGTTACACATGGAAAACAGTGTTATAAGCATGTGTAATATCTATAAAATTGCCTATGTTTAAAACTATAAAATACAGAATTATGAATACCAAAAAGTAGAGCTGGTTGTTCCGTAGTATGCAAATTTTTATACATAAGAACATAAAATTATACATCATGAAACTTACATAAACCAACCCACCCACATAGTGTTACGAAATAAAGTGTTAAATTGATCAAAGTCAATGAAATCTGGGTCTCTGTTAGCGAGCTTTTATTAATGTTAACAAAACGTGCTTATTGACCTTAGGTATGTTAGCTATTGAACAATGTGTAGGTACTTTATTAGATCAGGGTCATCTTTTCCATTTGTACCACATGACAACTCAACTTGGCTAGGATAGTACAGGCGAGATAACTCGCGCGCGACTTTTAAGCCTTATTTAAGGCCCTAATACCTAAACACGTACGACACTAGCATGTGATTTTCATTACACTGCAGGTCACGGCGATATAAGGGGTTCAATCGCTCTAAAAAATCGCGCAATGCAGTTAAATTCGCTTGACAGTCACGAGACAACAATACAACTGAAGGCCCGATTATCTACAATGCGACTGCGATGCGGGGCGATTACAATTGAAGGCCCAAATTGTAGTAGGCATGTGATAGTGCACGAGCCATCTCGTGGGCTCAGAAAAGAGAAATGCTCAGTTTTCCAATTTGGTCAATAAACATCAACAATGTCAGTCCTCTATTTTGCATATAAAATTTGAATTTAATTATTTTGTAGCGTGCCTTCACATACTTTATATGCGCTTACGCAATCCGTGAATCGACAAAACCCACATTATTGAGCTTTTAATATACCTTTGGATACAATATATACTGGGCAGTTTGGGTTACCTACTTCTTTCCGTTTGATCCCCCAAGGAGCACAACTCAAAGCAAAAGTTGATATAGCCCTACACCCCAGCACAGGGTAATGGGATAAATAAGAAAAAGAAGGAAGACGGACATCTCTCATTTAGCTATCATCCTAGTACCTACAATAAATATTGCCTCATATGTTCAAAATTTGCATAATGTATACTGGGATGGTCACTCCCACCCTACAAAAGCTATAGTAAAACTACAAAGTATTGTTGATAATGAAGAGGTAGGTACGTATTTACTATATAGAAGTATAGATGAGCGCTAGTATTGGACCAACGAACGCGGAATTAAAAACTCTAATGATTGATGATTATGGGGAGTCATTGGGCTTTAAAGTTTAATCAGATATTAAGGTTACTGACTTCATTATACTTCACTTCGTTATGTAGCAAAATTTATTCCTACGATAGATTAACATAACTCCCACAAAAAAATCTTTGTGGTAACGCGGTCAACTAACTTTTGCCTGCGATTTCTTACTAGGTATAATTTATAGCCTTTATAACATCAAATCATTCACATGATTTTTTATTTTTTTGTAAATAAATGATTTAAGAGTCAATAACAGTATCATAACCAAATATAATGGTATTATGGTATGGTTATATATTCCTCATCCTCAGAAACAATCACATTTTTTTATATTAGTACATTACTTAACAAGGGCGGTAAAACAAAGGATCGCAGGTATTTCACGCCCGAGCCGAAGGCAAGGCAAAGATACGAGTATATAGCATAATAGAAGACATAAATAAAATTAACGTGGAAAATTTTGACGTTAAAGCCTTAGATAAGAATTAGGTATTTACACGCGTAAGATACTCGCACTTGCATTTCATTACACTTTGGGTCACGGATGTACAAATCTGTTCAATTGCTCTATAAAAGCCATAATTGGGACATAGCCTGAGTAAGATAGCTATCTATCCCTCTTAACTTTTAACATGCAGACCTCCCATGTTTTGGCAACACTAATCAATTATCCACTTTATTTCACCACCGAAAGTTGACATTAATCGCCACATTCGTTCAATCCTTTGATGTACACGATGCGTAAGAGTCCATTTTACATCTCTATGTTGGATTGGATCACAGATAAAACAAAAGATTAAATGGTTCAAAAATCCCTGCTGTTCCATTCTGAACTTTACCAACACGTGTCACGATACAAATTCAAATGGATTTCATCTTTGTTTAACAATTTATTTTTATACGTTGTATGTTACTCATCAGTAGATCGTGACCGGTGCCAATGGTCTGTAATTGTATTGTTTCACTAGAAAAAGTGAATCTGGTGTAAAACATCACAATTAAGATTCCTTACGGTCTATTAACGAAGGCGACTAATTGCAGAAGAAAGTTAAGCACAGATTGTTTGCCGATCTTTGTGCGAATGTACGAGTATATGCATTTAATCTACACGAACGAGTAAACTGTAATATGAAAATGTATGTTGTGAACGAGTTGTTCTAAAAAGAAAACTCGATCCTCGTTCGATCATGAAAACATTTCGTAGTATTTAGTTTTTCTTGAATCTCTATCTATCTACGTTTGGGGCCTAATCCTGCAGATCTCCTGTATTCCTGAACTCAAGCGGATATTCGCACGTTACGTTCCATTTTGCACAATTTCCGCTTTGCAACACAATAGGTACCTAGGATATAAATTGACAAACTCATATCTCCGTTCACCGTTAAATTTAAATATTTACTTTATTTTCCGTACGGTAAGGTCGCTTTTCCTGGCATATGTGTAAGATACAAGCTTGACACAGTTGGTGCACAATCCTTAGAGAGGTGTTTGAACCGTATCGATCGTCTTCTGTTTACGTGAGCACGTGTTACGAGTCTACTATATCGAAATTTCATCTCGTTTACTCCCTCTGAGAATGAAAAGAAAACGGAATATTCTTATTTACGAAGTCGAATTATTCGGAAATCCATGTAAGTGCAGATGTAGTGCAAAATGATTTTCCTTCGTACTTTATCGGAAAAGTTCGTATTTATCGTGCTCTCTCAATTAGCTTCAGTACCCATCTTACAGCCGTAGGGGTAACTTTGACACTTTGACATTTGACACTAAACAATAAAGTTCCATAATAATAGATATGAAAACGTCACTCATTTAATACAATCATTGATCGGGTGCCATCGTATACTGATTGAGATCCGAGTTTTCCCGAAAGAAAATCATTTTTCAATACATCTGTAATCCGGAAAAGGTGTACCTTTATTGTTGTCGATATTTGATAAAAACTCGTACAATCTCAGGTCGGCGACCCGTTTTATGTATTCGGGCCTTGCTAACAGATTTGTGTAACATATAGACGTCATGTCTTAATCTTCGCTCTTTATTTACGAACTCGAAAATTGTTATACGATAGGCATGTTGACTCAAAATTTATTATTACTCCATACGAAAGAATACATAAAACTATGCCAAATAGTGAAAATCCTATTGAAATATCTCAAAAAATAACAAAACTACAACCGTTAGAATGTTTTTAGTTCGAGAGAGAAAGCGCTACAGATCAGTGACGTCACTGACCTCGAGCGCCATAGTAAATGACGATCGTTCAATACAGAGGTGCGTTTTGCGGAACAGGGACAGAAAATGCCCCCGCCTAAAACTTTGAACACTTATAATTATGTAATTATTTATTCTTTTGAATTACTTTTTTCGCTATTTGATTGAGAATTTGATCCTTTTTCGAGAAAATTCGGATTCATTGATTTTCTTATTTGGTGTCAACATCCCTATTTGCGTTAGTTGCGTACCATTTGGTCATAAAAAAATCGGATTTTACAATATGCCAATCGTATTGTCAGCCCGCCCTAATTTAAAGAACCGTAGATGTAATCTATGTCTCATGACTCTCATGTTACAATTTATAACACAGTGTCGTTATATGGATAGAAAACCATCAAATTATCACAAGACAAATTTAAATTAATTAAAATCATGAATAAGATATTACAGGACTACAAAGATTGAACGGGACTACCTACCCAAATGACAAATACTTGATGTGGCTTTCACGTGAACATCGTTTTAAATTTTCTGCTCATTAAATCCTTGTCTTGCATTCGATAGGTTCTTGAACATTCTGTGCCACACAATGGCCGGAAGGCGTGGAGGCGTGAACAAAGTCCCCTTAAATGGTTCGTTATAGGGCTCATTTGAGGCGGTCCGTTAAGAGTAAATCCTACTAATATTATAAATGTGAAAGTTAGGATGTTTGTGACTCAATCACGCCTAAACGGCTGAACGGATTATGATGAAACTTGGTATACAACGAGATTATAGCCTGGATTAACATATAGGATACGTCTTATCCCGAAAATCATCCCTTTTACGCGGATGAAGTCGCTGGCAAAAGCTAGTAATAAATAAATAATAAATATATGTGGACAGTGTTACACAAATCAACCTAGTCCCAAACTAAGCAAAGCGTACTATGGGTACTAGGCGACGATATACATACTTATATAGATTAATATATACTTAAATACATAGAAAACATCCAAGACTCAGGAACAAATATTCGTGCTCATCACAACAAATAAATACCCTGACCGGGATTCGAACCCGGGACCTCCAGCTTCGTAGGCTGGGTCGCTATATACCAACTAGGCTAAAGCGGTCGTCAGAGTACAGTTCAACTTGTCGATTACAGGATTTGAGGGCATTTCTTGTTTCAGGGTTTCAGACTTATTAAGAGTAGCTAGGTCTGACTGTCATTTTCCCATACAAAAACTGTCAGGTTTATCGACTAGAGTAGTCTTGTATACAATACAACCAACTGAAAATGTAATACAACGTTTTATCAGTAGTACCACATTAGCGACTCAATTAGACGGTTGCTCGAAAGTTGACGACCACTTTAGCCTAGTTGGTAGTGACACTACCTATGAAGCTGGAGGTCCCGAGTTCGTATCCCGGCCAGGGCATTTATTTCTGTAATGATCACGCCAAGTACCCATAGTACAAGCTTTGTTTAGTTTGGGACTAGGTCGATTTGTATAAGATTGTCCACAAGTTATTAGAATTTGCAGCAATCAATCATTTTATAAGGAATTCCACTAATGGTACAGTCAAGTGCAAAAATATGTATCGAATGAATCCTCTCATAAATATGTACCAAAACCTTAATTCACCGACATAAGAGCTATGGGACATCTTTTTGAGCAAGTTGTATGCACCCATATTTTTGCACTTGACTGTACATGCAAATCGATGACAATTTTTTCCGATGAACATAGATTGTGTCACGTGGACTTTTCCCATGAAGTTCTACAATACGGAATGTTTTAATGTATACCCATTAATATGCAGGACCGTCCACCGGTATTGCAATTAAAATGATTACGCAGAACTTATGTCACATATGCATATCAGTGCAAATTTTCCCTGTCACATAGCGATTACGCGTCATATTCAAATCGAAATCGAAGGAAGAGAACAAGTTTCCTTAACGAGAATCGTGTCAGTGAGTCAGCGAATCTAGAATTTAAAACGGTTTCTCACAATCTGAGGTTATCTCAAGTGCATACGGAGTGTTGGAGTTTTTGCGGTTCTAAGATTTATGATCGGCTGATGTCAGTATGCCGTTTTTTGTAATGGTTCCTTTTTGCGTTTTTGTAATGATATTATCACAGTAAATCTCACATGGCTGCATAATATGTAGGTTAAATACTCACCTGTAACAAAATGGAACTATACAGCAAGCATTAAGATGCATTGTTCATCGTCACACATTATTGAATAGTTTATATTATCTAAACCATTTCAAAGTAGTTCAAGAACTTCTATCACATGCCTATAAGTTTATAGGTATGCATGATATGTCGGAGATTAAATGTATATGAGTAATTTTCATACAATTTTATAATCACTAGATGTAGGATATACTTCATATATTCTTCTCGTTCGGCCTTTCCTTCATTTAACTGAATATAACCGCCCATTGATTAAAATAAATTGCCTAATTAACTTCTTGTTAGCTCTAATGATAAAGCCAATTAGTACATTAATAATTCGCATCGTTTTTGGCACAACGCATAATTAACAATTAACGTTTTTGTTTTATTCGCGGAACACATTTTTATACAAATTCTAGTTTCTACTTCCCACACTTGCATACATACAAAACTTCGTCTGGGAAATATAAGCTAAAAAAAGATAGTTTTAAACATTGAGAAATACTATCCACGACAGAAATTTCACGCTCAAACAAGGCTAAACGAAACGCTAACATAAAATTGCAATACCAACTGCTAACGCAGACGGGATGTCATCGATCGCTCATAAAATGGATTATGAATCCTGATCAGCGCCATATCTACGAGTATATACTACATCAATAACAGCACGTACATCCTGTCATCCGTATTCATAAAACGACGTAACTCCTCATTGATGCGTAATGACACATGACGTTTCTAGCGAGCTGTCATGGATTCCGCTTCCTTTCACTTAGTATGCGCCGGTATTTGGCCGCTTCCGATAAGCTAGCGTGCCTGCCGGTGTGCGTTATGGTATAATAACTACCTACATATATCAGAAGGCGTATACATTGCTCTCAACGTGATAAGGGTGAGATAGCAATCGACATATTTTGTCTTACAAGAAAGAGACGAATCACGAATGCTTTTATTTCAGCTTCATAAAAGTCATCCTCAACACAAATAATAAGTGCGGTAAAATTAAATACCTCCCTCCTGTTCCGAGTCAAACTCAAATACCCTAAAACTATTGGATTTTAGTGGTGAGCTACTATTACTGCATTTAAGTATACCTCAAATCATGATCAGTATATACTCTAATTACAGATTTACTTATATAATATTCATGTAATTACTATCCTGGATCATTCAGATGATTATGAGCTTTATCATCTGAGCGATACATAATAGTAATTCTTTTGGTTGTAAAAGCTAGAGCAAGATAAACAGAAGACAGAAAAACTTCAGACAGAAAGACAGACAATTCGCTACAATTATCTCCTTGAGAGATAAAAAACGTCAAGGGATTCAATATTCAACAGTTGAAAGCAATCAAAAAATTCTTTCCACAACATAAACAAACGAAACACGCATCCTTCAATCCCAACTTGGCAGGTGTCTTAGCGGTCACGATTAGCATACTTGACTCACTGTCTTTATCTAGTGTTGGCGTTACGCATAATGGGTGCTGGGGAAATTTCGCAATGCACTACTCGTAGTGGTAGTGCCTGCTTCATTCAGTCTTTCGTAGGCTTTTGAGCATTGTGGACGTTGGTACGCGGAAAATTGTTGCTTATTTATTTGGATCGTTTATGAGGTCATTTGACGATTTGTAGTTTTATAAAGACGTGTGAGATTGCATCCTGCATGGTTAACGATTTATAGAATTTAATGCAAATATTTCAGTGATTTGGAAACTACATTTTCTTACACTTTTTTCAATTGTTATCATCAGTGTCCGAACTTAAACAGACAAAAGGCATAGGACAGTTGCAGACATCTAGGCAAATGTTTTATTTTCTATCCTTTAAATATACAGGTTCATTACAATCTAATCATCGATAAAGTCATTGTGCAAATGTGAGTGTAATCAGTGCTTAACTAAAATGGTCATGGAATCCCCGTTACAAGGGGGGCGATTCTGGCCTCTCTCGCCCCGACTATGGAGGCGAAGTACAGAGTGCAAAGTCGTCTTCGAGCCTAGAAGACCACCAGTCGACATTAGGAGAGACCGAATAGATCTGACACCAGACCTGCTCCGATCGAAGAACATTAATGAGAGACTTGGTCACCTGAATCTCGAGGAGCATATTGACGAGGAGAAACGGTGGAGTGTCTCGAAGCCTCCGTTGAAAGAGAAAAAAGAAGAGGTGAAGTTGAGAGTCAAGAAGCAAAGACAGCCTCGTCCAAATAGTTTGCAGTTGCTCCTGTGTCCGTCCAGTTCTGGACACTACAGCAGCAATACTTGGCGATACACCAGGGTTAGGTCAAGAAGGTTTGTTATTACATTTAAGTAATAAGTTTAAACTTTAATTCTACGGCTAATATTTATTCATATATACACTGATTGCCTCCGCACTCCGTAAGTAGACCGATTTTGTGATTGCCCTGTCAGAATTGATGTCTGATGAGGATGTTGGAGCTTCCTCACTTACTCAGCATTCGTAATCTATTTCGCATCAGATGGAATAGAGTGAAAGTCGATTGTTATAAATGTTCTATAAAGTAGTAATTTGTTCTCTTAGCTAAATTGTTGTGGCAATAGTGACTACTTGAGTACGAATTTACGCATTCGATTAAATGACTTGCGGAATCGTAATGTTTGCCCGAAATTATTTAATGTTGTCTTACCGAGAAAGTGAACGTTTAATAAGCGTATTTTGTGGCCATAACAACTTTCATTACAAATTAAATGTCCATTCAACTCCCCATTTACCTAACTGCGCAAAAAATTCAATTTATAACCAGCTTTACGCAAACCAACCTTTAAATTTCGCCACATAATATATTCTCTTTAATTGCGAGCTAATTTATCGTACGTTTTCGAAATCGATTATAAGTTCATTCGTTTTATTCGATTCCTTTCGGTTTAATCGTTTATTTGGCATTCTATAATCCGCTTTCGGTAATTATGTCAGTGTGGTAAGTAATGTTATTTATAATTTCTCCCGTTGGAATATCATTTAGCTGATCAATTCAAATTTGCATTTATCCTCATACGAATTGGAATTAATCCTAAAGAGCCCAGTGAAATATCATACACAGGGAAGCCCAAATGGCTCAACACCACCATCTTACAGATAATTATAGCTAGAACATCAATACTATTCTTGCTGTTTAGATATTATAGAGTTATGTCGCTGGTGGTAGAATAGGTCGCCAGAGCTCCCTGTACCTACCAGAGCGGTCGGCAACGCTCAATCGACATAATTATTAAAATGACTGTCGTTAAGTACATAAAGTTTCCTAAGTGGGATATAACACGCTTCAAAACACCGGAATCATGTCAAGGGCCATACACGTTCATTAGGCGATCATACACGTTACGGCGCTGTCACAAACTGTCAAGAGCATTACGGGTACACCCACGCTCTGCCCACACACATTACACAACGAGAAAGCATCGGTTAATAAACGCTATCAATTCATGTGAATATATATGCTTTGCTGACTGTACTTTATTATTGCATTGTCGTCGGAGATTACAGTCAATCGGAGCGACTTGCAAAATATAGCTGGTCAGTGCTACGTGTCATTGTCATTGTGTTCGAGCTTTTCTTACACTACCACTATACCAAAGAAAAAGATGAGTATGTATTCAGCTTCGCTGTTGCGTACTCTGTTGGATAGACAACCAGTTAGATAAACATGTGGTAAGAAGTTTTCAAACTGAGTATACAAAATAAAATATCTCCATTACTGAAATAGTCAATGAAAGAAGCAGCAACAGCCGATGTAGCTAAGCAAAATAACACACTCAGAATGATCTACACATAGCCTTATTATCTTTACATTAGAGTCCGTGTGTAGATCATTTTGAGCATCAGGCCCGCGTAGCTACTTCTGCTGCTGACTGTATCACCCAATGTTACTATTTATAGTTCCGGAGGTTTTTTGAAGTGAAAACTTCTTTAGTGGCGCTGAGCACTTTTGTACTGGGGAAAATTGTTAAACTCGCGAGAGATTCTAAGATTCTAAGACCAGCTAGTTGATCCCTCCTAGTATCGTGATTGCGATGTTAGGAGGGGTCAACTCAGCTAAACTCAGCTGGTCTTAGATGCGTAAGACACAATGATACTCGGGACATATTATGTACTATATATGTAAATGGATTATGCGAATATGAATATGAACATGAGTATGAATAGGAAAAAAAAAGATAAAAATTTATTGAAACCAAAATAACACCTCATTACAATTTAAAACTTAGAACCTAGGAGTTAAAATATTAAATATTACCTACTTATAACTATAACATTTTTACAAAGGTGCTGCTATAATGGCCGCAATTGGACACCACTCAGCATAATGGTCTTCCGTGGAGCCCAGATACGGATACCGATACCGTTACCGATACCGATATGAATATCTTTGTTATTTACTTTCTTTATTGAGTTTTCACTTCTGCCGGCACTCCCGGATTGCAACCCGTTTTTAATTAAAAATGGCATTGCTCTTGGCCAGCATATAGCCAGGAGGCAAAGATGAGGCCGACGGTGAAACGAGCTCACCTAGACGATGATGATGCCTACTCACCAATATCAGGCCTCTTTCTCTTGCCGCTTCGGCTACCCTCGACTCTGGCACATTTCCGTGGTGTTCACATACCCTACTCGTATACCGCTAGGAACGAACTATGAAGGAACGAAAAGGCACATGCTATGCGGCGAGCGACCGACCGTGTGTAAGTGTATGCCATGATCCACGATTAGCTGAGAGACGGAAAACCTTCTGTACGAAAGTACTATTAAGGCGATATATCGATTGAAAGAGACACCCTTTGTTTTTCGCTCACGACAAAACGGGACGCAACCCTCTCCGAGAATGGCTTTTTAGACCAATCTCGTTAAATATCTGACTGTGTGCAGGTTTATTAAATTTCCTCTTGCCAGTACCTAGATGAGGTAAAATACCATCTTTTAATAATGCGTTGTTTTAGTAGGCTGAGGAAAAAAAAGGAAAATATAGACGACTTTGGATTTACGACTTTGGACTATCGAGAAAATTTTAAGCAATCATGTTTCGCTATTGTCAGTACCACAATCATATAGTCAAGAATCATATATCTGAAAACCAGCCCCTACTGTTTGCTAGTCTGGGCAGGACAGCGTTTCAAAGTCTCCAAATTTCTCAGTTATGCTGTGCCATAATCGTGACTTTAATCACATTCCAAAAAACCTCTCGTATATCGTAACTCTTAGCCAATCAAATCAATTTATTGATTTCACAGTTCAGTTTTGCTACCTCACCGAATTAAACAAAAAGAGTTGAGCAAGTTATAGGCCTTGTTCCGTGGGCGGAGATGGAAGGTCCACAGATAAAGTTGACATGTGAACTGTATTTCCAAACATATTACTTCCATGGAACTAAACCTTATTGTTATACCATTATGGTTTAATTTCGGAATAGAATCGTGGAAGCAATAAGTCGTTTGCAAAGACACTTGTATGTTGTTTGACACTGGTCAATTTATTAATTAGTAGTTACGAAATGGTTCTGTAATTATAATATTAACACGCTATGTGCAATGGGCGTGGTATTATTGATAATGACTTTGGATAAGGTATCCGTACAATCCATTTATGTTCTTATTTTATTGACACGTAATTAAGTCATTAAGCTACTTAAGGTACTTAATTGACAGTAGGTATTTATATATCTTTATGTATCAAATTTTTTTTCTCCTATTTACTTGAAGACTGAGTGAAGAGGAGTCTTGTTTGAGACACGATAGGGTACGGACGCGTCCATCCGCAGCCCAAAACATCCATAAAATCTCGGCAATTAACAATAGGCCTTCGCGAAACAATAGAAACACGTGTTCTGCAAGGACCGCCGCGGTACTCTTCGTCCAACCGGTCAACCAAACTTCGCGCGATTCTCTACCTCATACTTAAAATGCCGACGCCAGTTCAAAATATGCAGTGCAGTGTCTTATATAGTATTTAGATAAATAGTGAGTGTATGTGTATTTAATGTGAGCGACAACCTCGTCCCGTCCGTCCCATGCACGACAGCTGGGATAATACTCAATGCAAACCCTGCGAATTGGTGAGCTCTTTCCAGTTTAAACTCTTCACATTTCTTTTAAAATTAATGATTCGTTAGAAACACATTCGCATAGGGTCCACAATGTAGGTAACAGCCAGGTCTACTCAGGCACCACGGTCGTGTAGTGGTCCCTTAAGCATAATCGTAATATTATATAATCTAGGCGAGTAAGTTGATACTCACAACCCCGGAAATAACATAAAGATAAATATGTAAAAGCATTAACTAAAAGTAAACGCCTGACAACTGAATAACGCGGCGGTACCTTCTTTTGTATGTATGTATGTATGTGAATGCCTTATTGTACACAAGAAAAATGGTTGAAGTATGCACACAGAACAGAGAATAAATACCTGGGTGTCTACTAACTATCGTCATTTCTTTTAATCTGTATTGCTAAAATTTAGTACCTAGGGCTCTCGGCTCTAACAAGAGGTAATCAAAGACCTGTCTCAATTAAACGGCACCGTTACGTGATGACAAAAACATTAGGTATAACTGCACATTCATAGTCGATACCGGTTATAAAATCATTATTTTAAAATTCTACCATAAAACATTGCCTAATAACTGAACATAATGCCGAGCCAAAAAAAACGCACCCGAGATATTTTCAAAGAAACTCGGGTCCCTGACATCTGCTACACAACTGCAGCGAAAGAAGTCGCCAACAATGACTTAATGGAGAAAATAAAAACTTTAGAACTAAAAGAATAGTGCGTAAGTACGTAAGGCACAAAAAAAAATATCGCCTCGAGTCACAACGATAGGCATGCTACCTGACATGGAATGTCTTACAACCATAAGGTCCGTGAGAGTACCTACATGTAATATCATCCCTTAACATTAAAATCGGGAAAGTTACCTACTACCAACTCAAATCTTTTAGTAAGAAGAACAAAAAGCACACTAGGGCTACCCGAAGGTATATATCATAACACTCAAATCAAAGCTATGAAGACGCAGCTATCAGATTCGAAAGAAGGAATTAACTATGAAGAATAGGAACCTCAACAAGACGACTTCTCCAAGATGGAGCGTAAAGCATTGAAGCACTCACTTTCTACACACGAAGACAATACTTAGTGAGGGCCACGTGAGGGCTCAATCAAGCACTAACCAGAATTGGTTAAAACTCACCCACCCTGCCGAAAACTATTCTGAAGATTCAACATTGAAGTTATGACGCAATTAACACATAAATCATTAATTTTGTGATAAAACTGTGTTACTTATCTAGTGTGATGGTGATATGTTGATATTCTGTGTGCATTTCTAAGAGTGGCAAATGTGTATTTAACTTTTTAATTTTTATGTTTAACTAGCTAAATAAGGTGTACATAATTATAGTGTAAGTACTAAATATTAATCCGCTTTGTGCTAACCGTAAGAGCAGAGCAGGGCGTCATAAAACCCTCTCACCCAACCTGGAGTACTCCAGTAACTACAAATCTAACAATGCCGCAGTGCCGCTTTAGAAAACAACACACAAAAGCAACTGAAGATAATAATGTAAATATTAAGATCGTCTTCGGATACCAATCGACATTGCAGCGGATTGCCGTCGCAGCTGCTAGTGACAATAAAGTCTTAATTATATCGTAAACAGACAGAGCAAGCGGAAGGTTGGCCGACCAATATTACTTGAAACGGACACTGAATCTGAACTAGACGAGGTCGAACAACAACAGGATGAAAGCCACGAAGGCCACCCTCCAACTCACAAATCTGAGTAACAGCAGTCATTCTCCCTTCATACATATTGACACACGTATTTATTTATTCTTCCTTTTACTGGGCACGATGCTGGTATTCGGTCTGGTTGTATCTATCCCTTCAATCCACCTCCCGACTGCAAAAGCCCTACACTCCCCTCCTGTACTTATTGGCTCTCCGGTGTCTCGGACAGGAGGGTCAGTTGGAGACACCAGGGCGGCAGAAGACGTAGAGGACCTAGCGAAAGGGTCCGTACGCTCGCTCTGTCACAGCACTTGCAGCTACGGATAGAGGCTGCTAAAGTTCCTATGCACCTCCGGCCGACTGTCTGTGCGGTGCCAGTGCGATCATTTGAGCAAGGTCGTCAAGCCTCTTCGACCCTCCCTCCCGGGTGTGGCCAACGCCTCCGCGTCCTTGCAGCAGAACTGCTGGCTGGATGAGTCACCGGAACGGAACGGAACGGAACGGATTTACTTGAAGACTGAGTGAAAGTTCGTATAAAGAGGCGTCTAGTGTCCGATTGATAGTATTCATTCATAGTAGATTATTAATAATAATAAATAAATGAAATTTATTCAACAGCACAAACAGGTTACATAATAGTAGTTAGGTACAAATACAGTATGTCTGTGCATTGAAAAGGATTGAGACTCAGCGAGACCGCTGATTTTCAGCTGATTGGCGATTTCCCCTAAATTACGTATTTGTTGATATATGATTCTAGGTCTCCTTTCATCTTTTCAATCTCACGGATGCCCTCCAAGTCCATAATTTACGAAGATCGCAATAAATTAAATATTAAAGCCGGTAAGCATGTCATTAAACTTCCCGTGTTATACGTGCTTTGAATCACTGCTCCATTGACTCCAAAATCCTTGATAAATCACACAAGTGATCTAATGAAGCTCTGATAGCGATGTAGTACAATAATGTTGCAACTCTTTAGAACACACTGGATATGTAAGCAAGCTTTACATTCATTGTACCTATACAGTTTACTTTTCTGATGAACAAGATCAAATGTAGGTCATCACCACCACTAGATTGATTTTTGAATTGCTTCACAATTCACATGTTTGCTACGAGTACGAGTGCTGAATTCAAAACGTTTATCGACATGTTGACAATTGCTGTACTTTGTAATAATTAAATACTTCGTAAACCAAAGTGTATATTTTAAACCCATACGTTATGTATGTGAATCATTAGACCATTGACTGCTGGTGCACGATAACAGGTGATCTAACACAGGTCTGATAGCAAAAGGACAATGACAGGTGACCAACCGTTACAGTCTGTAATATTGTGCTATGATTAGAATGAGAATAAGATAGCTGTCAATACAAATATATTTTGGCATATGGTTATGATAAACCCGTCAACATCATTCCTATTCTGTTCACGGCAAGATAATATTTAACGTCCACCCTTAAATGATGCGAAGTGTTTTATTAAGCTACCGCGAGTCCTGCTGTGATAGGTACAATTCTAAAGTCATATTAAATTCAATTATTAGAAACAAAACAAAATTGTTTTTAATGCCGTGGACAAATGCATAGAATACACTAATGCATTGAACACATTATGCGATTGCGAAACCTTTTGAAACAATAGTTTGGCACAATATGATACCCACCATAAGCGATCTTCTCAGAAGTGCACCTGTAGTATGTAGTATCAGTCTGATAGGCTCGCCGCTTGGCTACCGTATTGTGTGTTGTATCTTCAATTATACAGCTTATTGAAGTTAATCAATAGTCTGAACTCTCGATTACATTCATGAACGTTTTCCTCCTACATTTAAGTTAAATAATTCTTGATTGAATATTATACTTCGGGTATTTCTTTATCGCGTATGTTATGTAATGAATTGAATAGTGGTCACCGCACCGCATACAATTTCATCTCTTTCGGTGTCAAGACGGTGTCAACGTCCTAGAGCCTCTTTTAAGAAATTATAGAAGATACCACTGCACTGGTCATCGAAGAGCTAGCCGTCTCACAGATAATTAAGTATATATTAACGTTGTACTTAAATAAGTTTTGTACAACTTTTAGGCTACTCTGTCAAATACAAACTGTTAACACAAATAGTACAACTGTGATAACATCTAAAGCCATTTTCCTCTCCACTGTGTCTTAAACATCCCCATACCTTTACAAAAAGAAGCACTCTAAGAACAAAATCGTGACGCTTAAGCCCTTCTAAACAATATATCTATGTTTGTCGGGCGGTTGGGCAAAAGACGTAAAATGGGCTTACTGTTTTATTTTTACGTCGTCTCCACGATAAAGTTTATGGAACATCTGTTCTATTGATTGGAACTAAAAGGACTTATCTTTAATTAGTGCAAAGCATTTACGTTAACTGTGTAATACGTGTTAGTTTGAGCTTAAGCTATGTTGTTTAACGAAACGTTTGTTGCAGCAGGTTTGTCATAACGTAGGGGATAATCCGATAATTTGAGCACTAAGTTAGGATTATCTGCTCTGGGGAAATACCTCTATAGCTCGGATTGGCTCCCTTTGTTCCTAGTTGCAATATAATGTAAACGAAAAGCCTGTGGTCGATTTTTTCATACACGTTAACGATGGATTGCCGAGAACACTTTTGAAAAGTTTTTTTAATAGTAAATGAATAGTATTTCTCGTTATTTTCTCAACTCTTGAGATCGTATAAAATTTCTGCTGATAATTCCATTTTGACACTATACTAATTTAACATTAGGTAGCGGACCCCAGGTATCTTTCACGATGCAGCTGTCATGGGATAACGCCAGGAGGATGATGATGACTAATATATACCTAGATTTAGACCTCGGAACAGTCTTTACAGGTAAGTACCTACATATAGTACATATACATAAAAATACAGCTTTCCTGTAGTAAGCCATAATGGACCAAGCCGCGGAAAACGGACAGACAGGCAGACTATAAATTACAAGTGCCCTTGTTTAAAAAAAGCTTTTTTACAATCGCCTAAAAAAGCTTATTAATGTGATTTTTTAAAAACCAAAGGGAAATATTGATTGGTCAGAAAGTAGACACTAGTTCTTTGACGTCCCGTCCACTGCCTGTCATCCAAGACGACTACTCGTACTAATCTATGCGCAATTTTACGGATTAGGCTGTGGAGGGGCGCGCCTTTGTGGATGACACGCACCATAATAGCAATTTTTATATTCAGAAACATGAATCCCATCGATTCGCGTCGTGAATATTCATGATGGCGTCGCAGCTACGTTATAATATGCATTGAGACCGGGCGGTCCGTCTGTTTTCATTACGGTTGTCTGGCGTAGGTAGATGACCTGTTTATACTGCGTTTCATATCGATCTTAATCCTGGCTCTATGTTTACGGATAATCCTTTGTTTAAATTGTTTTGTACCAAAATACATAACACCTAAATAGGTACACGACCCAAGCCTCAACCTTAATATATAACTAACTAACTAACTAACTGGGCTGGCACGACGACCCAAAATGAGTCTTGGCCTCCGACACAAGAGCACGCCACTTTGCTCGGTCCTGCGCAATTTCTCGCCAGCTTGCACCAGCTCCGAGCTCACCTTAATATATATGATGTTTTTACTTGAGAAAATAATAAATCGAGTAGAAGTAATCGCAGCCATCGCACTCTCAAGTCTTAGTGACTTTGCGAAGAAAAATATACAGTATCCAATAAAAGTTGATAGGCCGCTACACCAGCATGCGGTTACAAACGGACCAACGCTAAATTTGGCACCGGATCCGGATGCTGTCATTTCATAGAAACCTGTCAAACTTACAAAATAATCAGATGTTAACGAGCATTTTCAATTACGGACGGTTTGGTACAACTAAAGCTCAAATAAGAACATTGACACAAACATATTTTCTATTTTAAGTTACTTAGCTGTCTTATGACGCAGCGTTCCTGAGTCTGGCTGACGTAATCCAGGCCTGACAGTTACTCGGTGACTTGACTGCAAATGCTCACCTTGCTTAGCAAACTGCTCGGAACGGCATTTGCCAAATACCGAGTCTTACGTAATATCTGGAATCCGCAAGATTGCGGAGTCCCGTAAAGTTCAAGGGTAAAAATTCGTAGGGGTAACGTTGCGTGAATTTGTGGTTTTCCGGAGTTTAGGTACTTAGCGGGAAAACATCTTTGGATTGTTTTTTATATGAACGTTTAGAATTAGTCATCGAATTTTAATATACACTCCACGATTTTTAATATAAGAGAATGTATCCGTATTTAACTCATTTGTGGGAACTGTCTCTTTTCATGCTTGTAATAATTAGGTTTAATCAGCGTTAACGTAGTCAACATTACAAGCTCAAACTACTGGAAGTCATCAATTTGGTACCTGTTCATCGCAGGAAAATTACACCTGCCAGGCTTACGGACTGCGGTCGTGTGTGTGGGTCTGTACCGTAATTAGTTTGCTAAGCTAAAGAGAACATCTTCTGGGCTTGACATAGAATCAAAACATTATTATTTATTTATGACTACAAAAGGACTACAATTATTATTACAACACTTCTAATTAAAAATGTCTACAAACCGCATATATTTTCCAAACAACCTGTAAATCCTACAAAGCAATACAATAATAGCAAATTAAACGGATTTTTTAAAATCGAAGTTCCACGCAAATTGGTCCCTTTTTATTTGCTCATGAGTGTACGAGTATTACTATCTTTGTAGTTATCTCTACAAACTCCTGAGCAAGATGCATTGGTTTTCACACTTTGCTGTACTGTTGCTTTACTTTGCTGTGCTGAGTAGCGCTTTTGCACTTTACTGTACTGATGGGTCGCCACCCAGTTCATTGCCTTTAGTTTCACAACAGTCCAACGACATTGATTACCTATAACATTGCAATTTCACAAAGTGCAATAACATTGTAGTAAGATGCAACCTTGTGTAACATACGTGATTCAGAATACCCGACTAGTTCTAACATGCCGAGGTTTAAACGCCTATATACACCCACTTTGTGTTCACAATTCGCTCGCTTTCAAAAATGACGTGTTCAGATGAACGGTATTTCATTACCAAATGTTATATTTGTGGGCCTATTTATGACACGCGCCGAAAATAAATGGCCACAATAATACTGTCTTTTACATATTCAATCAGCAATTTATATGTAGATAGGACCTCCCATGCAAACCAAACCAAAGCCGCAGCTGTAGAAGTGGTAAGGCAGGCAACTTTTAGGCACCATTCGCACCGCTGGCGAGCAGCGAGTACTCTCATAGTTATAGTTTCAGCTTTCGGCATCAAACGAACGGCCGCAGAAAAAATATTGTGGAGTAAGACAGATGGACGCACACTAAGGTGAGTCTATAGTGATACTTTTTTAATTAATGGCAGCGCAATAAAAATAAGTAATTATCAGCAATTAGCCCAACGAAGTGCTATATATGCCTAATAGCTCACCATATATGATGAATCTTTATTTATGTTAAATTCCTTCATTCTGTATGGTATTGTGTCGCTATTCGCTAATCGCATTCCTATATCAATTTACTCGTATGTCGGCACTGGGGTATGGAAACTATGGAAATGATAGATTCAAAGTCATAAGTCGTCATGACATCGTTGTCACACTTTATTGGTTAACACATTCATTGACGAAGCGCTGCGCTCATAGCCGATAACATGATTTTTCTGCTTTCGATTGCCATCTGACCTGCCAAACCAGAGGAAAAACTAGACCTTGTTATGATTAGACCGGTGTCCTTACGATGTTTTCCTTCACCGAACAGCTAACGGTAAATATCAAATGATATTCCGTACGTAAGTTAAATTCCGAAAAACTCATTGGTACGAGCTGGGATTCGAACCCCCGACCGCCGCTTGACAGCCGCATGCTTGAACCACTGGGCTACCGTAGCTTCCACTGTCATACTATAGAAACTTATCTAAATTTCAGTACAATCAGATTTTAACCAACACCGCTTACCGTCTCGGTTTGGAGTAACCCACCGTCAATTCTCGAACGGGTAGAACCCCGGGCTCATTGTAAATTGACGGAAATATAATACCTAGCTTTTGCCGGCGACTTCGCGCGCTTACCTAGTTATCGCTTTTCCATGCAAACTACTAGCCTTTAAGGGATGATTTCCGAGATAAAAAGTATCATATGTCCTTCCCCGGGACCCAAACTATCCCAAATTCATCTAAATCGGTTTAAGCGTGAAGCTGAAGAGGTAACAGACAGTCAGACACACATATATTTATAATATTAGTGTGGATTAGTATGCGTATATGTAATATAATAATAGAATCATTTACTCATTGTATGTATCTATGCAAATTATCTTTAACCTCGTTGATATTGTATCGCCCGGCTCTAGTTTCTGCGTATTCAGCACATGCCGTATATAAGATGGCGCTAGCCGCTTGGGTGTCGTATGCCATGCATATGCCGCCCGTGCCAAATAAATACAATGGTATCGACGGCAGGGTTGGCAAAATAAACTTACTTTAACGGCGCAGTGACCCAAAGAGGATCTTGGCCTCCGAAACGAGAGCACGCCACCTTTCCCGATCCTGCGCAGCCTCCTGCCAGTCTTCGACCTGAAGCTGCCGCAGATCCGCATCCACACTGTCTTCCCAGCGATGCCTGGGTCGACCAACCGGGCGGCGCCCACTCAGTCACCCCAAGTATGCTTTCTTGACGGCTCGATCCTCTCCCAATCTAAGTAGGTGGCCGAACCAGCGAAGTCTGTGTGCCTTTGTTTCACCAATTCTTCGATCTCTGCATTTCTCCTGATCCTCCAAGAGCCGTCATCTTTCTTGGCAGGTCCCAGGATCTTCCGCAGAACTTTTCTTTCTGTTACCAGGAGTTGATTCCAGGAGTTGGTTGGCAAAATAAAACCTGGATTTTTTTATCCACTAAGATTCATTTTATTTGCTTTTTCTTCAGTGATATACTTGACAAAATGACAAAACAAACTACTATATTAGTGCCTATGTGAGATGTACATAGACCTCGCGAGTGATTTGTAATTTTTCAAACTCCACCGCCTAAAACTGAGTCGACAAAACCCTTATAACGATCAAAACTGCTCACAAAATTTTCGTGAATCGACAAAGGTACCTACGGCCCGCAGTTTTCTCTCCAACCGCAAACGCTTCGCGCGTAATAAATGCTCGTGAGGTATACAACCCACAGACAGAGCCACCTAGATATTTACGAAATGTGTCATTCTCAAGTAACGTCCCGCTTTGGCCTTTTCAATAAGGACGATTTTTAATTGGGTCAGTTGCAAGCAGAAAAACTGTTACCTTTTCTTTAAAACTGGCAGTGGGCTGTGGTATACTGACTTTACTGACGCTGCCAATAGGTAATACTAAAAGTTGTTTCGTTTCCGACTCAATTTTAAAATCGTCCTTATTGATATGGCCAAAGATGACTGGTGTTAACTGCTTTGCTGCAGGTCACAAATATTGAGTTCTATAACAAATATACCAATTTTGTACAGGATATTTTGGGACAGCCCTACTGTTCATACTACTGCGACTTGCATATACGCGCCAATCGATGCGTGCTGTGGGCACGGCTTCGTCCGGACATCCGGTAAGCCGTGTACGGATAATGACTGACCGGGTTTATCGAGCCTGGTTATTGGATGCAGTTAACTTGTATTGAGCCAATGAAAATGCTAATGAGTGATATTAGCACAAATACACAGGTTATATTGGTAAATATGTGCGGGATTAGTAGGTATCTACAACCCGACGTCTTTCTTAATTGGCTACTTGACAGTTTTCGGAAATGTATTTTAAATTATACGTAGGTTTATTTTATACCTGTAACAATTATCTATTTCTCCCAAAGAGCTTCATTACTTAAAAAAAAAAAACAATCTTAAAGTAATTTGAATTTCGCGCGAAAACAGCCGATCACGTGACTGTGACATGACACTTCATAAACAACTAAAGGTTTACTTCCGCAGACGGCAACTGCATACACCGCACTCCAAATTGTACTGTAACTTTAAGACTAAAAGTCCAATTTCGAGTGAGCAGCATGTGCTGTTGCGACACTTCTCCGCTCATTTTAAATAGAGCTTTTTACGAATACAGTTACGGTTCAATTTGGAGTGCGGAGAAACGCAACGTGCAGTAAGTGCAGTCGCGATCTGCTGCGGAATTAAACCTACATAATAAAGGAGAGAGTGTGACAGAAGTGCACGCCGTTAACCCTAATCATTCCAACCCAACTTCATCTGGATGCCTAGCAGAGTTTTGTAGTTGTCAACGACTGGTTCCATAGCTTCTCTCTCGCACCGAACGAAGGTGGACTAGCACAAATTCTTGCCAAGTAGTATCTCGCGCGATTCTGCTATTCCAGTCACGCTCAAACTCTACGAATTAGAAAGATACATTTTTCTCTACACACGTCGCGTCGCAGCGGCAGTTGTGCAAGCCTGGCACGTGACATTTGGCGAGATCTATACTAAATATGTTAGCGGCAACCCTAACCTTACATACCTACCTAATGCGAGATGCATATACGCGCAAATAGACGCGTGCCACACACCGAAAACCCGGATATTCCGGGTAAGCCGTGTACGAATAATTACTACCCGGGTCTGGGGGCCGGTTATTGGATGCAATGTACTTGTATTGAACTAATGAAATTCGCATATGTAAGTGAAGTGCATAAAGCATTATATGCACACAATACACACATGCGAGCGCTATACATTGCGCGGTTTGATAAATTGATTGAAACCATTATACACGGGTAATCCGCAATGTAATGAAACTCGCATGCGAGTCATACATGTGAAAAGGTTGGTATGTGGTCTGTTGATCCGTTATCATTGGCATACATTTAACATCTTATGCAAATCATTTAATAAAGTGTCTTAGAAACTAATTTACCTACAGCGTGCCTATCGAAGTAAGTAAAACAAAGAAAACAAGATATTATCAAAATAACTTGCTAAGTATTTTAATACAATGCGCCGTAGTATGACAGCCAAGTTCTCACAATGCAAACATTCTGTAAGCCTCTTACGCGGGTACTAAGTGCATCACAACATTGTCTTAACACGATTTGATATTGCAAACTTGCACCGCGGATTCTGGGCACGTTTTGACGTGAGTGCAGGAACTTGGCCTGGTTTTAACGATCCTCATAAGTTTCACGGCGGAATAGCTGCATGAGCGTTTAAAGTTTCGCATGCAGTTCGCTTACTGTGATCGTAAAATTTCTTGAGTAAAGTCTCTACTGAATATTAGATTTTCATACGGTTTTCTCCAATTCACAATATTTCATGAAAACACATTCATTCAGATTTGGTCTAAACTGACTCAAATACAACGATTAATATTTATTTTATTATTCTCTGGGAAATTTTACGAAAAGTAGTACACTCGTCTTTTTTTTTAATTTTGGAAAATCGGGTTTTTTCTTCTTAGTATCGAATTTACGTAATTAAGTCCACTTAATGCCATTTGGCATTCTCTACGAGTTTACCTTCAATATAACCTTTTTTATAACTATTCCTTCAGAAACTGAATTCCACGGCTGTGACTTCGTATTACCTACCTTTTGCCCTGTTCATTAAAAAGAAGAGATGACAAACAAACTTGGGTGGACGTGTAATTATTTAATTTTCGTTTTAGTTCTATTTATAGTTACCTAGTCGGACCTTGCAAAACAGACGTCCTTTGGGTACAGAGTTTCATTACACTGCGGGTCACAGAGGTGTAACGAGTTCAATCGCTTTAAAAACCGCGCAATATATGTAGTTAAACTAGCAATGCGCAATGTAGTTACTCGGAACTCTCGTACGTCTGTATTTTGGCCTTAACACAAAGCCCGGAACCACACGGCACACGCAACATAATCGACAGCCGCGTTCCATTATGTGGATATGATGTGGATAGGACGCGAATTAAATTACCGCAGTCACTGGCAGGCGACGCTGCTTATGAAGGGAATCGGGCTCGTTACTGTGAATAGAACGTTCTGGAGTGTAATCTGAAGTGCGATGATTTTATGCAGGTGCAGGGTAAATGCGTAGCTTTACGGAAAAACGTTAGAATATTATTATTTATCGTATGGCATTTATTTCGACGCGTGAGATCTTCGAGAAGACAGTACAGTTGCCAGTTTTGAATGAATGTTGGAGTCAGTCCGACCCAGGTCAGGCCCAGCTGAGCTTCTTTCTCGACTCATCTCAGCTAGGCTAGGTTTAGTAAACCAGCGACAAAACTCCCAGTACCTCGATTCCACTGCCACCAGCGACACCTCAGATTCTGTTGAAGCCACTCAACCAATCTCACTGGAGCGCAAACTCTTAGAGTATTCCATTGTTTAAGCCGCCCGCGTGGTCGTGTCGGAGGTTTCCTCTGGATTTTCCCCAGGCCACTTTCCAACCTTTCACTCCTATCGCTTTATTGGGCCCGGCCTATAAAGCCACATTCAGGTTAAATAAAAAAGATTTAGATACAATTCAATCCTGATGATCATGTATTTGCGAATCTATTTTTTTACAATGCAATACAATACAAATACTCTTAGGTAGCGGTAATTAGGTAACGGACCCCAGGCATCCTTCAGGATGCAGCTGTACTAGGATAACGCTAGGAGGATGATGACAGTACAAATACCTACTCTTTATTGCACACCTCAATAAGTACCTTACCTTTACCTAATATTCTTATATCTTTCTTTACAAAGTGTATACTAGAAGCCGACGAAATTACTAAATCAACACGTCGCTCCTCGGTGTAATATTTCGCTTCTGTAAGCGACAGACGAATTATCTCCGGTTGCTACTCGTCCCAGATTCGTACTTTTGCTTACGAAAAGAATTATTCTTGTAGAAATTCCTTGGTAGTTAGTTACCCCTTTTTGTGAACGGAAATCTTGTCCTTGCTAGCAACCGTGAAGAAACCCATTGTCCCTTCCGAGCTAATGAATCGACTGAAAATGTTGGCCGACAACTTGCATAATGTATTTTAGTTCAGGGACCTGTGCTCATTTACGGAGAATTGCTTCAGTCAAAACAGTGAAAATAATTATTCTGATAATATTCCGCTGTAAGGTTGTACATTCACTGTTTCGCTTCTTCTTCTTCATCGTTCAAGGGCCAGCTGCTTGATGGAACCACTAGCCTTCTTGATGATGTCAGATCGTCTTGTTGGAGCCGACCTCGGCTAAGTCTGGTGGTGTTTCGCTGTAGAAAAAGAAAAGAGATTTAAGACTATCAATAGTCACAGTCGATTCAGTGAAAATTGTAAGTTATTAATACTGAAGTGAGTGGCAAATAGCTCGCTCGATTGTTGTGCCTGTTTTACGAATATGTATACACATTCAAGACAGTGAGAAAGTATCCAATCACACTGTTTCTGCGGTATGCTCTCCTTCGTGCCCCATACTTGCATGCTAATTAGCTAAGGATGCTTTACAAATTATATAGTTATACTCTGTTTTTGTATCTAGAAAGTACTTAGCCTATACAAGTTTAGTTATATGCAAGAAACAATTGAACGCGCCATATATTTTACTATGGCAGTACTTTATAGATACAAAAAAAGGGTATAGATGACAGCGCATTCTTCCGTTACAATACTCACTTCTAAAGTGATTATAATAATGTGCATGTTTGTTTGTTGCAGCCATGAGCCAGAGGGAGGCGGGCGCGGCGAGGGCCCGCTAGCGCGTGCGATGCAGCCCGCTCCGGGCGGCTCGCCCAAGCGGCAGCCTACACCTCAGGCACAGCATGGTACGTACACTCACTTTGTGGCCATGAAACAGGGGGCGGCGGAGGTCCCAGTTTGTACAGTCGAGGAATTTGAATGTTTGTTGCCTTTAGACTCTAACTCAATAGAAATAGAGTCCAAAAGTGACAAACACTCAAATTCCGCGACCGTACATGTACTCGATAAATTTGTGGTCACTAAATAACTATGTAGGACTAGCGTAACTGGCCGTCAATATTACTACTCCCTATGCCAAAACAAAATTGGAATTGCGAGCCTACCCCGTCATTCCCACTGCCAGGCTCTCTGGTGATAGATATCTCCATCGTGATAGAGGTTGAAGTAGCCTAGTTACTCTAAACCTTTAATCTGTTACCGTCTTGAAGTAAGGCCAGCCTATCCAGAGCCTATCTTACTATCTATACTCTTCTTATATGAGATACCAACAATAAAATACTTGAGATCCGACGCCGCATGAAAGTGCGTGACGTCGGTGATGTCATTACCAAACTCAAGTGGAGCTAGCCAGGACACCTTGATAGGCTGAGAGATGGCAAGTGGGCCAGAATAATATCAGACTGGTGGCCATTTCTGGGTAAAACGAGCGTCGGACATCCACAAGCTCAATGGTTAGACGATATCAGGAAAATGACGGGTCACTCTTATTGGATAAGACTAGCCCAGGACAGGAACGGGTGGCGTGCTCGAAGAGAGGCCTATGTTCAGCAGTGGGCGATAACGGGCTGAAAATTATTATGATGATGAATGAAATACTTGTACGGTTTTAAATTTGTGTTGTATTTGCAATCAGAATTATAAACCTGTATTGTATACATAACATATTACATACTAGCACTATATAAATAAGTATAAGTACAGTTTATAATACCGACTGTGGGTACATCCAGTAGCAAATTTAATCAAGACAAAATTCGAAAGACACAGTCCCAAGATAATGCTTACCACTACCGTCATTTGTCAACAAATGTAGACTTCTAAATTAAAACATTACATGTATTCAATTTGTTCCAACTAATAATGCCATTAACTCCATAAGTGCACGCCTACTTAAGGAACTGAATTGATTGTAGATATGTAGACTATAAACAAGATGTAAACCTAGTTATTTCAAAGTAAAAAGGGTGTAACAATATATAAGCAGCATACATTGTTATAACACTCTTGAACACGTGGGAGTAAATGTGCTCTAAAATCAATCGTATGCAATATACATCCCACGTTTACCATTCATGGGGCGCGTTCATTCACAAATGTGCTCAATGAAATTTGTATAGCAGGCGTAAGATAAGGAACTGTTGAATAATTTAAATAATAGTGGATATGGTGTGTTATGTAACATTTGTCGTTTGACATCGTAAATAAAGTTTGTCAATATAGAGCTCCCAAGGATGGTTTACTGGGAATGAGGAATCTACATTAGTCTCTATGACTCGACGAATGCTCAAGTCAATGAGGTGGTCCATTAGTTACGTAAGACGTTCAAGGGGGTCGAGCCGAATGTCATCTACTCTGACTTTAAGCTTAAGCCACACAGAGAGCGGGCGGGCGGTAGCGGCGCGGGCGCGGGCGGCAGCGGCGCGGGCGCGGGCGGCAGCGGCGCGGGAGCTCCTTTGTGCTGCCGCCACCGCCAAAGGCAGCTCCCGCGCCGCTGCCGCCCGCGCCCGCGCCGCTGCCGCCCGCGCCCGCGCCGCTGCCGCCCGCGCCCGCGCCGCTGCCGCCCGCGCCCGCGCCGCTGCCGCCTGCGCCCGCGCCGCTACCGCCCGCCCGCTCTCTGTGTGGCTTAAGCTTTAGGGGTTTCGACAAATATCACGTAATTTTTTCCGACAGAGAACGTCGCCAGACGCCCTCTAAATGGTTTGCAACACGCTCACTTCCTCTGTTGTGGCAAGTGCACACAGGTCACGGTTTCTACTGCCGGCAGTCCTTATGCTCGTTTGCTACCATCGTGTTATAAAAAACCGTAGCAGTCCACTATCGCCAATGAAACTCACTTTGCCCTAACGTTACGACCTCGCAAATGGCATCATTTTCAAATAAAGCCCATTCGTTGACCCGTCCTATTACGTGTCCCACCCAATTACCGAGTCCCGAGGGACGTCATCGCCGCCAATCAATACTGTGAACATGGACCTATTTACTTGATCAGCCAATACCGCAGACGATCTCAAATTTCGTAGGCAAAAATTGGTCTACAGCTTTTCGACTCCGTTATTTGATCATTAGGTGGTAGTCTGGTAGACCACTTTTTTGCTTGACTGTGTCCTTGCCTAACTCGGCTTAATGTTGTTCCGGTCCCGCCGGCGGGTCATACCTACCATACAACACAGACACATATAGTCCCTATTCGTCCCGGTGCCGCTGCACCGCCGCCACCGCCGTACCGGGTAGAGTCAGTCCGACCTAGGTAGGACCTAGCGGAGTTTCTTGCTGGACTCTTCTCAGCTAGGCTACGTTTAGTGAACCAGTGACAAATCTCCCAGTAGGTCGATTCCACTGACACCTCAGTTTCGGTTGAAGCTGCTCAACCAAATCTCACTGGAGCGCCGCACGAACCGCCCGCGTGGTCGTGTCGGAGGCACTCGATTGGACCCGGACAATAAAGCCACAGTCAGGTTAAACAAAGTTGTCACGGTAGCGTCCTGGTCTCAAGAAATTATACAGAAGATACAAATACCACACCATATGAATGAATAACCATCATCCTAGGGTCCTGGCAGAATATCAGCGATGTGGCCTCCTGCCGCATCAATTATGCTGAGCCAGCGCCCATTCTCTGACACAACACATGGCTATATAGGGATGTTGACTCAAAATTTATTAATACTCCATACGAAAGAATACATATAACTATGCCAAAAAGTGAAAATCCTATTCAAATATCTCAAAAAATAACGAAACTACAACCGTTAGAATGTTTTTAGTTAGAGAGAGAAAACGCTACAGGTCAGTGACGTCACTGTCCTCGAGCGCCATAGTAAATGACGATCGTTCAATACAACGGGTCGTTTTGCGGAAAAGGGACAGAAAATGCCCCCTCCTAAAACTTTGAAGACTTATAATTATGTAATTATTTATTCTTTTGGATTACTTTTTTCACTATTTGATAGAGAATTTGATCCTTTTTCGAGAAAATTCGGATTCATTGATTTTCTTTTTTGGTGTCAACATCCCTATTGAATCACTTTTGGTTTATTTTTCTTTTTTAATATTGTCTGTCTGTTATGTTATGTTTCTTTTCTTCATTTCATGCCATGTAAATTGTGGGCATGAATTATGTGTTTATCTATATATCTATCCTGCTACCGTTTTTCTTGGTTTTCGTCATCATCAGCAGTATCGTCAACTGCTGGACTAGGCGTATCACATAGATCTCCACTTCCAATGACCCCGAAAAAAAAACTCAAGATACGGTCTTGAGTTTTTCTGTTTTCTGAGTCATCATTAGAACCTAATCCCAAGATTTGGCGTATCGTTGTAATATATATGTATTATTAAGGTATCTAAAGTCAATATTATTGTTAGCGTCTCGACTGCATCACAATGCTGTTTACGAGAGCCGCTGCCGTTGCAGCGACGGATATTAACTGTCATGCTTTTCCGCCCTGACCCAGTGAACCCACTCAGATATCCGTATTATGGCCTCAATACGATTCAGGCGCTATTGTATCTACAATTTTGCTGTTTCGTATTTTAATATCTTGTATATTTCGGTAACCCCTTGATTGATTGGACTCATGTTTGATCTTAAGGCGATATATCGATTGAAAGAGACACCCTTTGTTTTTCGCTCACGACAAAACGGGATGCAACCCTCTCCGAGAATGGCTTTTTAGACAAATCTCGTTAAATATCTGACTGTGTGCAGGTTTATTAAATTTCCTCTTGTCAGTACGTAGATGAGGTAAAATACCATCATATTAACTTAATCTTGTCTTTTAATAATGCGTTGTTTTAGTAGGCTGAGGAAAAAAAGGAAAATATAGCCTTTACTTTGGATTTATTTTCTATCGAGAAAATTTAAAGCAATCATGTTTCGCTATTGTCAGTACCACAATCATATAGTCAAGAATCATATATCTGAAAATCAGCCCCTACTGTTTGCTAGTCTGGGCAGGACAGCGTTTCAAAGACTCCAAATTTGTCAGTG
Organism: Cenopis cana; assembly: GCA_951800055.1. Classification (NCBI taxonomy): domain Eukaryota; kingdom Metazoa; phylum Arthropoda; class Insecta; order Lepidoptera; family Tortricidae; genus Cenopis; species Cenopis cana. Next base: position 5,306,335 of record OX637495.1, read on the forward strand.
TAGCGCCTTAAAAATGCCTATTGTCACTTTAAGTCGCCTACCAGATATCACGTCCGATTAACTATACACGAATTATCGTGGAACAAATATATATTTATACTTTCATAAAAACGCCGGTTTATACCATGGTCTAAGAAAACAAGGTCTGACAATCCGGATCGTGATACACACGTGACGTCACTGTCGACGACACACTCACAAAAGAAAAAAAGATTAAAATTAAACATGTTGATGGTAGACAACAGGCGGTTTTCGTAATATTACATATTCATTTGTTAATTAACCCACACGAGGGTAATTTAGCAAATCTCTCAGCTCATTGTCGTCTTAATTAACTAACTTTGTATCTTCCTTTAAGCCAAGAGGTTTCCGCTAACAGACGATATATGACTCGTAGCTCGTGGCGGGAACATTCCTTACAAAACTGGCATAATTAGAGAATAGTGCCTATTAAGCAGCGAGATAGGATAGGATAGGTAATTTGTGGACTTCCCTATTGTATTATTCCAGTGAGTAAAATAGCCATGTTGTCAGGATATAAGAATGACTCAAACTTATTGATCCGGTCTTTCCTATTTATTTTTTTGGTTATGAGGTTGTCTTGTCACATGGCTCAAATCCTTATAAACATTAAGTATCGGCAACGCACAGCATACCGCTCTAGAGTTGATGAGTGGTGACCGCTTAACAGCACACATATTCAAAAATTACCTATAGGTATGCAATTAAGTAAATTTAAATTGTCTCAAGTTGTCGCACTTGAAAGGGGACATCTTGGAGGGACAGCTGCCATTTTAAATAGTGTAGACAAATAAAGAAGCCAAAATTATAAAATTACAACAACAACAACAACAACAACAAATACTCTTTATTGCATAACCTCAACAAAAGTAACACTAACAGTACATAATGACAATGAGTAGAGGCAAACAACAGGCGGTCTTATCGCTAATGAGCGATCTCTTCCAGACAACCTTAGGGTAGCGGAGATCATATCAAAGAATAACAATTCACAGTAGGTGATGCATAGATAATAGTATATGGAATATACTAAAATTTACAACAGATAAATTATTATATATAGATACATAATATATAAATAGATAACATAAGCAAATATATACATATATATATATATACATAAACATACATATATATATATAGTCAGCCACAAAGTCTAAAGGAGTTAAGCTTAGTAGTGTCATGGGAGAGACAAATAATGTTCTTTTAGTTGCTTTTTGAAGACAGCAAGAGAAGTAGCGCGCCTTAAATCAGGAGATAAAGTATTCCATTGCAGAGTAGCTTGGAAAGTGAAGGATGAGTTATAAAATTTTGATGACGAAGATGGAACAGTAAGCAGCAAATTCCGTGAGGACCTCACAGAACGGAAATAACTAAAACGCTCTTTGAGGTAGCATGGAGTTGCGGGGTTAAAGAGAATAGAATACAAAAGAGATAGGACATGAGAGTTACGACGAAGGCGAATAGGGAGCCACTTGAGCTGGGAACGGAAATAGGATACATGGTCATATTTGCGTAACCCAAATATGAACCGAATGCAGACATTTTGAAGGCGCTCAAGCTTATTAAGTTGCTCCTCATTGAGATCGATATAGGAAACATCTGCGTAATCTAAGATAGGGAGGAGTAGTGTTTGAGAAAGCGCAATTTTAGTGGCGATGGGCAGGAAATTACGTAGCCTCCTCAGAGAAGCTACAGCCGAAAACATCCTCCTACTGACCTCGTTCACCTGTGGTGTTCAATTATTTACTAATCTAATTTTTGCTTCCTTAGGAACGACACCGGCGGACCAATCCACTCTAAAAGTCCACCTCCCCAACGGTGGTTTCAACGTGGTCCGGGCGTCAGCCGACGAAGACGTTCGCTCTGTGCTACGGCTGCTAGCGGCCAGGCTAGCGGCCGGCGAGCGGGTCTACGCGTCGTGCTACGCGCTACGAGCGAGGCGGCTCACTACCGGCAAGGTAGGTATCATTTGCTACGAACGGAGTGGCGAGCCGGCGACGAGGACTTGCGCTCATATTAGTGTTACGACTGCTGCCGGCCGGCGAGCGGGTCTACGCGTCGTAGGTACTACGCGCTACGAGCGAAGCGGCTCACTACCAGCAAGGTAGGCTACGCTTGGCACGATAATCAGCTGTAAAGCATCGATTACACCGAACTACATCTAGTGCACAAACTGGTGGAGGGGAGTTAAAGCACTCATTAGAGCGAAATCGATGCTTTAGACTGATCTGGCTGGTAGTGAAGCAAGGTCTGCGCACAGTGCTACGGCTACTAGCGGCCAGGCTAGTGGCAAGCGAGTGGATCTACGCGTCGTGCTACGCGCTAAGAGCGATACGGGTCACTACCGTCGAGGTAGGCTACACTTGCTACCATTATCTGTCGGTGGTGGTGACGCTCAGTGCTACGGCTGCTAGCGGCCGGCGAGCGGGTCTACGCGTCGTGCTACGCACTACGATCGAGGCGGCTCACTGCCGGCAAGGTAAGCTACACTAGCTAGGATGTTTGTCTGTGGTAGACAGGCGACGACCTCCGCTCAGTGCTACAGCTGCTAGCGGACAGGTTAGGTAGAGCGATGAAGCCACTACGATCGAGGCAGCTCACTGCCGGCAAGGTAGAACACTAGCTAGGATGTTTGTCTGTGGTAGACAGGCGAGGACCTCCGCTCAGTGGTACTACAGCTACTAGCGGCCAGGTTAGGTAATTAGGTAGAGCGATAAAGCCACTACGGGCATGATAGATTGCTACAAACAACACACTAGAATTCCATATTAATTGTTCAATTATGGGCTTAACGCGGTTCAAGTCTTATGCTAACACGTATGCTCAGGCACAGCAACCTCTAGATTGTGTGAATCTTACTTATATATTTTTTTTGTAAACGTTAACATGTCGTTGCTGCCTATATTAATGTCCACACACGATTTCCAGATCCGTTGGATCCACCAAGATACGCCGGTGTCTGAGCTGCTCACGAAATGGCCGGCGTCCGAGTGGCGGCTGGAGTTGCGTGTGCGCTACCTGCCCGCCAACCTGCGCGGGCTGTGCGACTCCGACCGGGTCACCTTCCACTACTACTACGACCAGGTAACCACTTCTCATTACTCCGACTGGGTGACCTGTAGGATAGAATGAGTCGTGGGAAACAACTGACCACCCACAAAAGGCCCTGTTCTTAGACCCCACAAAGAAGCCTGCAGGTTTCGAGGCTCCACGTTCTGTGTGGGTGAAACTGAACATATTCCGCACGGGGCACGGACGGTCCAACCACCACTACAACTCTACAAATGGGAGTTGAAAGACTCCAAAGTTTGCGACTGTGGCGCCCCGGACCAAACCCTGAGAGTGCCCACTCTACCGTTACCCTGGTGGCCTGAAAGAACTCCAAACCAATTTTCTCCGGCAGCAGAAGTGTGGCTGAGGATCTAAAACTCAACATATAAATACGGATTCAAAACGTAGTTCACCAACCAAAAGCCATACGATATGATGAGCGTGACATTTTTACTACATTCGGCTGTTGGAGGACTTAGTGCCAGTTGCACCACCGTGCGAACGTAGACCGGTCATCGTCAAATAAGGCGCCGGCACTGTCATCCCATAGAAACTTGTCAAACTTTCCATACAATCAGATTTGACGAACATTGCTTACGATTATATATAGTCCTCCTCGCCGTATCCGGCGACAGCGACTCCGTCAACTGTTTTTATTTAAGAATATGGAAGGCTCTGATGTGGCTCGCAAATCCAAACTTCGTTTTGAAAATGCGGTTACACGGTGCACAATGTAGCTGGCCAGCTAAGTTGTAGGTATAGGTGTACGAGGGCTTTGGCCGAGTCTTGCGGATATGGCGCTTAGCATCCAGGTCTTCTAAGCGTCGCTTTTCATATTCGTCAACTTTTTTCCGAACAGTGGAGCGCCATTCCGGTCGACACCTCGCAATTTGCTCCCAGCAGTCACTCGGTATACCACAAGTGGTTAGGTGGCGTTTGAGAACGTCTTTATGGCGCAGGTACTGACCCCCCTGCTTCCGCACCAACCAGCTGAGGTGACACCAGCTGAGGTGGTGTGGCCACGTCGTGCGTATGGACGATTCGAGATTACCCAAAGCTGTGTTCTACTCAGAACTCTCACACGGAAAGCTTACGATTACAGACTGTTTGGTGGAGTTCTTACACATACAAAGCTCATGATCATTGGCATCATGTATTAATTGGATTGTGTTGAATTCCAGGTGCGACATGACTACCTCAACGCCAACCATCCCATGGTGGACCAGGATTTGGCGATACAAATATGTTGTTTAGAAATAAAGTGAGTATTTTTTGAATTTGTTACATATATTCTGAACTAGATCTGTTTATATGGAAAAGATTGTAATCGTTTGAGATACCTTTGTAAATGTACGTACGTACATATAAATGACCTTTCATAGATTTAGTTTTTATTGTGAGAATCATTAGAATTTTGATGGAAACCCAAAACTACGTCCAGTGTGCTATATTGCGACTTCTAACTTTAAATATTAGGCATTTACACCTATCATGATTAGGAGCGCCTATCTGAAATGTTTTTAAGCTATAACAGTAAAAATACTCAAGCCATATTTTTGGGAAAAAAAATATTTCAGGCAAAGGTTTTATCGCACGATACTAATCGAACGCTGAGATGAGATGAGCCATTACTTTTATAGTAATTCTATTCGTTTGAGCGAGCAAATCTGCTGCGCTGCTCGCCAGCGGTGGGACTAGAACCTAGATGTAAATTTATATCTTCACGATACCACGATGCAATGGAATAGGATACAAATCGTTCACTGGATACAAAAGTGTAAATGTATCTATAGCATCGACGCTACTGGATCACGCAGACAAACTGTTCTGACAGTTTTGTGAGACCCTGTTAATTTTATGTTTTTATACTCTGATTATTAAATAAATAAATAATAATAATAAAACCTTTACTCGGTAAATGTCTACGTGGCCCGAAATTATTTAGAGCCCATTATATCTCTTTTTTTTTAGTTATTCAATTCATGTTTGACGTTCAAGTAATCTTAAAATATCGTGTTTCAGGTACTTCTGCAAAGACATGCAGATATCACTGGACAAGAAATCCAACATCGAATACCTGGAGAAGGAGTTCGGCCTGCACAAGTTTCTGCCCAAGTCGGTGCTCGACGCCATCAAGCCCAAGGTGCTGAAGAAGGCCATACAGCAGCAGTTCAAAAAGGTACCTTATGTAGCTATTTATAAGATACAAATTTGTACTATTGGCCACTTCGTGGTAAAAGGAGCATCTTACGTCCACCGGCTTGATGGGTCGATGATATTAGGAATCGCGGGTCACTCTTGGATAACACTGGCTCAAGACCGGGACGAGTGTCGTACTTGAAGAGAGGCCTATGCTCAGCAGTGGGTGACTACAGGCTGAAAATGAATGAATGAATATTATTTTTAAGTTGACCAGTGACATATGCTTCTGATTTCATTGGATATTCTACTTTAAAACTAATGTAAGAGAGTTTCTATTATTTTGTAATAATAACTTTATTATATAGATCAGAATATCAATGGGATTAACAACACCTGTAAGTGACTAAGTTTCACTAATCGTACTGTAGCATAGTGTAATTGAAGAGCTAGAAGAAATAGCGGGAGGATTAGGATATGTTATTACTTATTATAGAAACGATGAGGTACTGTTAAGCATAGGGAAATGAGGAAAATGAAATGAATGAGGAGGATGAGGGAAATGGGGAGGGAGGGGAATGTAGTGAGGATTTTGCCAGTGGTTTTTGGATGAAACGATTTTTACAAACGTCTTTTGCTGTTGTTACAAAACAAACACACAACACACAAGGTTGTCTTATGTGACATGTATATTGTTTAAACCTGTTTTGTGTACAATAAAGTGCTTACATACATACATACATACAAAGTTTTTTATTATTTTATTATTATACCTAAATAAAGAATTGATTTATTTTTATTTTTTTTATTTTATTATTTAAGAATTAAAATGATTATATTATGAACCTAATTACTTGTATTAGCATACGGATATTATACGACGATGACCTGTAACAAATGTTATTAATATTTTTTTCATTTTCATAATTTATAAGACGTTTTTTAAAGTGTCATAATCCTTCATGCCAGCAACTCTAAACTTACTTCTTAAAACTGTACGAGTGTATGTAGATGAATCATGTTATGTTTTTATCTCTCTAAAAAGTTGCTAAAGTGTTATATGGACGCTTGCTTTTTGGCCAAAACTGTATGATTCTAGATGAATTATTAGCGATTAAATATCAATTAGTTGTGTTTTTATGGGGTCGGCTACATGCAAGCAACGCTACAGAGTTGTTTAAGCGCCTTAATGGACGCTTGCTTGTTCGCCAAACACTAAATATCAATCGGTTCTGTTCCAGGTGGCGAACCTATCAGACACGGAATGTATGCTAAAGTACCTGGAAACCATGCACACGCACTACGGCTATGACCGGGAGACATTCACTGGAGCTCTCGGCTCGGGCTGGGCCATACCGATCGAACTGGCCATCGGCCCGGATATAGGTAACACCACAACATAAGTATAGTGCGCGCCATCCACGACGACGCGCCCCTCCACAGCGAATCTCATACTAATCTGTGCGCAGTTGTAGGGGCGCGCCTTCGCGGATGGCGCGCACTATAATAGTCGTATAAAAGTCCCACTGTTAACAAATCCCCTATTTACAAACCCCAAATTATAATAGGCAAATAACAAACTTTGACCACACCAAGCGAATGACGCGACGACTCGACCGTCCGGTAGTAATACGCGGCAGCCACTGAATGGTATCCCCTACGGATGTACTTGCAGCGGCGCGGCGAACTGACGGAGTGAGACCCCTCTGGTAACACACAAGTTTAGTTAGAGTATGAGATACACACACACTACGACAACGACCGGAAGGGTTAACATAACATACATAATATCAGGACACTTATATCCAGACATATAAAAAGAATAAGAATAACAAAGAATTTATTGTTACAAAAAGAACATTTTCTATCTCCAATCATTCACATTTTTTCTACTAATGCTGGCAAATCATAAAATTTTAACTATATTTTTTCTACAATTAAACGAACCAGAACAAATCTCGGTCACTTTAAAATTTGACTTATATTCCATTGACCATTGAAGTAGCAAAGAGGAAAAGTGGGGGAAAACGCGTACCTGGTTCAAATCGTAGCGCTGGCTGCAAGGTGTTTTGGCTGCCGGTCTTACGCACTTCTCTTCTAAATACTTCTGCGTTGATGGTGTGATGGTACACAAATGATGATAATCACAAATTGTTAGTTCGAAGCCTTTGACGAGTGACGGAATGGAGATAGTACTCGACATTGTCCGACCCGAATCGTGTCTAGAGCTGAACTGGTTGGTTGTCAGCTACTGTCAGTTGATGTTCTCGAAATACCCGCGTTTTCCATTGGGATAGGATTGGAACGGGATTAGGGTTGGCTGATATTTAAAACTGTCACTTTGAAATGTGGATAATCTATCTATACCAAACAACCATATTTGTTCCTATAAATATAGGACGCGGGGGGATAGACCAGAATAGACTTTTTGGTGCAAAGCGAAAGAATCTATCCTATCCAACATTTATGATTTACTTGTTGCAGATATATCGTACGTGTCGCACAAGGCGGGCGAACCGCCGACGTACACGAAGATCGCTTCGTTCGCCGACATCGTCGCCGTACAGACGCTCAAGTCCAACTGCACGCAGTCACAAACCACGCAGACGCAGGTACGACACACATCAGTACCTCTAGTCACACCTGTGACACGCGAAGGAACGTAAGCGCTGTGGGTAAGTATGTGTGCGTGCGGTGTCGGTACACGTGTCAATTGTTTGCGCGGGTGCGTAGTGCGTGGCGCGGACGATTCGCGAGGCGCGACGGCACCCGATCGGCACCAGGCGGGTCTCTCAGTGACGAGGTAACTAACCGTTCTGTATGTAATACTATTATACTATTCTGTGACCGAACCGTAGTCTAAACGGTGTTCGTTAAAACGTAACGTACAGTCAGCGTCATATAGTATGTAGCAGCGAAAGTAGCCAAAAAGTTCGGTACACCATATATTTTGTATGGTGTTCCGAACTATTTGGTCACTTTGGCTGCTACACACTATATGACGCTGACTGTACAGTACCCGGCAATATATATATTGCACATCGGGCTTTGGAAAGATACAATCAGCTGTTTACGACGATTTCCGAACACTGGCAAACATCCATCAATTTTCTTATTTATTAATTGACGTTTCATGTCATAAAAATAATACACTTGGACTTAGTTTACGTCAATTCGGTGACATGTAAAATTTAGATATCTATACAGAGCTGTTACAACTACTAAAAAAAGTATTGTCAAACAATCATTTATCATTTTGTACATCGAACAATTTGGAGTTGAGGGGTTTCAACAACTCTATATTATATATATTTTGACGACGACTGACAAACGTCACTTAGGTTGTGTGAGACAACGCTCTATGAAGCCAAATAAGCCGATTATCTTCCCAAAGGTGGACGTGCAATATATGTAACTTCTTTTAAAAACAATGGCTTTCCATCAAATTTATGATGATTTCGCCAACCACGTGTTCATTAGACGTTGTTCGGTAACGACGCCATGACAGTAGGCAACAAAGACAGTGTCATCCTCCTAGCGTTATCCCAGTACAGTTGCATCCTGAAGGATGCCTGGGGTCCGCTACCTAATCACAAGATATTGGCGTAGGCACTAGTTTTTACGAAAGCGACTGCCATCTGACCTTCCAACCCCGAGGGGAAACTAGACCTTATTGGGATTAGGTTTTGTCAAGTGAGTGGGCAACTTGACTGTTAGACGTTCTCAAGCCGCCCGAAGGCCTCCAACTTGGCTTAACGACTGCCGCCATAGACAGCAACCGGGATCAACGGCTTAACGTGCCTTCCAAAGCACGGGAGCGCTCAGTTAGTAACCACTCAAAGCGGTCACCCATCCAAGTCCTGACCGCTGCCCACGTTGCTTAACCTTAGATACCGCAAGCGGTACGCAGGCGCCGCTGGGCCACGAGCGCTCCTGACAGCGCAACAAAGACAGTGTACGGTAGTGGATTCCGCTCGTCGTCGCTGCGGGCGCGTGCGCTCACCAACGCGGCGACGAGACAAAATCCCAATATATGTCGCCGGGTACTGTATGGGATGACAGCTGTGTTCGTTGCTGTCTGATTATATGACAATCTGATTATTTTAACATCCATCTGCAATTTATTTATTTATTTATTTAAGAAACAAACAGTCTTTTATAGTTATAAATAACACTAAAAAGTATAAAAAAATTTTTTATCTTTAGTTTTAGTTTATTTTTAGCTTAGTTTTAATTTATATGTAATTTAGTTTTATTTTTAGGTCTAGTTTTCGTGTCCATTTCATTGATTATTTAACACTTTCTGTTCGGCGTGACGTCTATAGACGTCGAGGGCTCAATTTGCTTTTACATATTTATAAAAGTATAAATAAATCATAGACTTACAGTTTCCTTAAAATAATATTCTAACATCATGCGTTGTAGTAATGACTATACTCAAGAGCAAAAACAACGGGTACACTTTCCATGGAAGTTCAATACAAAGTATATATGTAGGTATTTTTCTTGCTCATGAGTATACTCTAACCAAAATACTAAAAAAAAAAAAAACAAATGAAAGTTTTACACAAAAATAACAATGCAAAGAAGTAAACCTAACGTACATTTTATATACTTAAAAATTGTAACTATATATATATATATATATTTTTTTTTTTTTTTTTTTTAAATGCCATCCTATTTACTGATTAGTGTACTGCAAAGTTAGTAGTAATTTAATCGTAAGGTTGCCTTTCCACCAGAGTAAATGACATCTTATGCGATTTCAGAGTGGTTCATCGTGCGGTAAGGCCGCGTTGCAACTCCGAGTGAAGGGAGCGACAGAGACTCTAACCATTACGTGTAGCAGTGTTGAGGTAACTAACAGTTGATTTTGTATTAAGAGGAGGGGTAGGGCAAGCTCTCTAATAAGCATATTTTTGTGAGACAATGGCTGACTGTCGAGTTTCTTTCGGCGTTTCTTCTCGGCAGTGGCCTCTGTGAAGCGCTAGTAGGGTTTGACTTGTAAAAGTGCCATTGCGGCCTACTTACAGAATAAAGTTCATTTTATTCATTTTTTTTTTTTTTACTCTCTCCATACAAACTTTGTGCAGGATTTACTTCGTTTGTGTTTTCATTAAAGTTATGATTTTTGGTCGTATGCTTATTTTTCTCATAGCTATTTCGTGATGTAATTTTTTTTGTATTTTTTTTTTTTAATTTTTTAATTTAGATTTTTTTTGAAATATTTCAAAATTTTCACATTAAGATCTTCGCATATCTAATATTTACAACCAAAAAAAATGTTATATTTGTTAGTGCCAAAACCAACTAATAAAACCTGCACAAAGTTTGTATGGGGAAGGCCTTGCCCTACCCTGCGCCTTAAGCAGTAACGCTGCTAACGCAAACTAGGAATTTAGAAATAAAGGAAAAAATAATTCCTTAAGGTGGTTGTATAAATACCTATGTCAAGAGTTGTGTTCATTGTCATTTGATTTTATATCGTATCCCCTTGTGTTACAGGCTGCGGAAAGCTTAGCAGATTTAGTAGACGGGTACTGCAGACTAGTCACAGAATCGCAGACCTCTCTATGGAACAGAACGAGTAAGTACTATACACAACTACATAAGTCGACTGTCACACACACACACACACACATGTGACAATCCAAAGGCCGCCCTTCGTTCTTATATTATTTGTGCAATAAAGTTTAAATAAATCATCATCAATATCATCATCCTCCTAGCGTTATCCCAGTACAGTTGCATCCTGAAGGATGCCTGGGGTCCGCTACCCAATCCCAAGTTTGTCGCAGGCACTAGTTTTTACGGAAGCGACTGCCATCTGACCTCCCAACGCGAGGGCAAACTAGACTTTATTGGAGTTAGGCTTGTCAAGTGAGTGGGCAACTTGACTCTTAGAATAAAAAATGAATAAAAATGAATAAAATGAACTTTATTCTGTAAGTAGGCCGCAATGGCACTTTTACAAGTCAAACCCTACTAGCGTTTCACAGAGGCCACTGCCGAGAAGAAACGCCGAAAGAAACTCGACAGTCAGCCATTTTCTCACAAAAATATGCTTATTACAATGATAAATGATAATACTTAACCTACTTAAGATCAAGAAATCTAAGTATCTATATAAAGCAACACAAAAACAAAGAATAAAATGAGGAAAAAAACCAGTTATGACAGTGTGTAATTCTGCAAGAAAACATTTCGAAACTGTATACCTTAGCATTATCAAATTCTATTTAGGAAAAAAAAAAATTGAATCCTTTAGACTATAAATTTAGTTATAAATCTTTTGATATGTTTTCTTGCAAGAACTGCGTCAACTAGATAAAATTAAAAAATACACAATATATGAATCTTTACTCTATTTAAGTATCTGGTTTGGGCCATGCTTTTCTGTCTGTTAGATAGTCCTCAACCTTGTAATAAGCCTTCGACATCAATGATTTTTTCAAGTACTTTTTAAGAGCTGGAAAAGGTAAATTCAAAACTTCATCAGGTAACTTATTATAAAAACGGACACATTGACCTACAAAAGATTTGTATACTTTACGGACACGAAATTTTTTAGTGGCAATTTTATTTTTATTTCTAGTATTAAAATTATGTATATCAGAATTTTTACAGAAGGAGTCTATGTTCTTAAGGACATAAACAATATTCTCATAGATGTACTGGGACGCTACAGTTAAAATGTTGATTTCTTTAAAGAGTTCTCTTAAAGATTCACGTGAGCCTAGGTTATATATGGAGCGAATGGCTCTTTTTTGTAACACAAAAATTGTCTGTATGTCAGCTGCTTTACCCCAAACCAGGATACCATACGACATAACACTATGAAAATAGCTATGATAAACTAGGCGAGCTGTTTCTACATTGGTAAGTTGCCTGATTTTTCTGATAGCATATGCGGCTGAACTTAATTTACGCGCCATAACGGCTATGTGGGGACTCCATTGTAGATTTTTGTCTAATGTTATACCTAAGAATATTGCTTTATCTACTATTTCTAAGCACTCGTTATTTAAGAGTATACTAGTTTCCACCGGTCTAACATTAGGCAAAGAAAATCTGACACATTTAGTTTTCTTAGCATTAAGTAACAGATTGTTAACGGTAAACCAGTCAAGTACTTTGTCCAGTGTGCCATTAACTCTACTATAGTCAACTGATTTTCGGTCAACCTTAAAGATTAAAGATGTATCATCCGCGAATAAAACTATATCACAAAGATTACTTACTATAGACGGCAAGTCATTTATATAAACCAAAAATAAAAATGGACCTAAGATAGAGCCCTGAGGCACTCCTAACGTTACTATTGCCCCACTAGACTGGGTTCCATTTACAACAACTGCTTGAGTTCTATTGCTGAGATATGAAGACATAAGACTTAACGCATTAGCAGACAAACCATAATGTTTAAGTTTCAAAACGAGCGTCCCATGATCCACGAAGTTCTCAAGCCGCCTGAAGGCCTCCAACTTGGCTTACCGATTGGTATCAATGATGGCAGTCGGGATCAACGGCTTAACGTGCCTTCCACGCACGGGAGCGCTCAGTTAATAACCACTCAAAGCGGTCACCCATGCATGAACTGACCTGGGCCGACATTGCTTAACCTCGCATACCGCACGCGGCACGCTGGCGCCGCTCCGAATAAAGTTTAGGTAAATAAATAATGTATTGTTGCCTATATTTAATTTCTCAATATTTATTTGCAAGCTACGGTATGGAAGTCGCTGAACTGTCAGTGCAAAAGTAAGTAACAATATACTTGGTAATTTTTTGATCGGTCCCGGGCATGTATAGGACCTTTGAGAGATATGTCACATTCAAACTGGTCTATTTTGTGTTGTAGCGGAGATGAGTTCCTCGTCATCGGAGGGCAAGACGAGTTCCTGGGAGGGCAACACCGCTACGTTACTCTCTGAGGATTACGCGGAGATCGTAGACGATGACGCGGACTACTCTACGCCGGCCGGTGAGTCTTATCATTATGTTCTACATCATTGTTATCATCATATCATCGGAGGGCAAGACGAGTTCTTTGGAGGGTAACACCGCTACGTTACTATCCGAAGATTACGCGGAGATCGTAGACGATGACGCGGACTATTCTACGCCGGCCGGTGAGTCCCATCATTATGTTCTACATCATTGTTATCATCATATCATCGGAGGGCAAGACGAGTTCCTGGGAGGGCAACACCGCTACGTTACTATCCGAAGATTACGCGGAGATCGTAGACGATGACGCGGACTATTCTACGCCGGCCGGTGAGTCCCATCATTATGTTCTACGTCATTGTTACTATCATCATATCATTGTCATTAGTAACTTGCCATATCGTTATCATTAAAATCATATAGCTTCTATTCCTGGTTGTATCCAATCCATGTTATTATTGATTAAAAATATATTCCTATAATCATGAATTCAAATATCGCTCGTTATATATGATATTAATAAATTCGTTGACAAATGGTTTGTACAGCCTTTATAATATTGTACTGTTTATTCTTTTTCTAGTTCGGGACTACGAATTAGTTCGTAATCAGATCGAACTTACCGGCATCATCGGAGAGGGACAATTTGGCGACGTACACAAAGGTAATTTATGTAAATAAGTCATAAATTAACAAGCGTGACCGTACATATAAAAGTACATTCCGAAATTGCAAATTCATATTGTACAAAATCCATATACACACCTTGCTTTAGATTCAGTCGTACGTATAATGGAGACAGACCAAATGAAGTAATTACGATCAGTTATTATTTCTTATATATGAGAAAACACTTGTCCCTTAACAATAAAATCGTGTTCACATATTTTCATTACTTTGTCCGTGCTCATATTTTCATACCAAACTGTAATTACTATATGTAACATTTTAAACGCTCGCGCTTTGTAAACAATAAACATACTTAAAATATTTATTTAGGTCTAACGCGATATTTATGTATTTACCTTTTTTACCGACGTTAACGCAATTTCACTACAAAGCTGTACAATAGAACCAGTCAGCAAATTTAAATATTTAGGAAGTACAATTACCAATGACTCCAGATGTACCGCCGATATTATACAGAGAATTGCTATGGCTAAGAAAGCCTTCAATAACAAGAAGCATCTACTAAAAGCTAAGATATCAAAGAAAGCTAAAAAACAACTAATTAAGGTATACATCTGGAGCATTGCGTTATATGCATCTGAGACCTGGACACTGACCCAGAGGGATAGAGAGAGACTGGAGGCATTTGAAATGTGGTGTTGGAGGAGAATGGAAAGGATTAGTTGGACGGAGCGAAAATCGAATGAAGAGGTTTTAAGTATTGTGAAAGAGAAGAGGACTATGCTTAAAACCATACAGAACAGGAGAGGACGAATGTTTGGACACCTGATACGGCACGACACCTTTTTTGTGAACATTTTGGAAGGGAAAATTGAAGGAAGAAGGGGAAGAGGTAGACCCAGATTGACGTACTTCAATCAAGTGAAAGAGAAAATTGGTGCCGCGTCGTATCAGGACGCTAAAAGACTGGCAGAGAACCGAGAAGACTGGCGATCTCTCCACCGACAAGAGCGTAGCTCTTAAGTTTGATGATAACCGACGTTAAATAAAAAATATATCGCATTAGACCCTTTTAAACAAATCTTTTAAGTATGTACTATATGGTAAAGTAGATTTACAGTTGTCATAATCTATCCAGGCACTTGTCGAGTGGCGTCAGCGAACCATCCGTCGCTTCGCCGGCAGCTGACCATACAGAAACAACAGGGCAAAGGGCAGGGCGGCGAATATATATTACCAGTGGCAGTGAAGACTTGTAAACTTGACGCTGACTTGGACACAGCGGAGAAGTTTCTGGAAGAAGCCTGTGAGTACATCACAAAATTAGACTTTATCTCGTTGCAATAAGGTTTAGGATATCAAGATAGGATCACTTCCCATTAGAAGCAACAGGGAGAATGTCAAGGTCACGAGTATATTGTACCAGTGGCAGTGAAGACTTGTAAACTTGACGCTGACTTGGACACAGCGGAGAAGTTTCTGGAAGAAGCCTGTGAGTACAACACGATATTAGACTTTATTTCGTTGCAATAAGGTTTAGGATATCAAGATAGGATCACTTCCCATTAGAAGCAACAGGGAGAATGTCAAGGTCACGAGTATATTGTACCAGTCGCAGTCAAGACTTGTAAACTTGACGCTGACCTGGACACAGCGGAGAAGTTTCTGGAAGAAGCCTGTGAGTACAACACAAAATTAGACTTTCTCTGGTTGCAATAAGGTTTAGGAACGGTCTGTCAATGGCAGCTTTAGGACCACTTTAGTAGCAACTGGGAAAATGTCAAGATTACGGGTACTTGGGCCATTTTACGGAAAGTTGTACACTCGACTTTTTTTTAATTTGGATAAATTCGGGGTTTTTCTACTCAAAATCGAAAGCACTTTCGAACCTAATAGGAGAAAAAGTGTCCCAAATTTTTCATACAATTTCCAGTTTTTCCGTTCCGTTACCACCATACAAGCATGAAAATCTTAGTATGAAAACGGTAACGGAATGGAATAAAAAAAATCTTGGGACACTTTTTTTTCCCCTATATCATTCGAAAGTGCTTTCGATTCTGAGTAGAATAAACTCGATTTTATCCAAATTTAAAAAAAGTCGAGTGTACAACTTTCCGTAAAATGGCCTACTTACTACCATTCGCAATCAATAGTAATATGAACACAACGGAGAAATTTCTAGAAGGAACCTGTGAGTACAAGACACATAAGATTTATGACAGGTCTGATAGCTATGCCAGCAATAGCATTATCAAGATAGGATCATCCCTTCCGTTAAGGCAATAGCACACGTCTGACACGCGAAGGACCGTAAGCGTTGTGGGCAAGTATGTGTGCGTGCGCTGTCGGTACACGCGTCAATTGTTTGCGCGGGTGCGTAGCGCGTGGCGCGGACGAATCGCGAGGCGCGACGGCACCCGATCGACACCAGGCGGGTCTCTCAGGGACGAGGTAACTGGCTTCGGTGCGGGGGGTTCGTGTCCGTTCTGTATGTAATACTATTATACTATTCTGTGGTACAGTCAAAAGTCTTTATTACAAAGGAATAAGAACTTTTGATATCTTCATATGTCAGGCTACTTTTGATGCTGACTGTACAGCTTTAAGTTTTTCACCTACATTGATGATTACTTTAGACCGACCGTTGACGTAGTTTGCCTTAGAGCCACTGCGTTCTCGTACAGTGCGATTCGACAGGTGCTTTATACCGAGAACACTTAGGTTGTGGAATGAGCTTCCTGCCGAGGTATTCCCAATGGGCTACAGCATGGGGCTCTTCAAAAAAGGCGTGAAAAGGGTTCTTATGGGTCGGCAACGCGTGAGTGACGCCTCTGGTGTTGCAAGCGTCTATAGGCGGCAGTAACCACTTGCCATCAGGTGGGCTGTCAGCTTGTTTGCCTCCGACGTAGTATAAAAAAAAAGTTGATAAATCTTGATGATTATAGCTATTTGTTGTCTACAGACATAATGCAGCAGTTCTCCCACCCACACATCATCGGGCTAGTGGGCGTGTGCAGCACCCCGCCCATATGGATCGTCATGGAGTTGGCCACGCTCGGAGAGATGCGCGCCTACTTGCAGCAGAACGCGAGGAGGTATATTAGAAACTCTATTACATTAGTGTTTAAGCGGAGTATCCAATGGAACGAGAGCTGTCAGTGTCACAGACATAATGCAGCAGTTTTTCACCCACACATCATCGGGCTAGTGGGCGTGTGCAGCACCCCGCCCATATGGATCGTCATGGAGTTGGCCACGCTCGGAGAGATGCGCGCCTACTTGCAGCAGAACGCGAGGAGGTACACGATTAGAAACTCTATTACATTAGTGTTAAAGCAGAATATCCAATGGAACAAGAGCTGTCAGTGTCACAGACATACCTAATGTACACAGTAGAGACGACAGCATGGCAGAGCAAAATGTCATATCTTGCTCGAATTTGGAGCAGCGTTGCCGAAAAGTATTGAACACTCACGCGTTTTTCATATGAAAGTCAAACTGAATCAAGCTTTATAATTTTTTTTATAGAAAAATCTATATATTATTTCAAAAAACACTAGCATCTTTCGTTGACATTATAATAAACTAGCGACCCGCTCCGGCTTCGCACGGGTGCAAATTTTACATATAAACCTTCCTCTTGAATCACTAAAAACCAGATGAAAATTCGTTGCATAGTTTTAAAGATCTAAGCATACAACGGGACAGACAGCAGGAAGCGACTTTGTTTTATACGTTGTAGTGATTTAATATTCTTCATATAATTTTTATATTATTCTGCAATATCTATTTTATCAAAATATTCTAATATGCCGTAACTTCCAGGTTGGAAACATGTACACTAGTGCTGTACATATACCAGCTATCGACAGCGCTCAGCTACCTCGAGAGCAAGAAGTTCGTGCACCGCGACATCGCCGCGAGGAACGTGCTCGTCTCTACGCCCACCTGCGTCAAGGTAAACTAGACCTAATGCCGTAGCCAATAAGGTATATACCAGCTATCGACAGCGCTCAGCTACCTCGAGAGCAAGAAGTTCGTGCACCGCGACATCGCCGCGAGGAACGTGCTCGTCTCTACGCCCACCTGCGTCAAGGTAAACTAGACCTAATGCCGTAGCCAATAAGGTATATACCAGCTATCGACAGCGCTCAGCTACCTCGAGAGCAAGAAGTTCGTGCACCGCGACATCGCCGCGAGGAACGTGCTCGTCTCTACGCCCACCTGCGTCAAGGTAAACTAGACCTAATGCCGTAGCCAATAAGGTATATACCAGCTATCGACAGCGCTCAGCTACCTCGAGAGCAAGAAGTTCGTGCACCGCGACATCGCCGCGAGGAACGTGCTCGTCTCTACGCCCACCTGCGTCAAGGTAAACTAGACCTAATGCCGTAGCCAATAAGGTATATACCAGCTATCGACAGCGCTCAGCTACCTCGAGAGCAAGAAGTTCGTGCACCGCGACATCGCCGCGAGGAACGTGCTCGTCTCTACGCCCACCTGCGTCAAGGTAAACTAGACCTAATGCCGTAGCCAATAAGGTATATACCAGCTATCGACAGCGCTCAGCTACCTCGAGAGCAAGAAGTTCGTGCACCGCGACATCGCCGCGAGGAACGTGCTCGTCTCTACGCCCACCTGCGTCAAGGTAAACTAGACCTAATGCCGTAGCCAATAAGGTATATACCAGCTATCGACAGCGCTCAGCTACCTCGAGAGCAAGAAGTTCGTGCACCGCGACATCGCCGCGAGGAACGTGCTCGTCTCTACGCCCACCTGCGTCAAGGTAAACTAGACCTAATGCCGTAGCCAATAAGGTATATACCAGCTATCGACAGCGCTCAGCTACCTCGAGAGCAAGAAGTTCGTGCACCGCGACATCGCCGCGAGGAACGTGCTCGTCTCTACGCCCACCTGCGTCAAGGTAAACTAGACCTAATGCCGTAGCCAATAAGGTATATACCAGCTATCGACAGCGCTCAGCTACCTCGAGAGCAAGAAGTTCGTGCACCGCGACATCGCCGCTAGAAACGTGCTTGTTTCCACGCCCACCTGCGTCAAGGTAAACTACACCTAATGCGGTAGCCAATAAGGTATATACCAGCTATCGACAGCGCTCAGCTACCTCAAGAGCAAGAAGTTCGTGCACCGCGACATCGCCGCTAGAAACGTGCTTGTTTCCACGCCCACCTGCGTCAAGGTAAACTACACCTAATGCGGTAGCCAATAAGGTATATACCAGCTATCGACAGCGCTCAGCTACAAAGTCAAGGTAAACTAGAATAAGAATAAGAATAAGAATAATTTATTGAAAAACATATTGTACAATAATAATAACTATAGGCTAGGAGCTTACAATTAGATGGTAATAAATAGCACGTGCCTGAGCTAGGAAACCCTGTGTTTCAGGCAAAGAAGAGCTTACAATTACTTAAAAATATTCATATGCAAAAAGAGAAATACAATTTTATCTTAATAAGTAGTACAAATAATTAACAAGAAGATATATGCTATGTTGCAAGTTTATTTTAAAACAATCAATAATTTTTCTGTATCGTCATATGACATGTTTTGAAGGGCTTCTCGTAGCGTAAATTTACATTTCATGTAGTTTAATGGATATAAATCCAGCCGCGCATTAAGCCTGTTGTAGAGAAGAGGACCCAAGAAGTTGAAAAATCTTGAAGAGAAGGCGTGCCTTTTGTTAATATTTATAGGGCAAACAAAATCTTTACGCCTTTTACTAGCATGATCAGAGTTGTATGGGATTCTGGTATGCTGCTTCAAAACTGTGTTAAATATAAATAATTGTCGGACAGTTAAAACTTCACATTTTTTATATAGAAGGTTAGTGGGAAATTGGAAAGGGCGGAAAGTTGAAACCTTGAGGATGGCTCTCTGTGCTCTTTCTAGGTTTAGTAATGTGGTTTTAGCCAAGCCACCCCACGTAGAAATGCAGTATGTTAAAACAGATTGGCATAACGCCTGGTAAACTTGTTTGATTAAGTGCCAGTCTGCTATCGTACGTAGTTTTTTAAAAACAAATATTAACTTACGAACTCTAGTGCATAAAGCTTCTACGTGATATCTAAAAGACAGTGACTCGTCAATTATAATTCCCAAATACTTTGTTTTGTTAGTGAGGGCTATACCTGGGCATTGACACTGACTATTTGTGCTATCGTTACAGTTGTGAGCGCGGAGTTTAGGGTTAGTGGGATCCAAATTGGATTTGCGCATGGAGAATTTTATATAATTTGTTTTGTCAGAGTTCAGGGTTAGTAGGTGATGCTGAAGCCAGCTATTTACAACATTAAAGCCTTGTTGTGCATAGGCATAAACTTCCTCTATTGAATCTGCAGAAAAAAGTAGAACAGTGTCATCAGCATAGGAAATTATTTTACCGTGGTCTATTATTAGGTTACAAAGGTCATTAATATAAATTAAAAATAGTGTGGGACCCAGTATACTTCCCTGGGGAACCCCAAAAGAGGCAGTTTTTAGGTCAAAACTCATGAAATTATCTATTCTTGTGCATTGCGAACGCCCATCTAGATAGTCTGCAAATAATTTGAGCTGCGTACCTCTAATTCCTAATAATTCAAGCTTGTGTAGTAGGATAGGAACGGAAACGGTATCGAAAGCTTTGGCAAGGTCGAGGAAGATCCCTATTGTCTGTTTACCCCGGTCTAGTTCTTGTACTATATGGTCAATCAACTCGTGTACAGCGTCGGTAGTTGAAAGTTTCGACCTAAATCCAAACTGAGTTTTTGACAAAATACCTTGGCCTTCTAAAAATTGGACAAGCCTGTTGTTGATAATTTTCTCTAAAATTTTAGAAACTGAGGGAAGTACCGATATAGGTCTATAATTTGAGATCTGTTCTTTATTGCCAGATTTGTAGATTGGAACTACGATAGCTTTTTTCAGACAATTCGGAAAAATTCCTTCCGAGAGGCATTTTTGAAAAATAAACGTGAGGGGGGGAACCAGGATACGTCTGAATTGCTTGAGTATCTTATTGGATATACCATCCCAACCTGTAGCAGAGTCGTTTTTTAAGCACATTATTATCTGTTCCACCTCTTTTTCATCAGTATTTAAAAGCCTAATGTCGCAGTCAATAAGGTAGATACCAGCTATCAACAGCGATTAAAAGCACTATACACACATCGGCCAGCCTCGTATTACTAATCAGACGAGCACATGCGAGGCCGTCTATTACACACTCGGCAGGCAATCCCTTCCTTTCCGACCTTTGTAGTGATGTAGGTACTATTACGTAAATAGGACAAAACTTAAACTTTTAACAATATTAGTACCTATAGATATAATCATTCTCCCACTTTTCATTCAATCCCTCAAAGGCAATAGGAGATCCTCATTGTCATAGGGATAAGTACGTCTTTGTACAATCTTTTATTTTAACCTGTTTTTGTGTACAATAAAGTGCATACATATAAGTGCATACATATGTGTGTGTATTTATTGTATACTGTACTTGTCTTTAATGTAGATGTGTTATTATGCTCTTTTTGCTGTATTCATGCACTGCCTGTTAAAAGTCTTGTTAAATCTTTCCTGCTACCCAAAGGTTGTCTGGAAGAGATCGCTTTAAAGCGATAAGACCGCCTGTTGTAACCATTATTTAAATAACCTAATATTTTATATGTACTCCTTTATTACTGGTGCAATAAAGAATATTACTACTACTACTACATATACCTACATATATACTAACTTCTCACGTCACAGTTGGCCGACTTCGGGCTGTCAAAGATGGTGGAAGACAAGTCGTACTACAAGGCGTCGCGCGGCAAACTACCCATTAAGTGGATGGCACCGGAATCCATTAACTTCAGGCGGTTCACCTCCGCTTCCGATGTGTGGATGTTTGGTGAGTTTAATGACTATATCACTTTTGGAGTTGAATTTTTATGATAACCCTTATAAACGCTTTTAAATCACATAAATTTTTTAATATGTAAAGTGACATTTTATCAATAAAATTTCTAATTCTGATTCTAATAAAAAAAAAAAAAAACAATAAGGGCAAATTTTTTTCGAAAAAGGATCAAATACTTAATCAAATGGAGAAAAAGTAATTCAAAAGAATAAATAAACAGAATTATAAGTCTTCAATGTTTTAAGATGGGGTATTTCTGTGTTTTTTCCGCAAAACATATTTCTGTGTTGAACGATCGTCGTTTACTATGGCGCTCTAGGTCAGTGACGTCACAGATCAGTAGCGATTTCTCTCTCTAACTAAAAACATTCTAACGGTTGTAGCTTCGTTATTTTTTAAGATATTTAATAGGATTCTCACCATTTGGTATATGTTTTCCTTTTTCTTTTGAGTAATTATGAATTTTGAGTTAACATCCCTATTACGTACGATACGTAGTGCATACCAAATTACAGCTTTCTAGTACTAACGGTTACTGACCTAAACCGCTGACGAACACGGCGAAACTGTAAAGGTTTGGTCACACAGCTTGCGCAATGTTAACGGGACGCCGCGCTGCGCGCCAGAATGTATGAAACCGTCCCGCTCGCGTCGCGCAGCCTGTGTGGCGTCGCTAACTTGTTAGCAATTAGCATACGTTCCGGCGCGCAACGCGAGCGTTGCGCGGATGTCGCGCAACGCTGTGTGACAAAGCCTTAAGGGTTCCTAGTATACTACGGAACCTTAATAACAATTCACGTGACATTTTTTCTTGTCAGGCGTATGCATGTGGGAGATCCTAATGCTCGGCGTGAAACCGTTCAGCGGCGTAAAGAACAACGACGTGATAGGGAAGCTAGAGAACGGCGAGCGACTCCCCCTCCCGGCCCGCTGCCCGCCGCGCCTCTACTCCGTCATGTCGCGCTGCTGGGCCTACGAGCCCTCGCAGCGCCCGCAGCAGCACCAGCTCAAGGAGACGCTCTTGTGAGTTACATTGTACCATCATCAGTCGTCCCCTCAATGCTGGGGACCGTGACATCATGTCCTATTCCTGCTGACCAGACTCCTCCATAGCACAGAATAAGTAAAAGTACTACGTACAGAAGTTGCACTGTTAACAAATCGCCAACTTACAAACCCAAATTATAATAGGTAAATAACAAATATTGACCACACCAAGCGAATGACGAGACGACGCGACCGTCCGGTAGCAATTCGCCACTGAATGTATTTGCAGCGGCCCGGGGATGTACTTGCAGCGTACTTGCGGCGCGGCGAACTGACGGAGTGAAAGCCGCCTGTCCATAGACTCCTGTCACCCGCTTTATGGATAGCCTCGTGCAGATGGCAGATGTAATTGCAGGGGTGCAGTGATTTGGGTGCTCCATCTAGCGGGTGGTTTGCCCCGGGACCTCAGGCCCTCAACTTTTCCCGTCATTATATTCCTTTCCAGGCTATCCGAAGGACGCCGTGAGAGGTGTCCGAAAAACGTGAGCATGCGTAGCTCCTCCAGGCCCCTGTACCACAAAACTTTACAAGTCTACAATTCGACAAAATTGTCGAATTGTACGCTTGTAAAGTTTTGTGGTACAGGCCCCAGAATGGACTGGTTTGTTCGTCTTGCAGTCCAAGGTATCCGCAGAAGTCGACGCCAGCACCACATTTCAAACGCATCTATGCGACTTTTCATTTTGGCCCGAATAGTCCACGTCTCTGAGCCACTGAACATTGCACACTAGACTAGCTACACTAGTACACGAACAACCAGATTTTACCGTCCACTACACTCCCTCGCCGTCTCAGGTAAGCGGTCGACCTAAGGATATGGCAGACCGTTATGCCTGAAGGCAACACTACATACCGGGTTCCATTTTATTAGGACGGACCCCGCCAAATACCCAACCGCCCTGCCGTCGTTTCGTGTCCTGCCTTGGTCGTTTCAGGCGCCGCCATTATATTGGGCTATATGTTTAGAGTAGAATGCATATCTAGAAAGAAATTGCGTGCAATTTTCAGTGAATTTTCATTGCATTGCAGGTTTTGATCGTATTCATTTTACCTCGGTAGCAGCCTCACAATCTAAAGAAACTTGCATGAAAGTTCTTGCCAATGTAAATCGACGTTTGGACCTATAGTCATCATCATCATCATCATCATCAGTCCCACTTTCGTCCACTGCTGGACATAGGCCTCTCACATAGCATGCCACTGAACTCGGTATAGAATTATTTGTTTCCAACCGCTGCCAGCCACTTTGCGTATGTCATCGCTCCACCTGGCTGGAGGGCGTCCTACAATACGTTTGCCAAGCCGTGGTCTCCACTCCAGAACACGCCTACCCCAACGGTTGTCGGTTCCGCGACAGATGTGACCGGCCCACTGCCACTTTAGCTTACTAATCCTTAGGACCTATAGTAATACAATGGTATTGTTTACAGTGAGATCCTGCAAGAGGAGCGCAGCACGGCGTGGGACACGATGCGGCGCGAGAACCGGCGCGTGGCCGCCGCCTCGTGGGGCGACGCGCCGCCGCCCAAGCCCAGCCGCCCCGCCACCAACCTCACAGGTCAGCCACTCAGCTCAGACGTACCCACGTCTACTGAAACACGTCCCCTGCTCGACATAAGCCCAAAGAATGCCACAATACCAAAGGCGCGACACGGATCTATGGGTGTGAACCGAGTGTCGGTGACCTTGGAACGGTACGATTCTATACTTTGCCCGTCCGAGGAGTGATTTCCACACACCGCGCCACCCTCGCGCGCCCCCGCTCGCGTCCGGACACGCACACATAGCCGCGAGACGGATTTACAGCACACATGCTTCGGTGTCGCTTCTTGCTACGTTAGTATATATCTTCTTTGACAATACTCAGGTCATAACGCGACAGCGCCAAATGCGTGCGTATAAAGCACGCGTGCAATAACACACTTTACGAGTGAGTGTGACTTTTCAAGTGTGATGAAATAGTACATTACTTACCAAGGGCGATAAAACAAAGAATGTCTTAGATCGCAGGTATTTTACGCCCGAGCCGAAGGCAAGGGCGATAAATATGCGATCTGAGGCTTTCTTTATTATCGCCCGTGGTAAGTACAAAATTTTATGTCACCCCCTGGCCAGGAAGTGGGTTTTATCGCGCGCGGAGCGTGCGATAATGGCCACTTTATGGCTAGGTGTGACATAAAAAGTATTTTCTTGTTTGCAGCGGCGGAAACGAGTTCGACAGCGGCCGCGGCTCCTCAAACGTACATCGTGGCCCAAAACCCGCTCGTTCTCGCCCACCTACTCCGCGAGAACCAGACGCGAGCGCTCGATCCGCAAGCCTACACCACCCCCGCCTCGGTATTCAACACAGTCGCCGTCGACTTCCAAGCGCTACCGGAAAACACCGACATCACTAAAATCATTCGTCCCGATCCCGATGAGGTCATAGATATCCCGCTTCAGACCGTCCCGATTCCGGTCGCCTCCCTCCACAAATTAGACCCTGTTGTCCCTTCTCCCGACGAAACTCTTACTGTTGTTGTCGGCGCGAGGGAGAGCTGCGATAATCTCTGCCAGAATACCGCATCTCCACCGCCCAATGAGGAAGTTTCTGAACCGTACGCTAGTCGAGTTAGATCGTTGGAGAGGAATACGCGGGGGACGCTGTCGACGGCTGAAAGAGCGCCGGTTCGAATGGGTTCACTAGAGAGAAACGCCCGAGGAAGCCTCTCTCATCGAGGCTCTCCGGTCCCAATTGCGCCATTCACTCGACAACACTCGGTCCCCGCTTCCCCTCCGCCCAGAAACCGCCGAGAGCAGGATATAGGCCAGTTCTCAGTTCAAGGCTCTTTAAACGCTCAACTAGCCGCTAGCGTTGTTAACAAGATGCGCTCCCAACCCGATCCTCCCCTAGTTGAAGAAATTTACGACTTCGGCGGCGATCATGTTAAGAGCTGCGTCGCGATCGCGCAAAAGGCGGGCCTCCACAAGCAGTACCGGCCTTCTATGGCCGCTTCGCACCCGGTTACTTACGGCGTGCCGGTCGGGGTGGTCCAAGGCGTCCCGTACTCCCAAAGCCCAGTCAAACCTAGTCATGTAATGCAAATGATGCCAAAGCAGATGCCGTCGCCGCCTATAGCTTCTAGTCAGGCGTTCTTTCCGCAACGCTCCGCCAGCCCGTCCCCGAGTTTCGCGTCTCAGCCGATGGGGGTTGTACCTCCCATGTCGTACTCTCAGCCTATTTACAGCGGGCACAGCGTTGTTCAAGGTCCGCAGCCGATGTCGTATCGGCCGCAAGTGTCTGCTCAAACTGCGAGTCAGTATACGGCGGCGGCGGGTTTCGCGCCGCGACCTCACTTCGCATCGGCTTCGTCCGTGGACGCTCAAACGCTGTATGCGTCGAGGCAGGAGTGCGCGACGAACCCGGCACAAGTACAGGTGACAGCATACTCCTCCCGCATGAAGGTTTTACTTAGACTTTTTTAATTTCGTAAGGTTATGCATGAGCGACTCGTAGATCGGAATTCAGTTCGGCACTCCGTTTGTAAATAGTTTTAACACGTTTTTGTTTCCTTTTGTAAATGTATTTTTCTTTTTTTACAGACATTTGTGTGTCCGTTGGTTTTCTCCGGTAGAATTTGGGTTTATTATTTTTATTTTCGCGTCACATGTGAAAAATTATTGAATGTTTTGTTTTTTCACGTGTGACGCATTTTTAACTTTCATAAGCGAGCGAACTAACATTGTCGTTAACATCCCTTGGGATCTTTTGGCTCGAAAACAACTAAATTTATAAATTAATTTCTTTACTAAAACAATCATTTTAACATTTATAATTGTACAAATTGTAAAGTTCTACTAACTTCAATGTTAGTTCCAAAACAAATCCATTTGAGAGTTATTCTTATTCAGGATGTTAGTCAGGATATGTACTATATCCTCTGGAGCCCTGGTGATCTTACTCAACACCAGTAACACAACACCACATGTACCTAAAGAGCAAGCATATTTTAATATCAATTATAGTCCTATGTTAGGCTAATTTGTCGCGTTTTAACGTTGCCGGGACAGGTGAAATTGTATGTACCTAGATTTAGAAGAATCTGATATCAATAGGCAAGTGGCAAACATTCACTTGTAAGAATTAATAATTAGTATTCAAACCTCCTTCCATCGTTCGACCTTATAACTTAGGCTCCGAAAATACTTCAAACTTACAATTAAAACTCTCAAATGGACCGCTTTTAAATTCATGCAAGTCAATAGAATCAATTGTAACCCTTATGTCTTATGCAACAGAGTCCAGAATTGGACACAGAACAAGCGGTGGAAAGGCGCCTACTGGCCGAGCTAGCGAGACAGCAACACCAGAGCGAAGAGGACAGACGATGGCTGCAGATGCAGGAGGATAAACTGGTAAATTTACCTTTATATCTATAGAAACAGAGTTCACAATCGAATCACGGAAGTATTATATAAGATTTCAGGCTCACACGGTCAGATTGAATTTCGATCTTCGGGATGTCAGGATAGACCCCTGAAATTTGTCACTGTCGCAGGTGACACAGATACAGTATACTTTTTACTTATAACACAGAATAAGTAATAGTACAAGTACAGAAGTTTCTCTGCTAACAAATTCCCCGTTTAGGTATGCCAAACGTGCCTAAACGTGGCCATCACTTTCTATCGCACGCAACGCGCTCTTTCGAGGCCCCGCCCTCAGCGCTAGGGTTACCACCAGCGAGAACCTATTTTAATATATGTACTTTATTATTATTAGTAGTGTTGTTTACAATACAATTACGAATAGTACTTTTAAGGTTCCGTAGCCAAAATGGTGAAAACGGAACCCGTCCGTCCGTCCGTCTTTTCGTCTGTATGTGACAGCCGATGTACTCGGTCGGAGACTATAAGCACTACAAATACAATTAAAATATTTAGCAGGAAGGTGTGTTCTGCTCGTATGAACCGCTACGTAAAAGTGATGTGAAATGACGAAAAAATATTAAAGTAGGGGGAGGGGGCACTCCATACATGTAACCAGGATACAAAGTTTTATATATTTTTTAAAGGCATCACTTTAAAAACTAAAAGAGGTTTCTTAGAACCAACGTTTTCATTTTCGTTTTCTTTTATGTCAACCGTTGGTGAATACTAAACTTAATGACCGTTCTTACGTCTACGTTCTTATTATTATTGGTGCAACCTGCTGCAATACAATAATGCTGTGGTTTTGACATTATTATTTAACACGAAACTACACGAAAAGAATTATTTTTTATGATCGTACAAGCGCGTGCGCGTGCGATCCGTAACGCTGCTCCGCAGCCATTGAATAGTCACACAATGTGTGAGCCGGCGGCCGCATGTACTTTGCGCGGCGCGATGACGTCACGGTAGTAAGCCCCTCCTGCTTATAATTAATATTTGACCAGAGTACTAATCTTATTCATCTTAACTACGTACATACGCCCTTTTAGAACGCGGCAGTTTTAGATTAATAAAATACGGGGGATTTAATGAAAATATACTGAAGAGAAAAATTACATATCTCCTAACTTTTTGAGTACTATTAAATACCTAAATAAAATTAAGGGGTCAGAAAAATGAAATGTTGTGAATTATTAACGAAATATCTAAGTAAGAACGAAATATAATGTGTTAAGTAATTGTCTTTATAAGTTTCCTATTATATATAGGCAATAACCTTAATTTGACTCGTAAGTTTTATTATTAATAAATTGATTACGATTATTATAAGATTGTAACGTCGTGAAATGGGACCCAGCTACGGCGGGGTAAGGTGAAAATTTGGTGTGGCTTTGTACACTTAGCGGGGCCTTGATGGCGCAAAAAGCATTGTCATAATGTGTGTTGTCATTTACAACCGACTTCCAGAAACATTAAAAATTCTCGAGGGTAACGTATTTAAACGTAACCTCACAAACTGGCTCCTGGACCGCTGTTTTTACAGCGTAAAAGCTTACTTAGAGTTAGGACACACTTGATTATAGTTAGGTATGTAATTTCCGATGTATGTTTCGTCCCTAAAATGTATATTAATTTATTATCTGTCGCTAAAATGTTTGTTAAATTAATATAATATTATTCCTCATTATTAATGATTGACATTTTAATTTATTTTTTTATTATAATTTAATAATTATTATTGACAAATTTGACATGTACACTTTTTTTAATAATGATTTGCACGCCTGCTTGCAGGCTAGATACACTGTACCACATAATTTTAAGAAACAACTTATTTAACTGTATCTAAGCAAATAAACATTTCTGATTTCTGATTTCTGATATAAATTATAAAACAATTGAAAAATGAGGCACAAGGCCTTTTCATCATCTTCATTATCAAACATTTATTTTGCTCTCTTAGGCGGTGGCCCAATCATCGCCGCCTCTGGGGCCCAGTTGTTACCCTTCCAATAAAATAATCATTCCATTGTTTTAGAACCGGCTGTCAACCGTGCAGGCGGCTGATGCCGAGCCGACGGAGAAACCGGCCGAGAGCGCGCAGAGCACGGCCGTGCAAGATACACCCGCCCAGACTCAGCCAGTATCAGGTACTGCACCGTGCTGTCAGAGTGTATTCTAATCAGGGCCCGTTTTCAAGCAGATGACATCAATTTCACGTCACGCTGCATATAGGATGATCCCAAATAGTTTTATTTTAGTTATTAATCGTCAAGTCGTCAATCATTTTAATCATGTACTTAAATGACTTCAAAAGTAATCTATTCACACGTGGAATAATTAATACCTACTTGATACGTGAAACGTAAATGAAACTAGAAACTATTTCCTTTGTTTTTATACCTACATTTTATTAAATGGTATTGTTACCACATTTCTATAATTACGTAGAAAACAGAATTCCTCTCTAACTTGAAGCACGTCATCCTTCTTGCATTAATTCCCACGCAGAGAAAATGTAAGTCATCTTCGTGTTCATACGTAATTCAATATTCATAAAAATACTTCGTTTTGTATTGTATTTTTGTTTTTTGTGTCGCACATTTGGTATTTTTTTCCAATTTCTCTGTTAAAAAGAAAATTTACTAATCCATCAGGACACATTTCTTCTGATTTTAACAACTTATACAATTAATCAATATAGGAAAAGTAAAAAACAAAACAAATAGTATATTTAGTAATCGGAACAATAAAATTAACTGAGTGTCGTTATTGCAGCGACAAATTCGTCGGAGACCAGTCCTGCGAACACCGTGAAGCCGAACGATAAGCCGACGAACGAAGACAGGGTGAGTAATTCCCTATACCCCTTACCCTTAGCAAATCTCTGACAGCTGTCGTTAAGCCTTTAGCACAGAATAGTATAATAGTATTACATACAGAACGGACACGAACCCCCCCGCACCCAGCCGGCCCGCCACCAACCTCACAGGTCAGTCAGTCAGGTCAGAGGTAAGCAACCCTAGAGAAGAGAAACCCTAACCCCCCCCCCCCCTAACCCCCCCCCCCCCCCCCCCCTATCCCCTAACCCCCCTACCCTAACCCCCCCTACCCTAACCCCTACCCTAGGTAGAGGAGGAATAGTATAATAGTATTACATACAGAACAGACACGAACTCCCCGCACCGAGGTCAGTTACCTCGTCCCTGAGAGACCCGCCTGGTGTCGATCGGGTGCCGCCGCGCCTCGCGATTCGTCCGCGCCACGCGCTACGCACCCGTGCAAACAATTGACGCGTGTACCGACAACGCACGCACACATAATTACCCACAGCGCTTACGTTCCTTCGCGTGTCACAGGTACTTAGAGCATTAAAGACAGAAGACGCCTTCAGCGCAATTTTCCGAACAAAATATTTTGCCTAATTCTGGGGGGAAATGCGACACCGTGCGATCGGGGGTATGAGAAAGAATATTCATATGGAATTTATACTACGCAATTTGGCCGGATTACATTACAATGTCTGGCTTATGAGCCGTGTTCCGAATCACGCTTAAAACGTATAAACGCGTTTACGATCGGACCGAATCACGCTCATAGCGTTTACATGAGATGTCGTGACGTCATTGATGACGTCATGGACGGCGCCATATTGGCGTTTACAGTGCTTACACTCCGAGGCGTCAGCACCTTAAACCAAACGTCAAGTTGACGTTTGATATATGAACATGACAGTAAAGACAACATGCCCGGTCCGAATCAAAAGTCAAAACACCACTCACGCGGCCTTGAGCGCGCTTACTGATTCGGACCGGCCGTCAGCACTGTAAACGCTGTGATCGTTGTTGGCGTGATTCGGAACACGGCTCATGGAAGTGTGCCTGTACAATCTATTTTTGAAGACGTTAATTGAATGAACATTATCACACTTTTCTATTACAATACTTTGCGAGCTTCTTTAAATATAAAACAACATTTTAAGTGATGATTATTGTGTAATCCTAGAGAAAACGGTGATAATGATAATGTCTTCAAGGAGAGTTTGTTTACATGGTGGGACACGTAAGGATGAATAGACTATCGATACTCGTCACCTTTGTTGGTTCCGTCGGTGGTATACTTAAAATTATTTGAACTGTCCGAGTCGTATCAAATTAGGCCGTTCAAAATGCGACTTTACTGTCCAAGCGTGAAGATTCAAAGTCCAATGACAAGTTTTATAAAATGTCGGACATTTTAAATAATTTCTACTATCTCTTGCATCGTAGGATCGTTAGGCTGCGTTTCCACCAGAGATGTGTCAGGATGTGTTTCCATATATTTGACACCTCGCTCGGCGCGTTGCGATGTGTCAAATGTATGAAAACGCATCCTCGCACATCTCTGGTGGAAACGCAGCCTTAGGCCCGATACGCCGCGGAGCATTTTTCTGCCGGTTGGAAGGGTTGGGGTTGTTTAGTTGTTTGTGCCCTTTTGTATTGATTAGGGATATTTGGATGCGGAATTCGTGTGTTTCCATATGACTTCAATAACGCGTTGAGTGTGTTCAAAAACCATCTGTGAAGATCAGCTTTTCAATATACCATGCCTGTGCCTGTTTCATAAAACCACACTCGTGTTTTTATGCCTTGCATATATAAAGCTTAAGGCATAAGCCACACACAGAGGGGGCCGGCGTGAGGCGCGCGGGAGCGGGCGTGAGGCGGGCGTGAGGTGCGCGGGCGTGAGGCGCGCGGGCGTGTGCGGGCGGGCGTGCAAAGGCAGTCTGTTTCTTGAAACCCGCCCGCCGCACGCCCGCGCGCCTCACGCCCGCCCGCTCTGTGTGTGACTTAAGCTTAACAGTTGCATAAACTACTATTGCATTCCAGCCGCGCCCATCGCACGCCGACGACCCGGTCTACACGGCCACTACCAACGTGGTGCGGTGCGTGATGCGACTAGCCGGCGTCTCCTCGCAGAGCGGAGGCGGCGCGGCGCCGGCCGTCCTCGCCGCCGTGCGGTCGGTCGGCGCCGAGCTGCGGGCGCTGTGCGCTACTGTCGACGGCGTGGTGCAACCCTTCCCGCACACAGCCAGGAGGTGAGTGACGATAGTCTACAGAGCGGAATAAAACAAAAAAAGAAAAATATGTTCGGGAGTGCCAAAACCAACTTCCCCTACCCCTCGCCTCAAGCGGTCGACCTAAGGCATGTTCCGAATCACGCTTACAGTGCTATAAACGCGTTTACGATCGGTCCGAATCACGCTCATAGCGTTTACATGAGATATCGTGACGTCATGGACTGCGCTATATTGGCGTTTACAATGCTCACACTCCCAGGCGTCAGCACCTTAAACCAAACGTCAAGTTGACGTTTGACATATGAACATGACAGTAAACACAACATGCCCGGTCCGAATCAAAAACACCACTCACGCGGCCTTAAGCGCGCTTACTGATTCGGACCGGCCGTCAGCACTGTAAACGCTGTGATCGTTGTTGGCGTGATTCGGAACACGGCTCTATTAGTACATTACTTAACAAGGGCGGTAAAACAAAGAATGTCTCAGATCGCAGGTATTTGACGCCCGAGCCGAAGGCAAGGGCGATAAATATGCGATCTGAGACATTCTTTGTTTTACCGCCCTTGTTAAGTACAAAATTTTATGTCATCCCCTGGCCAGGAAGTGGGATTTCCCGCGCGCGGAGCGTGTGGTAATTGCCACATTACGGGCAGGTGTGACATAAACACAATTACACTCCATACATTTGTTTCCCGCAGGGAGGTGGAGATGGCGCACCAAGTGCTGAGCAAAGACATGGCGGCGCTGGTTGAGGCCATGCGTCTGGCGCTGCAGTACGCGGCCACCACGCTCCACCACGAGTACACCAAGTGAGTACAGTCATGACTGTCGGACAACATAGAATGTAGGATGTGTGGCGAAGATAACGAGACAATGGAACACTTTAACGACATTAACACATAACGATTCTCAATACAATTTGATACGTTGGTGCCTAGTCTGGGTAGTGAAAGTTGAATCTGAGATTTATTTAAAAAAGTTAATATCATAATGTGTAAAATTGACCCTTTAACATTTATTTATTTATTCCAGAAACATGTTGGCAGCGGCCCACGTACTAGCAATGGACGCGAAAAACCTCCTCGACGTGGTTGACTGTATTCGCGAGCGACACCCCAACGTCGACTGGCGAGCCGCCATCCAGCCCTCTCCCCCTCCCGGTCAGTTCTCCCCCCAACCTAGCCCTCAACCCTCCCAGTATTCCCCCCAACCTACTCCCCAACCCCAGTTCTCCCCCCAAAACACGCTCCAACCCGTCCAAGATGATGAACCGAAGCCGGACTTCAAAATCAACCAGCCAGTCACCACTAGTCAGATCCCCACAGACGTACCTAAGGAACACAGCAGCCTCCCAGTAACGTCCAACCGAGTCTCCGCCCTTATACATAACTATAACCTCTATGGTAACATAAGAGACCAGCACATCTATGGCAACAGTGAGGTCGGAGGCTCTTTCCAGCACTCCTCATCGAGCATCGACGAAAAAATCGACGCTGCCCCATTGGAATCAGTCAAGAGTCGCATACAAGCGATGTCGGGGAAAGTAGAATCGCCGCCCATATACTCGGTTAGCAAGAAAGTTATCGTAGATCAGACGCACGCCGATCAAGGTTGAATTACGCTTTAAGCGCTTTGTAGTTTTTCTTTTCGCCTCGGCGAGGCTGACAGCTTTACGGTAGAGCTAGGCGCGTTGTGAGCGACTTGTTTAACCATGGAATTATGGTGGAATTTTATACCTTCTGTGGTTTTTCTACGGCTTATAGAAGCGACTAGCTAATATCATATTGTATCCAATGGAATCTACATCAATTATGTTCATTCAATGAGGGCTACCGCGTGTGGATTCGCCGCTAGAGGCGCAAGTGTGTCGTCAGTCCTCTGAAATGTCAAATTTCATAGTTTGTGGGTGGGTTACGCCGGTTTATTTCTAATTAGATTAATATGATGACTATTTTGCAATATCTGAAATTGATAATGGCAAATATGAGTTACGGATCAACGAATTTTAGTGCTTTGCGACAATTTTATCGCTCCTAAACTTATGTTATACTTTTTCCGAACAAGACGGTGTCGTTTTAATGTATGAAATACGATTTCAACGTAAATTTGGTTTTACGCCCATAATAATCAATAACAAATTTTGACATCTGGACTGAGCGCGCAGTGGCGCCAACTGGTGAGCGCAAAAACGGTAGCCCTCATTTCAATATCATGCTGGGTTTAACCCGAACAACCATTCAAAGCATTATTACACTGAAGTTGGTTTTTCACGTATATTGATAGATCATGTTAGTAAAAGTGTTTATCTACACACATATCATAAATCCTCTAATATGCGTTCGGAAACCGTAGAAAATGACTCTCATTTCAACATTCAATGAATTTATGGCAATTTTCTTATCTGTGGCTAAGGCTACAGCAGTAATAAAATATTTCATTTTAATCTCATATA
This sequence comes from Cenopis cana, assembly GCA_951800055.1. Lineage (NCBI taxonomy): Eukaryota > Metazoa > Arthropoda > Insecta > Lepidoptera > Tortricidae > Cenopis > Cenopis cana. The sequence goes on from OX637495.1 coordinate 5,341,009, forward strand.
TGATGTTAAAATATTACGTCAAACAAAACTGTCAAAGTTGACATGTCCCTATTCTAGTATCACTGAAAATTCAAATTCAGTCGATGCGAAATGTCAGCTCGATGTTTTTTTAGTATATATCGCACGAATTTGAGCTAGAACGACATGATCACATCAGAATAAGGACTCTTTACTTTTTAAAATAACATTCAGGTATCGGTTGCCAGTTCTGATTTCGATATTTCCGCAACCGTGCAAAAAAGGTTGTATTAACACAATTATTTTATTTATTTACTACGGTTTCTGAACCCATCTTAGAGTAATTATAATATGTGTGTAGATAAAGTAATGTATGCAACTGTACATAATTAGGCATTAAAACACTCGTGTGACCTTATTATGAAACTCGCCTTCGGCTCGTTTCATAAAACACACTCGTGTTTTAATGCCCCTCATTATGTACCAGTTGCATAAACTACTATTGTTCCTTTCTTTTCCATGCCATACCCTTATTTATTCCTTGTTTTATAACAGCTTTATTTGGTCGCTTCTATTCGCTGTCACTCTCAACGCAGTAGTGCCCACTAGCTAGTACTTAAACAGCGATACTTAAATATGTTTTGAAGTTAGCAATGCCGCTTCCATTGTGTTCTGCGATTAAAGCTTTGAAAGACAATCAAACGATTGCTCAATATTCAATGTAGTGGAGTAGATGTCAGTTGTGTTAAGTCCTGAGCCAAATTATACTTAATTTCATTTATATGACATATCTGTTGAAATGTTTGGATCCACCGCTTCATTTCTAAGTGTTACGTGTTATATCTATCGACATATCGGCATTGTTGAGCTTCAAATTATTATGTCGTTTCCATTATATTATAAACTTTTAACGAAAATTAATGAAAATCACGATTTAATTTCTATATAGTCCAGAGTTAGGTGCAAACGGGCTTCAAGATAAAGCACTCCTTGGAAAAAAACTTAAAACAGATTGATAATATTAATTTGTGATATTATTGCCAATAAATTTACCTAATTCGAGTTAATAGCTGGCAACACTACAAGATTACGGTATTGCCAGCCTAAGCTTATTTGAAACGGTATACTGTGTATTGTCAGTGTTGCCACATTGTAAAATAAGGGCGACAGTTCGCAGCACATTCCTTATGATTGCACCTACCGCGTAAGTTTTGTAATTATTCTGATACAAATTTTATATTTTTGGTGTGATGTTGCAGTTTTTATACGGAGCGCGTTTGCGCGAGTAAATCTTCCAATAAAACAATTAATAGTGGAATTGTATCATGTATTATTTCAATAAGCGAATATGTTGTATATTTTCATTAGTTTAAGGTGCCTCTTGTCACAATTTATTGTAAACTTATGCATTTAATTTCTTGAATATATATACAGCATTTACTGGATTCAGATTAATTTGTAAAAATGTACAAACCGAATTGATTCATAATTAATAATTATTATAATTTTTAATCCAAAGTTTTTATTGTAAGTCTAGATCTCAGGGACTGTAGTTCGCGACGGCGGTTAGTTATGTTATGACATAGACAAATGAATTGTAATAGACGTCAAAGTTGGGCAACAAGACATTTTTTGAAGTGATTTTTGACATGCTTAAAAAAAAGGCATATAAGCATTTTTTTCTTTTTTTTGGCATATTAAAAGTGACAGCTACACGCCGTTTTTTTCCTAATCGAAACACGCCATGTGTTCCTTTGGCACTATGGCACCACGCCATTCAGAAAAAAAGTCCGTTCGCCCACTAGATTCAATTACGCGGCAACACCGTTGCACACACATCTAATGAATGCGTATGACGTTAAATGTTGCCGAGTTCCTGAATCTAGAGTCCAATTAATTTGCGTTTGCCAATATTCTAAACGTATGAATTATGACACAGATGAAACATAAGTTATTACATATCAGAAGCTGCACGACTTGCTAGGCTTACTTTCGCAAAGGCGCTCGGGTTTCTTTTAGCTCTTGTGTATTCGCGGTAAACTTGTTACAGTGTCGGAAGATGCCACCTAGTTCATCTGTCAAAATCATTCGAAATATTGTCCGACTAGTTGTCTATAGTAATTCAATTGTCTATGTTTATAAGAACAGAATTTATTTATTGATCAGTTTCGGTTTACGTATAGTTTTCCTAATGTGTTAGAGTTAAGCAGGATTCATTCCAAAGTGAAGGTATTCGTCGACGGCTGAGCGTTCGCGCTTGCTATTTATTCTAAAGTCTTGGCATTGACCATTCGTTTTTCCAAAGTAAATCATCTTTAAAAATATTCATATTGGTTTAATGTTCGATTCCATCACATTTTTAATACCTACACGATCATAATAACATTTTTATTTTTGTTAGGTAATATGTTTTTCTATAGTTTTCATTATTAATAAATTCGTTTACTGCATTAGAATACGTCAGTCATCATACTTTAAAGTCTCGATAATGTATTGGTACTATGTATTGTGCTATTTGATGTATTTTTTTAATTCTATACTTTGGAGTGTATTTATAAATGCACAGTGCACACCTTTCCGTTTTTATTTTTCAAGAACGTTTATTGTGCTCTTTTTTTTTCATTTTGTAACTATCAACTACGAATAGCTATTTTGTTTTCATCAAGTTTAAGGTAAATATTGATACATAATAAGTCCATAGATTCTTATCATATCATGGTAAACGATTGGTTTGAAAGCCAAGACTCATAGAAATGTACCTAGTCGACTGCCGGAGATTATTTACAACTAAAATAAATATAGACGTGAACTGGTTTTCGTTTATGCAATTAAACTGAATAAAGGACAAGTCAATACATATCTTGTTTTACTTACACCCTATTTAATTCAAACCTGTCGAAATAACTTTACCCAGATATTTTCTAAGGCCCGGCCAAAGGCTACAATGTACATACTAAAGGGCCCGGCGCTCATTATCGGGACGGGAAGGGATTCTTGCCGTGCCGTGCCGATTAGTGGGCGCTGGACCTAAATAACTATATTTAAAGTTCGGCCAGGAATATATGACCACTAGTTTTTGCCCGCGACGAACTCGTTTATCGCGATAGAATAGAAGTAATTGCTATTGACTTATATCAGGCTCTTACCTACTCATCGCTTTTTCATACAAATTTGTCCTTCCCTGGTACTCGATCTATCTCTATACCGAATTTCATGTAAATCGGTTCAGCGGTTTAAGCGCGAAGAGGTGACAGACAGACTGATACTTTCGCATTTCATTGCAAATAATTTCTTTTAAAATAGGTAAAGGTACCTAAAATGTTTACTTGGTTATTTTATTACAATCAGTAGTTAAAGAACTATGTAAGAAATTTGCGCGACTCAGCACAATATAAAGTAAATTACCTACTTATATAGTGGCGCAAGCTTAATTTTCTCTATGGCGCAACCGCTGCGCATAAAGTAAATTACTTTATCTACATCCATATCATAAATCCTCTATAATGTGTTCAGGTATGATTAGCAAATGACCACCGTTACAACACTAAATACGTTACATAATTTCATCAAGCGATGTCATAATGAGAAAAGTAATCATAATCAACATTATTTATTCCATTGACATACAATATGCGCTATATAGAATACGTCTTAGGTCTAGGGTATACAATATACTAGTATACAATAATAAATTCGGTATAAAATACTATTAATACAATTATTAATTTATCAATTATTAATACAATTTATGACAATACAGTTTAAACAAACACTATAATTTTATAGATAAGTATGTAATATTATTAATTTAGCTTAATTTAAATTCAATGTCATAGAACTGTTTTACATTATACAATGCATTTTCCGTCAAAATATTCTTAAGGTATAATTTGTATTCCAGGTCATTTAATGTAGTTACAAAATCATGGTTGTAGAGTTTAATGCTCTGGTAAATAAAACTTTTCTTTGATTTTGCTAATCGTACATTTGGAACACAGAGCTTATGCCTATTTCGAGTGGGATACTGGTGAATGTCAGATATTTTTTTGCATTTTATTATTTACTGACTTAAAAATACATAACTGAACACTTAACTAATATTTAAAAATAAATAATTATAAATTGAAACGCCCCTCCTCAATTCCCCCTAATGTTGCCCGAGGCATCGTTCCCAGGACGCTCGCTGCGTTGCCTTGCTGAATGGCCAGGCTCAGCCGCTGGGCGAAGTAAGAGCCAGCCCTCAGATCACCTGAGACCCCGATCAGTTTTTGACAAACTTTTTTGACAAATTCTTTAGTATCTGTCGACCAGGGTCCCAGGGTCTCTACTGCAAGTGCCGCAAATAGGTAATTGTCTGTTAAGAAAGCATATTTGCGACACTTGACAGTTTGGGCATTATTAGCGGCTGAGCCCGGCGTATTGGCAGAGCGCTGGACATGGGACGGGGCCAACGTGTCCACGCAGGTCACATCCCATGCCAAAGGTCGCCCTAGATGCCACGGCACTATTGTGCACCCGTCAGGTCTTTTCCCATCAGCAGCGGACAGACCTACTGGCTCCAGAGTTGATGGAATAGCTGCGGAGCCGAGAGCCCGGTGGATGAGGTCGTTGAGCGTTGCGTGCCTAAACCACCGACCGGCACTTGACTGGCAGTATAGGCCGTGACGACCGAGGGCGTCAACCGAGCCACCGCAGCGGCTGCAGGAATGTGGCTCGCAGACTTTGAGGCCTAGTCTAAGGCACACGGCTACACGTAATGCACCCGGATCTAAGAGGGAGCCAATATTACGGGACGGTAGAGCGTGAAGCTGCGATTTTTTGCTGCCTTTCAGGTATTTACGAGCATACAATAGGTTCTTAAACACAAATACTGAGTAGTAAGATAATGTTTTTTTTTTTTAATTTTTCATTATGATACTGGTGCGTGCTTAGAAAAGACATCAACGCGCACCACTTTTGTATTGATACACTTTTGTTTTGTACTTTTGTATTGAACACATGATAGAAGATTTATGGATATGCATGCAGATAAAGTAGTGTATGCAACTGTATACATAATTACATTAGGTTTTAAAACACTCGTATTATCCTATTATAAAACTCGCCTACGGCTCGTTTCATAAAGCAACACTCACGTTTTAACCCTTTGACCGCCAAGAACCTATAAGTGGTTGTGTGTCGTCGTGACCACCACGCCAACAACCACTTAAAAGGTCGGAGTGTAGGTGTACTTTGATCATGAATAAAATCATTTAAAACCCGTTTTAATTTGTTTTTATTGGTTTAGACATTACACCAATTCAACAGTGCTTAGCGTGGTGGGCACGACGACACACGACCACTTTGGCGGTCAAAGGGTTAACATACATTCCGGCGCGCGGCGGTTATGCGGCGTCCTGCTTGCTCCATGAACGCTGTGTGACAACTTCAAAGACAAGGTAATATTGCCAAGTTTTGCGGCACATAAAAATAAAACAGCTTTACAAATTAAATTTATATTTTATTAACAAAAATACAAAGCAAACACCTCGACGAGAATGAATTTATGATTAAGTGACACTTTGGATCATACCTATTTGTAGCACAAATTATATACAGGCGCTATTATAGAACTATGGAAGTTTTAGTGAGAATAGAGGCCTAACCAGTCTTTAACCAGTGTGTGTTGCCAGTGATGACATATGGTACGGAAACGTGGTCGCTCACCATGGGCCTCATAAGAAGGCTCAAAAGTCACTCAGAGGGCAATGGAGAGGGCTATGCTGGGAGTTTCTCTGCGTGATCGCATCAGAAATGAGGCCATCCGTAGCAGAACCAAAGTAACCGATATAGCCTTTCGATTTGCTAACCTTAAGTGGCAGTGGGCGGGGCATATTGCACGTAGAACCGATGGCCGTTGGGGCCGAAAGGTTCTCGAGTGGCGACCACGGACCGGAAGGCGCAGCGTGGGTAGACCCCCCACAAGGTGGACTGATGACCTGGTAAAGGTCGCGGGAGTCCGCTGGATGCGGGTGGCGCAGGACCGGTCATTGTGGCACTCTTTGGGGGAGGCCTATGTCCAGCAGTGGACGTCTTTCGGCTGATATGATGATGATGATGATGAGAGGCCTAACTATAGTTAGCAGAGCTAGTCAGTTCGGTCTATTACTACAATTGTAAGCAAAAGGCGATAACTATAATCAGGTGTATATTGGACAAAGAAATTAAACTGAAGGACTATATTAGACACATATAGACGTTTTCAGCCATTTTTACATAATTCCTTATCCAATGCCAATGACCTTGTTCGTTATAAATATGCGACCAAAATATAGTTATTGCCTAATACTGCCTGCCTGATAGCCTGATCTACCCCTGCCCTGTAGTTACCTCGAAATTATATAATGTTAATTATGTTTTGATTGTACAGTTGTCATGTCTAAGAATCATATCTATAGAACTTAAGAAAATAAAACTCTAATACTAATAGTTCAAAAATAGATATGAGATCTACAATTGATTTTAATGAAACAGTGCTAAGTAATATTGCAATATTTCGTTGGCTCAATAACTAGTGTTTGAATATTAATAATATTAGTATTATGAGTGATGACCTGATGAAAATAATCTAGTTGAATAAAGTGTTCAACGAAGACTGTCACGAATGACTGCGGTTATAGTTAATCCGTGGAGATGTGTCAAAAAAAATGCATTCAATTTCTGTAGGTTCGTAGTTCAAATTTCGTTAGTAACACACGTGTAATAATACTAAATCGCGCGGCGGGATCGTCTGTTCACAACCAAAACTCACAACGTAACAAATACCTAGGTACGTCAGTACTGAGATACCGGGTTTTCTAAGTATAGTGACAGATTTGCCAGAGACTTGGTTGACAACAGGCGATAAACCCTAGATTCACAATAAAGTTAATTTTTCTGAGATATTTTATGCATGTGTTAAATCACACATCTTCTATTATACTCAGTTTAAATATATATATGAGTCGTTTTCAAAAAAAATTTACATAGTCAAGGGCTTAATGAAAACAAATTTACGATAGCGTCCTTTGTGTATCGAAAGTTAGCCATACAAAATGAGTCATCGTTACACAAAGGAATCTATAGTGAGGTTGTTTTAATGAAAGCCCTTAACTATGTACAATTCTTTTGAAAACGACTAATATAGTGCAGCTCATAATAAAATGTATGGTGCGTTCATGTTTCTTGCATAGAACATACAATAACATAAGTACTTACTTCATAGATTTAAAAAAACAGAGCATAGTTTTCTTATCACGGTTTATAACTGACCAGTTCAAAGCAAAACTTGTTCTCAAATTAGTGTATTAGTTGTAAGCAGGTACTAATATCTGGCATATTTAGAACAATTGTTTAAAAAGTATCTTCTTTTAAATTATTAGAAATATCATTAGAAATATGAAGCAGCGACAATATTAATAATACCACTCATTTGCTGTGTGTAGGTACATAACAATAATAGCTAATTTACAATAGCTATGCTATCTTAGTAATTTACATTCACATCTTAAATGAAAATTTAAATAAAACTTGAATTATACTTAGCGAAAACATGCCTCACACTCCACAAGACGGATAAAAAAACCGTCATTGAAAAAAAAGAGTAGGTATGGCTGTAATTATTACAGTTATATTAAAAAGAACTAATAATTTGATTTTTTCAATGCATTTTATTAAAACATTTCAGTGTTTTTCTTTCCAGCATCATTATTGTGCACTTGCCAGTTTTCGTTCAACCTATAATTCGACAATATCCCCCGAGCTGGACAATCTTTCCCACTCACACAACCTGGACTCTTTGATCGATGCTTGGACTAACAAAGTCGAATTAAGGATTTTGGACCGTTCCTAGTAAAATTTTCACGAATCCCGTTCAATAAACTGAAATTATTAGAAAATCTCTTCAATTCTTTAAGATGTTGCGTTATCAAATTAACCTCATGTAAATATACGTTTTGAATAGTAATAATGTAAATGGGTTGGAAGGTCAAATTGGAGTCGCTTCCGTAAAAACTAGTGCCTACGCCAAATCTTGGGATTGGGTACGGCATCTTTTAAGATGCAACTGTACTGGGATAACACTAGGATGATGAAGTCAGTTGTACATATATTTTTGTACACTTCACCTTATGCAAAAGTGTGAATCTTTGTCATCACCAATACATGTCTTTCACTGTTGGATAATTATTTGTTTTGTTCTAAAGTCAAAGGTCCTTCATTAAAAAAATAATAATAGCGTCGTTACGTAAATAGCGCCTTATTTACATCGTCAATAGGTTCCCTTCAGCTTGGCAACGACACATTAGAGACCATTTAATCTACGAGGAGGGCGTGCTTTACTCCTCATTACTTACTACTAGCCGTTCGGTTTGAGATAGCCACTGCACAATGACGTCACAGGTACAAACTAATATACTTCGTTCCAGATTAGCTGACGAAAAGTTCTCATACTATTTTATTACAACTTTTCGTCATGAAATCTGGAACGAAGTATACAGGCGAAGTGTTTTTGTCCATATTCGAACAACATATCTCAAACTGCTCCCTTAACTTAGGCTGGGTTGCACCAAACCGTCTGTAATCGTAAGCGGTGTTCGTCAAATCTGATTATGCAAAGTTTGACAAGTTTCTATGGGATGACAGCTGCCGGCGCCATATTTGTCGATTACCGGTGTGTTCGTACGTTGGTGCAACTGGCACTTAATGAACGTAGGTACACGGTAGTAGAAGCGGGATCGACGTTTTTATACCAGGAGTTTAGCAATCAAGGAAGTTGGCAGCCATGAGCAGTTCGAGTGCGATCTCAGGCGCGATGGGGAACTCCGGGATCTCGGTGGAGGAGTTGGTGTAGCGCACCTTGTAGGTGAAGTACATGCACACCTTCTGAAGCACGTGCGACCTGTCAGATATAGAGACATAATTTAATTAATTAAACATAATTTTTATTTTTATTTTTTTTATAATACAGTAATATACTGCGCGGTTTATACAGAAATCACGCGACGTTCATTGGGCCACTTTTAGACGCTTTTGGGAGACCCCCCCCCAAAATGAATGAATGTGTGTATTTCTTTTGCACTGTTTAAATTTTAAAGTAAACGATATTGTATTAGTTGATCTTGTGTTTATTTTCGTATATGCGTTATGCAAACGTGATTGTGTAATTTCTATAATCTCTGAAAAAATAATTTCATACATGTCATGAGAAGATATTCTCGGTTTTGTAGGTAAAGAAAAAAAAATACACGTGAGGTCACCTTGTACCCCCCTCCCCCAACGTGATCAGTAGTTTTCGTAACCCCTCCCCCCCCCCCCCCCCTTTCGGAGCCTCGCGTGATTTAAACCCTGCGCACGTATGCCAATACGGTACATCGGTTAGTAGTGTGGGTAACAAGCTATGGCATCAACCTATTGGTGGTATGCGGACGTATGTGTGAGTGGGCCGTTGACCGTGACTTCACTTAGTTTGTGTCATGAATCATGATTCAGATTGTCAGACCTCATGATTTTCTTCAAATGGGATAGTTTTTTTAGGGTTCGGGGATTTTGTCATTCTTTGCCATAATATACCAGTAGCATTAGTCACTAGACTGATTAGTGAAAGCGAGAGGTCAGACAAATCATTTATGGAATCATTGGCAGATAGTTTTGTCCCCACTATGACTGTAACTTACTATTGCCACTACTACAAAATGTATGAAATAACTGCAATACCTACAGTGCAGGCCAAAAGTCAATTGAATGCAAGTAATCTTTATGATCCAATGATAAAAATTGTGATTATTGTTTATCACATTGTTGATAAAGGTATGTTTGACTAACCCAATATATTATCTTTAAGTGTTGTCAAGCGGATATGTTTATGCATTTATATCAAAGTGAAAATTGAAAAATTAAACGGCAATATCTTTGTTTTAAAGTGATAAAGATAGTCCTTTAATAATTCATTTATTTTTAGTTATAAGTTTCAGTCATTACTTGTAATTATATGGAAATGACTTCGTAAAATGAAAGTTTATTAAAATGGAATAGGGATGATGACACTATAAAAGAAAATCAATAAATCCAAATTTTCTACATAATGACTCAAATTCTCTATCAAATGGCAAAAAAAGTAATTCAAAAAAATAAATAATTACGTAATTATAAGTCTTCAAAGTTTTAAAAGTGGGTATTTTCTGTCGCTTTTCCGCAAAACGCACCTTTGTATTGAACGATTGTCATTTACTATGGCGCTACTCAAAGGTGACGTCACGGTCGAGTAGCACTTTCTCTCTCTAACTACGAACATTCTAACCGTTGTTGCTTCGTTATTTTTTGAGATATTTGAATAGGATTTTCACTATTTGGCATAGTTTTATGTCTTCTTTCTATTGAAGTAATAATTTTTTTTGAGTCATCATGCCTATTCAACTTGACCAGCTTCGAGTTCTTAACTTCATGTTACCCAGCACGTAAAATATGTTTTTATTTTTATTTTTAAATCTTCCAGTTTAACCAGTCCTCTCCCAAATAAATAAAAACAATTTTTTGTTATCCAGCCAGTTATCCCAGTCACCCATAGTGACGGCTTAATTTAAAATTACGAAAATAATGATAGTCAACACATGCACATTTACTTACGGAATCTCCCTAAAGTTAACTTCATTGGCTTCATTCTCGGCGAACTGTCCCGGGCCGCTGAGCATAGCTTTGATGGTGCCAGATGTGAGTGCATGCTCCCTCTTCACGATAAACTCATGTCCGTCAGACGACACCAGTTTCACATACATGGCATCAGGTCCCTCGCAACCTCCATAAACTTTCTCTTCGGACGCCACACTTCCCGCAGATACAGAGCCTATGGATTTAAAAAAAATATTATTAATATGAAAAGGGTAAAACTTTACACTTAGCGTCTGCCCCACAAAATGGTTTACAAGTTTGACTGGGAGATCTGAATCTCTTCTGTAACTAAATTACTATTGTATCTACTATGCTATCAATGAAATGAACAATATTCTTTTAAATTGTTATTGATAAAAAAACAAGTTTATGGTCACAAGTTATGCCGAACTAATACCATGTAACAAAGCATATTTAGTTGAATAAATGCCTTTATTAATATTATTATGTCTTTCCCGTTCACGGGACAATGGTGTCCCGGACCTTTGGGAGGCGTGCGCGGAGCCAAAGTACCGCCTGATTGCACTGGAGAACCAGTGGGTGATGGGGTTGTCACATCCCTACGCCTTATTATTAAGTTTGACCCATTAGTTGGTCAATTCATCCAAATGAACTCTTATGTTAGTCTGTAAGGTATATAATAATCTCTAGTTTTAAATCTACATACTCTGTATTAGTTTTATTTATTGACGTGTGCAATAAAGAGTATTTGTGTTGGATTGTATGGGCCTTGTTACCTGATACAAATAAAGCCAAAACAATGTGAAAAGTGACTTTACAGTACAATCAAGAATCAACCTTTAGCTTACCGGATTCGAGTTATCTTTGAACTTAGTACCCACAGTACAACAAAGATTACCCATATTACAAATAATGTTTCTCAAGTTTATTACTATGATTTGAGAAATACATGGAATGTAACATACCCGGAGCAATGCTGCCCGAACGCTGCTCTTCAATTCCCGTAACCGAAGCGGCGGGTGAGCCAGCTGATCCGACGTTTTGCTCCGACATGACTGCAAGCAAAACGTGCAGCCGCTATAGTTACAGGCACTAAATCCTAATGTATAGCTTGGTCATGTCCAAAATATATGTTGCGCAGTGTTCCCTGTTGGGAATGTATACAATTTGCGTCTAAAAATGTCCTTACAATTACAGCAATAAAAATTAAAATATTTTGAGCTATGACTCGCTACTGAATGCATAATATAAATCAGATGTAGTATTGACGAGACTTTCTTACCTTTCGCTGTTAGCTTACAGTTTAAAAAGTAAATCAATAATCTAAATGTAGATGGGCTAATTGATTATTTTGATATAATTAAATAATGCTAAGAAATGATCAGGTTATTTTCAATTATTTGACAGTTTTACGGGCATAGAGTATCTATCTGCAAAGCCATCTTGATTTTTTTTGATACCGATCAGTCTTTGAACATAATATAAATACAGCCAAACTCGAACCACCCTTTATTTATTCCATATAAAAAGGACCCTTATCAGTTAAAAATGCTCATCTATTTAGGCAATTTTCGATCCACACAATGGGCCATGATGCTGCAAGACAAGAAAATACATCGTGCAAGGCCAAGCTGGCCAAGTCTAATCATTACCATCATCATCATAAACACATCACTAGGTGAACCATAAATCCCGCGGACTTTTTTTGACATGACATGGCTCTATGGCTTCATTATTTTGACATTTCGATGTCAAGCGCTACGTATTTCTTTGGAAAAGTCCTTTTTTCAATCGTTTTTCGCTATTCCTTTCATTTCTTCACACGAATAAAAGCGTAGGGAGGCAAGCTTGACATAGGGTCCAGTGAAATTCGCGAGCGAGACCGAGAAATACGTCCACAGCCATGTGACACGAATACGAAAAAGGGCTTCCATACCGTCAATGTGACAGAGATGTTTTCTGCCATCACGACGAGCGTGCGCCACCGCGGAGCCGAGACGGCCACTACGCGAGCTACCCGGACGGTGATATAGGGCAAGCGCGTCAAAAATGTGCGCGAGATGGCCAGTCCGCCTCCGAACCCTAGAGCTGGCGGGGACGAGGGCGGGCGGGGCGCGGAGGAGGACGCGCCCGCCGCGCCGAAGACGAGCCTAGCGCCGTCGCCGCCCGCCCACGGCACCAAGCTGCACTACGTGGCGCTGGCCGCGCCCGGGCCCAGTGGCATCAAGCAGTGCTTCCGGACCGTGAAGGCGGCGCGGCGCGTGCCCACGCTGCAGCGCCGCCGCGAGGAGCCCGGCGCCGAGCCGCCGCCGCCCGAGCCGCGCGAGCGCCGCGCGCGCCGCGACCGCTCCAAGCGCCACGTCTGCGGCACCTGCGAAAAGCGCTTCTCCAGCCCCGGCAAGCTCAGCCAGCACGTTCTCTCCCACACCGGTGAGCTCCCCTTCTCCTGTGACCTCTGCGATAAGCGCTTCAACTCTAAATTCAAGCTCGTCCGCCACAACCTCATCCATAGCGAGGCCCGGGCCTTCGCCTGCAACGTCTGCGGTAAAACATTTAATAGAAAAGATCACCTCACCAACCATGTTAGAGTACACAATCCTGTTAAAAAGCTATACACATGTGAGAGGCCGGAATGTAGGAAATCGTACACTTCCCTGCTTAGTTATAGGAAGCATGCGGCGCTGCACTCGGCGGAAGAAGGCAACCTGCAGTGTAAAATCTGTGATGAAGTTTTTACTACTACGCAAGATATAGTTTATCATCTAAAAGTCCATACAGGTAGTCGGACAGTCAAAAATGAGACAGACAAGAAATTTACTTGCACATATTGTGAGCGAAGGTTCTTCACAGCAAAGGATGTGAGGCGGCACCAGGTGGTGCACACGGGCCGCAGGGATTTCCTTTGCCCCCACTGCCCTCAAAAATTTGGACGTAAAGACCATTTAGTTAGACACGTTAAAAACGCCCATCCGGAGGAGCAATGGAGATCAGCAGCCGTTGGGACCTCTAGCGACCCTACTCCAGAAGGCTCCTCGTTTGATGACATTGTAATACCTGAACCGGCATCCTTTACCGAGTATGCAATGGAGAGCACAGATTACACTTGGAAGTCGCCATCGCCGAAAGACCCAACTCCAGAAGGCCCAACTAGAGTACCCTCATCTGATATAATAGTGGAGATTCCGCCTGATTTTGATATAAAACTAGAGCCGGTGGAAATAAAAATAGAGCAGCCTCAGTCGCCAGGTTGTGAGCTTCTCCCAATTGATTTCCCGGTGGTATACATGGTGCCGCCGACGTTTCAGGCGACGCCCGACTTGCCGTATCTCACGGAGCCGCTGCCGGAATTGCTGCCCAGTGGTCTTATGCTTGATGACCCTGGCGAAGGACCATCGGGCTTGGGAACGCAGATGCTGGGTATGTTGGAAGAGGAAGAGCCCCGGGAGGAGCCGGGGCAGCAGCGGCAGCGTCTTCCGGCGTTCACACAGGCCTTCCAGACCTCGCAGAGCCCTAAGCCGCCGCCGCCGCCCCCACCGCCGCACTAGCCCCATGCTACCTCATTAGGTAAGGACTACGGAGGGACATGTTATTGCCAAATTGTATATTTGTACGTCGGGTATACCAAAATGTTTCGGAATTCTACATGAATATGTGGTCTAGTCGTGTATGTACTTTCGGAATTGTATATTGTTTATTTATAGCGTACATGTGGCGTTGTGGAGTATTATGGGACCAACTCTGTGAGAGACTAGTACTCGAGGGCCTTGTTTCGGATGGCCGATTCGATACTGAGCTATTTTTGGAGAAATGGGCGGTTGAACCTCGTGGAGCCTTCAGGATACAGGGTTGCTATCGCGAACCACTATTTTTCCCTCTCTGTCGCACTTGCAAGTCTGTACGCAAGTGCAACAGAGAGAGGAAAACTTCGTTTGTGGTTCGCGGTAGCCACCCAGTATACTTTTTACACTCTGTTTCTTTGGCCGCCGCTAGCGGTCTTTTGCGAAATCATAGCTTTAAGCCCTTTAAGGCAAAAGTTCGTAGCTGACAGGAGACAAGCAACTGCGCGTACCGCCGCGCACGAAGTTGAACCGTAATCGTAAGAATAGAAGTCCTAATTTGGAGTGAGCGGCGTAAGTGCCATCGTGCGGTTGCGACTCTGCGCTCACTTCAAATTGAGCATTTTACTAATACTATTACGGTTCAATTTGGAGTGCGTCAGAACGTGCATTTGCTGTCTGCTCTGTCGCGCACACGTGTGCGTGACGTGTGCGTGCGCGTGCAAGCGCACGCAACCAATGACGTGCGTGTTGTAAAGTTTGAATCTCCATAGTAGATGTCACACCGCTTGCACGCGTGCACCGGCATTTACCGTACCGTGAATGTCCACGGTAAAGTATAAAAGCGGCCATTAGTATCATCAATCCGTTAGCAGCGTGCATTCAGTGACTATTTGTCCGTATCATTGTTTCTTACCACAAAATTATTAAAATGTCCTTAGCTCCTCGAGGTTCAACAGCTCAGTTAAAGGCAGCATGCTATACAATATGTTTTAGAGGTGTGTGCTGTCTTTAGATAAAATTATATCGAAGCTAGTATCTATTTATAAATGATTAACTGCTGGAGTGGCATTACATCAGATCTGTTAAGGTAAAGAAAATAGTGTTTGTTAAGTATAGTGTCCAGAAAACGGATAAATTGCATTTTTAGAATTCAGTCTCACTTGACGCACGAGCAGACGCTGAATGCAATAAAAAAATCATATTACCTCAGAAGCGATTGCTTCCTTAGAATTAAGACAATAATTATAATTGGTTCTGAAATTGAGCTATTCGGCGGGCAAGTTTTCGCGCGGGAGAAATTAAAAAATCTCATAGAGTAAAAAAGTCAAATTATTCAGCATACAATAATTTTGAATAAAAAATAAATCGCGCCAATTTTGTGCTATTAGTTAAGCCGAAAATAATGTTATGTAGCATCAAACTTTTCCCTCTTGGGACCTGAAGGCCTACCGCGGTCCGAAAACGAAGTATGGGAGATCTTTGTTGCTTGTTTTAGATTCGCGGTAGGGCTGATTCTAACACACTGGCACACCATCCATGGAAAGTATTCGTCTCTTCCGTTCTGAATATGGTTCTAGGTATGGCACCATGTCGGTGTAAGGCTAGTGTTAGAAAATCCGGATATTTCCCCCGTATTCGATTGTTGCCACGTCGTCTGGCATGAAGAAAAAAAAACAGCATAGCATTATCATGATGAATACAACAAAATGTGCCAAAAAATATAGAATCAAGAATGTTCTCAGTTCTGGTATGATTGATGGTGTTCTTTAATTTTTTTTTCATGTGATGCTGTGATATTATAACTGACAGAATCCCGATAATGCAACAAAAATACGTAAAATAAAAATTTCAGTATATCGGGAATTTTCTTTGGTATAATTTTCATTTAATAATAATTATATTTCGAAACTGCCGTTACAATTCACTTGTCTTGGCGTATGTTTTAGGATTATAAGCCAAATTACGTAAATGTACGTTGACTCGAGCGTATGTCAGTCTACCTAGCAGAATCGTTTATGTCGGACATATAGCATTCGTCCCTTATTAGCAAGAAGTAACTGCGAAAGGGAGGAATGCTATACGAGTTTGTCCGAAATACCTATACGTGATTATGCTAGGTAGACAATGTAGGTAGGGAATTTACAACTCAGGTTCAGGGAATGTTAGGGTTGGCACTGGATCATAACATAAAGGTACCTTCCCACTTTCGACTGCAGGTTCCGTGGTAAAAAGATAGTCGGTAGTTTTTCTTGCATGGTTTCGACGGTGGGATCGCGCTTCATGCTTTTTCCGAATAAATCAAGCTATTTCGATCGCTGGATATTTGATGACAGAAGTTCGCAGAAATGGGCTACAGTTCGTGTTCGAGTAGCACGCCTAACTTTCTTTTTTACACCTCTGTCTTGGGTGATTGACGATCAATTGTTTCGGTGACTCCTTATGTTCAACTCGAAGAATTAGCTATAGGTGCCATTGACAGAATTCTCAATTTCCCATTTATTTTCATGGCTTGCTTAGATTGAAATCTCTCAACCGGCTTTTTAGTTACCTCGCACATCTCGTGGAAAACCACATTATGAGTGCGTCAGCAAATTTTACTTTGGACGATGAAGTGAAAGCTTCAATGAAGTGGAAAACCCTATAACTAGTTAAAACTATAAAGAGTTAAACAGGTAGTTTGTTATGAATATTATGAACTGTCTCCGTTTTCAGTGTATGTCGTATGGAAAAAGATAATTTGTAAATAAAACTTATCAAACTAATAATCGGAAATCATATACGCAATGGACGTCATCAAATATCTATGCGATCGTATTACTTGACACTGGAGCACGTAACTGTAAATTTTAAGTTTTTTTATTAGTAATTGTTTACGATTTTAATACGTTACCCTTGGCCGTAAAGTCGCAATTACCGCCTGCTACGCTCGGCGAAAACATTGCTGGCCAAGGGAAGTCGTCGAATGTTTATACACCTTGGGAGGTATTAAGGACGACAAATACCTGCGATCTGAGACATAGTTTTACCTCCCTAGGTATGTAATGTACTATTATGATCCATGTATGATAGGAAAGATGGGTTCCGAGTTGTACACGCTTCGTAAGTATAGATATATGTAAATAATTCAAACTTTCTAGGTTAATAGGACTGTAAAAAATTTGATCAGGGTGTCTGCGGGACCGCTTTGTGTTGACACGTCAGCACGTAGGTTTTTAAATGCCGAAAAGTGACATTAAAAATTTCAACACGATGTTATTTTATCCAGGGCAGGTTATAAACGTCAACGCGTTATATTGTGACAGAATTTAGGGAGTGTGAGGTTACTGAGGGTCTTCCATGGACTCGTTTCTCAACTGTAACATTCAGTCGAACATTTAAACCACACCCCCAGTTTTATTATATATAAATGTTATGTAATTTGTATTCATATTAAGAAAACTTTTATATGGGAAACATATCTAATTTACAAACATTTTCGTGTTTCCATTTAGTTACTAAAACGAAGGTTTATGAAAAAAGTAACGGATCGGAATAAAAGTGGGTCTTTTAAAAGTAAATCATAACATTTGATAATAAAACAATTTTAACCTAGTGCTACTTTTTTGCAAGCCCAAATACATGGAATTAATATGTTTTCACATTGAGTTACGCTTAGGTATTCTTGTTTTTGTCGTAAAACCTGCCATTTTCTTATGTTTCGTAATATTGTTTCACCGAATGGACACCCTGTTTATCTACCTCAAAGCAAACTTATAATTACGTTTAGATTTAAATTGACTACGTTAGGTTAGTGAGAGTTAGGTTTTCTATTCAGATGCGACCATAAGAATGGTACACGGTATCATAATCTTTGCTATTAATTGTAATGTAAGTGTGTGCTGCAATATCAGAAATCTTTATTGATATACCCTTTAATATGTATTATATACCTACTTCGCTTCATCGTTATTCTTAATATGGGAAATTTTCTACCATTCAAATGTAATTTGTTAAAAAATATTAATAACGTTACTAATATACAGCCCTAGAGAGTATTTTTTGTAACAAGTCTTTTTTTGATCGTTTTTTTTTTAATTTTCCGATATGCAATACAAGTGGGTTGGAAGCGCGATTAAGTGAAACAAACACATAACATTTTGGTGGTAGAAAATTCCTTTCATCACTATTATTTGGCATTAAAAAGTCCAGATTACATTTTAAAAAAATCTCCCTCATTAAAAAATCTAAGAATAAAAACAAAAAAATATCTAAAAATAATAAAATATATAAGTTAGGCCCTAATATTTTGCATTTAGTTACATTTTGGAATTTAAAAATATCTGTCATACACATACCCCCCCAATATTATCAGAAAAGATTTCCCGAAAAATGTTCTTACCAGTACAATGTTCCATAATAGTTATTATTAGAGAATATGTTACATTGTATTTGATGGAGATATTGGACGCTTTTATACTTTACCGTGGACGTCCACGGCACGGTAAAACAATGGTTTCATTCATTGATAGACTGTAGACTTTCAGGCTAATTGTGAATGAAACCATAGAGTTAATCGTGCCGTGGAGTTCCACGGTAAAGTATAAAAGCGACCTTTTAGTGATTCCCGCAAGGGTGGGCCGTGGTACATATTATTATAATGTCGAATGTGTTCACGTGTACCCGGTCTGCCTACACCCTAGTCATATCCAATAGCAGCACATATATTCTCAAATAGGCAGTTACATCAAGTGATATTTACCAATCTAATATGTTATAAATATTACGATCAAGGTGCAAGCCAGAGTACAAATGTAACAAATAGCATAACCGATTAATAATAGTTCGTTTTCCTCGTATTTTATTAGTATTGATACAGAATACAACGATATATGCAATATATTTCTGTAATGTTTTAGATTTAATGTATACAATAATCGTTAACTTATCAAAGACTACATCTTTAACAGTTTTGTTACGTTTAGCGTCT
Source organism: Cenopis cana (assembly GCA_951800055.1). NCBI lineage: Eukaryota > Metazoa > Arthropoda > Insecta > Lepidoptera > Tortricidae > Cenopis > Cenopis cana. The sequence continues at coordinate 5,360,137 of OX637495.1, forward strand.
TGAATATTTAATATTGAAGTTCAGTTCAGTTGTATTTATTTATTGACAGTTGACAGTGCTGTAGACACAAAGTGTCCATGCCGTTTTGGTGAAAATTGTTTATGCATAATTATTGTTAACTTTTTTTTCCCAGTTTATCGTAGTTTTTATTTTTAATCTCGCGTCGGGTGTAACTCGTCGCATTTATATTTTTGTAATTACAAAAGTTGTGTAATACCAAATAATTATATACATTTACTACGTTTACATTTTGTAAAGTTCGAATATTGGTAACTTATATTTTATATGTAGGTTGGTAACTGCAACGAAACTGATCAATTGTGGTATAAAATAGGGGGCCTTATTCAAAAAAGTGTATTTCATAAAAAATCTTTGAGAAACATATTTTTATAAATCTATAATATTTTAATAGAAGGAATCTATTTTTGTTACGCTTTTACGAGTAATTATGGCATTTTATATTGAATTTAAAGATCAAAATATGGAAGATAAATAACATGTTACATGTTGGAAGCTGAATTTTACACTTAGACCGTGAAAACCTTATAAAAAGCATGATTAATATTTCTGTATCATGTGTCTGTCAATCTTACATGCAATGTGCACTCTTGCACAGAAAAAACAATCCTGTTTGAAGGACCATATGTCCTTAAGTTGTTGTTTAGTGATTAACAAAGCAGTGTGCTCTACACTCCTCTTTACCTTTAGAATTGGGTTGTTGTCCTTGTATATTTGTAGGGTCAAAATCTTTGGCAGTAAAAGTGTTAAGAGGGTACTAACGAGTCCACTAGCGCCATTCTTGAACACTTAATTGTGATTATTCAACTGTGGGTTTATATAATAAAACGGCTGGTTTATTTTTGAGCAATGTAAAAACTAGTTTGATGTATTCAAAAGGTACTTAAATACAAAATACAGTACATAGAACTCGCCTTCTTTACATATCTATCGTCAAATTTAAATAATCACAATTATTCACGTGTGGACTCTTTCGTACCCTGTTAAAAAGTTTATCTACACCCATATAGTAAATCCTCTTTAATAAGTTCAAAAACCGTAGATAAGACCCCGTTTTATAATATACTGTGCAGCGGTTGCGCGCGACCCCTATAAGAACACCAAATATAATACTCTTATGAGATCACGTACAACCTTAAGGACACAGCTGCGGGCTGGCGGCGGCGCGCGGGCCGGCCTGTCGAGGCAAACATGGCGCACGCCGGCGAGACGTGCCTACACGAAACATATGAAAGAGGATTTAATGTATGGATGTAGATAAAGTAGTGTATGCAACACTCGTGTGACCTTATTATGAAACTCCTTCGGCTCGTTTCATTAAACACACCCGTGTTTTAATGCCACTCATTATGTACCAGTTGCATAAAATACTATAGTAGATTGTGTCACAAGGGAGCAAAATGACATATTTACGGCGTGGGCGTAACTTGAATCCTGAATGAAGAGAAGGATTATATAATAGAATCCTGAGCGTAGCGAGGGATTCTAAAATAGAATCCTGAGCGTAGTGAGGGATTCAAGAATTAACGCCCAAGGTGGAAATAATTTTGCTTCCATGTGACTCATACTGCTTTTCACATCACCTATTGAGGATAATGAAAGATCTGAAATAACAATGGTTGTGCATTTATTTTATCATAATCGATACTAATAACTTATTACTCGTTACAGAAAATTGCCACTTTGATCCCTCCTAGCAGGGAAGAAAAGTGCCATTTTGATCCCTCCTAGCAGGGAAGAAAAAGCCCTTATCCGAATAGGTGATGTGAAAAAATGTATAACACTCCATAATCGAAAAAAGGGATATTTCCAATTTTAATGGTCTTTTTGTACGATCAGTCTTCAAGTAATACCGTGTGTTAGAAATGTGGGTAGTTGTGCGACTAACAGGAATCCAAGGTGCCCGCGATCAATAATAATTATAAACGTTGTACCTGGTTTATAATAACATGTAATATGGTCTTGTAATAAATATTTTGGACATCATTTTGTACGTTTTAATATTGTACACCTTATTTATTTCCTTTAATCAAGAGCAGTAATTGGGGTCTTAATACACACTCACGAGACTCGCATGCGAGTTTTATGGGCCATTTTACGGAAAGTCGTACACTCGACTTTTTTTTTTTAATTTGGATAAAATCGTTTTTTTTTCTACTTAGAATTGAAAGCACTTTCGAACTTGGAGAAACCTTTTAGGAGAAAAAAAAGTGTCCCAAATTTTACATAAAATTTTCGGTTTTCCGTTACCACCATACAAGCATCACAAGTTTAGTATGGGAATGGTAACGGAATGGAATAAAAAAACTTGGGACACTTTTTTTCCCCTATATCATTCGAAAGTCTTAGTTAAGATTTTGAGTAGAAGACTAACTTTCCGTAAAATGGCCCTTATAGAACGATTGAACTCTTATCTCGGTGACCCGAAGTGTAATGAAACTCATGCGAGTTTCGTACGTGTAAATAAGGCTTAAGGCACGCATCTTTCAATGAGGGCTACCGTTTTTGTGCTCACCAGTTGGCGCCACTGCGCTCTCAGTCCAGCTGTCAAAGTTTGTTACTCGTATTGGTTATTATGGACGTAAAAATCAAATTTACGTTGAAATCGTATATCATACATTAAAACCGCACCGTAAACATTCTTATCGAACGTTCCATATCATAGCGCAGTCCCGAAAAAAGTATGACATAAGTTTAGGAACGATAATATTGTCACAAAGCACTGAAGTTCGTTGACTCGTAACTCATATTAGCCATTATCATTCTCAGATATTGCAAAATAGTCAACACATTAATCTAATTAGAAATAAACCCGCGTAATCCACCCATAAACTATGTTTGACAAGTTTCTATGGGATGACAGCTGCCGTCGCCATATTTGACGATGACCGGTCTGTGTTCGTACGTTGTTGCAACTGGCACTTAGTGGCGGTGATAAGCTTATTATGTGTGGCATTTATGTAGGCAGTATGGCAATTATTTCGAACCGTGAGATCTCCGAGAAGACAGTACGGTTGCCAGTTTTGTTGCACTTTTAGCACCACCCAGGGGTCACGTGTAGGGTAGCGGGGTACTTTCCCTACGGACGTGGTGCAACTTCTAAGTAATAAGCGGCGTGGTATACGACAATGAAACGATTCCGTGCAGCCAATAAATTTTGTAATATATTTTATTGCTGATTTCATTAACAAATAACACATAGACTTAGAACCAGAAACAACAAAATAAATACCTAATCCATGGTAAAACAGAAAAGAAATGCAGTCGGTAATTTTACTATGAACATGAATTCTATACAGGGTAGGTAACATTATACAGTTGTAAATATACAGTTCGATTATTCCAAGTTTCTATGTTCTAGAATTGAATTTGAACTAAATTAAAAATTGTACTAAAAATACTATATATAAGCCCAGAGGCGCGTACCGTCTTAGGCTTCTTTTATAAACAGGAGTGGCGTTGCGCGGCAATAAAAAAAATAGTGACGTATAAGTGTCTATGTACAAACCTGCGCGTTTTTATACAGCTGGACGCGTCGTGCGACGCCACGCGTGCCTATAGAAAAGACCAAACAAACTAGTATTGCATTGCTTGATGGCATTGGCTTACATTAAAATATTTAGACAAGTTCTATGGAAAAATGCCTATTTTTTGTAAATTTTCACTGAAAATGTATTTTATGTCACACCTGGCCATAAAGCGGCAACTGCCGCACACTTCGCGCGCGGGAAATCCCACTTCCTGGCCAGGGGGTGACATAAAATTTTGTACTTAACACGGGCGGTAAAAAAGAAAGCCTCAGATCGCATATTTATCGCCCTTGCCTTCCGCTCGGGCGTCAAATACCTGCGATCTGAGATATTCTTTGTTTTACCGCCCTTGTTAAGTAATGTATATTATTCACGATTTTTTTCAAGCCATTCAGTTAAAATTTTATTATGAAAATCGCAACAAAACACGGTTTCAGGAAAAACAACCTGAATATAATTATATGTACAAAAAGAAATATTGTAAAAAGATCTAAACATCATTATTTAAACATTTCCTATCTCTTTCGTTTTTTACGACGTGCCTAATGACACATTTTAGATGTACAGTTAAAACACCCTGTACGTAAGACGGAACGCGCGAACCTAAACAGTTTTTAGAAAAATATATCACGAGACCAGAGAAACACCCAAGTTTTAAATGCACATATTTTACCAGTCACCAGGAATGTTCGACACACCGTCTCTATCACACGTTAGTCTTTAGACAGGGAGGCCTTGTTTACTGATACGCAAAATTCGATGTATAGACACAACGCATCCATAAACAAGACGGAAAGGTTCAGTTCAAGTCGGTAACTCTACGCCTCAGCCTGTGTACGAACTGAAAAGCGAGAAAGAATCATTTCACTGTCCTCTTTCTTATTTTTCTAACTTTCCTGTTTTTAGACGGTTTGCTTTTCAATGATATGCTGTCGAGGTTTGGCAGCTCCACTTCAGCTGGTTTCTCATTGAAGTATACCGGATTGTCATTAGCATCGTGATCTGAACTATCGATACCGTTCTCTTTAACAGAGTAGTTTACATCCATCTCTTCATCCGAATTCGGATAGTTCCCGTTAGGCTCGTACCTTTTATAAGGTACTCTTTTATAGTCTTCCTCATCTGATTCGATTCTGGCGACTTTGGAATGTCTTAGATTCTGGAGCGATTGGTTCTTCTGCATTTCAGTTTGGACGCTGTCTCTGATGTTTGTTTCTGAGGTAGACTTTGAACAATAGTCTTCCTTATCTGATTCTGAGTAGTTGCGGCTGGTACGTCGCTGTGGCACGTGGTTTTGGGGGAGGGGGTCGGGTGGGGGCGCGCGGAGGGGAACCTCCGGGCCTCCTCCGTAGATGTCGGTGAAGAAGCGCCAGAGCTCCTCGCTCAGTTGCGCGTGGTCTGAGCCGTGTTTTAGGGTGTACGTTGTGACGCCGTCGACCTCCTGCGAAGTAATGGTTTGAGTTAGGTGTTGAAAGTATAATAAATGGATAATACCTTCTACTCTATGAGAGGGTACTGGTTGCATATGACCGGTGCAACCCGTGTCGAGAAGTCGGCAAAAGAAGGTAAATACATAAATATCGCGTTAGACCCGTTTAATAGTACATTACTTACCAAGGGCGATAAAACAAAGAATGTCTTAGATCGCAGGTATTTTACGCCCGAGCCGAAGGCAAGGGCGATAAATATGCGATCTGAGGCTTTCTTTATTATCGCCCGTGGTAAGTACAAAATTTTATGTCACCCCCTGGCCAGGAAGTGGGTTTTTTCGCGCGCGGAGCGTGCGATAATGGCCACGTTATGGCTAGGTGTGACATAAAAGATTTTTTAAAGTATGTTTACAAAGCGCGAGAGTTTAAAATGTCTCATTTTGAGTTTAAAATCAATTAATTACGATCTTTTGCAATAGATTATCTAATTAGTTTTTTTATGGCTGTTTGGCCTTAGACCGCCGGATGGGCTACATACTGACCTGGAGCGCGCACGAAGGCCTGCCATTGCCGGAACCAGTGCATGCTGATGGCGTAGATCGTAACGTTGTCTAGTAGTGTGTGTACACTGTAGCCTGTAGTTAGTGTGTACAGTACACTGACCTGGCTGGTGACGATGCCGCAGTTGTCGACGGGCGGCGGCGGCTGCTGCGCTCGGGAGCGCACGAAGGCCTGCCACTGCCGGAACCAGTGCATGCTGATGGCGTAGATCGCGCGCGGACGGTCTTGCTCCTGTACATGTACACAATCATAATTCGTTTCACGATCATAGGTCGTTACAGTACATTATTGTAGAGACACGGAAGGAGGCAATTGCAGGCTGAGTTTATTATTTATCGTATGGCAAACCAACCCAGCCTTAGTGCCAGTTCCACCAACGTAGGAACACAGACCGGTCATCGTCAAATATGGCGCCGGCAGCTGTCATCCCCTAGAAACTTGTCAAACTTTCCATACAATCAGATTTGACGAACACCGCTTACGATTACAGACGGTTTGATGCAACCCAGCCTTACTCTCTATTCCGTTTTTTTACTCATGTGGTCGTAGTGTACCTGGAAGATAGCGTGCAGGTCGTAGAAGGCCTTGAGCTCGCGGGCACGCCTCGCGCGCAGACGCTGCGCCGCGCGCGCGCACACGGCGCACTCGTGCACGTGCGAGCACGCCGGCCCGCCGCCGAACCTGCCACACGAACATGTTACAACACGCACTGTCTATCATGAGTTTTATGGATTGGACACACCGCGGAGCTGCTTAAGGGGAACATTCCCATATTTTGCGATTTAGAGCTTCATGAGAACAAAGAATTAATTTAAAAAATGTGGGATAACTGAACTAAAAAGTATACATAATCGTTCACAAAGGACTTACGGAGAGCTTCGAACACGGGGTATAAGCTCGGTGCGGGGCGGTTTGGGTCCATTCTGTATGTAATACTATAGGCATGTTCCGAATCACGCTCACAGCGCTCAAAACGGCTTACGATCGGACCGATTCACGCTCATAGCGCTTACATGAGATGTCGTGTCGTCACTGATGATGTCATGGACGGCGCTCACGGTACTCACACTCCCAGGCGTAAGCACCTTGAGCCAAACGTCAAGTTGACGTTTGATATATGAACATCAGTAAACACGGGCTATGAGCGTTAATCGGTCCGATCGTAAGCGCGCTCAAGCGAATACCGGTCCGAATTAAAACACTACTCACGCGGCCTTGAGCGCGCTATTTGATTTGGACCGGCCGTCAGCACTGTAAGTGCTGTGAACGTTGGTAGCGCGATTCGGAACACGGGGTTATAAAGCCCAGCCTTGATCGCGCCATCTAGCGAGTCTTTTTAAGCTCGGTGCTGGACGGTTCGGGTCCGTATTGTATGTAGTACTATTCCACTATTCTGTGGTACTGACCTGGAGTAGAGGAACTCCCAGAGTGCCTGCGGTATGAGCGCGGCGAGCTGCGGGAGGTGGCGCGCGCGGTCGGGCCGGTGTCGATGGTTCCTGTCGTGCCGCACCGACAGTGTACTGACCTGGAGTAGAGGAACTCCCACAGAGCCTGCGGTATGAGCGCGGCGAGCTGCGGGAGGTGGCGCGCGCGGTCGGGCCGGTGTCGATGGTTCCTGTCGTGCCGCACCGACAGTGTACTGACCTGGAGTAGAGGAACTCCCACAGAGCCTGCGGTATGAGCGCGGCGAGCTGCGGGAGGTGGCGCGCGCGGTCGGGCCGGTGTCGATGGTTCCTGTCGTGCCGCACCGACAGTGTACTGACCTGGAGTAGAGGAACTCCCACAGAGCCTGCGGTATGAGCGCGGCGAGCTGCGGGAGGTGGCGCGCGCGGTCGGGCCGGTGTCGATGGTTCCTGTCGTGCCGCACCGACAGTGTACTGACCTGGAGTAGAGGAACTCCCACAGAGCCTGCGGTATGAGCGCGGCGAGCTGCGGGAGGTGGCGCGCGCGGTCGGGCCGGTGTCGATGGTTCCTGTCGTGCCGCACCGACAGTGTACTGACCTGGAGTAGAGGAACTCCCACAGAGCCTGCGGTATGAGCGCGGCGAGCTGCGGGAGATGGCGCGCGCGGTCGGGCCGGTGTCGATGGTGCCTGTCGTGCCGCACCGACAGTGTACTGACCTGGAGTAGAGGAACTCCCACAGAGCCTGCGGTATGAGCGCGGCGAGCTGCGGGAGGTGGCGCGCGCGGTCGGGCCGGTGTCGATGGTTCCTGTCGTGCCGCACCGACAGTGTACTGACCTGGAGTAGAGGAACTCCCATAGAGCCTGCGGTATGAGCGCGGCGAGCTGCGGGAGGTGGCGCGCGCGGTCGGGCCGGTGTCGATGGTTCCTGTCGTGCCGCACCGACAGTGTACTGACCTGGAGTAGAGGAACTCCCACAGAGCCTGCGGTATGAGCGCGGCGAGCTGCGGGAGGTGGCGCGCGCGGTCGGGCCGGTGTCGATGGTTCCTGTCGTGCCGCACCGACAGTGTACTGACCTGGAGTAGAGGAACTCCCACAGAGCCTGCGGTATGAGCGCGGCGAGCTGCGGGAGATGGCGCGCGCGGTCGGGCCGGTGTCGATGGTGCCTGTCGTGCCGCACCGACAGTGTACTGACCTGGAGTAGAGGAACTCCCACAGAGCCTGCGGTATGAGCGCGGCGAGCTGCGGGAGATGGCGCGCGCGGTCGGGCCGGTGTCGATGGTGCCTGTCGTGCCGCACCGACAGTGTACTGACCTGGAGTAGAGGAACTCCCACAGAGCCTGCGGTATGAGCGCGGCGAGCTGCGGGAGATGGCGCGCGCGGTCGGGCCGGTGTCGATGGTGCCTGTCGTGCCGCACCGACAGTGTACTGACCTGGAGTAGAGGAACTCCCACAGAGCCTGCGGTATGAGCGCGGCGAGCTGCGGGAGGTGGCGCGCGCGGTCGGGCCGGTGTCGATGGTGCCCGTCGTGCCGCACCGACAGTGTACTGACCTGGAGTAGAGGAACTCCCACAGAGCCTGCGGTATGAGCGCGGCGAGCTGCGGGAGGTGGCGCGCGCGGTCGGGCCGGTGTCGATGGTGCCCGTCGTGCCGCACCGACAGTGTACTGACCTGGAGTAGAGGAACTCCCACAGAGCCTGCGGTATGAGCGCGGCGAGCTGCGGGAGGTGGCGCGCGCGGTCGGGCCGGTGTCGATGGTGCCCGTCGTGCCGCACCGACAGTGTACTGACCTGGAGTAGAGGAACTCCCACAGAGCCTGCGGTATGAGCGCGGCGAGCTGCGGGAGGTGGCGCGCGCGGTCGGGCCGGTGTCGATGGTGCCCGTCGTGCCGCACCGACAGTGTACTGACCTGGAGTAGAGGAACTCCCACAGAGCCTGCGGTATGAGCGCGGCGAGCTGCGGGAGATGGCGCGCGCGGTCGGGGCGCAGGCCGCCGTGCGCGCACACGAAGTCGCCGTTGTCTATGGGCCCGGGCTCCGCCCAGTTATTGAACCTGTTGTATGGTTGTACTGTCAATTTTACTGATACTAATACGCAAAAATTGAACTTACGGTCGCAATAAGAAACTGCGACACAAATCGGCGTCATGAATTTATAGGTCGGTAATGGAATTTGTATAGAAAATTGCCGGCGAGTTCTGACATTGCTGGCGGGGGAGGGGGACGGAACTGGCGCCGTCGCCCCGCCGGCGGCGCTGGCTGCTACAGCGTGTGTTTATATTAATAATTCGTTACAATTTCAAATGTATTTTTCGGGTTCCGTACCCAAAGGGTAAAACGGGACCCTATTACTAAGGCTCCGCTGTCCGTCTGTCACCAGGCTGTATCTCAAAAACCGTGATAGTTAGAAAGTTGAAATTTTCACAGATGATGTATTTCTGTTGCCGCTATAACAACAAATACTAAAAAACAGAATAAACGAAATATTTAACCCCATACAACAAACGTGATTTTTTTGCAGTTTTTAAAGATAATGGGACGAAAACCTTCGTGCGCGAGTCCGACTCGCACTTGGCCGGTTTTCTTATAATTTTAAACTTTCTGGCATTATTGAAAAAAGCACTATTCCTCGGCCGGAGCAGGGAATGCCTACCTCGCATTACTAGACATACACAGAATATTTTGTTATTTACTTGTTCATACACTCGGCAAGCCGTCCCATCCTCCCCGGACTTTGTAGTAATGTACTATTATGTCACACCTGGCCATAAAGTGGCCATTATCGCATGCTCCGCGCGCGAAAAAACCCACTTCCTGGCCAGGGGGTGACATAAAAATTTGTACTTACCACGGGCGATAATAAAGAAAGCCTCAGATCGCATATTTATCGCCCTTGCCTTCGGCTCGGGCGTAAAATACCTGCGATCTGAGACATTCTTTGTTTTATCGCCCTTGGTAAGTAATGTACTATTTTAACAGTCAACTACAAAAGCCAAGCACTAGACACCGAAAATCTAAATGACACCGACTATATATGTTGACAGAGTTGAAAATTACGAGAAAATATTTTGAAATGTCGACGATAAAGGTTTAAAGTAAGTAAGCACTCACTTATTAATCCATTGCTTGGAGATGTAAAACTTGATATCGTTGGGTTCTACAGTTGTCGACTCCAATATTTCCGCCGCCTTCTGCCGTAGAACAGTCATTTGTGGATTCACTTTCCTGTAAAAATATAGTACATTATCGCAAGTGTATTTTCTACCGATTTAATGTAACCGATAGAAAACCGAAAGACTGGCGACTTTGCGGCGATGCTCTAGACTTGGCAGCCTCGAATCGCAACGCAATAAGATTCCTTTCCTGGGCCAATTTTTTTGGTGTTGTAGATTTTTATTTTTCCCCAAAATTGGATGAAAATTGGTAGGTTGAATTCACCTGATTCGGGTAAATTACATATAAAATCATACGTACCCAAAATTATTTTCTTTCTCATAGATTTTACGCACTGAGTTACGAAAATCCCATACGTTTTGTCACTCAATGGAAAAAAAACTCTAGGACACTGTAGGAAATTGCGCAAATATTGTTCAGAATTAGGACCTCACCCTACCCAACAATTTTTAGCGTAATCTAAAAACAGAAAAAAAAACTACAGCACCAAAAAAATTGGCCATCCCATGAGCCTCTTAGCACGTCTTCTATAAAGAGGAGGGCTCAATTGGGCTGTTTCAAATATGCCTAAACAAGATGACATTCCGATATGCCATACTTCTCAAGAATGTTACCTGTAGAACAGCACGTAGGCCTCAGTATGGTGCAGCATGGGCGCAGCTATAGGGGCCACGCTCTGGTCGTCGAACGTGAACCAGCCCCGAGGGTTCCGCGCCACACAGGTGTAGTGTCCGCCGCCGGCCGTGCCCGTGTGGCAGATCACAGCACAGAGCGAGTAACGGGTTATTTTCGAGGTGCAATCTGGAACAATATTTCTTGGTGAGTTCCTGTAATTGACTTTGTAGCTCTAATTAAGCTGAAACTTTGTATATTTGGCTGTTGGTAAATAAATAATAATAACGCAGGTTTGATGAGATGTGTCCTATTACCGGGATCGATATTTTAACACTGTATTGTGTACATATAGTTTCGATGTTGACTGTAACGTGGCTGAATGCGTGTACGTGTGGTATTAGTCATATCATTTATTGCATCCTTAGTCATAGTCATATCAGTTATTGCATCCGTTTTCGGCTCAGATGGAGTTCCCCATAAAACTGTGCCATACCACTATTTGCCAAGTGTGTAAGCGTAGTACATATGTGAAATGACCTTTATGCGTGTAGGGCTGCATGCTAAGGTCGTGCAGCGAGAAGGAGACCTTCGCAGCCACCTTGGCGCTGAACATGAGCTCGTTTTCGGATCAGACGATAAAAGAACTTGTGGAGTTCCCCACAAAATTGTGCCATACCAGCATTGGATAAGTGTGTAAGCGTAGTACACCTGTACTGTAACTGACCTTTATGAGATTGGGAAGGAGTCTTGTTCTCGGCTCAGATGATAGACGAACTTATGGAGTTCCCCACAAAACTGTGCCATACCAGCATTGGACAAGTGTGTAAGCATATATGGTACTGCGACTGACCTTTATGAGTGGCACAGATGGAGTTCTCCATAAAGCTATGCCATACCAGCATTGGACAAGTGTGTAAGCATGGTACTGCGACTGACCTTTATGAGTGTAGGGCTGCATGTTAAGGTCGTGCAGCGGGAAGGAGACCCTGGCAGCGACCTTGGCGCTGAACATGAGCTCGTGCCGGAACCGCTTGAGGTGCACGCACAGCACTTCCGGCAGCCGGACCACGCCGGACAGTTTCACGCCGTTCCGGAGCTTGTTGCAGCGGGAGCAACTGGAATATGGAAGTAAAATTAAAGCTAGTCTAAAAGACAATAACCCGGGCCTATTCAAACATTGTAAAGTAATTAGCGTGTTCAACAGGTTTTGTTTCTCATTACTTACAGAAGAACGTGAGATAATACATACCTTAGAAAAAAAATCGCGCTCCGGTCAACTACGTAACTTAGATTATATGCGCACATATGTTCTGCCTAGTGTAAAAAATAACTACGGGAGAAGAACCAATACCTGTTTAATACCATATATACTTGACAACCTACCTAAGCATATATTAAATGACTTGTTATGTATAATCGATAACCAGGGGAAATTTAAATCCATGCTAAAAAAATATTACTTGGATTGTGAATCGCAATTTAAAATGTAAGCTATACTGCTAATTGCTGTAAACTTTAAGTAGGTAATAATATAAGTTGATAAAAGCGTTAATGTCACATTATTGTTAATGCGGATCGATCCGTGCGATCTCGCCAGCTATTACATAAACCTAACAAGGTTTCCAATAGTGGCTAAGAATTGTAAAATGAATTGTAAATTTTAAAAATTTGGTTTAATAAATTAAAAAAAAAAAAGGTAATGGAGTATTCTGGAATTTTGCCTTTTTTTAAATTATGTATGACTGAACAGCGATTGACCTTAGTCTTGCCGTTATCCGTTAAAACTGCTAATTTATTTAAACTTTTTAGGGTTCCGTACCCGAAGGATCAAAACGGAACCCTATTGGTGACGCCCAGACGTCCGTCCGTCGACTGTCACACAGGTTTTACAGCCAAACGGTTGGAGCTACAGGCTTCAAATTTACACAGTATAAGCATCTTGTTGGCCCGAAGCCATGCAAATAGTCAAAACTTATTTTTAAATGTTTTTAAGGGGGGCTCCCATACAGCCAAAGGCGCGAAAAAAATGTTTTGATCTATCCTATCGAGTGGGGTATCGTTGTTTTGTTTAGAGCTCATTGAGTAGATACTTACTATATTTTTAATAAAAATATATATTGGAAAACAAAGGAATGAGAAGCCACCAAAGTCAGCTTTTTTAACGAAATTTTGTTCCGAAGAATTTTTAAACTTCCCAAATACCTATAAACATGAAATTTGGTATTAATGTTTGTTATTACGTATATTTTACCAACAAATACTAATATATTGATAAATTAGACTTTTTCTTTGTTATGTGTGACATGACAGTTATCTTGAAATTTTTTTTTATTACAAATGTTTACACGGCATGACAGTATTACACCAATACACCGAGAAACTAAACTAATTAATAATGCAACATTTCTCTGCGTTACTCTTTAGTACAGGACTATTGCTGACTATTTATATAGCAATATCTGGGCGGCCGAGCTTTGCGCGGCGTTTTCCAGGGCATGAGACCTAGCTAGATCGATTGCTCGTCCCCGAAAACCCCCACATACCAAATTTCATCAAAATCGTGAGAGCCGTTTCCGAGATTCCCGAAATAAATAAATAAATATACAAGAATTGCTCGTTTAAAGATATAAGATGTATTTTTATAAGATGTATTTTTATATGTTTTTATTAAGAAATATAAGATTTCAAGTTCACATGGTCATTTACTTTCAAAAGGCGTCACTGGATGAAATTTCCGGACTAGCTGAAGTTATGGCAAAATAAGGGGTACCGTTTTTGCCATTTAGGCTACGGAACCCTAAAAAATGTTAGAAGTTGGTATACCTGTACATGTTGTCTCCTTTGAGCTCATCGGCGCTGAAGAAGGCGGCCAAGCAGTCTTGCAGGGATACTACGGGCCCGTAGAACCAAGAGCGGAGCCAGCTCAGGATCCACCACATCTGTAGGTTGGACAGGACAGACACGTCAAATTGCGAGTGATGATGAAGATGATGATGTTCTCATAGCCGATTTCGGTCACAGCGACTGTGTGATCTGGTTCAGGTATAAGTATTTGGTTGGCCAGCTATATTGTATTTGTACTGTATTTGCATTATATTTGTATTGTATTTGCATTGTATTTGTATTGTATTTGTATTGTTTTTGTATTGTAAATAAATAAAATAAATATTTGTGGACAATCTCACACAAATCAACCTAGTCCCAAACTAAGCAAAGCTTGTACTATGGGTACTAAGCGACGATATACATACTTATACAGATAAATAGATACTTAAATATATAGAAAACGTCCAAGATTCAAGAACAAATATTCGTGCTCGTCACACAAATAATTGCCCCAGCCGGAATTCGAACCCGGGACCTCCAGCTTCGTAGGCAGGGTTGCCAACTAAGCTAAAGCGGTCGTCATTGTTTTTGTAAGTATTGCATTGGATTTGTATTGTATTTATATTGTATTTGTATTGTATGGGTATTGTATTGTATTTGTATTGTATCTGTATTGTATTTGTACTGTATTTGTATTGTACATTACCCAGGAGTCGTGGTCGGGTAGTTCGAGTAGTGGCTGCGAGCGCAGCACTGCGAGGTGCTCGCGCGACGGGATCGGCAGCGACAGGTCTTGGAAGGTCTCCACTCGCGTCGATACCTGTCATACATAATATACACATTAGTGTATAAATCAAGGGCAACTTCTAGTTAGAATACTTGTTAGGGAAATCGGTAGTCAATAAACAGTCAACCAATTCGATTTGGACTACTTCGTACGTTCGTATAATTAATAATACAGTATTGGGGAAACACTCACCCTGACGCAGATGAGACACTGCACTGAAGACAACAGCTTGCCATCAAACACGTCGGAGACAATGCTGCGGTAGCGCCGCCCCTGCTTCCTACACGTACAGCACAGTATTGGTGAGACACTCACCCTGTCGCAGATGAGACACTGTACTGAAGACAACAGCTTGCCGTCGAACACGTCGGAGACAATGCTGCGGTAGCGCCGCCCCTGCTTCCTACACGTACAGCACAGTATTGGTGAGACACTCACCCTGTCGCAGATGAGACACTGCACTGAAGACAACAGCTTGCCGTCGAACACGTCGGACATAATGCTGCGGTAGCGCCGCCCCTGCTTCCTACACGTACAGCACAGTATTGGTGAGACACTCACCCTGTCGCAGATGAGACACTGTACTGAAGACAACAGCTTGCCGTCGAACACGTCGGAGACAATGCTGCGGTAGCGCCGCCCCTGCTTTCTACACGTACAATACAGTATTGGGGAAACACTCACCCTGTCGCAGATGAGACACTGCACTGAAGACAACAGCTTGCCGTCGAACACGTCGGAGACAATGCTGCGGTAGCGCGCGCTGCCGCCGTCCCCGCTGCCGCACGCCTGCTTCCTACACGTACAACACTAGCTCATTATTTGCAAGTAGCTAATAGCTAGTAACAGTTCAATTTCAATACGGTATTAAACCCCTAGTCAAATCAGCAACTTTTTATTAGATGTCAAAAACGATTTGTTAATATGAAGTTTGTAGGGAAATACTGTCTTAGTGACGTCACTAAGACAGTGTGAGTAGGTTTGTTCAAATCAGCGTCCTTTTTAAATCTTTATGCTTATAAGATCTTTCAATTAGCTATAATAAATTAATAATTGATGTTTTTCGAGTATTTTCGTTAGATCTTTTATGAGTCAAGTAAAAAATAATTTATTTTTACCTTAGTTTAATAGATTAGATTAGATTAGATTAGATATATTTATTTCATGATATAAATTACATTACACCCTATTACAATACCCTATTTATTCAACAAATTTAAGCATACACATTTTTTCACTAAAGGATATGCAGAGAAGTTAATCCGAACGAGCGTCCAAAGGCATTGTGTGCAGTAGCAGCCCAAAAAGACCGCCTGTGCTAGGGCTAGTTACGTTTTATGTAGACAACATTTTTACAATATTTACAGTGACCGTTGATATGTATGAGTGTTCAACTACCGTCGAGATTTTTTTTAGTCGGGAGATATTGGTTCACTAAACCTAGCCTAGCTGAGAAGAGTCCAGCAAGAAACTCAGCTAGGCTAGGCCCGACCTGGGTCGGACTGACTCTACCCGGTATGCGGCGGTACCGGGACGAATAGGGACTATATGTGTCTGTGTTGTCGCGATCACGCGGTGGACGCCCCGCCGGCGGGAACGCCTAAGTGGCCGCCGTAAGCGCAGCGTTCCATCTTTCGATGGACGCTGTGATTGCGTCGTCCGGGTCCGTATGTGCCTAAGATAGATACTCCCCCCTCCCCCCCCTCGAAACCCTTACGCAACTAATGAATGACGCCGTATGCATCCAGTCGCCTCTGGCACTCTGTTTCAGTGCAACCAATAGATAGATTACTCATTACTCACGGCGGATGGTGTATGGGCGGGTCGGGCGCGTCGCTCGAGCAAGTCTCGTAGCGCTCCTCCGCCTCGCTCGAGCAGGACAGAGACGACTCCGAGCCGATATTATTGACCCTCCTCCCCTTACATAAGACTATGTATAGATTTTTGGGACCCCTCCCCCCCTCGAGATCTTTACGCAATTAATGAATGACGCCGTATGCATCCAGTCGCCTCTGGCACTCTGTTTCAGTGCAACCAATAGATAGATAACTCATTACTCACGGTGGATGGTGTATGGGCGGGTCGGGCGCGTCGCTCGCGCCGCTCGAGCAAGTCTCGTAGCGCTCCTCCGCCTCGCTCGAGCAGGACAGAGACGACTCCGAGCCGATATTATTGACCCTCCTCCCCTTACATAAGACTATGTATAGATTTTTGGGACCCCTCCCCCCCTCGAGATCTTTACGCAATTAATGAATGACGCCGTATGCATCCAGTCGCCTCTGGCACTCTGTTTCAGTGCAACCAATAGATAGATAACTCATTACTCACGGTGGATGGTGTATGGGCGGGTCGGGCGCGTCGCTCGCGCCGCTCGAGCAAGTCTCGTACCGCTCCTCCGCCTCGCTCGAACAGGACAGAGACGACTCCGAGCCGATATTATTGACCCTCCTCCCCTTACATAAGACTATGTATAGATTTTTGGGACCCCTCCCCCCCTCGAGATCCTTACGCAATTAATGAATGACGCCGTATGCATCCAGTCGCCTCTGGCACTCTGTTTCAGTGCAACCAATAGATAGATTACTCATTACTCACGGCGGATGGTGTATGGGCGGGTCGGGCGCGTCGCTCGCGCCGCTCGAGCAAGTCTCGTACCGCTCCTCCGCCTCGCTCGAACAGGACAGAGACGACTCCGAGCCGATATTATTGACCCTCCTCCCCTTACATAAGACTATGTATAGATTTTTGGGACCCCTCCCCCCCTCGAGATCCTTACGCAATTAATGAATGACTCCGTATGCATCCAGTCGCCTCTGGCACTCTGTTTCAGTGCAACCAATAGATAGATAACTCATTACTCACGGTGGATGGTGTATGGGCGGGTCGGGCGCGTCGCTCGCGCTGCTCGAGCAAGTCTCGTACCGCTCCTCCGCCTCGCTCGAACAGGACAGAGACGACTCCGAGCCGATATTATTGACCCTCCTCCCCTTACATAAGACTATGTATAGATTTTTGGGACCCCTCCCCCCCTCGAGATCCTTACGCAATTAATGAATGACGCCGTATGCATCCAGTCGCCTCTGGCACTCTGTTTCAGTGCAACCAATAGATAGATTACTCATTACTCACGGCGGATGGTGTATGGGCGGGTCGGGCGCGTCGCTCGCGCCGCTCGAGCAAGTCTCGTACCGCTCCTCCGCCTCGCTCGAACAGGACAGAGACGACTCCGAGCCGATATTATTGACCCTCCTCCCCTTACATAAGACTATGTATAGATTTTTGGGACCCCTCCCCCCCTCGAGATCTTTACGCAATTAATGAATGACGCCGTATGCATCCAGTCGCCTCTGGCACTCTGTTTCAGTGCAACCAATAGATAGATAACTCATTACTCACGGTGGATGGTGTATGGGCGGGTCGGGCGCGTCGCTCGCGCCGCTCGAGCAAGTCTCGTACCGCTCCTCCGCCTCGCTCGAACAGGACAGAGACGACTCCGAGCCGATATTATTGACCCTCCTCCCCTTACATAAGACTATGTATAGATTTTTGGGACCCCTCCCCCCCTCGAGATCTTTACGCAATTAATGAATGACGCCGTATGCATCCAGTCGCCTCTGGCACTCTGTTTCAGTGCAACCAATAGATAGATTACTCATTACTCACGGCGGATGGTGTATGGGCGGGTCGGGCGCGTCGCTCGCGCCGCTCGAGCAAGTCTCGTAGCGCTCCTCCGCCTCGCTCGAGCAGGACAGAGACGACTCCGAGCCGATGTCGCGCGACGACGACGCTAGGGCTGTACAAATATGACAATATATTAACTTGGAACAAATAAATAAATAAAATATTTTCCATACAAAAACGTGCTTCGGGCGCCAACGTTTTCCACCCCCTAAACCTGAACCGATTTGCGTGATTTTTAGAAATGATGTATGTATCATTAAATACTAGGTTTATACGTTTTGAGTTTTTGGAAATATTGCATACAATTGAAAAGATGAACCCTTAAAATTTGGATTTTTTGACACGAAAACTTCGTCCTGCGTTTTTGTTATTATTTCATAAACTAGAAAGAATTACGGAAAAAGCAAAACGTATAAACCTAGTGAAGGATGTGAGGAATCCATTGAGGCCAAAATTGTCTCATTTGACCAAGGTTTAAGGGGTGGAAAACGTTGGCGCCCGAAGCACTAATTCTGCTTGAAATTACTATTGTCTCTATCGCACGCAAGAATATTCCGGAATGCCTGTTCTCGCTCGCACGATAGGTCCACAATAGTCTTAAAATAAGATATCATTTCCGCTACCCTAAGGTTGTCTGTAAGAGACCACGTTTTAGTGATAAGACCGGCTGTTCTTTTTACATAGAAAAAAAATGTACTTGTCTTTAAAGGTTTTAAATACATATAATGGTTGGAATCTCGTTTTATATAAGAATAATGTTTGCTCGTGTTAGGAGAGGAGACTTCGCTCTTCCATTGAGATACTTAAAATTATTTGAAATGTCCAAGTTGTATCAAATTAGGCCGTTCAAAAAGCGACTTTACTGTCCAAGCGTGAAGATTCAAAGTCCAATGACAAGTTTTATAAAATGTCCGACATTTTTAATAATTTCTACTATACAAGACATTTGACAAAATAGTAATAAATATTGATGGAATTATGAGTACTTAAGAAGTGAGTGACCCGTTTAGGTATTATATTTCAATATGTCTGAGATTTAATGGAGTTTTCTATTTAAAAGTACTTAAGAGGACTAATTTATTACATATTTTTTACATATATACTACTACTAACAATACACTATAACGTCATAATGTGTATGTGATGTTTGTCTCTACTCATTGTGATTATGGATTGTACTGTGTTATTTCACTGAGGTTGTGCAATAAAGAGTATCTGCATTGTATTGTATTTATACAGAGCCTGAGGTAGCTCGCAGTATTTTTAACACGCTTTTATTAGGTCGACCTGTATGTAACTATGTAATGGAATCTAAGGTAACTAATTTAACCATCTTCCAAGCATCGTAGCGTCATGAAAATTGGCAGCTGTATGTGGTTCTGATGACAATACAATAATATGGTACTGTCGAACTGATCTGATGATGGAGCCGGAAGATATGAACTGGAACTTCATGATGGAACATCGTATCATAGCTGTGTTTGGATTTGTTCGAAAAGTCTTGTAATGAACTTTGACCACGATTAGGTTTCAAAGTCTGATGATGATACCAGAAGATAGGCACTGGCATTCCATGATGGAATATCGTATCATAGTCGTGTTTGCACTTGTGAGAAAGGTCACGTAATGGACTTTGAACACGATCAGGTTTCAATTAACACGCAAAGCGTGTTTTTCTAGTGATTTTAAACTATTAATTTATTTTGTTCTGAGATAACATCGTATGACTCACGGTTTTGGTGTTGAGTATGTACGGAGTAGGTCTGCTGCGTGCCCGCGAAACTGGCGGAGCGTCGGTGCCGACTCGCGCCCTCCGACTGTGTCACCCTGCGGGGATACCGTACTTTACTGTTGTACTATCGACGTCAAGTTTAACTGACCTTAAGTAGGCCTTGTCTCGTTGCAATAAGGCTCACGGATGGCTAATTAACTGTGTCTTCGATAGTACCTCAAGTTTCAGTTTTTTTTTTAAACAAAACCGAACGTTCTAATTTTATAAGGCAATTCGATCAGCGCTTCTGGTGGCCTCTGGTAGTAACTGTTTATTGCCATATAAATAAAGACTAAACGCAAACGCGTTCGTTTCTATTTTGTTTCGAAAAAACTTATACTAGAGGTACTGATAGCCAATCTAAAATCTTGATAGCCTAAGCCCTAAGTCAACGGACATATCATTAATAATGAAGCAAAAAATATTCTGTATTCATAAACCAGCTATAAAAACCTAATTTCTACCTAATGCTCGATCTAACTTTTCGATTTATTATACAATAACTGGGCGGCGTTTTCCCTGGCATGAGACCTAGCTAGATCGATTGCTCGTCCCCGAAAACCCCCACGTACCAAATTTCAGCAAAACCGTTAGAGCCGTCTCCGAGATCCCCGAAATAAATATACAAGAATTGCTCGTTTAAAGAAATAAGATAAGATATATGCTTAAAAATATGACTTAAACCATATAAGTAATAATTTGCCAACATTAGAATAACTTATTTATTAATACTGGGGTATAACATAAAATTAAAACTTCTTTACTGTTGTTTATTACCGTATTAAGATACCCGTCTTAAATTGTTCAAATAATAAGAAATGTTTGTACCTGAGGTACCCATCAGTCCGTGATTCGCTGTAAGAAGATGGCGCGGGACTCTTCCGTCGCATTCGCGCGAAAAGTGGCGCGTCACTTGCTGCCAAACAAAGTCATTAGAAGAATAAGTATAGAAGAATAATTTATTATAAAATCCTTACAATTGTTTTTGTAATTCTATAACATATTTCGTAAAGTCTCCTGAAAGTCATAAATATTACATTTACATTTACAATAAAAGTAAACTAGATCAATCAAGTTTATTTAATTATGAAGTTGACAATTTTAAACAAGTCCTGACATGTTTTTTTTTGGAGACGACATACATACTTATATAGATAAACAAATACTTAAATTTCGTGGTCATCACACAAATAAATGCAGTGATCGGGATTCCAATACGGGACTTCCAGCTTCGTAGGCAGGGCAAAAAAAGGCTAAAGGGTCAAGTCAAGGCTAAAGTGGTCCTCAATATTATATTTTGAAAATAAACATCGATGCAGTCGATCGAAGGTGAGACATACTGACTTGGCCAGTTTGCGAGCTAGGTTTTTTTTGATGACAACCTATCCTTCGGAACAGTATGGTACAATCTTTCAACGCGAAAGATCGCGCATAAAGCGGCAATTACACTTCGTCGTTCACCTAATGCGGTCGCCGAATTGATTTTAAACTATTATACTTAGGTGAACGAACGTCATCTTTACACTAGTCTGTCTAACTACGGCGTCTTGGCAGCTGTCGATCGCCGAATGCGGCCGACTAACGTGTTCTTTACACTTACGCGGTCGTCGCATGCAGCATGCGGCGAACGACGAAGTGTAATTGCCCCATAACATTGCAGTCTTTCGTGAGCGCATGATGCTCTTGAGACTGCCATGATGCCTAAGCGCTTCATGCAGTATAAAATATAGATAAAATGGGTATATAGTTCGTACCAAACCTTATGGCCAAGTGCTGTCAAATAGGGTATTAAACTAAGGTAAAAATAAATTATTTTTTACTTGACTAATAAAAGATCTGACGAAAATACTCGTAAAACATCAATTATTAATTTATTTTAGCTAATTGAAAGATTTTATAAGCATAAAGATTTAAAAAGGACGCTGATTTGAACAAACCTGCTCACACTGTCTTAGTGACGTCACTAAGACAGTATTTCCCTACAAACTTCATATTAACAAATCGTTTTTGACATTTAATAAAAAGTTGCTGATTTGACTATGGGTTTAATACCGTATTAACGCAAGCAAAAATTTACCTTACAGTCAGAGCTCTAAGTCTAGTTTTGCTGGCGTTCGTTTGACAGAATTTAGCCATAGATTTGTGTCCGAACTATACATGCGTACGCATTGCGCGCTGGAGGACGCTCGCGTCAGCTGTAGTGGGTTAAGAGGCGCCAGCGCCGAAAGGGTTAAGGTGTAATATGCGGGTGTTACCTCCCGAGGAAGCGGCGCGGCGCCTCACGTGGACCCTGCTCTCCTGGTGGTCGCCGTCAGCGTCCGTGCCCAGCTTGTCTTCCGGCATGCTGTCCCAGATCTGGACAAACCAACAAATTGACAGTCAATAAAAAAAGGCTTTTAGTATGAGCACAGAACAAGTAATATCTAGTACTACGTACAGAAGTCCCACTGTTAACAAATCGTCAATTTACAACCCCAAATTATAATAGGTAAATAAGAAACTTTCACCACACCAAACAAATGACGCGACAACGCGACCGTCCGGTAGCAATGCGCGACAGCCACTGAATAGACCACCTACGGATGTACTTGCAGCGGCGCGGCGAACTGACGGAGTGAGACCCCCCTGGTATAGGGTAATTTTAAAACCAAATTTATAAATTACTACGTGTAAACTGGAGTGAGGAGGGAGGGGTATTTGCATATAATATGGCCATGGGTGGTCACCGAAGGGGGAAAGTACGTACCCTTACGTATAGTTCGGACAAAACTCTAAGGCTAAATTCTGTCAAACGAATGCAAGATAATTGTTATCCGATGGCTGTTCGAATATTTAATGCTCTCCCCAGAGGATTTGCCTGTCTCTTAAAGATCTCAAAAAAAAATTGACTCTCTGGTTACAGAACGAATGTTTCTACTCTATTGACGAGTTTTTGAAACGGAAACAAATTCGCCGCAGCTATTGATTGTATTCTTGTTAATTGAAATAATTTATTAATGATGACATTGACATTCTGAATTGTATTTATTATTAGTTTCTTAAATTATAATATGTCCAAATGTATAGTTTAATAACAACTCAAATTTGCATGTCATTTTTATGACAAAACATGTGAAACTATTATGAAATTTAACCATCCTATGTATACCGTGTTTTTAAGCAAATAAATGATTTCTGATTTCTGAAGCAAAACTAGACTTACAGCTCTGTCTGTAAGGTAGATTTTGGCGTGCGTTAAGTTGACAGCACTTGGCCTTACAGTTTTGTACGAACTATGTTCTCTTATGTTGTCAACTGACTGTAAACATACCGGTTCCTTGAGTTCCTCGTGGAGCTGGTCCATGAAGCAGCGCAGAAACTCTTGAGTGTCGTGCTGCTGGTAGCCACGGAACATGGGGTGTACCTATAAAAAAAAAATATGGACAATCTTACACAAATCAACCTAGTCCCTAACTAAGGAAAGGTTGTACTATGGGTATTAAGCGACGATATCTTATATCTTTAAACGAGCAATTCTTGTATATTTATTTATTTATTTCTATATTTATTTCGAGGATCTCGGAAACGGCTCTAACGATTTTGATGAACTTTGGTATGTGGGGGTTTTCGGGGACGAGCAATCGATCTAGCTAGGTCTCATGCCCGGAAAAACGCCGAGCAAAGCTCGGCCGCCCAGATATTACATACTTATACAGATAAATAGATATTTAAGTACATAGAAAACATCCAAGACCCAAGAACAAAATAAATATTCGTGCTCATCACACAAATAAATACGCTGGCCGAGATTCGAGCCCGGGACCTACAGCTTCGTAGGCAGGGTCACTACCAACTAAGCTAAAGCGGTCGTAGGTAGTCGGGCGCTAGATTGTGGCTCAAGGAAGCAAAATTATATATTTACGGAGAGGGCGGTATATTGAATCCTGAGTAAAGCGAAAGATTCTACAGTTCTGAAGTAAAATCTTGAGCGTGGCGAGGGATTCAAGTGTGTACACCCAGACGGAAATAATTTTGGTACCGAGTGCCATATACAGCTTTTTACACCTTTTATGAGGAGAAGAGCCATGTTGCTATCAAATGAGAGAAGAAAAGCAGTACTTTGATCCGTCATTTCAGGCAACAATGACTCTTTTCAGAATAAAATTAAATTGGGATATTGATAACGAATAAACAAAATCTATAAATTATGATTAGTAAAGGGGTTTAAATATTTGAGGCAACGTCAGCCAAGCAGAGAATTTGTTCCAAAATTATAATAGTATAATATCAAATTTAGTATCTGTTCCATTTAAGTCAAAGGAACCATGGAGGCTTGGCTATATAAAAATCCACTAGACCCTTGTCAGCAGTGTACCAAAATTTAATCTGACATTTGATTTAACGGATCTTTATAAAACCTTGCCTAAATCACTTACATTTCTAATGCCGTATATAATTCCGTTTGGTACGAGGTAGCCCCTGGTTTTTCTGCTCCACATTTCTTTTACTAGTTTTTGGTATGCTCTGAAACAAAAACAATTGATTAAGAGCTAGCCCAAATATGCCAATATCTACCTTATTCTTGTACTAATAAAGCTTAGCTTCTATTTTATGTAACACGCTATGGCAATATCAACCTTATCACTATATGCATTAGAGTTCACTGCCAGAGCCTGGGATTCTTATCCCCAGAAACAACTGTGACTGACGCCACACACTCCAGCACACCGTATTACAGCTATGCTAATATCGACCTTGTTACTATTCCCATAAAGCTCACCAAAGATTTATACAGCTAGCTATACTAATATAAACCTAATCATTTTACAAATAAAGCTCACCGACTGAGCCCCGGTTTCTTATCCCCACCAAGTCAACGAGCACAATGACCGCCGCCGCAAACTCAAGGAAGTAAGACGTGAAGGGCGCCATATTAAAGTCAGGTTAATATCGACTTTATTAATATAGACATAAAGCTCACTGAGACTCGGTGGTTTTTTTGCACGTTATGCCAAAATAAACCTTATTACAAAATAAATAGAGCTCACCGACTGAGCCCCGGTTTCTTATCCCCAGCGAGCACTGTGACCGCCGCCGCACACTCAAGGAAGTAGGATGTGAAGGGAGCCGTGTTGCTTAGGGCTTGTAGCGCTGCGTTCATGTAACATGTATTGCCCATGTTCTGTAGCCCAACAAGACCTGCGAAATACAACCAAATTGTTTAAGAAACAAGATTCATTTTCAAAAAAAAAACCTATTATACTATTCTGTGCCTTTACAACACCCGTTCGCTTTGAGTTGGCCGCTCCCTGCGGGACGTGAGCGGGGTGCGCTAAGGGTACCGGAACGAGAAGAACGGCCAACTCGAATCGAACGGATAGTAATCAATACATTTGTGTAAATCTGCTGTTATACTTAAAATTATTTGAACTGTCCGAGTTGTATCAAATTAGGCCGTTCAAAAAGCGACTTTACTGTCCAAGCGTGAAGATTCAAAGTCCAATGACAAGTTTTATAAAATATCGGACATTTTAAATAATTTCTACTATACCTCGGGGTCTGTCGTAATCGTCCAGGTCTTCGTCGTCGGTCGTGACGAGTCCCACGGAGCCGACGCGGGCGCTCGCCGGCTCGCCTTCTAGCGTCGAATCTGGACTCATCTGGAATTGAGAATGTTAACTAATTTATAATTCCATTTTTCTGTATTCTCTGTTGAAAATAAAAAATATATGTGAAAGAATTATTTCGATACGTCCATTAGTTTCCAAGATATTGAATTTTACCCGCCCTCGTAACGTCATAGTGCAACACTCGCCATACACGCGCTCACTCCGTTCGCGCGCTTCCGTACTAGACTAGCGTTGCAAAATGACGTCACACGCGGTTAGCGGGACTCACTTTAAATGCCTGTAAAATCAAAACTACTTGGTATTTTTGAATGAAACTAAAACTAATGTATTTGTATGAATCAAAGCGTTACCGTAACAAACTTTCAAGTGATTTTGCAGACCTATTGACATTCTCCATTGGATGGACATTGAGGAGATAATTTTCTGCGAATAACCTAACGTAACGTATCATATGATATTTACCGTTAGCTTTTCGGTGAAGGAAAACATCTTGAGGTAACCTGCATACATCCGCTAAAATATTCAAAGTTGTATGTGAAGTCCCCAACCTGCTCTGGGCCAGCGTGGGGACTACTGCCCAATCCCTCTCATCTATGAGAGGAGGACTGTGCCCAGCAGTGGGACGTATATAGGCTGATGATGATGATGATGAACCTAACGTAGGTTCGTATCAAACGGCCGGAGTCACAATGGTCACCAGAAGTCGTTGGCTCAAATCCCACCTGTGGCGTTGAATTTATCAATTTTTCACTTTAATTGGAAATTGTAATTTCGTTAGCGGACGCATCCGCTTGACAAATTAAATATAAATTACTGGTCTAGGCACAGAATAGTATAATAGTATTACATACAGAACGGCCACGAACCCCCCGCACCGAGATCAGTTACCTCGTCGCTGAGACGCCCGCCTGGTTACGATCGGGTTACTTGTCAGTTGGGGTCATGCCTAGATAAGGGTGTAAGTCTAAGTATGTAAACTTTTTTGTACTGGCCGCTTGCGACCTGCTAGGAAAAGAATAATAAACAAAACCCTACGCACCCGGCACAGCGCACGCACACATACTTAGCCACAGCGCTTAGTTTCCTTCGCGTGTCACCCCTGTGGTCTAGGGCGGGAATTACTTTCCGGCCTTTATAGAAACGTATGAATACTGGACTGAGCCGTGTTCCGAATCACGCTTACAACGCTATAAACGCGTTTACGATCGGACCGAATCACGCTCATAGCGTTTACATGAGATGTCGTGACGTCATTGATGACGTCATGGACGGCGCCATATTGGCGTTTACAGTGCTCACACTCCCAGGCGACAGCACCTTAAACCAAACGTCAAGTTGACGTTTCATATATGAACATGACAGTAAACACATCATGCCCGGTCCGAATCAAAACACCACTCACGCGGCCTTGAGCGCGCTTACTGATTCGGACCAACCGTCAGCACTGTAAATGCTGTGATCGTTGTTGGCGTGATTCGGAACACGGCTCTGGACGTACCCTCGCGTGGGACACGGCCGCTCTCACATGGACCTCCTTCTCGCAGATGTAACACCACACGCGCTCCGTCGACACGTTCATGTGTACGCAGTGTGACGGTTGGCTCTGTAACAAAACATCGAAATTTATAGTACGTTCAAAACTGTAAGGCAAACCCTAGCAAGAAACTACCCTACAGTCAGAGCTCCTAGTCGTTTTTTGCTTGCGTTCGTTTGACAGAATTTGACCTAAGAGTTTTGTAAAGAAGCCTTTACCGCATGCAAAGCCATATATGGCTGCATATCATTTTAGAAATTGTTGCATCGTATTAAAGTTTAAGGCCGTTCATGTACCCAGATGAAATCGAACATCGAGCGCTCGGCCGTCACTGTCACATTTTGAAAGGGTAACGGAGATAGAGCTTGCCCGCCGCATAACTTGTTACGGTAGAATTTGACGATTTTTATTTATTTAAAAATATTGCCTCAAATTATCGAAATTCGGAAGCTACTATTTTAGTTATGAGTGATTTTTCTCCTTATTATGTTTCATAGTGTCACATAGTAAAAAAACAAGTAAAGTTGGAAATAGAAATCAAATTGGAGGTTACCTTGGGAATAAATTGTATCGAGCGAAGTGTTATGAATCGTGTATCGAAAAGTGTGTTATTAAAGATAATATAATCAAGAATTATATATATTTTTCCCACGTCTACAAATATCAACGATTCTGAGAAAAATGGGATAATTCTTGGGGTATTTTCGCATATCTGGCCCATGGAACCGCCTTAAACGAATTAATCGTTTACGTCATGCGGCAAAGCGTTAAAGTGTTGTAAATGAAAATGCAAGCACTAACATTCCTAATCCTTCTAATTTATAAATGCCAAAGTTTAGATGTTTGCTACTCAATCACGCAAAAACGCCAAACCTGATAATGATGAAATTAGGTAAAGGAATTTATAGCCTGGGATAATTAGTATACAGAATACTTTTTATACCGAAAATCATCCATGGGAAGGATGAATTAGGTAGTGAAAGATTACGCGGATGAAGTCGCGGGCAGAAGCTAGTTTCATATACTTAATAAGAAATTTCCATTTCGACTAAGAAAACACGTTCCCAAACGCTTTAAGATATTTTACTGTTACTTCTTGCTATTCGTGCTATTCGCTTTGAGTGGTTACTAACTGAGCGCTCCCGTGCTTTGGAAGGCACGTTAAGCTGTTGATCCCGGTTGCTGTCTATGGCAGCAGTCGTTAAGCCAAGTTGGAGGCCTTCGGGCGGCTTGAGAACTTCTAACAGTCAAGTTGCCCTGCCCACTCACTTGACAAAGCCTAATCCCAATAAGGTCTAGTTTCCTCTTGGGGTTGGAAGGTCAGATGGCAGTCGCTTCCGTAAAAACTAGTGCCTACGCCAAATCTTGGGATTAGGTAGCGGACCCCGGGCATCCGTCAGGATGCAACTGTACTGGGATAACGCTAGGAGAATGATGATGATGACTTCTTGCTATTCGTAAAGATGACTTGTAAGGAGAGCGGAAATCCTGCCCGTAGCATGCATACATATACATACATAGTGTAAATACTAGTATGGACAGGAAACGGCTCGGCTTCGAGACGCCTACATTATAATCTATCGAAGTTCAAAGTGCAGTCTGTGTTTACGTTTAACTATATGAGTCAGAGTTTATTTAGTTAAAACTGACTAGCAAAAAAAAACGTCTTTACATAAAAAAAATGCTTTGAGTTATAACTGGCTAGCAAAAATGTTGTACATGAATAAAAAATAACAATTTTAATTTACAATATCCAGGGTTCTTTTAATTTGAACCTTATGGCATAGACACAAGGTTGAAAACCAGTAGGGTGATTGGCCGAATGTTTATAAGAATTTTGTGGGATTTTGTATCTTATAGTTTGAACGGAAAAGTAGCTTTTTCAACGAAGTCTGACGTGGCTTTATAAAATGCAACACGTATGGCTGAAATTCTTTTTGTTGGCCGATTTCCTATAGAAATCTTATTGGATTTTGAACTTTATTGTTTGAATTGTTAAATAGCTTCTTGAACGAATTACTCTGATGCAAATCGGCCAACTCAATTGGTTTCAAGTACAAGTAGTATGTTCAATGAGACTACAATAGTTCAAGACGTCGACCTTTGATAATCGCATAATAATGATACCTACATATGAAAACTGCCAATACACGAAATGTCTTATGTGCACTTCGATCTTACACTGCTGCTGCTGAAAATGGTCGCGTACGGTACGGTATCGGTATTCAAAGGGTCTTTGGTCTTAGCGTCCTGGCAGAATATCAGCGATGTGGTCTCCGTCAGCTTTCTTTTTTTTAACCTGCTGGGGAAAATACAGGGAAACCTCCGACACGCCCACGCGGGCGGTATAAATAATGGAATACTATAAGAGTTTGCGCTCCAGTGAGATTGGTTGAGCAGTTTCAACCGAATCTGAGGTGTGTCAGGGGAATCGAACTACTTACTGGAAGTTTTGTCGCAGGTTCAATAAACCTAGCCTATGATTTTTGCCGGAACATACAACCGATTCTCGTGAAATTTTGTGAGCAGGTTCCATGACTACATAGAATTTTTTTGAAGAGTCATTTTTTGTAAATTTTGGAAAAAAATATATATTTTTTTGCATTTATCAACCGATTTTCGTGAAATTTTGCGAGCAGGTTTGGTAACTATATAGAATTTTTTTGTCGAGTCACTTTTTTGAAATTAACAAAAACAAACTTTGTATCAATGATTTCGTATTTTTCTGCGATCGCTTTTTCCTCTACAGGTCGCATTTCTCAACCGATTCTGGTGAAATTTTGTGAGCAGGTTCTTTGGTTACATAGAATATTTTTGTCGAGTAATCTAAAAAAAAAATCTATGGTTTGCCCTCATGTACAGGTTCGATATCTAACATAGTTTTGAAAATAAAAATAAAAACACTCATAAGGTCTACAGCTCACAGAGCCACTATAATAGTTATAAGGAATGCTGCATTCGGTCTGATGTGTGACTGAGTCATATAAAATTAGAACCAATTAACACAAAGATCTTTGTTTGGCGTGAAGTCTTGGCATTGATGTTCACTTGTATGTAGGACATTGTTTAATGCTTTTTGACGATGCCTGCGTTGTGGATATTTATATACTTAATGAATTTAATGTTCTGTGGTTTTGTCAATAAACCCTTTATGCTTTAAAAGTCCATATAAGAACATTTTTTATGTGTTCTCGTCATCTTGGTTATATCCCAGTGGCATCCCAGTTTATATTAAGGACAAAAGAAAATCATATACCTATACGATTATATACATAACACTTATTTAAATATAAAGAATAAATTTAAGACACATAAACAAAATTATGCGTGCTGTTCAAATTTTTTCCCTTAATCCTTTAACAGTCGAAATTAAAGTTAATTATTCAAGTCGCTTGCCACTGCATATATCAAAAAGATACAAAAAGCTGGCCATTTTATTTTTTATTTATCGTATGGCATTTATTTCGAAGCTGGCCATAAACAGTGGTCATACATTCTTTCCTCTAGATTTAGATTGTGCCCTACAAGGCACAAAATTCACATTGTCACACATGTGACCATGAGAATGTTGTGCTCTTATTTTCAGATGTGCTTTAAATTCAGAATATAGGTAGATTTTGCTTTTGAATTGAACTTTGTTATCATTCTATTATTCCTGAGGAAGCAATTTAGGTTTAGTCTAGTCTAATATTTTTGTTGTATTTTCACAGTCATTGCAGCTTTAATACAGTTTTGGATTAGCCATTGTTGGAATTCATAGCCTTCTCAAAATGTGTTATGAAAAGTAATGGTTTCTTTTTACAACCCCAAAAACTATGTTATTAAAAAGCTCAATTTAAAAAAATTATAAATTGTTACCTTTTGGTGTAAGGTGCTGTGGTCGTTCCGCACCTCGGAGCAGCCCACATGGTGGCAGTCGGGCTGCAGGCAGATCCAGAGGTTCGGTCCAGGACATCCACAGTCGAAGCATGTTAAGTTCTAAAAAAAGCAAATTGATATTTTTCAGACACAGACATCTATCCGGATGGCCGAGAACTGAGCGGCCTAGAGAGAAATAGTGCGAAAAGTGACGGCCTTTCGCTTTGTTTCATTAATGTAAATTACAAAATAAGTTTGCATTGATGTCAAAAATATAAGAATTCACATTATGATCGTCAAGTTAGATATAAATAATAATAATAATGAGATAATTAATGAGTTTATAATTTTAGAGTTTAGTTTTTAAATATTGTCACTGCCTTTACTCATATTATTAATAAATAATTTCATGAGATAATTAATTGAACATATACGACCAAGAAGAAGAAGATATTTTTCATTTCCATCCTTATAAGATTGAGTTAACCCTTCTTCTACGAGTCTGGTAATTACCAGACCCCGTTATCAGTGGTGAAGAAACATTGAAAATACTAGGGCTGGCGCTACACATTAATATTCACACGTGTTTAATTTGATATACCTAATATTTGATGAAAACAATATACCTACTTATTTCATTCATAGGTATATATAATGTGAAGCCAATTGCCTTAAAAAAGGTTTCATTTGGTTGTTGAACTCTATAATAATACTTAGGTACTAAATTGACATTTATTTGTCAAAATATGTCTGATGTCATATACTTACTTAATTTTATGTTCGGTAAAAATATGAACTTCCTCGATAATCGATTAATCGTGCTGAATTCTCTTAGTTTAAAATGGAGCCAATGGCAAAACTGGAAATAAAGCGAATACGACGCGGAAAAAATGGTTTGTAATTGTAGTAAAACTGCAATAGACGATATTTTTTCTCCAATAGTTATTGATAATTTTTTTGTGATAATATGTAAAACTGGGAATCATAAATCTTGAAACTCATTTTTTACCTATTATCTGTACATAACATATGTGTATTTTTACATTTCGTGACATAGATACAAATTCGGTGACTGTGCAATAATAAACCAAAAATAATGTGTTTTATCTTAATTTTTTTTAGCGACATTTATACCAGTATGTCAAATGTACACGAACTAAATGAATATTGTGTGACAACCCTATGATTCTATTTCAATGAATTTTCACCACTGATAACGGGGTCTGGTAATTACCATCCACAAGTTTTTGTTATGTATTGTTTGTTTTTTTGCAAGTAAATGATGGGTTTAGGATTAAAATCAGATAATGCTTTAAAATATGCCAACATAATATTGCATAGTAATCATTATTATTACAATTACAATAGATAATTTGCAATTATGATGGTTAAAGTGATTGTATGACTTTCAGATTGACATATTACTGTTATTGCATCAGACTTTAATATTTGATTTTCTCTAGCTTAAACCTTTTCTAAATACTTGGGAGACAGTGTTTTTCAGGAATAATATTTTCTCGGAAATGAGACTTAGCTATATTGTTGTCTAGAAATTTTCAAGATTTCATTGACAAACTCACAAACATGAAGAAATAGTTGTGCTTGCTAAAATTCCTATTTAAACAAATTTGAAATAGTGAAAATGTACCCAAATAGATAGATTGCCCCTTACTAGTATACAATTGTCTCATACAAAGAAAAGTGAAATAAACATTCAATTTAGTTAGGTTGGTGTTGTGTGTTTAAAGTGTCCAATTTAAATTCCTATCAGATAGTATAGTGAAATTTAGTAGCACTACATTTTTGTATTATTGTATAAGGGCAATGTTTACAAAAATAGGAAAGCAAATTATTGTTCTACATCTAATTGGTTCTTTTAGTCTTAGGACATGTTTTGAAAATGACTGATAAGAACCTAGTTCGTTTGAATATGTACAGGAGGAAAAAGTAAACAAGAATCCAGGGCAGATACCAGGCAGTCATGGATTGCAAGCAGTAAACACATACATTATGATGTCAGTTGCCCAGCCCCTAGCGGGTGCAAACACGCGACTCGCAGCCGCTGCCGTAACGTTACACAATGATAAACGAAGAAAGGAATGCCATAATTGCCCATTAAGTGAACTCAAGTGACAGCCTTCTAGGTTATGTTAGATACGTACTTCTGAAACAAATTCTCACCTCTTTCGACTGCCATAATTCCTTCCCAAGAAACTCGGCAAGCTTATTCAAATGATCACACGTCTGCATCTTATCCATTGAATACAACACAAATACGTAAATACGAAGTTTATTGGTACACTGAAGACTTGTAAATAAAGGACATGTTTTACATGAACGGTGCCTTTAACTTATTTTTGTTACCATCAGGAGTAGGAATGAAAGAATGTAGATAATTAGAGTGAAACATTTCGGGTTAAAAGACAATAATTGAATTAGATTACAGAAAATTTCTATAACACGAACCCTTTTCGTGACGAGCGAAAAGACAGGCAGTGTTACCTGTGCAAAAAAAATGCAAAAAAATAATCAGCTGTTATACCGTCTCGAGTTCATAGTACTGATAAGATAACTATGCAGCTTCCTTGTTTATTTATAAAAATACTCTCTTTTGATTCATAATTTACGTACCTTCAAACTTTCCTTCCTAATTTTTAATTTTATTTATGCTATAGTTATACGCTATAGCACAAAAATTAATTTGTTTTAGAACGTATCTCATGACTTGACATTGTGAAACGTCCGATGCGGGAACGTTCTAAACGTATAAATATTTCCTACACAAGTCCCAAAAGATAAGAATTATTTCTAATAGAAAATAAACATTTCGGATACATAATGTCAAATATGCATCACTTAAATTGTTTTTCTATTGCACACTACAGAAAAAATAAAACTAACAGATATCATTGTCTAAAGGGTAATCTGTTTAATATTTTTGATGTGGAATTAGAACAGGTACGAATTTGATGATTGGTGTCTTGTGTGTCGTACAATTATTTATTTGTTTATTTTAAAATCAATACTATATCTAAATAGAATAGAATAGTTTCTAACACAGAGAGGACGGCAAAAATACTCAAGATGACTTCAGCGTCGTCCAGCAGCGCTCGGTCCTTGTTCGCCGAATCAAAACAACGGCTAGCTGAAAGAGTACAAGTTAACATGAACAATATTTCTTCATTAGCACGGCAAATACAGCGAGGATCCAGATCGAACGAGGTTAGTGACTGGCATCATTAACTCAGAAGTATGTAGCTTAATATTTCAACGAAAAAAGAGTCAACATAATGTTCTGTAGGTACTGTTCTTTTGCGGGTGTGCATGTGTTTTTTCTGTGCCAGCAGGGGATACAATGTAGGTAGGCTATAAAATGTAAGTTTTTTTCTTCTTTCATCTTATATTTCTTGTTTCAGCTTTTATCCAAAGCAGCGCGTGAGTTTGTGGCAATAGAAAACTTGATGGAAGGTGGAGAAGAAAACCTGAAGAAGATGAACCTCATTGGAGTGCACATGGGGTACCAGTTCGAGAATATCCACAAGTCCGCTCAAGTTTTAGCAGAGATCAATGAGCAGGTGGCTGCAATGCAGAGATGACCCACTAGTTGTGACTAAAGTTAGTCATAACTATTAACCCGTCGTCTCCCAGCAAAAAAAAAAAACAAAACAAAATATTCTTTTCTTATCCGGCCGGGGATCCTAGTCACCGGTAGCGGTGGCTTAATAATACTATACGCAGGTTGCACTAACTTATGATCACAGGTGGATCAATGTTAAATATGGCGCAAGCAGCTGTCATCCCATAGAAACAAGTCAAACTGTCCATACAATCAGATTTTAATGAATACTGCTTACAAATGGTTTGTGCAAACCGTCTGTAATCGTAAGCGGTGTTCGTCAAATCTGATTGTATGGAAAGTTTGACAAGTTTCTATGGGATGACAGCTGCAACTGGCACTAAGTCTATAGAATTGTATCAGTAAACCACCTAATGTAGCAACTTAGTGCTACTGATTATGGTATGCATATCAATTTTATTATCAGAGTATGGACTTATGGATCTAAACTACAAAAGCTATTAGAAAACTACCCCATGAAGGCCATGGGGAGATGCTGAGTACCAACATAAGTGGTGTTGGACCTAAAGGGCCTGAAGATTAAAATGTGTCGGGTTATGTCTAGTCTCGTTTCTCATAACTGTGCTCCGTCAACTGCAAGCTAGGGTTCCATCGAACATATAGCTGGCAAACGCACACACACTTGCTTATTTGAGTGACGTACACATACACAAATTAACTACATTTTCCGTTCGCAGTAGCCCTCAGATTTGGTTTGACAAGAAATATTTAAATTTTGTAGTATTTAATATCGTGCAATAGAAATATATGTGTATCTTAATGTACCTAACTCTTTATAACTATACCTTTCCTATTACCTCCAATTCCATTTCCTTTGTCACTCTTTTTCTAATTTCGTTACTGACTACATGTTCTCGATTTTGAAGCTGCGGTACAGTCAGGTTCACTTATAACCTTATACACTTATAACCTACGCATTATTGGACCTTATTACAAAGGAGTAGAGTTCAAAACTAGATATATTTAAGAACACTAATGAGAAGTCATTGTTTAGAGATTATTAGAGTTGACCTAGGTGTGTCAAAGTAATTCGTACAAAAATCTACTTAATTTTGTACGCCACTAGATTCAAAATCCAATTGCAGTTTTATAAAACATTGGCTAGCAAAAAAACTTACGCAATAAGGTGTAATATTGTTACATTTTGCATTTTGTAGTGTACAACTGCAACCTGTACAAAATACGCCTGATGCTGCCTTTCATTGCTCACAGCTCACGGGCTTCACAGGCTCACCATATAATATTAAAATGGCATTGATATTTGTGTAATAAAGACCAGATTTTCTTTAAAGGAGAACGATTCGTTTTCCTTTGAATGAATCCTCAGGGAGAGTCCTATCAGTAGGCCCGCGGACCTTATGCAAAAAAGTGATCCTCCTTAAAAAAATTAACGCCTACAATTTTCGTTATAGCATCAACTACACTAAAAACATTGCTCGGAAAATTTTACCTACTAAATAAAATCATTCACAACCTTACAGAAGTCCGCCGCAGAACCTTAAAGGTCCCATTTTTCGGTATTTCGTAAAAAACTCGAAAATGGTGGTAGTCGTATGAGATTTTAAAGGGGGAAAATAATTTTATGACTATTTAAATGGCTTCCCATTCCTTTATTTTTCAATATTTTTAAAAACAAAAAATGCTATTTATGCACTCAACGAGCTCAACTCAACAATACCCCACTTAATGAGGTAGGACAAAATTTTTTTTCGCGCTCCCCTATTGTTTTATGGGACCCTTATAAACACGTAAAGTCAAACCTTTTTTAATCTTTTTGAAAGGCAAGTCTACAGCTCACAGGGCCACTAGTTTAATATGTACGATAACTTGGCTTAGTTTAAAATGTCGGTAACTATGTAACAACAAACCTAACTGCGACTTTCACCGATCGGACAGGCCATCGCTTCCTTAGTCCTAGACATAGTCACGATTTGTTCACTAGTGTACCTAAATGTAGGTACATATAAGGCTATTTCCACTAGACGTATAATTGCAATCATTTCAAAAGGCTATACCGTTACCGTTTAAGCAAGGAGATTCAAAATTTAATAACACATTAGAAATCCGACTAGCAAAAAAATTTACCCCGCGTTTTGGCGTTCTGAAAATCAGCGCCACGACTTAACGCCTAAAGGCTTATCTCATGGCACCAAGCTGAGTGGTGACCATTTTAGCATGTATATTATTACCTGTTTATGTTTTTCCATTGTATGCATTTTGTATTTTATATGCTAAATAAACATGTTTCTTCTTCTTTCTTTTCTTCTTCAAAGGGTTAATAAGAACCAAAAGTGGGTACATTTCATTGTAGTCGACTGTACCAAAATCCAGAGGGGCTAAGAGGGCTAAGATGACCGCTTAGGTATAATATGTCGGACATATAGCATTCATCCCTTACTGTCAAGTATGTAAGTAAGTGCGAGAGGGACGAATGCGTCCGACATGTGAATGTGCGGATGAATATGGGATGAATGTATGTCCGAAGTCCGACATAATTATATGCGCATCTTAGCCCCTCAGGTGAATACATTGAATTGCGTTTAAAGAGATAATATATGTACGATTCTCGGAATAGATATACAATTACAGAGACTGTAAATGCTCGTTTCAGAAAAAAAGCCCTGAACCAGTTACTGAACAAAGAAAAATACTTAAGTAGTTAACACTCACGTACCAATTACGTTAAATCACGAACCGCATTATGTACTTGAAATCCATTTTGATTTAATAGTTGATTTTTTTCCCGAGAAGTAGGTTTTTTTAACACTTTTATTAACACTATTACGAAACTAGCAGGCTCTACGTGACCTGACCCCAGATTCGGTTGAATTGAAGCCGTTTAACTAATCAACTAGTCGTAGCGCGAACTTTTACTGCGTTTTGCCCCTTTCTCACAAACATAAATGTCAAAGCGATAGATAAGGCCAAACCAAAAAAAAAAAACTAAAAATAATTGTTGTCTTTGTTCTAAATTAGATTTGGCTTTGGTTTGATTATGAATAGGGGGTTAGATTCTTCCAATGTTTATTCGGGCCGGAGGTTTCCCCTGACTTTTCCACATGCGATTCCTTTATTGCGCACTTCTGCTTACCTACCGGTTAATTTGGTTGGCTAAGTTGGCTTCTAAATATAGGTACATATCTATCATCATCATCATTAGCCTATATATTACGTATGCGTCCCACTGATTGCGCAGTAGGTAGTCCCCACGCTGACCCAGAGCGGGTTGGGGACTTCACATACAACTTTGAATTTCTTCGCGGATGTATGCAGCTTTCCTCACGATGTTTTCCTTCGCCGAAAAGCTAATGGTAATTATCAAATGATATTCCGTACATAAGTTCCGAAAAACTCATTGGTAGTTACGAGCATTGGAACCCACGACCGCCGCTTGACAGCCGCATGCTTGAACCGCTGGGCTACCGTAGCTTACATTGATATATATATATCAATAGCCGTTCTTCCCCGTCTAAATCGGCAAATTTTAATAAAGGCCATTAGAAATTCATATATAAGTGGCTATACCTATATTCAAAATTCCTTACTGTTACAGAAATTTAATATTACGTAGCTTAACATCAAGCAAGTCGTTTAGCACAAGTACAACACCAATTAACAATATATGAAGAAAAAACATTATTTGTTTTCGCCAGTCATAACTTTAGTTAGATACCTCTGAGGATATATTATAACGAGTCATTCGGCGTATAATTTAGAAAAAAGCATTCTGCTGTTAGGAAGAGCCCAACTTTACTGTATTTTAAAAGTGAATTTATTTTTTTACGAAACCGCTGGCTGAAATAATGGTGTGGTATATTTTTGGAATCAGCTCATTGCGCCCTTTCATTTGATAACCCACTCGGTAGAGTTTTGATAAAAAATATTTTTTTTTACGTACAAAATATGTATAACCTATATGTTGCTGTTTTGATTCTGTATGTAACTGATTTATTTGTGTGAGGTGAGCAAA
This sequence comes from Cenopis cana, assembly GCA_951800055.1. Lineage (NCBI taxonomy): Eukaryota > Metazoa > Arthropoda > Insecta > Lepidoptera > Tortricidae > Cenopis > Cenopis cana. Next base: position 5,398,538 of record OX637495.1, read on the forward strand.
AAAGAGTATTTGTATTGTATTTTATGACATCTTAGCTCCCTCCCTACCCGAGTCTAAAATACTTTTTCTCAAAAATGGCCCGCAAACTGGACTTTAGTCGCTACATATTGGAAGGTAAAGTGTATAGTTTAAGGTCAGATCCAAATTAAAAAGTAAAAAACATTGCAGGCCGCCTGCAATGTCACAAATTCTTTAATTTGTCGCGTTATAAACTTTTTAAAAAGTAGAAACTGTCATACAAAAGGAAGCACAGGTCGTATTCAGCTCGTATTTTTCACTCGCAAGCTCGTCCGTTTAAACAAATAGGTACTCAGCCTGCAAATGCTCCCTTCCCGGCCACGGCAATAATGGTACTATTCTAAGACTCCTACTTACCTTTCCCGAAAAACGAACGTGAACTTCACACTACCAACAAAGACATTTTTTTTTCTCGCTCTTCCGACTCGCCTTTCCGTAGGGAAAGGGAATGCCTACTAAAACCTCTGCGGCTTTAACCCTCCCTGCCGTATCGAACATCGTGGGGTCGCTATCATTCTATCACGATATTCAATTATTCATACGAAGACATCTACCCATTTTATGTGTCTTGTGAGTTGCCACAAAATACCTATAGTAACGAATTCTCTTTACTACACAGGGTGATCAATCCAAATGGGTCAGTATGGTGAAGTCGGAAACTATGTGAGTTAGCGACATCTGTTCTTCCATTTGGATTGATCGCCCTGTATAAGGTAGATGTACCCTTTACCGGATCTGCCCTATCACCGGATTTTCTATATTTTGAGCTATAAGTCGAGTTCTTACAGCTAATATTACGTTGTGATATTTTTTTCCGTTAGCTAGATACCTATTCCTTCCACTACGAGGCAAAGAAAGCCATTTTGTTTCTTAGTTGTAACGGGAGAATCGATTGAGCAGGTCGATCGCGGCGTTGTATGGGACTCCTTACGAAAATGGTTAAGAAACTGAGTGTACTTCGTAAGGTCATAAAAGCGTTTAAAAGTGACTTTATGCTTCAAAATAGGGTGTTATCGTATCATGAGTTAATAAGTGTGTGTGTTTGAGTTAAATAAGTGAAATTAGTGCAGTCAAATTTACAGAATTCAACAAAAATGTAAATACGGTGATGGGTCACCCTCATCTACTGCTTGAAGGTTTTACCGAACAGCGTTCGGAATCAGGGAAAAACGTATGTTTTGAAAATTATTTTTTCACTCGTTAATTTTAAACGTTATATATATACTACTCCGCTTTACACATATCCAATTAATAGAGTAATTTAATGAGCAATTACCGAACGCCTATAAACGAGACAGATTTTTTGTAAATTGCATTTTAAATGTATAGTTTTCACGACTTTTTGACGTCAAAATAAGCTTCATTGACCAGGTAATTTTAAAAATTGCATATTATTTATTTTACAACAGTAGAAGCAAAATAATTGTGTATTTATTATTTTGCAATAGTTCTTATTTCTAGATAAAATGTACTTATGTTGTAATGGCAGAATCATTAAGATTAAAACACTATTTTATTAAATATGTTCGCGTGATAGGTTCAATGTGTACGCTTTACCGAACGCCCGTTCGGTAAAGCGTACCCATGGTCTCTGATACCGAACGTATGATTATCTCGGCCTAGCTGCTATTTGGCGTTCATTGGAATATAAACCATATTCAGCGTACAGCTAGATCTATATTGAAATGTGTTATTTTTCGTATATCTTTAAAAAAAAGCCAGCGCTACTTAGATGTAAACCGTTAACGAATAAATTATATAAAAATAAATTATTGGCGATTAGCGAAGAATTTTTAATAGATAAGTATATTATTTATATAAAAAAAATATTTGATTTAAATTTTTAATTATAGACAGTTTTTTCTTAGATTAAATTACCGTCAAGATTGCTCGAAATCACAAAACTAGTGCAGTTAGGTTGAAATAAATAGTCACTCATCAGTTTACAAACTCACACACTGCCATCATTCCATACATTTCTTCCCTAGTTCGGTGAAACGGCATGCCGATCCGGTAATGGGTGCAAATTCCGTTTCTTAGTTCGTTGAATGGGACAAATCAGTGTAATCGATATAAAAAACTTTAAAAAATATTTTAAATACGTCTAACTATGTAATAAATTTCGACGTACATTTAAATGATGACAAATTTATCTATCTTCACCATATGCTGTTGACCATAATCGTACAAAAATTCAAAACCTTATTAAAAAAACAAACGTACATGTAGGTCTTAAGCGTCCGGTGAAGGGTACTTTTACCTTACCATACCCTAGTCAAGCCTCTTCATTTACATTTTCTGTGTTAAGACAGTCGTGCAGACTTTGCCATTGTACCTATTGCCCGGTCTGATTCTTACACTTTCGTTTTTTTTCTGCGACATCAGCCATTATTGTATCGGGCACGAGGTTGCGCAAGCACTTTGACGTTTTGATATAATTTTTACAGCACTACCTTCTTGTTTTGTGTAACAACCACGTTAACTTTGCGGCTCGCTAAACCCTTTCAGCACTTTCGATTACCTTATTCGTTTGAGATAAGGCATGTAGCTTTGAGTTTGGGTGTCTTGGTAACGGTAAACGTTTATGTTTGCGCTAAGTTTTGGTCGTGACTGCAGAAGCGGCGGGGTTACGCAAGCTAAAATTATAATTATCTACGTCGAAAGTGCGAAATTAGCTACTGGGTGTCTGTGGTCAAGAATATAGGACGGGATGAGAATCTACAATAGGTTGGAAATAAAACTTAAGCCTCATTTGCACGTGCAATAATCGCCTACATTGCGCGGTTGGATAGATCGATTGACCTCATTATGTCTCATCTCTCTCTTTCTCATCAACTCAGTAGTAGTAAGGTACTACTTAATTGTAGGTAATGTATTTAAGTAGTCACGTAAACATAAGCTAGTTTTAAAGCTAATCTATAATAGTAATTTATTGACAAAAAGAATGATAAGCTTGAATTTTGTCGACCCGACAAGTATTGTCGTCGGGGTGATGCAAATCATCCTTAACGGCATGCCGGAAAACAATACCAGTGTTCCAACGCAAGCACAACTATTTTCTTGGGATCTACGGTATGTGAACGCAGAGCCACTAGGACAATGACGCAACTGTGGTATTCACAACGCTAACGATTCTGGTAAATCAGTGTAAGGTCAACCGAGGACTGGGGCAAAGCCGTCAATGTGTGAACTACGTACCTGCGCCTTTTGACCATTTAACATAAACATTAGAACCAATTACACTATAAAGCACTACTTTAGGTCACTGTTAAAATAGTTTGGATCTCCGGTTTCTAAAATAGAGGCCTAAAGTATTACCTACCTAGTTCTAGAATATTCTTAGATGGCGCGAGAAAGCAGTTACTTGAAATAACTTATTTAAAGAGGTTGTGCGGTTCTGGGTTCCATGGATACTCTGTGTTGAAACCACCCTCATTATTTAAATTTATCAATAGTTTTGAACTCAAGGAATCCTCAAATAAATAAATGCTTTAAACTCCCTCTTTTGTTACAAAACTTGCAATAGGTAGTAGTTATAGTTACATAGAGGGTGTCTGCTAACCATGAGGCTAATATGGCATGAGGCATGAAGCATGGGTGTATATGCTTGTTTGATATAAAAATAAAATTCACTAAGTACTTGAACTTCCGAATGCCGCCGTTATGGTTCTAATTTGGTGCCGGGAATATAAAAACGGTACGTTCTGTTTTTTTTAAATATAAGGTACTGCTTATAGTAGACTGTATGGCGCGTTCATTTGTTTCGTGCATATAACTTGTATAGTCTAATACTTTATAGATAAAACATTGGATATAGGTCAAGTTATACTTCATGGTCACGAGTGATACGACTAAAGCTACTTCGTGAATCGCATCTGCATGCACGATGGTATCTTGACAACAATGTATTGGAATGAATAGTACTTATATTGTTTTGTCAACACGTTGCTTAAACGGTTACAGTCCGGGGAAGGATTTAATACTGGTTTGTTGTCTATTTTAACTGTGTTTGATGTTTCGAAAGGACCTAGTTTTTTTTGTTATTTTCAGCTCTAAGAAAATCGACTCCGAAGGCCGTCTGAATGCGTCGGCAACAGAACAATAATTGCTCTTACTTTGCCGGGTCTCGGCGAAGAGACAGGCTTAAGCTTGTGAGTTGAATGAAGAGAATGTAGCGGGCAGTAGATGTAGATTTTTATTTTTACTACGTAAGCGCATTCCTTACCATCACCATCAGGTGATCTGTGGTCAAGCGCTAACCTATCGCGCATACCTAGAAAAAAAAGAGAAGTCCAGACAAAAGGCGATATGATGATAGGTCATGTACCTACTCGTCTATAGAGACGATTATGATGTCTGTATCAACTGGAGAGAAGCAGCCCAACTGTCCATATAGCCACCGATTCGCTTTCAGTTACAGTGCACCAACACACGGTAGATTTGCCGTAAGTGGAGCGTTGCAGAACTAGTGGACGGTAACGCCAGCAGGGCGAGTCAGTTATGTTTTAATTGGTGGTTGCGCAAACTATTATGTATGTGGGTCTACTGTTTCTTGATTATGGGTGCGTTATGTCAGGAAGTCACGGGTTTTTGCAAATGTCGTGCTGTCACGTTTATTCGTTAGCTCGGATCAAACTTCCGCGGTCAATTCAGACCACTAAGGAATTTTCGGAACAAATGTATAAACGAAGATACTTCTTCTCACAGCCTGTTTGGTGTCGTGTGGGCTTCCTTCACATAACGACATTTACTACTATCCAGTTCGTCCTTTCAGTTTTCTTGAGGTAATTTTCGAACAAACTTATACCCACACAAATATACTTCTTCTCATTCTCAGCCTCTTTGGTGGGGGGCTGTGGGCTTCCTTCACATTACGACATTTACATCCAGTTCGTCATCAAATAAACCCGTTTCCGCCAGTGCTATGCTATGTGAAATTATGAACCAATGAATATGTTTGGTGGATATTAAACGCATCCATAGCAACGTAGCATAGTACATCTCTAGTGGAATGGAAAGGCACCCTTAGGCGTTACGAACGCCGTGTCAGCTATTTATATAATAAAAACTTTAATAGAAATTATCCAAGGCTGAGGAACAAATATTTATTTATGTTCATACTAGACAAAATAACCTATTAGGTTAGGCCAAAGTGTTCGTCAAACTATCGACTTATCGATCGATCTATCGACTATGTACTTCGATAGATCTAAAATAAAACCAAACAAATGCCCATCAACAAATACTCATAGGAAGACGTGTTCAAAGAGACACAAGCAACTGTTTAAAATGCCCTCACACGTCAGGTTAAGGACAATACACAATGGACACTTAACTTAGCACGTTCCTTCAACGACTCGAAAGTACTCTAGTACGAGAGCCGTATCACAGAATGGCTAACATTACTGGTAACACACTAGAAAATTAAAAATTCATTGCATTTGTACAAAGGCGAACATATATTTTAATATATGTTTTGTTATATTTTAATGTACTTATGTTCTAGTGTGTGTGTTATTTCTTCCAGGGTTCATTAATTGTAATACATAGTTTGATTTGTGTTTTATGTTTGACAAAGTTCTAATCCAAGTCGTGTGATATGGTAGGTATTTATCAAAAGTAGAGTCTGCCTAGCGTGTGTCACAAGCTTTTTTACAGTTTGACCATTGACCACTAATAAAACGCAAACTACCGATAAATGTTTGAAATTACATATACTTATCAGGAGCCGATCTGACTCAATTTACGCCTGTGGGATAAAAGATCAAACCAAGTTTGGTTATGCTCCACCACAACATTGCATACGGTCCCCTCCACTGGTCAAGAACCTGGGAGGCTTCTTCCTAGGTTGAAGAAACGACCCTAAAAGGCACCAAGTCACGTCAATATTTTATTTATTTATTTTATTTATTTAATACCAATAACATTTATACCTTGACAGCAGAGCCAAAGTGGTACAAACTTATATACTACTAATAGACAAATACATGAAAAACTTATGCTATTGTGCTCGCAGGCATCTCACGTTCCGCTACCTTCTTGCACTCTATCATCAGTCGACCACTCGGACTTGCGAACAGATCACACTGTGGGTGCGCCTCGAGCACGGAGTTGAGAAACGCGAGCGCGCGCGAGACCGGAGTGTGCGTGTGCGACCGCGTGCGCGCCGCCGGCACCGCCAGCAAGGGCTGCCTTCGGACGCGAGTGTACGAACACGGCGCATAAAGACGCACGAGAGCTTCGACAAGACCTGCACAGTCGATCCTGCTTCTGACTATGTCGATGGTAAATTTAGCCAGGGAGAGTAACCTACGCAATTGTAAGGAGTCGTAGCCTAGGTGCCCCTGTAAAAATAAGGTAGGGTACATATATGGGTAATAAGAATGTATTCTCTTGTACAGTGTTCTTAGAAAGATCTTCTGAATCTGTTCCAACATGAGAGAGTATTTTTTCTCATGTGGACTCCAAACCACAGCATTCGTCTCGAGAAGACTGCGGACGAGCGCCGCATACAATACGCGGGTAGCGTGGATGGTCAGCGGTGTAGAATTCCGCAGGACGAAGCCTAGCCTCCCCGACGCTGCCTTGGTCACGCCTTGGATGTGATCATGGAATGTGAGTCCCGGATCAAAAAGCACACCCAAATCTCGCACCTGTCCTGAACGAGATATTGGATCACCACCAATAGTGTACTGAATCTCGAAGGGGGAATCGGACCTCGTGAATGACAGCATTTCGCATTTACTGGCATTGAAATGAAGTTTATTACGGAGACTCCAACGATAAACTGCATCAATGTCCCTCTGCAACTCCCTGCCATCATTCCGGTTCCGAATCGGCTTCACCAGCTTCACATCATCAGCGAAAAGTAACACTATGGAATCGCACACTTCATCGGACAGGTCATTTATGAGCAGCACGAAAAGAAAAGGTCCTAGGTTAGATCCTTGGCTAACACCGGAGCGAGTGTGATAACATTCTGAAACATAGGGACCATACTTCACGTACTGCTCACGGTTAGAGAGGTAGCTCGCAAATAGCCTTAGAAGTCTGGGTGTAAACCCCATGGCGCCCAGCTTTAAGAGAAGAATATCGTTGTCGACACAAAGTCAATATATGTATTATCATCATCATCATCATCATAATCAGCCGAACGACGTCCACTGCTGGACATAGGCCTCCCCCAGAGAGCGCCACATGATGTCGGTAAACCAACGACCGTTCCTCGTACTATTATAATGCATTAAATCAATGAACTTACTTCTTACAACCCATGCCAAGCGATTATAAAGCGAGTTCTATTTGATTCAGAGTGGAGATTCGCAATTTCGCATTTCCGTAATATCTTTAGCAAGAGCTGTTGCTTAGGCTATTTAGTACGAAATATTTGCGATGGGATATTCCGCAGTGTCTCAAGACGAGGGTCTTTGACCAGTGTGTGTTGCCAGTGATGACATATGGTACGGGAACGTGGTCGCTCACCATGGGCCTCATAAGAAGGCTCAAAGTCACTCAGAGGGCAATGGAGAGGGCTATGCTGGGAGTTTCTCTGCGTGATCGCATCAGAAATGAGGCCATCCGTAGCAGAACCAAAGTAACCGATATAGCCTTTCGAATCGCTAAACTTAAGTGGCAGTGGGCGGGGCACATTGCACGTAGAACCGATGGCCGTTGGGGCCGAAAGGTTCTCGAGTGGCGACCACGGACCGGAAGGCGCAGCGTGGGTAGACCCCCCACAAGGTGGACTGATGACCTGGTAAAGGTCGCGGGAGTGCTGGATGCGGGTGGCGCAAGACCGGTCATTGTGGCACTCTTTGGGGGAGGCCTATGTCCAGCAGTGGACGTCTTTCGGCTGATATGATGATGATGATGATGATTTGCGATGCATTAGAATTAGGTTGAACCGTTTTACAGCGTGGTAGTTTATGTGATTCATTGTATTTTATATTCATAACGCGCTTGAATTACTGTTACTAATCGCAAGGTAAAACAGTTGGTTACAGTTACTTCAGCGTTTTTTGAAACATTTTATTTACTTAACTTATCATTGTCGGCCAATTGGACGCCCCAGGTAGCTCGGAACCGGTTATTACTGTTTTTTTTTTGTTTTTGTACGAAAAAGTATCGTAAAATGCAACTACTTAACCGAAATGTTTAACCGGTTAATTGTATATGAAGACGAAACCGATTTCCGAGCAATGCCAGGTATGCTCTTTTGGCAGCACGATCCTCTCCCATCCTCTCAACGGATCGGCCGACAAAGGTATCGCTGGATCGACGAAGTCCAAAAGGACCTGTGCCAGCTTCAAACGGCTGACTTTGTTAGGCGACAATCTATCTAGGACAGAGCACAGTGGGGTTTCTTAGTGTCGGAGACCAAGGGGCCGATTTTTGAGTCTCGAACTCTCGACTCGACTTTTCACTCGGCATCTCTGTCAAAACATCATAGTTTTTTGACAGATCTCGAGTGAAAAGTCGAGCGTTCGAGACTCAAAAATCGGCCCCCTGGATCCACTTCGGGAAAGCAACTTATCATTATACAATACGATTTTTTGATTGCTTGATGTTTGCTTCTATCAAGTTCTGTTACACTGACTGCCATACAAAACATCCAAGACTCAGGAAAACATATTCGTGTACGTCACACAAATAAATGCCCTGCCCGGGATTTGAACCCGGAGCCACCTGCTTCTAAGACTTGCTACGAACTAGGCTTTAATGGTTTTATTGCAAACTGTTCGCAAATCGCTAGTGTGATAACTGATAAGGCCCTTTGAGTTCTACTGGTAGACCTTATCATAGTAATTCATCTCTGTTGCTCTACACATGTATGATAGAGAGACAGATATTTCTGGAGTTCGCGGTAGGTCCCGTTCATTTGACCCAATTAATTTGGCTTTTATCAAGCGGCATAACACCTATAGTAATATAACACTTTAAACATAACGCTTTAACACAATAACACACACTTTTTTAATATAACACTTTAGCGGACGGGTAGTGAACTTTTTTTTTCGAGTCTACCCCTCACATTTTTGTCAACTTTTGTAGGGTAGTCAAATGTTGTGTACCCATATCTCCGTTGACAACTTGCTGAGACGACAGTCATATCCGCGACCACGGCCGGTGAAACCCGTGTCGAAACGTCGGTAAAAAAGGTAAATACATAAATATCGCGTTAGACCCGTTAAAACAAACCTTTTAAGTATACCTATAGTAATATTGGTGCTATTGGGGTCATTACTTCTCTATCGCTTGCTCTTAAAAGTTTTTATGCCAAAATCTAATTTCACTCTAATCCGTATACTATTGGGCCAAGGTAGTTGGGCTAACGTGTAGAGACCTACTTGACTGTATGTTGGTAGTTTTACCGGTAGTTCGGCCCATTCGCCAGCCATGCTGGCCCAACACCTTAGCCCAATATGTAAAGCCGGCTTAACAGCTGATGGTCTGTAGGTATTTTTGCATCGTGTGATCTCACTGTCCTTGCCATTCCTTGTTTGTGGTACTTACATGAAGAAATACGGAAAACGCCATAATTATCACAGACATTAAAGAACAAGAATATACAATAAACATTGTAGTAGTTTAGCATTCTTTACATTATTAGTAATCATACGAGACTATTTGTATGCAATTTAATAACATGTCAATGGCATAGGAAGACACCGGAACTGAAATAATAATGATTAATAATTGATATTATTATATGCGAGTTCCTAGTTATTATTTATCAATGATTATATAGGTACGTGCTTGGTATAATCGTTATTGGAAATGTTACAAATTTCTAAATAAAGGAAACATTTAATTTTCCTTCTCCGGAAAGGAGAGAGGGGAAGGCAAGGTAGGGGAAAGATAAGGGTGGTATTACCACCCTTTATAACTACCCCCATCTTACCACCGTGGTAAGATGGAGGTAGGTATAAAGGGTTAGGTTAGGCAGTGCGAGCGTTATATCGCTATGCAAGGTCCCACTGGCACTGCGAAAACCATCAGGAAACCGCGTCAGTGTGACAACCGCCTTATACACGTTTATACAGTAAGGTAAAAAAGTAATCTACTACTTTTCGACTATAGTAGTAAGTTAACATATAGCCTTTTTACTGTACTGGCATGAACGTTTCCGAAGTCGCCTGAGAGTCCTGAGACTGTCATTTGTGCATAAGCGTAGCTGGCCTAGGATAGGGCTAATCGCCGAATGAGAAAAAGTCAACGGAGGAATATAGTGCGCGCCATCCACGAAGGCGCGCCCCTCCACAGCCCGCGCCGTACAACTGCGCACAGATTAGTATGAGATTCGCTGTGGAGGGGCGCGTCTTCGTGGATGGATGGCGCGAAATATACACTTCTCTATAGGTATACTCTGGTAGGCTAGGGCCAGCACCTGCATAAAACGAGGCTTTAGGGTGCCCTAGGTTACTACACTCGGGAGCAATTTTTTTCGACTGTATTGCTCTCGACTATATTGATAGATTGTGTTTTGTCATGGCATCACGCGAAGGTAACAATTATAAATGTATGTGTAAGGACATTACGTGCATGTTTGCATGAGACGGACATCCTTTGACGTTTTCCTTAGGCGTTACTTCCTCCATAAAATATTAACTACAAGTTATTATATTTCTAACATTTATGAATGTAATGACTCATATCATCTCAAATGAAGGATTACAATGATATGAAGAACAATACCTAGGTAGGTATTGTAGGTAAGATATATAGAGGTACGCTCACCGGCAGAAATTTGGCCCAAAAACTTTTCCATTTTTCATTGATTTCAAACTTAAAATAATTATTTTTCACTTCTCAAGCTCGAAAAGTGTGTCATATTAGACTTGTGAAGCGGGGCTAAAGTAGTACATTTAAGCCCTAGGAAAAATATGTATACATATTTATGATTTATAAAACATTTTAATTTGACCAATCAAAATACTTTACCTATTAAATCCACCAATCACAGAACAGTAACTTGACAGATAAAAAAATATTTGGTAAAAATATCAACCAACCAGAATACAGCTGTACTAAAATCGACCAATCAGGAAAGACGTTTTTCAGTTCTCTAAAGATTAAGCGGTGTCTAATGTAAATGCGCCTCTTAAAAGAAAAAAAAGCGCATGTTGCATCTCTTTCCTTAATATAGCAAAAGAAAGGGAGGCGAATACGCAAAGCGAACACGCACAGCGAGGCATGGTGCTGGCCTTAGAAAAAAAAACATGCTGTCAAATTAGACATACGCCCGCCAAGAGTTAAATTATTCATTTTAGGTAGATAATTTGTGTTTATGTGTTTTCTCGCAATTGAAGTGAAAAGTAGAGTGTATAACTCGGGCCTAAAAGCCATATTACCACTCGAACAATTTTCCCTCATTGCGTCCGGGAAAATAACTATCTCGTGGTAATATGGCTTACTTATTTAGACCCTTGTCAAACAATCTACTATTATTCATCGAACAACAACATACTACTTGTACTTTAATCTTATGTGTAATGTATATTGTTTTAACCTGTTTTGTGTACAATAAAGTGCTTACATACATACATACAATTAAAGGTTCTCACTTAGTATATGTAGAACTTACTAGTTATATGATTTTGTATCTCATAAAGCATGCCCTAGATGATGTTATATTAATTTAGCAATCTATGTGGGCATCCGCGGGCACACTAATATTATAAATGCGAAATTGTGCCTGTCTGTCTGTTACCTCTTCACGCTAAATCGCTGAACCAATTTAGATGAAATTTGGTATGGAGATGTTTTGATCCCGGGGAAGGACTTAGGGACTTTATATCCCGGAAATCATGATCAAGGGCCTTATAACTAATCAACCTAAATGGGGTGGAAGTGTGTATGAAAGAGCGATAACTAGGTAGGCGCCTGAAATTAAAGAATAGCAATTCTAACACGATGAACGCGTTATTCAATTCAAGTATATTCAATTTATTTTGCAACCACGTACATACAATAGGCACATGCAACTTAATGCTAGGTACAAGTACATACAAGGACCCTGTTAGGGCGCAAGTAATAACAGTTTTAATTTAAGTAATTACAATTTCTGTACTGTCTACTAGTGCTTCTACTGTGGGACCTCTCTTTATAGTAATCATGGACTGTATATATGTATGTTTAATTACAATTTACACGCGGACAAAGTCGATGGCGAATGCTAGTGATAGGTAGTATATGTACCTAATGTATGACTTATTTTTTGGTACTTAACGTTTGAATGATCATCAGTTGTTGTTTTGTTTCACAGAGTTTTATTTGATTTAAGTTTGGTTATTACCGATGCTTTTAAAGTCGTTAAAAATAGAAAACTAAGGTGTTTTCAAAAACAACGAGTCCATTTAAATGAAGACGACATGTGGGGTTTTGAAGACGTACTATACATCCATTGCGTTTACAAATAGCCGCAAAAAATATTGAGTCATTAATTAAGTTGCACTTTAGTTGTTTGTGTTATGATACTTAATCACCTAAACCACAAAAGTGCTTTTAGGGTTCTGTATGTAAAATGTTCGTAATACACACGTACCTACGAGACTAAATAAGGCTTAACGGTGTAGATGTAGAACCAATTTAGACTCAAAGAAATAAAGAGGGAGACAGATACATAGAGAGCGAGAAAGAAAGATAGAGAGGGAGTCGGTCACTTCACACAAAGTAAAATAATAACATAAATAGTGTGGCTATCATAACAGCGGAACAACAATGAGATGACATTTTTTTAACGCTTTGTGTGCGCCTTAGTTAAGATAAACCTAATCGAAAAGTCCCCCTCGAGTTGTCCCTGGTGCGAAGGTGCCCATCACACTGGCCGCGTTGCCACGTTGAATGGCGATCGACAACCTTTGCACCAGGTACGAACCCGCGCGGGCGTCAGACCCCCTCTCCCTAATGCGACGTCCCAGTTCCTTGACAAACGTCATCGCGTCCGAGCCCCAGCATCCAGTCGTTTCAAAAGCCAGGGGCACAAAATAATAGTTACTGCCCAGGGCCTGATACTTATCCCGCTTTTTGTCTGCGGCAAAATCTGCAGCGGCACCAGCTGTACGAATCGTTCGGCTGAGATGCGTGGCGGCGAAAGTACTGACGCACGTGGCGTCCCACAGCAGACACTTCCCTTTCTGCCATGGCACCAAAGTTAGGCCGTCTGGTCTTTTGCCATCGGCGCGGCAGAGGCCTGGAGGCTCCAACACACAGGGGATGTTGGCGGATATTAAAGCTCTCCTTATGATGTCGTTAAGAGCGTGGTGACGTGAAAATCGCCCTGAACAACGACAACAACTCAACGCATGATGGCCATTCGCTTCCACCATGGAGCCGCGTTTTGTTTACGTTTTATATTTCGCTCAAAGGGTAGACATTTGTGAAGTCATAAGTCATAAGTAGTCTTCGATTTGGGTTTTCCTAATGTCGAAATTAAAACCAATCAATCGTATTCAGACCAATATTTAAAAAAACCGGCCAAGTGCGAGTCGGACTCGCGCACGGAGGGTTCCGTACAAACCTGTAGGTATATTGGTAAAAGTTCACCCATCACGACAATCGATTCATAGTTATGGTCCAAGTAGAAAAATTAAAATTATTAAAAATATTTTTCTTATATAGGGATGTTCGCGAAGGCGCGGGTAGACTGCTTCTACACCACTATGCGCAAGCGAGCCACATCCCTGGTGCGCAGAGTGCGGGCTAGCTCCAACAGTATTCTGGCCATGTTTTCAGATAGGCTGGATGGCCTCTATTTGAATAACTGCTGCATGTTGCACATGCGCAGAAATAATTAGTATATAGGTGCCTAGTTTTAAGAATATATTGTTACTAACACTTTCTATAGCTTAATAAATTGTTACTAACACAATGATCCAAGTTGGTCGTAAATAAAATATATTCATTCATTCATTCATTCATATGATGTAACTAAAAATTTACGGTTTTCACAATTTTTCCTGAGTTTCCTGAGTTCACGGGAAGTACCCTGTAGTTTTTGATTCCCTCGCGAGGTTGCGAGTGTCGAAAATTTGCGGCATAAACGGCGTATCTTTTGATTGCGTTGGCTTAGAAGTTTGATTTTTTCACAGCTCTAAGGGACAGTAGACCTGAGTATTTGATACAAATTCCAGCTTGATACCTCCATACGTTTCTGAGAAAAAGGGTCTTGACAGACAGACAGACGGACGGACGGACAACAAAGTGATCCTATAAGGGTTCCGTTTTTTCCTTTCGAGGTACGGAACCCTAGAAAGGTGGATATCTACAGTCAGGTCAATTACGTTCTAGTAAAAACTATCGAAATTACGATCGCGTCCTTTGTGTAACGAAAGTTTGCCATACAAAATATATGAGTCATCGTTACACAAAGGAATCAATAGTTAAGTTTTGTTTTAATTAAAGCCCTTAACTATGTAATTTTTTTTTGAAAACGACTCATTAAACTACAACAGTACTCAGTTATAATTTAACGTGTTGCATTATCTCCGCTACCCAAAGGTTGTCTGGAAGAGATCGCTCTTTAGCGATAAGACCGCCTGTTGTTTACCTAATCTTTCTGTACTGTGATCTTTTGAGGTTCGCAATAAAGAGTATTTGAATTGTATTGTATTGTATTGTATTGTAAACTAAACAAAAGTGGCGCAGACCCTAAGTGTTTGAGTCTATTGCTGAGTTTAATTGTTACCTATGTTTAAATTCTATCTTGAAGCTTCACCGAAACCTTGCTAGACGATGTCTAATTGGCTAATTAAATTCATTTGTCAAATCAAACCGTGAAGCTACACCGGGAAGCGATGGAACCTCGCCCTTCGCCGGACCTGGGTCCGCCTTCCTTAGGCGACTTCCTGATTTGTCGGTACGGAGGCAGTACGATATGAGAAAAGTGTCAAATGTCAGTGTCAAATGTCAGTGTCAGCTGTCAGTCGACTCGGTACCATTTTTTACTGCGCCCCTATATTTAAATGAGTGCTTACTGACTAGCGCGGGATGCGCGGTAGCGGGACGAAGCGAAGGCGGTACTGCTCCGCTTTTGCGCACGATATTACTTTACTACTGCGCAAAAGTAATATGCTGACAGTGTTCCGTCAAGTGAGAATCTTTGCGCCGTCAGTACATTTACGTCAAAGAAGAAAATGTCACATATCGATCTCACCCCGCCAAGTCAGGAAATCGCCTTAATCGCTTAATTATTGTCAAGCTACATTTAATACCACGTCAGAGGTAAACAAGCGTGCGGCCTGCCTGCTGATAAGCGTCTACCGCAGCCTATGGACGCTTGCAACCCCAGGGGCATCATATGCGCATTGCCGACTCTTTAAAAATGTATACACTCCTGTCTTGAAGACCCCCATACTGTAGTCCCTCGGGAAAACCTCGGCAGGCAGCTCATTCCACAACCGGAGCGTCCGAGTGAGGAAATTCCTCTGAAACCATCATAATTAGAAGCCACTGTAGTATGTATGTAAATATGTTATTTTATACAAATACAAGGGTAAAAAATAAAGACAAAATAGATTATACAAGTACCAATGCAAACTTATCCCTATACCCTTACCATGAGTTTGTAATGTTTGCATTACCGTACTCGCTAGCGACTGCGTAAACGATTTAGTATGGGCAAAGGTACAGCGCCTCTGGCGGTTAGGCAATAGAACTAAGAATCGTCATACTAAATTGTTTACGCAGTCGCCGAGTACGGTAATGCAAACATTGCAAACTCATGGTAAGGGTACTGTAAGGGATCTATTCGGTAACGGTAGTCGAGCAGTAAGTGATGTGAATGGGACCAATAATACAAAATACCTGGGCAAACCTTACGCTCTTAACAATAAAGTCAGTCGAGTTCATATAGGTATTTAGTTCCACTTTGTTTGTGCACACATTTTTGAACTATTAATACCTAGAAATTTGTCGGCTCCCGTGTTGGAATAATTAAATCGGTTTATGTCACATACTGACTACAAAGTGGCATTTACCACGCTACCAACGAAAATCCACTTCCTGGTCAGGGAGAGACATAACATTTTGTACAACGGCCGGTAATAAAGAAAGCCTTCGGCTCGAACGTCAAATAACTGGGATCTGAGATTTTATTTCCGGCCTAGGTAAGTAATGTAATTGTGTCTAATTTTATAAAGGGTCGGCAACGCGCACGTGACTCCGTTGGAGTTGCGAGCGTCTATAGGCTGCGGTGTCCGCTCACGCAGTATTAAAAAAAAATTAACTTTTGTCTAATTAACGAGAAGGTACATCGGTAAGCGACATATTAAGCTCGTCCTTCGCCGGAGCTACGGGAATGTCTTCCTTATTCGGTTAATTACTGTCAAGTTACACGCATAATTAACATGAATGTCACTGGAAATTATAGAAGGAAGCATTCTGTTGTCATAAGCTATACATTTGCCGTTGTCGATGCTAGGCCAACTTCTTACCAAGCTTACCAACGGATTTGTCTCGTCGCCGCACTATACACTCGCTTCTCGCTGCTCCCCAACTTGTATCTAGTTTCTAGCTCTAATCGAGGCGTGTGAAGTTTGTATGGAAGAGCGAGGAGTCGAGGACTGGATAAGCGCCTGATATAAAAAGTGGTGAGCGCACGCGCCCGGAGCGACGACGAGCGGAAATAAATTATTTCCGCTCGAGGGCTCGCGGTCGTGTCCGGGTTTCGTGTACACGTGTTCGGTATCCGTTTCCGTACTACACGTACACGGGTTTCTGACCCGTTCTACACGGGTAGTCGTGTACACGTGTAATTAAGATCCGTGTATCCGTGTACCCGTGTACCCGTGTACCCGTGTACCCGTGTACCCGTGTACACGGCGGAACGGACCTTAAATACACGCGCGCCTAACCCGTCCTTCAACTACAATTACAGCGACAAAAACCGGCCAAGTGTGAGTCAGATTTCGCACATTTAGGGTTCCGTACCAACCGCATAATTAAATTGGTTTTGTTTTCGCGCCCCACTAGTACCGTATGGGATCTCCTCTTATAACATTAAGCAATAACTGTTGACTATTTGTATAGCTTTTGGCCACCAAGATGCTTCATCATCAAATTGGAAGACTGTAGCTCCAACGATTTAGCTGTAAAACCACTGTGACAGACTACGGACTAACGGACAGACGGACGCGTGAGTGACAGCAATAGGGTTCCGTTTTGACCCTTCGGGTACGGAACCCTAAAAATGACAAAGTACAGCATAGCTGACGAGCACAGAAAATGCTCCATAGGTACTGAGTACTGACTGACAGCAAAATGTGCCGTCACACTTTCGTAGCCTCGTACTACCGTTGTATGGAAAGAAGCGGAATTAGCCATTTTGGTCGTAAAATATTGCGTTTATGTAGGTACATAGTTGCCAAGTTGCCATACAATTTCATTTTTATTGAATTCTATTGGTAACCTTTTATTTACATTTCGGACTTTGAAAAAAACTTTTTAAGAAATTTTGTAGTCCCATTTGTTTTGTGATTTTGATTAATTTCTTGTTGATTTTCTATATAAAGCCACACTGTGTAATAAATTGTAACATGAGTCATCTAACCTATTGTGACCAAATATAAATAGATATTATACTAAAATTCAGCTCAATTGGGTGTCAAGAGTGGTATTAATTCAGTTAAATTAGTTATAACACGCACAATTCACATTTTCTGAATTTATCGTTTCTTTATACGCGACCTCGAAATTGGATTAATTTTACTTATTAAATATAACACTTAAGATAACGCCGCCGCATCTAGTATAGTCAACGTGGATCCAGTGGTAAATAATAACAAAAGGCAGAATAATAAACAATCAGCAACATAAAGTCAACTGCGAGATGCAGGTGTTCGAATCTTTATTGCCCTTAGTGACCAACTGCCTAGCATGCATGGTATTTATTATAGGATTGTTTGCACTTAATGTTGGTCAATTCTTTTCGATAATGAGCTCCATTGTTCTCATTAGGTGCAAGTAGGTAATAAAAGTAAATCGAAATAAAAATAAAGTACAGTAGAATCCGCTTATAACGACTCCGCATATAACATTTGACCGCTTTTAACGACTGCTAAATCACCTGCCCTTAGGAATCATACCATACTAGTAGGTACTAAAGTACTAACTGCTTTACATTATACTTGACGTACATCTAATTAAATCTTACTATCATAGTGGTCTTTATGAACTATGACATAATTTTGGTAATCGAATTATTTTTAATTTGATAGTGAACAAATACAAAATAATAATTTGGTACAATTGAGCTGACCTCATCTGATGATGGACCCAGATGGTGGATTGCGGAACTCTTGAATGGCTACTTGTATTGTATACCCCTAGCGTTGGGGCACAGAACATTGCTTTGTTTTGATAAGATAAGTTCATCACCAACCTCCCTAAAGTTCGAAACGCACTGACAGCGGTAGCGGAGCGGGGCGTCGCGGTGCGGAGGCGGTGCCGGTTGTAATATTCGAACTAATATGAAAGGGTCCGCACAGAAAACCGGCCGGGAAAAAAGCGTAGCGGTGGCGGCGCGGAGCCGGTACCGGCGCGGAGGCGGCGAACCGCCTGCACAGACAGGCGAGCGCGTGGCGGTGGTGGGGCGGGGCGGTAAAGCGGTGTGACGTTGTATTACACAGCTGTCAGTGTACCGGCGCGCACCGGCGGTGGCGGCGCGGCGCGGTTTGGAGGCGTGCTCAGAGCGGTGACAGGAGTTGTATTTTTTTTACAACTTTAGTTTACGTTTTATTCGTTTCTGCAATGCGTAGCAATGAAAAATATACTAAACTTGTTAAACCGGACCCGGGCCTTTATAATACGCAGGAAAAAGATTACTGTAATGCAATAAAAAAGGAGTTATTAAGTGAGAAAATGGGCAATATAACGCCGCTTCCGCGCCGCAATCCCGCGCGGATACCGGGCGGTTCTTTGGTGCGACGACCTCTGGGCCGCTTTCGCTTTACCGCAGCACTGCCTCCGCCCCGGACCGCGCCGCGCCGCGCTCTTTGCGTTTTGAGCTAATTGAACTTAAAGCTCGAAACGCACTGACAGCGGTAGCGGAGCGGGGCGTCGCGGTGTGGAGGCGGTACCGCTTGTAATATTCGAACTAATACCGGCCGAGAAAAAAGCGTGGCGGTAGCGGCGCGGTACCGGTACCGGCTTGGAGGTGGCGAACCGCCTGCACAGACAGGCGAGCGCGTCGCGGTGGCGGGGCGGGGCGGTGCAGGCGGTTCGCCGCCTCCGCTCCGGTACCGGTACCGCGCCACCACCGCCACGCTTTTTTCCCGGCCGGTATTCTGTGCGGACCCTTTCATATTAGTTCGAATATTACAACCGCTACCGCCTTCGCACCGCAACGCCTCGCTCCGCTACCGCTGTCAGTGCGTTTTGAGCTTTAGTATTTAGCATACTATCTTTTTTACACCTAGGAAAAGCTAAATAGGGCAAAAGAGATAGCAAATAATGGCAGGCAAAAAAAACCCATGGCTTGCCTACGCTTATCGCTAGATTCTTAGTAAGTCTCAGCAAGTCAGCATGAATAGTATTTATTGTCCGGCGTGTTTGCCGCGTTTGAGACCGCCATTCATTAGCAATAAGTGCAATAACATTAACAATAGGATTAAGTCGTGGCGGTTCATTTCTTTGTAAACACCTGAAGCAGGCGGTGCATTAAACAATCTAGAATACGTAATACGTATCCTATCCTATGTTATCGTTTCGTCTAATAAGTTATCGAAAATACCATGTTCTAACTATGTAACAAATGTTGGGACTGTTGGAAGCGACTCGCCGAGTCGCCGGACAGTGAAAGCACCAAAGATAATTCGGAAACAAAAGAAAGTATTGGCTATCAATATCATTACCTAAAAAAATATACAGTATTCGGTATCTGTATCTAACTTTAGTCAGTAGCCAATAAAGAGTTCCACTATCCACTCCTGACTACATCATCAGACCATCGTCAGAAAGTGTAAAGTTGGTAGGTGCTTATAAGATTCGTCAAAACAACCAACATACGTTAATATGCAAAAAATATGTAGGAGGATATACGAAGTACAGTAGTAGGAAGAAATGTACTTACTCAGGAATCGTCATGGTGGGTGATTTTTGATGTATGGATAACAAATGTCTTCCTATGGCTCCTGTTGACCCACCATGGCACGAAAACTCGTTATTTGCCCGGTCATTGCACAAAGAGCAAAAGCCTTTGTCACCAACTCGTGGCAAACTTCCAAAATCATTTTCATTTTTTAACAATAAAGTTTATAAAAATAAATTAACTGCAAACAACAAACGAACGCAAACAACACAACAAAAACTATTAATAAAACAAAACGGTACGATTAACGTAGAGAGACTTTAGTATCCAACTGACTAAGTGGCGAACTGTAGTCTAACTAAAGTTCTATGAGATACTTTATACATTTTAGGCTTGGATATTATTCATCGTTTATCGTCAAAATACTTTATAGTGCCGCGCGGCAACAAAACAATGGGATAATCCTACCTGCAAGATAGTTTGTTGTATTTTTGCCTATGTATTGTGCTAATTACAAAGAGATAAGGCCAAAACCACCAATGCATGTTGTAAAAATAACACGCTCTATTGAATGAAACCGCTGCACTTTGTTTATTACCTTCATGTCCTAATTGTCAGGTATTTTTTGGCCATTTAAAACCCATATTGTTATGAACTCTAAGTATAAATTATTGTAAATTTTCTTTACGCTATTCAATATTTAAATAAAACACACAGTTTATTTATCAGCGCTATTGTCAATACATCGAAGCGGTAGCGAATTGATCTATCAAGCTACCCAATGATAGAGGGTTTTCGGATTACTCATAGATGCTTCAGGTCTCGATATTATACTGGTTTGTTCAACGCGCGCTCCAAAGGAAAATATGACATACCTAGCCGTTTGTGGTAATTTAACTAAGCATTAGTATCTAAAAACTACATCAATGATAAACTTAAAATTATTTAAACTGTCCGAGTTGTACCAAATTAGTCCATTCAAAAAGCGACTTTATTGTAAAAGCAAGAAGGTTTAACAGCGCCGCAAATCAGCGCGCGGGAATCTAATGGCAGTTTTATAAAAAAGTCGGACATCTTAAATAATTTCATCTTATACCTATCAGTGAAGTCAACGGTTACTACCTACGATATTTTTCGTGTCATATTTAATCTCAAATTATATACATTTATTGAAACAAAAGTGTGTTACTTACCTATTATTAACATTACCAATCAATAAAAATCAAAATAATTGTATCTATCACATATTCAATCATTTCTCTGCATAGCACGAATCTTCGCTACACGTGAACGAACCGGCGTGTAAATAAGATCCGTGATTTCGTGTATTCGTGTACCCGTGTACACGGGTACCCGTGTACCCGTGTACACGTTTCACGGATCCCGGCGGGTTCGTGTAGTTCGGGTTCTTAGCACCGCCGGGCTTAAGAACACGGGTACCCGTGTCAACGTGTACACGTGTATCGGGAGCTCTAAGCGGAATCCACTACCGTACACTGTCTTGCCTACTGTCATGGCGTCGTTACCAAACAACGTCTAATGTACACGTGGTTGGCGAAATCATCATTAAATTTGATGGAAAGCCATGTAAAAAAAGTGAAGTGAAGCTTATCTCAAACGAAGAAATCCGTTCCCGCGTGGTCGCGTCGGAGGTTTCCCCTGGAATTTCCCCAGGGCATACTCCAACCGCGCAATCCTATCGCTTTAATGGGCCCGGACTATAAACCACAGTCAGGTTCAGAAAAAGGAAGAAATCCCTTAATTATTCAGGGAATAAAAAATCTACAACAGTCTGAAAGGGACTGGCGGTGGTTGAAACGCCTCTGCAATGACCAAGAGCCCATTTGGTTTCATTTCATCCTTAGGTTTAGATTGTCGTCTTGCTCGAATTTGGAGTAGCCCAACTCGGGAAGTACCTCTGCCTTGCAGATACTACACAAGTATGTAGTGTTGTGTTCCTGGAGGTGAGCAAGGTTTTTTGTGGACAATCTTATACAAAATCAACCTAGTCCCAAACTAAGCAAAGCTTGTACTATGGGTACTAAGCGACGATATACATACTTATATAGATATAAATAAATACTTAAATACATAGAAAACATCCAAGACCCAAGAACAAATATTTGTGCTCACCACACAAATAAATGCCCCGGCCGGGATTCGAACCCGGGACCTCCATCTTCGTAGGCAGGGTCACTACCAACTAAGCTAAAGCGGTCGTCAAATGCGCCGCCGGTTGCCAGAGCTCCCGAGGATGCACTGTGTTGAGAGCGAGGAGCCTAATTTTATCCCTTCCTTCCGCTGTCAGATTCAGATTCAGATTCAGATTATTTTTATTTGCTTTAAGTAAGTACATACATGCAAATACATTAATAACATTAAATTAAATTAAAATACATTATACACTATATAACACAATTTAAAATTTTGAAATATATCTAATAATTGGTTGCATTCATAAAGTAAAATTAAAATAAATAACATTATTACAGTGTCTTAATCTATGTACATAATTAAAAAAATATATTTTTATATAAAAAAAATTAATCTAGAGCTTTTGCAAAGAATTCTTTGATAGTATAAAACGGCCTATTAATAAAATACTCTTTAACCTTTTTATCGAAAGTTCGGATGTCATTACATTGTTTTATGTCATTGCTTAATTGATTAAATATTTTAATTGCGATATTATTAAAACTATTATTAAAATGTACAAAGTTAGGTTTAGTAAGCGTCAATTTATTTTTATTTCGTAAATTAAAGTTATGTATTTCTGTAGCAGCATGATATTCATCTTTATGTAAGTATACATAGACACATATGCGATACAAATACATCACATGTCAAAACAGTGAATCCTCAAATTTTATATAGTCGGCATGGAATGTAAGATGCTGCCTGTCAGATGACGAATAAGGAACGTTCGAATGTGGTTTGAGGCGAAAGTTTGAACAAAGATATGCACTTTGCCATTAAATTACGGTTTCGGTTTTTGGACACAAGTATCAAAGTTTGAAGCATGTCTGACCGGTTGCGTCAATGTGTTTGCAAACTCTTCGAAGATGTGTGCTAATCTTTGAAGCTATGTCTGGCGCCCGGGTAACATTGATAAACTGCTGTACAACTTGTAAATAATCTAAGCAAGAACAAAGAAACTCTCCACAATACGTAAAATTACCTAATTATCGTAAAGTTACGTATGTTGCACGTAATATTATAAGGTCTTGTACGATCTCGCTCGCGTGATTACGTTTAAGACAATTAATGTGTAATCGGCTCTTAGTGACCCAGTAACCGGCGGCGATTAGTTAAACGCAATCGCTATCGCTTTTGCTATGGAGTCTTAGGCGACTTCCTGATTTGTCGGTGCGGAGGCAGTACGATATGAGAAAAGTGTCAAATGTCAGTGTCAGATGTCAGTCGGCGCGATACCATTTTTTACTACGCGCATTTAAATGAGTGCTTCCTGACTGGCGCGGGATGCGCGGTAGCGGGACGATGCGAAGGCGGTACTGCTTCGCTTCTGCGCATGATATTACTGCGCAAACGTAATACTGACAGTATTAGGTATGTCAAGTGAGAATCTTTGCGACGTCAGTAAGTTTACGTCAAAGAAGAAAATGTCACATATCGATATATTAAAGGATGATTCGCGCTAGACCGACGGACGCGCGACGGCCGTCGATTTCTTGCACTAGAAAACGGGCCGGCCCGGACGCGGAAGGTCTAGTGTGAATGAATGAATGAATGACTTATTTATTTGAAACCACAACATAGAATACAGTTAGCTTAAATCTAGGAAATACACATTTGAAGATGGTCTCAAAAAGGAGTCCACTCAGCATTGTGTCGGAGCATGAGGTGCCACGACGCTGATTTTCAGTGGATCCATTTACAAAATAATATGCTTATAGCTAATTAACCTAAGAGAAGCAGAATATAGCAGAAATGTGCAGTGTAATGATATTTTGCGAAATATAGATTTAGGATAGGATAAAATAAGTAAATAATCGTCTAAATCATTTATTTCAAGTATCATAGACCTTTTAAAAAACATGTGTACAGTAATTGAACTTACGTAGATCAAAATAAATTTATACAATGTTTCTCGTTTTTCGTTTTTCATTTCAGCAGCGACCATTTTAGTTGCTCCTTAGCTGATTGTAAAACTTTTGCTGCTCTGGCGTTGGCGTTTAGAGGATCCGGTCTTCATAGGATTCCTGCTCCATCTTCACATCCAAATGGTCTTATATGTCTTCTCGAGCCTCTCACCCTTATTGAGACCGCTCTTATAATTGAAATCTGTACTTTTACTTTCAATCAATACATTACTTGTGAATATGCATTTCCCCATTTCGTATTTAATTTTGATGCGGTTTTTTTTATAAAGTTGTTATATTCTGTCCCTAATGCTCCATCGCATGAGATGACAAGTGGAGTAAAGGAGGCTCTTAAATCTTCTGCTGCTCGGTCATATTTGGTGTGTTTCTCTCGGCTATGTCTCTGTGCTGTTTGTTGCCATGTGAGGTTGCTGTAAGAAGAAGCGTCGGCATTTATTATGCGAACATCGAAGAACGCTTTCCTAATAAGTAAATAATGAATATATAATAAATAAAGTGAATACAAACAATCACATCGTCGGCTAGACAGAAGACATTTGTTCCTTTAGCAGATAGAGTTTTAGTTTTATTTTAAAAGTGTCCGGTGAACTCGCGTTTCTTATTGGTGGTGGAAGGTTGTTCCAACAGCGCGTGGCAGCATATCTGAAACTGCCTGAATCATCATTTATAGTTGATCGCTGCCCGTTCACACTGCCAGCGAGAATTCTCTCTTCACTAGTTTGTCACGGAGCTATTGCTAGCTTGGTAATGTTTGTTAGGTACGAGTCGCCTGTCACATTCGAATCGAACACTCGCTAGCGACAAAACTATCGGAACTACACACTCGCTTCTCGCTCCTCGCTGCTCCCCAACTTGTATCTAGTTTCTAGCTCTAATCGATGCGTGTGGAATTTGTATGGAAGAGCGAGGACTGGATAAGCGCCTGATATAAAATTAGCAATGAAATTATATCGCGATGAACGAGTTCCACGCGGACGAAGTCGCGGGTTAAAACTAGTCTTATTACCTATATATTTTGGGGCCAATAACACTGAACGAGTTTCGGAGCTTGGCAAGCCTCTATAGGTAATACTGTGCTGTGCTGTGCCCGTTTCAAGATTGTTCACATGACGATATAACGCACGATTTTTCTAATTTGAAATGAAAACAAAAGAGTTTTATTTAATCGTTTGGCAGTTTTTACGTTTGTCGCTTACTGTGTACATAAACAGTGAAAATAAAATAACTCTATAATTTTATATCTAGCTCCTTCACCCATCGGGCTGCGTTTACATCAGGTGAGAACAAATCCAAGGGCTTTCCAGCGTATCTGCGTTTCGGGCAGTCATGGATAATATGGGAGATAGACTGCGCGGGTGCGCCACAGTCACATGCCGGTGAGTTTCGCCAGCCACGTTTGAGCATATAATTCCCACAGAGCCCATGTAACAAAAGAGTACAGTCTACGTATGCATTAATAGCAATCAAAGACACATAATTAGACAGCCCGCCGCAGTCGGTTACATGCCTCTTACGCGAGGTTATGCTCCCACTGGACGCACGAACGTAAATCAGAAATAACTAGATACATCGCGTGATAACTGTTATCAATTATCATTATCATTCACCTAGTTTGATAAGATTTTATTCTACGGGCAAGTTAAGGCTTGTTACAAGCTGGACTCAGATACATTTTCAACTTTATTCTTACTCAACGTAAGATCTAATAACTTTTTCACAGTGCGAGCCATATGGTCTACCTATCTAGTCAATTCTAGTCTTGGCAATTTTGCATGAAAATGTTTTTGGGGGATATAACTAATTATAATTACCTCTAAAAAATAATCAAAATATTTAATATGCAATACTTATTACAAATCTATATTCATTAATATTTGTGAATAAGTCGTTTAGGTACGCCGATGTGTTTTTAAATGGCTGACCCATGTTGGTATAAAAAGGAGATTTTTTTTTTCAGTTGCATAATATCCGTTTGTCCATTTTATCGCGAGGTCATAGAGCCAGTCTATCCATATGACTTTTTTTTAAATTGACAACAGGATTGCTCTTTTATCATGTTCAATTGGGAATTTGGGACAAAGTTCCATTTGCTTTATTTCGATCGTTTTAGAGGCAAAAGAATTTCAACTCTATTTCATACATTCGTTGGTTCTAATTTCGATATTACGTTTTATTGTATGGTGGGACTTAGGAGGATAGTACACTTTTCAGGCGAACTGTGTTTCGGCTCTCGTTGATGTCTTTTGTGTGTAGGACTGAAACCTGCATAATTTTACTTACATTATTTTCGATTTGATACATCCATATAATCCATACTACTTAATATCACGCTTACGTGTAAAACGAACTGCTCAGTTTCTGTCTTGGCGACAATTTTAGAAAATGTGGGACAAAATTCTTGCTTCGCAATACTATGCAAATAATATTGTACAGGCCATTTCGGGTAAATTTTCAAATTTAATGTCTAATCATCTACTTGAAAAACGCACTGACTGACAGGCGACACATTTAGAATTTAGAACAAGAAAAAATATTTAGGTACATACAAGTTGAAAAAATCGCACGGGCCAGTAACGCGTCATTTTTCAAATCCAATAT
Source organism: Cenopis cana (assembly GCA_951800055.1). Lineage (NCBI taxonomy): Eukaryota > Metazoa > Arthropoda > Insecta > Lepidoptera > Tortricidae > Cenopis > Cenopis cana. Next base: position 5,425,301 of record OX637495.1, read on the forward strand.
CCTGGAAACCCCACCATTCTAGATTTTCAATAACCTTCTTGAAAAACGCACTGACTGGCAGGCGACATATTTAGAATAAGAAAAATTAAGTACATACAAGTTGAAAAAATCGCACCGGCCAGTACGCGTCATTTTTCAAATCCAATAGGTATCCTGGAAACCCCTCCATTCTAGCTTTTCAATAACCATCCTCCTTAACTATCGCACTGACCTAGCAGGCGACATATTAAGAACAAGAAAAAAAATCTAAGTATATACATACAAGTTGAAAAAATCGCACTGGCCAGTACGCGTCATTTTTCAAACCCCACCCTCCTTGAAAAACGCACTGACCCGCAGGCGACATATTTAGAATAAGAAAAAAACTAAGTACATACAAGTTGAAAAAATCGCACCGGCCAGTACGCGTCATTTTTCAAATCCAATATCCTGGAAACTCCACCATTCCATTTCCAAAACCCGCTCTCTCGCGCTCAGTCGTCGGCCCGCCTGCGCCAGCGTCGGTCGCGGCATTAGTTTCCTAAGAAAAATTGTGCCGCGAGCGTGTGATGGATTTGTGTGTATGGCTTGTATGTGCGTGATTCTTTACCTGTACTGTGCCCCGGGACCTCCCTGTCCGTCATTTTGAAAAACGTGAGTACCTTAGTTTAGTTTTAGGAAGTGTTTAGTAAAGTTATGCTAAGTTTTACTTGACTTTAGCTCTAGGTAAAGTTTTGCGTGCGTTGGTTTCCAAGTAAATGGATTTGAGCTACTGAATTTATTATACTGGAAATCCAGCTAGTAAAGTGCTAAACTTGAATTTTAGCTGTGCTGCAAATTATAAACACTTATTTTATTCTTCGGTGATACTTTTAATGGAATTTTAAAATGGGTAGAATATTTATTTAGTGTCTTGTTATAATAATTTGCTAATACAGATCTATAAATAAAAAATACATTTATTACAAGATTAAAGAAAAAACAATTTAACATTAAAGCATTTTCCAAAAAGGTACACAGAGTTAAGGGCATTTATTCTTGCACAAACAATCTAAGTAGTGCAATGGGGTACTAAATGAGGCATTTTCTATCAGTGAACCATAGGCCAAAACGGACAAACATAGTGAGTAAAAAATCATGAAAAGTTATATTAATTCAAAAGAAATTAGTGAAATGTAATTTGTTCCATTACGTCACGAAAACTAGCTATCCAGAAATTTAATGGGAAACTATCGTCACTTAATGTAACGAATACGTTTTCACCAATTGAAAGTCCTTATCTATGTGTCTTATTTTTATTTTATCTAGGTATAATTCCGTGTTATGTTCAATAATATATTTATATGTTTAGGATGTCTATTTATATCTTAGTCACTCAGTTTTTTTGAAACATTTTTTTTGTCTGTAATTTTACAATGAAGTACTTACAAACATTTACTTTATTATTTATTTGTAGGATAAATTGAAATAAATTATTTATAACCAGTTATAACCAGTGGCCAGATATTTTATAGAAGCATTATTTCATGTTAATAAGATTCTTATAAGAACAAAAATAAACTTAAGCCCATATTGTTGCAAACATGTACCAACTAAAACTATGAATAGCCTGTCTGTACGTCTGTTCGAAGCCTTCGAGCCGACAGCTGAATGGTGTCAAAAACAATGCAAACAGTTTTTATAAACTTTGACAATACACAGTCATCCATACACGTTAAAATTCCAACTTTAACACCATGTAATTAAGTGCATTTTTGTCTGAGAATGAATGTGATTTTTGTACATTCAAAGGAGCTAAGGTTTTGTGTAGTAACACGGGTATATGCTGGTTATATACCATTTGTTACGAAGTGAAACTTTTAACGCTTCCACGATTATAGTGAACCGATAGTATTTCGTAACGTTCAAGTTAAGTGTAAATATATGGGTGCACTTAACATCTCCAAAATATTTATACAAACATAAATAACGTCTGTTCCAATCTCAGCATTTTTTGTACTTACGTTTAAATACCTGGAAAAAATGATATTACAGAATTAATTAATTTACTAGCCAATATCTCATAACGCACATCATCTTTATTCCCATAGTCAACACTTACGACGCCCATGGATAAAAAAAATGTATGTAAATTAAATAATCGGATCGGGACAAAAGTTAGGCTAACTAGATACCAAATTAAATTTAATAAATCAATTCGTTGGTTGGCTGGATTATATGAGAATTTATTATAAATTTTATTATGCATTTCATTATTTTTTCTTATGCATCTGTTGCCATAGAACCACCGTTGCGTGAGTTCGAGTGTCACTTGGCTGGTTATTTATTTATTTGAAGGCAGTAGGCCAAGACAGCCAGTCAAACGTTGGGTAGGAATGCTTCACTTGCTATCTAGGATATGGCATATACTATCTACATTAAGATTATCTACATACTTATAATTAAGAATGGAAACACACGTATGTTTCATACACTTTCATATACAGATATGTCTATTGTTGTAAAATAAAGAAAATATTTAAATTTCGTGGGTAATTTATCTATTTAGTACAAACCCAGTTTAAAATAAAAACTGGATTAAATTATAATTTGTTGATAATTTTTAAGAAATAAAAATCTATAGAGCGTGACCGAGACTTGAGCATGGGTTCAAGGTTGTTTTTTTTTAAATCAAGTTTAGGGTTAACATACGAACAAACTTTGACTGATGTATGTTCGTGACAGACTTGAAACTTGTGTTCAAGTTCAACAGTCGTACAAACGAACTCTTACTTTTAAAGACGTCTATTAAATACCGTACGCAAAGCTGTACAACTATATAAATTCCGGTTCCGGATTGATTACGAAAACCTAGGAAATCTCGGCGCCGGAAAATTTGTAAGACTTGTATCTGTATGTGCTTGTATTTTCGTTAAAATCAAGGTGAACGAAACAGGCGACCGGCTCCAACAACTTTTTCGACCAAAGACCTGTGGCGACATTTTTTTTCAACAACATATTCTAAAGTTACTTCATTAGCGCATTACCACTTAAATTAAGAAGGTTCCTGAGAAGCGAACCAATTGGTACACTTAAGACATTTTTTATTTAGCCTCGTAATATATATATGCATGATAGCTAACTGTAGTGTTCAGTGCCAAAAGGCGTTATGTGTGTAAGACATTGTTCGATTCATGGCGTTTTTATTTGATCGACGCCATGACGTGCGATATATATTTTCGCAAACACTCGTCTGGTGATACGAATTACGTAATTTAGTGGTCTATGATTTTAAAATAGGTTTGCATTATTGGAATCACGTTGATTTTTGACGTCACTACTTATGACTGTTGCCTAAGAAGTTGCTAGGCTAGACTGGATTTGACTATAACCCTATGTACATCCTATTATTACACCTTATACCTACTTAATTCTGGATCTTAATTCCGATTGGACCCTTTGGTAAAGCAGGGGTTGGGACAATACACATTTCTGAATTATTTGTTTCACAAATTAATAAATATTTACTTTCTTTAAACAATATGTTAAAAAAATGCTTAGATTTTTATTAAAGATACGGACCTTAATACCTAAATAAATGTATTAGCAGGTGTTCATAACTAAAATAAAATAAATATCTTGTAATATGAATATTTATGAGAATTATACAAATATAGTTCAGTAATCTCTATTTACTAGTAATTTGCAAGCTTATAAATTATTTTAGAAATACCAAAAAATGCCTTCGCAATACGCAACTTATCGAAGTAAACAGAACCTACCTACTAAAAATTTGTCCGATTTGTTGTGGGCGAAAAGTGTGGTCTTTTTTTCTTTTTTAGGGTTATTTTTATTTTTTTTTGTTCTTAAAAGACGAACGGGGATAGCATGTATGAAATAAATGGCATATTAGTATTGGAATTCATATTAAGATAGTTAAGGTAGTACACGTGGGAAGAAAGTCTTCGTGAATGATTGAATTTTATACTCTGTTTCATATCCGCCAGCAAACGATAAGTTTCAATAAGATTGTATTTGAATATTAATGACAAACTGGCATCTATTAAGTTAAAATAACAACAGGTCCGAAACCTGACTGACGACTGATGACCTTTGAACTTATGGCTATAAAGGTTATTTTCACATATCTTTACCGTCCTAATAGGAAATTAGAATTCGGTCTACTGTTTACTGATTTCCTTAAGTTTTACCAACATCGTAGGTATTTCTTCTGTCGTAAGGTACTTTAAGAAATACATAATTCATGGAACGGCAATATCGTAAATTTTTGAACGCGCCTTTTCACGTCCACTAGTTCAATTAACTTTAGTAAATTATATCTATGTAGATGTTAGTGGCAGCAATAATTTTTAAATCACCTTTAGCTAGAAAATTTGTTACTTTTTTATGATGGCTAGGAAAATGCATGTAACATTCAGAACAAGTGTGTATTTTTTTCCCCGAAACTTCTTTTCAATTTCGGCTTTCGGCTTTCAGTGACCAGCAGTTTACTTAATCTTAGCCATCCACTAAGTTACGGTATAGGTTAATTAAAAGGCTTGTAAAAATATGTTTTGTAAGCATGAGGTGCATCTTCGCAGAATAATCATTATATTCATAATGTACTGTATTGATGTGGAATTGAAAGTAGGGTTACAAAGATCTCATAACTACATCCGGTTTGCATTTTTTCTGAAACCACAATTTTATTATTAGTCACTGATGTAACAATTTATTCAAGTAAACTGACTAAGTATAAAATGAGGTTATAGAGTTATGTAAATTAACAATTAAAATCCTAAATGAAACTAAATAAACCTAAAAAATATCTAAAAAATTGGGCGCCCGCGGCATGGTGCCGAGGATGCTGGCAGCATTTCCTCGCTGTATTGCAATGCTGAAACCACAATTTATGTAATTTAAGTAATGTGCAGTACGAGGGTTTCAAAGGAAAATGTTATCATCATCATCATCAGCCTATATACGTCCCACTGCTGGGCACATGCCTCCTCTCATAGATGAGAGGGATTGGGCAGTAGTCCTCACGCTGGCCCAGAGCGGGTTGGGGACTTCACATACAACTTTGAATTTCTTCGCGGATGTAATGTATTTATGTATGTTAATAATAATAAAATTGGTACAATACTTCGATCGATATTAGGGTGGTCCAAAAATTTCATTTTGCGATTTCCGGTTTGAACTCCCATTTTATCGGTTGATTATGCTGTTATTCCTAAAATATTGACCCCCTAATCGTATTAGAAATCGGTGACAATAGGTTGTAAAATACAAGAACTGTGTGATTTGGTGTCTCTGTTACTCACAAACTACTACTCTTTTAGTAATATTTTTCCAATTTAAATAAAATAGACGAAGTCCTTTTTCAGATGCAATCGATGGAAAGTTATTTAGTCGGCCGAAAAATGCTCTAAGTACCAATCATTTGAAAAGAGGTCTTGAATTCGGAAAAGTCCTGTTTTCTTCCTGCCGTATTTCAGAATCTGGAGCTTTTTCAGTATTAAATTTTCATCCAACGTCTAGAAAAAACCTTCAACCTGCCCACATGAATGCCCGTCCAAATTTCCCGCTTTCGGCCCGGGCATATTGGGCCTTAGAATAAATGCACCGCTGCTCAAATAATTATACGGAACGGTTTTTACTCAATCAAAAAGCATTTCCAAACGAAATAAAAATGGTGATTATTGCTTCGTCTTTTACAATTTCAATTACAGCATCCGTAGCCGTCTTCGTCAAGATGTTTATGACACGTTTGCTATCGTCATAGCAAACGTGTCATAAACATATGAACGAATTGGTGTAAACGTCAGTAAACGCTCGGTTACCGTCTCGTTTCCCAACCTCGGCGGGCGGTTGCGCACTTCCAACGCACTAGTGCGCGCGCAACTCTTGTTTTTACACCGACTTTAACCTGGATTTGCACATTTTTAGGGTTCCGTACAGGGTCGGTTTTAGTTGAGCGGCCAGGGTGATCGCCTGGGCAAGCTGCACTAGTATTCGACATTTATGTTAAAGTGACAAGGCTTAAATTCGAATACACAAAAGTCTTCGTTGTTCGAATTTAACATGTATGACTTTGCCATGAAGTGTCTATGTTGAATACCTACTAGTGCAGCGTCGACCACTGCGCTTAGATGAAATGCCAGGCTGGTTCCGTATCTAAGGGAAACAACAGATGCTTTATTATCAATACTTGTACACCATTGTGTCAGTGTAGTAGTGAAATTTACTACATTCCATTATAATTAGCGATGAAAATTACATGAAAGATACATGTATCTTTCAAAGGCCCCTGTATTTTTCAATAAAATACAGTATCTTTCCTTGCGAATCTTCGATTGAATCTTTCGCAAGTATAGGTTTTTTTACGTGTAAAATACATTGCATTTTTCGCATTATTATATTATATTATGAATAGTAACTCGTCTAACTAAGTAATGTATTGGCTCTCATACAAACAGGTGACTTTTCATTCCGCTCAGACTATATCTCGATATCAGATCAGTTAACTAAAGAGGTTAAAATTATCAATTATGACGAAATACTTATAAATTGGAATCGTTAATCTATGCTCTGACGTGAAGTCAATTTTGCGTCAAAACATGACAATTAAATAAAATGTAAAATACACAGTATAAAACAGGTATTATACGTGTACGACTAATCGAACGCATTACATTCAGTTTTCTATTTAAATATCTAGTCTCACTATTTCGATCGTAATTTGATATGTTGTAGTTATTTATTTCATTAATTTATTTTGACATTTTAGTTCCTGTATAATTAACTTAGGTAATTAAATTTTCACATGCCTATCTTGGCTCAACATATTAGGGAAACTTATGAAATGACCTCAACACCCTGTCACCTAATTGTAACCATATGTTTTATGTGAATAAACGCATTCATTCATTCATTCATATGATTGTATTTATCAGACAAACGTCAGTTTTGTTTTTTTCGAAAGTTACATGTATTTTATAGGAAAGTTACAAAGTTTCGAAAGAAACAACATGAATCTTTCGCCATTTTCATCGCTAATTATAATCCAGTAACTTTGTCGTCTGAAAGCACGGGGCAGTGTGCGTCAAATCCAGTAGTTCTGATTTTTTGCAGACTTGTTTATGATGTTGGCCCAATGAATAAACCAAGTTTGAGACCTCGAGCGCCAAACGCTCCTATCTCAAAAAACGAAAAACTTCTTTTATATTTTTAAAGTTGACTAAATTTGCTACAATATCATACTAGAATGGTCTCTGTATACGTAATAGTTTCCGAGGTATAGCCTTTCAAATTTCATAATTTTTTCGACATTCTCAAACTTTGAATGGATTTATCTCGGAATCTATTGAGTTTACAGAGAAAATTCTAGTCTCATATAATAGAAAATTTAGTCTACTTTAGGAACATAAACTTACTGTCAGGAACTAGCACCTAGGGTTGTAATCTTATTTTTTTCGATTTTTGAGATAGTTGCGTTTGGCGCTCGAGGTCACAAACTTGGTATATTCATTGGGCTAAACAAGTCTGCAAAAAATCAGAACTACCGGATTTGACGCACGCTCTGAATGTAAAAAGTTACTGGATCATAACGTGACGATTGTTTTCCATATATTTTGCGGATACTTCGTTTTCGTGACGTAGTGGAACCAATTAGAATTTCACTAATAATTGGAAGTCCTTTTAACCATGAAGGTATATCTTTTTGGAAAATGCCCGTTAACTATGCACGTTTATTTATAGTCTTCTGTTCTAAAAGTGTAACACAACTATTTTCCCCTTGTTCAGTGTTATCCCGCGAGTGATTACGTTTCATACCAAAAAAAATGACAGATCTAACGTTTTACACGTTATGTAAACTACTACTACTACTACTAGCTGTTTGTACTCTTATAGAGTTCCATTATTTCCTTTTGCTATGGTACATACAAAAAACACTTGCAATTTATCATCCATAATTTGTTAATAGTTTAAGTATAATATTCTGGATACTAAGCATTTTTTTTTGCGAGATTAACCTTTAAAAACGCAGTTTGTATAATAAATGAGTGGGTGATAGAAATGAATGCGTATAAACTTATACACAAAATTGGACCCTCTGACTCATTGGGTACTTAATCAAAATTAATTCAGCTTAATTAGAGAACTGGTCTGTCGAGGAAGTCATGCATCTCTCATTATCATTAGCGCGTGCTGGCGCGACATTTAATTATCTAACTAATATGTGGAGCAATATATGTATTTGATCTGATGATTCAGTGATGAGTCACGTATTGAGTGATATTAGATCAGATATGTTAGTAGAATCGTGTATGTAGGGTAATTTTTTGAATAATGTGTCATTTAAACGCTTTTCTTCCGCGCCCTGTACACATATTTAAAAAATATCACATTAGACCTTAGAATGAATCTTGTAACATTTTGGGCTTGGCTCAGTATAGGTGGGCTAGGAGTATCAGGGCATTTTCACTTTAAAGTGTACCCCCTACTTTTGTTTCAGATCTCGGTGTTTTTGGGTATGCTGACTCAGAATCACGAGTACTATCCATTTCCGCGAAGAAAAAAAGTGTCCCGCCAAAAAAAGTTGTTTTGTGATGCTTTTTTCATACAGTTTATATGGCTCGTCACAAAACTGACACAGAAAATTTGTATGGAAAATCAAGGACAATTTTTTCCTTTATCTGAATCAATAGTACTCGTGAGTCTGAGTCAGAATACCCAAAATCACCGAGATTCGAAAAAAAAGTAGGGGTACACGGTACACTTTAAAGTGAAAATGCCCATCAATCATATGAGATCCGATGGCGATGGTCTCAGGGCGTGGGTTGCTGGTGGGTGGGTACTTGGGTAGCTTAAGCACCCCCAATTTATCCCATCGAGGTATGATTTTCGGGATACAATCAAATCTAATCCGAACATATCAAGATCGCGTTTCATAAATATGTCTTTCCCGTTCACGGGACAATGGTGTCCCGGACCTTTGGGAGGCGTGCGCGGAGCCGAAGTACCGAGGTACCGAAGTGCCATCGAGTACCACATAACCAACACGTAGAGGCCCTTTTGACAATTTAATGAAATGCAAGGGATACATATAGTTAACAACAAAAAATCTAAAAAGAAAAAACCCTGTTATACAAATTGTCTGCAGGAAAACTTTTATTTTATTTTATAGCCTATATATAAAGGCTTCCCTCTTTTTCTTATGCCCGCTCTACATGTAGAGCGGGCTTGACAAATTATACTTTGGATCAGACCGGTTCCCTCACAATTTAAATGCGTCATTTCAAAATAATACGAACAGTATCGTCATGAATTGCAGTAAAAGTCATGAACTTTGCAACAGTTTTCGCCCACAACGATAATAAAGCATCTTGCGCGATCGCGGTCATTACGAAAGTAAAGGGCATTGTCGCAGAAAAGTTATAGCAGAAGTTTAGCTTGACAGGAAACGCTGGGTTTATTATATGCATGAAGTATCAACAATGATACTGAAATGACACGACTGGAAATCAACTGAACGTCAATTTGGGACTGTCAATCTGAGTCACAAAGTCACAATTGACAGATTTGATTTTACCTAAGTTAGGTATTTGTGGTTAAAGAATTTTATTTATCTCAAAAGAAATACTAACTTAATTATAAGGTAAAAACTTGGTGAGCTCTAGAGTCCTCAAGGTAGGTATTTCCACCTAAAGTTAGGTACGTAAAAGTAGGTAGTTAGGTATTTCAGAAATAACTGTGTTTATCTTTTAAATGCATGAAGTATCAACAATGATAATTAAATGATACAACTCAAAATAAACTGAAAATCTGAGTCACCTAGTAGCGATTGACGTGTTAAGTCATTTCAGACATTAACAAGTGTGATTTTTGATACGGTTTATTTATATCTAAGGGATACTTACAACTAGGTGACCCGCCGAACTTCATACCAATTAACAGCCAACAACTATCAGTGTTAAATTTTAGCTAACTTAAGACTTTAACGTAAGCAAACTTCAATGCTCCACAAAAATCGCAAACAACGGTCTAATTCCAACAAGATCTAGTCAGGTAGCAGTCGCTTTCTTAAAACTTGAGCCTACGCTAAATAATTATAATATACTTGATTGTGCACAAATTGAAAAAATATATACAAAAAACTTAGTTAGATATAAGACAACAACAGGCGGCCTTGTCGCTAAAAAGCGACATTTACGACACGGTAATTACTAATTACCAAAATGTAGGTTGACTGGAAGATATCGCTTTTTAGCGACAAGGCCGCCTGTTGTTGCCTTATATTCAACTAAGATTTTTGAAAATTAGTTAAAACAAAACTACAACTAAATTAAAAACTAATATAGATCTCCCAAATCTGTCCCCTGTGGAAGGCTACCCATAAGGCTGGCTACATTCCCCCGCTGGATGGCTATGCTTATCCTTTGACAGAGGAATGAGCCAGCCCTGCGATCTGCGTTAGCCTCCCTCAGCCTTTTTTTAATGCTTTTAATAAGCCTGTGGGCGTCGGAACTCCAGGGCCCTAGGGTTTCGACGGAAAACGCCGCAAATATGTTGTTGTTTGACAAATCAAGATATTTGCGGCGCTTCAGCGCCTCAGCCGCTGCCGCCGCTCCGCCGGCTCTCACGGAAGTAACTGGCAAATGGGACGGCGCCAATGTATCCACACAGGTGGCATCCCAAATAAGCGGCCGCCCCATTTGCCAAGGGATTAATGTAATTCCGTCAGGCCTCTTGCCATCGTCACGAGCCAGACCAGGTGGTTCCAGCACCGCTGGCACGTTGACGCTGGCAAGAGCCCGACGGATTGTATCGTTGAGGCTTGAGTGACGAGACAGGCGGCCGGCGCTCCTACGGCAGGAGAGGCTATGGTGGCCCAGTCGGTCCACCTCGGCACCACAGGGGCAGCGATGGGGAACGACTATGTCAGCGCCTAAACGGAGGCCGACAGCCAACCTAAGTGAGTTGTTATCCAATAGAGTGCCGCACTGTATAGAGGGGTACGCATGGAGCCAGAAACCTGACTCGTGTTCGTAAGCAGCCAGGAGACGTGCTTTTTCCATGTTGGTGGTGGCGGAATTAATAAGCCAGTCTTGGACCTGGCGGCAGACGGGTTCATCCCACAATTTTTGAACATGTTTTTTGGATGGTAAGTCTTTTCCTGGGCAAGCCAACCTCCAAGCATCTTCAGATTCAGCTACATATGCCACCTCAAAGTCACGTAGTGACGGGGAAAGGATTTTGCCTATGAGGGATGACGTACTGTGTGCTGATGATAGAAAAGCGGGGACAGCTATGCTGGAGATAAGTCTTATTCCAAGACCGCCAAAACGAATCGGTAAGGTGGCCTGGAGAAATTGTCTTTCGTTAATTTGGACGTTAAGAATGTTCTGAATTTGCAGGTGGATAATATTGTCTACTTTTTCACAAAGCTGTGGATACCTCCAAAAGGGGCTGCAGCGCATTGCATACGTAAATTTGGGAACAAATAAATAAAAACGAAGAATGAAAAAAGCCATGTGAGAGTTAATTTTTAGAAGGCGGTCCGAATATTCCGAAAAAATGTGAATTTGTTTGTCTATGAAATCCGGGATCGATTCCATGAAGACAGGCGCGCCGAGTAGATGAAGCGAACTTTGGGAAATAGGCTTTATGCCAGGACAAATAAGTTCGAATTCGCGCATGATTTGGGATTTATTCGGGTTGTCGGAGCTGATATACAGCTCGCATTTACTTAAGTTGAGTTCTAAACCTATTTCCTTAAACTTGGTCAAAAGGGAGCGCAAATCACTAAGGACACAGCTCGCTTCGCCTCCCAGGCTGCCGTCGTCTAAGTACCATACGTTAAATTTAGATTTTAATGCCGAAATAATGGGATGGATTGCTAAGCTGAAAATTGCAGGCCCCAGAGGGTCACCTTGTTGGCAGCCGACTGCAGAGGGTATGGTGTGGTCTCTGTACATCAGTTTAGAAGGGCATCTATAACACTGGTAGAGATAGTGATATATCTGCGGAATATTTTTTTGAACCTCTGTCAAAAGAGTGTCACGGTTAACCGAGTTAAAGGCATTTTTGACGTCCACCTTAACAAGTACTTGATCAGAGGAATTTTGTAGAAAAGTTCGACAGGCATGAACGGCCGCTTCGCATCCGCCTTTAGAGCCGAACCCTAGCTGAGTAGGTTGGAACAAAGGCTCCAGATTCTCAACTATGTTCCGACAACACACTTTGGAAGTGAGCCTCCTGAATGTTGAACCTATTGCGATAGGGCGGATACCGCCATCTTTTTTTCCCAGCGCACATAGATTGGCGCCGTAAATTGTTGGGACTACTTCTTCAGATTTTTGTATATATTTTTACTAATTAGACGCCAACATGAACCCAGGATTCATTTATGGTTCAACCAGGAACACGCTACGAGGATGAATGAGCAAGGATTACTACTTAATGGACGTAGCTTTTGAAGTATCTAGTGCAAGCCTAGTCTCTTCTTCAAAGTTTTCTGCGGCACTGCGGTTTCGTCAAAGTCATTACGGTGACTTTAACACTTGACACGATGATACTAATGACCTGCCATCATCACTTTATTCTAAAAGAACCTAAGCGTCAAGTATTTTCTATGAAACCACGACGTTATAAGCTAGCATGGATGATCATTGATCAGTGTACGATTTATAAAAAGGTTGGTAAAAACAAGTTTATTTGTCTGTAATTGCTATTGCATCGTTATTATTCGTCATTGGGAATACGAACGGGTCAGATTTCATGTCAATATATCATAATAAGGAGGGCTATTCAGAAATTGGCACGGTAGTTTGACACTTGACAACAATTATTAAATTATTGTTACAATCCAATACCTAAACAAAACTAAAGAAAATATTTAAATATAATAAACGAGTCACTTACGTCTAATAAGGTCGAATATTGCTTGACCTGTTTCGGACCAATACGTGGTCCTTAATCATGAGAACCAGCTGCTACAAGTCTCTGAATGACCCGCTTGTTATGTATTCTAAGATTTTTGAGACTCACGGAAGTTTTGAACTTACTAGGATCTTATATTTTTAGGCTTTTGACAGGCCCAGGCCAATATCTAGTAAAGTGTCATTCAATGGAACTTGCTAACTATGTAAACAAACCGCCATATTGAAAAAAAAAAAATATAGTCCTCCTCATCGATTTCGATGACGGCGACCCTGACAAAACTATGTATTTTATTGAAGAAATATCCTAACTTATGTCGCCTTAGATGTTGGAAATACTCTTACAACTCTACCTATTGGCGTGATTCTACATAGCTACAGAAATGTCAGTCAGAAGTATGCGGTAACTGGACGATATTGGTGCGATCATTAGCATACATGATAGCCTCAGCGACCGTTAATCTGGTGGATTTAAGGGCTCTATAACTTATGGAACAAATAGTCGAATGTTCTATGATATTTAAATATGTGTATGAAGGTTGTACGCCTGTACGGTGCCTGCAGCCATCGACAATGCCTTCTAAAATGGCTGTTTAGCCGCGTGTGTCTCATATAAGCGTTAGAACCATAGATATAGTAAGTACAGTCAGATGCAGAAAAGGTACCCCCCTGCATAGAAATTTGTACGCACGGGGGGTCAGGTTTCTCAGTTTCTCTGCAGCTGACCGTACATACAAGTAGTTGTAGATGCGCCACCGAGCTACCGAGGGTAGAAGAAAGAATATTAATATAAAATAGTGTGCCTGTGCCTATAACCCGACTATAAAAAAATATTCGGTCGGTGATAGATACAAAACATGGCACTCTGTTCTATTTCCCCTTATAGGTATCGCCATAAGGCTATCTCTCTATCAAAGCGTGTCAGGCCCTTGGTTAATACAGTATTACTTTGAGTGTGACACTGATCCGACATATACACACACACACACTGGCACAGGACACTGGTCTGATATGCTCTGATTCCATTGGATAGTCTTTAACGCTAATTTAGTAGTTTCTATTACAAACATACATTTTAGGCAGTGTTAATGTAATTGTCTCTATTCGTCATATCTATACAGGATGACATTTTATTGACCGTCCAAATTTTCACAGTACGAGTAGATTCCTTGGCGAAAATTAAAATATACGTGTTTTTTCTTTCAGTATCTTTCAGTACTAAAATGTTGATATACAGCAGCTGAAAGATATCCTAAAAAAATTTCGTTCGTGGATTCCGCCGAAGTGGGTTGTGTGGGAGGCAGCAATAATGATCGCCCTGGCCCCACGAACCCCACGATGAGTCGCCGAGACAACTTTCGCATAAAAAACGCTTTTTGGCGAAAACTAAAAAAAAAAATTTTTTTTCGCAAATTTTTCTTTATACTTACTTTCACGGGCTTGGGTCTTTTGGTCCGTAATCATTGTTGTTTCATGTTCGCGAAAATTGTGAAAAAAACAATTTTTTTTTGAAAATCTTACCCGATTTTTTTTCTGAAATTGCATCTTTTATTGATACCTAATGCCTAGGAAAAATTTGAACGGTCAATAAAATTTCATAGTGTATAGTCAAACTCAAAGTAATCGTACTATCAAGAAAAATTAGACAAAAAGTCGGAGTTAAACTCGATCATTCTGCCAATGGGAGTTTTAACTGATTATGGAAAAAATAGTGAAATATGTATTCCATTAATATGATTATGTTTATGCTAGATATACAGTAAGATACGAACTGACAGCTGGTTGTAGTATTTAATTTATAAGACGTGATGTCATCATCATTGTTAAAAGCTTGCTTCCTTATTTGTTCATATTTATCTAAACATACTTATAATAAATCTGCAAGATCGTGGGTCTTCCCTATAGTTACGCTTTTCCGGTATTCTAAGAAGGTACGGGTCTGCTTATACTTAGGTACAGTCAACCAATTTGATTTCTGGGCTACTTCGTAACTTGTCACAGTGAAAATCAATATGAAAGCCGCAAGAGAGGTAATACGAAGTGGCCCAGAAATCAAATTGGTTGACCGTTCCTTAGAATAGTGACACTGTCAAACAAGTATACAGCTAAGTGTTGACAATAAGATATAATAATTTATAACACAGCAAAATTTTTAGCTTTGTAGGATTTGTAGCATTAGCTTTAAAATAATGACATAGGTCAGTAGTGCAAATGACGCAAAAAATCGTTAGGTATTAATTAATTCTAATTAATGAAAATAGTGACATTTATGATCAAACGAAACCAATTTTCACAGTAAACATGTCTGACAAAAATCAAGCTTATATTATTGTGTTAAGAAACATTTTTCAACAGTAGGTAAAAATAAATATGTTTTTCCGATTCGCTTCCAAAATTTATTGATATTAAAAGCAGCGTATTATGTTTCTCTATCAGGTTTTGTTGCAAATATGAAGTATAATTAGGTAAATAACTTGTTTGGGAGCCTTTTTTAATATTGTGTTTTATATGATTATTGTTTTTATGAGCCTGTATGAAATACAATTTGAATTACATATAAATTAAAACTAAGCTAAAAATAAACTAAAACTAAAGATAAAAAATTTGTCCCAATTTGAATTATTTGAAGTTACAGTTCGATTACATATCAATACAACAACACAAAATCAATACATATATTTCTGTTCGATAAATATTACACATAATTAAAATATAACGACTCTGGGTCATGGCTGGTCCAACAGGTCGCCATTGCTGTACAGCGAGGAAATGCCGCGAGCATTCTGGGGACCTTTGGACCGGGTAGGACACAGGGCGGGGAATAGGTAATTTCATTTAATTTAAATTTTCTGTGTATTATTTTATATCGGTCTTACATTTTATTCTTAATATTAAGTCCTTGTTATATTTTATCTGGGCCAATCAACTTTTCCTTGTTGTTATTCTGTCCCGTCAGCCAGGAGACAACTGTAACTAAGTTTCTTAGAAAAAAAATTATAATATGGACTTCTAGCATGCTCAAGCGTTGGCCCACGTCAGAATGGGTTTATAACCATCACTAAAAATCATGTTTAATAGAATTAAAGTCTGTAAAATCGCCGTTTTAAAGAGTGACCCAGGAGACGTAACCATGGTAACGAGCATGTAACGAGTGACAAGAAATAATTGATTGACCCATCTATTACTTTATTTCTTAATAAATTATATTTCATATTAAAATATAAGTACCTATATAGGTTAGGTAAATTTACAACTAAAATGAAAAATAAATCCTAAAAAAAATAAACTAAAATACAAAAAATACTAACTAGCCTAAAAATTGGGCGCCCGCGGCATGGTGCCGAGGATGCTGGCAGCATTTCCTCGCTGGATGTAATGCTGATGCGTTGCGCGAGGAAGCTGCCAGCTGCCAGCTCGTCGGTCACCGGTGGTGTCTTTTGGATAATTCTTAATTTTTTTTTAAGATTTTTTTTTTTAAAACATAAGTTGATTAAGGCCGTGTATTACCACTTTTGAGTTTTTAAAAACAATCTGAGACATAGAATATAGTGTCTTAAAATCTAAAAAAATATATGTGTTACATAAGGATCTTATCTAGTCAAAATCGCAGTCAGTTACATGACCTGATGAATTTCACTCGATGGAAAAAATTCGCGAAGTTACCCCTTTTTGGAATGTTTTTTCAACACTACGGCTATATTACTGATATTTAACATTTAATTTTTGTACTCAATTAAAGATCGTAAATAGTTATAGACAAATTCGCAGGGTTTGCTTTGATAAAATGATTGGCTTAATGACTATAGCTAAATATTTACAAAACTGCGCGGAGAGCTTGCGTAGAGAGCGGGATGGTTAATTGTATACTCACGCGTGCTAGAGCGGGACATTTGCGTTGGGGATACCTCCCCTTAAAAAAAAGTTATGTCATATGTAACAAGTGCAAAAAATTATAACTACACTTATTAAGATGTAGATTATTGTATAATAGCGTCACAATACAGCCCTCCGCGAAATGCCCGTACTGTTGTATGTCTACTGTGCTTTCACTTTCGCCATTGCGTAATCGCAATAAGTAGATTGGACGAGTTATTGCGCTTAGATAACCTAAGTAGCGCAAGTTACTGGGATTACAATACTCGTAAATTGATCTACATAAAGATCTATGATCTTATTAAATGCACTTAAGTGATACGCCAGAGCAAATGAGATTACGATCATCAGTTCTCATACTATTCTATGAGAAATTTTCGTCATTTAAAGATCGTCATGGAACGAAGTATACTCTCATTTTATGTCATTAGGTCGCAAGAGTCTTATTCTATAAAATATCAAGATACGTGTCAATGAAACAGAAAATGTCCTAAATAAGTATATGAGCATTTTTTGACTCTGTAGGTACAGCTTTAGTTTCTAGTATAACTTTAACCCTTTGACCGCCAAAGCGATAGTGTGTCGTCGTGCCCAGTACGCCAAGCACTGTTTTTGTCAAATATGTCTAAACCAATAAAAACAAATTAAAACAGTTCATAAATGATTTTTTTCATGATCAAAGTACACACCCTCACTCCGACCTTTGAAGTGGTTATTGGCGTGGTGGGCACGACGACACACAACCACTTTTCACAAGTTCTTGGCGGTCAAAGGGTTAATAGGAGACTGGCTCAAATGTGGAGCTAACTCAATATTGTCACATACTTCTGTTTAGTTAAGAACCGGTCAGACATAATTGCTTTGCCTCACTAAACTGTCTATCGACAAAGTTTTTCATTCGATTCTCACCCTTATTCTCATGGCGATAGAGATTGCGGATTCGATGTAAATAGCTGCTATATTATGTTCTTTCTGAATCACTTATTGCAATTGAGTGGTTGAATATCTATAAGACTAATAATTACATGACTTTGTGTTTATCCATAGAAATATGTATTTTTCTGATATATAATATACTACCTATACTTACAAAGCAAATAATTAGTACTGTTTTTTTTTGTATGCCGTATAATTGCTGCAAGAATAGTAAGCAGTAATTACTCGTAATAAATATGTATAAAGTGTGTGCCTATTATAATTTAAAATAGGTGGTATTTTATGAACTACGCCAAATAAATTAAGAGTGCGAGTGATTAATATTAATATCACCTAAGTAAATGTCCCAATTCTCGACGCCTTAACGCTATTTCACCTTTAAAAATTAAAAAAAAATATTGATGCCAATTTTCCGCCACAGTCAGGTTCGAAAAAAAAGGAATTTAGTCCCATGGACGCTGCGGTTGTGGAAAGAGCTCCCTTCCGAGGTTTTCCCCAGTGGCAGCAGTATGGGGCTCCTCAAGAAAGGAGTGTAGGTATACATTTTTAAATGTGACACGCCAGGAGTTGCAAAGGTCCATAGGCTGCGGTGACCGCTTACCATCAGGCGGGCCGTACGCACGTTTGCCACCGTCGTGTTATAAAAAAAAAAAAACCCATATCTCATTACTCATGACACACGCTGTCACAAATCCTCATAGTATTGGTTTCTTTGGCATTGCATGCTAGAGCATCAACTCAACTATGTAATGTTAGTCTGCATCAAAATGTAGACAGTTTTCGACCTAATCCACAAGCATTAAAGTCCTAAATAGTATACATATTTATGATGCGGTCCATTACGAATGCATGGAAGATTCGCTTCTGTGCAATCGGAGAGGTGAGAGGTGAAGGCTGTCCTTTCATCTGAGCTGATACGTTT
Organism: Cenopis cana; assembly: GCA_951800055.1. NCBI lineage: Eukaryota > Metazoa > Arthropoda > Insecta > Lepidoptera > Tortricidae > Cenopis > Cenopis cana. The sequence continues at coordinate 5,443,934 of OX637495.1, forward strand.
TTGTATATGTTCCAATCGAGGCTATTTTATTTAACGGTGTACTAATTGGATTACGTACTTGGGCATAGGGCATGCAATACCGGGGGAATCTCAATCCCGGGGTTTAAATCCGGTATTGGACCACAATCCCGGGATTTCGGTATTTCTGTATCCCGGGATTTTTCACCTGAGAATACGAGTAAGTGACTATTTACTGTCATACTGAATGAATGAATGAATTTATTTCATAATAAGATTACATTATAAATAACATTGAATGTCAATTTACATGGAGTCATTATTATGATCGTCAAAACCAAAACAGATATATGTCAACAAAATATAAATTTGATCTAAAAAAGTTACCATGTACATATCTGCATATCTACATTGTAACTATCTGCGTTGTATATAAGTAGAAAAATAATGTACGACCAGAGACTAGGAATTATATAGACTGCCAATGCCTATACATTGTGGCGTGATTTTAAAATAATGGGCCTGCTGTAGCTAGTTTCACTATGGAGAGATCACTTTACCATTTAATTCGTATGCCACTAAGACCTCTGCTTAACTCGTAGCGCCATCTATGAACACAACGAAGAAGCTCCCAACAGATGGCGCTATGTGTTAAGAGGAGGGGTAGGGCAAGCTCTCTCCATACAAACTTTGTGCAGGATTTACTTCGTTTGTGTTTGCATTAAAGTTATGATTTTTGGTCAGTATGCTTATTTTTCTCATAGCTATTTCGTGATGTAATTTTTTTTTTTTTTAAATTTTGATTTTTTTTGAAATTATTGAAAATTTTCACATCACGATCTTCGCATGTCTAATATTTACAACCAAAAAAAATATTATATTTGTTAGTGCCAAAACCAACGAATAAAACCTGCACAAAGTTTGTATGGGGAAGGCCTTGCCCTACCCTGCGCCTTAAGCAGAGGTCTTAGTGGCATATGAATTAAATGGTAAAGTGATCTCTCCATAGTGAAACTAGCTACAGCAGGCCCATTATTTTAAAATTACGCCACAATGTATAGGCATTGGCAGTCTATATAATTCCTAGTCTCTGGTACGACAGAGATATACTATCGAAATAATTATAAATAAGTATTCTCAACTTTCTTAAGGATGATTCACGCTAGACCGTTCCGTGTCCGGGCCGGCCCGTTTCCTAGTACTTTCAAGAAATTAACGGCCGTCGCGCGTCCTGTATTACAAAACGGGCCGGCCCGGACACGGAACGGTCTACTGTGAATCATCCTTTATTGTTGCCTTCTTATATATTTGACAAATACATAAGATTTTCATATTTTTCTATTAAAATTTAATGCAAAATCTTCAATACCGGTATTCCGATATTTCCAAATTGGTCTGTTTCAATCCCGATCCCGATATTCGGGATCCCGGGATCCCGGTTTGCATGCCCTACTTGCGCATTAATGCCCGTTTTTTATAAATACAATATTCATGGTTCATGTAAATTAGTTCCGTAATAAAATCAACGGTAAATTAACAGCATATGCATTAAAATCTATTAAGTAAACTGCATATGCAAATCTATAATAGTAGGAAAATAAACGGACGACCGGGTAGTCTTAATAATAAAGCAATTTTCAATATAGGCCTAAAATTGCCGAAGCTATGAACCATACATAATAATACATAGGTAAGTAACATACATTCGTATACAAAATATATATAGAAAGTTAGAAACAGATGAACATCTAGAACTACTAGACTTTTATGAAGTCGGTAAAAACTACAAGCTGGCCCACACGTTTGGTCTCTAGAGAGCCACCAAGGAGCAAAACATACATACATTTATATATACAGTCTTATTGGGTCAGTGAGGGCAGCTGGCTATCACATCCCGTGCTGCTACGCGAAAATGGTCTTAGAAGAGAAGATGATTTAGAATTCATGAAGACATCAGGGATAAGTTCGCCTTTGTACAAATATATACCATTAAGTTTGTTTTCCTTGTATGTACTTGATTTGTGCAATAAAGTGTTTACTACTACTACTACTACATTATGATCATTTACAGATTTCCGTAAAAACATACAGGGTGCGAGAAAAAGGTCACTTTTGACAAACTTTTTTTTATGCCAATCGATGCCATTCCTATCTCAAAAGCTGATTAAAAAATCCGGTGGGGATAAAAAAAAATCCGGTTAGAAAAGCCACAAATCCAGGAAAACTTTTCCCATAGATTTTCCCAACCCTGTATAGACAACACGTTGCTGTCCTTTACACCGCGCAGTCGAGTAAAAACTATAAAAGAGTAACATAAGGTTAAATTGTTTATGTCACACCTGGCCATAAAGTGGCCATTATCGCACGCTCCGCGCGCGAAAAAACCCACTTCCTGGCCAGGGGGTGACATAAAATTTTGTACTTACCACGGGCGATAATAAAGAAAGCCTCAGATCGCATATTTATCGCCCTTGCCTTCGGCTCGGGCGTAAAATACCTGCGATCTGAGACATTCTTTGTTTTATCGCCCTTGGTAAGTAATGTACTATTATTGAACACCCATTTACACGATACAAGCAGTTGCAAGTTGCATGCGATTTTCATTACATTGCGGGGTTTGATCGTCCTTGTCTTACCTCGGAAGCCCGCAGCGCGCAATGTAATCAAAATTGAATGCAATTTCTTGCACCATGTTAATAGGCCTTTACTTCGGTGAGAACCATTTTATGACCTTTTAACTCACAATGGACAAAGTGCTACGTACAAGAGAAGGTATAATCCATGACATATTCAATCATGATTTATGTGTTTGCGTAATCATAATAAATGTTAAGCAAATCCGCTTTTACAGGTTGACATAAAGATGACCGGTCGACGATGACAATTGAACTTTAAAGAGATTATGATCATATTAACATTAATGTTATCATTATAATTAATTAACGACTTTATAAATCCAGATTTTATGCCGTGTTTTAGTTTTTATTTGCCTAAATTGCTTTACCTTCGTAAATTTTCGAAATATTTACTAAACTGAACCAAAATAGGCATATAGTGATGATTAAATAAATGTTTTAAATCAATCAAAGTATGGGGCATTTTTTCCTAAAGTAAGTCGTTTGTCTTACAGATAGGCTTCATAATCGTTTAACGTTTAACACTTTCACTGCCAAGCTTTTCGTGGTGCTACCCAATTTTCTCTACATACGGGGAAACGCATGGTATCGGCTACGCGAGCAGAGCGCCCGCTAGGCGGATTCCCGGTAGTAATCGAACAACCACTAGCCTATTGACATAGTGATTGGCTACTATTACTCCATACAATTCTTGTCATGTAAATATAATAAATAAATAAATAAATAAATATTTGTGGACAATCTTACACAAATCAACCTAGTCCCAAACTAAGCAAAGCTTGTACTATGGGTACTAAGCGACGATATACATACTTATATCTGATATCTTTAAACGAGCAATTCTTGTATATTTATTTATTTATATATTTATTTCGAGGATCTCGGAAACGGCTCTAAGGATTTCGATGAAATTTGGTATGTGGGGGTTTTCGGGGACGAGCAATCGATCTAGCTGGTCTCATGTCCGGGAAAACGCCGAGCAAAGCTCGGTCGCCCAGATATTAGATAAATAAATACTTAAATACATAGAAAATATCCAAGACCCAAGAACAAATATTCGTGCTCATCACACAAATAAATGCCCCGGCCGGGATTCGAACCCGGGACCTCCAGCTTCGTAGGCAGGGTCACTACCAACTAAGCTAAAGCAGTCGTCAACATGTAACCTCAAAAACTTCTGATTTCTGTTTGGCCGAATATACGTAACTTTTTTGATAGTCTGCTGAAATCGGCTTACTAAATAAGCAATGTTTATTTAACTGTGTGACTTTCTTAGCACACTAAAATCGCACTTAAAAGCAAATAAACATTATAAATGCCGGAATGACCTGCGCATCTTACATAAATTGCATCGTTACATAAGCATAACCTTTTCATACGTTTTGCAATCGGGAGCTTGGCGCTTCTTTCGCCTTTCGCATCGTGACCTGCCTGGTCGCTGAAACCTCTCGCTAATAACTTGTAACTTCGTGTAACGAGCACTTTAAATGAATATTTTACTAGCCTTCATGCTAGTATTTACAAAGATTAATCGATATATACATTATACATATAATTGCGCACGTTTGATTATATAATCAAGACCGTTTCCCGGAAGGGTATATAGGTAAAGATCACGGATTTCCACTTGCTTAAATAAGATCATGACAATCCTCCTAGGTGTATAGATACTAACAAGCGGTTTAAAATAGGTAGGATAATAGGGTATATTTTAATTTTCGCCAAGGAATCTACTTTGTGAATTAGAACGGTCAATAAAATTTCACCTGTATATAGAAACCTAAATTTAGTAAGCCTTGAAAAATTCAGAATGAGATGGTGGCATGAGAACGGCGACCTGCGGAGGAGAACAGTCGGATATCCGCCGGACACCCTGACACATGAAAGTAGTTTGGCCAAGCTGAAACAGAAACGCTTCGCTCGCGCTTCGAGCTCACTCAGCTAAATCAGTAATCCGATTGAGTATGCAAGAACATTCGTTTTCGATTAAAAGTTTCCTTTTCACTTCAACTATTAACGGTATTTTTGCCTTTCAAAAAAAGCGAACTTTTATAGTACGTACATGTACATCAATAATGAATTATCCTCACATTATAACTGTTTAGCAGGGGCAATGGCCTGTGTTTTGCAAAATAATGCTAAGGAGCAATGTCTCTATGAGTGGGCAATATTATGCCATAAACAGTATGAAGCTTGGCCTACTTAGGACAGTTCCTAGGACTACCTCTAGTATATTTTTTTTCGAAACAATACACGCTAACCAATTTGCTTTTGGTCTCATTTTGTAAAGCAACGCAAGCAGCGCATTAGATGGTTACTATTTTTTGCCATATAAATTAGGACTAAAAGCAAACGTGTTCGTTTGTGTTTTGTTTCGAAAAAACTTATACTATAGGTACTGAAGACGCTATAGCTATCTTCGAAATAATCAATAGTTTTATGTTATCCTAGATATTTAAATTCAGTAATATAATCAATGTTTTATTCTATATTAACATTTCCGTCCTGAAAGAAATTATAAATAATTGCAACATTTAGTGATAAAGCCAAACCCAATATTTGACAATGCCATTGGTTAAGAATTAAGAACACTAGATTAATAGAGTTATGAATATGACACTACATTTATACATAGTTCTTTTGTTATTAGAAGATATTTTTTATTTATAAGTAGCTTTTAGTTTTTAGTAGCGTTTAGTTTTTTTTTTTCTTGCAATCTCCTTTTTTATATTTTTGTTCGATGAATAAATGATTCTAATTTTGTTATTATCATGAATGTCATATTTTCATGCATGTTTCTACACTAATATCATCTTTCATTAAGTATAATTATAAGGGTTTTTTTTATAAAGGCAGGAATGTAAACCTGTATTAAATTATTAAAACATTCTTGAGCGATTTTATTATGTAGAATATTAGTTTACAGTTTTATAGAAGTATTTGATATGCTTCCATTAATTACTTAAATAATAAATATTTGATAAATCAATGTCTGTATTGAACTAAAGAATAAAATAATAATTATTCATTTTATTTTTCAGGTAAGTTGCAGACTCGAATCGGCTAAGAGTGATTTTGGAGTTTTGGTCAGGTATTCGAACTTTTGATAATGACAGTTAAAAAGTGTTCCTGGAAGAACAACAATGGATGTGAAAAAAGAACACCATGGATTTTGTTTTTTAAATCCCCTTACCTACGATCCGGCGGGCTTTATGCTTGTTTACCTTAAGAGGAGGGGTAGGGCAAGCTCTCTCCATACAAACTTTGTGCAGGATTTACTTCGTTTGTGTTTGCATTAAAGTTATGATTTTTGGTCAGTATGCTTATTTTTGTGATAGCTATTTCGTGATGTAATTTTTTTTAATTAAATATTTTTTTAATTTTTTAATTTTTAATTTTTTTGAAATATTTGAAAATTTTCACCTCACGATCTTCGCATATCTAATATTTACAACCAAAAAAAATATTATATTTGTTAGTGCCAAAACCGACGAATAAAACGTGCACAAAGTTTGTATGGGGAAGGCCTTGCCCTACCCTGCGCCTTTAGTCATATCTGACGTAGCTAACTGTTAACAGGATTCATTGACTTTCGATTGAACATCACCCAAGTGCATTGACTCTTACGTATGTAGGTACTGTTTTTTTCAGTCATAACGGACATTTTACCGATATGTCAGCTTTTCACACCTCTTCTAATCCAACAAGATTATCGATTGTAGATCTTATCAAAAGGCGTTGAAAGTTCTTTTTCCCGTCAGTCTGTATATTAAATATTATGCATGATTTATTGATCGACATATGTTTATTGATTGCGGTAATCGTTCGTCACTTGTTTTATACCTTGTTTGGATTGCCTGCTATTTTAAAACGGGAACAAATAAAATGATCACCTAAATAACTTTTGATATCACCAAATTTTCGAACCCTAAAATAAGGCTGAACACTCAAAAAAATGTATCGACCATCAATTTCAGGTCACCTAAACACTCATACCTATTATTCCAGCAGTAGCAGCTATTTTACTTATTGCGTTCCCTGAAATTTTATAATCGCATCAAAAAATTGTCAAGTACCACCAAAAATACTAAACTACCACCTAATCTCGTGCATCATTTGTTATTAGAATTACATCCAAATATTATACACATTACGAGCTATATTGTAGTTAATACATACAAATTAAAAAATGTGTTCAGAAACCGTAGAAACTCGCATAATAAAATTCAATGTTCTTACGTGTGGAGAAGGTTACAGCAGTAACATAATGATTATTATGAATTAAAATTGTTCATTATGTTATTAAATATAATAACAAATTTTTTTTTAATTTTTTACGAAAAATCGTCATTATACTCGATTTCGACTAATTCGGGGTTAAAAATTTCAAATTTTACATTTATTTTGAATTTTGACTAAAAAAAATTTTTTTTACGTAAAATCGTCATTATACTCGATTTCGACTAATTCGGGGATAAGGATTTCAAATTTTACATTTATTTTGCAATTTTAAGTAAAAAAAAAAATTTTTTACGTAAAATCGTCATTATACTCGATTTCGACTAATTCGGGGATAAGGATTTCAAATTTTACATTTATTTTGAATTTTAAGTAAAAAAATTTTTTTTACGTAAAATCGTCATTATACTCGATTTCGACTAATTCGGGGATAAGGATTTCAAATTTTACATTTATTTTGAAATTTTAAGTAAAAAAAATTTTTTTTACGTAAAATCGTCATTATACTCGATTTCGACTAATTCAGGGGTAAGGATTTCAAATTTTACATTTATTTTGAATTTTAAGTAAAAAAAAAAAAATTTTACGTAAAATCGTCATTATACTCGATTTCGACTAATTCGGGGATAAGGATTTCAAATTTTACATTTATTTTGAATTTCAAGTAAAAAAAATTTTTTTTTACGTAAAATCGTCATTATACTCGATTTCGACTAATTTGGGGATAAGGATTTCAAATTTTACATTTATTTCTAATTTTAAGTAAAAAAATTTTTTTTTACGTAAAATCGTCATTATACTCGATTTCGACTAATTCAGGGGTAAGGATTTCAAATTTTACATTTATTTTGAATTTTAAGTAAAAAAAAAATTTTTTTACGTAAAATCGTCATTATACTCGATTTCGACTAGTTCGGGGATAAGGATTTCAAATTTTACATTTATTTTGAATTTCAAGTAAAAAAAAATGTTTGTTTTACGTAAAATCGTCATTATACTCGATTTCGACTAATTTGGGTATAAGGATTTCAAATTTTACATTTATTTCGAATTTTAGGTAAAAAAAAAATTCTTTACGTATAATCGTCATTATACTCGATTTTGACTAATTCGGGGAAAAGGATTTCAAATTTTACAATTATTTCAACAGACAAAGGTTTTAATAATTAATTACACAATTCAACGATTACTTTGAATTGTAACTTTAAAAAAAAAATGTGTTTCAAAACACTCGTGTTTTAATGCCCGAACATGTCGCGTGTTAGTCCGAAACATGTCGCATAACCCTAAAAAAACACTCGTGTGACCCTATTATGAAACTCGCCTTCGGCTCGTTTTATAAAACTCACACTCGTGTTTTAATGCCCCTCATTATGTACCGGTTGCATAAACTACTATTAGCATTGAATTATAAGTTAAACTTCCAATTAAGGTAAACGTCGCAATGTTTGACACCTTATGTTGATATTGTTGATACCCAAGACTCAAACGTTAGCGTGTGTATATAATATACATATATATATATATATATATATATATATATATCGCGGCAGCGGCCGGCGAAGCGCCAGAACCAACACATGTTGAGTCCGAAACATGTCACTGGGTGAGTCCGAAACATGTCCCTGGATGCGTCCGAAACATGTCGCTTGATGAGCCCGAACATGTCGCGTGTTAGTCCGAAACATTGTAGCATAACCCTAAAAAACACTCGTGTGACCCTATTATGAATGTCGCGTGTTAGTCCGAAACATGTCGCTCGGTAACCCTAACATGTCGCGTGTGAGTCCGAAACATGTCGCTCGATTAGCCCGAACATGTCGCGTGTGGGTCCGACACAATATGTCGCTCGATCAATCCGAAACATGTCGCTTGCGTTCCTTACATTGCGCCATAATGTCCATTGCGTAGATTCGGCATCAGACTAGATATTAAATTGATTAAACAAATGACGCTTGAAATTAGGTGATCATGTAGTATTTCTGGGTATCGAAAGAATTATTTGGGTGTAATTAATTTTAATAGGATTACGAGCCCTGTAATATTTGGATGTAAATTATATGAAATTTGATGTTTGAAATTAGGTGATCATTAAGTATTTTTGGGTAGCGACTAATTTATTTGGTAACAATTTAATTTAATAGGTTATCGACATGTTACTTTTTTGAGTTGCACTTTATATTTAAAAGGAGTTGAAAATTTGGTGCGAATCTAGTATTTTTGGTAATCAATGTAATTTTTTAGAGCATCATTCGGCAACTAATTTGGTGGTTCGTTAAATGCTACCCTTTTAAAACAGCTTAAATTCATTGGATGATAGTGGCGCTTAAATCATTTGAAACGTAAAAAAGCAGCATTATTTAGAAGCAGTTAAGTACATACTTTTTTGACGATGAATTAGTTACGTTTCATTGATCAAACTCACATATACATATTTATACTAATATTCTTAAATGCGAAAGTAACTTTGTCTGTCTCTTACCTTTTCACGCTTAAACCGCTAAACGGATGTAGATAAAAGGCATGGAGATATTTTGAGTCCAGGGAAAATATACTTTTTATCCCGGAACCCCGGAAGTCATCCCTACAGGGTGTGGAAGTTTGTATGGAACAGCTATAACTGGGTAAGTGCCTGAAATGAAAGAAGAGCAATTAAAGTCTTACGCAATGAATGAGTTCTACGCGGACAAAGTCGCGTGCAAAAGCTAGTTTACAAATAAAAGCGAACTCAATGTCATAAGGCTATTGATATGTTTTCCTCAAACAATAACCACCTTTTGGAAACTAATCAAAGCATTATCTAAGCAGCGGACATAAACTGGCCAAAATATCTTAGGCAACAGTTATTACCCATTGAACTCGCAAGCCCTACTTTTTACAGTCACGAACTCTTTCCAACAAACAAGATTGAACCGTAACCATATCAGAACAAAGTGCACATTGGAATGAAGGAAGGAATACACGAATAGATTTTAGTTATGTCACAACAACTGTCCTGAGAATTTGCCCAAAATGGCATTCTTCTTGACATTTCCTGACCGATTAATGCGTTTGGGAGACCATGACACAATCCTTTTATGAGAACTACTGAATAGTCAATGATTTGGTTATGTAATTTTGTATTTGTTTGGCACGTTAGATTATGTAAATAGGTAAGATGAGATGACCATATGATTTTGCAAAAATATACAAATAATTAAGGACTTTCAATTAATGAAATTAATTGATTGGCCACTAAAACTAGCTATCCACAAAATATCATCATTACGTATCAGGTAATCGGGGTTACTTTCGAATTGAGGGGCGTCTTTATAAATCCAATTTTTATGCCGTGTTTTAATTTTTATTTGGTTAAACCATCGTCGTTTTCCTAACTACTTACTAAAATGAATCAAACTAGACATAGTGAGTGATGATTATATAAGTGTTCTAAATCTATCAAAGCCCCATTTTTTCGTAAAGTAACCCCGGTTTACGTACGTCCCACTGCGGGGCGCAGGCACCCTCTTAATGAGAGGCATCAGTCATAGGGATTGGGTAGTAGTGGCACGCAGACCCATTGAATTTCTTACAATTTTTCCTTCACTAGACCACAACTTCCACAAAATATAAGGGAAATTAAATTTGAGTTTGTTATTGAAAGATTAATATTTGTGGTACTTTTTTTAAACCTTACAATCAGATTTTATGAAAGCCGCTTACGATTACAAACTGTTTGGTGCAATCCACCCTCAGAAGTAAATTATCACCCTTTTCTCTAGGATTACACTAAAAATATTACTTAAAATGTATGATAATGATTAACGTCTTCAAAAACTAGTTTGTTTACATGATTGGACACGTCTGGACACGGACTGTAGAAAGAACTAGAAACAACGTCATCGTGCATAGTAAGTAGCTAAACCTGCGTAAATATAATAAACAGTTGCTTGACGTTGATACATAAATAACATTCGATGAAAGGCGTGAAAGAGCACTGAATTTTATAATTTTTATAGGTCATTTACATGACGTTTGCGTTTTGTTTAAAGACAATTCGTTTCGATTATATAACTTCTTTTTCATTCTTCGTTTACGATATATATTTGCCACTCTCGGCTCATGAGTTAGAGCAGTTAGTTTAGAGCGAGAACTTTGGTTCAAAAGTGCCAAAACACAACGTCAGTCGTTGGCGGTAAGTGACAGTTTACAATACAATACAAATACTCTCTAAGTAACCTAACCTAAACTTACAATAAGTAGAGACAAGCAACAGGCTATACAATATATATATATATATATATATATATATATATATAGGTATATAGATATATATATATTTTTAAGTAGAATAATATGAGATTTGCTGATATTTGAAGTGGACTCCAACTAACTGTTGCTCGCTTCAAATATTACTCGAGTTATTTTTCCTTTATTTCGATATCATTTTGGCGTTTTACTGAGGATTTATTGAGTTTTGCGAAAAGACTTAAAATATGTGGAAATATAGGCATAAAACCTCATCTTAGAGTGTCTATGCTGCTTGTGACATGTGTCGTTCAAACTATGTAAAAATATGACTATCGTCCCGTTTGTTGTTGTCATACGTTTCTTTATAAATAAACTAGAATATTTATTGATATAAATAGCTGTTTACTTTAGGTTATGGGCAATTGACCCGAAAAATAATTCGTAAAGTCAACCGTAAACGTTATTCCGATATCAGTAAACTAAACTCGGTCTAGTTCCGCGAGTGAAGTTTTGATTTTTAGGTTTGCCGTTCAGACACCGTAATTTTGAATTGGCACCGATAAAATGGCCATGTCTAACGTGCAAATAGAAAAACTGTTGGGTAGAGAAAATTACAGCACCTGGAAGTTCGCTGTACAGACGTATTTACAACACGAGGACTTATGGGACTGCGTCGAGCCTCCGAAAGATTCTTCAGTAGATCCGAAGCAGGACCTCAAAGCTAAGTCGAAAATCATTTTGCTGGTGGACCCGGTAAATTATGTACACGTCCACGACGCAAAGACTTCTAAAGAGGTATGGCTAAATTTACAAAAAGCGTTTGAAGACTCAGGTTTGTCGCGTAGAGTTGGGTTACTCAGAGATTTAGTGAACACTACTCTAGATAGTTGTCTGAATGTCGAGGAGTACGTCAATAAGATAATAACCACCGCACATAAGCTCAGGAATATAGGATTCTGTGTCGATGATGAATGGTTAGGTACTCTAATGTTGGCTGGTTTGCCGGAGCAATACAAACCGATGATAATGGGGCTGGAGAGCTCTGGTGTAAAGATAAGCACTGATTTCATCAAAATGAAATTACTCCAGGAAGTGAAGGAGTCAAATGTGTCCGTTCTTTATGCAAAGCATAGTAAAACCTCCCCTAAAAATAAGAAGCCAACGGGACCGCGTTGCTACAACTGTAACAAGTACGGACACTTTAGCAAGATGTGTATCTACGGTCTTCGTTCAGATAATGGCTCAGAATACACGAATAACGAGATGAAAAAATTCTTGACAGGTTCAGGCATCAAGCATCAGACGACGGCACCGTACACGGCAGAACAGAATGGACTTGCCGAACGTATGAATCGTACGCTGGTCGAACGTGCCAGATGCATGCTGATGGATGCCAAGCTGCCGAAGAAGTTTTGGGCTGAAGCACTAGAAACAGCTGCTCATATAATTAATCGTTCTCCGACTCGAGTCCTTAACTACGTGACACCACTTGAGAAACTGACAGGTATAAAACCAAACATTTCTCATTTGCGGATTTTCGGCTGTAAAGCCATGATGCACGTGCCGAAGGAAAAGAGGTTGAAGTGGGATCCAAAATCCTCAGAAATGATATTTATCGGATATTGCGAAAATACCAAAGGATACAAATTGATGGACCCACGCACCAAGAGGGTTACAAAGAGCAGGAATGTCGTATTTCTTGAAGACTGTCATGGACATGACAACAGAGCTCACCCAGACGCCAACATTAATGTTTCGTTACCGACACTTGTGCCATTAAATGAAGAAACCCCAGAGAATCCAACTGACGAACCAAATTGTAGCTCCGTTGACAGTGACCAGCACGACTCTACATTCGAGGAAAGTTTCGACACTATGATGAGCTTGACGGATCATGATACAACCTATGAACCAAGCACAGATTGCACATTTGAGTCTCCCAACCGCTTCATAAACCTGAGGCCCCGAGGAGGGCAAATTAGACAAACAGACGAAGAAGTGAACCTCGACAAAGAAAACGAGGCACACGAGGTCAAATTTGCTTGTTTGGCTTTGGATCAAGACCCGTTAACTTTAGAAGAAGCTTTGTCTAGCCCAGAGTCTAGTCACTGGAAAAAAGCTATGGAAGAAGAGTTTAACACTTTAAAGAAAAACAATACTTGGACACTTTGTGACTTGCCGCAAGGAAAGAAAGCCATATCTTGTAAATGGGTTTTTAAAACGAAAAGAGACGAGAAAGGCGACATTACAAAATATAAGGCTCGGTTAGTCATTAAAGGTTGCGCTCAAAAGAAAGGTTGCGATTACAATGAATTGTATGCACCTGTAATCAGATATTCATCTCTGCGGTATTTGTTTTCTATGGCAGTAAAGTACAACTTAGATACAGATCAAATGGATGCCGTAGCTGCTTTTCTACAGGGTGATATCGAAGAAGAAATATACATGAGACAACCTCCAAGTTTTGAGGAAAATGAAACCCAAGTATGCTTACTGAAAAGATCTCTATACGGTCTAAAGCAAGCCAGCAGACAGTGGAACCGAAAGCTGGATGGTGCGCTGAAAGAAATCGGTTTAACTCAATCTGTACTCGATCCCTGTATTTACTACAGAATTCAAAAGGAAGACATAACATTTTTAGCAGTCTACGTGGATGATCTCATCTTATTCACGAGTTCTAAAGAAACTAAAAATGAAATTAAAACGAACTTGTTTTCAAAGTTTGAAATGAAAGATTTGGGTGATTTGAAGTACTGCCTGGGCTTGCAAGTATATAGAGACAGAGCACAAGGGATTTTAAGCGTTAACCAGCAGAAATATATTCAAGATATATTGAGTAAATATGGAATGTCAAACTGTAAGGGTGTCAAAACACCTATTGATCCCAAAATGAAGTTTACTGTGAATGAAGAAGCAGATTCAATTTCAGATGAACATCCCTATCAGGAGATTATTGGATGTCTGCTTTATTTATCACAAGGAACGCGCCCCGATATTTCCTATGCTGTCAATACTCTCAGCAGATTTAATTCAAGACCAGAAATGCAGCATTGGATGGCGTTGAAAAGAGTTTTAAGATATTTAAAATTTACTGAAAGCTACACTTTGACTTATAAACGAGATGACAAGCCTGTATATGGTTATTGTGATGCAGACTGGTGTAGCAATGAACACGATCGTAGGTCTTGTACTGGCTACGTATTTATTCACCAGGGTGGAGCAATTACGTGGAACTCACGTCGACAACAGACAGTCGCGCTTTCGACCACTGAGGCCGAATATATGTCTCTTTCTAGTTGCACACAGGAAGCTATGTGGCTTAAACAGCTCCAGGAAGAATTTTGGCCACACTTGGTAACTGTGCCTATGACAATTTTATGCGATAACCAAAGTGCGATTAAACTTGCAGGTACCGAGAATTATCATTCCAGGACCAAGCACATTGACATACGCCACCACTTTGTTCGTGACAAGGTGCGCCTGAAGAAGATTGTCATTGACTACGTGCAGACTAGCGAGATGGTCGCTGACGTGCTCACCAAGGGCACCCCGCAGCTGAAGCTCGAGTACTGCTCATCTAAGATGGGTTTATGCCCAAGGGAGGATGTGGAAATATAGGCATAAAACCTCATCTTAGAGTGTCTATGCTGCTTGTGACATGTGTCGTTCAAACTATGTAAAAATATGACTATCGTCCCGTTTGTTGTTGTCATACGTTTCTTTATAAATAAACTAGAATATTTATTGATATAAATAGCTGTTTACTTTAAAATATTCCACATTGTAGGTAGTAGGTTCTAAATGCATAAGTTTTATAAAATAACGGCCAACACAAAGGAACTCAAGATATACGTTACGTTGCAAGCAAAAATCGGAACAAACTATTAAATTGAACAGCACATCAGCTCGCGTGCACGAAAGTAGACTGGAAGGAAAGCGTGTGGCAACACTGTTGCTCAAGCCCCTGAATTTGTTGCAAAAATGCAACCAACTTCACGGCGACGTGGAAGCGTGAAACCTTGTCACAGTAGGCCTGTGATCCATTTCGCGCATCATGTCTTGTTACTTCAGTGTTATGTCGCTGTGAGATGATTTATTTGAACTTGAGATAATTTCAGTTGGCCGAGTAGTGTGAAAGTAATCTGAAAAAACGAATTAATTTAACCTGATAGAAAATAGAAAAAAGTTTTATTAATATCTGCCCTCACAAAAGATAACTATTTGCGTGATAGTATGAAATTTGAAAGTAGGTTCCAAAATTATTATATTTTGACTGTTAGAAATAACGTAATATATGTATCGTAATGTTAGCAACAAAATAAATAGGATTTTAGCAAAAAAATAATCGAGCGTCATGTGAATGAGGTAGATGACATCAGTAAAATATATTATTGTTGCATTACCAATGAACGAAACTCACGAATGTGTGAAAACATCAACTTTTTTGTTATTTTGTAAAGATTTTTAAACACATAAGTATGCAAATCTTATTTTTTCATCGTTTTATAAAAAGATTCCATATTGAAGAAAAGTTGCAGATTTGACTATAACATTATCATAACTATTCGCATGCAACCGGGTAAACAAGTAAGATTTCTACCGTTAATGTCCATGCCTGAATTTGAATACAATGTACCTACTCATAGTTACCAATGCGTCATAATATCATTACGTAATATCACATAAGGCAAAAAACATTCATATGCTCTGAAAGTACGTGCGGAAATGTAATTCTTTTTTGGTGTTTATGGAGTTTAAAACAATTTTTATGTTACTTTGAATTTCAGGCGTTGGTAATAAAACACTCGCCACCGCTCATTACTTAAGGTGCTTTGCATATTTGTATCATAAATAACTACTACCTAGCAATAAATAATTTTGCTTGCCAACGCATGTGGCTCAAAATAAATACTTAAACCGGGCATACTTCGGGAAAAAATGGGGCATTTTTGATAGATTTAGAACACTTATACACATAATCATCACTTTGTATTTCTAGTTTGATTCAGTTTAGTAAATAGTTAGGAAATTTACGAAGGTATACAAGTCACCCCAGGTTAACGAAATAAAAAGTGAAACACATCATAAAAAAAATTTTTTTTTAATTCGCCCCTCAATTTGAAAGTAACCCCGGTTATCCGTAATTCAAGTTAATCCTCATAAATTTTAGATGTATCATTTAATTGGCTTCCTTCGTCATCTCCTGCGATTTCTTAAAATACATGTTTACAGTGAAAATGTTGTTATAAAAAGACTCAGCAGCATTGAGCAGCAGCTCCCAGTCTCGCAAAAAATACTGATAAGCTTATTTTTCGATTGGATTATGACGAATTTTCTTGTCAGTAGACAAGAAACAGTTTTTGTGGGATCATTGCGTACCACATGGCTTGCTGGTAATGTTAACATGGTGTACCGCCGGCCGCCCACGTGGGCTGCTGTAGAAGTTAATAAAGTTGTTCAGTTTTAGGACGTGGCGCTCGCCTAAATCTCTTTAGTGGCCTGCCGGCAACCCACATGGCCTGCTAGTAAAAGTCGCCCTAACCACACTTGGCGTATTGCAAAAGGAATAATGTGGTCTGCCGGCCGCCCACATGGCCTGCCGGTAAACCTCAAAAATTTTCAGTGGCTTGCTCTATTGGAATTTTTGTGGGCGGCCGGTGACCCACGTGGCGCTGAGAGTGTTAAAATACTTAATACAGTCACATTGTATGTTGATAAAGATTGTTTACAATTTATTTCGGAAACATCTCTACTATTGATGACTAACGTATTGTATCAGTTTGTTTATATTCGCGTACGATCATAGTAACTATTACTTCATGCAAACATCACCACAGAATAATTAATAAGTAATACTGCTGACATCACATACCTAATCGAGATTCAGAGAAAAGTTGCAAACGCGCTGTGATCTAAATATTTAAGATCTTAGTATTCCAAATACGCGGTAGTCAAGCAACTAAGTAATACGTGGGTGTATCGGATATGGACCTAATTAATTATTCAGATTACACAAAACATACCAGAAATAAATAGCCCTTTTTGAGTAGATTAGGTTAGACTTTGTCGTTTCTTCACACGGTTTATCTTATAAGCACTTACTAATTTATATTTACTTAAACGTGAGACGATGCTGTGGAAATATTTTCTATTCGATTTTTCATTGGTCATGCAAGTGCACAACTTCGACTACCGTAGTCGGAGTTCTTAAACTAACAAAAATTCTAATTAGTTACGTGAAGAGAAATTTCCAAAAAGATACACAACTTCAATTAGGTAGTGAAATGTTATTTATTCCATAGTGACGAACTCTAGTTATTTAAAAAATCTATGGGTATGTTGTTTTTCTTAATTCTCCGGAAAGAAAAACCCGCCGGAAGAAACCTTATTTATTTTTGTGTTAAATATAAGTCGTATATCAACCCTATGCTCGTATACCAAGCCAAGCCAAAATGCGACTTGATATTCCCAGATAACGCAGAATATTGCTTAGTAGCATCATGGGAGGTTGTGTACGTTATATAATCGAAAATGCCTAAATTCATTCCGGATGAACAATTATCTCACATTATTTTAGTTTGTCTCATGTATTTCCTACGCGGACATAACAAGCATTGTCTTGCGTGCCCGTTCGTAACTTTAATGAAGTGCGCTGCACTTATCATTTTACTTCGTGCATACGAGTATTGTATAGTTTCCTTTACTTTAGGAAGTTTGCATGGGAAACCTATGTTATGGCATAGGCCTTATTTTAATTGAAGTGAGCTTTAAACACAGACTATAATGTATTGACACCCTTAATGTCTACGACGATTTTTTAGACGGGTTATTTTATTACTTTATATAAAAAAAAAATAGTTATGCGAGTACACTCCGTAAATAAAACCTACATAGAATAGAATTTTGTACGAAAGTCAATAGTAATATTATACTTAGGGTTGTCACGAGGCCACGTTTTACAAACGTGACAGACTTTTCTTACTGTGCTTTGTCTTTATGTGGAAGCGTTCGACTGTGTCGATTAGGTATTAGGTATCTTACGACAATTGCAAAGAAAATTCAGAACCGATAACATTGAGTGCCACAACTTTTATGGTAGCGAACATCAGAGAAGAGCATTTACATAACCATGGAAGATGTATTTAGTTAATAGCATTACTTTTGTCATCATACAAAAAAAGTACAGGCGGAAATATTGGATTCACCTGTTAATTTAATTAAACCGAATAAGTTGAAGCCAAATCGAATACGCCAGTACCATATGACGGCAATAAAATTTCGTCAGTATCCTGACAGGTTCTTCGACTATTAACCACAATAAAACTCTATTTTGATTAAATTGCTCTTGGATTTCATAGGCATCAAAATAATTGTGACCATTGAAGGTGCGGAGTTAGGAAAAAAATTGCAAGTAATTCACACAATTTATGATTTGCTATTACATGGAAATAATTGCTAGTGGAACATATTATTATCAGTTCCAATAAATGCCCGTGTGCCGGTAACGCACTGTATACATACATGGCCCGTTTATATACTGTTGTCTTCAACAATATTTCTTGTTTGCAGACATAATGCTTTCATCGGTTGCCCAATGAGTTACATTACCATCCGATAACCGATTACGTTTTAAACTTGTTCTTTATCGCATAAACGGCTTAACAATTTGGTTAGTTAACAACACGTGCATGTACAAAATATTAACAGTTACATCGGACACATAATTTTGACAGTAAAATACAAATAGCTTGTGGGCTTTGATATACCGATTTCGAGAATTAATTAATTTTCAAGTGACCTTTGTTTGCTGTAGGCGTCAATAGACTATTTACCATCAGATAGGCGGGTCATACACACTAGAAAAAACAAAAGTCGTCCCTTCTGTGGTCAATAGTTAACGGCTTATGTGCATGTAAGCTATGCTGAGGGCTGGCCAGTACTTTGCACAACGCGTTAGCGTTGCTATACAGCGTGGCAATGCGGCCAGCCTTCTGGGCACACTCCCCATCGGCACTGATTTAGAAGATATTTTTTATTTATAAGTAACTAGCTTTTAGTTTTTAGTAGCGTTTAGTTTATTTTATTTTTTTCTTGCAATGTCCTTTTTTATGTTGTTGTTCGATGAATAAATGATTTACTTTATTTTATTACGTGGATTAATAGAAAGGGAGACGCTGCACGCTGTTGATGCGGGTTACTAGTCCAATCTAAAATTAAGCTTTGTAGCCCTTAACTTTTAATATGTCCACAGGGAAGACGCGAACCTAAATCTCTTTATGACCCAGGCCGTACGCTTAATGGCCACTTAAAGTAGTTTAAAATGTTTAAATATGAGATTTTGCATTACATAAATTTACACTAACGTGAGACATACATTTAATTACGCTTAAGTAATAAGAGAATAACGGTTGACACATGAAAACAACATGTCGCAAATAGTGACTTTTCCGAGTGTGAACACTGTGAACCGTTATTCTCTTATTAAGATTTTGCAGTCTTGAACCACAAGTGTCAATTTATGACGTCACGTATTCCAATATGGCCGATGGTAACGACCATACAGGTTTACCTATAAAACCTGCTTATTACTTTATTTGTTTCTGTTTACGATTTTTTCTTTCGTCACGCAGGCACAGGCAGGTTTTGTGACTATGTGTATAGACTAGTCTAGCAAAGTAAGAACTTTTCCTGTATATTTATATATGGGTTTATTGGCGGTTATTAGTGTTTTTTATTAGCTTTGCCTGTAGTTCGATCTGCGTTGCACTAAAAAAAATTACAAAGTCAAACATACTCAGGTACCTAACTACTTAGTTATAGATTTTTGAAGTATTTGACATACTAAGAACTACTAAGAACTGAACTGAACTGAAACATGAACCCCTTAGCTCCCTGGATTCGCTGGCCCTTCCATGTCGTCTCAAGTAGGTCGGTCTTACTCGAGGTATCTTATCTAGATGATCCATGTACAACAATTAATACACCTATGTAAAAAAAATCCTTGACGTCTTAGTCAAAACATATTCACATTTGCAAATTCGTTGTTACTTCTGGTACATTACTGCTAATTTAATGATGTTTATTAAATAAATTCGAGTAGAAATGGACCGCGATGGTCATTTTATTTTAAAAACCGGATCCCTGAAGAAACTTATTGGAAATTCCTAGTCTATGTTGTCCTATAGTCCCATCTGCACCACGGCACCCGGTTCGACCTATAGACACATTGCTTGTCCGTAATTCTACGGTACCTCGATGATTAGTAAAAGTACAAACCAGCATCGTTATGCAAGACCTAAATGCTTGGGCAGCCACTTTGTAATTGAAATTAGAACATGCTCACTGTCGCTCCACACGCGATTCAATAAAGTATTGGACGTGCCAAATAAAATAGTTTGGGTTTTTCTCCATTTCCAATTATCATAAAACTTCACATCAGTTTTTCTAATCATCACTTTTTCTTTTTTACGTTTTCAACCCCTATGTCTCCGCCATTTTGAACTCTTATGTATGATGTGCCAATCCATGTAAATTAATTAATCCGAATTGTGGTTGAGTGTAATGAATGCGAGTGAGTATTCATAAATTCATCATTACAATAATGTATAATCATTATTCGTCAATTCGTCATTCATTCGATCGGATTAATTTAGTCGTCTTCTACATAATGTCAGTGCTAACTAGTTTCCTCGGCAGTTTGTTTATCGGATATTCGGATCGATATGTATCCATCCAAACGTGACAGTGACATCAAACTTGATAGATTTTTTTCTTTTCTGATGGAATTTACTTACACTATTTTATAGTTATGTAGATTAATAAGTTAGGAACCCGCACGGCGTTATTAAACCTGCCTAGTCGGTTTTTGGAAAAAAATAACTCTTTCTGTTTGTGAACGAATCACTAATAACTCTTCTTCATCGACTCTTAAGGCAAGCAAGATTCAGTGTTTAAAACATCTTCAATATCTTTTTAGACTGTCAAACCTTTAATGATGTAATTATCCTAACACTGCAAGTACATTTACTTCATAGCCCGTAATGTCTGTGTTTATTTTCATTTCACTAACTACTTGTTCCACAAACGTATAGGAAGTGTTGCGAGCACGCGACCTGTCTCTGTGTGCTACTCTTACACTTGCGTCTGTGTGCGTGCAACCATATGATTTGCTCTTGCGCAGCAAAAATGCTGTAATTTATAAAACATGTGCGGTCTAATTTGAACTTTACCCTTATTTAATTAGGTTTAAATTACTTTAAGCTCACGTGGTGTTGGTGTTGTTATGTTGTTAAGGAGCGGTGAACAGTCCTTGCATAAAAGGACGCAATTTAGTCGAGAAAACATGTCGCTTATGTCCTTTTTGGCCAAGGAGGAGTGTAGTATCACGTGCATCGGAGGTATTGATTAGAGCAGATACATCAGTTTCTTTATTAGGGAAATTGTTGGGTTACTCGTGCAGAAAAACTGACGCGAAATTTCTATTAACGAAATTGGTAAAGATATGGTGGGATTTCACTTTTTAGCATGAGATTGTGGCCTCGAAATCGACGGGCAATTTTATACTTTAATAAACCATCACTGAAGTTTTATTTTATTTTTTTAGTAAAGTGGCTTTGAAGGGAATTTACAACAATAACATAAAATTGTGATATGATTAAACATGATATTTTGTAAACAATGAAATAATATGTCACTATAAAAACACTAACATAATCTTTTGCTTTTTTATGTTCGTCAAACAAACAAAGGACATTCAAATCCACAATTTTCTGTTTATTTTCGTTGATTTTGGCCGGGCAGAAGTTGACCCTCTAAAAATAATAAACGAGCAATGTTTTGTACCTACTATATTTACCTATTTGATTATAAAGGGTTCTCGAGAACGATTCAAATGAATTAAATCATATTATATGTTATTCTGATGACAGGAGTTTATCGGGGAGAAAACAACAGAGCTATAGGTGTTCTTTCTGGGAAAATTCTCGCTAAAAAAACTCTGTCTTCCAGCTACTGATCACCACTAGGTCAAATAATTATTAATGATTAGTATGAACTGTATGATACATTGTCATTTTGAAAGTAATTCCGATTCCACTGCAGGTACTATTGACCTAAGCAGAATTTAACAGAAAGTATAACAAACTAAATTACCTACATTTGCACAGCTGCAGAATCGTATTGGTTTGTCCAATTTATTTGTACTTTAATTAGTCTATGTCATAGTTGTTTAATACTGCTCAATCGCCTTTTAATTGCACAGTTGTCAAATGTGGGCTTTTAGGAACGACATCCAGTTTTACAAGGTTCATTAAATTAATGAGGTTGTGAGATATCGGTATTGGGCACGTGAAATTGGTCTTGTAATCTCGTTTTGAAGGGGTCAAAACAATAGCGTTAAGACTTGATTTCTTTAACGAATGAGAGTGTATTCTAAAAACGGAAAAATGCAAACTTCCGCATTGCGTTACGAGCTTCTGAGAATGCGTTGTGTTGAGAGTAGTTGACCTACATATATGTCTCTATAGTTCTCAACACCACGAATCTTCAAGTCGTTAAAGATTGGACAACGCACTTGTGATTCTTCTGGCGTCGCAAGCGTCCCGCTGCTGTGGTGTGTGCTTACCATCAAGCTGTTTTTTTTACCTCGTAACACGACCACGCTCCATTATTGAGCGGCTTCAACCGAATCTGAGTTGTGAGTTTTGTTGCCACTTCACTAAAGCTTAGCCTAGCTGAGAAGAGTCGAGCAACAAACACAGCTAGGCCCGACCTGGGTCGGACTGACTACCCTGTATGCGGCGGTACCGTGACGAATCAAGCAGATGGTAAGCTTGTTTGCCATCGCCGATCGTCGTATAAAAAACTGTCTTTAAAACAATGTTAACGTGCCATTTTACCAGCCAATTGCACAAGTGAGCCACCGCGGTTCAAGGCTCATCTAATGACCGCAGCTTGCAACATTATGCTGACTAGTAGTTGCATTTATTTTGGCTCATCGATTATTTATTGACAAACGTGCGTTTCGACATTGAGATTAGCTAAAAGAACAATCAGGTTTTTTAAAGTCTTTTTAGTATGCTGTTTATGTGTAGGTATGTATGTATATCGACATATTGTGAGTTTATATGTGGGCGATATCAATATGTTTCGGGCTCTTCATAAGTTCTTTTAATTATTATATTGATTGATAATGGGCATTAATTTCAGCAACCAGCTACAAAATGAATTCATTATTCTTAAGTCTGAAGTTGAAATATTAACGGGTCACTCACGCCGAATATTGAAAATATCGGGCGATATTCGACGTTAAAAACGTGAGTGACCCGTTTATTATATTTTAATATATCTGAGACTCATGGGAGTAAAAATCTCCCATGAGTCTCAGACATATTAAAAAAAACTGAAATTTGTTTATTAGTTAAGGAACGACATGATATTTTTAGTAAAAAAAGTGACTCAAAACTTAATCTAAGATCCCATTATAAATATGATGTGTGTACAACCAGGCCTTCGAGTTACATAATTAGCAAGAGTACCTATGCTACTGGAATCAGAATATATAATAACTTACCTGTATACATTAAATCACTCGACAATTCTAAGTTCAAAAGGAACTAAAGGAATGGCTGGTAAATAAATGCTTTTACAATCTTAACGAATATTTCGTATAGTTAGAAGTGTTAGAACTACAATACAAAGGATAAAGTTTGATTTTAAGTTTAATAATATAATATTGTACGCCCGAAATGGGCAAACTGTTGATACCCTTCAATGTATGACATTTTAAGATCTTATGTACACAGTTTGGACAATAAATGACATCTATCTATCTATCTATCTAAAAAACCTTATGAAATTCGTAACTTGCATACAGAATCCATAAGATCCTGTTCTGAGTTTTCAGTTTGTGTGTTTGTCCATTATAAATTACTTAGGGAGTCTTAAATTATCCACAATACTTTAAAAGGTCTTCTTAAAACTTTGAGACCAACTAACCATTTATATTGTAAACAAAATCTCACTTGTTAGAATATCAGTTGTTAAAAAGATATTCTTTTGTTCTACCTACAGCAATTTAGAATCATTAAAGGCTGGCTTCTATAAGTGCCTAGGTACCTTAAGTATGTCGGTAAGTTTTTATATTAAATATGGACACGGCGGAGTTACCAAAATGAAATCTGACATTTAGATCTTTATAAAAACTGGTCTAAGACCAAACAATATCGACTATATTACCAACAAAGCTCATAAATAACAACGTTTAAACCTAGATCAAGTTTATGTTCTAAACAGGTAATTTCGAGCTCAAATTTCCGGGTTGTCACAGCAAGCGGCCATTTTGTCGCAATGGGCGATAAGAGTGAATTTCACCAAACGGGCATTTTTGTCCAATTCCCATGGAATTTAGAAATACCAATAATACATAGAAAATTCTATGCTGATAATTTGATAAAAAAATTAATAAACACAAATTTTCTTACGGGGTACTTATACTTATAAAATTACGGAAGTTATTACAATTTGAAAATTTGACCTGGGCACGGGAATTTATCTGTCCATGGGAATTGCCTTTTCTTAGAAAAAATTGTATTAAAATTATTATTTACCATCTAATTTATCAAGAATTATAAAGTTCAGTTGTATCGAAGTTATTTAGCCTAATTTTACCAATCATGGGTCACTCTTTTCAAATATTTAAGAAGCTAAGTGTAATTGTAGCAGTTGGCCTGTTTTCTTTAAATAAACGCATAAACTATAACTCTAATCGTTATACTTAGTACAAATTATATTTATTTATGCATTTCATCCATAATTATTGTTATTAAATGAGGTTTATTAACAAAATAAGTCACCCTTCCCAATTCCCGTGTCCCAAAATCAGCTGTTTTGGGTAAACAAGCTATGGGAATTAGGACACGGGAATTGGAAATCTATATAAAAAAAATCATAAAAAATTCAAATCGCATGTTAATAATATTTTAAGTTATCGTTTATATAGAGACACCAAAGTGCTTTATAATGCATACATATGTTAATGATTACTTATGTAAAATTTGAATTTCTAAGGGCCACCGAAATTGCAAGCAAAAGCAAAAAAATTGTCGCCCACCCAGAAACCGAAGTACTTAGGTGGTTTACTCAAACTTAATGCGGTTTTCTATATATACATTTTTTATATATAATAGCTGACATTTGAGAGCACATGTGAAGCAGGACGCGAAGCTGATCAAATGTAAACGATGACTGCCAGGGACCTTTGAATTTTGCCGACAAAATTTAACTCTCGCGCTCGGACGATTTTTAAACATCAATTACAAGTTATTCACCACAGTGAAGTGAATAGTGTCTGTGCTCAGTGATAGTAAATATAATCGAGTTAAAGTTTTTGACACGAAATCAGTGATTCTAATGTACAGTTTTTGATAGGAATTTTTGATTGATTCAAAACTCGATGCCGGACAGGGCACGGAGTCTTAATTTGAGCGTTTAGGTATTTTTTAATGCATTTTAAAAACAAATTAGTCCGTGAATTTGAGTGGACCTCAACGTGGAAACATGTATTCTTTATGAAAAAAAATAAATGGTACGTATTATCTCATGCTACACTACGATTTTCAGCTCGGACACAAAAAAAATCGAGTATAGAAAATGACCCATAAATCGATAATTGTCAATTGTCTGAGACCAGAGATTTTCTCCGCAAACCGCGATCTATGTGCTTGCGCAGCCATAAAGTCAAATGATCGCGCAATTTGATTTGTATACGGGTATTTTACGCCTTCTAATTCTAACGTGTACGCTATTTTATTAAATAAAAGGGTTAAAAATTTACAGGAGTCGACATTGAAAACCATGCACCTAGTGAAAAAATCTACAAACACACTGACTTAATGACAATAGGACGTACCTGAGAGAGTAAGTACAAGTTTTTTTTTAACTGTAGGAACGTTAGGTATTTTATACATCAACAAACAAACAAAGAAAACAAAATGATGTAACTAAGTGATGAAAGGCAAAATGCGTAATATTTAGGACAATTCGAGTATGAACAAAGTAAAAAAATAAAATACGAGTATCTCAAAAAAAATTGAAAATATTATAGTAGAAGATTTTGTATCTATAATAAATAAATAAAATAAATATTATACTTTGAGGGTTAAAAGTAAAAAGTTTCTTCCAGGGATGTATCTCCGGCTACGCGACTCATTTCCGCACACTCACACACAGAGATACACACACACAGACGCGCGACCATGTGCGCGGGCGCTCACTTTCGATCGTTGACTCGAGGCTAAAACGTTGCGTTTTGCTCTTGTTTTCATTATATGTAGTATTATAATGTGCTGATTCTGTTTAGTTACTTAGGTAATTACAATAAATACAGGTATGTTATGGCGATGTTTTTTGAGCCGACTTTTCGTATCGACTGCATTTGAATTTTCAGTGATACTAGAAAAGTTTTTGTATTATGTTCCAAATTTGAATTTTTTAAATTATCAAATAGAAAATCGTAATTATTTTAATGTTACTGCTGTCAACCGTCTACCACAGATAAGAAAGTTTTCATAAATAGTACAAGCTTTGCTTAGTTTGGGACTAGGTTGATTTGTGTAAGATTGTCCACAAATATTTATTTTATTTATTTATTTATTTTAAATAGGTACATTGATTGTCATAAATGTCATAATGCTGGCCTACGGTTTCTTAACGCATTTAAGAGGATTTATGATATGTGTGTAGATAAAAGTACTATAGGTACATGTGTTTTATGTTTGTTACCACTTTACCACAGAGGTGACTACCTAACTTTAGAAAATTACGATGCGTATAACTTTACGTAGGTACGTTTAATCGTTACAATGTTACGAAAACTCCCTTCTGATTTTATATCTAAGTAGGCTGATCGATCAAACTACGTGCAGTGCGGGCAATGCCGCAGGCACAAGCTATTAGTGATATTTAAAAGTCAAGATAATGAACCAAGAATGCCAATTTTTGACACAAGCTTTGATTGACAGCTTGAAAAACTTAATAAGCAGGGAGGTACTCAAACCGAAGGTCGCGTCGCGACGCATTATCGTACGAGAAAATTCCCGATGCTTGTGCAAACGAACATGTAAGTAAGGCCATTGGCAGCATTTCCAATTTCGGAATCAAATTATGGCTGATAATTATGGTCTGAATTCTGTCTTTTTTTATGAAGAATTTCAGCACTTTTAAAAAGGTTTTCTGCGATGTAAGTTAATGTCGTAATGGTTTGGCAAGGGAGGTGCCTTGGAGGATGGAACGGCCCCTGGTCTGGGATGCTACATGTGTAGACACTCTCGCACCGTCCCATCTTCCAGGTACCAGCAAAAATGCTGGAAATACCGCATCCACAGCAGAAGACCTCAAACGCCGCAAATACGCCACCCTCGGTAGTGGTTACATATTTGAGGCGTTTGGGGTGGAGACGCTGGGACCATGGGGTCCGAGCGCGCGCCGCATTTATGAAGATTTTGCGGCGCACCTGATCGAAGCCACAGGGCCACAGGTGACCAGAGGGCTGGCCAATACTTTGCACAACGCGTTAGCGTTGCTATACAGCGTGGCAATGCGGCCAGCCTTCTGGGCACACTCCCCATCGGCACTGATTTAGAAGATATTTTTTATTTATAAGTAGCTTTTAGTTTTTAGTTATTTTATTGCAATGTCCCTTTTTTTAGTGTTCGTATACAATTGGTTATATAATATACAAATGTGCTAAATACTAGCCGAAAATGGGTCCCAAATTATACTAACTACTGCGTTTCACTGATTGAATGAAAGATAAATAGGTAGGGGACGTAGCGCTCACAAAACTCAATTTCCACTGTAATGACGATTTAACGCCATGGCTTAATAAGCAGGTGACTTATACTAGCTCTGGCTTGAATATGGATATTTTTGACTCTTAGCCACGAATCTTATATATTTGTTCAGTTAAATCTTATAAACCTCTTCTCTTGGTTTTGTTATATATTCCAAAGGTTCTTATACCGAATCATAAAATCGTAAGCATTATCCCTAATAGGTAGGTGTCCATCAATGTACAAGTTCTGTGCATAAATATGAACCCGGTTGAAGTGTCTGAGGCAATGGCTGGTCATTTTCCAGTCACTTAGCGCTAAGCGATGAATTTGCATAAGCTTTGTTGCACAGTCGTGTGAAATTTCGTATTGAATGTAAGTACGGTTGAACTTTGTATCAAACATGGTTACCAAATTGCGGTTATGTTAGAAAAATATCAGGATAATTTTAAGAGTGCCGTCAGGTCTTTTAAGGCACTAGGAGACATAGGAGCTTTCTCTGCTTTGCCTTAATGTCAACTGGTTTAGAATGCTTTATGTTATTAAGTCCGCCTTTTGTTCTATAAAGTTTTCTTTTGTGCAATAAAGATTAGATAAATAAAAGCTTTATGTAACGTGTTTTTTTTTTTTTTTTATTTATTTACCAAAAAAAGTTAGATACAGTTTTACATTCATATTAGTTCGCCAAACACAACGTTTATTGTACATGTCAATTACATACCGGATAAAGTTAGTCCGACCCAGGTCGGGCCTAACTGAGTTTTTCGCTGGACTCTTCTCAGCTAGGCTAGGTTTAGTGAACTAGCGACAAAACGTCCAGTAGTTCGATTCCACTGACACCTCCGAATCCTCCGATTCGGTTGAAGCCGCTCAGCTCAACCAATCTCACTGGAGCGAGTATTCCAGTGTTTAAACCACCCGCGGTCGTGTCGGAGAGTTAGACGTGGATTTTCCCCAGGCCACTCTCCAACCGCGACCTCCTGTCACTTTATTGGGCCCGGCCTATAAAGCCACAGACAGTTTAAAAAAAAACCGGTCAAGTGCGAGTCCTACTCGCGCACTGAGGGTTCCGTACACACTTCTTGTATATGTAGTTGTGTACCGACAATGATGACCCGTCCCGACCCCATTAATTCAGGAACAATCTTTAAAAAATATGACAGCACCATCTATCGGCGCATTGTGTTACTAATTTGCGCGACTGAATAACTTAGTACGTATGTTGGTTTTTCAAGGATAATTCTTTATCACATCAACCGATTTCAATAATTGTTTTTTTATTTGAAAGAAGGTATTTTTAACGTAATTTTGTAAATTTAAATATAAAACAAAAATATATACAAAGGTGATTAAATTACAAACTTAGTATAGAAGAGTTTTTTGATGATTAAAAAAAAAGAAAAACTAGATAGGGCTATGGCCATATTTTTCCTGTAAAATATACATACATATTAATGTTGTGTAATAATTTCAAATTTTTTTCTTCGTAAACTTCGGTGATAAGGGGGGGGGGGGGGGAATGGTATTTTTTTTTACATTTTCCCTCGTAAATCGAAATTTCCCCAAACGAAAAAAAAAACTAAAAATTGTTTCAGAATGTACAAGTCAAGCCCTTTCATATGATACCCCACTTGACATAGTTGCCAGACTTTAAAATTTTGAACCCCCTTTTATCTGTCATTATTCACAGAAAATAAAATAAAATAATATAAAAAACCATCTTCTATGTATCTGGGTTACCCTTGTTTATAACTATTCCAAATTTCAAATCGATAGGATAAGTAGTTCCTGAGATATTTAGCGATGTGACAGACAGACAGACAGACAGACAGACAGACAAAGTGAAACCAATAGGGTTCCTTTTTTACCTTTTTGGTACGGAACCCTAAAAACCACTTCCTCGGATACCGTACCATTAAGCACTTGACCAATAGCAATGTCAAAAACATACAGACGAATTGAGAACCTCCTCCTTTTTTTGAAGTCGATTAAAAAGTAGTCCCATTGAATCCAACCTGATTATATGAATCGACATTCCTACCATTCAATTACGTCTTTACTTTTCCATAGCCTACGTCTTTGTCTGTATTTTGTAACCGCCATGATTATCATTGATTATGTGTGTCCGTCACCTACTTGCTCATGTGCGGGAAGTCTTGCAATGTGTCGACAGCGTAAACAGACGCCGGTTTTGGTTGTAAACGATGTTTAGCTACTATTAGAGGGCGGTTTTTATTGCAGAATTTAGCACAACCATTGGCTATAATGTACATCTTGAGCACAACCCTTTGATTTGGCAATGTATTTCAAATCGGGTCAATGTTGTAAGTTCACACTTCACACATCGCTTACTTTAAGGAACCTAATCCCAATAAGGTCTAGTTTCCCCTTCTGAGAAGCTCAGCTGGCAGTTGCTTGTCACTTGTGAAAGACTAGTGCCTACCCTATTACTCGGGATTAGGAAATTAGTAGACCCCGGGCTCCTTTAGAATGCAACTGGGATGACGTTTAATTGATGAGGATGGAAGACACAAATGACAGGCCAAGATAAAATAGTCGTAACGGTTGTCATGATTTGATTGGTCTATTTATAGTATATTGGTCTACTCATAGACATATAGTTACTACAATTGCATTACTACACTCGTAATGCTTTTGTAAAGAAGGTATTAGCATGCTAAATTAGTGTTGCACCTACCCGAGGAGCCACACAAAGTGGGAGTCCCGCAGAGCGGGGGCTCGCATCCCGTATGGTTGCTCTTATGAATGTGCACGCGCAAGAACGAAAATACTCAAACGAAATCGGTGATGAAGGCCGTAAGTTCATGAATAATATAACGGTATTTTCTTCCATCGTCTACATAGAATTTAAATAGGTACCTACTTAGTTAATTTTAATAATACCACCAACGGATATTCTCAGACATAAATTACATGCACATAAAGTATAGTCAGTAATGTGGATGTCAACTGTATACAATTTTGTGGAGGTGTAAATGCATTACTTCACAACGAGAGTGAGAAGTTGCATAGGTACATATAGATAGACATACATATATAAATACAATGCCCTGCCCACACGTCGCTTGTCGACTAATAAGCGCCTAGTTGGTATGTTCCGGTTGTGACTCCGTTATAAAAGGAAGAAAAAATATTATGTAGCACGCAAACTAACACACATATAAAAACAAGTAGGTACTTATATATCTTAACCCCTTGTACCTAGTCAAAAAATATTACACTCCGTTTTTTGGGTAGTCGAGCAAAAAGCAGTAATACTGCAAAGTAGTATAAATACTATAAATGATTATGTCTAGCTTTTGCGAGTTTTGTTTAATGATAATGAATATATTTTTACTGTTATCAACTACTATATATACTTATTATATCGAGGACGAGTTAAGTGTGACTGATATAGGTAAAGTAAACGTTCGAAGTAAATGTTCGACACATTAATAGATGACAGCTATTGATCACATCTGTCACTATGACATAAGATTAAAAGTGCGACGTATTGGGTCTATAATATCGAGCACCGGGGCATTCACTTTATACAGTCGAGGGCATACATATATATATATATTTTTGGACTTTATTACAATGGAATATGTATTTAAATATGTATACATATTGATGCCCTTGACTGTACCTACTAAAAACCGAACGGATGTGATTTATATCTCCATCGTTGCCCCGCAATCAAAAATGATAATAACTTACCGAACGCGCCGTGAATTATGTAATCCGAATGTGAACTTTGAGTAAGGGGGTCAATGCTAAAGAGCAGTGTGGAGCCGACTCCGCTCTCGGTTACTCGCCACTTTCTAAGCAGACAATAGAGCAAAACTGTACAAAAAATAGATTATGTCAGCTTGTTACTAATTCGAAAATAATGGAGTTTTGTGACGGAGTTTTATTAGGGGGATTTTTGGTGTTGAATAATGATGTGATTTATTTAATTAGTTAGTTATGGTGTTGATATTTATTTTTTAATGTCACGACCTGGGCAAACAAGTAGGTATACGGCCTACGGACACAGTAGCTTATTTAAGCGCCAGTGGAGTCTCATCACAAAATGAGTTGCGTTGTTGGGACCGCTTTTTGAGTGTCGAACGCTCGACTTTTCATTTGACAGCTGTCAAAACATCATAGTTTTTCGACAGATCTCGAGTGAAAAGTCGAGAGCGTTCGACACACTCAAAAATCGGCCCCCCAGTATGGAAATTGACTGAACTATCCAAGGTATACGACGACCCCTTTAGCCTAGTTGGTTTGGTGGGTTGGACCCTGCCTACGAAGCTGGAGGTCCCGGGTTCGAATCCCGGTTAGGGTATTTATTTCTGTGATGAACGCGAATATTTATTCCTGAGTCTTGGATGTTTTCTATGTATTTATGTATATATTTATCTCCGTACGTACCTAGCTCAAACGACCCAAAAAATCTTGTTTGTTTTAGGTAAAGAAAGAAATACAGTACAAACATAAACATAACACCACAATACAGAACATAGCCAAAAAAATGGCCCCAAATCAGCATAGTGCTAGCCATTGGCTAGCGCTGGTCTTCCTTTGGGACCACGTACACGTTCACACGTTTCGTTTGGGTACACTTTCAATTAATTACATGAACTGAGATAACTATCGATTAGTATATCACAAAAACGTAATGTATACTATTAACTGGTTAGTTCCAGTTAATCTTCACTATCATTACTATCATTAGACTTGAATGTAATAATTTGCTGATTCAAACTCAAAACAATGACATAATGATTTCGTAATACCAACTCCTTTCGTAGATGTTTCTATTGAGATGATTTTGACACTGACAGTTTCAAGATAAATGTATGTTGTGGTTGTGTTGTGTAATGTGAAGAAAGTATGGCGATTATTTGATTAAAATATAATTAAGGAAGTGGATATGCAGGTACGTATATAATGATTTTTACGCGATCATACGCAATAGGTCGGCGTCGCTAATGCGGAGACTGAATGGCAGCGAAAATAGCATCCTGAAAACGTTTGTTGGTAAACTGGATTCACCAATACCGAGACACTGGAACAAACTGCACGTAGGACTACCCAGTGTCGAGGGATAAGTCGAAATCGAGTATAATGTGTAGTGTGTATTTACATGTTTATCTTTTAGTCACCCTAACCCTAGTATATAAGTAGTTATGTAAGACATGCTAACAAACTATGGATCGTTTTGGTGTGCAATAAAGATGATTGATTGATTGATTGATTGTTTATATTGTAAATTTATTCTAAGTTATTTATAATTTGATAATGTTCTTCTTGATAATAATAGTCATTAAAGTATTTTTAGTTTAATTAATGTCGGTCATAGGAATAATACAAAGTTTATGTTGATTCTATGAGATTGTTTACGACGATGTTTCGCTACTATGTTTTATTGCGAAAAATCTTTGCAAAAACTATTTTTTTCGCTGATAACGTAATGACAATTTGCATAGCTAGTAAAAGACAATAATCTAGTGCCCATTCAAATTTAGATAGTCATCAATAATGTTTATTATGAATGTAGCTTAGTTGCCCACGACTTCCTTCGCTTGGAATTAGGGTTACCTACTTTATATCGTTAAAATATAACATTTATCGTCAAGTATATCTTAGCCAATTTACACAAAACTATGTAAGTAATACTATAATAGTATTATTCTGTGACAAAACCTCAATGAAATATATAAAACTATATAAACCCTATAGCGTAGGTACACTGGTACAGAGTACGTATCCAGATAGACGTTGCAGAGTAGTGTTTATAAATAATATGTTAGATAAGAGAGCCACTCAGTTACCTAGTTCCTAAACTACAGTTTTTTTGGTATACATAAAAGCAACATGGTTTATAATTTAAAGTTTAAAAAAATACATCATAGGTGAACAAAACTCCTAATGAAAATTTTTTGAGAACCATATTCTAGATGTACTTATAGTAGAGGAATACAAAAGTACGCTTTTTCCGACTTTATCTCAATAACGTTAAGGTCCGAATGTGATGAACATTTTCACTTAGCAACTGTATCAATTGATAAATGTAAGTGTATTCGTGAAAATTGGATAGCAAATATGATTGCACAGATCATTAAAATTTGTCATTTGTAACTGTAGAATATGCTGAAACATTTAAGAACACGTCGATTCTACCTCTGCAACCTTTGTAATGCAGGGGCCTTAAAATGGCGCCTCATAAACATTCTTTAACATAATTGGCAATTAGCATAATGTCATTTTTAAAGTCACTGCTGCTGACCGCGGCTTCGATATTATTGGCATAATTCGGTCTTGTGGTAATATTCTATTAGATAGTAATATGGTTCATTGGAATAAAAGAAAGATCTCTGACGGAAGAAGCGTGGTATCAAATGAGTCGTTTTATTTAAAGTGAATTTACTTCCTTATTCTACAGTAGTTTGTCGGTGAAGAAACGTGAGGAAACCGGTATAATTTTATAATTTACCAAAGCCAAATCTTAGGATTAGGTAGGTGCCTATTTTCCAAAGACAGAACTATCGAACCTGCTCACCAAATTTCACCAGAATCGGTTGAGAAACTATAGAGGCAAGAGAACAGCCGGACATCCGGACATTTTGCCTAAACTGGTACGGTGGTTGGCGACGTGGTGGTTTTTGACCAAGCGAGCGAGTTTTTCTAAATTCAAAAACTCAAAATTCAAACATTTATTCAGCAAATACGGAAAAAAAGAGATGTAACTATTTATGGTCTCTGTCAAATATGAATATATGAAATTTATTTAAAATATCACCGAGATGTATAAGGTCTTTGCTCACTCAGTTACTATTATACTATTCTGTGGTTGCATATCGGACTTAACAGTCACCGAGCGGTCACCACTCACCAGGCGGCCCCGCAGGGACGAGGTAACTGACCTCGGTGCGGGGCGGTTCGTGTCCGTTCTGTATGTAATACTATTATTATACTATTCTGCGACTCGGTCAAAAAGCGCCATATTACCGCCCCCCTCAAGATCGTGCGACTCGTTTCAAAACTTATTGTTTGTCGTGTAATTACCGCGTTGGGCAACGACACGTCGCCAAGGTTGAGCATAGGAAGCTGAACATTACCTTAAGGCTTGATCACACACAGTGCGGAATGTAAGTATGATTGAAGCCCCACTCGCGCCGCGCAGCGTTTCTCTTCCTTTTCCATCATATCTTCTTCAATTTTTTTTATAAAACGACGGGGGGAAACAAGCGTACGGTCCATCTGATGGTAAGTGGACACCGCAGCCTATAGACGCTCACAACTCCAAAGGAGAACGTGCGCGTTGCCGACCCTTTACAAAATAACCCTCTCTGTCTTCTTCGTCTCTTTCCTGTATTCTATTTAAATAAAAAATAAATAAAATAAATATTTTGTGACAATCTTACACAAATCAACCTAGTCCCAAACTAAGCAAAGCTTGTACTATGGGTACTAAGCGACGATATACATACTTATATAGATAAATAAATACTTAAATACATAGAAAACATCCAAGACCCAAGAACAAATATTCGTGCTCATCACACAAATAAATGCCAAATAATTTTTAGTTTCTTCTTTCTTTTGTCTTGACCTTGGCATGGCCCTAAGGACGTGCCGAGCGCTTGTCCACTCGGGGTCTATGATGGTAGCGTGATAACGTAATAAACAATAAGATAAAGCATGTGTTATTTTCTGATACCACTCGATAGAAAGTGACAGATGGTTTATCTTGTCGTTTATCACGCGATCATAGACCTCCAGAAACAAGTATGTAATTGGCACCAAAGGTGGCCAAAGTTGATGATTACCTAACTTTTTATAAAAAGTCGCGCAGCGTGTGTGGCGTCGCTAACCTGCCACTATACATTCCGGTACGCAGCGGCTGTGTAACCAAACCCTTACCTTACTTACACGCATTCGGGTATAGGGGACGAGGTCTTGGATGAAGTGGCACCGTTTTTTACTAGTAGCTCTCCAGTATTTTCCTAAATTACCAGTAACTGAATTGGCAAAAAAAATCCATATCAAACCTGCTCACAAAATTTCACGATGAGATCGGTTAAGAAATGCGTCCTGCCTGTCCTCAAAATATCAGTTGAGTTATTTTCCATACGACGGTTCGTACGAGTAGGTATAAAATTGTTATGACATAATTCTGTAGCAATTAGTGTGAGCCGTTTCTGCGAATTAGCGATGTCCGTTTTGATTTCTTTTCGGTTTCGTTGTGCTCTAATTGTATTTGTTCCCATGCAAACTCTCTCTATATAACATCCTTTTTAAAAACTAGTTAGCGTGGCATAAAAAAATAATGCAATCAATTTAGTTTATTTGCGTCCCGCAAATAATTGTAACAGCTGTTACAATTATTTTCGTCCGGAAATAATCATCGTATTTATGATTTATTTAATAGATATCTGAAAAAAAATCAGTGTAACAGGAACAGTATCAGTGTAATAAGATTAAAATCGCGGAAGTCCAAACTTACAGAATGTCAAGGATTGAACAAGAATTTGTGAAGACAACAATTATCTCTTTTTAACCGACTTCATTACAGTTCAAGTTCAGTGAGCTCTTCCTCATTATGATGTATACATTTAACTTAATTATTTTGATTACCTATCCATATGCCGTTGCAGTTTACATCTCATCATAAAGTTCTCTGTCATCATAAACTCCAAATTTGTATTTTGTCATATTATTTATTTGTAACAAAATCTAGTTAAGTTGCTCATATATATTGCTTTTGTTTCATACTTTGTTGTAAATTACTTAGGATAGGTTTCGCTCATTATTTGTAATCATGCTGTGCATGCATGTTTTGGGTGGCGTTCCATTCAACAACCTTTCAATAAGAAATAAGAAATATTTATTCGGGACAAAACAACTAACAAATAGGAAAGCAAAAATAAAAATAAACAAAAACAAGAAAGTTGTGTTGTCACGAAACGGTAACGAAACGGTCAATCATGTTATTGTTGCTACATAATGAATGTTACCTGTTTTGTGTGCCTTTTAAATAAATAAAAATCTCCGCTTATATATATTTGTGACCACAGAGACTCTTTACATCTCTGTAATATAGGATAAGTTCAGCAAATATGTGCCTAGGTATTTATCTGTTGGTTGATGTAGCTTTCAATTCAATTCAATTCAATTTATTTAAATCAGACAATGTCCATAGAATATGTTAGTAACAGATGCAAAAAATAAATCTTAAACCCTATGTTAGTATTACATTTAATTTAATTTAAATTAAAAAAAAAAAAAAATATTATACACATGACCCCCTCTGGAGTCCATGTGTATGGAGTCCCAGTGCCTCCATATTGTACTGGCCGGATACTCCACCAATACCTTCAGGAGACTGTTGGGTCTCTCTCTCTCTCTCTCTCTCTTTGTATACATACATGTTACTAAATGATATCATTGTAATTGTGACATGTTAAAGAGTCCTTGAGCCCTGCTTGCAGAATAAATGTGTGATTTTGAGCTGTAGTACCCGCAGTGCATTTGTTTTCGGCAGATTGATATCAGTTATAGTTTGATTACCTACAGTCAACATCAAAAACGTATACCTACCTATGCAAAACCGTGACAAAATATGTGAACATGACTTACATGACTTAAAAATTTGATTATCTATATTTTAATGAATTGTCTATATTTATACGTATAGGGGATGTTACAAGCCCTTATCAGTTATATTATTATATTATATTTATTATTATAAAAGGTACAATCTTATAAATAACGTCTGTTCTTCAAAACGGTATTCACAGTTTGACTGTGGGATCTGAGTCTCTTCGGTAACTATAAATTCACATATATAACTATTACTATGTGTCTACTATGCTATCTATAAAATACTTGAACAGTTTTCTTTTAAATATTGCCCTATTGGCCTCCAATCTGATATCTGCTGGCACGCAGTTTAAAATGTAGGGTAGGCGTTTCCGCAGGCATCTATCACCATAATAGTTGGTTACCCTTGGTATATCATACTTGCCCGCAGATACCGTCCTGGTGCCGTAAGTGTGACATACATGAGATAGGCCATGTTCTGGACTTCCATGGTTATGAAGAGCTAGGATGGAGTAGGAGGTTGAAGTAGTTGTTCTATTTAGGCCATCTTAAATGGGGCGTGTTAAGTAAAAATAACATTTCAATGTCCAGAAATCAATCGAAATAGCTGTTTAATTATATTTTTGCAATATTTCATCAATAATAAGTGCCAAACCAACGAATAACGCAAGAGAAGGCAAAATTAATTGATTACTTAAACGGCTGAAGCCGATTATGCAACCCTAATGCGGTAAATTGCATTACAATTTGTTTCTGCCCGCTTTCTATTTAACTGTAACCCTAAATCTGAGGGTTTGTTGTGCAACTGAAATTGCTATTGGTATTACCTTCAAAATAATTCCATCAATTCTTTGCCAACCGTACTGTCTTCTCAATGATCTCATGGTTCGAAGATAATTGCCAATATCTGGGCGACCGAGCTTTTGCTCGGCGTTTTCCCGTTCGTGAGATCTAGCTAGATCGATTGCTCGTCCCCGAAAAATCCGCACATAATTATACCAAATTTCATCAAAATTGTTAGAGCCGTTTCTGAGATCCCCCAAATAAATAAAATATATATACAACAATTGCTCGTTTAAAGATATAAGATACGATAAATAAATCAATAAATTCTATTAACTTTTCTTAAACAAAAACATAAACTTAAACTCGAGGTTTCAAGATGTTGAAATATTTTATTCCGGCACTCGCTTTTGCTCGTGCGAATAACGATGATTTTGTTTATTTTATAAACTTATCTTCCTGATATATTATGTAGGTATCTTAAATAATTAATTGACTTTGCAGGTTAAACAGAAATTCTTATTTGCGTCATTCTCAACTAAAAGGGCCCTTTGTGGATGTCAATAAAGAGTATTTCTAACTGCGTCTGTTCGGAAATTGCACTTTAGCTACGCAGTCATAAGGTATCTTTTAGCTTGAGACATGTTTTATTCTTCTTATAGCCATAAATACAGAAGCATTGCAACGTAGTATAAAATCAATACCCCACCAGTGCCTTAAATTATTGCTACTACTAGACTACTAGTCAAAAATCGCAATACCGATCACGATCAATCGTTAATAATCAGTCAATTGTACGTGACAGTGCAAATCAGAAATTAGGTAACCTTTATGAAATCTAGTTTTATAGGGCATTGGGTTTCAAATGGTTTCACAAAAAAACTGTTGCATGACCTTTGACTCTATTAGATAAGGTTAGAACAGTTTTTTAGCTGCCACTACTAATTATCTGTGACCTTTGACCTCATTCAAGTGATTGTGCAAAAAAAACTGCTGAAAAAAGGTTGGTGGAAACTATTGTTAAAAACATAACGTTCTGTCTACTGCAGTCGGGTTTCCTCACTATATTTTCCATCATCGTAAAGCTAACTGGAAATATCAAATGATATTCCTTACATAAGTCCCGATAAACTCTTTGGTATGAGCCGGGATTTGAACCCACGATTACCTAACCCATTTGACAGTCGCAAGTTTGAACCACTAGGCTACAGTATCTCTTATAGGCTCTTATATCTTATATCTTTAAACGAGCAATTCTTGTATATACATATAATTATTTTTATATATATATAAATGTATTTATTTATTTCGGGGATCTCGGAAACGGCACTAACAATTTTGATGAAGTTTGGTATGAGGGGTTTTCGGGGACGAGCAATCAATCTAGCTAGGTCTCATGCACGGGGAAACGCCGAGCAAAGCTCGGTTGTCCAGATATTATATGTAATAAGTATATAATAGCTTTTGCCCGCGACTTCTACCGCGACCTCTGCTAAAGTTCCGCTTCCTATTTCATTTCATCCCTTCAAGTGATGATTTTTCGGGATAAAAAGTGTAATCAGCCATTGTTGCGTGATTAAATCACTAGTATACCTAATATTGTATTAGGTTAGGTATAGGACAAGCCGAGAACGAGGCCATGCCTAGTGAAGTCAGCATAATACACTCACCGGCAGAAAACTTGGCCCAAAAACTTTTCGTGAATTTAAACTATAAATTGAATAAATTAAATAATGTTTAACATATAAAAAAACATTTTTATAATTAGGGCCAAATTTTCTGCCGGTGAGTATATGTTACTGTGTTATTATAATTGTTGGGATCTATTTGTATGTGTAAAATGCTGGAACAGTTCCCGTTTAATTTAACATCAATCACGCGTGGGTATCAAGGGAAAAGGAACCGTATTCTAGTTTTTTGTGGGTTAAGCAGAGGAAGCCTCAATTAAATGGAAACGAAATCGTTTTAATTACTGCAATTTGCAGCGCCGCAGTTAATCGACAGCTGCAACAGTAGCACGGTCGTGTTTGTGTCCTACATAACGCAGCCTTGTCTCTCCCACTTACCTACTTGTTAATAAAGAACAAGGACGGATGCCCTATATCGGACGACGGGATCACGCCAACTGGTCTTGCCTTTGCAGAGTTAGTGCCAGTTGCACCAACGTACGAACACAGACCGCTCATTGTCAAATATGGCGCCGGCATAGAAACTAGTCAAAATTTCCATACAATCAGATTTGACAGACACCGCTTACGATTACAGACGGTTTGGTGCGAGAGTGACGCTGAAAACACTGGGATTCTCGTGGAAGACATCTACGGTCTCCTCCGCCTGTCGTAAAAGGCAACTAAAGTGGGTCACCGGGGTTGCATGTGGCTGGGGCCGCAGCACTTGCCTATCAGCCTTAGGGAAGGTGACTCGCTCTAAACAGCTCTAAATGAGCGCTAGGTAGTAAAGCGAGGGGAGCTCCAGTGCGTTCAGTATGAGATCCTAAAGTCTCCCGCATGAGAGCGAAGATGACGGCAAAAAATACATAGAAAAGGGAAGTGTCATCAGTGAACTCATCACAGCAAATTTTCAAGTACGGCTTAGCGTGTTGTAGTATTTGAGCTGTGAAGTACTGTGAACTGATTTTATTTACGTTGATCATATAAGTAAGAACAATAAACCAAGTGACCATGTTTCCCCAAACAGCAAACACTACTTAGAAGCGGTCTGTTAGGTTATGACAATGTCAATAACGTTTTATTGACATTTGGTCAGTCATAAATTGACTGAATGTCAAGTCAGACGTCAATTATAATTCTTAGGAAATTCGACAAGAGGCGGTCGGAAAGCATTCTGGTTTAAAGTTTTACCTCACTATGCTATGGAGGAGAAAAACTGTAAGACATCCGTATCCCTTATATCAATTTATAACACCGTGATTCAGAATTGCGACATCCTTTCTGTGGCTTAGACCTTATAAATGGTTAGTGACGTGTATTTGTGTCATAGTTTCATAGAACAGTTAACACTTACGTTAGCGTGAGTTGTTTCGGTTTTATGGAACCTTCAACTATATCTCCATTATCATGTAAGGGAAGTGACATAGCTTCTGATGACCTAAAAGCGATTTGAATAGTGGTTTCGAGTGACATGTAACTGATGATGATGACTGTATAATTATTTCGCCGAAACCACTGTTATATATCAAATGATATTTAAATTCGTATATAAGTTTTTCGAAAAGTCCAGTGATACGAGCCACGACTTCAAGTTTGAAACTTTTGAAAGCAAAACTGAAAAGTTCATGTTACTTGCATGTCACTTGTTTTTTCTTTGAATTTTGGTCGGTCGTATACAATGCCGTGTGTAGCTAGATCGTCTCATTCGAGTTTTTTTTTTTCAATTTTGATGTACAATAACAAATGCGACAAAAATATCTGACACGTCCTAACGGCCCTATTAATAGAGTCAGAAATATATGCTCTCTTTGTGCAGCAAATATATATTAAGGCCGTGTATTACCACTTTTGAGTTTTTATAAACCATCTGAGACATAGAATATAGTGTCTTAAAATCTAAAAAATATATATGTGTTACATAAGGATCTTGTCTAGTCAAAATCGCAGTCAGTTACATTTACATGACCTGATGAATTTCACTCGATAGAAAAATATCGCGAAGTTACCCCTTTTTGGAATGTATTTTCAATACTACGGCTATATTACTGATATTTAACGTTTTATTTTTATACTCAATTAAAGATTGTAAATAGTTATAGACAAATTCGCAGGGTTTGCTTTGATAGAATGATTGGCTTAATGACTATAGCTAAATATTTACAAAACTGAGCGCAGAGCTTGCGTAGAGAGCGGGATGGTTAATTATAAACTCACGCGTGTTAGAGCGGGGCCTTTGCGTTGGGGATACCTCCCCTTAATGCTGATAACTGGGCATAGAGAAGTGCAGTCTAACGTCACTTTTTGCGGTTATGCGTTAAAAAAAGCAGTGTCAATAACTACTTACTCTAGATGTTCGTTAATGTAATACAGTTACGTGATTTTTTGCACCGGTGAAACTTAGTAACTGCCTATAGATGAAATTAATTCAAATGACCGATATTTTATAAAGCTCTCGTTGGATTATGAACTTTCTGGTTATGGCGGTAAAATCGCTTTTTCAACGGATCAATTTGATACAAATGCGGTCAACTCGAATAACTTAAAGTATAGTACAGATTAGGATACTCACGGCCTTTGAAGATATAGATAGTGTATTCAACGCGCGATTTTTTTCAAGTTTCGCTAGTTAGCTACCTCCGTTTTGCTATAGATGTGAGTACCTATGATGGAACTAAAATAATATTATAACTAAATTAAAAAAGGTCCCCGAGATCGGAGCCCTGTGGAAGGGTTCCCATAAGGCTGGCTGCGTTCCCCCTTTGGATGGCTATGCCGATCCGCTGGCCTATGATGTAATTTCAGATTTAGACCCCCCCTGTGAGGTTCTAAACGACCCCCCCTACCCCCACGAAACATCACGTGTATTTTTTGAATTTATCACCACCTATTAAATTTTAACCACCTATTATCTTGTGCTTATTTTGATAGGTATATGCGTTACGCAAACGTGCATTTTCTCCTATCTTTTAAGAAAATGCTACATAAGTAGATATCATTTCTCGGTATTTTAAGTGCAGTAAAAAAATACACGTGAGGTTTCCTTGTAAGCAACGTGATCAGTAGTGAGGTTATCGTAACTCCCCCCCTTTGGAACCTCGCGTGATTTCTGGATAAGCCCTAAGATAAAAGCACTCTACCAATTTTATTGCATCTATTTTCCATCAGGCAAGCCGTATGCCCGTTTGCTACTTACCGTGATAACTAAATATGTCTGTGAAGCGCTATACAGGAATAACAGACCACATGTTAGTGACGTAGTGCTAGAGTCAACATTTAGCGCCTGCCGCACTCATTAGTGTGTTTTAAATAATTAAACAGACTTTACTGACGTAACTCTTAGATAACCACACGTAATTTGGGATTTTGTGTTTGGAGGTCGTTGACCAATATAATTAATTAGGCTTAGGCTAGTCTTAAGTTAATAATTTTATTGGAAGAGTATGTGTCACACGAATAATAATTTCAGATTAATTAATTACTTGTTGTTTTTTCAGGTAAGTCGTCGAAGGCGGGAGTTATATGGTAATGTGTCGTGAGTAAATTGA
Organism: Cenopis cana; assembly: GCA_951800055.1. Classification (NCBI taxonomy): domain Eukaryota; kingdom Metazoa; phylum Arthropoda; class Insecta; order Lepidoptera; family Tortricidae; genus Cenopis; species Cenopis cana. Next base: position 5,487,418 of record OX637495.1, read on the forward strand.
GATTAAGTATTCAAGAACAAATGAAATGGGCACCTACACTGTGTATGGAATTTCCTTTTAAAGTGACTTGTTTTAATTGACAACATTTCATATTTTTAACTACTTTATTTTATGAACTAGTTAGAAAATAGGTAAAAATTTAAGCCACCCGTATTTTTTCTTTTTCAATTGAACTCATAATTTCATACAAAAAAAACACGTTGAAAAGTAGGTCATTCCAAAAGGGAGTAAAATATGACGTCATCTTCCCAATAAGAATCCAGAGCCACTCCAGAGCAGCGATTGTCTGTACTCTGTACTAAGGTCTCCCTGAATACAGCGAGGAAGATGACGTGAACGGAGTAAAAAAAAAAAAAAAAATTTTTTTTGTGTACTTCAATGGTTTTCGAATTAAGACTTTTGGAAATTATGAAATATTGTCAATTGCTTCTGAGTGTAAATTATTTTGTAAATTAAAACTATATCTGTAGTTAGACATTAACACGACCACTACCACCACGAGCGCCGTTTGGCCAATGTTGTAGTTGTGACACATACGAACACATTGACAACGTTAACTCATAGCTCCATCGCTGACGAGCGTATAGACAATGTGCATGTATAGCTGAACACACAACCATGGCTCACACGCGCTCGTGAGGTAAAAGTACTCTATTCTAAGTAACGCTGCTCAAAATGGAAACATATAACGAATTATATTTTGGCAGCTGATAGGTATTAGTAAACACACCAACTTTTAGCCTCCTACCTTGAAGTGTCACAGAGATAATGTCAAAAAGTAATTCATAATTTTTAAAACCCAGCTCTGATGTGAGTGCTGTGTTCTGTAAATTACCAGATAACACAGACATACACGATTACCTTAACATTATAAATTAGAATCAAGTTTCTTAAACACTCGACTTGTGTGGTTCGGTGGTTCAAAACATTACACCATCGCGAATCGAAAGCATTCAAATAAACATCTTTTTGAATGATGACGTTAAAATTGCAACTTTACAAGGTTCAGATAAAGCTTAATTTAGAATGCAATAACATTTGATAAGGCCACAAAGAATTACATATTGATGTGCTTTTTAAACAACTGCTATTACTCACAATCTATCTTAACTTATACCTCTCCGCACAACCAGTATATCTTGTTTCTAAGATTCATAACAACTTTTCTTAATAAGAGGTCTTACTTATACTGGTCCTGCTCTTTTGTCGATAAAATTTGTCAATAAGCACCAAGCCCAATTCAGTAGAATTTCAGCCTACCGCAGCTAAATAATTTGCCCTACCAAGTCATGGCTTATTTCTTTCACAATACGGTATAATATTGCAATATTCTGTATGCTACATAATTTAAGCTTTTAAGTTTAAACTCTACTCCCATGTAATTAAAGCGGTGATATTTGCATTCGGATATGCTAAATAGCATCTTTATTGGTATACATCTTTGTGGATGTTGCGTTCATGTTTTGCAACCTTAATTAGTCTTTATCAAAATTTACGAGATAAAGAATAATGCCATACAGGTATTTGGATGTTTTAATACCGACGGTTGAATGAAATATAATTTGTTATATATCTTTAAACGAAAGAAACTTGTATATTTATTTATTTATTTCAGGGCTTGATGACATTTGCTATGGATGTGTGGGTTTAAGGCCGTGTATTACCACTTTTGAGTTTTTAAAAACCATCTGAGATATAGAATATAGTGCCATAAAATCTAAAAAAAATATATGTGTTACATGAGGATCTTGTCTAGTCAAAATCGCAGTCAGTCACATGATCTGATGAATTTCACTCGATAGAAAAAAATCGCGAAGTTACCCCTTTTCGGAATGTTTTTTCAATACTACGGCTATATTACTGATATTTAACATTTAATTTTTGTACTCTATTAAAGATCGTGAATAGTTATAGACAAATTCGCAGGGTTTGCTTTGATAAAATGATTGGCTTAGTGACTATAGCTAAATATTTACAAAACTGCGCGCAGAGCTTGCGTAGAGAGCGGGATGGTTAATTGTAAACTCACGCGTGTTAGAGCGGGACAGTTGCGTTGGGGATACCTCCCCTTAAGGGGCGAACATTCGAAAATCTCATTTTTATATTTTACGAGCAAAACAGCTAATTATATACTCTATTTTTCCATACAACGGTAGTGCGAGGCTACACATAGCTCTCTGTGACGTCAAAATTTCAATGTCAACCTGTATGGAGCGTTTTCAGTGCTCAAAAACTTTGCCTCTCATTTTCATCTTCTGTGTTGCTCTAAATCGTAGTTGGTTCTATAATATAAACACATTTGATAATCTCTAAAAACTGGTTCGAATCGCAACCATACTGGCGAATAAAAAGCAGATTAGTCAATAGCGAATAAGATACCACAAAGTTGCAGATATATTTTTTGAATCGTCGTAAGGTCGACAAAACGTATCTCTCTTAATCGAAACTAAAAAATAAACTGCATTTGAATAATGTACCAATGGATTATAATTAAGAAATCAATGGATCGATTGTTTATTTTCAATGATTTTAATTGCCATCATAATGGCATTCTTACCCAAGTAATCCAATAAATCTCAACTTATATGATTCTAATTGTAAGCTCCTTCAAAACACTGACTTTTTTGTCAAATTTAAGTAAGGTCTTTGTTTAAATAAGGCTGTGTTACACGTGCGGCAGTTGAGTTGCTCGAATTATTTTGTAGACCACGTCACACGTAATAGTTCATTACGTAGCAAGGGTGGTAAAATAAAGAATGTCCCAGATCGCATATTTATCGCCCTTGCCTTCGGCTCGGACGTCAAATACCTGCGATCTGAGGCATTCTTTGTTTTACCGCCCTTGGTAAGTAATGTATTATTGCGACATTTCCTGTCAGGTATTCGTGCGGGTCAAATTCGCATTTATTGTACCGATCTCTTAAAAGGTGTGGTTTAACGCTTGATACGCGATATTTTATCGCGATAACATTTGATTTATGATGACATATAAACAGGCTCTTCATTGATATACTGACAAATGGTTCGCTTTGTTTAAGTATTTAATGTAGTTCCTGGTTTTTTCACGACTAAAAAACTGGATGAAGGATTAGGTTATCAAAATTTGCATGGAAGTGTTTGTAATCTTAAGGCTGGGTATTACCACTTTCGAGTTTTTCAAAACCATCTGAGACATAGAATATAGTGTAAAAATTCTATTAAAAAATATATGTGTGGATCTTGTCTAGTCAAAATTGCAGTCAGTTACATGACCTGGATGAATTAAACTCCATAGAAAAAAAAACGCAAAGTCACCCCTTTTTGGAATGTTTTTTTTTACAATATTACGTCTATATTACTGACAGTTTACATTTGATTTTTGTACTCAATTAAAAAAGATCCTAAATAGTTATAGACAAATTCACAGGGTTTGCTTTGATAAAATGATTGGCTTAATGACTATAGCTAAATAATTACGAAAACTCCGCGCAGAGCTTCCGTAGAGAGCGGGATGGTTAATTGCAAAATCACGCGTGTTAGAGCGGGACATTTGCATTGGGGATAACTGCCCTTAAATGTTTGTGTGATGGGAAATAACAAAATTCTGAGTCATCTTTGCTCGAAAGCAAGTAGTCAATTGCTACCTTGTTTATACGTGTCTAGTTCACATTAATTTATAAAAAGGGCAGCTGCACACAGTGCGACCGAACATTTAGATCCGTGCTCATCAGAGAAGGTTGTATAGGTGTAAGGCGCTCATTTGTTTTATGCGTCAAACGCACGCGTTTCCATATAAATCCATTCAAGTAAGATCGCCTTTGTACCAAAATGTCCTTATTTGCTTGTATTTTTTTGTGTTATATAAAGTTATTACATACATAAGGGGGCTTCCATACAACAAACATGTTTTTTTTTGCCGTTTTTATAGATAATGGTACGGAACCCAACCCTTCGTGCGCGAGTCCGACTCGCACTTGGCTGGTTTTTGGTGAATGTATAGACCTATGCGTGAAACACACACAGTATACATAGTATGTATACATATTATGTAGTTCACATTATATTACCTTCATATTAAGGCGATATATCGATTGAAAGAGACACCCTTTGTTTTTCGCTCACGGCAAAACGGGATGCAACCCTCTCCGAGAATGGCTTTTTAGACTAATCTCGTTAAATATCTGACTGTGTGCAGGTTTATTAAATTTCCTCTTGTCAGTACCTAGATGAGGTAAAATACCATCATATTAACTTAATCGTGTCTTTTAATAATGCGTTGTTTTAGTAGGCTGAGGAAAAAAAGGAAAATATAGACTCAACTTTGCAGTGGCGGAGCGTCCATACAACTCGATTCCCACCGGCTTGCCTAATTTTCAGCCAGTGCAGTTCTTCTACTATGGCTCATGAAGAATAAGAAAGGAAAATTATTCCCGGTTTCCCTAAGAATATTTTTGACGCGCCGCCACTGCAACTTTGGATTTATTTTCTATCGAGAAAATTTAAAGCAATCATGTTTCGCTATTGTCGGTACCACAATCATATATCTGAAAATCAGCCCCTACTGTTTGCTAGTCTGGGCAGGACAGCGTTTCAAAGTCTCCAAATTTCTCAGTGTAGCGCCTTTGAAGTATGTAACTGGTTGATATTACCAGGTTTGGAAATGTAGGTAAAAACACAGTTCCCCATTCAGTTTAACTGCAAAACTCTTTGCCGGCCAAAGCCGCCGGTCGCATTTTACCGATAATAATGTTTATATCGTTTGATTATCACCTCTTGCCGTTGCTGACAAATTTTGTAGCCGCAAACGTTAAAATTAAGATGCCATTTATGCTGTTTATTGCTGATGATAAAAACACCATTTTGATAGAGTTTTAAGTGTTTTATATATTTCTTAACGGTTAGCACGGTATTGTATTTATTTTTCATTTACTTATTAAAAAACAACATATGTGACATATACACTACGGTCCTTACATACGAATTTGCTTCAACCACATCCATACATAAAAAATAAATAAATTAATGTTTTACACAAATATACATCGTACCTCGTACCTATAAATATTAAGTCTTTGTCACCGACGAGCTTTTATGAGGAGATGTATGATTATGATTTATGATTGAAGCAAAAGACGTATGTGAGGACCGTAGTACTTGGAGTTCTTTGGTATACCTGCCTGTAATGATACGGGAGTGAGCGTGAGTATAATATATGTACACGTACAGTATGTGACATACCTAATGTTCGGAATATCATTTTTTCGGAAGTTATTAATTGCTCCTAACCTCTATTTCCCTTATGTGTTTTTTTGTTAATTGACTATTAGAATAAACTTTATCTCATTCCAACAAGTTTAACAAATTTTAAATTGACAAAAGTGTGTTAACGATGTTACAAACAATTAATTGAGTTTTCAACTTATTTTTTTTTGTGACAACGGCACACAAAATATTTAATTATAGTGAGACACGTATTATCAATTGAATATCGCCAGTGATATTATAAGCACGTAAGAAACGTAACAACCCGAAGCCAGACAGAACATGTTTATTGTGATCGAGAATTGGAAATGACAAAAAACATAATGTCATTATTGTTTGATTCATTCACAGGGTCAATTTGAGTGCTGTAGGAGTGGTCCGTAATAAGCCTGGAGATGAGAGCAGGCGTGACAAAAGTTACATAAAGAGTTTATGTACTGAGTTTATGATAAAGTCTAAACTCTACTATATAAGTGGTCGCCTTCGCTTATGGACATGGACGCTTGCAACACCAGACCGCGTCACTTCAGTTAGCACGTTCTATGCGATAAATCGGGACGCCATTCTTATTGATGGCTGTCAAAAATCGATTTTGTTAAGAGACCATCTGTAGTATCTGTACGTATTACATAATATTACTGACGGAGCGACCGAAGCTTCTCAGTTTCAGCTTGGGGAAAATTGCTTTCGTACCTATGTCCAGCTGTTCACCTTCCATTAGAGTACCCTTACCATGAGTTTGCAATGTTTGCATTACCGTACTCGCTAGCGACTGTGTAAACGATTAACCTAGTATGGACAAAAGTACAGCGCCTCTAGCGGTTACGCAATAGAACCACAGAACCAATAATCGCCATACTAAATCGTCGCTAGCGAGTACGGTAATGCAAACATTGCAAACTAATGGTAACGGTACAGGTTCGATAATGCTAGTAATAGTATATGGATTTTATTAGTCGATACAGTTGTTGGAAATATTAAAAAAAAACATCGCAAGGTGTACAGCTCAAATAGCCACTACTTTATTCAGTGATAATGGCAGTGTTGTGATGTTTTCTCTGCCTCATTAACCGTTTTCGATACAGTTCAAATATAATCCCAAATTTGCATTAAAGAAACAGAATTCATTCAACAACGCAATTCAGACAGTTAAACGCGTGTATGGAAATTTTAATAAGTACAAATTGATCGTTAACACCAATAATTGTTAAATAACTCAAGTGTACGATAATTAGAGCGGTGCGTAAGCTGACTTACTGACTTGGCGGAGCGGGATCGATATGTGTCATTTTCTTCTTTGACGTAAATTTACTGACGTCGCAAAGATTTCCACTTGACAGAATACTGTCAGTATATTACATTTGCGCAGTACTGCCTTCGCATCGCCCCGCTTCCGCGCATCCCGCGCCAGTCAGGAAGCACTCATTTAAATGTAGGGGCGCAGTAAAAAGTAGTACTGAGTCGACTGACAGTTGACACTGACATTTGACAGTTTTCTCACATCGTACCGCCTCCGCACCGACAAATCAGGAAGTCGCCTTAAGGTGTCAAGAAACAACAACGATGGTTCCTCTTCTGAATTGGATATGTTATTATGTTCATATGTTTGTATATATTTTCCTTTTTCAACTGTGTTGAGTTCAAAAATGTTATGATCACCACACTCGGGCGGCAAATTACGGGGTAACTGCATAAGTAAATTCAAATTAAGCTGTATGCGGTACCTTTGCTTTGCCGACAAAGTCCTGCAACTGAATGGGAGCCATCTTCATTCTTCATTAAGAGGCAACGGTAAATATTCAGTTAAACTTTTATCAAGGGGTCAACAGTCGAGTAATGGACGACGGTAGGGGGTATAAAGTGTTGATTCGATTCGGTTTGACAGTAAAAAATACACCTGAGCTCATGGGGCCAGAAGCAGCATTTATAATCAGTTGTAAGCCGTTGGTCGAGTAGCGAAACACATAAAAGTCACTTTGAACCTTCATAAATGCGAAGTTAAAAAAAAGTTCTAGGCGTTATCTGGATCTGGGACTTCTGATCTGATTCATAAATTGTACAGTCAAGGGCATAAATATGTATACATTTTTGGACCTTATTTCAATGGAATAAGGTGACAAAGTGTATACATATTGGTGCCCTTGTCTGTACGTAATTTATTTCAGTAAACAAAAGAACAATCAAGTTTTCCTACTTTTTGTTCTCCCCACAGGGTCTCCCCGAAAAGTGAGTGGCCTTAAAACTGCATGGAATAGCAGGACACGTGTCCAGCGTGACGAGCCAAGTTCTAGAATAATAACTGGCAACACTTTTTTTATAAAAGTCGTGTAGTCGTGTCGTAATGAAAAATATCCAAAATATTCCGTGTCAACCTATTTTTGAGCCATCCTGTATTACACAGTCCTTTGCCCTGTCACTTCGGATACAATACTTTTATTTCACGAATGCGGGTGAGCCATGGTTGTGTGTTGAGATATACATGCACATTGTCTATGTGTGCGTCAGCGTAGCAGCTATATTGTGTTCACATTGTCTATTTGTTCGTATGAGTCACAACTATAGTAATGGCTAACCCGCGTTCGTGATATATAAGTGCTGTGTAGTAAAAATGCCAGCTAAAATCAGTTAACGTTTGATCCCCTCTCTCATCATTTTATATCCAAGGGCGTCGATGTTATTGGAGTTAAAAGATCTTATTAGCTTTTATTTATGTCCTAAACATTACAATATTTTTAACCGTGAGAATGCCTAAATGTCAATAAGGTCAAGAAGAGTATTATTCCAAGTTTATTTAGGGCCAGATTACGTCAAACAGAACTAAAATAACTTAATTAACTATATCCAATATTTATACCCTTGCTTTTAAAGGTTTCTCCGATATTCTTGCCCTTATCACTATATTACAACTCACGTGCCGGCATATTTACCGTAAACAAAACAAAATTATGCACAACGTATACATCATATTTGACAGTATTGATAACTTGTTACGCTATGACACAACCTCGCCTCGCTCGGTGCCAAAAGGTCGCAAGTGCCCTTGACACTTAGTACAGCGTTCGTCAGTTTTAGATAGGCACATAGTACAGGAAGTAAAGACATTGAATAAACAAATTAGTTATTGTATTGGCTGTTTTTATCAATTATATATTTCATTAGATATATCATTGATTAACATTAATTTTTTGCTATGGTAAAACGGACACTAAGTAGGTACAAGTTATTAACACAACAAGTTTTACCCAGGCCGATTTGGAATATTTGGCGTTCATTTTCTATGGTTATGCATGACGCTATTTTGGTCCTACTTTCGTACCGGCACAGCGACTATGCCTACTCTAAGTATTTATGTGTCTGAACTCTAATCATACGCTAAAGGTTTATTTTAATTACCCGAAAGACGTCCAGTGCTGGTTTTAGGCCTCCCCCAAAGAGTGCCAAAATTTTCAACATCGGCCCATTTTTAATAATAAAAAAAACCGGCCAAGTGCGCGTCGGACTCGCGCACAAAGGGTTCCGTACCATTACCTATCTATAAAAACGGCAAACAAATCATGTCTGTTGTATGGGAGCTCCCTTAAATATTAATTTTATTCTGTTTTTTAGTATTTTGTCGTTATAGCGGCAACAGAAATACATCATCTCTGAAAATTTCAACTTTCTAACTATCACGCTTTATGAGATACAGCCTGGTGACAGACGGACGGACAGCGGAGTCTTAGTAATAGGGTCCCGTTTTACCCTTCGGGTACGGAACCTAAACGGTAAAAATGACCGGTGTTCCTGCGCCACCCTAATCTTTACCAGGTCAGTTCCACCTCGTGGACCCTTCGGATACTGTATGTGTCATTTTCAACGGCCATCAGTTTTACGTGCAATGTGCCCGCTGCCACTTTAGCGTTTTAATGGTTTACTTTCTTTATGCGAAACTTTGAGGACGTGTCAAAAATATAGCCGAGAAATGTAACCTTGTCTCTTCTTATTCTATTTTGAACTTTCTCTCATAGAAAACAAAGTCGCTTTTCAATTGACAATTTTCACAAAATTAAATCAAAAGGGCGATACATTTGCGGCACTTTCAAACAAATCCGATGAAAGCGTATTCGGATTCAACTCACACAGACAATGCCGGCCGAACATATTATATTCGAGCGAATGTGAAAACAGAGCGTGGCGAGCATCCTTAACGTTCGTCACTTTCCTGTTTATTGGCTGTTTAGTGCATGTGACGCAAGGAGAAATGTTAGTTTTAGAAAACAGACAAACTTGTTCTAGGATAGCCAAAAAATATTGGAAGTCAATGCTGTTTTTGTAGATACAATAAAGTCGAAGAGCGTGTCAGATTCTTATTTCAATCTGATATATATTTTAGGTCTAATTGTTATAGTTGTTTCTTCTGAAGCATCGCTACATCATACTACACAATACACATAGTATAAAACAAAGTCGGTTCCTGCTGTCTGTCCCGCTGCTGTCTGTATGCTTAGATCATTAAAACTACGCAACGGATTTTGATGCGGTTTTTTAATAGATAGAGTTATTCAAGATAAAGGTTTATACGTATACATTGCACCCGCGCGAAGCCAGGGCGGGTCGCTAGTTCTAAATACATATACCTTTGAAGCATTCTGAATATTGTAGTCAACATTACCAACCTGTCAAAGGGGGAAAACTCCAATACAACTAATGCATCGTTTAAATGGAAATGACGCAAATTGGCCTGTTTTTGCGTCTCTGTTCGTGTTCATCTCTCATCAATATTGAATTATCTACCGTCATCATCAAATCCTTACAAAACTGTCAGCACCAAAACATGTATACACTTGTCGACTTTAATAATGTGATGTGATAAAAGGTAGGTATACATATAATTTATGCTGTTGGTAGGCACTTATTGTTATTTGTTTTGCGACTTGTTTGGCTGGATTAAAGTGTGAATGAACTACTTTTATTATTTTATTACAATCATAAACAGCTGGGTAGAAACAAAGTTTTAACCTCTCGATATCGACTGACTCCCCAGGGAGTTAATAACATACTGATGTAAAGCCGAATTTTGCCAAAAGTCTCAAAACCCATTGGCTGCCCATGAGCACCGGTTATTGAAAGTTAAATGTGTACATTTTTTTTTTTTTTTTTTTACGCTTAATACATAATTTATTTCACGTAACGGCACTTGTGAGAATGTGACTACCACACGACACTGGTTCAATTGTCAAAAACGCGTAAATATATGTGTAAATATATAGTTTTAATATACCTACATAAATATGTAAAGTTTGAAATTAGTACTTTCCGGCAGAACTAAACGTCATTGGATCAGGTCCACTGGTACATTTCAATACTTAATGGTCTCTTGTGGGCCTTGTGATATTTTTTGCAAAACTACATCAATTTGGATATCAATTGCTACATATTTTAAATCTCTCTTACAAAAGAAACGGGTATATTACCGTTTTTGTAATGATATAAATGAATAAATTGACTTCACTGTTTATTTGCCTATCGACAATAATATTATGCAACTGAATTGATATCAACATCACAAACGACTAGTCCTGGAAAGCATTATGCAACACCCAACCACCAACCACTGCTCTCTTGATCGCCATTACGGTCAGACCAAACATAACACGGTGGGAAGATTTTCGAAACATTCTACACAATGGGAAACGCAATAAATGATGAACTTCAATTCGAAAGACAATGAGGATCGGCTAGAATTGGCAGTTTCGCAAAATCGGACGTTTCGTAATGAGCGACAAAAGCTGTTCACACGAGGTTGTAACGTAACTGGTCTTTTGTTTGTTTTGTAATACAAGTCTTCGGTAGTTTTTTTAACCTGACTGTGGTTTTATAAAATAGGCCCAATAAAGTGATAGGAGTGCATAAAGCGATAAGATTGTCGGTAGTTTCTCGACTTTTTATACAACGTCGGTGGCAAACAAGCTTACGGCTTGCTGATGGTAGGTATGTAGATTGTAGACACCGTATCCTGTGGATACTTTCGATTCCAGAAGAATGACAATCTAGAGCGTTGCCGACCCTTGACTCAATAATTCGTTATGTTGAGAGCTAGCGTGGCAGGTGCGATAAAAGCAAATTTTAGTATATAGTTGACACTAGTTATTGCCCGCGACTTCGTCCGCGTGGAATTCGTTCATCGCGATAGAATTTAGGTAATTGCTATTAACTCATATCAGGCGCTTCCCTAGTCATCGCTCTTTCATATAAACTCCCACCCCCTTTAGGGTTGATTTCCGGGATAGAAAGCATCCTATGTCCTTCTCTGCGACTCAATCTATCTCTATACCAAATTTCATGTAAATAGGTTCAGCGGTTTAAGCGTGAAGAGGTAACAGACAGACAGACAGATATACAGACTGACACACTTTCAAACTCAAACTCAAACTCAAACTCAAATTATTTATTTGTTAAACATAGGTTATGTAGGTGTTATTCTTAAATATAGAGTCACTATGTTTCGCCACATGGCACACAAATAGCTACAATATAGCATGCAGCATGCATCACAGTAAAATTTTACATATTAACCGTTTATTATATTACCTAAATTAGAAAAATCATAATAAAATAATCTAAAATTAAACGTAACTGGTCATACATTAACATTCAAAAAATTAAATCATTCTTTCGCATTTATAATATTAGTATGGATTATAATATCCTACGTTTTATAAAACTGTCATTCGAGTTTGAATTCTGCTGCTTGACTGATACAGTCGCTTTTATAACTGATTCATTTGATTCAACTCTGCCAGATTTGTGCTGGACGTAGGTACTGAGACTACCTGGATTATAAAACTGGATTGTGTTTTGTAAACTCATGTTCGACCGCAGCTAATAAAGTTTTGTAAGAGATTTATACTACGTGAAAATATACAAATTTAACATTATCAGAAAATAAAAACACGATAATTACTTAACGTAATAATATTCTGGCAATATGCGTAAGGGACATTTTATTCTCATCAAACTCAAGGCAATCTTTATTACATACAAAGCAAACATCCTATTATTTAACTTCCGAGCTTACTTCCGTACTATATGCGATTATAAGAAGCAGGTCTAAGAATTCGCTAGTTTTTATTATCTATCACGAATATTAATAAACCTGCGATGTCACGTTTATTTTCAGTAGTTTTTTTTTAAATAAACGATTCCGTTATACCTATGTTACGACAACAATTATTAAAATGCCAATATTGCTACATACTAATCATCCTCCTAGCGTTATCCCAGTACAGTTGCATCCTGAAGGATGCCTGGGGTCCGCTACCTAATCCCAAGATTTGGCGTAGACACTAGTTTTTACGAAAGCGACTGCCATCTGACCTTCCAACCCCAAGGGGAAACTAGACCTTATTGGGATTAGGCTTTGTCAAGTGAGTGGGCAACTTGACAGTTAGAAGTTCTCAAGCCGCCCGAAGGCCTCCAACTCGGCTTAACGACTGCTGCCATAGACAGCAACCGGGATCAACGGCTTAACGTGCCTTCCAAAGCACATTGCTACATTGCTACATACTAATGCCACAGAATAAGTAATAGTACAAGTATGCTTAGTTTTGTTCACATTTATAAACACGTCCTATAATAAACGATTTACACAACCACGGGAAGAAAGGGTTTGGTGTCCTAACCCGCAGAAAAATTTGAAATCCGTCTATATAATTTTTACCCGGCCGTAATTTTTATCATTATCTCAAACACACCCAAGAAAATTGCGAAACTTTTTGTCCTTTAACGTATCAGTAATTGGATAAGGACTTTTTGTATCCAATTTGAACTGTTGCTAAGCGGGGTACGGTACGAAACCCTTTTTGATGTTGTTTGTCAATTAGGGTTGGTAATGTTTTTAAGGTGTATTTTTCCTAAATTTTGCAAGTATAGTATAGTTTATCTTTTTATATCATTCCCATATCAACATTAGTGCGACGCTCTAAGGCTATGATAGGAAACAAAATAGGATTTATAACAGTTGGTTCGACATTTTGCATAATAATATGATACGAGTATTGGTTATCATGTTAATTGAATACCATTACTCAATTTCTTACGCGTCGAGTCTAACTGTAACAATCACAACGAATGCAACACATTTAGATGATATCAGTCACAACTATGCGAAATGTTGATCCAAATTTACCTCCAGAACTAAGATTCGAAGATTCAAATCGATTTGGGAAGTGTTTAAAAGCGTATCATATTAAGCGGATATCTACAATCTCCACCTAGACCTCTGCTCATTTGTCACTTATTATAGCAAATAAAAGACCGGTTATTACCAATCGGAGGCGGGCCTATAAAATACACGACATAGCACTTTGAACTCGCGATAAAAATATTCTATGCTGACATAATATTGAGTAACGTGACAGATCATAATATAACTTAACTAGATTTCCGACGTTAAATCCGACGGGTAATTGCATTCACTTCATGTATTTGACGTCCTTTTGCTTGAACGTTATTTAAAACGAAAGTTTAATGTCAGTTTCGAAATGATACCTAGGTGATTTCAACCGTCGTCTCATCCGCTTTAAGATTTTTTTAATTAATTAACTAAATTATTCATAATACGCACTTACAGGAAACAAAGTGGAGTTATATATTTTAATATTTTTGAATTAACTAAAAGAATATTAGGTATTACTTACTCATTTAGAGGATTCACAGAAGACGTGATCACAATATAGGTGACGTTACGTCATACTATTTATATATACGAGTATATAGACCAGACCCAGATCGATATAACCAGACCCAACCACACAACGAGCTCTTTCCAAAACATTCAAATAAATAAGAGATTTATTTGCAGTCATTTGACGTTATGTCAAGAAATGTCACTCGTTAACAACCCTACATTAGTTAGCATACGGAAACACCTGGTCGGGCATATTTTAATATTTGGTCCCGCGGGTTTCCGAGAAGAGACGTTGTCCTGCGCGAACGTCGACCCCCGCCGAGCGGACAGGAAATTTCCATAGAGAATTATTGCCGGCCGCGGAAATTATACGTATTATGCGGCTCATAGTTTATTTGAAGGTTTAGATAATACGATTATTTAAGTTTCGATACTTATCTACTTTTTCCAAAATTGATAGGTACATATCCTGATATCCTGTTTCAAGTTGCGTTAGTTTTTTTTGCACATCGAATCGAGTAATTTTTATTAAGCAGTACCTAACGCTGCTAACGCACTACTAGACTCTGAGGGGCTACCGCGAACCACAAACGAAGTATCTCCCTCTCTGTTGCTCCAATATGCAAGTGCGACAGAGAGGCAGTTATTTCGTTTTTGGTTCGCGGTAGGCCCTCTGCTCTGCACATCCGTCATTTTATCGCATATTTCCAACCGTAATAAGTACATTCGAAATTCTCAACGTGTTATAGATTGACTGAATTTTTTATCCCTTGTTAACAAACCTAAGTACTATCAATTTACTAAGAAGCGAGATAAATATATTGTATTAGGATTTCTCAATACAATTACGAAGTACCTATTGACTCTTTCATTCTTATCGGCCGTCTGAAGGCCGAGTCGTGGGTTCGACTCCCGTCACAAAATAAAAAATATACAGAAGGTCCGTTCCCGCCGTTCTTGAAAATACATATCTAAACTTGAGGGTTGCTTCTGTATTGATTCTGAATTTTAAAAAGGAGTAGGTATAATAAAAATTCTTCAACATGACATTTAAATATGAACCAGCGTATCTTGGTAAAAAACCGGCCAAGTGCGAGTGGGACTTCGCACATTTAGGGTTCCGAATCAACCTCAAAAATATGATTTATCATATTAGTATTTGTTGTTAAAAAAATATACGTAATATTGAAAATTGTCACCAAATTTCAAGTTCATAGGTCAATGAGAAGTCTAAAAATTCTTCGGAACAAATTTTGTGACAGACGACGGACGGACGGACGGACGTCTGGGCGACACCAATAGGGTTCCGTTTTGACCCTTCGGGTACGGAACCCTAATAAATTGATGCGTGACCCGCTGCGAGTTGTGACCGGCGGCGGTCGAGAGCGCCAACAAAGAATATAAGTACCTATTAATTAGGTACCTACTTAACTAAACAATAGTACTTAAATACTGGCGTTTTACCAGCGAACGATAAGATGAATGTGTGATGGTTGATCGTCGTTATCAAAGCGGCTAGTTTCAAAAAATTTCCTACCTACCTATGTATTGTAACTACCAAAATGAGAAAACCGTTTTATTTACCTTTCAATATCGTTTGAAAATTTGAAGAAAGTGTAGGCACAGTTTTTTGTTGTATTTAAACAATAAAATACATTCCAACTGTAATAATATCGGTTATTCATTTTGACGTACGTGACACAAAGTACCTACGTAGCGGCGGCGACGTCAAGTGATCAACGCGCGCACAACTAGCACTCGCGACGCGACAGTGACAGTCGCGGCTAAGCTCGTCCGAAATCAACCGAGAATGCCTGTAAATGTTATGTCTGTGTGCGTGCGGCGAAAATGGCACTTTGTACTGAGCGGACTCTCTGCTCCGGCGCGCGCCGCCGCTATTTACTTTGTGCTCCCGTTCACTTCCGAACGTGACAAAAAGCAAAACATGCACTATCTACATCGTAATCTTGGTGATAAGAGAAGTAAGGCATTGGGACATACAGACAGACGGACATGTTTTTCCGCTTTGATGGGAATGATTAGGTAATACAGTCAAATCTAAAAGTACCTAAGTGGTTGTTAAATCAATCCAACCAAACAGGAATAAATATTATCTCTCGGATAAGTTATTGAGGTTTGAAAAAAAACCTTAGTGGTACTTTAAGGGCGAGTTCCGCCAAATAATTGTGTGATTATAACTTATCTGTGATACGTGAATTACATACAGGATGTCCAGTAATTAATGGACAAGCTTCTAACCACTGATAGAGCACCTGGCCCAGAAAATGCACATTCAGGTTTATTAAAGTCCCTTGGTTTTCGAGATAATCGAACTTTCCTAATTTCTATCAGTGGTTAGAAGCTTTTCCATTAATTACTGGACATCCTATATATTGATTTAAACGGGATTTAATCGCACTCAATTAAAATTGATTCACCTTTTTTATAATTTAATATAATTAGTATTTTATTTTATGAAAGTTTAGTAATGGATCCTTTATCGCTTGTCACTCGATAGACGTGGACATTATAGGCTTGCTTATATTCATATAAGAATAAAATATATGTTTATTTATTTATACGACATTTTTTTAAGCATCAACCGGATTATCATCGACTTAATTAAACCAACAAGAAAGTCCAACAATTTATGAATGAAACGTTTGCCATGATGACGAACTCAACTAAATTTTATGATCGCCATTTTTAGATATCATTAAGTAGATTTATCGGTTACCCATATTATCAAACGATTAAATAATATTAATGTTAACCGTTTTATCTCAATACGAACACCGTATCGTCCCAAAAAGGTTTTAATAACAAATGAAGATTAACACCAGTAAACGTTTTAAGCATTTTATGCCATTAATATTACGAATAAGGAATATAATGAGCTGACAAAGTAGCCATTTTGCGGTGTTGCGACTGAAGTTATAACTGGACTGGTCATATTTTGGCGTATTAGCGATTCACATCATAGGTATATGTCTTAAATTCATAACGGATGGAAATTCCTATGTAAATTACAATCTGGGTTCGGATAACACAACCGCGCGCCTTACTGTACAAAAAAGAACAAGACAGGCATAATTTACAAAAGGAGAAGTTAAAACTAAAGGCGAGCTTATGCCGCAAGAGATCCCGCTCTTCCAGTTAACATTAATTCAAGTCTTCTCCAAATAATAGGGATGTCGACTCAAAAAAATTTATAACTTCAATAGAAAGAAGACATAAAACTATGCCAAATAGTGAAAATCCTATTCAAATATCTCAAAAAAGAACGAAGCTACAACGGTTAGAATGTTCGTAGTTAGAGAGAGAAAGTGCTACCTAACCGTGACGTCACTGTTAAGTAGCGCCATAGTAAATGACGATCGTTCAATACAAAGGTGCGTTTTGCGGAAAAGGGACAGAACATACCCACTCTTAAAACTTTGAAGACTTATAATTACGTAATTATTTATTTTTTTGAATTACTTTTTTCGCCATTTGATTGAGAATTTGAATCTTTATGTAGAAAATTTGGATTTATTGATTTTCTTTTATAGTGTCGTCATCCCTATTGTTATTCGATAAATAGGTACCTAAATGACAGAAGGCATTGTTGTTACAGTTGCAGCATGGAGCCAAGGACGCGCAGTTCGCCGCACTGGCTCTCCACCTTCGTGCTTCTCTGCTCTTTCTTCTCCACACACTCTCTCAACACTAAGGTAAGTTTTTTTTTAATCCGTCATCTACCAAGCCCGGTAGTTACCTAACCGTCCACATGTTAGTGTTATGTATGTAATGATCGTCTTTTTTAGGGTTCCGTAGTAAACAAGGAACCCTTATAGTTTCGCCATGTCCGTCCGTCCGTCCGTCTGTCCCCCGTTTTTCTCAGTAACCGTTAGTACTAGAGAGCTGTAATTTGGCATGAGTATATATATCAATAACGCCGAGAAAACGGTAGAAAAAAATATTTAAAAGAATTTTTTTTTAGGGTACCTCCCCTACATGTAAAGTGGTGGTGCAATTTTGTTTTTAAGTCTTAATTCATAAACATTAATCAAACCTCTTTTGGCTAAGATGCCGTTAAAATTATGTAGTTTGATTTTATCTGTCCCTTTGACATTTGGGCGCGTGAGGAAGGGACACCATAAGGCTGGTTTTCCACTAGAACTATGCTATGTTTTCATACATTTGGCACATAGCTCCAACTCAAGCTACGTGTCAAATGTATAAAAACATAGCAAAGTATAGCTCTAGTGAAAAACCAATCTAATAATGGGGAAAATAGAGATGTATTTAAAGTGTTTTGTCATAATGACAATGTCACTCTATAGTACAACTATGGTCAGCTTTATTCTCTATTTGTGTCTCTGTCGATGGGATTAGTAAGTGCGATAGAGAGGGAGATACCTACTTCGTTTTAGATTCGCGGTAGGCCCTCAGATTGCCATACTCCATGTTATCTACTTTGAATTTTACAGCCTTAGTAAAATGATAATCGTTTCTTAACGGATGGTAATTATCCCGGACATTTTAAATGCCTAATTGTACGTTATTTTCAAAATTAATTTATGATTAATGAAGTGTTATCAGAAGTCATGCTGATAAGTAATTAAATTAGCATAAAATCACAAATAGACATAAAACGAGTTTATGAACAAATCCGTCCGTTTTGATTGGGTATTAATGATTGACGGCTCAATTAATACGTTCATCCAATTATTCAGCCGATTAGTGAGATTAATTACCTAGTTACATTATCATGAATTATGCAACATACATTAAATAAGGCTTGTGGCAAAAAAATGGCATTCAAAAAACTTTTCTAAAACTTACCTACAAATTGATCGCATCCATATTGAACGCATCCATAAATTTTCGCGGGAAACATCATGCGATCTGTCAAACTGACGAACCACATGACGGCACATTAACTATTTCCAGCGGAACTATGCTAACAATTTCGCTTATCGAAAACAAAGTATGCGCGCACCGTTTTCCAGTTATGTGACTTAAAATGCTAGCGTTAAGACGCTAAATACATCTCACGCATTCCATAGATAATGCGTTTTGAACTTTTCAATTAGCCATTGCCGCGTTTTCAATGTAGTTTTTTCGGAAGTCCGCGGGCAATAGCGTATACATAATGCATGCAGTTACCGCATTACTTTCACCCCGCTCTGCCGGCGTTGAGATGTTTTGCAAATTTGCAAATAGACGTCGACAACGCACGAAAATTCCTTAGTTTCCGTTGGCTTGGCACTCTTGGCAGTGATTTATGCTAATTCAAATGGTAGGCAGTTTGTAACTTGAAAAGTTGCGTGGTTGGTGGCGAGTTTCTTATTATTTGTAGGTTTCTTTCAGAGTTAGGGAGCTAATCTTAAGTGCCCGGTGCTTTGTCTTTGAACAAAATACAAAAAAATAATGGCGCTTAGCTTAACGTTCAAGCTATTCCCGTAACCTTTCGCCTGAAGCAGTACGGGATCATTTGCGTCAAATCCGTAGTACTGATTTTTTGCAGACTGGTTTATGATGTTGGCCCAATGGTTTTCCAAATTTGGCGAACGCAACTTTAGTCAAAAAATCTAAAAAATGATTGCAAAAAAATCAGAACTACCGGATTTGACGTAAAGTATCCCGTACTACTTCAGGCGAAACGTTACGAGAATAGCTTGGACGTTAAGAGAAGTATTGTTTCTACCCTTCGTCCTACGAGTAGGTACTTACTAAGCAATATTTTTTTGAGTGCCTGCACATTCATATTTCAAATTATTATGCCAATTTCTACCACGCCACGCCATGGCAAAGTTTTGAAACATGGACGTCGATTCCGCATAAAACTCGCTCGAGAATATTTCTTTTGCCTTCTTCACCTACAATATTTTTTGTTACTTATTTCGTATTTCTTTAGTGTATTTTATTATTCTTATAATCCTTTTCGTGTATCTTCAGACATTGTATATTTTTATAAACCTTTACTACTTAAAAGTTCTTAAGTTCTCACGCCGATTTTCCCATTTGGTACCTATAGATTTTCCATGTAATAAGATGACGATCTATGATTGTTAACAGAGACTTAAAAACCACTATAACTTTGCCGTCTACGATGGATGTCACTGGCACGTACACAGCCGAGCTACCATATAGATGACGTTCTTTCTACCTTTGGCAAGGTGATTATATAAGTTTGTGTTAGGTACTTTAATTGATGAGTTCATCCTTAAATTTATTCTGTTTCTTCTAGTTTTATTGCCAGAATAAATTGCGAACAGATGGCAAACCGCAATGGTTTATAGTTTCGGTTTGTTTCTCGGGTGATTGATGTGTAGTATTATAGTTAATTTGGAACATTTGTCTCTAAGCTTCACTGTTAACGGTTCTATGGTATTAACTGTTAAAACTTAAGAGTATTTTCCTCTATCAAAAACAGTTTTGTCTCTGCCCAGCTATCGCTATCCAAAGTATCAAATTGAAACTAGTCAAGCTGTGTGTGGTGAATAATTCATGATTATTTTATATACCTGCTGTATTTATTGCTATCTGTGCTGTGCTGGCTATATAAAATATTAGAACTCGGCCAGATTTGTAATTTAGCGAAATGCGTCATAGCATAGAAAATACTATAGATTAACAAATTTAAACCTTGAACTCTATATTTTTGCTGCCAAAATAAAGGAAATGTAACATTATCGTTGGACTTATGAGTTGTCACAGTCAGCGTTAAGTGGCCACTTTAATAACACTTGCCATACAAACGGATTGGAATAAATTGGTTGACTTTTACATTGATTTATTTCTAGATTCGTAGTAAAATTAATTTTAGGGATTTGAGTAGCCTTTTGAAATTATCCGTTAGATAAATGAGTTTATAGCGGCTTCAGCCAATTTGAATTTTAAAAAATCGTTTAGCGATATCTGTTATTCATTCGTTTATTTGTGAAAAAAGAAATTTGTATAATGTCGTCCATCAATGTCACTTGTCCAACCCCAGATCAATTAAATATGTGAACAAATATTTTATGTCATGTAATAATTATGATTACACCTTGTGAAAAGTACCTACCTTATTGTTGTTTCGCTTAGAAATGAATGTAAGATTGTAATTTTCATTCCGAACTCTAGCTGTAAATAAGCCATCCATGGCTTTAGCAGTACTTTAAGAAATTCCAAACTCTGCGATAACTTATTTGATACTTTAATAAAAAAAGTAAGTAATATTTATTCATACAACAATACAATACAATAGAAATATTCTTTATTGCTCACCAAATAAAGTAGGTACACTAAATATTAAATCGCGCACAAAAAAGGGTATACAACAGGCGGTCTTATCGCTAAGGGATCGCTTTCCCTTCCAGACAACCTTTCGGTAGGTAAAACGGTTAAACGGTTAACGGCTTTTAATTTTTTGTAGTTTTTGGCGGCAATATTTTTTTAACGGGATTTATTTACTCAAGCCGTCCGCTACCGCGGTGACTGGGATCCCTGGCCGGATAACAAAAGACTGTCTTGTTTTGTTTTTTTTTTAAGAGCACGGGTTTATGTTTGTGTGGCGGCCGGCACGGTAGTGTTGTTAATGTACAATTTCGTCAATCGCCACGCCCGGGCCGTTTCATAACGAACCGGTAAGGTAATATCACAAGCGGTACAACTGGTACAGTAGGGCTGTGCCCCATTCCACCGCGTGTGTAAACACTTGTTGTTCATTGATAAAGAATTACATGTTAATGAATTGACGACCACTTTAACCCAGTTGGTAGTGACTCTGCCTACGACACTGGAGACCCCGCGGGTTCAACTAAGCTATCAATCAAAAGGCAGGGCTTTATTTGTGTAATAAACACGATTTTTTGTTTTAAGTCTTTGATGTTTTCTATGTATTTAAGTCTCTAATTATCCATATAAGTATGTATATCGTCCCTAAGTAACCAGTACTTACAAGCATTGAAAATTAATTTCAACCCTACGTTTACGTTCAGTTGTGCAAAACCTCCCACGCATATGCATTTCAGAATTTTATTGCAAATTCCAACAAATTCCTAGTAACACCCAGCAAGGATTATACATATGAAAGTACCTACTTATCTATTGGCCTGTTATTCACAAACTGACTCGTCCTCACTGTCACCTCACCTCACCCGTTTTTATATGGAAACTGTTAAAAAGTGACACACACACTCACATTTGACAGTTTTCATATAAAAACGGAACGGAATCGTATACCTGATCCAGAATCCTTCGTGGTAACGATTCCTTCAATATCTCCACTCCTCTAATTTCCCCCTTAGGGGGAGGCGTAGGGAAGCTAAACCGGTTTCAATTTCTACATCACCTAGGTCCAATACCTAGATAAAGCACTTAAGTTTTAAAGCTGGTTCGTGTTGAAAGCTCGTAAATCTGAATGATAAGTTTCGTTTCCTGTATTAAATGTTTCGATATTGTCATTTAACGTGACATTTACTGTTTAACTTAAATAAACTTTCGTGTGTCATGTTAATTCATTATACTATTTAAGCGGTTAAAACTCTCGTAATAAATTGTCACTCCAGGCGACATGTTTAGAACTCTTCGGGGGTTCTTCTTTAGGTCAGAAAAATAAGCATCTTTTTAAGAAAAACTGCGATGTACAAAGTCGAAATACTAGGAATAAAAACAACCTTGTAGTAAATTACAGCAGACTTCATAAAATAAGTAATTCTTTCATTGGTCAATGTATACGTTATTATAATAAGGTTCCATTAGACATTCAATCATTGCCTCTACATAAATTTAAGACTTATATAAAAGGAAAATTACGCAAAAAGGGATACTATAAAATATCTGACTACCTCGATGAACGTGACCCGTGGAATTAATTATGTATGTTTTTTAAATAATAATTAGAAAATTTGTTAACGAATATGTATCTAATATATAATGTAATTTAATGTATGTAAAATGTTTTGACGTCATAAAGAGATCGTGAAATCCAATTATGAAAATAAAATTATGAATTATGGTTGAGTGCGTTCGCGAAGAATCATGTCCCCCGGAGTAATAATTAATACGTGAGTTATAAACGTTTAGTAAATCTACTATTTAAAATAAATAAATAGAATAAATATTTGTGGACAATCTTACACAAATCAACCTAGTCCCAAACTAAGCATAGCTTGAACATTTACTGTTTAACACTGTTTTGACAGAAGACACCGTTGAATTTCTTTAAGGTCTGGTCAAGGTAGCGGGGATCCGCTGGATGCGAGCGGCCCATGACCGATCTTTGTGGCGCTCTCTGGGGGAGACCTATGTCCAGCAGTGGACGTCTTTCGGCTGACTAGGTATAATGAAAATGATGATGACCGTTGAGTTTGAGTAAAATATTTTTTCTCTCCCATCTGGTAGAGGCGACTTTTGCTCAGCAGTGGGATCTATATAGCCCACCAGTGATATATTAAATGATATGTGGACCAAAGAATATGATTGGTGGATATTAAATTAACGCATCCATAGCACCGTAGGATAGCACACCTCTGGTGGAAAGGCCTTATAGACTAAGTTTGGTGCAGATTATTCTATAATCTGTGGTACAAAATTCGCATCAAATTATTGAAATCTTGATACTCACATAAGTCACATCCGAAACAAGTTAAAGGAAAGATATTGTGTACGAACTTAGTTGACATTGAAACATATTAATATACTAAATTAGAAGCCTGTTTTTAAAAGACGATGTTATTGTCGCACTGATTAAAATATTAATCGATGTTTCCAAGAAATAAATCGATCTTGATTGATACCGATTAGATCACATGGGGGCCGTGCCGTATAATATTTCCATTCGACAAATCGGAACGAAGTTAGAATCCTTTTCATAAGACATAGTGAATGAATAAGGTAAAGAAAGGCAAAGAGAGGTAAAAAGAGTAAGGCTACGTTACCACCAGAGATGTGCGAGGATGCGTTTCCATACATTTGACACCTCGCTACGCGCCGAGCGACGTGTCAAATATATGAAACCACATCCTCGCACATCTCTGGTGGAAACGCACCCTAAGACGTCACATAATTACTCCATTTGGAATAGCAAGCTTTGTCAGTCTGTATCGGTATTATATTATCCTTACACGTTGAAACGAAAATAGTCGCGCACGCGTAGAGTTAAGTTTTAAAAGACAACGATTAGTTTATGAATGGAATAACTATCAATAAGGCCTGTATTTGAAACACGATAAAGTGATATGAAGTACATATAAGCACGTATATAAATTGACAACAACAGCATAATTATACAGACACTCGATCCTAAGTGAGTACATTTAACGTCTGTAACATGATGTTTACTAATTTTAGACGACAGCCCGCAGTTATCTAGTAATGATTATGAGTGTTATGACATAACTAATTAACCATATTAAGTTACTGCTTGCCGTGGCATTTTAATGTGAATTTGTAAGTGATAATCACTAAAGGTTTTATTCATTAAACGTTCATCAAATCTTTTTTTTTAGCTAATATGCCGTTAATATTCTTTCGTCTTTATCTATCACTTTGACATTTATGTTTGTGTGAAAGGGTCAAAACACGTTTTTGTTAGCACTGGTTTGTAAACACATTCGGCACCAGGCGCAAGGAAATTATCCTATACCAATCTCCAATAATAACTGATGCTAAATAGCACCCTTGCGTGAGTCCCCCTACCCCTCAGCTACGCCACTGAAGTGACTGAAGTCACACACAAGTCCATAAACAAATGATTAAGCTATTTGATTATACTCATATTAATTGACCGAACGAGTGAAGTTAGCGAAGCGTCTCCATTTCAGTTTGGCCAAGTTTACAGGTCGCATATCTCAACTTATTCTCGTGGTATTTTGTGAGCGGGTCGATAATTAATTAATAATTAGATATATAGATTTTTTGTAAAGTCATGTTTAGGAAATTAAAAATAAAACACTTGCAAGGTCTATACAGCACGGAGAGCTACTAGTTCCTATTAATTTCATATCTTGCAAACATTTCCGACACATCCGTTCTTTAACTAGTATTTCATAAATGACATAGTTATCGCGATGTTACGAAAATCGAATTTATTCCCCTTGGCCGGAAAGTACGCAAGAAGGCGTGTGAAAATGCAACTAGCGGATATTGGCGCTATAATTAGGATTTCTCGTCTATCTACAATGTTAAATTACTTGTCTAGGGAGATCTCGGATTTATTTACAGTCAGTTCTGCTTTTACTTACTTTCCTACTTCAATATCTTTAATGAACTAGATATCGGTACCCAATCAACCCAAGACGAACGTAGCTTCCCAAATATTAATTAAAGAAAATGTTAATTGATCTTTTTATAATTAATAAACGTTAATTAGTATAGTAGTTTTATCTCACGAGCGTGGGTTTCATTGTTGTAGTTGTGACAGATACGAACACATAGACAACGTTATAGCTCCTGCGCTGACGCAGACATAGACAATGTGTATGTATAGCTCAACACACAACTATGGCTCACACGCGCTCGTGAGATAAATTGTAATGAATTAAAAAAAACGCCAAATAATTATCGAAAATGCTCAAAAAAATTCCAGATAGACCACAGAAAAGTATAATAGTATGTACTACATACAGAATGGCCACGAACCTCCCCCGCACCGAGGTCAGTTACCTCGTCCCTGAGAGACCCGCCTGGTGTCGATCGGGTGAATTCGGGTGCCGTCGCGGCTCGCGATTCGTCCGCGCCACGCGCTACGCACTCGCGCAAACAATTGACGCGTGTACCGACAGCACACGCACACATACATACCCACAGCGCTAACGTTCCTTTACGTGTCATAGATGATGCATAGATGTGCCTTTACCCAAGCTGACACGCACACTGAGCTGCCACTTCGCGCTTGCTCAGTCAACTAGTTAAAGCATTACGATTTGCCGAAATCACCAATAAAAGCTCAGCCATTGAAATATATGCTAAGTCAAGAATCATGCGTGATAATGATAATCATTTGGTCACCATTGGCCGAGTTCGGGCCGGTTCACACTTACATAACGTTGGGTCATCGGTGTCACCGCGTGTGAACACGACCTTCATTTTAGGCACTGCTTAATCTACATACATAATTATCCCTAATTTAAAGCACGAATATTTATTTTAGTTTTAGGTGTTTTCTTCCTAATTATAGGTAAATATTTATTTATCTACATACGTTTATAAGTAGTATGTCGTCGCCTGGTACCCATGTTACAAGCTTCGCTTAGTTTGGGGTCTAGCTCCATTTCTGTATATCCACGATTCCGCATTTTCACAATATAATTATATGTACATTTATATATTATTTTATTTACGATTACAAACCGATCAACGTTAAATTGAATATGACTCCGGCATAAAATAAAATCATCAATTTTATTAAACACATCAATATATGACAAAACTTTCGCAAGTTTCACCACCAATTGGTCACCGATCACGATGAAATTCGCAAAAATCCCATGACATCATCTTTAGATTATGTATATTGACTCTACCGGCTAAACGACCGGTCATTTTGAAACCTTGTCACTTTGGCTCAAGTGACGTATTCCAACAGTCAGTCCTAATATTATAACGCAGGGGTTACCAAATGGCGGACCGAGGTATGGATCCGGACCATTTCCGCGAAGAAAAAAAGTGTCCCAAAAAAAATTACAGTTTGTGACGCTTTTTTCATACAGTTTCTATGGCTCGTCACAAAACTGACACAGAAAATTTGTATTTAAAACCTAGGTCAATTTTTTTCTTTATATGAATCATTAGTACCTACTCGTTATTCTGAGTCAGAAAACGCAAAATTACATAGTTCCGAAAAAAAGTAGGGGGTACACTTTAAAGTGAAAATGCCCATAAAAGTGTCGGACGCAGTGTTGCGAAAATGAGCTGAGTGATTTTAAAATACGCCTTTCACACCTTTTCGATGTCGCCTACTTCGCTTTACAGCCGGCTTGGTTAGTAGGTTAACAAGGCTAAGCTAATTGACTTAAAATACCATCAAATTCAACGATAGTAAATATGAAAAAAGAAAATACATTAAATGGGTATTTTTCAGTGCGTTTAAACCCCCGTGACTTCGGTGGTCGCATTATTGAAGACAACACTGCAAAGCGGGAGACCATATCAGGCTGTAGTATATAGTAATAGCAGGCGCAAGCGCAGCAGGCGGCACAGAAACCTATAAGGACATGGTAAATAATAAGACCAACGCTCTGAGAAATGCGCAAATTCACGTCTTTGTATTGCATTCATCATCATCATCATCATCAGCCTATACAGGGCGTCCCACGCCTATGCCACATGGAGGGAAAGTACCTTGAATATTGTAGATGGAAGATTTTACTAAAAGAAGACATTATTTTAATTTAAAAAACAATTTAAACTGCATTCATAGATTTTTAAATAGTGACATGGTTGAACCGGAAATCGAACCCGCTACACGAGAAAAAAAAATGTTTTGGTAAAATTCATGGTCTTCCTTTTATTTCTGACACTATGTTATTAAAAAGCAAAAAAGAATCCTTATGATGAAGCCTTTCGATCGGTATTATAAAACTACAGGGTAATTTTTTTTCTCGTGTAGCGGGTTCGATTCCCGGTTCAACCATGTCACTATTTAAAAATCTATGAATGCAGTTTAAATTGTTTTTTAAATTAAAATAATGTCTTGTTTTAGTAAAATCTTCCATCTACAATATTCAAGGTACTTTCCCTCCATGTGGCATAGGCGTGGGACGCCCTGTATATGTCCCACTGCTGGGCACAGGCCTCCTCTCATAGTATTGCATTCGCTTAAAAATATTTTCTTAAGGATTTTTAAAAAGATAAATACAAAAAACATAATGGAAACTGACCCATTATTGTCTTATATTAGCATGAGGTACGAAATTATTGTAATGATATTCCGGTCATAAGTGTATGGAATTAGGTAGTTGGTGGCGAGACGAATATTAAAGTAAACGCCGTGAAATGGTTCACTCACCCCTTGGCCTGAGTAAGTAAGCAATGTTCAACGGATTACAATAGGTTGAATCTAATATTTCGACGAAATATTGACAATAATGTCACATAACATTTACTTACATTACTTACATACATTACGTACAGGTAAAATGTGGGGGCACGGCAGTGCCACCCCCCCCCCCAATTCGAGCAAAACAAACGAGGCACGGCCGTACTCCAGTCTTTTCTCGAAGCCATTCAGGCCGTTTTCAACATACTTATTATAGTTTCTATTACATTGATACTGTCTATGAACCGTATGTTTCTAATAGAAACTCTATTACGTTAGCGTTAAAGTAAACTATCCAATTGAATTATAGCACACGTCAGTGTCAAAATCATAGTGATCGTACTGTACTAACGTGAGCGTCTTCAAAGTCGCCTGACAGCCCGTAACTCCCGCCGCCGGTCGCCCCAATTGTCTTTAAACACGACTAAAAGGAAAACAAAACCACGCAATAAGGCAGGGTTACACTAAGTTACGAGTACGGACCGATCGACGTTTAATATTGCGCCGGCGCAGCGCTGTCATCCCATAGAACCTTGTCAAACTATCGAATGTTAATGAACACCGCTCACGATTACAATACAAATATTCTTTATTGTTCACCAAAAAATTACATAGAAGTCCAGCTTAAGATTAAACATGTTGATGGACGATGGTAGACAACAGGCGGTCTTATCGCTAAAAAGCGATCTCTTCCAGACAACCTTTGGGTGGTGGAGACACGACAGAAATTTGACATGAGTAGGTGACACAAAGATATTAAGCAGTATAAACAACTGAATCATAAGAAAGATCATACACTCACATAAACCGACGATACGATTACCGACGGTTTGAAACAACTGACCCTAACAGTCCCACTGCATCTTTCTCTACCACGTGAATAATTTAATATTGACCACAGATTAATCAGTGACAGAGCACACACTTGTATTGGGTAATTTACTGCCGTTTTATTGCGACATGATAAATTTTAACTGGACTCTGAAACGGTAAGTGAAAGGTCACTGGAGTTGAATCCCGGTTGAATGAATTAAATAAGACAGTATGAGTTTGAGTATTATTGATGTATTTCTTCCCTTATCGGTATACTGGCAGTATTACAACCCGCTTCCCAGTATCCCGCGGCAGTCAGGAAGAACGATCTTTGAATTAGGAATGAAGTGTCCATTACTGGTGCTTGTTAGCTTAAAGTATACATCACTGGTGCCGATACCCTATAAGTTCATCAAATTCGCGAATGATATCATCATTTCTTTAAATTTCCGGGGAAAAATACACAAGTGACGTTCGCCCAACCGCAATGTCCTTATCGCGCGTAATTATAAATAATATTAATGGTGCAATAAAATATGTTCTCGGAACACTTTTGTGTGTTCAGAAATAATTTTATTATATTATGCATTTTCGATTTGTCAACGATTAAATGTTAAATTAGCATTTGGGAATAATAGTTTTTATTTAGTTTTTATAGGAAGTTAATTAAATATGCAACGAAGTAGACACAAAACAACAGCGGACAAATATGCATAAGCTGCATTAGAAGCGAGGACTAGTGTACTAGGTAAACCTGTAAATATAAATATTGTGTCATTAATTGTATAAAATATTGTAGCAAATTGTAGCGAATGTTCCCCTGTTTTTCCTATATGTATAGTCATTTTTGATCAGCTGTGAAGTGGGTGCGGGCTGAAAAACAGCGCTGTGCAGCCGACCAGGCTCACAGCAAACGCTGAGCCCGAGCCCTTTGTCGCACCAACTTAAATTTGTATTTATTTAAATTTTAAATTTCTAACTCTTTAAATTTAAATTGTGTTTGTTTTTTTTTTGTGTATTGCCGATTGTTTTTTTTTCTCTTTTATGCGACAATAAATGTTTTTTTTTTTTTTTAACTTTTTAAACCTGTGATTATCATAGGTAGTCTAGACTCTAGGCAGACAGTAGGCAACCCCTATTTTTCCAATTCCTTATGCACTTTTAGCACTACCCAGAAGTCACGTTTAGGGTAACGGTGGGTACTCCCCACGGACTTGGTGCAACATCAACCCCCACGTGAAGTAGCTCTAGTATAAGTTTTTTCGAAACATTAACTAATTAGAACGCGTTTGCGTTTTGTCGCAAAATGTATGAAAGTGGTATGAAAACGTGAAAAGCGCCTCTGGTGGTCACTATAGTGGAAACTAAAACGGCGAGTATAACATTTGTTGCTAACCGATGAACGCGCGTAGTTCAAACTCGGTGAGAGCGTTTTCATACATTTTAAGACAAAACGCAAACTCGTTCGAATTAGTTAATGTTTCGAAAAAACTTATACTAGAGCTACAGTACTGTCAACACGAATGTGACGTGACGTGACAAAGTGAATTATATGTTATGAGGTACATTAAGGCTCCGTATAACATATTCTGACGATTTGGCTAAGATTGATGAGGTCGTATCTCATAATCTATTAGTATTTATATACATTTTATTACAGATTATGAAAGATCATTTCATTCTGAATGGAATAAGTGTGCTACTTTTTAAATTTTCTTATCTAGTTTCGAATAATCTTGCTTAACCTAACAGCTGTTTCCTCGATTTGCGCTTGAAGAGGCTTTAAAAACGACCTAGTTAAGCTATATATTGGTGCCAAACCGGCTTGGAAAAAATATGCGCATATGCAATAGATACTCTTCTTAGGGATGAGTGGAAGGGTTTTTACAAGTTTCATACAAAAATGTTATAAAAAAAGAATATTAAAATTTGTAAATTTTCTGAAAAACTTCAAACTTCATTGCATCTTTTAGTAATATTGAAGCTAATAAAAAGGTTTTTGAGCATATGAATATGATAAAATAACTTCTATTTTATGACTTGAGATAATAAAAAGTAACAACTAAGATAGAAATATATTAATTCTAAATGATTTACAACATGCCTTTTTCACGACATTTTCATTGACACGGTCACAGTGACTCAGTACCGGCCGAGCGGCCGTCGGAGGAGGACGTATATACCGTTTTTTTGTGGCTATTTACAAAGCTTACCACAACCCCATCAAACAAACCAATACAAATTGT
This sequence comes from Cenopis cana, assembly GCA_951800055.1. Classification (NCBI taxonomy): domain Eukaryota; kingdom Metazoa; phylum Arthropoda; class Insecta; order Lepidoptera; family Tortricidae; genus Cenopis; species Cenopis cana. The sequence continues at coordinate 5,518,397 of OX637495.1, forward strand.
GACCTCCCATTTATGTGTATTTATTATGAAAGTCGCAGTCAAAGTATACTAGGAACGTAATTGTGAACTAAATCGAGACAACTTATGAATCACATAGCTGATAACGTAGTTGTCAACTGATTTTCTAGTACTGTCCTTGATACTTGGTGGATTTAATTTATTTATCTACTCGTGACTTTTTTATATTTAAAAAATTGCTTTATTTTGATGAGCATTTCATTATGATTAAAGTCAGCGATCAGCATCTAGTGGTTTAACCATTTAGCAACTAGGTATTTGTCAAAGTATATTTCGTACACAACTGTAAGGCCCGTCTCTCACGGCGCTATTTAAATGCAACGCGACTGAGATGCAAACCTCGGTCGCCTACTGGTATGCTACATTTACGCACACGGCGCTACCCAAGTGAGACTATTTTTCCATTTGAGTGAGAAGCCGTCCCGAATACAACACGTCCGTACGATCTCTGATCTGAGAAATTATCTTGCCAACTATTTTATAACCCCACGTGCTGCACTTCCTTCCAATCTCAATCCACGCCTTTTCTGTTATATCTTTTTTAACATACTCTGACATTTTATAATTGTACAAACAAGACAGTCCCGTGCGACTGATGTCAAACGCGTCGTCGACCAACCAAGTGAATATGTATGGCGGCGACTCACAAGCGACGCGTAGGTATGATACGCGTACGAAACTCAAATTGCTTGGAAGTATCGTGAGAGACGGGCCTAAGGCCAAGTGCTGTCAAATTAACGTAAGCAAAAATCTACCTAACAGTCAGTCGAGTTTTGCTTGCGTTCGTTTGACAGAATTTAGCCTTAGAGTTGTGTCCGAACTATACCTAGTACTATGTAGTTCTGCGAAATATTGTCTCTCAGAATGCTACAATAAGCATCTGATAAAGTACGTAGATGCTCAAAATGTAGGCGCACGATTCTATCCACCAAAATTCGGGCGCAGAAAAACACAAAAACTGACTCTGCAAATAAATTTCTTTTTATTTTCGAACCTGTTCACCAAATTTCACGAGAATCGGTTTAAAAATGCGACCTGTAGAGGCGGACAACCGGAAATCCGGACATACGAAAGCATTTATCTGGAAGCTAAGACAGAGACCTTCGTTTCACTCGGTCAAAAAAGAAATACTTCCCGGCCCTATACTTCAATTTTGTACGACATTTCTTTACAGTTCTCTCGGGTTATTCCGCCTGAAACGTTATACTTTGAATCCTGTTATAAAACGCACGTAGTGACGACAGTTCATTACACGTTTGAGAAATAGTACATTACTACAGAGGCCGAGAAGTAAGGGGTCGCCGGCCGAGTACATATAGACGTAGCGAGCGTAGCGAGGCCGGGTAGTTACGAGGCTGACAACCCCTTTTCACACAGAGGTTTTCTCAAACATGCAATGAAATAAATCAAAAAGCTCCTAGAAATCAAACTTTAATTTCTATAGAAACTGAAAGTAAACAAGAAACAGGAAACAAGAAAAAAATTAAACTGACACATATATATTATTTATTTGTCGACTTCTAAACTTTATTAAAAGTAGAAACAGGCGTATAAAAGAAGGCACAGAGTGTCTACTCCGAAATCTATACTTTGCACATGCCGTCCCTTTCACTCTCGCGTGAAAGGGAAGCCACTAATACCAAGTACCTACGGATTTCGAATTTCAGAGTACAGGCCCGGTCGTATTCAGCCAATTCAACTAGTATTTTTCTATTGAAATCGCTACGTTTTTGTATGTGTTTTAAATAATTTGCGTTTTTCGGTGGAAAAATATACTTGCGATTCTGTTAAAAAAAAGAACGGCGGGAAAGCATGAACTTTTTGACGTTTCAATACTTTTGGTTATGTTTATCAAATCTTAATTCAAATTCCGTCTTATTATATATCCGTCTCATTTCCGTTCCGTCTTATTTTTGAGAAATTGTTTTTTTTTTAATAATCGCAGTGGCAGAATGTATTAACGAACTAAAAATCTATTATTGCTTCACTTCACTTCTTTTAAAAAAATGGCTTTCCAACAAATGTATGATGATTTCGCCAACCACGTGTTCAAAGACGTTGCTCGGTAACGACGCCATGACAGTAGCAGATAGAGCAGTAGCAGATAGAGCGGTAGAGTTGATATATATTATTATACTCTTTGGGTAGAGTAGTAGCAGTGTGGCAGTAGTGGATTCCGCTCGTCGACGAGCCAAATCAAATCCCAATTATTGCTTATAGTTTTCTTCATAGCTGAACGCCGTGATGATGAATGACAAATGAATGAGGAATGAAGATTTTAAAATGAATTTTAATAAATAACTATCTATAGGGTTTTTTTTTTATATTTTTGTATATTCATCACAGATATAAATCAAACTACATTTTTTTTAATAAAACGTACGGCATATGATTTAATCAAAATGGGCATTTTATTTACTTGTATATATATGTGAACTTCTTTGAAATGTTATTTAATAATTACATTGACAACAACTATTATTTCATATAAAGTAATATTCATTTTTAACTACCTAAACAAAACGATCAAGATTTTTACGCCAGGGAGTAGGTTACTTAGGTAATTAAGTAATATTCTGCAACGCTTTGACCTCACCGTAGGAGAACCAATGCGTCAGACCTCCGATTGCGTGTAGTTATTACGAGTCCTAGTGTCAAGATATACTAGGAGTAACTGGTGAGGTGATCGATGCTTGACTATTGTAAATAGCTCGCCAACGCCATCTATCGAGTAAGATTTCGTGAAAATGATGAAAGCGCAAACCTTGACGGCCTCTTAAGTATTTAAAAAAAATGGTAGATATAATAGGTAAATATGTTAGGTAAATAAATTCTAAGTGTACGCGATTAAGTCCCGTTTTCCAATAATAATGTGTGAAAATCGTGTAAGTTTAAATCGATATAGTACAAAAACATGCCTGCAAAATATCATTCATGAATTATACATTTCACTTAAGTGGCGTGGTATAGGAACTTTTATAAACAAGTGTAATTGGTGAACCGTTCTTGTTTAATAAATAAATAAATAAATAAAAAATAAATAATTATCTCACGAGCGCACGTGAGCCATGGATGTGTGTTGTCTATGTGTGTGTCAGCGTAGGAGCTATGAGTTCACAGTGCACTGTGATGACATGCAGATACCGTCTTTGGAGGGTGCCTGCTCGCACGCACATCAGCACTCATACAGCGTATCCAAAATGCTTGCGCACGTTTTTGTTTTACAGTTCCTCGCCGGTCGCACATCACCCCATTTTTAAACAGAAATAGGTTGCTAAATATGACCGCTAGACGTACCTCACATTTTGCCTCGTTGCTTTTTGGGGTCATACATAACAAACAACCATCTTACCTGTTTGATAAACTTAAGTTCTCCAAGTGCGAAGTGCGTGGTGCTGTAAGACTTGTAGGTACGCAACACAGAACATCTGCCTTCCGTGGCAGCTTTCGCTACGCTGCCACAAAATGTTGGAACAACTTGCCGCCGCCAATTCGAAATTGTAAATCTATTACCTCTTTCAAACACAATCTCAAAGGATATTTATCAGAAAAACAAATTGGAAATACGTAGGCAAATGTTTTGTGTTATGTTTATGTTCTAAAGTATTGTTAGGTATTTGGTTATATATATATATTTTTTTTTTTCATGTACATTTAGTATTATATCCAGGCTATGATTTACTTGTAACTTGTAAGTATGCGCTTTTAACGCAAGGAATTTATTCTGTATGAGTACGTCTCCCACATTGTCTGTCACTATATATGCTAAGTTCTCTCTCTAGTTGTAACTGTGCACTATTTTATAATTTGTTGTTTCCTGGTTGCCCTGAAAATCAGCGTCATGATTGTCATGACTGAATGCTGAGCGGCATCCATTTTGGTATATTTCATGTTTAAATTATTTTATTTTTGTGGTCTGTATGTTATTGTTTTATACCAAATAAAATTCTCATTCATTCATTCATTCATTCATTCATTCATTCATTCATTCATTCATTCACTGTCTATGTGTTCGTATGTTTCACAACTATAACTATGTAGACTTCGGCGTCAAAATGCTTGAATCTGATTTTTGGATGATGGTGATGCTCGGATGATGAAGAATAACAGTAGTCGATTAACTTTGAATGACCTTTAATGCAGGAAACGTTACAATAAGGTGTTACTAGGCTATGACTACACCACTTGTGCACTGATTTTAGAACTTTAAAAGGGCGTAAGTCTATGTGCGCTCGGTAACAGCGAACGGCGAAGAGTGACATGCAAATTTGATGCAGTTTCGTCCCGCGCGCGGCGCCTCTCCCCTCGGAGATCCAGTGGTAGCTAGTTTCTTAACAAACTATGTTCCGAGATAAAAGTTGTGTATAACGGGTAAACGACACAAACTAATGTGATTCCTATTCTGTACTCTTATCCGAATAGACCCCAATTGGTAAATTAGATAATAAGTTACATGATCCGAATTCCATTAGCGGAGTTTAACCGGTTACGCATAATATGCATATTAATTATGAACTAATTAACGCGTTTGTTAAATAAGGCCGGTTTGGATAGTTCAGACAGAATTATTGGTGAGGTCGTGTATTTAAGTGTAACATATAAATATGCCATGGTCTATATTTAATATTTTAATTAGAAATGATGCAAGAAGATATATTTATTGTACACCATACGGATGGTGGTTTTAAAAAGTTGGAAACCATGAGTTACATCCGTTAAAAAACTGAGACCTGGTACTAAGTACCGCCTTCCCCCTTCTTCCAACGGATATCCAGACGTACGGCTGGTTACTTTCCTTATACCTGGTTGAAATTCCTCTTACTCGACTCGAGCCAAGCGCTTTTTTTTAAATATCTTTTGTAGTGCGGACTGCTAAGGTTTGGAATTCCCTGCTGGCATCTGTATTTCCGAGTTCATATAACCTGGACCTCTTTAAGGCACGAGTGAATAGGCATCTTCTGGGTGCGCTCGCTTCACCGTCTGCCTTATCCTTGCCCCCTGGCAAGAAAACGAGTGTCTTTATTATTTAAAAGTGTGTAATAATGGAACATCTTACATACATCGAACTACCCATAGAAACGCCAATAAGGCTTGTGTTATGGGTAAAAGACGACGATATATTCAATATGTATATACAAATATGCACTTAACCCTTACAGCAAGCAGGTAGGATGCCACTTTTGGCAAATATCATTTTAGGCCGTATTACATTTTATCAAGGTTCAAATTTAAGCAAATGATTTTATACGTCATGCGGGAAAGAGTTGATACATAGAAAACAACCAAGAAGCTAAAGACTAAGCTAAACCAGTTGTAATATTGCTACTATCAATATTTTTATCATAATTTGAATTCCAAACATTAAAAATGTAAGGCCTCCTTAATAGCTTTGACGCGCGCCACATTGATCGTGCTCTCCTATACGTCTTGGAAAGGTTCCATCTCCGTCGAACCTGGTTTATAATTACAACCTTTTCACAACAAGTTTATATGTCACCGATCACATGATTCATTACTAATTAATAGCCACAATTTCCGGCCCGCTAAGCAGGTTTATGTCATTTTGCTTAGACTTAAAAGGTCGCATGAATAAATTAAGTTCTTTGGACATACGTTTGAGCGACTTTTCTAAACTCACAGTCCACGCGTTGTGGTAATAGAAATGTCTTCTCATACAGTTATCATCATCAGCCTATATACGTCCCATTGCTGGGCACAAGCCTCCTCTCATAGATGAGAGGGATTGGGCAGTAGTCCCCACGCTGGCCCAGAGCGCGGGTTGGGGACTTCAAATACAACTTTGGATTTCTTCGCGGATGTATGCAGGTTTCCTCACGATGTTTTCCTTCACCGAAAATCTAACGGTAAATATCAAATGATCTCAGATTATAGCCGAAACATGACTACTTAAAAGTTTTTGTATATTAATAATCCAGCATCGTGATTTTCCTTTTTTTACCTCAATCTTCTCAAACGACACAATTACCTACATTAAACTGTGGCGTGAAATAGCATGCAAAAACGAGGCTCTGACCGCTTTGGTTCTCGTATTATGTTGCTCTGATATATTAATTAGGTAGTTCATTGATTAATGGTGCGTGTCCGGCCTCGAACCCTGAACCCTCCTTCCTCGTCAGACGAAGGTCGAGGGAAAGGAGATAAGTCACGTCCGAACTCGTGTCAGATTTAGGTCTCAGATTTGAGCGATTGTAATCGATAAGTCTTTAGCCGTCAATTTTGTATCGATTTTAATCGATCAGATTATAACTGTCTAAATTAGAGCTTGCTCGCTTATGTTAGTTCGTAAGCTGTGTTCTTCGTTATTATGTTAAAAAATCTAGAAATAAGGCCGTTTTCAACTTAAAATGTGTTACTACTTCTTTGTAAATTGCTAGTCATATATTCAGGGCTGCTACACAAAAAGATTGATACCTATGTTACTAATTATTGGTTATACATATATTATATTACAAAAAGATTGGTATGTAATTGAAATCTGAACTGTTCCAAAATAATCTACGTTTTGACGATATGATTTTTTATTCAAATTTCGCAATCAAAGGCACTATACCTTTAACAGTTTATTAAACATAATTCACCCAATTCTGTAATCTGAACACGATTTGTCGGCGGCTCAAAGGGAACGCGAGACCGACGGTGACAGCAGTGACACGTGACTCACAATGGCTTATCCAGTCCAAGATCGCTGCGAAGGCTCGTTTTGCGTAACTTGGTATAGGTACGCGCTAAAATTGGTTTAACATTCGTGAGGTATTTCAAGAACATGTAACGTGGTACAGCAATTGTCTGGGCGACTATTTGGTACCGATCGTCACGTGACTGATCCTAATGGTCGCAGAACTTACTTTACTGTCCTATTCTGTGTGGTTTAACATTCTATATACTTATGCATATTATAAAAGCAAACGTATGTTACATTTTCATTCATCAAATGCTGACCTAATTAATTGAGTGAAACGGTGGTTTCAGCTTGGGCAAAAGCTTTCCTATGTCCGATGGATTTACGGTTACCTATGTAACTCTCGATCGAAAAGTTACTTGTTACACCGTTTTGCCCAGAAATCTATGATTTCGTTGTATTGCATTGTCACCCAATTTACAGTCAAGATAAAATACATAGGGTGACACCAGGACACCACCAGTAACCTACAAGGCCCAATGATGTACATTGGCTCTTTTTTAAAAGAAAATAAGAGTCATTCATTTTTTATAGAACAATCAATTTAAAACCGTACGATACCTATTTGAATTAGGATTGAAGTTTCCATTACTGGTGCTTGTCAGCTTAAAGTGTCCATTAGTTGATATTTAGTGGTGTGTCACCCTATGCACGGACAAAGTGATCAACTGATCATAAATATGCGAATACGACTTTATTATTAATGGAACCTACTTCAGATATAATGGAACCTACACATATTTATGAAATTGCCTGTACATAGTTCATTTTAATTCTTTCGACACTGCGGAATTGGTGAAATAAATTTATGCATTGGCCGACATTTCCAAATCTAGACGCAGAAAGGAAACTACTTGCTAAGGCTGCGTTTCCACCAGAGATGTGCGAGGATGCATTTTCATACATTTGACACCTCGCAAGTCTCGCAACGCGCCGAGCGAGGTGTCAAATGTATGAAAACGCATCCTCGCACATTTCTGGTGGAAACGAAGCCTAAAACCAATCTGATGAATGAACTGTGTTTCGTAGAGAACTAATAAAGTCGAGCGTGGGGTGTCTTTAAGTAGGTACAAACATTAATTCTATATCAACACACTACATGCACTTCTAGTCACTGTCAGCTTCAATTCCACAATATAAGTATTATGACTCAAATCTCGTCTAACCACATAGTTAAATGCCTAGAACAACAGACGCAGCAATTACCAACTAAGAATCGCCCCCTCACGTTCTATATAAGCGCATATCGAAAGTTGCCCGTGAGGTTTCACAGGAAATACAACCAGCGACGCAAGTTCAAATTCACTTGAACACTTGTGAAATATTTACAACGCTGCACCTTTGGAATAAAGTCGGTAATTGTGGTATTGAATATATGTGTCGCCGGTTGTACGTCACTTGCACTCGCGGCGATTGAGAGAAAATTCGCTATCGGCTACTTGTACTAATGCAGGTTCTGTGATGACAAGGTTATACCCTTGTACTTATCACTTGTGTTTCCATCTACCTACTTAACAAGTTTCTTTCATCTCAACTTGAATAGCTAATGTTTTGATAAAGTCTAATATACATACGGGCGTGTTTTGACGCAATGGCAATGCATAGGTACGATGCAGTAAAAATTGCAACATGTATAGCTTGGGAGAAAAACTGGACATACCTAAATTATTAACTGCAAAGTCGAGGTAATAAGTAGATCTTTTTGAGCACTTCACCGCCGATACTAATTGCATCAGCTATGCAGTGTAGGAATAGGTTATCAAGTGCGTGTCATCCCACGAAGGCGCGCCCCTCCACAGCCCAATCCGTAATACAATTGACAACATTTCATAATTTCAAAAAGTCTTAATTCGAAAACCATTTCGGTAAAAGTTGACGTCATCTTCCTCGCTGTATTCAGGGAGACCTTAGTACAGAGTACAGACAATCGCTGCTCTGAAGTGGCTATGGATTCTTGTTGGGAAGATGACGTCATATTTTACTTACGCCCTATTGGAATGACCTACTTTTCAACGTGTTTTTTTTGTATGAAATAATGAGTTCAATTGAAAAAGAAAAAATACGGGTGGCTTAAATTTTTACCTATTTTCTAACTAGTTCATAAAATAAAGTAGTTAAAAATATGAAATGTTGTCAATTAGTATTGAGATTCGCTGTGGAAGGGCGCGTCGTTGTGGATGATATCATGATACGCACTATAAAGCATGAAGTGGATTAATGTTGGGTAAATCTTTCGAGCCAGTTAATGCGTTCGCTAACAATGCATCAGGTAGGTACCATCATATCTTCCAAGGCTTTGTCACTTTTCCAATTTCACATATTTACTTTGTTTCTCAGTGGCATGTTTGCGGAAAACATCAAGGATCGGGCGAAGACCTCTGGGTTTGTCGCTCGGGTCGTTGGTCTCTCTCATGGTGTCAAACACTTTGAAACACGGGGACAAAGACATTCACGAAGGCAGAAGTGTAGAAACTAGCTTTTCAGCATTGCAGCATATTTTATATCCCTTTTGGTGTTATAAGTCTAAACAAAGCACGCAATTCCTTAAAATGACACTTTTAATGCGTTTTGTACACAAAATTTTGTTTTTTGTACAACTAACTAGTATCTGTAAGCCTTAAAATGAATGCTGTCAGTACCTAGGTATTCATTTTGAATAGCAAGTATAATATGTAGTTTACCCATGCTGTTTGTTGTTCTCTCTCTTTCAGCATATTTGCGTCCACTGCTGGACATATGCCTCTTCCATGCCTTTCCATTTTGTTCTGGACGTAGCGGTTCTGGTCCAGATTGGCCCTGCCATCTTCCTGATGTCATCCGACCATCTGGCTTGCGGCTTACGAACCTCTTTTTGGTTTACTTAAAGATTAAATTCTGCTGAAATGACAGCTGTTAAGCATCACTGGACCAAAATCATTGAAAACCCAAAACGTAAAATGTTTCTCCACTAAATTTGCCACCCGTAATTTGGAATCCAAAAACAAGCAAAACAAACTGTGTATGTATACAGTGCGTCATTGAAATTTTAATACTTTCTTGCGCGCATTAAAATACCTGATTCCATCAAGCTAATGCATTCATAAATAAACTCTACTCAGCTCACTAGTATCTCTAGTGTAAGTAGACCTCGAGACCTTCAACAGTTACCTGTGATCGGTCAGAATTGTAATGGATGCTGTGGCGAAACTTAGGTTAACGTTTGTCGTGAAGAGCCACGGCCCTAAGCCTCCTTCTCTCCTTGTTTTGTCGGAGGTGGCGAGCCCGTGGGGTGAACGCTCGCTTCTTTATGGTCGAGCTTCATTTCAATTAAAGGGTTATGAAACCTGCCAAGTTCGAGTCTTTCAGACCTAGACTTTAAAGAGACTTTTGACGTCGATTTTTGACAGATTACTTCAGCTTTCAGCCTTAGGTGACTTCCTGATTTGTCGGTGCGGAGGCAGTACGATATGAAAAAAGTGTCAAATGTCAGTGTCAGCTGTCAGTCGACTCGGTACCATTTTTTACTGCGCCCCTTCCTAACTGGCGCGGGATGCGCGGTAGCGGGACAATGCGAAGGCGGTACTGTTCCGCTTCTGCGCATGATATTACTACTGCGCAAATGTACCTACCTAATACAGACAGTGTTCTGTCAAGTGGGAATCTTTGCGACGTCAGTAAGTTTACGTCAAAGAAGAAAATGTCACATATCGATCCTGCCTCGCCAAGTCAGGAAGTCGCCTTATACACCTCGTGGCTCAAAATGTTTACATTTTGTCGCGTCGCGTTGTTTCTATTTATTTTCTCGCAAATATGCTGAAAGTCATCGTGTGTATAGTACCTTTATCTCACATGGTTGTGTGTTGAGCTATACATGCACATTGTCTATGTGTGCGTCAGCGTAGGAGCTATTGGGTTTAGATTCTTTATGTTAGTATGGCTAGTTAATCCGCGCTCGTGAGATAAACTGTATCACGGGTAGTAAAGGGATTACAAACTCAAGTCTTTAAAATAATGACAACTCTATTTGAGTCAAGACTCTTTAAATGTCTGTATTAAAGGATAAGTTCAGCAAATATGTGCCCAGGTATGTATCTGTTGGTTGACGTTGCTTTGTATACATGTTACTAAATTATAAAATTGTAATTGTACCTATCGTAATTAATAACATGTCAAAAGAGCCTTTGAGGCCTATTTACTTGCAGAATAAATGTTTGATTTTGATTTTTTCAATTGCATATAAATAAAATCTCTATTCAATAGCAGTGTCGATTTTTGCACTTCACAACAATCCCAAAAGTGCATGTTGCTTTCCACTTTTCCCGAATTAAGACGCGTTAAAACTTTTACCGACAATTTCATGCGGACCGGTCATCTGGTTCAAATGTTAATGTCTGTGATGACAGACGTTTCTCTTTGGGTTCGATTGTTTGCTTTTCGATTACTGCTGGTTATTGTTTTACAAGGGCATGTTTAATATAATGTGTGGCATCCACGAAGGCGCGCCCCTCCACAGCCCAATCCGTACAATTGCACATATGTAATGTATAGATTTATTTATGAGATTCGCTGTGGAGGGGCGCGTCATCGTGGATGACACGCATTATAGTAGTGGGTCTAATTCTTTGACACTGTGAAGCTTAAAAACTGGACAGACACCTAAAATCGTGGCAGCACTTAATAATTAATAGTACTTACGTAGCTCGTAGAGAAGGTTTTCTATTAAACAAAACAGATGTTTGATAGCTGGAAAACACCAAATCATGCTAACTCCCTCTACCGCATAAGCACGTGTTCTGTTGTCTCGTTTGCGCGTCAACACCGTCACCTAGTCATATGATTATTGATTACACAACTTAGTTGAACGATGCTATCACTGTCCGGCCGTGCCAGTCGCGTTCGGATGCATGTGTGGTGTATATGTACAGATGTGCAAGATGCGGAAAGTTTCCAAAAAGTTGGAAAACTTCTCGGAAATTTCTTGAGAATTTCATAGAAATATAAGAAATTTCCGTTTTACATTTCGAAAAGTTTCAAACCCCAAAGTTTTATATGAGAGCTGAGTTTAGCCAAAGTGGCAAGAGGAACAGGCCTGGCAGTGACAGACAGACAAAAAATACACTTAATTCGTATATAGGCTAGTTATTGCCCGCGACTTCGTCCACGTGGAACTCGTTTATCGCGATAGAATTAAAGTAATTGCTATTTACTTATATCAGGCGCTTACCTAGTCATCGCACTTTCATACAAAATTCCACTCCTTTGAGGGATGATTTCCGGGACAAAAAGTATCCTATATCCTTCCCCGGGACTCAAACAATCTCCATGCCAAATTTAATCTAAATCGGTTCAGCGGTTTAAGTGTGAAGAGGTAACAGACAGACAGACAGACGAACAGACAGACAGACACACTTTCGCATTTATAATATTAGTATGGAAGTATGGATATGTCGATTTTCGTACACGTAGGCACCTTTTTTTTTTATTAAAAATGGGATCGCGCTTGGCCAGCATCTAGCCAGGGGGCAAAGATGAGGCCGACGATGAAGTACCTACGTTAGATCAAAAAGTTTACAAAAAGTGGTAGTCGAATGATTCATGGGACAAAGTTTGTGTAAAGTAGTACCTAATAACTAACGATCCCTAGAGTGCACAATAATATTACAAGGCTCATTATTTACATAAAAAAATATATATTTCTGGACAATCTTACACAAATCAACCTAGTCCCAAACTAAGCAAAGCTTGTACTATGGGTACTAAGCGACGATATACATACTTATATAGATAAGCATTTGTACATTTGTTACTTAAATACATAGAAAACATCCAAGACCCAATAACAAATATTCATGCTCATCACACAAATAAATGCCCTGGCCGGGATTCGAACCCGGGATCTCCAGCTTCGTAGGCAGGGTCACTACCAATTAAGCTAAAGCGGTCGTCAACATTATAGTTAGAGCTTTAGGACATTAAAGCATGAGCCTTGGCCCTCTTGTCAAAAATTATGAAGTTGTCCTATCTATTATTAGCTCTAGCTATTATTTATATCATACGTCGCTTTTCGGTGGTTCTATATAAAGAATTGGTTTCAAGGATCTCTAACATATAATTCATTACACAAGGTTACAGGGCTCAAGTGAAATAATGTAAAGGATTAAGTTACGCAGTCTGCTCTTACATCGCCTGAATGAACATGCACATATTCCGTTTACCCGTCACTATCAAATCTGGACTCTGTACGGGCAGAAACTAGGTCTGCAATTGCTTGACTTACTTATGAGCTAACAGTGTGAAATATTTTATGATAATAGCCGCAAAACATGTACGTAACTTACTTAAGTATATAAAAAATAAGTTTTATCATCGTACGAAGTGTTGCAGTGTAAGGCGACTTCCTGACTTGGCGGGGCGGGATCGATATGTGACATTTTCTTCTTTGACGTAAACTTACTGACGTCGCAAAGATTCTCACTTGACATAATACTGTCAGTATTACGTTTGCGCAGTAGTAATATCATGCGCAGAAGCGGAGCAGTACCGCCTTCGTATCGTCCCGCTACCGCGCATCCCACGCCAGTCAGGAAGCACTCATTTAAATGTAGGGGCGCAGTAAAAAATGGTACCGAGTCGACTGACAGCTGACACTGACGTTTGACACTTTTCTCATATCGTACTGCCTCCGCACCGACAAATCAGGAAGTCGCCTAACCCATGCTTTCTTTTTTTTTCAAGCCGAGCTTTTGAACAGAGTGCAAGGGTTATTTTGTCAGCCCAGTTTTTTCTTGAACCTGACTTTGGCTGGGCCCAATAAGGCGATAGGAGTGCGCGGTTGGAGAGTGGCCTGGCGAAAAATCGAGGAATTTAATCAGTGAAATACACTAAGTCTTCGAGTCTTAGAGTTTGCAATCCAGTGGGATTGGAAGAGCGGCTTCTGGCTACTGGGAGTTTTGTCCTGAGATGAGTCCAGCAAGAAACTCGGCTAGGCCTGATCCAATCAGACTGACTCTACCCGGTATGCGGCGGTATTGAAACGAAGGGACTATATGTGTCTGTGTTATCGCGATCGTGCGGTGGATGTCCCCGCCGGCGGTAATAGCTATGTGTACAGTTAACCAATTTGATTTCTGGGCCACTTTGTACCTTGTCACAGTGAAAATCAATATGAAAGCCGCTAGAAATCTCATATTAGTAATGTCACTGTGACAAAGTGGCCCAGAAATCAAATTGGTTGGCCATACGCGTCGTGGCTGACTTGGACGCCTAATTTTGTCAGCCCAGTTTAGTTAATATTGTTGAACGAGGCCATAATTGCGATTGCAACTGTACGTAAATGAAAGAACTCACGCACTAGTTCGCCTGCCGCGTTGCTGGTGGTGTGGTGGTTAAGAAAGCTGACCGCGTATGCGTCGCGGTTTCAATTTACACCAGGAAATTATTCGAGATGCTTGCGAAAGGGTGATATGCTTAATTAGACCTGTCCTTAGGACACTACCTTATGAAGGATTCGCTTCTAACGGCCGGAGGCGGCGCGTGTGTTACTAGAGTCGAAGGAATTTGAACCGTCTGCACAGAAGTTAGATTTGATATCATTTAAACAAAGAATGTATAGTCTTTGGTCCTCAGTTTTGTCCAATCCTCTTAAAGAAACAAAAGCATTGTTTACGAAAACCGCAAAACCCCTTAACGGCCATATTGTAAAAAGTCGATACAGCCGTCTAAAAAAATTTAACTACTTATTATCGTCTATCTCCGTAAGCAATACTTTGATAAGACAGCACTAATAGAAAAATGACGGGCCAGATGCCTTAACTTGTACCACTCTCAAGTGTTAAACTAAACGCCAGTGGTGTATTGGGTAATGCAGAATGCTTCTATATAAAGTCACATTCCTATTAAATCAATGTAAATTTTTGGCAACGGCCCTAGAGTTGATAATACCTGGTAGTAAAATGTCAAAGCATACAGTCTTTATCTACAAAGTTTATCTTTTATTATGGACGATAATGAGGTATAAAAACCGCACAATAGGACAATGGATTGGACACTTCAAAAACCGAATGACTATAACTCAAGAAGTTTAGATACATACTGGAGGTTGCGTGCTGAACATTCGTTTGAAGCTAGAAAATATGACACATATGACGTCACTGTTATCTTGTTATAAGAATGAAAGAGATGCAAGATAACGGTGACGTTATATGTGTCATATTTTTTAGCTTCAAACGAATGTTCAGCGCGCAACCTCCATCCAGTATGTATCTAAACTTCTTGCTATAACTACTGTATGAAGGTTCAAAATTCCCGTAACCCTAGCAAGGCTCGCGCCGGCTCCAGCCTAGGTCCAATCCCGGTATACCGAGATCTCGATATTCCGAGATCCCGCGATATTTTTCAATCCCGCTTGCTGCGGGAGTCCAGCCGTTTCATATAAATCCTACAATTAGGACGCTACCTTACTGCCTTTTACCAGAGGTTCAGTTGAAGTATAAATTATTAGGCGAATCTAGCGTCGTTTTGTCTCGCTTGCTTGCTTGAAAGTGTATTACTAGTGTATTTTAGTGTATGCTAATGACCAATTATGGATATTCATAATTAATCACGTAATTATTTTTCTTTTGCAGGTATGGGTACTTTCACCGCACCAGAGATATGTATATGGTAACGTAACTGATATACCTATATAATTAAAACACATCTTCAGTCGATTGAACGTCATGATCGTAAAACTCGATTTCTATTGCCTTGGACATTGGTATAATGGTTATCTGTATATACATACCTACATGAGATTTAATATTCAGTAAGTATCACTTCTAGCATTAAAGATGTTCAGTTGAAAAAAATATTGCAAAATCTCACACAAATCGAATCGATCTAGCCCCAAGCGAAGCTTGTAAAATATGGAATCTGTGCGAGAGTAGAAAAAAGACAACAAATACATAGAAACTATAGAAAGCATCCAAAAATCAGCGACAAAATATAGTCGTGTTCATCACAAGACAACATGTACGTACGTCAGCAACAGAGAAAAGGGACCCCCCGTGCATATAAAACTTCTATGAAGGGGGGGGGGGGGGGGGGGGCAAGCTATGGCCCTTCGAAGATTTTCACCTTACTCAACACGAGAACACCGCATATTTAAAAAAAAATTGTACGGGGGAAAATGCGTTCGATGCCTCTGCACCGTTACCTATGTCGGATTTGCACCGACTATCTAACCCCCAGATCCTCCTTTACCCATTTCGGACGGCTCTCGGATCTCCTACGGATCGCGTCGTGCCACCCTAGAGTCCACCAATGTTGGTGCCGCCATGTTGCTAATAGCAAAGCAACTTCCTATGGACGATCGCAGCCCCTAACTACAACACTTAGGACCCCCTTTTACTCGCCTTCTACGAACGATATGTTTATGTATGGTAGCCTAATAGTGGCCTAAACTTACGTAATATTTACTTTGCATAACATCACGATACTTCGTACGATACACATCTCGTATTTGCTTTATCTATGGCCTTCACCTTAACCGTAGACAAAAGGACCGGAATACAACACGGTTCCTGTTTCCGCTTGTCAAACATGTCAACGGTTGT
The DNA here is from genome assembly GCA_951800055.1 of Cenopis cana. NCBI lineage: Eukaryota > Metazoa > Arthropoda > Insecta > Lepidoptera > Tortricidae > Cenopis > Cenopis cana. Next base: position 5,534,687 of record OX637495.1, read on the forward strand.
CAATGGCTTTCTTTTTTTTAATGTCCTTAAGAGGTGTGTCTATGATTAGATCTTAAAACACTTGAGGTGACGAAGTGGTATTGAAAAACTGCATTCCATCCTTGTATTTACATAGCTAAGAACCTTCGTAAATCGGATTGATTTAGTTTATAAATAACGGCTCTATTTCTTGTAGCATTAGCTTCAAATTACCATATCATGGTGATTACGAGGCTTTGTGGTTCTTTATGAGTTCGCATTAAAATCTTATTTAAAAGGCAATACGCATTACTGTATTAGTCATTTCAGTAGACCAGCTTACACTACTCTAGGCACACTTCGTACTTTAAATGATCACTACGCTCTGTGATGATAATTTTTACGTTTTCAACATCCATAAATCGACAAAATTAAGTATCGAAACTGCTCATAATTATTCACGTGAATTGGTTGAGAAATATGACCCGTAAATGAGAATAAAACAGACATACCTACCTACGAAAGATTTGTGACCAAGCTGAAAAATTGATAATTATGCTTCGCGTTCAAGAAATGATACAAATTAGTTTTTGAGTTTACTTCTAGAAAGATTGAGCTTCTTAGCCATCTTATGCTTTAAGAATGTTATAAATAGACAACATACACGCATTTACACACTTACACATATTGTAACAACATTGCCTATTAGGTACTATAAACTCTTCCGACTTAGCTTTAAATACAAAGCCGCTCAACCAATACAATAGAAGAGTTTGACTGTAAATCAGCGTCGCAGTGAAGATTCACTTCTGAGTCTAATGCTGAGTCTAGACCCTTTTAACATCACTCATTGTAAGGTACCTCTTACTGTATAGGTACCTAATGTTAGTTTTAAATGTTCTTTCTTTGAAGATTTAATTTTAACATGACCTAGGTAGGTGCTCTGTGTAGATATAAATGTGGTGTTTAAAGAAAGTGTTATTCTATGTTTATTTCTTACTGTAAGATTACGAAACAAGTAGTTCTATCCTGCTTATGTTCGTACAATGCGTACATGCGTTAAATAAAAGCTGTTCTCCTTGTCACACTTAACAATTTAATTAACAAACAAAACGGCATCCTAATCAATTCTGCAAGAACGAAACGCAATCACCCGAAACGATGTCCCCAAGTTTATTCAGATTCGTTCCACGCTTTGTCAAAACCAATGTCATGTTTCTAAACCTACGTAACAAACTTAGCAGTTCAAATTTCAATTCTAAACACGTAAGTTAGAGTCGCTTTTCGATTGGCAAATTCGCGTTAACGTCATTATTCGTGTTACTGGGTAAAGGGCAAACGTGTCTGTAAACGGTCCATTATACGTAAAAATTATGCGTTTCTTGCTGCGGTTTGTCTATGAATAGTCTATGGCGCGGTTAACCGACCATAGAGAAATTATGTTTTTTAATTAAAGTGTTGCCACGATTATGGCGTAAGTTCGTGATGGACCTTCGTTTTCTTTTCCACTTTTTAGTTGTAAATAAGTAAGTTTACATTTTTTTTGAGAATCCTACAGCTACAGCCCTTTTTCAGTGCCAAATAATGTAAAAAGTCAAGGCTAACTCTATAAAACTTTGAATTAAAACAAAATGTACTCAACAGAACGACAGGAGTCAACAGAACTAGCAAATCGATAACTAGAGTAAAACCTATCTAAAAATTAACGCCCCTGCTTGTAACTGACGTTAGCATACCTATAAATGGAAACACGCAATTTGACAATACCTATTTGAAACAATTTCATTCGTTTTAAACGTGGTTTTACTCTACCTACTTGCTTTTAAGGACTATTAATGATAAGGGCTTTAAATGATTTTTTGGATAAATAAATGGGCCATTTTACGGAAAGTTGTACACTCGACTTTTTTTTTAATTTGGATAAAATTGGGTTTTTTCTACTCAGAATCGAAAGCACTTTTGAATGACATAGGGGAAAAAAAGTGTCCCAAATTTTTTTTATTCCTTTCCGTTACCGTTTTCATACTAAGTTTGTAATCTTGTATGGTGGTAACGGAATGGAAAAACTGAAAATTGTATGAAAAATTTGGGACACTTTTTTTCTCCTATTAGGTTCGAAAGTGCTTTCGATTCTGAGTAGAAAAAACCCGATTTTATCCAAATTTAAAAAAAAAAGTCGAGTGTTAGTTAGTTAGTTAGTTATACTGGACATTTTCCGCAAGTCGACATCCAACGTGCCTATTTTGCGTGAAAAGGGGGGTAGCACTACTCTAACCATCCTAGTTCCTGTATGAAACCTATTAGTGTCTTTATGTTGTTTACTGCTTCCTGCAGTGTGTTCGGATTTCCTAGGTGTTTCTTCCTGTATACTTCTACCTGCTTACAGTCTAGTAGAATGTGTCTAGCAGTCTCTTCTGCCTCCATGCATGCTCTGCACAAGGGACTATCGGTTATTCCCAAGTTGTAGAGATGTTTGTTTAGTGTGTTGTGTCCTGTTATTATGCCTACTACTTTACGTAGTTGGTTTCTGTGTGTTCTCAGTAGTGTGGTTGTGAGTTTGGGATTTTGTTTTAATATTATTTCTTTTGTCTGCCTGCATGTGTCTAAGTCTTCCCAATGCCTTTGATGCAGGTGTTTTATGTATCGATTTAGTTCATTCTGTATGTATTTTTGTGGAAGGGGCACGATTGGCTCTGGTCCGTATGCCGGTGTTTCTGAGCCATTTCTGGCTAGTTCATCCGCTGCATCGTTTCCTCTCGAGCCACTGTGTCCCTTTACCCATTGTAAAGTTACCTTGTTTTTGTCTCCGCATACCTCTGTGAGCGTTTGATGACATTCGTATATTAGGCCTGACGTGAAGTTGTCGCTGCTCAGAGCCTGAAGCACTGATTTGCTGTCAGAGAGTATACGTAAGTTTGTGTCTTTGATTTGTCGCCTCTTTACGGCATTGCATGCCTCAATGATCCCCATGCATTCAGCCTGGAAGACCGTATTGTGTTCACCTAGTGGTTTTGATATGTGTATATTCAAATCTTCTGAGAATACACCACATCCTGTTCCATTATTGGTTTTAGACCCATCGGTATAAATTCTTAGGTCGGTTTGGTTTAGTCCTTCTTTTGAGTCCTCTGTCAGCTCAATATAGTATTCTTTCTGAAAGACCATAGTTTTCGGTATTCTGTCTACTTCTGCCTCTATCATGGGAATGTTTGAGGTCAGGGTTCCGTAGATTTTTGTGTGCGGTGTGTTATGTTTGGTCCATAGGTTCAGGTATTTTAAGCGTATTGCTGTTGCAGCCGCTTCTTTTTGTATATGTATGTGCAGCGGTAGGAGTCCTAACATCATTTCTAATGCTGCTGTTGGGGTTGTTCTCATGCATCCTGTCGTCGCTACACATGCTAGTCTTTGCATTTTCTGCATTTTGGTAATTGCGCTGTTGATCTGAGTACGGGGCCACCATACTATGGCTCCGTAACTTATCATGGGCAGTATTACCATTTTGTATAGCCACAGTATTATGTGGGGTGATAGACCCCACTTTTTCCCCGCCATCCTTCGGCATTGCCAGAACGCGACTGTAGCTTTGTCTAGTTTTGTATCAAGGTGTTTGTTCCAGATTAGTTTGTCGTCTAGGATTATACCTAGGTATTTCACTTCTTTTGACAGTGTTAGTTGTGTTCCAAATAAAGTTGGCATTTTGTACGTTCCCAATTTTCGTTTGTGAGTGAAGAGAATTGTGTCGGTTTTCTTTGGGTTTACCGATAGGTCATTCTCCTTGCACCATTTCTCTATTATTCTAAGTGCCGTTTGTGTGAGTTCACACAATGTGTTTATAATCAGTCCACTGACTAGTATGACTATGTCGTCAGCGTATCCTATTGTCAAAAAGTGTTTCTTGTTTAGTTTTACGATTAGGTCATTCACTACCAGGTTCCACAGAAGTGGTGAGAGAACGCCACCTTGCGGGCATCCTCTGATGACTAATGCCAGGTGGTTTAGGTTTTCAGATAGTCTTATGATTCTCTTTTTCAACATGTTCATTATCCACTCTGTCAGCAGTGGTTCGGTATTGTGCCTCTCTAGTGCTTGTTTGATGCTGCTGAAATTGGTCTTGTCAAAGGCGCCCTCTATGTCAATGAAGGTGCCCATGCAGGAGTTCTTTTTAGCCAGCGCATCTTCTATGTTGCTTACTACAGCATGTAGGGCTGAGTCTGTGGATTTGCCTTGGCTGTAGGCATGTTGGTTTGGGTGTATATTTATGTTTTTGAGCGCCGTGTCCTTTAATTCTCTGTCACAGAGTCTTTCCAGAGTTTTTAACATGAAGGAAGTTAGGCTTATAGGTCTGAAGGATTTTGGGTCTGAGTAATCACTCTTCCCCGGTTTCGGTAAGAAAATGACTTTTACTTCTCTCCATTTCTTTGGTATATACCTGAATGCAATGCAGCTGCATAGCAAAATGGATATGTGTTTGATCAGGGTTTGTCCTCCCCATTTTAGTAGGGCGGGGTAGATCCCGTCCAGACCCGGCGATTTATAGTTTTCGAAGCTGTTGATCGCCCAGGCCGTTTTGTTTTGTTCTGTTATCCGTTCTGCTGTCATCCACTCTTCTTCTGTTGGATGATAGTTTTCTTCTTGTTGTTCCCAAGTTTGTACATCGACCACTTTGCATCCTGGGAAGTGGGTTTCAACCAGCAAACTTTCAGTGTCCGCTGGGTTGCTGGTGGTCCCTTTGTCTGGCCTTCTCAGGGTGCCTAGTAGCTGGTTTGGTTGATTGGCGAGGACCTTCCTTGTCCTATTTGCCTGTGTGCTGCTGGATATGCTGTCACAGAAGTTCCGCCATGAGGCCGATCTTCTGTACCGTATCCTCTTTTTGTATTCTGCTTTGGTTTCCTTGTATTTGTCCCAGTCATCCTCAGCTTTGGTATTCATTGCTCTGTTTAACAATCTTCTCATTTTTTGTCTCATTCGTTCCATTTCCGAGCTCCACCAGTTGTGGTTCCCGGAGTTTGTATTTACTGATGGTGTAGACAGAGGACATGTGTTTTCATAGCTGTCTAATATGTGTTTGGTGAGTGTGTCTATTCGTTCCTCCAACTCTGTCTCGTTGCGAGGCCTGAGTGCGTGTGTCTTATCATCTAGTTTACCTGCCAGAGTTTCCCTGTACGCCCTTGTGTCCGTGCGTCTCGGGTTCCTCCTGGGTATCGGTGCGCTTGTGTCAGCTGTCAGGTCAAACCGGATCCATCTGTGGTCGGAGCATGATAACTCGTCCGACACGTGCCAGTTGGATACGTGTTGAGCTGCCAGGTCTGTGCTTAAAGTAATGTCAATTATAGTGTTACATCTACGAGTGACAAAAGTAGGTTTGGATCCCGTGTTTAGAATATCCAGGTTAGTGGTCATTAGGTATTCAACAATGTCGTTACCTCTTTTGTTGTTTGTTTCCATCCCCCATAGGTTATGGTGGCCGTTACTGTCCGCCGACACGATCAGCTCGAGTCCTTTGTGTTCGCAGTAGCGTATGAGGTTGTTCATCTCCATTGGAGGCGGTTCTTCCTCGGCCGCCATGTAGACGGAGGCGAGAACCATCTCCGGGATGCTTGAGTTCTGTGTTCTGAGGAGTTTTATGAAGTCGAGTGTACAACTTTCCGTAAAATGGCCCAAATACTTTTTGTACGAAATACCATTTGATATTTACCGTTAGCTTTTCGGTGAAGGAAAACATCGTGAGGAAACCTGCATACATCCGCGAAGAAATTCAAAGTTGTATGTAAAGTCCCCAACCCGCTCTGGGCCAGCGTGGGGACTACTGCCCAATCCCTCTCATCTATGAGAGGAGGCCTGTGCCCAGCAGTGGGACGTATATAGGCTGATGATGATGATGATGATGATGAATACTTTTTGTCAGTGACATCAACTGACCGACTGGCCGACTGGATATTAATTGCATTATTTCATGCACTCATCATACAAACTAACTCAAAATTGAACACCAATTTGATATTGACAAGGGTAGTAATTAAGTGACTTGAACTTGACTAACCCCTGTTTAATCTTCAAGGAAAACGTCAGTACGTATGTGAATTATTGCCTCGTAACTTTGTTTTCATTTCCTGCACACGAGTGTTTTTGACATTTGACATTTCACGGTGATGTACTGAGTCGTTTAAATTGAGAAGTTTTTTTTATACATAAATAATGACCGACAAAAGTAGTGATGTATATTGCGTACTGTACAGTCGCCATCAAGTATAGTGACCCTGCCTACGAAGCTGAAGGCGCAGGGTACAAATACAAATACAAATACTCTTTATTGCACACCTCAATTAAAGGATACAGTACAATACAAAATCACAGTAAGTAGAGGCAAACAACAGGCGGGGTAGGGCAAGGCCTTCCCCATACAAACTTTGTGCAGGTTTTATTCGTCGGTTTTGGCACTAACAAATATAATATTGTTTTTGGTTGTAAATATTAGATCTGCGAAGATCGTGATGAGAAAATTTTCAAATATTTAAAAAAAAAAAAATTAATAAAAAAAAATTTACATCACGAAATAGCTATGAGAAAAATAAGCATACTGACCAAAAATCATAACTTTAATGCAAACACAAACAAAGTAAATCCTGCACAAAGTTTGTATGGAGAGAGCTTGCCCTACCCCTCCTCTTAAGGCATTTATTTGCGTGATGAGCACGAATATTTGTTTCGGAGTCTCCGATGTTTTCTATGTATTTAAGCATTTATATATCGTCAACTAGAACCCATAGTATAGCTTTGCTTAGTTTGGGACTAGGTCGATTTGTGAATTTCTCTCTGAGATACAGGTAAATTACTAGTTAAATAGCCCGTGAAGCGATTTAGTATCACACGTGTGTTAATAACGAAATTTGAATTCAGAACCTACATTTTGTATAGCTATAGCAGAGACTAGGAATTATATAGACTGCCAATGCCTATACATTGTGGCGTAATTTTAAAATAATGGGCCTGCTGTAGCTAGTTTCACTATGGAGAGATCACTTTACCATTTAATTCGTATGCCACTAAGACCTCTGCTTAACTATGAACATAACGAAGAAGCTCCCAACAGATGGCGCTATGTGTTAAGCAGAGGTCTTAGTGGTATACGAATTAAATGGTAAAGTGATCTCTCCATAGTGAAACTAGCTACAGCAGGCCCATTATTTTAAAATTACGCCACAATGTATAGGCATTGGCAGTCTATATAATTCCTAGTCTCTGGCTATAGGTAGAAATTACAATACATTTTTACGATTAGGTACCTACTTTAAGTTTGACATTGACATATTCTCTTATTCCATTGTATATTCTACTTTAACACTAATAATCATAATCATAATCATCATTTATTTCAGGCTTAGCCCATATTTCACACATAAACAAGTTTCACAAAAATCATCAATAGATAAACTAAATTAAAAGATCAATCAATTACTTCCAAACACACTCAAATACAATTACAGTCAAATTACATTATTACTAATGTAATAAATTTTCCAATACATACAAACTGTCTAAAAACCTTATGTTTGTAATAGAAACTATTACACAACCATTAGCGTTATCTCCGTAGAATAAGATAAGTCAGTGTGAAAGTAACTATACGTACTTAGTAGTTAGTAGTTACTGTACAATACAATACAAATATTCTTTATTGTTCACCAAATAATGTACACTAAAAACAAATAACAGAAACAAATTTCACAATGGTAGACAACAGGCGGTCTTATCGCTAACAAGCGATCTCTTCCAGACACTGTACTTCCAGACTGTACTAAAGTTTCCAAACACTACGATAGTTAAATACTACTAAATACAAAGTGCACCACCCCAGAGCATGTTGAAACTCAGCAACATGCTAACAAGCAATTATTACACTCTTATAAATGCACTTACACAAAGGAAATGTCGGCATAGCACGTCTTTTAAGCCGTTTAGCGGTAGATCTTCATTGTCAGTAACGCCTCCCTGTTGGCTCATTTCCGATTGTTTTATGACACAACACAATGTGACATATGCTCTTATTCCATATGATATGAAGATAGATAGATAGATAGAAACATTTATTCAGTACCACAGAAGACACACAATATTACAGGAAAACAAAAGAAGAAAAACATACACAAAAGCACACGTGTGTCCCCGTGGCAGTGAAACGGACACTGGCTCAGCATTATGCTGAGGTGTTAAACACCTACAGCGCTGATTTTCAGCCAGTACCGTCGGTGACTCACGGACCGGCATACAATATATATAATAGCAGGAAATAAAATAAAATTAACTGCAATATGCTATGTACTTTAACATTAATGAAATAGTTTCCATTACATAATAACTGTCTTAAAATCGTATGTTTTGTAATAGAAACTCTATAACTTACATTTCCAATCGAATAAAAGCATAATCTCAGTGTCAAACTCAAAGTAATCTTGTCTACACTTAATTGTGATTCTCCATTCTCCCTAATACCAACACCAAGACAAGATAGCCACCAAGATAGCTGATTAAATAACTCATAGGCGAGAGTAAGCACAGATTAGTTTTGAGATATTGGCACTCTTTAGTCTATCATTAAAGCTCACAGACTGCGCACTTACGAGTTACAGCAGTGAAATTGTACATTAAAATCGCAAAGCGAGATGTAAAGCTGCATTTTTGGTATGTTATTCGCACCCCTTAGGAGTATGTGTGACTACATTGTGCTACCTGTATGATACGTGAAAAACTGCAAAATTTTCGGACTTTTTTCAGGTATTGTAGTTCAATTCAAAAACTATGGGTTTTTGACATTACTTGTCTATGGCATTTTTAAAGTACATTAAATTTGCAACAATTTGAATCTACCCACAGCTCCGTATGTCTTATAGTTTTTGAGACATGATGTTTCAAAAATACTGCTTTATTGAGTTTTGCCTATAGTGCGTGTTGTTACGGGTTTCCGTCGAACAAACACTTCACCACCGGCCACCAGCGCCGGCTTTTAGTATGTTATCAGGCATATCTCCTGGACCCCAAAACTGCCGGGAGACAATCTCTCCAAGGTCGCTCTCCCGAGTAATGACGTCATGAAAATTGCCGCCGACACGTTTGGAAAAGTGGCAATCACACCCAACCTATGCATCATACATACACGTGTATGGTATCAAATGAAAGCTGAATAAATATGCCATAACGTATACCTAAATTAAGTTTCAATACGTATACCTAAATACATTGAGACAATTCAAAACTATAAGCAAAATAATAAAAAAGTAAGGAAAACATTTCCGGGTTTCCAGATTTAACAGAATAACTAGAACAGGTACCCGAGAATTATGTTGCACATAAATAGTAACTAGTATGTCAGCTTTACATAACTATTTATTGTTTCTGGATATGACCAAAACTGTGAGAGAAATGCTGAAAAACCCAACAGCGCGGAGCCATTTTTCCATATAAGATAAAAAAATGATGAAACGCCTATTTTCCATGAACCAGCTCAAGCGTTTTAGTATATTGTTAGACATGATATGGCATATTTATTCAGCTTTCATTTGATACCATACACGTGTATGTATGTTGCATAGGTTGGGTGTGATTGCCACTTTTCCAAACGTTTCGGCGGCAATTTTCATTACGTCATTACTCGGGAGAGCGACCTTGGAGAGATTGTCTCCCGGCAGTTTCGGGGTCCAGGAGATATGCCTGATAACATACTAAAAGCCGGCGCTGGTGGCCGGTGGTGAAGTGTTTGTTCGACGGAAACCCGTAACAACACGCACTATAGGCAAAACTCAATAAAGCAGTATTTTTGAAACATCATGTCTCAAAAACTATAAGACATACGGAGCTGTGGGTAGATTCAAATTGTTGCAAATTTAATGTACTTTAAAAATGCCATAGACAAGTAATGTCAAAAACCCATAGTTTTTGAATTGAACTACAATACCTGAAAAAAGTCCGAAAATTTTGCAGTTTTTCACGTATCATACAGGTAGCACAACTTTTTTTTGCTTGCAAAATGTAGTCACACATACTCCTAAGGGGTGCGAATAACATACCAAAAATGCAGCTTTACATCTCGCTTTGCGATTTTAGCTTTTTTATTTGTAAGATTTCACTGGCCTAAGTAATAAGTGGTCACTTTTAAACGTTGTGTGTAAAAGGCCAACTTGGCCACGAATTTTAATAAAATGCTTTAGTGTTAGAGACACCACTGTGTGTGTATAGACTTGGGTTACCAGGCCCCTATACTACGATAAGTCTACAATTTAAGAAAATTGTACAAATTTTTATAGAAAAAGTTGACAAATTTGTCGAATTGTAAGCTTGTAAAGTTTTGTGGTATAGTATATAGGCCCTAGATCCGATTTCCTAATTTTCTTGACAAAAGCGGTAAAATCTTGGAACTTAAAATTAAAATTAGGGATTTGATACTGATTGTTATAAACTCGGGACAATGTTCTGTTCTGTCCCGAATTGTATTCACCGAATTGCCGGATATGACCAAATATCAACGCTGAGAATCGGGATGTCCCAGCTCCGATGCCACGTCCGACTCAAGCAGATATATATTATATGAGAAAAGTTGAGAAAAGTGAACCTTTGCCGTGAAGAAACAGGATTAACGAAGAAAACACAAGTCAAAGCTGGGTGGTTCATGTACCAGGCTGCTTGCTATATACCTAAAAGTTTAAATTTTCAATGCATAAAAACAAATTTGCAAGGCATAATTCTACGGTGTATCCATAATAATGCAACAAAAAGACTGTTGCCACATAACCGCGCTGACATAACTTCTTTCCTTCCTACTTCCGACAGCCGTCTTCGTGTGACAGCCTGATTGGTACTCTTCATTGTAATATAATAAACATAATTGATTCGGTTTTTGTTCCTTTTTAACCCCCGAGGCAAAAAGAGAGGGGTGTTATAAGTTTAGTTTAACGTGTCTGTCGGTGTATCAGTGTGTGTATCTATCTGTGGTATCGTAGCGCCCAAACGGATGAACCGATTTTCGTTTAGTTTCTTTCTGGCTATTTGAAATGAATTTACTTGGGCTTGTTCATGTTCTTTCCCTTGATATCCCGGGATACTAAATTTCATATCTGGGAGCCAAATATGAGTTGATTCCAAAATTAGTGTACCTATAAAGTTTTTTTTTTATAGAACGACGGTGGCAAACACCCGACGCGTACGACGGTCCACCTGATGGAGTTTTTAAGAGGCACACCTTAGTGTTTTTATGTCGTCAGTGATCTCTTCATTTAAGTGTAATAATAGTAATGTCGAAAAGGAGATGGTGGCGGGACGGCCTTGTCACATATTGTACTGAACTGGCACACGACCGAGACGAGTGGCGAAAAAGAGGGGAGGCCTTTGCCCAGCAGTGGGACACTAGGCTATTGAAAAAAAAAATAGTAGGGTCTCTAGGAGCGCTATTCTTACGTGACGGCCAGGAAATATCATTAATACCTATTTAACATTTTATTTTAAGCATGGTGATAAAAATTGCACCCTTATCACAATCTGAATCACCTTACGTTCAAGATCACCTTTTTGACAGGTTTATTTTCTTCTCAACTTACAAATATTAATGTAATACGCTCTTAATTGGTGTTTCAAACGAAATATATTCCCACGAAGCACTTACAGAAAGGGCACAACACAATGACAAGGCATCATTTTAATTATAACGGTTTATAATTATACCCATGAATTTGCTTACAAACCTTAAATTTAATAATATAAACATTAGAGACCTATGTAATGTAATGTAACTAAGCCATACGATGAATACATATTATACTCCTCATATAATTAAAAGAAACTTTTGAAATTATTAGGGAAAGTATATTTTTTCAAATGTGTTTCAAAATACTTGTCCGTTTGACATGAGTCGCAAAATAAATATTAACTTTAGTACCTATTGAAGGAAGTGCCAATTTATTTTTAAAACGACCTCTATATGTGTAAGTTGATACTATCTTTCGACATCTCAATCGTCTGCCGATTTTCGATAATGTAACATATTCAACAGTCAGCTTTTAAAGCGGTGTCCTTAGTTCAAATATTAGCTTTTGCCAATAAACTTGTTAAATATGAATATTTGACAAGTTTTTTTGGATATATTATGAGCCTGAAAAGGATTTTATTGGGAAGAAATACAAAAGATGTACGAGCACGTATCTGAAACCACCAACGCGCGCTGAATCGTGGAAACCCCTAGTCCAAGTTTATCGCACTATCGTATCACATCGATATCACATCGTATCTACATACTGGCTAGTAAAGGATAAATGCTTATTGTCGGAAGAAATCCTGTTTACCGCTAAGACTCACTCAATCTTCTACTGCTACTGCTGTTTTCTTCTATATATATAAAGTTGATGGGTGACTGATTAATCACCGCCCCGCCGAAACTACCGGTCCTAGAAATTTGAAATTTACACTATAGTTAGGTTATATAACGAAGGCAAGGGATAAGACGGGATTTTTGGAAATTCCACCCCTAAGGGAGTAAAACAGGGGTGCAAAGTTTGTATGGGGGGCAATAATTTTTTAAAGGTATACTTGAAACTTTGTACAAAAACTCCTTAAAATAAGACAATGAAAGTGATATCTGCGTTTTCAAAATTTTCGTCTCCTAAGGGGTTGAAAATAGGGGTGAAATATTGTATGGGGAGCAATTATTTTAATTGAGAGACTTTTATTTCACAAAAAGACTGTTTAAATGATTTCAGGATTTGTAGATTTGGATAGATGTTTGAAACGAAATTTCTACAGGTCCATAATTAAATACGTACAGTAACGAAGAGAAAACGACAAGATACGTGTCAACTCACACAAAAAATAGCCTAAGTAAATGAGAGTTTTTAACCGATAAGTACCTAAAGGGATTTTTAGAGGGGTTGAGAATTTGGGTTGACCGATTTATATCTGTACAGCATATTAATAATTTGGTCTCACCGGGTAAAAGTACCACAATTATTATACCGTTTTTCTGGATATTAAGATGTTTTAACTAAAAACCGAGCTCTACGCAGACGAAGTTGCGGGCAACAGCTAGTATGTTATATATGTGTATCTTCTGTGTTTTGTGAATAAATGTTTCTTCTTCTTCTGGTGACAGGACATTCAGGACAATAGAGTTTTATTTGTTTTGTTTCGTTATTTCTTCTCTGCAATGTTTTATTGAATTTTTACTAGGATTTTTTATTGTATGGTGGTCCGATAATGATTAAGGATAATGTTGTTTTTAACTGCTTGCTTAGTTTGGGACTAGGATGATTTGTGTAAGATTGTCCACAAATATTTATTTATTTATTTATTTTTATTTATTTTATGGCTTTTCTTTGAAGAGTCTACTACAATCAAATCACCACAATCAATCTTCGCGTCATAAAAATTTGCATGCGTCACAAACAACTTGATTTTTAGGGTTCCGTACCCGAAAGGTCCACACGGAATCATATTGCTGTCACTCACGCGTACCGTCCGTACGGACGCCCATCCGTCCTCTGTCACACAGGTTTACAGCCAAACGGTTAGAATTTTTACAGTATAAGCATCTTGGTGGTCCAGTCCAAAGCCAAACTTATTTTTAAATGTTATAAGGGGGACTCCCATAGAGCTAAAGGGGGCTTGAAAACAAACCAACTTAATTTTGCGATTGGTTGGGAACCCTAAAGGTGCGAAGTCTGACTCGCACTTGGCCGGTTTTTTAATAATTTTCGTATAAAAATAACAATGACCGTTGTATCTGATTTGTTCATTATAGGTCTAAAAATGTCAATGTTGTAAACATGATGGTGACACAGTTTTATGGATGTGATAAAACAGTATATGTGTAATGAAATAATGATGCTACATATTTATTAGATCGATGCTTCCTCGATTATCTGTAATCGTATTGCGTATTGATTTTTCTAATATATTCTACAACTAGTTTTTTTGCGGTTTAGTCCGCGTCATACAAAAATGTGAAGGTCTTCTAAAGAAATAATCTGCCTAGGTATTTATAATATGACACCAGCTTCTTTCTGTTACCTTTATGATTTAATGTAAAGCGATGAAAGTTTTGTATACCTATTTAAGTAGGTACTATAGAAAGGACGAAGCATTATGAGCACCACAATGACGAATCCGCAATAATGATTAATATGCTTTCGACCAATCACAGGCATTCCTACAGACCATACAATATTGTCATTGAATACTTATTGACAATATTGTCTAATATCGCAGAAACTCAACGACCATTGGTATGATAATAAGGTAATCTGCATTTTAACTCCAAGTCATAGTCAATTTCTGTCCAGCGAGCTCGATAAGTTTTATATAGTCAATTTACGGCCCATATTGTCGAATATACCTATCTTGCTAACTACGTGTTGTAAGCTGTTTAAATAATAAACCAAGTGAGTGACGGGATCGAAGATCTTCGTTTTAGCTTTTGCAAAAATGCTTTCATATGTCCGGATTTCCGTCTGTTCTCCTCTCCATATCGCGTTTCTCGACCGATTCTCGTGAAATTTTGTGAGCAGGTTCAATTCAGATTCAGGTTATAATTATAGATACCTATATGTTTTTTTTTAATCACTATGTTTTTTTTAATGGCGGAGACAATACAATACAATACAAATACTCTTTATTGCACACCTCAATGACACATGCGGACACAGACATGCGGGGGCATGCATGGAGACATGCGGGATGAACGTAAGAAATGTGACCTACAGCTCATAGTGCTACTGTTTAGCATGTATGTGTGATGTGAAGTTATTAAGATTCAAATTACACACTTTAACCTAATAGTAGAATAGTTAAAAGCCTCCAACACGCTTATTGTTCTAAATACAATGGATTGGCGTGTAACAGCAGCTAGTAAAAAACACTTTTCCGCCTTCTGTCATAGTCACATGACTGACACATGTGTGCCATTTCACTTTTACTTTTTACGTTAAAATTTGCGTCTTTCATCTGGTCCCTTGAAGTTCTAATTTGCAGCCGGGCGTAACCAATGTATTAGGGTAACACCTGTCATTTTATACTGTCATCTCTCAACAATTTACCTATTAGTTACAGACTTTACAGCCTACCATGATCACGTTTTATATGGATCTTTTTTTGAACCCGACTGTGGCTTTGTAGGCCGGGCCCAATAAAGCTATCGGAGTGCGCGGTTGGAGAGTGGCCTGGGGAAAATCCAGGGGAAATCTCTGACACGACCACGCGGGCGGTTTAAACACTGGAGTACCCTAAGAGTTTGCGCTCCCAGTGAAATTGGTTGAGCCGGCTTCAACCGAATCTGAGGTGGCAGTAGAATCGAGCTACTGGAAGTTTTGTCGCTGGTTCACTTAACCTAGCCTAGCTGAGAAGAGTCCAGCCAGAAACTCATAGGCCCGAGAAACTCAGCTATGTTAGTCCTTACCTTTAACACAATAAACCTAATGGAGTCAGACTATTATTTAATTGAAAGCCAGACACTATTGAATGGAAGAGATAATGCCGACACGAGTTACCGGTATGACATCACGGCGTTACGTTCTAGCGGATCGAAAGCGAGATCGGACGAGAACGAAAGTGGACATAGACTGGATATACGAGAACCGACAAATAAATATACTTTTATCTCACGCGCGGTTTGGCCTTTTGTTGTAGATGTGACAATTGTGACACATATGAACACACAGACAACTTGAATTCATAGCTCCTACGTTGACGCACACATGAACCATGTGCATGTATAGCAACACATAACCAGACCCGCGCTCGTGAGATAAAATTACTCTACAGTAAGTTAAGAAAGTAGTAGCAGTAGTAGTAAACACTTTATTGCACAAATCAAGTAGATACAAGAAAAAACAAACTTAATATTAGACATTTGTAGAAAGGCGAACTTATCCCTTTGAGGATTAAACTATAATAAGTATGGATAGAATCATCAATCACTTGTCCACCCTACTTACCGAGGGTCGGTAGGTCGGCACAGCATGCTTTTTCTTTCTCGTCTCTATCGCCCGTCAACTCATCACTTACAATACTTACATCATTCCTGTTCACATCTTAATGATAAATATTAAAAAAAAAACGAATAAAAAGGCAATGCAGCCAGACGACGACCTGGGTCATTTTTTGTCTTTAAATTTTACTGTTTTAGTTTTTATTTAATTTCACCTAGATTAAGACTATTTTATTGTTTGCTTATGTTTGTTGAGGTATTATGTTGTAATGAAAAAAAATCAATCTTAAGTTCTCAAATTTCGATATAAGGTTGTCTCTAATCAGCCAACTATTTGAGAATATCGAAATATGCAGTGTCCGTTCTGTAGTGCGTGCTCTATGCCACGGGAAGTGGGCCACGCCCGCGCGCGTACACTTATTTGAGCTACATAAAATCGAGTTTTCATATTACGTGCCCAATGGCCTGGATCGATATTACAACAAGTTACAAGGCGCCATTTTGCCCAACTTTATTCTAAATAAGAAAATAAATACTGCATGAAATTTGGTAATTTTTGAGTAGCGATAGTAATGATTTTTATGTCTCTTTCCTGCTCTACTTTGATAGGCTGTTCGCCTTGGAAGCTGATAATTTATTAGTTAAAAAGTTTAATTCTCAAACGTTAGCTGGAAGAGAGCATCATAGGGTCGCAATTGTATTTTTAGCTTATGTAATATATACATTCGTATAATCATGTTTACAAACAAAAGAAATTTTATGTCAAAAGATATTGAATTGCTTGGCCCATTTTAAGTCATCTGACGAATAAAAGTTGTTTTAAAACAATAATGTGGAACATAATAGAAAAGCTTATGTTTTAGCGACTTGCTATTTGTAGTTCGTACGTAGATATTCTGGGTTACACAGATATAGGTTCATTGCCATTTTTTAAACTTACTTACCGAAACATAAACTTTACCATAGGAGCCTCCAACTATATTATTATGTGAGTAAATTATTTATTAACTCTAATCTAAAGTATTGATCACAGGAGAGTCGACAAATGTGTATGACCTAGGTATCTACAGTAGGTAGGTATATTCGAGTTCATTAATACACTGTAGGTACACTTTTGCACTCATTCAATATAGTGAACCAGAGAGCACGAGACAGTTGAAAAAATAAACTATGCGTGTAGTGACCTAGTTATGATATGATCAAGCTATCTGCATAGGGTTTGACCAGCCTTCCATACTACAAGACAAGATCCGGTTTTAATACGGATCCGGAACACCTCGGGAATGTCCATATTGAACCATACCAAGAAAAGTATTATTATCGAGTATCGACCGGCCGACTTTGCAAATCGCGTGACATATTCCACATTTCCTTTCACGACGTTATCGATTACTTAACCTTCACCAATAAAATATCGGAACATATTATGTTAATGTTACAAGTTTTTTGAGTATCTTAATTTGTGTGAGTTTGATGCAAACTAATCCAGCAAGACCACCTCCTGTTAAAGAGAATATATAACTCAAAATTCAAAGCCAGCAAATGGTTGCTTACAGCTGCCACTCTGAGTTTTAAAGACAGAAGCATATGAAATTGACGTCTCCTGCTGTGAAATACTGGCAATAGAATATTCTTAGGTATATATATGCTTGTTATTTTAGCAAATAAGTTATCATACATTCTGCTCAGTAGTGGAAAGGCTTGATTAACTTAGCTTCCACGTGAAATAACGGGTAATTAGGCTTATTGCAAGTTAATCAAGCCTCGCGGTGATCATTAAAATCTGATTGCAACGGAAAGTTTGACATTTGTGATGACAGCGACGCCATATTTAGTGCCAGTTGCACCAACGTACGAACACAGACCGGTCATCGTCAAATATGGCGCCGGCAGCTGTCATCCCATGGAAACTTGTCAAACTTTTCATACAATCAGATTTGACGAACACCGCTTACGATTACAGACAGTTTGGTGCAACCCAGCCTTAATGTTAATAATTGGTCTGTAATAATAAAGCCCATTACACACTGCAGCGGCCTGCGGTGGCGGACTGGCGGTGGCGTGGCGGCTAGCTGATAGTATGAAAGTCCCGGTCGCTAAGTGTCTGAATGAATGTTAGGATTGTCATAGTCTACACCTGATCGCCACCGTCACCGCAGGCCGCTGCAGTGTGTGACAGACTTTAATTGGTGCTTACTCTTGCTATGTTGCTTATATGTCTAATATCACTACACGCATGGATATGCTTTGACGACCGCTTTAGCTTAGTTGGTAGTGACCCTGCCTACGAAGCTGGAGGTCCCGGGTTCGAATCCCGGCCGGGGCATTTATTTGTGTGATGAGCACGAATATTTGTTCTTGGGTCTTGGATGTTTTCTATGTATTTAAGTATTTATTTATCTATATAAGTATGTATATCGTCGCTTAGTACCCAATAGTACAAGCTTTGCTTAGTTTGGGACTAGGTTGATTTGTGTAAGATTGTCCATAAATATTTATTTATTTATTTTATTCATTGACTATACATAATACAAGTATACATTCGCGCCAGCTTCCGTGAATTTGCAATTACCTACTAATTTAATTGGCGATTGTGGTAAAATGATTAAGTATCTATCAAAATTGTTTGATACAACAAAATCGATTAAATCACAATTCAATTTTAATTATTGTTCACAGATTTGACACTGATAAAAAACATAATGACCTACATACCATTCATTGTTATTATCGCATCGGGATATTGAACTAATCGAGTTGTTATCTTTTTTTTACTTCCTGTCTATGGTCGATTGTTTCTTTCTAATTTCAAGACCAAGGTCCTTTGTCATAATGCCATTTTATTGCACGAAAAGACACGAATGTGCAATTTTATATCTATTAACTTGAACAGCGGAAGTGTGTGTGTATCGAATTATGTAACGTAACGGTATTGAAGTTGTATTACACGAATGTCATGTAGTCTGTGGGACAATGGTACAGTTTTGCGTTGCTAATGCTTAATAGGTTTATCATAGCATAGGCTATTCAAAAAAATACGAATAATATATGCGACCTCTACCTGACACGGTCAGTCGTTAATTTGTTGGGAATGTTAAAGTATCTGAAATTTTGAATAGGGTTACACTACAAACCTTGTTACCTACAAGCTTTATACGTAACATACTAACTAGCACTTATGTATTGTATGTAAGTTGTTCTTCAAGATTTTCCAATCATTTTTTAGCCACTTGCCGGTATCCGACTAAGCTAAAATTTGACCTTATTAAATTCGGTGATTATAGTACCGAGCTGATCAGATATGGAGACAATCTCGTCTCCATATCTGATAATAGCAACTTCCAAACTACACAACTACTACGATTAGTACATATTTATTAACTATTCTCCAAGCTTACGCTATGTCGCGATGAATATCGAAGTTCGTTATCAAAATCGATTATACAGTAACATTTAATTATAGCTCCCATTATAATGAATAGGCCCTCGCAAAAGGTTTGACAAGGTTTCATAATACCATAGACTATTACTCTATTTTTATTGATCCATTATTACATCTTTTGTTCCGTGACGTTTTGACAATGCGAATGAAAGTTGGTGTAAAGGTGTGAACGGTTGTAATAAATCGCTTTTATTGAATGGGGAAATTTAAACAATTGATTAATTGTGAGCTGATTAAATAGATTACTGATTTAATGGTTTAGAGAGTTTGTACAAAAAGTCACATACACTTTTCTTAGAGAGTTAATTATTTGAAAAAGTTCGTTATAACAGTCAGGTAGTGCATGAATGTATCATTACTTTACGGCTGAGAGTAGGGTAGGTAACTATGTCGGTTTACGGCCAGCTTACTTAGTTCACTTTTCAGTTTTTACAAATATGTATTTTAACCTTTTCGCCGCCAACGACGTACACACGCACACACTGCCAGTTCAACGCCAACGACGGATATAGCCGTCACGGCATGCAGTGCAATATCAACCAACTATTACCCGTTTGTACATTTCTATACGGTTCAACTTCGCGTTTGACATTCCCATGTCATGGTGTGTGAGCGCTTGTATTTGACAGAGCGAAGAGTTAAAAATCGTTTGCACCACACGGTAGGGGTTTATAGCCAACATTCGTAAAAGGCTGCGCAGCGCGTACAGAGGGGCTACCGCGAACCACAAACGAAGTATCTCCCTCTCTGTTACTCCAATGTGCAAGTGCGACAGAGAGGCAGTTATTTCGTTTTTGGTTCGCGGTAGGCCCTCAGTCGAAGCCTGCACTACTCACGTAGTCCGTTTATGTTGTGCAAACGTATGTCTGTGCTGTGTCGTGTTTGCTATGACGAGATTTTGCTACATGCGCAATGAGTGTCAATCGCCGACAGGAAGTGTAGTGAACTTGGCCTACTTATTTACAAGTTGGTCGGCAGACGCATTAGAGTTTGTAATACATAGACTTAAGACTTGAGAGGAGCAAAATCGTCTGTATGGCTAGCACATGATGGCAACGTCAGTTTGTCGGCTTATCTCGAGCTATCCATATTTTTACACGACTGCCCAAAAAAAGGAGTGTAATGTTTTCAGGTTTCATGTATGTATGTATGTATGTGAACTTTTTTTGTTCCCTCAGAAATTCTCAACTTCTGTTAAGACGATTTAGATGTGTGAGGTATCGTTGGAATCCTTACGTCATCCCAGGTGACATAGGATATGTGACGTTGCAATAAAAACAATATGGCGGACTGTAGACTCAATTTTGAGGGTTGCGTAAAAAAAAATTTTTTCTATCCTAGCAAGTGAGGTATCAAAGTGAAGCATTTGAAGAGACGATCCCAAAAATATATATAATGTGAGTGTTTCAAGCAAAAAAAGTTCGAAATAAAATAATAATTATAAAAATTAAAAACACGGCTGCAATAAAAAGATAAAAACAAGTTTCCTAATTAAGAACTCAAGGAAATATATTTTGTTTGCAGTCGGGGGACCTACTACATACAAGTAAAACCAAAATATTAGGTCCCACGACTGCAAACAAAATATATTTCCTTGAGTTCTTAATTAGGAAACTTGTTTTTATCTTTTTAATGCAGTCGTGTTTTTAATTTTTATAATTATCATTTTGATAGATGCCGTTAGAAAGTGACTAGCTCGAGATAAGCCGACAAACTGACGTTGCCATCATGTGCTAGCCATACTGGAGATGTTTATTTTATCGATTAACAAGCACTGCTGCACCTTCTGGTTTACCGACCAAAAAAACAATCATAACAATAAAATGTGGACGGTAATTAATGAACTTGGTACAGTCGAGTTCATAAATGTACGTTACCAAAGGTTCAAAAATATCCAAGCAATCTTATTCCCTTGAAAATAAAGGTTTGTAGAGTTCGGGACGAAACCACCCGTACTTTAATTCCCGCTTACATAAAATGCGACCTGTCTATCTTACGACTCCTCATATCTCGGCAACCATTTGACCGATTTGGGTCATGCTTGGGCTTAAAAATATTTTTATGTTTTTGATAAGAACACTGTTTTAGTTAATTTACAATTAATATTTGACATTCTGTCCATATAATCGTAGTGACACAATGTTATAAATTTTAAGGCGCTACAACGAGAAATTTAGAAACTTTGAAACGCTGTTCTGCCCAGACGAGGAAACAATAGGGACTGATTTTCAGATATATGATTCTTGACTATATGATTGCGGTACTGACAATAGCCGAAACATGATTGTTAAAAATTTTCTCGATAGAAAAGAAATCCAAAGTTGAGTCTATATTTTCCTTTTTTTACTCAGCCTACGAAAACAGCGCATTATTAAAAGACACGATTAAGTTAATATGATGATATTTTACCTCATCTATACTCTGACAAGAGGAAATTTAATAAACCTGTAGTCAGATATTTATCGAGATTTGTCTAAAAAGCCATTCCCGGAGAGTGTCGCATCCCGTTTTGTCGTGAACGAAAAACATACGCGCGTCTCCTTCAATCAATATATCGCCTTAATATGTGGAAAATGTCCAATTGTGTTTTGTCCTTAGCGTGCTCTAGAATAGTTTTAACATGAACTGAGCGATTTATAGAAATCGCATTGTTTCCGCCAAATAATTTGCAATTCCACTGATCCTAATTGAATACCAGTACCAATTAGTAGCGAGCTTCCCTTCATTGTACCAAATACATTGTTCTACGGTCATTGTCTTCCATGCATTTACATACAAACGAATATATTTCTCATAAGCCGCGTAATAAATTATGTAAACAGACGCACAATGTCGTCGTTTATGTTGATCTTATCTTATTTACAAACTTATCGTAAGAAATAGCATAGTTGCCATGTAGACAAGACAATATACACAGGGTTGACATTGACATAATGCTCTTATTCGATTGGATACCTAGATTACCTAGTCTCCTTTAACCTTTGAACGCCAAAGTGGTCGTCTGTCGCCGTGCCCACCACGCCAAGCACTGTTGGATTGATGTAACGTTTAGACCAATAAAAACAATTCATAATAGATTTTTCACTTCTCATGCTCGAAAAGTGTGTCATATTAAACTTGTGAAGCGGGGCTAAAGTAGTACATTTAAGCCCTAGGGAAAATATGTACACATATTTATGATTTCCAAACATTTTAATTTGACCAATCAAAATACTTCACCTATTAAATCCACCAATCCCAGAACAGTAATTTGACAGATAAAAAATATTTGGTAAAAATATCAACCAATCAGCTGTAAGTAAAATCGACCAATCCGGAAAGACGTTTTTCAGTTCTCTAAAGATTAAGCGGTGTCTGTGGTCAAAGCAATTGCGCCTCTTAAAAGAAAAAAAAAGCCGCATGTTGCATCTCTTTATTTAACATAGCAAAAGAAAGGGAGTCGAATACGCAAAGTGAATACGCATAGCGAGGCATGGTCCTGGCCTTAGAAAAAAAAACATGCTGTCAATTTAGACATACGCCCGCCAAGAGATAAATTATTCATTTAATGTGAATAATTAGTATTTATGTGTTTTCTCGCAATCGAAGTGAAAAGTAGAGTGTATAACTCGGGCCTAAAATCCATATTACCACTCGAACAATTTTCCCTCACTACGTTCGGCAAAATAACTATCTCGTGGTAATATGGCTTACCTTAGACCCTTGTCAAACAATCTACTATTAATCATGATCAAAGTACACCTTCACTCCGACCTTTTTAGTGGTTGTTGGCGTGGTGGGCACGACGACACACGACTAATTTATAGGTTCTTTGCGTTCAAAGGGTTAACGCTAACGTAATAGGATTTTTAGACAGTGTGTACTATAAACACTATTACAGTAGCGTTAAAGTTGACTGACCAATGGAATAGGAGCATGTGTTAGTGTCAAACTCTAGGGAATCATGCTGTACACACGTATATGAGACGACCGCTTAAGGGGAGGTATCCCCAACGCAAATGTCCCGCTTTAACACGCGTGAGTTTATAATTAACTATCCCGCTCTCTACGCAAGCTCTGCGCGCAGTTTTGTAAATATTTAGCTATAGTCATTAAGCCAATCATTCTATCAAAGCAAACCCTGCGAATTTGTCTATAACTATTTACGATCTTTAATTGAGTACAAAAATAAAACGTTAAATATCAGTAATATAGCCATAGTATTGAAAATACATTCCAAAAAGGGGCAACTTCGCAATTTTTTTCTATCGAGTGAAATTCATCAGATCATGTAACTGGCTGCGATTTTGACTAGACAAGATCCTTATGTAACACATATATTTTTTTTAGATTTTAAGACACTATATTCTATGTCTCAGATGGTTTTTAAAAACTCAAAAGTGGTAATACACGGCCTTAAGCCTAGTTGGTATGGTTGACAAAATATAAGCTGTACCGATTCGCCATACAAGTTGTTCGAGGAATCGGTGCAACTTATATTTCGTCAACTATACCTTGCCTACGAAGCTGGAGGTCCCGGGTTCCAATCCCGGTCAGGGCATTTTTTGAATGAATGAAAGTTTGTTCACAGAACATATGGTATACAGTAGTATTTGTGTGACGAGCACTATTATTAGTTAGGAATTAGTTCGATTTGTGTAACATTATCCGCATTTACATACTTCTTTACCCACTTCTTTACTACTGCCCAACCCCTCTCATCTATGAGAGGAGGCCTGTGCCCAGCAGTGGGACGTATATAGGCTGATGATGATGATGATGACATACTTCTTTATTTATATTGGTAGGTGAAAAACTTATATAGGCATTTGTTTGTGTTACCAATTTCATTTTATAGTTGACCTCAAAATATGTTAACATATTTGATCAAGAAGTATAAGTATACATGTAGGTACGAGACTCGTACCTATATGAGTTTAACTACATTGCGCGGTTTTACAGAGCGATTGAACTCGTTATGCCCCCGTGACCCGTAGTGTAATCAAACTCGCATAGTCTCGTACGTGTATAAATAAGGCTTTATTCCTTTGCGTTAATGCGAAATATAAATACATATTTTGAGGCGATTATTACGACAATGAAAGTCTATTAGAGGCTTTTAATGACACAAATTATATTACATAACTAATAAATTTTAACTGTGGTAGTTAGTTAAGTTACAACTCTAATATGTATACTTTGTAGTTAATGGTTTCCGTATTAGGAGTGGTGACATTAGCAGGCCCATCTAGGGATGTACAATAGAGGTTCGTTGACTTGGTGTGGTGCCATAATTGGGCTTCTGATATGATGTATGATGTAGTTTATGGTTCGTTTCTAATTAAAACTGGATCAAGTACACGATGTTAAGAACATACGGGCAGTTAAAGGTCATAATAATATTATATTGTATTTGTGTTACACAGAGAACATGTAGGTATAGGTTAAGTACAAAAACTTATTACTCTTATTAGTACCAAACAACTTATTGAAAAAGTTGTTTTGAATATGTTTTGAATACTAGCTTCTCGCGCCATCCAAGTTTGACCAAACTTGCATACAAATTCCAACATTATTTCACCCCTCCCTTCTCCGTGGCTTATTTAATTAATATTATTGCCTTATAAATTCTCATAGTATTATCTACGCGATAAAACAAAAATTATGACAATCCGTCGATTAGTTTTTGGACTATACCTACGAATTACAAACGAGCCTTGGCGACTGTCAAGTTCCATCGATTGTGATTCAGCATTATAGTAAAATAAATTAGGTTGCTGTCCAAGTATATATATTAACTTTGATTAAATATTTCCCACTAGTAAGGTAACACACACAAGCATATTACTACAGTTATTACATAGGTATATTCTTCTCTTGCTACCAACCATACCGTAAGTAATGGGCGGAGTGTTTCATGACGAAGGTTTGCACGTAATTTAAATATTGGCTAAAATATAGCGATAAATATCACCTCGATCTCGTTATTATCTCAGAAAGTGAATTTCACGAGCAGTCGCGGGCAAAAAGAAATCTGGACAAAATATAATGCAACCTAACTCCAAAAACCTTGATATGATTTAAACTATGTATTTATGATAAGTGCATAAAACGATTTCATGCCGAATGCAGCATCTTAAGATAGATCGATAAAGACGATTTTTCCCACTGCATTGCGAAACGAACCGGTGTGTTACTGGAGCAAGGTTAAATCAAACGGCCGCGAACTAAGATGGCGGACGAATGTCATAGACTTTCGCGCCAAATCTTATATCATCTGATTTTTACGTGTCTTAGATTAATTTCATCTGCAGAGTAAAAACTCAACGCTCGTCCAGTGTGTTTCTGTAAGTACCTACACATTGGGCGTAAGCATCTAAGTGGAATATTAAGAAAAGTCACACACAAGAGAGGGACGTTCATTTTTAAAAATGATTTATCTTACTCTTTATGTACCTATAGGAATTTTAGTGGAAACAATTTCAATTGCTAATACGTAACTCATATAGTGAAAACCGTAAAGCCCCATTTATCCCGAGGATACAGGGTGTTGAGAGCGAGGGACCTAAATGCGTCCCTTCTGCTGTCAACACAGTGAATCCTCATATTTTATATAGGGTCGCTAACAAGCACGTGACTCCTTTGGTGGCTAAGGCTTCAGTGTCCGCTTACCGTCAGGTGGACCGCTGGTTTGCCACCTTCGCTGTATAAAAAATATATACACGTGTTAGAATCGCATTCCATTTCAAGGTCCATTGCTGCGATTATACTCATTGACCGAGTGAAACGAAGGTCTCAGTTTTAGCTTCGACAAAAATGCTTTCGTATGTCCGGGTTTCCGGTTGTTCTCCTCTACAGGTCGCATTTCTTAACCGATTCTCGTGAAATTTTGTGAGCAGGTATGAAAATTAAAAGAACGTTTTTTGTCGAGTCACTTTTTGGAAATTTAAAAAAACAAACTTTTTATCAATGATTTCATATTTTTCTGCGGCCGTTTTTTCCTCTACAGGTCGCATTTCGCAAGCGATTCTCGTGAAATTTCGTGAGCAGGTTTTACGACCAGATAGAATTTTTTGGTCGAGTAAATTTTCAAAAATTTTCAAAAAAAATGTTTCTGTTTATGGTATGTTCTCCTCTACAGGTCGCATTTCTAAACCGATTCTCGTGAAATTTTGTGAGCAGGTTCGGTAACTATATAGATTTTTTTTATCGAGTCACTTTTTGGAAATTTAAAAAAACAATTTTTCATCAATGATTTTGTGTTTTCTCGGCCGAATTTCGATTTGTTCACCATTCTTCTGAATTATGATTCTTGTGAATTATTGTGAGCAGGTTGTTTAATTACATATAATATTTATTTATGTCGAGTAATTTAAAAAAAAACAATGGTTTGTCCTATTCTACAGCATTTATCAACCGATTCTCGTGAAAAATTGTAAGCAGGTTCAATATCTAACATAGTTTTTGGAAATTAAAAAAAAACACTCTCGAGGTCTACAGCTCACAGCCACTAGTTATACCTTGGTAACGCACAATGTACCTAATGAAACTTGCAGACAAGCTAGCACATGTGTAAATGAGGCTGAATCCGCACGGATATCCACTCTAACTTAGCCGTCAATTGTTTAGAATTTTGAGTTGAACTCTATGCCCTTGCAATAAGGGTGACGCGTTTTAACCAGAGTCGCTTAGTCGTCAGTAATTAACGTCAAATTTCATCCTTGATAATTTTTCCAAGTGAATTAATATAATTGCCTAAATTTACGGGCCATTACGAAACTTGGAACTGGGTCAATATAAAAAGCGAAATATTGCGCTGATCAATTAGCGAAATGAAACAAAAGATTTGTAGGTTTTATCTGTGACTAATGATTAGTTTTGTAACTGCAAGGCCGTTTGATTGGACGTGGAAGTCTACTTTTATTCGTCGCTTTCGATTACAATCACATTCGAATGTGAGTATGTGACTGGCGTGCTCGCTTCCACGCGTGCCTTACGATTGGCTTGTGTATGGTAGGACTTTGAAGTCATTAATATTTTATTAAAATAGTGGTTCTGCGGTAAAGAACTCGCTAACGCATATTTCTTAGGCAAATCAATAGGCAAAGTACGTAGTTAATACACCAGATCACAAAATATCACCAGGATCGGTTGAGAAATCCGACCTCTTGAGGAGAAAAGCCGGATGGACGTACGAAGCATTTCTGCCGCAGCCAAAATGGAGACCCTCTCTCGCTTCGAGCACTCGGTCAATTAGCTAGCTTAGGGATCTAATAACTTCGTTACAAGACAACTAAACGTAAGTAGGTACAGTCAGCGTCCGTATTAGATACGCGAATTTCAGAGTTTTTGACCTCCTCTTGATTGCGATTGTCAAGCGATTGTCGGCATTAAGACATTTGTCGCAATGCCTTTAATCCTATTCTATGCTTATGTTTTCCTAAATAAGTCCATACGTAATTCATTCACAATTATCGTAAGCCAAACATGGTTGATATATATTTAGAGCATACAATACAAGAATGTTTCACATACTGTTACCTTTTCCTGCCCAAAATGGACCAAACAAATGGCTGAAACGCTCTGACTTTCGCACTAAGCTGTCAAGCATCGGTTCTGTAAAACAAAGGACCTTATTGTATTAGGTTAGGTAGTTAGGTGTAATAAGTATTGTACTTACGGGCTATTATTTATTCTGATTTCTGAGCTACAACAGGATAAGGAGACTGACAGACGGCGCGCGCGCCGTGCGTTCGGATACCAAATGATTTGTAATGAATGCCCCGCCATATCACGAACTCGCACTGTTACTACGAAATGGTATTTTGTTTAGTTGCACAATGCTTATTTGAAGGAAATAATTATTTAAGAACTTGTCATAATGCACACAAAAAAACTTATGAATGAAAGGTGTGCCGTAAGAATCGACTATAAAAACCACAGAACTGAAAAACAGTTTTTTTATGTTCCGTTATAGAAACGATCAGTGTTGAATGTTTTGGTTTGGCACCTGTTGGCCTGATGAAATCCTACAATTACCACTTTGCCACTTCTAGCACAGAAAATATGTTTTATCAAAAATGTCCGGAAAAATGGACGTTACTTGCTACCTACATATTGTATAATTCAGGCCAGTAGGTAGTGTGTACAGGACGCTCAAACTCTAGACACAATAACTACCTAATTATAGACACCCAGAGTATTCTACGATACAATATATTTATAGCTTTGAATGTGTCATTCAGCCAAAAAGTCCCAATTTCTCAATGTCGATGTCAAAAAGAAAGATTTCTAATCGCGCCAGTAAATAAATGACGCCTTATCGACGCAGCCAATAGGATACAATCTCTCTCGATGTTGATGTCAAAAAGAATTGTTAAAATTGCCTCAGTAAATAAATGTTGCATTATCGACGCCGCCAAATAACCCTTTGCATAAAATAGACACATAAATGTACGGTGTCAATGTAAACTCAAAAACCACCATGTCCTCAATTATTAATATAAATATTACATAGGTAGACCAAACAACGTCAGCCTTGCGAGGCGTTCTGTGGCCACAAACAGATAAGTAAACCAAACGGACGCAGGATCAGCTAGGTACTTGTACCTACTGCATTTTGCTTGCACTTTATTTTACTAAACGGTTAAAACTCACGTATTAATTGTTAAGAAAAATAACCGTCAAGTGCGAGTCAGACTTCGCACTTTTAGGGTTCCGAAGCAACCGCAAATTTTCGCGTTACCTTTAGCTGTATGGCCCCTTAAAACACTTAACAATAAGTTTAATTTAGACTACATTTGGTACGGCTTTGGGCCACCAAGATGCTATACTGTGAAAATATTAAGACTGTAGCTCCAACCGTTTGGCTGTAAACCTGTGTGACAGATGACGGACGGACGGACGCGTGAGTGACAGCAATAGGGTTCCGTTTTGATCCTTCGGGTACGGAACACTAAAAAGATCTTAAATCACGCTAAAAATAAGTAAATAAAGACGCTGTAGTTTAAACAGTAAACTCAATCTAGAGGGCACGAGTTCAAACCCTGGCTCCTACTCCTACCACGGGTTTTCCAAATAACTTAGGTAATATCCTACGAAGTATTCTTTGATGTTTTACTGTCGCTTTTCCTCAAATTGTATGAAGGGTTGGCAACGTGCACGTGACTTCATTGGAGCTGCGCAGTCTATAAGTAGGTATTTAGGCTGCGTTGTCCGCTTACCATCAGGTACCTACGGGTTAAATAAAGGTTTATAAAGTCGGTTAAAACATGGCATGGTATAGGTACATAAATTATTACAGTTAGTTACATATCGCAACGGAAACAGCAGGCAATAAAACAATCTGTGCGAAGGCTACCCGTCCAGCTCTAGGGCAGGGTTTGAAATTTGCGCAATATTTCTATATAGTCCACATTGAATTCCTATGATGTGTAGAACATTGTTATCCCACCAGCGGATGGTGGGGGGTCTAAGAGGCTCAATAACCCTAAGCTTCGACTCCTTACAAAACATTAACCAACCTCAGATGGGTAAAACCTCAGGAGGCAGTGGGCCGCCCTAACGGTGCCAAACCAAATCAACTGCATGTTTATATTCTACACTTCAATTTCATACAAAAAATTAAGCAACAAACCTTAAGTTCATTATAATATTCGAGACAATCATAATATAACTACATGCAGGCGAACTTTTAATACGTTTGCAGGAAAATATATATAGAGTGAGAGTTGTATTTTGTTTAGTAAAGTACTTAAATAACTAAAAAATAAAAATATTTTATCGCAAATCAAGATTTCCTTTACAGCATAATTCCGATTAGTATTTGACGCTTCACTAAACACATCCACTTCGCAAAAGCAACTGCTACTTATATGTCAAACAAGTATAATCCATGTATACATATGCATTGAGTCTAAAGGATTATTACAACCAGGAAATAGTACTTCCTCAGCTTAGCTTATCTAAAACCTAAAACAGTGAAGGCTACGCTTAAGCCCTGGGTAGCGTATAAACTACATTTTCTTGCATAACAATTCCTGTAACAATTGATGGTAACTATGATTTATCGACAGTAGGAAACGGAATGGAAAAGTGGTTGTGCAACAGATTAAAGACGGCATTAAAATAAATTAGAGCTAGCTAAATTGAGATTTAGATAGGCTTGTATATGGTTGAATGCTTCTGGCGATTCGGTATATCTTTTCCATGTAACAA